>CM060364.1:50164217-55348233 GCA_030545235.1 Helianthus tuberosus
GATGTACTAGAAAAAGTTTAGATCGGAATTCAAATGGAACCAATGAAGCTGCACGTGCTTTTGAAGAACTCAAAGTTTACTTGGGCACATTTCCAACTCTCACCGTACCGGAAGAAGACGAGGTGCTAACAGTATACCTGGCCGCATCACGCGGCGCCATCAGTGCAGTTCTAGTAGCCCATCGAACCGGAGCTCAGATCCCCATTTATTATGTAAGTCAAACGTTGAAGGATTATGAAACAAGGTATCCAAACTTGGAAAAATTAGCTCTGGCATTGGTCCATGCTTCAAGAAGGCTTCGCCGATATTTTCAAGCTCACCCAATTGAGGTCCGAACAGATCAAAGAATCCGAGCATGTTCTCTCGCGGAACGACCTGTGTTCGGCCGAATGGCGAAGTGGGCAATCGAGCTAGGCCGCCTCTCAACATTACCTTCAAAACCAAGGGTCCATTTAAAGGGCAGGTGATAGCCGATTTCTTAGTCGAAATGCCGGAGGACAAGGAATTAAATGAAACAGAACAAGCTCCAAAACAAACCTTGGTTCTTATATACGGATGGAGCTTCGAGCGCCGAAGGTGTATGAGCCGGTTTAATACTCACCGATCCAGACGGCATGGATATGACTTGTGTGCTCGCCTAGAGTTTAAAAGCTCCAACAACGAAGCGAATATGAGGCTTTGCTAGCTGGTTTACGTTTAACAGCCAAGGTCGGCGCAAAAAATGTCATAACCCACGTTGATTCACTACTCGTAGCTAACCAAGTGAACGGCGAATATGAAGCAAGGGAAACCAACATGATTGAATATCTGGAACACGTAAAGCAAGCAATGGCATTGTTCGACTCATGCAAAGTCGAACCACATCCCCCCGCAGTAAAAACCAAAAAGCCGACGCTTTAAGCAAGCTAGCATCCGTGTCATTCAGTCATCTGGCTAAGGAGGTATGGGTCGAAGTGCTGACCGCACCTTCAATCGCTACTCCATATGTTATGCAAGTAGAAGCCCCCATCACAAACTTTGATGACTCCGATCATCAACTACTTAGTACACGATGTTTTACCAGTGGATAAGGCGGAGGCCAGGAAAATCCAGATCAACTCGCTCCAATACCAAATGCAAAAGGGGGGTTTGTACCGAAAGACCTTTCTCGGGCCCTCTATTAAAATGTCTCGATCCGGAGCAAGCTAGCTACATCATTAGAGAGATACATTAAGGTATTTGCGGTATCCATGCCGGACCAAAAATGATCGTAACAAAAGTAAAAAACGCAGGGTATTACTGGCACGGGATGCACGAATGTGCAGTAAAAGAGCTCCATACAATGCGATGAATGTACGAAACACGCGCCGATAAGCCTCCGAGCGAAGAATGAGATGATCCCAGTAACTGCTGCATGGCCCTTTCAAAAGTGGGGCGTCAATATAGTTGGGCCTTTCCCACGATCAAGCGGAAGCGCTCAATATTTGCTGGTGAGCAGTAGATTATTTCACCAAGTGGGTGGAAGCAAGACCATTCACGGTTGGTTATCTCTGGCTATAATGTGACGAGGTTCTTTTGGGAGCAGATCGTGTGTCGATTCGGTCTTCCGCTATATATAGTAAGCGATAATGCAAAACAATTTGCGGAGAACCCATTCAAGCAGTGGTGTGAAAGTCTGAAAATTAACCAAGTCTTCTCCTCGGTCGCTCACCCACAGGGGAACGGGCAGGTCATACAGATAAATCGCCGAATCGTCGATGGGATAAAAAGAAGGCTTGGTTACGAAGGCAAAGGATGGGCAGACGAGTTGCCAAACTTACTGATGGGCTCACCGAACCCTACACAAGACAAGTAACGGAGAAACACCGTTCAGTCTTACGTACGGTACCGAGGCAGTGATCCCTGCAGAGATCGGGCTCCCAAATCAAGGATGCAAAAATTGAGACGAAAACGAGCAGGAACTTCGATCCAATCTCGACATGTTGGAAGAGCGCCAGAACATAGCCGCAATCAAAGAAGCCCGATACAAAAAGAAAATCGAAAAGTACTACAATGCCCGTGCCAAACTTTATAAGTTTAAAGTTGGAGACTATGTACTCCAGAGCAACGATGCAAGTCACGTCGAGGCTCCTGGAAAGTTTACCCCAAAGTGGGTGGGACCGTATCGTGTGAAGGAAGCCAGTAACAAAGGGTCCTATGTGCTCGAAAAAATCGATGGGACTCCCATCCCGAGAACATGGAACGGGGTTCATTTGAAGAAATGCTTTATGTAGTTCCACGATCACCACGGCGTGAGAAAGATCGTTATTTTTTACTTAATGTTTCTTCCTTTTTTATGTAATATCAGGAGGGTAATGCCCCGAATATATTTCCATTTCCTTGTAAAAACCGGGAGGGTCTACCCCGGAAGATATAACTATCTATCAAATAAAGCGATCTACGTTTTGATAAAATAAACAATAGCATATCTATGCAAAAGTTCGAACGATACAAAAAAGTGCACAAACGTGCCTCGACCCATGCCTCGCGCCGATCGAAAAGGCTTAAATAGTTCAAAAATAACAAAAACCTATTAAGCGAAAGGATCTGATTTGATCCGCTCATAAAAAGCATAAAGGATTCAAGCAAGTAAATCAAACTTATGAAAGTTCTTGCTACGACCCGGTCATCTAGATGGCCCAATAAAGGTTTGGCTAAGTAGTAAAGGTTTGGACGCAAACTAAAACTAAAGGCCAAGCATAAATATCATAACCAAATATACGATTTCCTAAAGTTAAGAGAGCATGTTTGATAAAATCATAACAAGCCCAGATTGTACGGTTACATGTCATAGTGAAAATAAAAACATTGTACGATTACAGAAACACACACAAGGTTTCTCAATCCTCCTTGATAATGGGAAGTTCACTCTTCTGCTTTATAAGCGACAGAGGTTCGTCCACCAGCTCCGAAACCTTGTCAAGAACTGAGATATGAAAATTGTCAAAAGCCTTGATCGCAGCATCTAAGGTGTCTTTGGCTCCTTCATCATATCCGAGAACTTATTCGACAGATCGGGCCGAACCTTTGGCGGCTTGAAAGCCTTGCTTGATGCCATCATTCACACCAACGACATTGATGTTGTTCACACCACTTTCTCCAACTCAGGGCTCTAATGAACCAATTTAACAACCCAAGCTACCCCATCAGTTAAGAACCATTGTTTTGTAAGCATAAGCTCCGATACAAGGCTGTACAACTCAACCATCTCATCATCGTATCGTGTCAGCATATCTTTTGTATCGGCAATCATGGTTTGGTGCGATTCAATGGCTCTATCGTGGGCCCTCTCAATCTCAACCTTATCTAAAAGAGAATCAAAGGTCAGAGGCTGAATTAAACAAACAAACAAAGAATACGATGAACGTACCATTCACCAGGCGAATATGATCAGCCAGCAGTTGATCATAGGTGGATTGCATCTCCTTCTGCTCCGTCTTATTTCTCTCCTCAACCTCAGGTAACTTTTTCTGCAACTCTTCAAACTTCAGTTTCAAACTCTCTAAATCATGGATAACTTTATCACGAGCCTCATAAGCAGCTGCGGCCGAGGCCTGTGAGGCTTTGCTAACTTCTTTGGCCTCAGAAACCTGCTCTTTCAATCGAACTGCCTGAGCTCGAAGCAATGAAATTTCCTGCTTTGTCTTTGATCGAACATTTTCTTCGTTTTTTTAGAAAGGCAACCTCACGCTCGAACCGACGGCAGTTAGAATCTGCTTCGATCCATCGCTTGTACGTTTCAACCACCAAAGAGTTAGATTGAGCCTGATTTGACATCAAAGCATTCCCAAGCTCCGGTCCACTCATCTTTCGATGGTAAGCGTGCTCAGCAGGAGTGCCAATGTGAAATAGGGACATCTTAGCTAAAAGGGCGTCCACAATCCTATCTTTGTTAGCCAATGACCATTCAGGAATGTACCTCTCTAGAGCACGAGCCGAATCCACATCCACCGTATCGCCCGAACCTAATTTTCGACATATAAAAACGGCTTCAGTCTCGTACCATAGAGGGTAAGAGGAGGCACTATCCCCACCATCAATCTGCTGAGGACTTGGCCTTGAAACATTGGAGGCAACCCCGGTCGTAGGCTTACCCGAAGGAGAAAGATCAATTTTCTTAAAAGCTTGAGGATCGGGCATATTGGCATCATCGATCACCCTGGTAGTTGGCCCCCCAAAGGATAAAGGACTTGGAGGAGATTAACCGGGCGGTCTCTGGGAGTTTTGCCCTTCGGCGTCTTAGTAGCTCGGACGTCGAGCTCGGTAGAATCGAATGACTTCAACCTCAAAGCTTCTTTCAATCCCATGGCTGCACACACAAAAAAAGGGCAACACGTAATATACATATACTTGCACAAAGAAAGCATGAGAATAAAAATATAAAGATATATGAAAAATGGCGCTCGAACCAAGAACATAACTAACCCTCTCCGTTCCACTTTATGGAAGGGTAATATTCTGGTTCGGACCAAATCGTGCTTATCTTCCCCATGACTAGGATGTGTTCCACGTAATATACATTCACCCAGCTCCGAAGCATCAATATGAAATTGAACCCTAAAAAATGTACGTTCGGGGTAGAAGAAGGGAAGTTCTTAGGCGTCATGGTCGGATCGCGAGGCTTACGAGCCAACCCCGACAAAATAGATGATGTCCTTTCCATGAAGCCTCCAACCTCGGTTAAAGAAATTTAGTCCTTAAACGGACGACTGGCCGCTCCCCACCGTTTCTTGTCAAAAGCAGCAGACAGATTACTCCTGTTTATGGATGTACTAAGAAAAAGTTTTAGATCGGAATTCAAATGGACCAATGAAGCTGCACGTGCTTTTGAAGAACTCAAAGTTTACTTGGGCACATTTCCAACTCTCACCGTACCGGAAGAAGACGAGGTGCTAACAGTATACCTGGCCGCATCACGCGGCGCCATCAGTGCAGTTCTAGTAGCCCATCGAACCGGAGCTCAGATCCCCATTTATTATGTAAGTCAAACGTTGAAGGATTATGAAACAAGGTATCCAAACTTGGAAAAATTAGCTCTGGCATTGGTCCATGCTTCAAGAAGGCTTCGCCGATATTTTCAAGCTCACCCAATTGAGGTCCGAACAGATCAAAGAATCCAGCATGTTCTCCGGCGACCCGAAGTGTTAGGCCGAATGGCGAAGTGGGCAATCGAGCTAGGCGCCTTCAACATTACCTTCAAAACCAAGGGTCCATTAAAAGGGCAGGTGATAGCCGATTTCTTAGTCGAAATGCCGGAGGACAAGGAATTAAAAGAAACAGAACAAGCTCCAAACAAACCTTGGTTCTTATATACGGATGGAGCTTCGAGCGCCGAAGGTGTATGAGCCGGTTTAATACTCACCGATCCAGACGGCATGGATATGACTTGTGTGCTCCGCCTAGAGTTTAAAAGCTCCAACAACGAAGCCGAATATGAGGCTTTGCTAGCTGGTTTACGTTTAACAGCCAAGGTCGGCGCAAAAAATGTCATAACCCACGTTGATTCACTACTCGTAGCTAACCAAGTGAACGGCGAATATGAAGCAAGGGAAACCAACATGATTGAATATCTGGAACACGTAAAGCAAGCAATGGCATTGTTCGACTCATGCAAAGTCGAACACATCCCCCGCAGTAAAAACAAAAAAGCCGACGCTTTAAGCAAGCTAGCATCCGTGTCATTCAGTCATCTGGCTAAGGAGGTACGGGTCGAAGTGCTGACCGCACCTTCAATCGCTACTCCATATGTTATGCAAGTAGAAGCCCCATCACAAACTTTGATGACTCCGATCATCAACTACTTAGTACACGATGTTTTACCAGTGGATAAGGCGGAGGCCAGGAAAATCCAGATCAACTCGCTCCAATACCAAATGCAAAAGGGGGGTTTGTACCGAAAGACCTTTCTCGGCCCTCTATTAAAATGTCTCGATCCGGAGCAAGCTAGCTACATCATTAGAGAGATACATTAAGGTATTTGCGGTATCCATGCCGGACCAAAAATGATCGTAACAAAAGTAAAAAACGCAGGGTATTACTGGCACGGGATGCACGAAAGTGCAGTAAAAGAGCTCCAACAATGCGATGAATGTCAGAAACACGCGCCGATAAGCCTCCGAGCGAAGAATGAGATGATCCCAGTAACTGCTGCATGGCCCTTTCAAAAGTGGGGCGTCAATATAGTTGGGCCTTTCCCACGATCAAGCGGAAGCGCTCAATATTTGCTGGTGGCAGTAGATTATTTCACCAAGTGGGTGGAAGCAAGACCATTCACGGTTGGTTATCTCTGGCTATAATGTGACGAGGTTCTTTTGGGAGCAGATCGTGTGTCGATTCGGTCTTCCGCTATATATAGTAAGCGATAATGCAAAACAATTTGCGGAGAACCCATTCAAGCAGTGGTGTGAAAGTCTGAAAATTAACCAAGTCTTCTCCTCGGTCGCTCACCCACAGGGGAACGGGCAGGTCATACAGATAAATCGCCGAATCGTCGATGGGATAAAAAGAAGGCTTGGTTACGAAGGCAAAGGATGGGCAGACGAGTTGCCAAACTTACTGATGGGCTCACCGAACCCTACACAAGACAAGTAACGGAGAAACACCGTTCAGTCTTACGTACGGTACCGAGGCAGTGATCCCTGCAGAGATCGGGCTCCCAAATCAAGGATGCAAAAATTGAGACGAAAACGAGCAGGAACTTCGATCCAATCTCGACATGTTGGAAGAGCGCCAGAACATAGCCGCAATCAAAGAAGCCCGATACAAAAAGAAAATCGAAAAGTACTACAATGCCCGTGCCAAACTTTATAAGTTTAAAGTTGGAGACTATGTACTCCAGAGCAACGATGCAAGTCACGTCGAGGCTCCTGGAAAGTTTACCCCAAAGTGGGTGGGACCGTATCGTGTGAAGGAAGCCAGTAACAAAGGGTCCTATGTGCTCGAAAAAATCGATGGGACTCCCATCCCGAGAACATGGAACGGGGTTCATTTGAAGAAATGCTTTATGTAGTTCCACGATCACCACGGCGTGAGAAAGATCGTTATTTTTTACTTAATGTTTCTTCCTTTTTTATGTAATATCAGGAGGGTAATGCCCCGAATATATTTCCATTTCCTTGTAAAAACCGGGAGGGTCTACCCCGGAAGATATAACTATCTATCAAATAAAGCGATCTACGTTTTGATAAAATAAACAATAGCATATCTATGCAAAAGTTCGAACGATACAAAAAAGTGCACAAACGTGCCTCGACCCATGCCTCGCGCCGATCGAAAAGGCTTAAATAGTTCAAAAATAACAAAAACCTATTAAGCGAAAGGATCTGATTTGATCCGCTCATAAAAAGCATAAAGGATTCAAGCAAGTAAATCAAACTTATGAAAGTTCTTGCTACGACCCGGTCATCTAGATGGCCCAATAAAGGTTTGGCTAAGTAGTAAAGGTTTGGACGCAAACTAAAACTAAAGGCCAAGCATAAATATCATAACCAAATATACGATTTCCTAAAGTTAAGAGAGCATGTTTGATAAAATCATAACAAGCCCAGATTGTACGGTTACATGTCATAGTGAAAATAAAAACATTGTACGATTACAGAAACACACACAAGGTTTCTCAATCCTCCTTGATAATGGGAAGTTCACTCTTCTGCTTTATAAGCGACAGAGGTTCGTCCACCAGCTCCGAAACCTTGTCAAGAACTGAGATATGAAAATTGTCAAAAGCCTTGATCGCAGCATCTAAGGTGTCTTTGGCTCCTTCATCATATCCGAGAACTTATTCGACAGATCGGGCCGAACCTTTGGCGGCTTGAAAGCCTTGCTTGATGCCATCATTCACACCAACGACATTGATGTTGTTCACACCACTTTCTCCAACTCAGGGCTCTAATGAACCAATTTAACAACCCAAGCTACCCCATCAGTTAAGAACCATTGTTTTGTAAGCATAAGCTCCGATACAAGGCTGTACAACTCAACCATCTCATCATCGTATCGTGTCAGCATATCTTTTGTATCGGCAATCATGGTTTGGTGCGATTCAATGGCTCTATCGTGGGCCCTCTCAATCTCAACCTTATCTAAAAGAGAATCAAAGGTCAGAGGCTGAATTAAACAAACAAACAAAGAATACGATGAACGTACCATTCACCAGGCGAATATGATCAGCCAGCAGTTGATCATAGGTGGATTGCATCTCCTTCTGCTCCGTCTTATTTCTCTCCTCAACCTCAGGTAACTTTTTCTGCAACTCTTCAAACTTCAGTTTCAAACTCTCTAAATCATGGATAACTTTATCACGAGCCTCATAAGCAGCTGCGGCCGAGGCCTGTGAGGCTTTGCTAACTTCTTTGGCCTCAGAAACCTGCTCTTTCAATCGAACTGCCTGAGCTCGAAGCAATGAAATTTCCTGCTTTGTCTTTGATCGAACATTTTCTTCGTTTTTTTAGAAAGGCAACCTCACGCTCGAACCGACGGCAGTTAGAATCTGCTTCGATCCATCGCTTGTACGTTTCAACCACCAAAGAGTTAGATTGAGCCTGATTTGACATCAAAGCATTCCCAAGCTCCGGTCCACTCATCTTTCGATGGTAAGCGTGCTCAGCAGGAGTGCCAATGTGAAATAGGGACATCTTAGCTAAAAGGGCGTCCACAATCCTATCTTTGTTAGCCAATGACCATTCAGGAATGTACCTCTCTAGAGCACGAGCCGAATCCACATCCACCGTATCGCCCGAACCTAATTTTCGACATATAAAAACGGCTTCAGTCTCGTACCATAGAGGGTAAGATGAGGCACTATCCCCACCATCAATCTGCTGAGGACTTGGCCTTGAAACATTGGAGGCAACCCCGGTCGTAGGCTTACCCGAAGGAGAAAGATCAATTTTCTTAAAAGCTTGAGGATCGGGCATATTGGCATCATCGATCACCCTGGTAGTTGGCCCCCCAAAGGATAAAGGACTTGGAGGAGATTAACCGGGCGGTCTCTGGGAGTTTTGCCCTTCGGCGTCTTAGTAGCTCGGACGTCGAGCTCGGTAGAATCGAATGACTTCAACCTCAAAGCTTCTTTCAATCCCATGGCTGCACACACAAAAAAAGGGCAACACGTAATATACATATACTTGCACAAAGAAAGCATGAGAATAAAAATATAAAGATATATGAAAAATGGCGCTCGAACCAAGAACATAACTAACCCTCTCCGTTCCACTTTATGGAAGGGTAATATTCTGGTTCGGACCAAATCGTGCTTATCTTCCCCATGACTAGGATGTGTTCCACGTAATATACATTCACCCAGCTCCGAAGCATCAATATGAAATTGAACCCTAAAAAATGTACGTTCGGGGTAGAAGAAGGGAAGTTCTTAGGCGTCATGGTCGGATCGCGAGGCTTACGAGCCAACCCCGACAAAATAGATGATGTCCTTTCCATGAAGCCTCCAACCTCGGTTAAAGAAATTTAGTCCTTAAACGGACGACTGGCCGCTCCCCACCGTTTCTTGTCAAAAGCAGCAGACAGATTACTCCTGTTTATGGATGTACTAAGAAAAAGTTTTAGATCGGAATTCAAATGGACCAATGAAGCTGCACGTGCTTTTGAAGAACTCAAAGTTTACTTGGGCACATTTCCAACTCTCACCGTACCGGAAGAAGACGAGGTGCTAACAGTATACCTGGCCGCATCACGCGGCGCCATCAGTGCAGTTCTAGTAGCCCATCGAACCAGAGCTCAGATCCCCATTTATTATGTAAGTCAAACGTTGAAGGATTATGAAACAAGGTATCCAAACTTGGAAAAATTAGCTCTGGCATTGGTCCATGCTTCAAGAAGGCTTCGCCGATATTTTCAAGCTCACCCAATTGAGGTCCGAACAGATCAAAGAATCCAGCATGTTCTCCGGCGACCCGAAGTGTTAGGCCGAATGGCGAAGTGGGCAATCGAGCTAGGCGCCTTCAACATTACCTTCAAAACCAAGGGTCCATTAAAAGGGCAGGTGATAGCCGATTTCTTAGTCGAAATGCCGGAGGACAAGGAATTAAAAGAAACAGAACAAGCTCCAAACAAACCTTGGTTCTTATATACGGATGGAGCTTCGAGCGCCGAAGGTGTATGAGCCGGTTTAATACTCACCGATCCAGACGGCATGGATATGACTTGTGTGCTCCGCCTAGAGTTTAAAAGCTCCAACAACGAAGCCGAATATGAGGCTTTGCTAGCTGGTTTACGTTTAACAGCCAAGGTCGGCGCAAAAAATGTCATAACCCACGTTGATTCACTACTCGTAGCTAACCAAGTGAACGGCGAATATGAAGCAAGGGAAATCAACATGATTGAATATCTGGAACACGTAAAGCAAGCAATGGCATTGTTCGACTCATGCAAAGTCGAACACATCCCCCGCAGTAAAAACAAAAAAGCCGACGCTTTAAGCAAGCTAGCATCCGTGTCATTCAGTCATCTGGCTAAGGAGGTACGGGTCGAAGTGCTGACCGCACCTTCAATCGCTACTCCATATGTTATGCAAGTAGAAGCCCCATCACAAACTTTGATGACTCCGATCATCAACTACTTAGTACACGATGTTTTACCAGTGGATAAGGCGGAGGCCAGAAAAATCCAGATCAACTCGCTCCAATACCAAATGCAAAAGGGGGGTTTGTACCGAAAGACCTTTCTCGGCCCTCTATTAAAATGTCTCGATCCGGAGCAAGCTAGCTACATCATTAGAGAGATACATTAAGGTATTTGCGGTATCCATGCCGGACCAAAAATGATCGTAACAAAAGTAAAAAACGCAGGGTATTACTGGCACGGGATGCACGAAAGTGCAGTAAAAGAGCTCCAACAATGCGATGAATGTCAGAAACACGCGCCGATAAGCCTCCGAGCGAAGAATGAGATGATCCCAGTAACTGCTGCATGGCCCTTTCAAAAGTGGGGCGTCAATATAGTTGGGCCTTTCCCACGATCAAGCGGAAGCGCTCAATATTTGCTGGTGGCAGTAGATTATTTCACCAAGTGGGTGGAAGCAAGACCATTCACGGTTGGTTATCTCTGGCTATAATGTGACGAGGTTCTTTTGGGAGCAGATCGTGTGTCGATTCGGTCTTCCGCTATATATAGTAAGCGATAATGCAAAACAATTTGCGGAGAACCCATTCAAGCGGTGGTGTGAAAGTCTGAAAATTAACCAAGTCTTCTCCTCGGTCGCTCACCCACAGGGGAACGGGCAGGTCGAACAGATAAATCGCCGAATCGTCGATGGGATAAAAAGAAGGCTTGGTTACGAAGGCAAAGGATGGGCAGACGAGTTGCCAAACTTACTGATGGGCTCACCGAACCCTACACAAGACAAGTAACGGAGAAACACCGTTCAGTCTTACGTACGGTACCGAGGCAGTGATCCCTGCAGAGATCGGGCTCCCAAATCAAGGATGCAAAAATTGAGACGAAAACGAGCAGGAACTTCGATCCAATCTCGACATGTTGGAAGAGCGCCAGAACATAGCCGCAATCAAAGAAGCCCGATACAAAAAGAAAATCGAAAAGTACTACAATGCCCGTGCCAAACTTTATAAGTTTAAAGTTGGAGACTATGTACTCCAGAGCAACGATGCAAGTCACGTCGAGGCTCCTGGAAAGTTTACCCCAAAGTGGGAGGGACCGTATCGTGTGAAGGAAGCCAGTAACAAAGGGTCCTATGTGCTCGAAAAAATCGATGGGACTCCCATCCCGAGAACATGGAACGGGGTTCATTTGAAGAAATGCTTTATGTAGTTGCACGATCACCACGGCGTGAGAAAGATCGTTATTTTTTACTTAATGTTTCTTCCTTTTTTATGTAATATCAAGAGGGTAATGCCCCGAATATATTTCCATTTCCTTGTAAAAACCGGGAGGGTCTACCCCGGAAGATATAACTATCTATCAAATAAAGCGATCTACGTTTTGATAAAATAAACAATAGCATATCTATGCAAAAGTTCGAACGATACAAAAATGTGCACAAACGTGCCTCGACCCATGCCTCGCGCCGATCGAAAAGGCTTAAATAGTTCAAAAATAACAAAAACCTATTAAGCGAAAGGATCTGATTTGATCCGCTCATAAAAAGCATAAAGGATTCAAGCAAGTAAATCAAACTTATGAAAGTTCTTGCTACGACCCGGTCATCTAGATGGCCCAATAAAGGTTTGGCTAAGTAGTAAAGGTTTGGACGCAAACTAAAACTAAAGGCCAAGCATAAATATCATAACCAAATATACGATTTCCTAAAGTTAAGAGAGCATGTTTGATAAAATCATAACAAGCCCAGATTGTACGGTTACATGTCATAGTGAAAATAAAAACATTGTACGATTACAGAAACACACACAAGGTTTCTCAATCCTCCTTGATAATGGGAAGTTCACT
Source organism: Helianthus tuberosus (assembly GCA_030545235.1). Lineage (NCBI taxonomy): Eukaryota > Viridiplantae > Streptophyta > Magnoliopsida > Asterales > Asteraceae > Helianthus > Helianthus tuberosus. The sequence goes on from CM060364.1 coordinate 50,176,656, forward strand.
CTTCTGCTTTATAAGCGACAGAGGTTCGTCCACCAGCTCCGAAACCTTGTCAAGAACTGAGATATGAAAATTGTCAAAAGCCTTGATCGCAGCATCTAAGGTGTCTTTGGCTCCTTCATCATATCCGAGAACTTATTCGACAGATCGGGCCGAACCTTTGGCGGCTTGAAAGCCTTGCTTGATGCCATCATTCACACCAACGACATTGATGTTATTCACACCACTTTCTCCAACTCAGGGCTCTAATGAACCAATTTAACAACCCAAGCTACCCCATCAGTTAAGAACCATTGTTTTGTAAGCATAAGCTCCGATACAAGGCTGTACAACTCAACCATCTCATCATCGTATCGTGTCAGCATATCTTTTGTATCGGCAATCATGGTTTGGTGCGATTCAATGGCTCTATCGTGGGCCCTCTCAATCTCAACCTTATCTAAAAGAGAATCAAAGGTCAGAGGCTGAATTAAACAAACAAACAAAGAATACGATGAACGTACCATTCACCAGGCGAATATGATCAGCCAGCAGTTGATCATAGGTGGATTGCATCTCCTTCTGCTCCGTCTTATTTCTCTCCTCAACCTCAGGTAACTTTTTCTGCAACTCTTCAAACTTCAGTTTCAAACTCTCTAAATCATGGACAACTTTATCACGAGCCTCATAAGCAGCTGCGGCCGAGGCCTGTGAGGCTTTGCTAACTTCTTTGGCCTCAGAAACCTGCTCTTTCAATCGAACTGCCTGAGCTCGAAGCAATGAAATTTCCTGCTTTGTCTTTGATCGAACATTTTCTTCGTTTTTTTAGAAAGGCAACCTCACGCTCGAACCGACGGCAGTTAGAATCTGCTTCGATCCATCGCTTGTACGTTTCAACCACCAAAGAGTTAGATTGAGCCTGATTTGACATCAAAGCATTCCCAAGCTCCGGTCCACTCATCTTTCGATGGTAAGCGTGCTCAGCAGGAGTGCCAATGTGAAATAGGGACATCTTAGCTAAAAGGGCGTCCACAATCCTATCTTTGTTAGCCAATGACCATTCAGGAATGTACCTCTCTAGAGCACGAGCCGAATCCACATCCACCGTATCGCCCGAACCTAATTTTCGACATATAAAAACGGCTTCAGTCTCGTACCATAGAGGGTAAGAGGAGGCACTATCCCCACCATCAATCTGCTGAGGACTTGGCCTTGAAACATTGGAGGCAACCCCGGTCGTAGGCTTACCCGAAGGAGAAAGATCAATTTTCTTAAAAGCTTGAGGATCGGGCATATTGGCATCATCGATCACCCTGGTAGTTGGCCCCCCAAAGGATAAAGGACTTGGAGGAGATTAACCGGGCGGTCTCTGGGAGTTTTGCCCTTCGGCGTCTTAGTAGCTCGGACGTCGAGCTCGGTAGAATCGAATGACTTCAACCTCAAAGCTTCTTTCAATCCCATGGCTGCACACATAAAAAAAGGGCAACATGTAATATACATATACTTGCACAAAGAAAGCATGAGAATAAAAATATAAAGATATATGAAAAATGGCGCTCGAACCAAGAACATAACTAACCCTCTCCGTTCCACTTTATGGAAGGGTAATATTCTGGTTCGGACCAAATCGTGCTTATCTTCCCCATGACTAGGATGTGTTCCACGTAATATACATTCACCCAGCTCCAAAGCATCAATATGAAATTGAACCCTAAAAAATGTACGTTCGGGGTAGAAGAAGGGAAGTTCTTAGGCGTCATGGTCGGATCGCGAGGCTTACGAGCCAACCCCGACAAAATAGATGATGTCCTTTCCATGAAGCCTCCAACCTCGGTTAAAGAAATTTAGTCCTTAAACGGACGACTGGCCGCTCCCCACCGTTTCTTGTCAAAAGCAGCAGACAGATTACTCCTGTTTATGGATGTACTAAGAAAAAGTTTTAGATCGGAATTCAAATGGACCAATGAAGCTGCACGTGCTTTTGAAGAACTCAAAGTTTACTTGGGCACATTTCCAACTCTCACCGTACCGGAAGAAGACGAGGTGCTAACAGTATACCTGGCCGCATCACGCGGCGCCATCAGTGCAGTTCTAGTAGCCCATCGAACCGGAGCTCAGATCCCCATTTATTATGTAAGTCAAACGTTGAAGGATTATGAAACAAGGTATCCAAACTTGGAAAAATTCGCTCTGGCATTGGTCCATGCTTCAAGAAGGCTTCGCCGATATTTTCAAGCTCACCCAATTGAGGTCCGAACAGATCAAAGAATCCAGCATGTTCTCCGGCGACCCGAAGTGTTAGGCCGAATGGCGAAGTGGGCAATCGAGCTAGGCGCCTTCAACATTACCTTCAAAACCAAGGGTCCATTAAAAGGGCAGGTGATAGCCGATTTCTTAGTCGAAATGCCGGAGGACAAGGAATTAAAAGAAACAGAACAAGCTCCAAACAAACCTTGGTTCTTATATACGGATGGAGCTTCGAGCGCCGAAGGTGTATGAGCCGGTTTAATACTCACCGATCCAGACGGCATGGATATGACTTGTGTGCTCCGCCTAGAGTTTAAAAGCTCCAACAACGAAGCCGAATATGAGGCTTTGCTAGCTGGTTTACGTTTAACAGCCAAGGTCGGCGCAAAAAATGTCATAACCCACGTTGATTCACTACTCGTAGCTAACCAAGTGAACGGCGAATATGAAGCAAGGGAAATCAACATGATTGAATATCTGGAACACGTAAAGCAAGCAATGGCATTGTTCGACTCATGCAAAGTCGAACACATCCCCCGCAGTAAAAACAAAAAAGCCGACGCTTTAAGCAAGCTAGCATCCGTGTCATTCAGTCATCTGGCTAAGGAGGTACGGGTCGAAGTGCTGACCGCACCTTCAATCGCTACTCCATATGTTATGCAAGTAGAAGCCCCATCACAAACTTTGATGACTCCGATCATCAACTACTTAGTACACGATGTTTTACCAGTGGATAAGGCGGAGGCCAGAAAAATCCAGATCAACTCGCTCCAATACCAAATGCAAAAGGGGGGTTTGTACCGAAAGACCTTTCTCGGCCCTCTATTAAAATGTCTCGATCCGGAGCAAGCTAGCTACATCATTAGAGAGATACATTAAGGTATTTGCGGTATCCATGCCGGACCAAAAATGATCGTAACAAAAGTAAAAAACGCAGGGTATTACTGGCACGGGATGCACGAAAGTGCAGTAAAAGAGCTCCAACAATGCGATGAATGTCAGAAACACGCGCCGATAAGCCTCCGAGCGAAGAATGAGATGATCCCAGTAACTGCTGCATGGCCCTTTCAAAAGTGGGGCGTCAATATAGTTGGGCCTTTCCCACGATCAAGCGGAAGCGCTCAATATTTGCTGGTGGCAGTAGATTATTTCACCAAGTGGGTGGAAGCAAGACCATTCACGGTTGGTTATCTCTGGCTATAATGTGACGAGGTTCTTTTGGGAGCAGATCGTGTGTCGATTCGGTCTTCCGCTATATATAGTAAGCGATAATGCAAAACAATTTGCGGAGAACCCATTCAAGCGGTGGTGTGAAAGTCTGAAAATTAACCAAGTCTTCTCCTCGGTCGCTCACCCACAGGGGAACGGGCAGGTCGAACAGATAAATCGCCGAATCGTCGATGGGATAAAAAGAAGGCTTGGTTACGAAGGCAAAGGATGGGCAGACGAGTTGCCAAACTTACTGATGGGCTCACCGAACCCTACACAAGACAAGTAACGGAGAAACACCGTTCAGTCTTACGTACGGTACCGAGGCAGTGATCCCTGCAGAGATCGGGCTCCCAAATCAAGGATGCAAAAATTGAGACGAAAACGAGCAGGAACTTCGATCCAATCTCGACATGTTGGAAGAGCGCCAGAACATAGCCGCAATCAAAGAAGCCCGATACAAAAAGAAAATCGAAAAGTACTACAATGCCCGTGCCAAACTTTATAAGTTTAAAGTTGGAGACTATGTACTCCAGAGCAACGATGCAAGTCACGTCGAGGCTCCTGGAAAGTTTACCCCAAAGTGGGAGGGACCGTATCGTGTGAAGGAAGCCAGTAACAAAGGGTCCTATGTGCTCGAAAAAATCGATGGGACTCCCATCCCGAGAACATGGAACGGGGTTCATTTGAAGAAATGCTTTATGTAGTTGCACGATCACCACGGCGTGAGAAAGATCGTTATTTTTTACTTAATGTTTCTTCCTTTTTTATGTAATATCAAGAGGGTAATGCCCCGAATATATTTCCATTTCCTTGTAAAAACCGGGAGGGTCTACCCCGGAAGATATAACTATCTATCAAATAAAGCGATCTACGTTTTGATAAAATAAACAATAGCATATCTATGCAAAAGTTCGAACGATACAAAAATGTGCACAAACGTGCCTCGACCCATGCCTCGCGCCGATCGAAAAGGCTTAAATAGTTCAAAAATAACAAAAACCTATTAAGCGAAAGGATCTGATTTGATCCGCTCATAAAAAGCATAAAGGATTCAAGCAAGTAAATCAAACTTATGAAAGTTCTTGCTACGACCCGGTCATCTAGATGGCCCAATAAAGGTTTGGCTAAGTAGTAAAGGTTTGGACGCAAACTAAAACTAAAGGCCAAGCATAAATATCATAACCAAATATACGATTTCCTAAAGTTAAGAGAGCATGTTTGATAAAATCATAACAAGCCCAGATTGTACGGTTACATGTCATAGTGAAAATAAAAACATTGTACGATTACAGAAACACACACAAGGTTTCTCAATCCTCCTTGATAATGGGAAGTTCACTCTTCTGCTTTATAAGCGACAGAGGTTCGTCCACCAGCTCCGAAACCTTGTCAAGAACTGAGATATGAAAATTGTCAAAAGCCTTGATCGCAGCATCTAAGGTGTCTTTGGCTCCTTCATCATATCCGAGAACTTATTCGACAGATCGGGCCGAACCTTTGGCGGCTTGAAAGCCTTGCTTGATGCCATCATTCACACCAACGACATTGATGTTGTTCACACCACTTTCTCCAACTCAGGGCTCTAATGAACCAATTTAACAACCCAAGCTACCCCATCAGTTAAGAACCATTGTTTTGTAAGCATAAGCTCCGATACAAGGCTGTACAACTCAACCATCTCATCATCGTATCGTGTCAGCATATCTTTTGTATCGGCAATCATGGTTTGGTGCGATTCAATGGCTCTATCGTGGGCCCTCTCAATCTCAACCTTATCTAAAAGAGAATCAAAGGTCAGAGGCTGAATTAAACAAACAAACAAAGAATACGATGAACGTACCATTCACCAGGCGAATATGATCAGCCAGCAGTTGATCATAGGTGGATTGCATCTCCTTCTGCTCCGTCTTATTTCTCTCCTCAACCTCAGGTAACTTTTTCTGCAACTCTTCAAACTTCAGTTTCAAACTCTCTAAATCATGGACAACTTTATCACGAGCCTCATAAGCAGCTGCGGCCGAGGCCTGTGAGGCTTTGCTAACTTCTTTGGCCTCAGAAACCTGCTCTTTCAATCGAACTGCCTGAGCTCGAAGCAATGAAATTTCCTGCTTTGTCTTTGATCGAACATTTTCTTCGTTTTTTTAGAAAGGCAACCTCACGCTCGAACCGACGGCAGTTAGAATCTGCTTCGATCCATCGCTTGTACGTTTCAACCACCAAAGAGTTAGATTGAGCCTGATTTGACATCAAAGCATTCCCAAGCTCCGGTCCACTCATCTTTCGATGGTAAGCGTGCTCAGCAGGAGTGCCAATGTGAAATAGGGACATCTTAGCTAAAAGGGCGTCCACAATCCTATCTTTGTTAGCCAATGACCATTCAGGAATGTACCTCTCTAGAGCACGAGCCGAATCCACATCCACCGTATCGCCCGAACCTAATTTTCGACATATAAAAACGGCTTCAGTCTCGTACCATAGAGGGTAAGAGGAGGCACTATCCCCACCATCAATCTGCTGAGGACTTGGCCTTGAAACATTGGAGGCAACCCCGGTCGTAGGCTTACCCGAAGGAGAAAGATCAATTTTCTTAAAAGCTTGAGGATCGGGCATATTGGCATCATCGATCACCCTGGTAGTTGGCCCCCCAAAGGATAAAGGACTTGGAGGAGATTAACCGGGCGGTCTCTGGGAGTTTTGCCCTTCGGCGTCTTAGTAGCTCGGACGTCGAGCTCGGTAGAATCGAATGACTTCAACCTCAAAGCTTCTTTCAATCCCATGGCTGCACACACAAAAAAAGGGCAACACGTAATATACATATACTTGCACAAAGAAAGCATGAGAATAAAAATATAAAGATATATGAAAAATGGCGCTCGAACCAAGAACATAACTAACCCTCTCCGTTCCACTTTATGGAAGGGTAATATTCTGGTTCGGACCAAATCGTGCTTATCTTCCCCATGACTAGGATGTGTTCCAGAAATTTTTGAACACGGCCAACTTCCTTGATCAAGGCTTCATACAAATCTATATTAAACTCAAAGTCTTCCGGATGTGGATCGGGAAATCGGGATCTTTTTAACCTCCAAGTCATATCGGACGGAACGCACCGATCGTCCACCAAAAAGAAACGATCATTCCAATCTTTCAAGCTTGTGGTAATCCATGAGTAACAGCAAGCGTTCTTCTTCCGAGTCTCGAAAGTATACCAGTCACCAGACCGGTTTAGTTTGTAAAAAGCCCGGAACACATCTAAATCCGGGTCGGACTCCAAGCCACGACAGGCAAGTTCAAATCGGCACACCTTGGCAAGGCCAAAGGGGTTCATCTGAGAAAGATGAACCTCGTGGAACATCAGAACCTCGATTAAAAACTTCGTCAAGGGAAGACGATAGTTACAATAATCGAACATTCGGGTGTAAACACCTATTTTCCCCTAAACGAATGGATAGATGGCCGTATCCTTCGCGGGAAGAATAGGGTTTAAAGAAGATGGGATCAAATATTGGTTCACATACCACTCCAAACCGTTTCGGTTTAAAATATTGAAACAGCCGGACAGGTTACTCTTGTTAGCCATAACTATGGAGAAGAAACTAACTGATAGGGTTCTCTGATCGAGAAAAAAAAGAAGGAGAAGAAGAAGAAGATAAAATGGGTAAAAAGTAAAAAGTGAAATGAGTTTCCCCTCTATTTATAGGGATTTCTTCCACCGCCATAAGGTCACCTATGAGGGGGCGACACGTCACAGTCGGTGATGCAAGTCAAGTGTCACGTCAGTTAAGGGAAAGATAAAACGATCGCCAGTCACTTAATGAAAATCACCGCCGAAATTCAAAATTTAAAAAATAAACAAAACCGCCATAGAAAAAAGCACCGAATCTAAAGACCTCACCATTTAGTTCGAAGCTTTTACTAAACAAACGCTACGAACTAGGGGGACTTGATGAGGATACGCCCTGGCCGGACCGAACACTTAATAGAATGTAAGGACGGATCGGCAGCCCAAAGGATTGATTGGACCTAGCACCCCCAGTCGGAACGACTAAAGCCACAGGATCTTCTCTAACTAACTGGGACCCACGGCTTTAACTACCTGATAGTGACTGGTCCGACCCTAACTAACTCGCCACGTCAGCATACCCCAAAAGTATAAATACCCCGCCAAGACTTCCCACAAAGGGTAATCGCTACTTTCTCTCTCTAAACTCTCCTCTCTCTCTCTCTCTCTCTCTCTCTCCCTGACCTACTTCTCCTCGCAAATACTTTTTCTCACGCCCGGGCTTGGTCACAGAGAGGCCCCCCTCCCTGTGACGAGGCTAACGGTGTGTTTTCTTCCTTGTGATCTTGCAGGTTCAGTCAAGGTCATCTGAAGCTCTACTCTTACCAGCTCGGACCTGCTGGTTTTTGAGTCTTTATTTATGGAATACAAATGAGCAAATTAAAACCTACAAACTTTGTTTAGTGGAAGTTTAAAAAAAGAGTAAACGTGTACGGTGTGTATCAGTGTATGACGGAGAAAGAAGAAAAAAAAAGAAGGGGGTTTGGGCCATCTTCTGGTTGATCGAGGATAGCAGCCTTTTTTTTGGGCTGCCCCTTAATAGGCTCGAACACAAAAAAAAAAAAAAAGTTACGGATGTGTTTACGTGTTGCAGTTGTTGCCGCCTTAGAATAGTGAAAACTGTGAAATGGTGTTTTAATATTAAGGAATCGAGCATTTTATTTAATGAGTTGATTATAAAAAAAGGTCTTTGTTGGGGGAGTAAGGGATAGTGGTGCACACAAAACTCGAACCCGGACCCGAATAAAAAAAACCAGAACCAGGTATTATAAAACCCGGATTTTTTATACCCAAACCCGACCCTACCCGGGTAGGGTCGGGTATGCAATCCTGTTATTAAACCCGAACCCGTAACCAGGTTTTTTTAGACCCGTTTTTTTAAATGCCTAGTTTTGAATAACCCGTAACTGGTTTTTGGAAATACCCGGAACCGGGTTTCATAAATACCTGAGCCGGGTTTTATATATACCTGGAACCAGGTCTCGAATCGGGTATAGCCGTTGAAGAGAGTTGTTTCACACATAAGCTTTTCTGCTTTGTTTTTAACAGTAATATTACCGGTTGGGGGTTTTTTGAGGCTCATTTGGGCAGATGTAATACCATACATTGGGTATGTTTGGGTTACTTACACTTACACAACTTGAAATTACATCGAAAACCGCTCTAAAATGGCTTCGCAAAGTGCTACATCTTCCGTTAGCGTGGGTTCTAAGGCTACCAAAGCAAGCGTCATGGAGGTTATTCCTACAACTCGAAACCAAGAAATTTGAGTTCATTTCGAGTTATGTAAAATGTCATTTGGAGCAAACAAAGTTCGATGCGTTCATTGTGGCGCTATGTTGAAGTCCAATTCGAACACGGCGTTGAAAAAACACTTGTCAGCTTATTGTAACGTGTTGAAGAATGATCCGGACCGAGGTCAACCACCATTGTCAACCGCCGGGCAAATTTGGCATTATGATGTTGAGTCGGTTCGCAAAGGATTCGAAAGTTCGTGATTCAAGAAGGTTTGTCACTTTAATTCTTCGACAACCAAAGGTTGACTCGTCTCATCCAAAGAGTTCTACAACCACGTTATAACTAAGTAAGTTGCACTACTCTTCAACGTGATTGTCTAAAAGCAAGCAAAACATCAATTGTTTTCGACTTTTCAAAGTTTAGAAACTGGTGTGAATTTGACAGGCGATGTTTGGTTGGCACCTCATGGGTTACCCGAATCGTACCTTTGTGTTACCGCGCATTGGATAGATCCCTCTACGTGGAAAATGCAAAAACTTACGATTGCTTATGAGTTATTTCCTTATCCACATATCGCAAACAATTTGTTTTAACTTTTAAAAGAAGTAATCGATGGTTATAATTTTGCTGACAAGTTGTTTGCTATCTCATTTGACAATGAACCCAACAACACCGCCGCAGTCACACAACTAAAGTTAAGATATAAACCGACTTGCGACCGTGTTTTTTGATAATGCATACCCGAACTCTACCCGATCCATATCCGAACCCTACCCAAACCCGAACTCGGAACAGGGTATTATACTACCCGGGTATTAGAAAACCTAACTCGGACCCTACCCAAACCCGGGTATATAAGGTATACATTTTCTATATAAAACCCGGACCCGACCCGGGTATTGTCAATACCCGAATTTGAAGAACTCGGTTTAATACCCGGAACCAAATATGCAAAAAAAAAAAAAACTGATTTGTGCACCACTAGTAAGCGAGTCGACTCACTCGAAATTACTTGAGATCAACTTGTTAAAATCCTGAAACTAGTCGAACTTAATTAAACGAGCTCAAGTCCAACACAAGTCGAACTTAATTAAACGAGCTAAAGTCCAAATTGAAGTTCGCTTAAAAAACTAGCATGGGTTTCATATACCAAATTTTTTTAGGCTATTGAACGCATCTTATATTTATATAGGTATAATAACTTTTTTATGGATAAAAGTATATATTACATAACAAATATAATTATATGTAGTTATATAAAATTAAATATATTATACTATACACATAATAACTAAATAATTAATAAGTTACAAATGAGTCGAGTTCGAGTTGGGAAAAAGAACAAGTCGAGTTCGAGCTTTAGATATAAAGCTTGAAACGAGCCAAGCTCAAGCTCTATTAAGTTAAACAAGTTGCTATCAACTCGGCTTGTTTACAACCCTAATCTCTATAATCTGTCAAAAGTAAGATATTTGAGTCTAGCTTTAAAAGGATGTTTATTTCAGTTCCATAGTTGTTAATTATACAAAGAATTTTGGTTATACCGAATTCGTCATAGAGTCTGGACATTACTTGTGAACTCGTAATCTCTATTATACACAACAACCGATATGAAATTTGTTTAAGATGTTACAATTTTTTGTATGGAAACGATCACCCATAAATAACTTACTTATCAGGTAAAATGGATGGGACTGTAGATCTTTTTGTAGTTTGAAAAGGATATATGAGAAAATATGAAATTGTTTTTCCTTTTGGATTTTATTAAATAGTAAGAATCAGCTTCCACATGGTTGGATTGTACCCTGGCTAAATTAAGGTATGTGTTTCAACGTCAAACAAAGAGTGCTATAATAAATAATATATAATAATAATAATAATAATACACACTTGAGATTTATATTCAAATCAATGACATGGACCCAATACCACGGTGACCGTAATGTCACCATCAACCAAATTTCTAGCCTTAGCAATTATTACATGGCTGATTCTATACACACCCCCCTCCCTCCTGATTATAACCCCTTGTGAGAGGAAAACTGTCGGTCCCACGCAGGCCCTACCTGTAAGTATGTGAGAGAAGGAGGGTGAAAAAAGTAATTAGGGGGGTGTAGAAAGTAGCACCCTTATTACATACCGCTAAAATTGGTTCGTGTGAAAATTACACTCCCCTTTAACTTGTTGTATGCTTGAAGTTTTGCTAATCTCTCAATTTTATTCAATTATGTATTTTTATTTTTATCTTAATAATTAATTAAAGTTTATTACATACCGCTAAAATTGGTTCGTGTGAAAATTACACTCCCTTTTAACTTGTTGTATGCTTGAAGTTTTGCTAATCTCTCAATTTTATTCAATTATGTATTTTTATTTTTATCTTAATAATTAATTAAAGTTTATAGTTATCTAAATTTTTAATCATTTTGAAAAACACCTCATATTAAGCTCTAGTCAATTAAAATATATATCTTTATTGTTTTATCGTTTTCCTTATATACAAAGACTGATATAAATAATAGTAAATTATAATGTACACACCATCTCTATATATTTTCTATATCATAGATTTTTAGATAGAAGAAGGAAGGTAGTTTGTTGTTATTCACTTTGTTTTTCAATAAATATTAAAGATAGTATGGTTTAGATAATCTATACTACTATATAATATACTAGAAAATAAAGTTTACTTTTTGAATATGTATTTTGATGAAATTATTTATATTTATATGCTACGAAATACTAAATTACTTTTTGAGATTAATATTATAATATATTTACACTTTTATACATTTTAAATAGTTTTATGGTGATGATATGCATGTTGAATCATAATTTAGTATATTGTAAGGATTTTTTTAAATATAAATTATAAAGAAAGTAAAAATATATATATACATGAAAATTTCAACATGTTTTTTTTTAAATACTAATGGGTATATCCAATACCCATGGGTATACTCGATAAACGGCGGGTAAATACCTAACTGGAGATGGGCCGTGTATGTGACACAATTTTACAACCGGATATGGGAATAAGATTAGCCATACTCGATCCATTGTCATCCCTAGTTTCACCTGATCTTAGTTAGTTACCAATGATTACCACGTTGAGTTGAATCGTAATTTAATATATTGTATGGATTTTAGATGTGTAAAATTGTTGAAATAAGCGTTGCTATTCACAAAAAAAAAAAGTAAAATCCCAAGGTGTAAAATTGCAGTTTACTCTGAATATAGTTAGTTCTTTTTCGTTTGAGTATCCATAAATCATAATTTAGCCAATTTTAAGCAGATTGCATAAACACTAAGGAGGTGTTTGGCCTAGCTTTTATTTTTTGGCTTATGTTTATATTTTAAATTAGTTTATAGCTTATTTTCTATCACTTAATAAGCTCTTTTTAAGTGTTTGTATTAGTTTATAGCTTATTTTATATAATTTACGCTTACACAAAGAAGCTTCTTCAAATAAGCTTAAAAAGCTAAACCAAACACCAAATTAAGCTTATTTTGTAAAAAAAAACTAAAAAAGTTATAAACTTTGTTAAAAAACCTAGGCCAAACACCCCCTAAAAAGAAGTCAATTAAGAGATAATAGTCAAATAGTTGTGTGATGTTAATTTTTTAGAATCACGTAAATGACATGAAATTGTTTTTTTTTTTTCAAAAGTCAATAATTTACGTGATTCTCAAGACTCAAAAGATGTTTTTTTTTGTAAAACAAACATGTGTGATACCGTAACTTATAGTTTTTTTAAATAACTAAAGCATACTATTATCCCTATTTTGCTTATTCCTCTAGTAACTAAGTGATTATTGGATTCTTAGATCTAAGTGTCTAAAACAAAAGTTAAAGCAGACGAAACTACCCCCTCCTCTCCGTCTCACACAATCCGTTGTTCATAGGGATGACTCCACAGTCCACACCATATTTTCGTCGGTAATTTGTCTTCGGTGATACTCATTTGTTTACTTCAGGTACGTCTCTCCTTCACATCAGCCAAATCTCCTCTCTCCTCCACGTCCTTACAGATAACTTCTAAAACGTCGCGTTGGAGTTGCTCTAACTATCATAAAGTTGCTTTGCAATTAGGGAAACGTCCAAAACTAGACAGAAAGAGAGATGGAAGGTGGGTCACCCTCCGCATATTGTGGGACTGCAATCTCCTTTACTTCATCTACATTCATTTCATTTTATCACAAGAAAGAAAGAAAGGTGTGTGAGGTAAGATTTTTATAAGGAAAAAAACAAGTACAAGCCCCACTTGATAATTCCAATTATGACTTCATTAATGTTTTGTCCCATCTCAACATCCTTCCTTGCCATCCGCTGTTTTTTACCCTCTTGCTTTTCCAGTAAATTAAGCCACAAAGTAGTTAATGTTTATCATATGTTCATAATCATGAGCAATTTAAGGTAGCCTGTCATCCAACTTTAATCTTATTAGTTTTTTTTTTTTTTTTTTGAAAGGTTTGGTTCAGTGGTAATCCCCAAGGGCTGCAAACCGCATGCCCCAAGTTACAATCCCACACGGCCCGCATAAACGGTTCCTCCCGCGAAGATCGAACTCCCCCGTGCGGGAAAACACCACTAGGACGGGATCGAACCCGTGACCTGTGGGTAAAACCCTCACACCTCCATCCAACTGAGCTGGACTTCATCGGCTTAATCTTATTAGTTAATTAATTATAGACACAACAAGTAACCCCGTATAATCATTAAAAAGTGTCTTTTAGGTGCTTGTTAACTGAAAATATTAATTATATATGCGATTGTTAGTGGCATATAGACAATTATGATCACATGTGTATCGGTAATAACATACATTCATTTGTTAGGCAGATGGGTATGGCGTCGAGCCTCCATTTCACCACCATCGTCCACATCACTACCCTCCATCATTAACCATTGGGGTGTGCTAACCATCCTCCGTCACTCTCCTCCATAAAAAACACAACAACATCAACCGTCCTTATAGCTTTGTGGCAGTCGTGCCCAAACCACACGTCTGATGAGCCTGCTCTGTGGGGAGTGATGTCCACGGGCCTCCACTTCCCTCATGGCAACCCCACGTACCCCTAACCTCTCCATGACCCCCATAACACCCAGCCTTATGAAAGATTGAATTATGTAAAAAATCTCACAATCTAGCTACACCGGCCTTAAACGTGTGTTACTATACAGCATCAAATCAATAAGTTGTGCATTCAGTTTTTACTAGAGATATGAATATTTGTTAGATTACAAAAAAAATCGTGAAAACTGTTATAATATAACAAGAATTAACACAAGATTAGTGCTAAAACTTTAAGAACTTTAGAAATGTCATAAGAGAAAGAAGAAGAGAATTGTATAACTTATAAAAGTGTATACATGAGGTGCATTTTTTCTTCTATCTTAAGCTAGTATTTATACTACAAAAAGATTAACTATTTGGTAGACAAGGTTAACTATTTAGTAGATAAGGTTATCCATAAGTTTGACAAAGAGTTCATCCACTTGCTTGGTAAATCTAAAGGTAGATCTTGATCTTCATGGTAAATCATTTTGTAATATTATATGTTAGTGCACGATGTCTAAAGCCTATGTCTTAACTCTAGGGGTCTAATGTGTCAAATATGTGAAGTACAGGGGTTAGAATGTAATTTTATGTAATTTTGGATGTAATTTCACTTGAAATGACTTTTGGTCAGTTCAAGCGAAATCAAGTGAAGTGATTCCGCTTGAAATGACCTGTGTCACTTTCAAGCGAAATCTGTTGCCTATAAAAAGGCTAGTGTAGTTTCTCATTTGCAACAAGGTCATCAGTTGTGTACCGAACTGCTGCCGGATTTTCAAGTGATATATAAAAGAGAAACGTGTATTAAAGTGATATTCTCTGTTTTCTACTCATTTCTGTACTGATTCAAGGCTGTTTGTTTGTTTCCGCCACTCAAACAGTCGTGTATTGACTTTAATTGACTCATTTGATCGTCAAAACGATCCTACAATTGGTATCAGAGCCAGTTATGAGCCAAGACACTTGAATCAATGCCTTTTTCTACACTTTCTTGGACTTCTGGACTTTTTACCGGACAAAATGGACTGAGTTTTTGACAGTGTGTGTAAAAGTGTGTTTTAACAAACCCTTGAGAGAATCGGATCAAAATTCGGATTAAAACTGATAAAAATGGCCTAAAAACCTGATTTCTCTTGAACGGACTTCTTGATTTCGCTTGAAAAAAAAACTGATTTCGCTTGAGTAGTTGAAAGTAGTTTCAAGCGAAATAGGTGATTCCGCTTGAAAACACCTGATTCAACTTGAAGAAGGTGATTTCGCTTGAGAGTACTTGATCTCGCTTGAAAGTACTGATTTCGCTTGAGATCCTTATCTCGCTTGAAAGAGATCTCGCTTGAAAATCTGATTTAGTTTGAAAGTCCATTCTGTTCGTGATATCGTTCGAAAATCTGATTTCGTGTAAAACCTATTTTCACAACTTGAAAATTTGTTTGTAAACTGTTTTCATAAAATGGAAAATCAAGATTTTTATAACTTCTTTGCCGGCAGTGGTATGACAGCAGCACAAACATCGGGTAGTATTGTGCAAAACGTGAATATGGAGAATGAACTTGGGACGATGCAGAAACCTCCTAAGTTGATGAATATCGATGAGTATTCGGGTTTGTCTGGAAGGTTTAAGACATGGGTTCAAGCAAACCACTTCGAGTGCTGGATGAAGATTGAAACGAAATATGTTCCTCCAGTAGATGGTTTGGGTCATTTGAAAGTGATTGGTAGTTTGACACAAACTGAACGAGAAGATTTCAAAGCTGAGAAGAAGATGATGAGTGTTCTTCAACAGACGATTAAAGAGGATATTTTAGTGTTGTTGCAACATGAGGATAATTCAAAATCTATTTGGGAGTCGCTGCAATTAAAGTTTAAAGGGAGTGAGTCCATGATGAAAAGCAAAAAGGCTTTGATAAAGAAACAATTTGACATCTTCACTGGTATGAAAGGTGAAACTACAAAGCAATTGATCGAAAGATACTGTCATCTAGTCGTGGAGATGGGGAGATTGGAAATAACTAAGACTAATGAGGAATGGATCGATAAATTGGCAGACGCATTGCCATATGGTGAGTGGGGTACTTATCTGCTGGTGTTAAAGAACAATACAAATTTTGCTAATATGAATCTTAGTGGTTTCATAGAGAAGATCGAAGCACATGAGTTAGAGTTAACAAAGATTAAACAGATGAATTCTACAAATCTTCAACAGGATGTTTCATTGTATTACAAAGGCAGTTCTCCGACAATAACGAATCTAAGCCCAAAGATTCAAACAGGGTTTAGTGCAGATGTAACATCCGGTGCTTCGTCTAGTACTTCAAGCAACAACAAGTCCTCACCGTTTGCTAGTTATGAGCCAAATTCCAAAGCTCCTGAACAAGTTACTCCACAAAGTTTTTCAGGCTCGAACAATCAGAGTCAAGGTCCGGGGATAATGTGCAACATAGCAGTAAATATTAAGAACGCTCAAGATTTTACAGAATCTTCTGCTAAACAACACATTGCACTACTCGCATCAGTACTGGAATCTTACGAGAGTTTGGTTGCTGGGAAAATAGGAAACCTTAATATGACGAAAGAGGACTATGATCAAATAGATCCTCAGGAGCTAGAATTGATAGACATCAAGTGGGGTATGGCAAGTTTGGTGAGAAGAGCCCAAAGATTTATGGAAATTACGGGTCGAAACAGTTTGGCAGGACCAGATCAAAAGCTTGGTTTTGATAAGTCCAAAGTGACGTGTTTCAGATGTAAAGAGAACCGGTGCTCGTAATCGTGTAACTTTATGTTTTTATATGAGTTTTAATCTTGAATGACCTACTTTTAATTATATTTGTGTTTATACAGGTTTAATGAAGTTAAGGAGCTTTTCGGGAGCTTTACGGGTCACCGGGTCGAAAAACGGAGCACCAAGACGCGTAGCGGGACAACCGGGAGTTCAAGAGCGAAGAAACAGAATTCTCACAAAAGAGAGCCCGTTGCCGACGGGTCCCAAGCCGTCGGCAACGGCCCTTAGATAAGCCCGTAAACCAATTTAGCCGTAACAAGGAAGATAACCCGTCGGGAGATTTCGCTTTTTAGGGAGCCCTGTCTGCGACGGGGGTATACCCGTCGGCGACGGGTAGTGGAAACTAGCTGCGGGAAAAGTGTTTTTGGGTGCTAGAAATCATTACAAATCTTACTTTTGTCATAAAACCGGGATTTACAACTCTATTTGGGATTATAATATAACATATAGATCCATTTTAAGAGGGGAATAATCTCTATTCATCACCATCATTCAAGATCCAAGAATCATATGTAGAAACCATCAAGATCCATTCCATAATCGAGAGCCAAGAACTTGAAGAAGATCAATCACCATCACTAATATCATCAAGAATCAGGAGGGGAGATAATCTATGGAAGGGAAATGAATGCCCCAATTTCTTGAGGAGAAATAAATGCCCCATATTCTTCCCTTCTATATAATCCAGATCATCATCAAGAGCCAGGATGACTAACATTTTCACAATCACTTACTTCCAACATTCAATCCTTCCACCATCATCTTCTACAAGCCATCATCTTGCACCAAGAACATTCATCATTCTCCATCCTCCAAGCTCCAACATGACTTCCATCAAGTTTCATTCATCTGGTGATCAAGCTTCTTCAACCATGAGCGGCTAATCATCTCGGTTTCACCCCGGTGTAGGTAGTTGTTTAATTTATGGTTTTGAATTGTTTCTTGCTTCAACTTTGTGACAATTTGTGTATGATTTTTGAAACCTTTGACAATAGCTTGCATTTGTTTCGTATTCATAAATTGTCGAGCGATGTTAAAAGTTATGACTTTATGAAATGGTTATGTGTAATATGCGTTGTCTTGGTTAGGATTTACTTGTGTTGATTACAAAGTGTATTCTTGTCCGTTCTTGAAACGTTGATAGTTATTAGCACCTAAGTCCCGGTACACTAAATCCGCTAATCATATACAATTGAGTTGAATCTTAAAACTTGTAGAAACCTTAAGTTAGCAATTACCGAAACCGGGTGTGAATCCTTTTTCTTATTATTATCTAGTAATCAATCTTCATTACAATTGTTAATTAGTAATTGTTATTCAATTAAACCATTTCACTTAGTTAAACTCATATCTTCCAACAAAACAAAAATACAAGAATATCATAGCAAGCATCATAAATTGTGACAATCGTTTAATTCAAGTGAATCCATTCGCAAACCACATACTCTTCGTGGTTCGACCCCTTGCTACCACTAGCTATTTGTTAAGGGTAATTTGGGCATATAAATATTATCTTTGATTGGAGCGCGACAAACCGATCAAATTTTGGCGCCGTTGCCGGGGAGTTCGTGCGCTTTGTGTTTGGATAATTATTAGAATTTTTTTTATTAACTGTTTAAGGTGCTTTGTTTCTTTTTGCTATTTTCTATATTTTCTTGTTACGCGGGTGTGTTACTTGTGCAGATTACACTTACAAGTAGTGCATGCATACAAGGAATTCCAGTAGAACCTCACCACTAGTGTTCGAACCAGAGGTTGAGCGTTTAGTTCGAAGAAACTTAGCCACTTGGTTAGAGGCAACACTTGCTTCTAATCAACCCAACACCAATTCACCATCTACACCATCCGTTGGTCCTAGTCAAATGGAGCCTCAAAACCACAATAACAACCAACAACCACCCACACCGCCATTTCAAAACCTTAACCTACAAAACCCGTTACCACCCAACTTAAACAACCGAAATGCTCACACCAACCGTGGAACTAACCAAGTTCATGGCATTCCCATGAATGAAGCCCAGTTTCCCAATCTCAACGAATTGAGGAACGCTATTCCCGATGACGAACCGCATAGTGTTCCCGGTTGTCAATCGCCGGAGCATGTGAGTGTTCATACGGAAAATTCGGATGACGGGGGCTACTATGATGCCGAAGATTGGTGGGACGTGAATCAGGCTAATATTTACAATGCACAAGGATTTGAAGGTGAGGAGTTTGGCTATCCAAATGCCAATTATGTGGGGAGGAATGATGGGTATGGAAATAACCGCCAACCACGAAACGAAAATCAAAGGAACCGAAATGATGGGTTCTACAACAACAACAATAACAACAATGGTAATCCTAATCGGATCCCTCGTGTCGTGGAGGGAGGTAATCAAATGGGTAACCAAGGTGGAAACCGAAGAGATGATCGAATAGGTGATAGAGGGGATAATCGAAGACCGGTTGACCAAGAAGTTAACGGTCCACAACGTCATCACCAACCTCCACGGGGAGTGAATGACCGTTTTCGACCGGTAGTCACCGACAATGATTCTCCTATAGTGTGTGAAAGGAGAATGTTTGATTGCAAGCCTCATTACATCAATATACTTCCCCACTTCAATGGGAGGTCTAATGATGAGCCGTACACGCACTTGGCTGAATTTTCATCCATATGTAATACTATAGGTGGGCACAACTTCGCATTAGAAGAGGTCAAACTTCGATTGTTCCAATTTTCGTTGAAAGACAAGGCAAAGCAATGGTTTCTCACACTTCCGGAAAATAGTATTCGGACATGGGGTGAAATGCAAAAAATCTTTCTAGACGAATATTATTCAATGGCAAAGACCGACGACGCTAGGGATGAAATACGGTCGTTTCAGCAACTATCGAGTGAACCGTTACATGAAGCGTTCACTCGCTTCAAGGAATTGATTTGGAAATGCCCACATCACCAAATAGAAAAGTGGGAATTGGTGAAGTGCTTCGTACGTGGGTTGGATGATGCTACATGGAATCGCCTAGAGTCAACTAGCAACGGGACTCTTTTGAGCAATCATGAAGATAACGATTGGGTATTTCTTGAGCGGATGAGTAAACGGTCAAAGGAGAAGGAATCGGCCGATAGAGCCAAGAAGCATCCCGTTTCCCGTTCGCTTCCCGGTCTTGATTCTAAGGATCGGATTTCTACCTTAGAACGGGAATTGGCTCGTATAAAAAAGAAGGAGGTGAATGCGGTCCAATTTGTAGTGTGTGAGGATTGTGGAGAAATTGGCCATATGGCCGATCAATGTCCAACGGGGCCTAGTGAGTACACCGAGGAAGTCAATCAAGTGTTCGGGGATAGAAAAAATAATGACATGAATTCGAACACTTACCACCCGGGATTGAGAAACCATCCCAACTTCTGATATGGGAATGCCGCGAATCAAATGAACCCGAATTTTCAACCGGGTAATCAAAGCGGGTCATCATATCCAAATCGTCAAGGTGGTAACCAAGGGGGTTATCAACGTCCTTACAACCAAGGATACCAAGGTAGAGATAATAATTATCAAAATGGGTATCAAAGAAATTATAACAACCAAGGCGGTAATGGAAGTGGGTCAAACAACCAAGGGGGTGGCAATGATTTCAATGCGAAGTTGGATGTTATGCTTTCGATGATGCAAGAGTCTAAGAAGGAGAATGAGATTCGGGACAAGGCACATGAGTTGTTAGCAAAACAAGTAGCCCAACTCGCGGAGGAAATGGCCCAAGTGAGGGGAAGCTCGGGAAAGCTTCCAAGTGACACCACGGTAAACCCCAAGCATCAAGGGTCGAGTTCAAGGAACACACGTGAGGTACCGATTAATAAACTTACTTTACGTAGTGGTCGAATTGTAGATAATGGTGTCAAAACACCACCACCCCAATTTGTTGAAGGGGTGGTGGAAGATGCTAGTGAAGATGAAAAAGAGGATGGTCAAACGGGTCAAAATAAAAATGACTTGAAAAAGAATAATAACACACCCGTTGTGACCATACCCGTCCCTAAGGCTAAGGAAAAGGGTGTGGAGACTAATACTGCCCCTTATCCCGAAGCATTGAAGGGACCTATGAAAAAGGTTGTAAACAAAAGAGGTCCACAACAAGAAGAGTTGTTGGAAATTTTCAAGCAAGTAAAAATAAATTTACCTCTTTTGGATGCAATTAAACAAGTACCGGCTTATGCTAAGTACTTGAAAGATTTGTGTACTCAAAAGCGAACTCATAAATTTCCAAAGAAATTAGATTTAACCGATAATGTGAGTTCGATTCTTTTGGGTGCACTTCCACCTAAGCTCCAAGATCCGGGTGCGCCTATCATTTCAATTCAAGTAGGCGATTTTAAAATCAATCGGGCACTTCTAGATCTTGGTGCTAGCATGAGCATTCTACCGGGTAGTTTGTATGACCAATACGAGTTTGGCCCACTCAAGTCGTCAAACACCACCGTGGTGTTAGCCGACTTGACACCCAAACTACCCCGTGGAATTGTTTCGGATGTGATAGTAAAAATCGAGGATTTTTACTATCCGGTGGACTTTCTAGTACTTGATTATGTGACCAAGGACCCAACCAAACAACCTACAGTGATTTTGGGTCGACCATGACATTTGGAAACCGAAGGTTAAGGTTGCATGTTTTTTTCGGACTTATGAACCCTTCAGTTGATGATGAATGCCATATGGCGGACATCGTTGACACGTGTATACCTCTTTGCGACACAGTCGTGGACGGGGAAAACACAATGGAGGATTGTTATATGTTTGACAGGTCACAAGTAGAGATGGAAAAGAGCATGGACGAGGAAGTGAAAAGTATGGAGGTGCTTGCGGTTAGAGAAGGAAAACCGACATGGACGCACCACATTGAGAGTTTACCGGAGAGCATTGACACTAAAATGAAGCAGTCATTAGTAGAGCCTCCGGAGATTGAGTTGAAAACGTTGCCTAAGCATCTCAAGTATGCTTATGTTGGTAAAGGAAACACACTTCCGGTTATCATTGCATCAAACTTAACCGAGGAACAAGAGGAGCAATTAATGGGTGTTTTGGCCACCAATCGGGCAGCGATTGGATGGACCATTGCTGATTTGAAGGGAATTAGTCCCTCGGTTGTGATGCACAAAATCATCACGGAAGAGAATGTGACTCCCGTTCGAGATGCACAACAAAGATTAAATCCGAACATGCGGGAGGTAGTGAAAAAGGAAGTGCTGAAATGGCTTGATGCGGGTATCATTTACCCGATCTCGGATAGCCAATGGGTGAGCCCAACACAAACGGTTCCAAAGAAAGCGGGTATACAAGTCGTCAAAAACGACGCAGGTGAAGAGGTAGCCACTCGGCCGGTAACCGGGTGGCGAATTTGTATTGATTGTAGGAAGTTGAATACCGCAACTTCCAAAGATCATTTTCCTTTACCGTTCATTGACCAAATAGTTGAGAAACTTTCGGGGCAACAATTTTATTGCTTCTTAGATGGCTATTCTGGTTATAACCAAATAGCCATCCATCCAGAAGATCAATCAAAGACCACATTTACTTGTCCATACGGCACCTTCGCATTTAGGTGAATGCCGTTTGGATTGTGTAATGCCCCCGCCACCTTCCAAAGGTGTATGATGAGTATCTTTTCAGATATGGTGGGGAAGTCTTTGGAAATTTTCATGGATGACTTCTCAATTTTTGGGTCATCATTTGAGGCTTGTTTGGCCAACTAGATAAAGTGTTAAAAAGGTGTGTTGAAACTAGTTTGGTCCTAAGTTGGGAAAAGAGCCATTTTATGGTTCAAGAGGGAATCGTGTTGGGGCACGTAGTGTCAAGTCGTGGGATAGAGGTCGATCGTGCAAAGATACAAGTTATATCCACCTTGTCGTATCCCACGACTGTTAAAGGTGTTAGGTCATTCTTAGGTCACGGGGGTTTTTATCGACGATTTATTAAGGGTTTCAGTGATATAACCAAGCCTTTGTGTAATTTGTTGTTAAAAGACCAACCGTTTGATTTCAATGAAAATTGTAAAAATGTTTTTAACAAGTTAAAAGAAAAGCTAGTTGAGGCCCCAATCTTGCAATCGCCAAATTGGTCTTTCCCTTTTGAAATTATGTGCGATGCGAGTGACTATGCTGTGGGGGCCGTGTTGGGACAACGGATTGACAAGAGGCCCGTTGCCATATACTACGCGAGTAAGACTCTTTCGGATGCACAATTGAATTACACCACCACCGAAAAAGAGCTACTCGCGGTGGTATACGCATTGGATAAATTTCGGTCATATATATGGGGTAGTAAAGTGATTATTTATTCTGATCACACTGCAGTTAGGTACCTCATGGAGAAAAAGGATGCAAAGCCGAGATTGATCCGATGGGTGTTGTTGCTTCAAGAGTTCAATTTAGAGATACGAGACAAAAAGGGTACCGAGAATGTAGTAGCGGACCACTTGTCTCGGTTGATAGTTGAAGATGATCCTAAAAATTTAGTGATCAACGAGTCTTTCCCTGATGAGCATATTATGAAATTAGATAAGTTACCTTGGTATGCTAACATTGTGAACTATCTTGTTACAGGTGACTTACCTGCACATTGGGATAGACGGAAGAGGCAACATTTCGTATCCCAAATCAAGTATTACCGGTTGGAAGAACCGCACTTATGGAAAGAGTGTGCGGATCAAGTGATTAGAAGATGCATAGATGATGAGGAAATTCCAAGCGTGTTGCAACATCTACATTCGTTTGCATGTGGTGGCCATTTTAGTGGTCACAAAACGAGTCATAAAGTGTTAAATAGTGGTCTTTATTGGCCAACTATCTTTAAAGATGCAAATGAATTTTCCAAAAATTGTGTAGAGTGCCAGAAATTAGGGGGTATTTCAAAGAGGGATGAGATGCCCATGCAACCAATCCTTGTAGTCGATATTTTCGATGTATGGGGTATCGATTTCATGGGCCCATTCCCCAATTCTTATGGCAATTTGTATATCTTGGTGGCCGTTGACTATGTGTCAAAATGGGTCGAAGCAATAGCCACCAAAACAAACGACCATTCCGTAGTTTGTAACTTTGTTCAAACCAACATTTTCTCAAGGTTTGGGATTCCTCGTGTCATCATAAGTGATGGAGGATCTCACTTTAAAAACTTTCGGTTTGGAAAACTTTTAAAACGGTTTGGTGTTGACCATAGAATTGCTACCCCCTATCAGCCGCAAACAAGCGGGTAAGTTGAGGTGTCAAATAGGCAAATCAAAAATATTTTGCAAAAGACCGTGCGGGCAGACCGTAAGGATTGGTCGATCAAATTGAACGATGCTTTATGGGCCTACCATACGGCACATAAGACACCCATTGGCACTACACCTTATCGTTTGGTTTACGGTAAAAATTGTCACTTACCGGTTGAACTTGTGCATAAATCATTATGGGCTATTAAGGAAGTTAATGTTCAATATGATGATGCAGGTAAGGAAAGAAAACTCAAGCTATGCGAGTTGGAGGAGCTAAGGGAAATGGCATATGAATGCGCATCCAAATACAAGGACGGAATGAAGAAGGCGTATGATGCCAAATTGAGAAAGAAAGAATTCGAGGTCGGGCAAAAGGTATGGCTTTACCATTCGAAGCTCAAGTTCTTTCCCGGAAAGCTCCGGAGCAAATGGATGGGACCCTATGTGATCACCCGGGTCGGACAATTGGGTGATGTTACGATCGAGGACCCGAAGGATGGGTCACGGCAAATGGTAAATGGTCATAGACTAAAACCGTTTCTTGATGGTAACGAAAAGGTGGATGAAAACAAAGAATCGGTAAGCTTCGTGGTAAGCATTCCGGTTTATGAGGTCAACTAAAAAGGACTTGTAACATTTTTAGTTAGTGTTGTGTATAGTTTTAAATTGTTGTGTGTTTTAGATATAATCATTCTCGTTTTGTACTAACCCTTGTGATTGTGTGAAGTCCGGACATCATAAACGGATCTTGAAGACGTAAGGTATGTTTATAGACTTTGTTTGTGCATTGAGGACAATACACGTTTTTTTAGGGGGTGGTAGAACCTTTAACGGTTTCGCGTTTTAAAATTTTAACTTATAAAAATTTATAAAAAGATTTTTAATATTTTTTTAGGATTGTTAAATGTACATAGTTCCTTTATTAAAAATTCATAATTTCATACACATTTTTCGAAAAAAAAATTATTTTTTTGAAAAAATTTGAACCCGTCGGCGACGGGTGATGGGTCGTCGGCGACGGCTTGTAGAAGTGCCCGTCGGCACTCATTACCCGTATCCAGGAACATAGGGCGTCGGCCCAAAAGTTGATTTTGGCAACCCGTCGGCGACGGGGTCATGACCGTCGGCGACGGGCTATGGTTTTGTCTCCGATACCAGCTCGCTACTAGGCCATGAAAACCGAACCAAACACTCCTAAACTTCATAAAACATGACCTAAACTCAAACTTTTCAACATAATTCGACCCACATTCACCTTACATCATTCACTTCTTCTAAAAACCCCTGCTCCCTCTCTCCTAACTCACTCTCTCACTTCATCTTCTTCCTCTTTCACTCCAAAACCCTAGAACCTTCAAGCTCTCATAACTTCATCAAATCTTCACCAAATCCCCTGATTTTTTAGTCCATCTTGTGTGATTTTTCGAGAGGAACAAAACCCCCATCACGGTTTTCATCAATTCTTGCTAGTTTGCGAGTTTCTGGCCGTGTAAATTCGGGTTTTTGAAAGGGTGTTCATCAATCTACTTGCTTTACATATTTTCTTAGTTCTTTGTGTCTACAACATCAAAGGTATGGATTTCCCTTAATTTTATGCTTTATTATCACATGTTTAGTGTTTTTCTTCCGAAATTATAAACTTGTTAGTTTAAAAGTAGGTTGTTTAAACAATGTCTGTTGTTCTAGCATGATTTTAAGTAAGATTGGTTGTTTTGGATGGAATTTGAGCATGTTATAACCATAGTGAAGTGATTACACTTGTTATGTACATGATTGAACATGAAGGTGATGTTGAAATTTTGTGAACTTATAAGAAATTGCAAGTTAACAAGTAGAATTGATAGGTATATGATAAAATGAGCGACTTTGGAAGTTTGAAAAGGCGATTTTGCATATACTTGTTACTTAAAACTATAACATCATACATCATGTTCAAAGTTTGAGAATTTAGTGAAGGTTTGGGTTTTTATTGATGCTTTGTTGTTTTATGCTTGTAGTCATGGCTGGAGGTAGAAAGAAACAAAAGACTACAGAACAAGGCTCATCAGCAGGAGCAGGATCTTCTTCCGGTTTAATACCGAAGAAGTGGGAGCAATTAAGCTCCGTACAAGAGAATGATACGCGACTGTATAGACAGGATAGGGCGTGGGCAAAGTACCGTGATAGTCAAAACGCAAAGATATGGGATGATGAGAAGAACAAACCCTTATCCGGGTACCAAGATAGGAAGTTAGAGGCAAAACTGTGGAAATGGAAGATGGTTACCAAAGTTAATACTTCTATACTGGAAAGGGTGTTGTGCGAAAGAGTGGTGAATGTGGAAGAGTTCAGGCAAATCGGGATTGTGCAAATGTTCGAACGTCTAGGATGGGAAAGAGTGCTTGATTGGTGCGAAGATAACACTTCGCGGATATATTTATCGGAAGTATGCGAATGGTTATCGACACTGAGGTTTATGAATAAGAATAGCCCTCTCGCTGAATGGAAATTGGTCGGGAAGACAACTCGAGGGACAATGACGATGTCCTTCGAAACAATTAACTGCATCGCTCGTTTTGACTCGTTGGGGGTGCAAGCATATGACTATCCTCCCTTGGAAAAATTTATGGATAATCATGTAAATGAAACTGACCCGGAACAATTGACAGCGGTTGTTTTAGCGTACATAGATGGGGGAGAGGCTAAAAGAAATCATATGTCGGTTGAAGGGAAAATTCTTCAAGGAATTTCCCTAGAAAATGTGATGGTGAGATTCGGTGACCGAGGAGGGGTGAGAGCACCCGATTGTAGGATTATCCATTCCTTGTTATACGGGACTCCTACATTGTCATGGAGGCACATCATAATGATGAACACGTGGATCACCCGGGAGGCATCCCAAAGGCGTTTCATTCCATATGCACGCCTAATCAGTGCTATGATCCTCCAACAAAATTGTTTGCCTCCGGAATCGCTTTGGGTGTCCAAACCCATTGAGGAATTCAACCTAGCCTCAAAGAGAAAGAATTGGAGAATAGATGTGGAGCTGAAGGAAGGCGATTACATGGTGACCGACCAATTGGGTCACATGTATGACTTTCCTAATCCAAATGCACAAGGGGTTGGGGGTGATGAAGAAATGATTGAGGAAGAAGAAGAGGTTGGGCCGTCTTCTGGTCCCCGGGGACCACAACGGAGGTACATGAGGCCACACAGAGAGATCAATGCAGAAGTGGCCGGTTTTGTGAGACAAAGACAGGTACCGACGTATAGAAACTTTAACCGCGGGGAACAAGCGATCTATGACAATGTCTCGGCATGCATAGGCGAGGGCCGAGAATATAATAGGCGAAGAGAAAATTGGGAAGGGACGCACGGGACCTACTTGCATGAGCAATGGGATTCCCAAGCGGCTTATCGCGAAAGAATGGATAAATTCATGAAAGATCAACAACTGCAACAAGCGCTTCAAAGATCTCACATGGAGCGTTTGATGCAGTTGCAAGAAGAAGATATGGCCCGAAGACGGGCATGGGAAGAAGCAGATGTAGCGCGTCAAAATGAAGCAAGAGAATTGGAACGACGCCGCTAGAGTGGCTTATATGTCTCTCATGAAATGGCTATTAACAACGCCAAGGTGCTCCACGATCAGGAGCGACACCAAAGAGACTACCAAGCCAGCCTCCCATATGCCGAACATTCGGGGTGGACCAATTACCCCGACCTTCCCCATCCACAAGGCCCGTCCGACCCGACTCCTCACTGGCCCGAAGCGGTAGGTTTAACCTTCATCCCAATTCCCTACCAACCACCACCACAAGGGGAGCAAAGCCCACTCGATAACTATAGGGAAATGTTTGAAGCCCTCACTGGTTATCAATACCAACCGAACCCGCCAGTTGATCCCAACGAGCGATATCAGCGGTGAAGGTATGGTATGTTTTGTGTTGTTTATTTTGTGTGCTTTATTTTCATTTTGTCTTTTATTTGTTTTTCCACATAAATAAAGGTAAAATAATGCATGGCTTGGTAATGTTTTCATAAAAGTGGTAGAACTAGGTAACTAACAAATTTTGATGGTTGTGAGAAGCATGCATCTACGCAAGGGTTAGAATTTGTAGGTACATGATGTTCGCGGGACAACCGCTTTATGAAGAGAAGAAGATATGGGCATCAAGCGACAAAATCAGGTGCATGCGTTTCCATTTTACCATGATTATTAGTGTAATAAATAAGTGGATTGTATTTTGTATTTTGTATTTTTCCGGGGTGAACTTTGGGAGGGTTAGCCGTGTCACATCCCTTGTGCGTTTTAAAACTCTAATTCTTACACATTGAGGACAATGTTTGCCTCAAGTGTGGGGATGGGGGGGGGGGGTAGTAAAAATTTTAGATTTTAACCTGTTCATTTAAATACTACACATTGAGGACAATGTTTACCTCAAGTGTGGGGATGGGGGAAAATGTCAAAAAATTTTCAAAAGTTTCTTGTTTCAAAAGCAATCTTAAAAGCACAAGTAGCTAAGTCAACGAGGGATGGCACAACCCATTTGGTCTTTTGTCATGGTCAAGTTCAAACTAATAGCATGAAGGGTATTTAGCGGGTGGTTATTTGGGAATAATTCGCCTAAGGAACTAGCATTTGATGCATATCACATATCATACC
This sequence comes from Helianthus tuberosus, assembly GCA_030545235.1. Taxonomy (NCBI): domain Eukaryota; kingdom Viridiplantae; phylum Streptophyta; class Magnoliopsida; order Asterales; family Asteraceae; genus Helianthus; species Helianthus tuberosus. Next base: position 50,205,116 of record CM060364.1, read on the forward strand.
CTTATACGTGAGATTTTGAGCCACTTCTATATCAATTTACATTTACATGTTTCGTTGTTTGAGTGGACCATTAGTCGCGTATTGTAGAACTTGTAACTTTTGATACGTTCAAGACCATAGACCGAATACGAGCACGAGAATGATTAAGGCATTAGGTAAACCTTTTTCCTTTTACACCATTCTTATACCCTTACCTAAAAATTATCCCCTAGTAGCCAATCTTGAGCCTAAACCTTTCGTTTGACAACCACTTAGCCAACAACCATAAGCCTTTTCGTTTAAACCCGTGTGATGGAAATTCGATTATTTAAGCAAAGTTTGTATAGTTGTATTTATTTTTTTTTATAAAAAAAAAGCTATGAAAAAGAATAGAAAAACATTGAGAAAAGAACAAAAATATGTGTTTCTATTTGTTGAATAAAAGGTGAAAATCATTGCCTTGTAGTTGATGTTTATAGTTTACTTGAGTTTGGAATAGTTGCGTTGTAATAAAAAATCAAAATTTTCATCACGTTAGCCACTTAAAAATATCCTATTTCCTACCGTTAACCCTATCCCCGTTACAACCCATTCAAAGACCTTATGACTTGTGCTTAGTATTCGTGATCGGTGGTGGAGAATGATTGAGTTGCAAGCCTATGCGGGTACGTGTTCTAATCGGTTTTGAGCGATTAATTGTTGAAGTGCTAATACATTACATATTAGCCAAACTATAAGCCAAGTGGAGAGAACATTGTGAGGGATATCTACGAATTGTTAGTTTTACGGGCGGGTTAATCTTGGATAACCATTGTATATGTGAATGCTCACGTTATCGTTAAATATGTTGAAAATTGTAAAAGGTTTGAACTTTTGTATGACAATAGACCTTAACCTTTGTCTCGAGAATGGGAATTGTGTACGTTGTTCGACCCACGTGAAAGTGAAAAACAGATTTGCTTGAGGGCAAGCAAAAGACAAGTGTGGGGATGTGATACGTGGTTGAAAACCGGTGCTCGTAATCGTGTAACTTTATGTTTTTATATGAGTTTTAATCTTGAATGACCTACTTTTAATTAGATTTGTGTTTATACATGTTTAATGAAGTTAAGGAGCTTTCCGGGAGCTTTACGGGTCACCGGGTCGAAAAACAGAGCACCAGGACGCGTTGCGGGACAACCGGGAGTTCAAGAGCGAAGAAACAGAATTCTCACAAAAGAGAACCCGTCGCCGACGGGTCCCAAGCCGTCGGCGACGGCCCTTAGATAAGCCCGTAAGCCAATTTAGCCGTAACCAGGAAGATAACCCGTCGGGAGATTTTGCTTTTTAGGGAGCCCGTCGGCGACGGGTAGTGGAAACTAGATGCGGGAAAAGTGTTTTTGGGTGCTAGAAATCATTACAAATCTTACTTTTGTCATAAAACCGGGATTTACAACTCTATGTGGGATTATAATATAACATATAAATCCATTTTAAGAGGGGAATAATCTCTATTCATCACCATCATTCAAGATCCAAGAATCATATGTAGAAACCATCAAGATCCATTCCATAATCGAGAGCCAAGAACTTGAAGAAGATCAATCACCATCACTAATATCATCAAGAATCAGGAGGGGAGATAATCTATGGAAGGGAAATGAATGCCCCAATTTCTTGAGGAGAAATAAATGCCCCATATTCTTGAGGAGAAATAAATGCCCCATATTCTTCCCTTCTATATAATCCAGATCATCATCAAGAGCCAGGATGACTAACATTTTCACAATCACTTACTTCCAACATTCAATCCTTCCACCATCATCTTCTACAAGCCATCATCTTGCACCAAGAACATTCATCATTCTCCATCCTCCAAGCTCCAACATGAGTTCCATCAAGTTTCATTCATCCGGTGATCAAGCTTCTTCAACCATGAGCGGCTAATCATCTCAGTTTCACCCCGGTGTAGGTAGTTGTTTAATTTATGGTTTTGAATTGTTTCTTGCTTCAACTTTGTGACAATTTGTGTATGATTTTTGAAACCTTTGACAATAGCTTGCATTTGTTTCGTATTCGTAAATTGTCGAGCGATGTTAAAAGTTATGACTTTATGAAATGGTTATGTGTAATATGCGTTGTCTTGGTTAGGATTTACTTGTGTTGATTACAAAGTGTATTCTTGTCCGTTCTTGAAACGTTGATAGTTATTAGCACCTAAGTCACGGTACACTAAATCCGCTAATCATATACAACTGAGTTGAATCTTAAAACTTGTAGAAACCTTAAGTTAGCAATTACCGAAACCGGGTGTGAATCCTTTTTCTTATTATTATCTAGTAATCAATCTTCATTATAATTGTTAATTAGTAATTGTTATTCAATTAAACCAATTCACTTAGTTAAACTCATATCTTCCAACAAAACAAAAATACAAGAATATCATAGCAAGCTTCATAAATTGTGACAATCGTTTAATTCAAGTGAATCCATTTGCAAACCACATACTCTTCGTGGTTCGACCCCTTGCTACCACTAGCTATTTGTTAAGGGTAATTTGGGCATATAAATATTATCTTTGATTGGAGCGCGACAAACCGATCAAGTGTTCGAATAGATAGGTCAACAATCACCAAAATCCATTTACCAATGATTACTACAGACAGGCGATCTACCACAAAACAAATCAACAACCTGTTGTTCAAAGACCTCAGATCGAGAACAAGCCGGAAAAAGCTCTTATTGTCAACCAAGATGATGAGAAGGTAGCTGAAGGGTTCAGTAGGGACAAGTATATCCCGGGTAGTGAAGGTAGAGCAATGATGACTGAGATTGTAGAAGTGTCTGAGAGTGTTGTTGAGACAGAGGTTGTTGAGACAGAGGTTGTTAGTGAAGATGTGTCTGAACAAAATTTGGTTGATCCCGAAGAAATTGCTGCAGAAGTTTACTATTATCAATCCCAACAGGAGGATTTAGCTAGTTCTTTAAAATCAATTATGCCTCCTAATGTGTTTGATTCTTTTGCAGGTTTCTTCAGTGAGCCAACAACCGGATTTTGCCCACAATATGAGGCTGAGAAAGCTCCGATTGAAGAGATAATTGATGTATCTAAAGAAATGACTGAAGAAACGCTGAAAGATATTGCTGACAAAGCTTTGATGGCAAAACTGAAAGAGGTAGACACAGAATCTGTAAAACCAGAGTCTGTTGATACTGAGTCGGTCAAAACAGAGTTAGGTCAAAAGGAGTCTGATGGGAAATCCGAAAGTCAGGAGGTCAAAACCGAAGGAGTGACTGAGTCAGAATCTGATAATGTCGGTAAACAGGATGTTAAAATTGATCAAGAGGAAAAGATTGCTGAAAATATTGGGTCAATATCTGAAACTTCATGCAAAAACTGTTCAAAACCCTGCATGGAGTGTCTTGAAAAGGACACAAAGTTTCAGGAATTGAAACAATATACTGATGAACTTAAATTTGATCTGAGTGAAGTAAAAGAAGCATATGAAAAGTTGACTAAAACTATCAAAATGATTCAAAATGAGAGTCTTGAAAACGATAAAGCCACAAAATTGTTAAAATCAACAGTTCTTGATAAACAAAAGGAAATCAACTTTCATTTGGACATGATTGCTTCATTAAAAAGGGAATTGGAGTTAACAAAAATTGAGAATGAAAGAATTGATAAGAAGTTGATGAGTTATGTTGCATCCTCATATGTGATTGAGCAGATTGTCCCGAAACAACCAGATGCAACACCTGTCTTTAATAGTGTTCCACCCCCAATGTGGAGTCATTACACTCAGAAGTATCCAGATGGGGTGGAAGCTGCATTGAATCTCAAGTTGAGAACAATTGAGGATGAGTTACCAGAGAGTATTGATGTTACATTCTCTCCGTCCGACACTAACAATGAGTCACAGGTGATCAAGACCGTTGTTGACCAAGTGTTAGACGAAGAGAGTGATAACTCAGATTTTGAAACTGTGAAAACACATTTGGAAAATTCCAGTTCTGAATGTGAAGACGATGGTAACTTTTTGGACAAATTTATACCAAAATCAGAAAAGGTTGCGAATGATGATCCGATCATGGTGGTTTACACAATGATTGGAACTGACAAACTCTATTCTGATTTTGAGTATCCAATACAGAACGCGAACATGAAAATTTTTGAAAAGGTGTTTAAATTGGTTGAGATTGACATTTCTAAGGTAAACAACAACGAGTTCTTTTCAAAACCCAAAATGTCTTTTGTGAAACAAAACAAACCTGGGAAGAAAGATTGGGTAGGTAAAAATGGGTCTAACAAGAAAAATGGAAACAATCTTAAAAACAAAGGTATTGGGTTTGAAAAGAAGATGGCTAAAAAAGATTTCAAGCCAAAGGATAAGATGTGTGATATTTTTGTCACGGGAAGGAACTTTGCCGATGAAAAGGAGTATATTTTCAGTCAAAAGGCCATTGACGATTTCAATGCAGCGAAAAAGTTGAAAGAAGAGACCTACAAATCTACTTTTGTTGAGTATGACAAAAGAGTTTGTTACCGCTGCAATGAGATTGGTCATATGGCAAAGCAGTGTACCAAAAAGATTGAAAAACCCATTTTCAAGAAACCTGTTTTGCAAAAATCAAAACCTAAAACTTCAACTGATGATAAGGGTAAAAAACCAATGGTTTCTTCTATTCGAATTCTGAAAAGAGGTGAATCGTTGAAGTCCGGAGAAAAACCGAAATCAACTTTTGAGATTGGTGAATCTTTGAAAACCCAAAAGACTTCAAAGATTTATCCGAAAACGAAAGTTTTTGAAACTCAATCATGGGTGGCTAAAACAAAACAATCAGTTGAGGTGAAGAAAATGGAGAATTAGTTAAAATCTGAATCAAAAGTGGGTTCTTGTGATGTTCAGAAATTTGAATTTGAATTAGACAAGTTTCTTGCAGAGTTTCCACCAATTAAAGATGCAAACTTAAAATCAAAATCTGAACCTGTTGTCCCAAATGTGATCTTTAGTATTCCGAAAGTTGGTGTGAAATGTGATTTAGTGTTTGGTAGTGTTCCACAGAAAAAGAAGTCATGGGCTTCATTGTTTGAATGATTTGCTATGATGTATGCAGGGGCTGCCGAGGTCGTATATCTCGAAGTGGATAATGGACAGCGGAGCTTCAAGACACATGACCGGAATGCTAGCATTGCTTTATGACGTTAAATCTTTAAATGGAGGATACGCGGGATTCGCTGGGAATCAGGGAGGAAGGATTGTTGGTCAAGGGACTCTAACTAATGGAGTCATTTCGTTTGATAAAGTGAACTACATAATAGAACTTGAAAACAATCTGCTGAGTATCTCACAGATTTGTGACAAGTCTTTTACCGTACATTTCACTAAAAATGAATGTCTTGTCTTAAAACCTGGTTTCAAAATACCTGAGGATATGGTGTTGTTGCGTGCTCCATGAGAAAATGATTTATATATACTTGATATGGGTATCGCAACACCAACAGATCATCAGAAACAATGTTTTGTGTCTAAAACCAAAGCAACAGAAAAAGAGTCGATAATGTGGCATCGAAAGATGGGCCACATTCATGTGCGTAAAATGAACTTTCTTGTACATAATAATTTAGTTGAAGGTGTAAATTTGAAAAGTTTTCATTTGAGTGATGATTGTGTAGCTTGCAAGAAAGGGAAGCAGACAAAGAAATCACACCCGCAGAAGTTGCTGAATTCAATCAGAGTACCGCTTGAAAGGCTCCACATGGACCTTTTTGGGCCGGTTAATGTGCAAAGTATCAGTGGAGACTTATACTGTTTAGTAGTCACTGATGACTTCACTAGATTTTCTTGGGTGGTGTGCATGGAGAGGAAAGATCAAACGTATGAGTCATTGATGATTCTATTCAAGAAGATGGAAACGTTGTATAAGGTGCCAATTAGAAGGATTCAGAGTGATAATGGAACGGAATTTAAGAACAATCGCATGCTCGAGTTCTGTAACGAGAAGGGAATTCTTCATGAATTCAGTGCACTATACACTCCACAGCAAAATGGTGTAGCTGAAAGAAAGAATCGCACTCTAATTGAAACTGCTCGAACGATGCTGGCCGATTCCAAACTACCGATCTATTTTTGGAGTGAAGTTGTGGCAGCGGCATGCTATACCTTGAATCGAGTGCTTACTGTGAAGAAATACAAGAAACCCTGCTTTGAACTTCTTCATAGATATAAGCCAAATCTGAAGTTTCTAGAGCCGTTTGGATCACCGTGTACCTTCATTGATCAAGATGGAAAGTTTGGCGCGAAGAGTAATGAGGGATTTTTTGTTGGATATGCTAGTCCGCTCAAGAGGGTGTTCGGACCATGCTTGAAGAAGGTAATTGAAGTTCAGCATGTAGACTGTCAGAAGCATACGGCTTCACCTCAACTTCCCGGACAAAGATTGCTTTTCGATTACGACAAACTCTGGGAGTCGTTCCAACTACCGACAGAGCCGAGTGAAGAGGAACTTGCTTACTTATACCAACAGCAACAATCCATGGTACAAGATCAGATACCTAGACCGTTGGTGGTTTCTCAACCAGATGTGGATACAAACATTTCTACAACCGGTGTAAACAATCACGAGGCAGGTCCCAGTGGAATAACTCACGAACCACCAGAGGAACCAGCTCCATCATTTGATCAGTCCGATGAATTAGATTCGAAGAACGGTCCGATCTTTGATGAGGATCCAAATGTTGCATCGACTGAAGCTGAGGATCACACCGGTGATCTAGATATCACGAATCTGCAATCGGAAGTTAATGTGCCTGACAGTGTCATGCCACGAACTCTATCTTACCATCCTTCAGAGTAGATTATTGGTGATCTTCAGAGAGATCAGATCAACAGAGCACTTACTTGTTTTTATACTTCTGTTGCTCCTTTGCAGGAAGAATTCTCAGTTAAATGTTTTATCTCGCAGATCGAACCCAGAACATATAAGGAAGCTTTGACTGAAGAAAGCTGGGTGAATGCTATGCAAGAAGAATTGCAGTAGTTTGAAAAATTGGGAGTCTGGAGATTAGGAGATCTTCCTGAGAACCAGAAGCTGATAAAGACGAAGTGGGTCTTCAAATGCCAAAGAGATGATAGAGGCATGATTGTAAGGAATAAAGCACGACTGGAGGTACAGGGTTTCAGCCAGCAGGAGGGGATTGATTTTACTGAGGTGTATGCCCCTGTAGCTAGGCTCGAGGCGATAAGAATCTTCCTAGCATTTGCATCGGGGAAAGGATTCAAAGTATACCAGCTGGATGTCAAGTCTGCATTCTTATATGGCACAATCAAAGAAGAAGTGTACGTTGGTCAACCACCGGGGTTTACTGATCCAGTACACAAGAAAAAAGTCTATCTTCTGGACAAAGCGCTCTACGGACTACATTAGGCCCCGAGAGCCTGGTATGAGACGCTTTCTCAACATTTGCTAGCCAACGGGTTTAGCAGAGGGACAGTTGATAGTACGTTGTTCATCAAAGAGGTTGCAGGACATCTTCTGATCGTGCAAATTTATGTTGACGATATCATCTTTGGGTCGACGAATGATGAGTTGTGTAAGGATTTTGAGAAGGTCATGAAGAAAAAATTCGAAATGAGTTCAATGGGGGAGATGAAGTTCTTCCTAGGGCTACAGGTGGAGCAAATGCCCGAAGGAATCTTCATTCACCAAACAAAGTATGTGAACGATATTCTGGAGAGGTTCAACATGGCTCAATCCAGTCCAGCATCAACCCCCCAGCTCAGAACCACGGGATTTGCCCAGACGAGAGTGGAGAGAAAGTGGATGAGACGCTGTATCGGTCAATGATTAGATCCTTGATGTATCTTACTGCTTCCCGGCCGGATATCATGTATCCGACGTGTTTGTATGCACGATATCAGTCAAGCCCACGACAGTCTCACCTAACAATCGTGAAACGAATCTTACGGTATTTGAAAGGCTGCCCAAGCACCGGCTTGTGGTATCCTAAGTCTGGCGATTTCTCTCTCTCAGGTTTTGCTGATTCAGATTTTGGTAGCTGTAAGCAGAATGCAAAGTCCACCACTGCTGGGTGTCAGTTCTTTGGAACTCGACTGGTCACCTGGCAGTGCAAGAAACAAACCTCAGTAGCGCTCTCTACTTGCGAGGCTGAATACGTTTCGGCCTCGAGCTGTTGCTCTCAGATCCTTTGGATCCAACAGCAGATGCGAGACTTTGGTTTGCAATTCTTGAATACACCGATTTTTGTGGACAATGAAGCGGCTATCAACATAACGAAAAACCCGGTTCACCACTCGAAAACTAAACACATTGAAATACGGCATCACTTCATCCGTGATTGCTACGAAAAGAAGTTAATCCGTATAGAACATATACACACCGATGAACAGAAGCCTGATTTCTACACTAAACCTTTTGATAGAAAAAGATTTAATTATCTTTTGAAATTGAACGGGATAAAAAATCTGTTTTCTGGGAGGGTAATCGAGTGTGAAGCCGAGGAGGACGGCGATCTGATGTGATCCACGTCAAAGTTGTCAAATTTTTGTACAGTTTATTTTCTGCTTTTGTTAAAAACCAAAAACACAAAAATATGTTTTTGTTTTTAGGGGGAGAAAGTTGCAGAAAAATACAAAAACATGATAAAATTACAAAAACCAAAAACATTTGAAAAAGTAAAAACGAGTTTGTGTAAAAAGGGGAAATGATAGTACATCAGCTAGACAATGCAGTACGCTAAAGAAATGTAACGTAAAAATGTGTTAAGCAGTCTTGTAATTGATATGCCGATAGGTTTTTACACATTCAGTAGGTTTGTTCGGGATATAAACATAAAATTTCTTGCTTTTATGTGGGGAACATCTCTCGGATATATGGGTAACCCCCGAAATCTTGTTTGAAAGGTCCCTTTTTCTCAGATGCTAGGTCTTTATACTCAGTGATATCTGGGGTATTATCCCGGGACTTCTGATTTTGCGGAAGCAATGGCCTAGTCCCCGGAGAATACTTTACTGCATGCTTGAAATATAGCGCCGCCCTCAGCATAAATTGGTGAGACAATAAAATTGCTAATCAATGTTGTTGTAAAAAAGATCCTCTAAAGGGGACACACCTAAAGTCAACCCAAGCTCTCTGCTGAACGGAAGTTCTGACCTGAGCTATCATGGTTTCATAATTTATTCCCCTTACAGATATCATCTGTGGTATACTCACCTGTAAGACTGAATATTGGGATCTGGATACGGGAGTATATTCTGAGGTGGGACACATATAAAAGTTATGCCTTAAAACATTAAATCCGTATCCTGAACAGATTGAACTTTGTGTGAAAATTTAAAGTGGACCAGTATATCGGCAATCAATGCAAATTGTTTAATGCTTAAAATGAAATCTAAGCTTAACGGTACTTGTATCTCATCGGCAGCTGATATGATCCCCTAACACGCTCACAAAAAACATTGTGTGTACAGTTTATTGCTTATCATATTCTAAATCCAAAAAGATTTGATTTTTCATCTTATTTTCGACAACGGACGTTGGGGATCAGATGATCAAAGTCTTGTGTGCTGAACAAGTCTGGATCTTGAGGGTTGGGTAAGCAGAAGTTTGTGAAAACATGATCGGTAATTGCTTGAAAGTTCAAAAGTTCATTAATTTGAACTTAAATCATTTTCTAAAAGTCAGCATCTTCATAATTTGGTCAGCCAGGGTCATTAACTTGGACTTGGCAGGCTAAACAGTTGACCAGGGTCATTAGCTTGGACTTGGTTAACTGGGTGTGTCAGTAAAATCAGGAAAATTCAAAAAGTTAAAGTTTAAAAATGATAATTTCGCTTGAAACACACTGATTTCGCTTCAATTTGGCATTCCGCTTGAATGAGGATTCCGCTTGAATGAGGATTCCGCTTGAATGAGGATTCCGCTTGAATGTTTTATGAGACTTTCAAGCGAAATCTCGCCGTCTATAAATAGGACAAGGGTTCCGCTTGAAATGCTCATTAGTTCATATTCCGCTTCAAAGAGTGTTCAAGGCGATTTCAAGCGAGACCTCAAAAACACCGATTTCTAGCCGTTATTCTGCCCGTTTGTTGTTTGATCTTGTGTTTTTAGTTGGCCAGTTCAACTATTAACATGGTGAATGTAAGTGATTGTACTGATTTGGACCAGATCTCGTCTGTTTGTGTGTGTCGGCGTTGAATAAGTTAGAAAACCTAGATCCAGGGTTTATTAGTTGGTTAAAATGAACGATTAACATATCATTGTTGTCGGAATTGAGTGTAGATGTGAGTTAGAGTGTTTGATTTGTTGCAGATCTTTGTTCTTGAATGTTTGACGAATGTGCAAGTTTTGAACTTAGATCTAGGACTGTTTTGAGGGAATTAATGAGTAAAAATTGTACCCACTTGCTCGGAATTGAATAGAGAACAAACCCATGTGATCAATTTGAACATCTGATCTTGAAAATTTTTTGGGAATTTTGGTCAGTTTCAAGCGGTATATCATGACTTGATTCCGCTTGAAAAAGCTTTTTGTTGAACAAATATCATTCAAGCGGAATAGCTGTTTCCGCTTGAGATGATTTCGCTTGAGACTGTGGTTTAGTTTGAACGAGATTTCGCTTGAAATTTGATGTGATTTCGCTTCAATATGATTCCGCTTGAAATATCATGTCATGTTTTTATATGATTTCAGTTGAATGATGTTTTGAATTGAAATTTTTTTTAAAAGTATCTTATTTGTTTGTGTGATGTTGTTTTCCAGCCGTCGAATGTGTTGTTTAACGCTCTACACAACAGTTGCTGTGGTCTTGATGAGGCAAGGAGTCCAAAACTGTCGGAGTTCAGAAGCATTTTAGAGTTCATGAGGAGATTGCCAATACAGAAGGCTTTGACGGACAAACACTTGGTTTTCAGATCTCATATTAAGCGTTTTTGGGAGAATGCTACTTACGATGAAGCTAGCAAAGTGATCAATTCAGTAGTTGAAGTGAATGGAAAAGAAAAGCCAATCATTATTTCTGAAGCACTTGTTCGAGAAGTAATAGATTTTCCAGATGATGCAGATTCTCCAACTAAATTTCCAGAAAGAATGGTGAAAGGATGTTTGCTGAGAATGGGTTACAGTGGAGCTCTGAACAGTGCAAACTATCTGAAGTCAAAGTTTACAAAGCCCTACAAGTTTTTGATACACTCAGTGTTGCAAGCTTTGAGTCATCAAAAGGGTGGATACGATGCAATGCCTGATTATAACATGAACATGGTGGTCGCTCTTGTTCTGAACAAAAAGTACAACTTTTCGCATGTTGTATTTCATTATTTAGTGGACGAAGTAATTTCGAAGAGGAACACTTGGTTGTATCCAAGATTTATTCAGATGATGATTGATCATGCCTATCCAGAAATTGTACGAGATGAGAATAATGATCTGTTGATTCTATGTCATATGGATAATGATTCTGTGAAGCAGTTAGTAAGATATCATCTGAATCATCCTGAGCCAACTAAGTAAGCTGAGTTCTTCAGTGCTATCAAAGATAGTAATTATCAGGATCCAGATCCAGTTAATCACCAGAACTGGAGGAATGAAGAAGAGATGAAAGAAGCAGGTTATGCAGATGAGCTGAAAATTCTTAAAGACTTCAAAGAAACTCGAAATGAATGGTTTTTGAAAGAAAAGAAGAAGAGGAATAGAAAAGTGACTCCTAAAGTGCAAGCAGGAGAGGGTTCGTCTTCACAACCCAAGAAACGCCAAAAGAAAGCTCCTAAAACTTTGCTCATTGATGAATCTGATGAAGAAGTTGAAATTGAAGTTGAAGCTGAGACTGAAGCTGAAGCCAATGTTGAAGGAGATGTTCGTCTTTCTCCTGAATCTGCAAGACTTTTAAGTTCTCTTACTAAATTCAATGCTGAACAAGAGAAAGTTGCTGAGGGTGTTCAAAGTGATGACGTTGATAAAAGCACAACTAGTTCTTCTGAAGATGAAATTGACGAAACAGAACGTTACAAGATAATCATGTCTGCAGTAGAAAAATAAAAACAGAAAAAAAGAAGAAGGAGTGCTAAAGATGATGATGATGTGTATATTCCTTCACAAGAAGAAGTTCAAACGCCTACTTCTGGAGGTAATTGATGAAGATGAAGAGGATGATGATGAAGAAAAAGTATTCTCTGCAAGCAGTCATAGTTCTGATGATGACAATGATGATGATGATCAGGGAACTTCGGGTGTTAAAGTTTCTGAAAAATCAAATGAAGAAAAAGTTGATGATTTATTTCATGATGATGCAAATGAAGTATCAGAGGGAGCTGATGGAGAGGGGGAGCAAGTAGGTGATCAAAATGTGGATGAAGCTGAAAAGTTAATTCTTTGTATTGAGCCTGATGTAGAAGAGGGAGAAATCAGGCATACATATACTTTGGATGAAGTTCTGAAGATGTTTAATGTGAAAGAAGATGAGTTCAAGTTTGATTTTGAAGATGAACTGAATGCTTTTGATATCAATCATCAACCTGAGTATGAATATAAGTATGTTGAAGATGCAGATGTTTATGATAGGGTTGAGGTTGAGGATTGTACTGATGAAGATAGTATGAATGAAGACATTTCTGAATTTCCAACTTTGATGGAGTTTTTCAGTCAAGAGAATAGAGATGAGCTGAGGAGGAAAGTTGCTGAGATTCTAAAAGATAAAAACTTTGATGGAACGACAAAAGATCCAGAAAAGGAAGAACGCAAGAAGTGGTTCAAGAAAAGTAATGAATGAAAGTTTAAACGTCCTCTGAAGTTTTATCAAAGAGATAGAGATGTTTCAATGGGATATATCATTAGCTGGGGATTTCTTCCTCAAGTTAATGCATATGCTATTAGAAGAGAATGCGGTGTACAGTACTTTGAACGTTTGCATGTTGTTATGTCCCTACCTTGGTGGGATGTAGAGGAGTTATCAAAAGTGAGAACCTTGGGATATCCGGTGAGAAAGAATGATATTGCTATGTCGGGTTTAATAAAGTTTGAAGCTCTGAACAACTTCAGGCACTGGAAGCCTCATTATCCTAAGAAAGTAAGAAAAGTTAATCCTGAAACTGGTAATGTAGAGACGATCTTGAATGCGAAAAAGCCAAGAGTGATGAAGAACATACCGGTGCCAAAGATGGAACAGGAGTTCTACAAAGGTTTTATGGGTTGGGTGTACAGATGTATATCGAATGAGGCTGTGATAACCTACAGAGCTGGGAATGAAATCAGAGAGATCTTTGTTTATGACCCTATGTGGTTGGTAAACTATTCAGCAAAAGATATTGAATGTTTATTTGTCAACAAGATCCGCTTCCAAGCTGAAGATAGAGAACAAGCTATGCAATTTCAAAAAGTTGTATCTGTTTGCTTCCAGAAGGGAATTAATTCTGAGAACAAATGGTCGTCAAAATGGTGGTCGCTTGAAGAAAAAGAAAAGTTGAAAGCTAAAAAAGAAAGAAAGAAACTGGAAGAGAACAAAGGGAAGTGGATGAGGATGCAAGCTGGAGAAGAAATGAAAGCAAAGAAAGATAATGAGAAGCTGAAAAATGTGCTAAGGAGAAAGCCTAAGCCGAGGGAAGAAAAATTCAAATCGCTGTGAAGATCTGAAGACCAAGACTGAAGACTCCGGCTGTATCCAAGGGGGAGTTTGTTAGTGCACGATGTCTAAAGCCTATGTCTTAAGTCTAGGGGTCTAATGTGTCAAATATGTGAAGTACAGGGGTTAGAATTTAATTTTATGTAATTTTGGATGTAATTTCGCTTGAAATGACTTTTGGTCAATTCAAGCGAAATCAAGTGAAGTGATTCCGCTTGAAATGACCTGTGTCACTTTCAAGCGAAATCTGTTGCCTATATAAAGGCTAGTGTAGTTTCTCATTTGCAACAAGGTCATCAGTTGTGTACCGAACTGCTGCCGGATTTTCAAGTGATATATGAATGAGAAACGTGTATTAAAGTGATATTCTCTGTTTTCTACTCATTTATGTACTGATTCAAGGCTGTTTGTTTGTTTGTTTCCGCCACTCAAACAGTCGTGTATTGACTTTAATTGACTCATTTGATCGTCAAAACGATCCTACATTATAACACTCCCCCTTGGATGACACTTTGCAAACTTCGGGGTCTTGATGTACTGCCTCATTAAAAACCTTGCTAAAAGAAAAACCCAGTGGGAAAAAACCTTAGCTAAGGGAAAAAGAGTGCAGTCCATAGCTCCCCCTCAAGTTTGCAATTTGTAAGGAATCACATTCTCCGTACATGACGCATGCCAATGTCATGAACATGTTTCCTGAAAGTTGCTGTAGGTAGTGCTTTTGTGAAAAGATCGGCTGAATTGTTACTGGATTGGACATATCTCATCTCGACCTGATTGTCTTTAATAAGGTCCCAAGTATATGCAAAGAATCTTGGTGGTATATGTTTTGTTCTGTCACTTTTGATATACCCTTCTTTCATCTGAGAGACACAGGCAGCATTATCTTCATGGATAGGAGTTGGACTTCGATCTTTCTCTAGCCCACAAGAAGTCACAATGTGTTGTGACATAGATCTTAACCATACACATTCTCTTGAAGGTTCATGTAGTGCAATGACTTCAGCATGATTTGAGGATGTTGCAACAAGTGTTTGTTTCTGAGAACGCCATGAAATCGCAGTTCCTCCGTTCATAAATACATATCCAGTTTGAGATTTTGCTTTATGAGGATCAGATAAATAACCTGCATCTGCATAACCAACTAACCCTTCTTTTGAATCGTTGGGATAAAACAAGCCTAAATCAACAGTACCTCGAAGATATCGAAAAATATGTTTAATCCCATTCCAGTGCCTTTTAGTAGGAGCTGAACTAAATCTTGCCAACAAGTTCACTGCAAAAGAAATGTCAGGTCTCGTACAATTGGTAAGATACATAAGTGCTCCAATTGCACTAAGGTATGGTACTTCTGGACCAAGAACTTCTTCGTTGTCCTCAAAAGGACGAAATGGATCATTTTCGACATTAAGTGATCTAACGACCATTAGAGTGCTTAAAGGATTTGCCTTGTCCATATTGAAACGTTTCAACAGCTTTTCAGTATAATTCGTTTGATGCACAAGTATTCCATTGCTCATATGTTCAATTTGTAAACCAAGACAATATTTGGTTTTTCCAAGGTCTTTCATTTCAAATTCTTTCTTTAAAAGAATAATTGCTTCATGAATTTCTTTTTGCGTCCCAATTATATTTAGGTCATCAACATATACAGCTATGATCACATATCCTGATGTTGTCTTCTTAATAAAGACACATGGACAGATAAGATTATTTGTATAACCTTTACTTGTCAAATACTCGCTCAAATGATTGTACCACATCCTTCCAGATTGTTTCAACCCATATAAAGATCTTTGTAATTTGATCGAATACATTTCTTTAGGTTTTGAACTTAACACTTCAGGGAGTTTAAATCCTTCAGGAACTTTCATATAGATGTCACTATCAAGTGATCCATACAAGTAAGCTGTAACGACATCCATAAGACGCATTTCTAACCTTTTAGAAACTGCTAAGCTGATTAAGTATCTAAAGGTTATTGCATCCATAACGGGAGAATATGTTTCTTCATAGTCAATCCCTGGCCTTTGTGAAAAACCTTGAGCTACAAGTCTCGCTTTATATCTTGTAACCTCATTTTTCTCATTTCGTTTTCATACAAAAACTCATTTATACCCTACAGGCTTTACAGCCTTAGGTGTAACAACAATAGACCCAAAAACCTTTCGTTTGTTGAGTGAATCTAATTCAGCTTGCATAGCGCCTTTCCATTTATCCCAGTCATGTCTATTTTGACAATCATTGACAGATTTTGGTTCAGGATCATCATCTCCACCCATGATATCACTTGCTATAGAATAAGAAAATATCTCATCAATATTTTCCAATTCATATCGGTTCCATATGGTATGTGTATGACCATAGTTGATTGATATCTCTTTATTAGTATCATCAACATCTTCCTCATGAGAGGTTTTGGAATTTACTGTTTTATCAGTATCATTCTCTTTGTGGTCAATTTCCTTTACAAGTGCTTTTCTTTTTCAAGGATTCTTATCCTTTGAACCGATTGGCCTTCCACGTTTTAAACATTTTTGAGATTCATGAGCTATCTTATTATCTATTGCCTTACTTGGGATCTCAACTCGAGCTGGAGCATTAGCAGCTGGTATATGAGATTTAGTAACTCTGTTTGTATCAGTAAAAGCATCAGGCAATTGATTTGCAACGTCTTGCAAGTGTATTATCTTTTGAATCTCGGTCTCACATTGTTTTGTTCTTGGATCAAGATGAGACAATGAAGGCACACACCATGAGACATCATTTTCTCGTTTCTTATTTTCTCCCCCCTAATGTTGGGAACATTGCCTCGTTAAAATGGCAGTCATCAAAACGTGCTTTAAATACGTCACCCGTTAAAGGTTCAAGATATCGTATAATGGAGGCTGTTTCATATCCAACATATATTCCCAACCTTCTTTGAGGTCCCATTTTTGTGCGTTGTGGTGGTGCAATAGGAACATACACTGCACACCCAAAAAATTTAAGGTGGGAAATGTCTGGCTCATGGCCAGAAACAAGTTGTAGTGGGGAGTAGTTATGATTTGCACTTGGTCTCACACGAATCAATGATCCAGCATGTAAAATTGCATGACCCCAAACCGACACAGGAAGTTTTGTTCTCATTATTAATGGTCTAGCGATTAGCTGTAAACATTTGATCAATGATTCAGCTAAGCCATTTTGTGTGTGTACATGAGTAACGGGGTGTTCGACAACAATTCCCACAGACATGCAATAATCATTAAAAGCATAGATGTAAATTCACCAGCATTATCAAGTCTTACCCTTTTAACAGTGTAATCAGGGAAATGTGCTCGTAGTTTGATAATTTGAGCAAGAAATTTTGCAAAGGCAACAATACAAGTTGATAATAAAGAGACATGAGACCATCTGCTGGATGCATCTATCAAGACCATGAAATATCTAAACGATCCACATGGTGGATGAATTGGTCCACATATATCACCTTGAATTCTTTCAAGAAACATTGGTGTTTCTTTGTCAACTTTTAAGGACGAAGGCCTTGTAATTAGTTTTCCAAGTGAACAAGAGGTACATAGAGGCATTTTATCTGATTGGGGGATCTTCTGATATTTCAATGGATGTCCATGTGTGTTTTCAATAATTCTTTTCATCATTGTAGATCCTGGATGGCCTAGTCTGTCACGCCATAAGTTAAATGTATCAGGATCACAAAAACTTTCTTTTACTGCCATATGTGCTTGAGGCACATTAATGTGTGTATAATGCAAACCAGAGTGGAGCATTGGCAGTTTTTCCAGTAAATGATCTTTGCTCATGATGTGCAAATATTTTTTATTATCAACAGTCCTTGACTGAGTATCATATCCGTTATGATATATGTTTTTGAAACTCAACAAGTTTCTTGTTGATTTTGGGGAAAATAAAGCATTCTCTATTAAGAGCTTTGTACCATTTAGTAATATTAAATTAGCTTTTCCCACTCCTTCTATCAAGTTTGTAGGACCTGATATTGTATCAACGGTTCCTTTTGTTGGTTTCAACTCATAAAAATATTTCTTAGATTTTGTTAGTGCAATATGTCTGTTGACTTCGTCTTGCATCAAGTATTGTATTTAGAATGATAGATCAGGGCTCGTTGTTCGAGAAAATAGGATTTGTGTGTAGAAAGCTAATTTCGCACGAAATTAACATAGGTAATTTCGTACGAAATCAGCATAGCTATTTCGTACGAAATTAACCTTGTGTAATTTCGTGCGAAATAACCAAGCCTATAAATACCTAGGTCTTGATCTTCATTTGTAACTTTTCTGATTCGGTAACGAAGTGCTGCCAAATTATCTCCAGGTTGTAAATCACTGTTATATCAATAATAGAGACATTTAAATTGAATCAAGCTGTAAACAAGTCCGTTTCTCTGAATTCCGCCTTTGATTCGGATTCAAACTCTTCTGAACGACTCATTCAGGTCGCACAACGATCCTACAAGTGGTATCAGAGCTCAGGAGGAAGAGTTCAACTTGATTTCAGCAGATTTCTGACTTTTACACCTTCTTTTTCAAATTAATCAACTTTTCACGGTTAAAATGGCTTGAATTTCAAATATATTATGTAAAACACTGTTTTATCAAAGCCTTGAAAGAATTGGACTAAAATTCAACCTAAAATCAGATCAATTGGACAAAATGGTGATCGAAATGATGATGTCATCCTTATTTCGCACGAAATAGTCACTATAATTTCGCACGAAATCAATCTGGTGAAGGTAATTTCGCACGAAATCAGTATTTCGTGTGAGTATTTCATACGAAATTACTATTTCGCTCCAAAGAGGCTATTTTTGTTTGAATGCTAGTTAATTTCGCACGAAGTCATATTTCGTTTGGTATTTAGGCATGAAAACACTATTTCGTGTGAAACATCTGACTTCGTGTGAGTTGTTATTTCCTTTGAAACTGTTCTCCAGGTCATTTCGTTTGAAGAAAGTGATTCCGCTTGAAGAGTATTTCGTTTGAAAGTGGATATTTCGCTTCAAGATCATTTCAAGTCAACCGAGTGTCAGTTTGTGTCAAGTTGTTTGATATTGTTTAGACTGATTGTGTTTGCTTGCTTGTCTCCAGGAAATTCAAGAAATTCTCATCATGGCTGAAGAATTTTACAACACGTTCTACAACGCGTTTACATCCGAGTCTTCCAAAAATTCAATTGTCACACCAAAAACCATTACAAAAGCGATCAATGAAAACATCAAACATGACAATTTTTATGGAACACATTCAAAACCACCAACGCTCGAAAGTATTGAAGACTATACTTGGTGGAAAGAACGATTTCTCAACTGGGCAAAAGCTTACGCACACGAGAGCTGGTTTTGTTTGGAATTTGGTTATAGTAGGCCGACCGATGATAAAGGAGAAGAAACCCCGCTCGAAGACAAAAGAGAATTCTCAGCTGAACACAGAATGATTGCTTTATTTCAATCATCAATTAGACATGACCTGTTTGCTTTACTTCAACATGATGGGTCATTAAAATCTGTCTGGGAAGCTTTACGGGTAAAAGCTGAGGGGGGTAAACAAATCAAGAAAAATAAAATTGCATTATTAAAGAAAGAATTTGATTTGTTTGATAGTTTGAAAGGTGAATCAGTTAGACAAATGATAGAGAGATTTGGTCATCTAAAAATTGAACTTGATCTTTTTGGCATTGTTAAAACTCGAGAAGAAATAATTGACAAAATCATAGAAGCGTTACCACGAGCTGATCAGTGGCAAACGTTTGTGTTTATATTGAAAAATGATGCTTTGTATGAAACAATTTCTCTCGATGTGTTAATTGAAAAGATTGAAACTCATGAGCTTGAATTGCATAAACAAAACAAGATGAGCAACTCTTCACATCAACAGAATGTTGGTCTCTATTACAAAGGTAATTTACCTTCGGTGAAAGTTGGAGAATCACCAAAGACAACATTCAGTGGTGAGAGGACAAAAGAGCCATAGAAAAGCTCATCAAGCTACAATCCGGGTTTTTATTCATCTTCTTCAAAAGCTAGTTCTGAAGAAACAGAGGAGATATTGTGCAACATTGCTCTTAAACTGAAGAATTCTCCGGCTATGAGCATCAATGCAGCTAAGCAGCAAATGAGCTTCCTTGCATCTGTTCTGGAATCATATGAAGGTCTTGTAGCTGGTAAAATTGGAAACTCAGAGTTAACCAAAGAAGACTATGACCAGATTGATCCGGAAGAAATGGAACTCATTGATATTCGCTGGTGTTTGGCAAGTTGCATCCGCAGAGCTCAGAGATATACGGAGATTACTGGGAAACAGTCAATTGGTGGTCCATCAACAAAATTGGGATTTGATAAATCCAAAGTGACCTGCTTCAAGTGCAAGCAAAAAGGTCATTTCAAGAGAGAATGTAACAACTCTGCAGTTGATGGAAATGCAAATCCGTTCAATGATGATTATTATCGTAAGGCGATCTACCACCGAAGCAAAGAAGAGCCAAAAATGATCGAAAATAATCCCAGAGATAAATCAAGAGCTTGTGCAGTAATCCATGATGACGAAGGATATGATTGGAGTCAGATTCTGCCAGAAGAAGATCGTTTGGACAATCAGGTTACAGCTCATGGAAGAAGCACATCAAAGAGCAAACATTATGTTTTGGTTGCTGAAATTAAAGAGGAAAACAAAGAAGAAAATGTCATAGCTGAAATCAAAGAGAAAACCAGAGAAGAAATTCTGAGTGAGAAAACGTACAGACAAAGAAATATTGCAGCAAACAGAATTAATGAAATGCAAGAAGAATATGAAAATGCTGTCAGCAATAAAAGATGGGACAAAAAGCGAGAATGCTATGTCAACAGAAATGGTGAACCGGTTGTTCCCAAAAAGGATATAATTTTTGATGATGTTCTTTTAGTAATTCCTCGATCTGTCGAATACTATACAAATGTTGGGAAAGATAAAACATATGTGAAAAGGTTTGAAAAACTCCTTAGAGATGTTATGACTTCAAGTCTGAAGAAGAGGGATGAAGAGAGAATGAAGAAGAATGTTGATGAGATGGTAAACGATTTGAAGAAGATCGTTGAGGAAGTGAAAGTTGACAATGTGAAGATTGCTAAGGAAGAGAACGTAGAAGAAAAAGTTGTTGGAAAAGAAGCTGTTACTGAAGAACAGCAGGTTGAAGAAGCTGAAGAGAAGTTGGAAAGTTCGGTTGAATTAAAAGTTGAAAGTTCAGCTGATAGTGCTAGTGATGATGATATTGGTGTAGAAGAAAAGAAAGAAGATGCTGATCAGATACAGACGGAAGCAAACACTGAGGTGCCAAAAACTGAGGTAAATTCTGATTCTGAAGTCTTAAAAGAAATCGTTGAACAGTGCAGGAAATGCATGAGACCATGCAGTGCTTGTACTGAAAAAGATGAAAAGTTCAGAACAAGAGATCTTGAATTCACAAAAATCGAAGAGGTCTTTAAAAATATATACAAAGAAATGTTTGAAAATGAAAAAGTTTTGAAAGATAACGACGAAAAACTTTCGGAAAAATATAAACAATTAGAAAAAGAAAATGAAGTTTTGAAAGAAAATGTTTTGAAAATGACAGAAGAATGTTCTCAAAAAGAAAATGTTTGTCAAGAAATGAAAAAAGAATATGATTCAATAAAATTGGCATATCACATTACAAAAGAGTCATATGAAAATGTGAAAAGTGAAATGAAACTTGTTCAATCCAGATTGAGATACTGTTCTGAAACAACTGATATGTTTAAGCGACAGTATGAAATAAAGCAACAAGTTGTAAATTCTTACATTGAGGATGTTGCTAAGCTAAAACGTCAGATTGCTGATTTAGAACAGGATAACAACAAATTGAAAAGTTATCATGCGTCATCATATGTGCTTGAAATAATTTTCAACATAAAACCGGATGGAAAAGATTCTGAGCAAAACAAAAAGGGCATTGGCTCAGAGTTTCATCAAGTTCCACCACCAGAAAAGTTTGCATTTTATGATGATGAAAAGGTCGAAAAAGCTTTCAACATGGTAGATCAATTGCCAGATAACATTGACGTAACCTATTCCGAATATGATGATTCTAGTGATTCAGAGGTGGTAGGTAAGGTCGTTGAAAGTGTGTTGAAAGAAGAGTCGGTTGAAACAGGTAAATGTGAATCACATGATGAAAATGAAGGTAATTTTCATGATGGATATCTGAAAAACTCAAAATCTGAGAAAAATTTGGATGATAATTCAAAAGGATTGGTTTATACCATGATTGGATCGGACAAATTATTCTTAGATGTTGTATTCCTGATTCAGAATGTGATTTCAGAAAAGATTGATAAAGTTTTTAAAATGGTCGAGATTGAAAAATCTGAAATTCAAAAGTTTGCTGGAAAGTGTCACAAAACTTTTTATAACAAACCCGGTTATAAGAAGAAAAACATGAAGGCTGGGTTAGGTTATAAAAAGAAACAAAATAAGAAAGGAAATGAAACGCCAAATTATCAGGCAAAGATGAATTTTGTTCATGGAACAAGTTCAGAAGAAGAGAAAGAACTCAAATTTAGACGACAGTCTAATGAAGAGTTCTATGCTCAAAAGAAAAAACAACAACCACAGGTCAAAGATTTCTCAAAGAGAACATGCTTTAAATGTGATCAAACAGGACATCTTGCTTGCAAGTGTCCAAATCTGAAACCTGTTGATGTTGAGACAAAGAAAAAGTCTGACGTTGTGAACCAGAAGTTAACCAAGTTTGATTCAAAGCAAACTTGGAAGCAGAAAATGTCAAAGGATGACTCACAACAAACATGGAAACCTGTGACATCTAGTTTTAGAACAACACATAGTTGGAAAACAACTGTTGATGCAACAAAACCAAACCAGTTTTGGAAACCAAAAGTTGTTGTTCAAAATCAAAATGTTCAAAAAGAGTCAAACTTTTAGTGCTAAGAAACAAATTGTTTCGTTAAATGATGAAAAAGATGAAATTAAAATTGAAAAAGTCTTTGTTCAGAATGACAAAGATTTTCCGAAATTGAATGAAGCATATTGTGTTGAAATGCCTAAGGTCAAACAGACCTGGGCTAAATTGTTCAAGTGATTGAATAGTTTGAATGTGCAAGTGCTCAAGAAAATTGAAGACTGTGAGAATGGAAATCGGAGCAGCCTGGCACGAGAAGAGGAGGCTGCTGGTCCCGGCGATGGTTAAACATGGAGTTTGTTTGTTTTTTGTACATAAATAAACAATATTTCAAAACCCTAAAAATTGAAAAATTTAAAAACCAAAAATATGTTTTCTTTTTGTCAAAAATTTGAAAAAAAAAAATCAAAAATATGTTTGTTTTTAAATTTGTCAAAAATTCAAAAATTCAAAAATATGTTACTTGAATATGCCGAAACCCTCAAGGCGGAACAAACATGATTAATTTCACAAGATTGAAAAACGGTTTTCAAATTATAAAAGATCAATGTGTTGTAAATCATGGGGGTATTTACTGCTTTTCATGAAATTCGGTACACATTAAGCAGAAAATGGATGGCGAGACGAGGCTATCAGTATCGGGTTGTCAAATTTTCTTTTAAATGATTTTGCATTTTAGGGGGAGTATTATTGTCAGAAAATCCAAAAACATTAGAAAATTTGAAAAGGCCAAAAACTTGATAAAATTCAAAAAATGAGTTTTTGTGTAAAAAGAGGAAATGATAGTACATCAGTAGACAGTTACAGTATGCTAAAGAAATGTAATGATTAAATAGTGTTAAACGGTCACACTGATGATATGCCGATAGGTTTTTACACATTTAGTAAACTTTTCGAGATATAAACATAAATTTCATACTTGCTTATTTCGTGGAGAACACTACTTGGATATATAGGTAATGTAATAACCCAAAATTTAAAAATCATTATTCTAGAAAATAAAAGAATAATAATAATATATTATGATCCATTTTTCTATATATCAACCAAAACTATTATTATTATTTATAAATTATCCAATAGGAAACCATAATTAAGACACCCAAGTGATTCTGCATAAACCCTAAAATTTTCATAATTTTCAGAATCAGGATCAGGGCCCCTAAAACTCAGGGGGGGGGGGTATTCCCTATTGACGATTATCTAATTAACTCGCTGTCTAAATTAAATATTATAGAAATGTCGACTCAGCTAGGCTAGTCCCACGCGTGGCAACCCTATGATCAATAGGTAACCCTTACGGACCGTAAGGGTTATTTGTTACGGTCCGTAAGGGGGAGCAAAATTCGACTATAAATAGCAGAGGTTGGCACTTGCTTCTGGGCGCTGAAACGACGAAAGAATTCGTATTATACTTCGAGTTATCGTCTGTTTACTTCAATTAACACACACGAAACACTAATTAAGTATAGCGGGGTGCTGCAGATCAGGGTATTAACTCAATCGCTGATACGATTCAATGTCCGATAGATTGAAATCAATCCAATGGATGTTTAAGTGCTGCTCAAATTGGGTTTATACTTTATCATTAGTCGTGATTCCGATAGATGTTTAAGTAATTTC
Source organism: Helianthus tuberosus (assembly GCA_030545235.1). Classification (NCBI taxonomy): domain Eukaryota; kingdom Viridiplantae; phylum Streptophyta; class Magnoliopsida; order Asterales; family Asteraceae; genus Helianthus; species Helianthus tuberosus. The sequence continues at coordinate 50,229,255 of CM060364.1, forward strand.
ACTTTGTCATTAATTGTGATTCCGATGGATGTTTAAGTGTTTACACTTTGTCATTCGTTGTGAATCCGATGGATGTTTAAGTGATTTCACTTTGTCATTAATTGTGAATCCGATGGATGTTTAAGTATCGCACTTTGTCATTCGTTGTGAGGATTTTAATTTCGTGAGTTATCGTAAATGCTGTATTAATTTACTAACCTAGTTTGTATGCATGTTATTTAAATTAGGTTAAAAGACTAATCAGTAGTCTAAACTCTGCCCGTATAAATCTGAAATATTATCACAAGGTAGCATAACTTTGGAATTTTTAAGGTACGGATCCTTACCCCACTCTTTATTGCTTCATATTCAAATTGTTATAAACCACTAAATTACTATATCTTTTAAAAACTCCTCACGTCTTTGATTATCGATTCATTTGACAGTCCGTTCGATTCCTATTCTAATCATTTGATTTAGCTTTCATGTCATGCGATAGTATTATGTTGTTATACTCATTATCGCATGTTCCAATATATGTTCCGTTTTGTTATGAAAATAAGTTTTATAAGTTATGTAAGACCATTTGTACTCTGATACCCTGAGTATCGCTTCTCGTGGAGTGTCCCACGAGCATGTTGTTGCGGCATCGACATCATGTGCTCCATCCGTGAAGGAGAGATCAGTTCACGGCGTCTCTTAAGTACAAGTGTGGTACATATGGCTATTAGGAGGCGTATGGATCGATCCTAGGATTTAAGTATAAGGAGGTGGATAACGAGTATGCCAACTCGCCATCTCATTTGATAATTATGCAGGAGTAGCTACCTGTGTATTGTCACGTTTTAAGTTTGCTCATGGGTACATCCGTAAGATATGATTATGAAATTATGTTCTTGCATCGTATCATTTTCGCATAAAGTTCCATCCGGATAATATTTCATATAAAGCGTTATTTGTTCTTTGAGCCTATAATTCCGTACTGAGCATTCGGCTCATTCCGTAAATTTTTTGTATATACAGGTCCACAGGTTACTTTGGGCAGGGAAAAGAGAGAAGAATAAAGCCTAGGAATAAATCTGAAGATGTTAGTTAATTAAGTTTAATGTCTCCGCTTGTATATTAACCTTAAATGTGGTTGTATCCTTGTTCAATAAATAAATAAATGAAATTATGACTTTTGTTTATGATACTGTTATTGTGACACGTCAGCCCTTCCGGGTTGGGGTGTTACAGCTATGGTATCAGAGCAAAGGCTTTTTCCTGTAGAAAACTTGAAGATAGTAATTAAAACCTGTGAGGAATGGGTAGATATCTATGATAGGATTCAACTTGATCTCTTATTTGCTTTAACTCCTATTTCTATTCGTATAGATGCCTCCTCGTCGTCCGCTACGTAGGAGTACTCGTACTAACCATGAACGTAACAACACTTCTTCGAATGAGACTCCAGTTGATCCAAACGTAATTAATGCTATCAACCAGGCTGTTGCCGGGTTGCTTCCAAACCTTGTTGCTCAAACAACTGAGGCCGTTATTCAACAAACTCGTCATCCAGAACGTAATAACACGAATCCAATCTCTGGTGAAGAAATTCGTGAGAATACCACGAACCATACTACCTATAGTATAGACATATGGATCGCTAAATTCCAAAAACAAAAGCCGAAATCCTTTAGTCACGCTACTAACCCAGTCGAAGCAAGAAACTGGATAGCTCATGTTGAAAAGATCTTCGGAGTTCTTGGAGTTCCGGAGCAATACAAAGTTAGATTGGCTACCTACAAACTTGAAGATGACGCACAAACTTGGTGGGAAGGATATAAGCAAGTCAAAGGAGGGGATGATTTTGACGCTAATCTTTCGTGGGTCGACTTTCGTACCATCTTTTACGACAAGTATTTTTCTACCGCTGATAAAGAAGCTTATATCAGGGAGTATGCAGTGATTCGACAGGGGAGTGATGAACCAGCTTCTGAGTTCATTACTAGATTTTCAAGGTTGGCTAGTATTGTAGGAGATGTTGCAGGATCAGCAATAGCCCAGGCAGAAAAATGCAAGTGGGCAGTCAATGATCGAATTCGGAAGTCGATCATGTACATGAAATTTAAGGATATCACCGAGGTTGCCGATGCAATCAAAACTTTTGAGTTCGAGAGGAAATAATTTTTATCTCGAACTGAGGATAATAAGAAGAGAAACAGAGATGGACAATTTAAGCAGGCAATCGGCCAATCATCCACTACGCCACAGCATCAAGACCGCAAAGTGCAAGGAAATCAAAACTCTGGAAATCAGGCACGTCCATGGCAACCTAGACTGCAAAACCCGAGGCCTGCTCAAAACCAGATTCAGTTGTATGCAGAACCTATTAGAGCTCAACCACTGAATCAACATGTAAACCCGAATCAGATTACATATCCTCTATGTAATACTTGTGGTAAGCGACATCAGGGCGTATGTCACCGAAGTACAGGAGCATGCTTTAGATGTGGCCAAACTGGACACCAAGGAGTGTACAAAGAAAGACACTAAGAAGAATAACCGACCAAACGTTGCACCACCCAATGTTGGAGGAAGAGTTTTCGCACTTTCTGCTACTGATGCTGCTAATGTCCCAGGTACTGTATCGGGAACCCTTCAGCTTGGTAAACATAGTATCTATGTGTTATTCGATACAGGAGCGACTCATTCTTTAGTATCCCACTCGTTTACTAAGTACCTTCCGATAAGACCAACTCTCTTAAATCATACTTTAACCATTTCCACTCCCATGGAAAATTCATCCGTAATCACTTACGTATATAGAGATTGTCCGATCCGTATTGAATCTATTGTGTGTAAGGCAGACCTATTTCCAATACATATGTGTGACTTTGATATTATTCTAGGAATAGATTGGTTGTCTCGACATCACGTAACTATAGATTGTCATTCCCGTCGTGTTATTTTCGGTGATCTTCATCATCCTGATATTATATATCAAGGAACTCAAGCTCATAAATCTCTTAAAATTATCTCTGCGCTTAAGGCTCAAAAATTCTTATCAAACGGTTGTGCTGGATTCCTAGCATCGATTAAGGATACTTCTGCTAGTGTTAAGAGTATCGATAGCCATTCCGTTGTTCGTGAATATCCTGATGTATTTCCGGATGAACTACCAGGATTACCACCCGACCGTCAGGTAGAATTCACCATCGACTTGATCCCTGGTGCCGAACCTATTTCTAAAGCTCCATATCGTATGGCTCTAATGGAATTGAAGGAATTGAAGGAGTTGAAGGAACAATTGCAAGAATTGTTAGATCTAGGATTCATAAGACCCAGTGTTTCACCTTGGGGTGCTCCGGTCTTATTTGTGAAGAAGAAAGACGGTAGTATGCGTTTATGTATTGACTACCGAGAGTTGAACAAGATTACTATTCGTAATCAGTATCCTCTGCCTCGCATTGATGATCTCTTTGATCAACTTCAGGGGGCTCAGTTCTTCTAAAAAATCGACCTGAGGTCCGGGTACCATCAGCTAAAGATAAAAAATGATGATGTTCCTAAGACCGCCTTTCGTACTCGATATGGTCATTACGAATTTTTGGTTATGCCCTTTGGGCTAACTAACGCACCCGCAGTCTTCATGGATTTGATGAATCGCGTATTTCACAAATTCCTAGACAAATTCGTAATTGTTTTTATCGATGACATTCTGGTATATTCCAAGAGTCGTGAAGAGCATGAAGCACATCTACATGCAGTACTTGGAACCTTGCGGCATGAGAAGTTGTACGCTAAGTTTTCCAAATGTGACTTTTGGCTTAGCCAAGTGGCATTTCTAGGTCATGTCATATCAGCAGAGGGAATTATGGTAGACCCAACAAAGGTTGAAGCTATTACAAAATGGCCAAGACCTACTTCTGTTACCGAAATACGAAGTTTCTTGGGTCTTGCTGGCTATTACCGAAGATTTATTGAAAGATTCTCGGTAATTGCTTTACCACTCACAAAACTCCTAAGGAAAGGGGTGAAGTACTCATGGAATGACGAACAAGAGAAAAGCTTTGAAGAATTGAAGAAACGACTCGTATCCTCTCCAATACTCACTCTACCTTCTGGATCAGGAGGTTACCAAGTCTATAGCGATGCCTCAAAGAAAGGATTAGGTTGTGTGCTAATGCAACATGGGAAGGTTATCGCTTATGCCACCCGTCAGTTGAAGCCTTATGAAGTTAACTACCCTACACATGATTTAGAACTAGCTGCAGTCGTCTTTGCACTTAAGATTTGGCGACACTATCTGTATGGTGAGAGTTGTGACATCTTTACCGACCACAAGAGCCTCAAATACATATTTACGCAGAAGGAGCTAAATATGAGGCAAAGAAGGTGGTTAGAACTTTTAAAAGATTACGACGCAAATATTCAATACCATCCAGGCAAAGCCAATGTTGTAGCTGACGCGTTGAGCCGAAAGAATTCCGGGACTATATCTTGCTTACAAATTCAGCCTCGTATTATGAGGGATCTCGAAAGGATGAACATTTGGCTTCAGGTTAGTAAATCTGATGGATATCTAGCTAGAATGCAGATTGAACCCGACCTCATATCACGGATCAAAGATGCACAAAAGCAAGATGGAGAACTTTGGGCAATTGTGCAAAATCTTGAGGTGGGTAAGCAATCTGAATTTCGTATAGACCATCATCGGGTGATTTGGTGCGGTAAAAGACTTCGTGTACCCGATAACTCCACCCTCCGTGAGTCATTGTTAGCCGAAGCTCACAGCTCACCATTTTCAATTCACCCAGGATCTACCAAGATGTATCGAGACTTAAGACAGAACTTCTGGTGGAATGGCATGAAGGAAGATGTTGCTCGATACGTAAGTAAATGCCTCACTTGCCAACAAGTGAAAATTGAACACAAACGAGCAAGCGGTCTGTTGCAACCATTGGATATTCCCATATGGAAGTGGGATGAGATCACAATGGATTTTGTTGCCGGTTTGCCTAAGACTTTCAAGAAGAATGATGTTGTATGGGTTGTTGTCGATAGATTGTCGAAGTCAGCACATTTTCTACCGATTCAGCAAGGATTTTCGGTTAATAAGTTATCCGAAATATTTCTTCAAGAAATTATTCGACTCCATGGCACACCATCTTCCATTGTTTCCGATAGAGACCCACGTTTCACCTCACGATTTTGGAAAGGTTTTCAGGCAGCTTGGGGTACACAACTGAAGTTTAGTACGGCTTTCCATCCACAAACAGATGGGCAGTCGGAACGCACGATTCAGACCTTGGAAGACATGCTCCGAGCATGTGCACTTGAATGGTCTGGAAACTGGGATGAATATCTATGTCTTGTTGAGTTCGCTTACAACAATAGTTGGCAAGCAAGTATTGGCATGGCACCTTTTGAGCTTTTGTATGGTCGGAAATGTCGAGCACCGATATGCTGGAATGAAGTTGGAGAAAAGATTATTGAAGGGCCAGAACTAGTTCAGATTACAAATGAAAAAGTCACTATGGCACGAGAAAAACTGAAAGAAGCTCAGAGCAGACAAAAGAGCTATGCAGATCAAGATAGACGACCACTCAATATTAAATTGGTGACCACGTATTCTTAAAAGTATCACCTTGGCGTGGCGTTCGTAGATTTGGAATTAAAGGGAAGCTTAGTCCCCGTTTCATCGGTCCGTTTGAAATCCTTGAAAGAATTGGAGAAGTGTCATATCGACTGGCTTTACCGCCTCAACTCTCTCACGTTCATAACGTTTTTCATGTCTCCTCGTTAAGAGGATATAATTATCATCCACTCCATGTCATTAGTTATCCGTTACCTACAATTCACGAAGATTTGTCCTACGAAGAGGAACCAAAAGCCATCTTAGATCGACAAGAAAGGGTTTTGCGTAGGAAAGTAATTCCGTTTGTTAAAGTCCTTTGGAAAAATCACTCTGAACACGAAGCAACATGGGAATCTGAAGAATCAATTCGCTCTCTATACCCTAATTTATTTTCGCAATAGAATTTTAGTCAATATAATGGTGAACCTTGCTCTTTAATCTATGTTCATTTTTATGATCATTCATGCTTTGCTTTATGTGAATATATCTTAGTTATGATTAAGCATATCTATGTAGGAGATATCAGTATCAATAAGTCACTCTTGTTATCTGCAAGTCTAGGTTGATTTTCTGCATGATTAAATATGTTATTAAGATACGTAGTGGAAGAACCATTAGGACATGGTAGTAAGGTAATTGACAATTATAGTCATGAACTTAATTATGAATTTTAGATACACATGTGTGTTTAGGAGATTATTATATAAGTTAGTAACTCTGCTATGAAAATTCCGTTTCCGTTACTTATGTGATATGTTCTTATTTGAAAAATTTCGAGGACGAAATTTCTTTTAAGGGGGTAATAGTTGTAATAACCCAAAATTTAAAAATCATTATTCTAGAAAATAAAAGAATAATAATAATATATTATGATCCATTTTTCTATATATCAACCAAAACTATTATTATTATTTATAAATTATCCAATAGGAAACCATAATTAAGACACCCAAGTGATTCTGCACAAACCCTAAAATTTTCATAATTTTCAGAATCAGGATCAGGGCCCCTAAAACTCAGGGGGGGTATTCCCTATTGACGATTATCTAATTAACTCGCTGTCTAAATTAAATATTATAGAAATGTCGACTCAGCTAGGCTAGTCCCACGCGTGGCAACCCTATGATCAATAGGTAACCCTTACGGACCGTAAGGGTTATTTGTTACGGTCCGTAAGGGGGAGCAAAATTCGACTATAAATAGCAGAGGTTGGCACTTGCTTCTGGGTGCTGAAACGACGAAAGAATTCGTATTATACTTCGAGTTATCGTCTGTTTACTTCAATTAACACACACGAAACACTAATTAAGTATAGCGGGGTGCTGCAGATCAGGGTATTAACTCAATCGCTGATACGATTCAATGTCCGATTGATTGAAATCAATCCAATGGATGTTTAAGTGCTGCTCAAATTGGGTTTATACTTTGTCATTAGTCGTGATTCCGATAGATGTTTAAGTAATTTCACTTTGTCATTAATTGTGATTCCGATGGATGTTTAAGTGTTTACACTTTGTCATTCGTTGTGAATCCGATGGATGTTTAAGTGATTTCACTTTGTCATTAATTGTGAATCCGATGGATGTTTAAGTATCGCACTTTGTCATTCGTTGTGAGGATTTTAATTTCGTGAGTTATCGTAAATGCTGTATTAAGTTACTAACCTAGTTTGTATGCATGTTATTTAAATTAGGTTAAAAGACTAATCAGTAGTCTAAACTCTGCCCGTATAAATCTGAAATATTATCACAAGGTAGCATAACTTTGGAATTTTTAAGGTACGGATCCTTACCCCACTCTTTATTGCTTCATATTCAAATTGTTATAAACCACTAAATTACTATATCTTTTAAAAACTCCTCACGTCTTTGATTATCGATTCATTTGACAGTCCGTTCGATTCATATTCTAATCATTTGATTTAGCTTTCATGTCATGCGATAGTATTATGTTGTTATACTCATTATCGCATTTTCCAATATATGTTCCGTTTTGTTATGAAAATAAGTTTTATAAGTTATGTAAGACCATTTGTACTCTGATACCCTGAGTATCGCTTCTCGTGGAGTGTCCCACGAGCATGTTGTTGCGGCATCGACATCATATGCTCCATCCGTGACGGAGAGATCAGTTCACGGCGTCTCTTAAGTACAAGTGTGGTACATATGGCTATTAGGAGGCGTATGGATCGATCCTAGGATTTAAGTATAAGGAGGTGGATAACGAGTATGCCAACTCGCCATCTCATGTGATAATTATGCAGGAGTAGCTACCTGTGTATTGTCACGTTTTAAGTTTGCTCATGGGTACATCCGTAAGATATGATTATGAAATTATGTCTTGCATCGTATCATTTTCGCATAAAGTTCCATCCAGATAATATTTCATATAAAGCGTTATTTGTTCTTTGAGCCTATAATTCCGTACTGAGCATTCGGCTCATTCCGTAATTTTTTTGTATATACAGGTCCACAGGTTACTTTGGGCGGGGAAAAGAGAGAAGAATAAAGCCTAGGAATAAATCTGAAGATGTTAGTTAATTAAGTCTAATGTCTCCGCTTGTATATTAACCTTAAATGTGGTTGTATCCTTGTTCAATAAATAAATAAATGAAATTATGACTTTTGTTTATGATACTGTTATTGTGACACGTCAGCCCTTCCGGGTTGGGGTGTTACAGGTAACCCCTGAAATCTTGTTTGAAGGACCCCTCTTTCTGAGATACTAGGTCTTTATGCTTAGTGATATCTGGGGTATTATCCCGGGACTTCTGATTTTGCGGAAGCAATGGCCTAGTCCCCGTATAATACTTTTCGCTTGCTTGAAATATAGCATCACCCTCGGCATAAAAAATGATGAAACACTGCAAAATGCTTATCATGTGTTGTTGAAGAAAAGATTCTCTAAAGGGAACACACCTAAAGTCGAACCGTCATCTCTTTGATTTTGCGGAAGCAATAGCCTGAGCTCTCACAGTCTCGCATTTAACCCTTTACAGATATCATCTAGGTATACTCACCTGTAAGACTGAATATTGGGATCTGGATACGGGAGTATATTCAAGAGGTGGGACACATGAATGAGTTTAAGTTTTTAATACACCTAATTCGTATCCTGAATCAGTTGAAATCTGTGTGAGAATTTAAGTGGATCAGTATATCGACAATCTAAGTGAACTGGTTAATTCTTAATGTGTAACTAAGCTCAACGGTACTTGTGATTTGTCAAAAACTGATATGATCCTCTGACGTAAACTCAAACAAAAATATTGTCTGTAAATATGTTTGTAAATATTTCTTTACTGTTTTATATTTCAGAAAAATACAAAAAGATTTTGATTCTACTTTATTTTCGACAACTGATGTCTGGGATGCTGAGTTTCAAAATCTAAGTATGCTGATTGTGTTTCTGAAAATAAAACAAGTTCATTAACTTGAAACTTGTAGTTTTAAAAAAATTAAAAAAAAATCAATCAAAAATCAAAAACAGTTTGTGATATCTCCAAGGTCATTAATTTGGACTTGGATGATTAACTGTGAGGGGGTTGGATTCTTAGATTGTTAATTTTTTTAAGAAAGCCAGGGTTTCCATTCTGAATGTTCAAAACACTGTTACTTATAAATGTTTAAGTATTGCAGATGTGATTCCAGGTGTCGATCCCAAAAGCAAGAAAGCTGATCGAAAGGGGGAGCCTGAAGACGTGAAGAAAGATAGTTGGATGCTTACAATGTTAGACAATTCGGAAAGAGCAAAGAGATTGATCAAGACTGAAGATGTGTCATGCTGAAGATTAGACGCTAAAGACTTCGTCAACATCCAAGGGGGAGTCTGTTAGTGCAATATGTCTGTTGACTTCGTCTTGCATCAAGTATTGTATTTAGAATGATAGATCAGGGCTCGTTGTTCGATAAAATAGGATTTGTGTGTAGAAAGCTAATTTCGCACGAAATTAACATAGGTAATTTCGTACGAAATCAGCATAGCTATTTCGTACGAAATTAACCTTGTGTAATTTCGTGCGAAATAACCAAACCTATAAATACCTAGGTCTTGATCTTCATTTGTAACTTTTCTGATTCGGTAACGAAGTGCTGTCAAATTGTCTCTAGGTTGTAAATCACTGTTATATCAATAATAGAGACATTTAAATTGAATCAAGCTGTAAACAAGTCCGTTTCTCTGAATTCCGCCTTTGATTCGATTCAAACTCTTCTGAACGACTCATTCAGGTCGCATAACGATCCTACAGATTTAAGTATAGTGTGTGTGGCTCCACTATCCGCTATACATATATCTGCATCATTTGTCTGCTCTTGTGCTCCAATGTTATTCATTTTAATCTTGAAATATAAAGAGAAATAATAATAAGTGTATAACGAAGGCATTATGATTTATTTTTTAATAAGAAGTTTATTTATTAGCTAAAAATGTTACATGAAAAGAAAGACTAATGAAACATAATAAAGATAGTTATAATAAAGGAAATTACATAATTGTTGCATATAATTATTATGGTTTAGCAACATTTGTTTCAGATTTCCATCTCATTGGTATAGTCGTCGACATTCAGTTCGACGTTGATATCATTAAAATTATCCACATGGTTCATCTCCTTTTCTTTTCTTTTGAGAGAGGCTTGGTAAAGTTCACATAAATGTGAAGGTGTACGACAAGCCTTTGACCAATGGTTTGTACTTCCACATCTGAAACAAGAAGTGCCATTGTTTTCGGACCTACCAGCTTCATTCCTTTTATTATACTGGTTGGAATTGGTATTTTGTGGAGTGTGGTAATTGGGGGTTCTTTTATTTCGACCACGATCATGACCGCGACCACGTCCACGACCATGGGAATTACCTCGGAAATTATTATTTCCTTTGAAGGAATAGTTGCGACCATTACCTTTACCAAAATGGCCACGGCCACGGCCACGGCCTCGTCTCCATTTTCTTCCAGAGTCTTTAGTATCATCATTAATAACATCATTTGCTTCTGGAATGGCTAATGATCCAGTGGAACGAGCTTGATGATTTTTCATTAGTAGCACATTGTTTTTCTCTGCTACGAGGAGAAATGAATTTAGATCAGAATATCTTTGAAACCTTTGCAACCGATATTGTTGTTGCAAGTTTATATTTGATGCATGAAATGTGGAGAAAGTTTTCTCCAACATATCTTCCTCCGTGACATATCCTGAACAAAGCAGAGGTGTATTCATTCACCTTTTTAAAATCTTGGAACCTGAGATTGTTCCATTCATCTCTAGCAGTGGGAAGTAAAACGTCCCTTTAATTATCAAATCTGCTTTTTAAATCTTCCCACAAAACGTATAGATCCTCAAAATTTGAATATTCAAATTGCAACATCTCATCAATGTGTTTGTGGAGGAAGACATCGGCTTTTGCCTTGTCTTGATCGCTACATTTATTCCCCTCCGTTATCATTTCCAAAACACCCATTGATTTGAGATGTCGCTTAACACGTGCCGTCCATGGCATATAATTTTCTCCGGTGATATTAAGAGCCGGGAATTCAATTTTTGCGATGTTTTCCATTTTGTTGCTAAACATAAATAAGATAAATATTAAAATTTAAATACTCATTAAAAATGAGATAACATACAGAGGTACAGCTATAAACAAATAAATGAATACATAAGTACTAAAAAGATGAGGTGGAAGCTCATATATTAAGGTCGGCAACAATATTAATATTATGCCGGCGGATATTAAAACCGGGTGAATCATCTTCGAAATTTTTCTTGAATAACCTTGAGAAGAAGTGTGTTTGTTGCAAAAAAAATGAGATTGATAATTGGTAATTTATAGTGGTAAATTATAACCGTTTTGCAACGGTTATATTACCGTTTTATAGCCGTTATATAACGGTTATATATATATATGTGTGTGTGTGTGTGTGTATTTATAATAAATGATGAATTACATATGTTATTTTATAAGATATAAAATTAGGATGCATAATAATAATAAGAATGTTAGTATACATAAATAAACGTAAACTCTAAATGAAATGTGAGCGTGTGTGTATAAATAAAAGTTATTTGCGATAAAAGTAAAAGTTAGATGCATAATTAAATGTTAGAATGTTCGTAATCCCGTAGTTATGAAATATGTATATTAAAATGTTCTTTTGTACTTAATTTTTTTTCAAAGTAAATTATAAAGTTAATGATGTGCTTACATTGCTTGTGACGGATATCTTTGGGCTTAAAGTCTTCATTGATTAGGATATAAGCGACTCGTGCTGATAACGTGTTATAATATAACAAGAATTAACACAAGATTAGTGCTAAAACTTTAAGAACTTTAGAAATGTTATAAGAGAAAGAAGAAAAGAATTGTATAACTTATAAAAGTGTATACATGATGTGCATTTTTTCTTCTATCTTGAGCTAGTGTCTATACTACAAAAGGATTAACTATTTGGTAGATAAGGTTATCCATAGTTTGACAAAAAATTCATCCACTTGCTTGGTAAATCTAGAATTAGATATTGATCTTCATGGTAAATCATTTTATAATATTATAACAAAAACCAATAACTTTTTGTATCATGTACATTAATAATTTGTTGGAAGTAAAGGGCTCCTCACCCCACACCCCACCCCACCCCGAGGCCCCCATAAAATCATTGACATAAATGTATGACATGTCATATATACTGTCAAAATATCTCACAACGAATCCCTATCATGTCTAATTCATTCATCACTTACAATTGTACTATTTTTGAAAAATGAATGGTGTAAGTAATTTACAAATGTAGATTGTAGTTAAATGGAAATCTTAAATTGAACAAGAAAAAAAAAACACAACAGGCAAATTCAAATAAGAGACTACCTGTTATTGCTTTGTAATTGTCATTTTTCGTGTGAAATGATATTGACTTACCTATCATAAAAAAATAAATAATAAGAGACGGACAGAGAGAAAAAACATAAATTTTTACCTACGGTAAAGGTAAATTAGTTGTTGTCATATGACATGTAATTCATAATCTAGAGGCGTGAAAACAGCCTCTTGCGAAAATGTAAGGTAAGAATGCGTACATCACCTAAGGCAAAGTTGGCTCGACAACTCCCGGACCTGCGAAGAATAATGAGTATTTCTCAACAAATTAACGAACCGAGAAGCTTAGAAGTGAAAGGAGTTTTCGACAATGGGAAGGAATTGAGAACGAAAAAAAACTTTAAGTGGGGAACAGCCGCCCAAATCGTTGTAAAACTAAAGCCAACTTTACAATTTAAGATTTTTCTCGTATTAAAGGGTTTTTCAATAATTTTAATATATAGTTTAGTATTTTTTTTTTATAACAACTTCCATTTGTTTTAATTCCAAAGTAATTTAGCATATTCTAGATGAGGGATCAGTATATAAAATGTCTATATTTCACGTATAATTTGTTTTATATAAAATAAAAAGATAAAGGATGGAGGGAGACAAATGTTCAAACTGGAATGGAATTAAAAGCATAAAATAACAAATAAAAATAAATGATCGAAAACAAAACAAAACAGTTGGATGTTGTTTGTTGGACTTTTTATCATCAATGTTTTGTCATTATCATCATCGTGTATATATTAAAATAAGACGGGACATGTTCGGCATGGCCCATACCATATCATGGATGGTGGCCTTCACAATTCAATTCAATTCAATTAATTTGGTTACATGGGGTATCAATTTGACGTGTCTTACTTTTACATTTTTTTAGATGAATGATAAAAAATATAATTTAAGCAGCCTACAATCATCTTTTCAAAAAAAAAAAGCAGCCTACAATCATATCTTCCATTATTTACTAGGGTTTTTTGAGGGGTGCTACTTTCTACACCCCCTAATTACTTTTTACACCCCCTCCTCTTACATACTTACAGGTGGGGCCTGCGTGGGACCGGCAGTTTTCCTCTCACAAGGGGGGTGTGTTTAGAATCAGCCTTTTTTTAGTCTGGTTCAGCCGATTTTGACGATAGTTTAGACCAAAACAAAGAAAAAAATTCGAAAGCATAACTTCATATTGAAATTTGAAAATGATAAGGATTGTTAATGAATATTATAATTTATGGATTAGGATCAAATACAAAGGATCCTAATTGTAAGAAGTGTAAGAAGGATTTATAGAGTGACAAGTGTCCAATAACCTAAAAAAATCCACTACACAAAAAAACCCCACTACAAAAAAAAAAAAAAAAAAAAAAAAAAAAACCCTTAAACATCCACCACCACCAAAAACCTACCCCCCCCCCCCCCCCCCCATCACCCACCCAAAAATTTTTTTTTTTTTTTTTTTTTTTTGCCGAGGGGGTGGGGGTTTAGGTTTTTGTGTGGTGGTGGGGGTGGGTGTTTAGTTTTTTTTTTAGGTTTTTGGGGGTGGGGGGGTTAGGTTTTTTTTTAGGTTTTTGGGGGGTGGGGGGTTAGGTTTTTTGGGGGGTTTTTTTTTTGGCGAGGTATAGTTTTTTGTTTTTGTTTTTTATTGGGGGGGGGGTAGGTTTTTGGGTGGTGGTGGGGTCGGGTGGGGGTGGGTGTTTAGGATTTTGGTGGTGATGTAGTGGGTTTAGTTTTAGGTTATTGGACACTTGTCACTCTATAAATCCTTCTTACACTTCTTACAATTAGAAGTCTTTGTAGAATAACTTGACCCTATAATTTATATATATAATTTTTTATTCCTACAATAAAAGATAAAAACAAAAAACTATCGAAGTGTTTAACATTATTTATGGGCCACTCCAAAAAAAAAAACACTTCGATCAGTTTACACGTCCGGTTCTAAGTTTTAAACTGAATAGCAATCTGCCAAAACGGTAATATTATATTTACATTGGTTTTATACTTAAAAACGATAAATATCCATTTTTCGATATCAACTTTTAGTGACATGTTTGCAAGTGTAACAATGAGGATTTTAAGTATTACTTTGTGCAAATAATTTCTAGCTATATAACTTTTAGTGACATGTTTGCAAGTGTAACATATCTTCGTATCGGAGATGTTTGTTAGTTTTTAAATATATGTGACATCTAACTGGAGGAAAGATGTGTGTGTGAGAGAGAGAGAAAGTCATTTGAAAATTCACATGAGACCTAATGTGAAGGGTGAGAAAGGAGAGAGTAGAGAGAAGGTGAGGTGGATGGCAGTTGAGGAGTATGAATTGGTAAGCCGTGGATGCTCTTATATTTTCTACGGATATAACTAAATGTCTATGTAAATTTTTTTATATTGAGTTATATGTTCGTTCTGTAATGTTTATTTTCAATTGTACATAACTCCTCGCACACTCAAAACTACATTTGCTAGAAAACACGCATGAATGTACTCCTATATATACCAATGTTCATTAACAATGCATCGATGTATAGTAAAGAAGATATGGTTCAAACTTCACCGCACACGAATGTGCAACGCATTAAGTTATGATAAATTCTTCTAAGTGTCAATCTAAATTATAAAATCTCAACTATAAACCGTTATAAATAATCACTTTATAATCACCTAAAATATGTTTTATACCATGTAAAATAGTGTGAGTCTGTAAGATGCTGAATTAACATAGATGTGGACAGTGGGCCACATTTATGACGTGTAACGGTGTAAGGAGGCCTTGTAAAGCGACAGATGGTCCATTTCATATATGGGCCACTCCAAGACAAGCCTAATTTTAAGTTATTTTTATTCAAATAAACATTTGGTTTGCATATATGTTGTTTTAACTGCAATGATATTAGTTTGGTGATTATTAAATGAAAGAAATTACTAGGTTTTTAAACATTTGTGGTATTAATTGCTATAATGCCTATATAGCGATTCGGGAGAAAACCCAATAAATCCGAGAAAAGTGAGAATCAAACCGAGAATCTAATGGTCCCTAAGCCTTATGTCAACCAGTTAAAATAAATCTTATAATAGAATGTTCATACAGTTAAAAATACATCTTACAAGCTTCGCTCTAGCGAATATATGCATAATTACATAAATTAACAAATTATGTTTAGGCCTTTAGGCAAGGTTATAGAAAGCGCTAGTCGGCCGGTGAAGTGGAGATTAGCGATTAATTTAGATTAATCAGCGCCTGGTCGGAATTTTACAACCATGCCTTTAGGGTATATGGGGCACTTTCGGAATGGGATTTTGGTTCATTGGGTACCAAATGAAACATCACCTCAAATGGTTTTGGATAGGAATTTCGGACGGTGAACCCATGCTTGACGCTGAAAGAAAAGCTGGAAACTGTGAGAAATTGAAATCGGGATCTTCTTGATGGCCTGGTGGGATAGCACGCACCCGCAATTAATTTTGGATGTGTTTTGGTTAAAATGAGGTATCGCTTGATTTGGTTGCATTTTGGTTCATTAAGGGTCCCCCTTCCCCATAAATGACAAAACCAAAAAAACAATACTCTATTATCATGTGATTAACACACTAATTTTGTGTTTGATGAAGTTTATACATTTTGTACGAATTAACATGTCATTAAACTAATTAGTAAGCTGGATTATACACCAAAGGGGTTGTAGTTTTGTTGTATCAGGTTATGTGTTGTGGGCATCAAACCACCGACCGCATCAGTACTTGGGACATTAAACACCACGTTGTGGACGTCAAGGGGCAAGGGCACCCCCGTGAGTGTGATAACAAGCGCGAGAGTGAGGTGGAAAAAATACGTGTATGGACCCCATTATTCAGCCAATGGGAACCCTCCATTTGGAAGGAGCGCCATTTCCACTACGCATAGTGGTTGAGGATCTGATTCTAATGGTGGCCATCAGTGCAGTTTTAGAAATAATTTAAGAGGGTGTGTAACTTAGTCATTATAAAAATAAGGTTGGTTAAAGCATTTCTAACGTCGCGTTTGTGAGATATTCATGGCTGATAAAGAAAGAAAATGGATGAGAAATCATCAAAGAAATATGCAAGAAAGAACACCTAATGATGAAAACAAAATTATGTAAGTTAACGGCCGTGAAGGGCTTGGGGTGTGGGCTAAACTCATTTCTAACGAATCAAACCACACAACTCACGTCTTTACAAAAAAAAAATGAAAAATGTGATGTTTTTAGTTAAAGCACTACACACAAGATTTATGTTTTTAGTTAAAGCACTGCACACTTTTAAGGGAAAAGTCAATTAAAACCCGTTATCTATACTACTATATTAAAGAAACTGGGTTTTTTGCCCTTTTGGTAATTTGCCACGTATATAGATTTTAAAGCATTGTGTACAAGAGAAAGAAGCTATGTTAGAGGGGGTGAAATGAGACATCCTTCAAAGTTTTAAGACGGTTAGAGGGCAATTCCGTGATTTCACCTCTGCTCCCGTCCTTCTAGGCCTTCAACAACTAGAAGAGGTTTTTAATACTTGAAAACTGGAAAGCCTCTCAATTGAATGAGGCTTTTCAATATTGGAAACGGTTGGATGCACGAAAGAACAACAAGAAGAACAATCCTACTTCTCCTCCGCATGCTCCTTCAATCATTCTCTTCAGGTTACTTTTTTCAAACCCTAACTCTTACACTAATCACAAATTATACTCGAAATCGTGTAATTAGACATGTTTTGTATGCCCTAATTATGATCAGGTCGCCGCATGCTCCTTCAATCATTCTCTCCAGGTTACTTTTTTCAAACCCTAACTCGTACGTTAATCACAAATTATACTCGAAATCGTGTAATTAGACATGGTTTGTATGCCCTAATTATGATCAGGTTACTGTAGAAGAAGTGGTTAATAAGGTATTATCGGAGCCGATTCGTCCTCATTTTGCCATTGCTTCTATTGGCCCTTCGGTCGATTTACAAGAGGCTCACCAACTCGTATGTTATTTCTAATTAAAATTTGTTATGGAATTTTCAATATTTAAATAAATAATTCGTAATTAAATCAAGTTATACTGATTTTATTATGACTTGCAGATTACTACAAAATTAGGCTCACAGGTTACGGTTATTACTAATGATCTGTCCGGAATAGTTGGAAGGGATGCAATTTCGGATGAATTCAAAGAGGTTTTTTTAGTTATTTTGATTGCTAATTTACCGGTTGTTGTTCTTTGGTGTTGAGAAAGTAATGAATTGAATGATGTGCAGATTCAATGGGAGATTACTAAGGAGAATGAAGATAATGATGTTCCCCCAGTTCTACCTGAGAGTGCGAACAGAGCAATCATTTTGATTGTTGGGTTTCTACCGGGGTTGAAAGTCACAACAATCCCGCTTTTAAAGAAAGTTGAGGTAATAAGTTATAAATCTCATCTTTCGTAAACAAAGCATGAAACTTATAATGTTAATATGTTATTGGTTTTAAAATTGTCTGTGCATTCATATATTAGGCTTTAAACTCATTTGACTTTTTTAGCATTACTCATAAGATACGAAATAGAAGTTATATCAATGAAACTATAAATAAATAGGTCAAAGTTAACATCTATACAAAAGAAACTTATGGTCGTCGAATGACAACATGCTACTTACGTTGTATTTTAGGGTGTAAGAATAACTTTTAAAGTATACGAATCACCTCCATTTAATCATCTTGCGTTCTTTGTGGTTTCTTCCTGCAATGATAAAGAAACTAAAAGCGCACGTTACGTAGCGAGTTTACATATACACGTTAGGTGGTTTTGAATTTTAACTGATTGAACCCATTTGACGCGTTTCATTGAAGCACACATCACCCATTTAAGTAGTCTATTTAAAATGCGTCAAGGAAGCAATATATGGTCACAAATTATTACTCGAACTCAAGTTAATCTCTTTGTTAGAAGTTGTAGTTATTTTCTAACATTATAAACATAAAATTAAGCACAAAGCAATTAATTATATTTCTCCACCGTCTCCTTCAAATTGCCCCGAGAAAATAAGTGTGGTGCTGCTCTAGAATTTCTGCAAATTTGGAACAAATGTATTATGAAATAGAAATCTGGTAAAAAGAGTTCAAAGAAATATTGGTTTGGAAACAGAAAGAGCAGTAGGAGCGATTAATTGGCGATTATTAGGAGGCTAGGCGTGGTTTTTACAACCATAAAATAGGATGTTATACAATGAACTATATAGATTTAAGAAGAGACAAATGGATTACTAAGGGTTTGGTGATTCCTGTTAGCATAGTGATTGAAAAATCGAGCTTAAATAAATGAAAATTTCCTTACGACAGAGAATTTTGCCAGAAATGATATACTAAGATATTGATGAACAAAATGGAATACTCATTCATGTAGGAATGATGTATTTAAATTGACCCGAACCATCAATTTTGTGCTTGCTGACATCAAAAGGTGATGTTGTGATTCAAAAATTCATTTAATATGAAAGTTGAGCATAGACTTCGAAAAGGACGTTAATGCTTTTTTGAAGAAAGCAACAAGTATATGACGTCAGTCTCAAAACTACTGAAAGTTATGCGTGCTTGAGGCTTTCTGAATGACTGTACTTAATAACCTCTTTTACACTATGAAGGGTGATTCCGGTCAAGTTCATAGCAAAGAGGACTTAAAGATGAATACACATGAAGTGGGGCACAGAGGTGGTGCTAGGGCTGGTCTTTTCCGAACCCCGGGATATCAGGGGGAGTGCAGAGTGCAACCTCTGTTAACGACTTACCTAAACCTGCTGTTGCAGTCCGTAATTTGATGGAATAGGTCATACACATATGGCCCAATGTGTCTATTTGTTATCTTGACTTATTAATCATTATTTATATGTTTTAACTTTAATTTCTGATATTCCTGTTACATTTAACTTAAGGCTAGGTATCAATCTACAAAGAGAAACGCGTTTCTTATGCTTTACACATGTGCCCAAGATCATGCAGTTAATTACCTTTTGACCCATGTGGATAAAGTGTTTAAATGGGGAGAACCAGTACAAAAAGGTTGTGTTGGATTTGATACGCAAAATGTGTAGATCAAATACAAGAGAAAAAGGGAAGTACATAAAGATCATTATATCTTAGTTAAATGTACCTTCTACTGGTGTTATCTTTGAATGCGTTGGAACATTGGTATCGTTAAGAACTCGCTATTACATAGCAAGATTGGAGGAAGTTCCAGGTATTCGTGTAATTTTATTTTCTGTTTTGGTTCGGCTGCTTGTGGTTTTTTGGTTCTGTTATTTTTTTTGGTCCTACTGTATTGCTTAGTTTGTCACTCTTTTAATAAAGTTTTAGTTGAAACCTACTGATGTAGTAATAAAAAAGGAAGTCCTAAGCAATATGCTCCTGGTTTTATAAAGAATATGGAAAGTGATTTGCAAATAAGGTGATAACAAATTCAAATAGTAAATGGGGCGCAACAAGAAAAGGATATTTATCAACCCAAGAAACGGGCAAATTCCTTTCCGTTGGACTGATTAATTTTTTTTTTTTTTTTGCATGTTTCGTGAATTCATGTGATCAGTGATCTACGTAAGGGTAAACGGGGTGGGTGTGGGGAAGGCCCCATTGGTTTCAGGTCAACCTTTTTTTTTAATGAAATTAAGTTAAATTTATTCAATGTTGATAAAGGTGAACAGGGTGGGTGCTGGGAAGGCACCGGTGGATCCTTGATATAAATGGGTTTCACCGGTAACCGTCATGCCTACGAGAAGGTGGGTTATTGGGTTTTCCCCGGAATTGGTGGTGGACTCGGGTTACTCTCGGATTACTCCGTTTGTCCAGTGGGTGCCCCGAGAGTGTTCGGGATTGATTTTGTTGGCCGTTAAAAAAAATTGTTTATATTACCAACGTCATTAACTTGTCTGTTTGGCTGCTATTGCAGGTAAGGTAAATTTTGCTAGAATTCAACAGCTGACGTATTCGTGGAACAAGCTACTATTGGAATTATTTTATATCTACATATTATCATAACAAGGAAGAGTATATGGGTTTTCGAGGTATATGAGGTTATAATGATTATCACTCCTTTGAGGATTGAAGCATTATATGTCATTATGTGTAATTTTGGTAGACTCTAACATAAATACCCGCGGCAACGCGCGGATATGTCATTATGTGTAATTTTGGTAGACTCTAACATAAATACTCGCGGCAACGCGCGGGCATGCGCACTAGTATACTTAATGGATTATGATCAAATACAAAGTGCAAAATAAATAAGAAAGTTAAGAAATATTTTAGTCCATTGATCTTAGATTTGGAGGGTAGAGATTATTTTTAGAGAAAATAAAATAATGGAAATATATAATGAAAAGTTAATTTCTACCGTCAATTTAAAAGGTTCATAATTTTTTCATACGACATTCTTTTTATAAAAAAAATCACTATAATAATGAGTATTTTTTTTTTATCTTTAATATGAGTGTGATATTGTTGTATAAAAATAAAATAAAAAAAATCATTTTTCCCGGGTTTTCTTTGCATTGTATTAAAGATTTTGGTTATTGTGTCTTTCGACTGAGTTTTGATCATTTCGTTTTTATTAGGGTTTTTATACATTGTGTTATTATCAAAACTTATAACACAATATTAATTTGGGCTCTATTCATTGCGTTTTTTATCAGAACATATAACACCATGTGTTATATTTGGGTTTTCTATACGATATGTTATAGGTTCTGGTCATTGTGTTTAGTCTACTATCCATTGTGTTATAGTCTGTTGTCAATGTTTTTGTTTTGTTGTTTATTGTGTTTTTAGTCCGTTATTCATTGTGTTTTTGTATGTTATTTATTGTGTTTTTAGTCTGTTGTCCATTTTGTTTAAATGATTTAATTTGTTGTCCATTGTGTCTTTTATCTGCTCTAATCCATTGTGTTTTTAGTCTACTTTCCATTGTGTTTTTTAGTGTGATATCCATTGTGTTATATGTTATGTACGTTGTGTTTTAATATGTTATCCATTGTGTCTTTTATCTGCTGTTATCGATTATGTTTTTAGTCTACTTTTCATTGTGTTATTAGTCTACTTTCCATTATGTTTTACGTTATGTCCATTGTGTAATACGCAACTGAGTTTTCATTTTTTTTTTTGGAAAAAATATAACAATAGAATACTCGTATTAAAGATCATAAAATACTCGATTTTATGGTATAATTTTTTTTCAAAAACAAATAACATTTAAAAAAGTTACAAACCTTAAAAAAATTAAAGTAAATAGCATGTGACTTGTATTACATGTCCAAATTAAGTTTTTTTTTTCTCTTTAACAAAAGTACCCTTCCACTTGTGCTTCCATTGAACACTTGACAATCTTTTCTTATTTTTTTATTTTTTTTTTTTAAGACTGTGGGGTATGGGGCTTGGGTTGGGGTGTGGGTTGGCTGAAAACGCCCAAGCCACCATCCCGGGTGGGCTTGGGTTGGGGCGTAGTCCAAGGGGCGGGGGTTTGAAGCAAGGCGTGGGGCGGGCTAGCGATCCTATGTGGCGGGCTCCTATTCGCTTTGTTGGCCATGTCATAGCGGGGCGGGGTAATCTAATAAAATTTTAGGCTTTTTCTTTTAATGTTGTGTGTATTTTTTTAATTTTTTGTAATTTTTTTTAATAAACTATCAAGCCACGCCCCAACCCAAGCCCCGCCATACCCCACGAACACATCACTCACCGATTAGGGGGCTCGAACTTCACGTGTCAACTCATGCCCCCAACTCAAGCCCCACCATACCCTCGGTCTAACCTCCCATAACTCAACCTATACTTGATAGCGACATAAGATTCAATTTTTTTTTTTTGTTAAATCACTAAAAAAATGAAAGCTACACATAGCCTTTAAGAGTGGAGGTAGAGAAATGATGTGGGTGGCCCATGGCCGACCGTGCCCCACCCATTAGCGATGCTCTTTTTTTTTGAAGGGTGACTTTCTATGTACATGACCAGTGGTCACCGGGTTCTTGTCGATGACAATCCCCCGTCAGCCCCGCCCTCCGGCGCGATGTTCTATCGGGCCCCGGCCGTCTCGTAAGCTGACATTCGCCCGGAAACCATACTGCCCCCACACGAGAGACTCGCTGGGGTAACAGCTGGGTAAAACCGGGTTGCCCTCAGGATCGAACCATGCCTCGGTAGGAACGAACCATCATTGGGTCGTCCCCGCACCTTTCGCTGCACCCGGGAGTCGAACCGGCGCCTCCAAGGAAGCAAACCGTCCCCGCACCATTAGCGATGCTCTTATTCGATGTCTTTGTTAAGCTCCCTTGTTTAAACGCAATTGCTTTCCAGTATTTACGGCTTACGTTTTCCCAGACAAACATAGTGGCCCCCAACATCACACACTATATCTCCTACGTGCTTCTTTACTCTCTGCACGTGTCACTTTCTTGTTCCCTTTTAAGACTAAAATACATCTGTCCATCATTAAAACACCTTTTTGAAGATGCTTAGATATATTTCTCTCTCATCACATTATTATGAGAAAATCAAGGAAATTATCCTTTTTTATATTTAGTTTTGTGTTATTCTTTAAAGAAAACTTTGTTTAAAATACATGAACAGTTTCATATTTTTTTTATTTTTAAGGTATCAATAGACATACCTCTAAGTATGAAAAATGATGACTTCCATTTATTAGTTGTTGGATATCTTACTTTTAAATCTATTTTAATGTTCACAATACTCATTTATTTTCAATTTTAGTAATAGATATCTTACTTTTAAATCTATTTTAATGTTCACAATACTCATTTATTTTCAATTTAAGTAATATTTTTACTTTAATTTATAAAGCAAGTCAAATTTTTACGATATGCGTAGGTGATAGCAACGGACTAAGTAGAGATAGTGAGAGCGTACGTATGTCGACTTTTCTGACAAACATACCTTTGGTGATCCGTAAACAGTCATTCTACGGACTAAGTAGAGATAGTGAGAGCGTATTTATGTCGACTTTTCTAACAAACATACCTTTGGTGATCCGTAAACAGTCATGAAAGATTTTAGATGAGATTTCATATAATGGTTTTCGGTTGTCATATATGATATTATTATTTGCGACGGGTATTTCGTTGAAGATATATTGGAATGGTTTTTTTTGTTAAATGCTTGCATATTTGAGCCGACACATGTCAAGTCCAGCCTGACCCAAGGACCCTCTCAGTCTCAATAATTTGCTAGTTAATTTAGTTTTTATCGAACATATTTTGTGTATTTATTACAGAATTTGTAAGAAACGCTTTACTTTATTTAGAAATTTTATCAAGTTTCTAGCATTTGTTATTTATTTGGAGCGTGTAATCTACATTTAGAGAAAATCAAAGTGTAGCATTAGAAAAAAAAAACGAAAAGCACATATCATTGACGGGATCGCTAATGCTGATGTGAAGCGTTTTTAGCCATATCATCTATGAAACAAACTTCACTAATGCATTCACAAAACGTCCTTCGTTAATTTGGCGGGAAAACATCCTTGGTTGATCTGTCATGAAGTACTAAACCATCTTAAAAAGACATGAATCCTTAACATGTTGGGGAGGGACTTCATTCTACACATGGATAGCCATAGTTATTATTGATTAATCTAAAAATTATTTGTCTTTGAGATTTAAATACATGATTTAGGGTGAGCAATTTGTACAAAACACAAATAATTATCTTAAAAAAAAAAACAAGGGTATATACTTCCACATAAAATAAACCAATAATAGTAGTGATTGCCACAATTGCTCACAACTTTCAATTAACCGATTCTATATTCCAATTAAATGAAGAGGAAAAAAAAAAGAAGAATAAAACAATTCAGGACATGTGAACGTGAATACTGATGTTCTTAGTAGATTTACAGACAGGACATATATGGACAGAAGAAGCACATACTGTACAAAGGCAAAGATGCCTACAAGGCAGCAACAACACACATGCCTCTCCTTTCCCACAACTTTTGCACAATCTCCTGTCCACATTACTGTCACCACTATCCTGCTCCACTAACATGCGCTCCTCATCCTTGTTACTTTCACAGCACGACTGTGCATCATCCGCCACCACTGCCGCGTCGTCCTCACCACCTACCGTCGTCCTACGACGTTTGTAATTGTCATTCATAAGCTGCTCCAGTACTTGTTGTAGATTGCTTCGTAATGCGTTGGCTGTCGCTTCGTTTGTTTGCGCTAATTCGCGCCAGATTTGAGTTTCTATACACAGAGATTTTACTTTTTCTTCTAGCGCATAGTTTAGTTTCATCATCTTCATGATTTCTTCTTCTTTTGCTCTAAATATACTTGTTGCGCCTTCTTTCAATACCGATATTAGTTTACTAGAGTTTCGCCTTCGTCTCTCTTCTACATCAGCTCTTAGTTTTTCAGCCTGAACGTATCAACAATAGTAAAATTCAGAAAACAATGTTTTGCAGACAATAATAGTATGAAATTACTCTGATTCAAAAACTATAGAATAATAATATTAATTATTTGTATGTTTAGCACGTGAAATCTTTTGTATTTGAGCCTAAAACACATAATACTAACTATTTTTTAAGTGAAGAAAGAAAGATGATTACATGTCGGTCAACAAACTGATCGATCTCGAGCTGCTGCTGCCGGATCTGAGAAGAAATATCATGGCCGAGAAACGTAAACCTATCGCAGTGATCTAGCAACCTCCGGTTAACGTCCTGAGCGTCGGAGAAGGAGCACGTGTTATAGGAAGAATCTCGTGATCGTTTTCTGGAAACCGGAAGAGTGTGAGTGAGATCGCTGTGTAGATCTGGAATTGTGAAGGCTGATGAGTACATCGGGAGGAAAGTGTCGGCGGAAAGAGGATGCATTGGAGGGTATGGTAATCGGTTGGATTGTTTGTCAATGGAGTCGATCATTATCTTTGGATTGCTGCTGAGGAGAAGGTTGAGAGAGAAGGTAGAGAGGAAGATGAGGTACTTGTGCTTCTTCAACGGCCATATGGATAGAAGAAATATAGAGGGTTGGGGACATCAGATTTTTGTTTGGTAGTGTATTAATAAGATTCACTGATTCAGTTACCAAATATGTGTACAAACTATATTATTTTAATATAGATTTTTTTTAACGGATGTGTACAAGGTATATTATTTTAATATAGATTTTTATATTTTATTTTTAACGGGTATTATTATATTGTACAGATAAATTGTTAAAATCGTCCCTGAGGTTTTGATATGTTTGCCAATTTCATTTAAAACATTTTTTTTCTACCGTATTGTCATTCGCTTTTGAGCGTTTTTGTCATTTTCATCCAAACGTCTTAATTTTTTGTTAAAATCATCCCTGAGATTTGAGATTTTTTGTCATTTTCATCAAAATGTCTAACAGAAAAAACAAAACTTTGGATCAAAATGACAAAAAGTCCCAAAAATGAAAGGCAATATGGTAAAAAAATTGGATGAAATTGACAAAAATGCTCAAACTTTAAGGACGATTTTGACAATTTACTATATTATAAAGCTAATAAGTTTTTATAACATTTTGACTAAATGGTCATTTTAGTCCCTAATGTTTGACCAAAATTGTCACTTTAGTTTAAATAGTTTTTTTTTTTCCTTGCCATTTTAGTACAAATAGTTTTGTTTTCTGCTATTTTAGTCCATGTCTTTTGTCATTTTTTGTTATTTTCGTCAGCCACCACCACCACCTCCCACCACCCACCCCATCATAACCTTCTATCATTGCCATCACCTACCTGCACCGTCACTAACCACCCACCCCACCACCGCAATTTATACAACCATAACATATTGTGTATTTTCTTTATAACCTAAATTTGTAAAAACAGTTAATTTTCTACTTGGGTATAACATATGACCTAGTGTTTTACTACGGAAAAATGTTTTTATCTAGAAAAAATGTAGAAGGAAGAAATAAACCATCATAAGAACACAACGATTTACCTTTTCAGTTGAGCTCGATGTGAATAAATGTCTAGTTATTTTATATGTCTATTTACAATGCGAAACAAGAACAACTACTAATGCATATACACTACTTTAGGCACATTCTGATCCACGAATATCGGTTCTGAGTAACAACCCAACGCATGAAGATGTCAGGTCGGTTTTTTTTTTTGAACGGCAAAGAATCTCACATGTAAACTCACCCTGCTGGGGGCTATGTCCAAGGTCGACTCCTCGGCGGCCATGAGACCGTGCACCCTGATGCGCGGGAAACCAGATGGAATCCGTAAACCCTCGCCCCTGTCAGGTTCGAACCTGATATAAAAGCCCTAATTCGTTCTTTCACCCAGATATCCCTCGAAAATGGCCTTTTGACCACTAGATTAACATCCCTAAACAAGATGTCAGACCGGGTTAATCGAAGGAAGCCACTTTGGACCGGTGTTATTTGGTAATATAAAAACTATAAATAAGCATAATGTTTATGCTTAAGGTTGTATTTTTTGCTTTGGGGTTTTTTTTAAAAAACAAAAATAGAATTTTCATTTATAACTATAAAGTTTCAATATTTGGCAATTTAAGTCTAAAGTTTCAATTTTTAGTAATTTAACCCCTTTAAATAATTTGATTTTTCACTTCTAATTCAAAAGTTTTCATCTTTTGCAATTTAACCTATTTGTATTTTTTGCTTTTAATCCAAAGCTTTTCAACTTTTGCAATTTAACCCCAACACGTTTTTACTTTCAATTTTGACCCCTTATACTTTTCATCTTTCGTAATTTTTTTTAACGTTTTGTTCTAAATTTTTGGAGTTAACACGCCGCAACGTGCGTGTTAGGGATGAGCAATTGGTATAAAATACCGTCCCGATCCCGAATTTTTTCGGTACCAGAAACGATATCCACTTTTTGGCATTTTCGGTATCGGTATGGTACGGTATCGGTAAAATACCGAATTTTACCCTCAAAATACCGACACCGTACCAATACCGTACCGTACCTACATATTTCGGTATCGATATCGGTACCAAGTTTACACAAAATTCGGGATCGGTATTTTTCGGGATTGGGACAGTATCGGTATTTGCTCATCCCTAGTGTGTGTGGGGTTCAACGTTTTTTCATCTGCTTTTCCCGTTTGATAGGCCCATCGCAGCGCGTCTATTTTTTCCCGTTTGATAGTCTGTCGCAACGCACGAGTCAAAGATTGACTTAGTTATTCTTTTCTATTTTTACACACAGTCTCGCGGTCATGTAAAAAACATTTGCATTTCATCTAATATGATATATAACTAATAAATGTTTTGCCTCATTGTGGTGGGTGGTAATTCTAATTGAGGTACACATTTGAACTTTACATGTATTCTGTATTTTGTATTAATCTGTTTCGTTTGTTGCATAGTTATCCTCTCCTTGTTTCAAGGATTTTAAACTCTTTAACAACCCATGAGTTACGTAAGGAAAGGTGGAGTTTTAGACTGAATTTACTTTTCAAGAACTATTAGGTTTTGACGTATTTGAAACGAATATATTTGAGCCATTCGATTGTGTTAGATACGACTCCGCATCACTATCTTCGTGTTATTTAGCTATGTATTATAAAGATACAAGTCATTTAAAAGGATTGTAAGAAAGACAAGAAAGTTTGAAAATGTGCACATGTATATGAGATGGATATATTTGTTTTTATTGATACGGTTAAGATTTATGAATAATAAAAAAACGCGTGTCTCCAACCCTCATTACAGATTTCGAGAAACTAATCTTTTTCATCTCGGTCAATCTCTATAGACCCACCACTCCCAAACCCGATTTGATTCCTTACACTTTGGGTTTTCAAGATCTCGTAAGGAATTTTAATTTCAATATTATTTATTAATTCTTTAAGGCATGCGTCGATAATCGTCCCTATGCCAAATCAGCATGTGAGATGTTAAACACCAACACCACATCGTCCAGCCATTCAGGCAATGGTGGTTCTAAAAAATCTTCATAGGCGTAACGTTTTAAATAAAAGAGGTAACGAAATTGAAAAAACGAAAAAAAAAATGTCAATTTTTTCTAAAATTTACACTACCGCCGTAGTGCCAAGGGGTAGCAGAGGCTACCCATTATCATAAGGTAGATACGCACCTGCATTCAGGGGCGCTAACGGGCCTACCGCCAACTGGTTCTCGGGCGTGAATGGATATGTGAGAGGGGGTCCACCCCAATCAACCAATCACATGTTTGTTGTTTTTTCTTTAGTTTATTTTCAGTACACCATACTTTTTTTTAACTGGAAATTTGGATCTCTAACGGACAAGTAGAGTATCATCGTACCACCAGTGGAACCACCCGATCATATCCATCTTCACTAGACATAATGCATATACATCAATTCAGGAGGAAACCCAATAAATATGGAAAAAACCGTTGTGGGAATTGAACATTTGAACTCATGACCTATTGGTCACAAAGCCTTATTTCACTCGTAAAATGTCACTAGGCTATAAAACCATGGGCACTAACATAGTAGCCGGACAACAAAAAAAGATATATATAACTAATATTGTTATTCACATTAATTTAATTGTACATTACCAATGAGATGGCGATTAATTGATAAAGACAAAACATTTAAATACGACGAATAATTGATAAAGACAATACCTTTAAATATTGTACATACACTAGTAATTAAAAAGTTTATCGTTAAAAAAAAATAATTCTACATTATTGATTTCCTTTTTAATTTTTTTAGGTAACCATTAATTAAATTTTGGACAGCTGAATAATTAATGTCAACATGCCATAACTCGTAAGGCACAGTGTATCGTGGAGTGAATATTAATAATGTAATACGGTTGACTGAAAAAGGAGACCATTCCATATTCAAGCTCCAATTGAAATCTGACATGAGACCGTAGGTCTGCATTCACACAACATACAAGTCATTTCCGTAAAATCCATCAAGAAATTAGGGAAAATCACTACAGAATAAAAACATGTTTTTACTGAGTTATTAAATCTTATAATATCATTTTGATTGTTATATATATTTCATGACCAGGAAAATGAATTTCATGGAGAGTGAAGACATGTAATAATATTTTGTCAAGTGATGGAAAATGGTAGTATTTTTTGTATTAAGGTGGCTAAATTTTGCATAAAATAGTCTATATGTTTTTACTAT
Source organism: Helianthus tuberosus (assembly GCA_030545235.1). Taxonomy (NCBI): domain Eukaryota; kingdom Viridiplantae; phylum Streptophyta; class Magnoliopsida; order Asterales; family Asteraceae; genus Helianthus; species Helianthus tuberosus. Next base: position 50,258,831 of record CM060364.1, read on the forward strand.
TGATCTTAGTGAAAAGAAAAGGATAAAAGAAGTTATCACGTAAGGGGATGATGAGAGAAAGAACACAATAGCCAACCTAAATCTTGTGATAATAGGACAGAGAGGGATACGAGGCAAAGAAAAGCAGTAAGACAAGAATCTTAAGATTGTTATATTATATATTTTTTTTTTGGAAGGTGACTTTCTATGTACTAGACCAGTGGTCACTAGGGGTGTAAACGAGCCGAGCCGAACCCGAGCTCGACTAGGCTCGAGCTCGGCTCGTTAGGTTTTTATGAAGCTCGAGCTCGAGCTCGGCTCGGTTCGAGCCTACTTCTTTGAGCTCGAGCTCGGCTCGCTAGTAAAACCCAAAGCTCGAGCTCGGCTCGAATCGGCTCGAACTATTTTGAGAACAACCTTAAATGAGCTAAAAGCTCGACTCGAGCTCACTTCAACATCGCTTAAACAAGGCAAAGCTCGGCTCGAGCTCGGCTCATCAATGTTATCTTCATTATTAATATATTATATATAAAAAAATTAAAATTTTGTATGGGCTCGTTTAGGCTCGCGAGCCTAAACAAGCTTTGTATTTCAGGCTCGAGCTCGGGCTCGATAACAAAATGAGCTCTATTTCAGGCTCGAGCTCGGGCTCGGGCTCGTTAAGGCTCGGCTCGTTCGAGCTTTTAACCGAGCCGATCACGAGTAGCTCTCGAGCCTCTGGGCTTGTTTACACCCCTAGTGGTCACCGGGTTTATGTCAAAGACATTCCCCCGTCAGCCCCGCATCTGCGAACGCGATGTTCGATTGGGCCCCGGCCTGCCGCGTGAGCTGACTTCCGCCCGGAAACCATACTGCCCCCACACGAGAGACTCGCTGGGGTAACAGCTGGGTAAAACCGGGTTGCCCTCAAGACCGTTTCATGCCTCGGTAGGAGACGATCTATCATTGGGACAATCCGCCCCACTAACCGTAAGTGCCGGGAGTCGAACCGGGGTGGCCTAAGCAAACCCCCGGCCGACCCACCAACTGAGCTAGGAGGCGGATTGTTATATACTATATAATAATATAAATCATTTCTAAGATTTTGGAAAATAGAATCAAAGGGTATTGGATATAGTTATCTGCTTCCGCTACGTAACTTGAATTTAGTCAATTGGTTTATCTTTGTTTAGGGATAAAGATAGCAAATTTGTTTTTTTTGTTTTTCTGTTCCTATCGGTCCTAAATAATAGGATCTGAAACATTGTATTTAATCTTCGGCTAGTTCATGAATGAAATAATCCAGAAAACAATTGATCGAACTCACTACTGATTACCTTTTCTACATGGTATCAGAGCAGGAAGATCAAAATTAAAATCCTCAAATCAAGCCTGTTCATGGCAGGTGGAAAAGACGGTGGAGAGGGATCCGGCAACGAAGCCACCAACCCGGGATCTCCCTTCTACCTACACCCATCAGACTACCCGAAGCAACTCCAAGTGAACGATACGTTAAATGACAACAACTTCAATGATTGGGTTCAAGAGATGACGAATTTCTTGTTCGCCAAGAACAAGATTGGGTTCGTGGATGGAACCGTGAAGAAACCAGAGAAGAACGATGCGAACTACATGCCATGGATGAGGTGCGACGCCATGATCAAAGGTTGGCTCACCACCGCCATGGAAAGGGATATTCGAGGAAGCGTAAAATATGCGAGCACGGCCAAAGAAATCTGGGACGATCTCAACGAACGATTTGGAAAGGAGAGCGCCCCAAGAACGTACGAGTTGAAACAGGCAATAACATCAACAAGGCAAGACGGGTCATCTGTTTCGGCTTATTACACGCGCTTACGGGGACTCTGGGACGAAATTGATTCGGTTCTCCCTGACCCTCGATGCGAATGTAACGGATGCACCTGTGAGATCGGCAAAAAGTTAGTAGCCCTAAAAGACAAGCAGCGGCTTTATGAGTTTCTTATGGGACTCGATCCCGACTTCTCTGTGATAAGAACACAGATCCTGGCATTAAAGCCGACGCCTACCATGGGCGCTGCCTATCACCTGATTTCCGAGGACGAGCAACAAAGGAGTATAGCGACCGGGAAGAAAACGAACATCACCACGGAAGCCGCAGCATTCCAAACTTCTCTCCAAAAGGGACGCAGCGCACAGCCACAAAGAAAAACCGTGGGATCAAAAACCGAGAAGACCGGTGACAAAGGGGGACATTGCACCTTCTGTGGGAAAGATGGTCACGTGGCAGAAGGTTGCTTCAAGAAGATTGGCTACCCAGATTGGTGGCCCGGAAAGGCGAAGAAAGAAGCAACCAAACCGAGAGCCGCCACTGTTGAAGGCTCGGCCCAGATCCCAGGTCTCACCGAAGAACAATTTGGGATGTTCATGAAGCTTTTTGGCAAGCAAACTGATCAGAAAAGGGATGGAAATGCACCGGTGGCAAACATGGCAGGTATATTTAATAATAACGGAGAGTGGGTCATGGATACGGGTGCTACCGAATACATGACCTACATAAAAGAGGTCCTTGAAAACTTAACTAAAAACCGAGAAGCACCTGTTACCATACCAAATGGTGAGTGCGTCCCGGTCGAAGGAAAAGGAGATGTCACCTTCACGGGAGGCATTAAAATTAAAGGGGTTTTGTTTATTCCAAATTTTAAATGCAATCTTATCTCAGTGAGTCGACTAACAAAAGATTTGCATTGTGCCGTTACCTTTTTCCCGGATTTTTTTGTGATACAGGGCTTGAGAACGGGGAGCTTGATTGGAACGGGTAAGTGCAATGACGGCTTATACAAGATTCGGTTTGACCAAGAAAACAGAATGGCAATGGTTGCGGTTTCGGCTACACAATGGCATAAACGTCTCGGTCATCCGTCTAGTGTTAAGATGTCACATGTTAGTTCACTTGTAGTTCTTCCCGATTCAAAGAACATTTTTTGTGATTCTTGCATTAAAGCAAAAATGTCTAGACTTCCTTTTCAATTGAGTTCAATAAAAACGGTCAAATGTTTTGACATGATACACTGTGATATTTGGGGAGGGTACCGCACTTTTTCGCTCACAAATGGGAATTATTTCCTTACTATTGTTGACGATTTTAGCAGGGCAGTTTGGGTTTATCTCCTCAAACAGAAAAGTCAAGCGAGTGATTTTTTGATTCATTTTATTAACCTGGTCAAAACTCAATTTAAAAAGGAAGTAAGGCGAGTACACTGTGACAACGGGGGAGAGTTTGTTTCAAATCGGATGAAGACCTTTTATAGTAACCATGGCATCATGCTTGAAACCACATGTCCGCACACCCCGCAACAAAATGGGGTGGTGGAACGTAAACACTGACACCTGCTAGAAATTGCCCGAGCCATTCGATTTGAAGCCAGTTTGCCAATACGATTTTGGGGGGAGTGCGTGCTAACCGCCGCTTATATTATCAACCGGTTACCGTCCAAAATAATTAAGTACAAAACACCCTACGAGATAGTATGTGGAAAACCCCCAACGTATGATCACATGCGTGTTTTCGGGTGTTTAGCTTACTTTTGGAATACCGACACCAGAGGGGACAAATTTGCACCTAGAGGTAAACCCGGTATCTTTTTAGGCTACCCGTATGGAACAAAAGGTTACAAAGTGTACAACACGGAAAACAGACGAATGATCATAAGTCGTGACGTGCGGTTCGTAGAAAATATATTTCCATACTCGGGAGAGGGTATTACTAAGTTCAAAGGGGATGAAGAAATTATGGAACTGTTTCGTAATAATGAACCGAAGGGAACAGTGGGGATTAACTCGGAAAAGGGGCCCAATCCAGAAACCCTTGGGCTCGACCTTGATGAAAACAGTGAAACAACAAAGCAGCCCATCGGCATTGAAGAGGGCTCACAACCGGGCCCAAGCGAACCACAAAGCCCAGTCAACAATGATCCATTTGAAGAAAACCAAACTGACGATGAAGAAGTTGAACTTGTGACTCCAGCTCACCAACAAAATATCGAGACTACCACAGAACCTGCCGAGACAGCACAAAGACCCCAACGAACCAAAACTCAGTCCACACGTCTAAGGGAATTTCAGGTCAATCTGCCACCGTCCATCGATCATGCACACCCAAATTCCAATCAAGCCACCTCAAGTTCAAATCAAGCTCACTCCACGGTACATCCACTCGCAAACTATGTTACTTATGAAAGTTTTTCTAACGATCATAAAGCGTTTCTTGTGGCCATCTCTTCGCAAGATGAGCCTAAATATTTCCATCAAGCTTCTCAGGATGAACGTTGGAGGGAAGCTATGAAACGAGAAATACGTGCCCTTGAAGAAAATGGAACGTGGTCATTGGAACAACTCCCACTGGGTAAAAAGGCCATCGACTCAAAGTGGGTGTACAAAATTAAATACAAGCCAAACGGAGAGGTCGATCGATACAAAGCAAGACTTGTGGCGAAAGGGTACACTCAAATGGAGGGTGTTGACTACCACGATACCTTTGCACCAGTTGCGAAACTGGTGACAATTCGAACACTCCTTAGCCTGGCCGTGAAAAAGGATTGGTTGATTCACCAACTTGATGTAAACAATGCCTTTTTGCACGGAGATTTGGAGGAAGAAGTGTATATGAAGTTACCACATGGGTTTTCCAACGCCAACGAAATGCGAGTTTGTCGGCTAAGGAAGTCACTATACGGCCTTAAACAAGCCTCTCGTAACTGGTACCACAAGTTTACTGACGCATTGTTGCAGCTTGGTTTTGTGCAGTCTAAGGCAGACTATTCGCTTTTCACCTACAAAAGGGAAAAGGATTTTGTGGCTGCATTAATATACGTAGATGACGTAATCATTGTGGGAAATAGCTCGTCCATGATCACGCACACAAAGAAACGGCTCCATGACCTTTTCACCATCAAAGACCTTGGCAGGTTGAAATATTTTTTGGGAATAGAGGTGGCACGTACCGAGAAAGGGCTAGTTTTGAGTCAACGCAAATACACACTTGACATATTGAAGGAAAGTGGACTGGAAGGTTGCAGGCCGAGCCCACTTCCTATGGAACAAAATCTGAAAATCGGCCCTGACCTCGAAGAAGAAAAAGTCGAGGCTAGCTCCTATCGACGGTTGATCGGAAAACTTCTTTATTTGCAAGCAACTAGACCCGATATCACATACTCGGTTAACGTGCTAAGCCAATTTGTATGAGACCCTCGGCGGAGCCACATGAATGCCGCGGTTCGTGTGCTTCGATATTTGAAGATGACGCCGGGACAAGGCATTTTGTTACCCAAAGAAGGAGGCACACGACTAGTTTCCTATTGTGACGCCGACTGGCTAGGGTGCCAATTTACGAGACGTTCGCGTACGGGTTATTTATTATTACTTGGTGGGGCACCTATTTCGTGGAAGTCTAAGAAACAGTCGGTTGTCTCTCGATATTCAGCAGAGGCAGAATATAGAGCCATGGCCACCACTGTCAGCGAAATTCTTTGGGTCCGATTCCTTCTAAATGAACTTGGTGAAAAAGTGGAGGGTGGAACGACGTTATTTTGCGATAATCAGGCTGCAAGACATATCGCAAACAATCCCGTCTTCCACGAGCGAACAAAACATGTGGAAATGGATTGTTTCTTTGTCCGTGAAAGAGTAGAGTCAAAAGAGATTGAGCCGAGATACATTGATTCAAAGCTGCAGCTAGCTTATTTACTTACGAAAGCTCTAGGGGCTTCTCAGTTAAAGGGGTTGCTTGTCAAGTTGGGCATGCGAGATCTACACGCTCCAACTTGAGATGGAGTATTGGATATAGTTATCTGCTTCCGCTACGTAACTTGAATTTAGTCAATTGGTTTATCTTTGTTTAGGGATAAAGATAGCAAATTTGTTTTTTTTGTTTTTCTGTTCCTATCGGTCCTAAATAATAGGATCTGAAACATTGTATTTAATCTTCGGCTAGTTCATGAATGAAATAATCCAGAAAACAATTGATCGAACTCGCTACTGATTACCTTTTCTACAAAGGGGTGGTTTGGTAGGTTGTCTCAGAATACCAATCTAGTTTTTTTTGTCTAATCGTAATATATTAGATGGGACTTTGATCTTGAATGAAATAATTTCGTAGGTGAAAAAGTGAAAAATAAAGCTTGTATATTAAAAAATGGGAAAATAGCCAAAATGGTCAAGACTTGGTCAACCTTTTGAAAATGGCCAAGTCAAACGTCTTGGGGAGACGCCACAAATGGGGTCTAGCGTCTTGGCGGCTGACCAATCATACGCTGCCACGTGTCCGACAATAAAATCAGGCGTATGGACGTCTTAGCTGAGACGTTTCAGACGGCTTGAGACGTTTCCTTATGGCTGCACATTTCTTCAGACGGCTTAAGACGTTTCCGCCCGGCTTGAGCCATTTCACTCTCTTTAGCCGGCTACATCGGCTCGAGCCGGATTTCTTATTTTAACACGTTTCTTGTACGAATTTAAGACGTTTTTGTACGAGTTTAAGACGTTTTTGTACGAATTTAAGACGTTTTGCATTTATTTAGAGGGATCCCTTTATTTAAATACTGTACATTATGAAAAACCGTATTTGAAGTATAAATCTAAGATTCTAAGAGTTTGTTTTTTAGTAATTATCTCACAACATGAGGGTCAAGTTTGTTGTTTATACTGGGGGGAAGTGGGATGTCATTAACGGAAACATTGAGTATGTTACTGATGGCGATTCAAGGAGACGTGGTTTAGAAATTGAAACAGATCATTCATATAATAGTTTTTTAAACTATGGCCAAACATAACACGGTTGTCATACCGGATGTCTACGTTTACTGATTCGGTCGATATAATTAATGATCGAGATGTTAGATTTTTTTTTTTGATTTGGCGATGCAGAATCCTTTTGAATTATATAAATTATATGTTAAGAGTCTGGTGTTTGTTCCTCTGGTTTTTCTTCTTTAAACAATTTCAAAACTCCAAATCTAAATATTTCAGTAAAAGAAAGTGTTGATGTTTTAAACGATGAGTCTCCTATTTTAGAAAATAATTTTGAAAAATCATCCACGTCTAACAATGAATCAGCTTCTTCATCTATAGTGTTTGAGGTCGGTCATATATTCAATAACAAAGAAGAGATGAAGCTTGAGTTGGGAAATAAATGTTTGTTAGAGCATTTCGAGTTTAAAGTTGATAGATCATCTAAGACACGGTATGAAGTGTCATGCATGGGTGATGGTTGTGAATGGCGATTTAAGGCATATGCTATTCCTGGTGGTAGTTTATTTTTTGTTAAACATATGAACGATAGACACACCTGTTCGAAGACGCAAACACACCCACATTTCCGTCAGGCTAACCCAAAGGTTTTGGGTCACTTTTTAAAGGAACAACTAAAAGACAGTGGTAGGATATATCGAGCGAAAGAGATTGTTAAAGATTTTAGACAAAGGTTCGAGGTTGAGATAACAAACCTTCAAGCTTGGCGTGGTAAAAGCCATGAACTTCAACTTCTACAAGGAACAACACGAGACTCTTTTGCCGAACTACCAATATACTGTTACAATTTGAAGCTTGCAAATTCTGGAAGCGTTACTCACATCTTGGTTGATGAGCAGAGTCGTTTTGAAATGGTTTTTGTTGCGTTAGGTGATGCGGTAAGTTACACATTTTCGTTTGTACTTGTTCTTATTTTTTTAGAGTAACATGGGTTTGATCTTATTTTGTTATCATTAATTTTCAGATTCGTAGCTTTATGTTTAATCTAAGACCGGTCGTTATCATTGATGTGGCACACCTAAAGGGTGAATTTAAAGGGACGTTGTTTTTAGCAGTGGCCATGGATGGAAATAATCAGATTTTACCAATTGCTTATGGCATAGGAAAATCAGAGGATGGTGAATCTTAGACATGGTTTCTCTCAAAGCTTAGAGAGTGTGTTGGTGAAATAGCAGATATGGCGATCATTTCGGATAGGGCGAATTCTATACATGTAGGTGTTAGAAACGTGTTTCCACGTGTTTACCACGGGTTGTGTTGTCGTCATTTAATGATGAATTTACGTTTGTCGTCGTCTAAAAAAAAGAATACGAGGCACTATGGTGGAAGACATGTAAATCTTATCGGATGTCTGACTTTAACGAGTTATTCAATGCTTTGTGTCTTGCCGTTCCTAGAATACGCCAGGTTTTAACAAATATTGGGTTTGGTAGATGGGCAAGAGCTCATTGTCCCGGCAATCGATACCACTATATGACATCTAATAGTGCAGAGTCTATTAACTCTTTGTCTAGATTCTCGCGTAAGATGCCGATAACGTAACTTATCGAATTCTTCCATGATTCCTTACAAAAATGGTTTTATGACCGTCGACTGCAGGGCATGCAGGAGAGCCACTCACTGACTCAGTGGGCACAGAAGAAAATTTTAATGAAAATTGAAGGGTCTAGAACCTGGACTATTGCAGGCATTGGGACAAACAGTTTTCTTGTTGAAGACGGTGGGAAAAAGGGTTTAGTTGAATTTTTGAACCGTTCGTGCAGTTGCCGTGTCTGGCAAGTTTCTGGTCTACCTTGTGGGATGAGATTGCTGTTTCAAGATTTTCGGGTGAACCTGACTGCAGTCATTATGCATTCTCGTGTTATTCAAATGAAGTATATAAAAAAACATATGAAGAATCGATTAATCCTCTGCCTCATAGGTTTGAATGGGTAATACCAGAAGGCCTTGGCAGTGTATTACCGCCGCATATTACAAAACATCAATCAGGCCGTCCAAAAGAAAACACCCGAATCTTATCTCGTGGGGAAGAGCCCGTTCAGGTATATTGTTCGCGGTGTCGAACATACGGCCATGGTCGTGACGTTTGTTTAGATCCAATGCCATCACAGATTTGTTCACGTAAATCATCAGGCAAAGGAAAAGGGAAAGAGATAGAAACCCAGAGTCCAACGGATGACATTTGTCCATCTTATAATTTAGCAGAATTTTAATAATAACTTAGTTTTTTTTATGTTTTAATTAGGAAAATCATGTAACAAATTCTCGTAACTGCAATAGTAATTAGTACTTTTAATTTATATAAGAATTAAATTTTACAATGCGTACGTCCAGCCTTCAAAAATTAGTTGGTCTGTAGTGCCCGGCGTTGAGTTCATCAGCCATGTAGCGTCTATATCTGACACAAGCATCCTGCATGTTTACTTCGTTCCATGTCAATGAACGGTTGTAAACTAGATTTTCCAATAGCATACATATGATAACACCTAAGTTTCGGCCAATATGAGCTCCGTGGTCAGGCCACACAACATCCCCGCAATACTCTAAGGCTTCTACACTATCTATCCCTGGGTGTTGCCAGTACGATATACGGCCCAGAAACCATACGAATGGAGATTCAAATTCTAAAAGAATTTGATGTATTTTCCTGTGTACGCAAAATCCTTCTCCGCAATTACTTAGGTTACAGTTATCGGGAAAATAAGCATATATTTTAAGCGAACGCATATTTATTTTTAGAAGTAACCAATGGTTTTCGTTGTGCGCTACGGGCATGTAAATTTGCAAAAATTTGAAACGTAAATAAGCCCCGAAAAAGGTATTATTTTTAGGGAATTTTTTTAAAGTTACAAATTATTTAAAAAATCAATATTTTTTATAAAATAGAAAATATAAAAAACGTACAACTCTATTATTTCCTTGTCAAATGTTGGTGTAAAAAAGTAAAGGTCTGCAAATTTATAAAAAGCGCACACTCCGAATAAGCATATTTAACAACGTACCGTATCAACGTCCCAAAAGGGAGGAAAATTTTCTTTTGAACCGTCTCCATATCCGTAGGCCTCTCTATTTTGTTCTATTATCATGTTAAAAAAAGTAGGCGGGACTACTGTCCACCGATAATCCTTTGACGACATCGCCCTTAACCGTCTGTGAAGCTCCCGTTGATACATTAGCTTGTTACACCATGCATTGATATGCTGAGAAAAATATGGTTAACGTTTGACTAAAAAAAACACTATCATTAACAGGAAAGGTATTTCGAATGTACCGTTTCCTGAACAAATCCGTTTCCACAAAATCCAAGTAATCCGCCCCACCTTTCTTTTCCGAGAGGTGTTTTACCCATGTAGGTTGAGTAGCAAGTTGGAGTATCGCCGTCATAGTAAAACTATAGAATATTTGGTGACCAATGTTCAAACCGATCATTTTGGTTTATCCAAATGGTGCATTGCACGGAATGAGGAATGTTTGAGTAAGACATCCGGTGTGACATTATTGACATAGTGATAGCACACATATATATACACACATGTTCACAATAAATATAATATAATATAATATTTAATATAAATGAAGTTTTACCTACTTAATATGTCATCGAAACATATATACAAATAAGTATATATAATGAATTATGTTTTATAAAATATAAATTAATACAAATCATTGAATACATTCAATATCGTCCTCTTCAATCTCGTCGACTGATTGTTTAGGTATAAGCGAGTTGTAGAAAAGTATCAAAAGATGGCGCCTCATCCTTGTAGCCGTTATGCTTGTGTCTTCACCATCATTTAGTGGTTTTTTGTTAATCAACCGGTCCAGAAATATACAAACCCAAACCCCACAATCCCCTAATGGTCCTGACTGTTGTGGCACGTCATCTGCATATACTATTTGAAATGGAAACTTTAACGGTAAAGGTTTGTTGTCATAGTAACCATGCATACAAAGCCAATGGTCAAAAACAAAATCTATAAAACAAACCACTTCCGTTCTTCCTTTTTCCAATTGTTGCATGTCCATCAAGCTACAAAAAAAACGAGCATTGATAAATTTTTAAAGTCATACCTTTTTGAGAGACCGTTAAGTAAAACTATTAAATAACCAGCTACAAAAAAAACAGCGTTTATAAATTTTTACCTGTCGTAAATAGTGAGGGTCTGGTTAACCAGGTTGAAAACTCCTAAAAACCAGTGAATTGATGGTATAAATAACGGTACATACACCTCGTCAACGCTAAATATCGGAGGAAAAGGTTCGACAACCCCGTTGAAGTAACCTTCGAACTTCTAATCCAAAGTTTGACAATGCATTTGGAAACATGGGGGTAAAATGGACCAACGCTCGGATAGATTTCTTGAATGATACATGTGTAGCATCCATCCAAAAAGGTGTTGTTATAAGGTTGGACAATTTTAGGGAAAGTTTATAGGAAAATTTAGTATATTTAGTATTAACAAAATAATTTATACTGCTTACATCATCGCTTAACCAGCCAGTCCCGTCAGTGCCTAGCAATGCCGCCCAGAAATCAGGACCAACACAGACGCCTGTTGTGAGGGTTAGTTGTCTAACGCCGCTAGTTGCTGCCCAATTTTGTATTGTTTTGATAAAATTATCTTCATCATTTGCTCTCTTTTTTTGCTTCCGCTTCATGTTTCTGTAAACTACAAACGGTGATAGCATAGCCTTGGCGGGCTTCACAAGCCTTTCGGACCGCCTCAGTTTCATCTCCGGATCCTCATTCTACAATAACATTAATTTAAGAGGTAAATTAACAGAACGTACACGGATAACTAAAATAAACATATACGCAGCCCAAACTTACGGCTTCTTCCGTAACATTTTCGGGATTTGATGACACATGATACGCATCCTTATCGAAGTTAAAATAGGAATCAGCTGCCGCCTACAAATTTTTAAAAAATGTTAGAAACATTTTTAAATTAATTTATTTTTTAGATTTTTATAACCAAATAAACGGGATTTTTGGATGAATACATTATCATCTTCTTTCTGCGATTGTTTCATCAGTGTTCGTATGTGGCTTGGAGTATTAACTGGAGCCATATGAAAAGTTTGCAACAACTCCGACTTGATCATGTCAGTCAACGCCCGGTTGTTTGAGAACATCATTGACTGAAATTTAGAGACAAGCTGCTCTTCAGAATAAAATCCTGATGAAAACTGACTGGGAGCAGCATCCCGTTGCAAGTCAGCCGTATCATGCATCTGAACCGGTACTTCAGGTGCAAATCCGTACATTTGAGGCACCTGAACCGGTACTTCATCATCGCCGAACAAGTGGGCCATGAAGTCCTTCATTGGCTGGCCGCAGTTTTCACTCGGGTCGATTGGATGTTGCATTGGAGGGGGTAATTCAGTCGGCATAGCAGGCTGATAAATTTGACGTTCACGGTTCAAATAATCCGAGCTTGAAATGAGCCACTGTGTCTCGGCCTCAAACTCAGTTGGTAGTATGAAGTTTAGCGGTTTATATTCAGTCTCTATCAGATTGAAACCAAACATTTTACAAAAAAATGTTAAAAACTATTAACGGTTGAAACTGTTAAAACGTCAAATTTTTTTTTTTATTTTATACTTTATAAAATTATAAATTATTAAAACTGTTAAAGTTGACTATTAAAATTTTCAACGTTTAACAGTTTTTGTTATAACATTATAATTTGAAAATTCATATAAAAATGTTTCAAAAACTATTAACGGTATGAAATATTTTTTTTATAGTTTTATAATTTTATAATTTTAGCAGTTATTATAATTTTATACTTTTATCAGTTTTCATAATTTGTTACCAAACATTTTACAAAAAAAATGTTAAACCTGTTAAACGTTGAATTTTTTTTTATAATTTTATAATTTATAAAATTTTAAAATTATTAAAACTATTAAAGTTGACTATTAAATTTTTCAACGTTTAACAGTTTTTGTTATAACATTATAATTTGAAAATGCATATAAATTTTTTTTATAATTTTATAATTTTAACAGTTATTTTAAATTTATACTTTTAACAGTTTTTATTTTATAATTTTATAACTTTATCAGTTTTTATAAATCTAATTTTTTAAAATTATAGAATTTTATAAAATTTGTCAAGCAATTTCAGACACAATATAGCAATTTACCTTTATTGCATTCACGAAGATGCGATCAACACTACCCTTCATCAACTTTTGTCCTTCTTGCCATCCTAAAAATCTCGGAATGGTCTGACCATTGAAATACCCCCTCATTTGTTTGAATTCCAGAAATACCTCTAGAATCCACATCTGTAAATGCATTAACATATTTAACAGGTATTAGTGTACAAATTAAAACGAACATTACACTTAAAATATATATACAATTTCCCAGGTACCTTAAAGGGCCAAACAAATCCGTCTAACGAAAAACCCTTCGCGTCTTCCTTTTGACGAACGTTGATGTGTGTAAAATGCAACATATAAATTACATCAAATGAGGCATAAAACTAACCCTTTTTTAGTATTAATGTTGGAAAAAGTGTGCTTTTGTCTTCCTTTTGTATTTTCAGGATTAAATGAGCTCAAATTAACAAAAGAAGCAAAAAGACAGCAAAATCTAACATAAATACAAGAAAAGGAACAAACGTGACATGCCCGACCCCACGACAGCATCTTCCCAAGCAAAACAAGAAGACAGAAGACTGAACACGCCTCGTGCTCAGCCAGCACGGGGGCGTGCCCAAGTGTCAGCAGAAAAGACAAAGTGGTAGAAGCTTCTATTGCCCACCACGGGGCCGCGCTCAGCGGGCACGGGGTCGTGCTCAGCGGGCACGGGGCCGTGGTCAACTATAAGATTCACAGAATCCAGGCAAATCTTCATAGTACAGATATGCTTATGCACGCGGGGTCGTGCTCAGCGGACACGGGGGCGTGGTCAACTAATAAGACAAGCTGCAATAAATGAAGAAAGAGAAGGATGTGGACACGGGGCCGTGCCCGAGCTTCTGTTCAGCCTATAAATAGGAGTGCTTGGCTAAAGCTCAAACCATCCCTTGGCACACCACCTCTCTCACACTTCACCCACCACCCACCACCACCATAACACCATCATCCACCACCATCATCCATTGTCCATCATAGAGTGTGTGAGTCGTCTCGGGATCCAAGATTGATCGTAAGAGTTCTTGACAATCAAGGCCATGTTTGCCTAAGTCTCTTACATCACTTGGTGAAGACAAGTGTCTAGTGTAATACTTTTTATTTTTAATCTTTTCGCACTTTTTACTTGGTTTTGTATTAATGACTTTAATAACTAGTTTCTTATGTTGAAGGTGATTCTTCCTTATCGTTTGTCCGTGGTGTCTTGACATTATTTTACTGTCTGTATAAAATAAAAGATTTTCACCATTCATATCTCCACGGTCTATATGGAGGTATGTTGGTGATGCGTGGTTGAAAACCGGTGTTCGTTATTGCTTAACTTAACATTTTTACACATGTTTAATCTCGAATAGCCTACTTGTAAAAGGAATTATGTTTTGTAGGTCTTATGAAGATTAAGGAGCTAATTGGGAGCCAAACGGACCACTGGGAAGTGAAACGGGTCAACCGGAAGCAAGAAATAACAAAAACAGAAAATTGACATTTCTAGACGCCGTCGCCGACGGCCACTTCCACAGTCGGCGACGGTGCCTCTAAAGTTGATCCGGGGAAACTTTTTCTTGTAGCGTTTTTTAATGATCAAAATCGATTATATAAGTTATTTATCATCACTTTACCCTTTTCCAAACCACAAGAACACTTAGAAGCATCAAACATGGAGAACACTCATCCCACTTCATCTTGTTCATCAATTATCACCCACTTAATCACCAATAATTCAATCCATCTCATACTTCCATCTCCCATTTTCATCTATAAAACCCACTTCAATCCTTTCTATCAATCATCCATGTTTCCACTTTCATTCCAGAAATCATTCCATCTCTCATCCATATTCACCTTCAATTACTTTCATCATCCATTCATTCATCCAGTTGTTCATCATCTTCAAGGTTCCAACATGTTCAAGCTCGAGAGTTCTTCATCCGGTGATAAAGTTCCAGCCACCATGAGCGGCTAATCGTCTCGGTTTCACCCCGGTGTAGGTAGTTGTTTAATTTATTGTTTTGAATTGTTTCTTGCTTCAACTTTGTGACAATTTGTGTATGATTTTTGAAACCTTTGACAATAGCTTACATTTGTTTCGTATTCATAAATTGTCGAGCGATGTTAAAAGTTATGACTTTATGAAATGGTTATGTGTAATATGCGTTGTCTTGGTTAGGATTTACTTGTGTTGATTACAAAGTGTATTCTTGTCCGTTCTCGAAACGTTGATAGTTATTAGCACCTAAGTCACGGTACACTAAATCCGTTAATTGTATGCAATTGAGTTGAATCCTAAAACTTGTAGAAACCATAAGTTAGCAATTACCGAAACCGGGTGTGATTCCTTTACTTATTATTTGTTAGAAGTTAAATATTCATTACAATTGTTAACTAGGAATTGTTATCCAAGGAAGTATTTATATTTAACCAAAACCAAACTTTCACAAACTAGGCACCTAGCTCGGTTGGTTAGGCGCGCGAAAGGGTGTAAGTCTAGACCCGGGTTCGAATCAGGGGACGGCTAATTTCACCATTTTTTGTATCTCATCAATTTAGTCAATTTGTTTCAACATCTTTTCAACAATCAAAAATTATAAAAACAAGTTAGCAAGCTTCATAAATTGTGACAACCATTTTAGTTTTAGTAAATCCATTCGCAAACCACATACTCTTCGTGGATCGACCCCTTGCTACCACTAGCTATTTGTTAAGGGTAATTTGGGCTTATAAATATTATCTTTGATTGGAGCGCGACACTCCGATCAGTTGGCTACCTGGTCGGGGGTTAAGGGAACGGTTTGGTAAGAGTCTTGCCGTTGTTCAGTGTTTAGAGATCATGCAAGGGACCTGGGTCAAATTTAGTAGGACCTCCTTCAATACTTAACGGTATTGGATGGCGGGGGTCCAAACTCTTTGATCCCCTCATAAGTTAAACTACTATTAATACTATAACCCGGCTACTTAGGACTGTATCCTTGCTGACTCAGACTACTTAGTCGAGGGTAACGTCACCTTCAAAAGAGGGGCCTACCATAATTTGCATTAATAACTTAATTAATTATCTTTCAATAATCCGACCCTTTAGGATTGTATCCTTGCTGACTCAAACTACTGGGTTGAGGGTAACGTCACCTTCAAAAGAGGGGCCTACTACAATAACTAAGATAATCTCTTAAATAAGTGCAAAAGTGAGGAAATAATCAAAGGTTACACTATACACGAGTCGGAACCAAGTGATTCATCTTGTCTATCTGTTTTTATTTTTATTTTTATTTTCAGCATTTTAGTTAGTTTTTATTTTTCTTAGTTTAAAACATTTTCCTAAACTTTTTGATTTGATTAGACGTTGAGGATAAACCGGTACTAAAAGCTCTTGTGTCCTTGGACGACCTCGGTATCTTACCAACACTATACTACGCTCACGATGGGTGCACTTGCCCATATGTGTGTTTAGTGTTAGTAAATATCGTGTTTTATAAATTTAAAACTTGGCTAAAGAAAGTGTAAAAAGAGCTTAAAATATACTTAAACTTATATATACACTTCACACGCATCAAACGTGCATATCATACACGTTCGTATACGTGCTCTCCCAAAAATAATTACCCCATGGATATTGGTTAAAGTCATTCAGATTATCCACCAGGTGTAACAGTTTATTATCGATTGCATTTGAATCCTGCAACCCTAAAAACCCTTGGCCCAAAAGCATCAGTAGACATATCCTTGTGCAATCTTCGTTGCTATATAGCATCGGACCTTCAAACATATCTCTTATTCGTTTGAAAGCAATACGTTCACGGCCCGGGAAATGTCGGTTTTTAAATGAGTCAGGGTGCTTAATCGGTGTCCAGTTAGTGGACCCAAACCTTAACCCCGTTATAAGACAAAATTGTTTCGGGGTAAACATTAAAATTTCTTGGCCTAGGCGATATGTAATCCCTAATCTGGGTGTAGGTGTATGCACTTGTAATTGTGCAACACCGAGTAAGAGTAGGCTATCACACATAACACACTTAATATCCAAAAAAGACCCAAAACATGTCTGCCTAATCTGGGATTCAATAGGTGACATCATTCTTTTGTTCAAAGTCTTTACTATTTTCCACGTTTGCCGAACTTTGGTCTTTTTGGCCTTGTAAAGTAACAAATGAAAAAAAAAACAATTGAATCTTAAGTTTGCGTTATAAAAAATAGTAAATATAATACTAAAACAGTATAATAAAGGAAATAAAAGAGATAAAGTATCACCGCTACACATGGGACAGGATTTTCTCCAACGTCTTGCATGACGTGATCAGGTTGCATGTGCTCTGGACGACCCATGGGTGGGTAACCGTAGTAATTTGGATCCATTCTGATTCAACGGGCAACGTGGTAGTTCGGCAGCAGAAATGAAATGGTGGTCTGGTCTTCAACGTGGGTCGGGTCTTTGGTCGGATCTTCAATGGTTGTCGGGTCTTTCTTCGGATCTTCAATGGTCGTCGGGTCTTTCTTCAAGGTGGTCCCGAACACGTTTTCTAGCAGAAATGAAACACATGAACCCACACTCCCAAGGTCAAAACCTCTTCCGCGACACGTGTCACGCGATGGCTACACGGGGAAATGAACTGGAACACGTGTCGTTCATCAAACGGTTTGCATGTCAGAAACGTCTCAAGTAAAAGTTTAGACGTCTCAAGATTCTTGTGAAACGTCTCAAATATATGTGGGAAACGTCTTAATAAAGAAACGTCTCGATATTTGGGAAACGTCTTAAATGTCAGAATGAAACGTCTTAAATGTCAGAATGAAACGTCATAAATGTACTTAAACGTCTTAAAATGCCACGTGTCAAACGTCTTAAATCCTGAGACGTCTTAAATGTCCTGAAACGTCTCGTGCATGCATGCCACGTGTCATTCATCAAAAGGGTTTGTATGTCGGAAACGTCTTGGTTGAAACGTCTTGACCAAAATTCTCATTTAATTTATCGAAATTTTTTTAATAAATTAGAATTCTTCCCTTTAAGTATAGTATTTGAGTACATTTCTGGAGCTCGCAAAAATGTCTGAAAAAAATAAAAATGATGTATACTGCTCGCAACCAGCAAACAAATCATCATCTTGGATTCTAAAAAAATGGAGAAGTTCCAAGGGTGAAAGTTCTTCTGAAGTTTCACAATGAAATGATTCAGAACAAAGCCACTTTGTACACAATCGACAAAGTTTTCACCTCCACCGGGCTGGTACATGGGCAATTCCAGACGACGAAAGTGAGAACTGGTCAAAAGACGTGGAAACATTCTACAGAAATGGGGATGCGTCGTTCTGTTATTCAGCAGTTTTCACAAGATCAATAGAGTTGGACAAAAAAATTTGGGGGACTCTATTAGGTTTTCGCTGTGAAGGCTACCTAACGTCAACAGTTAATTATTCTTCCTAATATTTTTATTAAATCTAGAATTTTTTTCCCGTTATTAATTAATTTTAAATTACAACTTATACAGCATATTGAAGGATGAGTAGGAAGGCTAATGGCTTGGAGGAATAGAAAGATTCAAAGGGATCCATTGTTAAACTTGCAGTGGACAATTCTTCCACCACAATTTTATGAAACGTTGTTAGATTCTACTCCTAAAAACGTTGTTAAATATGCCAATGGCAAATTACACCCATTTCCTTCTTTCTTCGAAGTGGATTACGTCTTCTTTCCGTTACCGTTAGAAAATAACGAATGGCTCATAGCTCGACTAGAGTTATCGTCTCAGGAGTTGGTGTATTACCCGTGCGAAAATGTTTGTGTCGGCAATAAATACATAAACGTTATTCACCCACGTTTGACGAAGGTTAAAGTTTATTTAGGAGCATTACTAGTGCATTTGCAATATTGGAAAAAAACGGGAAAACCAGAAAAATGTATCTCTGCAGGGAATGAAGCTGTCTACCTATGTATGCTTATGGAGCATCTGGTTACGGATAAACCAATAAATACAACTGGAGACATTTGTAAAACTTTTTTGTCGTACAGACAATTCATTGCAGAAAAACTGTATTTTTGGCGGTGTTTACCCCGTCCAAATGTTGTCTAGTTTATGCAATAAAATACTTGTTTTTAATTTATTAATTTTATAAATAGTGATCAATGAACCCACTATAAATAGGCATAAGCATTCTTGCCATTTAACCACATCCAATCACAATTTAGCCTCAAACTTGAAATTTGCTAACAAAATCATGGATTCTTGGACCGACGAAGAAGACATTGCTATTGCCGTCTCCTACGCCGCCGCTCGTGATGAAGGCACTTACTCAATTTCCGATCCCGTGTTATGGGGTCAGGTTATGAACTATTTCTGCATTCACGTGCAACAAACGACCCGTAGCGCCAATGACCTCAACACTCGGTGTGCTTTCCTACGCTTCAAATATAGTCGTTTCTTAGGAAGGTACAAGAACGTTAAAAAAATCGGCACAACAACCTGGCTGAAGAAGAGGTCATTGAAGAAGCCCTGTTAGATTACGCAATAATTTATGACGAGGACTTTGAACACATTTCCGTGTTTGAAACTTTCAAAAATTATATTTAGCTAGCGTTTTTAGGATGTTATTTAAATTTATCTTGTATCGTTTTTTAGGATGTAATAACTTTGGTAATTTAAAGTTATTATTGTTTAAAAATCAATATTTAAAAACTTATAAATAAATAAAAAATAAAAAAATGGGACAACCAGGTATCGAACCCACGCCAAACCCGGTTCACACAAACACCAATGACTTAAAAATGCGACAGCCGGTTTTAATTTTTAAAAATGGGACAAGCCACTACACCGTGACCCAGAGAACGAGTTAAATCAAGTTTTTATTTAATTTATACACTCATTTTCTTTAAAGGATCATATTCAAAAACTTAAAATATGAAAAATAAAAAGATGGGGAACGCCGGGTATCGAACCCGGTCCAAACCCAGTTTAATTTATACACTCATTTTCTTTAAAGGCTCGTATTCATTTTTTTAAAGGCTCGTATAATTTTAGTAGTTAAGGTTCAAGTTTTAAATAGTTAAGTTTATTTATACAGTTTTAAATAGTTAAGTTTATTTATACTGTTTTAATAAATATTTATAACATAACTTAAACTTGTTAACATTAACATTATTGGGTTCAAACCCCTAACACCCAAACCCCGTAAGCCCACACCCCGTAAGCCCAAACCCCTTTTGCCCAACCCCGTAGACCCAAACCCCGTCAGTCCACACCCCGTAAACCCAAACCCCTTAAGCCCAAACTCCGTTAGTCCAATACCTGTAAGCCCAAACGCCGTAAACCCAAAGCCCGTCAGCCCACACCCCGTAAGCCCAAACTCCATCAGTCCAATATCCGTAAGCCCAAACCCCGTAAGCCCAAACCCGTAAGCCCAACCCCGTAAAAAGTTAAAGAAAATATAAAACATTATATTAAAAAAAGAAAATACATACTAAACATTACATTAAAAAAATAAAATATAAAAAGAAAAAACAACATTACATTAAAAAAAACAAACATCTAAAGCCAAACCCTAATCGTTTCCCACGGCGAGACATGTTCGAAATCATGTCCTTCTTTGTGGCGGTAGTTGATGAGGGCAACCGCCATGATGTCCTCCTCGCCAAGATCCTGGGTGAATCCTCCACAGATTTGTAGTAACCCTCTAACTTCTTTGTTACACCCCGAATTTCCACGTATTACCGGTAGGCCCGGTAGGGGAGTAACGTGACGTGGTTGGCAACATCATAGTCAAACAACACAATATATAGATGCACAGCGGAAGCAAAAGGATAAATATATTATAATCCGAAATAATGTAACATCACAATATTACAACGGAAGTAAGGGATCCACAGGCGGATCGAAAATAAAATAACACTGTTCAACAGACTTTAGGCATCTACAATTAAACGGAACATCTCAATACTTTAACCATCATACAATTAAAGATTCAATGCCCGACCAAGCGGTATTTTATATACCGTACCCCAAGCCTGTATAGGGAAAATAAGTTAAAAGTATTTACCTGAGCTAAATATAAATTCAATCCCAGCCGTATCAAATCAGCAAGTACAGATAGCTTTTACTGGGCTCCTAAATCTGGAATGAATGTTTTTAATAACCTATTAGAATCCTAACGGGTCTTTAATTAAGTCATGACTTAGACCGGTTAGTTTTCAAAAGGAAGATACGGTTCAAACGCATGATAAGGCGAAGACTGGAATAGAATGTGATTTAGACCCGACAAGTTCGGAGACTTGTATAATATGGGTATATTATACACATTCTGGATTTTGAGATAAAACCGATAAGGTTTGACCCGTTTCGGCTAATTTATGTAAACTAGTTACATAAACCGAACCGAACGCGTATGAAGCGTAACGGGTAACCATAAGAGTCCTAAACAGGTTTCCTAAGTTAACATGCCTTAAATATGTTGTGATATCAGTAGGATACCTTCCATTATGCCCAAAACGAGTTTAATCTCATAATAAGCCCCTTAGGGGTATTTTGGTCATTTTAAAGATTATAAAAGGGATCAATTAAGCTTCTGTGATCCGGGTCTGAATAAATCAGTAAAATAGTTTATTTTAACTTGGTATATCAGTTGGTGTTAAGTCCTATGTGGCAAAATGGTTTTAAACCCTTACTATGCGCTTAATACGCGTATAACGTCATTTTAAGCGATTTACGGGTTAAAATAGTATTCTGAGTTTCCAGGTCAGTTTATAAGGTTCAAAACACTTCATTTATTATTTAAAATCAGTAGCAATTGGATTGGTAGCAAAAGGACTTGTAAAACTCATTTTATGGCCGAAAAGGGCATATTCGGTATTTACCGAATTAAGGCGATAATCCTAGCTTATGATCAGTTTAAAAATAATTAAAAAATCTTCAAAAATTCCAAAATATTATATTACATCAGTGGGTAAAAGGTTTGGTGTCAAAAATTTGGGTTTAGATAGGCTTTATGCTAATGACGCCGTTTAATTACTAAGAAGCGTTCCAATTACGTCATTAAGCATAACTCCTAATCTAGGCCTCCAACTGACGTGAAAATTTACAGACATGTTTAATAATCAGTAATTAAGATTATTGTACTTTCACCTTTCCAAAATTCTCGTTTTATGGTCATAAGGGCATTATGGTCACTATTTAAGCAATTAACGGAAACGTCGGACAATCGAGGTTCCAAGTGGTATAAACGCAGAGGGTTGTACCAACATGTAACTAGGTCCTAATGGAACTTTAAGGCATGTCTAAACCTTTCTAAATCGGGTCAGAACCGAAGTCAAAGCAGAAAGTCAAACTACGCGCCTTTCGGTTCCGAATCGATCTTAAACAGAAAGTTGTCAAATCAAACAAGCTTAGACAAGTTCTTATGCTTATTATCAGGTTATATGAATGATAAAATATATTATACGCCTTTTACATCGCTAATTATGCGTTAAATCCAAGTTTACAATTCTGTTGACTTTTTCTAATCTTCTTTGACTCGACAAACGACCTAGTTAGAACGGGTATCAGTGGGTGCCCTTTTAAGGGTTTAAAGCCCACATAAATACCAACTTATAACTATCTTAAGTTTGCCTAATCGCTGGACCATTAGCGATTAATCGTTAAGTCAAACCGTAATTACGACGGTTTGACTTCTAGGCTATAAACTAATCAAAACTTAAACAAGGAAGGTTGAGGATACTTACACAAGTCCTATGAACGATTTTGAATGCTTGAGGATGGTCCTTGTGCTCCAGAAATGACCAGAAGATGATTGAGAATGAATGATCAAAAGTTTGCACAAAGTGGGTTCTTATATAGTGGGTTTAGATTGATCAAGATCATTACAAACAAGTCTACAATTGTTATGGGATCATCCCAAGTGTCCCTAAGCCCCCCTAAATCAATAAACAAGACCCTAAAATCGGAAAATGGCTGAATGAGGCGGTGCAACTGGCTGAAAACAGGCAGCTGTGAAGTTTTTGCTGCTGGCAACTGCTTGCGCACCGTAACAATTATTTGTTGCGGTGCGCAACAATTCATCAGACTTCTCATTTTTGCACTTTTGATCCCTGGTCCTCCTAAACATCGCTTTCGCTTCAATTCTTGCATTAAGAGGATTTAATATTAACATATGGGGGCTTTAATACTTATACCCACTTTGTAAAGTCCTCGGGTAACTTTGTGATCACTCGAAAAGCCCAAATTTTCAATGTTGACGATTCTAACCCTCACACACGAATTTTATCATAACTTTCTCATACGGTAACGAAACTTGGTGAAATTTTTATGGTGCATTCTAGTGAGAATAATTAATCGTTACAAGGCTTCGAGTTTGCTAAAAGGTCACTCAGAGGTATATCTTAACATGTTGACACATTTAACCCCTGTAGTTTGTAATCTCTCACTTTCTTTCACAATTCGCTTCATATGATCCATGATTCATTCGTTTAAGGTTATAAACATCATGTAGGGTTATTGTAAAGTATATTTATTCATTGTTGACACTTTGAACCCTTATATTTACATAGTTTCATTGTTTGTCAACTTTAGTCCTTCGAAAGTATTCTTTCACACGTTTAAAGGTTATGACACGTGTCAAGACATTATAGGACGTAAATTTTCGAGGTGTTACATCCTCACCCCCTTAAAAGAAATCTCGACCTCGAGATTTGTTAAAATGCTGGAAGTACTTTTTGTCGCATAATGGACTTAACTTTTATAATATATTTGGAGTCTTTCCAAGCTCCCAAAGTGACTCCTATATTAGGTACACGTATCCTTTTGGAGCTTCTTTACCTGTCGATTCTCAATCGATACAGGATTCTCAACACGTCATAATTCTGCATATCGTTATGTGATAGTGTTTCTTGACTTATTGGCGAAACACATCCTTCAGTCACTAGGGTGCAATGTATTGCGAGCTCCGCCAAGCTCCTTAAATAGGTTTTAGCTTATAAGCTACTTGATCTTGATATATTCGATTTCCTTCGAATGATTTCCATATATTCAGAGCTTAACTAGCCTGATAATTTAACAAATTTGGTACACCCTTCCTGGGTGATATCTTTTGTTAAACCTTATTCCTTAACAAGAACTTAGGAAGTTTGCTATTTTCATAACTCCTTGATTTCCTGCCGTATACTGGTAACCTACAATCGATTATGGATTTGTATGATCTTATTTGTTGTCTCCCAGGCAACTTTCAGATCTTGATAATTTGACTTACCAATTCTCTATCTAACAATAGATATTTAACATTCCATCTATACAAAGTCTCCAAAGGAGTAGCCTTAATACTTACATAACAATTATTATAGAAAAGCTTATTTTAAGGTGAGATGGTTATTCCAACCACTGCTCAAAACTAATATTAAGGAATAGCTAATCCTTGCCGCTAGTCGAACAATTCGACGATCCTGGGCAGCTGATGGCAAATTCTTAATCGTTGCCTAATTAGGGTTGCGGTGAGTAATGAATAAACAGAATGAACCGTCTTTCATAATTACTATACCGAATTCTTAGGATATTGGGTTAGGCTATAAGAACCCTCTATTTTTAAAACTTAGTTAACCAGGGTTTCGATTCTTCCAATGATAGTACTAGCCGTTTTGGAGATTTCATAATAACACAGCCTTAAACGGAATTTAAACCTTAACTCTACCTGCCTCTCAGGGGTAAACAGGGTAATAATAGGAGAAGATAATCAAGGTACAAGGAGGTTACAGAGATTTTTACAAAATCTCAGGCTCTAATTCATCCACCATTGTTTGTGTCAATTAAGTGACACATTTATGTTATGAGTCCAAGAACTCCTTAATCGGGAACATTTACTTGGACAATTCCATTCTGGATATCTCCTTTGAATACCATTAGTTGACTTTAGTACCATATGACCTCTCGGAATATCTTTGTGGTCCCATGCATTAAACCTCCATACTGATCAGGCATGGAAGCAATCTATGGAACTTATTTAGGTACACCAATCTTCATATGGCGCTTTTATCATACCATCTGGTATTCGGAATCGATAGAGATTAAAGAGATATCAACTATATATGCTTTCACACTTCCTCTTAGAGAGAGGATACTTCGAAAATTTTATGCCTAAAAGTTTCTGACAAGAACCGAAGAAATGGTTCTTATGATTTGCCTGAAGGTTCTACCTTACACTTAACATCTGGGGTTCTTACATGGAAAAATTTCTAAAAGTTTGCTAAGTTTATGGTCTTGTGAGAGACTTAACAGCACCCGAAACCACATGTAATTTATAGCAATAAATCACAAATAAGGGTTTATCTGGTGAAATTCCTAATGTGAGCTGTCTCTAATTATTCAACAGGAGGGTTAAACACCTCCATTATTAATCCTTCTAAACTTAGCTGTAAAATCTTAGATAACTTTAGGGCAGTCTCAGCTTTGACTGGTTATTTCTTAATCTATGCAACGTGAGTAGCTGAGGTAGATCCATAATGGATTTTTAAATGAGTAGGTTTTGAAACCTTGGTGTGCCCTCTTATTGCCAATGCTACTCACTAATAATTATGTGCTTTAATAGGGTACTATCTCAGCCAATGAATTAAAATTTGCGACATACAGTCGACAGTCTAGAACTTTTATGGCGAGAGTCAGAAATTCTTATTCCGTCTTTTCCCTTTTCGCGAAATGGATGCTAGGTTTTTTCTAATAAGGTCCTTAAAACTTGGACCATTCCACAATGTATAAGAGGATCCTTCTTGAGGATTTCATTAATATCCTTACTAATTAAAAGTATTGCCATCGAATGACTGTGATGTATACCTTACCATTTCCTTTCTAGCATAACCACTGATATACTTAATGGTTTCTACTTCATCCTTTCTAGTGTTTAGTCAACATAAGCAAGCCAAGAGTAATTAAAACATAGAGGTAAAATCTTGGATTTTAATACTTAGTCAACATAAGGAGGATAAGTATGTGACTTATAGTAAGAAGTAAGGAAGTTATTGTACATGTGCTTATATTTAATCAAAATGGAAATTTCACAAACTAGGCACCTAGCTCGGTTGGCTAGGCGCGCGAAAGGGTGTGGCCTAGACCCAGGTTCGATTCCGGGGACGGCCAATTCCACCATTTTTTTTATGTTTAATATAATTAATCGTACGGATACATGTAATTATGAGGGTTGTCTCATAAGGAGTCTTGATAATTAATTGCTTCTTATCACCCACAATATGGGCTTGGTTTTCAAGGCAACCAATCGATTTTTATCACTATATTGAGTCCTTATATTTTAACGGAAAAAATAGGACATCGGAAAAATGATTCCTAATGGATATAAAACATCCATCTAATAATGCTGAAGTAGTTTCTGAGGTACTATCAGCCAAATTTTACTTCACACTTAACGCTTAGAGTTTTAACAAGTAGATTTAATGATTTGCAATATCTATTGTCTACGAGAGACTTATCTGAACCTGAATCAATTAATACTCTAGCATGAGCGTTATTGGTAAAGAAAGTACCTGTTGTGACATTGTTATCCTGAACAGTCTCTTGAGCACCCATTTGAGAGCTTCCAGCTTTGATCTTTTTAACTTCCTCAAGCTTTTTAGCATATTTAGGGCAGTTGGTCTTAATGTGCCCTATTTCATTGCAACCATAGCAGGTTGTGTCCTCCATCTTCTTGCAGTCCAAGGTCTTATGCCCCTTGGACTTGCATATCCCACATGCAAAAGTTTTCGACCGTGTATGCAAGTTCGATCCATACCTGCACTTCCCGAAGTGCTGTTTCTTGCAGATTTTGCATCTGGGGTTTTCACCTGACTGTTGGTTGTTTTTCAATTCTTTGCATTCTTGGGTCTTGTGATCCATCTCTTTACAGATACCACATCCCCTAATCTGTTCGTATATACATTTACTGAAGTGCCTCTTCTTCCCGCAATTCTTACATTCGGGTTTAGCCTCCTTTGGCTTAGACTGGTTATAGTTTGAACCGGTCTTACCCTTTTTACAACCTTGCTTAGGGGTATTATTGCACTTTCGCTTGTGATCCCTTAACGCTCGGTTCACGGCTTTGTTTACAGCTGTATCTAACATAGCCTGTAACTCGGCGCCCGATAAATTCAGTCTTGTATCATCATTCTGATTAACTGGATGATTGTGAGCTTCTGAGGAGTCAACCATGGTGAAGCTTTGAAGGCTACAAACCAGTAGTAATATTTGATTTAATTATATTGTGAATTGTCGAATTTGTTGAATAAATAGCCATGGCGTAATTAAACCATATAGGCCAATAGATAGAATTTAATTTATTTGATTATGTTTTGCCTAAGTTTAAATAAACCATCTTTGGCATTTAAGCGGAATACAATCCTTCATATTTATTAGACAGGGGACATAAGTCACGACTGCCAATGTCATACTGACATCTTTTATATATAGCACAAGGGCTTGTTCCAAAGGACTTATGATGGCTCAGAGGCCTTGTCACTAGGGAAATTTTAAAACATAATCGATAATTCCTTTGGGTCGGAAAATTTCATAGTTCATTGTCTTGACAAGAAGTTATGAAATAAAACTATCTTTTTCATGTATTCATCTTTACCCGTATGTATACATCCCAAATGGATGTTTTGATGCGTACATCATTTTCGACGTCTACCAGGCAAGATTCCTATTAATCATTTACGCTAACTAAGGGATTTGGAAACTTCCTAATATAAGGATGACAAGTGTGATTTTATCGCATCACGGTTGTCGAGAGTGTTAACACATTTTCAGATGTTAACAAGGATCTGAATCTCTTTTTAAACAGATTTTACCATCTTAGCTAGGTCTCCAATGACATTCAAGCTAGGTCAAACCTTTTAAGATTCTCTTTTAATAATTATATTGGCAGGAAAGGAATGATATTTATTTTATTCAGGATTTTTATCATGAATCCTAATTTATAAGTTAGTAATAGCACAAATGGCCTAGTCGCGTAGACAAGTTTAATTTATAAGCCATGATTTCAGAGAATCAAAGCATGAAGGTATACTGGCACAGTAGGCCTGGTCACAAGGACATTTATAAATTATAAGCTATGATTTCAGAGAATCAAAGCATGAAGGTATACTGGCACAACAGGCCTGGTCACAAGGACATTTATAAATTATAAGCTATGATTTCAGAGAATCAAAGCATGAAGGTTTAAACCTAGTTTATTACCTTGATCTGACAGGGAGTCATCGCTACCACTGTCTTTTGGCTCATATGGAAATGAGCAGGGCCTGTAGGCGCTATATTACCACGTATGGTCAAAATATGATTATCTCAAGGGATGATCTAAACCCATGATTCAGAGATCATTATATTGGGTTAGGAATCTTTTGAAGAATCCAATAATAAGAATGTCGTTTGTGATTTTAATGAATCACTTCTGCCAGGAGTGTTAACATATTTTCATTTGTTAACTGGGATTTGAATCCTTGTATAGGTCCTACCATCTTGGCCTCGTCATATAGGCTAGGTTTACCTTTAAGATTCATTTTTAATAATAAACGCAGAATAATCCTAACTCAGGATGTTAATAAGGATCTGAATCTAGTTGTGGGACTACCATCTTGGCCCTGTCTTAAGGTGACATATGGCTAGGTCTTTGTCCTTTTTAGATTTTGCCATTTTATATAAAGGTAGATCTTATAAAAGGAATGTTTGAATGAAAATTTAAAGTTAATTATTCCACTATAAAATTAAAAATACAGATGTGCCCTAGACGGGACTTGAAAGGAATAATGTTGTCCTCGAAGGAACTGAAAGGTAATTATGTCCTTATAAGGACTATTAAGGAAACGATTTTTAGCAAAAGGAGTTTCTTCTTCATTTTATTTCTGACTGCTTTCTCCTTGGTTGCATGTTTCGTCCTAGCCGTTGTACGAAGGTCAGCAAATTAAGGCTCCGGGTGTGGAGAATTATTATTACGGCTTCTTCGCTTGGCGACGTATCCAAAATATAAAAATTTGGAAGCAGAATTTCCAGATAAGGATTGAGAATATTCCTATGTTAAGTCTAGACTCAGAAGGTCAAGGTATGTGCTAATGTGTCATTGAGATTAAACACAAAAAGATAGTGTTTAATTCACTCAATGTTGGCTCTGATACCAACCTGTCACACCCCGAATTTCCACGTATTACCGGTGGGCCCGGTAGGGGAGTAACGTGACGTGGTTGGCAACATCATAGTCAAACAACACAATATATAGATGCACAGCGGAAGCAAAAGGATAAATATATTATAATCCGAAATAATGTAACATCACAATATTACAACGGAAGTAAGGGATCCACAGGCGGATCGAAAATAAAATAACACTGTTCAACAGACTTTAGGCATCTAAGCTTGCGAGACTCTTTAATGATGCTAGGAGTAGCCAGCCGATTCCGATTAGTACCTGCACTTAGCCTTTTTGGAAAATACGTCAGTTTACACTGGTAAATACAATCAACTGACTCATTTTGAAAAGGGTTTAAAAATGATTGATTTGCATGCACATGGCACAAATAATATTTTATAACTTGGGATGCTTATTTAAATATATAAACTTGTAAAGGATTTACATGTTCCTTATGCGTTCAGTAGCCCGGATCGAGCCGGGTTAAAGATCAATAGACACACCACTTTATTTATGAGACACTGACAGGTGTACGCCTACACCTGAGTGCTAAGGTCGTGGCCATTTCGTAAAATGATGCCAGGGATATCCGGGACAACGGTCATTAACCCCCAAAGGCTTTAAGCAAACAAAAAAAATTAAACGGAACATCTCAATACTTTAACCATCATACAATTAAAGATTCAATGCCCGACCAAGCGGTATTTTATATACCGTACCCCAAGCCCGTATAGGGAAAATAAGTTAAAAGTATTTACCTGAGCTAAATATAAATTCAATCCCAGCCGTATCAAATCAGCAAGTACAGATAGCTTTTACTGGGCTCCTAAATCTGGAACGAATGTTTTTAATAACCTATTAGAATCCTAACGGGTCTTTAATTAAGTCATGACTTAGACCGGTTAGTTTTCAAAAGGAAGATACGGTTCAAAAGCATGATAAGGCGAAGACTGGAATAGAATGTGATTTAGACCCAACAAGTTCGGAGACTTGTATAATATGGGTATATTATACACATTCTGGATTTTGAGATAAAACCGATAAGGTTTGACCCGTTTCGGCTAATTTATGTAAACTAGTTACATAAACCGAACCGAACGCGTATGAAGCGTAACGGGTAACCATAAGAGTCCTAAACAGGTTTCCTAAGTTAACATGCCTTAAATATGTTGTGATATCAGTAGGATACCTTCCATTATGCCCAAAACGAGTTTAATCTCATAATAAGCCCCTTAGGGGTATTTTGGTCATTTTAAAGATTATAAAAGGGATCAATTAAGCTTCTGTGATCCGGGTCTGAATAAATCAGTAAAATAGTTTATTTTAACTTGGTATATCAGTTGGTGTTAAGTCCTATGTGGCAAAATGGTTTTAAACCCTTACTATGCGCTTAATACGCGTATAACGTCATTTTAAGCGATTTACGGGTTAAAATAGTATTCTGAGTTTCCAGGTCAGTTTATAAGGTTCAAAACACTTCATTTATTATTTAAAATCAGTAGCAATTGGATTGGTAGCAAAAGGACTTGTAAAACTCATTTTATGGCCGAAAAGGGCATATTCGGTATTTACCGAATTAAGGCGATAATCCTAGCTTATGATCAGTTTAAAAATAATTAAAAAATCTTCAAAAATCCAAAAATACTATATTACATCAGTGGGTAAAAGGTTTGGTGTCAAAAATTTGGGTTTAGATAGGCTTTATGCTAATGACGCCGTTTAATTACTAAGAAGCGTTCCAATTACGTCATTAAGCATAACTCCTAATCTAGGCCTCCAACTGACGTGAAAATTTACAGACATGTTTAATAATCAGTAATTAAGATTATTGTACTTTCACCTTTCCAAAATTCTCGTTTTATGGTCATAAGGGCATTATGGTCACTATTTAAGCAATTAACGGAAACGTCGGACAATCGAGGTTCCAAGTGGTATAAACGCAGAGGGTTGTACCAACATGTAACTAGGTCCTAATGGAACTTTAAGGCATGTCTAAACCTTTCTAAATCGGGTCAGAACCGAAGTCAAAGCAGAAAGTCAAACTACGCGCCTTTCGGTTCCGAATCGATCTTAAACAGAAAGTTGTCAAATCAAACAAGCTTAGACAAGTTCTTATGCTTATTATCAGGTTATATGAATGATAAAATATATTATACGCCTTTTACATCGCTAATTATGCGTTAAATCCAAGTTTACAATTCTGTTGACTTTTTCTAATCTTCTTTGACTCGACAAACGACCTAGTTAGAACGGGTATCAGTGGGTGCCCTTTTAAGGGTTTAAAGCCCACATAAATACCAACTTATAACTATCTTAAGTTTGCCTAATCGCTGGACCATTAGCGATTAATCGTTAAGTCAAACCGTAATTACGACGGTTTGACTTCTAGGCTATAAACTAATCAAAACTTAAACAAGGAAGGTTGAGGATACTTACACAAGTCCTATGAACGATTTTGAATGCTTGAGGATGGTCCTTGTGCTCCAGAAATGACCAGAAGATGATTGAGAATGAATGATCAAAAGTTTGCACAAAGTGGGTTCTTATATAGTGGGTTTAGATTGATCAAGATCATTACAAACAAGTCTACAATTGTTATGGGATCATCCCAAGTGTCCCTAAGCCCCCCTAAATCAATAAACAAGACCCTAAAATCGGAAAATGGCTGAATGAGGCGGTGCAACCGGCTGAAAACAGGCAACTGTGAAGTTTCTGCTGCTGGCAACTGCTTGCGCACCGTAACAATTATTTGTTGCGATGCGCAACAATTCATCAGACTTCTCATTTTTGCACTTTTGATCCCTGGTCCTCCTAAACATCGCTTTCGCTTCAATTCTTGCATTAAGAGGCTTTAATATTAACATATGGGGGATTTAATACTTATACCCACTTTGTAAAGTCCTCGGGTAACTTTGTGATCACTCGAAAAACCCAAATTTTCAATGTTGACGATTCTAACCCTCACACACGAATTTTATCATAACTTTCTCATACGGTAACGAAACTTGGTGAAATTTTTATGGTGCATTCTAGTGAGCATAATTAATCGTTACAAGGCTTCGAGTTTGCTAAAAGGTCACTCAGAGGTATATCTTAACATGTTGACACATTTAACCCCTGTAGTTTGTAATCTCTCACTTTCTTTCACAATTCGCTTCATATGATCCATGATTCATTCGTTTAAGGTTATAAACATCATGTAGGGTTATTGTAAAGTATATTTATTCATTGTTGACACTTTGAACCCTTATATTTACATAGTTTCATTGTTTGTCAACTTTAGTCCTTCGAAAGTATTCTTTCACACGTTTAAAGGTTATGACACGTGTCAAGACATTATAGGACGTAAATTTTCGAGGTGTTACATTCTTACAGTCCAAGCGTATAACTCGAAACCTTGAAGATAAGGCGTCAACGGTGCGGCCGTGGTCCGGACCACGGAGTTGTGCAAAATATTGTTGCACACGGACCCATAGACCACCCTGCCCTCGACGAGGAGGATCGGTATACACCTCCTCCCAAGCCTCCACCAACTCAATGTCCTCAACTTCAGACCACGACGAAGAAGCCATGTCTGCAAAAACTGAACCGCGTCTGCTTGTAAATATTGAACAACGAAAGTAGAAGAAGAAGAAGAACGGTGTGTGTGTGTGTGTGTGTGTGTTTAGGGGTATATATCGTGGGGTTGGTTAAATGAATTTTTAATTTAATATAACTTTAAATATTCTAACGTCTTAACATAACTTCGAATATATGTAATTTTAAATTTTTTTGAACTAAAATTCAAACGTCTTAATTGGTTGTTGAACGAATTAATTGGCTGTTGAAACGTCTTAACATTGAATTGGTTGTTGAAACGTCTTTAACATTGAATTATACTGAATTGAACTAGAATTCAAACGTAAATTAATAAAATTTATAACTTTATTATGTTTGAATACAAAGTACATAAAAACATGACACAAAAAAATACAAACATAATCATTTGAACAAGAATACACCAAACCGCTACTTCCATAAATTTAAAACGGGGTAGGAGATCCGGATTTTGATTCCGTAATTTGCATCGAAACACCTAGGAGTAAATATGGGTCGTGAACTGGTAAGTTCCATCAACCCACATTTATATTGGCCTAGGTGATATGTAACGGCTTCGGTGATGTTAGAGGACCTGGCTAACACATTGGTGAGATGAGTTCTTAAACCCGATCGATCCCGTAGAGCACGTGGAAGGGGAAATCCGATCTTATCCCATTAAAAGGGAGAAGATCTGTGACCGTTGTAGATGACTTCTTAGACCCGTTGTAGATGACTTCTTAGACCCATTTGTTGAATTAGGGGGTCTGCCCATTTTTTGTAGCTGTGAACACCAATGGGGTAGAAGATATGGTGAAGAAGAAAACGTTGTGTATAACAGGGTTGAAAATTGTGAACGACTTAAAAACAGGTTTCAAACGTCTTAAAAATAACTTTGAAAACCGGGAAACGTCTCAAAAGTCTCAAGTTTGAATGAAACGTCTTAAAAAGAACTTTGGAAAACGGGAAACGTCTCAAACGTCTCAAGGTTTGAATGAAACGACTTAAAAAGAACTTTGGAAACCGTGAAACATCTCAAATGTCTCAAGGTTTTAATGAAACGTCTTAATTTTTTTTTAAAAACGTGATAATTTCAAACGTCTCAAGCCGTGTTGAGGTGTCTCAAGCCGGCTTCAAACGTCTCAAGCCATGCAAACCTATCAGCTTATCAGCTCAACTTTTAAAACGTCTCAAGCCGCCGTCTAAAACGTCTCAGCCAAGACGTTAAGACGTCTGAGCTGTGTCGGACACGTGGCAGCGTTGGGTTGGTCAGCCGCCAAGACGCTAGAACGTTTTTGTGGCGTCTCCCCAAGACGTTTGACTTGGCTATTTTGGAAAAGTTGACCATAACTTGGCCATTTTGGCTATTTTGCCTTAAAAAATAGATATTGAAAAAGCATACGATTCAATAAATTGGACCTTCATAGATAAAGTTTTTCATCAAATGGGTTTTCGATGAAGTGGAGGGTGTGGGTAAAAGGTATCTTGGCATCCTCTAGAGCTTCGGTTCTTGTTAATGGATCACCTTCTTTAGAATTTCAGTGCTATAGAGGAGTTCGTCAAGACCCGTTAGCACCATTTATTTTTCTAATTGCTATGGAAGCGTTGACGGGCTTCCTAAGTAAAGTCTCGGAATTAGGTATCATAAATGGCTTAACATTTATGCCCCGCTTGCGGTATGCGCATATAATGTATATATGTGTGGGCGCTCGGGGGGCAAAAGTGAAAGTGCACTAATTTTAACGTTATTTTACTAATTTTGTGAAAATAATGTTAAAAGAGGGGATGGTTAATCATGCATCATGTGGTGGCGTTGATAGCCGAAAGACAAGGGGGTACATCCATTAGCCTTTGTCTTAATTGTCGAGTGTTATGTGCCTTATGTCCAAGGCTTAATACAAAACTACCATCGAGTCGGGGGTCTCACTGGAAGCAGCTTCTCTATTCCTACGGGGTAAAGGTAAGGTTGTCTACATCTTACACTCCTCAGACCCTACCTTAGTTTTGCTATTGGTGAGATTTACTAAGTATGATGATGATGATGAAATGGCTTAACATTACCAAATTACAGACCAATGATAACACACCTCATGTATGCGGATGACGTGGTTTTTTTTTTTGGGAGTAAGATGAAAACTCGATTCGAAATATAATAAGGCTAATGAGGTGTTTCTATTACATATCAGGGTTAAAAATTAACAATAAAAAACAAATTTGTTTGGTGTGGAGGTGGGGGGTGGGGGTG
The DNA here is from genome assembly GCA_030545235.1 of Helianthus tuberosus. NCBI lineage: Eukaryota > Viridiplantae > Streptophyta > Magnoliopsida > Asterales > Asteraceae > Helianthus > Helianthus tuberosus. Next base: position 50,293,675 of record CM060364.1, read on the forward strand.
GGGTTGGGGGAAAACCCGATTAATCAAATGGCCTTGAGTATAAATTGCTAAGTTGGGAAATTCCCGTGTAAATACCTTGGGATACTTGTGGGGGCAAATATGAACCAAATCCGCCATTGGAAATGTGTCATGGTTTGTTTTAAAAATCGGTTATTATTGTGGATATCTAAGTTTCTTTCTACGGGTGGAAGACTAACTATGCTAAAAGCAACATGAGACAGTCTTCCTTTATATTTCTTTTCTCTGTTCAAAGCACCACAAGGTGTCTTGGATATGTCGGAAGCACTTAGAAGAATATTTTTTTAAGAGGGGGGTAACGACAAAAAATTAAAAACGGCTTAGATATGTTGGGAAAAGGTGGTGGGCCCAGTATAAAAAGGGGATTGGGTTTGGGCTCCTTAAAGGATATGAATGTAAATTTACTGCTTAAATGGTTGTGGCGGTTCAAACATGAAAAAGATTCGTTATGGACTAAAACCATCATGGCTATACACTTACATATGCACTCCTTATCGTATTTACCGGTCAAGGAGGGTATTTCGGGCACTTGGAATAATATCATTAAAATGGGTAAGGATCTAGATAAATATAATATAAATGTTGGCCAATTAATAAAAAGTGCCATTGGAAATGGTAAGGAGGTGAGGTATTGGTTGGACTGGTGGGTTGGGAATGGGCCGCTAAGGGATCTGTTTCCGGAATTGTTTGGACTTGAGAAGAATAAAAGTGCGATGGTGGAGGAAATGTTAGTGGACTAGGACTGGAGGAGCGTACCACACACGGTCACTCAGATCAACCAGTTCCAAAATCTAACTAGTATGATGCAGACGGTTAGTTTGGGAACTGGCCCGGATAAATGGTCATGGATTCGAGCTAAAGACGGGACATTCTCGGTAAGGGCAACAAGATCCTATATGAACAGATTTGCGACACCATATTACCCCTTCGAGTGAGTTACTTGGGCGCCAAAGAAAGTGAATATTTTTGGGTGGCGAGGGGTACAAGATCGTTTAGCTACAATGAAAGGTTTGAAAAAAAAAGCATGCTAACAGGAAATCCAACTTGCAAATTATGTGGCGAACAAGATGAAGACGCGGACCACCTGTTCACGGGATGTTACCTGTCGGCGGTTCTATGGAACAAAGTTAGATCTGAGTCTGTTTGAGTCTGATTTCACCAATGTTTTGTATAAATGTAACGCCCGTGTTAATTTAACACAATTATAACGTTTAACACGCAATTTATACAAAAATGCGAGCTTACATAAAAAAAACTTTGTTAGGTTAACGATCATACATGAACAAAGCATTTGAGTTATCATCCTAACTAGTTTAAACATTTCAAATGCAATACTTAGGTAGTGTTTGGTATGCAGGAATGAGGTGGAATGGAATGGATGATTACGAGGGAATGAAGAAAAGGGTGTTTGGTTGGTCAATGGAATGGAATCACCCATACCAAAAGGAATTCCATTCCCTCAAATCATTCCTTCCACCCCCCAATTTTTTTCCATTCCATCCACTCTTACACCATTCATCAACAACACCACAACTCACCACCTTCGCCAAAACCCACCACCACCACCCACCACCGACGCCATCGCGGCCACCTGCCACCACATCACCCCGACAGCCACCGTCGTCGCCGCCACCCACTCGCCATCGTTATCACCCACAGCCGCGACGAACCGCCAATGCCACTCGCCGCCGCCTACCAACATCGTCGACGCCACCACCACCTTCACCACCAACCGCCGTTGCCGCCGCCACCCACCGCCACCTCTACTGCCACCCACCAACAACGTCCACCTTGCCGCCACCCACCACCAACGTCCACCTTGCCACCACCACCACTCGTTGTCACCGCCGCACCACCACTCGCCGCTACCACCACCACCCATCGCCGCCGCCGACACCCACCACCGCCACCTATAACCACCCACAATTACCACCACCACCGACCACTACCACCACTCACCACTTATTTTATTAATCCGTTTTTCTTGCCTACCGAACAATACATCATAATTATTCATTCCATTCACACATGGTAATTAAACAAGACATGGAATGGTAATGATCCATTGCATTCCCTCGTCCATTCCATTATCTCATCCATTCCATTCCTTCGTTCATTCCATTACCCCATACCAAATAGACCCTTAGTGTTTACAGGATTTAGTTATAACAAAACCAAATGAGATCAATGCGGAAGCTTTAAACGACGTGTGTTCGGTCCTTGTTTCGTGCTTGATCTTCATCCGGAGTAACATAGCATTCACCTACATTCAAAACCAACTTAAACATTAGTTTTGAGCCCTTTAAAGATCATTAAAACATAACCTTTATGTGAAATATTCAAGAAAAATGATTTTAACCAGTTATTGAGGCCCTCGCGGGGCGCGGCTGATTAAGGGCCTTCCTTCGCGGGCCGTGACACTTGTCGCGTCACGCGACGCACACATGGTCTCGCCGTCGCGTAGCGCGACGGCCTTATTTTTCCAAAACGTTTGTTTCTTTTGAGCTGCAGATACCCAGCTCCGAATTAAACCAAAATTCTAACTTAAAACTTGCATAACTTTCGTTCCACATGTCCGTTTTACGTGATTCTTTTTCCTACGTGTCCGTAATTTAATTACGGACCCGTTTACCAACATTGTTCTCATCAAAATTTGGTTTATAAGCAGTTGTCCTATGACTCCTTTTTGTTCTATTATTCGACCCGTATAGTTATATATCATTCCACACATTATTCATCATCATTGGTTTCTAAACATAATTACCCATTTCCCGGGATTTGTCAATATTGGTGTATCACTACCATTCCATGGTTTATGCGCGCAATGTGTCACGCTTGTCCTCGATGTTTCAATCATGTCTATTTGTATGATTTCAACAAGTCATGATTCTAAACTTTTGACCCAATATCACGGGTTCTTTTAAGACAAACTTATCCTTTTGGCATGTCCGGTCCCGGCCCCCGCTCTCGTTATTTCATATTTAACGAGTGACATTCAAGTCACTTCAATATTTCCTAACTAGACATTGTTTTGACCCGTTTGGATTTCGAGTGAAACCCACCATTACAATGACATACCAAACATTACTCCAACCAATATTTTGACCCGTTCGTTTGTCTAGTGAGCTTCGTTACTTCAACGATAATACAGGTTCACCATTAACGCTAATTCTAATTGAACAAGCTATAATCAATATTTAAACATAATGTAACGAAACCATATTGTAACACCTCGCAAAATCATGTCCAATATAATAAAGACATGTGTCATGAAGATTAATCGTGTAATGAATTGATTCCGAGGGACTAAAATTGCCAAACAATGTAATTATGTAAGTAAAAGGATCCAAAGTGTCAACATGCCAATCTTGTGCCTCTGATTGACGTCACATGATGTTCGTATTCTATAATGAATAATTTGTCGGACATAGAAAGTCGTTTGTGCTTAAATTAAGGATCTTACGAAACATAGGGGTTAAAAGTGTCAACATGTTAAATGTTACCTTTGAGTGACCTTTTAACGATCCCGAAAGCATTGTAATAATTGTATATTTTGCTCTCAAGAATATTGGATAGTAATTTCATGGAGTTTCGATGAAAACAAAACTTTTCGGGTGATCTCATATGTAACACCCTAGTTACTATTAAGCGATTTTATATGTAAATACCAACAATTAGATGTGTAGTTAAGACTACACATACTACAAAAATACGGATTTATTAAAACTTTTACAAAATCATAAGTTATTCTACATAACGTGATGGGGTTCGACGTTAAAAAAAATTTACAACGAGGCAATGTGCGTAAGCATGTGTCTTTATCGTGTTCGGTTCTTCATTGAGCTTGATCGTCTTCCGGCATCCAAAATGTACCTACATTTCATAAACATGAAATGCTTTAGTCATACTGGGATTAAAACGTGTTTAAACGAGTCCGGTAACGAATATGAAAGGAGAAGTCCCAACGTTAATCTCTTGATCTCCAAAACAAAAATTTCAACTTGGTCTCCACCGTAACTTACAGTGTCACCGTAAGTTACGGTGGCCTCTGTAAGGTTATTCCCCCACCGTAACTCAGGGGTGTTTCACCGTAACATTTTCAGCTCCACCGTAACTTACGGTGGCACCGTAAGTTACGGTGGCCCCTGCATCCAACCTTTCCATTTTGCCGTTATTTGACACGAAAACTTTCGTATCTTTCAATCCGCTTATCCGTTTGACCTACCGTTTCTTCCTACGTGTTTGTAATGTGAATCTCCATCAAATGGATTTAAAATCCGACTTCCGGATTAACAAATTTATAGAGTTTTAAGCTTTTGGCTTAAACTAGAATTTACCCATTTTAACCCATTCATGTATTTATCAAACAAACTTATTTGTTTGATCCCTAATTCTCGTGAACCTTCTAAGTTCTATATCGTCTATCATATTTGGCTCAAACCACGGGTTTCCTACGCATTTTAAACCCGCTTATACTCAAGTGCTTATTTTGACCCGTTAAGGACATTTAAGCACTTTTACGCATAACTCACACCCATTTCTTTCTAGTATTTTATTTCCACATTAGTTATCAAATGACTTTCCATCACATCTATATTTGTAATGGTTTTAATGTGACGATCTATCTAATCCGAGTTTTTCCCTTCGGATTATCAATTTACGGCAAAGACTCATATAGGGTCTTTGGACCAATGATTTACATCTTACGCTATTATACTTATTCTAAGTATTAATCTTGATTATAAAACTCGTTTTCAAGCGACTTCTAAGGGTTGTTTGCTTAATTTTGCTTACAAGGGCGTTTTGGTCATTTTTAACCCTTCTTTTACAACGAAGGACTTGTTTAAGCCATGTACGCCCAAAATCTCATTTTTAACCAAATCTTGTTTTCACAACACTCTGTCTATAATTTAAATCCTTCGGTTTACCTTTTAAGGTAACCGAATGTCCCTTTTTACTTTGCCTAACTCTCATAGATCTCCAAGTTCTAAATGAGGAGTTGATCTATTATACATACCTGGCCCGGATTAACTTATTAACCCGGTTTTAATACCTTGCTTTATATTCGCTAATTAAGAACGATGCGAATATCCATTGGATATCTATTCCTGTAAGCATATAACTCGACAAAAGAATCATTAGTCTATATAGTCAAAAGGTGTTGTCTACACCTTTTGACCCGTTTGGCCGAATTGACCATTTATCTTTGCGAGATGATATTTATTATCATCTCCTCTACATGACTCGTTCCGTTTAACACCGTACGGTCATTTTAACTTATAAACCGTTTATTACCTTCGGCGTAATATGACCGAATTATCGATTTACTTCTTTTTAAACCATCAACATGGTTTCTTATTATGCTCGACTATCTTGTTCCGTACGTCTACACGCCGGAACATCATACCTCGATTTTGTATTTATCTTATTCATAACTAATACGATAAGAGAATATTCTGAAATATAAGACTAGTGTAAGCTATACTTACCTTGCATCCGAATTATGCTTTTCCGTCATTCTTGCTTCGTTTGACCCGCTTCCTTCCCCAAGCCTTCACCTAGCTTGCCAAGCGTCAAACTATCATTGTAATTGTAAGATGGTTAGGTTAGTCATAATCATTTACGACTATTCCATCCTACTCTTCTTATATCGAATTTACCATCCGATCATACACTTGGTCGATTTGACTTTTTAAAGTCAATCGACTTATCAACTTATTCATTGCACATTTTCACTCTAATTTCAACACTTTAGTTTTCATTTAGGCATTTTAACAAACACCTAATGTGCATACATTGTTTTTACACATTTTACAACTAGGTAACATGATTTCAAGCATCTATATCATGATCTTAACATCAATTCTTTCATATCATATAACAACCCATTTCATGGTAAATATGATTTATGTACCCAAACACCTACATTGTTCAAGTACTTTGTCTTACTAACTAATATGATGATTCTAATCACAAGTTTGACACTAACATCATCATATCATAAAAACCCATCTCAAGTCATGTATGTTCAACACTCAAACTTGCAAATTGTTCAAGTATCTTGTTTCTACTAGCAACTATGATGATTTTAAACATGTGTAAACCATCATCTTCACTACATAATCAAAACCCACTTAGCACATAATAGGTTAATTATCAAATCCCTAGTTTTAACACCAAGTTTTCAACTAGGGTTTGTTTCTAAACAAAGATTTCAACACAATAGCACTCATAGATTCAATATTCATTCCAGAATTTCGATTATGATTGTTCATCATAATCTCAAAGTATCACCAAATCTTAAAATTCGACATACCTTGTGATCCCCACGACTAGGTGATCATTTATATGTGTTCATGCATCGATTTGGGTCTTGATTTGAGCTTCAATTAGTTGATTTGTTGGAGTTAGGGTTTTGGCTCTCCTTGGAGCCTTCTCCTGGTCGTTCACGAACACACTAGGTGTGTGAGTGTTTTGTTTTTGATTTTAGTAAATAATCTTTTCCAAATATCTAACTTTGGTCCCTCTTGTTTCGTTAATTATTAAGTAGGTTATAACCTACTTATTTACAATCCATATTCCCTCTTATTAACCGGGTCAAACATTCCTAGTTAGCTTAGCGGGTTCGGGAATATTTATGATTAAGTTTATTTTAGGTCCCGTCAACTCGGGCCTTTTAAACACTTTATTTATCCATAAGCCTTTGTATAACTTTTATTTAATATTAGGATAATTTATTTAAAAACCTAATATTTACCGAGTTAATTTTTACCACTAACGGTATTTTACCCGTCGTCACTATTAACGTGGCTTGATTACCAAACCCGTTTTTGGGGTGTTACAAGTCTACCCCCCTTAAAGAGGTTTCGTCCTCGAAACCTTTCTTACATAGCTCATCGAGTTTTAAACTCAATGCATTTGACCTGAGTAATCTTTTAAGCATTACTCCAACTTTAACTGATTGTTAGTATTACCAGAAAAAAAAATATGGTAACATCTTTCTGGTTACTAATTGTGTACGTATCTCATACATCATAGTGCACCTCAAAACAATGTAATCTAGTTATTTACACTAGTTTAGTTAAATTAGCGATTCCCATCGCTTTCATATATTCTCGAATTCTTTATGAATCCGTTACTTTGGCCCATTTAAAGGTCTTTAATGAAATCTGTCACTTTTTGCAACGATTTCTTTTGTTTTCAATTTTATTTATTCGGTTCATTTATACCGAATCCACCGCTTACAAGCAAACCAAATTTATTTAAATGACCTTGACGGGTCTCACTAATTAGACTTATTAGTCCAGTTACTTTTTACCGCTTGCTTGGTTATAATGTGATTCTACTTCACATTACATTTCTTGACCGTGATTGTGTTACATCATGTTTAATTTATATCAAAATTTCATTTTCGAAAATATCACTTTTCGAATATATCGTCTTGCGCCTATCAGTGTCAAGACTTGTATCTTTCATGCTTACTATTTAAATTCCTATCAGAATTTATGTTTGTAAAAACATTATTTCTTACTAAAACCTAAGTTTTAGTTTTAGGATCTTCTCTTTAACTTTTGTCAATTATCCATACCAGGATATTGACAGTCCATAATTTATTCTTATTTGGTTATATCCTATTACCGGGCTCATTATTCTCTTGCATTTAACGCTACCTTTATCTGGCTAGCGCTCATTTGTGCTATTCGGCGTTATATTGTATTCAACATGTTTGACCTATTAATGTGAAATCCATCACTTATAAACAATCAACTTTATTCTTTATTCAACCCATTCGACTTCGAATAGTTGAACATATTTACTCACAATTTCTATATACGAGATTTTATAGTCATAACTCGTAATCCAAGTTACTTTGATTTTTCAACCCGCGTTCACGTCTCTTGGTTTACGCATGTGTTTAATTCTTACCCATCCACCGGGTGTTTTACCGAAGTCGTTATTATTGCAATCCTCCCGGTATGCATTAAGACCTCGCTTCATTTTTTATATTCCGACTTTGTCTTTAAGTTTGACGTTTTACAAAAAACGACTCGTTTAGGGACATATTCGCATTTTACGGGTTCGAGTGTAAGTACACTCCCTCCCAATGCTTGTCTAAATCATTTTACATGCTTGTGTTTTCTGGGTTCGAGTGTAAGTACACTCCCTCCCAATACTCGTCTAAATCACTTTTCATGCTTGCGTTTTCTGGGTTCGAGTGTAAGTACACTCCCTCCCAATACTTGTCTAAATCATTTTACATGCTTGTGTTTTCTGGGTTCGAGTGTAAGTACACTCCCTCCCAATACTTGTCTAAATCATTTTACATGCTTGTGTTTTCTGGGTTCGAGTGTAAGTACACTCCCTCCCAATACTTGTCTAAATCACTTTTCATGCTTCTTTGTCCCTTCATTCGGGCTCATTATCCTGATGTAATACGCTTCCGTCACTCGGTTGTGCGTTTACATTATTATCAAACATTTTGCTTATCTGATTCATTTGGGTACTTTTAAGTTAGCCCCATTCACACCGTCCTTACTACATCGGATGTAAACGTGTCCGCCATAAGAAGTTCATGGTATCATATGCCACTACTTACTTGGCCAGAGTAAGCGATTAACACATGACACACATGACCTTTTTATAGTTTTCACATCACGCCCTATGTAAGTAACGCCTCTATTTGTTTCTCTTGGAAACAATATCCCGAATACATTTTCTATTCGGGTTTTTCCAAGTTTTTAATCTACATATGCAACTTTCAATTTCTACTTATTTGTTGCATATTACTATTTGTGCGATTATTTAAAATGTGCACCTGGTAATGTTTGCCCCAACGGGCGTTCCTTGCCATTAACCTTGTTCGCGGTCGTTACGCGATTTAGTCCTCGGTGAGCATGCTCCTCTCGTCATACTTCGGACCGTTCCATCATCATATCCACAATTCGTTTGACTCTCGTCGTCTTCAAACGCGAGTGTCCTTCAATTAAAACATTCACAAAGTTAGTAACGTCAACTTCAATAATCGCCCGTATTATAATACAGGGCTTTTTCTACTATACGCGTCAACACGCGTATTTTCGTCAACTATATCAATCATTTTAATTGGGGTAACGTGTATCACACGATAGCCCTATGTGTTGTTTACAACACTTTAGCATGCTAAACTATTAACATACTTGTACTTACCGGATTTGCGATCAAGCTTCGAACCGAACACTATTCTTTGTCAAGAGCATAAGGTTTAAGTCCAAGCATGGTTCCTCCCCACCATACTCGAATCTCTTAAACCTGGCTCTGATACCAACTTGTAACACCCTAGTTACTATTAAGCGATTTTATATGTAAATACCAACAATTAGATGTGTAGTTAAGACTACACATACTACAAAAATACGGGTTTATTAAAACTTTTACAAAATCATAAGTTATTCTACATAACGTGATCGGGTTCGACGTTAAAAAATTTTTACAACGAGGCAATGTGCGGAAGCATGTGTCTTTATCATGTTCGGTTCTTCATTGAGCTTGATCGTCTTCCGGCATCCAAAATGTACCTACATTTCATAAACATGAAATGCTTTAGTCATACTGGGATTAAAACGTGTTTAAACGAGTCCGGTAACAAATATGAAAGGAGAAGTCCCAACGTTAATCTCTTGATCTCCAAAACAAAAATTTCAACTTGGTATCCACCGTAACTTACGGTGTCACCGTAAGTTACGGTGGCCTCTGTAAGGTTATTCCCCCACCGTAACTCAGGGGTGTTTCACCGTAACATTTTCAGCTCCACCGTAACTTACGGTGGCACCGTAAGTTACGGTGGCCCCTGCATCCAACCTTTCCATTTTGCCGTTATTTGACACGAAAACTTTCGTATCTTTCAATCCGCTTATCCGTTTGACCTACGGTTTCTTCCTACGTGTTTGTAATGTGAATCTCCATCAAATGGATTTAAAATCCGACTTCCGGATTAACAAATTTATAGAGTTTTAAGCTTTTGGCTTCAACTAGAATTTACCCATTTTAACCCATTCATGTATTTATCAAACAAACTTATTTGTTTGATCCCTAATTCTCGTGAACTTTCTAAGTTCTATATCGTCTATCATATTTGGCTCAAACCACGGGTTTCCTACGCATTTTAAACCCGCTTATACTCAAGTGCTTATTTTGACCCGTTAAGGACATTTAAGCACTTTTACGCATAACTCACACCCATTTCTTTCTAGCATTTTATTTCCACATTAGTTATCAAATGACTTTCCATCACATCTATATTTGTAATGGTTTTAATGTGACGATCTATCTAATCCGAGTTTTTCCCTTCGGATTATCAATTTACGGCAAAGACTCATATAGGGTCTTTGGACCAATGATTTACATCTTACGCTATTATACTTATTCTAAGTATTAATCTTGATTATAAAACTCGTTTTCAAGCGACTTCTAAGGGTTGTTTGCTTAATTTTGCTTACAAGGGCGTTTTGGTCATTTTTAACCCTTCTTTTACAACGAAGGACTTGTTTAAGCCATGTACGCCCAAAATCTCATTTTTAACCAAATCTTGTTTTCACAACACTCTGTCTATAATTTAAATCCTTCGGTTTACCTTTTAAGGTAACCGAATGTCCCTTTTTACTTTGCCTAACTCTCATAGATCTCCAAGTTCTAAATGAGGAGTTGATCTATTATACATACCTGGCCCGGATTAACTTATTAACCCGGTTTTAATACCTTGCTTTATATTCGCTAATTAAGAACGATGCGAATATCCATTGGATATCTATTCCTGTAAGCATATAACTCGACAAAAGAATCATTAGTCTATATAGTCAAAAGGTGTTGTCTACACCTTTTGACCCGTTTGGCCGAATTGACCATTTATCTTTGCGAGATGATATTTATTATCATCTCCTCTACATGACTCGTTCCGTTTAACACCGTACGGTCATTTTAACTTATAAACCGTTTATTACCTTCGGCGTAATATGACCGAATTATCGATTTACTTCTTTTTAAACCATCAACATGGTTTCTTATTATGCTCGACTATCTTGTTCCGTACGTCTACACGCCGGAACATCATACCTCGATTTTGTATTTATCTTATTCATAACTAATACGATAAGAGAATATTCTGAAATATAAGACTAGTGTAAGCTATACTTACCTTGCATCCGAATTATGCTTTTCCGTCATTCTTGCTTCGTTTGACCCGCTTCCTTCCCCAAGCCTTCACCTAGCTTGCCAAGCGTCAAACTATCATTGTAATTGTAAGATGGTTAGGTTAGTCATAATCATTTACGACTATTCCATCCTACTCTTCTTATATCGAATTTACCATCCGATCATACACTTGGTCGATTTGACTTTTTAAAGTCAATCGACTTATCAACTTATTCATTGCACATTTTCACTCTAATTTCAACACTTTAGTTTTCATTTAGGCATTTTAACAAACACCTAATGTGCATACATTGTTTTTACACATTTTACAACTAGGTAACATGATTTCAAGCATCTATATCATGATCTTAACATCAATTCTTTCATATCATATAACAACCCATTTCATGGTAAATATGATTTATGTACCCAAACACCTACATTGTTCAAGTACTTTGTCTTACTAACTAATATGATGATTCTAATCACAAGTTTGACACTAACATCATCATATCATAAAAACCCATCTCAAGTCATGTATGTTCAACACTCAAACTTGCAAATTGTTCAAGTATCTTGTTTCTACTAGCAACTATGATGATTTTAAACATGTGTAAACCATCATCTTCACTACATAATCAAAACCCACTTAGCACATAATAGGTTAATTATCAAATCCCTAGTTTTAACACCAAGTTTTCAACTAGGGTTTGTTTCTAAACAAAGATTTCAACACAATAGCACTCATAGATTCAATATTCATTCCAGAATTTCGATTATGATTGTTCATCATAATCTCAAAGTATCACCAAATCTTAAAATTCGACATACCTTGTGATCCCCACGACTAGGTGATCATTTATATGTGTTCATGCATCGATTTGGGTCTTGATTTGAGCTTCAATTAGTTGATTTGTTGGAGTTAGGGTTTTGGCTCTCCTTGGAGCCTTCTCCTGGTCGTTCACGAATCATCTGATTACTATAGATAGCAGCTGGATTGATCTTAGAACACTTAAAATTCCTATATAAGGAGCTTGTTTTGAGTTCTTCATTTGCACATTTGAAATTTTACTTCAAAGCTCACTCTCTGAAGCCTTCTGGAGCTAAAGGAAGCTTTCTTCTATTCTAAACTCGTGCTAAGGACCCTATTAAGTGTTCTTAGTTTCCTTAGTTAAAGTTTTATTAGTTTATTGACCGAAAGTCAAAGTTAGCGTAATTAAGCTTTGACTTAGTGATTAATCACAAACGGTCCAGCCATTATTCGAATTGAAAGTGGCTATGTGTTGGTAATTATGTAGGTGTTAAACCCTTAAAAGGGCACCATCAAATTATCACATTATCTCAGTCAATTGTAGGGTCAAACTTATTAATAAAAAGTCAAGCGGGTCAGTTTTTGCAAAATAATTCATAACTGATAATGCTGAAGTTATGGATCATGTTTTAACACTTAAATAACTTGGTAAATAATATAAGAGCATGTCTAGGCATGTTCAACCCGACAATTCTGAGTTTAGGCTCGGTTCGTAACCGAAAGTCGCAAAAGTAGACTTTTGCTTTGACTTTCAGTTCTGACCCGATTTAGCTTAGTTTAGATATGCCTTAGGGTTCCTTTAGGACCATATTACATGTTAGTATAACCCTCTGAGATTATACTATATGGTTCCTTTGAAATCTGAATCATTTGCATGTTTCCGTTAAATGCTTAAAAGTTGACCATTATGCCCTTTTGATATAAAAACGAGATTTTTGAAAATGTGAGAGGACAAAAACCTTTATTACTGATTTATAAGCATGTCCTAAAAATTTGACATCAGTTCATGGTCAGAAATAGAAGTTTCCCGATATCGTAAAACGAAAGCTTTTTATTAATTAAATGTCATTTTTAGTATAAATCATATTTAAACCCAAATTTTGGCACCAAACTTTCTACCCACTAATATAATATAATATTTAGGGATTTTTGAAAAGTTTTGTCAAATTTTATACTGAGTATATTATAGAGTTCTAGTGTAAATTCGGTATTGACAAAATTGCCCTTTTCTTTGATAAAATGAGTTTTACATAACATTTTGATACCAAACCTTTTTCTACTCATTTCATATATTAAATAAAATATTTTAAGCTTTGGAGACTGATCAAAACCTTAAAATTTTATAAACATTTTAAATATCGTTAAATACCGACTTTTACGCTTATTAAGCGCATAGTGTGGGTTAAAACTATATTTAACACCTAAGACTTATTGCCTACTAATATTATAAGCAAATTTTTATACTTTAATAGCAACTAAAAGTTTTGAACTCAGATTTCCAAATTTGATCCTTATAGCATATGTGAAATGACCAAAATGCCCTACAGTGCATAGTTTGGCCATAAATGATAAATTTCACATATATATGATATCTTACTGATATAACTTATTAAAATAAATATTTTTACTGATTAATTTAGTCCAGAACCTCAGATTACTGTTTAACCCCTTTTATAAACTTTAAAATGACCAAACTACCCTTTCGGGACTTAAATTGGTTTTAATTTCGTTTTGGGCATAATGGAAGGTATCCTACTGATATCATAACATATTTTAAGCATATTAACTTATGAAACCTGTACATGACTTATTTGGTTACCCGTTATGCATATTCGCGTTCGGTACGATTTATGTAACTAGTTTGCATAAATTAACCGAAACGAGTCAAACCTTATCATTTTTACTTCAAAATCCAGAATGTGTTTAGTTTACCCATTTTATACAAATCTTCATACTTGTCGGGTCTAAATCACATTCTAATCTGGTCTTCGCTTAATCTTGCGTTTTGAACCGTAAACCTTTCATCAAAACTAACCGGTCTAAGTTAAAACTTAAATAAGACCCGTTAGGAATCTAATAGGTTATTAAAACCTTCGTTCCAGTTTTAGGAGCCCAGTAAAAGCCACTTGTACTTGCTGATTGATATACGGCTGAGAATAAAATTATAGTTTTTTCTCAGATAAATACTTTTAACTTATTTTCCCTTATACGGGCTTGGGATACGGTAAATTATTACCGCTTGGTCGGGTATTGAATATTTAATCGATTAGTGGTTAAATCATTGAGATAACGGTTTACTCTGTTTTGTTTGATGCAATGCCTTTGGGGGGGTTAATAACCATGTCCTGGATATCCTCGGCTCATTCATTAGAAATGGCCACGATTTAAGCACGGGGTGTAGGCATACACCTGACAGTTGCGTATGTATAAACGGTATCTCACTCTCTTGTTGGCCTATACTTGTGGTGTGTCTATTAATCTAATCCGGCTCTTCTAACCGGGTCCTGAACGGACGACAAACATGTAAATCTGTATACAAGATTATTTTAAAATAATTGTCCCAAGTTATAAAAGATTTCATGCCTTGTGCATCCAAACTATATTTTTTAATTTTTTTCAAAAGAGTCAATTAATTGTATTTACCAGTGTAAATTGACGTATTTTTCAAAAAGTTTAAGTGCAGGTACTACGTGTAATGGGGTGGCTACTCCTAGTATCAAATAAAGAGTCTTGCAAGCTTTTGATACTTAAAATCTGTTGAACAATATTTCTTTCTGTTTTAGATCCGCCTGTGGATCCACTTACAATCCGTTGTGTAATATTTTATTTTACTTTCAACTCGGTTTGTATAAATTACTTTTAGCCTTCCGCTGTGCATTAAACTGTGATTATTTGACTATGATGATATCAACTACGTCACGATACTCCCCATCGGGCCCACCGGTAATACGTGGAAATATCGGGGTGTGACACATAGTTACATACTTGTCACACCCCGATTTTCCACGTGTCACCGGTGGGCCCGGTGGGGGAGTATCGTGACGTGGTTGGCAACATAATAGTCAAACAACACAATATATATGAATGCACAGCGGAAGCAAAGGATATTTATTATTACATTCCGAATATGAAGTAATATTCAGTATTACAACGGAAGTAAAGGATCCACAGGCGGATCTTAAAACATATCATTTGTTCAACAGACTTTAGACGCCTAGAACTTGCAAGATTCCTTATTAGCGCCCTGAGCTTCCAGCCAATTACGTTCAGTACCTGTCACTTAACCCTTTTGGAAAATACGTCAGTTTTCACTGGTAAATACACTCAACCGACTCATTTGAAAAGAGTTTAAGAAAATTGATTTAGATGCACCAGGCACAAAACCTTTTGACACTTGATTAAAATGCACAGAGGCAAAATTAATCTTTTTAACTTGGAACAATTATAGTTATAACCTTGTATACAGATTTACATGTTCGTTGTACGTTCAGGGCCCGATATAGAAACCGAGTCAGATTAACAGACACTCCACAAGTATAGGCCCACAAGAGAGTGGGATACCGTTTCCCTTAGGTAACGGTCAGGTGTAGGACGTGGCCATTTTATAATACAATGATGTCACTAGGTTATCCGGGACATGATCAATTTATAATATTATGAGGTCACTAGGATAGCCGGGACATGATCAATACAATGATGTCACTAGGTTATCCGGGACATGGGCAATTTATAATATTATGAGGTCACTAGGATAGCCGGGACATGATCAATACAATGATGTCACTAGGTTATCCGGGACATGGGCAATTTATAATATTATGAGGTCACTAGGATAGCCGGGACATGATCAATACAATTATGTCACTAGGTTATCCGGGACATGGGCAATTTATAATACAATGATGTCACTAGGATATCCGGGACATGGTCAATACAACGATGTCACTAGGATATCCGGAACATGGTCATTAACCCCTAAAAGGTCTTAATTTCAAACAATAATAAAATAATACATATTAAACAGGTTATGTAGGTACATCAATCACAATCCGATTTGATGACTACATACACCCGACCAAGCGGTACTTTTATAGTACCGTATCCCAAGCCCGTATAGGGAAATAAGTTAAGAGTATTTACGGTATCGTTATACCGTATTTTAACCCGTATAGGGAAAATAAGTTAAGGGGAAAATAAGTTAAGGGTATTTACGGTATCGTTATACCGTATTTTAACCCGTATAGGGAAAATAAGTTAAGGGTATTTACCTGAGCTAGCTCCTGTCTTAAATATCAGAAATTAATAACTCAGTCGTATTCACTTAAGTAAGCGTAGGTACCATTTACCGGAAAGCTCTAGTCTGGAATGAGGGTATAAATAATTAATTAGAATGCTAACGGGTCTTTAATTAAGCCTAAGCTTAGACCGGTTAGTCTTACAGGAAGATACGGTTCGTACGCACGATTACGCGAAGACCGAAATAGAATGTGATTTAGACCCGACAAGTTCAGAGACTTGCTTAATTTGGGTATTTAATACACACTTTGAATTTTGAGACAAAACCGATAAGGTTTGACCCGTTTCGGCTAACTTATATAAACTAGTTATATAAACCGATCCGAACGCGAATAACGCGTAACGGGTATTCATAGAGTCATTTACAGGTTTCCTTAGTTAATATGCCTTAAATATGTTGTGGTATCAGTAGGATACCTTCCATTATGCCCAAAACGAGTTTAATCTCAATTTAAGCCCCGTAGGGGTATTTTGGTCATTTACCTA
Organism: Helianthus tuberosus; assembly: GCA_030545235.1. NCBI lineage: Eukaryota > Viridiplantae > Streptophyta > Magnoliopsida > Asterales > Asteraceae > Helianthus > Helianthus tuberosus. The sequence continues at coordinate 50,310,452 of CM060364.1, forward strand.
AGGCATATATACTACCTGTCATACAACTACTCGAACGATGTGACCATAAGGTCACTTAATGTGTTTGGTCGGATCCTAATGATCGACCAAACGGGTCGGGTTCGAAAGTATAAGCGATTGTTTAGATCGCTTACCTTTACGACCCTATATAAGCACTAAACTAAAAGTGACGAGCTAAGCATGTTGAAACATGCTTAACTAAGTTAGAAAACAAGTTTGGTATCAAAACAAACAGTTTTGATACCCATAAGTAGTTTGGTTACAAAATACGCAAGAATACGTATTCTGGCCGAAACTACGGCTCGTCACTGAGCCTAGATAACGTGGTAATCAGTAGGTATAGTCACTAGGGACTATAACCATCGTGATCACGCTCACGTTATGAAGTTCAAACGAACTTCGCATCGACCATAAACTGGTCAATGCAGAAAGTCAAACAAAGTTTGACTTTCGGACCCGAAAAGCGATAAAAGAACGAAAGAATACTTACGAAGGGTCCCCGCTAGTAAATCTTGATCGAATAGCTCAGGTATGAAGCAATGGCTTCAACTTAGAGCTCTAGGATCAGATTTGTGGGTTTTTGAGTTGTGAGGGGTTGGGTATTTATAGGATATGCACCACCGTTAGGATCGTTTCTTGGAGAAGAGGGCACGATCAAGGCCGTACACTTGTCGGGAAGTTGTGGTGTCTAAATTGCCACTAACCATAGGGATTCAACATGTGGCAAGGGATTAAAGAGTGGAGAACAGCTGTTAACAGCTGTTAATACGTCGAATCTGGTCCCGAAAGCGAAAAACTGAAGTTTCTGCATGTTTCTGCCCCAGCATAGGCAGTCGCGTAGCGCGACAGGTGAGGCCACATGCAGTGGCGCTACGCCACTGCCCCACCTGAAACAGAAAGTTTGAAAAAATGGCAGAAATGGTCCCTGTTGTGTTTCAAGGCATTTCCGACACTTCCAAGGCCCGTAAAGCCATCTTTAAGGCCCTAAAATGTTGCCTAAACATTGTGGACATGAAACATGTTCAAAAATATGCCGGATGATGGTTCGTTTGGCCGTACGAACGCGATGTTCGCTTAATTACGACGGAATGCGCACAAGCGCGAAAAACGATCCAAATGACGCGACGAATGGATTTTTCTTAAGGCGAACACTAAAATATAATGTAGTCATGCTTACATAAATTTTTAGATGTCCGGATGTATTCAGAACGTAGGTTATGCGCGAAAATGCAAACTTATGCACTTTTTGACACTTTTAATCCCTGATCCTTCTACACTTGATCTTAACATGCTTTCTTGCACTTCGAGTCCTCTAACTTGACTTTTATGGGCCTTAAGACATAACCATACTTTGTTAAGTCCTTGGGTAACTTTATGGTTACCCGATAAGTCTTAATTTCCAATGTTTACGCTTTAACCCCTCTCACACGAATTTGATCACAACTTTCTCATACGATAACGAAACTTTATGAAATTTTAATCGTGCATTCTAGTGAGCATAATTTACATTTACAAAGCTTCGGGTTTGTCAAAAGGTCACTCAGAGGTATATCTTTAACATGTTGACACATTTAACCCCTGTAGTTTGTAATCTCTCACTTTTAGCTTCGTATGATCCATGATTCATTCGTTTGAAGGTATGAACATTGTGTAGGGTTAATGTTCATTATATTTATTCACAGTTGACACTTAGAATCCGTATAAACACATACTTTCCATGTTTGTCAACTTTAGTCCTTTTATAACATTCTTTCACACGTTCAAACTTTATGACACGTGTCAACACATTATAGGACGTGAATTTTCGAGGTGTTACATCCTCACCCCCTTAAAATAAATCTCGACCCGAGATTTACTGAAATAAAGGAAGTATTTTCTGCCTAATAATGGCAACTTACAATCGAGTACGGATTTATATGATCTTATTTGTTGTTTCCTGGGCAACGTTCAGATCCTTATAATTGGACTTACCAATCTATTGTCCTAACAATAAACGTTTAACATGCCATTTATACAAGGTCTCCAAGGAGCCACCTTGATACTTATATGGCAGTTATTATAGGAAAGCTTATCTTAAGGTGAGGTGATTATTCCAACCATTGCTCCAAATTAATCTTACGGAATAGCTAATCTTTACAGTTAGTCGAACAATTCGACGATTTTGGGCAGCTGATGGCGATTCTTAATCGTCGCCTAATTAGGGTTGCGGTAAACAATGCCTTAGCAAAATGAACCGTCTTTCAAAATTTCCTATACCGAATTCTCAAGATATTGAGTTAGGCTATGAATCTTCTATCTTAAAATTTACTTAATCAGGTTTTCGGTTATTCCATAATCAACATGGAGTTCTTACAACACTCTAACCCAAAGTGGGATGTTACTCTTAACTCCACCTGTCTCCAGGGGGCAAACAGGGTAAACTTAGAAGAAGATGACCAACATACAAGGAGGTTGCAGAGATTTTTAAATCTCAGGCTCCAGTTCACTCATCGCTGCTTGTGTCGAATAAGTGACACATTTATGTTACTAGTCCACGAATTCCTTAATCGGGAATATTTACTTGGACAATTATATTATGGATATCTTCTTTGAATGCTACTAGTCGACTTTAGTATAATATGACCATTGGGATATCTTTGTGGTTCCATGCATTAAACCTCCATACTGATCAGGCATGGAAGCAATCTATGGGACACACTAGGATACGCCAATCCTCATATGACACTTTTATCAAACATAGTTTGGCATTCGAAGGCGATAGAAAACAATGAGAAAATAATTAAAATAATATACGTTGTCGTACTCTATGCAAAGAAAGAGTGCTTTTAGATTTTCGAAAAGATTCCTTTATAAGGATGACTGTTGTGATTTTCTCGAATCACATTTGTCAAGAGTGCTAACACTTTCCTAGGTGTTAACAAGGATCTGAATCCCTCGAGTAGGTTTTACCATCTTGGCCGCGTAGGCTAGGTTTCACCTTTAAGATTCTTTTTAAAATGCATACTGGCCGGGAAGGAAGGATATTTATTTTATTCAGGATTTTTATCACAAATCCTAACTCATAAGTTAATAATAGCACAAATGGCCTAGTCACGTAGACAAGTTTTATTTATAAGCCATGATTTCAGAGAATCGAGGCATTATGATTTATCCTAGTTATACAACATTACGGATAGTAAGGTGGCACAAAGGCCTAGTCACATGGACACTTTTAAATTATAAGCTATGGTTTCGGAGAATCAAACCAGTTGAGGTTTGAACCTAGTTCATTACCTTGACAGGGAGTCATTGCTACCACTGTATTTTGGCTCATGTGGAAATGAGCAAGGCCCGTAGGCACTATATTACCACGTATGGTTAAAATATGATCATCTTAATTGATGACGTAAACCCAGGATTCAGGGATCATTAAACTGGGTTAGGGATCTTTTGAAGAATCCTATATATAAAAATGACGCGTGTGATTTTTAATGAATCACATCTGCCAGGAGTGTTAACATGTTTTAAGATGTTAACAGGGAATTGAATCTTTTAAACAGGTCTTACCATCTTGGCCCGGTCTTATAATTGACCCGAAGGCTAGGTTTCACTCTTAAGATTCTTATTAATATTTAACGCAGAAAATTTTCTAAATTGAACTGTTAATAGGGATTTGAATCTACATTGAGGAACTGCCATCTTGGCCGGTCTTAATATGACCCGAAGCTAGGTCTTGTCCTTTTAGATTTTTGCCCTTTTATTATAATGGTAGGTCTTGCAAAAGGAATGTTAATAAAGATCTGAATCTAAATTGAGGAACTGCCATCTTGGCCGGTCTTAATATGACCCGAAGCTAGGTTTTGTCCTTTTTAGATTTTGCCATCTTATCATAATGGTAGATCTTATAATATAGGAATGATATTTAAATATAATTGTTCCTTTAAAATTTAAACAAGTATAGGGTTGCCCTAAATGGGACTTCAAAAGAATAATGTCGTCCTCGGAGGGACTGAATGATAAATATGTCCTTATAAGGACTCTATACGGAAACGTTCTTCAGCAAAAGGAGTTTCTTCTTCATTCAATTCCTGAATGCTTTCTCCGTGGTTGCACGTTTCATCCTGGTCGCGGTACAAAGCTCGGCATTTCAAGGCTCCAGATGTGGAGAATTCTTATTACAGCTTCTTTGCTTGGCGACGTATCCAATAAAAATTTTGGAAGCAAAATTTTCAGATTAGGATTGAGAATGATCCTATGTTAAGTCTAGACTCAGAAGTTTAGATTGTGCAATTGTGTAACTGAGATTAAACACAAAAGGCTAGTGTTTAATTCACTCAGTGTTGGCTCTGATACCAACCTGTCACACCCCGATTTTCCACGTGTCACCGGTGGGGGAGTATCGTGACGTGGTTGGCAACATAATAGTCAAACAACACAATATATATGAATGCACAGCGGAAGCAAAGGATATTTATTATTACATTCCGAATATGAAGTAATATTCAGTATTACAACGGAAGTAAAGGATCCACAGGCGGATCTTAAAACATATCATTTGTTCAACAGACTTTAGACGCCTAGAACTTGCAAGATTCCTTATTAGCGCCCTGAGCTTCCAGCCAATTACGTTCAGTACCTGTCACTTAACCCTTTTGGAAAATACGTCAGTTTTCACTGGTAAATACACTCAACCGACTCATTTGAAAAGAGTTTAAGAAAATTGATTTAGATGCACCAGGCACAAAACCTTTTGACACTTGATTAAAATGCACAGAGGCAAAATTAATCTTTTTAACTTGGAACAATTATAGTTATAACCTTGTATACAGATTTACATGTTCGTTGTACGTTCAGGGCCCGATATAGAAACCGAGTCAGATTAACAGACACTCCACAAGTATAGGCCCACAAGAGAGTGGGATACCGTTTCCCTTAGGTAACGGTCAGGTGTAGGACGTGGCCATTTTATAATACAATGATGTCACTAGGTTATCCGGGACATGATCAATTTATAATATTATGAGGTCACTAGGATAGCCGGGACATGATCAATACAATGATGTCACTAGGTTATCCGGGACATGGGCAATTTATAATATTATGAGGTCACTAGGATAGCCGGGACATGATCAATACAATGATGTCACTAGGTTATCCGGGACATGGGCAATTTATAATATTATGAGGTCACTAGGATAGCCGGGACATGATCAATACAATTATGTCACTAGGTTATCCGGGACATGGGCAATTTATAATACAATGATGTCACTAGGATATCCGGGACATGGTCAATACAACGATGTCACTAGGATATCCGGAACATGGTCATTAACCCCTAAAAGGTCTTAATTTCAAACAATAATAAAATAATACATATTAAACAGGTTATGTAGGTACATCAATCACAATCCGATTTGATGACTACATACACCCGACCAAGCGGTACTTTTATAGTACCGTATCCCAAGCCCGTATAGGGAAATAAGTTAAGAGTATTTACGGTATCGTTATACCGTATTTTAACCCGTATAGGGAAAATAAGTTAAGGGTATTTACGGTATCGTTATACCGTATTTTAACCCGTATAGGGAAAATAAGTTAAGGGTATTTACCTGAGCTAGCTCCTGTCTTAAATATCAGAAATTAATAACTCAGTCGTATTCACTTAAGTAAGCGTAGGTACCATTTACCGGAAAGCTCTAGTCTGGAATGAGGGTATAAATAATTAATTAGAATGCTAACGGGTCTTTAATTAAGCCTAAGCTTAGACCGGTTAGTCTTACAGGAAGATACGGTTCGTACGCACGATTACGCGAAGACCGAAATAGAATGTGATTTAGACCCGACAAGTTCGGAGACTTGCTTAATTTGGGTATTTAATACACACTTTGAATTTTGAGACAAAACCGATAAGGTTTGACCCGTTTCGGCTAACTTATATAAACTAGTTATATAAACCGATCCGAACGCGAATAACGCGTAACGGGTATTCATAGAGTCATTTACAGGTTTCCTTAGTTAATATGCCTTAAATATGTTGTGGTATCAGTAGGATACCTTCCATTATGCCCAAAACGAGTTTAATCTCAATTTAAGCCCCGTAGGGGTATTTTGGTCATTTACCTAAGGCATATATACTACCTGTCATACAACTACTCGAACGATGTGACCATAAGGTCACTTAATGTGTTTGGTCGGATCCTAATGATCGACCAAACGGGTCGGGTTCGAAAGTATAAGCGATTGTTTAGATCGCTTACCTTTACGACCCTATATAAGCACTAAACTAAAAGTGACGAGCTAAGCATGTTGAAACATGCTTAACTAAGTTAGAAAACAAGTTTGGTATCAAAACAAACAGTTTTGATACCCATAAGTAGTTTGGTTACAAAATACGCAAGAATACGTATTCTGGCCGAAACTACGGCTCGTCACTGAGCCTAGATAACGTGGTAATCAGTAGGTATAGTCACTAGGGACTATAACCATCGTGATCACGCTCACGTTATGAAGTTCAAACGAACTTCGCATCGACCATAAACTGGTCAATGCAGAAAGTCAAACAAAGTTTGACTTTCGGACCCGAAAAGCGATAAAAGAACGAAAGAATACTTACGAAGGGTCCCCGCTAGTAAATCTTGATCGAATAGCTCAGGTATGAAGCAATGGCTTCAACTTAGAGCTCTAGGATCAGATTTGTGGGTTTTTGAGTTGTGAGGGGTTGGGTATTTATAGGATATGCACCACCGTTAGGATCGTTTCTTGGAGAAGAGGGCACGATCAAGGCCGTACACTTGTCGGGAAGTTGTGGTGTCTAAATTGCCACTAACCATAGGGATTCAACATGTGGCAAGGGATTAAAGAGTGGAGAACAGCTGTTAACAGCTGTTAATACGTCGAATCTGGTCCCGAAAGCGAAAAACTGAAGTTTCTGCATGTTTCTGCCCCAGCATAGGCAGTCGCGTAGCGCGACAGGTGAGGCCACATGCAGTGGCGCTACGCCACTGCCCCACCTGAAACAGAAAGTTTGAAAAAATGGCAGAAATGGTCCCTGTTGTGTTTCAAGGCATTTCCGACACTTCCAAGGCCCGTAAAGCCATCTTTAAGGCCCTAAAATGTTGCCTAAACATTGTGGACATGAAACATGTTCAAAAATATGCCGGATGATGGTTCGTTTGGCCGTACGAACGCGATGTTCGCTTAATTACGACGGAATGCGCACAAGCGCGAAAAACGATCCAAATGACGCGACGAATGGATTTTTCTTAAGGCGAACACTAAAATATAATGTAGTCATGCTTACATAAATTTTTAGATGTCCGGATGTATTCAGAACGTAGGTTATGCGCGAAAATGCAAACTTATGCACTTTTTGACACTTTTAATCCCTGATCCTTCTACACTTGATCTTAACATGCTTTCTTGCACTTCGAGTCCTCTAACTTGACTTTTATGGGCCTTAAGACATAACCATACTTTGTTAAGTCCTTGGGTAACTTTATGGTTACCCGATAAGTCTTAATTTCCAATGTTTACGCTTTAACCCCTCTCACACGAATTTGATCACAACTTTCTCATACGATAACGAAACTTTATGAAATTTTAATCGTGCATTCTAGTGAGCATAATTTACATTTACAAAGCTTCGGGTTTGTCAAAAGGTCACTCAGAGGTATATCTTTAACATGTTGACACATTTAACCCCTGTAGTTTGTAATCTCTCACTTTTAGCTTCGTATGATCCATGATTCATTCGTTTGAAGGTATGAACATTGTGTAGGGTTAATGTTCATTATATTTATTCACAGTTGACACTTAGAATCCGTATAAACACATACTTTCCATGTTTGTCAACTTTAGTCCTTTTATAACATTCTTTCACACGTTCAAACTTTATGACACGTGTCAACACATTATAGGACGTGAATTTTCGAGGTGTTACAATACTTGCCTAATTCATCAACATTGGTTTCCAACAATAGTTACCCATTCCCGGGCTTGTCAACCTTAGTGTATCACTTCCATTCCATGGTTTACGCTTTTATAACCCAATTTCACGAGTGACGTTTAAGTCACTTTGAACACTACCAATTCGACCATTATTTAACCCGTTTGGTTTGTCGAGTGAGTTACATCACTTCATTGACATTCCAACATGGCTATTTTAAACAATATCATCAACATACATATTTATTTAACTATTTTGACCCGATTGGTTGTCAAGTGAGTTACATCACTTCGTTGACATACCAAACGCAATCATTTCCGCTATATCAATATTAAACATATCTACGACTAGGTTTAACTACATAAGTGTAACGAGACGACTAGTCACGTACCTTTCAAAGCATATCCTTCTAGCACGCGTCCGCTCTGACTTGACCGCTTGAAGATTCAACCACCGTGCCTGTAGAGTTCAACTAACACCGTGTTTAGAACTCTTATTGTTTCCTATAACGCATAATTCACCATGACATTCACATATGCGTTTTTGCTCGAATTTCAACCTCTAGTTTTCTTTTAGGCATTTCAACAAACACCTAAAGGGCACGATTTTTATACATCTTTTGTCAAGTCCATTACTATTTTTTTAAACCAAGTTTATGTTATCAAAATCAAACCCTTGGTCTAGTATTCCTGAACATTATCACTATCTTGCATCATAAGATCAATTTTCTCACAATTTATCATACTAAATCATATGTTCATCACAATGATACAAAAACCCACTTACACATATATGGGTAATTATCAATTTCATAATTTTCATCACTAAATCACCAAACTTTCGACTAGGGTTTACTCATAGACATGGATTTAACACAACACCACTCATAAATTCAACATTCAAGCATGAATTTAAATTATGAGTGTTTATCCAAAGTTCAAGATATAACCAAATGATGAAATTTAATATACCTTATGATCCCTTCACTTAGGTGATCACTAATATGAGCTTGGATTTCGATTTGGAACTGATTTGAGCCTTCAATTTGTGAAATTTGTATGAGTTAGGGTTTGGTGGAGAGCTTCTTGGTCGACCCCTGTGTTTAGTCGAACCAGAACACACACTTAGAGTGTGCTTTGGTTTTTGTTATTTTATTTAATAAAAACAATTTTTGGTTTTGTCACTTTTGGCCCCTCAATTTTCCTAAAATTTTATATAGTGTGATTTAACCAAGTTCCCTTATTATTACTTGGCTTGTGATTAACTAGGTTATTCATTCCTAGTCACTTTATCTTGGTTATAAACGACATTTAATTTATAATATAAAAATTTATATTTTCGGGGTGTTACAAGTCTACCCCCCCTTAAAGAAGGTTTCAGAGGTTTCATCCCTGAAACCTTCTTTACGTAGTTCATTGGTTAGACCAACGAACCTAGTTTCATTTTCATGAAATTCCTTCTTTTCGGTAAAGAGTTATCATTCGTATTGACATGGGTGTCTTTTATGTATAAGTCCTCATGGACCTTAGCTTTCGCCTTATATTTCTTATTTTTGTCATCTATTTGTCCCAATTGACAATCAACCGCACAATAGTAAGAGTTCGTCAACATGTTTACTCCATACTAACCCCATATTGACCAGTGTTTTGTATAAATCACAACAATATTTTGACTTCGGATGGTCTTATCGGCTAGACTGATTAGTCACCGTTTTACCTCATACCTCGTTATTCTAGTATACTATATTGCCGTCATCGGCCCTTTGCGCGCTTATAATTTCATATACAGTAACTCATATTACAACGTGGTTGTATTCTATATCACCTTTTATAACCATGATCGCATCACGTCATGTTTAAGTTTTTATAAACCTTTCATTAACAAACTCTTCTTTCTAAAGTATTGTTTTACACCTATGAGTGTAAAGACCTATATCCTTTATTATTAACTATTTTCTAATTTGTCTTATAATATTCATAAATGTTAAACGTTGTTTCTTACTAAAACTAAATTTTAGTTTAACATTTTCCTCTTTAACACATGTCATTTAATCATATCGAGAATTTGACGACAAGAATCATTCTTTTTCGTTATTGCTTTATGCGAGGAATCATAATTAGTTCCCACGCTTTACCCAAGTGACCCGTAGGTTCTTTTGCTTAGCCTCGTAGGCTATTTCTTTACGGGTTTTTTTACCCTTTTTGGTGAGGTCCCTATATTTTAATTTAATTTTATTTTAGTTTTTTATTGCTGACGCGAGGGTTATTTAATCCTATAAACCCTTACTTTTTTTATAATCCCAAAGGTTATGACGATCCCGTAGATCATCTTTTGCATGTGTCGTTTCATATCCTTAGAAATACACTTCTGGTGTCAGGGCACCCTTTTCAAGCCTAAAACTTATTCATTTTCACTTTCGAATTTTATCGATTTGACCGTAGTCTAAGGCTACACCCGTTTCCTTTTGAACTATTCCTCCGACTCTATGACTTCTTCTGTCATTTACACGTCGGTTTGTTCTTCGCTTATCGTTATCCGGTTCGCACCTTTATTTAAGTACAACCCGTTACCCGGGTTCTTTTATCTTAATGTTTTAATGCTTCCGTTGTCTGGTTTGCATTTTCCTATTTATACACTCTCACTACCCGTGTCATAAGTTTATTAATAATTTGCGCTCCCATTAATGGTTTGCGCTTAATTGCACTACCGTGCATTATACTTTATTTTGATTTATTTGATTGTATTAGCAAAATCTATCGCCTTTATCCAACCGGATCCTTTATTCTTTTATTCGTCTTATTTGTGACTTGTTCATGTGAATTTCATCACTTGTGACAGTCGAACTTTGTCTTTATGCCTTGACATTCTAAATTCTGGGGTTATATTTTTATTTGTATCCTTTCCCTCGGCTCATTATTTTAATGTAATATGTTTCCATTACCCGACTTGTGTTTTTTTCCCTTTATTATTAAACATTTTACTTATTTGATTCGAACACCCTCTTTCTTTTGTTAGTAACCCTTAGATCCGTCCCTTTTATCAATGTCCCGACGGTTCATTTCTAAAGTCATATTTGGTAAAACCACTGCTATTGCTATTGTTATACGGCTTTTGGGGTTTACTCGTTTTCATTACAACACTTTTAAAACGTTTCTTTTACTGATCTTTTATACAATCACACCCATCAATGTGATTATCGTTCTTCCTCGTAAGGATTTGATTAATAATCTGTTACTTTGATAGTTACCCATACCCAAGTTTCTAAATCCACATTTATTGATATTTCATTATTCACAGCAGTGAACAATACGTATTATCCATTTAGCTTCTTTCTCGGGGATATTTCTGCCCAAGCCTTAATTTCTCATTTTTGACCTTAATCCATTGTAATAATAACAAAACCAATTCATTTTATTTTATTATTCCATGTTGTTGTATGGAATTTACCCACATCGTTTATCAATATAAACGATGTTTCTACGCGTTTTATTAGGTTTAGACAAGTATATAACCTTGTCTTCACAGCTTACTTACTATTACAAATCCCAGGTTCGGGTGTAATTACACTCCTTCCCAATACGACGTTTGTTCGCTTCATTAAGTTCCCGGGTTCGAGTGTACGCACGCTCCTTCCCATTATGACACTTATCTTTCATTGCATTCCCGGATTCAAGTGTACGCGCACTCCTTCCCATTGCAATATTTATCGAGATTACTTTTACCTCGGTTTTACATACTCGCCATTATTTATTTATTTATATACATATATATATATATATATATATAGAGAGGAAGGTTAACGTACATTACGGCTTAACGTACGACCGGTACTTCATGAAATTACGCACGTTCATTTGAAAAATCACGCACGTTATAAGCCTCAAAAACCTAATCACGCATGTTGGAACATATAATCACGCATGTCCAACTCCCAGTTCAAAAATCGCATCCCCTGTTTTACGATCTGAAACCATTGTTACCGCCCTCTGACTCCAATCGAATAAAAGTTTGGTCATGTTTCTGCATCCTCTGTTACGGTTGGAATCAAAGTTTCGTCATATCCCTTCACCCTCTGTTCTACGATTTGAATTCGATGGTCGACAATTTGATGAAACTTTTCAAAATCAAAGATAAATTTGAACCCAAATCGATAAAATTGACAGGACAATTGCGAATTTGAAGTGAAAGGAAAAGAAAATTGAAAAGAATCGGAGGAAATTGATCAAACCCAGGTTAATTGAAAAAGAACAAAATCACGCACGTTATAGTGTAAAATTACGCAAGTTGTCGTACGTAATGTACGTTAAGCCGTAATGTACATTTCACTTTCTCTCTCTCTCTCTCTCTCTATATATATATATATATATATTTCTTTTATATAATTCATTCATTTCACTACTCATATATGCCCATATGCCACTATCGTTCATTATGCGAATTGTTGCATTCTACTTGCCTTATCGTAATTTAGAACGTGTACCTGATTGATACTCGCCCTGATGTACTCCGTTGTCTCAAGTCATTACTTGATTTAGGTTCTTTGCTAGCATGTTCTTTGTCATGCTTCCGAACCTTCCGCCCTTTAAATTATTTATCCCCCGTCATATTCAGATGCGGTCATTATATCATTCGAACATTTCCTATTAATTATTAATCTTGTTATTCAATGTTGCCTGTATTGTTATACGAGACATTCAAATATACTTACTTTACAAGTACTTATTTTATATTCAATCTATGATTAGGATTTAAACTACCTAGTCATCTTTTATCGACAATAGACATCTCAAATATGCAATGTTTATATCAATTGTTAAACATTTCATTTCATTATCATTTGCATCTTTCACTTTGATTTAGCCAAGTTTGTAACTTGCTTAAACCATTCGTGTTTAGTGCACTTTCCGGGTTTGAGTGTATTAACACACCCTTCCCATGCACTTTAATTCACATTCATTTCCTAATATTTTGTTACAATCTACTCATATAAATAATTCTTACCGGATGTTTGATCAAGCTTCGAACCGAACACACTTTGTCAACAACCTTGAGCTCTGATTACCAACTTGTAACGCCCGTCTTAATTTAACACAATTATAACGTTTAACACACAATTTATACAAAAATGCGAGCTTACATAAAAAAAAACTTTGTTGGGTTAACGATCATACATGATCAAAGCATTTGAGTTATCATCCTAACTAGTTTAAACATTTCAAATGCAATACTTAGTGTTTACAGGATTTAGTTATAACAAAACCAAATGAGATCAATGCGGAAGCTTTAAACGACGTGTGTTCGGTCCTTGTTTCGTGCTTGAGCTTCATCCGGAGTAACATAACATTCACCTACATTCAAAACCAACTTAAAAATTAGTTTTGAGCCCTTTAAAGATCATTAAAACATAACCTTTATGCGAAATATTCAAGAAAAATGATTTTTAACCAGTTATTTAGGCCCTCGCGGGGCGCGGCTGATTAAGGGCCTTCCTTCGCGGGCCGCGACACTTGTCGCGTCACGCGACGCACACATGGTCTCGCCGTCGCGTAGCGCGACGGCCATATTTTTCCAGAACGTTTGTTTCTTTTGAGCTGCAGATACCCAGCTCCGAATTAAACCAAAATTCTAACTTAAAACTTGCATAACTTTCGTTCCACATGTCCGTTTTACGTGATTCTTTTTCCTACGTGTCCGTAATTTAATTACGGACCCGTTTACCAACATTGTTCGTATCAAAATTCGGTTTATAAGGAGTTGTCCTATGACTCCATTTTTCTATTATTCGACCCGTATAGTTATATATCATTCCACACATTATTCATCATCATTGGTTTCTAAACATAATTACCCATTTCCCGGGCTTTGTCAATATTGGCGTATCACTACCATTCCATGGTTTATGCGCGCAATGTGTCACGCTTGTCCTCGATGTTTCAATCATGTTTATTTGTACGATTTCAACAAGTCATGATTCTAAACTTTTGACCCAATATCATGGGTTCTTTTAAGACAAACTTATCCTTTTGGCATGTCAGGTCCCGACCCCCGCTCTCGTTATTTCATATTTAACGAGTGACATTCAAGTCACTTCAATATTACCTAATTAGACATTGTTTTGACCCGTTTGGATTTCGAGTGAAACCCACCATTACGATGACATACCAAACATTACTCTAACCAATATTTTGACCCGTTCGTTTGTCTAGTGAGCTTCGTCACTTCAACGATAATCAGGTTCACCATTAACGCTAATTCTAATTCAACAAGCTATAATCAATATTTAAACATAATGTAACGAAACCATAGTTACGTACTTGCCTAATTCATCAACATTGGTTTCCAACCATAGTTACCCATTCCCGGGCTTGTCAACCTTAGCGTATCACTTTCATTCCATGGTTTACGCTTTTATAACCCAATTTCACAAGTGACGTTTAAGTCACTTCGAACACTACAAATTCGACCATTATTTAACCCGTTTGGTTTGTCGAGTGAGTTACATCACTTCATTGATATTCCAACACGGCTATTTTAAACAATATCATCAACAAACATATTTATTTAACTATTTTGACCCGTTTGGTTGTCGAGTGAGTTACATCACTTCGTTGACATACCAAACGCAATCATTTTCGCTATATCAATATTAAACATATCTACGACTAGGTTTATCTACATAAGTGTAACGAGACGACTAGTCACGTACCTTTCAAAGCATATCCTTCTAGCGTGCGTCCGCTCCGACTTGACCGCTTGAAGATTCAACCACCGTGCCTGTAGAGTTCAACTAACACCGTGTTTAGAACTCTTATTGTTTCCTATAACGCATAATTCACCATGACATTAACATATGCGTTTTTGCTCGAATTTCAACCACTAGTTTTCTTTTAGGCATTTCAACAAACACCTAAATGGCACGATTTTTATACAACTTTTGTCAAGTCCATTACTATTTTTTTTTAAACCAAGTTTATGTTATCAAAATCAAACCCTTGGTCTAGTATTCATTAACATTTTCACTATCTTGCATCATAAGATCAATTTTCTCATAATTTATCATACTAAATCATATGTTCATCATAATGATACAAAAACCCACTTACACATATATGGGTAATCATCAATTTCATGATTTTCATCACTAAATCACCAAACTTTCGACTAGGGTTTACTCATAGACATGGATTTAACACAACATCACTCATAGATTCAACATTCAAGCATGAATTTAAATTATGAGTGTTTATCTAAATTTTAAGATATAACCAAATGATGAAATTTAACATACCTTATGATCCCTTCACTTAGGTGATCACTAATATGAGCTTGGATTTCGATTTGGAACTGATTTGAGCCTTCAATTTGTGAAATTTGTATGAGTTAGGGTTTGGTGGAGAGCTTCTTGGTGGCCCCTGTGTTTAGTCGAACCAGAACACACACTTAGTGTGTGTTTTGGTTTTTGTTATTTTATTTAATAAAAACCATTTTCGGTTTTGTCACTTATGGCCCCTCAATTTTCCTCAAATTTTATATAGTTTGATTTAACCAAGTTCCCTTCTTATTACTTGGCTTGTGATTAACTAGGTTATTCATTCCTAGTCACTTTATCTTGGTTATAACCGACATTTAATTTATAATATAAAATTTTATATTTTCGGGGTGTTACAATAAATCAAAAGAAAACTTCAGAAAATCAGGTGTAAAATGTGTAGTTTATCAGACCTGAGCCGGAAACATGTGAAATTCCGTTAGATCTGGTACAATAAGTGTGATAATCCTTTAGATCTTGTAAGAAAGTTGAGGAAATCCTTTAGATCTGGAGTCGATCTTGGTTAAATGGTGCTCCACAACAGTTTGCATAAGCAACTGAGTGGAAACCACCTACAAGAGGCCCAAATCGGTTGGTTTTTGAGAAAAAGTTGAAGTGTTCGTGTGATTTTGATGAAGATCATGGTGTAGAAGTGATAAATGATGAAGGTTGTACCCAAAAAAACTTTCGACTAGGGTTTACTCCTAGACATGGATTTAACACAACATCACTCATAGATTCAACATTCAAGCATGAATTTAAATTATGAGTGTTTATCTAAATTTTAAGATATAACCAAATGATGAAATTTAACATACCTTATGATCCCTTCACTTAGGTGATCACTAATATGAGCTTGGATTTCGATTTGGAACTGATTTGAGCCTTCAATTTGTGAAATTTGTATGAGTTAGGGTTTGGTGGAGAGCTTCTTGGTGGCCCCTGTGTTTAGTCGAACCAGAACACACACTTAGTGTGTGTTTTGGTTTTTGTTATTTTATTTAATAAAAACCATTTTCGGTTTTGTCACTTATGGCCCCTCAATTTTCCTCAAATTTTATATAGTTTGATTTAACCAAGTTCCCTTCTTATTACTTGGCTTGTGATTAACTAGGTTATTCATTCCTAGTCACTTTATCTTGGTTATAACCGACATTTAATTTATAATATAAAATTTTATATTTTCGGGGTGTTACAATAAATCAAAAGAAAACTTCGGAAAATCAGGTGTAAAATGTGTAGTTTATCAGACCTGAGCCGGAAACATGTGAAATTCCGTTAGATCTGGTACAATAAGTGTGATAATCCTTTAGATCTTGTAAGAAAGTTGAGGAAATCCTTTAGATCTGGAGTCGATCTTGGTTAAATGGTGCTCCACAACAGTTTGCATAAGCAACCGAGTGGAAACCACCTACAAGAGGCCCAAATCGGTTGGTTTTTGAGAAAAAGTTGAAGTGTTCGTGTGATTTTGATGAAGATCATGGTGTAGAAGTGATAAATGATGAAGGTTGTACCCAAAAAAACTTTCGACTAGGGTTTACTCCTAGACATGGATTTAACACAACATCACTCATAGATTCAACATTCAAGCATGAATTTAAATTATGAGTGTTTATCTAAATTTTAAGATATAACCAAATGATGAAATTTAACATACCTTATGATCCCTTCACTTAGGTGATCACTAATATGAGCTTGGATTTCGATTTGGAACTGATTTGAGCCTTCAATTTGTGAAATTTGTATGAGTTAGGGTTTGGTGGAGAGCTTCTTGGTGGCCCCTGTGTTTAGTCGAACCAGAACACACACTTAGTGTGTGTTTTGGTTTTTGTTATTTTATTTAATAAAAACCATTTTCGGTTTTGTCACTTATGGCCCCTCAATTTTCCTCAAATTTTATATAGTTTGATTTAACCAAGTTCCCTTCTTATTACTTGGCTTGTGATTAACTAGGTTATTCATTCCTAGTCACTTTATCTTGGTTATAACCGACATTTAATTTATAATATAAAATTTTATATTTTCGGGGTGTTACAATAAATCAAAAGAAAACTTCGGAAAATCAGGTGTAAAATGTGTAGTTTATCAGACCTGAGCCGGAAACATGTGAAATTCCGTTAGATCTGGTACAATAAGTGTGATAATCCTTTAGATCTTGTAAGAAAGTTGAGGAAATCCTTTAGATCTGGAGTCGATCTTGGTTAAATGGTGCTCCACAACAGTTTGCATAAGCAACCGAGTGGAAACCACCTACAAGAGGCCCAAATCGGTTGGTTTTTGAGAAAAAGTTGAAGTGTTCGTGTGATTTTGATGAAGATCATGGTGTAGAAGTGATAAATGATGAAGGTTGCACAAGATTTGAGGAGAAATACTTACAAAATGGCCTTGAATCACGATTAAAGTGACTGAGAGTGTCTTGAGTGCGTGTGATCAGATGGCAGAGTGAAAATGTGAGAATGAAGGGTCAAGTGTCCTATTTATAGATGACAGTGACATGGCTAGTCGAATGATCTCGATCGAATGGGGTTAAGTCGGTGCAAGTGTGTGGCAGCTGATCGGATGGTCATCCGATCGGATGTCCATTCGGACAGCCGATTCTCGTTTGCTGGTTTTTCGACTTTGGTTTGTTTTATGAGCGAGGTTAAGCGTTACGTTACGTATTATTGTGAGTAACCATTATCATTAGTATTCCTCTAGGTATCCAATCACAAGAGTAACCATGTGCTTCGGACTTGTGTTAGTCTCTCGTTTATCAAGTATCAAGGCATAACAAGTGTCAAGTTTCTAGCATCTCAAGAGTCAAGATTCACATCGTTCATATGTAAAGCATCACAAGAGTCAAGAACCAAGAGTCAAAAATCATATTGTTCATATATAAATGTATCACAAGAGTCAAGATTCACATTGTTCATATAGGAGAAGCATCACAAAAGCGTCATATATAGTAAAAGTTTCACATAGTTGACATAATTAAGATTCAAATAGTTCATTCCTCATTATGATCGATCGTCTCGCGTGTAAAAGTATAACAGAACAGGAAGTACCACAAGACTTGCCTAGAATTATAAGAGTATCGAAACGCTGGGCGTTACACTGCGGACACGAATGCAGCTCCGAAAACCCAAGCCCGCGTGAGGCAGTTTTTGCACTCGAGACTCATAATTGATTTGTTTTTAATGAGTTTCAATGATGACGAGAAATCGGTTATGTTTTATGGCTGTTTTTAATGAGTTTCAATGATGACGAGAAATCGGTTATGTTTTATGGCTATAAAACCAAACCTCACAAATCAGTTTGAGACACGCCAACAACTGCTCCTTCTCTCTCAATCTCAGTCTCTGCAACGTCTCGTGTTTCATTTCAGGCATGTGTGCAAGTCCGGCAGTGCGCTGTTGCTGCTTCGAACTGGCATACCCTGGGAACAGACCGCGAATCTGTTTAAGGGAATTGTGCCAAACACAAGCCCGGTTCATTGTTACTGTCTCTTTTGCTTTGTTTATTTTATGTTGCCGATTCTTTTCGTATTCAATTTACTAACACTATTTTCGGTGAGATGCAAGCAACAACTTTTATGTGGATAAAAGAGAGAGCGAAGGGGGGTCAGATGGAATGGAAGAAATGGGCGCGGTTCGATATGGCAAGTTGATCGTATGTTTTGTTCTTAATCCAAGTTTGTCGGTAGTTTGGTGATGTTTTCGATTTTGTAAAGTAGTCGGTGGTTGGCTTAGTTTACTATCCATGTATTTTATATCAAACTTTTTTGGTGATGAATGATATTATCTTTTACTGTAAAAAAATCACACGGAATACATAGTTGAATTTACCTATCGTTCAATCATCCAACCAAACTCATTATCATGAGTCATCACAATCACGTACAATGGCCATTTTTGAATTGTGAGAAAAATAATAAATGCAAGTAGATGTGCAACAACATTTAATTAATTCTCTGTCCCAACCAATATGGATATGAAATAACCTCATCTCGTGACTAGTCAATAATAGTATATATAATCAATCGGTGCTCCCTCCCATTATTTCTTTCAATAAATTGATTTGTTTAAAGCATTTATGTTAGTAGTCCAAATGAATACAAATTACAATAGCAGACCCATTAAATAATTTTGTTTGGTTGCAATAATTGGGATGGATAGTTACGTTTCTTGGAGGCATGATTTTCCACATCATGAAGCAAGTACCTTTCTTCTTTTCACAATTAATGAGAAAGTGGTCCGACTTTTCAAACTCTGAGAACACATGCTACAGTCACAGACTCACTCCCCATTCAACTTCAGGCCCACACCCCATTCAACTCCGTTTATTCCCCTTTTGCCCCTCACCTTCAACCTCTACCTATTATTGACTCATCAGTCTACAAACTTCTTTAGACTTCTTTAGGGGCTGTTTGGTAGCCTCTGAATGGTCATTAAGAGGCTACCTCTTAATGAAACCATTAAGAATTTTACCAATGAGAAGGTAGAAGAATGTAATATGTGATGATTTACCATTCAGAGGTTACCTCTTAACCATTCAGTCTTGAGGTTATCTATTATTCATTCAGAGGTTTTAAACCATTAAGAGGTAGCATCTGAATGGTCATTATGAGGCTACCAAACAGCCCCTTAATCTTTTAATGATGATCTTATCAAGGGTTTAAAATAGGGAGCAATGGATGAGAGAGAGATGCATTTAGAAGTGGCTTGAGGGTGTAAGGAGTGGTTAAACAACTAAAAAAACAACCAATCAGAGTGCGCCACGTCAATCAGTGAAAAATGTTTAAAATTTGCTGAAAAGTGTTGGCAATGGTTTAAACACTTGCTAAAGTGGTAAACTTTAAAAAAAAAAAGAAAAAAATGTGTGATTGATTGAGATTTGAATGGACCCCACCCCACACTACCATCTCTCTCTCATACCCTCCCTTCACCGCTCCCTTCACCGCATGGCAAGCCCTCACCGATTCAGCAAACAAACCGCATCGGCAAAGGGTCGGCGGCGGTGTTTGCCGCGCGGCAACCGCCTTTGCCGAACCCACACCGGACACCCTGAGAATGTTTAACCCTTAACCTTTTAACTGGCTGAGAAGGGTAATTGAACGGGTATTTAGGTATAGGACCTAGTATGAGATTGAATATAAGAGTTATCTTGGGTCCATGAATCGGGTATTGAATTAGGCAATCCCTGATGATCCCCCAAAATCAATACTTTACTCATTTACCCGCCATGGAAACCCAATATTCTTATTGTATTTTATGATGTGATAAATAATATTTTGAATTTGATTAAGTTGTTTAAAATCTTAAAGTAGTTAAAAGTTCATAAGTGTTACAATTGTCCTTGAGTCTACGTAAAACCTAGGTTTCGATTTTAACCCAGTTTTATACACATGTGTGCTCCACGCCTTTTAACTTGTATTGTTTTTTTTTTTTTAACGGCAAAAAACTTCATTCATCACCCAAAAGTTTCTAACTTATATTGCTGTTAAATAGATTCCTTTGGTAAATCATGATTAATTAAAATGCCATGATGACACTAAATCACCAATAGCAGGTTGGTAGGTTGGATAGGACCATGTAACATTTAAAAAACAGACTAGGCTCCATATGGGTTGTTTAGGAAGAAATAATATTGGCATGTGTTCTCAACAAAATGGTGACTTTTTTTCCTTAAATGGATTTACCTACTACATTTGTTTTTATTTTTATGGTGGCTAGTGGCAATGATAGTCATCGTGTCGAAAACAATGGTGATGGCTTCTTCATCGATGGTTCATGGTAGCATCGAAGGTCAATTAGAAAGTCTCAGGCACATGGCTTTATAGCCTAGTGGCATCTTGGTGGTGGGATAAGGTTTTGGGATCAATGGGTCCTGGGTTCGAGTCTCACAAGGGGGTTTAAGGGTTTTCCCATATTTATTGGGTTTCCTCCTGAATTGGTGTATAGGCATTATGCCTAGTGGAGATGGATATGATCGGGTGGTACCGCTGGTGGCACGATAATACTCCAGTGGTCCGTCAGTGATCCTAATTTGTCGTTCAAAAAAAATTAGAAAGTCTCAGCTTTGGCATGCATTAGGAATGAAACTGCATCAAATTGATGACGATTAATTAAAATGCTATGATGACACTAAATCACCAATAGCAAGTAGGTAGTTGGATAGGACCATGTAACATTAAAAAACGGACTTGGCTCCATATGGGTTGTTTAGGACGAAATAATATTTGCATGCGTTCTGAACAAAATGGCCTTTAGTTGACTTTTTTTACTTAAATGAATTCACCTACTATAATTGTTTTTATTTTAATGGTGACCCGTGGTAATGACAGGCGTCGTGCCGAAAACAATGGTGATGGCTTCTTCATCGATGGTTGATGGTAGCATCGAAGGTCAATTAGGAAGTATTAGCTTTGGCATGTGTTAGGAACGAAATGGCATCAAATTGTTTTTTTTTTTTTAAATGGGTTCACCCACTATATGTGTTTTTATGGGGCTTGTGGCAACGACAACCAAAAGTGGTGGCGGTGACAACATATGTGGTGGTGGCGATGGTCGTCGTGCCAATAATAATGGTGATGGTGTCTTTGTCGGTGGTAGTGTCGCGTAGTGGGTAGTGGTAGAGGTGGTGACGGTTATCATATGGTCTTGACATATAATGTCGAGGAGTAGTGTTAACCCATTTGTACCATACCATGTTTTAGCATTTTTTATAAGAGTGATATTTTATTATATTCTAATGGATTAATTTAACAACTGATTCTAGGCTTCTATTTCAAGAACTCATGCATTTGGATCATGCAATTGGATTATTCGGCCTTTTGGGCCCATACTCAACTTAATGGAAATGTCTTATTCGGCCTTACTACATTCTACGATCTTCTTCAACTCTCACGAGGCCACCTTTATTAACTAACTAATGGGAAGTAGCCGATTGAAAACAAACCACATTAAAGTCTTCCAAATTTTGGAAGACTTTTCCAATTATTAGTTATGAAAATAATTTTGAATAATTACTTTTTTTTTGTATTTTAACAAAAATCTACTTATTAAACCAGCAATCGTACTATTTTACTTGAGGATCAAGCATGATTTAAATTCGCATAATATAACTAAAAAAGGTAAAATGTGTTATACAATAAAGGAATATTTGTTCATTGATGAGGATACGTCCTCAGTCGGACCGAACACCCAACAAATATAGAGCCGAACCAAAAGCCCAAAGGATCGGATCGTATCTAATGTCATAGACGGGACGGTTAGACACTTTGATCCGTTGTAACTAACTGGGACCCACGGCTTTAACTGCCATGATAGCGACTTGTCCGACCCTAACTAACTCGCCACGTCAGCATCCCCCAAAAGTATAAATACCCCGCCAAAACTCCTCACTAAGGGTGATGACTACTTTCTCTCTCTAAACTCTTCTCTCTATCTTCCTGACCTATTCTCTCCTCACAAATACTTATTCTCACGCCTGAGCTTGGTCACATAGAGGCCCCCCTCCCTGTGACGAGGCTAACGGTGTGTTTCTTCCTTGTGATCTTGCTGGTTCTTGTCAGGTCATCTGAAGTTCTGCTCAGACCAGGTCGGACCAACTGGTTTTGAGTCTTCAGTGGCGCCATCCCCTCGAATTCAAGCAATTCACTTTGTTAATTCTGTACACTCGAAATTATGGAATCCACAACAGCTGCCTCCACAAACAATTTCCCGTCTTAGAACGACATTTGGGAAGGAAATGTTGCACCCATAACAACTGTTCCTACAGCAGTTGCCACTGCAGCGGTCCTAGCAGGATCGGCGACAATACCTCCACCTACAAGTTCTGTAATCGCGAGCTCTATCACCACACTCTCAGTTACTGCTCCAGTCGCCATGTCGTTGCCTAGTTTTGACAACATTTTCCTCCAGCGAAATGCTGAATTACTACGGCAACTACAGCAGCAGCAGCATCGAGAAGAAATGTTGCAGAGTCTTTGCACGAACTTGTTCAACAGCGCTTATCCAGGGGATAATCCCGTCTCCGTCGGAGCTTTCACCTCTGAATCTATGGTAAGTTCTATAATCTCCACTCCCATAACATGTGTTTCTCAAGTTTCCTCACTTACGAGTGCTCCAATAAATAACGGTCTTTACGGCCTGTTTCGCCCGGGATCTATGGGTTTAAACCCTCAAGATCAAAAGTTAATCATGCCATACCATCCTACGTCTATGACTTCTTAGTCGAAGTTCACGTTAAGGATCGTTAATGCGGCACTCCCGGCAAAGTTGAAGATGCCCCCGACGCTAAAATTTAACGACAGTACGTCCGACCCGGACGATCACATGTTCGCTTTCGTCGGAGCGGCTAAGGTCGAACAATGGCCCATGCTGGCATGGTGTCACATGTTAGCTCAGACTCTCACCGGGTCGGCAAGGGTGTGGTTCGATGGATTGCCAGAAGGATCGATCGATCACTTTGAAGATTTCCGGCGTATATTTTTGCAAAATTTCTATCAGCAGCGACGCTGCAAGAAAGACATTACTGAGGTTCACCACATAAAACGCCGCGACGGAGAGTCCGTAGAAGATTTCATCGATCGTTTCAATCGAAAGAGCATGCAGATAAGCGGGGCAGTTGATCAGCTCCGTGTTTCCGGATTCTGTCATGGAGTTCGAAACAATCAGCTCGTAGATAAGCTCCACGAAGATCTCCCAAAAACCATGGAGATACTTATGGAACGAGCCCGAGCCTTTGTCCGAGGAAAGAGCGCCTGCGGTCAACCGAATGAAACAGCAGCAAGGAATGTCAAGGCTCGAACCGCATCATGGAGGCGGAACACGTCACCACCAAAAGATAGAAGCAGCAATTGGAGCAGAAGTCGTGACCCGTATCAAAAGTCTGATCGAAACAGCTTCCGAACTGGTAACGTACGTTTTAACACTTTCTCCGAACTAACTGAGTCGCCGAGCGAGATCCTTAGTACGGAGACTACCCGTTTTCCCACACCATCGAAGCAGCGGCCTACATCAGATAAGCACTCCAAAAAGTACTGTGAGTACCACCGAGACAAAGGGCATACGACCGACGAATGTTGGGCACTAAAACAAGAGATCGAGAAGGCCGTACGATCCGAAAACCTCTCCCATCCCGTAAAAGAAGTAAAGGATGGGAAGAAATCCGTAGCAACGATTGACAATCCGAATACCGAGGCTGGGATCAATATGATTCGATCTACCGAACCAAGGTGGATAAAGCGGCCGAACCAGCACATGGCAGCTTGGATGCAACAACCAACATACTTTCCTCTGATCGATCCGGAAATGCTCGAGACGGACCGATCACAATAGCGGTCGTAATTGCAGGACATTTAGTCCGACGAATTTACGTAGACGGAGGAAGCGCCTTTGAGATAATGTACTTGCAATGCTTTCAGCAGCTGAACCCCCAAACAAGAAAGAGATTAATCGAGGTGTCTACCCCTCTAATAAGTTTTTCGGGAGAGGTGGTTCGTCCGATAGGGCAAATTACCCTTCCGACCACATTCAAAGATAATGACAGAAGCAGAACTGTTCAACTAACCTTTCTGGTTGTTGGTACTCATTCGTCGCATAACGTAATACTCGGGCGACCCGGGTTACGAGCTCTCAGAGCAATCAGCTCAACAATACACGGTGCCATAAAATTCCCCACCGAAGCAGGGATCGCCACTATCCTTTCGGAATCAAATTCATTCGTTGCAGAGGTAAGACACGCAGCAGAAACAAGCTCCAAAAAATCCGAAGTACCTACAGAGCTTTGGGCGATTAACCCAGAATTCCCGGAACAACAAGTGGCTATCGGTGCTCAGCTCCCAAAACGAACAAAGAAGCTCCTATGGGAATTGTTGAGTAACTCAATTGATGTTTTTGCATGGAAGCATTCTGATATGCAAGGAGTTCCTAGGTCCATGGCACAGCACCATCTGAACGTAAAAGAATCAATCAAGCCAATAGCGCAAAGGAAAAGGCACATGGCACCGGATCGAGCCAAGGCAATTGCCAAAGACGTAAAGAGTCTCCTAGATGTCGGGATCATTCGAGAAGTCCGGTATCAAACCTGGGTGTCGAACCCAATTATGGTACGAAAGAAGGAAAACTCATGGAGAATGTGTATCGATTTCACCGATTTGAATGATGCGTGCCCGAAAGACTGTTTTCCATTACCGGAGATCGATGAAAACATTGACTCCGTCGCTACGTTCAGGCTGAAATGTTTCTTAGACGCTTACAAGGGGTATCATCAGATACAAATGGCAGTCGAAGATGAGGACAAGACAGCCTTTGTTACTAATGAAGGAGTTTACTGCTTTACCAAGATGCCTTTCGGCTTGAAAAACGCCGGTGCTACGTACCAGCGTTTAATGAACAAAGCTTTCAAAGACCAGATCAAGCGAAATTTAGAAGTATATGTTGATGATATCGTAATCAAGAGTCACGACGAAGCGGCCATGCTGAAAGACATACTTGAAACATTCACCCGACTCCGAAGCATCAATATGAAGTTAAACCCTAAAAAATGTACGTTCGGGGTAGAAGAAGGGAAATTCTTGGGAGTCATGGTCGGATCAAAGGGTTTACGAGCCAACCCTGACAAGATTGATGCTGTTCTCACCATGAAGCCTCCAACGTCGGTTAAAGAAATCCAGTCCTTAAATGGACGATTGGCCGCTCTCCACCGTTTCTTGTCGAAAGCAGCAGGCAGATCTCTCCCATTCATGGCCGTACTTAGAAAAAGTTTCAGATCGGAGTTTAAATGGACCAAACAAGCTGCGTGAGCCTTTGAAGAACTTAAAGTCTATCGGGGCACATTACCAACCCTCACCGTACCGAAGAAGACGAGGTACTAACGGTTTACTTGGCTGCATCACGCGGTGCCATCAGCGCGGTGTTAGTCGCCCACCGAATCGGAGCACAAATCCCCATCTACTACGTAAGCCGAACGTTGAAAGATTACGAAACAAGATATCCACATTTAGAAAAGCTAGTTCTGGCATTGGTCCATGCTTCAAGAAGGCTTCGCCGTTATTTTCAAGCCCATCCGATTGAGGTCTGAACTGATCAAAGAATCCAACACGTTCTCCGACGACCCGAAGTATCAGGTCGCATGGCAAAATGGGCGATCGAGCTGGGTGCTTTCAACATCACCTTCAAAACCAAAGGTCCGCTAAAAGGACAGGTGATAGCTGATTTCCTAGTCGAAATGCCGGAAGACAAAGAAACGGAAGGAACAGAGCAAACTTCAAACAAACCTTGGTCGTTATATACGGATGGGGCTTCGAGCGCCGAAGGTGCAGGAGCAGGTTTGATTCTCACCGATCCCGATGGCATAGATATGACATATGCACTCCGTTGGAATTCAAGAGCTCCAATAACGAAGCCGAATATGAGGCATTATTGGCAGGCTTACGTTTAGCAACCAAAGTCGGAGCGAAAAATGTCATAGCTCATGTTGATTCATTACTCGTAGCAAATCAAGTAAAAGGAGAGTACGAGGCAAGAGAAACCAACATGATCGAGTATTTAGAGAAAGTGAAACAGGCAATGGCATCGTTCGACTCGTGCAAGATCGAGCACATTCTCCGCAGCAAGAACAAAAAGGCTGATGCTTTGAGCAAGCTAGCATCCGTATCTTTTAGCCACCTTGCCAAGGAGGTACGGGTCGAAGTGTTAGCCGCTCCCTCAATCGCCGTTCCCCAGGTTATGCAAGTAGAAGCTCCACCGCAGACATGGATGACACCAATAGTCAACTACCTGGTGCACGACGTCCTGCCAATTGATTAAGCGGATGCCAGAAAAATCCAGATCAACTCACTTCAATATCAGATGCAGGAAGGGGGTTTGTATCGAAAGACCTTCCTCGGGCCTCTGCTAAAATGCATTGATCCAGAGCAGGCTAGCTATATCATTAGAGAAATACATTATGGCATCTGTGGAATCCATGTCGGGCCAAAAATGATCGTAACAAAGGTTAAAAATGCCGGATATTATTGGCCCGGGATACATGAGAGTGCAGTTAAAGAGCTCCAGCAATGTGATGAATGCCAGAAGCACGCACCAATAAGCCTCCGAGCGAAGAACGAAATGATTCCAGTAACTACCGCATGGCCCTTTCAAAAATGGGGTGTTGATAGAGTCGGACCTTTCCCGCGATCGAGCGGAAGCGCTCAATATCTGTTAGTGGCGGTGGATTATTTCACCAAGTGGGTAGAAGCTAAGCCATTCACAGTTATTGATGTGTGCAAAATGCAACATATAAATTACATCAAACAAGGCATAAAACTAACCCTTTTTAAGTACTAATATTGGAAAAAGAGTGTTTTTGTCTTCCTTTTGTATTTTCAGGATTAAATGAGCTCAAAAACACAAAAGAAGCAAAAAAGACAGCTAATTCCAACATAAATGCAAGGAAAGGAACATAAGTGGACTGCCCGACCCCTCAACGGCACCTTCCAAAGCAAAATGGAGAAGGCAGAAGTCTGAACACGCCCCGTGCTCAGCCAGCACGGGGGCGTGCCCAAGAAGCAGCAGAAAAGACAAATCTATAGAAGCTTCTATTGCCCACCACGGGCCGTGCCCAGCGGACACGGGGGCGTGTCGAAAGTACAGCAGGCGCATTTATTGTAATTGCGAATTACAATTAATGAGGAGAGAGAGTGTCAGACAGGCACGGGGCCGTGCCCAGCGGACACGGGGCCGTGCCCAGCGGACACGGGGCCGTGCCCAGCTCTCTGTTCAGCCTATAAATAGGAGTGCTTGGATTCATTTCATCTCATCCCTTGGCACACCACCTCTCTCACACTTCATCCACCACCCACCACCATCACAACACCATCATCCACCACCATCATCCATTGTCCATCGTAGAGTGTGTGAGTCGTCTCGGGATCCAAGATTGATCGTAAGAGTTCTTGACAATCAAGGCCATGTTTGCCTAAGTCTCTTACATCACTTGGTGAAGACAAAGTGTCTAGTATAATACTTTTTATTTCTAATCTTTTGCACTTTTTATTTGGTTTTGTATTAATGACTTTAATAACTAGTTACTTATGTTGAAGGTGATCTTTCCTTATCGTTTGTCCGTGGTGTCTTGGCATTATTTTACTGTCTATATAAAATAAAAGATTTTCACCATTCATATCTCCACGGTCTATATGGAGGTATGTTGGCTACCTGGTCGGGGGTTAAGGGAACGGTTTGGTAAAGGTCTTGCCATTGTTCAGCGTTTAGAGGTCCTGCAATGGACCTGGGTCAAATTTAGTAGGACCTCCTTCAATGCTTCACGGTATTGGATGGCGGGGGTCCAAACTCTTTGACCCCCTCATAAGTTAACTACTATTAATACTATAACCCGGCTATTTAGGACTGTATCATTGCTGACTCAGACTACTTAGCCGAGGGTAACGTCACCGCCAAAAGCGGGGCCTACCACAATACTGCATTAATAACTTAATTCATTATCTTCCAATAATCCACCCCTTTAGGATTGTATCCTTGCTGACTCAAACTACTGGGGTGAGGGTAACGTCACCTTCAAAAGAGGGGCCTACTACAATAACTAAGATAATCTCTTAATTATGTGCAAAAGTGCGGAAATAATCAAAGGTTATACTAGATACGAGTCGGAACCAAGTGATTCATCTTGTCTATCTGTTTTTATTTTATTTTTATTTTCAGCATTTTAGTTAGTTTTTATTTTTCTTAGCTTAAAACATTTTTCTAAACTTTTATTTTGATTAGACGTTGAAGATAAACCGGTACTAAAAGCTCTTGTGTCCTTGGACGACCTCGGTATCTTACCAACGCTATACTACACTCAACGATGGGTGCACTTGCCCATATGTGTGTTTAGTGTTAGTGAAATATCGTGTTTTATAAATTTAAAACTTGGCTAAAATAAGTGTTAAAAAGGGCTTAAAATATACACCTAATATATACAACACTTTCACGCACATCAAGTTTTTGGCGCCGCTGCCGGGGACACAAGGATTTTAAGAAAGTTAGGAATCAACGGCCTAATCATCTTTTATTTTTCTTTTTAATTTTTTAGGATTTTCTTAGTTTTTCAGCTTCTGCAGAGCTCAGCACGGGCCGTGCCCGCTGAACACGCCCCCGTGCTCAATCATTGGAACTGGCAATCCTGTTTTACGTCAGACAGTAAGCTGAACACGGGGCCATGCCCACTCAACACGCCCCCGTGCCCAAGATTCACTTACTGAAAACAGAACCGTTAGATCCCGACGGTTGGTAATTTCTGACACAAACATGAGTGATAGTAATTGTTTTTACTTTCGGCACCCTTATGGTACGTGGTGTCAATTATGTGGTGGCAAACATGAAGAAGTAAAATGCTACTTTCTAAATTATAGGCCCCACTACATGGACCCACCGACTTCTTACAACCTTAAGAGGGGCGAAAGTAAAAATAAGCACTATTTCTCCCTCGAATGCGCCCAGCCAGATATTCTAGGGAAATGCTCCTTGATGAGTTATTTCAACTAGAAAAGCTAATTCTGAATTGGTTAAAAGAGCTTAGGAAGGATTTTATTGATCCACCCCAAGACGATAACCATGAAGAAATGTTGGAACCGCATTCCAACAACCTCGTTGCTCCCGAAAATACCTTCGTTCCTAGCAAAGACTTGGACGATAGTCGTCCCTGTGTCGATTGTGTCGTGAAGGACTCTCCATCGACTTCGTTCGGTGCATACATAGACCTGAGCGATTCGGCATACACCTTCTTTAACAAGATCCCGGGAAAGGGTTGGACTTGTCCACCTAGAATGAAAATAGGAATTACCCTCACCGACAACCTCTTGCGTTCTCGCCTTAGTCTAGGACAATTAAGGTATCTTAGGCACTTTGGGGTTGTTCCAACCAGTCAGGAGCCACCCGATACTAACAAGTTCCTTAAAAACTAGACAACTTCATAAAACAGTCCCTCGACACGGGGCCGTGTCCAGCCAACACGCCCCCGTGTCCATCAAAAGATTCCATTCTGATCAGTACGTCAGAATACGGACAAAATGTGTCAGAATTCCACCTGCACACGGGGCCGTGTCCAGGATGCTGTCGTTTTCTATAAATGCAGCCAAGAATTCTGCACATTTGGACCAACTTGGGGCAGAGATTTGCAGGAATCTTCTCTCAAACTATCCTAGGTAAGTCTAAAAGAAGGTTCCAACAACCCATCTTGTCCTTTCCTCTTTTAGCCATTTCCTTCTTCTCCATCTTTCTCCAAGAACTACCATTGAAAGTTTGAAGTTCTTCCAACTTTGTGGTAGGGATTCATGAGTTTTGTTCAAGGAATCTTGGTAAAAACATGTCATGTAACATTGTTTTAAGTTATTAGCAACTAAAAAGACCCCATAAGTTCAGAAAATAACTTAAAAATCCAAGTTTCCTTGCTCTGAAATTCTGCAGAAAGATGAACACGGGGCCGTGCTCATTGAGCACGGGGCCGTGTCCGATAACTGTTTCATTTAAATAAACTTTTTCAGTTTATTTTTCGTAGAATGTCAAGTGAAAACAGCGAAACATCTTCTGTGCATTCGTCAAACAGCCGAAGAGGAAGAAGACCCTCCATTGAAGCTACACTTGTGCACTATGTGATAGCATTAAGAGAGGCTCTCGACGAAATGACTTCAGTAGAGGAGGTCCTAATCGACCGTATTAACGATCTTACGATGGGACTTGAAAGCAGCTTCCAAGAAATTAACCTCTTGCACCAGAGGTTAAATATTCTTGTATCACCCCCAAATGGAACCAGTCCTTCCTCAACAGGATTGGAACCTGGCACTCGGAATCAACAACCCTACCGGGTGGGAGGACTTTCCGGCGGAACCTCCCGTGGAACACCAACATGAGATCCCGGTGGAAGTTGAAACTCCTCAAACCAATGCTAATGAGCCTTCTTTTCTCCTTCCAAGGGAGGTGGAAGAATGGCTCGCCGACATTTGAGGAGAACCGCACGCGGAAGAAGGAGTTCAAAAAGGCCTTGTTTAACCAAGATTAATTACTTCTTGGAAATTTTGCTAATTAAAATAAAGTAAAGGCTAGGACTCCATGGTTTATTATTTCCTTGTTTTATCTAGTTTAATTTAGGACTATGTAAATCTCTCTATGATGAAATGAAATGATGGTTTTAAAGTTTGGATGGTTTTTAATGAATAAAGCACACTCATGGTGGTAAGGGATGAAAAGGGGAACGAGAAAAATGAACTCATGCACAAGAACAAGGCAACCCGACAATTCTCTCCAGTCCAGAAGGTTCAACACGGGCCGTGCCCAACCAACACGGCCCCGTGCTGAACCACCTGCAGAAAAACGCCCAGTTCAGGTACCTGGACACGGGCCGTGTTCGCCCAACACGCCCCCGTGTCCAGACTTCTGTATCTCTTATTTCAATTTTGTTACTGGCACTTGAACACGGGGCCGTGCCCGGATAACACGGGGCCGTGTTCAGTGCCCAGTAACACAAATTTTTGCTTTTTAAACACTATTTTACACATCTAATCAACCTAAAAATTTATTTTTAGGACACATTGAGGACAATGTGTAATTTAAGTGTGGGGGTGGATGCTAAAACCTTGAATTTTGCAAGTCCTAAATACAAGCCTTACACAAAACTCTATTGGAACCGCTAATCACCCCAAATTTTTTCAAAAATTTCATTTTTTTTTTTTTTACTTGTCTAGGTTTAACTCGGGAAATTCAAGTTCTCAAAAAGGTTATATTTTTACAAATTTACAACCGATAGCGTAGTGATAAAAAGAACCAACATAAGAAAATTATGAAAAGGCATGGCAAACTTAGTTAAAATTTGATTATATATACTTGATCACATAAAAACCCATTCCCACAAAAGTGAGTTTTGAGCTTTTATTGAGCATACAAATTTACATCTTTAGACTAAATGCTCATTTTTCGTTTCTTGTGTGAATAGCCGCTTGGTTCTTACAACTCTAGAACTTGTCATGACAATACATTCCCGGTCCTTATCAACTTAAACCCGAATAAGTAAATGATGGAGGCATTAGGACTAACCCCTTTTTATTTCTACACCATTATTTTTCTTTTTCTTTTTCCACCTACCAAAAAATCCCCCTAGTTAACCCCTTTGAGCCTAAACCTTTTCATTTCATCACCCAAACCAAAAACCCTTTTACCCACCAAAACCTTTTTCATTTTTTTTACCCTTTGTTTTAGTAACAAGTTCGGTTTTTCGTAAAAAAAAAAATAAAAAAAATAAAATAAAAAATAAATAAAATGTGTTGATGATGAAGCAAAAAGAAAATAAACAAACAAGTTCATCAAAAATAACTTTGTTTGAATAAAAGCTTCATCAAAATAAAAAGTTGAAAAAAAATAGGAAGTCCTACGATAACCGACACTTGTTACGTTTTTCGCCCTTTTTCTACTAACCACTAACCACTATCCCAACCACCTACCTTTAACCCAAGCCTAACCCTTAACTCACAAAGTCCTCTTGATATTTACAAAGGTATAAAAGTTAAAAAGGAGGAGGATTGATTGCTTGGCAAGCTTATGGTAGGAATAAGTTCCATGCCGCTCTCGAGTGATTCACTAAAAATGCACCTTCGGCCGAGTGTGAGTGATTTCTCCCGTGAGGTATGTGAACTTGTATATAAATGGAATTTTAAAAAGGCATGTTATGCCCAAATAAGTAATTTCTCCTATGAAACGTTCTAAATAAATCATTACGAATAGGATTGTAAATAAATAAAAATAAAACCCAAAAAGATCTTGGACATCCCGACACTCTACGACAAGCCCAAAACCTTCTCTTCTACCTATTCCATTTGGGAGTGTAAGCCACATATTAAAGAGTTTTGCTTGAGGACAAGCAAAAGTTCAAGTGTGGGGGTATTTGATGTGTGCAAAATGCAACACATAAATTACATCAAACAAGGCATAAAACTAACCCTTTTTAAGTACTAATATTGGAAAAAAGAGTGTTTTTGTCTTCCTTTTGTATTTTCGGGATTAAATGAGCTCAAAAACACAAAAGAAGCAAAAAGACAGCTAATTCCAACATAAATGCAAGGAAAGGAACATAACTGGACTGCCCGACCCCTCAACGGCACCTTCCAAAGCAAAATGGAGAAGGCAGAAGTCTGAACACGCCCCGTGCTCAGCCAGCACGGGGGCGTGCCCAAGAAGCAGCAGAAAAGACAAATCTATAGAAGCTTCTATTGCCCACCACGGGCCGTGCCCAGCGGACACGGGGGCGTGTCGAAAGTACAGCAGGCGCATTTATTGTAATTGCGAATTACAATTAATGAGGAGAGAGAGTGTCAGACAGGCACGGGGCCGTGCCCAGCTCTCTGTTCAGCCTATAAATAGGAGTGCTTGGATTCATTTCATCTCATCCCTTGGCACACCACCTCTCTCACACTTCATCCACCACCCACCACCCACCACCATCACAACACCATCATCCACCACCATCATCCATTGTCCATCGTAGAGTGTGTGAGTCGTCTCGGGATCCAAGATTGATCGTAAGAGTTCTTGACAATCAAGGCCATGTTTGCCTAAGTCTCTTACATCACTTGGTGAAGACAAAGTGTCTAGTATAATACTTTTTATTTCTAATCTTTTGCACTTTTTATTTGGTTTTGTATTAATGACTTTAATAACTAGTTACTTATGTTGAAGGTGATCTTTCCTTATCGTTTGTCCGTGGTGTCTTGGCATTATTTTACTGTCTATATAAAATAAAAGATTTTCACCATTCATATCTCCACGGTCTAGATGGAGGTATGTTGGCTACCTGGTCGGGGGTTAAGGGAACGGTTTGGTAAAGGTCTTGCCATTGTTCAGCGTTTAGAGGTCCTGCAATGGACCTGGGTCAAATTTAGTAGGACCTCCTTCAATGCTTCACGGTATTGGATGGCGGGGGTCCAAACTCTTTGACCCCCTCATAATTTAACTACTATTAATACTATAACCCGGCTATTTAGGACTGTATCCTTGCTGACTCAGACTACTTAGCCGAGGGTAACGTCACCGCCAAAAGCGGGGCCTACCACAATACTGCATTAATAACTTAATTCATTATCTTCCAATAATCCACCCCTTTAGGATTGTATCCTTGCTGACTCAAACTACTGGGGTGAGGGTAACGTCACCTTCAAAAGAGGGGCCTACTACAATAACTAAGATAATCTCTTAATTATGTGCAAAAGTGCGGAAATAATCAAAGGTTATACTAGATACGAGTCGGAACCAAGTGATTCATCTTGTCTATCTGTTTTTATTTTATTTTTATTTTCAGCATTTTAGTTAGTTTTTATTTTTCTTAGCTTAAAACATTTTTCTAAACTTTTATTTTGATTAGACGTTGAGGATAAACCGGTACTAAAAGCTCTTGTGTCCTTGGACGACCTCGGTATCTTACCAACGCTATACAACACTCAACGATGGGTGCACTTGCCCATATGTGTGTTTAGTGTTAGTGAAATATCGTGTTTTATAAATTTAAAACTTGGCTAAAATAAGTGTTAAAAAGGGCTTAAAATATACACCTAATATATACAACACTTTCACGCACATCAGTTATCTCTGGTTATAATGTAACGAGATTCTTTTGGGAGCAGATCGTGTGTCGCTTCGGCCTTCCACTCTACATAGTGAGCGATAATGCAAAACAATTCGCGGAGAATCCATTCAAGCGCTGGTGCGAAAGTTTGAAGATTAACCAAGTCTTCTCCTCGGTTGCTCATCCCCAGGGGAACGGGCAGGTCGAGCAGATAAACCGACGGATCGTAGATGGAATAAAAAGAAGACTTGGCTACGAAGGCAAAGGATGGGCAGACGAATTGCCGAACATATTGTGGGCTCACCGAACTTTGCACAAGACTAGTAATGGAGAAACATCGTTCAGTCTTACATACGGCACCGAGGCCGTGATTCCCGCAGAAATCGGGCTCCCTAATTAAAGGTGTAAAAACTGGGAAGAAAACGAACAGGAGCTCCGATCCAATCTCGATCTATTGGAATAACGACGGAACGTGGCCGTAATTAAAGAAGCACGGTACAAAAAGAAGATCGAGAAATACTACAATGCCCGCGCCAAACTATACAAGTTTAAAGTTGGAGACTTTGTGCTCCGAAGCAACGATGCAAGCCGCGTCGAAGCACCTGGGAAGTTGACCCCAAAGTGGGAGGGGTCGTACCGCATAAAAGAGGCAAGCGATAAAGGTTCCTACGTGCTTGAGAAAATCGATGGAACCGCTTTCCCTAGAACATGGAATGGGGTCCATCTAAAGAAGTGCTTCATGTAGACGCTGGTCCGTTACGGGATAGAAAGATAGCAATCTTTTATTTTTTAAAGTGTTTCCACTTTCCATGTAAAATTCGGGAGGGTAATGCCCCGAGCATATTTCTATTTCCTTGTAAATCGGGAGGGTCTGCCCCGGAACCACGATTAGTGAAATAATAAATAAAGCGATTTGCATTTTTTGTAAATACAAAACATAGCATATCTATGTACTTAGTTCGAACGATATAAAATGTGCACAAACGGGCCTTGACCCATGTCTCGCGCCGATCGAGAAGGCTTAAATAGTTTTAAAATATAACAAAATCTATTAAGAAACAGGATTGAATCCGAAACGATCCAACCAATTAAAAAAACACCAGTGTCTAAAGCAAGAAAAGAGCAAAGCTCATAAAAGCTTCTTGCTACGATCCGGTCACCTAGATGACCCGACAAAGATTCAGTCAAATAGTAAAAGTTTGGACGCAAACTAAAACTAAGAGGCCAAAGCATAAAATATCGTAACCAAAAGTACGATACCATAAAAGCAAAAGGAGTATGTTCAGCAGATCATAAACAGAAATTAAAATTGTACGGTTACATGCCATAATGAAAGTAAAATATTGTACGATTACAAGAGCCAAGCATCAAGTTTCGTAACTCTCCATCACAATAGGAAGTTCACTCCTCTGTTTGATAACAGACAAAGGTTTGTCCATTAAATCTGCAACCTTGTCAAGAACATAAATGTGAAAATTATCAAAGGCTTTGATCGCAACGTCCAGTGCATCCTTGGCCCCCTCGTCATACCCGAGAACCTCTTCGGCAGAACGAACCAAATCCCTGGCGGCCTGAAAACCTTGTTTAATTCCCTCGTTCACTCCAACTGCATTAACACTATTCACCGGATCCGCAACAACCTTCTCTAATTCAGGGCTTTGATGGACCAACTTCACGACCCAGGCCACCCTGTCCGTAAAAAACCACTGTTTGGTAAGCATGAGCTTCGATACAAGGGCGTACAACTCGATCATCTCACCATCACAACGACTTAACATACCCTTCGCTTCATCAATCGTTGCCTGATGTGACTTGACGGCCCTGTCACGAGCCCTCTCAAGCTCAGCTTTATCTGACAAAAGAAACAAAGAATTTAAAAAGGAGTAGAAAAAGAAAACAAGTGAAGAGCGTTTTACGAACGTACCATTAATCAGGCGATGATGATCGGCCAGAAGTTGGTCGTAAGAAGATCACATCTCCTTCAGCTCCTCTTTGCTTCTCCCCTCGAAATCAAATAATTTTTTCTCCAACTCCCCGAACTTTAGCTTCATATCCTCAATATCATGGGTAGCCTTATCACGAGCCTCGTAGGCAGCCGCGGTAGAAGCTTGTGAAGCCTTGCTGACTCCTTTCGCCTCCGAGACTTGCTTTTTCAGTCGATCTACTTAAGAACGAAGAGATGAGATCTCCTGTTTTGTCTTAGATCGGATACTCTCCTCACTCTTCAAAGAGGCGACCTCGCGTTCAAACCTGCTGCAATTGGACTCTGCTTCAACCCAACGCTTATAGGCTTCCACCACCAGAGAGTTAGACTAAGCTTGATTAAGCATCAGAGCATTTCCAAGCTCTGGACCACTCATCTTCCGGTAATACGCATGCTCAGCAGGAGTCCCGAGATGAAACAAGGCCGTCTTCGCCGATAGAGTATCCATGATCCTGTCCTTATTCGCCAACGACTAATCAGGGATATATATTTCTCCAAAGCATGAGCAGAGTCCACATCCACAACATCGCGCGAACCTAGCTCCCGACATATAAAAACAGCTTCAGTTTCATACCACAATGGGGACGAAGAGGCGCTATCACCACCATCAATCGGTTGTGGGCTTGGCCTCGACACATTAGAAGTGACCCCCGTTGTGGGCTTACCCGAAGGAGAAGGTTCAATTTTCTTGAAGGATAAAGGATCAGGCATATGGATGTCTTTAATAACCTTGGTGGTCGGCCCTCCAAAAGATATCGGGCTCGTCAGAAGATTGACCGGTTGATCCCTCGGAGTTCTACCACTATGAAGATGGGCATCTAAGTTCTCCAACAAACCCCCAGCAGTAGAAAACCCGGTGGCCTGATGTAACGCCCAAAACTTTTCTTTTAAATTAATCAATTAACAACGTACTTTTTTCTAACGAAATTTGGGCATGACCCATTCGTAATAGGAGTGGTCCCCTGTTTTTCACATTCAAAATATATGTTTAACATGACACTTTTAAAAGTACATATTATATACCATCAAACAGCTATGACATGCATACGAAATTCGTTAAGTTCAAAATACATAACAAAAACTAAGTTTTTAACTACTAGATTTAGACAAGTGACCAAAATATTAAGCGTTGTCTTCTTTACATAATTAGCGGAACATGAGGCGGGCCTTGAAGTGTGTTCGAACCGAGCGAAGCTTGAAAGCTAAACTTGAGATTTACCTACATAACCACAACAAAGCAAACTCATTAAAACTAAATTTCTTTCTTTGAATTCAAGAATCTAACTTACGGACTTGTAACCATTATGACATCCGCAACTTGTAAACTACTACATACTTTCATTCTTGCTCACTAGTATGTTCCAAATGGAACTTCATACCATTCTTTCTAGTCTTACATTCTCATCCTTCGACCCGTTTATAAAAGGGTCTACACATATACCATTTTCATACTCAATTCAATTGACACATCAAATGTTAATCACAAAAATATAATAAAATCATGAATTGTACAAGTAGCGTACCTCGGTCTTGATTTCCTTCTTGCTTTGTGCGACTCGAACTCTCCTCCTTTATCCCTATACATTAACATGTTTACTTTAAGATCTTTTCATTCCATTCTTATATATCACTACTACTTTTGGGATAAAGCATCATAACTCAATATAAGTGTTATGTACATTCTTAAGACATGATCATCATATATGTGGTTCAAGTCAAAAGTGCAGAATTTCTAGTTGAGGCATTTTATCGAACACTTGGCGTGCGTACTACTAACAATGCATCATGTACAAGTGCTCAATTCATAATCCTACAAGTTCTTATCATAATTCAACAAAATCATAAATTTCACATAAGTATTCATCCTTTTAACAACCTATTTATCAAAGATACAATTCATGCATTTTTTCATCACAACATTCTAACAATTGCTACTCCTACACATTAATCATTCATCATCATCCATTTCATACAATTGGGTTTTTCCTACTTAAAAAACTAAGATGAGTAATCTCAACATAATTCTTGTTCTATAGTGTTAATCTAATTAAAAATCATTCAATTTCTCATATATCTTCAAGATTGGGTAAAACCCACTTTCTTCATAATCACCAAATCACAAAATTCGACTTACCGTTTGTTAAGAAAGGTTAGATGGTCGAGAATTGAGTTTCATGCATCAACTAAACCTTGAAATCCCTTATCAATTGCTGGATTTTTGATCAACTAGGGTTTACCCCCTTTTCCCCCCCTCTGGTCGCCGAACTCCAACACACACCCAGGTGTGTGTTTTTTAGTTTTGTTATTTCTATAACATACCTTTCCATTTTACCACATTTAGCCCCCTTATAATTTGTATTGGTTTATTTTTTAGGCATTTTCCATTCTTTTTCACAAGTTTAGTCCCTCTAATTACTTAGATTGTTTACTTGTCATATAACCTTCCTTCTAATCAAGTTACTAACATAAATACTTAACTAGGTTAAATATAACATGACTAGACATTTTAGGTAACATAAATAATTTGCATATTTTGGGGTGTTACAAGTCTACCCCCCTTAAAAGAGGTTTCGTCCCCGAAACCTTAATACGTACCAAATAATGTCGGGTAGAGCTGCCTCATTTCATCTTCTAACTCCCATGTAAGATCCGATCCTTTCCGATGTTGCCATTGCACCAAGACTTGCTTTATAGTTTTGTTCCGAAGCTGGGTTACCTTGGAATCCTTGATAGATATCGGTCTTTCAACGTAATTCAATCTTTCGTCCAATTCAATATCGTCATGGGGCACGTATGTCGTCTCATCCGCTAAGCACTTTCTCAATTGCGATACATGGAATGTGTCATGTATTCCATCTAAGGTTGGCGGTAATTCCAACCGATAAGCTACCTTTCCAACCCGGGCTAAAATCTTGAATGGCCCTATATAACGAGGACCTAGCTTTCCCCGCTTTCGAAAACGGATTATACCTTTCCATGGGGTCACCTTCAATAACACACGATCACCTACTTGAAAATCAATAGGACGTCTTCTTCGATTTGCATAGGCTTTCTGTCGATCCTGAGCCGCCTTTAAACGGGCTCGGACGAGTTCGATCTTCTCATTAGTCTTGCCTATCACATCGTTGGGCGCAATTTCTCTTTGCCCCACTTCTTCCCAACAAATGGGAGTTCTACACCTCCTCTCGTACAACATTTCATACGGCTCCATTTGAATGCTATTGTTGTACGAAAATTCCACCAAAGGCAAGTGGTCATCCCAGCTCCCCCCGAAATCTATAGTACACGCTCGTAGCATGTCAATAAGTGTTTGAATGGTTCGCTCATATTGACCATTCGTTTAGGGGTGGTAGGCGGTGCTAAAATGTAATTTTGTCCCCATACTGTCATGGAAACCTTGCCAATATCGAGATGTGAATCGGGTATCTCGATCCGACACGATAGATACAGGGACTCTGTGTCGTGATATTATCTCGTTAACATAAATTTCCGCCATCCTTTCAGAAGAGAAAGTCTCCCGAATGGGTAAGAAGTGCGCGCTCTTGGCGAGGCGGTCTACGATCACCCATATAGCATCGTGACCTTTCCTTGTCTTAGGAAGCTTGGTCACTAGGTCCATCGTCACTTCTTCCCATTTCCATACCAGAATCTCTAACGGTTGCAACTTCCCATATGGTTTCTGATGTTCAGCCTTTACCTGAAAACAGGTCAAACATTTTGCAACATACTTGATGATATCACGTTTCATACCGGGCCACCAATAACTTTTCTTCAAATCCAAATACATTTTTGTAGCTCCGGGATGAACCGAAAATCGGGATTTGTGAGCTTCTTCGAGTAACACGTCTTTTGCTTCACTAAACCGAGGTATCCATATCTGGCCATACATTGTTTTAATTCCACCGGATCTTTCTTCTAATTTATTCACAAACCCCTTTGTTCTTTCCTTTCTTGAATCCATTTCGCTCAGCGACTTGATTTGGGCTTCCTTAATCATTTCGAGAAATCGAGGTATAACCACCATCTTCATGGACTTCACTTGAATTGGAGGCGGATAGTCCTTTCGGCTCAGGGCATCGGCCACTACATTTGCCTTGCCCGGATGATAAAGGATTTCACAATCATAATCCTTAAGAAGTTCTAGCCACCTTCGTTGCCTCATATTTAAATCTTTTTGCTCGAAAAAGTATTTTAGGCTTTTGTGGTCAGAATAAATTGCGTTTTTTGTACCGTATAAATAATGCTTCCATATCTTCAAAACAAACACTACCGCTGCTAATTCCAAGTCATGGGTTGGGTACTTACTTTCGTGTGATTTCGATTGCCTTGAAGCATAGGCAATGACTCTACCCCTTTGCATCAAAACACATCCCAACCCTTGGTGTGATGCATCAGTAAACACCACCAAGTCTTTCATTCCATCAGGTAAGGTTAGTACCGGGGAGCTCGACAGCTTTTCCTTCAAAGTTTGAAACGCCTTTTCTTGATCTGTACCCCATGCAAACTTCTCATTCTTCTTGGTTAACTTGGTTAACGGCAGGGCCAATTTAGAAAAGTCTTGAATAAACCTCCTATAATAGTTTGCTAAACCCAAAAAGCTTCTCACTTTACTTGGGTTCTTTGGAGGTACCCATTTCATAACAGCTTCCACTTTTGACGGATCCACTAAGACACCATCCGCATTAATCACATGACTGAGAAATTGTACTTCTCTAAGCCAGAAAGCACATTTAGAGTATTTCGCGTATAATTTCTCCTTACGGAGCACTTCAAGAATTTCGCGCAAATGACATGCATGTTCGGCCTTACTTCGGGAATAAACTAAGATATCATCAATAAAAACTATAACGAATTTGTCTAACATGGCCCGACAAACTCGATTCATAAGGTCCATGAACGCGGCGGGTGCGTTCGTTAACCCAAAGGACATTACTAAGAACTCGTAATGTCCGTATCGCGTTCTAAATGCCGTCTTCGCCACATCCTCATCCCGTACCCTTAACTGATGGTATCCGGATCGTAAATCAATTTTTGAAAACCAACTTGCCCCTTGTAACTGATCGAAGAGATCATCGATTCGGGGCAACGGGTATCGGTTTT
The DNA here is from genome assembly GCA_030545235.1 of Helianthus tuberosus. Taxonomy (NCBI): domain Eukaryota; kingdom Viridiplantae; phylum Streptophyta; class Magnoliopsida; order Asterales; family Asteraceae; genus Helianthus; species Helianthus tuberosus. The sequence goes on from CM060364.1 coordinate 50,352,347, forward strand.
TCACCGTCAGCTTATTCAACTCTCGATAGTCGATGCACATGCGCATCGAACCATCTTTCTTTTTGACAAAAAGTACAGGCGCACCCCAGGGCGATACGCTCAGGCGTATAAATCCCTTGTCGAGCAATTCTTGTATTTGAACCATTAACTCCCGCATCTCAGTTGGGGACAACCTATAAGGAGCTTTGGCTACGGGTTTGGCATCGGGATACAATTCAATCTTAAAATCCACCTCACGTTCTGGTGGAAGCCCTGGTAAATCTTCCGGAAATACATCAAGAAACTCGTTCACAACTTCAACCTCTTCCATCTTAGGGGTATTCTGCTTAGTATCCACCATGTAGGCTAGAAATGCTTTGCTTCCATTTCGCACATACTTGAATGCTTGGACTATAGAACAAAGCCTCGAATTGACATTCTTTTCCCCTTGAATACTCACTCGTTTCCCTCCTGGTGTTAACACGTGAATTACCTTTTTCTCGCATTGAATTTCGGCGTGATGTTTGGCTAGCCAATCCATGCCAACTACAACCTTAAATTCTCCCAATTCCATGGGAATAAGGTCAATGGCAAACTTCTAGTCTTCAATGGTAATTTCACAATTTCTACAAACTTCGTGCAGCAAATAACTCTTAGTATCCGCTATCTCTACTTCTAATGGCACATGCATTCTTTCGATTCTAAAAGTGGGGTGTGACACTAATTCACTTGATACAAAAGATCTACTGGCCCCAGTATCAAATAACACGTACGTAGGCATCAAGTTCAATAAGAATATACCTGACACAACATTCAGGTGGTCCATTGCTTCTTCAGTCGAGATCTGAAACATCCTTCCCTTAGCTCTTGGGGCTTCCTCCTTTCTTGCTTCCTTATCGGTTTTCTATTGAAGCTTGGGACATTCAGCCTTAATATGACCCGGTTGGAAATAGTTATAGCACGCTCTCGTAGGATTAGGACATCTATAGTATGGATGTCCCTCTTGACCACAATTGTAACAGCCCTTCTTCCCTTTTAAACACTCCCCCGTGTGTAACTTTCCACAAGTTTTGCATTTTGGAATGCTACCCTTCGCCTTATCCTTCTTGCCCTGATCTTGAAATTTCTGTTTCTTTAACGGATTCGAGCTGGGAAGATTCTCAGACACTCTCTTCTCACCTCTTTCTGCATGCCTTCTTAGTTCAATCTCCCTATCTCGGGCTAAGTTAATGAGCTCATTCAATGTTTCACATTTAGCGGGAATTATGAACTCCCGATATTCAGCTTTCAACATACCATGATGGCGGTTTATCTTCATTCTTTCCATTCCCGCTATTTTTTTGCAGAATTTTAGCTTGTCAAGAAAAGTGTTGGTGATTTCATCAATGGTTTCGTCTTTCTGACGGAGATGTAAGAAATCTTCTTGGATCCTGTCAATGGCAGATTGAGGGCAGTGGTACTTTAGAAAAGGTTACTTGAACTCTTGCCACGTCAAGACTTGAACTTTGTCCTCCCCAATCTCTTTACTATAAGCATCCCACCAATCTTTAGCTTGGAGTTGCAACAAACCGGTGGCAAACATCACTTGATCCTCCTTTTTCACAATGACTCCTTACGAACACCGCCTCAGTACTTGCAATCCACCTTTGACATGCTATAGGGTCAATTTCTCCTTTGAAAGGTAATGGGTTGCATGCCATAAATTCTTTGTATGTGCATTTGTGAGTTCCTTTCTTTCCTTGCATTTCTCCTATCATCCCCTTCAACTCGTCCATCTTACTTGCCATCATTGTTTCCACCACTTCCAACACATGACTTTCCACTTCTTGGGCTAATTGAGGAATATTTTCCTGCATTACCTTTCCAATCTCTTCCGAAATTATAGTTTTCAGTTGTTCTTGTTGTGTCGCTTCATCCTCATTCGTATCCGCCATCTACACATAAACATCATTCTTTATTTCAAGAATTCATTCATCCTTTCCATCACATAATCATACTAGTAATATATAACTTCCTTTGAAGGCTCAACATTCATACATATTACCATTCTTTAGAGTCTTATTATAACGTTTTTAATACTACCCGTGTGATAAAAACATGAAATAAATAAACCATTTTAAAATAGGCTGAAAATGGTCCCCTACCGTAACTTACAGTGGCGTCATTTTCCTTAAGGTCCAAACCTACTGTCTTATGGTGGCCAAGTGTCCCAGGGGCTACTGTAAGCTACGGTAGCCACCGTAGCTTACGGTGACGCCCATCATGCTTATGGTCGATTTTTATATGCTTATGCTTATCGAAATTTGGGCATGACCCATTCGTAATTGGATGGTCCCCTGTTTTTCACATTCAAAATATATGTTTAACATGACACTTTTAAAAGTACATATTATATACCATCAAACAACTATGACATGCATACGAAATTCGTTAAGTTCAAAATACATAACAAAAACTAAGTTTTTAACTACTAGATTTAGACAAGTGACCAAAATATTAAGTGTTGTCTTCTTTACATAATTAGCGGAACATGAGGCGGGCCTTGAAGTGTGTTCGAACCGGGCGAAGCTTGAAAGCTAAACTTGAGATTTACCTACATAACCACAACAAAGCAAACTCATTAAAACTAAATTTCTTTCTTTGAATTCAAGAATCTAACTTACGGACTTGTAACCATTATGACATCCGCAACTTGTAAACTACTACATACTTTCATTCTTGCTCACTAGTATGTTCCAAATGGAACTTCATACCATTCTTTCTAGTCTTACAATCTCATCCTTCGACCCGTTTATAAAAGGGTCTACACATATACCATTTTCATACTCAATTCAATTGACACATCAAATGTTAAACACAAAAATATAATAAAATCATGAATTGTACAAGTAGCGTACCTCGGTCTTGATTTCCTTCTTGCTTTGTGCGACTCGAACTCTCCTCCTTTATCCCTATACAATAACATGTTTACTTTAAGATCTTTTCATTCCATTCTTATGTGTCACTACTACTTTTGGGATAAAGCATCATAACTCAATATAAGTCTTATGTACATACTTAAGACATGATCATCATATATGTGGTTCAAGTCAAAAGTGCAGAATTTCTAGTTGAGGCATTTTATCGAACACTTGGCGTGTGTACTACTAACAATGCATCATGTACAAGTGTTCAATTCATAATCCTACTAGTTCTTATCATAATTCAACAAAATCATAAATTTCACATAAGTATTCATCCTTTTAACAACCTATTTATCAAAGATACAATTCATGCATTTTTTTCATCACAACATTCTAACAATTGCTACTCCTACACATTAATCATTCATCATCATCCATTTCATACAATTGGGTTTTTCCTACTTAAAACACTAAGATGAGTAATCTCAACATAATTCTTGTTCTATAGTGTTAATCTAATTGAAAATCATTCAATTTCTCCTATATCTTCAAGATTGGGTAAAACCCACTTTCTTCATAATCACCAAATCACAAAATTCGACTTACCGTTTGTTAAGAAAGGTTAGATGGTCGAGAATTAAGTTTCATGCATCAACTAAACCTTGAAATCCCTTATCAATTGCTGGATTTTTTATCAACTAGGGTTTACCCCCTTTTCCCCCCCTCTGGTCGCCGAACTCCAACACACACCCAGGTTTGTGTTTTTGAGTTTTGTTATTTCTATAACATACCTTTCCATTTTACCACATTTAGCCCCCTTATAATTTGTATTGGTTTATTTTTTAGGCATTTTCCATTCTTTTTCACAAGTTTAGTCCCTCTAATTACTTAGATTGTTTGTTTGTCATATAACCTTCCTTCTAATCAAGTTACTAACATCATCACCTTCTTCTTCTTCAGCATGTACCCCCTCATCCTCAACAGAAAGATGCTCCGAACCGTACATAACGATTTCAGAACCGGACCCTTTCGTCCCACTCGAACCCATCTTCTTGCGTTTATCGCCACTACCCACCACTGCCACTTGAGCCAAAGCTAAGTTTACCGCCCGTGCCGAAGGAGCTGAACCCGAACCTCCTTGGCCAACTGAACCTCCCTGGTCAACTGGGGCCAGGCCGTTGGCTCTCGAATTGGATAGAGATTTTCTTGTACGACACTCAGATACGGAGGATCACCCTTCGGTGTCTTCGTGGCCCGAATGTCCAGCTCAGTAGAGTCAAAGGATTTCAATCTAAGGGCGTCCTTCAAACCCATAGCTGCACAAAACAAACGAATAATAATATTCATAGTCTCGTACGATCAAAAGCATCCGGAACATATATATATATATATATATATAAAAATATGATGAATAATACGAGAAACATTATATCTAGTTAAAAACATAACTAACCCTCTCCATTCCACTTAAGGGTTGGATACCATTCCGGTTCGGGCCAAATCGTGCTTATCCGTCCCATGACGAGAATGTGTTCCGAATATTTCTGAACACGTCCGGCTTCCCTAATCAGAGACGAATATAAATTTCTATCGAATTCAAAATCTTCGGGTAGAGGATCTGGAATACGAGATTTTTTCAGTCTCCACGTCATTTCGGGTGAAACGTACCGGTCATCCACTAGGAAGAAGCGATCTTTCCAGTCTTTTATACTGGTGGTAATCCACGAATAGCAACAAGCATTCTTCTTCCTAACCTCAAAGGTATACCAGTTACCGGACCGATTCAACTTATAGAAAGCCCGGAACACATTCAAATCCGGGTCGGAGTCCACACCACGACAAGCCAGCTCGAAATGACACACCTTGGCAAGGCCAAAGGGGTTCATTTGAGAGAGATGAACCTCATGAAACAGAAGGACTTCGACCAAGAACTTCGTCAAAGGAAGACGATAGTTGCAGTAGTCAAACATACGAGTGTAAACCCCTATCTTCCCCGGAACAAAAGGATAAATGGGTGTATCCTTTTCGGGAAGAACAGGATGTAAGGAAGCAGGAATAGCGTACTGTTCTACATACCACTTTAAACCATTTTTATTCAGAATATTGAAGCAACCGGACAAGTTGCTTTTGTTCGCCATAATAAAAGGGAGAAACTAACCTGATCGGATTCTCTGGTTCAGAAAATGAAGAAGAAGAAGAAGAAGAAGAAGAAGAAGAAGAAGAAAAAGAAGAGGATAAAACAGGTAAAAAGTGAAAAAGATAAATAAATTTTTCCTATATATAGGAGGATTTTCTCCACCGCCATAAGGCCTCCTATAGGGAGCCGACACGTCATAATAACTGACGCAAGTCAAGCGTCGCGTCAAAAAAAGGGAAGATAAAGTGACCGTCAGTCATATAACAAAAGTCACCGTCAAAATTCAAAATTAAAAAATCAGCGAAACCTCCGACAAACAAAGGCTCCAGCTCACCAAAATTTCGACATTTTAGTTCGAAGCTTCTGCTAAGCAAACGCTACGAACTAGGGGGACTTGATGAGGATACGTCCTCAGTCGGACCGAACACCCAACAAATATAGAGCTGAACCAAAAGCCCAAAGGATCGGATCGTATCTAATGCCATAGACGGGACGGTTAGACACTTTGATCCGTTGTATCTAACTGGGACCCACGGCTTTAACTGCCATGATAGCGACTGGTCCGACCCTAACTAACTCGCCACGTCAGCATCCCCCAAAAGTATAAATACCCCGCCAAAACTCCTCACTAAGGGTGATGACTACTTTCTCTCTCTAAACTCTTCTCTCTCTCTTCCTGACCTATTCTCTCCTCACAAATACTTATTCTCACGCCCGAGCTTGGTCACAGAGAGGCCCCCCTCCCTGTGACGAGGCTAACGGTGTGTTTCTTCCTTGTGATCTTGCAGGTTCTTGCCAGGTCATCTGAAGTTCTGCTCAGACCAGGTCAGACCAACCGGTTTTGAGTCTTCATTCATACAAAGAGATTAAAGATTTAAAGATAAATAAAAATTTAATGAACACATTAGACGAGCATCATGTTTACTCTATGTTTTATTACTCATTTATGACAAATCTGGGGTGGGGTTGAGCCCGATAGCAAAATCTTTAGAGTTAAAAGCAAAGATTCCCTTGAACGTCAACATTTCAAGCCATGTGGGATACATAGGGTCGTCCAAACCAATGTTTTAAAAACCGTTTTTAAGTCATATCGAGTTGGGCTATAAAATGGTTCAGCCGGTTGAACCAGGTTGTATCGGGCGGTTAAACCGGGTTACTAGTTAACCTTATAAATTCCATAAAATACAAATTCATCTAAAAAACAATCAAATCTCAACTTGAATTTATGTAACCGATCATAGTTTTATCTAAAAACAACTATTTTTATTGTAACTTATTAAGCATTTTAAGAATATTTTTATTAGTTATAAACAATATTGCATTGTACGAGGTGAGTAATAATTTCAACAACGATGAAATATTAGAATAGAAGACACTAGGTGAATTACCGGAACTATGGAAGATAAATATTACCTTAATATCGTATTTTATTAAAATTAAGAAATCAAATCTTAAGATAATGCAAACCGGTTCAACGGTTTGAACCGGTAGAACCGGATTTACCGCCGGTACGTAAGATATACCGTATTCGGGTTTTACCGGCCTTTATCGTACCGGACTCGTGTCCGATATCCAGTTTAACCGGTATAACCGGCCGGTTCATACCGGTATTTAAAACATTGGTCAAACCGCTCGACGCTCACTTGAAAATTGCTTAGAAAATGCTCGTTTGTTTTGAGGCTCGGTTGTAAACGAGCAGTTCTGCTCGGGTTGGTTTGTAAACAAGCCAAGCATGAGCAAAAGTCCGCTCGACTCGAATTATTATTTTTAACTGGTATATATATACATATATAAACACGTATATACACCTATATCCACACATACATATATACATAAATATTACTTAAATTTATAGTTTTATACATACTACTCTATTAGATTTTGCTTAACTATATACAAATTTTACAACTATATCCATACGTACTAGTCTAATCATGCCAATAAAAGAATCAACACCAAATCTAAAAGTTAAACCCTAAACCGCTAAACGACAATCTGCTCATCGCCTTAATGTCTCATGTTGTTACCCCTAATTCGATCATCTCCTTCTCTCAACGTCATTGTTCGTGCAATATGATCATCGCCTCATTGACCACAAAATTGTTATTTATAAGAAAAATATTAAGCCATGAAATAGGCCTGTTTTTTAAAGACATGAAAACTTGAGACCCAACATTGTCACTATTTCGCTCCAAAGATTTAAATCGGGTGACACAGTTGTCAAAATCGCTCAAAGTTTACTCGACGCTTGCTCGGAATATTTACTCTTCGGAAAATGCCTGTTTGATTTGAGGTTTGGTTTTAAATGAGCCGCTTCGCTTGATTCAGTTTGTAAACGAGCGAAGCATGAGCAAAGGTCCGCTCTGTTTGGTTCTGCTCTTTTCGTGAACATCCCTAGGGATACATAGCCATAAATTTTTTTATGACAAATCCATTTTTAAATTTTATATTTTAAGTTTATTCTCAAAATGTATTAATAAATAAAAATAGATTTCTTTCATACTCTGATTTTAACATGAAAAATATGAAACTTATGAAGCAAAGTGAAATTAGCTTTGTATAAAGCAAAGTGAAGTTAGATTTATCGATTTTTGTGTTTTTAAACCTAAGGGTGAACGGGGCACTATGCGGGGAGTGGTGCGGTGATTGAAGTCCCCGAGCGGGAACACCGCCGCCATCACTTCAGGGAGGGTATTCGGGGAGGGGGATCGGTGTATGTTCACCGCACAAGAATTGCACAAGAATCGATGATTTAAACGTTGGGCAACGGTCAAATATTTAAAAAAAATCAATTTTAACCAATATAAATAACCAACTTAAATCTAATTTTTTACCACAACCATTCTCAAACTTACTCTAAAAATCTATCAAATACAACACAAAGCCAAACCGAGCAATGGAGAACCAACCCCGCGAAGCTAAGAAAAAATCTAAGGGACGCGGCTCGCAACCGTCTCGTGGTGGTTCGAGCGGTGCAAGTGCACAACCACAACCCCCTTTCGGATATACTTCACAACCCCCGTTTTTTTTTTACCAACAACCTTCACACCCCTCCTTTTACAACACCCAACCACAACCCACTTTCGGCTATTTTCAAAATTTGTTATTAATGGATCCTCAAACCCCCGCCTTCGACCCGTATGGTTTTCGTTCCCCACAAGTTCCATCTCCACGAGAAAATGTTGAACGTCCTCTACATATTCACGAGGACGAGGACGAGGAAGTAGTGCCCGAAACTCAAAATTTGGGCGACTATGAAGATGACACCGGCGACGATGAATATAATGTGGATGAAGACGCCAGAAACAAAGAAGATGAAGCTCGGGATAAAAAGGAAAAAATGGAGAGCCAAAATTGGACAAAAGTCCAAGAAGAGGCGTTGGCGAAGGCGTGGGTACATTGCTCTACCAACAAAAAGAAGGGCAATCAACAAACCCACGATGGTTTTTGGCGTAGGATTTTAGATCATTATAACGCCACCGTTGGTGGAAGTAACCGGACCGTGCATCAAGTACGGTCTAAATGGACCCCGATGATGACGAAAATAAACTTTTTCAACGGCCTATACCAACAAGCGGTAAAAAATTATATTTTTTAACGTTGTATATTTTTTAATTTTGTTTACTAAGTTCATATGTTTTTAACACTTGTTATTTTATAATATGTAGGATCGCACACGAGGAAGCGGGTGTAGCGATCTCAACGTGATGAAAGTCGCTTTAAAGGAATTTAAAGATAGATATCCGAGCGGTTTTCAACATGTCGAGGCATGGGAGGTCGTTCGAAAACACGACAAATGGTCCCAAGTCCCATTGTTGGGTGAGGAAGGGGAAGGTTCGGCACAAAAAAGAAAGCCCGTTGAGGTGGATGTAACACCCTAGTTACTAATTAACGATTTTTGTATGTAATCACCAACAATTAGATGTGTAGTTAAGACTACACATATTATAAAAATACGGGTTTATTAAAACTTTTACAAATTATAATTTATTCCACATAACGTGATCGAAAATCGTTGTTTAAAATTTACAACGTGGCAAAGTGCGGAAGCATGTAACTGTATCGTGTTCGGTTCTTCGTTGAGCTTGATCGTCTTCCGGCATCCAAAGTGTACCTACATTTTATAAACATGGAATGCTTTAGTCTTACGGGGTTTAAAACGTGACCGGGACACAATTGATTCCATAAACAAAAATTCGAAAATGTCCTCCACCGTAACTTACGGTGGCACCGTAAGTTACGGTGGCCCTTGAATTGATATTTCCTACCGTACAACAGTAGAAAATCACCGTAACCAAAATAGCTCCACCGTAAGTTACGGTGGCACCGTAAGTTACGGTGGCCCCTGCTTTCAGCCTTTCAATTTTTGCCGTTATTCGACACGAAAACTTTTGTATCTTTCAAACCGCTTATCCGTTTGACCTACCGTTTCTTCCTACATGATTGTAATTTAATCTTCCATCATATGGAGTTAAAATCCAACATCCGGATTAATAAAATTTAAGACTTTTAAGTCTTCGGCTTATTACTCTTTTACCAAAATTTTGACCCGTTTACACATTTATCAAACAAACATACTTGTTTGACCTTTATATCACGTACACTACTTCAAATTAAGGTTATTTACCATATTAGGTTATAATCACAGGTTTATTACACAATTTAAACCCGTTTTCACTCGTATGCTTATTTTGACCCGTAATCCCTCTTTTAACCTATGATTTTGTTTGAAAAGTCATTAAGCTTTCCAAATACAATGTTCCTTACCTAAAACATTTGGTTTACTTATCAGGTAACCAAATGTTCACTTTGACTACTTTTAACACTCTTTGAACCACATGTTCTAAATGAGGGTTACCCTTTTTCACATACCTGTCGCAGATCAATATATTGACCCGTTTTTAATACCTTGCTTTTATAACCGCTAATTCATAGCGTTGCTAATACCCATTTGACATTTACACCTGAAATAATATAACTCGACAAAAATCATTAGTCGTTATTGTCAAAGGGTGATATCTTCACCTTTTGGCCCATTTGGTCTAAGTGACCGATTATGTTGACGAGATGATATTTATTACCATCTCATCTACATGACTCGCTCCAGTTTACATCGTGCGGTCATTTCACTTATTAATCATTTCTTAACACTTTTTAGCCTATCATGGTTTATGTTTTACTGTGTCTTTCAAAACCAATAATTATGGTCAACGCATGACCAATTTACCGATTTAACTCCTTTTAACCATCCACATGGTTTCTTGTCATGCTCGACTACTTTGTTCCGTACGTTTACACGCCGGAACATCATACCTCAATTATGTATTTATCTCATTCATAACTAATACGATAAGAGAATATTCTAACATATAAGACTAGTGTAAGCTATACTTACCTTGCATCCATGCCACGCCTTTCTTTCCGTACGCGCTCCGTTTGACCCGCTTCATCCACAAGCTTCCACCTAGCTTGTTAGGCGTCAAACTATCATCATTCACAAGGTGGTTAGATTAGTCATTAACAAATACGACTATTCCACCTTACGTATTTTCTATGTCGAAATCATTATTCGACTTCGTCATTAGTAAATTTTAACTTTCTACTAGTTAACTACCTCTAATCATATGATACGTGAAATTAACTAAAATCTACATTATGATTAGATTCCATATTATCACGTATCACCCCTAATTAAATAAATTAGGAAATTACGTGTTTCATTCATAGTTTCAACATATGAACTTTGTGGGCATAATTTATAACATCAACAATCAAGTTTCGTACCACTGAAAATAGGCTGTTTTTGGTGACCTGTTTAACCTGTTTACAAGTCTTCAAAAATTATGATTTTTTTATGTGGTGTACCACTCGAAGGGTTAGACCTTGTGTTAAAATTTCAAGATCTAACTCTTTACCAAAAACTCGTAAAAATTCATTTACTAAGCTGCAATCAGATTCGTCACTTCTGACTGCAGCTTACGGAAAAATTCATATAAAATTCCTCGTTTATCCGATTGACGAAATTCCAATTGGCGATTTTTGGAATCACTTAATACTTTCTACAGTAAGAATTTGAGATCATAACTCAATTCCTAAATTGAGTTATGACATTCGTAATGGGCTGCAGATTCTGCCAGAAAACGCAGCTTGAACCTTTGATACGGAAAAATTCATAAAACGCTCAATTTTCGTCGAAAAAATGCGATTCCAGTGGGGTTTTAAAGATATTTCCTGGAACTACATTTTAGGCTCAAGAAACACATGTTTTTACCACGTTTTATCCAGGTTACAGCCAATACAAGTTGGCTGTAAATTCTGATCAAGAACCGTTTGAATTCAGCTTTCAAATTAAGCATGTTCTTGACATCATAACACTATTTCTTTAGCGATCAAAACCCTAAGAACATCTTATACCTCAATTTAGCATCAACAAAATCTGAATTTACTTGAGCTAAGCATGATTTCAATCTATACTTGTCTAGGGTTTACTCCTAGGCATTTAAATGTTCCTATTTCATCTACATATCATACATGCATCATCAAATTTCAGATTTCCCAATTTCATGAGAATTTCAAACAGAGAATTAACATCAAATTTTACATACCTTACAACCCTCTTGCAATGGGGATCACTAATCCGATCTCAGATTTCGATTTGGAGTAGATTTGCCCCTTCAATTTGATGAATTTGTGAGTGTTAGGGTTTTGAAGAGTGGGGGTCGCCCTTTTCCTTGCTCCTGATCGAACCAGACATCCCAAATGGGGTGTTTGGTTTGTTTTTTTTTTTTTATTAAATCTAATAATACAAGTTTCGATTTTAACAACATTGGCCCCTCTAATTTGGTTAGTTAATTAAGTAGGGCACAACCTACTTATTTCTAACAATATTCCCCACTTTTTAACTAGGTTAAACATTCCTAATTAAATTAGTGGGTTTTGGGAATCTATGACTAAGTTTAGTTTTAAGTCCCGTTAACTCGGGCCTTCTACAAACTTTGTTTCCTCAAAGTATTTATCCTCCTTAAATCTTTTATTCACTTTTTTTTTATTTAATATTAGGATTATTTATTTAAATCCTAATATTTACCGGGTTACTTTTACCGCTAACGGTATTTTACCCGTCATCTAGTATTAATGTGGTTTGATTACCAAACCCGTTTTCGGGGTGTTACAAGTCTACCCCACTTAGAGAGGTTTCGTCCTCGAAACCTTTTCTTACATAATTTATTGAGTTTAAACTCAATGTATTTGCTCTCGATAATCAATTGAGCATTGCTCATATTTTAACCAATTGTTAGTATTACCAGAAAAGTATGGTAATATCTTTTTGGTTATTAATCATCTACGTATCTTTTATGACATAATGCAACTTGGAATAACGTAATCTCGTTATTTCCACTAGTTTAATTAACTTAACAATATTCATCACTTGGTTCTAATATTCGTCACTCGGCTCTAATGTGATTATACCTCACATTACATTTCTTGACCGTGATCATGTCACGTCATGCCAAATTTTACATCAACTTTCTATCTTCAGAATTATCACTTTTCGAACATTTCGTCTTGCACCTATCAGTGTCAAGACTTATATCTTTCATGTTTACTGTTTATACGTCTATCATAATTCATTCATTTTCATCATCATTCTTTTTTTTCGTAGAAATGTCATTTCTTATCAAAACCGAAGTTTTAGTTTAGCGTCTTCTCTTCAACCTTTGTCAATTATCCACACCGGGATATTGACAGTCTAAAATTTATCCTTTTTTTTTTTTTTTTTTTTTTTTAGTCTTTGTCTTATGCGAGGATTCTCCATTTATTCCCTCACTTTGTCTTATTAACCCCTAGGTTTTATCACTTAGTCTATGGGCTATTTTATTAGACCTTCACCTCTTTAAGGCGAGGTCCTTATAATCTATTTCTTTCTAATCATGACCCGTGGGTCGTTTTAGTCCCGTAGATCTTTCATTTGTTTATAACCATAAAGGTTATGTTGATCCCGTAGATCACTCCTTACTCATGTCATTCTTAAAATACATGTTTGGTGTCAAGGCACCCTGTTTTTGTTCGAAGAATCGTTTGGTTTCAAGCTTAGGTCCCGCTAACCTTAATTGTAGTTTCATGGCTATAATTGTTTTCTTTCGGAAAATTTTCCGATTTTTATGACTTCTCACCCTTATCCAGTTCACATACATTCGAATTTGATTATGTCCCCTTACCGGGCTCATTATTCTTTTGCTTTTAACACTACCATTATCCCGCTTGCGTTTACTCATGTCGTCCGGCATGATATTATATTCGACCCGTTCAACTTTAAAATAGCTGAACATAATTTATTCAAAATTTCTATTTACATCATCTTGTCGTCTTTTAGTCATGACTTAAAATCCAAGTCTTTTAGTTTTCTACCCGAGTTCCCGTTTCTCGGTCTATGCATGTGTTTAAATCCTTACCCACCAACCGGGTGTTTTACCGAAGTCGTTATTATTGCACCCCTCCCGGTATGCATTAAGACTTCGCTTCACTTTTATATTCCGTCTTTGCCCTCAAGTTTGACGTTTTACAAAAACGGTCTGTTAAGAGGCATATTTGCGTTTTCCGAGTTCGAATGTAAGTACACTCCCTCCCAATACTTGTCTAAATCATTTTACATGCTTGCGTTTTCTGGGTTCGAGTGTAAGTACACTCCCTCCCAATACTTGTCTAAATCATTTTACATGCTTGCGTTTTCTGGGTTCGAGTGTAAGTACACTCCCTCCCAATACTTGTCTAAATCATTTTACATGCTTCTTCGTCCCTTCACTCGGGCTCATTATCCTAATGTAATACGCTTCTGTCACTCGATTGTGCGTTTACATTATTATCAAACATCTTACTCATTTGATTCATTTGGGTACTTTTAAACTAGTCCCATATACCCCGCCCTTACTACATCGGATGTAAATGTGTCCGCTATAAGAAACTCGTGGTATCATATGCCACTACTTACTTGGCCAGAGTAAGCGATTAACACATGACATACACGACCTTCCTATAGTTTTCACATCACGCCCAATGTAAGTACTCTATTTAGTTTTCTTGGAAATGATATCCTGGATATGTATTTCTATTCAGGTTTTCCAAGTTTCTAATTTACCTATGCAACAATCATTCTCTACTTTGTTTATTGCATTTTACTATTTGTGTGATTATATTTAAAAGCGTGCACCTGGTATTGCTTGCCTTAACGGGCTTTCTTGCCATTACTTATTTGCAATCATTACGCGATTTAGGTCCTTGATGATTATGCTCTCCTTGCCATATCTCGGACCGTTCTATCATCATATCCACAATTCGTTTGACTCTCGTCGTCTTCAAACGCGAGTGTCCTTCAATTAAAACATTCACAAAAGTTAGTAACGTCAACTTCAATAATCGCCCGTATTATAATACAAGGCATTTTCTACAATAAGCGTCAACGCGCGTATTTTAATCAACTATATCAATCATTTTAATTGGGGTAACGTGTATCACACGATAGCCCTATGTGTTGTTTACAACACTTTAGTATACCAAACTATTAACATACATGTACTTACCGGAATTGCGATCAAGCCTCGAACCGAACACTATTCTTTATTAAGAGCATAAGGTTTAAGTCCAAGCATGGTCCTCCCCACCATACTTGAATCTCTTAAACCAAGGCTCTGATACCAACTTGTAACACCCTAGTTACTAATTAACGATTTTTGTATGTAATCACCAACAATTAGATGTGTAGTTAAGACTACACATATTATAAAAATACGGGTTTATTAAAACTTTTACAAATTATAATTTATTCCACATAACGTGATCGAAAATCGTTGTTTAAAATTTACAACGTGGCAAAGTGCGGAAGCATGTAACTGTATCGTGTTCGGTTCTTCGTTGAGCTTGATCGTCTTCCGGCATCCAAAGTGTACCTACATTTTATAAACATGGAATGCTTTAGTCTTACGGGGTTTAAAACGTGACCGGGACACAATTGATTCCATAAACAAAAATTCGAAAATGTCCTCCACCGTAACTTACGGTGGCACCGTAAGTTACGGTGGCCCTTGAATTGATATTTCCTACCGTACAACAGTAGACAATCACCGTAACCAAAATAGCTCCACCGTAAGTTACGGTGGCACCGTAAGTTACGGTGGCCCCTGCTTTCAGCCTTTCAATTTTTGCCGTTATTCGACACGAAAACTTTCGTATCTTTCAAACCGCTTATCCGTTTGACCTACCGTTTCTTCCTACATGATTGTAATTTAATCTTCCATCATATGGAGTTAAAATCCAACATCCGGATTAATAAAATTTAAGACTTTTAAGTCTTCGGCTTATTACTCTTTTACCAAAATTTTGACCCGTTTACACATTTATCAAACAAACATACTTGTTTGACCTTTATATCACGTACACTACTTCAAATTAAGGTTATTTACCATATTAGGTTATAATCACAGGTTTATTACACAATTTAAACCCGTTTTCACTCGTATGCTTATTTTGACCCGTAATCCCTCTTTTAACCTATGATTTTGTTTGAAAAGTCATTAAGCTTTCCAAATACAATGTTCCTTACCTAAAACATTTGGTTTACTTATCAGGTAACCAAATGTTCACTTTGACTACTTTTAACACTCTTTGAACCACATGTTCTAAATGAGGGTTACCCTTTTTCACATACCTGTCGCAGATCAATATATTGACCCGTTTTTAATACCTTGCTTTTATAACCGCTAATTCATAGCGTTGCTAATACCCATTTGACATTTACACCTGAAATAATATAACTCGACAAAAATCATTAGTCGTTATTGTCAAAGGGTGATATCTTCACCTTTTGGCCCATTTGGTCTAAGTGACCGATTATGTTGACGAGATGATATTTATTACCATCTCATCTACATGACTCGCTCCAGTTTACATCGTGCGGTCATTTCACTTATTAATCATTTCTTAACACTTTTTAGCCTATCATGGTTTATGTTTTACTGTGTCTTTCAAAACCAATAATTATGGTCAACGCATGACCAATTTACCGATTTAACTCCTTTTAACCATCCACATGGTTTCTTGTCATGCTCGACTACTTTGTTCCGTACGTTTACACGCCGGAACATCATACCTCAATTATGTATTTATCTCATTCATAACTAATACGATAAGAGAATATTCTAACATATAAGACTAGTGTAAGCTATACTTACCTTGCATCCATGCCACGCCTTTCTTTCCGTACGCGCTCCGTTTGACCCGCTTCATCCACAAGCTTCCACCTAGCTTGTTAGGCGTCAAACTATCATCATTCACAAGGTGGTTAGATTAGTCATTAACAAATACGACTATTCCACCTTACGTATTTTCTATGTCGAAATCATTATTCGACTTCGTCATTAGTAAATTTTAACTTTCTACTAGTTAACTACCTCTAATCATATGATACGTGAAATTAACTAAAATCTACATTATGATTAGATTCCATATTATCACGTATCACCCCTAATTAAATAAATTAGGAAATTACGTGTTTCATTCATAGTTTCAACATATGAACTTTGTGGGCATAATTTATAACATCAACAATCAAGTTTCGTACCACTGAAAATAGGCTGTTTTTGGTGACCTGTTTAACCTGTTTACAAGTCTTCAAAAATTATGATTTTTTTATGTGGTGTACCACTCGAAGGGTTAGACCTTGTGTTAAAATTTCAAGATCTAACTCTTTACCAAAAACTCGTAAAAATTCATTTACTAAGCTGCAATCAGATTCGTCACTTCTGACTGCAGCTTACGGAAAAATTCATATAAAATTCCTCGTTTATCCGATTGACGAAATTCCAATTGGCGATTTTTGGAATCACTTAATACTTTCTACAGTAAGAATTTGAGATCATAACTCAATTCCTAAATTGAGTTATGACATTCGTAATGGGCTGCAGATTCTGCCAGAAAACGCAGCTTGAACCTTTGATACGGAAAAATTCATAAAACGCTCAATTTTCGTCGAAAAAATGCGATTCCAGTGGGGTTTTAAAGATATTTCCTGGAACTACATTTTAGGCTCAAGAAACACATGTTTTTACCACGTTTTATCCAGGTTACAGCCAATACAAGTTGGCTGTAAATTCTGATCAAGAACCGTTTGAATTCAGCTTTCAAATTAAGCATGTTCTTGACATCATAACACTATTTCTTTAGCGATCAAAACCCTAAGAACATCTTATACCTCAATTTAGCATCAACAAAATCTGAATTTACTTGAGCTAAGCATGATTTCAATCTATACTTGTCTAGGGTTTACTCCTAGGCATTTAAATGTTCCTATTTCATCTACATATCATACATGCATCATCAAATTTCAGATTTCCCAATTTCATGAGAATTTCAAACAGAGAATTAACATCAAATTTTACATACCTTACAACCCTCTTGCAATGGGGATCACTAATCCGATCTCAGATTTCGATTTGGAGTAGATTTGCCCCTTCAATTTGATGAATTTGTGAGTGTTAGGGTTTTGAAGAGTGGGGGTCGCCCTTTTCCTTGCTCCTGATCGAACCAGACATCCCAAATGGGGTGTTTGGTTTGTTTTTTTTTTTATTAAATCTAATAATACAAGTTTCGATTTTAACAACATTGGCCCCTCTAATTTGGTTAGTTAATTAAGTAGGGCACAACCTACTTATTTCTAACAATATTCCTCACTTTTTAACTAGGTTAAACATTCCTAATTAAATTAGTGGGTTTTGGGAATTTATGACTAAGTTTAGTTTTAAGTCCCGTTAACTCGGGCCTTCTACAAACTTTGTTTCCTCAAAGTATTTATCCTCCTTAAATCTTTTATTCACTTTTTTTTATTTAATATTAGGATTATTTATTTAAATCATAATATTTATCGGGTAACTTTTACCGCTAACGGTATTTTACCCGTCATCTAGTATTAATGTGGTTTGATTACCAAACCCGTTTTCGGGGTGTTACAGTGGACCCTTCCATACCCGATATGAACGAAGACCCCTCGCCACAAAGAACACAACGGCGAGACAAGCGTCAAGCGACATCGTCCGAGGGCTCGGCCGAGTTGGCGGCACAATTCAAAGAGTACACCGCCATGAAAGAAGCGAAGCACACGATTGAAATTGAGGCGATTGAATTGAGAAAGAAAAGAGAGTCGGAGGCTCGCGAGCTCATAACGGAACAACGCGAGATGATGAGAAACTACGCGCACGATCGAGATATGAAAACATTCCTCAAGCCGCACGACGATGTTCCGGCGGAAATGTTGCCGTTCATCCTCGCCCGAAAGCGCGAGATCGCTAACAAGTACGGGTGGCCGTGCAATTTCTAAAATTTTTATGTAGTATTGCGATGTAATTTTTATTTTCTAGTTTGAATGTAATTTTTATTTTTAATTTAATGAAATGTCTTTTATTAAATTTTATTTAATTTTTATTAATATTTGTCTAATTTATAAACATGCATAATTACAAAAAAAAAAAAAAAAAAAAACAAGTCTCCCAAGAGAGGAGTGCCGCCATCAAATTGAGGGTGTGATGGGAGTTAAGGGGGGAGTTGACGTGACACGTGTTAATTGGGTGTGTGTAAGAGAGGGGACTCCCCTAAAAGAGGAGTGCCCCTCTCACCCTAAGTAAAATGTAGAACAAAATGTAAAGCAACAAACATAAATATCTTAATTGTAAGCTATTGCGAAATTAAAGATTTTGTTTTTATACCTAAGTATAAATGTTGAACAAAATGTAAAGCAACAAACATAAATATCTTAACTATGGGGAGGGGTGGTCACTAGTGATAGATTTCTATCACTCCCAATATCCAATCAAATCATGTCATGTCATCACCCAATATTCTATCACTAGTGATAGAAATCTAGTGGAGGTGGTCATCACTAGTGATGGGATTTCAATGTACAAGTCATACACATTCATTCCTCAATATTCAACGCGTTATATATATATAACGAGTTATTCCTATCACTCGTTATAAAAGTGGAGGCGGCGGTGTTCGTTGTGCTATCACTCGTTATGGGGTGGCCATAACGGACCACCCCCTCCCCCTAAGTTATCACGAAATTAAAGAGAAATCTCATAGTTATAAGAAATTTGTGTAACATATTAATTTACATATTCTTCATTTAACTGTAAGCTATCAACTAGGTTAGAACCCCGTGTATTACACGGGTTGAATAAATGTAATTTTAAATATTAAATAATAAAAAAGTTATATCTTTATGAACCCCGCATATTGTATGGGTTAAATAAATGTAATTTTATATATCAAATAATAAAAAAAGTTATATCTTTAAAAACCATGTGTATTACACAAATTAAATAAATGTAATTTTGTATACTAAATACTAAAAATTAAAACGTCGTATCTTTAAAAAACCCGTGTATAGTCGAGTTGAAAAATCTACCTAACAATAAAAAAAATTACAGTCTTAAAAAAACCTCGTGTATTACACGTGTTGAATAAATCTAATTTTACATAGCAAATGATAAAAAAAATTATATCTTTAAAAACTCCGTGTATTACACGGGTTATATAAATGTAACTTTGTATAGTAACTAAAAAAAATATATTTTTAAAACCCCCGTGTTTTACTCGAGTTGAATAAATATAATTTTGTATACCAAATAATAAAATAAAAAGTTATATTTTTAATAAATTAGGATAACATTTAATATTAATTTATTATTTATATATTTAATATAAAATAAGTAGGAAAGAGAGGTATTTATTTAAAAAAAATAATATTAAAACAATTTAGATTTGAGGATAATATTTTATTAAAGTATGATAAGATTTAATATTCATTTATTATTTATTTAGTTAATATAAGATAAGTATAGATTGGAGGATATTTTCAATGAATGACACGTGTCCAAATGTTGGTTTATTTTATTATAGTAGATAGATTTGTGTAACATGCTTTTTTACATATTCTTCATAATCTAGTTTTTATATACTTTATGGACCTAAATCAAGAACAATAAGACACAAATAACATGTGAATCAAACATAGATATCTATATGACTACATCCAGTTCTTAATAAAATCTCAACTATTTTTCAACCTTACCGTACCGAGACACAAGATGTAGAAGGTGATAAAAGTTGTAGATTTCGAGCAATACCTTTTTGTCTTCGTTTATGATCGAGAATATTGTGACTAAGGTAGGAAAGATTTATTATATAAGTGTTATGTGACTACAAGAAATAATACAAAAATAAATTTGGATTTAATCTTTTTGAATGGGAAACTATAGCCGAGACGAGTGTCTACAACATTAAATCTACACCACCTGGGTTTGGAGGGGGGGGGGGGGGTGTCTCTTGGGTTCAAGTCGACGACAAGGATTAAAAAAATTGCAGTTCGAAAAAAAAAATAAACTATAAATTTAGAAATGCAAAATTAATTTGTAAGAAAACTGAGTGTATAAATATCATTTGAACCAAATTTGGTAATTATAAATTTTATAAACTTTAAATTAGCAACAAAATGTTGCTTTATGGAGTTATACCCTATGCATTGAGAGATTTAAAAAAAAAATTCATTTCTAACCCAATGATTTTCTTCTTTCGCAATCTAATCCTAACATTTTTTTTATTTTCGTCTTTGCCCCCTCATAAGTTTCACCTTTCACAAATTAATCGTCTTACGTTTCATTATAATTTTGCAAGTTAACACGCCGCAACATGTGTGCGGGGTTCACCGTTTTTTGGTATATTTTCGTCGCAACACGTTTATGTTTCCCTGTTCGACTTAATTATCCTTCTCTACGTTTTACGTTTCGGTCTAATCTCTTTGCATTAACACACAACAACGGGTGTGCGTGGTTTAGCGATTTTACATATGTTTTTCGTTCGGTGTTATTTTTTTCCTTTTTTATTTATTTTATGTTTGCGAACTTTTCCGATGTTGGGGTCGCTGGCAATGGTGTGGCGTTGGTGCTATTTGGCATGGTTTTACAAATCCTTTTAACCTATTAAGTGTTTTATCTATAAGTTGTTTCGAGTTACCCATATGCTTCCTTTACTTAGAAAAAAAACTATTTTTACGTGCATATATTTATTTACGTTTTTGTATAAATATGATTTGATCTATGTTTCGACGTAAACTTTTTCTATAAAACGAGTCAAGTCAAATATATTTATGTGCATATTTTTATTTACTATAAATTTGAGTTGGGCTACGTTACGATTTAGGAGATGAGTCACGACAAATATAACATGTATTTGTGCGTACTTTATGTATGTTTCTTAAATTTTATAAACATTTATCTACATCAAATTAAATGTAGCTTTTGATAGACATTAGGGTGTTCGGTGTGGGTGCGGCAAAGGCGGTTGCCGCGCGGTAAACACCGCCGCCGACCCTTTGCCGATGCGGTTTGGTTGATCAGTCGGTGAGGGATTGCCGTGAGGTGAAGGGAGGGTATGAGAGAGAGAGGGTAGTGTGGGGTGGGGTCCATTCCAATCTCAACCAATCACACATTTTTTCCTTTTTAAAGTTTACAACTTCAACAAGTGTCCAAACTATTGACAACACTTTTCAGCAAAGTTTAAACACTTTTCACTGATTGACGTGACGCACTCTGATTGATTGATTTTTTAGTTTGCCACTCTTAAGTGTTTAACCACTCCTTATATCCTTATGATTTTTTGAGATGGGCTTTTCCGGTTTATTTGGGTTGTTAATGTAGCTTTTGTTTTTTAGCTGTTTTGTTGGGTTCTCCCAATTTAAAAAGTTGTTAGGTTGAAAATGTCTCCAATGTGAAGTTAGTTTGGGTGGTTACATCATACCGAAAAAGTCTTATTTATACAAAACAATATCTTTTATCTATTAAGATTTTTTTATTTAAAAAAACAAGTAAAGGTTATATCAAGACCTAAACCAAGTTTTAATATTTATTAGGCATGCGTCCCGCTGACTACATGCAACCAAATACTTGCATTATATCATCACATGCATTGAACCACTCGTTAACGCAAACGTTTTATCTTCTATTATTCCACAATCAACTTATACAATTCATGTTGAATTCTTCATTCTTATCCTGATAATTTAGCCAAAAAAAGCATATTTATCTATGAATGTTGATAATTTCTTTTTAAATTTCCTAACTATCATTCCACAAATCTATGTCTCTATTTAATTAAATAATATTTACTTATAATATTTTATATCTTTCTACCATGTAGAAAAGTTTACAAAAGTTCCAAGAATGAATTGTAAGAAATGGAAAACAAGTCCTTAAATTTCATCCCAATTTTATATTACATTACTAAATAAGTTATTTCAACTTATTATATAAAAACACAAAATAAAGAGTTAAAGTGTGGTTTGTCTACTTTTGTCATTTTAGATAAAATTTTAAAATTGTACCATTTTCCTCTTTGGTATTTTCGAAAAGTGTCATTTTAGTACAAAAAACTAACCCATTTAAAAACTCGTAACTCCGTTAGCTTAGGACGTAAATGACACTTAACTCCTACATTTTTTTAACTTATTATATACACACCACATTCTCTTTCATTCCCCCTCTCCACGTCACCACCACCAAAACTACTGTCGCCATCATCAACCACCCTCACTACCCACCACCAGACAACCATCACCTGTATCAACTAGCACCCACCACCTATTAAATATGTTTTGAAGCACCAAAACACTAGGGCCAGCTATATGTGTTTACCGTGTAAAACCCTTAATAATCGTCTAAATAACTACTACCCCATAGAAACATATTAACTCATGCTTAAATCTCAATAGATCGTAGAGATCTATGTTTTCCAACACTCTAGGAGCATACAATAGATCTGATAAATGGTTTTAAGGCGGCCTGTGATGGTGTTGGTGTTAGACCCTACTGAGGACAGCGGCGCAAGTTCGAGTGGTGAGTGGATGAGGTGAACGCAAGGGTCTCGTGGTTGGCAGGTCTTCGGTCCTGGTTATTGTGATGGTGGGAGCGACATGTGATGGTGGGGATAGTTGTCGGAGGTATATGTTGCGGTGATGATGCAGTGTTAGAGAGAGGGAGAGAGACAAAGAGATGAAGAAAACTGGACAGCGAGAAAGAGGGGGAGAAGAGGAGATGGAGGTGGCGATGGTGGTAGGCTGTGGTGATGGTGATGTAGAAAGGAGGGGTGAAAGAGACTGTGTGCGTATACAATAACAACAACAAGTGAAAAAAAGAAAAAATCTAGGAGTTAAGTGTAATTTGCGTCCCTAAATTTTAAGTGTCATTAAAGTTCATGAGCTAACTGAGATATGAGTTTTTTTTAACTAAGATTAGTTTTTTGGATTGAAATGACACGTTTCAAGAATATGAGGAATAAATGCTGCAATTTTATAATTTGGTCTGAAATGACAAAAGTGAACGAACAAACCACAGGAATGTAAATAACACTTAACTCTAAAATAAGTTTACAAAAAGGTTTAAAGAAAAAAATAATTTAATTAAGTTTTGTGTAGAAAACAGTGACGGACCCATTAATTATTTTCTGGTGCTGTGAACGAAGTATTCCATATATAAATTAGTAAGTTTTTGATGCATTAGCACTTGTAACTTCTGCTTGGTGAGTTTTCCACAAAAAAAACACTTAACTTTCCACTTTCAACCTAAAAGTTTTATCTTTTACATTTTAACCCCCCCCCCCCCCCCCCCCCCGTTTTTTTTTACTTTTAACTCTAAGTTTTCCATCTTTTATAATTTAACACAACACTTTGTTATTTACAACGTTGGTCCCCCATACTTTTTATCTTTTGCAAGTTTTTCGTTTTACGTTTCGTTCTAAATTTTGCGAGTTAACATGTCGTAGCGTGCATGTGAGGTTCAACGTTTTTGCTCTATTTTTTTCATATTTGACAGACCCATCGCAACGCGTCCATTCTTCCCCTTTTGTAAAGTTCGTCGCAACGGGCGGGTCGTAGATAAACTAAGTTATTATTTTCTACATTTTACGTTTCTGCTTAATTTCTTCGCATTAAGACATTGTAACGGGTGTGCATGGTTCAACGATTTTAGTCTACCTTTCTTTCTGTGTAATTTTTACCATTTTATCTATTTTATTTTTACGATGTCGAGAGTCGATGTCGTTGTGGCATTGGTACTACTTGGCACGGTTTTACGAACGTTTTTAACCTATTAAATTTTTTACTAATATTTTCTTTCGGTTTACCCCTATTCTTCCTTTACTTAAAAACTATTTTATGTAACGGTATGTATAAATATGATTTGTTCTATATTCCTGTAACACCCCAAAAACGGGTTTGGTAAATTAAAACCCGGTTGATATAAAGAAATGAGTTTTAATCTTTTATTTAACTAAAATGAAACTAGAGGGACCAAAACCGTTCAATGGGAAACATGATTTTATAAAACAAAATTAAAACACCACACACACACATAGTGTGTGTGTGTGTATCGATGATCAGGAAGAAAAAAAAAAGATGGTTCAAACCCTAGTTTCTTAAAAATCTTCAAATTGAAGGGCAAGATGAAGCTTAAACTCATAACCGAACATAGATTAATGATCACCTTCACAAGGGGATCGCAAGGTATGTCTTAAAAGCTAGCTTGGTGATTATGCACGAAGTGGGTTATGTTGTAAATCGCGAAGTTGTATGAAATTGAGCATGAATATGTGTTAGATTCATCATTTGGAACATGGATTATGCATGGCTTAGGTTAATTTGATGTGTAAGGGTGAAACCCGTTTGTTATGGTGAAGATGATGACATGGGTAAATCATCTATGTCTAAATTCTTGCTTAATATTGATGTATTTTGATTTGTATGATGGATTCTTATGAGAGGAATTGAAAGAAATGTGATACTAGTATGTTTGATGTTTATGCATGTATGATTCATGTTGATTAGAAGGAAGATATTGATGAATTATGTATGAGATTAGAAGGATATGCATGAACTAGTTGTACACTATGCTTACAAGGTAGTACACATATCAAAAGTATGATGAAATTATGAAGAACTTAAGATTAGATCACTTGTAAGTGATTAACAAGTAGTTATGAAGTGGGTTTTAGATGATGTAATGTAAATTGATGATTTACTTATGTTAACAATGTTTGGAATCATACATGTGTGTGAGTGTTTAAAGAAATTGGATAAGAAATGATGAATTGTTGTTAGATGAAGTGAACAAAATGTGATGATAATATGTATGATGTTTAATTTTAAATACCACATGTTGATTAGTAGAAGGATTTGATGAACTATGTATGAATTTAGAAGATTGTGCATGAATTAGTTTGTACGTTATGCTTAAAAGGTGGTACGCACCCCAATCGTATGATAAAATGTATGTATTGTCGTCCGTATAGTCGATTATGATGTTACGGGTATATAATGATAAGTCGAAAGTTAAGGTAATTGGACCGTTGACTTCTAACAAGTCAACTGTGTATAAGAAGAATGGTTAGACATGTTGTCATAATTGTAAGATTAAAGTAAGTTATACGGTGCGTGTTAGACGTATGTGTGTTTAATGTGATAACATGGCGGATTTCACGAGTTGGAAATGGTATGAATTTGGTTATATGTATTATGCTTGTTAGAAGTGACCATAGCGTCAAATGTGAATTATGCGATCGATATGATCGTTAACATGTACAACTGTGTATGCTAATGAGAATGTGATTTCGATGACATGGAAGTATAGGAATCATGTCGAAACGGAATCAAGCACGGAAGGCTAACGGGTCAAGAAGTAACCAGGAACGAATGTGAACACGGATGCATGAGGTAAGTGATTTTCGTAATCACTTCTTAGTTGTTTATGTAAAGTTATATGCAATTTAATTAAGTATGATAATCGAGGTCAATTAGGAAAGAATTGTATGATACCGATGAAGTATTAAACGGATCTTAGCTTTGATCCGAGCAAGGTATGTGTGATTAAGAATTGTAGCTAAGTAGTAGGATTGGTTACTTATGCGAGGGAGTCCTTTGTTGTTAAGGATAGAGCAAAGTTGACAAAAACGCCCTTGATGGGTAAAACGAGTAAATGGTCTTAAAAGTTGATTACAAACAAGCTATTTGATTAAATGAATGTTTTGAAAAAGCAAGAAAGCGAGAAGTATGGTTTTCGTGAGCTAAGGACCTTAAAATGCGCAAATACCCTTAACGGGTCAAAATAAGCTCTTAGGCGAAAATGGGTCAAGAGGATGCAAGACATCCGAGAACTTAATCTTTTAGGATAGACAATGTTGACATTATTAGGTTCATAAGAAGTTATGGTCAAACAAACAAGTTATGTGGATGAATGCATGAACGGGTCGAATAAATCATAAATGAATAATAAGACGATAGCGTGTAAGTTAAGAATTTCCTTAATCCGGATGTGGGATTTTAAGTTCATATGATAGAATGTGAATTTACAAGCATGTAGGAAGAAACGGGAGGTTAAACGGGTAAGCGGTTCAAAAGTTACGCGCGTTTTAGTGCGTACGGACGACGAAACGGAACTGCAGAAAAGTGCCATTTCTAGAGGTAGTCGCCGACGGGCAAGGGGGTCGTCGCCGACGGGCTCTAGAAAGTTGGTTTTTTTGCTGACGGGTTATCTTCCTGTCTACGGGGTTTTGGCTACGGGAAAAACTACGGGCCGTCGCCGACGACCTCCCCAAGTCCAAAAGTCTAAAAATTTGTTATTTAAGTTGATTTATGTATCGTAGGCTTCGGTTTGTTATCCGTGGACTACGGCGGACTTTCTAAACATGGTTTTGATCGATCCTTAGATGTTTATGGACTATAAATCAAAGTGTAAGTCCCATGTAATTAACGTATGAGTATGTAAGAAGTATGCAAGATCTTGTACGTGTATGTAGATGTGTATGTATGTATGTATAAAGATATGTATGAGTGTATGCATGTATGTAAAGATGTAGGAAAGGCATGTACGTATGTAGATGTGTATGTATGTATGTATAAAGATATGTATGAGTGTATACATGTATGTAAAGATGTAGGAAAGGTATGTACGTATGTAGTTGTGTATGCATGTATGTATAAAGACATGTATGAGTGTATGCACGTATGTAAAGTTGTAGGAAATGTATGTACATATGTAGATGTGTATGTATGTATGTATGTAAGTACGTAAGTATGTATGATTTAGACACGTTGAGTGTTAACGTTATTAATGGTGTACCTTGAGAATGAAAAGTAATGCATGTACGTTATTGAAGCCTCACCAGGAAATGGATACGCAGATGAAATGCTTAAAGTTTGAAATGTGACGAAATGTGAAGTGTACGTAAATGAATCTTGTTTATATAATGTGTGCTAATGTTATGAATGTATGTGGTGAGTGCAGGTGGTATTGATCACGGGCGATTATCACAAGGAATAGAGATCGAAGACCGAGTCATAAGATAGATTGTACGGGAATAATTGAGTATGTACTATTAGTAAGCAAGACTTATGCTTTATCTTTGTAGAAGATACATATTAAAACGAACTTTCAAGTAAGTCAAGACGTTTGTAATGAAAAAATTTTATGGCACGAACTTCCGCTGCGACTTTTTGTCAAATACGAATTAGGGTCTTACAATTCCGACGTAAACTTTTTTTATAGACGAGTCAGGTCAAATATAATACGTTTTCGTTTAAAGAAACCATTTTTACGTGCATATTTTTACGTACGTTTTTATATAAATTCAAGTTGTTCTACGTTTTGAGGTAAACTTTTTTGGGAAATGATTTAGGTCAAATATAATATGTTTTCGTGTTTATTTTATGTATGTTTCGTAAAGTTTGTTTCGAACCGAGTGGAGTCAAATCATGGTTTTTTTCCCCATTTTTTACGAAAGCTCTAATTAATCCCTTTCGATTACATGTGCATATTTTCCTTCATACCTGTTACGTTTTCTGTGTATGAGTTGGGTCACATATAATACGTTTTGATTGTTCGATATGAATTCCATTTACTTTACGTTTGATCCAATCACAATGCTTATACAGGTTACACTGAGTTCAACTAGATACGTCGAAATATGTGTTTTCATATGGTTAATGCATCATATAACGTTTGTACTAATCCGTTCAATATTTACGATGTACCCGCGCCGCAACGCGGGCGGGTCTTAACCCTAGTTCAACCAAATTTTCAAGGGATGTAATCGAGATTTTTACCTCGAAAATACACTGTCGAATACCCTATTCCCGGATGACGTTCAAAGGGCCTTCGTTGACGTCGGAATATCCCAGCCTTCGTTTGCTACAAAAAAGGAAACCGTTAGCCTCGTCACGGAGGGCCCCCGAGGGGGGGGGGATCTGTAACCAAGCTCCGGCGTGAGAGTAAGTAAACTTGCCGGAAAGTATGAGAAGCCTATCCCGGTGAATATGATCACCGGAATGTTCCTCAGTGGTGTGAATCTAACGTGTGTAAGTATATTTATTGTGTGAGTGTGGTGGAGTAAATGAGAGAATGAAGCATTAAGTGAGATACCTCGGAACTTGCCCTTTTGATCTTTTCCTTACCTTCCTTATATAACCGAGAGACCTTATCTTTCCTGTGGGATATTTCCAAGATGATCTAGCGGATTCTGATCACTTCTGGGGGATTCAGACACGTGTCTGATCCCCAACGGGAAGATGATCGTCTTCATTTAATGATACTGGCTCGGCAGTACTGTGCCAGCCGGAGATGCCTTTCGTATCATTCATTAAATGCACACTGTCTCTTTTGTAGTTCCTTTTCCCGCCCGTTTTCATGAGATAAACCTTAATGGGCAAGTTTTATAACGTTGGGCCTTATCCATTGGGCCTACATGACAATAGCCCAAGACGGGTAAATGGGGCGATCCATTGGCCCGTCGTCATACACTAATTTTTTTAAGGGGGACGCCCGCCCACCCAAGCCAAAGCTTGGGTCCGACCTTGGTAGAAACCAATTAAGTTAGTGTAAAACGATTTAAAGTTCATAATGTTGAAGTAAACGATCGAAGGTGGCATGCTAATATATCCTTAAAAGTTTACATATTTATAAAAAAAACAGAGAACTATTGACCCATCTATTGTTACTTGCTAAACAGTGAACACTAACTTGTATTTTACATCCGTCCAATCAGAAAAGAGAAAGAAAAAAGTAACAAATAATATAATGACCCCAACTTAATTAACGTGCTCTCTGTCGCATCCGATAATGGCATCAAAAAGAGAGACCAAACTTCGTGTGAGATACGCAATAATGGCGCAAAATACGCTGCCATCTCGACCAGCGCTCAACACCCCTCTTGTCCTCGGTTTACAAAATCATCGATTCTTACTTAGACTAAACGGTATGGGGGCTGTTCCCATGCCCGTCTTGTGCTCGCCGCCCCGTCTCTCCCACCCCCTGCTCCGGTGCCGGGCCAGGCCCGGCTTCTCTGTCCTCCAGCAACCGGTGACGACTCCCCTCACTCCCACACACACCTATACATACAAACATATATATATATAAAGGGGTTCATCCCCCACCACCTAGGTCCATCTCCTTTAGGCCCCCGCTTATGTGACGACCCATCCCCTTGAAGATGAGGCTCACCATACCGGTTAGTCTTGAAGCAAGTTTCAATAAATTACAAACCTAGGTTTCGGGTAGTGTGCACAACTAAAACCGCTATTTTCACCAAACTACATGGACTAAAACCGTAGTTTACTCAAAATCTGATTTCCTTCACCCAACGTTGTACTATCAAAACCATTTTCACGTTACCAACGCTGCATCAACAAAATAAACAATTCCTTTCTTCACCTTCACATAATAAAAATAACAAAAAAAGAATTCAACTTTAATTACACTTCTCTAGCCTAAAAACGAGCTAAACAATAATAATAATCTGTCAAGATGAGCTCATGTTAACCATCACACCAGCGGTCTTTGCAACATTGCAGACAGGGCAAAAGCTGATAGACGAGACACACAACGTACAAACACATAAATGCCTGCAAGGCAGCAGCAACACGCATGACTCCTCTTTCTCACACCTCCGGCACCACCTCTTCATTCTGCCGTACCTACTGGTGGTCTTACAATCCTCATTTTCATCATTGCCACTCACTTTTCTCTTTCCTTCACCGTCGTCGTTTTCCGCCACCTGACGGTTATCCTCCTCGTAATTGCTGCCACAGTATGACTGAGCATCTGAATCGAAATGATGTTGTTGCTGAACCTGTGCTAGCACCTGTTGCAGTTTGTTACGTAAAGCGTTTGCTGTTGCCTCGTTTGTTTGAACCAATTCTTTCAGGATTTGATTCTCTATATTCAGAGATTTCACTTTTTCCTCTAGCGTCCAGTTCAACCGTCCGATTTTAAGATATTCGTCCTCTTTTGTTTTCAGTCGTTTCGTTATAGCTTCGTTTACAGCTGTCATCATTCTCATTGTGTTTTGCTTCTGTATCTGTTCCATCTCCGATCTCACTTTCTCCGTCTGCAATTTGTTGTATTACGTCATGATTTTTGTTTTCACATTCATAACAATGAAATGAAACTGATAAATGACACTTACGTGATGAGCAATTAATCGATCAATCTCCGATTGTTGTTGATACATCTGCGATGAAATATCTCCTGCGTGAAACGTGTACTCGTCTATTCGGTTAACATTTTGTACGGAGAACGGTACCGGAATGAATGAAGATGAATCACGTGATCGTTTTCTGGAAACCGTAGCCGGAAAAGCATCCGTCGGTCGGAAATCATACGCCGGAAGAAATTTCTCCGGCTTTGTTCCGTACGCCATACTACCGTTGTTTTGATACATCATTTCACTGAGAAATCAATCACAATATTTTCATAAACATAATGAAAATTATGAAACAAAGCAATGAAAATGAAAAGGGAGGGAAAGTTATAAATACATGTTTGGAGGTGAGAAGAGAGTGAAATGTGAAGCTTCAACTGCCATGGAAAACAAAACGCATGCAAATGAGGATTGTGTGTGTGTGTGGATTGTGTGACTTGATCTTATACAAATATCAGCACCGACCGAAGCTATTGGGGTGCGTATAGAATGAGCCTTTTGTTTTATATTTAGCAAAGATTACGACTGGTCCATCTGCCACGTTAAAATTGCCAGCTGGGCCCACTGTTTGTCGTAACGCACAAGTTTTTTTACATGGGCCAGTCCCAACTGATACGGCCCATTGAACATGTGTCTCTCTCTCTTCCACTATGCATTTACCGACTTATGGAAATGAATAGCATGAGCCGTAATGAAAGTATGGTCAATATATGCTAGATTGGTAGGTATTGTCGATTGAGAAAGAAAGTTTTGTCTATATTCAAAATTTCAATTGACATAGATGGTCCCTTGTAAATGTGGTTCTAGAATTCTCACTTATTTCCATTCGATTTGTCTTCATTTTGATTCTCTGTGATTCCCCCTTGTGACCAAAGAGTCCATGATATGATGGGGGGTTGACAATCACATCGGGTTTGGCCGGTTGCAATTGACAAATCATGTAGGCCAAACACACACTCTTAAAATATATTTGTAAACTATAAGACAATTTAGCATTTAGTTGTAAATGGATTAATGTTTCATAATATTATACAGTTAATTGAGATATATTAAAGTTGTAAACATCATTCCCTTAGTTAGGGTTAGAGGGCTCAGCTCATCCTGTTTTCCGCTTAAAAATGTAAATTTTACTGAAAAATTTATATGTATTGAGCTCCCATTCCCTCTGGTTTTTTTCTTTAATACTTTCTGGCCCCTCTATTTTAAAAGTTCAAGATTGTGACTATACGATGATGATGAAATTTGGTGGTCTATGGGTTGATGGCAACCGTATTTACTTTCTCTACCCCATTAAGATTATTTTTTGGTGATGAACCTGGTGTATATTAATTGTTTTCTTTTTTTGAACGGAAATAATGTACATTAATTGTTTAATCAAATAATTTATGAGTTTGAAGGGGCCATGGGAGGAAAAGTAGTCATGAATTTGAGTTAATAATTAAACGTGGAGACGTTAGGGTGTCCGGGGCGTAACGCGGGGACCCAAGCGGTGACCACATCCACCGATCGGGAACACCGCCGCCATCGGTGCGGGGACCCGAATCGGGGAGTGGATTCGGTGTGGAGGCACCGCGTTGAATGGCACGAATGTTGAGGAACGGTCGACTTGGCAACGGTCCGATTTAAAAAAAAAAAATCACTTATTTTTTTAAAACATATATAAATAACCACACCATTAACTCATTTTTTATACTCTCCAAACCACAACAATTTCACACATTTTTTATACTCTCAAACCACACCCACTTCACTATTTTTTATACTCTCAAACCACACCCACTTCTTATTTTTTATACTCTCAAACAACACCCACTTCACTATATGGATCCCAGGTTCCCGATTTTTCCTCCCATACCCGACTTTCTCGACGATGAAGGTTCTCCGTCAAACGATAGTAGCTTAATTTTCTTCCAAAATCTCATCCAACAAGCGGAGATACTATACACGGCATCGTCTAGTAAAAAAAATTTGTCCCTCGAGATCGTGAGGGTGGCCACGAAACACTAATGGCCGATTATTTTGTAGAAAATCCAAAATTTAATGCCGATATTTTTCGTCAGAGGTTTCGTATGTCCAAGTCTTTGTTCCTAAAAATTGTTAGTGACGTCGAAGCGTACGACGAGTGGTTTCAAGAGGGCTTGGACGGGAGAATGAAGAAAAGTTTCACGCCGTTGCAAAAGGTTACTTCTGCGATTAAACAACTTGCAACCGGTAACCCACCAGACGAAAACGACGAGTATTTAAAGATGTCTGAAAGGACCTCTCGTGAGTGCCTTGAGTATTTCTGCCAGACGGTCTGTGCAATGTATGCCGGTGAATTCTTACGTAGACCAACGAGCCACGACGTTGCGCTATTGTATCAGGCTCATGAGGAGAGACATCATCTACCTGGTATGTTGGGTAGTCTGGATTGTACACACTTCGTCTGGAGAATGTGCCCCACAGAATTGCGTGGACAATATATGAGAGGCGATCATCAATACCCGACGGTTATGTTAGAGGCGGTGGCGTCTCAAGATTTGTGGATTTGGCATGCTTTTTGTGGCCCGGCGGGTTCACAAAACGACATCAACGTGCTCCAACAATCTCCGTTATTTCTTGCTCAACGAAACGGAACGGCGCCATATTGTCCATTTCAGGTGAACGACCACTTATACAAACGCGGGTATTATCTTACTGATGGGATCTACCCTAGCTGGTCCGTGTTTGTGAAGTCTTTTCCATATCCTAACATCCCGAATGAAAAAAAGTTCAAGAGGCAACACGAGGCCGCAAGAAAAGATGTGGAACGGGCGTTTGGTGTGTTAAAGGCGAAGTGGGGAATACTAAATCGTCCAATGCGTTCGAAAACGGTGAAAAAGATAAGGTTACTCGTGTATACGTGCATTATTTTACATAACATGATTATAAAAGACGACGGAAGGGCGATAGCACCGGTACACATTCAAGATCCTCCAGTCGAACCCGTCTTCGCTGAAACAGCTTATAGCGAGCTCATTGACGAAGAAACGCATTGGAGACTAAAACACGATCTCGTTGAGCATCTCGGACGTTTAGATCTACCTCACCTTGAAGTGAGTTCCGACGACGAGTAGTTTGTTTTTATATTTTTCTAGTTTGAATCTAATTTTTATTTTTCTAGTTTGAATGTAATTTTTATTTTTCTAGGTTGTTTTTTTTTTTTTTTGTAATTTAATGAAATGTCTTTTATTTAATTTTTATTTTTATTAATATTTTTTTAATTTATAAACATACATAATTTTACAACAAATAAAAAAAAAAAAACCCAATCCCCCTATTAGGGGAGTGCCGCCAACAAAATGGGGTGTTAGGGGAGTTTAAGAGGGGAGTTGACGTGGCACTATCTGATTCGTGGTGTGTAAGAGAGGGGACTCCCCTCTTAGGGGAGTGCCCCTCTCACCCTAAAGTTAAAACCATCGGCTGAGTATGAGTTTTGGTCAGCAATGAATTAATTGAAAAACGTGTAGAGTGGGGGATATGATGTAAGAAAGGCAAGGTGGGTGGGTCATAACCTCATGAGGTGTTGGAAAATTGTATTTATCATCTCTTCATTCTTCAACCAATTTCGTCTCATTTTCTAGTTAATGTGTTACATATGTAAACAAGGAATTACATATTTACATTGATAGTTTACGTGGTATATATGAGAATATGAGTTGTGGATTTGCTCTCTTCGTTTAAGAAATTAAATATTTGGTTTTACTATTTGCTTAAACATAATACTGGTGAAACGTTTAAGAAAACGACGGAAACCAAAAGTGTAATTTCTCAAATCTAATTATCAAATCCACAATATAGACATATTAGATGACTAATCCGTGTAATTCTTTGTGTAAATAATTGTTAAACGGTTGTTGTTTACTGTGTATTTTTAATAAACCGAGGACTGAAACTGTGTAATTGGTAACGATTGATTATATATATAGACTAGTGGCGCAGCTTAGTGGGAACCGAGGGGTGCAAACCCCCCCCCCCCCCCCCCCCCAAAAAAAAGTTTCGGTTAGAAGTGTAAAAATTTCTGATCTTCTGTCCGAAAATTTTAAAATTATATAAGATCACCCCTCCTCAATTATTTTGCCTAAATATTTATACAATATAAGAATTGGGTCCTACGAATTTCTGCACTCTCGGAACTTTTGGTCAAGCTCCGCCACTGATATAAACATAATATCTATTTAAAATAACAAATGTTAATGCTATGCTTTTGGGGACACATTTGTCCCTTTAACCTTGTTGAGTGTCAAACAAGGGTCTCCCAAAAGTATTAGTGGTAAATTTATTATATCATGAAAAGTTTGTTTCTTTACATAAAATTCTATGGACAGAAACTAAACCGTCCAACTAGCCTTTACTTTTCCATTTGACCAAACTGATTACGGGTGTATAAAACTCGGTCCCGACCATCATAACAGTGGCTTGAACCAGAGCCAACCAGAAATTAGATCGAACCGGCTTCATATGGACCCGTTACACAACTTCGTTTTGTCTTAAAACCCAGTTTGAAACTGGAAAACACAATTTAAACCGAGACTAACCGGTTTTATTTGCATATCATACATCAAAGACATATATTCAAATCATTAAT
Source organism: Helianthus tuberosus (assembly GCA_030545235.1). Classification (NCBI taxonomy): domain Eukaryota; kingdom Viridiplantae; phylum Streptophyta; class Magnoliopsida; order Asterales; family Asteraceae; genus Helianthus; species Helianthus tuberosus. The sequence continues at coordinate 50,387,538 of CM060364.1, forward strand.
TATAACAAATGTGTTATAATCTTTAAATCCTCTAGATACATCAAAGATATATTTGCAAATAATTTATTATAACAAATGTGTAAATCCTCTAGGCTAGACATGGTCTACTACTAAAATCAATAGATCAGACATGGTGTGCTTGTAAAATCTTTCAAGTCAAATGTGAAGGTTATTTGTTACGACAATAGCCTTAAAATCTATCATTTACATGAATATGCACAAATAGTTTTTTTTAACGGTGAAACTTTTATATTGAATATAGAAAAAGGGCTAGTAAGAAAAACCCGAAAGTAAACGAGGTGAGTCATATGTGAGTTACTTGAAACTAGCTCAATAAAAGCTTGAATTAAGCCGGGCATAAACGAGACCGAGCTCGAGTCTCTATTGAAGCTCATTTAATAAATGAACTCGAGTCCAAACATCACTTACCTATTTCGATTAGGCTAGAAGCTAATGAACATACTATTTATATAACCTTTATTAATATATATTTATATAATAAATGTTATTGTACATATAAAATGATAATAAAATAACAAAATAACATAAATGATGCTATATATGATACATACAAATATAAATAAATAATAACGACAAATTTATTTAAATAATAAACGAGCTTAAACGAGCCAAGCTCGAGCTTAAGCGAGGTTGGGTTTATCGGTTTGCCACAACTTAACTCGTTTACACCCTAGACGCCTTAACTATAGTTAACCACCCATGACGTTCCTTTTTTTGTCACCAAATATCCCTTTTTCCATTTCTTGGTCGGTTCCGGACGGATGCACAACCTTTAGAGCATTCACATTGAAATACCTATACCTTCCACACCCTATAATTAAAGGAAAATTTTAAGTTTTTTTAGTCGGTTTTTATACTCGATCCGATTCCCTAAAACTACAAAACTATAGAGAATAAATAGAGGGAGTAGATACTCTAATTTTTCCTAGTGGAAAAAAGAGTAAAAATATAAAAAAGAAGAAAGAACTATTATTTAACTGGATAAAGATAACTATTAAGAAATTGATGTAAATAATTTTTAAAATGTAAACAAATTTTAAATATAAAGGTGTTTCAGCTAGATTATAGTGACGGTGAAGAGAATTTGAATGTGATTGCTAATGTAATTTAATATAGAACGGTGGAGATACAATAGAAAGTTTATTTGGCTAAGAAGGCTAAGAAGGGATCTTGACAATCCATTTAGTTAATCAAGGGCTAAGATTAAATGATGGAAATTGAAGGGAAGAAAAGAGGCGCGTGAGTTTGTTTAGGGGCATTCTAGTCAATCCAAGCCAATAGTTTCTCTCTCCTCTAATTCCCCCCATTTTTTAAACGTTAATAACTCTTTCATACGACATTATTTTTTTATAAAAATTGCACCAAAAAAACGAGCGTTTTTTATCTTTAAAACGATTATACTATTGCTATATTTTCAAAAAAAATAAATTAAAAACCCAGTTGCGTAAAACGCAATAGAAAAACCCTCAGTTACGTAAAACCCAATGAAAAAAAAACCTAAAAAATGACATTTTTCTAAAACGCAATGCACAAAAAACACAAAGAAATGTCTTTTTTGTAAAACGCAATGGCCAGAAAACACAAAGAAATGTCTTATTTCTAAAACGCAATAGCCTAAAAACTCAAAAGAAAATGTACTTTCTAAAACGCAATGGACTAAAAACACATAAAAATGTGTTTTACCTAAAACGCAATGCACAAAAAACACAAACAAATGTCGTATTTCTAAAACGCAATGGCCAGAAAACACTTAAAATGTCTGTTTTCTAAAACGCAATGGACTGAAAACACATAAAAAAGTGTTTTACCTAAAACGCAATGCACAAAAAACACAAAGAAATGTCTTATTTGTAAAACGCAATGGCCAGAAAACACTTAAAAATGACTCATTCTAAAACGCAATTGACTAAAAAACAAAAGAAATTGTTCTCTGTAAAACGCAATAGATGAAAACACCTAAAAAGTGTTTTATCTAAAACGCAATGCACCAAAAACACTTCAAGAATGTGTTTTTCTAAAACGCAATGGCCAGAAAACACATAAAAATGCTTTAGTTCTAAAACGCAATTGCCTAAAAACACCATAGAAAGTGTTATCTCTAAAACGCATTGAACCATGACAATAGTTTTGTCTGTGCTGTGAACTGTCTGAACCAATGCAGTTTACGAATGCAGTTTCCAGAGGCAATTTACAGAAAATTAATTTTTCTGGCAGCTCAACCCCAGCCAGGGGCTCTGCCCCTTGGACCTCGCCAGGGGCTGCCGCCCCTGGGACCCCCGCTACCAGGGGCGCTGCCCCCGGACCCTCACCAAGATCGTAAAACGCAATGACTAAATCAAAAACCCATATCGTAAAAATGAAATTAAAGAATTTCTTACATGGATCGAAGTGATTTCTTCAATAATTGACGAATTTTGAATGATTGAAACACTTATCAGCGCTCGAATCGAACGGATCGAGTGATTATCTTCAAAATCACCGGAAAAAACGAGATTTTGTATGAAATTAAACTGGGGTTTCTTCAAAAAAGCTGAAGAACACGTTGATTGGGTGTTTGAATCATTGATTGGTGATGAAAATCGCACTATAATGTAGTGATTATTGAGATAGAAAGTGAAGAAATGGTTGAAGATGGTGGGATTTGAAAATGGTGGGTTTTGAAGTTACTGGGTTTTGAAAAGTAAGAAAAAATGGTTGAATTGACTAAAATACCTTTTTTCTTTATTTTAAATGTTGACACATGTCCTAATCCTATTGCTTCCTACACTTCCTAGCCAAAATAAACTTCCTATTTGATCTTTTCCCTACTATAGAATTCCAAAAACTTATTATTATTATTATTAGAGTAAATTACGTTTTTGGCCCATGTGGTTATATCACTTTTACTGTATTAGCCCAAAATAAGAATTTTTAACATATTTGCCCCCATGGTCTCTATAACTAACCATTTTGGCCCCTAAGTCTAGAGATCATGGGGGGCCAAAATGGTTAGTTACAGAGACCATGGCCAATATGGTTAGTTATAGAGACCATTGGGACAAATATGTTAAAAATTCTTATTTTGGGCTAATATATTAAAATGATATAATAACAGGGGTCAAAACGTAATTTACTCTTATTATTATTATTATTTTCATTCTTCATTGCCAAATGTGAAGTTAAGAAAATGTATTAGGTTTTACTTTTCGTCCAATGGAGGTTATATTTTCTAATAACCAGAATAGAATAATATCATATGGACCTTCCTTGAAAGTCTACTTTGTGTCTAGATATGATTAGACTTTTCGATGGTTATTTAAATTAGTAGTTACTAGTATTTTGACCCGTTGCGTGTTGCAGCAGCGTCGAAACTTAAAGTAACAATTTATATGGTTAAATATTTGACCCAACTCGTTTCTGAACAAAAGTTACGTCAAAACGCAAACCAATTGAAAATGCACATAAAAATAAGCACGAATACGTATCATATTTGATCTAATTCATTACCGAGAAAAACATACGTAAACCATCTTGGATTTATATGAAAACGTATTTAAAATTAAGCACATAAGAAAATAGTGTTTTTTAAGTTTTAAATTGGTATCGGGCGTTGGGGCGGTATCGAATTGTAAAGTAACTCGAATTGATCTCGCCTAGTGAATACATATTATATTTGACACGACTGATTCCGAACAAAATTTACGTCAAAACGCAGACCAACTGAAAACGCATATAAAAATAAGCATGAAAACGATACGACCTGACTCGTTTTCGAGAAAAATTTACGTCGAAATATAAACCAACTTGGATATATATAATTTACTTAAAAATAAGCACGTAAGAAAATAATGTTTTTTTTTAATTTTGGAATAGTACCGTGCATTTTGCCGTCGTCGAAATGTAAAGTAACTCGAATTTATGCCGCCTAATGAACACGTTTTATATCTGACCTGACTTATTTTCAAACAAAATTTATGTCAAAACGTAGAACAACCGAATCTGTACCTAAAAATAAGTACGAAAACGTATATATATTAAATTTAACCCATGTACATAAATAACACATAAAATTGAGGGGGTCAAAGTGAATTTTGATGAAGTTTTTTAAAGAGTAAACTGCAATTTTACCCCCTGGGGTTAGAGACAATTGACAGTATTAGCCCCTCCAAGGAAATAATTGCAATTTACCCCCCTCCCCCAACGTTGTTGTTATGTCGCATAATTACCCCTGCCATCAAATAAGTTAACAGATCTGTTAACTGGGATGTGAAATTACTATCTTACCCTTTCATATTACCCCCTATGGTTTGTTCTACTCTGTAATATTACCCCCTGGTGTGAAATGACCAAATTGCCCTTTTTTATTACCCCTATGTTTTGTTGTACTCTGCAATATTACCCCCTGGTGTTAAATAGTTCTTGCAAACCTTACCCCCTGCAGAAAAAAAAACCTTTCCCGCCTGAACCACCATCAGCCGCCATCACCCACCTCCACCACCATCAGCCGCCACCACCCACCTCCACCACCATCTCCCCATTAATTTTCAGTCCTCTAACACGTTGAAAGCAATTTGTTGGCATTATGAATGAGAAATCTGAAAACTTTAGTATGCTTGGATATGAAATTTAAACACTTAGCAAATCTAATAAAAAAACAAAGTAATTATATTACCAGTAATAACAAATTTCAAACACTAAATATTCAAAATTTTAAGTTTCACCAGTTGTGAATTACAAAATCATAAACTAAGAATACCAATTCATCTGCTGCAGATTTGGTAAATTTTGTTTCATTATGAATGCCAACGACATTATTCATTAAACACAAAGGTTTGGGTTGGCTGATGATGCTTTTGCATTACAAAATCATAACCATTAATAAAATACAAGAAATACAGAGCGGGCGACATTTATAAGTAACTTCCTTTCCAACATCTATACATACGTTTTACCTGAATACTTGACCAAACGGTCGAACCTCATCACCATCACACACTTATGAGTTGGAGCGAGCTCTCATTAGCAGCTAGCTATTCCTGCTTCCACTTTTTACATAAATATTCTGCATGGGCAAGCTCTTAAAAAGTTGAGTTGGGAATAAAATCCTGCTTTAGACAGGTATTACATCTTCGTTTTGACTTTCATCGCAAGTCAACACAAGACCTTCGACGTAGGTGGGGAAAAGACCGCAACTCCACTGTCAGCCTGTGGAAATCAGTTCGGTTGGTGGAACGATTTAATGAGGAGATGGTGGTGGAGGTGGGTGGTGGCGGCTGTTGGTGGTTTAGGCGGGAAAGGTTTGCAAGAACTATTTAATACCGGGGGGTAATATTGCAGAGTACAACAGACCATACCATAGGGGTAATAAGAAAGGACAATTTGGTCATTTTACACCAGGGGGTAATATTACAGAGTAGAACAAACCATAGGGGGTAATATTAAAGGGTAAGATAGTCATTTCACATCCCAGTTAACAGATATGTTAACTTATTCGATGGCAGGGGGTAACTATGCGACATAACAACAACGTTGGGATGGTAAATTGCAATTATTTCTTTGGAGGGACTAACAGTGCCAATTGGCTCTAACCCCAGGGGTAAAATTGCACTTTACTATATTTTAAAAGATAAGGAGTGTAAGTGTAATTGTTAATGTTAAAAAGAGTAAATTACGTTTTTGGCCCCTGTGGTTATATCAGTTTTACTATATTGGCCCAAAATAAGATTTTTTAACAGATTTGCCCCCATGGTCCCTATAACTAATTATTTTGGCCACTGAGTCTAACTCAACCTCTTACCCTGGTTAATTATTTGTCACTTTCAAGGGCATTTTTGTAATTTCTCATCCCTTTAAATCTAATTTCAATTTCAAACCCAGATTTCAAGAACAAACCCAGATTTCAAAATATCCAAAATCAGATTTCAATAAACACCATTTTCGTTTGGGCAACAGAAACGGCAAATAAACAAACATGCCGATAAACACCATTTCCGTTTGGACAGTTATGCAACAACAGTAAATAAACAAAACAGCAGCCGAAACACTTTTTTCAGTATTCTCAGCAGATGTTCATGCAATCGGCAACAGCAGCAGTAAATATTTACTGGCGGAAACGCATTTCAGTATTCTCAACAGATGTAGTTTTAATAAACATCCCAGCCATCACATTTGTTTTGAGTAATTCAAACGTCACACTTGAACAAGTAAATAAACAAACAGCAGATGTAGCAATTCAAGGTATATTCATACAGCAATTCAAGGTATATTCATACAGTATGTTTGCAACTATAGAAGGAAAACTGTTAATCAAAAGAACATGTTGGAATGTGGAAGCAGAAGGGCTGAGTCGGAGGTTTGCAACTATAGAGGCAACTGATCGCTGGTAATAAACTTCAATCAGAACTGACTCAAACATTAACAGATTCTAAATTCAGTGTTTGTAATGAAACCCACCATATCCAATTCGAATCAAACATTAACAATCTGGGTGATTCAGATTCGTTAAACCACCACCATACACACTCAAATCCGACTGACCCACCAAATCCAACAACCATCGCACCACACACACCTGACCTGATCGGAATCGAACATCGCTGACTTTGTTTTTGAGATCGGAATCGAACATCGCTGACTTTGTTTTTGAGATCGGAATCGATTATCGCTCTGTTAATCGTCGCTGGATGTTTGAATGGAGTCGATATCCACCGGTCGTTCTTCTCCGGTGACTTCTCGGCGTTGAGGTATAACTGGAGTTCTTTCCTTTTCTGCTCGATCTCATCTGCGATTTTTATAAACATGGGAGGTTCGAAGGACAGAAGGCAACCCACATCTGCATATCACCATCTTTGTCAGCTATGAAATTAGGGTTTTGAATGAACTGTCAAAGAAGAAGATGATTTAGGGTTTTGAATGAACTCTCAGCTATGAAATTAGTGAAGAAGATGAAGTGAAAAAAATAGGGGTTTAGGGTTTTATTTATAGAGACATATTAGGGGGGAGGTAAAATTACCAAATTAGACATCATGTGATAAACATGTGACCAATAAATTAACCTGAGTTAGGGTTTGGTTAGATTTAGGGGCCAAAACGGTTAGTTATAGGAACCATGGGGGCAAGTCTGTTAAAAAATCTTATTTTGGGCCAATATAGTAAAACTGATATAACCATAGGGGCCAAAAACGTAATTTACTCTGTTAAAAATTAAAGGATTAAAAATACACAAACAGACAAAACTAAAATAAAATAAAATAAAATAGAAAAAACACTATAGCTTTATTTGACTCTAGCTATAGTGAATTGATGATGTACTTTAATATTATTTATTATTATAATTTACAAGTATTTCTACGATAATGTCAACTAAATAAAACCAATGAGGCGCCAACAGGCACAAATCTATCAAAATGTTTTTCCTGTGTCTCTACCTAATATATTATTCATACTTGTTTTCTTTTTATATAATCCGTGCAATCAGTAATGAACAATTAAAAACTGTATTGATGCGGCAAATGCTCATGTAGTCTTGTTATATATTTAAAGTTTTTCTATATTATAATATTTAAATTGAAATTTAAATTCTGGAGTTCAAATCTTTATTTTTATGATATTTATCTTTATTACATTCAATTTTATTACGTTAAAACAACTTATTAAAATTTGTTTTATTCAAACTTTATTTAATGGAATCAATAATATTAATCGATATGTATATTTTCTTTGTATTAAAATCTTTGTTGTTTACTTTGTTTTAGGAAAACTTAAACAAATTGAGTTGTCCATTGAATTTGAAATAGCATGGACAGGAGTCGCTAGTATTTGTGAGTTGGATATGTTTGACGCAATGCCAAAGCTAGTTCAGATTACATGTATAAAATATATTAGTTCAAATTTGTCAATAAATAGATTTATATTAATTATATTTTATATGTAACTTGATTTGATTTGTATTATATATAGTTATTAATTGATAATATTTTCATATAAAATATCTCATTATAATGTATCACTGTCATCAGGTGGCCATATAAAACACGTTTGTGTTTTTCACAATTCACCAAAAACTGAAATTCCAATATCGGCACCAAATAGAGGAAGAATATTGCCTAATTAAAGAATTTGGGCCGTGTGAGTGTGGACAACACCCGACCTAATCCTATTGCAAGTTACTTGTGGGCTTCTAATGGGCCTTGTAGCTAATTTATGGGCTTTTGAACGGGTTTTTATTTGTACCCATTTGCTATGCTTCCACTGGTTGTTCCATTCCATGAATAATTCCACCTCTATAATCTATGTCATTGATTGAGCTTGATATCTTGGATATATGTGTTCATTTAGTCTTCAACACTAGATGGCCTATTTTCTTTTTCGCGACTATTGTTATTAGGTATATGTACTACAAATTAACCAAAAAATCATATGGGTCTAGGGGTCTGGTAAATGGTAATATAAGGTAACCTACCGTTTTTGGGAGCCCATCAACCCCTCCCAGAGTCACCGCCGTGGATGATGTTAATTGCATAAACCACATGCAAGGAACGCAGGGACATAACTCTTAATTGTGTGAGACGGCATCATTGCTCCTTGGGTGATCTAGGTTGTCATGGATCAATCAAACAATAGCTCGTGAAAATAGATTAATACTAGTTGGTTGGTGTGTAAGTGATATGTTCTTTAGTAGCATAGATTCCGATGAGTCGCCGTTTAGGCTTATTCTAGGATATATAATCTTCACGGTTTTGATAACTTTAGTACCTACAAGTAGTCATGAATGATGTTCTCATGTAGCTAACTGGACCAAGATTTATTGACTTGCTAGCTTTTCAATGGTAAATTTTCAAATGACAAAGACATATACTTTTATTAGTTAGTTATTACACACAAGTCCCCATCCCAATATTTTTGTTGTTGAGTCTTGTTTGTACCACTAACTCAAAGACTTGTTGGATTTTTTTTTTTCATCCATTAATTTGGTTTTAGGTTAAATATTTCATTTTCTCAAAAGATAGAAATGATTTATCTTGTTTTGCTTAGTAGGCTTTTGGATATACAAACTCTACCCATTAAGTAATCCATGGAGAATATAATTTAAGATTTCATTTGACGTTAATTACTAGTGATAATAATTGTGTGGTGTTTATGATTTTTCATTTGTACCACATGCATGTGTTTGGCAAAATTGTGATTTGCAATTTCCATGAATGATTCATGTGTGTCGCTGTCCGTCCAAAATTACAAACATGTATACTTTAGCAGTCGATAAAAGGCCGGGCATCGATGATACTTATTTTTCTGGTAGGTAATATAAACGTACGTCTTTATTCCTGAGGGGACAGAGGGTTACACATAGTAAGTAAAGTAATCCCTTTCTTTTACGTACTAATAAATAAAGTTTTGTAGAAATAATAATAATAATAAAGGAGTCTTTTAATTAGAATCTTGGTTCTTATTATTTATTCAAAGAAAAGAAACCCTTTTTTACAGTTCACTTGTTGTCTAAGACGATTGATTATTGTTCAAATATGGAAGGAATCGAGATCATTTGCATTTTCTAAAGTAAAAGGGAAACATCACATGGAGATGCATCATTCAGAGTACATACAGGCTGCTTCCATGTGTTCTCACTTTAATTCTACCATGTAAACTTTCTTTAGCTAATTAAATTAATATACATGCACATACACTGAGTGATACAGAAGAATAAAGTAAAATTACCATGAGTTATGAGTAGTCTACATGTCCACAATCAGAGGCGGACCCACATGGTCCGGGTCGGGGTTCACGGACCCCAATTTTTTTTAGAAAATAGTACAACCGGCATGTTAAATTTTTCAAGGACCCTATGAAATAAATTAATTGGACCCTATAGTATTAAAAGCAAAGATGATGTCGTGGTAAATCCCCTTATGCTCAAAAAATAGATCCTAGGTTCAAGTCTTATATGCCTTATTTTTACCGAGTTTATTTTTTTCCATCAAAATTAAACTAGTGTTTTAAAACAGCACAACCACCTATTGCCCTTCTAATTTACTTCATTAAAATGATAAATTGAATGTCAATTTTATTTAACACTTGATTACCAAATACAACTTCCAACATATAATGTAGTGGTTTCATGTTCACTAAATGCTTCTACATTATTTCCTAGCAGATGACCGACCCGAAAATTTTAATGTTTGGTTGTGAAATCCTAGCCCTGACACGACTACGATGACCGACCCCGAAAATTTTAATGTTTGGTTGTGAAATCCTAGCCTGACCCGACCACGATTACCGACCTGGAAATTTTAATGTTTAGTTGTGAAAAATCTTTACACAAAAAATGGACCCAATAAAAAAAACTCATAGATTCGCCACTATCCACAATACAGGAATTAAATGGCTGAAGTGGCAAAATATAAAAACCCCCCATTAATGACTTTTTTAGGTAGTTTCTTCACTATTTTAAACTCAAATAACTTTTACATGCTTTATATTTTTTTACAAGACTCATAGTTAACTTTTACTTATAATATTGTTATATAATTAAAAAAAGATTTTTTAAACGTCTATGTGCTGTGCAATAACATTCGTAATTATGTAATATATATTTGTGCATAATTATAAACATAGCTTGTGTAATTCTTAAATACGTTGTGTCGTTAGTTATATATGTTAGCAAATTTGTGTGTAATTATTTATAGAGTAAACTTCAATTTTACCCCCTGGGGTTTAGGCCAATTGACACTCTGACCCCCCTAACGAAATAATTGCAATTTACCCCCCCCCCCCCCCAAAGTTGATGTTATGTCGCAAGTTTACCCCACGTCGTCAAATTTGCTTAACAGTCAACATAACAAGGTGATGGTCAAAGGGTAAATAGGTAATTTTGCAATTATTGTGAAGCTTCTTCATTACAACACCCAATAAGTAACATTTGAAAGCATAATTACCCCCCACCTTCCCACCATCCTCCTACAATCGATCCTGCGATCAGGCTACTCCGGCGACACCACATCCTCCGGCGACACCTTCTCCTGCGATCAGGCTTCTCCGGCGACACCACATCCTCCAGCGACACCACCTCCTCTGTTGACACCTCGTTCAGACCTTACAATGCCAGTTGTTTGTTGGCTGATCCGCTATGTCATCCGCCACACCGCATGTATAATCACCCAATGTTAGTTAATCAGGGTCGGATTTGGTTCACTGTTAGTTATTATCATGTTATAAACAGGGTTAGGGTCGGATTTGTGTCTGATTGAGTCTCATGTTAAACAGGGTATTAGCAATTCGTTTGATTGAATCTGATTTCCATGTTAATTTTGTGATGTTTGGTGTTTTTTTTGCAGTTGATGACAGTTACATGATCATACAAATGTTGAACAGGTTTGAATACCTGGAAGTTGGTAGTTATAGGTGGTTATAGGTGTATATATCTGGAACTTGTTTAGTTAGCATCTAAGTCAGCTACTCATGTTGTTACTCACAATCAGCATCTTGTATTCATGTCCATTATACTCATCTAAGTCAGCTACTCATGTTGTTACACATCAACTATAGGTGGATATTACTCATGTTGAATAACTCATGTTGGAACTTGATTCAGTTATGTTGTTACTCATGTTGTTTAGCTACTCATCTAAGTTGCATACTTGTATTCTGTTTCTGATTCAGTACCCATGATCCCATTTCCAACAGCAGCAGGTTATAGATAGATGAGTATAATGCAATGCAATTGATATTTCCAACATTGAATCAGAAACAGGTTTGAGTATAGAAACATAACAGGTTTGATTTTGAGTATACTTATAGGTTTCTGATTTTTTTAGTATAGAAACATAGAACAGGTTTGATTTTGAGTATACTTATAGGTTTCTGATTTTGGCGGTGAAGAAGCACGAAACTAATCTTAGGGTTAATTAGTCTGGTTTATGCTCCTTTCATAAGGGTTAATCTTCTTTCAACTTTCTGAGCTTCGATTTCACTTGCTAATCTTGCAAAACAGAAACACCGTTAGCTCGTTAAGAGGGGAATATGGGGGTATCCCTCTTAACCAGGCTCCGGCGTGAGAATAAGTATCTGCTTTGAGGAGATAATTGTGGGTTAAGAATGAGAGTAAAGGGAGTGGAATGTTTAACCTGTGCATGGAGGTCCCTATTTATAGTCGGAGAGGTGTGAGGGGAGTTGGGCTGATGGGCCTTGGGCCGGAAGGCGACAACGTAGAGGATATGCTCTTTGTCTCACTGGTGTCGACCGTTAGTGTCTTCTATAAGATCCCCGGTGCTGGCGCACCGTGATTGGAGCCACGTGTCCAGTTTTCGGCCTTGTTGTCGCTCTGCCATCAGCAGGTAAGTGGAGATCATGGGGCAGGTGTCGCCGCCCCCTGATTGGTGCCACGTAAGCGTCCTTGTGTCCTTTTTGTCTCCTGCACGTCAGACGATCGTGGAGCACGATTGAGCAAAGCCTGGAGGACGCTGATTGGCTCTTTCTTCTGCCACTTATCCTTGAGTACTTTCTGAAGTGGCCTTGCGCTCTAACTCCTGCGCGATCCCTGCTGAGCACGTAACTAGTCCGCATAGGGTTACCGATGCTGAAGGCTTTCATTCAGAATGCTAAGTATAGAAGTTGATTGTATTTCTTGCTTGGACCTCGTGCGGAAACATCCTGTGTTCAAGCATTCCGCGCGGGGTCTAATAATTGGTCACCAAAGTGATTAAGGAGTATGGTCCAAAGCGCGACCAGGATGGTCTGCGCGACATTTTTGGGACCATACCCCTTCAAGTCCCCCAGTCCAGTGCTGCATCACGCGCGAAGTGAGTGGTTGGAGCTCTGGACTTAGAAAAAAGGAAGTGCTTTGGTTATAAAATTGCCTGCTGGATCTTGGTGAGTCGCGCGTGTGTAAATGTTTGTCGGTTACTACGGCGCGACTACCATATTTGTCTGTTGCATCTTAGTGAGTCGCGCGTGTGTAAATCTTTGTCGGTTACTACGGCGCGGCTACCATATTTGTCTGTTGGAAATTTTCTGCTTTTGGATTTAAGCGCGCAGGTGTATTAGATACTTGTGAACGCGGCGCGGCTTGGGTAACTTCTGCATGAAGTGTGTAGTAGATTTGAGCGGGAAAAACCTCGAAATTTCAATTCTGACAGGTTGGTGGCAAATGTCGTTGATGGCGACGTTTGAGTTGACTGCTGACACGGCCGTCATTATGTTGTCACTGACGGTTCGCCTTTTGTCAGGCGATTGGGGGCCACGCGCGCGTGATAACCATCACCCCGAGAAACCCGCCCTACGTGTTGGCTTCTGGTTGGTTACGCGCGCGGTGAATCGACACGTTTACCCATCGCATTAAATGCGATGAGTATAAATAGTCGTCGATATGAGACAAGAAATCACAACTTTGCTTCTGTTTCTCTCTTTTCTCTCTGCTCTCATTTGTATCTTCTTTGAATCTTCAAATCTTCAAAGAAACATCAGAGAAACATCATCAGATCTTCAAGTTTTTCTTGAATATTCAAGTTTTCCAGAAACTTCTGACTGACATCTATGGCTGAAGAAGAGAACCCTGGTGACGAAGGTCCCCTCCGTGTCCTTAAATGGGACCTGGGGTTGTTCGAGCAAATCATAAGGGGATTCCGGTTCCCACCGGAGTGGGATGCACGATATCCCGGCCAAAACCAGACGGCCGCCGATGCGCCGCCGGGGTATATTACCCTTTTTGAAGATTTCTTTTTACAAGGCAACTTCCGGTTGCCGGCAACGCAGTTCATGGCCCATATTCTACATCACTATAGGTTTCATATCTCACAAATGAGTCCACCCGGCATGGTGAGGGTGCGACATTTTGAGTTCTTGTGCCGACCAATCTTTGCATTTCCTTAATTGTTCGCGGTGACGGCATCCGCTCGATGGATTGAACTTTTTCGGGGTTAACCTTAAAACCACCGTTTGTAACCACGAAGCCTAAAAACTTGCCCTCCTCCATACCAAAAGAACCCTTCGCTGGATTCAGCTTCATGTTCACGCTTCTCAAGGAGTTAAACGTCTTCTCAATGTCCTTCAACATCTGGTCCTCCTTGGGACTTTTAATCACCAGATCGTTAATGTAAACCTAGATATGTTTACCGATGTAGTCAGCAAATATCGTATCCATCAGGCGCTGATAGGTTGCGCCAGCGTTTTTGAGACCGAATGGCATCTTTGTATAACAGAAGATTCCGATGTCGGTACGAAAAGCTGTCTTGTCTTCATCTTCCAGCGCCATCTGGACTTGGTGATACCCTTTGTAGCAATCTAAAAAACACATCCACATGTATGGCGCGAGAGAGTCTATCTTTTTGGCAATGAATAACAATCCTTATGGCACGCCTTGTTGAGATCAGTATAATCTACACACATTCGCCATCCTCCATTAGACTTCTCCACCATAACAAGGTTTGCAACCCAACTTTGGTACCGCACCTCTCTTAGTATACCTGCTTTCAGCAATTCACAGACTTGCTCATTCATGGCTTTGGTCTTATCCACCCCCAGGCGGTGCCTTCTTTGAAATTTTGGCTCGACAGAGGGATAAGTGTTCAAACAGTGTTCAGTGATGTCGCGCGGGACACCGGTCATATCTGCCGGAGTCCAGGCGAAAATGTCCATGTTCCTGAATAAAAGCTGTTTGAGGTGCGTTCTGATGTTTGGTGAGATTGCGTGGCCTATCGTCACCGTTTGCTCCGGGTATTTTCGATTTAAAACCCACTTTTCTGGTTCAGTTGTTCAAATTTTCGCCGCTTTGGCTGGGCGCGAATCTTCCGCTGACATCACTTCCTTCTTTGCATAGATAATTGCCACCCCCGTCTCGGTTGGGAACCCGATGGCGGAGTGGGGTGTGGAGGTTACCATGTTTAGCTCTCCTTGGGTTTCTCTCCCAATTAAAACATCATGCCTTGATTTGACTGGCATCACCATGAAATTGACATTTGTGGTTCTTGAGTGCTTCCAGTCAGAAAGCGTGACGGGGAAGCTGATTTGGCCTAGTGGGAAGACCATTTCATTGCAGAATCCTGATAGAGGATAATCAACCGGCTCGAGTCTCGCTTTATCTTCATCATCAAACTGATTAAAGCATTGCTCGTAGATGATATCAGCTGTACTTCCCAGGTCGATGAATATGTACTCTGTTTCGTAATGACCGATGATACCGGTAATGACGACGGGGCGCGTGGCGCGTGGTCCCCCGCGTACTACCGGAAAGATTACCTGTTGCTCCTGCCATGCTGGTTCAAATGGGTGCTTGCCTTTATCTCTCGCGCTGTATCTTGGCCCGTTGACCATGTGTGTTTCCAGGCGCCGAACTTTCTTCTGGTTTCCATCATCATTGCGTTGAATCTGGCGCGTCTCTTTGCCCACATTCTTTACCAGATGGCTTAATTTCCCGCTTTTCAGTGCTCGCTCAATTTCTTGCCTTAAACTGATATAGTTATCAGTCAGATGACCTGTATCCTTGTGAAAATCGCTGTACAGGTTCGGGTCTTGCCCCTTTTTGTTTGTCATAGGCTTTGGAGCCTTGAAATCGTGATTCTCCGTCATGAGCACCTCTTTTGGTGTCTTAATGAGCGGAGTCCAGTGCTTTTCTCGATTCTCGTTCCTGACTGCTTTTCGATACCCGATTCTGTCAATCGTATCTCACGCGTCCTTTTTGTAGCGCGATCTTTCCTCATAACCGTTGGATTGTCCAGACTTCCATTCATGATTTTTACCCTTGTTGCGCTTGCCATAGTCGCGCGAGCTTCTTCTGGAAAAACGGTCTTCAGTGTAGGAGTTCTTGGCTCCAGCTAGCGGCTCTTCTGTTTGCGCTACTATCTTAGGGGCTTCCATCAGCTTGTCCCATTCTTTGGGCATACCATCTTTTCCGGTGATAGTTCTGATGAGACTATCACATCGAATAGCTTTCTTGAAGTGAGCGCGCATGAGCTGTTCGCTTACACCATCGATCTCCAGACACTCCTTGTTAAAGCGAGTGATAAATTCTTCTAAACCTTCGTTTTCTCTGTGCCAGATATCAATTACTTCTGACGTGTCGCGCTGATAACGTCTTTGTTGGCTGAAGTGGTTTACAAACTGTGTTCTGAAATCGACCCATGAGGTGATTTTACCAGGCGGAAGGCTGTCGAACCAGGCCCGAGCAGCCCCTGTGAAAGTCTGAATGAATAGATGGCACCACATGGGCATGTTCCATCCTCCCATTACACCCACGCTTGTGAATACTCGAACATGATCGTCAGGGTCGGTGAGACCGTTGAACTTTCCCACTGTTGGAGGTAGCTTCTCTCTTGTCAGTGGGGCTAGAGCAATCTTTGGGATGAACTTTGAGTGTTCCGCAGCCTCCGCTGGCCTATAGGCTAGGCTGAAATCTCTTTCTGCTTCTTCGTTGTATGCGATGCGCTGCTTTGGCTTGTAATACTCGTGCTTTATCTGCAGACGGTTAAATACTGACGAGCCCTCGTCATCTTACCAAGTAGGAACATTCGGATCTATGTCCTCCCATTCGTTATTGATGTTGCGTGGCCCCAGCCGGCTATGAATTGGGCCCCTTTGGACGTTTGACGGATGATCATAATAACTGCCTGTCTCCCCGTGTGTATCGCGCGTGTCGTGCACGCTTGGCCTTCTCTGGGGAGGAGGTCTGTTGATTCTTCCTTGAAAGATTTGCTATTGGGGTATCTGGCGCGCCCCCTGACTTGGACCCGGAGGGGTAACCAAGGATGGTTTAGCTTGCAAAATTGCTTGTTGTGCTCATAAAGACTGATATGCAGTGTTTATGGTAGCAATTTGCTTGGCATACCAGGAGGCTAAAGTCTCGCCTTCTGGTAGCCCTAGTAGCGCTGAAATGTTTGGATTTGGAGCTGGGTTTGAAGGACCAGCGACATGACTTGCTGGGGTACCTGTTTGGGTGATGCGAGTGAAGCTCGCGCGGGGTCCCCCAGTGTTTGTAACTTCAATTTCACCTATCTCCTCGGCAGGCTGGACTTGGACATTCAGATTGTCCTCCCCCAATCCTGCGTTAGAGTTCATACCAAAACCAAAATCAGGAATGGTTCCTTGACCAGCCATGATCAAAGGAACAAAAACTTGGAAAAAACTCAGAAAAAAGAAAATGGATGTGATTGTGAAAATCGGTGGGCGCCAATGAAGAAGCACGGAACTAATCTTAGGGTTATATAGTTTGGTTTATGCTCCTTTCATAAGGGTTAATCTTCTTTCAACTTTCTGAGCTCCGATTTGACTTGCTAATCCTGCAAAACAGAAACACCGTTAGCTTGTTAAGAGGGGAATATGGGGGTTTCCCTCTTAACCAGGCTCCGGCGTGAGAATAAGTATCTGCTTTGAGGAGATAATTGTGGGTTAAAAGTGGGAGTAGAGGGAGTGGAATGTTTAACGTGTGCATGGAGGTCCCTATTTATAGCCGGAGAGGTGTGAGGGGAGTTGGGCTGATGAGCCTTGGGCCGGAAGGCGACAACGTAGAGGATATGCTCTTTGTCTCATTGGTGTCGACCGTTAGTGTCTTCTAGAAGATCCCCGGTGCTAGCGCACCGTGATTGGAGCCACGTGTCCAGTTGTCAGCCTTGTTGTCCCTCTGCCGTCAGCATGTAAGTGGAGATCATGGGGCAGGTGTCGCCACTCCCTGATTGGTGCCACGTAAGCGTCCTTGTGTCCATTCTGTCTCCTGTACGTCAGACGATCGTGGAGCACGATTGAGCACAGCCTGGAGGACGCTGATTGGCTCTTTCTTCTGCCACTTGTCCTTGAGTACTTTCTGAAGTGGCCTTGCGCTCTAACTCCTGCGCGATCCCTGCTGAGCACGTAACTAGCCCGCGCAGGGTTACTGATGCTGAAGGCATTCATTCAGAATGCTAAGTATAGAAGTTGATTGTATTTCATGCTTGGACCTCGATCGGAAACATCCTGTGTTCAAGCATTCCGCGCGGGGTCTAATAATTGGTCACCAAAGTGATTAAGGATTATGGTCCAAAGCGCGACCAGGATGGTCTGCGCGGCATTTTTGGGACCATACCCCTTCAGGCGGGAAGGGTTTTGGAAGTTGCAGGGGGTAATATTGTTTCTAAACACAAAGTATAGGGGGTAATATCAAAGGACAACTTAGTAATTTACCAGTGGGGGGTAGTTGTGCGACACAACAGGAATGTTGGGGGGTAAAATTAAAGGGTAAAATAGTCATTTCAAATTAAAGCTAATAGATCAGTTAACAAATTTGACCCCGAGGGGTAAACTTGCGACATAACATCAACTTTTGGGGGGGGGGGTAAATTGAAATTATTTCGTTAGGGGGGTCAGAGTGCCAATTGGCCTAAACCCCATGGGGTAAAATTGCAGTTTACTCTTATTTATATATGTTGCAGAAGTTTGTGTGTGTATAGTTATGTTTATTGCGTGGTTTATGAATAATTATCTAGCATTGTGTATAACTATGACGCAAAAACATATACACCCCTCCCCTCAGGTAGAGTATTGTGTCCTTGTGGCGTCACACCTTCCCATGCTAACAGGGGCGGATATAAAGTGTAACAAGGGGTAACCTAATCTACCATCCTATATGGCAGGGCCGTCTGGGGTGTAGGAGGTGCCTGCGATCAAGGCCCAAATCAATATAGGGCCCGAAAAAATATTTAAATTATATATATATATATATATATAAAATCCTGGATGTTTGTATAAATAAGGGCCTGCTAAAAGTCCCAAAGTTTTTTAATTAAGGGCCCGTTTAAAAGTTAAAAAAAAATGGCCCAATTAACAAGCCCAAGTGATTAGTCTAAACAAAAATAAGGGTCTGCTAGATCAGGGAAAGGAAACAAAACGTCGCACTGTCGCAGACAGTATAGTATATCGCACAGAGAATTGGGACGAGGGAAACTGGAAACAAAAGGTCGATCATATGTTTTTGTCGTTTTGATTTCATATGTTTTTGATGTCATACGTTTTTGATTTCATAATATATTAATATGTGTGATTTTGATTTCATATACTATAAAACTTCATGTGATTAAATGAATGCTTTTGGTTAATATTTAGAAATTATGCCTCCCATTCCTAAATACAAACACCTATCCGGCCATCAAAAAAGTAAGAAGAGGAAGTTAGAGGAAGAGAAAGAAAGGCAGATGAAGTAAAACAAAACCGAATACACAAGTTTTTTTTAAAAAGAAACTCAAAATTCTAGTTCTAACTTGAGTGACGATAATGTGGATGATGAAGATGTGAATGTCGATGAAGAACCACACTGTTCGCTTAGCAAGTAGGTTCGATAATTTGATCATTTTTGCTTACACTGCTTTTTGTTAATTTGTTTTATCTCATAACAATTATCATAGTATTATGGGTTATTAGTATTTATATATTTGATTGAATGATTGATGAGTTTATATTATATGAAGATTTGCGAATATGGCCCAAATTTTTATCTCGAACAGGGCCAATTTTTTTTTTTTTTTTTTTTTTTTTGTGATTTTCGGAGACGGCTCTACTATATGGTGTGTACCATGATCCTCATTATCATCCACTATCATCTCCCACCAATCAAAATCCCTTAATTTATTGAAAGAGGGTCATGGTTGCTGTAACACCCCGTGTTTCGAAAGTCAAAGTCAAAGTCAAAGTCAAGATTGAAGTCAAAGGAAGAAAAGATTTCTAATTGCGATCTCTCACTCCTTGCTCAACTCCTGTTCTGACTTCTTTGACTTGTAGATAATCTATTTATTTTAACGCATTAGTTGTATTATGTGGAGTACTTGTTAATAAGCGCACTTAATCGCAGAAATCGTTGTATGTTTACCACCGATAATTGCTTCTACGACTGTGAACAATAGGAAGTAACAATGCGATAAAGTTAACTAAACGCTAAGCTACTTAACGATAAACGAATCGACATCAAATCGCAACACGAATCGCAGGTTATGGATATTGTTTTACGTGTGTGTGTGCGTGTTAATTATGTGTTACTTGTGCATGTTTAATTATGTTTTTATGGTGATTAATCGCAATCGATATCGCAACTTAACCAGATCGCAATCGAATCGCAGACGCTAAACGCAAGTTAATTATAGTGATTGTATGTTAGATATAGTAGTTGGGATTAATGGTGAAATCTAGTAGTTAATTCTATCGCATCGCTCCCTCGAATCGCATCGCAATGCTCAATGCACGAAACGAAAACGCGAGGACCAACCCGCCAAAGCCACTCGATCGAGTGACCACTCGATCGGATGGCCAGTCGATCAGGTCGCCACCAGATCGGACTGCCACCCGATCGGTGACCCACTCGATCCGTATGCACTTTTTGCCATTTTAGGAAACCCTATAAATACCCCATTTGTCACCTCATTTGATGGTGACAGCTCCTTACTCGATCCAGCCGCACTCAAGCTATTTTCTCCCAATTTCTCTCAATTCTTGTAAGTTTTCAACCTAAACCTTGTACTTTCTTGATCTACACGCACTCCTACACCTTTCTATCTTTTGAATCTCAACTTTTAACCATAAAATCAGTAGATTTGAGGTGTTCTAGGATGATGTCACCATGGTGTTCTTATGAATTTCATGTTTTGGCCTCAATCCACCAAGAACAACTTAGATCTGAACGATTTCCATACGAATAAACAAAGATCTCGATTAGATCTGAACATATTCACGGTGAAAAGGATTGAAAGATGGTTTTTCTAACTTTCTTTCAACTTTTTTACACTCAATGCACACAAACCCGATGGAATCGGAGCTGGTTCTGATCTTCTACTCATTCTTAGTGATGTATCAGTTCTAGATCTGAAGTTTATCCAAGAGATGATGATTACGAGTTAGACATGACCAACCGTCATGAACCGTTAACTGAGCGGGTCAGGGTGGATCCTTTCCTAACGGGTTACTTGGTTCCGATGGGGGGTTTCTGTTGTCTAAGACGTCGTCATACCGTCTCGATTAAACCGCAAAACTTAGCAAAACACCGAGTTAACAACACGATCAGATCGCGGGACAGATTACCGTCCGAAAAATTGCCGTCCAATCGGACTGCCATCCGATCGGACTGCCATCCGATCGACCCGCAATCCGATCGGGTGATGCTTGGGGTTTAGCACTTAAACAATTTTCAACATGTTCAATGCATTACCAGTTCTAGCGGATTGTTTCCCGATCGGTAGACCATCTGATTGGATGATAAAACTGCTGTGAACTTGTTCTCTGAGAAATGTCTCACCGGACGGATCGCCGTCCGATCGAACCGTCGTTCGAATCGACCGACCTGAAGGGTAGAGATATTTCTCTATTTTCTAAATACTACAACAAAAACTTCAAAAGACAAACCATCATACACAAACACATTCTACCCAAGCATGGTGTCAATCTAACCGAATGGCCATCCGATCGGATGACCATCCGAACGGATTGACATCCGATCGAATGACCGTCCGATCGGATTGCCATCCGATCGGGTTGTTGTTCGACACTTGGTTCCTTGTACTATTTTACGCGTTGCTTATCGTTTATACTATCGTTCTGATCAGGCTAATCTCGCTCTAAGCGCTCCCTTCAATCCATCATCGCTGTGAGTATACTCGAACCCTTTTTGCTTTACGCACTTTTGGGTGTTGTAGGATCGTTTTGTGACCCGAACGAGTCGATCAGAAGAGTTTTTCTCAATACGAAAGGCGGAAACAGACGTATCAAGTTCAATTCAGCAAGAATATCACTTTAAACTGTCTTTAGATTGATTTGACAAAGTATTACAACGAGTAGACACTTCGGCAACACTTCGTTGCTCAAACCGGAATTACAGAACTTACTTAAATGAAATCAGACAACACATATATATAGGCAGGCTAATTCTGTTTGAAACGGCTCAAACGAAATCACATTCAAACGGAATCAATGATTTCGTTTGAACTGCCATGATGTGATTTAAAGCGGAATTACAATTTCTAGTTTCGTTTGAAATGACCTCTCACCCTATATTTGACATTTTTCTCATACAACGTGCCTAGATCTATCTAAATACAACCAAGACTCGATACAAGAAGAAGTCGACAGACCATGCACCAACAGGTGTTACGTACGTTACTTATTCTAAATCACATCAAACACACTACGCAATACTTTAACGCTAACCGCTACTGTATGTTATACGTGACTTGATGAATGCTTGTTTGTTATGTTTACACAAAGATTGATGTCTACCTGCCTTAGCAACGATAGTACTATAGTTTGGACTCAGCACCTGTTCACTCAGGGGTTGTTAAGGAAAATTAATTACATGGTTCACAATGGTGAATATGTATCACGAACTGCCTTGGGCAGTCAACCCGCAGTCATTGGTATCGATAGGATCATGTCGATAACTAACGTGCTTCACATCACACATTGTACGTACTGGTTATGCGTAATCGAATTCGAACTCTATTATATCTATTAAACTTGTATGCTCACCTTTACACTATGTGTATTGATTTTTACTTTAACGTATGTGGCAGGTGCATAAGATGCTAGGACACCTTGTTTGCTGTGTGATGAAATTGAGACTAGGAAAGAGTCCTAGAAACAAATAAACAATTTATCTATTTTGTAATCTGAGTTGTCGGAACATGTTATTGTTTTTTTGAGATATCGCTATCTGTAATGACTTAATTTGCTTGATGGGTTATGGTATGGGACATAATATTAACTATCCGGTAATGTAGTTGTTATGGAATTTCTCTTGAACAATCTGTTTTGCTCAGTGCCGCGCCCTAATGATTCCGCCATCGGTTGGGGTGTGACAGTTGCCATGGACTAAACCATGTGAAGCACCATGGTTTGGGAAGAGGGTGGTGTACCACGAAAACCATGTCCCGCGTAGCAATCTATGATCTAATCCACCACCCCTATACCTCGTAATATGATTCCTTATGCATTTATATGAAAGTAAAAGACTTTCCAAACAATAACTTGTAAGATTAAATATATTATGTTTTAATATTTAATCTAGTAGCCATTATAATCATTTACATAATATAGATCAAAATATATAATAACCTATTAAATAATTAGTTGGTAATTGTTGATGGACCATATTACCCTTATTAACTAATTAGGTTTCCTCTTGGGTGCTTATATAAGGAGACTTATGTAGAGGTTAAAAGGTTACACACTTAGACACATAACCTAATTCTCATAACATCATAATCGACCCTCTTCTCCATAGCCGAACTCCCTTTTCGGTTTCATCATCACCATCATTAGTTTGCACCTTAAGGAGGAACCAGATCACACTGACAAACACGTCGAACTCAATGGCATCATCCCTCACTGGATTCTCCTCTGCACTGTCTGCGATAAAAAGTTTGTTTTCATGTTTTCTATTATGTTTAAACAGAACTGATTCAACATGTGGTATCAGAGCATATGTTGATTAATCAGTTCTGTTTTCGTATCCATTATTCTGGGATTGAAATCTGGAAAACAGAAATTTTAAAAGCCTAATATGATTCACAGCATGGTTTCGAGTCCCTTATGAAGTCATTGATATCACTGTTTTGAAAATTTAATTGGTTTATGATATGACTCGAAACCAATATGGTTAAAGTTCATGTCCAAAATCTGTATAAAAGACTTAAATTTCAGGTTTCGGATCCCAGAGTTATGTTTTTTTTAGGGTTCATCATTTGTTCTAAGAAAACTCGAAAAATTCCTTAAGTTTTGGAATGAAATCTGGATTAGTGGGTGTTTTTACTATTTCGATCTGAATTTTATCTCTTAGAATTTTCGAAAACTATTAAAAGATAACCAGTTATAATTTTCGAAATCCTTTATAAGTTAAGATCAACAATAAAACAAGAAACGCTATCCCACAATCCCTAAAATTTTGAACTTTCAGTTATTTTACATTAACAGCTGTTAACAGGAGTTTCGAGACCACAAGGTCTCGACTCAAAATCATAAGTGTTCTCAAATCTTTACAACTCGAGACAACGATTTTGACTCGAGACCATAAGGTTTCGACTCGAGACCACTGAGGTTTCGACTAAGGGTTTCAATCTTCACAACTCGAGACCGTGGTTGAGACTCGAGACCTCATCAAGCAGTCGAGATCTCATAAAACACAGTAGTCGAGACCATGATTACGACTCGAGACACTGAGGTTGCGACTCGAGATCTCATAACTGAGTCGAGATCTCACTCGATCCGCGCTAACAGGTGGGTTGCTATTAAATAATTGGGTTTTGTAAATACTCAGTTAATTAATCAGAATCAGATAATGTTTTACAAAACCAAAATAGCTTAACTTGAATGAACTTTTGATGTATCATTTCTGGCCAAAGCTGATTTGATACATCTACTTATCGTTCAAGTATTATGAAAGCTATGTTAAGTGTGCATTACAAATGTGAAAGTTTTAATATCTGGCCAAAGCTGATTTAATTATTTCACGTATAGCATACTTAACAAGTGCATAACTAAAGTGATTGTTTCATTTCTGGCCAAAGCTGATTTGTCACAAACACTTTGCACACATGCTTAAATGATTACACTTCTGGCCAAAGCTGATTTGTCTTCGTTTAAGTAGAATTTTAACTAAGTCTATTATTTTGATGTTAGTAATAGACAATATCACAGCTTCATAATGTAAAATGGTCATTATTTATGCCTGCCTTAGTTTAACATGCCCTTAGATCACATTAGGAATTCTTCCTTAGTATCATAACTTGCTCATCTTATTTCCACTATCAGCACCCAATTGCAGGATTCCACCTTTGACTGGTGATAACTTTGCTGCATGGAAGGATGCTCTCATGCTCACGCTTGGGCTGCTGGATTTTGATAATGCTCTAAGAGAGAATAAGCCAGCGGACCTTACTCCTCAAAGTACTGCTGCTGAGCAGTTGACTCATGAAAAGTGGACTAGGTGTAACCGCATGTCTCTCATGTTTATGAAGCAGTCCATAAGCAATGCAATCAGAGGAGCCATTCCTGATTCTGAAGATGCTAAAACCTACTTGGCTTCTGTGGAGGCACAATTCAAGGGAACATCAAAAGCACACGCTAGTACCCTTATCCTCAAGCTGGTGACAACCAAGTATGATGGGAGGAGCGGCATTCGCGAGCACATCATGATGATGAATGACATGGCCAATAAGCTGAAGGGGCTGGAAATGGAAATTAGTGATGGTTTCCTCATTCATTTTATTATTACTTCGCTTCCTTCTTCCTTTGAAGCATTCAAGATCAATTATAACACTCAGAAGGACAAATGGACGATGAGTGAGCTGGTCGCTATGTGTGTACAGGAGGAAGAGCGTATGAGGATGGATCGCACTACTGATGTTGCTAACTTCACCACCTCCAACTCTAAGAATAGGAAGAACAATCATCAGAGGAAGGATGCTTCTAAAGTCCAAAGGCCCAATCCTAATACAAGTGCACTTTCCAGCTCTAAGAACTCCTTAGGCAGAATCCACTGTAAGTTCTGTAAAAAGACAGGACATATGCAGACGGAATACCCCGACTTTAAGGAGTGGCTGGCTAAGAAAGGTAACGATTATTTTATGATACTTGAGTCCTATAATTTAAATGCTCCTGCTAATTCTTGGTGGTTTGATTCTGGTTCTATGGTTCATGATACCAATTCAACTCAGGGATTCCTTACAATCCGGAAGCTGGAAAGAAACCAAAGAACGCTTAAGGTTGGGGATGATCGAGAATTAGAAGTGAAGGCCATTGGAACATTACAATTATTTATGAAAACTGGTTTATGTATTAAACTTTATGATACCTTATATGTTCCTGAGGTAACTCGGAACCTTGTATCAGGACCAAAGTTAGACATGGACGGTTTTATTGTTTCCCATGGTCATCGCAAACTCTCTATCCTCTATGATTCTGTTCTTTATGGTACTGGTATTCTAGATGGTGGTCTCTATAGATTAGAACTAGATGATAATTTTTCCAAATCTTTGTTGTCATATAACATTAATGAATCACTCACAAAGATGAAAGAGAAACGAGACTTAGAGACTTCATCCATGTTGTGGCATCAACATTTAGGCCACATCTCAAGAGAATGATTAAATCGTCTCATAAAGGATGAAGTCTTACTTCCTCTCGACTTCTCTGATTTTGGAACATGTGTCAAATGTCTTAAAGGTAAAATGACACTAGCGAATAAGAAATATGCCACTAGGAGCTCTAATTTATTAGAACTCATTCATACTGATATTAGTGGTCCCTACTAAATCGTTGGCATAACAGGACATACTTCATTTATCACTTTCATTGATGATTATTCTCGTTACATGTACTTGTATCTTATTAAGGAGAAATCTGAATCTCTTACAACTTTTAAAGATTATAAGGCTGAAGTTGAAAAGCAATTAGATCGTCAGATTAAAGTTGTGAGATCAGATAGAGGCGGTGAATATTATGGAAGACATACTGATGTGGGTCAAGCTCCTGGTTCATTTTATGAGTTTTGTAAGGGCCAGGGGATTGTGAACCAATACACCATGCCTGGTACACCTCAGCAGAACGGTGTCGCTGAAAGAAGAAACCGTACCCTTATGAACATGGTGCGCAGTATGTTAGCCAACACTAATTTACCATTATTCCTCTGGACTGAAGCGTTAAAAGCAGCTGTTCATATACTCAATAGAGTTCCTTCTAAGTATGTCCCTAAAACTCCTTATGAACTTGGACATGAAGGAAACCGAGTCTTAAATATATGAAAGTATGGGGCTGCATTGCTGAAGCAAAACTTTACAATCCTTTCCTAAGGAAACTTGACCCTAAAACAGTTACCTGTTTCTTTATCGGGTATCCTGATAACTCAAAGGGTTATCGTTTCTATTGTCCTTCTCATGTCACCCGTATTGTTGAAACCAAACGTGCTGCGTTCCTGGAGGATTTCAAGGTTAGTGGGAGTAGTACCAACCCTTACGAAGAATTGCAAGAAGTACAAGACGCGGGGGGGGGGGGAGACTCGTCGCTTACCATTACTCCGATTACTCCTCTTGTACCCAATGCAACTACTGTACCTGAAGCTACTGCACCAACTCCAAATTTACCTTCACAATTAGAACCTATTATACCTCATGACGAAGGCACATCAAACGCTCAAAACCAAGACAACGCTGAACCCGATATTCCACTCAGGAGGTCATCTAGGCAAAGAAGGCCTACTAATTGGGATGATTATGTTACCTACCTGACTGAAATGGATCCCGAAAAGCTCAATGATCCTATCTCTTACAATGAAGCCATTAGTAGTGATCAGTCTTCTGAATGGAATAAAGCAATGATTGATGAGCTTGAATCCATGAAGAAAAATGATGTTTGGGATTTGGTAGAATTACCCAACGCTGTCGAACCCGTAGGATGTAAATGGGTGTTCAAAACAAAACTAGATCCGAATGGGAACGTTGAACGCTACAAAGCGAGATTGGTTGCAAAGGGCTACACTCAGAAAGAGGGAATTGATTATCAAGAGACGTTTTCACCTGTCTCTCGTAAAGATTCATTAAGGATCGTCATGGCCCTAGTAGCTCATTTTAATTTAGAGTTGCATCAGATGGACGTTAAAACCGCTTTCCTTAACGGAGACTTAGACGAAGATGTTTACATGAAACAGCCTGAAGGCTTTAAACCTGAAGGTCAAGAGCATCTAGACTGTAAGTTGAAGAAATCCATTTACGGGTTAAAACAAGCATCACGTCAATGGTACCTCAAGTTTGATGAAGTCATGAAGAAACAAGGTTTTATGAAGAATCAAGTGGATCAATGCACCTACCTCAAGATGAGTAGGAGCAACTTTACTATACTTATCCTTTATGTAGATGATATTCTATTGGCAAGTAATAGTTTAGACATGTTGCATGAGTCGAAGCGGTTACTCTCGCATAACTTCGACATGAAGGATCTCGGAGATGCTTCTTACGTCATTGGCATCGAAATTCACCGAGATAGACACAAAGGGATCTTAGGATTATCTCAAAAGGCTTACATAGATCGTGTCCTCACACGTTACAACATGCAACAGTGCAAACCCTCCGTCGCTCCAGTAGTTAAGGGAGATATTTTCGGTTCATTCCAGTGTCCGACAACAGAGGCTGAGAAGGAGCAAATGAGCCAGATACCTTACGCGTCAGTAGTCGGGAGCCTGATGTATGCTCAAGTCTGTACTCGCCCAGATATCACTTATATTGCTGGAATGCTAGGCCGTTATCAGACTAATCCTGGCCAAGATCATTGGAAAGCAGCTAAGAAGGTACTTCGATATCTGCTGTGACAACCCGAACTTTCAACGTTAGTATTACCTAATTTCACAACCCTCTTAGTTAACATCATTATGTTTCTCATGCCATGTGATGTTGTTATCGTTTACGTTTGCGTTAATTAGTGTAGAAGTGCTGAGTTAAGTCAATCAGTTGCACACTTTTGTCGGGTCGTACATCCTCTCACACTTGCACACTTGGGCACTTGTGTTCCTCGGCCCAAACCACTTGTCCTCCTCGGCCCACCCCACTTGGAGTCTAATCCGAGCCCACATACACACGCACCAAATTATATAAAGTTGTGCATGTTGTTATTGTAATCCCAAATTTCACTCAAGGCACCTAACCCTAATATTTTTCCCAATATTCCTGGACGTAGTGGCAGCCCCCGCTCTCTCTCGTAACATTCTCCTCTACCTATAATCGTCCGATTGGTATGTTCCTCTCACCATATAATTTATATTAGTTGGTTGTATTGATTATGTATGATTTGTGAATATGTGTTGTTGTGTTAGACAAAAAGCATGATCATAGGAATTGTTTGTAAATTGTATTAAATCTGGACATACACAATTTATCTATGATAATAAACAGAATTGATAGAGGAAAATCGTTTGAGATGTTAGTCTATGATCCGTGATGATTTGTATATTGAGATGGGTGGTTAATTCTGAATAGTATACAAGTAAGGTAACGACAAGATCGGTATGATATTATATTTGCATGATTTGTTAATGTAGTTTATAAAGGATCCGTATAAATGATGATTCTAAATGTTAAACTCTACGAATGCTGGTTGACCCGTATGATGTTTAAGTCGTGATTAATAACGGTGTAATATTGAGAAATCGTACCATGATTTTGTGAAGATATTGATTGTTATTAAGGGTTAAGAGTTGTATGATTTTAGGGAAATAATTATGATATTATTGGGCCAGACCACACATAAACTGCATGTCCATGTCTTGTATAATGTTATTGGGCCGAACCACACATAAACAGCATGTCCATAGCTGGGCCACACACTCTTCGGTAATTGCACAGTTAAATGGGCCACTATTTAGTCTAATGTAATACACTTGAGGTGGGTCTTTGGTTTAGTGGGCCGGTGGTAATGGTTTGCACGGGGATTGGGCCAAGAGGTCGAGATTTAGGCCGCACGCACAACGGGCTAAACTGGCAACTAAATTTCACTAACCTACTTGGGCCGCACACAAGGGGATTAAGTGCACTCATTGAGTGGGCCGGTAGTGTTTGGGCCGGACACGGTTAAGGGGTGAATCAAACAGGGATTAGTGAATGAACTTGGATACAAGCTGAATGTGTAATATGTGTTATTGACTGTTATACACTGTATGCACACTGTTGATTTCGTGACTTATGGACATGAGAAACTGATTATAATGATAATTGTGCTAGGACTTGATTGATCATTGTTAAACAAAGTAGTATAACATACCGAGCAATAAAAAGGTGAGTTCATTTCTCTTGAGCATGCGTCTCGGTGGTTGGGACAGTCAAATGGGTATCCCCGAGAGGGATAAATCTTTTGGGTAAAACAGGAATGTTAGATAATACACTCTTCCTATCATTTTAAGTCCCATCTTATACCGAATAGTTACCTGAGAGGTAACGGGGTGTTAGTTGATAGCGCTATTAGGCTTGGCAACCTCACACCGTACCTGAGAGGACGGGCGTGAACTCATTACCTTAAATCATGACCAATGTTTAGATAGGGGCATTGGGGACGAGCAAAACAATCTGGCAGCCATCTTGTACGGTACTTGGGTTATTATCTACATTATATTCAATGAAATGAACTAAACACTTGGTAACTAACGTTTTCACAAACTATGAACTCACCAGCTTTATCTGATACACTTGTTACATGCTCGCAGGTCGTTAAATTACTTGGATTTGGACTTGCTGTCTGGAGTAGCTGGAGTGGTCATGGGTCGAACTGGGTGGATACATGTGATGGAGTTTTTGATATTACACGTTGGCTTTGAAATATTTAAACTATGATTTATTATTTGCTTCCGCTGAACTTGTTGGGTTTTATTAAACTTATTGTTGGTACATTTCATTAACAATTGGCAATTTCATTTACCAACTTATTATGGGTTCAACTTGATTAGTGGCTCGCTATTGGTACGTCACACGCCTAACGGGTTTTTCGTGGGTGGTATTTTGGGGGTGTGACAGTTTGGTATCAGAGCCACTGGTTATAGTGAACTTGGTTTTAAAACGTTTTTATAAAACCAGACTATAACCGACAGATCCGAAATCGACCATGACACTAGGCTCCAGATTGCAAGGTTCGTCTCTTATTTACTATTGCATAGTATAACTAGTGTACACTTATGAATGATATCACACGTGAATGCACACTTGGCACTGCAGTACGAGCTTCTACGTTACCAACCCATGTTATGTGTTTTGATAGTGTGACACCTCTTTGAACTTTCATGATCTATGTTATGGTGTCTTTTGTCCTATTACCCGAATTTGAGGAACCTTCTAGAACGAGTTGGGAGGAGCTGAGATAAACATGCAAACTGGATTATTATTATGGGTGCACACATAGTAATAATGTGGGGGTGCATATGAGTCCCAGTGAGGCTTAACGAGTATGAGAGGGGTTCCGCTCTGTTGTCTGATATAAACATCATCGTAAGGTTCGATTCCCACTTTATCTTGACTCTTAACCTTTTCCTTCTCTTATATAGAATCATGAGCGGACGAGGCCATGGGCGTGGTCACATTGCGATGACTCAGGCCGAGTTGACAAACTTGATTAACACCCGTGTGGCCGAGGCTTTGGCAGCCTATCAAGCTGGTACGACATGTGACAAATACTCTTTATCCTTGTGTCGTGTACTCGAATCTTACTTGTGTGTTGTACGTTCTTTCGTTTTAGGTCAACCTGCGAATCAAAACAATCCGCCTGCCTGCACGTTTAAGACGTTTATGGATTGTAGGCCACAGACGTTCAGTGGGACTGAAGGAGCTGTGGGCCTGCTGCGTTGGTTTGAGAAGGCAGAATCAGTGTTTGCTATGTGTAACTGTCCTGCTGGGGACAGAGTGAAGTATGCCTCAGGCACACTCGAGGATGGTGCCTTGACTTGGTGGAATGCCCAAGTTCAGATGTTGGGTATTAAGATGGCGAATGCCACTACTTGGGAGGATTTCAAAGAGTTGACGAGAGAGGAGTACTGCCCTCGTGATGAAATGCAGAAGTTGGAGAACGAGTACTACAACTTGAAGATGGAGGGGTCTGAGATCGAGGCATACACAAAATGATCTCATGAGTTGGAAAACATGTGCCCTAACCTATCTCGACCCCCACCTCGTAGAATTAAATTGTACATCAAGGGCTTGGCACCAGCGGTGAAGAGTTTGGTCACTGCTGCAAATCTCAACAACTTAGCTCAGATCATCCATTTAGCCCACAA
This sequence comes from Helianthus tuberosus, assembly GCA_030545235.1. Classification (NCBI taxonomy): domain Eukaryota; kingdom Viridiplantae; phylum Streptophyta; class Magnoliopsida; order Asterales; family Asteraceae; genus Helianthus; species Helianthus tuberosus. Next base: position 50,419,270 of record CM060364.1, read on the forward strand.
GATCACAGATCAGGAGGTGGAGCGTGGTTCGCTACCACCACGTGTTTCTGCCACTACTGCTACTACTGCTACAGCTACCACTCCTGCTACTGACGGCAAGCGCAAGTGGAATGATGTGGACAAGACGTCCAATTCAGTACAGTCACAGAAGAAACCAGACACAGGCAACAATCGCAGTTTCAGTCAGTCATCTTCTGTTAATCAGAACCAGAGCAGCAATTCGAATCAGGGTTCTTATGCGGGGAAGCAGCCGAAGTGTAACTTTCATTATCGTGGGCCGTGTACCCGAGTCTGTCACAGGTGCAACAAAGTGGGTCACATGGCTAGAGATTGCAGGGCTCCACTCCCGAGACAGCCGCAGCAGCAGCAACCCCCACAACAACAGCAGCCACAGCAACAGGATAGGCAGCAACCTCAGCAGAAATAGGGTAATCGCAAGGGTTGTTTTCAGTGTGGCGACAAGGGTCATTTCAGGCGTGATTGCCCTCAGTTGAATCAGAATGTGGGTAACAATAACAACAACACTGGGAACAACAATGGGAATAACGGTGGGAACGGTGCGCGTGGGAGGATGTTTACTATTGGTGCTGGGGAGGCTAGGAACGATGGCAATGTGGTGACTGGTACGTTTTCAGTAAATGATCTATTTGCTTCGGTATTGTTCGACTCTGGTGCAGACTGGAGTTATGTATCTTTGGGGTTCAGTCGTTAGTTAGGGTTGAGTCCTACATCTCTTGTAACTAAACATATAGTAGAACTAGCTGATGGTAAATCGATTGAAGCTTCACATGTTTTCGTTGGGTGCAAACTCGATCTTATGGGTCAAGTGTTCGACATTGACCTACTCCCAATCACTCTTGGAAGTTTTGATGTAGTTGTTCGGCATGGACTGGTTGTCTAAGCATCAGGCGGGAATTCTCTGTAAAGAGAAAATCGTGTGTATCCCTCTCCCTAGCGGAGGATCTTTATCGGTTCAGGGTCATCGTAGTGGTGCTATAGTTAGTATTATCTCAGCGATGAAGGCTCAGAAGTGTCTGCGTAAGGGCTACCCTGCAATTTTAGCTCTTGTTACTGATTCGCAATCTGATGAGAGAAGGATCGAGGACCTTCCAGTTGTTTGTGAGTTTCCTGATGTGTTTCCTGAAGAACTCCCTGGTTTACCTCCACATCGTCAGGTGGAATTTCAGATTGACCTCACGCCAGGAACAGCTCCGATTGCTCGTGCTCCTTATCGTCTTGTAACGGGAGAGTTGCAGGAGTTGTCAAATCAACTCCAAGAGCTGTTGGATAGAGGTTTTATCCGACCCAGCTCTTCGCCTTGGGGAGCCCCAGTGCTGTTTGTGAAGAAGAAGGATGGGTCCTTTCGGATGTGTATAGATTATCGTGAACTCAACAAGGTAACCGTCAAGAACCGTTATCCTTTACCACGTATCGACGATCTGTTTGACCAGTTGCAAGGGTCAAGTTTTTATTCCAAGATCGACTTAAGGTCAGGCTATCATCAGGTACGAGTCCGAGAGGAGGATGTTCCAGAACGGCTTTTCGAACGCGGTATAGCCACTATGAGTTTTTGGTTATGCCATTTGGGTTGACTAACGCACCAGCGGTTTTCATGGACCTCATGAACCGCGTGTGCAAACCATATCTCGACGATTTCGTTATCGTTTTCATCGATGACATCTTGATCTACTCCAAGAGCAAGGAAGACTACGAGCGACACTTACGTCTTATCTTGGAGCTACTGAGGAAGGAGCAGCTCTACGCGAAGTTCTCTAAGTGTGATTTCTGGATTCGGGAAGTACACTTTCTTGGTCACATTGTTAACGAAATGGGGATACACGTGGATCCTGCTAAGATCGATGCTATTAGGAATTGGGAGGCACCGAAGAATCCTTCGGAGGTGTGACAATTTCTTGGTCTTCCGGGGTACTATCGTCGGTTTATTCAGGATTTCTCGAAGATCGCTCAACCTCTCACCTCATTAACACAGAAGAATGTTGTTTACTCTTGGGGAACGAAGCAAGAAGACGCGTTCCAACTCTTGAAACAGAAACTCTGCAGCGCACCGATCTTGTGGTATATTGTGATGCTTCTATTCAGGGTCTCGGTTGTGTGTTGATGCAACGCGAGAAGGTGATATCATATGCTTCTCGACAGTTGAAGGTTCATGAGAAGAATTATACGACTCACGACTTGGAGTTAGGGGCCGTGATTTTGGCGTTGAAGATTTGGAGGCATTATCTGTACGGTACCAAATGCACTATCTACACCGATCACAGGAGTCTCCAGAATATCTTCGACCAGAAGGAATTGAATATGCGACAGCGTCGTTGGATAGAACTGTTGAACGGCTACGAATGCGCCATCAAGTATCACCCAGGCAAAGCCAACGTTGTAGCGGATGCACTTAGCCGAAAGGAGGCGAAGCCTAAGCGTGTTCGCACTCTGCAGCTTACTATTCACTCTAGTTTACCCGATTAGATTCGTTCCGCTCAGAATGAGGCATTGAAAGAAGAGAACATCAAGGCTGAATACTTGTGGGGCATGGAAAAACGACTTGTGGAGAGATCTGACGGCATTCATTACTTTATGGAGTGGGTATGGGTTCCTTTGTTTGGTAATCTTGGAGAGCTTGTGATGGACGAAGCACACAAGTCTCGGTATTCAGTTCACCCGGGTTCAGACAAAATGTATCAGGATCTCAGAATCATGTATTGGTGGCCAAAGACGAAGGCTCACATAGCGACATACGTGAGTAAGTGTTTGACTTGTGCTAAAGTCAAAGTGGAGTATTAGAAACCCTCAGGCCTACTTCAGCAACCAGAGATACCCATGTGGAAATGGGAGCAGATTGCTATGGATTTCGTCACAGGTTTACTGAGAACTCAGGGCGGAAACGATACTATTTGGGTGATTGTTGATCGTCTCACGAAGTCAGCGCATTTTCTAGCAATCAAAGAAACGGATAAATTCTCACAGCTTGCAACGGTTTATCTTAAGGAGGTGGTTTCTAGGCACGGGGTGCCAACCTCCATTATCTCAGATCGAGACCCGCGTTTCATATCCGATTTGTGGCAGTCGATGCATAAGTCGTTTGGTTCACGTCTCGATATGAGTACTGCTTATCACCCACAAACGGATGTTTAGAGCGAGCGAACCATCCAGACACTTGAAGACATGGTGCGGGCATGTGTGATTGATTTTGGGAAAGGGTGGGAGAAACATTTGCCGTTGATAGAGTTCTCTTACAACAACAGCCACCACACCAGTATTCAGGCAGCTCCGTTTGAAGCATTTTACGGACGAAAGTGTCGTTCTCCTCTCTGTTGGGCTGAGGTGGGTGACAGCCAGATCATAGGTCCTGAACTTGTGCTCGAAACTTCAGAAAAGATTGTTCAGATCAGAAACCGTATGGCAGCAGCGCGTAACCGCCAGAAAAGCTACGCTGACAGACGTAGGAAACCGTTGGAATTCGCTGTAGGTGATCGGGTTATGTTGAAAGTTTCGCCGTGGAAGGGTGTTGTACGCTTTGGGAAGCGTGGCAAGCTTAATCCGTGTTACGTGGGGCCATTCAAAATCTTGGAGCGAATCGGTAAAGTGGCTTACAAGCTCGAGTTACCTGCTGAGCTGGGTAACGTTCATGATGTATTCCATGTGTCGCAACCGAAGAAGTGTTTGTTTGATGAAACACTGGTGGTGCCGTTTCAAGAGCTGAAGATTGACGACAAGTTGCAGTTTATCGAAGAACCTATCGAGATTATGGATGTGGAGGTCAAGGTTCGTAAGCATAGCCGAATCCCGATTGTGAGAGTTCGTTGGAACTCAAGACGTGGACCGGAGTTCACGTGGGAGCGCGAGGATCAAATGAAACTCAAATATCCTCAACTCTTTCCTACTGATCAAGCTAACTCTGGTGTAGCCGTTGAATTTCGGGACGAAACTCCATTTCAAGTTGGGGATGATATGGCACCTGAGGAAAACCTGCAACAATCTTGATTTATCAATTCACTTCTCTGTGCCTACTTGTCAAATTTCGGGACGGAATTTCTTTCAAGTTGGGGATGATGTGACAACCCGAACTTTCAAGGTTAGTATTACCTAATTTCACAACCCTCTTAGTTAACATCATTTTGTTTCTCGTGCCATGTGATGTTGTTATCGTTTACGTTTGCATTAATTAGTGTAGAAGTGTTGAGTTAAGTCAATCAGTCGCACACTTTTGTCGGGTCGTACATCCTCTCACACTTGCACACTTGGGCACTTGTGTTCCTCGGTCCAAACCACTTGTCCTCCTCGGTCCACCCCACTTGGAGTCTAATCCGAGCCCACATATTCCGAGCCCACATACACACGCACCAAATTATATAAACTTGTGCATGTTGTTATTGTAATCCCAAATTTCACTCAAGGCACCTAACCCTAATATTTTTCCCAATATTCCTGGACGTAGTGGCAGCCCCCCCTCTCTTTCGTAACTTTCTCCTCTACCTATAATCCTCCGATTGGTATGTTCCTCTCACCATATAATTTATATTAGTTGGTTGTATTGATTATGTATGATTTGTGAATAGGTGTTGTTGTGTTAGACTAAAAGCATGATCATAGGAATTGTTTGTAAATTGTATTAAATCTGGACATACACAATTTATCTATGATAATAAATAGAATTGATAGAGGAAAATCGTTTGAGATGTTAGTCTATGATTCGTGATGATTTGTATATTGAGATGGGTGGTTAATTCTGAATAGTATACAAGTAAGGTAACGACAAGATCGGTATGATATTATATTTGCATGATTTGTTGATGTTGTGTATAAAGGATCCGTATAAATGATGATTCTAAATGTTAAACTCTACGAATGCTGGTTGACCCGTATGATGTTTAAGTCGTGATTAATAACGGTGTAATATTGAGAAACCGTACCATGATTTTGTGAAGCTATTGATTGTTATTAAGGGTTAAGAGTTGTATGATTTTAGGGAAATAATTATGATATTATTGGGCCGGACCACACACAAACTGCATGTCCATGTCTTGAATAATGTTATTGGTCCGAACCACACATAAACAGCATGTCCATAGCTGGGCCACACACTCTTCGGTAATTGCACAGTTAAATGGGCCACTATTTAGTCTAATGTAATACACTTGAGGTGGCTCTTTGGTTTAGTGGGCCGGTGGTAATGGTTTGCACGGGGATTGGGCCAAGAGGTCGAGATTTGGGCCACACGCACACCGGGCTAAACTGCCAACTAAATTTCACTAACCTACTTGGGCCGCACACAAGGGGATTAAGTGCACTCATTGAGTGGGCCGGTAGTGTTTGGGCCGAACACGGTTAAGGGGTGAATCAAACAGGGATTAGTGAATGAACTTAGATACAAGCTGAATGTGTAATATGTGTTATTCACTGTTATACACTGTATGCACACTGTTGATTTCGTGACTTATGGACATGAGAAACTGATTATAATGATAACTGTGCGAGGACTTGATTGATCACTGTGAAACAAAGTAGTATAACATACCGAGCAATAAAAAGGTGAGTTCATTTCTCTTGAGCATGCACCTGTAGAACCTGCACACTAAACACACCAGTGTAAACCCGAAAATAACAAAGCAAAACTAACAAACTGATACACGTTGCGCACTACTCCCCGGCAACGGCGCCAAAATTTGACGTGATGTCGTGGTCACAATCAAATTTAATCCAAAAAACTACTATAGCTAGTGGTAAATGGGTTTCGAACTCAGGGAGTATGTGGAAATTGTGTCGATTATGTAGCTTTGCACTTAAACTAAGATTAAACTAAAACTGCAGAAATTAAAATTCAAGAGTTGATTGTTTTGATTTTAAGAACTAATATTAACTAATTAAATTGCAAATCAAAGAGTGTTTTTGTAAACAGATTAGGAACAAGCGACCATCCTAGATTTCAGGTTTTAATCCACACTAATGTTTATGCTTAACTAGAAAGAACCACATAGACATGGCTCGTGTTTGATTATCTGTTTGTGATGAAAGAGAACTAAGTACTCGGATTATAAAATGCGAGGTTGTTACTCGATGATCAATTGACAATTATCCAACCCTAACCCCTCCCATGATATCTCGATTGCCAACGGCACCAAGAATGTATGGTTTAGATTAACATCAAACAATAATCAACAATTTACAAACAAATATCCAAACACCATAATAACTCAAACAAACATTCAAAATTATTATTCTAGAAATTCAAGCACAAACATAGTGTTTCAAAAGCAAACCTTACATCTACGGCTCCACCGTAAGTTACGGTGTAAATAATATTGTTACGGTAGGATGTGTCTGAGTTACGGTGAGCTCCAGGCCAAAATCAGGTCCACCGTAAATTACGGTGGGACAGTAATTTACGGTGACAACCTGATTTTTGTGCCTTGTTTCAACTTTTGTTCCATGCGCGACCCGTTCAACTTCAAACCTTCCAAAGCTGCATTTTTCTTCACTTTAAGCCGCCAAAGCGCACCTGAGACATAAGCAACAGTAGTTATCTAATTTGAGATAATTACACACTTAAATGAGGGATAAACTAGTCTTTTAACATCATAAAGGGTTGTCCTACAGACCACCCGTCACATCCCCACACTTAACCGTTGCTTGTCTCAAGCAACTCATCAAATCAATTTCTCAACAAGTGATCAATGTAAGCCAAGCAAAAACAAACAATCCTTTTACTAACCCCTTTTTAACACCCAACTAATGCACCCCTCACTATGTCTCTCCTCTCGGCTACAAGTAAGCACTAGCAATATGAGCTAGACACACCAAAGGCTAACGGGCGGTTGCACAACTATAGGCTTGTACCTAAATCTATCCTTCTCCTAAAATGTGTCAAACATGAATGCAAATCAAAGGGACTTTCAAGGTTGTAACGTGGCTTGGTGTATAGGTAGGAAATGGAATATATATGAAGTAGCGAAAACTTAACCCGGTCTTTTTATTACACAATAAAACAAACTAACAACTACCAAAGTAAACTACTATATACAAGATAACTAAACATCATTTCTTTTTTCATTTTCCATTGCTTTTTCTTTTTTTTTTTTCTTTTTTTTTTCCTGATTTTTTTTTTCAAACAACAAATATACAATGAAGCATCAACATATCTACATCATACTACTCAAACTATTACTACTACACTATAAAACCGGGTTAAGTTGGGTAAATTTTTAGGTAAGTAGCTAGGGGTAACAAATGATAGGCTTTTAGGCACAAAATTGGGCAACTAAATGTCCAAACCCCCGCCCCTCTCACTACCATGCTCATATATATAACTTATGAGGTCCAACCCCCCAAATCCCACACTCGCACACACTAAAAACGAGGCTACCTAGATGCCCTTATCCTTTTCGCATTCATGTCCGACTAAGGACTCAAACCGTATTAAAGCACAAGTTCTAATGCACCCCCACCCGTAGCCACTCTCATCAAAGACAATTATTTATGTACAAGTGTGGCTACAACTCTCACCAAGAATGAAAGGATATCAAGGGTTGCCGGTGCATCAATTTAGGGCTAATCTAGGGTGTTCAAATTCTCACAATGTTTTGCTTGACTCAATTTTTTTTTTCAAAATCTCCAAAAATTTCCCCCCATCCCCACACTTGGGATACATTGACCCCAATGTATGGTTTAAGGAGGCTTTGATCACTATAATTCATTCAACACCAACAAAAAGCTTCTTCACTCAAACCACAAATTTCTTTTTGGATTTTTCTTTTATATTTTTTTTCTTCTTTTCAAACATCACACCGCCAACTTTCGCAAACCCAAACACAACATATCAAAACACCACCCAACCGCCCAACCATAATCAAACAAACTAACAAATATGCACAAAAAATATACAAAGGGGGAACACAACCTTACTAATAATAGCGCGGTCCCGGAGGTCCAAAAATGGAAGACATCATGTCGTTCCATTCACCGAACGCAAATGAGCCGCTACTACTTCCTCCTTGTTGTTGTTGAGCTCCCTCTTGCTGGCGTGGATCAATCCATTGTGAGTGATGGATCGGCGGGGTTGGATACGAAACACTACCATCATACGGTGGTAGAGACGCATAATCCACATGTTGTGGATCCACAACCACTGGCCTCCCGGCATGCCAATCCGCTGCAATCTCCTTTCTTGATCGTCATGATATCGATTGTTCATTTCCACTTCATGGGAATACACATGTGTGCGATTCCAGGTCTCTTGACGATCAAAACTACGTTTTAACGACCGCTCCAAACTTGCACTCATTCTTGTATTCTGATCAAATAACGTCCTCTCCGAACCCGACCATGTATCAAAAATAGATGCCGGAGGACGTTGATTCTCAATCACTTCTTGCATTGTGCCGTCATAAGCCCAACCCGGCTCATAGGACTGCTGCATATAATCGTAAAACATACCACCATAACCTCTACCATAACCCCCTTGACCTATATTTTCGCCACCATGCGGCTCGTCCGCATAATCCTCGTCACCACTTGGAACTGCTTCTTCATCACTTTCCGGCTCGTCCGGCTCACCCGGCAAAAGATCTCGTGCACCCAACTTTAGTGCTCTCCACCTTTGCCCTTCCGACTTTAGCTTATGATAACGCTCCGATTGTGTATATGACCAACCAATCCCCAACTTATCTAACGTAAAAGGCTGATGCCTTTTTGTTGCTCCTCGATCTTCAGATGTTATTGCCTTTTGTTGTTTCATCAACCCCGTGATTATTTGACAATACGGGACGATATCTCTTCCATACTTATTCCGGCAAATCCATAAGTGGTTCATGATCAGATAGCGTATCGGAAAACGCGGAGACCCATGCATTAGCGAATAGAGGACAGGTACCTCCGGGAACCTCACCTGCTCCTTGTCCCCCCATCGTGGAATAACATTGAGAACACAGGTTGCTAGCAACAATTTAGCTTCTATTTTTAAGTTCTTCCGGTATAGAATACCACTGTATTTACCGGGTAAAAACAGTACTGCCAACATATCATTCCATCGAGCATGTTTCTCCGGTTTAACCAGGAGGTCATCAAGAGTCGGTATCATGTAATCACGGGCTGGAAGACTATCATATTTCCCAAGCTTCTTCAACGTGTCAAACGACATCTCCACCGGAATTCCATTCACAATACCCGTTAGCTTCATTTGTGATGGCCTTTCGTAGCTGTTGCATTTGAGAGTGGCCACCCATTCTTGTATTTCGGATATGAACAAGTTGCTCTTATCTTTGTCAAAACAACTAAGTGCCGACTCCCAACCTAGAGCCCGGAACTTGTCAAACACCCCGAACTGACCAAACTCAACTTTCCGGACTTCCCTCTCACATATAAAGGCCGCTGCCTTATTCTTCAACTTATTTATACGGTCATGATAGAGTGTTGGTTGCCACTCCTCTGGTTGATCATCCAATGGTCCCGAATCCCATTTCGGTTTCTCCGTCATATCCAACTCCATTTCTTCCTCACTTTCACTTTCGCTTACTCGACCCATGTATTGTCTCTTCCTTGGTTGTTGTTCCGGCTGTTTACCCTTTCCCTTCGAAGACGAAGATGAACTAGCTCCGGTCTTTTCTTTTGTTCGTGCCATTCCTACACACATTAGAGCAAACAACACAACCAAACGAAACAAAATTACACCCCCTTTTTAACTCAAAACATCCCCACACTTGCTTGTTACTATGGTTGTAGATGTTAGTGAACTACAAGTTTATAAATTTTCCAAAAATTTGGCATGGTGTCTCTACAATGTAGAGATTACCAAAAGTTCACTACTTTACTAACAATCCTACATCTACAAACCATAATCATAATCAAGAACAAGTAACAAGTCAAAACTATGAACAAGCAAGTGGGTATAAACAAATAACACTATTAACCTTCATTCTCACAATGTATCAACAAAACATAGTAAATAAACTTCCATACCTTGTTTGAAGATGTAAGAAACACAAATGAGGCAACAACTTCAAAAAGCCCCAAAATTTCGAAACTAGGGTTTGAAGTTCGGACCCAAAAACTGCGTTTTCTTGTAAATCTCTTGGCAAAATCAGAAACTACGTGAAAAATTAGTCAAGATAGACTCCGATTTCACTTAGTTTGAACAAGAATTGAGTGAGATATGGATTATTGAAGGTTGAAGAAGAAGGTAGATCTTGTGGGTCTTGATGATAATGATAGGTGAAAGATGATAGAAGAGAAAAAGTGAAAAGGAAAGAAGTGGATGGGGTTATGTCTCGAAATCTGATGTTTTATTATTATTATTATTTTTTTTATGTAATGTAGCAACCGAAACGTACCAGAGTCTCGCCAGGTCCACCGTAAATTACGGTGGGACCGTAACTTACGGTGTATCCTGGCAAACTAATCCTACCGTAAAACAGTGTATTTCTACCGTAAATCACAAAAACTTTCATAACCCACCGTAACTTACGGTGGCAACTGGGCAAGTCTGGTTTGCTGAAAAATGTTATTTTTAAGTGACATTTTTATATTTTTTTTTTCAGTTTTTTCGATTTTTTTATGTTTTTAATTTTTTTCAAAAACGTGTAAAAATCACCCTACCCCCTCGAAAGTCCCGTGTTGTCCTCAACACAATGTTGGCGTAATTCGTGTCCGAACGTCCCCACACTTGTTTCAAACACGGGTTTCAAGGAAGTACGGTAATTGTGCAAACTATACAAAACAAAACAAAACAAAATGCTACTATTTACACTACCAAACCTGGGCCTCTCATGGTTGTTCATCGTCGACCGGGCGTAAGATGTAGCCCGCTTTATCAAGCTCCAAGTTGTTGATGTCGTTCCCCTCCAAGTATGGCTTTAACCGGTGACCGTTCACCGTTTGTTGTTTCAATGTTTGCTCGTCTTGGATGTCTACGTCACCAAATCTCCCAACTCTCCGAACGACATACGGGCCCATCCATTTGCTTTTGAGCTTGCCCGCGAACATCTTGAGTCTTGAGTTATACAACCAAACTTTTTGACCCACTTCGAACGTTTTCTTTCTCAATTTCGCATCGTGTACTTTCTTGAGCTTGTCTTTATAAGCCGATGCACATTCATATGCCTCATCTCGAATCTCTTCTATCTCGCTTAATTGTAGCTTTCTCAACTTTCCCGCCTCGTCATAATCCGCGTTGACCGTCTTAATTGCCCAATGTGCCCGATGCGCTAACTCCATTGGCAAGTGACAACCCTTTCCATACACCATCCGATAAGGCGTTGTGCCAATTGGAGTCTTGTAGGCCGTTCGATATGCCCACAATGCATCATCCAATTTACTCAACCAATCCTTTCTATCCGTTCTTACCGTCTTCATGAGAATTTCTTTGATTTGACGGTTGGACACTTCGACTTGTCCACTCGTTTGCGGATGGTAAGGTGTGGCAATCCAATGATTCACACTATACCTCTTCAATAATTTCCCGAAGTTGAAGTTCTTGAAATGCGAACCACCATCACTTATAATAACACACGGGATGCCAAAACGAGAGAAGATGTTGGATTGAACAAATTTACAAACGACCGAATGGTCGTTTGTTCGTGTTGCAATAGCTTCAATCCACTTCGAGACGTAATCCACCGCTACCAAAATATATAGGAATCCATTCGAATTCGGGAAGGGACCCATAAAGTCTATACCCCAAACATCAAATATCTCTACAACCAAGATTGGTTGTAATGGCATCTCATCCCTCTTCGATATGCTTCCCATCTTTTGACAATTTATGCAATTTCTAGCGAACTCACATGCATCCTTGAAAATTGTGGGCCAATAAAACCCACATGAGAGAACCCGATAACCCGTTTTGTGCCCACTAAAATGACCTCCACATGCGGGCGAATGAGCATGGGTTAAAATTTCCAACACTTCTGTCTCGGGCACACACCTTCGTATAACTTGATCCGGTCCAATCTTGAAAAGATCCGGTTCATCCCAAATATATTGCTTCACTTGAACCATAAATTGTTGTCAACGCTTCTTGGTCCAATGACTTGGGATGGCACCCGTGGCTAAGTAGTTGACATAATGAGCATACCACGGTGCAACAAAAGTGGAAACGGCTAGGAGTTGCTAGTCGGGAAAACTTTCATTGATTTCACTAACATCATCGATCCCTTCCACCGGAATCCGAGACAAGTGATCCGCCACTATGTTCTCACTTCCCTTTTTGTCTCGGATCTCTAAATCGAACTCTTGTAACAATAATACCCACCGAATTAAACAGGGCTTCGCATCCTTCTTCTCCATCAAATATCGGACCGCACTATGATCCGAATAAACCACCACTTTGCTCCCCCAAATATAAGCACGAAACTTATCCAAAGCATACACCACCGCTAATAGCTCCTTTTCGGTTGTGGTGTAATTGAGTTGCGCTTCGGATAAAGTTTTGCTTGCATAGTAAATCACCACCGGCTTTCTATCAACCCGTTGACCCAAAACTGCACCAATAGTGGTGTCGCTTACATCACACATTATCTCGAACGGCTTTGACCAATCCGGTGGTTGCAAGATAGGAGCTTTGACCAAGTGTTCCTTCAAAACAGTGAAAGCTTGCATACACTCGTTAGTAAAATCAAATGGGACATCTTTTAATAACAAGTTTCATAAAGGTTTGGTGATAACACTAAAACCCTTTATGAAACGTCTATAAAACCCCGCGTGTCCCAAAAATGACCTTACACCCTTAACATTTTTCGGAGGTGGCAAAGATGCTATTACCCTTATTTTTGCCTTATCCACCTCCATCCCTCTTTCAGAAATTACATGACCCAACACAATGCCCTCTTGCACCATGAAATGACTTTTCTCCCAACTTAGCACTAGATTCTTCTCAACGCACCTTTTTAAAACCTTTTGTAATTCGTTGAGACAAGCATCAAAACTAGTGCCAAAAATGGAGAAATCATCCATAAAAACTTCAAGCGACTCTCCAACCATGTCCGAGAAGATACTCATCATACATCGTTGGAAAGTTGCCGGTGCATTGCACAAGCCAAATGGCATTCGCCGAAAGGCAAAGGTGCCATATGGACAAGTGAAGGTGGTCTTGTGTTGGTCATCCGGGTGTATTGCTATTTGATTGTAACCCGAATACCCATCCAAAAAACAGTAGTACTTTTGACCCGATAATTTTTCAATGATTTGGTCAATAAAAGGTAGCGGGAAATGGTCCTTAGAAGTGGCGGCATTCAATTTTCGGTAGTCAATACATACACGCCACCCGGTAACCGGTCGGGTGGCAATTTGTTCACCACTTTCATCTTTGACTACTTGAATGCCGGCCTTCTTAGGCACAACTTGGGTGGGACTCACCCAAGCACTATCCGAAATCGGATAGATGATTCCCGCGTCCAACCATTTAATTACCTCTTTTTTAGCTACCTCCCTTAGGTTCGGATTTAATCGCCTTTGAGCTTCTCGTGTTGGTTTGGCATCTTCGGTTGTAATGATTTTGAGCATGACGATTGATGGACTAATTCCTTTGAGATCGGCAATCGTCCATCCGATAGCTCCCTTATTTTCCTTCAAGACTTCCAACAACGCTTGCTCTTGTGCCAACTCTAAATTAGAGGCAATAATGACCGGTAAAGTGTCATTATCCCCTAAAAACACATACTTCAAATGGCTCGGCAAGTCTTTAAGTTCCAATTTCGGCGGTTCCTCTAACGATGGTTTAGTACCCGAATCTATTTCCGCTAGTAAGCCTTTGAACTGGTGGGTCCATGGCGGTCGACCTTCCTTCAACGCCATCGCATCTTGTTTTTCCTCTTCAACCCGGAGTGCATAAGCATGTACCTGTTCAGAAAAATCACACAGGCAAACATCCAAACCATCCTCCTCATACTCATGCGGGTTGCATCCGTCAACTATATCTGCCATGAAACACTCATCAACACCATTAGCATTAGAATTGTTAGTAAAAACATTCAAACGCATTTTTCGGTTCCCAAAAGTCATATCGACTGTACCAAATCTACAATCGATTACTGCATGTGCGGTGCTAAAAAATGGCCGACCCAAAATTACATTTTGTTGTTGCTTTGGGTTCGCCGATGAGTAGTCCAAGACTAAAAAGTCAACCGGGTAATAAAATTCATCAATTTTAACAATTACATTTTGCACCATCCCTCGGGGTAACTTATGAGACAAATCGGCCAAAACAACCGTTGTCTCCACTCTTGCTAACGGACCAAAATCATATTGGTCATATAAGCCCCCCGGTAAAATGCTAACCCCGGCTCCAAGATCTAGCAACGCCTTAGCCATTTGAAAATTACCAACTTGTATGTTAATCAATGGCGTGCCCGGATCTTGGAGCTTAGGAGGAAGCTCCCCATTTAAAACTGCACTCACTTGCCCGGTTAAATCGACCCGCTTAGGCATTTTCTTCTTGTTTTGCCTTTTTTGTGTACATAACTCTTTTAAAAATTTTGCATAGGCGGGTACTTGTTTTATTGCATCAAGGAGTGGAAGGTTAATTTTAACTTGTTTAAACATGTCCCACAATTCTTCTTTTTGGGGACCTCTTGATGCAATAAAGTTTTTTCTACCCGGGTCAAGTAAGGCCGATGGAAACGGGACTTGACTCGGTTCACCCTCAACTTTGTCATTCTTTTCGTTTTCACCCAACCCCGGTTTGTTAACATTTGTTTCTTTAGGTTTAACCGGTGAAACTTCCTCATCACTATCATTACCCGTGATGTCCTCAACTACCCCCTCAACCAATTCGGGTGACAAATTAGCTTTAAACTCTTTTCCACTTCTCAAAACACTAACATGATGAACATTAACATTACCTCTTGACGAACCGTGTGATGGATTTACCTTGGTGTCACTAGGAAGTTGACCCTTGTTTTTCTTCAATTCCGCCACATCGGTTGCCAATTGACCCATTTGGGTTGTTAGTGATTGGATGCTTTTGTCACGAACCTCATCCTTTTGCATTCGAACTTCATAAAGTTGGTTCTATTTTTGCATCTCCATTTGCATGCTTTTTAGCATCTCCATCATCTCATTTCCACCCGAAGACCCCCCTTGTTCTTGACCCGTTTGATATTGCTTTTGATAGCCTTGGTTGTTCCCGCCTCGATATCCACTTTGGTTGTTATAAGGTTGGCGTGAACCAAAGTTACCTTGACTACCTTGAAATTTCGGGTTAGCTTGATTTGAGGGGTTCCCATAGCGAAAATTTGGGTGGTTCCTCAACCCGGGGTGGTAAGTATTAGAGTTCATGTTGTTGTAGTTTCTACCACCCCCTCCTTGACCTTGACCTTGAACCGCATGAACCTCTTCATATTGCCCTTCCACCATTCCTTGGCAATTTTCAGCCGCATGACCTATTTCATTACACAATGCACAAACATCATAAATTTGGTTAGTAGTTTGAATATTACCATCATCTATTGCGTGCACTTGAGGTCGGGCAATGGCCGGTCGCGCTCTCCTCGATGCTTGAGCCTTTCTCTTTGATGTACTTGCCATATTCTCCAAGAACTCCCAATCGTCATTCTTATAGTTTGTGCCAAAAGTCCCACCGGTAATGGACATTAAATCTCGAGCATCCTCGGCACTCAACCCCTCGTGGAAGGCATTCATCAACTCCCAAAGTTCAATCCCATGGTGAGGGCAATTTTTACTCATCATATTGAAACGTTCAAATGCCTCATGGAACATCTCACCATGTTGTTGTTGGAAGCTCCTCAATCCTTTTCTAGCATCGTTGGTCTTTTGGGCGGTGTAAAATTCGTCTAAGAAAATTTGTTGCATCTCCGCCCAAGTATATATAGATGCTGAAGGTAAAGTGTAGAACCACTTCTTTGCCTTATCCTCCAAAGAAAATTGAAATAGTACCAACTTGATATCATCGGCCGAAAAACCTTGACTCCCAAAAGTATTGCAAATTGAGTCATAAGCCTCTAAATGGAAATACGGTTCCTCCGTTGCTAGCCCTTTGTATTTCGGCAAACTTTGCAAAGAATTTGTTCTTACTTCAAAGGTTCTCCCTTGGTTGTTGTGAGGGATAACCACCGGTGAAGGGTTTTGAGTAATTATCGGCCTGAAATGTGCTTCTATTCCCCGTGCTTGTTCCCTAAGATGCCTTCTTGGAACACCCAATCGACCCCTTGGACGAATAGGACCCATAGGTCTTGGTATATGCCCTTGTGGTACGAACGGTGGTTGAAATTGTTGTTGTGGCATCAGTGGTTGTTGAATTGGCCTTTGAAATTGTGGTTGTACATTTTGTGGCCGAACTTGTTGCAATGGAATAGGGCGTTGCATTGGTGGCCCTTGTGGCCTTGGCCTAATGTGTTGTGGTATGAGTTGTTGTTGCGGTATTCCACCAACACTTGCCATTCCTTGAGATTGACTTTGCACATAACCGAACTCTCCTTGATCACCATCACCCCCATAAGCATAAGCATACCCATCTTCATCATAACCCTCAAAATCTTCGTATCCTTCCTCATATCCATCTCCCCCTATACCCGAAGTTTTCCCAAATGGAATGGTCGAGTATTGAAAACCCGACTGGTTTGATGGTCTAAATGTTGAAGTTGCATGAACGACCGTTGAACCTTAGGGTATTGAATAATGTGAAGATGACTGACCCGAAACTGGGAAGAAATGAGTGAGTGGTAGAATCGTAGTAGATGGGCTAAAAGTAAGACTAGGTTCGACTTGAGTAGTGTTTGGTGGTGTGGTGTTAGTTGGTGTAGTGTCATGAGGTGGAGTAGGAATTGTAGTGGTATTAGGTATGGTTGTGTTTGGTGATGGGTGTGTGGAAGTAGGTATAAATGACGAGGTCGTTTGACCCGTTGTGGGTGGTACTTGTATTTCTTCCATGATATTTCTTGGTGTAATGGGTGAAGTAGGTGAACCAATGATTCTGTTTTCGCGTAGTAAAACTCGGTTTTTCCTTAGCGTTCTTTCGATTTCCGGATCAAATGACAATGGTGAAGCTTTGTGAGAGGCTCTAGTATGCATGCACCTGTAGAACCTGCACACTAAACACACCAGTGTAAACCCGAAAATAACAAAGCAAAACTAACAAACTGACACACGTTGCGCACTACTCCCCGGCAATGGCGCCAAAATTTGACGTGATGTCGTGGTCACAATCAAATTTAATCCAAAAAACTACTATAGCTAGTGGTAAATGGGTATCGAACTCAGGGAGTATGTGGAAATTGTGTCGATTATGTAGCTTTGCACTTAAACTAAGATTAAACTAAAATTGCAGAAATTAAAATTCAAGAGTTGATTGTTTTGATTTTAAGAACTAATATTAACTAATTAAATTGCAAATCAAAGAGTGTTTTTGTAAACAGATTAGGAACAAGCGACCATCCTAGATTTCAGGTTTTAATCCACACTAATGTTTATGCTTAACTAGAAAGAACCACATAGACATGGCTCGTGTTTGATTATCTGTTTGTGATGAAAGAGAACTAAGTACTCGGATTATAAAATGCGAGGTTGTTACTCGATGATCAATTGACAATTATCCAACCCTAACCCCTCCCATGATATCTCGATTGCCAACGGCACCAAGAACGTATGGTTTAGATTAACATCAAACAATAATCAACAATTTACAAACAAATATCCAAACACCATAATAACTCAAACAAACATTCAAAGTTATTATTCTAGAAATTCAAGCACAAACATAGTGTTTCAAAAGCAAACCTTACATCTAGGATGATCACCAAAAGTTTAGCCACGCATGACTTGATACATCATCATCACACAACGATTAATGTTCATACGAATCGAATACACAAACCGAATGTTAGAAATTGTTTAGAACCAAGCAAGAACAGCCAAAATCGTCCCTAGTGTCTCCCAAAAACGTCCAATGATGAGAATAGGTGAAAAGACACCATAAAACCGACTTAATGATGGCAGTTACAAAGTTTCCGCAGACTCCACCGTAACTTAAGGCTCCACCGTAAGTTACGGTGGAAATAATATTGTTACGGTAGGATGTGTCTGAGTTACGGTGAGCTCCAGGCCAAAATCAGGTCCACCGTAAATTACGGTGGGACCGTAATTTACGGTGACAACCTGATTTTTGTGCCTTGTTTCAACTTTTGTTCCATGCGCGACCCGTTCAACTTCAAACCTTCCAAAGCTGCATTTTTCTTCACTTTAAGCCGCCAAACCGCACCTAAGACATAAGCAACAGTAGTTATCTAATTCGAGATAATTACACACTTAAATGAGGGATAAACTTGTCTTTTAACATCATAAAGGGTTGTCCAACGGACCACCCCTCACTTATGCGTATTTTGATCATGACGATTAGGTTTTAAATTAAGGCTATAGTATGACTAATGGGGTATCTGGGGGTGAGATAAGACTTTGGACCAATAGGTCCTGGGTTCGATTCTCACAAGGGGGTTTTTCCCATATTTATTAGGTTTCCTCCTGAATTGGTGTATAGGCATTATGCCTAGTGGAGATGGATATGATCGGGTGGTTCCGCTGGTGGCACGATGATACTCCAGTGGTCCGTCAGTGATCCAAATTTGCCGTTAAAAAAAAAGTATGACTAATGGGGTCCTGAGTCGCATAATGATTCAACGGCTGTATTTCTCTGCTATAGTTCTTGTTTAAGGCTAAAATGAGTGTTAACTCCTGATCAAGCTTATCTAATACTCATAGTAAATGATTACTCGGCTAAGTGGGAGAATGTAAGATTAAATATATTATGTTTTAATATTTAATCTAGTAGCCATTATAATCATTTACATAATATAGATCAAAATATATAATAACCTATTAAATAATTAGTTGGTAATTATTGATGGACCATATTACCCTTATTAACTAATTAGGTTTCCTCTTGGGTGCTTATATAAGGAGACTTATGCAGAGGTTAAAGGGTTACACACTTAGACACATAACCTACAAGGCCGGCTCAACCATTTTGGTGGCCTAAAGCGAAGTACAAATTTGAGGCCTTTTCCAAAAAAAAAAAAAACCACTCTCATTTTGCTTCTTTTGCCTTTTAGAATGACATAATTCATTCTTACAAAATCTATTTGCAATTATAAAATGGATCAATCAGCATTGGTAAATATGGTATTAACTATTCCCTTCGATATCCGCCCCTTTGTTCCACAGTTCCCATGCCGTGATACGAATCCCTACCAGCCCAGCCAGCCAAGCCCACATTTCACACATAATTAAAAAAAGATTGAGGCAATTCATTTCACACATAATTAAAAAAAGATTGAGGCCCTAATGAATTGGGGGCCTAAAGCCCTAGCCTCGTTTGACTTGCGCTTGGGCCGGCCCTGATAACCTAATTCTCATAACATCATAATCGACCCTCTCCTCCATAGCCGAACTCCCTTTTCGGTTTCATCATCACCATCATTAGTTTGCACCTTAAGGAGGAGCCAGATCACACTGACAAACATGTCGAACTCGATGGCATCATCCCTCACTGGATTCTCCTCTGCACTGTCTGCGGTAACAGGTATGTTTTCATGTTTTCCATTATGTTTAAACAGAACTGATTCAACATAACTACATAGCTAAAGTTGATCAGCATAGACTATTATAACTAGATTAGGATTCTAAATCAAGATAAGTTAAAGTCTTAAAGATGAGAATTAGCAGAACTAAAGGCCATTTGCCCACTAATTGAGATGCTGCCGGCCTACTAATTGTGGGGCCCTCTTCTCCTTCTTCTATATATACACACACTCATTCCGGTTCCTATACTCACTTGTCTTCATATCAACCTTTCAATCTTTACCATCATGAGCCACAACGATCAACACCAGATTCCTGGTAAGTTTCGTGACCTTAATTCACTTACTAATTGTTATTAACTTTCTTATTGGTATGTGATATGATGAACTCTGCTGCAGTTGCCTATCCTCCTCCCATGACCATGGAGCCGCCTGTCGGATATCCAACATCCACCGTTCGAGGAAATCATGTTCCGGCTGACACTCGTAGCAGGGGCGATGGCTTCTGGAAAGGATGGTAATTCATTGACTAATCAATTATTTACCTTCTTTAATATATCCACTCTAAATTGTTTGATTCTGATTATAGTTAATATGTTTGTTGTAGTTGCGCAGCGCTATGTTGCTGTTGCGTGTTGGATGCCTGCTTCTAAAATACTCTGAAAACAATCACCATAGATGATATGTGTGTGGATGTTTTTTTTATACAGGGTTTGTTTTAATAAAAATATACTAGTGCAAATTCTTGTTTCTGTAATCAATATTGTATTTTTGTTTTTTTTCTTTGTGTTTGTTCAATTAAATAAAAAAGATATTTTTCATTATAATATGTAACACGTTTTGATGTTTTATCATAACTCACATACCATAAAACATACTAGTTACAGCATATAGCCTCATTTAGCTTCTTCATCCATGCTTGGTGACAAAGGATCAGACCGCCTTCTTTTGGGCTCATTGTCGCCCAAATGAAGGTCAAACCCAAGATCCTCGTCGCTACTGCTTTTCAATGCGCTTAGATTCTCGGACTCTGCTCTACAACGTCGCTCATTTCTGTGCAACGGAGAGTGCCCGTTGAAACTTGGAATGAACTGATGCTCGATACTCGGCCCGACCATAGGCCCATCTTCCAGATGGGCTGCATTTTCAGTAGGAGACAAGTTGATATCTGGTCCACCACCGCTAGCTGATCCATTTTCTAAATGGATATGTTGTTGGATGTGAAGTCCTAATGGCTCCGCTTTGTCTTTCGGTAGCACTATTTCTGGCGGTGAAGAATCCTCACCGGTTGAAACAGCCACCGTTGCTGATGCAGCCCTTTGTTCTTGCACCGCACCTGCCCATTTATTCGTTATAAGAATCTCACAATTTATATTATATAAAACAAGGAGTAAAATGCCATTTTCGTCCCTGATGTTTGACCATTTTTGCGACTTTCGTCCAAAGTTTTTTTTTTCACGTCTTAATCCAAAAGGTTTGAAATCTTTCCATTTTCATCCAACATGTAACTCCATTCATTTTTCTCTATTATGTTAGGGGTATTTCCGTCTTTTGTGTTAACTTAAAAGGCAATTCGGTCTTTTCAGGGGTATTCGGTCTTTTGACATAAACTGAAAAAGACTGAATTGCCCTTTAAATTAACAAAAAAGACGGAAATACCCTTGACTTAACTGAGAAAAATGGATGGAGTTAACCAGCCCGGATGAAAATGGCAAGATTTCAAACCTTTTGAATCTAGATGCGGAAAAACAAACCTTTGGACAAAAGTCGAAAACTGGTCAAACAAAAAATGTCATTTTACTCAAAAACGATAAAAACGAAACACAACTACCAAACCTTTTAGCGCATCACTTGTTGTAATAAGATCGAGTTCAAGAAGATTAAGTAAACGACCAAGGTCAACACCACTTGTCCAGTTTTCTGGTGGTTGACCAACTTTAAGTTTAAGCCGTCCCCGATTAGCGGTCCCACCCCATATGATCCCAACGGGTCGTGGTTTCTCCTCGTTTTCACCCTTCATAATGATCAAGCTTCCACTATCACCTTCAAGGTCAAAAGTTTGTTGATTTTCCCCAACAACGAGAAAATCGGTAAAAAAGCAAATTCCCTTTTCGTCGTTGTATTCAAGGGCGTAAGCCAAGACTGTTCCTTTAGTCAACCCTGAGCTCCTGCCGACTTTCATCACTTTCTTGCCAATAAGACTACTGATCGGAGATTGCAAATCTATGATTTTAACGTCTCCGATTTCTCCAACATCTTTTACAGATGTAGTCACAGTGGACATGTCGAAATCGTCACTGAAAGGGATGAATGCCCCATCCGCTCTCACAAACGTCTCTGCGTTTATACCAAATACAAAACTTTTTACATTCTAGAATTTCAACTACTGTTGGTAAAAGATAATGTATAAAGGGCTAACCTGGGTTGATGCCAGCAAAGATGCCGTACCAAAGGTCATCTGTGATAAATGAAGTAGCTCTCTCGACCGCACCAAGATATATCCCTGGTCCAAGTGTTGGTGGTAAAGGATGAAACATTTTTTGATTTGGATAGTCTAAATTGACTGCCACATGGCGGTTTGTGAGAAAGCCGACTTGTTGGCTGCCTGTTTGGCTTCTAACGATAGCACCCAATGTTCCAAAAGTCTCTTGACTTGCTACCTACCTAGCATACAAAAAGTGTGACATCTTTTAGTATAAGAAAAAAAAAACCTAGCTTTTTATTCATCAAATGCCTTTCAAAAAAAAAAAAAAAAAAATGAACAACTTTTGACCTATCATATCTACAATAATTCAACAAACCACTACTCTTTAATCAATAAAGTTAGCCACTTAATCAATAATTACAACAAAATGATGTCAATCACAGAGGTTTATGCAACTTTAATCACATCCACTAAGTTCAGTATCTTCACACGGATTAGTAAATTAGACAGGATTCCTTTGCACAGAATAAAAAGTTGAAAAGGAACTAACAATACCTGAGAACCTGAACCAATACACGATCCACTTCCACGTAGATCGTCCACAATATCAGTGTACAACTGTTCTTTGCTTGTTGGTTCAGGTGCACCAAAGTACGAGAATTCAACAACATCCACATCACACCACACACTCCCCGGTCCCTGTTGGATCACAAAGTGATTCACTAATATAGTGGGAATTTGAAAATCATACGGATGAATGAATAAATAAACAACACAATAGGATGATCTTTCTTACCTCGAGAATAGTGGGTAGACACTGAATGGGGCTAAGCCATTGCTTGTGCACTTTACGGGAAACAAACACTAAAATCGCGGGTATATCCGTCAACACACCTCTACGAATTCTAAACCCGATAGCAGTACCAAGACTGTAACACCTCAAAATCTTACTATGAGACGCCCGAATAGTCATGAGTTCAAGCAAAGTGGTTGCTTGGTGCCCTTTAGGTAACCTTCCTATCGATTCAGGTAAAACTCCCTTTTGCAGGTTTACAAAGTAATTCGTCCTTTCTTCCGCAGCATCACTTAACCGACTAGACGTAGGCCAAGAAAAGTACGCAGCGTTGCTTTCCGAGTGCTGCCCACCCGACGCATACGGCTGAAGCGTTGGCGGATTAGAAGGTAGATTAGACTGGCTGTAACAAGCTTTCTCCAAATCCAGCGCTGATTCTTCGGACGGTGTTGATCCAGACGAACGGACTCGCATGTTTACTCTTGCTGGATCCATATCCTGCACTCTAGAGTACTAGTTCTTAGCATATGATATTGAGTTCAGTCAGGCATTTATACAAACACCTTATGGGCACCTATTTAATATTAACTTGTAAACCAAATGCCTTAATTTCTACTATCTGGAGATGAATTATCAAAACATTAACACTAATAACTCTTACAACATCCAACTATATGTTTAAATTTATGTACTATTCATGAACCCTAACCAATTTTCAGTTTGAAATTTCCCTAAAACAGAGCATAATTGAAGCAGGAATTACAGAATTATGAAACAAAATATCATAAACTGAAAGAATTAAACAAGAAGAAACAGTATGATCAAGTTAATATGAAGTAAAAAACTCACTGATTGGGAAAGCGATTGTGCGAGTGCTACTTTTAGATGAAGATATTATCGGCCAGTTGTCGGATTTCTAGTGTAATTTTGAACAGATTTACATGTAATCATATACATATACAACACAGAGGAAGTGGAGTGTCGGATTGATCCAGTGCGGGAGGAAATATGGTAATTATGGTGTGGTTCGTTAGATTAGGGTGACAGGGGTACTCCTCTAAGTGGTCTAAGTGGGGAGTGACGTCTCTTACCACAGCCAATCAGCACGCGCCACATCAACTCCCCACTTAACTCCCATCACACCCTCAATTTGATGGCGGCACTCCTCTCTTGGGGGACTTGTTTTTTTATTTTTTTAATTAAGTTGCCAAATAACTTGATTGGTTGAAAATCTGGTGGGCCACCCTCTCCCTCTCTCCCTTCATGCGGTAAATGATCACCGAAATCCATCCCCTCCATGCGGTGAAAATGATGACGGAACCTCTCCCCGCGCGGCATCTCCTCCCCGATCCCATTCACCGCAAGGCGCGCCTCTCACCCTTATGATGATCTTGGGCCTGGGTTTTTGGATTTGAATATTAAATCTTTATGGTCACTTTATTGAGCGTTGGGCCCTATCAATTAAAATCCATCTGAAAATTCCCATTTGTCAGCCTTTGAATTTATTCTACTTTATTTTTCTGGGTTGCTTTTTTTATTTTTTTTAGCAAATTTCTTTAATCATGTCGTATTTGTTGTGACATGTACCTAAGATTTCAAAATGTTTAAAGATTTTGTCTTTGCCAATAGACCACCATCCCACAAATCAATCATACTCCTACGGTTTGTATCGGTTTGAAACCGGTTTTCGTTCGTGTCTCGGTTCCGTATAAACAACTGGTTTTTCGTGTATTTCTGCTTGGAAGGGACAAAATTTTAACACCTTTGGTAGCATAATTAGCATTAAGCTACATGCCCTTTACTATTTTTTTCGATTGCTGTCAAATAGAAAAAAAGTAATTTTATGGTATCGTTACGCATTGCAATTTCAAAATTAATAAATCTATCTTTTTTTTTTTTTTTTGTCCAATTCAATTGTATCAATAAATCTATTTTTTTCTTGTGGTATCATGTCAACAGCTCACAATCACACTGGATTTTACAACCCGCTCCAGCCATTGAGCTAAGTAGTTCGATATCACTTTAGCTGCTAACTAACCTTCAGGTTTCAACCATCACCTCTTTATATACTCTCTACATCACACACACACACACATATTGTTTATTCATTCTTATGGGAAAAATCACTAATTTGTTTATTCATTCTTATGTGAAAAATCACTAATGGTGAGCGTCGGAGGGTGGTCTGGTCCCCTTCTAACGGGTTCTTTCATGTTGACAGGTTTAAGGATGGCACCCTGAAATGTTTACACCCTCTCCCGACGATAGTCTTGTAGTAGAAACAAAAAGTCACCTCCGTATTAGGCTCGATTTGTTGGGCCCTTGCCTACCCGAATTGACCTATTAGCACGTACACATTTGAAGGTTCCTTCTTTGATCCCTTCTTCATTCTCTCTAAAAGTATCCATTTGAAGGTTCCTTCTTTGATCCCTTCTTCATTCCCTCTATATCCCCAGACACACATTACATATTTATCTCATTTTTATGAACTTCTGACATGAGTGTGTACGCAGTTGCACGCTTGATACATTTTTTTAACATCAACGAATAAGATTAAATCAAAAATTAAGCAGGAAGCTGGAAACAACAAAAAAAAAAAAAAAATCACTAGCTAACCAACAAAAATAAATAATAGTACACCATATTACAAAGCGGCTAAACTAAACGAAGGAAACCGACACCATTTATTACAATCGAGATCAATCTTTTTTCATTTGTAACATAACCACGAGAATGCTTGAATTTAAATGTCTTCCGCAATCATCTCACCTGAAAATAGAGAAAACCCAATTTTGATACTAGCTTGACTGTAACAGGGTCCTCTAGACTAGACTTGTGACCCTTCTAACAAGTTTATTCATGATGTCTACAACCCAACTTCCAATTCAAGAAGTCAAGGAACAGTCCAATATGGTCGCCAAGACCACTTAGGCTATGGGGTGTTGTTGGAGCCCTCTTGGGGCTTTATCATGCCAACTAGGAGCCACGTCATCGCTATGTCAGCATGGGGGCTTTATCATGCCCCCCTTTAATTTGGAGGGTGTGGATGGAGCCCCGTGTCATGATTACCTAATTATTTTTTTATTTAAATATTTAAATAAAAACACTACATAATTTCATTTAAAAAAATAAAAAACACTAGATAATTTCATTTAAAAAATAAAAACACTACATAATTTCATTAAAAAAAACACTACATAACTTCATTTAAAAAATAAAACCACTACTCGTCGTCTGTGTCGAGTCCTCCTTGTTCACGATAAAACCATAGGTGCTCTGTCAGATCGGCTCGAAGGTTTTGGTGTGTGTGCCTAGCCCGTATCATTGCTCGGATATCTTCTTTCTCAGCATATGTTAGTATTGGGTTCATCGGTTGGATACTTTCATCATAGCTTTCTCCACAAAATGCTCTACCAGAGTCCTCCAATATCATGTTATGCAAAATGATACACGTATACATAACGTTTCTCCTTTTACTTTTTTCAAGAATCCTCGAAGGCTGGGTGATGATAGACCATCTTTTCTTTAACACACCGAAAGCCCGCTCAATATCTTTTCTTGCTGACTCTTGTTTTTTCTTGAAATACAATCTTTTTTCGTCAACTGGACACGAAAGACTTTTTACCAACGTCGCCCACTCGGGATAAATACCGTCTGTGAGATAATAGCCATATTTATACTGCACGTCGTTTGCATAGAATGAAGTATCTGGTGCAACACCGTCTATGACATCGTCGAATAGATTCGAGGTCATTAAAACTGTAATGTCATTGTTCGTACCAGCCATGCCAAAGTACGCATGCCAAATCCATAAATCTTGAGAAGCGACCGCTTGTAATACTATGGTTGGACCATCGTGGTCACCACGATGATGTTGCCCTTTCCAAGCGGTTGGGCATGCCGCCCATTCCCAGTGCATGCAATCAAGACTTCCCAACATTCCAGGAAACCCATGTAAGCGTTGATGGGCCTCGTATAGAATTGGAACGTCGGCTGCGGTTGGCATCCTCAAATATCGTCTCCCGTACAGAGAGATTACACCTAATAAATTATTGCTAATTTAAAAATAATAACGATGTAAAAAAATAATAAATACTAGTGTTAATAAAAGTTACCTTCACAAAAATTTTCAAGAGACTCACGACACATTCTTGACGACGTCCTTAAATACTCATCCCACGCATCACTCGATGTGCCGTAGGCTAGTTGCCTAATTGCTGCCGTACACTTTTGTAGTCCAGAGAAACCAACCTTGCCACTTGCACTTACCCTTTGCGTGAAAAAAAGGGGATTCGCCCGCAAGATCATTGGAAATTTTAACGAATAGTCGTCGGCTCATACGAAACCTACGCTTAAACTGATCATCATCGTACACGGGAGTTTCACAAAAATAATCTTGCACTAGACGTTCATGACCAGCTAACCGATTTCGTTCAATAGGCGGTTGTCTGGTACGCGATGCAGAGGATTCGGCTTCTTGCAAATAATTAATCGCCTCCTGCGCCATGGCGATAACCATATCATCAAGAACACCGTCGGATGACGAGTTCGAAGAAGACGTTTTTAAGTTGTGATTGGTGTGTGTTTTAGTTGTGATTGGTGTGTGTTTTGGTTGTGATTGGTGAGTTTTTTAGTTTAGAATAGGCTATATATAATAAAATTAAGAATTTTTTTTTTTAAATTCGACCGTTTCACAACGGTCATGTTTGACCATTTCGAACTCGTTCAACGCGTTTCAGCTCGTTACCACGATGGCAGGCCTTCAATGGCGCCCCGGCTATGGCGCCGGGGGTGTGGTGGATGGCGAAGGGGGCGCTATAGGCGTCCAGCTGGCGAAGGGTGGCGCCCCACACCCTCCAGCCTTAGAACTAGAAGAGTAGTATACACTTCATAGCACTATTGTTTGTCAAGGTCCATCAACAAAGTCGTGAACTTGCAATCAGTGGCGAACCCAGGATTTTTTTTTTTCAATGGGTTCCATTTTTTTCGGTATCCAAAATTTTCATAACAAAACGTTAAAATTTTCGGGTTGGTCCTCATTCTGGTCGGGTCATAGCGAGGTTTGAACTAGATTTAAAGAAAAACAGGAAAAATAAGCTATACAAGAATTGAACACATGACCTCTTGTTGGTAAAAAGGGAGATTTACCACTACACCAGGTTTCCTTTTCTTTCTTTGGTGTCCACCTAATTGTATTTATAGGGTCCTTATACTATTTAATATACCGAATCTACTATTTTTTTTTAAAACATTGAGGTCCGGAGACCCCGACCCACTCTATGTGGGTCCGCCCCAGCATGAAATGCAACAATAATGGCGACCTATCAATGAATGTTAATGGCGTGAAATTTTGGAGCATTAGGCACAATGTGTCAAAAGCACGTTAGCTTATAAGTTAAATATTAACTTAAATTGGTTATTTTAGTTGAAATAGGACCTCTAGTCATGAATTTTCTTAATTAGATTGTACATCGTACGTAATGTGCCAAAAATACTTTAGCTTAAAAGTTAAAATGTTACCTTAAATTGGTTATTCTAGTTGACATATAATTTCTAATCATGAATTTACTCAAATTTAATTAATTAAAAGCATTATTAACCTGGTTTTTAGTTGGTAAAGATCTACCAGTTTACTTTTCAAATACAAAATTGATGTGGATTTTAATGCAAACATAGCATTTAGTTCAATGGGTCCAGGATTAATACTACGGTGCAAATTATATCCAAAGCAAACTCTTACAAGATATTAATAACTTCACTCACAAAAACCAAACCAGGTAAATTATCATACAAACATAAGATTAAAGTTTATTAAAAGTTCTATTAAATGATCATCATGTCAATATTAATAATTTCACTCACAAGAATCAAACCAGGTAAATTATCATACAAACATATGATTAAAAATTATTACAAGTTCTATTAAATGAGGAACGGGCACCCTTACCCCAACCAATCATTACAAACTACCCTAACACTTGAACTATGGACCCCACTCTTTCACTCCAGCCACCAATCACATGTACCCTTAAACTCATCAAACCTCCCAACCCTTACCTTTGCGGATTGCTTCCTCTACCCACACAACTTACCCTTGGGGGGGGGTGTTGTAGTGAGGGTTCGAACCCTCTGCCCTCTACCCGTAAGGGTCCCCTCCCCCCCCCCCCCCCCCCCCCCCAATTATGGTGTTCAGGTTTTTTTCGGTTACATATTTTTCGGGGTCAAGTTGTTTATGCAAAAGTCTTGGAAAAAAGTAATTTGATAATCGAATCATTTAAAGTTGGGGTTGATCGGGTTTCAGATAAAAAAGGACAGCCATAATGATCACATGGTAACTAAAATCAAAGAAGTAAACAACAACACATAATATGCACATACAAAAGTGATGAATCAAATTAATTAATATTGCATGAACTAATGATCTCCAATTCTCGAGACCGATTCACAATTAAACCTAAAAAAAATATAAAACCAGATCTCATACACAAACTGAAAAGAATTAAAAACAAACAAGCAAACCAACAGTAGTCATTTAAGAGGAATAAAGACCAGCTAACTCATCCAACGAATCCGAATTCAGATTCATATCAGAATTCTCAAGCATCCACAACAAATGATCAAACAAAACCACTTCACAATTAACAACCGCCTTATCACCATCACCCGATCTCTCAATAAGCGCATTAACAACCGGATGACTCAAATACTTTGAATCAATCACGTATCGTTTCCTCGTGCTTCCCACGAAAACCGTCTCTTGCGCCTCATCACCGCCTCCATAGATCACAACAGCACTTGTGTTCCACATTATTCCTCCTCCTCCTGTTGTTGTTGATTGATCCCTCGTGGATTTGGATCGGAGACTCGTGTAGGAGGAGGTTCTAACGAGTTGTCGCGATAGCGTTTTGCATTTTCGGAGCATGTTATTCATCTTCTTCATGATGGGATGAATGAATGAGATGTTAGGTTTAGATGGTGATATGAAAGATGGCTTCATATATACTCACTTACGTAGATGAGAAGGGTGTGTTGTGGATGGTTAAAAGAGATGAGGGGCCTGGTTGTAATTAGTTAATTTTGATGATAGTAACATCTTATCTTAATTCAACTGTTAGATAACTATAACGGGTTACCAATATTTCTGTCTTGGTTTGTATTTCATTTCCGGAATTTATTTATTTATTTATTTAATGAATACTATAGTATTGATTAATATGTGAATGTGTTTTTTAATAATGTAGCAATAATTGAAATATAGGATACGTGGTAGTATAGTGTCATGAAAAGTATTTGGCTAAATAACTTATACAATAAACAATTTTATCGCATTATGTCTAAATAACATTTAACTACAACATGAAACTATCTCAAAAGCCTAAATGATCAAACAGTTAATTAAAATAATTATTATAAAATAAAAAATATAATAGAGGAAAGATTTTATCTCCTCTCACCCTTACCAGATGGCAGATCCTACTTTATTGTGTAATACTCCTGAATTGGCTTGTATGTTTTTTTCATTATACAAACAAAAAATTGCAAAGGGAAAGCCATTTGAAGAAAATGAAGCACTCTAAATCCTTTATTCTATACTCTTTATATAATTAAAGAAATCCAATAAAAATCAGCATCACAAATTCATAAATAGTTTAAAATTAACTTTCTGAAACATAAAGTCAAATTTGTTTAAGATTTTGAAAAACACACACATATATGTGTAATCACAAGCATTTCAAAAAAAAGAAAAGAAAAAAAAAAGCCTTTCAAAAAAAATATATAATCACAAACAAATAGAAGCCATCAATGATAACTTGTTTCTTTAAAAAATGTTAAATTAATTAAAAATAAAGTGTGTGAAACATATAAGCATTTTCAAAATTAACATTTTATATATACATTTTAGTTTTACAAACATTTTAATGTCCAAGCTTCTAATTTGTAATAATTTTAAGTTCATATTTTTATTTACCATCATTGTTAGTTGTTACACCAACAACTAAAATATTTTTTGAGACTTATATAAACGTTTTGAAAGTATGAATTGTACAATGCTAATATTCAAATCTTCAATCATGGATTACCGAATTGAAAAATTAACTCAAAATATGTTCGTCACATTATTCTACTTTTAACAAATTGCATTGCCCATTTTAATCATATGAATATCATTTTAAAAGATTTGATTATAACCACTTTACTGTTACAAGTTACAACCCCACTTTACAGGGGCGGAACCAATGTATAATGAGCCGTAGCACGGGCTACGGCTCAACCCCATATTCGCAGTGTAATTTTTTTATCTTCGTTTTTATTTATTTAGGATATTTCGAAGTAAATATTAGAATACCCCTGAGTGTCTGTGAAGATCAGATGAAATGAAATTTTCCGGTCAGATAAGACGAAAATTTCCGATCAATAGTTTAGTTGCAGCGACACTTTGTTAAAATGGAGAAGATGAACTTGAGAATATAAACTTATATGTATAATGTATTAATATATTAAATTAATTAATATGTGCATTGGGAAAAGGAAAAGGAAACACGGCTCTGCAAAATTCAAAAGTAACATTTACAATCAAACTTCATTTAATATTTATTTAATTTGTTGTAACCATTTTTTGTTTGTTTTTTTTTATTTTGTTTATTTATCTTTTTATTAAGTATATTGATAAGTTTTTTATTCTTTTTGTTGAAGTTATTTTTATTACATGCTAAAAAATGTTTATAAAACTTATTAATAACATGTAAAATTTTATAAAATAATATTTGATAACTTTCTCATGTATGGTACACCCTTTAATAAAAAAAAAATTAACATATATTTTAGAATGTAAAAATAAAATTCTATTTGGATCCTATGATTAAATTGTTTTCATTTTCTCACTGTATCTAAAAGCATGGATTAAGAGCATTCATATTAAATTCTCTATAAAGTTTATTTCTCAAAAATATTATTTTGTGTGTATATAAAACCAAGAAAAAATAATAAAATAATTGTTTATAAGTAAGACAGAGACAGGGAATCATAGTGATAGAGACAGGGAATCTATTATGAATGCTCTAAGAAAGGTTAATTAACAATTTTGCTTTTAAAAATAGTTTCAAAACACACATATATCTTTACCTAATTAATACATTATTTTATTATATCTTATCCGAAAAATATGATATTAAAATTTCTAAATCTTATTAATATGTTTTTATTCAACCCATGTAAATATACGGATTTTTAACCTAATATACATACACACATACATACGTACGTACGTACGTACATGTACATACATACATGCATGCATACTAGCCATACATACCCTCTAATGGCTCTCGAATTCTCATGGATGACCCCAGGTTTAAAAAAAAATTAATGGCCCATTTTTAGTAGCCGCACAGGGCCCCTAAGAGCCCTCAAATTCTTAGGGATGGCCGTAGGTAAAAAAAATTGGGATACCCCTAAATTTTTCTTCTAGTTCCGCCACTGCCACTTTACATAGGCATTTCAATTTTGAATAGAGTACTTAGAATATATGTTACATGCATATATGTTTTTAATAGAGTACTTAGAATATATGTTACATGCATATATGTTTTATGTGAGATGCTGTAACATAACTAATGAAAATTGAAAACCATTATAAAATAAATACAAAGGGGGATGTATTGGAATATTTTTGGTATGATTTACTCTAATTAATGGAGAGTATTTAGAACTTATCCAAATCAAATCACCAACCTCAACTTAGGACTAACACACATAATTAAAATCAAGGTTGGAGAACTCGCTAGTCGCTAGTCGGCCGGTGAGGTGGGGACTAGCGACTACTCGAGATTACTCGGGATTACTCGGGATTAATCAGATCGGAAATTTTATATGTAAATTTTATTAGTTTTATAAATATGTATATATATACTCACACATCCATATCAATATAATACTTAAAAAGGTAAAAGTAGTTCAAAATACAAACTAAACTTACATGTAAGTCATAACATAACAAGTCTCAGTACTTAAAATTCAACCATTAACAAATAGCTCAAATGTAATCGTCATCCCCATAGTGTTCAATGATTTCGACACCATTCGACTCGTATTCAATCTCCTCGTCTACTTCATCCTCTTTCTCCGACTCAAATTCTTCGTCATATTAGGGTAAGGGATAAGGAAAATGGGCTAAAGTTGTAATCTTGGGCCTGTTTTGTAAGGATTTCAAATGGGCCAACTAGGGCGACTTGGACCGACTAGGGCCGATTAGGCGGCTTGGACCGGCTTTGACCGACTAGCGATTTTTTAACTGATTAGTGAAAAATTACTCAGTAGGAGGCCGACTAGCGACTAGTCGGCGATTAATCGCCAAGTAATCGCGATTTTTGCAACACTGATTAAAATAATGAGTTTAGACCGATGGGAAACAAACAATATAAGTGTACTGCCTTTTATGAGACATGCGAATATAAATAGATACTTAGGGTGTAAGGGGCACTCACCTAAGAGGTGAGTCCCCTCTCTTACGCCCAACCAATCCTCTTGTGCCACGTCAACTCCCCTCTTAAACTCCCCTAACACCCTAAATTGATGGCGGCACTCCCCTCTTAGGTGACTTGGTTTTTTATTAAAAAAAAAAAAAAAAAAAAAAAAATTTTTCATTGGTCCACTCCTCCCTCTCTCCTCCCCTCTCTCCTCCCTCTCTTCGGTGAAGTCCCACCGATTTTGGTCCCCGATTGAACGGCAGCACCTCCCCTATCGGCACATTCGGTCCCCGCAAGGGTTTTCGGTGGGTGCCCCGCCCACCCTTATGATCATTTATTTGTATTTTATTCATATATCATAAACAAATACCTATGTAAATCATTTTAATAATATAGATATATAGATTAAGTATCCAAGACGAAGGATGAAGTTTGATTTTGGAAGGAACAAAAAGTGTAATCCATCAAATTATACATACATTCCACTAAAAAACAACTCCTATATCAATATATTTTCACTAAAAACAAATATTTTTTCTCTCTCCTTTTCAATTAAATAATATTATCATTACATTTTTCTCTCTCCTTCACTCACAACCACTTTCAATATATATTAAAAAAATTATACTGGGTGAACAGTGTCCCCCCAAATATACAGATGAACAGTAACATTTTCTCTCTCCTCCACTCACAACCACTTTTTATACCCTTTACAATATAAAAACTCACCCTCACAAGTTTTGATGGATTGGATGAGAATGCTCTCACATGGGTGTTCCTCTATTATTAGAGGTTAGGGAATATAATCTTACCTTCCATATTAATATATTATTAATTTCTAATTCTAATTCATTCTCCTAAGGCTATACAGTATACTTCGGGGAAGGCCCCTAGGTGTTGAGGCAGGGGGACGGGGGAGCGAGGAACACCACACGTCCACACAGCCTCCCGGTCTCGTGAATTTCTAGGGTCGGCGTGGCCAAGGTCCCCGAGCTCCATGAGCCAGTCTTCCTCTCTCTCTCTCTCTATATATATATATACACTTGATTTTATAAAAATAGAGAAGAAAGGGTGAGAAATGAGAGATGAGTATAACATAGGTTAGTGATAGAGATGATGTGGCGCTGAGATATCAGTAACGTGTATATATGTTACCGAGTAAAAATAAAAATACCACATGTCTGGATAATAATACGCCTAAATGATGATGGTAACATGTAAGAGCATTCACATCCAAACCATCAAATTATACATACATTCCACTAAAAAACAACTCCTATATAAATATATTTCCACTAAAAACAAATATTTTTTCTCTCTCCTTTCAATTAAATAATATTATCATTACATTTTTCTCTCACTTCCACTCACAATCACTTTCAAAATATATTAAAAAATTATAACGGGTGAACAGTGTCCCCCCAAATATACAGATGAACAGTAACATTTTCTCTCTCCTCTACTCACAACCACTTTTTATACCCTTTATAATATAAAAACCCCTCCTCACATAATTTGATGATTAGAATGTGAATGCTCTAAGACACTCTAAAATGGCCGTTTCTGCCTATCTCCGGGAAACAAGGGCTGCCACAAACATGTTTGGACATCTAATCTACTGCCATATTAGTACCGTTAGGAATAGACAATACAGCAACGATATACAGGTTTCACTTTTCTGCCATATACATACAAAATATACCATTCCTTTCTTTTCATTACATTACAATTCAACACCACACAAAAAAAAAAAGAGAGAAAAACGAAAATAATCAATCATGTTGTTTGGTGTATGGTTGTGTATGTATAATAAAACACTCATTTGTCCACAAGATACGCAGTTGAGTAGTCTTTTGTAGACGTTAGCTCAATTATCATACTTTTTTCTCATTAGTATATATGTGACATCATACCACGTATAGATACATGTATGTATTGTTTGTTATTCATGCATGTCTTGTCATTGGTGAATGTATTATTATTCAAGCATGTATATTCACTATTCATGTATGTAAACTGTAATGATACCAATTGTCGACCCATATTCGATAAACAGAAACATAAAAAAAAACATCATTTGATACCAATTGTTGACCTAGATTCGATAAACAGAAACATAAGAAAACATATTTTATGTAAACACTCGGCTTCGACTCTTTCATTATTATAAACTCGACAAATAAAATCGAATACATAACTCTCTATTTATTTATACTTAAATAATCAAATAAACCTAACCGACAAGTCAAAACATTTAAACTAAACAATTTATCTACATCTTCTTCTATCTTATCTCCTTTTCCTCAGTTTTATCTTCTCAAATAAATCGGCTTATATTATCTGGTAACTTTTTGTGTCTACAAGTCCCAAAAACAATCACCAAGCCAACTATTATCTCACAAAACTGCCATTTTGGTCCCTGTGGTTTGGTCAGTTTTGCCACTATAGTCCAAATCTCAAAGTTTTTGTATCTGGGTCCCTGTGGTTTCATTTTTGTTGCCATTTTGGTCTAAAAGTGAAATTTGACCAGAATCCCCAAATTAAACCCCCCTGTTTTGTCATTTTGCTCAGGGGTATTTTCGTCATTTAGGCTTTATTATAACCCATTATTAATTAAAAAATAACAAAACTAAATACAATCAACCTTTGACCCTGCACACAGACCCTTCTTCATCCTCCCCCAAATCCCAAACCCTAAAGTTAGAGAGAGAAACAGAGGAATCGAACCAGTCATCTGATTCCTCGAAAGTTAGAGAGAGAAATAGAGGGTTTCGTTTGCGTAGGCTTCCAGCATCACCGGCGCTTGTACCGGAATCATCACCGGTGAACAGTTAGAGAGAGAAACAAAGGGTTTCGTTTCGCCGGTGAACAGTTAGAGAGAGAAACAGAGGGTTTCGCTTGTACCGGAATCACCCATCACCACCATCTCCCCTCCACCATGGTACACCCACCACCAGCGTCTCCCCTCCACCACCGTACACCCTCCACCACCGTACACCCACCACCACCGTACACCTCAACACCACCGATTTTCTGGAGTGTTTGGAGTAGATTTGGGGAAGGAGATGCTCTTTAGGTTTGGCAAACGAAACCCTCTGTTTCACCGATTTTCAATCTGCATACACATGAATCCTCCAATACAGATGAAGATATTACTTGGGGAAGGAGATGGCTTTAACTTGTGTTATCACTTGATGCTCTTTAGGCTTGGCTACCGTGTGACTGTGTTGTGTGGTCCTGCTGGTTAGATGAATATATTATAGAGTGAGTGTTTAATATATTATTTTTATTAAATTTAATTGATAATGGGTTATAATAAAGCCTAAATGACGAAAATAACCCTGAGCAAAAGGACAAAACAAGGGGGTTTAATTTGGGGATTCTGGTCAAATTTCACTTTTGGACCAAAATGGCAATAAAAATGAAACCACAGGGACCCAGATACAAAAACTTTGAGATTTGGACTAAAGTAGCAATACTGGCCAAACCACAGGGACCAAAATGGCAGTTTACTCAATTTAGAATAAAAATATAAACACTAAAATGATCTCTGAGTTTAGGCCACTTTAGTCCAAAAATAAAACTTTTTGTATTTGGGTCCCCGAGGTTTTATTTTTGTTGTCATTTTCATCCAATTGTCAAACTGGGTTAGAATTTTCTGTTAACCTTTCTCTTTTTTTGTCGTTTTCCTTATTTAAATGAATGGTATAATCGTCATTTTATGCTATAATCATCATTCTTGATAATGAAAATGACGATTATACCCTTCATTTAAATGAGGAAAATGACAAAAAAGGGAAATGTTAACAGAAATGAAACCTCAGGAACCTAGATACAATAATGTTCATTTTTGGACTGAAGTAGCAAAATTGGCTAAACTCAGGGACCATTTTGGAATTTTACTCTAATATAAAAAAAAATTCATGTTTGACTAGTGAAAGTCGGCATATATATTTTATACTTCTTTCCAATCAAAATTAGAAAGAATAAAGGGAAAATAGCGAAAATGACCAAGACTTGGTCAACTTTTCGAAAATGGCCAAGTCAAACGTCTCATAGAGACGTTTCACGAATTCCCACACGTCTCAAAGACGTTTCCTCATCAGCCGTCCACCGAAAGACACGTGTCCAATCCCATCATTTTTTTTTAACGCCTTCCAATCCCTTCAGCTTTTGCTTTTTGTCAGTCAAAGACGTTTCCCCTTTCTCTCTCTACAATACCATCATTCTTTTCTAAAAACATATATGTGTTTTTGTATCTCTCTCCATCTCTCTGTCTCTTTCTACTGCCAACAACCACCACAAGATTAAAAATCAAAACCATAACTCACTTGATTCAACCGGCAATGACAACAGATATTCATTCTATAAACATCACTCGATATACCCATCAAATGTATTCTCTTGAAAAGCAAAAGTGCAGTTGAATAATGTCCCATTTTTACTATAACACTAATCTGCTGGGTTGGGTTAATTCGGTGGTGATGTTTCTAGGAGGGAAACGAAGAAGACATCATGGGTTTGGGCATCTGCCCAGCCGATTTGTTCGAGACACGATGACTTTTGTCTCTAACCGCCGCAGCAGCCCAAATACCCCCGTATCCCATCTGGGTTTTATCACCGTCACCTGAAACCATCTGGGTTTCAACTTCGCTGACGTCAAAGAAGCACATTAACGGAGGTGGTGGAGGGGTTGGACGACGAAGGTGATGGTGGCCGGAGGACTCGTCGGAGAAGATGAAGGAATTACAGCTGGAAACGTCTCAGCAAAGTTCTGAAACGTCTCAGCTTGGGAAACGTCTCAGCAGAGTTCTGAAACGTCTCAGCTTGGGAAACGTCTCAGCAGAGTTCTGACACGTGGCTTTCGGTGGGTGGCTATTCTTTGAGACGTTTCAGTCTTGAGGAAACGTCTTATGGAGACGTTTGACTTGGCCATTTTCGAAAAGTTGACCAAGTCTTGGCCAATTTCGCTATTACCCCAAGAATAAATATAGGTTACTTAGGACCAGTAAGTAAGTAGTCCAGGACCCATGGACCGTCAAGTACAGGATGTTGTCGGCAAGTGTCTCGTAAAGTTTTACATTTACAAAGAATTCTCACCCCATTGGACCCTACCACAAAGATGGTGGAAAACAAGCACAATAAATAATTAAATATACAATCAAATCGCGATTTAATTTAATTTTTTTGAAGAAACATATATGCCAGTTAATGCACATTATCTTTTCACAAAAGGATTTGATGTTGGAAGCAAGACACATCCACATTAGCTAGCTTCTAAGTCACCATGTGTTTGATTAAAAGCAATAGCAATATATATCCAAATCCAATCAATCAATACTAGAATAATGGCAACAAACCACTACTAACAGTATATAATTGATACCATCAACAAGTTGTATCTATTTATATCAAAAACCTTAAATCAACCACCTCAACATCATCACAGACAGTGTTCCTTGTCTATAAAGGAATAACTCCTTGACTTGTTCCTTGCTTTGTAATTTCATAATAAATAAATCATTTTTTTGAAAATGAATAAGAGTAGCTTCCTGTCGCATGCGAGAAACTTACCTCAAGAAAATTGTATGTTGAACGACTTAATAACTGTACGAGGCAAAAATTTATAGTTTATACTCCAACATCATTAGACGTTAAACCGGAACAACATAACATCGCCTTCTTGTACAACATATTCTTTCCCCTCGGATCTCAACTGCATATACAAGGATAGACCTTGTGTAAATGAAATTACGAGAGAAATTTATATAAATTAACAGATTGCATGAATAGAGTTGGCATGGGCGAGATGGGCAGGCTCGGTAATGGGTCAAAACAGGCTTGGACTGAAACGTGTTATATCTGGTACGATGGTACATGCCGTGTCGGGTTAACTAACTCGCTAGCACTTTTTGACCATTTTTAGAAATTAGAATTATTAATAGATGATTAATGTTATTACGATGACAAAAATAATACTGTTACAAAAATAAGATAAATTTTCTAATGAGCACGACTAACAAGGTTGTATGCATTATATATATACAATTAAAAGTTTAGATGAATTTCAACCAGTATGACTCATTCGACCCATTTAAAGCCAATTCTGATTTATTCATATAAGGAAAAACATTAAAGAGTTAAAACTTCATGAGCACATTACTTTTAACGAAAAACATCAAAAGCAATGCTACAGAGATTTAGATTAGAAAATCAACTTACAAGTCCTTTCTCCCTTGCAGCTGACAATGAACCAGCAGCAACAAAATCGTTATATGCCACCTGATAATATTCATTGAAAAATACATAATTATAGAATAATAACCAACAAAAAAAGATTTACTCTGAAAACGTATTTGGCTTATTATCCAACACACTCACCGTCTCTGCTCTAATGAAACCTTTCTCGAAATCAGAATGGATAACCCCTGCAGCTTGGGGTGCAGTCATTCCTAGAACATCAAAGGGTATCGTTAGGTATATTAACCTTGAAATGAACACGTTTAATTAATTAATTTATTTATTTTTGTAGAACATGTAATAAGATGAAACTTTAACCTGCATGTATGGTCCATGCTTTAGTTTCCTGCAAAAAGAATGAAAAAAAAAATCCTTTATGAGTAAAGTATACAAAAATCACTACTTAAAAAAAACAGTTTCCCGCACTTTTTCTCCAGAAGTGAAGTATGTACGTAAGCCGAGAAGGTTATACGTCGCCCTAATAAGATTTCCAAGCCCGCTCTCGTCCACACCAAGAGACGTCAAAAATTCCGCTCTTTCTTCTAACGGGAGTTCAGTTAACTCTGACTCCACCTGCAATTGAAACCCTAATTTTAGTCACATCAACACTTAAAACTTTATAAGAGAAAAAACTTGATAGATAAAACATGACAATCTAGATGATCAAATTTTCAGTACCTGTGCTGAGACAGTTACTATGCCAGACTTCAATTCAGAAGCAAGTTCCTTCACATTATTCACATATGGATTACTTTCAGGTGTAGCTAAATCAGACTCCGCAACATTTGCCACATAAATCACGGGCTTCATTGTAAGTAAACAGAGATGTTGTATAGATTCCTTTTCAAAATCTGTTAAAGCCACTGATCTTGCTGGTTTTCCATCCATTAGTGTCGCTTGTATTTTTTCTAGGGCTGACTTTTCGGCTTCTTCCTGAAATTCAAACAATTGCAAAGAAAAAATCATGTAATGAAAAGAATGATTATTAATCAATGCGGATAACTCATAATTGAAATCGGCTGTACCTTAGCTTTGACTTGTGAATTACTAGTTTTGCTCTTTTTGAGTTTCTCTATTCTTTTCTCGATCTGCATTTCTTGTATCAGTTCAACTTATTATAAAATGCTACAGCTATAGCATGTTATCAAAGACTAGTAAGAATCGATTGTGATAGAATTAATACCTGGTCTAAATCTGAGAAAGCTAGCTCTAAGTTGATGACATCAATATCTGACTTGGGGTCAACTTTCCCGTTCACATGAACAATGTCGTTATCTTCAAAACAACGTACAACCTGACATAAGGACAAATTAAAGATTTAAAACATAACAAGATTAAATAACCAAATGATTTATTAATCATTTAATCAAGACTTTTAAAAAGCCAACAAACCTGAAGTATGGAATCCACTTCACGTATATGTAACAAAAATTTATTACCTAAGCCCTGTGACAATCATTGACATAGCATTTGTGTTAACAAATAGTGGTTAAAATTTATATTGAACACATCTAAGAACCTATATTAGAAAGTAAGAAAATTATATTTTCTAAACCTCCCCTTGACTGGCTCCCTTCACAAGGCCAGCAATATCTACGAATTCGATAGATGCTGGAACCGACCGTTGAGATTTGCTGAGATTAGAGAGTACTTGGAGACGTGGATCAGGAACAGCAACGATTCCAACATTCGGTTCAATTGTACAAAACGGAAAGTTAGCAGCCTGAGCTTTTCCATTTTCAACCTATAAAAGATAGATTGTAAAACGACGATCTATATAGTTATATATAATCAGGGCACAGATATAAAAGATAGATTGTAAAATGATGATTTATATAGTTATATAATTAGGGCACAGATATAAAAGATAGATTGTAAAATGATGATTTATATAGTTATATAATTAGGGCACAGATAATGAATGTACCAAAAGTTAGAAACAAATAAGCTAGACAGACTTTGTAATCTGGTTTAACAAGTTGATACAGTACAGAACACTTTCGTATAAATATGTAAACAACAATATATAGTGTTCGAATTCTGACAAGATATCAGGAGTTTTAGGAGCGGAACTTGTTTTCTAGAACACTAAGAAAACATTCATGAACCAAGATTAACTCAATAACATGAAGTACTCGTCATGTCATCAAAGAGAGCCTGCACAATCACTATCGAAATACCCTTGTAAGGTGCAACACGTACTTTAGACTTGCATTAACTTGATTCTAGAGTTTTGTATTCCCTTAGTATATCTTATCACCCTTTTAGCTGCTTTAAAATGGGTGAAGTTGCACAGTTAGTAAACCTAGATAGAAGATTTACAGCGTGTACAATATCAGGTCTTGTTATAAGATACATGAGAAAATCTACGGTGCTACTTAATAATTTCATCCACTTAATTGGTTTCTTTATTCTTGCTCAATTTCTCCTTTTGACATATTGGTGTAATTGTTTCTTTGCAATTTTCCATCTTGCTTGATTTCATTTCACGAAAATAAACCATCTCTACTTGATATGCCATCTCAAAAGTATGTTGCGTATCTTCTTTGAACTTTTTAACAAGCTTGCCACTACTTCCTGTAACGGAAAACCTGCATATAATGAAACAGCAACAAAATTGATTTCATCGCCTTTAATGTAGACGGTGCATCACTAAGGTTTTTTTTTAAACCCAAATGCAATCAGTTCCGTGTACGGTGTACCACGCTCTTCACATACAACAATCACCTAGCCATATGAAATTGACCTAACAAGTCTTGCAATCTGGTAAAGCAGCTACAAAGTACAAACTTGTCAAGATCTTTCTTTTGTACATTTATCACAGTAGCAGAAAATGACCTAGCCTTTTGCGCCAAACTTCAGTATTGAGCTTTGTTGCAGAATAGGCTTTTTGCTCTTTCTCAGAAGGATCTAGTGTAAAGCTCCTCACCTTCATCATTACTTTAACTACACCATTGCCTTATGCATCCTTGATTTGAAAATAAGTGATGTTAAAGATACCTATGAACCCTCCCTCAAGCAGTTGACCAATCCTTAGCATCTTTTGATGCATGTCTGGTACAAAATACACATCTTCTATTAGTTTTGTACCTCAAGAGCCTTTAAATGCCACAGTTCCTTTGTCTTTAAAGAGACTAAGATCAAATGTCATGTGATTTGTGGCACCATGCTACGTGTCACTTGAATTGCTAGTTGCAAAACACGTTGCCACAGATAATTGTTACTCCTCTTTTTGTTTTGCATCTTGTCCAGCATTCACATTATAATGTTGAATGTTGAATCTTCAGATGATGTCTCGTCTTCTAACATTTCTCACATTGTTAATCTGGC
Source organism: Helianthus tuberosus (assembly GCA_030545235.1). Taxonomy (NCBI): domain Eukaryota; kingdom Viridiplantae; phylum Streptophyta; class Magnoliopsida; order Asterales; family Asteraceae; genus Helianthus; species Helianthus tuberosus. The sequence continues at coordinate 50,462,056 of CM060364.1, forward strand.
CTCCTCCAACATTTAAATGGTGGATTACCTTTCTGCCCATATTACTTACAGGTAGGGGTGTTCTTTGGGTTTTTTAATCGGGTTTCGGGTTATTCGGGACGGGTTGGGTTATTCGGGTTTTTTGTTATGGGAATCCTATACGTAACCCAACCCATATAAAATTCAGGTTATTCGGTTTTGGGTAGGGTTAATCGGTATACAGTTGCAATGCATACTTTACAATTTAACTTAACATGATTATAAGTAAAAAATACAAAAGGACAACTAAAAACACTCCCAATACGATATTCCGTTCAAACCCATGCATTTAACGTATATATTACCTAAAAAACGTCATATACAATAAGCACAAAACCAAACCATATCAACCAATCGTATAAAATAAAAAGAAAATGTCAAATCATATCAACCGAACCGAATCCTTTTAGTCGCTCAAACAACCAACGAAACACTGAAACAAAGCATCATATTCATAACAAAAAAACAAAAACATATGGAAGGAACTTTAGACTTTTCTTTTATTATGTATGTATAAATATAATTGACATTTTTTATGTAATTCGGGTTAATAGGGTCAACCCGGTTGACTTTTTTTAACCCAATTACTGACCTGAATACTATTTTCAGGTTTCGAGTTCCATCTTGTTCGGATTCGGGTTAATCGTGTAACACCATAATTGGATCGGGTTAATTTTGTACGGGTCGGTTTTCGGGTTTCGGTTAAAAGAACACCCCTATACAGGAAGAAAAAAACATATTTTGTTCTTCCATTCATGCTCGAAGAATCAGAACCTGAGTTCTCATAGCGATACGCCTTTTTTCATTTTCCCTTTGGTCCTTGAGTTTTACTGCACCTCTTTAAGTAGCACATCCTTCCACTTTCATTCCCTTTCTCTGTTCTTGTGGCTGCAACGCGTTCAACAATTCTGCCAAACTAATCTTAATCGATAGTTCAGAGACAAGTTATCATACTCTGTTAGCAAGATTGAGTAATTTATCAAAATACTCTCTGATTGTCTCTGCATCCTTCGTCTTTTGAGGTTCCAATTCTCTTATCAGGTTGAGAATACGCATTCTCTTGTTCGTTTAGCCTACTGCATACTCTTCTTTCAAGAAATTCAAGACGTTACATGCTAATTGAGGTTCCAATTCTCTTATCAGGTTGAGAATACGCATTCTCTTGTTCCTTAGCCTACTGCATACTCTTCATTCAAGAAATTCAAGACGTTACATGCTAAGTTTGTTGTCATAGTTCTGACAAAATTCTTCAGTAGTAACGTCGTTCTAGTCTTTGACATAGTTGCATTATCTCCTATTAACCCTTTATGTTCGCGTTTTCATGCAAAGGAGGAACTCTTTAGTCCTCCTTAACAGCTTCCTAGAGATAATTTGCCTCCATATGTGCCTCCATCATTGAAGATAAGTGGTGCAAGTGCAGTGAAAGAAGTTTCGAAATCCATATAAGAAAGGAAGATTGTTTCCCAAAGATTCAGGCCCCCAAGAAGAGGGCTAAGATGTCAGTTTATAGAAATTCTGAAGAAATACTTGGACTCCTAGAAACAAATAAGGCAGGAGAGAATCACAATAGCTATTGTAGAACTCACTACACTTGTTTAACTGAAAACGAAGTTTATAAAAACAAGAAAAAATAGAACCTAGAATCAAGCAACTACATGCTGCATGAGTCCATGATCAAATAACTCATAAAACATGGTACATGATCCCAAAAACTCTTTCAGTAGCTATTGACTAATGCCTTGCAGTAGCTGATTCAACTCTTTCAACATAGAGCTTTAACAATCAAACATTCAAACCAAAGAATCATTAGTACTGAACCTACAAATGTGCTTCCATACATAAACCTACAGTTCATCAACGCGACATTTTACATTTCTACTACCAAACCTCCCAAATGAAGGTAAACTTAAAATTCTGAGCTCAAATTTAACCGTACATACAACACAATTCTTCACAAAGAATGACACGGTTATCAAAACCTCCCAAAACCTCCCAAAACCTTAAGAATCCTAATGAGCTTAAAGTAGTCAATTCAACGTAGATTCCAGATTCATCTCCACTTTAGAAATTATCAGAGTATCAGTCTACATTCCTAGAGTCCTTATTGTGCATCATTTATTTGTGTTCCTAAAAATACTTATAATACAACACATCAGATGCACTGTTTACGAAAATCGAAAAGGAATGACGTCTCTGCACACTCTAACAATCACCTTCAGACGTAATTTCCTAAATATCAACTGAAGAAAACGGCAGTTACATATTTCAATTATAACATACGTATACAAACAAGCGCTCCATTATAAATTCGATGTAACAAAAGATGAACGTTATCAGAGTATATCAGTCTACAGCGCTAGAATCCTTATTGTGTATCATTTATTTATATTCCTAAAATATATATAACACAATACATCAGATGCACTGTTTCTAAAGGTCAAAAAGGAATGACGTCTCTGCACACTAACAATCACCTTCAAACCTAATTTCCTAAATATCAACCGAAGAAAACAGCAGTTGCATATTTCAACTACAACATACGAATACAAACAAGCACTCCATTAGAAATCGAGTTCAATGTTCAAATTCGATGTACCAGAAGATACACATTATCAGAGTATCAGTCTACAACACTAGAGTCCTTACTGTGTATCATTTGTTTATGTTCCTAAAATATATGTAATACAATACATCAGGTACACTTTTAGGTAAAAAAGGAGTGACGTATTTGCACACTCGAACAATCACCTTCAGACCTAATTTCCTATATATCAACTGAACAAAACTACAATTACTTATTTCAGTTACAACATACGTATACAAACAGGTGTTCCGACCATTAGAAATCGAGTTCAACGTTCAAATTCGATGTAGCAGAAGATACACATTATCAGAGTATCAGTCTACAATGCTAGAGTCTTTATTGTGTATCATTTGTTCATGTTCCTAAAATAATGATACATCATATGCACACTCTAAAAATCACCTTCAAGACCTAATTTCCTAATTATCAACTGAAGAAAACTACAGTGACGTATTGCAATTACAACATACGCATATAAACAAGTTTTCCAGTATAAATCGAGTTCAAACTTCTAATTAGAATATTCAATGTAGCAGAAGATACAAATTGAGCTATAGGTGCGTGACTGATACTTACAACGGCGTTGAATAAAGTGGATTTGCCGACGTTAGGGAGGCCGACGATTCCGGCTTTGAGGCTCATGCTTATTTTGGAAGAGAAACGGCGGCGGAAGGCTACCGGAAGAGATGTTTCCGGCAAGAATAATGAAGGAGTTCTTGTTATGAAGGAGGACTTCAATGGAAGTGTAGAGATATGGTGGCAGGCTATCCTCGCCATTGTTGTTGTGAGATAAGAATGGTGAGATGTGAGGAGGTTTGCAAATGGCTTTTGTTTTGTTTCTATAGGGTTTTATTAGTTTTACCACCAGGAAACTTTGATACAGACGGTTTAAAAAAATGGAGAGTTAATTGCCCGGATGGTCATATGATTCGTTATTTTTTCGTCTTTTGTCTATATCTTTCCTAAACATACTATCTTTCCTAAATAGTATGTTTGTTCCTTGTGGACTTTGCTCACTTATTATTCAGGTAGTCTTTAAGGTGGATGAATATTGGTTTTCTTAGTATAAAATGACTAAAGTAACCTTGTATATTTTAAAGTAAAAAGGTGAAGAGGTATGGTCCCAATTCCTTGCCTACATGGCAAGAACCACACCACCTTTTAATCCTACATGGCGTCTACATCAGCAAGTGAATCCAGAAGCTTCTAGAAGCTTCTGGAATACGTCAAGGTGGCACCAAAGATGCTCCTTCCGACATAAAGGACAATACGTGTCACCACTCATCGTGCGCCATGTAGGCCTGCAGCAAATCAAGGAGCAGACCGACAACAGCAGTACGATGTTTCCAGCATGGACGAGTATGGCCGCGCCACGTGTACCACTACCCTGACCGCAGCAGAGGAGACCAAGAGGATATTCCCCTTGGTCGGACAGCTGGCGCCCCATAGCAGCTGGCAAGGTCGCTCCTCCCTCTCTCACCCTCCGGCTATAAATAGGACCCTTCATCATCCAGGTTGATTCATTCTACTCTCCACACTCTCACTCTTAACACACACTGTTTTTATCTCCTCGGAACAGAGCTTATTCTCACGCCGGAGCCCGGTTAAGAGGGAAACCCCTATATTCCCCTCTTAACGAGCTAACGGTGTTGCTGTTTTGCAGGACCTGCTGTTTGGTGAGCGACGAAGGAGATTGAACCCCATAAAAGAGACGAACAAGCTAGTTTCACCTCGGTGCTAACCAGTGTTTCATCATTGGCGCCCACCACAATTTTTGCAAACCTTTTTCATCTCCTTTTCGTTCAAAAAACTCTTCAAATGGCTGATACAAACCCTTCCCACCAGGTGGACGGAGAAGTTTCTTCTTTTGAGCTCGTTTCGGACACCGCACACGTCCAAAGGGGCCAAAGGAACGAAATCATCCAAGAAGGGCAAATGAACAACGATTTTCCTAGCATCTTTGGGAGTGCCTCCAGGGTTGTTAGCCAAAACACAACTGGGGCCACTTTCCAACCTCCTCCTAGGATCATCACCCAAACTACAAATGGAGCCACTTTCCAACCCCCGCCTGGAATAGTCCAACAAACACCCCCACCAGTGCAGACACCAAACCATGGAGCCGGCCCCTCAGCTCCATCAGAACAAACACAACTGAACTTCTCTGCACTTTTGGGGTTACCTGAAGGAAAGACTCTGGCTTCCTGGTATGCCGAACAAATGGCATCAATAAACCTCGTTTATACACAGCTCAGCGCGCAAAAAGCTTTACTCCAAGCTCAAGCTCAAGCCAACCAGTCCGCATTTGTTACCCCACCGCAAAGGTCTCTGAGTATGCACACAACTCAGCAGACCAATGCATGGAACTTGCGCCCAGAAAAGGGACCCATGCCAAACATCAGGAAACCAAGTGCGCAGGACACACGCGATACTTACGGCGAAACGGAAAGCAACTACGTGCAATATTCTCACCAACCAAGGAAGCCAATACAAGGTCGTTTAGGTCCGCGCAACATAAACGACGAACTTGAGGAAGACGATGAGACATACAAAGAAAGCACAGTGTTCAGCAGATTGTCACCAGAGCATGAAGCTTACAAACCTCACAAGCGCGCAGGTTATAACCCGAAAGCAGAGCATGATTACACGTTGAGCTATCGTCCAGACGACATGGCTGAAAATTCAAAATTCATTAAAGAGATCGCCACAGCCGCTATCGACAAAACGAAACTGCCACACAACGTGGGCAAATACAACGGCTTGACAGACCCGGATGATCATCTCCAAGTTTTTAACGGCGCTGGAGCAACAGGCGGATGGAATTTACCAACTTGGTGTCACCTCTTCGCTCAAACCTTCGTCGGCGCAGCGCGCGTTTGGTTTGACAGCCTTCCAGCAGGAAGAATCAAGTCATGGGTCGATTTCCGAGACAAATTCCTTGCGCACTTCTCTCAACAGCGCAGGCATACTAGAGATCCGGCAGACTGTCTGAATATATATGGAGAAAGGACCATGAAAGCGTGGAAGATTTCATTACGAGGTACAATAAAGAATGTTTGGAGATCGGCGACGTGGGCGAAAAAATGATGCGCGCACATTTTATGAGGGCAGTCAAGTACGACGACTTGATCAAGCGAGTGAAGGGAAGAGATGGAGGCCCCAAAGATTGGGACACCTTCATAGAGGCAGCAAAAACCATTGCGCAGTCTGACAGACAGTTGACCGGTGATGACAACCGTCAGCGCGGATACAACCACAACGACCGGCACAACAAGAAGGGCAGAGGCCAACCATGGAGAGCATCCGGTCACAGAGAAAGAAGCCCAGTGAAAGAGGACGCGCGTCATACAATCAATCAGATAGCCCATCGAAAGGAAGTAAAAAGAGAAAATAGAGAAAAACAGTGGACACCTCTAACGAAAACCCCTTCAGAAGTCTTGACAACTGAGAACCACCAGTTCAAGCCACCGCTACAAATGCGAAACAAAAGGGGCCAAGACCCAAACCTTTTCTGCGAGTTTCATAAAGACACAGGCCACTTAACCGATGACTGCTTCAGCCTTAAGCAGGAGATCGAAAGGGCCTTAAGAGATGGAAAGCTCACTCATCTGATAAAAGGTGGAAAGCGTGATTACCGCCAGATTCAAAGACGAGAAGAAGGGCCAGATAACAAAAAAACTCCGAAAATTAGAAACCCACATGGTTCAAGGAGGTCCACGAAAACCAAGGAAAAATTATAACAAGCGCACACAGGACGACTCCTGGCGCGAGAAACAAGTTGTTTTCCCCGTAGTAAGAGGAGGTACGAGAGAGCGAAGGCCCATAGTCATATCCGGTGTAATTGGTCACTACCAAACTGATTACATCTTCATAGATCCAGGGAACACTGTAGATATCATCTATGAACAATGTTTTAATCAATTTGACCAAGAGGACAAAGCGCGCCTGGAACCGGTAGACTACCCGCTGACCGGTTTCTGCAATGAAGCCGTTTTTCCTCTAGACCAGATATCATTCACAGTGCTGTTATCAGATGGAAGAAATTCAAGAACGGAAGAGGTTACGTTCATGGTACTACCAGCGCACTCAAGACATGACATTCTGTTGGGAAGAGAATCTCAAGGAGAATTCAACATGATTTGCTCTGGCCCACACTCAGCCGTGGGATTCCCAACAGAGATGGGGGTAGCACTGATCTATGCAAGCAAAGAAGTCTTGGCAACAGACGAAATCAGGCCAGCAAAGGCAAGCAAATTTGTACCACGCGCAGAGGCTGAAAAGTGGGTGTTAAACAGCAAATACCCAGAACAACCAATCACCTTAGGCCCCGCAATGTCCGATCTTACGCGCGCAGCGTTAAAAAAGTTGCTATTCGAAAACATGGATGTGTTCGCCTGGACGCCGGCTGACATGACCGGGGTTCCACGGCATATAGCAGAACACAGACTTAACGTCTCAGAAGCCGCAAAACCCGTAGTACACGACAAACGTCATTTAGGAGACATAAAGCATGATGCTATGAAAGAACAAGTCACGGAGCTGCTGAACGCAGGCATCATCATAGAAGTCCGGTACTAAACTTGGGTGGCAAGCCCCGTCATGGTGCAAAAAGGGAATGGCAGTTGGAGGATGTGTGTAGACTACAAGGATCTAAACAAGGCGTGTCCGCGCGACTGTTATGACTTACCAGACATTGATGAAAAGATTGATTCGCTGGCAGCATTCCGATGGAAATGTTTCCTTGACTGTTACAAGGGGTACCACCAGGTACAGATGGCTGTGCAAGATGAAGACAAAACCGCATTCCGCACACCGACAGGGCTATACTGTTACACCAAGATGCCTTTCAGTTTAAAGAATGCGGGCGCGACCTATCAGAGGCTGATGAATGAAACTTTCCACGATGCTATCGGCAAGTACATCGAAGTGTATATGGATGACCTAGTCATTATGAGCAAAGAAGAGAATACAATGCTACTGAACATCCAAAAAACGTTTGACACCTTGCGCGGAGTAAGTATCAAGCTAAACCCAGCGAAATGCTCTTTCGGCATGGAAGAGGGAAAATTCATGGGTTTCATCGTCACAAAAGATGGCTTCAAAGTAAATCCTAATAAGGTACAAGCAATCGAACGCATGCCTTCACCTTCGACGATCAAGGAGATGCAAAAATTGGCTGGGCGGTTGGCAGCACTTAACCGTTCCTGGCCAACCACACAGCTAAATCTTTCCCGTTTATCAAAACACTCCGCAACTGCATGAAGAAGAGCCAATTTCAGTGGACTCCGGAAGCCGAAAACGCATTCCGCGAGATGAAAGATTGCCTGATAAGATTGCCAACACTGACGGCACTAGTAAAAGGAGAACCCCTGGTATTATATCTGTCAGCATCTGACAAAGCAGTCGGGGCAGTTTTACTCGTTGATCGCCAAGGCGTCCAAACACCGGTTTACTATGTGTCCCGCACTCTGACGGACCCAGAAACCCGGTATGCCATAATGGAAAAACTAGTGCTAGCACTAATCAATGCATCAAGACGGCTGCGCAGATATTTCGCCAATCACGTCATACATGTCTTAACAAACTACAACATCGGCAACATCCTTGCGAGGCCCGAGATTTCTGGAAGATTAGCGAAATGGGCGATAGAACTGGGAGGCCATAATGTGGTGTTCAGGCCAAGACCAGCAATCAAGGGCCAGGTGTTGGCCGATTTCATGACAGAAGTGCCTGATGACAAAGACCGGGAGTGCAAAGCAATGGAAAAAACTGAAAGGCAACATTCAGAAGAACCGTGGCTACTGTATACAGACGGCGCGTCCAACGAGGACGGCGCAGGCGCAGGACTTAGACTGGTGAGTCCAGACAAACATGAATTTACGTGTGCCATCCGGTTAGACTTCAAGAGCACGAATAATGAAGCCGAATACGAAGCCTTCCTTGCCGGTCTAAGGTTAGCAATAAAGATGGGAGTCAAGCACATAGAGGCCCATGTGGACTCCATGTTAGTAGCTGGGCAGATTAACGGACAATATGATGCCAAAGGAGATGTAATGGCGTTATACCTAGACCAAGCGAAAGCATTGCTGCAGAACTTCAACTCTTACAAAGTGCACCACATCAATCGAAGCGAGAACAAACCAGCCGACGCACTAAGCAAGCTAGCATCCACAAGTTTCCAGCACTTGGCAAAGGATGTGCGCATTGAAGTCCTCAGTAATCCATCGGTACCGTTGCGGCAAGTGAATGTTATTCAGTTGGGGACGACATCCTGGATGACCCCCATAATCATGTATCTTCAATCTGGGATACTGACAGAAAACAAAGCTGAGGCAAGGAAGGTCCAATACAAAGCCGAACACTACCAAATGGTAGATGGGATCTTGTACCGAAAGTCATACCTCGGGCCATTGTTGAGATGCGTCGACCCAGAGGACGCGAACTACTTGATCAGAGAAGTGCATGAAGGGATCTGCGGCATTCATGCCGGACCGAGAATGGTTGTAGCAAAAGTGATGAATGCCGGGTACTACTGGCCCGGGATGCATTTAGATGCAGTAAAGGTTCTGAGAAAATGTTTCGGGTGCCAAAGACACGCCCCCAAGACGATGCGCCCCAAGAACGAATTAGTCCCCGTAACAACGGCGTGGCCGTTTCAACAATGGGGAATAGATATGGTTGGCCCCTTCCCCGAAGCCCCAGGTGCAGTGAAATTTATTATAGTCGCGGTTGACTACTTCACAAAATGGGTAGAGGCGAAGGCACTGGCGTCAACCACATCCATCGTTGTACGACGTTTCATCTGGGAACAGATAATCTGCAGATTTGGATTACCCCTGAGAATTATCACCGACAATGGGACAAATTTTGCTACAAAAGATCTTCAACGTTGGTTCAAAGAGCTACACATAGAGCATACCTTCTCCTCGGTTGCACATCCGCAGGGGAATGGTCAAGTAGAGGCCGTCAACAAGAGCATCGTAGATGGTATCAAATCACCACTAGGAGAGAAAAGAAGAGGTTGGGTCGACGAATTGCCCAGCATCTTGTGGGCCCATAGGACAATGCCCAAAACAAGCAACGGCGAAACACCGTTCAGCTTAGTCTATGGGTCCGAGGCTGTGATACCAGCAGAGATAGGGCTGCCATCACCAATAATGCTCCCCATGAACATGATCAACAACGAAGAAGAAAGGAGATTAGACCTTGATCTTCTAGAAGAAAGGAGAGAGATGGCGGCTATCAATGAAGCGAGGTACAAAACAAAGCTCGAAAAGTATTACAACTCCAAAGTCAGGATCTGCACCTTCAACCCGGGAGATTACGTCCTGAGGGACAACGAGGCATCCAACGCCGAAAAGCCCGGAAAGCTAGCTCCCAAGTGGGAAGGGCCTTATGTTGTAGAGGAAGTACTCGGAAAAGGGGCATACAAGTTACGCACCCTAGACGACAAAGAAGTTCCAAGAACCTGGAATGCCCAACAGTTAAGAAGATGCTACATGTAAAAGACCGAAGTTTTCCTATGTACTTGTAACGGCCGCGCGCCAACACAGTTAACATTAATACAAGAAGTGTTTGGCTATTCCTTTTCATGCGAATTTCTTGTCACAACTGCATATATTACTTTGGGCATACACGAAAACATCAATGGCTCGACCTTAGGAAACGTTGTAGACCTCCAAGGCCTGTCACAAACAAGTGCACAGCCGGGTCAAAAACACAACTAAAGCCTATAAAACGCCAAATAAATACTTCGTGCCCACATAAACACGAAAGCAACGAACACATGGTTAACAAACATTGTAAAAACCCCCAAGGCTGAACACAGCTGGGTGCACACAATAACCTGTAACTCGATCACTTCGTATCCACGAACAAACTTGCGCATAATAAACGACAGAAAAAACGTTGTAGCTAACACAACACAACCTATCAGCGCCATCATTCATTCGTGATACCTGAATCAAAGTAATTAAACATGCACATATTGTAACGATAAACAAAATTCACAAATGCATATTAAGCATTAAACAAGCCAACTACAGCAAAACCTGGCACAGGCACGACAGTTAAGTAAAATTGTTCATGGAAACATAAAGTAAATTGTTCAAGAAATTGTCAATTACAAGACCATCAAGGCCCATACGCGGCATGCAAGCCGGACCCTTTCATTCCGGACGACTGGAACCAGCACCCCCAGCCGCGTGATCTTCATCCCCAAGAGCTTTTTTCAGTAAGGCAACACCATCAGGCTTCTGAGCCAATTTTTGAGCCGCTTTAACAACACCAAAGTCTAAGGACGCGAACTCTTGTCGTTTCGCGATGTAAGCAGCACCACAATCCTCCTTATAAACCAAATGGGGTAGCCCAGTTGGCCAGTCCCACCCTTTCTCTCCCCAGAGACCCGGGTTCGACTCCAGGTATGGTCACCAGCCAACCACCTCTTCCAGGGGGAAATGGATCGACTCGGTACATGATAGTAACCCCCAGGTGGCTATGGGACTAAGCTAACCTGCGGAGTGGGATCACTCCGGCGGTTGGGAGGACCGTGGAATATCCCCCCCCCCCCCACAATCCTCCTTATATAACTCGAAGTGATAGTCCTTCTCATTATTGACAGCCGTAGCTCTACCCTCACTGTAACAATCCTTCCGCCCGCTATTGTAGCCTGCTTGACCCAACTCAAACATATAGTTGGCGAGTTCATGGGATTTCACTATACGACCAGCAATCTACGGGAAACACACAGCAATATAAGTAGAGTAACTACTACAAACCAAAAGCGAACATAAAGAAAGGAAGTTACCAGAGGTACAACACGCGATAGCAACCACTTGCAATCAGCGGATATCTCTTCAGCAAGGAGTTCAGAGGCTTTACACTCAGCAATTTTTTTCTCAACAAATTCCTCCAACGCAGCTATACACTCAACATACTCTGCCTCGCTTTTCTCATACGCCACACGCGTTTCTTCCGCCTTTTCACCAATTTTACGCTTCTCAGCAGACATCCGCACAATCGCATCACGTTGCGACTGCAACTCCTTATTTGTACGTTCACAGGCAGCCTCCCAATCTTTCTGTTTCTACGAATTAGCCTGTTTCTCTGCAGCAAGCTTGTTCTCCGCATCCGAAACCCTCCACATTAAACCTTTCTTCTCAACATTAAACTTCTCCCTCTCCTCAGCAAACATTTTCTTCTCATTTTCAAACTCAAGTGTGTCCTCCCCCATCAGTTTCCACTCGCACACAATCTCCTGAGAGGTAGACAAAAAGTTGACCCCGGCACGAACATGATCGTCTAACAGTTCTAACCGGCGGCGCTTCTTCTGAAATAACCTCTCAGCTGGGGGGAGAGACAAAGAAAAGAATTCATGGCAGTTTTCAAGCTCATTCATTCGGGAACCTTGGGTCAGATTCCAGCGAGGAGCATGTGGCATATCATCACACGCTGGGTTTTGAGTATCCCAAGACCCACCTTGAACATGCTCAAACTCAGGACCCCGACCCACTCCGAAAGTCGCACCACCACCACCTGGTGGACGCTTGGTATATATGGTTTGGTGAGGAGCGGTTTCACTTGACTCCACCCCGATTTCAACACCCTTACCACGGTCAACACCACCAGCGCCGCCTGTATCACCACCACCTTCCCCAACCTGCTCAACATGTACATCATCTTCTTTCCTCTTCTCACCAAGAATATCACGAGGAGGGGACAACCCAAATGTTCTCGACGGAGGAGAGGCAGGGGAGTAATCTGCGAAATATCAAGTTTGTGTGAAGTCTTGGCTGGCTTGGCACCTGCTCCAAAACGAGCAAGACATTTAGAGAAAAAGAATGGAAAACAAGCAACCAGAAAAGACAAACGGGAAAAATAATAAAACGAGTACCAGAAGCCTCAAATATTTTCTCCAACAAATTCCCATGTCTCTCAGTAAAAACACCCATGTCAACCTCCGACTCCGAGGGAGCAGGAGGAGCCTCCTTCTGAAGTTTAGCCTTCTTCGATGCAAGCATAGCAGCAGCCTGCTCGTCAAGTTTCCGTTTTTTATCTTCAAGAGCCTTTTTTTGCATCATCTCTGTCAGAGTAGCGCGGTCTTCAGGATCAGACCCACGATGTTTCTCTCCGGTCCCTAAACCAGACAACGAATCAGAAACTACAACGTAATCTAGGACAGGAAGAGTAGAAGGTCGCTTACGAGGAGTTTCAATGGCATGTTCCTCAGCCTTCTTCTCTTTCACCTCTGGCTTGTCAGCCTTTGTTTTCTTTCTTGTTTCCAACTGGTCCGCAGCCTCAACCGGAATTTCCACATCATCATCAATAGGTTCATTAACAGGCTCACGCACAACCCCCTGTGCTGGACCTGCACGCGGGGAATGAGAAGTTAGGCCTTTACAAGATCTGTCAGATCCATCACTCGAAAGAACAACAACTTTCTCCCGAGTAGGATTAATAGCATCATCATCATCCTCACTATCTTCACCTAAAACTGTGTTGGCATAGGCAGTAAAACTCTCGTTGGTCGGATGCAGGAAATAGGGGCGAATCTGATCCAACCATGGTTGTTTCCCAGCCTCCTGAATTGCCTCAACCATGGCACCACCGGCCTTCGTATCCAAAACATTCAACAAGCTATAACCTACTGCGAAAAACAAGGAGACGAGGAATAATATATTAGAAAAAAAAAAGAAAGAGACAAAAAGTTATGGAACAACACATACGTTTGCCATTATAACCGTAAGCTGGGACCCCCAAAGGATGCTTCGGGACCCACAACATACTCATACCAGCACCCACCAACGCCATCTCCTCAAGCTGAAGAATAGGAGTGGCTTTATGAGTCAACTTTTTGTACCAGGCTTGTTCAGAAAAATCTGCAACCACATCAACCTTGGGGATCCCCTCACTTCCTGCCCGGTAACGCATCTCTACCGGGATAACACCACGGCGGATGTAGAAAAACCTTTGTTTCCAGTCATGCAGGCTTTTCAAGGGAGTAGAACAACAGGGGATGACACCACCGGTCCGGGCGTTAAAAGAATAGAAACCGCTGGTATAAGTCACGGTGTAAAACACATTAAACATTTCAAAAGTCGGTTCAACACGATTAGCCCTGCAGATAAACTCGAAGTGGGTGACACGGGGAAGCCCTTTAGCGTTGATTTGCGAGATATGGAGTCCATAATTCCTCAACACTTCAGCAGTAAACCGGGTCATCGAAAGTCTGAAGTTACCCTCCCGGAAAAAAGCAGCGTACAGTGTAATATAACCAGGAGGCGCGTCCATGGCAGTAGAACCCGGAGTTGGGAATTGAACACCCCACTCGGGAAGGAAACCCATCTCCCTCACCAAGTTATGAAATTCCTCCTCCTTCCACCCTATCGTCGCCTGACCAGGGCCCGGTGGATTTTTACCTTTGTTCCTTTTCTTCTTTGACGAGGGATTTGCTCCAGACATATTGAAAGACGATGGGAGCAATAGTATGAACAAACTCAAGAGGAAAGGGGAAGAAAGATAAGGAAATAGGAGAGAAAACAAGAGTTCAAATTTTGAAAAGTGGAAAAAATGAAGGAAACCGCCGTGTATTTATACCCATCGCATTTAATGCGATGGGTAGTGAGCCGTCAGAGATTCAGAAGGTCACCCAATGGGGAATAGACACGTCAGCAGAGAGAGAAACCGTCACCTCTTTTTCCGGGAGCGTGGCCGGCACACGTCTGACGAAGGGACAGAAAGTAACTGACACCACTGAAAAGGCGACTGTTCACCTCAGACAAGACAGAGACATCAGACGGTCACATCAATTCTCTTTGTCCCAAGTACAGAAGCTTCCTCCAGAAGGAAACACCAGTACGCCATACGCCATGCGTCCAGTTGGCTCAACTTTACAAGTTACCAATACGCCATGCGCCATACGTCCAGTTGGCTCAACTTTACAAGGTACCAATAGGCCATGCGCCATGCGTCCAGTTGGCTCAACTTTACAAAGTTACCAATACGCCATGCGCCATGCGTCCAGTCGGCTCAACTCTACAAGTTACCAATAGGCCATGCGCCATGCGTCCAGTTGGCAACTTTACAAAGTTACCAATACGCCATGCGCTATACGTCCAGTTGGCTCAACTTTACAAGTTACCAATAGGCCATGCGCCATGCGTCCAGTTGGCTCAACTTTACAAGTTACCAATAGGCCATGTGCCATGCATCCACTTGGCTCAACTTTACAAAGTCACCAATACACCATGCGTCGCGCGTCCAGTTGCCTCAACTTTGCAAAGCTATCAGCACGACGCGTGGTGATATTATTCCAACAACCACTTCCCTTATAAGTCCAGAATCCCTCCTAGACGATCAACTCAACTAGAAGGCACACTGGACTGGGGGGGACTTGAAGATGTATGGTCCCAATTCCTTGCCTACATGGCAAGGACCACACCACCTTTTAATCCTACATGGCGTCTACATCAGCAAGTGAATCCAGAAGCTTCTAGAAGCTTCTGGAATACGTCAAGTTGGCACCAAAGATGCTCCTTCCGACATAAAGGACAATACGTGTCACCACCCATCGTGCGCCATGTAGGCCTGCAGCAAATCAAGGAGCAGACCGACAACAGCAGTACGATGTTTCCAGCATGGACGAGTATGGCCGCGCCACGTGTACCACTACCCTGACCGTAGCAGAGGAGACCAAGAGGATATTCCCCTTGGTCGGACAGCTGGCGCCCCATAGCAGCTAGCATGGTCGCTCCTCCATCTCTCACCCTCCGGCTATAAATAGGACCCTTCATCATCCAGGTTGATTCATTCTACTCTCCACACTCTCACTCTTAACACACACTGTTTTTATCTCCTCGGAACAGAACTTATTCTCATGCCGGAGCCCGGTTAAGAGGGAAACCCCCATATTCCCCTCTTAACGAGCTAACGGTGTTGCTGTTTTGCAGGACCTGCTGTTTGGTGAGCGACGAAGGAGATTGAACCCCATAAAAGAGACGAACAAGCTAGTTTCACCTCGGTGCTAACCAGTGTTTCATCAAAAGGATTATTGGATTTTATCACCCTCAACTATTGGTTATTGGCCATTGCCACCCTCAACTATCACTTTGATGTATGTCACTCCCAACTTAACACTTAGTGTATTCTATCTATCACCACATCGTTAACTGATCACTAACTTTTAATCTTGTTACTATACTTTTGGGGGTGCCATAGGGATCTTAGGACACCCACAAAAGTATAGTAACATGATCAAAAGTTAGTGAACAGTTAACGACATGATGACAGAACACATTAAGTGTTAAGTTGGGGGTGGCGGGCGTCAAAGTAATATTTGGGGGCCAATAGCCAATATTTAGGGGGTGATAAAATCCAATAACTCAAAGTAAAATTTAAAGGATATCTTTAATTAAGTGGGGCCCACTATCTTATTATGTTCCCGTAACCCCCACCCATCATCTTCTTCTTTCTGCACAAGTCTTTACCACGCATCGTCTCTCTCTCGAAACAAATTATAGTGTGTGATGTTCATTGTGAAGCTCAAAGAAAAAACACATATGATGCTTAAAGATTTATATGGAAGCCACCATAGCTTCTGCTACAATGATTTCAAATCATCAAGGAAATTAAACTTCTAAAGATAATGCTCCAAGTTCTCAGTTTAATGGTGTGTGACGACGAGGCCCACTTAACGTTTTGTGGTCTCGTCTTGGGCTCCAGTTTTGTTTGGGCTCAACTGTCGGCCCAGTATCGTGAATACAAAGCTTAAGAATATATATAATTGTTTAGGTTCAATAATGTTTAAGTTTTGTAATATGTTTTTCCAAATATTAGTGAAGTTTCATGTTTTGTAAGTTACCGGTGACTAATTGCATGTATTTGATGCATAATAAATTAAAGATATTTGCTGATTATATTGAAGGCAAAATTGCACAAAAAAAAAAACCTTTATGTTATGTCTATATTGAATTAGACTTTAGTCTAAGATTTCGCGATCTGATTAAAGAAGATAGAAATTATGAATCATGAATCGATAAGGGTCTACATATTTACACACCTTTATGCCTATTTTGACACTCTTCAGGACGCCTCGTATAGACCTATACGAGGCGTATAGGGTTACTTTTCCGACCAGCTCTGCACCAAAGCACAATGTCAAATCAGTCACATCAGACGGGGAGTCTAGGTCTGTACGAGGGACGGATACGAGGCATTAAGACGCCTCGTATAGAGCTATACGAGGCGTCTTCGACAGGTGACAAAAATGTATACGAGGGGTCTAGAGCTATACGAGGCGTCTAAGGCTTATGAAAAAGTGCAACATACAGTGTATGGTTTGTCCCGAGCATCCGACATTTAAGACATTTAATTATGTCTCTATGCTTGTTCTTCTTCTTTCATTCTGCTGCTTCTTCTTCTTCTTCTTCTTTCATTCTGGGACGGCATTTAATTTGTGTTCTTATCATCCCGAAGTGTTGAAATGTCATCATACTGGGACGGCAACTATGTCTTCGGGCAGTATTATAGCGAGAACTGGGTGCCCGAAAGCGATCCGGTAACAGTACAGGTACTTAAATGTTTTTATTAGTTTTTGTTTTAGTTTATTATTTACTAATGATGATACGGTTCTTTATTTTGGAGGAGTCTTGCGTTCCCGATTCTAATGAGCAAGAGGAGGTTGTGTCTAGTATACAAGGAGAACAAAACAAACCGTTTCTAGATTTGAACAATCATCCCCCTGTTGATGAAACAGCCCCTGTAGATGACTCATACCATGCTTGTCAACCAAGTTATCCGACGCAACAAGGGTATCCGGATTATAGATACGGGTGTGAATACGGAGGAGACGGTGGATACGGAGGAGACGGTGGATACGGAGGAGACGGTGGTTACAGAGGAGATGGTGGATACAGAGGAGATGGTGGATACAGTGGATACGGAGGAGACGGTGGTTATGGTGGATATGGTAGATATGGTGGTGAGACACCTCCCATCCAGGACAGTCCGTACTTAAAAAAGCAGGTATTAATTACTATTTTTGTATTATTTAATTATTTAATTATTATTATTAGTATTATTATTAATATTTTTATTATTATTATTATTATTATTATTATTTATTTATTTATTAAAATTATTTATTATTATTGTCGATGTTACAGGTTTTCAACTCTTTAGATGAACTAAAGAATCGGATACAAGAAATAGCAAACGCGGATGGTTTCGTTATTGTCACCCGTCGATCAAAGAAAACCGGTGGAAGAATCCGGAGGGTATGGCTTGAATGTGATCGTGGTGGTGAGCACCAGACTACAGCAACACTTAGAAAAGCCGGAAGCAAAAAAACCGGTTGCCCGTTTTACCTACTGGCTGTGCGAAACCACCCGTATGAAACCTGGGAGATTAAAGACGGAAAAATTGAACATAACCACGAACTTTGTGAGGACCTGTCGGCCCACGCGTTTGTGCGAAGGTTTACTCCAAGCGAAATGAAACTGATCGAGCAGCTGACAGCTCAAAACATGGAGTCGCGTAAAATATTTCAAACGATAAGGAAGCAGGACCCCGACAGGTTTCATGTTCTGAAAGACGTTCAAAACGTTGTGGCGAAGATTAGAGCCGAACAAAGACAATGATTGACTCCCATGCAGTCACTAGAAAACAAGCTGATAAACCACGACTTTATTTACGAGACA
This sequence comes from Helianthus tuberosus, assembly GCA_030545235.1. Lineage (NCBI taxonomy): Eukaryota > Viridiplantae > Streptophyta > Magnoliopsida > Asterales > Asteraceae > Helianthus > Helianthus tuberosus. The sequence continues at coordinate 50,480,350 of CM060364.1, forward strand.
CGGGAGGAACCCGTAACAGAGATCGTAACAGAGATCTTCTTTCTTCATCGGGACTCGAGATGCATGTGGCGTGCATTCCCCCACGTCATGCTGATCGATGCGACGTACAAGACAAACATATACAATATGCCCTTTATCCAGATTGTTGGTATGACGCCTACCAACAAATCGTTTATTATCGCGCATGCCGTTGTTAGTAAAGAACGGGGTGATAACTTTGTGTGGGTGCTTGAGAGGGTCAAGTCAATGTTGGATGAATGCATGGAGCCACGTGTGATTTTAACCGATAGAGACCTAGCCCTTATGGGCGCGTGTGCTAAAGTATTTCCAAACGCCTCCAGGCTTCTTTGCAGGTGGCACATACAACAGAATGTTATGAAGCACTGCAAGGGTGCCTTCACAGACGAAGACTGGAAGAAATTTTTGTCATTCTGGGGGACATTGATTGAGTCTCCATCCATACTCATCTACGAGTACCACTTGCGCAACATGCGACAACGACTTGTGGAGTGCAAACGTTCTAGTAAGTTTTTATAATAACATACGACTCACATATGCAAATTTTATTAAATTATTTTTACGTTTTAGGAGTCTTCAAATACGTGTACGATAACTGCGCTACATCCGGATGTACGAGCCGAGCTTGACAGCCTCCACGATTTGGTAGGTTGGCTGGTACGGTGCGAGCAGGATAGACGAGAGAGAGAGAGGGATGGCCCCCGATACCGCTTCCACCGGCTCGAGCACCACATCAGCAGCAGCAGCCGCAGCAGCCACATCCAGATTCGGATTCGGATTTGGATGCATAGACCTGTTGTTGTTTTTATTTTTATCATGGATGTACAAACTTATCTTATATATTTTTGTTATGGATGTACAAAGTTATCTTATATATGTCATATTTATGTTTGTTTTCAGTTATTCGGTTACCTAATGATTGTTGTCTTAAATTGAGATAATACGGAAACAAAATATGTTTTGAATATAATACGGAAACAATATATCCCCTGAATATAATACGGAAACAATATTTGAACGAGATAAAATTTTAATCGGAATAATAATATTTAAAAAAGTAAAATGTTAAAAAACATTATAATATTTAAAAAAGACAAAAGTTTTTAAAATAGAGTGAGCCGATTTTTAAAATAGTTGATTTTTAAAAAACAAAAGTTTTTTAAAAACCAAAAAATTTTTTAACCAAAAATCACATCTTCAAAAACTATCCAAAAAACCATACCAAAACCCACCAAAACAACCCTCATTTCAGCAAAAAAAAAACCCAAGCCTAGACGCCTCGTATAGGCCTGTACGAGGCGTCTAAGGTTCCTTAAACTTTGTGCCTGACACCCTCGCAGACCCCCTTGAATTCAGTGCTTAGACGCCTCGTATAGGTCTATACGAGGCGTCTAGGGCACAAATGGTGTGAAAATAGGCGCGAAGGGTGTCCAAATATCTCCAGCCATCGATAATTGTATGTATATACATGTGATTGATAAAAAAGATAACCTGATTGATGAAGATTGAAGAGAAGATTTTTTTTTTTTTACCCTTCATTATCTTCTTCTTATCTTCATTATCTTCTTCTTGGACTCCAAGAGACTGCATTTAGATGCTAGTAAGCCATATTAATCCCACGATATTGAATATTTTTGCGAGACCACATATTCTTTAAAATAAAAACTAACGAATACTTGAAAATTTACTATGGATCGAGGTAGCAACGAAGTGAAAATATATTTTTGCGTGTTTAAAACAAACAATATACACAACTACATATAAATAACTCTAATGAAAAACCCAATAGCTTAACCCTAAAATGCAATATTTATTTCACCATATGGTGGTTTCAACAGGAGGAAGACAAACATTTAAATTGGTGTAAAAACTGATAAATAGGGATAACAACGATGATGAAGATGTTAACTATATATTAAGAGGTTTATGAAACATGAATAACTCGAAGCTGATCCTTGATAAAAATGTGAGCATGTGTTTTCCATCATCAGTCTACCAATCATACAATGATGTAACCAAGTATGTCATTGACAGTCAGCAAATAATCTGTACCTTTTATTGATCTAAAGAGTTATGATGTGTGTGTAAGAAAATAGATTAATTCAGGAAAAATGTAGAGCAAATAGGTTTATGATATTGAAAAGAGTTATGATGTGTGTGTAAGAAAAAAGATTAATTCAGGAAAAAGTGTAGAGAAAATAGGATTTTTTATATACTATAACTAAGTTGTAGGTGGTGATATGTTAAATAAGTTATAGTATATAAAAAATAGATGTAATAAGTTTAGGGGGGAAGTATAACAAGTAAAAATGATAGGAAGAGGGTACATTTAGCAACACCATTTTATATAACTTCACTAAAGAAATATAAGAAACATGGTTCATGGTGTTGTTTATATACCGTAATATCTTAAGCTTTGCTCACAAGATAATAAGAAAACTTGAAATATCTTAAACGTTCGTTCATTAAGTTAAGTCACCAAATGTGTTTGTATATTAGAATTGTCAAGATTAGGGCCATATAAGGTGGTATATATATACCACAATATTACAAGATTGATCTCCACACTATAGCTAAATAACACTTGGTCGAATACTCCCTGCAAGCTAGGCGTGAGAGCGTTACTGCTTGAAATATAAACCACGAATATATTTCAAAGAAGTAGATTCATGGATGGTAACATGGATGAAATTGCAGGCCCGGTTTTCCTTGCATATGTAAACCACTAATCCGAGGTCATGAGTATGCTGTTTGACGAATTGACGCAGGAACTGAATACGTCTATAATTTGATACTTAATGTTAAAGTATTAGTAAATGAAATCATTTTAACTGCATATTTTTAACAGGGAAAATTGGGTATGCATCTATCTGTGGGAACTGGGAAGCTACCGGAGTTCAAACTAAAAGATTGAAGCATTGCGCAGAGACTGTAACGCCTTTGCAAAGAAGGTAGGAGACCATTATAAGTGGGTCCTTACATAGTCTACCTCCACTTACCAAGCTTTGTTCTGCTTCTCTCTAATCATTGTTGGAGAAACGAACTGGTATGGTGAAGTAAAGTATGAACTATGAACATATATACAACCAGATTTAACCTGAGCAAGATGAAATGGTATGGAGTGAAAAGAGGTAGTTTTGTCTACTTATACATATAATCATATTGATGGCCAATTTTGATCCCTTATGTCTAACTTTTTGCTGTGTATCTAGTGGTTGACCACATACAGTGCCGGCTATTGGGCCGGGCAGCCCGGGCAAAAGCCAAGGCCCAAAATCTTTAAGGGGCCCAAAATTTTAAAAACTATTTAGTATATATGGTGGGCCTTTTGGGGAATACTGGTTTTGATAAATGTTGTTTCTTCGAAATCAAACAAGTAAAATTTCATTAATTTAGATATAAGTTTTTTCTTTAATATTTATTTTAATACTTGGAGTTGAAACTATTTTAAAAGACCCAAATTTAAACCCGAACTAAATAACCAATGGTAAAATGACCCACTCAGTTTTAAAAAAGGCTCAAATTTCAAATAACCAAACCAAATTTCAATCATTTTGCTACACTACTTTTGGTTTTCTTTATTTTATAATAATTATCGTTATATTATGGGTCTTTATTTTTTATATATGTAACTAATGAGTTCATATTATAAGATGGGTAGGGCCCGAGTTTCTAATCTCGCACGGGGCCCAAAAAATTTTTAACGTTTTCGGAGACGGCCCTGACCACATATTAATGATATATTGTTATCTTTAGTTGAGGCACTGAGTTAAACAGGGTTCCATATCCAAAGAATCACGTTAAGATATGACATTGATGAATGGCGCCAAAATTGATACAAACAAGCAACAAAAGTATAGCTTTGCAATTTGCATTGAGAAACACAAGTCTACTGTCTACCTATACATATTCAAAATATGTCTCAAATATATGCTACAAGAAACCTAGATGATTAAGTCTACGATATTGTCAAAGGCGCACTCAGGGTGCCCAATGCCTAAACGCAAGGTGCTTAAAACGTGAGGCACATAGTATAAAAATACCAATTTTAGTGATTTTAGACATGTTTTAAGGTTGTATAGGCTGTTTTAGGTTGTTTCAGGGTTGTTTAGGGCTAGTGTAATTGTTTCAGACCTGTTCAAACACGTTTAGACGAGTTTTGGCAGGAACTTGGCCTGAAAAATGCGCTTGAGTGCCTGAGAATGCACCTATTCAGGTGAGGCGCATATGCTGCGACTGCGCTGTGCCTAGGCATGCACGCATCTTGTGCGCTTTTGACAACATAGATCGACGCCACAGATGACATATCTAAGATGATAGAATGCCATTGCACATAATACTTGTCGCTAGTTAATCACTAATGGAGTTCGTTATTGATAGAACTCCATGACATTATATGATTATCTTGTTACTGTTATTATGCAAACTGGATCGCCTTTTTTATGCAACATAATCCAGAACTATCCATTAGAAACGCGTATCATCTCCAAATGTAGTTTTAAACTCCTTACAATGGCGTGTCGACACATAGGTCTCCGCTGGCTCGCCTAACGGTAACATTCAATTGATCATCTTGTCATTTATTTGCATATGTATTTTTGCATCTGTTTCACATCACCACTTGATTGTCATTTAATTTCTTGACGCGTGCTTCGATGATTTGTTCAAGTTTACATAAATTATCTTCACTGCCAGGTGTTTTTCTCTTGCTGTGTTGAATTCATGAAGCTTCTGTTTCCACACCTTTCAGGTGAAAAAGGCAGCAGAACACTGATATTAAAGATCTACAGGTAGTCAGTATAAATCATCATCTTTATGTACTATTAACTACTGAGTTGTGTAAGTGACATTTATATTGGGGTCAAATGAAGGGGAGTAAAAGTGAAACCAACCTCATGTTTGAGGGTAAACAAAGCTTTAAAGTTTAACATTTAATCATATTGAACTTGTCAGAATCCAGTTTCAAAACAAATTTATCTTTTTCTTTTCTTTTTTAAATTTAATTTCCTCGGTTAAATTGGGTTTGTGTAAAACATACAGCCATCAAGTTTTACACAATCAAAACCCCAAACATCTTAAGTCGAAATTACACCAATTTTCTCGTTTGATCAGGGCCGTTCCAACGTTGACCCTAAGCGGACCACAAAGTGGAGACCCTTTTGCAAAAACATATAGAGATTAGTAGAAAATTTAGCTGCTAAATTTAACCTATGTTTAGTAATTAGCCCTAATTTTGCCCAGAAATTCTCCTCCAATCCCGACAAACCCGACGCCATGAGTGATTACCGTTAGTGATAGCCGATAACTTAGAAAATCGAAAGAGCAGGTTGCGATAGGAGGTAGGAATGATTCACGGAATTCGGATGAGATCGAGTGGTAGATGGTTGCTACAGACTACAGTTATTTCTGCGGTTTAATTTCGAAATTGAGCCTTTTTTCCTAAACAATTTTTATCTGTGTAACTTTATTAAAAAACATGGTTTAGTTTTGCTTTTTATTTGAGCCTGATACATATACAATATATAAAACTTTACTAAAAATTGGAGGCCCTTGATTTTTGATGATAAGCCTAACGGGTCGGCCCTGCGTTTAACTGTTTGTGTTAAGTGGTGTTCTGAGATGTCATTAACAAAAAAAATATATATAGAACTTGTGGCCGGTGGCATGTTTTATATCATTTAAAACTATATTGCCAACGTATAATGCATACATCGATACTATTTTACTTTACATGTTTAGTCAGTTTCTAAGTTATCGGATGAGTACATAAATAATTTATTATTCTATGTAAAACTCTTTAAAAAAAATAATAAAAAAAAATATTATTCTATGTAAAACTCTTTAATTTACTCTATTTACATGCCGGTCTCATCCTCTTTTTCACAATTTTCATGTAGTTTGATTGGTGTACCGAAAGATAAACTCTTGTACTTGTGATTGTTCTTCAAGTACTATCTTGGTATTTTCGTTAAAAATAGATTGTTATAATAGTGATGATAATTAATAATCATGTAACAATTAAGCTACATTTCCCTCTGTTTCATAAAACAAAAAATGAACACATAGTTCAAATCTTTATTCATAAGGGTGTAAGCCTGTAAGGAGTGGTTAAACACTTGAGAGTGACAAACTAAAAAATCAACCAATGAAAGTGTGTCATGTCAAAGTGGTAAACTATGCTCAAAAGTGTTGGCAATGGTCAGACAATTGGTGAAGTGGTAAGACCGTGGGGTATGGTGGGGCTTGGGTTGGGCTTTGGTTGACACGTGGAATGGGAAAAAAAAAACCCACGCCCATGGGGTATGGTGGGGCTTGGGTTGGGGCATGAGTTGACACATGGCCATTGAGAGCCCGCCATGTCACCTTGCTAGCCCGCCCCACGCCCGGCTTCAAACCCACGCTAAAGGGGCCACGCCCAAACCCAAGCCCCAACCCAAGCCCCCGGGGTGGTGGCTTGGGCGTTTTCCCCCAACCCAAGCCCCATACCCCATGGCCTAAACTATTTAAAAAAAAAAAGAAAAAAATGTGTGATTGGTTGAGATTGGAATGGACCCCACCCCACACTACCCTCTCTCTCATACCCTCCCTTCACCGCTCCCTTCACCGCACGGCAATCCCTCACCGATTGTGCAACGAAACCGCAGCGGCAAAGGGTCGGCGGCGGTGTTGCCGCGTGGCAAAAGCCTTTGCCGACACCCTTTGCCACACCCACACCGGACACCCTAATGTTCATTTTTATCCAAAACGCGAAACCTGGCCGGAAGTCAAAGTCACCCGAACCTGAATTAGAGAATACACGAATAAACCCGACACGGCCAACCCAAACTTTATATGGGTCGGTTCTCGGGTCATTGTTTCCCAGCCAAAACCTCAAACAACCTGGCCGAAAAACCCAAAACCTGAAACTCGAAAAAAGAAACCCGAATATTAATTGTATTTTTCTATAGATGTGTTTTGTTTTGTAGTCTCTAGTATTTAGAAACATTAAGTTTTGGGACTTTGAATATTATAATATATTGTCAAATAATGTTAGAATTTTTTTGATGTTTTTTAGTAGCAATATAAATTTTGATGATATTTTATAATAAAAAAATATATTTTTGTTTTACATCTAAATCCGATAACCAAAACTCGAACTTTAAATGGTTCAGTCATCAGGTCATTTTTCCTAGCAAAAAACCCAAACAACCTGACCTGAAAATCCCGAAACAAAAAAAAAAACCTGATAAACACCCCTGTTATACGAGATTGATAAAGAGAATGAAGAACACTAAAAGAGACAATGGAGATCCCAAATCAATTCATCGATAGATTCCCCATCTACTACAACTTTGTTTACGTAAACAACTCAATTGACAAATGATACCCCTTTACTATCAAATAATTACACTACAGCCCCTTTGCTAATTTAATACTTAAATCTCCACCCTTTACTTTGGAGGGACCATTGCAAACTTTTGGATGTTAAACGAGCAAGACATAGATAGCTTTTGATTTCATAATTGATATTTGTTTTCTCGTACTTATAGCATTGCGTCCTCTAGTATTTCTGTATTGTGATTTGTCATGATTTTACTGTAAAATATCTTGTTTTTATGTTGTTTTATTTTATATAAGTTTGAACTACTGAAAACAAGTTCAAAACCATTTCAAAATGATGGAATCATGCTCATCCGTTCCAAATAACTTCTCTTTGAGCGAATATTGTAACCCTTGATCATGGGCGGACCTACTTTATGTGGTGGGTGGGCGGCCGCACCCCTTGAAAAAAAAATTTAGTGGTATTTTTCGTGAAAAATCCCGACCGCACCCCTTGGAAATTTTCGTCCGCACCCCTTAGAAAAAAATGTTAGGAATTTATATAAAAAAATTGTGAACACAGATTGAAACCCGATCAAATTATGTAAACAAGTTAGCCCACTAACCCCTTTAATAAAACTTAAATTCAATCTATCAAGCCCAATAACTTAATACCCATTCAAGCCTCATTCCAACTACTAGTTTTGTTAAACAAAATCAGTCCACGTAATTAAAAAAAAAACCCAAATCATTGGTGCTTTTGTTGATTATATGATTGTTGGTTGTAAATAACAATACTAGGGCTTGAAATTCAAAATTTTAAATTGAAAATTAAGGAACATGTGCTATGGTTGAACACTTGAAGATCCTTGTTTATTTTGTATGTGATAGGATTAGGAAAGATCAATGAGTAGGGAAGTTATGTCGCGATTTCTCAAGAGGAAAGGGGTTGAGCCACTTTTTTTCGTCGGATTCTTCTAATTAAAGACCAATGTATGTTTTCGATAAGTTTTTTTTTTCTTTTATTTAATGATTAAGAGAAATAGAAGTAGGGATGATTTGAATGTTTTGATGTTTTTTTGTTTGTTAATGTGATAGGAAGTTAGGAACTAGGGCTTGATTGTTGGAAATTGAAATGGACCCGACCCGATCTGATTCGACCCGCTATGAAACTGTGTTTGTTTGTATTTACTTGTTTTACATGACCCGACCCGATCCAACCCGCTATGAACCGATTTTTTTATATAGTTAGGGGTCTAAAATCTTTAAAAAATTTCCGCACCCCCAGGAAAAAAATCCTGGGTCCGCCACTGCCCTTGATACAAAATAGTTTTAAGTAGAGAGTTCATATATAGTCTTTTAAAATACCTCCTGAAAACAAGTATTATGATGATTTTTTTTTTTTTTTTCTAAATAGCATCATTGTATCACTTATTTTTGCATTTTTTAACACTCAAATTACAACTTGATTTCATTAACACCACGTTTTATATAAAAAAAAATAGAATATAATAAAATTCCCGACTAGTATCTCTCATATGTTGCCCCAAAAACTCATAATAACTGATTTAATACATAATTTTAAAAAACATTGATAGCATCAGGGGAAGTTGTATAGGTTGGCCTGGGGTATACATGATACCCTCAACTTTCTTGGCGAAGTGCATCTTTTATTCTCTGTTTTATGTATCAGATACCCCTGAACAAATATTATGAATGTACGGTAAAAACATCTCCATTGTTTTATGAATGTTAGATAAAAAATTTTGGATACCTATGAATTTTTCTTTTAGATCCGCCACTAGGTAGCATGCTTAAATCAAGGAAAAATCATGAAAAGTCATGTCGGCCAAAAAACAATGAGAACATGGCAATTAACTTCATATAATTATATTTATTCAGTTTGACATAAAAATCCATTTTAATGAAAGCGTTGTTAGTTTGATACGTGTTAAACTGTCAATGGTTTGGTTTGCGCTCTATGACATAAAAAAGCATGTATAATCTATGACAAATGTCATTTGGTGACAAATTTTCATTGTGTAACCTGATGGTATTGGATTGTGCCATATGGCTTACAACACCGCAATTAGGTGACTCATAAACGAGTACACGTTAGCACCTCTCTCTCTCTCTCATGCTAAAACCAAGTGTAGTGGGTGTGAGCCCTATCCACGCTCACAACCACATCATTGCCGATGACTCGACGTGGCACCAGTTCTACAAGCAGTGCGCCGTTTCCAGGGTGTGTCACCATGCCAGTAGAGCGTGAAGGGGTGCGAAGAAGGGTGGGCGTTAGCCCGATAACGCCGGAAGGGGTGTGAGTAAGGGAGCCGACATTGGTGTGGTAACGCCCCTCGGCGTTAATAGTTTGACCCATCATTTAAAAAATATATATATATCTCCTCTCTCCTCAACGCTAGACCTTCTCTCTCCCACAACATCACTACTGGCAGGTGGTCTTCCAAGATAAAACGCCTTAAGCCACTTAACGCACAATTTTCAATATCCTACGCCGATTGACACACACGTATGCCTGTTAGGCTGGGGGTGTGGTATCCCCACCTGCACCCCTTTAGCGTGCTCGTTAGCACCGTGGCGGAGAAGGGGTGGTGCCCCCCTTTTAACATGCAGGGAGTGGGTGATGGCCCATAAGACGCCGTTATTGATGATGTGGCGGAGTGACGCTAAGCCACACCCTGTTGCCTTAAAACACATGATAGGTTTTCAAATTTATTAAAAAAAAGTAACAATTAATATGTTTTTTGTAATCTCCCCTTAAAACTGGGGCCAACCATGATTGACTAGTACCACTGAGTTGCCATGGTTCTCTCTTTACACAAAGCTGCAGCCCTTCAGTTGCCACTGTCTCGTCCTTTCAATTCTTAAACGTTTATTGTTTTTTTCGGTTTTATTCTCCTTATCATTAGCCCCTCCCTAGTGAGGCAATATATACCGCCGGAACCCGCCATGGCGCCCCATAGCGCCCGGCTACATCATTACGGACGGTGCTATGGGATAAGTTTTTTGCCTCCCCGCGATGTATATATTGGCGTGACCCTTCCTTCCCCACTACACACTCAAGTTATATAAAGCCCTATAATCCTCATTTCTTACACAATTGTCACTTGTCACATAACCTCACACTACACATGGCCTTGTAAACCATCTTCTGCATTTGATTGATACACGCAGGGACGAAGGTTAGAAGGGCCCGGGGGCGCCCGACCCTCTGAACTTTTCGCTCAGTAGTCTTATGAATGTAGCTCTCGTATAGAAATATTTGGATATATACATTTTAACCCCTCGGTTCTATAGAAATTTTTGGGTGTATACGTTTTCGACCCCCGTCAGAAATCTCAAGCTTCGCGGATACACAAGCAACCCATCTCGTTTGATAGCGACCAAACAAACCAAAACAAATGATTTACAGAAACCCTGTTCATTTATCATCATAACATTAATATTAATATTAATTATTTTCAATTTATGTTTGAACTGAATTTGCTGGAATCACCCCAACCACATTTACTATCAATAATAATTCACACTATACTGACAAATCTGGATTCTTTGTTTTTATTGAGAAAATTGAAGTCACGATTCTAATGTGTGATTATTATTTTTGGAGGGTCTGTTTTGTGGGTAAAAGTTAAATGGTAAAGATATAGATAAGACTGTTTATCAACAGGTTTGTAGGAATCTGATTTTGTCAATTTGTTTGGTTACTTTCATTTTTATTCTTTGGAATTCAAATTGCATGGTGGTTGTTTTGTTGACGATCATTATCTTTCTTGGGAGATGAACATGCAACTTCAAACTCAAATCAGCAAATTTATAGGGAATTGACGAATCGATGAATGATACAAATGTTTCTGAATTTGGGTTGTGTTTTTTGGTAACTTTTTAAGTGAAGTTCAATTTTTTGAGTAGGTTGTTTCAAATGTAAAGGATCTCGTTTTTTTTTCTTTTTTAATTTCATTATGGTTCAAATTGTCCGGTTGTACCTGTTAAACTATACGGTAGAACTGGTTAAACAACCCAGTACACCCGGGTGAACCATAAATTGTGTATGTTTACGGGTTATAATGATTTAAATGTATGCGTGTTACGGTTGATATATGAGTGACACAAATAAATAGATGAGTTGAGTTAGAAAAGTTAATATATTAGTGTGAACGGTATTTTTGTAAATAAAAACAAAATAAAAACTAGTGTGGCACACTGCCACTGTAGCTTAGTAATATATAGTATAATATAATATAACTGGCTTTAAATCATCAAAGGTTCATGTCTTATTTTTTTTAACCCAATAACCAATTAAAAGTTATATAGTATAATGGCTTAAATCATCAATTTGTTTCATGAAATCTACAAAAACAAATTAATTGTGATTATAAAATCTTGTGAACATCAATGAACAATCACTTTATCGAATAAGTCATTTTTAAAACTTGAAAACCCATAAGGAGCAATTATAAATTAAACGTATTTTTTATACATTTCAAATGACTTTATGCTTTATTATGTGTTTCTTCAAGGACGTACTTTTTTATGATATATGCATTTACTATCACTACTACAAAAATAGGCATTTGCTACAGCCAAAGTCGTAGCAAATCCGTAGCAAACACCCTTTTTGCTACGAATTTGCTACGGATTTGGTTCGTAGCTACAAGTCCCGTCGCGAATTAATTAGCTATGAACTTTAGCTACGGAAATTTTGTTTGCGACGAATTTAGCTACAAAAAATGACGTCTGTATTTTAGCCACGAATTTGCTATGAAGAAGCTTGCTACGAAATTTTGCTATGGGTTTTTAGCTACGGAAACTTTTAGCTACGATTGTTTTTAGCTACGGATATGTGTAGCTACGGAAAATTTTAGCTACAGATGTTTTTAGCTACGAGTTTTTAGCTACGGGGTAGTTTTGCTACGAATGGGTTGGCTATGATAATTTGCAATGTTTTTGCTAAAAAAATTAACTACGAACTTGCTACGAGTTTGGCTACGGATTTTGCTACGAGTTTGGCTATGGATTTTAATTGCATTTTGACTACATAAATTTGCTACAATTTGTGCAAATCCATTGCAAAATTTTGTTTCAAATTTTTTATGATTTTTGTTACGAATATAGCTACAGATTTTGAAAGGTTTTTGCTACAAATTTGTAAGGTTTTTTTTGCTAAGGATTTAACAATTGATATTAAGAAACTTTAAAATTTTATTATTTTTTCATTATTTTTCGCTCAATCATTATACTCAAATCTTTAATAAATATAAAAAACCAACTTGACTTAATATACAAACCAATCAAATTAAAATACCAACTTATTCAAATAATACAATAAAATCCAAACTATACAAAAACCATACACCTAATTTCAACATTAAAGAACATTTTGTGACGGATTATCTGACAACAATTCTAGTCTCCCTTTCATTTAAGTGTATAAACAAACTTTCTTCAATTTTCCTGTCATAGCATATTTCTATACTTGTTGTCTTCTTCCAATCCAACTTCAAGGTACCTCAAAATAATAAATGAACATAACTAGCTTTACATCAAATTACCAAAATCCAGTTACATAAACCAAACAAAACAAAACTTAACCCGAACACCAAACCCAACAAACCAATCTTTCCGACTGAGACCTTTGGCTCCATTGGTTTGATTGAAAGTGAAATGGGGGATTTGAAATGACACACTTCTCAAAAACGCAATTGTACCTGGTCAAATTTTCATTATTCAAAAATGAAATCATAAAACAAATATATAAAAAACTAGATGGCTTTATGTATTTAATATATATTTATTATTAATTACCTCTTTGTATACCCTTGACTATTCTGTGATCTTTCTTATAGCTTTTCACCGGTATAGAAACTAACTTTGCCGCACTAGAACCGACAGCAACCACTGACCGAATTGGAGGAAGGCCTTTCAACAGTTTATGAATCTGTAAGGAGAGATGGGTGGTGATGTAACTAAGTGAATGTGTAACAAACACGAACAGAAAAGGTGAAGTAGCAACAACCTCTTTTCGAATATAAAGAGACTCTGTTTCGAGTACAGGGTAATCAACCTCTTCAAATCCAAACAGTTCTGAAACCTAATAATACATGTAATTCAGAATTGAATTATAGAGAAAGTAAGTAGAATTGAAGAATAAAAACCTCTCTGAAGTTGTGGAAGAGCCAATTGCGGAGGCGCATATCTTCAGGGGGGAAATCACGGGTGCCTTTGGGGGGATTGACGTCTATCTTTTGGGCGAATAGGCTGTAGAGGATTGATGTGATTGGCTGGATATAAATGTCACGGATTATGATCTTTGACCGTTCGTAATTTTTGGAACAATCTGAACGGTTGGTTTTGAATTTTTCATTTTTTTAATTTTAATATTTTGACGGTCAAACAAAAACTAAAAGGCAACCCAAAAATTCTGAATTGATCTTAACAAAAAAAATCATAAAATACTAACCACTTTCTATAGAATTACTCACTTTTTTATCACAAACCCACTCAATTTTTTTAGTTTTGTTTTAATTTTGTGAAAATGAAATTTTTTTTATCAACATAAAAACATTAGTTTAAGTTTAATAATGATTGTAAGTTTTTTTTTTATTTTCTTTTTATTATTAAACTAGAATTTTGAGCCGTGTCGAGCGTTAATGCGGTAACATCGCGTTTGTCAATTATCAAAAGTTAGAAACGAATGTGTAACTTACTTGAATATGAGGGTTAATTGTCTTTCATGTGAAAAGTTTAAGGGTTAATAGAGAATACTGTCAAAAGTTTGAGAGTTACTAGCGAATGTGCCTCATGTAAAAATACAAAAAAGTAAACTATTTGATTGGTTGAAAAGAATGGGCCCCATCTGCACACCCTTTTAGCGCTCGTTACTGGTCTGGCGGAGCTTCGATGGCCCCCCTCCCCCCCCCCCCCGCTTTGGCGCGCAGGAGATGGGGTGGGGGCACTACAAGGCGTTAACGGTGGTGATGTGGCTAGGGGCGGTATACCATATCCATATCCAGATCCATTACTTGTGGTAGGAAATTTTGGGTTTTTCAATTGAGACTCAAGTTCAATCCCCATTTGTGACACTTTGGTAGATTAGACAATGATGGATAAAGTCTAGTCTTCTTACAGAGGTGTCAGACTCTATTTCGAACCACACCCGGGTTTTTGTCCCACAATGTGTTACGCCAGACAATTATGCTCTTATGGTAGCACAACGATTGTCAAGTGTTTAAAATAAGAAAATAAAATACATATATAAATAAGAAAATTGTTCTAATTAATATTGCAATTAATATGATTTATGATACTGCATCATTTTCTTAAATAAGGGTTAATGGATTTAAACACCCCCAACTATGGCCATTTGGCCGATGGCACTCTCAACTTTCACTTTGGCTCAGACCACTCCCAACTTAACACATTGTTTGTCATGGCACCCCCTCGTTAAATAAACACTAACCTGGTTAGGAAAATTATCCTACGTGGCTATTTTATCCGACGTGGCATGCTGACGTGGCCTGTTTTTGATGAGGTAGCGTGCTGATGTGTATTTTTTGATTTCTTTTCACATGTATATTGTTATTGTTTTTTTTAAATCTGATTTAAATTAAATAAATATATAGGTTTCAATGAATAAAAAGATAAACAAATGATTTAAACCCACTCCCCCTCTCCTTCTAACACCACCGCCACCATCAATATTACCACCACCTCCTTCCCCCTTTCTGACCACCACCACCATCAACACAGCGACCACATTCTTCTCCCATTTTTACCACTGCCACCGTCGCAATGCCTCACGCGCCGCCGTTGGTCGTTAGATCGGGACCAGCACCGCCGGATCTCCCATTTTTACAGAGACAACGAGTTCAGCCATTTTGTGCCGATTGAGACCATCGTCGTTGCTTGAATCGAGACATCTCTGTCGGCCACCACCACCACCGCCGCCGCTGCTCCACCTCCACCACAGCCATACGTCGCTTGTGTCTTCACCGTACGCCCGGTGGTGGCCGTTTAAATGTTTTGCAACAGGAGGGTGTCGGAAGGGGGGTATGGCCGGCTGGTTAGTCGGAGTAGAGAGGGAGAACGAGGGGTTTTGTGTGGGGGTTACACCGGAGGATGGCAGCCGGCCGGTAATCGGCTCCGGTCGCCTCTGCTAGTGATAAGTTTACCATCAACCACCACTCTGCTTTCAGCTTCACTTCGATCCGACAGTTTTTCGCACATTGCTGGGAAAGCAGTCGCCTTTTTTCCCTAATTACATAGATATAAAAAAAAGAGCGTAAATCCAAACGAAACAAAGTTAAATCACTTATAAAGATGAATTACCTTGAGTAATCCATGGAGCTCCAGCACAAGAGCAGGGGATGCACATATTGTTTTGAGTGTTTTGCCTAATTGTGAGATTGTGCAGATTATGCAAATAGTTGTAGGTTATAATTGTTGTAGATCTTGATAAGGTTCTCCAAGAAACTCAAATTTGTGTCTTGTCTGTGTGTATGAGTTTATAATCAGGAAATAGAAAGTGATGGCAATAATAATGTATGGTGTGCGTGTAAATGATGATGGTGGTTAATGGTGGCAGGGGGAGAGATGTAGAGAGATAGGGGTGATGACTGATGGTTTTTGGTGGAAGTTGGTAGAGAGGGGGAGGTGGGGGAGAGATGTAGAGAGACAGGGCCACGTCAGCATGACACCTAATCTGAAACAAGCCACTTCATCAAAAAGTGGCCACGTCATATATGCCACATCAGATTAAAATGACACGTAGGCTAATTTTCCTAACCAGGTTAGTGTTTATTTAACGAGGGGGTGCCATGACAAACAATGTGTTAAGTTGGGAGTGGTCTGAGCCAAAGTGAAAGTTGAGAGTGTCATCGGCCAAATGGCCATAGTTGGGGGTGTTTAAATCCATTAACCCCTTAAATAATATGTATAATGAAGTTAAAAACTAAAGAAAATAACTATAATTATAATACTAAAATAATAAAAGTATTAAAAACTATATATTATTATAATATTAAAATTACTATTCATTATATTATAATTTTAATATATGTATAATATATGTATAATACCAAATATATTTAATGTTTAAAAAATGCCTCTTTGTTAAACAATGAGCGAGTACAACCAATTAAAATGAAACTCAACTATACTTTTGCTAAAAAACAAAACTAAAACGATGGGAAGACCGTAATTTCGAACTGCGGCAAAATCATCATTTTTAACTGGGGTAAAATTGCAATTTGTCAAAAGCTAAAAGAGCGGGAAGAATGTAAATTAGATTTAGGGGCAAAAGCATAACTTTGAAAGGGGGGAAATCGTAATTTTAAACTGTGGGTAAAATCGTAACTTGTTCCGGGCCAATGTGGGAGTGACGGGCAGCTGCTTGGCACTGTTCCCCCTAATGGTCTTTGTAGTATACTAGTTTCTTCCCCGCCGCCGTTCTCGGCCAAATATTTCTCTACCAATTAAAACAAAACACAATCAAAGTTTTGCTAGAAAACAACGAAACCGATGAAAAGACTATAATTCTGAACTGGGGATAAATCATAAGTTCAACTGGGGTATAATCCAATGTTTTATAAACCGGTTCAAATCGGCCAGTTGTACCGATTGAACCATATGGTAAAACCGGTTAAACCGCCTGGTACACCCGGTTGAACCGCCCGATATACTCGGTTAAACCGTTTTTGAGTCAAATCCGGTACGGTATAAAAACCGGATTTTAAAACATTGGTATAATCATAATTTGTCAAAAGCTACAACGGTGGCAATATTGTAATTTTGAACTGGGGGGAAAATCGTAAATTGTCAAAATCTTCAACGATGGTAAGACTGGAATTTTGAACTAGGGGGCGAATCATAATTCTAAGCTGGGGTAAAATCGTAATTTGTTCGGGCCAACGGGGAAATGCCAGGCAGCTAGCTGCTTGACTATTCCCCTCCATGGATTTTGTATATTGACTGGGGTCCAAATCGTAATTCTAAGCTGGGGTAAAATCATAATTTGTTCGGGTCAATGGAGAAGTGTCAGGCAGCTGCCTGACACTATTCCCCTCCATGGATTTTGTATATTTATAAAATGAGTGCAAATAATATGAAAACGTTATAGAAATCAATTACCATAATGATCTAATATGTTTAACTAGGGATGAGTTCGGTGTCATCTGGTATTGAAAATCCCAAGAATGGACACCGGTACCGAAAATACCTGGTACGGTACTGGTATTTGAGTGGTAAAACCGATAAATACCGGTACCGTACCAAACCGTTACCAAAAACGTCAAAAGTCGGTACCAAATATATTCGGTACCGGTACCCAGCACTATTTGCTCATCCCTATACTTAATTTAGTACGTATTATTTGTATGAGATATCTATATTAAATGTATTTATATTTACATCAGTCCGTGTAAAATTGATTTTTTAACTATTTTTAAGTAATTAATATTTTTGCTTTTGATTTTTCTATTGTATATATTATTAATTATTTTTTAATATTTCTTTTGTTCATTTTTGCTTATAGATTTTCTTACACGTCTTTTTCATTGTGTTTTGAATATTTATTTTGTTAGTTTTGCTATGGATTTTGCTACCACTATTATTAATTAATTTTATTTTATTTTTGTTTTCGCAACGTATTTTACTATGGATGTTGCGATGGATATTAGTAAATTATTTTTTGAATACTTTCTTTTTTCTTACTTTGCAATGAAATTTTCTATGGATTTGCTACAGATTTTGCTACGTTAGTTTTTAAGAATTTTTCTAGATTTTGCTACCAATTTCTCTACGGACTCTATTTACTTACCATTTTGCTACCGTTTTTTTAAACCTCAGTTAGTTAGTTTTTAAATATTTATTTTTATGATTTAGCTAAGGACTTTGCTACCAATTTTACTAAGTTTTTTTTATTATATTTATTTTCACAATTTTGCTATCGATTTTGCTACGGATTTTATTTTACTTTTTTAGTTTATTTCTAAATACTAATTTTCATGGTTTTGCTACCGGTTTTGCTACATTATATGATTTATATTAATTTTGTCAATTTTGCTACGGATTTGCTATGAGTTTTGCTACGAAATTCATTTGCGACGGAAGTTCGTAGCTAATCCGTAGCTAATTCGTAGCAAAATGTGTTCATAGCTAATCCGTAGCTAACTCGTAGCAAAATTTGCCACCATTTTTTTCCGAAGCAAAATTTTATAGCAAATGCCTCTTTTTGTAGTAGTGTATGTGATTCGACCCAACCCAAAAATTTCGTGCCGGGTTGTTATAAATCCTAGTATAAAAAAACGACACTATATGAAAATTTTCTAGCTCTGCCACTGATAGCGGGCAATTCTCTAACATCGTGTATGAGTATGTGGGGTCGACGAACTCCATTCCTATGCTCTAAGCATTGAAAAGTTATTTGTAAAACTGATAAACATAGGTAAACAGATCGAACCCATTTAGATCTACAATACTAATAGAAAAAAAAACGTGTGACACTATTTAGTTATTAACTAATAAGTGGCTCATGGTTGGGTTGGTGAAGCTAGAGCCTAGAAGTGCAGGGAATCCTGGATCTGGAGGGTATACCACTGTGCCTTTACCACACTTAATAGGGCATCACTGTGCCCCTCACGCATTTCCTAAGGGTACCATTTCGATAGGTATAAAAACATAATACAACTTTCTATTTTTTTTCTTAGTTAACCATTATATAAAAACTATTATACACTACAAGTAGTTGATAGTTTATGGGCAGGATGGATCATGCAAGGAGCTCACAGACATCCAAATTCAGATATACAATAAATATGCTCTCTCTGAAATAATAAATGTTTGAAGATTGTTTATGAAATATAGATTGGGACGTAAGATATGTTTATTCTATATGAAACTAGAGTGGGTATTTTTATTTTTTTTTTACTTTTTGAAACTATGATAGGAAGGATGTAACCGCAAAAAGTTTACCTTAGTTACACTACTTGATTCCCCAATCGAGAGTTTTAGGGTGATCACAATAACAGAGTCGACACTAACGTATAGTGGTGCCAACAATGGTGGTACGTGGCGATGTTAGTGCAGATGGGGGTTGCGGTGGTGGTGTTGATGGTGGTTATGATGAGATGGTGATGGTGATAGCAGGGGCGGATGTATGTCGGCGGAGTGTAAAAATATAAAATTAGTGTAAAACTTTTTTTCTTTTATGCCGTTTATGTATCGGGATACCCCTGAGCAAATATTAGGATAATCTTAGGTCCAAAAAAATTAGGATACCCCTGAACTTTTCTTCTAAATCCGCCACTAAGTGGTAGTTAGCGTTGGTAACTGCGACCATTAGCTAGGAGATGGGGACGGCCATTGGCGGACCATGGTATAACCAGGGTCCATGAAAAAAAAATAGTGTTGTTTATACGCATGATTAGACAAAGCTAATAGTGATTTTTTTCATCTGAGTTTGAGTTATTGTAACCTTCATACGTTAGTAAACTTTTAGACTGAATAATAAATTGGTTCATTTGTTACAATGGTGAAGTTGAGTCGTGGCCCCAAGAGTTATTTATGGAAAGTAGTGAAGTAATGAAACTGATATTAGACCATGTGTAGTCATAAAGCCATTTTGGAGGCGTTATGCGACAAGTGGCGAAATGCGTAAGAGAGGGGCTTTATATCACAAGAAGGTGTAATGGTAAGGGGTTATATAACCCATTCAATTATACATACATATATGTATGTATATATATGTGTGTGAGTGGGGGGAAACATTGTGCAGAGGATGACGCCGCAAAGAGGATAACGGGAGATGAAAAAACCCACCCCATAGCGTCCGCTATAATAGTGTTGACGACGCTATAGGGGCGCCATATTCAAATTTGGCGTGATATAACGTGCCACTACAGGTGGCCTTATAGTTAAATGACTTGAGAAAAAGCAATGTTCTTTTAAAAGTCTGTTAAAAGAAAGTTACGTTACTTTTAACATGTCGAGAAAAAAAGTTTGATACTCTTCTTTATAGGGTTTCCTAAACAAGAATACACTTGTCATTTCGAAGAAATGAAGCATACAATCCTGATTGAAAGCATCTAGAATAAATATAATCATATGAATATTAATGAATATAATATAGATAATATAACTTCCAGAAACAGATAGATATTTTAACTCATTTTAATTTAATAATACAAAAACTCAAAGGTTTGCTAAAAGTTGTGCTTATGTACATATAAATTTATTGAACTCGTTTGGCCATGTTATCAAATGTGTATATTTTAGAAATTAACAGGTGCAGGTAATTATGAAAGACAAAATATAATACTAACGCATGCAAGTTATTGTAGTAAAACAATTGTTTACTTTAAAATAATTATCAATATTCACTTTATAAGAAGTTAAGTATGTATATTGTAATAGGTAAAAATGAATTATTGCACTAATTGTACAATCATGCACATTTTTTCGACAATGGTTTCAATATCTTAGTTTTCCAAAAAAAAAAAAAAAATCATCAAGCATACATCTTTCTTTGTTTGTTGTGTACCATATACAAGAATATCGATTTTTACGGATTAAAATAATTAATTAACATCAACTGGTATATTTTTCTTTGCTTGTTGTATACCATATATATTAAGAATACCGATTTTTACAGACAACAAGTGATTAACGTCAACCCAGTAACATCATAGATCAATAAACAATTGTCTTAATATAAATATTAAAAAGGTTTTCTTTCGGAATTATTAAGTAATTAATCATACACCATTTTATGATGTATTATGGTCTAGGGTATTCAACTTAAAAAGAAATTACAAAACTAGTACCAAACTAACATAAAATTGTGATTTAAATATATTTTAGGTAAAATTGTGATATAAATATATTTTAGGCTAAAATAAATTATTGTCTGAATGAAAAGATAGGAAAAGACAAGAGAGATGTAAATGTTAGGAAGAAAAGATAGAAATAGTACTATTTATAATCATTTATGGGAAGAAAAGATGGAAATAGTATTTATAATCATACAAAATTCGGAGTAATATATTTTTAGTGAGAATTTAATGTGTACGTCTGGTTGCAGACATGATTGGGTCGTTTGACCGAGGATACGTTTTTTTGACTATTTAAAAAAGTACCAAGTTTAGAACCCATTTTTTCCCCCTCCAACACGATGTAAATAAATTATATACTTGTAACAACATATGCATTATATTTTATTTGTAGGAGAGAAGGATTCCACCACCTCATGATAATACCGGATCACATATTCAAACCCAAACAACGACAAATAGGAATGCATCATTTTACGACTAGTGACTAAGACTGGAAGGTATGGTGTAGGGAGGATGGGCCGCCATGTCACCCGTCACGTCACCGGGAGTGAGGATATGTCTAAAGGGGATGGACCAAGGGGTGGAGGATGGCGCTATATATATATATATATATAGGGGAGGGTTATCTTGAGAACGCTAAATATTGCGAGAACCGTGAGAACGAATGAAAAAACCAATCAAAACCAATTTTTTTAATACAAACCTCATTGTAATTAAGATACAACATCAAAAAAAGAATTTACAACATCAAATAATTCATTTCTCCTTTCAAAATCACTCTTTTTAGAATTTTTTACACATGTGTAAATATAACAGATTTACACATGTGTAAATGGCAAACTTACACATGTGTAAATTTTCTTTATTTACGAATTCACGTAAATTTAAACGTGTAAATTATATTTCTAACATTGTATTCGAATAATAATGATAAGTGTAGAAAAAAATTTTGAATTTGAATTGTTTTTTACCAAGTTCTCGCGGTTTTTTCATTTGTTCTCACGGTTCTCACAATATTTAGCGTTCTCATTTAAACCTTCCCCTATATATATATATATATATAGGGGAAGGTTCAAATGAAAACCACTAGTTATTGTGAAAACTCGAAAACTAATTAAAAACCACTAAAAAGAGGGGGGGGGGGGGGGGGAGAGACTTTTAATGAAGGAGGGGTAAAATTGGAAAAAAAAATATGTAACTTTTCAAACATTTCCCATTTCTCCATACGTTATCATTTTAAAACAAAAATGGCACCATAAGATCACAAATTTTTGTATCTTTCATTCAAGTATATTCGAGCATATTTTTTATGACATAAAAAAAGATTTATGGTGTCGTCTTGTTTTCAATACTATTATTATAGTAGTGCACATGTGCAATATAACATGTACTACAATTGCATTACATGCTTAAAATTAGCTTTTTGAGTCTAGTTTAGCTTTTAGGGTTAGTTTTTTTGGAGGTTTATGATCAAGGTTAGGTTTTTGGGTGTGGGGGTGAAGGGGGTTTAGGTTTTTGGGTGTGGGGGGGAAGGGGGTTTAGGTTTTTTTCGGGTTTATGTTTAGGGTTTAGTTTTAGGTTTTCGGGAGGGTGGGGGGTGGGGGGTTAGGCTTTTGGTGGGAGGGTGAATTTAGGTTTTTGGGGGGTGGGGGTGGGGGGTTTAGGTTTTTGGGGGGTGTCGGTGGGGGGTGGGTTAAGTGGTTTAGGCTTTCCGTATTAGTGTACTACACATGTGCAGTACAACCAAAAAAATTTTTTTTTTTTTTTTTGAAATTTTTTTTTCATATATAAAAACCAGCGAAATTTATAAAAAAATTGAAAAAAAAATTGTGTGTTTTTAGGCTTTTTTTAGTTAGTTTTCGAGTTTTCACAATAAAGGTGGTTTTCATTTGAACCATCCCCTATATATATATAGGTTAAAGATAAAAAGAAAACCACTTTTATTGAGAAAACCCGGGAAACTCAAAGCTCCCGACTTTTTTTTTTTTTTTTTGAAAAAAATTACCACACGTAATATACATGTTTTAAGAGTTTTGGGCAAAAAAAATCGAAAAAGCGCCGAAGGATTATTTAAAAAAAAAAAATAAACAAATTTCAGCAACTTTGTTGACTAACACGTGTTAGGCAAAAAATGCTGAAACTTGTTTATTTTTTTAAAAAAATCCCTTCGGCGCTTTTTTGTTTTTTTTTTTTTTTTGCCCAAAACTCTTAAAAACATGTATATTACATGTGTTATTTTTTTCAAAAAAAAAAATGTCGGGAGCTTTGAGTTTCACGGGTTTTCTCAATAAAAGTGGTTTTCTATATATCCTTACCCTATATATATGGGAAGGTTCATTGGGGAACACTAAAAACGTGGGGAACAGCGGAGAACCGACTCAAACGAACTCCGATTGGACTTATTCCAGCGGCTTTGGAACCAGCTCGTCAAACCCAAACTAAGGTCTCTTAACCCTAAATCCTAACTCCTAAACTCTAAACCCTAAAGCTAAAAAATAAGGCTAAAATCTAAGCTAAACCGTAAAATCTAAACTATAAACCCTAAAAGCTAAACCCTAAAGGCTAAACCTAAAGCTAAACCCTAAACCTTAAAACTAAACCCTAAACCCTAAAGCTAAACTCTAAAGCTAAACCCTAAGGCTAAACCCTAAAGCTAAACCCTAAAAGCCAAACCCTAATATATTTAGGGTTTAGGGGTTATGATTTAGGGTTTAGGGTTAAAAGATCCTAGTTAGGGTTCGACGAGCCGGTTCCAACGTCGCTGGAATGAGTCCAATCGGAGTTCGTTTGAGTCGGTTCCCCACTTTTTTAGTGTTCCCCAATGAACCTCACACTATATGTATGTATGTATGTATGTATGTATGTATGTATGTATGTATGTATGTATGTATGTATGTATAGGTATGTGTGTGAAGGAGAGGGCCGACGAGCACGTCTTCTGGGCGATGGTGAAGCCGGGACAAGCATCAGGGGGCGGTGTGGGGGTGCGGCGCCGGGCCTCGCCTGGCCAAGGCCGGCCCCCATACCCTCCAGTCTAAAAAAGAACTCAAAGGAGACGAAACCTAATTTTTTTTTGAAAGGTGTGAATTATTCGCGAATGACGGGAGGTCTAGCACACGTTGTCTTAACCGGGTCCGCGCTAGAGAGCCCTCTCGCACAATAGATCCTCAATTTAAATCAGTCAATGAGAAACCCATATCACCCAGACTTAAACTTAAGACCTGAAGGGGAAAACTCATCCAGGCCCATCACAACCATCCTCGTATGAGATAACTTTTAAAAAAATAATATGTGGGTAATGAAAATATATAGGGGAATTCTATTGGCACACCAGCCAATATATCCGCACATTTTGCTTTTTTTTTAGTACGAGTCGTATAGGTTCAAAGTCAAAAGTCAAATCCGCATGTTTCAGTTCTTGTCTAGCGGTTGGCTGGACCTATACGGGTTGTATAGGCCTATATGGGTTGTATTGTTTTCATTTTTCTTTTACAAATTTATATATATATTTAATCATAGTTTTAACAAAGTTTAATAAAAGAATTCTTTTATTTTTTAAACAAAAAACATTTTTAAAACTTTATCATGTAGACCCCCTAAATTCTCAAAAAAAAAAAAAAAACAAAAAAACAAAAAAAAGGGGGGGGGGGGTTAATTGTTAAATCAATGGGTTAATTAAACTTTTTTTTTAAACTTTGTTTTTTTTTACAAATTTGTTTTTTTTACAAATTTTAGTATACATTTAATCATAGTTCTAACAAAGTTTAATAAAAGAATTCCTTAATTTTTTAAACAAAATTTATTTTAAAATTTTATCATGTAGACTCCCAGAATTCTCAAAAAAAATAAAAATAAAAATAAAAACAAAAACAAATAAACAAATGGTTAATCGATAAATCAGGGGGTTAATTAAACTTTGGTTTTTTTTTTACAAAGTTTTGTTTACATTTAATCATAGTTTTAACAAAGTTTAATAAAAGAAATCTTTTATTTTTTAAACAAAAAACATTTTTAAAACTTTATCCTGTAGACCCTCCGAATTCTTAAAAAACAAGGGGTTAATTGATAAATCAGGGGGTCTATACGACCCGTATAGGCCTATACAACCCGTATAGACCCCTGATTTATCAATTAACCCCTTGTTTTTTTTAGAATTCAGGGGGTCTATACGACCCGTATAGGCCTATACGACTCGTATTAGCCTACTATACAAACCAGTTTTGACCTATATGATGCGTATAGGGGTAAAATCAAAATTTCGTAATTTAGGTTTTGCCTATTCGGTGCGTATATATGTGTCGTTTTATGAAGTATATGCTCTATATGTGCTGTATCGGTGACGTTCGGTTCCGTGTGGTATCATATTCTATGATTACATGTAATTTTGTTTGGAATCCACTTGTACTCTAACGTATCGTGTTGTATGTATACGCATCGTACGGTATCATTACTTGACGTATTTTGTCGTATTATGATGTATTTTGTTAATATGTTCGGTATTATCGCATATATTGTCCGTACAGGTCTTGTCGGTGACGCTCGGTATTGACACGTTTATTGTTTGTAAGTGTCGTACTAGGGTATAAAATGTATATACATGTCGTGTTATCACGTATTATGGCGTAGTATGTCTCTATTTGTTGTATTGTTCCGTATTATGGAGTATTATGTCTATAAGGTGTCGTATTTTGGCGTATATTGTCGGTTACTGTCGTAACCCCGACCCCTGCCCCGGGAGGCGGGCGGCCGCGACCTACTCAGAGATGGTGGTATCGGTGTTTATCATTAATTTGGCAGCGGAAATTTCATCAGGACCATAGTTAGGAAATATTTTATCAAAGTAAAACACCACATTTATAATTAATAAATATATTAAGATAAACCCTAATTTATTGAAATAAAACTTCTTCTTTATTTCGGTAACTTTTATAGCCACTTTTCCAAGCCTTCAGTGCTGTCCAGCGAAACGCGTTTAAAAACATTTTATCAGCAAGAAATACTGGCGAGTGAATCCCAGTTTAATCAAAACAGGTTTTATCATTTTACAGCATTGAGGGCAATCCAGCAATTACATTTGTTTCTATCTACTTTAATTACCACCCACGGTACTGCCAATCCTAACTTGTGGTAATGTTACTACTCACAATGTAGTAACAAATTTTGTATACAAAACCCCAACATACCGACGATAATTGTAGAATTACAAATACTCAATCACTGTTAATTATAATGTAAAAACAATTGAGGTTTTGTAAAAACAGTTTGCAAAAAGAAGGATTAACTCACTTTGCTATTTTAGGTTTTTCCCTGTGACTTCCTGGTTACAATCTATCAAATTTAAACAATGCACACGCGTTAGTATAATAACCCAAATTTTACATTTGTTATACCCTCCCCGAGACAGAACTCCAACGACTGAGTCAGTCAGAGCCTCGACATGCGTTACGGAGCACTAGATCAATCGGGCAGCGTATCTAATACGTAACCGGGGGTTAAAATACTTACAACGAGGTAGAGCTTTGCTATTTTAGTGGGTATAACACCCGGGATTAATTCTACTATAAAGAAATTGAGAGAGATTGAAAGTTTTTGAGCGAGTTGGGACTGAATATCGATATCTCCTATTTATAGTGCCTGATCGACGATTTCTGGCAGCCCGCGAGAGAGACAAAGGGGTCTCTTGCGCCCCACGAGCTAGGTATGATAGGGCGTAGCTTGGCTGTGTCAAGGTCCTAGCCACGTCGAGTCAGAGGCCACGTGTCGTAACCGGGTTGAGCCTGGTGTCATGGAGGTCGCGGCCCGCGACAGATCAAACACAGTCTGTCGCGCCCCGCGACAGACTTATTTTATTGTTTTTATTTGATTTTTAATTATATAAAGGTATTTCGGGTCCGATTTTCGTATACGGGGTGTATTTTAGGTCGTATAGGGGTGTTGTAAATATTTTAGGAGGGTTGTTATATCCTCCCCACCTTGTTTTAGAACTCGTCCTCGAGGTCTACTGGAACAGGTGTGGATATTTCCTCTGCATCTCTGATTCAAGCTCCCATGTGTACTCTGGTCCTCTCTTGGAATCCCATTTTACTTTAACTAAAACTAATCTCTTGTGTTTGAGATTCTTGATCTTTCTGTCTTCAATCTGTAGAGGCTTCTCTACAAACTTAAGCTTTTCATTTACCTCTATATCCTTAAGAGGTAATATTAATGATTCATCTGCTAAGCACTTTTTGAGATTACATACATGAAACACATCATGTATTCCTGTCATTTCCTCTGGCAGTTGTAGCTGGTAAGCTACAGGTCCAATTCTTCTAATAATCTCAAAAGGTCCAACATACCTGTGGCTTAGCTTTCCCCTCATGATGAATCTAACTACTCCTTTCCATGGCGAAACTTTTAACAATACCTTATCTCCTACCTGAAATTCCAACGGTTTTCGCCTGTTATCAGCATAACTCTTTTGACGATCACGTGCTGCTTTTAGTCTATCCTTGACTTGAATAATCTTTTCCATTGTTTCTTGTACTATTTCGGGTCCCGACAGTTGCTTTTCTCCAATTTCTGCCCAACAGACTGGAGTTCGGCACTTTCGTCCATAAAGTGCTTCGAATGGTGCAGCATTGATGCTGGTATGATAGTTGTTATTGTAAGAAAATTCTATTAATGGTAAATGATCGTCCCAATTTCCTCTGAAATCAATTACATAAGCTCTAAGCATATCTTCCATTGTCTGAATTGTCATTTTGCTTTGTCCATCCGTTTGAGGATGATAAGCTGTGCTTAGATTTAACTTGGTTCCCATTGCTTTTTGGAAACTAGTCCAAAAATGAGAAGTAAAACGGCTATCTCTATCAGAAACAATAGATAAAGGAATTCCATATAATGAAACTATTTCATTTACATACAGCTTGGCTAGCTGTTCCATACTGAAAGTTTCCTTCATTGGTAAGAAATGAGCAGACTTAGTTAATCTATCTACAATCACCCAGATTGTATCATTACCTTTCGTGTCTTGGGTAATTTGGTAACAAATTCCATTGTTATCAATTCCCATTTCCATATTGGCATTTCTAATTGCTGTAATAAACCTGAGGGTTTCTGATGTTCAGCTTTAACTTGTGAACAAGTTAGACACTTGACAACATAAGCTGCTACATCCTTTTTCATTCCTATCCACCAAAAATTCTTTCTTAAGTCTTGATACATTTTATCACTTCCAGGATGTATCGTATACTTAGACTTATGGGCTTCTTCTAATATTCGGTGGCGTAGGTTTCCTTGTTTAGGTATCCAAATTCTTTCCTTTTGGAATCTCCAAATTCCATGTGTTCCTTGTTCTAATTCCTTAATCATTCCTTTCAATTTTTCAGTATCGTCTTTGATTACTGATTCCTGTACTTCTCTAATTTGTTCATTTAAATCTATCTGCAAATTTAACTTATGAGAACGTACTCTTTTTGGCTTTTCGTGATACTTTCGACTTAAAGCATCAGCTACTACATTAGCCTTTCCTGCATGGTACTGGATATTACAATCATAATCACTAAGAATTTCCATCCAGCGTCTCTGTCTCATATTTAACTCCTTTTGCCCAAAAACATATCTTAAACTCTTATGGTCGGTGAAAATGGTAAACTTACTACCGTAAAGGTAATGTCTCCAAATTTTAAGGGCAAAAATTATGGCTCCTAACTCTAGATCATGGGTTGTATAATTCTCTTCATGATTGTTAAGTTGTCTAGAGGCATAGGCTATAACCTTTTGACGTTGCATCAACACACATCCATATCCTAACTTAGAAGCGTCACAATAGACGACAAAGTCTTCAGTTCCTTCTGGTAATGCTAGTATGGGTGCGTTGGTTAATCGTTGCTTAAGAATTCTAAAGGCTTCTTCCTGTTTTGGTCCCCATTCAAATTTAACAGATTTACAGGTCAGTTTTGTTAAAGGAATAGCTATTCTAGAAAAATCTCGGATAAACCGTCTATAATAACCAACCAGTCCTAGAAAACTTCTTACTTCTGTTGGTGATTCAGGGACTTTCCATTTAGTAATTGCCTCGATCTTTGTGGGATCCACATGAATTCCTTCATGATTAACTAAATATTTAAGGAATTGTACTTCTTCTAACCAAAACTCACATTTCGAGAATTTAGCATAAAGCTTTTCCTTTCTCAATAAACTTAGGAGTGCATGTAGATGCGCTGCATGGTCCTCTTTACTCTTAGAGTAAATGAGAATATCATCTATAAAGACAATTATGAATTTATCCAGATATGGTTTACATATTCTGTTCATCATGTCCATAAATGCGGCTGGGGCATTGGTTAGACCAAATGGCATGACGGTAAATTCATAATGTCACACACCAACCAATGATGGAATCATCAGAGTGGGACTTGTTCAAGATTGCAAGAGACTTCATAACGCTATTTGTGAAAATATTTAATAAACCGATTTCATTTCATAAAGTAAATTGTCAACATTACAAGAAATTCAAATACGACAAGTTCAAAGTAGGTACATAACAACATAAGCAAAATTGATACAACATATTAAACCTAAACGTCTATATGTGTATCTAGGCATCAACGTTACTTCATTTCATAGCATTCGTCATCCTCAACCTGTAACATGTTTAAAATAAAGTTCAATGCAAAAGCAAAGGCGAGTATACAAGTTTGATACGTACATAGCATAAAAAGATGATTAAACAATTCCTCATAGCAAGCATGTGATACAAGATAAACCTTAAATTCGGCATGTGTCTAACATATCAAACCAATGATGAAACACAATATGCTCATGACATAACCACAAGTCTACGGGCGGGGCGTTAATCCTATAGCATTACATATGTCACGGATAGGCTCGTACGAAGTTAATGATAAGTCTAACACAAGATGTCCTCAACCCAAGTTTAAAGTATCAAGCAATCACGTATACAAGCATGTTATAGGAATGTTTGTGCATTAAAGTAAAATGTTCATGTGTAAGTTTTGGTAAGTAAACATGTTACACCCCAAAAAGTGGTAAAAGCAAAGAGGGGAATTCGAGTATACTCACGGTTTTGCAAGTCTTCTACTTGAATCCGCGAGTGAGTTGGTTGATTAGGAAGTTGGAACACCAAGTCCTTCTACACAAAGTAAACAAGGCGTAAGAGTTTGGGCAATCAGAAGATTTAGGGATTTAGGAAGTTAAAACACAAGAATATATGTATTCGAAAGTAATCATCCTTAATCATAAGTACTTGTTTTTGACACTATGGAACCTCAAGGGTTAATGTTTTCATGAGTAATATACTCATTAGAATCGTAACAAGTCTTATATCTTAGATGATGTTATTCTAATATCTTGACGAATGAACACAAGTCCACCATCAACGGTTCGAATGGTATATATATGTATAAGTATTATAGGTATTATTAAGTCCATTAGTCAAGCATGAGGTAGAAGATAAATCTTCGTTTAGGTACCTCTATTGTGTCATAGAATTCATGTAGGAGGTAGGAAGAACAAGCTTCCATTTAGGTACCTCTTATGGTTCACCACTACACTTGATGTAAGAACAATCAAGGAGGGTCATGAACTAATATCAATACAAGAATAACAAACATCTACACTATGAGAAATCGTCAAGGGATGTGGGGATTTTATGTTGGACAACCCAAGTTAGTCCACAATCACACCTTTATCAAGCTTGAAGCTTGAACACCACTTGTGGGTCAAAAACCCTAATTAAAACAGAAAGTATTTGAGGATTAACCTCTGATGTTGTATGTCTCAACCCCGGTTTTAAGCTTAACTAACCATAGAAGTGGTTATAAGCATAAGGACGTGGGTTTGAGTGAGTTAGACTCATGTTTAATCAAAGATTATTGAAAACAAACTTGAACAGTGGACTTTGAAGCCTTTTTGCCGGAGTTCCAAGGACTTGTTTGCTGTGAAACACCCCTAGAATCGAAGCTAAGGTCAAGCCAAGTGTTCTGGAAAAAGAATGAGCTAAAACGGATGAGAAACGAAGAAGTTATCCATACTTTTGTGAACAGATGCAATTTTGCTCGAACTTCTGCTTTGACAGCTTGTTTATGGTGATTAGAGAGCAATTTGGAGTGATTTGATTGTGTTTGCAAAGTAAAATGAGCTTGGAGAAGGGTTTGTATTTATAGGGAAGAGTTTAGGTTAGTTGTTTGTTGGTTATTTAATGCTAAACTTGTTTAAAAACACAAAAAGAGCCAAAAATCGTGCCTAAAACACGTCTGGTAATGTTTCAGCGAGTTGGGCTGTGGTGGCGGGCCGCGTAACACCCAGCTGGGCCTGGTCGTGGGCCGCTAGGCCTTCACGGAGCGAGCTTTTAAATAAAAAAGGAGCCGGGTTATGTTTGATAACAAGACCGCAGCCCAGCGGTTTAAGAGTGTTATAGTTGTTGCTGCGACCCGGGTTCGAACCCAAGGGTCAGCAGTTTTATTATTATTATTTTTTTTGTATTAATTCCTTTTTGCTTTAAACCTTAAACTTTCAGCATGTTCCAAAACAGTCCCTGTAGTTATAGTTTCAGCAAATGACCCTAACACCCCTAGACTTTAATTAAACCAAAGTTATGTTATTTTATTTAGAAAGAAAAACTAACTTTAACAAACTAACTAGGTTAGTTTACTAACTTTAAAATCTAACGAGTCTAACTAGATTATTAAGAAAATAAACTTTTTATTTAATAAAATTAGTTAATTTAATTACTTAAATAAAATAGGATCGATAAATAACCGTATTTAATTTAGGATTAAAAACCTCTAAACGATTATTCATTTCACGAAGCTTCCGAATCTCATTAATTTAAGAGTTTTACTAGTTTAACGAGTATCAAGTGTCGATAAATAAGGAAATAAAGAATCCTTGAATAATATTTTGATCAAAAGACGTATTATTCACAAGTTTCACGTATTTGCAAGATTAGCACCAAGTTTCCATGAATTACGAATATGCATCAAACGTTTCACGAATTTAAATTTATGAGCATGTATGAAGTAGATATAATACGAATTTAAAGAAATACGAGTTTTATTTATGAATCAAGTCTCCGATTTACAACGATTTCAATGAAAGAACGATTACAAGGAATACAAGACTTCAAAAAAAATAGAAATACAACTAGACTTGCTATAAATAGAAAGTACGAAGTAGCAAGGCGTTACAGTCTCCCCTACTTTAGGGAATTTTGTCCTGAAATTTAGGAAGAAGTAGGGAAAATATGTGGATACTTCGTCTTCATATCACTCTCGAGTTCCCAAGTAAATTCAGCGCCACGTTTCCCTTCCCATCGGACCTTGACGATTGGGATTCGACTGCGCCTCAATTCCTTGGTTCCCCGGTCCATGATTTCGACCAGTTTTTCCACAAAGTGAAGCGTTTCGTTGACTTGTAAGTCTTCGAGAGGAACTTGAAGTCCTTCATCAGCTAGACACTTCTTCAAGTTGGATACGTGGAAGACAGGGTGTACATTGTTGAGTTCTTCAGGCAGGTCCAGTCTATACACAACCTTGCCAATCCTTTCGAGGATCTTGAAAGGACCAACGTAGCGAGGTGCGAGTTTCCCTTTCTTGCCAAATCGAACCATGCCCTTCCAAGGGGATACCTTGAGAAGCACGAAGTCACCTGTCTCGAATTCCAAAGGTTTGCGACGCCTGTCGGCGTAACTCTTTTGTCGGCTCCTGGCTTTCAATAAGTTGTCTCGAACCTGTAAAATCTTGTCCGTCGTCTCTTATATAAGCTCGGGACCAATGATTTGAGCTTCACCAATCTCATGCCAACAAATAGGCGAACGACACCTGCGACTATACAACGCTTCGAAAGGTACCATTTGAATACTCGCATGATAACTGTTATTGTACGAGAATTCGACCAAAGGCAAGTGTGAATCCCACTTGCCACCAAAATCTATTACGCATGAACGAAGCATATCCTCTAAGGTTTGGATAGTACGCTCGATTTGACCGTCTGTCTGAGGATGGAAAACGGTGCTAAGGTTAAGAACAGTACCCATAGCAGATTGAAAGGTTTGCCAAAGGCGAGACGTAAAACGAGCGTCACGATCGAAAATGATGTCAATGGGGATACCATGACGACAAATGATTTCATCAGTGTAGATTCTAGCCAATTTCTCAACTTTGAAATCTTCACGAATGGGAAGAAAGTGAGCTGATTTGGTCAATCGATCAATAATCACCCAAATACTGTCATGACCAGATGAAGTACGAGGAAGCTTAGTGATAAAATCCATGGTGATGCTCTCCCATTTCCAGACAGGGATTTCTGGTTGTTCGAGCAGGCCAGAAGGACGTTGATGCTCAGCTTTCACTTTTGAGCATGTGAGACATTTTGAGACGAAAGTGGCTATATCCTTCTTCATTCCAGGCCACCAGTAGGATGTATGCATATCATGATACATCTGGTCAGCACCAAGATCAATAGAATCTCTTGTGTGATGTGCCTCCTTCATCAGGAACTCTCGAAGGTTACTACGATTAGGAATCCAGATTCGATCGAGATAGTATAGAATACCATCGGGTTTGGACACGAGTCTTTCTTCAGCACCACATTGCATCTCGTTGTAGAGGTTACCCTCGTTAACAGATGAATATTGAGCGTCACGTATGCGGTCCTGAAGATCATGGACGAGTTGTAAACAACGGATACCCTTGACATGAGTTTTACGACTAAGAGCGTCGGCTACTACATTTGCTTTACCTGGGTGGTATTTGATTTCGCAGTAGTAGTCGTTTAACAGTTCCACCCAACGACGTTGATGCATGTTCAGTTCCTTTTGGTCGAAGATGTGTTGAAGGCTCTTATGGTCGGTGAAGACCACACACTTAGTACCATAAATGTAGTGTCGCCAAATCTTCAACGCAAAAACAACTGCGCCAAGTTCAAGGTCATGGGTAGTATAGTTTTTCTCGTGTATTTTGAGTTGTCTCGACGCATAAGCGATGACCTTGTCTCGTTGCATAAGCACACAACCAAGTCCAAGGTGTGAAGCATCGCAATATACGACGAAGTCATTATTACCATCAGGAAGTGCTAGGATAGGAGCATTACAAAGCATGTCCTTGAGTGTTTGAAAAGACTTCTCTTGTTCGGGACCCCAAACAAAAGGTTTCTCTTTTTGAGTCAAGGAGGTCAAAGGTACGGCGATTTTCGAAAAGTTGGAGATAAAACGACGATAGTAACTAGCAAGACCAAGGAACGAACGAATTTCGGACAGAGATTTTGGTGCAATCCAATTCTTCACTGCTTCGATTTTAGCGGGGTCGACGTGAATACCAAGTTCATTGACAATATGACCAAGGATTGAACCTCTTTTAACCAAAATTCACACTTGGAGAATTTGGCATATAGACGTTCAGCACGAAGAAGTTCAAGGATAAGACGCAAGTGTCACTTATGCTCTCCTCGCGTCTTAGAGTAGATAAGGATATCGTCGATGAAGACGATCACGAAACGGTCTAAGTATGCCTTGCACACGCGGTTCATCAAATCCATGAATACAGCAGGTGCGTTGGTCAAACCAAAGGGCATGACCACGAACTCATAGTGACCATATCGTGTACGAAAGGCAGTTTTAAGTACATATTCTTTGAGAACTCGAAGTTGATGATACCCAGAATGAAGATCGATCTTTGAGAAACAGGTCGCCCCTTGCAATTGATCAAAGAGATCGTCAATGCGAGGAAGTGGGTATCGGTTCTTGACAGTAAGCTTGTTGAGCTCATGATAGTCAATACACATTCGGAATGATCCATCTTTCTTTTTGACGAACAAAATGGGAGTGCCCCAAGGAGAAGTACTAGGGCGTATAAAGCCTTTATCAAGAAGCTCTTGGAGTTGACTTGAGAGCTCTTGCATCTCAGAGGGTGCTAAACGGTAAGGAGACTTAGCCCCGGGCGTTGCGCCTGGCACTAAATCGATGTGAAAGTCGACAGAACGAGCAGGAGGCGGACCAGGAATATCGTCGGGAAACACATCAGGGAAATCACGTACGACGGGAACGTCGCTTATGCTTGGGCCTTTATCCTTCTTTTCCACAATGTGGGTGAGGAAGGCGAAGGTACCCTTGCGCAAGTATTTGTTCGCTTGGATACACGACATAAGCTTAAGACCTTGAGAAGGTTTTTCGCCATAGACATGCAGGGAATCACCGTTTGGAAGAGGAAGATGAATGAACTTCTCGGAACAGACCACTTCAGCACAAACTCGCCTAAGCCAGTCCATACCTACTATGACGTCGAAACTACCCATTTGCATAGGTATGAGGTCGATTGAGAACGTATGATCGTTAAGAATCAAAGAACACTTAGAAATAACGGTATCGACAGCGACGGATTTACCATCAGCGACTTCGACAGCGAAAGATTTTGGCAACTTAGAGTGTTTACACATAAGCAAAGGTTCAAATTCTAACGACACAAAACTTTTATCCGCACCAGTATCAAATAGACAAGAAACATAAACATGGTTCACAAGGAACATACCAGTAATGACATCGTTTGCATTTTGAGCCTGAGCGGCAGTGATAACGAAAGCTCGGCCTCTAGCAGGTTGTAGAGCTTGTTGTTGTTGAGGCGGCTGCTGCTGCTGCTGTTGTTGTTGAGGCTGATAGCATTGAGGACAAACATTAGCCATGTGGTTGACATCACCACACTTAAAACACGCTCGCACAGGAGTGACTTGGTTCTGAACTTGATTGGGGGCAGGGTTCTGAGCTACCAAAGCTTGGTTTTGATTGGCCAGAGGCGATACGCGGCAGTTTTGAGAAAAATTCCCACATCGGCCACATTTGGCGCACTTGTGGCACGGAACATTGGGAGGGTGATGGTATTGACATTGGGCACACTTAGGTTGTGTCCCAGTGTAACCTTTGCGTGGAGTTTCCTCGTTGGCTATAACAGGCATGGCTTGTAGGGGTTTTGGGTTTGGCGGAGTGACAACCGCACAATTTTGGCTTGAAGCCTTCCGCTTCTTGCCTCGGTTTTTCTTAGTGGAGGAGGGTTCATCAGCGGGTTCAACGGTGGCTTGATGGGCGGTTTTCAGTGGGGTTTTCGAGGTATTTCTATGCATGACATGGTCACTGTTTAAACGGGCAGCTAAACGGAAGGTATCCTCAATAGTGGCTGGGCAAGCAGCTTCCATGAGGTTCATGAAAGAATCAGGGCAGCATTGGATGTATTTGTTGATGGCTTTTTCAGGGGTATCCACCTGTCCTGGACAAAGGATACTAAGCTGTTTGAAACGAAGGGTTAAACCATCGTTGTCGTCATCCACCTGCTTGAGGTGCCAAAACTCACTCTCTAATTTCCTTATCTCATGCGGCGGACAGAACTCCACTTTCATAATCCTTTTCAACTCAGCCCATGGCAACGCGTGGGCGGCATCCTCACCCCTTGCACCTCGTTCAGAGGTCCACCAATCAAGAGCCCTTGATCGGAACACCCCTGTGGCATTTTGGGTGCGTAGGTCGTCAGGACAACCACTCTGATGAAAAGTGATTTCCATGGCCTCAAACCACGAGAGTAGTGCGGTAGCACCCTCTTTTCCAGTAAATTCCAATGGTTTGCAAGCCATGAATTGTTTGAAGAGGAAAGGTGGCTTTGGTTTCTCCACCTTGGAGTCCACGGAGTCATGAGGTGTATCGGTGTTGGTTTGGATGCGGCTGACGATATCGGGTATAACTCGAGCCATTTGGTCAACCATTTGCTCAGCAATGAGCCCAACCAGCTCTTGCTTGGAGATGGACTCGCTGTTGGAGCCTTTCTTTGACTTGGTCTTCTTTGATGAGCTCGGAGATGCCATCTAGAAGTTCGAAAGAAAAGGAAAGGATGAGACTTGATCATAAATTTTAAAGCAAGGGTTTTATATGTAAAAGTATGTAAGTGTTCATGTATCATGCAAAATTCACATAAAGCATAAGTTTCCAACATGTATTCAACAAGTATAGGACATATGAATGCGTAAAAGAGCATAAATTTAGTTTGTTCACGAGGATTATTATTGTTTTTGATTGCGCGAGACGTGCGAAATGTGTATCGGTTTTCAAACGAACGAGGTAACAAGTATAAAATCACATATAAATTGAATCACATAAAAGAGAGGCTCATAAAACATAGGATTGTTTCGGGCTTAGAAACGTCGACTATTCCAAAGTGAATCGAAATTCCTTTCAAATTAGAGAAACGTGCTTTGGCCTATAGGTAAGATACTCTCATCGAGAAGCGATTAACGGTATCTTACCCTTCCAGTTACTACACGTCTCTAATTGATTGAAACAATCGAAACTTTGGCGAGATCGAAAATCGAGGAATGGGACTTAATCGACAAGGTGCGGGTTTCACCCCTAACTTGACGATTTCGTACCCTAATGTGGTTGGTGCTCGTCGGGTCAAAATATAATTTCGACACTTTGACAAGGGTCCACTAGAGTTTGAATTGGAAATTTACCATTAAGATGTGGATTTCACTCCTAGCTTAATGGCGAAATTTCATGCAAATAAGAATAAGCGGAATGAGAGTCGTTACCAAATTGTGGGTTTCACGCCTATTTTGGTAAACTCGTCTCTTTTGTATAAGAGTGTCTTCAAGTCTTCAAGTGTATTGTGTAAAAAAATCTTAGGAAAGACATTATGTAATATTAAGACCAAAAGAAGATAAAGGAGCGAAGTAGGAAGAATAACATTTTAAGCATATAACAAGAATGGTAAAAAATATGGTTCCTACTATAGACTAGGTCGAACATGGCAATTCTACCTAATTCCCTATAGTTATGGCTCTAATACCAATCTGTCACACCCCAACCAATGGCGGAATCATCGGAATGGGACTTGTTCAAGATTGCAAGAGACTTCATAACGCTATTTGTGAAAATATTTAATAAACCGATTTCATTTCATAAAGTAAATTGTCAACATTACAAGAAATTCAAATACGACAAGTTCAAAGGAGGTACATAAGAACATAAGCAAAATTGATACAACATATTAAACCTAAACGTCTATATGTGTATCTAGGCATCAACGTTACTTCATTTCATAGCATTCATCATCCTCAACCTGTAACATGTTTAAAATAAAGTTCAATGCAAAAGCAAAGGCGAGTATACAAGTTTGATACGTACATAGCATAAAAAGATGATTAAACAATTCCTCATAGCAAGCATGTGATACAAGATAAACCTTAAATTCGGCATGTGTCTAACATATCAAACCAATGATGAAACGCAATATGCTCATGACATAACCACAAGTCTACGGGCGGGGCGTTAATCCTATAGCGCTACATATGTCATGGATAGGCTCGTACGAAGTTAATGATAAGTCTAACACAAGATGTCCTCAACCCAAGTTTAAAGTATCAAGCAATCACGTATACAAGCATGTTATAGGAATGTTTGTGCATTAAAGTAAAATGTTCATGTGTAAGTTTTGGTAAGTAAACATGTTACACCCCAAAAAGTGGTAAAATCAAAGAGGGGAATTCGAGTATACTCACGGTTTTGCAAGTCTTCTACTTGAATCCGCGAGTGAGTTGGTTGATTAGGAAGTTGGAACACCAAGTCCTTCTACACGAAGTAAACAAGGCGTAAGAGTTTGGGCAATCGGAAGATTTAGGGATTTAGGAAGTTAAAACACAAGAATATATGTATTCGAAAGTAATCATCCTTAATCATAAGTACTTGTTTTTGACACTATGGAACCTCAAGGGTTAATGTTTTCATGAGTAATATACTCATTAGAATCGTAACAAGTCTTATATCTTAGATGATGTTATTCTAATATCTTGACGAATGAACACAAGTCCACCATCAAGGGTTCGAATGGTATATATATGTATAAGTATTATAGGCATTATTAATTCCATTAGTCAAGCATGAGGTAGAAGATAAATCTTCGTTTAGGTACCTCTATTGTGTCATAGAATTCATGTAGGAGGTAGGAAGAACAAGCTTCCATTTAGGTACCTCTTATGGTTCACCACTACACTTGATGTAAGAACAATCAAGGAGGGTCCTGAACTAATATCAATACAAGAATAAAAAACTTCTACACTATGAGAAATCATCAAGGGATGTGGGGATTTTATGTTGGACAACCCAAGTTAGTCCACAATCAAACCTTTATCAAACTTGAAGCTTGAACACCACTTGTGGGTCAAAAACCCTAATTAAAACAGAAAGTATTTGAGGATTAACCTCTGATGTTGTATGTCTCAGCCCAGTTTTTAAGCTTAACTAACCATAGAAGTGGTTATAAGCATAAGGACGTGGGTTTGAGTGAGTTAGACTCATATTTAAGAAAAGATTAATGAAAACAAACTTGAACAGTGGACTTTGAAGCCTTTTTTCCAGAGTTCCAGGGACTTGTTTGCTGTGAAACAACCCTAGAATCGAAGCTAAGGTCAAGTCAAGTGTTCTGGAAAAAGAATGAGCTAAAACGGATGAGAAACGAAGAAGTTATCCATACTTTTGTGAAGAGATGCAATTCTGCTCGAACTTCTGCTTTGACAGCTTGTTTATGGTGATTAGAGAGCAATTTGGAGTGATTTGATTATGTTTGCAAAGTAAAATGAGCTTGGAGAAGGGTTTGTATTTATAGGGAAGAGTTTAGGTTAGTTGTTTGTTGGTTATTTAATGCTAAACTTGTTTAAAAACACAAAAAGAGCCAAAAATCGCGCCTAAAACACGTCTGGTAATGTTTCAGCGAGTTGGGCTGTGGTGGCGGGCCGCGTAACACCCAGCTGGGCCTGGTCGTGGGCCGCTAGGCCTTCACGAAGCGAGATTTTAAATAAAAAAGGAGCCGGGTTATGTTTGATAACAAGACCGCAGCCCAGCAGTTTAAGTGTGTTATAGTTGTTGCTGCGACCCGGGTTCGAACCCAAGGGTCAGCAGTTTTATTTTTATTATTTTTTTTGTGTTAATTCCTTTTTGCTTTAAACCTTAAACTTTCAGCATGTTCCAAAACAGTCCCTGTAGTTATAGTTTCAGCAAATGACCCTAACACCCCTAGACTTTAATTAAACCAAAGTTATGTTATTTTATTTAGAAAGAAAAACTAACTTTAACAAACTAACTAGGTTAGTTTACTAACTTTAAAATCTAACGAGTCTAACTAGATTATTAAGAAAATAAACTTTTTATCTAATAAAATTAGTTAATTTAATTACTTAAATAAAATAGGATCGATAAATAACCGTATTTAATTTAGGATTAAAAACCTCTAAATGATTATTCATTTCACGAAGCTTCCGAATCTCATTAATTTAAGAGTTTTACTAGTTTAACGAGTATCAAGTGTCGATAAATAAGGAAATAAAGAATCCTTGAATAATATTTTGATCAAAAGACGTATTATTCACAAGTTTCACGTATTTGCAAGATTAGCACCAAGTTTCCATGAATTACGAATATGCATCAAACGTTTCACGAATTTAAATTTATGAGCATGTATGAAGTAGATATAACACAAATTTAAAGAAATACGAGTTTTATTTATGAATCAAGTCTCCGATTTACAACGATTTCAATGAAAGAACGATTACAAGGAATACAAGACTTCCAAAAAAAATAGAAATACAACTAGACTTGCTATAAATAGAAAGTACGAAGTAGCAGGGCGTTACACATAATGACCATACCTTGTTCAAAAAGCGGTCTTAGGAAATGTCCTCTTCCTGTACCTTCAATTGATGATATCCTGAGCGTAAATCGATCTTAGAAAAGAATCAAGCTCCTTGAAATTGATCAAACAGATCATCGATTCTCAGTAATGGGTACCGATTTTTAATCGTGACCTTGTTTAATTCTCGGTAATCAATGCACATACGCATTGATCCGTCCTTTTTCTTGACAAACAGGATCGGTGCTCCCCATGGCGATGAGCTAGGCTGTATGAATCCTTTCTCCAGAAGTTCATCTAACTATTTCATTAGTTCTTGCATTTCTGCGGGTGCCAAACGATAAGGTGCCTTGGCAATCGGTGCTGTTCCTGGTAGTAGGTGAATTCTGAATTCAACTTCCTTGTCCGGCGGTAGTCTTGGTAGCTCTTCTGGAAAAACATTTGAGAATTGAGATACTATGGGAATATCCTTCAACTCCTTTCCTTTAGTGTTAATGATTATGGAAATCATATACACCAGTGATCCTTTTCTTGCACAACATGTTGTTTTCATCGCAGAGATGAATTTCGTGGATCGAGTTGGCTTATTTCCTTTAATTGTGATCTTTTCACCCATTGGTGAATTTATTTGTATTTACTTTTGATCACATAGAATACTGGCTTTATTGGCTATTAACCAATCCATTCCTAATACAATATCAAATCCTGCCAGATTCATGGGTAAAGATTTGCAACAAAATTATGGTTTAAAATTTCTATTCTTGCTCCCTGCAAGATTTCAGTAATCTTAATGGATTCTCCATTGGCTGTCTCTACTAGACATTTTTGTTGGAGTTTAGTTAATGGTTGATTGAGAAGTTTGCAAAATGAAGTATTAATAAAACTTTGGTTCGCACCAGAGTCAAATAATACTTTAGCAAAAACATCATTAAGTAAAAATGTACCGGCAATCACGTCCGGAATCATCTTTGCTTCTTCTGCAGTCAGAACAAATGCTCTAGCATTCTTAGTAGTCTTGTTGTTCATGGTTGGAGTTAGTTTCGGACAATTTGGCTTGATATGTCCCTTTTCTCCACAGTTGAAGCATACTCCATTACTGGGTTTCTTCCTGCAATCTTCTTCCTTATGTCCTGGTATCTTGCAGAAATTGCAGTAGGTAGAACATCTTCCTGAATGCTTTCTCTTGCAGGCCTTACAATAAAGTATACAGGTAGAACCTATATTTTTCCCACGGTTGGAATTACCATAGCGAAATTCCTGGGTAAGCCTTTGAGCTAGGTTCTTCCTTTGGTTTTCTTCTTGTGTAAGTACCAATTCATCAGTCAAGGTATTTGTTAGTTCTATAGCTTCTTCTATAGCTTGTGGTCTAGCTGCCTTGACTACATGTCTAATCTCACTGATTAATCCCCAGATGTAACGGGAGATTAATACTGGTTCT
Source organism: Helianthus tuberosus (assembly GCA_030545235.1). NCBI lineage: Eukaryota > Viridiplantae > Streptophyta > Magnoliopsida > Asterales > Asteraceae > Helianthus > Helianthus tuberosus. The sequence continues at coordinate 50,522,616 of CM060364.1, forward strand.
GGTGATGCTAGGGTTGGCACTATTCTAGCATATTCAAAGAATACGGTAGTGTAACCCTTACAGTCTACTCCAGTCATTCTATGGTTTAAGAACTTATTAGCTATCTGTTCTTTTTCATGGGGAGGACAGAATTTTCTTTCAACCATGTTCTTAAACTCATTCCATTCCATTCCATTCCATATTATAGACTCTGTCACTTCTCCTAGACTGGAGACTAGTGTTCCACCATTCTAGAGTTGCATTCTTAAAAAGATTGGAAGCAAACATTATTTTATCTTCCTCTGCACACTTGCTTATTTTTAAGACTGCTTCAGTCTTTTCTATCCAGCGTAGAGCTGCAATGGCTGCTTCATTGCCCGAGAATTCTATTGGTTTACAAGACCAGAATTCTTTGTAAGAACAACCATAAGACATGGTTCTTCTTCTTTTTGGAATAGGCAATTGAAGTAGTGCTCCATTGTTTACGCTGTGACTGGGTTCAGTAGGTGGTCGTTTACTTCCACTATTACTTTTATTATTTTCTGCTTCCTTAACCGTTTTGATAATATATGGCATAGCGTCTATAATCCCTTGTGCCACTATGTGTTGGATGGCACTGTTATCTAATTGGTTGTCGTTATTATCGTTATTCGGGTTTTCTTGATTCACTTCGTTGTCCATCTGGATTATAAACATTTACTAAGTATTAATATCATAGAATAATATATAATGCGAACAATCACAGAACAAACACATTGATCAAAATCGTCATGCATTGCGACATTTACTCTATTTCATATATATATTACATGCTACAACTGGAATTTTAAAATACACTACTAACTATGCATCAGTAGGTAGTAGATTATCTATTTTTAGTTGATTTTTTTTTTCAAATTATTCGCATATATATATATATATATAGTGGGGATCCTGCGAAAAGTGTGTTTTTCCTAGAAATTCTAGGAAGCGATCTGGGCCATCCAATGGGTGTGTTTAATGGTTGAGATCATCTTGGTGGCATTTTGGTAATATGTGTGTCTTAAAAATAGGATTATTTAATTACTCAGGGGTAGATATGTCATTTAGCTTGTTTTAAATATGGAAATAACTGTCATTCCATAACCACCCCACATTTCTTGCGATTTTCTCTCTCCCTCTCTCTCTCTCATCTCTCTCTTCTTTCTATCCTTCATGAAGAAACACAACATCAAGAAAACACATCGTGAAAAATGTCACACATCGTAACAACATGAATGGTAAAACACAGCGTCAAGAAATCCTCCAGCATTACCAGCACGAATGCTAAAACACAAACGGTATCAAACTGCTTACTGTTAAAACACAATGTCAAGAAATCCTCCAGCATTACTAGCATGAATGGTAAAACACAACGTCAAGAAATCCTCCAGCATTACCAGCATGAATGCTAAAACACAACGGTATCAAACTGCTTGCTGTTAAAACACAATGTCAAGAAATCCTCCAGCATTACCATCATGGATGGTAAAACACAGCGTCGAGAAATCCTCCAGCATTACCAACATGAATGCTAAAACACAACTGTATTAATCTGCTTGCTGTTAAAACATAATGTCAAGAAATCCTCCAGCATTACCAGCATGGATCGTAAAACACAGCGTCAAGAAATCCTCCAGCATTACCAACCTGAATGCTAAAACACAACTGTATTAATCTACTTGCTGTTAAAACACAATGTCAAGAAATCCTCCAGCACTACCAGCATGAATGGTAAAACACAGCGTCAAGAAATCCTCCAGCATTACCAACATGAATGCTAAAACACAACTGTATTAATCTGCTTGCTGTTAAAACACAATGTCAAGAAATCCTCCAGCGTTACCAAACATCATTCGTATTATGGGATCTATAAAAACATTGACTTTAACGCTCTAACTGTTAAAACACAGTACCAAGAACATGCTGATAGATTCCAGATGCCATTATTTTTCTCTCCATATAAAAATATGATCAGCGATGAATCTTGTGAGCAAGAAAACGAAGGAATGATTGATATTAAGTGAGATCAGAAATCGAAAACAAAAAATTCCGAAATTTATGGAGCAAATCGGTTTCATTATGGATAGTTAGTTATTGAAGATAATTTCCTAAAATAAAAATAGATTGTGAAAGTACATAATTGCCCTTCTAGTTAAAATCCTTCAATGCCACGTGTCGCATTCTGATTGCTTCCTAGACTTTCTAGGAAAAATCCACTTTCTACCCAACTCCTCCTCTCTCTCTCTCTCTCTCTCTCTATATATATATATATATATATATATATATATATATATATATATATATATATATTATTACTATTATTACGGGTTCATCCAGTATTGCATGTTTCGCTCGTCGTACTTCCAGACGAGCCTATCCCCTATTTGCCTGATTCTTTCACTTTCATCTAATAACTCCTTACCAAAGGTACGGAGTTCCTGCACGTTCTCGGTACTCATGGGTGGTGCTAGTGCTGGTATCGGGTCAGGGTACGGTGGTACGGGTTCGTCATACGGGTAAGGGTTTTCTAGTATTTCCCGAACGTACTGATTAGCATCCCAGTATGGATCTAGAGGGTTAAGGTTTGGATACGGTGCTACAGGGTTTTGTATAGGTTCCTCCAGTGGGTAGAGTTCTCGATAATCCATATGGTCGCCATTCCATGGATCATAATCTGGGGTATGGGGTGCTGGGACTCTAGGGATTTCATTTGGGTCGAAGGCAGGTATTGGAATCTGGTCTACTGGGTTAGGTTCGATTTCCATGGGTTGAGTTGGAAACAGCGATAGTGCCTGGGGTGCAATGATTTGTTCTAAGTTTGGGTCTGCGGTTGTAGTAGCTAATATGTGGAATTTGGCCAATCGTCTGTTGATTATATCCTTGGTCTGGGCGTTCATTTCTCTATTTGCAGCTGCTAAAGCTCTCTATTGCTGTAACTTCCTCATTCTTTTCCTACGCTCGTGAGCTCCCCGACTGAACCATCCTCTCTTTTCGGTAGGGAATCGCTCTTCGGATTGTGCCTTAAATATAAAGATCCCCTCTTCTGTGTCAGCTAAATACCCCTAGGGGGTAGGCTGGGAAGAAGTTCCTTCATCCTTAGGAGAACTAGACAATTGACGATATGCATCCGATGGTCCTTGATCACTCATACTGTAAACTAACAAATTGTCAAATAACAGAAAACAATGAAATATGCATGTAATTCCGTAGATTATTTCCTAACATAATAGATAAAATTTTGGTGTCAGCATAACACTTCTGTGGCTGAAATCAGTGGCTGTAGCTCTGATACCACCTTCTGTAGCAACCCCCGACCCCTGCCCCGGGAGGCGGGCGGCCGCGGCCTACTCAGAGATGGTGGTATCGGTGTTTATCATTAATTTGGCAGCGGAAATTTCATCAAGACCGTAGTTAGGAAATATTTTATCAGAGTAAAACACCACATTTATAATTAATAAATATATTAGGATAAACCCAAGTTTCCATTACAAACATGTTTATAGGGATAAACCCTAATTTATGGAAATAAAACTTCTTCTTTATTTAGGTAACTTTTATAGCCACTTTTCCAAGCCTTCAGTGCTGTCCAGCTGGCTTCTATTTGGCTTTCACATTTTGTTACCTGAAACGCGTTCAACCCGTATAGGCCTATACGACCCGTATAAATCCTCTGATTTATCAATTAACCCCTTGTTTTTTTTTGAGAATTCAGGGGGTCTATACGACCCGTATAGGTCCAGTCGGATAGACAAAATCTGACACATCAGTCTTTATTGGAAATTGGAAAAGCAATACGACCCGTATAGGCCTATACGACCCGTATTGAAGGTGTCGATTTAAGGGTTCAGGTGTGCCAATAATATGACCCTATATATGAACTAAAAATACTAAAATTGGGAATACTATCAGTTAACTTTTTAAGAATTAACTTTTTAAGAAATTAATGAATATACAGAATACTATGGGTACGACGGGTATGGTATCCAATGAGCGACAAGTATGAGATTGGGCACGAGACATAATTTTAAGAGTAAAGTGTAATTTGTATCCCTAGAGTTTCCAGGCGGTGTCAATTTGGGTCCCTACATAATATTTGGATGACTAAGTCCTTGTGGTGTGAAATTCGCTACACTTTGAGTCCTTTCAAATCTCGGTTAGTTTTACTGTTAGATCAAAGGATATTTGGGTACTTTCACAATCCACCTCCTCTCCACCATCACCACCTCATGGTTGTAGAACTCGCTAGACGTTAGTCGGCCAGTGGGATGGGGACTAGCGATTAATCGGGATTGCTCGGGATTAATCGGATCAGACTTTCTATGTATAATTTTAAGTTTATACATATATACACATATTTTTATACGTAATTTTTTTAAGTAGACAAGTTTTGATCGGAATCGCAGGTTTTGGCTGAAATCTGTGATATTTTCCGATTTTTTCTGATTTTTTTACTATTTTTGGCTAGCCGACTAGGGCCGATTAGCGATTATGTGACATTTGTGCCTTTACGACCATCATACAATTACGAATCTAATGAAATCTTGTGTTTCATTCCCGGGATTTGTGTAATTTCATGTGACAATTACACATATCAAATTCCGTATGATTTCGAACTCTCGAAGTTTTACGTAAACTATTACGCAAACGTAATAATTTAACCGCAACGTACACTCTGGAATAGTGGCATAAGATAAAAATACACTAAATATCCTTTACATAACTTAGAAATAAGTTTTGAAGGGTTCGGTATGTCAAAAACAAGTTTATTCGATCACAGGGACTATTTATGACAAACTACGAAAGTCTGCCGATTATCATAGCGACGTACACTCCGGAACAAGTTCATAAGCTAAACATACCCTAAATACCCTTAACATATCTTAGAAATAAGTTTTGGGGGTTTCGGTGTGTGAAAATACGCTTATTTGATCACAGGGACTAAAAGTGTCAAAACTGTGAAAGTATGCAAATTTGCGCATATTCTACGTTCTGAACATATCCGTACATCCAAAAATTATCGTAATCATTAAAATATTGTATTTTGGAGATAGAAATGCAAAAATACCTTTCGTTTCGCAATTTGAGTCGTTTTCGCGTCCGTTAGGACTTTCGTCGTAATTAACTGAAAAAGGTAACCGTACAGCCGAACGAACCGACATCCGCGACATTTTTGAGCATAATTCAAGTTAAATATACTTTAACATCATCATGAAGCTTGAAAATGGGTTAACGAGTGCTAGAAGTGTCGAAACGCGACGAATCAAGTTCAGGGGCCAAAGCTGTTAAAAAACAAACTTCAGCCCCTGAACAGGGCTTGCGGACCGTATGGCTGGACTGTTTGCGGTCCATAAACAGTCCCCAACAACAGCAAACTGGTTCAGCCCCTTGTTTTCTTGTGTGTTGGCCAAGTATAGGTGTTTCCCAACCATTGAACCTGGTCTTTACACTTGTAATCATCCTCTTAATCCTTGGAGAACACACAAAACACTTAGCATCATCCTATGCACTCTTGATTAGTTGATTCCTATAAATAGCAAGCTTCATCAAACTCACAACTTGCTCATTTCCATTCTTCTTCACTCTAAGCTCTGGTTGGAGGCTACGACACTTGTTGGAGGCTTCCTAACTGAGTTTTCTAGTCATCTTCTTCATCCTAGAACACGTGTAAGTGTTCTTCCTAGTCTTGTTTATTTATTTCAAGCTAAAAGTCAAAGAGTGTTTGACTTTCGACTTTGACCATGAATTGGTCAAGACAAAGTTCAATTGAACTTTGCAACGTGATCGTAATCACGATGGTTATAGTCCCTTACGACTATACCTACTGATTACCACGTTGACTAGTCGAAATGACGAGTCAAAGTTTCGGTCAAAATGCACGATTATGTGCATTTTACGACGAAAATATTTTCGGGTTTCAAAACACTTTGTTTTTATACCAAATCAGTTTTCTAACTTAGTTAAACATGTTTTAACATTTTTAACTCGTCACTTCTAGTTTAGTGCTTATTTAGGGTCATAAGTCAAGCGGTCTTGACAACCGCTCTTAGACTTTCGAACCTGACCCGTTTGGTCGATCATTAGGATCCGACCAAACACATATTGTGACCATAGTTGTATAGGGAATAACCTCCAGAGGTTATACTTTCTGGTCACTTCGTTTGGTTAGTTGTATGATAGGTAGTTTATATGCCATAGGAAAATGACCAAAATGCCCTTTTTGCGCATAAATGTAATTTAAGCATATGTAACCTAAATTTTGATACTTAAACTGATATTGTAACATTATTAAACATGTTTAGGCATATAAGACTTATCATAGGACTAGTTTGACCATCCGAACGCGCATTTGCGCAAATGACACGTTAAAGTAGCATAAACTACCTTAACGGGTCATAACGGGTCAAAAGCACTTAGGATTCATTCCAAATCAGAATGTAGACTTTGTTAAACCATTTCATATGAGTTCCAACACTCATTTGGTTTACAAGACCTCATTCTATCCAATTCCTCCAATTATGTACTGTTACTTTAACATAGTTACCGATGTTAGGACACGTACGAAGCTTGATACTTCACTTGATTCAAGGATACTTAGCAATCCCAAGTGAGTACATAGCTCCCCTATTTTATGCTTTCAATTGTTTTGGGGTGACTCATATGTGCTAAATTCTTTTCGAGTTTTCAATACAAAGACTATGGTTTATATAAAACACGACGATTTCAATAATGTGAACGGACTTATTGGTGCATTAGTCGAAAGACAAATGACATTCATTAGCTTTGATCAAGCCGACCAGTAGTATGTTATGGTACCATAGGATCTGACAAATCTCGTTATCGGACTATCCCCATGGACTTGGTGGGTAATGTGAGTAACGACAGAATCTGTTATTTTAACAAACCCTTTGGTGGTTTGTTAGTCGACGTTAAAGAGGCCTTTCAGGGTCTATTAAAGATACCCCATGGGTGGTATAGTCGAGTCACACAGGTTTGAATGTTTATTTTAAGCCCTTTTACACTTTTTTAGCCAAGTTTTAAATTTATAAAACACGATATTTACTAACACTAAACACACATATGGGCAAGTGCACCCATCGTGAGCGTAGTATAGTGTTGGCAAGATACCGAGGTCGTCCAAGGACACAAGAGCTTTTAGTACCAGTTTATCCTCAACGTCTAATCAAATCAAAAGTTTAGAAAAAGGTTTTAAACTAAGAAAAATAAAAACTAACTAAAATGCTGAAAATAAAAATAAAAATAAAAACAGATAGACAAGATGAATCACTTGGTTCCGACTCGTGTATAGTGTAACCTTTGATTATTTCTGCACTTTTGCACTTATTTAAGAGATTATCTTAGTTATTGTAGTAGGCCCCTCTTTTGGAGGTGACGTTACCCTCAACCCAGTAGTTTGAGTCAGCAAGGATACAATCCTAAAGGGTCGGATTATTGAAAGATAATTAATTAAGTTATTAATGCAAATTATGGTAGGCCCCTCTTTTGAAGGTGACGTTACCCTCGGCTAAGTAGTCTGAGTCAGCAAGGATACAATCCTAAGTAGCTGGGTTATAGTATTAATAGTAGTTTAACTTATGAGGGGATCAAAGAGTTTGGACCCCCGCCATCCAATACCGTTAAGTACTGAAGGAGGTCCTACTAAATTTGACCCAGGTCCCTTGCAGGATCTCTAAACGCTGAACAACGGCAAGACTCTTACCAAACCGTTCCCTTAACCCCCGACCAGGTAGCCAACATACCTCCATATAGACCGTGGAGATATGAATGGTGAAAATCTTTTATTTTATATAGACAGTAAAATAATGCCAAGACACCACGGACAAACGATAAGGAAGAATCACCTTCAACATAAGAAACTAGTTATTAAAGTCATTAATACAAAACCAAGTAAAAAGTGCGAAAAGATTAAAAATAAAAAGTATTACACTAGACACTTTGTCTTCACCAAGTGATGTAAGAGACTTAGGCAAGCCTTGATTGTCAAGAACTCTTACGATCAATCTTGGATCCCGAGCCGACTCACACACTCTATGATGGACAATGGATGATGGTGTTATGGTGGTGGTGGGTGGTGGATGAAGTGTGAGAGAGGTGGTGTGCCAAGGGATGGTTTGAGCTTGAGACAAGCACTCCTATTTATAGGCTGAACAGAAGCTCGGGCACGGCCCCGTGTCCACATCCTCTCTTTCTTCATTTAATGAAGCTTGTCTTTATTAGTTAACCACGCCCCCCGTGTACGCTGAGCACGACCCCGTGTGCAGAAGCGTATCTGTACTATGAAGATTTTCCTGGATTCTGCGAATCTTATAGTTGACCACGGCCCCGTGTCCGCTGAGCACGGTCCCGTGGTGGGCAATAGAAGCCTCTACCACTTTGTCTTTTCTACTGACACTTGGGCACGCCCCCGTGCTGGCTGAGCACGAGGCGTGTTCAATCTTCTGTCTTCTTGTTTTGCTTGGGAAGGTGTTGTCGTGGGGTCGGGCATGTCACGTTTGTTCCTTTTCTTGTATTTATGTTAGATTTTGATGTCTTTTTGCTTCTTTTGTTAATTTGAGCTCATTTAATCCTGAAAATACAAAAGGAAGACAAAAGCACACTTTTTCCAACATTAGTACTAAAAAAGGGTTAGTTTTATGCCACAATTGATGTAATTTATATGTTGCATTTTGCACACATCAGAGGGTATTACTAATGTAAATATTGGGTTATTATACTAAAGCGTGTGCATTTGTGTAATTTATAGATAATCACCAGGAAATCCTTAAAGAAAACCCTAAAACAGCAATGTGAGTAATCTCCTTTTTGCAAACTGTTTTTACAAAACCTCAAATAATTAACATTATATTAAACAGTGATTGAGTATTTGTATTCTACAATTATCGTCGGTATGTTGGGGTTTTGTATACAAAATTTGTTACTACATTGTGAGTAGCAACATGACCACAAGTCAAGTTGACAGTACCGTGGGTGGTAATTAAAGTAGATGGAAACAAATGAAATTGCGCGACCACCCTCAATACTGTACAATGGTTTTACTTATCTTGATTAAAATGGGATTCACTCACCAGTACTTCCCACTGACAAAATGTTTTTAAACGCGTTTCAGGTAACAAAATGTGAAAGCCAAATAGAAGCCAGCTGGACAACACTGAAGGCTTGGAAAAGTGGCTATAAAGTTGCCTAAAATAAAGAGATGTTTTATTTAAATAAAATAGGGTTTGTCCCTATGAAAAATATGTGTACTTGAAACTTGGGATTTTCCCAGGTGTTTAATATTATAAAAGCGTGGTATTTTACTCTGATAAAATATTTCCTAACTACGGTCCTGATGTAAATTCCGCTGCCAAAATGATAAATATCGATACCACCGAAAATGGCCGCGGCCGCCCGCTCTCGGGTAATTAGGGGACGGGGGTTGCAACAGAAGGTGGTATCTGAGCTAAGCCATTGATTCAGCCACAGAAGTGTTCTGCTGACACCAAGATAATATTCAATATATTAGGAAATTTTCTACTAAACTACGTGCATATTTGTATTTTATTGTTGTGTGTTATTTGACTATTTGTTAGTTTACAGTATGAGCGACCAAGGACCTTTCGACGCCTACCGTCAGTTGTCCAGCTCACCTAGAAGCGAAGGCACCTCTTCACAGCCTGCCCTCTCAGGGTATTCAGTTGACAATGAAGATGGGATATTCGTGTTTAAGGCTCAGTCTGAAGAGCCATTCCCTCCTAAAAAGAGAGGATAGTTCAGTAGGGGAGCACATGAACGTAGGAAGAGAATGAAAAAGTTACAACAATAGCGTGCTGTAGCAGCCACCAAGAGAGAAACAGATGCTCACACCCAGGATATGCTTAATAGGAGTCTAGCAAATTTCCATATCCTAGCAACCACAGCTGCAGACCCTAACCTGGAGCAACTCATTGCACCCCAGCCCATGCCCTTGTTTCCCACACAACCAATGGAGATTGAAGCCAACCCAGGAAACCAAATCCAAATGCATGATTTTGACCCAGCAGAGATACCTAGAGTACCAGCACCCAATCCCCTAGACCCAAACTACGATCCGTGGTTTGACGACCATAGGGATTACTAGCAACGTTACCCAATACCCGAAGAACCTATGCCAAACCTAGCAACCTACCCAGATTTGGACCCTCTAGATCCCTACTATGATAATGACCAATACATTAGGGAAATTCTAGAGAATCCTTATCCTTACCAAGAACCCATGCCCCAGTTCCCAAATCCAGTACCAGCCCCTGCACCCCCAATGAGTGCAGAGAATGTGCAAGAACTCCGAACCTTTGGTGAGGAGATTTTAGAAGGTAGTGAAAGGATGAGGCAGATAGGGGAACGACTCGTCTGGAAATATGACGAGCGGAATATGGACTTTTGGATGAACCCCCACCCTTAATAATAATAGTAATAATATAATAATAAACATATATATATATATATATATATAATATGTGTGTATGTTTGAAAAAAAAAACTAGACAATAGATATGGATGCCTAATAGTATTGAAATTTCAATTCCAGTTGTATTGTAATATATGTGGATGCATACTATATAAGAAAGAGTAAGTCGCAATGTTCAAAGATTTTGATCAATATGTGTGTTATGTGATTGTTTGCATTAAATATTATTTTGTGATATTAATAATTGGCAAATGTTTAAAATTCAGATGGACAACGAAGTGAACCAGGAAAACCAGAATAACAACGATAACCCGAACAACGATAATAATGGAAACCAAGTGGATAATAGTGCCATCCAACACATAGTGGCACAAGGGATTATAGATGCAATGCCATATATTATTAAAACAGTTAAGGAAGCTGATAATAAAAGCAACAATGGCAGTAAGCGACCTACTGAACCAGAACACAACATGAACAATGGACCCATACTTCAAGTGCCCATTCCAAAAAGAAGAAGAACCATGTCTTATGGTTGTTCTTACAAGGAATTCTGGTCCTGCAATGTCACAACCCCCGTCCCCTAACACTCTAGGAACGGGCGGCCGCGGCCAGTTTCAGTGGTATCGGTGTTTATCAATATGACAGCGGAAATTTCATCAGGACCGTAGTTAGGAAATATTTTTATAAGAGTTAAACACCAAAAATATTCAAATAAAGAAATGGGATAAAACCCAAGTTTCTCTGATAATACATTTATAAGTAGGACAAAACCCGATTTTTCATTTTGATACATTTATAGGAATAATCCCAATTATTGAAAACAATTCTCCTTTTTAATTAGGTAACTTTTATTGCCACTTTTCTAAGCCTTCAGTGCTCTCCAGCTGGCTTTTATTGGCTTCACACTAAGTTACCTGAAACACGTGTTTAAAACATTTTATCAGTAGGAAATACTGGTGAGTGAATCCCAGTTTAATCAAGTTTAGCAAAACCATTGTACAGTATTGAGGGCGGTCGCGCAATTACATTTGTTTCCATCAACTTAATTACCACCCACGGTACTGTCAACCCGACTTGTGGTCATGTTACTCCTCGCAAGGTAGTAACAAATTTTGTATACAAAACCCCAATATACCGACGATAATTGTAGAGTACAAATACTCAATAACTGTTTAATATATTATTAATTGTGTGAGGTTTTGTAAAAACAAATTTCAAAAAGGAGATTACTCACATTGCTGTCTTAGGGTTTTCCTTTAGAATTTCCTGGTGATTATCTATTAATTACACAATGCACACGCGTTAGTATAATAACCCAATATTTACATTAGTAATACCCTTCCCAAGACAGAATTCCAACGACTACGTCGGGTAGAACCTCGACAGCCGTTACGGAATCCTAGATCAATCGGGCAGCGTATCTAATACGTAACCAAGGGTTATGATACTTACAACGAGGCAGAACTTCGTTATTTTAGTGGGTATAATATCCGGGTATAGCTTCTACTATATAGAAATTTGAGAGAGATTGAAAGAAAATGAACGAGGAATGTCTGAAGCTCGAGGCCCCTATTTATAGGTCTGGTCGTCGGTCTCTCGCGCCCCGCGAAGAAGAACAAGGGGGCTTACGCGGCCCGCGAGGGCCCTAAGGCGGCAACGAGGTTCGCTGAGTCATCGACACGTGGCGGCTCTGGGTCTTTTCCTTACGTTGAGCTGTCGCGGCCCGCGACGGATAGGGTCAGGGGCTTCGCGTCCTGCGAGTGCCCCTTGAATTTTGTTTAAATTTTATTTTTAATTATATAAAGATATTTGGGACTGGTTTTCGCATTCGAGGTGTATTTAGGAGCGTCTAGGGTCACGTTAAAGGTTCCGGGAGAGCTGCTACATTTGTGAAGGTAAAGAAGTACATGACTTTAAAGTTTATGTTAGATCTGTTGTCATATCTATTTGCCTACCTATGTTTAGTTATCTTCAAACATGTACATATATAAGTGTATTTCGAGAATATTGGGAGAGTTGTTATATCCTCCCCACCTTGTTTTATATCTCGTCCTCGATATTTGGGCTACTATATTCCCTCAGAGTTATATGTAGTTTGCAAAAATAGTGTCAAAGTGAGTTTTAAATTCTAGTCTTTGTTGGACAGAAATTTGGCGAAAAGTAATTCATCTGGTCTCGAGATAGTGTAAGAAACAATAGGTTAAAGTGATACGAGATTATCAAAAGAGTTATAATAAATGAAAATCTTTCAAGTAGTTTTGTTTAAAAGTTTTTCTATAGAAAGGGTCGTTAAAGAGGAAAGTCAAGTTCCAGGTATGTTAGACCATTTATTAAACAAACAGGATCCGTAGCTTATCAGTGATAACTGACGGAAATGATGTATGAAATCTTACAAAAATGCTTAGCAATTGAATCTTTAGTGAGATTTTTCTAAGGACATTGAGAAACATAGTTTGTTTTGATTAGTTCCAGGAATTATTAACTGAACAACTAAATTTCACAAAATCAATAGAGACATCTGAATCGAATATAAATGACTTTTAGGGATAATAGGATTCATTGTCGAAAGAGAACTTACTTTGTTCGTTTAAAAAGAACTTTGAATCAATAATCTTAATTGAAGATAGAAGTATGAAAAATGATTTGTCAATAATCAACCCAGAAATCAATAACGTTTATTTAAATGGCAAGGATACACTGGAAAATATAATAGAATTTAGTGTATCATGGTCTTAATACATAATTGTATCAAGACTATTTGAATGATGAGTCAAATGAATAACGTATGATTAGGGTTTATTATTAGCACAGGCTACGAATTTATACATACACCGCAAGGTGTTATAATGACTTGAAAGAATTCAATGATTACGGTGACCGAATGAATTTACCGTTTTCGAAATTAACTGAAAGTTTCAAATAAAGAAAGAGATGAATATTGTAGAATCAATTCAAATATGAAAGAAATGTTGGAGGTACATAGGAATAAGAATTTTAGGTACATTTATCTTAACACAAAATTGCATTAAGACTGGTTTAGGATAATGAATCAATAAATAGATAAATTCGTACCTCAGGTGTGAAAATGAAATGAATTCAAGTTTCAAAGAAATCATCGCCGCAAGGTGTCGTGGTTACCAATGATACATTGAATTTGAAGACTTCAAACAAGTTTACTATGATTCAAACAATGAGATTACCTCGAATATGATGATCCCAATTCATCATATGAAATTTTGAATTGAATGCATTTGGTGAACAAGTTCAAATAATTGAACTTGGTTTGGACATATTCCAACAATGGATATATGTTTTTGCCAAGAATTGGTTGAAAAGTAACTCTGAAAAGTAACTCTGAAAAGAAAAGGAATTTTCCAAGAAATCTGTTGATTTGATATAAAAAATCAGCATTGTGTAATCATATAAATTATCAGAGTGAGTATAACGAAATATTTTATTAGAACTCAAGAATAAATGATCTTTTGAAGTGAATTCACGTGTATGGCAAGCAATGCACGTATGACATAAGAATTTGTCAAGAGATGAGACGAATGAGAATTGGCTCTTATAAAAGAAAATAAAGACCTTTTTATTGATGAAGTTTTGATTGAAATTAAAAGTCAATTATTACTGAAAACATAAGGGTACTTATTCTAAAAGTTGGCTATTGTCTCTGATGCTGTAAATATCTATGCATTCTTATTAGCTTCATCGGGGTTTCGATCCTCGTTGTCGGGTGTCACACCCCCAAAATCCACCTGCGGAATACCACCGCTTGGAGGCGTGACTGACCAGGATCCAGCCACCAATCATATTGAACAAGCAAACATGTAATTATAAAAGTTTAACCAATACAATTGGTGTATGAACAAGACATAATTTAAGTTGCAAGCGGAAGCATAACGTTTAAAAACCAAAACATAAGTTTAATTTGTTTCAAAGTTTAACATGGCACACAACTGTCCATGTCCCACAACGACCCTCTTCCATGCAAGCTCCAGTTAAGTGCCTATTGACCTGCAAAGCATGTAGTAACGAGTCAACAACAAGTTGAGTGAGTTCACGGTTGGGTGTTCAATTTTAAGTTGTTCCAAAAATAGTTTCCTTTAACTGGCATCCTGCCGTGGGGGTTACCCCATAGTTGAAAACGTGATTTGTTTACCCATTTACTCTGGCAATACAGCCGTGGGGGCTACCCCATGTTAGTTATCTGGCATTTCGGCCGTGGGGGCTACCCCATGTATACATTAGACTCGTTACCATATCGACTGCTGACTGTAGTCATGTTTATGTGCCCTGAACTGTCAATGTCTATCATCATTGACGTGCCCAGATCCATTAGTTCACGCCCGTCCTCTGCGGCACGGTGTGAGGCTTGTCAGACCTAAATAGCGCTATCTAACTAATGACCCGCTCGCCATTGGCCCGGCGATTAAGTCGATATAAAAAGGAGGGACTTCGTGATAGAGTTTTGGTCTAGTACGAGTTATCTGTCCATGAGGACGAGGAATTACATTCCTGAACCAATACTGTCCTACCCAAGAAAGGACGAAGAAACCATGTTCCTTAACCCCATTCCCAACCCCTGGGAATCCCATGCTTTGTAGAGGGTGTGAACTCACCTTGGTTTGCTCGGCAGATACACAGAAGGTCAATCAAGTTGTAACTGGTCAACTACGTCCTAACATAGATACCATTCAAGTCAGGTTTATATCCAAGTAGTGCACGTATGTTCTACACGTATTGTACACAGGTAACGATCATGGCATACATGTCTAGTATGGCAGTTCAGCAACAGTTCGTAACAAGTTCCACAGTAACATTCACGTAACAACCAAAGGCTAAGTGTGCGGCCCAACTACTTAGGCCCATAACAGTGTGCGAGTCCAAACATTGTGTACGGGTGTTATGGTCTCGAGTCGAGACTGTGCGGTCTCGAGTTGTATCTATGAGTTCTCGAGTCGCAACCGTGGAGGTCTCGGGTCATGTCTCGAGTCGCAACAAGACTCGCAACCCTGATCTCGAGTTATGTTGTTTTGTGTTGATGTTGTGTGGTCTCGAGTCGAGACTAGGGGTTCTCGACTCGCAACCTATGTCGCAACCGTGGATCTCGAGTTGTCATCTTCATGGTCTCGAGTCGAGACCAAGGGTCTCGACTAGCACACCTGCTAACAGCCGGCATTTGTACTAACCAATAGTATTTCGATTTCATGATATGGTGTACTATCCAATGGTAGAGCACAAACATGTTTTGTTGTCTAGTTTCCAAACAAATCGGATCAAACATGGCATCTTTTAAATGTTCATAAGGTATTCAAATATTCATACTCACATTCAAACTTGTTCATTATTTTAGTATCAATCTCTATAAACTCTAACATAATCATAACATGGACAACACTCAAAACACTTGAACATACCCATCTAAGGGTTTCAAATCATCACATAACACCTCATAATTGACTCTACACTAATCCAATTTCCACATACATGCAACCGATTAACAAGCATTCGATTCCTAGCATAAGAGTATACAATCCGATTAACATGAACCTTATCTAATACACATATGCAAGCCGATTTCATGAACATCAACAATTAATGGTTTGAATCACATTTAATCACAAGATATCATTAACTCATCATGCAATCAATCCGTAATCAAGACATGATAGCCGATTAACATCGTTATACACATTCGGTTCACAAGACATCATCATTCGTACAAGCTATTCTAGTTAAATCATGCCACCCATAATATCATCTAACAACAAGCATCATAAAACACTAACCGATTGATGAGGAGAGTAGGTTTGTTGTCCGATAGTCTCCGGGTGAAGAGCACAAGCAAATCCGAGAGCTTGGCTTGCTACCCTTGATCCGACACAAGAGGAGAGGGTGGTGTTGCTAGGGTTTTAGTGAGAGAGAATGAGAGTGTGTGTAGGAGAGTGTGTGTGCGTTGCCCAAAAATGGCAAGTGTGGCTAACAACAAGGGTTATATACTAGTTCTAAGGTGGTGCACCCTAATGGGCTTTCGGGTGGACCAAAGAGGTGCATGGCCCAATCCGGCCCAACTGTTACTGTTCACTCGAGACCGCATGGTCTCGAGTCGGGTCCTTATGTCTCGAGTCATATAAGTACACGCATACATACAAGCACAACACATAATCGCATACATTCACTTATATCATTCATTAAGCCAACAAGTTAACTAGTCACATAACGTTCAAGCATGTTACATCGAGATATTATGAAAGGTTCTAAATTTCGAGTTGTCACATCATCCCCAAGTTGAAAGAAATTTCGTCCCGAAATTTGGTAAGCACTCATTGAGGAAGCTAGTTAAGTTGTATGGTTTTCACTGGTTTTCCTGGGGTGTCACATCCTCCCCCCGTTGATCTGGAATTTCGTCCCGAAATTCCGTAGCTTCAGCCTCAGTAGTGGTTGTACTGTTTGCGAACAGTTGGGGATACTTTTGTTTCATCCGATCTTCGCGTTCCCAGGTGAACTCTTGGCCGCGACGTGAGTTCCAACGAACTCGAACGAGAGGTATTCTAGTGCTCTTGAGGACCTTAACATCCCGGTCCGTGATTTCAACTGGTTCCTCAACGAATCGTAACTGCTCGTCGATAGTGAGTTCCTTCAGAGGAACTATGTGGGTCTCATCTGACAGACACTTCTTCAGATTCGACACGTGGAAAACGTTGTGAACTGCACCGAGTTCTGCTGGTAAGTTCAGTCTGTAGGCCACCCTGCCTATTTTCTCGATGATTTCAAAAGGTTCGACGTATCGTGGGTTAAGTTTGCCTCGTTTACCAAAACGAACCACACCCTTCCAGGGTGAAACTTTGAGTAGTACCCGCTCCCCAACCTGGAGCTCTAGTGGTTTCCTGCCCTTATCGGCGTAGACTTTCTGATGGTCACGAGCTGCCGCCATGCGTTGTCGTATTTGAGCAATTCGTTCAACAGAGAGGTGACCGGCATTTACGTCCGTACAATGCCTCAAACGGAGCAGCTTTAATGCTGGTGTGGTAGCTGTTATTGTACGAGAATTCCACAAGTGGTAGATGCTTTTCCCAGCTGTTGCCAAAGTCGATTACACATGCATGAAGCATGTCTTCTAAGGTTTGAATAATGTGCTCAGACTGCCCGTCCGTCTGAGGATGATACGCTGTGCTCATGTCTAATCGTGAGCCAAAGGATTTGTGCATCGCCTGCCACAGCTCTGAAGTAAAACGCGCATCTCGATCCGAGATAATAGAGGTGGCACCCCGTGCCTCGAAACAACTTCCTTGAGGTATACTTCTGCTAGAGTGGAGAATTTATCCGTCTCCTTGATAGCCAGGAAGTGCGCAGACTTTGTGAGTCGATCCACGATCACCCAAATTGTATCATTTCCGCGCTGGGATCTAGGCAGGCCAGTAACGAAATCCATGGAAATTTGCTCCCATTTCCATTGTGGTATCTCTGGTTGTTGGAGTAGACCTGAGGGTTTCTGGTATTCAGACTTGACTCTCACACAAGTCAAACACTTGCTGACGTAAGTTGCTATGTGGGCCTTCATGCTAGGCCACCAATACGTAGTTTTGATATCGTGGTACATCTTATCCGAACCAGGGTGTACCGAGTAGTGAGACTTGTGTGCTTCATCCATCACAAGCTCTCGCAAGTTGCCATGGAGTGGGACCCAAATGCGTCCCGTTACGTAGTAAGCACCGTCTTCCTTCTGTTCTAAGCGTTGCCTTGAGCCGCGTAGGGCTTCCGCCCTGACGTTTTCTGGTTTCAATGCTTCTATCTGAGCAGATCGTATTTGGGAAGGAAGACTAGAATGTATAGTGAGTTGTAAAGCTCGCACATGCTTAGGCGCGGTGTCCTTTCGACTGAGGGCGTCGACCACAACATTGGCCTTGCCCGGGTGATACCTGATCAAGCATTCGTAGTCATTCAGCAGTTCGACCCATCGTCGTTGTCGCATATTCAGTTCCTTCTGCTTGAAGATATGCTCGAGGCTCCTGTGGTCTGTGTAGATAGCGCATTTGGTACCGTACAGGTAATGTCGCCATATCTTAAGTGCAAAAACAACAGCTCCCAGCTCTAAGTCGTGCGTAGTGTAGTTCTTTTCATGAACCTTAAGTTGGCGTGAAGCGTAAGCTATGACTTTATCTCGTTGCATCAACACACAACCAAGACCTTGAATTGATGCGTCGCAGTAAACCACAAAATCGTCTGTGCCCTCTGGCAAGGAAAGGATAGGTGCGCTGCAAAGTCTATCCTTTAGGTGCTGAAATGCTAATTCCTGTGCATTTCCCCATCGATAAACAACGCCTTTCTGTGTTAGTGAGGTGAGAGGCTGTGCAATCTTGGAAAAATCCTTAATGAACCTCCTGTAGTAACCTGCCAAACCCAAGAATTGGCGAATTTCCTTTGGTGTACGAGGTGCAGGCCAGTTCTTAATCGACTCCACCTTGGATGGATCAACATGGATCCCATCCTTGTTTACCACATGGCCTAGGAAATGGACCTCACGAAGCCAGAAGTCGCATTTCGAGAACTTCGCGTAAAGCTGTTCTGTTCGAAGGAGTTCCAGAATAAGTCGTAGATGCCGCTCATGTTCCTCCTGACTCTTAGAATAAATTAGGATGTCGTCGATGAAGACTATAATGAACCTGTCCAGATAAGGCTTGCACACTCGATTCATCAAGTCCATGAAAACCGCTGGTGCGTTTGTCAGCCCAAAAGGCATGACCAAAAACTCATAGTGGCCATATCGAGTTCTGAAGGCCGTTTTGGAGACGTCCTCTTCTCGGACTCTCAGCTGGTGATATCCCGATCTCAAATCAATCTTCGAATAGTAGCTCGACCCTTGTAGCTGGTCGAACAAGTCGTCAATACGGGGTAGGGGATAACGATTCTTCACCGTCACTTTGTTGAGTTCACGATAGTCGATACACATTCTAAAGGTACCGTCTTTCTTCTTCACAAACAGCACTGGAGCTCCCCAGGGCGATGAGCTAGGACGAATAAAACCCTTATCCAAGAGTTCTTGTAGTTGCGTAGAGAGTTCTTCCAATTCTGATGGAGCTAAACGATAAGGTGCACGTACAATTGGAAAATCTTCAGGAAATAGTTCAATCTGAAACTCGACTTGGCGATGAGGCGGAAGACCAGGTAATTCCTCAGGAAATACCTCAGGATAGTCGCGTACAATTGGAAAATCTTCTATCTTCTTTTCTTTCTCCGAGGTGTCAGTAACGAGAGCCAAAATGGCAGTGTGGCCCTTTCGCAAGCACTTCTGGGCCTTAAGGAAAGAGATGACGTTCTCAACAGCACCCCTTTTGTCGCCACGAATCATGAGTGGTTCACCACTGGAATCAGGAATACGAACAATCTTTTCGTTGCAAAGAATCTCTGCTCGGTGTTGGGATAACCAATCCATCCCAATGACAACGTCGAAACTACCCAAGACGATAGGAATGAGGTCGATAGAGAAGGTCTGGTTAGCAAGAACAAGTTTACAACCCTTGACTACGTGTGTGGCTTCTAAACTCTTACCATTTGCTAGCTCTACAGTGTGCTTGTTGTTCAAAGGTGTTGGTATACACTTAAGCATTCGACTAACTTCTAGTGACATGTAGCTAGTATCGGCACCCGAATCAAATAAAACTGTAACATAAAAGTCGTCGAGAAGGAACTTACCCGCCACAACATTGGGGTCATTCCTTGCTTCACCTTGGCCAATCACGAACGCCCACCCCCTGGCTCCATTGTTGTTGTTGTTCCCATTGTTACCATTCCCCTGATTATTGTTGTTGTTGTTGTTGTTCTGGTTCCTGTTCAGTTGGGGACAATCTTTCTTGAAGTGGCCTTCAGCTCCACACTGAAAGCACGCTTTGTTGTTACCCTGCTGTTGCCGCTGTCGCTGGTTCTGAGGGGTCTGTTGTTGACGATTCTGGTTTGCGGGGTACAAGCTTCTGCAGTCCTTGGCGGCGTGACCCGGCTTCTTGCACCGATGACAGTTTCCCCTGGTGCATGGCCCGCTGTGGTGTAAGTTGTAGCAATTGCATTTGGGTGATTCCCCTTGTACCCACTGTGACTTTGTCCACCAGATGATTGCTGACTGGGGCTCTTGTAGTCATCAGTCTTTCTCTGCTGAGACTGAGATTGCACAGAAGTTGAACCCTTGCTTGAAGCTCCATCCCATTTCCTCTTGTTGTCACTAGGAGCATCCGAAGTAGCTATAGCACTTATGCGCTTGGGTAACCTGTTCTGCTCCACCGCCTGGTCAGTAAGACGGTGAGCCAACTGAACAACCCGCTGGATAGTAGCGAGGTTCGCTGAAGTCACATGACTCTGGATCTCTTGCACCAAGCCCTTTAGGAAGAGTTCAATTTGCTTAATTGGAGGGTCCACCATAGTAGGACACAGTAAGGCAAGCTCATTCGATCTCTTAGTATACGCCTCAATTTCTGACCCAGTCATCTTGAGGTTGTAGAACTCGACTTCGAGCTTATGAATGTCATCACGACTGTAGTATTCCTCCTTGATCATTTCCTTAAAAGTTTCCCATGGGGTGGCATTGGCAGCAACCAACCCCAGCATTTGGACCTGAGCGTTCCACCATGTGAGGGCCAAACCCTCGAGAGTACCGCTAGCATACTTCACCCTGCGCGCCTCAGGGCATTCACACATTTCGAAAACTGACTCGAGCTTCTCAAACCAGTGGAGGAGACCTACAGCTCCTTCAGTGCCGCTAAAAGTAGTTGGTCGGCAGTCCATAAAAGTTTTAAAAGTGCACACAGGCGGCTGAGCATGTTGACCTATTGTGGGTGAAAGAAAGACAGAGTTTAACACAAAGGTTGGTTCACGAGAGTAGGATCTAAAGATCCTAGAATGAGTTTGGACTGCAGGATATACCTCCTGCGTGTGCAGCTGCAAGTGCCGCAGCAACTCGTTCGTTAATCAGAGCCGTCAACTGGGCTTGTGTCATGTTAACGCGTCCAGACATGATCTTCATATCAAGGGAAACATGAGTGAGAGAGGTTCGCGAAAGTGCGATGGCAGAAGGGAGTAAGCACACACGTGTTCAAGCAACAGTAGTTATACTAACCAAGCATATCATGAGCAATGTACTACATAACTAACAAGTAGGCAATATATACACAGATCATATCACCAAAAATGTTGAGCCTTGCATGTGGAGTGAAGCGTCGTTGTGGACCGTTGAGCACGGTACAGGTTATAGTCTGGTTTTAACAAAAACGTTTTTCCTTTATTAAAACCGAGTTCACTATAACCAATGGCTCTGATACCAATCTGTCACACCCCCAAAATCCACCTGCGGAATACCACCGCTTGGAGGCGTGACTGACCAGGATCCAGCCACCAATCATATTGAACAAGCAAACATGTAATTATAAAAGTTTAACCAATACAATTGGTGTATGAACAAAACATAATTTAAGTTGCAAGCGGAAGCATAACGTTTAAAAACCAAAACATAAGTTTAATTTGTTTCAAAGTTTAACATGGCACACAACTGTCCATGTCCCACAACGACTCTCTTCCATGCAAGCTCCAGTTAAGTACCTATTGACCTGCAAAGCATGTAGTAACGAGTCAACAACAAGTTGAGTGAGTTCACGGTTGGGTGTTCAATTTTAAGTTGTTCCAAAAATAGTTTCCTTTAACTGGCATCCTGCCGTGGGGGTTACCCCATAGTTGAAAACGTGATTTGTTTACCCATTTACTCTGGCAATACAGCCGTGGGGGCTACCCCATGTTAGTTATCTGGCATTTCGGCCGTGGGGGCTACCCCATGTATACATTAGACTCGTTACCATATCGACTGCTGACTGTAGTCATGTTTATGTGCCCTGAACTGTCAATGTCTATCATCATTGACGTGCCCAGATCCATTAGTTCACACCCGTCCTCTGCGGCACGGTGTGAGGCTTGTCAGACCTAAATAGCGCTATCTAACTAATGACCCGCTCGCCATTGGCCCGGCGATTAAGTCGATATAAAAAGGAGGGACTTCGTGATAGAGTTTTGGTCTAGTACGAGTTATCTGTCCACGAGGACGAGGAATTACATTCCTGAACCAATACTATCCTACCCAAGAAAGGACGAAGAAACCATGTTCCTTAACCCCATTCCCAACCCCTGGGAATCCCATGCTTTGTAGAGGGTGTGAACTCACCTTGGTTTGCTCGGCAGATACACAGAAGGTCAATCAAGTTGTAACTGGTCAACTACGTCCTAACATAGATACCATTCAAGTCAGGTTTATATCCAAGTAGTGCACGTATGTTCTACACGTATTGTACACAGGTAACGATCATGGCATACATGTCTAGTATGGCAGTTCAGCAACAGTTCGTAACAAGTTCCACAGTAACATTCACGTAACAACCAAAGGCTAAGTGTGCGGCCTAACTACTTAGGCCCATAACAGTGTGCGAGTCCAAACATTGTGTACGGGTGTTATGGTCTCGAGTCGAGACTGTGCGGTCTCGAGTTGTATCTATGAGTTCTAGAGTCGCAACCGTGGAGGTCTCGGGTCATGTCTCGAGTCGCAACAAGACTCGCAACCCTGATCTCGAGTTATGCTGTTTTGTGTTAATGTTGTGTGGTCTCGAGTCGAGACTAGGGGTTCTCGACTCGCAACCTATGTCGCAACCGTGGATCTCGAGTTGTCATCTTCATGGTCTCGAGTCGAGACCAAGGGTCTCGACTAGCACACCTGCTAACAGCCGGCATTTATACTAACCAATAGTATTTCGATTTCATGATATGGTGTACTATCCAATGGTAGAGCACAAACATGTTTTGTTGTCTAATTTCCAAACAAATCGGATCAAACATGGCATCTTTTAAATTTTCATAAGGTATTCAAATATTCATACTCACATTCAAACTTGTTCATTATTTTAGTATCAATCTCTATAAACTCTAACATAATCATAACATGGACAACAATCAAAACACTTGAACATACCCATCTAAGGGTTTCAAATCATCACATAACACCTCATAATTGACTCTACACTAATCCGATTTCCACATACATGCAACCGATTAACAAGCATTCGATTCCTAGCATAAGAGTATACAATCCGATTAACATGAACCTTATCTAATACACATATGCAAGCCGATTTCATGAACATCAACAATTAATGGTTTGAATCACATTTAATCACAAGATATCATTAACTCATCATGCAATCAATCCGTAATCAAGACATGATAGCCGATTAACATCGTCATACTCATTCGGTTCACAAGACATCATCATTCGTACAAGCTATTCTAGTTAAATCATGCCACCCATAATATCATCTAACAACAAGCATCATAAAACACTAACCAGTTGATGAGGAGAGTAGGTTTGTTGTCCGATAGTCTCCGGGTGAAGAACACAAGCAAATCCGAGAGCTTGGCTTGCTACCCTTGATCCGACACAAGAGGAGCGGGTGGTGTTGCTAGGGTTTTAGTGAGAGAGAATGAGAGTGTGTGTAGGAGAGTGTGTGTGGGTTGCCCAAAAATGGCAAGTGTGGCTAACAACAAGGATTATATACTAGTTCTAAGGTGGTGCACCCTAATGGGCTTTCGGGTGGACCAAAGAGGTGCATGGCCCAATCCGGCCCAACTGTTACTGTTCACTCGAGACCGCATGGTCTCGAGTCGGGTCCTTATGTCTCGAGTCATATAAGTACACGCATACATACAAGCACAACACATAATCGCATACATTCACTTATATCATTCATTAAGCCAACAAGTTAACTAGTCACATAACGTTCAAGCATGTTACATCGAGATATTATGAAAGGTTCTAAATTTCGAGTTGTCACATCATCCCCAAGTTGAAAGAAATTTCGTCCCGAAATTTGGTAAGCACTCACTGAGGAAGCTAGTTAAGTTGTATGGTTTTCACTGGTTTTCCTGGGGTGTCACATCCTCCCTCCGTTGATCTGGAATTTCGAGCTTCAGCCTCAGTAGTGGTTGTACTGTTTGCGAACAGTTGGGGATACTTTTGTTTCATCCGATCTTCGTGTTCCCAGGTGAACTCTTGGCCGCGACGTGAGTTCCAACGAACTCGAACGAGAGGTATTCTAGTGCTCTTGAGGACCTTAACATCCCGGTCCGTGATTTCAACTGGTTCCTCGACGAATCGTAACTACTCGTCGATAGTGAGTTCCTTCAGAGGAACTATGTGGGTCTCATCTGACAGACACTTCTTCAGATTCGACACGTGGAAAACGTTGTGAACTGCACCGAGTTCTGCTGGTAAGTTCAGTCTGTAGGCCACCCTGCCTATTTTCTCGATGATTTCAAAAGGTCCGACGTATCGTGGGTTAAGTTTGCCTCGTTTACCAAAACGAACCACACCCTTCCAGGGTGAAACTTTGAGTAGAACCCGCTCCCCAACCTGGAGCTCTAGTGGTTTCCTGCCCTTATCGGCGTAGACTTTCTGACGGTCACGAGCTGCCGCCATGCGTTGTCGTATTTGAGCAATTCGTTCAGTTGTGTCTACCACATGTTCTGGACCAGTGATCTGACTATCTCCCACCTCTGCCCAACAGAGAGGTGACCGGCATTTACGTCCGTACAATGCCTCAAACGGAGCAGCTTTAATGCTGGTGTGGTAGCTGTTATTGTACGAGAATTCCACAAGTGGTAGATGCTTTTCCCAGCTGTTGCCAAAGTCGATTACACATGCACGAAGCATGTCTTCTAAGGTTTGAATAGTGCGCTCAGACTGCCCGTCCGTCTGAGGATGATACGCTGTGCTCATGTCTAATCGTGAGCCAAAGGATTTGTGCATCGCCTGCCACAGCTCTGAAGTAAAACGCGCATCTCGATCCGAGATAATAGAGGTGGGCACCCCGTGCCTCGAAACAACTTCCTTGAGGTATACTTCTGCTAGAGTGGAGAATTTATCCGTCTCCTTGATAGCCAGGAAGTGCGCAGACTTTGTGAGTCGATCCACGATCACCCAAATTGTATCATTTCCGCGCTGGGATCTAGGCAGGCCAGTAACGAAATCCATGGAAATTTGCTCCCATTTCCATTGTGGTATCTCTGGTTGTTGGAGTAGACCTGAGGGTTTCTGGTATTCATACTTGACTCTCGTACAAGTCAAACACTTGCTGACGTAAGTTGCTATGTGGGCCATCATGCTAGGCCACCAATACGTAGTTTTGATGTCCAGCCTTTTTTGCAGAAATTACAGCTAAGTGTCTTCTTAGAATAGCGTTTTCTTGCATGCTGCTTGTCGTAGTCGTTGCAGGTAGGCTGTGTGATTACTGGTTCCATTTCTTTGTCCTAACTCGATTTGTCGGAGCAGAATTCCTTATAAGAGTAGCTATAGGTTGTGGTTTTCTTTCGTTTGGAAGATGAAATTTTGATACGAATATCATGATTTCCATTACTACTAGGGTTAGGTTTGAAGTGGTGAGTATGCCTACAATGTATAGTACGATCCTCGTTTATAGGCACATAAATCTTAATAGCTTCAATGATCGAAGGTATGGCATTCGATATTCCTTGAGCTATTATATTTTCTATAGTATTTCTATCCAAAGAGTTTTCATTACTAGCCTGAATTTCTTGATCACGTGCTATTTCCTTTGACATCTGAATTACAAACATGTTCCGATATAATTATCACACAACTAAACAATTATACAGGCGTATTTTGTTTAGCACCACTATAGTCATAGCTATTAGTATTATGCGATGATAATTATATATATTAAGGTAACATATACACATGTTATATCTTAACATTTTCTCTTACTATATATCTTATCAAAATATAAGGAAAATGTATATCTTATATGCGTTGTTTCTTCCTTTGGTTTAATTGCTTTTATACTGCCTTAATTTAATTATATTTCCAGGGCTTATGGCTGGATAGGTATTCAGAAAATAAAGGTAAGTGTTTTATATGAAATTATGAGATTTTCCGTCATTGACTCATTATTGTTTTTCAAGAGGTGATGCTAGTACAGATATTTTTAAGGTATCTTTTAAATTAAAGAATAGATTTTGAGTAAACATGTAAGTTTGTTTCTTCTGTTATATAAAGGCTTGTCCTTCTACAAAAGACATTTGATTATTATATTGTATATATTATTAGGAAAATTGTATCTTGTATATACATACGTATAAATATAAAGTTTAAAATCAAATTATAAGAATCCAATTACATAATAGATTGTGTGAATTATCCGGTTTATCCCCATAACCTTGTTTATTTCTTTATAATAACAAAATAAATTTCTATTAAGTTATTGAACATAATATTTTGGAATAAAAGGAATTTTATCAAAAGGAATAAATTTATTATAAATTTTCTGGATTCTTTTAGAACAATTTAACCTTTAACTGACAGGTTGATTAATTAAATTTCTTATTTTATTATATCTATTTATTAAAGAATCACAACAGAGAATACAAAATAAATTATCATTCTCATCTTAGAACTTAGATATAATTTAAGAAATGAATTAAACTTATCAAATATTAAAAATTGTTTCTTTAGAGATATATGTACATATATTTTAAACATATCATTATACTGTACTAGATGTTTTTGTACACATCATTATTGCATAGATGGAACATTATTTATATTATTGATCAGTGTTGTAAAAGTCGCTAGACGGTCCCTAGTCGGCCGACTGGGGAGTTTGGAGTAATCGGAGTACTCGGAGAGTACTCAGGGAGTACGCGGACATGGTAAATATAAAGAAAATTAATTGTTATATATTATTTATGTGTTAAAATAAGCATAATTCATGTCAACTGAGTATAATTTAAAATGAAACATGTTTAAAGTTCAAATATTCTGAATACAAGTCCGACTAGTCTGAGTACAAGTCCGACTAGTCTGAGTACAAGGCCGAGTAGTCCGAGTACAAGGCCGAGTAGGCCGACTTTGACCGAGTTTGACCGATTAAAAGTCAACAAACCACGTTGACCGACTAGGCCGACTACGTCTGACTAAGCGCCGACTAGGCCGACTAGGCACCGAGTACTCTCGAGTAATCCCGAAGCCGATTAATTGAGATCGCCTAGGAGGAAGTCGCCTCGGAGGGGGTCCGAGGACCGAGTACTCGCCGGGTACTCGGCCGAGTAATCCGACTTTTACGACACTGTTATTGATACAAGTTATATAAAATATACATATATCTGATTTACATATAATCTAAGAGATAAGTTTAGGCTATTTCCAAGTGATATATAGGTATTACAGTATCAAGTTGTTATACATATTCCTGTTTCATAAATACTGTCTTATAAAATATTTTATATCTTCCATTGTATATATATATATATATATGCTTAAGTTTTAAAATCGCCAACTATGAATTACGAACTACAATAATTCTTGTTCATTATTTGTATAAACTGAATTAAGAACTTTGTTTTATAAAATTCTTTTAACATAGCTTTATTTTATTTTTCCAAAATATTATTATTATTATTATTATTAGTTTTAATTTAAAACAATGTTTAATAATATTGTTATTATAATAATAATAATGATAAATAATAACAGTACATATTAAAGACTTTTCTTAGGGAGCGTTTACTTATTTAAAAATTTCCCTAGCATGTTAATTATCATTAATATTGACTATATACATAATTTCTGAATATTACTTAATTTATCAATTTTTTTATAAATAATCTACATATTTAATATTTAATAATATGATAAAGAATTATAAAGTGATTGACAAAATATTTTAATTATCGTTTCTAAACAATACTAAAACATTATATTTTAACAAAATTAGTATAATTATATATTTTATCAAAACTTTTGACAAATACATATTTTTAAATTGATTAAAACTTTTCATAAATCATAAAATATTTTGCTTTCATTGAATGATATTTCATATTATGATATTTCAGTGATATCGTACCTAAAGGTGTTATTAATATCAATATTGCCACACCCCAAATTTCCACGTGTTACCAGTGGGCCCGGTAGGGGAATAACGTGACGTGGTTGGCAACATCATAGTCAAACAACACAATATATAAATGCACAGCGGAAGCAAAAGATAAATATATTACATTCCGAATATAAGTAATGTCAAAGTATTACAACGGAAGGTAAGGGATCCACAGGCGGATCAATAAAAGAAAACTGTTCAACAGACTTTAGCCATCTAGAACTTGCAAGATTCCCTAGTGACGCCCTGAGTTCCCAGCCAATTACGCATAGTACCTGTCACTTAACCTTTTGGAAAATACGTCAGTTTACACTGGTAAATACAAT
Organism: Helianthus tuberosus; assembly: GCA_030545235.1. Lineage (NCBI taxonomy): Eukaryota > Viridiplantae > Streptophyta > Magnoliopsida > Asterales > Asteraceae > Helianthus > Helianthus tuberosus. The sequence goes on from CM060364.1 coordinate 50,551,364, forward strand.
TAACTGACTCATTTTGGAAAAAGAGTTTGAAAAGTGATTCGAGTGCAAACGGCACAAAATATCTTGACACATTGATTAAAATGCACAGAGGCAAAATTAATCTTTTATACTTGGGACAATTTTATTAATAAAAAAAATCTTGTATCCGATTTACATGGTTGTCCAACATTTAGGGCCGGTGATTATACAATACAAGCCGGACAAGATTAATCGACACACCACAAATATAATCTCACAAGAAGATACCCTTACGAGTGAGTATACGTTATACATATGCAACAAGAGGTGTTTTGCCTACACCTTGTGCTTACGTCGTGGCCATTCACTTTTTAAAATGAGCCAAGGATATCCAGGACACGGTCATTAACCCCCAATGTTATTTGTTATCAATCAATACAGATTAAAACGGGATTATGCAATTTAATCATCTCCGATTAAAAGGTTTCTACACCCGACCAAGCGGTATTTTTATAATACCGTATCCCAAGCCCGTATAAGGGAAAATAAGTTAAAAGTATTTACCTGATGCAAAGTATAAATCACAATAAGCAAAATGCACGTAGCTTTTACTGGTTCTCCTAATCTGGAACGAAGGTTTAATATAACCTATTAGAATACTAACGGGTCTTTTATTAAGTTTAAGCTGAGACCGGCTAGTTTCAAAGATACGGTTCGTACGCACGATTAAGCGAAGACCGGATATAATGTGATTTAGACCCGACAAGTTCAGAGACTTGTTTAATATGGGTTTATTATTCACATTCTGGATTTTGAGATGAAACCGATAAGGTTTGACCCTATGCAAACTAGTTACATAAACCGGACCGGACGCGAATAATGCATAACGGGTAACCGAAAAGGTCGCGAACAGGTTTCCTAAGTTAATATGCTTTAATTAAGTTGTGATATCAGTATGATACCTTCCATAATGCCCAAAACGAGTTTAATCCTTAATTATGCCCGTAGGGGTATTTTGGTCATTTTAAAGATTATAAAAGGGATTTAACGTAACCCTGTTGTTCGGGACTGAAGAAATCAGTAAAATTACCTATTTTAATATGTTATATCAGTATGTATTTAGTCTTATGTGACAAAATGGTTTTTAAACCCAAACTATGCGTTTAATACGCGTATAAAGCCGTTTTAAGCGACGTACTACGCGTATAAAGCCGTTTTAAGCGACGTACGGGTTAAAATACGATTCTGAGTTTTCTGATCAGCAAAACAGGCTCAAAACACTCCATTTATTATTTAAAATCAGTGGCAATTGGATTGGTATCCAACGGACTCGTAAAACTCGTTTTATGGCTTAAAAGGGCATATTCGGTATTTACCGAATTAAGGCGATAAGCCTAGCTTAAGATCAGTTTAAAATAAATTAAAAATCTTCAAAAATCCCAAAATATTATTTAACATCAGTGGGTAAAAGGTTTGGTGCCGAAAATCGGGTTTAGATAGGCTATGCGCTAATCGCGCCGATTAATTAATAAAAAGCTTATTATTTACGCTAATGCGCATATCTCCTAATCTGGACCTCAAATTGATGTCAATTTTTGAGGGCAAGTTTATAATTCAGTAGACAAGGGTCTTGTCCACTTACATTACCAAAAAGCTCGTTTTATGATCGAAGGGGCATTATGGTCAATTTTAAGCACTTAACGGAAACGCGCGAACGAATCGGATAATCAACGAAACAATTACAGAGGCTTATACTAACATGTAACTAGGTCCTAATGGGACCTTAAGGCATTTCCAAATCAAACTAAAACGGGTCAGAACTGAAGTCAAAGCAAAAGTCAAAGTTTTGCGACTTTCGGTTCCGAACCGGGTTTAAACAGAAATTTGTCGAGTCGGACAAGCGTAGACAAGTTTTTTATACCTATTATCATGTTGTAGGAATGATTAAATAGGTTACACGCTTATTACATTGCTAATTACATGTTAAATCACAAATTAGCATTCTGTTGACTTTTTCGGATAACGTTTGACCCGACATTTGACCTAGTTAGGATGGAAATCAGTGAGTGCCCTTTTAGGGGTTAATTGCCCACATAATTACCATCTTATAACAACTTTCAATTTGACAAAACTCTGAACCGATTGTGTTTTATCGTTAAGTCAAACCATAATTACGACGGTTTGACTTTTAAGCTAAATACTAAGCTAAACTCAATTTAGAAAGGATTAGCCGACTTACCAAGGTCCTATGCACGAGATATGATCACTTGGAAGCAGGTTTGAGCTCCAAATTCGACCAGAAGTGCAGATGAAGTGTGAAGAACAATTGTGAACTTAAAGGGCCTTTTATAGTGATTTCAATCACCACAATTGCTTGACACATAGCCCTATGATCGACCACAACCATTCAACATGTGTCTCTAGTGTCTTAGGGTAGTGTAGGGGTCGTCCAAAGTGCAGAAAAACCGGCCAAGTGGGTCAGATTCGCGTAAAACAGGCTGCTGCCTGTTTTTCTGCTTCTGATGCTTCCACGCGGGCCGCCTAGCCCTCTGAAATCAGAATTTCCAATTTTTCATTTTTGCAACTTGTCTCTTGGCTTCACGAAAGGGCAACTAAGCCTAATTCTTGCATTTTGACCCTTTATTATTTACCCACAAGGGATTTAGGACTTGTACCCACTTTGCCAAGTCCCTGGACACTTCCGGTTAACCCGAAAAGTCTTAACTTTCAATGTTTACGCTTTAACCCCTCGCACACGAATTTGATCACAACTTTCTCATACGATAACGAAACTTTATGAAATTTATATCGCGCATTCTAGTGAGCATAATTAACAGTTACAAATCTTCGGGTTTGTCAAAAGGTCACTCAGAGGTATATCTTTAAACATGTTGACACATTTAACCCCTGTAGTTTGTAATCTCTCACTTTTAGCTTCGTATGATCCATGATTTATTCGTTTTATGTTATAAACATCATGTAGGGTTATTATGAAGTATATTTATTCACTGTTGACACTTAGAACCCGTATAAACACATACTTTCCATGTTTGTCAACTTTAGTCCTTTTATAACATTCTTTCACACGTTCAACTTTATGACACGTGTCAACACATTATAGGACGTGAATTTTCGAGGTGTTACATCCTCACCCCCTTAAAAGAAATCTCGGCCCGAGATTTACCGAAATAAAGGGAGTATTCTCTGCCTAATAATGGCAACTTACTGATGATTAGGAATTTGTATGATCTTATTTGTTGTTTCCTATGCAACTTTCAGATCCTGAATATTGGACTTACCAATCTATTGTCCTAACAACAGATGTTTAACATTTCATCTATACAAGGTCTCCAAAGGAGTAGCCTTAATACTTACATATCAATTATTAAAGAAAAGCTTATCTTAAGGTGGTTATTCCAACCTTTACTTAACTAATATTAAGGAATAGCTAATCCTTGTCGTTAGTCGAACAATTCGACGATCCTGGGTAGCTGATGGCAAATTCTTAATCGTTGCCTATTTAGGGTTGCGGCATGCATGCATAAGCAATATGAACCGTCTTTCTTATTTAATAATATAACACCCTCAGAATATCGAGTCTGGCTATATGAGCCTATGTCTTAAAACCTACTTACTCAAGGTTTCGTTTATTCCATAATTAATATGGAGTTTTCACAATACTCCAGCCCACGGCGGGCGACAAATCTTAATTCTACCTGCCTTCCAGGAGGTAAGCAGGGACATCTTTTGAGAAGATAATTAAGATACAAGGAGGCTACAGAGATTTTCCATATCTCAGGCTCCAGTTCATCCATCATTGTTCGTGTCAAATGAGTGACACCTTTATGTTATAAGTCCTCGAATTCCTTAATCGGGAACATTTACTTAAAAAAAAATTCCATTTTTGGATACCTTCTTTGAATACTACTAGTCGACTTTAGTACAATATGATCATTGGGATATCTTAGGGTTCCATGTATTAAACCTCCATGCTGATCAGACATGGAAATAATCTATGGGACACACTAGGATACACCAATCCTCATATGACACTTTTATCAAACATAGTTTGGCATTCGTAGGCGATAGAAAACAATGAGAAAGATAATTAAAATAACATATGTTGTCGTACTCTATGCAAAGAAAGAGTGCTCTTAGATTTTCGGAAGGATTCCTTGCCGATACGAGAAGGATCGGTTACTAAGGTTTCCTTGGTAATTTATACCTTGTGGATGATAAAAAAATTTTTGCTAAGTTTATGGTTCATGAAGATTTATTATTGCCTGTATTAAAAACAGGGCACTTAGCAGAAATTATCATTGATACATGATAAGGAAGTTTATTGTACAAGTGCTTATATTTAATTAATAATGGAAGTTTCACAAACTAGGCACCTAGCTCAGTTGGCTAGGCGCGCGAAAGGGTGCGGCCGGCCTAGACCCAGGTTCGATTCCGGGGACGGCCAGTTCCACCATTTTTTTATGTTTAATATTGATTAATCGTACGGATACGTGTAATTACGAGGGTTGTCTCATAAGGAGTCTTGATAATTAATTGCTTCTTATCACTCACAATATGGGCTTGATTCTTAGGGCAACCAAATCGATCTTTATCACTATATTGAGTCCTTAAGTATGCAACCAAAAGTTTGCTATTAGGGTATTAGAAAAGAGTGATTTCTAATAGATATTAAATATCAATATAGGATTTGTTGGAGCATTTTCTAACGTAACATCGGTCACTTCCTACCGTGCATTAAATGACCGGAGTCTTAATCAGGTGGAGACCACAGTTCTCAACCTTTATCATTCATAATATATTTATATGTGCCAGTATCAAATAAGTTTCTACATAAACTGCTTGATAAGGAAAGGTACATATTATATTATTATTATTCTGCCCCATCTCCTGGGCGTTCATCCTGACAACTCGTGCGTTTGTTCTCTTGGCCTACTCGGGCCTCTTCTGGTTCCTAGGGCAGTTGGTCTTGATATGCCCCTTCTCGTTGGAACCATAACAGGTTGCATCTTTCAACTTCTTGCAATCCAGGGTTTTATGTTCCCTAGATTTGCAAATTCCACACGGTAGAGGCTGAGACTCAAACCTGCATTTCCCGTAGTGGCGCTTCTTGCAAATCTTGCATACAGGTTTCTGATTGGACTTTTGTTTATTCTTTTTCTTAGAACTCTGGGAGTTATCTACCTCCCTTTTTCTTCTTGTCAGTTTAATGAGAGTTTTCCTCCTCTCTTTCACTTCTTCTCTCGCCAGAAGCCTTAACAGACTTAATTCTGATTGCGTCTAAGGTGAGAGATAAGGATAAGTCCACTACGGACCTATATGTGGTTGGCCTAGATGCTTTAACATTCCCTTTTATCTCTGGTGCTAGGCCTCCAATGAAACGCGCTATGCGTTTAGGTTCAGGGGTGACTAGATAAGGAACCAGGCGGGACATAGTGTTGAAACTTGTCACATATGCCTGACAATCCAAATTCTCCATGACCAGAGTCAAGAAGTCTGATTCTATCTTTTCTACTTCATGCTGGGGGCAATAGTTTTCCTTGACTAATGCAACAAATTGCTCCCAAGATAAGTTGTAGAGTAGAACCTTTCCCGTGGCTTGGAGCAATGATCTCCACCATGCCAACGCTTCCCCTTTGAATGATTGTGAAACAAATTTCACAACATCTTGCTCCGCACAACCGCTGATGTCGACAACAGCGTCCATCTCCTCGAGCCATGTCATGCAATCGATGGCTCCTTCTTCTCCTGTAAAGTCTCTGGGCTTGCAGGAGACGAAATATTTATATGAACAGGTCTTAACTGGTGCCTCTTGATGAAACACAACTTGTCTATACGGAATACTCCTTTGATTTGACAAATCATGAACATCGTCCTCCTTTGACTCATGCGTTTTAAGAGGGGGCTTACAACTAGCCGTAGATAGAGTCTTAGAGTGGGTATCATTCGACTCATCATACTGCCGATCAAGTGCTCGAGCAACAGCATAATCTATTATTGCCTGTAGTTCTGCTCCAGTCACATTAATTCTGGTAGTATCATTGCTCTCCTTCAAGTGACTGTTAACTTCATCTAATCCAGCCATGTAGCTTGATTGCTACATAAATATTAACAATGATTTATTCAGAGATTATTATGGAATCATCATCTTTGACGATTTATCAACCATGGTAATATAAACCATATTGGTTAACTTGTTAGTTATATTTAATTAGTATTTTCCATTATAATTTATCCTAGTTATGAAACATTAAGGATATTAGAGTGGCGCAAAAAGGCCTAGTCACAAGGACAGTTCTAAATTTTTATAAGCCATGATTTCAGAGAATCGAGGCATTAAGGTTTGAATCACGTTCATTACCTTGACAGGGAGTTGTAGACTTCAACTGTCTTTTGTCTTTTAGGACAATAGATATAGCCCGTGGGCATTTCCCTTCTGAGGGATGGTTATAATATGATCATCTTCTCAGATGCTATTAGTCGAGATCGTATGGATCCTACCGACTATTACGCTTGGACCTGGTCCAATACTTTTAGACAGGAGGTCACAGACCACCACTGCCGTTGTCTTATCGGACAACAAGTTTAGCCCGTAGGCACTTCATCACTACTGGATGTTTATAATGTGATCATCTTATAGGATGACACAAGCCATGATTTCTAAATCACTAGGCTAGATAAAAAAAATTGGAAGAATCTAATATAAGGATGACTGTTGTGATTTTCTCGAGTCACATTTGTCAAGAGTGCTAACACGTTCTTAGGTGTTAACAAGGATTTGAATCTCTTGAGTAGGTTTCACCATCTTGGCCGCGTAGGCTAGGTTTCACCTTTAAGATTATCTTTAAGATGTATACTGGCAGGAAAGTAAGGATATTTATTTTATTCAGGATTTTTATCATAAATCCTAATTTATAATTTAATAATAGCACAAATGGCCTAGTCGCGTAGACAAGTTAATTTATAAGCCAAGATTTCAGAGAATCAGGGCAATTTATGAATTAGTAATGGCACAAAAGGCCTAGTCACGTGGACAAGTTTAATTTATAAGCCATGATCGTCTGGGATCGAGGCATTTAGTAATAGCACAAAAGGCTTAGTCACGTGGACAAGTTTAATTTATAAGCCATGATCGTCTGGGATCGAGGCATTTAGTAATAGCACAAAAGGCTTAGTCACGTGGACAAGTTTAATTTATAAGCCATGATCGTCTGGGATCGAGGCATTTAGTAATAGCACAAAAGGCTTAGTCACGTGGACAAGTTTAATTTATAAGCCATGATCGTCTGGGATCGAGGCATTTAGGTGTGAATCAAAGTTCATTACCTTTTCTTGACAGGGAGCTGTAGGCTACCACCGTCTTAGTCTCAGAGGACGTTAATTATAGCCCGTAGGCACTTCCCTTCTAAGGGATGTTATTTTCCATTCATTTCATATTTCATGTTTAGAATGAAAACTTAATTTAATCAATCCATTATATGAAAATAGAAGTACAGAGTTGCCCTAAGCGGGTCTTTGAAGGGATAATGTGTCCTTAAAGGGACTGAAAGATAAATATGTCCTTATAAGGACTATCAAAGAAACGATCTGTAGCAAAAGGAGTTTCCTCTTCAATTTATGTCTGAATGCTTTCTCCTTGGTTGTACGTTTCATCCTGGCCGCGGTACGAAGCTCAGCATTTCAAGGCTCCGGATGTGGAGAATTTCTAATACAGTTTCTTCGCTTGGCGACGTATCCAATATATATAAAAATTGGAAGCAAAAATTTCCAGATTAGGATTGAGAATATTCCTATGTTAAGTCTAGACTCAGAAGATTTAGGAATGTGCAATTGTGTCATTGAGATTAAACACAAAAAGCTAGTGTTTAATTCACTCAATGTTGGCTCTGATACCAACCTGTCACACCCCAAATTTCCACGTGTTACCAGTGGGCCCGGTAGGGGAATAACGTGACGTGGTTGGCAACATCATAGTCAAACAACACAATATATAAATGCACAGCGGAAGCAAAAGATAAATATATTACATTCCGAATATAAGTAATGTCAAAGTATTACAACGGAAGGTAAGGGATCCACAGGCGGATCAATAAAAGAAAACTGTTCAACAGACTTTAGGCATCTAGAACTTGCAAGATTCCCTAGTGACGCCCTGAGTTCCCAACCAATTACGCATAGTACCTGTCACTTAACCTTTTGGAAAATACGTCAGTTTACACTGGTAAATACAATTAACTGACTCATTTTGGAAAAAGAGTTTGAAAAGTGATTCGAGTGCAAACGGCACAAAATATCTTGACACATTGATTAAAATGCACAGAGGCAAAATTAATCTTTTATACTTGGGACAATTTTATTAATAAAAAAAATCTTGTATCCGATTTACATGGTTGTCCAACATTTAGGGCCGGTGATTATACAATACAAGCCGGACAAGATTAATTGACACACCACAAATATAATCTCACAAGAAGATACCCTTACGAGTGAGTATACGTTATACATATGCAACAAGAGGTGTTTTGCCTACACCTTGTGCTTACGTCGTGGCCATTCACTTTTTAAAATGAGCCAAGGATATCCAGGACACGGTCATTAACCCCCAATGTTATTTGTTATCAATCAATACAGATTAAAACGGGATTATGCAATTTAATCATCTCCGATTAAAAGGTTTCTACACCCGACCAAGCGGTATTTTTATAATACCGTATCCCAAGCCCGTATAAGGGAAAATAAGTTAAAAGTATTTACCTGATGCAAAGTATAAATCACAATAAGCAAAATGCACGTAGCTTTTACTGGTTCTCCTAATCTGGAACGAAGGTTTAATATAACCTATTAGAATACTAACGGGTCTTTTATTAAGTTTAAGCTGAGACCGGCTAGTTTCAAAGATACGGTTCGTACGCACGATTAAGCGAAGACCGGATAGAATGTGATTTAGACCCGACAAGTTCAGAGACTTGTTTAATATGGGTTTATTATTCACATTCTGGATTTTGAGATGAAACCGATAAGGTTTGACCCTATGCAAACTAGTTACATAAACCGGACCGGACGCGAATAATGCATAACGGGTAACCGAAAAGGTCGCGAACAGGTTTCCTAAGTTAATATGCTTTAATTAAGTTGTGATATCAGTATGATACCTTCCATAATGCCCAAAACGAGTTTAATCCTTAATTATGCCCGTAGGGGTATTTTGGTCATTTTAAAGATTATAAAAGGGATTTAACGTAACCCTGTTGTTCGGGACTGAAGAAATCAGTAAAATTACCTATTTTAATATGTTATATCAGTATGTATTTAGTCTTATGTGACAAAATGGTTTTTAAACCCAAACTATGCGTTTAATACGCGTATAAAGCCGTTTTAAGCGACGTACGGGTTAAAATACGATTCTGAGTTTTCTGATCAGCAAAACAGGCTCAAAACACTCCATTTATTATTTAAAATCAGTGGCAATTGGATTGGTATCCAACGGACTCGTAAAACTCGTTTTATGGCTTAAAAGGGCATATTCGGTATTTACCGAATTAAGGCGATAAGCCTAGCTTAAGATCAGTTTAAAATAAATTAAAAATCTTCAAAAATCCCAAAATATTATTTAACATCAGTGGGTAAAAGGTTTGGTGCCGAAAATCGGGTTTAGATAGGCTATGCGCTAATCGCGCCGATTAATTAATAAAAAGCTTATTATTTACGCTAATGCGCATATCTCCTAATCTGGACCTCAAATTGATGTCAATTTTTGAGGGCAAGTTTATAATTCAGTAGACAAGGGTCTTGTCCACTTACATTACCAAAAAGCTCGTTTTATGATCGAAGGGGCATTATGGTCAATTTTAAGCACTTAACGGAAACGCGCGAACGAATCGGATAATCAACGAAACAATTACAGAGGCTTATACTAACATGTAACTAGGTCCTAATGGGACCTTAAGGCATTTCCAAATCAAACTAAAACGGGTCAGAACTGAAGTCAAAGCAAAAGTCAAAGTTTTGCGACTTTCGGTTCCGAACCGGGTTTAAACAGAAATTTGTCGAGTCGGACAAGCGTAGACAAGTTTTTTATACCTATTATCATGTTGTAGGAATGATTAAATAGGTTACACGCTTATTACATTGCTAATTACATGTTAAATCACAAATTAGCATTCTGTTGACTTTTTCGGATAACGTTTGACCCGACATTTGACCTAGTTAGGATGGAAATCAGTGAGTGCCCTTTTAGGGGTTAATTGCCCACATAATTACCATCTTATAACAACTTTCAATTTGACAAAACTCTGAACCGATTGTGTTTTATCGTTAAGTCAAACCATAATTACGACGGTTTGACTTTTAAGCTAAATACTAAGCTAAACTCAATTTAGAAAGGATTAGCCGACTTACCAAGGTCCTATGCACGAGATATGATCACTTGGAAGCAGGTTTGAGCTCCAAATTCGACCAGAAGTGCAGATGAAGTGTGAAGAACAATTGTGAACTTAAAGGGCCTTTTATAGTGATTTCAATCACCACAATTGCTTGACACATAGCCCTATGATCGACCACAACCATTCAACATGTGTCTCTAGTGTCTTAGGGTAGTGTAGGGGTCGTCCAAAGTGCAGAAAAACCGGCCAAGTGGGTCAGATTCGCGTAAAATAGGCTGCTGGCTGTTTTTCTGCTTCTGATGCTTCCACGCGGGCCGCCTCATGTTTTAAGATTTCTCACGCGGGCCGCCTGGCCCTCTGAAATCAGAATTTCCAATTTTTCATTTTTGCAACTTGTCTCTTGGCTTCACGAAAGGGCAACTAAGCCTAATTCTTGCATTTTGACCCTTTATTATTTACCCACAAGGGCTTTAGGACTTGTACCCACTTTGCCAAGTCCCTGGACACTTCCGGTTAACCCGAAAAGTCTTAACTTTCAATGTTTACGCTTTAACCCCTCGCACACGAATTTGATCACAACTTTCTCATACGATAACGAAACTTTATGAAATTTATATCGCGCATTCTAGTGAGCATAATTAACAGTTACAAATCTTCGGGTTTGTCAAAAGGTCACTCAGAGGTATATCTTTAAACATGTTGACACATTTAACCCCTGTAGTTTGTAATCTCTCACTTTTAGCTTCGTATGATCCATGATTTATTCGTTTTATGTTATAAACATCATGTAGGGTTATTATGAAGTATATTTATTCACTGTTGACACTTAGAACCCGTATAAACACATACTTTCCATGTTTGTCAACTTTAGTCCTTTTATAACATTCTTTCACACGTTCAACTTTATGACACGTGTCAACACATTATAGGACGTGAATTTTCGAGTTGTTACAAATATCATAATATTAATATAATTTATTTTAAATTGTATTTACATAATTAAGAGGATACAAATTTGAATATTATATTATGAATATATCCCCTTTTTATAGCCTATTTTACATACCCTGAGAATTTAAAGGAGAGGAAATCATCTAGGTATAATACTTATTATTTATATCATGATGTTTATAAAGTATCATATCCGAATTGCATTTATTAATACTAAAATATTAATATTAACATTCTATTATTACTGTAAAATTTGTATTGCATTATGTTCCCACATATATATGGATATGATAGATATATAAGATATCACGAAATTTACTAAGACATGATATTATTAATATATACCATTTATATATATTATAGCATAAGTGTAAGATACAGATATGGGTAACACTTATTGGGAATTCAAATTTCGTTAAATATAATAAAACACATTAAAATTTTATGTTCACAGGATAACACATAAGATATTAATTTCTTAACACAAATGGTTAAGGGTTTAGGTATTGGAAGAACACCTAAAGGGCTTAAATCAGTGGCATAGCTCTGATACCACCTTCTGTCACAACCCCCGTCCCCTAACACTCCAGGAACGGGCGGCCGCGACCAGTTTCAGTGGTATCAATGTTTATCAATATGGCAGCGGAAATTTCATCAGGACCGCAGTTAGGAAATATTTTTATCAGAGTTAAACACCAAAAATATTCAAAAGAAAGAAATGGGATAAAACCCAAGTTTCTCTGATAATACATTTATAAGTGGGACAAAACCCGATTTTTCATTTTGATACATTTATAGGAATAATCCCAATTATTGAAAACAATTCTCCTTTTTAATTAGGTAACTTTTATTGCCACTTTTCTAAGCCTTCAGTGCTCTCCAGCTGGCTTTTATTGGCTTCACACTAAGTTACCTGAAACACGTGTTTAAAACATTTTATCAGTAGGAAATACTGGTGAGTGAATCCCAGTTTAATCAAGATTAGCAAAACCATTGTACATTATTGAGGGTGGTCGCGCAATTACATTTGTTTCCATCTACTTAATTACCACCCACGGTACTGTCAACCCGACTTGTGGTCATGTTACTCCTCGCAAGGTAGTAACAAATTTTGTATACAAAACCCCAACATATCGACGATAATTGTAGAATACAAATACTCAATAACTGTTTAATATATTATTAATTGTGTGAGGTTTTGTAAAAGCAAATTTCAAAAAGGAGATTACTCACATTGCTGTCTTAGGGTTTTCCTTTAGGATTTCCTGGTGATTATCTATTGATTACACAATGAATATGCGTTAGTATAATAACCCAATATTTACATTAGTAATACCCTTCCCAAGACAGAATTCCAACGACTACGTCGGGTAGGACCTCGACAACCGTTACGGAATCCTAGATCAATCGGGCAGCGTATCTAATACGTAACCAAGGGTTATGATACTTACAACGAGGCAGAACTTCGTTATTTTAGTGGGTATAATATCCGAGTATAGCTTCTACTATATAGAAATTTGAGAGAGATTGAAAGAAAATGAACGAGGAATGTCTGAAGCTCGAGGCCCCTATTTATAGGTCTGGTCGTCGGTCTCTCGCGCCCCGCGAAGAAGAACAAGGGGGCTTACGCGGCCCGCGAGGGCCCTAAGACGGCAACGAGGTTCGCTGAGTCATCGACACGTGGCGGCTCTAGGTCTTTTCCTTACGTTGAGCTGTCGCGGCCCGCAATGGATAGGGTCAAGGGCTTCGCGTCCCGCGAGTGCCCCTTGAATTTTGTTTAAATTTTATTTTTAATTATGTAAAGATATTTGGGACCGGTTTTCGCATTCGAGGTGTATTTAGGAGCATCTTGGGTCACGTTAAAGGTTCCGGGAGAGCTGCTACATTTGTGGAGGTAAAGAAGTACATAACTTTAAAGTTTATGTTATATTTGTTGTCATATCTATTTGCCTACCTATGTTTAGTTATCTTCAAACATGTACATATATAAGTGTATTTCGAGAATATTAGGAGAGTTGTTATATCCTCCCCACCTTGTTTTAAATCTCGTCCTCGAGATTTGGGCTACTATATTCCCTCAGAGTTATATGTAGTTTGCAAAAATAGTGTCAAAGTGAGTTTTAAATTCTAGTCTTTGTTGGACAGAAATTTGGCGAAAAGTAATTCATCTGGTCTCGAGATAGTGTAAGAAACAATAGGTTAAAGTGATACGAGATTATCAAAAGAGTTATAATAAATGAAAATCTTTCAAGTAGTTTTGTTTAAAAGTTTTTCTATAGAAAGGGTCGTTAAAGATGAAAGTCAAGTTCCAGGTATGTTAGACCATTTATTAAACAAACAGGATCCGTAGCTTATCAGTGATAACTAACGGAAATGATGTATGAAATCTTACAAAAATGCTTAGCAATTGAATCTTTAGTGAGATTTTTCTAAGGACATTGAGAAACATAGTTTGTTTTGATTAGTTCCAGGAATTATTAACTGAACAACTAAATTTCACAAAATCAATAGAGACATCTGAATCGAATATAAACGACTTTTAGGGATAATAGGATTCAATGTCGAAAGAGAACTTACTTTGTTCGTTCAAAAAGAACTTTGAATCAATAATCTTAATTGAAGATAGAAGTATGAAAAATGATTTGTCAATAATCAACCCATAATCAATAACGTTTATTTAAATGGCAAGGATACACTGGACAATATAATAGAATTTAGTGTATCATGGTCTTAATACATAATTGTATCAAGACTATTTGAATGATGAGTAAAATGAATAACGTATGATTAGGGTTTATTATTAGCACAGGCTACGAATTTATACATACACCGCAAGGTGTTATAATGACTTGAAAGAATTCAATGATTACGGTGACCGAATGAATTTACCGTTTTCAAAACTAACTGAAAGTTTCAAATAAAGAAAGAGATGAATATTGTAGAATTAATTCAAATATGAAAGAAATGTTGGAGGTACATTGGAATAAGAATTTTAGGTACATTTATCTTAACACAAAATTGCATTAAGACTGGTTTAGGATAATGAATCAATAAATAGATAAATTCGTACCTCAGGTGTGAAAATGAAATGAATTCAAGTTTCAAAGAAATCGTCACCGCAAGGTGTCGTGGTTACCAATGATACATTGAATTTGAAGACTTCAAACAAGTTTACTATGATTCAAACAATTAGATTACCTCGAATATAATGATCCCAATTCATCATATGAAATTTTGAATTGAATGCATTTGGTGAACAAGTTCAAATAATTGAACTTGGTTTGGACATATTCCAACAATGGATATATGTTTTTGGCAAGAATTGGTTTCCATGAAAATTTGGTAAGTAGCTTTGAAAAGTAACTCTGAAAAGAAAAGGAATTTTCCAAGAAATCTGTTGATTTGATATAAAAAATCAGCATTGTGTAATCATATAAATTATCAGAGTGAGTATAACGAAATATTTTATTAGAATCCATCTGCTACCAGGAACAGCACCTATTGCTAAAGCACCCTACCGTCTAGCACCCACAGAGATGCAAGAATTAAAGAAGCAGTTAGACGAATTATTAAAGAAAAGATTCATACAGCCAAGTTCGTCACCATGGGGAGCACCGATATTGTTCGTTAAAAAGAAGGACAGGTCAATGCGAATGTGCATTGATTACCGTGAATTGAACAAAGTCATGATTAAGAATCGGTACCCATTACCAAGAATCGATGATTTGTTTGATCAGTTGCAAGGAGCTCGATTTTTCTCTAAAATCGATTTACGATCAGGGTATCATCAATTAAAGGTACAAGAAGAAGACATTCCTAAAACCGCATTTAGAACAAGGTATGGCCATTATGAATTTACTGTCATGCCATTTGGTTTAACCAATTTCCCAGCCGCATTTATGGACATGATGAACCGAATATGTAAGCCATATTTGGATAAATTCATAATTGTTGTTATAGATGATATTCTCATTTACTCTAAGAGTAAAGAGGAACATGCAACGCACCTGCACGTACTTCTAAGTTTATTGAGAAAAGAAAAGCTTTTTGCAAAGTTTTCTAAGTGCGAGTTTTGGTTAGAACAGGTACAGTTTCTTGGACATCTAGATGAAGGAATTCATGTGGATCCCACCAAGATCGAGGCAATTACCAAATGGAAAACCCCTGAGTCACCAACTGAGGTTAGAAGTTTCTTAGGATTAGCCAGTTATTATAAAAGATTTATTCGAGTTTTTTCTAAAATAGCCATTCCCTTAACTAAGCTAACCTGTAAATCTGTTAAGTTTGAATGGGGACCAAAACAAGAAGAAGCCTTTAGAATTCTTAAGCAAAGATTAACCAACGCACCCATACTAGCGTTACCAGAAGGAACTGAAGACTTTGTAGTCTATTGTGATGCTTCTAAATTAGGTTATGGATGTGTGTTGATGCAACGTTAAAAGGTTATAGCTTATGCATCTAGACAACTTAAGAATCATGAAGAGAATTATTCAACCCATGATCTAGAGTTAGGAGCCATAATTTTTGCTCTGAAGATTTGGAGACATTACCTTTACAGTAGTAAGTTTACCATTTTCACCGATCATAAGAGTTTAAGATATGTTTTTGGACAAAAAGAGTTGAATATGAGGCAAAGATGCTGGATGGAGATACTTAGTGAATATGATTGTAATATCCAGTATCATGAAGGAAAGGCTAATGTAGTGGCTGATGCTTTAAGTCGAAAATATCATGAAAAGCCAAAAAGAGTACGTTCTCTTAAATTAAATCTACAAGTAGATTTAAATGAACAGATTAGAAAAGCACAAGAATCAGTAATCAAGGATGATACTGAGAAATTAAAAGGAATGATTAAGGAATTAGAACAAGGAACAGATGGAATCTGGAGATTCCATAAGAAAAGAATGTGGATACCCAAATTAGGCAACCTACGCCACCGTATGTTAGAAGAAGCCCATAAGTCTAAGTATACAATGCATCTTGGAAATGATAAAATGTATCAGGATTTAAGAAAGAATTTCTGGTGGATAGGAATGAAGAAGGATATAGCAGCTTATGTTTCTAAGTGTTTAACATGTTCGCAAGTTAAAGCTAAACACTAGAAACCCTCAGGTTTATTGCAGCAGTTAGAAATGCCAGTGTGGAAATGGGAATTGATAACAATGGATTTTGTTACCAAATTACCCAAAACAAGAAAAGGTAATGATACAATCCGGGTGATTATAGACAGGCTAACTAAGTCAGCTCATTTCTTACCAATGAAGGAAACTTTCAGTATGGAACAATTAGCTAAGTTGTATGTAAATGAAATAGTTTCACTACATGGAATTCCTTTATCAATTTTTTCTGATAGAGATAGCCGTTTTACCTCTCATTTTTGGGCAAGTTTCCAAAAAGCAATGGGAACCAAGTTGAATCTAAGCACAGCCTATCATCCTCAAACGGACGGACAAAGCGAAAGGACAATTCAGACAATGGAGGACATGCTTAGAGCTTGTGTAATTGATTTCGGAGGTAATTGGGACGATCATTTGCCATTAATAGAATTTTCTTACAATAACAGCTATCACACAAGTATTAATGCTGCACTATTCGAAGCACTTTATGGACGAAAGTGCCGAACCCTAGTCTGTTGGGCAGAGATCGGAGAAAAGCAACTTTCTGGACCTGAGATAGTGCAAGAAACAACTGACAAGATTATCCAAGTCAAGGAACGACTGAAAGCAGCACGTGACCGACAAAAGAGTTATGTTGATAACAGACGAAAGCCATTGGAATTTCAGGTAGGAGACAAAGTGTTATTGAAAGTTTCTCCTTGGAAAGGGGTGGTAAGATTCATCAAAAGGGGAAAGCTAAGCCCCAGGTATGTTGGACCTTTTGAGATTAATAAAAGAGTAGGACCTGTAGCTTATCAGCTACAACTACCAGAGGAAATGGCAGGTGTCACACCCCAACCGATGGCGGAAACATCGGGGCATGGCACTGAGCGAAACAGATTGTCCAGAATTTTCCATAACAACTATATTTACCAAATATTTAAAGCAACAAGTCATATAAGATAATACAATTATTACAGACAAAATCTAGTCAGGTAGTTCTGTTTCGAAAACTCAGATTTATACATAAATAGTTTATTTATTGGTTTCTAGGACCTCCTTTCCTAGCTTCGATTTCATCACAGCACAGAGAGCATCCTAGACCTTTCCTTGCCTCAAGTTCACAGCAAGCTAAGCGTATAAACAACTTAAGCACCTGTCACATACGTTAAAGTAACAGTCAATACACATAGTGTAAAGGTGAGCATACAAGTTTGATAATAGCATATGTAGAGTTTGAAAGCGTTACGCATAACCCGCACGTACACAGAGTGAAATGAGGCATGTTAGTTATCGACATGAACCTATCGATACCAATGACTGCGGGTTGACTGCCCAAGGCAGTTCGCGATACATACTCACCACTGTGAGCCATGTAGGTAATTGTCCTTAACAACCCCCGAGTGAACGGGTACTGAGTCCAAACTAATAGTACTACCGTTGCTAAGGCAAGTAGACAGCATTCCATGTGTAAACATAATAAACAAGCATTCATTTAGTCACGTATACATGCGATAACGGTTAGCGTTTAAAGTATTGCGTAGTGTGTTCGATGTGATTTTGTATAAGTAACATATGTAACACCAAAAAGTACGTAAAGCAAAAAGGGATCGAGTATACTCACAACGATTGATGGATTGAAGGGAGCGCTAGAGAGTAGGGTTAGCCTGAACAGATTGATAGCATAACGATAAGCGACGCGTAAAACAATGCAAGGTACAAGTGAGGCGGACAGCAGTTCGATCGGATGGTAATCCGATCGGTTGGCCAGTCGTGCGGGTGGTAGTCTGTTCGGACGGTCATCCGGTTGGATGACTGTTCGAGTGGATTGTTTCTTCCTTTGGGAAGGATGTGTTTGTGTATGATGGCTTGACTTTTGAAGTTTTCGTTGTAGTATTTTGAAAACATAGAAGTATCTCTACCTTTCAGGTCGGTCGATCGGACGGTCGTTCGATCGAACGGCAACCCGATTGGTTGGGCACTTCAGTAAGAACAAGTTCACAGCAGGTTGTCACTCGATCGGACGGTCGTTTGATCGGGTGGCATCCTTTGTGCATTGAACATGTTGAAAGTTATTTAAGTGTTGAAGTTCAAATGTCTCATGATTCGAATGGCAATTCGATCGGATGGTAGTTCGATCGGACAACAATTCGTTCAATATTCAGACTTCAAATGTTGGCAAAAATGGTTAAGTGTGGGACCCAAGGTGCAAGTCGTTCGGTTGAAAAACCGTTCGGTTGGCAGTCCGTTCGGACGGTGGTCCGATCGGACGACATTCCGTCTTGCTCGTTCCGTTCGTCTCACACTTGGCTGTTTTGATCGTTTGTCGTTTTATCGAGATGTTTTGATAACGTGTTAAGCAACAGAAACCTCGTCAATACTTGGTACTCCTGATCGGACAGGAATCACCCAAATCCTGTCAGTTAACGGTTCGAGACGGTGTTCTATGTTTAACCCGAAATCGGTAGTCTCGTGGATATAATCCAGACCTTGAGCCAACACAACCACAAGAATGAGTAGTAAGTCGGCACGAGCTCCGATTCTATCGGTTTTGAAGGCATTGAGTGTAAAAGAGTTGAAAGAAAGTTGGAAAACCATCTTTCCATCCTTTTCATTGTGTATATGTTTAGATCTATGAAAGATCTTTGTTTGTTTATGTGGAAATCGGTTAGATCTAAGTTGTTCTTGGTGGATTGAGGCCAAAACATGAAGTTATTCAAGAACACATGATGACGTCATCTTAGAACACCTTGAATCTTGATGATTTCACGGTTAAAAGTTGAGATTTAAAAGATAGAAAGGTGTAGGGGTGCGTGTAGATTAAGGAAGTACAAGATTTAGGACGAAATCTTACCGGAATTGTGAGAAATCGGGGAAAAAACAAGGTTAGCGTGCTGGTCGGACGTCAGTTGACAAAAGTAGAAAGAATGAAAGTGACAAGGGGTATTTATAGGGTTACCCAAAGTGGAAAGGGGGCTGGTCGAACGGTTAGGCAGCCCGATCGAACAGCCTGTCCGATCGGACGGCAGTCCGGTCGAACGGCTGGTCGATCGGTTGGTCGCCTGATCGATCAGTCGCTTGGTTCGAGTGTTCGGTGCGTCGAGTTTTGATGTTTCGATTGCGATTGTGAGCGTTTCGATGCGATAGAGTTTCCTAGTCCAATTACTTTTAATCCCAACTACTATATCAACATACAAGCATCCTTACTTCGTATTCGTTTAGCATTTGCGATTCGATTGCGATTGAATTCGATTGCGTTTCGATTGATTACCACACATAACATAAATAAACATGCACAAGTAACACATAAGGCACACACACACGTATAACAGTAACCAAAATGCGTAATTTGAGTTGCGAGTGCGATTGCGATAACGATAAAGCGATTAAACAAGCGATAAATAGCGATTACTATGCGATTATTAATAGATACTCCACATAATACAACTAAAGTGAGAATAAAATAGACTAATTACGAGTCAAAGAAGTCAAAACAGGAATTGAGCAAGGAGAGACAGATCGCAATTAGCAATCTTTTCTCCCTTTGACTTCAATCTTGACTTTGACTTTGACTTTCGAAACACGGGGTGTTACAGCCTCCCCTAGTTGAGGGAATTTCGTCCCGAAATTAGGCCGAAGCCGTAACAAACAACTGCGGGTACTTCGCCTTCATGTCGCTTTCGAGTTCCCAAGTGAACTCTGCGCCTCGTTTGCCTTCCCATCGGACTTTCACAATAGGAATGCGCGAGCGTCTGAGCTGCTTGGTTTGGCGATCCATGATTTCGACAGGCTTCTCCACGAAGTGTAGTGTTTCGTTTACTTGGAGCTCATCGAGAGGCACAATTAAATCATGCTCAGCCAGGCACTTTCGGAGGTTTGACACATGGAAAGTCGGGTGGACGTTACTAAGTTCCTCCGGTAGTTTGAGTTTGTAGGCGACTTTTCTGATCCTTTCCAGAATCTTAAAAGGTCCAACATATCGAGGCGCTAGTTTTTCTTTCTTGCCGAATCTGACCACACCCTTCCAAGGTGATACCTTTAAGAGTACGTAGTCGCCAATGTCAAATTCAAGGGGCTTGCGTCGTCTATCGGCGTAACTTTTCTGTCGACTTCGAGCTTTCAACAAGTTGTCTCGGATTTGGAGGACTTTGTCAGTCGTTTCTTGCAATAGCTCAGGACCGGTTAATTGCGAGTGACAGATCTCGTGCCACACAATAGGCGATCGACATTTTCTTCCGTATAAGGCCTCGAATGGTGCCATTGGAATGCTGGAATAATAACTGTTGTTGTACGAGAATTCGACTAATGGCAGGTATGCATCCCAATTACCACCAAAATCTATGACACACGAACGGAGCATGTCTTCAAGAGTACGGATCGTTCTTTCAGTCTGACCGTCGGTTTGAGTGTGGAATGCGGTACTTAAGTTAAGCATAGTACCGAGAGCTGCTTGAAACGTTTCCCACAGTCGCGAGGTAAACCAAGCATCACAGTCAGAGATGATGTCGCGAGGCGTCCCATGATTACAAATGATCTCGTTGGTGTAGATTCGGGCTAATCGTTCTACCTTGTAGTCTTCCCTTATTGGCAAAAAGTGAGCAGATTTGGTCAAACGGTCAACAACAACCCATATGCTGTCGTGACCTGATGACGTGTGCGGAAGCTTTGTTATGAAGTCCATAACTATACTCTCCCACTTCCACATAGGGATCGGCGGTTGTTCGAGTAAGTCAGAGGGTCTTTGGTGTTCAGCCTTGACCCTTGCACAAGTCAGGCACTTTCCAACGTAGAGAGCAATATCCCTTTTCATGCCCGGCCACCAGTACTTGTAGCGAAGATCCTGGTACATTTTATCAGCACCAGGATGAATAGAATACCGGGATTTGTGGGCTTCGTCCATCAATATCTTTCGCAATTCGGTCCGTTTTGGGATCCAAATTCGATCCAGATAATGGAATATCCCATTCGGCTTATTCACAAGTTGAGCTCCATCGTGATAAATATGTTCCTTCTTCAGAGTGCGTTCATTAAAACAAGCATGCTGGGCTTCGCGGATAAGGGCTTCGAGGTCGTATTGGGCTTGGACGTTACGAATGCTGAGCAGATAGCTCCGTCTGCTGAGTGCGTCGGCAATGACATTTGCCTTGCCTGGGTGATAACGAATCTCATAGTCGTAATCGTTGAGAAGTTCTACCCATCGGCGTTGACGCATATTCAGTTCTTTCTGATCAAAGATGTGTAGCAGGCTCCTATGATCGGTGAAGATCGTACACTTGGTACCATACAGGTAGTGTCGCCAAATCTTTAACGCAAAAATAACTGCGCCTAGCTCGAGATCATGGGTTGTATTGTTCTTCTCGTGTATTTTGAGCTGACAAGATGCGTAAGCTACAACCTTGTCTCGCTGCATAAGAACACACCCAAGACCAAGGTTGGAAGCATCACAATAGACAATGAAGTCGTCATTTCCGTCGGGTAGAATGAGAACAAGAGCATTGCAAAGCATGTGCTTGAGGGTTTGGAAAGCAGACTCTTGTTCGGTTCCCCAAACAAAAGGCTTGTCTTTATGTGTAAGAGCGGTAAGCGGCACAACGATCTTTGAGAATCCTTCGATAAAACGTCAATAATAGCCCGCCAATCCGAGGAAAGAACGGACTTCAGAAGGGTTCTTCAGTGTAATCCAACTCTTAACGGCTTCAATCTTCGCGGGATCGACGTGAATACCTTGACTATTTACAATGTGACCGAGGAATTGAACCTCCTCCAGCCAAAATTCGCACTTGGAGAACTTGGCGTAGAGTCAATTCCCTTGGAGTAGCTCGAGAACCGAACGTAGATGTTGCGCGTGTTCGGCTTTCGACTTAGAATAGATCAAGACATCGTCGATGAACACTATGACGAAACGGTCGAGATATGGTTTATACACGCGATTCATCAGATCCATGAAAACCGCAGGTGCGTTGGTTAAACCAAAGGGCATAACAACGAACTCATAGTAGCCGTATCGAGTGCAAAAAGCGGTTTTGGGTATGTCTTCCTCCTGAATGCGTAGTTGGTGATAGCCTGAACGTAGATTGATCTTCGAGAAACACGTAGCACCTTGTAGTTGATCAAACAAATCGTCAACGCGAGGCAGGGGATAGCGGTTCTTGATAGTTAGCTTATTCAATTCCCGATATTCGATGCACATCCTGAACGACCCATCCTTCTTTTTGACGAAAAGGACTGGCGCGCCCCAAGGAGAGGTGCTCGGGCGAATGAAGCCTTTCTCAAGTAATTCCTGAAGCTGACTCGAGAGTTCACGCATTTCGGATGGTGCGAGTCGGTAAGGAGCTTTGGCAACAGGGTTGGCTCCAGGAATGAGGTCGATATGAAAGTCGATATCACGACTTGGCGGAAGTCCGGGAATATCGTCAGGGAACACATTAGGAAATTCACGAACCACAGGAATGTTTTTCACTTCTGTCTTTCCTTTCTTTTCCTTCTCCGCTACTACAATGTTAGCCAAGAAAGCACTGTATTCCTTGCGGAGATACTTGCTAGCTTGGACACATGACATGAGCTTGAGACCCTTCGAAGCAGTTTCGCCATAAACACATAATAAATCACCATTCGCGAGCGAGAATCGAATCATTTTATCGAAGCACACAACTTCAGCATGGTTTTCGCGAAGAAAGTCCATGCCTACTATGATGTCAAAACTTCTGAGTTGCATTGGAATAAGGTCGATTGGGAAGATGTGATTGTTGAGCTCAAGAGTACAATCACGAAGAACAGAATTAACGGCGACAGTTCTTCCAGTAACGACTTCAACATCGAACGTCGAGGAGAGTTGGGGGAGCGCTTACGACTAAGAAGCTTCTAGAATTCAAACGACACAGAGCAGTTATCGGCTCCAGTTTCAAACAAACATGAAGCATAAATACCATTCACAAGGAACGTACCATTGACCACGTTGTTGTCAGCCTGGGCTTGGCACACGATGTTGAAAGTTCTGGCGCGTGCGGCTTGTTGCTGCTGCTGAGGCTGTTGCTGCTGGTGTTACTGCTACTGCTGGGGCTCTTGTTTCACAACCCTGTTCGGGCACATGTTCACAAAGTGGTTGGGATCACCACATGCGAAGCAGACTCGGGCGTTGACCGCGGGTGCCTAATTCGCTTGTTGGCCTTGCGTGTAACACCTGTGCCTCTGCGACCATCAAACAAATACCAAATTAATTAAATATTGTATTTCATACTTGGTATTTGTATAAATATGTGTATCTTTTGCACATATCAATTCTTGTTCGATTTCAAGCTTTAAATCGCTTTCTGGAAGGTTATACGCGCACTGATGTGTAAATATAACCAGTTTAATGCAACGAACACTCTGGAATAGTGAAATAGGCTTAACATACCTTAAATAACCTTTACATAACTTAGAAATAAGTTTTGGAGGGTTTGGTGTGGCGAAATCAAGTTTATTCGCTTACAGGGACTAATTTTGACAAACTGTGAAAGTATGCCGATTTGTACTGTAACGAACATTCCGGAACATGACCATAATTTAAACATACCCTAAATATCCTTTACATAGCTTAGAAATAGGCTTTGATGGGTTCGGTGTGCTAAAATAAACTTTTTGGTCATTCAGGGACTAAAAGCGTCAAAAAGTGCATAAGTTTGCATTTTCGCGCATATCTTACGTTCTGAATACATCCGGACATCCAAAACTTTATGTAATCATTAAAATATTTTATTTTAGTGATTCGCATGATAAAATTCCATTCGTCGCGTAATTTGGATCGTTTTTCGCATTCGTTCGTGTTTCGTCGTAATTAACCGAACAACGCAACCGTACGACCAAACGAACCGACATCCGAGATATTTTTGAGCATGTTTCATGTTCCCTATACTTTAACTTCATATTAGAGCCTTGAAATGGGATTAACGGGGCTTAAACGTGTCAAAAATGCATCAAAAACCATGTTTTGCACATTCAGGGACCAAAATTGACAATCTGCCATAGTTATCTTAAGAAGGGACCAAAATGAAAAATCTAAATTCCAGCTTGTTCCATCTGTTCCCCTCATTTTCACATGATTTTAATGAAACTAGGGGCTCCCATGGTTTCACAAAACCATGGGCACATGTGTACGGATGAGATCGAAGCTCGTTTTACGATGAACGATCCTAATGGTCCTAGAAATCCTATATATACCCATGCCTTTTCATTGTTGCAACACACAAATCTGATCTATTTGCTCTAAGTTGGGGCTTAGCACCTCATACCTGAGCAAGTTGGATCTAGATTTCCATTCTTGGACCCGTTGTAAGTCCTCTTTCGTTCTTTTACGCGTTTTTAGCATGAAAGTCAAATTTTGTTTGACTTTCTGCATTGACCAGTTTATGGTCAACACGAAGTTCGTTGAACTTCATAACGTGAGCGTAATCATGATGGTTTTAGTCTCTTATGACTATACCTACTGATTACCACGTTATCTAGGCATAGTGGCGAGTCGTAGTTTCGGCCAAAATACGTATTCTTGCGTATTTTGTAACCAAACTACTTTTAGGTATCAAAACCGTTTGTTTTGATACCAAACCTGTTTTCTAACTTTGTTAAACATGTTTTAACATGTTTAGCTCGTCACTTTAGGTTTAGTGCTTATGTAAGGTCGTAAGGTAAGCGATTTAAACAATCGCTTATACTTTCGAACCCGACCCGTTTGGTCGATCATTAGGATCCGACCAAACACATTAGGTGACCATAGTTGTATAGGGAATAACCTTCTGAGGTTATACCTTATGGTCACTTCGTTTAAGTAGTTGTATGATAGGTAGTTTATATGCCTTAGGTAAATGACCAAAATGCCCTTTTTACGCCAAAATCCATTTTAAGCATATGTAACATAATTTTTGATATCTAAACTGATTTGGAAACAATATTAGACATGTTAAGGCATATTTTACTTATCATAGGACTAGTTAGGCGGTCCGAACGCGTTTTACGCGAACGACACGTTAAAGTGGCGTAAGCTACCTTAACGAGTCGTAATGGGTCGTAAGCACTTAGGTTAGGTTTCGTTTTAGAATGTTGGCTTTGTTAAACCATATTACATGAGTCCCTACACTCATTTGGTTTACGAAACCTCATTTTATCCGATCCTTCGATTTAGGTCCGTTTATTTACATAGTTACCTATATTAGGTGCCGTTTGTGTGACAACCCGAGTTTTCAAGGTCTCTACCCGACTTAATTCAATACTTATTTGCAAAATGTTTGTATCTCTATATTTGATGTGCAATATAAGTGTGGTCTTATATATATTTGATGTGCAATGTAAGTGTGTTAACTGATATCTGTTTAGTATGATTATAATGTTAGTACACTTAATAAAAAGATGGAACCTTTGGCCAAAATCACCCCAACCAAATACCCCACCCGAAAACCCCATGTCCGAAAACACCCCATGTGTTTTCGTCCACCATAAGGCCAACGAAAACAAGAATGGGCCTGGCCCAGTAACGTTTAGCTTTTAAATGTGTTGCTCCCAACCTTTACGAGGAGTTTTCAACCGGCAAACCCTAGAGCTCCTTATTTCTTTTCTCTGTGTGACGGCATTATCGAGTTTCCAAGTCCCCAAGTTCTCTCTAGCTTTCAGTCCATCGTTCTGTCTGCTTCGGTTAGTGCGTACTGTTACTGATATGAACGTGACTATTGATAGATCATTACATGGCTGCATATGTGAATATATCCGATGATAATATTTGTGTGCTTGGTATAATAGTGATGATTAGGGTTTGAGAATCTTTATGCTTCGAATCTTGTGAGTTGCAGTTGTTCATGATCTTATGAATTGTATTTGTTCATGCTAATTGTATGTTGTAGGATTTGTTGATTCTAATGTAAATCAATCAGACTAGATCTGGTTGTTATGCTATTGCTCATGATTCGACTTGATGATATATATATATATATATATGTATAATCTGAATGATTAAGTGAATTATGATTCTGTATTGCATGATGATTTACTGATGATCTCAATCGTATAGTGGTTAAGTAATTTACATGGTCTCATGAATAGATCTGATTGAGCATGATTGTTAAAGCCGATTGTGTAACTGTTGTTGATGATGATGATGTAACCGACGAAATTCCCACTCAACGAAGACACCGAGAACCAGACGAAATCACCTTGGTGTTTTCGCCATGCATTAAACCCGACGAAAACCCTTGGGATTTCGTCACCTGGGGGTTTTCGTCCATAGTGATTTTGTCCCAAGGGGTCTTTGCCCGAAAAGGGATTTCGCTGAACAAGTGTTTTCGCCATATACGTGTGATTTCGTTTAACTTCTGACAAAGTAACTCTGCTAATTTATTAACTCAATTAGTTTATTTAACTCTGTTAGTATGTTAACCCTGTTGATGTATTAACCCTGTTAAGTACGTCAACTCTGTTATGTATGTTAGGAATGTAAACCCAGTTAAGTCTATTAACTCTGGTTAGCTTATTAATTCTGATAAACTCATTAACTATGTTAAGTCATTAACTGTGTTAAGTATGTTATTGGATAAACATGTTAGAATAAACTGTGAAAGACCGTTATGTGAAACATGAATTGTATGCATGTGATTAACTGTTGTGGAATGCATGATGTTAACTGCCAAATGCACCTTGTGGTATTGATTGCATGTGAAACTTCACAAACCTGAACTGATTGTGTATACGTGCATAACTATAGGACTTGACTGATTACTTATGAGCACATAGTTTAGCATACCGAGCAAACCAAGGTGAGTTCACACTCTTTCCAAGGCATGGGATTCCCAAGGGTTGGGAATGGGTTAATGATTTAAACGGTAACTACAACCATCGGTAGGATGCCAAGATTACACACTGGACCAAACCTCTATCATTGAAGTCCCTCATTTATATCGACTTAATCGCCGAGGCCTATGGCGAGCGGGTCATTAGTTAATAGCGCTATTAGGTTTAACAAACCTCACACCGTGTCGTCCGAACGGGCGTGTACTAATGGACTATGGGCAAAGGGTCAATGCTGATAGACATTGACTTAGGGCACCACTTACATTTTCGTAGTAGTCGATACGCACGGTCTACTAACACATGGGAAGCCCCCACTAATCTTCGCAAACATGTCTGGGAGATCGCGATACGAATTAATACGATACATGGTTTACAAAACGAACATATGATTTACGAAACGAATGCTATAACTAAACAACCAACTGTGAACTCGCTCAACTTTGTTGTTGACTCGTTGTTACATGCCTTGCAGGTCGTTAGGTACTCATGGAGCTTGCACAGGGAGGCGCGGTCGTTGTGGGACATGGCAGTGTGTGCCATGCTAAAAACATTACTTTATTTCGTACTTAATACTTACATTGGGTTTTACAATTATTCTTCCGCTAAACACTTAACTACGTTTTGATTTAAAACACCTTTCATATTGTGTGATTGAATTTTACTTATTACTTGTTATGTTCAATATGATTGGTGGCTTGATCCTGGTCAGTCACGCTTCCAAGCGGTGATACTCCGCGTATGGATTTTGGGGGTGTGACAGATTGGTATCAGAGTCATTGGTTATAGTGATCGTGGTTTTAATAAGGGAAAAGTTTTTTTATTAAAACCAGACTATAACCTGTACAGTGCTCAACGATCCACAACGACGCTTCACTCCACGTGCAAGACTCGACACTGTAGGTGATATGATACATGTTTATATTACCTACTTGTTAGTTACATAGAACATTGCTCATGGTACGCTTAGATAACGTAGTAACTACTGCTTGAAAACTTTGTGTGTTCACTCTCTTCTGTCGTTCTGCACTTGCGTATTGATATGACGCACTTCTCACTTGTGTTCTATGTATTGTGAAGATCATGAGTGGACGCGTTAACCTAACTCAAGCCCAGTTGGCGGCTTTGATCACTGAACAAGTTACTGCAGCACTCGCAGCTGCCTAAGCAGGAGGTATACCCTGCAGTCGCAACTCACTCTAGGATCTTTAGATCCTACTCTCAAAAACCAACTCTTGTGTTTAACCTTGTCCTGCTCTTATATACGCAACAGGTCAGCATGCTCAACCACCTGTGTGCACGTTCATGGACTGTCGTCCTAATACTTTCAGTGGCACTGAAGGAGCCGTAGGACTCCTCCATTGGTTTGAAAAGCTTGAGTCTGTCTTCGAGATGTGTGAATGCCCTGAGGCTCGTAGGGTGAAGTACGCCACTGGTACTCTCGAAGGCACTGCGCTAACTTGGTGGAACGCGCAAGTTCAGATGCTGGGGCTGGCGGCTGCTAATGCCACCCCATGGAATGATTTTAAGGAACTCATCAAACGTGAATACTGTAGTCGTGATGACATCCACAAGCTGGAAGTGGAGTTCTTTAACTTGAAGATGACGGGGTCAGAGATAGAAGCGTACATGAAATGTTCCAACGAACTGGCAGTGTTGTGTCCAACTATGGTGGATCCTCCCATCAAGCGCATTGAGCTGTACCTCAAAGGCTTAGTACCAGAGATTCAAAGTCATGTGACTTCTGCCAACCTTGCTACCATCCAGGATGTTACTCGTCTTGCTCATCGTCTCACAGACCAGGCAGTGGAACAGAACAAGCTGCCTAAGCGTATTGGTGCTACTACTATTACTACTTCTGCTACTCCCAGTGATAACAAGCGAAAATGGGATGGAACCTCCAGCAAGGGTTCGACTACAGTTCAGTCTCAGTCACAGTAGAGAAAGATCGATGACTACCAAAGCCCTGGTCAGCAATCTTCTGGTATTCAAGGGCAGGGTGGATATCGAGGAAACCTCCCGAAGTGCAACAAATGCAACAGACACCACAATGGTCAGTGCAACAGGGGTCGTTGCCAGAGGTGTCTCAAGATGGGTCATGAAGCTAAGGATTGCAGGAGCTCACGACCTGCGAATCAGAACCAAAAACAACAACCACCAGCTCCACAGAACCAGCAGCGACAGCGAGGTAACAGGGGATGCTTTCAGTGTGGTGCTGAAGGCCACTTCAAGCGGGACTGCCCCCAGTTAAATCAAAATCCGAACAACAACAACAACAATAATCAGGGCAATGGGAACAACAACGGGGGAAACAATGATGGAAACAATGGTGCCAGGGGTCGAGCGTTCGTACTAGGTCAAGGTGACGCAAGGAATGATCCTAACGTAGTGATGGGTAAGTTCCTTCTCGACGGCTTTTATGTTATTGTCTTATTTGATTCGGGTGCCGATACCAGTTATGTGTCTCTAAAAGTTAGTCAAATGCTCAAGCGCACACCAACACTTTTGAACACCAAGCATGTTGTAGAGTTAGCAAATGGTAAAAGTCTAGAGGCCACACACATAGTTCAGTGTTGTAATCTTATCCTCGCTGGTCAGACTTTCTCTATCGATCTCATTCCTATAGTTTTGGGTAGTTTCGACATCGTCATTGGGATGGATTGGTTATCCCAACAGCAAGCAGAGATCCTATGCAAAGAGAAGATTGTTCGTATTCCCCGTTCTGGCAAAGAACCTCTCGAAATTCAAGGCGACAAGAGTGGTGCTGTAGTGGGCATCATCTCCTTCTTAAGGCCCAGAAGTGTTTGCGAAAGGGCCACACTGCTATTTTAGCGCTCGTTACTGACGTATCAACGAAAGAGAAGAAGATAGAGAATATTCCAGTTGTACGCGACTTTCCTAAAGTGTTTCCTTAGGAATTACCTGGTCTACCGCCTCATCGCCAGGTCGAATTCCAAATCGAGCTAGCTCCTGGAGCAGCGCCCATAGCTCGAGCACCTTATCGCTTAGCTCCAACCGAACTGGAAGAACTGTCCAAGCAATTGCAAGAACTCTTGGATAAGGGTTTCATTCGTCCTAGCTCTTCGCCCTGGGGAGCTTCCGTGTTGTTTGTGAAGAAGAAAGACGGTACCTTCCGTATGTACATAGATTACCGCGAACTAAACAAGGTGACCGTAAAGAATCACTATCCTCTTCCACGCATTGACAACTTGTTCGACCAGCTGCAAGGGTCGAGCTACTATTCAAAGATTGATCTGAGGTCTGGCTACCATCAACTGAGGGCCCGGGACAAGGACGTCTCCAAAACAGCATTCAGAACACGCCACGGCCATTACGAGTTTCTGGTCATGCCATTCGGGTTAACAAACGCGCCTGCAGTCTTCATGGATCTTATGAACAGAGTGTGCAAGCCTTACTTGGATAAGTTTGTGATTGTATTCATCGACGACATTCTGATCTACTCTAGGAGTCGGGAGGAACACGAGCAGCATTTATGACTCATTTTGGAACTCCTTCGAGCAGAACAGCTATACGCCAAGTTTTCAAAAAGCGACTTTTGGCTTCGTGAAGTCCACTTTCTAGGCCACGTGGTAAACAAGGATGGGATTCATGTTGATCCATCTAAGGTAGACTCGATTAAGAACTGGCCTGCACCTCGCACACCAACGGAAATCCGCCAATTCTTGGGTTTGGCGGGCTACTATAGGAGGTTCATCAAAGACTTCTCCAAGATTTCACAACCCCTCACCTCACTAACTCAGAAAAGCGTTATTTATCATTGGGGAAATGCACAGGAATCAGCATTTCAGCACTTAAAGGATAGACTTTGTAGCGCACCTATTCTTTCATTGCCCGAGGGCACAGACGATTTCGTGGTTTATTGTGACGCATCAATTCAGGGTCTTGGTTGTGTATTGATGCAACGGGATAAATTCATTGCTTACGCCTCACGCCAACTTAAAGTTCATGAAAGGAACTACACTACACACGATCTGGAGCTGGGAGCTGTTGTCTTCGCACTCAAGATATGGAGACATTACCTGTACGGTACCAAGTGCACCATCTACACCGATCACAGGAGTCTCGAGCATATCTTCAAGCAAAAGGCATTGAACATACGACAACGTCGATGGGTCGAGCTTTTAAACGATTACGAATGTGCCATCAAATACCATCCGGGCAAAGCCAATGTTGTGGCCGACGCCCTCAGTCGAAAGGATACTACACCTAAACACGTGCGAGCATTACAACTTACCATCCAGTCTAGTCTTCCTACACAGATACAAGATGCTCAGGTTGAAGCATTGAAACCAGAAAACGTCAGGGCTGAAGCCCTACGCGGCTCAAGGCAACAGTTAGAACAAAAGGCAGACGACGCCTACTATGTAACAGGACGCCTCTGGGTCCCACTCTATGGCAATTTACGAGAACTTGTGATGGATGAAGCGCATAAGTCTCGTTACTCGGTACACCCTGGTTCAGATAAGATGTACCACGATCTCAGAACTACGTATTGGTGGCCTAGCATGAAAGCTCACATAGCAACTTACGTTGGCAAGTGCTTGACTTGTGGAAGAGTCAAGACTGAATATCAGAAACCATCGGGACTACTCCAACAACCAGAAATACCACAATGGAAATGGGAGCAAATTTCCATGGATTTTGTTACTGGTCTGCCTAGATCTCAACGTGGAAATGATACTATTTGGGTGATCGTGGATCGACTCACAAAGTCTGCACACTTCTTGGCTATCAAGGAAACGGATAAATTCTCCACTCTAGCAGACGTCTACCTTAAGGAAGTTGTCTCGAGGCACGGGGTGCCAACCTCTATTATCTCTGATCGTGATGCACGTTTTACTTCTGAACTGTGGCAAGAAATACACAAGTCCTTTGGCTCACGATTAGATATGAGCACAGCTTACCACCCGCAAACGGATGGGCAGTCTGAACGCACCATCCAAACCCTAGAAGACATGTTGCGGGCATGTGTAATCGATTTCGGCAACGGATGGGAAAAACATCTCCCGTTAGTGGAGTTTTCGTATAACAACAGTTACCACACCAGCATTCAAGCCGCTCCATTTGAGGCATTGTACGGGCGTAAATGCCGATCACCTCTTTGTTGGGCAGAGGTGGGTGACAGTCAGATCACAGGTCCAGAACTTGTAGTAGACGCAACGGAAAGGATTGCTCAGATACGACAACGAATGGCGGCAGCTCGTGACCGTCAGAAAAGCTACGCTGATAAGTGCAGGAAACCACTCGAGTTCCAGGTTGGGGATCGAGTGCTACTCAAAGTCTGACCTTGGAAAGGTGTAGTTCGTTTTGACAAATGAGGCAAGCTCAATCCGCGATATGTCGGACCGTTTGAAATCATTGAGAAAATAGGCAAGGTGGCCTACAAACTAAACTTGCCCGCAGAACTCAGTGCAGTTCACAACGTTTTTCACGTGTCAAATCTGAAGAAGTGTCTGTCAGATGAGACCCTCATAGTTCCTTTGAAGGAGCTCACTATTGACGATCAGTTGTGATTCATCGAAGAACCAGTTGAAATCACGGACCGGGACGTTAAGGTCGTCAAGCACACCAGAATTCCTCTTGTTCGAGTTCGTTGGAACTCCCGTCGTGGCCCAAAGTTTACCTGGGAACGAGAAGATCAAATGAAACTCAAGTATCCCCAGTTGTTCCGAAACAGTGCAACCACTACTGAGGCTGAAGCTACTACAGAATTTCGGGAAGAAATTCCAAATCAACGGGGGGATGATGTGACACCCCAGGAAAACCAGTAAACTACACAACACAACTAGCTTCCTCAGTAACCACGTGCTAAATTTCGGGACGAAATTTCTTTCAAGTTGGGGATAATGTGACAACCCGAGTTTTCAAGGTCTCTACCCGACTTAATTCAATACTTATTTGCAAAATGTTTGTATCTCTATATTTGATGTGCAATATAAGTGTGGTCTTATATATATTTGATGTGCAATGTAAGTGTGTTAACTGATATATGTTTAGTATGATTATAATGTTAGTATAAAAAATAAAAAGATGGAACCTTTGGCCGAAATCACCCCAACCAAATACCCCACCCGAAAACACCCCATGTCCGAAAACACCCCATGTGTTTTCGTCCACCATAAGGCCAACGAAAACAAGAATGGGCCTGGCCCAGTAACGTTTAGCTTTTAAATGTTTTGCTCCCAACCTTTACGAGGAGTTTTCAACCGGCAAACCCTAGAGCTCCTTATTTCTTTTCTCTGTGTGACGGCATTATCGAGTTTCCAAGTCCCCCAAGTTCTCTCTAGCTTTCAGTCCATCGTTCTGTCTGCTTCGGTTAATGCGTACTGTTACTGATATGAACGTGACTATTGATAGATCATTACATGGCTGCATATGTGAATATATCCGATGATAATATTTATGTGCTTGGTATAATAGTGATGATTAGGGTTTGAGAATCTTTATGCTTCGAATCTTGAGAGTTGCAGTTGTTCATGATCTTATGAATTGTATTTGTTCATGCTAATTGTATGTTGTAGGATTTGTTGATTCTAATGTAAATCAATCAGACTAGATCTGGTTGTTATGCTACTGCTCATGATTCGACTTGATGATATATATATATATATGTATAATCTGAATGATTAAGTGAATTATGATTCTGTATTGCATGATGATTTACTGATGATCTCAATCGTATAGTGGTTAAGTAATTTACATGGTCTCATGAATAGATCTGATTGAGCATGATTGTTAAAGCCGATTGTGTAACTGTTGTTGATGATGATGATGTAACCGACGAAATTCCCACTCAACGAAGACACCGAGAACCAGACGAAAACACCTTGGTGTTTTCGCCATGCATTAAACCCGACGAAAACCCTTGGGATTTCA
This sequence comes from Helianthus tuberosus, assembly GCA_030545235.1. NCBI lineage: Eukaryota > Viridiplantae > Streptophyta > Magnoliopsida > Asterales > Asteraceae > Helianthus > Helianthus tuberosus. The sequence goes on from CM060364.1 coordinate 50,585,475, forward strand.
TCACCTGGGGGTTTTCGTCCATAGTGATTTCGTCCCAAGGGGTCTTCGCCCGAAAAGGGATTTCGCTGAACAAGTGTTTTCGCCATATACGTGTGATTTCGTTTAACTTCTGACAAAGTAACTCTGCTAATTTATTAACTCAATTAGTTTATTTAACTCTGTTAGTATGTTAACCCTGTTAAGTATGTCAACTCTGTTATGCATGTTAAGAATGTAAACCCAGTTAAGTCTATTAACTATGGTTAGCTTATTAATTCTGATAAACTCATTAACTATGTTAAGTCATTAACTGTGTTAAGTATGTTATTGGATAAACATGTTAGAATAAACTGTGAAAGACCGTTATGTGAAACATGAATTGTATGCATGTGATTAACTGTTGTGGAATGCATGATGTTAACTGCCAAATGCACCTTGTGGTATTGATTGCATGTGAAACTTCACACACCTGAACTGATTATGTATACGTGCATAACTATAGGACTTGACTGATTACTTGTGAGCACATAGTTTAGCATACCGAGCAAACCAAGGTGAGTTCACACTCTTTCCAAGGCATGGGATTCCCAAGGGTTGGGAATGGGTTAATGATTTAAACGGTAACTACAACCATCCTCCGTGGGTAGGATGCCAAGATTACACACTAGACCAAACCTCTATCATTGAAGTCCCTCATTTATATCGACTTAATCGCCGAGGCCTATGGCGAGTAGGTCATTAGTTAATAGCGCTAATAGGTTTAACAAACCTCACACCGTGTCGTCCGAACAGGCATGTACTAATGGACTACGGGCAAAGGGTCAATTCTGATAGACATTGACTTAGGGCACCACTTACATTTTCGTAGTAGTCGATACGCACGGTCTAGTAACACATGGGAAGCCCCCACTAATCTTCGCAAACATGTCTGGGAGACTGCGATACGAATTAATACGATACATGGTTTACAAAACGAACATTTGATTTACGAAACGAATGCTATAACTAAACAACCAACTGTGAACTCGCTCAACTTTGTTGTTGACTCGTTGTTACATGCCTTGCAGGTCGTTAGGTACTCATGGAGCTTGCACAGGGAGGCGCGGTCGTTGTGGGACATGGCAGTGTGTGCCATGCTAAAAACATTACTTTATTTCGTACTTAATACTTACATTGGGTTTTACAATTATGCTTCGGCAAAACACTTAACTACGTTTTGATTTGAAACACCTTTCATATTGTATGATTGAATTTTACTTATTACTTGTTATGTTCAATATGATTGGTGGCTTGATCCTGGTCAGTCACGCTTCCAAGCGGTGATACTCCGCGTGTGGATTTTGGGGGTGTGACAATTTGATTCCGTGATCCCTCTAGCTTTGCTTGGTTGTTATTCAAGACTTCTAAGCATCCTCAAGTGAGTACATAGACCCCTTTTTTACTGTTTTCCAAACGTTTTGGGGTGAAACACATGTGCCTACTTGTTATTTTCATGCTTTCCATGTTTTCATATCATATACTTGCTATGTTCATTAGTACACTATTAGTACATGATTTCATTATGTCTTCCTATGTATGTTCACTTAACACGCTAGCACAATTGTTTTACGTTTTGAACCATTTGAAATCATTGGATGTATGTGAACCATTTGAAATCATTGGATGTATGTGAACCATTTGAAATCATTGGATGTATGTGAACCATTTGTAACCATTTGATGTATGTGAACCATTTGAAATCATTGGATTTATGTGAACCGTTTGTAACCATTTGATTTATGTGAACCATTTGTAACTGTTTGAGCCATTGGGTTAGGGAAGTGATTAGGTAATGGGGCGGGTGTAATGTGTTAAAAGCATGGTGGATACACCGCTGGTACTTCCTATATATAAGTGCTTTTAACACATTATATATCGTTGCGTTATCTAGATCACTTGGGTAAACGATTTTGAAACAATGTCACACAATTATGTTTTCTGAATAATATAAACCATACGAGTCTTACTAACGAGTTTCAACGAGATGTTTTACGATTTGATTTAATAAAACAAAATGTTTTGGAGTTAAGAATCATGGCTACGAGATTTTATAAATCATATCCAACTTGATTTGAGTTGGTTAATTATGTCGCAATACTATACTTTTCAAAATAAGGTTTTTAAATAAGTATTGCAACATGTAAAACGAGCCATGAATCTGACACTCACATAAAACCAATGTACTCGCCGGCATTTTTATGCTGACGTATTTTCACATGTGTTTCAGGTACCATAGTTGATGATATTTGATGATGATATTGATGCATGCTCACATAGGAATGGATGAGGCCTTAGCGACTTAATAACAATAAAAGTCTATTTGTTCATGTTTTGTTTCTAATTCCAATGTAATGTAATACATTTAATTAAATAAAACGAAATCGTTTAATCCATGGTTGTGAAACAATGATTCTTTTACAACACTCCCCGACGTTTCCGCCACGTTTTGTTGTTTTACGTGGTCGGGGTGTGACAGAAAAGTTGGTATCAGAGCCAATGGTTTTAGGGAATTAGGTTATTAGTAATGCTTTGACCTAGACTATAACCTTCCTAGGACCCTAACGCGAGTTTACTTGCGTTTAGTCATAAAACAATACCGTTGCCTATCTTTAGGCAGCAACCACAATAAGAACACAAAATTCGAATCTGCTTTGAAAACTAATCATCTGTTCTAGGATGATTTATTGTAAGGTTTTGAACCTTCAAAGTTTTCAAATTCTCGTCAAAGTTTAGGGCTACATAATGTGAACACGTGCAAACTGGAAGCGTGGGTGCCTGTACCCTGAGCTTTCTGTCTAAGGCTAGAGTGTTCGTACAAATCCGCAATATCGAACCAGTCACTCTTACCTGGGAACTCTTGGGGTGAGTGTCCACTTATAGGCGAGCATGTCTTCGTGATACATTATGAGGACCTATTTGCTTTGATTCAGCCGTTGCATGTCATTTGTTTGCTTCGTGGTTCAAACAAATGACCATCACCCATGATTTTGGTCGGTAATTGTAACATCCTATTCTTACCCAATGCCCTTTTATTTGTTTTCTCTCTTGTTTCCCCTTTTTAGAATGCCTCCACAACGTGAAAATCAGGTACCTATTGAAGAACTGGCAGCTGTCATTACGCAGCAAATGACTGTTGCAATCCCGAACATCGTTTCTCAATGTAACCAAGCTCTCAACAACAATAATGCCCCCTGCAACTTCAAGACGTTCAACTCGGCTAAGCCATCAAAGTTTTCTGGGTCTCAAGGAGCGACTGCACTTCTGCAATGGTTCGAGAGTCTATAGAGCACCTTCAGGCATGTTCAATGCCCAATAGAGCGAAAGGTAGAATTCGCATCTAGTGTCTTTGAGAACCGAGCTTTGACATGGTGGAATGGTGTGATGAGAGATAGGGGTGCAGATGTGGCACTGGCTCAAACGTGGGAAGAGCTTCGAGCTCTGATGATGAAGGAATTCTGTCCTCGTCACGAGATCAGGGCCTTGGAAAGGGAATTCGACGATCTTAAGCAAGATAGCGATGAGCATCGAGCCTACATGGATCGTTATGAGGAGTTAAGTCTGTTATGCCCGAATATGGTTACGCATTTGGATAAGGCAATCGAAAAGTACATTGATGGCCTCCCTGACCCAGTACAAGACATTGTGACTGGTAGAAACCCCACTACAGTTAGGCAAGCCATTGAGTTATCTGCTACCTTGACTGAATCTCAAATCAGGAAAGGTAAACTTTTCCGAAAAGGTGATAAGAAACCAGTCGAGGAATCGAAACCCAAAGATGAACAGACTGAATCCTCCAAGAAGTCAAAGAAGCGAAAAGCTTCCCAGAACTTCGCTGTGGTTGCTCACAATGATCAAGCTGCCCCCAACCAACCAGCTCAACCCCCTGCTTGGAAGCCATACAACGGAACTGCACCCTTGTGCAACCAATGTAACCTTCATCATCATGGTAGTGTGAAGTGCCGCAAATGCCAAATTTGTGGACTTATAGGTCATACAGCAAGAGTTTGCCGAGCTGCAGTTGCACCAAATCAAGCTGACAACAATCCTGCTCAAGCTCGTTTTCCACCAGGTTCTTGCTACAACTATGGCGAGATGGGTCATTTCCGAAGAAATTGCCCAAAACTTGCTAATGCAAATCCAGCACAGGAATGAGCATCTGACCGACTAGAAGACAACACCGTTTAGAAATAATCACGTCTTATGTATTATTTTCTTTTGTTGTCAAGGTCCATGAAACAGTTGTTATCGTTGTTTATAAATAAATATTTTATTTACATTACAATGTATTTATGTGGTTGCATGTATAAACAACATATCCCCTACAATACCGACAAACAGGGAATCGTATTCCTTGAAGAACAGACTACCCCCAAAATTCTTCCATTTTATGATCTCTTGCGTTTTCCACAAAAATCCTAAGTACCCGTTTATTCCAAAGAAACGAAGTACAAGGCGCAAGTTACAACTCTGGACGAATACCCAAAGTACCACTATAAATCCTTAATGGGGTACCTAAGGGTATTTCCATAAATCCTAAAATTGTTATGTACCTTAATTCGAATATTACGTTTCTTTGAAAACAAAATAGAATTTTTGGAAGATCATCCTATCTTCATAGATAGATTCTTGAAATTGATTAAAGTGCCAAATGAAATCCACGGATTGGATTCCTGGTGTGCTTTAAGTATCCGCGTCCAAAGATAACAAATTAAAGGTCAAATTAAACAAATATGTGATTATGTGCTTATGTGTTACCTTTTATGTTTTTGTGTAATCCAAGTTTTTGTTATCCAAATCCTCTTAGAATCTTCCATATCTTCGTATAAGGGATTCATAGTAGGATATCCAAAGGTACTACCTTAAATCCTTAATGGGCTTCTACGTAATAGTAAAGACCCTTGGATTATATTGTACTATTCCATAATTAGACCCCTTGAGTGGTATAGTTAAACAGATTGATCCAAAAATCTGGTTAGGAATATCATGTGATGATATAGCTGAAAAGACTCCTTGGTGGTCTAATTAAAGAGATCATTTGTCAATCTAATTAAAAGGACCCTATGATAGTCTAGTCACACTCATCACAGGTTTGATTTTCTTCCCCTTCACATTACAAAACAAACTGTGCGGACTGTGCAAGGAATTACGTAATTATGGATGCATACATAATTATGGAATTCAGTGCACAGAAACCACAGCAAGTTTTGTCATGTGTCTAGAGTTGACCCAGTTCATTTCTGTTTCTGAAGAATACCCATCGAGGAAAATGACTCATTCCGTGCATTTTCGTTTCTGAAGAATATCCATTGAGGGAAATGAATATCCTTGATTCTTCCTTCATTTCCATTTCTGAAGAATACCCATCGAGGAAAATGACTCATTCCGTGCATTTTCGTTTCTAAAGAATATCCATCGAGGGGAAATGAATATCCTTGATTCTTCCTTCATTTCCATTTCTGAAGAATACCCATCGAGGAAAATGACTCATTCCGTGCATTTTCGTTTCTGAAGAATATCCATCGAGGGAAATGAATATTCTTGATTTTTCCTTCATTTCCGTTTCTGAAGAATACCCATTGAGGAAAATGACTCATTCCGTTCATTTTCGTTTCTGAAGAATATCCATCGAGGGAAATGAATATTCTTGATTTTTCCTTCATTCCCGTTTCTGAAGAATACCCATTGAGGAAAATGACTCATTCCGTTCATTTTCGTTTCTGAAGAATATCCATCGAGGGAAATGAATATTCTTGATTATTCATTCATTTTCGTTTCTGAAGAATACCCATTGAGGAAAATGACTCATTCCGTTCATTTTCGTTTCTGAAGAATATCCATCGAGGGAAATGAATATTCTTGATTATTCTTTCATTTTCGTTTCTGAAGAATACCCATTGAGGAAAATGACTCATTCCGTTCATTTTCGTTTCTGAAGAATATCCATCGAGGGAAATGAATATCCTTGATTTTTCCTTCATTTTCATTTTTAAAGATTGTCCGTTGAGAGAAATGACAGGATTATGCCTTGCATAATCTTTGACGGGTTATTCTACACAAATAGATAAATACCCTAGATTCCATGCAAGGCAATTATTTAACACAACGTCACAGACAGACTCCTACGAATAAATTTCGGGACGAAATTTCCTAAAGTATGGGAGACTGTGATACCTGTGCCTCTGCGACCATCAAACAATTACCAAATTAATGAAATATTGTATTTCATACTTGGCATTTGTATAAATATGTGTATCTTTTACACATATCAATTCTTGTTCGATTTCAAGCTTTAAATCGCTTTCTGGAAGGTTATACGTGCACGGATGCGTAAATATAACCAGTTTAATGCAACGAACACTCCGGAATAGTGAAATAGTCTTAACATACCTTAAATAACCTTTACATAACTTAGAAATAAGTTTTGGAGGGTTTGGTGTGGCGAAATCAAGTTTATTCGCTTACAGGGACTAATTTCCAAAAACTGCGAAAGTATGCCGATTTGTACTGTAACAAACATTCTGGAACATGACCATAAGTTAAACATACCCTAAATATCCTTTATATAGCTTAGAAATAGGCTTTGAGGGGTTCGGTGTGCTAAAATAAACTTTTTGGTCATTCAGAGACTAAAAGCCTCAAAAAGTGCATAAGTTTGCATTTTCGCGCATATCTTACGTTCTGAATACATCCGTACATCCAAAACTTTATGTAATCATTAAAATATTTTATTTTAGTGATTCGCATGATAAAATTCCATTCGTCGCGTAATTTGGATCGTTTCTCACATTCGTTCGTGTTTCGTCGTAATTAACCGAACAACGCAACCGTACGACCAAACGAACCGAAATCCAAGATATTTTTGAGCATGTTTCATGTTCCCTATACTTTAAATTCATTTTAGAGCCTTGAAATGGGATTAACGGGGCTTAAACGTGTCAAAAATGCATCAAAAACCATGTTTTGCACATTCAGGGACCAAAATTGACAATCTGCCATAGTTATCTTAGGAAGGGACCAAAATGAAAAATCTAAATTTCAGCTTGTTCCAGCTGTTCCCCTCATTTTCACATGGTTTTAATGAAACTAGGGGCTCCCATGGTTTCACAAAACCATGGGAACATGTGTACGGATGAGATCGAAGCTCGTTTTACGATGAACGATCCTAACGGTCCTAGAAGTCCTATATATACCCATGCCTTTTCATTGTTGCAACACACAAATCTGATCTATTTGCTCTAAGTTGGGGATTAGCACCTCATACCTGAGCAAGTTGGATCTAGATCTCCATTCTTGGACCCGTTGTAAGTCCTCTTTCGTTCTTTTATGCGTTTTTAGCATGAAAGTCAAATTTTGTTTGACTTTCTGCATTGACCAGTTTATGGTCAACACGAAGTTCGTTGAACTTCATAACGTGAGCATAATCACGATGGTTTTAGTCTCTTATGACTATACCTACTGATTACCACGTTATCTAGGCATAGTGGCGAGTCGTAGTTTCGGCCAAAATACGTATTTTTGCGTATTTTGTAACAAAACTACTTTTAGGTATCAAAACCGTTTGTTTTGATACCAAACCTGTTTTCTAACTTTGTTAAACATGTTTTAACATGTTTAGCTCGTCACTTTAGGTTTAGTGCTTATGTAGGGTCGTAAGGTAAGCAATTTAAACAATCGCTTATACTTTCGAACCCGACCCGTTTGGTCGATCATTAGGATCCGACCAAACGCATTAGGTGACCATAGTTGTATAGGGAATAACCTTCCGAGGTTATACCTTATGGTCACTTCGTTTAAGTAGTTGTATGATAGGTGGTTTATATGCCTTAGGTAAATGACCAAAATGCCCTTTTTACGCCAAAATTCATTTTAAGCGTATGTAACACAATTTTGATATCTAAACTGATTTGGCAACAATATTAGACATGTTAAGGCATATTTTACTTATCATAGGACTAGTTAGGTGGTCCAAACGCGTTTTACACGAACGACGCGTTAAAGTGGCGTAAGCTACCTTAACGAGTCGTAATGGGTCGTAAGCACTTAGGTTAGGTTTTGTTTTAGAATTAGGCATTGTTAAACCATATTACATGAGTCCCTACACTCATTTGGTTTATGAAACCTCATTTTATCCGATCCTCCGATTTAGGTCCGTTTATTTACATAGTTACCTATATTAGGTGTCGATTGATTCCGTGATCCCTCTAGCTTTGCTTGGTTGTTATTCAAGACTTCTAAGCATCCTCAAGTGAGTACATAGACCCCTTTTTTACTGTTTTCCAAACGTTTTGGGGTGAAACACATGTGCCTACTTGTTATTTTCATGCTTTCCATGTTTTCATATCATATACTTGCTATGTTCATTAGTACACTATTAGTACATGATTTCATTATGTCTTGCTATGTATGTTCACTTAGCACGCTAGCACAATTGTTTTACGTTTTGAACCATTTGAAATCATTGGATGTATGTGAACCATTTGAAATAATTGGATGTATGTGAACCATTTGAAATCATTGGATGTATGTGAACCATTTGTAACCATTTGATGTATGTGAACCATTTGAAATCATTGGATTTATGTGAACCGTTTGTAACCATTTGATTTATGTGAACCAATTGTAACTGTTTGAGCCATTGGGTTAGGGAAGTGATTTGGTAACGGGGCGGGTGTAATGTGTTAAAAGCATGGTGGATACGCCGCTGGTACTTCCTATATATAAGTGCTTTTAACACATTATATATCGTTGCGTTATCTAGATCACTTGGGTAAACGATTTTGAAACAATGTCACACAATTATGTTTTCTGAATAATATAAACCATACGAGTCTTATTAACGAGTTTCTATGAGATGTTTTACGATTTGATTTAATAAAACAAAATGTTTTGGAGTTAAGAATCATGGCTACGAGATTTTATAAATCATATCCAACTTGATTTGAGTTGGTTAATTATGTCGCAATACTATACTTTTCAAAATAAGGTTTTTAAATAAGTATTGCAACATGTAAAACGAGCCATGAATCTGACACTCACATAAAACCTATGTACTCGCCGGCATTTTTATGCTGAGGTATTTTCACATGTGTTTCAGGTACCATAGTTGATGATATTTGATGATGATATTGATGCATGCTCACATAGGAACGGACGAGGCCTTAGCAACTTAATAACAATAAAAGTCTATTTGTTCATGTTTTGTTTCTAATTCCAATGTAATGTAATACATTTAATTAAATAAAACGAAATTGTTTAATCCATGGTTGTGAAACAATGATTCTGTTACAACACTCCCCGACGTTTCCGCCACGTTTTGTTGTTTTACATGGTCGGGGTGTGACATTGCGGGGCTGGGAGCAGAGCTTGATGAGCAGTGGCTTGAGCTGGTGCTTAACGGGGACCAGTACGGCAGTTAGCAGTGAAGTGGCCGTACATGTTGCAGTGAGCGCAGAAACGACAGGCGAGACCCACCGGGTGATGGTAAGAACATGTTGGACAAGCCGGGTGGGGGCCTGTGTATGCACGCTTTGCAGGCGGTGCATAAGTAACTAGTGCTGGACGGTGGTGAGACTGCTGCTGAGCCGGTACGGCTTGAAGTGGAGCAGCAGTGGTAGTAACAGCACAATTCTTGTTGCTGGAGCTGCTGTTTTTGTTGTTCTTCTTCTTGCGGCATGAGGTCTTTGACGATTGAGCGGTGGCGGTTTCAGCGGTTGGTGCGGTGGTGACTTGGTGCAGGTTCTTCGAAGTTTTATCCCAAAAACCAGCTTTTACCCGCATGTCGTTGATTTCGGAGGCAAGCAAGTAAGTTTCTTCGATCGTTGCTGTCTTTGCGGCATGCATAAAATCCGCAACACAGTCGGGTAGAGCTCGGATGTACTTCTTGATTGCCATGTCGGACGTCTTCACTTGATCGGGACAGATGATGCTGAGCTGCTTAAAGCGAGCAGTCAGGGCAGCGTTGTCACCTTCCTTCTGCTTAATGTTCCAGAATTCGTCCTCCAGCTTTTGGCGTTCATGGGGAGGACATAACTCATCCATCATGATGGCCTTCAACTCTTCCCACGTCAGCTCATAAGCTGCATCGTTCCCGCGTTTGTTCCTCTCGGCCGTCCACCAGTCTAATGCACGGGACTGGAAGACGCCGGTAGCGTTCAGAGTGCGGAGATTTTCCGGACATCCACTCTGGCGTAGAGTGACTTCGATGGAATCGAACCATTGAAACATAGCCGTTGGGCCATCTTCTCCAGTGAATTCCTTCGGACCGCAAGAATTGAACTGCTTGAAGCTGAAAGTAGTCTTGGTAGCAACTTTAGGAGCTTCAGTTCTGGACTCCTCAGACGATTTGCTAACATTCTCGTATATTTCACTCACGATCTGAGGCACAACCTTGGCCACTTGTTTCGCGAGGATGGCAGCAAGGCGTTTGTCCCTCTGTTCTTGACGAGAGAGTCATGGGTGACGGGGTCCAGATGATGGTCCGGTTGACATTGTCTGCAACAGACATCGTCATAGGTCTCAGACACATCATAATCGAATCTTACCTCACACGTCTAATACTTACTAAAGCTCAGTAACACAGTGAAACACATATCACGTAAACACATAAGCACATAATCACAGGTTCACATAGAGACACATAAGCACATAAACACATAAGCACGTAGGGCACAGAAGCACATACGCACATACGCACATACGCACGTAATCACAGAGGTAGTCAGAATACAGAAACCTATCATTCAAAGCCTGCGAGTGTTCGAACATAGCGGTCGCGTTTAACATAGCGATTAGTATAGTATAAGCGAATAATGTAGTGGGTAGCATAGCATAAGCGTATCATAGGGTCGTCCACAATTTAGCGATTTGTAAGCGTTTTGAGATAGGAGTGCAGTGCGAGTCGTGCGTGTCGATCGAAGTGAAAGCAAAAATCGAATAAGTCTCCAAAAATTTAAAACACATAAGTAGGTAAATACACATACAACACACAAAATCAACGAATCATCAGAGTCAGCAGTTGCGGGCTCAGAATCGAAACACATAAAAATCGAGAAATAGATCGTCTGCGGCTATTAGACATTGACTATCCAAAGTGATTCGACTATTCTCAAGGACTTGTTGTACACATTTTGTCTTTCAGGATTGTGCTTTTGCCTCGATTCTTGGGCGATCGGCACGCATCCTTCCAGTCATATCGTGACTTCAAGTCATTGGAGTCCGTCGAGACTTTGGTGAGAGTTTTGGAAACCAAGTAAAAGTCGGAATCAAGTCTTCAAGGTTAGGGTTTCACCCCTGGCTTAACAACTCCGTTCCTGTTTTGATAAAATAAAATAAAAGAGAATTATGCGTCAAAGTATGGATTTCACTCCTATTTCAACGCAATTTCTCGTGTTTATAGATAAAAATATGGGTTGATCAAGCAATTCAGTCGAGAGTTTGCGGTTTTCACACCTAATCTCGACTTAATCGCTCATTCATAGTTGAGAATTCGAGTGTAGTGATAGTGTAGCGTAGGCGTGAATAGCGAGGATTAGCAAGTAAGCTCATACTGGACATGTACGGGTCGGTCTGTTGGTTCCTAACTATAGACTAGGTCTCTAAGACATCGACCCGGACTAGGTCGAGTCTTGCCTAATTCCCTATAGTTATGGCTCTGATACCAATCTGTCACACCCCAACCGATGGCGGAAACATCGGGGCATGGCACTGAGCGAAACAGATTGTCCAGAAGTTTCCATAACACCTATATTTACAAAATATTTAAAGCAACATGTCCCATACCATGTCATATAAGATAATACAATTATTACAGACAAAATCTAGTCAAGTAGTTCTGTTCCGACAACTCAGATTTATACAAAGATAGTTTATTTATTGGTTTCTAGGACCTCCTTTCCTAGCTTCGATTTCATCACAGCACAGAGAGTATCCTAGACCTTTCTTTGCCTCAAGTTCACAGCAAGCTAAGCATATAAACAACTTAAGCACCTGTCACATACGTTAAAGTAACAGTCAATACACATAGTGTAAAGGTGAGCATACAAGTTTGATAATAGCATATATAGAGTTCGAAAGCGTTACGCATAACCCGCACGTACACAGAGTGAAATGAGGCATGTTAGTTATCGACATGAACCTATCGATACCAATGACTGCGGGTTGACTGCCCAAGGCAGTTCGCGATACATACTCACCACTGTGAGCCATGTAGGTAATTGTCCTTAACAACCCCCGAGTGAATGGGTGCTGAGTCTAAACTAATAGTACTACCGTTGCTAAGGCAGGTAGACAGCATTCCATGTGTAAACATAACAAATAAGCATTCATTTAGTCACGTATACATGCGATAACGGTTAGCATTTAAAGTATTGCGTAGTGTGTTCGATGTGATTTTGTATAAGTAACGTATGTAACACCCAAAAGTGCTAAAGCAAAAAGGGATCAAGTATACTCACAGAGATTGATGGATTGAAGGGAGCGCTAGAGAGTAGGGTTAGCCTGAAAAGATTGATAGCATAACGATAAGCGACGCGTAAAACGATGCAAGGTACAGGTGAGTAGGACAGTAGTTCGATCGGATGGTAATCCGATCGGACGGCCAGTCGTGCGGGTGGTAGTCCGTTCAGACGGTCATCCGGTTGGATGACTGTTCGAGTGGATTGTTTCTTCCTTTAGGAAGGATGTGTTTATGTATGATGGCTTGACTTTTGAAGTTTTCGTTGTAGTATTTTGAAAACATAGAAATATCTCTACCTTTCAGGTCGGTCGATCGGACGGTCGTTCAATCGGACGACAACCCGATTGGTTGGCACTTCAGTGAGAACAAGTTCAGAGCAGGTTGTCACTCGATCGGACGGTTGTTCGATCGGGTGGCATCCTTTGTGCATTGAACATGTTGAAAGTTGTTTAAGTGTTGAAGTTCAAATGTCTCATGATTCGAATGGCAATTCGATCGGATGGTAGTCCGATCGGACAACAATTCGTTCAACATTCAGACTTCAAATGTTGTCAAAAATGGTTAAGTGTGGGACCCAAGGTGCAAGTCATTCGGTTAACAAATCGTTCGGTTGGCAGTCCGATCGGACGGCATTCCGTCTTGGTCGTTTCGTTCGTCTCACACTTGGCTGTTTTGATCGTTTGTCGTTTTATCGAGATGTTTTGATAACGTGTTAAGCAACAGAAACCTCGTCAATACTTGGTACTCCTGATCGAACAGGAATCACCCAAATCCTGTCAGTTAACGGTTCGAGACGGTGCTCTATGTTTAACCCGAAATCGGTAGTCTCGTGGATAGAATCCAGACCTTGAGCCAACATAACCACAAGAATGAGTAGTAAGTCGGCACGAGCTCCGATTCTATCGGTTTTGAAGGAATTGAGTGTAAAAGAGTTGAAAGAAAGTTGGAAAACCATCTTTCAATCCTTTTCATTGTGTATATGTTTAGATCTATGAAAGATCTTTGTTTGTTTATGTGGAAATCGGTTAGATCTAAGTTGTTCTTGGTGGATTGAGGCCAAAACATGAAGTTCTTCAAGAACACATGATGACGTCATCTTAGAACACCTTGAATCTTGATGATTTCAAGGTTAAAATTTAAGATTTAAAAGATAGAAAGGTGTAGGAGTGCGTGCAGATTAAGGAAGTACAAGATTTAGGACAAAATCTTACCGGAATTGCGAGAAATCGCGGAAAAAGCAAGGTTAGCGTGCTGGTCGGACGTTAGTTGCCAAAAGTAGAAAGAATGAAAGTGACAAGGGGTATTTATAGGGTTACCCAAAGTGGAAAGGGGGCTGGTCGAATGGTTAGGCAGCCCAATCGAACAGCCTGTCCGATCGGACGGCAGTCCGGTCAAATGGTTGGTCGATCGGCTGGTCGCCTGATCGATCAGTCGCTTGGTTCGAGTGTTCGGTGCGTTGAGTTTTGTTGTTTCAATTGCGATTGCGAGCGTTTCGATGCGATAGAGTTTCCTAGTCAAATTACTTTTAATCCCAACTACTATATCAACATACAAGCATCCTTACTTCGTATTCCTTTAGCGTTTGCGATTCGATTGCTATTGAGTTCGATTGCGTTTCGATTGATTACCACACATAACATAAATAAACATGCACAAGTAACACATAAGGCACACACACACGTATAACAGTAACCAAAATGCGTAATTCGAGTTGCGAGTGCGATTGCGATAACGATAAAGCGATAAATAGCGATTACTATGCGATTATTAATAGATACTCCACATAATACAACTAAAAAGAGAATAAAATAGACTAATTACGAGTCAAAGAAGTCAAAACAGGAATTGAGCAAGGAGAGACAGATCGCAATTAGCAATCTTTTCTCCCTTTGACTTCAATCTTGACTTTGACTTTGACTTTCGAAACACGGGGTGTTACAGCAGGAATACATGATGTATTTCATGTACCTAATCTCAAGAAATGCTTAGCTGATGAATCACTGGTAGTACCTCTTAAAGATATAGAGGTAAATGAAAAGCTTAAATTTGTAGAAAGGCCTCTACAGATTGAAGACAGAAAGGTCAAGAATCTCAAACACAAAAGATTAGTTCTGGTCAAAGTAAAATACCCTTACATAATTAAAAATTAAATAAGAATCAAGTTTTAGGGTCGTTCACGGGCCGCGAAGGCTTTGCCTTCGGCCTACGCGGGGCGCGACAGATAGAGGATCAGGCTACACCCGGTGCTGCCACGTGTCGGGTGGTGTGTCGAAGCTACGAGTGCTGACTGGTCATAGCTAGGCCCTACGACCCTATGTCGCTGGCCGTGTAAGACCTTGGTGTGGTCTTCGCGGGGCGCGATAAAGCTCCTGAGCAGCCCTATAAATAGCAACGAAGGATTCAGTCGACAAACCGTTCAATCTTTCTTTCTCTCTCGAATTTCTATAAAGCCAAAGTGATATTCGGACATAATACCCCCTAAATAATGAAGTTCTGCCTCGTTGTAAGTATCATAACCCTGGTTACGTATTAGATACGCTGCCCGATTGATCCAGGGTTCCGTAACGGCTGTCGAGGTTCTGCCCGACGTAGTCGTTGGAATGCCATCTCGGGGAGGGTATTACTAATGTAAATATTGGGTTATTATACTAACGCGTGTTCATTTGTGTAATTTATAGATAATCACAAGGAAATCCTTAAAGAAACCCCTAAAACAGCAATGTGAGTAATCTCCTTTTTGCAAACTGTTTTTACAAAACCTCAAATAATTAACATTAGATTAAACAGTGATTGAGTATTTGTATTCTACAATTATCGTCGGTATGTTGGGGTTTTGTATACAAAATTCGTTACTACATTGTGAGTAGCAACATGACCACAAGTCGAGTTGACAGTACCGTGGGTGGTAATTAAAGTAGATGGAAACAAATGAAATTGTGCGACCGCCCTCAATACTGTACAATGGTTTTACTTATCTTGATTAAACTGGGATTCACTCACTAGTATTTCCCACTGACAAAATGTTTTTAAACGCGTTTCAGGTAACAAAATGTGAAAGCCAAATAGAAGCCAGCTGGACAGCACTGAAGGCTTGGAAAAGTGGCTATAAAGTTACCTAAAATAAAGAGATGTTTTATTTAAATAAAATAGGGTTTGTCCCTATGAAAAATGTGTGTGCTTGAAACTTGGGATTTTCCCATGTGTTTAATATTATAAAAGTGTGGTATTTTACTCTGATAAAATATTTCCTAACTACGTTCCTGATGTAAATTCCGCTGCCAAAATGATAAATATCGATACCACCGAAAATGGTCGCGGCCGACCGCTCCCGGGTAATTAGGGGACGGGGGTTGCGACAAACACTTTTTTATTTCAAGGTACATGCTAGACAACTCTCGTAGTTGGACGGGGTATGACAATATGAATTCAAAGCCATGAATTTGACATACAAAACCTATGTACTCGCCGGCATTTTTATGCTGACTGTTTTTCACATATGTTTCAGGTTCTATTATGTGACGATTGTTGATTGCTTGCTTCACATAGGATGGACGCGGGCCTTAGTGACTTTAAAACTTGAAAGGCTATTGTTTGTATTTAATTGGTTTGTATCAAAACAACAAGTCTAATAACGAAATAAAACGAAACTTCAAATACCATGTGTTGTGAAACAATGATTCTGTGACATGACTCCCCGATGTTTCCGTCGCGGTTTGTTGAATTACGCGGTCGGGGTGTTACAGATTAATGGAATGATTAACGAAAAATTAATCAGTAGAGGGCCGACTAGCGATTAATCGGTGACTAGTCGCCGATGAATCGCGATATTTACAACACTGCACCACCTACTCCAGCCACCACCTCTAACCACAATTATTCATTACTGAGCAGAAGTGAACGGATTAACCAATATTCAATACCTGAGGTCTAAACAAAGTCAAACATGGAGGTACAAACCAGCTCGTACTGAGCAGAAGTGAGCTCAACAACAATAGCATCTGCGAGGTTTGTTGTCACTACAAAAGCTATCCATAGCACGTCAGCATACACACATTCCCTCCGGCCCCGTATTCAATTTCCCGGCAAAGCTAGGGCTTTTGTCCGCCCTTATGTCACCGCCCTCTACGACGGTCGTATCCGACCAACACGGTCCTCTGGATACTGTCACAATCTCAAATTCTCTTTCTCTTTCTCTCTCTCTCTCTCTCTCTATCTGTTTTCAAAAACTAGATTCTCATGTTAATCACCGAAGCAAAGGTAATAATACATACAACCCAAACCAAACCCCATTTCGATAGATAACATCGTCGGGTCTTCAGATCATCTTTCTTCAAATCAAACCCCAATCCTAACCCTGCTTAATCTTCCCGGATTTTACAAACCCGATGCAATAAAGGTTCAAATACCTAATTTTATTTCTTAATTTCACCCCCTCTTTATCTTTTTCTGAACTGTCATACTGAAAATTGATATGAAGTGATGAAAAGATAGGAGATATGAACTGATGAAGAGATGAAGATGTTAGGGAAGAAAAATGTATAAGACCAAGGGTAAAATGGGATTTCACGTCGTTTTAACGCTCAAACTAACGAACGTTGTCCTCAGGGACACAAATTGTAACGCTTTTTATAAGTCAGGGACTCAGTTATCCAAATATTCACTGCGAGAACTCAAGTTGCCACCGCCTGAAAACCTCAGGGATGCAAATTGCACTTTACTCCAAATTTAATTACAATGGAGGATAAGACTATAATTATCAATACTCGTTCCATACTCATCCCATTATCATCCACATTCATACCCCAACTTCCACTCCCATTATCCAGTGCTTCGAAAATCAAAGAAGTCACTTTACCAGTACATTGATCGCAATTGAGCATAACGGCTTAAAAACAATTTTTGAGTTTCATATAAATTATGTTGTTCTATCAATCATATTTTTCATTTTGCCTTAATATATATAAACTTTAAAATTACATAAACATAGCTTATTTCTACTCCTTTTATAAGGTATGAAACATATGGGACGTTGAGGGTGTTTGGGATTGCTTACTGATGTGTTGGTAAAAACACGTTACATTTGTAGTAGTTTTGTACACGTTTTAGTAGTTTAACACATCATTTTGTATCTGTTTATTGTACTTATGTTGTGTCGGGTTGTACAGGTTTAACGGGTGCTAAACGATGGAAAATGAGCATACATAAACAAATTTGGAGCGAGCGGGGCGAACGAGGACTAGAAACAATCTGCTGAAAAAGAGTCTTCCCCGTGATATGTGGGGGAGTACTACTGTCCTATTGCGTATCACGGGCAGACACTAAAATCAAAAGGTCAAGAAAGTTACCCGTCGCGCCACGCGATGGGGTAAAGTGGTCCTTCCGCGTATTGCGTGGGAGACCCGACACGGAATTTTGTGGTTTTGACCTGAAATCATGTATCGCCCCATTCATTCAACCATTAACTTATGTTTACTAACACAGAGCAAGACTAAGGCGATTTTTGGAGATCTTTCACCCAAATCTTCTGGAGTCTTCATGATTGTTTAATCTGAATCAAGAAATGAAGCTGTGATGACGAGCATGCGCGACTAAAACCCTCGTGACTTCCCCTGGATGAACGATTATTAGGTTTTGAACAATAGTTTTGTTTTGCTGATGATTGTAACTAGTAAATCTTGATCACTTGTGTTGAATTTGATAAGCGTTATTTATATTTGAATTATTTGTGTTTACTAAACGTATTGGCGATTTCCTTGCATCGTTAGCGGGTTGGTAATTCGGTGAGTAGTCGGTATATCTTAACGGATCATTAGGTTATATGGCTATTATTAAAAACTTTCCTTAATCATTGTTCAGGTTCATTCAATCTAAGGCCATGTCTATGTGGTGTTTAGATCAGTGAAACAAAGTTTTTGGTTAAATTTACAATCGGGATTCCGGGTGGAGGTTATTTTGATCTAATACATATTCTTAATCAATTTTTGTATTCTTCTAATCAATCAAACGAACCCCAATTTTAGTTGCTAGTAGTTAAATTGCCAAAAACTGAGCACAAATTCCCTGAGGATACGACCTTAGTTACCCGTACTAGTATAGATATTTAAGTTAAAATAAATACTTGTTTTTATTAGCCCACGACATCTACATCACTTATTTAACTCAAAAAGTGTTTTTTTTTTGTGGCCAAAAGTGTTTATTGACTTGTAACTTTTTTAAAATAACTTTTATTAAAAGTGTTTAGATTAGTTTTTGTGGTGAGAAAAATAAAATGCACATAAAGGATGAAGTAAGTTTTCATATTTAATTGGTATTCTAAGAGGGGGGTTAAATTGGTATTTTATGTTAAAAAAACCAAAAGTCATTTAAAAAGCCTCAAAGTTAAATAGTGTTTGCTACAATTAGTAACTTGATTCCAGAAAGCTACACCTCATCCTCATTTTGTTCTCTATGAATTTATTTGCCGATTGAGTGTTACGTATAAGAAGGGCAAACGAAACTCGTTAGGTGGTATGATTACAGGAGGATTGTTGTCGAATGAAATTGGTTATGTAGATTGATTACAAGATCAAAGGTTTCACTTACTACATTATAATTTATGTGGTGCACACAAAACTATATTTATGATTCTTGAAGAGATTCCAATACAAAAGGCTAACAAAAAATTAAAAATCAACACCCAATCCAACCACTAAACCAGGTTTATAGACTACCAACTAAAACCAAAACTAGCGGATTAAAAATAGAACATTCATAGAAACCAATTGAGGCAATATACAGTGTTTTAGTTGCCTGTCCGACCGACTAGTCCAACTACGAAACAATATAATTGTACAAATTTATATATTTTATAAGTTATAACGAATTGTTGTACATTTATTATCACAATGAATTACCACATTTAGATATAGTATTAGAACAATGAAATAAATGAAAAGAAAACAAAGACATAGGGTGGCAACAACTTAATAATTACTTTTTTTAATACAAATTTGGATCATTAACGGACCACTAGAAAATTATCGTGCGATCAATGACGAAGTATAGAAGGGGCGGGGAGGGGCGTCCGACCCCCCGAACTTTTCGCTCAGTAGTGTTATATATGTAGTTTTCGTATAGAAATTTTTGGGTATATACATTTTCGACCCCCCGGTTCTATAGAAAGTTTGGGTATATACGTTTTCGACCCCCTCATCATTCGGGTCAAGCTTTGCCACTGCGTGCGATAAGCGAAACTACCTGATATAACCATCTCCACTAGGGAATAATATATAAATCTATGTGGAAACCCAATAAATTTTAAGAAAGTCTTTCACTATTGTCACATCCATAAATATTATTTTCACATCTCTTTTCACTCTATCTCTCTCTATATGTATATATGTATGTATAGAGAGATAGAGGGGAGGGGTGTGAATATTAAGTCCGAACGTAGTGGGCGGCATAATTGGGCGGTATGCCCTCATAGCGCCGGTATAGCGCTATGAACACCAAAACAAGCGGCGCCATTTTTGCAATTTTTCGAACCGGCGCGATGTGTATAACGGCGCTATCAAATTGAATTTTGTATTTTGGACCGTTGGTAAACGGTCAATTCCATAAAAAAAAAAAATTCAACTTTTTTCCAAAACTTTCTTAATAAATACCTCCTTTCCTAATTTTTTACCATACACACTCAACCCAACCCTTTATCTCTTCCACTTTTTTTTAGAAAACCTTATATTTTATACAATGCATCCATTCAATCGTGGCTTCATTCCTCCCCGATCAAGTGCGGACCCAAACCAAAGTGGTAATCCTACTCGCCCCGTGTCGCCGGTTCCCACTCGACCCAACCCTTTCGGCTCCGGTTTTCTCGACTACAATCAACAAAATCCCGGGTTCATGAATCTTTTGAACCAACCGCTATCATGGGACCCGAATCTCTACGGGTGGAACCCGAATCAAAACACCGACGGAATGGGGTCGTCTCAAGCGTTCGGGTCGGCTCAAGCTTTCGGCTCCCCACAACACGAACCCGATGTTGTTCCGGAAACACAACCCGAAGTAGCGGAGACGCAAAAAGGAAAAGGAAAAGCAAAAGCAAAACGGCCACATAAAAAAAAAGCGGAAACCACCACCCGAGCGAAAAAAAAATGTGATACCGTGGGAGCCCGATGAGGAGTATGCGTTAACCCGCGCTTTCATCGATGTGTCGGAGGACCCGGTTATAGGTATATTTTCTGTTTATTTTTTCTTTTTTTATTTTTCTGTTTTTTGCAGTTTTTTTATTTATTTTCTGTTTTTTTTTCTGTTTTTTGCAGTTTTTTTTTATTTTCTGTTTTTTGCAGTTTTTTTATTTATTTTCTGTTTTTTTGCAGTTTTTTTATTTTTTTTCTGTTTTTTGCAGTTTTTTTATTTATTTTCTGTTTTTATTTTTCTGTTTTTTTGCAGTTTTTTTAGACTAATAAATTATATCTTTTTTTTGTAGCAAACTATCAAGATAAATCAGTTTTTTGGCGCCGAATACGAGCACTTTTTTTCGAGCTAATTGGTAAAGATGAGGAATACCGCCCACCGGACTCTATATCGGGCAAGTGGACCGATATAAACAAAAAATGCACGAACTTTCAAACCGTGTACCAACGCAATTTTACCGGATGGAAAAGTGGAAGCAAGGACGAGGACATCACGCAAGCGGCGTTGGTCGAGTATACGAATGCTAATGGCCATTTCCCGTACATGAGGTGTTGGCAAATCCTTCGCCATAGCCCCAAATGGGCCACCATATCTACTCCGAGTGGTCGTTCGGGAAATAAACGGCCGTCAAAGAGGTCCAAAACAAACGAGTCGGGTGAACCCGAAACGCCAACCTCCGACGCTCGAAACACCGACTTGAACGAGGATATTCCGGATGACGAGCCGGCGGAGGAGTTACCAAGACCGCCCGGAAGAAATAGCCGGGCGAAAAAACCCGAGTCGTCGTCGATGTCTATGGGAACGGATATGAGTAACGCATTTTCGGAGATAAACATGCGACTTCATGATTTACACGAACTCGGTAATAAACGTTTGGAGGAGAACCACGAAGTTACGGAGATTATGCGGGATAGACAATGGGAACGGGACTTTGAGTTCTACTCGAAACCGCACGACCACCTTACCGGAAAAGCTTTGAAGATGGCGTTGGCCCAAAAGGAACGGATCGAAAAAAAATATAATCTTTGAAGTGTTGTTTTTTTATTTTTTTAGTCAAACTTTTTTTTTTAGTGGAACCGTTTTTTTTTTTTTTAAGTGTAATGTTTTTATTTTTATTTTTATTTTAGTGTAATGTTTTTTAATTTAATGAAATGAATTTTAATTTTATAAAGTTAGAAAATAATTATAAAAAAATAGAAATTAATAATTGAGTAATGATTAGACAGGGGCTTTATGACTACGGGCTTAAAATGCATAAGGCCCCATAACGCCCCACGCTGACGTGGCGCGCCACGTGTCGCATAACGCCCACAAAAGGGCGTTATGACTACACATGGCCTAAGTCCATTTAAGAAAACCTCTCTTATGAGAATTAAACCCAAAATCTAATGATTCCTAAGCCACTACTTAATAATTACTGAAAATAACTTTGTAAAATATGAAATATTAGGGTGAGCGGAGTGGGAGGTAAACTCCATTGGCAAGCGTGTTTATCGATCGGTAACATTGCCGCCGATGGGGGTTACCAATAGGTGAGGGGAGTGGTTCGGTGAAGGTTTACCGATGAGGGGAAGGTACTTTGTCAGCTTTTGCCTCCTATTTTCGTTTATTATGTTTAATAAAAATAACAATTTACATAATCCAAGATAGATAAACCACCGTCAACATTTTTAAGCATTAAGTAAACAAAATAAGTAGATTAACGTGACACTGTTTGATTGGATGAATGGAAAGTTTACCTATTCCAAACAGGTAACGACTCCCCCTCACCCGTTATAAATAAATTCAAGAGACAACATGTCCATGTGGGATAAGGAGAATTAAAATTAAATTGGCTTCAGATACTTCCAATGTACCTTCCTTTCCAACAAAACACTATTTTTATTTTATTATTATTATCATCTTTGACCTTTTGGCCTTATTATGCAGAACTCTTGCAGCCACATCACCCCCACCTTGACCCACCCCCTCCCTCCACACACCTCCACCTCATCTCCCCCCTTATTTATATCATTTCCCACTGCAAAACCCTACCCATCCACACTCTCATCTCAACAACACTCATCACATCCAGCATTCACTTATTAATTATTATGGCTTCCGCCTGCTTAAACACCATCGGTTTATCACCAGAAAACTTACCGGAATGTTCTCAGAACTACTCTCCGTACCGTTGGTTCACTCCTCGACTCTCCATAAGCCGCAAAATGACCGAAGAAGACGTTTCAGATCTGCCGGAGGTTTCAGATCCGTCCCCGGAGATTTCAGATCTGAAAAATGAACCAGATATAAAGGAGTTTGATGGCTTTGAGTTCCGACTTGAAGATCCGGCGTTAATGCTTCCAGCCGACGAACTGTTCTCCGACGGTAAGCTTGTTCCGCTTCAATTTCCGGTTAAACGGCCGGAAGTAGCCACGTCAACACCTTATTCTCGCCGGATAATTGACGTTGACGATCCTTACTATTCACCTAGGGCACCGAGGTGTTCGAGCCGGTGGAAAGAGCTTCTCGGATTCGGAAAACTTCATCAAAGCAATAGCAACACTGTTAAACCAACTGATAACAAAAGAACGACGTCGTTAGCGTCTTCTCAATCTCAAAACGGTTCCAGATCTATTAGACAGTTACTCTACAGAAACTCTAAACCTTCACATGATTCTTCAATCAATGTACCTCTTCTCAATAATGCAGACAACGAATCTGCTTCGGTCTCAGTTTCAGTTTCATCACGGCTGTCTATTTCTTCTTCTTCTTCTTCCGGTCACGATATCGACGATCTTCCTCGTCTCTCTCTAGATTCCGATAAGCCAGCAAAGTTGAACAACATGAACGTAAACCCTAACCCTAACCCTAACACTCGTACGAAAACAAGACTGGCAAAAACGACAACACAAACAAAAAGCCACTCAACTGACAATACACTCACCACCACACGCGTAGGTAGAACCACGCGCCGTCGTTCGATGGAAGCTACAATCAGCACAAACCGCTGCTTATCTGTGGACAGTCCACGGATAAACTCGTCAGGAAAAATAGTTTTTCATAGCTTAGAACGCAGTTCAAGTAGTCCTAGTAGCTTAATTGGTGGCCCTAGATTTAAGCATAGAGGAATGGAGAGATCGTATTCCGGTAACGTAAGAATAACGCCGGTGTTAAACGTTCCGGTTTGTTCGCTTTCTAAGTCCGGTGGTATGTTTGGGTTCCAGATTTTTTCTTCACAGCAGAAACAAGTTTGTTCAAGTAGCAACAATGGCGGATCAATTCGGAGCCAACGGGTTAACGGCAAATCAAACCGTATTTTAGAATAATTGGTGTAAAGTTGAGCGTAATATATCAAAAAGAAATTCAAGTATGAAACATCATGTCACTTGGATCAGTCAATGCCGTTAGCGTAGGGTACATCGTTAGGCATCTAGCTTTCTAAATTTTTGTTTAGTCATGTAACAGCTTTTGTTAATTTCTTTCCACTCTAACGAGATTTTTGTAACAGCTTTTGTTAATTTCTTTCCACTCTAACGGGTTTGTTATAAATATTGTATTGTGTCGGTTTAAGGAATCTTATTATAATTTGAACATGGGTTTGTATGTGTTTAGATAATGAAAACTATGTGTTTTTTTTCTGGTTATTTTGTTTTTTTTAAAGAGAATATAAGGTTATAATTAAATAAGATTTGTTTATTAAATAGCCTTTGGAGTATTTGAAATGATGGCGACAGTCTATACGAATATAAACAGTTTCGAGGATAAGGTGCCGGAGACTGGTGACAGCTTTCCTTTGCTTTGCTGCGCTGCGTTTTTTTTTTTTTTTTGGAAGGTGACTTTCTATGTACTGGACCTATTGGTCACCGGGTTCATGTCGAAGACAATCCCCCGTCAGGCCCGCACTCTCGGACGCGATGTTCGATCGGGCCCCGGCCGCCGCGCAAGCTGACTTCCGCCCGGAAACCATACTGCCCCCACACGAGAGACTCGCTGGGGTAACAGCTGGGTAAAACCGGGTTGCCCTCAAGACCGCACCATGCCTCGGTAGGATACGATCCATCATTGGGACGTCCCACCCCCGTTTGCACCTCCCGGGAGTCGAACCGGCAACCTCCGAAGAGGAAGCCGGCCCAACCCAAACCACATGGGAATTGCCGGTTGGGCTGCGCTGCGTTTAACATACAACAAACATTTCCACTCTCAGACAAAGTATTAAAAAATGAAAATATATGTATAGTTCAAATTTTAGCGGGAAAAAATCGTATTTTAGAAAATGTTTTTAACAACATATGTATCATTGAAGGCTACGACTTAGCTATAAAGTCTAAATTTTTTAAAAATTAAAAAATATTAAAATACAACTATAAAACACATCCAACACTCACAAACGATAAAATGAAAATTACTAAAACATAATATATAAAACATAATATATGTGTTTTATGTTTTGATGACAACGTTGTGATTATCGAATGACAAACATTATTGTGTTTTATATTCATAGTTATAAGATTGTGTGTTTGAAATTTTTATGGACTATTATGGTTTGAATATGGCGTTTTAGTAGTCTCTCCTCTTTTTAATTTATGGGTTTTAAGTCTTTTAGATGTGTTTTATAGCTAAAATTATATTGTTTTATGTCTTTTTATATTTTTTAGAAAATTTGGACTTTGTAACTGAACTTCACACATATTTGAAAATAGCAAAATTAATATATACACACAAACACACTCATTATTTCTCAACATGCTAACGTATTAATGTCGAAAAAACGAACGGCGTTAAAATTTTGAATTTAGGATATACAGCTACAAGAATGTTTTTATTTTTAATGTTGTTACGACAATAATAGCATGTACCACTCATAAATAATTGACATTAATCTAACAGCAATACTTCGAAAGTTTAATATTTTACCATTATTAAAATTTAATTAAAGTCATTGGTTATTGTAAAAGGTGAATCATTATTCAAATGTGTAATCTTTTGGGACAAATGAACCAGCTAAATAGCTACATATTAAGGGCATACGGAGTGGGCGGCAAAGGGGATCGGCAAACCGAGTTTGCCGCTCGGGAACACCGCCGCCTACCCCTTTGCCGCGCAGTGACTGTGATGATCGGTGTTTCATTGCCGATCGGTGAGAAGGGAGAGAATGAGAGAGGGGGTAGTGTGTGGTAGCGTCCATTCCATATCAAACAATCACGCCTTTTTCTTTTTAAATAGTTTACCAATTCATTAAGTGTCTAACCATTGCCAACACTTTTGAGCATAGTTTACCACTTTGACATGGCACACTCTCATTGGTTGATTTTGAAGTTTACCACTTTCAAGTGTCTAACCACTCCCTATACCCTAATAGTAGCATATTTTATACATAAAAAGATATGTAGACAAAAATCTTATAGATATGTTTATTTAGGTATCATAGTGTACAAGCCTTACCATAAACGTACCCATAAAGTGACATGCCAATGGGTGTTTTATAGACCGTTTGATAAGTCACAAAAGTGCCATCTAAACATAGCTTTTTTGCACCATACACATGGTCAAGATTTAACAAATAAAAGAGCTTATTAAAAAGTGTTAGCCATAAAAATGCCACTTTGATGGACTGTATACCTAGGCTGCATTGTGTTCATGTTATATAACAAGCATTAAGAGTACTTGGTCCCTAACCATCTTGAGCCAATCTTGTATCTCCCAAATATAGCGATTCAACCAACAAAAGTGAGTATTTCTTCTGTGAATATTTCAATTGTAACACATCAACTTGAATGGACTGACGCGTCACTATTACAATAACCACAACATAAGAAATAGTTTCATTTAATTAAAGTCAGATGCTATTTTACAAAAGTGACAAACATCTTCAGATAATATCCTAACGCGTATTATTCTTTCTTCACCTTGCCCAAGACAACTCGTGAACCTATTTGTGAAGTAAAAGTTTACGGAATGAGTCGAATGCAGGACCGGACCCACATAGTGCGGGTCGGGGTCCACGGACCCCAATGTTTTTTTAAAAATTGAATAGAAACGATGTGTTAAATTTTGTAAGGACTTCATAAAAATAATTAGTTGGAACCCATAGAATTAAAAGCAAGGCTGTTATGATAGTAAATTGCTTGTTTAACAACCAAGAGATCCTTCTAATTAGCTTTTTAAAACTCTCAATGTCTTTGAAAGATTTTATTTCATGGTTGATTACCAAATGGTCCAAATTATAATAGTTTCAATTATATGGTCTTCATAAAAAAATTAAACAAAATTTTGAAGTTATTTAGGTAGTTGTAGTTTCCAAACAACCCATTAATTATCACAATTTGATATCTTGATGCTTAAAAATGTTATTTATTATGATATTGTATTTTTTATATATGTTCTTAGCCCCGACCCGATCCAAACGGCGACCGACCCGAAAACTGTTACCTTTGGTTGTGAAAATTTTTACACCGAAAAAATGGACTCCAGTGAAAAAAATTATAGGTCCATCACTGATCGAATGCCTAGTATAGAGTAATAGGCTCAGGTAATTATAACAGTGATATACTAGGCTCAAGTAACCATAATAGTGACGATAACATTAACAGTAACATTAACAATATATCCTGTAACAAAAGTAGCAACAGTAATGCGATACGATCAAGTCATTATCCTTCCTATCATTTAAGCATCTAGCAAAAAATGAATTTATTAAAATGAGATTCTTAGTATAACTTTTCCTTTAACTCTCCTAACATATTTTTTAAGTTTTTTTCTAGCTCCTTGTTAGTTTTTAACTGGGGCAGACTCAAGTGGGGGCGAGGGGGCGGGTGTGCCCTTTAAAACAGGCCATCATCGACATAAAAAAGGCATCCGCCGCTGATTATGGCGTTTGTCGTCGTTTGATTGGTAGAGGGAGTACATGTATACAAATAGGTTTTGTTTGTTTCATATATGAACTTTATGTTAGCATATTTTTTATGTGGTTTTGAGTTTGTAGATGTACTTTTTAAGATCATTGAGCTTTTATTTTAATACTTTTAGTTAATTGTATATATCCTATATAAGATGCTGAAGTCTCAACCTTTTCTTTTCAGAACGGCTGAAGTCTAAACTTTAAAAACATTGTATCGAGATTGTGGTGACTCTTTGACCCTAAAAATCTGAAAAAGTAGATCATCATTGCTTAGCACAACAAAGTGATTGATTCTTTTGTCCTTTTCCTTTTTTGTAATGTCAGATTTATGTTTTATAAAGAAACTAGTGTGGTTAATCTATAAGAAAAAGAAAACTTTATGTGATCAATTCAACTTTCAGACAACATTTACTATAATATATAGACAAAGACAATTAGTCTTGAGTCCTGCGTTGTAACGGGACGAAAAACCGTACAAAGTAGTCGTAAACCGAATAGAAAGTAGACATAAGAACGTTGATTCACTCACGTCTGTTACGGCGTGTTAATGCATAAAAATTAGACCGAAACGTAAATATAGAAAAGAATAACTAAGTCGACCTAAGACCCGTACGTTGTTACGGGGTCGTCAAACAGAAAAAAAAAATAGAAGTAAACACGTTGAATTACACACGCACGTTGCAACGCGTTAACTCACAAAATTTGACTGAAACGTAAAACAAAAAATTTGTAAAAGATTAAAAATATAGGCGACCAAAGTTGATATTTGAAGTCAATTACTTATTTTTCGTAAATAAGATTTATTTAGTTATTATTAATATATTTTTGAACAAAATTTTATTGATAAATAAGATTTATTTAGTTATTATTAATATTTTTGAATAGCTAACAAAATTTTATTAGAAATTAGCTATGAGGGTGTGCGGGGATGACCACCGCAGGGCCCGTGATTTCGAGAGTCACGTGTTTAAAAAAACACAATATGTATATGTTATTTTTTAAATAGTATACTCATACCAATTTCAATATAGGCCCATTTACAAATCAATTTTATAGTTTAGAATTTAGTCCACTTGGCATTAGGTTTAGTGAGTCAAATACTAACTTGATTTTAAAAAATAATAATAATAATAATAAAGCATTGTTTATCGGATACTATGACTTTGTCATTTTCATGATTGCATTGTTTATCGTTAAGGCATAAGGGCACATTTTTTCGAGCTTGAACATGATACATGAATTCTTAAAGGCGAATATATAGAACATTGTGCAATAGTTTGGTTTGTTGATGTGTTGTGAAACTAGAGAGCAATGAATAGAGAAGAAGATAAATGCATAAAATTAAACCCATAAAAAGTATTACTACATATAAATTTGGGGAAGATGAGGGTTTTGTTATGATATATAATATTTTTTTTCTTTTATATATATTTTTAAAGAATAGGGTGAAAAGACAATTTTACCCTCATGTGCATTGCACATGATCAGATTTGACAGAAAAATCTAACTGGGTTAGGGCTAAAGGACAAAACGTGTATGATTTGAAAACATAAAGTACAAAACTCGTCAATTCTAAACATAAAGGACAGCGCCTGCAAATGAGTATAAAGATAAAGGACAATCCTTGCAATTCACTCTGAAAATATATGTATAGTTCAAATTTTAGTGGGAAAAAATCGTATTTTAGAAAAGAGTAAACTGCCATTTTGGTCCATGTGGTTTAGTCAGTTTTGTCATTTTAGTTCAAATCTCAAAGTTTTTATATCTGGGTCCCTGTGGTTTCATTTTTGTTGTCATTTTGGTCTAAAAGTAAAATCAAGTCAGGTTCCCCTAATTAAACCCTTAACTTTTTTTTTCCACAGGGGTGATTTTGTCATTTACGTTTTATTATAACTGTTATCAATTAAAGTTAATAAAACTAAATTATAAAAACTGAAACTCAGTCTCTCTCTCTAAACTCATCCCTCTCTCTAAACTCTATCACCACACACACAGAACTTAATCAAACACCCACCACCCACTACCACTATCATTGTCACCCTTCACCGGATAACATCCACTACCACCTCTAATAGCCATCGCCCACCAGAAATACTCCACCACCTCTAACCGCCATCGCCCACCACCGGATTCGAACCCTAGAAAACTACCAGCAGCCATCGCTCACAACCACTACAACCCCCATCACCTAACCATGTTCCACCTCGTTTCCAGATCTGTTGAAAGCTGCCACTTGCAACCATCGGAGACCACCACCGTTCACACCTACCGACCGAACTACAGTTATCATCGAACAGCTTCTTGAACAAACTGACAAAATCATCAAAAATAAAGTCAAACTACAAGGATTTATGATGCAAGTTAAATAAATTATTATACCAATGATTAACATGATGAACAAGTACAACAGAACTGTTATCCATTTCTTTTGCTGCTGCTTAATGTGATCTTCTTCTTGTTCAGACAGTAATGGAGTTTTCAAGGTGAGTTTGGTCATCATCTTTGACAAAGTGTGGTACACATGAGGATTGGTGCAAACTTATTTATTTCTGATTTCTAGCCAAACTTATTTCTAAAATCACATGGTTAATGATTTTGGGGCAATTTGGATTCACACAGTGGGGGTAATCATAGTTTTTGAGTTGATTTAGAGATGATGCCTGATTGTAGAGAGTAGGGGGCGGTGGTGATGGTGATGGTGGTTGAAGACGATGAAGGAGGGTGGTGGAGGTGGCGGGAGGTGAGTGAGAGATAGGGGGTGGAGAGAAGACGATGAAGGGAATTTAGAGAGAGAGAATTCAGACTTTTGTTTTGTTTTCATATAGGGTCAGGTTTTAATAATTTAGTTTTATTAATTTTAATTGATAATCAGTTATAATAAAACGTAAATGATAAAATTACCCCTATGGAAAAGGACAAAAGTTGGGTTTAATTAGTGGAATCTAGCATGATTTCACTTTTGGACCAAAATAGCAACAAAAATGAAACCACAGGGACCCAGATACAAAAACTTTGAGATTTGGACTAAAGTGGCAAAACTGACCAAACCACTGAGACCAAAGTGGCAGTTTACTCTTAAGAAAATGTTTTTAACAACATATATCATTTAACGCTAGAACTTGACTACAACGTCTATTTTTTTTAAATGTAAAATGTCATAAAACACTAAAATATCAATTATAAAACCACCCAAAACCCACAAATGGTAAAATAAAGATTGCTAAAAAATAACATATGTGGGTTTAAAACCACCCAAAACCCACAAATGGTAAAATAAAGATTACTAAAACATAACATATGTGGGTTGTGTTTTATGTTTTGATGATAATGTTGAATGACAAACATTATTGTGTTTTATGTTGATTAGCATGTTGTGTTTTAAATTTATAGTTCTACGATTGTGTGTTTGAAATTTTTATGGACTATTATGGTTTGAATATGGCGTTTTAGTAGTCTTTACTATGTTATTTGTGGGCTTTAGATGTTTTTTATAGCTAAAATTATAGTGTTTTATGACTTTTTATATTTTTTTAAAAATTTGGACTTTGTAACTAAACGACACC
This sequence comes from Helianthus tuberosus, assembly GCA_030545235.1. Lineage (NCBI taxonomy): Eukaryota > Viridiplantae > Streptophyta > Magnoliopsida > Asterales > Asteraceae > Helianthus > Helianthus tuberosus. Next base: position 50,616,568 of record CM060364.1, read on the forward strand.
CATAATTGAAAATAGCGAAATATATATATATATACACAAACACACTCATTATTTCTCAACATGCTAACTTATTAATGTCAAAAAAAACGAACGGCGTTAAAATTTTGAATTTAGGATATACAGCTACATGAAACATGGGTGTTTTTATTTTTAATGTTGTTACGACAATAATAACATGTACCGCTCATAAATAATTGACATTAATCTAACAGCAATACTTCGAAAGTTAAATATTTTACCATGCTTAAATCATATTGATTGATTGGTAACTTAGGCTCGGCGTAGGGGAGACTCTAGGGTTAGTGTGTGAGGTCGCCGTCTCTGCTGGCTTGACCTTCCATTCTAACTTGTGGTTTCGATCCTTCCATTCGCCTGTGGTATCTGGATTTTCTTGGTTCTATTCTTCGTAGACAAGTGCCGGCGGCTCGACGAAGTGAAGGTGGAGGGATAGCGATTAAGGTGTAACTTGATCAGCATATCGGTTGCTGGTCTGACCCTACCTTTATTTCTATCTTTTTTCTCCCGGCTACTTCCATTCGCTGCTCGGTCTCTGTTCTCCTGGGGGGGTTTATGGTTGTGGATGGTCCTTGGATTGACGTTCCGGATCGCCGGAAGAACAGGAAGCAGAACATGACCGATGGTGGTCATTTTGATGGTAACATCACCAAATACTACATTACGAATCTGCCAGTAGGATGCAATCCGTGGGATGTGGCGGACCGTCTCAGAGATTTTGGAGTGATAGCTGGGATGTACATCGCTAGAAAGAAAGACAAGACAGGTAACAGATTTGGATTTATTAGTTTCAAGAACGTGAAGGACGCGAAACAATTGGAATCAAGTCTGAATGGTACTAAGATGGGAGACAGTAAACTGAAGGTTAACATTGCAATATTTTCTAACGAAAATGTAAACTACTGGGAAACTGATGAGAAGGTTCAGGAGAAGGTGAATGAGAATGTTGTTCGGCCTCCTAGAATGATGAATTTTAACGTGAACAAGGGAGATAAGAGCAAATTCAGAGTGGAGGGGGTTTCCTACAGAGATATGGTGGCACCAGACAAATTTCAAGGACCGTTGCCTTTGGATCGTCCGAAGACAAGTAAAATCGAAAGAGTTATAGAGGTTCATGCTGAAACAAGTGTGTTCTTTGCCTTCCAGGAGAAAGCGGTTATCGGGAGGACTAAGGATATTAAAACGTTATCGGCTTTGTATGGACTGTTATGTTCAGCTGGGTTCCTGAATGCAAAGGTGTACTATGTGGGTGGTTTGCACGTCCTTATCGCTTTTCTGGAAGATTATGAAGCAACGGAATTTTTAAACAATCACAAGGTGTGGAATGAATGGTTTTCATTCCTTGATATGTGGCAAGGGCAGTCGTTACCATATGAAAGAATTGCTTGGATTAAGTTCGATGGAGTTCCGGTGCATATGGCGGAGAATAAGGTTTTCAACGATCTTGCTGAAGTCTATGGGAAGGTGGTCCATGCCTCTCAGCTATCCACGAAAACTAGGGACCTTTCGGTGAACCGGGTTGGTGTTTTAGTGGAACATGGGGAGCTGATCACTGACACGGCCGTTCTAAGTTGGAAGGGAAGGAAATATAAAGTCTGGATCTCGGAAGAACAAAGTGATTGGGTGCCGGAGTGTTTAGTCGAAGTTATCCGGTCGGAGTCGGTTGCCGGAGAGGAAGGTGACAATCATATTCCGGTGGATGTGGGAGGGGTCACGAGGAGTCGGGGTATGGAAGTCTAGGAGCCGTGCATGCACATTAATGGGGATGTGGGTATTAATTCTACTAATAATGATGTTGGGGAGCCGACTTTAAAAGGAATGTTCAACTCCCAAAAATCCAACGGTATTGATGGGAATATGGGCCCCTCGGATCAGCCACATGTGAAAAAGAAAAAAACCTTTTAATTTATTTAAAGACAAGCACAAACAGATACCCAAACCTTAAAGCCCAAATTGTAATGTTAGGCCCAATAAGCGTTCGAGGGTGGAGTTGGACATGCCTTTTGATCCCTTGGTATTTTCGGCCCGGTCTGATTAAATTGTCCTCTGGTTGGGAATACAATTGTTAGGCCGCAAGGGTGTATCTCGGGGTTCGATCTAAATGAAAAGGCAATTTCCAAGTGTGGTGAAAGTGAATGCTCTTCGGGGGACCTTCTAGTGGACGATACTCAGGATAGAGTTAAGAACAATGAGGCGAGTCCAGAGGAGTTCGATGAAACTGTTCGAATCAGGAATTTGGTCGGTATAACAACCCTCCTGAATTTTTCTGACACCCTAATATATTTTAAAATACCCTTATATGTCTCTAAATATACCCCGTATGTGAAAACTGATCCCAAATTACATTATATTATTAAAAATTAATTAAAAACAAGAAAAATGAGGCTTTCGCGGGGCGCGTAGCCTTTGGCTACTGCCTACGCGGGCCGCGAGCGATCAAAAACGAGGAATCACCCGGTGTTAACACGTGGCAGCACGTGTTGGACCTATACTCGTGACCTGGATCAGCTACGGCCTAGACACCCTACTACGCGGGCCGCGTAAGACGACCCTTAGGTCTACGCGGGCCGCGAGAAACCCGATTTCAGGCCCTATAAATGGGGAGCTCGGGCTTCAGTCCCAAATCGCTCAGTCCCTTTCTCTCTCAACGAATTTCTGAATAGATAACATAATTTCCGGGCATAATACCCCCCCTTAATTAACGAAGTTCTGCCCCGATGTAAGTATCATAACCCCGGTTACGTATTAGATACGCTGCCCGATTGATCCAGGGTTCCGTAACGGTTGTCGTGGTTCTGCCCGACGTAGTCGTTGGAATGCCGTCTCGGGGAAGGTATAACTAATGTAAATATAAAGGGTTATTATACTAACACGTGTGCATTGTGTAAATTATAGATAATCACCAGGAAACCTTAGAAAAAATCTAAGACAGCAATGTGAGTAATCTCCTTTTTGTAAATTGTTTTTACAAAACCTTAAATGTTTTACAATGTGATTAAGCAGTGATTGAGTCTTTGTAGTTCTTCAATTAGTGCTGGTATGTTAGGGTTTTGTATACAAAAATGTGGAACACGTTACCATTGGACAACGAGTTAGCCAATGTGTAATATGACCCACCAGTCAGGATTGACAATACTGAATGAGTAATTGTGTATAAATAAACAATGTGATAGCTCTCAATACTGTTAAAGGATAAAACTCTTCTTGATTAAACTGGGATTCACTCACCAGTATTTCCCACTGACAAAATGTTTTTAAACGCGTTTCAGGTAACAAAATGTGAAAGCCAACTAGAAGCCAGCTGGACAGCACTGAAGGCTTGGAAAAGTGGCTATAAAAGTTACCTAAATAAAAGAAGATGTTTTATTCAATAAATAGGGATTTTCCCTATGAAAATGTTTTTAATAAAAACTTGGGTTTTATCCCAATATGTTTAATATTATAAAAGTGTGGTATTTACTCTGATAAACATTTCCTAACTACGGTCCTGATTAAATTCCCGCTGCCAAAATGATAAACAAAATGATACCACCAAAACTGGTCTCGTGGCCGCCCGTTCCCGGGACAGATAGGGAGCGGGGGTTGCGACAGTCGGCGTCAGTCTTGTGGATCATTGTAAGCTGGTCAAGGAGACTTTGATTAATGAAGGCACTAACGCGGTAAGTAAATGATTTTCCTTTCTCTAAATGCTAGAGGGATTGGGGGCTTGTTAAGGAAGTTTGGATCAAGGAATTAAAGCAGAAATATAAGGTTGATCTTTTGTTGATTCAAGAAACAAAACAGGAAAATATGTCGAGGATTAATTTTGTTAATTTGTGGGGCAATCAAGATTATGGTTGTGAAGGTGTGGAGGCTTCTGGCCTCTCGGGGGGTCTGTTGTGCTTATGGGACAAATGGGTTTTTGAATTGTCTAGTTCAGTGATAGACAGTGATAGACAGGAATTTCCTTCTTCTGGAAGGGAAAACTAAAGGGTCCCAGGAGAAATTGAATATCATGAATGTCTATGCACCTCAAAAAACTTCGGACAAACTGCTGCTTTGGAATAAAATTAGAGAGGCGATGGTTGGGGTCGAAGGGCTGTGGGTTATTGCAGGTGATTTTAATGCGGTGCGGAGTCAGGAAGAGCGTAAAAACTCTAGCTTTAAGAGTACTTGTGCCAGAAACTTTAATGAATTTATTCATGAAGCTGATCTTATGGAATATGACTTGAAGGGGAGGAAATATACGTGTGTTAGGGATAACGGGAGGAAATTAAGCAAAATTGATCGATTATTGGTATGCCCGAATTTTTTTCATCTTTGGCCAGAAGCCTGCTTGAGAGGTCTATCATTTTCTCATTCTGATCACTGCCCTCTGCTGTTCACGTTAAATAAAAAGAACTTTGGGCCCAACCCTTTTAGAGTGTATAATTCCTGGTTGGGGAAAAGTGGGTTTCGGGAGTCGGTTAAGAAGGTTGTCAATGAACTAGATGTCGTTAACGGGCCTGCTGACGTTAGGCTTATGAAGAAATTCGGTGCGATAAGAAGTGCTCTCAAGGATTGGAGAGTGGAATGTTTGAAAAAAGAAGGAGAAAGTGTGTTAAAGGCGGAAAAAGAGCTAGAAGAGCTTGAGAAGATTATGGAGGATCGGGAGCTTAGCGAGGTTGAGGAATGGGAGTATGTGGAAAATAAAAAGGTTTTATTGAATTTTGAGTTGGGTAAGTGCGAGGATATGAAACAAAAATCCAGATCGAGATGGGCTCTTGAAGGAGATGAAAACACTAAATTTTTCCACACTCATGTTAATATGAGGAGGGCGTCAAATCTGATTCCGGGCCTCAGTTTAAACGGTAGCTGGGTAACGAAGCCGAATAAGATCAAAAGTGAAGCGATGAGATTTTTCAGAGACCGTTTCAAAGAGTATAGTCTCAGACCCCTTCTGTCGTGCGATAACATTAAAAAGCTGAATCATGGGGAGATAGACGCGTTGATTATTCTGTTTTCCTTGGCTGAGTTAAAGGAAGCGGTTAAAGATTGTGGTGATGATAAAACCCCCGGCCCGGATGGCCTTAACATGAAGTTCATTAAATCTTTTTGGGAATTATTCGAAAAGGATTTCAAAGAGATATTGGATGAACTTTTTGTGAATGGAAAGATTAATATCGGATGTGGTAGTTCTTTTATAACGCTTGTTCCTAAGACTAAGGATCCTACGGAGCTTAACTGTTACCGCCCTATCAACCTCATCGGTGTTATTAGCAAGGTTATCTCCAAAGTCCTTGCAAATCGGCTGAAGATGGTGATTGGTTCAGTTATTTCTGATTCTCAGTCGGCTTTCATCAAAGGTAATTATATCCTCAACGGTCCTCTCTTAATTAATGAAATTACGAATTGGGAAAGAAGAATAAGAAAAAAGCTTTCTTTTTAATGATCGATTTTGAGAAAGCTTACGACAATGTTAATTGGAATTTCCTTTTATCCACTATGAGTCAAATGGGATTTCCGGGTAGGTGGTATGAATGGATAAGAGGCATTTTAGAGTCGGCGAGGTCTTCAGTGCTTGTAAACGGTTCCCCTACTTTTGAATTCCAATGCCACAAAGGTTTGCGTCAAGGTGATCCTATCTCCCCCTTTCTTTTTCTCATGGTTATGTGATGCGCGTTTAAGTGTTACTTATTTTAGGTGTATATTTTAAGCCCTTTTTAACACTTATTTTAGCCAAGTTTTAAATTTATAAAACACGATATTTCACTAACACTAAACACACATATGGGCAAGTGCACCCATCGTTGAGTGTAGTATAGCGTTGGTAAGATACCGAGGTCGTCCAAGGACACAAGAGCTTTTAATACCGGTTTATCCTCAACGTCTAACCAAAATAAAAGTTTAGAAAAATGTTTTAAACTAAGAAAAATAAAACTAACTAAAATGCTGAAAATAAAAATAAAAGAAAAAACAGATAGACAAGATGAATCACTTGGTTCCGACTCGTATCTAGTATAACCTTTGATTATTTCCGCACTTTTGCACATAATTAAGAGACTATCTTAGTTATTGTAGTAGGCCCCTCTTTTGAAGGCGACGTTACCCTCACCCCAGTAGTTTGAGTCAGCAGGGATACAATCCTAAAAGGGTGGATTATTGGAAGATAATGAATTAAGTTATTAATGCAGTATTGTGGTAGGCCCCACTTTTGGCGGTGACGTTACCCTCGGCTAAGTAGTCTGAGTCAGCAGGGATACAGTCCTAAATAGCCGGGTTATAGTATTAATAGTAGTTAACTTATGAGGGGGTCAAAGAGTTTGGACCCCCGCCATCCAATACCGTGAAGTATTGAAGGAGGTCCTACTAAATTTGACCCAGGTCCATTGCAGGACCTCTAAACGCTGAACAATGGCAAGACCTTTACCAAACCGTTCCCTTAACCCCCTACCAGGTAGCCAACATATCTCCATATAGACCGTGGAGATATGAATGGTGAAAATCCTTTATTTTATATAGACAGTAAAATAATGCCAAGACACCACGAACAAACGATAAGGAAAGATCACCTTCAACATAAGCAACTAGTTATTAAAGTCATTAATACAAAACCAAATAAAAAGTGCAAAAGATTAGAAATAAAAAGTATTATACTAGACATTTTGTCTTCACCAAGTGATGTAAGAGACTTAGGCAAACATGGCCTTGATTGTCAAGAACTCTTACGATCAATCTTGGATCCCGAGACGACTCACACACACTCTATGATGGACAATGGATGATGGTGGCGGATGATGGTGTTGTGATGGTGGTGGGTGGTGGATGAAGTGTGAGAGAGGTGGAGTGCCAAGGAATGAGATGAAATGAATCCAAGCACTCCTATTTATAGGCTGAACAGAGAGCTGGACACGGCCCCGTGTCCGCTGGGCACGGCCCCGTGTCCGTCTGACACTCTCTCTCCTCATTAATTGTAATTCGCAATTACAATAAATGCGCCTGCTGTACTTTCGACACGGCCCCGTGTCCGCTGAGCACGGCCCCGTGATGGGCAATAGAAGCTTCTATGGATTTGTCTTTTCTGCTGCTTCTTGGGCACGGCCCCGTGCTGGCTGAGCACGGGGCGTGTTCAGCCTTCTGTCTTCTCCTTTTTGCCTTGGAAAGTGCCGTTGAGGGGTCGGGCAGTCCACTAATGTTCCTTTCCTTGTATTTATGTTGGATTTAGCTGTCTTTTTGCTTCTTTTGCGTTTTTGAGCTCATTTAATCCTGAAAATACAAAAGGAAGACAAAAACACTCTTTTTCCAATATTAGTACTTAAAAAGGGTTAGTTTTATGCCTTATTTGATGTGATTTATATGTTGCATTTTACACACATCAAATACCCCCACACTTGAACTTTTGCTTGTCCTCAAGCAAAACTCTTTAATATGTGGCTTTCACTCCCAAATGGAATAGGTAGAAGAGAAGGTTTTGGGCTTGTCGTAGAGTGTCGGGATTTCCAAGATCTTTTTGGGGTTTTATTTTTATTTACTTACACTCCTATTCGTAATGATTTATTTAGAACTTTTCATAAAAGAAATTACTTATTTGGGCATAACATGCCTTTTTAAAATTCTATTTATATACAAGTTCACATACCTCACGGGGAAATCACTCACACTCGGCCGAAGGTGTATTTTTAGTGAATCACTCGAGAGCGGCATGGCACTTATTCCTACCATAGGCTTGCCAAGAAATCAATCCTCCTCCTTTTTAACTTTTATACCTTTGTAGATATCAAGAGGACTTTGTGGGTTAAGGGTTAGGCTAAGGTTAAAGGTAGGTGGTTGGGTTAGTGGTTAGTAGAAAAAGGGCTAAAAGCGTAACAAGTGTCGGTTTTCGTATATATATATATATATAATTTTTTTTTTTTTTAGATGAAGCTTTTATTCAAACTAAGTTATTTTTGATTAACTTGTTTGTTTATTTTCTTTTTGCTTCATCATTATCACACTTTTTTTTTTTTTTAGGAAGAACCGAACTTGTTACTAAAATAAAGGGTTAAAAAGAAAAAAAAGGGTTTTGGTGGGTAAAAAGGGGTTTTTTTTTTTTTTTTTGGGTGATGAAACGAAAAGGTTTAGGCTCAAAGGGGCTAACTAGGGGGATTTTTGGGTAGGTGGTAAAAGAAAAAGAAAAAATAATGGTGAAGAAATAAAAAGGGTTAGTCCTAATGCCTCCATCATTTACTTACTCGGGTTTAAGTTGATAAGGACCGGGAATGTATTGTCATGGCAAGTTCTAGAGTTGTAAGAACCAAGCGGCTATTCACACAAGAAACGAAAAATGAGCATTTAGTCAAATGATATGTAATTGTGTGCTCAATAAAGGCTCAAAACTCACTTTTGTGGGAATGGGTTTTTATATGATCAAGTATATATAATTAAATTTTAAATAAGTTTGCTATGCCTTTTCATAATTTTCTTATGTTGGTTCTTTTTATCACTACGCTATCGGTTGTAAATTTGTAAAAATATACCCTTTTTGAGAACTTGAATTTCCCGAGTTAAACCTAGACAAGTAAAAAAAATGAAAATTTTTTTTGAAAAAATTTGGGGTGATTAGCGGTTCCAATAGAGTTTTGTGTAAGGCTTGTATTTAGGACTTGCAAAATTCAAGGTTTTAGCATCCCCCCACACTTAAATTACACATTGTCCTCAATGTGTCCCAAAAATAAATTTTTAGGTTGATTAGATGTGTAAAATAGTGTTTAAAAAGCAAAAATCTGTGTTACTGGGCACTGAACACGGCCCCGTGTTATCCGGGCACGGCCCCGTGTTCAAGTGTCAGTAACAAAATTAAAATAAAAGAAACAGAAGCCTGGACACGGGGGCGTGTTGGGTGAACACGGCCCGTGTCCAGTTACCTGAACTGGGCGTTTTACTGCAGGTGGTTCAGCACTGGGCCGTGTTGGTTGGGCACGGCCCGTGTTGAACCTTTTGGAATGGTGAGATTTGTCGGGTTGCCTTGTTCTTTGTGCATGGGTTCATTTTTCTCGTTCCCCTTTTCATCCTTTACCACCATGAGTGTGTTTCATTACAAACCATCCAAACCTTAAAACCATCATTTCATTTCATCATAGAGAGAACTTACATAGTCCTAATTTAAGCTAGATAAAACAAAGGCATAACAACCTATGGAGTCCTAGCCTATACTTTATTTTAATTAGCAAAATTTCCAAGAAGTAATTATTCTTGGTTAACCAAGGCCTTTTTGAACTCCTTCTTCCGCGTGCGGTTCTCCTCAAATGTCGGCGAGCCATTCTTCCACCTCCCTAGGAAGGAGAAAAGAAGGTTCATTGGCATTAGTTTGAGGAGTTTCAACTTCCACCGGGATCTCTTGTTGGTGTTCCACTGGAGGTTCCGCCGGAAAGTCTTCCCGCCCGGTAGGGTTGTTGATTCCGAGTGCTAGATTCCAATCCTGTTGAGGAAGGACTGGTTTCATTGGAGGTGCTACAAGAATATTTAACCTCTGGTGCAAGAGGTTAATTTCTTGGAAGCTGCTTTCAAGTCCCATCGTAAGATCGTTAATACGGTCGATTAGGACCTCCTCTACTGAAGTCATTTCGTCGAGAGCCTCCCTTAATGCTATCACATAGTGCACAAGTGTAGCTTCAATGGAGGGTCTTCTTCCTCTCCGGCTGTTTGACGAATGCACAGAAGATGTTTCGCTGTTTTCACTCGACATCCTACGAAAAATAAACTAAAAATAGCTTATTTAATGAAACAGTGACCGGACACGGCCCCGTGCTCACTGAGCATGGCCCCGTGTTCATCTTTCTGCAGAGTTTTGGAGCAAGGAAACTTGGATTCTTAAGTTATTTTCTGAACTTGTGGGGCCTTTTTAGTTACAAATAACTTAAAACAATGTTTCATAACACGTTTTTACCAAGATTCTTTGAACAAAACTCATTTATCCCTACCATGGAGTTGGAGAAATTCCAAACTTTCAATGGTAGCTCTTGGAGAAAGATGAAGAAGAAGGAAATGGCTAAAAGAGGAAAGGATAAGATGGGTTGTTGGAACCTTCTTTTAGACTTACCTAGGATAGTTTGAGAGAAGATTCCTGCAAATCTCTGCCCCAAGTTGGTCCAAATGTGCAGAATTCTTGGCTGCATTTATAGAAAATGACAGCATCCTGGACACGGCCCCGTGTTCAGTGGGCACGGCCCCGTGTGCAGGTTGGGTTCTGACACAGTTTGTCCGTATTCTGACGTACTGATCAGAAGGGAATCTTTCGATGGACACGGGGGCGTGTTGGCTGGGCACGGCCCCGTGTCTAGGGACTGTTTTATGAAGTTGTCTAGTTTTTTAAGGAACTTGTTAGTATCGGGTGGCTCCTGACTGGTTGGAACAACCCCAAAGTGCCTAATATACCTTAATTGTCCTAGACTAAGGCGAGAACGCAAGAGGTTGTCGGTGAGGGTAATTCCTATTTTCATTCTAGGTGGACAAGTCCAACCCTTTCCCGGGCTCTCGTTAAAGAAGGTGTATGCCGAATCGCTCAGGTCTATGTATGCACCGAACGAAGTCGATGGGGAGTCCTTCACGGCACAATCGACACAGGGACGACTATCGTCCAAGTCTTTGCTAGGAACGAAGGTATTTTCGGGAGCAACGAGGTTGTCGGAATGCGGTTCCAACGTTTCTTCATGGTTATCGTCTTGGGGAGGATCAATGAAATCCTTCCTAAGCTCTTTTAACCAATTCAGAATTAGTTTTTCTAGTTGAAATAACTCATCAAGGAGCATTTCCCCTAGAATCTCTGGCTGGGCGCATTCGAGGGAGAAATAGTGCTTATTTTTACTTTCGCCCCTCTTAAGGTTGTGAGAAGTCGGTGGGTCCATGTAGTGGGGCCTATAATTTAGAAAGTAGCATTTTACTTCTTCATGTTTGCCACCACATAATTGACACCACGTACCATAAGAGTGCCGAAAGTAAAAACAATTACTATCACTCATGTTTGGTGTCAGAAATTACCAACCGCCGAGATCTAACGGTTCTGTTTTCAGTAACTGAAACTTGGGCACGGGGGCGTGTTGAGTGGGCACGGCCCCGTGTTCAGCTTACTGTCTGATGTAAAACAGGATTGCCAGTTCCAAAAATTGAGCACGGGGGCGTGTTCAGCGGGCACGGCCCGTGCTGAGCTCTGCAGAAGCTGAAAAACTAAGAAAATCCTAAAAAAATAAAAAAAAAGAAAATAAAAAAATGATTAGGCCGTTGATTCCTAACTTTCTTAAAATCCTTGTGTCCCCGGCAGCGGCGCCAAAAACTTGATGCGCGTTTAAGTGTTACTTATTTTAGGTGTATATTTTAAGCCCTTTTTAACACTTATTTTAGCCAAGTTTTAAATTTATAAAACACGATATTTCACTAACACTAAACACACATATGGGCAAGTGCACCCATCGTTGAGTGTAGTATAGCGTTGGTAAGATACCGAGGTCGTCCAAGGACACACGAGCTTTTAATACCGGTTTATCCTCAACGTCTAACCAAAATAAAAGTTTAGAAAAATGTTTTAAACTAAGAAAAATAAAACTAACTAAAATGCTGAAAATAAAAATAAAAGAAAAAACAGATAGACAAGATGAATCACTTGGTTCCGACTCGTATCTAGTATAACCTTTGATTATTTCCGCACTTTTGCACATAATTAAGAGATTATCTTAGTTATTGTAGTAGGCCCCTCTTTTGAAGGCGACGTTACCCTCACCCCAGTAGTTTGAGTCAGCAGGGATACAATCCTAAAAGGGTGGATTATTGGAAGATAATGAATTAAGTTATTAATGCAGTATTGTGGTAGGCCCCGCTTTTGGCGGTGACGTTACCCTCGGCTAAGTAGTCTGAGTCAGCAGGGATACAGTCCTAAATAGCCGGGTTATAGTATTAATAGTAGTTAACTTATGAGGGGGTCAAAGAGTTTGGACCCCCGCCATCCAATACCGTGAAGTATTGAAGGAGGTCCTACTAAATTTGACCCAGGTCCATTGCAGGACCTCTAAACGCTGAACAATGGCAAGACCTTTACCAAACCGTTCCCTTAACCCCCTACCAGGTAGCCAACATATCTCCATATAGACCGTGGAGATATGAATGGTGAAAATCCTTTATTTTATATAGACAGTAAAATAATGCCAAGACACCACGGACAAACGATAAGGAAAGATCACCTTCAACATAAGCAACTAGTTATTAAAGTCATTAATACAAAACCAAATAAAAAGTGCAAAAGATTAGAAATAAAAAGTATTATACTAGACACTTTGTCTTCACCAAGTGATGTAAGAGACTTAGGCAAACATGGCCTTGATTGTCAAGAACTCTTACGATCAATCTTGGATCCCGAGACGACTCACACACACTCTATGATGGACAATGGATGATGGTGGCGGATGATGGTGTTGTGATGGTGGTGGGTGGTGGATGAAGTGTGAGAGAGGTGGAGTGCCAAGGAATGAGATGAAATGAATCCAAGCACTCCTATTTATAGGCTGAACAGAGAGCTGGACACGGCCCCGTGTCCGCTGGGCACGGCCCCGTGTCCGTCTGACACTCTCTCTCCTCATTAATTGTAATTCGCAATTACAATAAATGCGCCTGCTGTACTTTCGACACGGCCCCGTGTCCGCTGAGCACGGCCCCGTGATGGGCAATAGAAGCTTCTATGGATTTGTCTTTTCTGCTGCTTCTTGGGCACGGCCCCGTGCTGGCTGAGCACGGGGCGTGTTCAGCCTTCTGTCTTTTCCTTTTTGCCTTGGAAAGTGCCGTTGAGGGGTCGGGCAGTCCACTAATGTTCCTTTCCTTGTATTTATGTTGGATTTAGCTGTCTTTTTGCTTCTTTTGCGTTTTTGAGCTCATTTAATCCTGAAAATACAAAAGGAAGACAAAAACACTCTTTTTCCAATATTAGTACTTAAAAAGGGTTAGTTTTATGCCTTATTTGATGTGATTTATATGTTGCATTTTACACACATCATTATGGAGATGTTGTCGTGTATGATGGATAAAGCCAAAAGTTTAAATATCTTCTCCGGCATTCAAATCCCCAATGGTCCATGTGTTTCCCACTTGCTGTATGCGGATGATGCTATTATTCTCGGGGATTGGTCGACGGATAACATCAAGAATATGGTTCGAATCCTTCGGGTTTTTCATATCTGTTCTGGCCTTAAGATCAACATAAACAAGTCGAACATCTTTGCTATTGGTGTGCCTTCTGCTGTGGTTTCGAATATGGCGGAGGTAGTGGGATGTCAAACAGGTAGTTTCCCTTTCAAATATCTTGGCCTAATGGTTGGGGCCAATATGAACCGTATTGCTAATTGGAAACCGGTTTATGATATCTTCAACGCTCGACTTGCTAAATGGAAGGCGGGTCTCTTATCCATTGGTGGAAGAATTACTCTCATCAAAGCTGTGCTTAAAAGCCTCCCCAATTATTTCTTCTCCTTGTACAGAGCTCCGGTTAAAGTTATTAAGGATTTAGAAGCAAAAATGAGGAATTTTCTTGGGGGAGGAGATGATTCGATAAAGAAATTAAATTGGGTCGCTTGGGATAGAGTGTCGCTCCCGGTTAAGAATGGTGGGTTAGGGTTGAGCAAATTAAAAAACGTCAATACGGCTCTTTTATCTAAATGGGGTTGTAGGTTTTTAACTAATAAAGATAAGTTGTGGAGTAGAACAATTGAGGCATTACATAGGAATCGAGTTAATGACGACTTCATTCCTGTTAAAAAGACCCTTGGCGGCGTGTGGTGCAATATAGTTCAGGTTCTCAATAAAACGGTTATTAACGGGCTGCAACTTAAGTTAATGTTCAAGGTCTCGGTGGGCAATGGCGAATGCACTTCTTTTTGGCTGGATAACTGGATAGGTAATAGACCTCTTAAGGAGTATTTTCCCAACCTTTTTAAGCTTGAGGAGATCAAATATGTTAAAGTCAGCAGTTGTGTCGGGAATTTGAACGATGTGAACCGGTTCGTATGGAGATGGAAGAGTCATATCTCTTCGGAAGTGGAGGTGAACGAATTGGTGGATTTATGTTCGATGCTTATACAGTTTAATCGGAATCATTGCTGCGATAAGTGGTTATGGCTGGGGACCGAAGATGGGAAAGAGGAAGATTTCAGCGTTAAATTGGTTAGAAACCTCCTTGACCGTTGCAGGATCCGTTCGGATACTTATGTCCTAGAATGGTGCAAGTGGATTCCTAAGAAGTGCAACATCTTCATTTGGAGAGCGGAGATGAGTAGGATTGCTACCGTTGATGCACTTAATAGACGTAACATTGGAGTTGGAAGTCCAGCCTGTGGGTTATGTGAAGATGGAGAAGAGAGCGTGGAGCACTTGTTCACTTCTTGTTATTTTGCGGCTATGCTTTGGACGTGGATTAGTAATTGGTGCAAGTGTCGTCCTTTTGTGGTTTTCTCCTTTAGGGATCTTATTGAAATTCATAATCATGTCGGTTTGGATGGGAAGAAGAAAGAGGTTTTAAAAGGTCTTGTGAGAATAGGGTGTTGGTCGATTTGGAAAATGAGAAAAGATGCGCGTTTCAAGAATAAAGAGGCAAAATTAGAGTTTATCTTTGGGGAGGTTAAGAAGACGGGTTTTTTGTGGTTTAAGGCTAGGAATAAAGGCATTGAGATGTCTTGGTATGACTGGTGTAAGTTTGTAAATTTGTAATATTGTAGTTTTTGTTTCGGTTGCCTCGGTTTGAGGTAGCGTGTGTTTTTTAATAAAGTTTACCTTTAAAAAAAATATATATATATTTTACCATTATTAAGATTTAATTAAAGTCATCGGTTATTGTAAAAGGTGAATCATTATTTAAATGTGTAATCTTTTGGGGCAAATGAACCAGCTAAATAGCTACATATTAATAGTAGCATACTTTATACATAAAAAGCTATGTAGACAAAATTTAGATATGTTTATTTAGGTATCATAGTGTACAAGCCTTACCATAAACGTACCCATAAAGTGACATGCCAATGGGTGTTTTATAGACCGTTTGATAAGCCACAATGTGCCATCTAACCATATCTTTTCTGCACCATACACATGATAACAAATAAAAGAGCATATTAAAAAGTGTTAGCCATAAAAATGCCACTTTGATGGACTGTATACCTAGGCTGCATTGTGTTCATGTTATATAACAAGCATTAAGAGTACTTGGTCCCTAACCATCTTGAGCCAATCTTGTATCTCCCAAATATAGCGATTCAACTAACAAAAGTGAGCATTTCTTCTGTGAATATTTCAATTGTAACACATCAACTTGAATGAACTGACGCATCACTATTACAATAATCAATCAGAACATAAGAAATAGTTCCATTTAATTAAAGTCAGATACTATTTTACAAAAGTGACAAACATCTTCAGATAATATCCAAAGGCGTATTATTCTTTCTTCACCTTGCCCAGGACAACCCGTGAACCTATTTGTGAAATAAAAGTTTACAGAATGAGTTGAGTGTAGGGCCGGACCCACATAGTGCGGGTCGGGGTCCACGGACCCCAATGTTTTATTAAAAATTTAATAGAAACGATGTGTTAAATTTTGTAAGGACTCCATAAAAATAATTAGCTGGAACCTATAGAATTAAAAACAAAGTTGTTATGACAGTAAATCGCTTGTTTAACAACCAAGAGATCCTTGGTTCAAGTCTTAAGTTTTCCAACTTTTTGGCTTTTTTTACATCAAAATGAAAACTAGTGTTAATTAAAACAGCATCCACCTAATCACCCTCTAATTAGCTTTTTAAAACTCTCAATTTCTTTGAAAGATTTTATTTCATAGTTGATTACCAAATGGTCCAAATAATAGTTTCATTTACATGGTCTTCATAAAAAAATCAAACCAAATTTTGAAGTTATTTAGGTAGTTGTTGTTTTCAAACAACCAATTAATTATCACAATTTGATATCTTGATGCTTAAAAATGCTCTTTATTATGATATTGTATTTGTTATATATGTTCTTAGCCCCGACCCAATCCGAACGACGACCGACCCGAAAACTTTTACCTTTGGTTGTGAAAAAAATTTACACCGAAAAAATGGACCCTAGTGAAAAAATTATGGGTCCGTCACTGGTCGAATTACTAGAGTAATAGGCTCAAGTAATCATAACAGTGATATACTAGGCTCAAGTAACCATAATAGTGACGGTAACATTTAACATTAACATTAACAAAAGTAGCAACAGTAATATGATACGATCAAATCATTATCATTCCTATCATTTAAGCATCTTGCAGCCAATGATCCTTTGGTGGAGTGGTGGAAAAGACTTAGGCCTTGTGAGAGGTCTCAAGTTCAATCCCCACTCCAAGCAAAGAGGAGGTGAGAGGGTTTACCCGCTTCGGTGGGGTTCCCGCTCGGGGGGGCTGGAGTTTCGACCGGTACGGAAGGCGCTTAACTGCGGGCCGTGCAGGACTCGAACCCAGGTAGGCTGGCAACTCGCCAGCCGTGCTCGACCAATTGGTCTGCAACCGTTCAAAAAAAAAAAAAAAAAAAGCATCTTGCAAAAAATGAATTTATTAAAATGAGATTCTTAGTATAACTTTCCTCCTTGTTAGTTTTTAATAGGGGCGGACCCAAGTGGGAGCGAGGGGCGGGCGTGCCCTTTAAAATCTTCTTTAGTGTTTTATAGGTAAAAAAACCCGATCGCACCTCTTAAAAAGTTTGGTTGAACCCCTCATTCATTCTTCTTGAAAATAATTTCTGAGTCTCCCACTGGTTTCTAATATATATCGAGTTTATTGTTTTTTCTCCAACTTCAACCCCTTCAACGTGTCGAATCCCATTCCAGACTATACCCTATGCACACGTGTCAAACTGGCCATCATCGACAAAAAAAAAACGTATCCGCCATCGAATTATGACGTTTGTCTTCGTTTGATTGGTAGAGGGAGTACATGTATACAAATATGTTTTGTTTGTTTAATATATGAACTTTATGTTGAACATATTTTTGACGTGGTTTTGAGTTTCTAGATGTACTTTTTAAGATCATTGAGTTTTTATTTTAATACTTTTAGTTAATGTATATATCCTATACAAGATGCTGAGTCTCGAACCTTTTCTTTTCAGAACGGCTGAAGTCTAAACCTTAAGACTAAAGGGTATGGGGGCCGGCTAGGCCCGGCTAGGCCCGGCTAGGACCGGCGCCGGTCCCCCACACCACCCCCCTTAGCCCCGGCTCGGCCCAAACGGCCCCCATGCGCCGGTTGAGATGTGGCCCCACTTGAATATTATATTTCCATTTTCAATTTAAATACCCTCTCTCTCATCCTTTTTCAATTTAAATACCCTAGACAATTATAAAATAATAAGGTGGGGTAGCCTCATCCTCCATCCCCCTCAAATATGAAGGAGACCCATCCCACACGAGCCGGTGACGTGGCGCTGACGTGGCGGCTCATCCCCTCCAAGCCAATCCTCTCCATACCCTTTAGTCTAATAAAATATAAAAACATGGACTTGATTTGTATCGAGATTGTGATGACTCTTTGACCCTAAAAATCTGAAAAACTAGACCATCATTGCTTAGCACAACAAAGTATTGATTCTTGTCCTTTTCCTTTTTCGTAATGTCAGATTTATGTTTTACAATTTTTTTTAAACCTAGTGTGGTTAATCTCCCTTTTCCTTTTTCGTAATGTCAGATTTACGTTTTATAAAAAACTAGTGTGGTTACTGGTTAATCTATAAGAAAAAGAAAACTCTATGTGATCTATTCAACTTTTAGAGAACATTTACTATTTTCTAAGTTGATTATTAAATATATAGACAATTAGTTTAAGTCCTCTGCGTTGTAACGGGACGAAAAACCGTACCAAGTAGTCGTAAACCGAATGAAAAGTAGATGTAAGAACGTTGATTCACTCACGTCCGTTACGGCGTGTTAATGCATAAAAATTAGATCGAAACGTAAATATAGAAAATAATAACTAAGTCGATCTAGGACCCGCACGTTGTTACAGGGCCGTCAAACAGAAAAAAATAGAAGCAAACACGTTGAATTGCACATGCACGTTGCAGCGTGTTAACTCGCAAAATTAGACTAAAAGATAAAACAAAAAGTTTGTAAAAGATTAAAAATATAGGCGACCAAAGTTGATATTTGAAGTCAATTACTTATTTTTCATAAATAAGATTTATTTAGTTATTATTAATATATTTTTGAATGGCTAACAAAATTTTATTGATAAATAAGATTTATGTAGTTATTATTAATATTTTTGAATAGCTAACAAAATTTTATTACAAATTAGCTATGAGGGTGTGCGGGGATGATCACCGCATAGGGCTCGTGATTTCGAGAGGCACGCGTTTTTAAAAAAATAAAATATGTATATGTTAATTTTTTTAAATACTTTACCCATACCAATTTCAATATAGGCTCATTTACAATCAATTTTATGGTTTAGAATTTAGCCCACTTGTCATTTGGATTAGTGAGCCCAATACTAACTTGATTTTAAAAAGTAATAATAATAAAGCATTGTTTATCGGATACTATGACTTTGTCATTTTCGTAATTACATTGTTTATCGTAAAGATATAAGGACACATTTTTTCAAACTCGAAAATGGTACATGAATTCTGAAAGACAAATACATAGACCATTGTGCAATAGTTTGGTTTCTTGATGTTTTGTGAAACTAGAGAGCAATGAATAGAGAAGAAGATAAATGCATAGAATTAAACCCATAAAAAGTATTACTACATATAAATTTGGTCTTATAATTTAATTTTTTTTCACGGTATCAAATTCAATACGATCTCACAAAATCCTCATCATAAGTTTCTTTCTTCTTATGGGTTTATCGTAAAATTATGATATCAAAGGTAATTGAGATTTCAATTAAGCCATTAAGTTTAAATAATATAATTGAGGACCACGTTAATTAGGAAAGGGTAAACAAAAAATAATAAGAGATCTTCTAATATCTTTTACTCCCCCTCAAGTTGGAAGGAAAGGGTAAACAAAAAATAATAAGAGATCTTCTAATATCTTTTACTTCCCCTCAAGTTGGAGCATGAAGGTCATGAATGCCCAACTTGCGTAGAATAACTTGTAATTGTTGAGCTCTTGATGACTTGGTAAACAAATAAGCTATTTGGTTCTTAGTTGTAATTGGTAAAGGCAACCAGTTCAAGAACAAAGTAGCAGTCCATTTTCACATATTTTGTACACTCGTGGAAAACAAGATTTTTAGCTATGTGACGAGATACGAGGTTGTCGCAAAAAGAGGAGTGGCAGCGGAAATGAAAATTTGGAAATCTCGTAGAAACCAGCGCAACCAGAAAATTTCACAAACGGCAGATCCCATGGCTCGGTATTCAGCTTCAGCAGATGATCGAGTAACAACCGATTTTTTCTTTGTTCTCCAAGACACAGGTGTACCTCCTAAGTTAATAAGATATCTCTTTCGAGAACATCTAGAAATTTGACACGCCAACCAATCTCAACTATAGTAGGCACTTAATTCCTAATCATCGTGCTTATGGAACCAATGCCTTGTCCTGGTGTAGCTTTCAAATACCGAAGAATGCGATGAGCAACCTCCATGTGTTCTTGACGGGGATCAGAAACAAATTGACTTAATAGATTAACTGAATAGGCAATTTTGGGAGTTTCCTGGAGATAAAGTAATCTCCCAATGAGGCGACGATATTGTTTGGCATCCGTTTTGTGACTTTCTGTACATTGATCAAGTTTGAGGTTTTGCTCCATGGGAAAAGAGCTAGGCCTACACCCTGTGAACTCGATGTCTTCAAGAATGTCCAAAAAGTACTTTCGTTAGCTTAGGACTAAGCCGTCTGGGGTTCTTGTTACTTCAATACCAAAAAAGTACTTTAATGGACCAAGATATTTAATGCTAACACTTTGATTGAGATATTCTTTTGTTTGTTAAATTTTGTCATTATGATTACCAGTGATGATAACATCATCGACATAGATGAGAAAGTCGATAAGTAATTCTCCTTCCTTGAAGGTAATAGAGAATGATCAGCATGTGATTAAGTGAAACCGAAGCTGGGAAGGGCAGTAGTAAACTTTTGGTACCAACTTCTGGAAGCTTGTTTCAATCCATACAAAGACTTTTTAAGCTGACAAACTCTCTACTTATTTTCTTTACAAAACCCTTGAGGAATTTGCATGTAGACCTCCTCTTCTAAGTCTCCATGGAGAAAAGCATGATTGACATCAAGTTGGTGAAGTAGCCAATTTCTTTTTACTGCGATGGCGAGAAGTGCTCGAACTGTGACTAATTTGGTGACTGGGGCAAAAGTTTCATGGAAGTCAACCCCTTCCATCTGGTTGAAGCCCCCAGCCACAAGATGTGCCTTGTACCTTTTAACGGTCCCATCTGGTTTGTACTTTACTTTGTATACCACTTGGAGTTGATGGCACGTTTGCCTTCCGGTAGTTTCTTAAGAACCCAAGTTTTGTTTGCCACGGGATTCAATATCCTTCTCAATGACTTCTTTCCAATGTTTATCCTCAATAGCTTCATAGAACATTTTTGGCTCACTATTGGAACTAATGGCAACCAAATAAGCATTGTGATTTTTAGTAAAATTATTATATGAAATATAGTGGGTGTACCATATAGGAAGGTTGATCGTGTGTGGGATGAGCATGGTCAACGGAAGGAAGGTGGAATATGGACCTCATAATCATGTAAGCGAGTTGGTTGGGTCTTGCTACATTTTGTTCTCATTTGTTCAGTAGTACCTTCGAGGTCGGGGGCGTGCCTTGCATGTGTCTCGAAAACTTGAGTTTGGTCAAGTCAGTCTGGTGCCTCAAACTCGTGACTATGATTCGTTTCTTCTTCTTCCATGATGTCGTTATCAAATGAGGTTCCGGTAGGAAAGAAATGCATGGTTACTTCGGGTTCATTGAAATCATGAACCTTGGTTAGCTCATAATCAGAAACCTTAAAAAATTCCTTATCTTTTGTCATTGAACGAACATGAGCAAAGGGAAATGTGTTTCAAAGAACCTGGAATAGGTAACAAATTTGCCATGTTCAATGTCAAAAACTTAAATCCTTTTGAGCCTTGAGGGTGACCTAACCCACCAAAATCTTACGGGCCGTAAGTGAGCCAAAGTGGGCCCAGATGCCCAGAAACCCTAATTTCACATATTTAGAGCCCATGACGGCGCCAGAGAACGCAACAGAACGCGATTTGGAGGCAGAGAAGGTTGTTTTGGAGCAGAATTGAAGATCCGGAGGTCTAGAAGCCTGAAGAATTGAAGATCTATCCATTCAATTTGCATCTAATTGCACATATCGATTCGATTTGCTTTCGTTTTCAGTTTCTATCACATCCATGACTTCTTTTGGATCTAGTTTTGGATTGTTTTACATTACTATGCTAGGATAAAATTTTGTAAGCCATTTAGGCTAAGATGATGCTTCTTCTGGTTTGAATGATACATTGGTTTTTGCATATGATTGTGTGATTTTAGTAAAGTTTGGTTATTTTGATCTTATGATGTGTATGATTACTTGTTAGTATTGATTTTAGATCTAATTTGTGTGGTCTTGTTGATCTTTCTATGAAGTTATGCATGCTGGATTCAACACGTATTATCTTCAAGTTATAAAAGTGCACTTATAATCTGAGGCTTGAATCCTTAAGTGGTTGGTTATAGACAAATTAGTGATATAACTGGTAAAACTAGTGAGCCACCTATGGGAAGGGTCTGAGTAAAAGGATCTGGAAACTAGTTAGGGTATGCCTTAGATTGAGTAACATAGATAGTCATTCGCTCGGTTCGTTAATCTACCGTTGCTAAAACAATATGAGAAACCCTAAGTTATAAAGGATGGTAACTAAAACTTGCTTCACAAGATTAGATTTTGGTGTGTGTATAACATTGATTCTATAGTTTTGTGGGATTAACCATAGTAAGGCCCTTATCCATTTTAGCACTTCACAAGCTATTTGAACTAAAGTAAAATAGTCTTCATAACTAATTAAAGCCAATAGTCATTCCAGTCAAGATGAGTCAAAGTCTAAATGGTTAATTCTCTAATCCGAATTCTCTAAATCCACATTTTGTGTCTACTTGCAATCATTAATTTCTTCACAAATCACTCTTACATCGGTTAGATATTGTCAAACGATATATTATCAGGAGCCACTTTGTACTTAGGATCGATACTTGGTTCTTACCACTACTATACTGCGTATACGATAGGTACACTTGCATGTTATGCGTGTAGTTTGGTTTTGGTGATTTATATTTCTATAAATTTAAAATTTGTGTAATTGATACAATTTATACGTACCATTCACATGCATCAGCACTCACCCCAAAATCTTTTTGGTATGCTTGCTTGAAACATGAGGGCACTAGTTATTTCAAACAAGTGACGGTGTTTTCATTCCACAACCCATTTTGTTGAGGGGTATGTGGACACGTAGTTTCCAGAAGAATGCCTTCTTGTGCATAGAAGTCCATCAATTTGTTATAAGTGAATTCTCCCTTATTGTCACTTCGAATTCTTTTTATAGATTTTTCAAACTGGGTTTCACCATCCTTTGGAAATTTTCAAATAATCACTAGCATCATTCTTGTGTTTGACAAGATAAACCCACACTGCTCTATTAAAATCATCTACTATAGCCGAGAAGAAATTTGCATGCAAAGTAGAGGTTTTTCGACACTTGCCCCAAATATCACAATGAATTAAAGCAAAACAACTTGTCGTCTTAGTACAACTTTTAGAAAAAAAGAGAGCGAGTATGTTTCGCTTTATTACATGCATCACAATGAATGTCTTTTTAATAAAAAAACATTCTTAAGAAAATCGAGTTTACTCAATTTGTTGTATGAACCATTCCCAAACCTCTTATGCCATGTATTAGAAATCTTTCTTGACATCATTGCCTTCTTTTCTTCAACCACCATACCCATCCGGTATGGACCATTCACGCATTATCCCACAACAATCAACCTCCACGAGTGTAGGTCCCACATGTAACAAAAATCCGGAAAAAAAACACTACGGTACACTGTAAGTCTTTAGCAAGGCGACTAACCGAAAGAAGATTGCTAGTAAAATAAGGTATGCATAAAACCCCTTTAATTTGTGTTCCATTTGATATGGAACAAAACCCTTTCACATGTACCAAAAGACTGCCACCGTTAGAAATAGTAGAAGGGGTGTCATTTGTTCCACATGTGTAGTTATCAAGAGAAACTATATTATGGACATCTGTTCTGCGGAACCAAAGTCTATGATACGGTCATTATCTTTAGAAAATATACGTGCCACGTTTGCCTGTGGAACAAAATTACCTTGAGTGTTTTCTTTGGTGAAGTGCTTCAGGAGAGTTTGGTATTGTTCGTCAGTTAATCCCCCGACCATGCTTGCCTTAGTGTCGACGTGACCAACTCTCGGTTTGTCCTTTTCTCTTTCAGTTTGTCATGTCCACCACTCAGGAAAACCAATTATTTCGAAGCATCTTTCTCGATTATGACCTTTCTTGCCAAAATGAGAACATTGTTCAGATTTTTCCCGGTCTTGGAGCGGTTCGCTTCCTTTGGGTTGGTTTTGTACTTTTGTTGATTTCCCTTGCCATCACTTCAGCTCTGGGTGGTTGTTAGGTGTAACACCCCGTGTTTCGAAAGTCAAAGTCAAGATTGAAGTCAAAGGAAGACAAGATTGCTAATTGCGATCTGTCACTCCTTACTCAACTCCTGTTTTGGCTTCTTTGACTCGTAGATAGTCTATTCATGTTATCGCGTTAGTTGTATTATGTGGAGTACTTGTTAATAATCGAGGTTTAATCGCTATTAATCGCATGTTTGATCGATTTATCGCTATCGCATTCGCAACTCGTATTATGTGTGTTGGATATTGTTTTACGTGTGTGTGCTAATTATGTGTTACATGTGCATGTTACGTTTATGTTGAGGTGTTAATCGCAATCGCAAATCTATCGCATCGCAATCGAATCGAAACGCTAAACGCAGGTGAATTATAGTGATGGTATGTTAGATATAGTAGTTGGGATTAAAAGTAATTTGATGGGTAATACTATCGCATCGCAAAGCTCCACACTCGAATCGAAACAGCAAAACTCATCACGCCAAACACTCGGGTCGAGTGGCCAACCGATAGGGTGGCCATCCGATCGGATTGCCATCCGATCGGGTTGCCATCCGATCGAGTTGCCACCCGATCGGACTGCCACCTGATCGACCAGCCATTTTCCCCACTTTCCTTTTATGGATACCCTATAAATACCCTCACATGTCACATCACTTGATGTTAACAGCTCTCACCCGACCAGCTTGCTCCAGCCTTCATTTCTCTCGATTTCTTCCGATTCTTGTAAGTTTTCAACCTAAATCTTGTACTTTCTTGATCTACACGCACTCCTACACCTTTCTATCTTTTGAATCTTAACTTTTAACCATGAAATCAGTGGATTTGAGGTGTTCTAGGATGATGTCATCATGGTGTTCTTATGAACTTCATGCTTTGGCTTCAATCCACCAATTCCACATAAATAAACAAAGATCTGTCACAGATCTGAACATATTCATGGTGAAAAGGATTGGAAGATGGTTTTCTAACTTTCTTTCAACTCTTTTACACTCAATGCACTCAAACCCGATGGAATCGGAGCTCGTTCTGATCTTCTACCCATTCTTGGTGATGTATTAGTTCCAGATCCGAAATCCATCCAAGAGGTATTGACTTCAGGTTTGAAATGAACTACCGACTCGAACCGTGAACCGGTCGGACTAGGGTGATTCCTGTTCGGTCAGGTCACTTGGGCCGAGATAGGTTTCTGTTGTTCAAGCATGTTATCAAAATGCCTCGTTCAAACACTACAAAACTTCAAACGAATCAAGTGACAAGACGAATGGATTGCCGTCCAATCGGATTGCCACCCGATCGGATTTCCACCCGATCGACCGGCCATCCGATCGGGTTGTACTTGGGTTCCATACTTAAATTATTTTTCAAACTATTCAAGGAACTGAACGTTGAAACGGATTACCACCCGATCGGATTGCCATCCGATTGAGTGACCGTCCGACCGTGTGACGTTTGGGACTTGGATACTTAAACACTTTTCAACATGTTCAATATGTACGGATTGCCACCCGATCGGATAGCCATCCAATCGAGCGACCATCCTGCTGTGAACTTGTTCTCGCTCTGAGAAGTCTCGCCAATCGGATTGCTGCCCGATCGAACGGCCGTTCGATCGACCGACCTGAAAGGTAGAGATACTTCCTTATTTTCAAAATGCTACAACGAAAACTTCAAAAGGCAAACCATCATACACATACACAAACACATCCTCACCAAACGAGGTGACAATCCAATCGAATGGCCACCTGATCGGGTGACCATCCGAACGGATTGCCACCCGATCGACCGGCCATCCGATCGGATTGCCATCTGATCGGATTGCCATCCGATCCATGGTACGCTTGTACCGTTTTACGCGCCGCTTATCGTTATGCTATCGTTCTGATCAGGCTAATTTCCGTTCTAGCGCTCCCTTCAATCCATCATCGCTGTGAGTATACTCAAACCGTTTTTGCTTTACGCACTTTTGGGTGTTACATACGTTACTTATTCTAAATCACATCGAACACACTACGCAATACTTTAAACGCTAACCTCTACTGCATGTTATACGTGACTTAATGAATGCTTGTTTGTTATGTTTACACATGGATTGATGTCTACCTGCCTTAGCAACAATAGTACTATAGTTTGGACTCAGCACCTGTTCACTCAGGGGTTGTTAAGGACAATTAGTTACATGGCTCACAGTGGTGAGTGTGTATTACGAACTGCCTTGCGCAGTCAATCCGCAATCATTGGTATTGATAGGATCATGTCGATAACTTACGTGCTTCATTTCACACTGTGTACGTGCTGGTTATGCGTAAACGATTTCAAACTCTATTATATCTATCAAACTTGTATGCTCACCTTTACACTATGTGTATTGACTTTTACTTTAACGTATGTGACAGGTGCTTAAGATGTTAAAATGCTTGGCTTGCTGTGAAATCGAGGCTAGGAAAGGTCTAGAAACAAATAAACGAATTGTCTGTACTTAAATTCTGAGTTGTCGAAACTGAACAATTTGTCTTGACTTTGCCTGTAATAATTATGTTACTTTTTATGTCATGGTATGGGACGTGATGATTTAAATAATTGGTAATCATAGTTGTTATGGAAACTTCTGGACAATCTGTTTCGCTCAGTGCCACGCCCCGATGTTTCCGCCATCGGTTGAGGTGTGACAGATTGGTATCAGAGCCATAACTATAGGGAATTAGGCAATACTCGACCTAGTCCGGGTCGATGTCTTTGAAACGACCTAGTCTATAGTTAAGTACCACAGACCGACTTGTGCATACCCAGTGGGGGTTTTGTACGAGCTTGCTCGCTATTTCTCGCTCGAACTTGCTGTACACTACACACTTGCGCGGACATTGCATACTACAGTTCTCCGCAAGGTCAGCCTTTCCTAAGTCTGATTTCACACACAAACGAATGGTCTGGTTAAGATTAGGTGTGAAAACCGCAAACTCTCGACCAAACTACTCGTTCGAATTGCTATTTTTACTATGAAATAAGAAAATCTGCGTTGAATCAGGAGTGAAATCCATACTTCGACGCATATCTCCTTATCAATCTCGTGATTTTATCACACAAGCAGGAATGTAGTCGCTAAGTTAGGGGTGAAACCCGAACCTTGATGACTCGTTCTACTCTTAAATATGGTTTTACAACACTCTCACCAAAGTCTCGACGGACTCCAACGACTTGAAGTCACACTAAACTGGAAGGAGGCGTGCCATTCGCCCAAATTCGAGGCAAGAGCACAGTCCCGAAGGCCGAAGTGTGTACCAAAAGTCCTTGTGAATAGTCGAATCACCTTAGCTGGTAGACGTGTTTTGACGAAAGCCGCAGATAATCTATTCTCGATTTCTATGTGTTACAATTCTGAGCCCGCAACTGTTGACTCTGATATTTGCCGATTTTATGTGGAAATTATGTGTTTAATATGTTTTGATTTTGGCGATTTATTCATTTTCGCTATTTTGTTCGATCAACACGCACAACGCACTACACGATCGCCCACGAATCGATGATCATTGTTCGCAATCGCTATAATTAATCGCTATACGCGCTGTGAAGGATAGGGAATACGTGCAACATATAGTTAGGTTTCTGTATTCTGACTGCCTCTTGTGTTTATGTGTTTCCGTGCTCTACGTGCTTATGTGCTTATGTGAATCTATGATTACGTGTCTATGCGTATATGTGTTTCGTCAACGTGTTCCTGAGCTTTAGTAGTACTAGGCGTGTGAGGTGAGATTCGATTATATTGTGTTTGAGTCCTATGGCGATCTCTGTTGCAGACAATGTCGTCATCTGGATCTCGCGCTACTCAAGCTGCTCGCCGAAAGCAAGCAGACAAACGCCTCGCCTCTATGATTACCAAGCAAATGGCGAAGGTTATCCCACAGATCGTGAGTGAACTACACGAGAATGCGAGCAAATCCTCTGAGGAGTCAAGGACCGATACTCCCAAAGCTACTTTTAGCTTTAAGCAGTTTAAAGCTTGCGGACCGAAAGAATTTACTGGCGAAGATGGTCCTACGGCCTTATTTCAATGGTTTGATTCGATCGAGGTCACCCTGCGCTAAAGTGGCTGTCCTGACGAACTCCGCACTCTGAATGCAACCAGCGTCTTCCGGTCCCGCGCTTTAGACTGGTGGACGGTAGAGAGAAACAAACGCGGAAACAATGCAGCTTACGGATTGATATGGGATGAGTTGAAGAACGTCATGTTGGAAGAGTTCTGCCCTCACCATGAGCGTCAAAAGTTGGAGGACGAATTCTGGCACATCAAGCAGAATGAGGGTGACAACGCTGCTTTAACTGCTCGCTTCAAGCAGCTCAGTATTATCTGTCCTGATCAAGTTAAGACTTCTGATATGGCGATCAAGAAGTATATTCGAGCTCTTCCAGATTGTGTCACAGATTTTGTGCAAACTTCAAAGCCAGCAACAATAGAAGAAACCTACCTGCTTGCCGCTTAAATCAACGGCAAGCGAGTCAAGGCTGGTGTCTGGGACAAAGCCTCAAAGAACTTGCATCAAGCTACCACCGTACCTGTAACAACTCTCATTAAAAAGTCCTAATTATTATTTTAATTGTCCAATAGGAAACCCTAATTGAGAAACCCAAGTGATTCTGAACAAACCCTAAAATTTTCAGAATAATTGGAATTAGAATCAGGGCCCCTAAAACTCACGGGGGGTAAACCCTAATTAATAATTATCTTCGAAATACGCTGTCAAATTTGAGATACGTTCGAATAACAACTCACCAGGCCTATACCAGTGACTAACCTACCCTACCCTACTTTGACACGCCCCGCGACACGCGACAGGAACGGAGACACCCTCCGCGACACGCGGGGGAACCGATTTTCAAGTATAAATACAAGAGTCTGGGACTTGACATTCTGTGTTAATTCGACGTAAAAACTCAAAACGTACGCTGAGTTATAGTATAATCACTACAAAACACACACACGATTCACGAAGTGCTGCCGCAATTCAGGGTAATAACTCGATCGCTGATACGATTCAATGTCCGATCGATTAAACTATCCAATGGATGTTTAAGTGCTGCCCACATTAGGGTTTATGCTTTGTCATTCGTTGTTAATTCAATGGATGTTTAAGTATCGCACTTTGTCATTCGTTGTGAGGGTTAATCTCGTGAGTTATCGTAAATGCTGTATTAAGTTACTAACCTAGTTTGTGTGCATTATTATTTAAACTAGGTTATCAAGGCTAATCAGTAGGCTAAGCTCTATTCAAATTAAATCTGCAATGTGAGTCATTCTCTCTTTTTATCAAATTTGTTTATAAAAGCATGTTTATTTTCAAAGTTATAATTACGGGGATTAAGTCTTTGTAATCACCAAGTTACAGCCGGTATGTGGGGTTTTGTATACATTACTTGATAATCGTCACCATTGGGGCAGCCAATGGGGGATATGACCATAGTCACAGATCCGGTCGAGTGACAAATACCGTGGGTAGTTGGTTTGATATCAGAAACATTGTAATCGCTCTTAATACTATAAATTATAAAGAGTCGTTTTATTAAAAAAGAATGATTCACTCAGTATTTCCCGCTGACAAAACCTTTTTCAAACATGTTTCAGGTGATCTGTTGTGATCCAGGAAAAGTGCCGTGAAGCACGACAAGCTTAAGGAAGTGGCTCAGTATAAAAATAAGGAAACATGTTTTTGAATTTCCGGGTTTTATCCCGAGTTGTGAAATAAAATAATCGGGAAATATTTCAGTTTTTAAAAGATACTGAAGAAACTTCCGCTGTTAAATAAATACCACAGGATTTTCTGTCCCGCGGCTCCTGAAACGGGTTAAATCGGGTAGGGGGCCGTGACAGAAAAAGGTGGTATCAGAGCCACTGATTTAAGCCTATTAAGTATTTAGAAATACTTAATTTTTACTGATTTCCAATTATGTAATTATGTGTTTTATTAACTGATTATTTGTTAGTTACAGTATGGGTAAACAAAAGCTGTCAAACATCTATCTTAAACTAGATAGGTCATCCAACGAGAAGGGAAGTTCATCCCAAACAAAACCTTATGTAATTCCTGAAGAAGGAATATTTGTCCGTAAAGCGCAGTATGAAGAACCACTTTCTCCTAGTAAAAGAAGTCTGATTATTAGAAAAAGTAAGGAGAAAATAAAGAAATCCCGAGAGAAGAAAGTTAAACAGGAAACCCAGGAATTAACCAGTAAAACACCTTGGGAGGACAAATTAGATGAGAAATGGGCAGATCTTTATATGCTAGCTACTGTAGCAGTAAATGCAAATCTCTAAATATTTTAAAATCAAGTTTTAGCGCCTACAGTCCAGAAATCTTATCCAGAAAATAAATAAATTTACAATAAAACTTCGTGTGTTTTAAATTTTCATTTGTTTTATATTTACCCAGTATGAAATAATATTTAAAAGATTTCCTATGAAAATTTTGTTATACATTAGTAATTGTGTGTATTTTGCATAACAGCATGAGTGACTTGTCTGACGCCCTTCAAAACCTAAATCTCTATCCAGTAAAAATAGAGGTTTCCCGAGATTTCAATAGGTATATACCAGATATAGAAGAACCTGTTGAATTCAATGCTTTACCACCTCCAGAGAAACCTAAACCCAAGAAGAGGAGGAGATTTGTGGGATGGAGACGTGTGCGTAGGAGGAAGCCTACAACCAGGAAATTTCCTAAAATAGAAAATCCTTTAGACAAAGGAAAAAGGGTTGAAGTCAGTGAAGGTTTTAGGTCACTAGAAATGGAATTGGGAGAAGATTCTAGGCCACCAGGAATGGAATATGGAGGAAGTTCTAGGCAAATCCAGAGGGAAGTCGGAGAAAGTTCTAGACAGGTGGAGGAGTTACCTTTTCAGGAGGAATTAGATCGGGCATTGGCAAGCTGTGATGTTGTCAGGCCAATTAATAATAATCTGTACCCTACTATTGAAAATCAACTACCAATAAACTTAGAACCAGCAATTCCAGACCCTACAATCCATACTCAACCTCTGGGGATAGACGAATGGTGGACAAATGATTGGCAGTTTCAAAACCTAATCAATAGTCCTTATTCCTTTCTTCCTCAGTTTGACCCGGAACCATTACCAAATCCACCCATGAGTAACGAGAATTTAGCAGAACTTCGCCATTTTGGCGAAGAGTTAATGGATGCGGGAAATAGAATCCGGGAAATAGGGGGACAAATTGCCTGGAAGTATGATGAAAGGGAGCTTCGTTTTTAGGACGACAAGTGACGAGAGATAGTAATATGGTGAAACTGTGGTTGTGTAATAGTAAAAGTAATAGTGAAATCAGTCTGTAAATTAACTACGAATAAAACTCTGTAAGATATTGGTGTGTAGTGATGCATACTATAAAAGATATAAAATGAAATCGAGAAATCGATAGTTTTGACTATACGTGTATTGTGAAAATTGTCTGATTGTTTTTGTGTATAATTGTTATTTATCAGATACTAATAAAATATATATATTAATTATCAGATGGCAAACATTGGTAATGAACCAGTAAATGAGGTTAATCAGTCTGAGCAACATCCAAGGGATCAATATATGACTAGGCAAGATATCGAAAATATTGTTGCTCAAGGGATAGCCAATGCTATTCCAGCAATCGTTGCTGCTGTAAAGAATCCAATCGAACCGCAACAAATCGTTCCTAGTAAACGTATTTTTGAAGATAACTTCAGTAATAGTGTAAACGGAGGTGATAATCATGTTAATCATAATGAAGAACCACATCAAGCTCCATTTCCTAAGAAAATGAAAGTCGCAATGCCTGGTTGCACTTTCAAAGAATTCCTTGCTTGTAAACCCACTGAATTTGCAGGCAATGAAGGAGCAACTGCATCACTGCGTTGGTTAGAGAAAACTGAAGCAGTAATTGCAATAAGTAAATGTGCCAAAGATGATCAGGTCATGTACGCGTCAAATCTTTTCAAGGAAGGAGCACTCGAATGGTGGAACACTGTGTTACAATCAAAAGGAAGAATAATAGCTTATGCCACGAATTGGGAAGAATTTAAGAGATTTGTAGAAAGAAAATTCTGTCCCGGGTATGAAAAGGAACAAATGACAAATAAGTTCCTAAATCATCGGATGGTGGGTGTAGATTGTCGCGGTTATACTTCGACATTCTTTGAATATGCTAGAGTGGTACCAACGCTGGCTTCGCCAGAACCGGTACTCATTTCTCGCTACATTTGGGGACTGATTAGTGAAATCCGCAATATCGTTAAAGCTGCAAGACCTCGCACTATTGACGATGCTGTGGAATTAGCTAACACCCTAACTGACGAACTGGTACGTACACAAGATGAAAACAAGAAGAAAGAATTGGCTCCGAAAATTACCCAAGAATTTCGTGCGGGTAATAGTAGTAATTTCAAGAGAAGAGGAACTGGGCAATTCTCAACTCCGTCATTCTGCAGGAAATGCAAGAAGAAACATTATGGAAGATGCGATATAACCTGCAATTTTTGCAAAACTGTAGGACATCGTGAAGAAAACTGCAGAAAGAAAACAATAGTCTGCTATAACTGTGGAGAAAATGGACATTTCAAAACAGAATGTCCTAAATTGGGCAAACCAGCAGACAACAAAACCAAGGCGACCGACGGAACTATTAAGAAGAATGCCAGGGCATTTCAGCTGACCACTCAAGAAGCAGAACTCATCCCAGATGTGATAGCGGGTACGTTCTTAGTTCACAACGTATACGCAAAAGTATTATTTGACTCTGGTGCAAACCAAAGTTTTATAAATACTTCATTCTGTCAAGCTCTTAATTTACCTTTAACCAGTATTAGGCAGATTTTTACAGTCGAAACGGCAGACGGAAATTCAGTTAAAATAGATAAAGTTTTGCAGGAAGGAAATATAGAACTTTTAGGACATAAATTCTCTGCAAACCTATTGCCAATGAATTTAGCTGAATTTGATGTTGTATTAGGAATGGATTGGTTAGTAGCCAACCATGCTCGAATCCTTTGTGATCAGAATTCCATAGAAATTCAATCACCCACCGGAGAAGTAATTAGGATTACAGGAGATAAACCACGTAAGCCCATGAAGTTCATATCAGTAATGAAAGTTGCTAATTATGAACGAAAACAAGGAATAGTATATATAATTTCAGTAATCGTTAGTACTAAGGGTAAATAACTTAAGGAAATTCCTGTAGTCTCAGAATATCCAGATGTATTCCCAGAAGAGTTACCGGGATTACCCCCAGATAGGGAAGTAGAATTTAGGATTCATCTAATTCCAGGAACTACACCGATAGCCAAGGTACCTTATCGGTTAGCACCCACAGAAATGTTAGAACTGAAAAAGCAATTAGATGAATTACTAAATAAAGGATTCATACAACCTAGTTCATCTCCTTGGGGAGCACCAGTGTTATTTGTTAAGAAAAAGGATGGTTCAATGAGAATGTGTATCGATTATAGAGAATTAAATAAGGTTACAATTAAGAATCGATACCCATTACCTAGGATTGATGATCTGTTTGATCAACTTCAAGGAGCTAGATATTTTTCTAAGATAGACTTACGCTCCGGATATCATCAATTGAAGGTACAAGAGGAAGACATACCTAAAACTGCTTTCAGAACTAGGTATGGTCATTACGAGTTTACAGTCATGCCCTTTGGGTTAACGAATGCACCTGCTGCATTCATGGACATGATGAATAGGATCTGTAAACCATATTTGGATAAATTTGTAATTGTTTTTATAGACGATATACTTATTTATTCCAAAAGTCAGACAGAGCATTGTGAACACCTTCATGCACTCTTAACTTTGTTAAGAAAAGAAAAGCTTTATGCCAAATTCTCGAAGTGTGAATTTTGGTTAAAGGAAGTGCAATTCCTAGGACACATGGTGAATCACGAAGGTATTCACGTAGATCCTGCTAAAATAGAGGCAATTACCAATTGGAAGGTTCCACAAACAGCAATGGAAATTAGAAGTTTTATAGGTTTAGCTGGGTACTATAGACGGTTTATTAAGGATTTTTCCAAGATAGTTGTTCCATTAACTAAGCTAACCTGTAAAACCGTTAAGTTTGAATGGGGATCTAAACAAGAAGAAGCTTTTAGGATTTTGAAGCAGAAATTAACAAATGCTCCAATCTTAGCCTTACCAGAAGGAACTGAAGATTTTGAAGTATATTGTGATGCTTCAAAACTAGGATATGGATGTGTGCTTATGCAACGCAAAAAGGTGATTGCATATGCTTCAAGGCAATTGAAAAAGCACGAAGAAAACTATACGACTCGTGATTTAGAATTAGGAGCCGTAATTTTTGCCCTTAAGATTTGGAGACATTATCTGTATGGAAGTAAATTTACTGTTTATACAGATCATAAAAGTTTAAGATATATATTTGGGCAAAAAGAGTTAAACATGAGGCAAAGGAGATGGATGGAAATCCTAAGTGACTACGACTGTGATATTCAGTATCACGAAGGAAAGGCAAATGTAGTTGCAGATGCCTTAAGTCGTAAGTATTATGAGAAACAACGACGGATTCGTGCTCTCAGATTAAATCTACAAATAGATTTAATGGAACAATTGAAGAATGTTCAAGCTACAGCAATCAAAGATGATGCTGAAGGAATGAAAGGACGAATAAAGGAATTAGAACAAGTAGCAGATGGAATTTGGAGATTCCACAAAAGTAGAATTTGGGTACCTAAGCAGGGAGACTTAAGACCTAAGATTTTAGAAGAAGCCCATAAATCTAGGTATACTATGCACCCAGGAAACAATAAGATGTACCAAGATTTAAGAAAGAACTTCTGGTGGATAGGAATGAAAAAAGATATAGCGCGATATGTTTCTAAATGTCTTACTTGTTCACAAGTTAAGGCAGAACATCAGAAACCTTCAGGGTTACTACAACAATTAGAAATGCCTATATGGAAATGGGAACTCATAACAATGGATTTTGTTACTAAGTTGCCCAAAACAAGAAAAGGTAATGATGCGATTTGGGTAATTGTAGATCGGTTAACCAAATCTGCTCATTTTCTACCAATAAAAGAAACCTTTAGTATGGAAAGGTTGGCAAAATTGTATGTAGATGAAGTCGTATCCTTACATGGAGTTCCACTCTCCATTGTTTCGGATAGGGATAGTCATTTTACTTCTCATTTCTGGAAAAGCTTCCAGCAAGCTATGGGAACTCGACTAAATCTGAGTACTGCATATCATCCACAAACAGACGGACAAAGTGAAAGGACGATCCAAACTCTAGAAGACATGCTCAGAGCATGTGTAATAGATTTTGGTGGAAATTGGGACGATCACTTACCATTAATTGAATTCTCCTATAACAATAGTTATCATTCAAGTATTGAAACTGCCCCATTTGAAGCATTGTACGGAAGAAAGTGCAGAACTCCAGTTTGTTGGGCAGAAATAGGAGAAAGTCAATTGTCAGGTCCTGAAATAGTGCAAGAGACGACTGATAAGATTACTCAAATCAAGGAAAGACTGAAGACGACTCGCGATCGTCATAAGAGTTATGCAGATAATCGGCTCAAGCCACTTGAATTCCAAGTGGGAGACAAAGTACTATTAAAAGTTTCTCCTTGGAAAGGAGTAGTTAGATTCGGAAAGAAAGGAAAGCTAAGTCCAAGGTACGTAGGACCATTTTCAGTGATCCAACGTATAGGACTAGTTGCTTATCTTTTACAACTACCAGCAGAATTAGCTGGAGTACATGATGTATTTCATGTATCCAATCTCAAGAAATGCGTATCAGACGAATCACTGGTAGTACCTCTTCGAGATATAGAGGTAAACGAAAAGCTGAAATTTGTTGAGAAACCTCATCAAATTGAGGATCGAAAATCAAGTTTCTCAAACACAAACGACTAGTTTTAGTCAAAGTCAAATGGGATTCAAAGAGATGAGCTGAATACACTTGGGAGCTGGAATCGGAAATGAAGCGAAAGTATCCTCATTTATTCCAGTAAATCTCGAGGACGAGATTTTTATTAAGGTGGGGAGAATGTAACAACTCTCATTAAAAAGTCCTAATTATTATTTTAATTGTCCAATAGGAAACCCTAATTGAGAAACCCAAGTGATTCTGAACAAACCCTAAAATTTTCAGAATAATTGGAATTAGAATCAGGGCCCCTAAAACTCAGGGGGGTAAACCCTAATTAATAATTATCTTCGAAATACGCTGTCAAATTTGAGATACGTTCGAATAACAACTCACCAGGCCTATAGCAGTGACTAACCTACCCTACCCTACTTTGACACGCCCCGCGACACGCGACAGGAACCGAGACACCCTCCGCGACACGCGGGGGAACCGATTTTCAAGTATAAATACAAGAGTCTGGGACTTGACATTCTGTGTTAATTCGACGTAAAAACTCAAAACGTACGCTGAGTTATAGTATAATCACTACAAAACACACACACACGATTCACGAAGTGCTGCCGCAATTCAGGGTAATAACTCTATCGCTGATACGATTCAATGTCCGATCGATTAAACTATCCAATGGATGTTTAAGTGCTGCCCACATTAGGGTTTATGCTTTGTCATTCGTTGTTAATTCAATGGATGTTTAAGTATCGCACTTTGTCATTCGTTGTGAGGGTTAATCTCGTGAGTTATCGTAAATGCTGTATTAAGTTACTAACCTAGTTTGTGTGCATTATTATTTAAACTAGGTTATCAAGGCTAATCAGTAGGCTAAGCTCTATTCAAATTAAAACTGCAATGTGAGTCATTCTCTCTTTTTATCAAATTTGTTTATAAAAGCATGTTTATTTTCAAAGTTATAATTACGGGGATTAAGTCTTTGTAATCACCAAGTTACAGCCGGTATGTGGGGTTTTGTATACATTACTTGATAATCGTCACCATTGGGGCAGCCAATGGGGGATATGACCATAGTCACAGATCCGGTCGAGTGACAAATACCGTGGGTAGTTGGTTTGATATCAGAAACATTGTAATCGCTCTTAATACTGTAAATTATAAAGAGTCGTTTTATTAAAAAAGAATGATTCACTCAGTAGTTCCCGCTGACAAAACCTTTTTCAAACATGTTTCAGGTGATCTGTTGTGATCCAGGAAAAGTGCCGTGAAGCACGACAAGCTTAAGGAAGTGGCTCAGTATAAAAATAAGGAAACATGTTTTTGAATTTCCGAGTTTTATCCCGAGTTGTGAAATAAAATAATCGGGAAATATTTCAGTTTTTAAAAGATCCTGAAGAAACTTCCGCTGTTAAATAAATACCACGGGATTTTCTGTCCCGCGGCTCCTGAAACGGGTTAAATCGGGTCGGGGGCCGTGACAGTACCAACCGCTAAAACCGCCGCCACTCCGCAGTCTTCAAAGGCCTCTCGTCGCAAGAGGAAGAACTACAGCAACTCCTGCAACAAGAACTGTGCTGTCACTACTGCTGCCCCGCTTCAAGCTATACCCACTCAGCATCAACCTCAACACCGATCAGCTGCAGCACCAGTTACTCAAGCACCGCCTGCGATGCGTGCTTATACTGGTCCTCACCCCGCTTGCCCGACATGTACCTACCATCATCCAGTGGGAATTGGCTGCAGATTTTGCGTGCATTGCAACATGTACGACCATTTCACCGCCAACTGCCGTACATGTCCTCGACAAGCACCAGCTCCAGCTACTGCTCATCAAGCTCTGCTCCTTGCCCCTCAAGGCCAACAGGCAGCTCCGGCACTCGCGGTTAACGCTAGAGTCTGCTTTGCGTATGGTGATCCCAACCACTTCGCAAACATGTGCCCTAATCGGGTTGTGAAGCAGGAGCAACAGCAGCAGCATCCTCAGCAACAGCAGCAGCAGCCTCAGCAACAACAGCAACAAGTTGCTCATGCTCGAACTTTCAACATTAATGTGCGCCAGGCTCAGTGCCACGCCCCGATGTTTCCGCCATCGGTTGGGGTGTGACATTAGGAATGCAGCTAGTTCGGCTTGAGGTTTCATCATGGTGGCTATGTTTCTTTGTTGTTCATCTTCAGAGGTTAGGCGGTATGATTCACCTAGGGTTGGGCTTGGTTTCATTGCTAATAACTCAGTTCGTATCTTAGAGAAGTCATGATCAAGACCCATGAGAAACACATACAACTGTTCTTTTTTGAAAAAAAAAATTCATCTTCGTTGTTGCGTCGCAAGAGCAATCACCACATGTGTGACGCGGAGTCGGTAGAACAATAGCTATTTCATCCCACAAAGCCTGAAGTCTCATGTAGTAGGCCAACACTGATGACCCATCCTGTCGAGTGATGGTTAGGGTTTGTTTCAGCTCGTAAGCGTGTGGTGCACTGATACAAACCTGTTGACCCATATCTTGTGTGAAGCTACAGCTGGGTATTTGACCCGTTTAATTATTAGCGGGAATGGGTTTTGGGGGGAACAATTTTAGGAGCAAGTAGTGGGGCAGTTAGTTCTAATCTAATCTTATTAATGTCACTATATCATTTAGATTAGGGGTGGATGTTTATTCTATAAAAATTAGGGTTCTTAAACCTTGTATTTGGAGACCTAATCCTTCTCGAATTGGATTATCTATCTTGTTTTTTCTTGTTTCAATAAATCTAAATTTCAGATTCTATCAATGGTTCCATTGCTGGGAAATCAAATGGTTCTTACAACCCGGAATTTAGCAGATCAACTCGCAATCATTGCAGCACGATTAGACGGCATTCTTGCATCTTTGAGAGATGTTGTTGACGAAATCAAAGCTCGGGTGATTGAAGATGGTTGTAACAGTGAAGAATCAGACGAAGATGGTTGTAACAGTGAAGAACCAGACGAAGATGGTTGTAACAGTGAAGAAGTGGATAGTGATTTGAAGAACACGGTGGAGAAGGATGAAGGACCGAATGGTCTCAATGAAGAACTGATGAAGGCTAATGTGTTTATCCAGAAACCTAGAACCGAGTGTTATGCTGTTCGCCTTGCCCTACAAAACGAGTCCAAGATCTGTTCATCTAAGCCCAGCAGAAGTCTTGCATGGAGGCCAAGCCCAAAACCTATTTCAGACTATACTACAAATGTCGCTCAGTATGTTACCCACAACCCTACACCCCAACGTCAGTTTTTCCACAAACTCAGCCTTGTCAACCTCTTTAAGAAACTGTCATCTAGCTCTTCTGGACCTTATCGCATCATTCTGGTCTCCCATGTATCCAGGTTGAAACCTGCAAGGGTTCAAGTTCCGGCAATGCCTTTAGCTTCTCCACTGACTACCAAAGATTGGGAATTTGAATTTCAACCTCGATCTATAATTGAATGGCTTATTTCTTGGCACAACAGTTCCCGTGTTTCCGACTTGAGGACAAGTCGGATTTTGGGGCAGGATGTGTTGATACAAACATGTTGACCCATATCTTGTGTGAAGCTCCAGCTGGGTATTTGACCCGTTTAATTATTAGCGGGAATGAGTTTTGGGGGAACAGTTTTAGGAGCAAGTAGTGGGGCAGTTAGTTCTAATCAAATCTTATTAATATCACTATATCATTTAGATTAGGGGTGGATGTTTATTCTATAAAAATTAGGGTTCTTAAACCTTGTATTTGGAGACCTAATCCTTCTCGAATTGGATTATCTATCTTGTTTGTTCTTGTTTCAATAAATCTGAATTTCGGATTCTATCACGCACTTTCTTTGCCCAATCTCTCTTTGAGAACATCTCAGGTGTCATATTAGCGTATTTGACACTGCTTCGAATCGTTTTCTCCATAGCTATGGTAAGCCAGCCTTTAATCACGCCGTCACATTTAATCCAGGTGGTGTATTCGTCGCTTATTTTCTGAGGTTTCTTGATCGAACCATCTACAAACCTCGTCTTGTTTTTAGCGAATAGAAAACTCGCCATCTCCTGCGACCAATCGTTGTAATTGCTAGCCGAGAGACGATCATTGACTTGCATTTGTCTTGGGTAATCTGAAGCGTAGATGTAATATGGCGAGCTGGGATTGATGGATTTGGGATCGTTTTTGTCACCTCCCTCGGATTGAGCATCGTCGTTGGCATAAGGATTGATTAGGGTTTGATGGTGTTTTAGAGAACCCGCTCTGATACCATAAAAATATGATATCAAAGGTAATTAGGATTTCTATTAAGCCATTGGGTTTAAATAATACAATTGAGGATCCCAATAATTAGGAAAGGGATCAACATAAAATAATATGAAAATAATAAGAATTCTTCTAATATCTTTTATATCATGTGTTTAAAAGTCAGAAAGTAGAACCATCTGATTTGATTCGTTCTCAATAGCCATGAGATGATCATCTTAGGGTGATCCCTTTGTCGACGGATGCTCCTATTACACTCGTAGTCTCCGAAGGATGAGAACCAACTATACAAAATCTATTTTTTCTTGTCGTTCTTTTTTTCTAAAAAAAAAGACTATTAAAATAAAACTAATAAAAAAGACTTCGAATCACTGAATCTATCAAAATTTCTTAGTAATAGCTAATGTCTGCTAGGACAGTTATTGTATGAGGTCTACCCAGTGCTAGATGCAGAGGCGACCACAAACGTTGAACTTATAAGAGTCTCAACAACGTGGGAGGTTAAGGACGTATCCACATCAGTCTACCGAGAGATTGCCCTCACGAACCACACAACTTTTCTCTCTCATCTCTATTCTACAAAGATCAGCTTCCTCTCTAAGTCATGTTTGCAGAGGTCCTGCCATGTCTCTTCCACGTCTGTTGTCCATGAATTTTAAACCCCGACAATATACGGTCTAAAAAGTTGCAACAAAAAAACCCTATACTAAGACGAACCCACGAGAAGAAAAAGGCAACTAGCAAGAAGCTAGAGCTAGAATGTATCAATATATATATATATATATATAAAATGTAAATATTCTATTTACATATATAAATCTGTTGATGCAACAAATAATAGACCAAGGATAGTAGCTTGGCTGGTCAGGCAAAAGGGTTGAAGGGTTCAACTTTGCCTAACGCAAGTCGTGGGGTCCCCCCACGTTTGCAAGACGTGGAAGGAGGTTAACTAGTTTATTTTTATTGTTTGCTAAGGATCCTCTTCTGAAGTGTATTCAGATTCGGATGAAGGGGCAAACAGAATGTGTGTGTTGGATGTGAAAGGGAGTAACTCGCATGAAGCAAGTACTCAAAGTGAATGACCAGAGATTTCAGGAATCAAGACTGGCCAGGAATGTCCCAACTCAGTAAATGAAGTGTCTAATATATAGGAGAAGACATCTCCTGAAGAGGAATGCATTTGACTAGTGACCATGCTTGCAGTGAGGGGCTTACCCTTTCGAGGGTTGAAGCCTTTTGACCCCTGGATAATAGAATGTGTTCTGAGGACCTGCATTGCTTTTGCGGCTGACGAGTTGGTGAAGCAATCCGGAGATATGACTATTTACTATTCCCGTATTGCTTTACTTCATTTCCTCAGCTTTTCAACCATTGAACCGTTTAACTCTTTGAGCGTTCATGTATTTAGTCATTTTATTTAGTCTTGGGCTACCCCCGTCATCAGCCCCCCAAGTCAGAGGTTTTTGGGGAATGAGCTCAAAGACTTCTGACTTTAATACATGTATTTTATTGCCTGAAGGTTTCAAGGGTTCAACGCTTGAAGGCTTAAAGGGTTGGAGTCAGATAATTTTTGAATTTTAAATAACTGACAACTGATTTGATTGATGTGTGGCAGTTCATAGGGTGGCAGTTTTGCAGAAGTAACTGTTCGCAATTATCACCCCTAATTTGGGTTTTATTTTCTTTTTATATTTAAATTTTTCATTCACTTTCCTTATTATTTTATCAAGTTTCTCCTCTGCGATTCCTTTCTTCTTCTTCTTCTTCAAGGTTAGTTCTGGTTTCCTTTGTATTTCCTTACATTCTTCGTATTTTCTTGCGAAATGGGTGCTCGTAAGGATTTAGCAAAATCCTTTTCCCGATTAACCCAAGAAGAAGTAGAATTATTTTGTGTGGAATATGGTATTGATAAAAAGTTTAAACCGACCGCTCCTGCTTGTGATGTTCCTATTGATAAACCGACCCCTGGTTCGATTGGTCTTTATTGTCGTCACTTTGAGTTTTCGAACCTTCGTTATCCCTTTTCTCTCTTTGTTTTGAATCTGTTGCAATATTACCGAGTTTCCTTTGGGCAAGTTCATCCGAAGGGCATGGCTAGGGTTTTGCACTTTGAGGTTTTGTGCCGTGCCCTTGGATATGATCCTTCCTTGTTGCTCTTTCGCCGGTTTTTTCGTTTGGCCAAAAATGGTGATTGGTTCACCTTTGAAACATCCAAGGTTGATTCTTGTCTTATTTCGTCTATGGTTACTACACTTGGTGCTTGGAAGGATCGCTTTTTCTGGGTTTCTGATTCTATTGTCCCATTCAAAATGGTGTGGAGGCACCCGGATGCCGTTCTCAATGAACCGGAGCCCTCTGAATCTGAGTTAAATGATGTTTTTCTCAAAGCCATCCGGGAGTGCCCTTCGAGGGTTCGTCCCTTCCCTGAACATTTGCTAGTTCTATTAGGGGTTAGTAAATTGTGGGAAAATGCTGATCGGGATCCGGTTCTAATGAGGAGTGGCACGGGTATGCGTTTTCCTTTTTTGCCCTCTTTGCATTTTTCTTGGCTTATGCCTTATGTGTTTTTGTTTTTGTTTTGTTATTTGCAGTCATGTCTGCCCTGGATTTCATTAAAAGTGACGACACTTCTGATGTTGTGTTTGAGGATGTCCCATCTGTTCCTGGTGAAAACGTTGTAGTTAGAACTGCTGAGCAAAGGTTCGAGGGCTCGGGTTATATTAGTACTTCCAATGTCAAAGGTTTTTCTAAGTCTCATGCTCCCAAGTCTTCAACCCGTCGATCTACCCGCCGTTTGTTGAAGGCTGCTCCTCAATCCACTTCTACTGAACCAGTGGAGTTGAGTGATGATATTGAAGCTTCTGAAGATCAAGGTGTTGAAGCGGGTGCTGAAAAGGAGAAGGAACTGGTTGTTCATGGTAAGAAGGCTTCAGCCAAGAAGGTTATTGCTACCCCTGTTCAGGGTTCTTCAAGCAGGGATATTGAAGGGTTGGATCCGGATGAAGTTTATGTGCCTAGTTGGTCGGTGAAAAATGATGACAGCTTTAAGGATGCTGCTGTTTATGAAGATGCTCTGAGTCACATTGCTCCTCCTTCAGTTCACAATACTATTGCTGGGATGGATGATGACTTGATGTTATCCCGCATGATTTTGAGCACCTGCAACCTTGCTGCTGTAACAACCCTCAGTAAAACCAACACCCTCATAATATTCTGACACACTAATATATTATAGAATGTCTCAATATGTCTTATATTACACCCCGTATGTGAAAACCGAGCCCGAATTATGTTATATTATTTAAATAAAATATAAAAGTTTAAATTTAGGGCTGAGGCGGGCCGCGTAAACCCACCCCAAACCCTTACGCGGGCGGTATGAAGGTTAGAATCAGAAATCGTTGATTTCTTTAGTTAAAGCGGGCCGCGTAAGAGTTCTCGATAGTGTACGCGGGCCGCGAGAGACCTACAACGCGGAGACACCAGATGCCGACACGTGTCGACATCGTGTCAAGCCTAGTGGTGATCCGGACAAGCTATGCGTTGACCCTTGGTTTGACGCGGGCCGCGTAAGGCTTCGCCTTATCTTGTAAGATCCACCCTTATGTGCTTCAAGGATGGTATACGGGCCTTCCCATTTTGGGCCAAGCTTTCCTTGATTCTCTTTTTTGCTAGCTTCATTGTTTCTAAGGACCAAATCCCCTGGCTTGAAGCGTTCGTTCTTAACTCTCTTGTTGTAGTAGGCTTCCATTTGTTGCTTGTATTTGGCTTCTTGAATTGCAGCTTGGTCTCGTGCTTCCTCTAGGAGTTGCAAGTTCAACATGGTCTCTTTTTGGTTTGTTTCGGGATCCATGTTGACAATTCGTTGTGTTACAACTCCTATTTCAGCGGGGATCACAGCCTCGGATCCAAATACCAAGCTATAGGGTGTTCTCTTATGGCTTGTTTTTTCGGTCGTTCTTATGGCCCATAGAACACTAGGCAGTTCTTCAAGCTAGTTGCTTTCGTATCTTCCCATTCTTGTTTTGATACCTTCCACTATGCTTCTATTCGCCCTTTCAACCTGACCGTTCGATTGCGGGTAAGCCACTGAGCTAAAAACCTGGTTGATTCTGTATTCTTTGCACCAAACGCTGAAAGGCTTCTCAGCAAATTGCTTTCCATTGTCAATGATAAGTACCCCCGGCAATCCATAGCGGCAGATAATGTTCTCCCAAACAAAGTCAATGACATGTTTGCCTGTGATCTTTGCGAGTGGTTTAACCTCTGGCCACTTGGTGAAATAATCTATTGCTACCAACAAGAACTTCACCCCACCTTTTCTTGGGGGAAACGGACCAACGATGTCCATTCCCCATTTATAGAACGGCCATGCAGAGGTTATTGGGACCAGATCGTGCTTGGGACTTTTTGGGACTGGTGCATAAATTTGGCAAGCATCACATTTCCTCAATTGCTCAGCGGTATCACGATGCATTGAGGGCCATAAATACCCAAGGTTCATGAGTTTTGCAACCACCGACCTAGCTCCAAAATGAGCTCCGCATATGCCTTCGTGAATCTCTTTGATCAAGTACTTACTTTGCTCAGGACCAACACATCTTAGCAAGGGGGCGAGGTAACCCTTTTTGTAAAGGGTTTCTCCTTGTAGTACGTACTGCCTTGCCTTGATTTTAACCCTTTCAGCTTCTACTTGATCATTGGGTAGTTCACCATTTTTTAGGAACTTTTTGATAGGAGTCATCCAGTTTGGATCTTCCTCGGTGACTATGTCTTGAACTTCCAATTCATCGATTGACGGAGCCTTTAACACTTCCACCAACACCTTCTTGGTGAGGTGGGAAAAAGTGAGAGATGCCAGCTTACTTAAGGCATCAGCCTTTTTGTTTTGAGATCTGGGAATTTGTTTGATGTTGCACGTTTGAAAGGTATTCATCAGCTCCTTGGATTTTTCTTTGTATCTTTTCATGTTTGGCTCTTTGGCAACATTGCTATCGTTTACTTGACTGGAGACTAGTAATGAATCTGTGAACACTTCAAGCTTCTGGACCTTCATCTCTTTGGCCAGCCTTAAACCGGCGATTAGTGCCTCGTATTCAACCTCGTTATTGGTGGTC
The DNA here is from genome assembly GCA_030545235.1 of Helianthus tuberosus. Taxonomy (NCBI): domain Eukaryota; kingdom Viridiplantae; phylum Streptophyta; class Magnoliopsida; order Asterales; family Asteraceae; genus Helianthus; species Helianthus tuberosus. The sequence goes on from CM060364.1 coordinate 50,661,470, forward strand.
TGAAAATCAAAACGGAGAGCATATGTGAATTCTAACCCTTCTAGGTTGATCAAAATTAGTCCAGCCCCTGACCCTTCAACACTTGAGGCCCCATCGGTAAAAAGCTTCCAGGCTTCAGGGTTGGAGGGTTCAGTGGTGGCAGTGTTCACTTCGGTGATTGCTTGGTTTGGGACTTCTAAAATGAAATCAACCAAGACTTGGGCTTTGATAGCTTTTCGTGGGACGTAGGTGATGTTATGCTCACCTAGTTCTACTGCCCATTTGGCCAACCTCCCCGAGTTCTCTGGTTTTTCAAGCACACTCTTAATAGGTTGGTCGGTGACCACTTGTATAGGGTGTGCTTGAAAATACCTTCGAAGCCTTCTAGCTGTTTGAACTAGGGCTAGGGCAAGTTTTTCAAGAGGAGGATATTTGGTTTCAGCCAATTTTAGAGTTTTGCTGAAGAAATAAACGGGTACCTGGGCCCTTTCTCGCTCGATGGTAAGGACCGCGCTTATGGCTTCCTCAGCGACTGAAAGGTACACCGAGATTAACTCCCCCGTTTCCGGAGCTGCAATGTCAGGTAAGGAAGCAAGATGTTGTTTCATCTGGTTGAAGGCTTCTTCAGCCTCATCAGTCCATTTAAAATCCTTCTTATCAGAGCAATTCTTGAGCGTTTTGTAGAAAGGCAGAGATCTTTCAGCCAACTTGGAGGTAAAACGCTTCAAGGCTGCAAGCTTCCCGTTTAAGCTTTCAACCTCCTTCTTGGTTTTTGGTGGTTTGGTTTCAAGAACAGCTTTCACCTTGTTTTGGTTAGCCTTGATGCTTTGTTTCCCAACAATATGACCCAAGAACTTTCCTTCCTCAAACCCAAATGAACATTTTTCAGGGTTGAGCTTCATGTTAACCTTTCTGAGGTTCTTGAAAGTTTCTTGAATGTCATCGAGCATTTGATACTCCGTCTTGCTTTTGATCACCAAGTCATCGACATATGCCTCCATGTTTTTACCAATTTGGCTTGCAAAGGCTTTGTCCACTAGACGTTGGTAGGTTACTCCAGCGTTTTTGAGGCCAAAAGGCATCTTTTGGTAACAAAAGATTCCTTTATCAGTGTGGAACGCTGTCTTTTCTTCATCTTCTTCTTTCATGAGTATTTGATGATACCCTTTGTAAGCATCAAGAAAGCACTTGAAAGGGTAACCGGTGAGGGAGTCAACCTTGAGATCAATTTCTGGTAGTGGATAGCAATCCTTAGGACAAGCCTTGTTAAGATCCTTGAAATCTATGCACATCCTCCAAGAGTTGTCTGGTTTTTTGACCATAACCGGGTTTGCAACCCATGATTGGTACTTGACTTCTCGGAGAATGCCGGCCGACACAAGCTTTTCAACTTCTTGGCAAGCAGCCAGGCTTCTCTCAGGTGCTAAACTTCTTTTCTTTTAGACCACAGGCTTGACATCCGGTGGTATTCTTAATTCATGTTCAGCAATGTTCCGGGGGATCCCCGTCATATCCTCTGGACACCAAGCGAAGACATCGTTGTAATGTGTTAGCAACTTTTCTAGATATGAGAGGGTTTCTTGTGAAAGGCTTGGATTGACCCTTATTCTCTGTTCAGGGTACTTAGGATTTATGATCAGCCTTTGCTTGTCTTTTTCATTTCTGGAACTTTCACCCTTAACCAGGTAGGCCTCTTGAGAGGGTTGAAGGGTTGCTATACCCCTCTCGGTGGGAAATTTAACTGTGCCATGGCCAACAGACACGGCCATGTAGAATGCACACTGCCCTGGCCTTCCAATGATCACATCATAGTTTGAAGGTATGTTGATAACCACAAAGGTGAGTGGTTGGATTCTTTCCTTCTGACCTTCGCTGAAACGAACATTAAGTGTCAGTTGCCCTAAAGGCTTAAGGGGTATATCGGCAATACCTTTTATGGAGGTTCCAGAGGGTTGAAGCCTTGAACGTTCTTCATTGCTCAAGCGGTTGAAGAATTTCTCAAACATGATTTCAGTGGCTGCCCCAGTGTCTATGTATGCTCTACTTGTTTGCAACATTCCCACAGTAGCTTCTACCACAAAAGGGCTTGAAAGAGGGTCTTTTTCTGTTGGGTGGAAGCAAACACACTGAAGCTCCCAAGCTTCCAACCGTTGCCTTTTGTGAGGAACCCTTCCATCGAAATCCACCATATTGACTTCCTTGCCCTTTCCTTCAGCCATTTTGTCCCGTACCCCTTTCACCAAATGAGCGAGTTCTCCGGACTTAACAGCTTCTTCAATTCTTTTCTTAAGCTGGAAGCAATCATTGGTGTGGTGACCCTTTTCTTCATGAAACTCACAATACTGTGTGGAGTTCTCATTTTTTCTGCTTTTGGGGAGAGGCCTAGGAGGCCGAAAGTTTTGCTTGACTTCTTCCGTTGCGAGGATTTCTTGAGGAGTCTTTGTGAGGGGTGTGAAACTCATGCCTTTCTCCCTGCTGGTAGGGTTCCGGCCTTCAGACCTTCGATGGTCTGAACCCTTTGGTCGTCTGTCATAAGGGTTGAAGTTTCCCCTTTTTCTAGCTGGACTATTGCTTCGCCAGCTGGATCCTCTTTTCCTTTGCTCTTTAATGTCTACTGCCTCCTCTCCCCGGATGTGGGCTTCAGCCCTTTCGAGAGCTTCTTCCAAGGTCTTGGGCAGGGATTTGTTGAAATCTCTTGTGAGATATTTGGATGTGATGGCATTCATAAAACCAGCCACTCTCATTTTCTCGTCTGCCCCCACATAAGTTAGACCTTCCTTCTTATACCGTTCGATAAACGCTCGAAGACTTTCATCATCACGTTGTTTTATCTGAAAGATTACTGTTGCGTCTTTGACATATCGCCTTTGTTGGGAGAAATTGGCCAGAAAACCCTTGTTGAGGTCGTCGAAGCTTCGAATGCTTCGAGCAGGTAAGTCGTTGAACCAGATCCTGGCTGATCCAACAAGGGTTTGCATGAACATTAGGCAACATTCAGCGTTTGACCATTTCTCTATCCTTGCTGCACCGGTAAAGATCTGGAGATGGTCCTCAAGATCTTCAGTCCCATCGTATGTTTTGATGTGAGGATGCATCTTGATCTTTGTTTGAAAATCATAATCAGCTATTTGCTGTGAAAAGCATGAAAGGTTACTTGGCTTATATGGTTTGGCCAAGTCTTCTTCAGCCCTTGCACCCATGTTATTGCCATTGTTGTTGTTTCCCTGAGTGGCCAGCACTTGATTAATAAAGTGCTGCCACGGGAAGCTGGCCATCATCTGGGCCATCATCGGGGGCATGAGGTTGAAGCCTTGAAGGCTTCCGGGTGCAACTGAGCAGCTCACTCCAAGGGGGTGCTCATAATAGCACTTCGTGCCAAGGGTAGCACGGGCAGAGCTTGTTCCCACGAAGTCGTTGTAGAAGCTGGAAGGCTTGTTACTGGGGACTGTAGGAGCTGGTCGAGGGTTAGCTCATGCCCCAAAGGAGCACCACTTGTAATTGGTTGGGAAGAGAATATAGGATGTACTGTAGGATTCGCCATTGTGGATAGATATGGATTAGGGTTTGGAGGATTACTGGGACCTGCCTCATTCCTAGTTCTAAAAGGAGGGATAGGAGGTCCGGGAGATAACGTTGGTTCTAGCTCATCATAGTCTAGACGAATCCTCACTCCCTTGTCTCTTTCTCTACTCACATATTGGTTGAGGAGAGACCTCAACTCAAGGAAATTGTTGGCAACCCCCTCAGGGGTAAGTTCAACACGTGCTGAGGTGTCAGAGACACCAACATTGGGGGAAGGAACTCCGGATCTGGACGGAGTTGGAGTGTTGAAGGTGAGAAACTCGGGAGTGCTCCCCGGAGTTGAGAAAGAAGTTGGTATAGCCACATGAGCTTGGCTACTACCCGGGGTTGAGGTGTTTGGAACCTGATTTACTTCACCCGGTGATCCACTTTCTGACATGGTGGTTTCAAGAGAAAAGAGCTACACTACTAGGTCTTTTTGAGGAGAAATAACGGCGTAGCCCCACGGTGGGCGCCAACTTGTTGATGCAACAAATAATAGACCAAGGATAGTAGCTTGGTTGGTCGGACAAAAGGGTTGAAGGGTTCAACTTTGCCTAACGCAGGTCGTGGGGTCCCCCCACGTTTGCAAGACGTGGAAGGAGGTTCACTAGTTTATTTTTATTGTTTGCTAAGGATCCTCTTCTGAAGTGTATTCAGATTCGGATGAAGGGGCAAACAGAATGTGTGGGTTGGATGTGAAAGGGAGTAACTCGCATGAAGCAAGTACTCAAAGTGAATGACCAGAGATTTCAGGAATCAAGACTGGCAAGGAATGTCCCAACTCAGTAAATGAAGTGTCTAATATATAGGAGAAGACATCTCCCGAAGAGGAATGCATTTGACTAGTGACCATGCTTGCAGTGAGGGGCTTACCCTTTCGGGGGTTGAAGCCTTTTGACCCCCTGGATAATAGAATGTGTTCTGAGGACCTGCATTGCTTTTGCGGCTGGCGAGTTGGTGAAGCAATCCGGAGATGTGACTATTTATTGTTCCCGTATTGCTTTACTTCATCTCCTCGGCTTTTCAACCATTGAACCGTTTAACCCTTTGAGCGTTCATGTATTTAGTCATTTTATTTAGTCTTGGGCTACCCCCGTCATCAAAATCAAACTTATACAAAATAAAGGTAATAAATGTAACAGCAAAAAAATATGATAAACGAACTCTGTTTCTTATATAAAAAACCCCTCGTTCCCACAACACAAATTAGTTTGCAAACAACAACGTAATAGTACGTTTTCATATAGTAGGTTGGTACTTTATTAAAATCTTATCTTAATGGGATCAACCTTCTTCATTTCTTTATGACATGTATAGCACCATTAACTTATCGTGTTAAATAGGTTGACACGACAAATGTATTTAATTGATTTAACCAAGTTGTTTCATGTCATTCATGTTATTGAACCGCTTACCTTTAATCGTATTAAGCGTGTTGTTTCGTGTCATATAGCCCGCTTATTAAGCATGCCCATTTTAGTGTTTAAGAAAACAACACGTTTAGTTAAACATGTTGTCTTCATTTTCACTAGTTAACATGTGTTGTGTCATGTTGTGTTCGACCCGTATATCGCAACACATTACATTACATTTTGCAACCTCTAGTTTCTTATACTACTAGCTTTATAAGCAAAACCTTACCAACAAATCCTTTATGAAATGAAGTTTTACAGCTTCATATGTTAAACGGAAAGTAGTGGAAACAGCACCTTGTCACATTGCATGCCATTGCACATGTTTACCTTCAGTCCTTCACATTTTCTGCCCAGACACCAGCTTCTGCACATATACATGCATCAACCAGAAGCTTGTCGATGCACACCAATGCTTTTGATCCATGAGCTGGCAGGATAGCTAACTGGCCCGCATAAAAACGGGTTGGCCCGTAAACATATTATTGTCTTCTTATATAACCAATGTTTTAAACTAGTATTTTGACTCACCGCGCGTTGCGGCGGCGTCAAAACTTAAACTAACTTGAACTTATACCATGACAGTCACATATCTGACCCGACTCGTTTTCGAACAAAACTAACGTTAAAACCTAGAACTAAAAACGCACATGAAAGTAAGCACGAGAACGTATTATATTTGACCTGTTACCGAGAAATTTACAAACATATACCAACTTGGATTTATAACGAAACGTACTTAATAATAAGCACGTAAGACAATAGTGTTTTTTACATTAAAGAATGGTACTACTCGTTGCGACAGAGTCGAAACGTAAAGTAACTCGAATTTGTACCGCCTAGTGAACATGTATTATATTTGACCCGACTCGTTTCTGAACAAAAGGTAGATCAACAAAAAACGTACATAAAAAATAAGCATGAAAATGTATTGTATTTGACGCACGTACATAAAAAATAAGCACGTAAAACTTAAGGAGGGTCAAAATGACATTTTTAAAAAGTTTTAAAAAAAGCTGAGGGGTGTGAGTGGCAATGCTAGAAGTTGAAGGGTTAAATACACACAAACATAAAAAACCATAGAATGGCATTTTTGTAAATTTGCTAAAGGAAAAATAAAAAAGAAATAGAAGTGTGTTTTAGGTACTATTCCTAAGACACCTGTTTTTCTTATATATAAGATTTTAAAAACTATATCTACCACTGCTTCATGTAAGTAAAAAACTTAAATTGTCACATCTTTTTAAAATCTTCTTAATGTAGTGAACAATTTGATTGTCTACCAACCAGATAATGGATATATGACACTAAAGTCTGTTGTGTATTAGAACAGCCATTATTACATAAAAGAATTACAATATACAAATTTGTAAGTTTCAACTCAACAGATAGAAGATGATAGTTACCAATAATAATTAAGTTTGACCGATTGACTATCGCTATAAACGACTTACTGTTTCAGAAAATATAGATGCAGCAGTAAATCCACTTAGGATTGCACCTTCAACATTTGGGCTCACACAAAAGTCACCACAAATAGCTAATTTCTTGTGTGCATCCCATATGCATTTTTCATTTTTTGATATACTTGTTGCTGGAAAAGCACTTCCCCTGCATCACATGCAAATAAACATCTAAATAAATGATCATAATATAAGTTAACAAGTCATTATTTGCAAACGCGAACTTGAAATCATCAGTGTTTTAAAAATATCTGGCGCTGGTGTACCGACTAGCGATTAATAGGGATTAATCAGATTGGAATTTTTATGCTTCAAAGTTCACATAGTATAGTTCAAACATAAACGATTGAACTTAATCATAACAAATCAAGTACTTAAAAATTTGAACATTAGCATATTAGTTCATGGATCCATGGGTCGGATCGGGAACTTGGGTTAACGGGTTAAAAGTTAAAACCATGGGACCGATTAAGAAAGATTTAGACCGATTAGGAACGATTTTGACTGCCTACTGATTTTTTTGGTCCAATTAGGTGAAATCCAATCGGTAGCCTACCGATTAATCGATGATTAATCACGATTTTTACAACACTGCTTGAAATTTAAGTTAAACAAGCTGGAAAACGGGACACAAACCATCTATGAGCTTTCTTGAAGAATGGCAGAGAGATATCAAGTCCAGTTCTCTGAAATTCTTGAAATAGTTCTTCAGCAATTTCTGTTAATGCTGCATTTGAAGGCTTTTGAAGTCCAGCCCGAGCAATTATGCTTTCCGCATATTGTTCTGTAGAATGCAATACCCACCGTTCACTGTGACAGCAATTAAGTAAAAAAGATGTAATTATTTACTTATTTATGTTTCAAAAAAGTTGAAAAAATAAATAAAAACAAAGACCTGGAGGTTGAACGTCCTGGCTTGCTGCTCTCGCAAATTGCCCACTTAAGTACTTCTGAATTCTCAAATGAAAAGCCTTTAAGTGGTATCTGAAGTAGAAATAAATGAACAAAAAATTATCGAAATTAAAAACTTATGTAGGTTGGGAAGCTGATAAAGCATAAACTGATAAACGGATATCTTACCGAAGATAGAGGATTTTCAAACGCCAACATGAGAGCAAAACATGGTCTAACGGGAACTTCTTTAACAATGTCAGCAAGCCCCGGAGTCAAATTCAGGTCTACAGTTTAACAGTAAAACAACACATCATCATTGGACATTTAGTATGCGATAGTTAAAAAATGGACATAAATCATAACTCAACGTACTTCTTAAAGCATTCATAATGTTTAGCGTTTTGATACTGTCACATTAATTGGTTAAAATTGACTTAAAATTTGCAACATGTATAATACCAAGTGGAGGCGGTTTCCCAGAAACTTGTGTAAACCTTTGAGAAAACGTGGTTTTATCCGATGCCACCACTCCATTGTACTGACCAAGATCATGTCCATCCTTATCTTTTAGAGACCATAAATCCTTATTCTCCGACCACTCCAAACTCCCAACCGTCACCCCGTATTTACTTTCGATACCTAATGATATAGGTAAGTGAGTCAGCAAACTATGTTACGCCCACAACTCAATACTAAAAGTCTGAAACAAAAAAAAAGATACGTCGATACCAGGATCACTGCATAAAGCTCTGCATATAGAATTCATTCCCGGGATGCCGACATATTTCTTGTTTAATCCTTCCTAAAATAACCAGAAACTTATCAAACGTCCTTAAATAAATGCAACAAAACGTCTAGGCTTAAGCAATATTAATATGGTTTAGAGTAAATGCCATTTCGTCCATGAGGTTTGGCCAGTTTTGTGACTTTCGTCCAAAGGTTTGATTTTCCGATCCTGGATCCAAAAGGTTTGAAATCTTGCCATTTTCATCCGGCTCGTTAACTCCATCCATTTTTCTCCGTTAAGTCACGAGTATTTTTGCCTTTTTTGTTAACTTAAAAGGCAATTCGGTCTTTTGAATACTTGTACATAAAGTGAAAAAGACTGAATTGCCCTTTAAGTTAACACAAAAGACGGAAATACCCCTGACTTAATGGAGAAAAATGGATGGAGTTAACGAGCCGGATGAAAATGGCAAGATTTCAAACCTTTTATATCCAAATGCGGAAAAACCAACATTTGGACGAAAGTCGCAAAACTGGCCAAAACTCAGGGACGAAAATGGGATTTTACTCTATGGGTTTATATCATAAAAGAAAGCACCGTGCGCAAAAATTTTACAATGCCAAACAAAACCAATAAAACTTTATGTGCATTATCTCCTATAGTTAATTATAATCAATCAAAGAACATGTCAACATGGAAATTTAGAGTATCTCATGTGAGAATAACTATATTAAAATATCGATCAAAGTTGTCGAAATCTAGATGTATGTACAACGTATACGAGACAATAAATTGTGCACATCATTCTTATAAGCATGTGGATGAAGATATATTAAACAAAAAGGAATAATTCAGACTTGCATAATGATGCATATAAAACTTCAAGCTGCACCAGCTAATATACAGATTTAAAAACTCATAACAGAACCATAAATCAGTTAGGTGGCCAAGTTGCAGTAATAAACAATGATTAAAAAGAAGTAAACCTTTTCAATATTGACAAATTGTTTAGTGATGAAATCAAATGATCCAAAATTCTGTTTCCACTCAGCAATAAGTCCTCTTGCTTCCCAAACCTTAATCATGTCCTCCACGTCGGTGTTTGTTGTGGAAAAACAAGGTGCCCCATGGTCAAAGTATAATTCTCTTCCATCTGTAATTTCTCTGTATATTAAGGTTGATTGTAAATTAAGACCATCCACAATAACGAGACGTAAAAACACTAAAAAACGTGTCTAGTCAGCTACCGGATCAGAAAAACACTAATTTTTTTAAAAACACTCAAAACCCACCGACAATGAAACCTAAAAACACCCAAAAACATTTTGACAGATCACTGCCGATTTTTATTTTTAACCACTCATTTGTCTCTACATATATATTCAACAAAATTAAAAGTACAGTGGCCCCCACCCCAGTCCGTTTTTTCTTGTTCTTGGCCAAAAGTTTCAACCCAAAACGGGTGCCAAAAACTAGTTCCACAATAGTTAAACCCGATGAGGCGGTTTTGAAGGCTAAAAACGCCAAACAAAAAAAACAAGTTCCACATTAGTTAAACCCGATGAGGCTGTTTTGAAGGCTAAAAACAAAAAAAAACAAAAAAATCCTACTATGGATGGTCTAAGACTTGGCGTTATGGTCTGGCGCCCCCAACCACATCAGCCCTTTAATGCCCCAAACACCGGCAGTGGCGCCAAGGGCACCTTCGCCATGCCATTCACATGCGTCAAGGCTTGTTTTGTGTGGGGCCATGCCACCTAAAAGCAACCAATCACCTTTTTTTTTTCTTTTTTTCACCCAAAAGCAACCAATCACCTTTTTTTGTTTTTTTTTAACTTCTAGTTAAACCACAACATGACTTTTTTTTTGTTTTTTTTTTTTTTAATTTCTAGTTAAACCACAACATGACATTTAAAGGGTGGGTTAGTTAAAGCCACTTGTCTACGTGGCAGTGAGGTGGCTCTTTAACGCCCCGCTCGCATGTTAAACCACAACACCTAGTCTTAGAGTCTCATTTACGGGTTTTAACGAACGTAGAAATTTCACAAATTGGGATCTAGATCTAATTGTTAATTAATAAGAAGAGAATATTGAATTACATTAATCTGATAATAATATTATTGGTACCTTCTCCGAGACATTCGGCCGCCGGGGCCCCTAGCGGACTCGAAGACGGTGACGGAGATACCGTTTTTGGCCAAATTGGAAGCGCATACAGCTCCTGAAACTGAATTGTTTTACTGGATTAGATTGAGCAGCAAATGGGTTATGAAAATTTATACCTGAAGGATGTTTGCTTACTTCCGGCGCCGATAACGGCGACCTTGGTGGCTATCGGATTCATGGAGTCACCGGCGATGATCTACAGTTGCGAATTGGGCAAGATTGCTTTTACAATAAGGAACTAAATTAAAAAATATTATAAACGCTGTAGAGGAAAACTAGGTTATAACCCCGTGTATTAAACAAGTTTAATAAATAAATATTATATTATATAATAAATAATAAAACAATATATCTTTAAAAACATTCTTCATTGCTCGGGTTGAATAAATATAATTTTATATATTAAATAATAAAATGTTATATCTATAAGAACAATATGTATTGTACGGTTTGAATAAATGTAATTCTATTTACCAAATAATAAAAATGTTATATCTTTAAAATAACGTGTATTACACTGGTTAAATAAATGTAATATTGTTTACCAAATAATAAAAAAGTTATATTTTAAAAAACCCTCGTGTATTACTCGGGTTGAGTAAATATGATTTTATATACCAAATAATAAGAAAATATATATATATATATATATATATATATATATATATATATAACTAATGGATATACTCGGTACGTGATAGATATGGTGATTGCGAAGATAATTATTGAAAATGAAAGATACAGTGACCAAACATGTTATTCAATAAGCAAATAAGCAGGCATTTGAGTGATAAAATATAAATTATATTTAAAAAAAACTCATAATAAATCTAATTTTATATATAAAGTAATATTGAAAGTATACAATTTGTTTAAAGATTATGTAATAAAATCGATATAATAATTTTTTAATAATGAAAATGAAAATAAATAATATATTAATACAAAGTTTGGTTTTGATGATAAATAATTTGGTTCGATTTTATGTCTAGCATTATATATACTATGGTAGAAGTTTAGAGTTTATTAGAGAAAATTATATCATCGAAAAAATTAAGAATAAATTTGTATATTATAAAAAAATGAGAAGTATACATTAAATTAAAACTAAATAATAGTTATATTAATTAAGTAGAAAAGATGAGTAAGTGCCATTTACATCACGTCCCTGTGGTTTGTTTACTTTTGTCATTTCATGTCAAATTTCAAAATTGTATCATTTTTTACCATGACATATTGAAAACGTGCCATTTCAGTCTAAAAAAATAACCACAGTTAAAAAATTCAGTTAGCTTAGGGGTAAATTCGTTTGTTTCTAAGCAGCTGGTCACGGGTTTGATCCCGACCAGCTGCAATTTTGACTGTGGTTACCCTTAAGTTAACTGAAATTTTTTAAATGTGGTTATTTTTTTAGACTGAAATGTCACGTTTCCAAAATGTTAGGGAGGAAACAGTGCAATTTTAAAATGTGGTCTGAAATAGCAAAAGTGAACAAACCACAGGTACGTAAATGACACTTAACTCAGAAAAGATTATATAAAATAATATTTAGTAGGAGAGTTAATTTACCCAAAATTTAGACTAACAAAAATTTTCTCCAAATAGCATAGTTGAAGTGTTGAATGCAATTACAAGTTATATTTTTTTCTCCACATCAAGATGTTTTATCTCTTTTGCATGAGTTTTGGTGACTTAAAAATGGCCGTTGTATGAATTTTTTAAAGTGGTTCTTTTTTTTTGGATAATGCTTGTATTAGAAAAGATTAAACTAAATACTAATTATCCATAAGAGTTTAAAGTAAATAATATTTAGTAGGATGTTTATCTATAATTAATTAGAAAAATTAGAAAAAATTAAACTAAATAATAGAAAAATTAAAAGATACATAGCCTAATATAATGACAAGTGTCCCAAATATGGTTTCTTCTATTATATAGTATAGATTAAGTTTGTCAGGAAAATCTTTAAAACAATTTTTTTTTACGTTTTTTTTACTCGTAAGGTTGCGGGTATGGTTGGAACTAGGGGTGCAAACAAGCCGAGCTGAGCCCGAGCTCGACCAGGCTCGAGCTCGAGCTCGTTTAACATATGAAAGCCCGAGCTCGAGCTCGGCTCGCTTAGTATTTATTAATTAATTTTTATTAATTATAATTATTGTTATGCATATAATTTAGTTATTTTTTATATTTATATAAATGGTAAATTAAATATATGTTTAATATATTAATAAAAAATATATAAAAAGAAAGCTCGTTAAGGCTCGCGAGCCAGCTCGAGCTCGATAAGCGAAGCTCGGGCTCGGGCTCGTTTACTAAACGAGCTTGTTTTTAGGCTCGGGCTCGAGCTCGTTTAAGCTAGGCTCGTTCGAGCTTTTTTTCGAGCCGAGTAGCTCGCGAGTAGCTCGGCTCGTTTGCACCCCTAGCCTTACGGCATATCATTAACACGTAGGCAACATGAAGGACTAGGGGTTCCATTGTCTTTTATGAATAAAGTTCACGGTATGGGTTAAAGCTCCTCAATAGCGCTCCTATTTTTTTTTTTTTTTTTTTTTTTGATTTTAAGGTTTAAAATTGAAGTGGGCCTTCAATTCCATATGTTATTGCTCGCTATTGTAATTGTTGGGCATCAATAGTGTCCCATCCATAGCGCCTCTGGTATGGAAGAGGGGTGGGGGCGCTATTGATGATTTTTTGCTAAGGTGAAAGGGAGTTGGCGCCCCTTACCGTGAAGCCTAAATAGAAATTCAAGCATTATGACGCGATGTTAAATCGTGGAAAAAAGTAATGCCTATTAACAAAAACTCGCACATTGAGGGTGGTGGGAAGTATAAAAACGAAAAGTTGAAGTAAACCATCGCGATGTGGCGGGGCGATAATATTATTCGAAATAAACATAGAATAGTTGACCAACTGGATATAAATTTTCGGTTGATGAAATAAACATAGAATAGAAACGATAGTTGACCAATAGGATATAAAGTAAAGTTTTAAAATAATGATTTTGCAATTAAACTTCAAGTTGTAAAATAAAGATATAATTTAATCAGCTTAAATATTCAACTTCAATGATTATAATCATATCATATACAGCAAAAGTAAACGCAAGTTTGTGACAAACATTCAGTTTTTTTAATAAAAACTTAAATTTTACATAACTTTGTTCCTAATTTTTCTTTATATATTTATGTCATTAAGTATTTAGATTTCTACTAAAAGTTTTTTTTTATGTAGTTAGTATGTTTTTAAACAGTTTAATTGCATAAAACGGTAACTAAATTTTATTCTTTATTTTCATTCCAAGTATTGTAGTATCACTCTCTTAATTGTACAAGTTTTTTAAAAAAGTTAATAAAAGATGTGAACTTTTTTTTTTCAGTTTTAGGTTTGTGAGGTTCGATTTACTACTGTTACATGTGTGAAAGTTTACAAGTTATAAAGGTAGATTTTCTTAAAGTTTCTATCTTTATAGAAAAGAAAAGAAAAAAAGTATATAGGATTCTTTTGTTGGTCTTTAAGGTAGTGTGGGATAATAGAATTTCTTTTATTGTTCCTGATATTCTCTTGGTTTCATTATTGAGATTTTGATTCAGGTAAATATAAATTTATCACTTAAGAATGTGTATTCCTATTCCAGATTTTTTTTTCAGTATGCTACAGTTAATGAAAATGTTCTAATGAATGTTGGTTATATAGATGTGTTCTAGCACACATAAAATAAGTTATACCTAAGGGTGGGCGGTATGATGTGCGGGGAGTGGGTGTCACCGACCGGTGACCACACCATCATGATTGAGTTAGGGTGTTTGAGTAGGAGAGAGGGTGAGAAATCGGGGTATGGTCACCGATGTGGAGAAGAGTGATGGAGGAGAGAGAGAGAGAAGAGAAGAACCAATCAAAAAATATATAACTCAAACACCCTAGAGTGATTAACCATACCCCCTGATTGAGTGCAAAATGGGGAGTGAAATGGGGAGTTGACATGGCATAATATTATTGGGTAGAAAATCACTCAATCACCCTAGAGTGATTAACCATACCCCCACCCTAACGCTCTTGGCAAGAAATTTGGGATGGTGGCTTCGATCAGGGACACTCCCCGGCCCCGTTTTTAGGTTCCAAGAATTTAGTGGCTATCACAACTCATTCCCCGATTTGTTGAGTGTGGTAACAACCTAAATGCTGTTGGAACCATAAAAGTATAAGAGTTAATTACTGTTTTCGTCCATGTGGTTTGTCAAAAAAACACCATTTCAGTCCATTAGTTTAAAAATTGCGATTTCAGTCCCTGTGATTTCACTTTCGTAACAATTTCAGTCCCTAACTCATCATTACTAATGGACTGAAATAGTAATTTTTAAATTAATGGACTGAAATAGTGATTTTTGACAAACCACAGGGACGAAAACAGTAATTAACACAAGTATAAACTCTATTTCACACATCTATTTAGACCAATTCAAACAACAATTTTTAACACAACTTTTCTATCTCAAGATTTGAGGTTATTTCTAGCATCACATAATGTCGTGTAATAGTACAGATTTTAAGTAAAAAATGTCAGTGAATACTAATGGTATTATGTACATATATCTTATTTTTTAGTGATAAGACCATGAGGTATGGTGAGGATAGTCTCCAAAGGGATCATCCGTCACATAGACGCCAACTAAGCATAGGTGGAGGACTATCCCCTTGGAGACTACCCAAGGGTGTGGTGGATGGTCCTCCCCTATTTTTTTTATTATTATTTTTTTGATTTAATTAAAACAAAGTAAATAAAATTAAAAAACTTACATTTAAATAAAAACCTAAAGTTACATTAAAAAAATTCCTAAAGCTACATTAAAAAAAAACCTAAAGTTACATTAAAAAAAAAGCCTAAAGTTACAAATAAATAAAAAAAACTACTCGTTGTTTTCTCCGAGATTCCAAATGTGATCGATCAAGTCCGATTGAAGATTGGCATATGTGAAATCGTTATGTAACGAGAACCTGTTTAAATCTTGTTGTTCTCCGCTAACCGGAACATTATTCTGCTCCACCGCATTCTCGTCATACTCACAAATTGCATGTCTTTCGTCTTCGAGGATCATGTTATGCAGCAGAATACAAGCATACATACAGTATTGCAACTTTTTGGGTGTAAAAGCGCGTGCTAGGTTTTCAATAATATGTCATCCTTATTGGAGAACCCCAAAACACCGTTCAATATCTTTTCTAGACGCTTCTTGAAACTTGGCAAATTTCTTTCTTTTTTCATCTGGAGGATGCCTAACCGTTTTAACAATTGTAGAGTACTGTGGGTATATTCCATCGGCAAGATAATACCCGCTTCTGTACTCCACTCCCGAAACCGTAAACCTCGTATCAGGACCCATTCCTTTTATAACATCGTCAAAAACCTCGGAATTTTGTAGACCGTTGATGTCGTTATTCGAACCAGGAATCCCAAAGAAAGCATGCCAAATCCATAGGTCTTGAGACGCCACAGCTTCTAGAATTATTGTTGGATGTCCCTGATCGCCTCGCGTATACATTCCTCGCCAAGCGGTAGGACAATTCCGCCATGGCCAATGCATGCAATCAATGCTCCCGAGCATGCCTGGATAACCGTGCCTTGCTTGGTGGCAGTGGCGGAACTAGAACATTAACTCAGGGGTATCCCAAAAAAAAATTCACCGTTCAATCGTACAATATTAAAAAAAAAACAACAATAAATAAATAAAGTACAACAAATACCTAATAGATTTGTCCTCTTCTTTTTTTCATAGCTTGAAATCGTTCCATCACATCGTCGTCTTTTACTTCACGTAAAAAAATCCTTTTCGATCGCACAAACCATAGCATTGTTCAAAAATTCTGAGCCCATTCGATTGTGTAAATCCATCTTGACAAGCTTCAATTTCGAAAAACATCTTTCAACGGTTGCAGTTGCAACCGGTAAAAGCAACGGTTGGGCAATTGGGCTTATTATTTACAATCTTCAATTGATTTGAGCTAACATATTGTGACAACTGTTAAAAATCCAGGTATCCGTACAATTAATTAATCTTGATTAGTGCTTAATGACTGTGCTGAATTACAATTAATTGCTTTCTGATGACTGCATCATATTTACATGTGCATCACATATTGCATAATGTCACATCATTTCTACATACAAACTTTAGTGACATAAACGATGCATAAAACACGGTTAGCACAGTTAGCGGATAACTCAGAAAAATGCTGACAAGGTTCAGTACATAGACAGACAGTGTTTTGAGACCCAATTTGAGCCAGAGGCTAAGTACTACACTAGTATGGTGTGTAGGGAAGTAAGGACCACAAAACTGCATTCCTAAGTGATAGTTTAAGTGCCGGGAAGTGCCTAAAACTCACCCAAAGTGCATAATTCTGCATAATTCAGCAAAAAACAGCTTTTTAACAAGCTAGTTACATGCAAAAATATGACTAAATGGTCCTGAATGCTTTCCTAAGTGTCGGGAATTAAAAGTGTCACAAAAAGGTAACATAAAGAACACTAAACGGTATAGTTTGACACTTTAACGAACCGGTATCTAACCGAACAACTGGACACTACGCGAAATACCAAAATTATACTAAAAGCATTGTTTTATTATTTATGAGCTGGTTATGATCCCCGAACACCCTAACACACTATATAACACCATAACAACTTAAACACTAACTAAATCCCTTGAAATCTAATTAGATTACTGAACCACCATCACAAACTAACCTAGACCCCCCCCCCCTCATGTTGACGGTCACAAGGTGGCCCACAATCAAGATTTTTACTTGATCTTCCCTTGATTCACTTTGATTTAGTAGGAGATCTTGTATTGTACTTTGAGAACATATTATCCAATGGGTTATACATAAACATGGTTATAAGAAGTGTTAGGATCGTTGAATCGATCAAACGAGACGTTCAGAAGAGTTCTCGATCAATACGAAAGGCGGAATCAGACGTATTGATGTTGTAACAGCTTGATTTACACTAAGAAGTAGATTAAATGTCGATTGGATTGATATAACAACGTTTTACAGGCTGGAGACACTTCGGCAGAGCTTCGCTACCGGAATCAGAATGTTACAAATGAAATCACAAGACACATATATATAGGGATGCCAGTCCGCACGAACCAGCAACATGCCAGTTCGCACGAACTGGTCAGTTCGTACGAACTGGCCACTTCGTGTGAACCTGCTGGTTCTGCACTGTTTCTCGTTTCTTTCATTCTACGTGTCCTGGTCTATCAAACTAGTTACAAGACTCGATACAAGACGAAGTCGACAGACATATGCACCAACAAGAAGATTAGGCTCTCATCATCTTTCACATACTTACACACACCACTCATCTCCTCCCCTCTTGCCCATTCTCGGCCGAACCACATCCACCACACCACCACCATTGTCAAGCCTTGTTCATTCAATCCAAGTTCCTCACAAGGTGTTAGAAGCAAGATTAAGAAGCTTGGAGCTTGTGGATCTTGAAGGACCTCTTCCATTTGCTATTATCCATCACATTTGTCACCTTCAACTTCTTGTGTTCATCCCTAGCCATAGAGCTAGTAGTAAGGCTCTTATAATCCTTTGTTACTTCTAATTTTGTTGGTTAAAAGATGATGAACATTGTTAATCTTGAAGAACATTAACGAACATGAAGATGAACCTTTAACATAAGCTTAAATAACATAAGAATACATGTTGATTAGTATTATTTTGCTTCTTGATGATTGATTATTTGTGTTATGATGTTAGACATCATATGGAACCTACTAGATTATGATTAAACACATGATCTAGTAAGTTAAGATGATGATCTTGTGAAAGACCAAGATAATCATACTTTATGTTTCACATGAACTTGAAAGTAAAAATGATTTTATGAATGATGAAGTATGTAACATGAGTACTAGACATAAACTTGGATGGTTTCAAAAATAGTTTTCCCAAGAAACTAAGTTAAATAACAAGATTTACATAGACTTGGTTTTTACATAAACAAACACTATTTTTAAGGGTTAAACTAGAGTAGAAACACTTGTGAAGCAAGGAGATTTCATAAAGAAATGTTTTTGTAAAACATGTTTACAAGTTGTAAACACCTAAATCTTTCAAGAATGAAACTATTAAAGGAATAAACACATTTTAAAGGGTAACTAAACCTACTAAACACACTACCAAGTTACTACAAGTTTTTATGAAAGTTCAAGTTCATGATTGTTAAATGAATTGCAATATTTTGGCACTTGGTAAGTGTTGATTAAGTTGTTGATTGTTTGTGTTGATTTTAAAAAGAAAATGATATGCTTTAATAGCATGGACACCTCCATTTTTAGGGGAAACTATGGCAAAATTTTCTAAAAATATAAACACTTAGAAAAATATTTTCTAACAAATATTTACAAATGTATTTTAACTATGGTTTTCAATATAAACTTTGCCATAGGGGTGTTCATCGGTTCGGTTTATGGTTTATTTGGTTTATTCGGTTTTCAAAATTTTGTACCCCAAACCAAATCCAAACCAAACCAAATAAGGAATATGCAAAACCGATCCAAACCAAACCAAATTCAATTCGGTTTGGTTTCGGATAGAAACCAAATAAACCAAATCTAACCAAATTGCACGTAAGTAAATTTTTTCCTAATTTATATTTATATTTGTGTTCCAACTTCCGAACATCGCCACTAATTTACACCTAACAATATATGAATACAAGAAAGTCTCATTGTGAAATAAAGCAAACACATCCATAAAGCAGTCGTAGACACAACCACAAAGTTAAAGCTTCAAAACATAGATCATAGAGAATAAATAGTTAACAAGTCTAATGGCACAAAATATAAATAATCTTCAAACATGAGTCTTTCTCCAACTAGAATGAACCTGCATACATAACCCATTCCTCCAATCATGCATAACCCTTCATTTCTATAAGAAAAAAGAAAACCAATAGATGTTTAGTTGTATTAACTTGTAAATATAATATAAATATAAATAATGTTTGTTAAAAGAATAATGAGAAACGGGTCAAAAAACAATAACCTTCTTCCAGCTTATCAAGCTCTTCAATGTTCTCTTCCACGTTAACAACATCACCTTCTGGACGAATCCAATCTTGACAACAAATTAAAGCTTCAACAATTGGAGGACTTAAAGAACTCCTAAATGTATCAAGCACCCTACCTCCCGTGCTAAATGCTCCACTTCTCCTTGTATTTAGTGAAATGATGCCATAAAAAATAAATATTTTGGGCTAATAAATTGTATAAGATTTATAAATATTATTAGTTTTATTTAATAATTATTTAAGTTAAATGGTTTATTCGGTTATCCAAATAAACCGAATAAACCAAATAAAATAAAATGTGGATCCAAAACCGAACCAAAAACCATATTCATAATTCGGTTTCGGTTAGAAACCAAACCAAAAACCAAATTCGTTATTCGGATCGGTTTATTTGGTTACGGTTATGGTTCGGTTTACGGTTTTTATTTGGTTACGGTTTTTTCTGAACACCCCTACTTTGCCATAATTTTTGTAACAAAAATACAAGTATTGGAGGTTGGTTTTTATAAATAAAATGGCTAGATGTATATTAAAGACATGCTGTGTGTGAATATTTGTAAGCTTTGTGTAGTAGTTATATTATTTTAGGGTTAAAATAATATAACTTGACAAAATACCAAGAAATTTACAACCCAAAAGGTTACCAAAAATCACAAGGAATAAGTACACAAGTTACACACACAATATTGGAAAACCGAACAAGAACGTAACTTATAAAATATTCCAGAGAATACCGATATAAATATATTTTTGGTAAATAATATTTTGGACATAAGAAATGAAAATATGATTTTTGTAAATATTACCAAGTTATATCATATTTTCGACAAGGAGAAAATATATTATTTTTGGGAAGTTAAAATATATTTTCTTGGAATATTTGGAAGAATAATGATTTTTTGGAAAAATATATATTTTCTTGAAATACATTATTTTTGGACAAAATAAGTTTATATATATTTTCTAAGTTAGACTTAAAAATATATTATTTTGGAACTACAAATACAAGAATACAAATATGCATGTATGAGATACCACCATCCTTGGGAAGGAAATATAAGTGTAAATACTTGAGAAGTATTATTACAAATATTGTTTAACAATTATTCCAAAAATTATAAATATAATTTAAGTTGAAATATTAATTATTTTGACAATAATTATATTGGAATGATATCAGAAACGTAACTCAAAAACATTAATACTAAGACAAGGCACGACCCGTTCGTCTAATAGACGTTAGTACATTGTAGGTAGTCGTGTTTGCAGAAGGGATTTGAGTTACGATACTGAAGACGCAAGACTGTGAGTTCATGTCCCCCTTTTCTTTAAACTGTTTTGTTTATTAACTTCGGGGGTGAAATACATGTTACAAAAGGATTACATACAAATACAATTGGTATGGTTAGCCTAGGAAAGTACCATAGATCATGTGAATGGGTAGGCGCATACTTGAGACCATTAATCCTCGTATAAGGCCGAGGGGCATGAGTGAGCGAGCCCACACCCATGAGGACCAGGGTGGCCCATAGGGTGACTATGTCTTCCAGCCGGAAGCCCGGTACAAATTTGCTAGGTTTGAGCCTTCCTACGCCGTCACACATATTAGTGGCCTTGCAAACCATTGGTGATCTTTTCCTTGTTTGCTTTCATACCGGGATTTACAAATATACATACACTGTTACAAAGGTTTTATACATACATATACACAAACGCATGAACTCGCTCAACTTTTGTTGATGTTTTTAAACTTCATGTATTTCAGGGAACTAAGTGGATCTGGCAGGTGTTTGCATGTTTTCAAGCTGCGTCATGAATAAAAGATGTCATCCAAAGTCATTAGGGTTTAGGAGATGTATCTTAATCCTGGACGAGATACATGGTTCTAAACTTGGTATTATCTAAGGTCTTTTGCCGAGTCTTCGTGAACTCATTTAAACATATTGTGGTTTGTAATTTGAATTTGGTGTCGACGTTTTCAAACAATTATATTGTGTTATTTTCAAACTTAATTCATGGATGAACACCTAATGGTTTTTATCATATAGCATTGTTATGATTGAATGCTATGGTATTAAGAAGTCACACCATAATCACGCTTCCGCAAAAGTCAGGGTGTGACACATATTAGGCAATTGGGCTTATTATTTTCAATTCATTTGGGCTTACAGACTTTTTTAGGGGTGTCTTCGTAGTTGTTCAGGGGTATCCTTGGTATAAAAACCGAAAAAATAACTTTTTTACACTACCGATAAAAAGTTGAGCCGTAGCCCGTGCTACGGCTCGGTATACATTAAGTCCGCCCCTACTTGGTGGTGTTAATACAAATTTTGGACGTCATTGTAATTCGGTTTTCGCATATATTTTTGGCTGTAGAGCCTCACCACAAATTTGCAAAACTTGTATAAACATTCTCTAGCACTTCTTTCGGACATCTTTAAGTATTCGTCCCAAGCATCGGCTGCCTTCCCATAAGCTAGTTGACGAATCGCCGCAGTGCATTTCTGTAAGGTGGTGAAGCCTATTTTGCCTCTAGCATCAGGTCGCAAGGTAAAAAACGGGTCATAAGCGGCTAAATCGTCGGCTATACGTAAGAAAAGTCGACGACTCATTCTGAAACGGGGTCTAAAAATAGCCTCCGAGTACAACGGCGCGTCGGCAAAGTAATCGACGACTAATCTTTGGTGAGCACCTACAAGATAAAAAAAATATATACAACTTATAAATAAAAATATAATGCTAAAAAATATAAGAATAAAAATATAAGACTAAAAACATAAGAATAAAAATATAAGAATAAAAATATAACTAACTTTCTCGGTCTCGCTCGATGTGTGGGTTCCTGTTTCGTGGTTGTGACGAAACCTCATCCTCCTCTTCTTCTTCCAGAATTAGTTGTGTCGCCTCTACCACCTTGTTTATAAAATATTTTACGGCTTCCATGGTGTCCGTCGAACCCGATGAAGAGAAAGATGACATTGTGTATTTTTTAGAGAAGATTATGTGAGAATGTGGGTGAATTTTTGTATAAAAATGGTGTGTAAAGGGAGATGTTTGGAGAAAGTGGGTGAATTTTTGTATAAAAATGGTTAAATGTGTGGGTATTTATATAGGTTTTAAATTAAATGATTTTTTTTTAAAAGTAGCCGTTATATCAACGGGAGTTAAATGCCATTTTAGTCCCTGTGGTTTGTGCTATTTTGCCAGTTTAGTCCAATGGTTTTATTTTTTTGCCTGTGGGTCAAAAAAGGTTTCACCGTTGCCATTTTAGTCCACTGGGTTAAATTCATCTCTTTTTCCTGTTAACGAGAAGGGCAATTCGGTCATTTTATATGTAATTCTGTTAACTATAAGGGTAGTTCGGCCATATAAAATGACCGAATTGCTCTTCTCGTTAACAGAAAAAATGGATGAAGTTAACCCAGTGGACTAAAATGGCAACGCTGAAACCTTTTCGGACCCACAGGTAAAAAATGAAACCTTTGGACTAAACTGGCAAAATGACTCAAACCACAAGGACTAAAATGGCATTTAACTCTATCAACGGCATAATTGAAGGGCCCCACAACATTTTGGCTCGTCTCCAGCGTCCGGGAGAGGACGCCACCGACGCGACGGGGCGGGAGGGGGCGGTGTGGGACGATCCGGGACGGGGGCGACGGGGGGAGGACGGACCCATATCCTTCGGTCTAATAGTTTATGCTAAAACACTTAGGTCATCCGTAGTCATAAAGCCCCTTTGGGGGCGTTATGGGGTGTTATGTCACTAGAGCCCGTAGTCATAAAGCCTCTACCTCATCATTACTCAATTAATTAATTTTCAATTTTTTTTAATTAATTTCTAACTTTTCTAAATTATAAACGAAGTTTTCTTCTCCAAAACTTTTAGGGACCAAATGTGTTTTAAAAACTTTCAGGGACCAAATGTGTTTTAAAAACCAATTTAGATATTTGAGAAAATGCAAGGACCAAATGTGTCTAACCCAAAAATTTTCAAAATAAAAAACCGCTTCCTGACTTCTTCTTCGATTTTCCGGCCAACTTTCCTGTCTTCTTCTCCGATTTTCCGGCCAATACCGCCTTCAATTATACATATGTATGTATATATGTGTGCGAGTGAGGAGAAAAACCAGAAAAAAAAATTCAAACCAAACATCACGACGCTATGAGCATGACGCCACCCACTAATTTGACTCTCATAGCGCCGCCCGTCGTGGTGTTCGGGGCGCTATCCATCAAAAAAGCCACACATCACATCCCACTACAAAAGTTCTTATTTATAGAAAATATTAGGATTTACGGCTTACCCATTCTTTTATAAAGTTGAGTGGGGTTTATGAGTAGAGTTTACAACGATTGAGTTCAAACCTAAGGTTTACTTCATTCTCAAAAACACAACGAAGCCAAAGAGGCAAGGCTGCAACACAAACAACAACTACATCAGACCAGGAGTGTGAATTTCAAATACTACTAAAAAATAGGACACAATCTTAATACAAAATTTGCGGGTTTGGGTTTAGTTTAAATAAGCTCGAGTCAATTTCAGGTTGAACCCGCAAACCCGTTTAGCTAAACGGGTGGGGTTCGTGTCAACTCGATCGGGTTGGTGGATTGACATGTTTAACCCATTATATTAATTTTTTTACAATATATTATATGTCATAAATTAAAGAGTAAATTACAAAGTTCGTCCTTTATGTATGTCATTTATTACAAAGTATGTCCTTTATCTTTACTAAGTACAGAAAACATACTTAATGTTTGAAAAACCATTCAGGTTATGTCCTTTACCCTAAACCTAGTTTATTTATCCAGTTAAGTTAGGTCACGTGAGAAGCACAGGAAGGCATTAATGTCAATCCACCTACCACCTACCAATTACAGTCATATCTTATAAAAGCCCTAAGCCCCAATTTCACCCACCATTGTTCCCCCAATTGCTCAACTCGTCCCTTAGGTTTCTTCACCGATTGCAACGACGATTTCAACGACGAAACAGAACCATGTCTCAATCGGAGACTTGGTACATACGAGAAGGACTTGATCATGATCAAGTGATGCAGCTATACGGTAATGAATCCTAGATTTCTTTCTATAAACTTATAATTTTCTACATTACGTTACTGATCAAGTTCGAAATTGTTGAATAATGCAGACGGATTCCCTAATCTTTTCTCCTTTCGGATTCATCATGGTGGTAGGTTAACACATCCTCCTGGTCGCACTTATGTTGGAGGTAGGATTAACTACGTTGACCTAATTGATATCGATTTGTTCTCTGTCCATGAGGTGTCCTTAATGATTAATGAGTTAGGTTATTCTGTGAATGATCATATAATATACCATTACCTTAACCCTAAAAAAGATATGGATAATGGTATTGAGGAGTTAGGCACTGACAGTGATGTTTTAAGGTTGTCTGCACATGTTGAAGAGCATAAGCTAATTGAGTTGTATACCACACATGGGTTAAGTAACATAGAGGAGTATTTCAACCCACCACTAAAACCTCAGAACCCTCTTACTATAAAAGAGATAGATGATCCTGGACCTTATGCTCTTGTCCCAGCATCAACATTCTTTAAAAGTGTAGGCAACCATTCTAGTGAGGGTGGACAATCAAGTGTGTTGGGGCAGTCAAGTAGTGTAGGTGGACAATCAGGTGTTTTGGACAATCAGGTGTAGGTGGACAGTCAAGTGTGTTTGGACAGTCAAGTGTGTTTGGGCAGTCAAGTAGTGTGCTGGAAGAAGCTGATATTGGTGACTTTGATTTCGATGATTTCTTGGAGGATAATGTGCATGATCAGCAAAATCAAGATAATGTGCATGATCAGGAACATCAAGATAATGTGCAAGATCAGGAGGTTGCCCAGGATAATGTGCAAGATCAGGAGGTTTCCCAGGATAGTGTGCATGATCAGGAGGTTTCCCAGGATAGTGTGCATGATCAGGAAGTTGCCCAGGATAGTGTGCATGATCAGGAAGAAGAGGATCAAGAAGATGAAGGTAGTGAAGAGAATGATAGTGATAGTGATTTTATTGTTGATGAGGATAATGCCATGGTAGATCCTGAGGTTGATATGATAGATTATAGGTTGAACATTGATTTAGAAATAGAAGACAATATGGTAGGCAATCATCAAGATATAGATTTGGGAGATGAAGTGTTAGACAATGATAAGTTTCAAAGTGGCTCAGATTCTGATGATGTTGAGACTAGCCTTAGGAGACACCACCTAAGAACCATTAGAAAGGAACATGAAAACTTGGCAAATCTTTACTTAGGCCAGGTATTTAGTACCAAACAAGAAGGCAAGAGGCTGATTAATAAGTATGTTGTTGAAAATAGGAGGTGTATTAAGATTGTGAAGGATGATAATACAAGGGTAAGGGCAGTTTGTCATGGCATGCTACCAGATTTTGAGGTTGATGATAATGGTGTCCATATTGATACTCAAAGAAGCAGAAGAGGGAAACAAAAAGTGGCAGATGTGCAAGGTAAAGGAAAAGGGAAACAAAAGGTGGCAGATATGCAAGGTAAAGGAAAAGGGAAACAAAAGGTGGCAGATGTGAAAGGTAAAGGAAAAGGTAATATCAGGGGTTCTAAAGTAAACAAAAAAAAACAAGACTGATGTGAACAAAAAGACAAGGAGGGGGCTGAAGTGGTAAATGTTGGTGGAAGGGGGAATAAGACAAAACCTGAGGAATATTTATGTCCTTAGGCTTTGTTAATATCTAAAGTTAGTGGTACTGAATCTTGGATGGTCAAAACTTTAATAAGTGAACATAAATGTTGTCAATCTAGAAAAATTAGGGCTTGCACAGACACCTTCTTGTCTGAACAGATGATAGAACAAATTGAAGAAAATCCTAATATTCCAGTTACTGCTGTGCAAGAACAGTTCCAAAGAAGATATTCAATTGGTGTTTCTAAGATGAAGGCAGACAGGGCAAAGACAAAAGCAAAGAAACATGTTGAAGGAGACTACATCTCACAGTATGCTTTGCTAAGAGACTACATTCTTGAGCTGAAAGATAAGAATCCAGGTTCTACTGTTAGGTTAGAGGTTGAACCACCTTCTGATCATAGGGAAACAACTAGAAAGTTTAAAAGGATATGTGTATGTTTGGGTACCTTAAAACAGGGTTTTAAGGCAATTGGGAGGGATCTGTTGTGTCTGGATGGTGCATTCATGAAGGGACCATTCCCAGGTCAAATACTCACTGCTGTGGGTATAGACCCTAACAATGGAATATACCCTGTATGCTATGCAATTGTAGAGGCTGAAAACATCAACTCCTGGACTTGGTTTCTACAACTGTTAGGAGATGATCTGGATCTGCACAGAAACTCAAACTTCACATTTGTATCTGATAGACAAAAGGTATGTTTAGTAATGTTGTATACTTTGCATTTGTATCAACTCATATACACTTCTTGAATTGAACAGGGTATACTTCAAGTTGTTAACAGGTTGTATCCCAATGCTGAACACAGATATTGTTTGAGGCATATTCATGAGAATATGAAAGTCACTTTTAGAGGGAATCTGTACAAGGACATGCTTTGGAAGTGTGCATGTGCAACAACTGTTCCTGAATTTCAGATTGCAATGGATGAACTGAAGGCATTCAACAAGGAGGCCCACCTATGGTTGTCCAAAATCCCACCACTGCATTAGAGTAGGTCATATTTCTCTGGTATGTTGTAAACTGTTCTAACTGTCTTGCATAATATATTATCTAGAAGTGTTAGTGACCAAACTATTCTAACTGTCCACAGGCAGGGCAATATCTGATGTGTTATTGAACAACATGTGTGAGGTTTATAATGGCAAGATCTTGGATGGTAGAGACAAGCCCATTATTTCTGCCCTTGAATACATCAGAGAGTACTTGATGAGAAGAATTGTCAAAGTTTTGAAGGTTATAGAGAAAAGTGAAAGCCTGCTTACACCCTTTGCTGCCCTAAAGCTGGAGACAATAAAAAAAGATGCTGCATTTTATCATGTACAGTGGAATGGAGGGGATATATTTTCAGTAAGTGGTAAACCAAATCATGCAAGGGTTGTGGATTTGGCTAAGAGGACATGTGCTTGCAGAGCTTGGGAGATCACAAGTACTTTTGTTGTATTGTTTACTTGTTTGGTGTGTACTACTAATTTGGCTGAGAGGACCTGTGCTAATCCATTTAATTTACAGGAATGCCATGTAGGCATGCTGTTGCAGCAATATGGAACATGGCTACTAATGGTAGAAGGGTTGGTTCATTAGAGAGTTGGTGTAATCCCATCTACACAATGGCTAGGTGGAAGCAGGTTTATGCTTTCAAGGTTAACCCTATCAATGGAAGGTCTTTATGGGTCAAATCTCAAGTTCCTACCACCCTTTCACCACCAAATCATCATAAGCAGGTGGGCAGACCCAAGAAGGCAAGGAAAAGGTCTGCATTAGAAGTGGAGGAAATGACTCACAGTGGAAGGCTGTCCAAGAAACACACCAAGGGAAAATGTGGCACGTGTGGACATATGGGACATAACACAAGGACTTGCAAAGGGGATGGTACTGTTTAGGGTTGTCTTTATGGTTTAGGGTTGTGTCTTTTGGTCTTGAACATGTTTAAGGGTTAGTTTATGTCTTTTGAAAACTTTTAGTGGTTATGTACTTATGTATTAGGTTGAACATGGAATGGCTGTCTTTTGAACAAGTTTTTGGGTCAGTCTTTAACTTATGAAGTGTAATGGATTATGAAGTGTTTGGTATGATATCCTAGTTGGTTATGCACAATGTGGTTTATTTACAAAGCTTGTTGCACACTGTCAGGTGTTTCGGACATGTCAGAAATTTACAAAGCTTATTGCACAACTTCTAACAACAATATACCACAATTTTCATTACATGATGTCAAAATTACATTAGATACCAGCAGTTACAGACCAGCCAACCTAGACATTGCCAAAAGTCCTAGAAATACACTATATAACAAATGAAACATATCCAACTGATAATCAACCACTTCTTCAGTTTCATAACCTCTTCTTCACTTTCTTTGACTCTGACCTCAAGCTTGTTCTTCTGTTCTTCAGCATGGTTCTTTCCCCTAAGCAGTCCAGGTATGATGTCAACACACCTTTGACACCTTGTATCAACCCAACCAATGAATCGACAATCCGAGCCCTAATTAACACAGACAGAACAAGTTTCAATTTCAGGTACAAATCAATTACAAAACCCTAATTATCGCATACCTGATCAGGACATGCATAGAAACGACGGCCAGGATTGCGATTAGTCCAAGATGTCACAATTACAACTTCTTTCCCGCATTCACATAGCACCATTGTTGTTTTCTCTTGCACGATTGCGTATTTGAGGGTGATTTGCAGGGGGGACGGATTGGGGACTAGGGTTAGCTATGTGCAGGTGATTGAAAGATGGAGAAGATGATGGTGGGGTTTAGGGTTTTTATAACAGGGCACAGTAATTGGTAGGTAGAATAACATTAATGCCCTCATGTGCTTCTCACGTGACCTGACTTAACTGGATAAATAAACTAGGTTTAGGGTAAAGGACATAACCTGAATGGTTTTTCAAACATTAAGTATGTTTTCTGTACTTAGTAAAGATAAAGGACATACTTTGTAATAAATGACATACATAAAGGACGAACTTTGTAATTTACTCTAAATTAAAATGGATGAGTGTTTTATGCCACAATTATAACTTAAAAAGTGAGTTTCACATTAAAAGCTATAATTAAAATATAATTGTATTATATATATATTTGTGTTTTTTTAGTAAATTTTAATTATACATTTGTGTTTTTGTATTTTTGTATTTTGTAGTAAAATTTTAATTTTAATATATTATTTTGCGAAAAAAATACAAAATTCTGGTTGAACGGGTCGTGTTCGGGTCAATCCATAAATATTCAAGTCGTGTTCGGGTTCGTCTAAAATTTTCGGGTACGGGTCGGGTTGAACTCGGCAACCTACGAACACGACACGTTTAGCACCCCTACATCAGACTACACAAAATCAAATATACACCAATCACGCCAATATATAGACTTGAAACTAGATCTCTTTTCAAGCCACAAAAAACTGTACAATCTAATGCTATTTTTGATGTGTTCGACCTTCCAATCTTTATTAGAGAACACCTTATTTCTAGCTTTCCAAGTACAACAACTCAAAAGGATAAAGATCTCATGCACCACTGTCCTTTTTTGAGTTCCTACCCTCAAATGGTCATGAAGCTCCAACGATCCCCAAACGAAAAAAAATATATTTTGTTATAACCCTAAATGGTTCAGTTATTTTCTTTATAAATGGAGTACGTAGTTATGCATAGCTATAAGAAAAAAAATTGAATTACCAAAAACCATTTCAGCTGGTTTAACTAGTAATGGCTACCCAATCAACCCGACCAGTTTGGTTTGCCGTTTTATTCGACCTAAAACTTTGTAAAAAATCACTTGACCATGGGCATCCCTAGTTAATGTAGATAGAAATTATATTCTTACTAGGTTCCCATTACTCTTCTTGTATTTGCTTTGGTGTCACTTCCATCCAAACTTCTTGCCAAACCAAAATCAGAAATTCTTGGATTCATATCTTTATCCAATAATATGTTGCTAGCTTTCAAATCTCTATGAATAATTCTTAGCCTTGAGTCTTGGTGAAGATAGAGAAGCCCCCTTCCAATCCCAATTATAATGGTGTAGCGTTTTGACTAGTCCATTAACTTTCTTTTTCCTTCATCTATAAGTCACACTGATGAAAAGTTAATGGTATGTTAATATATTTGAACTTGTGTAACAAAAACAGATACAAAAATGTAGAGCAAAATGTACCAAATATAAAAGAATTCAAGCTTTTATTGGGCATGTACTCATAGATCAGCATTCTCTCGTCTTCATCAACGCAGCATCCTAAAAGTTTCACAAGATTTCGGTGCTGAAGTTTAGCGATACATTTAACCACGTTTTGGAAATGATGCATGAAATTTATAAGACCCATAGCTTTGTCTTTAGCAGGATTGAGTTTGCTATTTAGACCATGAGTAGTGGTGTGATATGTGAAATGCCATTTTACGCCATGTGGCGTCCGCGTTATCAAGGCTAAAATTGGGTAAATTGGTGTTGTGATGAGGCACGTGAAGTTAATAGGTTTGGAATTACCATGTTATAAATTAGCAACTTTCCCTTACATAGTGTGTTGTTATAAATTAGCAACTTTCCCTTACATAGTGTGTTGTACAACAAGCTTTGGGGGTATTTCAAAAAAAAACTTTGAATTTTCACTTTTTACCTAAACTTTTTTATATTTTCTATTTTAACCCCTTTTAAGTATTTTACTTCTAACCCAAAGTTTTCCATCTTTCATAATTTAACACAACACTTTATTATTTACAACTTTGGTCTCCCATTCTTTTTATCTTTCGTAAGTTTTTCGTTTTACGTTTCGTTCTAAATTTTGCGAGTTAACATGTCGTAGCGTGCATATGAGGTTCAACGTTTTTTGCTCTATTTTTTCATATTTGACAGACCCGTCGCAACGTGTCCATTTTTCCCTTTTGAAAAGTTCGCCGCAACGGGCGGGTCCTAGATCGACTAAGTTATTACTTTCTACGTTTTACGTTTCTGGTTAATTTCTTCGTATTAACACACTGTAACGGGTGTGCTTGGTTCAACGATTTTAAGTCTGCTTTTTGTTCATTGTAATTTCTACCATTTTATCTATTTTATTTTTACGATGTTGAGAGTCGATGCCATTGTGGCATTGGTGCTACTTGGCACGGTTTTACGAACGTTTTTAACCTATTAAATTTTTTACTAATACTTTGTTTCGGTTTACCCCTATACTTCCTATACTTAAAAACTATTTTTTATGTGCATATTTTATGTACGGTTATGTATAAATATGATTTGTTCTACATTCCGACGTAAACTTTTTTTATAGACGAGTCAGGTCAAATATGATACGTTTTCGTTTAAAGAAACCATTTTTACGTGCATATTTTTATGTACGTTTTGGTATAAATTCAAGTTGCTCTACATTTCGACGTAAACTTTTTTTGGGAAATGATTCAGGTCAAATATAATATGTTTTCATGTTTATTTTATGTATGTTTCGTAAAGTTTGTTTCAAACCAAGTGGAGTCTAATTATGGTTTCTTTTTCTCCATTTTTTTCAAAAGCTCTAATTAATCCTTTTCGATTACATGTGCATATTTTCCTTCATACCCGTTACGTTTTCTATGTATGAGTTGGGTCATATATACTTTGATTGTTATGATTGTTCGATATGAATTTGATTTACTTTACGTTTTCCTTCATACCCGTTACGTTATAAGTGTTCGATATGAATTTGATTTACTTTATGTTTGATCCAATCACAATGCTTATACATGTTACATTGAGTTCAACTGGATACGTCAAAATGTGTGTTTTCATATAGTTAATGCATCATATAACGTTTGGATTAATCCATTGATAGGGTTAAAACCTTGGGGAAGAAGAAAACTAAGAGATAGAAGGAATTTTGACTCAAATTCTGGCTGATTTGTATTCCATACGTAAACCAATTAAATAAACAAGACACTTACACAAGACACCCCCAAACTAAACCAAAATAACATCCTAATCCCTTGACTTAACAATAGTAATAAAACTAAAATAAATAAGATACGTAACAATACTCCCCCCTTAACCTACTTTTTGCCCTCAAAAAGTAAGCTCTTCAATTTAATCCTTAACCATTGTCGTCTTGTTCAGTTTCTTCATCACCTTCCACGTTAATCACAAAAAGTTGTTTCTTTTTGCACTTGTGTCCTGGAACGAACTTTTCAGTGCACCAAAAGCATTCTCCTTTTGACTTTTTTAACTCTAGTTCCTCACTTGACAAGCGCTTCGCGTTAATAGTTGCTGGTTTATAAGCTGGTGGCCCAGGGACTCCTGTTGGATCTGGAAGCAACGAAAGTTTTGAAGCGTTAACCGGAGGTGTTATTTTGACATCTTCGGGTTGCAGCCCATCCTCCACATCTTCTCCTGAAAACCGAGGAAACTCAATCTTCCCGACCCGCATAGGCCGAGTACCCGTCCGCGAATCATCGCTAAACAGGCCCTTATCAGGGCCGCCTTCGCCGCCGCTGAAGCCGCCTCCGCCGCCGCTAAAACTGCCACCGCTTGAATGCTCCTTGAGTGC
Source organism: Helianthus tuberosus (assembly GCA_030545235.1). Lineage (NCBI taxonomy): Eukaryota > Viridiplantae > Streptophyta > Magnoliopsida > Asterales > Asteraceae > Helianthus > Helianthus tuberosus. Next base: position 50,693,968 of record CM060364.1, read on the forward strand.
TCGTAAGATCTCTTCTTGTTGTTTCATTGACTGTTCTTGTTTTTTCAACATGGTGGCTAGGGTTTCTTGGAGATTTGAGATTGCCTTGCCAAGTTCCTTGAGAGTGCTGTCAATTTCTTGATTGCGAGTGTTAGTCATGGTAATCGAAAGTAATTCCCACCGGAGATCGGAACGGCTCTGATACCCTTGATAGGGTTAAAACCTTGGGGAAGAAGAAAACTAAGAGATAGAAGGAAATTTGACTCAAATTCTGGCTGATTTGTATTCCATACGTAAACCAATTAAATAAACAAGACACTTACACAAGACACCCCCAAACTAAACCAAAATAACATCCTAATCCCTTGACTTAACAATAGTAATAAAACTAAAATAAATAAGATACGTAACATCCATTCAATGTTTACGATGTACCCGCGCCGCAACGCGGGCGGGTCTTAACCCTAGTTAAAAAAAAAGGGATTGGTTAACATACCATCCACATGGCTAGTATCCTTGATTCTCGCAAAATTCATCTCGCGGCCTCTATCACGTGGACCCAGTGGTGAAGCTTGAGATTTCCGTCGGGGGAACGAAACCGTGTATACCCAAAACCGGGGGTCGAAAACGTATATACCCAAAAATTTCTATACGAAAACTACATACTCTCCACTACTGAGCGAAAAGTTCGGGGGGTCGGCCGCCCCCTCCCGTCCTACTTAAGCTGCGCCCCTGCGTGGACCAACAAAAAATGCATTACAACGAGAAGTGGGGGCGGTGGTTTGTTCGTGGTCCGCCCAATCACAAGCCACTATGTTTGGTCTTGAAAGGGGGTTACGACATAACTTAAAAGGGGGATAGGGTGTAGGGAGTGGTTAGACACTTGAAAGTGGTAAACTTAAAATCAACCAATGAAAGTGTGCCATGTCATTCAATGAAAAATGTTTAAACTATGCTCAAAAGTGTTGGCAATGGTTAAACACTTCATGAATTGGTAAACTATTTAAAAAGAAAAGGAAAAATGTGTGATTGGTTGAGATGACATGGACCTCACCACACACACCTCCTCTATCTCCTTCCCTCCCTCTCCCCGATGGGTAACCAAACACGGCTTCTCCATCTTCACCAAGCGGCAAAATAGGTCGGCAGTGGTGTTCCCGCTCGGCAAACCCATTTGCCGCCCACCCCGTATCCCCTTACGACATAACTTATTGCCTGTTTACCTAACACTTGTTTGTAATTGATTGTTTTGAAAAAGGTTAATGATAACTTGACCTTCAATCATTTATTATATCACTATTTTCCAATATTTTTAAGCAGGCTATTGACATACACTCTAAAATAACATAAACTTGATTTATTAAATTATTTTATTTATGAAATGTTGTTAGTGTATATCTATCATTTTAAAATAAGTAAACATATGGTATACTTTTATCATAACAAACTTCTATCAAAACGAAAACTTCAACATAACAAACTTCTATCAAAACGAAAACTTCAAAAAAGAACATCAATTTGAATAAAAAAACTAAACTTTACTAATTCAATCTGAAAATTAACACTTCTGGTTAATTATAACCAAATACTGTTAGTGTATATTTATTAATATAAAATAAGTCAACATATGGTATACTTGTATCATAACAAACTTATCAATTTAAAATAAGTCAACATATGGTATACTTGTATCATAACAAACTTCTATTAGATAAACACGTCAAAAAGAACATCAATTTGACTTTAAAAAACAAAACTTTACTAATTCAATCTATATCTCAATAGTTATGTAACACATCTAATTAATTATACCCAAATACTAAGATTGGAAGGTATGGTGTGGGGAGAATGGACCGTCACGTAAGCGGGTGTGAGGATGGGTCTAAAAGGGATGGACCAAGGGGGTGGGGGATGAGCTCCTTTATGTATATATATGTATGTATGTATAGGTGTATGTGAGAGGAGGAGGCACGACTTGGGCGGCTGTGGGGAGCCAGTGAAGACGGGGACGGGCCAAGGGGGGCAGTGTTCATGGGCGGAGCCGGGGCTCGCCGGCCCTTGGCCGTGCCCCATACCGTCCAGTCTAAGGGGCTTTTGTCAACTTTTGAATGGGTAAGTGCTAAACCAGTAAGAGCTCTGAACCATTAAGTGCTGAACCAGTAAGATGTCTGAGACATTAAAAGCCTGTATAATGTTTAACCGTTCAGAGACAAATGTCTGACCAATTCAGATTAGAGGCCTTAACCATTCAGACTCTGCATAATGCTTAAACATTCAGAGGCAAATGTCTGAACCATTCAAACATCTGCTCGTGAAACAAACAGTCTGAACCATTAAGTGCTGAACCAATAAGATATCTGAACTATTAAGAGTCTCATTAAGATGTAAACAAACAACCCTTAAACCAAACATGATCTAAGTGCTAAACTAGTAAAAAATATAAACCATTAAAAGCTAAACAAATAACCCCTAAATTATCTCAAAAGTTATGCAATACATTATTATATATATCAATTCACAACACCACTTTGCTACAGCGGTGGTGTTGTGAATTTTTTTTTTTCCTTTTTTTTTTCTTTTTCTTTCTTTCTTTTTCTTTATGGTTTTTTTTCTTTTTTACTTTTACCCTTTAATTTTTAGCATTGACTTTTACTACCCTTTAACTTTCTAAATACTTTTTAATCGAGTTTTACGTCTTTATTTTTATTTACGTGTCGATATAAACTTAAGTTGATTTACATTTCGACATGATTTTTTTTGTGTTTATTTACGATTTTGCCCCCAGTATAAAATTCGTTTTAATATTTTTTTAGAAGACTATGGTAGTGTTTTGTTTTAATTGGTTGGCTCGATTTAATTTTTATTCGTCATGTCAAGTGGTAGTTTTTCCATCGTTTTAGTTTTTTTTAGCAAAAGTATGGTAGTATTTTGTTTTACTTTGTTTACTCAATGTAATTTCTTTTGAGATCGTGTTATGAGTAGTATGTACAAGTAACTAAAATACAGACGTACATGCTATGAGAAAGAAATATTCGGCTTAATGCCCCGCAACACGGGCGGGCAAAACCTAGTCTTCTAATTAATTATACCCAAATAGTAATAGTAATATAATGAAAAACAAACATACCTATGGATATAATCCATCACTCAGAAAAGCCACCGAATGAAACAGTCTCCCTCCACATCCCTACACCCAACCCCCCCCCCCCCCCCTTACCACCCACCCACCCACGCACCCCCACAAAACACCCTCCTCTGTCCAGTCTCACGGACCTCAAATGCCTTTTCCTGCTCCTTCCCTTTCACGAGCATTGCCTGAAAAGTGAACCCAAAAGTTCTAGGGTTCCGTCACGGACCACACCCTCCATTCAAGCTTCTTCCTTTTATCCATCTTCCCCTCTGATCCGGTTAACTAAAGCAAACCCTCTTGAATCTTCATTTTATTTTTCTATTTATAATTTATTCTTCCAAGATCCGACCACTAGAATCCCCTATTGTCTATATGGGACAAAGAAAACAGCTAAGTAAACAACTACAAATCTTTCATCTTTCTTGTTATTACTAACACAACTGTATGAAATATGAATCTTTTCTCACAAAGCTTCAATCTTTCTTCAATTTCATGAATAACCCATGAGGGAAATGCTATATCTCTAGTGAAATATGAATCTTTTTTCTACAAATCTTGCATCTTTCTTCAGTTTCTTGAATAACCCATGAAGGAAATGCTACATCACTAGTGATATATGAGTCTTTTTCCACAAATCTTGCTTCTTTCTTCATTTTTATGAATAACCCATGTGGGAAATGATGCATATATAGGGAAATATGAATCTTTTTCCACAAATCTTGCATCTTTCTTCAATTTGATGAAAAACCCATGAGGGAAATGCTACATCACTAGTGAAATATGAATCTTTTCTACAAATCTTGCATCTTTCTTCAAATTCATGAATAACCCATGTGGGAAATGCTATCTCTATACTGAAATATAAATCTTTTTCTACAAATCTTGCATCTTTCTTCACTTTTATAAACCCCCCATGGGGGAGATGATGCATCAATAAGTATGGAAGACATTATGTTGTTTAAACCAGATTGGAAATGGGTATTGTCAGAAACTCATTGTTACTCAGTAATGAAGGCTGTTTGGTGTTTCAACAATGCGGTTGCTGGTTCATTGGCTCGGCATTGGCCCAGTGTTTGCAGAGGGTGTTGGACCCTGGCTAAGGTGTTGTGGTATTCTTTGGTTAGATGGAAAGATTGTTGTGTTCGTGGATCTAGATCGCTTTTCGGGTTGGGTACAGCTGCACTTCTTGTGATTATATGGAGTTGTTTTCTTAGTTTGACATCAATGTCTTGTGTTCTATGTGTTCTTTTGTGTATGGTAAGTTACTAAGTTATAAAGACTTCACCTTTACAAGATTTTTCATGAATTTAGATGTAGATTTAGAAAGAAAGTATTTTTGGAAGTTAGAATCTTTATTCTGTTTACAATTTAGTTTAAATTCTTTGGATATGATGGCATTAACAGTGTAATTAATTTTGATAGGGTGCTGCTGCCTGTGCTATCCACTACCTGGGCCACACACCTGGTGTATTTATAGTAGGGTTAATTGCAATATTGGTTTTGTGGATGTATGGGAACTTTTGGATCACTGGCACATTATTTATTGTTGGAGGTAGGTCTCAGTTCCAGTTTAATTATTGATGGGGTGTTTGGCATTGTGTTTTGTAAAGTTGAAAGTGATTTGGTAAGCTGATTGTTGTGTAGTTTCTAGTGTTTGGGTATAGGGAAATTTGTGGTGTTGTTTGTAGGCCTGTAAACGAACCGAACGTGCAGTGAATTCTTCGGTGGAAGGTTTGTTTATGTTCATTAATTTAATAAATGAACGAACATGAACAAAACTTTTTGCTCATTTAGTTAAATGAATAAACTATGAAAGTAGTAAATTTACATCGAGATAGTTGGTAAACGGGCAACAAGCTGCGCCGCTACCCCTTTTTGAATAGCAAAACTAAGCCTTTTAAAAACTACGTCCATAGATCTCGGGGTCATAACATTACTATGCATGACCCTTTGAACTCGACTAAGTAGATCCACAGCCTCTGGCGCTAGAAAACCAACAGGTAGGGAGCAGAATCGAATGTGCATAAACACATGTCGCATGCGTTCATTTACGTTCGTGAATGTTCGTTTACATTCGTTCAGTTAAATCTGTTTATGTTCATTCATTTACGTTCGTTTATGTTTATTTATGTTTGTTAGTTTACGTCTGTTTGAGTTTCTTCCTTTATGTTTGTTTATATATTCATCAATAAAAAGTTAGGTCATTACAATTTAGTCTAGTTTTATGTAATTAAAATACCATCCAATACAATTTAGTACAGTTTAACTAGTTTTTTAGGTGCAACATGATGTTCACGTTTACTTTTAGTTGGTGTTTCGCTCAATTATGTTCGTTTACGCTCTTTAACTTTTCGTTTGTGTTGTTAACGAATGAACATAAAACGTTCATTTTCTTAATGTACGAACACAAAAACGCGTTTGTTTGACTGTTCATGTACGATCGTTTGTTCGGTTAAAGTTAAATGAACGGACATGAACATACCCCCGTTCATGTTCGACCGGTTCGTTTACAAACATACTTGTTTGGGAATTGGGATTGTGCGTTGAAACTTAAAGTTGTATTCTTGTTGCAGGTTACTTGTTTTCCAGGAAACATGCAAGGTTGGTAGTTTTAGTCGCAACCTTGTACGCTCTACATTGTGTAAAAGTTCAAGTTGGATGGTCTGGATTTTTGGTATCGATTAATCTTGCTTTCATATCTAACGATGCATTAAACTGCATCCTCAAGTGGTGTGACGAATTGAGTGAAAAAACACAATTTGAAGAACCGAATTTTCCAGATTCATTTGTTGAAGATGAAATCAGACCAACAGAGAGCGAGTTCTTCGATTCTACCGATGAACCCGAGAAGGTGAACCCTACGGATGAAACCGCGAAAGAGAAAGCGAATACGACTGTTGAACCCGAAAAGGTGCAACCCTGTGAACCTTTAAGCAAAAAACCAGATCCGACACCCGTTGTTATAAACAAACCGAAGGAATCAACTCCGGCTGCTGTGGTGAAAACCGATGTAAATGCAGTTAATGAGATGAAAAGAATTATTGCGTGTGCGGATCATTATGAAGCGCTAGGCTTATTGCGTTATAAGAAAATCGATGCTGCTTTGTTGAAGAAAGAATATAGGAAAAAGGTAGGCTTTTTTTTTATTTCTGTTTCATGAATATTTTAGGGTAAAATGCACGTCCTTTAAGTTTCAGCAAAATTTTAGGCACTGTCCTTTAACTAACGAAATTACAGCGGATGTCCTTTATGTTCTAATTTCTTTACAGGCGGTGTCCTTTCTCCCTAAAAAGATTACAAAAATAAAGGACATCTGTTGTAAAGAAATTAAAACATAAAGGACATCTGTTGTAAAGAAATTAAAACATAAAGGACGTACGTTATAATTTCGTTAGTTATAGGACAACGCCTGAAATTTTACTGCAACTTAAAGGACGTAAACTGCTTTTTACCCAATATTTTATAAACTTTGTTCTGTCTTACGCGCCTGTTTCATAATATTTGATGTTTGTGCCGTAGGCCATGCTTGTGCACCCTGATAAAAATATGGGAAGCCCGCTGGCAAGTGAATCTTTTAAAAAGGTTCAGTGTGCATATGAGGTAACTTTCTTCTAGTTCATTCCACTATCTGTTGCATACGCTTTTTTTTTACGACTGATAACTTTTTTTTTTTTTTTACAAATTTTTAGGTTCTTTCTGATTCTTTGAAGAAAAGAGACTATGATGAACAATTGAGAAAGAAAGAATCAAAGTCACTGTCTCACCGGTCTCCTAGTACTTCCCATCAGGTATAACGCGATAAACATATAGGAACCGTCAAAATATTATAATCACATGTTGATTACATTTGTCGGGTGGTTTAATGCAGGAGAATCCTGATTACTGCTCCGTGGAATCAAGACGAATACAATGCACAAAGTGTGGACATTCACATATATGGATATGTACAAATAGGATAAAGTCGAAGGCAAGATGGTGCCAGGTGGGATTTAGTGTTCGAAAAGAAAAAGAACATAGATAATGAATTTATGAATTTTATTTAGTTAATGCAGAAATTGACAAGACTTATATTTGTTTCAGGATTGCTGTCAATATCATCAAGCAAAGGACGGGGACGGGTGGGTGGAATACAAAGGCTCCCTCAGCTTCGATCGTCCAAACAAGGTTTGTGCTTTTTTAAGAATCGATATAACTTCATTTGAAATATTACATGTTTTGGTGATTGTGGTATTGTTTGATTTAGGTGGAAATACCGCGTGCTTTTGTTTGTGCCGAGAGCAAAATATTTGATGTTTCAGAATGGGCCATTTGCCAGGTTGGTTCCAAGTACTTTTACGTAATAATGTATTAATTAGGGCTGCAAACGAGCCAAACGTTCGGCGAACAGTTAGCGAACCATTCGAAGGGAAGTTCGTTTAGTTAAATGAACGAACATGAACAGGTCGCGTTCGTTTATTTATGTTCGTGAACATTCGGTAACATGTTCGTTTGTGTTCCATAGTTCATTAGTGTTTCTAGTTTTTATATTTTATTTGAATACTTCAAAATTCCGACAAATAAAATATTTAATAAGTGTCGGTGTATTATATATTCTGTTCATGAATGCTTCGTTTTTTCCATTTGTGTTCATGAACATTAGTTTAAGCTCATTTGTGTTCATCAAAGTTCGTTTTCGTTCGTTACCTAAAATTAACAAACAAACAAACACAAACGAACACGAACAAGTTCATTTCCTTAACAAACAAACACGAACATAAAATCTCGTTCGTTAAGTGTTCATGAACAGTTCGTGAACACGTATATTTCTTAACAAACGAACACGAACAATCTAGTCGTTTTCGTTCGGTTCATTTGCAGCCCTTATTTAATTTGCATACAACAAAGCATGCAAAAAAGTTTTGGTTTATATAACTTCTAAGACCATGCATACGCGCTATTATGTAACAAATATGTTTGGAATGGTACAGGGGATGGGGTGCAGGCCGAATACACATCGACCAACGTTTCATGTAAACATGGTGGGATTGGAGAAACCCGAGAGATCGAACTCGAGCAGGTATCCTTGGGATTTGGATGCGAAAATGGCAGATGAAGATGAGGAGTTTGAGCTATGGCTTAAGCAAGCGCTTGCTTCTGGTTTATTTAGCGAAACCTCGAAACGTAGAAAAAGCTGGGGACCCTTTAAGTTACCTCAGAAGAAAGGAACCAAACATCGGATGTCTCAATGAGTAATGGGAATGGGAATGGGAATGGGGAATGAGGAATGAGGAATGGGAATGAGAAATGGGAATGGAGTTGTAAATAGTGTTGTGAATTAGATTGATCATGAATGTATGATAATAAAGCTGTCTGTGTCATGGTACAGTGAACATCACAACTCTTGCTCCGATTTAAATAGACACTTAATGCTCTCAGATATTTCATTTCCAGTTTTTGTCCCCTTAATTTCATAAATGCTATCATATTCATTTGGGCTTAGGATGAGAACTGGAGTTTTTTAAAAATATGTATTATGATTGGCAAAAACTAGGCCTGTAAACAAACCGAACGAACACGAACATAGGCATGTTCGTGTTCGTTCGTTAAGAAATCGGGCATGTTCGTGTTCGTTTAACAGACTAATCGAACAGTTCACGAACATAAATAAAAAAAAACTGACTGAACATATTTGAATAAACATAAATTAACATGATTAAACAAACATAAACGAATACAAAAGAATGTAATTGAACATATAAACTAACACAATTTAACATAATGAACACAAACAAATAAGTCTAGTATATTACAGTTCATCCGAAAACACATCGAAATTAAGGTAATAGATACTAAAGTTAAGTAGGCTATTTTTATATAGATATTAAGTAAGTAATAAGTTACGATATAAGAAAATTTTTAAAATTTCATTTTATATTACTAGAAAACTCAATAACTAATTACTTATATTTATATAAGTAGTTAGAAAACTTAATATTAATATAAATATAAATATTTATGTATTTACTAGAATTTAAACGAACGTTCACGAACATAAATTAACGAACACAAGGAGTGTTCATGTTCGTTCATTTAATTAATCGAACAAAATTTTTGTTCGTGTTCATTTATTAAATAAACGAACTTTCCGTCGAACAAGTTCACAAACAGTTCATGAACGTTTGGTTCATTTAAACACCTAGCAAAAACTACAAAATGTTAAAAGAAGTTTCTTGTTTTAATACTTTTTTACTACATTTAACAAAAAGTCAATCTATATAAACAAAACACCTCAGTCCTCAAGGCTCGAGTCATTGTCAAATGGGCCGCTTTCTAAAAGAAGAACTGGGCCTCTCTTTAAAGTTAAACCTGAAAACTAGGTTATTGGGCTAATGGGCTCGATTATTCGGCTCGGGAAACTGGGCGTCTTTGTCTGACAGTCTAAGTTTAAAGCTGGACCACTTATTTTAATTTTTTTCTTTTTATTAAACTTCAATATATTATTTGAAAGTGAAGGGTCGATTCCATATTTCAAGGAAACACATCATACATCAATGAGTTGTTATATATTTGCTTGAATAAATACATTAAATGATAATATAATGGTTGCTATAGTCTTGTCCACAGGTTATAGTCTATGCAAGTACAATATTGTAGAACTCCTAGTAAATTTATTTCAGGAGGTTGCATTCCTGATTTGCTCCCAAGTTCTTAAAAGTTACATATGTAGTCCTTACTCTTCATCCAACCGTAACACCTTTGGTACTTGACACTTTTTGATGTTTAACCTACTTGTCAAATTTGGTCCCTCAAGTTCACCGACTTGTGACTTGATCTCCTTTGTCACTCTTTTCCATCACCGACCGCCAACAAACTTTAAAACATCTTTGCACCAGTATAAGTGTTGAAGTAAAAACAAACGTATGGAGTTTAACAGCCATATTGACTTCTTGCTTAAACCTCTTCAAGGTTTTGAAAATATTCACGGTAATCTTATTCATTGAATTCCCCTGATACATCAGTTACAAAAATATATATTGGAGAACACACCTAAAACTCCTATAAAGGAGGATACAGTGAATACTAACTCCTATAAAGGAGTATCCGGTAAATACTAATTCAAACCTATTAATATGTATAATATATGTCACGCTAATATTCCCCCGCAGTTTGAGCGGGAGTGCGAACAAACGTTCAAACTGGAACGAAACTGCTGGAAAATCTGACGAGGAAGACCTTTCGTGAAAATATCTGCATACTGATAGGCTGACGGGACGTGGAGAACCCGGACTTGACCTAAACGAACACGTTCCCGGACGAAGTGAATGTCAAGCTCTACATGCTTGGTGCGATGGTGCTGAACTGGGTTCTCCGATAAATAAATGGCTGAGACATTGTCACAGTAAACCATTGTAGCTTTGCAAACAGGAATATGAAGTTCCAAAAGAAGATTTCTTAACCACGTAGTTTCGGCTACGACATTAGCAACCCCCCGGTACTCGGCTTCGGCACTTGAGCGTGAGACTGTCGGTTGGCGTTTAGAGGACCAGGAGATAATGTTGTTTCCCATAAAAACACAATAGCCGGAAGTGGATCGTCTAGAATCTGGACAGCCACCCCAGTCGGCATCGGAGTACGCAATGAGGGAGGAGTCGGACTGACTAGATAGGCGGATCCCGTAGTCGATAGTGCCTTGTATGTATCGGAGAATGCGTTTCAAGAAATTCAAGTGGGGCTCACGAGGCGCATGCATGAAGAGGCATACCTGTTGGACAGCATAGGATATGTCTGGGCGGGTGAAAGTTAAATACTGAAGAGCACCGGGCAGACTCCGATAACCGTCAGGAAGTGGATCACCATCAGAGGCACTCAGCTTTGAAGAAGTGTCAACTGGAGTATGAGAAGGCTTGCAAGAAGACATGTTGGCCCTATGTAAGATATCTCTTGCATATTGAGCTTGAGACAGAAACATTCCAGTAGCATCTCTAGACACTTTTATTCCCAAAAAATGATGTAGGGATCCCATGTTGGACATAGCAAACTCACGGGAAAAAAGGTTGATAATGCGATGAAGTAAGCCATTCGAAGAAGCCGTGAGTATGATGTCGTCTACGTATAATAGCAGGTAAGCCATCTGGTCACGGTCTCGAAACACGAACAAGGAGTTGTCCGAAACACTACTTTTGAACCCGTGTGCAGTAATGAATCCCGAAAACCTATTGAACCAGGCCCGCGGTGCTTGTTTAAGACCGTATAGGGACTTGCGTAGGCGACAGACGTGTGTCGGATGAGATTGATCCGTGAAGCCGGGTGGTTGGTGCATAAAAACTTGTTCCTGTAAAGAGCCATGCAAAAATGCGTTTTTCACGTCAAGTTGATTAATAGGCCACTTTTTAGTTATAGCAATAGAAAGAACCGCTCGTATCGTAGCCAGTTTGACAACCAGACTGAAAGTGTCGTCGCAGTCTATACCAACCGTTTGCGACTTCCCGTTAACGACCAACCGAGCCTTGTATCGATCTAATGATCCATCTACCTTGAACTTGTGACGAAACAGCCACATGCAACGTATAATTGGTTGATTGTCTGGGCGAGGAACTAATTCCCATGTACCGTTATCTAGTAATGCCTTATATTCTGCAAGCATAGCCAAACGCCAATCAGGGTCAGTCAGGGCTTTAAGGTATGAAGTTGGTAAAGGGGTGATAGGTGGGTCATTGGAAGTGAGAAGGTTGTATTTAGGGTTAGGTTTGTGGATACCAGCTTTACCTCTGGTAGTCATTTGATGGACATTAGAATGTTGTTGATTAGGGGCTGTAGGGTCCTCGGATATGGATTGTGGCTGGAAAGGGAGGCTTGGGGAGGATGGGATAGGAGATTCGTTTATGGTTTGTGACTGTATAGGAGGTGTAGTAGGGTGTGAGTTTGACATAGGGGTAACATGGGATGTTGGGAAAGTAAAGGAGGAGGTGGAAGGTGGAGAGTCATCAAGAAAATGATATGAGGTTGTGGTAATGGGATTGGTGAAAGGAAAAGACAGTTCATCGAATTCGACATGGCGAGAGATATGCACTTTACCGGTGGAAGGATCGAGACAACGGTAACCTCGAAAATTAGGTGGGTATCCCAAAAAATGCAACGAACGGACCGGGCATGAAGTTTGTTAGGCTGAACGGAGGAAAGGTTTGGGTAACAAGCACAACCAAAGACACGAAGGTGATCATATATTGGGTGACACATATAAAGAGCAAAGGTTGGGGTGTTATAATTGAGACGAGTGGTTGGTAAGATATTATGTAAGTATGTTGCGGTGTGAAGAGCCTCGACCCAATAGGTGGGTGGGATGTGTGCATGAACGAGAAGAGCCCGGACGATGTCGTTTAGACGACGGATCATGCGTTCTGAGCGACCATTTTGAGGCGAAGTTTGAGGGCACGAGAAGCGAAATGCGAGACCGTTAGTAGTGGCAAATTTGTGGAACTCATTGTTATCGAACTCACCGCCAAGACCACATTGAAAAGATTTGATATTTGTATGGAATTGTGTTTAGATATATTTGTGAAATTTAACAAAGGTAGGAAAGGTTTCAGATTTAAATTTCAATGGGTAAACCCAAACATAATGTGAGTATTTGTCAACAAGAACCATGTAATATTTATATGAAGCGTTACTAATAACGGGTGAAGTCCACAAATCACAATGTACGATATCAAAAGGTGCAAATGTAAATGACTTTGATTCAACAAACGGAAGTCTCTTGCTATTAGATAAATGACAAGATTCGCAAAAACTGGATGCGTCTTTATTACATAAAAGATTGAAACGACTAGAAAGGAAATTCAACACTTGCGATCCGGGATGTCCAAGACGCTCGTGCCACTTATTTGAGGAAGATGCAAGAAAAACTTGAGTTGGTGTAGTGAATGGATAGAGGTCACCGTTGCTATCATGGCACGAAAGGGCTTGGCCAGTCTTGAGATCCTTCAAGGTAAAACCATTAGGGTCAAATTCAATAGAAACTAGATTGTCGCGAGTAAACTTACGAACGGAAAGTAATTTTTTAACTACATTTGGAGAATGAAGTATGTTGTTTAGATGGTAGGTTCGGTTTGGTGTTTGGTGAAAACCATTTCCGGAGCCCAGAATTGGCAATGTATGGCCGTTACCTACAAAAATATTTGCATTAGTAGATGTAGTAAATTGGGAATGAATTTTACCATTGTCCGCGGTAATATGCGAGGACGTGCCACTGTCCATATTCCATGTTGGATCTGGTTGGTTAAGATTGAGTGTAGAAAGAGCCGCACCGAGTTCCGTTGGCTGCAATGGGTCAACATGAGGGCCAAAAGGGTAGGCTGAGGGAGGAGTAGCTGGGTACGGGGGCTGTTGTGAATGCTGGCGGCGGGGGATGGATGATACGATGAAGAAGGGGAGGGGTGTGTTGGCGATGCAGCAGTAGTTGGAGGTTGGGGGCGATACGAAGCCAGAAGGGCTGGCTGGTGCGGGGCCTGCTGACGGGCAGCCTGCCTTCTTTGCTCTCGATCTATCATCTCGCGAGCATCGTCCCATGATGTGTCGGCTTGTGTAATGAATGATGCAACAGTGTCAAACTCAGGAGGAAGGCCAAGAAGCATCTGCAAGACCAGCCTCGATTCAGTAACTGGATGGCCCACATCTTTGAGCTGTTCGGCCAAGTCCTTCATTTTCTGAAAATAATCATTTATGGATGCGCAGGAAGCCATAGTTGTGGTGGTAAAAGCATGTTCTAGAGTGGTAACCCTAGAATTTTTGTTGTTCAAAAAAATTACCTTGATACGATTCCACGCTTGCTGAGCTGTTGAATCAGACTCTAAGACTCGAACCAATAAATCATCAGACAAGGTTCCATATATCCATTGAAGGACAATTGAATCGATCTCTGACCACGCCTCGTAAGACGGATCAGATTTAGCAGTAGGAGGCGTACCGTCGATGAGATTCAATACATCATATCCGTGAGCATGAAGTTTAAACAATTTTACCCAGGACGAATGCGTGACTTTCTTGCCGTCTAATGTTCTGATCTTGTTCTGAATGTTTGTAACTGAGTAAACAGGATGCAACGCCTTTGCATCTGAGGCGTTGTTTGTGTTGGATGAACTTTGATTGCTGGCATCAGTCATGGCTGATCGAAATCAGATTGCTGAGTGATCAAGATTGGTGGCGGCACTGATTAGCTCTGATACCATGAAAATATTCACGGTAATCTTATTCATTGAATTCCCCTGATACATCAGTTACAAAAATATATATTGGAGAACACACCTAAAACTCCTATAAAGGAGGATATAGTGAATACTAACTCCTATAAAGGAGTATCCAGTAAATACTAATTCAAACCTATTAATATGTATAATATATGTCACACTAATAGGTTTGTTCACATAAGTGATCACCCACTTATGTGAAAAGAAGTTCAATATACTTATTTCAATTTCTGTATCAAACACACCACTTTGAATATTGATGCACCATTTACCTTAGCTCAATTTTAGACATATTTTAACTTGTTGCAAAACTCTCATGTGAATAAGGCAAACCATTAATTTAACTTGTTGCAAAATTCTCAAGTGAATTAGGCAAACAATTAATTATAAAATATATATGTGTCTCATATATTAAAACAAGGGGAAGGTTTACATACAATAGTCCTTAACGTGTGATGCGTACAATAGTAAATTACGAATGTTATAAAACTCAAACCCCAATCACGCATAAACAAAAAACCATAATTACGCATGTGGTCACAAAAACAACAAAATCACGCATGGGTAAACCCTAATCACGCATGTTATATTCATAATTACACACGCCATGCGTACGCATCGCCGTTAAGGATTATTATATTTTAAACTTTTTCTTAAAAACAATTATTTGTATGATCCTAAATTATTCTACAGATTTCTGGTTGATGAAATTGGGCCTGTCTAGGCTTTAATGTTGGGCTTTATGGTCAAGTTTTGGACCATGATCTAAAAAACTACACATTGGAAAAAAAATTAAGACGTTCGATTATAAATAAAAAAAAAAAAACAATCAGCAGTTTTGATGGTTTCCTCATTCCTGTTAGACTAGAGCGTATGGAGAGCCCCATCCTCAAGGGGATGGGCCGCCACGTCACCGCTACGTAGGAGTGGCTTGGAGGGGATGGACCTAGGGGGGTGGGGGATGAACCTCTTTATGTATATATATGTATGTATAGGTATATGTGAGAGAAGGAGAGAGGAGAGAGGGCCGGCGAGATCGGCTGTGGGTTGTTGGGGACGACGGAACGGAAGGGAGGGGGGCGGTGTGGGGGACCGGCGCCGGTCCTAGCCGGGCCTCAGCCGGCCCCCTACCTTCTAGTCTTATTTTTGTGGGTACTTCGGGAAAATAAACATTGATTAAAATTTCATATATGAAATGTCACAATCTTATTACCAGTTGCCTTCTTTTTGGTACTGACAACTTCAAACACCGCAAGAAATCACTGCCTCTATTTTGAAGTGTAAAGAAACACTAAAAAGCACTATGAGAGAACACAAAGTTCCAGTTATTTTGGATAAATATCTATGTTTTATTATGAAATTCGGTTCGATTATTTAAGTATATAAAAAATGTAAAAGTGTAGAAATAAAATAAGGACGGGAGATTCTCTCAGAATGGGAAAATGTTGGAATTGAAGAGGAGCATGTCACATCAAGAAAAGCAGAAAATGCAAGAACAAAAGCAGCTTTTTAATGCTTGCACTCCAAATGATAAATCATAAATATGGAGAGGAGAAAGAAAGGACATTCAACCATCATTTTACTGCTTTTCAAAATGGTTTTCATATCTAACACTAATTCACTAACACTGTCCGTGACGCGTGAAGGAGAAGAATTTGTGCCTGATGGCATCCTATAGCACCCGCCACACCGAAACAAGCCTTGCTATGGGGTGGGTTTTGGATGAAGGCGCAGTGGCGGACCCAAGATTTTTTCTATGGGGGTGCGGAACATTTTTAAAAATTTTAGGCCCCGAAGTATATAAAAAAAATCGGTTCGTATCGGGTCGGGTCGGTTCGGGTCGGGTCGAGTCGGGTCATGTAAAAAAAGCCAAACATACGGTGGTATGCGGCTATAAAAAAGGCAAAATATCATCACTAACAAAATATAACCCACCATAACATAACATAATGAAAACAAAACGAAGCACATGTCTACTATGGTTAGTATGCGGCTATAATAGGCTGCTGGAGGTGGATAATATTAACAAAAAATCATCAAAAATAACAAAGAAACTTACCCGTGTTTGATCGGCAGTGGCATGGTGGCTGCTGACTGTTCACTGTTGTCGCTGTTGATGTTCTGATCGCTAGCGTGCAAGGACGATAAAGAGAGCATGATATAATATGTAAGGGTTTTGGGCTTGTTTATTTTATTTTAGTTTGAAATATTGTTGATTTGTTGGATTTGTTTATTGGGCTAATACTTAGTAGTGGGCTAGTTAAATGTATTGGGTATTTGGATTTAGTTATTTAGGTATTAAAAGTTATATAATTTAGGTAGTATTTTTTATAAAATAAGAGTTTACTAAAGAATATTTTTAAAATATAAGTTGATAACACTTTTTACCTGCGGACGAAAAATTCCAAGGGGTTCCAAGGGGTGCGGACGGAAAATTCCATGGGGTGCGGACGGGATTTTCGACGAAACTTAGCACTAATTTTTTTTCCCGGGGGTGCGCCCGCCCACCTTGGGCTGGGCTTAGGTCCGCCCATGTGAAGGCGTGATGATGTTCGCGGCGTGGTGGAAGATGAATTCTCTGCACATTGTTTCCCCCCCTCACACATATATATACATACATATGTATGTATAATTGAAGTGTTATATAACCCCCTTACCACTACACCCTCTTGTGATAATCTCTTCTCTTACGCATTTCGCCATTTGTCGCATAACGCCTCAAAGGGGCTTTATGACTACACATGGCCTAACATTGTGTATTGTGGTGGATGTAATATGTGAAAAAAGCGTGTCACTAAAGTGGTGGAGTGTTTCACATTTTACTAGGGGTGTGCACGGTTCGGTTCGGTTCGGTTTTTGGGTAAAATCAAAACCGAAACCGAAATGTCGGTTTTCGGGTTTTAAAAACCGTACGGTTTCGGTTTTTTTCGGTTTCGGTTTTTCGGTTTTTACGTCGGTTCGGTTTTTCGGTTATTTCGGTTTTTGGAACAAAATTATGTAAGATTCAAAAAATAAAAAGTATAATTTATATTATAACAATCTTTTTATATGTTTATATTTAAGTTATTATAGTTAACATCTTTAATTAATATTGTTTATATAAACCTAATCTTCTAATCTATTTTTATGTTTCTTCAAAGTTTTTATTAAATTTAATTTTTATATTAAATTTTGTTATATCTTATAGGTAATAATAAATCATTTCAGTTATAATGTTTTTATTATAAACACTTAACATTCAAGAATAAAATTAACATTTTCTATTAACATTGGGTTAAACGCTTAAACAATTTAAACTTAAACATAAAAATATATGGATTGTAACTTATCGGTTCGGTTCGGTTTTTTCAATTCGGTTATTGAAAAAGTTTATCCGAAAACCGAACCGAAATTTTCGGTTATTAAAAATCCGAAAACCGAACCGTCGGTTTTTGTTTCGGTTCGGTTTTTTCGGTTTGGTTATTTCGGTTATTCGGTTACGGTTCGGTTATTTCGGTTTTCTTGCTCACCCCTACATTTTACACTAATATGTTGTGGAGATGTGGAATATAATGATGAGGTGAGATGTCTTTAAATGTTTGATTTATATATCAACTGATATTGAATGAAAATAAAAATTAAACAACCATCGCTTGTCACGCCTGCAACGCCAGTCAGGCCGATACACCCTAGTGCCTCTTTAGCACTCTCTCGTGGAACGCCCCCACCTTGCTGAGGGGGTAGTGCTTTAACGCCCCACAATACACTGCCTAAGAACCATAGGAAGCAACAAAGAGGCGACACGGTTTATACGTACATTTATAGCTTTATAAACACCGGTTTATAGGACAGATAATAATACCGTTTGAAATAGTGTAACCACACTGTGTTAATGCGTACTCAAAACACGTTTCATACCTAGACAAAACATGTGAACAATATAAACTTGTTACACATACCCACAAACCACATGTTATCACCTCCCTCTCGTGGTCTATTTTTTTTAAATTATTTTAAAACTAATATTGTTATATAATATTTTTTATTATTACTTATTAATTATTTATTGATGAAATGATAATAACTAATTATAATTGGCAGAAACTATTCTAATCAATATGAAATAGACCCTTAAATTATATCAGCAGAATAGAATAAAAGATTTTGATTCGTTTGTTGATGAGGCGGATCCGGGTTTGAACTGGAAGAAGGTATCATCAACAACTGTTTTTATTACGGGACAACTTATAATAAGCCGGATGAAAGGAAACTTTCATGTCCAATTCTCTCCGTTTAATTCCATAATTATATGTTTTTACTTTTATTTTTTTAGAACAGGAATTATTTTTTATATGTTTTTACTTTTATTTTTTTTAGAACAGGAATTATTTTTTATATGTTTTTACTTTAATTTTTTTAGAACATGGATTATTATTGAAAGAAAAAACCAACAAAAGCTAGCATGGAAACGTACAATTAAAATAATTAAAATGCAGAGCCGTTCTAACGTTTTTGGAGGCCCTAAACGAACTACAAAGTCAGGGCCCTATTGAATTGGTATAAAGGAATTGAGATTGAGATTTGAGACATTGAATAACCATAGCGATGATTTTTCCTAATCTTGGCCTTAATTCGCTCAATCCGCAATCAGTTTCACATTGGTTACTCAAAAGACGCCGCAAGTAACGAGGGTTGATGCGTTGTGTGAGTGGACAATGCAGACTCCTAGTGTAAATCCTAAATCTTGGGTCAAGAAACGTTGTTTAAATGACAAAAAACAAGTCTAATATGTGAAAGGAAACAAAATTGGAGGCCCTTGTTTTTTGGTGGCCCTATGCCTTAGCCTAGATTGATAAGCCTTACGAGTCGGCCCTGTTAAAATGATAAATTACTTCATGAGCTCCAATCTAAAAGATGCATGTTTGCTCGATTTTTTATTCAAAGGAAAGCGTTTGTCTTGATCATCTCCAGAATCTCGCCTGGTTGTTGTTTCTTGCCAAGATTACTGTTGTGTGCCTTCAAGATAAACTAAAGTGTTTTAATAAATCTATTGCAATATGTTTTTACGTATGTGGTATTGTTTTCCCTATCTATCACATCCAAATAATGTAACATGGATAGAATTTGAGTTTACACGATAAGTTTGTGAATCTTATAAAACGAACACATTAAATGCACCAGAAAAGTAATAGAAATAATGGTACTTAATTATGGAAAGGGTCAATAGGTAGTGGTGGAGTGGATGGGTAAGAGTTTGTGTTCCTTGTGACCGAGGTTCGACTCTTACTATTATTTTCTGCGTCATCCAGGTGAAGGGCGAATACGGGTGGCGTCGGTTCGTCTTGGATGGTAGGCGATGTTTTACCGATTATTCCACTGTCGTGCCTTCAGGCGAGTGGAGGTCGGGTTTCCGCGCATCTGGGAAAGCCAAGGGCGGGCGGCGGTCGAGTAGTCGACCTTGACCACAACGCCCGGTGTCACGGTGGTTGGCAGGTCGTTTCTTGCCGTTCAAAAAAAAAAAAAAAAACTTAATTAGACCATGTGTAGTGTGGTAAAGGAAGATAATGCCCCATCCTTGGGCATGATCCGTCATGTGGCGGTCCAGTCAGCAATGGGGCGATTTGTTTAAAATGGGTGTAGTGGTATAATGCCTAATAATGCCCATCCAATGATTACCCAATAATTTTTTTTTGTTTTTTTTAATTAAAAACTGAGTTGGCAACGACACGATTGGCTCAACATATTTTGACCCGACGTTTAATTTGGAACGCCCAACCCATTTTTTCTTGAAAAACGCCCATGGTGACGGTGGAGTGGCATTATGGGGCGTTTTTTGGGGGGAAAAAGGCCAAAAACCCCCCACTATGGGTGGTCTTAGGGAAAGGAAAGGAGGAGGCGTGTTGCATTCAAAGCTTTGCGTGTCTTTGGTCTAATCTTTTGTAATGGCGTTCCTCTTTCCCTACACGGTAATCATTAAAATTTAAATATCCGAAACACCAAATCTTTAGTTTTTTTTATAGCGTTTATAACTAATCCTAATTTCTGAGTGAGTTTTTCTAAGTCGTGATGTCAACCGTCTATGTTGATTTTGACGTTCCAAACTTGACTTACCAAGGAACATCATTAAAGAGAAACCCACTACTGTAGGAAAGCTCCCTTGAGCCAGGTTTCGAACTTAAGACCTCTAGAGATCCCAAGCCTTAACTATCACTCCTTTGCCATTGGACCAGAAGGTCCTTAGACCATGAGTAATAGACATTATAGGGCGTGAAGTGGCTTGATAACGCCCCAACACTAGTAGTGTATACAAAAACCCACATACCGGCAGTAATTTCAGAATACAAAGTAAGTACAACTTGGAAAACATTTAGGGTTTTGGAAGCATTTAATAAAAGAGAATGACTCACATTGTAGATTTAGGGTTTCAGTAATAGCATTCTGGTCTAAGTCTTGGGTTCCTAATTAAGCACACAATGCAACACGTATTAGTGTATTAACCCAATTCAACTTTAACGATAATCGCGAGATCAAAACCACAACGTAGATGACAAAGTATAGCCGTGTTCAGGCAGCACTTAAACATCCGTTGATTTGGTTTCAGATCGATCGGAAAGGGTATTGTACCAGTGATTCGAGTTAGTACGCTGATTACAGAGCAGAGTTATAGAGTTTTGGGTACGAGAGAGAAAGAAAAGAGATTTCCAGCAACTTCGACTGTCCCGAACTCATCCAATTTATAGTTGCAATTCGACCTCGTTGCGTCGCGCGACCATGATCTTGGTTTACCTTTGTGTAGCGCGAAGGTGGTTGTAACAACCCGACTCTTCGGGTCATTACTCATCGCTGTCATTCTTGTCGTAACCGCTTGTACTCCCGAGATTCGGTTAATGCTAAAGGGATAAACTATATTTTAAACGCTTATTACAACGCTTAATCAAAACACAATTATCGCTTTTAAACGCTATTTATAACGCTTACAGCTTAAACGCAAACGCATTCTATTGTTTGATTTGCATTGCTTGTTTAGACTAAACGCTAACACAACGCTATCGCAACGCAGACTCAACGCAAACTCGAAACGTGGATTTACTTATGTTATGTGTGTTATTTGTGTGATTGATTGTTTATTTGTTATGTGGTTATAAACGCAACGCTTATACGCTCAAATGCTCACTCGCAACTCGATTAAACGCAACGCAACGCTTAGCAACCGAAACGATGTTGGAAAACTAACTCGCGCACACACAGCCGATCGAATGGACCACCGTTCGAATGGGCATCCGACCGGATGACCATCCGTCCGGATGGCCATCCGACCGAACGTCACTCCGCGCACCGACTTACTCTCTCTCTCTCTCTCTCTCTCTCTCTCGCCTATAAATAGTCACCGTACACCTTCTTTATTTGATTTGACACCTCCATCTGACCACACGCACTCAAGTCGCTCTCAGTCACTTTTACTCGCGATTTAAGGCTATTTCGTAAGTATTTCTCCTCAAATCTTGTATAATCTTAATCACAAAACACTTCTACATCATCTTCTTCATCAAACTCACACACAAACACTTACTTTTTCTCTGAAATCATTGATTTGGACCTCTTGAAGGTGTTTTCCACCCGTTTTGCTCCGGCCAACGGTTGAGGAACACCATTTAATCGAGATTGGTTCAGATGGAATCAATAAAGTGTTGAAATCGTCCATTTGAAACACTTCTTCATCTGTTTTCAAAATTTTCTTCAACTTCCACACAAAACCGATGGAATCTGGACTCATTCAGGCTCTCTACTTGTTTCCTAGTCAAGAGCCGGCTTGAAAACGGATTTCCACCAGAGAGATGGACCGATTAACGGGTCAAACATGAAATTTCACCAAGAACAGTTGCCTGTCCGAAGGGGTGATTCCCATCCGATCGAATGAGCTAGATTTGGTGTATTTCTGTTGCTTGACACGTCATCACGCTGTCTCCGTTAAACTTCAAAATTGTTACTTAGAAAGTTTTACCAAACTCCAAACAACAGACCATCTGATCGAATGGCCATCCGTTCGGATGACCATCCGACCGGATGACCTGCCCTTATTAATTTCCAATGTTTCAACGTTTTGGTTAAACTTTGAACTTAAACGATTTACAAACAAACACACTCATTCGAATGGCCATCCGTTCGAATGGTCATCCTCCCGGATGACCATCCGTTCTGATGGGTTATACCCATTCGTTCGGATCACCAGTCGAACACTCTACCATCCGACATTCTGTTACGCACTGTTCAACGACTTACGCTACTGTTTCAATGCTTAGGTTAACTCAACGCGCTCCCTTCAATCCAATCAAGGTTGTGTTTACTTGTTAAACACATATTGTGAGTATACTCGAACCCAATTTCTTTTAACGCACTTTTGGGTGTTACATACGTTCTATATCAAAACACAACACACAACGCAAACACTTTATGACGCTAACCGCTCCCGCATGCTATACGTGATCTATGAATGCTTCTACTATGCTTATACAATGTTACACTATACCGCCTCTAGCAACGATAGTACTATAGTTTGGACTCAGCACCTTTCGTGGACGGGGGTTGCTAGGGATCACATTACTTTACTTCACGTGTTCGCAGTGATGAAAGTGTGTCGCGCATACCCTAAAACGCAGTCTCGTGGTTAAGTTGTAATCATTGTTTGGTAGTTACATGCTTCGCTCGTTACGTGATACATGCTAGTTATGCGTGAACGCTTTCTCTACTATATGCTATGCAAACTTGTGTACTCACCTTTACATTTTATGTATTGACTTTATTTTAACGTATGTGATAGGTTAATGGAATGGTTTCCTCGAAATCAAGATAGGCAGTCTAGAAACTACACTAATAGAAATCTAGGTTGTCGGACTTGCTTTGTTTGAGAGAAACTCATTTGTCTGTACTAATTGTTTGTGGAATGTTTGTTGATTGGTATGGGACAATTAACCTTTTAAATATTGCCACTTAATAGTTGTTATGGATTCTCTTGAGTAATTTGGTTCGCCTAGTGCCGCGCCAGGATGATTCCGCCATCGGTTGGGGTGTGACAGATTGGTATCAGAGCCATAACTATAGGGAATTAGGTCGAGTCTTGTAGGATTGACCTAGTCTATAGTCTAAGGAACAACAGACCGCTTCGTGCAAACCCAGTAGGGATTTCGCACAAATTTACTTCTGATACTCTCGTTTGAACTCGCGAAAACTACAACTTCGTGCGAACCCGCATACTACAGTTTCGCGCGAAGGCAGCCTTTCCTAAGGCTGGAATATTAAATGCCTTTCCTAAGACTAACTCAATACACACGTTTTCGAAAACACTTGCATAACACAACCGAGCGATCTTGTCGAGACTAGGTGTGAAAACCAGGAACTCTCGATAAGATCACTCACTCTACAAGTATTTTTACTCTCAGCACGAGAATACCTGTTGAGTTAGGAGTGACATCCATACCTCGACAGAGATCTCCATCTCTATCTCGTGGTTTTGCCACATTTTCAGGAACGAAGTTGTTAAGTTAGGGGTGAAACCCGCATCTTAACGACTTGTCCCACTCCTTACTTTGATTTTACAAAACTCTCACCAAGTTCTCGATGGATTCCAACGACTTGAGTCACATAGTAACCGAAAGGATGAGTGTCGTTCGCCATAATCGATGAGAGCATAGTCTATTAGGCCAAAGCGTGTACTCGATCTCATTGAGGATAGTCGAATTGCTTTGGGTAGTCGATGTCTAACACCTAAGGCACTGTATTTTCTAGCCTGCAATCGCCGATCGTATGCTTTATCGATTTTATGTGTTTATATGTTTCAATTTTGGATATTTTACACTCTGTCGCTTTTCGCTCATCACTTTACTAAACGCGCACAACTCGCACAACCCTTCGCAACCTAAAACGCTAACTAATCGCAGCACAAACTATCGAACGCTATACTACTCGTAATACTACTCGCTACGCTACTCGCTATCTCTCGCAACTCTCGAACGCTTTACGCAAATTTGAAAGAAAGGTGAATACGTGCAAAATATGTAGGTGAATACGTGCAAAATATGTGCTTACATGGATTATGTGCTTATGTGGATTATGTGCCTACGTGACTACTATGTGTTTATGTGCCTACGTGTCCCTAAGCTCTACCTAATAATAATAATAAGTATGTTGGTTAACGCTGAACTTCTCGAAACATAACCCGATACAATCGAATCTTGTCTAAATCATATGACGATGTCTGCTGCAGACAATGTCGTCATTTGGTTCCCACACCCAACGCGCTGCCCGACGAAACCATGCTGACAAGTGTATAGCTTCCCTGGTAGCCAAGGAAATGGCTAAAGTCATACCTCAGATTGTCAGTGAAATCAACGAGGTCAACAGCAAATCCTCTGTCGAGTCAAAGAATGACACACCTAAAGCTCCTTTTAGCTTTAAACAATTCAAGGCCTGCGGTCCTAAAGACTTCACTGGTGAAGATGGACCCAATGCTATGTTTTAGTGGTTTGATTCAATTGAAGTCACCCTTCGTCAAAGCGGATGCCCAGATGATCTCCGCACTGTGAATGCTACTGGAGTCTTCCAGTCTATGGCACTGGATTGGTGGACAGCAGAGCGCAACATGTGCGGTAATGACGCAGCTTATGGCCTCTCGTGGGAGGAACTGAAGGAAGTCATGATGAAAGAATTTTGTCCCCCACATGAACTCCAGAAGATGGAAAACGAATTCTGGGGTATCAAACAAGAAGGAGGTGACAACGCTGGTCTCCCCGCTCGCTTTAAGCAGCTCAGTATTATCTGTCCTAGTCAGGTGGCAACGCCTGATATGACAATTAAGAAGTACATTCGAGCTTTACCCGACTGAGTAGCTGACTTTGTTCAAGCAGTTAAACCTGCTACCATTTAGGAAACCTACCAACTCGCAGCGGAGATCAACGACAAGCGAGTCTTAGCTGGGTATTTCAAAAGCTCCACCAAGAATCTCAACCAGGTCACTGCTACTCCCGCTACCGATAGTGCAGCATCACAAGGGTCAAAGTCTTCACGTCAGAATCGCAAGCGTAAAAACAACAACAAGAAGAACTATGCTACTACCGCCGCTCCTCTCAACGCTGTCCCTGCTCAACCCAACAACCAGAATCGACAAGCACCTGTTACCAACGCACCGCCTGCTAAGCGTGCGTACACTGGTGTTCATCCTCTGTGCCCTACTTGCACCTATCATCACCCTGCAGGGGTGGATTGCCGTTTCTGTGCAAACTGCAACATCTATGGGCACTTTACTGCTCACTGCCGTTCAGGCCCATGTCAACAAGCTACTCAAACTCCTTCCGCACTGCCAGCTCCACTCCCTGCTCCTCAAGTCAACCAAGCAGCTCCTCCACCCGTTGTTCATGCACTAGCTTGATACTCTTATGGTGACCTGAATCATTTTGCTAACGCCTACCCGAACCGTGTGGGGAAGCAAGAACCACAGCAACAACAACAACCACAGCAGCCGCAGCCTCAGCAGCAGCATCAGCAACCACAACAGACAGTCTGCGGAAGAACTTTCAACATCAACGTCCGCCAGGCTCAGACTGACAACAACGTTGTCAATGGTGCGTTCCTTGTTAACGGTATTTATGCTTCATGTTTATTTGATACTGGAGCCGATAACTGTTTTGTGTCATTTGAATTCGAAACGCTCCTAAATCGTAAACGCGCTAACCTCCCAACGATGTTCGACGTAGAAATTGCCACTGGAAGAAACGTCACCATCAGTTCCGTTCTCCGTGATTGTACTCTCGAACTCAACAATCACTTATTCCCGATCGACCTCATCCCGATGCAACTTGGTAGTTTCGATGTCATAGTAGGCATGGACTTTCTTCGTGAAAATCGTGCC
The DNA here is from genome assembly GCA_030545235.1 of Helianthus tuberosus. Lineage (NCBI taxonomy): Eukaryota > Viridiplantae > Streptophyta > Magnoliopsida > Asterales > Asteraceae > Helianthus > Helianthus tuberosus. Next base: position 50,720,180 of record CM060364.1, read on the forward strand.
GAAGTTGTTTGTTTCGAACAGATGATTCGTTTCTCTCTCTCAAACGGCGACCAATTATGTGTTTATGGTGAAGTATCCTCGAAAGAACTAAAACTTATGCCGTGTATACAAGCAAGCAAGTATCTCCGCAAGGAGTACATGGCTTTCTTGGCTCACATTGTAGTAGAGAAGGAGGAAAAGAAGCCGATGGAAAAGGTACTCGTGGTTCGTGATTTTCCTAATGTTTTTCCTGACGAATTACCTGGTCTACCCCCTACTCGTGATATTGACTTTCGTATCGACCTTATCCCCGGAGCTAACCCTGTTGCTAAAGACCCTTATCGCCTCACACCATCCGAAATGCGTGAACTTTCTAGTCAACTCCAGGAATTACTTGATAAAGGATTTATACGCCCTAGCACATCTCCTTGGGGCGCACCTGTCCTTTTCGTGAAAAAGAAGGATGGATCGTTTCGAATGTGCATCGATTATAGGGAACTCAATAAGCTTACTATCAAGAATCGCTACCCTTTGCCCCGAATTGATGATTTATTTGATCAACTGCAAGGCGCTACATGTTTCTCTAAGATTGATCTACGTTCTGGCTATCATCAACTGCGAATTCAGGAATAAGACATCCCCAAAAATGCTTTTCGCACCCGTTATGGCCATTACGAATTCGTGGTCATGCCTTTTGGTCTCACAAACACACCCGTAGTCTTCATGGATCTGATGAACCGTGTGTGTAAACCCTTTCTTGATCGCTTTGTCATCGTGTTTATCGATGATATTCTTATCTATTCGAAGTCGAGAGCCGAACACACGCAACATCTTCGTTTAGTTCTCGAGCTTCTCCAAGGGAATCGCCTCTACGCCAAGTTCTCCAAGTGTGAATTTTGGCTCGAGGAGTTTCAATTCCTCAGTCACATAGTCAATAGTCAAGGTATTCACGTAATCCCGCAAAGATTGAAGCAGTTAAGAGTTGGATTACGCCTAAAACCCCGTCTGAAGTACGTTCTTTTCTCGGATTGGCAGGTTATTACCGTCGATATATCATTGATTTCTCTAAAATTGCCGTTCCTCTCACCTCTCTAACGCATAAAGACAAGCCTTTCATTTGGGGAACCAAACAAGAGGATGCCTTTCAAACTCTTAAGCGTATGCTTTGCAACGCTCCCGTACTCGTGCTACCCGATGAAAACGACGACTTTGTTGTTTATTGCGATGCCTCTAACCTAGGTCTTGGTTGTGTTTTTATGAAATGAGACAAGGTTATCGCGTTTGCGCCTCGACAACTCAAGGTCCACGAGAAGAACTACACAACCCATGATCTTGAACTCGGTGCAGTTGTTTTTGCGTTAAAGATTTGGCGACACTACCTGTATGGTACTAAGTGTAAGGTCTTCACCGACCACAAGAGCCTACAACACATCTTGAACCACAAAGAACTAAACATGCGCCAACGCAGATGGGTTGAACTTCTTAATGACTACGACTTTGAGATACGCTACCACCCAGGCAAAGCAAACGTCGTTGTAGATGCCCTTAGCCGACGAAGCTATTTACATAGTGTTCGTAATGTTCAAGCCCAACAAGACCTCGAAGCTCTTATTCATGACGCTCAACACGCCTGTTTTCTTGAGAACACTTTAAGGGAAGAAAGAATACTTGGAACCGAAAACCAGTTAGTGAATAAATCGAATCGTATCTTTCACTATCTCGACCGCATTTGGATTCCTAGTCGTCATAATCTTCGGGAGATATTGATGACTGAAGCCCAGAAATCTCGATATTCTTTTCATCCAGGTGGCGACAAGATGTACCAGGACCTTCGCTCTAGGTACTGGTGGCCTGGAATGAAGAAAGATATCGCTCTCTATGTTTCGAAGTGCCTAACTTGCTCGAAAGTGAAGGCCGAACATCAGCAACCCTCTGGCTTACTCGAATAACCTGAGATCCCGATGTGGAAGTGGGAGAGTATAACTATGGAATTCATTACGAAACTCCCTCGCACTCCATCAGGTCACGATAGCATTTGGGTTATCGTTGATCGTCTTACGAAATCTGCGCACTTCTTACCGATACGAGAAGACTATAAGGTTGAACGATTAGCACGAATCTATACCGACGAAGTCATTTGTCGACATGGGACACCTCGTGACATCATCTCTGACCGCGATGGTCGATTTACCTCACGTCTCTGGGAGACATTCCAAGCCGCTCTTGGTACGACTCTTAATCTCAGTACCGCGTTCCATCCTCAGAGCGACGGTCAGACTGAGCACACGATCCGCACCCTTGAAGACATGCTTCATTCGTGCGTTATAGATTTTGGTGGTAATTAGGATTCGCATTTACCTTTAGTCGAATTCTCATACAATAACAGTTATCACGCTAGTATTCAAATGGCACCCTTTGAGGCATTATACGGGAGAAAACGTCGATCGCCTATTGTATGGCACGAGATCGGAGACGCTCAAATCACCGGTCCTGAGTTATTACAAGAAACGACTGACAAGATCCTCCAAATACAAGACAATCTCCTGAAAGCTCGAAGTCATCAAAAGAGTTACGCCGATAAACGTCGCAAGCCCCTTGAGTTTGAAGTTGGTGATCACGTACTCCTAAAGGTCTCACCTTGGAAGGGGGTGATCCGATTCTGCAAGAAAGGGAAGCTAGCGCCACGATACGTGGGTCCCTTTAAGATTCTGGAAAGAATTGGCAAAGTGGCCTATCGACTACAATTACTGGAGGAACTCAGTAACGTGCATCCGACTTTCCACGTCTCGAACCTTAAAAAGTGTCTAGCAGAAGAAAATCTTCATGTTCCTCTTGAAGATTTGCAAGTAAACGAAACTCTACACTTTGTGGAAAGGCCAGTAGAAATCATGGATCAAGAGACAAAGAAACTCTGACGCTCACGCATTCCTATAGTAAAGGTTCGATGGGAAGGCAAACGCGGAGCTGAGTTCACTTGGGAACTCAAAAGTGATATGAAAGTTAAATATCCGCAACTCTTTGTTACGCCTGATCCTTAATTTCGGGACGAAATTCCTTAACGTAGGGGAGGCTGTAACAACCCGACTCTTCGGGTCATTACTCATCACTGTCATTCTTGTCGTAACAACTTGTACTCCCGAGATTCGATTAACGCTAAAGGGATAAACTATATTTTAAACGTTTATTCCAACCCTTAATCAAAACGCAGTTATCGCTTTTAAACGCTATTTATAACACTTACAGCTTAAACGAAAACGCATTCTATTGTTTGATTTGTATCGCTTGTTTAGACTAAACGCTAACACAACGCTATCACAACGCAGACTCAACGCAAACTCGAAACGTGGATTTACTTATGTTATGTTAGTTATTTGTGTGATTGATTCTTTATTTGTTATGTGGTTATAAACGCAACGCTTATACGCTCAAACGCTCACTCGCAACTCGATTAAACGCAACGCAATGCTTAACAAACGAAACGAAGTTGGAAAACTAACTCACACACATACAGCCGATCGAATGGACCACCATTCAAATGGGCATCAGACTGGATGACCATCTGCTCGGATGGCCATCCGCTCCGATGACCATCCGTCCGGATGACCATCTGGCCGAACGTTACTCTGCGCACCGACTTACTCTCTCTCTCTCACCTATAAATAGTACCCGTACACCCTCTTTCTCTGATTTGACACCTCCATCCGACCACACGCACTCAAGTCGCTCTCAGTCACTTCTACTCACGATTTAAGGCTATTTCGTAAGTATTTCTCCTCAAATCTTGTACAATCTTCATCACTAAACACTTCTACATCATCTTCTTCATCAAACTCACACACAAACACTTACTTTTTCTCTGAAATCACTGATTTGGACCTCTTGAAAGTGGTTTCCACCCATTTTGCTCCGGCCAACGGTTGAGGAACACCATTTAATCGAGATTGGTTCAGATGGAATCAATAAAGTGTTGAAATCGTCCATTTGAAACACTTCTTCATGTGTTTTCAAACTTTTCTTCAACTTCCACACAAAATCGATGGAATCTGGACTCATTCAGGCTCTCTACTTGTTTCCTAGTCAAGAGCCGGCTTGAAAACGGATTTCCACCGGAGAGATGGACCGATTACCGAGTCAAAGATGAAATTTCACCAAGAACAGTCGTCTATCCGAAGGGGTGGTTCCCATCCGATCGAATGAGCTAGACTTGGTGTATTTCCGTTGCTTGACACGTTATCACTCTATCTTCGTTAAACTTCAAACTTATTACTTTGAAATTTTTACCAAACTCCAAACAACAGACCATCTGATCGAATGGCCATTTGTTCGGATGACCATCCGACCGGATGACCTGCCTTATTAATTTCCAATGTTTCAACATTTTGATTAAACTTTGAACTTAAACGATTTACAAACAAACACACTCATTCAAATGGCCATCCATTCGAATGGTCATCCGCCCGGATGACCATCCGTCCGGATGACCATCCATTCGGATGGGTTATACCCATTCGTTCGGATCACCAGTCGAACACTCTACCATCCGACATTCTGTTACGCACTGTTCAACGACTTACGCTACTATTTCAATGCTTAGGCTAATTCAACACGCTCCTTTCAATCCAATCAAGGCTGTGTTTACTTGTTAAACACATACTGTGAGTATACTCGAACCCATTTTCTTTTAACGCACTTTTGGGTGTTACATACGTTCTATATCAAAACACAACATACAACGCAAACACTTTATAACGCTAATCGCTCCCGCATGCTATACGTGATCTATGAATGCTTGTACTATGCTTATACAGTGTTACACTATACCGCCTCTAGCAACGATAGTACTCTAGTTTGGACTCAGCACCTGTCATGGATGGGGGTTGCTAGGGATCATATTACTTTACTTCACGTGTTCGCAGTGATGAAAATGTGTCGCGCATACCCTAAAACGCAGTCTCATGGTTAAGTTGTAATCATTGTTTGGTAGTTACATGCTTCGCCCGTTACGTGATACATGCTGGTTATGCGTAAACGCTTTCTCTACTATATGCTATGCAAACTTGTGTACTCACCTTTACATTTTATGTATTGACTTTATTTTAACGTATGTGACAGGTTAATGGAATTGTTTCCTGGAAATCAAGATAGGCAGTCTAGAAACTACACTAATAGAAATCTAGGTTGTCGGACTTGCTTTGTTTGAGAGAAACTCATTTGTCTGTAATAATTGTTTGTGGAATGTTTGTTGATTGGTATGGGACAATTAACCTTTTAAATATTGCCACTTAATAGTTGTTATGGATTCTCTTGAGCAATCTGGTTCGCCTAGTGCCGCGCCCCGATGATTCCGCCATCGGTTGGGGTGTGATAGTGGTGGCTAGGGCATAGGTGGCATGAGTCACCACGTAGGCATGCCACTTGGCTGCCACGTGGTGCCATGTGTCAGCTAGCGGTCAAAGAGCCGTCGCGTCGCGCGACTGCATGACTCTTCTGCCGTCGTGTAGCGCGACGGGACCCAAATCAGAGTTTCTTTGTTTTTCATGCCGGTTTCAGTCGTACGTGTTTAGGGTCTTGATTATGAATTGTTATGGGCCTTATTCTATGGTTGTTATATTCTCCCCACCTTGATTTAAATTTCGTCTTCGAGATTCACTGAAATAAGTAGGGGTACTTTCGCTTCATTTCCGATTCTAGTTCCCATGTATATTCTGGTCCTCTTTTCGAATTCCATTTTACTTTGACCAGAACTACTCTCTTTTTCTTGAGATTTTTAATCATCCTATCTTCTATTTTTTGAGGCTTCTAAAAAAAATTTAATTTTTCATTTACCTTTATATTTTGAAGAGATACCATTAAAGATTTACCAGCTAAACATATCCTTAGATTACATACATGAAATACATCATGTACACCAACCATTTCTTTGGGTAATTGTAGCTGATAAGCTACTGGAAAAATTCGCTTGATAACCTTAAATGGTCCAACATACCTTGGACTCAGTTTTCCTTTCTTGCCAAATCGAACTACTCCCTTCCATGGAGAGACTTTTAATAACACTTTGTCTCCGATTTGAAATTCTAATGGTTTACGTCTATTATCTGCATAACTCTTTTGACGATCTCGTGCTGTTTTTTAGTCTTTCCTTGACTTGAATTATTTTGTCAGTTGTTTCTTGTACAATCTTAGGACCTGATAATTGTTTTTCTCCCATTTCTGCCCAACATATTGGTGTTTGGCACTTTCGTCTATAAAGTGCTTCAAATGGAGCAGCATTAATGCTTGTATCATAATTGATAACTATTATTATAGGAAAATTCTATTAATGGCAAGTGATCCTCCCAACTTCCTCCAAAATCTATTACACATGCCCTCAGCATGCCTTCCAATGTTTGGATTGTCCTTTCACTTTGTCCATCTGTTTGAGGGTGATAAGCTGTACTTAAATTTAGTCGTGTTCCCATAGCTTTTTGAAAACTTTTCCAAAAATGAGAAGTGAAACGACTATTTCTATCAGACACAATGGATAATGGAATTCCATGTAATGAAACTACTTCATCTACATACAACTTAGTTAATCTTTCCATACTAAAGGTTTCCTTCATGGGTAGAAAATGAGCTAACTTGGTTAGTCGATCCACAATCACCCAGGTTGTGTCGTTATCTTTCCTTGTTTTGGGTAATTTAGTAACAAAATCCATTGTTATCAATTCTCATTTCCATACTGGCATTTCTAATTGTTGAAGTAGACCTGAAGGTTTCTGATGTTCAGCTTTAACTTGTGAACAAGTTAGACACTTAGAAACGTAACTAACTATATTCTTTTTCATTCCTATCCACCAAAAAATCTTCCTCAGATCTTGGTACATCTTGTTACTACCAGGATGCATCGTATATTTAGACTTATGAGCTTCCTCAAGAATTCTTTCTCGTAGGTTTCCTTAGATCTGTACCCAAATTCTTTTCTTATGGAATCTCCAAATTCCCTCAGTTCCTTTTTCTAATTCCTTTATTATTCCTTTTAATATTTCAGCATCATCCTTGATTGCTGTTTCTTGGTACTCTTTAATTGTTCCATTAAATCTATCTGCAAATTTAATCTGAGAGCACGTACCCGTTTTGGCTTCTCATGATACTTATGACTTAAAGCATCAGTTACCACATTAGCTTTACCTTCGTGATATTGAATATCAATCGCAGTCACTTAAGATTTCCATCCATCGTCTTTGCCTCATGTTCAACTCTTTTTACCCAAAAATATATCTTAGGCTCTTATCTGTAAAGATGGTAAACTTACTACCATACAAATAATGTCTCCAAATGAGGGCAAAGATTATCGCTCCTAGCTCTAAATCATGAGTTGTATAGTTTTCTTCATGTTTTTTCAGTTGCCTAGACGCGTAAGCAATTACCTTCTCACGTTGCATCAAAACACATCCTAATCCTAATCCTAATCCTAATCTAGAGGCATCACAAAAGACTATGAAGACAATTACAAATTTATCCAAGTACGGTTTACATATCCTATTCATCATGTCCATAAATGCTGCCGGGGCATTTGTTAGGCCAAATGGCATAACTGTAAACTCATAATGACCATACCTTGTTCTGAAAGCAGTTTTAGGAATGTCCTCTTCCTGTACTTTCAGTTGAAGATATCCTGAGCGTAAATCAATCTTAGAAAAATATCGAGCTCCTTGAAGTTGATCAAATAGATCATCAATCCTTGGTAATGGGTATCGATTCTTGATTGTGACCTTATTTAATTCTCTATAATCGATACACATACACATTAAACCATTCTTCTTTTTGACTAACAACACTGGTGCTCCCCAAGGGGATGAGCTTGGCTGTATGAAACATTTTTCTAGTAATTCATCTAATTGCTTCTTTAATTCCAACATCTCAGTTGGTGCTAATCGATAAGGTGCTTTAGCAATTGATGCAATTCCATGTATCAGACGAATTATGAATTCTACTTCTCGGTCAAGCGGTAGTCCAGGTAGATCTTCTGGGAAAACGTCAGGGTATTCCGATATTACCGGAATTTTTTTCAGTTCCTTGCCTCTAGTGTTAATGATTACCGAGACCATATACACTATGCCTTGCTTTCGTGCATAACTTGCAGCTTTCATAACAGAGATGAATTTTGTTGACTTGGTTGGCTTGTCTCCTTGGATCACGATCATTTCTCCTGTTGGGGTATGAATCTCAACAGAATTTTAATCACATAAGATTCGAGCATGGTTGGCTACTAACCAATCTATTCCTAATACTACATCGAATCCAGCTATATTCATCGGTAGCAGATTTTCCGTAAATTTATGTCCTAGTAAGTCTATCTTCCCTCCTTGAAGTACTTCACTTATGTTGGTGTGGTTTCTTTCTGTCGTTTCTATCGTACAAGCTTGACTAAGCTTAGTTAACAGTTGATTAAGCGCTTGACAGAATGCAGTATTTATAAAACTTTGATTTGCACCAGAGTCAAATAATACTTTAGCGTAGACGTCATGGATAAGAAATGTACTGGTGATTACATCTGGAATCATTGTTACCTCTTACATCGTAAGTGTAAAGGCTCGTGCATTCTTCTTAGCTCTGTCTGCCACTTTTACCTTGTCGTCAGGTTCTTTCATCAAATTTGGGCAATCTGGATGGATATGGCCTGATTCTCAGCAATTGAAACAGACACTGGATTTAATTTTTCTTCTACATTCTTCTTCTTTATGTCCAGGTGTTTTGCAGAACTTGCAGCACTTAGCACATCTTCCTGAATGGTTCCTTGTATAGAATCTGTAGAGAGCCGGTGAAGATGACTGCCCAACTATTCTCCTTTTGTAGGTATTATCCAAACGAAATTCTTAGGTGATTTTCTGGGCTAATTCTTTCTTCTTATTTTCTTCTCTTGTGCGGATTAATTCGTCAGTCATGTAACGCCCTTCTTTTTCATACTTTCCTTAATTAGATGGATCGTCTTGTATTTATATTTTTGGAATCTTGTATTCTCGTACTTTTGTCTTTTCGTTGTATCATTGTAAAATCCGAGACTTGGATCATAAATAAAATTCTTATTTCTTACAATTCATGTTTTACGTATTCGTACATTTTCGTACGCTTGGATTCATAAAGCACTTGTTACTATATTCGTAATTCTTGAAAATGTGTGATAAACTTGCAAATACGTTATATACATGAACTATACGCTTTCTATGCATGATTTAAACTTATACGATGCTTATACTCGATACATATACTTAATCATACATGCCCATACTTGTTTTTATGTTACTAATACTTAAACACCCCATACAATATGCTTTTATTACATTAAACACCCCAAAATACAATAAAACATATGTAATATAAACATCAGGGACTCAAGTTGCCAAAATCAAAACTTAAATCTGGAATATATACCCGTCGCTTCGCGCGATGGGGAGGGCCGTGTGTAGTCGCGCAGCGTGACACCCCTGATCCGCCAGAAAGATAATTCAGCTCACACATTGGGCATTTTTGTGTTTGTTAAGTGTGTTTCTTGCACTTAATGTTCACCTAACTAACCCTAATCACTTCCTATAAAACCCAAATCACTTCCACACTTCTCCCACTTTACAAACACTTCATTTTCACTCTCAAAACACTCCTAATCAGTTGCAAAACAGAAGCAAAAGGCAGATTTATATCAAGTTACAAAAGTGAGTTTAAACTCACTTATCTTCCATCTTTCTCACTTCTTCTTGCTTCTTAGCACTTGGAACACCTCTAGGAATGTTTCCTTAGGTTTTCCATGGAAAACCAAGGATGGAACATCACCACATTGAGGTTAAAAGTGCAAGAACTTTATGTTTTAAACAAAAACTTTGTTAAACTTTCTTAAACTCATGTTTTAACCATACATTCCTATGTCCTTATGCCACTAATCAAGACTGTGATTAAGTGTGCTTAAAAAAAGGTTGTAACATACAAATTCAGAGGTTTTACTCCTTTAAACTTTATGTTTTTATAAGGGTTTCTAACCCACAAGTGTTGAACAAGACTTCAACTTGTGTATGTGTGATTATTTGGATAGCTTGGGCTATCCTACTTACAATCCACACCTTACTTGATGATTTCCTGTTAGTTAGTATGTATATTTCATTTCTTTATTGTTCATTCATGACCATCCTTGTTGTCCTTGTGACAACTTGTGCATTGATGAATCTAAGAAAGAGGTTTGAAAAGGAAGATTATCCTCCTACCTCTATGCATGACTTCTATGATAATACTTGTAATATTTGTTTGACTATAATCATACTATATACTATATATAACATATATAAAATATACTAACCGAACCTTTGATGGTAATCAAGTGATTATTCATCATGGAACTAGGTTATATCATCTAAGAACTTGGTTTACTCGTCACAATTCTAATGGGTTGAGGGGGTATGGTCCCAGATCTCATGTCAGCACGACCGCAAGTGACCATTACCCTCATAAAAAACCCCCACCAGTAAGAACTTATCTGTGTCCGTGCGGGCACGCGCGAACACAGTGGTTGAAACCAATCTGTCCATTGATGAGAAGACTTACCTTAAGTACGAGAACGGATGTTACGCATAGCGATGCGGCCTGCCACCGCATCCTATGAACATTTTCGTCACGACAAGGGATCTGGACAACAGTAACGGTCACCAAGTGGCGATGTGGCACGACACCGCATCCCGCATACATCTTGGCCAGAACAAGAATGCGGGAACAACATCAGTTACCGCAAGCAGCGATATGGCCCGACACCGCATCCTGCCTACAAGGCAAGTGGGTCTGACACCACAGTGCAAGTGGCACTGGGAACAGTCGCCTATCAGCCCACATGTGTGCAACAGTCTGACATCACAGCAGGACGTGGCATCACCACCATAACCGACAGGTCTGACACACCTGCAAGAGACTGTGCGATGTCAGACTAGCTACTCAACTACCCTCCTTCACTCCTCGGCTATAAATACCCATCCCAAACCAGGTTTGAGGTATCTCTTCTCAACTCTCTCACTACTACTACTATCACACTTTGCTTCCCAAGCAAATTATTGATTCTCACGCCGGAGAGTGGTAACAAGGAGCACCCCCCACCCCTCCTCCTTGTTACGAGTCACGGCTTGTTTCCTTGTGCAGGAAACCAACCAGCGGACGATCCAGCCGACGATCCTCGGAAAGAAGGGATTAACCCTACTTGACGAGACCAGTGAGTTAACCCCAACCGGTTAATCATTGTTTCGTCATTGGCGCCCACCGCTACTCTTAGCACTTTTTTCCACCATCCTTTTCTTTTTAAGGATCATGTCTGATCGTCTAAACAACACTGTCGGGGATAGTCCGAACCCCGCAAACCCAGGGCCAGCGGGGACCGCTCCTCCAGCCCTAAATCCTGGCCACATTGGCACATCAACGCAAGGGGGCGCATCCCTTACGTTCGGACACGATCTATCACAGTACGCTTCTGTGATACCTCCAGGCATGAACCTCCATGCCTGGTATGACCAACAAGAAGCTCTGCTGGCCGCAACATACAACAGAGCTTGCGCAGAGGCGCAAGTACCGGTCGGCCCTACCCCGGCACCGCATACCCCTGCGGGTCGTATTTTACAATACGACGGCACGGCCCCCACGCACCCAGCCTCCCGAAGTAGGTATGAAGACCGCGGTTCCTCCTATTGCGAAGTCCGTACACTCGATGAGGACGATTCCTCATATGGGTCCCGCCGCAAGGGCCTAATACATAGCCGCCTAGGCCCACATGGCAAAACTAGGCGACAATCTACAGCCCTCCGCGGCTCCGGCATTCACAGCCGGCTGGGACCCCAGTCCCACCATGAAGGATATGGCCGTACCGATCCGGATGACCATACATACGGCGGGGAGTCTCATGCTACTACCAGTAGACCGGGAGAACGCAATTATGTTCCTCCCACTCAACCCCGCACCACATACCTCCGCGCTGCAAAACGCCACCAGAGCCAACCCTACAGGCCGAAATCTGCGGCCGAAAACTCCAAGTTCGCCCAGGAGATTGCCCACGCCGATGTCAACACCACTAAATTCCCATTAAACATTGGGAAATACAATGGTTCGTCCGACTCGGATGATCATATGAACATCTTCACCGGCGCAGGGTGCAACGGCAGGTGGGACGAGCCCACCTGGTGTCAATTTTCCCCCCAGACCCTCACGGGTCTGGCGAGGGCTTGGTTCGATTCTTTGCCAGTGGGATCACTAGCCTCATTCGAGGACTTTCAAGCAAAGTTCCTCGCGCACTTTAGCCAGCAGCGACGTCATGAACGTGATTCTATGGAAGTCATGAACATCTGGCGCAGGGACAACGAATCTCTTGAAGCGTTCGTCATCCGTTATAACAAAGAGTGCGTAGAGATAGGCGACGTTGCAGACCAGATGGCACAAAACCATTTCATTCGAGCCGTCAAGGACGAAGAAATGGTTATGACCATCTCCGGCAAGGAAGGCTTGCCCAAGAAATGGGAAGACGTTATGGCCGCGGTCAAGACGTACGCCCAGACCCAGCGGTCCCTCAAACCGCATGTCGCAACGGCACAACCCCAAGCGGAAGGCCAATCCTCCCGCCAAGAGCACAAGCGCAACAACAAGTGCAACCGGGACACATGGAATCGCGGCAGCGATCCCAGGCCATATGTCCCGCGTAACAACCAACCCGACGCGAGGGCGACAATCAACGCCTAGCGTGAAAACAAGGCGTTGAAGAAGGAGTCTCGGGACCGTAACTGGACCGAGATCAACCAGTCGCCAAGCGACGTCCTCCCTACGGATGCGCAATTCCTGCGACCGGCCCAACCGATGAAGTCGAAGAAGAACCAGGATCTCGCACTCTACTGCGAGTATCACAAGTGCTCGGGCCACACAACAAACAACTGCATCAGTCGCCGACAGGAGATTGAGCGGGCCCTAAAAGAGGGGAAGCTGCAACATCTGTTTCCAGCCGCGCAAAAACAAACCAAGCGCATCACCCCCCACAACGAGGACACCTCCACGGGTAAAAGGACCATGCACGTGGCCTCAACCCACATGATCAATGGAGGACGAGGGAAGCCGCGCAAGGCGGCAAGAAGACCGGACAATGACTGGAAAGACGAACAAGTGGTCTTTCCAAAAGTCCGAGGTGGACCGCGCGACAGGCGCGCCGTCGTTATCACAAGCTACCTGGCTCACTACTGCACCGAGCGACTATTCATCGACCCGGGCAGTACATCTAACATTATTTATGAGCAGTGCTTCAACCAGTTCGATCAAGAAGACAAAGATCGGTTGCAGCCGGTAGACTACCCTTTTGCTGGTTTTGCGGGGGAAACCGTATTTCCCCTGGGCCAAATCACTTTTCCTGTGCGCCTCACCAATGGAAGACACACACGAACGGAGGAGGTAAACTTCATGGTGTTACCTCACACCTCCAAATACGACGTACTTCTCGGGAGGGAGTCCCAAGGCGACTTCAACATGATTACGTCCGTACCCCACTCTGCTGTCGGTTTCCCAACCGAAACGGGGGTCGCGATAATCTACGCACGCAGAGAGGTTATGTCGTCGGACGAACTGCGTCCGACCAAGATAGCAAGGCCTACCCCCAACACGCAACCGAAAAAATGGGTTCTTAATGCAAGACACCCAGAGCAAACGGTCACGTTAGGCCACACCTTGTCACACAGCATCAGAGCGTGCCTGAAGCAGCTCCTCTTCTGGAACCAGGATATTTTTGCGTGGACACCCGCAGACATGACAGGGGTGCCACGCGAAATTGCGCAGCATTTCTTGAATACCATGCCAGGTATCAAGCCAGTGATCCAAGGCCAACGCCACCTTGGATCTACAAAGAATGAGGCGATGAAGGAGCAGGTCCAAGAACTGCTCTCCGGAGGCATCATGCGGGAAGTCCAGTACCAGACTTGGTTATCCAACCCAGTCATGGTAGAAAAACCAGCCGGGGGCTGGCGAATGTGCGTCGATTATAAAGATCTCAACAAAGCTTGCCCCAAGGATTGTTACGCACTTCTGGAGATCGACGAGAAAGTCGATAACCTCGCACCATTTCGATGGAAGTGTTTCCTCGATTGTTACAAAGGCTACCACCAGGTACAGATGGCAATCGAGGACGAAGATAAAACGGCATTCCGCACGCCTACCGGGAATTACTGTTATACGAAAATGCCGTTTGGGTTGCGCAACGCGGGTGCAACCTATCAAAAGTTGATGAATGACACTTTTCGCGGTCAAATCAGCAAAAGTGTCGAAATCTATATAGACGACCTGGTCGTCATGAGCATGGAGGAAGACACCATGCTCAACAATATTGAAAGAACATTCCAAACTCTGCGAAGCGTCAATACGAAGCTCAACCCAGGGAAATGCTCGTTTGGAATGGAAGAAGGCAAGTTCCTTGGATTCATCGTAACCAAAGATGGGTTCAAGGTGAACCCGGAAAAAGTTCAGGTGATCGAGCGCATGCCATCGCCTTCCACGATGAAAGAAATGCAACGACTAGCCGGCAGGCTAGCCGCACTGAATAGATTCTTAGCCAACCATGCAGCTAAGTCTTACCCTTTCATCAAGACCTTGCGGAACTGCTTGAAAAAGGAGCAATTCCAATGGACCGCAGAGGCCGAAAACGCTTTTCGGGAGATGAAGAATGTTTGATTTAACTCCCAACTCTAACCGCACCACGCAAGGGTGAGCCACTTATTTTGTACCTATCTGCCGCTGACAACGCAGTAGGCGCGATACTCATAGTGGAGCGAGAGGGAGTCCAAACACCCATCTACTGTATCAGCAAAATGCTCAACGACCTTGAGACAAGATACTCCATCATGGAGAAGTTGGTACTGGCACTAGTGCACGCATCGAGACGGTTACGACGTTACTTTGCAAACCACGTCATCACGGTGTTAACCAACTACAGGATCAGCCCGATCCTATCCAAACCCGACATCTCTGGGAGATTAGCAAAATGGGCAATTGAGTTGGGCGCACACTCGCTGAATTATAAGCCGCGCCCCGCAATAAAAGGCCAAGTTCTAGCTGATTTCGTTGCCGAGGTACCGGCAAATCGCATTCAGGAATGCGAAGATGAACAAAACCCTACACCACCACCATCCTCCTCAGAAACATGGGCACTTTACACCGATGGTGCATCTAACGAGGATGGTGCAGGTGCGGGTCTGCGACTCGTCAGCCCCAATGGCCAAGAGCTCACCTATGCAATCCGCCTCGATTTCAAAAGCACAAACAACGAGTCAGAGTATGAGGCTCTACTGGCAGGGCTACGTCTGGCAGTCAAACTCGGCGTCCAACATTTGGAAGCACACGTCGACTCACTATTAGTTGCAGAGCAGATTCACGGCGACTATGCCGCAAAAGGGGATATCATGATCCTCTACCTCGAACAAGCCTTGCAACTGAAATCAAAATTCACTTCCTTCAATATCCGCCATATCAACAGGAATGAAAACAAACCCGTGGATGCACTGTCAAAACTCGCATCCACCAGCTTCCAACACCTGGCAAAAGAGGTATGCATCGAGATTCTGCAAAATCCCTCGGTACCCCTGCGCCAAGTCAATGTCATCCAGTACGGTACAACATCCTGGATGACACCGATCATTGCATACTTGCAATCAGGTGTTACTCCCGAAAGCAAGGCAGAGGCACGTAAATTGCAACACAAAGCGTGTCATTATTAGATGGGAGACGGTATTTTATACCGTAAATCATACCTGGGACCACTCCTACGATGCGTCGACTCCCAAGATGCCACGTACCTTATCAGAGACATACTCGAGCGAATGTGTGGCATACATGCGGGTCCACGTATGGTGGTGGCCAAAATTATGAACGCCGGGTATTACTGGCCCGGTATGCACCTGGATGCGGTCAAAATCCTGCGCAAGTGTTTCAATTGTCAGCGGCATGCTCCCAAAACCTTGCGACCCAAGAACAACCTGATTCCCGTCACCACTGCATGGCCATTTCAAAAATGGGCAATCGATGTGGTGGGACCATTTCCAGACGCACTAGGTGCGGTGAAGTTTATCATAGTGGCTGTTGATTACTTTACAAAATGGGTAGAGGCAAAACCACTCGCCTCAACCACCGCTATGATAACAAGGAATTCATCTAGGAACATATCATCTATCATTTTGATTTACCAATGTGCATAGTTACCGACAACGGCACCAACTTCGCTGCCGACGACTTTCAAAAATGGCTAAAGGAACTACACATTGAACTCATATTCTCCTCAGTGGCGCATCCGCAAGGGAATGGCCAAGTAGAGAGTATCAATAAAAGTTTAGTCGAAGGCATCAAGGCACGGTTGGGAACAGCCAGACGAGGCTGGGTCGATGAACTCCCTAGTATCCTATGGGCTCACAGGACAAGCCCAAAGACAAGTCATGGTGAGACACCCTTCAGCCTGGTCTATGGAACTGAGGCGTTGATCCCCGCTGAAGTAGGTCTCCCCTCACCCCGAATGTTGGCTATCGACAAAATAGACAACAGTGAGGAACGCAGGGTTGACTTGGACCTCCTAGAGGAAAGACGTGAAAATGCAGCAATCAACGAGGCCAGGTACAAAACCAAACTTGAAAAATACTACAATGCACGCGTCCGCATTTGTACCTTCAACTCGGGAGACTATGTCCTTCGTGACAATGAAGCATATAACGCGGAGCGCCCAGGGAAACTTGCCCCCCAAGTGGGAAGGACCCTACCTCATCCAAGAGGTCCTGGGCAAGGGCGCGTATAAACTGCAAACGTTAGATGGCGAACCTATCGCACGCACTTGGAATGCACAACAGCTTCGACGTTGTTACATGTAAGCCATGTTTTACATTTTCCATGTAACCTATCGGGCCGCAGGCCATTTGCAAATAAATGAACGATTCAATGCAATATTGTTTATTTCCTTCTATTACAAATGCGTGTTCCACTTTGCGGTATCCGCAAAAACCGATTGGCAAAATCTTCATTCGCGATACCCACACAAAGTGGTGACCACACACAAACATTGTAATAGGCCAGCAAAGGTATAGAGTATACTCAACCGCGCTTTACAGCCGGTAGGGTTCTTCGTACTTGCATATCACCTAGATATGCAAAAGGCAAACCCAGACGTAGTGCTATTCACGATAACACTAATTCATACAGTTCAAACATGCAAGTAGTAAAAACACTTGTATAAAGTGAACAAAAACAATTAAAACTTTATATTCAGAAAAATTTCTACACCTATGCGGTGCACAAGAAATTTACATAAAGTTTCTGCAATTTACACCAATGAGGAAACAAAAAAGGGCACACAGGCCAACCTAGTCTTTCTTTGTACTGCTGGACTCCGCACCACCCTTGTCATCACCAGCAGTCTTTTCCTCCTCTTCCTTATCAGCATATAACAACCGCAAGCGGTCCACGTAGTCTTCCGCATCCAAGCATTTATCAAGTTCTTCAAGGGCGGAAATGGACATGTCGTTGTACGCTGCAAGAGCGGCATCAAGACGCGCTTCGGTATCCACGCCATGAAAACCGGACCTTTCATCGGTATATTTCCCTTGGGCTAAGACGTTGATATGACTGATGCAACGGTTGTAGCCAGCTTTAAAACCAGCCTCCCGCGCACACAGCCTAATCTGCTCTACACCATCTGCGTTCTCAGGTGCGTCGAGGATAGCCTTAACAATTTGCAACGCACAAGTAATACGGTTATCATAGGCAAATCTAAAACGAAAGCAAAGGCACTGGATACTTACATGCCCAATACCGTGATCACGCATCCAATCGCGATCGTCCTTGAGTTGATCGAATGAAGAAACAAGGCTATCCCTAGCCTCGGTCGCCTCCCTTGCCCGCGCTTCAGCTTCAGCAGCACGGGCAGTGACCTCCTCAATAATGGCCACCCGACTCCGCACTTCAGCCTTTTAACAAGGAAAACACAAGCATACTAAGATGATCAATCACACTTGTGGAATATATATACAAAGTCAAGAGCAAAAGAAACTTATACCTGGAGGCCCTTAACAGTCTTGGTTAAGTTGGTACGGTCAGCATTTGCTTCTTCAAGAGCCTTGGCAGAACGGGCCTCCGCCTCCTTGTCCTCTTCAAGAGCCTTGGCAGTACGAGCCTCCGCCTCCTTAGCCTCTTTGACAGCGGCCTCAGCTGCGGCTTTCTCCTTGGCCAAAGCAG
This sequence comes from Helianthus tuberosus, assembly GCA_030545235.1. Classification (NCBI taxonomy): domain Eukaryota; kingdom Viridiplantae; phylum Streptophyta; class Magnoliopsida; order Asterales; family Asteraceae; genus Helianthus; species Helianthus tuberosus. The sequence goes on from CM060364.1 coordinate 50,738,396, forward strand.
CGTTCGCTGCCTTGACATTTTTCAACTCCTGACGAACACGAAACAGAGTTTCATTCTGTTTGGCCCAAGATTCTTTCTAAGTCTTGCGCTCATTAGAAAGTTTTTCATTCCAACTCTTGCGCTCATCAGAGAGCAGTTTGGCAAGGGTACGAACCTGTTTAAGACCAGAAGTTGCAGCCCACTCTTCAGTCTGCTTATGCTGCTCAAAGACAGCCTTATCCTTTTTAAGCTGCTCCGCACCTTCACGAGCAGCTTTAACCAACTCTTCGGCCTCGGCCCGCAAGCGAGCAGTTTCCTCCTCCTTGCGCCCCAGCACCTTGTAGTCTTCCATAATGGCATTCGCCATTATGGAACTCCCCACAAGCATGGAGGAGAGTTGATTGATCCGGAGCTCACTTGGCAAACCGCGGGCCCGGTTAACTTCAAAAGGGGTGCCCAGACCACCCAAAATCTCCCTACACGCGGAGGGATCAGTGGAAATATCATCCCCTTGCATAACATTCCAAGGGGGACGGTGATAGTTCACAGCCCGGTCTTCACTATAGCTGCGGTAGTAGAACTCTAATTCAGACTCTTCAGGATGAATAGGAGGCCCTTTAAAACCCGCACCCCCAGAAGCGGAACCAGAAGCCTTCTCGGCAGTAGGAGATTTTTTCTGTTCAGCATCAGAAAACTTCAGGTTCAGATCATCAGTGTCCTGCGGGGAGATCAAATTATCATGGGAGTCCACCGTGTCATAGATCTGAGCCGCAGGCCCCTTCCCAGTATCCTCTGCCCGAACAGAGGGCTCAGGCACCACTTTAATAGAAGGGCTTCTGGTAAATTCTTTATTAACCCCCGCATCCGCAGCTGTGTCATGCAAGGGGAATGAGGAGCATCAAACAAGGAGAACCCTTCGTCTTGCGGTTCTGCAGACAAAGCAACAATAACCATCAAATACAAGTTACAGGAGCAAAACACTTGTAAAGGTTACGAATCACTTACCAGATATAATCGCAGGCTTCGCCTGAGATACAGCAGTGGTTCGTTTAGTTTGTATCCTCGGACGCTTCTTCTCACCGACATCAGCAGCCTTATCATCTCTCTTTCGCTTCTTCTTCTCATCAGCAGGTTTGGAACTCGCAGAAGATCCACCTGCCGCCGCACCACCACCTGGAACACCCAAACCCTCAAGGGTGTCAGATACCACCACGTAATCGGTATATCTGCGAAAACGAGAATGAGAGACACCTGCCGCCTGCGGCACCAAAGGAGGAACAACAACAGCCTCCGACTTTTTCTTGCCGCGACCCCGCACAGCTTTCTCCACATGCTTCTTCTCCGCATGCTTCTTGGGGGCACCTTTCACTTCAAATTCCCCCAAGGCCCCAAGAGTACCTGCGTTTAAATCATCAAGGTGAACTTCCTTACAAGGCAAGTAAGAAGATTATGGATTATACCTTTGCCTTGCGGCAGGGATGCATTCAACGCCTCGCGTTTAGGAACGCGAAAGTTGTTGACAATGGTCAAGTTAAAACCTTCACCTTCCGCACACGGAAGTAACTCAACCTTGCCTGTGAAGTTCGGATCAAATATCCTCCACAGCGCAGCATCCTCTGATAGTACACTCACAAATCAGTAACAAACAAAGGAAGTAAGAAAACCGCAGAAGAGTAAAAACACTTACCACCACTCTTTTCCTGTACAACGGGCCTTGCCTTCCTATCAGGCCTGGTCAACATCATCCGCAGCACCCACAACTGCGAGTTGTCCAGCTTCTGATGCTCAATACTCTTCAACCTAGGGAACCACTCAATCGTCTTCGCACTAGGAAGAGCAATATCCTCCGGAGGGATGGTCTCATTCACATTCCGCAAGGTCATGTTAGCAACAGCCGCGGCAGCCTTAATGTAGAAGAACTTGGTTTTCCACTTTGTAATACCCTTCGGAGGAGTCATCAGCTTGGGGCTCCCATACCGTTGGCCAAAAGAAAAAACCCGGTGTTCACCGTCAACTGGTAGAACAGCCGAAAATTTTCAACGGTAATCTCCAAACCAAGAGCACGAAAAGTGTACTCAAAGTTTCTAATACGAATCATCCCGAACGGACTCATCTGGGAGATATGGAGTTTGTAATATTCCAAAACCTCAGCAACGAACATAGTCAATGGTAAACGAAGGTTACCATCAACGAAAGAATCAGCCCACATGGTGACGTAACCGGCCGGAGCGTCGGCACCGGTTTCACCTTCCTGTGGGAAGACAGCCCCAAACTCCGGGGGCATCTGGATGATGGTCATCAGGTTGTTAAACAGAACCTGCGACCACTTCAGTACTGGTAGGCCCCCGCCGGGGGCACTACCACCTTCTTCTTCCTCTTCCGCCACCACCGGCGACGAGGGATCAGGGTTTTCACCCTCAGCATGATGTGGATTGGATGGTTCAGCCATCAAGGAATGTAAAAAAGAAGGCAGAAGAATGATATCACAAGAAACTCAGAAACCTCACCGGAATTTTAGACAAGTTTATCGGAGAAGATGAAGAATGCTCTCTTTCCCTCACAGGAAAATTTTTCAAATTTTGAACAAGTGAGGAGAAATCGAAGGGTTTCCCCTTATATACGCATCGCAATTAATGCGATGCAGTAACCGACTCATCATCTTCAAAATGGGCATATCACGCGACGCCACGTGTTCAGCGACGGTTCCGCGGACGGTTACCACGCGCGCGTGGCCGTCCACGCGACTGACAAAAGAGACTTTTACACTCCTTGCTACAGTGCATTAATGACCTCGGGCAGTGCAAACGTCCTTTCATTTCAGCACATGCCAGAAAATCCTACCAACTTTCACCAACTCACACGTGCGTTCAGCCACGTATGCGGCACAAAAGCGACAACAATATCCAAACATAAGCGGCATGCGGTTCCTCTGGTTTATCGCACCATAACCCATACCGCATGTCGTTTTTTACATACCCCTCAAAAAAGGCAAAAATAAATATCTCTACATTAGGTAAAGGGGTATAACCAATATCCGCATACACCTACGAGCACACGTGGAATATGCGGAGATGACACACACAAGCCCGTACAGGTGTGTCAAATACTCAGAACCAGCGTGGTTCTTTGGACTACAAAAACCTCTTCTCAGGATGCGGCAAACCGCGTTCCATGCAAGCTTCTTCAAGTTTCAAATCCCTCGTGTCCGGTTCACAACCACGGAGGGAACGCAAACAGCTTCTCCTTAGGATAAAGGACAAGTATGCTGAGCAACCGCACATCAGCAACCCTGACTCCTGATCCTTCAAGAGCTACATACAAGTTTCAAGCTCTCTAGAAGCGAGTTCTTTGCTGCAAACCACAGACACTCACGAGTAGCTGCGGCAAACTACAAATACGCAAACGGTAGCTACGGAAGAGCCACGACTAAACTACCACGCGGTTGATCAAAGCTACTTCCAGGAAAACTGCTTTCCAACTAAGCGTGAAGGAAAGTGGTTACAGAACGAATGCGGACGAGTTTCACCCAGATTCCCAAGTATCTAAGGTGATCTCCTTCGGCAACACTACTTAAAGGAAAACTACTTTCCACCAAAGCGTGAAGGAAAATAGCTAAGGAACAGCGGTAACAAGTCTGCTTATGACTGTTTGCCCACATATGGATCGCATAGAATAAACAATGGTGGGCACTACCATGCCTATGACCATGTTTATTTGCCCATAGTCCAGATTCAAATTATTCGACCAAACACGGCCAACAATGACGCAAGTACCCCACGTAGCTCGACCACACATGGCCAACGATGTGCAGCAACGAGGTAACCGCAAAGGACGTGCGGTTACTTGAGAGCTAAACCGCAAAAGACTTGCGGTTACTTGAGAGTTAAACTGGAAGAATACGAACACCCCACAAAACAGGGATCATCGTTGAATGTCCAGTTGATGAACACAAAGCTTGAGCAAAGTACTTACAAACATTGCATCAGCTGATGCAGAGGTTACAACTAGAGTGGCGATCACGGACATCTTCCGTCACCATCTCAAAGGTTGGTTCGAACCCTGCTAACATCTTCAGTCACCGTCTCAAAGGTTGGTTCGAAACACCAACAGGTGGCTGATGACATCAAAGAAAGGTAGACCATATTACCGGATCAAATCCTTGGCGGAGAATTCCGCATCAGACGAAACTTACTCACCGGTATGGAAGAGACGTCACCGGAACCGCAGCTTGAATTACTGAAAGTAGGAGCCATCTGCATGGTCCATATTCTACCTTCTAGACACCATAGTCCAGTATCCCTCCCACATGCAACTTGCATAAGGAAGGAACACTAGACTGGGGGGACTTGAAGGGGTATGGTCCCAGATCTCGCGTCAGCACGACCGCGAGTGACCATTACCCTCATCAAAAACCCCCACCAGCAAGAACTTATCTGTGTCCGTGCGGGCACGCGCGAATACAGCGGTTGAAACCAATCTGTCCATTGATTAGAAGACTTACCTTAAGTACGAGAACGGATGTTACACATAGCGATGTGGCCTGCCACCGCATCCTATGAACATTTTCGTCATGACAAGGGATCTGGACAACAGTAACGGTCACCAAGCGGCGATGTGGCATGGCACCGCATCCCGCATATATCTTGGCCAGAACAAGAACGCGGGAACAACATCAGTTACCGCAAGCAGCGATGCGGCCCGGCACCGCATCCTGCCTACAAGGCAAGTGGGTCTGACACCACAGTGCAAGTGGCACTGGGAACAGTCGCCTATCAGCCCACATGTGTGCAACAGTCTGACACCACAGCAGGACGTGGCATCACCACCATAACCGATAGGTCTGACACACCTGCAAGAGACTGTGCGATGTCAGACTAGCTACTCAACTACCCTCCTTCACTGCTCGGCTATAAATACCCATCCCAAACCAGGTATGAGGCATCTCTTCTCAACCCTCTCCTTACTACTACTATCACACTTTGCTTCCCAAGCAAATTACTGATTCTCACGCCGGAGAGTGGTAACAAGGAGCACCCCCCACCCCATCCTCCTTGTTACGAGTTACGGCTTGTTTCCTTGTGCAGGAAAGCAACCAGCGGATGATCCAGCCGGCGATCCTCGGAAAGAAGGGATTAACCCTACTTGACGAGACCAGTGAGTTAACCCCAACCGGTTAATCATTGTTTCATCATGGGTGTTAACCCATGAAATCATTTTAAGCCCTATGGGTTTCTATAGTGTCAAGAATGAGCGCTAAGTGTAGATGATTATTTTCTTGTATATATACTTTGTTATACTTTAAATTCCAAATATAAATCCTTCGTTATCATCCAAATAGTCATACACCAATGTTTACTTGTGTAGAAGGACTTGGTGTTCCATCCTCAAATAACCAACAACTCGTCACGGAATAACAAGTGGAAGCTTGCAAAACCGTGAGTACACTTGACCCGTTTTACTTTTAAAACACTTTGGGTTGTAACATGTTAATATACAAACTTCGCTATCACACACTTAAACATGCTTTATATTCTCAATCCTATATACATGCTACTTGTTTACTTAGGTTCATGCTAGATTATACATGCTTTATGTCATTAACTTTGCTAATCCCCAACTTAACATATATAGTGCTATAGGAGTAGCACGCCACCCGTCGGGGTCTTGTTAAGTCTTTATTTATTCTTGAACGACCTCGTCACTTTTGTGGCGAGGGATGCTAAATACTAGTGGACACTTGGGTTTGACATTTTGTGACGCATGTTAGTTATCTTGTTTACAAATTGCCATGTGGATTCGAGAAAATGCTTTTATACTTATGCTATATTTATACAAATCTTGTGTACTCGACAATGCTTTCGCATTGACACTTTATAATATGTTACAAGTTGATGATGATGATCGTATGACTCTAGTAGGGATGACTAGAAACACACTCAAGAAACTACTAGATTTGATTTATTATGTTATGTTGAACTCATTGTATTGTCTTTTGTTGGTTGTAATTTAACAATTTGAGTTATGTAATGAAAACGGTTTTGATTTAAATATTGTCACCATTAGCGTTATGTGTGATGAGCAATCTTTTTCGTCCCACTCCGACGATTCCGCCATTGGTTGGGGTGTGACAGGTTGGTATCAGAGCCATAACTATAGGGAATTAGGTAGAATTGCTATGTTATGACCTAGTCTATAGTAGGTACCCTATTTTGACCATTCTTGTTACTTGTTAAAATGTTTATTCTTCCTACTTTGCATCTTTCTCTTCTTTTTGGTCTTAATACTTACATTATGTCTTTCCTAAGACATTTATACACAAATACACTATTGAAGACTTGAAGACACTCGTAATACCAACGAGACGAGTTTACCAAAGTAGGCGTGAAACCCACAATTTGGTGAACGACTCTCACTTCACTTATTTTTTATTTTGCACGAAATTACACCATTAAGTTAGGAGTGAAATCCACATCTTAATGGTAAATTTCCAATTCGAACTCTAGTGGACCCTCGTCAAAGTGTCAAAATTTAATTTATAAACATCTAAGCTTGCAAGACTCTTTATTGATACTAGGAGTAGCCAGCCCATTTCGATTAGTACCTGCACTTAACCTTTTTGGAAAATACGTCAGTTTTCACTGGTAAATACAATTAACCGACTCATTTTGAAAATGTTTAAGAAAATTGATTTGAATGCACAAGGCGCAAAATCTTTTATAACTTGGGATAATTATTAAAAATAAACTTGTTAAAGAATTATATGTTTATTATACGTTCAGTAGCCCGGGCTGAAAACCGGGTTAAAGATTAATAGACACACCACATAATATATCCCACGACGAGTTATTCTCGAACAGGTGGGTACATTATTTTACATACGCACCGGCAGGTGTATGCCTACACCCCGTGCTTAAGTCGTGGCCATTTCAATGAATAAGCCGAGGATATCCAGGACATGGTCATTAACCCCCCAAAGGCTCGAAATAAACAAAATAGATTAAACGGGTTATCTCAATGATTTAACCTTCTACGATTAAAAATTCAATACCCGACCAAGCGGTATTTTATATACCGTACCCCATGCCCGTATAAGGGAAAATAAGTTAAAAGTATTTACCTGAGCAAATTATACAAATTTATCCCAGCCGTACAAATCAGCAAGTGCAAATATCTTTTACTGGTCTCCTAAATCTGGAACGAAGGTTTTAATTAACCTATTAGATTCCTAACGAGTCTTACTTAAGTTTAAACTTAGACCGGTTAGTTTTAAAGAAAGGTATACGGTTCAAAACGCAAGATTAAGCGAAGACCGGATTAGAATGTGGTTTAGACCCGACAACTATGAATACTTGTATAATATGGGTAAACTAAACACATTCTGAATTTTGAAGTGAAAATGATAAGGTTTGACCCGTTTCGGTTAATTTATGCAAACTAGTTACATAAACCGTACCGAACGCGATAATGCATAACGGGTAACCAAATGAGTCATGAACAGGTTTCCTAAGTTAATATGCCTTAAATATGTTGTGATATCAGTAGGATACCTTCCATTATGCCCAAAACGAATTTAAACTCAAATTAAGCCCCGTAGGGGTATTTTGATCATTTTAAAGATTATAAAAGTGGTTAAATAATAATCTGAGGTTCTGGTCTAAAATGATCAGTAAAAATACTTATTTTTGTAAGTCATATCAGTAGGGTATTGCATATATGTGAAATTTATCATTTTTAACCAAACTATGCACCGTAGGGGCATTTTTGTCATTTCACATAAGGTTTAAAGGTCAAAACTGGAAATCTGAGTTCAAAACTTTTGCTTACTGTTAAAGAATGAAAATTTATTTAAAACATCAGTAGGTATTAAGTCTTATATGTCAAAAATAGTTTTAAACCATACTATGCGTTTATAACGCGTAAAAAGTCGGTTCTAGGCGATTTTAAGGTTATATAAGGAAAGCGGAGATTTTTATCAGCCCAGAAGGCTTAAAATATTTTATTTATCATATAAAATCAGTAGCAAAATATTTGGTATCAAAATGTTATGTAAAACTCATTTTATTATCAAAAAGGGTATAACCGTCAATTACAGAATCAAAACAAGAACCCTATGTTATGATCAGTTTAAAAATAAATAAAAATTTTCAAAAATCCCAAAATATTATGTTACATTAGTGGGTAAAAAGTTTGGTGTCGAAATTCGGGTTTAAATAGGCTTTATGCTAAATATGCCGTTTAATTAATAAAAGCTTTCAAATTACGATATTGAGCATAACTCCTAATTTAGACCTCAAAAAGATGTCAAATTTTTAGGACATGTTTATAAATCAGTAATAAAGGTTTTTGTCCTCTCACATTTTCAAAAATCTTGTTTTAATGTCAAAAGGGCATAATGGTCAATTTTAGGCACTTAACGGAAACATGCAATGAACTAGGATTACAAAGGAACCACATTGTATAAACTCAGAGGGTTATACTAACATGTAACATGGTCCTAATGGAACCCTAAGGCATTTCTAAAACAATCTAAATCGGGTCAGAACTGAAAGTCAAAGCAAAAGTCTTCTTTTGCGACTTCCGGTTCCGAACCGAGCCTAATCTCAGAATTGTCGGGTTGAACATGCTTAGACATGTTCTTACATTATTTACCAAGTCATTTTAGTGTTAAAATAGGTTACATAACTTCTACATTGCTCGTTATGAATTTATTTGCAAAATAGCTTTCTGTTGACTTTTTAATATGAAGTTTGACCCGACAATTGGCCAAATTAGAGTGATAATCAGAGGGTGCCCTTTTAAGGACTTATTACCCACATAATTACCAACTCATAGTCACTTTCAATTCGAATAATGGCTGGACCGTTAGTGATTAATCACTAAGTCAAAGCTTAATTACGACGGCTTTGACTTTCGGTCATTAGACTAGTAAAACATGAAATAGAGAGGCTAAGAATGCTTACTAGAGCTCTTAGCACGAAAATGGAACTGAAGAAAACTTCTTGATGTCTAGAGAGCTCCAGAGGATGGGTTTTGAAAGGATTTCAAAGTGAGCAATTTCAAGTGTTGCAACATGGGGTCTTATATAGGATTTCAAAATTCATAAGATCATTCCACACAAGCCTATAACTGATTTCTGATGATCCCAGGTGTCCCCTATGCATGTAATACTGTTGGCTCAGTCCCTGAATTCGAAAACAAGCTTCCTAAGGCGGTGGAATTGGCTGCACAGGCAGCTGTCCATTTTTCTGCCCAGTTACAGGTCTTACGGACCGTAAGTTTAGGGCCTTACAGTCCGTATCCGCTTTTTAGTTTTTATCCCCCAGATCAGCCACCTTACGGTCCGTAAGGCGGTCTCTTTGCGGTCCATAAGACTTGGTCAGAAGACAAAAATTTTGAGAACTTTTGACATTTGACCATGTAACCTATAATACCTTGAATCTCTGGTCATTATCTACAGTAAAGGCCCATATGATCAGGTCTGCATTGCTAAGAATGCATTGCCATGCATTGGTTGCCTTAGAGTCTAGTAAAAAGAGGTTATTGAATGAAATTGGTCGATTTTGCACATGGGATTCCAAATTCTTGGATTTGAATATTGAATTATTCATTACATGATTTAACCGGATACCCATGAAATCTTAATCAGATTTTTATGGGAATGTAATTATATTTTACTAAAGTTGAAAAATGTTAAAAGGTCACTCAGAGGTAATAATTAACATGTTGACACTTTTAATTTCTTCATATATCCTTTTTAATCATGATCCGGGTTTATAACATGTTTAGAATCCATGACACGTGTCTTTATTATATTGGTCGTGATTTTACGAGGTGTTACACCCAAAACCAATGAGGATGCCTTTCGTATATCTGCCGAGCTCATTCTTCATGGAACCTACGACAAGGTTTCGACGAAGAGTGCCAAGAAAGCTTTGTATTCCTTGCGGAGATACTTGCTAGCCTGAACACACGACATGAGTTGGAGTTTCTTCGACGCGACTTCACCGTAAACACACAATTGATCACCATTAGCGAGCGAGAATCGAATCATCTTATCGAAGCACACAACTTCAGCATGGTTTTCACGAAGAAAGTCCATGCCTACTATGACATCGAAACTACCGAGCTGCATCGGAATAAGGTCGATAGGAAAGATGTGATTGTTGAGTTCAAGAGTACAATTACGAAGAACATAGTTGACGGCGACGGTTCTTCCGGTGGCAACTTCAACATCGAACGTCGAGGGGAGTTGGGTGCGCTTACGATTAAGGAGCTTTTCGAATTCAAACGAGACAAAAAAGTTTATTAGCTCCAGTATCAGATAAACACGAAGCATAATTACCATTCACAAGGAACGTACCATTAACCACGTTGTTGTCGGCTTGGGCTTGGCACACATTGATATTGAAAGTTCGGGTGCGTGCTGCTTGTTGTTGTTGCTGCTGAGGCTGTTGCTGCTATTGTTGTTGCTGCTGCTGTTGTCGCTCTTGTTTCACAACTCGATTCGGGCACATGTTCGCGAAGTGGTTTGGATCACCACAAGCGAAGCAGACTCTAGCATTGACCGCGGGTACCTGAGCCGCTTGTTGGCCTTGAGGAGCGAGAAGTAGAGTTTGATGAGCAGTAGCTGGAGCTTGACGAGGACCTATACGGCAGCTGGCGGTGACGTGGCCGTACATGTTGCAGTGTACACAAAATCTGCAGGCGATTCCCACTGGGTGGTGATAGGTACAGGTAGGGCAGGCCGGGTGAGGACCCGTATAAGCACGCTTTGCCGGCGGTGCTTGGGTTACCGGTGTCGTGACCTGGCGGTGTTGCACCTGCTGCTGAGCTGGTATAGCTTGGAGTGGGGCAGCAGTGGTAACAGCATAGTTCTAGTTGCTGGAGTTACTGTTGTTCTTCCTCTTGCGACGAGGGGCCTTTGAAGACTGAGGGGTAGCGGTGGCTTCAGTGGTTGGTGCGGTGGTAGCTTGATGCAGGTTCTTGGTGGCTTTATCCCAGAAGCCAGACTTGACTCACTTGTCGTTGATTTCCGTGGCAAGCAGGTAAGTTTCTTCGATTGTTGCTGGCTTTGAAGCTTGCACAAAATCTGCGACACAATCTGGCAGAGCTCGGATATACTTCTTGATCGTCATATCTGAAGTCTTGACTTGATCAGGACAGATTATGCTAAGCTGCTTGAAGCGAGCAGTTAAAGCAGCATTGTCACCATCCTTCTGCTTGATATGCCAGAATTCGTCCTCCAACTTTTGGCGCTCGTGGGGAGGGCAGAACTCTTCCAACATGACGTTCTTCAACTCATCCCACCTCAAACCATAAGCTGCGTCGTTTCCGAGTTTGTTCCTCTCGGTCGTCCACCAGTCTAAAGCGCGGGACTGAAAGACGCCGGTTGCGTTGAGAGTGCGGAGATCATCGGGACAGTCACTCTGGCGCAGGGTGACCTCGATCGAATCAAACCATTGAAATAAGGCCGTAGGACCATCTTCGCCAGTAAATTCTTTCGGTCCGCAAGCTTTAAACTGCTTGAAGCTGAAAGCAGCTATGGGAGCATCTTTAGGAGTCTCAGTCCTGGACTCTTCAGAAGACTTGCTAGCATTCTCTTGGAGGTCGCTAACGATCTGCGGGACGACTTTCGCAATCTGCTTAGCGGCGAGTGCCGCAAGGCATTTGTCTCTCTGTTCTCGGTGAGCATGTCGAGAGTAACGGGGTCCAGATGACGACATCGTCTGCAACAGACATCGTCACAGGACTCAACACAATTTCGATTATTCCTAGTATAGTCTAGCGATTCGTCATAAAGCTCAGGAACACGTATCCACATAATCACAGAATCACATAGGCACATAAACAGAGATTCATATAATCACAGAAGCACATAAGCACAGTAAAGCATATAATAGCACATAGAAGCAGTCAGAATACAGAAGCCTATCATTCACAGTTCGCGAGAGTTCGAGATTAGCGATCGCGATTAGCGATCGCGATTAGCGATTGGTATAGCGAGTGGTATAGTATAAGTAACATAATCACAGAATCACATAGGCACATAAACAGAGATTCATATAATCACAGAAGCACATAAGCACAGTAAAGCATATAATAGCACATAGAAGCAGTCAGAATACAGAAGCCTATCATTCACAGTTCGCGAGAGTTCGAGATTAGCGATCGCGATTAGCGAGTACATAGCGAGTGGTATAGCGAGTGGTATAGTATAAGTAACATTATAGCATGCGATTATCCATAAGTAGTAGCGATTTGTTAACGTTTTGAGGTAGCTGTGCAGTGCGAATCGTGTGTGTCGATCAAAGCGAGGAGTGTAAAGCGAATAATTCACCAAAAATCGAAACATATAACAAATGAAATCACATATAAGCACATAAAATCCACGTAAAAAGCGATAAATATCAGAGTCAGCAGTTGCAGGCTCAGAATCGAACACATAAAAAACGAGAATAGACTGTCTGCGGCTCGTTAGACGTTGACTACCCAAAGTGTTTCGACTATTCACAAGGACTTTTGGTACACACTTCGACTTTCGGGACTAGGCTCTCGCCTCGACTTTGGGCGATTGGCACACATCCCTCCAGTTACCGTGTGACCTCAAGTTGTTGGAGTCTGTCGAGACTTTGGCGAGAGTTTTGTTAAAACAAAATAGGGCACGGAACGAGTCATCAAGGTTCGGGTTTCACCCCTGACTTAATAACTTTGTTCCTGTTTTGATAAAATAGAGAGGAAAACCTACTTTAAAGTACGGATTTCACTCCTGTTTCAACGCAAATTCTCCTGTTTGTAGATAAAATGCGGGTCAAACAAGTGGTTTAGTCGAGAGTTTGCGGTTTTCACACCTAATCTCGACCCAATCACTCGCTCATTTTTCAAAAATTAGAGTGCAGTGATAGTGTAGCGTAAGCGAGAATAGCAAGAAATGGCAAGTAAGCTTGTACAAAACCCTTCAGGGTATGCACAAGTCGGTTTGTTGGTACTTAACTATAGACTAGGTCGTTCTAAGACATCGACCCAGACTAGGTCGAGTCTGGCCTAATTCCCTATAGTTATGGCTCTAATACCAATCTGTCACACCCCAACCGATGGCGGAATCATCGGGGAGCGGCACTGAGCGAAACAAATTGTTCATGAGTATCCACAACAACTATTAATTACCAGATATTTAAACGTCACGTCCCATACCATACCATAACATATCCAAATAAAACAGTTATTACAGATAATTGTCTCACAAACAAGTACTGATCCGACAACTCAGATTTCAAAAATAGGCAATTTATTTATTTGTTTCTAGGACTCTTTCCTAGCCTCGATTTCATCACACAGCAAACAAGGCGTCCTAGTATCTTATGCACCTGCCACATACGTTAAAGTAACAGTCAATACACATAGTGTAAAGGTGAGCATAAAAGTTTAATAATAGCATAGTAGAGTTCGAAATCGATTACGCATAACTAGTACGTACAACGTGTGATGTGAAGCACGTTAGTTATCGACATGATCCTATCTATACCAATTACTGCGGGTTGACTGCCCAAGGCAGTTCGTAATACATATTCACTACTGTGAACCATGTAATTAATTGTCCTTAACAACCCCTAAGTGAACAGGTGCTGAGTCCAAACAAATAGTACTATCGTTGCTAAGGCAGGTAGACAGCAATCTATGTGTAAACATAACAAACAAGCATTCATCGAGTCACGTATAACATACAGTAGTGGTTAGCGTTAAAGTATTGCGTAGTGTGTTTGATGTGATTTAGAATAAGTAACGTATGTAACTCCCAAAAGTGCGTAAAGCAAAAAGGGTCGAGTATACTCACAGCGATGGAATTGTGGATTGAAGGGAGCGCTTAGAGCGAGGTTAGCCTGAACAGTTAACGATAGCATAAATGATAAGCGGCGCGTAAAACGATACAAGTGTACCAAGGATCGGACGGTAATCCGATCGGATGGCCAGTCGATCAGGTGGCAACCCGTTCGTATGGTCATCCGATCGGATGGCCATTCGATTGGATTGTCACCTTGCTTGGTGAGGATGTGTTTGTGTATGATGGTTTGACTTTTGAAGTTTTCGTTGTAGCATTTTGAAAATAGAGAAGTATCTCTACCCTTCAGGTCGGTCGTTCGATCGAACAGCGATCCGATTGGCGAGGCTTCTCAGGGTGAGAACAAGTTCACAGCAGGACGGTCACTCAATCGGATAGCAATCCGATCGGGTGGCAACCCATGTGTATTGAACATGTTGAAAATTGTTTAAGTACCAAAGTCCTAGACGTCACACGATCGGACGGTCGCTCGATCGGATGGCAATACGATCGGACGGTAATCCGTTCAACGTCCAAGTCCTTGAATAGTTTGAATAAAAATGTTGAAGTGTGGAACCAATGTGCAACCCGATCGGACGGTCGGTCGATCAGATGGAAATCCGATTGGACGGCAATCCGATCGGACGGCAATCCGTTCCGACGTCCTGATCGTCTTGACACTTGATTCTGCTTGAAGTTTTGTAGTTTTGAACGAGACGTTTTGATACCTTGCTTGAACAATCAGAACCCTTAACTCGGCCCAAGTGACTCGACCGAACAGGAATCACCCAAGTCCGACCGGTTCACGGTTCGAGTCGGTAGTTCATGTTCAAACCCGAAATCAATATCTCTCGGATGGAATTCGGATCTAGAACTGATACATCACTACGAACGAGTAGAAGATCAGAATAAGCTCTGATTCCATCGGGTTTGAGTGCATTGAGGGTAAAAGAGTTGAAAGAAAGTTGGAAAACCATCTTTCAATGCTTTTCTCCATGAATATGTTCAGATATATATAAGACCTTTGTTCATTCATGTGGAAATTGTCCAGATCTAAGTTGTTCATGGTGGATTGAAGCCAAAACATGAAGTTCATAAGAACTCCATGATGACATCATCCTAGAACACCTCAAATCCACTGATTTATCGGTTAAAAGTTGAGATTCAAAAGATAGAAAGGTGTAGGAGTGCGTGTAGATCAAGAAAGTACAAGATTTAGGTTAAAAACTTACAAGAATTGAGAGAAATCGGTAGAAAAGAGCTTGAGAGCGGCTGGGTCGAGTGAGAGGAGCTGTCACCATCAAATGAGGTAACAACTGGGGCATTTATAGGGTTTTCCAAAATGGACAGTGGCTGGTCGAGCGGGTGGCAACTCGATCGGGTGGCAACCCGATCGGATGGCAATCCGATCGGTTGGCCACTCGGTCGGTTGGCCACATGACCCTAGAGTTCGGCGTGATAGGTTTTGTCGTTTCGATTCGCGTGTAATGCGTTGCGATGCGATTCAAGGGAGCGATGCGATAGAGTTGCTTATTAAATTACTTTTAATCCCAACTACTATATCTAATATACAATCATCCTAAATATCCTGCGATTAGCGTTTGCGATTCGATTACGATAGCGTTGCGATTGCGTTTCGATTGATTACCACAACATAATATAACATAAATAAACATGCACAGGTAACACATAAGTAGCACACACACGTAAAATAATATCCAACCACGTAATTCGAGTTGCGGGTGCGATTGCGATTAAGTCGATTAGCGATTAATATGCGATTAAACCTCGATTATTAACAAGTACTCCACATAATACAACTAATGTGATAAAATAAATAGATTATCTACAAGTCAAAGAAGTCAAAACAGGAGTTGAGCCAGGAGTGACAGATCGCCATTAGTAATCTTTTCTTCCTTTGACTTCAATCTTGACTTTGACTTTGACTTTGACTTTCGAAACACGGGGTGTTACAATCACTATAACAATCCGAATTATTTTATCAAATCCTAGTGCAACATGTGTCCGAAACTCTCCAAATAATTCTGATTTGTGGAAGGAGAGGGACGAAATAAATAAAATTAAAGGTTGAATCGAGTAAAAGGGCTTAAAATGCAATTTTTGCATTATGGAGGTCTCTAACGGACCGCAAGCCATTACCCCATACAATCCGTAAGGGATTTTAAAAATTTGAGTGCCAGAGGTCTTTATGGATCGCAAGACATTACTCTTTGCGGTCCGTAAGGAGGTCGCTGACAACCAGAAGTTAGCTGTTAGTTATAGCCTTGCCCTCTTGCCACCTAATCGCGATTTCTGCCACCTTCAACCTTCTTCCAACATCTGCACTGCCACTAATCTCTTCCTAAGAACTTCTGAACACACTTGTCACAGTTATGGACCTTATGGACTAGTAGAAATAGGAGTTTAAGTTTACATTTTCATCACACCATTCTCAAATTTCATTCTTAATCACTTGGAGTTGTTTCTGAACCTAAGAGGCCCCCTTTCCTAAGTTCTAAGTGTTCCCTCTATCAGTAGAAAGTGTTCCCTCTAGCTCTTTTCAGTTTTATAGTTAGAATTTAACTGAAAGTCAAGCAGTTTGACTTTTTCTTTGACTTTCAATTCTGGCCATTTCGGTCAAGTCAAAGTTCAAATTAAGTCTTCCCACATGACTTTTATAATGAAGGTATTAATTCCCTGATAGAGGGATTTTTAAGTAGGTTAAATAAAGAGTCGGACATGTATTAAATAAAAGTAAAAAACAATGTTCATGTATTTTACGACAATGGATTTTTAAGTATTATAACCACAAGGTTTGACACCATAATAGTTCATATAACATTATAAAGTACATTTTGACGTGTCATTCTCGTCATATTCAGTTTAGCACTCAATTCCTAGTCGAAAGTCAAATAATTTGACTTCTGCTTTTACTTTCGATTCTGACCCGTCTGGTTAATCTAAAGTTCGATTAAAACTCACCACGTGATCGTAATATCATAAGGAATAACACCCTATGATTATACCTTCTGGTCATCACGCTTGGACGAGTCAAAGATATATTCCTTAAAAAGGTCTAAAATGCCTTTTTTGGCAGAAAAGCAAACAAATTGGTTATAAGCCTATGCAATCCGTATAAACTAGTTGTAACGGGTCAAATGTTTTTAAAACCTTTCCAAATCATAATGTTTGGTTAAATAACCCGTATCTAATGAGGCTTCGCACTCGGACGGGCATAAACCACATTCTATCCGAATAACGCTTAACCTAGCAGAACCAAGCGTAAATCTAAGTTAACGGGTCAAAGTCAAAGACTTACCGATGACTCGTAAACATTCTAACGGATAATAATTCTATTCATTCCAGACTATAGAGCCCTTCAGATAATTGTGCCTAGGTTTAATAAACAATGAATACGGCTTTGCTACGAGAACCAAATACATTGTTTTAGACAGCTAGCAAATGTAAATACACTTAGGGGCTGTTTGGCAACTTCTGAATGGTTAAGTGCTGAACCAGTAAGAGGTCTGAACCATTAAGTGTTGAATCAGTAAGAGATCTGAACCATTAAGAGCCAATATAATGCTTGATCGTTCAAAGACAAATGTTTAACCAATTCAGATTAGAGGTCTTAACCATTCTGACTCTGTATAATGCTTAACCATTCAGAGGCAAATGTTTGAACCATTCAGACATCTGCTCGCTAAACAAACTATCTGAACCATTAAGGGCTGAACCAGTAAGAGGTCTGAACCATTAAGAGCCTCATTAAGAGGTAAACAAACAGCCCCTTAGCCTCTTTTGCTTTTAAACCTTGTGATATGGCATTAGCCACTTGGAGTGGTTATTATACAAATGAGCAAATGCTTTCATAAATATAAGAATCCGGTTTAATCCGTATTGCTTGATTAACATTAAACACTTGGGGGTTAATGATACTGTGTCCGGGCGTCCTGACTCATTAAATAGAAATGACCATATAAAATATGCACAGGGTGTAGGCATACACCCGAAAGACATAATATTAAAGATGGTGTGTACATTGACCAAATACCGGTATAGATTTCTAGTCTCTGACTGTATTGACAAGCATGTAAAACTGATGACAAGAAATCTATCCCAAGAAATACTAAAATGATTACCTACGGATTTTCATAATATATATATATATATATATATATATATATATATATATATATATATGGTTAGGTTAACGTACAAATGCCCTTATCATACATTACGTACGCGATCATCTCAACCGTCAGATCTTCATCCTACATTGAAATCGCATGTTGATTTTTTGTAACAATTTCGCATGTTGGTTTTTTAACATGCGATTTCATCAAAATTATCACATGTGAAATTGTTACAAAAAACCAACATGCGATTTCATCAAAATTATCACATGCGAAATTGTTACAAAAAACCAACATGCGATTTCATAAAAAATTATCACATACAATTTCATCCATGCTATTTTATAACATGCGATTTCACATCGCGTACATAGCGTACGTTAAGCCATTTTGTACAGTACACTTTCTCTCTCTCTCTCTCCCCCTCTCTCTCTCTCTCTCTATATATATATATATATATCAAATGAGATTTCGAAATGATTTTCAGAAAGAGTCGGTTATTAGTATTTACCAGTGAAAACTGACGTATTTTCAAAAGATTGATCACAGGTAACAAACCATGATAGTAGGTTGGATACGGTTCGGCCAAGAAATGCTATGAAATTTGCGACTCCATGGCTAAAGACCTGATATCCAAAGTCTATTTTATTTGATCCTACCTTATGGGACTTTTGTACCGAACAACTTGTTATAAGTGTTATTTAATATATTTCAAGCTTTTGTATATACATATTTTATCATCCTATCTTTTGCTGCCAAATTGTGAAACTGTTATTAATCGTCACATATAAACCCACCTTTCGGGTCTACCAAAAATCGGGGTGTGACAATCACCAACCGTGTAATGTTGATAAGTTATACCGTGCGTTTCTTCATTATATCTTGGGAAGTGATATCGTCACAAACTGCACATCACCTCAAACCAATAAGTTATAGTTTTGATTGTTGTTGACAGTTCGATTTAGATATTATCTGAACCCGGTAACCAACAAAAACTCAGCATTGTAAGGGGACTGGGGTGGCAACGTGATGACAAACTATCACTCGTGGAAAACAACCAAACACCACCGCCACTATACACTATCACTTGTGGATTTCTTCACGCGTTGAAGGGTTGTGAGTGATAGGTTGTTGAGTGTTGTGAGTGATGGGTATTGTTGGGTGTTGTGAGTGATGACCATTGCCATTAAAAAAGGGTTGTGAGTGATAGAATAATGGTTGATGCCATGACGGAACTTGATTGGATGTTGTGAGTGATGGAATTTTTGCAAGTGATAACCACCCCCCCCCCCCCCCCCTAAGATCAACTAAAGAAAGATATCATCAAATACTTCTTCTCTTCATCAAACAGGCACAATCTCAATTTTCATCTAACTTTATCTACCTAAGACCTAAGTTAATGTTTATGACAAATTCAAAGATTACTAAAAACTGGTTGATCAAAGAAATTGTTTTTTGTGTGCAAGTATATAATACATCATATTGGTTTTGTCAAAATATATAGAGAAATTGTTGCACATTTTATAATAATGTAGCTATATGTAAGTGTGCGTGTGGGCACATCTGTGTATGTATTTATCCCTTCACCTTCCACACACCTTTCCCTTCTTCCCTAACCTAATCATTCATTTCTCCATCCTTCAGGTCCTTTACTTCAACCCCTTGCAAACAGTCTCTTCAATTCACTATCATGGCTGATATGCAACATGTTGCAGAATATTTTAGGGTTTCTTATTTAGGTCAAAACCCTAATTAATTAACCACCATCTTCAAGATTCAAGATTCAACCTTTAAATGTTGGGTTCATCATCTTATTCACATCATCATGAACACCAACAAAACCAAGATCAAGAACTTCACTTACAACCAGATCTAACATCCCCACAACCACCACCTGCCGGCACAGAGTTACACTACCACCAGATACCACTACCGTCCAGCTACCTTCGTCAACTCCTGTTAGCCTGTGCACACTCCATTTCTCTCTCTGACTTCACCACCGCCCACCGTATCGCCACCGTCCTCTTCTCCAACTCTTCCCCTTCCGGTGACTCATCGGAAAGATTAATCCATTCTTTCACCAAAGCCCTCTCTCTCCGCCTCCCACCATCTCTTTTACCCACTAGTTTTGCCAACACTTCTTCTAACAATAATGATGCAATTCTATAATCATCATATCTTACTCTCAACCAAATAACACCCTTTATAAGATTCACTCACCTCACTGCTACTCAAGCAATCTTAGAAGCCATTGATCAACCCCACCAAGATCATATTCACATACTGGATTTTGATATCATGCACGGTCTCCAATGGCCGCCGTTAATGCAAGCAATCGCCGACCACCATCCTCCATTAACCCTCCGCATCACCGCCGTAGGAACCGACCTTGACATCCTCCGTAGAACCGGCGATCGTCTCTCCAAATTCGCACACTCACTCGGCCTCCGGTTCCGGTTCTTTCCGCTTTTACTTACTAACAGCATTAACGAAACTGTTGATGATGTTATCAACCACCTCTCCAACGTTGACCGGCTTTCTAACGAAACCCTAGTGGTGAACTGTGTGCTTTACCTCCACCGGATGTTGGTAGACCGAGATAAGGTGGTTATGTTGTTGAAAAAGATTAAATCTATGAACCCTAGAGTTGTTACTTTAGCTGAAAAGGAAGCAAACCATAGCAACCCTTTATTTGTTTCAAGATTTGAGGAGGCTTTGAGTTATTATAGTGCTGTGTTTGAGTCGCTAGAGGTGACGCTGCCGTCGAACAGCCGGGAGCGGATGGTGGTGGAGCAGGTGTGGTTTGGGAGAGAGATTGTGGATATTGTGGTGGCGGAGGGAGAGAGTAGGAGAGAGAGAGATGAGATGTTTGTATCGTGGGAGAGAATGATGAAGATTGCAGGGTATAGGAATGTTGCTTTGAGTCCGTTTGCTGTTTCGCAAGCTAAATTGTTGTTGCGGCTTCATTATCCTTGTGATGGGTATAATCTTGAGGTTGCGAATCATTGTTTGTTTTTGGGGTGGAATAATCGACCCCTTTTCTCTGTTTCTTCTTGGCACTAGATAATATTTATATGATATATACATGTTTATCATTTGTAACAATATGTTACTTACATGCATATATACATACATGCATACATACATACATACCCATGGATACACAGGATTCTATTTTACATATGTGCATGGTTAGCTCTATAAGTATCTACAAGAGCAAACCCTAATTATATAGTATGTTGTTTGCATGAAAGATAGAAAGATGAAACATACACATGTCTTTGAAATGACATGACTGTTTCTAATTATTCACCTGTGTGTATTAGTGTATATATGTATATGTCATGCGTATATACATATAGGAGATGTGAGTGACAGATGACACACACGCAGAGACTAGGTGGTGTTAGTATATATATAAGTATGTAGGTGATTAAGTAAACCTAATTCACTGCTTGACCATTTTCAACTGTTGAATTGAATCAATGGCTTAAAAGTTATAAAGAGGAATGCATTACGTCACTTGTTAGTTGATAATGGAGTAGGTTAGGGAATTAAGTGGAGTTAAAGTGGTCGGATATGATAAGGTTGAATAAAAAACTTTTGATATTAGGTCTTTATAGTTGTTCCTTTAGCTTGTTCTATATTAGGTGTTTATAGTTGTTCATTTAGCTTGTTCTATGAGTTCTAATAGATTTTGGTCCTGAATTATTATTATTATCGATACTTTTAGGGGGGACGGGGCGCCCCGTTATGAGCAAAACATCACGCGTGAAACATAAGGAAACACCTCTGCCACCAGTTATCATCACGCGTGGTGATGATAACGCGTTGTCATCATTACGCGTTTTAATTTCAAAAGTCGAACGTTATATGACCGTTTGGGTGAAAAAAATGGACCCTTTTTTTTTGGCTATATATACACACACACGCAATACAATATTTAAAACACCAAACAATACACACAGAATACTTCCAACAAAAAAACCATCACTAGTGATGGGCATTTCCACTAAAATCCATCACTAATGGCCCATCACTAGTGATGGAATAATGCTCGATAGCATGGCGAAACTTGATTGGATATTGTGCGTGATGGAATTTCATCGCTAGTGGAGCACCCTTACCCCTTACTGAACATATTATTTTCTGATGCTAAGGGTAGCAATAATTATTGGATAAAGATATATAGTGATTTTCGAAAAAAAAAAAAAGTTTCTTTTTTACTTTTCCAATCTTAATACCATCTTATGTGCGACACTAGAGAGTAGAAAAAAACACATAAATGGATTATATGTAAGATGGCATCAAGGGTGAGCACATAATTAAGAACCATTTAACGAAAATTAAACAATCGGACTGATTTTAACTGATATAATCTACGGTTATATAAGGTCTTGAGGTAGTATTAACTAATTTATCGGTTATGGTTTCGGTTTCGGTTTTGAAGGTCTGGTCAACTGCCAATCCGCCATAATAATTGAACCAAACCGATTCTCAAGTTTTGTGTGACATCTTCTAATTCACGGATGCATGAACAACACTTGCGTATGCATGAACAATACTTGAATTCGCATCAAAGCTTGGAACCATTACCCATTGGACCATTAACTGATTTTAACAATCTATTTTATCAATTACTATGCTTTGTAAATCTTCTTCACCGTTAGACCATTAGAAGATTTTAAATAAGCGAACCATAAAGTGATGTCACTTCTCATCAGGTTTCATGAGTTTGAATCTCATGATGAACGCTGGTGTAGAATTACGAATAGAAGCTGTTATAGAAAAAACAAATTGCCCTCTATAATTTATCGCATACTTCATATCTCATTGAAAATAAACCGATTCTCAAGTTTTGTGTCACATCTTCTAATTCACGGATGCATGAACAACACTTGCGTATGTATGAACAATACTTGAATTCGCATCAAAGCTTGGAACCATTACCCATTGGACCATTAACTGATTTTAACCATCTTTTTATCAATTACTATGCTTTGTAAATCTTCTTCACAGATGAATCCAGCTAGATTCATTGGTAACAGGTTGGCCGTCAACTTATGTCCTAACAATTCTATCTTTGCTTTCTGGAATATTTCGCGTATGCTGATAGAGTTTTCATTTGCCGTCTCTACCGTACAGGCAATTGGCGAAGCTTAGTTGTGTCGAACATTTGAAATCGTCTTGTGTTTGGGTCGTGCTTTAGGCCGACCCGTTTAACGTTTATTTGTGAATACGAGCACTCAATTATTGGTGCTGAAATAAACTTTTTTTGTTTCTTCATCTTTCTTCTCGAGTTAATGAACTTGGTTTTATATATTTAATTTGAGATTAGAAAACATAGAAAATATTGGAGAATCAGTAATTAAAACTCACAAATAAAGTTGTTCGTAAATTAAGAGGTTAAGATGATAATCAATATCATTTTGAAAACTAATGTTGGATGGAAATAAGAAAAATCAAACTTAAAATTCCAACAATAACTACATCTAAAATCTAAAGAAGAACTTTAAAAACCCTATACAAGTTAACTTATGTGTTAAATGAGTCATATTTTGATATATTTATAGAACGGATTATGTTAGCCGATCTACTCATTTTTCTTTATTGTGTCGTGTTCGGGTTGTGTCAATAATTACCACTCTAATTCTACTCTTTTCTAAAGGAATTAATTTTTAAACACGGTAGTTATTATTATTTGTGAAACTTTAATTAACACATTCACAATTGTTTTTTTAGTTGTATAAGCTATTGAGAGAAGGGAAAAATGTATAATCTTTTTTTTGTTGTAGTAATAAACATCTAATTTTGTTGTAATAATAAAAATATAATTTCGTATTGTGCTCTCACGTGTGTATATATTCTATTCTATTCTATCTATCTTAAAAACCAAACTCGGTGGAATTTTCCACCGGCTTTGGTTGGCCCTTCAACTTTCGGACTTGACAATTTTAGTCCTTTCTTCATTTTTAATATCCTCTACTTTAGTAATTGGCATTTTTAGCCCCTAGCTTTTTACTAAATTAATTTTCTCTAAATAACTTTCGTTCGTTAATCTCTTTTGTTAATTACTTTTTTACATTTATATTTTTATGTACGTGTCGGTATAAATTTGACTGTGTCTATGTTTCGACGTAAATTGTTTCCGGAAACGAGTCAGGTCAAATATAATACGTGTTCGTTTAGAAAAACCATTTTTACGTGCATATTTTTATGTATGTGTTTTTATTAATTCAAGTTGTTCTACTTCCACCGGCTTTGGTTGTCCCTTCAACTTTTGGACTTGGCAATTTTAGTCCTTTCTTCATTTTTAATATCCTCTAGTTTAGGAATTGGCATTTTTAGCCCCTAGCTTTTTACTAAATTAATTTTCTCTAAATAACTTTCGTTCGTTAATCTCTTTTGTTAATTACTTTTTTACATTTATATTTTTATGTACGTGTCGGTATAAATTTGACTGTGTCTATGTTTTGACGTAAATTGTTTCCGGAAACGAGTCAGGTCAAATATAATACGTGTTCGTTTAGAAAAACCATTTTTACGTGCATATTTTTATGTATGTGTTTTTATTAATTCAAGTTGTTCTACTTCCACCGGCTTTGGTTGTCCCTTCAACTTTTGGACTTGGCAATTTTAGTCCTTTCTTCATTTTTAATATCCTCTAGTTTAGGAATTGGCATTTTTAGCCCCTAGCTTTTTACTAAATTAATTTTCTCTAAATAACTTTCGTTCGTTAATCTCTTTTGTTAATTACTTTTTTACATTCATATTCTTATATACGTGTCGGTATAAATTTGAGTGTGTTTATATTTCGACGTAAATTGTTTCCGAAAACGAGTCAGGTCAAATATAATACGTGTTCGTTTAGAAAAACCATTTTTACGTGCATATTTTTATGTATGTGTTTTTATTAATTCGAGTTGTTCTACGTTTCGGCCTAAACTTTTTTGAGAAACGAGTCAGGTCAAATATAATATATTTTCGTGCTTATTTTATGTACCTTTTGTAAATTTTGTTCCGAAATGAGCGGAGTCAAATTGTGGGTTTTCTCCTTTTTTAAAAGCCCTAATTAATACCATATAATACGTTATGATTGTACAATATAAATTCGATTTATTTTACGTTTTGATTCAATCGGAATGCTTATACAGGTTACATTGAGTTCAATCGGATACGTTGAAATACGCATTCTAATGGTTAATGTATCTCATAACGATTGGACTAATTCATTCGATTTTTGTGTTGTACCCGCGCCGCAACGCGCGCGAGCCTTATTACTATTTATCATTAAAAACAAGCATATATTCTTTTTACTGGTACAATTTAATGGGTTTATAGAAGCTTATTACTATTTATCATTAAAAACATGAGAAAACATATATTCTTTTTACTGGTACAATTTAACGGGTTTATAGAAGTATTTTAATCTGAAAAATAAAAGTTTGTAATAGTAGAAATTTATTTTAAAACTTCTCTTTAAGTATTTGAAAATTTGTGAATTGAATTTTGATTTGTGAGATTTAGTTTATATAAAATAGTACGAGGCGATTATATATTTTAATTCAACTCTAGCTATTCAAGAATATCAGTAGTTTGAAACAATTTTTTTTTGGTATTTTAGTTAATCAATTAATGATAATATGATAAAGTTTATAGAAAAAAGATCAAATACAAATAGCCTTAAAACGTACAAAAAATGAAAAAGTAAAAAAAAAAAACGCAGTAACATTTTTATAACTAATTTTTTTTTGAACGTCCAACATAAGAATCGCCGGGTACTCCGTACGCGGCATCCATTGGCCGAAAGGTAGCCCGCGGCAGCCCAACCTGCACGCACGGAGCCCCTAGCCCACCATGCCACCAGTTCCAGGGAAAACCCGACCCTGCACCCGCCCGAGCCCCGAGGGCACGACAATGCAAAGCCGGTAAAACCCGGGTGGATCAGGAATCGAACTCGAGACCTGTCGGTCAGGAGTCTTCCCTCATTTCCATAACCACTGATCTATAAGCCCAGGGTTAACTAATTACTCGTAGAGTAATTATTAAAATTACCCTACAATATCATTTGTAGGGTAATTTTGTAAAATGATCTTTTAGGATAATTTTGATCTTGTTGAGTAATTTTCTAGAGTATCATAATTACTCTACAAATGATCTTGTATGGTACTTTTATCTTGTAGGGTAATTATGATCTTGTAGGGTAATTTTGTAGAGCATCATAATTAGTCTACAAACAATCTTGTATGGTAATTTTGCTCTTGTAGGGTAATTTTAATCTTGTAGCGTAATTTTGTAGAGTATCATAATTACTCTACAAATGATCTTGTAGGGTAACTTTGATCTTGTAGGGTAATTTTAATCCTGTAGTGTAATTACGAGTAAAATATTTACAAAAATACCACCGTGTTTTACCTTTTCATGCATTTCGTACGTTTTGTACAATAAAGCTATTTGTACACGATTTTTACTCAAAGTTTATAATCATTAACATGAAAACGAATGGATTAAAAAAATCTATTAGGCCAGAGGGTGTGGAGGCGCCACCGCTGCCACCTCACCTCCCATAGCGCCTGGAGGGCGCCACCATCCACACCGCCGTCTTCAAGGAGGAGGCGCCATCATACTTCCGCCAGCATGTTAACGAGCAAAGGGGGCTCCATCGAAGTTGATTGGCTATAAAGGGGGCGCTATAGTGATAAGGTGGCTTTATATCACACCCTACAAGTTAAAGGATGGGGCTTTAAAGCCCTTATATGATGTGGCGGTGAGTAAGCCTGTAAACGAACCGAACATTCATGAACTGTTCATGAACTTGTTCGGCGGGAAGTTCGTTTATGTCCGTTTATTTAATAAATGAACGAACATGAACACACCTTGTCTTCGTTCATTTATGTTCATGAACATTCTTTTATGTTCGTGAACGTTCGTTTATTTACGTTCGTTTAAATTTTAATAAATACATAAATAGTTATATTTATATAAATATTAGGTTTTCTAACTACTTATATAAATATAACTAATTAGTATATCTATGAACCCTTATTTAAATGTGTTTTCGGATGAAATGTAATATATTAGACTTGTTTCTTCAATCATTTTAATTTATGTTTATTCAAATATGTTCAACTATTTTTTTTTATGTTCGTTTGTGTTCGTTTATGTTCGTGAACTGTTCGTTTAGGCTTTAAACGAACGAACATAAACGAACACGGACATGCCCAATTTCTTAATGAACGAACATGAACAAAAAAATGTGTTCGCTTATATGTTCATGTTCGTGTTCGTTTAGGCTTTAAACGAACGAACATAAACGAACACGAACATGCCCGATTTCTTAATGAACGAACATGAACAAAAAAATGTGTTCGATTATATGTTCGTGTTCGTGTTTGGTTATAGTTAAATGAACGAACACAAACATGCCTATGTTCGTGTTCGTTCGGTTCATTTACAGGCCTAGCGGTGAGGTGGCGTGATAAAGCCCCTAGCCACACCCTCCCGCCTTATATTGAAGTAAAACTAAAAGTGACGGGCTAATTTACCTAGTCTGTTTGCTTATTAAGAAAATAATATTGTCTGTGTAACTCAAAACTGTATAATTATAATAGTAAGAAGGGTATTGATAATAATAAATAGTTGAATGTTGGGTTGTTGATGGCCTAAAATTATGCCTCTTGTCTGCTAAACAAGAGTATGAAAATTGGGGCTTCTTTGCTTTGCTCCCCGTTGTCCCTTTCCTACTATTATACTTCGCCAAGGGATCTCTCTCGTGTCTCGTAAATCTTACTTGTTCCTTTTTATTAAACTATAATATTTAAGCAACTCAGTTGCAAAATGAATCTTTCAAATAAATATATTAAGCAAACATAAAATAATCAAATAAATAATGTCCAACTTTTAAAATGACGAGTATACATAGAGAAAGTGTAAAACATAATAGTGTTTATAATCGTGCGTCGCATACGCGATCAGTAGATTGAGACGCGTGTTATTTCTTATTTTTTATAACGTGTGGATTATGTATATAACATGCGTAATTAGGGGTATGGAACAACCCATGCGTAATTTTGAGTTTAACATGCGTAATTTTCATGTTTAGGGGCATGCGGATTTTTTTATAACGTGCGTAATTATACTGAGTTAATTACTATTGTGCCGCCGCGTTCAAATGAAGGCTCAGATGCGCAATTGAGATGCTCGTGTACACTTCGCACGATAAGAACTCTTGTACATTAACCGGCCTCAGTATATATATTATTAGCTTGAAGAGAGCATATGCTGATAATTATGTCATTATTAATTACTATTATATTATACTGTGAGGAACCCGTGTGTTGCTGCGGGAGCGACAATTTGCTTATTTTTTAGTTGAAATGATAGATAATTCCGCTACTTACTACAAGTGTGAGACTTACATAAAACTAATAAGAAGTAAAAAAAAATCATGAAAATTTTCAAAAAGATCAAGTTATTCTAACAAATTTGTTGTGACATGCGTGACAACATGATCTCAATTGATGCGTCATCTGTGACAGAGACATATGCTTACTGAGCTCTTTAACTATATTCTTCTAACTATTATGTTTTTTTTTCTTCATAAAACTCCAACAATTCAATATCTTCCTGTGTTTTACCCTTTTCAAACAAAACAAATGGAACTAAAAGGTTGTGTAATTCGGATCCTTACCTTTCAGGATTTGTCCAATTTTCTTTTTCAAGGCAAGAAACGACAAATTGATTTTAAAGTTTGAAAGTCTTAAAAGTCAAACCCCAAATTCATTTTTAGTTTGCTATTTGTTTTTTGAGAAAATTCTAATCTAGTTATGTAAACTAAAGAATTAGAACTGTCTATTTTTACCTAAACCCAACCCAACCCAACCCAACCCGAATCCAAAGCCACCCAAACCCGACCAACCCGAACCTTATATGGGTCAGTTTTGGGTCACTTTTCCCCACCAAAACCCCCAAACAGCCTGCCCTGAATAACCCAAAACACGTGAAAAAACTCAAACTTTTATTGTTTTTTATAGATGTGAATTACCATTGATTTGATTATACCATTCTATAACAGATGAGATTCATTAAGACGACCCAAAACCATCTCTTTCTGCTGCAACCCATTAAAAAAGGTTCCCAGCATTTAGGGCTGCAAACGAACCAAACATTCGGCGAACAGTTCGTGAACCGTTCGACGGGAAGTTCGTTTGTGTTCGTTCGTTTACTAAACAAACAAACATGAACAGAGGTCGTGCTCGTTCGTTTATGTTCGTGAACGTGTTTGTTTGTGTTCGATACTTCATTAGTGTTTTTAGTTTTTATATTTATTTAAATACTTCAAAATTCCGACAAATTAAATATCTAATAAGTGTCGGTGTATTATATATTCTGTTCATGAATGATTGTTTGCGTTCATTTGTTTCCATTTGTGTTCTTGAACATTAGTTTGTGCTCATTTGTGTTCGTCAACGTTCGTTGCCTAAAATTAACAAACAAACACAAACGAACACGAACAAGTTCATTTCCTTAACAAACAAACACGAACATAAAATCTCGTTCGATAAGTGTTCGTGAACGGTTCGCGAACATATATATTTCTTAACAAACAAACACGAACAATGTCTTGTTCGTGTTCGTTCGGTTCGTTTGCAACCCTACCAGCATTCAATGTTCAAAGTATTCGAAATGAACAATCCATGTTATGACAGGAAAAATTGCAAAGCCAGATTCCACATATCTATAAAAGCAACAAGATAAGTTACTACAAGAAACAAATTTCTAAAACACTTAGGCCTGCCGATGGCGTTTTAGAGTTGCATTGCATGACATTTGCTCGCAAAAACCCTTCAATTATTCTTCATAGTTTTTATCCAAAACTCATTTTTATTTGTAATTAATTCATCAAGAAATTCATAATCTTTATTTGTATTTAATCTAGTTATTTTACTTTTTCAATGACTTAAAGAATAATGGTATCACAAGAGCAACCAAAAACAAATAATTAACTCAATTTAATTACAGATCGAAGAGAATGACAATCTATTTAATTACCGTTGTTAATTTCACAATCTATTTAATTAATTTTTCTTCTTCAATTTAATTATTATATAGAAAGACCACTTTACCCTCAACTAACCTCATTTAGTATTTGTACTATAAGCATAAAAATTTGTAATTTGTATTATAGTTGAATGTATTATAATATAGTATAGATATTATAGTCCATATAAATTTATTTATTATATTTATACATACTATTAAATCATAAAAATCCCAAAGGTTCCATGTCTAACCTTAAATTTAATTAATTAATTTCTTTAATTTAATCAAGAGTTAATAGCCAAAATGGTCCCTGAGGTTTGCTCACTTTTGCCACTTTAGTCCAAAATCCCAAATTTTTAAATCTGGGTCCCTGAGGTTTGCATTTTGTTGCCATTTTAGTCCAAAATCCAAAAAACCCATATTTTGACTGTTGAATGCTGATTCTTTTGTCCTTTTGTGTAGGGGTATAATCGTCCATCTTAAGCATTAATATATATATAAATAAAATAAAAAAAAGATTATAATAAAATCTCAAAAACCCAATCTCTGCAATTTCTATCTCTCTCTCTCTCTCTAAACAATTTCTCTCTCTCTCTCTCTCTAAACACACCTCTGATTCTCTCTCTTCTCTCTCTCTCTATAACACCACCGCCATCAACAATGGAGACTCTTCTTCTAACCCTCAACCCACTAAAACCCCAACCCCATCTCTTCAAATTCCCCACCACTGCCATAAACCATCAGCCACCACCGCATCACCTCCACCAAATCAAAAACCACCGCCTCCACCATCACCTAAAACAACCCACATCCGCCATAACCCAAATCAAAAGCCACCGCCACTGCCGGCAACCACCTGAACAACAACAATAATCAAAATCCGGCAACCACCCAAATCAAAAGCCACCACCTGAACAACAACAATAATAAAATGCTGGCAACCACCCAAATCAAAAGTCACCGCCACTGCCGGCAACCAGCTGAACCAAACCTGAACAACAATAATCACCGCCACTGCCGGCAACCACCTTAGCCACCATCTCTGTCGTTTCCCTCTTTCTCTCTCCGACTTCCTCTCTGATCTCCTCTCTTCGATCTCCCTCTCTCTCAAAGATTTTCGGTATGTGTATGTGTCTGATTAGGGTGTTAATGGGTGATGGAGGTGTCTGATTGGGTGTTAATTCGGTGGTGGTGGGTTTGTGGTGGCGGTGGTTCTCACAGAGGTAGCAGGGGTAGGGGTTTGGGTTTTGTTAGGGAAGATGTGAAGCATTCAAAAGAGTTAGATAGAGAGAACTGAGAGAGAGAGAGAGAGAGAGAGAGAGTTAGATAGAGAGAGGGGATGCGTATGAGAGAGAGAGAGGGGTTTAGTTATATATATTTATTTTTATTTAAT
The DNA here is from genome assembly GCA_030545235.1 of Helianthus tuberosus. NCBI lineage: Eukaryota > Viridiplantae > Streptophyta > Magnoliopsida > Asterales > Asteraceae > Helianthus > Helianthus tuberosus. Next base: position 50,769,762 of record CM060364.1, read on the forward strand.
AATTAGTTATAATAAAAGTATAATGACTAAAATGCCCCTTAGGAAAAGGACAAAAACTAGGTTTTTTTAGAAATATGACCTGATTTGAAATTTGGACTAAAATGGCAACAAAATGCAAACCAAAGGGACCCAGATTTAAAAATTTTGGATTTTGGACTAAAGTGGCAAAAGTGAGCAAACCACAGGGACCATTTTGGCTATTAACTCTTTAATCAATTAGTGTATTCAATTGAGAACGCATTATTTATAAGAACTTAAGAGTTCCTTATAATTAATTTATGAAGATAATTAGTGTCATTCTTAAAACTTTTATTTAATCCCTTAATTTAATTCAATTAATGGAAGACATAAGTGGCATGGATTTCAAGGATCAAACGTCTAAATTGCCCTCAAAGTGTCTTAAAACTTTAGACAATGTCCAAGTTCCCCCCCCCCCCCCCCATAAAATGACTTGCTTCATTTGTACATGGTGTTTCAAAATTTGTACCTATGGCAAAATTATGAAAAAGATAGAAAACCTAGTTCTCTTAATCAGGTATTATAGATATAATCTTGTTTCATGGGTTAGGATCAAATACAAAGGATAAAATAAATAAGAAGGGTAAGAAGGATTCTAGTCCATTGATCTTAGATTTGAAGGGTTGAGATTAGTTGTAGGGAAAAGAAGATAATAGAAGAGCATAAAGGGAATCCTATATTTATGGATTTTCTCTCTCCACATGCAAGGCACATGCCAATTCCCCTATCGATTTAAAACGTCCATAACTTTTTCATACGACATTTTTTTTGAAAAAAAATTTCACCATAATAACGAGCGTTTTTTTATCTTTAATATGAGTACCATATTATCATATAAAAATAAAATAAAAATTTTCATTTTTACTGGGTTTTTTTGCATTGTGTTAAAGGTTCAGGTCATTGTGTCTTTTAATTGGGTTTTGGTCAGTAGAGTTTCTATACATTGTGTTATTATCAAAACATATAACACAATGTTAATTTGGGTTCTATCCATTGCGTTTTTATAAGAACCTATAACACAATAAATGACACAATGAAGATGGTGTTATATCTGGGTTTTCTATAAATTGTGTTATTAGTTCAGGTCATTGTGTTTAATATGTTATTCATTGTGTTTTAATATGTTTTCCATTGTGTTTTAATAATTTGTTCAGTTTTTTTTATTATCTTTGTTCATTGTATTTTAGTTTGTTGTGTATTGTGTTTTTAGTTTGTTTTCCATTGTGTCTTCATCTGCTCTCCATTGTGTCTTTTATCTGTTGTCATTAATTGTGTCTTTTATCTGTTGTCATCAATTGTGTTTTTATTTAGTCTGATACTTATTGTGTTATATGTTATCGCCATTGTGTTATACGTTATAGTCATTGTGTTTTAGTATGTTGTCCATTGTGTCTTTCTCTGTTGTCATTGATTGTGTTTTTGATCTACTTTACATTGTGTTTTACATCATGTTCATTGTGTTATTATCAAAACCTATAACACAATGTTGATTTGGGTTCTATCCATTGCGTTTTTATAAGAACCTATAACACAATATATGACACAATAAAAATGGTGTTATATCTGGGTTTTCTATAAATTGTGTTATTAGTTCAGGTCATTGTGTTTAATATGTTATTTATTTTGTTTTAATATGTTGTCCATTGAGTTTTAATAATTTGTTCAATTTTTTTTATTATTTTTGTTCATTGTGTTTTAGTTTGTTGTGTATTGTGTTTTTAGTTTGTTTTCCATTGTGTCTTCATCTGCTCTCCATTGTGTCTTTTATCTGCTGTCATTAATTGTGTCTTTTATCTGTTGTCATCAATTGTGTTTTTATTTAGTCTGATACTTATTGTGTTATATGTTATCACCATTGTGTTATATGTTATGGTCATTGTGTTTTAGTATGTTGTCCATTGTGTCTTTATCTGTTGTCATTGATTATGTTTTTGATCTACTTTATATTGTGTTTTACATCATGTCCATTGTGTAATATGCAACTGGGTTTTTGAATTTTTTTTTTTTTGAAAAATATAACAATATGGTACTCATATTAAAGATAAAAAATGCTCGATTTTATGGTATAATTTTTTTTAAAAACAAATGATGTATAAAAAAGTTACGGACGTTTAAAAAATTGGGGGGGGGGGGGGAATAACATGTGACTTGCATGTGCATATTCTATTTTCTTTTGTAGACAAAATTACCCTTTCCATTTAATTCCTCCTAGGACACTTGTCACTATCTGGTGGCTTCTTACCCTTCTTATTTTTAAACTAGGTTTTTACCCGGGATTGCTTCCCGGGCTCAGGAAAGTTATTTAGATTAATTACTATTTGTTATTAATACGACCACATTACATCAACCATCTCATTCGATTCAACAACATTGTCTTCAAATCACCGAATTAGATCATGAACCCATATTAGAGGTTGTTAAGATCTGGATTTCTTTTTTATTGTGTTTTTGTTTAAGAATTAAGAAGATGAACAAGTAATGCAGCAGAATTAAAATGGAAATAAACTTTGCACACAATCAAACAGGAGAAATGCTTTCAACACATATTTTAACATCTAGGAAAACATTGGAATAGGTACAAGTGGCAGTGATTGTGTGGTTGTTTGTGGTGGTAAAGTGTCATCATCTAGGACAACATTGGTTACCCTTCTACTTTTGGGTTTAGGAGAGGTTGGGGTTGTTTTGATGGATTGAGTGGTAGTGATTTGAGTGGAAAGTTGGTGACTAACAGTTGTTGGAACAACTGGTGTTTCAACCACTGAAGCGGTAAGACCCGGGTGCAAACACAGCTCGATTATTAGAAAATCATGCATAACATATATTGACAGAATACATAGATATGTATGTGTATAGATATTGTACCAAAACATGTTATTTCTTATAGCTAAAAGACAACTATAAGTAAATATAAAAGATATTTAACATGCATAACATATATTGACAGAATATATAGATATGTGTATCGCTTTGATCATTTAAACATACATTTGCCAATATTACAATGCTGAAAATGAAAACAATAGCTGACTATAACTATCAGTGAATAGCCTATCAGTGGATTAAAACACTGAGATTTAACAACAGTCATTATATAAACAATGATTCAAGAATCTTCCTTCTAAAAAAAACAATATTTTAACCCATCAGTCATTTCAATCCCCTTCAACCTCCACAAAACACTATTTTAACCCAACAGTGGTTTTAAACCACCATTTTAACCAAACAGCGGTTTCAACCACAGTTTTCTGAACAGTAGTTCCAAACATCTGTGGACATCAATCTGTTGACCAAAGTCAACAGATGTATCAACCACTGTTTTATTTTCAAACATTTGTTCCCAATAACAGAGCTTTGATCATTTAAATATACCTTTGCCAATATTACAAGCTTTTACACTCTCAAACCTAAATATTTATTTACTTAATTTAAATAACAAACATGGTTAATAATTTTAACACAACTAATTATATAAAAACTACAAGTGTAAAACAGAGGTAACTATATAATAAACAAAGTTCAAAAAAGCAAACAACAATCAATAGAATACAGCATACTAATTCCAAATCAATGCGCGAAACAGCATACAAAGATCTGACGGCTAAGTACTGTCCACGTCACAACCTCTGCTGAATAATGGATGACAGTTGTTAGGAAAGCACTGATGAATCAATATCAGTAGTTTACAGTGATCAAAATGAAAACAGTAGCTGACTATAACTATCAGTGGATAACCTATCAGTGGATTAAAACACTGAGCTTTAACAACAGTCATTATATAAACAGTAGTTCAAGCACGTTCCTTCTCCAAAAAAACTATATTTTAACCCAACAGTCGTTTCAATCCCCTTCAACCTCTACAAAACACTATTTTAACCCAACAGTGGTTTTAAACCACCATTTTAAGCATGTTCCTTCTCCAAAAAAACTATATTTTAACCCAACAGTCGTTTCAATCCCCTTCAACCTCCACAAAAAACAATTTTAACCCAACAGTGGTTTTAAACCACCATTTTAACAAAACAGTAGTTTCAACCACAGTTTTGTTAACAGTAGCTCCAAACATCTGTTTTATTTGCAAACTTCTGTTCCTAATAACAGAGTTTTTATCATTTAAACATAACTTTGCCAATACTACAAGCTTTTACACTCTGAAACCTAAATATTTATTTACTTAATTTAAATAATAAACATGGTTAATAATTTTAACACAACTAATTATATAAAAACTACAAGTGTCAAACAACATACAAAGTTCATCCATCTGTTGACCCAAGTCAACAGATGTATCAACCACTGTTTAATTTTGAAATATCTGTTCCCAATAACAGAGCTTTGATCATTTAAACAGACCTTTGCCAATATTACAGGCTTTTACACTCTCAAACATCAATATTCATTTACTTAATTTTAATAACAAACATGATTAATAATTTTAACACAACTAATTATATAAAGAATACAATTGTCAAAACAGCAAATAGCATTCAATAAAATACAGGATCCTAATTCCTAATCTATTGGTGAAACAGTAGGTTCGATAAGTAAAGCTCCTTTCGGACCATTGTAGTTGTCAACATGTTGGAGGTATTTCAGAAGTTCGTTGGTCAGGTCAACTTCAATCATATCCCCCCAGATGCTTATTATCAGCCACTTGTTGTCTTCAATTATATTAGTACTTCGGCGTGTATCTACATAATCAACTACACGAGGATTATTGAAAACAAACATCTTCATCCAGCCTTCTTCTTCATATCTGAGCAAATCAGCAGTTAGCTCAGCAGACTTTCCAATAACAATCAAATGCAACCTCTTTGCGATGGTCAAAAAATGCCCTTGGCAAGGATTGACTACAATACTCTCGGGAAAATGAAGCATTCTGAAAGTCTCAGTAAGAACATCAAAAGCAACGATGTTCCTCTCACCTAGTGGATACCAATAATTTGAAACCATAAAATATATGGTTTTATCAGCATAAACTCCAGTAGACCATGAATAACGACTTGAACCATAATTGTTTACGATACCGAAATTTATTGTTCTCCATGACTCACGACGACGTGAGTAAACACGAGCAGCAGTTACATTACGGTAACATCTGATGTTCAGCACTTTCAGATCATTAAACTAATCAAAATAAATTCCACCAGTATCAGAGTTTCGATGATGATTGTAATTAAAGTAGTCATCACACAAAACCTTATACCGCCTGATAGTTGGATTCCAAAGAATCAACTGACAGCAAATCCCTTCATTGGAAACTAACAACAACCCATTAAATGAAGATAGAATACGTAAGAAGCTAGGGTGGACATTGTTAGGAAAACTTGAGGTTTTGCTTCTAACAACATCCAAATTACCACCAACTACGTCGTCAATGACAATTGTCGTGTCTTTAAAGGATAGTAGTTTCTTTTGTACTGAATCTCCACTTCGGAGAGCATGCATCATCTGAAATGCATGACTTGACAATTCCCTATAAAAATTCTTGGAAAGACATTTGAAACGGAAAATATCTTCTGCAGAGAGCCTTGTGAAAATCTCGTCAACAATCACTTGAAATCCAAATTTTTCCATTCTGCAGAGAGCCTTGTGAAAATCTCGTCAACAAAATTTTTGAAGATGATTGAGTAGATGGATGAAAACGGTAATGATCTGATGCGTGTGAAGTGTTATATATATTAGGTGTATATTTTAAGCCCCTTTAACACTTATTTTTAGCCAAGTTTTAAATTTATAAAACACGATATTTTACTAACACTAAACACACATATGGGCAAGTGCACCCATCGTGAGCGTAGTATAGTGTTGGCAAGATACCGAGGTCGTCCAAGGACACAAGAGCTTTTAGTACCGGTTTATCCTCAACGTCTAATCAAAATAAAAAGTTTAGAAAAATGTTTTAAACTAAGAAAAATAAAAACTAATTAAAAATGCTGAAAAGAAAATAAAAAGAAAAACAGATAGACAAGATGAATCACTTGGTTCCGACTCGTATCTAGTGTAACCTTTGATTATTTCCGCACTTTTGCACTATTTTAAGAGATTATCTTAGTTATTGTAGTAGGCCCCTCTTTTGAAGGTGACGTTACCCTCACCCCAGTAGTTTGAGTCAGCAAGGATACAATCCAAAAAGGGTGGATTATTGGAAGATAATTACTTAAGTTATTAATGCAAATTATGGTAGGCCCCTCTTTTGGAGGTGATGTTACCCTCGACTAAGTAGTCTGAGTCAGCAGGGATACAGTCCTAAATAGCCGGGTTATAGTATTAATAGTAGTTAACTTATGAGGGGATCAAAGAGTTTGGACCCCCGCCATCCAATACCGTTAAGTATTGAAGGAGGTCCTACTAAATTTGACCCAGGTCCATTGCAGGACCTCTAAACGCTGAACAATGGCAAGACCTTTACCTAACCGTTCCCTTAACCCCCGACCAGGTAGCCAACATACATCCATATAGACCGTGGAGATATGAATGGTGAAAATCTTTTATTTTATATAGACAGTAAAATAATGCCAAGACACCACGGACAAACGATAAGGAAAGATCACCTTCAACATAAGCAACTAGTTATTAAAGTCATTAATACAAAACCAAGTAAAAAGTGCAAAAGATTAGAAATAAAAAGTATTACACTAGACACTTTGTCTTCACCAAGTGATGTAAGAGACTTAGGCAAACATGGCCTTGATTGTCAAGAACTCTTACGATCAATCTTGGATCCCGAGACGACTCACACACTCTACGATGGACAATGGATGATGGTGGTGGATGATGGTGTTATGGTGGTGGTGGGTGGTGGGTGAAGTGTGAGAGAGGTGGTGTGCCAAGGGATGGTTTGAGCTTAAGCCAAGCACTCCTATTTATAGGCTGAACAGAAGCTCGGGCACGGCCCCGTGTCCAGTGGGCACGGCCCCGTGTCCACATCCTTCTCTTTCTTCATTTAATGCAGCTTGTCTTATTAGTTGACCACGCCCCCGTGTCCGCTGAGCACGGCCCCGTGTGCAGAAGAATCTTTGTACTATGAAGATTTGCCTGGATTGTACGAATCTTATAGTTGACCACGGCCCCGTGTCCGCTGAGCACGGCCCCGTGGTGGGCAATAGAAGCTTCTACCACTTTGTCTTTTCTGCTGACACTTGGGCACGCCCCCGTGCTGGCTGAGCACGGGGCGTGTTCAGTCCTCTGTTGCCTTGTTTTGCTTGGGAAGATGCTGTCGTGGGGTCGGGCATGTCACGTCTTGTTCCTTTTCTTGTATTTATGTTAGATTTTGGTGTCTTTTTGCTTCTTTTGTTAATTTGAGCTCATTTAATCCTGAAAATACAAAAGGAAGACAAAAGCACACTTTTTCCAACATTAGTACTAAAAAGGGTTAGTTTTTTGCCACAATTGATGAAATTTATATGTTGCATTTTGAACACATCAAATACCCCCACACTTGAATCTTTGCTTCTCCTCAAGCAAAACTCTTTAATATGTGGCTATTACACTCCCAAATGGAATGGGTAGAAAAGAAGGTTTTGGGCTTGTCGTAGAGTGTCGGGATTTCCAAGATTCTTTATTTAGTTTTATTTTTATTTATTTACAATCCTATTCGTCATGATTTATTTAAAACTTTTCATAAGATAAATTACTTATTAGGGCATAACATGCCTTTGTAAAATTCTATTTTATATACAAGTTCACATACCTCACGGGGATCACTCAACACTCGGCCGAAAATGTATTTGTGGATCACTCGAGAGCGGCATGGAACTTACTCCTACCATAGGCTTGCCAAGCGATCAATCCTCCTCCTTTTTAACTTATATTCCTTTGTAAATATCAAGAGGACTTTGTGGGTGAAGGGTTAGGCTTGGGTTAAAGGTAGGTAGAAAAAGGGCTAAAAGCGTAACAAGTGTCGGTTTTCGTAAGACTTTCTATTTTTGTAACTTTTATTTATGATGAAGCTATTATTCAAACAAAGTTATTTTTGATGAACTTGTTTGTTTATTTTCTTTTGCTTCATCATTAACACAATTTTTTTTTTTTTTGAATAGTCATACGAAAAACCGAACTTGTTACTAAAATAAAGGGTTAAAAATAAAAAGGTTTTGGTGGGTAAAAGGGTGTTTGGTTTGGGTTATGAAATGAAAAGGTTTAGGCTCAAAGGGGCTAACTAGGGGGATTTTGGGTAGGTGGTAAAAAAAAAGAAAAATAATGGTGTAGAAAAAAAAAAGGTTAGTCCTAATGCCTCCATCATTTACTTACTCGGGTTTAAGTTGGTAAGGACCGAGAATGTATCGTCATGGCAAGTTCTAGAGTCGTAAGAACCAAGCGGCTATTCACACAAGAAACGAAAATGAGCATTTAGTCAAATGATATGTAAGTGTTTGCTCAATAAAGGCTCAAAACTCACTTTTGTGGGAATGGGTTTTTATGTGATCAAGTATATATAATCAAATTTTAACTAAGTTTGTCATGCCTTTTCATAATTTTCTTATGTTGGTTCTTTTTATCACGACGCTATCGGCTGTAAATTCGTAAAAATATAACCTTTTTAGAACTTGAATTTCCCGAGTTAAACCTAGACAAGTAAAAAAAATGAAAATTTTTTGAAAAAAAAAAAATTGGGGTGATTAACAGTTCCAATAGATTTTTGTGTAAGGCTTGTATTTAGGACTTGCAAGATTCAAGGTTTTAGCATCCCCCCCACACTTAAATTACACATTGTCCTCAATGTGTCCCAAAAATAAGTTTTTAGGTTGATTGAATGTGTAAAAAGGTGTAAAAAGCAAAATTTTTGTGTTACTGGGCGCTGAACACGGCCCCGTGTTGTCCGGGCACGACCCTGTGTTCAAGTGCCAGTAACAAACTTAAAACAAGAGAAACAGAAGCCTGAACACAGGGGCGTGTTGGGTGAACACGACCCGTGTCCAGTTACCTGAACTGGGTCTTTTTCTGCAGACTGTGCAGCACGGGGCCGTGTTGGGCGGACACGGCCCGTGCCGAGCTTACTGTAAACGAAGAAATTTGTCGGACGGTTCTGTTTTCCTGCATGGGATGCTGGTTCAAGTTCCCCTTGTGTCCTTTGTCATCTCAAGTGTGTTTTATTCCTGAAAATTAAAACTAACTAGAAAACATAAAAATTAATCTAAACTAAACTAAGGATAGTTCCGCGGAATGCCTCCGTGGTGCGCCACGTTTATAAGGGTCCTTGGCTAGACCCAAAGCCTGGTCATATGTTACCCAAGTGGGATGTATTGCATCCCATGTTACACCGTCGGAGAGCGTCAACCAAGCTTGAGTCTATGACCTTTATGTAGTTGATCGGGTCTTCATCCTCTACTCTTTTTCCACATTCAAACTTCACTTCCTTGTCCCCAAACTTCAATGTTAACGTTCCGTCATTCATATCCACCACCGCTTGGGCGGTGGCTAGAAATGGCCTTCCAAGGATGAGAGGGACATCGGTGTCTTCCTCCATGTCTAGGATGACAAAGTCGGTTGGGAAAACGAAGTTGTCAACTTTTACCAATAGATTTTCAGCGACACCTTGTGGGAATTTGACGGATCTGTCGGCGAGTTGTATGCTCATCTTTGTAGGGCTTGTTGTTCCTAGGCCGAGTCGTTTGAACATCGATGTGGGCATGAGGTTAATGCTAGCCCCAAGATCGGCTAATGCATTACGAACGGGGGATTCCCCAATCGAGCAAGGAATTGTGAAGCTTCCGGGGTCGATTTTCTTTTGTGGAAGTTTGTTGAGTACTAAGGCGGAGCATTCTTCGCCTAAGTTAACTAATTGCAATGATTCAATTTTCCTTTTGTTAGTGAGGAAATCCCTCATGAATTTTGTATATTTAGGCATTTGGGTTAGGACCTCAATAAAAGGAATATTAACATGCAATTGTTTTAGTAAATTTTCGAACTTTGCGAATTGCTCATCGGTCTTTTGACGATTTAACCTACCGGGGTACGGAATTGGAGGAGTCTTGGTGGGCTCTTGATTTGGTGGAGAAGCCTTTTCTGGTTGAGGTGTGGGTGAAGTCGTGCTTTGGCTGAGTTGACTTCTTTCAACCGGTGGTAGCGGGACATCCTCGGGACCCACGGTTCGGTTTCTTAATGTGATGAGGTGTACTAGTGCCTTTGGGTTGGTTTCGGTATTACTAGGTAACGCGCCTTGTGGTCTCTCGGAGAAATTTTGAGCTAGTTGATTTAATTGTTTTTCAACGTTTTGAATGCTAGCTTGTTGATTTCTAAAATTTGATTCCAATTGTTGAAATCGATCCGAGTTTTTCTTTTCGGTGCGGAGATGAGGCGAGATATAGTATCTTCAAGCCTTTCTCGTCCACCTTGTTGTTGAGGAAAATTTTGTGGTTGTTGAAAGTTAGTTCGTTGGCTTTGTTGGTTACTACTATTGCCGGGATCTCTCCAACCAAGATTAGGGTGGTTACGCCATCCTTGGTTGTAGGTACCCGTTGGTGGACCCGACGGCCTAGGTCTGTTATCAATGTAGTTTACCGTTTCTGTTTGTTCATCTAATTCTTTCATACAACTCCAATTTTCATGTGACCCACCACACCCTTCACAAGCCAAAACCGAGGCCGTTTTTGTCATTTCTAGCTTTTTGATTTTCGAAGAGAGGGCCTCGATTTGGGCTTGTAAAGAGGTGCTTTCATCAACCTTATGGGCGCCCGGGGCAATAGATTTATTACCTCGGGGAGTGTGCCATTGAAAATTGGTTTGAGCAATTTCTTCAATTTGATTATATATTTCATTTGGGCGACGATTACCTAGGAGTCCCCCCGGAGCTAGAATCAAGTGTTTGTCTTGTGTGTGGCAACAACCCATTGTAGAAAGTGGATACTTGTTGCCATACCGCAAGACCGTGATGAGGACACTTTCTTAGTAGCTCCTTGAACATTTCCCAAGTTTCATATAAGGATTCCCCATCCTCTTGTGAATATGTATTGATTTCAGTCATTAATTTAGCCGTTTTAGCCGGAGGGAAATACTTATATAGAAACTTTTAGGCTAGTTCATCCCAGGTGTTTACCGAGCCAACTGGGAGGGTGTTAAGCCAAGCCTTAGCTCGGTCTTTTAGTGAAAATGGAAACATTCGAAGGCGAATGGCGTCATTTGATGCTCCATTGATCCGAAAGGTATCACATATTTCTAAGAAATTAGTAATATGTAGATGAGGATCCTCGTCCGCAAGCCCATGGAAGGTTGCGGAGTTCTGAAGCATTTGTATCAAATGTGGCCGAAGTTCGAAGTTATTGGCTTCGACATTCGGTGCATTGATAGCGGCGCCGAGATTACCTACGGTGGGTCGTAGGTAATCCATGAGGGTACGTTGGTCCGCCATTGGAAGTGGGCCCCCCGAAACTTTCTCTTGATTTTTAGCTTTAAGTCTTTTTCTGAGAAAGCGTTCGGGTTCTTCTAGAGGTTCTTTTATGTCTCTACTAGAACTGGAGCTCATGCACTACGTAGGAGGTTCAAATGTGGCACCTGGATTCCAAGTCCTGCAATAAGAACAGAAAAGAACGTTGGTCAGAATGTTCACCAAGGCCCCGTGCTCAGTGAACACGGCCCGTGGTCAGAGGTACAATAATTGTTTTCCGGATCCCTGTTACTGGGAGTTGGACACGGCCCCGTGTTGCACCGACACGGCCCCGTGCTCAGCTCTCTGTAACTCAGAAAATAAAAACTGCCAGTGATGATGCTGGGCACGGCCCGTGTCTGACCAGGCACGACCCGTGCTGAGCTCTGCAGAAACAGAAAAACTAAAAAAAAATCCTAAAAAAAATGAAAAATAAGAAAAACGATTAGGCCGTTGATTCCTAACTTTCTTAAAATCCTTGTGTCCCCGGCAACGGCGCCAAAAACTTGATGCGTGTGAAGTGTTATATATATTAGGTGTATATTTTAAGCCCCTTTAACACTTATTTTTAGCCAAGTTTTAAATTTATAAAACACGATATTTTACTAACACTAAACACACATATGGGCAAGTGCACCCATCGTGAGCGTAGTATAGTGTTGGCAAGATACCGAGGTCGTCCAAGGACACAAGAGCTTTTAGTACCGGTTTATCCTCAACGTCTAATCAAAATAAAAAGTTTAGAAAAATGTTTTAAACTAAGAAAAATAAAAACTAATTAAAAATGCTGAAAAGAAAATAAAAAGAAAAACAGATAGACAAGATGAATCACTTGGTTCCGACTCGTATCTAGTGTAACCTTTGATTATTTCCGCACTTTTGCACTATTTTAAGAGATTATCTTAGTTATTGTAGTAGGCCCCTCTTTTGAAGGTGACGTTACCCTCACCCCAGTAGTTTGAGTCAGCAATGATACAATCCAAAAAGGGTGGATTATTGGAAGATAATTAATTAAGTTATTAATGCAAATTATGGTAGGCCCCTCTTTTGGAGGTGACGTTACCCTCGACTAAGTAGTCTGAGTCAGCAGGGATACAGTCCTAAATAGCCGGGTTATAGTATTAATAGTAGTTAACTTATGAGGGGATCAAAGAGTTTGGACCCCCGCCATCCAATACCGTTAAGTATTGAAGGAGGTCCTACTAAATTTGACCCAGGTCCATTGCAGGACCTCTAAACGCTGAACAATGGCAAGACCTTTACCAAACCGTTCCCTTAACCCCCGACCAGGTAGCCAACATACCTCCATATAGACCGTAGAGATATGAATGGTGAAAATCTTTTATTTTATATAGACAGTAAAATAATGCCAAGACACCACGGACAAACGATAAGGAAAGATCACCTTCAACATAAGCAACTAGTTATTAAAGTCATTAATACAAAACCAAGTAAAAAGTGCAAACGATTAGAAATAAAAAGTATTACACTAGACACTTTGTCTTCACCAAGTGATGTAAGAGACTTAGGCAAACATGGCCTTGATTGTCAAGAACTCTTACGATCAATCTTGGATCCCGAGACGACTCACACACTCTACGATGGACAATGGATGATGATGGTGGATGATGGTGTTATGGTGGTGGTGGGTGGTGGGTGAAGTGTGAGAGAGGTGGTGTGCCAAGGGATGGTTTGAGCTTAAGCCAAGCACTCCTATTTATAGGCTGAACAGAAGCTCGGGCACGGCCCCGTGTCCAGTGGGCACGGCCCCGTGTCCACATCCTTCTCTTTCTTCATTTAATGCAGCTTGTCTTATTAGTTGACCACGCCCCCGTGTCCGCTGAGCACGACCCCGTGTGCAGAAGAATCTTTGTACTATGAAGATTTGCCTGGATTGTGCGAATCTTATAGTTGACCACGGCCCCGTGTCTGCTGAGCACGGCCCCGTGGTGGGCAATAGAAGCTTCTACCACTTTGTCTTTTCTGCTGACACTTGGGCACGCCCCCGTGCTGGCTGAGCACGGGGCGTGTTCAGTCCTCTGTTGCCTTGTTTTGCTTGGGAAGATGCTGTCGTGGGGTCGGGCATGTCACGTCTTGTTCCTTTTCTTGTATTTATGTTAGATTTTGGTGTCTTTTTGCTTCTTTTGTTAATTTGAGCTCATTTAATCCTGAAAATACAAAAGGAAGACAAAAGCACACTTTTTCCAACATTAGTACTAAAAAAGGGTTAGTTTTATGCCACAATTGATGAAATTTATATGTTGCATTTTGAACACATCAGATCAAAACCTCTTCCCAATGTATTTTATATACCCAATGAAGAAGGTTATGACTAAATACATCGTCAGACGAAAGAATATGATGCGACACTCATTAGGCTTTTAATGCATTTGCATGGGAAAAATATAAAATTAAACACGTTATTATAATTACAATTAACCTATTCATTTACCTATAAGACGCCTTTACCATAAGACAGAAGTGATTGCTTAACGTGCATTAATTGCAAAGTACATATCCCAAGGCATTTTGAATTTGAAATTACCGGCAATTTCAAAACCACTGCTATGGTATATGTTTGCCAAAGGAAACATCTGCTAAGTTATACTTTCTTGGCTATGGGCAGTAGTTTGCTGATCTGATTTGAAAGCAATTGTCATGATGAGTTTTCTAATAGCATTAATTACTGATTTAATTTGCAACAAATAGTCATCAAGAAATTTTTTAATTTTTTAATTTAACTTTAAATTTTATCATGAAAACAATGTTTGAAATTAAATACTGTTAAACATCTGTTTAGACATAAACAGATGTTTGAAATTAAATACTGTTAACATAAACAAAGATATAATATCTACAGTTTGGACATATAAATACTGTTAACATAAACAAAGATAGAATATCTACTGTTGATGCTGAACCACTTTTGTTGTTGGGCAGTGGTTCGTCTTTGAGTTTGTATAGGTTTGTTTCGAGAGATAAAGTATACAGAACCACTGCTACACTAAACACTGTTACATAAGAAACACTGATACATAAATACTAAAGTTGAATCCGTTGTAGAAGCTGTTATAACCACACCATAAGTGCTTGTCTTTAACAGGGTTTTGCCTTCAACAGTGCATAGGCCTCATGAGTCAATAAGCCCATCAGTCTTTATAGGGAGCAGTGGTTAATTATAACAGTCCTTAGCATGATCAGTTGTTATAACCACACCATAACCCTTTGAGAGGTTGACCATCAAACAAATCCTTAACACTATTAAACCTCTGTTGACTTACCAAACAGATCTTCAGACACAATTCAACATCAACATAATCTAAATATTACTGAAACACTAAATAATAAGTAAAAATACAACACAACATATATTCATAAAATTAAATTTATTCATTTATTCATGACCTTAAAACTAAAAGTCCAATAATTACATGACATACTGAACAATATTAAAGTTCAAATCTAAGAATAACAGCAAGAATTAATAAACTTTAGTTTCAACTACATCGATTGCTGAACCTCTCGATGTATGTCCTTCAGCATCGCCATGAATTGCATGTCTCTATCACCACACTCTATATTACTGACAACACAAATAAGAATAAGAAACTAACCTAAAATGCAAACGTCTCTTCTCAACTGTTGTAGCACATCTGAGTTTTCATGATATTGGACGAATCTATACTTTCTGTAAAAGAAGAAAATCTTCCTGGCGCAAGAAAACCTGACTTTCGATTTAACGAAAATAAAAAAGAAGATAGCACATGTAACTTTTCAAGATAGAAGATACATATCGTCCGTTGAAGCTGCATCTCTGCCATCAAAGAAGGTAGCACATGCAACTTTTCACGATGTTGCAACAATGATACTGCAGCATCGATATTGAAAGGTTGATGTGGGATGCGAATTTACATTGAAACGACGATGTTGGATCAATGATACTGGAACGATAACATGTAAACATTATCAACAAACATTCGAACAAAGATGCATTTGAGAGAGAAAGATACGCTCACATATATGAGCGAGCAAGATTTGAATGTGAAACCAGATAATTATATCTTATTTATGGGATAAAAATATATATGGTTTGAATTTTGAATTTCAAAATTATTGATATTATCAGTAATTACTGATTTGATTTGAAAGCAATTGTGATGATGTTTATTGGGAACTGAAAGGTAAGTAATGTATATCTTTATATCCTGCTTTGTTAAAGTAATTAAATATTAGAAATGATATGCAAAGTAGGAAAAAAAAGAGAGAACGTCAATTTTAAATTACCATCTTGCATATTTTGAATTTCAAAATTTCAAAATTACTGATATTATCAGTTATCTGATTTGAAAGCAATTGTCATGATGACTTTTCTGATTTTTATTTTAACTTTAATTAAGAGACAATAACCGTCAGTTTGAAATTCACATTTTGCATATTTTAAAAGTCCAAAGCTCAAGAAATTAGCATTAATTATTGATTTGATTTGCAACAAATAGTCATCAAGTATATTTTTTATTTTTTAATTTAACATTAAATTTCATCACGAAAACAATGTTGGGGGGACTCTTATCTCATTGCAATGTAACGATTAGGTAAAATGGTAATTTCATTTTAATTCTAGTTTTTATTTGATAATTTCAATATATCACTAATTAACACCATCAATTATAAAAATGTGAGCAGTGGCTGTTTTTTAGGAAAACCGTTGATGGTCAATATCAATGGATGTCAACAATAAAAAAGTGACCAGTGGCTATTTTTTCCTATCAGTGGATACCGAACAGTTTTTTAAACACTGATGTTTGGTAAGTCAGTGGTCAACACGAAGATTGAAGAAACAGAGGTTGTATTTCAGCAGTGGATAAGTTTTAACAATCAATTGTTTCAACCAACACAGCGGTTGTAACAGGCTTTTAAACAGATGTTGGGGCTTAAACAGATGTTTGGCCTTATATATCAGTTGTCTGGACTTAAACAAAAGTTTGAACTTAAACAGATGATTGCCAATAAATAGAAATTTGGCCATAAACAGATTTTTGGCCTTAAACAAATCTTCGAGCTAAAACAAATGTTTGCCCATAAACATCTGTTTGCAAAAAAAAGACCAATTTCAAGAATACTATACCCAAACAATTGTTTAGTTTATAGTACAGATCAAATCAATGAAGGGATTTGATAAATACTGTTACATATAAACATTGTTGGGATAAACACTGTTACATATAAACACCGATGTCATAAAAATTGTTACATATAAAACAGTGAGGTGATAACATTTATCAAACTAACAGACTATAAAACACTAATGTGAAAAACACTGTTACATATAAACACTGTTAACATAAACAAAGGTCTGAGCTTAAACAGATGTTTGCCCATAAACAGAAGTTTGGCCATAAACAGATATTTTCCCATAAACATCTGTTTGCAAAAAAAGACCAATATCAAGAATACTATACCCAAACAATCAAAATGAAGAGCTTAAACATCATCCAAGTGTACTTGATTTTTATTTATTAGTATAAACATGAAACAACAATGTCTTCAAATCACCGGATTAGATCATGAACCCATATCAGAGGTCAAACAAAACAACAACATGACCACATGAAAAATATCATTTCCACTTTTACTTGAATGCACTTAAATGATAGGGTGATTTGGGATTTTGTACTTGTTTAAAAAATAAGATGTTGACCAAAAGTCAATCAAATGTTGGCTAATAGTGAAATAGATGTTGACCTTAAACAGATGTTTGGTTTAAGGCCAAACATCTGTTTATGACAAAACATCTGTTTAAGGACAAACATCTGTTTAAGTCCAAATATCTGATACAGAAGGCGAAACATCTGTTTAAGGTAAAACATATGTTTAAGGTCAAACATCTGTTTATGGCCAAACATTTGTTTAAGGTCAAACAACTGTTTAAGTCCAAACCTCTGATATAAAAGGCCAAACATCTGTTTAATACTGAACAGATGTTTAACTTAATATGATCTACTGTCTTCTCACACTGTTTTTCTCTTAAAAACACTATTCAACCTAACATGGGTTTCCATTATCTATTGATCAAAATGCAAACAGATGTTCAAACCACTGTTTGTTATTGTACTTTACAAAATTACATACAATTTAAAATCTAAGAACAACACCAAGAAATTTACGAACCTAACCGCAAAAATTTAGTGCTTTTAGCTTAAAATTTAGTGCTTTCAGCTTTAAACTCCATCAAAGTATATCTTCGACAATCGCCATGAACTCCGTGGAAGTACTCAATGCATCAACAGCAGGATTTATAGAAACCTGATCTCTCGTGAACAGACCAACATGCAGTACATGAAAACACTTCTTCAGCTGTGGAAGAGTAGCCCTGTCCTCATATACTTAATACTTAACTTTGTTCATAAAGAGCTGCTTTAAAACAAACTTTATGCTTCTTTAAATACAAAAAAAGGCAGGAAAGACCATTACTCTAGTAAGATAAAACCTTATCTTAAAGCAATAGCAGTTGCTTTCTTGCGTTTAGTAGGAACTACTGCGGCTTCTACATCATCATCATCTGCCCAGAGTCACATATAATCATCATTTAGTCACCAGCAAAAATCATTATAAATGTAGATTTAAAAATATTTCTTTGTGTTTAATTTAACTTTATGCTTCTTTAATTTAATACAAACCTATAAAAACCCGCAGCAGAGTGTATCAATTTCAAACCACTGTGATTAGACTGAAATATAAAGCGAGAATTAGAGTATATCACTTAAAAAAAAACTAAAAAATTCAAAATTGGAGTAGCAAAACATACATACTTTAAACGAGGTTGGAACAATGATACTGGAAACAACCGTAGAACAATCATCATCATCATCATCTGCAGCAGATCATTCACAATCATCATTTAGTCACAACTCATATAACAAAACTTCAGTAAAAATCAAAAACAAAAACACATACCATTATCAAGGGAAACCACATATCAACAATTTTTTTTCTGAAAATGGGTTAGAGAGAGCTTCAGTTTGCTCTTATCCTTTACGAACAAATGCCGAGTATTGAGAAGAAGAGATACATATCGTCCGTTCAACTTACAACTCTCCCATCAAAGAAGGTAGCACATGCAACTTTTCACGATGTTGCAACAATTATACTGCAACATCGATATTGAAAGGTTGATGTGTGATGGGAAGCTTCATTGAAACAACGATGTTGGAACAATGATACTGGAACGATGATTATATAAGGAGCAGTGGTTAGTTATAACAGTACTTAGCACATGGAACTTTAACAGAGATTTGTCTTAAACAGTGGATAGGCCTCATCAGTATTTAAGTCCATCAGTCTTTATAAGGAGCAGTGGTTAGTTATAACAGTCCTTAGCATGATCAGCTGTTATACCCATTCCATAACACTTTGAGAGGAACCAAGGGTCGGTCTATTTGATTGAGAGGAATAATTGTATTACATCCCTGTTGAAAAATAGAATTGATAAATTTAGGGAAAGTTAGGTTGAAAGATGATAACCCAATAGTGGAGGATCTCATTCTACAGGTTCGATAAATTAAGGGTATTCTCATATAATGGTTCCTGGCTGCTTCCAAAGAATCCGCACTTTGGACATCTGTTGTTCTTCAAACATCTATTATCTATTATATATTCTATCTATTATATATAATAAATGAAAGTGATTTGGTCCACGTGGCCCAAATCACTTTCATTTATTATATATAATAGATATAATAGATAATAGAAGTTTGAAGACAACAGATGTCCAAAGTGCCGCTTCATTGGAAGCATCGAGGAAGAATTATATGAGAATACCCTTAATTTATCGAACCTGTAGAATGAGATCTCTACTGTTGGGTTAACATCTTTCAACCTCACTTTCCCTAAATTTATCAATTCTATTTTTCAACATGGATGTAATACAATTATTACCTTATTTAAGATAACTTCAACTGCATCATTTTCACTCAAATGATCCCTTCAACTGCATCCAAAAATACCCAAAATAAAACTAATAAAACCATCCAATATTCTTGAGTACTCACCATTAATGTGATGATCAATATAAAATCAAACCGTAATAGCATACAAATCATAAGGAAATATGAAAGAAACAAACCAAAAAACTTGTTGGGCGATTAAAATTAAAAGGATATCATACGCAATATTCAGGTAATTAGAATGACCATTTTTACCTTACTTGACAACAATAGCAAACAACATCAAACAATAATAGCAAACAACATCAAACGATAATAGCAAACAACATCAAACAACAATAGCAAACAACACCACACAATAATAGCAAACACCTGATGTTGAATCCACTGTAGATGCTGAACCACTGCTGTTACAAACAGATAATACCTCGGGAACTGGAAATGAAACCCTAATTTCAAAAAGAATAATCGCTGAACATACTCAAAGATCAATAATCAACAGATGTTGTACTCATATCATCACCGTTAAGAAAAAAACCCTTAGTTTCTGAACATATTCAAACATACCAGTTCATGGCAGAAATCTATCCGCAGGTAAGCGGATTTCAACTTTGATGACCATCGATGACAACAACCCTGGAACCATATGATGAGATTACGAGTAGAAATTAGGGTTTAATTAAAACTTTGTATGAAAATAAGAAGAAATCAATACAGATCTATAAACATAGAAATCAAACCTCAAATGGAAGAAACTTGCAGACGAAGAAGATGAAAGAATCTTCCCAACTATAGCTCGGGATGATAATTACAAAAGCCAGATATTACCTCTTCATGGTATAATCAGACATGAAAATTACAAAGGCTGAATGATTCATGATGAGATGATTTGGTTTGATCTTTGATTAAGAAAGGAGAAGAGTACAGGAGAAGGAGAGGAGAAGAAGATTCAGATTCAGGGTTTTGAAAAGTAAAAAAGGAGACGGAGGGAGTATAAAAGGAATAGAAGTGTGGTACTGTTGGACGGGAAAACAGAACTGAGGATGCCCTAATTAAGTGACACGTGGCCCAAATAACTTTTATTTATTATATATAATAGATACTTTGTATTATAACTCAACCCCTGTTTCATATTAATTCTCATATAACATTACATATTCTCCATGTGTACTATGTACAAAAACAAAGACACGGGTGGGGGTAACAATAATCGCTGACAAATGATAAGATCGT
This sequence comes from Helianthus tuberosus, assembly GCA_030545235.1. Taxonomy (NCBI): domain Eukaryota; kingdom Viridiplantae; phylum Streptophyta; class Magnoliopsida; order Asterales; family Asteraceae; genus Helianthus; species Helianthus tuberosus. Next base: position 50,790,318 of record CM060364.1, read on the forward strand.
TTACTAGTAAATATAAGATCCCCCACGCAAGACACTGTCATGCACGTGCCCTGTTGCCTACACTTACACACACCAATAATGTCTGTCTTTTGTCCATCCATCCACCATCTCTTGTATTTCAGTTCAACTAGTTCCTTTTGCCCTTTAGATTTTTGCATGCATGCTTATTCAGTTCACTTTGTTATTGTTAAAATTAATGACTCAAAACAACAATTTGTACGAAAAGAATCGAATGAAACTTGGACTATAATTTAAAGATTCAGAACCATGAATATAATTAATGAAAATTAAAATGTATGAACAGACATGACTATCGAACAACCTAAGTGGATTTTTTACAAAGTGATGAGTAACACAGATACCATTTAGAACAAAAGGAACAACCGAGATAAACAATCAATTGGAGACGTAGGGTTGTGAAGAACATGGCTTGTTATTACTTATTAGAGACTGATATAAAAGGGACATGTTAATTGTTAAGATGGTAAGGTATCTCCCTTTATCATAGTCGGTGGAGGGTTTTAAATCATGCAAAGTGCAGATATAGATATAGGAGTATGTTAGTTTTCCGTTAAAAAAATAGTCTAGTTTGATTGCATTCCTTGACTCGTACATACAAGTTTCCTGGACAACCGCAGCCCTCCAGCTTCCAAACTTGGTGCATCAGTCCCTCCACCACCAAGTTATCTCCATTCTAAACTTATCCTGTAACAAAACACATTAGTCATTTAGATTCAAAGATGTTTGCAACTTAATTGGTATTGTTAACACTTATATATATGCATTAGGATGCCTTTGTTGATATACATCCCATTTTTTAAACTAGAGATCAGCTAAAACACAACTTACAAGGAAACGAAAATATGTATGTATCCCATTTGGAATCATCCTTTTCACTTTTTATTTCTCACCTTTCCAAGGTTTTGATGGGAAAAGTTGGAGGAATTTTTACCAGCTCTTTTACCTATCTGTTCCAACCCAAAGTGATTTTTGGTTCAAAGAATATAAACAAACATGTCATTTTAACTTTTAACCACTTACTTTAAAATGCGGTTTTGTTTGTCACACACAGTTTAATCAGAAATAACTTTATATTTTGTTAAAATGTTTGCGACCGACAAAAGCATAAATTAAATCTCCTAATTGTGAAAACCACTAGAGTTGAACTTTTTAAAACACCTAAGTGTGAGGTCTTGGGTTTAAGTCTCACAAGTATCATGAAATAAAGTAATGTACCGATTTTGGAAGGTCGATACCGACATTCAGACAATAAATCTCATCCCTAGTAATCTAACATGTGCACATCAAGAATTCAAGACATCGACTAACGGTCATGTCAAAGTTAGATAGTAACACTTTCATAGTTTCATTTGGAGTAGTTTAAAAACCAAAAACATTGGGCCGTTACACTATTTGTCGGCCTAAAACTAAAGACCTCCCACTAATGGGCCTTAAGTAACCCAACTTCAGGAAAAAAAATCGATAGTTATTAAGTTGGGCCTCAATGAAAAAAAAAGTTATCAACAGACAACGGCAAGGGGTGTGCAAATAGCTAGCGGTTTGGTTCGGTTTTTAACTATAACCATAACCATAACCGAACTTCGGTTCGGTTAATTGGTTATGAGACTCGATTATGGTCCAGTTTCGATTAATTTCGAATAATTATCCAATCTAGGTTTGACCTAAAATTTAAACTAAATGAACATATTAGACAATTATTGTCTCAGTTACAATCGCTCATGAAATAAAGACACAAAAAAGAACATAAAATGAGTCAAATTTTGTACAAAAATTAGTATTTAAATATTTTAAAATTAATTATATAACATAAAAAGCTTTTGTATATGTTTTTTTCTTATGTATATAGAGTTTGATTCCTTGAACATGTATATTTTAAATAAAGATTTAATTTTAAAAGCATGTCTTAAATCATTTCGGTTTGGTTAATATTCGGTGATGGGACACCTTTAACCATAACCGACTTATCAGTTAATCAAATAGCCTTAATCATAATCGTCGGTTAATATCAGTTAATTAGGTTCGGTGGTGATTCAGGTATCGGTTAATTTCAGTTAACTTTTAAGGCTTACTTACCACTATCAACGACCATAACAATATGGTTGAAAATTCAGGAGTGATTTGACTTCCGATAGAATGGAACCTTCCAAAAAAAAGTCAACATCGTTTAACACAAGTTTAGCTTTGACCATGCCTTTATAACCTAGTGACATCTTAGGGGTGTAATAAGATTTTGAGAACAATAGGTCTTAGGTTCGATTCCCACAAGGGGTTTTTCCATATTTATTGGGTTTCCTCCTAAATTGGTGTATAGGCATTATGCCTAGTGGAGATGGATATGATCGTGTGGTTCCACTAGTGGCACGATGATACTCCAGTGATCCAAATTTACCGTTAAAAAAAAAGGTCATTTGGCTTTAAATAATTATGCATAATGTAAATGTGGTTTTAGTTAAGAAACGTGGAAGAAGATCAAATAGGAAGTATTGCTTGGGTAGGAAGCAATAATAGGGGGACATATGAAAAATAACAAAAATCACAAGGAAGAGCATTTTAGTCAACTACAAATTAGTCTCATATAACCCTAGCTCTAAAAAAATCCATCATATTATTGCAACCCTCCTAAAATACTTATAACACCCCTATACGCTCTAAAATACACCCCGTATACGAAAAACGGCCCGAAATACGGCCCGAAATACCTTTATTTTTACAAAAATCAAATAAAAACAAAATTTAAGGGGCTCTGGCGGGGCGCGACAGACCCCCCTTGGTCCGTCGTGGGGCGCGACAGCTTGGCCACTAGGTTTAACCCGGTGTTGCCACGTGTCAGCATCGTGTCAAAGCTCAGCAACCCTAAACCCTACTTCACCTAGCTCGCGAGGCGCGACAACCCCTTGTCTCTCTCTCTTGGGCCGCCAGGAACCCCTGGTCAGGCCCTATATATAGAGGAGATCGGCATTCAGTTTCAATTCGTTCAAACTTCGATCTCTCTCTCAAATTCTCTAATATTAGAAGTAATACTCGGGTATTATACCCACTAAATAGCGAAGCTCTGCCTCGATATAAGTATCATAACCCCCGGTTACGTATTAGATACGCTGCCCGATTGATCTAGTGCCCCGTAACGCATGTCAAGGCTCTGCCTGACTCAGTCGTTGGAGTTCTGTCTCGGGGAGGGTATAACTAATGTAAATTGGGTTATTATACTAACACGTGTGCATTGTTTAATTTATTAGATTATAACCAGGAAGTCACAAGGGAAATACCTAAATTAGCAATGTGAGTAATTCCTCTTTTCACAAACTGTTTTTGCAAAACCTCAATTATTTTAAATTATATTTCACAGTGATTGAGTATTTGTAATTCTACAATTATCATCGGTATGTTGGGGTTTTGTATACAAAATTTGTTACTACACTGTGAGTAGTAACATTACCACAAGTCAGGATTGACAGTACCGTGGGTGGTAATTAAACTGGATGTAAACAAATGTAATTGCTGGATTGCCCTCAATGCTGTAAAATGATAAAACTTTTCTGATTAAACTGGGATTCACTCGCCAGTATTTCTTGCTGATAAAATGTTTTTAAACGCATTTCAGGTAACAAAATGTGAAAGCCAATTAAAAGCCAACTGGAGAGCACTGAAGGCTTGGAGAAGTGGCTATAAAAAGTTACCTAAATAAAGAAGATGTTTTATTTTAATAAATTAGGGTTTATCCCTATAAATATATTTATAATGGAAACTTGGGAATTTCCCATGTATTTATTATTATTATAAAAAAAATGTGGTGTTTTACTCTGATAAAATATTTTCTAACTACGGTCCTGATGTAAATTCCGCTGCCAAATTGATAAACACCGATACTATCGATACTGGTTCGCAGCCGCCCGTTCCCAAGGATAGGGGCCGGGCGTTGCGACAGGAGGTGGTATCAGAGCTACAGCCACTGATTTCAGCCACATAAGTGTTCTGTTGACACCAAAATTTTATCCATTTTGTTAGGAAATAATCTACGTGATTACGTGCATATCTGTATATTATTGTTTCGTGTTATTTGACAATTTGTTAGTTTACAGTATGAGTGATCATGGTCCGTCAGACGCTTATCATCAACTGTCTAGTTCTCCTAGAGATGAAGGAACTTCTTCCCAGCCTATCCCTTTGGGGTATTCAGCTGACACAGAAGAGTGGATTTTCATATTCAAAGCGCAATCCGAAGAGCCATTCCCTACCAAAAAAGAGGATGGTTCAGTCGGGGAGCACACGAGCGTAGAAAAGAATGAGAAAGTTACAACAACGGGCTTTAGCAGCAGCGAATAGGGAAATGAATGCCCAGACCGAAGACATAGTCAATAGGCGATTGGCCAATTTTCACATACTAGCTACCACTGCCGCAGACCCGAACTTAGAACAAATTATTGCACCACAGCCACTACCCTAGTTCCCAACTCAACCCATGGGAATAGAACCAAACCCAGGAGACCAGGTTCCCATACCCGCCTTCGACCCAAACGAAATCCCTAGTGTCCCAGCACCAAATCCTCTAGCATACGACCCATGGGAGGATGATCATAGGGATTACCGAGAACTCCACCCACTGTAGGAACCTATACCAAACCCTGTAGCACCATACCCTAACCTTGACCCTCTAGATCCATATTGGGATAACGATCAGTATATTCGGGAAATCCTAGAGAACCAATACCCATATGTAGAACCGATGCCCCAGTACCCTGACCCAATACCAGCACCAGCACCACCCATGAGTATCAAAAACGTGCAGGAACTCCGCACTTTTGGTGAGGAGTTATTAGATGAAGGTGAAAGAATAAGAAAAATAGGGGAGAGGCTCGTTTGGAAGTAAGACGAGCGCAACATGCAGTATTGAATGAACCCCCACTAGTAGTAATAATATATATATATATATATATATATGTGTGTGTGTGTGTGTGTGTGTGTTTGTAGCTTGAAAAAAAAAAACTAAACTAAAATAGATAATCAAATAACTACTGATGCATACTAGTATTGTATTTTAAATTCCAGTTGCCGTTTGTAATAGATATAGATATCTATAAAATAGAGTAAATGTCGCAATGCACGACGATTTTGATCAATATGTTTGTTTGTGCTATTATTCGCATTAAATCTTGTTTTGTGATATTAATACTTGGTAAATGTTTATAATCCAGATGGACAACGAAGTGAATCAAGAAAATCTGAATAACGATAATAACGGGAATCAATTAGATAACGGTGCCATGCAACACATAGTGGCACAAGGGATTATAGACGTTATGCCATATATTATCAAAACAGTTAAGGAAGCAGAAAATAATAAAACTAACAGTGGAAGTAAACGACCACCTACTGAACCCAGTCATAGCGTAAACAATGGACCAATACTTCAATTGCCTATTCCAAAGAGAAAAAGAACCATGTCTTATGGTTATTCTTATAAAGAATTCTGGTCTTGTAAACCAATAGAATTCCCGGGCAATGAAGGAGCCATTGCAGCTCTACATTGGATAGAAAAGACTGAGGCAGTCTTAAAAATAAGCAAGTGTGCAGAGGAAGACAAAATCATGTTTGCTTCCAATCTTTTCAAGAATGCCGCTCTAGAATGGTGGAACACTATTCTCCAGTATAGGGTGAGTGACAGAGTCTATAATATGGAATGGATTGTGTAACTCTCTGCTTCTTCATACTTTCTATAATTAGAAAGCCTTGTTTGTATTTCTATTTTTGGAAGTCCTGTGTTCTTGTAAACGTTCTTTAATTGTAATCGTTGTAAAATCCGAGACCTGAATCATAAATAAAACTCGTATTTTGTTACAATCATGTTGTACATGCTTTATACATACCCATACATTCAATTTCGTGAAACAATTGCTACTTATTCGAAATTCTTGGAAACTATGTGCTAAACTTGCAAATATGTGAAACTTATATGAAAAACATCTTTTGAACGTATACGAAACTTAAATACGACATTCATACGCTTAATTATACTTGGTTTATGTTCCTCATACTTAATTGGTCCTTAAACTATGTTTATATGTCGAAAACAGTCCCTAAAAACCCTAAATAAAGAACTTCAGGGGCCAAATTGTAATTAAGTGAAACTTCAGCCATTCCCTTTTCACGGGCCGCGAAGACTCCCTTAAATGTCTTCGCTGGCCGTGAGAGAAACCCCAGATCAGACCCTTTCCATCAGCCGCGAATTTGAGCGCGATTTTGTGTGTTGTTTGAAGTTTAAACTCATTTTAGCATTTAATAACTCACCAAAACCAACCCTAATCACTTCCTTATAAATACCAAGTGCCTCCCAAGTCATTTTCACTTTACAAACTCCCTCACAACTCTCTCTAATCAGTCCTAAAGCTGCTGCAAGTTCAAGTTCGGACATAAGCATCATCCCTCACTAAAGTGAGCATAACTCACTCAATACTTGTCCGATTTAGCTCATTCTTTTTCCTATGTGCTTGGTTTGACCTTAGCTTCAATTCCATGGGTTTTTCATTGTAAATAAGTCCCTGGAACTCCGGCAAAAAGGCTCCAAAGTCCACTGATTGTTTCTGTTTTCATGTAATCTTTGTTAAACTTAACCAAACTTGAGTTTTCTCATCTCAAACCTATGTCCTAATGCTCATAATCAAATGAATGGTTAGTTGGGCTTAAAAACAAGGCTGAGAAATGTTAAATCGGAGGTTAAAACCTCACAAACATTCTGTTTTAGTTAGGGTTTTACCCACAAGTAGTGTTTAAGCATGAAGCTTGATGAATGTGTGATAGTTGGACTAGCTTGGGCTATCCTTCATAGAAATCCACTCACTACTTGATGTTTTTCCATAGATTAGTTGTTGTTATTGCATTATTACTTGTAAGTTCATGACCCTCCTTGTTGTTTACAACAACAAGTGTAGTGGTGAACAATAGAAGTACCTAAATGGAAGCGTGTTCTTCCTACCTCATGTATGAATTCTATGACACAAAGAGGTGCCTAAATGGAGACGTTAATCTCCTACCTCATGCTTGAACCATAGGACTTTGTAACCTTAATTTTATCTATTTATTTCATATGTATATACCTAAGTAACTAGACTTGATGATAACTTAATAGTTACTTGTCAAGAATATGTTAAATCATCTATGACCTTGCACTTGTTACGACTCTAATGGACCTTTGGATCCATGAAATCATACAAACTCTCTTGAGTTTCAATAGTGTCAAGAACAAGTGTTATGTGTACAAGATGATTATTTTCACTTATGTTATTTTCCATACATTTTAGACTCCGAATCTCTAATCTTCCGATTTCCCCAAACTTACACACCTATGTTTTCTTCGTGTAGAAGGACAAGGTACTCCAAACTAGTCCATCCACCAACATCACTCGCGGGATTTCAAGTAGGAAAGCTTGCAAAACCATGAGTATACTCGATCCCATTTTCCTTTTTATCACTTTGGGATGCAACATGTATATTATACAAAATTACACAACACATGAAACTATTTTAAACTCTATCCATGCTTAACATGAAACTATATGATGCTTGTTAGACTTGTTATGCTAATGTAAACTATTTGTGTCGATATATGCTTCATTAACTTTGCTAGCCTATCTTAACAATTATAGCGCTATAGGAGTAATGCACCGCCCACAATTCTTGGGGTATTGTTAAGTCAAACATGTTAACCTCCCTTTATTCTAACCGGGGATAGGCTATTTTAACGTATTGGATTCTTGGGCTTGAACATATAAGTACACCGTTTCGGCATGCTAGTAAACTTGCTTAATATGATTCATGTTCGATATGAGCACTTTAAACAATTTTATTATATATTATGCTATGTAACAAACTTGTATACTCGCCTTTGCTTTTGCATTGAACTCTATTTTAATACATGTTGCAGGTTGAATTGTTGAGATGATGAATCAAGATGAAACAAGATTTAGGTGGACTTAGATACACACCTAGATTAATTTATCTATTTTGATGTTATGTTTATTGTGAGAAAATGTCATTTCTTGTATTTGAATCATGTATGGTAATCTAGTTTTTGAAATGAAATTTGAACTTAATCAATATTGTCACATAGTGTTATGAAGTCTCTTGCAATCTTGTTTTCGTCTCATCCCGATGTTTCCGCCATCGGTTGGGGTGTGACAGATTGGTATCAGAGCCATTACTATAGGGAATTAGGAATAAGTAGGAATGCTTTGCCCTAGTCTATAGTTTTAGGAACTTTGCCTCTTATGTGTTGTTTAAAACTTATGCATTCTACCTTACATGCTTCCTAGCAACACTTCTTGTTTGTTAAACTTTCATGCTTTTCCTAAGGCTAACATGAATACACTTTTGATTATTTGAAGACTCTTGTAACAAAAACGAGACGACTTTACCAAAATAGGCGTGAAACCCACAATTTGGTAAACGACTCTCATTCTACCTTAAACTATTTTTGCACGAAATTACACCACTAAGCTAGGAGTGAAATCCACAACTTAATGGTAATTTCCATTTCAACTCTAGTGGACCCTCGTCAAAGTGTAAAAATTTATTTTGACCCAACGAGTACAAACCACATTAGGGTACGAAATCTTCAAGTTAGGGGTGAAACCCGCACCTTGTCGATTAAGTCCCATTCCTCGATTTTCGATCTCGCCAAAGTCCTGATTGTTTCAATCGATTAGAGACGTGTAGTAACTGGAAGGGTAAGATACCGTTAATCGCTTCTCGACGAGAGTATCTTACCTATAGGCCAAAGCACGTTTTCTCTAATTCGAAAGGACTTTCGACCCAATTTGAAATAGTCGACGTTTCTCTACCCGAAACAATCCGATGTTTTATTGAGCCTCTCTTTTATGCATCTCAATTTATATGTGATTTTATACTTAAACGTTCGTTCATTTCAAACTTTTAAACTCATTTCGCACGTTATCGCAATCAAAAACAATAATAATCCTTCGTGAACAAACTAAATTTACGATGCTTTCATTATTCATGTTATGTTATGTGGAATTCATGATTATGCTATGTGATACAATTTGAATCGTATATGCTATGTGAATTAATTTGAACGCTTTTTATGCTATATGAAACTTAGGCTATATGAATCATTTCATGAAAACGATTTTCTTAAAACATCATGATCAAGTCTCATCCTTTTCTTTTCTTTTCTTTCGAACTTCTAGATGGAAACTTCAAGCTCGTCCGAAAAGCCTAAGTCCAAGAAGGGTTCCCGCACTGGTTCAATCTCTAAGAAAGAGCTTGTAGGCCTAATCACTGAACAAATGGCTGACCAAATGGCTAGAGTGATACCTGACATCGTCAGTCGCATCCAACCCAACCCGGATTCGCCCCATGGCTCTGTGGACTCCAAGGTGCCGAAACCAACGCCACCATTCCTCTTCAAGCAATTTATGGCTTGCAAACCCCTGGAATTTTCAGGCAAGGATGGTGCCACAGCACTGCTCACTTGGTTTGATGCCATGGAAATCGCTTTCCGTCAGAGTGGTTGCCCTGACGAATTACGCACTCAAAACGCTACTGGAGTGTTTCGCTCAAGGGTCCTGGACTGGTGGACCTCTGAGCGAGGCACAAGGGGTGAAGATGCCGCTCATACTCTGCCATGGGCGGAACTCAAAAAGATCATGAGGGAGGAATTCTGCCCACCGCATGAGCTCAGAAAGTTGGAGCATGAATTTTGGTTTTTGAAACAGGTCGGCGATGACAATGATGGCTTAACCACCCGTTTCAAGCAACTTAGCATTCTCTGTCCTAGCCAGGTTGATACGCCTGAGAAGCATATCAACAAGTATATCCACTGTTGCCCTGATTCCTTCATGAACCTTATGGAAGCTGCTCTCCCAGCAACCATAGAAGAAACCTATCGTTTGGCCGCTCGCCTTAACAGCAACATCATCCTTCGTAGGAACTCTGAAAAGGCTTCCTTGAAGAACGTGCACCAAGCCACCGTTGAAACCCCCTCGTCCACCAAAAAGAACCAAAACAAGAAGCGGAAGGCTTCTTGTCAAAATTACGCGGTTGTTACTCCGCCAAACCCTCCAGCTTTGCAACCTAACCCTGCCACACCTGCAAGAGAACGAAAGTCATACACTGGGATTCATCCCCAGTGTACTACTTGCCATTACCACCACCCTGCCAATGCCAATTGCCGCCACTGTACCCATTGCAATCATTACGGCCATAACACCGCCTATTGTAAGAATAACCCCACACCGCAAGCTCAACAAGCTCGCCAAGCACAACCAGCTCAACAAAACGCCCAACCAGCACGAGCCTGCGTTAAGTGTGGTGACACAACTCACCTTCGTCCTCAGTGTCCTCAACTCAACCAAGAACAACAACAAGCCCCTCGTGGATGCGCTTTCAACATTAACGCAAATCAGGCACGCAACGACAATGACGTCGTGAATGGTACGTTTCTTATTAATAACCTTTATGCTTCGGTGTTATTTGATACTGGTGCAGACAAAAGCTTTGTGTCCGTTGAATTCGAACCTTTGTTAAATGCCGCACGCTCTAAGCTACCTAAGTCGTTCTCCATCGAAGTTGCCAATGGCAAGTCTGTTTTTGTCGATTCCATTCTTCGTGATTGTCTTCTTACGCTTAACGATCATACCTTCACTATCGACCTTATACCCATGCAATTGGGTAGTTTCGACATCATCGTAGGCATGGATTGGCTCCGTGAGAACCATGCTGAAATCGCTTGTCACGAGAAATACGTTCGTTTACCACTCCCATCTGGCGACACCTTACGCATTTATGGAGACCGACCTTCAAAAGGACTAAGGTTAATGTCCTGCACACAAGCGAATAAATATATACGGAAACCGTACTTTGCCTTTTTAGCCCACGTTATGGAAGAAAAGGGCAAGGGAAAGAGCATAAATGATGTTCCAGTGGTGCGCGACTTCCCTCATGTCTTTCCTGAAGATCTGCCTGGTCCTCCTCCACCTTGATCTGTCGACTTTCATATTGAACTCGTACCTGGTTCGACTCCTGTTGCGAAAGCTCCGTACCGTCTTGAACCTTCTGAAATGCAAGAATTATCTAGTCAACTCGAAGAACTCCTCGAGAAGGGATTCATTCGTCCAAGTACCTCACCTTGGGGTGCTCCTATGCTTTTCGTCAAGAAGAAGGATGGCTCGTTTCGCATGTGTATCGACTATCGTGAGCTTAATAAACTCACAATCAAGAACCGTTATCTTCTTCCACGCATCGATGATCTTTTTGATCAACTTCAAGGAGCTACTTGCTTCTCCAAGATCGATCTTCGATCTGGTTATCACCAGCTTCGTGTTCTCGAAGAGGACATTCCCAAAACCGCATTTCGCACTCGTTATGGACACTACGAGTTCGTGGTTATGCCTTTTGGCTTGACTAACGTGCCCGCTGTGTTCATGGATCTTATGAATCTTGTTTGTAAACCTTATTTGGATCGTTTTGTGATCGTCTTCATTGATGACATTCTTATTTATCCTAAATCTCAAGCCGATCACGAGCGTCATCTACGTCTTATACTTGAGCTCTTACGTGCCGAACGTCTTTACGCGAAGTTTTCCAAATGCGAGTTCTGGATTAAAGAAGTCCAATTCCTTGGGCACGTTGTTAGTGAAAAATGAATCCATGTTGATCCTTCCAAAATCGAAGCAGTGAAGAATTGGACCGCGCCTAAATCTCCTTCTGAAATCCGTTCTTTCTTAGGATTGGCGGGTTATTACCGCCGATTCATCTTGAACTTTTCAAAGATCGTCTTTCCTCTCACTTCGTTGACTCAAAAAGAGAAACCTTTTGCTTGGGGTCCTGAGCAAGAGGAATCTTTTCAAACCCTCAAGGATTTGCTTTGTAATGCTCCTATTCTTACTCTCCCTGATGGAAACGATGACTTCGTGGTATATTGTGATGCCTCAAATCGTGGTCTTGGTTGCGTCCTCATGCAACGGGACAACGTCATCGCTTACACCTCTCGCCAACTCAAAATACATGAGAAAAACTATACTACCCATGACCTCGAGCTTGGCGCAGTTGTTTTTGCGTTAAAGATTTGGCGACACTACCTATATGGTACAAAGTGTGTGGTTTTCACTGACCACAAGAGCCTAAAACACATCCTTGACCAGAAAGAGCTTAACATGTGACAGCGTCGATGGGTGGAATTGCTTAACGACTACGACTACGAGATTCGCTATCACCCTGGTAAGGCGAATGTCGTGGCCGATGCACTTAGTCGTATGTCTCATGTTAGCAGTATTCGTTGCTTTCATATCACGAGCGATCTTCACACTTGCATTCGTGAAGCGCAATACTCGTCTGTCTATCAATGAAGGAACCATGTTCGTAGAAATACGTGGAGCTAATGAAGGTCAACTCGTTTCAAAATCTGATGGTCTCATATACTGTCGTGATCGCATTTGGGTACCAAATCGCGATAATCTTCGTGAACTCATAATGAACGAGGCACACAAGTCCAAGTACTCAATTCATCCTGGTGCTGACAAGATGTACCACGATCTACGTACATCCTATTGCTGGCCTGGTATGAAGAGAGAAATCACCACTTATGTTTCTAAGTGTCTCACCTGCTCGAAAGTCAAAGCTGAGCATCAACGACCTTCTGGAATACTTGAGCAACTTGAAATCCCTGTTTGGAAGTGGGATAGCATCGCTATGGACTTCATAACCAAACTCCCTCGCACACCTTCAGGTCATGATAGCATTTGGGTAATCATCGATCATTTGACTAAATCAGCTCACTTTCTTCCTATTCACGAAGACTTCAAAGTTGAGAAACTTGCTCGAATCTATACTGACGAGATTATATGTCATCATGGTATTCCTCTCGATATCATTTCTGATCATGATGGTCGTTTCACTTCGCGTCTTTGGCAAACTTTCCAGTCCGCTATGGGTACTCATTTGAATCTCAGTACGGCATTTCATCCTCAAACGGATGGACAGACTGAACGTACTATCCAAACCCTAGAGGACATGCTCCGTTCTTGTGTCATCGACTTTGGTGGTAGTTGGGATGTGCATTTACCATTGATCGAATTCTCGTATAACAATAGCTATCACTCCAGTATTCAAATGGCTCCTTTTGAGGCATTGTATAGTCGCAAATGCCGATCACCCTTAAGCTGGCACGAGGTTGGTGACAAACAATTTACTGGACTTGAAATCATACAAGAAACAATGGATAAGATCCTTCAAATCCATGATAATCTACTCAAGGCTCGTAGTCGACAAAAGAGCTATGCTGACAACAGACGCAAACCATTGGAGTTTAACGTTGGTGACCTTGTTCTACTCAAAGTATCTCCTTGGAAAGGAGTAGTTCGTTTTGGTAAAAAGGGAAAACTTGCCCCTCGCTATGTTGGTCCTTTCAAGATACTCGAAAGGGTTGGCAAGGTGGCTTATCGACTCGATTTACCTCAAGAACTCAGCAACGTTCATCCAACATTTCATGTCTCAAATCTAAAGAAGTGTCTCGCTGAAGAAGGACTTCAAGTTCCTCTCGAAGATCTCCAAATCAATGACACTATGCATTTTGTGGAAAAGCCCGTCGAAATCATGGATCAAGGAGTCAAGTTGTTGAGGCGCAGTAAAATTCCTATCGTCAAGGTTCGATGGGAAGGAAAACGTGGCGCCGAATTCACTTGGGAACTCAAGAGTGACATGAAGATGAAGTATCCTTATCTCTTCCTTACTTCTTCCTGAATTTCGGGACGAAATTCCCTCAAGGAGGGGAGACTGTAACACCCTGCTTCTTCATACTTTCCATAATTAGAAAGCCTTGTTTGTATTTCTATTTTTGGAAGTCTTGTGTTCTTGTAAACGTTCTTTAATTGTAATCGTTGTAAAATCCGAGACTTGGATCATAAATAAAACTCGTATTTTGTTACAATCATGTTGTACATGCTTTATACATACTCATACATTCAATTTCGTGAAACAATTGCTACTTATTCGAAATTCTTGGAAACTATGTGCTAAACTTGCAAATATGTGAAACTTATATGAAAAACGTCGTTTGAACGTATACAAAACTTAAATACAACATTCATATGCTTAATTATACTTGGTTTATGTTCCTCATACTTAATTGGTCCTTAAACTATGTTTATATGTCGAAAAGAGTCCCTAAAACACCTAAAAACCCTAAATAAAGAACTTCAGGGGCCAAATTGTAATTAAGTGAAACTTCATCCATTCCCTTGTCACGGGCCATGAAGACTCCCTTAAATGTCTTCACAACTCTCTCTAATCAGTCCTAAAGCTGCTGCAAGTTCAAGTTCGTACATAAGCATCATCCTTCACTAAAGTGAGCATAACTCACTCAATACTTGTCCGATTTAGCTCATTCTTTTTCCTATGTGCCTGGTTTGACCTTAGCTTCGATTCCATAGGTTTTTCACAGTAAATAAGTCCCTGGAACTCCGGAAAAAAGGCTCCAAAGTCCACTGATTGTTTCTGTTTTCATGTAATCTTTGTTAAACTTAACCAAACTTGAGTTTTCTCATCTCAAACCTATGTCCTAATGCTCATAATCAAATGAATGGTTAGTTGGGCTTAAAAACAAGGCTGAGAAATGTTAAATCGGAGGTTAAAACCTCACAAACATTCTGTTTTAGTTAGGGTTTTACCCACAAGTAGTGTTCAAGCATGAAGCTTGATGAATGTGTGATAGTTGGGCTAGCTAGGGCTATCCTTCATAGAAATCCACTCACTACTTGATGTATTTCCATAGCTTAGTTGTTGTTATTGCATTATTACTTGTAAGTTCATGACCCTCCTTGTTGTTTACAACAACAAGTGTAGTGGTGAACAATAGAGGTACCTAAATGGAAGCTTGTTCTTCCTACCTCATGTATGAATTCTATGACACAAAGAGGTGCCTAAATGGAGACATTAATCTCCTACCTCATGCTTGAACAATAGGACTTTGTAACCTTTATATTATCTATTTATTTCATATGTATATACCTAAGTAACTAGACTTGGTGATAACTTAATGAGTAAATTACACAGATTGTCCTTTAATTACACCCTAAATTGCAGTCCCTGCCCTTTCCCTTTAATTTGTGCATTCCATGTCCTTTAAATAACAAATTTGCACACTTCTTGTCCTTTTCTCCAAACCCCATCCAACAACCCAGTTAAATGCACCCATGTGCCCCTCACATGATGGGTAAAATTGTAAATAACCTTCCACCTACCCTTAAAAACCCCAGGAGTCTTCTTCCTCCCCACATAAATTAGGGTTTCGATTTCTTCATCAGACTATAAACACTTCCTCACATAAATTCAGTTTCCTCATCAAACTATAAACACGAAATCTTGGTATATTGCAGATGTGGAACAGCAGCGACTCTTAAGACATCTTGTACTTCAAAGAACCCAGGGAGAGGGTTTTATGGATGCCCTAGATGTGGATTCATCTGCTGGTTTGATATCGCGATTTGTGAAAGATCACAAGGTGGAACAGCAGCGACTCTTAACCAACACTTAGCATCTAAAGTCGAAACATCACAAGTTGCAAATATGAACATGTACAGGATGTTGATCATGAGTTGGGTGTTTCTGATCATGAGTTGGGTTGTTTTCATTGTGTTTGCTCGTTTTTCTTAATGTAATGTGATGTAAAGTTGGTATGCTACTCTGCTTTGTAATGTGCAGGTCTATGTTTAGTTGGTTTCGTCTATGTTTAGTTGGAAGTGTTTTGTAATTTGTAAGTTGCAAGTCGATTAATGCAAGTTGGTTATGTAATCTTTTGTACAATATGATGCGCTACACTATCTAAACTAAACATGTGAGTAAATTGACCAAAAAGCAAAAAGCCAAACCAAACACGCCCCTGTCACACCTGCTCCGGCTGCCCAAACTATAACCCAAACCAAACCAACCTGAACTATACTTCACTATACTATCTAAACTCCACTCAAATAACCTGCTGCACAAACCAAAAGCCAAACGAAACACACCCCTGTCACACCTGCTCCGGCTGCCCAAACTATAACCCAAACCAAACCAACCTAAACTATCTAACCCTGCACTACACAAACCAAAAGCCAAACCATACACACCATAAACCTGCAATAAAATACGTCGCTTGCTGCACCATAACATATCATTCCAAACATACACAACTGATAACATAACTAATATCATAAAATTCCAACTTAACAAAAGACAAAGGTTTACCATCCAAACATTTCAAACATGTAAACAAAACATAAAAACCATAGTTTTAAGTCCAACTAACTATCAAACTTCCTAGGATGCCTCCTGTCCCTTGCATGTTCTGCGATTGTGCCCTGTTTTGCCACACTTCAAACAGTTCTTCATGGTTCCCTTCTTTGTCAGTCTTCCATCTTTTGTTGACTCCTCCAACTCTAGGGCTGACCTCTTTCTGGCCTTTTTTGGCCTACCAATAGGCTTGTGATGGTTTGGTGGTGTTAAAGTGGTAGGGACATTAGACTTAGGCCACAAGTCCTCCCATTGATTGGATACACCTTATACTTGTATACCTGTTTCCACCTATCCATTGTGTACACTGGATGGACAAATGTCTCAGGTAGTTCTGTTCCTTTCCCACCATACATATTCTTGTTCCATATTGAAGCCACAACATGTTTGCACGGCATCCCTGTGATCTCCCATTTCCTACATGTACATGTTCTACTTTTTAAATCCACCACAACACCAAATCCAGCAGGGCCTTTAACTTGATAATGGTCTTCCCCATTCCACTTGACTGAACACCTACTAGCTTGTAACTTAATCTCCTCAAACTTGTTGTGAGCATATGGTGTCAACAGTCCATCACAGTTGTCCATAACTCTAAGCACATTCATAATCCTTCTCATGAGATACTCCCTGATGTACTCCAAAAGTGTGATAATAGGTTTGTCTCTTGCATCCATTATCCTTGAGTTAAAAACTTCAAACATGTTGTTTAACAACACATCTGATAGTGCCCTACCTGTTGCATGATAACAGATCAGTCAACATTGACAATGTTAATTATTATAGTGTAGATAATATTTACCTGAGAAGTGTGATCTTGACCAATGTTCTGGTGGGATATCAGACAACCATAGTTGTGCTTCAGCATTGAATGCCTTCAAGGATTGCATGTTTTGTTCAAAGTACTCAACAGTGCTTGATGTTGCTAACTGTTGGTGCATTCATCTGTCGACTTCGTCTTATATCGAGTCTTGGTTGCGTTGCGGATCTGATCAAGCATGATGTCATCATATTCAATGATGACATCATAAGGATGACATCATCATTGCAACATACGTGAAAACAAAGATGCATACATGAAACATTTTATAATTTCGCATGAAAGTTCAAACATAATTCCGTACGGAATTAGTTTGCATAATTTCGTTTGAGATGTGTTGTTTAGTTTCATGCGGAATTACTTTCCTATATATAGGTGGTTCATGTTTGTCATTTGTAACGAAATTAGGAATCGATACCGAGGTGCTGCCGGTATTTCTTGTGATTGTAATCGCTGTTAATTCAATATACAATAAAGTGATATTCAAGCTGTTTCGAGTCTATACGTTTGTTTCCGCCTTTCGTATAGATACGAGCTCTTCTGAACGACTCATTTGGGTCACGATTCGATCCTACAAGTGGTATCAGAGCTCAGGACGAGGAGTTCATACCAAAACAGCCTGTTTTCATCATAATTTCTGTCTTCTACACATTCTTTTTAAAAATTGAACGGGTTTCTATGGTCCAAATTGGATGAGTTTTTGATATGTTGTGCGAAAACACCTAATCTACAACCCTACCAAGTTTCAGATCCGTATTCCTAGCCATTTGAGAGAAATCTGAGTTTTTGTGTTCGAAATCGCGTGACGTCACAGTAATTCCGCACGGAATTACTAATTCCATTTGAAAACATTATTCTGTTTGGCTAATTCCGCACGGAATTATTAATCCCGTTTGAAATAGTTTATTTCGTGTGAAAGGTCCAATTCATGTGATATTATGATTTCGGGTCTCGTAAATTGAAGTTCAGGTGATTCGAGGTGTTTTACGAGGTGATTCAGCTCGTTTGAGACCAGTATTTTTGATACAAGAAAGTTTGTGTTTGTGAAGCTTTGATTTTGAAACACGGAAGAGGAATTCTACAATGCGTTTGCTACACCTGTTGCTCCAGTTACTGCTGCTGAAACACTGTACAGTGAAAATGAGACGGGAACTCATCAGAAACCGCCAAAACTGATGTACATTGAAGATTTTAAAGGATGGCATAATCGATTTGAGAACAGGGTGCAGGCATACAAGTTTGATGCTTGGTGTTCATTGTTGAAAGATTATGAGAAACCAAAGAATGAACGTGGGATTGAAAAAGCTATTTGTGACTATTCTGAGGGTGACAAATTGAAATTTACAAGTGAGAAAATGATGATAAGTATTCTTCAACAAGCAATTAAAGAAGATATATTTGTTTTGCTCCAACATGATAATACAGCTAAGTCAATTTGGGAAGCATTAATTCAGAAATTCAAAGGAAGCGCGGATATGATTAAAAAAAAAGGCATTATTGAAGAAATCATTTGATATGTTTTCGGCTTTCGACCATGAAACAACAAAGCAGACCATTGATAGATATTGTCATCTAGTATTGGAAATGAAAAGATTTAACATTGAGAAAGAGGATGATGAGTGGGTAGATAAACTAGCTGAAGCATTACCACAACATAAGTGGGGAACTTATTTGATGATTTTAAAACACACAAGAAAGTCTGAGAGTATGAATCTGGCACAGTTTATTCAAAAGATTGAAGAGCAGGAGCTGGATATTCAGAAAACTGCTATAATGACGAATCCAAATGCAAAACAAGATGTCAGTTTGTATTATCGAGGGAACAAGTTTGAGGCTACCCCCAGCCCTAGTCCCAAGATCCAAACTGGTTTTAGTGCTGATAGTTCATCAGGAACAAAAGGTAGTAATGTGACACAAAGTGGAGGATCTTCATCCTCGTATTCAAGTTTTGATCTAAACTTTACAACATCAAGTCCTCAACAATCGAATTCAACAAATCTTCAATGCAACGTCACTTTGAACATTCAAAATGGTCAGAATTTGTCTCCAGAAATAGCCAAACAACACATGGCATCTCTCGTTGCTATGTTGGAATCTTATGAAAGTTTGATTGATGGCAAGATTGGAAATCCGATGCTTACAAAAGAAGATTATGACCAAATTGATGCAGAAGAACTTGAGTTGATGGATGTGAAATGGTGTTTAGCTAGTGCTTGGAGGAGAGCAGAAAAGTTTCAACAAATTTCTGGTAGAGATGAGTTTCGAGGAATGGCTACTTCTCCACTGGGTTTTGACAAATCGAAAGTCACTTGTTTTCGGTGCAAAGGAAAAGGTCATTTTAAACGAGAATGCAAAAACCAAGAAACAACCGGGAATCAAGAAAAGAACAATTATTATCAGAAATCAATTTTTCATCAGATTACTCAACAAAAAGAACCACAAACTGCACATGCTCGGCCAATTGTGGATGACAAAAGGAAAATGATCGAAGATGCAAATAAAAAAGCTTATTTTGGTATCATTGATTAAGATGATGAATTTGTTGTAGAGGGTTTTAGCTGGGATAAATACATTCCATCCGGTTCAGGTTTTGTTGCTAGAATTCTGGATGAAGATGGAGCTAGTGAGAAAAGAATCCCAATTTTTCCAGATCTTGGAAGTGATGTGGATACTGATGATGAGGAAGAACATCTCAGCAAAGCTAGAAAAGGGATAGATCCTACTAGTTTTAATTTGTTTTTTGTAGATAAAATGGAGATGCTATATCAGAAGAAAATTGCCAGATTGTTGAAAGAGCTGGAAGCAGCAAGAATTCTAGCTGATGAAAAGGCAAAGACAGAATCTGAAGAAGCAAATGTTGAATCAGTGACTGAAAAGGTGGTAGAAAAAGTCGTTGAAGTGGAGAAAGTGGTGGAGAAAATAGTTGAAGTCGAAAAAATAGTTGAGGTTGAAAAAGTAGTCGAAATTGAAAAAATAGTAGAGGTAGAAAAAATTGATGAAATAGAAAAAATTGTTGAAGTTGAGAAACTCGTTGAAGTTGAGAAGACTATTGAGGTTGAAAAGATAGTAGAAAAATTGGTTGAAGTTGAAAAACCATGTTTGAAGTGTTCAGAATCTTGCAAAGATTGTGAGGAAAAGGATAAGAAAATTGTTGATTTAGAGAAGATTAAAGAAGATTTACTGTCTGATGTGAAGTACGTGAAGGAGTCGTATGATGTGCTCAACAAAACAGTTGATAGTCTGAAAAGAACGAATTCAGAAATTGAAAATGCAATGGAAAAAATTAGTGCAACATTAATGACAAAGCAGAGCGTCATCAATGAGTACATCGAACACTGTGCTAAGTTGAAGAAAGAAGTGGAACTTGAGAAGATTGAGAGTGGAAGGATTAAACGATTACTGTTGAGTTACACTACTTGTGATTATTTGATTGATCGTGTTTATCCTACTGTTGCAGGTCTTGAGGCATTCATGGAGAAAAAGACTGAAGATACTGATACTGGTAAGAAACCAAGTGTCAAGTATAACAGATGTCCGCCCCCGATCCATGAAAGTTACTCACCCAGGAATCCTAATGAGGAGCGTCTAAAAAAGGCAGTCAACATCAAGTTAAAGTCTGAAATCATTGATGAATTACCAGACAATATTGATGTTACATTCACAGCGTCTGACACTGATCATGAGTCTGAGTTATTAAAGAAAGTGGTCGATCAGGTGTTAGATATGGATGAAGAGTCAAAACCGGAGTCTAAGTCTGAAAGTTCGAGTTCGTCAGAAAAGAGTCCGAGTTCACCGGTTAAGAGGGTTTACAATAAAGAATTCTTGTTATCAAAATCTAATTTGAATGATGGATCAATCAAAGTGGCTTATACTTTGAATGATTCAGACAAATTATATTCTGATGAAGAATTTCCAATAAGAAGTGTCAAAACTGAAATGATCAAACAGGTTTTCAAATTAACAGAAATTAATATTTCTGAAATAAAAGATTTAAATCTTCATGAAAAACCTAAAAAGTACACTTCAAGAGTTCAACAGAGATTGAACAAGAAAAAGGGTTACGGTTCTGGTTATGGTTCTCAAAAGAAACCAAACCATAACAGTAATTTCAAAAAGAAAGGTCTTGGTTTTAATTCTTCAGAAAATTATAAAAATGAGAAAAATTATAAACCAAAAACAACATTTGTTGCAGGAGGAAGTTCTGAAGATGAGCAGAAGAAACCATTCTGGAAACAGTCAAACCAAGAGTTTCTTGCTGAGGTAAAGAGGAATGTGAAGAAGTTTGCTCAAAGAGTTGACAGAAGAACTTGCTTTAAGTGCCAAAAAGTTGGACATATTGCTTGGAATTGCCAACAGTCTAATAACACAAAACAGGAAGTTACTTCTAACTCAAAACTGAAAGAAAAACTTGTCTTTGAGAAGAAACAATCAACTGTGAAATCGAAAGTGTTTGAAAATTCAACTTCAGAAGAAGGTGAAAGTTCAAAACGTTTTTACAAAAGAAGAGTTGATTTAAACAAACAAAAATGGGTTGTAAAATCTGAAAGAAGTTCTGACAATGAATCTGATTCCATAAAATCAGAGGAGTCATGTGTTGAGAAAAAGGTTGATAATTCCGTTCCTGAGTTGAACGAGGAAAATTTTCCGCCATTGTCGAAAGATAATCTAAAATCAAAAGGTAGATTTGAGATATCAGGTCAATTCTTTGCTGATAAGAAAGAATTTGATGCTGAAAAGGTGTTTAATGGAAATGTTAAACATATTTTTGGAAAGATGGTTGACAGGAAAGTGAAGGATGCTAAAGAATTTTACAAATCAAAATGTTGGTGGGACAGGTGTGTTCCAGAATCTCCCAAGGTTGGTCAGGCTTGGGGGAAAGTTTTTCCTAACTAAAATCCTGACTTGCCGGAGCTCCCAGGTTGGTAAGAGTGGAGCAGGAATCGGCATCTTTCTTGAAAATGTTTGTTTGGTAAATCTACAGGTGATATCTTTATATTGTTATATTTTGATTTACAAATGGTTTTGGTTGGTGAGTGAATTTACAAGTGGTTGAAGAGGTTTTCATCTTCAAATGGTTAATCAAGGTCATTAAGTTGAACTTGATTGGACCATACTTACAAGTGGTATTTTGGAGAACAAAATGATGAGTTTATCCCCTAAACTACAAGTGATAAAATCAACAAAACTTATTTTCCGGAAAAACCATTTGATTAAAACAAACTTAAGTGTTTTGAAATCACAATGGGAAAATAGTTTGTTGTGAGGGGGAGTTCTGATTCTTTATGCCAAGTGGATGGCGAATTGAAGCGATTTGATATCGGTTGTCAATTTTTTTAAGAAAACAAACTGTACAGGTAGAGTATCAAAATTTGTTTTCAAATTTCCTAAAATGTGTTTGCATTTTAGGGGGAGTAAAAATTTCAGAAAATCCAAAAACATTAGAAAATTTGAAAAAGACAAAAACATGATAAAATAAAAAATGAGTTTTGTTGTATAAAAGAGGAAATGATAGTACATCAGTGGACGATCACGGCATGCTAAAGAAATGGAAAGTTAAAAAGTGATAAACGGTCTCACTGATGATATGCCAGTAGGTTTTTGCACTTTTAGTAGATTGTGACGAGATATAAACCTAAATTTCAAACTTGCTTAATTCGTGGGTAACATCTCTCGGATATATGGGTAACCCCCGAAATCTTGTTTGAAGGGCCCCTCTTTCTGAGATACTAGGTCTTTATGCTTAGTGATATCTGGGGTATTATCCCGGGACTTCTGATAATGCGGAAGCAATGGCCTAGTCCCCGGAGAATACTTTACGCTTGCTTGAAATATAGCCTGCCCTCAGCATAAAAAAATGATGAAACATTGAAAAATACTAATCATGTGCTGTTGTAAAAAAGATCCTCTAAAGGGGACCCACCAAAAGTTGAGCCGTCATCTCTCTGCTGAACGGAAGTTCTGACCTGAGCTCTCACGGTTTCGCAATTAACCCCTTACAGATATCATCTAGGTATACTCACCTGTAAGACTGAATATTGGGATCTGGATACGGGAGTATATTCTGAGGTGGGACACGCGAATAAGTTTAAGTGCTTAAGACATTAATCTCATATCTCGAAACAGTTGAACTTTGTGTGAAAATTTAAGTGGATCAGTATACTGACAATCTAAGTGAATCGTTTAGAACTTAAAATGTTTAAAGCTTAACGGTGTTGGTGATTTGTCTCAAGAACTGATATGATCCTCTTACACAAATTCACAAAAATATTGTATGTAAATATTTCTTTGCTGCATTTCATTTCGGATATTTCAAAAATCCAAAAAGATTTTCGGTGTGTTTTAGCATAAATTTTGAAAAATTCAAAAAGATTTTAGACGACTGATGTTGAAAAGCTGATTTTCAAAATTCCAAGTGCTAAACATGACGAACAGGTTTGGGAAAGTTTGTTTGACGATGTTTGAAATGAAAATGATATACATACAAGTGGTTCATCAGAGACTAACCTGTTAAATCATTATTGATTAATATTTGAAAATGATGTGTTAAATTTGTATCTACGAGTGGTGAACAGAGTTTAAATTTCAAAATTTTAAATTTGAGAAACTTATGTTTTGGGTAGAGAATATGCAGGTGAGCCAGGAATCGATCCTGAACCTGGAAATACCTGAGGAGGATGTGAGCCAGGTCACGATCCTGATCCTGTGAAAGCCAGACTACGATCCCAGTACAAGTTGAGGGGGAGTCTGTTAGATAAAGAAAGTCGGAAGTTGCTAGAGCCAGCTGCTGATCCTGAAAAATTCAAGAGAGAGTTATATCATCCGAGGAGGAGATTAGTTGAAGAATGTTAGAGTGAGGCAAGAATCAGATCGAGATTCTAAAAAGATCCTAAAGACTGATAAAGACTGAAGATTGTGAAGACTCGACACTTAAGACTCGTCAACATCTGAGGGGGAGTCTGTTGGTGCATTCATCTGTCGACTTCGTCTTATATCGAGTCTTGGTTGCGTTGCGGATCTGATCAAGCATGATGTCATCATATTCAATGATGACATCATAAGGATGACATCATCATTGCAACATATGTGAAAACAAAGATGCATACATGAAACATTTTATAATTTCGCATGAAAGTTCAAACATAATTCCGTACGGAATTAGTTTGCATAATTTCGTTTGAGATGTGTTGTTTAGTTTCGTGCGGAATTACTTTCCTATATATAGGTGGTTCATGTTTGTCATTTGTAACGAAATTAGGAATCGATACCGAGGTGCTGCCGGTATTTCTTGTGATTGTAATCGCTGTTAATTCAATATACAAGAAGTTTAAAGTGATATTCAAGCTGTTTCGAGTCTATACGTTTGTTTCCGCCTTTCGTATAGATACGAGCTCTTCTGAACGACTCATTTGGGTCACGATTCGATCCTACACTAACTTCCATAAGTTATCTTTGTATTCTTTTCCTTTGAATCTCAACTTCATATTCTCATGAATATGTCTTAGGCAAAACCTGTGTTCAGCACATGGGAACACCTTCTGCAGTGCTGGGATTATGCCCTGTAATAACACATTTAAGTGCACCATTCAAACAAGTAACATTTAACTCAAAACAGTAAGTAATATTGGACTGACCTTTTTCCTGTTACTAATGAAGGTAAAGTTTGAATTAGACTCCAATTCCAGATCTTTACCAAGGCACTGAAGGAACCATGTCCAAGAATTCAAGGTTTCTGCCTCAACTACTGCATAGGCTAAGGGGTATATCCCATTGTTAGGGTCAACACCAACAGCACTAAGAACCTGACCAGGGTATGGACCCTTTATAAAAGCTCCATCCAGACCCAACAAGTCTCTACCAATTACTTTAAACCCCTGCTTCAGTGACCCTAGACACACATAAATTCTTTTGAACTTTCTGGTCAGAGACCTGTGATCTGCACATGGTTCTACCTCAATTTGAACTGTAGTACCTGGATTTGTCTTGTAAAGTTCACAGATGTAATCCCTTAGAAGACTGTATTGTGCTTGATAATCACCATGAAGTTGGTCAAGTGCCTTTGTTTTTGCTCTGAAAGCTTTCATTCTTGAAACCTCTACCTTGTATTTCCTTTTAAACTGATCCTGAAGTGCCTTCACAGGAATATTAGGATTTTCTACAATTTGGTCCTTTAGTTGCTTACAAACAAAAGTAGAGGTGCAATGATACACAGATCTGGTTTGGAGACACTTGTGCTGAGTCACTAAAGTCTTTACCATCCAAGTCTCAGCATTTCTCTCTTTAGATATTAAAATAACCCAAGGATACTCCTTTTTTTGAGGGTCTGATTTTTTACCTCTCCCACCTACATTTTTGTCCCCACTGGACTTGTCTTTACTACCCAGAGAATCTTCCACTTGTTTTTCTTTTGACCTTGTTACAATTTTATGTCCTACTTCATTATATGCAGATTTCATGTTATGTCCTTTATCATTGCCTCTTTTTTTTGGACAGTTTTACCCTTCGTCTTTACACCACCTTTATCAGAATGACTATGGATACCATGTGCATCAACTTGGAAATTTGGTAACTGACCCCTGCAAACAGCCCTTAGTCTTTTACTATAATCCTTAACAATCCTAAGTTCCCTCTTAGTTTCCACAGCATGCTGCTTGATTAATTCTTTGGCTTCTACCTTGTTTCCAAAAATCTGTCCTAGGTAGAAATTGCTCTTTTTCTCATTGGCATTCCTTAAACCCTTAAGCATTTTCTTCCTAGCACTAGACTCATCCAAATCATACTCACTTCCACTTTCTAATATATCATCATTTAAAACATCTTCATCAATTAAATCACCAACTGCATCATTATTGTCATCAATCCCCTCATCAATGTTTAGTCTAAAATCCCTCATATATACCTCTACATCCTCCCTAGCTGTGTCATCGCCTAGAAAGTCACTGTCATCATCTTCATCTTCTGCACCAGTTTCTTCATCTAAACTATCATCTACAACATGCGTAACACTAGCCTTGGCATTGTTTTGGTGTTCATTATTAACCATGTTGTCATTTAGACCCAAGAAGGGATCAAACTCACTCATGAAATCTGCAAAAAAAGTTGAACTTTCTTGTGCTTGTCTCTCTTCAACAGTAATATTATCACCTTCTCCAAGTACAGGTTTATATGCACCATCACAAGTACTAAGGTTCTCATCCATATTGTTATCAAGTACAGGTTTATATGCACCATCACAAATACTAAGGTTCTCATCCACATTGTTATCAATAACACCTTCATCTACATTATCACCTGCATATATTTTTTAACGGAAATTGAGCAAATGCAACTCACTGTAGTAATTGTCAACCATTTCTTGATCAACGTTTGCACGAATAGACCACCTTGGTCGCAGTTCGTAAGTGTCCGTCATCGCATTTGAATCGATTTGATTAGGGTTTCTATGGTATTGGGTTGATCGTGTGGAGTGAAGGGTTTTGAGAGTGTGTTATGTGAGGAAGAAGACTCCTGGGGTTTTTAAGGGTAGGTGGAAGGTTATTTACAATTTTACCCATCATGTGAGAGGCACATGGGTGCATTTAACTGGGTTGTTGGATGGGGTTTGGAGAAAAGGACAAGGAGTGTGAAAATTTGTTATTTAAAGGACATGGAATGCACAAATTAAAGGGAAAGGGCAGGGAGTGCAATTTTGGGTGTAATTAAAGGACAATCTGTGTAATTTACTCTAACTTAATAGTTACTTGTCAAGAATATGTTACATCATCTATGACCTTGCACTTGTTACGACTCTAATGGACCTTTGGATCCATGAAATCATACAAGCTCTCTTGAGTTTCAGTAGTGTCAAGAACAAGTGTTATGTGTACAAGATGATTATTTTCACTTATGTTATTTTCTATACATTTTAGACTCTGAATCTATAATTTTTCGATTTCCCCAAACTCACACACCTATGTTTTCTTCGTGTAGAAGGACAAGGTGCTCCAAACTAGTCCATCCACCAACATCACTCGTGGGATTTCAAGTAGGAAAGGTTGCAAAACCATGAGTATACTCGATCCTGTTTTCCTTTTTATCACTTTGGGATGCAACATGTATATTATACAAAATTACACAACACATGAAACTATTTTAAACTCTATCCGTGCTTAACATGAAACTATATGATGCTTGTTAGACTTGTTATGCTAATGTAAACTATTTGTGTCGATATATGCATCATTAACTTTGCTAGCCTACCTTAACAATTATAGTGCTATAGGAGTAATGCACCGCCCACGATTCTTGGGGTATTGTTAAGTCAAACATGTTAACCTCCCTTTATTCTAACCGGGGATAGGTTATTTTAACGCATTGGATTCTTGGGTTTGAACATATAAGTACACCGTTTCGGTATGCTAGTAAACTTGCTTAATATGATTCATGTTCGATATGAGCACTTTAAACAATTTTATTCTATATTATGATATGTAACAAACTTGTATACTCGCCTTTGCTTTTGCATTGAACTCTATTTTAATACATGTTGCAGGTTGAATTGTTGAGATGATGAATCAAGATGAAACAAGATTTAGGTGGACTTAGATAAACACCTAGATTAATTTATCTATTTTGATGTTATGTTTATTGTGAGACAATGTCATTTCTTGTATTTGAATCATGTATGACAATCTAGTTTTTGAAATGAAATTTGAACTTAATTAATATTGTCACATAGTGTTATGCAGTCTCTTGCAATCTTGTTTTCGTCTCATCCCGAAGGTTCCGCCATCGGTTGGGGTGTGACAGATTGAGTTTAAGAATATGGTTGAAAGAAAATTTTGTCCTCTCAATGAAAAAGAACAAATTGCTAATAAGTTCTTAAACCTTAGAATGACTGGAGTTGACTGTAAGGGTTACACTACTGTATTCTTTGAATATGCTAGAATAGTGCCAACCCTAGCTTCACCAGAACCAGTGTTAATCTCCCGTTACATCTGGGGATTAATCAGTGAGATTAGACACGTAGTCAAGGCAGCTAGACCACAAACCATAGAAGAAGTTGTAGAACTAGCAAATACCTTGACTGATGAGCTAGTACGTACACAAGAAGAAAACCAGAGGAAGAACCTAGCCCATAAGCTTACCCAAGAATTTCGCTACGGTAATTCCAACTGTGTGAAGAACGTAGGTTCTACTTCTGCACCTTATTGTAAGGTCTACAAGAAGAAACATTCAGGAAGATGCTCCACATACTGCAACTTCTGCAAGATACCAGGACACAAGGAAGAAGACTGTAGGAAGAAACCCAGTAATGGAGTATGCTTCAATTGTGGAGAAAAGGGGTATATCAAACCGAACTATCCGAAACTAGCTCCAGCCATGAACAACAAAACTACCAAGAATGCTAGAGCATTTGTTCTGACAGCCGAAGAAGCAAAGATGATTCCGGACGTGATTGCCGGTTCGTTTTTAGTTAATGATGTTTTTGCTAAAGTATTATTTGACTCTGGTGCGAACCAAAGTTTTATTAATACTTCATTTTGCAAACTCCTCTATCAACCATTAACTAAACTTCAACAAGAATGTCTAGTAGAGACAGCAAATGGAGAATCCATTAAGATTACTGAAATCTTATAGGGAGCAAGAATAGAAATTTTAAACCAAGATTTTATTGCTAATCTTTACCCAATGAATCTGGCTGGATTTGATATTGTATTAGGAATTGATTGGTTAGTAGCCAATAAAGCCAGTATTTTATGTGATCAAAAGTCAATACAATTAAATTCACCAAAGGATGAAAAGATCACAATTAAAGGAAATAAGCCATCTAGATCCACGAAATTCATCTCTATGATGAAAACAGCCAGTTATGCAAGAAAAGGATCACAAGTGTATATGATTTCCATAATCATTAACACTAAAGGAAAAGAATTGAAAGATATTCCCGTAATATCTCAATTCTCAGATGTCTTTCCCGAGGAGCTACCCGGACTATCGCCGGATAGAGAAGTTGAATTCAGAATTCATCTGCTTCCAGGGACAACACCAATTGCCAAGGCACCTTATCGTTTGGCACCAGCAGAGATACAAGAATTAAAGAAACAATTGGACGAAATTCTGGAGAAAGGATTCATACAGCCCAGTTCATCGCCATGGGGAGCACCAATTTTGTTTGTCAAGAAGAAAGACGGATCAATGCGTATGTGCATTGATTATCGAGAATTGAACAAAGTCACGATTAAAAATCGGTACCCATTACCGAGAATCGATGATCTGTTCGATCAATTGCAAGGAGCTAGATTATTTTCAAAGATCGATTTACGCTCAGGATATCATCAATTGAAAGTACAGGAAGAGGATATTCCTAAAACTGCCTTCAGAACAAGGTATGGCCATTATGAATTTACAGTCATGCAATTTGGTTTAACCAATGCCCCAGCCGCATTTATGGACATGATGAACAGAATATGTAAACCATATATGGATAAATTCATAATTGTCTTTATAGATGATATTCTCATTTACTCTAAGAGTAAAGAGGAACATGCAGCACATCTGCATGCACTCCTTACATTACTGAGAAAAGAAAAACTTTACGTTAAATTTTCGAAATGTGAATTTTGGTTAGAAGAAGTACAATTCCTTGGACATTTAGTTAATCATAAAGGAATCCATGTGGATCCCACAAAAAATCGAGGCAATTACTAAATGGAAAGTCCCTGAATCACCAACGGAGGTAAGAAGTTTTCTAGGACTGGCAGGTTATTATAGACGGTTTATCCGAGATTTTTCTAGAATAGTCATTCCCTTAATAAAATTGACCTATAAATCTGTTAAGTTTGAATGGGGACCAAAACAAGAAGAAGCCTTTAGAATTCTTAAGCAAAGATTAACCAACGCACCCATACTAGCGTTACTAAAGGGAACTGAAGACTTTGTAGTCTACTGTTACGCGTCTAAATTAGGTTATGGATGTGTGTTGATGCAACGTCAAAAGGTTATAGCATATGCCTCTAGACAACTTAAGAATCATGAAGTGAACTATACAACCCATGATCTAGAGCTAGGAGCCATAATTTTTGCCCTTAAGATTTGGAGAGACTATCTTTACGGTAGTAAGTTTACCATTTTCACCAATCATAAGAGTTTAAGATATGTTTTTGGGCAAAAAGAGTTAAATATGAGACAAAGACGCTGGATGGAAATTCTTAGTGATTATGATTGTAGTATCCAGTACCATGCCGGAAAGGCTAATGTAGTAGCCGATGATTTAAGTCGGAAATATCATGAAAAGCCAAGAAGAGTACGTTCCCTTAAATTAAATATGCAGATAGATTTAAACGAGCAAATTAGAGCAATACAAGAATCAGTAATCAAGGATGATACTGAGAAATTGAAAGGAATGATTAAGGAATTAGAACAAGGAACAGATGGAATTTGGAGATTCCATCAGAAAAGAATTTGGATACCCAAACAAGGAAACCTACGCCACCGAATATTAGAAGAAGCCCATAAGTCTAAGTATACAATACACCCTGGAAGTGATAAGATGTATCAAGACTTAAGAAAGAATTTCTGGTGGATAGGAATGAAAAAGGATATAGCAGCTTATGTTGCCAAATGTCTAACTTGTTCCCAAGTTAAAGCTGAACATCAGAAACCCTCAGGTTCACTGCAGCAATTAGAAATGCCAATATGGAAATGAGAATTGATAACCATGGACTTTGTTACCAAATTACCCAAGACACGGAAAGGTAATGATACAATCTGGGTAATTGTAGACAGGCTAACCAAGTCTGCTCATTTCTTACCAATGAAGGAAACCTTCAGTATGGAACAATTAGCCAAGTTGTATGTAAATGAAATAGTTTCATTACATGGAATTCCTTTATCTATTGTGTCTGATAGAGATAGCCGTTTTACTTCTCATTTTTGGACTAGTTTCCAAAAAGCAATGGGAACCAAGTTAAATCTAAGCACCGCTTATCATCTTCAAACGGATGGACAAAGCGAAAGGACAATTCAGACGATGGAAGATATGCTTAGAGCTTGTGTAATTGATTTCGGAGGAAATTGAGATGATCATTTACCATTAATAGAGTTTTCCTATAATAACAGCTATCATACCGGCATTAATGCTGCACCATTTGAAGCACTTTATGGAAGAAAGTGTCGAACTCCAGTCTGCTGGGCAGAAATTGGAGAAAAGCAACTGTCTGGACCAGAAATAGTACAAGAAACAACAGACAAGATTATTCAAGTCAAGGAAAGACTAAAGGCAGCACGCGATCGACAAAAGAGTTATGCTGATAACAGGCGAAAACCATTGGAGTTTCAAGTAGGAGATAAGGTATTATTAAAAGTTTCTCCATGGAAAGGGATAGTCAGATTCATCAAAAGGGGAAAGCTAAGCCCCAGGGATGTTGGACCCTTTGAGATTATTAGAAGAATAGGACCCGTAGCTTACCAGCTACAGCTGCCAGAGGAAATGGCTGGAATACATGATGTATTTCATGTATGTAATCTCAAGAAATGCTTAGCCGATGAATCATTAGTGGTACCTCTTAAGGACATAGAAGTAAATGAGAAACTTAAGTTTGTAGAAAGACCCCAACAGATTGAAGACAGGAAAGTCAAGAATCTCAAACACAAGATACTGGTTTTAGTCAAAGTGAAATGGGATTCCAAGAGAGTACCAGAGTACACTTGGGAGCTCGAATCAGAAATGCAGAGGGAATATCCACACCTGTTCCAGTAGACCTCGAGGACGAGTTCTAAAACAAGGTGGGGAGGATATAACAACCCTCCTAAAATACTTATAACACCCCTATACGCTCTAAAATATACCCCGTATACGAAAAACGGCCCGAAATACCTTTATTTTACAAAAATCAAATAAAAACAAAATTTAAGGGGCTCTGGCGGGGCGCGACAGCCCCCGTTGGTCCGTCGTGGGGCGCGACAGCCTGGCCACCAGGTTTAACCCGGTGCTGCCACGTGTCAGCATCGTGTCGAAGCTATTGGGTCAACTCAGCAACCCTAAACCCTACTTCACCTAGCTTGCGGGGCGCGACAACCCCTTGTCTCTCTCTTGCGGGCCTCCAGGAACCCCTGGTCAGGCCCTAAATATAGAGGAGATCGGCATTCAGTTTCAATTCATTCAAACTTCGATCTCTCTCTCAAATTCTCTAATATTAGAAGTAATACTCGGGTATTATACCCACTAATTAGCGAAGCTCTGCCTCAATGTAAGTATCATAACCCCTGGTTACGTATTAGATACGCTGCCCGATTGATCTAGTGCTCCGTAACGTATGTCAAGGCTCTGCCTGACTCAGTCGTTGGAGTTCTGTCTCGGGGAGGGTATAACTAATGTAAATCGGGTTATTATACTAACGCGCGTGCATTGTTTAATTTATTAGATTATAACCAGGAAGTCACATGGGAAATACCTAAATTAGCAATGTGAGTAATTCCTCTTTTCACAAACTGTTTTTGCAAAACCTCAATTATTTTAAATTATATTTCACAGTGATTGAGTATTTGTAATTCTACAATTATCGTCGGTATGTTGGGGTTTTGTATACAAAATTTGTTACTACACTGTGAGTAGTAACATTACCACAAGTCAGGATTGACAGTACCGTGGGAGGTAATTAAAGTGGATGTAAACAAATGTAATTGCTGGATTGCCCTCAATGCTGTAAAATGATAAAACTTTTCTTGATTAAACTAGGATTCACTCGCCAGTATTTCTTGCTGATAAAATGTTTTTAAACATGTTTCAGGAACAAAATGTGAAAGCCAATTAAAAGCCAGCTGGAGAGCACTGAAGGCTTGGAGAAGTGGCTATAAAAAGTTACCTAAATAAAGAAGATGTTTTATTTCAATAAATTAGGGTTTATCCCTATAAATATATTTGTAATGGAAACTTGGGAATTTCTCATGTATTTATTATTATTATAAAAAAATGTGGTGTTTTACTCTGATAAAATATTTCATAACTACGGTCCTGATGTAAATTCCGCCGCCAAATTGATAAACACTGATACCACTGATACTGGTTCGCGGCCGCCCGTTCCCAAGGATAGGGGTCGGGGGTTGCGACACATATCCTTATAGTTCAACCCCCCCCCCCCCCCCCACACACACACACACCACATCCACCACCGCCTCCCAATACCCACCGCTACCACAAGAATAATTCCAACACTGAAACGACCCACGCATCTCCCCCGATCAGAAATAGTGTTTCAGTAGGTAGATTTTTGGTAGTTCATTTCATATATGTTTGTAGATCTCACGCAGAATATGTGTGTTCTTAGTGAAACTTGAAGGTCTTAACAAAGGCAATTTTCTTTCACTAAAAACACACAGTGTATGTTTGGTATGGAGCTTTTAGAACCTTTTAGGAGCTTCCAGCTTTAAGATTTTGAGAAAAAACTCTTACTCAATAAAAACCTTGTTTGGTTGAAGGAGCTTGAAGCTTTTAGGTTAGGAGCTTGAAGCTTTTAGTTGAACGCTCCTGCTAGTAGCGTTTAGAAGGAGCTACAAGCTTTTAGTGAAAAAATGACTATTTTAACCTATAAAGATAATGAACTTTTTAGTTATGTTTTTTTAGTTATGTCCATTTTGGTCATTTTATATATTTTATTAAAAGTTCCAGCTACTCTGCCAAACACCTAAATATATCTAAAAAGCTACAGCTACCAACCACCAGCTACTTTTGCCAAACATACCCCAAGTTATATATTTCTGTTATAAGAGCATTCACAATCCGTCCCCCAAATTCTGTGAGGGAGTTTTTTATATTATAAAAAGTGATTGTTTATGCTTGAAAGTGGTTGTGAGTAGAGGAGAGAGAAAATGTTACTGTCAATCTCTAAATTTAATGGGACATTTTTCACCCTCTATAATTTTTTAATATATTTTGAAAGTGGTTGTGAGTGAAGGATAAAGAAAAGGTAATCTTAAAAGTATAAAAATTATTATTTAATTGAAAAGAGAGGAAAAATATAGTTGTTTTTTTGTGAAATTAAATGTTAAAAATGATGAAAGGGATTTTTTTTTTGAACAGTAAACTTCATTAACGAAAAACGATGAACAAAGTCGGGCCGACAAAAACAACTACAAAATTACATGAATACTTTTATTTATAACACACCATAAATATTGTTTTCATTTTCAAATGTTTAACCTTTTGTTCGTATCTTTAAAGTAGCCATCAATTAATTAAAAAGGTTGACATGTACAAGGAACCGTTACAAGACAACTTTTTTCTTGAGTAAATACAAAGAACTTGTACAACAAAAGGAATTTGTAAAACATAATCGTGTTTTTCACCTCAATGGTTCTATGGTTATGTGAATTTGTACAATGCAATTGGTTTCTGTTAGTTCATTGCATTTTATAACGTAATGAAAAACATATTTTTATGTGTTTAGATAAAACACTTTTTGAGGTTTTAGTCCATGGTGTTATATACCATAATGAAAAAAATACATTTTTTGTGCTTTTAGTCTATTGTGCTTTATAACCCAATGAAAAAACTTTTTTTGTTCTGTTTTTATTCCATTGTGTTTTATAACACAATGAAATACCATTTTTTAGTCCATTGTGTTTTATAACACTAAAAACACATATTTTTTGGTTTTAGTCCATTGTGTTTTATATCATAATGAAAAAATACATTTTTGTATTTTTAGTTCATTGCGTTTTATAACACAATGAAAAAAAACACATTTAATTCATCAAGCAATTACTCAATGGGGAATTTCTCTTTCATGATGATGGCATGGAGTGCTCGATAATACACGCAAAATCTCTGGGTATTGTTCCCTTTTTTTCACTAGCAACACTAGAGAGGCATAAGAGCTCACACTTGCCCTGAGGTTTTGGGGAGAGATTAGGGTGGCTAGTGAGTAAATTGAGATGGTATAGGCATATCAGGATGAGACAGACTAGGACCATGATTAGATTTATCTAAAGTATCACTATCGCTAAAAGGAGAGTAGAGTCAGACCAAAACTGACTTCCAATGAGTAGATTAGGCATGATTTGCTAGACTAGCACCTCTTTTAAGGCATAGTCGCATATTGAAGTTCGTGAACATGTACTATTCAGGTTTAATGACTTTTAGAAGTACGACCAGGTTTGTATTATATTCTTCTATTAGGAGCTTAATTTTTCATTTTATTTTGGTGGTCTAGGCGTGTTATCGCTTGCATGTGTGTCTATATGAGGTGTGATATATCGTTGTTATATGTTTTTTAGTTGTTTGATAGCTTATGAAGAACATTTTTAATATACTATGTTGTTATGTTGTTTTTTTAATATCTATATGTCTCTGTATGTTTTTATATGCCTTTTATGTCTGGATATGGTTTTGAAGCTGGAGGTCTTACTAGAAGTAACATGTTTTATCCCATGGGATAGAGGTAACACTTGTCTACATCACAACCTTAGAGACCATACCACTAGCTTGACTATAGACGAGATTTTACCGGGTAAGCCAGTGATTGTTATTGTAACTTTTTTTTGAAAAAGTAAATTTTATTAAGAACAGGCCGGCCCAAAAAGACCGCGCCGAAACAACCGCCTACAACATATACAACGGATACTTACACCATTCTCTCCACACCAAATTTCGGTGTTTGGACCTACTTTTTAACCAAAGGAAACCTAAAGATCTAACTTCCCTGGAAATTTCCTCACTATCACCTCTCCCGTTAGAAAAAACCTTATCATTCCTCGCTTTCCATATAGCCCAACAAGACACCAAAACAAGACCACGGACAATATCCTTTGCTTTAAACTCCCCTTCGACTCCCTTATGCACCTCAAGAAGATCAATAATATAAAAGGCAAAGATAGGCGGGATTTTTATCCACTCACTAAGCCGATTCCAAACTCCCATAGAAGTCGAGCCAGCAGAAAACAAATGGTCCACCGATTCCACCCCATCCCCACAGAGACCGCAAAGATCCGACCCCACCAAAATATTTCTCTTCCAAAGCGCTTCTCTAGAAGGAATACGATCAAGCACCAATCTCCACATAAAAATTCTGCATTTTAACGGAACCCACCTAGAACCTTTTACCGAGAACAAAACGTCTTCGGTACTTTCATCCGAGACCAAACTCTTGAATGAAAAAGTTGAAAACTTACCCGCCCCATCTGGAGACCACACCCATTTATCCTTCGCAGTCGATAAGGCCACCCCGTTCAGCGAATTCACGAATTCAGTCAGCTCCGCCACCTCCTCTGCTGAAGACGGATACTTAACCCAACAGCACTTCTGCGAAATCTCTTCACTAGAGGACGGCACCCGGTCCTTAACCCAGCAATCTTTAATTTTTTCGAGCGCAAAAAGTCTTGGCTACTTTAACATAAGAGGGGTGTCTCCCAACCACAGATCGATCCAGAACCGAATGTTGCACCCGTTCCCCAGAACCCCTTTCATGTGACTATGAATTCTTTTACCTTTAATCCATGTTTTAGCCTCCAATTTCATAATATTCTTCCACACACCCGAGACCGCCGGGTTACAAGGCAGAGACGACCATCTTCTTTTCCAACCATGACAGGCTGACACCACTTTCCTCCACAACCTGTCATCTTCCACATGAAATCTCCAAACCCATTTGGCTATAAGAGCCTCATTAATCTTTTTAAGTTTGCACAGACCTAAACCCCAACATTTTTTAGGCCGAGCCACTTTATCCCACGCCACCCAATGAGTTTTCATAATATTCTCCGAGCCGCCCCACAGGAAATTCCTAATGAGCGCCTCTAGAATATTTAACACTTTGGCCGGGGCTTTAAAATAGAGAAATAATAGATAGGAATACTCTCCAAAACATATTTAATAAGGATAACCCGGCCGCCAATAGACAGAAGATTGGCTTTCCAAGAAGCCAACCTGTTTTTTGACGATTGTTATTATATCTGATCAACTGGCTATCGGAATATTTTTTTAGTAAATAACATGATAGATCTTTGAGTAAGTTAAAAGGTCATATTTTATCTTAATTTTTGAGAAATCAATCATTTGTTCCCAACTAGTTCCCACATAACTCGCTTGAGTTATTATGACTAATTGGCGTTAAAAAAGTTGTTGAGCTTTATTTTTATTTTTTACAAAATCAATGTTATACCTTTTAAAAAAATGAACGTATAACAACCCTCAAAAGCATCCTAAACCGCTTCGTAATCGCAAAACTGAACCCGCGTAACGTTAATTTTAATTAAAAAATGAAAAATCAAGATAATATCACCGGTCGCGGGCCGCGACAGGGTTTAAGGGAGTCGGCCACGGGGTGCGACGGCTTGTTTCTTGTCGAACACCCAGAATGCCACGTGTCAAGCCAAGTGTCAAGCCTAGGGGTTTATGTCACACCCCCAAAATCCACATGCGGAGTATCACCGCTTGGAGGCGTGACTGACCAGGATCCAGCCACCAATCATATTGAACAAGCAAGAAAGTAATTATAAAAGTTCAACCAATACAGTTGGCGTCCAAACAAAACATAGTTTAAGTTGCAAGCGGAAGCATAACGATTAAATTCAAAACCAAAATATAAGTTTAAATGTTTCAAAGTTTAACATGGCACACAGCTGTCCATGTCCCACAACAACTCTTTCCCATGCAAGCTCCAGCTAAGTACCTATTGACCTGCAAAGCATGTAGTAACGACTCAACAATAATGTTGAGCGAGTTCACAGTTGGGTGTTTGTTTTAAGTTGTTTCGAAAACGGTTTCCTTTAACTGGCATCCCTGCCGTGGGGGTTACCCCATAGTTGAAAACGTGATTTGTTTAACCCATTTACTCTGGCAATCCAGCCGTGGGGGCTACCCCATGTTTAGTTATCCGGCTTTTCGGCCGTGGGGGCTACCCCATGTAAGTACCACTAGACTCGTTACCATATCGACTGCTGACTGTAGTCATGTTTATGTGCCCTGAACTGTCAATGTCTATCATCATTGACGTGCCCAGATCCATTAGTTCACGCCCGTCCTCTGCGGCACGGTGTGAGGCTTGTCAAACCTAAATAGCGCTATCTAACTAATGACCCGCTCGCCATTGGCCCGGCGATTAAGTCGATATAAAAAGGAGGGACTTCGTGATAGAGTTTTGGTCTAGTAAAAATTAACTGTCCATGAGGACGAGGAATTATATTCCTGAACCCGTACTGTCCTACCCAAAAAGGACGAGGAATCCATATTCCTTAACCCCATTCCCAACCCCTGGGAATCCCATGCTTTGTAGAAAGTGTGAACTCACCTTAGGTTAGCTCGGCAGATAAACGAAAGGTTAATCGAGCTGCTAGAGGTTAACCACGTCCTAACATGATTACCATACAAGTCAGGTCTAGATTCAAGTAGTGCACGTATGTTTACACGTAAGCTAACAAGTTACAAACACGTATTGATCATGGCAACACATACATCACGTTTAACAGTCATAACGTATCCAACTTGTGCGATTAAAAGATTGGGCTCAATAACCAACGGCCCAACCTATTGTGCGATCCACAATGGGTTGTGCGATCCAGTCATGCCCGGCCCAAATAACATAACAGTCCAATACATAAGCGGCCCAAACAATTAGACATTGGTCTTGTGCGATCCGGACGGCTTGTACGATCCGGTCGACTTGTGCGATCCATTTTGGGTTGTGTGATTGGAAACTAGTCCAGCCCAACAAGTATACACGGCCCAACAGTTAAACAAACATTACAACTTGTGCGATCCAAAAAGTCTTGTGCGACTGGGGACATCTTGTGCGACTGGATCAGGTCTTGTGTGACCTGATCTTGTGCGACCGAGGGAGGACTTGTGCGATCGGTTAAATCCTCCACAAATCATGTAATTCAGTTACATTCACAATTATGGCAATTATTTATCTTATTTCCACCTATTGATTAACAGTTTCCATCCTAACCATTACTCGATCAAACCAAGCAATTTACCAATTATTCATAAGAATCCTAATCATATTCATAACATGAACATCGACTACAACTGCAAACCATTTAACAGATTTATGTCCTTGAATTCTAGCATGCATTCTAACCTAACCTCACAACAATTTGTCTATCATCTAGGGGTGTTCATAATTCGTTTCGAATTCGAAAAATTCGAAATTCGTTTAAATTCGATTCGATTATCAAGAATTCGTTTCGATTATAAGAATTCGAATTCGATTCAATTCGAGTCAAGTAAATCGAATACGAATTTACAATTTCAAATTCGATTCGATTCGAAATTCGAATAAAAATTATACATTTTTATTTATTATATTTATATGTATTACATATATAACTTTTATTAGGCTATACTACAAATTATTTTCAAAATTTATTCCAAGTATTAAAATTACCAATTACCAAACTAACTACATGGCCCATAACTAAAACCTAAGTAACACATCTATCAATAGATTTCTAACCCTAAAAATATTAACTTGTAACGTGGAGCGGTTATTCCTGACTTCTCGTTTTAAATTTTAGATTTATGATACTTTATTTGGAACTGTTTAATATGATATCGTGCTTTATGGTTGCTTTAAAATTTATGTTTCATTTTGATAGTTTTTACATGTTTTTAAAGAATTTAAATCAAATCGAATTTATTCGAATTCGATTCGAATTCGAAAATTTAGTCGAATACGAATCGAATACGAATTGGGTTTTTTATTCGAATACGAATTCGAATCGAATTTGGTAGATTTTAATCGAATTCGAATCGAATACGAATTCAAGGGAAAATAAAAATTATTCGAAAAATTCGATTCGAATAATTCAAAAATTCGACATTCGATTCGATGAACACCCCTACTATCATCACAGCCGAGTAAATATATATATTCGATTCTAAATCATCATGCAACCAATCCGAAAACAAGACATGATATACACATCCTATTCACTAGAACATCATCAAGTTAACAATCCGAATCATAGAAACATAACAGCCGATTAACAAGCATTCAGTTCTCAATCATTAACATACAAATTCCAAGTTACATGAACATTATCAAATACACATATGCAAGCCGATTTCATGAGCACTAAGATTTAATAGTTTCTATCATGATAGATCACAAGATGTTACTAAATCATCACATAGATCATAACATACAATCAGATAATAACAAAACACTAACCGGTTAAGAGAGTATAACGAGAATGATCCGAACAAAAAGATCTTCGATGGGGAGGGTGTGTTTGCCGTCGGGTTTGAGAGGAGAGAAAGAGAGCTAGGGTTTGTGTAAAGTGTTTAGTAACAAATGAGGAGTATACCCTTACTCCTAAATGTTATGCGTAAAAGAGAGAGAGTGGGCCGAACCATCATGGGCTGCCCTTGATCCGAGTATAATGAGTGTAGCCCGAATGGGCTTGTGCGGTC
Source organism: Helianthus tuberosus (assembly GCA_030545235.1). Classification (NCBI taxonomy): domain Eukaryota; kingdom Viridiplantae; phylum Streptophyta; class Magnoliopsida; order Asterales; family Asteraceae; genus Helianthus; species Helianthus tuberosus. The sequence goes on from CM060364.1 coordinate 50,830,829, forward strand.
GGTTCGTGTTGTGCGTTTGGGCTGTTTATATACATACATACATTACACAAAGCACATATCAACATAACATTCATTTAATCAACCAAGTTCATATAATCACATAAGTACAAAACATGCTACACTTAGCACAAAGATAGGTTCTGAAATACGAGTTATCACATTATCCCCAAGTTGAAAGAAATTTCGTCCCGAAATTTAGCACGTACTCACTGAGGAAGCTAGTTAAGTTGCATGGTTTTCCTGGGGTGTCACGTCCTCCCCCCGTTGATCTGGAATTTCGTCCCGAAATTCCGTAGCTTCAGCCTCAGTAGTGGTTGTACTGTTTGCGAATAGTTGGGGATACTTTTGTTTCATTTGATCTTCGCATTCCCAGGTGAACTCTGGGCCGCGACGTGAGTTCCAACGAACTCGAACGAGAGGTATTCTAGTGCGCTTGAGGACCTTAACATCCCGGTCCGTGATTTCAACTGGTTCCTCGACGAATCGTAGCTGTTCGTCGATAGTGAGCTCCTTCAAAGGAACTATGAGGGTCTCATCTGACAGACACTTCTTCAGATTCGACACGTGGAAAACGTTGTGAACTGCACTGAGTTCTGTTGGTAGGTTCAGTTTGTAGGCCACTTTGCCTATTTTCTCAATGATATCGAATGGTCCAGCGTATCGTGGGTTAAGTTTGCCTCGTTTGCCAAAACGAACAACACCCTTCCAGGGTGACACTTTGAGTAGCACTCGATCCCCAACCTGGAGCTCGAGTGGTTTCCTGCCCTTATCGGCGTAGCTTTTCTGACGGTCACGAGCTGCCGCCATGCGTTGTCGTATCTGAGCAATTCGTTCTGTTGTGTCTACCACAAGTTCTGGGCCAGTGATCTGATTATCCCCCACCTCTGCCCAACAAAGAGGTGATCGGCATTTACGCCCGTACAATGCCTCAAATGGAGCGGCCCGAACTGTGGTACGTGGTAATTCACTAGTGGTAGATACGTAATTCCCTCCGTTGCAAAGTCTCTATTCATGCCTGCCAGAAGCATGTCTTCAAGGGTCTGGATGGTGCGTTCAGACTGCCCATCCGTTTGTGGGTGATAAGCTGTGCTCATATCTAAACATGAGCCAAAGGATTTGTGCATTGCTTGCCACAGTTCAGAAGTAAAACGTGCATCGCGATCAGAGATAATAGAGGTGGGCACCCCGTGCCTCGAGACAACTTCCTTAAGATATACGTCTGCTAGAGTGGAGAACTTATCCGTTTCCTTGATAGCCAAGAAGTGTGCAGACTTTGTGAGTCGATCCACGATCACCCAAATAGTGTCATTTCCGCGCTGAGATCTAGGCAGACCAGTAACGAAATCCATGGAAATTTGCTCCCATTTCCATTGTGGTATCTCTGGTTGTTGGAGTAGGCCTGAGGGTTTCTGGTATTCAGTCTTGACTCTCGCACAAGTCAAGTACTTGCTAACGTAAGTTGCTATGTGGACCTTCATGCTAGGCCACCAGTACGTAGTTTTCAAGTCGTGGTACATCTTATCCGAACCAGGATGTACTGAGTAACGGGACTTGTGTGCTTCATCCATCACAAGTTCACGTAAGTTGCCATAGAGTGGGACCCAAATGCGTCCTATTACGTAGTAGGCACCGTCTGCCTTTTGTTCTAACCGCTGTCTTGAGCCACGTAGGGCTTCAGCCCTGACATTGTCTGGTTTCAATGCTTCAACCTGAGCATCTCGTATCTGAGCAGGAAGGCTAGACTGAATGGTAAGTTGTAATGCTCGTACGCGCTTAGGCGTAGTATCCTTTCGACTGAGGGCGTCAGCCACAACATTGGCTTTGCCTGGATGATACTTGATCGCGCATTCGTAATCATTCAACAACTCGACCCATCGACGTTGACGCATGTTCAACTCCTTTTGCTTGAAGATATGCTCGAGACTCCTGTGATCGGTGTAAATGGTGCACCCGGTGCCGTACAGGTAGTGTCTCCATATCTTGAGTGCGAAAACAACAGCTCCCAGCTCCAAATCGTGCGTAGTGTAGTTCCTTTCGTGAATCTTAAGTTGACGTGATGCGTAAGCAATGACCTTGTCACGTTGCATCAGCACACATCCAAGTCCCTGAATGGATGCGTCGCAATAAACCACAAAGTCGTATGTGCCTTCAGGCAATGAGAGGATAGGGGCGCTACATAGTCTATCCTTTAAGTGTTGGAACGCAGTTTCCTGTGCATCACCCCAACGATAGGTGACACCTTTCTGTGTTAGTGAGGTGAGAGGTTGCGCGATCTTGGAGAAATCCTTGATAAACCTTCTGTAATAGCCTGCCAAACCCAAGAATTGGCGAATTTCCATTGGTGTTCTAGGTGCAGGCCAGTCCTTGATCGAGTCTACCTTGGATGGATCAACGTGAATCCCATCCTTGTTTACCACGTGGCCTAGGAAATGGACTTCACGAAGCCAGAAGTCGCATTTCAAGAACTTTGCATAAAGTTGTTCTGTTCGAAGGAGTTCCAAAATAAGTCGTAGGTGCTGCTCATGTTCTTCCTGACTCTTAGAATAGATCAGGATGTCGTCGATGAAAACTATCACAAACTTATCCAAGTAAGGCTTGCACACTCGATTCATCAAGTCCATGAAAACCGCAAGTGCGTTTGTCAGCCCAAAAGGCATAACCAGAAACTCGTAATGTCCATAACGAGTTCTAAAGGCTGTTTTGGAGACGTCCTCTTCTCGGACTCTCAGCTGGTGATATCCCGATCTTAGATCAATTTTTGAATAAAAGCTCGACCCTTGCAGCTGGTCAAACAGGTCATCAATACGCGGAAGAGGATAACGATTCTTCACCGTCACCTTGTTCAGTTCACAATAATCTATGCACATCCTGAAGGTACCATCTTTCTTCTTTACGAATAGTACAGGAGCTCCCCATGGCGAAGAGCTAGGACGAATAAAACCCTTGTCCAAGAGTTCTTGTAGTTGCGTAGAGAGTTCTTCCAACTCTGATGGAGCTAAGCGATACGGTGCACGAGCTATAGGGGCTGCTCCAGGAGCTAGCTCGATTTGAAACTCGACCTGACGATGAGGCGGAAGACCAGGTAATTCCTCAGGAATACCTCAGGATAGTCGCGTACAATCGGAAAATCTTCTATCTTCTTCTCTTTCTTTGAGGTATCAGTAACAAGATCCAAAATAGCAGTGTGGCCCTTTCGTAAACACTTCTGGGCCTTAAGGAAAGAGATGATGCTCACAACAGCACCACTCTTGTCACCACGAATCATAAGAGGTTCATCGCCTAAACGAGGAATACGGACAATCTTTTCGTTGCAAAGAATCTCTGCTCGGTGTTGGGATAACCAATCCATCCCAATGACAACGTCGAAACTACCCAAAACTATAGGAATGAGGTCGATAGAGAAGGTGTGATCAGCAAGAACAAGACTACAACCCTTGACTACGTGTGTGGCCTCTAAACTCTTACCATTAGCTAGCTCTACAGTGTGTTTGGGGTTCAAAAGTGTTGGGGGTACGTTTAAGCATTTGACTAACTTTTAAGGACACGTAGCTAGTATCGGCACCAGAATCAAATAAGACAGTAACATAAAAGTCATCGAGAAGGAACTTACCCATCACCACATTGGGATCATTCCTCGCTTCACTTTGGCCAATAACGAATACACGACCCCTTGCACCATTGCCGTTGTTACCCCCATTGTTTCCATTCCCCTGGTTGTTATTATTGTTGTTGTTGTTCTGGTTCCTGTCCAGTTGGGGACAATCTCTCTTGAAGTGGCCTTCAGCTCCACACTGAAAGCACCCTTTGTTGTTACCTTGCTGTTGCTGCTGCTGGCGTTGATTCTGTGGGCCTTGTTGTTGCTGACGATTCTGGTTTGTGGGGTATAAACTTCTGCAATCTTTTGCGGCATGGCCTGGCTTGTTGCACCTATGACAGCTTCCCCTGGTGCATGGCCCGCTGTGGTGTAGGTTACAGCGACTGCATTTGGGGTGATTTCCCTTGTACCCTCCTTGACTTTGACTACCAGACGATTGCTGACTAGGGCTCTTGTAGTCGTCAGTCCTTCTCTGCTGAGACTGAGATTTAACAGAAGTTGAACCTTTGCTTGAAGCTCCATCCCATTTCCGCTTATTGTCACTAGGAGCATCTGAAGTGGTAGCACTATTGCGCTTTGGTAACCTGTTCTGCTCCACCGCCTGATCCGTGAGACGATGAGCCAACTTGATGATCTGCTGAATGGTGCCTAAGTTTGCTGAGGTTACGTGACTTTGGATCTCTGGCACTAATCCCTTGAGATACAGTTCGATACGTTTGATGGGAGGGTCTACCATAGTGGGACACAGAATGGCCAACTCGTTCGATCTTTTTGTATAAGTTTCAATTTCCGACCCCGTCATCTTTAAGTTGTAAAATTCTACCTCCAGCTTATGAATATCATCACGGCTACAGTATTCTTCCTTGATCAATTCCTTGAAATCGTTCCAAGGGGTGGCGTTAGCAGCAACCAACCCCAACATTTGGACTTGAGCGTTCCACCACATGAGCGCTATCCCCTCAAGGGTACCAGTAGCATACTTCACCCTGCGAGCCTCAGGGCATTCACACATCTCAAAGACGGATTCGAGCTTCTCAAACCAGTGGAGAAGACCGACAGCTCCTTCAGTACCACTGAAGGTACCAGGTCGACAGTCCATAAAGGTCTTGAAAGTGCACACAGGAGGCTGTGCAGGTTGACCTCCTGCCTGTGCGGCTGCAAGTGCCGCAGCAACCTGTTGGTTAATCAGAGCCGTCAACTGGGCTTGAGTCATGTTAACGCGTCCAGCCATGATCTTCATATCAAGGGAAACATGAGTAAGAGGGGTTCGCGAAAGTGCGATGACAGAAGAGAGTAAGCACACACGGATTTTTAATTAACAGTTGCTACGTTTATCTAAGCATACCATAAGCAAAGTTCTATGTAATCTAGCAAGTAGGCAATAAAACATAAACCATATCACCTAGAATGTCGAGTCTTGCACGTGGAGTGAAGCGTCGTTGTGGATCGTTGAGCACTGTACAGGTTATAGTCTGGTTTTAACAAAAACTTTTTCCCTTATTAAAACCAAGTTCACTATAACCAATGGCTCTGATACCAATCTGTCACACCCCCAAAATCCACATGCGGAGTATCACCGCTTGGAGGCGTGACTGACCAGGATCCAGCCACCAATCATATTGAACAAGCAAGAAAGTAATTATAAAAGTTCAACCAATACAGTTGGCGTCCAAACAAAACATAGTTTAAGTTGCAAGCGGAAGCATAACGATTAAATTCAAAACCAAAATATAAGTTTAAATGTTTCAAAGTTTAACATGGCACACAGCTGTCCATGTCCCACAACAACTCTTTCCCATGCAAGCTCCAGCTAAGTACCTATTGACATGCAAAGCATGTAGTAACGAGTCAACAATAATGTTGAGCGAGTTCACAGTTGGGTGTTTGTTTTAAGTTGTTTCGAAAACGGTTTCCTTTAACTGGCATCCCTGCCGTGGGGGTTACCCCATAGTTGAAAACGTGATTTGTTTAACCCATTTACTCTGGCAATCCAGCCGTGGGGGCTACCCCATGTTTAGTTATCTGGCTTTTCGGCCGTGGGGGCTACCCCATGTAAGTACCACTAGACTCGTTACCATATCGACTGCTGACTGTAGTCATGTTTATGTGCCCTGAACTGTCAATGTCTATCATCATTGACGTGCCCAGATCCATTAGTTCACGCCCGTCCTCTGCGGCACGGTGTAAGGCTTGTCAAACCTAAATAGCGCTATCTAACTAATGACCCGCTCGCCATTGGCCCGGCGATTAAGTCGATATAAAAAGGAGGGACTTCGTGATAGAGTTTTGGTCTAGTAAAAATTAACTGTCCATGAGGACGAGGAATTATATTCCTGAACCCGTACTGTCCTACCCAAGAAGGACGAGGAATCCATATTCCTTAACCCCATTCCCAACCCCTGGGAATCCCATGCTTTGTAGAAAGTGTGAACTCACCTTAGGTTAGCTCGGCAGATAAACGAAAGGTTAATCGAGCTGCTAGAGGTCAACCACGTCCTAACATGGTTACCATACAAGTCAGGTTTAGATTCAAGTAGTGCACGTATGTTTACACGTAAGCTAACAAGTTACAAACACGTATTGATCATGGCAACACATACATCACGTTTAACAGTCATAACGTATCCAACTTGTGCGATTAAAAGATTGGGCTCAATAACCAACGGCCCAACCTATTGTGCGATCAGCATACTTGTGCGATCCACAATGGGTTGTGCGATCCAGTCATGCCCGGCCCAAATAACAAAACAGTCCAATAAATAAGCGGCCCAAACAATTAGACATTGGTCTTGTGCGATCCGGACGGCTTGTACGATCCGGTTGACTTGTGCGATCCATTTTGGGTTGTGCGATTGGAAACTAGTCCAGCCCAACAAGTATACACGGCCCAACAGTTAAACAAACATTACAACTTGTGCGATCCAAAAAGTCTTGTGCGACTGGGGACATCTTGTGCGACTGGATCAGGTCTTGTGTGACCTGATCTTGTGTGACCTGATCTTGTGCGACCGAGGGAGGACTTGTGCGATCGGTTAAATCCTCCACAAATCATGTAATTCAGTTACATTCACAATTATGGTAATTATTTATCTTATTTCCACCTATTGATTAACAGTTTCCATCCTAACCATTACTCGATCAATCCAAGCAATTTACCAATTATTCATAAGAATCCTAATCATATTCATAACATGAACATCGACTACAACTGCAAACCATTTAACAGATTTATGTCCTTGAATTCTAGCATACATTCTAACCTAACCTCACAACAATTTGTCTATCATCACAGCCGAGTAAATATATATATTCGATTCTAAATCATCATGCAACCAATCCGAAAACAAGACATGATATACACATCCGATTCACTAGAACATCATCAAGTTAACAATCCAAATCATAGAAACATAACAGCCGATTAACAAGCATTCAGTTCTCAATCATTAACATACAAATTCCAAGTTACATGAACATTATCAAATACACATATGCAAGCCGATTTCATGAGCACTAAGATTTAATAGTTTATATCATGATAGATCACAAGATGTTACTAAATCATCACATAGATCATAACATACAATCAGATAATAACAAAACACTAACCGGTTAAGAGAGTATAACGAGAATGATCCGAACAAAAAGATCTTCGATGGGGAGGGTGTGTTTGTCGTCGGGTTTGAGAGGAGAGAAAGAGAGCTAGGGTTTATGTAAAGTGTTTAGTAACAAATGAGGAGTATACCCTTACTCCTAAATGTTATACGTAAAAGAGAGAGAGTGGGCCGAACCATCATGGGCTGCCCTTGATCCGAGTATAATGAGTGTAGCCCGAATGGGCTTGTGCGGTCGGTTCGTGTTGTGCGTTTGGGCTGTTTATATACATACATACATTACACAAAGCATATATCAACAAAACATTCATTTAATCAACCAAGTTCATATAATCACATAAGTACAAAACATGCTACACTTAGCACAAAGATAGGTTCTGAAATACGAGTTGTCACAGTTTACTCGGCAACCCTAGCCATAGCTAGGGTGCCCTCGCGGGGAGCGAAAGGAAAGGGGAGGGGGCGTCACGGGGCGCGAGAGTGTCACACCCCGATATTTCCACGTATTACCGGTGGGCCCGGTGGGGAGTATCGTGACGTAGTTGATATCATCATAGTCAAACAACACAATTTTAAATGCACAGCGGAAGCAAAAGATAGATTTATTTCAACCGAATGAATTGTAATATTAAGTATCACAAAATAGTTGAAACAGATCCACAGGCGGATAGAATAAAAAGGAAACATAGTTCATCAGACTTAAAATTTATCCAAGCTTGCGAGACTCTTATTGATGCTAAGGAGAGGCAAGCCTATTTCGAGTAGTACCTACACTTAACCTTTTTGGGAAAATACGTCAGTTTACACTGGTAAATACAATTAACTGACACATTTTGAAAAGGTTTAGAAAATTGATTTGAATGCACAAGGAACAAAATATTTTATAACTTGGGATAATTATTTATATATAAACTTGTAAAAGAATTACATGTTTGTTATACGTTCAGTAGCCCGGATTGACACCGGGTTAAAGATTAATAGACACACCACATGATATAGTCCCGTGGCGAGTTATTCCCGTAACCGGCGGTTATACCTTATTATTTATATATGCATTGTCGGGTGTACGCCTACACCCCGTGCTTAGGTCGTGGCCATTTCGTAAAATGATGCCAAGGATATCCGGGACATGGTCATTAACCCCCCAAAGGCTTTAAGCAAACAAAACAATTTAAATGGGACATTTCAATAATTTAACCTTCATACAATTAAAAATTCAATGCCCGACCAAGCGGTATTTTATATACCGTACCCCAAGCCCGTATAGGGAAAATAAGTTAAAAGTATTTACCTGAGCAAGTATAATTCATAAATAGCAAGTGCAAATAGCTTTTATCGGGTCTCCTAGTCTGGAACAAAGGTTTATAATAACCTATTAGATTCCTAATTGGTCTTTAATCAAGCCTAAACTTAGACCGGTTAGTTTTAAAGGAAGATACGGTTCAAACGCACGATTAAGCGAAGACCGGGATAGAATGTGATTTAGACCCGACAAGTTTGAAGACTTGTATAATATGGGTAAACTAAACACATTCTGGATTTTGAGACAAAAATGATAAGGTTTGACCCGTTTCGGTTAATTTATGCAAACTAGTTACATAAACTGAACCGAACGCGCAAGATGCGTGACGGGTAACCATATGAGTCATATACAGGTTTCCTAAATTAATATGCCTTAAATATGTTGTGACATCAGTAAGATATCTTCTATTATGCCCGAAATGGATTTAAACTCAAACTATGCCCCGTAAGGGCATTTTGGTCATTTTAAAGGTTATAAAAGAGTTTAAATAATAATCTGAGTTACAGGTCTGATTTAATCAGCAAAAATATTTATTTTTATAAGTCATAACAGTAGGGTATTACATATATGTGAAATTTATCATTTATAACCAAACTATGCACCTTAGGGGTATTTTGGTAATTTCTCATAGGCTTAAAAGGTCAAAACTGGAAATCTGAGTTTAAAAATTTTGCTTACTGTTAAAATATAAAAATTTACTGAAAATATCAGTAGGCATCAATCCTTATATGTTTAAAATGGTTTTAATACATACTATGCGTTAAAAACGCTTAAAAAGGTGATTTTGAGCTATTTCCGGGTTTTTAAAGGAAAGCTGATATTTTTATTATTCCAGAAGGCTCAAAATATTTTATTTATCATATTAGATCAGTAGAAAAAGGTTTGGTATTAAAATAATTTGTAAAACTCATTTTATAGCCCAAAAGGGTAAAACCGGCAATTACCAAATCAAGCTTAGAACTCTATGTTATGCTCAGCCTAAAATTAAATAAAAATCTTCAAAAATCCCAAAATATTATTTTATATCAGTAGGTAAAAAGTTTGGTATAAAAAATTGGGTTTAGATAGCTATATGCTAATTACATCGTTTAATTTATAAAAAGCTTTCTAATTACGCTAATGAGTATAACTCCTAATCTAGACCCCAAACTGATGTCAAATTTTAGGGACAAGTCTAATAATCAGTAACTAAGGTTTCTATTCTTTTATATTTTCAAAAATCACGTTTTAAGGTCATATGGGCATAATAGTCAACATATAGGCAATAAACGGAAACATTCATATGAATCGGATAACTAATGAACCAAGTTGTATAATCACAGAGGGTTATACTAACATAAAACCTGGTCCAAATAAAGCTCTAAGGCATTTCTAAACTATGCTCAAACGGGTCAGAACTGAAAGTCAAAGCAGAAGTCAAATTACGCGACTTTCGGTTCCGAACCGAGCCTAAACTGAAAATTGTCGGGTTGAACATGTTTATACATGTTCTTACATTAATTACCAAGTTATATTAGTGTTAAAACAGGTTGCATAGGTTCTACATTGCTAATTATGCATTAATTTGAAAATAAGCTTTCTGTTGACTTTTTAAGAATAAGTTTGACCCGACAATTGACCTAGTTAGAGTGAGAATCAGAGAGTGCCCTTTTAAGGGTTTATTACCCACATAATTACCAACTCATAGGTATTTTTAATTCGAGATTTGACTGGACAATTATTGATTAATCTCGAAGTCAAACCTTAATTACGCCGGTTTGACTTTAAGCTAATTAATTAAGCTAGACTGGATTAAGGAAGGTTAAGGACACTTACAAAGGTCCTAAGCACGACTAGTTACTCCTAGGAAGGGTGTTTGAGCTCCAATATTCTCCAGAAGTGAAGTTGTGAAGTTTGCAAATGAATGTGCTCAATGTTGCAACCTTGAAGCTCCTTATATACTCATTTTGATCATCTAGGATCATGCCAAGGAAGTCTACTAATGTTATAAGATTATTACAGGTGCCCCTATTGCATGTAAAACCATTGGGGCAGCCCCTGGTATGCAAAAGTCGGTTAACAGACCTGAACTGGCACCTGTGCTTGTCTTCTGTCGCTGGGGTGCTCAGGCGGCCCGCGTAAGGGTCCCCTGATACCTTACGCGGCCCGTGTGGCTGATCAGAACAGGCCAAACAAGTTTCAAACTTTGCATTTTAGGTCCTTGGTCCTTCCAAACGTGGTTTTGAGTTTATTTCTTGCACTTTTGGCCCTCTAACTTGACTTTTAAGGGCTCCAAGACATAACCAAACACCGTTAAGTCCTCGGTTAACCTTGTGATCACCCGTAAGGCCTTAGATTTCAACGTTGACGCTTTTAACCCCTCGTATACGAATGTTGTCATAACTTTCTCATACTTTATCGAAACCTTGTGAAATTTTTACCACTTATTCTAGTGAGTATAATTAATCATTACAAAGCTTCAAGTTTGCTGAAAGGTCACTCAGAGGTATACTTTAAACATGTTGACACATTTAACCCCTGTAGTTTGTAATTTCCCACTTTCTCTCACAATTAGCTTCGTATGATCCATGATTCATCCATTTAAGAGTATAAACATCGTGTAGGGTTATTGTAAGGTATATTTATCCATTGTTGACACGTTGAACCCTTATATTCACATACTTTCTTTGTTTGTCAACTTTAGTCCTTCATAAGTAATCTTCTACACGTTTAAAGCTCATGACACGTGTCGATACATTATTGGACATAAATTTTCGAGGTGTTACATCCTCACCCCCTTAAAAGAAATCTCGACCTCGAGATTTACTGAAACAAATGAGGGTACTTTTCTTTCAATTTGGACTCTACCTCCCATGTGTACTCGGGACCTCTGCGGGCATCCCATTTAACCTTGACAATTGGCACATGCTTCCTTCGAAGCTTCTTGACCTGTCGATCCTCGATCGACAAAGGTTTTTCCACAAACTTTAAGCTCTCATCTATGTGCACATCCGTGTGTGGTATGACCAGCGTTTCATCAGCTAGACATTTCTTCAGATTGCAGACGTGGAATACATTATGAATACCACTGAGCTCTTCAGGCAAGTTTAACTTATAAGCCACTGATCTGACACATTCGATGATCTCGAATGGTCCTATGTACCTTGGGCTTAATTTACCTTTCTTACCAAAACGCATCACTCCCTTCCAGGGTGATACTTTCAATAACACTTTATCACCAACCTCGAACTTTAGAGGTTTACGCCTTAAGTCTGCGTAGCTTTTCTGCATGTCTCTGGCAGCTTTGAGACGATCTCTTATCTGCACAATCTTATCTGTCGTCTCCAGGACTATATCAGGTCCTGTTAGTTGGACATCTCCAACTTCTGCCCAACAAACGGGCGTTCTGCACTTTCTTCCATACAAAGCTTCAAATGGTGCAGCTTGGATACTAGAGTGATAGCTATTATTGTATGAAAACTCGATCAATGGAAGATGTTCATCCCAACTTCCACCTAGGTCAATAACACAAGCCCTTAACATATCTTCCAGTGTTTGAATCGTTCGCTCACTTTGACCATCCGTTTGCGGATGATAAGCAGTGCTAAAGTTCAGTCAAGTGCCTATGGATTGCTGAAAACTTTTCCAGAAGTGCGATGTATACCTTGTATCCCTATCAGAAATGATAGATACTGGCACCCCGTGGAGAGATACAATCTCGTCCACATACAGCTGAGCTAACTTATCTGAGCTATGTGTTTCCTTAATAGGTAGGAAGTGAGCTGACTTAGTCAGTCTATCCACTATCACCCAAATAGTATCGTTTCCTTTCTTTGTCTTGGGTAACTTGGTGATAAAATCCATTGTCACCATTTCCCACTTCCAGGTGGGAAGTTCAGGCTGTTGTAGCAAACCTGACGGCTTTTGGTGTTCTGCCTTAACTTGAGCACATGTCAGACATTTGGCTACATAAGTGGCTATAGACTTCTTCAAGCCTATCCACCAAAAATTTGCTTTCAAATCCTGGTACATCTTGTCAGCTCCAAGATGAACGGAGTATTTAGAACTATGGGCTTCCTGGAGGATGACATCCCGAAGTCCTCCATACACTGGAACCCATATTCGTCCATTTAATCTCAGGATTCCGTCCTTACCATAGGATAACTGTTCAACAGTTACTCCTAGCTTCTCGTCCGGATAGTTAGCTTCTAGTACAGCTTCTTTCTGTGCAGCTAACACTCTTTCATTCAAACTATTCTTTAATTCAATGCTTTTGGCATTGATTCTTATGGGCTTCACCCTTTCCTTTCTACTTAAGGCATCGGCAACCACATTTGCCTTGCCTGGATGGTATCTTATCTCACAGTCATAATCATTCAAGGTTTCCATCCAACGTCGCTGCCTCATGTTCAAATCCTTCTGATTGAACAGATGTTGAAGGCTCTTGTGATCCGAATAGATCACACACTTGGTTCCATACAAGTAATGTCTCCATAGTTTTAGTGCAAATACAACGGCACCCAACTCCAAGTCATGGGTGGTGTAATTCTTCTCATGCACTTTCAATTGTCGAGAAGCGTAGGCAATAACTTTGCCTTTCTGCATAAGCACACATCCCATACCTGTGTGCGATGCATCACAATAAACTACAAATTCATCAATTCCATCAGGCAACGTCAATACTGGAGCATTGCTCAACTTCTGCTTCAGAATGTCGAAAGATTCTTGCTGCTTAGGACCCCAATCAAACTTGATATTCTTACGAGTTAATGAAGTTAGGGGTGCTGCAATCCTTGAGAAGTTTTTAATAAATCGCCTGTAGTATCCTGCTAAACCTAGAAAGCTACGAATCTCAGTAGGCGTCTTTGGCTCTTGCCAATTCATGACAGCTTCAACTTTAGCGGGATCCACCTGGATACCACGCTCACTAACCACGTGTCCAAGAAACTGGACTTCACGAAGCCAAAATTCACATTTTGAAAACTTGGCATAAAGCTTCTCCTATTGAAATAGTTCTAGAATACATCGAAGATGCTTCTCATGGTCGGCCTGATTCTTTGAATATATCAGAATGTCATCAATAAAGACGATAACAAATTTGTCTAAGTATGGCTTGCAGACACGGTTCATGAGATCCATGAACGCTGCTGGTGCATTAGTGAGTCCAAAAGGCATCACTAGGAACTCGTAGTGACCATAACGAGTTCTAAATGCATTTTTGTGCACATCTTCATCTCTAACCTTCAACTGATGGTAGCCTGACCTCAAATCGATTTTGGAGAAATAACTCGCCCCTTGAAGTTGATCGAACAGATCGTCGATCCTGGGCAATGGATATCTATTCTTGATAGTGACTTTGTTAAGCTCGCGATAATCGATGCATAGACGCATCGACCCATCCTTCTTCTTCACAAACAGGATTGGTGCTCCCCAAGGAGATGAACTAGGACGAATGAAACCTTTTGCCAATAAATCGTCTAGCTGAGTCCTCAACTCTTTCATCTCTGTTGGTGCCAACCTATAAGGTGCCCTTGCAACAGGTGCTGCTCCTGGAATAATGTCAATTCTGAATTCTACTTGCCTATCTGGTGGCAAACCAGGTAGTTCTTCAGGGAATACTTCGCGATATTCAGAAATGATGGGGATATCTTCAATCTTAGGTTTCAGCTCATCAATAGTCACTTGTACCATGTAAATGACACAACCCTTCTTCAAACACCTTGATGCCTTGAGCATAGACACTTGCTCAGGCAGTCCATACTGGGTATCTCCCTGAATGATAAGTGACTCACCAGACGGAGTCTTGATCACTACTTGCTTCTTGTTGAACACAATCTGAGCTTGATTGTGGGATAACCAATCCATGCCTATAACTATATCAAAACTGGCTAACTTCAAAGGAAGTAAGGACAATGGAAAAGAGTGGTTCCTAATACATATGAAACATCCATCTAACACGGTTGATGCGGTTTCTATGGTGCCATTGGCTAATTCAACCTCATATTTTATGCTTAGGGTTCTAACAGGTAGGTTTAACAACTTACAAAACTTATCATCAACAAATGACTTATCTGCTCCAGAATCAAATAACACCCTTGCATAAACATCATTAATAAGGAAGGTACCTGTTATGACATTATCATTCTGGATCGCCTCCTGTGCGTTCATCTGGAAGACCCTAGCATTGGTCTTTTTCCCATCCTCAGCCTTCTTTGCAAACTTTGGGCAGTTGGACTTAATGTGCCCTTTCTCGTTGCAGCTATAGCACGTCGCATCCTTGATTTTCTTACAGTCCAATGTCTTGTGCTCAGAAGATTTACAAATCCCACAAGGCCTTGGCTGCGATTGGGATTTCGATTCAAATCTGCACCTCCCGAAATGGTGCTTCTTACAGACCTTACACTTGGGCTTATCACCCGACTGATGACCATCCTTTTTAGTTCCAGAACTCTTTTTGTGGTCATTGTTTCCCTTATGCTTCTTGTCTGACCGTCGTGAGTTGTCATCCTCATGCTTTCTCTTCTCAGCATCAGTGTTTCTCAGCGATCTCTGCCTGACCGCGTCCAGAGTGAGAGACAATGATATATCAGCTGCAGACCGAAAAGTAGCTGGTCGGGAGGCCTTCACACTGGCCTTGATTTCTGGGGCCAAACCCCCAATAAAACGAGCTATCCTCTTGGGCTCCGGAGTCACCAAATACGGAACCAGTCTTGACATAGTATTGAAGCTCGTAAGGTAGGGTTGACAATCTAGGTTTTTCATAGCCAAAGACAAGAAATCAGACTCAATCTTTTCAACCTCATGCTGAGGGCAGTAGTTCTCCTTGATCAACGTTACAAACTGTTCCCAAGACAGATTGTACAATGGGATTTTCCCAGTGGCTTGGATCAAAGACCTCCACCAGGCTAGTGCCTCACCTTTGAATGACTGGGATACAAACTTTACCACATCCTTATTAGCATAACCACTGATATCTACCACAGTGTCCATCTCGTCTAACCATGACATGCAGTCAACTGCTACTTTTTCCCCAGTAAAATCCCTGGGTTTGCAGGAAACAAAGTACTTATAGGTGCAACCTTTAGCACGTGGTTCTTGGTTTAACACAACTCTCTTAGATGGAACACTCCTCTGATTTGTTGAGTGATGAGAATCACTTTTATGAGCGGTATGAGTTCTAGAGGGTGGTTTAGAGTGTGGCACAGACTAGGTCCTTACATGGGTACCACTGGATTCATTGAACTGTCTGTCCAAAGCTCACGTAACAGCATTATCTATTAACGCTTGTAATTCTGCTCCTGCTACGTTGACCCTGGAGGTGTCATGATTTTCTCTGGGGTGACTGTTGGCTTCGTCTGACCCGGCCATGTAGCTTGATTGCTACATAAAATAATGATTTTAATTCATTCAGAGGTCTATAACAATTTTATTATTCTAGATGATTTATTAATCATGGTATTTAAGAAACCATTTTGATTAATTAAGCATATAATTATTCAGGATTTTCATTATATAAATCCTTAGTTATAATTAAAGTATATTAATGGCAAAAAGGCCTAGTCACGTGGACGGTTTTAAGTCTTTAATCATGATCTTATAGGGTCATGGTATTGAGGTTTTAATTATAATTCATTACCTCTTCTTAACAGGGGGTCGAAGACCACGACTGTCTTTTGTCTTATATGACAATGAATATAGCCCGTAGGCGTTATATCCCTAATGGATGTTTTAATTATTTAAAAGTATTTGGGAGAATCCAATATAAGGATGACTTATGCGTTTTTATCGAATCACATTTTGTCAAGAGTGTTAACATGTTTTTAAATGTTAACAAGGATTGGAATCTTTTGAATAGGTTCTACCATCTTGGTCATGTCTGCAACGACATATAGACTAGGTTTTACCTTTAAGATTCTTTTTAATATTTAACGCAGAATAATCCTAAATTGAGGTGTTAATAAGGATCTGAATCTAATTACGGAACTACCATTTTGGCCTTGTCTTAAGATGACACATGGCTAGGTCTTGTCCTTTTTAGATTTTGTCATTTTATTAAAATGATAGATCTTATAAAAGGAATGTTATATTTTCATTTATTTCACATATTATATTTATGCATATATTTAACAAAATGAAAATTTAAATTTCAACCATTCCACTACAAAAATTGAACAAATACAGATTTGCCCTAAACGGGACTTCTACAAGAAATAACATGCCCGCACAGGGGCTTAAACAGAAATAACATACCCACGCAGGGGTTAACAGAAAGACATGCCCACGCAGGGGCATAATACAAAAAGACATGCCCACGCAGGGGCATAATACAGAAACAAATGTCCATCCAGGGACATGATTACAACACTAAGAACAAACAAACAAATAAAGGATTTAGTGATCCTTTTTGCTTTTCCTTTTAATTAAGTTTGCCAGACTCTTGAACACTCCTCGGTTTTGCCTACGGTCTTCCCGCACTTCATGCCGCACCTCATTAATCCTTTGCAGAATCTCCTGATGCTGCGGTGGCGACATCACTGGCAGCTGCGGGGGTTGCTGATATAGCGGAGGTTGAGGAGGTGGCGGTTGATGATACCCATAAGGTGGGTACCCATAGTGCGGGTATCCAGCTTGATATGGGATCCCAAAGGATCCTTCCGGATGATGGGCATTGTAGTTTGCCGCTGCTACCAGGTAAGGGTCGGCCTCTGCATAGTTGTAGTTGGTGTGGACCGGCTGCTCAAAGGGATTATACGCCGCTGAACCGGCGTATGTAGGAATTGGGTCGCCAAAGCCCAACGGTGGTGGCGCGATAGGCGCAGAGTTTACTTCTGAGACGGGGTTTGAAGGTCCACCCATCTGCGGGTCTTCATGGAGTGGCGGGTAGCGGCTGCCACTTGAAGGTTGAGGGGTGCTGATACGCACTCCTCCTCGCACGGACATCCGTGCGAACCTTTTTGGGAAAATACGTCAGTTTACCCTGGTAAATACAATTAACTGACACATTTTGAAAAGGTTTAGAAAATTGATTTGAATGCACAAGGCACAAAATATTTTATAACTTGGGATAATTATTTATATATAAACTTGTAAAAGAATTACATGTTTGTTATACGTTCAGTAGCCCGGATTGACACCGGGTTAAAGATTAATAGACACACCACATGATATAGTCCCGCGGTGAGTTATTCCCGTAACCGGCGGTTATACCTTATTATTTATATATGCACTGTCGGGTGTACGCCTACACCCCGTGCTTAGGTCGTGGCCATTTCGTAAAATGATGCCAAGGATATCCGGGACATGGTCATTAACCCCCCAAAGGCTTTAAGCAAACAAAACAATTTAAACGGGACATTTCAATAATTTAACCTTCATACAATTAAAAATTCAATGCCCGACCAAGCGGTATTTTATATACCGTATCCCAATCCCGTATAGGGAAAATAAGTTAAAAGTATTTACCTGAGCAAGTATAATTCACAAATAGCAAGTGCAAATAGCTTTTACCGGGTCTCCTAGTCTGGAACAAAGGTTTATAATAACCTATTAGATTCCTAACGGGTCTTTAATCAAGCCTAAACTTAGACCGGTTAGTTTTAAAGGAAGATACGGTTCAAACGCACGATTAAGCGAAGACTGGAATAGAATGTGATTTAGACCTGACAAGTTTGAAGACTTGTATAATATGGGTAAACTAAACACATTCTGGATTTTGAGACAAAAATGATAAGGTTTGACCCGTTTCGGTTAATTTATGCAAACTAGTTACATAAACCGAACCGAACGCGCAAGATGCGTGATGGGTAACCATATGAGTCATATACAGGTTTCCTAAGTTAATATGCCTTAAATATGTTGTGACATCAGTAAGATATCTTCTATTATGCCCGAAATGGATTTAAACTCAAATTATGCCCCGCAGGGGCATTTTGGTCATTTTAAAGGTTATAAAAGAGTTTAAATAATAATCTGAGTTACAGGTCTGATTTAATCAGAAAAAATATTTATTTTTATAAGTCATAACAGTAGGGTATTACATATATGTGAAATTTATCATTTATAACCAAACTATGCACCTTAGGGGTATTTTGGTAATTTCACATGGGCTTAAAAGGTCAAAACTGGAAATCTGAGTTTAAAAATTTTGCTTACTATTAAAATATAAAAATTTACTGAAAATATCAGTAGGCATCAATCCTTATATGTTTAAAATAGTTTTAATACATGCTATGCGTTAAAAACGCTTAAAAGGCGATTTTGAGCTATTTCCGGGTTTTTTAAGGAAAGCTGATATTTTTATTATTCCAAAAGGCTCAAAATATTTTATTTATCATATTAGATCAGTAGAAAAAGGTTTGGTATTAAAATAATTTGTAAAACTCATTTTATAGCCCAAAAGGGCAAAACCGGCAATTACCAAATCAAGCTTAGAACTCTATGTTATGCTCAACCTAAAATTAAATAAAAATCTTTAAAAACACCAAAATATTATTTTATATCGGTAGGTAAAAATTTTGGTATAAAAAATTGGGTTTAGATAGCTATATGCTAATTAAGTCGTTTAATTTATAAAAAGCTTTCTAATTACGCTTATGAGCATAACTCCAAATCTAGACCCCAAACTGATGGCAAATTTTAGGGACAAGTCTAATAATCAGTAACTAAGGTTTCTATTCTTTTATATTTTCAAAAATCACGTTTTAAGGTCATATGGGCATAATAGTCAACATATAGGCAATAAACGGAAACATGCATATGAATCGGATAACTAATGAACCAAGTTGTATAATCACAGAGGGTTATACTAACATAAAACCTGGTCCAAATAAAGCTCTAAGGCATTTCTAAACTATGCTCAAACGGGTCAGAACTGAAAGTCAAAGCAGAAGTCAAATTACGCGACTTTCGGTTCCGAACCGAGCCTAAACTGAAAATTGCCGGGTTGAACATGTTTAGACATGTTCTTACATTAATTACCAAGTTATATTAGCGTTAAAACAGGTTGCATAGGTTCTACATTGCTAATTATGCATTAATTTGAAAATAAGCTTTCTGTTGACTTTTTAAGAATAAGTTTGACCCGACAATTGACCTAGTTAGAGTGGGAATCAGAGAGTTCCATTTTAAGGGTTTATTACCCACATAATTACCAACTCATAGGTATTTTTAATTCGAGATTTGACTGGACAATTATTGATTAATCTCGAAGTCAAACCTTAATTATGACGGTTTGACTTTAAGCTAATTAATTAAGCTAGACTGGATTAAGGAAGGTTAAGGACACTTACAAAGGTCCTAAGCACGACTAGTGACTCCTAGGAAGGGTGCTTGAGCTCCAATATTCTCCAGAAGTGAAGTTGTGAAGTTTGCAAATGAATATGCTCAATGTTGCAACCTTGAAGCTCCTTATATACTCATTTTGATCATCTAGGATCATGCCAAGGAAGTCTACTAATGTTATAAGATCATTACAGGTGCCCCTATTGCATGTAGAACCATTGGGGCAGCCCCTGGTATGCAAAACAAGCGAGTTAAGTCGGTTAACAGACCTGAACTGGCACCTGTGCCTGTCTTCTATCGCTGGGGTGCTCAGGCGGCCCGCGTAAGGGTCCCCTGATATCTTACGCGGCCCATGTGGCTGATCAGAACAGGCCAAGCAAGTTTCAAACTTTGCATTTTAGGTCCTTGGTCCTTCCAAACGTGGTTTTGAGTTTATTTCTTGCACTTTTGGCCCTCTAACTTGACTTTTAAGGGCTCCATGACATAACCAAACACCGTTAAGTCCTCGGTTAACCTTGTGATCACCCGTAAGGCCTTAGATTTCAACATTGATGCTTTTAACCCCTCGTATACGAATGTTGTCATAACTTTCTCATACTTTATTGAAACCTTGTGAAATTTTTACCACTTATTCTAGTGAGTATAATTAATCATTACAAAGCTTCGGGTTTGCTAAAAGGTCACTCAGAGGTATACTTTAAACATGTTGACACATTTAACCCCTGTAGTTTGTAATTTCCCACTTTCTCTCACAATTAGCTTTGTATGATCCATGATTCATCCGTTTAAGAGTATAAACATCGTGTAGGGTTATTGTAAGGTATATTTATCCATTGTTGACACGTTGAACCCTTATATTCACATACTTTCTTTGTTTGTCAACTTTAGTCCTTCATAAGTAATCTTCTACACGTTTAAAGCTCATGACACGTGTCGATACATTATTGGACATAAATTTTCGAGGTGTTACAGAGAGCCTCCGAATTCAGCTATAAATTAAGTAGTTCACTGCATTTCAAAATTCGTTCAGTCTCTTTCTCTCTCAACTTCTATAATACGAAAATTATAGCCAAAATACCCCCTAAATTGCGAAGCTCTGCCACGTTGTAATTATTTTAACCCCTGATCCCTAATTCGATACCCTGTCCGATTGATCTAGGACCCATCAACGCATGTCAAGGCTCTGCCTGACTAAGTATGTTGGGGTTCTGTCTCGGACGTATTGATAAGTTGAATTTTGGTTATTATACTAACGCGCGTACATTGTATATTTTAGTAGGAACTCAAGAATATTAACAAAAAACATCATCAGGAAGCCGTAGAAAAACCTAAATTTACAATACGAGTCATTCTTCTTTTTTTCACAGTTTGTGAGTCATTCTCTTTTTTTATCAAATTGTTTTACAAAACCTCAAATGTTTTTCAGTTATACTTACAGTGATTAACTCTTTGTATTCTACAAAATACTGCCAGTATTATGTGGTTTTGTATACACTACTTGATACCATTCACAATTGGACACGGGTAGCCAATGTGTGATATGACCATAGTCACAGATCCGTCGAGTGACAAGTACATGGAGTTTTTGGTTAAAAATAAACAATGTAATCACTCTTAATACTCTGAAGTTATAAAAATGTGTTTTTTTTATAAAATGGAATGTACTCGCCAGTATTTCTTGCTGATAAAATGTTTTCAAAACGCGTTTCAGGTAACTTAATGTGAAGCTATAAGAAGCCATATATGGAGCACTGAAGGCTTAAAGAAAGTGGCTTTAATTTACCTGAATAAAAGAAGAAGTTATATTTTCAGCAAACTAGGGGTTATCCTTATAAAAATATTATAAATGAAATACGGGTTTTATCCCATTTATTTAATATCAAAGTTTGGTGTTTTGCAAACTCTGAATTTATTTCCTAACTACGATCCTGATGTCTCATTTCCGCTGCCAAATTAATAAACACTGATATCACTTGACTGTTCGTGGCTCCCGCACCCGGGGTAGGGTCGGGGGTGCGACAGAAAGTGGTATCAGAGCCACTGGTTTAAGCCATTTAGGTGTTCTTTTAATACCTAAAATTTTTATATTATGTTAGGAAATTTATACAAATAACTTCTGTGTTATTCTGTGTAAATATGTATATTATTATTTTATGTTATTTTGACAATTTCTTTTAACTTTACAGTATGAGTGATCAGGGTACTTCTGACGCTTATCGTCGTCACCTACCTCATTCTCCAATGGATGAAGGAACATCCCAGCTAACCTCAGGATACGTAGCTGATTCTGAGGAAACCTTTGTTTTTAAAGCCAAATCCGAAGAACCTTTTCCCCCCTAAGAAAAGAGGATGGTTTAGTAGAGCAAAAGCGGAAAGGAGAAAAAGAATGAGGAAAATTCAACAGCAAGCAATACTGAATAGAGCTGAGAGAAATACCCAAAAATCCAGTAGCTAGACCTGAATGGGAAGAGGAATTGGATAGGAGACTAGCCAATTATCATATGTTTAGAACTGCAGAAGGAGAACTTGATCTCAACCAAGTAGTAGTACCAGAACCACAATTACTACCTTTATACCCTGACCAACCCATGAACTTAGAACAAAATCAGTAAAACCCATTTTCCAATCCCAGCCTTTGATCCAAATGAGATACCCAGGATACCAGTACCAAATCCCTTAGAATATTGGGAGACCGATGATTGGACATTCCAGGAGTTAATGAATAATCCCTACCCATACATGCCTTACGAAGAACCAGAACCACTTTAACCTGAACCCCTGCCAGCCCCAGTGCCATCAATGAGCCATGAGAATGTAGAAGAACTTCGCCAGTATGGTGAAGAGTTGGTTGAGGAAGGAATCCGGATTCGCCAAATCGGGGAAAAACTCGTCTAGAAATACGACGAGAACAAGATGGAATACTAGAAAAACAGTCGCTTAATATATATATATATATATATGTATGTATGTATGTATGTATGTATGTATATGTATATATGTGTGTATTTTCTGTTACTTTGAAAAAAATATAATAATATATAACCACTAAAATATATATTATATATATCACCTATATATATGTATTGATGCACAATTACTAATGTTTAAATTCTAGTTATAGTTTGTAATAGATGCATATATATATATATATATAGGTAAAGAGTACTGTACAATATTGCTTATCGTACATTACGTACGCTTCAATCTCAGCCGTCAGATCATCTTCCCGCATTTTAAAATCGCATGTTGTTTTTTTTATAACAATTTCGCATGTGATAATTTTTGATGAATTCGCATGTTGTTTTTTTGTACCAATTTCGCATGTGATAATTTTGATGAAATAGCATGTTGTTTTTTTATAACAATTTCGCATATGATAATTTTTGATGAATTCGCATGTTGTTTTTTTGTACCAATTTCGCATGTGATAATTTTGATGAAATAGTATGTTGTTTTTTTGTAACAATTTCGCATGTGGTACAAAAAAACAACATGCGAATTCAATGCGGGAAGATGATCGGACGGCTGAGATTGTAGCGTACGTAATGTACGATAAGGGCATTTGTATGATAACCGATCTCTATATATATATATATATATATATATATGAAAAGAGTAAAAGTCGCAATGATCGACGCTTTTGGTTCAATATGGTTGAGTATTTTTTTTGTTTAACTTATTCTGATATACTAATACCTGATCATGTTTACAATTCAGATGTCAAAAGAAGTAAATCAGGAAATCCAGAATAACAATAATAACAGGAATCAAGTGGATAAAAGTGCTATCGAACACATAGTAGCTCAAGGAATCATAGATGTCATGCCATATATTATCGATACTATTAATAAAAAGGCAGAAAATAATAATTCTATAATAGGCAGTAAACGTGAAGATGATGGTGGTGGTTGCCGGTTTACGATGATGGTGGTGGTGTTGGTTGATGACGTGGGTGGCGGAAAAGTGGCTTGTGGTGGTGGAAATGATGGGTGCTTCTGGTGGTGGGGTGGGTGGGTGGTTGGTGATGGTGAATGCAGGTGGTGGCGATAATAGAAGGTTGTGATGGGCTGAGTGATGGGAGATGTAAATGGTAAAAAATGACAAAATTCAAAGACTAAAATGACAGAAAAAAGCTATTTAGACTAAAATGAAAAATAAAAAAACTATTTGAAGTAAAGTGAAAAATTTAATTAAATCTTAAAGAAGTAAAATGACAATTTCCTAAAAAAAAACGATATAAAACTCCGACTTCAACCCAATCGACCCCAATTCTGAAAGGGTCCTAATATTAACACATGGAAAAAACTTATTTTCACATGGTGTATATGGGCCGTATAATGTTATACGGCCCGTATAGAATTTAAAAAACTAACAAAGTCTATGCCAGCAGACTTTGTCAGTTTTTTTTAATTCTATACGGGTCGTATAACATTATACAGCCCGTATACACCATGTGGAAATAAGTTACCTGGTAGTATACAATGTATACGAATATAGTATACGGGCCGTATAATGTTATACGGCCCGTATTCTTCGAAAATTGGATTTTTCTCCAAGTATATACCGGGTTTAAGGTGGCAATCACATGAGACATTTTACGATCGTGAGGTGGTCAAACCTTTCTAAAAGTAGAAAAAAATAAAACATTAACAAGTAACAAAGATTGAAGAACAAAAAGCTGTGTCGTATGACTGTAATAAAACGAAAGCTATCAACGCGGGGATGGGTACGGAAGCCGACATGTCTTCCTGAATCTGAATAGCAACGTTAACTTTGACTTATAAAACCCACTAGCAAAATAAGCGGTTTTATCATACAGTCGTGAGGTGGTCAAACCTTTCTAAAAGTAGAAAAAAATAAAACATTAACAAGTAACAAAGATTGAAGAACAAAAAGCCGCATCGTATGACAAGAATAAAACAGAAGCTATCAACGCGGGGATGGGTACGGAAGCCGACATGTCTTCCTGAATCTGAATAGCAACGTTAACTTTGACTTATAAAACCCACTAGAAAAATAAGCGGTTTTATCATGTTAGGGAGAATGTTCTTGAAATTAAAGGAAAAGGAAAAATGGTTGCTGATGTTTTTCGGTATTCGAATTTTGTTGGTTTGTTTCCAGCTAGGGTTTAGAATGGTTGAAGGAATGTCGGTTTTTCAGTATTCGGATTTTGTTGGTTCAATACCAACTCATCTTTAGTAGGAAGGGTACGTACGGTTACGGGCATGGTGTTATTCTTTATTTAATATTTACAGAATAAAAGGAAGGGTACGTAGTGTTTGTTTGAGAACCTGATTTAGATACACAACAGTTCTCCATTTCCAGATCAGTAAGCAAATACACAACGGTTCTCCAATTCCAGATCAGTAATGTAAGGAGAAGCGTTGAGATAACGGACATCCATCAAGCTCAAAAAGAAAACTTGTGTTTCCCATAGTCACAAACGATTTTGTTTCAAATCAAGGTTCCCATCATTACAACCACTTGTTTTCAACGGGGATGTAATGCAATGATTCCTCTCAATTGAATAGACAGACACTTGCTTCATAGGACTCACTTGAATCGTCTCGGAAGTACTGAACAACCGAAATAACAGCTTCGGTTTCATCAGCCGCATCGTTTACCGTGAAATGCATCCTTACAGAAACCACTAAAGATGAGTTGGAAAATTGCATCAACTCTCCTATATCAACATACTCTTCTTCGGACAGTTGATCAGCCTGTACCGAAGAAACCAAATTCGCAACAATGAGTCTGAGTCCATTGTGGTTCGTGAATGTATCGAATCATCATAGAAGACGTGTCGGGTTCTTCTGCTAGTGGTCGGGCTTCCAATGCTCACACAGGGTGATAAACAACGCTAATATGAACACAAACCAACTGCTTTATCTTGAGTCGTCGGGAAAACTTTTCCTCAGGGGGGGGGGGGGTGAGTAGTATGAGTCTGAGTCCATTGTGGTTTGTGAATGTTTCGAATCATCATAGAAGATGTGTCGGGTTCTTCTGCTAGTTATTCGGAATGTTTCAAATCATCATTAAAATTAACAATGCGGTCTCGATTGAAGACGTAATTGCAAGACTGTTTGTTGAGCTTCCAATGGTCACACAGGGTGAAAAACAACCCTTGATGTTGAAACCGGTTTTACCTCATGAAAAGGAAAGAAACAAATATTTTTAGAGAAGCATTGGGATTCAAGGGTTTATGAGTCAAAGTTAACTTTCAGATCCAGATTCAGAAAGCAGATGATTTGTACGTGGTTTATTCTCTTTAATCTATTAGAACGATCCTTGTTTTGTCACGTACATGCATTTAATTCCCAAACATCCTTGTTTTGTCACATACATTTTGTAAGAAACTTTTCGTGCACTGAACCTTCAGTTGTGTACGCAAATTCACCACCGGTTCTATAACTACAATCCTTCCTACATTTCAGATTCAGATTCAGGAAGCAGATGATTTGTACGTGGTTTAATATCTTTAATCTATTAGAACGATCATTGTTTTGTCACGTACATGTGAGGGTTACTCTGTTATATATATCAACAAATCTTTGACCATCATTCACCTCTTTCAACCTACCAAAACACCTTAAACCCCTTCTTTTCTTCCCAAAACCAACTTGTTGGTATTTAAATACGATGGGTTTAGTTAGATACCAACTCATATTTATTGATCTTCAAATTCTTGGTTTAATACCAATTCATCTTTATTGATCTTCATATTCTTGGTTCAATACCATGTGAAAAAAAATTTTTGCCAGCAGACTTTTGTCAGTTTATTTAATTATATACGGGCCGTATAAACTTATACGGCCCGTATACACCATGTGAAAAAAATTTACCTGGTCGTATACAATGTATACGATGATTTTATACGGCCCGTATAATAGTATATGGCACGTATTCTTAGGGTAAAAATGGTAAAAAAAAATATTATATTTAGGACGTGGTTTATTCACTTTAATCTATTAGAACGATCATTGTTTTGTCTGAAAAAATACAACTGATTACTCAGTCGAATAATGGCCAATAAGAAACAAAACTGTAAAAATACAACTGATTACTCGCCATTCTCTTGCACCTTTTGCAGACATGCACCTTCAACTAGGGGTGTGCATGGGTCAGTTTGGGTCGGTTTTGACCAAAAACCATAACCATAACCTCGATGTCGGTTATCGGATAACCATAACCATAACCGATTGGTTATGGTGGTTATGGTTATTCGGTTTTGATGGTTATAGCGGGTCGGTTATGGGTGGTTAACCGTGTATTTAGCTTAGCTAAGAATAGCTTATTTTTTTTTAACATGGAATAAATTGTTATTGCATTTTTGTATATATTAGTATATTACATAGTATTAAAAAATACATATAATCTATAATACTAATACCAATTATTATCGAATATTCAAATAAAGTGATATGATATATTTCATAAATTCAAATAAACATTCAACCAAAACCACAAAGTGATATGAAAAACCCATAAGTACTAAAAATCTTCAGTAAAAAACATCAAATATTAAAAATATGGTGAAAAGTCCTAAATCCTACAAAGATTTATTACATGTCGGTTCGATTCGGTTATGGTGGGTATGGAAAAAATGATAACCATAACCGACTCGCTACTTTCGGTTTAAAAAAAAACCATCAACCGACCCACCGGTTTTTATTTGGTTCAGTTTTTTTGGTTCGATTTTGTCGATTAATTCGGTTATGGTTCGGTTAATTCGGTTTTTTGCACACCCCTACCTTTAACTATGTTGGTCCAGTTTAGTATTTTTCAAATTTCAAAATTTCAATCAAACTAACACGAAGTATCTCGAAGGTATCTTATTCATATATTTACAAATTAATCATTGAAGGAAAAGGAGAACTAGAATATCGATATGGTTGGTGTAAAAGTTCACATTTTACTACATTGACTATGTGTTATACCAGCGAGAAGTAGATGCATTCGGGAATTAAACGTGGAATTTGTAATGATGTTTGGGAATTAAATGCATGTACGTGACAAAACAAGGATCGTTCTAATAGATTAAAGATATTAAACCACGTACAAATCATAACCTGACACAACCTGCACCTGTCAGTCTCCCATGTCTTTTGACAAATCATCTGCTTCCTGAATCTGAATCTGAAAGTTAACTAGGCGGTCTCGGTTGCATATCTTAGAGAGAACTTTAAGTACGGATCCTACAGCTGCATTTGGAACAAGAAGTCCAACAATCCGTTCATTATCTGTCGCAACCCCCGATCCCTTATCTGTCCCCGGAATGGGCGGACGCGAACTCAGAGTTTTGGTGGTATCAGTTGGTTAATTTGGCAGCGGAAATTACATCAGGACCGTAGTTAGGAAATGTTTATCAGAGTAAAACCACCACATTTAATATTAATAATCACATGGGTAAAACCCAAGTTTCTTATTACAATATATTTATAGGAATAAACCCTATTTTATTGAATTTAAAACATCGTTTATTAGGTAACTTTTATAGCCATATTTTTCCCAAGCCTTCAGTGCTCTCCAGCTGGCTTTTTACTAATTGGCTGTCACATTGTGTTACCTGAAACGCGTTTTAAAAACATTTGTCAGTGGGAAATACTGGTGAGTGAATCCCAGTTTAATCAAGAAACATTTTGTTAATTAAAACAGTATTGAGAGCGATCACATTGTTTATTTCTACACAATTACTCATTCAGTACTGTCAATCCTGACTTGTGGGTCATATTACACATTGGCTAACTCTTTGTCCAATGGTAACGTACTGTCATCCCCGACTTACTACACGCAGTAGTATATTTTGTATACAAAACCCCAACATACCGGCAGTAATTGAAGAACTACAAAGACTCAATCACCGCTTAATCACATTGTAAAACAATTAAGGTTTTGTAAAACATTACAAAAAGGTTAACAAAAAGAGGATAAACTCACATTGCTATCTTAGACTTCGCGTAAGGGTTTCCTGGGAATAATCTATAATTTATACAAATGTACATTGGTTAGTATCATAACCCTTTGAAAATATTAATGATACCCTCCCCGAGACGGTATTCCAACAACTACGTCGGGCAGAACCACGACAGTTGTTACGGAACCCTAAATCAATCGGGCAGCGTATCTATTACGAAACTGGGGTTATAATACTTACAACGGGGCAGAACCTTGCTAATTAGGGGGTATAATACCCGTGTATTATAAGCCTACTATCAGAATTTGAGTTTGAGAAACAAAGAATGAACGAATTGAAATGAAATCTGATGCGTTCTATTTATACTTGCTGAACTGGACTCTCACGCGGCCCGCATGAAAGATAAGGGTCGCTTACGCGGCCCGCGTACTAGCCCGGGTAGGGTTTAGGTGATCCAGGTCATCGCCTAGACTTGACACGGTGTCGACACGTGTCAGCCTCTGGTGTTGCCGTGTTATCGATCTCTCGCGGCCCGCGTTAGATTGAGATGGGGTTTACGCGGCCCGCTTGGACTTAAGAAATCAACGACAACAGTTTGCAAGCTTGATACCGCCCGCGTGAAGGTTGGTGTGGGTCTACGCGGCCCGCCTCAGTTTATATTTAAACTTTTATTTATTTTAAATACTATTATATATATTTCGGGATCGGTTTTTCTTAGATGGGGTGTATATAAAGACATATTGGGACATTTAAAGATATACTAGGGCGTCAGAAATATGAGGGTGTTGGTTTTAACGAGGGTTGTTACATTCTCCCCACCTTGTTTTAGAGCTCGTCCTCGAGATCTTACTGGAACAAATGCGGATATTTCTTTTGCATTTCTGATTCAAGCTCCCATGTGTACTCAGGTCCTCTTTTGGAGTCCCACTTTACTTTGACCAGAACTAATCTCTTATGCTTAAGATTCTTGACTTTCCTGTCTTCAATCTGTAGAGGCCTTTCTACAAACTTGAGTTGTTCATTTACCTCTATATCCTTAAGAGGTACTATTAGCGATTCATCAGCTAAGCACTTTTTGAGATTAGATATATGAAATATATCATATATTCCTGCCATTTCCTCTGGCAGTTGTAGCTGATAGGCTACAGGTTCTATTCTTCTAATAATCTCAAAAGGTCCAATATACCTGGGACTTAGCTTTCCCCTTTTTATGAATCTTACTACTCCTTTCCAAGGAGAGACCTTTAATAAGACTTTATCTCCTACTTGAAATTCCAATGGTTTACGTCGGTTATCGGCATAGCTCTTTTGTCGATCACGTGCTGCTTTCAGTCGTTCCTTGACTTGAATAATCTTGTCGGTTGTTTCTTGTACTATCTCAGGTCCAGATAGTTGCTTTTCCCCAATTTCTGCCCAACAGACTGGGGTTCGACACTTACGTCCATAAAGTGCTTCGAAAGGTGCAGCATTGATACTTGTGTGATAACTGTTATTATAAGAAAATTCTATTAAAGGTAAGTGATCGTCCCAATTACCTCCGAAATCAATTACACAAGCTCTAAGCATGTCCTCCATTGTCTGAATTGTTCTTTCACTTTGTCCATCTGTTTGAGGGTGATAAGCCGTGCTTAATTTTAACTTGGTTCCCATTGCCTTTTGGAAACTTGACCAAAAATGAGAGGTAAATCGGCTATCTCTATCAGAAACAATTGATAAAGGAATGCCATGTAAAGAAACAATTTCATTTACATACAACTTAGCTAACTGTTCCATACTGAATGTTTCCTTCATTGGTAGGAAATGAGCTGACTTGGTTAGCCTATCTACAATTACCCAGATTGTATCATTTTCTTTCTTAGTTTTGGGTAATTTAGTAACAAAATCCATTGTTATCAATTCCCATTTCCACACTGGCATTCCTAATTGTTGTAGAAATCCTGAGGGTTTCTGGTGTTCAGTTTTGACTTGTGAACAAGTTAAACATTTAGAAACATAGGTTGCTATGTCCTTTTTCATTCCTATCCACCAGAAATTTTTCCTTAAATCCTGGTACATTTTATCATTTCCTGGGTGCATCGTATATTTGGACTTATGGGCTTCTTCTAATATACGATTGCGCAGGTTTCCTAATTTAGGTATCCATATTCTCTTTTTATGGAATCTCCAAATTTCATCTGTCCCTTGTTCTAATTCTTTTAGCATACCTTTTAATTTTTCAGCATCATCCTTGATTTCCGATTCTTGTGCTTCTCTTATCTGGTCATTTAAATCTACTTGCAGATTTAATTTAAAAGAACGTACCCTTTTTGGCTTTTCATGATACTTTCGGCTTAAAGCATCTGCCACTACATTTGATTTTCCTTCATGATACTGGATATCACATTCATAATCACTAAGCATCTCCATCCAGCGTCTTTGTCTCATATTTAACTCCTTTTGCTTGAAAATATACCTTAAACTCTTATGATCAGTGAATATGGTAAACTTACTACCATAAAAGTAATGTCTCCAAATCTTAAGAGCAAAAATTATAGCTCCCAACTCTAAGTCATGGGTTGAATAATTATCTTCATGATTCTTAAGTTGTCTAGATGCGTAAGCTATAACCTTTTGACGTTGCATTAATACACATCCATAACCTAATTTAGAAGCGTCACAATGGACTATAAAGTCTTCAGCTCCTTCTGGTAATGCTAGTATGGGTGTATGGGTTAATTTATGCTTAAGGATTCTAAATGCTTCTTCTTGTTTTAATCCCCATTCAAACTTAACAGATTTACAGGTTAGCTTAGTTAAGGGAATGGCTATTCTAGAAAAATCTTGAATAAACCTTCTATAATAACCGGCCAATCCTAGGAAACTTCTAACCTCGGTTGGTGACTCAGGGGTTTTCCATTTAGTAATCGCCTCGATTATTATGGGATCCACATGAATTCCTTCATGATTGACTAGGTGTCCGAGAAACTGTACCTGTTCTAACCAAAACTCGCACTTTGAAAATTTAGCATAAAGCTTTTCTTTTCTTAATAAACTTAAAAGTGCGTGCAAATGTTTTGCATGATCTTCCTTATTCTTAGAGTAAATGAGAATATCATCTATGAAAACAATTATGAATTTATCCAAATATGGCTTACATATTCAGTTCATCATGTCCATAAATGCAGCTGGGGCATTGGTTAAACCAAATGGCATGACAGTAAATTCATAATGGCCATACCTCGTTCTAAATGCGGTTTTAGGAATATCCTCTTCCTGTACCTTTAATTGATGATATCCTGACCTTAAATCGATTTTAGAGAAAAATCGAGCTCCTTGTAGTTGATCAAACAGATCATCGATTCTCGGTAATGGGTACCGATTCTTAATCGTAACCTTGTTTAATTCACGGTAGTCAATGCACATACGCATTGATCCGTCCTTCTTTTTAACAAATAATATCGGCGCTCCCCATGGCGACGAACTAGGTTGTATAAATCCTCTTTCTAACAATTCGTCTAATTGTTTCTTCAATTCTTGCATTTCTGCAGGTGCCAAACGATAGGGTGCTTTGGCAATCGGTGATGTTCCTGGTATTAAATGGATTCTGAATTCGACTTCTCTATCTGGAGGCTGCCCTGGTAATTCTTCTGGAAATACATCTGAAAATTGAGATACTACTGGAATATCTTTTAAATCCTTTCCTTTAGTGTTAGTGATTATGGAAATCAAATACACTAATGATCCTTTTCTTATGTAACTTGCAGTTTTCATCACAGAGATGAATTTTGTAGTTCTAGATGGTTTATCTCCTTTAATTGTGATCGTTTTACCTTTTGTTGAATTGACTTTTGATCACATAAAATACTAGCTTTATTGGTTATTAACCAATCCATTCCTAAAACAACATCAAATCCTGCCAGATTCATGGGATAAAGGTTTGCAATAAATTTCTGATTTAAAATTTCTATGCTTGCTCCCTGCAAGATTTCAGAAATCCTAACAGTTTCTCCATTAGTTGTTTCTACTAAGCATTCTTGTGGTAGTTTAGTTAATGATTGATTTAGGAATTTGCAAAATGATGTATTAGTAAAACTTTGGTTTGCACCAGAGTCAAATAATACTTTAGCAAAAATATCATTAACTAAAAACGTACCAGCGATGACATCTGGAATCATTTTGGCTTCATCTGCAGTTAGAACAAATGCTCTAGCATTTTGAGTATTCTTGTTGTTTGTAACTGGAGCTAATTTCGGGAAATTAAGCTTGATATGACCTTGTTCTCCGCAGTTGTAACATATCCTGTTGTTAGCTTTCTTCCTGCAATTTTCTTCTTTGTGTCCCGATATTTTGCAAAAGTTACAGTATATGGAGCATTTTCCTGAATGCTTTCTTTTGCAATTTCTACAGTAGGGTGTAGAGGTAGAACCTATATTTTCCCCACGATTAAACTTTCCAGAACGAAATTCTTGTGTGAGCTTCTGGGTTAGGTTCCTTCTTTGATCTTCTTCTCGGGTACGGACTAATTCATCTGTCAAGGTATTTGCTAGTTCTACAGCTTCTTCTATGGTTTGAGGTCTAGCTGCCTTGACTACATGTCTTATCTCCCCAATTAATCCCCAGATATAACGGGAGATTAACACTGGTTCTGGTGAAGCAAGAGTTGGCACTATTCTAGCATATTCGAAGAATATTTTAGTGTATCCCTTACTATCTACACCAGTCATCCTAAGGTTTAGGAATTTGTTTGCTATCTGTTCCTTCTCATTGGGTGGGCAGAATTTTCTTTCTACCTTGTTCTTAAATTCTTCTCATTCCATATTGTAGGTTCTATCACTTCCTCTTGATTAGAGGATAGTGTTCCACCATTCTAGTGCTGAATTCTTAAACAGATTAGAAGCAAACAATATATTATCTTCTTCAGCACACTTGCTTATTCTTAAGACTGCCTCAGTCTTCTCTATCCAGCGTAGGGTTGCAATGGCCCCTTCGTTGCCCGAGAATTCCATTGGTTTACAAGACCAGAATTCTTTATAAGAACAACCGTAAGACACGGTTCTTCTCCTTTTGGGAATAGGCATTTGAAGTACGGGTCCATTGTTCACGTTGTTTTCTGGTTCAATTGGTCGCTTACTGCTATGCTTACTTTTATTATTCGCTTCTTGAATAGTTTGAATAATAAAGGGTATGGCATCTATGATTCCTTGTGCCACTATGTGTTGAACCGCACTATTATCCATTTGGTTTCCATTGTTATTGATGCTTGGATTCTCATTAACCACGTTAATGTTACTCTGGTTATCATTATTCAGATTTCTTTGATTTCCTTCGTCGGCCATCTGAATTTTAAACATTTTCCCCATATTAATATCACAAGATATAGTTAATCACATGATACTCAATATAGCCAAAAACGTCGATCATTGCGACTTTTACTCTATTTTCATATACTATTATGCATCTATTACACACTAGTACTGAAATAAAATTACAATACCAACAGAAATAGAATCACACTAATAGTAATATGCATCCGTACACACATATTTTATTTTATTTTATTATATTATATTATTACTATTATCGTTTCCTTCATCATATTACGGATATGGATTTATCCAAAAATCCATATTGCGCTCATCGTATTTCCATACGAGACGCTCTCCCACCTGACGCATTTTCTCACTGCTTTCTAAAATTTCCTCACCAAATGTCCTAAGTTCTTGGACGTTTTCTGCACTCATTGGGGGTGCAGGTTCTAGGACTGGGTTCGGAATCTGGGGTGCGGGTTCCTGATATGGGGGTGAAAGTGCCTGAAATCAGTAAGGATCTTCTAAGATCTCCCTAATATATTCATCGTGGTAATAGGGATCTAAAGGGTCCATACCTGGATAGGCTCCTATGTTCTGTATGGGTGTGTCTTCATGTATCGGGTAACATTGCACAAAGTCCCTATTATCGTCCCACCAGGGGTCGTAATTTGGGTCTAGGGGATTTGGTGCAGGTACCCTAGGGATTTCATCTGGGTTGAAATCATGCATCTCCACTTGGTTTTCAGGGTTTTCTATCTCTATGGGTTGGTCTGGGATTTGTGGTTGTGGGGCTACTAGTTGTTCCAGACTTGGGTCAACAGCAGTTGTAGCTAGGATATGGAAATTAGCTAGGCTTCTATTAAGCATATCCTGTGTATGGGTATCTGTCTTTCGCTTAGCGGCTGCTAAAACTCTCTGCTATTGCAACTTTCACATTCTTTTCCTACGCGCAAAAGCTTCCTTACTGAACCATCCTCGTTTCTTATGAGGGAATGGTTCTTCTGACTGAGCTTTAAAGGCAAATATCCCTTCTTCCTGATCAGCAGAATACCCAGAAAGGGCAGGCTGTGAAGAGGTACCTTCACTCATAGGAGAATCAGACAAGTCTGAGGGTCCTTGATCACTCATACTGTAAACTAACAAATAGTCAAATAACACATAACAAATAAATACAGTTATGCACGTATTTCCGTAATTTATTTCCTAACACAAAATTTAGAATTTAAGTGTCAGCAGAACACTTCTTTGGCTCAGACCAGTGGCTAGGCTCTGATACCACCTTCTGTCACAACCCCCGATCCCTTATCTGTCCCGGGAACGGGCGGACGCGAACTCAGAGTTTTGGTGGTATCAGTTGGTTAATTTGGCAGCGGAAATTACATCAGGACCGTAGTTAGGAAATGTTTATCAGAGTAAAACCACCACATTTAATATTAATAATCACATGGGTAAAACCCAAGTTTCTTATTACTATACATTTATAGGGATAAACCCTATTTTATTGAATTTAAAACATCGTTTATTAGGTAACTTTTATAGCCACATTTTTCCCAAGCCTTCAGTGCTCTCCAGCTGGCTTTTTACTAATTAGCTGTCACATTGTGTTACCTGAAACGCGTTTTAAAAACATTTGTCAGTGGGAAATACTGGTGAGTGAATCCCAGTTTAATCAAGAAACATTTTGTTAATTAAAACAGTATTGAGAGCGATCACATTGTTTATTTCTACACAATTACTCATTCAGTACTGTCAATCCTGACTTGTGGGTCATATTACACATTGGCTAACTCTTTGTCCAATGGTAACGTACTGTCATCCCCGACTTACTACACGCAGTAGTATATTTGGTATACAAAACCCCAACATACCGGCAGTAATTGAAGAAC
Source organism: Helianthus tuberosus (assembly GCA_030545235.1). Taxonomy (NCBI): domain Eukaryota; kingdom Viridiplantae; phylum Streptophyta; class Magnoliopsida; order Asterales; family Asteraceae; genus Helianthus; species Helianthus tuberosus. Next base: position 50,866,688 of record CM060364.1, read on the forward strand.
TACAAAGACTCAATCACCGTTTAATCACATTGTAAAACAATTAAGGTTTTGTAAAACATTACAAAAAGGTTAACAAAAAGAGGATAAACTCACATTGCTATCTTAGACTTCGCGTAAGGGTTTCCTGGGAATAATCTATAATTTATACAAATGTACATTGGTTAGTATCATAACCCTTTGAAAATATTAATGATACCCTCCCCGAGACGGTATTCCAACAACTACGTCGGGCAGAACCACGACAGTTGTTACGGAACCCTAAATCAATCGGGCAGCGTATCTATTACGAAACTGGGGTTATAATACTTACAACGGGGCCGAACCTTGCTAATTAGGGGGTATAATACCCGTGTATTATAAGCCTACTATCAGAATTTGAGTTTGAGAAACAAAGAATGAACGAATTGAAATGAAATCTGATGCGTTCTATTTATACTTGCTGAACTGGACTCTCACGCGGCCCGCGTGAAAGATAAGGGTCGCTTACGCGGCCCGCGTACTAGCCCGGGTAGGGTTTAGGTGATCCAGGTCATCGCCTAGACTTGACACGGTGTCGACACGTGTCAGCCTCTGGTGTTGTCGTGTTATCGATCTCTCGCGACCCGCGTTAGATTGAGATGGGGTTTACGCGGCCCGCTTGGACTTAAGAAATCAACGACAGCAATTTGCAAGCTTGATACCGCCCGCGTGAAGGTTGGGGTGGGTCTACGCGGCCCGCCTCAGCTTATATTTAAACTTTTATTTATTTTAAATACTATTATATATATTTCGGGCTATGTTTTTCTTAGATGGGGTGTATATAAAGACATATTGGGACATTTAAAGATATACTAGGGCGTCGGAAATATGAGGGTGTTGGTTTTACCGAGGGTTGTTACATTATCTGTTGTCATCTAAACAATATGAATGCACGCAACAAATTTGACAACTGGTCAAATCACACACTATAAAGTGTAAACTTATCGTGTGTTGTAGTTTGGAAAGATGTCCGAATAGAGATCTGAATCAGGTTGTGTTTTTGCTTACTGATTGTTGAAAAGATTTGTTGAAATCGAAGAAATGAGTAAAAAAGATTAAATGAGGCGTGCATTGTTTAAATCTGAATCAGGTTGTCAAACAAACACTACGAAAGATGATCCGAATCAGGTTGTTAATTTTAATGAAGCAATGAAGATTGAATGTGCAAACCGCATCCGTTTTTATATCAGCAACCATTTTTCCGTTTCCTTCAATTTCGAGAACATTCTCCCTAACATGAGGAACGAAAGAGATTTCGAGCAGTTGGTCGATGACATGATAGATAAAGATCTTGACACGATCATATCCATTTTCAAGTTTTAGACTAGATAGAAGACGTGTCGGGTTCTTCTGCTAGTGGTTTCTGTAACCAATTGGGAACCACATATTTGCTTCAAGATTTACGTCTGATGTCCAAGTTTGATCACATTTGTGCCCTTTATATCTTTTCATGGTGCTTTTTTAAAGGGTGACACACGTAACATCTAGTTATATTCCTACATCTATATCTTTTGTCATGACAAACTAGCTAGGGCTAGACCCCTCAAGTTGTCATTCATATCCTTTTGTTCACTGACAACTATGTGACATGTGTCTGGTCCAGTGGTCCCGGTACTATAGCTGCATTTGGAACAAGAACTCCAACAATCCGTTCATTATCTGTTGTTGTCTCAACAAATATGACTGCACGGATTGTTAGACTTCTTGTTCCAAATGCAACTGTGAATATTGAATGTGCAAACTGAAACATCTTGACACGATATAATTGTAAGACTGTTTGTCGGGTTTCCAATGCTCACTCAGGGTGATAAACAACGCTGATACAAACACATACCAACTGATTCAGATTTAAACAATGCACGCCTCAACTGAGATAACGGACATCCATCAAGCTCAAAAAGAAAACTTGTGTTTCCCATAGTCACAAACGATTGCGGTTTGTATTTCGCATAGCCACCGTTTCCGTAGTAAAAAACGGTTGCGGTTTGCACATTCAATCTTCAATACTTCATTAAAATACCACTAGTAGAAGAACCCGACACGTCTTCATGTTACGGAGAATGTTCTCGAAATTGAAGGAAAAGGAAAAGATTTGTTGAAATCGAAGAAAAGAGTAAAAAAGATGAATTAAGGCGTGCATTTGGAACAGGAAGTCCAACAATCCGTTTATTATCTGTTGTTGTCTAAACAATATGAATGCACCCAACGAATTTGACAACTGTGACAGCTTATTAAAAGTAGAAATCACCTCAAATCCTTTCCTGGTCAAATCACACAATATAAAGTTTAAAGTTATCGTGTGTTGTAGTTTGGAAAGATGACCGAATAGAGATCTGAATAACAAACTGTGGAGAACTTGTTTGTGTCGGGTTCTTCTGCTAGTTATTCAGAATGTTTCGGATCATCATAGAAGACGTGTCGGGTTCTTCTGCTAGTGGTTTCTGTAACCAATCCATTATCACCCTTGATGGTTTCTGTACCCATCCCCGCCGATAACTAGCAGAATCGATAAATAACCAACACGAAGATCTCTGCGATCGCTAAGGCTTCCATCAACAGACTGATCGGTAACGTTACTCTACTTGTGCTCCGATTTAAGCGGCGTGTTCCGATCAACGTTTATCGACATTGTTAAAGGTGATGAAGAGTTTAGAAACCCTAGAATGATCGTGTTTTTACTGGAAAAAACATGATACTTGAAAAAACATCCTTATATACGGGCCGTATACAGTTATACGGCTCGTATACATTTGGTAACATCACAAACCTCATAAAATAAACCCATTGAGCTGTATACGTTTTACAAATCGTATACACATGTATACGGCTCGTATAACTATATACGGGCCGTATATAGTAAAATAAAAAAAACATTCTCTGCGCATTTTCCTATTAAAAAATATTCTATACGAGCCGTATAATGTTATACGACCTGTATAAAAAAGGGATTGTAAAAATAAAGGGTATGTGTAAATAAGGGCCTTTCTGAAAACCCTCTATTGATTCATCAAATTCCCACAACAGAGCTATGGCGTCACTCAAAGATCCAGCACAAATGGCGTCGTCCAGCAGCGGCTTAACCTTCAAGCTTCACCCACTCGTCATCGTCAACATCTCCGATCACCACACTCGCGTCAAGTCCCAGTCTCAACCCCCCACCGCCGATTCCTCCTCTTCCACTTCCACTTCCCCATCTTCTAGGGTTTTCGGCTGCGTCATTGGAGTCCAACGTGGCCGCACTGTCGAGATCTTCAACAGCTTCGAACTCCTTTACGATCCCTCCACACACTCCCTCGATCGCCCCTTCCTCGAGAAGAAACAAGAACTTTGTGAGTTTGTTTTATAGGGATTGGATTTTAGGGTTTTGAGATAATACTTTGTTATGATTTTCGTTTTATAGGGTTTTATTGTGCAGTTATTTACTGTGTGTTTTTTTAATGTGGAACAGATAAGAAGGTGTTTCCAAACTTTTATATACTTGGATGGTATTCAACCGGTGCCGATGCGGAAGAATCGGATATGCTTATACATAAAGCTGTGAGTATTTGTGTTACTTTGGGATATAAAATAAGTGAAGTATTATGTGATATGATGCATTTGTTTGTTTAAAATGGTTTAGTTATATGTCCAATGATCTTTTCGTCTGCGGATGATTAGTATGATACCAAAGGCCGAATCACCAAAACTCTGAAAGCATTCTTTCTTGGCCTGCAACTTGAGTTACAGGAACCAATACTAATATATTGATCTTGGTTATTTATTTTTAAATTTACTAGAAAGTTTTCTAACTACACACATTGATTAATCAAGTCTTAACCACAATATTTTTTAACAGTGATACGTCGTGGGAAATAGTTTTGGTGAAATGTTACTTAATTTATGCGTTTAGAATGTGAGTCACACCTTGCAAAACCAGAGTGTTTTGTTGGACTCTCTGTGTGGCTAAAAGAGTCTTTTGTTTGTCAAATTGGCTAATGATGGTGGTTTTGTTTCAACAGTTGATGGATATCAATGAAAGCCCGGTGTATGTTCTTCTGAATCCGTTGATCAATCATGCACAAAAGGATCTCCCAGTAACCATTTTTGAAAGTGGTATGTTGTCTGAAACTGTAGCTCCCTAATGTCAATATGATTATTTGTGGATTTTGTTTTGCTGATATTATTGCTGTTTAGTGTCATTGCTTTTATGCTAGTATACTGTAAATGACCCATTTGAAACAAGATGACTAGTCGATGAATAGTGTAAGATAAGACGCTTATTTGTAGAATTGCAGGGAACTTATTTACTATAGTAGAATGCTTAATAAAAATGCTTCATTGATTGGTATTGGTCTAACACATATCGGTTTTTGATAGTCAGCTCTATAGTAAAAAGATCTTGATATATTAGGATACACACTTCATATGACTAGGATAGTACTATAGTAGAATGCTTAATAAAAATGCTTCATTGATTGGGGTGGCTTATGTTTCTTCAAGTTTTTCTGTGTTTTTTTTTCTTATGTGTTGGTTTCAGCTAAAATATGTCAAGCACATGTCAAATGTTTGATGGGACTTCAAGACCAGATTATCTATTTTTCATTGGTTTATAAGGTGTCAGTCTCACATTGACCAAAACTTGATGATGATAATTTGTGCTTTACAGCTTTTAAATTGGCTTCATGTATGCAACATTGCATGTAACTGTCTGTAGGTTTATAAGGAAAAACGCTTTGTTGGTCATTGTAGGCATCATAGTTATTAAAGCGGCGCCCAGGCGCGCCTAGGCGCAAATAAAGCCCAGGCCCAACAAATCGCCTTGAGTGCGCCTCACTCCTTTAATAACTATGCTTCAGGTTAGTCCATGTCAGAGTTATTAAAGCGAGCGCCCAGGCGCTCTTAGGCGCAAATAAAGCCCCGGGCCCAACAAATCGCCCTGAGTGCGCCCAAGGTTTAAAAAGGCTAAAACGGGTATCGAGGCGTTTTCCCTTAGCCTCACGAGGCGTAAGCCTCGAAACATTATTAAAAAAAGTTAAAAAATATAGATATCTCTCATAAAAATCACAAATTAACATAAAACAAACATCATAAATAGAAAATAGTTCAACAAACAAGGTTTAACATAAAACAAACACCATAAAATAGTTCAACAAACACCATAAAATAGTTCAAATAGCTTAAACTGACATCTAAATATCATGATACTCGTTCCACTCTGCATCATCCTCCTCCTCCTCCTCAAGGTTTTCATTTGGCGGATTTAGATCGTCATCGTCATCTTCATCAACCAAAGTAATAACTCTTTTCCTTTTCCTCCTAGATGAACTCTCACCTTCTTCCTCATTTGATCCGCCAACTCCAACTATGCCATCTTCATCTTCATCCCCACTCGAGTTGGCTATCCACTTATCATCTGACAAAACCTCATCAGCAACCATCGGGTCTTCATCGTCTTTTAGATTCGCCTTCTTTATAAACTTTTGCTTCAATCTCCTATTGTACATAACGTACACCAACTTGTTCATCCTATCCGTGCCCAACCGATTTCTTCTTTTTGTATGAACTTGATTGAACGTGCTCCAATTACGTTCACAAGCCGAAGCTGAACAAGTAAGACCCAATATCTTCATCGCGAAGGCTTTCAGTTCTGGAACTTCATCTCCATAATTGTCCCACCATGTAACTATATAAGTTAAGGAAAAAATAAATTAGAGAACAATTAAATAAATAATAGGAGTAATAATCAGAACTTATAATTTAATTACTTGGTACACGATCCATATATGAGCGGAGAGAAGCTCTATGTCCAAACAATCCTTTCTTGTATTTGTAATCATCAAGTTGAGATTCGATCTTCATATAGACTTCCCAATTTTTAACAAGTCTATCCATGCATCTGTACAATCCCAATTTAATTTCCGGGTGGTTGGAAACGTTGGGACTCCATCTAAATCAAGGATTCAAGTAGTAGGCGGTCGCATGTAAGTCACGATGCATTTGGTTTTGCCATTTTTCATCAATGATATCCCAAATCTCTTTATAAGAAGACTCTTTATTATCAAAGTTACTTGCAATTTTTTCCTTGCATTCATCCATCGCACCATAAATAAAAGCCATAGCCGGTGACCGCTCCCCATCAACAATCCTCAAAACCTCGACAAGTGGCTTTGTGGTTTTAAGAGAATAAACCACACTAGGCCAAAAAAATTTCTCGTCTATGATTATCTTTTTTACCTCAATTCCATCACGTTTCTTTGCCCAAGCACAACCATTCCATTCGCTTGAAAAAAACATTTGTTGTAGTGGTTCTTTCAATTCATATACGCTTTCTAAAGTCAAAAAAGCGGTGGCAAATCTAGTGGCGGCGGGTCGAAGAAGATCCTTCTTTAAAAACTTTCGAGCTAAACTTAATACCCACTGATGGTTATAAATGAAGTTGCTGATTTTTTTTGCTTTAATCAAAGCTCTTTTTAGTTGTGTCAACTCTGCAATTTTCTCAAGCATTAAGTCGATGCAATGAGCCGCACATGGGGTCCAATACAAAGATTTCCTCTTCTCCATCAACAACTCTCCAGCCTTTTTGTAGTTACTTGCATTATCAGTCACGACTTGAACAACAATGTCTTCACCAATTTCTTCAACCACCGCATCAAGCAACTCAAATATTTTGTCGGCATTCTTGATACACTCGGATGCATCAACCGTCTTCAAGAAAACTGTACCATGTGGATTGTTCACCAAAAAGTTGATGAGACTTCTATTTCTCATATCAGACCAACCATCTGATAACAACGACACTCCAGTACTCTTCCATGAATCTTTTATGCCTGCCACAAGTGCTTTTGTTGTATTCACTTCTTCTTGCAGTATCCAAGTCCTCAACTCATACATGGTTGGAGGTTTTAATCCTCGACCATAGTTACCAACCGATCGGAGCATGCTAGCAAATGAAGCACTTGTTGCAGCATTAAAAGGGATTCCGTTCTAAAAAAAAAAATCTTCCAATGTCTAAACAAACTCTGTTGCGTTGCTCTTTAGCAACAGCTGGTGTCATCTTTACTTCCTCCTTTGGTCCTTCCTCATTATCTACTTCTGGATTCAAAAATCTAAGCATACTTTGTTGCGTTGGACCCTTTTGAACACGTGCAGCAGATTCGACACTCCCACTTCTAGTTCCACTTCCACCAGTGCTACTTACAAAGTATGCTCCAGCATCAATTCTCTCTTCAAAATCCCGTTGGTATTGGAATTTTGCAGTTTCAAACTGTTTAACATATTCTTTAATCTCATCTCTCACTTCCTGTGGCACTTGACAACACGGTGCAACATTTTTGTGCGTGCCACCAAGATGTGCTTTTATCCTTGAAACGCCACCGGTAATAATTTTATTACAAAAGTTGCATTTTATGTATTTGTAACTTTTATTTGCACCTTCTGGTGGAACTTGTTCCACACCATATTTCCAAGCTGGATCTTTTCGTGATCCCTTACCAGCCATACTAGAAATTGGAATTAAAAAAAAAAAAAAAACAAGGCTTCAGGCTTCAGCAACAAAATTCAGCAACAAAACATAACAAAAAAAACTAAGAAAAACCTAATTAAAACAACAAAGGAGCTTCTGTGTAATGTGTTAGCGAGAAAAACCTGAAATCGGAATGAAATTTGCTTAATCGCGATGCTGGAGAAGAATCAGAAGATGGTTGAGTGCGTGCGTGACTGCCTGGAGAAGATGGTTGACTGCGTTTGTGATTCTGTTGTTCGACTAGGGTTTTTTATAACCTACGATGTTTTTTTAAGTTAATATATTGGACTCGTAGATGTTTTTTTAAGTTAACTGTTGGACTTGACCACCAATTAGGCCCAATAAAAACTAAATGGGCCGAAAAAAAAAGTTCAGAAAACAAAAAATTGATCAATTTGCACAAGTCTGGCGAGGCTTAAGCCTCACCGCCTCGCCTCACCGCCTCAAACCGCCTCGTATGGCTGAGGCTTAGGTTTCAGTTCCCCCCTGTGAGGCTAAGCCTTGATTGCGTTTTTTCACCGCCTCACCTGAGGCGTACGCCTCGAGGCACGCCTCAAAACGCCTTTTTAAACCTTGAGTGCGCCTCGCGCCTTTAATAACTATGGGAGGTATACATGTTTCAGATATGAACTCTTCTTTCTTTCTCAATTGGATAATTATTTTTGTAATGACTTAATATGTCTATAGGTCACTGGTACTAGACTACTAGTAAACACAAAGTTTGCTCTTCCTTACATTTTCATGTAATAGATGAGATATCAATATCTTATCTATAATTTTATGTTTAGTTGGATATACAATTATATGAGGATGTATGTCTTCCAATCTTAGATATACATTGTTGTTCAAGGAAGGCAGGCGGAATTATTGAAACTAACTGATTTAATAAGACAACAGGTAGGAACTTAATATTCGTGCTTGTGATCACAAAATATGAAATTGGAAGCTAAGTGTTTATTTAGGAAGCCATTGTGGTTTTGCTACAAGAATATAGTTTGATTTGCATCAACATGAGCGAAATTTTGTTTTGATGTGGTCTGTGGGTGATGTCCAAAGCTATGGACATTAACGTGAATCGGTAACCATCAAATAAGTTCTTGTCAACAAGTTTAAGCTCTGCGAAGAATAGCGACAAATAGGGTTAAGGTACTTCTATGCTACATAGCGAATAGTGATAAATAGCGGGCGCTATTTTATAAATAGCGATACACTAGAATTTTTTTTATGTATATTTTATCAAAATACCCTGGTATATACACTATTTTACATGTATATTTAACAAAAACCTAAAATCCAGCTATTTTATAGCTATATTTAATCGCTATATATATTAAAAAAAAAAAACTGAAATCCCGCTATTTATGGCTACATACCCTGTAGCGACCTTCGACCTATATGCTACCCTATTCGCTATAGCGACCGCTATTGACAAGTCCCCACTTAGGTGTACGTTTTGAGTCAAGTCCTCACATAGAGGCTAGAATTCTTTTACCAGATAGTTAAAGCCATCTGGTTCCACTAGACATGACTTTTGAAGGGAAAGTGTTATTATCTTTAGAAAGTGCAAACCAAATTTTTGTTGAGTTTCCTTAAATTTAAAAACATGCAAGTGGTAGTTAAAGTTATTAAGTGGTGATAACTGTGAGCTTTATATTAACTATTAGGCATTTAGGCTAAGGGGTATGGGGGCCATGGTTGGGTCATTATTTGCCACATAGGATCATTATTCATGCACCACACCACCCCCCTTATTAAATCATGGTGGTTCGCGTGGATTAAACCACGGCAACCTCAACCCTCCCATTTGAAGATTTTAAGACAAAAATAAATTAAAAAAATAAAGAGGATAATGGTTTGGGTCATGACCACACCCTTAGGGTAGTGGTTTTGGATGGTGGATTAGAGATGGATAACGTCATGCCTATATGGAGGGTCATGGTGGTCATGTGGGTCATGACCACACCCTATAGCCTTAAGATGACTTCTTCAGTTCTTTGCAGACAAACTAAACTAATACTTGAAACAAATGAGGGTAAAATTGAAAATTTGAGATGTTTGGGGAAGGACATGAAGTTGGTTAAGTGGTTTTTGAGGGGTTGTGGTTCAATATGAACCTAAAAGAATACCGATAAAACAAAAAGTAAAACTTGGAGCCGAGGATATAATAATTGGAGCTGTTGAACATATGCAATAGTTAACTTTCAGTTTCTGTAGAATTATATGTGATGAGTCAGTAATATTTAACCCATTGAGGGGTAAGCAGGCAATCAACATGATAGTCCACTTACGTTAAGGTAAATTAGCCAGAAAGTAGGTGTTTGAAGCAAAATAGCTTTTCTTATGTGTTATGAGCAATATTTGATGCATATCAATCGGCAACTTTCACTGACACTTGATCTTTTTTTTTATCATTACAACTCAAGAGATGCATGTCATTGATGGGATTCCACAGCTTATATTTGTACGCTCAAGCTACACCATAGAGGTATGCCCTAAATATTTTCATTAAATATTTCAAGGAGTATAATTATATCCCGATTAATTTTTTTTTTCTAACTATGTTCTTATGTTACTCCAGACAGTAGAAGCTGAAAGAATATCTGTTGACCATGTTGCTCACCTTAAACCATCTGATGGTGGTTCAGCTGCTACTCAATGTGAGTCCTTGTGTTCTTGTACTCACGTTATCTAAATATGTTATGTATTTAAGCATTTCGATTCCGGCTTTAGCACTGTTAACACTACTGATTTTTCTATATAAATCCCGTAGTGGCTGCTCATTTGACGGGAATACATAGTGCCATCAAGATGCTCAATAGCAGAATCCGAGTCCTCCATCACTATCTTAACGCCATGCAAAAAGGCAACCTTTTTGTTTTAAATTCTAATTCATATATTTTATAGAACATGGTAAAAAAGAAGACACATTGAGAATGTTTTCGTTTCAAATGCAGGTGAAATACCTCCTGAGAATTCTTTGTTAAGACAGGTTTCTAGTCTCTTGAGGAGATTGCCAGCTATAGAATCAGAGAAATTTCAAGATGATTTCTTAATGGTGAGAATATTTACAAATTTAATCTCATTGAAATGTCACTTTTATACGTTTTTCTTCTAATGAATGCGTCAACACGTTTTCTAGGAATACAATGACACATTATTAATTAGCTATCTGGCCATGTTCACCGACAGCTCAAGGTACACTTGTCAATATTTTTAGTTTAGTATGATACATTATTATTATTATTATTAATGAAGGTAACTGACATGTATGTTACATTTGTTGCAGCACAATGAACGATCTGGTTGATAAAATCAACATTGCATATGATAGGCATAGTCGAAGGGGAGGACGGACCGCCTTCATTTAATCTCTCTCTCAAATTGATTGCTGGATGCATGGCTTTTGTTTCTTTTTAGTAGCGTAAATTTAGTTTATATGACAGTAATTGCATTTATGCAAGTGAAGAATTTGTGTTAACGTCTTCTGGCGGGAGTTTAGGAAAATGGAAGTGTGTTCATTGTCTTCATGTGTCTTTTATGGATATCTTCATTCGAACGGAAATGGAAATACAAAAAAGAAGTTAATGAAAATGACGTTTTTGATAGCGTGGTGATTTAAGATACGAGCCTTGGCTTGCTTTATATGTTTGTGGCACGGTAGAGAAGCGTAAGGCACACGGAATGTAATGTAATGTGCATTTGTAGTTTTGAAAGATAACTAACAAAGTTTCCACATTGATTTGCTTCCGTGGAATAGGTCTTATAATTTGATAAGTTACTAGTGCAGATAAAGGTTATGCCTTTTCAAGCATATCATCCCACGTCGGATGTTAACGCCACCAACACCGCCCCTTGGGTATTAAAATGCGGTGCCAAACGGGCGCAATAGGTTGAAGATAGAGAGAGTTTGTTTTTATTATTTTAAAACCAATTAAGTGGTGCCACTCAACACCTTTTTCAGTTAACCCACATCGTGTTTGCTGATGAGTGGGCTAGTTAAAGCCTATTGTCTACGTGGTAGTGACGTGACGATTTAACGATTCTTATAGTTAAATCACACCATCCAGCCTAACCAATAAGCGTGAGCAAAGAAAACATAAAAAATACCACTTTTTTAAATCATACACAAGTTTATCGCTGCATATTAGCTTTTCCTACCTTTTCGTGCCAACATGCATGTATTCTACGTGGTTGATGTTATAGTTTAACGATGCAATTTTTCTACTATTTCTTTATAAAATTCTTATAGCTTACTGTTTAAACAGAAACAAGTGACTATCAATGCAAGGGATTTTACTTTATAAACACGAGATATGGATTCAAATAAAATTATATATAAGATTAGTTATTTGTAAATTAATTGTAACAAATGAAATAAAATGAGGATTAAACATCTAAACAATTATTTTCGTTAGAATCCGTAGAATACAGTGTTGCTGGATGTAAGAATTACTGAGCATTGTATAACATCTCTTTTTTATTCTAAGGTAACTTTAAAAAACAAAATAATTTAACATTTTTTTTGAACCGCAAAGGTTACATAATCCCTAATTCTAAATTACACCGAATTTACCCTATGCCAATAATTGAACTCTGATCTCTCCCCAAGAGGCACAAAGCCTCTACCACCCCACCAAAGTGGTGGTGGCAAAAAATTTCTGGTCTCTTGTTAGTTTGAAAATGTCTGAAAGTTATTCTTCCTTTAATAATTTAGCTACTGAATGTTAAAGTAAGGGATCTTTCCATCTTGGTTACACAAAGGAGACTAATCGTATATAGTAAAAATTGGGCATAGAAGGGAGACTAGTACTCGAGGTAACCACATTGTTAGCTTAAATCTATTGGATAATTTTCTTCGGGGTTCAAAGATTTATAAGAGCTTTATTAGAGAATAATTCTAACGTGATAATTCTCATTAACAGATTTGTGAGATATATAAAATACAATGAGAGCTAATCAAGGAGAAAATAAAGGTTTACAATAATTACAAATATTGAGAAATATTATTTCCTAATACCCCCTTCAATCGGATAGGTGGAGGGCCGACACGAAGCAGGTTGCGAAACCGTTCAAACAATGGTCGTGAGAGACTTTTGGTGAATATCTCGGCTACCTGAAGATTGGTAGAGACGAATTTGGTTTGGAGTTGGCCGGATGATACGAGCTCTCGAACAAAATGATAATCAATGTCGATATGCTTACACGTTTGTGAGAAACAGGATTTTGACTAAGAAAAATAGCACTGCGATTGTCACATAAGAGAGTAGGTCGCCCATGGGGTAAAGCATGTAACTCACGAAGTGAGTGACCCAAATGATTTCAGCTGTTGTATTTGCCATAGCCCTGTATTCAGATTCATAGCTAGACCGTGAAACGGTTGGTTGTTTTTTTGCACTCCATGAGACAAGATTCCCTCCTAGATAGATAGAATACCCATATGTAGAGCGTCGTGTCTCAATACAACGTGCCCAATTTGCATCCGAATAGCCCACAAGAGTTGTGGCTTGAGGTTTAGAGAACGTGAGCCCATAAGATAACGTACCTTTAACATAGCGTAGAATACGTTTGACAAGTTGATAGCGGGATGTAGTGGGTGAGTGAAGAAATTGACACGCTTGATTCACAGCATATGCAAGATCTGGTCTAGTAATTGTCAAATACTGCAAGGCACCTACCAATGAGCGATAAAGAATGGGATCATGAAAAGGTGTTCCTGGAGTGATAAAGGAGTCAGTTGTAGCAAGCGGTGTAACACTCCGTGTTTCGAAAGTCAAAGTCAAGATTGAAGTCAAAGGAAGACAAGATTGCTAATTGCGATCTGTCACTCCTTGCCCAATTCCTGTTTTGACTTCTTTGACTTATAATTAGTCTAATTTTATTATCGCTTTAGTTGTATTATGTGGAGTATCTATTAATAAGCGCATATTTATCACATGTTTAATCGATTTATCGCTTATCGCAATCGCACTCGCAAATCGAATAACATGCTCTGGGTATTGTTATATGTGCGTGTGCCTTATGTGTTACTTGTGCATGTTTATTTATGTTTATGTTGTGTGATTAATCGAAACGCAATCGAAACGCAATCACAATCGAATCGCAAACGCTAAACGAACATTAAAGAAGGATGATTGTATGTTGATATAGTAGTTGGGATTAAAAGTAATTTGAATAGGAAACTCTATCGCATCGCAACGCTCGCAATCGCAATCGAAACAGCAAAACTCGTCGCGCCTTGCACACCAACCGAGCTGCCACCCGATCGAGCTGCCATCCGATCGAGGTGCCACTCGATCGAGCAGTCACCCGATCGGGTTACCACCCGATCGATCAGCCCTCTCTTCCCCTTTCCTTTTATGGTAAGCCTATAAATACCCCTTGTCAACATCACAAACTTACCATTTTTGGCACCTCTCGTCCGACCAGCGTTCTTACCCACTTTTTCTCAGATTTCTCGCGATTCTTGTAAGTTTTCCATCTAAATCTTGTACTTTCTTGATCTACACGCACTCCTACACCTTTCTATCTTTTGAATCTTGACTTTTAACCGTGAAATCACTAGATTTGAGGTGTTCTAGGATGATGTCATCATGGTGTTCTTATGAACTTCATGTTTTGACTTTAATCCGCCAAGAACAACTTAGATCTGAACGATTTCCACACAAATAAACAAAGATCTTGTATAGATCTAAACATATTTATGGTGAAAAAGGATTGAAAGATGGTTTCTAACTTTCTTTCAACTCTTTTACACTCAATGCACTCAAACCGATAGAATCAGACCTTGTTCTAACCTTCTACTCTTTCTTGTCGATGTGTTGGTTCGAGATCTGGATTCTATCCACGAGATTACCGATTTCGGGTTGAACATGGAACACCGTCTCGATCAGTTAACTGGTCAGATTGGGGTGATTCCTGTCCGATCAGGTTACTAAGTCGTGACGAGGTTTCTGTTGTTTAAAACGTTATCAAATCATCTCGATAAAACGAAAAACTATCAAAATGACCAAGGAAGAAGACGATCAGGTCGACCAGGTTGGAGTGTCGCCCAATCGGACTACTGTCCGATCGGGTTGCCACCCAATCGGCTTGCACCTTGGCCTCGCACTTAACATCTATTTCAAACATTTGAAGTTGGGAACGTTGAACGAACTACTGTCCGATTGGATTACCACCCGACCGGATTGTCACTCGGCCATGTAATGTTCTGACTTCAACACTTAAATAATTTTCAACACGTTCAATGCACAAGGGTTGCCACCCGATCGGACTACCATCCGATCGAGTGACAAACTGCTGAGAACTTGTTCTTACTAAAAGTGTCCAACCAATCGGTTTGTCGTCCGATCGAACGGTCGTTCGATCGACCGACCTGAAAGGTAGAGATACTTCTCTATTTTCAAAATGCTACAATGAAAACTTCAAAAGACAAGCCATCATACACAAACAAATCTTTCCCAAGCGAAGTAACAATCCACTCGAAAGGTCACCCGATCGGATGACCATCCGAGCAGATTGTCACCCGATCGACTGGCTACCCGATCGGATTGCCATCCGATCGGATTGCTGTTCGACCCACTGACACTTTGTTCCATTTTACGCGTCGCTTATCGTTATGCTATCGTTCTGATCAGGCTAACCTTACTCTCTAGCGCTCCCTTCAATCCATCAATCGCTGTAAGTATACTCGATCCCTTTTTGCTGTACGAACTTTTGGGTGTTACATACATTACTTATTCTAAATCATATCGAACACACTACACTATACTTTAACGCTAACCGTTACCGCATGTTATACATGACTTAATGAATGCTTGTTTGTTATGTTTACACATGGAATGCTGTCTACCTGCCTTAGCAACGATAGTACTATTAGTTTGGACTCAGCACCTGTTCACTTAGGGGTTGTTAAGGATAATTAGTTACATGGCTCATAGTGGTGTGTGTGTATCGCGAACTGCCTTGGGCAGTCAACCCGCAGTCATTGGTATCGATAGGTTCATGTCGATAACTAACATGCCTCATTTCACACTGTGTACGTGCTGGTTATGCGTAAACGATTTCGAACTCTATTATATCTATTAAACTTGTATGCTCACCTTTACACTATGTGTATCGACTTTTACTTTAACGTATGTGAAAGGTGTTTCAGGTGTTTAGATGCTTTGCTTGCTGTGAAATCGAGGCTAGGAAAGACCTAGAACAATAATAAATTGTCTGTACTTAAAATCTGAGTTGTCGGAACAGAACAATTTGACTAGATCTTGTCTGTAATAATTATGTTATCTTTTATGACATGGTATGGGACATGTTGCTTTAAATAATTGGTAATTATAGTTGTTATGGAAACTTCTGGACAATCTGTTTCGCTCAGTGCCACGCCCCGATGTTTCCACCATCGGTTGGGGTGTGACAAGCGGGGTGGAAACCGGTTTAGAATCTCTAAGACCTGCCCGAGCCAGGATATCATAGGCATATTTGGATTGACACAGAAAAAGCCCATTCCCAGTGTAGGTCAGTTCTAAACCAAGAAAGTAACTCAAACGGCCAAGTCTTTTGTCGCAAACTCATCATGAAGACTGGAGATGAACTTGCCCATGATGTCTTCATTATTACCCGTGAGAATAAGGTCATCCACATAAACAAGCAGGTACATGACACAAGAGTTGCATTTAAAAACAAAGAGTGATGTGTCATATTTGCTACAAAGAAAACCCTGCTTCAAAAGGAAAGAACTCAACATGTGAAACCAAGCACGTGGTGCTTGTTTGAGACCATAAAGTGCCTTGCTAAGACGACACACATGATTAGAATGCGTGTTATCAATATAGCCCGGTGGTTGTTCCATGTAAACAAATTCATTAAGATTGCCGTTTAGAAACGCGTTTTTTACATCTAGCTGATGAAGCGGCCAATTGTTGATGGTAGCTAAAGCCAGAACAATCCGTACCGTGGATGCTTTGACAACAGGACTAAAGGTGTGGTTGTAGTCAAGACCCGGTATTTGAGTGAAACCTTGAGCGACTAATCGTGCTTTAAAGCGCTCAACCGAACCATCTGAGTTGTATTTCGTATGATACACCCACTTAGAGCCAACAACATTTATATTATCTGGACGTGGTACAAGAGTCCAAGTGTTTTTTTTTGTTCAAGGCATCCATTTCTTCATTCATTGCCTTAACCCAGTTAGAATGTTTAGAAGCCGTTTTATACCCCTTAGGATCTTTAGCTGAAAAAAGAGCTGTATGAAGTAGGCTGTGTCCCAGAAAAGCTAGATCAGCAAAGTGTTTTGTTTTAAAAATACCAGATTTTGAGCGGGTTTGCATAGGATGAGTCGGTATAGGTTCGTTTGGTGGTTGAGGATGTGGCACGGTTGAGGTAGAAGAGTGAGGTGAGGTTGGGTCTGGCTGCTTGGTAGAGACGTGTGGGACTGGTTGATTGGTCACGAAGGTGACTTGGCCTGGGGTACCGGGCTGGGTAACGGAGGTAGTAGAGCTTGGTGAGTTTGGCTGGGTATGTGGTGCGGAAGTGGAGCTGGTTACGGGGTTGGTATGGTCTGGACACAACGAACATGGAGTAGGGAAAATGGGTTTATGGGTTTGGTTATTGGTTTTGAGTATGTGGTTTGGTGATGTGGAGTGGGTATTAGCAGTGGGTAAAATTTCATCAAAATTTGCAAATAGTAAAGAGGATTCATTAACTTGTGGGATATTGCCACTAAAGGGAAAAACAGCTTCATCAAACTGTGCATGACGAGTAACATAAATTCTTGATGTAGATGGGTTTAAGCAACGGAAACCCTTATATTGTGGGCAATAACCAAGAAAGATACATGAGTCACTTCATGGTGATAGCTTGTTTGGTGCATAATCCCGCAAATATGGAAAAACTCGACAACCAAAAATTTTGAAGTTTGTATAAGATGGTACCTGATGAAAAAGCAACTCAAATGGTGATTTATTATCAAGCAAGGGAGTCGGTATTCTATTAATAATATAGGTAGCCGATATGAAGGCATCGCTCCAATATTGTGCCGGTGCATGAGCATTAAAGAGGATAGCAAGCCCAGTTTCTGTAATATGTCTATGTTTACATTCTGCTCTTCCGTTTTGCTCCGATGTATATGGGCATGATAGGCGATGAAAAATGCCTTTCTCCAGAAACAAATCACGAATGCGATGATTAGTAAATTCAGTGCCTCCATCACTTTGAAAAATCTTGACCATAGTGGAAAACTGATTATGAACGAAGGACAAGAATATTTTGAGGACATTATAAAATTCTGATTTAGCCTTTAATGGATAAAACCAAGTAAACCGGGAAAAATCATCCACAATAATAGTATATTATAAATAACCATCAGTTGAAGGTAAAGGAGCCGGTCCCCAAAGATCACAATGTATAAGATCCAAAACATGAGAGGCACGCTTATTATTATGCGTAAAAGGTAAATGTTTTGCCTTAGACAATTGACAAGAGGTGCATATACACGGTTTAGGCAATAAAGACGTAACAGATAAATGCCCCGACTTATTTAATAAGGAAATAATGTCATGTGACACATGACCTAGACGAGCATGCCATTGTTCATAAGAAGCACATAAATGAGGGGATTTGACTTCTGCCATGAATGCCTTTTGACCGTGATCAAGAACATAGAGACCGTTGTCGCATCTTCCCTTGGCTAATACTTCCTTAGTTTTCCTGTCCTGGATATGAAAATAACTATTAGAAAATAAAACATCAACATGATTATCATTTGTGAGCTTGCTAACTGAGAGGAGATTTTTTGTTAAATGAGGCACTACAAGAACATCCAGTAATAGTAATTTGAGCGAAATAGATGTGTTGCCGACACGAATAACAGGAAGGGATTTACCATTCCCGAAAACAACACGTTCATTACCGGAATATGGGGCCGAGCCATTCAATGGAGTGTCTGGAGGAACCATATGGGTAGTTGCACCGGTATCAGAGGTCCAATCTGGCTGATTCGGATTAAGAGTACAACTTGCATGAAAGGCTTGTGCAAGATTTGCATCAATGGATGGACGCTGTTGAGCATAGGTGGCAAGACTTGGACACGAAGATGCATACCGATGAAGCATGCTTCCATTGGCTTGTGTAAGGATTTCTGTTTGAGGGTTTGTGGGTCCCCTCACTCACCTACACATGTACATATAACTATATAATATTTTACTAATGGGTCTGTAAAGGTTTGTAGAAGTTTATACATTGTGGAAAAAGTAGAGGTTTTAAGAAATGTTTAGAAATCTGATGTGACGCTAAGATTTGCCCAGATAGAACTTTTTTAATTCATGATCTCCTCTACGAAGGGAAAAGTGAAAGTCTCATTTGCCACTTTCTAATTTCCACGTCTGTCTATGAGGGAAATAGGTCAAGTGTCATTTTGCAACTGTATGAGCATGAACATCTACTTTCGAATTTGAATAGTCCTCTTAGCCGGTCAATTGGCTTGAATCTCTCTTTCTTTTGAATCGTAACCTACTATTAGTGTATATGCCTAAAACTAAACTAACTACTTTTCTCTAACCAAGTTATTACCAAACAAAAAATGAGATAATAGTGTTGCAGAGATTTATAAAATATCCACAGTGATGCTCTAAGGTTATGTTCACGTGAAAAGAGAAAACAAACAAGAGCAAAAACGGCGGAAAGAATGAAGCGGCCCAATAATACTCATCTTTCATACCCTTTCCGCAGATCCTTCTTTTATTTATGTTTAACATCAATGATTATTTAGTTGTTGATGTGTGTATATTAATGATGGTGTTTATGAGTGGATGGCCTCATTACTTAATTAATATTTATGTTTACCAAAGGTTTTTGTTACTAAAGGGTTACTGCTACCTACATGTTTTTGAAATGGTTTGTATTGCTAAGGGTTCAACTCTTTTAGTGGATAAATGATCTTCAAAGTAAATTTAGAGGGTATGTATTTCGTTATTCTAAAAATAAGTTTGTTGCAAAAAAAAAAAAAAAAAAAAAAAAAAGGTACATGTGTTTGAAAACGACGACTTTCAAAAGCATTTAATTAACACTTGATTTAAGTCCAAATAAAAAGTGAATTTTAGTATATGATTGTATTTAGTAAAAGGGTAAAACAAATAAAGTTTTTAGGTTGTAAAAGAAATTAGTAATGTAAATATAAAATAAGAAAATATGTAAAACAATTTAATAATAAATTACATAGAAATTGAAGGCAAATGGACAATAAGCTGCGTCGCTAACTCTTTTTTAATAGCAAAACTACGTGTTTAAAAAGTACATTAACATATATTGGGCCATAACGTTACTATTACTATGCATGACTTGTTGAACTCCACTAAGTAAACTCAATAATAACCAAAACCGCGATAAACTCGGTAAATTAAAGTTTAATAATTTATGCACATGATGTCGGCCCTTTGTGAATTATCGTATGCATACTAGTTAACAGCTCAAATGGGTGTAGGTGGTTCATGGGGTGGTTTTACGCGTCGACGCATAATAACAGTTGTATGATAAAATATAATTTTACAAAACCTTATTTTTGTTACAAACGTAATCATCTTTACAACTTTTGGTGTTAACAATTGTTAATGCATACACGCACATATACTAATTGACAATTTTAATAATGATAAAAATATGATGATATATTATTATCAGTTATATTGCAATAAAAAGGTTTATCATACAATAATATGGCTTGATACCAAATTTTTGTATCAATCAAACAAGTCACAAGAACAGTGGCGTAACTAGCCCATTAAATCAGAGGGCATCTAAAAAAAAAATTTGTCGTGCAATCATACAATATTAAAAAACGACAATAAATAAAGTATCAAGATTAAAGGGCCAAGAAATTGAAAAGTGAAATCTCACAACGAAACGCAGGGATGAATCACGAATCAGTGATCAACGATTTCACAGGGAGGGACGATGTTTCTGAATTCTAATTCTGACCTTTTCAGACTTCAAATCGCAGGGAAGAGGGATGCTGGCTAATGGCTTCTATTCTATTCTATTCTTATTTCAGAAATCAGATGATCGACTTTTGGTTTCTCTCCATTGTCACCCATTAACACAATGATTGCCTGTTTCAGTTTTATTATTGTTTTGGGTTTGGGCTAATGGGCTAGGTTTATCAATTACCCAAACATTAACATAAACTAGTTCTAGTTTTCTAAACAGGAGCTGATAAATTCAAAAATAACTTTTAAATCTTATAAAAAGAATTGGATTTTACTAAAATAAAGTATCCTATTTTTTGGTTAGGGGTATCCTAGAATTGTTTTAGGTGTATTTTTTGTATAAAAAAAAATCTTACACTGCGCATACGAAGTTGAGCCGTAACCCGTGCTACGACTACTATAATGGTGGTTCCGCCCCTGCACAAGAAGTTTTCCTAAAATCTACACATGCTAGAGCCATCGTAAACTAATTGACTACCGAGGTTCTATCACATATCTACACAATGAAGGCTACGAGAGACTATAGTTTTACCATGTATCAACCATATAGTGACCGTTCAAAATTTACCGAACTGAAGCAACCAAGAAAACTACTTAATTTCGTCGATCATTGTCATGACTCAACTATGGTTGTCAAGACTTTGGATAAATTTCCAAATTCAAATTAAGACGACACACTTCAACAGAAATATAGAGGTTTATTAAGCAAAAACCAATGAGGGTAATATAATCATGGGTTATATTTTTTAGAAATTACTTCAAGTTATAAGTAAGATTTTTATAAGACCATGCTTTTTTGTAAAAATGATGAAAAAAAACAAAATTCTAGAAGGAAGTTTTTCAAATGAAAGATAAGTTAAAAGAGATGGGTTTGGAAAAATGCTAGTGGCTATAAGACTTGGAATGAAATAAACTGTGTAAGAAAAGATGCTTAACTATTTTGTCTTTGGTCACTTTCCTTTGTTCCAAATCAACCCCACTTGATCTCATTTGATTTGTTTAGTGTTTAAAACTTGAGATAATGCTTAGGTATAGGTGGAACCGATCGACGATTGAGAAGTTGATTCGACAATAGATGTACATGTACTCCATGGGCTAAATCATTATGATCTACAACTTGGAGTCCAAGTGTATGTCCAACTCCTATAAGACCATAAGGAGTGAAGAGCATGAAGAGGGGGTATGAAGTACCATGTGGTAGTCACGTTTGTAGAGAGGCGTGGTAAAAAAAACACGGAGTGGAAGGGCCATGAAAGTGGCATTATTAAAAAAAAAATAAAAAAATAAACATCAATCAATCAAAACCAACCCAAACTACACCATCAATTAAGGGCCTACCTCATCAAACAAAAGCTCTCCACGCCGGTGGAAAAACCCCCGCCCACACCACCAGGCCACCACAAGGCCCGGTGTGCCCAGCTTGGAGCGGCTTCCATGCCAAAAGTGGACGTATGATAGATTTGTTAGTATCCACTTGAACCACTATATATACATTGTAACGTTCTAGGGTAGCCCAGTTGGCCAGCCCCACCCACCCTCTACCTAGAGGTTCCGGGTTCGAATCTTGGTGTCCGCATCCCACGGCCAAGCTCTTCGCTCTCGGTTGGGTATTCACCCCGAGGCAGCTATGGGGCTAAGCTAGCTTGTGGAGTGTGATCACTCAAGCAGTTGGGAGGACCGTGGAATATCCCCCCCCCCCCCCCCCCCACCATATATGTCACACCCCGACCGATGGCGGAATCATCGGGGCGCGGCACTAGGCGAATCAGATTGTTCAGGAGAATCCATAACAACTATTAGCGACAATATTTAATGCGTTCATTATCCCATACTGATAAACAATTACAGTCACACAAGTTATCACAGATTTTGTGTTCTCTCGAACAATACAAATTCGACAACCTAGATTTTTGTTAAGTTTCTAGACTTCCTAGCTTGATTTGATGTAGTCTGCGTCTAAACCTGAAACATACGTTAAAATAAAGTCAATACAAAAGTATTGGCGAGTATACAGGTTTGATATGTAATAGCATAATAGATTTAAAAGTGCTGCGAATCTCCTATATACATAAACGAGATACACGACATACATACTCACAAAACCGATACTACCAGCTAAGTCCTCGATGCTCGAATACGCGATGGCAAACTAGACCCCGTCGGGCGCAATAGTACTAGACTAGTCATGGTGGGACGTCGCGAGTATAAGTCCTAGCACATATGTAACTAGCATCACGTATAATTATGCACGTAAGTTATTCACAAGTGATAAGTAGTTTAAGCATTTGATATAATTCGATTTGATAGCAACGTATGTTACACCCAAAAGTGCAAAAGCAAAAAGGGTTCAAGTATACTCGCCGTGCGTATTTAGCGAGGACACAATTTGATTGGATTGATTTAGAGTGCGCCTGAGTTATCATAAACATGGAATGGTAGCGTAAGCGTAAGCGATGGTGTGCTGAACGGAAATCTTGTCGTAATGACTGATATCTAGTCGGATGGCGCTCATCCGGTCGGACAACAGTTTCTTGGGTCGGATGCTGGTAACTGATCGGATGGTATGTTATCCAGTCGGATTGCATGTTATCCGGTCGGATTGCATGTTATCCGGGCGGGTGACATGTTGTCCGGTCGGATTGCATGTTATCCGGTCGGATTGCATGTTGTCCGGTCGGGTGACATGTTGTCCGGTCGGATTGCATGTTGTCCGGTCGGAGGGCATGTTATCTGGTTGGATGACATGTTATCCGGTCGGATGACATGTTGTCCGGTCGGATGGCCTGTCCGGCTGGCGGACAACAGTTCGTTCCAACGTCCCGATCAACTGTTCTTGATGGTTTTTGGAAGGGATACTTGTGGTTTTACTGAGATGGTGTGATATCGTATTAAAAAATAAAATTTCATCAGTTCCGACCCGTTCTAACGGCCAGGAACCACCCCGTTCCATCAGATTTGGCCGTTCTTGACGGTTTTTCCATGTTTAACCCGATATCACACAATACTTTGATTAGATACATAGATTTTTAGGTGATATGGTTATAAAACATGTGGAAATCACTCAGATCTGAGTTGTTTATGGTGAAATGAGGTCACACTATGAAGTTCATATGAACTCTTGGTGACATCATCTTTAAACGCCTCAAATCAGTAGATTTCACGGTTAAAAGTTGAGTTTTAAAAGATAGAAAGGTGTAGAATCGAGTGTAGATCAGAGAAGTACAAGATTTAGGTTGATATCTTACTGGAATCGCGAGGAATTATGAGAAAAGGGTCCAAGAGCTTCTGGTCGAACAGCAGCAGTCACATCAAGTATTCTTGATGTGACTGAGGGGTATTTATAGGCAAGGAGGAGGAGAGGAAGTTGGGTGTGCAGGGTCGGATGGCTCATCAGTTCGGATGGCCTATCCGTTCGGATAGCCATTCCGTTGGATTTTCGGTGCGGAGAATTTTACTGTTTCGAGCGTTGCGATAGTTTTGGGTACACGTTTCCTATATTTAATCACTAGGGGTCGTAATTACGTATCGAGTATGCGATTACTTGCGACGCTTCACGGTCATCGAGGACCTCTCTCTATGTCATCGTGAACGTTATTGTGCGTTTTGAGTCATGAGTTGCACTGCGACACATCACGGCCATCAAAGAGGGTAGAATTGGTCCTCACTTGACATCTCCGTGGTTGTCAGTCGGTGCAAATGTGACGTGATAGTGATAAAATATGCGATAGTAGGCGAAAATATTGCGATATAGCGATGCATGCGATATAGGTACATTATGATCCGAATCTCTGGTGCTAGGCGTAACGAGTGTAGCGAGTGTTAACAATGCACGAAAGTGCGGGTTGTTACAGTCTCCCCTACTTTAGGAAATTTCGTCCCGAAATTAATCCAATCAGGTAGACTTTTGAGAGTTGATCCCGTATAAGTAGCGATATAGCGAGTTAATTGACCAAGAGTTGACAATCGAGAGCGTTTCGAGTAAGAGAAGTCGATTGCGATAGTGGAGAGCGACCTGATAACAAAATTAGTATCCCACGAGTTAGCGTACCAAAAATACCTCGAGTCGCGAAGAATTTGTAAGTTCGATGCGATTGAAATTTTAAAGAACTTGAATGGTTTCTCATAATGTAGGGTTAACTGAGTCGATTGTTAACCAATGTTGCATGAAACGTTCGTTTTTAGATATTTAAAAGAAGTTTGGAAGGAAATCTTGAATTTTTTTCTTATAACGTACGGTCGACTGAGTCGATGTTACCCAACGCTGCGAGAAAGTTTAGGTTTTAAACATTTTAAGGAATTCGAAAATGAAAACTGGGGTTACGGAAACTCTCCTATGACATGGGTTCAAGCTGAACTCGATGTCGAACCAATGTCTTAAGAAGGATTTCGTTTTGTTGTTGCAAAAGTTTTTAAAGAAAAATGGACTTATGAGACTTCCATTGGGCATGGAGTTAAGCTGATTTGATGTTACCTCCACATCGTGAGGAAATTTCACTTGTCCAATGGTTTTAATAAAAAAATTATAAAAAAATCAGTTTTTAACAGTTTGAAAAGTTAATTAACATCGAGCTCCACTTGGCACTTTCTCATGAAAGTTTGTTAGTATGGTTAAAACACTTATATATAGGAAGTACCAGCGGCGTATCCACCATGTTTCTCCCATATTACTTCCGTTTCGTGAGGCGGTGTCATGCGTGGTGATATGACACAGATAGAATTGTGCTACCTCGGTCCAACCGATAGGAAGTCGGACCGAGTTGAAGATAGAATCGAATAGGTTAAAGAGGTGAGTTGAATTATGAACGTAGCTATAACGGCGTGCGCGAGTAGCCTGGTGACACGAAAGATTGATGTGTCGTGTCTGGATAGGCGTCAAGCGATAAGCGAATAGCGCGATTTCGATTAGATTCCACATTATACCCACATGGCAAGTTTCCACGAGAGTTTGCTAACATGGCGAAACACTACGTTCGACCAGGTTGGTTTTGTCCCGTGAAGCGATGTCATGCATACTAATACCACACAGACTGCGATGAACACCAAACGATGAGCGATGAGCGATAGGCGGTACACGATAAGCGAATGGAGATAAGCGATGAGCGATAGCGACAACCGATGAGCGGTAAGCGACAGTTGTTGCGTTGCAAGCGATGGGGATATGCGCGATTTATGCGATAATGCGATAGATTCCAACAAAACTGCGATTGAGTTGCGAAGCAGACTTACGACCAGTCTTGTGTTGATGCAATTGCCCTGCGAGGTAGACTCTCCGGAGTCCATCGATGAGGCGATTGCACTACGTTTGCAGACTTATGACAAGTCTTGCGATGATGCGATTTAGTTGTTACGCCTTGCGATTGAGTGCAGTGTGTTGAAAATAATCACAATAGTATAATAGGTCTAGTAACGTTCAACTCCACATGGCACTTTCTTCACGAAACTTCGGTAGTATGGCCAAGCACACCTTGCCTGACCCCTACTACTTTCATCCCGTGATTTGGTGTCACCTTTTGTCAAGACGCTTATGGCACCTTAGAACTTACTACGATCTCCGTGCACTGACCCAAATAATCCCGTGTGCACCCGTGATTACTCGTTCCTTGCACGTTTATCGTACCTCATCCTAAGAGTGTGGTGAGGGTAAAACACATTATATCGTGATATAGTACATGGTATGTGTGTGATTCTAGGCTAAGTGCGAATGTGAGAGAGAGTGCGAATCAACGTTGCGCATCGCGACAACATCAATTAGTAGAGATAGTTCCACACATGAAATTACGACAAAAATGGTTTTGTTACAATATTATCCTACGTCTGTCTGATGTTGAAAACTTTTGCTGGAGCTGCGGTTGTTGTACTCAAGTTCTTGATCCGGTGCGGCAGTTGCGGGTGAAGTGACCATAGTTGTTGCAGTTAGTGCAATAGCGACAGTCAGCTCCAACCTGGTGATGGTAGGTACATAAGTAACACTGGGGATGAGCTCCAGTGTAAGCTCGTTTTGGAAACACCGGAATTGCTTGAAGAGGCTTCGGTTGCAGCAGTTCGATTGTTGATGAGTTCGGGCTTGAAATCTTTCATTTGCGGCTGGGTTGGTCGGTGTCTGGCGATGAGATTTCGTCGTTGGAGGATTCGTCTGAGAACTCACTTGCAGAATCTTTGGCCGGGTTGTCGGAAGAACCGTCAGCAGATTCGTCAGAAGAATCGTCGGCAGATTCGTCAGAAGAATCGTCAGCAGATTCATCAGAAGAATCGTTGGCAGATTCGTCAGAAGAATCGTTGGCAGATTCGTCAGAAGAATCGCCGACATGATCATCTGAAGAATTAATGACGATTGCTTGATAAGTTTGCTTGACAGAATTCTTGGAGAAAAACCCTTCCATGAGTCGTTTGTTGTTGATTTCTGCGGCTAAGCGGTATGTTTCTTCGATAGTAGCAGGTCTTGCAGCTTTGACAAAGTCGCCCACACACTCAGGCAAGCCGCGAATATACTTCGCGATGGCTTTTCCTGAGGTGTCGACTTGACTTGGGCAAACAATGCCCAGCTGTTTGAACCTTGCAGTATAGCCAGCGTTGTCACCTTCGTCCTGTTTGATTTTCCAAAATTCGTCTTCCAACTTCTGAATCTCGTGGGGAGGGCAATACTCCTTCTTCATGAGCTCTTTCAGCTCATTCCAGGAGAGGGCATAAGCCGCGGAGATCCCACGTTTGTTGCGTTCGGCGGTCCACCAGTCGAGTGCTCGCGATTGAAATACTCCGGTAGCGCAAGTAGTACGAAAATCATCGGGACACCCACTCTGTCGAAGGGTGACTTCGATAGAATCGAACCACCGGAGTAGTTGACAGACACCTCCTTCACCTGTGAACTCCATCGGATCACAAGCTTTGAAGTGTTTGTAAAGAAAAGTAGATTGCGGCTCTTTTGTCTTGACGTCTTCCGAAGCTCGAGAGTTGCTAAGAGAGTGCACTTGAGCGACGATCTGAGGAATCATTTCGGCCACTCCCTTGACCACAAGGGAGGCGATCCTCTTTTCGTCCATTCGTTTGGCTCGTCTCCTTGCTGACATTCTTGAAGTAGAGTTGTTGGAAGGCATCTAGACAGAAAGAGACTTGGAGTGAGATTCGATCATATTGAGTTTGAGTTTTGTGTTGAGATTTAAGCGCGTTTAAAACTTGTTGCGAGTAATATAATAGACTTCACGTAGGAGCCACATAGGAGACACGAAATTCCTAAGTTCTCACGCAATAATTTGTTTGTTTATACGTGTATATATTTATATAGATGTAATTTATAATCACACATGTACAGGTCGATTTAGAATACGTGAGGACGCGTTGAGATGAGAAAGCGAGAGTGAAGGCGAGTAATCAGTCATTAGTTTTGTTGCGAACATTCGGTCTTCGTTTTAGATTGCGACGACTGTGAGAGTTGTGCGTTTGTAAAACAGGGAGCAAAAATAAACACGTCAAGCATAACTAAGTTCATCAAAACGTAAAACCAGCTAGTCGTAGACTTAGTAAAATAATCGGAGTGCCTCGGGTGGTTAGGCGTCGACTACCTACGGTAACCCAACTATACCCAACCAGTTCGTGCACGCGCGTTGACCTAGAAGACTTATGCTTCCACTGGGATGCAGCTTATGGCATTCATCCTCCTAGTCTCCGCGTGGCTCGAGTCGTTGTCATGGTCGAGTCCTTGGTGAGAGCGTTTTGAAAACCATTTTAGGGAGTGGAACGGCTTATTAAGGTGCGGGTCTCACCCCTGACTTAACAACTTCGTTCCTAATTGTGGTTATGCTCTTCGATTAGATTCGTGAGTTCTACTAGATTTCAAAATGGAGTCTTTTGTCGAGATGTGGATGTCACTCCTAACTCGATGAAAGGTTCTCGTGCTAGAAAAATGCGCTGAATGAGCGATCTTGTCGAGAGTTCTTGGTTTTCACACCTGGTCTCGACTGGATCACTCGGTTTCGTTATAGGAGTTTTTTCGAAAATAGGTGTATTGTGTTGGCCTTAGGAAAGGCTAAGTATTATTCAGGCCTTAGGAAAGGCTCTTCGCGTGAAATTTGTAGTATGCGGTGTTCACGCGGAGTAGTAGTTTTAGCGACTTCGAATGAGAGTATCAAGTAGGCCCGTACAAACCCCACCGGGTTCGCACGAAGTCAGCCCGTTGGTACTTAGACTATAGACTAGGTCGTTGCTAAGACTTCAACCCGGACTAGGTCGAGTCTGGCCTAATTCCCTATAGTTATGGCTCTGATACCAATCTGTCACACCCCAACCGATGGCGGAATCATCGGGGCGCGGCACTAGGCGAATCAGATTGTTCAGGAGAATCCATAACAACTATTAGCGACAATATTTAATGCGTTCATTATCCCATACTGATAAACAATTACAGTCACACAAGTTATCACAGATTTTGTGTTCTCTCGAACAATACAAATCCGACAACCTAGATTTTTGTTAAGTTTCTAGACTTCCTAGCTTGATTTGATGTAGTCTGCGTCTAAACCTGCAACATACGTTAAATAAAGTCAATACAAAAGTATTGGCGAGTATACAAGTTTGATATGTAATAGCATAATAGATTTAAAAGTGCTGCGAATCTCCTACATACATAAACGAGATACACGACATACATACTCACAAAACCGATACTACCAGCTAAATCCTCGATGCTCGAATACGCGATGGCAAACTAGACCCCGTCGGGCGCAATAGTACTATACTAGTCATGGTGGGACGTCGCGAGTATAAGTCCTAGCACATATGTAACTAGCATCATGTATAACTATGCACGTAAGTCATTCGCAAGTGATAAGTAGTTTAAGCATTTGATATAATTCGATTTGATAGCAACGTATGTTACACCCAAAAGTGCAAAAGCAAAAAGGGTTCAAGTATACTCACCGTGCGTATTTAGCGAGGGCACAATTTGATTGGATTGATTTAAAGTGCGCCTGATTTATCATAAACATGGAACGGTAGCGTAAGCGATGGTGTGCTGAACGGAAATCTTGTCGTAATGACTGATATCCAGTCGGATGGTGCTCATCCGGTCGGACAACAGTTTCTTGGGTCGGATGCTGGTAACCGATCGGATGGTATGTTATCCGGTCGGATTGCATGTTATCCGGGCGGGTGACATGTTATCCGGTCGGATTGCATGTTATTCGGTCGGATTGCATGTTATCCGGTCGGGTGACATGTTGTCCGGTCGGATTGCATGTTATCCGGTCGGATGGCATGTTATCCGGTCGGATGACATGTTATCCGATCGGATGACATGTTGTCCGGTCGGATGGCCTGTCCGGCTGGCGGACAACACTTCGTTCTAACGTCCCGATCAACTGTTTTTGATGGTTTTTGGAAGGGATACTTGTGGTTTTTCTGAGATGGTGTGATATCGTATTAAAAAATAAAATTTCATCAGTTTCGACCCGTTCTAACTGCCGGGAACCACCCCGTTCCATCAGATTTGGCCGTTCTTGACGGGTTTTCCATGTTTAACCCGAAATCACACAATACTTTGATTAGATACATAGATTTTTAGGTGAGATGGTTATAAAACATGTGGAAATCACTCAGATCTGAGTTGTTTATGGTGAAATGAGGTCACACTATGAAGTTCATATGAACTCTTGGTGACATCATCTTTAAACGCCTCAAATAAGTAGATTTCACGGTTAAAAGTTGAGTTTTAAAAGATAGAAAGTTGTAGAATCGGGTGTAGATCAGAGAAGTACAAGATTTAGGTTGAAATCTTACCGGAATCGCGAGGAATCGAGAGAAAAGGGTCCAGGAGCTTCTGGTCGAACAGCAGCAGTCACATCAAGTGTTCTTGATGTGACTGAGGGGTATTTATAGGCAAGGAGGAGGACAGGAGGTTGGGTGTGCAGGGTCAGATGGCTCATCCGTTCGGATGGCCATTCCGTTGGATTTTCGGTGCGGAGAATTTTACTGTTTCGAGCGTTGCGATAGTTTTGGGTACGCGTTTCCTATATTTAATGATTATTATTATTAATATACATATATTTAATCACTAGGGGTCGTAATTACGTACCGAGTATGCGATTACTTGCGACGCTTCATGGTCATCGAGGAGGGTAGAATAGGTCCTCTCTCTGTCATCGTGAACGTTATTGTGCGTTTTGAGTCATGAGTTGCACTGCGACACATCACGGCCATCAAAGAGGGTAGAATTGGTCCTCACTTGACATCTCCGTGGTTGTCAGTCGGTGCAAATGTGACGTGATAGTGATAAAATATGCGATAGTAGGCGAAAATATTGCGATATAGCGATGCATGCGATATAGGTACATTATGATCCGAATTTCTGGTGCTAGGCGTAACGAGTGTAGCGAGTGGTAACAATGCACGAAAGTGCTGGTTGTTACAATATATACATTGTTATATTCTTGAGGTGTCGATCTTGCTATCCTTTATCTACTTCTTTAATTTATAAGTATTGGCTTGAGTTGTTATTAAATCAACATATGTTTATAAAACTGAAACAATCCATTCACACCCTCGCTTCCTTCTTGCATACAGATACGAATTGATACTTTAAGCTCTCTATATATTTTTTCCGTGTGATTTCATATTTTATACGGACACTTTCATTATTGTAGCCGGGTGTGCGCTTCAATTTTCATGTGCATGTTTGTACGCTAACTTCTTTTTGGGGGGGGGGGGGGGGGGATGTTAGTGCACGACTGCACGGTCCTCCCAACCGTCGGAATGATCCCACTCCGGGAGCCGCTACCCGACCAAGCTAGCTCCGCTGTGAATTCCCCATACCAAGTTCTTACCCTGGGCGACATATACTACTCCAAGACTCGAACCCGGGACCTCTGGGAAGAGGTGGGTGTCGGTGGCCAACTGGGCTACCCGACTTGTGTAAATGGTCATCCTCCCTTTTCTTTCTAACAATTTCGTCTCTTTCTCTGCCCATCGTTTTATAGCCTAGTGACATCTTTAGGGTGGAATAAGACTTTGAGACCAATAGGTCCTGGGTTCGATTCCCACCAGTGGCGAAGCTTGAGATTTCTGACCAGTGGGTCGAAAACGTATATATCTAAAAAGTTCTATACGAAAACTACATACCAAACACTACTGACCGAAAAGTGCGGGGGGTCACCCCTCGGCCCGTTCTATCTTGCGCCCCTGATTCCCACAAGGAGGGGTTTTCCTATATTTATTGGTGTCCTCCTGAATTGGTGTATATGTATTATGCCTTGTGGAGATGGATATGATCGGCACTGGCGAAGTATAGAAGGGGCGGGGAGGGGCGCCTGACCCCCGAACTTTTCGCTAATTAGTGTTATATATGCAGTTTTCGAATAGAAATTTTTTGGTATATACGTTTTCGACCCCGTATCTATAGAATTTTTTTGGTATATACGTTTTCGACCCCCCGTCATTCGGGTCAAGCTTCGCCACTGATGATTGGGTGATTCCACTGGTGGCACGATGATACTCTAGTGGTGCGTCAGTGATCCGAATTTGTTCAAAAAATAATTTCATCTCTTCTTTACACATAATTACATATCAATAGCTTTAATGTCTGAGTTCAAGTCCCACAAATAATAGGATTAAATAAATGTGTCTTTACCAAAAAAAAAAATCAACTTATGGAAACAATAAACAATACAATTTATCTTTTTTTAATTTTTAAAATTGTTGATATAAGACTATGTGTTATGGTAAATATGTAAAAAAACACAACATAGGTGTCATGTAGGCAGTGTGGAGAGTTTCATTTCACACCCCAAGAGCATCTATTATGCAGAGGTGAAATGCGATTGAGGGTTAGGGGCTGTTTGGTAGCCTCTTAATGACCATTCAGATGCTACCTCTTAATGGTTTAAAACCTCTGAATGAATAAGAGGTAACCTCAAGTCTGAATGGTTAAGAGGTAACATCTGAATGGTAAATCATCACATGTCACATTCTTCTAATTTCTCATTGGTAAAATTCTTAATGGTTCCATTAAGAGGTAGCCTCTTAATGACCATTCAGAGGCTACCAAACAGCCCCTTAGTATGTAAAATAAAATAAAATAAAATAAAAAACTAAATCAACTCAAGCCCCACGCCCTAGTGCCCCTTCGCACTCGATGTGTGGCGATGTTCCGTGCCTATAACGTTGGTGTGACAAGGCTTAGCACCCCCACATACAACACATATCCTAACGACAACTTTTGCCATTTGAATTTTACTTTTGATTAGACGTCACTTTAAGATTTTTCAAAATATAACATTTTATAGCAACTCTTTAGGAGAAAATGACACAAGTTTTTCCTCAAAGTACATTGCTTATCACACGTATAACCCAAATTAGTATTAATATATTGTATTTCAGGGTGTCACAAAGTGTTATTCTTCATTCGTACATGCACATGGCACATGATAATGAAACCTTATTGGTTTTCTTACCTAACACATATGTATCTTCATTTCGTTATTTATTTATTTTCTCGTCTATTGCTATCTAGAAATGGCAATGAATCGAATACATATAGTTTGAGCCAAGTCACGTCCTAATCCATTTAATTTTAAATATTGAGTCATATTTATATCCACTGGACCAGTGATGGATATCCATTGGCATTAGGTATCAAGAGAACTTCTTCCTTAAGTAAAATACCAACTTTAAAATTTGGAACCGAGTTTTTTTTTTTTAACTCAAATTTCTTTTATTTGTGTTGTCTGTGTGACTTGAACCCAAAACCTTCCCCTTAAAGGTTTTGCCTTTGCTAATAGACCACCACCCCATTAGTTTTGAAACGGAGTTAATCACCAATACAAGTATGATGCAATAATAAATTTTAATAAATGATATTAATATCTCATAAGTTAACATTTATGGTTACATTGATGAGTATATATATTTTACATTTGATGAACTTGGATACTTGGATGTGGGAAGTGTTTTGAGAGTATTTAAGTTTTAGTAATGATCCCTTGGGTTAGGAATAGCATAATAGTGTTGGTAAATTAGATTTTTTTTTTTGAAATATAACTCTTATTAACAAAGCATCTAGGCCCAAACCGGACCGGCAGCCACCGACGCAAAAAAGTGCTGGCAGAAACCTACAACCCAAACATGTACAAGGGAAAAATACACCAATTGTAAGGGTGTAAGAGGGGAGTCCCCCCTCTTACGCATAACCAATCCTCGTGTGCCACGTCAACTCCCCTCTTAAACTCCCCTAACACCCCAATTTGATGGCGCCACTCCCCTCTTAGGGGAATTGCTTTTTTTATTCAAAAAAAAAAAAAAAAAAAAGAAAAAAATTCATTGGCTGAAATTGCGGCTGGCCCCACCTCCTCTCTCCTTCTTCTTCGGTGACTTCCCCCCGGTTTCACCTCCTCTCTCCTCCCCGATTTCACTCACCTCTTGGTTGGCAGCACACCACCGATCGGTGACTAGGGTCACCGCACCCCTTCCCCGCGAACGCCCCGTACACCCTAAGAGGCATGGGTTCAATCCCCATGGTATAAAAGTTTAGCCATTCGAAAAAAAATGTTTCATAATGAACTCGCGTTCATAAAGAATATTTTACAATTTAATCATTTCAAAGTTTGCTTCTTACAAAAATATAAGTATAACGTATCTTAGTAGCGTAGTACAAAGTTTAAAATTTTAAAAAGTGTAAGGATAACAATGTGACATGTGACAATTGCTAATAATTAGGATAAAGGGTATAAGAGTAAATTAGATAAATACTGCAAAATAAAAACCATATAACTTTTGTTAACAACAAAATAAAACACCATTATATAAACATAACCAAACACCTAGTTTAAACTTAATTATATATATAGGGGATAGATCATGAGAAAACTAGTTTAAATTAGAAAACCAAAAAACTAACTAAAAACATACATTTATTTATTTATTTTTTTAATAAAAATCGTTATATTTTATGTATATAAAAAACTTTTCTTTCAAAAGAAAAGTTGTACTGCATATGTGCATTAATACGAAAAAAAACCTAAACCACCCCCCATCGACACCCCCTAACCCTCCCACCCAAAAACCTAATCCTAAACCCCCAAATATATATATATATATAGAGGCCGGTTATCATACAAATGCCCTTATCGTACATTACGTACGCTACAATCTCAGCCGTCCGATCATCTTCCCGCATTGAATTCGCATGTTGTTTTTTTGTACCACATGCGAAATTGTTACAAAAAAACAACATGCTATTTCATCAAAATTATCACATGCGAAATTGGTACAAAAAAACAACATGCGAATTCATCAAAAATTATCACATCGAAATTGTTATAAAAAAAACAACATGGTATTTCATCAAAATTATCACATGCGAAATTGGTACAAAAAAACAACATGCGAATTCATAAAAAATTATCACATGCGAAATTGTTATAAAAAAAACAACATGCGATTTTAAAATGCGGGCAGATGATCTGACGGCTGAGATTGAAGCGTATGTAATGTACGATAAGCAATATTGTACAGTACTCTTTACCTATATATATATATATGGGAAGGTTCATTGGAGAACACTAAAAAAGTGAGAAACATAGGGGAACTGACTCAAACGAACTCCGATTGGACTCATTCCAGCGGTGTTGGAACCGGCTCGTCGAACCCTAACTAAGATCTCTTAACCCTAAATCCTAACTCCTAAACGCTAAACCCTAAAGCTAAAAAATAATGCTAAAACCTAAGCTAAACCGTAAAAAATAAACTATAAACCCTAAAAGCTAAACCCTAAAGGCTAAACCTAAAGCTAAACCCTAAAGCTAAACCCAAAAGCTAAACCTTAAACCCTAAAAGCTAAACCCTAAAGCTAAACCCTAAAAGCCAAACTCTAATATATTTAGGGTTTAGGGGTTATGATTTAGGGTTCAGGGTTAAAAGATCCTAGTTAGGGTTCGACGAGCCGGTTCCAACGCCGCTGGAATGAGTCCAATCGGAGTTCGTTTGAGTCGGTTCCCCACTGTTTCCCACTTTTTTAGTGTTCCCCAATGAACCTCACACTATATATATATATATATAGGATGGGGTTCGGTTACAAAGTCTATTTTTTCTACAAAGTCTACAAAGTGATAAAACACCACAATTTCAGCCATAAAACACACTCAAAACCCACAAATAACATAGTGAAGATCACTAAAACACAATATCCAAACCCTAACAGTGCATAAAAACTTCAAACACACCATTGTAGAACTATGAAAATAAAACACAACACGATAATCAACATAAAACACACAAATGTTAGTCATTCGACAATTAAAGCCTTATCATCCAAAAAACAACACAAAACTCACAAATATGGCGTTTTAGTAATTTTCACTTTGTTATTTGTGGGTTTTGAGTGTGTTTTATGGTTCACTCTATGGTGTTTTATGACTTTTTACACTTTGTAGGAAAAATGGACTTTGTAGCCAACTCTCACCCTATATATATATATATATATATATATAGAGGCCGGTTAACGTACAATACCTCTTATCCTACATTATGTACGAGATGCCCTCAGCCGTACGATCTTCAATCGATCAAACGCGGGCGAAACTAATTTAAATGATTAAATTAATCATTTTAATATATCTAAATCATACCAGGAAGGTTAAAAACGTCATTGCGAGGTCATAAATCTCTGTAATTGACTGATGATAGTTCAAAATCAAACCCTAAATCAAATTCAAAAACCTGAAATTCTTCTTCCCCAACCTCCCTTCGTTCCTTTTGGTGCAATATCGATAATAAGAACTACTAATTTGGGAGTTGTAAGGGTCAAACGGAAGAAGACTGATGTCACACCCCGATTTCCACGTGTCACCGGTGGGCCCGGTAGGGGATTTATCGTGACGTGGTTGGCAACATAATAGTCAAACAACACAATATTTAATATGCACAGCAGAAGCAATTTAAAAGATATAATACAACCGAATTTAATATTGTAATATCAAATGTCACAATATTCAAATGTTTATCCACAGATGGATCGGAAATAAAATGGAAACAATAGTTCAACAGACTTCAGGCATCTTAAGCTTGCGAGACTTCTAATGATGCTAAGGAGAAATCCCAGTCAATTACGCTTAGTACCTGCATTTAATCTTTTTTGGGAAAATACGTCAGTTTACACTGGTAAATACAATCAACTGACTCATTTTGGAAAATGATTGAAAATTGGTTTAGATGCACATGGCATAAACATTTTTATTTAACTTGGGAGAATTATTTAAATATATAATCTTGTGAACGAATTACATGTTCCTTGTGCGTTCAGTAGCCCGGATCAAGTCCGGGTTAAAGATCAATAGACACACCACATTATTCCTTTTGTGCACTGACGGGTGTACGCCTACACCCCGCGCTTAAGTCGTGGCCATTTCGTAAAATGATGCCAAGGATATCCGGGACATGGTCATTAACCCCCCAAAGGCTTTAAGTAACAAGACTGTTTAAACGAGCCGATCAAATTATTTAATTAACCACCCAACGATGGAAGATTTGATGCCCGATCAAGCGGTATGCTATATACCGTAGCCCAAGCCCGTATAGGGAAAATAAGTTAAAAGTATTTACCTGAGCAATGTATAAGTCACAATAAGCAAATTGCAAGTAGCTTTTACTGGTACTCCTAATCTGGAACGAAGGTTTATAATAACCTATTAGAATCCTAACGGGTCTTTAATTAAGCTTAAGCCTAGACCGGTTAGTTTTAATGATACGGTTTGTACGCATAATTAAGCGAAGACCGGATAAAATGTGATTTAGACCCGACAAGTTCAGATACTTGTTTAATATGGGTATTTCATACACATTCTGGATTTTGAGATAAAACCGATAAGGTTTGACCCGCTTAGGCTAGTTTATGTAAACTAGTTACATAAACTGAACCGAACGCGTAATAAGCGTAACGGGTAATAATGAGAGCCATTTACAGGTTTCCTAAGTTAATATGCTTCATATATGTTGTGACATCAGCAAGATGCCTTTTATTACGCCCGAAACGATTTTAAACACAAACTATGCCCCGTAGGGGTAGTTTGGTCATTTTAAAGGTTGTAAAAGAGTTTAAGTGTCAACCTGAGTTACAGGCCTGATGTATTCAGAAAATATACTCAATTTTATAAGTTATATCAGTAGGTTAAAGTATATAAGTGAAATTTATCAATTATAACCAAACTATGCCCCGTAGGGGTATTTTGGTAATTTCACATAAGCCGAAAAGCTCAAAACTGAAGTCTGAGTTTATCAACCTTTGCTTACAGTTAAAACATTATAATTTGCCTCAAATATCAGTAGGTATCAACCCTTGTATGTTTATTATAGTTATAGCACATACTATGCGTTAAAAACGCTTAAAAAGGCGATTAGAGGCCATTTCCGGGTTTGATACATAAATCTGATATTTTTATATTTCCAGAAGGCTTAAAATAATTTATTTATCATATGTGATCAGTTGCAAAAGGTTTGGAGTCGTTTAGATATGTAAAACTCATTTTATGGCCCGTAAGGGCAAAACCGACAATTACCGGATTAAGCCTACGACTATGAGTTATGCTCAGCCTAAAATTAATTAAAAATCTTTAAAAATCCCAAAATAATATATTACATCAGTGGGTAAAGATATTGATATCAAAAAGTATGTTTAAGTAGGCTATACGCTAAATACGCCGTTTAATTAACATAAAGCTTTAATTTTCCGCTAAGGAGCATAACTCTTAACCTACACCTCAAACTGATGTCAAATTTTGTATGCAAGCTTATATATCAGTAATTAAGGTTTCTACTCCTTTACATTTCCAAAAATCACGTTTTAAGGCGAAAAGGGCATAATGGTCAACATATGAGCAATTAACGGAATCATGCATATTAATTGGATAACTAATGATCCGAGGTGTATAATCACAGAGGGTTATACTAGCATGTAACCTGGTCCAAATAAAGCTCTAAGGCATTTCTAAAACATACCATAACGGGTCAGAACTGAAAGTCAAAGTATAAGTCAAACTATGCGACTTTCGGTTCCGAACCGGGTCTAAACAGGAAATTGTCGGGTTGAACATGTTTAGACATGTTCTTACACTAATTACCAAGTTATATTACTGATCAAACAGGTTGTATGTGCTCTACATTGTTAATCATGCATAAATTGCAATTTAAACATTCTGTTGACTTTTTAAATACAAGTTTGACCCGACATTCGACCTAGTTAGAGTGGGAATCAGGGGGAACCCTTTTGAGGGTTTATTATCCACATAATTACCAACTTATAACTACTTTTAATTCGAGATTTTACTGAGCCATTATTAATTATTCTCGAAGTCAAACCGTAATTACGACGGTTTGACTTTTAGCTAAATAACTAAGCTAAACTCAATTAAAGAAGGTTAAGCAAACTTACAAAAGTCCTAAGCTTGATTAGTGATCACTTGAGAGTGCCTTGGAGCTCCAGAAATGATCAGATTGCAAGAGGAAGGTGTGAAGAACAATGGTTGCATATCATGGCCTTTTATCCACAAATCTTTGACACATGAGTCTACAACCCACCATAACTGATTAACACATGTCCCTAAGTGTTTAGGGGGTGCCTAGGGGCCAAGAAAGATGAGGAAATTCGGTTAAAGTCGCGCATAAAGGCTTTGGCAGACAACAGCCAAGAATTTCGGAACTGGGAGTCCCTCGCGTGGCGCGAGGGCCCCTCTCGTGGCGCGACGGTCGTCTGCAGAAAATCTGCATTTTTTTATTTTTGCTATTTGATCCTTGGCTCTTCAAACTTCGTTTAGACACTTGTTTCTTGCATTATGAACCCTCATAATTGATCTATAAGGGCTTTAAAACATATACCCACTTTGTTAAGTCCCCGGTTAACTTTATTGTTACCCGAAAAGTCCTAACTTTCAACGTTTACGCTTTAACCCTTCGCACACGAATTTGATCATAACTTTCTCATATGACAACGAAACTTTACGAAATTTATATCGTGCATTCTAGTGAGCATAATTAATAGTTACAAAGCTTCGGGTTTGTCAAAAGGTCACTCAGAGGTATAACTTAAACATGTTGACACTTTTAACCCCTGTAGTTTGAAATCTCTCACTTTTAGCTTCGCATGATCCATGATTTATTCGTTTGAAGGTATGAGCATCATGTAGGGTTAATATATAATATATTTATTCACTGTTGACATTTAGAACCCGTATATTCACATACTTTCCATGTTTGTCAACTTTAGTCCTTTTATACATTCTATTACACGTTCAAACATATGACACGTGTCTACACATTATAGAACGTGAATTTTCGAGGTGTTACATCCTCACCCCCTTAAAATAAATCTCGACCCAAGATTTACTGAAATAAATAGGGGTACTTTTCTTTCATGGTGGATTCAACCTCCCACGTATACTCGGGACCTCTACGGGCATCCCATTTGACCTTAACAATAGGTACATGCTTCCTTCGAAGCTTCTTTACCTGTCGATCTTCAATCGACAAAGGTTTTTCCACAAACTTCAAGCTCTCATCTATATGCACATCTGTATGTGGTATAACCAATGATTCATCAGCGAAACACTTCTTTAGATTGCAGATGTGGAACACATTGTGAATTCCACTGAGCTCTTCCGGTAAGTTTAATTTATAGGCAACTGACCCGACACGTTCGATAACCTCGAAAGGTCCTATGTATCTCGGGCTTAGCTTGCCTTTCTTACCAAATCGCATCACCCCCCTTCCAGGGTGATACTTTTAGCAATACTTTGTCACCTACTTCGAAGTGAAAAGGTTTACGCTTCGGATCTACGTAACTCTTCTGCCTATCTCGGGCAGCTTTGAGACGGTCACGAATCTGGACAATCTTGTCCGTCGTCTCGAACACTATCTCTGGTCCTGATAATTGGACATCTCCAACTTCCGCCCAACAAACGGGCGATCTACACTTTCTACCGTATAATGCCTCGAAGGGCGCAACCTTAATGCTGGTATGGTAGCTATTGTTGTAGGAGAATTCGATTAATGGTAGGTTCTTATCCCAACTACCACCCAAATCGATCGCACATGCACGTAGCATGTCTTCCAACGTTTGAATAGTACGCTCACTTTGGCCGTCCGTCTGAGGATGATAAGCCGTACTAAAATTCAAACGTGTGCCCAAAGATTGTTGGAAACTCTTCCAAAAATGTAACGTGTATCTAGTATCTCTGTCAGAGATAATAGACACAGGTATGCCATGTAAAGCTACAATCTTATCAACGTATAACTGGGCTAACATGTCGGAGCTATAAGTCTCCTTGATGGGTAAGAAATGGGCCGACTTAGTCAGTCTGTCAACTATAACCCATATTCTATCATTTCCTTTTCTTGTCTTAGGTAACTTGGTGATAAAATCCATGGTTACCATTTCCCATTTCCACGTAGGAAGTTCAGGCTGTTGTAGCAAGCCTGACGGCTTTTGATGCTCGGCTTTGACTTGCGCACATGTCAAGCATTTAGCTACATAGGTGGCTACAGACTTTTTCAAGCCTATCCACCAATAATTTGCCTTTAGATCCTGGTACATCTTATCAGCTCCAGGATGAACGGAGTATTTGGAACTATGGGCTTCCTGGAGGATGACATCTCGAAGTCCCCCATAAATTGGAACCCATATTCGTCCATTCAGTCGTAAAATTCCGTCCTTGCTAAGAGTTAACTGCTCCTCAGTTACTCCTAGCTTTTCGTTAGGATAGTTAGCTTCCAACATAGCTTCCTTCTGTGCAGCTAACAACCTTTCAATCAAATTATTCTTTACCTCCATGCGCTTGGCATTGATTCTGATGGGTTTCATCCTTTCCTTTCGACTCAAGGCATTGGCGACTACATTCGCCTTGCCGGGATGGTATCTGATTTCACAATCATAATCATTTAAAGTCTCCATCCAACGGCGTTGCCTCATGTTTAAATCTTTCTGATTAAACAGGTGCTGGAGGCTCTTGTGATCAGAATAGATCACACACTTGATTCCATATAGATAATGCCTCCACAGTTTTAGTGCGAATACAACGGCACCCAACTCCAAGTCGTGGGTGGTGTAATTCTTTTCATGCACTTTTAACTGACGTGATGCATAGGCAATAACTTTGCCTTTCTGCATAAGTACACACCCCATGCCAGTGTGCGATGCATCGCAGTAAACCACAAAATCTTCAATTCCATCTGGCAATGTCAAAACAGGGGCGTTGCTCAACTTTTGTTTTAGAATATCGAAGGATTCTTGCTGCTTAGGGCCCCAAATGAACTTTACTTTCTTCTTGGTCAAGGAAGTTAGGGGTGCAACAATCCTTGAAAAATTTTCAATGAAACGCCTGTAATATCCTGCCAATCCCAGGAAGCTACGAATCTCTGTAGGCGTCTTTGGCTCTTGCCAGTTCATAACTGCTTCAACCTTAGCGGGATCTACCTGGATACCATGCTCACTGACCACATGTCCAAGGAATTGGACTTCTCGGAGCCAGAATTCACACTTAGAGAATTTGGCATAGAGTTTCTCCTGATGCAGAAGCTTGAGAATACAGCGAAGGTGTTTCTCATGGTCAGCTTGGTTCTTTGAGTAGATAAGAATGTCGTCGATGAAAACGATGATGAATTTATCTAAGTACGGCTTGCAAACGCGATTCATGAGATCCATGAACGCGGCCGGTGCATTAGTGAGCCCAAAAGGCATCACTAGGAACTCGTAATGACCATAACGAGTCCTAAATGCAGTTTTATGCACGTCTTCATCTCTGACCTTCAGTTGATGGTAGCCTGACCTCAAATCAATCTTCGAGAAATAACTTGCCCCTTGTAACTGATCGAAAAAATCATCGATCCTGGGCAAAGGATACCTATTCTTGATCGTGACCTTATTAAGCTCACGATAGTCGATGCACAGACGCATCGATCCATCCTTCTTCTTTACAAACAGGACTGGCGCTCCCCAAGGAGACGAACTAGGTTTAATGAAACCCTTGGCTAGCAATTCGTCTAGCTGTGTCCTCAATTCTTTCATCCCCGTTGGAGCCAACCTATAGGGCGCTCTGGCAATTGGTGCTGCTCCGGGGATGATATCAATCCTGAATTCCACTTGCCTATCTGGTGGCAAACCAGGTAGTTCTTCCGGAAAAACTTCTGGGAATTCAGAGATGACAGGGATGTCTTCGATCTTCGGTTTAGGCTCATCAATAATCACTTGTGCCATGTAGATGACACAACCCTTCTTTAAACATTTTGAAGCCTTGAGCATAGTCACTTGCTCAGGCAGCCCATACTGGGTGTCTCCCCGAATGGTAAGTGATTCACCAGACGGAGTCTTTATCACCACTTGCTTTCTGTTGCAGACGATTTGGGCCTGGTTGCGAGATAACCAGTCCATACCCAGAATTATGTCAAAACCGGCCAACTTAAAGGGAAGTAGAGACAGAGGAAAAAAGTGGTTCTTAATGGATATAACACACCCATCTAACACAGTTGAGACGGTTTCTAGTGTACCATCTGCTAACTCCACCTCATAATTCACACTTAAGGTTTTGACAGGTAATTTCAACAATTCACAAAACTTATTATCAACGAAGGACTTATCAGCGCCTGAATCAAAAAGTACTCTAGCATAGACGTCATTTACAAGGAAAGTACCTGTAATAACGTTGTCGTCTAGCACCGCTTCCTTGGCGTCCATTCTGAAGACTCTAGCATTAGTCTTCTTGGTGTATTTAGGGCAGTTGGTTTTAATGTGCCCCTTTTCATTGCAACGGTAGCACGTTGCGTCTTTCATCTTCTTGCAATCCAAGGTTTTGTGATCCGTGGACTTGCATATACCACAAGCATAGGTTTTTGACTGAGTCTGTGAGTTCGACTCAAGTCTGCACTTTCCAAAGTGCTACTTCTTGCAAATTTTTCATTTGGGCTTCTCACCAGAATTATGCCCATCTTTCCTTGACTCCGATCCTTTCTTGTTGTCACCGTTCCCACGGTGCTTCTTGTTCGACCTACGTGAACCATCATCTTCACGTTTTCTCTTCTCAGCCTCCTTATTCCTCAGCGATCTCTGTCGGACCGCATCCAAGGTGAGGGATAAGGATATGTCAACTACGGATCTAAAAGTAGCTGGCCGAGAAGCCTTTACGCTTGCCTTGATTTCCGGGGCTAAACCACCGATAAAACGAGCTATTCTTTTTGGTTCCGGGGTCACCAGATAAGGAACCAACCGGGACATTGTGTTGAAGCTCGTTAGGTAAGCTTGACAGTCAAGGTTTGTCATCACCAATGATAGAAAATCAGACTCTATCTTCTCCACCTCATGCTGAGGGCAGTAATTTTCCCTGATAAGGGAAACAAATTGATCCCA
The DNA here is from genome assembly GCA_030545235.1 of Helianthus tuberosus. Taxonomy (NCBI): domain Eukaryota; kingdom Viridiplantae; phylum Streptophyta; class Magnoliopsida; order Asterales; family Asteraceae; genus Helianthus; species Helianthus tuberosus. The sequence continues at coordinate 50,910,552 of CM060364.1, forward strand.
AGACATGTTGTACAATGGGATTTTCCCGGTGGCCTGAATCAGAGATCTCCACCATGCTAAAGCTTCACCCTTAAAAGACTGCGATACAAACTTGACTACATCTCTCTCAGCGCATCCGCTGATATCCACAACCGTATCCATCTCATCCAGCCACGTCATACAGTCAATGGCTCCTTTCTCCCCAGTGAAATCCCGGGGTTTGCAGGAAACGAAATATTTATAAGAGCAACCCTTGTCACGGGGTCCCTGGTTTAGTATAACCTGCTGAGATGGAGCACTGTGGTTCGAGGAGTGTCGATCATCATCTTTCTTCGGGTCGTCCTTCTTGGACGGTGGCTTCGAAGGCTGAGTAGATAGGGTCCTACTACGAGTCCCACTATACTCTTCGTACTGCCTTTCCAATGCCTTAGTAACTGCGTCGTCGACCAACGCTTTTAATTCAGCACCCGTTAAATTAATCCAGGCGTTATCAATGTTCTCCACTGGATGACTATTTATCTCATCTGAGTTAGCCATTTTAATTGAACTGTTACAGAAAACAAGGACAATAGTTTATTTGGGAGTTTATTATGGAATTGCCCCTTAGGGTAATTCATTAACCATGGTAAACAGAGACCATATTTGGTTAATTTATTTATCATATTTATTTAGGATTTCTATCATAATTTATCCTAATTATAAAACAATAACCGTTTTATTTGTGGCACAAAAGGCCTAGTCACATGGACACTTTTAATTTATAAGTTATGATTTCAGAGAATCAAAACTTGAAGGTATACTGGCACAATAGGCCTAGTCACAAGGACATTTATAAATTATATGCTAGGATTTCATAGAATCAAAGCACTTGAGGTTTGAACCTAGTTCATTACTTTTATCTGACAGGGAGTCATCGCTACCACTGTCTTTTGGCTCATATGGAAATGAGCAGGGCCCGTAGGCGCTATAATACCACGTATGGTCAAATATGATCATCTTAATTGATGACCTAAACCCATGATTCAGAGATCATATAATTGGGTTAGGAATCTTTTGAAGAATCCAATAACACGAATGACGTGTGTGATTTTAATGAATCACGTTTGCCAGGAGTGTTAACATGTTTTCAGATGTTAACAGGGATACGAATCTTTTAAACAGGTCTTACCATCTTGGCCCGGCCTTATAATGACCCAAAGGCTAGGTTTCACACTTTAAGATTCTTATTTAAAAATTTACATAGGCAGATATTTATTTAAAAGGAATGATTTTTGATTTATTTATTTCATATATAATATTTATGCATATAACAGCAAGATGAAATTTATAAACATAACATTCCATTTATTTATTAAAATATTACACGCTGCCCTAAACGGGTCTTTTCAAATAACAAACTTACCCACGCAGGGGTTTAAACAAGTACTTACCCACGCAGGGGCTTAATAACACACATACTCACGCAGGGGCTTAATAACATAATAGTCCACGCAGAGACTTACACAATTAACATACCCTCGTAGGGGTTTACAAAAAGATAGACCCACGCAGGGGTCTAAACAAACAACATACATACATACCCACGCAGGGGCTCTACAACAAATGGAAGGACTCAGTGGTCCTTCTTGCTCTTCCCTTTAATTAGGCTTGTTAATCCTTGGAAGAAAGTTTGTCGCTCCCTCCGTTCCCTGTGAAATTCTCGCTCTACATGGTCCAAACTTTGCAGAATTTCTTCACGCTCTGGTGGGGAGAACCTTGGTGGTTGCGATTGTTTCCTGATAATAGGTCTTGGGGGTATTTGGTACCCATGTGTTGGGTACCCTATTCCCCATGGATCTCCATAGGGTCCTTGGGTGTTGTAGTTAACCGCTACCATGTACGGGTCGGCTTCTGCGTAGTTGTAGTTGGTGTGCACTGGCTGTTCAAACGGGTTATACGCCATGGAACCCGTGTAAGCCGGAATTGGGTTATCGAAACCCATAGGCGGTGGTTGCGGTGCAACTGGGTGTGAAGGTCCACCCATTTGTGGATCTTCTTGATGTGGCGGGTAGTGGCTGCCACTTGATTGCCGAGGAGAGCTGAAATGGAAGTCTCCTCCCCGTGTAGACATACGCGGTTCAGATCTCCTACGCCTTGGCGGTTGCGGAGGTGCCGGCTGAACTGGCGGCGGTGGAGGCGGTGGCGTAACTGCCACAAACCGTGAATCCACAGAGGGATCCTGTTGCTGCTGTTGCTGCTGATGAGGTGACGAATGGTGTGGAGGTGTATAGTACCATTCGTGCCTAGTAAACATAGCTTGAAAGCTACCTGGACCAACATAGGGTGATCCGTGAAACGAAGAGCCATCCGAAATCTCTATGGGATGGTTCGGTGTACCACTGGCGGGTTCGACGGGATCCGTGTCCTCGTCCATATCCTCCGCGTGATCGCCAGAGAAGTGGTCCTCCGGTCCCAATGGGTTAAAACCCACTGGTTCTTGTATATAATTGGCCGGGTTAAACCGGCCCCTAAAAACTGTTGTAGGGTCACCAAAAGAGTTGTGCGATAAGGATCGCTGTAACGGTATGTATGAGGGTTGAGGGTTGTTGGGCCCGTACTCCGGCTGAGGCCCATAAGGGTTAGGAGGTATTGAACTGTGTGAGATCGACCGTCTAGCCGGCTCAAAGAGGTTTCTCCGGTTCTGCCGGGGATCGTCACTCTCCGTGGTAGATGGAGCTCTCACATTTGAAGGTCCAGCTTCATTATCATTGGGGGCGGTGATTGGCCCCTTGCCCCTTCCTCTCCTCCTGAAGAATCTTGGCGGCATTTTTAATTCCTGTCAATATATCATGAGATAACAAAACAAAAATATATGCAAAATAAAGGACAACACAAACAAAGTGGAATTTGTCCTATGTTATATGTCTAGACTCGAAAGTTTAGAATGTGCAATTGTGTAACTGAGATTAAACACAAAAGGCTAGTGTTTAATTCACTCAGTGTTGGCTCTGATACCAACCTGTCACACCCCGATTTCCACGTGTCACCGGTGGGCCCGGTGGGGGATTTATCGTGACGTGGTTGGCAACATAATAGTCAAACAACACAATATTTAATATGCACAGCGAAAGCAATTTAAAAGATATAATACAACCGAATTTAATATTGTAATATCAAATGTCACAATATTCGGATGTTTATCCACAGATGGATCGGAAATAAAATGGAAACAATAGTTCAACAGACTTCAGGCATCTTAAGCTTGCGAGACTTCTAATGATGCTAAGGAGAAATCCCAGCCAATTACGTTTAGTACCTGCATTTAATCTTTTTGGGAAAATACGTCAGTTTACACTGGTAAATACAATCAACTGACTCATTTTGGAAAATGATTGAAAATTGGTTTGGATGCACATGGCATAAACAATTTTATTTAACTTGGGAGAATTATTTAAATATATAATCTTGTGAATGAATTACATGTTCCTTGTGCGTTCAGTAGCCCGGATCAAGTCCGGGTTAAAGATCAATAGACACACCACATTATTCCTTTTGTGCATTGACGGGTGTACGCCTACACCCCGCGCTTAAGTCGTGGCCATTTCATAAAATGATGCCAAGGATATCCGGGACATGGTCATTAACCCCCCAAAGGCTTTAAGTAACAAGACTGTTTAAACGAGCCGATCAAATTATTCAATTAACCACCCAACGATGGAAGATTTGATGCCCGATCAAGCGGTATGCTATATACCGTAGCCCAAGCCCGTATAGGGAAAATAAGTTAAAAGTATTTACCTGAGCAATGTATAAGTCACAATAAGCAAATTGCAAGTAGCTTTTACTGGTACTCCTAATCTGGAACGAAGGTTTATAATAACCTATTAGAATCCTAACGGGTCTTTAATTAAGCTTAAGTCTAGACCGGTAAGTTTTAATGATACGGTTTGTACGCATAATTAAGCAAAGACCGGATAGAATGTGATTTAGACCCGACAAGTTCAGAGACTTGTTTAATATGGGTATTTCATACACATTCTGGATTTTGAGATAAAACCGATAAGGTTTGACCCGCTTAGGCTAGTTTATGTAAACTAGTTACATAAACCGAACCGAACGCGTAATAAGCGTAACGGGTAATAATGAGATCCATTTACAGGTTTCCTAAGTTAATATGCTTCATATATGTTGTGACATCAGTAAGATACCTTTTATTATGCCCGAAACGATTTTAAACACAAACTATGCCCCGTAGGGGTAGTTTGGTCATTTTAAAGGTTGTAAAAGAGTTTAAGTGTCAACCAGAGTTACAGGCCTGATGTATTCAGCAAATATACTCAATTTGCTAAGTTATATCAGTAGGTTAAAGTATATAAGTGAAATTTATGAATTATAACCAAATTATGCCCCGTAGGGGTATTTTGGTAATTTCACATAAGCCGAAAAGCTCAAAACTGAAGTCTGAGTTTATCAACCTTTGCTTACTGTTAAAACATTATAATTTTCCTCAAATATCAGTAGGTATCAACCCTTGTATGTTTATTATAGTTATAGCACATACTATGCGTTAAAAACGCTTAAAAAGGCGATTAGAGGCCATTTCCGGGTTTTGATACATAAATATGGTATTTTTATATTTCCAGAAGGCTTAAAATAATTTATTTATCATATGTGATCAGTAGCAAAAGGTTTGGAGTCGTTTAGATATGTAAAACTCATTTTATGGCCCGTAAGGGCAAAACCGACAATTACCGGATTAAGCCTACGACTATGAGTTATGCTCAGCCTAAAATTAATTAAAAATCTTTAAAAATCCCAAAATAATATATTACATTAGTGGGTAAAGAGATTGATATCAAAAAGTATGTTTAAGTAGGCTATACGCTAAATACGCCGTTTAATTAACATAAAGCTTTAATTTTACGCTAAGGAACATAACTCTTAACCTACACCTCAAACTGATGTCAAATTTTGTATGCAAGTTTATATATCAGTAACTAAGGTTTCTACTCTTTTACATTTCCAAAAATCACGTTTTAAGGCGAAAAGGGCATAATGGTCAACATATGAGCAATTAACGGAATCATGCATATTAATTGGATAACTAATGATCCGAGGTGTATAATCACAGAGGGTTATACTAGCATGTAACCTGGTCCAAATAAAGCTCTAAGGCATTTCTAAAACATACCATAACTGGTCAGAACTGAAAGTCAAAGTATAAGTCAAACTATGCGACTTTCGGTTCCGAACCGGGTCTAAACAGGAAATTGTCGGGTTGAACATGTTTAGACATGTTCTTACACTAATTACCAAGTTATATTAATGATCAAACAGGTTGTATGTGCTCTACATTGCTAATCATGCATAAATTGCAATTTAAACATTCTGTTAACTTTTTAAATACAAGTTTGACCCGACATTCGACCTAGTTAGAGTGGGAATCAGGGGGAACCCTTTTGAGGGTTTATTATCCACATAATTACCAACTTATAACTACTTTTAATTCGAGATTTGACTGAGCCATTATTAATTATTCTCGAAGTCAAACCGTAATTACGACGGTTTGACTTTTAGCTAAATAACTAAGCTAAACTCAATTAAAGAAGGTTAAGCAAACTTACAAAAGTCCTAAGCTTGATTAGTGATCACTTGAGAGTGCCTTGGAGCTCCAGAAATGATCATATTGCAAGAGGAAGGTGTGAAGAACAATGGTTGCATATCATGGCCTTTTATAGTGAATTAATCACCACAAATCTTTGACACATGAGTCTACAACCCACCACAACTGATTAACACATGTCCCTAAGTGTTTAGGGGGTGCCTAGGGGACAAGAAAGATGAGGAAATTCGGTTAAAGTCGCGCATAAAGGCTTTGGCAGACAACAACCAAGAATTTCGGAACTGGGAGTCCTTCGCGTGGCGCGAGGGCCCCTCGCGTGGCGCGACGGTCGTCTGCAGAAAATCTGCATTTTTTGATTTTTGCTATTTGATCATTGGCTCTTCAAACTTCGTTTAGACACTTGTTTCTTGCATTATGAACCCTCATAATTGATCTATAAGGGCTTTAAAACATATACCCACTTTGTTAAGTCCCCGGTTAACTTTATTGTTACCCGAAAAGTCCTAACTTTCAACGTTTACGCTTTAACCCTTCGCACACGAATTTGATCATAACTTTCTCATATGACAACAAAACTTTACGAAATTTATATCGTGCATTCTAGTGAGCATAATTAACAGTTACAAAGCTTTGGGTTTGTCAAAAGGTCACTCAGAGGTATAACTTAAACATGTTGACACTTTTAACCCCTGTAGTTTGAAATCTCTCACTTTTAGCTTCGCATGATCCATGATTTATTCGTTTGAAGGTATGAGCATCATGTAGGGTTAATATATAATATATTTATTCACTGTTGACATTTAGAACCCGTATATTCACATACTTTCCATGTTTGTCAACTTTAGTCCTTTTATACATTCTATTACACGTTCAAACATATGACACGTGTCTACACATTATAGGACGTGAATTTTCAAGGTGTTACAACTGACAATGATCGACCAGCAATCGAAGAAGATGAACAGTAACACACACACAGATTATACACATGCGATTTCATCAAAATTACCACATGCGAAATTGTTAAAAAAAACATGGTATTTCATCAAAATTATCACATGCGAAATTGGTACAAAAAAACAACATGCGAATTCATAAAAAATTATCACATGCGAAATTGTTATAAAAAAACAACATGCGATTTTAAAATGCGGGAAGATGATCTGACGGCTGAGATTGAAGCGTACGTAATGTACGATAAGCAATATTGTACAGTACTCTTTACCTATATATATATATATATATATATATGTATATATGTACGGGATCAGAAGAAAACGCCCAAAAGTGTGAGAACGGTTAAAACGCATCCTGGGCCAACACATGGCACTGGACAAGATCAGGGGTTGAGAGGTTTTTTTGACTTTTCCCGATTTTCGCGTGTGACATGCTGCTTTATTTTTGTTGTGCAAGATAATTTTGGCGTTAACTAGAATCATTAATTACTTGGCGTTTTATTGTTTTTCCTCGATTTTGTCTCGTTGAATTAATTCTTTTTTGTGTCACATAGTTAATTTTTTTGGCGTTATGGTGTTTTACAGGTCTTTTTTTTTTGGCGTTCGGGGTCATTTGTTAATAATTGATTACCATAGATTAATTACGAAATCAAAATAAACTAATAGTTTTATGTCGATGGGATTACATCAGAGATGTACCCATCGCTTTGTTCATCATTTTCTTCAGATTCATCATCATCAAATTTTAGATTGGCGTATAACGCCATTAGCTCGTCTATTCTTTGCTGCATCGTATTCTTGAATATCATTGCAACCCTGGATTTTACATCTTTCGAAGGTGCTAAATCACAGAGTTGTTCAATGAGAAATAGCCTCCCTGTGTTCAGCATTTCCTCCATTGGCAATGAATATTGCACCCCGTGTTGATAAGTCACTTCAACCGTTCCTGCTTCTTCATGCATCGTCCAACTGCTAAGTGTTGGTAGAGGAGTATCGTCAATATCATCATCATCTTCATCATCATCTTCTCTCGGATATTTTCTCTTCAATCTTCTTATTACAGTTCGAGTTCTTTCACAATCGTTGCCCATTGGAACCCCAAGGGCCAGAATATCCCTCTAAACCCCTTCATCCGTACCAAGTATGGCTTTGATTGTCTTTACCTTTGTCACACCCCAACCGATGGCGGAAACATCGGGGCGTGACACTGAGCGAAACAAATTGTCCAGAAGTTTCCATAACAACTATATTTATCAAATATTTAAAGCAACACGTCCCATACCATGTCATAAATGAAAATGCAATTATTACAGAAAAGATCTAGTCAAATTGTTCTGTTCCGACAACTCAGATTTTTATTACAGACAATTGTTTATTGTTGACCTAGGTCTTTCCTAGCCTCGATTTCACAACAGAGTAAGCAAATAAGCATCCTAAGCACCTGTCACATACGTTAAAGTAAAAGTCAATGCACATAGTGTAAAGGTGAGCATACAAGTTTGATAATAGCATATAGAGTTCGAAATCGTTATGCATAACCAGCACGTACACAGTGTAAAATGAGGCATGTTAGTTATCGACATGAACCTATCGATACCAATGACTGCGGGTTGACTGCCCAAGGCAGTTCGTGATACATACTCACCACTGTGAGCCATGTAGGTAATTGTCCTTAACAACCCCTGAGTGAACAGGTGCTGAGTCCATACTAATAGTACTATCATTGCTAAGGCAGGTAGACAACATTCCATGTGTAAACATAACAAACAAGCATTCATTAAGTCATGTATACATGCGATAACGGTTAGCGTTTAAAGTATTGCGTAGTGTGTTCGATGTGATTTGGTATAAGTAACGTATGTAACACCCAAAAGTGCGTAAAGCAAAAAGGGATCGAGTATACTCACAGCGATTGGTGGATTGAAGGGAGCGCTAGAGAGTAGGGTTAGCCTGAACAGATTGCTAGCATAACGATAAGCGACGCGTAAAACGATACAGAGTGCAAGTGGGTAGGACAGCAGTTTGATCGGATGGTAGTCCGATCGGACAGCCGGTAGTACGAGTCACAGTCCGTTCGGACGGTCGTCCGGTCGGATGACCGTTCGAGTGGATTGTTAATTCCATTGGGAAGGATGTGTTTGTGTATGATGGCTTGACTTTTGAAGTTTTCGTTGTAGCATTCTAAAATCATTGAAGTATATCTACCTTTCAGGTCAATCGATCGAACGACCATTCGATCGGGCAACGGTTAGATAGGTTGGGCACTTCAGCGAGAACAAGTTCACAGCAGTTTGTTGTTCGATCGAATTGCAGTCCGATCGGGTGGCAACCTGCTGGTATTGAACATGTTGAAAATTGTTTAAGTGTTGAAGTAAGAACATCACATGGTCAAGTGGTAGTCCGATCGAATGGTAACCTGATCGGTCAGCCCTTCATTCAATGTTCATCCTTCAAGGTTTTGAAAACAAAAGTTAAGTGTGGGACCAAGGTGTAGATCGAACGAGTGACAACCTGTTCGGACGACAGTCCGATCGGACGGTAATCCGATCGGACGGCATTCCGTCCTGGTCGTTCCGTTCGTCTTACACTTGGTTGTTTTGATAGTTTGTCATTTTATCGAGATGTTTTGATAACGTGTTAAGCAACAGAAACCTCGTCAATACTTGGTACCCCTGATCGGACAGGAATAACCCAAATCCGGCCGGTTAACTGTTCGAGACAGTGTTCCATGCTTAACCCGAAATCGGTAATCTCATGGATAGAATCCAGATCTTGAACCAACACAACCACCAGAACGAGTATTAAGTCGGCATAAGCTCCGATTCTATCGGTTTTGAATGCATTTAGTGTAAAAGAATTGAAAGAAGGTTGGGAAACCATCCTTCAATCCTTTTCGTCATGATTATGTTTAGATCTATGGAAGATCTTTGTTAGTTCATGTGGAAATCGGTTAGATCTAAGTTGTTCTTGGTGGATTGAGGCCAAAACATGAAGTTCTCAAGAACACATGATGACGTCATCCTAGAACACCTTGAATCTTGATGATTTCACGGTTAAAAGTTAAGATTCAAAAGATAGAAAGGTGTAGAATCGTGTGTAGATCAAAGATGTACAAGATTTAGGTTGAGATCTTACCGGAATTGCGAGAAATCGGAGAAAAAACAAGGTTAGAGCGCTGGTCGGACGTCAGAGAGCAAAAGTGGAAAGTTTGATGGTGACATGGGGTATTTATAGGGTTACCCAAAGTGGAAAGGAGCTGGTCGATCGGTTGGCAGCCCGGTCGAACAGCTAGCCGATTGAGCGGCAGCTCGATCGAACGGCTGGTCACCTGATCGATCGGTCGCTTGGTTCGAGTGTTCGGTGCGACAAAATTTTCCGTTTCGATTGCGATTGCGAGCGTTGCGATGCGATGCGATAGAATTTCCTAGTCAAATTACTTTTAATCCCAACTACTATATCAACATACAATCATCCTTATTTCATATTCGTTTAGCGTTTGTGATTCGATTGTGATTGAGTTTCGATTGCGTTTCGATTGATCACCACAACATAACATAAATAAACATGCACAAGTAACACATAAGGCACACATACACGTATAACAATAACCAAAATGCGTAATTCGAGTTGCGAGTGCGATTGCGATAGTGATAAAGCGATTAAACATGCGATAAATATCGAATATACCTCGATTATAATAAGTACTCCACATAATACAACTAACGTTAAGCATAAATTAGACTAACTACGAGTTAAAGAAGTCAAAACAGGAATTGAGCAAGGAGAGACAGGTCGCAATTAGCAATCTTTTCTTCCTTTGACTTCAATCTTGACTTTGACTTTGACTTTCGAAACACGGGGTGTTACAGCCTCCACTAGTTGAGGGAAATTCGTCCCGAAATTAGGCTGAAGCCATAACAAACAATTGCGGGTACTTCGCCTTCATGTCGCTGTCGAGTTCCCAAGTGAACTCTGCGCCTCGTTTGCCTTCCCATCGGACTTTCAAAATAGGAATGTGCGAGCGTCTGAGCTGCTTGGTTTGGCGATCCATGATTTCGACAGGCTTCTCCACGAAGTGTAGTGTTCGTTTACTTGGAGGTCATCGAGGGGTACAATTAAATCATGCTCAGCCAGACACTTTCGGAGGTTTGAAACATGGAAAGTCGGGTGGACATTACTAAGTTCCTCCGGTAGTTCGAGTCTGTAGGCGACTTTTCTAATTCTTTCCAGAATCTTAAAAGGTCCAACATATCGAAGCGCTAGTTTCCCATTCTTGCTGAATCAGACCACACCCTTCCAAGGTGATACCTTTAGGAGTACGTAGTCGCCAACGTCAAATTCAAGGGGCTTGCGTCGTCTATCGGCGTAACTTTTCTATCGACTTCGAGCTTTCAACAAATTGTCTTGAATTTGGAGGACTTTGTCAGTCGTTTCTTGCAATAGCTCGGGACCGGTTAGTTGCGAGTGACCAATCTCGTGCCACACAATAGGCGATCGACATTTTCTTCCGTATAAGGCCTCGAATGGTGCCATCTGAATGCTGGAATGATAACTGTTGTTGTACGAGAATTTGACTAACGACAGGTATGCATCCCAATTACCACCGAAATCTATGACACATGAACGGAGCATGTCTTCAAGAGTACGGATCGTTCTCTCAGTCTCACCGTCAGTTTGAGGGTGAAATGCGGTACTTAGATTAAGCGTTGTATCGAGAGCAGCTTGAAACGTTTCCCACAGTCGCAAGGTAAACCGAGCATCACGGTCAGAGATGATGTCGCGAGGCGTCCCATGTCGACAAATGATCTCATTGGTGTAGATTCGGGCTAATCGTTCTACCTTGTAGTCTTCCCGTATTGGCAAAAAGTGGGCTGATTTGGTCAAGCGGTCAACAACAACCCAGATGCTGTTGTGACCTGATGGCGCGCGCGGGAGCTTTGTTATGAAGTCCATAGCTATACTCTCCCACTTCCATATAGGGATCAAGGGTTGTTCGAGTAAGCCAGAGGGTCTTTGATGTTCAGCCTAGACCTTCGAGCAAGTCAGGCACTTTCCAACGTAGAGGGTGATATCTCTTTTCATTCCCGGCCACCAGTACTTGTAGCGAAGATCCTGGTACATTTTGTCGGCACCGGGATGAATAGAATACCGGGATTTGTGGGATTCGTCCATCAAAATCTGTCGCAAATCGGTCCGTTTAGGGATCCAAATCCGGTCCAGATAATGGAATATCCCATTCGGCTTATTCACAAGCTGAGCTCCATCGTGGCAGTTTCTTTCCTTATCCAAAGTGCGCTCGTTAAAACAAGCATGCTGGGCTTTGCGGCTGAGGGTTTCAAGATCGTATTAGGCTTGGGTTTTTCGAATTCTGAGCAAATAACTCCGTCTGCTGAGAGCGTCGGCAACGACATTTGCTTTGCCTGGGTGATAACGAATCTCACAGTCATAATCGTTGAGAAGTTCTACCCATCGGCGTTGACGCATATTAAGTTCCTTCTGGTCAAAGATATGTTGTAAGCTCCTATAATCGGTGAAGATCGTACACTTTGTACCATACAGGTAGTGTCGCCAAATCTTTAATGCAAAAACAACTGCGCCTAGCTCGAGATCATGGGTTGTATAGTTCTTCTCGTGGATTTTGAGCTGACGAGATGCGTAAGCTATAACCTTGTCCCGTTGCTTGAGGACACAACCAAGACCAAGGTTGGAAGCATCACAATAGACAATGAAGTCGTCGTTTCCGTTGGGCAATGTGAGAACAGGAGCATTGCAAAGCATGCGCTTGAGGGTTTGGAAAGCAGACTCTTGTTTAGTTCCCCAAACAAAAGGCTCGTCTTTATGCGTGAGCGGTAAGCGGCACAACGATCTTTGAGAATCCTTCGATAAATCGTCGGTAATAGCCCGCTAGTCCGAGAAAAGAACGGACCTCAGATGGGTTCTTAGGTGTAATCCAACTCTTAACGGCTTCAATCTTCGTGGGATCGACATGGATACCTTGACTATTTATAATGTGACCAAGGAATTGAACCTCCTCCAGCCAGAATTCTCACTTGGAGAACTTGGCATAGAGTCGATTCCCTTGGAGTAGCTCGAGAACCAAACGTAGATGTTGCGCGTGTTCGGCTTTCGACTTGGAATAGATCATGATATCGTCGATGAACACGATGACGAAACGGTTGAGATAAGGTTTACACACGCGATTCATCAAATCCATGAAAACCGCGGGTACGGTGGTTAAACCAAAAGGCATAACAACGAACTCATAGTGGTCGTATCGAGTGCGAAAATCAGTTTTGGGTATATCTTCCTCCTGAATGCGTAGCTGGTGATAGCCTGAACGTTGATCGATATTCGAGAAACATGTAGCACCTTGTAGCTGGTCAAACAAATCATCAATGCGAGGCAGGGGATAGCGATTCTTGATAGTCAACTTATTCAGTTCCCGATAGTCGATGCACATCCGGAATGACCTATCCTTCTTTTTGACAAAAAAGGACTGGCGCGCCCCAAGGAGAGGTGCTCGGGCGAATGAAGCCTTTCTCAAGTAATTCCTGAAGCTGACTCGAGAGTTCACGCATTTCGGACGGTGCGAGTCGGTAAGGAGCTTTGGAAACAGGGTTGGCTCCAGGAATGAGGTCGATACGAAAGTCGATATCACGACTTGGCGGTAGTCCGGGAAGATCCTCCAGAAATACGTTAGGAAATTCTCGAACCACTTGGACATCGTTTACACCGGGTCCTCCTTTCTTTTCCTTCTCCGCTACTACAATGTTAGCCAAGAAAGCTCTGTATTCCTTGCGGAGATACTTGCTAGCTTGGACACACGACATGAGCTTGAGACCTTTCAAAGCAGTTTCGCCATAAACACACAATAAATCACCATTCGCGAGCGAGAATCGAATTATCTTATCGTAGCACACAACTTCAGCATGGTTTTCGCGAAGAAAGTCCATGCCTACTATGATGTCAAAACTTCCAAGTTGCATCGGAATAAGGTCGATTGGGAAGATGTGATTGTTGAGCTCAAGAGTACAATCACGAAGAATAGAATTAACAGCGACGGTTCTTCCGGTGGTGACTTCAACATCGAACGTCGATGGGAGATGGGAGCGCTTACAACTAAGAAGCTTCTCGAATTCAAACGACACAAAGTAGTTATCGGCTCCAGTATCAAACAAACACGATGCATAAATACCATTCACAAGGAACGTACCATTGACTACGTTGTTGTCAGCCTGGGCTTGGTGTACATTGATGTTGAAAGTTCTGGCACGCGCGACTTGCTGTTGCTGCTGAGGCTGTTGCTGCTGTTGAGGCTACTGCTGCTGGGGCTCTTGTTTCACAACCCTGTTCGGGCACATGTTTGCAAAGTGGTTGGGATCACCACATGCGAAGCAGACTCGGGCGTTGACCGCGGGTGCCTGAGCCATTTGTTGGCCTTTCAGGGCTGGGAGTAGAGCTTGATGAGCAGTGGCTTGAGCTGGTGCTTGACGGGGACCAGTATGGCAATTAGCAATGAAGTGGCCGTACATATTGCAGTGAGCGCAGAAACGGCAGGCGAGACCCACCGGGTGATGATAAGAACATGTTGGGCAAGCAGGGTGGGGGCCTATGTATGCACGCTTTGCAGGCGGTGCATAGGTAACTGGTGCTGGGTGGTGCTGAGATTGCTGCTGAGCCGGTACGGCTTGAAGTGGAGCAGCAGTGGTAGTGACAGCACAGTTCTTGTTGCTGGAGCTGCTGTTGTTGTTCTTCTTCTTGCGGCGTGAGGACTTTGACGGTTGAGCGGTGGCGGTTTCGGCAGTTGGTGCGGTGGTGACTTGGTGCAGGTTATTTGAAGTCTTATCCCAAAAACCAGCTTTTACTCGCTTGTCGTTGATTTCGGCGGCAAGCAAGTATGTTTCTTAGATCGTTGCTGGCTTTGCGGCATGCACAAAATCCGCAACACAGTCGGGTAGAGCTCGAATGTACTTCTTAATCGTCATGTCGGGCATCTTCACTTGATCGGGACAGATGATGCTGAGCTGCTTAAAGCGGCCAGTCAGGGCAGCGTTGTCACCTTCTTTCTGCTTAATGTGCCAGAATTCGTCCTCCAGATTTTGGCGTTTATGGGGAGGGCAGAATTCATCCATCATAATGGCCTTCAGCTCTTCCCACGTCAGCTCATACGCTGCATCATTTCCGCGTTTGTTTCTCTCGACCGTCCACCAGTCTAGTGCGCGGGACTGGAAGACGCCGGTAGCGTTTAGAGTGCAGAGATTTTCCGGACATCCACTCTGGCGCAGAGTGACTTCGACGGAATCGAACCATTGAAACATAGCCGTTGGACCATCTTCTCCAGTGAATTCCTTTGGACCGCAAGCCTTGAACTGCTTAAAGCTGAAAGCAGTCTTGGTAGCAACTTTTGGCGCTTCAGTTCTGGACTCCTCAGATGATTTGCTAACATTCTCATAAATCTCACTCACGATCTGAGGCACAACCTTTGCCACTTGTTTAGCGAGGATGGCAGCAAGGCGTTTGTCTCTCTGTCCCTGGCGAGAGAGTCGTGGGTGACGGGGTCCAGATGATGGTCCAGTTGACATTGTCTGCAACAGACATCGTCATAGGTCTCAGACACGTCATAATCGAATCTCACCTCACACGTCTAGTACTACTAAAGCTCAGGAACACAATGTAACATGTACCACATAAACACATAAGCACGTAATCACAGATTCACATAAGCACAGAAGCACATAAGCACGTAAGGCACAGAATCACAGACGCACATAATACACAGAATCACATAATCACCTAAGCATATGAAGCAGTCAGAATACAGAAACCTATCATTCAAAGTTCGCGAGCGATCGAGAATAGCGATCGCAATTAACGTATCGAGTAGTATAGTATATGCATATGACATAGCATAAGGTCGTCCACAATTTAGCGATTTGTCAGCGTTTTAAGGTAGATAAGCAATGCGGGTCGTGCGTGTCGATCAAAGTGGAAGCGAAAATCGAATAAGTCTCCAAAAATTAAAACACATAAGCAGGTAAATACATATACAAACACATAAAATCGACGAATCATCAGAGTCAGCAGTTGCGGGCTCAGAATCGAAACTCACAAAAATCAAGAAATAGATCATCTGCGGCTATTAGACATTGACTATCCAAAGTGATTCGACTATTCTCAAGGACTTGTTGTACATACTTTGACCTTCAGGACTGTGCTTTTGCCTCGATTCTTTGGCGTTCGGCACGCATCCCTTTAGTCATACCGTGACTTCAAGTCGTTGGAGTCCGTCGAGACTTTGGTGAGAGTTTTGTAAAACCAAGTAAAGGTTGGAACAATTCGTCAAGGTTAGGGTTTCACCCCTAGCTTAAAAACTTCGTTCCTGTTTTGATAAAAATAGAAGAGAATCATGCGTTAAAGTATGGGTTTCACTCCTATTTCAACGCAATTTCTCGAGTTTATAGATAAAAATGTGGGTTGAACAAGCAATTTAATCGAGAGTTTGCGGTTTCCACACCTAATCTCGACTTAATTGCTCATTCATATTCGAAAATTCGAGTGCAGTGATAGTGGTGCAGCGTAGGTGAGAATAGCGAGAAATAGCAAGTACGCTCACACATAATCCTTACTGGACATGCACGTCTCAGTCTGTTGGTTCCTAACTATAGACTAGGTCTCTAAGACATCGACCCAGACTTGGTCGAATCTTTCCTAATTCCCTATAGTTATGGCTCTGATACCAATCTGTCACACCTCAACCGATGGCGGAAACATCGGGGCGTGGCACTGAGCGAAACAGATTGTCCAGAAGTTTCCATAACAACTATATTTATCAACTATTTAAAGCAACACGTCCCATACCATGTCATAAATGATAATACAATTATTACAGAAAAGATTTAGTTAAATTGTTCTGTTCCGACAACTCAAATTTTTATTACAGACAATTGTTTATTGTTGACCTAGGTCTTTCCTAGCCTCGATTTCACAGCAGAGTAAGCAAATAAGCATCCTAAGCACCTGTCACATACGTTAAAGTAAAAGTCAATACACATAGTGTAAAGGTGAGCATACAAGTTTGATAATAACATATAGAGTTTGAAATCGTTACGCATAACCAGCACGTACACAGTGTATAATGAGTCATGTTAGTTATCGACATGAACCTATCGATACCAATGACCGCGGGTTGACAGCCCAAGGCAGTTCGCGATACATACTCATCACTGTGAGCCATGTAGGTAATTGTCCTTAACAACCCCTGTGTGAACAGGTGCTGAGTCCAAACTAATAGTACTATCGTTGCTAAGGCAGGTAGACAGCAATCCATGTGTAAACATAACAAACAAGCATTCATTAAGTCACGTATACATGTGATAACAGTTAGCATTTAAAGTATTGCGTAGTGTGTTCGATGTGATTTGGTATAAGTAACGTATGTAACACCCAAAAGTGCGTAAAGCAAAAAGGGATCGAGTATACTCACCGCGATTGGTGGATTGAAGGGAGCGCTAGAGAGTAGGGTTAGCCTAAACAGATTGATAGCATAACGATAAGCGACACGTAAAACGATACATAGTGCAAGTGGGTAGAACAGCAGTTCGATCGGATGGTAGTCTGATCGGACAGCCGGTCGTGCAAGTGACAGTCCGTTCGGACAGTCGTCCGGTCAGATGACCTTTCGAGTAGATTGTTAATTCCTTTGGGAAGGATGTGTTTATGTATGATGGCTTGACTTTTAAAGTTTTCGTTGTAGCTTTCTAAAATCATTGAAGTATCTCTACCTTTCAGGTCGATCGACCGTTCGATCGGGCGACGGTCCGATAGGTTGGGCACTTCAGCGAGAACAAGTTCACAGCAGTTTGTTGTTCGATCGAATTGCAGTCCGATCGGGTGGCAACCTGCTGGTATTGAACATGTTGAAAATAGTTTAAGTGTTGAAGTCAGAACATCACATGGTCGAGTAGTAGTCCGATCGAATGGTAACCTGATCGGTCAGCCCTTCGTTCAATGTTCATCTTTCACGGTTTTGAAAGCAAAAGTTAAGTGTGGGACCAAGGTGTAGATCGAACGAGTGACAACCCGTTCGGACGACAGTCCGATCGGACGGTAGTCCGATCGGACGGCATTCCGTCCTGGTCGTTCCGTTCGTCTTACGCTTGGTTGTTTTGATAGTTTGTCGTTTTATCGAGATGTTTTGATAACGTGTTAAGCAACAGAAACCTCGTTAATACTTGGTACCCCTGATCGGACATGAATCACCCAAATCCGGCCGGTTAACTGTTCGAGACGGTGTTCCATGCTTAACCCAAAATCGGTAATCTCATGGATAGAATCTAGATCTTGAACCAACACAACCACCAGAACGAGTAGTAAGTACTATTATTTTGGACTCAGCACCTGTTTATTGTTGACCTAGGTCTTTCCTAGCCTCGATTTTACAACATAGTAAGCAAATAAGCATCCTAAGCACCTGTCACATACGTTAAAGTAAAAGTCAATACACATAGTGTAAAGGTGAGCATACAAGTTTGATAATAGCATATAGAGTTCGAAATCGTTACGCATAACCAGCACGTACACAGTGTAAAATGAGGCATGTTAGTTATCGACATGAACCTATCGATACCAATGACTGCGGGTTGACTGCCCAAGGTAGTTCATGATACATACTCACCACTGTGAGCTATGTAGGTAATTGTCCTTAACAACCCCTGAGTGAACAGGTGCTGAGTCCAAACTAATAGTACTATCGTTGCTAAGGCAGGTAGACAACATTCCATGGGTAAACATAACAAACAAGCATTCATTAAGTCATGTATACATGCGATAACGGTTAGCGTTTAAAGTATTGCGTAGTGTGTTCGATGTGATTTGGTATAAGTAACGTATGTAACACCCAAAAGTGCGTAAAGCAAAAAGGGATCGAGTATACTCACAGCGATTGGTGGATTGAAGGGAGCGCTAGAGAGTAGGGTTAGCCTGAACAGATTGCTAGCATAATGATAAGCGACGCGTAAAACGATACAGAGTGCAAGTGGGTAGGACAGCAGTTTGATCGGATGGTAGTCCGATCGGACAGCCGGTAGTGCGAGACACAGTCCGTTCGGACGATCGTCCGGTCGGATGACCGTTCGAGTGGATTGTTAATTCCTTTGGGAAGGATGTTGTAGGATCGTATTCGGACCTGTTTGAGTCTATCAGAAGAATTCCTATCCAAATCAAGAGGCGGAAACTAATGATTTGATGTAATTTCAGCGAGATTCACTTTTAACTGTTGTTGTATTGATAACTGATGCGATTACACGTTTAGACAACACTTCGGCAGCACTTTGTGGCTTGCCGAAAGATTACACCTCTCTAACTCACTACTTAGATTCGCTTGACATGCTCCTATATATAGTCCAACAGGATTCGCTTATACGGTCATGTCCGTATAAGCGAATCTACATCATGACAAATAAGCGGACCTATGACCATGACATATAAGCAGACCTAACCTAATGACACATGAGCGAACCTGACATAACATGTGAGCGAAATCACATGCTAGACATATTACGGACTAAATCACCTAATCTTCATGAACGAAATCACAATTTCTTATCATAAATCCTTTTGTCTCTTATGAGATGATACCATGACGACTTCATCATTATGATGTCATCATCAAAGATGGTGACATCATCCTCTTTCGTATCCGTAACGAGACTGAGACTCGACATAAGACGAAGACGACAGATGAATGCACCAACAGACTCCCCCTCAGATGTTGACGAGTCTTAAGTGTCGAGTCTTTACATCTTCAGTCTTTATCGGTCTTCGACCTTCCTCTGAAGTATTTGTCATTACAGGAATCCTCATTCTCTATCTTTATCTTCAACAAAATCCTCTCTCTCAAATATTGAATATCATGGTGTCTTCAGACTCCCCCTCTCAATCTGCTGGGATTGTAGTCTGGAATTCACAAGATCATAATCTGGCTTTCATCCTGCTCTGGATTGAAACCCGGCCAACCTGCAAAAACTCTACCCAAAAATAAATTTTCTGATAACAATTTGTGGATAAGATTATCAAATCTAATTAACCACTTGCAGGAATAACATTTTTATTGCAAAACATTTTATCATTTCATTACAACAATCTTCAAACACTTTCACCCAAACCATTTGTTCATCATGTTTAGCACTTGGAATTTCAAAAATCAGCTTCTCAACATCAGTTGTTGAAAATCTTTTTGGATTTTTCAAAATTTATGTTAAAACACACTAAAATCTTTTTGGATTTTCTGAAAGAAAATAACTAACACCACTTGTAGAAACAAGAAAATACAGAAATGAAATGCAATAAAGAAATATTTACATACAATATTTTTGTGAGTTCGTGCAAGAGAATCATATCAGTTTATGAGACAAATCACCAACACCGTTAAGCTTCATTTCATTTTCAGTTTTAAACGATTCACTTAGATTGTCAGTATGTTTGTCCACTTAAATTTTCACACAAACTTCAACTGCTTCGAGATACGAGATTAATGTTTTAAGCACTTAAACTCAATCGCGTGTCCCACCTCAGAATATACTCCCGTATCCAGATCTCAATATTCAGTCTTACAGGTAATTATGACACAAATGATATCTGTACATAAATTAGGTAATGCGAGGGCCGAGGGATCTCAGGTCGATACTTCCGTATACGCAGAGAGATAACAGCTTCGACTTTACGGTATGTCCCCTTTAGAGGATCTTTTAGCTACAACAGCAGCGACTATCAATTTTATTGTTTCATCAGCATGCTGAGGGTTTAAGCTATGTTTCAAGCATTTGCGGAAAGTATTATCCAAGGACTAGGTCAGAACCATCGTTCAGCAGAAGTCCCGGAATAATACCCCAGACATCATTGAGTATAAAAACCTAGTATATCAGATTATGAGACCTTTCAAGCGAGATTTCGAGGGTTACCCATATATCCGAGAGATGTATCCCCACAATATAAGCAAGTTTGAAATTTAGGTTTATATCTCGTCACAATCTACTAAATGTGTAAAAACCTACTGGCACATCATCAGTGAGACCGTTTATCACTTTTTAACTTTCCATTTCTTTAGCATGTTGTGATAGTCCACTGATGTACTATCATTTCCTCTTTTATGCAACAAAAACTCATTTTTCATTTTATCATGTTTTTGGCTTTTTCAAATTTTCTAATGTTTTTGGATTTTCTAAAATATCTTACTCCCCCTAAAATTCAAACACATTTTAGGAAATTTGAAAACAAACTGTACAAAAAACGTGACAACTGATATCAAATTGCTTCAAATCGCCATTCACTTGGCATAAACAATCAGAACTCCCCCTCACAACAAACTATTTTCTCATTATGATCTCAAAACACTTAAGTTTGTTTTAATCAAAATGATTTTTCCGGAAAATTAGTTTTGTTGATTGATTTTAACCATTTGTAGGTTAGGGAATAAACTCATCATTTTGTTTCTCAACCACTTGTAGGAAATCAGATACAACTTAATGTCCCTGATTTACCACTTGTAAGATCAATCTTATCCAAATTCTGAACCACTTGTAAAAATCACAAACATACAACTCAAACCTGTTTTTCAACCTATTTACCATCTGTTGGTTGAATTCTCAAGGTGCCGATTCCTACTCCACGCTTATAAACCTGGGAGTTCCGGCAAGTCCTGCAAAACTTCTCAAAAACACATTATACAAACATGATAAAGAATGATGCCGATTCATGATCCACGATTACCAACTTGGGATCTCCGGCAAGTCAGGTTTTTATTCTTTGAAAAATATATCCACCCAAGCCTGACCTTCCTTGGGTGTAACAACATTTTCTTCTTCATCTTTTCTTTCAACAAACCTGTGAACTCCTCTTTTGGCAGCATAAAATTCTTTAACACCTTTGGACTTACCATTAACCATTTTGCCAAAAATGTGTTTCACAGTTCCGTTGAAAGCCTTATCAACATCAAATTTTTTCTTGTCAGAATAAAATTGATTTGAAATTTCAACTTTTCCAACCTTCTTTTTAAAATTATCAGCTCGTAGAGGTGGAAAATTTTCATCATTCATAGTTGGAACTGATTTATCAACCTTTTTCTCAACACGTGGCTCCTCTGATTTTGTGGAATCAGATTCATCACCAGAATTATTACCTGAACCTTTCACAACCCATTTTTGATTTTTTACATTTTCTTTTCCTTTCAAAACACTCTTTGAACATTCTCCCTTCTCAAAGGTTGAATTTTCAAAGCCAGTAAATGGTTTGATTGTAAGTTCAGTTTTCTCCACAACTTTCTCTTTCAATTTACCAGATACTTCCTGTTTTGGTTTGAATGTTTTCGGACAATTCCTAGCAACATGACCAGCAATCTTGCACTGAAAACAGGTTCTGG
Organism: Helianthus tuberosus; assembly: GCA_030545235.1. Classification (NCBI taxonomy): domain Eukaryota; kingdom Viridiplantae; phylum Streptophyta; class Magnoliopsida; order Asterales; family Asteraceae; genus Helianthus; species Helianthus tuberosus. Next base: position 50,932,504 of record CM060364.1, read on the forward strand.
TTTCTATCTTCTTTGGAACAGCATTTTTCTTCAACTCTTCTTGCTTTTTGGCAAGGAATTCCTGATTTGTCTGCTTTCTGAATGCTTGCTCTTTCTCATCATCTAAAGATTTTCCTGAAACAAATACAGTTTTTGGTTTAGAAAATTTTTCATTTTTATAATTTTTCGGTTGATTAAATCCTAATCCTTTCTTTTTGAAATTACAATTATGGTTTGGTTTCTTTTGGAAACTATAACCACAATTGTAACCCATTTTCTTGTTAATTCTTTGTTGTTCTCTTGAAGTGTATTGCTTAGGTTTTCCAGAAAGATTTAAATATTTTATTTCAGAAATATTAATTTCTGTGATTTTGAAAACCTTTTGAATCATTTCAAATCTGACACTTCTTATTGGAAAAGTCTCATCAGAATATAATTTGTCAGAATCTTTCAAAGTATATGCCACTTTGAATGATTCATCATTCAAATTAGATTTTGATATCAAAAACTCTTTATCATAAACCCGTTTGTCCTTTTTGACTGTTGACTTTGACGCATCGGACTCAGACTTTGACTTGGATTTGGACTCCGGTTTTGACTCCTCACAGTCATCTTTATCTAACACCTGATCGACCACACTTTTTATCAACTTTGACTCATGATCAGTATCGGATGACGTGTATGTAACATCAATATTTTCTGGCAAGTTATCCGACAGCCCAGACTCCCATTGTAAGTTTATTGGCTTTTCGACTCTTTCTGAATTTGGATTTCGAGGTAAAAATCCATTTTCGAACGGAGGCGGACATCTATTGTAAACCACACTTGATTTCTTACCAGAACTTTTCATTTTATCTTCATCTTTTGTCACAGATTTCTTTTCTTCGGACGTCTTCACATCTTCAAACGTCTTCAAATTCTCCACAACTGGATAAATCCTGTCAACAACAAAAGTAGAACATGAGTAACTTTCTAATAACTTGTTGTCTCTTTCAGTTTCTATCTTTTGTGTTGCTAACTTCAACTCTAGTTCAGCACATTTCTTTATGTGAAAGTTGACATCATCCAGCTGTCTCAGATATGCTATCTTCAGTGTATTCATTGCCACAACTTGTTCACCGTTTGAATCAGTATACTTGTTGATTTCTCTGTTCATTGTATCATAGGATTCTTTCAATCTGTTTATATTGTGCAGCAACTCATTGTTCTGTTTGATTAAAGAATCACAATTCATGCACTTTTCAGGAACTTTGGCAGGTTCTGCATCAACTTTGACTTCAAATTCAGGAACCTCTTTGACTGTTCGGTTTGATTGTAAAAATTCAGCTCTTCTCTTTTTCTCAGCTTTAGCTTCAGCTTTTAATCTCTCTTCCTCTTCTTCCTCTTCTTCAAGCTTTCTCCGTCTTGCTTCAGCAGCTTCCATGACTTTCCTGCACTTTTCAGCACATTTCAAATCATAAGCATTTGCAATTAAAGCTTTAACTTTTGAAGTGTCTTGATCTGGGAAAAAATCGTCCCAATTGAAACTTTCAGCTAACTTTTCATCATCTTGATCTGCCAAACACACTTTGTTGTTTGTTGGAAGATATTTATCCCAGGTAAAATTATCATATTTTCCCTGATTAACTAAACACGCTCTTTTTGAACCTTCAATTATATCTCTTCCGTGAGCAGTTTGTGCCTGATGCGGTGCTGATGGTGTGATTTGATGATAAATCGCCTTTTTGTGATAATCGTTGTTTCCAAGAGGATTCTGGGCTCCAGTAGTTTCACGATTTTTGCACTCTCTCTTGAAATGCCCCTTTTTCCTGCAACGAAAACATGTAACTTTAGATTTATCAAAGCCTAAATTTGAAACACTTGCATCACGGAAATCATCTCTTCCCGTAATTTGTTTAAACTTCTCAGCTTTTCTCATTACACTGGCCATGCACCATTTAATATCCATCAATTCCATTTCCTCAGCATCGATTTGATCGTAATCTTCTTTCATGAGCATTGGATTACCGATCTTTCCGGCCACAAAACTACTATAGGATTCCAACACCATTCCCAACAAAGACATTTGATTTTTGGCAACTTCTTCAGAATAATCTTGATCATTTTCAAGATTTAATACAATGTTACACTGAAGTTTTCTTCCATTCTTTGTTGCAGAAATGTTTGGATCAAATGATGAAAATCTTGTGCTGCTTGATCCCTGGGATGATTTCTTTTCAGAAGAATCTTTAACACTGTAAGCAGTTTCGACTTTTGGAGAATAATTTGACTTTTCGTTGACACCACCTTTGTAATACAAGCTGATATCTTGTTCTTCATCGTAATTCTTCATCCTGGCAATCTTTCTCTGCTCCATCTCTTGAGCTTCCAAATGTTTGATGAAGTCTCCCAGTGTCATGTTTTTATAATCTTTTCTGTTGGATCTCAGCATCATCAGAAACGTTCCCCAAGTTACATGTGGTAGTGCATCTGCAAGTTTTTCAATCAATTCATCAGTATCCTTTTTAATACCAAGTTTTGTCATATTTCTCACCAAGTTACAATATCTATCAATTATTTGCTTGGTGTTTTCAGATTTTAAACCACGAAACAAATCAAACTCTTTCTTCATGAGAGACATTTTGTTTTTGAGCATATCATCACTTCCAACAAATTTTGCTTCCAATTTTGTCCAGATTGAGTAAGCAGTTCCATCATGTTGAAGCAGTATCAAGATATCTTCTTTTATCGCTTGCTGAAGCAGACTCACCATCAATTTCTCATCTCGATATTTCTTTTTATCTTCCGTACTCATTTCTCGAATTGTTAACTGCACATTATTTGTTGTGGGTCTAACATATGGTTCCTCAGTGTGTTCCCACGCATCCAAATGATATGCCTCAACCCAATTTCCAAACCGTTCGGACCATGCATTGTAATCATCAATATCCAAGAGCTTAGGCGGTTTCTGTGACGTTCCGGTTTCGTTTTCAAGTAAAGCATTCTGCATGATTGTAATCGGACTAGCAAAGGCGTTATAGAATTCAGTGTCCATTGTTCAAGGTTCAAATTTCACAAATTTTCAATCTTAGGCAAACTTGTTCACAAAAGCGAAACCTCAACTGTCACTAAAAGCGGAATCACTGAAGTCACTATGAGCGGAACCTTCAATGTATCAAAAGAGTGGAACCACAAAGTGTACTAAAAGCGAAACTTTCTTGTTCAGAAAAGCGGAACCTCAAGTGTTCACACAAGCGAACCTCCAATGTCACAATAAGCGGGCCCTTTGAAGCGGAACTATCAGAAATTGTCCAAATAAGCGGACCAGATGAGCGTACCAGATGAGCGGACCAGATGAGCGGAACCACTGAAAAAAAACGTCTTTGGAGCGGACCTATCTGGTAATTTCGAGCGAACCTACTCAAAATATGTCCAAAAAGCGGAACTAGCTGACCCTTAGAGCGGATCTAACTGGTAATTTGAAGCGGACCTGTCTGCTGATGTCATTTTTTGAACGTGCACGTATAAGCGAACCCCCTAAAATCCTAAGTTCTAGGTTGATTTTAGATCTGAAAATTTCAAGGGTTTACTAATACATGATTCCGAGTGCACTGTGTGAAATTGAGCTGGTTTTACCGTGAAAATTTTTTGAAATTTGAAGAAAGTGTAGAAAAACAGATGAAATGCAGCTGAAATGGCAAGAACTCCTCCTCCTGAGCTCTGATACCAATTGTAGGATCGTATTCGGACCTGTTTGAGTCTATCAGAAGAATTCCTATCCAAATCAAGAGGCGGAAACTAATGATTTGATGCAATTTCAGCGAGATTCACTTTTAACTGTTGTTGTATTGATAACTGATGCGATTACACATTTAGACAACACTTCGGCAGCACTTCGTGGCTTGCCGGAAGATTACACCTCTCTAACTCACTACTTAGATCCGCTTGACATGCTCCTATATATAGTCCAACAGGATTCGCTTATACGGTCATGTCCGTATAAACGAATCTACATCATGACAAATAAGCGGACCTATGACCATGACATATAAGAGGACCTGACCTAATGACACATGAGCGAACCTGACATAACATGTGAGCGAAATCACATGCTAGACATATTACGGACTAAATCACCTAATCTTCATGAACGAAATCACAATTTCTTATCATAAATCCTTTTGTCTCTTATGAGATGATACCATGATGACTTCATCATTATGATGTCATCATCAAAGATGGTGACATCATCCTCTTTCATATCCGTAACGAGACTGAGACTCGACATAAGACGAAGACGACAGATGAAAGCACCAACAGACTCCCCCTCAGATGTTGACGAGTCTTAAGTGTCGAGTCTTTACATCTTCAGTCTTTATCGATCTTCGACCTTCCTCTGAAGTATTTGTCATTACAAGAATCCTCATTCTCTATCTTTATCTTCAACAAAATCCTCTCTCTCAAATGTTGAATATCATGGTGTCTTCAGACTCCCCCTCTCAATCTGCTGGGATCGTAGTCTGGAATTAACAAGATCATAATCTGGCTTTCATCCTGCTCTGGATTGAAACCCGGCCAACCTGCAAAAACTCTACCCAAAAATAAATTTTCTAATAACAATTTGTGGATAAGATTATCAAATCTAATTAACCACTTGCAAGAATAACATTTTTATTGCAAAACATTTTCTCATTTCATTACAACAATCTTCAAACACTTTCACCCAAACCATTTGTTCATCATGTTTAGCACTTGGAATTTCAAAAATCAGCTTCTCAACATCAGTTGTCGAAAATCTTTTTGGTAATCCGATCGGACGGCATTCCGTCCTGGTCGTTCCGTTCGTCTTACACTTGGTTGTTTTGATAGTTTGTCATTTTATCGAGATGTTTTGATAACGTGTTAAGCAACAGAAACCTCGTCAATACTTGGTACCCCTGATCGGACAGGAATCACCCAAATCTGGCCGGTTAACTGTTCGAGACAGTGTTCCATGCTTAACCCGAAATCGGTAATCTCGTGGATAGAATCCAGATCTTGAACCAACACAACCACCAGAACGAGTAGTAAGTCGGCACAAGCTCCGATTCTATCGGTTTTGAATGCATTTAGTGTAAAAGAGTTGAAAGAAGGTTGGGAAACCATCCTTCAATCCTTTTCGTCATGATTATGTTTAGATCTATGGAAGATCTTTGTTTGTTCATGTGGAAATCGGTTAGATCTAAGTTGTTCTTGGTGAATTGAGGCCAAAACATGAAGTTCTCAAGAACACATGATGACGTCATCCTAGAACACCTTGAATCTTGATGATTTCACGGTTAAAAGTTAAGATTCAAAAGATAGAAAGGTGTAGAATCGTGTGTAGATCAAAGATGTACAAGATTTAGGTTGAGATCTTACCGGAATTGCGAGAAATCGGAGAAAAAGCAAGGTTAGAGCGCTGGTCGGACGTCAGAGAGCAAAAGTGGAAAGTTTGATGGTGACATGGGGTATTTATAGGGTTACCCAAAGTGGAAAGGAGCTTGTCGATCGGTTGGCAGCCCGGTCGAACAGCTGGCCGATCGAGCGGCAGCTCGATCGAACGGCTGGTCGATTGGCTGGTCACCTGATCGATCGGTCGCTTGGTTCGAGTGTTCGGTGCGAAAAATTTTGCCGTTTCGATTGCGATTGCGAGCGTTGCGATGCGATAGAATTTCCTAGTCAAATTACTTTTAATCCCAACTACTATATCAACATACAATCTTCCTTATTTCGTATTCGTTTAGCGTTTGCGATTCGATTGCGATTGAGTTTCGATTGCGTTTCGATTGATCACCACAACATAACATAAATAAACATGCACAAGTAACACATAAGGCACACATACACGTATAACAATAACCAAAATGCATAATTCGAGTTGCGAGTGCGATTGCGATAGCGATAAAGCGATTAAACATGCGATAAATATCGAATATACCTCGATTATAATAAGTACTCCACATAATACAACTAACGTTAAGCATAAATTAGACTAAATACGAGTCAAAGAAGTCAAAACAGGAATTGAGCAAGGAGAGACAGGTCGCAATTAGCAATATTTTCTTCCTTTGACTTCAATCTTGACTTTGACTTTGACTTTCGAAACACGGGGTGTTACAGCCTCCACTAGTTGAGGGAAATTCGTCCCGAAATTAGGCTGAAGCCGTAACAAACAATTGCGGGTACTTCGCCTTCATGTCGCTTTCGAGTTCCCAAGTGAACTTTGCGCCTCGTTTGCCTTCCTATCAGACTTTCATAATAGGAATGTGCGAGCGTCTGAGATGCTTGGTTTGGCGATCCATGATTTCGACAGGCTTCTCCACGAAGTGTAGTGTTCGTTTAGTTGGAGGTCATCGAGGGGTACAATTAAATCATGCTCAGCCAGACACTTTCGGAGGTTTGAAACATGGAAAGTCAGGTGGACATTACTAAGTTCCTCCTGTAGTTCGAGTCTGTAGGCGACTTTTCCAATTCTTTCCAGAATCTTAAAAGGTCCAACATATCGAAGCGCTAGTTTCCCTTTCTTGCCGAATCGGACCTCACCCTTCCAAGGTGATATCTTTAGGAGTAAGTAGTTGCCAACGTCAAATTCAAGGGGCTTGCGTCGTCTATCGGCGTAACTTTTCTGTCGACTTCGAGCTTTCAACAAGTTGTCTTGAATTTGGAGGACTTTGTCAGTCGTTTCTTGTAATAGCTCGGGACCGGTTAGTTGCGAGTGACCAATCTCGTGCCACACAATAGGCGATCGACATTTTCTTCCGTATAAGGCCTCGAATGGTGCCATCTGAATGCTGGAATGATAACTGTTATTGTACGAGAATTTGACTAACGACAGGTATGCATCCCAATTACCACCGAAATCTATGACACACGAACGGAGCATGTCTTCAAGAGTACAGATCGTTCTCTCAGTCTGACCGTCAGTTTGAGGGTGAAATGCGGTACTTAGATTAAGCGTTGTACCGAGAGCAGCTTGAAACGTTTCCCACAGTCGCAAGGTAAACCGAGCATCACGGTCAGAGATGATGTCGCGAGGCGTCCCATGTCGACAAATGATCTCATTGGTGTAGATTCGGGCTAATCGTTCTACCTTGTAGTCTTCCCGTATTGGCAAAAAGTGGGCTGATTTGGTCAAGCGATCAACAACAACCCAGATGCTGTTGTGACCTAATGGCGCGCGCGGGAGCTTTGTTATGAAGTCCATAGCTATACTCTCCCACTTCCATATAGGGATCGAGGGTTGTTCGAGTAAGCCAGAGGGTCTTTGATGTTCAGCCTTGACCTTCGAGCAAGTCAGGCACTTTCCAACGTAGAGGGTGATATCTCTTTTCATTCCCGGCCACCAGTACTTGTAGCGAAGATCCTGGTACATTTCGTCGGCACCGGGATGAATAGAATACCAGGATTTGTGGGATTCGTCCATCAAAATCTGTCGCAAATCAGTCCGTTTAGGGATCCAAATCCGGTCCAGAATGGAATATCCCATTCGGCTTATTCACAAGCTGAGAGCGTCGGCAACGACATTTGCTTTGCCTGGGTGATAACGAATCTCACAGTCATAATCATTGAGAAGTTCTACCCATCGGCGTTGATGCATATTAAGTTCCTTCTGGTCAAAGATATGTTGTAAGCTCCTATGATCGGTGAAGATCGTACACTTTGTACCATACAGGTAGTGTCGCCAAATCTTTAATGCAAAAACAACTGCGCCTAGCTCGAGATCATGGGTTGTATAGTTCTTCTCGTGGATTTTGAGCTGACGAGATGCGTAAGCTATAACCTTGTCCCGTTGCTTGAGGACACAACCAAGACCAAGGTTGGAAGCATCACAATAGACAATGAAGTCGTCGTTTCTGTTGGGCAATGTGAGAACAGGAGCATTGCAAAGCATGCGCTTGAGGGTTTGGAAAGCAGACTCTTGTTTAGTTCCCCAAACAAAAGGCTTGTCTTTATGCGTGAGCGGTAAGCGGCACAACGATCATTGAGAATCCTTCGATAAATCGTCGGTAATAGCCCGCTAGTCCGAGAAAAGAACGGACTTCAGATGGGTTCTTAGGTGTAATCCAACTCTTAACGGCTTCAATCTTCGCGGGATCAACATGGATACCTTGACTATTTATAATGTGACAAAGGAATTGAACCTCCTCCAGCCAGAATTCTCACTTGGAGAACTTGGCATAGAGTCGATTCCCTTGGAGTAGCTCGAGAACCAAACGTAGATGTTGCGCGTGTTCGGCTTTCGACTTGGAATAGATCATGATATCGTCGATGAACACGATGACGAAACGGTTGAGATAAGGTTTACACACGCGATTCATCAGATCCATGAAAACCGCGGGTACGTTGGTTAAACCAAAAGGCATAACAACGAACTCATAGTGGCCGTATCGAGTGCGAAAATCAGTTTTGGGTATATCTTCCTCCTGAATGCGTAGCTGGTGATAGCCTGAACGTAGATCGATATTCGAGAAACATGTAGCACCTTGTAGCTGGTCAAACAAATCATCAATGCGAGGCAGGGGATAGCGATTCTTGATAGTCAACTTATTCAGTTCCCGATAGTCGATGCACATCCGGAACGACCTATCCTTCTTTTTGACAAAAAAGGACTGGCGCGCCCTAACTTCGTTCGGCACGCATCCCTTTAGTCATACCGTGACTTCAAGTCGTTGGAGTCCGTCGAGACTTTGGTGAGAGTTTTGTAAAACCAAGTAAAGGTTGGAACAATTCGTCAAGGTTAGGGTTTCACCCCTAGCTTAACAACTTCGTTCCTGTTTTGATAAAAAATAGAAGAGAATCATGCGTTAAAGTATGGGTTTCACTCCTATTTCAACGTAATTTCTCGAGTTTATAGATAAAAATGTGGGTTGAACAAGCAATTTAGTCGAGAGTTTGCGGTTTCCACACCTAATCTCGACTTAATTTCTCATTCATATTCGAAAATTCGAGTGCAGTGATAGTGGTGCAGCGTAGGTGAGAATAACGAGAAATAGCAAGTACGCTCACACATAATTCTTACTGGACATGCACGTCTCAGTCTGTTGGTTCCTAACTATAGACTAGGTCTCTAAGACATCGACCCAGACTTGGTCGAATCTTTCCTAATTCCCTATAGTTATGGCTCTGATACCAATCTGTCACGCCCCAACCGATGGCGGAAACATCGGGGCGTGGCACTGAGCGAAACAGATTGTCCAGAAGTTTCCATAACAACTATATTTATCAAATATTTAAAGCAACACGTCCCATACCATGTCATAAATGATAATACAATTATTACAGAAAAGATTTAATTAAATTGTTCTGTTCTGACAACTCAAATTTTTATTACAGACAATTGTTTATTGTTGACCTAGGTCTTTCCTAGCCTCGATTTCACAGCAGAGTAAGCAAATAAGCATCCTAAGCACCTGTCACATACGTTAAAGTAAAAGTCAATACACATAGTGTAAAGGTGAGCATACAAGTTTGATAATAACATATAGAGTTCGAAATCGTTACGCATAACCAGCACGTACACAGTGTAAAATGAGGCATGTTAGTTATCGACATGAACCTATCGATACCAATGACTGCGGGTTGACAGCCCAAGGCAGTTCGCGATACATACTCATCACTGTGAGCCATGTAGGTAATTGTCCTTAACAACCCCTGTGTGAACAGGTGTTGAGTCCAAACTAATAGTACTATCGTTGCTAAGGCAGGTAGACAGCAATCCATGTGTAAACATAACAAACAAGCATTCATTAAGTCACGTATACATGTGATAACAGTTAGCGTTTAAAGTATTGCGTAGTGTGTTCGATGTGATTTGGTATAAGTAACATATGTAACACCCAAAAGTGCGTAAAGCAAAAAGGGATCGAGTATACTCACAGCGATTGGTGGATTGAAGGGAGCGCTAGAGAGTAGGGTTAGCCTGAACAGATTGATAGCATAACGATAAGCGACACGTAAAACGATACAGAGTGCAAGTGGGTAGGACAGCAGTTCGATCGGATGGTAGTCCGATCGGACAGCCGGTCGTGCAAGTGACAGTCCGTTCGGACAGTCGTTCGGTCGGATGACCTTTCGAGTAGATTGTTAATTCCTTTGGGAAGGATGTGTTTGTGTATGATGGCTTGACTTTTAAAGTTTTCGTTGTAGCATTCTAAAATCATTGAAGTATCTCTACCTTTCAGGTCGATCGATCGAACGACCGTTCGATCGGGCGACAGTCCGATAGGTTGGGCACTTCAGCGAGAACAAGTTCACAGCAGTTTGTTGTTCGATCGAATTGCAGTCCGATCGGGTGGCAACCTGCTGGTATTGAACATGTTGAAAATAGTTTAAGTGTTGAAGTCAGAACATCACATGGTCGAGTGGTAGTCCGATCGAATGGTACCCTGATCGGTCAGCCCTTCGTTCAATGTTCATCTTTCAAGGTTTTGAAAACAAAAGTTAAGTGTGGGACCAAGGTATAGATCGAACGAGTGACAACCTGTTCGGACGACAGTCCGATAGGTCGGTAGTCTGATCGGACGGCATTCCGTCCTGGTCGTTCCGTTCGTCTTACACTTGGTTGTTTTGATAGTTTGTCGTTTTATCGAGATGTTTTGATAACGTGTTAAGCAACAGAAACCTCGTCAATACTTGGTACCCCTGATCGGACAGGAATCACCCAAATCCGGCCGGTTAACTGTTCGAGACGGTGTTCCATGCTTAACCCAAAATCGGTAATCTCATGGATAGAATCCAGATCTTGAACCAACACAACCACCAGAACGAGTAGTAAGTCGGCACAAGCTCCGATTCTATCGGTTTTGAATGCATTTAGTGTAAAAGAGTTGAAAGAAGGTTGGGAAACCATCCTTTAATCCTTTTCGTCGTGATTATGTTTAGATCCATGGAAGATCTTTGTTTGTTCATGTGGAAATCGGTTAGATCTAAGTTGTTCTTGGTGGATTGAGGCCAAAACATGAAGTTCTCAAGAACACATGATGACGTCATCCTAGAACACCTTGAATCTTGATGATTTCACGGTTAAAAGTTAAGATTCAAAAGATAGAAAGGTGTAGAATCGTGTGTAGATCAAAGATGTACAAGATTTAGGTTGAGATCTTACCGGAATTGCGAGAAATCGAAGAAAAAGCAAGGTTAGAGCGCTGGTCGGACGTCAGAGAGCAAAAGTGGAAAGTTTGATGGTGACATGGGGTATTTATAGGGTTACCCAACGTGGAAAGGAGCTGGTCGATCGGTTGGCAGCCCGGTCGAACAGCTGGCCGATCGAGCGGCAGCTCGATCGAACGGCTGGTCACCTGATCGATCGGTCGCTTGGTTCGAGTGTTTGGGGCGACGAATTTTGCCGTTTCGATTGCGATTGCGAGCGTTGCAATGCGATAGAATTTCCTAGTCAAATTACTTTTAATCCCAACTACTATATCAACATACAATCATCCTTATTTCGTATTCATTTAGCGTTTGCGATTCGACTGCGATTGAGTTTCGATTGATCACCACAACATAACATAAATAAACATGCACAAGTAACACATAAGGCACACACACACACACATATAACAATAACCAAAATGCGTAATTCGAGTTGCGAGTGCGACCGCGATAGCGATTAAACATGCGATAAATATCGAATATACCTTGATTATAATAAGTACTCCACATAATACAACTAACGTTAAGCATAAATTAGACTAACTACGAGTCAAAGAAGTCAAAACAGGAATTGAGCAAGGAGAGACAGGTCGCAATTAGCAATCTTTGCTTCCTTTGACTTCAATCTTGACTTTGACTTTGACTTTCGAAACACGAGGTGTTACAACCTTTACCCTTATCCTATCAGAGAACTTTATGATGAATCGTCTCTCCCTCCTTTCAAACCTCCATGTAATAACCTTAGCAATTTTTTTAAGTTTTTGGCGTTTTGGACAATATGTGGCGTTTTAGGCAATGTTTTTAGTGTGTTTGAGTTTGTATTCTCATGGTCTACTTTTATAATGATTTTTTTCGCGCATGACAGGTAATTATGGCGTTTTGAAAAAGATAAATAAATTCAGTTCCCCAAGTATTTGGCTTTCAATATAATAAATGTTAGTAATTATGTTTCCGTCGTTTCATTTTACTGTTTTACAGTTACCGTGTTTTGTTTTCAGATTCATCTGTTTTTATAGTGTAACGCGTCTAATCTTGACGATTTTAATAACTGTTATGCATTGGTGATGGTCTTATAATTAAATTTGAATTTAAAAGCTTTAAAACGTACTTTAAAAGTTTTTTTTTAATAAAAAAGTGATATATTTTTACTAAATGTACAATAAATTAACATTAAAGAACTTTTAAGCCCTAAACTATGAATAAAAAATGTTAAAGCATAGAACGGTTTCGATTGATATAAATTACATTTTTATGTGATTTATGGTATAGTACGAAGTTAATCAATATTTATATATATATATTTTTACAAATGATGTATATCTGATGTACTGTTTGTTTTCAAAGATGACCTTTGTTTAACTACCTTAATTTGATTTTTGGGGAATTAGTCTGTAATAATCCCACCTAGATCTTATTGGCATTAATAATCCTACCTCAGAATATTTCCCTCACCAGTCTCACCTTTCACCTATTTTTCCTACAATGGTCCCCCGTTAAAAAAACTTAACAGAGTTAATCATTTTTCCAAATTACAAACAGATTTTTTAGGGCTTTTGATCAGAACGATGATACGAGTCCATTGATGTAAAACCTACTTCGAAATGGTGTTCCAAATGACTTGATTTTGGTTAATTGGAAATTTAAACACCTGAATTGAAGCGCCGTTTTCATCGTTTGGAGCACCGTTTCGAGGCAAGTTTTACATCAATGGACTTGTATCATCGTTCTAATTAAAAGCCCAAAAAATATGTTTGTAATTTGGAAAAAAGCTTAACTCCGTTAAGTTTTTTTAATGGGGGACCATTGTAGGAAAAATAGGTGAAAGGTGGGACTGGTGGGGGGAATATTCTGAGTTGGGATTATTAATGGCCAATAAGGTCTAGATTAGATTATTACAGGCCAATTTCCCTTGATATTTTGGTTTAAAAAATATGAATTAAACCCAAAACGATATGGAAAAAATTGTAAAAGGTAGTTAATCAGATGATCCTTGTGGTTTAGACGTATTGCAAGTTTGATTTGATACTTACATTGGGTGATTCTCATTGTTTGCATTATCTCTCTCTATACATACATAGATACATATGAAAAGTCTTTTTGTATAAGGGATGGTGCCTAACATAAATAGGGGTTAGCTTATCTGTTAATTGTGTATGGAATGCCAAAAACACCTTTCACATTAAATATGTAAGAACAAGAATGATAAATATTAAAAATAATTAATTAATTAAATAAAAATAATACATTATCTTTGTCACACCCCAACCGATGACGGAAACATCGGGGCACGACACTGAGCGAAACAGATGGTCCAAGATATTCCATAACAACTATTATTACCAATTATTTAAGCATCACGTCCCATACCATGACATAAAAAGTAACACAGTTATTACAGACAAGTAGTTCTCAAAGACAAATAAAAGCTGTTCCGACAACTCATGAAATGTTTGTTTGTTTCTAGACTCTTCCTAACTTGATTCCACAAAGCTAGCAAGCAAAGCATCCTAAACACCTGTCACATACGTTAAAGTATAGTGTAAAGGTGAGCATACAAGTTTAATAGTAAATAGATAGCGAAAGCGAGTTTACGCATAACAAGCATGTAACATGTATAATGTGAAGCAAGTAGGTTATCGACAATGAAATATGCACAGACGTGACTGCGAGTTGTAGAATGCGCAACACATGTCACCACCATGAAACGTGAAGAAAAGCCCTTAACAACCCCTGTCCACGACAGGTGTTGAGTCTAAACTATAGTACTATCGTTGCTAAGGTGTCAGGCAACAATCACTGTGTAAACATAACATACAAGCATTCATCGAGTAACATGTATAACAAGCAGTAACAGTTAGCGTATAAAGTGTTGCGTTGTGTGATCGATGTGATTTGATATAGGTAACGTATGTAACACCCAAAAGTGCGTAAAACAAAAAGGGATCGAGTATACTCACAGAAACTGCTTAATAAATAAACACCGTCTTGGATTGAAGGGAGCGCTGAGAGATTAGCCTGATTACAGAACGATATTATAAGCGATAAGCGGTGCTTAAAATGATGCGAGAGACTGAGTGACGAAGGGACATCCGAACTGATGGCAATCTGGACGGATGGTCATCCGATCGGATGGCCATTCGGTCGGTTTGCCACTCGTTTGGGATGGATGTGTTTGTGTATGATGTGACTTTGAAGTTTTCGTTGTAGCATTTTGAAAACAGAGAAGTATCTCTACCTTTCAGGCATGGTTGCAAAAGTCGCTAGGCGTTCCCTACTCGGATTTGAGAGTAATCGGGAATATTCGGGAAGTACTCGGCCTAGGCGGAGATTACTCGGGGAGTAATTATCCTAGCCGAACAATACTCGGTCCTCGGCAGCCGACCTTGTAGCGAGTACTCGGGGAGTACTCGGAGCCTAGGCGGGACTTTTACAACCATGCTTTCAGGTCGCCCGGTCGAACGGTCGGATGTCCGTTCGCTTAGATGGTAATCCGTTCCAAGTGAGATATTTCTTAGAGAACAAGTTCACAACAGGGTGGTCATTCGATCGGATGGTTCGTCTGATCGGATGGCCATTCGCTGGAACTGATGATCTTTGAAAATTTGTAAAAGTGATTAAGTGTTGAGTTCATACGTCATCCAATCGGATGGCAATCCGATCGGACGGCAGTCCGTTTGGTGACTTGCTCGTTTTGAAATTTGTTAAGTTTGGAAGTTTGTGGTTTGATCGAGACGGCGTGACTACGTGTTAAACAACGGAAACTCCTTCAAGTCTAAGTTATCCGATCGGACGAGAATCACCCCATTTTGACCAGTTAACTGTTCTTGACGGTTGTTCATGCTCAACCTGCTAAGTCGGTTATCTCGCTGATAGGAATCAGATCTCAGACTGACACATCACTAAAGAATGAGCGGAGGGCCTGAATGAGCTCCGATTCTATCGGGTTTTAAGTGCATTGAGTGTAAAAGAGTTGAAAGAAAAGTTATGAAAACATCTTTCAATCCTTTTAATCCTGAAAATGTTTGGATTTGTGCGAAAATCAGTGCTTAAACATGTTGAAATCTCTTAGAGCTGAGTTATTCTTGGTGGAATGAGGTCAAGTCTTGAAGTTCATAAGAACCCCACGATGACATCATCCTAGAGCACCTTAAATCAACCGATTTCATGGTTAAAATGAAGATTTGATGGTGAAAAATATGAAGAAGTGTGTGAAGATCGAAGAAGTACAAGATTTGGAGTAGAAACTTACAAGAATCGCGAGAAATCGAGAGAAAAGAGGCTGGGAGTCGAAGGGTCGCACTAGAGCTGTTACATCACTATTCAAGTGATGTGACAGGTGCTATTTATAGATGCCAAAAGAGGAAAGGCGGCGAACGAAGTGCGGTTCGATCGGATGGTCATCCGGACGGATGACCATTCGATTGAATGGTCATTCGATCGGATGGTGGTGTGGATTGGCTTTCGATGTTTTATTTCATGCGTTGAGCGTTGCGATGCGTTTCGAGTAAGCGATGCGATAGTATTACACATTAGTTACACAAATAACCTAACTACAAACTAACACAAAACTGATTCGTAAATCTCGAGTTGCGATGAGATTGCGTTGTGATAGAATTGCGATTGCGATTAATCACCTCAACATAAACATAAGATGCACAAGTAACACATAATAACACACACACGTAAACAATGTCCAAAACCTATAGTTTGGTTGCGATAGCGATGCGATTAGCGATAAAACTGCGATTTATTAACATATACTCCACATAATACAACTAAAGCAATTTAAATTAGAGTATCGATTACAAGTCAAAGAGTACAATCAATAATTAAGCAAGGAGTGACATATCGCCATTAGCAATCTTTTCTTCCTTTAACTTTGACTTGTATTTTGACTTCAAAAACGCGGGTTGTTACAATCTTAACACCCACCTCCCCACACCCCCCCCCCCCCAAAAAAAAAAACACCCAACAACCCTAGCCAGATTCAGCACCCCCTTTGCCTTCCCATTTCTAGTAGCTAGCTAAGGGTGTGTAACTGGCGGTTTGATTCGGGTTTTACCATTAACTATGATGATAATTGTTAGTTTTGGTTATGAATTTTTCTTGACCATAACCATAATCAAACTTTGGTTCTGATAATCGGTTATGAAGGTCAATTATGGTTTCGCTTTGATTAATTTCAGTTAATTAACCGATAGACGAGACACCTGGCTTATTTTCTAAAATTGATCTCCTAGAAGCTTCAGCTTTCACACATTAAAGAAAGTACAAGGATAAAAAGGCATAAACAAATGAATATGTATGATGCTAAACATCAATTTTTTTTCTTCAAAAATTATAAACAATTGACAAAAATAAGGTAACACTGACATCAAAGTCAATTATTTAGTTTAAAAAAAGTATCGAAAAATCCATAACTAAATTTGGTATACATATGTAACACCTCAAAATATTAATTTTGACTATGTAATTATTATGATATATTAGCATGAAGTGATGTAACTAAGAATACTTAACCTAGTTAATATTATTTGACTATTAGTAAGAAGGTGGCCAAACAAGATAACTAGGAAAAACCTAAGTGACTGCAATTGGATATGTTAGAAAGTTGATTATGTAAAATAAAGGAAAAAAAATAAAAACATTGGTTAATGTGTGTGTGTGCCGATTTGAGAGAGAGAGAAGTCTCTCTAGTTCAATCCATCAAAAAATCCACCAAAATCAAGATGAAAATTGTGTAATTTCCCTACATGTTTGAAGATTCAAAACCTCTAACATTATCAAAACATAAGGTGTGCTATGGAATCTCATTTGATGGGTATTCAATGATAGGGGTCATTGGGTAATAAAAGCCTAGTACAAATTCTAGCAAATTAAATGTAAATTGATGTAATAATGGTGTGTAGAACCATCATATTGTCTAGATGTTTGAAGTACTTGAGTAACTTAGAGATTTAGATAAGTGTTCATACATGTATTGAAGTGGGGTTTAACATAAGAATGAAATCCCAATTCTTGTATGATTATGTGATGATTGGCTTTAATAACTTGAAATTTGTGTTAACTAGATTCTCATGAATGTATGAAGTTGTTGAAATATAATGATATGGTGATTTTGTTGGCAAATCATGTAATTGTGATAGCTTTTGAGAGAATGCCCACAGAGTGTTTGTTTGGATTGAACCTTACCAGAGGAACATATAATTAAAGCCAAAACCGGATCACAACAGTGGATTCACAATAAGCAGCTGTTTACATTAGACTTTCCCCTTGAAAGTGATTATAACAACTGATGGTCTTGTATCCACTGTCCGTATACTACTACTGCTACCCTTTAAACTGCTGATATAGCCCTGAAGAAGTAAACACTGCTGGTTCAATCTACTGATGACAAAGCACTGCCCACTCAAGGACTGATCAACTTTGAGGAAAGCACTGATAGAAGAAGATAGCAGTAGTTTAGTGTATTACTTGTCTTATGTAGAATCAGTGGTTAAGATTAGCAGTGTTTGTATAGGAACAGTGGTTACAGGTTGTTAGGCTGTTAGACGTCGCTTTCATGGTGACGTCAGCTGAGATGCCTCAGTGGTTTGGTTTGCCTATAAATGGAGCAGTACTCTGTACTGTTACATTTGATTGACTGAGTGAGTTCTTCTCCTCTAGTCCAATCCTTTCATCTTGTGTGCAATCAACCATGGAGTATCAGGCTGAGGGTGAGTTTAGTTTGTAAGCTTTCTTTGTAATCTTTTGATTTGCTTTGTAACCTTTCGATTGATGAAAAGCATGTGTTTATCAAAACTATTTTCCTCTTTGATTGTGTTTATAAAGTTTGTGTTCATTTCCGCTGCATAACTCATTGAATCATGTTTATTAATTGTTCATTTATTACAAATAAACACAATCATGAGAGACTCAGATCTTGACAATTGGTATCAGAGCTTGGACAGTCAAATTCGATCTAACAGTCAATTTGACATAACAGTTCAGCTCAAAATTCATTGATACTAAGGTTGATTGCATTTAGTTGAAAAACAGAGTAACGAGTGATCACGTTCAAAGCTGCTATTCAAAAACTCTGTAAAACAACCAAGATGTCATAAGATACACAAATTTCACACAACAAGTGATGTCATGCACAAGTCATCCATAGTTTTCAGATCTGAAAACATGTCTGGTAACTATGGTATGATCAATTCTTTTCAAAATTGATTTCAACTGTTGTTATGAAATTTGTGATGGTTTCATCATGTTTGATACTAAAGTATGAACCTCAGATTAACAAAAACCTATGTTCATAAAAACATTTGTGTTTTTGCTAACGTAAAAAGAGGGAAATTAACACTTTAGTCATTAGATCATATGTGTTGAAAAACAGGTTGAGAATCATCAAAAGGACCAAATCAACCTTGTTAAAAATACATTAAGAAAATCAGGGGTCAAAATACTCCGAATCATATGTAATATGAGATTTGATAATGGAACGTGTACAAATGTGGCCAGATTTCTCAAAACATTACTGCAAAATGATTATTGGAATAAATATTCCTTCAATAAAACCTCCCAGTGAGTATTTCAGTACTTATGAATGGGAAGGGTAAAATGGGAAAAAGAAAAATTTCAAAATCTCAAAAGTGTGTTTATCTCAAAACCTTTGTAGTCAAAAGAAAAGAGAATAAATGTAAAACACTTAAGAGTCAAAAATTGGGGTAACAATGGTCATTAAGCAACTGTGTGCATTCATTGGTTCAGGAAAAGGTTCAGGTAAAAATAGGATTTCCAGTGAATAAACTTACAAGAGGACTAGACAAATTTTCAGAATCATCACATTTCCAGTGTCCTCATTTTTGTTGTCAATCAATCAACAAGAAAAAGGTCTCAAACAGTGGTTATTACAATGTATTCCAAACCACTGACCATTTTTCATAAAACTTGATTTTAATAAAACTTGAGAATGATGTGACTGCGTGTTTTATTGGGAAATTTACCAGATCTTTTTGATGCTGTTTTCAGAAAAAACCTTTATTTATTTTTCTTGAAAAGTTTTTTCTCAATAAAACAGGATATATTATTCCTTATTTTTCTTTAGAATGATATATTTTGTACTTTTACTTGTTTTTTATAGTAAAAGTTTCAATCTCCTGTCAGGATATAAAACCTTTATTTTTTTTGGTGAAATTATCCTTATAAATGGATCAAAAGGAAATGGTACAAATGTCAAGTTTATGTCAAACTCAAGTTTGTTTTAAAACGGATCAAAGATTGATTGTTAAAAGACCTTAAAATGCTTGGGTACTCATGTTCTAATTCAAAAATTATGACACAAAATGAGTAGCCTTAGTAAAAAGGGTCTACGTCATCTGAGGTACTAAACCACTGTTAAGAATCTATAAAAGCTTCAAAACCTGTAATTGACATGTGGCAAAACCTTGGATGAAAATTTCTGTAAAAACTGCTGACATATTAAACTTGACAATTTGCATCTAAAATGTATTTTGTTGAGAATAACAGTCTTGCAGATATTTCAAAATCACCATCAACAGATGTTAGACATGATATTGTGATTTCACAAGATAAAATCATTTCTTTCATCAGAACAGCAGATGCTCAAAATATTCGTCAAGAGCTTATCCACTGGTGCACTAACAGTTGCTGATATACTAGTCTTTCAAATCTTTACCATTACCCCTAACCACTGCTTTGCTCAAACATCTGTTTCCTAAATACTGTCCACTGCTGAAAGTCAACCCCTGTTCTCTCATTCTCTTGATAAGCACTGTTGTTCAAAAATCAGTGTTGTATCCACTGATGTGCTATCTACCGATAGTAAAAATCATCCACTGCTATCACATTATTACCGTTGTAACCACTGATGCCTGCTTCATCAGTGGCTCTCAAAACAACTGTCCTCAATAAAACATCTCTTCATCAGCGGTTGACACGTGGTCAGTTTTTAGCCTTCAGATCTTTGTAACCGCTGCCACATCAGCATTCACTTTCTCCCTAAATAAAACCCTGATCAAAACCCAAACAGGGTTTTACTGTCGAATTGAATTCTTAAAAATTCCCTTATCAAAGCAGTTTTTCATCTCATTTCCTCAAATTTCTTCACAACCTTCTTCGATCATCATCTTCAATATGACAAAATCGAAGTCATCTGCAAAACCCACTTCCAAATCATCCTCAAAAGAGGCCTCTCAAAAGGCCAAACCCACTGAAATTCCACACAAACCCTCTCACAACATTTTGGGTCTTCTTACAAAACCCGACACCACCGATGTTTTTGATTCCATCATTGATCTCATGTCTGCGTCAAAGTACAAAACTTTACTTACAACAGATGCTCTCATTTACCTGCAAACCCAGAGAGAGTTCTGGAATAATTGTACCCTTGACAAACAAGGCGAAGAAGTCATAGCCATTAACTCTACTCTACAGGGAAAAGCAGTCCAAATCACACCAAAATCCATATCAGAAGTCTTTCAGCTCGATGATCAACAAGGTAAAACTTGCTTTAATAAAAACGAGTTAAAAACCGACTTTATTGAAAGAGGGTATGCCGATACAATGATGAAGAGGGATACCTTACAAAAAGGATTTTTCCCTCCTGCAACAAGATTTTTATTTCATACCCTGTTACTGTGTGCTTAAAATAAAACCACCTCTTTTAATGAAATACCATTAAAGATTCAAAACCTGGGGTATGCTATTCTTCAAGAAGAAAATTTCAATTATTCCCAGGAAATCTTTAATGATCTGGTAAAAAATGCTAATAAAAAGCCATTCTTACTTTTTCCAAGATTTTTAAGCTATTATTTTGAAAAGAAATTTAGTAAGGATGATGCTTTTGCAATAAAACAAGGTGAATCTTTTCAAATGAACAACTTAACTGCTGAAACTTTTACACGGATGTCAACACCTTGCAAAACACAAGTAGAGGTGCCTGAGCAGAATTTAGCAGCTACCACTGCTCCTCAGGTATCTGCTGCTGAGCCCACTGCTCAAGGTGATCAAAGTAGCAAAACAACTGCTTTGAAACCCACACCTACAATCCACAAAAGGCCAAAACAAAAGAAAATTCTAAAACCCCCCAAACCCATCAAAAAGGCAACTCTGGAGGATGAGATACCAGAGCAACTGCCAGTGACATCACAAAAGTCACCAGAAACCACTGCTGCTTCTTCCTCACAGCAGTTGGTACAAATATCTCAACCCATAACAGAAACTCCTCCTGCATCCTCACAAAAGGATCAGGTTGTAAGCACATGGACCCCGCAATATGAAGCTCTGGACCCAATCGGATCCATCTTCCTCAGTCCTGATCCCAAGGACATGTCTCTTTCATCACCTATATCTTCACCCCTCACATTACCACAATCCATAATACCCTTGTTGCATTCAGTTGCTATAGCTCAGACACAAACCAGTTCCTCTCTATCACCTATCACTGAGAGTACACTCCAACAAGTGACTGGGTCTGATGCTTATACCTCTGCTATCCCAGCAACAACTGAGGAGGTTACACTGCAGGAGTTACAAGTAATTCCTGACAGTAGTTCAAGTGGAGCAGCAACTACAAATGTTGGATCAACAGATCTACATTTGGCCAGTTGTTTCATCAATCAGACTCCCTTGAAGGCAATTTCTTCCATAGCACCTCTGGTAACCACCAGTGAGTTTGTTTTGACCACTGGTACCCTAAAAAGGTTATCAAGTGTTGAAGAAAGAAGACCCCAGAACCAAGAACAAGGGGCATCAATGAATGATTTTTGGGACTCAGTTCCTAAGTCACACATTGGTACAACCACTGCTGGTGGGGAATCAGATGATCCCATTAACTTGGGTGATGATTTAAAAAATCAGGAATTGACGGACAGAGTTGAAAATCTTGAAACATCAGTTGCTGAAATAAAGGATATGGTGCAACAGTTGTTAAAAGCTCAAAAAGCACAATCCACTGCTGTTCCAGCTCAAGCACCTGCACAACCTGCACCTGCTGCAAATGAGCTATGGAACGTATTTCAACCCCTGCTTGAAAAACAAAAACAAATGGCTGATCAGCAGCATGCAATACATGTACAAATGCTGACAAACATGGTGGAGTCAAGATTTAAAGATACTCAAGCAGACATCAAAGCTATTAAGGCTCATATACAAAGCACCACTGGAAAAGTTCCTCCCACTATCCTCTTCATGAATAACTCATTCCCAGATAATGCCAAAAAGGGGGAGAAAATCAAGTGGAAGAAGAAGGGAATTGAGGATGGTGTTTATATTGAACCGGAAAAAGATAGCCAGACTAAAGCTGCCATATTAACACATACTACTCCACCACCAAAACCAAACTCACCACCATTACCTCCTGCCATAAAGCAGAAGACAACAGATGTTACAACATCTGTTGTAATGACACTTTCCACCACCCAAACCACCACCACTGATCCACCCAAGACATCATCAGCCTCTCCTACAATAAAAAGGAGAAGGATTTTTATTCCTGATGATGATTCTTCATCACCACCACCAAAAACATCTTCACCACCTTCAACCCCTGCTCAAAAGCAGAAGACATCTACTGACACATCAGTTGTTGTAATGACAACAGAGGTTGAAACACCAGTTGTTTCAACAACTGTTAGTTAACCACCATCCACCACTACCTTCACTTCACTTCAAGCCATCTTCACTACAATCAACAAATCACCCAAAAGTACTCCTTCACTGAATAAAACTTACACCAGAAAAAGAAAAACAACTCAGGTAAATGAGGACAAATATGATCCTATTGCTGCAAAATATCCACTGGAACTGGAAGCTGTAAAAAATGAGATGAGACAATTCTACACTGAGGATGATCCTTCAAAAAGAAGATTTCCTTCTCTCATAGGCTTCATGGTCCCAGAAAATATGGATGAATATCTCAAGATCAAAGCAAGGCAGGCTAAGATAAGAGCCAAACTTGAATGTGAAGATCAAAGTGACAAAGCCATTTCTGAAAGAATGGAATTTTTGCTCACTAAAGTCAAACAGATGGAAGACTATGCAAGAGATCTGAGCAAAGAAATGTCAACTTTACCACCCAAAGCAGATCTACGAAAAGAAATGAGAAAAGAATAACTTGCATACATCATGAAAGAAAAATTCTATCCAGCTGAAGAAAAACAATTTGAAGAATGGCCAATAGTTTCTTTAAAGCATGAGGCAAACAGAATTGAAAGAATCAAAAATGATCCAAGCAAGAAGAGGACAGCTCCAAACTGGAGCAAATACAAAAAGCTC
Organism: Helianthus tuberosus; assembly: GCA_030545235.1. Lineage (NCBI taxonomy): Eukaryota > Viridiplantae > Streptophyta > Magnoliopsida > Asterales > Asteraceae > Helianthus > Helianthus tuberosus. The sequence continues at coordinate 50,955,913 of CM060364.1, forward strand.
ATTGCTGACCTTACGTCTGAGTACAAAAGAAAGAAGCAGGAACTAGTGGATGCAAAGGTGGATACTGCTAAAGCCATAGCAAAATGGACAAAACAGTATACAGATGAGGCTTATGAAAGGCTGAAAAGAAGAAAAATGACCGATCCTAATTCACCAAAGAAGCCTGCACACAAAGAGCCAAAACAGGTCATTGATCCTAAACCACTGTTCACATCAGCAGATACCTCTATCATTGTGATAAACCAAGAAAAGAGGAAACATCTGACTGTTGCAGAAGAAAAGGAAAAGGAAGTTGAATACTTTGAAGAAGCCATCAAGAAAATGGCTTTAGATAAAGACAGATCAGCAAAGCTTCAAGATCTTGCCAAAAAGGTTTTAAACAAACCATCATCACCAAACACATCAGCAGAAATATCAGACATTGAGCTAGATCAACAAAAGTGACAAGAGTAGATTGACAAAGAAGTTGCAGAAGATATAGCTGCAGCAAATGATGTCATAAAAATGGCTTTCCAACAAATGTCTGAAAATTCTGAGCTAGCAAAAGCTCAGGATACTGCTTCACAAATATTTACAAGGCCAAAATCTCCCAACTCATCAGCAAATAAACCTCTCCCAAGAAACCCATTGGGTTCAAAAATACTAAAATGGATGTCTGATCAAAAGACCCATGTATTGACCCTGTTCAGATCCAGTGGATAAGTGAAGTACATATCAAGGAAACAAGCACTAAGCCTTGGTGTTGAAGATCTACAAGATCTCCTTGAACTTACACTGTGCAGGGATGAGGATGACTCAAGTTCCAAGGACTTTGAAGCAGAATTTAAAAGACAAGCTAAGGAACTTCTGATGAGAAAATAAAGATCCAGAATAATGAAGGGTTTTGGCATTATCTGTTCCAGGGGGAGATTGTTGGGATTGAACCCTACCAGAGGAACAGATAATTAAAGCCAAAACCGGATCACAACAGTGGATTCACAATAAGCAGTTGTTTACATTAGACTTTCCCCTTGAAAGTGATTATAACAACTGATGGTCCTCTATCCACTGTCCGTATACTACTGTTGCTACCCTTTAAACTGCTGATATAGCCCTGAAGAAGTAAACACTGCTGGTTCAAACTACTGATGACAAAGCACAGCCCACTCAAGGACTGATCAACTTTGAGGAAAGCACTGATAGAAGAAGATAGCAGTAGTTTAGTGTATTACTTGTCTTATGTAGAATCAGTGGTTAAGATTAGCTGTGTTTGTATAGGAACAGTGGTTACAGGTTGTTAGGCTGTTAGACGTCGCTTTCATGGTGACGTCAGCTGAGATGCCTCAGTGGTTTGGTTTGCCTATAAATGGAGCAGTACTCTGTACTTTTACATTTGATTGACTGAGCGAGTTCTTCTCCTCTAGTCCAATCCTTTCATCTTGTGTGCAATCAACCATGGAGTATCAGGCTGAGGGGGAGTTTAGTTTGTAAGCTTTTGTAATCTTTTGATTTGCTTTGTAACCTTTCGATTGATGAAAAGCATGTGTTTATCAAAACTATTTTCCTCTTTGATTGTGTTTACAAAGTTTGTGTTCATTTCCGCTGCATAACTCATTGAATCATGTTTATTAATTGTTCATTTATTACAAACAAACACAATCATGAGGGACTCAGATCTTGACAGTGTTTGATAAAATGGCTACATGAAATTGGTTGTAATTAACCCTTTAAACTTTGGTGAAAGTGCTATAAATGATCGCTAGTAAATCCTTGAATTAAATGGCCATGAATGATTATGTAAGCTAATGGTTACTCGGGTTAAAACTATAGGCAATTCAAGTGAGGTTTCGGGAAGCCAAGAAGGAAGGAAACTCGTCAAAAGGTAAAACTCTAGGGTATGTTGCCACATTGTCATGATTTAACATGTTCGAATGATGCTAAGTAGTACACTATCAATAAGTAGAATGAAGGACCTTTTGGGTCATGTGGTATTGAATTTTAAGTCAAATCGTGAAAAAGGGGCATGTAAAACCGAAGTATAAATAACCCACGCGGTTATAGAAGCGGATGTATTGCCTAGTGAAGACAACCATGGTGATGAACTATGGTGAGAATTGAGTAAAGGATAGTCCCCACTCATGGTTTTGAAGAAGACTATGAATGGTGAACAAAATGGGTCGTTTGCGGTCTATTGGCCGCAAACAATGAATCGAACATGTAAAACCAAAGTATAAACGACTCATAGGGTCGTAGAAACTAAGGTATTGTCCAATATAACCAACCACAATCGCGATTGTGGTTGGAGGAAATGGAAAAGATAATGATGAATATGGGAGGATTGAGTTAGAATGCTCAATGCCTTATAATGGGTCGGTTTGGGTAAAACACCTAACCGAAAGAACGAATTGGAGGCTAACGAATCTGGGTCCGGATTGTGGATTTCGGACTTAAAACTAGAAAGGAGAAGTCCTAAATATCACAACTTGAGTTTGGGCCAAATTAGGTAAAACATTGTGAAAATAGCAAAATATTGGCTAAGTGTGAAAATCTGAGATTGTTGCCAACTTTCTAGAAAAGTGGCTCCCCAGTGCATAGCGGGGGAGTTGGTCAACGAGTTTTAGTTAAATAGTCTCCTTGCCGCGTAGCGAGGGAGAAAACTACCCCCCCGGAACACGTGGGCACCCCAACTCGTTTTCAGACCGATTAACTCAGTTACTAACCGTGTAATGAGAATTTTTTGGAGGTAAACTAAGAGTTTTTTTATTCCAAACTAGCGTTGATAGAAAAAGTATTTACCATAACGTGTTAGTCCAAAAGTAATATTGTTTTATATCTCCTTTTTAGTTTCTCACTCCAAACTTCATTGAATAGTTTCACTTTATTAATTAATTATTAACTTAATCATATGTTTATTATAAAAAAAATAATTTGTTGACCTTAAATACCTTTCGAACTTTGCGACCTTCACAATTGATATATGATAATAGAAGAACTGAATGAACAGTTCTTCTATTATATTATCATTGTTAATGAATATTACTTTTGATTCATATATGATAATAGAAGAACTGAATGAACAGTTCTATTATATTATCATTGTTAATGAATATTACTTTTGATATTATAATAAAATACATGGATAGTTTTGTTCGGTATCGGTACAAAAAGGTAAAAACTGGTATCAACCTGGTATAGAAAACGCCAAAAGTCGGTACCGAATTGATACTGAAAATCTTTTAGTTCGGGAATTTCGGTACTGCTACCCGGTACCATTTGCTCATCCTTGATCACGGGTGTCGTAGATTTTCTTCAACTTTTAATGATTTTTTTTTTTTAGTTTCAAGGGTAGGGATGAGTTCGGTGCTAACCGATACCAAATTGATACTCGTACCGAAAATACCGGTTACGGTGCCGGTATATGAAGGTAAAAATCGGTACCAGGAACGCCAAAAGTCGGTACCGAATTGGTACTTAACATCTTTCGGTTCGGAAAATTCGGTACCGGTACCCAGTATCGTTTGCTTATCTTTGACCACGGATTTCATACGAAAAACATCATTACCATACAACTTATTTATTGATTCTCTTTCGGTTATCTTTTAGTGTTTTTCCTACATTTTCTTTTTATCTTGTCAACGGTTACGTGCGCAACGCGCTCGTAGTGATTTCAAAACACATGTAAACACAGACTAAATAATAAAAGAAGTTCGCCGTAACACGGCGACGATGATAAACCTAGTTGAAAATAATATTGAAGATTTTTTATTTTTCTGAAAAGGAAAGAGATTAATACGTTTTTTTTCTATGTTATGTTTTTACTATACATAGGGCTGTTCATAAAGCTCGCGACTCGTAGCTCGGCTCGTGGCTCGCTCGAAAAAAGCTCGTGAAAAACTAGCTAAAAAAACTCAATTTGAGATGACGTGAACCAAGCTGGCTCATTTTATAACCAAGCCCAGCTCGAGCTAAGCTCGGCTCGGCCCATGGCTCCGCTCGTTGGCTCGTTCTTAGGCTCGTTTAACTCCGACGTAAAACTCAAGCCAAGTTTAGCCTCCTGGATTAATTTTGAGCTTGAGCTCGACCCCACCCTGGCTCGACTCGGCTCGACTCGACTCGTTTACAGCCCTAACTATACACGTATAATGAAAACAATGAGTAACGATCCGTAACTAATTAAAGAAAACAACGAGTAACAATAAATTCGTAATTAATTAAATGTATATATTTATATAAGCACCACCTCCAGTTGTAAGAACCGTGAGAACTACACCGTACGGGGCGAGTTGGACCAATTTTTTTTTTCATAAATGTAGATGCGTGTATTATAAACACATTTGTAAAAAAAATTCAAAAAAACAATGTCGTGTGTGCAGTTTTGAGCACCACAAGTTTGGGTCATTTGCCATTTTTTCAATATGTACAAGTCTTGAAAACGTTATGTACAATCATCTAAAGCACACCAAATAATAAAAATGATAAATTCCATAAAGCAATGGATTTTTGGGCGGCCAAACGAATATTTGGGCGGCCAGATTTGTGCATTCAATTTTTGAATTTCGTTTACTCATCCACACCTATTTCCCTATTCTCTCACTATCAACTTTTGAGTTTCTCTCCCTGTTCTTTCATCTTCTTCCAGAGAAACCCTAAAAAGCACGTGCGATGCTCTTGAGGAAGGATATCATAACTCTTGAATTACTGGTATGTTTCTAGTATATATATGTGTGTATTTTAATAGGAAAATATAGAAATTATTTAATTTAATTTCAAATAATAGGTTGGTTCGTCCAAAGTTGAGTACGACTCAAATCCAAATTCGGAATTTGGTTAAGATAATTAGCCACTATGTTTTTATTTATTAACAAACTCAATATAAACATTGTTCTTTTTTATTTTTTATCAATCAACTTGTCATAAACTCATCTTATTTCATGTCGTAAATTTATTCCGTATGGTTGTTTTAGTTTATATATTACATGGATTCTTTAAAATCCGAATACGCATTTCAAACATACTTGAATGAACTGAATCAAATTTGAATAACGGATTTTTAATTCGAGTTTCACTCAATGAAGTAAAATACAAAATAAAAGAATCATGCGAAATAAATTTACTACATGGAATAAGATAAGATTATAACAAGAAGGTTCAGAAAAAAATAGGCTATAGTATGTTGGTTAATAAAGAAAAGGCAAATTGAATTTAAATAATCTCAATTTTTCCAATTTGGCCGATAATAATCACAACTCAGTTATTGGTCGACAATAATGATCCGAACTGGTCCACTTTTGGCCGATAATAGTCTGCGTTAAATATAACTTAACGGAGTTAAATTTTTTTCCGAATTACAAACTGATGTTTTAGGGCTTTTGATTAGAACGAGGATACGAGTTGATTGATGTAAAATTTACCTCGAAATACTGCAGACAACGACGAAAACGGTGCTTCAATTCGGGTGTTTAAACTTCTAATTAACAAAAATAAAGCCGTTTGAAGCATTGTTTCGAGATAAGTTTTATATAAATCGACTCCTATCCTCATTCTGATCAAAATCCATAAAACATCAGTTTGTAATTCGGAAAAAAAGCTTAACTCCGCTAAACTATTTTTAACGACGGACTATTATCGGCCAAAAGTGGACCAGTTCGGATTATTATCAGCCAATAACTGAGTTGGGATTATTATCGACCAAATTGAGAAAGCTGAGATTATTTAAATCCAATTTGCCTAAAGAAAACTATAACGACTGATCATTCGTATCGAATTTTGAATTTAGCTTTGAATTGAATGCAACCTATGATTTTTGAATTGAGAGCATTCACATCAATCCCACCAAATTTTCACCCTAAATTACACTAAAAAATATTACATTTTTTTCTCCCCTTTTCAATTAAATAATAATTTTTTATACCTTTATTATTACATTTTCTCTCTTATCCACTAACAACCACTTTCAAAATATATATACAAAATTATAGAGGGTGAACAGTATCCCCATATATATATATATATATATATACTAGTCGTTTACCCGCGCGATGCGGCGGGAAACATATCACTTAGGTTGGTGAGTTTAGGGCTATGTACGGGGAAGTTTCCAATGTGGCATGTGACGACGATGGTGGCAGTGTAGTAGAACGTGAGGGTCGGTTACGGCCTTCTTCAGCGGCGGAGATTCAGCGGTGTGCGGCGATTGATGGTTTCGTGATGGCGTTTGGTGGTTATTGTGCGTTGGCCGGTTACCGACTTCTGGAGAAAACAAAGAAAATTGTGTGATTCTAGTCATGTTATGAGGGGCTTTAAAGATGTAGGTAAATCAACGGTTTGAATGATGAATCGTATCATTAGTGAGGGGCTTTATTCTCCTCGTTTTTAATTGCTAGTCTAGCCCTTTAGGTTTTGATGCACGGAATAGATGTGGACTCACATGCTATATTTTTTCCTTCTCTATTTATTTATCATTTGATGTACCGTGATTTTGGTTTGGCGGATCCAAAGCTGTTTCTGTGGTATGACAATTGGTTTTATATTCTAAAACTTTTTTCCTTTTTCTGCATTGTGTAATGGTTTGCAATTGAGCCAGCTGATATGTTGCAGTGTGATTGTGCTCGCAAACTTGTCTACAATTGGGAACTCCAGTTGCAGTAGTTAAAAAGGAATTTATCGAGATTTTTTATGCATTGAAAGGTATACACGAGGAATGTCTCAAGCCAATTCAAGTCTTAATGGATTTGCTGGCCCTAATTCTTAATTTTGAACGAATGATAGATGTGTATATATATGAGATCAGTTTACTGGCCCTAATTCTTAATTTCTTAATGGATTTGCTGGCCCTAATTCTTAATTGTCTTATCAACTGCGAATTTAACTAAGCAACTCAGCAAATTTGACTTTATTTAGTCAAAAGTTCACTTTGTATGCAAAATTGATATCAGCAGCAATAAAAAAAACTTTATTTTCTATAATCCCTGAATCGCCCTTAGAGTCAAAGTCACCAATTTCCGTGCTCTGCAACTACTATAATCCAGAATTCCGAGCAAATATATGCAGATCAGCATCTACTACTTTGCTTTGTCGAATTTAGCCTGTATCAGCCTGCAACATATATAATGTTGAAGTCACTTCCATCTCCCATATAATTTTTTGATAAATACAATGTGATAACACAAAACGTTCTAAACATATAGTCTATATTTTCGTCTTATAACGAACAACACAAACTAACAAGATTCTGTTATGTAAGCACTTAAGTTGTGGAAGGATAATTCTCCAAAAAGTTGTGATTCACACACATCAAGATAGTGAACGTAAGCATATAGAAATGCCATAGGGTTGTATCTTGGCAAACATATTGGTGAAAAAGATTCAGATGTCCTGCACCGAGTTAAATATTTTGCAATGTCAGTACCCTTTAATAAGGAGATGCGAAAAAGCATATTGAACTGAATAGATCGAAAGTCACTTAATCTCTAATAGATCGAAAGTCACTTACGAGTTTTACTGTTTTTGATGCATAAAGACCTCTTTAATAAGGAGATGCGAAAAAGCATATTGAACTGAATAAAGTTTTTTTTAATGTATATTTAAGTATTTAACACACTATTTTAGATTAAAAATATCTAAAACTTTCACTAATTAGAATAAAAATATCTAAAACTTTTGGACAAACGGAATTGTGTCAACCTGACCCAACCTGTTTTGACCCGTACAAAATTTAACGGTTTTGACATATTCCATAATGAGCCGGACCCGCCCGATTTGCCACCTCTGAGTTTATTCTAGAGTAAAATGTCATTTTCGTCCCTGAGGTTTGGCCAGTTTTGCGACTATCATCCAAAGGTTTGTTTCTAAGCATCCGGGTCCAACAGGTTTGAAATCTTGCCATTTTCATCCGGCTCGTTAACTCCATCCATTTTTCTCCGTTAAGGGGTATTTCCGTCCTTTTTGTTAACTTAAAGGGCAATTCGGTCTTTTTCAGGGGTTTTCGACTTTTTGGTCTTTTTACATAAAGTGAAAAGGACCAAATTGCCCTTTAAGTTACCAAAAAAAGACAGAAATGCCCTTGACTTAACGGAGAAAGATGGATGGAGTTAACAAGCCTGATGAAAATGGCAAGAACCCTTTGAATCCAAATGTGGAAAAACAAACCTTTGGACGAAAGTCGCAAAACTGGCCAAACCTCAGGCCCAGGGACGAAAATGGCATTTTACTCTTTATTCTATAATATAAAGTAGAAAGAAAGAAACAACCTTACCTAAAAGATTCAGATGACATGACGAAGTTAGCCAGCAGCAACATATCATCGGGATGAAGTGATGATTTCTGCAAGCCTACCAGACTAACAACCTGCATTTTAGTTATATAAGGATGATATCCAGTATTCCACAAACTAAAAAAATATATAAATTTATTTATTTGAAGGGATTGACATAAGAGTTCTGGTTGTAAAAGCCTTGTCTTTGCACATCAATATCGCAAAAACGACACCCGTATCAGCAACATCTTGTAAAATAGCACCAGCAGCTTGCCTTGTACCCTCAAATCTCATCTTGAACCTCATTCCAACCGACAGCTTATGATTTCGAGCTTCAAGATACTTGTTAAGGCTGACAATGAACTCAGATCGACTGGTGTAACCTCTTTTGTGTAACCGGATAATCCGATCAGCTGCCAATCACGAACTCCTCGGTAGAAATTAGCAGGAATTATGGATTTCTGCGTAAGAAAACTCACAGGTCAATATATTATTACAAAACATTAAAAAAACACAAAGGGCATGTTTGGCTAAGCTTTTTGAAACAGCGGTTCATCAGTAGAAACCATGTTTAAACCATCCCACCACATAACTTAATTTTACATGACCCAAACAAATTCAAAAACATAAACTATTCGACCAAGAAGTTTGATTTCACAAAAAGTCTTCTTTTTGCAGTCATACACTGAAATGGGTACCTATATATCAACAAAAACAAAAAGTAAAAATGTAGAGCTCATGAAAGGTGATTCAAAAACATACCCAATATATCTGAGATGTTTGCAGTCTCTTTTTTTTAAGTTTGATTTCACAAAACAATCTTCTTTTTGCAGTTCCATACCAAAAAGGTGTACCTATTTATCACCAAAAATAAATAAGAAAGTATAAACCTCAAAATGCATGAAAGGTGTACCTTTTTTTGAAAGGCCGATGCATAAACCAGGATTTAGGAAAGTCAACACTCAAAGTTGACATTCAATATCAACTAAAGAAAGGTATAAAATTATTAGGAAATATGTATCTTCGATGAAGAAGCGATGAGAGACACAACAATAGCATTTATTATGTCGGCTAGACCAGGTTCATGCAAGGCTCATCCTCAAAAACATCAAGACCTACTCGGAGCATTGGATTATGTTTCAATTGCTCCACAAAGCCTATTCGCCTATCACTGGTCCTTTGCTGCAATTTATAAGGATCACATCCTACAAGTTTAAATTAAACAAATTAAGCCATATTTATAAAAAAAGATAAAATTTGGCCTTGCAGACATGGGTATGATTACTTAAAACATGTTTGGTATAAGCCATGAACATTTTAAATTATTCAAATGGTTCTAATTAAGTGGGTTGATATTTGTGTAGTTCAACTTAATCCAGCACTTTGATCTATTCAAAAAATGATCTAAGATAGTTTACTTACTGTTGGAAAGCGAAGGGAACTTGACATGTAAATCTGATTTTTGGTCAATATGCTCAAACATTAAAATTGTTAACAATCAGTAACAAATCGAAATCGAAATTGAAACGAAAAATTCAATAACTAAAATTAGCGTACCTTAAAGTGACACCTGAGATCTGAACCTATAGCTTTGCAAGCTGATCGAACATCAACAACGAACACAATATTAAATTACAGAGCTATAAACCCTAGCGATCAACTATTAGGACATAATATAAGAATAATAATCGGAAAACTAACATTTCGTAGGGTTTTCGGGTTCCGTTGAGTACTTCACCTGAGATTATCACTAACAAAATTAACTTCATACATCAATATGTGCGTATATATAAGTGTAGGTATAAGTGTGTGTGTAACACAATAACAAATCCAGAATCATCCAAAACTTTCGCCAGATCTAACCCTGGATCTCGGTTCGCACATCCTTCCACGCAGATCTGAACAAATTCATCATATAAAACGTGATTTTAACACCTAAAATCAACCAAAAACAACAGATTCAACAACAGATACAAAGTAAACTAAAGCTAGATTAAACGATTACCGGTATTAAAACCAGATCTGAACAGAAGACGATGAGGATTAACTAAGCAGCAGCCGATCTCGGGGAAGATGGTTTATAACGGTACCAAGAGGTCAACCCCAGTGGATCTTCTGTCGGATTGAGAGAAAATGAACCATTCGACACAGATAACAAACATATCAGACTCAAATAACAAACAAAAAACTTTAGATGTGGTTTAAAACGGTACCTAGATCTTGAAGCGAACTGTGAAAGCCAGATCTTGAAGCGCATGTAGAAACCCAAGATCTCGTTTGAGAGAGAAAGATGTGATAGCCAGATCTTGCATCACATGTAGAAACCCTATATCTCATTTGAGAGAGAAAGCAGGGGTTTCTGAATCGCCGATAGAGAGAGAGGGAGGCGGATAGGAATGAGATGAGAAATCTGAAACCCTAATGAGAGTGATACCGTGTTTTTTTAATGAGTAGTACATTATGCATCTGATGTTGTACCCCGTGTGTTTTTTTAGTGAAGGGCATAATTGGGATTGTATATTATATGGTGCTTTAGAGGGTTGTAAACCATGCTTTAGGGGTGTTTTAAGGGAATTTTTATGACTTTAAGAAGTCCTTCCTATATGCTTTATAAAGTAGTATAGATATATATACACAGATGTAACATTTTCTTTATCCTCCACTCACAATCACTTTTTATACTCTTTATATTTTAAAAACAACACACACATAATTTGATACCATGGATGTGAATGCTCTGACACCATCATTAAAAAGCAGCATTATGTATTTTCTGTTTTTTTTATTATTAAAAATACATGTACGTTTTTATTATTTTATGATTGTATGCAAACATATAATTTATTTTTAATTTAAAGTTGCTTATTGTTTTTATATTACAAAAATATAACATGGATGATAACAACATTTCCAGATTAGCAAAATAATTACATATTTATTTATATTTGTGTGGTCACCAACACTTTTTATATTAATTAAAGAAAAAAATATTTACATATTTATTTACATTTGTGAGTTTAAAAAACATTTTACAAAAAAAAATTTCTTCTTAAATTTGAAAAATGATTAACTAAGATAAAATACAATTTCGGTAAATATTTTTGAAACAACACCATTAATTGATAAATATTTTTTTCCATTAACACTACTTTGGTAAAAAAAAAACTCGGTAAACTAAAAAAGAGGCACCAGATAGAAGATAAAGCTAAGTGAAGAACTAAACAATCCCGAACGCTTACACATTCATGTGTTTTATTTATGTTTTATTGAGATTTAAAAATAATGACTAGTTTTATGTAATCAACTAGTATGTTACATCATATAAACTTTCTTTTGTGAAACATGTAAGTTGTTTTAATTTCATAAATTAAATACGGGATTTTATATTATAAGAACAAGTCTTACAACATCAAAGTCAATTATTTAGTTTTAAGAAGCTCACTTGAAAATTTGATATACACCAAATTCCTTACGACTTGAGATGGTACATTTGGTTATGAACTTAACACTTGTTAATTAAATACATCGCCAATTTGGTCATGAAGTTTTTAATCTTAGAATGTGCAATATAAAGGTAAAAAATGATTATACTTAATAGAAAAGCTAAAACTAGAAAATGTATTGATTCAAAATTTATAATAGGTTGCAATTACGATAGGTAATTAGAGATATGCGGATAATGAGTAAACTAGTTTAAATGAGAAAAACAAAAAACTAACTAAAAAAGCCTAAAAAACATACCAATTTTTTTTTACAATTTTTTAATAAAAAATCACTATTTTTTATGTATGGAAAAAAATTTTCAAAAAAAAAAAAAAAACTTTTTGTTGTATTGCACATGTGCACTAATATGGATATAAATTTCTTTTTTTTTAATATTTTTTATATATGAAAAATAGCAATTTTTTTATAAAAATTTGTAAAAAAAAATCGGTATGTTTTTTAGGCTTTTTTAGTTAGTTTTTAAGTTTTCTCATTTAGATTTAGTTTTCTCATGATCCTCTCTCATGTAATATATATATATATATATATATATATATTAATTATTTTCGGTTCGGTTAATGTTCGGTTATGAGACATCCTTAACCGTATCCATAACCGATTAATCGGTTAATAAGATAACATTAACAACTATCATCGTCGATTAATCTCGGTTATCGGTTAATACGGTTGGGTAACAGTTCAGTTATCAATTAATGGTTTGCTGACCCTTATCATTAATAGTAGCTTGTAGGGTTTTAGACTACAGTGTATGGAGAGCCCCATCCTCAAGAGGATGGGCCGCCACGTAGGAAGGGCTTGAGGGTGATGGACCTAGGGGGTGGAGGATGGGCCGCCACGTCACCGCCATGTATGTATGTATAGGTATATGTGAGAGAAGGAGAGAGGAGAGAGGCCCGACGACTTCGGCTGTAGGGAGCCGAGGACGGTGGAACGGAAGGGAGGGGGGCGGTGTGGGGGACCGGCGCCGGGCCTCGCCGGGCCTAAGCCGGCCCCCATACCGCTTAGTCTTAGTGGTTTGATAAGAGACATTGGATGGTAGCAATGGTTAGGTTTCCGACCAACAATACTTGCGAAGGTTTAGGGTTCAGTTTGCAATGACAATGGTTTATTTTAAATGAACTTAATTAGAAATTTAGCTCCCATTTACAAAATAAGTACCACAAAAAGCATCTATGAAACCAAACTTCTAATATGACCAAACATAGATTATACGAGTAATTAACTCAAATTGTAATTTACTTGTTTTAATTTCTTCTAAATAAAGTATTGAATATGGGTGTTTATGATTGTCAAACATTGAGAGGTATAGTCAATGAAATGAGATGGTGGTAGAGTGGTAAGGGAGAGTCTTGCTGTTCTAAAGGACCCAAGTTCGATTTCTGCAATCCTCGTTATTTTTCTACGGCATCGGGTGATGATGGGAGACTAGACGAATAGGTGGAGATCGCTAGTTCGATCGTTGAACAAAGTGGGTTTTACCTCACCACACTGTCGTGCATTCGGACCAGTGTTCATGGGCTTCGAACCTAAGTTAGGGTTTTTCTCGATTCGAATGCGAGTATAACCCGATGTAATAAATTTCGGCAGTAGCAGCAGCGCATTTAAAAAAAAAAAGATTGTTTACGTTAAAAAAACATTGAGAGGTAGTTTAAAAAAAAAAAAGATTGTTTACGTTAAAAAAACATTGAGAGGTAGAGGTCCTGTCAATGGTGGAGAGAGTTGTCATTTGTAAATCCGTACGAAAAAAAGGGCAGAACTGACATTTCACCCCAGCCATGATCAAAATCACCAATAAAGTGGAAAAAAAATGAAGAAAATAATGCGTTGTAGGGCAGGTATAAGATTAGACAGCTTTGTAGAGTCCCCATAACACACCCCCCTCTCTCTCTCTCTCATTCTCTTTCTCTCTCACACACTAAACACGCATTCACGTATGGAGATGAATCAGCGGTACAAGTTTGCTTTTTGGTTGAGAGATGAACACGATACCTCCTTTTGATTGCTTATTATTCTTCTATATTTGCATTTCTATTTGCTTCCATTCTCTCCTTAAACAACCACCTTCATACCCAGGTTTGAATTTGAGTGATTGTGTTCTTGAATTATTTTTAGTTGGTTGATTTGTTGCTATTTCAATTACTCTTTCATGGGGTTGCTTTCTTTTTTTTATAAAGATTGAAGTTTTCATCATCAAGATCGAGTCTTTATGCTTCTTGAATTTGGTGTTCAAGTTTAAGGTTTTGGGTTTATGATTTTATGATCTTTTGTTATGATTTTTTGGGGTTTTTTTCTCAAGTGATTTGTACTATTTCAATCATAAACTCACTGTTCTTTTTCATGATTTTATCCTGTCGTGTTCTACCGTGCACTAACAATTAACATGATTTGTTCTAATTAATCTTCTTTATCACACCCAATTGAAATCTTTCCTTGAATCTTGATTTTATATGAATTTACAAGGCTTGTTGTATGAGATTCTTGAAAAAAAAGTTCAAATCTTGACAATTTAATCTTGATAATTTAATTCATGGATTTGGGTTGTTTTGTTTTGGGATGATGTTAATGCTTATGGGTTTTGATTATCAAGGATTAGTTGTTTGATTTGGGTGATAAATTTGTGTGCTTTTAAAGCCTTACCATCCACATAAAATGACAGTTTTTGAAGTTGTGTTTTAATTTCATTTCATCTTAAAGTGTTAAACACTTATGGATTCTGGATCTTTCCCAACTATTCTGGTTCTTTTCTTGTTGAATCAGACTTGCATAAATAAATAAAAACAGTTTTATTTTCTTTCTTTGCTTTCTTCAAGATCACATAAAATATGGTCTTTTCTAGAAGGCCTAGAATCTACTACTTGTACTTTTGGTAGTCAAAACACACCTATCTCTAATCTTTATCATGATCTTCACATGTTTTGCAGCCTCTACATGATGACAAAAAGTGGTTTGTATAACTTGGAGTTATCTGAATAGCTGATGATCATCATCTCTTGCTGTTAATCAGGTAATTTGGATGCTTAATATGAAGTTTTAGAGAGAGAGAGAGAAAGAGATAGGAGAGTTCTTGTGACTGTTTTAGACAGCACAAGAAGACAGAAGATAGACTGTAGCAGATGATATCCATTGATGAACACTCACCACCAGATCCTTCATCATCTCATAATCAAAAACATCTTCAACAAAAACAAGTTTCTCATGAAGCTTTTGGTTTTGTTTCTGACATAGATCTGCTAAAGACTACTACTGATGAGAATCTTGATGGCACCACCAACCCACTTCCCAATTTCTCAATAAGGTGAAGAACAAGTTTTGATTTTATTTTATTAATAATTGATTCTTTCATGACTCTAATTTATCTGTATACATCTTTTTACTGTATCAAATCTTTGTTACTTGGTGATTTGTGTGATTCAGGCTTTCTTTGACTAGTAGCACAGATTTCTTGAAAAATATTGATTTTATTCCAATCAAGATGAGATTTTTATTTTATGTTTGACAATTTTGCCCAAAACATTTTCTTAAATGTCATCCTTGCCCACCTCAAGTTAGAGGGTCAGTATATTTTTGGATCATATACTTTTATAGGTGTGATTTTATGCCCTACCATGGTAAACTAATCTATTCTTGGATTCATCTTTTTTTTTCTTTTAATATATATAATGGTTTTTGCTTCTTGTGCATATGATATAGGAGTGAGTTCATATATCTAAGATGGTTTAATCTTGTGATATATTTCTGGCTTATGGTTGATATATATGGTTAATTATACTGTTGAAAACCCTGCAGAGATTATGTTTTTCAGTCAAGAAGCAAGGATATAGCGCGTAATTGGCCGTTTTCTGATAAAAGTTTGCAACTTTGCTTGAATAATGGTGTGAAAAATCCGTTGCCACCTTTCCAGTCTCTTGAGTCACTTAGGAATTATTCATCCATTAGCGTATGCGCTGTCGAAAATCGTTCGCCTAATCAAGAAACCATAAGCAGTTTTGATAGTAAAAGAAATGATGATTCTCAATCTCATCTTGAAGAAGACTTAGCTAACACAAAGTCAAATAGTCAACCCACAGTCAAGAAGTGCAAGTTGGTTATGAAACTGAATTTGGGTGTAGAACCCATTGAAGAGACCGCAGCTTCTAAAGTTTGCCCGTTTTGCAAGACTTTTTCATCATCTTCAAACACAACCTTAAACGCGCACATTGACAGCTGCCTATCTGAGGAATCTAGTATGAAGTGTACTGCAGATCCTAAGATAAAAACCGTTAAACATAGGATTAAACCTCGGAAAACGAGGTTAATGGTGGATATATGTAAGACGGCTCGTCGTTGTACAATTGAACAGCTTGATAAAAGAAACGGTACAAACTGGGCTACTAGTTCGAGTTTTCCTGATCAAGAACTTGAGTTTCAAGCTGAAGAAAAGAACGAAGAGCCACAAGAACCAACTTGTATTCCTGAGGTAGCTGATCATGAAGGAGCTGTTTATATCGACAAAAATGGCAAAAAAGTTCGAATCTTGTCAATGCCAAAGGTCAGTAATAAAAATGACGATGAAGCTCGTGTGTTACATAAACGAAGAAAAGGCAGCAAAGTTGTCGTTAAGAAGAAGAACAAGAAAGTTAACATGCAGAAAAATGACAAGAAAATTTTGAAGCTTAGTCCTAAGAGCAAAAAGGTAAGTTTTTTAACTCTTATAAATATTTTTACATATAGTTTAATGTAAAGTTAGTTGAGATATGACGTTTAGATCGTTGATAAACAGACGGAAAGTGGGCGAAAAGAAAATGTTGCCATTAAAGAAAGTTGCGAGAAAGAAGTTGGAGGTGCAAAATCCATGAAAGCTCAAGCGAATAAGCAGGTGGATGATTTAGCCATCACAAGGCCACCATGGGCTTGTTCTAAGAGAACTGGTGTTGCAAAGAAGCGGTTCCCAGTGTCTTTTAATCGAAAAGAAGGCACATGTTCGGATGATATTTGTGAGGATCCTATTAGTTTAAAGGGGAGCACGTTGTCGTCTTTGAAAAAGAGTTTATCAAAGCCAGCAAGCCAGGAACATAATGGTGGATCAAAGTTGATTAATTTGAAAAGGAAGTTTTCAGCTCTCGAGAAATCTCAAGATTCTTTGAAACGAAAATCAAGAACGGAAGAAGATACGAGCAAGAAAATGTCTCTCGAGAAGATGAATGATCTGGAAGTCGAAACAAAGAAATCCATGACTTCGAAGAGTTCAAATAATGATTCTTCTTCTGCAGGACTTGAGAATGCTTCAGAATCTGCTAGAATGGAAGATTGCATTGGTATTGAGCCAAGTTTTATGGGTTTGAAGAACTCATTAGATAATGAGTTTTCAAAGATGATAAGTCAACTGGATAACAAGTTTGACTTGCAGCCGCAACGCACTCTACATGACATTATTATGGAGCATAGCAATGAAAAGCAAGGAAATTATTATGATGAGGTGGATCCAATACCTATTCCTGGACCACCTGGGTCCTTCTTGCCACCTAGCCCCGGTGCAGATATGGGTTCTGAAGAACTGCAAGGCAATTCGTCATTGACCACCATGAGCAGAAATATTCAATCAAGCGAAGACCATCGTCATCACGATATCATGAACCAAGACTTCATATCTGGCTCATCTGTTTCAACCGTCTCAAGTCCCAGCTTTGCAAGAAGTGCTGATCACAAGTTACCTGTAAGGTTTGAAATGAATTTTGCGAATACTAATAACAGTAATAATACAAGTGATTCGAGATCAGTTGATGCTATCTTTAAAGACAAGGGTCCGACGCCTTGCTGTTGTTCTAGAAAGGAAGGCGCTTTCTTTAACAAAGTTGCTTCATATCCTCAAGAATCAGCTGTTCCAAAAGAACGGGCGACAGAGACAAACGGGTTAAGGTCCGAGTTGTTTCCTCTAGCCAACCACCTAACATTACCACCACCTGAGATGGTCAAACCGCCTGTTGTAAGTCCTACTACACCTGTACTTAGGCTGATGGGGAAAAACTTGACTGTGGTCAACACAGATAATGAACAAGTCAAACCTCCTTTCTGGAGTCCCATGGGTCAATATCAACAGCCTCCGAAATTTCAAAACGAAAACCGTGATTCATTCTCCTATGGTCATCCTCCACAGAATCAACCTACCTTTAGCCATAATCAAAATGGATCCATGCATCAACTTTTAAATCTCTACCCACCAAATAACTCGAAAACTCATTCGGATTTAAGGTCTGCAAACATGGACAATACCGCCGCCAAGGAGGTAATCGTCATTGATGATGCGTCTGACAACGAAGGTGATAATCATCATCATATGTTTAAAGAACCCATGATAAGAGCCCATGCGTTTAGTTTTGCTAATCCATATGGCAATGGTGGCTTGCAAACTTCACCACCTTTGCCGG
This sequence comes from Helianthus tuberosus, assembly GCA_030545235.1. Taxonomy (NCBI): domain Eukaryota; kingdom Viridiplantae; phylum Streptophyta; class Magnoliopsida; order Asterales; family Asteraceae; genus Helianthus; species Helianthus tuberosus. Next base: position 50,974,054 of record CM060364.1, read on the forward strand.
AGGCAGCGGATGATGAAACTCGTGGCAGGTGGGTTTCTACCGCATACTATCCTCATAGCTTTTCTTGACCAACAAGTTAAAGAGAAGGCGAGTCGAATCGAGTCGAGTCGTAAGCTTACAAATGAGTTTTTCAATCTTATATGCTTTGTTTGTTACTTCAAAAGTTAGTGCATGCATGTGAGCTGCCTACAAAGCTTTGACTGTTTGGCTTCAATTCCATGCAATGCCAGCCTTACTAACTATAGAACCTATATGATATGAAGTATGGAACAGTTATCTTTCAAGTTCTTTTTTCAAGTCTTTATTGATATTATTGCATGCTTGGCAGCAACCTTATATATATAACCTATATATATAGGTTGGTCCATATTTGATGACGATTTATTTCGAAAGTTACCAACTTTCTAAATATAGATAGGTGGTATTAATTTTTGTACCAAATATAGAAGTAAGTTGGGTAAAATAAAAAAGGAACTGGGATGGATTTTTTTTTATTTCTGAATATATATTGTTTTGAATTTTATTTGTGAGAAATAGTCTTAACATGTTAACTTATGGCCAATGATCCATTGGTCCAGTGGTGGAAAGAATTCATGGTCTCCTTGGGGACCCGGGTTCGATCCCCACTTGGGCTAGGGTGAGGCCAGGGGGTTTTACATGATCCATCATACGATGCTATGAGTGGTTTCCTCCTGGAACGGGCCGGGTGAGACTTAGCCTATGATCCGCTCGGGGTGCCTCGAGTTGGTGAGGGCCGGGATATCCTGCCAATTGATGGACTCCTGGATTCGAACCCGGGTTTCTCGTCTACCAGCTGTGTCTGCGACCAGCTGGTCTACCTGCCGTTCAAAAAAAAAACATGTTAACTTATGAGATTATATCATCAATATAATATGATAGAACGGCCTTGACTGAGTGGCTGGGTGCCATTTGATTTTTTGTGTACTATAAAAAGGAATATTATTAATTTATAATATAAAGTATGATGAGTGTCCTTTTATTTGGTAGACAGGAATTTGTTGAACCGAGTGGATTGAATACTTTTGCTGGTTTCTTCCTTTATGATATTCTCCAGTCCCAAGTCTCCAACCACCTTTTTTATAATGAGAAAAAAAGCATTGATATTATGATAATAATCACACACATATAGATATATCAAAAAGAGAATTTATTAAATCTAACTAGTATACATATTGTTGATATTTTATGCAGTTGATTTTTTCTGCAAGGCATTTTTGAATATCTTATTCTACACTTGCATCTGGAGAACCCTGATGCGGGCCATGAGAAATGAATTCTTAAATTTTTAATTTTTGAATATTTTGTATTTATAAAATCTAACTAGTGTACATAAGAAGAGTTTAGGTGATGTAGTTCAATAGTATCTCATTTAAATAATACAACATAATATATACGCCACTGTAAAGAAATAGAAACGTTCAGGATTAATAATACATAGGTTTTGAGGAATAATAATACAGGAGTAATAAGACGAAACCGTTCATAAGATGGTTTACTTTTGTTATATATTATAGGAGAACTTGGGCTTCTGTGATAGTCTTAGTCTTTGAGGTGAAACTCTTTTGGATCGTGGTCTTCTCGATGATCTAGTGGAGTCGTCTTCATCCTCCCAAACTGACCTTCGAGGTGTAGACGCCATATATAACCATTAGAAGAAGACCCGAGGCCAAAGACTCTAGTGCATATGTGTATGTATCATTTGGTATATGAGAGATAAATGAGTATATAGTGAGAGATAAGAAAGTTGTTGAGTTGTTGAAGAGGAGGAAAGAAATTGGTTGAAATGAGACCCAGATGTTACTAAAAAGTAAAAACATGTGTCAAAATCCAAATGATGAACTCTTATATTATATCAAGGTGTGTATGTCACTATGAGTTTTCAAGATTTAAAAATATGTTGGAAACCTCTTTTTGTAGAAGCTTATTTCAATGAGTTTGGTTATATAATTCAATTTTTTTAAATATATAACTTCAAAAAGTTTTAGAAACAAGCTCAACATATATGATTTATTTTATTAAAATGAAATTCTTATTGAACTCTATTAATTTACAAAAAAAAAAAAAAAGTTTTAGCGACCAGTTTTAACTTTTCAATATTTATGCAATATCCTTATCAAGCCATTTTTTTATATATAAGGATAATTTGTTAAAACCTTTACAAACATGTTGCCATTTAATTAAGTGATCTAAATCTCTATTTACATGCAAACGATTTTTTTTTTTTTACAAAAAATGTGTAATACATTGTTGACTTAAAAAATCAAAGTTTGACTTGATTAATTTTTCTAGAGTTGTTGCGACCGATGAATGGTAATACCATGTTTATAGGGTATTCAAATAAGATATAATTAGTTTTAAATCTAAACTTTTTTAGAGCGTCTAAAGCCCACAAAACTTTAATTTCTTAAAATAAGGATTGAACCTCCATGTGTTTGTTTTGGTTTGAAGAAAAAGTCAAAAACTTCCAAATCGAGGAACGCAAACCAAACAAATGAACCATTCAACTCCAAATACTGTAACTTTTAGTAAAAATAATAATAGAGTTAAATGCTTGGACCACGCGTGTAATTAGTAAACCACTGAGACCAAGTCTGCAATTTTTGAAAACCACAGGGACCAACCAAGCATTTAACTCATAATAATAAAATATATAATTTTACACAAGAAGACACTTTTCTTTTGATACTAGTAGATATGTAGTATCAAAATAAAAACATTTACCACCTTATGATGATGATCAATCATAATTCACATTGATGATCTATTGATCCTTAATCCCGATCCTAATTAAGCAACTTTCCCGATTATCTAAACCAAATTCAAACTCTTGTGGCTGTACGTCGAAAAATTGCTGGCGGATGCCTTTGACCATCTCCCCACAATGCATACGCCTCTTCACCATGAACCGCATCATCACCAATCTCTAGATCATCTTCATGCATCTTCAAGTCAACTAACCGGCTCACAAATATGCATACAAGACTCGTAACTACAATGTTCCATGCAGCGATAAACATTGCACCCAAGATTTGGTAACCCATTTGCTTGAATCCATCATGGACATGAACCTCCTCATTACTGTTGATTATGCTGTATAACAAGCCTGGACCTTGCTTATAAATGTTAGAATTGTAGAATAGTTTTACAAGGTTCGGTTTGGCAAAGATGCCCGCTGATAAGCCTCCCAAAAGACCCGCGACTGCATGGGTGTGCAACACGCCTAAAGTATCATCAACTTGTTTGAGGAAGGTTATTTTTTTGTGTAGAACCATCATGGTGTACCATGGAATTGAACCAGCCAAGACCCCCATAAGCATTGCTGCCCAAGAATCAACGATTCCTGCATACGTTTGCGGTGTTCAAAATACGCAGATCGACAGTGAAAATATGTTGCATATGGCACAATTATAAGTTTACATACAAATGTGTGAAAAAACTGTAAAATATACATTATAGTAATTTGTTTTATAGAAGAATGGTGCATAAAAAAGTGAAAGGGATGTTATGTTTAATACAATTAACCATTTGTCTTTTAGTTTCTTTTTATCAAACATTACACACCGAGATAGTAATATTTATTGACGAAAAGATAAAATGAAAGCCACAATTCAAGTTTGAAAGTCTAAAGTTTAATCATGAAATATGGACAGGATGAGTAAATTCGGAAAAAGCCAATCATTGTTAATTTTATCAACTTCCATCACTATTTTAAAGGTATATAATTTTTATACTTTGTTGTAGTAAAAAATATACCATAAAATCAAACATTTTTATGATTAGTTTCAGTGTAATATTGTTATATAAATATAAAAAAATAAAAGTTCTTTTCTAAGTGTATTGAATTGGGTTTGAACTTACAGTTTAGTGTTTTAATTTTCAACATAAGTTTTAATTCTCAATATGGTGTTAGTGTTAGTTTTTTTAAGCCTATATAATGGCATTGACATTTCAGTATTATTTATGAATGAAATGAATTAAGTCTTTGAGTTTCTGTCTAAATATTCTAGTTTTCATCTATTTTCTTGGGAGTTTGACCCACTTTAATGGGTTATCTATCAAACCAAGTGGTGGTACACATCACAATTTTGAATCAACTTTATTATATTATCATGATGAGAATTATAATTTAGTTTAAATGTCATATAGTTTACAAATTTGTTGGAATAGCATACAAGTAATGGACAGCATTTGTCTAGAGTAAGGAAAATATGAGGTCTCACCTGCAGCCGGAGTAATGCACACAAGGCCGGTCATCATTCCTTGAACGGCACCTACGACTGAGCTTTGTGCAAAGAAGATCGAGTCAAAGATCATCCAAACCAACATGCTGGTGGCGGTACAAAGATGCGTGTTTAAAACTGCGAGGGAAGTGATCTCATTTGCGGCTAGCGGCGATCCACCATTGAATCCACTCCACCCCATCCATAGGAACCCCGCTCCGGCCATCATGTGTATAATATTGTTCGGTGGGAAATGGTCCCTGTCGTTAACATGCCGTGGCCCCACCTACGTCATCATTTAATACAAATAGAACACGAAATTATTGTGAAAGCAAAAATAAAAACTTAAAACGTTTAGTTTTTTCTTTACAGTGGTTTATATTTTAGAAGTTTGTATTTCTTATGCATAGGTATGTGTACATAAAAAACCATTGAACTAATGTACTCGTATGTTTTAGAATTTTAACCGTTTACCTACATATGTGTAAATAATATAACGTACACAACTTACACATGTGTAGGTTATTTACTTTTTTTTTTAATATTGGGATAGACATATAAACATTACAATACTTTTATATATAAATCACTCCATGTGCACAAAATGTAGAAGTAGAAAGATTACCCAATAAGCGGCAGTGAAACCAGCAACTCCGGATGATAAATGAATAACATAGCCACCCGAGAAGTCAATAATATGTTTAGAAAGAAAACCCTTGTCCCAAATCGTATATGCGCCAACAGTGTACGAAAAAGTGAGCCACAAAGGCACAAATATCATCCAAGCATAGAAGTTCATCCTTCCTAGCAATGAACCACCAAGCAATATAACAGTTATTGCCGCAAACACAAACTGATAAAACACATAATCAGCTTTTGGAATCGTCTTAGCATATAGTTGTTCAAGCAAATACTTTTGTGTAACGGATCCCAAATTCGGTTGGCCCATGATTCCCATGGGTTTATCGCCAAAGGAGAGTTGGTGTGCCCACGTGACCCAACATATTAAGACTGCGGCAAAGGCATATAATGCCATAAAAGCCGAATTCACCGCCCATTTTTTCTTCACCATGCTTCCATAAAGGATCACAAGACCGGGGACACTTTGTAGGCCGACCAAAGCGGCTGCCGTGAGCTGCCATGCGTTGTCACCCTTGTTTAGCCACTCCGGCGAGGCCTCATCTGGTAGAAGGCCTGATGGGAGGGGGGCTATGATCGTTTCACTCATGAGTGTTTGATGAAAAATGAGTTGAGTGAAAGTTTTTGTGAAGTGAGGGGGTGATAGGTATATAAAGTAAAGTTGAGGGGATTCAAGTTGGAGCCATTGGGATTATCTATATGGTGCATTGGTTGCATCTTCTGATTGATTGGTTATGTTAGAATCTACAAACAGTTGGCGCCAAGATTCATCAAACGATACTGAAAACAACATTTTACTTTTTTTTTTTTTTTATTTCACTTGGGTGCTGTTTGGCAACTTCTGAATAGTTAAGTGTTGAACCAGTAAAAGGTCTGAACCATTAAGTGCTGAACCAGTAAGAGGTCTGAAGCATTAAGAGCTAGTATAATGTCTAACCCTTCAGAGGCAAATGTCTGACCAATTCAGATTAGAGGTCTTAACCATTCAGACTCTGTATAATACTTAACCATTCAGACATCTGCTCAAGAAACAAACAGTCTGAACCATTAAGTGCTGAACCAGTAAGAGGTCTGAACCATTAAGAGCCTCATTACATGAGCTTCAATATATTTTATTTGTTTAACTATTCAGACTTTGTATAATGCTTAACCATTCAGAGGCAAATGTCTGAACCATTCAGACATCTGCTCACGAAACAAACAGACTGAATCATTAAGTGTTAAACCAGCAAAAAGTCTGAACAAGTAGGAGCCTCATTAAGAGCTAAACAAACAGATAAAATAAGTACTTGCATTTCCTTAAAAAGAAAACAATATTAACAAAAACAAGGTTGTAGCATGCTCATTGAATTACTATTGTGTAAACTTAAAATCTGTGTTGCGATTTATTTTCATATATATGATGCATCACAAACTCACCTGTTTGTTAATTGTCATGTGGCCCACTTGGTGTGGGACTTCATCTCAAAATGGTACAGAATGTCTAGCATATTTGCATTTTGTGTTAAAGATATTTTGGAGTGGCACAAGTTGATTCAAGGCACTGTAAAGTGGAAGAAATTAGTTTTTGCAGTGATGCAAGTGGCCATATGGGTGGTGTGGAGGAGCAGGAATGAACTGGTATTCAACAGTAAACAAGTGTGCTTCGCTCGGATGATAGAAGATATAAAGCATCTTTCTTACCTATAGATTAGAAATCGCTTGGGGATGAAAGAAATTACGTGGGAAGAATGGTGTATTTTTGATGTTTCGAGTAAATGTAGTTAATGTGTTTTCTATTTAGCCAGACCTTTTGTAATTTTGGTGTGGGCTAACATAGTGTTAGTCCGATGTTTTTATAAAATATATGTTTGTTTGCCGTTAAAAAAAACAAACTCACCGTTATTGTACTATACAAATTGCGGTAAAGTTAATCAAAACTAAGGTAATAATAAATTAATAATACTAAATTCAACCATCATTATAAACAAATAATTAAATATTAAATATTATTATTAATGGTGTAACCCAAGGTGGAGTTAATTGGTGGGCTTAGTCCTATAATTTTGTTTATATTTTAAGGGTTATCTTTTTTGTCCTGACTTTGTCATTGTTTATTCGCTCAATTTTGCAAACTCTTGAAACATTGATTTTAACGTAATAACGTTTGTATTTTTAGCCTGGCAACGTCATTGTGATTATATTTTGACATAATATAATGTTATGAACTTATGATGATTGATGAACAATAATTCAAGCCTATAAATCTGACATCCGGGTGAAGGCTCGGCTCGGGATTCAACCCAGGTTTGAGTCCAACGGGGGGCGAGGGTTTACCCATTCCACGGGGTTCCCGCGCATCAGGGGTGTGCTACGCTTTCTAACGGTGGTTGAGTAGTCGGCCTTTGGACTTAGCTCCAAAAGGGTAGGTTTACACGTGGAAAGCAGTTAGCCGTTCAAAAAAAAAAAAAATTAATTGAATACCCACTAATAGAACTAGCCAAACCATTATTAATTACTCAACTAGCATCATAAAGTAGGGTTGAGCAGAAAACCGAAATAACCGAACCAAAACAAAAATTAATGGTTCGGTTTTCGGATTTTTAATAACCGAAAATCTCGGTTCGGTTTTCGGACAACTATTTTCAATAACCGAAAAAGACCGAACCGAAACGAAAAAACATGTATTTTTATGTAGTTTAAGTGTTTAACCCATGCTATTAAAATTATTAATTTTATTTTTGAATATTAATTATTTATAACAAAAGCATTAACATTTTATTTATAATTGAGATGATTTGTTTATTGCCTACAACAAATAACAAAATTTAATGTAAAAATAAAATAATCTTCAAAGTATTATAAAAGAAAATGTTCTAATAAAAACTTTGAAGAATCATAAAAATAGATTAGAATGTTAGGTTTATGTGAACATTATTAGTTAAAAAGGTTAAGTAAAATAACTTAAACGTAAACATATAATAAAAAAAATTTTAATTTTAAATTATACTTTTTATTTTTGAATCTTACATACATTTGTTTCAAAAACCGAAATAACCGAACCGAACAGGTGTAAAAACCGAAAAAACCGAAGCCGAAAAACCCAAAATCGAAAATAGCCGAAACCCAAAGATTTTCAAAAAACGAAAACCGACAATTCGATTTTGGTTTTGATTTTGCCTAAAAACCGAACCAAACCGTACACACCCCTATCATAAAGTCGTCTCCATCAGCCGCCAACACTGTAAAGAATCTATCCCAACTCCCAAACCACCTTCATATGCATCTTCGAATGTATAAAGGGGACTTTTATGACAATTTCTGTCACACCCTCAAAATCCACATGCGGAATATTACCGCAAGGCGTGTGACTGACCAGGATCTAGCCACTAATCATATTGAACCATTATGATGAAAGTTATAAATTATCAAAATCAACACTATTAGTCATCAATGTTTATAAGTCCAAAAATTACAGTTTAATTTTAGCAGCGGAAACATAAAGAAAACCCATTATATCTTAAAAATATCCGTTTTAACATGAAGCTTACAAACCATGCACTCCAGCCGATTGCAATGTCCGTCGTAGCTGTACCAAGCAACCTGCAAAACATGCAGTAGGGTATCAACATAAAGTTGGCGAGTTCACGAGTTCACAGTTTTCCAGTTTTATTTCCAAAAACTTATATTGTTCAATTACTCATTTATATCATGCCATAGGGTGTTACCCCATGTGTAAGCTACTAAACTCCGTAATAATACCGAAACTTTCGCACATACGTGTTTTTGGTGCCCCGTTTGTTAATGTTATCATCATCGACGGGTTGCCGAGCCCTATTAGTTCACGCCCATCCTCTAAAGGCACAGTGTGAGGTTTGTGAAACCTAAATAGCGCTACTAGCTAATATCCCGTTCGCCAGGCCAGACGATTAATCGGTACAGTAAAGTGGGGACTTCGTGATAGAGTTTCGTTTGGTCCGCTTGTTCATGAAATATAAATAGCATTTAACCGTTTGTCCGTTCCGTTCCCAACCACAAGGAATACATGCTTTTAGTAAAGTGTGTGAACTCACCTTTGCTTTGCTCGGCATATAATTTACTTGTGTTATGTTGGTCAACCACACCCTATTATGATTATCAATATTTATTAGGTTCATATACAAATAATGCACGTATTCAACAAGTAACATGCGTACAAGTGGTCACAAATATATTACTGAGTAGTTTTTAAGCACATGTTCATAATATACACTACGACATGCCATTCATCAGTTATACAACCATTAAGCACATGCGGACACTAAAAATAGCACATTCGACACTTTACAAACTCATAAGCGTGCATAACTCAATTCACTGAAAATAAGCTGTTTTGGGATGTCCGTTTACCATACTTACGAGCATACAAAAATTGCAATCTTTTTATGTGACGTGCCCTCGGAGGGATTATCCTTGTGTTAAATTTTTAGAGTCTAACTCTTAACGAGCATACAAAAATTGCAATCAGATTCGTCACTTTCTGACTGCAGCTCACGGAAAAATTCATTTAAAAATCCTCGGTTATCCGATTTATAAAATTCCAGTTGGAGGTTCGCACGGAAACCTAAGACCATCTACAGTATAAATTTCATGGTCTAACTCTAAGTATTCATCAAGTTTTAACATAAAATATAACACATAAAATCTGTAGAAAAATGCAGCTTTAATTACGGAAACGAAATAATTTATTTAAAATAGCAAACGACGTCCAAAAATCACGATTTCGGCGCCATTTGAAGCGTATTTCGAAATATTACGTTATAGAGTCAAGAAAACCCAATTTTCGTTATATTATGACCCGGTTACAGCCGATTAAATCGGCTGTAACTGTCGGGCAGAACCTGTTTTCGTTACCTGATCTCCCTAACCGAAAAACTAGCGCACCCAACGACCCATGATTTTTATTTACAGCAGATTATCATCACCATACGTCATCTATACTATTAAATAAGTAAGATTCAACCAAACCATGCAATCCATCAAACCCTAGTTCATACCTAAACGATAGAACAATATACCAACGACCCATGATTTTTATTTACAAACATCAAGCCAATCAAGAAAAAATACAAACACAACCATGATCATGGATAATTAATATGATTATTACAATAGTTAGACACGTTACCGAGTTTAGAAGAGGTGATGAGTCGCTAGAGCTTGCGAACCGAACGAACCTTGGATTGTTTATGCGTTGCTAGCGTTCACAAAAAAAGGAGTAGGGAATGCAGAAGTCACGATCTAGGTTAGTGTTGTAGGGTTTTGAGATAATATAAAACTGGATGTTACATAATGCATTAAAAGGGGACTTGGGTTGGGCCATAAAGTTATGGAATGTGGGCTGCTCTCATGAATGCAAAACAAAGAGTGGAAAAAGTATGGGGAATTGGCAGCGATTAATGTTGTTTAATTACATTAATGTCTATTATTTTTTTATATATCTTTTTTATACTTCAATAACTAATATATGTGTATAATACATTAGTATTGTAAATATATACTATACACGCTATGGTTTGGACCATATAGGTCTCAGGTTTTGTGAGTGGGTTGAATCGACATGCACTTGGTTCAAACACTTCGGGTCAGTTCAACGCGATACAGATAAAATTATAATTAATTCAACAAATAATAAAAGCGTATGGTTTGATTTATAAAAGTGAAACAAATGGGTTTTTACCTCAAAGTTACGGGTTGTCACATCATCCCCAAGTTGAAAGAAATTTCGTCCCGAAATTTGCAAACAGTCGCTGGCGAAGCGAGTGCGGTTGAGCGTTTTTGCGGGGTGTCACATCATCCCCAAGTTGATTTGGAATTTCATCCCGAAATTCAGTAGTAGCTTCAGCACTGAATGAATTATTTTTGAATAACTGAGGATACTTGCGCATCATCTGGTCTTCCCGTTCCCAAGTGAACTCTGGGCCACGTTTTGAGTTCCAACGAACTGAAACAATAGGAATCTTACTGCGCTTGAGTGTTTTGATCTCCCGATCTGTGATTTCAACTGGTTCCTCAATGAAACGGAGCTGATCATTAATCGTGAGTTCTTTGAAAGGAACAATGAGAGTCTCATCTGATAAACACTTCTTCGAATTCGACACGTGGAAAACATTGTGCACACCACTGAGTTCTTCAGGTAAGTTCAGTCGATATGCCACTGTGCCAATTTTCTCCATGATTTCAAAAGGTCCGACATAACGTGGATTAAGCTTGTCCCGTTTACCAAAACGGACAACACCTTTCCAATGTGTGACTTTTAACAAGACCTTGTCTCCAATTTGGAATTCCAACAGTTTTCTATGCTTATCAACGTAGCTTTTCTGACGGTCGTGAGCCGCCACCATTCGGTTTCTGATTTGGGCGATCTTTTTTGACGTTTCGAGGACGAGTATTAGGCCAGTGATTTGACTATTGCCAACTTCAGCCCAGCACCGAGGTGATCGGCATTTCCATCCGTACACAACGCCTCGAATGGAGCAGCCTGAATACTGACGTGGTAACTGTTGTTATAAGAGAAGTCCACTAGAGGTAAGTGTCTTTCCCAGCCTCTACCAAAGTCGATAACACATGCTCGCAGCATGTCTTCAAGGGTTTGAATAGTTCGTTAAGTTTGACCATCAGTTTGCTGGTGATAAGCTATACTCATGGCTAGACGTGAGCCGAAGGATTTGTGCATAGCTTGCCACAAATCAGACGCGAATCGTGGGTCATGATTGGAGATGATGGAGATTGGCACTTCGTGCCTAGAAACTACTTCCTTCAGGTAGATGCTTGCACGTCGAGAAAACTTGCCGGTTTCTTTGATCGCGAGGGCGTGCGCATATTTAGTTAAGCGATCTACGATAACCCAAATGGTGTCGTTCCCGCTCTGAGGTTTTGGTAAACTAGTAACGAAATCCATAAAAGTTTTCTCCCATTTCCACATTGGTAATTCTGGTTGTTGCAGTAACCCTGATGGCTTTTGATACTCAATCTTAACCCTAGCGCAGGTCAAGCACTTGCTATCATACTTTGCTATAATTTCCTTCATGTTAGGCCACCAGTATAGTACCTTTAGATCGTGATACATCTTGTCAGAACCAGGATGTATCGAGTATCGAGACATGTGTGCTTCGTCCATCACAAGCTCCCATAGATTTTCGTAGAACAGAACCCATATATGTTCCATGAAGTAATGAATGCCATCATCCTTGAGTTCGAGTTGCTTCTCCATGCCCCGCATGGATTTAGCTAGAAGGTTTTCCTCCTTCAATGCCTCGACTTGAGCGTTGCGTATTTGCTCAGGAAGGTTCGAATGAATTGTCAGTTGTAACGCGCGAACACGTTTAGGTTTGGTCTCTTTTCGGCTGAGGGTGTTGGCTACAACGCTTGTCTCGCCCAGATAATAGTCATTCGCGCACTCGTATTCGTTTTAGGAGTTCGACCTATCGGTGTTACCGCATGGTCACTCCTTTTGATCGAGGACATGCCGGAGACTCTTGTTATCGGTGTAAATCAGGCACTTGGTACCGTACAAGTAGGATCTCCTTATCTTGAGTGCGAATGCTACCGTTCCCAGTTCCAGGTCGTGGGTAGTGTAATTCTTTTCGCGAACTTCGAGTTGTCGAGTTACGTAGGCAATGATTTTTCTCGTTTTGCTTCAGCTTGTAATTGAGTACTTGGATGGGTATACTACAACAAGCAATGAATTCATTGGTGCCTCGGACATGATAGGATAGGTGCACCTCATAGCTTATCCTTCAATTGTTGGAATTGTGGATCCCTGAGCATCTCTCTATTGGTAGGTGACACTCTTTCGAGCTACGATAGTAAGAGATCGAGAAAAGTGGGCTTCACGGTGTCAAAAATCGCATGTTGAAAACTTAGCATAAGGTTGTTTGTTTCGTAGAAGTTCCAGGGTAAGGCGTATGTGCTGCTCGGGTTCCTACTGGCTCTCAGAGTAGGTTCAGATGTCGTCGAAGAAAACGAGTGACAAATTTGTCAGGGTAGGGTTTGCAAACATAGCACATGAGATTCATGAAAACCGTGGGTGCGTAGGTTAATTCGAACGTCATGACCAGGAACTCGTGTTGGTCATATCGAGTTCTAATTCCAGTCTTTAAGATGTCTTCACCTTCAAGGTATCCTTGGCTCGATGCTCCTCAAGTAGTGTACCGTACGTAGTGGTGTTGCACAAAATAGTGTTGGATAAGAATTATGGTGTTCATGATGCATAACATGATAAGACGTGAAAACATACTAAAGTGTAGCTGCAATCGATGTGTTCAACTTGATGCAAAAACGTTTTGGGGTCGGTAGTAAGAGTTTATCCGTTATCGAGAGTGTAGTTGGTAGTAGCAAGTGGTGTAGGAATAGATATAAAGAATGGTCTTCGCCGAGAAAAGTGTTACGTCGATAGTGTTGACAAAACAAGGAATGACCAGAGTAGAACGGTTGTTGTACTGGTTTGTAGTGTTAAGGTTTACTGAAACGTCTGGCAAAGTTTTCAAGTTCGCTCATGTGCGAGGAAGGGATAATGCACCGTGATTCATGACCTTAAATGAGTTTGCGATTTATCAAGTCAGTAACCAATCAAATTTGAAGGAGTTGTCTTAAGTTGTGCGGATGAATTTGAAATAACATATGTGTCATCAATAGGTTCAAGAAGTGGTCACCAATGACCGAAAGTCGAGCTTACCAAATTTTCTAAACTAGAGCGAAATCTTAATAGGGTCTCCGCATGGAGAAGAGAAGATGTAGTGTCACTGTGGTAAAGGAAATGGGGATTTGTCTAAGTCAATAACAGAAATTAGACATCGCATCAAACAATAAATTTTGGCCCGTACAAAGGCTTGGGAAAAGATCCACATAACAAGGAAAACTCTCTTGGAATAACGACTCTTGCATTGAAGGGGGTAAGGTGAATGTTTAGATCATCGCGTTCAATTGTGGGCTGACTAATTCGTATCTCCGTCCTCCAATGTCTCTAAGACCACCGAATCATTAGGAGACATCCATTTGCTGAGCTGGGTATGTTAAGGTATAAATCAAGTTGGACTAGGAATTTACCATATAACAGGGTAATGGGTAGCATTGCGATCAGTGGGCATTATGATATGATTGATAGTGCTGCCATGAGGAAAATACACGTCACGTATACTTTTCATACTCGATACAAGCGAACAGGAAATAGAACAGTGCAGACACAAATAAAACATTCCCAGCCAATAGTAAAACTCCCGGTCATCAGTCGGATGAGGAAACAAGCCTCTCCATCTAAGTTAGAGAAGAAAAGATATGCGTGAACAAAAAGAGAGTAAATGATGTCGTCAGTCCTCTTCAACTTCGTTAGATGTTTCGTGTTTCGCTTTTAACTCTTGGAGTTGTGCGTGAGCGTGTTGCAAACTGTTTCGCATTCTGAGCCCTAGTGTCCTAGTGTCTGCAGTTTGCCTCGTGTAGGTGACCAAGTTGTGCTGTTGTGCCCTAACCGCTCGTCTCTCTAATAACTCGCGATTTAGAGATGTCTCACCTTCGGTGTTTCGCTCTTATGGCCTCTCTCTAGGACCTGTAGCAGGCTCCTCATAAGTAGGTATCTCTAGTAAACGTTTCTCTCATCGGTTCATTCTAGCCCAGGGGTGAGATCGGGAAATTCGTGGTTGAGGGTTAGGAATGACTGGTTCCTTGCCCTTAGCGTGTTGGGGTTTCGAATTAGAGTTGAGGGAATTCATTCTTATCTAGAGCGTATTATATTTACATATTTTTGTTCATGTACGAATCACAGTGTTGAAGTAAAAATATACATATACATATACATCATGCACAAATAACTACCAGATAATACAATTACCATGTAATCATCTAAGTCTGACGAACCTTGCAATCTGGAGTGTGGTGTCGTTGCGGTTTCCAATAAAGAACAGTTATAGTCTCGTTTTCCCTCAAAAAGACTCTCTTTTAAAACCGAGTTCACTATAACCAATGGCTCTGATACCAATATGTCACACCCTCAAAATCCACATGCGGAGTATTACCACAAGGCGTGTGACTGACCAGGATCTAGCCACTAATCATGTTGAACCATTATTATGAAAGTTATAATTATCAAAATCAACACGATTAGTCATCAATGTTTATAAGTCCGAAAATTACAGTTTAATTTTAGCAGCGGAAACATAAAGAAAACCCATTATATCTTAAAACCACAAGTATTTAAAATATACGTTTTAACATGAAGCTTACAAACCAGACACTCCAGCCGATTGCAATGTCTGTCATAGATGTACCAAGCAACCTGCAAAACATTCAGTAGGGTGTCTAACATAAAGTTGGTGAGTTCACGAGTTCACAGTTTTCCAGTTTTATTTCCAAAAACTTCTGTTGTTAAATTACTCGTTTATATCATGCCTTGGGGAGCTACCCCATATGTAAGCTACTAAACTCCATAATAATACCGAAACTTTCACACATACGTGTTGTTGGAGCCCCGTTTGTCAATGTCTATCATCATTAACGGGTTGCCAAGCCCTATTAGTTCACGCCCATCCTAAAAAGGCACGGTGTGAGGTTTGTGAAACCTAAATAGCGCTACTAACTAATATCCCGTTCCCCAGGCCAGATGATTAATCGGTACGGTAAAGTGGGGACTTCGTGATAGAGTTTCGTTTAGTCCGCTTGTTCATGAAATATAAATAGCATTTAACCGTTTGTCCATTCTGTTCCCAACAACCGGGAATACATGCTTTTAGTAAAGTGTGTCAACTCACCTTTGCTTTGCTCAGAAGATAATTTACTTGTGTTATGTTGGTCAACCACACCCTATTATGGTTATCAATATTTATTAGGTTCGTATACAAATAATGCGCGTATTCATCTACCCATATTCAACAAGTAACATGCGTACAAGTGGTCACAAATATATTATCGAGTAGTTTCCAAGCACATGTTCATAATATACACTACGACATGCCATTCATCAGTTATACAACCATTAAGCACATGCGGACACTAAAAGTAGCACATTTGACACTTTACAAACTCATAAGCGTGCATAACTCAATTCACAGAAAATAGGCTGTTTTGGGATGTCCGTTTACCGTACTTACAAGCTTACAAAAATTACGATCTTTTTATATGGCGTGCCCCTCAGAGGGATTATCCTCGTGTTAATTTTTTAGAGTCTAACTTGTTACTAAAAATTTATAAAAAAATCACTTATTAAGCAACAATCAGATTCGTCACTTTCTGACTGCACCTCACAGAAAAAAATTCATTTAAAAATCCTCGGTTATCCAAGTCATGAAATTCCAGTTTGACATTCGTACGGACAACTAAGACCATCTACAGTATAAA
This sequence comes from Helianthus tuberosus, assembly GCA_030545235.1. Lineage (NCBI taxonomy): Eukaryota > Viridiplantae > Streptophyta > Magnoliopsida > Asterales > Asteraceae > Helianthus > Helianthus tuberosus. Next base: position 50,990,280 of record CM060364.1, read on the forward strand.
TTTCATGGTCTAACTCTAAGTATTCATCAAGTTATGACATAAAACATAACACGTAAAATCTGCAGAAAACACAGCTTTAATTGCGAAAACGAAATAATTTGTTTAAAACAGCAAACGACGTCCAAAAATCACGATTCTAGCGCCATTTGAAGCATATTTTTAAATATTACATTATAGACTCAAGAAATCACAGTTTTCGTTATATTATGACCCAGTTACAGCCGATTAAGTTCGACTATAACTGTCGGATAGAACCTGTTTTCGTTACCCGATCTCCCCAACCGAAAAACTAGCGCACCCAACGACCCATGATTTACAGCAGGTTATCATCACCATACGTCATCTATACTATTAAATCAGTAAGATTCAACCAAACCATGCAATCCATCAAATCCTAGTTCATACTTAAACGATAGAACAATATATCATACGCGATTTTCATGCATCCTACACTACAAGTTAACATTACAAACATCAAGCCAATCAAGAACAAATACAAACACAACCATGATCATGGATAATTCATATGATTATTACAATAGTTAGACACGTTATCGAGTTTAGAAGAGGTGATGAGTTGCTAGAGCTTGGAACCGAACGAACCTTGGATTGTTTATGCGTTGCTAGCGTTCACAAAAGAAAGGAGTAGGGAAGGCAGAAGTCACGATCTAGGTTAGTGTTGTAGGGTTTAGAGATAGTATAAAACTATATGCCACATAATGCATTAAAAGAGAGCTTAGGTTGGGCCGTAAAGTTGTGGAATGTGGGCTGCTCTCATGAATAGGGATGAGCACGGTACCCTTTCGGTACCGAACTGATATTGGTACCGAAAGTACCGGTACCGAAAGTACCGGTACCGAAAAATGGGGAAAAGTGGTACCGGTACCGGCACCGAATACACCGGTTCGGTACCGGTACTTACCGGTGTTTTACCCGTACCCGTAAATACTGGTATCGTACTGGTACCGAAAAACAGGGAAAATAGGAACCGGTACCGGTACCCGGTACCAAATGCTCATCCCTACTCATGATTGCAAAACAAAGAGTGGAAAAGGTGTGGGGAATTGGCAGCGATTAATGTTGTTTATGTACATTAATGTCTATTATTTTTTTATACTTCAACAACTAATATATGTGTATAATATATTAGTATTGTAAATGTTTTGGTCAAAAATTACCGAAGCAATAAAGTAATCAAATTAGTTAAGTGAGGTAGTGTGCTAAGAATGTGTGTCGGAAATATGCTGATTAAGTTGTTTGTAAAAACGGTTTTCAGGATACGGCTCAGGATATCGAGCTGTATCTACAATCAAACAATGAGCAAAAATGTAAAGGGTGACACAGGATGTACGAGGAAAGCCCTTGATCAATCTAGATCGCCGGCATAAAACCTCGAGAGCTGACAATCGCAACTGCCTTGTTCTTCTTATTGCTTCAAATATCAGGATACAGTGCAGGATATGATGCGGATCAACTAAGTGTTACAATGTGATTTTGATACAAGTGTAAGTGTGTTGTGAGTGTTTGCAGCTAGAGAGAAAGAGTGTACGAGAGATTGTGTGTTCTAATCTGATCCGATCAATCCTTTTTATAGTAAAAGAAACTAACTAACTATCCTATTATTCCGGGATTTAACGAATATTCCTTATGTGAACGTTGTAGTCCACGTCTTCCGGCTTCAACATCCATAATCTAAAAGATTTTCCCGAGTCTTGCGGAGAAGAAGTCCACTTGAACGTTAGAGACTTGTACCATTTAATCTGCACGTGAGTTAATTAGTTACTACCAGGATATTGCATCAGGATGTTACCAATATCCTGATCCGGTATCCTGGTCACAACAAAAGAAACATAGTCAGAATATTATTCAGGATATATGAGCAGAAAACCACCCATAACAATTGTCCCCAAAATATATCTGTTGGTATACCAATTCCAACGGATATATTTTAAAATTATCTCGTAAATCGAGGCAATTAAAGTGAAGTGACGATTGAGGTGACATTGTGCAACTTCCCATGCGATATTTACTCTTTGCCCCTATATCCAGCCTCTATTTAGCCGACTTATTCTGCATTATGATCATCACATTTCAAGCAATTTCTCAGGTATTTTCCTTCTCTCTTCCTCTTCTATGTTTTTCTTTGCTTAAATTTCTTGTTTCCTGGTTGAAACCTTTCATGGCCTCACGAACAAGATCACGTTCAAACGAGCCAGCCCCAACCCTCGAAAGTCAAAACCTTCTTCGAGAACCGGAAAAGGAGATTTGCTCCTTCAACAACGCCGACATTGCCGCCTTGAAAGATTCTGGTGCCTTTCCTGCCGGAGTGATCATTCGTCCTTTTGATCGGGAGGTCCGATCAGACGCGATATCAAATGAGTGGGTTTGCTTTTTAGCTTATCCTTTCTCCTTGGGACTCCGGTATCCTTTTCCACCCTTCATTTCCCGTTTTTTAACTTACTGGCCTCAGTTATGCTCAGACCATGCCAATGGTGTGGCGAGTTTTTATGGTGTTAAACCAAATTAAATATCGTCATTTCCCTGATCTGTGCGTCGAAGATCTCCCCATAGCATATCGATTGAGATCCCATGGTAATAGCCGCTTTCTTCTATTCTCCACCTCTAAGAACCCCCTAATCCTCAAGGCCACTAAGAATGAAGATCAGTGGCAACGAAAGTTCTTTTTCGTAAAAAGAGATTCTATCGACAAGGGTTTTGACCTGCCAGTTAGATGGTTGACTTCGGGTAGGATTTAGGGTTTTAGGTATATCCCCAAATATATCTTAAAACTATATCCTTGACTGACATCTTTATTTCTTGTGCAGCAAATTTCAGGGATCTAGCCCCTCCAAGCGCAGAATCGAAGCTCAGGATCAAAGAGATATATCGACTTCCTGACAGTGAAAGAACCTTCTCCCTGTCTCTCATCAGGTCAAGTCAAAAATCAAGTTCAGAAATGTCTGGTAAGTATATGATTAGACTAATTACAGAATATGAGTGTTAAGAGTTAAACATTTCTCCCTTTTTTATAGTGCCGGTTGTCAATCTTGAAGGCTTCCAGCTTGATGAGCTAGACAGTTACTCTAGCCTTGCGCCTGTTAAGTAAGAAACCAATCCTAAGCCAGCTGCCACGCCAAAGCCTACCGGTTTGAAAACTGCTACTGCACCCAAGGCTCCCCCAGCATCCAGGACTCGAGCCTCCAGCTCCCATAAGAGGAAGGAAGCAGACTACCCTGCTACCCCATGTGTTCCCATTCGAGAACTATGGGTTTACAGAGTCCTGCAAATTCATGACCGGCTTCCTTAACCAGGTTCGTATCCTTGACCTACATCCTGCACCATATGCTGGTTATAAATGTCAATAAAGGTTAATACCTGTTTCCTCATTTTACAGGGTCTTGAACGCCTAGTGTTCCTCTATGAAGACGCATCTGGTCTAAACACGATGCTAGAGAGTAAGCTGAAAAAGGCTGAAGCCACCATTGCGGACCAAGCAGCGATTTCCACAGCCAAATCAAAGGACTATGAAGACAAAATACAAGGCAATGACCCAAGAGCACCAGTCTGGTATCTAGAAGATCACCCACGAGGCCCAAGCCAAGTCCGATGCTGCCCAAGTTCAACACGAGCAGGATATGGCTTCATATCGGGAAAGCCTCAAGAATTCTGTTGTCATCTCCCTCCTCCAGGCTAGACTAAAAATGGCCTACGAGGCTATGGCTCTGGGCTTCGAATGTCCTTCATGGAACATCAAGGCTTGGGAGGTGAAGCTGAAAGATCTTGGTGGTAATCCCGTGGAGCCTCCTATGAAGTCTGCTGCGGAGGAGTCTGCTATGGTGGTGGATGATGCTGGTGCTTCGAAGGATGCTGGTGGCGATGCTGGGAGGAATGCCGAAGAGGATGCTGGAAAGGATGCTGGAGAGAATGCTGCCGATGAAGCCATGGTGGAAGAGGGTGATGCCCCTTAAAAGAGCGAAGTGGGCGATGATGGATATTTGTGCCTAGGACGGAGCCCACTTTTTTTAAGTTTGATGGTTATAGTTTGTAATCCCTGAACAATTTACTTTTCCTGCACTCGAACAATTTACATTTCCTGCACTTAAAACAATATGATGGCCAAAGGTGGATGGGTCCTGAGTTTCAAGATGAAGCCCTTGGTCATCGATCAGTATGGTTTATTTTGAACAATATAACAGTTGGAGGTGGATGGGTCTCGGTTTGAGATGAAACCTTCAACCGTTATGTAAATATGGTTAGAAACTAATCGTGCTTTGGGTGGATGGATCTCAGTTTGAGATGAAACCAGAAGCACAACTTTTGCTACGTTAATAAGATAACCTTCTTTTGACTTATCCATTGTTGTTTTTCAATTTTTGTTATGCATTGCTTAGTTTGAATTTAAATGTTCCAAACTTATTGCAATTATTTCTTATGAAAATATCTTGATCAGCATACTTACAAATATCCTATAAAGACTTTCGTCAAATAGGGTTCTTATAACTCAAACAATTCAGACAAAGTTTTCAAAGAAAAAGGACAGTTCATTTTTATTTTACAAAGTTTGTTTCGATAACACTTGTTTGACTTGGACACAGTTTTAGTTTTTAATCCAAATATTCCAACCAAATATCCTGAAACATATTCTAAAAATATATTCTGAAAATATATCCTGAGAACATATCCTAATCAGGATAATGATAATTTCAAAAATCTAAACGATTTAGATAAAGTTTATAAAGGAAAGATCATACCAGAAGTAGAGTGCAACCCTACTCTCAATCTTCAATCCTTTTACAATCTTTCCAACGAAGATGTCCCCAGTCTGGGACACTTAGTGTACCGGATCCAAGCTTGATTCTTCGAACTTTGCACAGTTGCTTCAGTAGGAATGTCCCCTGTGCATTATGTCTTTGAATACTCAGAAATTTTCTATCAATTGCAACTGTTCGAATAATTTTTATATTACAGGGGATAAACCCTAAAATGTACTGGAGATAAATCCTTAATGTTCTGGGGATAAACCCACAAGTATTCTGGGGTAAATCCCAAGTTTTCATGCGCTACAGGCGGGAGTGTATAAACTCCAAGACTTAGAAAGGTGAAAACCTTTAACCTTAGAGAGTATGAAAATACGCTTTCGTGAGAGAGGGTGATCAATCCTCATATACCTTGAGGATCCAGGATATAGCCAACAGTAACGAAATTGTCAGGCACTTTTACATGAACTGGTCCCACCACCTTGAACTATCCCTGGATAACTTGCGCTCCAGGCGGGGTGTTTAAACCCGATTCGTGAGAAAGGTGAATACCTTTAAACCTGTGAAGGGATCAGGATCCTTTAAACGTGAGAGAGGGGGCCAATCCTCTAATCTTCCAAAGTATCCTGAGTGTGTATCCTGGAGGTATATCCCGAAGCATATACTGCAAAACAACTGTAAACTAAGGTGGGTGTTAGCCTGGCTAACACCCCTCCGATGCTTAAGTCAGTATTGGGTTCAAAAGAATAAATAATATCAAATATATTAAAAGAGATAGAATTCATACCATCCTGAGTTAGAAATTAAATTCTAAACTCACTTGAAATAGAGCTTTAGGTGTATAGCATTCCAGGATCTTGGTAGCATGTCCCCCTCTATATTCTTGAGTCGGTATGCTCATTTCCCTGATTCCGATTCAATCTCATAAGGTCCTTCCCACTTAGGAGCTAACTTTCCATCAGCAGGATTAGTAGTATTCTGAAAAGCCTTTCTTAATACCCAATCTCCAACCTGAAACCTTCTAGTCTTTATATTCTTGTTATATGCTCTGGACATCCTCTGTTGATATGCTGCCATCCTTAGCTTTGCTGCATCTCTTGTCTCATCAATAGTATCCAATTCTTGGCATAGGGCTTCAGGATTCTGCTCAGGATCCCGGAGGTTGGATCTCGCTGTAGGTATCACCATTTCTGTCGGGATCACTGCCTCTGCTCCAAATACTAAGGAGAATGGAGTTTAGCCAGTTGCACTCTTTATTGTTGTTCTATCAGCCCACAAAACAAAGGGTAATTCTTCTGCCCATCTTCCTTTCTTAGCTCCAAGTCTTTTCTTCAGATTGTTGACAATTATCTTGTTCGAGGATTCTGCTTGTCCATTTGCTTGAGGATGTACTGGAGTAGATGTGATCATTTTGATTCCCCAACTCTTGCAAAAGTCAGTAGTCCTCTTACTTATAAACTGAGAACCATTGTCACAAATTATCTCGGCTGGTATCCCAAACGTGGTCAGGATATTCCTCTTTATGAAGGATACTACTTCCTGGTCTCTGACTTGAACAAATGCTTCAGCTTCAACCCATTTAGAGAAATAGTCAGTCATTGCCAACATAAAGATTTTTCCTCCTGGAGCTTTTGGAAATTTCTTACAATGTCCATCCCCCACTTCATGAATGGCCAAGGGGAAGCAATAGGATAAAGTGGTTCAGCAGGCTGATGTAATATATTGCTGTGTCTTTGACATGCATCACATCTTCGAGCATATTCTGCAGCATCTTTCCTCATCGTCGGCCAATAGTATCCTGTTCTTAATACCATTGAGAATAATGACCTGCCCCCAGTATGGTTACCACAATCCCCTTCGTGTATATCCTAAAGCACTTCTTTGGTTTCGGGATCCTCCAAGCACCTCAGATATGGTCCTGCAAGAGATTTCTTGTACAAAATATTATTTATAATAGTGAATCGCGATACCTTCATTCTAAAGGCTTTAGGATTCTCATCCTTCGGGATGTATCCTTCCTTGAGATATCTCATGATTGGGGCCGTCTTGGACTTAGAATTCTCCTCGGGATACTCATCATCAGGATCCTGAATACTCATTACCTCCTTATCCTGAGATTTGAGAAGATCCGTCGCAGGATACAAGATATGTAATATTGGTATTTGGGTTCCCTCCAGTATCCTGACTGATGATCCTAGATTTTCCAGGGCATTCGCTTCAGCATTATCCTCTCTTGGTACCTGTTCAAGTGTAAAAACATCGAAATACCCTGCTATTTTTTTGAGAATTTTGAGATATTCGATTAACTTCTCACCTTTAACTACATAGGTTCCATTAAAATGATTAGTAATTAACAAGGAATCAACAAATACTTGTAAACTCTTAATTCTCATATTCCTGGCCAATTCTAATCCAGCAATCAAGGCTTCATATTCTGCCTCATTATTAGTAGCAGGAACTTCACACCTAACAGCCTGGGGTAATATGTCCCCCTGTGGCGATTTTAGTAGTATACCCAATCCTACACCTCTAACATTAGATGCACCATCAGTATATAATGTCCAGGATTCTGAGGTTTCTCCTAGTTGTTATTGTTAGGGATAGATTTTCTAAACCTAAGGATTACGGATCCTCAAGTGCAGCCAGGATCACGGATCCTCAATTCTGTTTGAATTAAGGATCCTCAGAAGACGTTGCAGGTTTAAGGATCCAGGATCCTCTTTGTTATCCTTACACTAACGGTTATTTCCACTATATTTGAACTTTTTTTACAGGGGTATTCGCATGGAACTTAGTCTTTCCGAGATTCTAGGAGAATATGCTCCATTATTCTGCACGTGCATGGCTTGTATGACAGTTATGGAAGTCGTGGGAAGCTAGCACAATTTGCGGATTGTTTGTTATTTACATTATTTCCATTTTTATAAGGGGATAACGAGCTTGAACAGTTAGAACAAGTTAGCAAACACACGCTCTCGAGAACTCTCTGCATCTTGTTGGCGATTACACACATTTTGCACACTAGTGATCCTTGTAACAAGCTTGTTATCATCCCGATTTGTAACCTTTACTTGTTTAATATAGTTGGTGATCGGTAGTTTCCATCACCCGAGGTTTTTTATGCCGGAGATCATATATTGATCAAGGGCTTTTTCCTCGTATAAATCCTTGTGTCTCTTGTTCATTTCATTTACAAGTTGTTCATACATTCATTCATTCATTCAAGCATCACACCTCACAAAATAAGATTTGGTTACATTATCCTAGTCTGATTTTTGACCAAAACAGTTTGGCTCCCACCGTGGGGCAATTGGTGCTTCATTTCTGAGAAATTTCGTTCATTGTGATCATTTCGGTTCATTACCTTCAACCACATGGCTTCTCAAGCGAAGAACACTTCAAGCTCCATGCCGGCGGTCACTTCTTCACAGTGCATCCCACCTTTGCCTCCAGCACCTTTTGGATCCCAGAAGAATGCTGAAAATGCTGCGAAGAAACAAAGCCCCGTTTTCTCAAAACCACCAACTTTTGCTGTTACTTCTGGCCCTACTAACAATGATCTTTATTCTTTGATTTTGCAGATGAGGGATTACATGCAACAGCAGGACAAAACCAATGACAGGATCCTTTGAGAGATTGATGAAATCAAGAAATTGAAGAGATCAGTGGAGGATCACTCCCCATTGGTGCCCAGATCACTGAATTTTGATTCACCATCCATAACAGCCCAGCACTCCTCAGCATCAGGCTCTCAGTACCAAGGTGGATTGTCGAGTATACGCTATGGATCATTGGAAATGACTCAGGCTCCAGGATCCTACTTTCAGCCTTCTGGATCCACCCAGCCTCAAGGATCCTCTCAGCCACAAGGATCCTTCTTTAGTTCTGGAGGATATGTGGGAGCACAGACAGTTCAAGGATCCTCCTCTCAGGTTCAGGGATCCTCTCAGGTTCAAGGATCCTCCTCTCAGGTTCAGGGTCCTCTCAGGTTCAAGGATCCTCCTTTCAGGTTCAAGGATCCTCATCTCAGGTTTACAGATCCATGGATTATCCTCCAAGACCCCCAGTCACAGAATACCAAGGATCCAACATCTTTTAGGATCAAGAATTCTTAAGGAGTGTACAACCCGGAAGTTCAGATGTTCATATAGGAGACTTCATCCCCATGCAAACTATTGCTTCATCTGGTCCCTCAATTATACCAGAATCCCGTCAATATGGATTCACATCTGGAGTTCCAAACTTGAATCCTTCAGGAGGTAACACTTTGAATAATTCTTATAATACTAACCATGGCTTTGTGCAGGATACAGGTATCAACCAAGCTATGGCTAGGGAATTACAGAAACTGAAGGATATGATATCCAGCGTTCCAGGAGTGGTTAATCCCATTCCTGAAATTGCAGATGGAAGCCACAGGATATCTCATTTTGCACCACCTATTTGTGATGCAGAAATTCCAAAGAGGTTCCAAATACCAACCATGAAGCTATATGATGGCTCAACTGATCCAGAAGAACATGTAGCTCAATATAGAGAAAGGATGGAGATCAATCCCATCCCGGAGAGGTTAAAAGAAGCATGTCTATGCAAGGGTTTTGGATCCACACTAACAGGATCAGCTCTTAAATGGCTGCTAAGTCTTCCCCCTTACTCTATTACTTCATTTGCTAATATAGTTAACCTATTTACTAGCCAATTCTCATGCAGTAGAAAATTTGAACGTTTAACTAGTGATCTATATAGGGCAACACAAGGTCAAAATGAATCACTTAGAGATTATATCACTAAATTCAGTAAAGAATCCTTAGATATTCCTAATTTGGATATTGCTACGGCTGTAGAAGCCTTCAAAATGGGTTTACTTAGGGATTCGTTGTTCTATGATGATCTTGTCATGACCCCTTGCAGGAATCTTGATGAAGTGAGAACCAGGGCCCTTAGATTCATCCGATTAGAGGATGATAAAAGGATCCAAGAAAGACTGGCAGGATCCTCGAAGCAGGAAAAACAAGGATCCTACTTTAGGAACAACAAGTCCAAATCTTATAACAAGTCTAACAATCAGAACATGCATGCAGTAGAACAGAAAGAGGATGATGAGGATTATCCTCCCATTTCTGAATATTGTTTTTTTGTTGATAACAATGAACTGATCCTTGCAATGCAGAACCTAGGTGAAAAAGCAAGATGGCCCAGAAAAAGTGACAAGCCAACTGCAACAAAAGACAAATCCAAATGGTGTGCATATCATGAAGATTTTGGTCATCTCACTAAAGAATGTATTGCACTCAGAAAAGAGATTGGTTACTTGTTAAGCAAAGGACATTTGAAGGTGCTGTTGGGAAGAAAAAAGTCAAGGATCCAGGATCCTGAAAAAGTCCCAGAAAGAGCTCCTGCTCCTCCTGCTGATGCACAAATTATCAACTTCATATCCAATGGATCAGACATATGTGGCACTTCCTTTTCAGCAGCCAAGAGGCATGCCAAAGAAACCAAGATGGATAATGGGGATAGACCCATCCGAACCTCTACTGTTACACAGGAAAAAGTTATATCTTTTGATGAGGATGATCGTGTGGATGTTCAGGATCCTTATCATGATGGTCTTGTTATTACTTTGTTTATATCTAATCATTTTGTTCGCAGGATCTTGATAGATGGAGGAAGCTCAGTCAACATCATTCAACTTGATGTGCTCAAAAAGATGAATATCCCTGAATCAGGAATCATCCCAAGATCATCAGTTCTCGTGGGATTCAGTGGAGAAACTAAGAATACATTGGGGGGACATTAAGCTTCCCATTTACATAGAGGGACTTAATTCTTTTCAGAAATTTTGTGTTATAGATTGCTTATCCTGTTGCAATGTTATCCTTGGCAGGCCATTGATACATGACATGAAAGCAGTCCCATCTACGTATCATCAATGCGTGAAGCTTCCCAGTCCGTGGGGTGTGGTGAAGATTGAGAGAGATCAACAAGAAGCTAAGAATTGCTATACTTCATTGATGAAACCAGCCTCAAGACCTAGGGAACAATAGCAATTAAAGCATCCTCTAAGAGATGTCCTGGAGGCAAGAGAACAAGATGTGAAAGATATCCTTATGGATCCTTAGGATCCTGAATCCAAAGTCTTCATAGGATCCTGAATCCAAAGTCTTCATAGGATCCTGAATCCAAAGTCTTCATAGGATCCGGGATCCTCAGCAACATCGAACAGGATTTAGTATCCTTCCTCAAGAAGAGAAAAACTACCTTTGCCTGGAAGCATGAAGACATGACAGGTATCTCTAAAGATATAATTACTCATAAGCTTAGCATTGACAGGTCATTCAAACCCATACATCAAAAGAGGAGAAAGTTTGCACCTGAAAGGAATGCCATTATCCAGGAGGAGGTAGACAAGCTGCTCAGAACAGGTATGATAAGAGAGGTTAAGTATCCAAGATGGTTAGCCAATGTGGTTGTTGTTCAAAAGAAAAACGGAAAGTGGAGGGTATGTGTCGATTTTACTGATTTAAACAAGGCATGTCCCAAGGATCCTTTCCCATTGCCCCACATTGACTCCATGGTGGATGCTACCGCGGGTCATGAGTTGTTAACTTTTATGGATGCTTAATCTGGATTTCAGCAAATTCAGATGGAACCATCTGATCAAGAGGATACAACCTTTATGACCCCAACTGGTATCTATTGTTATATTGCTATGCCATTTAGACTAAGAAATGCAGGTGCTACTTATCAAAGGCTAGTCAATATGATGTTTAAGGAACAAATTGGACACACTATGGAAGTCTATATAAATGACATGGTGGTTAAGTCCAAGAGAGCTGAGAATCACCTTAGAGACGTGGAGGAAGCATTCGATATCCTTGACAAATTCAATATGAAATTGAATCCTTCAAAGTGTCACTTTGGTGTTAAAGCAGGCAAGTTCCTAGGCTACATGGTAACAAAAAGAGGCATAGAGGCAACTCCAGAGCAAATTAAGGCGATTGTGAATATCAAATCTCCTGCCAATGCCAAGGATGTGCAAAGGCTGACAGGGAGGATCGCAACTTTGAACAGGTTCATATCAAAGTCATCAGAAAAGTGCAAGGAATTCTATGATATTCTGAGAAAGTATAAGAAATTTGAGTGGACTGAAAAGCATGAGAATGCTCTCAAAGCCCTTAAGGATTACCTATCCTCAGCTCCTGCCTTATTGAAACCAGAAAAAAAGGGGATATATTATCCTTATATTTGGCAGTCTCTTCTAAAGCAGATCACGAAGGTACACAACATCTTGTATATTATGTAAGTAAAAGTTTACTTGATGCTGGATCCAGGTACTCACATTTAGAAAAACTTATCCTTGCTTTGATTATGGCATCTACTAAATTGTGTCATTATTTTGAAACACATGCTATTATTGTTAAAACTAACTTCCCAATTAAGAATGTTCCCAGGAAACCTGAGATGTCAGGAAGGATGGCCAAATGGGCTGTGAAGCTTAGTGCTTATGATATAAGATATGAGCCAAGAACTGCCATTAAATCCCAAGCCTTAGCTGACTTTGTGGCAGATTTCAGTAGTGACTTACAAAGGGAAGCTGAGTTAGAAGTCCAACAGCTTGAAGAAACCAAGGATCCTTGGATACTCTTCACAGATGGAGCCTCTAACATCAAGGGAACTGGACTTGGAATACTACTAAAATTGCCACAAGGGGGACATAATACCCCACTTAATAGCTTGTGAGTTTCAAACTACTAATAATGAGGCTGAATATGAGGCCTTGATAGCTAGTTTGCAAATTATCAAGCACATGAGGATCAGGTATCTTGAGGTACATGTAGATTCATTGTTAATTACTAATCACTTTAATGGATCCTACGCTGTTAAAGGTGAAAGACTAACCAAATATCTAGAGATAGTCAAGGAATTGGTACTCTCTTTTGTTTCCTTTAGTTTGACACAGGTACCTAGGGAAGAGAATGCAGAAGCTGATGCATTGGCCAATCTTGGATCATCATTGAAGATTCCAGAGGATATTAAAATTCCTATCATCCATATTTTGGCTCCTGCTATTGAGGATCACGCAGCTATGGAGATAGGAGAGGATTCTGCAGTCATACCTAATGATGATGCACAATCTCATTTAGGATCATGGATCCTTCCAATCATGAGATATATACAACATGGAGAGATTCCTACAGGAGAAAATCCTAGAGCTTTCAAAGTCAAGGTATCTCAATTTACAATATTAAATAACATGTTATATAAACGATCTCTTGCAGGTCCATATCTAAGGTGCATTGAGGATCCTGAAATTCAAGAAGTCCTAAAGGATTTTCATGAAAGAGATTGTGGAAACCACACTGGGGGCAGGGCATTGTTCTCAAGGATCCTTAGGACAGGATACTATTGGCCTACTATGAAGAAGGATGCTGTGGATTATGCCAAGAAATGTGATGCTTGTCAGAGGCATAGCAATATCCTTCATCAACCAGCAGAGCTCCTGCATCCTATATCCTCTTCTTAGCCATTCATGAGATGGGGAATGGATATAGTTGGTAAACTTCCCAAAGCACCAGGAGGAAAAGTGTTTATGCTTGCCATGACTGATTACTTTTCCAAGTGGATAGAAGCTGAAGCCTTTGCTCAAGTCAGAGAAAAAGAAGTGATATCCTTTATTAAAAGAAACATTATTACCAGATTTGGTATTCCCTCTGAAATTGTTTGTGATAATGGATCCCAATTTATTGGGAGTAGAACTACTAACTTTTGTGACAACTGGGGGATTAAGATGATAACATCAACACCAGTCCACCCACAAGCTAATGGTCAAGCAGAATCATCTAACAAGATCATCATCAACAATTTAAAGAAGAAGCTTGGATCCAAGAAAGGAAAATGGGCAGAAGAGTTACCTTATGTACTATGGGCTGATAGGACAACTCCCAAGAATGCTACTGGCCAAACTCCATTTTCTTTAGTATTTAGAGCAAAATCAGTGATCCCTACAGAAATGGTGGTTCCCACTGCTAGAACAAGCATCCGTGATCCTGAAGGAAATGCTGGAAACTTAGTTCAAGACTTGGATACCATAGAATAACTCAGGGATTTGGCAAGGATAAGATTGGCTAGTTATCAACAAAGGATGGCTGGAGCTTACAACAAGAATGTCAGGATCAGAAAGTTTCAAGTTGGTGATATGGTGTTGAGGAAAGCATTTCAGAATACCACAAATCCTGCTAATGGAAAGTTAGCACCAAAGTGGGAAGGCCCCTATCTTATTGAAGCTGAAACAGGAAAAGGGGCATATCGATTATTAACAATGGAGGGTGATTTGCTACCAAGAGCTTGGAATGCTGTCCATTTGAAGAGATACTTCATGTAATAAGGATCAAGGATCCTTAGCCGTCTTCATATTTGGTATACATTAAGGATCCTTAGAGGATATATGATCCTCAGTCTGGTAATGATCTGATTCTATTTTATTTAATCCTTTAATTTATTTTATCACGAGGAGAAGGATCCAGGATCCTTTACTCCTTTTTCACTAAGTTCTGAGTTTTGCAGAAGATTGATGCATCCTTGACAAAGGATCAAGTATCCATAGAAGTCTCCTAAGTTTCTTGGGCTTGTCCCCAGTATTATGGGTTTATCCCCAGTTTTTGGGCCTGTCCCCAGTTTCGCCAGTAGCGCATGATGATCCTGGTGCAGTTCAAGGCAACGGGACCAGTACCCGCTTTAGGGGCTGACAATTTCATTGTACTGGCTGTATCCAGGATCCTACGTATAATGGTAGACGTACCATACATCCGTTCCTAAGGTTTCTAACGTTTTCACGTTAGCTAAGGTTTTGGCATTTTCATGTCACTAAGTTTGGATAGTCGCCAGTGAGGGCCATACTCCAGTTTACACAAGATCCTTTGGGCTTATCCCCAGTTTTTTGGGCTTGTCCCCAGTTTATTGGGCTTGTCCCCAGATTGTTGGGCTTGTCCCCAGTTACTAACTCTTCTTTTATATTAGCTTAGTCCCAAGTTATGATATGTTTCAGGTTTTCCAAAGCTAAACAGTTAAGGATCCTGGATCCTAACCTTTTACTAAGGTTTGTCTGTTGGTTATCTTGATTGTAAGTATTAAAGATTTAGGATCCTAACTTGGATTCTCAGGTATGATCCTTATTTACCTTCACTTTATTCTTGATTTATTTAAGTTACCCTTATTCTTTGACAACAGAATACATGATCCTGAAATTACATCACTTTTTTAAACTTTTCGATTATAGGATATTTGATCCTTGATCATATCCTAAATTATTTGACATAATCTAATATGTATTTTCAGTCTTAACTTGTGAATTCAAAGAGATTGTATCATAACAGTTGAAAGGTAAAGATATAGAACATTATCAACACAGAATAGCCAAAAGATTAAGGTTTTATTTATTTATCAAAAGATTAACCCTTTAAAGGTTGTCAAAATTACCTACCCCAAGCATCTACCAGCAATACGTGGCCCGTCCGCTGGGGTAGGTAAAGGGTGTCCATGATAATAAGTTCTAAGTTATGCAGGAATAGAAAGACGGCAGGATAACAACGGTTTCATCCCCCAAACAGAGGATCCCTCCACCAATTGTCATCCTACCTATTTTTCGAAGGATCAGTGATCCTTAAACCTAAATACTATTGTTTAAGTACAGACCAACAATGTTCACCATCAAAACATCAACAACCAAAAAAACCTTAAACCATAAAAAATGGGCTCCGGCCACGTCAAGAAATTTCCATCATCGCCCATTTGTTGCAGCCTAAACCTTCGCTGCGTCATCCCCACCAGCTGCTCCTTCTGATTGATCCTTCAACCCCCTACCACCAGCTTCAATCGCCAGAACCTCTTCAGCCTCCTCTTCATCATCTAGCGCAGCCAACTTGATCTTCCAGCCTTCTTGGTCCCAGGAAGTCCTGTCAAAGTAAGGATCCTCAGCCTCCTTTGCCATTTGAAGCTTGATCTTGAGCATGGCTATTGTGGCAGAAAGTTTGGCCCCTTCCATCACTTCCGCCTTCTCCTGGTCAGCTGTAATTTGGTCCATGACCAGCTCCTTCTTCACCAGCTTGACGTCATTCTCGAGAGAGGCAATTTTTTGGTCCTTTGCCAGGAACATCTTCTGGAAGTCCAAGTGCTTTAGTTCAGCCTCTTTAGCATAGGAATCTATGATCTCAGCAAATTTCTGCAAAAGAGTAACACATGTCAGGATCCGTTATCCTCAGTATGGGAAGATCAGATTTAAGGATCTGGGATCCTTACCTCAGAGACGTATTCTTCAAACTGGTGCTGGATGAGAGGCAAACATTCAAGAGTCTCAGCAGTCTTCGTTTTCTTTCCACCCTTGCCCTTTGTGCTGGCACCCCTAGGATTTGGGATGCTGGGACTGGAAGCAGGTTGTTTCTTGGCAGACTTGGAGGAAATATATGCATCAAGATCACTGACACTGAACCGAGTAGCTGATTTTGAAGATTTTCCAGCGCCTACAAATGCCAAACAACAGATAAGTGTTCATATTTTTCATTCAAGTTAACATTCATTCATTTATACATAAACTCAAATACTTACTAGACATTGTGAAGGAACCGGAGGATACTTCTTCTAAATCCTTGGTTTTAGCTTGAAATGTCCTCACAGCAGGGTCAAGCCTCCAGAAGGCAGCGATTCTTTCTTTTGTTGCAGGGGATTCTAGAAGATGAGAAACTGAGATAGCTGCACAATAGAAACAGAAAAAGGATCAGTTATCCTTAAAAGAAATTAAGTCCTCCTATGATCCTTGTATAAGGATCCTATATCCTACCATGGGTGGTCCAGTTTTTAGGAAGGTCTTTCCCGTCCGGAATAGAGTCCCTCCTTACAAAAAAGAAACTGTTTTTCCAGTGGGTATCATTTTTTGTGGTCTTAAGGATTGGATGGGGCTGACCAAGTTTATGCTTAAACAAGAAACGGTGTAAACCATGGCTAACAAGATTGTATAACTCAGCCAACTCCGACATTCCTATCTCTACACCTTCCTGCTTAATGATGTTTTCCAGGGTATACAGAACTCTCCACATCATCGGCATGGCCTGTATATAGCATATGCCAGTGAGTGCAAAGAAGGATTGGGTGAAAGCAGGGAAAGGATAAGAGAATCCTATAAGAAGGGGGTGGCCAGAAAAGCAACCTAGGTGTCACAAATACAGTTACTCTTCATAGAAGAGTCGAAAGGTTTGAAGACAGCATTCGCCGGGAAGCAATGGCGGATTTGATCGATTTCTGGGTCAGTGAGCGGTAGTGTTCAGACGAAGGATTTTTGATAATGCCTTGACTCCTCAAAGGACTATTGTTAGGGATGGATTTTCTAAATCTATGGATCACGGATCCACAAGTGCAGCCAGGATCACGGATCCTCAATTCTGTTTGAATTAAGGATCCTCAGAAGACATTGCAGAATTAAGGATCCAGGATCCTCATTGTTATCCTAACACTAACGATTGTTTCCATTGTATGTGAGCTTGTTTTGCAGGAGTATTCAAATGGGACTTGATCTTGCCGAGATTCCAGGGGAATATACCTTACAATTCCACGCGTGCATAGCCTTCGTGAACGTTATGGAGATCGTGGGAAGCTAGCGCCTTTTGCGGATTGTTAGTTAGCTAGTTTATTTCTATTTTTATAAGGGGATAACAAGCTTAAATTAGGGAATTTAGCAAAAACACACACTCGAAACAGCTCTCAACAGTTCATTGGTGATTACATACACATTACACACTAGTGATCATTGTAACAAGCTTGTTATCATCCCGAGTTGTAATCATCATTTGTTAAATTATAGTTGGTGATCGGTAGTTTCCATCACCCGAGGTTTTTTATGCCGGAGATCATATATTGATCAAGGGCTTTTTCCTCGTATAAATCCTTGTGTCACTTGTTAATTTCATCTACAAGTTGTTCATACATTTGTTCATTGATTCAAGCATCACACCTCACAACAGAAGATTTGGTTGCATTATCCTAGTCTGATTTTTGACCAAAACAGTTTGGCGCCCACCGTGGGGCAATTGGTGCTTCATTTCTGAGAAATTTTTGTCATTGTGTTCATTATCTCCAAGAAGATGGCTTCTTCCGCAAAGAACACTTCGAGTTCCATGCCGGCAATCACTTCTTCACAGGGCGTTCCACCTTTGCCTCCACTACCTTTTGCATCCCATAAGAGTGCTGAAAATGCTGTGAAGAGACAAAGCCCCATTTTCCCAAAACCACCAACTTCTACTGTTTCTTCTAGCCCTACTAACAGTGATCATTTTACTTTGATTTTGCAGATGAGGGATCACATACAAGAGCAGGATAAAACCAACGAAAGGATCCTCTGGGAGATTGGTGACATCAATAAACAGAAGAAATCAGTGGAGGATCACTCTCCTCTGATGCCGAGGTCGTTGAATTTCGACACTCCGGTCATAACTAGCCAACACTCTGCTCCAGCTGATGTCCAGCTTCAAGGTGGATCATTGGGAATGCGTTTTGGATCATCAGCGATAACACAAGCTCAAGGATCCTTCTTTCAGCCTTTAGGATCATCGTCTCAGTACCAAGGATCATTCTTCAATTCCGGAGGATATGTGGGAGCACAGACGGTTCAAGGATCCTCATCCCAGGGTCCGGGATCCTTCCAGGTTCAAGGATCCTCATCCCAGGGTCCGGGATCCTTCCAGGTTCAAGGATCCTCCTCTCAGGTTCAGAGATCCTCATCTCAGGTCTACGGATCCATGGAGTATCCTCCAAGACCCCCAATCACAGCACATCAAGGATCCAACATCTTTCAGGATCAAGGATCCTTAAGAAGTGTGCAACCCGGAAGTTCAGATGTCCATCTAGGAGACTTCATTCCAATGCAGACCATTGCTTCTTCTGGTCCTACAGTCATACCAGAATCCCGTCAATATGGATTCACATCTGGAATTCCAAACTTGAATCCTTCGGGAGGTAACACTTTGAATAATTCTTATAACACTAACCATGGCTTTGTGCAGGATACAGGTATCAATCAAGCTATGGCTAAAGAATTACAGAAACTGAAGGATATGATATCCAGTGTTCCAGGAGTGGTCAAGCCCCTTCTAAGTCGGTTTTGGCACTAGAAGCATTTGATCAATTCTCCAATTTTGAGACAATTAATATCCCTTTCGGGAATCCTAACATGACAATCATTCGGAAAGTTAAAACGATAAACACACTTTAACCACCTAAAATTGTTCTTTAACGTGGAATTGATAAATGTCTATGAAAATCTCTTAAGAATAAGTTAGTCATCCGTTAGGAGTTTTCTAACCTCACTTAAACAAGGAAAGCGACACCGATAAACACAACGCAACCACCGAGACAAGCATAAACTAGATTAAATCACAACCGAGGTTCATTTTACAAATCTTGCACATAAATTCACCAAGATAGCAATTTTGGCCTAAACTACTAACTAAGCTAACAAATCATGGCAAGAATTTATAACGACACCATTTAACCCGTTAAGGTCCTTACGTGACGGCAAGCTTTCTTGATTAACAATAATTACATTTTATTAAACCACTAACCATTTCTAGTATCATGGTGCACACATTTTAACCAAGCTAAACTAGTTAACCAAGTTTAAAGTTTACTAATACAAGATTAATTAAGCTTCATTTTTCAACTATCTTAACTAACCAAATACCAATCATCCAACAAAATTACTTATAATCAAGAAATCAATATCAATAACAAGGTTGCAAACTAATCATCAAAGATTAACATAGAAAATACTTCCAAGTCTCATTACAAACAAAGATTAACATACTAATGGTTATAATCAAGCAAGGGATTGTTGTGTTTTTTCCCAAAGGCTACAATAATACATAAACATTAATCTAAATGCTTGAAAGATTAACAAAATTATGGAAAGATTAGAAAACCAAACCAAACCATAAACAAGCACTAGATTAAGAATCCGGATAGTAATCGAGCAAAACGGGACAATGTGGCTTGAATCCGGGTGAAAGCTAACGCCTCCGGAGCCTGAAAATCGCCTGAATTGCTCTCCAAAATTCCAGAGTTATGAGCAAAATATTTCTGCATGTTTTTAATATCTTTTCGATCTCGCACGGTCGTGCTCTTTATTGGCACGACCGTTCACTTTTTGCATTATTGGAGTTACTGTTCACCATACCGCATGACGTCATCAGATCTTGACCGGTCTTCCGATCGGCACGGGCGTGCCATGGGTTGCACGGGGGGTGCATCACCGAGATGGGTTTGGCACGACCAACTGCACAGGTAGTGCATATCCGGGCTGGGGCTGGTCATCGCATCTGCACGGGGGTGCCACCAGTCGCACGGGGGTGCATTCCCGGGATTTCGTTGCATTCCTGATCGCACTGGGTGTGCAACGCCGAGCTGAGCCTTGTTGTCACATCCACACGGGGGTGCCACCAGTCGCACGGGGGTGCAACTTGCCCAGGTTTGAATTTTCCACAGAATGTTCGCAGTTCATTCGTTTCGCCCAAAAAATCCTCGTTTTCACTATCATCTTGTCTGGTATGTTGTTTTAGGCCTGTAAACAAAAGTATACCTGATTAAGTATCTGAATAACGGTTTTACGGCCAAAAACGCATAAAATGGGGATAAAATGGGGGACTAAAATATGTATAAATTGGTGAATATCATCCTCCAATTTCTGAATATTGTTTTTCTGTTGATAACAATGAACTAATCCTTGCAATGCAGAACCTAGGTGACAAAGCAAGATGGCCCAGAAAAACTGATAAGCCAGCTGCAACAAAAGACAAATCCAAATAGTGTTCATATCATGAGGATTTTGGGCATCTCACTAAAGAATGTATTGCACTGAGAAAAGAGATTGGTTACTTGTTAAGCAAGGGGCACTTGAAGGAGCTTTTGGGAAGGAAAAAGTCAAGGATCCAGGATCCTGAAAAGGTTCCAAAAAGAGCTCCTGCCCCTCCGGCAGATAAGTTATAAACTTTATATCCGGTGGATCAGACATTCGTGGTACTTCCTTTTCAGCAGCCAAGAGACATGCCAAGGAAACCAAGATGGATAATGGGGATAGACCCATCCGAACCTCTTCTGTTACACAGGAAAAAATTATAACTTTTGATGAGAATGATCGTGTTGACGTTCAGGATCCTCATCATGATGGTCTTGTTATTACCTTATTTATATCTAACCATTTTGTCCGCAGGATCTTGATAGATGGAGGGAGTTCAGTAAACATCATTCAGCTTGATGTCCTCAAGAAGATGAACATTCCTGAATCAGATATTGTCCCAAGATCCTCAGTTCTTGTGGGATTCAGTGGAGAAACCAAGAACACATTTGGGGACATTAAACTTCCCATCTACATAGAAGGACTTCATTCTTATAAAAAATTTTGTCTTATAGATTGCTTATCCTGTTGCAATGTTATCCTTGGCAGGCCATGGATACATGACATGAAGGCAGTTGCATCTACGTATCATCAGTGTGTAAAGCTTCCTAGTGAATGGGGGGTGATAAAGATTGAGAGTGACCAACAAGAAGCAAAGAATTGCTATACCTCATCAATGAAGCCAACCTCAAGACCAAGGGAGCAATAGCAATTAAAGCATCCTCCAAGAGATGTCCTGGAGGCAAGAGAACAAGATGTGAAAGATATCCTTATGGATCCTCATGATCCTGAATCCAAAGTCTTCATAGGATCAGGGATCCTTAGCAACATTGAACAGGATCTAGTATCCTTCCTCAAGAAGAGAAAAACTACCTTTGCCTGGAAGCATGAAGACATGACAGAAGAGGAGGAAGTTTGCACCTGAGAGGAATGCTATTATCCAGGAGGAGGTAGATAAACTACTTTGGGCAGGTATGATAAGAGAGGTCAAGTATCCAAGGTGGTTAGCCAATGTGGTTGTTGTTCAAAAGAAGAATGGAAAGTGGAGGGTTTGTGTCGATTTTACTGATTTAAACAAGGCATGTCCCAAGGATCCATTCCCATTACCCCACATTGACTCCATGGTGGATGCTACCGCGGGTCATGAGTTGTTGACTTTTATGGATGCTTCATCTGGATTTCAACAAATTCAGATGGAACCATCTGATCAAGAGGATACGGCCTTTATGACCCCAACTGGTATCTATTGTTATATTGCTATTCCATTTGGACTAAGGAATGCATGTGCTACTTATCAAAGGCTAGTCAATATGATGTTTAAAGAGCAAATATGACACACTATGGAAGCCTATATAGATGACATGGTGGTTAAGTCCAAGAAAGCTGAGGATCACCTTAGAGATTTGGAGGATGCGTTCGATATCCTTGATAAATTTAATATGAAATTAAATCCTTCCAAGTGTCACTTTGGTGTTAAAGCAGGCAAATTCCTAGGGTACATGGTAATGAAAAGAGGCATTGAAGCAAGTCCAGAGAAAATTAAGGCAATTGTGAATATCATAATCTCCTGCCAATGCTAAGGATGTGCAAAGGTTGACAGGGAGGATCGCAGCCTTGAACAGGTTCATATCAAAGTCAACAGAAAAATGCAAGGAATTCTATGACATTTTGAGAAAGAACAAGAAATTTGAGTGGACTGAAAATCATGAGAACGCTCTCAAAGCCCTTAAGGATTACCTATCCTCAGCTCCTGCCTTGATGAAACCAGAAAAAGGGGATATATTATCCTTATACCTAGCGGTATCCTCTAAAGCCGTAACTGCAGTCCTTGTTAAGGATAACGAAGGTACACAACATCCTGTCTATTATGTAAGTAAGAGTTTGCTTGATGTTGAATCCAGGTATTCACATTTAGAAAAACTTATCCTTGCTTTGATTATGGCATCTGCTAAACTAAGACATTATTTTGAAACTCATGCTATTATTGTTAAGACTAACTTACCAATTAAGAATGTTCTCAGGAAACCTGAAATGTCAGGAAGGATGGCTAAATGGGCAGTGAAGCTCAGTGCTTATGACATAAGATATGAGCCAAGAACTGCCATTAAATCCCAAGCCTTAGCTGACTTTGTGGCAGATTTCAGTAGTGATCTACAAAGAGAAGCTGAGTTAGAAGTTCAGCAGCTTGAAGAGACTAAGGATCCTTGGATACTCTTCACTGATGGAGCCTCTAATGTCAAAGGGACAGGACTTGGAATACTACTAAAATCTCCACAGGGGGACATAATACCCCACTCCATAGCTTGTGAGTTTCAAACTACTAATAATGAGGCTGAATATGAAGCCTTGATAGCTGGTTTGCAAATTGCCAAGCACATGAGGATCAGGTATCTTGAGGTACATGTAGATTCATTGTTAATTACTAATCACTTTAATGGATCCTATGCTGTTAAAGGTGAAAATCTAATCAAATATTTAGAGATAGTCAAAGAATTGACACTCTCTTTTGTTTCCTTTAGTTTGACACAAGTACCCAGAGAAGAAAATGCAGAAGCTGATGCACTGGCCAACCTTGGATCATCCTTGAAAATTCCGGAGGATATTAAAATCCCTATTATCCATATCCTAACTCCTGCTATTGAGGTCATGTAGCTATGGAGATAGGGGAGGATTCTGAAATCATCCCTAGTAATGATACACAATCTCGTTCAGGATCATGGATCCTTCCAATCATGAGATATATACAGCATGGAGAGATCCCTACTGGAGAAAATCCTAGAGCCTTCAAAATCAAGGTATCTTAATATACAATATTAAATAACATGCTATACAAACGATCTCTTGCAGGTCCATATCTAAGATGCACTGAGGATCCTGAAATCCAAGAAGTCCTAAAGGACTTTCATGAAGGAGATTGTGGAAACCACACTGGGGGCAGGGCACTGTTCTCAAGGATCCTGAGGACAGGATACTATTGGCCTACAATGAAGAAGGATGCTGTGGATTATGCCAAGAAATGTGATCCTTGTCAGAGACATAGTAATATCCTTCACCAACCAGCGGAGCTCCTGCGTCCTATATCCTCTTCTTGGCTATTCATGAGATGGGGAATGGATATAGTTGGCAAACTTCCCAAGGCACCTGATGGAAAAGTGTTCATGCTTGCTATGACTGATTACTTCTCCAAGTGGATAGAAGCTGAAGCTTTTGCTCAAGTCAGAGAAAAAGAAGTGATATCCTTTATTAAAAGAAACATTATTACCAGATTTGGTATCCCTTCTGAAATTGTTTGTGATAATGGATCCCAATTTATTGGTAGTAGAACTACTAACTTTTGTGACAGCTGGAGGATTAAGATGATAACATCAACACCAGTCCACCCACAAGCTAATGGTCAAGCAGAATCATCCAACAAGATCATCATCAACAACTTGAAGAAGAAGCTTGGATCCAAGAAAGGAAAATGGGCAGAAAAACTACCTTATGTACTATGGGCTGATAAAACAACCCCCAAGAATGCTACTGGCCAGACTCCATTTTCTTTAGTGTTTGGAGTAGAATTAGTGATCCTTACAGAGATGGTGGTTCCTACTCCAAGAACAAGCATCCGTGATCCTGAAGAAAATGCTGAGAACTTGGTTCAAGACTTGGATACCATAGAAGAACTCAGGGATTTGGCAAGGATAAGAATGGCCAGTTATCAACAAAGGATGGCTGGATCTTATAACAAGAATGTCAGG
The DNA here is from genome assembly GCA_030545235.1 of Helianthus tuberosus. Taxonomy (NCBI): domain Eukaryota; kingdom Viridiplantae; phylum Streptophyta; class Magnoliopsida; order Asterales; family Asteraceae; genus Helianthus; species Helianthus tuberosus. Next base: position 51,014,711 of record CM060364.1, read on the forward strand.
ATCAGGAAGTTTCAAGTTGGTGATATGGTGTTGAGGAAAGCATTCCAAAATACCACCAATCCTGTTGATGGCAAGTTAGCACCTAAGTGGGAAGGTCCTTATCTTATTGAAGCTGAGGCAGGAAAGGGGGCATATCGGTTATTAACAATGGAAGGAGATTTGCTACCAAGAGCTTGGAATGCTGTCCACCTAAAGAGATACTTCATGTAACAAGGATCCAGGATCCTCAATTGTTTTCATGTCCGATGTCCATGAAGGATCCTCAGTGGATAGATGATCCTCACTCTGGTAATGATCTAACCTCAATTTATCCACTTCTTTAATTAACTTATTTACAAGGAGAAGGATCCTGGATCCTTTATCCTTCTTTCATTTAGTTCTGAGTTTTGCAGAAGGTTGATGTATCCTTAGCAAAGGATCAAGTATTCACAGAAGTCTCCTAAGTTTTATGGGCTTGTCCCCAGCTTTTGGGCTTGTCCCCAGTCTCGCCAGCAGCGCACGATGATCCTGGTGCAGTTCAAGGCAATGGGACCAGTACCCGCTTTAGGGGATGACAATTTCATTGTACTGGCTATATTCAGGATCCTATGTATAATGGTAGACGTACCATACATCCGTTCCTAAGGTTTCTAACGTTTTCACGTTAGCTAAGGTTTTGGCATTCTCATGTCACTAAGTTTGGATAGTCGCCAGTGAGGGTCATACTCCAGTTTACCCAAGATCCTTTGGGCTTGTCCCCAGTTTCTTTGGGCTTGTCCCCAGTATATTGGGCTTGTCCCCAGAATTGGTGGGCTTGTCCCCAGTTGCTAACTCTTCTCTTATATTGGCTTAGTCCCAAGTTATGTTCCATTTCAGGTTTTTGAAGCTAAACAGCTAAGGATCCTTGATCCTAACCTTTTATTAAGGTTTGTCTTTTGGTTATCCTGATTATAAATATTAAAGGTTTAGGTTCCTAACTTGGATTCTCAGGTATGATCCTTGATCACTTTAATTTTATTTTTTATTTACCTAAGTAACCCTTATTCTTTGACAACAGGATACATGATCCTTAAGTTACATCACTCTTTGAATTTTTCGATTATAGGATACTTGATCCTTGATCATATCCTAAACTTTTTGACTTAATCTATTAAACCTTTGTTCTTAATTTATGAATTCAAACAAAGTGTATCATAACAACTGAAAAGTAAAGTATTCACAAATATAACAACAAATGAGATAGTCAAAAGATTAAGCTTTTATTAACCCTCTAAAGGTTGTCAAAATTGCCAACCCAAGTTTCTACCAACAAAACGTGGCCCTTCCACTTGGGTTGGCAAAGGGTGTCCATATTAACGAGGTCTAAGTGCAGGAATAAAAAGACGGCAGGATCACAATGTCTTCATCCCCCAAACAGAGGATCCCTCCACCATTTATAATCCTACCTATTGTCTGAAGGATCAGTGATCCCCACACTTGAACCTTGCTTGTCCTCAAGCAAGCTAAACTAAAATGCGAAAAAAAACAAGAATCTAACAAGAACGAGTATTTAAAAACTATTTATTGAAAAAACTACAAACGGTTAGCCGGTTTTTTGAAAGACAACATCAAATGAATCAAACCAAACAAGCGTATGCAATTATATGTAGATAACCAAAAAGCCGTGACTTCACTTTCAATTGACTTAACATGCTAATCTTCACACAACTCACAATGTTCACACACACTCGGTTTTATTTGTGAAACATACATAAAATGTGTATGTGCAAACACTCAATGCCTTGTCAATGAAATGTGTAATATCATAAGCTTGTCATAAGATCTCGTCTCCACCAACTAACATGTGAAAAAGTGCAAATCAAGAGGACTTTACGGGTTATAACGTTTGGCTTGGGCGAAGGGTATGGAAATGGATATTTAAAGTGGCGAAATGGTTAAAACTTGGTTTTAGCGTTTAACTAGCGTAAAACAATACAACTATACATACTAACGCCTTAAAAGGGCGACTTTAGCGAAATCGAGCTCATCAATCGAGATTTTATCATTTTACCATTCAAAATTGCTCGAATTTTGTCTACTTCACCCTATTTATGGTGTTTTATTTTCTGTTTTTTTTAACATAGGAACTAATGGATTTATACAATGAAAAATAAACTACAACAAGCGCTAGTTAAACGATTATTTTGACCGAGTTTCAACACTAAAAGGTTTAAAACATAAAAAGGCTAAATTTGGCTAAGTGGGCGATTATGTTGGGTAAACAAAGGTAAACAGGAAGGCTCGGCATGGTTAATCCTAAAGGTAATGTAAGGTTTACGGGAAACACAACACAATGAACAAGGGTAACACAAAGGGTTTTCTAAGTGCCTCTATCACTTCTACACAATTTCGCAAGTTCATGGTCTTAACAAGCATGCTAGTGACAAGTTCTAAATTACACATGACATCCGGCTCACTCCTACTCCGAAATGAACAAATATATAACAATTTCAAGGCTCAAATATGCTCACGTAACGGAAGGAATGGGTAAAAGTGTGAAAACTACCATGCAAGTCTTTCTTTGTTTGTCACGCTTTCCGGTTTTCTTTTTCAAATTTTATTTTGCTTGTCGAGTTTTTATCATGTCCGAAGCTTTCTAAAACCCAACCAACTGGTTTATTTACTAAAAAAAATATATACAAAATACAGATATTTTTGAATGATTTTTTTGATTTTTTTTTGCAAAGGACAAACAAAGTTAACAAGTTAAACCCCTCCCCACACTTGAACTTTGCATTGTCCCCAATGCGAAACCCGAAATATAGAGATAAAGGAGAATAACACTCCCCTGAAGATGATTTAGATGAAACGAGTCTCCAAAGCTGCTTCTGTGGTGTGCTCCTGGTCCAAGATTTGCTTCAAAAATCTGTAATGATGTCACAAAGCAAGGCAAATCAAAACAAAACACAAGGGAGAATCTAGTCGCAACATAAACTATGATCTAGATAATTCGCATCATTCTTGCAAGGATTAGGGTTTCGTTTGTATTTATGAAGAGAACCCTAAAATCCTCGAAGAAATCTAAAATGCCTAGGCCTAGAACGGAATTAAAACTGAAAACCAAGAGGAATTACATACCTTGTTCGAAAAATTCGAGAAATATTGCAAAAAGTGGTGAGATTTTGGAGAGGAAACTGGTCTGGAACGATGGTGCTGCTAGGGTTCGCGAGTTCTGAAAAAGGGAGCACAGAAAAGGCCTTTATATATTGATTGGACGAAACTACCCCTGGTCAACCGCACGGTCGTGCGACGGAAAGCACGGTCGTGCGTCACCGCTGAAACCTGACCCTGGTACACTGATCTCGGAACTGCACTGGGGGTGCAACTCATGGTGCGGTCAGCTCGCAACCGCACGGACGTGCGACCCACGGCACGGGCGTGCCACAGCTACAGATCAGTTTTTTCTGCAGAATGCATTTTCAGCACCTGTTTTGGCCGTTTTCACCATTTTTTCGACACGCAAACTGTTGTAACAATATCCCAACATAGAACCTTCGCTCGGCACGTATAAACACAGTACAAACTAACAAAAACTACAAAACACACCTAAATTACGCTAAAACTACAAAAGCACAAAAAAGGATGATTTTACCCTTTTAGCGCCAAAGACGCTCCTGCTACATTTTTAATCCACGAGTCAGTAGCGTAGACTCTCCTCCCCACACTTATGATGCGTGCGGGGCGTGGAGTTCGATAACCTCCACCGCCGACTCGATCGACCCGGCAACATACAGCTTCAAACGGTGACCATTCACCTTGAATATAACGCCATCTGCGTTCTCTATTGCAACAGTCCCATACGGAAATACTTCCTTTACTGTGTATGGTCCTGTCCAACGTGAATGAAGTTTACCTGGAAATAAACGCAACCTTGAGTTGTAGAGTAAGACAAGGTCTCCCGCTTGGAATTGTTTATGGTCCTTCAAGCATTTGTCATGCAATCTCTTGGTTCGTTCTTTATATAGCACGGAGCTTTCATAGGTGTGTTGTCTCAGCTCTTCCAGCTCACGAATCTGTAGGAACCGGGCTTCACCTCCGGTTGATTTGACTCGTTCAGTGGTCGTTCGTCGTCCGCCATGATTATGTTTCCTACGTCCCCTGAGCCCTCGGCTTCAGCGGGTACCACCGGCTCATCCGCAGCTGCTGCGAGTTGCAGCGCAACCGCGCGGGATTTCTCACGAAGACGTCTCCTCAGATCACGCTCGGGTTCGTCTGAAGGCTCAACAGCGTCGGGAGCGGGGCTTGAGGACAACAACCTGCAAACGAGAAATTGAAACACATGCATATAATATTATTATAATAAAGGTTTTTTTTTGTTTTAAATTTTTTTTCTTTTTTCTTTTTTTTTTTTGGCTGAAAAGAAACAGAATATTATTTTAAATGGGCTGAAAATTTTATAAAAATTCGAAAATGGACCCGAAATTTTATAAAAAATACAACAAAAAAAAATAATCGAATCGGCTAATGTAAAAATGATTTTTTCAAAGCCGAAAACTCAAAGAATAAATGAATAAATAAATCCGGATTCGAACAAATAAATGGAATAAAAATTTACAAGTGTACAAAAATAATCTAGAAAACGAATAAATGAATTAAAAGCAAGAAATATTAACAAATAAATAAACAAATAAATAATCAAGAAAATATTCAAAAATATTAACAAATATATACACCGATAAAACAATGACTCGGGTTGTTCCTAAAACTCGCCATTTCCCCGGCAACGGCGCCAAAAACTTGATGTGCGCGCGACTACACATATTTTTATAATGAAATTACACACGATTCGGTTTTAAATTTATAAAAGTGATTATTACTTTAACCTCAAAACACACACGAAAGAGGCAAGTGTACCCTGTCATATATGTAGTAAAGTATCGGTAAGAACCAAGTATCGATCCAAGGAAATGGGCGGAGGAATAATACTAGACCTTTGTCACTAAACTACCGGTAAAAACATAAGTTGTTTGATTTTTAATAAACTAAAGTAAGCATAAACAACTACTTATAAAAACATAATAGATTTCAAATATGAAAATAGATAAATAGCCTTGCTTAATACACAAACAAAGCATGTCAACTAAGTCGGTTTTGGCACTAGAAGCATTTGATCAATTCTCCAATTTTGAGACAATTAATATCCCTTTCGGGAATCCTAACATGACAATCATTCGGAAAGTTAAAACGATAAACACACTTTAACCACCTAAAATTGTTCTTTAATGTGCAATTGATAAATGTCTATGAAAATCTCTTAAGAATAAGTTAGTCATCCGTTAGGAGTTTTCTAACCTCACTTAAACAAGGGAAGCGACACCGATAAACACAATGCAACCACCGAGACAAGCATAAACTAGATTAAATCACAACCGAGTTCATTTTACAAATCTTGCACATAAATTCACCAAGATAGCAATTTTGGCCTAAACTACTAACTAAGCTAACAAATCATGGCAAGAATTTATAACGACACCATTTAACCCGTTAAGGTCCTTACGTGACGACAAGCTTTCTTGATTAACAATAATTACATTTTATTAAACCACTAACCATTTCTAGTATCATGGTGCACACATTTTAACCAAGCTAAACTAGTTAACCAAGTTTAAAGTTTACTAATACAAGATTAATTAAGCTTCATTTTTCAACTATCTTAACTAACCAAATACCAATCATCCAACAAAATTACTTATAATCAAGAAATCAATATCAATAAAAAGGATGCAAACTAATCATCAAAGATTAACATAGAAAATAGTTCCAAGTGTCATTACAAACAAAGATTAACATACTAATGGTTATAATCAAGCAAGGGATTGTTGTGTTTTTGCCCAAAGGCTACAATAATACATAAACATTAATCTAAATGCTTGAAAGATTAACAAAATTATGGAAAGATTAGAAAACCAAATCATAAACAAGCACTAGAGTAAGAATCCAGATAGTAATCAAGCTAAACGGGACAATGTGGCTTGAATCCGGGTGAAAGCTAACGCCTCCAGAGCCTGAAAATCGCCTGAATTGCTCTCCAAAATTCCAGAGTTACGAGCAGAATGTTTCTGCATGTTTTTTATATCTTTTCGATCTCGCACGGTCGTGCACTTTATTGGCACGACCGTTCACTTTTTGCATTATTGGAGTTACTGTTCACCATACCGCATGACGTCATCAGATCTTGACCGGTCTTCCGATCGGCACGGGCGTGCCATGGGTTGCACGGGGGTGCATCACCGAGATGGGTTTGGCATGACCAACTGCACAGGTAGTGCATATCCGGGCTGGGGCTGGTCATCGCATCTGCACGGGGGTGCCACCAGTCGCACAGGGGTGCGTTCCCGGGATTTCGTTGCATTCCTGATCGCATTGGGTGTGCAACGCCAAGCTGAGCCTTGTTGTCGCATCCGCATGGGGGTGCCACCAGTCGCACGGGGGTGCAACTTGCCCATGTCAGAATTTTCCACATAATGTTCGCAGTTCATTCGTTTCGCCCGGAAAATCCTCGTTTTCACTATCATCTTGTCTGGTATGCTGTTTTAGGCCTGTAAACAAAAGTATACCTGATTAAGTATCTGAATAACGGTTTTACGGCCGAAAACGCATAAAATGGGGATAAAATGGGGGACTAAAATATGTATAAATTGGTGATATCCAATTTCTGAATATTGTTTTTCTGTTGATAACAATGAACTAATCCTTGCAATGCAGAACCAAGGTAACAAAGCAAGATGGCCCAGAAAAAGTGATAAGCCAGCTGCAACAAAAGACAAATCCAAATGGTGTGCATATCATGAGGATTTCGGGCATCTCACTGAAGAATGTATTGCACTGAGAAAAGAGATTGGTTACTTGTTAAGCAAGGGGAACTTGAAGGAGCTTTTGGGAAGGAAAAAGTCAAGGATCCAGGATCCTGAAAAGGTTCCAAAAAGAGCTCCTGCCCCTCCGGCAGATAAGTTATAAACTTTATATCAGGTGGATCAGACATTTGTGGTACTTCCTTTTCAGCAGCCAAGAACACAATTTGATAGATGGAGGGAGTTCAGTAAACATCATTCAGCTTGATGTCCTCAAGAAGATGAACATTCCTGAATCAGATATTATCCCAAGATCCTCAGTTCTTGTGGGATTCAGTGGAGAAACCAAGAACACATTTGGGGACATTAAACTTCCCATCTACATAGAAGGACTTCATTCTTATAAAAATTTTTGTCTTATAGATTGCTTATCCTGTTGCAATGTTATCCTTGGCAGGCCATGGATACATGACATGATGGCAGTTGCATCTACGTATCATCAGTGTGTAAAGCTTCCTAGTGAATGAGGGGTGATAAAGATTGAGAGTGACCAACAAGAAGCAAAGAATTGCTATACCTCATCAATGAAGCCAGCCTCAAGACCAAGGGAGCAATAGCAATTAAAGCATCCTCCAAGAGATGTCCTGGAGGCAAGAGAACAAGATGTGAAAGATATCCTTATGGATCCTCATGATCCTGAATCCAAAGTCTTCATAGGATCAGGGATCCTTAGCAACATTGAACAGGATCTAGTATCCTTCCTCAAGAAGAGAAAAACTACCTTTGCCTGGAAGCATGAAGACATGACAGAAGAGGAGGAAGTTTGCACCTGAGAGGAATGCTATTATCCAGGAGGAGGTAGATAAACTACTCCGGGCAGGTATGATAAGAGAGGTCAAGTATCCAAGGTGGTTAGCCAATGTGGTTGTTGTTCAAAAGAAGAATGGAAAGTGGAGGGTATGTGTCGATTTTACTGATTTAAACAAGGCATGTCCCAAGGATCCATTCCCATTACCCCACATTGACTCCATGGTGGATGCTACCGCGGGTCATGAGTTGTTGACTTTTATGGATGCTTCATCTGGATTTCAACAAATTCAGATGGAACCATCTGATCAAGAGGATACGGCCTTTATGACCCCAACTGGTATCTAATGTTATATTGCTATGCCATTTGGACTAAGGAATGCAGGTGCTACTTATCAAAGGCTAGTCAATATGATGTTTAAAGAGCAAATAGGACACACTATGGAAGTCTATATAGATGACATGGTGGTTAAGTCCAAGAAAGCTGAGGATCACCTTAGAGATTTGGAGGATGCGTTCGATATCTTTGATAAATTTAATATGAAATTAAATCCTTCCAAGTGTCACTTTGGTGTTAAAGCAGGCAAATTCCTAGGGTACATGGTAACGAAAAGAGGCATTGAAGCAAGTTCGGAGCAAATTAAGGCAATTGTGAATATCATAATCTCCTGCCAATGCTAAGGATGTGCAAAGGTTGATAGGGAGGATCGCAGCCTTGAACAGGTTCATATCAAAGTCATCAGAAAAATGCAAGGAATTCTATGATATTTTGAGAAAGAACAAGAAATTTGAGTGGACTGAAAAGCATGAGAACGCTCTCAAAGCCCTTAAGGATTACCTATCCTCAGCTCCTGCCTTGATGAAACCAGAAAAAGGGGATATATTTTCCTTATACCTAGCGGTATCCTCTAAAGCAGTAAGTGCAGTCCTTGTTAAGGATCACGAAGGTACACAATATCCTGTCTATTATGTAAGTAAGAGTTTGCTTGATGCTGAATCCAGGTATTCACATTTAGAAAAACTTATCCTTGCTTTGATTATGGCATCTACTAAACTAAGACATTATTTTGAAACTCATGCTATTATTGTTAAGACTAACTTTCCAATTAAGAATGTTCTCAGGAAACCTAAAATGTCAGGAAGGATGGCTAAATGGGCAGTGAAGCTTAGTGCTTATGATATAAGATATGAGCCAAGAACTGTCATTAAATCCCAAGCCTTAGCTGACTTTGTGGCAGATTTCAGTAGTGATCTACAAAGAGAAGCTGAGTTAGAAGTTCAGTAGCTTGAAGAGACTAAGGATCCTTGGATACTCTTCACTGATGGAGCCTCTAATGTCAAAGGGACAAGACTTGGAATACTACTAAATCGCCACAGGGGGACATAATACCCCACTCCATAGCTTGTGAGTTTCAAACTACTAATAATGAGGCTGAATATGAAGCCTTGATAGCTGGTTTGCAAATTGCCAAGCACATGAGGATCAGGTATCTTGAGGTACATGTAGATTTATTGTTAATTACTAATCACTTTAATGGATTCTATGCTGTTAAAGGTGAAAAGCTAATTAAATATTTAGAGATAGTCAAAGAATTGACACTCTCTTTTGTTTCCTTTAGTTTGACACAGGTACCCAGAGAAGAAAATGCAGAAGTGATGCACTGGCGAACCTTGGATCATCCTTGAAGATTCCGAAGGATATTAAAATCCCTATTATCCATATCCTAACTCCTTCTATTGAGGATCATGTAGCTATGGAGATAGGGGAGGATTCTGAAATCATCCCTAGTAATGATACACAATCTCGTTCAGGATCATGGATCCTTCCAATCATGAGATATATACAGCATGGAGAGATCCCTACAGGAGAAAATCCTAGAGCCTTCAAAATCAAGGTATCTCAATATACAATATTACATAACATGCTATACAAACGATCTCTTGCAGGTCCATATCTAAGATGCATTGAGGATCCTGAAATCCAAGAAGTCCTAAAGGATTTTCATGAAGGAGATTGTGGAAACCACACTGGGGGCAGGGCACTGTTCTCAAGGATCCTGAGGACAGGATACTATTGGCCTACAATGAAGAAGGATGATGTGGATTATGCCAAGTAATTTGATCCTTGTCAGAGATATAGTAATATCCTTCACCAACCAGCGGAGCTCCTGCATCCTATATCCTCTTCTTGGCCATTCATGAGATGGGGAATGGATATAGTTGGCAAACTTCCTAAGGCACCTGGTGGAAAAGTGTTCATGCTTGCTATGACTGATTACTTCTCCGAGTGGATAGAAGCTAAAGCTTTTGCTCAAGTCAGAGAAAAAGAAGTGATATCCTTTATTAAAAGAAACATTATTACCAGATTTGGTATCCCTTCTAAAATTGTTTGTGATAATGGATCCCAATTTATTGGGAGTAGAACTACTAACTTTTGTGACAGTTGGGGGATTAAGATGATAACATCAACACCAGTCCACCCACAAGCTAATGGTCAAGCAGAATCATCCAACAAGATCATTATCAACAACTTGAAGAAGAAGCTTGGATCCAAGAAAGGAAAATGGGCAGAAGAACTACCTTATGTACTATGGGCTGATAGAACAACCCCCAAGAATGCTACTGGCTAGACTCCATTTTCTTTAGTGTTTGGAGCAGAATCAGTGATCCCTACAGAGATGGTGGTTCCTACTGCAAGAACAAGCATCCGTGATCCTGAAGAAAATGCTGAGAACTTGGTTCAAGACTTGGATACTGTTTTGGTCAAAAATCAGACGAGGATAATGCAACCAAACTCTTTGTTACGGGGTATGATGCTTGAATTGGTAACAACAATGAGGATCACTATGAAACGAATTGCACAAGTGACACAATGATTTATACGGGGAAAAAGCCCTTGATCATTGTTTTGGTTAAAAATTCTGTTTATAATATGCAACCAAACTCTTTGTATCGGGGAATGATGCCTCAAATGTGTAATAGCGATAAGGATCACTTTGATGTAAAATGCACAAACAACACAAGGATTTATACGGGGAAAAAGCCCTTGATCAAGAGTTGATCTCCGGCACAAAAAACCCCGGGTGATGGAAACTACCGATCACCAAGCTTAAATAAATGATTAAATGTTTACAACTTCGGATAGTAACGAGCTAGGTACAAGGATCACTATCGTGAAAAGTGTAAATGTGAGTGAAAATGAGCGAAAATGAGTGTATGTTCGTCGAGAGTTTCAAGTGTGCGAGTATACGAGTGTGTGTAGTTGCAGAAATGGCTAAGTGTTTTTCTAACTAGCTCGTTACCCCTTTAAAATAGAAATGTAACTAGCTAACAAACTCTCCTACTTTCGTGCCATGCCTCCACGTTCTCCACAACGTCTATTTTTGGTCAAGCACGTGCAGAATAGTTTAGGAATATTCTCCAGGAATGTCGCCAAGACTTGGTCAAGCTCGTAATACCTGCGAGGTAATACAAAACATAAACATACAATTGTCAGTACGAGGATCCTTAAAGTGATCCATGATCCTGATCCTGAAGCTCTTCTGAGGATCACCACCTGTCACAGAAGTAAGGATCACATATTAGGATAATGAATAAGGATCACTAATTGTTAGAAAATCCTCCCCTAACAATTGCCCCCAAAATATAAGGAGTGAAATTGTAAATATGCGAGTTATATTTTCTTGATCTTATCGGTAACTAACTAACGGATATATAGCCGTTAAAATAGAACTAGCCGTTGCGATGATGATGTCACGGAAGTGACAATCCTGCAGAATCATAATTATAAATAGAGATATAGATAGGATCATTATGCATTCAAATTCGAAAGAAACTCCCTTTAAATTCTCAGTCGACGATCGATCAGGTATTTCTCTCTCCTCTTTCTTCCTCTCTTACTCTGTTTTTCTTCTTTATCTCCGTCACTTCGAGAATGTTGCTCCGAAGCTCCCCGGGCAAGGATCACAAAAAGGATAGCCCTTTGAAGAGTCAGAAGATCATCAAGGACTCAGTGAACGAGAGGTGTTGCTTTAACGATGCACAAATAGATAACATCCGTCACCGTTTTCCGGCGAATGTCTTTTTCAAACCTTTCGATCCAACTGCCCTGAGCGACTATGTTTCAGAAACATGGGTTGCCTTTCCAGTTACTCCATTTGCTATAGGGTACACCTATCCTTTCCCGGAATTCACACAATCCTTCTTTTCCCTTACCGGCATATCTTACATTCAAGCCATGCCGATGATTTGGAGGGTTTTATACACCCTAGAGAGGATCATCGAGCAGGAAGGCGTTGATTTAGGAATGTCAGAACTGGCGGAACTGTATGATCTTACTACCTTTGGATCCCACCGTTATTTGTTCAAACGAAAACCCAGTGCAGATCATCCTCTTCTCAAAGTCACCAAAAACGACAAAGATTGGAAACGTCGCTTCTTCTTTGTAAGAAGGGATAGCATTTCAGATGGAGAGCATTTACCAAGAACATGGTCCACCCATGGTAGGCCGGAGGATCCTGGAAAGGATCACCAGATGGTCATGTTTTTGTAATAGGATCACTAACCCTTTCTTTGTCTTGTGTCATGCAGCCATCTCTGTTTCACATCTCATCACAACACCCGCAACCAGGGAAAGACTTGCTGCTTTCTGGGGACTCGACCCTAAAACTAGAACTTTTAAGACAATAACCCAAGACTCACAGGAGGTATCCTCAGGCTCTGTCACAATGTCAAGTAAGTATCCTTGTTTAAAATTTAAATAAATAGTTAAATGTATATTAAGAAAAGATACTTATCTTGTTTTGGTTGTGTAGGTGCTGGAAAATCTGCCAAAGCTGCTTCAAGGTTCAGTGTCACCGATCTCACCACTGTCAAATCCTCCAAAAGAAAGGTTCCTACCAGCCCCACAGCTTCAATCCCTAAGGCACCCCTCAAAGGAAAGGGAGTCAAAAGGAGAAAGGCCTCCGAGGCCGAGGATTTGCAGGGTCTGCCTCTAATCCGCCATCAATTCCTCGAGTATTTCAATGAGGTGAGGATCACTGTCTTTGCTCATATATCCTGTTGACATATCCTGCTGGTATATCCTGCTGATTACATGATCCTGACCTTATCCTTTTTGCAGAAATTCGCATTGATTGAGGACTATGTGGGCCACGTTGAGGATCAGGATAAGAAAATCGCCGACCTCCAACAGGTTGCCGTGCTAAAGGATCTTGCCATTGCTGATCTTCGAAAGGAACTCCAGGATACCAAACAGGAGATGGCTAAGGTGCTGGTCAATTTTGACTATGAAAAGCAGGAGATCACGGATGATGCCAAAGTCTCTGCCGCCATAGCAATGTACAAAACCAAGCTGCAAATGGCCTTGGAAGCTCAGGATCCTGCCTTCGACAAAAGCAGCTGGGAAATTGAAGAATGGAAAGCAAGGCTGGCTGAATTGGGTGATGAAGAGGAGGCTGAAGAGATCCTGACGATCGAGGCTGGAAGCAAGGATGAAGCGGGTGAAGCAAGTGGAGCCGGAGGTGGTGATGCAGCGAAAGTTTAGGCTGCTGAAATGGGCGATGATGAATATTTCTAGACGTGGCCGGAGCCCATTTTTTAAATTGGATAGTTTGTTTTGTTTATGGTGTTTTTTGCTGAACAATGATGGGTTGTACTTGAACAATAGGTTTTAGGGTTAAGGATCATGTATGATCCTGTGGACAATAGGCAGGATAATGGGTGGTGGATGGATCCTCTGTTTGGGGGATGAAGCCACTCGTTATCCTTCCGTCTTTTATTTTCTGCACTACAAAGACCCGTAAACAATGGACACCCTTTGCCAACCCATGTGGACGGGCCACATTTTGCTGGTAGAAATGTGGGTCGGCAATTTTGACAACCTTAAAGGGTTAGTCTTTTTGTTAATAAATAAAAACTTAACCTTTTGTCGCTTATCTTGTGTTGTTATCCTTTATAAAGTCTTACTTTCCAACTGTTGTAATATTCATTTTGTTTATACTTATCAAGCCTTGAAAAATTAGAAAAGATATCCAAAAAGTTTAGGATATGATCAAAGATCACATATCCCATAACCGATAGGTTCTAAAAAGTGATATGGTTTAAGAAACACAAGTTCAGTTGTCAAGTATAAGGGTTATTTAAAAGAATAATGAATAAATCAAAAGAGTTAAGGATCATACCTGAGGATCCAAGTTAGAATCCTAACCATAATAAGGATAACTATAAGATAAACCTTAGAGTGAAATAAGGATCAAGGATCCCTAGCTGCCTATCTTCAAGGACCTGAAATAGAGCATAACTTGGGACTAAGCCATCATAAGAAAAGAGTTAGTAACTGGGGACAAGCCCAAAGATAACTGGGGACAAGCCCAAGGATAACTGGGGACAAGCCCAAGGATAACTGGGGACAAGCCCAAGGATCGTATGTAAACTGGAGTATGGCCCTCACTGGCGACTATCCAAGCTTAGTGACATGAAAATGCCAAAACCTTAGCTAACGTGAAAACGCTAGAAACCTTAGCTAACGCGAAAACGTTAGAACCTTATGAACGGATGTATGGTACGTCTACCATTATACGTAGGATCCTAAGCATAGCCAGAACAATGGAATTATCAGCCCCTAGAACGAGTACTGGTCCCAAAGCCTTGAACTACACCAGGATCATCGTGCGCTACAGGCGGAATCTGGGGACAAGCCCGAATAGCTGGGGTTAAACCCAAAAGACGGATTGCTTCTGTGGATAACCAACGTTATGCTAAGGATACCTGAACTTTCAAAACTTAAATTCACGTGAGAGATGGATAAAGGATACATGATCCTTATCCTCATAAGAGAAAATAAAGAAATGAACTAGTTCAAGTTTAGGATATTACCTAAGTAAGGATCACCAATACTTTGAGGATCCTTTAAGGATATCCCTATCGTGAGGATCATCTGTGCCATGAGGATCCTGGTCACATGAAATATTTCTTCAAGTGGACAGTATTCCAAGCTCTTGGTAGCATATCACCTTCCATGGTTAGCAATCTATATGCCCCCTTTCCTGCTTCAACTTCAATCAAATAAGGGCCTTCCCATTTTGGAGCTAACTTTCCATCAGCAGGATTGGTGGTATTCTGAAATGCTTTCCTTAATACCATGTCTCCAACTTGAAACCTCCTGATCCTGACATTTTTATTGTAGGCACCAGCCATTCTTTGCTGATAACTGGCCATCCTTATCCTAGCCATATCCCTGATTTCTTCAATAGTATCCAGGTCTTGAGCCAAGTTCTCATTGTTTTCCTCAGGATCACGAGTAGTTGTTCTAGCAGTTGGAACCACCATTTCTGTTGGGATCACCGATTCTGCCCCAAACACCAAAGAGAATGGTGTTTGACCAGTAGCATTCTTAGGGGTTGTCCTGTCAGCCCAGAGCACATAGGGTAGTTCTTCTGCCCATTTCCCTTTCTTGGATCCAAGCTTCTTCTTCAAATTGTTGATGATGATCTTGTTAGATGACTCTGCTTGGCCATTAGCTTGTGGGTGGACTGGTGTTGATGTTATCATCCTAATCCCCCAGCTGTCACAAAAGTTAGTGGTTCTGCCCCCAATAAATTGGGAACCATTATCACATATAATCTCGGAAGGAATTCCAAATCTAGTTATAATATTTCTTTTAATGAAGGATATAACTTCCTTTTCTCTAACTTGGGCAAAAGCTTCAGCCTCTATCCACTTGGAGAAGTAATCAGTCATAGCTAGCATGAATACTTTTCCACCAGGTGCCTTAGGGAGCTTTCCAACTATATCCATACCCCATCTCATAAATGGCCAAGAGGAGGATATAGGATGCAATAATTCAGCTGGTTGATGAAGGATATTGCTGTGTCTCTGGAAAGGACACATCTTCTAGCATACTCCACAGCATCTTTCTTCATGGTTGGCCAGTAGTATCCTGTCCTCAGGATCCTTGAGAATAATGCCCTGCCCCCAGTGTGGTTTCCACAGTCTCCTTCATGGAAGTCTTTTAAAACTTCTTGAACTTCAGGATCCTCAATGCATCTCAAGTATGGTCCTGCAAGAGATCGTCTATACAACATATTATTTAAAATTGTGAATTGAGATACCTTAGATTTGAAAGCCCTAGGGTTTTCTCCTGTAGGAATCTCTCCATGTTGTAAGTATCTCATAATTGGTGAGATCTATGATCCTGATCCTGAATGGGATCGAGTATCCTCACTAGGGATCATTGCAGAATTATTCCCTATCTCCATAGCCACATGATCCTCGATAGCCGGGGTCAGGATATGGATAATAGGAATCTTGATATCCTCCGGGATCTTCAAGGATGATCCTAAGTTAGCCAATGCATCCGCTTCTGTATTTTCTTCCTTTGGTACCTGTGACAAACTAAAAGAAACAAAAGAGAGTGCCAAACTTTTGACTATCTCCAAATACTTGGTTAGCTTTTCACCTTTAACAGCATATGATCCATTAAAGTGATTTGTAATTAATAAAGAATCTACGTGTACCTCAAGATACCTGATCCCCATATGCTTTGCAATTTGCAAACCAGCAATTAAGGCTTCATATTCAGCCTCATTATTAGTGGTTTGGAACTCACAAGCTATAGAATGGGGTATTATGTCCCCCTGTGGCGATTTTAGTAGTATTCCAAGCCCTGTGCCTTTGACATTTGAGGATCCATCAGTATAGAGTATCCAAGGATCCTTGGTCTCTTCTAGCTGCTGGACTTCTAGCTCAGCTTCTTCTTGTAAATCACTACTGAAATCAGCCACAAAGTCAGCTAATGCTTGGGATTTGATGGCTGTCTTAGGCTCGTATCTTATATCATATGCACTCAGCTTCACTGCCCACTTAGCCATCCTTCCTGACATCTCTGGTTTCCTGAGGACATTCTTAATTGGAAAATTAGTTTTGACAATGATAACATGAGTTTCAAAATAATGTCTCAACTTAATAGATGCCATAATTAATGCAAGAATAAGCTTTTCAAGGTGTGAGTACCTGGATTCGGCATCAAGTAAACTTTTACTTACATAATAGACAGGATGTTGTGTACCTTGATGATCCTTAACTAGGACCGCACTTACTGCTTTTGAGGATACTGCAAGATATAAGGATAATACATCACCTTTTTCTGGTTTCATCAAAGCCGGGGCCGAGGATAGGTAATCTTTGAGGGCTTTTAAAGCATTTTCATGCTTCTCCGTCCACTCAAATTTCTTGTTCTTCCTTAGGATATCATAGAATTCTTTACACTTCTCGGAGGATTTGGATATAAATCTGTTCAGGGCTGCTATCCTTCCTGTTAGCCTTTGAACATCCTTAGCGTTGGCCGGAGATTTGATGTTCACTATTGCTTTGATTTGTTCCGGGCTAGCTTCAATGCCTCTCTTTGTCACCATATATCCTAAGAATTTACCTGCTTTAACACCAAAGTGACATTTTGAAGGATTAAGTTTCATGTTATATTTGTCAAGGATATCGAATGCTTCCTCCAAGTCCCTTAGGTGATCCTCAGCCTTTTTGGATTTTACCACCATATCGTCTATGTAAACCTCCATAGTTTGTCCAATCTGATCCTTGAACATCATATTCACTAGCCTTTGATAAGTTGCACCTGCATTTCTATGTAAACCTCCATAGTCTGTCCAATTTGATCCTTGAACATCACATTCACCAGCCTTTGGTATGTTGCACCTGCATTTCTTAATCCGAACGGCATAGCAATATAGCAGTATATACCCGTTGGAGTCATGAAGGCTGTATCCTCTTGGTCGGATGGTTCCATTTGGATTTGTTGGAATCCAGATGAAGCATCCATAGAAGTTAACAGTTCATGACCCGCTGTTGCATCCACCATGGAGTCAATGTGGGGTAAAGGGAAAGGATCCTTGGGACATGCCTTATTTAAATCGGTAAAATCGACACATACCCTCCACTTTCCGTTTTTCTTTTGAACAACAACCACATTGGCCAACCATCTTGGATACTTGACCTCTCTAATCATACCTGCCCGGAGCAATTTCTCTACCTCTTCTTGGATGATGGCATTCCTTTCTGGTGCAAACTTTCTTCTCCTTTGATGGATTGGTTTGAAGGATCTGTCAATGCCGAGTTTATGAGTGATAACATCCTTGGATATACCTGTCATGTCTTCGTGTTTCCATGCAAAGGTAGTCTTTCTCCTTTTGAGGAAGGATATGAGGTCTTCTTTCATTTCGCCAAGGATCCCTGATCCGATATATATTTTGGATTCAGGATCATCTGGATCCATGAGGATTTCTACCACATCCTGCTCTCTGGCCTCCAAGACATCCCTTGGAGGATACCTTAATTGCTATTGCTCCCTTGACTTCGAGGCTGGTTTCATCGATGAAGTGTAGCAATTCTTAGCCTCCTGCTGATCACTATCAATCTTCACTATTCCCCAAGGACTAGGGAGCTTCACACATTGATGGTAAGTAGATGGGACTGCTTTCATATCGTGTATCCAAGGCCTGCCAAGGATAACATTACAACAAGATAAACAGTCAATAACACAAAATTTTTTATAAGAGTGTAAGCCTTCAATATATATTGGGAGTTTAATGTCCCCCAGGGTGTTCTTAGTTTCGCCACTAAATCCCACGAGCATGGAGGATCTTGGTATGATCTCTGATTCAGGGATACCCATCTTCTTTAGAACATCCAGCTGGATAATGTTCACCGAACTTCCTCCGTCTATAAGGATCCTGCGGACAAAATGGTTAGATATGAAAAGAGTAATAACTAAACCATCGTGATGAGGATCCTGGATATCAACACGATCCTCTTCATCGAAGGTTATGACTTTTCCTTCGGAGACACTTGATGTTCGAACTGGTCTTTCTCCATTATCCATTTTAGCTTCCTTCGCATGCCTTTTAGCTGCTGAGAAGGATGTGCCACAAATGTCGGATCCTCCGGAAATAAAGTTTATCACTTGTGCATCTGCTGGAGGGGCTGGAGCCTTCTCAGGGATCCTTTCAGGATCCTGAGTCCTTGACTTTTTTCTTCCCAGCAACTCTTTTAGATGCCCCTTGCTCAACAAGTATCCAATTTCCTTCCTTAATGCAATGCATTCTTCTGTGAGGTGCCCGAAATCTTCATGATATGCACACCACTTTGATTTATCCTTAGTTGCAGCTGGCCTATCATTCTTTCTCGACCATCTAGCTTTATCACCTAGGTTCTGCATAGCAAGGATTAGTTCATTGTTGTCAATACTAAAACAATATTCAGAAATTGGAGGATAATCCTCATCATCCTCTTCTTGATCAACAGAATGCACGTTCTGATTATCAGATCTGTTGTAGGATCTGAACTTGTTGTTCCTGAATGAGGATCCTTGCTTATCCTGCTTTGAGGATCCTGCTAACCTCTCCTGGATCCTCTTGTCATCCTCTAGCCGAATGAATCTAAGTGCTCGGGTTCTTACCTCATCTAAGTTCCTGCATGGTGTCATAACAAGATCATCATAGAAAGAGGAATCCCTAAGCAATCCCATTTTGAAGGCCTCAACAGCCGTAGCTATATCTAAGTTGGGAATGTCTAAGGATTCTTTACTGAATTTGGTAATGTAATCCCTTAATGATTCATTATGACCCTGGGTTATCCTATATAAATCACTAGTCAATCGTTCAAATTTTCTACTACAAGAAAACTGATTATTAAACAAGTTAACTAGGTTGGCAAATGAGGTAATAGAGTAGGGGGGAAGACTTAGCAGCCATTTGAG
The DNA here is from genome assembly GCA_030545235.1 of Helianthus tuberosus. Classification (NCBI taxonomy): domain Eukaryota; kingdom Viridiplantae; phylum Streptophyta; class Magnoliopsida; order Asterales; family Asteraceae; genus Helianthus; species Helianthus tuberosus. Next base: position 51,034,094 of record CM060364.1, read on the forward strand.
AGCTGATCCAGTAAGAGTGGATCCGAATCCCTTGCACAGGCATGCTTCTTTTAACCTTTCTGGAATTGGATTGATCTCCATCCTCTCCCTGTATTGTGCTATGTGTTCTTCAGGATCGGTTGAACCATCATACAGCTTCATTGTTGGCACATGGAACCTCTTGGGTATCTCAGCATCACAGATTGGTGGTGCAAAACGAGATATCTTGTGGCTCCCATCTGCAATCTCTGGGATAGGTTTGACCACTCCTGGAACGCTTGATATCATATCTTTTAGCTTTTGCAATTCTCTTGCCATGGCATGATTGATACCTGGATCCTGCATAAGACCATGGTTAGTATAAGAATTATTAAAAGGGTTACCTCCCATTGGATTCAGATTAGGAAGATTGGATGTTAATCCATATTGTTGAGGCTCTGGAATGATCGAGGGACCAGCAGAAGCATTGGTCTGCATAGGGATAAAATCTCCCTGATGGACATCTGAACTTCCTGTTTGCAAACTCCTCAAGGATCCTGGCATCTGGAAGGATCCCTGAAACTGAGACGATCCTGGAACGAAGGAGGATCCTTGAACATGGGATGATCCTGGGACAAAGGAGGATCCTTGAACCTGGGATGATCCTGGAACAAAGGAGGATCCTTGAACCTGGGATGATCCTGGGACGAAGGAGCATCCTTGAACCTGGGATGATCCTGGGACAAAGGAGGATCCTTGAACCTGGGATGATCCTGGAACAAAGGAGGATCCTTGAACCTGGGATGATCCTGGAACAAAGGAGGATCCTTGAACCTGGGATGATCCTGGGACAAAGGAGGATCCTTGAACCTGCTGCAATCCTGAATATCCTCCTGAATTCGTGAGGGATCCCATATGCTGAGGATAGGATCCCGCTGGCTGGAAATATGAACCTGATGCCTGAGTCATTGTTGTTGTTCCGTAGTGCACTCCTTTTGGTCCACCCACGTATTGAATGTCTGGAACCACTGATGGCTGAGAAGTAATCACTGGAGTATCAAAATTCAAGGATTTCGGCACCAGTGGGGAATGATCCTCTGCCGTTGTCTTTTGTTTCTTGAGATCTCCGATTTCTTTGAGAATCCTCTCATTGGTCTTATCCTGTTTCCGTATCTGATCCTTCATCTGCAAAATCAAAGTAAACATGTCACTAGTAGTGGGAGTGTAAGAAGCAGAAGAAGTTGGAGGTTTTGAGAAAATGGGAGTTGGTTTCTTCGCAGCATTCTCAGCGTTCTTCTGGGATCCAGAAGGTGGTGGAGGCAAAGGAGGAACGCCTTGTGAGGAAGTGAATGCGGGCATCAAATTTGAAGCATTCTTCGCTGAGGAAGCCATTTGCTTGGTTGTATTGAACCGAAATGAGCACAGAAATGCGAATCTTTCTAAGGACGAAGCACCAATTGCCCCACGGTGGGCGCCAAACTGTTTTGGTTAAAAATTCTGTTTATAATATGCAACCAAACTATTTGTATCGGGGAATGATGCCTCAAATGTGTAATAGCGATAAGGATCACTTTGATGTAAAATGCACAAACAACACAAGGATTTATACGGGGAAAAAGCCCTTGATCAAGAGTTGATCTCCGGCACAAAAAACCCCGGGTGATGGAAACTACCGATCACCAAGCTTAAATAAATGATTAAATGTTTACAACTTCGGATAGTAACGAGCTAGGTACAAGGATCACTATCGTGAAAAGTGTAAATGTGAGTGAAAATGAGCGAAAATGAGTGTATGTTCGTCGAGAGTTTCAAGTGTGCGAGTATACGAGTGTGTGTAGTTGCAGAAATGGCTAAGTGTTTTTCTAACTAGCTCGTTACCCCTTTAAAATAGAAATGTAACTAGCTAACAAACTCTCCTACTTTCGTGCCATGCCTCCACGTTCTCCACAACGTCTATTTTTGGTCAAGCACGTGCAGAATAGTTTAGGAATATTCTCCAGGAATGTCGCCAAGACTTGGTCAAGCTCGTAATACCTGCGAGGTAATACAAAACATAAACATACAATTGTCAGTACGAGGATCCTTAAAGTGATCCATGATCCTGATCCTGAAGCTCTTCTGAGGATCACCACCTGTCACAGAACTAAGGATCACATATTAGGATAATGAATAAGGATCACTAATTGTTAGAAAATCCTCCCCTAACAATCATGAATTGATCTCCGGCATAAAAAACCCCGGGTGATGGAAACTACCAATCACCAACTCAAATTAAACAAGAAATGTATTACAACTTCAGATGGTAGCGAGCTAAGTACAAGGATCAATATAGTGTATTGTGTAAATAATGTGTGAAATTGCTAAGTGTTTCGCCGAGAGCTGGTGAGAGCGATTGTATAAGTGTGTGTAGCCAAAAAATAGCCAAGTCCCTCCAAATTTAGCTCGTTACCCCTTTTAAAAATAGAAGTTAACTAGCCTAACTAACTGTCCGCGATTCGTGCCTTCTCCCCACGTTCTCCACAACGTCCATTTTTAGTCAAGCACGTGCGAAATGAGCGTGGAATATTCCTTAGTAACGTTGCCAAGACCGAGTCCAACTTGTTACTCCTGCAAAACAATATGGAATTCAAAGTGAACAATCGTTAGTATAAGGATCCTTAGGGTGATCCATGATCCTGATCCTGAAGCACTTCTGAGGATCACTATCTGTCACAGAAGCAAGGATCACTAAGAAGGATAACACATGAGGATCACAGGTCATTAGAAAATCCTCCCCTAACAATTGGCCCCAAAATATAAGGAGTAATTATGTAAAATAAGCGAGTTATATTTTGTTGATCTTATCCGCAACTAACTAACGGATATATAGCCGTTGAAGACGGACTAGCCGTTGCAAACCTGACGTCACTGAGGTGACAATCCTGCAAATCATCATTATAAATAGGAGTTAGAGATAGGATCAATATGCATTTAAATCCAAGAGAAACTCCCTTTAAATTCTCAGCCGAAGATCAATCAGGTATCTCTTCTCTTATTTCTCCTTCTCTTACTCTGTTTTTCTTTCTTTATCAACATCACGTTAAGAATGATGCTCCGATCCTCCCCCGCCAAGGATCACCAGAAGGATAGCCCCTTGAAGAGTCAAGAAATCATCAAAGACTCAGCGAATGAAAGGTGTTGCTTCAATGACGCACAAATAGATAAGATCCGGCATTGCTTCCCGGCGAACACCTTTTTCAAACCCTTCGATCCCACTGTTTTGAGCGACTACATTTCTGAAACATGGGTTGCCTTTCCTGTTACCCCATTCACCATAGGATACACTTATCATTTTCCAGCCTTTACCCAGTCCTTCTTTTCCCTAACCGGCATCTCCTACATCCAAGTTATGCCGATGATCTGGAGGGTCTTATATACCCTTGAAAGGATCATCGAGCAGGAAGGGATTGATCTTGGAATGTCAGAGTTGGCTGAAATGTATGATCTCACAACGTTTGGATCCCACCGATATCTATTTAAGCGAAAACCCGGCGAAGAACATCCCATTTCTAATGTTACCAAGAACGATACAAACTGGAAACGACGCTTTTTCTTTGTCAGAAGGGATACCATTCCAAACGGAAAGGATCTACCAAGGAATTGGTCCACCCATGGTAGGACAGAGGATCCTGAGAAGGATCATCAGGTAATCTTGCTCTTGTGATAGGATCACTAACCTTCTTTTGTTTCTGTTGCACAGCTATCACTATTTCTCGTATTAAACCCTCATCTGCCACCGAGGAGAGACTTGCTGCATTCAGAAAACTTGGTCCTGAAACAAGATCATTCAAAGCAAACACCCAAGACTCACACGAAGTATCCTCGGGATCAGTCACTATGTCAAGTAAGTATCCTACTTTTTGTATAGCTAAAGATTTAAATAAATAGTTAAATAGAAATAGGATAAAGATACTTATCTTGCTTTGAATGTATAGGTGCCGGAAAAGCTTCCAAGTCTGCCTCCCAGTTCGACGTTGCTGACCTTGACGTTGTTCGATCCAGAAAGAAGAAGGCCATTGCCAGCCCTAGTGTCCCCATTCCCAAGGCACCCACTAAAGGAAGGGGTGGCAAGAAGAGGAAAAACTCTGAGATAGAGGACCTACAAGGCCTGCCACTGATCTGCCACCAGTTCCTTGAATACTTCAATGAGGTGAGGATCACCAATTCTGCCTAGGTATCCTACTTATTTGAGGATCACCTGATCTTGAACTACTTTGTCTCTTTTGCAGAAATTTGCTGAGATTGAAGACTACGTGGGGAGCGTTGAGGAGCTGGATAAGAAGATTGCTGACCTCCAACAAGTTGCAGTGCTCAAGGATCTTAAGATTACTGATCTCGAAAAAGCCCTTCAGGATGCCAAGACTAAGACAGATAAGATCTTGATCGACATTGACTACGAGAAGCATGATCTCATAGAAGGTGCAAAGGTCTCTGCTGCCATCACAATGTACAAGACAAAACTGAAGATGGCCGAGGAGGCTCAAGATCCTGACTTCGACAGAAGCAGTTGGGATGTTGAGGGTTGGAAGGCGAGGTTAGCTGATCTGGAAGATGATGAGGAGGCTGAGGAGGTTTTGGCGATCGAGGCTGGAAGCAGTGGAAAGGATCAAGTGAAGGGTACCGAAGCTGGAGGGGATGAAGATGCAGCGAAGGTGTAGGCTGCATGATTGGGCGATGATGGACATTCCTAGACGTAGCCGGAGCCCAATTTTTTAAATTTGGTAGTAGTTTTTTGTTTTGATGATGTTTTGATGATGTTTTGATGAACAATGGTTGGTCTGTACTCAAACAATAGTAATTAGGGCTAAGGATCATGGATGATCCTTTGAACAATAGGTAGGATTACAAATGGTGGAGGGATCCTCTGTTTGGGGGATGAAGCCATTGTGATCCTGCCGTCTTTTTAATTCCTGCACTACCAAGACCTTTAGACAATGGACACCCTTTACCTACCCCAGCGGACGGGCCACGTATTGCTGGTAGATGCTCGGGGTAGGTAATTTTGACAACCTTAATGGGTTTAATCTTTGTTAATAAAATAACTTTAATCTTTTTTGGCTTATCTTATGTTGTTGTCCTTGTTTGTCCTTTTAATTTTCAATTGTTTTGATGTGCACTTGTCTGAATAAGAAAAGTTGAACAACTTAGATAAAAAATTTAGGATATGATCCAAGATCAAATATCCTGTAGTTGAAAAATTCCAAAAAGTGATGTATTTTAAGGATCATGAGTTCAGTTGTCAAAGTGTAAGGGTTATTCAAATAATCAATGAATAAAATCAAAATAGTTAAGGATCATACCTGAGGATCCAAGTTAGGATCCTAACCCTTTATACTATAACCAGGATAACCATAGGACAAACCTTAGTAAGAAGTAAGGATCAAGGATCCTTGGTTGTTTAATTTCGAAGTCCTGAAATAGAACATAACTTGGGACTAAACCGATGTAAGATAAAAGTTAGCTACTGGGGACAAGCCCAAAGGATAACTGGGGACAAGCCCAAGGATAACTGGGGACAAGCCCAAGGATAACTGGGGACAAGCCCAAGGATCGTGTGTGAACTGGAGTATGGCCCTAACTGGCGACTATCCAAACTTAGTGGCACGAAAATGCCAAAACCTTAGCTAACGTGAAAACGTTAGAAACCTTAGGAACGGATGTATGGTACGTCTACCATTATACGTAGGATCCTAGGTATAGCCAGTACAATGGAATTATCAGCCCCTAAAACGAGTACTGGTCCCACTGCCATGAACTATACCAGGATCATCATGCGCTGTTGGCGAAACTGGGGAGAGGCCCAAACTGGGGACTAGCCCAAATAACTGAATACTTCTGTGGATACTCAATTCTTTGTTAAGGATACCTGAACCTTCAAAACTCAGAATCACATGAAAAGGGGATAAAGGATGCAGGATCCTTATCCTTATGTGAGAAAATAAGGAAATGAAATAGTTTGAGATTAGGATGTTACCAAGATGAGGATCATCTGTCAGTGGGGATCCTTCAAGGATACTTGTCTGATAAGGATCATGGATCATGATCACATGAAATATTTCTTCAAATGGACAGCATTCCAGGCTCTAGGTAGCAAACCACCTTCCATTGTTAGCAGTCGATATGCCCCCTTTCCTGCCTCAGCTTCAATCAAGTAAGGTCCTTCCCACTTTGGTGCCAACTTTCCATCAGCAGGATTGGTGGTATTTTGAAATGCTTTCCTCAACACCATATCACCAATTTGGAACTTCCTGATCCTGACATTTTTGTTGTAAGCACCAGCCATCCTTTGCTGATAACTGGCCATCCTTATCCTTGCCAAATCCCTGATTTCTTCTATAGTATCCAGGTCTTGAACCAAGTTCTCATCATTTTCCTCACGATCACGAATACTTGTTCTAGCAGTTGGAACCACCATTTCTGTAGGGATCACTGACTCTGCCCCAAATACCAAAGAGAATGGAGTTTGGCCTGTAGCATTCTTAGGAGTTGTCCTATGAGCCCAAAGCACATAAGGTAGTTCTTCTGCCCATTTCCCTTTCTTGGATCCAAGCTTCTTCTTCAAATTGTTGATGATGATCTTATTGGAGGATTCCGCCTGACCATTAGCTTGTGGGTGGACTGGTGTTGATGTTATCATCTTAATCCCCCAGCTGTCACAAAAGTTAGTAGTTCTGCCCCCAATAAATTGGGAACCATTATCACATATAATTTCAGAGGGAATACCAAATCTAGTTATAATATTTCTTTTAATGAAGGATATAACTTCCTTTTCTCTGACTTGGGCAAAAGCTTCAGCCTCTATCTACTTGGAGAAGTAATCAGTCATAGCAAGCATGAACACTTTTCCACCAAGTGCCTTAGGGAGCTTACCAACTATATCCATGCCCCATCTCATGAATGGCCACGTGGAGGATATAGGATGCAATAATTCAGCTGGTTGATGAAGGATATTGCTGTGTCTCTGACAAGGATCACACTTCTTAGCATACTCCACAGCATCTCTCTTCATAGTTGGCCAATAGTATCCTGTCCTCAGGATCCTTGAGAATAATGCCCTGCCCCCAGTGTGATTTCCACAATCTCCTTCATGAAAGTCTTTTAAAACTTCTTGGATTTCAGGATCCTCAATGCATCTTAAATATGGTCCCGCAAGAGATCGTTTATACAACATATTATTTAAAATTGTGAATTGAGATACCTTAATTTTGAAAGCCCTAGGGTTTTCTCCTGTAGGAATCTCTCCATGTTGTATGTATCTCATGATTGGAAGGATCCATGATCCTGAATGAGATTGATTATCATCACTAGGGATGATTGCAGAATCCTCTCCTATCTCCATAGACACATGATCCTCGATAGCCGGGGTCAGGATATGGATAATAGGGATCTTGATATCCTCCGGGATCTTCAAGGATGATCCTAAATTGGCTAATGCATCTGCCTCTGCATTCTCTTCCCTTGGTACCTGTGTCAAACTAAAGGATACAAAAGAGAGTGCCAATTCTTTGACTATCTCCAAATATTTGGTTAGCTTTTCACCTTTAACAGCATAAGATCCATTAAAGTGATTAGTGATTAACAAAGAATCTACATGTACCTCAAGATACCTAATCCTCATATGCTTAGCAATTTGCAAGCCAGCTATCAAGGCTTCATATTCAGCCTCATTGTTAGTGGTTTGGAACTCACAAGCTATAGAGTGGGGTATTATGTCCCCCTGTGGCGATTTTAGTAGTATTCCAAGCCCTGTTCCTTTGATATTTGAGGATCCATCAGTGTAGAGTATCCAAGGATCCTTGGTCTCTTCTAGCTGCTGGACTTCTAATTCAGCTTCCTTTTGCATATCACTACTGAAATCTGCCACAAAGTCAGCTAATGCTTGGGATTTTATGGCTGTCCTGGGCTCATATCTTATATCATATGCACTAAGCTTCACTGCCCATTTAGCCATCCTTCCTGACATTTCAGGTTTCCTGAGGACATTCTTAATTGGAAAATTAGTTTTGACAATAATAGCATGAGTTTCAAAATAATGTCTTAATTTAGTAGATGCCATAATTAATGCAAGGATAAGTTTTTCTAAGTGTGAATACCTGGATTCAGCATCAAGTAAACTCTTACTTACATAATAGACAGGATGTTGTGTACCTTCGTGATCCTTAACAAGGACGGCACTTACTGCTTTTGAGGATACCGCGAGATATAAGGATAACACATCTCCTTTTTCTGGTTTCATCAAGGCCGGGGCCGAGGATAGGTAATCCTTAAGAGCTCTTAAGGCACTTTCATGCTTCTCAGTCCACTCGAATTTCTTGTTCTTCCTTAGGATATCATAAAATTCCTTGCACTTCTCTGAGGATTTGGATATGAATCTGTTTAAAGCTGCAATCCTGCCTGTTAACCTCTGAACATCCTTAGCATTGGCAGGTGACTTGATGTTCACTATAGCTTTAATTTGTTCTGGACTGGCTTCAATGCCTCTCTTTGTCACCATATATCCTAAGAATTTACCTGCTTTAACACCAAAGTGACATTTTGAAGGATTAAGTTTCATGTTATATTTGTCAAGGATATCGAATGCTTCCTCCAAGTCCCTTAGGTGATCCTCAGCCTTTTTGGATTTTACCACCATATCGTCTATGTAAACCTCCATAGTTTGTCCAATCTGATCCTTGAACATCATATTCACTAGCCTTTGATAAGTTGCACCTGCATTTCTTAGTCTAAATGGCATAGCAATATATCAGTATATACCAGTTGGAGTCATAAAGGCTGTATCCTCTTGATCGGATGGTTCCATCTGAATTTGTTGAAATCCAGATGAAGCATCCATAAAAGTTAACAGTTCATGGCCCGCGGTCGCATCCACCATGGAGTCAATGTGGGGTAATGGGAAAGGATCCTTGGGACATGCCTTATTTAAGTCTGTAAAATCGACACATACCCTCCACTTTCCGTTTTTCTTTTGAACAACAACCACATTGGCCAACCATCTTGGATACTTGACCTCTCTAATCATACCTGCTCGGAGTAATTTCTCTACCTCTTCTTGGATAATGGCATTTCTTTCCGGTGCAAATTTCCTCCTCTTTTGATGGATTGGTTTGAAGGACCTGTCAATGCCAAGTTTGTGAGTGATTATATCTTTAGATATACCTGTCATGTCTTCGTGTTTCCATGCAAAGGTTGTCTTTCTCCTTTCGAGGAAGGATATGAGGTCTTCCTTCTCGCCAAGGATCCCTGATCCTATATAGACTTTGGATTCAGGATCATCAGGATCCATAAGGATTTCTACTACATCCTGCTCTCTTGCCTCCAAGACATTCCTTGGAGGATGCTTTAATTGCTATTACTCCCTTGACTTTGATGCTGGTTTCATTGATGAAGTGTAGCAGTTCTTAGCCTCTTGCTGATCACTATCAATCTTCACTATTCCCCAAGGACTGGGAAGCTTCACACATTGATGATAAGTGGATGGGACTGCCTTCATGTCATGTATCCAAGGCCTGCCAAGGATAACATTACAACAAGATAAACAGTCAATAACACAAAACTTTTGGTAAGAATGTAAGCCTTCGATATAGATTGGGAGTTTAATGTCCCCCAGAGTATTCTTAGTCTTGCCACTGAATCCCACGAGCACAGAGGATCTTGGTATGATATCGGATTCAGGGATATTCATCTTCTTGAGGACATCAAGCTGGATAATGTTCACAGAGCTTCCTCTATCTATAAGGATCATGCGAACAAAATGGTTAGAAATAAAAAGAGTGATAACCAAACCATCATGATGAGGATCCTGAATGTCAACACGATCATCCTCATCAAAAGTTATAACTTTTCCTTCGGAGACACTGGATGTTCGAATGGGTCTATCTCCATTGTCCATCTTGGTTTCCTTTGCATGTCTTTTGGCTGCAGAGAAGGATGTTCCACAAATGTCTGATCCTCCAGAAATAAAATTTATAACTTGTGCATCTACTGGAGGGGCTGGAGCTTTCTCTGGGATCCTTTCAGGATCCTGAGTCCTTGACTTCTTTCTCCCCAATAATTCTTTCAAGTGCCCCTTGCTCAACAAGTATCAAATTTCTTTCCTCAGTGCAATGCATTCTTCTGTGAGATGCCCAAAGTCTTCATGATATGCACACCACTTTGACTTATCTTTGGTTGCAGCTGGTCTGTCATTTTTCCTTGGCCACCTGGCTTTATCACCTAAATTCTGCATCGCAAGGATTAGTTCATTGTTATCAACAGAAAAACAATATTCAGAAATTGGAGGATAATCCTCATCATCCTCTTCTTGTTCAACAGCATGCACATTCTGGTTATCAGATTTGTTGTAGGATCTGAACTTGTTGTTCCTGAATGAGGATCCTTGCTTCTCTTGCTTCGAGGATCCTGCTAACCTCTCCTGGATCCTTTTGTCATCCTCTAGCCGGATGAACCTAAGGGCCCAGGTTCTTACCTCGTCTAGATTCCTGCATGGTGTCATAACAAGATCATCATAGAATAATGAATCCCTAAGCAATCCCATTTTAAAGGCTTCAACAGCCGTAGCTATATCCAGGTTAGGAATATCTAAGGATTCTTTACTAAATTTAGTGATATAATCCCTTAATGATTCATTATGACCTTGGGTTATCCTATACAGATCACTAGTTAAACGCTCAAATTTTCTACTACAAGAAAACTGGTTATTAAATAGGTTAACTAGATTAGCAAACGAGGTAATAGAGTAAGGGGGAAGACTTAGCAGCCATTTAAGAGCCGATCCAGTAAGAGTGGATCCAAATCCTTTGCACAGACATGCTTCCTTTAACCTTTCTGGGATGGGATTGATCTCCATCCTTTCCCTGTACTGTGCTATGTGTTCTTCAGGATCCGTTGAACCATCATATAACTTCATGGTAGGCACATGGAACCTCTTGGGTATCTCAGCATCACAGATTGGTGGTGCAAAACGAGATATCTTGTGGCTCCCATCTGCAATCTCCGGGATAGGCTTGACCACTCCTGGGACACTTGATATCATATCCTTTAACTTTTGCAATTCTCTGGCCATGGCATGATTGATACCTGTATCCTGCATAAGGCCATGGTTAGTGGTATAAGAATTATTGAAAGTGTTACCTCCCATTGGATTCAAATTAGGAAGAGCAGATGTGAATCCATATTGCTGGGGCTCTGGAATGATCGAAGGACCAGATGAAGCAATGGTTTGCATTGGTATGAAGTCTCCTTGATGAACGTCTGAGCTCTGAGGCTGCATACTTCTTGAGAATCCTTGATCTTGGAGGACGTTGGATCCTTGAAGTTGAGATGATCCTTGAACCTGAAAGGATCCTGGGACAAGGGAGGATCCTTGGATCTTCAAGGATCCTTGGACCTGGGAGGATCCTTGAAACGGCCAGAATCCTTGAATCTGCTGCGCTCCTGAATATCCTCCTGAGCTTACAAAGGATCCTATATGCCGAGGATGGGATCCTACTGGTTGGAAGTATGACCCGGAAGCCTGAGTCATTGCTGATGATCCGTAATGCACTCCTTTTGGTCCTCCCACGTATTGAATATCTGGAACCCCTGAAGGCTGAGAAGTTACAACCGGAGTATCGAAATTCAAAGATCTGGGCATCAGTGGGGAATGATCCTTTGCCGATCTCTTCTGTTTCTTAATGTCTCCAATTTCTCTAAGAATTCTTTCATTGGTCTTATCCTGCTGCTGTATATGCTCCTTCATCTGCAAAATCAGAGTAAACAAGTCACTAGTAGTAGGAGTATAAGAAGCAGAAGAAGTTGGAGGTTTTGAGAAAATGGGAGTTGGTTTCTTCGCAGCATTCTCAGCATTCTTCTGGGATCCAGAAGGTGGTGGAGGCAAAGGAGGAACGCCTTGTGAAGAACTGAATGAGGGCATCAAACTTGAAGTATTCTTCGCTGAGGAAGCCATCTGCTTGGATGTAACGAACCGAAATGATCACAAAAATGAGAATTTCTTAGGAACGAAGCACCAATTGCCCCACGGTGGGCGCCAAACTGTTTTGGTAAAAAATCAGACGAGGATAATGCAACCAAACTCTTTGTTACGGGGTATGATGCTTGAATTGGTAACAACAATGAGGATCACTATGAAACGAATTGCACAAGTGACACAATGATTTATACGGGGAAAAAGCCCTTGATCATGAATTGATCTCCGGCATAAAAAACACCGGGTGATGGAAACTACCGATCACCAACTCAAATTAAACAAGAAATGTATTACAACTTCGGATGGTAGCGAGCTAAGTACAAGGATCAATATAGTGTATTGTGTAAATAATGTGTGAAATTGCTAAGTGTTTCGCCGAGAGCTGGTGAGAGCGATTGTATAAGTGTGTGTAGCCAAAAAATAGCCAAGTCCCTCCAAATTTAGCTTGCTACCCCTTTTAAAAATAGAAGTTAACTAGCCTAACTAACTGTCCGCGATTCGTGCCTTCTCCCCACGTTCTCCACAACGTCCATTTTTAGTCAAGCACGTGCGAAATGAGCGTGGAATATTCCTTAGTAACGTTGCCAAGACCGAGTCCAACTTGTTACTCTTGCAAAACAATATGGAATTCAAAGTGAACAATCGTTAGTATAAGGATCCTTAGGGTGATCCATGATCCTGATCCTGAAGCACTTATGAGGATCACTATCTGTCACAGAAGCAAGGATCACTAAGAAGGATAACACATGAGGATCACAGGTCATTAGAAAATCCTCCCCTAACAGATACCATAGAAGAACTCAGGGATTTGGCAAGGATAAGAATGGCCAGTTATCAACAAAGGATGGCTGGAGCTTATAACAAGAATGTCAGGATCAGGAAGTTTCAAGTTGGTGATATGGTGTTGAGGAAAGCATTCCAAAATACCACCAATCATGCTGATGGCAAGTTAGCACTTAAGTGGGAAGGTCCTTATCTTATTGAAGCTGAGGCAGGAAAGGGGGCATATCGGTTATTAACAATGGAAGGAGATTTGCTACCAAGAGCTTGGAATGCTGTCCACCTAAAGAGATACTTCATGTAACAAGGATCCAGGATCCTCAATTGTTTTCATGTCCGATGTCCATGAAGGATCCTCAGTGGATAGATGATCCTCACTCTGGTAATGATCTAACCTCAATTTATCCACTTCTTTAATTAACTTATTTACAAGGAGAAGGATCCTGGATCCTTTATCCTTCTTTCATTTAGTTCTGAGTTTTGCAGAAGGTTGATGTATCCTTAGCAAAGGATCAAGTATTCATAGAAGTCTCCTAAGTTTTATGGGCTTGTCCCCAGTATTTGGGCTTGTCCCCAGCTTTTGGGCTTGTCCCCAGTCTCGCCAGCAGCGCACGATGATCCTGGTGCAGTTCAAGGCAATGGGACCAGTACCCGCTTTAGGGGCTGATAATTTCATTGTACTGGCTGTATTCAGGATCATACGTATAATGGTAGACATACCATACATCCGTTCCTAGGGTTTCTAACGTTTTCACGTTAGCTAAGGTTTTGGCATTCTCATGTCACTAAGTTTGGATAGTCGCCAGTGAGGGTCATACTCCAGTTTACACAAGATCCTTTGGGCTTGTCCCCAGTTTCTTTGGGCTTGTCCCCAGTATATTGGGCTTGTCCCCAGAATTGATGGGCTTGTCCCCAGTTGCTAACTCTTCTCTTATATTGGCTTAGTCCCAAGTTATGTTCCATTTTAGGTTTTTGAAGCTAAACAGCTAAGGATCCTTGATCCTAACCTTTTATTAAGGTTTGTCTTTTGGTTATCCTGATTGTAAATATTAAAGGTTTAGGATCCTAACTTGGATTCTCAGGTATGATCCTTGATCACTTTAATTTTATTCTTTATTTACCTAAGTAACCCTTATTCTTTGACAACAAGATACATGATCCTTAAGTTACATCACTTTTTGAATTTTTCGATTATAGGATATTTGATCCTTGATCATATCCTAAACTTTTTGACTTAATCTATTAAACCTTTGTTCTTAATTTATGAATTCAAACAAAGTGTATCATAACAACTGAAAGGTAAAGTATTCACAAATATAACAACAAATGAGATAGTCAAAAGATTAAGCTTTTATTAACCCTCTAAAGGTTGTCAAAATTGGCAACCCAAGTTTCTACCAGCAAAATGTGGCCCGTCCACTTGGGTTGGCAAAGGGTGTCCATATTAACGAGGTCTAAGTGCAGGAATAAAAAGACGACAGGATCACAATGGCTTCATCCCCCAAACAGAGGATCCCTCCACCATTTGTAATCCTACCTATTGTCTGAAGGATCAGTGATCCTTAAACCTAATTACTATTGTTTAAGTACAGACCAACATTGTTTGAAAACATCATCAAACATTCAAAATACTACCAAATCATAAAAAAATGGGCTCCGGCCGCGTCTAGATAAATCCATCATCGCCCAATGTTGCAGCCTACACCTTCGCTGCATCACCATCACCTCCAGCCTCTGCATCACCAGCCTGATCCTTCGCCCCGCTGCCACTAGCCTTGATTGCTAGAACCTCTTCAGTCTCCTCTTCATCGTCCAGCTCAGCTAGCTTGGCCTTCCAGCCTTCTTGGTCCCAGGCAGTCCTGTCGAAGCTAGGATCCTCAGCCTCATGTGCCATCTGCAATTTTATTTTGAGCATAGCAATGGCGGCAGATAGCTTAGCACCCTCCATTACTTCAGCCTTCTCCTGATCAGAAGTAATGTGGGCCATGACCAGCTGCTTCTTCGCCAAGTTGAGCTCCTTCTCGAGGGTAGAGATGGTTTGATCCTTAGCCAGGAATAGCTTTTGGAAGTCCAGCTCCTTGTGCTCAGCCTCTTCAACATACGCATCAAAGAGCATCTGGATCTCAACAAATTTCTGCAAAAAAGGAAAGATATAATTTAGGATCCGTTATCCTCAAATGGGCAGGATAGATTTAAGAATCAGGGATCCTCACTTCAGAGAAGTATTCTTCAAACTGATGTCGGATGAGGGGCAGGACTTCAAGATCGTCAGTGGTCTTCCTCTTCTTTCCTCCCTTGCCCTTGGAGGTAACATGCTTAGGGATTGGGACGCTAGGGCTGGTAGCAATTCGTTTCTTACCGGACCGGGCAGCGACAGCATCAAGATCACTGACACTGAAGCGAGAGGCTGATTTTGTGGACTTTCCAGCACCTACAAACAGCAAACAACAGATACGTATCCTTAATCTATATCTATTTAATCATGCATATATGTAAATACTTACTTGACATGGTGACTGATCCAGAGGATACTTCTTGTGAATCCTTTGTGTTGGCCTGGAATGTTCTAACTGCAGGATCAAGGTCCTAGAAGGCAGTGATTCTTTCTTTTGTTGCAGGTGACTGAATGAGATGAGAGACCGAGATAGCTGCAAAACAGAAAAAGATCAGTTATCCTCAACAGAAACAGGGTTATCCTAAGATCCTTCTATAAGGATCCTATGTCCTACCATGGGTGGTCCACTCTTTGGGGAGATCTTTCCCGTCTGGA
The DNA here is from genome assembly GCA_030545235.1 of Helianthus tuberosus. Lineage (NCBI taxonomy): Eukaryota > Viridiplantae > Streptophyta > Magnoliopsida > Asterales > Asteraceae > Helianthus > Helianthus tuberosus. The sequence continues at coordinate 51,049,606 of CM060364.1, forward strand.
ATAGAATCTCTCTTAACAAAGAAGAAACGACTTTTCCAATGGGTATCATTCTTTGTGGTTTTAAGGATTGGATGAGGATCACCAGGCTTATGTTTGAACAAGTAACGGTGTGAACCATGGCTCACAAGATTATACAGCTCAGCCAGTTCCGACATTCCTATCTCTATACCTTCCTGCTCTATGATGTTTTCTAAGGTATGCAGAACCCTCCACATCATCGGCATGGCTTGGATATAGCACATACCGGTGAGTGCAAAGAAGGATTGGGTACAGGCAGGGAAGGGATAAGAGAATCCTATCAGGAATGGGGTGGCCGGAAAAGCAACCCAAGTGTCAGAGACGGAGTCACTTTTGGCAGTAGGATCAAAAGGTTTAAAGACGGTATCTGCCAGAAAACAGTGACGAATCCGGTCAATCTCCGGGTCGGTGAAGCGGCAGAGCTCAGATGAGGGGTTTTTGATGATCCCTTGGCTTTTCAAGGAATCATCCTTCTTTGGATCCTTGGCTGGTGAGGATCGAAGAACCATCTTTGCCAAGGGTGGTGATAAGAAAGAAGAACAGAGTAAGAAGATGAAGAGAGAAGGAGAAGAGAGATACCTGATCGATCTTTGAATGAGGATTTAAAAGGAAGTATCACTCGAATTTAAATGCAAAATTGATCCTTATCTCTAACCTATATATATAATGATGATTCTGCAGGTTGTCACTTCGGTGACGCGTGATGTGTAACGGCTAGTTCGATTCTAACGGCTATATTCCCGTTGGCTTGTTCGTTGCAGATAATGTTGAAAAATATGACTCATTAAGTGATATTTTATTCCTCATATTTTGGGGGCAATTGTTAGGGATGGATTTTCTAAATCTAAGGATCACGGATCCACAAGTGCAGCCAGGATCACGTATCCTCAATTCTGTTTGAATTAAGGATCCTCAGAAGACGTTGCAGAATTAAGGATCCAGGATCCTCATTGTTATCCTAACACTAACGGTTGTTTCCATTGTATGTGAGCTTGTTTTGCAGGAGTATTCAAATGGGACTTGATCTTGTCGAGATTCCAGGGGAATATACCTTACAATTCCACGCGTGCATAGCCTTCGTGAACGTTATGGAGATCGTGGGAAGCTAGCGCCTTTTGCGGATTGTTAGTTAGCTAGTTTATTTCTATTTTTATAAGGGGATAACAAGCTTAAATTAGGGAATTTAGCAAAAACACACACTCGAAACAGCTCTCAACAGTTCATTGGCGATTACATACACATTACACACTAGTGATCCTTGTAACAAGCTTGTTATCATCCCGAATTGTAATCATCATTTGATTAATTATAGTTGGTGATCGGTAGTTTCCATCACCCGAGGTTTTTTATGCCAGAGATCATACATTGATCAAGGGCTTTTTCCTCGTATAAATCCTTGTGTCACTTGTTAATTTCATCTACAAGTTGTTCATACACTTGTTCATTGATTCAAGCATCACACCTCACAACAGAAGATTTGGTTGCATTATCCTAGTCTGATTTTTGACCAAAACAACAATCCTTCTTGGGATCCTTGGCTGGTGAGGATCGGAGAACCATTTTCGCCATGGATGCTAAGAGAAAAGGAAAATCAGAATAAGAAAATGAAGAGAGAAGGAAGAAGAGAGATACCTGTTTCGATCTCCGGATGAGGATTTAAAGGGAGAGTAACGCACGAATTTAAATGCCTCTTGATCCTTATCTCTAACTTTGAATTTATAATGATGATTTGCAGGTAGTCATGTCGCTGACGTCAGGATTGCAATGGCTAGTCAGATGATAATGGCTATATTTACGTTAGCTAGTTCGTTCGAGATAAGGCAGAAAAATATGACTCATTAATTTGTATTTTATTCCTCATATTTTGGAGGCAATTGTTAGGGATAGATTTTCTAAACCTAAGGATTACGGATCCTTAAGTGCAGCCAGGATCACGGATCCTCAATTCTGTTTGAATTAAGGATCCTCTGAAGACTTTGCAGGTTTAAGGATCCAGGATCCTCATTGCTATCCTTACACTAACGGTTGTTTCCACTATATTTGAACTTGTTTTACAGGGGTATTCGCATGGGACTTAGTCTTGCCGAGATTCCAGGAGAATATGCTCCATTATTCTGCACGTGCATGGCTTGTATGACTGTTATGGAAGTCTTGGGAAGCTAGCACAATTTGCGGATTGTTTGTTATTTACATTATTTCCATTTTTATAAGGGGATAATGAGCTTGAATAGTTAGAACAAGTTAGCAAACACACGCTCTCGAGAACTCTCTGCAACTTATTGGCGATTACACACATTTTGCACACTAATGATCCTTGTAACAAGCTTGTTATCATCCCGATTTGTAACCTTTACTTGTTTAACATAGTTGGTGATCGGTAGTTTCCATTGTTTTGGTCAAAAATCAAGCAAGGATAATGCAACCAAATCTTTTGTTGTGAGGTGTGATGCTTGAATCAATGAACAATGTTAAGGATAACTCAGAAATGTAATGAACAAATGACACAAGGATTTTTACGAGGAAAAAGCCCTTGATCAAGAGTTGATCTCCGGCACAAAAAACCTCGGGTGATGGAAACTACCGATCACCAACTAAGATTAAATAACAGAAATTTACAACTCGGGATGATAACAAGCTTGTTACAAGGATCACTAATGTGCAATGTGCAAAGAATGTATGAAATCGCCAAGTAGTGTTTGAGAGTTGGTTGAGAGCTGTTACGAGAGTGTGTGAATGCCAAAATTAGCTAAGTGTTCTAACTCAAGCTTGTTATCCCCATTTTAAATTAGAAATAACTAAATTAACAAACTATCCGCAAATGGTGCAAGCTCCCCACGATCTCCATAATGTCCATAAGAGCCAAGCACGTGCGGAATATTGAGGGAATATGCTCCAGGAATTTCGGTAAGACTTGGTCCATGCCTTTGCTCCTGCAAAACAAGCTTACGTACAAGGTATACAATTGTTAGTAAAAGGATAACAATAAGGATCCTGAATCCTGATCCTGCTACACCTACTGAGGATCCTTAATTCAAACAGAATTGAGGATCCATGATCCTAGCAGCATTTGAGGATCCGTGATCCTTAGGATTGGAAAATCCTCCCCTAACAATTGCCCCCAAAATATAAGGAGTAAAGTGTAAATTAACGAGTTATATTTTCATGATCTTATCTGCAACAAACTAACGGATATATAGCCGTTAGGATCTAACTAGCCGTTATCGATCATACGTCATTGAAGCGACATCCCTGCAGAATCATCATTATAAATTGAAGTTAGAGATAAGGGTTAGGAAGCATTTAAATTCGTGCGTTACACCCTTTAAATCCTCATTGGAAGATCAAGCATGTACTTCTTTTTCCTTTCTCTCTTCTCCTTGTTACTCTGTTCTTCTTTGAAACTTTTGAATCACGATGAAGTTAAGATCATCCCCTGCCAAGGGATCATCAAAGATTCTCCGAAGGAACGTTGCTGCTTCACAGATCCTGATATCGACATGATTCGTTATTGCTTTCCTGCAAATGCTATCTTCAAGCCTTTTGACCCTTCCGCCTTGAGCGATTTCATTTCTGAAACTTGGGTTGCCTTTCCAGTCAGCCCATTCCTGATATGATACTCCTATCCTTTTCCTGCTTTTACTCAGTCTTTCTTCTCCCTTACCGGTATATCCTATATCCAGGCTATGCCAATGATGTGGAGGGTTTTATTTACCCTTGAGAGGATCATTGAGCAGGAGGATATAGATTTGGGAATGTCTGAACTTGCTGAATTGTACAACCTTGTGAGCCATGGTTCACACCGCTTTTTATTCAAACACAAACCCGGTGAAGAACACCCAATCCTCAAGACCACCAAAAACGACACTAAGTGGAAGGAACGTTTTTTCTTCGTCAGGAGGGATTCTATCCCAGATGGGAAGGATCTCCCTAGAAAATGGGCCACTCATGGTAGGATAGAGGATCCATATAGAAGGATCATAGGATAACCCTATTTCTGTTGTGGATCACTAACATCTTTTTGTTTCTTTTATGCAGCTATCTCTGTTTCCCATATCATTTAATCACCTGCAACCAAGGAGAGGATCACCGCTTTCCGGAATCTTGATCCTGCAATAAGATCATTTCAAGCAAACACCAAGGATTCTCAAGAAGTATCCTCAGGCTCAGTCACAATGTCAAGTAAGTATCCGAGTTTGTATATAATTAAATGTTGAAATGTAAATAAAACAAGAATACTTATCTGTTGTTTTGGATTGATAGGTGCTGGAAAATCTTCAAGGTCAGCCACCCGCTTCAGTGTTACCGATCTTACTGCTGTTGCTCCCAGGTCTGGGAAGAAGAAGACTGCTGCTAGCCCAAGTACCACAGTCCCCAAGCCTGTCACCTCTAAGGGGGGAAAGAAGAGAAAAGCCTCCGAAGCTGACAATCTTGAAGGCTTGCCTCTTATCCGCCACCAGTTCCAAGAATACTTTGCTGATGTAAGGATCACAGACTATGCTTGAATATCTTGCCCATTTGAGGATCACGGATCCTAAACTTTACCTTGTCTTTTCTTGCAGAAATTCGCCGAGGTCGAAATGCTGTTTGATGCTTATGTTGAGAAGGCGGAGCAAAAGCATCTGGAGTATCAAAAATTCTTCCTTGCCAAGGATCAAACTATCTCTCGCCTTGAGAAGGATCTTGCTCTGGCAAAGCAGTAGGTGGTCATGGCCCAGATAAATGCTGATCATGAGAAGCACGACCTGTTGGAAGATGCTAAAGTCTCTGCTGCCATCACCATGTACAAAATCAAGCTGCAAATGGCTCAGGAGGCTGAGGATCCTAACTTCGACAGGACCACTTGGGACAAGGAGGGCTGGAAGGCAAAGCTGGCAGAGCTAGAGGATGAAGAGGAGGCTACCGAGGTCTTGGCGATCAAGGCAAGTGGCAGCGGGAAGGATCAAGCTGGTGGTGATGATGCTGGTGGTGATGCAGCCAAGGTGTGAGCTGCAGAAATGGGCGATGATGGACATTTCTAGACGCGACCGGAGCCCATTTTTTTAGGATTTGAAAGTTTTTTAGCTGTGATGTTTTAAAACAATGTTGGGTTGTACTTTGAACAATAGTTTCTAGGGTTGTGGATCATGGATCCTTAGATAATAGGTAGGATAATAGGTGGTGGAGGGATCCTCTGTTTGGGGGATGAAAGCACTTGTTATCCTGCCATCTTTTATTTCCTGCACTTCAAAGACCTATTAACAATGGACACCCTTTGCCAACCCAAGTGGACGGGCCACGTATTGCTGGTAGAAACTTGGGTTGGCAATTTTGACAACCTTAAAAGGGTTTAACTTTTGTGAATAAATAAAACTTCAACTTTTTGGCTATTTCCCGTGTTGTTATCCTTGTGAATTCTTTATTTTTCTACTGTTGTTATTCACTTTCTATGAATTTGTAAGTAAAGAATAAAGGTTTAATAAATCATGTTTAAAAGTTTTAGGATATGATCAAGGATCAAATATCCTATAGTCGATAAATTCAGAAAAGTTATGCAACTTAAGGATCATTAGTTCTGTTGTCAAAGGATAAGGGTCAATTATATAAATAATGAATGAAATCAAAGTGATCAAGGATCATACTTGAGAATCCAAGTTAGGATCCTAACCCCTTAACATTTATAATCAGGATAACCAAAAGACAAACCTTAGTAGAAGGTAAGGATCAAGGATCCTTAGCTGTTTAGCTTCAAAAACCTGAAATGGAACATAACTTGGGACTAAGCCAATATAAGAGAAGAGTTAGTAACTGGGGACAAGCCCAACAATTCTGGGGACAAGCCCAAAGGATAACTGGGGACAAGCCCAAAGGATAACTGGGGACAAGCCCAAAGGATCTTGTGTAAACTGGAGTATGGCCCTCACTGGCGACTATCCAAACTTAGTGACATGAAAATGCCAAAACCTTAGCTAACGTGAAAATGTTAGAAACCTTAGGAACGGATGTATGGTACGTCTACCATTATATGTAGGATCCCGGATACAGCTCCCAAAGGATAACTGGGGACAAGCCCAAAGGATCTTGTGTAAACTGGAGTATGGCCCTCACTGGCGACTATCCAAACTTAGTGACATGAAAATGCCAAAACCTTAGCTAACGTGAAAACGTTAGAAACCTTAGGAACGGATGTATGGTACGTCTACCATTATACGTAGGATCCCGGATACAGCCAGTACAATGAACTTGTCAGCCCCTAAAGCGAGTACTGGTCCCATTGCCATGAACTATACCAGGATCATCGTGCGCTACTGGGGACATGCCCAAATAACTGGGGTCAAGCCCAAACAACTGGATACTTCTGTGGATACACAATCCTTTGTTAAGGATACCTAAACCTTCTGCAAAACTCAGAATCAAGTGAAAGGAGGATAAAGGATCCAGGATCCTTATCCTTGTATATAGGATAATTAAAGAATGAAATAGATTGAGATTAGATCATTACCAGGATGAGGATCACCTATCTTCTAAGGATCCTTCAAGGATACTTGTTATGAAAGTGGCTAAGGATCATGGATCCTTATCACACGAAGTATTTCTTCAAGTGGACAGCATTCCAAGCTCTTGGTAGCAAACACCTTCCATTGTTAGCAATCTATATGCCCCATTTCCTGCCTCAGCTTCAATCAAGTAGGGGCCTTCCCACTTTGGTTCCAACTTTCCATCAGCAGGATTTGTGGTATTCTGAAATGCTTTCCTTAATACCATATCACCAACATGGAACTTCCTGATCCTGACATTCTTATTGTAGGCTCCAGCCATCCTTTGTTGATAACTAGCCATCCTTATCCTTGCCAAATCCCTGAGTTCTTCTATAGTATCCAAATCTTGAACCAAGTTTTCAGCATTTCCTTCAGGATCACGGATGCTTGTTCTTGCAGTAGGAACCACCATTTCTGTAGGGATCACTGATTCTGCCCCAAATAACAAAGAAAATGGAGTTTGGCCAGTGGCATTCTTGGGAGTTGTCCTGTCAGCCCATAATACATAAGGTAGTTCTTCTGCCCATTTTCCTTTCTTGGATCCAAGCTTCTTCTTCAAATTGTTGATGATGATCTTGTTGGATGATTCTGCCTGACCATTAGCTAGTGGGTGGACTGGTGTTTATGTTATCATCTTAATCCCCCAGCTGTCACAAAAGTTAGTAGTTCTATTCCCAATAAATTGGGATCCATTATCACAAACAATTTCAGATGGGATACCAAATCTAGTAATAATATTTCTTTTGATAAAGGATATCACTTCTTTTTCTCTGACTTGAGCAAAGGCTTCAGCCTCTATCCACTTGGAGAAGTAATCGGTCATAGCAAGCATGAACACTTTTCCACCAGGTGCCTTGGGAAGTTTACCAACTATATCCATTCCCCATCTCATAAATGGCCAAGAAGAGGATATAGGATGCAAAAGCTCTGCTGGTTGATGAAGGATATTACTATGTCTCTGACAAGGATCACACTTCTTGGCATATTCCACAGCATCCTTCTTCATAGTAGGCCAATAGTATCCTGTTCTCAGGATCATTGAGAATAATGCCCTGCCCCAGTGTGATTTCCACAATCTCCTTCATGAAAATCCATTAGGACTTCTTGGATTTCAGGATCCTTAATGCATCTTAGATATGGTCCTGCATGAGATCGTTTATATAACATGTTATTCAATATTGTAAATTGAGATACCTTAATTTTGAAAGCCCTGGGGTTTTCTCCTGTAGGAATCTCTCCATGTTGTATGTATCTCATGATTGGAAGGATCCATGATCCTGAATGAGATTGTGTATCATCACTAGGGATGATTGCAGAATCCTCTCCTATCTCCATGGGTACATGATCCTCAATAGCGGGGGTTAGGATGTGGATAATAGGGATCCTGATATCCTCTGGAATCTTCAAGGATGATCCTAGATTGGCCAATGCATCAGCTTCTGCATTCTCTTCTCTGGGTACCTGTGTCAAACTAAAGGAAACAAAAGAGAGTGCCAAGTCTTTGACTATCTCTAAATATTTGATTAGCTTTTCACCTTTAATAGCATAGGATCCATTAAAGTGATTAGTAATTAACAATGAATCTACATGTACCTCAAGATACCTGATCCTCATATGCTTGGCAATTTGCAAACCAGCTATCAAGGCTTCATATTCAGCCTCATTATTAGTAGTTTGAAACTCACAAGCTATGGAGTGGGGTATTATGTCCCCCTGTGGCGATTTTAGTAGTATTCCAAGTCCAGTTCCTTTGACATTAGAAGCTCCATCAGTGAAGAGTATCCAAGGATCCTTAGTTTCTTCGAGCTGTTGGACTTCTAACTCAGCTTCCCTTTGCAACTCACTACTGAAATCTGCCACAAAGTCAGCTAAGGCTTGGGATTTAATGGCAGTCCTTGGTTCATATCTTATATCATAAGCACTAAGCTTCACTGCCCACTTAGCCATCCTTCCTGACATTTCAGATTTCCTGAGAACATTCTTAATTGGAAAATTAGTCTTAACAATAATGGCAAGAGTTTCAAAATAATGTCATAATTTAGTAGATGCCATAATTAGTGCAATGATAAGTTTTTCTAAATGTGAATACCTGGATTCAGCATCAAGCAAACTCTTACTTACATAATAGACAGGATGTTGTGTACCTTCGTGATCCTTAACAAGGACCGCACTTACTGCTTTAGAGGATACCGCCAAATACAAGGATAATATATCCCTTTTCTTTGGTTTCATCAAGGTAGGGGCTGAGGATAGGTAATCCTTAAGAGCTTTGAGAGCATTTTCATGCTTTTCTGTCCACTCAAATTTCTTGTTGTTCCTCAAAATGTCATAGAATTCCTTGCATTTTTCTGAGGATTTGGATATGAACCTGTTCAAGGCTGCGATCCTGCCTGCCAATCTTTGAACAACCTTGGCATTGGCAGGAGATTTGATATTCACAATAGCCTTAATTTGCTCTGGACTTGCTTCAACGCCTCTTTTTGTCACCATATAGCCTATGAATTTACCTGCTTTAACACCGAAGTGACACTTGGAAGGATTTAGTTTCATATTAAATTGATCAAGGATATTGAATGCTTCCTCTAAGTCTCTAAGGTGATCCTCAGCTATCTTGGATTTAACCACCATGTCATCTATATAGATTTCCATAGTGTGTCCAATTTGTTCCTTGAACATCATATTGACTAGCCTTTGATAAGTAGCACCTGCATTCCTTAGTCCAAATGGCATAGCAATATAACAATATATACCAGTTGGGGTCATAAAGGCTGTATCCTCTTGATCAGATGGTTCCATCTGAATTTGTTGAAATCCAGATGAAGCATCCATAAAAGTCAACAACTCATGACCTGCGATAGCATCCACCATGGAGTCAATATGGGGTAATGGGAAAGGATCCTTGGGACATGCCTTGTTTAAATCAGTAAAATCGACACATACCCTCCACTTTCCATTTTTCTTTTGAACAACAACCACATTGGCTAACCACCTTGGATACTTAACCTCTCTTATCATACCTGCCCGGAGTAGTTTATCTACTTCTTCCTGGATAATGGCATTCCTTTCAGGTGCAAACTTCCTCCTTTTTTGATGAATTGGCTTGAATGACCTGTCAATGCCAAGTTTATGAGTAATTATATCTTTAGATATACCTGTCATGTCCTCATGCTTCCAGGCAAAGGTAGTTTTCCTCCTCTTAAGGAAGGATACTAGATCCTGTTCAATGTTGCTGAGGATCCCTGATCCTATGAAGACTATGGATTCAGGATCATGAGGATCCATAAGGATTTCTTTCACATCCTGTTCTCTTGCCTCCAAGACATCTCCTGGAGGATGCTTTAATTGCTATTGCTCCCTTGGTCTTGAGGCTGGCTTCATTGATGACGTGTACAATTCTTAGCTTCTTGTTGATCACTCTCAATTTTCACCACTCCCCATGGACTAGGAAGCTTTTCACATTGATGATAGGTAGATGGGACTGCCTTCATGTCATGTATCCATGGCCTGCCAAGGATAACATTACAACAGGATAAGCAATCTATAACACAAAATTTTTTATAAGAATGAAGTCCCTCAATATAGATGGGGAGTTTGATGTCCCCCAATGTATTTTTGGTCTCTCCGCTGAATCCCACAAGAACTGAGGATCTTGGGATAATGACTCAGGGATGTTCATCTACTTGAGGACATCAAGCTGAATGATGTTTACTGAGCTTCCTCCATCTATCAGGATCCTGCGAACAAAGTGGTTAGAAATAAACAGAGTGATAACAAGACAATCATGATGAGGATCCTGAACATCAACACGATCATCCTCATCAAAAGTTATAATTTTATCCTTGGTAACAGTGGAGGTCCGGATGGGTCTGTCTCCATTATCCATCTTGGTTTCCTTGGCATGTCTTTTGGCTACTGAAAAGGAAGTACCACAAATGTCTGATCCACCGGATATGAAGTTTATAACTTGTGCATCTACTGGAGGAGCAGGAGCCTTTTTCGGGATCCTTTCAGGATCTTGGATCCTTGACTTCTTTCGTCCCAAAAGCTCCTTCAAGTGTCCCTTGCTTAACAAGTAACCAATTTCTTTTTTGAGTGCAATACACTCTTCAGTGAGATGTCCAAAATCCTCATGATATGCACACCATTTGGACTTGTCCTTTGTTGCGGCTGGTTTATCACTTTTCCTTGGCCATCTTGCTTTCTCGCCTAGATTCTGCATTGCAAGAATTAGTTCATTGTTATCAACAGAAAAACAATATTCAGAAATTGGAGGATAATCCTCATCATCCTCTTCTTGTTCTACTGCATGCACATTCTGGTTATCAGACTTGTTGTAGGACTTAAACTTGTTATTCTTGAAGTAGGATCCTTGCTTTTCCTGTTTTGAGGATCCTGCCAATCTCTCCTGGATCCTTTTATCATCCTCTAATCAGGTGAATCTAAGGGCCCTGGTTCTCACTTCATCAAGATTCCTGCATGGGGTCATAACAAGATCATCATAGAATAATGAATCCCTAAGCAAACCCATTTTAAAGGCTTCTACAGCCGTGGCTATATCCAGATTAGGAATATCTAAGGATTCTTTACTAAACTTAGTGATGTAATCTCTAAGTGATTCATTTTGACCTTGTGTTACCCTATATAGATAACTAGTTAAACGTTCAAATTTTCTGCTACACGAGAACTGACTATTAAACAGGTTAACTAGATTAGCAAATGAAGTAATAGAGTAAGGGGGAAGACTTAGCAGCCATTTAAAAGTAAATCCTGTAAGTGTGGATCCGAAACCCTTGCATAGACATGCTTCTTTTAACCTCTATGGGATGGGGTTGATCTCCATCCTTTCTCTATATTGAGCTACATGTTCTTCTGGATCCGTTGAACCATCATACAACTTCAAAGTTGGTATTTGAAACCTTTTGGGTATCTCAGCATCACAAATAGGTGGTGCAACACGAGATATCCTATGACTCCCGTCTGCAATTTCAGGAATGGGCTTAACCACTCCTGAAACGCTGGATATCATATCTTTCAACTTCTGTAATTCCCTAGCCATAGCTTGATTGATACCTGTATCCTGCATAGAGCCATGGTTAGTGTTATAAGAATTATTGAAAGTGTTACCTCCCATAGGATTTGAGTTAGGAATTGCAGATGTGAATCCATATTGACGGGATTCTGGTATGATTGAAGGACCAGAAGAGGCAATGGTCTGCATTGGAATGAAGTCTCCTTGATGAACATCTGTGCTTGGGGGTTGTACACTTCTCAAGAATCCTTGATCTTGAAAGATGTTGGATCCTTGAACCTGAGAGGATCCCTGAGGCTGAGAGGATCCTTGAACCTGAAAGGATCCCTGAGGCCGAGAGGATCCTTGAACCTGAAATGAGGATCCTTGAACCATGGAGGATCCTTGAGCCTGAGAGGATCCTTGGACCATCTGCATTCCCAAATAACCACCCGAGCTGATGAAGGATCCCTGATGCTGAAAAGAGGATCCCAAAGGCTGAAAACTGGATCCTTGAGGCTGGAAGTGAGACCCAAAAGCCTGACTCATAGTTGTTGCTCCATAACGCCTTCCCAATGGTTCAGTTTGGTACTGGATGTCTAAGGCTGCAGATAGCTGGGCAGTTATAGCTGGAGTGTCGAAATCCAGTGACCTTGGTATCAGAGGAGAGTGATCCTCCCCTGATCTCTTCTGTTTCTTTATGTCACCGATCTCCCGGAGGATCCTTTCATTGGTTTTGTCCTGCTCTTGTATGTGATACCTCATCTGCAAAATCAAAGTAAAAAGATCACTAGTAGTAGGATTAGAAAAAACAGAAGAAGTTGGTGGTTTTGAAAAAATGGGGCTTTGTCTCTTTGCAGCATTTTCAGCATTCTTCTGGGATCCAGAAGGTGGTGGAGGCAAAGGAGGAACGCCCTGTGAAGAACTCATTGCCGGCATTAAACTCGAAGTTCTCTTTGCTGAAGAAGCCATCTGCTTGGTTGTAATGAACCGAAATGATCACAAAAACAATAATTTCTCAAGAATGAAGCACCAATTGCCCCACGGTGGGCGCCAAACTGTTTTGGTCAAAAATCAAGCAAGGATAATGCAACCAAATCTTTTGTTGTGAGGTGTGATTCTTGAATCAATGAACAATGTTAAGGATAACTCAGAAATGTAATGAACAAATGACACAAGGATTTATACGAGGAAAAAGCCCTTGATCAAGAGTTGATCTCCGGCACAAAAAACCTCGGGTGATGGAAACTACCGATCACCAACTAAGATTAAATAATAGAAATTTACAACTCGGGATGATAACAAGCTTGTTACAAGGATCACTAATGTGCAATGTGCAAAGAATGTATGAAATCGCCAAGTAGTGTTTGAGAGTTGATTGAGAGCTGTTACGAGAGTGTGTGAATGCCAAAATTAGCTAAGTGTTCTAACTCAAGCTTGTTATCCCCATTTTAAATTAGAAATAACTAAATTAACAAACTATCCGCAAATGGTGCAAGCTCCCCACGATCTCCATAACGTCCATAAGAGCCAAGCACGTGTGGAGTATTGAGGGAATATGCTCCAGGAATTTCGGTAAGACTTGGTCCATGCCTTTGCTCCTGCAAAACAAGCTTACGTACAAGGTAGACAATTGTTAGTAAAAGGATAACAATAAGGATCCTGAATCCTGATCCTGCTACAACTATTGAGGATCCTTAATTCAAACAGAATTGAGGATCCATGATCCTAGCAGCATTTGAGGATCCGTGATCCTTAGGATTGGAAAATCCCCCCTAACAATCCCCATTTTAAATTAGAAATAACTAAATTAACAAACTATCCGCAAATGGTGCAAGCTCCCCACGATCTCCATAACGTCCATAAGAGCCAAGCACGTGTGGAGTATTGAGGGAATATGCTGCAGGAATTTCGGTAAGACTTGGTCCATGCCTTTGCTCCTGCAAAACAAGCTTACGTACAAGGTAGACAATTGTTAGTAAAAGGATAACAATAAGGATCCTGAATCCTGATCCTGCTACACCTACCGAGGATCCTTAATTAAAACAGAATTGAGGATCCATGATCCTAGCAGCATTTGAGGATCCGTGATCCTTAGGATTGGAAAATCCTCCCCTAACATCCATCACCCGAGGTTTTTTATGCCGGAGATCATATATTGATTAAGGGCTTTTTCCTTGTATAAATCCTTGTGTCTCTTGTTCATTTCATTTTCATGTTGTTCATACATTCATTCATTCAAGCATCACACCTCACAAAATAAGATTTGGTTGCACTATCCTAGTCTGATTTTTGACCAAAACAGTTGTACTTCTAGATCTACTTCATTTTGAATATCACTACTGAAATCAGCCACAAAGTTAGCTAGAGCCTGAGACTTTATGACATTTCTAGGTTCATATACTAGATCATAGGCGCTTAATTTTACTGACCACTTAGCCATCCTGCCTGACATCTCAGGTTTCCTAAGCACATTCTGAACAGGATAATTAGTTTTAACATGTATCATATGTGTCTCAAAATAGTGTCTAAGCTTTGTTGATGCCATAACTAAGGCCAATATCAATTTTTCTAAATGAGAATATCTAGTTTCAGCATCTAATAAACTTTTGCTCACATAATAGACAGGATATTGCTGACCTTCGTGATCCTTTACAAGAACAACACTTACAGCATTCCCTAATACTGCGAGATACATGGATAATGGTTCACCATCCTCAGGCTTCATTAATAGAGTTGCAGTTGAAAGATACTGCTTCAAATCCTGCAAGGCTACTTCATGCTTTTCTCCCCATTTGTCACACCCCGATTTCCACGTGTCACCGGTGGGCCCGGTGGGGGAGTATCGTGACGTGGTTGGCAACGTAATAGTCAAACAACACAATATAATAATGCACAGCGGAAGCAAATTTAAATAAGATACAACCGAATTTATTTATTGTAAACAAAGTCACAATTATCCGGTGTTTATCCACAGTAGGATCGAATAATAAAAATATTGTTTATGGTTCAACAGACATCGGCATCTTAAGTTTGCGAGACTTCTAGTGATGCTTAGGAGACTCCCAGCCTATTTCGCCTAGTACCTGCATTTAATCTTTTTGGGAAAATACGTCAGTTTACACTGGTAAATACATTCAACTGACTCATTTTATAAAATGATTGAAAATTGGTTTGGATGCACATGGCATAAACATTTTGTTTAACTTGGGAGAATTATTTAATATTATAATCTTGTGAACGATTTACATGTTACTTATGCGTTCAGTAGCCCGGACGTATCCGGGTTAAAGATCAATAGACACACCACTGTAAGTGAGTTATACACGGGAGTACGCCTACACCCCGTGCTCAGGTCGTGGCAATCTCGTAAGATAATGCCGAGGATATCCGGGACATGGTCATTAACCCCCCAAAGGCTGTAAAGTAAACACATCTGTTTAAAACGAGCCGATCAAATTATTCAATTAACCACTAAGCGTGGAAGATTTGATGCCCGATCAAGCGGTACGCTATGTACCGTAACCCAAGCCCGTATAGGGAAAATAAGTTAAAAGTATTTACCTTTGCAAAGTATAATCCTTAATTGAATAAATTGCAGATAGCTTTTACCGGTTCTCCTAATCTGGAACGAAGGTTTAATATAACCTATTAGAATACTAACGGGCCTTTAATTAAGCTTAAGCTTAGACCGGTCAGTTTTAATGATACGGTTCGTACGCACGATTAAGCGAAGACCGGATAGAATGTGATTTAGACCCGACAAGTTTGATGACTTGTTTAATATGGGTTTACTATTCACATTCTGGATTTTGAGATAAAAATGATATCGTTTGACCCGTTTCGGCTAGTTTATGCAAACTAGTTACATAAACCGAACCGAACGCGTATAATGCATAACGGGTAGCCGAAAGGGTCGCGAACAGGTTTCCTAAGTTAATACGCTTTAAATATGTGGTGATATCATTATGATATCTTCCATAATGCCCATAACGAGTTTAATCCCTAAATACGCCCCGTAGGGGTATTTTGGTCATTTTAAGGGTTATAAAGAGATTTATAATACTTCTGAGATACGGGTCTGATTTAATCAGAAAAACATCTTAACTTAACAGGTTATGTCTAATGGTATTAAGTCTTACGTGGCAAAATGGTTTTAATACTAAATTACGCGTTTAATACGCGTATAAAGCCGTTTTAAGCGACGTACGGTTTAAAATACCAATCTGAGTTTTCTAATCAGCAAAACAAGTTCAAAATACTATATTTATTATTTTAAATCAGTGGCAATTGGATTGGTATCAATCGGATACGTAAAACTCGTTTTATGGCTTAAAAGGGCATATTCGGTATTAACCGAATCAATGCGATAAGCCTAGCTTAAGACCAGCTTAAAAATAATTAAAAATCTTCAAATATCCTAAAATATTATTTAACATCAGCGGGTAATAGTTTTGGTACCGAAAATCGGGTTTAGATAGGCTATGCGCTAATCGCGCCGTTTAATTAATAAAAAGCTTATTATTTACGCTAATGCGCATATCTCCTAATCTAGACCTCCGCTTGACGTGAAAATTTACGTACATGCTAAATAATCAGTAACTAAGATTATGGTATTTCCACATTTTCAAAATTCTCGTTATAAGGTCATAAGGGCGTTATGGTCCATTTTAAGCGATTAACGGAAACGTGTGCATGCATCGGATAATCAACGAAACATGTACAGAGGCTTATACTAGCATGTAACCCAATCCTAATGAGACTTTAAGGCATGTCTAAATCCAACTAAAACGGGTCAGAACCGAAGTCAACGCAAAAGTCAAAGTTTTGCGTCTTTCGGTTCCGAACCGGGTTCAAACAGAAATTTGTCGAGTCGGGCAAGCGTAGACAAGTTTTTATACTTATTACCAAGTTATATTAAGGTTAAAACAGGTTGCATACCTTTCGGATCATTAATTGTGCATTAAATCGCATTTTGTAATTCTGTTGACTTTTTCGGTCAACGTTTGACCCGACAAACGACCTGGTTAGGTCTGGAATTGGTACTTGCCCTTATAAGGGTTTAATACCCATATAATTACCTATCTAACGGTACTTTTAATTCAGGTTACGACTCAGCTATCGATAACTAAACCCGGAGTCAACCGTTTAATACGATATGTTGACTTTTAAGCTAAGAACTAAACTAGAATTAATTTAGAAGGGATTAGAGACTTACTAGATGTTTAATGGATGATGAGGAAGGCTCTTGATCAGTTTGCAAGCTCTCCAAATAATCAGAATGCTTGAAAATGATTTGTGAATGAATGTTGTGAATGAATGGGTCCTTATATACAAGAATCAAGCACCATAAGCAAGTGACAACCAAGCCTAGGGCCATCCACAATTGATCAACACATGTAAGTAGTGTTTAGGGATGTCTAGGGGCCATGTATGTGCAAGAAAAACCGGCCAAGGAGGTCACATGTGCGTATAACAGCCAACAGCAAGTCTGCTGTCTCTGGGCACCCCTCGCGTGACGCGAGGGGCCGTCGCGCCACGCGACGCCCTTCTTTGATCAGATTTTTGTTGTTTGATGTTGGATCGAAAGGGCAGCCGTTATAAACGACTTGTTGACTTAAATTCTCAGTAGGGGCCTCCCATAAGTGTCTATATGCTTGAACATACCCTACCATTATCCAATGTTTCACTTGATTGCATAAACAAGACCCGTAAATGACGGTTTATCGTTCATTTCAACAAGGGATCACATCATGCATTTGAATTTTCCTTTAAAGGCAATAATTCCCTGGATTGAGGGTACATAGATGTGTAATTTAATATATCGGGTATTGGGATTTATAATTGAGGTGTTCAGAGGTAATAATTTAACATGACGCCACTTTAAATCCTACCGAAAACATCTTTATTATATCCGGGTTTCCAACGCGTTTTTGTCTTACATGACACGTGTCGTTTTAATATTAAACCCGAAATTTGCGAGGTGTTACATCCTCACCCCCTTAAAATAAACCTCGACCCGAGATTTACTGAAACAAGTAAGGGTACTTTTCTTTCATGGTGGATTCTAACTCCCACGTAAAATCGGGACCTCTTCGGGCATCCCATTTGACCTTTACAAAAGGTATGTGCTTTCTTCGAAGCTTTCTTACCTGTCGATCTTCAATCGACAAAGGTTTTTCTACAAACGTTAGGCTCTTATCTATTTGCACATCTGTATGTGGCATGACATGCGAATCGTCAGCGGAACACTTCTTTAGATTGCAAATGTGGAACACATTGTGAATTCCACTGAGCTCTTCTGGTAAGTTCAACTTGTAGGCAACTGACCCGACACGTTCGATAACCTCGAAAGGTCCTATGTATCTTGGGCTTAGTTTGCCTTTCTTACCAAATCGCATCACCCCTTTCCATGGTGACACTTTAAGTAGGACTTTGTCACCTACTTCAAAGTGAAAATCCTTACGACTTGGATCCGCGTAACTCTTCTGCCTATTCCGGGCAGCTTGGAGGTTGTTACGAATCTGGACAATCTTGTCCGTTGTTTCGAATACGATCTCTGGTCCTGATAACTGGACCTCTCCAACTTCCGCCCAACAGACTGGCGATCTACACTTTCTACCGTATAATGCCTCAAAAGGCGCAGCCTTTATGCTGGTGTGGTAGCTATTGTTGTAGGAGAATTCGATCAATGGTAGGTTCTTATCCCAGCTACCTCCCAAATCGATCGCACATGCGCGCAGCATGTCTTCCAACGTTTGAATAGTACGCTCACTCTGACCGTCAGTCTGAGGATGGTAAGCCGTACTAAAGTTCAAACGTGTGCCTAAAGATTGCTGGAAGCTCTTCCAAAAATGTGACGTGTACCTAGTATCCCGGTCAGAGATAATAGCTACAGGTATGCCGTGTAGGGCTACAATCTTATCAACGTATAACTGGGCTAACATATCGGAGCTATAAGTCTCCTTGATGGGTAGAAAATGAGCTGACTTAGTCAGTCGGTCAACTATAACCCATATCGTATCATTGCCTTTCCTTGTCTTGGGTAACTTGGTAATGAAATCCATAGTTACCATTTCCCACTTCCACGTAGGAAGTTCAGGCTGTTGTAGCAAACCTGACGGTTTCTGATGCTCGGCTTTGACTTGCGCACATGTCAAGCATTTTGCTACATGGGCGGCCACAGACTTTTTCAAGCCTATCCACCAATAATTTGCCTTTAAATCCTGGTACATCTTGTCAGCTCCAGGATGAACGGAGTATTTGGAACTATGGGCTTCTTGGAGGATGACATCACGAAGTCCTCCAAAAATTGGAACCCATATTCGTCCGTTTAACCGTAAAATTCCGTCCTTGCTAAGAGTTAACTGCTCCTCAGTTACTCCTAACTTTTCATTAGGATAGTTAGCTTCCAACACAGCTTCCTTCTGTGCAGCTAACACCCTTTCTATCAAACTGTTCTTTATCTCCATACGCTTGGCGTTAATTCGTATGGGTTTAACCCTTTCCTTTCTGCTCAAGGCATCAGCGACCACATTCGCTTTGCCGGGATGGTATTTGATTTCACAATCATAATCATTCAAAGTTTCCATCCAACGGCGTTGCCTCATGTTTAATTCTTTCTGGTTAAACAGATGCTGGAGGCTCTTGTGATCAGAAAAGATCACAAACTTGATTCCATAAAGATAATGCCTCCACAGTTTTAGTGCGAACACAACGGCACCCAATTCCAAGTCGTGGGTGGTGTAATTCTTTTCGTGCACCTTTAACTGTCGTGATGCATAGGCAATCACCTTGCCTTTCTGCATAAGCACACACCCCATGCCAGTGTGTGATGCATCACAATAAACTACAAATTCTTCAGCACCTTCAGGTAAGGTAAGCACAGGAGCGTTGCTCAACTTTTGTTTCAAAACATCGAAGGACTCTTGCTGCTTAGGACCCCAAACGAACTTTACTTTCTTCTTGGTCAGGGAAGTTAGGGGTGCAGCAATCCTTGAAAAATTTTCAATGAAGCGCCTGTAATATCCTGCCAACCCTAGGAAGCTACGGATTTCTGTTGGCGTCTTTGGCTCTTGCCAGTTCATTACTGCTTCAACCTTAGCGGGATCCACCTGGATACCACGCTCACTGACCACATGTCCAAGAAATTGGACTTCCCTAAGCCAAAATTCACACTTGGAGAATTTGGCATAGAGCTTTTCCTTATGCAAAAGTTTGAGAATACATCGAAGATGTTTCTCGTGGTCAGCTTTGTTCTTAGAATAAATGAGAATGTCGTCGATGAAAACGATGACGAATTTATCTAAGTGCGGCTTGCAAACGCGATTCATGAGATCCATGAACGCAGCCGGTGCATTGGTGAGCCCAAAAGGCATCACTAGAAACTCGTAGTGACCGTAACGAGTCCTAAATGCAGTCTTGTGAACGTCTTCATCCTTAACCTTCAACTGATGGTATCCAGACCTCAAATCAATCTTTGAGAAGTAACTTGCCCCTTGAAGCTGATCGAACAAATCGTCGATTCTGGGCAATGGATACCTATTCTTGATCGTGACCTTGTTAAGCTCGCGATAGTCGATGCATAGACGCATCGATCCATCCTTCTTCTTGACAAACAGGATTGGCGCTCCCCAAGGAGATGAACTAGGTCGAATGAAACCCTTAGCCAGCAGTTCATCTAGCTGCGTCCGCAACTCCTTCATTTCGGTGGGTGCCAATCTGTATGGTGCTCTGGCAACTGGTGCCGCTCCGGGAATGATATCGATCCTGAATTCGACTTGTCTATCTGGTGGTAGGCCAGGTAGATCTTCAGGAAACACTCCTGGGTATTCAGAAATGACAGGGATATCTTCTAACTTCGGTTTAGGTTCCTCCAAAATCACTTGCGCCATGTAAATGACACATCCCCTCTTCAAACACTTGGAAGCCTTGAGCATAGTCACCTGCTCAGGCAGTCCGTACTGAGTATCTCCCCGAATGGTAAGTGACTCACCAGACGGAGTCTTTATTACTACCTGTTTCTGTTTACAGACGATTTGGGCCTGGTTATGAGATAACCAGTCCATACCCAGCACTATGTCAAAACCAGCTAATTTAAACGGAAGTAGAGACAGAGGAAAAGAATGGTTCTTAATGGATATAGTACATCCATCTAACACAGTAGAGACGGTTTCTATGGTACCATCTGCTAACTCTACCTCATAGTTTACGCTTAGGGTTTTGACAGGTAAATTCAACAATTTACAAAACTTCTGATCCACAAAAGACTTATCTGCACCGGAATCAAAAAGTACTCTTGCAAAGACATCATTTACAAGGAATGTACCTGTTATGACGTTATCATCTTGCACAGCCTCCTGCGCATCCATCCTGAAGACTCTGGCGTTAGTCTTCTTAGCCTCCTCAGGCTTCTTGTTATTCTTGGGGCAGTTAGTCTTTATGTGGCCCTTCTCATTGCAACGATAGCACGTCGCATCTTTCATCTTCTTGCAATCCAAGGTTTTGTGTTCCTTGGATTTGCACAAACCACAAGCAAAAGACCTTGACTCGTTATTCGAGTTTGATCCAAATCTGCACTTTCCAAAGTGCTTTTTCTTGCAAGTTTTGCACGTGGGCTTCTCATCAGAACGATGCCCATCTTTCTTCGACTCCGATCCCTTCTTTCGATCACCGTTCCCACGGTGTTTCTTGTTCGACCTACGCGAACCATCATCTTCTCGCTTCCTCTTCTCAGTATCCTTATTCCTCAGCGATCTCTGACGGACCGCATCAAGTGTGAGGGATAAGGAAAGGTCAGTTACAGACCTGAAAGTAACTGGCCGAGAAGCTTTAACACTGGCCTTGATCTCGGGTTCCAACCCGCCAATAAAACGAGCGATCCTCTTTGGCTCGGGGGTTACCAGGTAGGGAACCAACCTGGACAGCGTATTGAAGCTTGTCAGGTAAGCTTGGCAGTCGAGGTTCTTCATTACCAATGACAGAAAGTCATATTCAATCTTTTCCACCTCGTGTTGAGGGCAGTAATTGTCTTTGATCAAGGCAATGAATTGATCCCACGTCATGCTATACAACGGGATCTTTCCGGAGGCCTCCATCAGAGATCTCCACCAGACCAATGCTTCACCTTTGAAGGACTGTGACACAAACTTCACTATATCCCGTTCAGCGCACCCGCTTATGTCCACCACTGTGTCCATTTCATCCAGCCACGTCATGCAATCAACGGCCCCCTTTTCCCCTGTAAAATCCCGGGGCTTGCAAGACACGAAGTATTTGTAAGTGCAACCCTTGTTACGGGGTCCTTGATGCAGTACCAAGTGCTAGGATGGGTCACTTTGATTGTTGGTGGACTGACGGTCATCACCGTCTTTCTTTGGTCCGTTCTTCTTGGGAGGAGGCTTGTTGTGAGCCTCAGAATGTGTTCTTGGCTTTGAGTGTGATACGGAGTGGGTCCTACTCCTGGTACCACTGTATTCTTCATATTGCCTATCCAAGGCTTGAGTGACAGCACCATCAATGATAGCTTTTAGTTCGGCGCCCGTCAATGTAATCTGGGCGTTTTCATTTGGCGCCGCAGTAGGGCTATTGACTTCATTAGAATTTGCCATTCGTATTGAACTGTTACAGAAACAAGAACAATATTTTATTTGAAAGTTTATTATAGAATTACCCCTTTAGGGTAACTCGTTAACCATGGTAACAGAGACCCTACTTGGTTAACTCATTAATCGTATTAATTTAGGATTTCAATTAAATTTATCCTAAACATATAACAATAACAATATATATATTAGCACATAAGGCTTGGTCACATGGACAATTTAATATACTATGATTTCTGAGAATCAAGACTTTTAAGGTTTGAACCTAGTTCATTACCTTTATTAGACAGGGAGTCCTAGCTACCACCGTCTTTTGGCTTATATAAAAATGAGCATGGCCCGTAGGCGCTATTTTACCACGTATGGTTGAATATGATCACCTTAATTGATGATGTAAATCCAGGATTCAGAGATCATTATACTGGATTAGGAAACTTCTAAAGAATCCTTATTCATTTTAAAAAAAATGACATGTGATTTTTAACGAATCACTTCTGCCAGGAGTGTTAACATGTTTTAAGATGTTAACAAGAATTTGAATCTTTTAAACCGGTATTACCATTTTGGCCCGGTCTTATATTTGACACGAGGCTAGGTTCCACACTTTAAGATTCTTAATTAAATAATTACTTAGGCAGATTAAAAGGAATGATTTTAATTTATTTATTTCATTTATAATTATTATATATGCACAAATGGCAACATGAAATTTATAAAACAACACTCCAAAAATTTATAACAACATTACATATCGCCCTAAACGGGTCTTTCACACATGAAATTTGCCCACGTAGGAGCTACAACATAACTACATGCCCACGCAGGGGTCTTACAGAAGACATGCCCACGTAGGGTTAACATACTAACAATTGTCCACGTAGGGACATAAACAAACATAAGTCCACGCAGGGACTAAACATACAACTTACCCTCGTAGGGGTTTATGGAAAGATAGACCCACGTAGGGGTCAATACACTCAACAAATGTCCACGCAGGGACTTAATTTTAAAGTAGACATATACACATAAAGGATTTACTGATCCTTTTTGCTCTTTCCCTTGATTAGGTTCGTCAAGGTCTTGAACATTCCCTGGTTGCACCGTCGATCTTCCCGTGCCTCATGTCGCACCTCTCTAATACTTTGCAGGATCTCCTGATGCAGTGGTGGCGACATTTGTAGAGACGGCGGGGGTTGTTGGTAAAACGGGGGTTGTGTAGGCATCTGGTACCCCTGGACTGGGTACCCTACTCCCCAAGGACCCCCATACGGTCCATCAGGGTTAATAGCGTTGTAATTAGCAGCTACCAGGTATGGGTCGGCTTCAGCGTAACCGGGGTTAGCGTGGGTCGGTAGCTCAAACGGGTTATACATCGAAGGACCCGTGTATGCTGGTATCTGATTATCGAAACCCATTGGTGGCGGTTGCTGCGCGAAGGGGTTTGATGGTCCACCCATTTGTGGATCTTCTGGAAGCGGCTGATAATTTCTGCCACTTGATTGTAGAGGAGAGCTGAAATGAAACTCTTCTCTTCGTGTGGACATCCGGGCTCCGGTTCTCCTATGTCTTTGCGGTTGCGGAGGCGCCGGTTGAACTGGTGGCGGAGGAGGTGGTGGCGTAACTGCCACAAACTGTTGATTCCCAGAGGAATCTTGATGATGCTGCTGCTGCTCATGAGGCGAAGAATAGCGTGGCTGCTGCTGCTGAAGCGGCGACGAATGGTGTGAAGGCGTATAGTACCATTCGTGCTGAGTAAAGATAGCCTGGAAGCTATCTGGACCACTATAGGGTGGCCCGTGATAAATGGAACTATCCGAGACCTCGATTGGGTGGTTGGGAGTTCCTGATGCGGGCTCTTCGGGGTCGTCTTCCTCGTCCATATCATTTCCTCCAGAAAAATGGTCCTCCGGCCCCAATGGGTTAAAACCCACTGGTTCCTGTATATAATCTGCCGGGTTAAACCGGCCTCGGAAGAATGGAGTGGGGTCTCCAAAAGAGCGGTGCGACATTGATCGCTGTAATGGTATGTGCGAACGGTGCGAGTCTCCAGGCTCATTTTCCGAGTGTGGCCCGTAGGAGTCCTGGGCGGGAGTCGTCGAGCTGTTCGAAGTCGACCGTCTTGCCGGTTGAAAGAGACCTCTCTGGTTTCGCCGAGTACCGTCACTCTCGGCGGGGATAGGAGCTTGTGTATTTGATGGTCCAGCTTCATGGTCGTTGGGGGCGGATACTGGCCCCTTTCCACGTCCTCTTGTTCTCAAAAATCTTGGCGGCATTTTGTTATTCCTGTCAATAAAGCATGAGATAACAAATAACAAAATATAAAATTTTAAAGGACAAAACAAAAAAACCCGAAAAGGTGGAATTTGTCCTATGTTATAAGTCTAGACTCGAAAGTTTAAATATGTGCAATTGTGTAACTGAGATTAAACACAAAAGGCTAGTGTTTAATTCACTCAGAGTTGGCTCTGATACCAACCTGTCACACCCCGATTTCCACGTGTCACCGGTGGGCCCGGTGGGGGAGTATCGTGACGTGGTTGGCAACGTAATAGTCAAACAACACAATATAATAATGCACAGCGGAAGCAAATTTAAATAAGATACAACCGAATTTATTTATTGTAAACAAAGTCACAATTATCCGGTGTTTATCCACAGTAGGATCGAATAATAAAAATATTGTTTATGGTTCAACAGACATCGGCATCTTAAGTTTGCGAGACTTCTAGTGATGCTTAGGAGACTCCCAGCCTATTTCGCCTAGTACCTGCATTTAATCTTTTTGGGAAAATACGTCAGTTTACACTGGTAAATACATTCAACTGACTCATTTTATAAAATGATTGAAAATTGGTTTGGATGCACATGGCATAAACATTTTGTTTAACTTGGGAGAATTATTTAATATTATAATCTTGTGAACGATTTACATGTTACTTATGCGTTCAGTAGCCCGGACGTATCCGGGTTAAAGATCAATAGACACACCACTGTAAGTGAGTTATACACGGGAGTACGCCTACACCCCGTGCTCAGGTCGTGGCAATCTCGTAAGATAATGCCGAGGATATCCGGGACATGGTCATTAACCCCCCAAAGGCTGTAAAGTAAACACATCTGTTTAAAACGAGCCGATCAAATTATTCAATTAACCACTAAGCGTGGAAGATTTGATGCCCGATCAAGCGGTACGCTATGTACCGTAACCCAAGCCCGTATAGGGAAAATAAGTTAAAAGTATTTACCTTTGCAAAGTATAATCCTTAATTGAATAAATTGCAGATAGCTTTTACCGGTTCTCCTAATCTGGAACGAAGGTTTAATATAACCTATTAGAATACTAACGGGCCTTTAATTAAGCTTAAGCTTAGACCGGTCAGTTTTAATGATACGGTTCGTACGCACGATTAAGCGAAGACCGGATAGAATGTGATTTAGACCCGACAAGTTTGATGACTTGTTTAATATGGGTTTACTATTCACATTCTGGATTTTGAGATAAAAATGATATCGTTTGACCCGTTTCGGCTAGTTTATGCAAACTAGTTACATAAACCGAACCGAACGCGTATAATGCATAACGGGTAGCCGAAAGGGTCGCGAACAGGTTTCCTAAGTTAATACGCTTTAAATATGTGGTGATATCATTATGATATCTTCCATAATGCCCATAACGAGTTTAATCCCTAAATACGCCCCGTAGGGGTATTTTGGTCATTTTAAGGGTTATAAAGAGATTTATAATACTTCTGAGATACGGGTCTGATTTAATCAGAAAAACATCTTAACTTAACAGGTTATGTCTAATGGTATTAAGTCTTACGTGGCAAAATGGTTTTAATACTAAATTACGCGTTTAATACGCGTATAAAGCCGTTTTAAGCGACGTACGGTTTAAAATACCAATCTGAGTTTTCTAATCAGCAAAACAAGTTCAAAATACTATATTTATTATTTTAAATCAGTGGCAATTGGATTGGTATCAATCGGATACGTAAAACTCGTTTTATGGCTTAAAAGGGCATATTCGGTATTAACCGAATCAATGCGATAAGCCTAGCTTAAGACCAGCTTAAAAATAATTAAAAATCTTCAAATATCCTAAAATATTATTTAACATCAGCGGGTAATAGTTTTGGTACCGAAAATCGGGTTTAGATAGGCTATGCGCTAATCGCGCCGTTTAATTAATAAAAAACTTATTATTTACGCTAATGCGCATATCTCCTAATCTAGACCTCCGCTTGACGTGAAAATTTACGTACATGCTAAATAATCAGTAACTAAGATTATGGTATTTCCACATTTTCAAAATTCTCGTTATAAGGTCATAAGGGCGTTATGGTCCATTTTAAGCGATTAACGGAAACGTGTGCATGCATCGGATAATCAACGAAACATGTACAGAGGCTTATACTAGCATGTAACCCAATCCTAATGAGACTTTAAGGCATGTCTAAATCCAACTAAAACGGGTCAGAACCGAAGTCAACGCAAAAGTCAAAGTTTTGCGTCTTTCGGTTCCGAACCGGGTTCAAACAGAAATTTGTCGAGTCGGGCAAGCGTAGACAAGTTTTTATACTTATTACCAAGTTATATTAAGGTTAAAACAGGTTGCATACCTTTCGGATCATTAATTGTGCATTAAATCGCATTTTGTAATTCTGTTGACTTTTTCGGTCAACGTTTGACCCGACAAACGACCTGGTTAGGTCTGGAATTGGTACTTGCCCTTATAAGGGTTTAATACCCATATAATTACCTATCTAACGGTACTTTTAATTCAGGTTACGACTCAGCTATCGATAACTAAACCCGGAGTCAACCGTTTAATACGATATGTTGACTTTTAAGCTAAGAACTAAACTAGAATTAATTTAGAAGGGATTAGAGACTTACTAGATGTTTAATGGATGATGAGGAAGGCTCTTGATCAGTTTGCAAGCTCTCCAAATAATCAGAATGCTTGAAAATGATTTGTGAATGAATGTTGTGAATGAATGGGTCCTTATATACAAGAATCAAGCACCATAAGCAAGTGACAACCAAGCCTAGGGCCATCCACAATTGATCAACACATGTAAGTAGTGTTTAGGGATGTCTAGGGGCCATGTATGTGCAAGAAAAACCGGCCAAGGAGGTCACATGTGCGTATAACAGCCAACAGCAAGTCTGCTGTCTCTGGGCACCCCTCGCGTGACGCGAGGGGCCGTCGCGCCACGCGACGCCCTTCTTTGATCAGATTTTTGTTGTTTGATGTTGGATCGAAAGGGCAGCCGTTATAAACGACTTGTTGACTTAAATTCTCAGTAGGGGCCTCCCATAAGTGTCTATATGCTTGAACATACCCTACCATTATCCAATGTTTCACTTGATTGCATAAACAAGACCCGTAAATGACGGTTTATCGTTCATTTCAACAAGGGATCACATCATGCATTTGAATTTTCCTTTAAAGGCAATAATTCCCTGGATTGAGGGTACATAGATGTGTAATTTAATATATCGGGTATTGGGATTTATAATTGAGGTGTTCAGAGGTAATAATTTAACATGACGCCACTTTAAATCCTACCGAAAACATCTTTATTATATCCGGGTTTCCAACGCGTTTTTGTCTTACATGACACGTGTCGTTTTAATATTAAACCCGAAATTTGCGAGGTGTTACACCATTCGAATTTATTATTCTTCTTTAGGATATCATAGAATTCCTTGCATTTTTCCGAGGATCTTGATATAAACCTGTTTAATGCTGCTACTCGCCCTGTTAATCTTTGAACATCTTTCATATTTGAAGATGATTTGATGTCCAAGATAGCTTTAATCTGCTCCGGGCTTGCTTCTATACCCCTTTTGGTTACCATGTATCCTAGAAACTTTCCTGCTCCTACTCCAAAATGGCATTTGGCAGGATTTAGTTTCATGTTGTATTGGTCCAGGATATCGAATGCTCCCTTAATATCCTGGAGGTGATCCTCATCTTTTTTAGATTTTACTACCATGTCATCGATGTACACCTCCATGGTGTCCCCCAGCTTGTCTTTAAACATCATGTTCACCAATCTTTGGTATGTTGCACCTGCATTTTTTAAACCAAAAGGCATAGCAGTATAACAATAAATACCTGTTGGTGTCATGAATGCAGTATCCTCCTAGTCTGAAGGTTCCATTTGGATCTGCTGGAATCCTGAGGATGCATCCATGAAGGTTAACATCTCATGGCCGGCAGTAGCATCTACCATTGAATCAATATGAGGTAGAGGAAATGGGTCTTTGGGACAAGCTTTGTTTAAGTCTGTGTAATCTACACAAACTCTCCATTTCCCGTTTTTCTTTTGTACCACAACTACATTTGCTAACCATTTGGGGAATTTCACTTCCCTAATCATCTTGCTCTTTAATAATCTTTCAACTTCTTCTTGAATGATAATGTTCCATTCTGGAGCAAACTTCCTTCATTTATGTTGGGCAGGCTTGAAAGACCTATCAATTCCCAGTTTGTGAGTTATGATATCCTTGGAAATACCTGTCATATCTTCGTGTTTCCATGCGAATGTTGACATTCTGCATTTCAAAAAGTTAGGCAATTGATTTTCAATATCCTAAGGGATATTGGTTCCTACGAGCACCGAGATATCTAGATTATCCTGATCCAGGATAATTTTCTTTACATCCTGCTCGGAAGCCACCACGATATCCTGGGCTCGCATCTTTAATTGCTATGCTACATTAGGCTTGGTTGAGGATTTCATCAAGGATGAGTAACACTCCTTTGCCTCCTGTTGATCACTATCCACCTTGACTACCCCCCAAGGAGTAGGTATCTTGATGCATTGATGATAGGTTGACGTCACAGTGTCACA
Organism: Helianthus tuberosus; assembly: GCA_030545235.1. Lineage (NCBI taxonomy): Eukaryota > Viridiplantae > Streptophyta > Magnoliopsida > Asterales > Asteraceae > Helianthus > Helianthus tuberosus. Next base: position 51,078,617 of record CM060364.1, read on the forward strand.
CCCCGACCGCGTAAAACAACAAATCGCTGCGGAATCGTCGGGGAGTGTTGTAACAGAATCATTGTTTCATAACACACGAAAATTTGAAGTTTCGTTTTATTAAATATTAAACATTTACATTGTCTTGAAATTTAAACAAACAAGTTAAACATAGTCTATCATTGTTATTAAGTCACTAAGGCCTCGTCCATTCCTAAGTGAGCATGCATCCTAGCAATCAACATCATTCAACAACACCTGAAACATATGTAAAAACAAAGTCAGCAAAGAAATGCTGGCGAGCACATAGGTTTATGAGAGTGTCGGATTCATGGCTAGTTTACATGTTGCAATACCTAATTAAAAACCTTGTCTTGAAAAAAGTGTATAGTATTGCAACATAATAAACCAACTCAAATCAAGTTGGTTATAATTTGTAAAATCTCGTAGCCATGATTCTTAACCCCAAAACAGTTGTTTAATTAAATCAAATTGTAAAACATCTCGTAAAAACTTGTTAATAAAACTCGTATGGTTTATATTATTCAGAAAACATCGTTATGTGACATCGTTTCCAAAATCGTTTACTCAAGTGAATTAAATAACGCCACGGTATGTAATATGATGAAAACACTTATATATAAGAAGTACCAGCGGCGTATCTACCATGTTTTCATCACATTACACCCGTCCCATTATCAAAACACTAACCAAAAACCAATCGTTTATCCAAATCGTTTAACTCGTTAAAATCGCTTTGGTCATTTAAATCATCACCGTTTTAAATTGTGAAAACTACTTTTGGTCGCCTCGCTAATAACATCCAAACCTTCGCAACTCGACTATCTCGAAACTCGCATTAATAAACCACCAAAGGGTAAATTAACAATAACAGAATCAGTCGTTACCCACCTAACCCACACATAACCATGGGTGCAGTCTGATAACGGGATTTGTCAGATCCTATGGTACAATAACCTAATACTGGTCAGTTTGGCCAAAACTAATGAATGTTATTTGTTATGTAATTACAACCAACAAGTTTATCCACATTATCGAAATCGTTATTAATTTAATATAAACCATTTTATTCATTTTCGAAACCATCGTTAAAAACATCGAAATCATTTAACACATATGAATCACCCCAATACAATCGAAAATAGTAAAATAGGGGAACTATGTACTCACTTGAGAATGCTTAGAAGTCTTGAATAACAACCAAGCAAGCTAGAGGGAACACGGAAATCAATCGGCACCTAATATAGGTAACTATATTAATAAACCGGACCTAAATCGGAAGATCGGATAGGATGAGGTTTTGTAAACCAAATGAGTATTGAAACTCATATGACATGGTTTAATAAAGCCTACATACTAAATCGAAACCTAACCTAAGTTCTTACGACCCATTATGACTCGTTTAGGTAGCTTACGCTACTTTAACGTGTCGTTTGCGTAAAACGCGTTTGGACCGCCTAACTAGTCCTATGACAAGTATTATATGCCTTAATATGTCTAATAATGTTACCTAATCAGTTTAATTGTCAAAATTTATGTTACATATGCTTAAAATTCAATTATGCATGAAAAGGGCATTTTGGTCATTTTACCTAAGGCATATAAACTACCTATCATACAACTAATTAAACCAAGTGACCATAAGGTATAACCTCGGAAGGTTATTCCTTATGCAACTATGGTCACCTAATATGCTTGGTCGGATCCTAATGATCGACCAAACGGGTCGGGTTCGAAAGTTTAAGCGGTTGTTTAGACCACTTATCTTACGACCCTATATAAGCACTAAACTAAAAGTGACGAGTTAAACATGTTAAAACATGTTTAACGAAGTTAGAAAACAAGTTTGATATAAAAACAAACGGTTTTGATACCCAAGAATAGTTTGGTTGCAAAATACGCATGAATACGCATTTTGACCGAAACTATGACTCGTCACTACACCTAATCAACGTGGAAATCATTAGGTATAGTCACAAGGGACTATAACCATCGTGATTACGCTCACGTTGCGAAGTTCGTTTGAACTTCGTGTTGACCAAAGACTGGTCAAAGCAGAAAGTCAAACACAGTTTGACTTTCGTTCTTAAAAACGCAAAAAAGCACGAAAGAATACTTACAAAGGGTCCAAGTTAGGAAGATCTTGATCAAATTACTCAGGTATGAAGTTCTTGAACTCCAACTTAGAGTAATTCAATCAGATTTGTGAGGAATGAGGATGAAGGTGATGGGTATTTATAGAAAACCCACAACCGTTAGGATCGTTCCTCGCAAAACGTGCTTTGATCTTGACCCTCCATGTGGGCACATGGTATTGTAATACAAGGGGCATACTAAAAACCATCAAATCTAGCCCAAAGTATGCAAAACCTTGGGTTAAAACCATCAAAAACAGGCTGGAAGTCCAAATTCAATGTTTTTGATTTGGGCAGATCTCACGGTCTGCGTAAGAATAGGCTTAGGCTTACGCCCCAGGCCTAAGAAGTTTGGCAGAATTACAATTTTAGTCCCTGTAGGCCTAAAACTTAGTATTTGATGCATTTTTGACACGTTTAAGCCCCGTTAACCTCATTTCAAGGATCTAAAATGAAGTTAAAGTATAGGGAACATGAAACATACTCAAAAAAATTTCAGATGTCAGTTCGTTTGGCCGTACGGTTGCGTTGTTCGGTTAATTACGACTGAAGTCGTAACGAACGCAAAAAGGATCCAAATTAAGCGACGAATGGAATTTTATCATGCCAATCACTAAAATAAAGTATTTTAATGATTACATAAATTTTTGGATGTCCGGATATATTCAGAACGTAAGATATGCGCGAAAATGCAAACTTATGCACTTTTTGACGCTTTTAGTCCCTGTTGATCAAATAAGTTTATTTTTGCTCACCAAACACCTCAAAGCCTATTTCTAAGCTATGTAAAGGATATTTAGGGCATGTTTAATTTATGATCATATTCCGGAATGTTCGTTACAGTACGAATCGGCATACTTTAGCAGTTTGTTGAAATTAGTCCCTGTAAGCGAATAAACTTGATTTGGACACACCAAACCATCTAAAACTTATTTCTAAGTTATGTAAAGGTTATTTAAGGTATGTTAAGCCTATGTCAATGTCCCGGAGTGTTTTTCGCATTAAACTGATTACGTTTACGCATCAGTTCGCGTATAACTTTACAGAAAGTGATTTAGAGCTCGAAATCGAACGAGAATTGATATGTGCAAATGATACACATATTTATACAAATCCCAAGTATGAAACACAATATTTAATTGATTTGGTATTTGTTTGATGGCCGTGGAGGCACATATGTCACACACAGCTTTCATATCATGGATCCACGGCCTACCCAATATAATATTATAGCAGGATAAGGAGTCCATCACACAAACGCGTTGCATTGAGTTGACCCCTTCAACATATAATGGAAACTTTATCTCTCCCACGGTATTCCTGGCTTCTCCACTGAACCCAATGAGCCCGGTGGATTTCGAAGTAATATCCATCGGGGATACATTCATCCTCTTCAATGTCTCCAACTGGATTATGTTGACAGAGCTGCCGTTATCCCCCAGTATCCTGCGCAAAAAATGGTTAGCAACATATAAAGTTATTACCAAAGCATCATGGTGAGGATCCTGGACTATCGAACGTGATCACTTTATCGGTTGTGAGGGTTGACATCCTGGTTGGTTTATCTCCCCTGTTTGCCTTGGCTTCTTTTGCATGTCTTATTGCTACAGAATATGGTGTCCCACAAATGTCGGATCCTCCTGAAATAAAGTTAATTATCTTGGCATCTGCAGGAGGTGATGCTGCTTGTTCAGGATCCTTCTCAGTATCCTGACCCTTATTCTTCTTTCTTCCCAGGAGATCCTTCAGATATCCTTTGCTCAGGAGATAGCTTATTTCTTTCCTCAGAGCAATGCAATCCTCGGTAACATGCCCAAAATCCTCATGGAAGGCACACCACTTGGATTTATCCTTCCAATCAGCTTTCTGTTGGTTCTTCCTAAGCCACTTTGCTTTGTCTCCTAAACCCTGCATAGCGTACATCAGTTCAGGTATATTAACAGAAAAACAATATTCTGATAACTCGGGATACTCCTCAGGATCCTCGTCTTCAACAACATTCACTTTCTTGCTGTCATTTCTGCCATATGGCTTAGAGCGGTATGGCTTGTACGAGGAATCTGACTTCCTGTTGGTTGATTCGTAGGATGAAGACGAATTCATCCTCTCTTGCATCTTCTTGTCATCTTCTAGCCGAATATATCTTAAAGCCCTGTTCCGAGCTTCATCCAGGTTCCTGCAGGGATTCATTACAAGATCCTGGTAAAATTGGGAATCCTTTTGCAAACCCATTTTGAATGCTTGCACAGCTGTTGCAACATCAAGATGCGGGATATCTAAGGATTCCCGGCTAAACTTGTTCACATAATCTCTCAAGGATTCTTGTGGTCCTTGAGTTATACTGTAGAGATCACTGGTTAGTTTTTCAAAACCCCGACTGTAAGAAAATTGACTATTAAATAAATTCACTAAATGAGAAAATGATGTAATTGAATGAGGAGGAACGTTTAAGAGCCATTTTAAGGCTGATCCTGTTAAGGTAGAACCAAAACCCTTGCAAAGGCAAGCTTCCTTGAGATCTGGGAGAATAGGATTAATTCCCATCCTTTCCCTATATTGAGCAATATGCTCTTCAGGATCCGTAGTTCCGTCATAGAGCTTCATGTTGGGGGTTTGAAATCTTTTTGGGATTTCAGCATCACAAATAGGATATGCAAATCGAGAAATCTAGTGGCTATCCTGGGATACTTCTGGGATTGGCTGGACTACTCCAGGTACACTAGATATCATGTCCTTTAACTTCTGAAGCTCCCTGGAAAGTGTTGATGTCATACCTGCATCCTGCAAAGATCCAATACCATTAGTAGCAAGAGAATTATTATTATTTGACACGTTACCAGTCTGAGGATTCTGGCCATATCCTGAAGCATATCCTGAAATTCTCACAGTTAACACCCTGACCGAAGAGGGTATCTCAGGAGTATGATTCTGAGAATGGCTAGTCACAATATTCCCCCTGTTATCTTCAGTAAACACTGCAGAACTGAAGTTCAAAGCTCTGGGTTGCAAGGGGGTGACAATATCCTCAGCGGGCCTGCTTGAGCTGGATTTCAAGAGTTGTATCTCTCTTATCAGCATTTGGTTGGTCTCCTGCTGTTGCCTCATCTGTTCCTGTACACTACCAAACAAAGTTAGAATTTCTTCATTAGAGGCCAAAACAGGAGCAGATCCCTGAATGTTGTGAGCGGGGATGACATCCTGAGGCAGTGAAGACGCTTGCATCCTCGGAGGAGGTGGTGGAAGCACCAAACCAATTGTTGCAGAGGTTGAAGCAGACACGGTGGAAGAGCTCATGTTTGATCTCGAGGCCATTGAAAATAGTGTAGCAAAAAGTTTTGAAAATAGAAAACCAAGTAATGATTTCGCCAAAGCTTTTAGTAGAAATAGCACCACTTGCCCCACGGTGGGCGCCAAATTGTTTTGGTCAAAAATTACCGAAGCAATTAAGTGATCAAATTAGTTAAGTGAGGTAGTGTGCTAAGAATGTGTGTCGGAAATATGCTGATTAACTTGTTTGCAAAAACAGTTTTCAGGATACGGCTCAAGATATCGAGCTGTATCTACAATCAAACAATGAGCAAAAATGTAAAGGGTGACACAGGATGTACGAGGAAAGCCCTTGATCAATCTAGATCGCCGGTATAAAACCTCGGGAGCTGACAATCGCAGCTGCCTTGTTCTTCTTATTGCTTCAAATATCAGGATACAGTGCAGGATATGATGCAGATCAACTAAGTGTTACAATGTGATTTCGATACAAGTGTAAGTGTTTTGTGAGTGTTTGTAGGTAGAGAGAAAGAGTGTACGAGAGATTGTGTGTTCTAATCTGATCTGATCAATCCTTTTTATAGTAAAAGAAACTAACTAACTATCCTATTATTCCGGGATTTAACGAATATTCCTTATGTGAACGTTGTAGTCCACGTCTTCCGGCTTCAACGTCTATAATCTAACAGATTTGCCTTAGTCTTGCGGAGAAGAAGTCCACTTGAACGTTAGAGACTTGCACCATTTAATCTGCACGTGAGTTAATTAGTTACTACCAGGATATTGCATCAGGATGTTACCAATATCCTGATCCGGTATCCTGGTCACAACAAAAGAAACATAGTCAGAATATTATTCAGGATATATGAGCAGAAAACCACCCATAACAGTAAATATATACTATACACGCTATGGTTTAGACCATATAGGTTTCAGGTTTTGTGAGTGGGTTGAATCTACATGCACTTGGTTCAAACACTTCGGGTCAGTTCAACGCGATACAGATAAAATTATAATTAATTCAACAAATAATAAAAGCGTATGGTTTGATTTATAAAAGTGAAACAAATGGGTTTTTATCTCAAAGTTACGGATTGTCACATCATCCCCAAGTTGAAAGAAATTTCGTCCCGAAATTTGCAAACAGTCGCTGGCGAAGCTAGTGCGGTTAAGTGTTTTTGCGGGGTGTCGCATCACCCCAAGTTGATTTGTAATTTCATCCCGAAATTCAGTAGTAGCTTCAGCACTGAATGCATTATTTTTGAAAAACTGAGGATACTTGCGTATCATCTGGTTTTCCAGTTCCCAAGTGAACTTTGGGCCACGTTTTAAGTTCCAACAAACTGAAACAATAGGAATCTTACTGTGCTTGAGTGTTTTGATCTCCCGATCCATGATTTCAACTGGTTCCTCAATGAAACAGAGCTGATCATTAATCTTCAGTTCTTTGAAAGGAACAATGAGAGTCTTATCTGATAAACACTTCTTCAGATTCGACACGTGGAAAACATTGTGCACACCACTGAGTTCTTCAGGTACTAAACGTACTAAACTGAAGGAAAAGACAAAAACACGCGGTGGCATTTTTGTAATTATCTGCTTGTAGGGTAATTATCAAAATTCCTCTACAAATGATACTGTAGAGTAATTTTGATCTTTTGTAGAGTAATTTTGTAAAATGTTCTTTTAGAGTAATTTTGATCAAAAAACTATACCTCAACAAAAAAACTTAACCCCCCCTCCCCTCGAAAAAAAAAACCTAACCCCCACCCCCAAAAACATAAAAAAAAAACTAACCCCCCACCCCCCAAAAACCTAACCCCCCCCCCCCCAAACTAAATGCTAAAAACTAAACCATAAAGCTAAACCCCATAACTAAATGCTAAAAAAATTACTCTACAAGATCAAAATTACTCTACAGGATCATTTTATAAAATTACTCTAGAAGATCAAAATTACTTTACAGGATCATTTTACAAAATTACTCTACAGGATCATTTGTAGAGTAATTTTGAATTGTATATTGTTTGATAAACTTGCAAGGTAATTTTGATTCACTTGTAAAGTAATTTTGATGCAGAGTAATTTTGATACACTTGTAGAGTAATTTTGATAATTACCCTACAAGATCAAAATTACTCTACAAGAACATTTTACAAAATTACTCTACAGAAGATCAAAATTACTCTACACAATCATTTGTAGAGTAATTTTGATAGTTACTGATAATTACGAAAATGCCACCGTGTTTTTTTGTCTTTTCCTTCAGTTCATACGTTTTGCACGTTAACTTTATTTGTATTTAATCTTTTGCCTATATTAGTATTGTAAATATATACTATACACACTATGGTTTGGACAATATAGGTTTCGGGTTTCGTGAGTGGGTTGAATCGACATGCACTTGGTTCAAACACTTTGGGTCGGTTCAACGTGATACGGATAAAATTATAATTAATTCAACAAATAACAAAAGCGTATGGTTTGATTTATAAAAGTGAAACAAACGGGTTTTTACCTCAAAGTTACGGGTTGTCACAATCTGTTTAGTTGTGAGAAGATAGAAACATGTTGTAATTAGGGTTATAAACGAACAAAATGTTCAAAATTAGTATAGCGTGATATATAGATGATAACACATTTTTTTTGGTAATTTGGTTATTGTCCAAGTAATAGTAAGGTAAAAACAACAAATGAATTAATAAAATTTTGTTTTTGTTGATATCTTAATTTTTATGAGGTTATGAAGTTGTGTGTTGTGAAGTCCATATGCTGGGCTATGTGAAGGACTTTTGGGCCGGTTTTATTGGGTGGACAATTAGAGAACATGATGTGGCATTTACGATAGAGATGGAAGGCCCATTAAGTTTTCTTGGTCCCTAAGTTTATTACTTTATTCTTGTTATTATAAATACCCGCATGTATGCTTGTAATATTCTATTTGGACTTAATAATAAAAGGGGAAATCACGAAAATAGCCAAATCAACGACGTTTTTTCAATTTTGGCCAATGGACAGACCTCACCGAGCCGTTTCAGCACGACACAAGATTTTCTTTAAACAGCCAGCCAACCGTTGAGTGCCACGTGTCCGACAAAGCCTGTAACAGCTTGAGGTTGCTGCAGTCCACGCCACGTGTCCGACCAATGTTGAAAGATCTTAGCCAAGCCGTTACAATCGGCTCCTGTTGAAAGATCTTAGCCGAGTTCCTTCAATGAGCCAAGCCGTGTGCTTAGGTTGTAGCTGAGCCGTTACCGTACACACGTGGACCCCACTTCTGCAAGCCAAGCCATTTCAGCTGGCTCCGTGCCGGTTCGCCCCATTGTTTGTGCCGTCTCAACTGCTCCGAGCCGTTTCAGCTGGCTCCGAGCCGGTACAGGTGCTCCGAGCCGTTTCAATATATGGTTCGAGCCGTTTCCGCTGGCTCCGAGCCGTTTCAATGCTTAGTTTATAGATTTATATTTTTCTGTTTTTTCTGTTTGTTTGTGCAACAGATTCATCTAAAGTTATCAAAACATTTAGCTTTTGTAGAAGGAACTTACCAACTTAAAACTATGAAGATTCGTTTGGTTTGATACAGCGGCGGAAAGTGGGAAATCGTTAACGGAAAGTTGGAGTATGTTGCTGATGCTGATTCAAGTAGACGTGGTTTAGAAATTGAACCCAACCTTTCATACACTGCTCTTCTAAGTAAAGTGTCAAACATGTGTAGTTCTACAAACATTACGAAGTTATCGTATCGGTTGTCTTCCTTTAGTGATCCAATCGATATAATAAACGATGAAGATCTTGCAATGTTTTATAATTTTGCTATGGAAAATATTTTTGAAATTTATAAATTATATGTCATTGAAGGGTTTTGTGCTGGGTCATCTAGTTTTTCACCTCCAAAAAAATTTAAAGTTCCTGATTTGAATTTCTGTACTGATGAAGAAAATTATGATGTTTTAAATGACTACCAGCCAAATCCTGATAATTCATTTGAAAATTGTTTGCCATCTTCATCAATTACTTTTGAACAAGGGCACGTATTTAATAACAAAGAAGACATGAAACTTGAGTTGGGAAAAAAATGTTTGTTAAAACACTTTGAGTTTAAAGTAGATAGATCTTCTAAAATCGGTACGAAGTGTCATGTTTGGTGGACGGTTGCGTTTGGCGTTTTCGTGCATACAGTTTTGGGGATAGTGGGGTGTTTTTTGTTAAGAGTTTTAATGATAAACACACGTGCTCGAAGACGCTAACGTACCCACATCTTCGTCAGGCAAACCCAAAGGTTGTTGCTCACTATTTAAAAGAACCTTTAAAAGACAGTGGTAGAATATATCGTTGTAATGAAATAGTGAAAGATTTTAGACAAAGATTCCAAGTTGAGATAACCACTAGTCAAGCTTGGCGTGGAAAAAGTCTGGCACTAGAGGTTTTACAAGGAACAAGCAGAAATTCGTTTGCAGAACTACCATTTTATTGTTTCAATCTAGAGCGGGCAAATCCAGGTTCTGTCACTCATATCAAGACTGATGACGAGCGTCGGTTTGAAATGGTCTTTGTCGTGATTGGTACGACGGTAAGTTACAGCAGTCTCTGTTTTTTTTCGTCAAAGTACATCTTGTTGACGTTTTTTAAATAATTTTGTTTCAGATTCGTACCTTTATCTGTAATCTAAGACCGGTGGTGATCATTGATGCTGCACACCTAAAGGGTGAATTTAAAGGGACGTTATTTATAGCAGTTGGGATGGATGGAAACAACCAAATTTTACCAATTTCTTATGGAATAGGAAAATCAGAGGATGGTGAATCTTGGACATGGTTTCTGTCAAAGCTTAAAGAATGTATCGGTGAAATACTTGACATGGCGATAATATCGGATAGAGCGAATTCTATACACCTAGCTGTTAGAAACATCTTTCCACATGCTTATCACGGGTTATGCTGTCGTCATTTAATGATGAACCTACGTTTACTACCCTCTGATAAAAAAAAAAGAAAATGAGAAGCTGTGGTGGAAGACATGCAAATCGTACCGATTGTCTGATTTTAGCGAGTCATTCAATGCTCTTTGTCTTGCCGTTCCTAGACTACGTCACACTCTAACAAGTTTTGGGTTCGGTAGATGAGCAAGGGCGCATTGTCCAGGCAATCGATATCATTATATGACATCTAACAGCGCGGAGTCTATTAACGCTTTATCTAGACACTCGCGTAAAATGCCGGTAACGCAACTCTTAGAGTTCTTCCGGCAATCTGTACAGAAATGGTTTTACGATCGCCGTTTGCAAGGTATTCATGAAAAACATTTACTTACACAATGGGCACAGAAGAAAATTTTTTAAAAAAATTGAAGGGTCTAGAACCTGGACGGTTGCAGGGATTGGGTTAAACAGTTATTCTGTCGCAGACAGTGGAAAGGGGGGTTTAGTTGACTTTGTTAATGGAAGCTGTAGTTGCCGAGTTTGGCAGGTTTCTGGTTTACCGTGCGGGCATGTTATTGCCGTGTCAAAATTTTTAGGTGAAACCGATTGCAGTAAGTATTGCTTCCCGTGTTACTCAAACGAAGTCTATAAAAAACTTATGAAGAAGCGATTAATCCTCTTCCTCATAGATCTGAATGGGAGACTCCAGAAGACCTTATCAATCTTTAACCGCCGCATATGACAAAACGCCAGGCCAGTCGTCCTCGAGAAAACCACCGGATCTTATCCCGCGGGGAAGAACCTACTCCCCTGTATTGTTCCCGGTGTAACTCATACGGTCATCATCGGGATGTCTGTCGGCAGCCCATGCCGTCAGAAATTCGTACTCGCAATGGCCCAGACAAAGGGAAATGGAAAGAAACCGATGATCCTGATCATTTTACACAATCTCCGTTGTATTCGTCTTTTAACTTGGGAGACTTTTAATACTTTAATTTATTTTGTGTATTTTAGTTTCTCAAATAACGTAGTAAGTCTATTTAGTTGCAAATAATTAATATTGAAAATCATTTCATTACAATATGTTATTATTTTTTTTTATATTACATGCATACATAGAACCATTAAACATTAACAGGTGTGAAGCGTCCGGCGTAGAGTTCATCTGCCAGGTACCGTCTGTATCTGAAACAAGCATCCTGAAGGTTTCCTTCGTTCCATGTTAAAGAATGATCCCGAACAAGTTTTTCCATTAGCATACATATGATGACTCCTGAATTTCTGCCAATACGATCTGTTTGATCAGGCCACATGAAATCCCCTACTATTTGCATGGCGCGCGTCTCATATATTTCTGAGTGTTGCCAGTACGATATACGTCCAAGAAACCACAAAAATAGAGAATCAAATTCTAGCACAATTTGATGTACTCTTCTGTGTACGCAAAATGAATCTCCGCAATTAATCGTGTCACAACTATTGGCAAAAAAAATTCTTAATTCTAGTGACTTTAGATTTATTTTAAAAAGCAACCAATTTTGTTCCTTGTCCGGTATAGGAATGTATACCTGCAAAAAGTGAATAATCTTGTTAAAAATAAACTTATCTTTTCACTTTTATAGTTATTATTTCTTTTATATCTTATATTTGTTTGTTTTATTTAATAATGAGGAAATGGGCTAAACTGGAAACATGGACTCGTGGACTGTTCATGGGCTGGAAGCATAGGCTGTTCGTGGGCTGCTGTGGTCGAACAGGAAGGAAGATACTTTTCCTTTCAACTCTCTTTCCTCTCCCACTAGTGAGGACTTAGAATCTGTTCCAGAATCTGATTCATCTTGAATCAGATTGTGTGAGAAAATTGACAAATCTTACGTTCTAAATCAATGTTGTAAATAAAAAAACAAAAATTCTTAGCAAAAAAAATATTACATCAAACACGTTTAAGTTCTTATTCCAAAAAAACCCCCTGACATTTAACTAATAACCGGAATGGTCTTCCGCTTCAGAATCATACTCTACTCCTTATTCCATTTCCGCACGATAAGCTTCAAAACGGACTTCATCGTACAGTCTTTCGAAATCCATTTCCTCGTCTGAGTCTTTGTCAGCAGTAACCGTCAAACATTGTTGTGGAATAATCTGGTCCAAAGGACGTTGTCGTTCATCGGTGTTAGGTAACGGCATAAGCGTCTGACACTGACCTGAACCGCTAATTGGTGCTTCACGTGTTGGCTGTTACACCGGGTTTGGGGGGTTACGAGTTTGGGAATTGTTTGGTTCGGGGTTATCTGAGGGTGGGTTTGGGTGGTTAACCGTTTGGGAAATGTTGACGTTGATATGAATGTGTAGATGAATGTTGTGTTCTTGATTCGCCATGAGGTAGAAAAAAAGGGGATGCTAGTTGAGTAGTGGACCAACATGTGTTTAAATAGGTGTGGAGTAAGAATGAGACTTTTACTTTGGTATATACGGTATAAGTATTTACAAGGTAAAAGAACAATAAATATAAAATCTTAATAAAAAACGGATATAATAAAATAAAAAAATTGATTAAGCCTACCGTATCAATTTCCCATAATGGAGGATATGTTGCTAACCATCTGCGTATCTGGTTGCATCAATATCTTGTTCATTTAACATGTCGAAGAAATTCGGTGGTAGAACGGTCCAACGATAATCGTTTGACGACAGCGTCCTTGCATTTATTTCAATCTCTCGTTGATACATGAGTTTGTTACACCATACTTTTACGTGCTAAAAAATAACGGTAATTTATTTGTTACAAAAATAACGAAACTGATTTTTAATATGAAATTAATTATTTATTATTAAGTTACCGTTTTTTGAATAAAACCCGCTCCAGTAAATCCAAGCAGTCCCCCCACCAAGCTTTTCCTAGTGGTGTTATCCCCGTGTATGAAGAATAGCAAGTAGGATTATCACCATCGTAGTAAAATTCAAGAACATTTGAAGACCACTGGCGATCCCGATCCTGTTGATTGATCCAAACTGTGTTTTGTATGGAAGGAGGAATGCTTGTCATTGGTAATGTTTTAACACATATGTCTTTCTATAAAGGTGGAACACAAATATATACACATAGAGAGTAGTACAAAGGGATCCCTAGTACAATTGTATTTAATTTTTTAAAACCAAAACAATACAATTATCTTAAAATTACGGGTTCATCATCATCATCATCAAAGACGTTGTCACTTGTACTATCGGGTAACAAAGAATCATAAAATAGTAAAGCTAGTTGACGTCTCATTCGTTCCGTTGTTTTCCGAGTATCTTCACCATCGTTCAACGGTTTTTTATTTATCAACCTGTCAAGAAATATGCAAACCCAAACTCCACAGTCTCCCAAAGGTCCGGACTGCTGAGGAGCATTGGTTGCATAAATAACTTCGTAGGGATAATATAACGGTAATTGTCTGTGGGCATTATAACCATGAATTCGTAGCCAATGGTCAAACGCAAAATTTATATGACACACCTCATCCGTTCTTTCCCTTCCCAAAGCATTTAAAAGGCTAAAACAGCAACAAATTAACAAAGTTAGCAACATGTATTTTGGAGTACTAATCAGTTAAATCGGGCTAATACCTGTCGTATGTAACATCCTACTTTATAAATATAAATTCTTACCACCAAGGTAAGAATATTCATTAAAGTATTTAACCAAAAACGATTACATTATCCCTAGCCTAATTCTTACAGGTTTTACTAACATTTAAAACAACATTTGGACACATAAGTGTTCCATCATTTACATAAGTTTACTAATAACAAATAAAACAAAAGTTGCGGAACTTGATCATGAATGTGTTCGGTTTGAAAGCATCGACTTGATCATCATCCACATCCTCGAAATACCTATAAGCTGAAAATTTTGACAAATATTAGTATTAGGGTCTTTAAAACATTTGCATAAGTCGAAACTATGCTTAAAACGGATTCGATTAAACATGGTATGCAAAAATTAACAAACTTGGCTGGACTCTACCGTAACTTACGGTAACCACCGTAAGTTACGGTGGAACCTGGGCAATCCTGGTCTACCGTAAAACAGTAGTAAACTGCCGTAACCATTTACTCTATACCGTAAGTTACGGTATCTACCGTAACTTACGGTAGATGCTACAATTTCTCCATATTTGCTGTTTTTGACCCATTTGTTCCAATTTTGCACTTTTAAGGCATCAAAACAGCATATGGGGCATTATTTCGTAACAAAAACGACCCATCTTTGGGTTCTTTATGTACATCACTCATGCCCCCATACCGGTTCGCGTGTTTATCACTTTACTACCCATTGCCCGGGCATATAGATTTCGGATAAGGTACTCCCATACCCGGTTTGTACCTACCCTTTATAACCTATTCGTTTCGCCATTATGAAATCCATCACATAAGCGAAACAAAGCACTTAAATCTTTATTCTCTAGATTAATAACAATTATTAATGACAAACGAGTTTGCAATAGTAATGAGGCGAAAACCACATACCTTAGAGCTTTCCCTTCAAACGCGTGTCTGCACCGGCTTGACTTCCCGATGCCTCAGCCGTGTTGCCTAAAATGTACAAGCCAACTATCATTAGAACCTTTCGGCTCATAACTAAAGCTTGTTTATTTAGTCAAACACCCCAATTATTTTCGAACAACATCTTTTAGGCGTTTTGTCAAACACTTTGTGTGCATGTCCTCCAATTAGCCATTTTTGTTTATTTAAACCTTGGTAAATCCAAGGATTCCATCTTGTTCAAACTTAATTACTTATTACTATCATGTTAACATGCTATTTAACAACCCTAAGTTATTATTCACATCATCTCCTACATAAATCTTGGTGCTTTTCATTCTAGATGAAAACCCACTTCAATATATGGCACAAGATTATTCCTAACATAAAATTTATCCATCAAGTCTCATGATTTCAGTTAGGATTTATAATCCCACACCTAATCACACTTCCTGACAACATATCATCACCAAATCATTCAAGAACTTCAATTAATCAGATTTCATTCAAGAATCAAACATCACCAAAACTGAAATTGTAACTTACCTAGTATTAGACAAGTGTGAGTGATCAAGATTCTTGATTCATGCAGTAATTTCAAGCCCAAATCCCCTTTTAATTTGATCAATTTGAAGAAATAAGGGTTTGGGTGTTCTTCCCCTCTACTGGTCGCTCCCACACATACGCACACTAATGTGTGTGTGAGTTTTGATTTATTTTGTTTTTATTAAAATCAAGTTTGGCCATTTTTGGCTAAATCAGCCCCTCAAGTTTTATCTATTAGTCTAAGGTTAATTAAATTATCATATTTCTTTTACACTTTTAATATATGGCATTTTATCTATTTAATATTTTTGGGGTGTTACAAGTCCACCCTCCTTAAAGAGGGTTTCGTCCCCGAAACCGCTTCACGTAATAAACTATAATGCATACACGTACCGAAAAGTAAAGGGTAGAGTCGTCTCATTTCCTCTTCAGACTCCCAAGTGGTGTCTGATCCTTTTCGGTGTTCCCATTTGATCTTTACTTGATTTATCGCTTTGTTTCTCAAGCTTTTCGTCTTACGGTCTAGAATCGCAATTGGCTTCACTGCGTAGTTAAGGCTATCGTCTACTTCAATGTCATCATAACGGATATAAGTTGTTTCGTCGGCTAAACATTTCCAGAGGTGTGATACGTGGAACGTACTATGTATCCCCCTCAACTCCTCAGGCAACTCGAGACGGTATGCTACTTTACCGACCCGCTCGGTGATTTTAAATGGCCTAATAAACCCCGGGCTTAATTTTCCCCTTTTTCTAAACCGGATTATTCCTTTCCATGGTGATACCTTCAACATCACCTTATCGCCAACTTGAAACTCAATTGGTCTTTTTCGTTTGTCTGCATACGATTTTTGTCGATCTTGAGCCGCTTTCAAATGAGTTCGGACCAGGTCAATCTTTTCATTCGTGATTCTGACCACATCCTTATGTGCAAGTTCGCGCGGACCAACCTCACCCCAACACACCGGAGTTCGGCATTTCCTACCGTAAAGCATTTCGTACGGAGCCATACCAATGCTTGCGTGGTAACTGTTATTATATGAAAATTCGACCAACGGTAGATAAATATCCCAACTACCCCCGAGGTCGATAATACATGCCCGTAACATATCTTCCAATGTTTGTATTGTTCTTTCACTTTGACCATCCGTTTGAGGGTGGTATGCGGTGCTAATGAACAACTTGGTTCCCATTTGCTCTTGAAAATTGCGCCAGAAACCTGAAGTGAACCGGGTATCCCTATCGGACACGATGGATACCGGCACTCCGTGACGTGCTACTATCTCATTGGTGTACACCTCTGACATCTTTTCTGGCGTATAGGTTTCCCGTATCGGTATAAAGTGAGCGCTCTTCGTCAGTCTATCTACAACCACCCATATAGCATCAAATCCGCGGTTTGTCTTTGGTAATTTGGTCAATAGGTCCATTGTGATATGTTCTCATTTCCAAATTGGAATTTCCAATGGTTAAAGTTTACCGTAGGGTTTCTGGTGCTCTGATTTTACCTGTAAACAGGTCAAGCACTTCTCTACATATTTAACCACATCTCTTTTCATTCTCGCCCCCCAATAGTTCTGCTTCAAATCCATGTACATTTTAGTTGCTCCAGGATGAATAGAATAGCGAGACTTGTGAGCCTCATCAAGTAGAAGACCCTTTACACCAGATGTGTTTGGGACCCAAATCCTACCATTCTGGTATTTCATCCCATTACTTCCTTCCACAAGATCTTTTACCAACCCCTTTATACGTTCCTTCTTCCAATTCTCTTCCTTTACTACTTCGATTTGGGCTTCTCAAATTTGTTCAAGCAAGCCTGAAGTCACTACTAACTGCATAGATCGCACTCGAATTGGTGCGCATTCGTCCTTTCGGCTAAGAGCGTCAGCCACTACATTAGCCTTTCCGGGGTGATAATGGATTTCGCAGTCATAGTCCTTCACCACCTCTAACCAACGTCCCTGCCTCATATTTAATTCTTTCTGATCGAAGAAGTACTTTAAACTTTTATGGTCAGTGAAGATAGTACATTTCACACCATACAAGTAATGTCTCCATATCTTTAAGGCGAAGACTACGGCTGCCAGCTCAAGATCATGAGTTAGGTATTTTGTTTCGTGCGACTTAAGTTGTCTTGAGGCGTACGCAATTACCCTTCCTCTTTACATCAACATGCACCCAAGGCCCAGGCGAGATGCATCTGAATATACTACCATATCATTCGTGCCTTCAGGTAAAGTTAACACCTGTGCACAGGTTAACTTTTCCTTTAATATCCGAAACGCCTTCTCTTGTTCATCATCCCAGACGAATTTCTCATTCTTACGGGTTAATTTGGTCAAAGGTGATGCAATCTTGGAGAAATCCTGAATGAATCTCCGATAATAACCTGCCAACCCCAAGAAACTCCTAATTTCGGATGGATTCCTCGGAGGATTCCATTTTGATACTGCTTCCACCTTTGAGGGATCCACCAATATTCCTTCGGCGCTTATGACGTGCCCTAGGAATTGCACTTCTCGCAACCAGAAGGCGCATTTCGAGAATTTAGCATATAATTTTTCCCGCCTTAGTATCTTTAACACTTCCCGTAAGTGGTTAGCATGATCCGCCTCGTTTCTTGAGTAAACGAGGATGTCGTCGATAAAAACGATCACCGACCTATCAAGTAGTGGCTTGCAAACCCGGTTCATGAGATCCATGAAAGCCGCGGGTGCATTTGTTAATCCGAAGGACATCACGAGGAATTCGTAATGTCCATATCGTGTGCGGAACACCGTCTTTGGTACATTGCCCTCCTTTACCCTCAATTGGTGGTAACCCGATCTCAAATCGATTTTTGAAAACCAGCTTGCGCCTTGTAACTGATCGAACAAGTCGTCGATCCTCGGGAGCGGGTATCGGTTCTTTACCGTGAGTTTATTTAACTCCCGGTAATCAATACACATCCGCATGCTCCCGTCTTTCTTCTTTACAAACAGTACCGATGCTCCCCAAGGAGACACACTAGGCCTGATAAATCCTTTATCAAGTAAATCCTGTAATTGGGACATTAATTCTTGTAATTCCGATGGTGCCAGTCTGTATGGGGCTTTAGCCACTGGTTTAGCACCCGGAATCAATTCAATCCTGAAATCTATTTCACGCTCTGGCGGCATTCCCGGAAGATCCTCGGGAAAGACGTCTTCGAATTCACGTACCACAGGTACATCTTCAATTCTTGGCGTTTCTTCTTCCACATCACGTACATAAGTTAAATATGCCTTACACCCGCGTAGTATAAACTTGCGTGCTTCTATGATAGAGCATATCATAGGATTATAAGCCTTCTCCCCATAGATGATGACACGCTTTCCGCTCGGAGACGTTAAGTGTATCTCCTTACGTAAGCATATCACCTTAGCGTGGTAGCGAGACAACCACTCCATTCCGACTACTACTTGAAATTCACCCATGGACATGGGTATCAGATCAACGGAGTATTCCTCGCCATCGATGTCCAGTTTGCATTCCCGACATATATCACAAACAATGAAACTTTTGTTATTACCTACTTCTACTTCCATCGGCATAGGCAATTTAGTTAATGTAAACAAAGGGTTTTGAATAAGTCTATGAGAAACAAAAGACTTGTTCGCACCCGTATCAAATAAAACACGTGCAAGAATAGAATTTACAGTAAATATACCTGTAACCACATCTGGTTCCATCTTTGCTTCAGCAGCAGTGATTTGGAACGACCTTGCCTTAGCCTTTGAGGTTTCATTCTTGAAGTCAGCACTCTCTTTCTTTCCCGTTAGTTCTGGACATTCTGACTTTTTATGACCCGGCTGATAACACTTATAGCACACCGTCACTTTCTCTGGGCAGTTTAAAACCCCATGCCCTATCTTGCCACATGCAACACAAGGTTTGTTCTTAAAGTAACATTCACCTTTATGAGCGCGTCCACATATTTTGCAACTCGGAGAACCTCCTTTTGCATTTCCTTTCTTCGAAGATTCAGCTACCTTCGACTTCTTTGTGGGACTCGGGTTTTCATCCAAGGCCCTTCTCTCACCTCTTTCAACTTGCCTTTTTAGTTCAATCTCGCGCTCCCGCGCAGCATTGATTATATCAGTGAGGCTTTCGTAATGTGAGGGAGTCATAAACTCCCTATATTCGGCCCTAAGCATGGTATGATAGTAATAGATTTTTTGTTCTTCGATTTTGACCAACTCATCACAAAACTTGAGCTTATCCATAAATGTCCCCGTAATTTTATCAACGGTTTCACCCTATTGCCTCAATTGCATGAATTCTTCTTTTATCTTATTGATTACTGCCTTGGGGCTATGATGTTTGAGAAATGGTGTTTTAAAATCCTCCCAAGTCATCGCCCTAGTTGCTTCGACACCCCTTTCATTTCTGAGGTTGTCCCACCAATCCTTGGCTTGGCCTCTAAGTTGGCCTGTTCCATAAGCCACGAAATCGCTTGCATCACAGTGTGTTTGTTCAAAAACACCTTCGATATCACTTATCCATCTTTGACAAGCAATCGGATCTACCTCTCCGTTGAAGATCGGGGGTTTACATGCCATAAACTTGTTATAAGAACAACCTTTCTTTTCTTTAGCCTTATCTCTATCATTGGTAAGGTCTTCTCTTAATTCGCCCATCCTTTCCTCCATAGTCGAAAGTAATGTGTTTTGCATCCTTTCCACAAATCTTGGTAGGCTAGCTTCAATTGCCCTTCCGACTTCCTCGGAAATATTTTCTCTCAACTCGTCGGTAGTGAGGGATAGGACATTGTCTCTAGCACCCCCCGACATCTTCTTACTGAAACGTTAAAATAATTTTGATAAATAATTTGTTCGATCACTCTCATGCCTTTACATGAGAATTTATACTTACTATTTGGCCAAGTATGCAACTTGCCTTAACCGTTTATGTTAAGTGTACTCCCCGGGTTCGAGTATGTTATTATACTCCTCCCGTACACATTAATAACTATTCCTTCTAATCTTTCTATTTGAAATTTACTTCAATTAAATTCTTACCGGATGTTGATCAAGCCTTGAACCGAACATATTTATCTCTAACCTTAGCTCTGATTACCAACTTGTAACATCCTACTTTATAAATATAAATTCTTACCACCAAGGTAAGAATATTCATTAAAGTATTTAACCAAAAACGATTACATTATCCCTAGCCTAATTCTTACAGGTTTTACTAACATTTAAAACAACATTTGGACACATAAGTGTTCCATCATTTACATAAGTTTACTAATAACTAATAAAACAAAAGTTACGGAACTTGATCATGAATGTGTTCGGTTTGAAAGCATCGACTTGATCATCATCCACATCCTCGAAATACCTATAAGCTGAAAATTTTGACAAATATTAGTATTAGGGTCTTTAAAACATTTGCATAAGTCGAAACTATGCTTAAAACGGATTCGATTAAACATGGTATGCAAAAATTAACAAACTTGGTTGGACTCCACCGTAACTTACGGTAACCACCGTAAGTTACGGTGGAACCTGGGCAATCCTGGTCTACCGTAAAACAGTAGTGAACTGCCGTAACCATTTACTCTATACCGTAAGTTACGGTATCTACCGTAACTTACGGTAGATGCTGCAATTTCTCCATATTTGCTGTTTTTGACCCCTTTGTTCCAATTTTGCACTTTTAAGGCATCAAAACAGCATATGGGGCATTATTTCGTAACAAAAACGACCCATCTTTGGGTTCTTTATGTACATCACTCACGCCCCCATACCGGTTCGCGTGTTTATCACTTTACTACCCATTGCCCGGGCATATAGATTTCGGATAAGGTACTCCCATACCCGGTTTGTACCTACCCTTTATAACCTATTCGTTTCGCCATTATGAAATCCATCACATAAGCGAAACAAAGCACTTAAATCTTTATTCTCTAGATTAATAACAATTATTAACGACAAACGAGTTTGCAATAGTAATGAGGCGAAAACCACATACCTTAGAGCTTTCCCTTCAAACGCGTGTCCGCACCGGCTTGACTTCCCGACGCCTCAGCCGTGTTGCCTAAAATGTACAAGCCAACTATCATTAGAACCTTTCGGCTCATAACTAAAGCTTGTTTATTTAGTCAAACACCCCAATTATTTTCGAACAACATCTTTTAGGCGTTTTGTCAAACACTTTGTGTGCATGTCCTCCAATTAGCCATTTTTGTTTATTTAAAACTTGGTAAATCCAAGGATTCCATTTTGTTCAAACTTAATTACTTATTACTATCATGTTAACATGCTATTTAACAACCCTAAGTTATTATTCACATCATCTCCTACATAAATCTTGGGGTTTTTCATTCTAGATGAAAACCCACTTCAATATATGGCACAAGATCATTCCTAACATAAAATTTATCCATCAAGTCTCATGATTTCAGTTAGGGTTTATAATCCCACACCTAATCACACTTCCTGACAACATATCATCACCAAATCATTCAAGAACTTCAATTAATCAGATTTCATTCAAGAATCAAACATCACCAAAACTGAAATTGTAACTTACCTAGTATTAGACAAGTGTGAGTGATCAAGATACTTGATTCATGCAGTAATTTCAAGCCCAAATCCCCTTTTAGTTTGATCAATTTGAAGAAATAAGGGTTTGGGTGTTCTTCCCCTCTCCTGGTCGCTCCCACACATACGCACACTGATGTGTGTGTGAGTTTTGATTTATTTTGTTTTTATTAAAATCAAGTTTGGCCATTTTTGGCTAAATCAGCCCCTCAAGTTTTATCTATTAGTCTAAGGTTAATTAAACTATCATATTTCTTTTACACTTTTAATATATGGCATTTTATCTATTTAATATTTTTGGGGTGTTACATCGTATATCGTCAGCGTGTAATCGACAAGGTTGAAAACGCCTAAAAACCAGTGGAGGCCTTGTATAAACAACGGTACGTAAACCTATATAATTATTATGCAAAATACTAAATTAATTTAATACGAAATACATTTATCCAGTAATCAATACGTTCGTTCCACATTACCTCGTCAACAGTATGTATCGGTGGAAAAGGTTCAAACTGCCCAGTGAAGTAACCTTTGAAGGTCTGGTCGATGGCTGGCGATCGAAAAGAATTCTGAAAATATGGGGGTAGAATACTCCAGCGATCACTTTCATTTCTTGAATGATACAAGTGGATCATCCACCCAAATATATGCTGTTAAACATTTTAAAGTTAGTTTGAAAACAATATACAAAAAATATAAATTTATTTATTTATGGTTGTTATATACAGACGCCATTACTTACATCATCGCTTAACCAGCCGCGACCGTCCTCGCCCAGCAATGACCCCCAAAAATTTGGACCGATAGAATTCCCCATTATTAGGGAAAGATGTTTAATGCCGCTATCTGGATACCACAGCTTGATGAACGCAATTTGTCTATCCTCATTCCTTAACTTTTTGGCTTGTTTATCTTTCAATCTTTTGTAAGCCACATACGGGGATAGCAAAGCTGCTGCGGGCTTTACAAGCCTTTCGGATCGTCTCAATTTTATTATTTCAGGATCCTCATTCTACAAATATTGTATATATGTATTAATTTCACTTACTAAAATGTATTTTTATTAACTTTATAAAATGTGACCAGTAATTAAAATATATAAAATGGAAAAACTTACAAAATCTACATTCACCATCGGGCTCATAGAGACGTGGTAGGCATTATCGGCATTATCGTAGTTGATAAATGAATCAATAACAACCTACAAGAAAGCATGACGGTTAAATTAACTGTTATTAGTAGATATTGTTATTATAAAAAAATTATTCACAAAGCACATTACATTATCACTCTGAGTGTGTGCCTGTTCTTTTGGCGTTTGTACGGTCGCCGGAGTCCTGACTGTTTTTTGTTTTGGGGAACACCGATATCTTTGCGAAAACTCTGACATGAGCATATAGGTCAATCTCCGGTTGTTCTCGTGCAGCCTCTCGTCCATGAGTGATTTAAATTGTGAAATCAGCTCATTCTCGTAATTTGATTGAAACGTGGACGTAGGGGGAACAAAATTCTGTTGTGGAATCTCCTGTTGATCCGGTGCCGGATTATAACCTTCATTCACGCCATCGTCACCAAACAAAGTGTTCATTACAGACGCCATATGTTCTTGTGTGCCGACACCGGGGGCAACCTGCATTTCAGGTTGAATTTGACCCGTGAACCCTGTGGGCATTTGAATGGGTAAGTGGCCATTTAAACCGGATTCTTGCCCGGCATTGCACTGGCATACATCCGACGTTCAGCGTCTAAATAATCTGAACTAGACAAATACCACGCGCTTTGCAACTCATTTTCAGTGGGCAATATAACCAAAGACGACCTAAATTCACGTTTCTGCAATGTTAAAACAAAAAAAAACCATTAATAAAATATTAATATCTCTCTCTACCATTTTGGTCCCTGTGGTTTGGTCAATTTTGCAACTCTAGTCCAAAACTCAATTTTTTTTTTTTTTGCAAATGGCAGTTTACTCTTATTAATATAAACAATAAAAATGTTTATGTTTATTTTTTAAACTTTATTACTTTGGAATATGAGTTTTAAAAACAGTAAACTTTTAAATTTTATAAGTTTAGCACCCTAAATAGTTCAATTTTAACTTTTTATAAGTTTAACACCCTAAATAGTTCAATATTAATTTTTTTTGGGTTTCCTGTTAACGGAATATGAACACCCTAAACAGCCCACCCATTATACTTTAAAATATAATATACGGAATTATCTATATTTAAAGATAAAGATTTTTACCTTTGCAGCTAGTTGAAGCAATCCGTCCACACTGACCCTCATAAACTTCTTGCCTTCTTTCCATCCCAAAAATCTTGGAATCGTCTCACCTTGAAATCATTCCCATGAATTCTTAAATTGAGGAAAAATCTCCAACACCCACATCTACACAAGAGAATTAATTGAAATTTTTTATGGTTTTCGAAATAACTATATTAATTGACATTCACGGGTACCTTGAAGGGCCAGACAAATCCAGCCAAAGAAAAACCTTTAGCACCTTCTTTTTGCCGATTGTGCAAATTGTATATGGCACTATAAGTACTTTCCCAAAAATAATTACCCCATGGATATTGTCTGAATTATTCTAAATTATCCACAAGGTCTAAAAGCATATTATCAACAACATTGGTTTTTTGCCAACCCAAAAAACCTTTGCCGATTAGCATGAGGAGACATATCCTCGTGGCGTCATCTTCGTTAATCTGCCTAATGTTCACGAATAAAGTCATTATTCTCCCAAAACTAACAGTTGATCCAGGTTCAAAATATATGTTCTTAAATGAGTTCGGATGGTCTATAGGTGACCAAGAAGTGTGCCCAAAACGTAGCCCCGTTATTTAAACAAAATTGTTTAGGGGTGAATGTAAATAGCTGCCCTTGTAATCTATACGAAATACCAAGACGGGGAAAAGGAGTCGATATTTGTAGTTGTGCAACGCCATATAAAAGAAGGCTATCACGTATGGTGCATCTATTGTCTAAATATGGACCGAAACACGTCTGCCTAATAGTTGTTTCAATCGCCAGAGTCATCACCTCACGCAAAGATTGTAAAACCAACCACTTTTCTCGTACTTTAATGGTTATTTGCTATATAAGAAGAAAAAAAAATTAAAAATAGTATACGAATTCAAATAAAAATCTTATCTTTTATTCAATAATCCGCAAACATTTTACCGGGCATGAAGGGGGGTCCATGAAAGCTTCTTCAATCTCTTGGTCGTTTGGCATGTTCCCGAAATCATTTGGCATGTTCACGTGTCGGTTGAAGTCCATAGTGGGGGGCCCACAACTAATGTCGAAGAAGTGTGACTAGTGGTCCTAGACGGGTCAACGATCTTTCGGATCTTCAACGTTGGGTCTTCAAGTGCTTTGCTTTGCTCCAAAGTGGAGAAAAGTTTCAAAATGGGTTCAAAGTGTTTTGGTGTTTGTCACATGGGAGGAAACGGCTACTCGTTCTTGTTGAACCGACTTGAATGTCGTCTGACGGGGAACAGTACTTTATTGGAACACGCGCAGTCAAACGGCTTGGCCATATGTTGGAAACGGCATAAAAGCAACTGCAAACGGGTTGGACAGTTATCTGAAACGGCTCGAATAAGGACTGACTGTGACAACCCTCACTAAACCAGGTATCCGTACGACTTAATTAATAATTAATTACTGCTTAATTACTGTGCTTGCTTGAACTTGTGAATAAACTGCTACTTGAATACTGATACATGTACTTACTTGCATCATACTTTACTTGCTGTCGCTACATTATTTACATACTGAACCTTAGTGACAAACATGATGCACAAAAAGCACAGTAGCACTATAACGGATAACCTATTGAACATGCTGATAAAGCCAGCATCAGGCAGACACTGCCTCTAAGGCCCGTAGGAGCCAGAAATATTTTACTACACTAGTGGTGAGTGTAGGGATACAAGGGTTGTAGAACTGCGTCTCTAGGAATAAGTTTCAATGACTGGATGTGCCTAAAACATGCTCTAAGTACAAAATTCAGCACTTTACATAATAATTCAGCATTTAGCTACCTAATAAAGTGCCAAAACATGAGAAAAAAAAATGAGTTGTGTCACTAAAAAGGGTATTAACGACACTTTAAAGCTTTGTTAAGCACTTTAACGGATTACTATCCAACCGAACAACCGGACTATACCCGGAACAGAAAATATTGTTATTTTCATTATTTATCTTTTTCTGAGCCAGTTAGGGTCCCTGAACACCCTAACACCCGCAATAAAGCACAACACCCAAGTAACCGGGTTAAGCACTTAACTAACTTACTTAACCTAACTATTATCCTAACTAATGGTTGGATTCGAACTAGACCCCCCCCCCCCCTTAACCAAACCGTCCCCATGAGGGGGACACACTTGTCCTTTGTTTGATTTGTTTAATCTCTTGTGCTTAATATCTAGGAGGCACTAAATCCTTTGGTTAAACATGTTGAGATTGTCTATAAGTTCAAGGTTAAACACACATGATCATTTACACTTCACAAATCAACAACACAACTTTCTCTCTCTCTCTCAAAGGCTTCGGCCGAACCCCCCTATATCCATCCATCATATTTTCGGCTTCCATCATCACATTCCAAGATCATTCTAGCATCAAGGGTCGCATATAAGGAGTCTTGGTGCAATCGGAAGGCGAAGGACCTCACTCTCTTGCTTTTATCCACGCGTTTTTCGCATAGATTCTTCCCTAGCCTCGAGCTAGTGGTATGTTACTTAAATCACCTACTCGAACTATTTTGAAGTGGTTAATACGATGTGTAACGGTTGAAACTCGGAATCTTACAAGTTAATGCTTTAAAGTCTACTTAAAACACTAAAATGTTGGTTAATAGCACATATGTTGTGTAAATCATGTAGAATTTGATTTGTGTGATTATTTGGATCCGATCTATGTTGTGGTAGCTCGGATCATCATTTAACCCGGTTTAGTCATGATCTTGGATTATGACATAAAGCTTGTTTAAGTATAACAAGGGTTAGAAGATGAAACTCTACCACGCTCGAATCATGAACTTGTGTAAAAGTGTTTTAGCTTGTAAAATAGTGATTAAAACTAGTAGATCTACGGATCTACAGGTGGTATTTTTAAAGGACCGAGTGTCAAGAAATCATGTTTTTCTAAAGACGGATCTTACACTAACAAGAATAGTTTTTAGAACACACAAGTGTGTAAACACTTGTGTAACATAAAGTTTCGACAAAATAGCTATTTTTGAAAAAGATGACGAGAAGTTGTAAAGACGGAACTTCCATAAAAACGAGGTTTTTACAAAATCGGATAGTTTTATATAAAGATCCGCTAAAAGTAATGGGATTTACTTCATAGTTTGAATAAATCACAAGTTCATGAAATGTATGCGATTTACATATATTTTGACTAGTTTGTGGTTTGAACATTGTTTTGATTGAATGATAAAAATGGTTGATTTGATTTATAAAAGAAAATGATACGCTTGAAAGCGTGGCCACCTCCAGTTACAGAGGAAACTCTGGCGAAATTTTTCCAAAAACCTAACACTTAGAAATATTTTCACTATAAGTGTTAGAAATACATTTTGACTTGTTTTCAAATTAGAAATTTCGCCACGACTTATTTACAAAATACCGGAGGTGGGATTTCACAAAATAAAACGTGATACATAAATATATTTAGTATATATTTTTCACAACATCACTTGTATAAGTGTTTATGATTATTTTGTGAACTACGTAAATATTATTTTTAGAGTAAAAATAATATTACTAAGTATTATTTTGGGAAAATCACATGTATTAAAATATAATATTTTTGGGAAGAATATTTATATTTTGGAGTTAGGAATAAAATATATTAAGTGAGACTTAATAGTGTAATCCGAATTATACGAACGCACATGTATTAAATCCCCCATCCTTGGGAAGGAGAATAACTACCAAGTATACAGAATGTAAACACGAAATAGTTGCCTAACTATTTCCCAAAAACTTAAACCATAAAGCTAAGGCACGGCCATCCGTCTAATAGAGTTAGCACGTGTAGGTCGTCATACAGCTGATTGATTTGGAGGCATACTTGGTAGAGACGCACCACTGTGAGTTCATGTCCCCCTTTTCTCTTAACTGTTTTCAGTTTTTAACTGCGGGGGTGAAATACATGTTACTATGATTACGAGTACTTTATACATGGTATGGTTAGCGTAAGGAGGTTTACTACTTAGATCATGTGAGTGGGTAGGCGTGAACTGGAGGCCATTAATCCTCATTATAGGACCGAGGGACGTAAGCGGTAGATCTATCTGGGTGTAGCGAGCCCAACCCCAGGTCCAACAGTACGGACCTCGGGGTGACTTTGTGCCCCGACGCAAAATCGCAAGGTTTGAGTCTTCCTACTTGCACTTCACACATATCAATGGCCTTGTAAACCATTGGTGATCTCTTTTTCCTTATTTGCTACATACCAGGAAATTTTTATGCTTACAAGTGTTTTACATACTCACTTACACATGAACTCGCTCAACATTATTGTTGATTTTTCAACTTACATGTATTTCAGGAAATTAAAGATCTGGCGCGGTATGTTATGTTTTCCCGCTGCATAAGGGTTCCAAGGTCATCCCAGTTTAGGAAATGTGACTCTTTCCTGGACAAGTCACAAATCTTAAATTGCGTTTATTTCATGTCGATGTTTCTGTCTTTCAAACAATATTTTATGTTATGATGTTGTAAGTCTCTAAGACAATGTTATAATACTTCGGTTTTAAAACTTAAATCTATGGATGATCTTGCATGATTTTATTTCATATAGCTTTGTTATGATTAAGCTATGGTATTAAGAAGTCACACCAAAATAACCACGCTTCCGCAAAGCCAGGGTGTGACAGCTTGGTATCAGAGCTCTGATCATAGCAAACTAGGATTCTTTCTCGAGTCTAGACTATGATCACTAGGGCTCTCACGAAAACATTTTTACTGCATACCACTTAAGTCCAGATCCAAAACGTTTTTACAAACAAATGTTGAGCACATTTTATTTATTAATTATAGGCTCAGTCTAGAAAGGCTGAGGCTCGGTCTGAGAGGCCGAGGCTCGGTCTGGGAGATCGAGGTAGTTGGCTAGTGGGACTAGGAGAATTGGCTAGTGGGACTAGGAGAATTGGCTAGTGGGACTAAGAAGAGCAGTCTGAGAGGCTGGGAGGCTAGTGGGACTAGGAGAACTATTTGAATGCTTACTTGGTAACTTATGTGATTATCTGATTGTATGATTGACTGTTTGTGCATGTTTGTGTTTATGTTACAGACACCATGGACACCTCTGGCACTGGTGATTCAGACACCACAGGACCTAGACTTATAGTATCGGACGACCTAGAGTCTTCTGAGCGCGAGGTTCACACATCCGACGTTACGAGCACGGACGAGGATGATTTCCAGCCCTTCGCTTTACCTGATGGTGCTGATGAGCTCGCTGATGGCCCTTTGGCCGGGGACCTACCGTTAGTGGAGATCCCTGCTCCCATACCGCTTGCTTCATATCCTGCTTACGATTTACTCATCGACGCCGACGCTGACGACGACGTCGATCTTTTTGATGACGAGCCCTTAGAGGACGAGGTTCAGGGCGAGGCCCTTCTTCCTACTGGAGATCTTTTGATGATCGCAGATGCTCCTGCTGAGGAGTCACCTGCTCACTCACCGGTCCCAGGCTCTTTCGAGTCTGTGGCCTCCGCACCTTCACACACTCAGAGTGCGCAGCACTTTTCTCATGGATCAGATCCCGACCAGGCATCCTCTGTTGCCCCTATTCCTAGCTTTGCTTTCGACCACGATGATGTGGAGGATTCCGATCCTGTCTTTCCCCCAGGATTCGACCCAGATGAGGATATAGAGTTTATACCCATGGATCAGCCTATGGAGGATCCAGTCGACCCAGTTGATCCCATCGACCCTGAGTTTGATTTTGAGATGGCCTTTGATGAGCCCGAGCAGCCACTAGACCCTGCTCCTGACCCAGTACTTGAGCATGACCCAGTTCATGCTGACGCACCTATTATTGAGCCTGTCTTTGCTGACCCACCTATTGATGATCATCCTATAGATGCTCCGTTGTTGGAGGGCGATCATGTTATTGTTGCTGATCATGTTGACCCCCCACTCATTGCTGATGCACCAGTTGACCCTCTTGTTGCACCTCACCATGATCCTATGCCAGTTCAGTTCGACCGTGCACTTTTTGAGGCACAGGTGGACCCACGAGATGAGCACGCCCAGTGTGGGTGGATTCCTGCTGATGACGAGGTCCCACCTATTCCTCCTCAGATCACTGATACCCGTCACATTGATACCTCCTTTTCATTTCCTCGGTTTACACCTCCAGCACGAGCTGGAGAGGGCTCTTCGGCTCACCCTTTTGGACATGTACCAGTATCTATCCCTGCTATACCACCGTCTGCTACTTTTCCCCCTGTTTCTCCATTTCATGTGGCACCTTTTGATCCCACCAGTGAGCCGTTCCTTTGGACATCATCTTCTGCTATGCCACCGACTGACCCCTACCATTCTTTCCATATGGGGTATACTATTGAGGACGTTTTGATGTCCTTTGTCGCCCAGCACGAGGCATACACACAGCGCATTCAGGAGCTTGAGAGAGCTCAGACGCCGCCGTGTCAGTGCCAGGTTCAGACCCACTCTCCTTTGCAGCCCTCTCGACCTGTACCACCAGACTATGCTGCACGCCTTTTTGCCCTGGAGCAGCAGGTTGCTTCATTCTTGCGTACCCAGAGAGCCATGGAGGAGGACTGGCTCCATTTGCGCCGCTTGTTTTACACTCACTTTCCCCCTCCTCCACCGCCATCCGTGTAGAGCTCTTCAGTACCGTATAGGTAGACATTGGTGAGAAGACGGCGAATGCTTTTGACTGCACAGCATTTTTGGAGACTACATTATGATTCCGACTTTTGTTGACATGTATTGATGTATTGACACTGATTCGATATAGCTTTTGGAACTAGGGTGATGTAGCCCTTAGTCGACTGATGTTGTATGACACTGTGATGTACTTATACGCTTACTATGTGGTCTCATTATATGGCAATCGCAGTATTCTCATCATATTTGATGCTTGATTTGGTTATTTGTATTCTATGACATGAGATGTTGTGTGATTGATGTTTGCGACATGGGATGTTGTGTGATTGATATGATTATAACATGAGATGTTATGTACTATTACTATCATAAAGCGTATGTATTATAACTATGGCCTGACCGACGTAAACACATCTTTTAGAAGATGCCGCCGAGACGTGAGACACGCATGCCTACCAATGAGGCGGAACTCCAGCAAATTATCGCTGCTGCCATCGCACAATACGCCGCCTCTCAAGGAGGGACTAGTGGAAGCAACTCTGGCAACACTGGCAACAACAACAATCCACCTCATGGTAATACTAAGTCATTTAGACCTACCATGACCTAATTGGATATCTTTAGCAATGATGCTAATTTCGATCGCATGTTACAACGTATGTGCAGGGTGCACCTACAAGCAGTTTCTAGACTGCAAACCGGTCAACTTTGATGGCACGGGAGGTGCTGTCGCCTTTGTTCGTTGGGCCGAGAAAACCGAATCTGTTCTTCGCATGAGCAAATGCGCACCAGACCAGCAAGTCACCTATATCTCAGGGCTATTCTTGGATGGAGCCCTCTCTTGGTGGAATCTGCAAGTACAGACACTTGGTGAAGCTGCTGCCTACGCACTAACCTGGACCGAACTGAAGGAACTTATGCGCAGGAAGTACTGCTCTCACGCGGAAATCCAAAGATTGGAAACCGAGTTCTGGCATTTGAAAATGGACGGTCCAAAGATCGCAGAGTACGTTCAAAGGTTCCATGACTTATCGCATGTGGTACCCTACATGGTCACTCCGGAGTTCAAGAGGATTGAACGTTTCATTTGGGGATTAGCTCCTCAAATCATAAGCATGGTAACCTCATCCAAGCCTGCGACCATTACTGAGGCGATTGATTTGAGCGTGGCTCTCACAGAGGAGGCTATTCGCCTGAACAAGTTTGGTGATGTTGAGCAAAAGAAGAAAGAGACTCACGTCGAGTCGTCAGGAGGTAACAAACGGAAGTTCTCAAACTTCAAACAGGGCGCCAGTGTGGTTGTTAAGAAAGGAGAGCCAAACGCGCCAGCTCAGGATACAGCTGGTGGTAGGAGGAAAGGAAAGGGATATATGGGTGCACATCCCAAGTGCAACTCTTGCCAACGCCATCACCCGGGCCGATGCGGGCCAAAAGTATGTGAAGCTTGTGGGAAGACTGGTCACTTGAAGGATTCTTGTTGGGCTAGTGCTGGCTGGGGAGGCCAAGGAGGATTTGGGAATAGAAATAATAATCGTGGTGGTATTGGGAATCGCCCACAAGGAAACAATGGAGGAAACGGAAATCGAGGCAACTTTGCGAACCAAGCGGGTAATGCGAACCAAAACAACAACCAAGCTGGAAATGGAGGTGGAAACGGGCAAAGACTTGGATGCTTTAACTACGGCGATGTTGGGCATTTTAAGAAGAACTGCCCAGAGTTGAACCAAGCCCGTGGAAGAGTGTTCCAAATCGAAGCGAGGGGGCGCGCCAGGATCCCAATGTCGTTACTGGTACGTTCCCTGTAAACCAACGCTATGCATCCGTTTTGTTTGATACTGGTGCCGATTATAGCTTCGTGTCGTTAGAATTTAAGAATATGCTTGGTTTAGCCGCTAATAAGTTAGATATTCTGTACTCAATCGAATTGGCTAATGGGAAGTTAGTAGAAGCCAATGAAGTTATCAGAGGTTGTGTGATCGAATTGGGAGAGCGTGAGTTTGCTTTGGATCTACTACCAGTCCAGCTGGGGAGCTTTGACGTAGTAGTAGGAATGGATTGGTTATCAGGCAACAAGGCTGAGATAGTTTGTCACGAAAAGGTTGTTCGTATCCCAACCGAAGATGGCGAAACAATTGTGGTTCATGGCGAAAAGCGTGATACGCCATTAAGAATTATCAGCTGCCTGAAAGCGCGAAAGTGTTTGCAGAAGGGATGTGTTGCCTTCCTGGCACACATTGTGGATAAGAAGGCTGCTGAGCCGAAGATCGAAGACATCCCTGTCGTGAGGGAATATCCAGAAATCTTCCCAGAAGACTTACCCGGACTGCCACCTCAGAGGCAAGTAGAGTTTCGCATTGACTTAGTTCCAGGCGCCGCGCCTGTGGCTAAGGCACCTTATAGACTTGCTCCGTCTGAGATGCAGGAACTGTCGACACAACTTCAAGAGTTGTTAGACAAGGGTTTTATCCGACCAAACTTCTCGCCTTGGGGAGCTCCGGTCCTGTTTGTCAAGAAGAAGGACGGTAGTTTTCGTATGTGCATCGACTACCGGGAGCTGAACAAGCTGACGATCAAGAATAGATATCCTCTGCCAAGGATTGATGATCTATTCGATCAACTGCAAGGCTCAAGCTTTTATTCAAAGATCGACCTTCGATCTGGATACCATCAGTTAAGGATACAAGAGGAGAGTATCCCAAAGACAGCCTTCAGAACTCGTTATGGACACTACGAGTTCCTTGTTATGCCGTTTGGTTTGACAAACGCACCTGCAGTTTTTTATGGATTTGATGAATAGAGTTTGCAAGCCGCACTTGGACAAGTTCGTGATTGTGTTTATCGACGACATCTTGATTTATTCAAGGACAAAGGCTGAGCACGAACAGCATTTAAGAACTATTTTGGAGCTGTTGAAGAAAGAACAGCTGTATGCCAAATTCTCTAAGTGCGAGTTTTGGCTACGTGAAGTCCAATTTCTTGGACATGTGGTAAATGGAGACGGAATCCACGTGGATTCAACAAAGATCGAAGCGATCAAGAATTGGGAAACGCCAAAGACGCCAACCGAGATTCGACAATTCTTGGGTTTGGCGGGCTACTATCGAAGGTTCATCGAGGATTTTTCAAAGATCGCTCAACCATTGACGCTCCTCACGCAAAAAGATAAGAAGTTTGATTGGGGAATCAAACAGGAAGAAGCGTTCCAGATATTGAAGGATAAGCTCTGCAATGCGCCAATCTTAGCACTACCGGAAGGTACAGATGATTTTGTGGTATACTGCGACGCTTCGCGTCAAGGATTGGGTTGTGTGTTGATGCAACGCCAAAAGGTTATTGCTTACGCATCACGTCAATTGAAAGTACATGAGAAGAACTATACCACACATGATTTGGAACTTGGCGCAGTGGTATTTGCATTAAAGATCTGGAGACACTACCTTTATGGTACAAAGTGTACAATCTTCACAGATCACAAGAGCCTACAACACATATTCAACCAGAAGGAGCTGAATATGAGGCAGAGACGATGGGTTGAGTTGCTGAATGATTACGACTGCGAGATAAAGTATCATCCAGGGAAGGCGAATGTGGTCGCCGATGCCCTAAGTCGAAAAGAGAGGATCAAGCCCATAAGGGTTAGGGCTTTAGAAATGATTATCCGAACCGATCTTCCCTTGCGCATTCGTGCCGCACAGAAGGAAGCTCTCAAGGAAGGAAACCTTGAAGAAGAATATCTCCGTGGGATGGAGAAGCTTTTGATACCAAACGAGGAAGGAACGTTATGTTTTGAGAAAAGGATTTGGGTTCCTCTGTTTGGTGGTTTAAGAAAAGTTGTTTTTGATGAAGCTCACAAATCGCGGTACTCTATCCATCCAGGAGCGGATAAGATATACCAGGATCTCAAGGATTATTATTGGTGGCCTAGGATGAAAGGCGATGTTGTTGTTTATGTGAGCAAATGTTTAACGTGTGCTAAGGTGAAAGCGGAATACCAGAAGCCTTCAGGACTTCTGCAACAACCTGAGATTCCCAAGTGGAAATGGGAACAAATCTCAATGGATTTTGTTACAAAGTTGCCAAGAACGCCAAGAGGCCATGACACTATCTGGGTGATAGTGGATCGATTAACGAAGTCAGCACACTTCTTACCTATCAGAGAGAAGGATAATACGAGCAAGTTGGCTGAAATTTACATGAGAGAGATCGTCGCCTGTCATGGAGTGCCTCTCTCAATCATTTCTGATAGAGACGGAAGGTTTGTGTCAAGGATTTGGCAATCCTTCCAAGAAGCTTTTGGATCGCAATTAAATCTGAGCACTGCGTTTCATCCGCAAACTGACGGTCAAAGCGAGCGAACGATACAGACTTTGGAAGACATGCTGAGAGCGTGTGTTATGGATTTGGGCGGTAGCTGGGATAAGCAATTGCCTTTGGTCGAATTTTCATGCAACAACAGCTACCACACCAGTATTGGTGTCGCGCCATTTGAAGCCCTTTACGGACGCAAGTGCCGATCACCCCTATGCTGGGCTGACGCAGGTGATAGGCAGCTTGCTGGTCCCGAAATCGTCCAAGAGACGACAGACAAGATTGCGCAGATTCTAAAACGCATCGAAGCAGCTCGCCACAGACAGAAAGCCTATGCGGATCCAAACCGGAAACACTTGGAATTTCAAGTGGGAGAAATGGTTTTATTGAAAGTCTCACCCTGGAAGGGTGTGGCACGCTTCGGAAAGCGTGGGAAGTTAAATCCGCGCTACATTGGTCCTTTCAGAATTTTGGAAAGAATAGGACTAGTAGCATACAAGTTGGATCTACCTGCTGAACTGAAAGGTGTTCACGATACATTTCATGTATCCAACCTGAAGAAAAGTCCAACTCAAGAAGACATTGCCATTCCCATCGACGAGATTAATGTTGACGACACGCTCCATTTCGTTGAAGAACCGGTTGAAGTTACGGATTGGAAAGTAAACAAGACCCGCCGGAGCAGTGTCAAGCTCGTCAAAGTTCGTTGGAATGCCAGACACGGTCCTGAATACACCTGGGAGCGTGAGGACCGGATGAAAGAGAAATACCCCCACCTATTTCCTAAGAACCCTGCATCTACAAGCAGAACGTAAAATTTCGGGACGAAATTTAATTAACGGGGGGAGAATGTGACAACCCTCACTAAACCAGGTATCCGTACGACTTAATTAATAATTAATTACTGCTTAATTACTGTGCTTGCTTGAACTTGTGAATAAACTGCTACTTGAATACTGATACATGTACTTACTTGCATCATACTTTACTTGCTGTCGCTACATTATTTACATACTGAACCTTAGTGACAAACATGATGCACAAAAAGCACAGTAGCACTATAACGGATAACCTATTGAACATGCTGATAAAGCCAGCATCAGGCAGACACTGCCTCTAAGGCCCGTAGGAGCCAGAAATATTTTACTACACTAGTGGTGAGTGTAGGGATACAAGGGTTGTAGAACTGCGTCTCTAGG
Source organism: Helianthus tuberosus (assembly GCA_030545235.1). Classification (NCBI taxonomy): domain Eukaryota; kingdom Viridiplantae; phylum Streptophyta; class Magnoliopsida; order Asterales; family Asteraceae; genus Helianthus; species Helianthus tuberosus. The sequence goes on from CM060364.1 coordinate 51,114,973, forward strand.
AATAAGTTTCAATGACTGGATGTGCCTAAAACATGCTCTAAGTACAAAATTCAGCACTTTACATAATAATTCAGCATTTAGCTACCTAATAAAGTGCCAAAACATGAGAAAAAAAAATGAGTTGTGTCACTAAAAAGGGTATTAACGACACTTTAAAGCTTTGTTAAGCACTTTAACGGATTACTATCCAACCGAACAACCGGACTATACCCGGAACAGAAAATATTGTTATTTTCATTATTTATCTTTTTCTGAGCCAGTTAGGGTCCCTGAACACCCTAACACCCGCAATAAAGCACAACACCCAAGTAACCGGGTTAAGCACTTAACTAACTTACTTAACCTAACTATTATCCTAACTAATGGTTGGATTCGAACTAGACCCCCCCCCCCCCTTAACCAAACCGTCCCCATGAGGGGGACACACTTGTCCTTTGTTTGATTTGTTTAATCTCTTGTGCTTAATATCTAGGAGGCACTAAATCCTTTGGTTTAACATGTTGAGATTGTCTATAAGTTCAAGGTTAAACACACATGATCATTTACACTTCACAAATCAACAACACAACTTTCTCTCTCTCTCTCTCAAAGGCTTCGGCCGAACCCCCCTATATCCATCCATCATATTTTCGGCTTCCATCATCACATTCCAAGATCATTCTAGCATCAAGGGTCGCATATAAGGAGTCTTGGTGCAATCGGAAGGCGAAGGACCTCACTCTCTTGCTTTTATCCACGCGTTTTTCGCATAGATTCTTCCCTAGCCTCGAGCTAGTGGTATGTTACTTAAATCACCTACTCGAACTATTTTGAAGTGGTTAATACGATGTGTAACGGTTGAAACTCGGAATCTTACAAGTTAATGCTTTAAAGTCTACTTAAAACACTAAAATGTTGGTTAATAGCACATATGTTGTGTAAATCATGTAGAATTTGATTTGTGTGATTATTTGGATCCGATCTATGTTGTGGTAGCTCGGATCATCATTTAACCCGGTTTAGTCATGATCTTGGATTATGACATAAAGCTTGTTTAAGTATAACAAGGGTTAGAAGATGAAACTCTACCACGCTCGAATCATGAACTTGTGTAAAAGTGTTTTAGCTTGTAAAATAGTGATTAAAACTAGTAGATCTACGGATCTACAGGTGGTATTTTTAAAGGACCGAGTGTCAAGAAATCATGTTTTTCTAAAGACGGATCTTACACTAACAAGAATAGTTTTTAGAACACACAAGTGTGTAAACACTTGTGTAACATAAAGTTTCGACAAAATAGCTATTTTTGAAAAAGATGACGAGAAGTTGTAAAGACGGAACTTCCATAAAAACGAGGTTTTTACAAAATCGGATAGTTTTATATAAAGATCCGCTAAAAGTAATGGGATTTACTTCATAGTTTGAATAAATCACAAGTTCATGAAATGTATGCGATTTACATATATTTTGACTAGTTTGTGGTTTGAACATTGTTTTGATTGAATGATAAAAATGGTTGATTTGATTTATAAAAGAAAATGATACGCTTGAAAGCGTGGCCACCTCCAGTTACAGAGGAAACTCTGGCGAAATTTTTCCAAAAACCTAACACTTAGAAATATTTTCACTATAAGTGTTAGAAATACATTTTGACTTGTTTTCAAATTAGAAATTTCGCCACGACTTATTTACAAAATACCGGAGGTGGGATTTCACAAAATAAAACGTGATACATAAATATATTTAGTATATATTTTTCACAACATCACTTGTATAAGTGTTTATGATTATTTTGTGAACTACGTAAATATTATTTTTAGAGTAAAAATAATATTACTAAGTATTATTTTGGGAAAATCACATGTATTAAAATATAATATTTTTGGGAAGAATATTTATATTTTGGAGTTAGGAATAAAATATATTAAGTGAGACTTAATAGTGTAATCCGAATTATACGAACGCACATGTATTAAATCCCCCATCCTTGGGAAGGAGAATAACTACCAAGTATACAGAATGTAAACACGAAATAGTTGCCTAACTATTTCCCAAAAACTTAAACCATAAAGCTAAGGCACGGCCATCCGTCTAATAGAGTTAGCACGTGTAGGTCGTCATACAGCTGATTGATTTGGAGGCATACTTGGTAGAGACGCACCACTGTGAGTTCATGTCCCCCTTTTCTCTTAACTGTTTTCAGTTTTTAACTGCGGGGGTGAAATACATGTTACTATGATTACGAGTACTTTATACATGGTATGGTTAGCGTAAGGAGGTTTACTACTTAGATCATGTGAGTGGGTAGGCGTGAACTGGAGGCCATTAATCCTCATTATAGGACCGAGGGACGTAAGCGGTAGATCTATCTAGGTGTAGCGAGCCCAACCCCAGGTCCAACAGTACGGACCTCGGGGTGACTTTGTGCCCCGACGCAAAATCGCAAGGTTTGAGTCTTCCTACTTGCACTTCACACATATCAATGGCCTTGTAAACCATTGGTGATCTCTTTTTCCTTATTTGCTACATACCAGGAAATTTTTATACTTACAAGTGTTTTACATACTCACTTACACATGAACTCGCTCAACATTATTGTTGATTTTTCAACTTACATGTATTTCAGGAAATTAAAGATCTGGCGCGGTATGTTATGTTTTCCCGCTGCATAAGGGTTCCAAGGTCATCCCAGTTTAGGAAATGTGACTCTTTCCTGGACAAGTCACAAATCTTAAATTGCGTTTATTTCATGTCGATGTTTCTGTCTTTCAAACAATATTTTATGTTATGATGTTGTAAGTCTCTAAGACAATGTTATAATACTTCGGTTTTAAAACTTAAATCTATGGATGATCTTGCATGATTTTATTTCATATAGCTTTGTTATGATTAAGCTATGGTATTAAGAAGTCACACCAAAATAACCACGCTTCCGCAAAGCCAGGGTGTGACACTGACGTGACAGCGGAACCATTGAACTGAAACGACTCGGGCATGCAGCGGAAACGGCTCGGCATTGCAGCGGAAACGGCTTGAATGTCGGTTGAAACGGCACAAGCATGAAACGGTAAAGGCTTGACTTTTTACTATGTTGGAGCACGTGCACTGAAACGTCTCGGGCAGTTACATGAAATGGCTCGGGCAGTTGCTTTTTACTTTATTGGAGCACGTGCGTTGAAACGGCACATGCATGGTGTGGTAAAGGCTTGACTTTTTACTTTATTGGAGCACGTGCCTTGAAACGGCTCGGGCAGTTACTTGAATCGGCTCGGGCAGTAGCTTTATTGAAAGGAGTGTGTTGAAACCGCTTAAAATATTATTTTTTTCAAATTTTTTTTCATGTTAAATAAGATCGCAAAATATTCTTACAACTCCATTGAGAAGCCTTGAAACTCCCTTGAAACAAATAATGGCTGACAAAAACAAGAGTGACGTATACTGCTCTCAACCAGTTAGTAAATCATCAACGTGGATTCTTAAGAAATGGAGAGCACCCAGACAGTCAGGTGAAACTTCATCGTCTGAAACGGTTGTGCCGCAGGTGCCGGAAGAAAACAACTTTGTAACTAATCGTCAAAGCTTACACCCGAACAGAGGCGGAAGATGGGCAATTCCAGACGACGAATCTGAGAATTGGTCAAAAGATGTTGCAACATTTTACAGTAATGGGGACGCCCCATTCTGTTATTTAGCTGTTTTCAGTCGTTATGTGGAGTTGGACAAAAAATTTTGGGGCACTCTGTTAGGCTATCGTTGTAATGGCTACCTAACAGCAACGGTAATTTCATTAGAACTTTTTTATTAATAAAATTTGTATTTTTACTGTTTATTACATGTAACTTGTATTAATATAATATTCATTAAACAACATATTGAGGGATGTACTGGAAGACTAATGGCTTGGAGAAGCAGAAACCTACAAAAGGATCCCACAGTTAATTTGCGGTGGACAATTCTTCCACCTCAATTCTATGACACGTTACTACAATCCGTTCCTAAGAGCGTGGTTGGTTATGGAAATGGTAAAGAAAACCCATTTCCTTCCTTTTTTGATGTGGATTTTGTGTTTATCCCACTGCCGATTGACAATAACGAATGGCTGTTGGTACGATTAGAGTTGGCATCCCAGGAATTAGTTTTGTACCCGTTTGAAGACTTTTGTGGATGACTAGACAAATTTAGGGCAGTTATTATTCCACGGTTGACGAAGCTTAAGGTGTATTTAACTGGTTTGCTGGTGCATTTGCAGTATTGGAAAAAGACAGGCAAACCAGAATGCTGCATAACTCATGAGCTAAACGATAACTACGTGATTTCTAACAGGTCAATCGTAGGCAATGAAGCTGTCTATCTGTGTATGCTTATGGAGCATCTCGTTACGGACAAACCAATTAACATTACTGGAGACGTAAAACAAATATGTTTGTCATATAGACGATTCATGGCTGATAAACTGTATTTTTGGCGGTGTTTGCCACGCCCAAATGCTGTTAAATAAAATAACTCTTCTTTTTAATATGTTTTAATATTTAATATTATATACTCCCATTTAACCCCATTCTCATTTCAAAGCTATAAATACATAGATTACTCATCCCATTTAAACCCATTCTCATCTCAAAGTTCCCACTAACAATAAAAAATGGATTCTTGGACCGACGAGGAAGATATTGCTGCTGTCGTTTCGTACGCTGCCGCTCGTGATCTGGGCACTTATTCAGTTTCCGATGCTGCTTTCTGGGGGCAGGTTTTCAACTACTTTTGCATTCACCTACAAGAGACGTCCCGAAGTGTCGATGCCTTGACGACTCGTCTTGCTTTTCTACGCTTTAAATGTAACCGTTTTTTAGGAAGGTGCAAAAATGTTAAAAAAAACTAATCCGAACATGGAAGAAAAAGAGGTCGTTGCAGAGGCCCTGCTCGACTACGCAATACTTTACGACGAGGACTTTGAACACCTTTCAGTGTTTGAAACTTTAAAAATTTATCTGTAATTCACGAAATGAATTTGTAATATTTAGGTTGTATCGTGCAACTTAAATGTATGACTTTTAACCGTTTGTCTATGTGAACCGTGATTTTAGTTTTTTTAACTCTTTTTACACATTAATTTTTATAAACATATTTTGGCCAAAACAGCCCAAACACAACAAAAATTTCTAGTGTTTGGGCCCAAAGAGCCCACAACGTTGTATAAAACATATTCGGGCCTAAACAGCCCACACGCTATATATAGACGGCCCAAACAGTTTAATTGTCTAATGTTTGGGCCGTTAACTTATTTGGTCCAACACTGTTTTATTTTATGTTTAACTTATTATAAAGATTAATTATTATAAAACATATTTAAATAAAAGAAAATAAAAATAAACACCAAACAGCCCACTGCGTTTTAAATTAACGGCCCAAACAGCCCACTGCGTTAAAAAGATTAATTATTATAAAACATATCTAAAACTTGGGCCTGTTTTATAAAAAAACTATGTTGTAATATTTTTTTAATTTTTTAAGTTATTTTTTAAAGGAGACAAAAACTTTTTTATATTAAAATAAAAACATAAATATTACACATTAAACTTTTTTTATATTAACATAAAAACTATTTTATATTAACAAATTTGGGCCACTATTGTAAAACATATTTGGGCAACAACGTTTGAAATGAACGGCCCAAACAGCCCACCATGTTTTAAATTAACGGCCCTTTTAATTTTCTAATACTTGGGCCGGAGCCGTTTTGTTAACGGGCTCAAATATAATAAAATTTTTAATTAAAAAACATAAACATTGTTAACAGTAGATATATTTTTTATTTTTTAAGTTATTTTTTTAAGGAGACAAAAAATTTTTTAAGTTATTTTTTAAAGGAGACAAAAACTTTTTTATATTAATATAAAAACATAAATATTAAACATTAAACTTTTTTTATATTAACATAAAAACTTTTTTTATATTAACAAATTTGGGCCACTTTTATAAAACATATTTTCTAAAACTTGGGCCTGTTTTATAAAATGAACGGCCCGTTTTTTTTCTAATACTTGGGCCACTTTTATTTTGTAATACGTGGGCCTGTTTTATATGGACGGCCCAAACACAAAAATTTCTAATGTTTGGGCACAAACAGGCAACAACGTTTGAAAAGAACGGCCCAAACAACCCACCACGTTTTAAATTAACGCCCCTTTTAATTTCTAATACTTGGGCCCAAGCCGTTTGTTAACGGACTTGTTGGTGCATGCGTCTGTCGACTTCGTCTTGTATCGAGTCTTGTATGTATTTAGATAGATAAGGACACGAAATACGAGAAAATGTCAAATATAGGGTGAGTAGCAGTTTCAAGCGAAATCAGATACGGTAATTCCGCTTGAAGCTATCTCGCTTGAATCTTGATTCCGCTTGAAGCTTGTTCAAGCGAAATCAGAACCCTATATATATGTGTCCAAGCGAAATCATTTGTATTCATTCCGGTTTGTGCAACGAAGTGCTGCCGAAGTGTCGTCTCACTGTAAAACGTCATCGAATCAATAATACGACAGTTTAAAGTGTATATCTAGCTGAATTGACCTTAGAATGTCTGTTTCCGCCTTTCATTCTGAGTAAAACTCTTTTGATCGACTCGTTCGGGTTTGAAAACGATCCTACAAGTGGTATCAGAGCTCAGGAAGAAAAGTTCTTACCAATTCAGTTGCATTTTCTGATTTCTACACCTTTTTCAAAATTCAAAATTTTTCACGGTTAAAATCGGCTAAAATTTTCACAGAATGTGCGCATTAGTGTTTTAACAAAGCCTTGAAAGTTTCAGGCGTAAAATCGATCTAAAACTGGTAAATTTCTTGATTTCGCTTGAAATACAGCTTGAGAATATGACATCAGCAGTATTCCGCTTGAACTGACCTGTTGACTTCGCTTGAAGTCACACTTTGGATCTTATTTCGCTTGAAAATTTGTGTTGATTTCGCTTGAGACTTGCTATTCCGCTTCAACTGTGTTATTCCGCTTGAAAAGGTGTTACTTGAAGCGAAATCAGGTATTTCGCTTGAAAGAGTATTCCGCTTCAGGGTGATTTCGCTTGAACTAGTTATTTCACTTGAGAACGTTATTTCGCTTGAACAATCAATTTTTGTGAACTTTGAAAAACCGAAACATGGTAGAGGAATTTTACAATGCATTCACTACTCCAGTTACCCCGATTACTCTTGCACAGAACACGATGTTCGAAAATGAAACGGGGACTATGCAAAAGCCGCCTAAGCTCATGAACATCGAGGAATATAAGGGTTGGGAAGGACGGTTCGAAAACTGGGTACAAGCCAATTATTTGGATGCTTGGGAATGTGTCGAAACGAAGTACGTTAGACCGATGAATGATGACGAAGAGATTATTGCAATCAAAGATCTAAGTGCCGATAATAGAAAGAAATACAAAGATGAGAAAATGATGCTAAGTCTACTACAACAAGCTGTGAAAGAAGATATTTTGGTGTTATTACAACACAATGGAACTTCTTATTCAATCTAGAAAGCACTAAAATTGAAATTTCAAGGAAGTCAAGAGATGGTCAAGAACAAAAAGTCGCTTTTAAAGAAAGAATTCGATTTGTTTCGTGGTTTGAAAAATGAAAGTACAAAGCAAATTATTGAGAGATACTGCAATTTGCTAGCCAACATGAGGAGATTGAGTATCGAGAAAGATAATGAAGAGTTGATTGAGAATCTAGCTGATGCATTGCCATATGAGACTTGGGGCACATATCTCATGATGTTGAGGAACAAGAAAGGATTTAGTAATCTGACTTTGAGCAAGTTTATTGAAAAGATTGAGGCTCAGGATATGGAACAAAGAAAAGTTTTAAGAATGAAAGATTTCGATGGTGAACAAGATATTGGACTGTATTACAAAGTTGGAGTCAGTGATAAAACCACCAACATGTCACCAAAGATTGAGACTGCATACAATGCAAAAAGTTCATCTGGAAGTTCTTCCAAAGGATCAAACAGCAACACAAGTTTTTCATCATATCCATCATTTGATCCGAACATTTCAACAACCAAGATTGGCAAGAAGCTACAATGCAATATTGTTTTGAATCTGGAGAATGATAAGGATTATTCAGCAGAAGTTGCTAAGAGTCACATGTCTTTGTTGGGAACTGTATTGGAGTCTTATGGAAGTTTTGTGGCAGGTCGGATCGGGAATCCTATGTTGACAAAAGAGGATTACGATCAAATAGATGCTGAAGAGATGGAATTGATGGACATAAAGTGGTGTTTGGCAAGTGTTTTGAGACGAGCTGAGAAATTTAAACAGATCACCGGAAGAGATGATTTACGTGAAGCTAATATTTCTACTTTAGGTTTTGATAAATCTAAAGTCACTTGTTTTCGTTGCAGGGAAAAAGGACACTTCAAGAGGGAGTGCAAAAACCGCAAAGTAAGTGGAGCTCAAAATCCATTCAACAACAACAATGATTACTACCGAAAGGCCATTTATCATCAAGTTGCTCAACAACAAGAACCACAAGTGGCACATGGAAGAAAAGTGATTGAAGAATTTTCAAAGAGAGCTTGTATGGTAAATCAGGATGACAAACAGCCAACGGAAGGTTTCAGTTGGGACAAATATATCTCAGCTGATAATAAAGCATGCTTGATAAACCAAGATGATGAAAAGCTACCGGAAGGTTTTAGCTGGGCAAATTTCAATTGGGATGATTAAGATCCAACCAAAGAATCAAATCACAAAGCATATGTTGCTAGAGTTGAAGAGGATAGTGATGATGATCGTGAGTATCATGCAAGAAGATTGGTAGCTCATTTTAAACTGATAGAAGAGAGTGACAATGATGACGATAAAGCTAAAAAGAAAAAGAAAAAGGTCAAAACACCAGTCAGCAATGATGAAGAGGAAGCTCCAGTGATAAAGAAAAAGATAAAGGAGGTTCCAAAGTTCAAAGTTGATGAAGGAGTTAATGCTAAAAAGATTCCGGTGATTTGTGAGAATTGTGAAATTATCAAGAAGAAAAACAGTGAACTGATTAACAACATAAACCAGTTGAAGGAATCTTACGATGTTTTGAACAAGGCCATGAATCAGTACAATCAATCAAGTGAAGAACAAGCAACAGCAATGAAAACACTTCAGGGAGCTTTCATGATAAAGCAGAAAAGTGTGAACAGTTACATTGAAAAATGTGCTGTGCTTGAGCAAAAATTGGAAACCCAAAGAATTGAAACTGAAAGAGTAAATCGTTTGTTAAAAAGTTACTCATGTACTTCTTATGTCACTGACAGGATTTATCCAACTGTTGAAGGCATGAAGGCATTTGAAGATAATGAAGTAATTGAAGAACAGAAAGTTTCTGAAGAAAAGACTCTTGTGAAGAAAGAAAAGAAGAAGGATTCTAAAGAAAAGACATCTGGTAAGAAACAAGGTTTTAGTTACAACAAGTGTCCACCCCCACTTGAAAATGGATATTCTCCGAGAAATCCAAATTCAAAAAGAGTAAAAAAGGCAACAAATTTACAGTGGGAGTCGGAGTCTTCAGTTAACTTGCCAGAAAATATTGATATCACGTTTACATCATCTGACATTGATCATGAGTCCGAGTTAATAAAGAAAGTGGTCGATCAGGTGTTGGATAAAGATGAAACTGAGGAGTCAAAGTCGGAGTCTATGACAAAGTCAAAATCTGAGTCGAGCATTCCGAGTCAATCCATCAAACAGAGCAAAAGGGTTTACAATAAAGAATTTATGTTATCAAAATCTAATTTGGATGAAGAAATGTTTAAAGTTGCATATACTTTGAATGATTCTGACAAATTATATTTTGATGAGGAATTTCCAATAAGAGGTGTCAAACCTGACATGATAAAAAAGGTTTTCAAACTAACAGAAATTAATATTTCTGAAATAAAAGATGTAAATCTTATTGATAAACCTAAAAAATACACCTCAAGAGTTCAACAAAGAGAAAATAAGAAAAAGGGTTACAGTTCTGGTTCTGGTTATCGAAAGAAACCTAACCATAACGGTAATTTCAAAAAGAAAGGTCTTGGTTTTATTCCTCCAGAAAATCATAAAAATGAAAAATATGTTCGAGATTTTAAATCAAAAATGGTATTTGTTTCAGGTACATCTACTGAAGAAGAAAAAGAAAGTTTGTTCAGAAATCAGTCAAACAAAGAATTCCTTGCGAAAAAGCAAGAAGAGATGAAGTTTGCTGATCAGATGAAAGAAACGAGAATCTGTTTCAAATGCAACATTGTTGGACATATTGCCAAGAATTGTTCCAAGGAAATACAATCAAAACAGGGAGTTTCTCATAAACTAAAAGAGAAAGTGATTGAGTTTGAACCACCAATTGATAGAACCAAACTTTTCAAAAATTCAACTTTTGAAATTGGTGAATGTTCAAACAAGTTTTACAAGAAAAGAGGAAATCTTGACAACCAGAAATGGGTTGTTAAGAAGTATGTTGATAGTTCTAGCAATGATTCTGATTCGTCAAAATTAGAGGAGCTATCTTTTGGCGATGAATCTGATTCTACAAAGTCAGAGGAGCCACAGGTTGAGGTTAAAAGTGAAAAATCAGTGCCGACTGTGGATGATGTGAATTTTCCACCACTTCGGGCTGAAAATTTTAAGAAGAAAATTGGTAAAATTGAGATTTCAAATCAATTCTTCTCTGAAAAGAAAGATTTTGATATTGAAAAGGCCTTTAACTCCACAGTTCATAATATTTTTGGAAAAATGGTTGACAGGAAGGTCAAGGGAGTCAAGGAGTTTTATGAGAAGAAAACGAAGAAGCAAGGTAAAGTATCATCCCTGGTTAGTGACTGGGATGATACCTACTATGAACAGTAAAATCCTGGACTTGCCGGAGCTCCCAAGTTGGTAATCGCGGAGCATGTATCGGCATCATTCTGATATTGTTTTGAAAAATTGAAAATTGGTCACTAGTATGACTTGCCGGAACTCCCAGGTTGGTACGTGAGGAGTAGGTATCGGCATCCTGAGAATTCAACCTACATGTGATATTAGTTAGTAAGCCATGTGGTTGAAAAAGGTTGTTATCTACAAGTGGTAAATCAAGGACATTAAGTTGTACTTGCATTTTCCTACAAGTGGTTGAAAGACAATGTGATGAACCAAACCCCTAACCTACAAATGATTTTATAAAATCAACACAACTTATTTTCCAGAAAAACCATTTGATTAAAACAAACTTAAGTGTTTTGAAATCAATGGGAAAATAGTTTGTTGTGAGGGGGAGTTCTGATTGTTTATGTCAAGTGGATGGCAAATTGAAGTGATTCGATATCAGTTGTCACGTTTATTGTATAGTTTGTTTTCAAATTTACTAAAATGTGTTTGCATTTTAGGGGGAGTAAATATTTTCAGAAAATCCAAAAACATTTGAAAATTTGAAAAAGGAAAAAATATGATAAAATTCAAAAATGAGTTTTGGGTGTCTAAAAGAGGAAATGATAGTACATCAGTAGACAGTTACAGTATGCTAAAGAAATGTAATGATTAAATAGCGTTAAACGGTCTCACTGATGATATGCCAATAGGTTTTTACACATTTAGTAAACTTTTTCGGGATATAAACTTAAATTCAAACTTGCTTATTTCGTGGGGAACACTACTTGGATATATAGGTAACCCCTGAAATCTCGTTTGAAAGGTCCCTCTTTCTGAGATACTAGGTCTTTATACTCAGTGATATCTGGGGTATTATCCCGGGTATCATTTAAAAACTGTATAGCCCCTTCATGACATCATATACTCTTATATCTATAAATTATACCATTTCGAATAACGATTCAGAAATTATTATTTTATTGCCCTTAATAATACACTTCTTTATCTCTAATTAATATTCATTTAACACATGAGGCTTACTACAAACCTTTCAATACACACATGATGAGTAATGCTAAATGATGTGCTAAACGTAGTCTATTAATTATTAACTAAATTAACCTAATCTAGACACTAAGTTATACTCTATACTCTTTAAAACTCGACTGAACTACTAACCGGCAAGGGAACCGATCTCTAGTAACTCTAAGTACGTCCGGAAATTGAACCCACGAGACTCTTTTGATTACGTAAACTAGACTCACTAGACCTATTGACTGACACGACTAATTGTTTTTATATTTTGAGGGGGCGGGGGGGTGTTCTAATATCCTAAAATTGCAATTAATTAAATACTAATTAAGAAGAACAAACTAAGACGATAATTGGACTTTGGATTTTACTCAGATGATGGTGAACTGACTACCTAGGCTGGAATCCTACTTGACATGGAGTGGCTTTATATTGGTATGACGATGTTATGGAACTAGGATCTTAAAATACTAAACTTACCGAATAACCGAACAGGACCATCGACCCTTCTCGAGAAGACACCTATGGAGACCTAGCAAGCTATTATATTACCGATTATTATGGAATTCCTCACCGTTTTCCAATTATATTAATAAAGGACCTTAAGTTGACAATTGCTCTCATGTTATAAAAGTCTAAGATAGCTAGGTAATTTGGTTTAACTAGATTAGCAAGAGTTGAAAGGTAAACTAGCGTGGTCTTTTCACAAAGATCCTAACTTTAGCGATCTAACAACCTAGACAAACCGACAATCTCTCACCTCACGAATTTTAAGACTAGTTAAACACCTAGACCTACTTGATTCACGAATTTACCTCCTATGGTGTATTGGCCAATTAACAATAAAAATCAAAAGCACATCATATGAATGACATTCAACAAGATGCGTGTGATTGAGATCTAACACGAACCTATCATATGAAAGGCATTCAACAAGATGTGTGTGAAGGTAATAAACATGAAATCAAGAAAATCAAGATACTCGTATACGTTAAAACAAAATTACCAAGTTCTTTACTTTAATAACTATCCATAAACAAAGAATAACCAATAAAGTCCCAACTTTATCATGCAATCATCCTACCTAGGTAGTTCAAACTATTTAGCTAAGAATCATATTGAGTAGAAGAACAAACATCATAAAACCAGGCAAAACATGGTTTTATTCTAAGAAAATAAGAGAATGAGGAAACCCGAATGATTAATCATGAGCCAACTTGATCTCGGACCTTCGAATCTTCAACCAAAGCTTGAATACCTTCAAATCATACTCTTAAAACTCTGAATTTCGCCTATGTCCAACCTTAATTCGTAGGGTTATGAGTTTGTAATGTTTAATGATGTTTATATACAAAGTTTCAGTTCAAAACCCTCGTAAGGTTAATGAATTTCGCCTATGTCCGCATCGCGTAAGGAGCACATGAAAGAAGGTTGCGCGACACGGCGTGTTAAAGGTAAACGGCAAGTCAATCCCCTCCTCGTGTCGCGTGGGGAGGGATTTAATCTTGGTCACACGACGCGGCTAGGTTGTTTTTCCTCGAAACTCATGCCGTTTCAGATCTCGTATTCCTTAACTCGTTCCGGTGCTCGATTTTTGCCAAATATGATCTGTTTTTCGCCATTTTCAACTATTCTAACTCCCGAGACCTGGAAAACACAAATCGATCAGCAGTATACACATTCTAACTAAAAACACAACTAAAACTAATGAAAACTATACAAACTTTACACGAAAAACATATGTATTTTTCAATACATCACTAAACAAACAAAAAGATCGTCATGTAACAATTTGATTCTTGCTTGTTTACATTAAACTCATTAGAGTAACATTTGATAATATACTCACGAATAGCCATATACAAGTATTACATCCTATTATAAATCCATTATAGCATGGAACACGATCTTAGAACTTCATTTATCATTTTCATATATGCCCTTGTATGTGACTTTGATATTAAATTATATTACTTTATTCCTTCATTAGTACATACACTAAATGTGCACATTAACACATATATATCCCAATAGTCAATTTTCATGCCATCACACTTATGGTATCTCTCTCTATAATTATTCATTATATACACAAACAATTCTTCTCGTTTATGCTACTTCAAATCCATTGATCATTAAATTACTAACTCAATATAACTGTTTTTCTAATAAAATGATTATATTCATAAATAATTCCTTAACAATAGATTGTGAGCACTCACCTTCACCCGTAGGAAAGATTATATCTTGATTACTAGCTTCGACCTGTTGACATTCCTGAAGTCAAACTCATGTTTGTCAATGATCTTAACCCAATATCACAACCTTTTCATTTCATGTGGTTCAACCTGGTTAAAGCACACACATACTTATCATCAAGTACCTTTAATTATTTTAAGTTCATTATACCCATTCTTGAACCATTGACCCGTTTAGTGAAAGTACTTGCATAATCCACATCCAAATACTTTAAATTCTTCGAACACCCTTTGCTAGGTGTAATTAGCCAAATAAGACCAATATTTTATGTTTGGCTCAATTGTATACAAACCTTCATCTTTAACTATTTTAATTTTTTTTATAAATTTCTATTTTTATTTTCTGTACTTTCAGTACAATTGTTGTGTTTAGCAGTTTTGACCCTCTTATAGCTCAAATTTACTTCTCATGTTCAAAAACGAAATGAAATAGACTACAATAGCTTTGCAACAAAAAAAGGAACACCTCAATTGGAGTTATGGTTGATTTTATACGATTTTTTTTCAAAATAGGCTAAACTCTTAACACAAGTTGGAAAATTCAGCTCACTTGTTCTTTCTCCATTTCGATCCAAAACATAATTGCACCCCCTTTTTCATAGTTTAAACACTGATAAAACAATCAAGACATGTTAAGAGTCATTGGGATAATCATATGATATTCTAAAGAAACTTAATCAAACTACTAAGCAAAACAACATGTAGTGTCAGCTTTTATATAGAAAGGCAATAGATTCATAGATTAACTCTTTGTAAGAATTCCATCATGATATTACTTGTTCATTATAAAATTGCTCTCCATAATTAATCCTTAAAGACAATTTTAATATAACTAAAAATAGTATTGTTTATAAACCCTTTCAAAACTTGCATCATTCCCATCTCAAGTGAGGCATTTTGTCAAACACTTTGTATGCATACACATTTCCCCAATTTCTTATCAAATCAAGATACCTACTTGACATCTACATTAAAGCAATTTACTTCTAAAAGTATGTATTCGTCATAGAAACTTCTTTCCTTTAACAAGATTATAATACCCTTGGCCCATTAAACTCATATTATACCCATACTCACTTTGCCTATCAAATAATTCTATAACATGCAACTAACTTGAACTTTTAAAATGGAGGTTTTTATGTTTTTAGCAATTTTAACCATTTCTAACAAATTTTCAACTCATCTATTCAAGAGTTGAGTATTATATCATCATTCAATCAAAAACCATATAGAACTTATGAATGTTAAGAGATATTAGGTCAAAATTTCATTTGTATGAAGATGACAACTTGAACTTCGTAATCACCTTTCCTTTGATTCTTGAGCTAAAAATGATAATTCTTCCAAAATCGGACAACCATCGATTTTTCTTCTTCAATCGGTACATCTCCATACACAAACACCCAAGCCCCTTTTTCTAGAAAATGAAAGATATGTGGCTTTCTCAAAGCATCTCCACCTTTATTTAAGTTTTTTTATTTTCACAACTTGAGTCCCTCAAATCTAATAAGGTATTTTCACAACTTGAGCCCCTCAAATATAATAAGGTAATTGTTTTCACCTTTTTCTAGTACTTGTTTCACTTCACACATTCATTGCAAAAGTATAAGTTGCAAAATCACAAGTAGAACTCTTATCCTACTCCTACTAATAAATTATTTAAGCAATGTCACCTTCTTCATATATGTTCCATAATAATTATTTAGTATAATTATATTACATAGTAACTTGATATTATATTAATGTACAATATACAAACATTTAGATTATAAAATTAAACTTTTTAATTTAATTATTCACAAAACTCTTATAATTATTAAACCCAAGACTTGGGATGTTACATTACAGGCTAAGTTCTTTCAGCACTTCAGCCAACAACGACGCCATACAAAGGATCTGGCGGATATCCTGCTTGTCGCATACCGCGATAGTGAATGCCTGGATGACTTCATCACCAGGTTCAATAAAGAAGATCTTGAGATCGCTGGGTCAAAGAAGACCTCATGCGCACCGGTTTCAGGATGGAGTTGGATGTGATGACCTCATCCGCACCATCTCTGCAGTCAACGGGATGCCCAAAACATGGGTCTAGATCATGTATGCTGCTAAGGTTTATACTTACATTGAAAAATCCTAACTGGCGGCAGATTCTCTAACAAAAAAATATGCGGAAGCAGGTT
Organism: Helianthus tuberosus; assembly: GCA_030545235.1. NCBI lineage: Eukaryota > Viridiplantae > Streptophyta > Magnoliopsida > Asterales > Asteraceae > Helianthus > Helianthus tuberosus. Next base: position 51,131,289 of record CM060364.1, read on the forward strand.
GGACGACACAACAAGAAAGGAAAGACTTCGGTCTGGTCCCGCATACAGTCCAACGCATCCACGATTGACAAGTCCATGCCTGCCTCGAACACAAGACACCTGATCAATGACAGGAACTACTACGAAAACAATCGCCGATCTAGAAAGGGTTTGGACCCCGCTCACCAAAAAACTCTTGGAAGTCCTAACTACGAAAAACGTCACTTTCAATAATCCAAGACCCATGGGCAACTGGAAAGGCGCGGATCCGAACCTCTACTGTAAATACCATAAGGATATCGCTCACACTACAGACAATTGCTGCAATCTACGGATGGAGATCGAATTTGCCTTGAAATCTGGAAAACTCGCCCATCTCCTCAAGAATGTCTAGAAGGGAACCCGCAACCTGGACACGCATCATGACGAAAGGGCCTTCAAATAAAAAGGTTTGGGGCCTTAATGCTCACATAATCTAGGGAGGGAAGAAAACGCCCGCAACAACAACAAGAGACAACACCCGCAGTCCGCAAACTGGCAGGAACAATAAGTCATCTTTCCGGTTGTGCGGGGTGGTCCCTCCTTCAAACGCCTCTTGTCATCATGGCTCTAGTTGGCCACTACATGTCACTAGTACGCTTACCTCGACAGTGGAAGCACCTCGGACATCATGTATAAGCAATGCTTCAACCAACTCGATGAAGACGACAAAGCCTGTCTAGAGCCTGTTGATGCGCCATTATCTGGCTTCTACAACGGGGTTATGCTGCCACTCGGTCAAATTTCCTTCCTAGTCACCCTCAGTGATATGAGAAACAATCAAGACCGTAGACTTTCTGTACCGCTTCGCATTTTATTACTTTCCTGTTTTAGCAAGTCTTGTTGTACTTTCCATGTTTAGACACTTATACTCTTGTTGTATTCTATTTTGTTTCAAGTTGTAATCCGAGACAATTGATGATAATGAAAACGCAAGTCTTTTAATCATATTCATGTTATTCATGTTAGAATTATGTGCAACTGGTAATCATAATTCACATTTTGAACGCTATAATATTCATGATTCTTGATTCTTCATTACACATTGATGCTTGATACTCGAAAAACTGATTAAAACACGTAAAATAATCAAAGTTGGAAAATAAGTCCATTCGTACGGATGGACTAGGTCCATCCGTACGAATGGAGTGCATTCATACGAACCCACTCGAAACCTAGGAAACCCTACTTTTCACTCGAAATCTATATAAAGGCACACTGCCTCACTTCTAAACTCGCCTTTTCCTTGAAAACACTCCCAGAATTTCCTTGTTGCGATCAGAAGCTTTGTAAGCACTTCCCTTCTTTTCAATTACATTTCTATTTCATTTCTTGTATCTAGATCACACACTCTTGAACTTTTACTAAACTTCTTGATTCAAACTATCTCGAAGATGGTTTCCACTCGTTTTGCTTGGGCAAACTATTAGGGAGCATCATTTATACGAGACTGGATCAAAGTCCATAAAAATTCATAACACTTTACAACTTAATTTTAACTTCCGTTATAACGCGATCTTGATAGAATCAGGAGCCCGTCAGACCCCAACTCGTTCCATAGTTAAGGGCCTGCATTAGGGTTAATTTCATCAAGAAATGACCCGATTAAGCGGATCAAACAAAGGTTTCATCAAGAACAGACGATTCGTACGAATGGACTGGGTCCATCTGTACGAATGGACTTTGCTTCTAATATTCTATTTTGATTTTCAGTTTCTGTTCACACATTTGTTTGTCACTGATTATGTCACACCCCAACCGATGGCGGAAACATCGGGGCATGGCACTGAGCGAAACAGATTGTCCAGAAGTTTCCATAACAATTATCATTACTAATCAATTTAAAATAACATGTCCCATACCATGTCTCAAAAGGTAAACAAATTATTACAGACAAAATCTAGGCAAATAGTTCTATTTCGACAACTCAGATTTAAATAGAGCAATTGTTTATCTACTTCTAGAGACCCTTGATTTAATTTGTACAGACAACTATTTGTTGGCCTCTAGAGCCTTATTCTAGCCTCGATTTCGTAGCAGATGTGCATCCTAAGCACCAGTCACATACGTTAAAATAAAGTCAATACATATAATGTAAAGGTGAGCAAACAAGTTTGATAATAGCATATAGAGTTCGAAATTCGTTTACGCATAACCAGCACGTACACATAGTGAAATGAGGCATGTTAGTTATCGACATAGATCCATCGATACAAATGACTGCGGGTTGACTGCCAGAGGCAGTTCGCAATACATGATTACCACCGTAATCCATGCAAGTAATTGTCCTTAACAACCCCTGCGAACAGGTGCTGAGTCCAAACTATAGTACTATCGTTGCTAAGGCAGGTAGACAGCATTCCATGTGTAAACATAACAAACAAGCATTCATAAGCCACGTATAACATGCATTAACGGTTAGCGTTCAAATAGTATTGAGTAGTGTGTTTGTTGTGTTTTGAATATTCGTAACGTATGTAACACCCAAAAGTGCGTAAAGAAAAACGGGATCGAGTATACTCACAGCGATGATGGACTGAAGGGAGCGCTTAGAGAGTAGGGTTAGCCTGATCAGAACGATAACATAACGATAAGTGATGCGTAAAACGATACAAGGTGTAAGTGGCTTGGACAGTAGCTCGGTCGGATTGGTAATCCGATCGGACGGTCCGGTCGTGCGGATGACAATCCGTTCGGGTGGTCATCCGGTCGGACAGGTTGTCCGGTCAGATGACTGTTCGAGTGGATTGTTTCTTCCTTTGATGTGTTTGTGTATGATGGCTTGTCCTTTGAAGTTTTCGTTGAAGCATTTTGAAAACATTGAAGTACCTCCACCTTTCAAGTCGGTCGATCGGACGATCTGTCCGATCGGACAATGATCCGATAGGTTGATACTTCAGCGAGAACAAGTTCACAGCAGGGCGGTCACTCGGTCGGACAGGTTGTCCGGTCGGGTGGCATCCTTAGTGCATTGAACATGTTAAAAATTGTTTAAGTCCAAGTATCTCATGATACGAAGAGTAATCCGATCGGGTAGGTAGTCCGATCGGATAGCAATGCGTTCAATACTCAAACTTCAGATAAAGTTGGTTAAGTGTGGGTCCCAAGGTGTAAGTCGTTCGGATGACCTAGTCGCTCGGATGGCTTATCCGATCGGACAGTAGTCCGGTCGGATAGCACTCCGTGCTGGTCGTTCCGTTCGTCTTTCACTTGGTCGTCTTGATTGTTTGTTGCTTTTATCGAGACGTTTTGACAATGTGTTAACCAACAGAACTCCATCTTGACCCAAGTAACCCGATCGGATAGGAATCACCCTAGTTCGATAAGTTAACCGGTTCGAGACGGTTGTTCTTGGTTAACCCAAAATCGGTGGTCTCGTGAGTAGAATCCGGATCTTGAGCTAGCACAACACCGCGAACGAGTAGGAGGCTAGAACAAGGTCCGATTCTATCGGTTTTGAGTTCATTGAGTGTAAAAGAGTTGAAAGAAAGTTAGAAACCCTCCTTCAATCCTTTCTCACCATGATTATGTTTAGATCTATGCAAGATCTTTGTGTATTCATGTGGAAATCGATTGGATCTAAGTTGTTCTTGGTGGATTGAGGCCAAAACATGAAGTTCCTCAAGAACACATGATGATGTTATCCTAGAACACCTCAAATCTAGTGATTTCACGGTTAAAAGTTAAGATTCAAAAGATAGAAAGGTGTAGGAGTGCGTGTAGATTAAGAAAGTACAAGATTTAGGACGAGATCTTACCGGAATCAAGAGGAATCGAAGAAAAGGTGAGGAGAGCGTGCTGTTCGGTCAGAGAGTTGCCAAAAGTAGAAAGTTTGAGAGTGACATGGGTATTTATAGAGTTACCCAAAGAGGAAAGTGTGGGTCGGTCGGATGGCATCTCGCCCGGGCGACTTATCCGGTCGGATGTCATCTCGGTCGGATGACATATGGCACCAGATCAAGTGGCAGCCCGGTCGGATGGGCAATCCGGCCAGATGACACTTGGTTCGGGTGTTCGACGCGACGATTTTTTATATTTCGATTTCGATTGCGAGCGATGCGAATGCGATAGAATTTCCTATTCAAATTACTTTTAATCCCAACCATTCATATCTTGCACTGTCCCTTCTCCACTAAATATCATAGTTCGATTTTCGATTGAGTTCGATTGCGTTTTCGATTGCGTTTTCGATTGCGATTCGGGTTCAATTGATTACCACAACATAACATAAATAAACATGCACAAGTAACACATAAGGCACACACACAAGTATATTAGCAACCAGAATGCGTAATTCGAGTTGCGATTCGATTCGATGTCGATTTGATTAACGTAGGTTGATTATCGTTTTAGTTAACTTTATCGCATTGTTACTTCCTATAGTTCACAGTCGTAAGTCAATTAGATAGCGAATAACATATGTCGATTATTGTAATTATTAACACTTACTCCACATAATACAACTAAAATAAACACATAAAGGAAATTTACTACAAGTCAAGTCGCGCGAAATCGGTCGTCGACTTTGACCTTGACTTTGACTTTGACTTTCGAAAACACGGGGTGTTACAGCCTCCCCTTGTTTAGGGAATTTCATCCTGAAATTAGGCCGAAGTCGTAACAAACAACTGCGGGTACTTCACCTTCATGTCGCTTTCGAGTTCCCAAGTGAACTCTGCGCCTCGTTTGCCTTCCCATCGGACTTTCACAATAGGAATGCGCGAGCGTCTGAGCTGCTTGGTTTGGCGATCCATGATTACGACATGCTTCTCCACGAAGTGTAGTGTTTCGTTCACTTGAAGGTCATCGAGTGGAACATGTAAGTCGTGGTCGGCCAGGCACTTTCGGAGGTTTGACACGTGGAAAGTCGGGTGGACATTACTAAGTTCCTCCGGTAGTTCGAGTCTGTAGGCGACTTTTTCGATCCTTTCCAGAATCTTAAAAGGTCCAACATATCGAGGCGCTAGTTTCCCTTTCTTTCCGAATCTGACCACCCCCTTCCAAGGTGATACCTTTAGGAGTACGTAGTCGCCAACGTCAAATTCAAGGGGCTTGCGTCGTCTATCAGCGTAACTTTTCTGTCGATTCCGAGCTTTCGTTAGATTGTCTCGAATTTGGAAAATCTTGTCAGTCGTTTCTTGCAATAGTTCGGGACCAGTTAGTTGCGAGTGACCGATCTCGTGCCATACAATAGGCGATCGACATTTTCTTCCGTATAAGGCCTCGAATGGTGCCATTTGTATGCTGGAATGATAACTATTGTTATACGAGAATTCGACTAACAACAGGTATTTATCCCAATTACCACCGAAGTCTATGACACACGAACGGAGCATGTCTTCAAGAGTACGAATCGTTCTTTCAGTCTGACCGTCGGTTTGGGGGTGGAAAGCGGTACTTAGATTAAGCGATGTACCGAGTGCCGTTTGAAACGTTTCCCACAGTCGCGACGTAAACCGAGCGTCACGATCAGAGATGATGTTGCGAGGCATCCCATGATTACAAATGATCTCGTCGGTGTAGATTCGGGCTAATCGTTCTACCTTGTAGTCTTCCCGTATTGGCAAAAAGTGAGCTAATTTGGTCAAACGGTCAACAACAACCCAGATGCTGTCGTGACCTGATGACGTGTGCGGAAGCTTTGTTATGAAATCCATAGCTATACTCTCCCACTTCCACATAGGGATCGGTGGTTGCTCAAGTAAGCCAGAGGGTCTTTGGTGTTCAGCCTTGACTCTTGCACAAGTCAGGCACTTCCCGACACAGAGAGCAATATCCCTTTTCATGCCAGGCCACCAGTACTTGTAGAGAAGGTCCTGGTACATTTTTTCGGCACCAGGGTGAATAGAATACCGGGATTTATGGGCTTCGTCCATCAAAATCTGTCGCAAATCGGTCCGTTTGGGGATCCAAATTCGGTCCAGAAAGTGGAATATCCCATTCAACTTACTCACAAGCTGGGCTCCGTCGTGGTAGATTCTTTCTTTCTTCAGAGTGTGTTCATTAAAACATGCATGCTGAGCTTCACGGATGAGGGTTTCGAGGTCGTATTGGGCTTGGATGTTACGAGTGCTAAGCAGACAGCTCCGTCTGCTGAGTGCGTCGGCAACAACATTTGCTTTGCCTGGGTGATAACGAATCTCACAGTCATAATCATTGAGAAGTTCTACCCATCGGCGTTGACGCATATTAAGTTCCTTTTGATTAAAGATATGTTGTAGGATCCTATGATCGGTGAAGATCGTACACTTTGTACCATACAGGTAGTGTTGCCAATTCTTTAACGCAAAAACAACTGCACCTAGCTCGAGATCATGGGTTGTATAGTTCTTCTCGTGGATTTTGAGCTGACGAGGTGCGTAAGCTATAACCTTGTCTCGCTGCATAAGGACACAACCGAGACCAAGGTTGGAAGCATCACAATAGACAATGAAATCATCGTTTCCGTCGGGCAATGTGAGAACAGGAGCATTGCATAGCATGTGCTTAAGGGTTTAGAAAGCAGACTCTTGTTCAGTTCCCCAAACAAAAGGCTTGTCTTTATGGGTGAGAGCGGTAAGCGGCACGGCGATCTTTTAGAATCCTTCGATAAATCGTCGATAATAACCCGCTAGTCTGAGAAAAGAACGGACTTCAGACGGGTTCTTAGGTGTAATCCAACTCTTAACTGCTTCAATCTTCGCGGGGTCGACATGAATACCTTGACTATTAACAATGTGGCCCAGAAACTGAACCTCCTCCAACCAGAATTCACACTTGGAGAACTTGGCATAGAGTTGATTCCCCTGGAGTAGCTCGAGAACTAAACGTAGATGTTGCGCGTGTTCGGCTTTCGACTTGGAATAGATCAAGACATCGTCGATGAATACGATGACGAAACGGTCGAGATATGGTTTACACACGCGATTCATTAGATCCATGAAAACTGCGGGTGCGTTGGTTAAACCAAAGGGCATAACAACGAATTTGTAATGGCTGTATCGAGTGCGAAACGCGGTTTTGGGTATATCCTACTCTTGGATGCGTAGTTGGTGATAGCCTGAGCATAGATCAATCTTCGAGAAACACGTAGCACCTTGTAGCTGATCAAACAAATCGTTGATGCGGGGTAGGGGATAGCGGTTCTTGATAGTTAACTTATTCAATTCCCGATAGTCGATGCACATCCTAAACGACCCATCCTTCTTTTTGACGAAAAGGACTGGCGCGCCCCAAGGAGAGGTGCTCGGGCGAATGAAGCCTTTTTCAAGTAATTCCTGGAGCTGGTTTGAGAGTTCGCGCATTTCGGAAGGTGCGAGTCGGTAAGGAGCATTGGCAATAGGGTTGGCTCCAGGAATGAGGTCGATACGAAAGTCGATATCACGACTTGGTGGTAAGCCGGGAAGGTCGTCAGGGAACACATTAGGAAATTCACGAACCACAGGAACGTCTTTCGCCTCTGTCTTTCCTTTCTTTTCCTTCTCCGCTACTATAATGTTAGCCAAGAAATCTCTGTATTCCTTGCGGAGATACTTGCTAGCTTGGACACAAGACATGAGTTTGAGACCTTTCGAAGCAGTTTCACCGTAGACGCACAATAAATCACCATTCGCGAGCGAAAATCGAATCATCTTGTCGAAGCACACAACTTCCGCATGGTTTTCATGAAGAAAGTCCATGCCTACTATGACGTCAAAACTTCTGAGTTGCATCAGAATAAGGTCGATCGGGAAGATGTGATTGTTGAGCTCAAGGGTACAATCACGGAGAACAGAATTAACGGCGACAATTCTTCTGGTAGCGACTTCAACATCGAATGTTAAGGAAAGTTGGGAGCGCTTATGGCTAAGGAGCTTCTCGAATTTGAGTGACACAAAGCAATTATCGGCTCCAGTATCAAATAAACACGAAGCATAAATACCATTCACAAGGAACGTACCATTGACCACGTTGTTGTCGGCTTGGGCTTGGCGCATGTTGATGTTGAAGGTTCGTGCGCGTGCTGCTTGTTGTTGTTGCTGCTGGTGTTGCTGCTGCTGCTACTGGGGCTCTTGTTTCACAACCCTGTTTGGGCACATGTTGGCGAAATGGTTAGGATCGCCACATGCGAAGCAGGCTCTGGCGTTGACCGCGGGTGCCAGAGGAGCTTGTTGACCCTGAGGGGCGGTGAGTAGAGCTTGATGAGCAAGAGCTTGTCGAGCACGGGAGTTGGTAGTGAAATGGCCGTACATATTGCAATGAGCACAAAAACGGCAAGCAATGGTAGTCGGGTGGTGGTAGGTACAAGTAGGGCAAAGCGGGTGTGGCCCAGTGTATGCACGCTTGGCAGGCGGTGCATTAGCCACAGGCGCCGCTACTTGACGCTGTTGGGCTGGTACAGCTTGTATTGGTGCAGCAGTGACCGCACCGTTCTTGTTGCTGGAGCTGTTCTTTCTCTTGTTGCTCGATGCGGTGGTGGTTTCAGCAGTTGGTGCGGTGGTGGTAACTTGATGCAGATCCTTTGGAGTTTTATCCCAGACCACAGCCTTGACCCGCTTGTCGTTGATTTCAGCGGCCAGTAGATAGGTCTCTTCGATCGTCTTAGTCTTAGCCGCTTGTACGAAATCTGCAACACAGTCCAGCAAGGCTCGGATACACTTCTTGATCGCCATGCCTGAAGTCTTGACTTGGTCAGGATTGATAATGCTAAGCTGTTTGAAACGAGCAGTGAGGGCAGCATTTTCACCTTCCTTTTGCTTTATGTGCCAGAATTCATCTTCTAACTTTTGGCGCTCATGAGGAGGGCAGAATTCTTCCAGCATGACCTCCTTGAGTTCGTCCCACGACAGACCGTAGGCTGCATCGTTCCCTTGTTTATTTCTCTCGGCCGTCACCAGTCTAGTGCGCGGGACTGGAAGACGCCGGTAGCATTTAGAGTGCGGAGATCGTCTGGGCAACCTCTCTGTCGTAGAGTGACCTCAATGGAATCAAACCATTGAAACAACGCTGTAGGGCCTTCCTCGCCAGTGAATTCCTTTGGCCCACAAGACTTGAACTGCTTGAAATTGAAGGCATCCTTGGGGGTAGCTTTAGGAGCTTTGGTTCTCGACTCCTCAGATGATTGCTGACGTTCTCGTAGACATCACTCACGTCTTTTGCTACTTGTTTAGCGATGATAGCAGCAAGACGTTTGTCTCTCTTTTCTTGACGAGAAAGAGGTGTGTGACGGGATGATGGTCCAGTTGACATTGTCTGCAATAGACATCGTCATAGGTCTCAGACACGTCATAATCGATTCTCACCTCACACGTCTTCTACTTACTAAAACTTAGGAACACGTATAATCATGTAAACATATAGACACATAACCACAGGTTCACGTAACCACATAAGCACGTAATCACGTAAGCATGTAGGCACGTAGAGTACAGAATCCACAAAAGCACATAATCATGTAATCACAAGAGGCATATAGGAGCATATAGAAACACGCAGAGTATTCCGACTGCCCCATAATACAATACTTAGCATTCAAGGTTCGCGAGGGTTCGAATATAGCGATCGCGTTTAGTATCTCGAGTAGCGTAGTGTAAGTGTATAACGTAGCATAAAGTCGTCCACAACTCAGTGATTTGTTAACGTTTTGAGGTAGGAATGCAGTGCGAGTCGTGTGTGTCGATTGAAGTGAAAGCAAAAATTGAGTAAATCTCCAAAATTTAAACACATAAACAGGTAACACACATATAGCACATAAAATCGACGAATCATCAGAGTCAGCAGTTGCGGGCTCAGAATCGAAACACATAAAAATCGAGAAATAGATTGTCTGCGGCTATTAGACATTGACTAACCAAAGTGGTTCGACTATTCTCAAGGACTTGTCGTGCACATTTGACCTTCAAGGCAGTGCCTTTGCCTCGATTCTTGGGCATTTGGCACGCATCCTGTTAGTCATATCGTGACTTCCGGTCGTTGGAGTCCGTCGAGACTTTGGTGAGAGTCTTGTAAAATAAGCGAAACATGTTGTCAAGGTTAGGGTTTCACCCCTAGCTTAACAACTTTGTCCCTGTTTTGATAAAATAGAGGAGATTATTCATAAAAATACGGATTTCACTCCTGATTTGGCATAATTCTCCCCGTTTGTAAATAAAAATGCGGGTTGATCAAGCAACTTATTCGAGAGTTTGTGGTTTTCACACCTAATCTCGACTTAGTTGCTCCTTTATAGTTGAAAATTCGAGTGCAGTGATAGTGTAGCATAAGCGAGAAAAGCGAGAAATAGCGGTAAGCTCATGCATAATCCCTAACGGATATGCACAAGTCGGTCTGTTGGTTCCTAACTATAGACTAGGTTTCTAAGACATCGACCCGGACTAGGTCGTGTCTTGCCTAATTCCCTATAGTTATGGCTCTGATACCAATCTGTCACACCCCAACTGATGGCGGAAACATCGGGGCATGGCACTGAGCGAAACAGATTGTCCAGAAGTTTCCTTAACAATTATCATTAACAATCAATTTAAAATAACATGTCCCATACCATGTCTTAAAAGGTAAACAAATTATTACAGACAAAATCTAGGCAAATAGTTCTATTCTGACAACTCAGATTTAAATAGAGCAATTGTTTATCTGCTTCTAGAGACCCTTGATTTAATTTGTACAGACAACTATTTGTTGGCCTCTAGAGCCTTATTCTAGCCTCGATTTCGTAGCAGATGTGCATCCTAAGCACCTGTCACATACGTTAAAATAAAGTCAATACATATAATGTAAAGGTGAGCATACAAGTTTGATAATAGCATATAGAGTTCGAAATTCGTTTACGCATAACCAACACGTACACATAGTGAAATGAGGCATGTTAGTTATCGACATAGATCCATCGATACCAATGACTGCGGGTTGACTGCCAGAGGCAGTTCGCAATTACATGATTACCACCGTAATCCATGCAAACAATTGTCCTTAACAACCCATGTGAACAGGTGCTGAGTCCAAACTATAGTACTATCGTTGCTAAGGCAGGTAGACAGCATTCCATGTGTAAACATAACAAAACAAGCATTCATAAGTCACGTATAACATGCATTAAGGGTTAGCGTTCAAATAGTATTGAGTAGTGTGTTTGTTGTGTTTTGAATATTCGTAACGTATGTAACACCCAAAAGTGCGCAAAGCAAAAAGGGATCGAGTATACTCACAACAATGATGGACTGAAGGGAGCGTTTAGAGAGTAGGGTTAGCCTGATCAGAACGATAACATAACGATAAGTGACGTGTAAAACGATACAAGGTGTTCATGACTCGGACAGTAGCTCAATCGGATTGGTAATCCGATCAGACGGTCCGGTCGTGCGGATGACAATCCGTTTGGGTGGTCATCCGGTCGGACAGGTTGTCCGGTCGGATGACTGTTCGAGTGGATTGTTTCTTCCTTTGATGTGTTTGTGTATGATGGCTTGTCCTTTGAATTTTTCGTTGTAGCATTTTGAAAACATTGAAGTACCTCCACCTTTCAAGTCGGTCGATCGGACGACGATCCAATAGGTTGATACTTCAGCGAGAACAAGTTCACAGCAGGGCGGTCACTCGGTCGGACAGGTTTTCCGGTCGGGTGGCATCCTTAGTGCATTGAACATGTTGAAAATTATTTAAGTCCAAGTATCTCATGATACGAAGAGTAATCCGGTCGGGTAGGTAGTCCGATCGGATAGCAATGCATTCAATACTCAAACTTCAGATAAAGTTGGTTAAGTGTGGGTCCCAAGGTGTAAGCCGTTCGGATGACCTAGTCGCTCGGATGGCTTATCCGGTCGGACAGTAGTCCGGTCGGATAGCACTCCGTGCTAGTCGTTCTGTTCGTCTTTCACTTGGTCGTCTTGATTGTTTGTTGCTTTTATCAAGACGTTTTGACAACGTGTTAACCAACAGAACTCCATCTTGACCCAAGTAACCCGATCGGATAGGAATCACCGTAGTTCGACAAGTTAACTGGTTCGAGATGGTTGTTCTTGGTTAACCCGTAATCGGTGGTCTCGTGAGTAGAATCCGGATCTTGAGCTAGCACAACACCGCGAACGAGTAGGAGGCTAGAACAAGGTCCGATTCTATCGGTTTTGAGTGCATTGAGTATAAAAGAGTTGAAAGAAAGTTAGAAACCCTCCTTCAATCCTTTCTCACCATGATTATGTTTAGATCTATGCAAGATCTTTGTGTATTCGTGTGGAAATCGATTGGATCTAAGTTGTTCTTGGTGGATTGAGGCCAAAACATGAAGTTCCTCAAGAACACATGATGACGTCATCCTAGAACACCTCAAATCTAGTGATTTCACGGTTAAAAGTTAAGATTCAAAAGATAGAAAGGTGTAGGAGTGCGTGTAGATTAAGAAAGTACAAGATTTAGGACGAGATCTTACCAGAATCGAGAGGAATCGAAGTAAAGGTGAGGAGAGCGTGCTGTTCGGTCAGAGAGTTTCCAAAAGTAGAAAGTTTGAGAGTGACATGGGTATTTATAGAGTTACCCAAAGAGGAAAGTGTGGGTCGGTCGGATGTCATCTCGGTCGGATGACATATGGCACCAGATCAAGTGGCAGCCCGGTCGGATGGGCAATCCGGCCGGATGGCACTTGGTTCGGGTGTTCGACGTGATGATTTTTGATATTTCGATTTCGATTGCGAGCGATGCGAATGCGATAGAGTTTCCTATTCAAATTACTTTTAATCCCAACCATTCATATCTTGCACTGTCCCTTCTCCACTAAATATCATAGTTCGATTTTCGATTGAGTTCGATTGCGTTTTCGATTGCGTTTTCGATTGCGATTCGGGTTCGATTGCGTTTTCGATTGATTACCACAATATAACATAAATAAACATGCACAAGTAACACATAAGGCACACACACAAGTATATTAGTAACCAGAATGCATAATTCGAGTTGCGATTCGATTTGATTAACGTAGGTTGATTATCGTTTTAGTTAACTTTATCGCATTGTTACTTCCTATAGTTCACAGTCGTAAGTCGATTAGATAGCGAATAACATACGTTGATTATTGTAATTATTAACACTTACTCCACATAATACAACTAAAATAAACACATAAAAGAAATTTACTACAAGTCAAGTCGCGCGAAATCGGTCGTTGACTTTGACCTTGACTTTGACTTTGACTTTTGAAAACACGGGGTGTTACAGATTAAACGTGTTATCAATTGATTTAAGTAAATTAAACAAATACTTCACATTTTCAATCAAATCAGTTAAGAAATGAGACTTTTCACAATGTTAACAGTCCATTCGTACGAACGGACTCTAATACCCACAACGAATTATTTTATCTTCTTTTCTATCTCCGGGTTAACACCTGATCATTTTATTTTACTGTTTAAATCATTTATCTTATTATTTTAACAATCGAATCAGCCTGTATCACACTTTAACGGTCGGTTCGTTTTAAACAGGAATGCCCATCCGTACGAATGGACTGCCAAACACTTTAACTTGTTTAATTCCCGTTTTAACAGAAAGCCCATCTGCACGAATGGACTGTCGAGCATTTACCTCGTTTTATTTCACGTACTATAAATATTCTAATCCGACACTCTTTCACATCAGTAACCTTATACTCTCGTTTAACCATTTCAGCATGATCTCAAGACTTCATCAACTCCGCTCACGGTTTAAGTGTATTCCCTATGCAAAACTATGAGTATACTCGATTCCGTTTTATTTTAAACACTTTTGGGTGCAACATGTACATTATACAAAAACACGCAACACTTGAAACTTGTTTATTCAAATCACACTCTATCCACATTTAAACATGAAAACATGTGATAATTGTTAATCTCGTATGCTATGTATACATTTGTGTCTATATGCTCATTAAGTTTGCTAGCCTACCTTAACAATTATAGTGCTATAGGATTAACGCACCACCCTTGATTCTTGGGGTATTGTTACGTAAAACATGTTACACCCTCTTCGTCTCGACGATGTTGGGTAATCAAGATTGCATTGGAGACTTGGGTTTGACATATAGTTTACATTAGTTCAGCATATTAGTAACTTGTATGTGTTATTCATGTTGGATATGAGCACGTTTAAACATTTTATTATTATGCTATGTATTCAAACTTGTATACTCGCCAACATTTTGTTGATCTTTATTTTAATACATGTTGCAGGTTGAAAGATGATGCTAGTGAAGAAATAAAGTTTAGGGTGGACTTAGAAACACACCTTAGAAATAACCGAAGTTTTGATTCTATGTTTTGATACAATTTGATTATGTTTTGAACCATGTATGACAATTTAGTATTTATGAAATTTTGATTTAATTATATTGTCACAATTAGTGTTATGATGCTTTGAGCAATTTGTTTTCGTCTCACTCCGATGTTTCCGCCATCGGTTGGGGTGTGACAAATTGGTATCAGATCCATAACTATAGGGAATTTGGGAAAAGTAGGAATGCTTTTACCTAGTCTATAGTTTAGGAACATTATCCTTATGTGTTCTTTAAAACTACTTGTCTTCTATCTTGATTGCTTCTTATCTATTCTCCTTGGTCTTTAAATATACATACCTTTCCTAATGCTAACACAATACACACTTGGAGGCTTGGCGAAGACACTCTTATCTCACAATCGAAACAACTCACCAAAATAGGGGTGATTCCCACATTTGGTGATGACTTTCATTCAGCTAAACTTGTTAACCCTCAAGTTTGGAGTGATATCCAAATCTTGAAGGGAATTTCCATTTCATATTCTAGTGGACCCTTATCAATTGATAAGTACCAACCACACTAGGGTACGATGTTACCAAGTTAGAGGTGAAATTCGCATCTTGATAACTAGTCCCACTCTTCGATTTTCAATCTCGCCAAAGTTTCGATTTACTAATCGACTAGGGACGTGTAGTAACTGGAATGACAAATGCTGTTAATCGTTTCTCGATGAGAGTATTTGTGTATTAGGCCAAAGCACGTTTCCCTAACTCGAAAGGACTTCGATTTACTTTGGAATAGTCTTAAGTTACGTTCCGTGACAATCCAGGTTTTACGTTAAATCTCTTTTATGCTATCTCAATTTTAATGTGTTTTACATTTGTACGTTATTTCATTTCAAGCTTAGAGACACAAATCGCACTATTCTCGCAATCTAAAACAATAATAATCTCTCGTGAACAAATTAAATTTACGATGCTTTCATTTTCCATGTTACACTATGTGAAATTCATGTTATACTATGTGGGATTATTTGAACAATATATGCTATGTGATGCATTCATGGAAACAAATTCTTTTAAACAAAATGTTATGATCAAGTCTCATCCATTCCTTGTTTTGAATCTTTAGATGTCTTCGAGCTGTCAATCAAACTCAATCAAGAGGTATAAGACCAGCTCACAAAAGAAGATGGTGGCATTTATGGCTAAACAGATGGCATGTGTTATTCCCGAGATCGTCAGTAAGATCAATATCACTTCTACCCCAAACTCCTTTGTTGACTCAATGGTTGACCAGCCCAAACCAGTCTCTTTCAACTTCAAGCACTCTTCAGCATGCAACCCTAATCCTTTCACTGGCAATGATGGGGTGACAGCTATGCTTGAGTGGTTTGATAGCATAGAGGTCACTTTCATCAACATCGAGTGTCCTGAGAATCTCAAAACTCGTAGCGCTACTAGGGTCTTCCAAGCCAGAGCCTTGGAATGGTGGACCAACGAAAGGAACATCCGCTCTAATGAAGAAGCTTATGTGTTACCTTGGGCCGAAGTCAAGCAGCTAATGATGGACGAGTTGTGTCCTGCTCACGAGCAACAGAAGCTCGAAGAAGAGTTTTGGGCTCTTAAGCAAATTGGTGATAACAACCTAGCCTACACCACCCGTTTCAAGCAACTAAGCTTCATCGTACCACACCTGGTGTCCACTACTGATCGTATGATCAGGAAATACATCCATGGCTTACCCTCTACCATGCATGACACCATCGAAGCAGCAAAACTTGACAACATCAAGGTAGTCTATCACCTCGCAGCAAGCCTGAATAACAACCGAATCCGTGATAAACAAGTCGCAACACCTACCTCCACTGAATAACAATCAAGTGGTAGCAAGGGCAAGAAACGAAAGTTTCAAAACCCAAGCTGCAATGCGATTGTTCCTTTTGCCACCCTAAACCCTGTTACACCAGAAAACACCAATAAACCATACACTGGGGTTCATCCCAAGTGTAATACTTGCCAGTATCATCACCCTGCCAACTCTACCTGTCGCCATTGCACTACGTGCAATCATTTTGGTCACACATCCCCTTATTTTCGCAATAACCCTACACCACAAGCTAACCTAGTTCAACAAGCTCCCTAAAACACTAAGCCAGCCAACAACGCTAGAGCATGCTACAAGTGTGGTGATACTAGCAACAAGCTCCACGAGGACGAGCCTTTAACATCAATGCTAATCAGGCTCAAAACGACAATGAAGTCGTTAAAGGTACGTTTCTCGTTAACAATCTTTATGCTTCTATACTATTTGATACTGGCGCAGACAAAAGCTTTGTCTCCGTCGAATTTGAATCTATGTTAAATTGTACACGCACTAAACTACCTATGTCATTCACAGTTGAAGTTGCCAATGGCAAATCTATCTCAGTCGATTCTGTTCTTCGTGATTACTTTCTTACTCTTAATGATCATGTTTTCTCTATCGATCTTATACCCATTCAATTGGGTAGCTTCGATATCATAGTAGGTATGGATTGGCTTCGTAAGAACCATGCTGAAATCGCGTGTCATGAAAAACACGTTCGTTTGCCTCTCCTTTCTGGTGATACTTTGTACCTCTATGGAGACCGACCTTCAAGAGGACTAAAGCTTATGTTATGCACACAAGCAGACAAGTACTTACGTAAACAGTACTTTGCCTTTTTAGCCTATGTTGTGGAAGAAAAGGGCAAGGGAAAGAGCGTAAGTGATGTTCCAGTTGTGTGTGATTTTCCTGAAGATCTACCTGGTCCTCCTCCATCTCGTTCTATTGATTTTCGTATTGATCTCATCCCTGGTTTGACGCCTGTTGCTAAGTCTCCTTATCGTCTTGCACCCTCTGAGATGCAAGAGTTGTCAAGTCAACTTCAAGAGCTCCTCGATAAATGTTTCATACGCCCAAGTACTTCACCTTGGGATGCTCCTGTGCTTTTCGTCAAGAAGAAGGATGGTTCGTTTCGCATGTGCATTAATGCGTGTATAGCGTTATATATTTTTCTTTATATTTTAAGCCCTTTTTAACACGTTAGTCAAGTTTTTAAATTTATAAAACACGATATTCTACTAACACTAAACACACATATGGGAAAGTGCACCCATCGTGAGTGTAGTATAGCGTTGGTAAGATACCGAGGTCATCCAATGACACAAGAGCTTTTAGTATCGGTTTATCCTCAACGTCTAATCATATCAAAAGTTTTAGAAAAGGTTTTTAAACACGAAAAATAAAAACTAAAATGCTGAAAATAAAAATAAAATAAAAACAGATAGACAAGATCAATCACTTGGATCCGACTCACCTTTAATGTAACCTTTGATGATTTCCGCACTTTTGCACTTTTTAAGAGATTATCTTAGTTATAGTAGTAGGCCCCTCTTTTGAAGATGACGTTACCCTCAACCCAGTGGTTTGAGTCAGCAAGGATATAATCACAAAGGGTCAGAATATTGGAAGATAATTAATTAAGTTATTAATGCGTAATGTGGCAGGGCCCCTCTTTTGAAGGCGACGTTACCCTCGGCTCTTTTGAAGGCGACATTACCCTCGGCTAAGTCGCTTGAGTCAGCAGGGATACAATCCCAAGTAGCCGAGTTAATGTATTAATAGTAGTTTACATATGAGGGGATCAAGCTATTCGCACCCCCGCCATCCAATACCAGTGGGTATTGAAGGAGGTCCTAGTAAGCTTGACCCAGGTCCTTGCAGGATCTATACACTGAATAAGGCAAGAACCTTACCAAACCATTCCCTTAACCCCCGACCAGGTAACCAACATATCTCTATATAGACCGTAGAGATATGAATGGTGCAAATATTTTATTTTATATAGACAGTAAAATAATGTCAAGACACCACAGACAAATGATAAGGAAGTTTCCCCTTCAACATAAGAAACTAGTTATTAAAGTCATTAATACAAAACCAAATAAAAAGTGCGAAAAGATTAAAAATCAAAAGTATTACATTAAATGCTTGTCTTCACCAAGTGATGTAAGAGACTTAGGCAAACATGGCCTTTGATTGTCAAGAACTCTTACTATCAATCTTGGATCCCGAGACTACTACACACACTCTAAGTGGATGATGGATGATGGTGGTGGATATGGGTGTTGTGATGGTGGTGGAGTGTGGGTGAAGTGGGAGAGAGGTGGTTTGCCAAGGGATGCCTTTGAAGTGAACCAAGTACCCCTATTTATAGCCTGCACAGAAGCCCAGACACGGCCCCGTGTCCATCCTTATTCTCTTTCTTCATTTATTACAATTTGTCTGCATTAGCTCCACACGCCCCGTGTCCGCTGGGCACGGCCCCGTGTGCAGAAGCGTATCTGTACTATCAAGATTTGCAAGATTCTGCGTATCTTAGCATTGACCATGGCCCATGTTGAGCTGGACACGCCCCCGTGCTGGGAATAGAAGCTTCCATTGTTTTGTCTTTTCTGCAGACACTTGGCCACGCCCCCGTGTCCGCTGGCCATAGGACCGTGGTCAGCCTTCTGATTACTTGTTTTTGCTTGTGAAGATGCTGTAGAGGGGTCGGGCATGCCACGTTTATTCCTTTCCTTTGTATTATGTTAGATTTTGCTGCATATTTGTTCCTTTTGTTCATTTAAGCTCATTTGGTCCTGAAAATACAAAAGGAAGACAAAAGCATACTTTTTCCAACATTAGTACTAAAAAAAGGGTTAGTTTTATGCCTCATTTGATGTAATTTATATGTTGCATTTTACACACATCAAATACCCCCACACTTGAATCTTTGCTTGTCCTCAAGCAAAACTCTTTATTATGTGGCTTACACACCCAAATGGAATTGGTAGGAGAGAAATTTTTGGGCTTGTCTTGAGTGTCGGGAATCCAAGATCTTTTTTGGGTTTTATTTTTATGCTATTTACAATCCTATTCGTTATGATTTATTTAGAACGTTTCATAAGAGAAATTACTTATTTGGGCATAACATGCCTTTTTAAAATTCCATTCATATACAAGTTCACATACCTCACGGGAGATCACTCAACACTCGGCCGAAGATGTATTTTTGTGAAACACTTGAGACCGGCATGGAACTTACTTCTACCATATGCTTGCCAAGCAATCAATCCTCCTCCTTTTTTATCACGACGCTATTGGTTGTAAATTTGTAAAAATATAACCTTTATAGAACTTGTTATTTCCAAATTAAACCAAGACAAGTAAAAAAATGAAAAGTTTTTGAAAAAATTTGGGGTGATTAGCTGTTCCAATAGAGTTTTGTGTAAGGCTTGTTATTAGGACTTGCAAAATTCAAGGTTTTAGCATCCCCCCACACTTAAATTACACATTGTACTCAATGTGTCCCAAAAATAAGTTTTTAGGTTGATTGAATGTGTAAAAAGGTGTTTAAAAACAAAAGTTTATGTTACTGGGCGTCTGTACACGGGTCCGTGTTGGTCCGGACACGGCCCCGTGTTCAGATTGTCAGTATCATAATTAACAGAAGGCTGGGCACGGGGGCGTATTCAGTGAGCACGGCCCCATATCCAGTTACCTGAACTGGGCGTTTTTTGCAGATCCTTGAGCACGGGGGCGTGTTGGGGTGGACACGGCCCCGTGCTGAACTTGCTGTAATGAAGAAAAATTGTCGGGAGGCTCTGTTTTTGTGCATGGGTTGTGGGTTCAAGTTTCCCTTAGTAACCTCCACCATTTCGAGTGTGTTTTATTCCAATACAACATTATCCAAACACCAAAAACCATCATTCATTAGAAATAACAATTACAAAGGATCCTAGAAAATGGAAATAAAACTAGAAATGAAAAACTACAAGTTCCTAGGATAGATAGGTCAAGTAACGTAGGACGTCATTTTAAGGAGTTCTACCATATTGTAGAATAGCCCGGAAATAGCTCTCCGGTACTGAAGCGTGTTGTAGAACTCGGAACCAAGGGACGTCTCTTTAAATGTCGTTGAGCCATTCTTCTATCTCCTTAGGGAGAAAGAAGGCGAGGCTCATTTTCCTCAATGTTTTGTGGAGGAGGTGTGACGGCTACTGGGACCCCGTGTAGTATGTTGAGAGGGGGTTCCGGGGGTATGACATACCACTCAGCCGGAATAATGACTTCCGGCACCACATTCCACTCCCTTTGTGAAATGATTGGGCACCATAGGAGGAAAAGCAAGAATATTCAACCTTTGGTGCAAAAGGTTGACTTCTCGAAGGCACCCCTCTAATCCCACCGTCAAGTGATTTATACGGTCAACCAAGGCTTCCTCTACTCCTGTCATCTCATCAATGGCCTCTCTTAGGCATAAACGTAGTTGACTAGAGAGTCTTCCACTGATGATCTTCTTCCTTGTCGGTCGTTCCTTGAGTGTGCTGATGATGTTTCGCTATTCCTGCTCGACATTCTAGGAAAACAAGCCGAAAAATTTCTAATGAATGAAACAGTACTCTGGCCACGGCCCCGTGCTCGCTGAGCACGGCCCCATGGCCACATCTCTGCAGATTTTTGAAACAAGGAATCTTATAGTTTAAATTGTTTTTCTGATTTTTGAAACATTTTTAAACAGAAATAACTTAAAACAGTGTTGTATAACTTATTTTTGATAAGATTTCTTGAATAAAAACCTAACAATCATAACACTAAAGCTTGAAATCATGGAGATTTCAAGTTTTAATGGAGGTTTTGAGGAGAGAATGAAGAAGAAGGCAATGGACAAAAGTAGAAAAGACAAGATGGTTGTTGAGAACCTTCTTTAGAATATACCTTGTAGGGTATATGTGAAGATCCCACCAGATCTTTGTCTTTGGAATGAGTCCAAGGGTGCAGGAATCTTGCTGCATTTATAGAAAACGACAGCTTGCTGGACACGGCCCCGTGTTGGCTGAACACGGCCCCGTGTTCAGATAAGATTCTGACACTCTTTTGTCCGTATTCTGACCCAAAGTCAGACAAGAATCTTTAGGTGGGCACGGGGGCGTGTTGACCTGGACACGGCCCCGTGGCCAGAGGCTTTTATGAAGTTTCGTCTATTTTTAAGGAAGTTATCCGAATCGGGTGGTTCCTTACTGGACGGAACAACACTGAAGTGCCTGAGGTACCTTAATTGCCCTAGTTTAAGACAAGAACGCAAGAGGTTATCGGAACGGGTGAATCCTAAGCTAAATACCGGTGGGCGAGACCATCCTTTATTTCCCTTGTCCGGGCTCTCGTTAAAGAAGGTATATGTTGAATCGCTCGGGTCTATGTATGCATCAGTGGAAATCGATGGGGGAGTCCTTCATGGCACAATCGACACAGGGACGACTATCGCTCAAATTCTCACAAAAGTTGGAGGTGCTTTCGGGAGCAACGATGTTGTCAAATTCCGAATGCGATCTCAATAACTCTCCTTGATCGTTGTCTTGAGATGAATTAGTTATTTCCATTTCAAGTTCTTTTATCAATCGGAGAATTACTTCTTCCATTTGGAATAATTCGTCAAGAATCATTTCATTTAGAAGAGATTATTGAGAGCATTCGAGGGAGAGATAGGGATTGTTTTTACTTTCGCCCCTCTTAAGGCTACAGGAAAACGATGGGTCTATATAGTGGGGAGTGTAATTTAAAAAATAATATTTTAAATCCTCATGAGATCCGCCACATATTTGACACCACGCACCATAAGAGGAGTGAAAGTAAAAATGATCAGTATCACTCATGTTTGTGTCAGAAATTACCAACCGTCGGGATCTTACGGTTCTGTTTTCAGTATCTGAAGCATGGGCACGGGGGCGTGTTTAGTGGACACGGCCCCGTGTTCAGCTACTGTCTGACTTAAAACAGGATTGCCAGTACCAAAGATTGGACACGGGGGCGTGTTCAGCGGGCATGGCCCCGTGCTGAGCTCTGCAGAAGATAAAAAATCTAGAAAAATCCTAAAAAAACAGAAAAAATAAGAAAACCGATTAGGCCGTTGATTCCTAACTTTCTTAAAATCCTTGTGTCCCCGGCAGCGGCGCCAAAAAGCTTAATGCGTGTGTAGCGTTATATATTTTTCTTTATATTTTAAGCCCTTTTTAACACGTTAGTCAAGTTTTTAAATTTATAAAACACGATATTCTACTAACACTAAACATGCATATGGGCAAGTGCACCCATCGTGAGCGTAGTATAGCGTTGGTAAGATACCGAGGTCCTCCAAGGACATAAGAGCTTTTAGTACCGGTTTATCCTCAACGTCTAATCAAATCAAAAGTTTTAGAAAAGGTTTTTAAACATGAAAAATAAAAACTAAAATGCTGAAAAATAAAAATAAAATAAAATAAAAATAGATAGACAAGATGAATCACTTGGATCCGACTCGCCTTTAATATAAGCTTTGATGATTTCTGCACTTTTGCCCTTTTTAAGAGATTATTTTAGTTATAGTAGTCGGCCCTCTTTTGAAGGTGAGGTTACCCTCAACCCAGTGGTTTGAGTCAGCAAGGATACAATCCCAAAGGGTCGGAATATTGGAAGATAATTAATTAAGTTATTAATGCGAAATGTGGTAGGCCCCTCTTTTGAAGGCGACGTTACCCTCGGCTAAGTGGTTTGAGTCAGCAGGGATACAATCCTAAGTAGCCGGGTTAATGTATTAATACTAATTTACATATGAGGGGATCAAGCTATTCGCACCCCCGCCATCCAATACCAGTGGGTATTGAAGGAGGTCCTAGTAAGCTTGACCCAGGTCCTTGTAGGATCTATACACTGAACAAGGCAAGAACCTTACCAAACCATTCCCTTAACCCCCGACCAGGTAGCCAACATATCTCTATATAGACCGTAGAGATATGAATGGTGAAAATCTTTTATTTTATATAGACAGTAAAATAATGCCAAGACACCACGGACAAATGATAAGGAAAATTCACTTTCAACATAAGAAACTAGTTATTAAAGTCATTAATACAAAACCAAATAAAAAGTGCGAAAAGATTAAAAATCAAAATTATTACATTAAATGCTTGTCTTCACCAAGTGATGTAAGAGACTTAGGCAAACATGGCCTTTGATTGTCAAGAACTCTTACTATCAATCTTGGATCCCGAGACTACTACACACACTCTAGGTGGATGATGGATGATGGTGGTGGATGTGGGTGTTGTGATGGTGGTGGAGTGTGGGTGAAGTGGGAGAGGGGTGGTTTGCCAAGGGATGCCTTTGATTTTGCTGCATATTTGTTCCTTTTGTTCATTTAAGCTCATTTGGTCCTAAAAATACAAAAGGAAGACAAAAGCATACTTTTTCCAACATTAGTACTAAAAAAGGGTTAGTTTTATGCCTCATTTGATGTAATTTATATGTTGCATTTTACACACATCATGCATGGACTATCGTGAGCTTAACAAACTCACTGTCAAAAACCGTTATCCTCTTCCTTTCATCGATGATCTCTTTGATCAACTTCAAGCCGCAACTTGCTTCTCTAAGATCGACCTCCGATCTGGCTATCATCAACTTCGTGTTCTCGAAGAGGACATTCCCAAAAGTGCATTTCGCACTCGTTATGGTCACTATGAGTTCGTGGTTATGCGTTTTAGCCTGACCAATGCACCTGCCGTTTTCATGGATTGTTTTGTAATTGTCTTCATTGATGATATCCTCATTTATTCGAAAACTCAAGCTGATCATGAACGTCATTTACGCCTCATTTTTGAACTCTTAAGTGGTGAACGTTTGTACACGAAATTCTCTAAGTGTGAATTTTGGATCAAAGAAGTTCAATTCCTCGGACATAGTGAGTGAAAAAGGAATTCATGTTGACCCTTCCAAGATCGAAGCAGTGAAGAATTGGATCGCGCCTAAATCCCCTTCTGAAATTCGTTCTTTCCTAGGATTGGCGGGCTACTACCGCCGATTCATCTCGAACTTTTCAAAAATCGCCGTTACCCTCACTTTGTTGACTCAGAAATAGAAACCTTTTGTTTGGGGTCCTGAACAAGAGGAATCCTTTCAAACTCTTAAGGACTTGCTTTGCAATGCTCCTATACTTGCTCTTCCTAATGGAAACGATGATTTCATTGTATATTGCGATGCATCGAACCGTGGTCTTGGTTGTGTTCTCATGCAATGAGACAAGGTCATCGCGTATGCTTCTAGACAGTTGAAAATACATGAGAAGAACTACACTACCCATGATCTCGAGCTTGGTGTAGTTGTCTTTGCATTAAAGATTTGGCGACACTACCTATATGGTACAAAGTGTGTGGTCTTCACCGACCATAAGAGCCTACAACATATCTTCAATCAAAAAGAGCTAAACATGCGTCAACGTCGTTGGGTGGAATTACTTAACGACTATGACTGTGAAATTCGCTACCATACTAGCAAGGAGAATGTCGTGGCCGACGCACTCAGTCGTAAATCTCATGTTAGTAGCATTCGTTCTTCTCAAATTGTTAGTGATATTCATACTTGCATTCGTGAAGCTTAGTATTCGTCAGCCAATGAAGGAAGTTTATTCGTAGAGATACGTGATGCTTCTAAAGACCAACTTGTGACAAAATCAGACGGACTCCAATACTATCTCGATCGCATTTGGGTGCCAAATCGCGACAACCTTCATGAACTCATAATGAACGAGGCACACAAGTCCAGATACTCTATTCATCCTGATGCTGATAAGATATACCATGACCTTCGTACGTCCTATTGGTGGCTTGGTATGAAGAAAGGCATTGCCACTCATGTTTCAAAATGTCTCACTTGCTCGAAAGTCAAAGCTGAGCATCTGCGTCCTTCTGGGTTACTCGAACAACCCGAAATCCCTGTTTGGAAATGGGATAGCATTGCTATGGACTTCGTAACCAAACTTCCTCGCACACCTTCTGGTCATGATAGCATTTGGGTAATCATTGACCGTTTGACCAATTCCGCTTACTTTCTCCCCATTCGTGAGGATTTCAAGGTTGAGAAGCTAGCTCGAGTCTACACAGATGAAATCATATGTCGTCATGGTATTCCCATTGACATCATCTCTAACCATGATGGTCGTTTCACTTCACGTCTTTGGCAAACATTCCAAACCGCTATGGGTACTCACTTGAATCTTAGTACGGCTTTTCATCCTCAAATGGATGGACAGACTGAACGTACTATCCAAACCCTAGAGGACATGCTTCGCTCTTGTGTCATCGACTTTGGTGGTAATTGGGATGTACATTTACCTTTGATTGAGTTCTCGTACTACAACAGCTACCACTCCAGTATTCAAATGGCTCTTTTTGAGGCGTTATATGGTCGCAAGTGCCGATCTCCTATTTGTTGGCATGAGATTGGTGATACTCAACTTACTGGCCCTGAGCTCATACAAGAGACGACGGATAAGATCCTTCAAATCCGCGGCAATCTCCTCAAGGCTAGAAGCAGACAAAAGAGCTATGCCGATAAGAGATGCAAACCTTTGGAGTTTAATGTTGGTGATCATGTGTTACTCAAAGTATCTCCTTGAAAAGGAGTAATCCGTTTAGGTAAAAAGGGAAAACTTGCCCCTCGCTTTGTTGGTCCTTTCATGATACTCGAGAGGATTGGCAAGGTGGCATATCGACTCGATTTACCTCAAGAACTCAGCAACGTTCATCCAACATTTCACTTCTCGAACCTTAAGAAGTGCTTAGCTGATGAAGGACTTCAAGTTCCTATCGACCACCTGCAAATCAACGAGACTCTTCATTTTGTGGAAAAACCGATCAAAATCATAGATCGAGGAACCAAACAACTTAGGTGCAACAAAATTCCCATAGTTAAGGTTCGTTGGGAAGGAAAGCGTAGTGCCGAATTCACTTGGGAACTCGAGAGCGAGATGAAGACCAAGTATCCACAACTCTTCATTAAGCCTTCCTCTTAGATTTCGAGGAGGAAATCTCCTAAAGTAGGGGAGACTGTAACGCTTCGCATTTTTGTACTTTACTGTTTTAGCAAGTCTTGTTCAACTTTACATTTTTAGACACTTGTACTCTTGTTGTATTCTATTTCGTTTCAAGTTGTAATCCGAGACAATTGATCATAATGAAAACACAAGTCTTTTAATCATATTCATGTTAGACTTATGTGCAACTGGTAATCATAATTCACGTTTTGAACGCTATAATATTCATGATTCTTGATTCTTCATTACACATTGATGCTTGATACTCGAAAAACCGATTAAAACATGTAAAATAATCAAAGTTGGAAAATAAAATATGGAAAACAAGTCCATCCGTACGAATGGAGTACATTCGTACGAACCCACTCGAAACCTAGGAAACCCTAATTTTCACTCGAAATCTATATTAAGGCACACTACCTCACTTCTAAACTTTCCTTTTCCTTACAAACGCTCCCAGAATTTCCTTGTTGCGATCAGAAGCTTTGTAAGCACTTCCCTTCTTTTCAATTACATTTCTATTTCATTTCTTGTATCTAGATCACACACTCTTGAACTTTTACTAAACTTCTTGATTTAAACTATCTCGAAGATGGTTCCCCCTCGTTTTGCTTGGGCAAACTGTTGGGGAGCATCATTTATACGAGATTGGATAAAAGTCCATAAAAATTCATAACACTTTACAACTTAATTTTAACTTCCATTATCATGTGATCTTGATAGAATCTGGAACCCGTCGAACCCCAACTCGTTCCATACTTAAGGGCCTGCATTAGGGTTAATTTCATCAAGAAATGACCTGATTAAGCGGATCAAACAAAGGTTTCATCAAGAACAGACGATTCGTACGAATGGACTGGGTCCATCCGTACGAATGGACTTTGCTTCACATCTTCTGTTTTGATTTTCAATTCTATTCACACATTTGTTTGTCACCGATTAAACGTGTTATCAAGTGATTTAAGTAAATTAAACAAATACTTCAACATTTTCAACCAAATCAGTTAAGAACTGAGACTTTTCATAACGTAAATAGTCCATCCGTACGAACAGACTCTAATACCCACAACGAATTATTTTATCTTCTGTTCTATCTCTGGGTTAATACCTAATCATTTTATTTTACTGTTTAAATCATTTATCTTATTATTTTAACAATCGAATCATCCTGTATCACACTTTAACAGTCGGTACGTTTTAAACAGGAACGCCCAACTGTACGAATGGACTATGTCCACCCGTACGAACGGACTGCCAAACACTTTAACTCATTTAATTCCCGTTTTAACAGAAAGCCCATCCACACAAATGGACTATGTCCATCCATACGAATGGACTGTCAAGCATTTACCTCGTTTTATTTCACGTACTTTAAACATTCTGATCTGACACTCTTTCACATCAGTAACCTTATACTCTCGTTTAACCATTTCAGATTGATCTCGAGACTTCATCAACTCCGCTCGCGGTTTAAGTGTATTCCCTACGCAAAATTGTGAGTATACTCGATCCCATTTTATTTTAAACACTTTTGGGTGCGACATGTACATTATACAAAAATACGCAACACTTGAGACTTGTTTATTCAAATCACACTCTATCCACATTTAAACATGAAAACATATGATACTTGTTAATCTCATATGCTATGTATACATTTGTGTCTATATACTCATTAACTTTGCTAGCCTACCTTAACAGTTATAGTGCTATAGGATTAACGCACCGCCCTTTATTCTTGGATTGTTAAGTAAAACATGTTACACCCTCTTCGTCTCGACGATGTTGGGTAATCAAGATTGCGTTGGAAACTTGGGTTTGACATATAGTTTACACTAGTTCAGCATATTAGTAACTTGTATGTGTTATTCATATTGGATATTAGCACGTTTAAACATTTTATTATTATGCTATGTATTCAAACTTGTATACTCGCCAACATTTTGTTGATATTTATTTTAATACATGGTGCAGGTTGAAAGATGATGCTAGTGAAGAAATAAAGTTTAGGGTGGACTTAGAAACACACCTTAGAAATAACCCAAGTTTTGATTCTATGTTTTGATACAATTTGATTATGTTTTGAACCATGTATGACAATTTAGTATTTATGAAATTTTGATTTAATTATATTGTCACAATTAGTGTTATGATAACTTGAGCGATTTGTTTTCGTCTCACTCCGGTGTTACCGCCATCAATTGGGGTGTGACACTTTCTGGTTCTACCCTCCAACTCCAAACATGACGTCCTCCTAAGCAGAGATGCCCCTCGAGGACTTCAACACAGTAGCATCTACCGTCCATGGCGAAGTACGTTTCCCTATTGAGATGAGGGTAGGATTTATCTATGCCAACCGAGAGTGCCTTGTAACTGAGGAGGCACAACCCACAAAAGTCCAAAAGCAACAAAACCGAGCAGGAAAAATAGGCTATCAATCCAAAATTTCCGGAACAAACAATAATGTGAGGGCCTTTAATCTCAGAGAACATTCCCACCCACCTGAAGCAAGTTTTGTTCAAAAACATGGATGTCTTCGCGTGGAAACACTGGATATGATTGGGGTCCTACGCGATCTTGCGGAGCACAAATTAAGCACCTTTAAATATGTCGAGCCAATCATGCAGCAGAGGCGGAACATGGGAGTAGACAAGACGAAGGCCATGAACGAGCAGGTCATTGACCTCCTAAACGCAGGCATTATCCGTGAGCTCAGATATCAGACCTGGTTCGCCAATCCTGTCATGATCAACAAGGGTAATGGATCCTAGCGCATGTACGTCGACTACAAGGATCTCAACAAGTCTTCCCCAAGGAAAACTACCCGCTCCCCGAAATTGACCAAAAGGGAAACTCTCTCGTGCCTTTTCGTTTGATAAGTAGCATGGACGCTAGATATACCGTCATGTCCAAATGGCCCTAAAGGACGAGGACAAAACTGTATTCTGAACATAAATGAGTATGTTCTGTTACATAAAGATGCCTTTCGGCCTGAGAAACGCAGGAACTGCTTACCAACGCCTCATGGACATGGCGTTCAAGAATTACATCAGCGTAAACGTGGAGATATATGTGGATGACCTCGTCATCATAAGCGCGGACGAGGATCTCATGCTCAAAGATATTTAAAAAACTTTTGACAACCTCTGAAGCATCAAGATGAAGCTCAATCCTGAGAAATGTTCTTTCGGATGGAAGAAAGGAAATTTCTGGCCGTTATCATCACAAAGGATGGTTTCCGCGCCAATCCTAAAAAGGTGCAGGCCATTGAATGCATGCCCTCTCCATCCTCAATCAAAGAAGTTCAGACCCTCAATAGCAGCCCGGTAGCGCTAAACCGCTTCCTCACAAATCACGCTACTCGAGCTTATCCATTCATCAGTGACGTGCGTGCGGATGTATATATTTTTAGTTATATTTTTAGCTCTTTTTACTCGCCGATTTCAAGTTTAAATTTATAAAACATGATTTTACACTATCACTCTACACACACGCTAGGGCAAGTATACCCATCGCGGACGTAGTATAGTGATGGCAAGATACCGAGGTCGTCCAAGGACACAAGAGCTTTTAGTATCGGCTTATCGTCAACGTCTAATCAAACCAACTTTTGAGAAAAGATTTTTAAGCTAATAAAAAGATAAAAATGGAAAATAAAAAAAAGATAAAAAAAAGATAGACAAGAAAGAATCACTTGGATCCAACTTATCCTTCATGTACCCTTTTGATGATTTCCGCACTTTGGGGATTTTAAGAGATTATCTTAGTTATAGTAGTAGGCCCCTCTTTTGGAGGTGACATTACCCTCAACCTAGTGGCTTGAGTCAGCAAGGATACAATCTCACTAGGTTGGAATATTGAAAGATAATGAAGTAAGTTATTAATGCAAAATGTGGTGGACCCCTTGTAAAAGCCGGCGATCACCCTCAACCCGTTGGTCTGAGTCAGCATGGATACAGTCCTCGCGGGGTTGGTTTAAAGTTTTAATAGTAGTTTAAGAATAAGGGATTCAAGCTTTTTGCACCTCTCCTGTGGTGGGTAATGCCCACTCTGACTCGTGAGGTGTTACTGGGCTTGAACCAGGTTCTCGCATGATCTCTACACTGAACGAGACATAGAATTACCCAAACCACCTTCTAATCTCCCTTTCGGGTTAATTAACATGCTTTATTTAGATCGTAAAGACATAAACATGTTGAATAAACGAACATATGAAGAATAGTTTGAATAATTCGCCTTCAATATAAAAAAAAAAACTAATTATTAAAGTCATTAATACAAACCCAATTAAAAAGTAGCCAAAGATTGGAAATCAAAAAAGAAATACATAAAAGATAAGTCTTCACCAAGTGATGTAAAAATTTAGCCAAGCATGGCCTTTGTTTGACAAAGATTCTTACGATCAATCTTGGATCCCAAGACTACACACACACTCTAAAGATTGAAAAATGGATGATGGTGGCGGATGATGGTGTTGTAGTGGTGGTGGAGTGGTGGCATGTGAGAGAGAAGTGGTTTGCCAAGGGATAAGTTGAAGTGGAACCAAGCACTTCTATTTATAGCTGTAAACAGAAGCTTCAGCACGGCCTGTGCCCGGCTGACACGGCCCTATGTTCATCTCTCTCTCTCTCTTCCTCATTAACTGCTTATCAGATGTTGTACTAACACGGCCCCGTGTGTCAACGGCACGGCCCGTGGCCAAAGTACTTGTTGTACTATCGTAGATTCTGCAAATCTTTGAGTTGACCACGCCCCGTGTTGGCCTAGCACGGCCCCGTGTTAGCTGCCATTTTTGTCTTTTGCAGTTGTCTTTTTCTTCTGCCCAGTATCCATCCTTGGACACGGCCCGTGTCAGGTGGACACGACCCCGTGTCAGCCTTCTGTTCTTGTTATTTTGAGGTTTGGATGTGAATCGGGGCTTGACGAGCTGCGACAATTCCTTCTTCTTTTCATTTATGTTGGATTTTGCTGTCTTTTTGCTCCTTTTGCAAATTTAAGCTCTTTTATCCCTGAAAATGTAAAAGGAACGAAAACACAAGCTTTTTCCAACATTAGTACAAAAAAGGGTTGCTTTTACGCCGTATTTGACATAATTTATATGTTGTATTTTAATCACATCAAATACCCCCACACTTGAATCTTTGCTTCTCCTTAAGCAAAACTCTATTACGTGGCTTACACTCCCAAACGGAATAGGTAGAAGAGAAGGTTTTTGGGTCCTATCTTTAGAGTGTCGGGTATCCAAATTCTAAATTTATTTTTGTTTTTATTTTACTTACAATCCTATTCGTCATGATTTATTTAGAACTTAATTTATGAAAAATTATTTACTTTGGGCATAATATGTCTTTGTAAAATTGTATATAGTTATATACAATTTTACACACCTCACAAGTATTCACTCAACACTCGGCCAATATTAAGTGAAACGCTCGTGCCCGATTTGGAACTTACTCCTACCATAGGCTTGACAATCGATCAAACCTCCTCATTTTGACGTTAAATCCTTATAAGTATTAAGAGGACTTTGAAAGGTAGGTGCTGGTTGGGGTTTGGTAAGTTTTATTTGAGAAAGTGGTAAAAACGTAAACTATCGGTTTTTCTATTTCTTTTTTTAGCTTAGTAAAAAAATACTTTGGCATATTTTTCAAATTTTTCTGATTTTTTTTTTGGTTGCCAAAGTTGAAACTGAGCCGTAGTTATAATTTCATAACCGATAAATTTATAAAAATGAAGGATGAAAAATGAAAAGGGTAGTTTTTGTGGGTTTGAAATGAAAAAGGTTTTTAAGGCTCAAAGTGTTTAACTAAGGGGGTGTTTTTGGATAAAGCAAGGAAAATAAAGGTTTTGTTTAAAAAATGGGTTTGTCCTAATGCCTCTATCATTTACTTACTTGGATTTTTTCCGGTAAGGACTTGGAACGTATCGGGTTGTCAAGTTCTAGATTCGTGAGAACCAAATGGGCTATTCACACAAGAAACGAAAATTGAGCAATTAGTAAAGATGTATATTTTTATGCTCGGTAATGGCTCAAAACTAACTTTTGTGGGAAAATGGGTCATAGTGTAACAATAAAAAGAAGAATTTTTGAAAAAGTTTGGGGTGTTTAGCGGTTCCAAGGTGAGTTTTGTGTAAGGCTTGATTTAGGACAAATGATTCAAGGTTTTTATTATCCTCCCCCCACACCTAAATTACACATTGTCCCCAATGTGTCCCAAAAATGATTTATTTTGGAAAAATGCGTAAAAAGTATGAAAATAACAAAAAAATTTTGGTAACTAGCACTTGCAGCACGGCCCCATGCTATGGGGACACAGCCCCGTGTCCAAAGTGCCAGTAACAAATGAAATTAGAAGACTTACAGTGGGGTGGCCACGGGGGCGTGCTTGGTGAGCACGGCCCATGCCACCTTCTGGACAGGGAATGTTTGACAACAGTAAGATGGGCACGGGGGCGTGCTAAGTGAGCACGACCCCGTGCTGCAGCCACTGTTTTGTAGAAAATGAGTCGGGAGGCTTCTGTTTTACATGCATGGGTTCCATTTCATCATCCATTTTGTGTTTCCGTTTTCTCTAACACATTTATTTGAAATACCACCATCCAAACATCAATTTTTTTCCATTAAAATAGAAACATTACAAGGAAATGAAAAATTACAAACCTACGTAAACTAAAGCTAGATAGATAAAATCTTGGAAATACCTTTCCGAGATTGATTTTTAACAACCTAAAAGCTATATTCCTAGATTTATGAATGTTGGAAGATGGAGGACTAATAGCTTTTATTGGAAATACTCAAGCTAGAGGTCGTTGAGCATTTCTTCAATCTCCCTTGGTAGGAAGATAAAGGGCTCTTCTTCCACCTCGTCTTGCGCGGGTGCGGGATTGATAGGGACCTCAAAAGTGGCGTCAATAGGAGGAGGTTCCAGAATTTCAACATCCCAACCCGTAGGTTGTATGATCTCGTTGGCTAGGTTCCAATCTTCTTGTGGGAAGATTGGCTCCATGGGAGGTAAAGCCAAGATATTCAACCTTTGATGCAAAAGGTTGATTTCTCTGAAACAATCCTCCATCCCCATGGTAAGGTAGTTCACTCGATCTATGAGAAATCCCTCCACCAATGCCATCTCATCAAGGCTCTCCCTTAAGGCACTCACGTATCTTACGAGAGTGGCCTCGATTAAGAGCCTTCTTCCTCTCCTTTGACTTATGGAGCTTGTCGACGATGTTCCACTCTGTTGGCTCGCCATCTTGAGAGAAAATGACCAACCGTTAAAAAGAAATGAAAGATCATAACATTCAACACTGCCTCGTGCCCACCTAGCACGGCCCCGTGCTACTCTATCTATTCCAGATTTTTAGCTCTAAAATTTTTATTTTAAGTTAGTTTTGACTGATTTTTAATTTTCTGAACGTAAATAACTTAAAATAATATTTTACTAACGTGAATTTGCAAAACCTTGAGCTAAAAATCAAGAGTATGAGCCTACATTGAAGCTTTTGAAACTTCAAGCTTCAAGGGAGTTCATGGAGGATGAAGAAGAGGAAATGCACAAAAGAGGAAAAGACAAGAAGCCCAATTGAGAACTTTTTAAGAACATACCTCTTATTGTATGTGTGAAGAATCTCAGAGATCTTTCCTTTTGAGAATGGTTCCAGACATTCTCCTAAAGGCAGACTTTATAGACAGTGATAGCACGCGGACACGGCCCCGTGCCTGGGCAGCACGGCCCCTTGCCGGATTCATGTGTCAGAGAATGTTGTCCGTTAGTTGAACACGGCCTACGTCACTGTCGACACGGCCCCGTGTCGAAAAAATACGAGTGGCACGGCCCCGTGTTAGTTCGACACGTCCCATGTTACTGGAAGAGAGTGGGCACGGCCCCGTGTTCAAGGAACACGGCCCCATGTCAGAGTTTTTATTTAATTTTTTACCTAAATATTTAAGGAATTATCCGATGTCAGGTGGTTCCTTACTGATTGGAACAACACCGTATTGTCGGATATACCGCAGACTTAGGCGAGGGATACGAAAACGCAAGACGTTGTCGGAAAGGTAGAAGAGTTCTTTAAAAATGGAAAAATAGGATCTTTCCTTATTTACCTTTTCCGGGCTCTTTTTAAAGAATGTGTGAGTCGATTCGCTCCTATCCATGTTGTTGGTGTGAGATTCACACACGGTAAGGGGGACCGTCACGGCTGAATCGATACAGAGACGACTATCACTTTCGTTTTCGTGGTCGTCTATGGTAGAGGTTTGGTTGACCTCGGTGTTGTCGTGTATGCCTATTCTTTCCTCCATCGGTTCTCCATCGGATGGAATCTTTGATGAATCTCACGCCTTCAAGTAAGATTCTATCTCTTGGATTTTTTGGATGATCCTTTTTTTCTATTTCACCTATGGGTTCTAGGTCGTCTAGAAAGGAGGATCAATGGGGTTCAGGCGGAGGGATTTCCTTGTTATCTCTATTCTGGCTTATTTCGGGGGTTTCGTTACATTAAAACTATGGGGCTAAATAGTGAGGAGCGAAGTTTAGAACGCCACATTCTGCTTCTTCATGATCCTCCCCACAAAAATCGCACCATAACCCGTAAGAGTGGCAGGGGTAGAAATAATCAAAGAAATCCATATATATATATTAGATCGTCGGGATCAGGTGGCCACTATTTTCTTACAAACAAAGAGTTTGGCACGGCCCCGTGCTGCACTCTGTATCTGGGAGAAAATAGTTTTAAGATTCTAGAGAGTTGACACGGCCCGTGTCAATTCTGCAGAAAGGGGAAAAATAAAAGAAAAAGAAGAAAAACCTAAAAGAAAAGGAAGAAAATGATTAGGTCATTAATTTTAAGCTTTCTTAAGTGATGCAGGGCTATCTTCTTATTTGAATTTTAAAAGTTTGTTTTATGTTTTATCTTTTATATTTATGTTTATCTTTAAGGTTGTTAGGGTCTAGTATAAATAGAGTTGTTGGTGAACATTTATGTTTAGTTTTTGGTTGATTATTAATATAAAGAACTTTGTTCTTGGAACCTTTGGTTCGACTTATCGTCTTTGATTATCAATTGTTTCTTGAGCCATTTGAATGCTTCCGTAACTGCATCAGGTGGTATCAGAGCTTTGGTTTTCAAATGGCTCTGTGTGGAGGAAGATGTTTGTTTGATCGTAGATTCACAGACAGAGGAAACGACAGAAGCATGTTCGTTTCACGTGCTCGTGGAGAAGATCGACGTCCTGTTCGTAGAACCGCCGACCGAGGCAACGACAAAGTTGATTCCGACCCACGGGATCTTAAGATCAAGCGACTCCGGCAACGAGTTAGGGATCTTGAGTTACAACACAAGATCATACGACTTAAGCAAAGGGTCCGAGATCTTGAGGACTCATCGTCGTGCAAGGAAACGGAACCGGAAGAACCCATCGTGGATGAGTTATCCGGGGATGAGGAGCATCCTACCAATAGCGACACGATCTATGATTCTCCTCCCGTGTATGACGAATACGGGGACGAGGATTGGTATTCTTGGGTTACCGGTGATGGTCAGAACTTACCAGGTAATGAATCAGGTTTTCATAGTCATAATGTTGACGGTGTTTCTGTGGTCAACGGTGGCCATGCAAAGGTTAGCAACGACAATTTGCTTTGTTCTCTTATAAATGTTGCAAGCATCATTGTTTTTGATCCTACGGTGGTAATCAGTGGTCAGGCTAATGAAGAAGATAACTCTCTATTGGTGGGAGTTTTTTGTGAGACGGTGGTCAAGGGTGGTCATGCTTTACCCTTGGATTACACAAGAACCTCGCCAAATAGTTTGGAAGGTGACGAATTAATTTCTAAGTCTTCGGAAGTCACAAAATATATTGCATATTTGAATATTTTTTCCAAAATTCAAGATATGGATAATTTGAATTTTGCTAAATATTTGGATAGTAATTATGAAAGATGATGAAAAGGTGGAGATTGTTACAGTGCACGTGGACTTGCATGTTGCAAGTGGGTTTCATGGTTACATAGATAACACAAATGAATTAGGGGAATGTGGGCCTTTCATTTACACCAATAATGAACAAAACATAGCAGACTCTATTAAAGTCTCGATTGTGAACATGAGTTGGTCTAATGTTTCATTTGACCCGGGTGGTACAAGTCTAGAGTCGGGCAAGATGATCAAAGAAGTTGGACTGTTTAAGCGGGTCATCACAATAATAATTCAGAATCGGTTTGATGTTCCTTTTGATCCGGGTGGCTTTGGTCCGAAGGCAAAACTCGAGGACGAGTTTTTTTGAAGACGGGGAGTATGATGCAGGGCTATCTTCTTATTTGAATTTTAAAAGTTTGTTTTATGTTTTATCTTTTATATTTATGTTTATCTCTAAGGTTGTTAGGGTCTAGTATAAATAGAGGTGTTGGTGAACATTTATGTTTAGTTTTTGGTTGATTATTAAAGAACTTTGTTCTTGGAACCTTTGGTTCGACTTATCGTCTTTGATTATTAATTGTTTCTTCAGCCATTTGAATGCTTCCGTAACTGCATCACTAAGATTCTTGTGTCCCCGACAACGGCGGCAAAAACTTGAAGTGTGTGCGGGTGTGTATATTTTTAGTTATATTTTTAGCTCTTTTTATTCGTCGATTTCAAGTTTTAAATTTATAAAACACGATATTCAACTATCACTCTACACACACGCTAGGGCAAGTATACCCGTTGCGGACTTAGTATAGTGATGGCAAGATACTGAGGTCGTCCAAGGACACAAGAGCTTATAGTACCGGCTTATCGTCAACGTCTAATTGAACCAACTTTTGAGAAAAGATTTTTAAGCTAATAAAAAGATAAAAACAGAAAATAACAAAAAAAGATAAAAAATGGTAGACAAGAAAGAAACATTTGGATCCAACTTATCCTTCATGTACCTTTTTGATGATTTCTCCACTTTGGGCATTTTAAGAGATTATCTTAGTTATAGTAGTAGGCCCCTCTTTTGGAGGCGACGTTACCCTCAACCTAGTGGTTTGCGTCAGCAAGGATACAATCCCACTAGGTCGGAAGATTGAAAGATAATTAAGTTATTAATGCAAAATGTGGTGGACCCCTCATAAAAGGCGACGATCACCCTCAACCCGTTGGTCTGAGTCAGCATGGATACAGTCCTCGCGGGGTTGGTTTAAAGTTTTAATAGTGGTTTAAGAATAAGGGATTCAAGCTTTTTGCACCTCTACCGTGGTGGGTAATACCCGCTCAGACTCGTGAGGTGTTACCGGGCTTGAACCAGGTTCTCGCATGATCTATACACTGAACGAGACATAGAATTACCCAAACCACCCTTCTAATCTCCCTTTCGGGTTAATTAACATGCTTTATATAGACCGTAAAGACATGAACATGTTGAATAAACGAACATATGAAGAATAGTTTGAATAATTCGCCTTCAATATAAAAAAAACTAATTATTAAAGTCATTGATACATACCCAATTAAAAAGTAGCAAAAGATTGGAAATCATAAAAGAAATACATAAAAGATAAGTCTTTACCAAGTTGTGTAAGAATTTAGCCAAGCATGGCCTTTGTTTGACAAAGATTCTTACAATCAATCTTGGATCACGAGACTACACACACACTCTAACGATGGAAAAATGGATGTTGGTGGTGTAGTGGTGGTGGAGTGGTGGCAGGTGAGAGAGAAGTGGTTTGCTAAGGGATGAGTTGAAATGGAACCAAGCACTTCTATTTATAGCTGTAAACAGAAGCATTAGCACGGCCCGTGCCCGGCTGACACGGCCCCGTGCCCATCTCTCTTTCTCTCTTCCTCGTTAACTGCTTGTCAGATGTTGTACTAACACGGCCCCGTGTGTTAACGGTACGGCCCGTGGCCAAAGTACTTGTTGTACTATCGTAGATTCTGCAAATCTTTGAGTTGACCATGCCTCGTGTTGGCTTAGCACGGCCCTGTGTTGGCTGCCATTTTTGTCTTTTGCAGTTGTCTTTTTCTTCTGCCCAGTATCCATCCTTGGACACAGCCCGTATCAGGTGGACACGACCCCGTGTCAGCCTTCTGTTCTTGTTATTTTGAGGTTTGGATGTGAATCGGGGCTTGGCGAGCTGCGGCAATTCCTACTTCTTTTCATTTATGTTGGATTTTGCTGTCTTTTTGCTCTTTTTAAAAATTTAAGCTCTTTTATCCATGAAAATATAAAAGGAACGAAAACACGAGTTTTTTCCAACATTAGTACTAAAAATGGTTGCTTTTACGCCGTATTTGACATAATTTATATGTTGTATTTTAATCACATCAATCAGTACACTCCAAAACTGCTTCAAAAAGCAACAACGTTTTGAAAAAATGAAACAGTGTTTAATGAAACTTTGAAAAAAGATTTTAAGGTTATAGAACTTAGCCTTTTGTATCAAAAACCCGGAACTATAGATTTTACTTTGGCCACTATTTCAGTGTAATAGAAAATGACTAACTAGTTAAAAACCGGGTTCTATTAAATTTTGGGAAAAACTAAAGAACTTAAAAAAAATTGTACTATTACTTTGCATTTTATAAAATGCAGGTTGTATTTAATAATAATTGAAAATCATTAATTTTTTTCCAAATGTAAGAAAACCTGATTGCCGTTAAAGAACCAGGTTCAGTTACATTTTAAGAAAAGTATCATTTTTTTAGCTAATTTTTTTTCCGTGAGGTCAGATATCACACCTGGGTCGCTAATCCTATCATGATCACCAAGGGTAATGGATCCTAGCGCATGTACGTCGACTACAAGGATCTCAACAAGTATGCCCCAAGGAAAACTACCCGCTCCCCGAAATTGACAAAAAGGTAGACTCTCTCGTGCCTTTTCGTTTGATATGTAGCATGGATGCTAGAGATACCATCATATCCAAATGGCCCTCAAGGATGAGGACAAAACCGTGTTCCGAACATAAATGAGTATGTTCTGTTACATAAAGATGCCTTTCGGCCTATGAAATGCGGGAGCTGCTTACTAACGCCTCATGGACATGGCGTTCAAGAATTACATCAGCGTAAATGTGGAGATCTATGTGGATGACCTCATCATCATAAGCGTGAAGGAGGATCTCATGCTCAAAGATATTGAAAAAAAACTTTTCAGACCATCTAAAGCATCAAGATGAAGCTCAATCCTGAGAAATGTTCTTTCGGATAGAAGAAATGAAATTTCTGGCCGTTATCATCACAAAGGATGGTTTCCGCGCCAATCCTGAAAAGGTGCAGGCGATTGAATGCATGCCCTCCCCATCCTCAATCAAAGATGTTCAGACCCAGTGGCGGAGCCACACTTTGAAGAACGGTGTCGCCTGACACCATTGAATTTTGTGTAGCAAATACAACGTATAATAGGAAAAATTCGAGCGACACCATTGTTTTTTTACGAGCGACACCATTGTATTTTTACAAACAACACCATTGTTTTGTTTTCTTCTACAAGAATTAGATAATAAACAAATTTATAGTTCAAAAATTAAGCCCAATTACTTGAATTTAATTAGTATACTTAAAATCAATAGAGGTTAATGCTTAATTTTTTTTTTCTAATCTAGTAAGCATTATAGACTCATGTCTAATTGGTTTTGTTTCAATTGTTTAGTAAGCATTATAGGCCCATGTTTAGTTGGTTTTGTTTCAATTGTTTAACCTAACCGGAACCAGATGTTTGATGATCATTTGAATGATACTTGCACTTGTTTGTTTGAAAAGGAGTTTTTTTTTTCGTTTTTTTCTCAAGTTGTCATTCTACACTATAACAATTCAAAACGTGAATAGTAATAAATCTATGTTTGGTCACTTAATAGTTTAATTCATAATTATAAGGCTATAATATTATTGTCTTTTTTTATAATTAATTTACATTTCTAACCCTGAACATTAATAAAGTTATCACACAACCTCTAAACTATAATAATTTTTTTGATAAACGATTTACATATACCCTTAAACTTTAATAGATTTACTATAGATAAGTTTAATAATAATTATATTTTTTATAAGCGATTTATGTTTCAACCCCCAAACTTTAATAGAGTTATCATACGGTCCTTAAAATTTAATAAAGTTAATAAACTTATTTTTTTCTTTTTTAACAAATATCTGTTCTTTTATCCTTTTTATAGGTTTAGTTCTTTTTTGTTTTACTTATTATAATTAAAGCTAACTTTTAAATCTAGACATGGTTATTTAATCATGTTGCTTTTTAACCCTTCAATATAAAATACACAAGATAACAAATATTATCATTTTTTATTTACCTTATTATAGTTAAATGGAAGTTTTAACTCTAAAATGTTTACTTAATTGTGTTGATTGCTTAATTTTACTGTCATGAAATATATACATCCTCCCCATCGACCTTGTCGCGAAGCGTGGGCTCCAATCTTAACCCATCAACCGCCGCGAAGCGCATGCTCGAATACTAGTTGAAAACATTATGAATCGTTTTCAAAACATAAAAATGCGTACAGAGCAACTATTAAATGAAATTTTTTATATATTTCAAATGACTTTGTAATTTTTTTATGTGTTTTTATTCATTGACATTGTACTTTTACTGTGATATTTGCTTTTCTTATGTGATTCGACCCGACTAGATACGAACCGATCTAAAAAGTTCGAGTATGGGTTACTATAAACCGGGGTATCCATAAAAAATGACACCATAAGAAAAAGTTTCTGGCTCCACCACTGTTCAGACCCTCAACGGCAGCCTGGTAGCGCTAAACCGCTTCCTCACAAGTCACGCTACCCGAGCTTATCTATTCATCAGCACACTCCGAAACTCCTTCAAAAAGAAACAACCTTTTGCAAAAATGAAATAGTGTTTAATGAAACTTTGTAAAAAGATTTAAGGTTATAGAACTTAGCCTTTTGTATCAAAAACCCGGAACTATAAATTTTACTTTGGCCACTATTTCAGTGTAATAGAAAATGACTAACTAGTTAAAAACCGGGTTCTATTATATTTTGGAAAAAAACTAAAGAACTTAAAAAAATTGTACCATTACTTTGTATTTTGTAAAATGCAGGTTGCATTTAATAAAAATTGAAAATCATTAATTTATTTTCCAAATGTAAGAAAACCTGATTGCCGTTAAAGAACCAGGTTCAGTTACATTTCAAGAAAAGTATTATTTTTTAGCTATAATATTTTGGTTTCTTATGATAAAAATGATTTTATTTGTTTGTTTGGCATGGAATCACATATTAAAACCCATTTTCCTATCAAATAAATCACTTTTGAGGAAGATTATGAACAAAATTATAATGTTACAATTTAGGGAAATACTGTTCAATATACAAAAGTTGATCCACATTTATATTTTACACCTTAAACGAACCAACTTAGACAAAGTTTCTTGAGCAGCCAAAGTTTGAGCATGATTATGCCCAAGCATCACTGTCCTGATACTAATACAAGTTCTACAAAGCTCTTCACCATAATCAAAATAACTACCTCTCAACAGCAACTTAGCTCTGGTCTCTAGCAATGTGGCCTTTAATAGTGTCACATCTTGCCATACATACTCATCCATTTTCTGGTTCAAGTTTGACTTCTTCTTCTTCTTCTTCCAGCATAAAGATCCATGACACCAGTCCTCTATCTGAGACACAAATGACTTCTCCACTTCTTCGAGCGCGTTCGTGCAGATTTTTAACAGCTCCAATGCTGAGTTGCATCTGGAAAATGTGGTGAATGCTGTGATGGCTAATGGGAGAGCTGTTTTTTTTATATATTGAACCATTTGAAGAGCCTTGAGTTGGACTAGCGGTGGGTCGGATTTGTAGCCGAAAACTAGGAAAGCGGACGCCCAAA
The DNA here is from genome assembly GCA_030545235.1 of Helianthus tuberosus. NCBI lineage: Eukaryota > Viridiplantae > Streptophyta > Magnoliopsida > Asterales > Asteraceae > Helianthus > Helianthus tuberosus. The sequence continues at coordinate 51,173,253 of CM060364.1, forward strand.
GATGGTCTATGTTCAAGATTTGGTTTCCTATCTTCCTTGTGCTTTGGATGGTTGCTTTTGCGGCAAGTAGCCCGCCTTTTCTTTTGGCGAAAACTTGGGTTATGGGGTGGAACATGATGCAGCATCCGGGTTGCGTGTTGCTTCTTCTCGCGAGTCCTAGCTTGACCAAAAGAAGAGCAGAATCGTGTTCTGTTTTCCGCGATTGGCTGTTTATGAAACCGGAACAACAAAAGAGAGTTAAGTTGGTCTTTTTGGCCCATTTCTTGAACCGGTTTGTGGGCGGGCTCATGTGGCTAGCTGCTGCTGCTAGTAAGTTTGATGAAACCGGCGATGGAGCGAACCAAACGCCCGATAAAAGCATCCTTAATGCAATGTGATTCTTGGTTCCATTCAAAAGTGTAATGCAAAAGATCAAAACTTTGAGGAGAAAATAATTGTTTTCCCAAAATGGTTCATCAAATCGAGACGTCGTTTCATCTACAAGGATCTGGCTAATGGCTTGAAATAGAGCGGAGGGCAATATCGTAAGTTCACATAGCAAAGAACCGATTACCCATAACCCGAAACTCGACCTACCCAATTTCTCATCAAATTTCTTAAGAATTTCAACCTCTTGAGCCGGGTATTCTTTCTTTCGTCTCCCTGTGATTAACATCAATGCATCGGATAGCGGTAGGGCTGTAAACGAACCAAACGAACACGAACAAGACCATGTTCGTGTTTGTTCGTTAAGAAAATTAACATGTTCGCGAACTGTTCACGAACGCATACCGAACATAATTTTATGTTCATGTTCGTTCGTTAAGGAAATTCAGTTGTTCACGAACAGTTCGTGAACACTGGTCTCGAACACAAACGAACGCAAGCGAACACAAACAAACGCAAGCAAATAAAAAAAACGCAAACGAAAATTTAACTTGAAAATAAAAAAAATAAAAATATTGTTATCCTTAAACATTGGATATAAGTAGTTAAATACAACCATCAAATGATAAGTCAAAACACAAGAAGCCTAATACACCACCAAACGATGAATCAACTTTAACTAACTTAGACATAATTATCCCTAAAAATGTCTTAGCATGTTCAAATTTTAGCTAACTTAGAAAAAATAGGGTTTCAAGTTTTCAATATGTTTAGATAAAATGTTTATTATTTGTTATTTTTTAACATAATCAAACGAACACGGACGAACGTAACCGAACATATTATCGAACGTTCACGAACGCAGTCGAACGAACGAGACCTATGTTCGTGTTCGTTCGCTAAGCTAACCGAACGAAATTTTTTGTTCGTGTTCGTTCGTTAAGCTAATCGAACGAACATAAACGAACTTCCCGCCGAACGGTTCACGAACTGTTCGCTGAACGTTCGGTTCGTTTACAGCCCTAGATAGCGGTAAAGGTTGAAGTTGCATTGTCCGAAAACTCATTACTTTCGGAAGTCTAGTTGTTATAATTACATGGGTCGACCCAGTATTTCTCGGTATCAAATCATGCAAATCCTTCCCTTCCCACCATTCATTTTCGGTTTCAAGATTATCTATGATCAACAAATAAGGCATATCGCGAAACAACTCTTGTCTTATCCGCTTGAATGCTTCGGTTTCTTGTTCATCAAAGCTCCTAATCCGACCTCTTTCTTTCTCACCATCTGCACTTACATCTACCCCAATAATTAACGACGAATTCAGTAAATTCTGCCTTAAATACTCACCTTCTCCACCTACCCAAATAACCAATTTGTACCTCTGTGAATACCTATGAGCAAATTCCAATGCTAACTCTGTCTTCCCCATTCTGGGTCCGCCATTGATGCACACAACGCTACTCTTCGCTTTCTTGTATTTCGACCCTTTTAACAACTTTCGCCCCATCAAAACTTCATCTTCCTCATCTGCTAATCCTTCAGTCATACTTTCATTTTCTTGAACATCACCAGATCCAAAGAAAAGATTCTCAATTTCTGAAAGTTCTCTCTCTCTACCAACAAAAAATCTATTTTTACAAAATGGGATTTCATCAAGATTCTCACTTTCTTTATCTGCAACACTTTTTCTCCCTAATTTCCCCTTCAAGATCCCTACTGTTTTACCAACACAACACCTCCAATTCCCCTCATTTGCTTCCACTTTAACAACCTCATGACATTTCATCAACAACTCAATAGCTTCTTTGCAATCTTTACCATCTAGAAGATCTGCAACTTCATTCAAATTAGTGTCAAAGAAAACTGGGATCAAATTCTTTTTCTGACCAAAAAACCTTATTTCCTCACTAACAAGATAATTCAAAAGACTGTACTTTGTAACCACCACAACCCCAAATGAGACTGAACAAATGACCCTATCAGCAACCTCATGGCTTTGAGTATCTGCATAGTTTGATCTGTCTGCAACAAAGCAAGCAATGCCTTGAAGTTCAAGTTCTGATCTGACCCACTTGCAGAATCTTATCAAGTTTGGATTTTTACCATGAAACCCTATGTAAACATCACAACTCCTTAACTTGGAGCTCAAAGCTGGTGAAACAGACCCTTTTGTGACAGAGATCCGAGGTACAGGAAATGAGAATGAGATACGAGGTACTGTGAGCTTTATGGGGTCAGAAAAGTTGTAAGAAGTGCTTGGAATGTCATCAGAGGTAGAGGATAGTGGTGTGGTAGGTGTGGTGGTGGTGGTGGTGGTTGTGGTGGTGGTGGATGATGGTGGATTTGAGTCATCTATGGTGGCTCTTGGAGATATGTAAGGAGACTGGAGTGCTGAATAAAAAGCTGAAGATGCTGGTGAAATAAGAGTTGGAGAGTTAGTTGATGAGTTTGAAATCTTGATGGTGAGGTTCACCATTGGATCAATGGTTGAGATCACTCCAGAAATGTTGTTAGATAACTGTTCTTGATTCATGTTCAAAGAATCAAAAGTTCTATTAAAAAAATGGGGATTTTAAAGGTGTTTTTGTGAGTGAAAACTGATTCAAAGACATGATGAGCATGAAGAAAGATGGTAACATACATGTGAACAATGCATCATTGTGGTCCATTTTTCAGTCAGATATACAACAACACCACCATACTTTGGGATACTTTTCACTGTTCACTAACCTGAACAACAGATCAACAGCTTCTTGACACCACATACTTCGGGATCATTGGAGTACAACTCATAGTCTTGACATCTGGTGTTCATGTAGATGAAAGAATCATCAGCTTTGAATCATTTCAGATCTCTCTTTCTCTCTCTGTGAACATGGAGCATATGAGTACGTGGGGATAGATCCAAAAAGGGGTTTAATATAGAATATAGATATAAAAAAGTGGCATAAAAAGAAGCTGCAGAGAGTGTTAAATGGTGTTACAATCCATGTAAAAGATAATTTATTCATGCAGAATATTATTATTTATTTATTTTTTATTTTTATTTTTTTGTGTTGAGACCATTCTTTTGTTTTATGTGTTGTTGGGAATATTTCTCAAATCGAACCGGAGCGTTAAAACCGTGGAAATGTTAAAACTGAACCCTTTGGATCTTACATCGGTTAAACTGGCTGACTTGCTTCGGTTTAGATGATTCACGGTTTAGATGATTCACTCGGTTCCAACGGTTTATGAACTTGCTAAGTGATGTATATTTTTACATTTAACTATAAGGAATTTGAACAAATGCAGTCTGGCTTTTGTGAAGTGAAAGAATTAAAGATTGGGTCTGGTTTTCTTCTCCCATTGAATGCTATAGTCATTAAGATTGGTGTAAAATACAAGAAATAGAAAGGGACGTAAAAGTTGAAAATAGCCTGCTGCCTGCTGGGGGGCTAAATATATTAATGAGAATTGACAAAGTGAATTTAAAAAAAAATTACATTTAATGTTTATTGTTTTTTTTTCATAAGTATATATCATATATGTTTTAATGTAAAAAAAAAAAAAAACATATATGATATATACTTATGAATGTATATATGTGTGGGCGCTTAGGGGGCAAAAGTGAAATTGAACTAATTTTAACGTTATTTTACTAATTTCGTGAAAATAACGTTAAAAGCGACGGACGGTTAATCATGCATCATGTAGTGGCGTTGATAGCCAAAAGACAAGGGGTACATGCACCAATCGGTCTTTGTCCCGATTGCTAAGTGTTATGTGCCTTATGTCCAAGGCTTGATGCAAAACTACAATCGAGTCGGGGGTCTCACTGGAAGCAGCCTCTCTATCCTACGTGGGTAGAGGTAAGGCTGTCTACATCTTACCCTCCTCAGACCCTACCTCAGCTTTGCTTTGCTATTGGTGGGATTTACTGAGTATGATGATGATGATATCATATATGTTTTCTCCTTTTTTAAAATGCACATAACCAAAGTATGTATGTTTTCATTTTGACACATTTAAACTATAAACAAATTCAATGGTTTTAGAATTTACGTTCAAGCATTCTTGTTTCTCTCTTCATACTTTTTTAGTCCATTACCGTTTTAAGAACACACGGAACATCCCAATTTAACCCCTACAGAAAAAGTAGAAGTAGAACTAATAAATTAAATGGTTATTTAGGTCAAACCACATGATCTAAAAACGTAATTTACTCAATTAACAAATATAATAAATAGTTGGCCATATCAATCCCAAAGGGCAATCTTGTAAATATGGCTCCTCATCTAACATGGCAGTCACCACTATCCTTCATTTCTTTGCAGTGGAACTCGGAATGAGGACCAGTCCAACTGTATAATTTAATTTTTTGATCTTCAATAATTCAACTTTAAACCCTTTCCTTAAAAGGGTTGGGGTATTTAATGATTCTTTTTTTATATAGGTTGTTTTAAAAGTTACTCATTATAAATGGGTGTTTTTAATTTTTGATTTATGACTAGTCGGTATTCAATGACTTCAAAGTTTGAGATGTGAAAAGTGGAATTCTTTATTTGAGATAGCTACTACAATTATTACAATTTATACAATAACTGGTGCGTTACATCCTGTGGGTGCACGAGATGCGCATGCCTCAGCACCTCAGGGCACTTGAGGCACGTTTTTTCCACAAAACGCAAGAAAATCGGTTTTTTTTTTTGGTTTTTGGAGGTCTGAGGCGTGCGGCTTATGTATTTTAGGTGTTTTTATGCATGAAAGTGTTGGACAATAGATTTTTTGGTTTGTACATGTAGGTAAAATCATATATAAACCTTAGTTATAACTATATGTTAGATAAGAGATACTAAAAACCTATAGGATATATATAAAAAATTACATAGTCTTCTTGCGCCTCGGGTATGAAAAGTTCACCACTTTTGCGCTTCGCGCCTTATTTTTACACCTCGTCGCTTTTGTGTGCCTCTCGCTTTTTAAAACCAAGGTTACACACGTGTTTCGCGGCGACCGTATTTCACGGCGGGGGCGATCCAATATTTAACAAAACTTAAATAGAAACATAGCGTGTTGCCGCGACGTTAAAACGTAAATTACCTCGAATTTATACCGTAAAATGAAAACGTATTATATTTGACTCGGCTGGTTTTCAAAAAAATTACATCAAAACGTAGACCAACAGAAAAACATACACAAAAATAAGCATGAAACGTTTCATATTTTCACCAAAAAAAAAACATTGAAACGTAAACCAACTTGAATTTGTACGTCCATAAAAAGAAGTACGTAAAAAATAGTGTTTTTTTAAGTTAAAGAATGGTACAGCGCATTGCACCGTTGCCGAGACATAAAGTGACTTGAATTTATACGTCAAATGAAAACGTCTTATATTTGACCCGACTCATTTCCGAGCAAAATTTACGTCAAAAAGTACGTAGACTAATTAAAAGCATACGTAAAAATAAGCACGAAAACGTATTATATTTGACCCGACTCATTTCCCGAAAAATAAATAAAATTTAAGTCAAAACGTAGACCAACTGAACAAATTTACGTCGAAACGTAAATCAAGTTGAATATTTATATGGATACGTACATAAAAACAAACTCGTAAACACACAATTACAAAGTCTTTAAAAAGTTAAGAGGTTGTAATCGTCAATGCTAAAAGTTGAGTGCTAAAAGAATTTAAAAATATAAAACACAAAAAAGACAAAAAAAAAAGTTGGTAATTATAATATAGTTAATATGTTATGTCAAATATTTAAAAAAAAAAGTAGTTTTTTTATGTTTTCAAATAATTTCTTCTTAAACTAATTATATATATTACATGACTAAAATAATAATTCTTCTTTGTTTTAAACTCATACTAGGTTTATACACGGCGCCGCGTTGCGGCGCACTGAACCGGCTTCTTCCAAGTTTTATTTAATTGTAAATATGGAAGATGGAATTAATGGAAAGATGAAGAGCATGTCTAGAACTAGAAGTAACAGTCTGCTGCAACTGAACAATCGAGTTCATCAAAAATTGTAAAATCAATCATAAAGTGAACTTTGACGAATAATCTTCTCCAGAGTGTGTTTAGAACGATATATATTAACAGTTTGATACAAATTGAGTTCATCATGATATGCAAAATCAGCCTAGAATTCAGCTAACAGTCTAATACTATAGTAACTAAACAATTAAGTTCCTCTAAGTAATGTAGAATCAATCATACAGTTGAACTGCGACAAATAATACTATAATAACTAAAAAATTGAGTTTATAAAAAAGAATGAAAAATCAACCTTATAGTTGAATTGTGACATATAATCTTCTCCAAAGTATGCCTAAGTTCAGTTAATCCTCTTGCAGCAGACGTAGACAGATCACATCCACGAAGCTCTAAAACCTTCAACCTTCCAAACGGCAATAAACACAACGACGTAGGATCTCTACATGATTGCAACGGAACAAACGACACAACTTTAAGAGATGTAAGTATCCTCAAAATCTGTCGTAACTGCTCTAGCGCACGATGATCACCTAGGTCAGAAATATACGCACAAAGGTGTAGCCATGCGTTGCGGCGATCAACGATTATCAGTGAATATTTGGTGAAACAATGCATGTCCATTCAAGTATTGTCACATTTTTATAAATTAAATATGTATTCAGAGCATACCTATTAATGTGAAATTCCACAACCCACTTTTATAAGTCCATATATATAAAATTAGAAAAGCTATACGCCAAATTCCATTATATAAAATGAGTAAAACTTTTTAGTTTCAATTTGAGTGTAGCACTGTTCTAACCTCAATGAAGTCACAAACTATAATGTATCTTTGAGCAAATATGTATATCCTCAAATAACCTCAAGGCCTCATCAACCATTTCCTACAGCTTCTCTATGCATCACTCCCCTTCAATGAAACTAAAAATTAACGATTAAATTCAAACCAATTAATTTTTTGCGGCAGGAATTCAGTATAAACACAACTACAAAGTTACGTACCAGCGTGACGTGGACGATATTAGATCAGTATAAGTTCGGTTCTTTACTATATCGATACGGTACCTCTAACCTAAGGACTATGTTTAGCTAACACAAACATACACAACATCAAAAATTATGGCCACCAGTCAAATAATTACAATGGGTGAGCATACATCAAATTACTTGAGTAAGGAAAAAGTGAAGTTAAACATACAATATTAACTAAAGCCGCATAAAGGTACAATGATGGAGATGAATAAAACAATAAGCAAGCCACCAATTACCACTTTAAGACTACGTTATTCAATTTGTACGAAGAAAAAGTTTGCCATTAGTGTTTTTTGCCTTTGAATTGTGAGAAGACGCTCCCACTTTTTAACAAAAATTCTGAAAGGGTATGGTCCCAAAAACCTTGCGCAGGTGCATAGGACCATACCACAACCTTATTCCAAAAAAACATCTTGAACAAGACCCTGCGCGACCGCGCAGCGGTCCTAAACAGGATTTGGAAAGAAACAGATCAATAGTGAAGGAGTATGGTCCCAAAAAACCTTGCGCAGGCGCATAAGACCATACCATAGCCTCATTTCGAGAACATCTTTAACAAGGCCGTGCGCGGCTGCGCAGCGGTTCTAAACAAGATGTAAAAGAAAACAGTCTTCGATAACCACGCGCCGAAGAAAAGGACAAACAAACATTCAACTAACACCCTTGCGCGGGCTCGCGCAAGGGAACAGTTAGACTTGAAGATAAAATCCTAAACATCTCCGCGCGTCTGAACTAAAGACTTGAACAAAGGAACCTTTTCTGTTACAACGAGATGGACACATGGCAAGGGCATAACGATTTACAACTGTAGATCTTCTAGAAAGCCTTAGATGCTCATCGTGCATGGCCATTCGGTTATAACCGAAGATGACTGTAACACCTCGAAAATTCATCTCCAATATTATATTGACACGTGTCATGGACTTTAAACGTGTAAAGGATTAAGTTAAAGGGACTAAAGTTGACAAACGAAGAAAGTATATATATATAAGGATACAAAGTGTCAACAATGGATAAATATACCTTTCAATAACCCTACACGATGTTTATACCCTTAAAACGAATGAATCATGGATCATACGAAGCAAATTGTGAAAGAAAGTGAGAGATTACAAACTACAGGGGTTAAATGTGTCAACATGTTTAAAGTATACCTCTGGGTGACCTTTTAGCAAACCCGAGGCTTTGTAACGATAAATTATACTCACTAGAATATGTTATAAAAATTTCACAAGGTTTCGATAAAGTATGAGAAAGTTATGATAATATTCGTATACGAGGGGTTAAAAGCGTCAACGTTGAAATTAAAGGCTTTTCGGGTGAACATAAAGCTAACCAAGGACTTAACAAAGTTTGGTTAAGTCTTAAGGTCCTTAAAAAATCAAGTTAGAGGGTTAAAAGTTCAAAACATGAAGTTAAAACCACTTTAAAAAGGACCAGGGGCCAAAGATGTAAATTCTGAAACTTGTTGACCTGATCAGCTACATGGTGGCGCTACGCCACCAACATTCTCTTATGTCGTCCCGTAGCGCGACGGCCTGATCTGATCAGAATTCATGCACAGGTGTGAGTCCAGCAAGTTAAACCGACTTAGAAACCTTGTATTCGATTCTAGGGGCTTGTTTAATGGTTTTTCCATGCCTAGGGACACCTGGGAGTGATCAAGGAACATCTATAGGCTATTGTGGCATGATCTTGATGAATCAAACTCACTATATAAGAACCCATTGTTGCAACACTTTGGCATACACTTTGAAAACCATTCAAACTCAATTTCTGAAGATTTCTGGAGCTCTCTAGTCAACAAGCAAGTTTCCTTAGGATCCATAGTCATACTTAGGACCTTTGTAAGTGTCCTTAACCTTTCTTAATTCAGTTTTACTTAGTTTATTAGCCTAAAGTCAAACCCTCGTAATTAAGGTTGGACTTCGTAATTAATCATAATTTGTCCAGTCAAATTTTAAATTGAAAGTACCTATGAGTTGGTAATTATGTGGGTAATAAACCCTGAAAAGGGTACCCTCTGATTCCCACTCTAACTAGGTCAATTGTCGGGTCAAAGCTAATTATAAAAAGTCAACAGAAAGCATATTTTGGCATAAATGCATAATTAACAATGTAGAAGCCATACAACCTGTTTTATCACTAATATAACTTGGTAATTAATGTAAGAACATGTCTAAACATGTTCAACCCGACAATTTTCAGTTTAGGCTCGGTTCGGAACCGAAAGTCGCATAATTTGACTTTGCTTTGACTTTCAGTTCTGACCCATTAAAGCATAGTTTAGAAATTCCTTAGAGCTTTAATAGTACCAGGTTACATATTAGTATAACCCTCTGTGATTATACAACTTGGTTCATTAGTTATCCGATTCATATGCATGTTTCCGTTAAATGCTTAAATGTTGACTATTATGCCCTTTTTACTTTAAAACGTGATTTTTGAAAAAGTAAAAGAATGGAAACCTTCATTACTGATTTATAAACTTGTCCCTAAAATTTGACATCAGTTTGAAGTCTAGATTAAGAGTTATGCTCAATAGCGTAATTAGAAAGCTTTTAATTAATTAAACGGCGTAATTAGCATATAGCCTATCTAAACCCAAATTTTTATACCAAACTTTTTACCCACTGATATAAAATAATATTTTGGGATTTATGAAGATTTTTATTTAATTTTAGGCTGAGCATAACATAGAGTTCTAAGCTTGGTTCGGTAGTTGCCGGTTTTGCCCTTTTGGCCTATAAAATGAGTTTTACAAATCTTTTTGATACCAAACCTTTTCCTACTGATCTAATATGATAAATAAAATATTTTGAGCCTTCTGGAATAATAAAAATATCAGCTTTCTTTATAAAACCTGGAAATCGCTTAAAACCGCTTTTTTACGCGTTTTAAACGCATAGTATGTATTAAAACTATTTTAAATATATAAGACTTGATACCTACTGATATTTTTAGTAAATTTTTATACTTTAACAGTAAGCAAAAGTTTTAAACTCAGATTTCCAGATTTGACCCTTAAACCTTATGTGAAATTACCAAAATGCCCCTTGAGTGCATAGTTTGATTATAAATGGTAAATTTCACATATATGTAATACCCTACTGATATAACCTATTAAATTAAGTATATTTACTGTTTATATCAGACCTGAAACTCAGATTTATATTAAATCTCTTTTATAACCTTTTAAATGATTAAAATACCCCTACGGGGCATAGTTTGAATTTAAATCCATTTTGGACATAATGGAAGATATCTTACTGATATCACAACATATTTAAGGCATATTAACTTAGGAAACCTATTCATGAATCATTCGCTTACCCGTAACGCATTATTCGCGTTCGGTGCGATTTATGTAACTAGTTTGTATAAATTAGCCGAAACGGGTCAAACCTTATCATTTCTATCTCAAAATCCAGAATGTGTTTAGTTTACCCATACTAAACAAGTATACAAGCTTGTCAGATCTAAACCACATTCTAATCCGGTCTTCGCATAATCATGCGTTTTGAACCGTATCTTCTTTTTAAAACTAACCGGTCTAAGTTTAGGCTTAATTAAAGACCCGTTAGGACTCTAATAGGTTATTAAAGCCTTCGTTCCAGATTTAGGAGCCCAGTAAAAGCTATCTGTACTTGCTGATTTGATATACGGCTGGGATTGAATTTATATTTAGCTCAGGTACATACTTTTAACTTATTTTCCCTATACGGGCTTGGGGTACGGTATATAAAATACCGCTTGGTCGGGCATTGAATTTTTTATCGTATGAAGGTTACTTTATTGAAATGACCCGTTTAAATTGTTTTGTTTGCTTAAAACCTTTGGGGGGTTAATGACCATGTCACGGATATCCTTGGCATCATTATAAGAAATGGCCACGACCTAAGCACGGGGTGTAGGCGTACACCCGACAGTGCATATATAAATAATAAGGTATAACCGCCGGTTTCGGGAATAACTCGCCGCGGGACTATATCATGTGGTGTGTCTATTAATCTTTAACCCAGTGTCAATCTGGGCTACTAAACGTATAAGTAACATGTAATTCTTTTACAAGTTTATATATAAATAATTATCCCAAATTATATAAAGTTTTGTGCCATGTGCATTCAAATCAATTTTCTTAAACATTTTCAAAATGAGTCAGTAAATTGTATTTACCAGTGTAAACTGACGTATTTTCCCAAAAAGTCTAAGTGCAGGTACTAATCGAAATAGGTTGGCCTCTCCTTAGCATCAATAAGAGTCTTGCAAGCTTGGATGCATTTTAAATCTGATGAACTATGTTTCCTTTTTATTTGATCCGCCTGTGGATCCGTTACAGTCCGTTGTGATACTTTGATATTACTATTTATTCGGTTTGTAATGTGATTCATCTTTTGCTTCCGCTGTGCATTTAAAATTGTGTTGTTTGACTATGATGATATCAACTACGTCACGATACTCCCCACCGGGCCCACCGGTAATACGTGGAAATATCGGGGTGTGACAGGTTGGTATCAGAGCCAACATTGAGTGAATTAAACATTAGCCTTTTGTGTTTAATCTCAATGACACAATAGCACATTCCTTGACCTTCTGAGTCTAGACTTAACATAGGAATACTCTTGTCTCTATTCGGAGAATTATTGCTTTCAATTCTATATACTTTTAATATGTCGCCAAGCAAAGGAGCCGTAATGGAAATCCTCCCCATCCGAAGCCTAGGAATGCGGAGGATCATTGATTATGCCTAGGAATATCGGGGTGTGACAGGTTGGTATCAGAGCCAATAAACGTCGAATATGATGTATACATCAAAACATCCATTTAAGATGTACGCCTACGATGTATTCATGATAAAGATAGTTTTAATTCATAACTTCTTGTCAAGACAATGAAATATGAAATTTTCCGATCCAAAGGATCATTGATTATGTTTTAAAATTTCCCTAGCGACAAGGCCTCTGTGCCATCAAAAAGTCCTTTGGAACAAGCCCTTGTGCTATATATAAAATGTCGGTACGACATGGACAGTCGTGACTTAGGTCCCCTGTCTAATAGATATGAAGGATTATATTCCGTTAAAACGCCAAAGATGGTTTATTTAAAAACCTAGGCAAAACATAATCAAATAAATTTAATACTATCTATTGGCCTATATGGTTTATTTGCACCATGGCTATTTAATCATCAAATTCGACAATTCACTATATAATTAAACAAATTATTACTACTTAGTCTGTAGCCTTCAAAGCTTCACCATGGCTGACTCATCTGAAGTTCACAATCATCCAGTCGATCAGAATAATAATGCAAGACTGAACTTAACGGGCACTGAGTTACAGGCTATGTTAGATACAGCCGTAAACAAAGGCGTGGACCGAGTATTAAAGGATCATAGGCAAAAGTGCGATAATACCCCAAATAAGGGTTACAAAAAGGGTAAGGCCGGTTTAAACCAGTCCAAGCCAAATGAGGCAAAACCCAAATGTAAAACCTGCGGGAAGCAGCACTTCGGAAAATGTTTCCATGAACAGACCAGGGGATGTGGCATCCGTAGGAGATGGATCACAAAACCCATGAATGCAAGGACTTGAAGGATGCCACATGCTACGGTTGTGGCGAGAAGAGGCACATAAAGACCCGCTGCCCAAAGAAGGCAACTAAAGGGAAATGCACTTTAGAGTCACAAGCTAGGCCTTGTGGGATTTGTATTAAGGAAGGGCACAAGACCTTGGAGTGCCAAGACATAAAGGACACAACCTGCTATGGTTGCAATGAAATAGGGCACATCAATATAAATTGCCCAAATAAAACCAAGAAGCCTGGGGAGGCTAAGAAGACCAAAGCTGGAAGCTCTCAAATGGATACTCAAGAGGCCGTTCAAGATAACAATGTCACGACATGTATTTTCCTGATCAATGACGTTTATGCTAGAGTATTATTTGATTCGGGTACAGATAAGTCTTTAGTAGACAATAGATTTTGTAAATTATTAAATCTGTCTGTTAAAACTCTAAGCATTAAGTATGAAGTAGAATTGGCCGATGGTACCTCAAAGACTGCTTCAGCAATATTAAATGGATGTTTTATACCCATCAGGAATCATTCTTCTCCGTTGTCCTCGTTTCCGTTAAAATAGAGGGACTCGATATAGTGATAGGAATGGATTGGTCGTCTTGTAACCAAGCCCATATTGTGTGTGATAAGAAGCAAGTAGTTATCAAGACTCCTTATGGTGAGCCTTTGACAATCCAAGGAGACACATGGTACGGATTGCCTAAGCACTTGTTGAACTTGGTATTTAATACCAAAGCTTCGAGTATGGAAAACTCAGAAGAGACAAACAACAGTCGTGATGCTAGAGATGCGACAAATGTTGATGGTGCATCAAATGTGAACCTCAATGTTAGTGGAGTTGATCTCCAAAACTGTAATTAACGCAGCTGTTAGAAAGGCTATGAGAAAAGTCACGAAAAGGTTTAAGAAGCCGAATGCTACTTGCTCTAAAACACTTGTTGCTGCTCATAAGAAGAGCTTTATTCACACTTCATATGCAAAGAATGAACTAAACAAAATCATATATATGGCAAGGAGCCCCATTCTTTTTAGGGTGTACTTAAAAGTACTTCGTCTCTTGGAAGTCAAGAGACTTCAATAGTAAAAAGGGGCCATCGATTGCAGGAAATCGTTGGATGAAGTAGAAACCATTAGGTGTATCAGTGGTTATGCTGGAAAGGACATGGTGAGGTATGCATCACAGTCATTCGATGGCAATACCCTTAATTAGTGAGGACATTAATGAAGTCCACAAGAAAAGATCCTCTTATACATTATGGGATGGTCCAAGTTCTAAAGACCTTATTAGAAAGACCTATTATCCGCTTCATGAAATGGATGGAATAAGAATTTTCTGACTCTCACCATAAAAAGTTCTAGACTGTCGATAGTATGTTACAAATTTTAATTCATTGGCTGAGATAGTACCCTATTCCATTTACCCAAAATCTAAGCTTAATGCAAATAATTATTGGTGGTTAGCATCGGCAATAAGAGGGCACATTAAGATTTCAAAGCCTGCTTATTATAAATCCATTATGGATCTACCTTAACTACTCACGTTATATAGATTAAGAAACAACCAGTCAAAGCTGAGTCTGCCCTAAAATTTGTCAAAGATTCTACAGCTAAGTTTAAACGGATTAAGAATGGAGGCGTTTAACCCTCCCGACGAGTGATTAGAGGCAGTTCACATTAATAATAACACCAGATAAATCCCTTATTGTGATTTTATTGCTAGGAGATACGTTTGGTTTTAGATGCTGCTGAGTCTCTCATAAGACCATAAGCTTAGAAAACTTTTAGAAATTTTCCCGTAAGAACCCCAGATATTAAGTGTAAGGTAAAACTTATAGGCAAAATCATAAGAACCAATTCTTCTGTTCCTGTCAGAAACCTCAAATCGTAGAATTCTAGAAGTATCCTCTCTCTAGAAGAAGTGCGTCAGCATATATAGTTGATATCTCTTTGATCTCTATCGATTGCGAATACCAGACGGTATGATAAGAGCACCATATGAGGATTGGTGTATCTTAATATGTTCCATAGATTGCTTCCATGCCTGATCAGTATGGATGTTTAATGCATGGGACCACAAAGATATTCCGATGGTCATATGGTACTAAAGTCAGTCAATGGTATTCAAGGAGGATATCCAGAATGGAATTGTCCAAGTAAATGTCTCCGATTAAGGAATTCGTGGACTCGTAACATAAATGTGTCACTTATCTGACATAGACTATGATAAATGAACTGGAACCTGAGATTTGGAAAATCTCTGTAACCTCCTTGTGTCTTGATTATTTTCTCCTAAGATTACCCTGTTTACCTTCTGAGAGGCAAGTAGAGTGAAGATTAACATCCCATTTAGGGTTGTATTATTATGAAATCTCCAAGATTGGAAGAATCGAAACCCTGGTTAAGTGAGTTTTAAAATAGAGGTTCATGAAGCCTAACTCAATATTCTGAGAATTCGGTATTATTAATAAAGAAAGACGGTTCATTTTGCTTATGCATTGATTACCGCAACCTTAATTAGGCAACAAGTAAGAATCGCCATCAGCTGCCCAGGATCGTCGATTTGTTCGACTAGCGGTGAGGATTAGCTATTCCTTGAGATTAGTTAAGCATTGGCTGGAATAACCGTCTCACTTTAAAATAAGCTTTTCCATATAGTTGTTATGTAAGTATCAAGGCTGCTCCCTTGGGGACCTTGTATAGATGGAATGTTAAATAATTATTGTTAGACAAAAGATTGGTAAGTCCAATTATCAGGATCTGAAAGTTGCCTTGGAAACAATGAATAAGATCATACAAATCCATAATCGTCTGAAAGTTGCCAGTAATCGGAGAAAAAATTTCGGATTGATAAAAGTCGCAACCCTCCTAAGTTCTTGTTAAGGAATAAGGTTCAACAAAAGATATCACCCTGGAAGGGTGTGCCCATTTGTTAATTATTAGGCTAGTTAAGCTCTGAATATATAGAATCATTCGAAGGAATCGAATGTATCAAGATCAAATAGCTTATGAGCTAAAACCTATTTAAGGAGCTTGGCGGAACTCGCAATGCATTACACACTAATGATTTAAGATGTGTTTCACCAAAAGCCGTCAGGTTTGCTACAACAGCCTGAACTTCCCACCTGGAAGTGGGAAATGGTGACAATGGATTTTATCACCAAGTTTCCAATGACAGAGAAAGGAAATAATACTATTTGGGTGATAGTGGATAGATCGACTAAGTCAGCACACTTCCTACCTATTAAGGAAACACACAGCTCAGATAAGTTAGCTCAGCTGTACGTGGATGAGATTGCATCTCTCCACGGGGTGCCAATATCTATCATTTCTGATAGAGATAAAAGGTATACATCACATTTCTGGAAAAGCTTTCAGCAATCCTTGGGCACCCGACTAAACTTCAGCACAGCATATCATCCGCAAACGGATGGTCAAAGTGAGCGAACAATTCAAAAGCTGGAAGATATGTTAAGAGCCTATGTCTTTGATCTAGGTGGAAGTTGGGATCATCATATTCCACTGATCGAGTTTTCCTACAATAATAGCTATCACTCTAGTATCCAAGCTGCACCATTTGAAGCCCTTTATGGAAGGAAGTGCAGAACGCCCATTTGTTGGGCAGAAGTTAGAGATGTCCAACTAACAGGACCTGATATAGTCCTGGAGACGACAGATAAGATTGTGCAGATAAGAGATCGTCTCAAAGCTGCCCGAGATAGGTAGAAAAACTACGCAGATAAAAGGCGTAAACCTCTAAAGTTTGAGGTTGGTGATAGGGTTCTGCTGAAAGTATCACCCTGGAAGGGAGTGATGCGATTTGGTAAGAAAGGTAAGTTAAGCCCAAGGTATATAGGGCCATTCGAGATCATCGAATGTGTCAGAACAGTGGCTTATAAGTTAAATTTTCCTGAAGAGCTCAGTGGTATTCATAATGTATTCCACATCTGCAATCTGAAGAAATGTCTAGCTGATGAATCACTAGTCATACCGCATACAGATGTGCACATAGATGAGAGCCTGAAACTTGTTGAGAAACCTTTGTCAATTGAGGATCGACAGGTTAAGAAGCTTCGAAGGAAGCATGTACCGATTGTAAAGGTTAAACGGGATGCCCGTAGAGGTCCCGAGTATACGTGGAAGGTATAGTCCACAATGAAAGAGAAGTACCCTCATTTTATTCAGTAAATCTCAAGGTCAAGATTTCTATTAAGGGGGTGAGGATGTAACACCTCGAAAATTCATGTCCAATATTATATTGACACGTGTCATGGACTTTAAACGTGTAAAGGATTAAGTTAAAGGGACTAAAGTTGACAAACGAAGAAAGTATATGTATATAAGGATACAAAGTGTCAACAATGGATAAATATACCTTTCAATAACCCTACACGATGTTTATACCCTTAAAACGAATGAATCATGGATCATACGAAGCAAATTGTGAAAGAAAGTGAGAGATTACAAACTACAGGGGTTAAATGTGTCAACATGTTTAAAGTATACCTCTGAGTGACCTTTTAGCAAACCCGAGGCTTTGTAACGATAAATTATACTCACTAGAATATATGATAAAAATTTCACAAAGTTTCGATAAAGTATGAGAAAGTTATGATAATATTCGTATACGAGGGGTTAAAAGCGTCAACGTTGAAATTAAAGGCTTTTCGGGTGAACATAAAGCTAACCAAGGACTTAACAAAGTTTGGTTAAGTCTTAAGGTCCTTAAAAAAATCAAGTTAGAGGGTTAAAAGTGCAAAACATGAAGTTAAAACCACTTTAAAAAGGACCAGGGGCCAAAGATGTAAATTCTGAAACTTGTTGACCTGATCAGCTACATGGTGGCGCTACGCCACCAACATTCTCTTATGTCGTCGCGTAGCGCGACGGCCTGATTTGATCAGAATTCATGCACAGGTGCGAGTCCAGCAAGTTAAACCGACTTAGAAACCTTGTATTCGATTCTAGGGGCTTGTTTGATGGTTTTTCCATGCCTAGGGACACCTGGGAGTGATCAAGGAACATCTATAGGCTATTGTGGCATGATCTTGATGAATCAAACTCACTATATAAGAACCCATTGTTGCAACACTTTGGCATACACTTTGAAAACCATTCAAACTCAATTTCTGAAGATTTCTGGAGCTCTCTGGTCAACAAGCAAGTTTCCTTAGGATCCATAGTCATACTTAGGACCTTTGTAAGTGTCCTTAACCTTTCTTAATTCAGTTTTACTTAGTTTATTAGCCTAAATTCAAACCCTCGTAATTAAGGTTGGACTTCGTAATTAATCATAATTTGTCCAGTCAAATTTTAAATTGAAAGTACCTATGAGTTGGTAATTATGTGGGTAATAAACCCTTAAAAGGGTACCCTCTGATTCCCACTCTAACTAGGTCAATTGTCGGGTCAAAGCTAATTATAAAAAGTCAACAGAAAGCATACTTTGGCATAAATGCATAATTAACAATGTAGAAGCCATACAACCTGTTTTATCACTAATATAACTTGGTAATTAATGTAAGAACATGTCTAAACATGTTCAACCCGACAATTTTCAGTTTAGGCTCAGTTCGGAACCGAAAGTCGCATAATTTGACTTTGCTTTGACTTTCAGTTCTGACCCATTAAAGCATAGTTTAGAAATGCCTTAGAGCTTTAATAGGACCAGGTTACATATTAGTATAACCCTCTGTGATTATACAACTTGGTTCATTAGTTATCCGATTCATATGCATGTTTCCGTTAAATGCTTAAATGTTGACTATTATACCCTTTTTACTTTAAAACGTGATTTTTGAAAAAGTAAAATAATGGAAACCTTCATTACTGATTTATAAACTTGTCCCTAAAATTTGACATCAGTTTGAAGTCTAGATTAAGAGTTATGCTCAATAGCGTAATTAGAAAGCTTTTTATTAATTAAACGGCGTAATTAGCATATAGCCTATCTAAACCCAAATTTTTATACCAAAATTTTTACCCACTGATATAAAATAATATTTTGGGATTTATGAAGATTTTTATTTAATTTTAGGCTGAGCATAACATAGAGTTCTAAGTTTGGTTCGGTAATTGCCGGTTTTGCCCTTTTGGCCTATAAAATGAGTTTTACAAATCTTTTTGATACCAAACCTTTTCCTACTGATCTAATATGATAAATAAAATATTTTGAGCCTTCTGGAATAATAAAAATATCAGCTTTCTTTATAAAACCAGGAAATCGCTTAAAACCGCTTTTTTACGCGTTTTAAACGCATAGTATGTATTAAAACTATTTTAAATATATAAGACTTGACACCTACTGATATTTTTAGTAAATTTTTATACTTTAACAGTAAGAAAAAGTTTTAAACTCAGATTTCCAGATTTGACCCTTAAACCTTATGTGAAATTACCAAAAGGCCACTTCGGTGCATAGTTTGATTATAAATGGTAAATTTCACATATATGTAATACCCTACTGATATAACCTATTAAATTAAGTATATTTACTGTTTATATCAGACCTGAAACTCAGATTTATATTAAATCTCTTTTATAACATTTTAAATGACCTAAATACCCCTACGCGGCATAATTTGAATTTAAATCCATTTTGGGCATAATGGAAGGTATCCTAGTGATATCACAACATATTTAAGGCATATTAACTTAAAAAACCTATTCATGAATCATTCGGTTACCCGTAACGCATTATTCGCGTTCGGTGCGATTTATGTAATTAGTTTGCATAAATTAGCCGAAACGGGTCAAGCCTTATCATTTCTATCTCAAAATCCAGAATGTGTTTAGTTTGCCCATACTAAACAAGTATACAAGCTTGTCGGGTCTAAACCACATTCTAATCCGGTCTTCGCATAATCATGCGTTTTGAACCGTATCTTCTTTTTAAAACTAACCGGTCTAAGTTTAGGCTTAATTAAAGACCCGTTAGGAATCTAATAGGTTATTAAAACTTTCGGTCCAGATTTAGGAGCCTAGTAAAAGCTATCTGTACTTGCTGATTTGATATACGGCTGGGATTGAATTTATATTTAGCTTAGGTAAATACTTTTAACTTTTTTTCCCTATACGGGCTTGGGGAACGGTATATAAAATACCGCTTGGTCGGGCATTTAATTTTTAATCGTATGAAGGTTACTTTATTGAAATGGCTCGTTTAAATTGTTTTGTTTGCTTAAAACCTTTAGGGGGTTAATGACCATGTCCCGGATATCCTTGGAATCATTTTAAGAAATGACCACGACCTAAGCACAGGGTGTAGGCGTACACCCGACAGTGCATATATAAATAATAAGGTATAACCGCCGGTTTCGGGAATAACTCGCCGCGGGACTATAGCATGTGGTGTGTCTATTAATCTTTAACCCGGTGTCAATCTGGGCTACTGAACGTATAAGTAACACGTAATTCTTTTACAAGTTTATATATAAATAATTATCCCAAGTTATATAAAGTTTTGTGCCATGTGCATTCAAATCAATTTTCTTAAACATTTTCAAAATGAGTCAGTTAATTGAATTTACCAGTGTAAACTGACGTATTTTCCCAAAAAGTCTAAGTGCAGGTACTAATCGAAATAGACTGGCCTCTCCTTAGCATTAATAAGAGTCTCGCAAGCTTAGATGCATTTTAAATCTGATGAACTATGTTTCCTTTTTATTTGATCCGCCTGTGGATCCGTTACAGTCCGTTGTGATACTTTGATATTACTATTTATTCGGTTTGTAATGTGATTCATCTTTTGCTTCGGTTGTGCATTTAAAATTGTATTGTTTGACTATGATGATATCAACTACGTCACGATACTCCCCACTGGGCCCACCGGTAATACGTGGAAAAATCGGGGTGTGACAATGACGTGGCATAATCCTAGACACTCATCTAAATCACGATGATGGCACTAACTTGGAGAAGGATCTACCCAAAACCACTTTCCACATGGCAACTCCCCAACTGTTGATCAAGACCTACGATCCATGTGCGAAGATTAACGGAAGGAAAAATAACTAACAAACGGAAAAGAACTTTCCGTTACTATCTCTGTCGCACCAGTTTCCTGCCAAAAATCAGCTATAAATAAGGCACTGCAGGTATTATCTCACAAGTTACTTTCACTTCACTCGCTTTTACTACTTCATCTTCTTCCTTGAGATCACGGTACTTATTCTCACGTCGGAGGGTGGTCACGGAGAGAACCCCCATTCTCCCCATAGCGAGTCTAACGGCTTTCTGTTTTGCAGTGATCACCGGAGAAGGAAACTAGCCAAACCCCGAATCGACGAGAGGATTAACCCCTTTTATGCAGAGACTAAACCCCTGATCTGATTGACTCCGGTCCAATTAGATCACTGTTTCTTCAAATTCCTAGACAATTTTTCTTTACTTTATGTTAGGTACCGTTTAACTCACCTTGTTATTAGTCGAATATACCCTAATTTCAATCAATATGTGAGTAGGCAAAAAATATATTACTTCACAGGCATGCATTTCAAAGTTTAAACTTCAAATTCACAAAATTTAGATTGATGCAATTAGAATAGGTGCATACCTTTCCCATCTCCAAGTACACTACAACTCTATAAGTAACGGAGAAAACATTTCCATCATCCAAAGCTCAGGCCAAGGCTCTCGCTTCTTCTTCTTCACTGGCTCTGTTTCATAGCATGACGTTTCCTCTCCTTCTTCTCCTTCACCGCAAGCAAAACTTAACTAATTAAATGATATTTAAGTATCCAAATCTTTTAAATAAAAATACACAAAGTTGAAGTAACCATACCCAATTTGACGAACCCCTTTTTTATTTTGTAGAAGTCAAATAGTTGTTCATCTCAAGTGATCTCCTATTTCAGTAATCTTCAAACTTTTTGAAACATGCATACCTGATAGGTGTGAACACTTCTAAAGGTTAACAAAAAGAATTTACTTACCTTTATGTTTGCCTAGAGCTTACCCTAAATCGCAAAAACCAGTGTTACAAAATTAGCAAAATTCCAAAAATCTAAACAACAATAATCACAGAGATAAATATTAGGCGATTTCCAATTAACGATAATAAAGAAAACTAACCTTCACCAGCTACAAAAAACGGAAATGACACTGGCAGAACTGCTGGATGATGTTGATTTGCTCGTTGGTACCTAACCGTCGCTGGTTGCTCACCATCACAAAACATCATCTCCCACTCATGCACTTTGTCTTTCTCATTATGAACGCCACCAACACCAGCTCGCCACCACCCCCAATGTAGTTAGGGTGATGGGTTTTGACCAGAAAAGAAACAATGTTTGGTTCCGAAAGGCTTGCTGTATGTGTCTTGAGAGAGGGTTTTGAAGGAGAGAGAGAGGCGGTTAGGTTTTACCTCTCTCTCCTTCTCTGCTAGACCTAAATGGCAAACAAAAAAAAGATTGTTAAAAAATGGGATACTTAGAGTCGAACTATAACGTCCATATTTCTTATTCAAAATAAGTATTATTATTTACAAAATTCGGGCATGACCCGTTCGTATAATGAACGATTCCCTGTAAGAACTTAAACATGTCGCAGCGGAAAATATGAGCCCAAAAATTTTCTTTCTTATTTAGACCCATTACTTATTTAAAAGCTCAAATACAAATGATAAACATTTACAAAAAGGGATTAACAATAACCACATTAAATTAACGCTTCAAGACAATACATAAATCAGACTATGTGGCCGTTCTTCCCGTACAATCTTTGATTTGCGTCTCGATCAATGCATGCTTATCTTCGATAGTAGTGGTAGAGATACGTGCAATACCTGTGAACATCACATATAACTTAACCATTAGTCATTGACAACGTTATACAACATGATTCTCATATAATCTAATAGTGAATAACATTTAACAATGAAACTTTGATTTATTTAACTATCCTCTCGTATTTTCTTATTCAGAGTTCGACTTCGATACTTCAAGAACCCGGTGTTCATATACCTGCAATACATTTCAATCTCAAACACACCATTAGCAATCATTAATGCTCGAACATAATGAAACCATTCCATACCATTCCTTTATACATTTATAACATTTCGCATTCACAAACGTATACATTCCTAATTCTTACGTGCATTCTTAGCAACCACTTCCTACTTACATACGTTACTACATATGACTATACAATCTTATTTTCCTACGTTCGTTCATATACGGTTACAAGCTTTTGCCTACTACCTTTACACGCATACACTTATGCTAACAGGTTACAATTATAATTTTACATAATATAGGCATTATACATATCGACCTACTACTTACTCGTTCCTGGATACCTCTACTTACGGTTTTTTTTCTTCATTAACACTAGGGTAAATCCATACTTAGCCCTCCCATCATTTACCTATGACCAAAACCAACTTAAAAGATAGCTTTGGTAGTTAAATAACAAGTTTAAACATGTTATATGGGTCCAACAAACAAAAATTAAACAATTTTCGGAATCAGGGGGCTAGACGCCCCCACCTAGGGGATAGACGCTATACCTAGCCCCCTTTTTGACAGCAAGTTCCTTTATTGCTGCGGCAAAATTCCCAGCCAACCCAAGTTTCACGAAAACGGACATAACTCATTCGTTATTGATCCGTTTTACCCGATTCTTTTTCCTACGCGCCCGTAATTTAATTACGGATCCGCTTATCACTTCGGGTCGCATCAAAAGCTGATTTATAAGCAAACGGCTTATAAACCCCTTTATACATTATTTGACCTATTTAATCCTACTAGTTTACTTTCATTATAAACAACTCCTTTGTTATACTAAAATAACACTTACCTCAATACTTCTCATTCATTACATGATTCTTGCATATTTTTCTACACAAAAATATTAAATACTACGTACATACTAAGAAGTGAATTAGAATCACTTACCTCGTGCGTCCGAGTTTGTGCATAGCTTCTTTATTTACCCTTGATCCGTTAGCCTTCCATTCTTGAGTCCATGTCAGTTGGGATTCCTATCATTTTAAGTCATTACGTCCATATCATAGTTAGTATGCATGTTCGTTCATATCACATCCATTCCTAGCTCTTAGCTACATAGACTTTCATTAGTCAAGCTTATCATGCATATGACATGAACCGACAACCACAATGTTCAACATTCGCTCACTCAAATTTATTATCATACGTACGTACACATAATTGTTCTAACACATATACATGATTCTTTAAATTCTCATAAACATATTCATAAGTCTAATCATGCCACTCGCATATTCGTTGACTTTTTTAGAAAGTCAACGGTTATACCTACTTATTCCCAACTTATGAACACACACACATTTATCTTGAAATGATAGACTACTTGTAGTATCGTCATAGACATTTCATATTCATGTTATGTGGTACATACAACTACATGATTACTTGATTTTACATCCGATGTTCACAAGATCAATTTTACACATAGTAACGCTTTCATGATCCTACAATTGACAATTACATACCAAGTTAGCCAATTTAATGCATTCGTAACATCATGCTTTACTAGTTGTCCATATCCTATACACTTAGTTCACACTCATTTTTTATATTACCATTAAGTCACTAATCCGACTCATGGTGTGCACCACCTTTCAAGCATAGGGTTCTAGTTCCTAAAGCATACTTTTGCCGAATTACATTATTAACCAACTACCCACATGATTTCCATCCAAAACACATATCTCATGCTAACTTAGCTATCAAGTACAACATTATCACATTCTAAACCAAATTGCCAAATTCCTGCATACAAATTTCACCTTCTAACTTCACTTAGCCATTTCATCAAACACTTGGCGTGCGTACTAATATCTAAGCATAATGTACAAGTATTTTCATTCTTTTTCTTCCTAGTTCTTTACTTTCAAACATTAGCAATACAAAATACCAAATCAATTTCATACCATTTTCAATCTAACTAGCAAGATGGTCACATATAACATAACATATCAAGAATCGAACAAAGATTAGACATGGGTGATATACCCATGTCGCCATTTACATCAACCTATGGTGGGTTTCACCTCCAAACACCTAATTGATCAAAATCATGCATAACACATGTTCTGTATGGTGATTCTAACACATAATAACACTTAATTTCAGACAAATTCGTGGATTGATCAAAAACCCACTTCTTACTAAATCACCAAATCATAAATTACAACTTACCAAGTGATTTCCAGAGTTGAACAATCAAGAATCTTGTTCATGCAAGTTCGATTTCAGCCAAAATCCATCCAATTTGGTCGATTAGGGTTTGAGAAGGGGTTTCCCCCTTCTTTCTCTTCTCTGGTCGAACACCCACATACGCCCAGGTGTGGGTGTGGGGTTTTTTATTTAATTTTTATATTTTATCTTTTCATTCATTCAAAACTAACCCCTCATGTTTGGCACTTAATCATAATTGACCCAATTTCATTTCCTTACTTGTTTTGCTAGGAATTTAACTATGTCTAATAACTTAGTTATTACATTTCCTTCTTTTAAACGCATTAACATACTGGCAACTAAATAATTCGAATTTTGGGGCGTTACAAATCTACCCCCCTTAAAGAAGGTTTAGTCCCCGAAACCTCTTTCTTTTCTGCTATAACCCGTCTAGTTTTATTCTCGTTGTTCATTCATTCGAGTTACATTGGAAGACTTACATAAGCATGTTGTGAGAATTAACACTAGTCACACATCCCATAGTCATCATTATTTCATTCATTTCTGCATACAATCTCGTTCACTCGTACGCATTCAACACATCGTACTTATTCATGCATATAATCATCTAACAATAGACATACTTATAAACGAGTTTCGTCCCTTCGTACAAATAACATATTTTAACACATTTGTAGGTTCAAGTTCTATTCACATATGGGTTTTAGAGTCTAAGGCGAGCTTTTATTTTAAACCCGCCGCAATTTACGGCTATCATCTATGTCTTACGTTTACTACTTGCTGGTTAAACTCGTTTCATGGTTTACTTATTAGGCACTAGCATTCATACAGCTCGATGACATTAATCTCGAGTTGAAATTCATTCCTTGGTCGACCTATAAGAGTCAAACCTTCCTTTTCATGTCACATTTTGTGCTATCAATAATTCATACAGAAGTTCAATCATAGCGTAAAATTTTATATTCATATATTAAATAATTTGCTAACCTTACTTCCTTGGCGCAGTACTTGAACATGCAGCAACGAGCCGGTCCTCTTTGTCACCATCCATACCATGTTTCGGATTAACCTCATTCATCCGTGTGACGAGCTTTCGCTTATGAACATTCTTTCACTGACCTTACTAGGATTATCACATTCTGGTTCCTTATTTATATATTAATACTTTCTCAACTACTTCGTAGAACATTGATGCGTTCCACCTGTACAAATCAGGTCTATACGTGACCATTTCTTAACATATCATTTTAGTTGTTTGACCCATTCACGATGGTTCAATACAT
This sequence comes from Helianthus tuberosus, assembly GCA_030545235.1. Taxonomy (NCBI): domain Eukaryota; kingdom Viridiplantae; phylum Streptophyta; class Magnoliopsida; order Asterales; family Asteraceae; genus Helianthus; species Helianthus tuberosus. Next base: position 51,199,682 of record CM060364.1, read on the forward strand.
AATTGTTCTTCCGCAATTCTTTAACTTATTTATCAACTTGTTTGACTTTTCAAAGTCAACCTGCCACTTCTTTCTTTTTATGAATACACATAATGAAGTACATGTTTGTACTTCTTGTCAATTCAAGCATATATTTAATTTCATCGCTTTATGCTTTAGTGCTCCTCACGTACACTTGTCCTTTCCATTAAAGCTTAGGTCTTTCGCCCGGGTCGTAACCTGTCATTCACTTTGACTCTCTAGAGTCGAGTATCAACATATTTCACGCTTGTAATTTATCCAACGTTTATTTCTTACGGCTACAACTTCTTGCCACATCAACCGTTTTCGATGTTTCATACCTACTTAATGGACCGAACTAATCTATCCATTCTTTTATTACTTCTTTTATTATTAACAATTCATCTTCATTCGGCTTCTCAAGAGTCAAACTACAATCACCTTTTTACCTGCATTTTATTACTTGCTTTATTTCTTATCATTATATTTTGTTTGACCTTCGGAAGTCTACTTTGTAAATACAATCTTACATATGCCTATCGAGTATTCTATCCTGACGCATCCATCTCTAGTCGAGTCATAAACTCCTATTAAATGCATAACTTTTATTCATACCTGGCACAAGTCGAAATCCATTGACTTGTTATCCATATTTTGCTTGACTATTTCCTTCCAGTTTGTGACATTACATTTCCGTACATCATGCTCACCTACAATTAAATAACTTAACCATTTCAAACATTAAATACCGGGTTCAAATGGTACTCACCATTTGACCCACATAACTCATTTATCCTTTCAACTATCCTTTCATACAATACTTGAGCGTAATTATATTCATATATTTACATATATATAAGTTCAAAACATAGCAATAATAATATCCGCTTCACAAGGAATATTTACTCGTTCTATCTATAATTATCAAAAATTTTGAGCCCTTCACTCTTGTCATCCATTCTTACTTATCTGATTTGTGCCTATTTACAAATTTCGAACTCTTTCATTCTATCATTCATTCCCTTCTATGTTTCGAATCCGTCTCGCGGTTTCTAACCTATCATTCATATCTTTCATCCCTTCCATGTTTCGAATCCGTCTCGCGGATTCTAACATATCATTCATATCTTTCATTCTTTGAATCCGTCTCGCGGATTCAAACTTTGCATTCATATCTTGTTGATCCGTACTTTTTTTACGGATTCAACATTCTTCATTCTTATCACTTATACTTTTTACTCTTACGTAGTATCCTCAATTTCCTGAGAGTCTTATTACCCATTTCACCCGCACGCCCACCTGCTACCCAGTTCTACCAGACATACCTGCGATAATTACCACAGTCTCACGAACGTCATATGCTTCTTTCGTACTGGCCATGTGCGCAATCCACTGACTAGTTTCGTGCCTTCGTGTAATCATCGCCTTATGTCCCAGAAATGGGTTTTAGTTTCGTGCATATTTCTAAAACTTCCCCAAGACCACATCATTGTCTTTCGTTTAATAACTACCCTCCCAAGGAGATCTCTTCCTTTTTTCTTTTAACATCGGTACCCATACATATTAATAGCGTGTACCTGGGGTTAATTTGCCTATTTGCATCTTTGCCTGCCTTAGTATTCATCCTATTCTGCATCCACGGACCATCCTCTTCAAACACTTATGCTTACCTTGCACATACAAAACCGTTAGTTTCTTTATTCACATGCATAAATACATACTTACATTCGCTTCTGCCCTTGGATCTTGATCGAGTCTAAGATTGTACGGGTTCCTTGTCACAAGAGCACACAGGTTTGAGTTCAAGTACTACCTTCTCATACTTGAGTTCTCTCAAACCAGGGCTCTGATACCAACTTATAACGTCCATATTTCTTATTCCAAATAAGTATTATTATTTACAAAATTCGGGCATGACCCGTTCGTATAATGAACGATTCCCTGTAAGAACTTAAACATGTCGCAGCGGAAAATATGAGCCCAAAAATTTTCTTTCTTATTTAGACCCATTACTTATTTAAAAGCTCAAATACAAATGATAAACATTTACAAAAAGGGATTAACAATAACCACATTAAATTAACGCTTCAACACAATACATAAATCAGACTATGTGGCCGTTCTTCCCGTACAATCTTTGATTTGCGTCTCGATCAATGCATGCTTATCTTCGATAGTAGTGGTAGAGATACGTGCAATACCTGTGAACATCACATACAACTTAACCATTAGTCATTGACAACGTTATACAACATGATTCTCATATAATCTAATAGTGAATAACATTTAACAATGAAACTTTGATTTATTTAACTATCCTCTCGTATTTTCTTATTCAGAGTTCGACTTCGATACTTCAAGAACCCGGTGTTCATATACATGCAATACATTTCAATCTCAAACACACCATTAGCAATCATTAATGCTCGAACATAATGAAACCATTCCATACCATTCCTTTATACATTTATAACATTTCGCATTCACAAACGTATACATTCCTAATTCTTACGTGCATTCTTAGCAACCACTTCCTACTGACATACGTTACTACATATGACTATACAATCTTATTTTCCTACGTTCGTTCATATACGGTTACGAGCTTTTGCCTACTACCTTTACACGCATACACTTATACTAACAGGTTACAGTTATAATTTTACATAATATAGGCATTATACATATCGACCTACTACTTACTCGTTCCTAGATACCTCTACTTACGGGTTTTTTTTCTTCATTAACACTAGGGTAAATCCATACTTAGACCTCCCATCATTTACCTATGACCAAAACCAACTTAAAAGTTAGCTTTGGTAGTTAAATAACAAGTTTAAACATGTTATATGGGTCCAACAAACAAAAATTAAACAATTTTCGGAATCAGGGGGCTAGACGCCCCCACCTAGGGGCTAAACGCTACACCTAGGGGCTAGACGCTACACCTAGGGGCTAGACACTACACCTAGCCCTCTTTTTGACATCAAGTTCCTTTATTGCTGCTGCAAAATTCCCAGCCAACCCAAGTTTCACGAACACGGACATAACTCATTCGTTATTGATCCGTTTTACCCGATTCTTTTTCCTACGCGCCCATAATTTAATTACAGATCCGCTTATCACTTCAGGTCGCATCAAAAGCTGATTTATAAGCAAACGACTTATAAACCCCTTTATACATTATTTGACCCGTTTAATCCTACTAGTTTACTTTCATTATAAACAACTCCTTTGTTATACTAAAATAACACTTACCTCAATACTTCTCATTCATTACATGATTCTTGCATATTTTTCTACACAAAAATATTAAATACTACGTACATACTAAGAAGTGAATTAGAATCACTTACCTCGTGCGTCCGAGTTTGTGCATAGCTTCTTTATTTACCCTTGATCCGTTAGCCTTCCATTCTTGAGTCCATGTCAGTTGGGATTCCTATCATTTTAAGTCATTACGTCCATATCATAGTTAGTATGCATGTTCGTTCATATCACATCCATTCCTAGCTCTTAGCTACATAGACTTTCATTAGTCAAGCTTATCATGCATATGACATGAACCGACAACCACAATGTTCAACATTCGCTCACTCAAATTTATTATCATACGTACGTACACATAATTGTTCTAACACATATACATGATTCTTTAAATTCTCATAAATATATTCATAAGTCTAATCATGCCACTCGCATATTCGTTGACTTTTTTAGAAAGTCAACGGTTATACCTACTTATTCCCAACTTATGAACACACACACATTTATCTTGATATGATAGACTACTTGTAGTATCGTCATACACATTTCATATTCATGTTATGTGGTACATACAACTACATGATTACTTGATTTTACATCCGATGTTCACAAGATCAATTTTACACATAGTAACGCTTTCATGATCCTACAATTGACAATTACATACCAAGTTAGCCAATTTAATGCATTCGTAACATCATGCTTTACTAGTTGTCCACATCCTATACACTTAGTTCACACTCATTTTGTATATTACCATTAAGTCACTAATCCGACTCATGGTGTGCACCACCATTCAAGCATAGGGTTCTAGTTCCTAAAGCATACTTTTGCCGAATTACATCATTAACCAACTACCCACATGATTTCCATCCAAAACACATATCTCATGCTGTTGGACCGTTGTACGACCTTAAACCGTCAGTAAAAGTAGTTCATCTTTGCATACGAAGGCGGAATCAACGTAAACAAAGTCATAACAACTTTAGTCCTTTTAATCTTTCTATTCTGATTGATTTGAGTGCTTATACAAGGTTTTCTGATACAAATCCGTCAGCACTTCGTCACACATACAATGACATCTCTATTCTCGCTTCAAATGACCTACCACCTATATATAGACAACATGATTTCGCTTGAGGCTGTCTGAAGCGAAATCTGTTATGTTGATTTCGCTTCAAGCATCCACATATCCTCTCAAGCGAAATCACATGTTTAACAAATAAAAACCCTAACTTAAACCCTATGGTGTGATCATTTAAACAATCCTAGACACAAGACTTGATAATGACGTAATCAATCAGACATTTAGTGCACCAACAGACTCCCCCTTGGATGTTGATGAAGTCTTTGGCTTCAAGTCTTTGTCTTTAACAATCTTCAAACATTGTAAAAACTCTCATCAATCTTTATCTTCAAGCTTTTAAACTTTAAACTTCAATCTTCCCTTTGACTGTTGATTCAGACTCCCCCTTTCACAGACTTCTCCTCTCAATATGTTAGAATCTGAGAAATCTGGTTCAAGCTTTGTCAATAAGCTTCCGTGGGAAATAATGAAGATCAAACATGTTACTCAACCAACAAACATAACCATTCTATCTTTTCAACAATAAAAACTCAATCAGTTTTAATAATCCACTCAAGTATTCAGGTCCAAATTAATGACCCTGATTACTCAATTAATCTACCAAGTCCAAATTAATGACCTTGGTTGATCTTTTGACGAAACAAAACTAATTTTAAAAACAACAATTTCAACATTTTCTGAAAATAACAAGTATCAAGTTAATGAACTTGTTTTTGACTTTTCAAACAAATCAAACTTCTTCAAAGTAAGCTCCCCTCATTCTCCAGTCCAGAATTTCCTGCATCTGCTTCAAACATCTGAGAATCCAACAATCAACTTTCCACTTTGGTTTGTCGGAAAATAAAGCAGAAATAAAATCTTTTTGGATTTTATCAAAGTATTCTAAACTAAGAAATGAAATACAGAAAACTTAAATTGCAGAAAGTAAACAAAGTAAACTATTTACAAACATATTTTTGGTGAGCGTGTAAGGAATCATATCAGCTTTTCAGACAAGTCACAAGTACCGTTAAGCTACATTACATACTCAGATTTAAACAATTTACCTCGATTGTCGATATACTGATCCATCTTAAATTCTCATACAAATTTCAACTTACTCAGGATACGATTTAGATGTATTAAGAACTTAGATCATTCATGTGTCCCACCTCTTGAATATACTCCCGTATCCAGAATCCCAATAATCAGTCTTACAGGTGAGAATACTATAATGATATCTGTATATAATTTAGGTATGCGAGGGCCGAGGGATCTCAGATCGATACTTTCGTATACACAGAGAGATATCAGCTTCGACTTTTTGAAGTGTCCCCTTTAGAGGATCTTTTTGCTTACAACAGCAGCATATATCAATTTTATTGTTTCAGCATGCTGAGGGTTTAATGCTGTGTTTCAAGCATTGAAGCAAGTATTAGCCAGGGACTAGGTCAGAACTACCGTTCAGCAGAAGTCCCGGAATAATACCCCAGACATCATAGAGTATAAAGACCTAGTATATCAGATTACGAGACCTTTCAAACGAGATTTCAGGGGTTACCTATATATCCAAGTAGTGTTCCCCACGAATTCACAAGTTTGATTTTAGGTTTATATCCCGAATAAATCTACTAAATGTACAAAAACCTATCGACACATCATCAGTAAGATTGTTTAACTCTTTTAAACTATCCAAATCTTTAGCATACTGTGATCATCTAGCTGATGTACTATCATTTTCCCTATATACACAAGCTCTTTTTCATTTTATCATGTTTTTGTATTTTTGCATTTTTTACTGTTTTTGTATTTTCAGAAAATAAACTATGTACAAACAACTACTCCCCCTAAATACCAAAACAAGTAAAAATTCGACAAACCATTGCAGATTGTTTCTCGTCTTCATCCGCAACAGTACTCTCATCAACGCCAATTATGCCATCCGACACCGACAGAAGCTTTATACCATTCAGTTTTAACAAATATTTAAACCGATTTTTATCAAAAGCTTTGGTATGTAAATCAGCTTTCTGTTCGTCAGTGTGGATTTTCTCAATTCGTATCAACTTTTTCTCAAAACAATCACGAATAAAGTGATGACGAATTTCTATGTGTTTAGTTTTAGCGTGATGTACTGGATTTTTTGTTATATTTATCGCGGCCTCATTATCAACAAAAAGAGGTGTGTTAAGAAACTGCAAACCGTAGTCGCGCATCTGTTGCTGTATCCACAAGATCTGAGAGCAGCAACTGCTAGCAGATACGTACTCCGCTTCACATGTAGATAACGCCACAGACGTTTGTTTCTTACACTGCCAGGTAACCAATCTAGGACCAAAGAACTGGCATCCTGCAGTTGTTGATTTTGAATTGACTTTGCAGCATCCGAAATCCGAATCGGAATACCCTTCGAGCATAAAATCGCCTTTTCTAGGATACCACAACCCCAATGAAGAAGTTCCTTTCAGGTAGCGCAATATCCTCTTCACAATGATTATATGCGATGCTCTCGGGTTAGACTGAAATCTTGCTGCGAGGCACGTTGGGTACATAATATCAGGACGTGAAGCAGTTAGGTACATTAGAGAACCTATCATGGATCGGTAAAAAGTTTCATCAGCCCTGTCTCCGGTGAGATCTGGGTGAATCCCATGATTTGTTGCAAGTGGGGTAGCAACTGGAGTAGAACTTGACATCCCAAATTTCTCTAGAATATCATGAACATACTTTGACTGATGAATGAAAATTCCCTCAGGAAGTTGTTCAACTTGTAATCCCAGAAAGAATTTCATCTCCCCCATTGATGACATTTCAAACTTCTGCTTCATCACTGATTCAAAATCTTTGCATAGATTTTCATTCGTTGACCCAAAGATTATATCGTCCACATAAATCTGAACTATCAGAAGATGACCATCAACGACTTTAGTAAAGAGAGTGGCATCCACTTTTCCACGAATGAACTTGTTGGCTAGTAGGTGTTGAGACAAAGTCTCGTACCAGGCTCTCGGGGCCTGATGTAAACCATACAGCGCTTTGTCCAATAAGTAGACCTTGTTTTTGTGGATTGGATCGGTAAAGCCCGGCGGCTGACCGACATAAACCTCCTCTTTAACCTTCCCATAAAGAAACGCCGATTTAACATCCAACTGATAAACTTTGAAGTTCTTCCAAGACGCAAATGCTAGGAAAATTCTGATAGCCTCTAGACGTGCTACAGGAGCATAGACTTCGGTAAAATCAATCCCCTCCTGTTGACTAAATCCCTGAACAACGAGTCGAGCTTTGTTCCTTACGACAACTCCTCTATCGTCCCTCTTACACTTAAACACCCACTTAGTGTTAATTTTCCTATGACCATCCGGCAAATCAACTAACTTCCACACTCCCAATTTCTCAAATTGACTAAGTTCCTCCTGCATTGCATTGACCCAAGAGTCTTCTGTAAGCGCCTCTTTGTAAGTTCTTGGCTCAACCTGCGAGATAAAACAACTTAATGAGAATTCAGTTTGCAAAGGAGCAACTTTTGTATAAAAACATGTAAGCCCTTTATCAATCTGATTTCGAGTGCGAACGCCTGTCTGCAATTCTCCTATGATCAACTCCTCTGGATGATATGAAAAAGTTCGTGGCATCACTTCACTTTGAACATCTACATTTCCCTCCAGATTAGTAACATTCTGCTCTGCATCTTGTTCACCAACTTGGTTTGTTTGACCTGAAATCTGAATTTGCTCCCCCTCAGAATTTGAATCTGAATCACCATGATCAAATACTGGCATGTTTTCAGCTTCTAGATTATCATTCTGAGCCGACTGATTATCCTGAGCAACTTCATTCTGTTGGACATCATCATGTTCACCAGCATTACTTGGACCTGCTTCATCATCGTTTGAAGTTTCCCGTGGTCTTCTCGAATACTCAGCTGGGAATCTTAACTGCGACTCATATTCACGCAAAATATCCAACTCATCAAAGAAATCTTCATCATCCTCTGATTCTTCTTTCATGTCAAACGAATCCCAAAGTTTGTCATAATGATAACGCCATGAATCACCAGGATTCTGCGGCGGCATAGTATAACCTTGACATTCAACATTTGCAGCTTCAATAATCCGCTTCTCACTTGGAACGAAGACACGTCGCAATGGATTTGAATAACCAACAAAAATACCCTCAATGCACTTCGGACCAAACTTCCCAAAAGGCTCTATAACCGTACAAGGTGACCCAAACGGTTCTAGATACTTCAAATTCGGTTTGCGGTTATTGATTAGCTCAAAGCATGTTTTGTTGAACTTTTTGACAGTAAGAACCCTGTTGAGCGTATAGCATGCGGCGGAAACAGCTTCAGCCCAAAAATTAATTGGTAACTTTGAATCTGCAAGCATAGTTCTAGCCGTCTCGATTAGCGTCCGGTTTTTGCGTTCTGCAACTCCATTCTGCTGCGGAGTGTACGGAGCACTAAACTCATGCAAAATACCTCTTTCATCACAAAATTCTTCCATCTTGCTGTTCTTGAATTCAGTACCATTATCACTTCGAATTTTCTTGATACGCCTTTGGTACAAATTCTCAATTTTCCTGAACAGCGCCATCAAACTGTCAAATGTTTCATCTTTCGTCTTCAAGAAAGATACCCAAGAAAATCTGGAATAATCATCAGTAACGACCAGACAATAGTAATCTCCAGTAATGCTCTTGACATTCACCGGACCAAACAAATCCATGTGAAGTCTCTCCAGAGGTCTCGAAACTGAATTGACTTGCTTTGTAGGGTGTGACTTTTTCTTCTGTTTGCCTTTGACACAGCTAATGCACTCCTCTTCCAGATGAAAACCTTTGATATTAACACCTAATACCAAATCATTGTGCACCAAGTGATTCATCTTCCTTAGGTGAATATGCCCCATCTTTCGGTGCCACAATCTCGATTCTTTCTCAGTTGCTTTAGACACAAAACAATGTGCTTGACCAGTTGTTGTAGTTGCTACAGACATATCTAACACATATAAATCATTCACTCTAGGTGCCCTCATAATAATCCATTCTTCAGGAATAACAAAACCAGGTTTCAGAATCAAACATTCTTTATCAGTGAAGTGAGTAGTATACTGATTGTCACAAATCTGCGAGATACTAAGCAGATTGTTCTCCAGCTCAGTGATGTAGTTAACTCTCTCAAACGTCACAATTCCATTGGATAACGTTCCTTCACCAACAATTCTACCACCTTCATGACCAGCAAATCCCACATAACCACCATTAATGTTTCTCACATCATACAGCAATGCAGTTTTTCCTGTCATATGTCGAGATGCACCACTATCCATAATCCACCTGGATACCAATTGTGGAAGATCCTGCACAAAACAAACTATGACTTAAACAACTTCAAGAAAGATGCCGATTCATGCTTCGCGATCCAGGAAGCTCCGGCAATTCAAACTGCTTAGTCGAACATGGTGTCCACCCAGGCTTCATCAGCCTTAGGTGTAACCTTGACTCTAGCAACTTGAATTTTAAAATTTTTAGCATTCAAAGGTGGAAAACTTGCATCATAATCAACCGAAATTGATTCGTCAACCTTTTTCACTTTAGAAGTTGAAATTTTCATTTCAGTTTTTGGTTTCCAAACTTGTTGAGATAATGCAACCCTCTTGTAAAATTTGTCATTTTTAGTTACCACTTTCTTTATGGGTTCATTTTTCAATTTGATGTTGTCATTTTTCACATTCTTTTTCTCAACAACGATTGGTGCTTTACCCTTCACATCAACTTTCTTCTGTTGATACTTCACATTTTCAGTCTTAGGCTTCACATATGTACACTTTCGTGCAATATGACCAACTTGTTCACATCTAAAACAAGTACGAGTATCAACACCTAGACTTTTGCCTTCAGACTGATAATGTGAAGCTCTTTTCTCAAAGAACTCTTCATTTGATTTTGAAAAAATTTCATTTTCCTCATCCGAAAGTGAACTTGAACCATTTACAAACACCTTCTTTTCAGCAAACCTTCTGTTTTGAAAATTCTTTTTCTGATAACTCTTACCACCTCGATAACCACCCGACCAATTGTTTCGATTGTTATTATAAAAACGTGGTGGAACAATAGGCTTTTTGTAATAAGCTTTATCTTTCTCAAAATTCATTTGCCTTTTTGTTTGACTCAAACTGTTCACTTCTGACAACTCAACTTCAACCAATTTGAAAACATTTGTCAGCTTGTTCATGTTAACATTTTCAATGGGAAACTCAGAATCCGAATACAACTTATCAGATCCAGCCATCTTGTACATCACAAGACCCGGTTCATCACTTAAGTTGTTTTTGGACTTTGGTTTCTGAATGTATTTGTCAAAGAAACACCCATCCTCCTCAGAAGTGTCACAATCCGGTTTAAGCACTTTGTCTACCACACTTTTTACCACATCACTTTGGACACCCTCGTCATTGGAAGATGTGAACATGACATCAATGTTTTCAGGAAGTTTAACTTCACTTTCTTCCTCAATTTCCACCAAACTAGACTGCTTTTTCGTGTAATTGTCTAAAATTGGCGGTGGAACTTTGTGAAAACCTACACCCGTTCCATCAGAAAACACATCCTCGCCATCTTTGTTTTTCCCTATAGGTTTAGGAACAATATGCTGCAAAACAAAACTTGCCGATTTATAGCTGTTAAGCTTCAACTGGATTCGTTCATTCTCAATTTCAGCTTCTTGAACTTTAAGTTTCAGTTTAGCAATTTGATCCAGTTGTTCATTAATTGATTCTTCTTTTAATCTCAAAACAGCTCTTAGATGTTCATTTTCTTTAAATGTTTTGCCATTACGATCATCACTATCTTTGACAATGCTTTTCAATTTTTCAAACTTTTCAGAAATCTGACGGTTTTCAAGAATTAACTTTTCATTTTCAGATTTGATTTTCTCACGATCAGTTTTATCATTTTCAATTTGAGCCGTTAATTCTTTGATCCGTTCAGTTGAAGCTCTTACACTTTTGTCACGATCGAGAATCTGATTTTCAACATTTCTAACCTTTGTTGTCAGATTCTTGATTTTCTCATTGTTAAGATACGTGACAGTGCTACAAAAATTGCATTGTTTGGTGCAATTTTTGCAGTCAGCATTCCCGTCAATCTTGTTACCTGACTCAATCTTGTTACCTGACGCATTTGTTGACACACTTTGACTGACCGACTCCTTTGACTCAGTAACAGAATTAGGATCTACCTCAAGTGCTTTTGCAGCTAGCACTTTGTCAGCCATCACTCCCAGGTTCTCAGCTGTCAACTCTTACGTAGTATCGATTAAGCCTGTATCAACCTGCTTTTCTTTCTTCTCTTTCTCCTCTTTCTCCTTTCTCTCTTTCTCTTTCGCTTCTTCAATCATTTTCGACGTTGGTGTTCCCCACCACTTGTGCTGCCAATATTCATCTTCTTCTTTGTACTCCTTGATGATGGCTTCGATATCAAGTGTACTATCATCAATTGCAATATTTCCATACTCATCAAGATAGCACTCTCTATCTGGATCCCATCTATTGGCTCTCCTTGCGTTCAGATAGATACGAGAAAGTCTAATAATCTTTGTTTCAGCAATCATCTTCCGGTAGTTATATTTTTGTTCTTCAGTACGATCATCTTTCCAAGGCTTAGGTTCATCATTGCTTGCCATGAATGCGTAACCCACCGCATCTTCTTCAGGTAGAACTTCCTTACTCCAATCATACCCCTCATCATCATAAATCACAGCAAGAGCCCTTGATTTGTCTCTGTTATCTTCAACTTGCTTCAATCTAGGCGGCTCAGATTTATTCTGATGGTAGATTGCCTTTTTGTAATAATCATCTCTGAAAGGGTTCTCCGACTCATCAGCATAAGCGTTTCGGCATTCTCGTTTGAAGTGACCCTTCTGCTTACATTTGAAACAAGTCACCTTCGATTTATCAAACCCCAGCTTGGTAGAAGCACCACCAATTGTTTTTCTTCCAGTAATTTCCATGAAGCGTTGTGCACGTCGAACTGCACTTGCCATTGTTGTCTTCTTTCTATCTGATCTATCTGATCGTAGTCTTCTTTCGTCAGATTTGTATTCCCGATTTTTCCAGCCACCAATCCTTCGTAGGATTCTAAAACAGATGCTAGAAAGACCATTTGTTGCTTGGCCGACTCCGCATCAAAATTCTGTGCATTCTTCAAATCTATCGCGATATTGCAAGAAAACTTTGCATCAGAATGATTTGCAGAAGATGTAGATCCATTGTGATAACCACTATGGCTTCCACTGCTTGAATTACTTTGACTTTCTTTGTTTGCTGAAGAAACATTCTCAGCAGAAAACGCAGTCTTTGGAGAAGTAGCTTTCTGCATCATACTCTTTGGATAATATAAATCCAGATTCTGCTGATAAGATGAGTGATTAATTTTGTACGTCTTCTTCAACTCTAGCTCATGACTCTCGAGTTTTTCAATCAGCAAATCTAATGTCAACTTTTCTGGTTCTTTGATGGTATTCTTCAGCATCATCGCATAATATCTCCAATCCATCTCGTCAGGCAACGAATCGAACAATTTGTCAATAAGATCTTCTTCAGGAATGTCGATATCATGTCTTACTAATTCCAGCTTCAGATGACCGAACCGTTCTATCATTTTACACACTGACTCGTTCTTTATACAACCAAACAGATCAAATTCTTTTCTAAGAAGTTTCTTTTTGTTTTTCTTAATCTCTTGACTACCGACACACTTCTTTTCCAACTTTGCCCATAAGTCTTTAGAATTTGAGTAATCTATCAAAGAAATGATGTCTTCGCGCACCGACTGAAACAATAATGCCACACATTTTTGCTCAGCTACGAATGAATCAATCTCTTCAGCTGATCTTAATGCTTCACCATTCTTCTTTCCTTGAGCATAACCATTCTTCATACTCTTCCAGCAAGGAAAAGCAAATGCCATCAACCAATCTTCGAACTTTGTTGCCCACCTGCTATAATCCTCTATAGCCATCAGCTTAGGAGGTTTGTTAAACGTCCCAAATGCGCTTTCGGACTCCCAAGCTTCTTTCTTTCTTTCGGTGTATTCTCGTTCTCATTCGTATTGTTGTTGTTTGTAGAAGTATCATCTCCCGAGTTTCCTGCGAATGCGTACATATCGCCAAACGGGTTCAAGAAAATATCATCCATCGTGAACGTACCTGAAAAATCAGTCAAATAGAACTGATTCAAGCGAAATCTGATATATACTATTTCGCTTCAATCTTCAAGCGAAACTCAACAACAGTATCGCTTCAACTGTTCAAGCGAACCAACTATATCGCTTCAAGAAATCAAATTCGCTTCAGGATGTCTTCAAGCGAAAATCACTATTTCACTTCAAGAAGGTGTTTCGCTTCAGGAAATCTAGTTTCGCTTCAAAGTTTCAAGCGAAAACAACTATTTATCTACGAACAACTTCAAGCGAAATCTAGTTTTAGATCAATTTTAACACGTTTTAAGCTGAATTTTAGTCCGAAACTTTGTAGGCTTTGTTAAAACTCAGTTTTACACGTTATACTCGAAAATTAGACCATTTCGACCGTTGGAACTTGTTCAGATCTGAAAAATGTAAAAAGAAATGAGTAGAAAGAAGATAATCCGCTGCTATGGTATGAACTCCTCGTCCTGAGCTCTGATACCACTTGTTGGACCGTTGTACGACCTTAAACCGTCAGTAAAAGTAGTTCATCTTTGCATACGAAGGCGGAATCAACGTAAACAAAGTCATAACAGCTTTAGTCCTTTTAATCTTTCTATTCTGATTGATTTGAGTGCTTATACAAGGTTTTCTGATACAAATCCGTCAGCACTTCGTCACACATACAATGACATCTCTATTCTCGCTTCAAATGACCTACCACCTATATATAGACAACATGATTTCGCTTGAGGCTGTCTGAAGCGAAATCTGTTATGTTGATTTCGCTTCAAGCATCCACATATCCTCTCAAGCGAAATCACATGTTTAACAAATAAAAACCCTAACTTAAACCCTATGGTGTGATCATTTAAACAATCCTAGACACAAGACTTGATAATGACGTAATCAATCAGACATTTAGTGCACCAACACATGCTAACTTAGCTATCAAGTACAACATTATCACATTCTAAACCAAATTGCCAAATTCTTGCATACAAATTTCACCTTCTAACTTCACTTAGCCATTTCATCAAACACTTGGCGTGCGTACTAATATCTAAGCATAATGTACAAGTATTTTCATTCTTTTTCTTCCTAGTTCTTTACTTTCAAACATTAGCAATACAAAATACCAAATCAATTTCATACCATTTTCAATCTAACTAGCAAGATGGTCACATATAACATAACATATCAAGAATCGAACAAAGATTAGACATGGGTGATATACCCATGTCGCCATCTCCATCAACCTATGGTGGGTTTCACCTCCAAACACCTAATTGATCAAAATCATGCATAACACATGTTCCGTATGATGATTCTAACACATAATAACACTTAATTTCAGACAAATTCGTGGATTGATCAAAAACACACTTCTTACTAAATCACCAAATCATAAATTACAACTTACCAAGTGATTTCCAGAGTTGAACAATCAAGAATCTTGTTCATGCAAGTTCGATTTCAGCCAAAATCCATCCAATTTGGTCGATTAGGGTTTGAGAAGGGGTTTCCCCTTTCTTTCTCTTCTCTGGTCGAACACCCACATACGCCCAGGTGTGGGTGTGGGGTTTTTTATTTAATTTTTATATTTTATCTTTTCATTCATTCAAAACTAACCCCTCATGTTTGGCACTTAATCATAACTGACCCAATTTCATTTCCTTACTTGTTTTGCTAGGCATTTAACTTGGTTTAATAACCTAGTTATTACATTTCCTTCTTTTAAACGCATTAACATACTGGCAACTAAATAATTCGAATTTTGGGGCGTTACACGAACCCAAGTTCACCGGGATACACATATTCCCAACCAACCAGTTTACTAATAACTAATATACATCATAAATCCAACATCAATTATATATATATATATATATAGAGTATTGAAAGTGTGTGAAAGTATAAAAGAACAAATCATGAAGTGACACGTGGCGTAAGTTACTATTCACAAAGTTCTCTTTTTAATATATATAGGGTAAATTTCAGTAAATTTTCCTTATCCTGACGTAGACAAGAAACATAAAACAAAATTGTGTATTTAGATTTTCCTAATATTGTTAGATATTACGTACTATTAGAGAAAGAGTAAATTACATGTTAAATAAAAAATTATATTTCAAATAATGACATCCACTTTATATCCATTAAAGAGTGACTAACATATAAATCAAATTGAAAAAAATCTTTTTGCAGTATATATTTTAGATTAATATTAAAACAGAGACGATTACAGACTAATGGTAGGTAGACGAGCAACAAGTTGCGCCGCTACCTCCTTCTAAATAGCAAACCCTACCCTTCTAAACACAAAGGAAAGACTATTTATCATCAAACATCTCATTTTTATTAAAAGAATCCCATTAAAATATACAATATAACAAATGACTTGTAGCCTAGTGATATCAAGTTGTGTAAGACAGGGACCTTCCCATGAAGTTGAGGTTCGAGTCCCTAGTGAACACTAGTATAAAATTGAAGTAGTATAAGAATGTGTGTTAGCCGTTTATGATAAGCCTAACAAAAGATGTGTGATTTAGATCATTGTATACAATATCGTGTTAATCGTTTTTGTTTTAGGCATAATCGAAAACATGAAAACATACCCGTGATTGCAGACAGGCTAGCAGAGAATCCAGTAAGACATGCAACCATCGAGTTCGACATGCTTGTCAAGATGATCCGGTTCCTCCTTAGGGTGCAATCTAATGATGGTGATGAAAACCGAATAAGGTGTTCAGTTGTTAAGAAATAATTAGATTGTCTAACCTTGTAACCTCTATATTAGTCTCCTTATATATGCACCAAAGAAGAAACCCAATTAGTTAATAAGGGTAATATGGTCCATCAACAATTACCAACTAATTATCTAATAGGTTGTTATATATTTTGATCTATATAATGTAAATGACTATAATGGCTACTGGATTAAATACAACACCATAATATATTTAATCTTACATCCTTCCACTTAGCCAAGTAATCATTTACTATGAGTATTATATAAGCCTTATCAGGGGTTAACACTTTTTTAGCTCTAAACCAAGAACCGTAGCAGAGAAATATAGCCGTTGAATCATTATGCGACTCAGGACCCCCATTAGTCATACTACAACCTCAATTTAAAACCTAACCTTTATGATCAAAATACGCATAAGCCCTTTGTTTGATTTGTAATTTCATTTGTCTATATGTCATTATACCGGTTGAACATATTCTTAGAGACATACAAAATTAAAATGAGGAAATTTCATTAACTAAAACATAAGCTAGTACAATATGCTAAATAAGGTCTTTAGTGAATCCCATATTCCGAACACGTTCTTCGTAAACTTTAGGTGGGAGACCTTTAGTCATCGGATCCGCAAGCATATCTTTAGTACTAATATACTCAATACAAAGATTATTTTCCTAAACTCGTTCACGCACGAACAAATATTTTGTATCGAGATATAAACCAGCTCCAGTCAAACTATTACTGTTCGAGAAACTAATGGCAGCTGAGTTATCACAGTAAAGCTTCAATGGTCTAGAAATGGAATTGACGATTTTGAGTCCAGTGATCAAATTCCTAAGCAACATTCCATGACAGGTTGCATTATAAACAGCAACATACTATTCCATCATTGTGGAAGTTGTGGTCAACTGTCGTTTATGACTCTTCCATGAAATGGATCCGCCTGCTAACATAAAGATATAGTCCGAAGTGGATTTCTTGTCATCTTTGCATTTGGCAAAGTCAGAATCAGAATAGCCTACCACTTCTAAATGGCCAATTCTTCTATAAGTCAGTTTATAGTCTTTCGTCCCTTGCAGATATCAAAGTACCTTCTTAGCTGCTTTCCAGTGATCTAGGCCAGGATTAGTCTGATAACGGCCTAGCATTCTGGCAATATAAGTGATATCTGGGCGAGTACAGATTTGAGCATACATCAGGCTCCCGACTACTAACGCGTAAGGTATCTGGCTCATTTTCTCCTTTTCTACCTCTGTTGTCGGACACTGAAATGAACCGAAAACATCTCCGTTAACTACTGGAGCGACTAAGGGTTTGCACTGTTGCATGTTGTAACGTGTAAGGACACAATCTATGTAAGCCTTTTGAGACAATCCTAAGATCCCTTTGTGTCTATCTCGGTGAATTTCGATGCCAATGACGTAAGAAGCATCTCCGAGATCCTTCATGTTGAAGTTACGCGAGAGTAACCGCTTCGACTCATGCAACATGTCTAGACTATTACTTGCCAATAGAATATCATCTACATAAAGGACAAGTATAGTAAAGTTGCTCCCACTCATCTTGAGGTAGGTGCATTGATCCACTTGATTCTTTACAAAATCTTGTTTCTTCATGACTTCATCAAACTTGAGGTACCATTGACGTGATGCTTGTTTTAGCCCGTAAATGGATTTCTTCAACTTACAGACTAGATGCTCCTGACCTTCAGGTTTAAAGCCTTCAGGTTATTTCATGTAAACATCCTCGTTTAAGTCTCCGTTAAGGAAATCGGTTTTAACGTCCATCTGATGCAGCTCTAAATCAAAATGAGCTACTAGGGCCATAACGATCCTTAATGAATCTTTACGAGAGATAGAGGAAAACGTCTCTTGATAATCAATTCCCTCTTTCTGAGTGTAGCCCTTTGTAACCAATCTCGCTTTATAGCGTTCAACGTTCCCAGTCGGATCCAGTTTTGTTTTGAACACCCATTTAAATCCTACGGGTTTGACACCGTTGGGTAATTCTACCAAATCCCAAATGTCATTTTTCTTCATGGATTCAAGCTCATCAATCATTGCTTTATTCCATTCAGAAGACTAATCACTGCTAATGGCTTCATTATAAGAGATGGGATCATTGAGCTTTTCGGGATCCACTTCATTCAGGTAGGTAACAGAATCATCCCAATTAGTAGGTCTTCTTTGCATGGATAACCTCTTGAGTTGATTATCAGGTTCAACGTTGTCTTGGTTATGAGCATTTGATGTGCCTTCATTATGAGGTATAATGGGTTCTGATTGTGGAGGTAAATTTGGAGTTGGTGCAGTAGCTTCAGGTGCAGTAGTAGTAGTTGCATTGGGTACAAGAGGAGTAAACAGAGTAATGGTAAGCGACGAGTCCCCCCCGCCCACGTCTTGTACTTCTTGCAATTCTTCGTAAGGGTTGGTACTGCTCCCACTGACCTTGAAAACCTCCAGGAATGCAGCACGCTTGATTTCAACAATACGGGTGACATGGGAAGGACAATAGAAACGATAACCCTTTGAGTGATCAGGATACCAGATAAAGAAGCAGATAATTGTTTTAGGGTCAAGTTTCCTTAGGAAGGGATTATAAAGTTTTGCTTCAGCAATGCAACCCTATACTTTCATATAATTAAGAATCGGTTTCCTTCCTGTCCAAAGTTCATAAGGAGTTTTAGGGACATACTTAGAAGGAACTTTATTGAGTATATGAACAACTGCTTTTAACGCTTCAGTCCAGAGGAATAATGATAAATTAGTGTTAGCTAACTTACTGCGCACCATGTTTATAAGGGTACGGTTTCTTCGATCAGTGACACCGTTCTGCTGAGGTGTACCAGGCATGGTGTATTGGTTCACAATTCCCTGGCCCTTACAAAACTCATAAAATGGACCAGGAGCTTGATCCACATCAGTATGTCTTCCATAATATACACCACCTCTATCTGATCTCACAACTTTAATCTGACGATCTAATTGTTTTTCAACTTCAGCTTTAT
Organism: Helianthus tuberosus; assembly: GCA_030545235.1. Taxonomy (NCBI): domain Eukaryota; kingdom Viridiplantae; phylum Streptophyta; class Magnoliopsida; order Asterales; family Asteraceae; genus Helianthus; species Helianthus tuberosus. Next base: position 51,218,960 of record CM060364.1, read on the forward strand.
AATCTTTAAAAGTTGTAAGAGATTAAGATTTTTCCTTAATGAGATACAAGTACATGTAACGAGAATAATCATCAATGTAAGTGATAAATGAAGTATGTCCAGTTATGCCAGCGATTTGGTAGGGACCATTAATGTCAGTGTGAATGGGTTCTAATAAATTAGAGCTCCTAGTGGCACCTTTCTTATTCGCTAATGTCATTTTACCTTTAAGAAATTTGACACATGTTCCAAAATCAGTGAAATCGAGAGGAGGTAAGACTTCATCCTTTACGAGACGATTTAATCGTTCTCTTGAGATATGGCCTAAACGCTGATGTCACAACATGGATGAAGTCTTTAAGTCTCGTTTCTCTTCCATCTTTGTGAGTGATTCATTAATGTTATATGACAACAAAGATTTGGAAAAATCATCATTTAGTTCTAATCTATAGAGACCACCATCCAGAATGCCAGTACCAAAAACAACAGAATTATAGAGGATAGAGGGTTTACGATGACTATGGGAAACAACAAAACCGTCTATGTCTAACTTTGGTTCTGATACAAGGTTCCGAGTTACCTCACGAACATATAAGGTATCATAAAGTTTAATGCATGAACCCGTTTTCATAAATAATTGTAATGTTCCTATGGCCTTCACTTCTAATTCTCGATCATCCCCAACCTTAAGTGTTCTTTGGTTTCTTCCTAGCTTCTGGATTGAAAGGAATCCCTGAGTAGAGTTGGTTACATGAAGCATAGAACCAGAATCAAACCACCAAGAATTAGCAGAAACATTTAAATTATAGGACTCAAGTATCATGAAAAAATCGTTACCTTTCTTAGTCAGCCACTCCTTAAAGTCAGGTCATTCCTATTGCATATGTCCTGCCTTTTTACAGAACTTGCAGTGGATTTTGCCTAAGTAGTTCTTAGAGCTGGAAGGTGCACTTGTATTAGGATTGGGCCTTTGGACCTTAGAAGCATCCCTTCTTGGATAATTCTTATTCCTCTTCTTAGAGTTGGAGGTAGTGAAGTTTGCAACATCAGTAGTGCGATCCATCTTCATACGTTCTTCCTCTTGTACGCACATAGTGATCAGTTCACTCATCATCCATTTGTACTTCTGAGTGTTGTAATAGATCTTAAATGCTTCATAGGACGAAGGAAGCGAAGTAATGATCAAGTGGACAAGGAAACCATCACTAATTTCAATGTCTAGCCCCTTCAGCTTATTGGCCATGTCATTCGTCATCATGATGTGTTCGCGAATGTCGTTCCTCCTATCATACTTAGTTGTCACTAGCTTGAGGATTAGAGTAATAGCGTGTGCTTTAGACGTCCCCTTGAATTGCGCCTCCATAGAATCCAAGTAGCTTTTAGCATCATCAGAATCAGGAATGGCTCCTCTGATTGCATTGTTTATGGACTGCTTCATAAACATGCGAGACATGCGGTTACACCTAGTCCACTTTTCATGAGTCATCTGCTCAGCAACAGTACTTTGAGGAGTAAGGTCCGCCGGCTTATTCTCCCTTAAAGCATATTCGAAATCCAGTAATGCAAAAGTAAGCATGAGAGAGTCCTTCCATGCAGCAAAGTTATCACCAGTCAATGGTGGAATCCCACAATTGGGTGCTGATAGTAGAAATAAGATGAGTGAATTACGATACTAAGAAAGAAGTCTTAATGTGATCTATGGGCATGTTATACTAAGGCAGGCATAAATAATGACCATTTTAATTATGAAGCTATGATATTGTCTATTACTAACATCAAAATAATAGACTTGGTTAAAATTCTACTTAAACGAAGACAAATCAACTTTGGCCAGAAGTGTAACCATTTAAGCATGTGTGCAAAGTTATCGTGACAAATCAGCTTTGGCCAGAAATGAGACAATCACTTTAGTTATGCGCTTGTTAAGTATGCTAGACATAAATGAATTAAATCAGCTTTGGCCAGAAAAAAAGACATTCACGTTTGTAATGCATACTTAACATAGCTTTTATAATAATTGAACAATAAATAGATGTATCAAATCAGCTTTGGCCAGAAGTGATACATCAGAAGCTTATTCAAGTTAAGTTATTTTGGTTTTGTGAAAAGTTATCTGATTCTAATTAATTAAGTATTTACAAAACCAAGTATTTAATAGCAAACCACCTGTTAGCGCATAGTTCGCATTAACAGCTTAATAAAGTAATGAGATTTCGAGTGAGATTTCGAGTAAGGTTTCGAGTAAGATTTCGACTCATTATGAGTTCCTTTATGATTTTGAGTGGCCTTTTAATCTCGAAATCCTAATGAGATTTCGAGTCCCTTAATGATGCCGAGATCTTTTGAGATTTTGACTTCTAAGTGGGGTTTCGATATCTACGGTGATTTCGAGTCACTAATGCCAGTCGCAACCTCACTCGAAATCTCGAGGTTTCGAGTGATGAAGACTAATGCCTCAATGAGATTTCGAGTTCATTATGAGGTTTCGAGTCGCAACAACCTGATTGCGAGTCGAAATCTCAGTCGCAATCTCAGTTCTCCTCGAATTTTAGTGAGATTTCGAGTAGAAATCTCAGTCGGAAACTCAGTCGAAACCATCTAATCTCGAAAACTTATTCTCCAAGTCTCGAAATCTGCTTATCAACAGTTGTTAGTGGAGATATGATTGAAAATTCGAAATTTTAGGGATTGTGAGATAATGTTTCCTGTTTTAGTGCTGATATAAATTTATCAACAGATTTCGAAATAATATCCATTTAATTTTTATAACAGATTTCGAAATTTTAAGAGATAAAATTTAGATCAAAACAGTAAAAACACCCACTAATCTAAATTACATTCCAAAACATAAAGGAATTTTCGAATTTTCCTAAGAACACATGATGAACCCTAAAATAAAACCATAACTTCTGAAACCCGAAACCTGAATTTTTAACAGTTTTATACAGATTTCAGAACATTTGTTTTACCCATTTGATTTCGAGTCAACAATTAACCATTTTTTTTTCGAAAACAGTAATTTCGGTAATTATAAAGGACTTGAAACCGGCTGTTTATAAGACTTTCAAAATTCTGTTTACCAGATTTCAATCCCAGAATTAATGGATACGAAAACAGAACTGATTTATCAACATATGCTCTGATACCACATGTTGATCAGTTCTGTTTTAGGCATAATGGAAAACATGAAAACATACCCGTGATTGCAGACAGGCCAGCAGAGAATCCAGTAAGAGATGCAGCCATCGAGTTCGACATGCTTGTCAAGATGATCTGGTTCCTCCTTAGGGTGCAATCTAATGATGGTGATGAAAACCGAATAGGGTGTTCAGTTTAGAGAGAGGCGAGATTGATGTTAAGAAATAATTAGGTTGTCTAACTTTGTAACCTCTATATTAGTCTCCTTATATATGCAACAAAGAGGAAACTCAATTAGTTAATAAGGGTAATATGGTCCATAAACAATTACCAACTAATTATTTAATAAGTTGTTATATATTTTGATCTATATAATGTAAATGATTATAATGGCTACTAGATTAAATACAACGCCATAATATATTTAATCTTACATATCAAGCATAAATACTTCAGATGGTCTCGACGATCCATGTGGCCGCTTCTTCGTCATATCAAGTTTGAAGTTAAACTACATAGAAAACATCAAGGAAAACTGTTTGAAGTTAAGCTATAAACATCACACCCGACATAAAATTGATGTTATAGAATATTTTAGACAAGTTCAATGTGGACCTATGTGGAAAAAGATAAAGAGGCAAAACCATGTTCTTGTAGTAATTTGCAGGCATGTTCATTCATTAATGATAAGATTTTGCCTATCCGGAAAGAAGATACTCTCACCACTTTTAACAACTTTTCATGTTTTTTTTTTACTTTTTTAAAAAGACAAATTGTAGTTATGATCATTTAAGCACAGGAGATTCATGTGAGACTGTATTTCCAAAGTTTAAACAAGTAACCACTTTAAAGGGCATAACCAAATTTTTACAATAAACCAAACGTTTGTTTATCAAATACTTCAGAAAATGGGAATTTAATTCAAGAGAAGGATGGAGCGTTTTATTAGTGATGATTCGTTTCAGAAACATGTAAAATGAATCTGAAACGAACCATCAATAATAAAATATCGTCTAAACTGTGATTTGGTTTGAAACAAACCAACTTATTGTTTGGGGAAATCTTAAATTTCATTAGATGGTTTGAAAACAATATATTTCTTTAAGACATATCTCAAAACGACTCATCTATGTCTTCTAAGGTACAACAGTCGAATCAGTAGTTGTGTAATCGGAGATGATCTTACATGTTAGAGAATAACAATGGAGTTTTGTGTGATGAATATTTCATGGAACTTAACAAGTGACATTGTGTTTGGTAGCGTGAGACTGAACTAGAGAGAGCTCCATCTTTCGTGAAATAGACCACAGTTACAACTCAGAAGGGGATCATCCTCTCAATTTCCATCTGTTTTATCTTTTTTTTTTCTCTAGAATGTGTACCAAAGTGTTCATTTTATAGCCACACAAAAAGAAAAGAAACATGCAATTTAATCTAGATTTCACCTTCACTGGCCAACTTAGATGACAACACTAGCGCTCAAGGTGACTAAACTATTGTGCTATATCAAACAACACAAGCACTCAGGCTGCTCGAACATCAACGCCCAAGTTGTTTGAACAACATCGCAAGCAATCTGATTGATCAAAAGTGTATCACGTGAAAAAGATTGGTTGAAGCAAACCTGACTTGCCCGAGCCAAAGGATTCCAGACTAACATTTTTGCATACACATTGTGGCCTTGCAAGAGTTTCAACTAGGATAATGCAAAACCATAAACTAGTATTAAGTATTAACCATATACTTCATACATACATATAATTATATGTGTCCAACATTCGTTCACATGAATAGATATCGGTAGGCAATACATAAAAGTCCCAATAACATCCAATGTATTTTGATACACGACAAGGTAGGCATAATCCAGCAGACATACCTAAGACCGAACGCCATCCCACAAAGCACAATATGCGACAAGTGCCTTCCGATACACCACACATTAAATAATGAACTACAAAAAGTCATATATCAACTCCTCACCCCCTATAAATACTCTCTTGGAAGGAAGGTGTTGATCTCATTTTCTTCTTCATTCTCACAATACTTGTTTCTCCAGAAAATAAGAATACTTACTCTTACACTCACTTTGGAGTTTATCCACCAGGATAACGATCCTGGTCTTTTTCCTTATGTTGAGGCATTTGGACCTTCAAGAAAAAACATTGAAATCCACACAACTTTACGTTGCTCTAGACAAATAAAATAAACTTATCTAACACTACCTGAAACTACCTACTATCTAGAAACTACTACTAAAACAATTGCTCATTATTATAAGGGAAAATCTCGAGATTGGCCATCAACTTGGTCAACTTTCGAAAATAGCCAACCGAAAGTCTCCCGGGCCCCCACACACAACCCAAGAAGGCTCGGAGCCTTTTCTACGAGAACCAATCAAAACATGACACCTGTCCATAAAAACCTATAGTGGCTTGGAGCCTTTACAATGCTGCCAAAGTCCTTGTAGCGCTACAAGGACTTTGGCAGCGCTGAAAAGGCTCCAAGTCATGCAGGTTTTTATGAACATGTTTCATGTCTTGATTGGTTCTCGCTGAAAAGGCTCCAAGCCTTCTCGAGTTGTGTGTGCGGATTCCGGAAGACTTTTCAGTTAGCTATTTTTGAAAGTTGACCAAGTCAATGGCCAATTTCAAGATTTCCCTTATTATAAACCGTTTATGCTAGTTAGAGATATACTCTTACAAAATATAGCAAAAGTTTAGTTGTTACAACACCTTTGTAAAAGAGAAAAAGAAAAACATAAAATTAAACCATCCAATCTGTACAACTAATGATTCAAGAACACTAACTTAGTAAACAACAATAGACGAACAACAACATGCCCCACATCACGTGACTTCCAGCGTGACGGTTATCCTCCATTCGCTGGCCCACAACCTACACCATCGCTGTAACCACTCCACATTCAAATATTATTTATTTATTTATTATCCATTTCATTAACTGCCACTATTCTCATTTTCCTGATCTTCCAAGAAACCTTCATGGCTTCAAGTTACATATCCACTCGCAAATTAGGGTTCTTCTTCTTCCAATTCGATCTCAATTTCTCACCATCACTTCCCCCAAATTAACCTCCTTTTCTCCCATTATGCAACACAAGGTACGTCCAATTTTAATCTTCAGTTAACAATTTTACCAATCAAAGAATTAAACATTTAGTCTCTGATCTTCAATTGTATCGATTTCAATCGATAATTCGATGTTTAAGTTTCGTGATTCGGTTTACAACAGAGATCATTGTTGTTAGGGTTTTCAGTTTTATGTAATGTTTGTTGTATCATGTATGTATGTATGTATGTAACTATGTATCTATATATATGTATTATACACGTATAAAAAGTAGAATTTAATTTAAGTGTTCAATTAATGGATGATAACGAGTTGATTTCCTCTGGAGAAAGTGGAAGTAAATTAAATAATAATAATAATAATAATGGCGCGAATAGTGTTGAAGAAGATGTTAATAATAAGTTTCCTACTGAAGGCATTGGATTGTTATCGTCATCGTTGGCGTTATCGGATGTTGTCGATAGAAGGAAGAGGTTGAAGAAATGGAGGAGGATACCTAGGGAACTTGCTAAGAAAATGGGAAGTAATAGTACGCCGGTTCGACAAGTGATGTTGAATGTTAATGGTGATTATTCGGTTCAACCGGATACTGCGGCTAGTAATATAAATGGGGATGATTTAGTTACAGGTTTAGTTGATGATCATCAGAGGAATGGTCGAATGGGGCCCGGGAAGAAGCCTCGTGGTGTAGAAATCGAGAAGGAAGATTCGAGTGAGAATTTGAGTATGGGAGTATTGGGTTCTGACTCTGGAAGGTCCAACTTTGTGTTTGTGCAGGGTAGTAATACAGTAGCAAGCGAAGGTAGACAGAGTGGCGTGTCTGCGAAACATGACGAAGAGTTTAGTGATGATAAAGATTTAAACGAAGAAGCACAAGTTGCGTTTGTGAAAAGTGATGCTGAGTCAGATGAGGGTTCGTTAGCAGATGATAATATCGAGAAGCATGAAGGATCAATGGAGCATGATCCGCTTGTGTTATCTATCAAAGGACTCCATTCTGCTCAAGAGGAGTTTGAGAGAGGTAGCTTGTTGAACTCTTGTGTTATTCTTTAACTTTGCGTATATGTTATTTTTATGATCTGTTTGTGATTTGCAGAAGTGCAGAAATGGAAGGATGTTGGAAAAGATGCTCCGTTAATCTTTGATGACCCGATTCTTGAAATTCTTGAACTCAAGGATGCCAAGATTTCGGAACTGGAACGGGCTTTAAGTTCTGTAGGCGTTAAGACCGAGCTTGAGGATTGCCTGATGAAAATAATCCAAGCTGATGTGGAAAATGTGGTCATAACTACAACCACTAAACGCTTGACCGAAGGACCATTGCGTGAACTTAAACATAATTTACAACAAAAGAATGTAGCATCGCAAGGCGTGCAGGCAACAAACGAGAAGCCGGATACAAAAGAAGATTTAAAGAAACTGCAGAATAGAGTTTGTAGATATACTTCATGGTTTATGATCCAGTTGATATTATTGCTTGTAACCCTTTACCTGAAATACTCTCCTCAAAGTGTGGAGGTTGTACCCACTTAAGTTACTCATAAGCAGTGCCCTGTTGTAATGTAACACTCACTATACTGTTGTGTTTCTTGTTTTGAATAAGAATTGTAGGCAGTCATTTTCGTGAATCAAATATATACAGATATTCTTTTTGCTTGTCATTTTGTGTGATTACTATAGTCAATTTGAGTTATAAAAAGAAAATACAACCCTCCTACTCCTCCGCAGTAGTCGTCATAAAAAGTAATATAACCAGTGAAACTATTTTGATACTTTTTTAAAACGTCTTATTTTAACCCGCGTCCATTAACGTTTGACTATAACCAAATTGACGTATTTTTAAAATGACCCGTTTGACCCCAACCTATTTTGCTCAAAACCCGTTTGACTTAAACCTGTATTGTTTTGACCCGTTACCTGACCCACCCTGTTTTGCGATGCTTACCTTTGTGTGATTACAATAGTCTTTTAAGGTAAAAAAGTGAAACTATTATTTTTAAGTTTTGTCTTTTAACAATTGCTTGGACTGACACTGAAGATTGGTACAAGTTGATTTTGCAATTCTTGAAAAGAATGAACTAAGAAGCTGACCATCAGTTTTGTTTGTGTGTGGGTGGCTGCTAGCTATTTTTCTTGATATTGAATTGGTCATAAAGTCATGAAATGAGACCAATCAGACTTCAGGACCACATGTAAGCAAGTATTTTGGAAAGATGAATTGAACCTTTCACTTTGATATTTTGGGCATAAATTTCTGGGTTCAATGTGAATATAAGATCTCAGATATGGAACAATGAGAATCTGTATTTTGGACTATTGGATCAAACCTGTTGAATAACTTTTATCTTATAGAAAATTGTGTGAACTCAAAGGGGATTTTATCTTTTGTCTTTTGTGTCAAATACATTGGTTTCATAACCGCTTTTCTTTTTTGAGTTCAAAGACATTCTAGACATCCACAAGGTCATTAAGAGTGGGAAGAAGGCGGAAAAGATTATTTATGGGATGGCTATGATTGCTTTCTGGCATTGGCGAAGCTTTGAAGGGGCCGGGAGGGGCGCCCGATCCCCCGAACTTTTCGCTCAGTAGTGTTATATATGTAGTTTTCGTATAGAAATTTTTGGGTATATACGTTTTCGACCCCCCAATTCTATAGAAATTTTGGGTATATACGTTTTCCGACCCCCCCCCCCCGGTCGAAAACGTCAAGCTTCGCCACTGCTTTCTGGTGCATATGGAAAGAAAGGAACGATGTGATTTTCAACCAGAAAAAGTGTAGTCCGCAAGATATCACAGGGGAGATAAAATCGAGAAGTTATGCTTGGGTTAAAAATAGATCTCCATGTAATTATATTAGTTGGGCGGATTGGTGTATATACCCATTGTATATATTGTAATTTTCTTTGCCCTTTGCCCGTTTGGATCGGGGGCGCTGTTGTTTTGTTTGGCCTTTTGCCCGTTTGGATCGGGGGCGCTGTCGGAGGTGTGTATTTTTCAAAAAAAATCTAAAGATAGGCACATGTTCTTCAAGTTTTTGTGTTGTGTCTCTGTTTTTCTCTTGTTTTGCTGTTGTTCGATACTCAATAGGAGATGATCATGACACATGCAACAACAAATGTCTCATAAACTTGATTCACGTGAATGTTGGGCATTTGGATCATGCTTAACCTTATTATCTGCATTTCACTTTCCTCCGTACGAACTTATATTTCACCATTTATGGCATCTCGATCATGCTTAACCTGTTTCATGATATATACTTTTTCATCTTTTCTATATTTGTGTTGAAGATTGATTATATATTTTATAGTATAAAATTATGGTGTGTATCATTGGATTGTTGTTTTGAGTTTAGCTTATTAGACTACACGGTCTGGTGGGTAGGGGGGCAAAGCCCTTTCATGTAGGCGTCACGAAGACGTTGATGGTTTTGTCCTTTAAAGCACAAAGTGGAAGGGGTGGTGAAAGGCAAAGGGGCTAAAAATCAAGTTGGTGATGTTGAAAATGTACCCCACACCCGTGAATATCTTGCCTTTGGCATGGGGTAACGCCCACATAGATGTTGGATGGGGTGGTGCTCTCGGCGTGGAGGGGCTTGCCCCCACTCTCCACACCATCGACACCGAGTAGTCTTAAGGTATCCACACATACATATAACATTTGTTAAGAGAATGCATAGGCCATTGATCAAAAAGTGTGGAAAAGATCAGGCCATCGATTATACCATTTTAATGTTTTAAGATTAACTCGATAACAATTTCATAATTTTTTTTTGAACGGCAATTTTTTTTTAAATCATGTGGTCTATGGGACTTTGCCCCTTGTGTTACAAGTTAATTAATTTCTTTTAACAATTTCATAATTAATTACAAGTTAATAATGAGTTGGAGGAGTAAAGGGGGGACTTTGCCCCTTGTGTTACCTTTTTATCATCTACGAACAGTTTCATCATTTATTCTATACTCAAATATTTTTATATACTATCATTATTTTTTAAATCGTTATTCCATGAAATCGAGAATTTTATTCTCTTCCATATGTTAATGGTATTAAATTATTGATACATTTAAAAAAAATTAATGTTGTAATAAACCAAGCAATTAATGGTGTCTATCCAATTTAAATGATGTAGTTATTCCATATCTCCAGTTAATTAGTTGAAATAAAGATTGTTCTACGCGTTTTGAAACTTGTCCTACACACGTAAAAGCCTATCCTAAACATATCGAAATAACATTAGTCCTCTTCACTCTATATTTAGGGGTTGTTTCTGAATCTGTTAGCATTAAGTGTGTTTGTTTTACCAGAAGGACACCTCTTAATCAGGCAGTAAACATCTTACCCATTAAGTATCAAAATGATGTAGAATGAAAGTTTTACCCGTTTGTCACTTCACCTGTGTTCATAACCCTCACCCGACCACTCACGCACCACCTCCTCGGCCCACAACCACTTCCTCCACTTCATCATCGTACTTTTACTGGTTTAGCATTTACTGGTGCAAAGTCTCTTACCCATGCAGACCTCTTACAAGCTTAGCACTTTCTGATGCAGATGTTACCAAACAGCCAGTTAGTTATATAAAACATATCCTACATGCATAGGTACCCCTTTTTTTTTTTTTTTGTCATATCTAAAGTTATAGAAACAAAAACTACACATATGTCTATAGCTACACATATGCATACATAATTACATAAATAAATACAAGAAATGATTAACATTTACACATGTAGGTTGAAGCTTCATATGTATAGGTTAAAACTACATATGTATAGGTTGAAACTTCATATGTGTAGGTTGTAACATCATGTGTGTGGATTGAAACTCCATATGTGTAGGTTGGACTACATATGTGTAAAGGTAACTCTTCAAGTTACATATTTGTAAGTCGAAACTCTCATAGATGTAGATTAATGCTACATGTGTAAGTAGAAGTTAAATGTGCACATATGAGCTTAGTGCTTTCTAATGTCTTGTTCATCAACTACATACCCGTCAATGTGCACATATGAGCTTAAATCATGACATATACAAACAATCAAAGTATAGCCTACACATATACACGTAATCTGCACTTGTGTATGAGCTTAAATCTGGAAGAATACAAACAATCAAAGTATAGCCTACACATATACACATAATTTGCACACGTGTACATTTACACAAAGAAAAACATATATAAACTTTACATATGTATTTTAACATAAACCAAAGATATAACATATACATAGACCCTAATTACCTACACATGTGTACTTTAACATCAATAAAGACCCACTAATATACACAAAAATATATAACCACATAGCTACAGCAAAACCATTATAACCTACACATGTGCACCTTAGTGTCAACAAAACATATAACCTACACATGTGTATCATAAAATCCAAAATTACACATATGTATGTACCTTTAATACATAATTACACCAAACATGTTTTTATCACATTTTGAAGTTAAACATAAACTAAACTAGGTTTATCATCATTGTCGCGTTGCGGCGAACTTCTTTTGTTATTTAATTTGTGTTTACATGTGTTTTGAAGTCACTACGAACGCGTTGCGCACGAAACCGCTGATATAACAACTCCTAAAATACTAATAAACATCCCTATACGCTCTAAAATACACCCCGTATACGAAAAACGACCCTAAATACATTTAATTTAACAAAAATAAGAAAAACAAAATTAAGGGGGCGCTCGCGGGGCGCGACCCCCTTGGTTAACTTAGTCGCGGGCTGCGACCCCTTGGCCATCAGGCGAGCCCCTGAGCTGCCACGTGGCAGGTCCGTGTCGAAGCTAGTCCGCAAACTCAGCAAACCTAAACCCTACTTTACCTAGCTCGCGGGCCGTGAAAGAGGACCCTTAGTGGGTCGCGGGGCGCGAGAAAGTGTTGGATCAGCACTATAAATAGGATCGATCGGCTTCAGTTGTCAATCGTTCAAATTCAATCTATCTCTCTCTCTCTCTCTCAATTCTGAATAGTAAAAGTGATACTCGGGTATTATACCCACTAAAACAGCGAAGCTCTGCCTCGATGTAAGTATCATAACCGTCGGTTACGTATTAGATACACTGTCCGATTGATCTAGTGCTCCGTAACGCATGTCGAGGCTCTGCCTGACTCAGTCGTTAGAGTTCTGTCTCGGGGAGGGTATAACTAATGTAAATTGGGTTATTATACTAACGCGTGTGCATTGTTTAATTAATTTATTATAACCAGGAAGTCACAAAGAAATACCTAAACTAGCAATGTGAGTAATCTCCTTTTTGTGTAAACTTTTGGTGAGTAATTCCTCTTTTCACAAACTGTTTTTACAGAACCTCAATTGTTTTAAACTATAATTAACAGTGGTTGAGTATTTGTGATTTTACAATTATCGTCGGTATGTTGTGTCACACCCCCAAAATCCACAAACGGAGTATCACCGCAGGGAGCGTGACATGACCAGGATCAAACCACCAATCATATTGAACAATGTTTAAAGTAAATATAAAACCAACCACAATATAATTGATGTCCAAAAGAAATTAACCAAGTTCAAGTTATCAGCGGAAGCATAAAGTTTAAAACCAAAACATAAGTTTAAAAGTTTAAATGTTTAACATTGAACTCAACAGTCCATGTCCCACAACGACCCCTCCTACTCGTGCAAGCTCCATCTAAGCACCTAAAGACCTGCAAGGCATGTAGCAACGAATCAACAACAAAGTTGAGCGAGTTCACAGTTGGTTGTCCATTTTAAAGTTGTTCCAAAAACCATAAGTTCTTTCGAAAACCATGAGTTAACCAATTCCTTGTTTCCCAAACCATAACCAGTGGGGGCTACCCCATGTTAACCACTAGACCCGTTACCATATCGACTACTGACTGAAGACATGTTTATGTGCCCTGCGTCAATGTCTATCATCATTGACTAAGTGCCCAGATCCATTAATCCACTCCCGTCCTCTGTGGCACGGTGTGAGGCTTGTCAAACCTAATAGCGCTATTTAACTAATGACCCGTTCGCCATTGGCCTGACGATTAAGTCGATATAAAAATAAGGGGACTTCATGATAGAGTTTTGTCTAGTAAGTTTAATGTTGTCATCCTTCCTACGGAGGATGGAGGTACGTAATCTACCCAAGGAGAATACACAAGCTTAATGTTGTCATCCTTCCCATGGAGGATGGAGGTACGTACTCTACCCAAAGGGAATATGCAGGTTTCATTTTAGTTCCTTAACCCATTCCCAAACCATCGAGAATCCCATGCCTTGAAGAAAGTGTGAACTCACCTTAGGTTAGCTCAGCAGATAAACAAGAGGTCAATCGAGCTGCTAGAGGTCAACCACGTCCTAACATGGTTACCGTACAAGTCAGGTCTAGGTTCAAATAGTGCACGTATTTTTACACATAAGCTAACAGGTTACGAACACATAACGATCATGACAAACACACAAGATCACATTTTACACGTTAACAGTCAAGTACACATATTGTCCAACTTGTACGACTCAGATGATTGGGCCGTTGAGCTTATACGAGCCTAATCATCTTGTACGATCCAATATATATAGCCCAATACATCCGGCCTAACCTGTTGTGCGTCCAACACAACCTTGTGCGACTCACAACGGGTTGTGCGATTGAAAACACCCTGGTCCATTACATTCTAAGCCCAACAGCTTGTTCGTCCCAACAATTAAGCAAACACTTTGACTTGTGCGGTCCAAATGGAATTGTGAGACTACAGGTGACTTTTGCAATTGGGAGTTTTGGGTTGTTCGGCCCAACAGCATAACACAACTAAATGTATTGTGCGGCCCAACATCTTGTGCGATCCAGCAGATGTTGTGCGACTGTGCTTTAAGAGGTTATACATTGTGCTGGAACTGTTGTACCCTACCTACCCTAGCTTGTGCGACTGGCTTGTGCAACCAGCCTTGTACGTTTAGCCTTGTGTGATTAGTTATAACATTCCATATTTCATGCAATTTAGTTATCCAGTTTCCATTTATTTTGCAAACTAATTCTAACAGTTTCTATCTTTACCTTAGTCGATCAAATCATGGTTTTTATCAATTAATTCATATGAATCCTAATCATGTTCAAGGCATAACAACAACCATAACATTAAGCACATTAACACGGCTCATGTTCTTGATTACTAACATGCATCCTAACGATTTCAACACCACCAATCATCCGAATATAAACACATCACAACCGATTAACATGCATTCGGTTCTCAATCATCTTTAACATCATACGATTATCAACCCTATATTGATCTAAACCTACCACACATGTGAGCCGATACACAAGGATACCAAATCTCATCAATTGACATAACAATCAATCACAAAACATCTCTAAGTCATCATGTAGAATATATAGATCACAACATCATCTAAAATACAATCAATAGTGAGATACTAACCGTTTAAAGGGTAGAACAAGGGTTGATCCAAACAAGAAAGTCTTCGAGGAAGAGGGTGTTGCCGTCGGCTTCGAGAGGAGAGAAAGAGAGAGAATAGGGTTTGCTAAACTTTGTGCATTTTGTTAAAGTGTAGGATTTATACTAACACCCTTGGTGTTATACGAAATAAGGGAGTGGGCCAAACCCTTCATGGGCTGCCCTTGGGTTCGAGTGCAAGGAGTGTGGAACGAGAGGATGTTGTGCGGTTACATTACATATACATACATTACACCCAATCACATAAAACAAACATAATATTTCATTAAAACCACGTATCACATAATCACATATCGTTCAAGCAAGTTACATCAAACACAAAGATAGGTTCTGAAATACGAGTTGTCACATCATCCCCAAGTTGAAAGAAATTTCGTCCCGAAATTTAGCACGCAGTTACTGAGGAAGCTAGTTAGGTTGCGTGGTTTCCTGGTTTTCCTGGGGTATCACATCCTTCCCTCGTTGATTTGGAATTTCGTCCCGAAATTCCGCAGTAGCTTCAGCCTCAGTAGTGGTTTCACTTTTCTCGAATAACTGGGGATACTTGTCTTTCATTTGGTCTTCTCGTTCCCAGGTAAACTCTGGGCCACGATGAGAGTTCCAATGAACTCGAACAATGGGTATTCTGGTACGCTTGAGAACCTTAACGTCTCGGTCAGTAATCTTTACTGGTTCCTCGACGAATCGCAACTGATCGTCGATAGTGAGCTCCTTGAGAGGAACTATGAGGGTGTCATCGTACACACACTTCTTCAGATTTAACACATGGAATACGTTGTGAACTCCATTGAGTTCTTCAGGTAGATTCAGTCTATAGGCCACCTTGCCAATTCTCTCAGTGATTTCAAAAGGTTCAACATAACGTGGATTTAGCTTGCCTCGTTTACCAAAACGAATCACACCCTTCCAAGGTGAGACTTTTAGTAGCACTCGATCCCCATCCTGGAACTCGAGTGGTTTCCTACGCTTATCAGGATAGCTTTTCTGACGGTCACGAGCTACCGCCATTCGTTGTCGTATATAGGCAATCTTTTCTGTCGTGTCGACGACGAGTTCTGGGCCAGTGATATGGCTGTCACCAACTTCTGCCCAGCATAAGGGTGATCGGCATTTCCGTCCATACAGCGCCTCGAACGGAGCAGCTTGGATGCTAGTGTGGTAACTACTGTTATACGAAAACTCTATCAAAGTTAGATGCCTTTCCCAGCCGTTACCAAAGTCGATAACACATGCTCGAAGCATGTCTTCAAGAGTTTGAATGGTGCGTTCAGTCTGCCCATCCGTCTGTGGATGATATGATGTGCTCATGACCAGACACGAGCGAAAGGATTTGTGCATCGCTTGCCACAAATCAGAGGTAAAACGAGGATCATGATCAGAAATAATGGAGGTTGGCACCCCGTGCCTCGAAACTACTTCCTTCAGGTAGATGTCTGCTAGAGTAGAGAACTTATCCGTTTCTTTGATAGCCAGGAAGTATGCAGACTTGGTCAGTCGATCCACTATCACCCAAATGGTATCGTTTCCTCGTTGAGATCTAGGTAAGCCAATAACGAAGTCCATGGAAATTTGCTCCCATTTCCATGTGGGGATCTCTCGTTGCAGAAGTAGGCCTGATGGCTTCTGGTATTCAACTTTGATTCTTGCACAATTCAAACATTTACTAACATAGGTCGCTATATTAGCTTTCATGTGGGGCCACCAGTACGTAGCTTTGAGATCGTGGTACATCTTATCAGAACCAGGATGTACTGAGTAACGAGACTTGTGTGCTTCATCCATCACAAGCTCACGTAGATTACCATAAAATGGGACCCAGATGCGCCCTGCCAGGTAGTAAGCACCGTCTTCCTTTAGTTCTAACCGTTTCTCCAATCCTCGTAAGGACTCAGCCTTGGTGTTCTCTTCTTTCAATGCTTCGACCTGAGCATCACGAATTTGGGCAGGAAGACTAGAGTGAATGGTAAGTTGTAACACACGTACACGCTTAGGTTTGGTTTCTTTATGACTGAGGGCGTCAGCCACAACATTGGCTTTGCCTGGATGGTATCTGATTACGCATTCGTAGTCGTTAAGGAGTTCGACCCATTGACACTGTCGCATGTTCAACTCCTTCTGATCGAAGATATGTTGGAGACTCTTGTGATCGGTGTAAATGGTGCACTTGGTACCGTACAAGTAATGTCTCCATATCTTAAGAGCAAACCCCCACTGCTCCCAACTCCAAGTCATGAGTAGTGTAGTTCTTTTCGTGAACTTTAAGTTGACGTGATGCGTAAGCAATGACTTTCTCATGTTGCATCAACACACAACCAAGTCCTTGGATTGACGCGTCACAATAAACCACAAAATCCTCAGTTCCCTCAGGCAATAAGAGAATAGGTTCGCTACAAAGCTTCAAGCTACTGAAATGCGGATTCCTGAGCATCACCCCAACGGTTGGTGACACCCTTCTGAGTAAGAACAATAAGAGGCTGCGCAATCTTTGAGAAATCCTTGATAAACCTTCTGTAGTAACCCGCCAAACCCAAGAATTGGAGGATTTCTATTGGAGTTCGAGGTGCAGGCCAATTCCTGATTGAGTCAACCTTGGATGGATCAACGTGAATCCCATCCTTATTAACCACGTGGCCTAGAAAATGGACTTCACGAAGCCAGAAGTCACATTTCGAGAACTTAGCGTAAAGTTGTTCTGTTCGGAGAAGTTCCAATATGAGTCACAGATGACGCTCGTGTTCCTCCTGACTCTTGGAATAGATCAGGATGTCGTCGATAAACACAATAACAAACTTATCCAAGTAGGGTTTGCACACTCGGTTCATAAGATCCATGAAAACCGCAGGTGCGTTTGTCAACCCAAAAAGCATGACCAGAAACTCGTAGTGGCCGTAACGAGTTCTGAAGGCTGTCTTAGAGGTGTCCTCATCTCGGACTCTCAGCTGATGATAGCCCGATCTCAGATCAATCTTAGAGTAAAAGCTCGACCCTTGCAGCTGGTCGAACAGGTCATCTATACGCGGGAGAGGATAACGATTCTTAACAATCACCTTGTTGAGTTCGTGATAATCAATGCACATTCGAAAGGTACCGTCTTTCTTCTTTGCAAACAAGACTGGAGCTCCCCAGGGCGAAGAGCTGGGACGAATGAAACCCTTGTCCAAACGCTCTTATAGTTGTGCGGACAGTTCTTCTAGTTCCGATGGGGCTAAGTGATAAGGTGCACGAGCTATGGGTGCTGCTCCAGGAGCTAGCTCGATTTGAAACTCAACCTGACGATGAGGCGGAAGTCTAGGTAATTCCTCAGGAAATACCTCAGGAAAGTCGCGTACAATCATAATATCTTCAATCTTCTTTTCCTTCATTGAGGTGTCAGTAACGAGAGCTAGGATAGCAGTGTGGCCTTTCGCAAACACTTCTGGGTCTTAAGGAAAGAGAAAATGCCTACCCTAGCTTGTGCGACTGGCTTGTGCGACCAGCCTTGTACATTTAGCCTTGTGCGATTAGTTATAACATTCCATATTTCATGCAATTTAGTTATCCAGTTTCCATTTATTTTGCAAACTAATTCTAACGGTTTCTATCTTTACCTTAGTCAATCAAATCATGGTTTTTATCAATTAATTCATATGAATCCTAATCATGTTCAAAGCATAACAACAACCATAACATTAAACACATTAACACGGCTCATGTTCTTGATTACTAACATGCATCCTAACGATTTCAACACCACCAATCATCCGAATATAAACACTTCACAGCCGATTAACATGCATTCGGTTCTCAATCATCTTTAACATCATACGATTATCAACCCTATATTGATCTAAACCTACCATACATGTGAGCCGATACACAAGGATACCAAATCTCGTCAATTGACGTAACAATCAATCACAAAACATCTCTAAGTCATCATGTAGAATATATAGATCACAAAATCATCTAACATACAATCAATAGTGAGATACTAACCGGTTAGAGGGTAGAACAAGGGTTGATCCGAACAAGAAAGTCTTCGAGGAAGAGGGTGTTGCCGTCGGCTTCGAGAGGAGAAAAAGAGAGAGAATAGGGTTTGCTAAACTTTGTGCATTTTGTTAAAGTGTAGGATTTATACTAATACCCTTGGTGTTATACGAAATAAAGGAGTGGGCCGAACCCTTCATGGGCTGACCTTGGGTTCGAGTGCAAGGAGTGTGGACCGAGAGGATGTTGTGCGGTTACATTATATATACATACATTACACCCAATCACATAAAACAAACATAATATTTCATTAAAACCACGTATCACATAATCATATATCTTTCAAACAAGTTACACCAAACACAAAGATAGGTTCTGAAATATGAGTTGTCACATATTGGGGTTTTGTATACAAAATTTGCTACTACACTGTGAGTAGTATCATTTCCACCAGTCAGGATTGACAGTGCCATGGGTGATAATTAAAGTAAATGTAAACAAATGTAATTGAAGGATTGATTGATTAAACTGGGATTCACTCGCTAGTATTTCTTGCAGATAAATGTTTTTAAACGTGTTTCAGGTAACAAAATGTAAAAGCCAATTAGAAGCCAGCTGGAGAGCACTGAAGGCTTGGAAGAGTGGCTATAAAAGTTACCTAAATAAAGAAAAAGTTTTATTTCAATAAATTAGGGTTTATCCATATAAACATGTTTGTAATGGAAACTTGGGTTTTTCCCATGTATTTATTATTATAAAAATGTGGTGTTTTACTCTGATAAACTATTTCCTAACTACGGTCCTGATGTAAATTCCGCTGCCAAATTGATAAACACCGATACCACTGATACTGGTTCGCGGCCGCCCGTTCCTAAGGATAGGGGCCGAGGTTGCGACAGGAAGTGGTATCAGAGTTACATCCACTGATTTCAGCCACAGAAGTGTTCTGCTGACACCAAAATTTTAATTATGTTAGGAAATAATCTACGTGATTATGTGCATATCTGTATATTATTATTTTGTGTTATTTGACAATTTGTTAGTTTACAGTATGAATGATCAAGGACCATCGTATCGTCAACTATCTAGTTCTCCTAGAGATAAAGGAACGTCTTTCCAGCCTACCCCCTCGGGGTATTCAGCTGACACAGAAGAGGGGATTTTCATATCTAAGGCACAATCCAAAGAGCCATTCCCTACCAAAAAGAGATGATGATTCAGTCGGGGAGCACACAAGCATAGGAAAAGAATGAGGAAGTTACAATAGCAACGAGCTTTAGCAGCAGCAAATAGGGAGATGAATGCCCAGACCCAGGACATAATCAATAGGCGATTGGCCAATTTTCACATATTAGCTACCACTGCTGCAGACCCAAACTAAGAACAAATCATTGCACCACATCCACTACCCTTGTTCCTAGCTCAACCCATGGAAATAGAACCTAGCCCAGGAGACCAGATTCCCGTACCCGCCTTCGATCCAAACGAAATCCCTAGAATCCCAGCACCTAATCCTCTAGCATACGACCCATGGGAGGATGATCATAGGGATTTCCAAGAACTTCACCCACCGGAGGAGCTCATACACCATATCTTGACCCTCTAGATCCATATTGGGATAACGAACAATATATTCGGGAAATCCTAGAGAACCCATACCCATATGAAGAACCGATGCCCCAGTACCCTGACCCAATACCAGCACCAGCACCACCCATGAGTACCGAAAACGTGCAGGAACTCCGCACTTTTGGTGAGGAGTTATTAGATGAAGGTGAAAGAATAAGGCAAATAGGGGAGAGGCTCGTTTGGAAATATGACAAGCGTAATATGCAGTACTGAATGAACCCCTAAGTAATAATAGTAATATATATATATATATATATAATCAAAATAGATAACCTTAACACCTACTGATGCATAACTAGTATTGTATTTTAAATTCCAGTTGCCGTTTGTAATAGATATAGATATATGAAATAGAGTAAATGTCGCAATGCATGACGATTTTGATCAATGTGTTGTTTGTGTAATTGTCCGCATTAAATCTCGTTTTGTGATATTAATACATGGTAAATGTTTATAATCCAGATGGACAACGAAGTGAATCAAGAAAACACGAATAACGATAATAACGATAACCAAATAGATAACAGTGCCATCCAACACATAGTGGCACAAGGAATTATTGTAACACCCCGTGTTTTCACAAGTCAAAGTCAAGGTCAAAGTCAACGACCGGTTATACGAATTTGACTTGTAGAAATTTCTTTATTTTATTTGTATTATGTGGAGTAAGTGTTGTTAATTGCAAGCCATCGACATATTATTCAAACGACTTACGACTGTGAACTATAGGAAGTAACAATGCGATAAAGTTAATCAACTAATAATCAAGCTATGCTAATCAAATCGACCCCGAATCGCAACTCGATCTATACTTGTTGGTTACGGTTATACGTGTGTGTGCTTTATGTGTTATTTGTGCATGTTTATTTATGTTGTGCTGTGGTAATCAATCGAAAACACAATCTAACTCGAAATGCAAACAAACTCAATCGACATCGAACTATGATAATTGGTGGAGAAGGGATGGTGCTCGATATGAGTGATTGGAACTGAAAGTAATTTGATTTGGAAACCCTATCGTATCGAACCGCTCGCAATCGAAATCGAATCAGCAAAACCGTCGCAACAAACGATCGAACCACGTGCCATCCGGCCGGATAGCCATCCGACCGGATAGCCACAATGCCCCAGGCCAGGTGCCATCCGACCGGAATGTCATCCGACCGGATAAGTCATCCGAGCGGTGTACCATCCGATCGGACAGCCCTTTCCTCTTTTGGAATCCTATAAATACCCCTGTCATTGTCATTATTTCTACTTTTGGAAACCCTCTGTCCGAACAGCTCATGCTCCCCACCTTTTCTTCGATTTCTCTCGATCAAGGTAAGATCTCATCCTAAATCTTGTACTTTCTTGATCTACACGCACTCATACATCTTTCTATCTTTTAAATCTTTACTTTTAACCGTGAAATCACTAGATTTTGGGTGTTCTAGGATGATGTCATCATGTGTTCTTCAAGAACTTCATGTTTTGGCCTCAACCCACCAAGAACAACTTAGATCTAACCGATTTCCACAAAGATCTTGTAAAGATCTCGACACAAGGGTGATGAAAGAGGATTGAAAGATGGTTTATAACTTTCTTTCAACTCTTTTGCACTCAATGTACTCAAAGCCGATAGGATCCGACCCTGATTTTGTCTTCTACTCAATTGTAGTGTTGTACTAGCTCAAGATACGGATTCTACCCACGAGACTACCGGTTTCGGGTTAGCCAAGGCAAACCGTCTCGAGCCGGTAACCGACCGGACTAGGGTGATTCCTGGTCGGGTTGGTCATCTGGGTCAAACTAGGGGTTCTGTTGGCTAACACGTTGTCAAAGTGTCTTGACATAATAACAAACCATCAAAACGACCAAGTGTAGGACGAACGGAACAACCGTAACGGTTTACTATCCGACTGGATTGTTATCCGATCAGATAGGTCATCCGAACGGATCACACTTGGGTCCCACCTTTAAAACAATCTTAGCTGAAATTTGAGTATCAAACGAATTGCAATCCGATCGGACGACCATCTGACTGGATTACTCTTCGGATCATGAGATACTAAGACTTTAAAGACTTAAACAATTTTTAACATGTTCATTACCAGAGTTGCCACCCGATCGGATGGACATCCGATCGAGTGACACTTCTGCTTAGAGCTTGCCTTCACTAAGTAATCTCATCACTAAGTTACCGTCCGGCCGGACCACCGTCCGACCGAATGACCATCCGAACGGATTGTCATCCGCACGACCCACCATCTGATCAAACGACTTGATGGATAGAGATACTTCAATGCTTCCAAAATACTACAACGAAAACTTCAAAAGACAAGCCATCATACACAAACACATTCTCCTCATAAGAAGAAACAATCCACTCAAATCGTCATCCGACCGGACAAGCTGTCCGACCACCCGAACGGATTGTTATCCGCACGGATTGCTGTCTGATCGGATTACCATCCGATCGAACCACTATCCGACCCATTTGCACTTTGCACCATTTGACGCGTAAAACATCACTTATCGTTATGCTATCAAATCTATTCAGGCTAACCTTACTCGCTAAGCGCTCCCTTCAATCCATTCACCACTGTGAGTATACTCGATCCCTTTTTGCTTTACGCACTTTTGGGTGTTACATACGTTACGAATATTCAAACTACAACAATCACACTACTCAATACTATTTGAACGCTAGCCGTTAATGCATGTTATACGTGGCTTATGAATGCTTGTTTGTTATGTTTACACATGGAATGTTGTCTACATGCCTTAGCAATGGTAGTACTATAGTTTGGACTCAGCACCCGTTCACACGGGGGTTGTTAAGGACCATTACTTGCATGGATTACGGTGGTATCGTGTATTGCGCACTGCCTCGGGCTGTTAACCCGCAGTCATTGGCATCGATGGATCTATGTCGATAACTAACGTGCTTCATTTCACTATGTGTACGTGCTGGTTATGCGTAAATGAATTCGAACTCTATATGCTATTATCAAACTTGTATGCTCACCTTTACATTTTATGTATTGACATTATTTTAACGTATGTGACAGGTGCTTAGGACGCACGCTTGGTAGGAATTTGAAGCTAGAATAAAGCTTTAGAGCCCAACAAATAGTTGTCTGTGGTGGTCAAACTAAGGGTCTCTAGAAGCAGATAAACAATTGTTGTCTATTTAAATCTGAGTTGTCAGAACAGAATATTTGCCTGGATTTTTGTTTGTAATAATTATTTTGCTGTTTGAGATACGGTATGGGACGTATTATTTAAATTGAATAGTATTGATAATTGTTATGGAAACTTCTGGACAATCTGTTTCGCTCAGTGCCAGGCCCCGATGTTTCCGCCATCGGTTGGGGTGTGACAATTATAGACGCTATGACATATATTATCAAAATGGTTAAAGAAGCGGAAAATAATAAAACTAATAGTGGGAGTAAACAACCACCTACTGAACCCAGTCATAGCGTAAACAATGGACCAATACTTCAATTGCCTATTCCAAAAAGAAGAAGAACCATGTCTTATGGTTGTTCTTATAAAGAATTCTGGTCTTGTAAACCAATAGAATTCTCGTGCAATGAAGGAGCCATTGCAGCTCTACGTTGGATAGAAAAGACTGAGGTAGTCTTAAAATAAGCAAGTGTGCAGAGGAAGATAAAATCATGTTTGTTTCCAATCTTTTTAAGAATGCCGCTCTAGAATGGTGGAACACTATTCTCCAGTGTAGGGGAAGTGACAGAGTCTATATATGGAATGGACTGAGTTTAAGAACATGGTCAAAAGGAAATTATGTCCTCCCAATGAAAAAGAACAAATAGCTAATATGTTCTTAAACCTTAGAATGACTGAAGTTGACTGTAAGTGTTACACTACCGTATTCTTCGAATATGCTAGAATAGTGCCAACCCTAGCTTCACCAGAACCAGTGTTAATCTCCCGTTACATCTGGGGGTTAATCAGTGAGATTAGACATGTAGTCAAGGCAGCTAGACCACTAACCTTAGAAGAAGCTGTAGAACTAGCAAATACCTTGACTGATGAACTAGTACGTACACAAGAAGCAAACCAGAGGAAGAACCTAGTCCAAAAGCTTACCCAAGAATTTCGCTACGGTAATTCCAACCGCGGGAAAAACATAGGTTCTACCTCTACACCTTATTGTAAGGCCTGCAAGAAGAAGCATTCAGGAAGATGCTCCACATACTGCAATTTCTGCAAGATACCAGGACATTCAATTGTGGAGAAAATGGACATATCATGCCGAATTGTCCGAAACTAGCTCAAGCCATGAACAACAAGACTACTAAGAATGCCCTAGCATTTGTTCTGACAGCCAAAGAAGCAAAGATGATTCCGGACGTGATTCCCGGTACGTTTTTAGTTAATGATGTTTTTGCTAAAGTATTATTTGACTCTGGTGCGAACCAAAGTTTCATTAATATTTCATTTTGCAAACTTCTCAATCAACCATTAACTAAACTTTAACAAGAATGTCAAGTAGAGACGACAAATGGAGAATCCATTAAGATCACTGAAATCTTGCAGGGAGCAAGAATAGAAATTTCAAACCATAATTTTATGGTTAATCTTTATCCAATGAATCTGGCTGGATTTGATATTGTATTAGGAATGGATTGGTTAGTAGCCAATAAAGCCATACAAGTAAATTCACCAAAGGGTGAAAAGATCACAATTAAAGGAAATATGCCATCTAGATCCACGAAATTCATCTCTGTGACAAAAACAGCAGTTATGCAAGAAAAGGATCCCTAGTTTATATGATTTCCATAATCATTAACACTAAAGGAAAAGAATTGAAAGATATTCCCGTAGTATCTCAATTCTCAAATGTATTTCCAGAAGAATTACCGGGACTACCACTAGACAGGGAAGTTGAATTCAGAATTCACCTACTACGAGGAACAGCACCAATTGCCAAGGCACCTTACCGTTTGGCACCAGCAGAGATGCAAGAACTAAAGAAACAACTGGATGAACTTCTGGAGAAAGGATTCATACAGCCCAGTTCATCGCCATAGGGAGCACCAATCTTGTTTGTCAAGAAGGACGGATCAATGCGTATGTGCATTGATTACCGAGAATTGAACAAGGTCACAATTAAAAATCGGTACCCATTACCGAGAATCGATGATCTGTTCGATCAATTGCAAGGAGCTTGATTCTTCTCTAAGATCGATTTACGCTCAGGGTATCATCAATTAAAGGTACAGGAAGAGGACATTCCTAATATTGCCTTCAGAACAAGGTATAGCCATTATGAATTTACAGTTATGCCATTTGGTTTAACCAATGCCCCAGCCGCATTTATGGACATGATGAACAAAATATGTAAACCATATCTGGACAAATTCATAATTGTCTTTATAGATGATATTCTCATTTACTCTAAGAGTAAAGAGGAACAAGCAGCGCATCTGCATGCACTCCTAAATTTACTAAGAAAAGAAAAGCTTTACGCTAAATTTTCAAAATGTGAATTTTTGTTAGAAGAAGTACAATTCCTTGGAAAGTCGAGGCAATTACTAAATGGAAAGTCCCTAAATCACCTACGGAGGTGAGAAGTTTTATAGGACTGGCAGGTTATTATAGACGGTTTATCCAAGATTTTTCTAGAATAGCCATTCCCTTGACAAAACTAACTTGTAAATCCGTTAAGTTTGAATGGGGACCAAAACAAGAAGAAGCCTTTAGAATCCTTAAGCAAAGATTAACCAACGCACCCATACTAGCATTACCAGAAGGAACTGAAGACTTTATAGTCTATTGTGACGCTTCTAAATTAGGTTATGGATGTGTGTTGATGCAACGTCAAAAGGTTATAGCCTATGCCTCTAGACAACTTAAGAATCATGAAGAGAATTATTCAACCCATGATCTAGAATTAGGAGCCATAATTTTTGCCCTTATAATTTGGAGACATTACCTTTACGATAGTAAGTTTACCATTTTCATCGATC
The DNA here is from genome assembly GCA_030545235.1 of Helianthus tuberosus. NCBI lineage: Eukaryota > Viridiplantae > Streptophyta > Magnoliopsida > Asterales > Asteraceae > Helianthus > Helianthus tuberosus. The sequence continues at coordinate 51,245,215 of CM060364.1, forward strand.
ATAAGAGTCTAAGTATGTTTTTGGGCAAAAGAAGTTAAATATGAGACAGAGACGCTGGATGTAGATCCTTAGTGATTATGATTGTAGTATCCAGTATCATGCATGAAGGGCTAATGTAGTAGCCGATGCTTTAAGTCAAAAGTATCATGAGAAACCTCGAAAAGTGCGTTCTCTTAAACTAAATCTGCAGATAGATTTAAATGAACAAATTAGAGCCGTACAACAATCAGTAATCAAGGGCGGATACTGAAAAATTGAAAGGAATGATTAAGAAATTAGAACAAGAAACAAATGGAATTTGGAGATTCCATCAGAAAAGAATTTAGATACCTAAACAAGGAAACCTACGCCACCGAATATTAGAAGAAGCCCATAAATCTAAATATACGATACATCCTGGAAATGATAAAATGTATCAAGACTTAAGAAAGAATTTCTAGTGGATAGGAATTAAAAAGGATATAGCAGCTTATGTTGCCAAGTGTCTAACCTGTTCACAGGTCAAAGCTGAACATCAGAAACCCTCAGGATTATTGCAGCAATTAGAAATGCCAATATGGAAATGGGAATTGATAACAGTGGACTTTGTTACCAAATTACCCAAGACACGAAAAGGTAATGATATTATCTGGGTGATTGTAGATAGATTAACTAAGTCTGCTCATTTCTTGCCGATGAAGGAAACTTTCAGTATGGAACAGTTAGCTAAGTTATATGTAAATGAAATAGTTTCATTACATGGACTTCCTTTATCTATTGTGTCTGACAGAGATAACCGTTTTACTTCTCATTTTTGGACAAGTTTCCAAAAAGCAATGGGAACCAAGTTAAATCTAAGCACCGCTTATCATCCTCAAATGGATGGACAAAGCGAAAGGACAATTCAGACGATGGAGGATATGCTTAGAGCTTGTGTAATTGATTTTGGAGGAAATTGGGATGATCATTTACCATTAATAGAATTTTCCTATAATAACAGCTATCATACCAGCATCAATGCTGCACCATTTTAAGCACTTTATTGACGAAAGTGCCGAACTCCAGTCTATTGGGCAGAAATCGGAGAAAAGCAATTGTCTGGACCAGAGATAGTACAAGAAACAACAGACAATATTTTCAAATCAAGGAAAGATTAAAAGCAGCACGCGATCTACAAAAGAGTTATGCTAATAACAGGCGAAAACCATTGGAATTTCAAGTAGGAAACAAGGTATTATTAAAAGTTTCTCCGTGGAAAGGGATAGTTAGATTCATCAAGAGAGGAAAGCTAATCCCCATGTATGTCGGACCTTTTGAGATTATTAGAAGAATAGGACCTGTAGCTTATTAGCTACAACTGCCAGAGGAAATAGCAGGGATACATGATGTATTTCATGTATGAAATCTCAAAAAGTGCTTAGCAGATGAATCATTAGTAATACCTCTTAAGGAGATAGAGGTAAATGAGAAACTTAAGTTTGTAGAGAGACCTCTACAGGTTGAAAACAGAAAGATTAAGAATCTCAAACACAAGAGATTAGTTCTAGTCAAAGTGAAATGGGTTTCCAAGAGTGGACCAGAATACACTTGGGAGCTTGAATCCGAGATGCAAAGGAAATACCCACACCTGTTCCAGTAGACCTCGAGGACGAGTTCTAAAACAAGGTGGGGAGGATATAACAACTCTCCTAAAATACTTATAAACACCCCTATATGCTCTAAAATACAACCCGTATACGAAAAACGGCCATAAATACATTTAATTTAACAAAAATAAGAAAAACAAAACTAAGGGGGCGCGACCCCCTTGGTTAACTTAGTCGCGGGCTGCGACCCCTTGGCCATCAGGCGAGCCCCTGAGCTGCCACGTGGCAGGTCCATGTCGAAGCTAGTCCGCAAGCTCGGCAAACCTAAACCCTACTTTACCTAGCTAGCGGGTCGTGAAAGAGGACCCTTAGTGGGTCACGGGGCACGAGAAAGTGTTGGATCAGCACTATAAATAGGATCGATCGGCTTCAGTTGTCAATCGTTCAAAATTTGATCTCTCTCTCTCTCTCTCAATTCTGAATAGTAAAAGTGATACTCGGGTATTATACCCACTAAAATAGCGAAGCTATGCCTCGATGTAAGTATCATAACCCCCGGTTACATATTAGATATGCTGCCCGATTGATCTAGTGCTCCGTAACGCATGTCAAGGCTCTGCCTGACTCAATCGTTGGAGTTCTGTCTCGGGGAGGGTATAACTAATGTAAATTGGGTTATTATACTAACATGTGTGCATTGTTTAATTAATAGATTATAACCAGGAAGTCACAAGGAAATACCTAAACTAGCAATGTGAGTAATCTCCTTTTTGTGTAAACAATTGGGTTATTATACTAACGTGTGTGCATTGTTTAATTAATAGATTATAACCAGGAAGTCACAAGGAAATACCTAAACTAGCAATGTGAGTAATCTCCTTTTTGTGTAAACTTTTTGTGAGTAATTCCTCTTTTCACAATCTGTTTTTACAGAACCTCAATTATTTTAAACTATAATTAACAGTGATTGAGTATTTGTGATTATACAATTATCGTCGGTATGTTGGGGATTTGTATACAAAATTTGCTACTACACTGTGAGTAGTAACCTTTTCACCAGTCAGGATTGATAGTACCGTGGGTGGTAATTAAAGTAGATGTGAACAAATGTAATTGCTGGATTGCCCTCAATACTGTAAAATGATAAAACCTATCTTGATTAAACTGGGATTCACTCGCCAATATTTCTTGCTGATAAAATGTTTTTAAACGCGTTTCAGGTAACAAAATGTAAAAGCCAATTAGAAGCCAGCTGGAGAGCAGTGAAGGCTTGGAAAAGTGGCTATAAAAGTTACCTAAATAAAGTAGAAGTTTTATTTCAATAAATTAGCGTTTATCCCTATAAACATGTTTGTAATGGAAACTTGGGTTTTTCCCATGTATTTATTATTATAAAAATGTGGTGTTTTACTCTGATAAACTATTTCCTAACTACGGTTCTGATGTAAATTCCACTGCCAAATTGATAAACACCGATACCACTGATACAGGTTCGCAGCTGCCAGTTCCCAAGGATAGGGGCCGGGGGTTATGACAACTAACAAGAATAAAAAGAAAATATAGAAAAAAACCCTAAAAGATAACCGAAAGAAAATAAACCAAAAAGTTGTATGGTAATGATGTTGTTCGTATGAAACCCATGATTAGAGATGAGCAAATGGTACTGGGTACCGATACCAAATTTCCCGAACCGAAAGATCTTAAGTACCAATTCGGTACCGACTTTTGGCATTCCTGGTACCGATTCGCTACCAGTTTTTACCTTCATATACGATACCGTGACTGGTATTGTCGGTACCAGCACTGATTAGGTATCAGTTAGCACCTTACGGACTGCAAGGCATATGCCTTACAGTCCGTAAGGCCTTTGCTGACAGTTTAATGGCATCTATTCCTGCCACTTGTGCCATGAATGGCCACTTTTCTTCCTCCATTAGAAACCTGGGGTGCCACTAATCTCCTCCATAACACCTCAATAGCCACTTGTCTTGATTTGGGGGATCAAACTTAAGTATAAATTGCCATGTTCTTGCTTCACTTGAACTTGCACCTTTCTAAATCTTTCTCTCTATCTCCTAGAGTGTTTTTGATCTAAAGAAGCCTCCTACTTGAAGCTTAGTCTTCGCTTGAACACTTGTAAGTGTTCTCCTTTAGTTTTTTTCATTCATTGGCTAGTTATTAGCCGAAAGTCAAGCAAATTGACTTTTGCTTTGACTTTCAGTTATGACCATTTTGGTCAAGCCAAAGTTCGAATTGAACATGGATATGTGATCGTAATAATGTAGGGGTTAGTTCCCTAAGAGGGCACCTTTTGAAGATCACGTTAAGTTAGTGAAATGACAGGTCAAAGTATTATTAAATAAAAGTAAAAAACGCAGATTTTCGTAAATTACGTTAAATGAACTTATAAGTATCGAAACCTTAATTTTTGACATTGTAACAGTTTATATAACATATTATAACATGTTAGATCATGCCCAACTCGTCATTTCCTGCTTAGAGCACGGTTCGCAACCGAAAGTCAAACAGTTTGACTTCTACTTTAACTTTTGATTTTAACCCGTTTAAGATAGTTTAGATATTGATTAAGGGTTGTAATATAATCATGCTAATGTAGGGAATAACCATTAGAGGTTATACCTTTTGATCATATTGTTTGTCGGGTTTTATGCAAAGTCCTCCTAATATGCCTAAAAATGCCTAAAATGCCCTTTTGGCACAAAGAATGGTTTTAAAGCATAATGAACTTATAATCTGAGTTTCAAACTGATGTATTAACATAATGAAACATATATTGGCATATTGGACTTATCATAGACCCATTCGACCACCCAATGCCGCATATGCGTGTACGGTTGACTTATATAACGTAATTTATATGTAAGTCAGCCGAATCGAGCCAAAACCTTTCCAAATCAGTTCTAATAAGAATGTATCATTATTTGACCCATATTATATGATTCCTTGTACTCGTAAGGGTATAAACCACATTCTATCTGGTGTCCGCTTAATCTAGCGAACCGTACTATTTTTTAAAGTTAACCGGTCTAAGTGAAATGACTTGAAATAAGACCCATTAACATTCTAACGGATCATAGTTCCATTCATTCAGACTAGGAGCCTCTAGTAAATTGCACTTGTACTTAGGTTGTTTTGATTACGGTTGTGCTTAAACATCTTTGTTTTGTAAAGATACAACACTAGCCGCTTGGTTGGGTATTAAATCATGGTCGAATGATGCTTAAAATTTAAATAACCCATTTTAATCCGCTTTGCTTGATAACTTAAACATTGAAGGTTAATGCGACCGTATCCTGGATATCCTCGGCTCACTTAATTGCAAGTGGCCACGACCTAAGCCTGGGGTGTAGGGATACACCTGACAGTGTTATATATTTATTGAAAATGTGGTGTGTTGTTTAATCATGTATCAGAGTGTATTTCTGGGCCCCATATGTATTGACAAGCATGTAAAACTGGTAACAAGAAACATTACCTTGTCCCAGGTTGTTTATAAAATGATATACCAAATGGTATAAAAACGATTTTGAAAAGATTTTCAAAACGTGTTGGTTAATTATATTTACCAATGAAAACTGACGTATTTTCAAAAGACTAAGCGCATGTTATATAGCAAACACGGAATAGGCTGGAGCTGCTCGGTCTAAGAATATTGGAATTTGCGACTCTACGCAAGACCTATTAGTCACTTCTGTTATTTCCTATCCGCCTATCGATCTTTTAGTACAATTCAGTCTGTATAGTTATTTTTAAACTTTCGGACACTATTGTACTTTGTAATATATAATTTATATCCCACAGTAGACTAAGAAGTCTTCAATTCCCTCGGATAAAGATAATACTGGGCATTACTCAATCTTTGTTTAAGAATCTCAAAGGATTCTTAAAGTTTCGTCCCCCAATCAAATTTAGCATTCTTACTGTAAGACCCTTAGTCCATTTATACGATTCTCATATAAATTTCGATTATAATTATTTAATTATGTTTACACATACATTACAAAATATGCATTTATTAAAAACTTTAAGAAATAACACAATTCAACATTTCATTAAACCTACATTTAATTCAAACGATTAGAAATCAAAGCATTTGAACAAAATAATTAAACACAAGAAATTATATTTTTTTTCAGCCCCTTCACCCGGCCGTGTCAAATGTTCACCCGGCCGTGTCAGCTAAACAAGTATTTTTCACAGCCCCTTCACTCGGCCGTGTCAAATGTTCACACGGCCGTGTCAACTCTACATGTTTATTTTTCACCCAATTTACATCCAAACCTATCCAAACTCATTTTAATCGCTTGGGGTTCATTTCTAAACATATCTAAGCTATGATCCATTACCCGGATCCATGATTCATATAGCTTACGCTCCCGTTACCCGGTTTACGTTTTTCTTTATTTTGACCCTTTTTTATATTTAAGCACCTAGGCTCAAATCATCCATAACTTTTAGTGGGATTATTTTCCACGATTATATCTATTACCCGGGCTTAATAACTTTGTGTTCCACGCTCCTAAAGCTCGGTTTGCGAGAACACATATTCGACCCGTTTGATGTTCAAGTTCATAAACTTGAACCCTTCACATTCCTTTCATGGAATTATTTGTTTTTCATCTACAACCCATTTACCCGGGTTCATTACTTACGACACTCACGCTTCCATTACCGGCTTGCGTGTTTGATAATTCGTTACCCGTAACCCCGGGTTTATTCTCTACGGATTAGTGCTCCCGTCAACCTGGTTTGCACATAAATCCTCGTTTGACCCGTTTGGTTCGCTTCCATTAAATCCTTGCTTTGTGCAAACCAAACCAAATCTCAAGTTCTAAAATACAAATTTATATCTAACATCGGCATGTCAAAACTAGTATTAATTAAGCGTTAAAACGTGTACCCGGCCCGGGTCAACAATTAGACCAGATTTATACCTTACTTTTATTTTCACAATTTCTATGGCGACGAAATCATCCGAATTGCTAATGGTTCCTGTTAGCATAAGGCTCGACAACCACATTAGTCGATATTGTCAAATGGTGTTACCACCACCATTTGACCCGTTTGGCCCAAACGGCCAAACCTTTACATGTATAGCAAAAACATGGTTTTTAATCACCAATTTGCCCATCCGATCCATTTCGGATTTTTCCTTTCATTGATCCCTTTCCGTACTTATTTAGCCCATTTCGGCTTACGCCATGAGTACCCTTTTTAACTTCGATTTACATTAGTCAACACTTGACCAAATTCCATTTTTACCCTTTTTCTTAATGTTAGATTACATTACAAGGTAATCTTATCGAAAACTCATAATTTCTTAGTCCTTTCATGACCAAGTTACCATTTCGCCCTTTTTTACCATAACCCATGGTTTTTATTGTCTATATTATTCCGACCCGCATCAACTGAGTCGGAAATCAATGTTTCCCGTATTATATTTATCGCATTTATACTCATAAAATAAGCAAATATTCTACAAGGGGGTGTAAGTTTCACTTACTTCTCTTCCGGTTTAAGCTTCTCCTCTCGTACTTGATTTATTTGACCGCTTCTTTCCCAAGCCTCCACCTAACTCGTTTAAGCGTCAAACTATTGTCAATCATTTACAAGGCGGTTATATTAGTCATTAACAATCACGACTATTCCACCTCACTTATTTTCTATGTCGAAGCTACTATTCGACTTCATGATTAGTTAACTTAGTTTATCAAAGTTAACTATTTTCAATCACATGGTTTACAACATTAAGTCTAAATCAACATGATGTTTAGAACCCTTATCACTTCATATTACGCATAATTGCCATATCATTCAAATACGATTTTTCACTCTAAATTTCAACATTTTAGTTCTCATTTAGGCATTTTAACAAATACCTAATGTGCATAATTTTACATATTTACTAACTAGTTCATAACTAGTTATTTTTACCAAGATTTACATCAAAATCAACCCTCTATGTCTAGCGTTCATGAGCTACAACTAAAACTTATATCATAACATCAATATTCATCAATTTAACACTCTAATCCGAGTGTTCATCATATTATCATAAAACCCACCTAGCACATAATAGGGTAATTATCAAATCCCTAGCTTTGACACTAATTCATCAAGTTTTCAACTAGGGTTTGATTCTAAACATGAATTTCATCACAACAACGCTCATAGATTCATTATTCATTCCAAAATTTCGACTATGATTTCTCATCATAGTTTCAAAGTATCACTAAATAGCAAAATTCAACATACATTGTAATCCCCATGACTAGGTAATCACGAATTTGTGTTCATGCATCTGATTTGGGCTGGATTTGACCTTCAATTTGTTGTTTTTGCTGGAGTTAGGGTTTGAGCCCCTTGTTCTTGCTTCTGGTCGATCGAACACACACACACACATGTGTGTGTGTGTGTTTTGATTTTTATTATTGTTTTAATTAAAACATTTCCTAAGTTGGCCCCTTTTAGTCCCTCATATTTAGAAGTTTTTTAAAGAGGGTTAAAAATCTTGATCTTTATTCATTCACTTGATTACACATAAATAACTAGGTTAATTATTCCTAGTTAACTTAGTAGGTTCCGGGTTATAACCCGTTTCATTCTAAGTCCCGTTAACTCGGGCCTTTCATAACTTTATTTTCTCATAAACATTCCTTCACCCCCTTTTTATTTAACATTAGATCTATTTATTTAGAAACCTTAATATTCACCGGGTAAATTTTACCACTAACGGTACTTTACCCATCTTTTAGTATTAACGTGGTTTGATTACCAAACCCGTTTTCGGGGTGTTATAAGTCTACCCCCCTTAAAGAGATTTCATCCCCGAAACCTTTCTCACATTCATTATTAGTTTAGATCATCCAAACCTTAGTTTCGGTGATCACTTGAGCATTGCTCGCACATAATACTCTTACCAGGGAAGCATGTTAATGTGTTTTGGTTTTAAAACGTATGACATATACGCCTTCCACGTGTAAGGCCTCGTAGGCCATTACCTTCAGCTTGTATTTCTTATTTTAGTCACTTATTTGACCGAGTTGTCATCTAATCACTCAGTTGTATTTATTTTCAACATGTTTACTTCAAGCAAATCTTATTTCAACAGGCGTTTTGTATAAGTCGTAACACTATTCCGACTTTGAAAGGTTTTACCGGCTAGACTGATTAGTCGCCGTCACTTTACACCCTGTCATGCGGGTATATCTATTTGCCAACCTGGCCTTTTGTGTGTTTTTCTAATTTCATATCTCATAACTCATGTTACGACGTGAGTATATTCTATATCACTTTTGTAACCGTGATCACATCACGTCATGCTTAAGTCTATTTCAACTTTTCATCATCGAAATCTTTCCTTCGAATGTATCGCCTTGCACCTATCGGTGTTAGGATCTATATTCCTTGATATTAATCATTTTCCGAATTTGATTCATAATATTCATATTTGTTAAAACATCATTTCTCACTAAAACTGTATTTTAGTTTCATGTTTTCTCTTTAACTCATGTCAATTCCAAGGAATTTACGTCCAAGGGTTTATCCCCCTCCGTTGTCATTTCGGTAATGACTTCACCCATTTTTATGACGTAACACAATTTAAATAATTGTGAATCCTTTTGTCATTTTTTTTACCTGTTTAAATATTTTAGTGAAATTCTTCACTTTTGTCAATCATACCTTTCACAATCTCTTTGCCTTTAACCCATTTAATTAACTTAGCGAAACCTATCGCTTTTATACTAACTTTATCTCCCGTTATTATTTTACACGGGATGTTACAACCAGTTTCCTTGTTTTATACTATTGGCCCGTAGGTTCTTTCACTTAGCCTCGTAGGCTATTACTTTAGATTTTCACTTTTTTACCTTATTAAGGTGAGACTCCAACAATTCGTTTCTTTCTATTTGTGACCCGAAGGTCTTTTCGGTCCCGTAGACCTCAGCATCATTTATAATCTCATAGGTTATGATAATCCCATAGATCATCTTTTATTCAAGTCTTTATTCAACGGTATATATATTTATATATGTATATGGCGTTAAGGCACCCTTTTTATGTTCAAAATCATTTATTTTCGCTTCGGTATTTCCTTTGACCTTGATTGTAGTCTAAGGCTATATTTGTTTTCTTTCGGACAAATTTTCCGACTTTATGACTTCTCACGTCATTTATGCGTTGCTTCATCTTATGCGCACTATTATCCAGTTTACATATATTCGTATTTGATTATGTCCCATTACCGGGCTCATTATTCTTTTGCATTCAACGCTACGTTATCCAGCATGCGCTTACTTATGCCATCCGACATTATATTATATTCAACCCGTTTGACTTATTCACGTGAAATCCATCACTTGTGAACAGTCAAACTTTATTCTTTATTCACCCCGTTCAACCTCACAATAGTTGAACACAATTATTAAAATTTCTGCTTGCGAAATTTTATAGTCTTTTAGTCATGACTCATAATCCGAGTCCTTTGACCTTCAATCCGCGTTCTCGTCTCTCGGTTTACGCATGCGTTTAATTTCCTACCCATTAACCGGGCGATTTACTGAAGTCATTGTTATAGCAACCCTTCCGGTATGCATTAAGACTTCGCTTCAATTTATTTGGTCATCTTAGCGAAATCCATCACTTTTATTCAACCATGTCTTTTATTCTTTATGTGACCATCCTTGACGGCCTTAATGATTATGAGTGACGATTATCATCGTCATCCTTTCTTTACTATGACCAAAGTTAACTACTTTGATTGTCTTTTTCGTGTGGGCAATACCTTCATTTTTATGATCCGACAGATCATCTATACTTTGGTTTTACTTGCCCATTTTGTCAACCATGGCTCTTTCGTCCCTTCTCTCGGGCTCATTATTCTAATGTAATACGCTTCCGACACCCGGCTTGCGTTTACATTATTTTCAAGTATTTTACTCATTTGATTCATTTGGGTACTTTTAATTTGTCCCATTTACCTTGTCCTTACTACATCAGATGTAAGTATGTCCATCATAAAAAGTTTATGGTACCACGTGCTCACCACTTACTTGGCCAGAGTAAGCGAGCAACACCTGGTATACATGACTCTTTTATAATTTTCACATTACACCCCATGTAAGTAATACCTTTATTTGTTTCTCTTGGAAACAATATCCCGGATAGGTTTTCTATTCGGGTTTTTCCAAGTTTTCAATCTGCATATGCAACTTTCAATCTCTACGTATTTGTTGCATATTACTATTTGTGCAATTAAATTTAAAATGTGCACCTGGTAATGCTTGCCCTAACGGACTTCTCTTTCCATTAGACTTGTTCACGATCGCCACGCGATTTAGGTCCTTGGTGAGCATGTTCTACTTGTCGTACTTTGGACCGTTCCTCCGTCAAATCCGCAATTTGTTAGACTCCCGCTATCTTTAGATGTGAGTGTCCTTCAACTAAAACATTTACAAGAGTTAATGATATCAACTTCAATAATTGCCCGTATTATAATACAAGGCTTTTTCTACTATACGCGTCAACGCGCGTAATTTCGTCAACTATATCAATCATTTTAATTGGGGTAACATGTATTACACGATAACCCTATGTGTTGTTTACAACACTTTAGCATACTAAACCATTAACATACATGTACTTACCGGATTTGCGATCAAGCTTCGAACCGAACACTTTACTCTTTAACCTTGAGCTCTGATTACCAACTTGTAAGACCCTTAGTCCATTTATACGATTTTCATATAAATTTCGATTATAATTATTTAATTATGTTTACACATACATTACAAAATATGCATTTCTTAAAAACTTTAAGAAATAACACAATTCAACATTTCATAAAACATTCACCGTTTAAAAACGTGATGACGAAACATTTCGCGGAAGCTTGAATCGTGATTGTCTTCGGTTCTTTATCGAGCTTGATCGTCCACCGTCATCGCTTATTAAACCTACATTTCATTCAAACGATTAAAAATCAAAGCATTTGAACAAAATAATTAAACACAAGAAATTTTATTTTTTTCAGCCCCTTCACCCGGCCGTGTCAAATGTTCACCCGGCCGTGTCAGCTAAACATGTATTTTTCACAGCCGCTTCACCCGGCCGTGTCAAATTTTCACACGGCCGTGTCAACTGTGCACGTTTATTTTTCACCCAATTTACATCCAAACCTATCCAAACTCAGTTTAATCGCCTGGAGTTCGTTTCTTAACATATCTAAGCTATGATCCATTACCCGGATCCATGATTCATATAGCTTACGATCTCGTTACCCGGTTTACGTTTTTCTTTATTTTGACCCTTTTTGATATTTAAGCACCTAAGCTCAAATCATCCATAACTTTTTAGTGGGATTATTTTCCACGTTTATATCTATTACCCGGGCTTAATAACTTTGTGTTCCACGCTCCTAATGCTCGGTTTGCGAGAACACATATTCGACCCGTTTGATGTTCGAGTTCATAAACTTGAACCCTTCACATTCCTTTCATGGAATTTTTTTTTTTCATCTACAACCCATTTACCCGGGTTCATTACTTACGACACTCACGCTTCCATTACCGGCTTGCGTGTTTGATAATTCATTACCCGTAACCCCGGGTATATTCTCTACGGATTAGTGCTCCCGTCAACCCGGTTTGCACATAAATCCTCGTTTGACCCGTTTGGTTCGCTTCCATTAAATCCTTGCTTTGTGCAAACCAAACCAAATCTCAAGTTCTAAAATACAAATTTATATCTAACATCGGCATGTCAAAACTAGTATTAATTAAGCGTTAAAACCCGTACCCGGCCCGGGTCAACAATTAGACCAGATTTATACATTGCTTTTATTTTCACAATTTCTATGGCGACGAAATCATCCGAATTGCTAATGGTTCCTGTTAGCATAAGGCTCGACAACCACATTAGTCGAAATTGTCAAATGATGATACCACCACCATTTGACCCGTTTGGCCCAAACGGCCAAACCTTTATATGTATAGCAAAAACATGGTTTTTAATCACCAATTTGCCCATCCGATCCATTTCGGATTTTTCCTTTCATTGATCCCTTTCCGTACTTATTTAGCCCATTTCGGCTTACGCCATGAGTACCCTTTTTAACTTCGATTTACATTAGTCAACACTTGACCAAATTCCATTTTTACCCTTTTTCTTAATGTTAGATTACATTACAAGGTAATCTTATCGAAAACTCATAATTTCTTAGTCCTTTCATGACCAAGTTACCATTTCGTCCTTTTTACCATAACCCATGGTTTTTATTGTCTATATTAGTCCGACCCGCATCAATTGAGTCGGAAATCGATGTTTCCCGTATTATATTTATCGCATTTATACTCATAAAATAAGCAAATATTCTACAAGGGGGTGTAAGTTTCACTTACTTCTCATCCGGTTTAAGCTTCTCCTCTCGTACTTGATTTATTTGACCGCTTCTTTCCCAAGCCTCCACCTAACTCGTTTAAGCGTCAAACTAATGTCAATCATTTACAAGGCGGTTATATTAGTTATTAACAATCACGACTATTCCACCTCACTTATTTTCTATGTCGAAGCTACTATTCGACTTCATGATTAGTTAACTTAGTTTATCAAAGTTAACTATTTTCAATCACATAGTTTACAACATTAAGTCTAAATCAACATGATGTTTAGAACCCTTTTCACTTCATATTACGCATAATTGTCATATCATTCAAATATGCTTTTCACTCTAAATTTCAACATTTTAGTTCTCATTTAGGCATTTTAACAAATACCTAATGTGCATAATTTGACATATTTACTAACTAGTTCATAACTAGTTATTTTTACCAATTTTTACATCAAAATCAACCCTCTATGTCTAGCGTTCATGAGCTACAACTAGAACTTATATCATAACATCAATATTCATCAATTTAACACTCTAATCCGAGTGTTCATCATATTATCATAAAACCCACCTAGCACATAATAGGGTAATTATCAAATCCCTAGCTTTGACACAAATTCATCAAGTTTTCAACTAGGGTTTGATTCTAAACATGAATTTCATCACAACAACGCTCATAGATTCATTATTCATTCCAAAATTTCGACTATGATTTCTCATCATAGTTTCAAAGTATCACTAAATAGCAAAATTCAACATACCTTGTAATCCCCATGACTAGGTAATCACGAATTTGTGTTCATGCATCTGATTTGGGCTGGATTTGACCTTCAATTTGTTGATTTTGCTGGAGTTAGGGTTTGAGCCCCTTGTTCTTGCTTCTGGCTGATCGAACACACACACACATGTGTGTGTTTTGATTTTTATTATTGTTTTAATTAAAACATTTCCTAAGTTGCCCACTTTTAGTCCCTCATATTTAGAAGTTTTATAAAGACGGTTAAAAATCTTGATCTTTATTCATTCACTTGATTACACATAAATAACTAGGTTAATTATTCCTAGTTAACTTAGTAGGTTCCGGGTTATAACCCGTTTCATTCTAAGTCCCGTTAACTCGGACCTTTCATAACTTTATTTTCTCATAAACATTCCTTCACCCCTTTTTATTTAACATTAGATCTATTTATTTAGAAACCTTAATATTCACCGGGTAAATTTTACCACTAACGGTACTTTACCCGTCTTTTAGTATTAACGTGGTTTGATTACCAAACCCGTTTTCGGGGTGTTACACTTACGTGTCAACACAGTTAGGGGAGTGGCTATTCTCGAGAAGTTCTCAATGAATCTTCTATAATAACCAGCCAATCCCAAAAAGCTGCGGATTTCAGAAGGAGTCTTGGGTGCGCCCCTGGTTTTGAATTGCCTTACGGACCGTCTGAGGCCAAACCTTTGGCATTTTGTCAACTCCCATACTTCCACATATTTATGTATTTAGCCCCTCTCGTCCAGCTTACCGGGATTATTTGAGAGTTACCAGATACGTGTCGTCATATTATTTGTGAAAAAATTTCGAGGTGTCCCAAAGAGACAAATATTGTTACGAAGCATAATATGAATGCTAGGGGACAATGATTGAAGAAATAGTGGTTTTGATGATGGAGGATTTGGATCTCAGGATAATATTATGAGGAATCAGGGTAGTGGAGATGTTAGGAATGGTGGTAGACTAGTGTGGATTTATGGAGGGGGTCGGCATTTTGAGGCGATTTCCTCATCCTCCACAGCCCGCTAAGGAGGGTCTAAGACTATGGTGGTTTTTGTTTTTCTAAAAACGATATCCGCAAGCTTTTCTTGGTGCAGGCTTGGCCCTACCACTTTTCAAATCTTCTAAGGTCTACAGAGGGTTAAACACCACCACCATCGTCCACCACCCACCGTCCACCACCACTGTCCTCCACCACCACCTTCCGTACACCACCAGTTTATTTTAGAAGTCTACATATGTTAAGAAAAACAGACAGACTTCTTCTTACGGACTGCAGAGGTTTGGTCCACCTCTTCTTCTACAGATGTGGTCCGCAGACTGCAAACATTTTACTTCTTTAAAAACAAACTGCACCTATGTTTGTAGAATAACTAAATTGTTGTCTCATAACTGTCATGTCACAACCATATAGGAATTTGAGCAATAACTAAACATCTATTAACTAGGTGTAGGGTATGTTTGGTAAAAATAGCTGGAGGCTTGAAGCTGGTAGCTGTAGTTGTAGCTTTTTAGATATATTTAGGTGTTTGGCAAATAGCTGGAGCTTTTAATAAAATGACTAAAATTCATATAACTAAAAAAAACATAACTAAAAAGTTCATTATCTTTAAAGGTTAAAGTAGTCATTTTTCCCTAAAAGCTTGTAGTTAATTCTAAACGCTACTAGTGTGAGCATTCAACCAAAAGCTTCAAGCTCCTAAGCTAAAAGCTTAAAGCTCCTTCAACCAAACAAGGCTTTTTATTGAGTATGAGCTTTTTCTTAAAAGTTTAAAGCTAAAAGCTCCTGAAAGCTCCATGCCAAACATATGGAATAACTAAACACCCAATATAAATAACTAAAACATTTTTTTAAAAAGACATGTGATTAGTAGTGGCCCCACAAGAAACACCCTCTTCCACATTCACGGCCGCTAACCCAATAACAGATCCACCATTTGCGACCTCCGATAACTAAGCAGGGCGGTGTGCCACCTCATTACCAGGTTGATGTGACACCCCATTAATCGGGAACAAAAAGCCTAAGAGAGTATTAAAGGAAAGAGTAAATATTATAGTTGCTTAGCAAATATGAACCAAATAATATTCTTCAATCTTGAATCTTCCATTAATAATCGAATTGAATGTTCAATTGTTGAATAAGAATTAAAGAGTTTGCAAAAGTCACAATCTCCTAACTTCTCAAAAACTTCTTTTTACCACCTTCAAAAGGTCATAAGGAGGGACAAAAGTCATTTTGTCAAACACATTCTTAACTTATAAAAATTAATAAGTCAATAAAAAGTTTGAATAAGCAAACCCCAAATATGCCCTAAATCAATGCCTAATAGAGCAAACTAGATAGTTGAAACCTTAAAAACAAAATAAACAATCCCTACTTTCTATGATGAACAGGAAACAATAATTAAGTTGTACGAGGTAAACTACAGTGCAACTATTTTATATGGGATTTTCTAATGGCACACCCCCTGTCTATCCGCACGCTTTTTCAATTCAATACGCATTGTATAGGCCTATACGATGCGTATTGAAATAAAGTAAAAGACATGGCAGACTGACAGGTGCAGGTTATGTCTAGCGGCGGGCTTTATACGCATCGTATAGGCCTATACGATGCGTATCAAGGCACTGATTTTTTGAGTTTTATTTTTTGATGTGTTGTGTCGAATGCGAACCCGCGAAACAAAAGGGATTTCGAGCAGTTAGTCGATGACATGATAGATAAAGATCTTGACACGATCATATCCATTTTCATGTGTTAGACTAGATAGTCCAAGATGAAATATATTAAAACCATTTAAGTGGCATGTTCCAATCAACGTATATCGACATTGTTATAGGTGATGAAAAACCCTAAGTGGCAGGTAAGGGTTCTTTTGACTATGCTTTTATCATGTGTCATATGGTAACAACTACCAAGGGGATATTCAGTTCTCTATTCGGTCATCTTTCCAAGCTTTTACACACGAATATGTGGTTCCCAATTTGCGGAACATAATCCCAGATTGTCTAAAGAAGCACTTTTATCATATGTCATGTCTAATTCTTGAAGATTCTCGTATGGGACAGAAAAACATTGTCTAAAGAAACGCTTTTATCATGTGTCATGTCTAATTCGCGAAGAATCTCGTATGGGACAAAAGGATAACGAAGATAAAATGATATGGGACAAAAACAAACATTTCATATCTACTGAGTTGATCAACACCACCATTTCTTCGAGCTAACTGTCGATATCTCATCCTCCGATTCAAGTGAGTCCTATGAAGCAAGTGTCTGTCTATTCAATTGAGAGGAATCATTGCATTACATCCCTGTTGAAAACAAGTGGTTGTAATGATGGAACCCTTGATTTGAAAAACATTTTTGAGAAATTTATAGTTCAACCTATACGGTGCATATTGAGCGATGAATTTACTGAAATACCCCTGTTTTTCTGATAAATTCAGGGGTATTTGTGAGAAAATTCAAAGCTTAATACGCATCGTATAGGCCTATACGATTCGTATTAAGATGATATACGATACGGCATAGGCCTATACGATCGTATTGGGCATTATTTCAAATTTAGTTTTATCGTGCTTCCCTCGGTTCGATGCGTATACGTCTCGTTTTTTTCTGAACTTTCGCATATTTTGTCGTTTTATGACGTATACCTTCAACATAAGTCGTTTCAGTTCCGTTCCGTTGCGTGCGAATATCGTATTCCATGGTTACGTACAGTTTTGTTTGAAATCCACTTAGACTCCATAGTGTCGTGTTATATGTATACGTGTGTGTAAATATCCTTAGTTGCGTACTTTGACGTATTTTTATGTTTGACGTATTCTAACATATTGTTGCGTATTTAATAGTATTTTTGACGTATTTGAGCGTATTCTAACGTATTTTAGCTTATTTTAACCTATTTTAGCGTATTTTAGCGTATGTTAACGTATTGTAACGTAATTTAACGTAATTTAGCGTATTTTTGGCGTATTTTAGCGTATTTTAGCGTATTTTAACGTATAATGAACGGATTGTTGGACTTCTTGTTCCTAATGTACGCCTCAATTCATCTTTTTTGCTCTTTCCTTCGATTTCAACAAATCTTTTCAATAATCAGTACGCAAATGCAATTGTGAATATTGAATGTGCAGTGAAAAGCATTGGGATTCAAGGGTTTAGTTGGAGCATGAAGAAACGAAACCCTAACAACTGATTCAGATTTAAACATAACGGAAACAGTCGGAAAAAAACTAAAACAATCAGATATTATCTATCTGTGTGTGTCACATCCATCATGTTATAGCGTTGTTAACTACCAAAAGAATGCATACACAAATAGTTCTAGTGGACGAACAATATGGTAACAAAAGTATGCTGTTCCAAGATCAATTCCAATTGCGTTACATCCCTGTTGAAAAACGTAACCGAATTTTTGAAGTACACGTTCTCCGATACCTGATCGTGTTTGGTTTTGTTTACGATGAATCATCGATGTCCTTTATGTCGATTTCAACTTCCATTGATCAAATAATAAAAACCCTAAGTGAAAATCCGATTTAAGAAACCCAGAGGAATCAGTTGTATAGCTGAGGAGAGAGAGAGAGGGAGTGTTTGGGTACTTCTTCTAATTGCGCCTCATTAGCGCTTTAACTACCAAAAGAATGCATACACAAATAGTTCTAGTGGACGAAGCAAAGAGACCGTCTTGTTAATTTTAATGAAGCAATGGAGATTGAATCTTCAATTTCGAGAACATTCTCCGTAACATGAAGACGTGTCGGGTTCTTCTACTAGTGGTATTTTAATGAAGTATTGAAGATTGAATGTGCAAACCGCAACCGTTTTTTACTACGAAAACGGTGGCTATGCGAAATACAAAGCGCAATCGTTTGTGACTATGTGAAACACAAGTTTTTTGAGCTTGATGGATGTCCGTTATCTCAACGCTTCTCCTTACATTACTGATCTAGGATTGGAGAACCGTTGTGTATTTGCTTGCAGATCTGGAATTGGAGAACCTATCACACCCCGATATTTCCACGTATTACCGGTGGGCCCGGTGGTGAGTATCGTGACGTAGTTGATATCATCATAGTCAAACAACACAAATTTAAATGCACAGCGGAGGCAAAAGATAGATTTATTTCAACTGAATAAATTGTAATATTAAGTATCACAAAATAGTTGAAACAGATCCACAGGCGGATCAAAATAAAAAGGAAAACTGTTCAACAGACTTTGACATCTAGAGCTTGCGAGACTTGATTATTGATGCCTGAAGTAGCCAGCCTATTTCGTATAGTACCTGCACTTAGCCTTTTTGGAAAATACGTCAGTTTACACTGGTAAATACAACTTAACTGACTCATTCTGAAAAGAGTTTGAAAATTGGTTTGAATGCACTTCGGCAAAAATATCTTTTATAACTTGGGACAATTATTCAAATATAATCTTGTATACAGTTTTACTTATTTGTTGTCCATCAGGGCCGGTTTGTAGGGCCGGTCTAGATTAACTGACACGCCACAGGTATAATGCCCACAAGGATTATTTCCTTTAAGTGGATTACCAGTTTTTACATAATGCATCTGTCAGGTGTACGCCTACACCCCGTGCTTAGGTCGTGGCCATTTCTTTGAATGATGCCAAGGATATCCGGGACATGGGCATTTAACCCCCAAAGGCCATACACCAAATAATACATATCAAACGGGTCATGTAAATACCTTAATCACAATCCGATTTAAATGACTACACACCCGACCAAGCGGTACTTTTATAGTACCGTATCCCAAGCCCGTATAGGGAAAATAAGTTAAGACTATTTACCTGAGCAAAGTATAAATCAAATACAGCAAGTGCACATAGCTTTTACTGGGCTCCTAATCTGTAATGAAGGTTTTTAATAACCTATTAGAATCCTAACGGGTCTTTAAGTAAGCCTAGACCGGTTTAGAATGTGGTTTTAAAAAGGATGCGGTCCAAAAATGCATGATTAAGCGAAGACCGGTTTAGAATGTGGTTTTGACCCGACAAGCTCGTATTCTTGTTTAATATGGGTAACTT
Source organism: Helianthus tuberosus (assembly GCA_030545235.1). Classification (NCBI taxonomy): domain Eukaryota; kingdom Viridiplantae; phylum Streptophyta; class Magnoliopsida; order Asterales; family Asteraceae; genus Helianthus; species Helianthus tuberosus. Next base: position 51,265,013 of record CM060364.1, read on the forward strand.
AAACACATTTTGGATTTTGAGACAAAAATGATGTGATTTGACCCGTTTCGGCAATTATATGTATACTAGTTACATAAGCCGCTCCGAACGCGAAAAGTTCGTAACGGGTAACCAAAAGAGTCATATACAGGTTTCCTAAGTTAATATGCCTTAAATATGTTGTGAAATCAGTAAGATATCTTCTATTATGCCCCAAATGAATTTAAACTCAAATTATGCTCCGTAAGGGCATTTTGGTTATTTTAAAGGTTATAAAAAAGTTTAAATATTAATCTGAGTTACAGGTCTAATATAATCAGTAAAGATACTTAATTTAATAAGTTACAACAGTAGGTTATTATATATATGTGAAATTTATCATTTAAAACCAAACTATGCACCTTAGGAGCATTTTTGTAATTTCACTTAGGCTTAAAAGGTCAAAACTGGAAATCTAAGTTTAAAACTTTTGCTTACTGTTAATATATAAAGATTTACTGAAAATATCAGTAGGTATCAAACCTTATATGTTTAAAATAGTTTTAATACACACTATGCGTTAAAAACGCTTAAAAAGGCGATTTTGAGCTATTTCCGGGTTTTTAAAGAAAAACTGATATTTTTATTATTCCAGAAGGCTTAAAATATTTTATTTATCATATTATATCAGTAGAAAAAGGTTTGGTACTAAAAGGATTTGTAAAACTCATTTTATAGGCCAAAAGGGCAAAAGCGGCAATTACCGAATCGAGCTTAGAACTCTATGTTATGCTCAGCCTAAAAATAAATAAAAATATTCAAAAATCCCAAAATATTATTTTATATCAGTAGGTAAAAAGTTTGATATCAAAATTTGGGTTTAAATAGGCTATATGCTAATTACGCCGTTTAATTAATAAAAAGCTTTTCATTTACGCTAATGAGCATAACTCCTAATCTAGACCTCAAATTGATGTCAAATTTTAGGTGCAAGTTTATAAATCAGTAACTAAGGTTTCTACTCTTTTACATTTTCAAAAATCACGTTTTAAGGTCATATGGGCATAATAGCCAACATATAAGCAATAAACGGAAACATGCATATGAATCGGATAACTATTGAACCAAGTTGTATAATCACAGAGGGTTATACTAACATGAAACCTGGTCCTAATAAGGCCCTAAGGCATTTCTAAAACATGCTACAATGGGTCATAATCGAAAGTCAAGGCAAAAGTCAAAATATGCGACTTTCGGTTTCGAACCGAGCCTAAACTGAAAATTGTCGGGTTGAACATGTTTAGACATGTTCTTACATTAATTACCAAGTTATATTAATTATAAAACAGGTTGCATAGCTTCTACATTGTTAATTATGTGTTAATTTGAAAATAAGCTTTCTGTTGACTTTTTAAGATTAACTTTGACCCGACAATTAACCTAGTTAGAGTGGGAATCAGAGAGTGCCCTTTTAAGGGTTTATTACCCACATAATTACCATCTTATAGGTACTTTCAATTCGAGATTTGACTGAACAATTATTGATTAATCTCGAAGTCAAACCTTAATTACGACGGTTTGACTTTAAGCTAATTAACTAAGCTAAACTGAATTAAAGAAGGTTAAGGACGCTTACAAGAGTCCTAAGTATGATTAGGAAGCCTAAGGAATCTTGTTGCTGATCAGAGGAGCTCCAGAAATGAGTCTTGAGTGAACTTGAAGTGAGCAAGTTTCAAGAGTTGCAACAATGCTCTATATATACAAACTTAGATTGCATGAGATGATGCTAACCAGAGGAGCTCCAGAAATGAGTCTTGAGTGAACTTGAAGTGAGCAAGTTTCAAGAGTTGCAACAATGCTCTATATATACAAACTTAGATTGCATGAGATGATGCTAACCAAGTCTACTGATGTTTTATGATGGTCCCATGTGTCCCTATAATGCCAAAACCAGTTGCCAAGTCCCTGATTTCGAAAACCACTCTCTTAAGGCGGTGCAACAGGCTGAACAGGCATCTGTCCATTTTCTGCTGCCAGCGACGGTCTTACGGACCGTAAGCAGGAAGCCTTGCGGATCGTAAGCCCCTCTTACAGACCGTAAGCTCTTGGCTTTTCGGTCCGTAACCGACCTTCATCTGAAATTCCCAGTTACCAGCCTTACGGACCGTAAGCCCTTGGCCATGCGGTCCGCATCCACTTTTAAATTAAAGTCGCCCAGCTCCGCTATCTTACGGACCGTAAGGGTTCACCTTTGCGGTCCGTAAGCCTTCATCAGAAGACAAAAACTTGTTAACTTTGAGGTCTTGACCATGCAACTTTTCTAATTCCGAATCTCATGCTTTCTTTTCAGTGTAGGGACCATGAAGTCAGACTTTGCATGTCTCTGAATGTTGCCATGCACAATTTCCATCTTGGATTCTTGTGTTGGATGTTTTTTTAAAGGAACTTGTCGTAAGAACCATAAAACTATATTCTTAGTCCAATTTAGATTATCAATTTAACCAGATTTGAATGTGTTGAATGTTTTTGGAATATATTAAGGTTTGGGATTTGTGAATAGGTCGCTCAGAGGTATTTATTAACATGTCGACACCTTTAAATCCTACCATACATCCTTCAACTTGATCTGGGTTCATGACACGTTTATCTTACCTGACACGTGTCTTTATATTATTGGACATGAATTTTTGAGGTGTTACAGAACCGTTGTGTATCTGAATTAGGTTCTCAAACAAACACTACTAAAGAATATGAAGATCACGGTGCAGACATGTGGGAAGAAAGTCACTGGACTGCCGCAGATGAAGTCAAATGTGATCAAACTTGGACATCAGACGTAAATCTTGAAGCAAATATGTGTCTGTCTATTCAATTGAGAGGAATCATTGCATTACATCCCTGTTGAAAAACATAATCGATAAATTTAGGGAAAATGTGGTTGAAAGATGATAACCCAACAGTGAAGGATCTCATTCTACAGCTTCGAAAAATTCAGGGGTATTCTCAAATAATGTTTCCTAGATGTTTGAAGACCAACAAATGTCCAAAGTGCTGTTTTTTTGTTCGCGTGACGGAAAGCTACCGCGTGACAGGAAGCTACCTTGCAAAAATTAAAAAATGAAATCGACACCCTCAATACGCATCGTATAGGCCTATACGATGCGTATTACTTTTTGGTAGGGGACAATGGCAGCCTTTGGCAGACATAGAAGTTTGAACCCACCTCAATACGCATCGTATAGGATTATACTATGCGTATTGAGGGTGCCGATTTAATCCCCCAAGGTGTGCCAATAATACGACCCTTATATATTTAGTCTTGGTGGCTATTGAATTCTCAAAACTTAACCTTTTGATTTAAGAATTATTGTGAGCAACGAAAGAAGTTAGGGCAAATGAAAAGACACTTGAAGTCCATCTTATAAGGATTAGGGACAGTTAAGTTAAATATTGTTGCAAGGGAAAAAAAATTATATGAACCGGAAGAATGATTTTGGTCCATCGATGGCGGTGTTCATACTTTGTTGAGTGGCTTGGAAGGAACCGTAATGAGAAATATTAGGAGATAATTTAGGAATGATTTATTAAAAGATAACTAATATCCTTGATTTATTTTATCTAGCTACATATGGAGTTAATTACACATTTAGTTGGTGTAATTTCTTAAAAATAACAATGTTGGATATTAAGGGTCTCAAATAACATGTTAAAGCTTTAGGGGCTGTTTGTTTACATCTGAATGGATTCATTCAGAGCCACCCTCTGAATCGGTCAGAGGCTTGATTGTTTGGTTCACAAAAACTTCACATCTGAATGGAACCATTCAGATCTGAATGGTTCAGATTTGAAAAGTAGCTGAATGAAAATTGTGACTTGATTACCCCTTGTGACATACAGTGCCGCCTTCATCTCCCTCCACTCCAGACCCGCACATTCCACAGCCCTCCTCCACCTCCTCCCACGTTCCGCAGCCCTCCACCATCATCAACAACAGCGTCGACCAAGCGACACCCTCCATCTCCGGCGCTGCTCCTCCGTCTCCGCTTCTCCGATCTCTTCTCAATTCCTCTCCTCCTTCATCACTTTCTCTCTCTCTCTCTTCTGTTTTGTAGCCGCCGCACGCCACCACCATCTGGTGGTGGCAGCCGCTAAATCGAGTTCAATGGAGGTGTCTCACCGGAAAAGCTTCACCGGACAAGAGGGGGGGGGGGGTGCTTCGCCGGTAAGATCATCGACATCGACGCCGGTATCGCCGGTCGTCGGGCTGCCGGTCTTGTGTGTGTGCACCGGATTTAAAAACGAGAGGAGACAGAGGGTGTTATTGTCGGCCGGTGAGAGAGCGAGGAAGAGAGCTGAGAGTGGATTCATGTGTGTGTTTGTTTGATCTTGAATGGAGATGATGAAATCTCTATGTTTCTTTTCTTTTTGTTCTAGTGTTTGAAGGGTTGATAAAGTGGATTCATATAATCGAGTTGTGGCTAATAATCGAGTTTTCCACTGAACATGTTCTCATATATTTAATATAATAATAATCATTTAGTATTTAGTTTTTTTCATAGGGATAAAAATGTAATTTTACACAGTCATTCAGATGTATAACCAAACAGCACTTTACTGGTTCAGCACTTATTGGTTCAGAGCCTCTTACCCATTCAGACCTCTTATTCATTCAGCACTTATTGGTTCAGATGTTGCCAAACAGCCCCTTATTGTTTATTTTTGTCACAATGTCGAGTATTAAGCCTAACCGGCGTTAAAAATTTACGGTGTTGCCCTTCACGTGCCCAAGCGTGAGAGCATTTTTGTCAAACCCTAACTATTGATAATCATAGGGTTTTCTATTCTCTGTAAATATTGAAAAAATGGTGAAACGTTAAAAATCCCCTACATGCATGCATCTTTGTTTTAGTACATAAATCAATCATTTGTGACTGACTACTCTAATTTCTTTCTAAGTCTCATTATATATTTGTACTAGGTTATTGCCCCGTGTAATACACGAGCTGAATCAGTGGCGGATCTAGGATTCACGCCAAGCAAGAACGTTTTATAAGAAAAGCGGTAACGAAATTAAAAAAACGTCAAATTTTTTCAAAATTTACACTAAAAACGTCAAGATTTTCCCCGCCAAGCGGTAGCGGGCGCTCCCCCTTGTGTCCACATAGGTCCGTCCCTGAGCTGAATCACAATCACAATGTGAAATACGAAAAAAAATATGTTCATAATATGGTCTATGTATATGTAATATAGAGTAATAATAATTATGTTAAGAGTTTTCTCATTTGATTAAAGGAGAATAAATTATTACTTATTTGACATGGTAAACTTGTCTAAAAAGAAATGATGTTTTCTATGTAATATGTATAGATAACACGCATAGCACATGAAGAGCAAAATATCATACCTGCTACCTAGTATGTAGAATGAGGGGAATAAATTATTACTTATTTGACATGGTAAATTTGTCTAAAAAACATAGATGTTTTCTATGTAATATGTATAGATAATATACATAACATATGAAGAGCAAAATATCATACCTAATATGTAGAATGAAGTGAAGATGAATTCTAAATATTGAATATTAAATAGTGATTTGTGATATTCTTCACAAAACTTTAATTATCACAAAAATATAATTTGATACCAAAACAAAAAGTAAAACTTACGTAATTTAAAATGACTTTCGATTTACAAGACAAAATTCCAAGATAATATTTATTCATCGGGTTGAGTTATAATACAAAGTATTTAAAAATAATAAGGGTAAGAAGCCACCAGATAGTGACAAGTGTCCTATGAGGAATTAAATAGAAGGGGTAATTTTGTCTACAAGAGTAAAGAGAACATGCACATGCAAGTCACATGTTATTTCCCCCCAATTTTTAAACGTCTGTAACTTTTTTATACATCATTTGTTTTTAAAAAAAAATATACCATAAAATCGAGCGTTTTTTTATCTTTAATATGAGTACCATATTGTTATATTTTTCAAAAAAAAAAAAAACAAAAACTCAGTTGCATATTACACAATGGACATGATGTAAAACACAATGTAAAGTAGATCAAAAACACAATCAATGACAACAGATAAAGACACAATGGACAACATACTAAAACACAATAACCATAACGTATAACACAATGGCGATAACATATAACACAATAAGTATCAGACTAAATAAAAACACAATTGATGACAACGGATAAAAGACACAATTATTGACGGTAGATAAAAGACACAATGGAGAGCAGATGAAGACACAATGGAAAACAAACTAAAAACACAATACACAACAAACTAAAACATAATGAACAAAGATGATTAAAAAAATTGAACAAATTATTAAAACACAATGGATAACATATTAAAACACAATGAATAACATATTAAACACAATGACCTGAAATAATAACACAAATTATAGAAAACCCAGATATAACACCATCTTCATTGTGTCATTTATTGTGTTATAGGTTCTTATAAAAATGCAATGGATAGAACCCAAATTAATATTGTGTTATAGGTTTTGATAATAACACAATGGACATGATGTAAAACACAATGTAAAGTAGATAAAAAACACAATCAATGACAACAGATAAAGACACGATGGACAACATACTAAAACACAATGACTATAACGTATAACACAATGGCGATAACATATAACACAATAGTATCAGACTAAATAAAAACACAATTGATGACAACAGATAAAATACACAATTAATGACAACAGATAAAAGACACAATAGAGAGCAGATGAAGACACAATGGAAAACAAACTAAAAACACAATACACAACAAACTAAAACACAATGAACAAAGATAATAAAAAAATTGAACAAATTATTAAAACACAATGGACAACATATTAAAACACAATGAATAACATATTAAACACAATGACCGGAACTAATAACACAATTTATAGAAAACCCAGATATAACACCATCTTCATTGTGTTATAGGTTCTTATAAAAACGCAATGGATAGAACCCAAATTAATATTGTGTTATAGGTTTTGATAATAACACAATGTATAGAAACTCTACTGACCAAAACCTAGTTAAAAGACACAATGATCTGAATCTTTAACACAATGCAAAAACACCCAGTAAAAATGGAAATTTTTATTTTATTTTTATATGATAATATGATACTCATATTAAAGATAAAAAAAACGCTCATTATTATGGTGAAATTTTTTTAAATGTCGTATGAAAAAGTTATGGACGTTTTAAATCGATGTGAGGATTTGCCATGTGCCTTGCATGTGGAGAGAGAAAATCCATAAATTTAGGATTCCTTTATGCCCTTCTATTATCTTCTTTTCCCTACAACTAATCTCAACCCTCCAAATCTAAGATCAATAGACTAGAATCATTCTTACCCTTCTTATTTATTTTATCCTTTGTATTTGATCCTAACCCTTTATCCATAAATCAAAGTTAAATTTGTAAATTATATATTAGGATATTTAAATTGTTTCTTAGTTATTTTCCAAAACTAGTTTGTCTATAGACTATATATGTGTTTTAACTGAACCAATTTCATTCCAATAATTTGGGCAAATTACATAAGGATAGCAGGTAGACGAGCAACAAACTGCGCCGCCATCCCTTTCTGAATAGAAAACCCTAATCTACTAAAAACAAAGCCTCGCCCCTGAGGGGTCGAAAAGTTGCTGTGGACCACACGTTGAACTCTAGACAAGAACCGAACTGCCTCTGGCGCCAAGGAGCCGAACGTGTCAAACGCCAGGGGGACAAAGGCATGCTGATTATCCTCACAAGCTTTTGCGTGCTTTTCCACCTTCTTTGACTCTGCTTTCAGTACCGCTTGCCCCGCCACAAACCCATTTTCCCGGAACCCAGCTAGGGGGGATACACCTGTGAGATCGACACAAGCATGTTTCCCGCCCTCCCAACCAAAAACTAGCACGTCAGCCGGGCATAGGGTGGATCTCCCCTCCGACGGATCTGTAAGAAAATTAACCGGTGCCTCTTTCTTTGTCGAGATCCCTGCTCGTTTGAGAATATCCATTAACGCGTCTTGAACAAAGTCATGGCGATACTTAAACCCCGGCAACTCTCTACAGTGTAACGCATGCTCCCCGTATTTATCCAGCCATGCTTTACGGCAGACTGGGCAAGTTTCATCATTCGGGAACATGGGGATCATCAAACGGTACTTAAGGATTGACCGGTACTCCACCGCTGACATACGTTGACCCAAATCTTCAATAGGAATAACAGTTAAGAAAATCCTGAGCGTGAGGTCTCTGTAGGCATTCAATGACGGCTTTCTGGCGGGGGGACAAATGGAAATCTTCTCCCAGACTTTGTGCGATTCGACAACAAAGGGCATTCGCTAAAGTTTTCTGTGGCTTTTTGGGGGCGGTGTCCTTGTTAGAGAAACCGCCGAGATCAAAGTCAGGTAGAGATTCATGCAAGCGTTCCAAGGCGCTGACATAATCCGGATCAGTGTTATCCATCAAATCATGTTTATTTAATTTTAATTAATGTGTATTATGTGGGAAAACAAAATTATTGATGACCTCTATGACTTATGGATATAGATATGTTAGACGTATTTTTCACGTACATGACTTTAATATGTGGTTCACTTTGTGGATTGTGGAATTGGACTATCCCGAAAATCTCTTCATATAATGCGTATGCTTTTTTATTTTTATAGAAGTTACGGATAGTGGAGAGTTTTGTAATCCCCATGTCATCATACTATTAAAAATCCAAAAAGGTAACCAAAGCTTATTGTTCACAACACACCCAATCAACCTTTTTATTTACACATCATTTTCTACACGTCTTCTTGTATTAATTAATAATAAAAAGAAGGTGTTTAGGATTATTCAGTAAGTTACTTATTAATGAGTTTTTTCAAAGATGAAATAACCAATTTTGGAGTCTCACAATGAATTTTCCAAAGAAATATACATCACCATCGGTCAAGTTCTTAAAAAGCTCAAACTTATGACTTACGACTTGAAACATTGATATTTTTCATTTCATGTAGGAAAAACATGATGAGGGCATTTTGGTAATTTGCTCTACCCACAAGAATAAGTTTTTTGTTTTGACTTTTTCCCAATCAAGACTTGTTCCACTATCCCCACCTCCACCTTTTGGGCTTGTTACCTTACAACTTCCAACTAGATTTCCTACTTATTTATTATCTACCTTTTAACAAATATTATTTAACCACCTTCATCTTCTTAAACTCACAATCTTTTACAAAAAAAATACCAAAAACCAGAATCATTAGATGGAGCACCACAAAATCTTTGCAGAAAGCTGTAATCAAAGATTCAAAGCACAGAGACCAGTGACTGATTGATTGATTTGTTTTAAAAAAAATCATATTCCTAGTACATCTGCAATTAGGAGTCTTGCTTACATCATATTATCATCATCCATCCAAAGAAACCAACAAAAAAGGGCATTTTAGAACTTTCCAATCACCCATGCATTTCATCATCATGAACAAAAATTCAACACAAAATACCACCCAAAAACTTCAAAGTTTACCAACAAAAAAAAACAACTAATTTTAGTCACTAAATTCACTAACCCATGTTTGAGTTGTATGATGAAGAAGCATACCCATACCCATATCCATTTGCAGATTCTTCTTCTTGAGGAACTTCATTCAGATCAAAATCAAGAACTTTCTTGCCACTTCCAGTCTGACTAGCTGCTTCTCCAGCTGATGTAATCTGGCTAGATAGAGCTTGAGCTTGAACTTGAACTTCTGGTTCATTGGTTCCAGTCCAGTGACACCTTTTGTGACCACCTAAAGCTTGACCTGTTGCAAAACCCTTGTTGCAAATCTTGCAATGGTGCAACCCTTTTTCCAAATTCTCACCAGACTCAACCATCATCACAAAACTCTCATCATCATGATCAGTTGATGTTAGCTTTGACTTGTTGTGGCTTGACCTATGCCCACCCAATGCTTGATGAGTTGCAAAACATTTGTTACATGTAGTACATTTGTACTTACACTCAATAACACTAAGACTAACACCTTCTTCTTGTTCTTCTTCTTGCACTTGTTGTTGTTGTTGTTGTAGTTCCATCATCAGCTTCATCTTCTTTCTCTTCTTGATCTTCTTATACTTAACCAATAACTGCTCATTAGTGTACTTGTTAACATCTGATTCATTATCAGCTTCATCTTCTTCCATCACAACCGCTTTACCTTTCCCAACCGAAGGCGAATTCTCATCGATTTTATTCGTCGATTCCGCCATCGAACCACCGCCATTAGCTAAACTCAAAAGATCCTCAACTGCTCCCAACAAAACCTCATCATCATCACCATCAACATCATCATGATCATGATCATGAACAACCGGTTTAACCACCTTTCTCCCTCTCCGCTCCCTCACTGTCCAGCCGGGTAAACACTTCATCAAATCCACCACCTCACCACCACGACGGTGTACGGCGGTGGTAGTTGTGGTGGTGTTTTGCGGTGGTAAAATGCCCCTCCAAAGACGCTCCGGGTGACATCTCATGTGACCAAATAAAGATTTCATTGAAGGGAAAGTTTTCCCACATAAAGAACAAGTGGGTTCACCTTCTTCGTTCACACTGTTCATATAATAGGGTTTTTGATTTTGGTTTTGGTTTTGATATCCAGTTTTCTTAAACAACTTTGTTGGTTTTGAAAGTTTGAGAAAACTAGGGTTTTTGTTACCAGATTGAACAGCGTGAATCCTCATGTGACCACCCAATGCTTTACCTGAGCTAAACTCCTTTTTACATTCCACACAAACCCTTTTTCCGATCACCGGAGATTCTTCATCTTCCGTTACAGCTTCATCTGAAAGCTTCGGAATCTTGAGTTTTATCACCATCTTCCCATCACTGGACGACGATCCGATCATCATGTTCCGATCGTCTTCATCATCCCACTCATCTGTAATCATCTTCTCCATCGATCGGTTAACAGATTGATCGATTAATCAAGAACAAACAGTGAACAAACCCTAAAGAAGATGAAGTGAAAACCCCAGCTCGAATAATCAGCTAACGGAATTGGGGTTTGAGAAAAGATTAAGAAAACGGAAGAAAGTGAAGGTTTTGAGGTTATGTTTAACTGTTTTGCAGGTGAGTTGAGGGAAATTGACCATCACGTTCGTCCTCCGTTTGCCTCTTATTCCGGTTTATCAGCGTTTCTTGTTCTCTCTCTCTCTCTCTCTCTCTCTCTCACATATACACGCACTTAAACAAACACAACACTCCTTTTCTCTCTCTAACTCTTGGAGAATATATACATACTTATGAAATATAATAATATTCAATGTGTATAGTATATAGTGACTTGACCTCCAAACCCAAAAGACCATATAACAAAAACTAAAGATATAATATTAGTTTAACTTTAGCCCCCCTTGAAGTTTGCTATGTTAACCGTTTCAGTCCCTGTGGTGATTAGGCTTTTACTTTCAAGTTTCAAGTTTTAATCTCAATTTTCACATTTGTATTGGACATTTATGTTTCTAATTTTTTTATATAAATATATATATAGAAAAAGTGTAACGTGTAATAGGCCTTATCGTACAATCGTACGCGACTTGAAATCGCATGTTACATAAAATAGACGTATGTGTAAAATCTGGAAAATCGCATGTTGTGTATATGGGTGAAATCGCATGGGTGTATATACAAATCGCATGGGGGTGTTTAAATCACAAATCGCATCTTTGAAACAGAAAATTACACGTCGGAAAACAATCGTGTACGCAATGTACGTTAAGCCATTTTATACGTTAACTGGTATATATATATATGTGTGTGTATATATGTGTGTGTTTCTGTAAGAAAAATGAGTGATTGAGTTTTCTTACAAAGTAAATGCACCGTTTGACTAATTGTAATCAATGAGAATATCAATAGATAATGAAATATATGATATTGATTTCACATTAAGAGGAAACAAACAAAGTTATAAATTTTAATGAAAGTTATTAATGACTTGTATTATTCTTATTCAATTTACTAGTTTTGTAAAATGACTAATATAAGGAATTTCTTTTTTGCAATAGTCTAAACTCTTTGATGCTGTTACTTTTGTTATTTAAATATTAATATATTTTTTATAATCTTTAACAAAAAGTATCTATCTACTATAATAAAATAAACCAATTTTTGGACACGTGTCATTCATTGAAGGTATCTTCAAATCTATATTTATTTTATATTAACTAAATAAATAATAATAAAATATTATCCTCAAATCTAAATTGTTAATTTAATATATTTTTAAAATAAATATTTCTCTTTCCTACTTATCTTATATTAAATATATAAATAATAAATTAATATTAAATGTTATCCTACTTTATTAAAAATATATTTTTTTATTATTTGGTATACAAAATTATATTTATTCAACTCGTGTAAAACGTGAGGTTAAAAATTTAACTTTTTTTTATTATTTACTATACAAAGTTACATTTATATAACCCGTTTAATACTCGAAGTTTTTAAAGATATACTTTTTATCATCTGCTATGTAAAATTAGATTTATTCAACACGTGTAATACACGGGGTTTTTAATAATATAATTCTTTTATTTGGTAGATTTTTCAACCCGACTATACACGGGTTTTTTAAAGATACGGCGTTTTTATTATTTAATATACAAAATTACATTTATTTAATCTGTGTAATACACATGGTTTTTAAAGATATAACTCTTTTTTATATCTATTCAACACGTGTAATATACGAGGATTTTAAGGATGTAATTTTTTTTATCATTTGGTAGATTTATTCAACCTGATTATACACGGGTTTTTTTAAAGATACGACGTTTTTAGTATTTAGTGTACAAAATTACATTTATTTAATCTGTGTAATACACATGGCTTTAAAGATATAACTTTTTTTTTATTATTTAATATATAAAATTACATTTATTTAACCCGTACAATATACGAGTTTCATAAAGATATAACTTTTTAGAGTAGGAGTTCTGCGGAAAGTGTGTTTTTCCTAGAAAGTCTAGGAAGCGATCTGGGCCATCCGATTGGTGTTTTTAATGGCTTAGATCAAATGGATGACATTTTCGTAATATCTGAGTTATATAATTAGAGACTTTTAATATAGTGAGAGTATTTTGGTAATTGGAAGTGTTTTAAATCAGTCAAGAAACTGCCATATCAATAACCAATCCCTAAAATCATGGGATTTCCCCTCTTTCTCTCTCTCTCTCTCCCTAACCACAACCAAAGAAGAACCAGTCATTTTCCCTGCAAATATTCTTCTCCGATTGGTCATATATCGGTTCCTTCGAGGTATACGCCGATCATGACGTCATCAGGCACGCCTTCTGTTTGACAGTTGATCAGTGTTGTTGATGTTGCTGATGGTTGTCGTTCAAACAATAGTCGGAATCGTTGGTCGACCGGTGATGTTTCCCTATCGGTTGTTGTTTTTCATACTTGTTTCAATTTTTTTTTATCTATCATTGAATCGGGTTCTTATTTTTAGTCAATGGACCTCAATGCTTGACATGTTAGAGTGGGCTCTAGATGTAATTGGGGTTACCTACAGACGTCTTGATGGCAGTACCTACAGATGTAATTGTGTTTAAAAATGACATCTGAATATGTTGATGATGGCAGTGTGTTTTAAGGTTTATGTGTTTTACCATTTTAATGTTGATTGATGACAGTGTGTTGAAGACGAAGACACTGGGTTGTGTTAAAGACGAATGCTTGCTGTTAAAACACAGTGTCAAGAATCCTCCAGCAATCTGCTTGCTGTTAAAACACAGTGTCAAGAATCCTCCAGCAATCTGCTTGCTGTTAAAACACAGCGTCAAGAAATCTGCTTGCTGTTAAAACACAGTGTCAAGAATCCTCCAGCAATCTGCTTGCTGTTAAAACACAGTGTCAAGGAAATCTGCTTGCTGTTAAAACACAGTGTTAAGAATCCTCCAGCAATCTGCTTGCTGTTAAAACACAGTGTCAAGAATCCTCCAACAATCTTCTTGCTGTTAAAACACAGCGTCAAGAAATCTGCTTGCTGTTAAAACACAGCGTCAAGAAATCTGCTTGTTGTTAAAACACATTGTCAAGAAACACAACGTCTTGTATGATTTAAATTGAAACTGTCAATTTGATTTAAATGGAATATTGAGTTTCCATAATTTTTTGGTTAGTTAGTTATCCTAATAAAATAATCCATAATTAAAATAATATTCAAATTACACAATTGCCCTTTTAGTTAAAATCCTTCAATGCCACATGTCGCGTTCTTATTGCTTCCTAGACTTTCTAGGAAAAACACACTTTCCGCAGGAACCCTACTCTAACTTTTTATTATTTAATATATAAAATTATATTATTCAACCCGTATAATACACGGGGTTCTAACCTAGTTTTATAATAAATTAAGTACATGTGTGTATTTATTAATCTACATTTTAATATAAGTTTTATTAAGAGCATACTTCTATCTAATATAATATATTTTGTTAACATATATTAGGGGCTGTTTGGTAGCCTCTTAATGACCATTCAGATGCTACCTCTTAATGGATTAAAACCTCTTAATGAATAAGAGGTAACCTCAAGTCTGAATGGTTAAAAGGTAACCTCTGAATGGTAAATCATCACATGTCACATTCTTCTACATTCTCATTGGTAAAATTTTTAATGGTTCCATTAAGAGGTAGGCTCTTAATGAGCATTAAGAGACTATTAAACAGCCCTTAGTCTGTAAATTTTATACAAAAATAAGCACCTACATAAGTGACTTCACATTAAAAATTCTAGAGAAAGTTTCTAGGAACATCTAAACCGGGATTTCGTAGATTCAAGTCGCTCACAAGGAGTAAAAACTTCCTGTTGAAAAAAAAAAGTAATAATTTTAGAGATCACGCAAACTGTGTATAGAGTGTATAGAAGTTAAATTTATGGGTGTACCTATTAGTCAATAGAACAAGGGCTCTAGTTAAATTTTATTTTCTTCTATTGAATGTAATTTTTTTTCCGTAGAAAAGAAAAATGCTTAAGAATCTTTCTAGTGAAGATGTAACAAGTTATTTTTTAAAAATTACATCGAGATAAAAGGTAAACAAGCAACAAGCTGCGTCGCTACCTCTTTTTGAATAGCAAAACTGAGTCTTTTAAAAAACTATATCCATAGATCTGGGGCTCATAACACTACTGTGCATGACCCTTTAAACTCGGCTAAGTAAGTCTTTAAATTTTCCGATACTTATTTAGAGCATAACTTTATTTTCTTTATAATATTTTTATAAAAACTTAAATATGATGTTTTGAAGTGTACTTTTATATACTTTTTATATCAACTACGATCTACAACCCAATTTGTCTTATAAATTATATTGAAATAGAGATAAAACATATCGTAACAATATATTTGAATTTATATTTAATATATTAAAGTTATAAAACACAAGCAAAATTGTTCTTTAAATAAAATAGAAAAAATTATAAACTTAAACAGTTATATGAATAGGGTGTAAATGATAATCTGTAACGTTGTTTAAAAATGGGGTTTTCTACTTTTTATAAATTGAATAAAATAATATACATTAATGGAGAAATATAGTTGATAGTACGCTGAAGTTTCTCTTCTTGTAATTGACGCAAGATTATCTTCAAATGGTTTCCTTGTTCCGGTCAAGATTTGTATAGTTTTGTAGTCAAACTTCCAATGAAATTCGAAATTTATTTTCCATAGTTATCTCAAAAGATCAGTGACCAAAAAATCAATTTTGGGTTTCCTATTATTTTGTTTCTTTATCATAATTATTTATAAGTTATTGAAAGAGAAACGCTATTTTATTTTTACATAGAATCACGAAAAGAAGTTATGTATCATATTATAGTGGAAATATATATTGTTATATATCGTCTTTTGCGAACAAAAACGCGTTCATTAAACTGAATCAAATAAGCTATCACCAAAGCAATGTGATTCTCATGAATTAAGCGATTTTGACAAAATTTTGTTTCTATTATTTTTTCATTTTTTTATAATTGAACTAATAGTTGAACCAATTAAAGTACTATTCTTTATATATTTTTTATAATCAAATAACTTTTAAATGAATACAATATACAAATAAAATATACAAATAAAATATGTTGGGTTTTATGAAATTAAATGAATACAATAACCTTTTTGTTAGTACCTTAAAAAAAATAAATTCAAAGTCATATCTTTTAAGAAAAAAGAGAAAAGGATGTCAACAACCAAGAGAAAAAAGTGTCAAGAAAAAACAGTATATGCGTATAAATATGGCCGGCAGGAATCAAGCTAAGTTTTAAATTAGAGTGAAAACCAACCAAACTAAATATTTGAATTCCATTTTTATAAGATTGTGTATCAATTCAATTCATATACTTTGCAATATTTGATGATAAAAATAATGTTATTCTACTACTTTTTTTTTCTAGTTAGCACTTGTTGAATTTGCATACGCCTATAAAGAAAATTACGAATATGATTCAATCTTTTGTCATGTTCCCGTTATATACGAGGATTTACAAGCATAAATTTATGAGATGTTTAACTACTCAGAGAAAGCGAGTTGACACTACAAGAACAGGGCACTTTTACCGGCGACAGGTGTCGCCGGTATTGACCACCTTTATCGCCGCTATAGACTTTTAGCGGCGACATGTCGCCGGTAAAACGTCGCCGGTATAGCCCTATTTATGTCGCCGGTAATGAGTTATAAATCCCCAACCGTCAGATCATGATTTTGATCAACGGATGGGGTTTGGTTTGGAATCCTGTGACGCGGATCGACCAATAGCGGCGACATTTGACCCGTCGCCGCTAAAGGTGTCGCCGGTAAAGGTGTGTTATTCTTGTAGTGTGAAGAGACAAAATTATATAAATAAATGATTCTTCTGGTTTTCTGAAAATTATGGATACTTGGTTGCATATATTTTTTTAAATGTGTAAAAACGGTTCTTTGTTAGGATATTTTTAATAATGTGTAACAACGGTTCTTTGATTGGGTTGTAGTTGAATTCTTTGATTGGATTGCAGTTGAAGTGATAGAGGTGTGTATGGTTCAGTTCGGTGAAGTGATACAGGTGTGTATGGTTCAGTTCGGTTATCACCCTTCACTTAAAGCGAAGTAAACGGTCAATTTAGTTTCTTAACAAATCGGTTTTTAGTTATTTGGTTTCGATTACTCAGTTTTTTTTTTTTTTTTTGCTTTCTCTATCGGTATCGGTTGTTTTCAGTTTAAAACCTCCATCTTCTTCATCGCATAAACTGATTATGATTTTCGCTAAAAAAGAAAACCCTAACCTGGTTATAATTTAAAACCTACAAGAAATGGAAGATTGTACGATTTGTCAATACTTGATACTAATCTGGAAGTTGGAGAAAAGGGACGACTCTCGGATGGATTTGTGGAACAAGTCATGACTATGTTTATATTGTAATGAGCCCATGGATAGAAGTTATTCGGTTTTGGTCCGTCTCAGTAATTTTCGATTTTAGATATATGGTAATGGAAACCGAACATATAAAATCGGTTTTCCAAAAAAACGTCTGCTATTCTTTAGTTCAACTTTTTTAGTCCGTCTAATTCGGTTAATTCGATTTTATGCATACCCCTAGTTGAAGATAAACATTAAGCTTTATCATATGTAATGCGCATCATGTGAAAATAGTCATTTAAATTTCCGATTGAACCAAAAGACTTCTATCTTGGTGGTATCAAGTAATGTACATAGTGGTGTTTCTTCTCTAAGTAGTGAGGGTTTCGAGTCCTATAATGAACAAAAGTGTGGCTTTAAGACTAGGATTAATGAGGGTGTAATTTGTCGTTCAAAAAAAAAAAAATCAATTGATAGCCTAAAAAGAGTTATATAGTCTCACCATTCTCAATCAGCCTCAGTCTTTAGTCTCTTGAATCTCTCGCCATTGTCATTAACATTCTCTCAGTCTCTCCAATCTATCCTCGTGGCAGTTTCCATATAAGGAGAACGATTTAATAACAATGGGGTTTCTTCTATGATCTCTCTTGTTCAATCCTTTGGTTGTACGTAGATGTAGGGTTGTGATGGATTACAATGATAAAACATTGGTCTAACACCTCGAAAATTCACGTCCTATAATGTGTTGACACGTGTCATATGTTTAAAACGTGTGAAAGAATATTATAGAAGGACTAAAGTTGACAAACATGGAAAGTATGTGAATATACGTATTCGAAGTGTCAACAGTGAATAAATATAATGTATATTAACCCTACATGATGCTCATACCTTCAAACGAATAAATCATGGATCATGCAAAGCTAAAAGTGAGAGATTTCAAACTACAGCGGTTAAAAGTGTCAACATGTTTAAGTTATACCTCTGAGTGACCTTTTGACAAACCCGAAGCTTTGTAACTGTTAATTATGCTCACTAGAATGCACGATATAAATTTCGTAAAGTTTCGTTATCGTATGAGAAAGTTATGATCAAATTCGTGTGCGAAGGGTTAAAGTGTAAACGTCGAAAGTTAGGACTTTTCGGTTAACAACAAAGTTAACCGGGGACTTAACAAAGTGGGTATATGTTTTAAAGCCCTTATAGATCAATTATGAGAGTTCAGGATGCAAGAAACAAGTGCCTAATCAAAGTTTGAAGAGCCAAGGATCAAATCGCAAAAATCAAAAATTCAGATTTGTGCAGACATGGCGTCGCGACACGCGAAGCCCAGGTGGGAAACCTTCGCGACACGCGGGGGGCGTCGCGACACGCGAAGCCCATGGGGGAAACCTTCGCCACACGCGGGGGACTGCCCAGTTCCGAATTTCTTGGGTTTTTTCCTGCTGAGTGCTTGCTGCTCGATTTCATCCGATTTTTCACATCTTGTGCGACCCCTAGACATCCCCTAAGCACTAGGAACATGTGTTGATCAGTTGTGGTGGGTTGTAGACTCATGTGTCAAAGAATTGTGGTGGATTAAACACTATATAAAGGCCATGATATGCACCATTGTTCCTCACACCTTCCTTCAAGCTTTCTGATCATTTCTGGAGCACAAGTCTTCTTCCAAGTGATCACTAATCAAGCTTAGGACTTCAGTAAGTTTGCTAATCCTTTCTAAATTAAGTTTTAGCTTAGTTTTAGCTTAAAAGTCAAACCGTCGTAATTAACGGTTGACTTTAAGATTAATCACTAATGGTCCAGTGATTAGTCGAATCAAAAGTACCTTTAAGTAGGTAATTATGTGGGTAATAAAACCTCAAAAGGGTTTCCCCTGATTCCCACTCTAACTAGGTCAAATGTCGGGTCAAACTTACTAATAAAAAGTCAACAGAATGTTTAAAAGCCGAATTATGCATGATTAGCAATGTAGAACACTTATAACCTGTTTGATCATTTTTATAACTTGGTAATGAATGTAAGAACATGTCTAAACATGTTCAACCCGGCAATTTCCTGTTTAGACCCGGTTCAGAACCGAAAGTCGCATAGTTTGACTTATACTTTGACTTTCAGTTCTGACACGTTATGGTATGTTTTAGAAATGCCTTAGAGCTTTATTTGGACCAGGTTACATGCTAGTATAACCCTCTGTGATTATACACCTCGGATCATTAGTTATCCAATTAATATGCATGATTCCGTTAATTGCTCATATGTTGACCATTATGCCCTTTTCACTTTAAAACGTGATTTTTGGAAATGTAAAAGAGTAGAAACCTTAATTACTGATATATAAACTTGCATACAAAATTTGACATCAGTTTGAGGTGTAGATTAAGAGTTATGCTCGTTAGCGTAAATTAGAAGCCTTATGTTAATTAAACGGCGTAATTAGCGTATAGCCTATTTAAACATACTTTTTGATATCAAACTCTTTACCCACTGATGTAATATATTATTTTAGGATTTTTAAATATTTTTAATTAATTTTAGGCTGAGCATAACTCATAGTCGTAGGCTTAATCCGGTAATTGTCGGTTTTGCCCTTACGGGCTATAAAATGAGTTTTACATATCTAAACGACTCCAAACCTTTTGCTACTGATCACATATGATAAATAAATTATTTTAAGCCTTCTGGAAATATAAAAATATCAGATTTATGTATCGAACCCGGAAATGGCTTCTAATCGCCTTTTTAAGCGTTTTTAACGTATAGTTTGTACTAGAATTTTATACTGTGGAAGTCGGACTGATTTCTTTCCTGTGGAATTCGGACTCCACCAAGGGTCTGCGTTGAGTCCTTTTCTTTTTGCGATTGTTCTAGATGAGTTGTCAAAGTCGGACTCCACCAAGGGTCTGCGTTGAGTCCTTTTCTTTTTGCGATTGTTCTAGATGAGTTGTCAAAGTCGATTCAGGAGTCAGTTCCATGGTGCTTGCTTTTTGCAGACGATATTGTGCTGATTGAAGAAAGTAAACAGAGCTTGAATGAGAGGTTAGAAGAATGGCGTGTAGCCTTAGAAGGCAAAGGTTTGAGGATAAGTCGCTCTAAGACTGAGTACATTTACTGTGATTTTAGTGGAGCAGGTGATGAGCATGACACTCAGATCACCATTGAGGGTCAGGTGGTCCCACAGGCGACTAAGTTCAAGTATTTAGGATCGTTTGTTCAGAGTAATGGAGAGATAGACAGTGACGTAGCTCACCGTATCCAGGTTGGATGGTGTAGGTGGAGAGCAGCCACAGGGGTATTGTGCGACAAGAGGTTCCCTGATAAATTAAAAAGGGAAATTTTATAGGGTGGCAATTAGACCCTCTATGTTATACGGAACAGATTGTTGGGCCATCAAGAAAATCCATGCACGAAAGCTAGAAGTGGCAGAGATGAGGATGCTAAGATGTATGTGTGGGCATACTAGGTTGGACAAGATAAGAAATGAGGTTTTTAGGGTAAGATTAGGAGTTGCTTGTATTTCAGACAAAATAAGGGAGGGAAGATTGAGATGGTTTGGGCATGTCAGGAGAAGGCAGATGACAGACCCGATTAGAATAGTGGAAACAATCACTGTAGATGGAAGGAGGAGTAGAGGTAGGCCGAAAATGACTTGGGATGAGCGGATTAGGAAAGATTTGCTAGATTTGCACCTCTTCGAGGACATGGTCGAGGATAGAACTTTGTAGAGACGTAGGATTAAGGTTAAGGACTTTTAGGAGTTTGGCTTGGTTTTTGGTTTAGGTCCTTGTCTTATGAGTTAAATTTTTTTTTTCTATGAGGTGTGATATAGCTTTTTATAAGTTGTCACTTATTCCTGGCGTCGTAGTTTTACTAACAACTACTTATTTATTTATGTGTTTATTTTTATTATTTTTCTTTTCCACATTTGTTAGTAGTTGTGTGCTTATATATGTTTTGCCAGAAGCTTATGTCTTGGGTATCGTTTTGTGGAGCCGGGGGTCTCACTGGAAGCAGCCTCTCTATCCCCTGGGATAGAGGTAAGGCTTGCCTACATCCTACCCTCCCCAGACCCTACCAATAGCTCGCTATAGGTGGGATTATACTGGGTATGGTTGTTGTTGTTGTTGTAGTATGTACTAGAATTATTTTAAACATACAAGGGTTGATACCTACTGATATTTGAGGCAAATTATAATGTTTTAACAGTAAGCAAAAGTGGTTAAACTCAGACTTCAGTTTTGAGCTTTTCGGCTTATGTGAAATTACCAAAATACCCCTACGGGGCATACTTTGGTTATAATTAATAAATTTCACATATATACCTTAACCTACTGTTATAACTCATTAATTTGAGTATGTTTGCTGATTACATCAGACCTGTAACTCAGTTAAACATTTAAACTCTTTTATAACCTTATAAATGACCAAACTACCCCTACGGGGCATAGTTTGTGTTTAAACTCGTTTCGGGCATAATAAATGATATCTTACTGATTTCACAACATATATGAAGCATATTAACTTAGGAAACCTGTAAATGGCTCTCATTACTACCCGTTACGCTTATTACGCGTTCGGTTCGGTTTGGTTTATGTAACTAGTTTACATAAACTAGCCTAAACGGGTCAAACCTTATCGGTTTCATCTCAAAATCCAGAATCTGTATGAAATTCCCATATTAAACAAGTCTCTGAACTTGTTGGGTCTAAATCACATTCTATCCGGTCTTCGCTTAATCGTGCGTACGAACCGTATCTTTGAAACTAGCCGGTCTAAGCTTAAGCTTAATTAAAGACCCGTTAGGATTCTAATAGGTTATTATAAACCTTCGTTCCAGATTAGGAGGACCAGTAAAAGCTACTTGCAATTTGCTTATTGTGATATAACTTTGCTCAGGTAAATACTTTTAACTTATTTTCCCTATACGGGCTTGGGTTACGGTATATAGCATACCGCTTGATCGGGCATCAAATCCTCCACCGTTGAGTGGGTAATTGAATAATTTGATCGGCTCATTTAAACAGTATTGTTACTTAAAGCCTTTAGGGGGTTAATGACCCTGTCCTGGATATCCTTGGCATCATTTTACGAAATGGCCATGACTTAAGCGCGGGGTGTAGGCGTACACCCGTCAGTGCATAAAAGAATATTGTGGTGTGTCTATTGATCTTTAACCCGGACAAGATCCGGGCTACTGAACGCACAAGGAACATGTAATTCGTTCACAAGATTATATATTTAAATAATTCTCCCAAGTTAAATAAAATGTTTATGCCACGTGCATCCAAACCAATTTTTAATCATTTTCCAAAATGAGTCAGTTGAATGTATTTACCAGTGTAAACTGACGTATTTTCCCAAAAAGATTAAATGCAGGTACTAAGCGTAATTGGCTAGGATTTCTCCGTAGCATCACTAGAAGTCTCGCAAGCTTAAGATGCCTAAAGTCTGTTGAACTATTATTTGTTTTCGATCCGTTTGTGGATAAACTTCCGAATATTGTGACATTTGATATTACAATATTAAATTCGGTTGATATAATATCTTTTAAATTGCTTCCGCTGTGCATATTAAATATTGTGTTGCTTGACTATTATGTTGCCAACCACGTCACGATACTCCCCCACCGGGCCCACCGGTGACACGTGGAAATCGGGGTGTGACAGGTTGGTATCAGAGCCAACATTGAGTGAATTAAACACTAGCCTTTTGTGTTTAATCTCAATGACACAATTGCACATTTCTAAACTTTCGAGTCTAGACATATAACATAGGACAAATTCCACTTTGTTGTGTTGTCCTTTAATTTGCATATATATTGTTATTGTTATCTCATGCTATATTGACAGGATTAACAAAATGCCGCCAAGATTCTTCAGGAGAAGGGGACGTGGAAAGGGGCCAATCACCGCCCCCAATGATAACGAGGCAGGACCCTCGAATGTATGAGCTCCTTCGACAACAGAGAGTGATGATCCCCGGCAAAACCGTAGAAACCTCTTCGAGTCGGCTAGAAGGTCGGTCTCACACAGCTCAACGCCTCCAGTGCATAACTCATATGGGCCATACTCGAAAAATGAGCCCAACAACCCTCAACCCTCATACATACCCTTACAGCGATCCTTATCGCACAACTCTTTTGGTGACCCTACACCAGTTTTTTGGGGCCGGTTTAACCCGACCAATTATATTCAAGAACCAGTGGGTTTTAACCCATTGGGCCCGGAGGACCACTTCTCGGGAGACAACGCGGAAGATATGGACAAGGACACGGATCCCGTCGAACCCGCAGTGGTACACCGAACCATCCGATCGAGATTTTGGACGGATCTTCGTTCCACGGATCACCCTATGTTGGTCCAGATAGCTTCCAAGCTATGTTTACCCGACACGAATGATACTATACACCTCCTCACCATTCGTCGCCTCAGCAGCAACAGCAGCAACAGGATCCCTCTGTGGATTCCAGATTCGTGGCAGTCACGCCACCACCTCCACCGCCGCCAGTGCAGCCGGCACCTCCGCAACCGCCGAGGCGAAGGAGAACCGGTGCGCGCATGTCGTCACGAGCAGGGGATTTCCATTTCAGTTCCCCACGTCAATCCAGTGGCAGCCACTATCCGCCACACCAGGAGGACCCACAAATGGGTGGACCTTCTAACCCAGCTGTACCGCAGCCACCGCCGATGGGTTTTGATAATCCAATTCCAGCATACACGGGTTCCATGACATATAACCCGTTTGAACCACCGACTCACCACAACTATGGTTACGCAGAGGCCGATCCTTACATGGTAGCGGCTAATTATAACGCTCTTCACCCGGAGGGACCATACGGAGCTCCATGGGGAGTAGGTTACCCGACTCTGGGGTACCAGATACCTCCTAGACCTATTATCCGGACGCAATCGCAGCCGCCATGATTTTCTCCCCCAGAAAGGGAGGAAATCCTACAAAGGTTGGATGAAGTAGAGCGAGGCTTCCACCGTGACCGTAGGGAGAGACAGAGCTTCTTCCAAGGATTGGCAAGCTTGATCAAAGGGAAGAACAAGAAGGATCATTGAATCCTTCCATTTGTTGTTGAGCCCCTGCGTGGGCCAGTCTTGTGGTATAAGCCCCTGCGTGGGTGTATTTGGTTGTTAAGCCCCTACGTGGGTATGTATGTTGTTTATTTTGACCCCTGCGTGGGTCTATCTTTCTGTTAACCCATACGAGGGTATGTTATTGTTTAAGTCCCTGCGTGGACTATTATGTTATTAAGCCCCTACGTGGGTATGTTTGTTATTAAGCCCCTGCGTGGGTAAGTACTTGTTTAAACCCCTGCGTGGGTAAGTTTGTTTGTTGAAAAGACCCGTTTAGGGCAGCATGTAATATTGTAATAAATTAATGGAATGTTTGTTTTATAAATTTCATGTTGCCATTATGTGCATAGATAAATTATATATGAAATAAATAAATTTAAAAACATTCCTTTTAAAAATAATCTGCCTACTTTAAATTTTTAATAAGAATCTTAAAGAGTGAAACCTAGCCTTCGGGTCATTTTAAGGCCGGGCCAAGATGGTAAGACCTGTTCAAAAGATTCAAATCCCTGTTAACATCTGTATACATGTTAACGCTCCTAGCAGAAGTGATTCATTTGAAATCACACACTTTATTATTATATAAGGATCTTTCAAAGCTTCCAAACCCAACTAAATGATCTCTGAATCATGGGTTAAATCATCAATTAAGATGATCATATTTTTACCATACGTGGTAATACGTGCCTACGGGCCCTGCTCATTTCTATATGAGCCAAAAGACAGTGGTAGCGATGACTCCCTGTCAGATAAAGGTAATGAACTAGGTTCAAACCTTCATGCTTTGATTCTCTGAAATCATAGCTTATAATTTATAAACGTCCTTGTGACTAGGCCTATTGTGCCAACATACCTTCAGGTTTTGATTCTCTGAAATCATAGCTTATAGATTAAAAATGTCCACGTGACTAGGCCTTTTGTGCCACAAATAAAACTGTTATTGTTTTATAATTAGGGTAAATTATTATAGAAATCCTAAATAAATCTGATTAATAAATTAACCAAATATGGTCTCTGTTTACCATGGTTAATGAATTTCCCTAAGGGGTAATTCCATAATAAACTCCCAAATAAAATATTGTCCTTGTTTTCTGCAACAGTTCAATTAAAATGGCTAACTCGGACGAGGGTAATAGTCATCCAGTGGAGAATAACGAGAACGCCCGAATTAATTTAACGGGTGCTGAATTGAAAGCAATAATAGACGGCGCAGTTACACAGGCAATGGAAAGGCAGTACGAAGAGTATAGTGGGACTCGTAGTAGGACCCTATCTACACAGCCTTCAAAGCCACCGTCCAAGAAGGACGACCCGAAGAAAGATGATGATCGACGCTCCTCAAACCACAGTGCTCCATCTCAGCAGGTTATACTTAATCAAGGACCCCGTGACAAGGGTTGCTCTTATAAATATTTCGTTTCCTGCAAACCCCGGGATTTCACTGGGGAGAAAGGAGCCATCGACTGTATGACGTGGTTGGATGAGATGGATACGGTTGTAGATATCAGCGGATGAGCTGAGAGAGACGTGGTCAAGTTTGTGTCGCAGTCTTTTAAGGGTGAAGCTTTAGCATGGTGGAGATCTCTGATTCAAGCCACCGGAAAAATCCCATTGTACAACATGTCGTGGGATCAATTTGTTGCCCTTATCAGGGAAAATTACTGCCCTCAACATGAGGTAGAGAAGATAGAGTCTGATTTTCTATCATTGGTGATGACAAACCTCGACTGTCAAGCTTACCTAACGAGCTTCAACACGATGTCCCGACTGGTTCCATATCTGGTAACCCCGGAACCAAAACGAATAGCTCGTTTTATCGGTGGTTTAGCCCCCGAGATCAAGGCAAGTGTGAAAGCTTCTCGGCCAGCTACTTTTAGATCCGTAGCTGACATTTCCTTATCCCTCACTCTGTATGCGGTCAGGCAGAGATCGCAAAGGAATAAGGAGGCTGAGAAGAGAAAACGTGAAGATGATGGTTCGCGAAAGTCGAACAAGAAGCACCGTGGGAGCGGTGACAACAAGAAAGGATCTGAGTCAAGGAAAGATGGGCATCATTCTGATGAGAAGCCCAAATGCAAAATTTGCAAGAAACAACACTTTGGAAAGTGCAGACTCGAGTCGAACTCGCAGACTCATTCAAAAGCCTTTGCTTGTGGTATATGCAAGTCCACGGATCATAAAACCTTGGATTGCAGGAAGTTGAAAGACGCAACGTGCTACCGTTGCAATGAAAAGGGGCACATTAAGACCAATTGCCCTAAATATGCCAAGAAGCCTGAAGAGGCCAAGAAGACTAATGCGAGAGTCTTCAGAATGGACGCGAAAGAGGCTGTGCAAGTCGATAATGTCATAACAGGTACTTTCCTTGTAAATGATGTCTTTGCAAGAGTACTTTTGATTCAGGCGCAGATAAGTCTTTCGTAGATCATAAATTTTGCAAATTGCTGAATTTACCTGTCAAAACCTTGAGTTTAAATTATGAGGTAGAGTTAGCAGATGGAACCATAGAAACTATCTCAACTGTGTTAGATGGATGTGTTATATCCATTAAGAACCATTCTTTTCCTCTGTCTCTACTTCCCTTTAAGTTGGCCGGTTTTGACATAGTTCTGGGTATGGATTGGTTATCTCATAACCAGGCCCAAATTATCTGTAACATGAAGCAAGTGGTAATAAAGACTCCGTCTGGTGAACCACTTACCATTCGGGGAGATACCCAGTATGGGCTGCCTGAGCAAGTGACTATGCTCAAGGCTTCAAAATGTTTAAAGAGGGGTTGTGTCATCTACATGGCACAAGTGATTATTGATGAGCCCAAACCAAAGATAGAAGACATCCCTGTCATTTCTGAATATCCCGAAGTTTTTCCTGAAGAACTACCTGGTTTGCCACCAGATAGGCAAGTGGAATTCAGGATTGATATCATCCCCGGAGCAGCACCAGTTGCTAGAGCACCTTATAGGTTGGCACCAACGGAGATGAAGGAATTGAGGACACAGCTAGACGAATTGCTATCCAAGGGTTTCATTAAACCTAGTTCGTCTCCTTGGGGAGCGCCAGTCCTGTTTGTAAAGAAGAAGGATGGATCGATGCGCCTGTGCATCGACTATCGTGAGCTTAATAAGGTCACGATCAAGAATAGGTATCCTTTGCCTAGGATCGACGATTTGTTCGATCAGTTACAAGGGGCAAGTTATTTCTCGAAGATTGATTTGAGGTCAGGCTACCATCAACTGAAGGTTAGAGATGAAGACGTGCATAAAACAGCATTTAGGACTCGTTATGGTCATTACGAGTTCCTAGTGATGCCTTTTGGGCTCACTAATGCACCTGCCGCGTTCATGGATCTCATGAATCGCGTTTGCAAGCCGTACTTGGATAAATTCGTCATCGTCTTCATCGATGACATCCTTATTTATTCGAAGAGCCAAGCTGATCATGAGAAACATCTTCGATGCATTCTCAAACTTTTACATCACGAGAAACTCTATGCCAAATTCTCTAAGTGTGAATTTTGGCTACGAGAAGTCCAATTTCTTTTACATGTGGTGAGTGAGCGTGGTATCCAGGTGGATCCCGCCAAAGTTGAAGCTGTTATGAATTGGCGAGAGCCAAAGACGCCTACGGAGATTCGTAGCTTCCTAGGCTTAGCAGGATACTACAGGCGCTTCATTGAAAATTTTTCAAGGATTGCTGCGCCCCTAACTTCTCTAACCAAGAAGAAGATTAAGTTTGACGGGGGGCCTAAGCAGCAGGAAGATTTCGATATTCTCAAGCAGAAGTTGAGCAATGCTCCTGTGTTGACATTGCCTGATGGAATTGAAGAATTTGTAGTTTATTGTGATGCATCACACACTGGCATGGGGTGTGTGCTTATGCATAAAGGCAAAGTTATTGCCTATGCATCACGACAGTTAAAAGTGCATGAAAAGAATTACACCACCCATGACTTGGAGTTGGGTGCCGTTGTATTCGCACTAAAACTGTGGAGGCATTACCTATATGGAATCAAGTGCGTGATCTATTCCGATCACAAGAGCCTTCAGCATCTGTTTAATCAGAAGGAATTAAACATGAGGCAACACCGTTGGATGGAAACTTTAAATGATTACGATTGTGAAATCAAGTATCATCCCGGCAAGGCGAATGTAGTCGCTGACGCCTTGAGCAGAAAGGAAAAGGTGAAACCCATCCGAATCAATGCCAAACGCATGGAAATAAAGAATAATTTGATTGAAAGGTTGTTAGCTGCACAGAAGGAAGCTGTGTTGGAAGCTAACTATCCTAATGAAAAGTTAGGAGTAACTGAGGAGCAGTTAACTCTTAGCAAGGACGGAATTCTAAGATTGAATGGGCGAATATGGGTTCCAATTTATGGAGGACTTCGTGATGTTATCCTCCAGGAAGCCCATAGTTCCAAATACTCCGTTCATCCTGGAGCTGATAAGATGTACCAGGATCTAAAGGCAAATTATTGGTGGATAGGCCTGAAAAAGTCTGTAGCCACCTATGTAGCTAAATGCTTGACATGTGCGCAAGTCAAAGCCGAGCATCAAAAGCCGTCAGGCTTGCTACAACAGCCTGAACTTCCTACGTGGAAGTAGGAAATGGTAACTATGGATTTTATTACCAAGTTACCTAAGACAAGGAAAGGAAATGATACCATATGGGTTATAGTTGACAGACTAACTAAGTCAGCACATTTCCTACCTATCAAGGAGACTTATAGCTCCGACATGTTAGCCCAGTTGTACGTTGATAAGATTGTAGCCTTACATGGCATACCTGTGTCTATTATCTCTGACAGAGATACTAGATACAGATCACATTTTTGGAAGAGTTTCCAGCAATCTTTGGGCACACGGTTGAATTTCAGTACGGCTTATCATCCTCAGACTGACGGCCAGAGTGAGCGTACTATTCAAACGTTGGAAGACATGCCACGTGCATGTGCGATCGATTTGGGTGGTAGTTGGGATAAGAACCTACCATTAATCGAATTCTCCTACAACAATAGCTACCATACCAGCATTAAGGCTGCACCCTTCGAGGCATTATACGGTAGAAAGTGTAGATCGCCCGTTTGTTGGGCGGAAATTGGAGATGTCCAATTATCAGGACCAGAGATAGTCTTTGAAACGACGGACAAGATTGTCCAGATTCGTGACCGTCTCAAAGCTGCCCGAGATAGGCAGAAGAGCTACGCAGACCCGAAGCGTAAAGCTTTTCACTTCAAAGTAGGTGACAAAGTGTTACTTAAAGTATCGCCCTGGAAAGGGGTGATGCGATTTGGTAAGAAAGGCAAGCTAAGCCCGAGATACATAGGACCTTTCGAGGTTATCGAACGTGTTAGGTCAGTTGCCTATAAGTTAAACTTGCCTGAAGAGCTCAGTGGAATTCACAATGTGTTCCACATCTGCAATCTGAAAAAGTGTTTCGCTGATGAAACACTGGTTATACCACATACAGATGTGCATATAGATGAGAGCTTGAAATTTGTGGAAAAACCTTTGTCGATTGAAGATCGACAGGTAAAGAAACTTCGAAGGAAGCATGTACCTATTGTAAAGGTCAAATGGGATGCCCGTAGAGGTCCCGAATACACGTGGGAGGTTGAATCCACGATGAAAGAAAAGTACCCTTATTTATTTCGGTAAATCTCGGGTCGAGATTTATTTTAAGGGGGTGAGGATGTAACACCTCGAAAATTCACGTCCTATAATGTGTTGACACGTGTCATATGTTTAAAACGTGTGAAAGAATATTATAGAAGGACTAAAGTTGACAAACACGGAAAGTATGTGAATATACGTATTCGAAGTGTCAACAGTGAATAAATATAATGAGGGTTTCGAGTCCTATAATGAACAAAAGTGTGGCTTTAAGACTAGGATTAATGAGGGTGTAATTTGTCGTTAAAAAAAAATCAATTGATGGCCTAAAATGAGTTATATAGTCTCACCATTCTCAATCAGCCTCAGTCTTTAGTCTCTTGAATCTCTCGCCATTGTCATTAACATTCTCTCAGTCTCTCCAATCTATCCTCGTGGCAGTTTCCATATAAGGAGAACGATTTAATAACAATGGGGTTTCTTCTATGATCTCTCTTGTTCAATCCTTTGGTTGTACGTAGATGTAGGGTTGTGATGGATTACAATGATAAAACATTGGTGTAACACCTCGAAAATTCACGTCCTATAATGTGTTGACACGTGTCATATGTTTAAAACGTGTGAAAGAATATTATAGAAGGACTAAAGTTGACAAACATGGAAAGTATGTGAATATATGTATTCGAAGTGTCAACAGTGAATAAATATAATGTATATTAACCCTACATGATGCTCATACCTTCAAACGAATAAATCATGGATCATGCGAAGCTAAAAGTGATAGATTTCAAACTACAGGGGTTAAAAGTGTCAACATGTTTAAGTTATACCTCTGAGTGACCTTTTGACAAACTCGAAGCTTTGTAACTGTTAATTATGCTCACTAGAATGCACGATATAAATTTCGTAAAGTTTCGTTATCGTATGAGAAAGTTATGATCAAATTCGTGTGCGAAGGGTTAAAGCGTAAACGTCGAAAGTTAGGACTTTTCGGGTAACAACAAAGTTAACCGGGGACTTAACAAAGTGGGTATATCTTTTAAAGCTCTTATAGATCAATTATGAGAGTTCAGGATATAAGAAACAAGTTCCTAATCAAAGTTTGAAGAGCCAAGGATCAAATTGCAAAAATAAAAAATTCAGATTTGTGCAGACATGGCGTCGCGACACGCGAAGCCCAGGTGGGAAACCTTCGCGACACGCGGGGGGCGTCGCGACACGCGAAGCCCATGGGGGAAACCTTCGCCACACGCGGGGGACTGCCCAGTTCCGAATTTCTTGGGTTTTTGCCTGCTGAGTGCTTGCTGCTCGATTTCATCCGATTTTTCACATCTTGTGCGACCCCTAGACATCCCCTAAGCACTAGGAACATGTGTTGATCAGTTGTGGTGGGTTGTAGACTCATGTGTCAAAGAATTGTGGTGGATTAAATACTATATAAAGGCCATGATATGCACCATTGTTCCTCACACCTTCCTTCAAGCTTTCTGATCATTTCTGGAGCACAAGTCTTCTTCCAAGTGATCACTAATCAAGCTTAGGACTTCAGTAAGTTTGCTAATCCTTTCTAAATTAAGTTTTAGCTTAGTTTTAGCTTAAAAGTCAAACCGTCGTAATTAACGGTTGACTTTAAGATTAATCACTAATGGTCCAGTGATTAGTCGAATCAAAAGTACCTTTAAGTAGGTAATTATGTGGGTAATAAAACCTCAAAAGGGTTTCCCCTGATTCCCACTCTAACTAGGTCAAATGTCGGGTCAAACTTACTAATAAAAAGTCAACAGAATGTTTAAAAGCCGAATTATGCATGATTAGCAATGTAGAACACTTATAACCTGTTTGATCATTTTTATAACTTGGTAATGAATGTAAGAACATGTCTAAACATGTTCAACCCGGCAATTTCCTGTTTAGACCCGGTTCAGAACCGAAAGTCGCATAGTTTGACTTATACTTTGACTTTCAGTTCTGACCTGTTATGGTATGTTTTAGAAATGCCTTAGAGCTTTATTTGAACAGGTTACATGCTAGTATAACCCTCTGTGATTATACACCTCGGATCATTAGTTATCCAATTAATATGCATGATTCCGTTAATTGCTCATATGTTGACCATTATGCCCTTTTCACTTTAAAACGTGATTTTTGGAAATGTAAAAGAGTAGAAACCTTAATTACTGATATATAAACTTGCATACAAAATTTGACATCAGTTTGAGGTGTAGATTAAGAGTTATGCTCGTTAGCGTAAATTAGAAGCTTTATGTTAATTAAACGGCGTAATTAGCGTATAGCCTATTTAAACATACTTTTTGATATCAAACACTTTACCCACTGATGTAATATATTATTTTGTGATTTTTAAAGATTTTTAATTAATTTTAGGCTGAGCATAACTCATAGTCGTAGGCTTAATCCGGTAATTGTCGGTTTTGCCCTTACGGGCTATAAAATGAGTTTTACATATCTAAACGACTCCAAACCTTTTGCTACTGATCACATATGATAAATAAATTATTTTAAGCCTTCTGGAAATATAAAAATATCAGATTTATGTATCGAACCCGGAAATGGCTTCTAATCGCCTTTTTAAGCGTTTTTAACGTATAGTATGTACTAGAATTATTTTAAACATACAAGGGTTGATACCTACTGATATTTGAGGCAAATTATAATGTTTTAACAGTAAGAAAAAGTGGTTAAACTCAGACTTCATTTTTGTTAGGACCGGTTTTACTCCGTTTCGATTGCGAACCGACTCGTACGACGTGCGGAATCCGTGCACGAGTGAGACCGAACACACGAACAGTAATGTAACTGTGATTCTATTCAAAGATCTGATATCGTACAAGAACCGTGAATCACCTAGACACTTTCTCTCTCTATTTTCTCTCTAGAACTAGATCTCTCAAAGTAGCAAATGAGCAAAAGTGTCAAAAGTCTCTAAACTAAGCCCTAACTCCTCTATTTATAGGCAAAGGATTATAAGGGATTTCCCATTATTTACAATAATGCCACCTTGCCTTTTACTTTAGATATTACAATATAAGGCTATGTTTAAACTGTTTCAGCTACGGTTAAGATTGACGGAGGCGATAGACATACTGCACTAACAGACTCCCCCTTGGATATTGCCGCAGTCAATCCGTAGTCAAACTCGTAGCGACTTGTTTCTCTCTCTCTCTCTCTCTCTCTGAGTCTTCTTTAAGCTTTATCATCTCTTCTGCAACATAGACTCCCTCTTTCTTGAACAGAATCCCGGTGGATCTGTCTTGAGCTTCAGCTCCCCCTTTCAGCAAACTCTTTCTTCAGGCTCCCCCTTTCGTCAAGCTTCCATGCTTTGGGATCGACACCTGGCTTTCCGTATACAAGCTCCTTAAGGATAGTTTCCTGGCTTCTTGAATCCACGCTTCCTCTTGCGTTGAGCTCGTCTTCAGACTCCCCCTTAGACTCAGCTGTCGGGATCGCAGTCTGGCTTTCACCGATTCACAAGTTCAGGATCAATTCCTAGCTCTATTCTACATTTGCTCAGGATTTGAAACCTGGTTAACCTGCACATCCTCTACCTTAACATAAGTTTCACAAATTTATAACACTTAGATTTAAGAAACTTACTGGTAGAAATCATTCTTTCAACAATAAAAATAGTTACATCAAGTTCAAGTGAAAGACCTTGATTAACTAAACCCACAATCTTTCAAAACATTTGTATATAACATTCAAAGTTTTTAACATATTCTCCCAACCCAATGTGATTTATCATGTTTAGCACTTGGAATTTTGAAAATCTGCTTTCCAACATCAGTTGTCGAAAATCTTTTTGAATTTTTCAAAATTTTTATGCTAAAACACACTAAAATCTTTTTGGATTTTGAGTTTAAAGAAATGCAGTAAAGAAATATCTACAAACAATATTTTTGTGAGTTTGTGTAAGAAGATCATATCAGTTCATGAGACCAAATCACTAGCACCGTTGAGCTTTTAACACTTTAAGTTCTAAACGATTCACGTAGATTGACGATATGGTTGTCCTCTTAAACTCAATCTAAAAACTTTCGAAATGCTTACCGATACGTTAAGGTATATTAATTTTGCACTAAATTCTTATGGACCCCACGATCTCAGCATATCCCCTCATCATGCAATACACTAACTCAAGTAATGCCTTTAAACTTTCATCAACTGTGATATGTGCGAAAACAAAGCAGAATGTTTAAACATTAACAATCAGGTCGATACTTCCGTATACGCAGAGAAAGTCCAATGTTTAAACAAAATAAGAAAATAAAACAAGTTGAAGTTGTTTAGGCTTTAACCACCAGGTCGATACTCCCGTATACGCAGAGGTGATCCAAAGCTTAAACGAAACACCAAAGAAAATAAAGCAGAACGTTTAGGCAATAACATCCAGCTCGATACTCACGTATACGCAGAGGATGTCCAATGCTTAAACAAAATAAAGAAATCAAACAAGTTTAAATCTTTGCAAAATGAAATGCACAATCACAGTGACTTTTCAGCAAAGTTGTGAAAGCTCATAGACTTAACCGGTTTTATGTCTTTCGACAATCAGCGATTACCGAGCAGGCACACAGTCAAGAAGGACAAAACTAAGTACTATGCTTTCAACCATGTTTTCCACTAGAACTAGGCTTTTTCATTTATGTTTGTATCGTTATAGCAAATCTACTAGTCTAGCTGAGCCTATCGTCACATCTTTAGTGAGATCGTTTATCACATTTGACATTTCATATCTTTAGCATGCTGTGATCGTCTACTGATGTACTATTATTTCCTCTTTTCTCAACAAAACTCATTTTTGCTTTTTCGATGTTTTTGCCATTTTCAAATTTTCAAATTTTTAATTTTTTTTTTCCTAAAATAAAAATATGTTTCAATTTTGATTTTCAAAGGAAAATTTGAAAACAAACTTTACAAATAAAATGACAAACTGATATCAAATCGCTACAATTCGCCATTCACTCGGCTTAACAATCAGAACTCCCCCTGACAACAAACTATTTTCCCATTTAGATTTCAAAACACTTAAGTTTGTTATAATCAAAATGGTTTTTCCGGAAAATTAGTTTTGTTTGTCTTTTCACAAACTTGGGGTTTCATCACATTGTTTACCTTTATCCACTTATCGGAAAGATAAATCAAGTACAACTTAATGTCCTTGATTAGTCTTTTGTGATTCGAAATATCACAGTTACCAACCTGTGAATTTCTCAAGAAAGATGCCGATTCCTACTCCACACTTACCAACCTGGGAGTTCCGGCAAGTCAGGTTTTTCATTTGAAAAGATCTACCCAAGCCTGACCATTCTTGGGTTTGACAATTTTTACCTCAACAGGTGGCTCTTCTAGTTTCGACAAATCAGAATCATTGCCTGAATGTGGCTTGTCTGACTTTGATGAGTCAGATTCATTGCCGACATGTTGCTCCTTAGTTTCCGAAGAAACAAATTCATGGCCAAGAACTTTTTCTTTCTTAACACTCCCTTCTGTCCTCAGATTTGTATCTGATGAATTCGTTTTGCTTGATTTGTCATTCTTTGGAGAGCAAGACGATTTATCAGAACTTTTATCTGATTTTCTTGTTGTATCCGAGGACAAAATCCTCTCGAGATATTCTCTCGCCTTCTTTCTTTTCTTCCTCAGTTTGTCTTTCTGCCCTTGTGAAAGTTTTACTTTCTTTTCTTGAACTTTCTATTCTTGAACTTTTGGTTCTTGAACTTTCTGTTCCTTGGGCTTGACATTGACTGGTTTCTTTGCCATTTTCTGAGATTCAGCCCTCGATTTTCCCTTTGATCTCATGGGGCAATCTCTAGCAATATGGCCTCTGATCTGGCATTCATAGCACCTTCTTGTTTCGAATCTTTGACTTTGGCAGTTAACAGCAATGTGTCCTTGATAGCCACAAGTGTAACACACTCTGTTATCATACCTCTCACTACCTTCATACCAAATACCGTCTTCATACCACACACTTAGATCATAGCATTGATTTGCCTTGTGGTACTCATGTCTCCTCTTGTATCCTTGATTTGGCATTTGAGCATTGTGGTCAAACATGCACCACTGGTTACCAACTTTTTGTGAGTTTTTATTTTCAGATTTTTGTGGTTTTTTATAATGATTGGATGATTGATCTGATGAGCTTTTATTTTCTTTTTGAAAATTTTTCGATTTTTTATCCTTTTGTTTCTGTTCCACATTCTTCTTTACAGGTTTTTGCGTTGAGCATTCACCTTTCTCAGTAGAATGTAAAACAATATTTTTAAACATTTCATTTAATTTCAAAAATGTTTTTCTTTTTTCTTCTTTTTCTTTTTCATCATCAGATTTATCATCACAATCTTCAATTTTGACTTTGTCAAAATTTGTGACATTGTCACTTATTGGAACTGAATTGATCGGTTTTGGACAATCATATGATGCAGAAGTCACAAAACTTTTCAATTTATTCTCTAAATTTTTTATTTTCTTTCTATCACATTCAGCTTCTTTTTCAAGTCGAATAATCGTCTGACGATGGGAATTTATTACCTTTTGCTTTTCAATATTGTTCTTGCTAAAAACAGATCTCCCATCTTCAAGAATCTTTATTTGACTTTGAAATTCTTTTTCAATTTTTAATTTTTCAATTTCAAAACTTTTGATTTTATCTTCAAAAATTTTATCTGAAAATTTCTTTTTACTTTCAAAATCTTTTTCTTTTTCTTTCAAAACCTTGTTTTCTAATGTCAAACTATTCAAGTTATTTAACAGTTTAACATTCTCAGATTTCAGCTTTTTGATTTCCAATGTTAAGCTCTCCACATCTTTCAAGAGTTTAACATTGTCTGCTACAGATTTGTCACATTTTGAGCACACAATTTCACATTTTGAAGTTTCATCCTTCTTGAATTCTTCAATCTTTGTCGTTCCTGCAAGAAAATTTTTAACCATATCAGCAGGATTCAAATCTTCATTTAAGACACAACCTCTCTTGTAATCATATTTCATCCTACTTCTTGCACTAAGACCATTTCTAATTGTTTTGATTATTTCAAGAATCACATCCAAACTTATATATTTTGAGCTTCTTTCTAATTCCTCTATCAACTCTTTCTTTTTCTTCTCAATTTCACAATTGTATGTTCTAAGCTCTCTGATGAAGTCACCTGGACTAAATTTTGAGAACCTAGAATCCTTTTTCAGCTTACACAAAAATTCATCCCATTCTGAAGGTAATGCATCTGCAAATTTGGATATCTGTTCAGCATTTGATATCTTTATCTCATTCATTCTCAAACCTTTAAGTAAATCATCATATCTCTTTTCCATATCATTAAAGTTCTCATATTTCCTACACATAAAATATTTAAATCTTTCAACCACAATCTCCTTTTTCTCAAGATAACAACCACTATACCAATTGTTTAGTCTTTCAAATTTAACGTTTTCCTTCTCGTCAAACATTTTAACCACAAATTCTTTGTTAAACGACTTGGTTTTTTTTTAAAATGTTTTTAGCTAAGAAACCACAAAATTTCAACTTCTTGATATTTGCGCCTTGTAAATCCCCTCGAATCACCTGCAAACAAACAATCAAACAATCAGTTTAAACGAAGTGAATATGTGAAAGTATGCGACGTGGAATTAATCTAAGACTCGTGTCGAAGATTTGTGGACTTGTTCAATGTAGCTCAGGTGAGTTATTTGACCGGATTATTTTCTCGTTTGATGGCACAAAAAGACAAAACTGTGTGACCGATCGGATAGACTTCAACGATGAGCTTTGAACTTCACAAAAATCACGTGTAAACCGTCAAAACTAATGCAATTGCAGAATTAATGGCAGACAAAGTGCATTAACACAAAACTTGATTGGACCGTTCAATTAAAGCACATGCTCATGCTATATGACAGATATCATTTAATGATTTTTTATTCAAATAGATTGAACTTATCAACAATGTGGCCGACAACTTTGATAACTTTCAAATTCTTATAGGACCTTTGCTGTAGAAATCAGTTTGAAGTTAGATTTGATTAGGCCGAGATATAAGAATCACATGGGACGATAAAGTTGACTGACAATGTTGACTAAATGTTGATTAAGTGTGACAGACACGGATCCGTGCGGACAAGTTGTTCGCCCAGATGGTCAAATAATAGTCAACACGGATTGCTATCCGCTCGGATGGTAATCTGCTCGGATGATAATCCGCTCGGATAGTAATCCGCACGGATAGGTCAACTAAGGTCAATACGGATTATTTATCCGCACGAGTAAATGATTCGCTCCGAGAGGTCAACTTAAGTCAACTCGGATTTCTTATCCGTGCGGGTGATGAATCCGCCCGAGTGAGTTGTTCGTGCGACTGAATAATCCGTATGATGTGTGTTATCCGCACGGGTGACACAACTCCTATTCGACCAACAAACAATATTGATGTGTGTAAAATGCAACATATAAATTACATCAAATGAGGCATAAAACTAACCCTTTTTAAGTACTAATGTTGCAAAAAGAGTGTTTTTGTCTTCCTTTTGTATTTTCAGGATTAAATGAGCTCAAATTCACAAAAGAAGCAAAAAGACAGCTAAATCTAACATAAATACAAGAAAAGGAACATAAGTGGACTGCCCAACCCCTCAACGGCACCTTCCCAAGCAAAATAGAGAAGGCAGAAGACTGAACACGCCCCGTGCTCAGCCAGCACGGGGCCGTGCCCAAGAAGCAGCAGAAAAGACAAACCTATAGAAGCTTCTATTGCCCACCACGGGGCCGTGTCCAGTGAACACGGGGGCGTGGCGAAAGTACAGCAGGCACATTAATTGTAATTGCGAATTACAATTAATGAAGAGAGAGAATGTCAGACAGGCACGGGGGCGTGTCCAGCGGACACGGGGCCGTGCCCAGCCTTCTGTTTAGCCTATAAATAGGAGTGCTTGGTTTCATTTCAACTCATCCCTTGGCACACCACCTCTCTCACACTTCATCCACCACCCACCACCATCACAACACCATCATCCACCACCATCATCCATTGTCCATCGTAGAGTGTGTGAGTCGTCTCGGGATCCAAGATTGATCGTAAGAGTTCTTGACAATCAAGGCCATGTTTGCCTAAGTCTCTTACATCACTTGGTGAAGACAAAGTGTCTAGTATAATACTTTTTATTTCTAATCTTTTGCACTTTTTATTTGGTTTTGTATTAATGACTTTAATAACTAGTTACTTATGTTGAAGGTGATCTTTCCTTATCGTTTGTCCGTGGTGTCTTGGCATTATTTTACTGTCTATATAAAATAAAAGATTTTCACCATTCATATCTCCACGGTCTATATGGAGGTATGTTGGCTACCTGGTCGGGGGTTAAGGGAACGGTTTGGTAAAGGTCTTGTCATTGTTCAGCGTTTAGAGGTCCTGCAATGGACCTGGGTCAAATTTAGTAGGACCTCCTTCAATGCTTCACGGTATTGGATGGCGGGGGTCCAAACTCTTTGACCCCCTCATAAGTTAACTACTATTAATACTATAACCCGGCTATTTAGGACTGTATCCCTGCTGACTCAGACTACTTAGTCGAGGGTAACGTCACCGCCAAAAGCGGGGCCTACCATAATTTGCATTAATAACTTAATTAATTATCTTCCAATAATCCACCCTTTTAGGATTGTATCCTTGCTGACTCAAACTACTGGGGTGAGGGTAACGTCACCTTCAAAAGAGGGGCCTACTACAATAACTAAGATAATCTCTTAATTATGTGCAAAAGTGCGGAAATAATAAAAGGTTATACTAGATACGAGTCGGAACCAAGTGATTCATCTTGTCTATCTGTTTTTCTCTTTTATTTTTATTTTCAGCATTTTTTGTTAGTTTTTATTTTTCTTAGTTTAAAACATTTTTTCTAAACTTTTTATTTTGATTAGACGTTGAGGATAAACCGGTACTAAAAGCTCTTGTGTCCTTGGACGACCTCGGTATCTTACCAATGCTATACTACGCTCACGATGGGTGCACTTGCCCATATGTGTGTTTAGTGTTAGTAAAATATCGTGTGTTATAAATTTAAAACTTGGCTAAAAAGTGTTAAAGGGGCTTAAAATATACACCTAATATATATAACACTTCACACGCATCAAGTTTTTGGCGCCGTTGCCGGGGACACAAGGATTTTAAGAAAGCTTAAAATCGACGGCCTAATCAGTTTTTCAAAACCTTTTCAAAACGCGCGCACATCTTTCTGCATTTTAGTTTAGTTTGCATTTACAGTAGCCTGAACATGGGGCCGTGCTCACTGAACACGCCCCCGTGCTGCATATTTTTAGTTAGATACCCAGATACAGAGTCTGAACACGGGGCAGTGCTCACTGAACACGCCCCCGTGCTCAACGTGACCAGTAACTTTAATTAAAACGCCCAGATACAGATCCTGTACACGGGGTCGTGTTCACCAGACACGGGGCCGTGTCCAGCCTCTGTTTCCGTTTTTTATTTTTGTTTTCTGATCTCGAGACTTGGTTGTGGTCTGCTGAGTGATTCTTATGGATCAATACTCAGGAGGTTACAACTACACCTATCAGGAGGATGATTATAGGGGTAATTATTGCACTAATTGTCGTAACACACGCTCGGTTCAATACAATCACTCATATCAACCATCCAATTCATACACCTACTATGAGGAGCCCAGGTACGAACCATCAACTTCATACACATCCTATGAAGACCAAAGGTATGAACCTCCTCCCTCATACTCATATTTTGATGAACCAAGGTATGAACCTTCTTACTCATACTTTGAGGAACCAAGGTATGAGCCACCACCTTCGTATGCTTATTATGAGGAACCATGGCGTGAACAACCCACCTCATATGAGTATTACGAAGAACAAAATTACGAACCTTATCCATCATATGCTTACAATGAAGAACAATGGTGTGAACCATCTACTTCATATGGGTATTATGAGGAACAAAGGATCGAACAACCGGATTCAAGCTTAGAAACTACTGATTCTTTTTCTATAACCGAAGTGACCGATAGGATATTAGAACACATTAGAGTTATCGATCGATGTATAAAAGAAGCTCGCGCAAGGGAAGAGGAGTCCCGCGCAAGAGAAGAGTTAAAAAAGGAAGAGATAACCGAAAGTGTAAAAATGGAAGAACAAATAAGTGAAAAACCGACACATGAGTTAAACAACGAAAAAGGTGAGTCCAACAACGTTAAAATTCAAGAAGAGTCTAATTTTGAAAAAAATAATCTCTTGTCACCTTCTTTTGAAAATCATTGTTTAGTACCCCCTCATGCTAAGTTTTTAAAAGAGTTAAGCACTAACACTAAAATTGACGAAACGGTAAGTGTTAAGTTAACTAATGATCAAACCTTACTAATAAAAGAAGACCCATTTGAAATTAACATTACACCGGTTCCATGTTTCTTTCAAAATTCGTTTATTAGTAATGTCACAATCGATAAAGATCTTTGTGTTAACATAATGCCTAACTACATTTTCGAAAAATTAAGTATTAGTGATTTTTCTCCACTTCAAATACCCATTTTTCTATCCAATCGGAAAGTAATAAAATCAATCGGTGTAGTTGAAGATGTATTGGTTCAAACGAATCAAATGGTAATCCCGACCGACTTTGTCATTCTTGATGACGCTCCTCTAGTGTTGGGACGGCCATTTGTAAAAACTCACGAAGCTATGAAAAACCGGCAGTTCAAAAATATACCTCTTCAATTAGGGGCATTTAAAAGAAGTGTCGATCTCGAACGGTCAATGAAATATCCTTTCGGCAATAATGACCCCCTAATTGAAGATGAAGATGAACCACCCGATACAAGTGAAGAGATTGACCACTTTGTTGAAGAAGAGGTCGCCATAGAACAAACTTTTAAAGTTCTTGATCGAAATGAGCAACCAAATAAGGAGTCTCCCAAAGACCCACCACTTGAGCTCAAAGAACTTCCAACAGGTTTGGAATATGCTTTTCTAGACAAAGATGGTAATTTACTTGTAATTATTTCGTCTAAATTAGATAACTTAGAAAAGGAAAAATTAATTAATCTTTTGAAAAAACGCAATAGCTTGGAAACTTGTAGACATAAAAGGAATTAGTCCTTCCATGTGCACACACAAAATTTTGATGAACGATGACTACAAATCAGTAATACAACCACAACGTCGAGTAAATCCAAATGTTCAAGAAGTGGTTAAAAACGAAGTCATCAAATTACTTGACGCCGGACTTATCTATCCTATCTCCGATAGCCCTTGGGTAAGTCCTGTCCAAGTAGTTCCAAAGAAAGGAGGTATGACGGTAATAACCAACGAAAAGAATGAACTAATACCAACGAGAACCGTCACATGATGGAGAGTATGTATAGATTATAGACGATTAAATGAAGCAACAAGAAAGGATCACTTTCCTTTACCCTTCTTTGATCAAATGTTAGAAAGACTATCCGGTCATAAATTTTATTGTTTCTTGGATGGTTTTTCAGGTTACTTTCAAATCCCGATAGCACCCGAAGACCAAGAAAAGACAACTTTCACATGTCCCTATGGAACTTTTGCTTATCGACGCATGCCGTTTGGTCTATGTAATGCCCCCGCAACATTTCAACGTTGCATGGTAGCCATTTTCCACGACATGATAGAAAAGACAATGGAAGTCTTTATGGACGACTTTTCTATCTTTGGGGATTCATATGACCAATGCCTCGATAACCTTGAACGAATGCTATCCCGATGTGAGGAAACTAACCTCGCCCTTAATTGGGAAAAATGCCATTTCATGGTAACGGAGGGAATAGTACTCGGTCACAAGATCTCAAGCGAAGGAATGGAGGTGGATCGAGCCAAAATAGATACCATTTCTAGATTACCACCTCCATCCTCCGTACGAGCTATTAGAAGTTTCCTAGGGCATGCCGGATTCTATAGGCGGTTTATCAAAGACTTTTCTAAAATTTCTAGACCTCTAACAAAATTACTTGAAAAAGATGCTCCTTTCATCTTTGACAATGATTGCAATCAAGCATTTCTCACCTTAAAAGAAATGTTAGTCAATGCACCTATCATGATAGCGCCTGATTGGAAATTTCCTTTCGAAATCATGTGTGATGCTAGTGACTTTGCAGTTGGAGCTGTCTTGGGACAAAGAAAAGAAAAGCATTTCCACCCAATTTATTATGCTAGTAAAACACTTAATGATGCACAAGAAAATTACACGGCAACTGAAAAAGAGTTGCTAGCTGTGGTATTTGCTTTTGATAAATTTCGTTCTTATCTTGTTCTTTCTAAAACTATAGTTTATACAGATCATGCAGCCATCCGATATCTCTTCAAAAAGCAAGATGCAAAACCACGTTTGATTCAGTGGATTCTACTCCTCCAAGAATTTGACATTGAAATCAAGGACAAAAGAGGAGCAGAAAACACCGCTGCAGATCATCTGTCGCGCTTAGAAGACCCAGCTTTGGAAGCAACCAGGGACGAGCAAATCAACGAAAAATTCCCAACTGAGTCCCTGGAAATGGTGGAATACAAGGAAGAACCATGGTACGTCGACTATGCTAACTACCTAGCTAGCGGTATAGTCGCAAAAGGGTGGCCACATCATCGAAGAAAAAAATTCTTTGCCAATGTAAAACACTACTTTTGGGAAGATCCATATCTTTTCAAAATGTGTGCCGACCAACTCGTCCGACGATGCGTACATGGTAGTGAAGCACGAAGAATTCTCCGTCATTGTCATGAAGGTCCATACGGAGGACATCATGGTGCTGCTAGTACCGCACGAAAGGTATTCGATTTAGGATTTTATTGGCCAACCATTTACAAAGACACCCAAAGTCTTGTAAAAACATGTGATGCTTGCCAAAGAACATGTAATATTTCTTCCAAAAACGAAATGCCACAAAATGGCATTCTTGTTTGTGAAATTTTTGATGTGTGGGGACTCGACTTTATGGGACCTTTCCCACCATCGAAAGGAAACAAATATATACTTGTGGCAGTAGATTACTTGTCTAAATGGGCCGAGGCCGAGGCACTTCCAACAAATGATGGAAGAGTCGTGGTAAGATTTCTAAAAAAATTATTTTCTCGTTTTGGCACACCTAAAGCTTTAATAAGTGATAGAGGTACCCATTTTTGCAACCATCAACTTGAATTTTTTTTAACAAGATATGGGGTCTATCACCGGGTCTTAACAGCATATCACCCTCAAACAAACGGACAAGCCGAAGTGACTAATAGAGGTTTAAAACGAATACTTGAAAAAACCGTAGGGTTAAATAAAAAGGAATGGGCTGATAAATTAGACGATGCTTTATGGGCTTTTCGAACTGCTTATAAAACAACAATAGGTACAACCCCATATAAGCTAGTTTATGGAAAAAGTTGTCACTTACCAGTAGAAATTGCACACAAAGCCTACTGGGCAATCAAAAATGTAAACTTAGATTTAGAATTTGCTGGTAAAAATCGATTTTGTCAATTAAATGAATTAGACGAGCTTAGGAATTATGCATACTCAAACTCTGAAATTTATAAGGAAAGAATGAAAAATTTGCATGACAAACATATTAAACCTAATGAATTTCGGGTAAGAGATCTAGTTCTTTTGTTTAATTCACGACTTCGATTGTTTCCTGGTAAATTAAAGTCTAGGTGGTCAGGACCTTTTTCCGTCACCCATATTTTCCCACACGGTGCAGTA
Source organism: Helianthus tuberosus (assembly GCA_030545235.1). Classification (NCBI taxonomy): domain Eukaryota; kingdom Viridiplantae; phylum Streptophyta; class Magnoliopsida; order Asterales; family Asteraceae; genus Helianthus; species Helianthus tuberosus. The sequence goes on from CM060364.1 coordinate 51,309,818, forward strand.
GAAATTAAATCTCGAAATGGGCATCCATTCAAAGTCAATGGGCAACGGCTGAAACTTTATCAAGGATTCATCGAGGATGAAGAGGAAGAGATCTCGTTTCAAACAGTGGAAGGATGAAACCAACATCATACCTGGTAAGTTACGAGCAATTGGGACGACATCGAAAGCAGTAAGTTTTCTAACCAAGGCTTATGGGAAACAAGGGCACTCACACGAGCACTAAAAAAAAAACCCTTGCTCGGCACGAGGCCGTGTCCGCGCTGCAGTCGGGATATATCCCCTATTTCAAAACAGTTTCTTCATTTCACACGCCCCGTTTCCCCGAAAAAGCTCTGGTTCCAGGCGATTTTTCAAAAAATTTCGACGTCTCCTATCACTCTAACAACATCAAGGTATGATTCTATCACTTTTAGTAGTTAGATTAGTTACTTGCATGTAGTTAAAACACCACAAATTTGGGAAAAATCTAGGGTTCTTGAAGTTCATTCAAATCAAACCTAAAATTTTTGCCTAAATCTGTTTGCATTTAGTTAGATTAGTGTTAAGGAAAGTAAATACACTTGTACTGTTCATAGATTCACCCGATTTCTTACAAAAACCCCAAACCCTTGTTCTTGAACCGGAAAAGATAAAATTAATAGGGTAAACGAGTTATTTTGGGAAAAACGACACTTAGGGTTTCATTTTCGGGGGAAACCGCATCTATTGGACCAAAAATTTTCAAGTTTTCGGGACCGGGACGAAAAATGAAGTTTTTGGGTTACAGACGTCTGGACACGGGGCCGTGCCCGCTGAACACGGGGCCGTGTCCAGCCTACTGTTTGCAGTTTCTTTAAAAATCTCATTGTTTCGTGCTAATTTTTTGGGTGTATTCTTTCAGATGGCAAAGTTCACAAGGTTCAATGCAAGTGAGCTCGATGCCAGGGCAAGATACGAGATACTTCAAACAAGACCCGAGGAGTACCCAGGCGAGCATGCACGGACCTGTTAACCTTGGTAAACCAGCTGGACCGATTCAACAACATCGTTACGGGACCACTAGCTGTTGCATTGAACACTCGGCTTCGGTCGGTGCATCAATGCACCATGGAGTTCTACAGTACTTTCACCTTCACTTCAAGGTGTGACCCATTCGACAATGAAGGGGTTGCATTTCGGTGTGGCGGGACAAGGTACTCGATCTCTATGACACAGTTTGGAGCTATAATAGGACTGTACGGGGAAGAGGAATTGGGAAACGAAGAAAATACCAGGGGATTACGAGACTTGGATGAAAATGAACGACAAGCCGCATGGGCTCAAATCGGTGAAGGAATCTACAACCCTAGCAGCTCCAAGAGTACTAAGCTAAGGGATCCGCTCTATCTCTACATTCACAGGCTTCTCACCTACTCTCTTAACCAACGTCATGACAGTAGTGGCGTTGTAGGGTTGAAAGATTTGGTTGTCCTTCACTGTATCCACAACCGGAAGCCTCTCGATGTTCCATATCTCCTATTATGAAACATGCATCTCAACCGCCTTGCTCGCACTCCAACACCTATCTTCTTCGGAGGATGGGTGTACCGTCTTTTCAAGCATTACACGCGAATTCCAAGGTCCTTTGAAAAAAGCCCATGGTCGGGACAAGTTGACTACCACATTTGCCGAGCCATGAACTTACTTTATGAGGCGGAAGACGGGTCGGTGAGTTTCCAAAGGACGCAAGGCTATGCATGGAACCTGCAGGAGGCCCTAGTTCTTCACGCACCACCTCCCCACTACCAGTATTAACCCCATGGTGATCCGGGTCAATCCTCCTCACAAGGAGGCGGTTTTCCTAACTTTCAAAGCTAACATGATCTTATGCAGGAAAACCTCATGTGTACCAGGAACGCCTACAACCTCGCCAACAACACATACCACCGGGTCGGAGCTATTGAACGCAACATCAACGATATACAAGACGATATCGGCAGCATCCGGGAATATACGACGGGGCATGGGGATGGAGGTGATGATAGCGATGAGGACATGGAGTAGGGGGTTTGAAGGAGCAGGGGCGGGTTGATGGCAAGCCCACAGGTTTAAGTCCCTTTATCTATCGAACAATTGGTGGCCTGCGTGCCAAGTGTTGAACAATTTACTTTCCTTAACCACTTTTATTTTCCGTTTTATTTTTTTTTTCTTTTACTTTATGCTTTGGACAATTAACTATGGTAATGTAGGATGTTTGTGTTACTTGGTGTGGTATTAAGTGATGAAACAGGTACAAACCAAGGCTTGGAGTGCTAAGCCTCAGCACTTATAGGGCCAGGATGGAAAAAACCGGGGGAAGAAACCTGTTTTTCAGGCTTACAGACTGTCCACACGGGGACGTGTCCAGCCAACACGCCCCCGTGCTCACCTCCCAGACCTGCTGTTTGGTTACTGTCCTGCAGATTTTTGTCAAGACACGGGGTCGTGCTTAACCAACACGCCCCCGTGTTCGCCTTCTGTAAGTTTTCGTTACTGGCAGTTCGCCACGGGGTCGTGTCCAGCGGACACGGGGCCGTGTCCAGACAGCCAGTAACATAAATCTTTGCATTTAACACCATTTTACACATCTAATCAACCTAAAAATTTATTTTTGGGACACATTGAGGACAATGTGTAATTTAAGTGTGGGGGGGATGCTAAAACCTTGAAATTTTGCAAGTCCTAATAACAAGCCTTACACAAAACTCTATTGGAACCGCTAAACACCCCAAATTTTTTCAAAAATTTTCATTTTTTTACTTGTCTAAAGTTTAAGTTAGGAATCATAAGATTAATAAGGTTATATTTTTACAAATTTACAACCGAGAGCGTCGTGATAACAAGAACCAACATAAGAAAATTATGAAACGGCATGACAAGCTTAGTTAAAATTTGATTATATATACTTGATCACATAGAAAAACCCGTTCCCACAAAAAGTGAGTTTTTGAGCCTTTATTGAGCATACAAATTTACATCTTTAGACTAAATGCTCATTTTTCGTTTCTTGTGTGAATAGCCGCATGGTTCTTACGACTTTAGAACTTGCCACGACGATTCATTCCCGGTCCTTACCAACTTAAACCCAAGTAAGTAAATGATGGAGGCATTAGGACTAACCTTTTTATTTCTACACCATTATTTTTCTTTTTTTTTTACCACCTACCCAAAATCCCCCTAGTTAGCCCCTTTGAGCCTAAACCTTTTCATTTCATAACCCAAACCAAACACCCTTTTACCCACCAAAACCTTTTTCATTTTTAACCCTTTGTTTTAATAACAAGTTCGGTTTTTCGTATGATCGTTCAAAAAAAAAAATGTTGATGATGAAGCAAAAGAAAATAAACAAACAAGTTCATCAAAAATAACTTTGTTTGAATAATAGCTTCATCAAAATAAAAGTTACAAAAATAGAAAGTCCTACGAAAACCGACACTTGTTACGCTTTTCACCCTTTTTTCTACTTACCACTAACCACTAACCCAACCACCTACCTTTAACCCAAGCCTAACCCTTCACCCACAAAGTCCTCTTGATATTTACAAAGGTATAAAAGTTAAAAAGGAGGAGGATTGATTGCTTGGAAAGCTTATGGTAGGAATAAGTTCCATGCCGCTCTCGAGTGATTCACTAAAAATACACCTTCGGCCAAGTGTGAGTGATTTCTCCCGTGAGGTATGTGAACTTGTATATAAATGGAATTTTAAAAAGGCATGTTATGCCCAAATAAGTAATTTCTCCTATGAAACGTTCTAAACAAATCATAACAAATAGGATTGTAAATAGATAAAAATAAAACCCAAAAAGATCTTGGATTCCCAACACTCTATGACAAGCCAAAACCTTCTCTTCTACCCATTCCATTTGGGAGTGTAAGCCACATATTAAAGAGTTTTGCTTGAGGACAAGCAAAAGTTCAAGTGTGGGGGTATTTGATGTGTGTAAAATGCAACATATAAATTACATCAAATGAGGCATAAAACTAACCCTTTTTAAGTACTAATGTTGGAAAAAGAGTGTTTTTGTCTTTTGTATTTTCAGGATTAAATGAGCTCAAATTTACAAAAGAAGCAAAAAGACAGCTAAATCTAACATAAATACAAGAAAAGGAACATAAGTGGACTGCCCGACCCCTCAACGGCACCTTCCCAAGCAAAATAGAGAAGGCAGAAGACTGAACACGCCCCGTGCTCAGCCAGCACGGGGCCGTGCCCAAGAAGCAGCAGAAAAGACAAACCTATAGAAGCTTCTATTGCCCACCACGGGGCCGTGTCCAGTGAACACGGGGGCGTGGCGAAAGTACAGCAGGCGCATTAATTGTAATTGCGAATTACAATTAATGAAGAGAGAGAATGTCAGACAGGCACGAGGGCGTGTCCAGCGGACACGGGGCCGTGCCCAGCCTTCTGTTCAGCCTATAAATAGGAGTGCTTGGTTTCATTTCAACTAATCCCTTGGCACACCACCTCTCTCACACTTCATCCACCACCCACCACCATCACAACACCATCATCCACCACCATCATCCATTGTCCATCGTAGAGTGTGTGAGTCGTCTCGGGATCCAAGATTGATCGTAAGAGTTCTTGACAATTAAGGCCATGTTTGCCTAAGTCTCTTACATCACTTGGTGAAGACAAAGTGTCTAGTATAATACTTTTTATTTCTAATCTTTTGCACTTTTTATTTGGTTTTGTATTAATGACTTTAATAACTAGTTACTTATGTTGAAGGTGATCTTTCCTTATCGTTTATCCGTGGTGTCTTGGCATTATTTTACTGTCTATATAAAATAAAAGATTTTCACCATTCATATCTCCACGGTCTATATGGAGGTATATTGGCTACCTGGTCGGGGGTTAAGGGAACGGTTTGGTAAAGGTCTTGCCATTGTTCAGCGTTTAGAGGTCCTGCAATGGACCTGGGTCAAATTTAGTAGGACCTCCTTCAATGCTTCACGGTATTGGATGGCGGGGGTCCAAACTCTTTGACCCCCTCATAAGTTAACTACTATTAATACTATAACCCGACTATTTAGGACTGTATCCCTGCTGACTTAGACTACTTAGTCGAGGGTAACGTCACCGCCAAAAGCGGGGCCTACCATAATTTGCATTAATAACTTAATTAATTATCTTCCAATAATCCACCCTTTTAGGATTGTATCCTTGCTGACTCAAACTACTGGGGTGAGGGTAACGTCACCTTCAAAAGAGGGGCCTACTACAATAACTAAAATAATCTCTTAATTATGTGCAAAAGTGCGGAAATAATCAAAGGTTATACTAGATACGAGTCGGAACCAAGTGATTCATCTTGTCTATCTGTTTTTCTCTTTTATTTTTATTTTCAGCATTTTTTGTTAGTTTTTATTTTTCTTAGTTTAAAACATTTTTTCTAAACTTTTTATTTTGATTAGACGTTGAGGATAAACCGGTACTAAAAGCTCTTGTGTCCTTGGACGACCTCGGTATCTTACCAACGCTATACTACGCTCACGATGGGTGCACTTGCCCATATGTGTGTTTAGTGTTAGTAAAATATCGTGTTTTATAAATTTAAAACTTGGCTAAAAAGTGTTAAAGGGGCTTAAAATATACACCTAATATATATAACACTTCACATGCATCAATATCACATGCTCTTGACTTTCAAGCTCTGAAATAATCACATGAACTCCTGATTTACACAATTTCACATGTTCACCGAATGCAGAATGATCACGTGCAATACTGAAAATTCAATTAAATGTCATGTGCTTATGTTACTTCACACCGATTGCATTTAATGTGCTGACAATTCTGGTTAATGTTGACTAAACGACTTGTTCGGGTGAGATGTGGTGCCACGTATAGCTTTGATGCGGATTACTTAACTGTCCGGATAGGTCAACAAAGGTCAAAGCGGATTGTTTATCCGCGTGGGCGACTTATCCGGATGAAACGTTATCCGTGCGGGTGGCAGAGTCAACAAGTCAACACGGATTAATGAAATGTTATCAGTGCGGGTGACAGAGTCAACAAGTCAACACGGATTAATGAAATGTTACCCGTGCGGGTGAGCTAGTCAACAATAGTTAACCCGGATATGTTATCCGTACGAAGATGCTATCCGTGCGAGTAACATCAACAACAGCAACATTATTCAACATTTTAGGAACAAAAAATCTCAAATTTCTCCCAAATGGCTTCAAATTAAGAACTGAAAATTAGTATGCTTGTAGATTAGGTACTTTCGCATAACATATCCAAAATTCAGCAATTTTCGACCGTAAAAACCTGTTCAAATTGACAAAAATCAGGTAAGAACGTGAAGAACAAAAAAAATATAAGAAATTTGACAAATCTGGATGATTTAGGCTCTGAATCTGATCAGATCTTGAACGAAATCGTGCGTTTAATCCTCGAAACCGATCACCTGCTCTGATACCACTTGTTAGGACCGGTTTTACTCCGTTTCGATTGCGAACCGACTCGTACGACGTGCGGAATCCGTGCACGAGTGAGACCGAACACACGAACAGTAATATAACTGTGATTTTATTCAAAGATCTGATATCGTACAAGAACCTTGAATCACCTAGACACTTTCTCTCTCTAGTTTCTCTCTCTAGAACTAGATCTCTCAAAGTAGCAAATGAGCAAAAGTGTCAAAAGTCTCTAAACTAAGCCCTAACTCCTCTATTTATAGGCAAAGGATTATAAGGGATTTCCCCTTATTTACAATAATGCCACCTTGCCTTTTACTTTAGATATTACAATATAAGGCTATGTTTAAACTGTTTCAGCTACGGTTAAGATTAACGGAGGCGATAGAGATACTGCACTAACAAGTTTTGAGCTTTTCGGCTTATGTGAAATTACCAAAATACCCCTACGGGGCATAGTTTGGTTATAATTGATAAATTTCACATATATACCTTAACCTACTGTTATAACTCATTAATTTGAGTATGTTTGCTGATTACATCAGACCTGTAACTCAGTTAAACATTTAAACTCTTTTATAACCTTATAAATGACCAAACTACCCCTACGGGGCATAGTTTGTGTTTAAACTCGTTTCGGGCATAATAAATGATATCTTACTGATGTCACAACATATATGAAGCATATTAACTTAAGAAACCTGTAAATGGCTCTCATTACTACCCGTTACGCTTATTACGCGTTCGGTTCGGTTTATGTAACTAGTTTACATAAACTAGCCTAAACGGGTCAAACCTTATCGGTTTCATCTCAAAATCCAGAATGTGTATGAAATTCCCATATTAAACAAGTCTCTGAACTTGTCGGGTCTAAATCACATTCTATCCGGTCTTCGCTTAATCGTGCGTACGAACCGTATCTTTGAAACTAGCCGGTCTAAGCTTAAGCTTAATTAAAGACCCGTTAGGATTCTAATAGGTTATTATAAACATTCGTTCCAGATTAGGAGGTCCAGTAAAAGCTACTTACAATTTGCTTATTGTTATATATACTTTGCTCAGGTAAATACTTTTAACTTATTTTCCCTATACGGGCTTGGGTTCCGGTATATAGCATACCGCTTGATCGGGCATCAAATCCTCCACCGTTGAGTGGGTAATTGAATAATTTGATCGGCTCGTTTAAACAGTCTTGTTACTTAAAGCCTTTGGGGGGTTAATGACCGTGTCCCGGATATCCTTGGCATCATTTTACGAAATGGCCACGACTTAAGCGCGGGGTGTAGGCGTACACCCGTCAGTGCACAAAAGAATATTGTGGTGTGTCTATTGATCTGTAACCCGGACAAGATCCGGGCTACTGAACGCACAAGGAACATGTAATTCGTTCACAAGATTATATATTTAAATAATTCTCCCAAGTTAAATAAAATGTTTATGCCACGTGCATCCAGACCAATTTTTAATCATTTTCCAAAATGAGTCAGTTGAATGTATTTACCAGTGTAAACAGACGTATTTTCCCAAAAAGATTAAATGCAGGTACTAAGCGTAATTGGCTGGGATTTCTCCGTAGCTTCACTAGAAGTCTCGCAAGCTTAAGATGCCTAAAGTCTGTTGAACTATTATTTGTTTTCGATCCGTCTGTGGATAAACTTCCGAATATTGTGACATTGATATTATAATATTAAATTCGGTTGATATAATATCTTTTAAATTGCTTCCGCTATGCATATTAAATATTGTGTTGTTTGACTATTATGTTGCCAACCACGTCACGATACTCCCCCACCGGGCCCACCGGTGACACGTGGAAATCGGGGTGTGACAATTGGTGAGGTAGCTTACTATCGAAGATGTAATAGCAAATATGAGGTTTTTTGGTGTTAGATGTTGGACTTATGATTCAACTATTTTGATTTAAGGGTAATGATTTTTACAAAGTCGTGAAAGATTTTGTTACAGAAATCAATTTGATAATTTGCCAATAATATAGGTTTTGATAGGAGAAATGAATTTGGTTTAATGGTTTTGGTGTTGGGTGATTATTGACAATGGTAGTTTCATTTATGTTAGATGAGTAGACATGGTGATTACTTGTCATGGTAATAAGAGGTTACGGTTAGCAAAACATGGAGATGTGAGACCATCTCATTATAAGGAGAATGATTCAATACCAACACGGTTTCGTCTTCGATATCTCCCCAAATCAGAGAGACCTCACCCTTGGGATCAAAAATAAAAACATAGTTCTTAAACTCGTAAATGTCACGCAATCGCAGCGCAAAACATCTATCCAATACATCAAGTGATCAAAGATGAAAACATAACAATCAAGGTAAAAAACAAGTAATCCATGGTTGACATGATGCCAAACTTCAGGGGTAGGCTAGCTTTCAATCCATGCCAAGGTGATCTCCAATCAATCATTACTACATGTTTAACATGGCATACATGCTAAATAGTCACCGTTGCTAAGTAAGTTTTGTTTCACATTGACATTTAGAAAACTTCGTAAACTGGCAAAACATAAGTTTTTACATGAAATGCATTTAAGAACCTTATAAGGGTAAGGAGCTTTTATTACAAAGAAAATAAGTCATGCATTCTAAATGTCTAGGATCTGCAACATAAACAGAGACGGCTAAGGCTCTTGGTCCATAACACTACCAAAGCATATCGACATCTATAGCTCTTGGTCCATAACATTACCAAAACATAACATAATATTGGGGTCATGTTCACCTTGTATGCAATCTTCATCACTTCATTTGTTAGTTTTGCCTACTCTAACCATTAGTTGTCCAACTATCCATTAACAGGGCACAAAGGCACAACCCCTATTGTTCATATAATAACCATGGCTTTTTGTCCATATCCCTGTCATAAGGCTTGTAACAACCTTAGCTATTTGAACCAACAAATTGTTCCAAGACTCCTTTAACATTCATCCCTGAGGGACTTAGCAGATTAGACAATGCAAACTTCATGACCTTTAGTCCATTAAAAATTATTTCCTAATATAACGTTTCATAACCATTTGTCTTTAATTTAATCATTGAAAATTTTTCAGACAACAATGTGGTAAGAAGCCAAAACGTTTCATAAACCTTTGTTTGTTTCAAAACCATTTCCATTTTCATTCATTTTGAACACTTTAATTGAGAACACCCTATCATTCCTTGAAATCTTGCATTTGCTTTGAATCCAAAACCATAAAAATATGTAGGCACTATCCTTCAAAGGTTTTAAAACTAACTTTATCATGCCAATACATAATTGTTTCATAAAAATCATTCTTAAAAAGGCACACCACACAAAACATGTAAAAGTGTATCTTAGAAACTCACCTGGTAAAATACTTTACGTTACCGCTTACTAAACTTTCCCGTACTTTAGGAACACCTAGTCTACTTGGTTAAAAGTTCACATATGAAAAATGATGAGTCGTTACCTTCGCATGAATAGTGTGGTGAAACATTAGTTTTGTCTGAACATTGTAGGTTTCACCTTTCCTAAATAGCGAAACATAGTTTGCGCCTAAAGACATGCATATTTCAATAAACATAGCTTAGTTGGAAACATGGTTTCGCCAAAAGGAAGGTTTTTCTCAAAGGTATGTTTCGCTGCAACAATCCAAGTTTCACTGGAATAGTTGGGCTAAACTTCAAGCAGAACCCAAAGGTTCATTGATCGGATGTCGAGGTCCAGTCAAAGATAGAGTTAAAGAGAGTTCCTTAGTACCTTTAGCTTGATAGCCAGTGGTAAGAAGGGTTTTGAACCACGAAGAGTTTGTGGTCAATGTTTAGGCCTAGTTGATTGATGGGTCACTTATAAGAATGTTATTTTTATGAAAGTTGTTATTTTTCTTTTAAAACAATATGGTAAAAACAATCACGTTTGGGTTCGGATTAGCAAGCAACTAGGGTTAGTTCACACAAATGGTATAATCAAGTGGGGAATTCTAATGGTCTTTCGGGTTTATGAAAAAAGATTAATAAATAATCTTAGTCATCAACATATCAAACAAATGGAAAAAAAGTATATTTCATGAATCAAGATTCAATACCACACAAAACCCTAATACAAACCAAAATCAATAAGCCATTATCTTTTCACAATGTTTATAATGTAAGAAACCATTAACAATCATTAATTCGTAACCAAACTAACAAGTGATTTGCATTAATTTAACAATCAAAAGACTACACAAGTGTTTCTATCAAACCACGTATGAGAATAAAACCCTAGCCTACTTACAATTTTCACCCGAGATGATTTGGGGAAATTAGCCTAGCATTACAGATGAAATCATGCTCGAATTTTCAATTTTCAATGTTGTTTCTTAGATTGGGTGTTAAGGAATGATTAGAGGTGGATTAGAATGATGCGAAATGATTAGGAAAATTCAAATGGGTCAAAACATGTTTAAAAATCTGCAACCCCCACATTAAAATCAGAGTTAATGGACAAATCAACACAAAATCGCGAATAAGAGAAAGACCAGGTGTCGGCGACCCTTAGGGAGGCAACGCCAACACCCTCTCCTGCTTTGCTCGCCCGTTTTGCTTCATATGGATCCCGGTTGGTTTGTCTTCGTCCTAATGCTCCAAAAAGCCTCCCAAATCGGTCAAGTCTTGCAAACACAAACCATATCATAGTAGTGTCATTCACGAGTGTATTTCACACAATTCAGTAATATTAAATCGCTTAAGACTTTGACTTTTACCAACCCATCATTCATCCATGGTGGTTGTCTTCGTCGTGAGCTTGGTTTTATGTCAACATTCCAACTTCAATGTGTGAAATGCATCAAAATCATCTTACATCATCATAACATGCGTCAAATAAAAAAACATATACAAACTTTTACATGAATAATGACTCATTTGCGAAACCCTAGGTCCGAGTCAAAAGCCCAATGAACACTCGTATGTAATTAACTTCTGCATAGATGATGTTGCAAGATCAATCCCATGTGCCACAATGTTTAGTTTTCCTTCAATCCTTTTCAAGTTCCAGCTTCAAAATCATATTTCCTCACTTTCTCTCTCTAGCTTCTAGTGAAAGATGAAGAATGAAAGATGCCGAATCTTGGCTTATCATATTAGGGTTTCATGCATGATTAATTACAATCATGCCCTCGTGGGCTTTCCATAACATTCCAGTTTTGGGGTTTTAGGTCATAGTTACATTTTGAAAAATCAAATATGTTATTAGTATTTAATAACCCATCATTGATAAGTTTTGGGGTGTTACAAGTCTACCCTCCTTGCAGGTTTCATTCCCAATGTAACACTCTTCATACTTAAACTTGTAACTCAAAAGATATCATCATTGCAAAAAAAGGTCCCGATTTTTTTCTAGTAACTTCATTTTGATTGTACACATTGTTTATGTATCAGATTTTATGCAAAACTAGACACTTGTGTTTACTTGGATATATAAAAAGTTCGGTATATGATAATCATCTTAGTGTGCATGACAAAACATATCGAGAACCCAACCTGAGACTTTAATTTGATCCATTCATTACTACTCTTGAGCTTTTCCTAAATATACATTCACATAAACACAAGTTAGCATAGTCTAAGTAAGCATCCTAATGTCAAATGAAGAGTAAAAACACAAACCGACCCAAGAAGAACACAACACCAGGCGTATGGTACGCTTGTCATCACACCATACGTTGCCCCTATATTTCTTCTTGGCATATTGAAGTGACGTAGAACAAAAGTAAGCAAACGTAGGGACTTTCTAGTCGGTGTATTGTTGGTACCTGTGTGTTTCTAAACAACAACTTGATTTGCAACCTACTTGACCAGTCACATCGATTTACGTCAATGATATTTATACAAATTTAACATGATGATACTTAAATCACATATAATATGTTTATGTTTACACAAACAATCCTTATATAATAATCAAATCCTTATGAGGCTTTGTAGCCTCATTTAATTGAATCGTATCCTTAATGAGGTTGAAGACCTCTAAAATGCTTATTGATTATATAGCAACATATCTCATTTGTTTATTTAACTAATTTTTTTATAAATATGTATTACGTTGTTGTCAATTATTTATAAACTAAATTACAAAAACCAACCTTAATGGCTTTATGTATGCTTAAAATTGCAGGTTTCACCTTTAGGTTTAAAAAGCACCCGAACCAACCTTTTGCTTTATTTTTTTTTGTTTTGAGAGCCAACCTTTAACACAAACCCAGATTGTTTTCCTTGTTAAGTCCCTTCACATGCAAAACATGTGAGAGTATTTTCATCATTTTATATCCCCCCTTAATATTTATTTATTTGTAAATAACCTACAAAAACCTCCCTCCCCATCACCACCGGCCTTCCACAACTACCCCTACCACAACCACCGGTTGCCACTTCTACCACCGCCTCCCACCCTTTCGGCCTAATAACTACCATGAAAGTATCCATATGTGCTACCATCATCCATGGCCTTCATTCACCACATAATCATTATCATCACCACAAACCTGCTCTGAGCACCTCTATCAACCACCACTTTTGATTCAGTCAACAACAATCATCACCATTAACCGGAACATCGCTACTTGTTAACTTCATTAGGACATCCAAAGAAACCATCATCATTATCAGTTGTTGCAACCTGAGACATCACAGTAGCCAGTTATTCCTTTCTCGTCGAAGTACTCTGCTGTCAGAAACCCATCACCATCATTCACTGATCAAACTTCCTCTCGCTGGGAACCTAACCCATTATAATCTTGATCCCACTTCCCCAGTTCATCATATTAATCACCACTCTCATCGGAGACGACATAAGCGTCTCTGAAAAATATCGTCAATGTAGCACCCTAAATTAACAAGCCATATATAAAGTGTGTGTGTGTGTGTGTGTATATATATATATATATATGTCATGGCCCCTGGCCCGGTGTTACCCGGTCCAGAAGCCGGGGGACAGAAACCCGTGGTATTTATTATTTAATTTGGCAGCGGAAATGTTGACAGGATCTTTTCAACTGAAAATGTCCAATTATTTTATTTCACAATTTGGGACAGACCCCATAATTTACAATAAAGGGGAATATTACTAGGAAATCCCTTGTTTTACAAAACATGTTTATTTATTTTACTGAGCCACCTCTTCAAGCTTTTTAGTGCTACGTGGCACTTTTCTTTGATTCACAGCAAGTCACCTGAAACATGTTTAAAAAGATTTTATCAGGGGGGAAATACTGGCGAGTCATTCAGGTTATATAAAATGACACCTTAGTTATAGATTACAACATAAGAGCGATTACAATGGCTACTATCTTATTTTTATCTGGCGTTGTGTCACACCCTTGTGACGATGGTCATACCACTATTAGGTCCTTTCACCCAAGTAGTGATGATTATCACTGTTAGGTTGGTGAACCTAACCGTGGGAGATTAGTAATGTGCACAATACCCCACTTGCCAGTGATTCAAGATAACCAAGACTTAATCCCTGTAATTATAACTTTTTAAAAACAATTTAGGTATAGTAAAACATTGTTGATAAAAGAGAATGACTCACATTGCAAATTTAATTGGACAGAACCTTGCCTACTGATTTAGCCTTGTAACCTAGGTAAATAACAATGCGCACGAAACTAGTTCAGTAACTTAATACAACATTTATGATAAACTCTCGAAATCAAAACCCTCACGACAAATAACAAAGTATTGCCCGGATTCGGGCAGCACTTAAACATCTATCGGATTGGTTCAATCGATCGGACATTGTATCGTAGCTGTGATCGAGTTCGTACCCTGTACTCGTAGCAGCGTTTCCCTAAGTGAACTTTCGAATTTAAGCAGTATACTTCGTTTTTTAACAAAATTTTCGAACACAGATGAAAGTCCCATGCCCAAGCAATTTATAGCAAACTTTTGGGTTTTACGAGGCCCGCGTAAACCCTCTCAAGATCTTACGCGGCCTGCGAGGGCCACCTAGTCTATAATTAGGGCTAGCGTGTCACGCATAGGTCTGCCACGTGTCTGACACATGGCCTGAACGCTTATTCGGTGATTATTGATCTTTCGCGGCCCGCGTAGACTATCCTTAAGTCTTACGCGGCCCGCGAGCGGCCAGAAAATTCAAATTTCTTGGTTTTTAGTATGAATTTGGGTTTTAGGGCTCCGGGTTTCTACTTACGAGTCGTTTTGGGACATTTTTGCAGGTCCTTACATCCTCCCCACCTTATTTAAAATCCCATCCTTGAGATTTACTGAAATAAGTGAGGATACTTTTGCTTCATTTCTGATTCCAGTTCCCAGGTGTATTCATGTCCTCTTTTTAAATCCCACTGGACTTTGACCAGTACTAATCTTTTGTGCTTGAGAAACTTGATCTTCCTGTCTTCTATTTGGAGCGGTTTCTCAACAAATTTCAATTTTTCATTTACCTCTATATCTTGAAGAGGTACTACCAGTGATTCGTCAGATAAACATTTCTTGAGGTCATTGGTAGTCGTAAGCGATAGGCAACTGGTCCTATCCGCTGGGTCACTGGAAATGGTCCTATGTACCTTGGACTTAGTTTTCCTTTCTTTCCGAACCAAACTACTCCTTTCCAAGGAGAAACTTTCAAGAGTACCTTGTCTCCGACTTAAAATTCTAACAGCTTGCGTCGATTGTCGGCATAACTCTTCTGGCGATCTCGAGCTGTTTTAGTCTTTCCTTGATTTGAGTGATCTTGTCGGTGTTTTCTTGCACAATTTCGGGACCTGATAATTGGCTTTCTCCTATTTCTGCCGAGCAAACTGGAGTTCTACACTTTCGTCCATACAGTCCTTCGAACGGGGCAGCTTCGATACTTGCATGATAACTATTGTTATAGGAGAATTCAATTAAAGGTAGGTGGTTGTCCCAGTTTCCACCAAAATCTATTACACATGCTATGAGCCAGTCTTCCAGGGTTTGGATCATCCTTTCACTCTGTCCGTCTGTTTGGGGATGGTATGCAGTACTCAATTTTAATCGGGTCCCCATTGCTTCTTGGAAACTTATCCAAAAATGTGAAGTGAAACTACTATCCCTTTCTGATACAATGGAGAGTGGGACTCCATGTTAGGACACTACCTTGTCTACGTGTAACCTTGCTAATCTTTCCATGCTAAAGGTTTCCTTCATGGGTAGAAAATGAGCTGATTTGGTTAATCGATCTACTATTACCCAAATCGCGTTGTTACCTTTCCTAGTTTTAGGCAACTTAGTAACAAAATCCATTGTTATTAGTTCCCATTTCCAAACAGGCATTTCTAGTTGTTGGAGTAATCCTGAAGGTTTCTGGTATGCTGCCTTAACTTGCGAACAAGTTAGACACTTAGATACATATTTAGCTATGTCCTTTTTCATTCCTCTCCACCAGAAATTATTCCTTAAATCTTGGTACATTTTTTTATTTCCAAGGTGCATGGTATATCTAGATTTATGGGCTTCTTCTAAAATCTTATCTCTTAAATTCCCTTGCTTAGGTACCCAAATTCTTTTCTGGTGGAATCTCCAAATTCCATCTGTCCCTTGTTCTAATTCTTTTATTCTTCCTTTCATTCCTTCAGCATCATCCTTGATTGTTGTTTCTTGAACGTTCTTCAGTTGTTCCATTAAATCTACTTGAAGATTTAATCTAAGAGCACGAACTCGCCTTTGTTTTTCATGATACTTACGACTTAAGGCGTCTGCTACTACATTTGCTTTTCCTTCGTGAAAGTGAATATCACAGTCGTAATCACTTAGAATTTCCATCCATCTTCTTTGCCTCATATTTAATTCTTTTTGCCTAAATATGTATTTTAAACTCTTATGATCTGTATAGACTGTAAACTTACTTCCATACAGATAGTGTCTCCAAATCTAAAGGGAAAAAATTATTGCTCCTAACTCTAAGTCGTGAGTCGTATAATTTTCTTCGTGCTTTTTCAATTTCCTTGAAGCATACGCAATTACCTTTTTGTGTTGAATCAACACACGTCCTAATCCTAGCTTAGAAGCATCACAGTAAACTTCAAGATCTTCTGTCCCTTCTGGTAAGGCAAGAATTGGGGCGTTGGTTAACCTTTGCTTTAAAATCTTTAAAGCCTCTTCTTGCCTAGGTCCCCATTCAAACTTAACTGTTTTACAAGTTAGCTTAGTTAATGGCACGGCTATCTTAGAGAAATCCTTAATGAAGCGCCTATAGTACCCGACTAATCCTAGAAAACTTCTAACTTTCGTGGCTGATTGCGGGACCTTCCATTGGGTGATCACTTCTATTTTGGAGGGATCTACGTGAATACCTTCGTGATTCACCATATGTGCTAAAAATTGTACCTCCTGCAGCCAAAATTCACACTTCGAGAATTTGGCGTAAAGCTTTTCTTTTCTTAACAAAGTTAAGAGTGCTCGTAGATGCTCACAGTGTTCGTCCTGACTTTTGTAATAAATAAGTATATCGTCGATGAAGACAATCACAAATTTATCCAAGTACGGCTTACAGATTCTATTCATCATGTCCATGAATGCTGCAGGAGCATTTGTTAGTCCAAAGGGCATAACTGTAAACTCGTAATGACCATACCTAGTTCTGAAAGCAGTTTTAGGTATGTCTTCTTCTTGTACCTTCAACTGATGGTATCTGGAGCGTAAGTGTATCTTAGAAAAATATCTAGCTCCCTGAAGCTGATAAAAAATGTCATCAATCCTAGGTAAAGGGTATCGATTCTTAATTGTAACCTTATTCAATTCCCTATAACCGATACACATTCGCATCGAACCATCTTTCTTTTTCACGAACAACACTGGTGCTCCCCAAGGGGATGAACTAGGTTGTATAAATCCTTTACTGAGCAATTCATCTAATTGCTTTTTCAGTTCTAACATTTCGGTGGGTGCTAACCGATAGGGTGCCTTAGCTATTGGTGTGGTTCCAGGAATTAGATGAATTCTAAACTCTACTTCCCTATCTGGTGGTAATCCTGGTAGTTTTTCCGGGAATATATCCTGGTATTCTGATACTACAGGAATTTCCTTAAGTTCCTTACCTTTAGTGTTAATGATCACTGAAATCATATACATTATTCCTTGTTTTCGCTCATAACTAGCAACTTTCATTATCGAAATGAACTTTAATGGTTTGCGCAGCTTATCTCATGTAATCATAATTACTTCTCCTGCGGGTGTATGAATTTCTATGGAATTCTTGTCACAGAGGATTCGAGCATGGTTGGCTACTAACCAATCCATTCCTAACACAACATCGAATCCAACTAAATTTTTAGGTAAGAGGTTGGCAGAAAATTTATGGCCTAAAAGTTCTATCTTTCCTTCTTGAAGAACCTTATTTATGTTAACAGAACTTCCATCCGCCATTTCTACCGTATAAATCTGCGTAAGTGTGGTTAAGGGTAACTTAAGATCTTGGCAGAATGAAGTATTTATAAAACTTTGGTTTGCACCAGAGTCAAATAATACTTTCGCATAAACGTTGTGAACTAGGAACATACCCGCTATTACATTCGGAATCAGATCTGCGTCTTGGGTTGTCAGCTGAAAGGCTCTTGCATTCTTCTTATTAGTTCCTTCAGCAGGTTTGGCCTTGTTGTCAGCTGGTTTGACCAGTTTAGGTCAGTCTGGTCTAAAATGTCCAGCTTCTCTACAATTGAAGCAAATCGTTGATTTCTTTCTTCTGCAATCTTCTTCTTGGTGCCCCAGAATTTTGCAGAAGTTAAAGTACCCCTTACATTTTCCAAAGTGCTTTCTTTTACAGGTACTGCAAAACGGCGGGGTGGATGATTGCCCAGTCCCCTTTTTCTTGAAGTTGCTACTCGTATTACCCCCTCGAAGTCCTTGGGTAATCTTTTGAGCAAATTCTTTCTTTCTATTTTCTTCTCGCGTACGCACCAGTCCGTCAGTCAAGGTGTTGGCTAATTCCACCGCATCGTCGATTGTGCGGGGTCATGCAGCTTTGACGATATCCCGAATTTCGCTAATTAAACCCCAAATATAGCGAGAAAAAAGTACTGGTTCTGGCGAAGCCAGAGTTGGTACAATTGGAGCATACTCGAAGAACTTCAAAGTATACCCTCGATAGTCAACATCCACCATTCGGGGGCTTAGGAACTTATTGGCCATTTGTTCTTTTTCATATTTGGGGCAGAATTTCCTTTCCACCAATTGTTTAAATTCTTCCCAATTCATAGCATAAGCCATGTCACTTCCTTTGGCTTGCAATACCGTATTCCACCATTCTAATGCCTCTTCCTTGAAAAGGTGAGAAGCACACATAACCTTATCCTCCTCGGTACATTTACTTATTTTAATTACTGCCTCGGTCTTTTCCAACCAACGCAGTGCAGCAGTTGCTCCGTCATTGCCTGCAAATTCGACAGGTTTACAGGCAAGAAATTCTTTATAGGTGCAACCAGGTGTTGCAACTTTCATTTTCTTAAGTATTGGGGCTTGGATCACGTTGTCATTATTGCCGTCTCCGTTAACACTGTTACTGAAATTATCGTTGCGCGTGCGTTTATTGGATTGGCTTGCGAAGGCTCAACATGGCTTTTAACAGCAGCGACGATTACTCGGATAGCATTTGCTATTCCCTGGGTAACGATATTTTCTATAACTTGCCTATTAAGAAAGTGATCCTCATTGTTTTGCTCGGATTGGTTAACTTCGTTAAGTGGTTCTTTAACAACGTGTTCCATCTGATAATTAACAATATATATAAGTTATTGGCACAAAATAAATAACAACCAAATGCAATAAAGCAATCACACATAATCACGTCAACACGTATAGCCAAAATTGTCGACTTTGCAACTTTCATATTATATATATATATATATATATATATATATATATATATATTAGTATGCATCCGTACACACCAGATATATTACAAAAGTTTTATTTTAAGTTATTTTACATGATTATATTTTTATTATTTATTATTAATATTTTATTATTATTAAAAACATAACCACTCAACCACAATCAGCTGACATCTTAGAAACGACGCTCCCTCTCGTCGTATTTCCACGTTATTTTCTCCCCCACATCCCGAATTCTATTTCCTACCTCCATTAGCTCCTCACCATAGTGACGGAGTTCAGCAAGTTTTTTGTGCTCATAGGTGGGTTTGGTGCAGGCTCAGGGTCAAACTGGATAGACGTTAGGGTTATTCATGAAATTCTGAAATTGCCAGTTGTTTGTCCACCATTCTTCCTGCTCTCCGGGTAGAGGTCGGGGGTTGACATTAGGATCTGGGATAGTAGGTTCCAAATTGGCTGGAAGTTGTGATTCAACGGGTAATTGAAGAGGTTTTCATCGGCAGGTCCGATGAGGTCACAATTTGCCAGTTTGCGATCTAGCTCCTCCCATGGTGGCATTTCCTGGGCTTGACTGGAACTTTCCCCGATCTATTTTCCTTTCCCTTTATCCTTCAGATCCTCAGTCTTTTTAACCTTCTGTGCAGCTGGTTTCTTCCTACGCCCACGTTTCCAGTCCAAGATCCTCCTCCTCTTTTTCGGCTTTGGTTTCTCCTGGGCCTGGGCCAGGAAAGTTAGTGGTTCCTCAGTATCCGCCTGGTAACCAGATGGGTTTCCTGTGGTATCCATATCGGTGCTATGGATAGTAAAGTTTTGGAGTACCTCCGACAGTTCATTCATGATGATAACACACATGAAGAAACACATACAAACTTAGTTAAAATTTTATTTACTGCAAATTAAATTTTCACAAAATCACATAATTGCAACCAGAAAAATTAAGTATTTCTAAATACTTAATTAGCTTAAATCAGTGGCTCTGATACCACCTTTTTCTGTCACGGCCCCCGGCCCGGTGTTACCCGGTCCAGAAGCCGCGGGACAGAAACCCGTGGTATTTATTATTTAATTTGGTAGCAGAAATGTTGACTGTTAGGCCCTAAAGTGTGAGACTGACGCATCAAATTAATACAACGAGCCATGGTTACGAACTGGGCTTTACTGGGTTAGTTTATATTAGGTTTTGGACCTTTATAGGTCACTTGGGCCAAGCTTTAGGCCATGTGGGCCAAGCAGGCCCAAGGGGAGCCCATGTAGGGAAGTGGGCTTGAGTTAGTATAAAAACAAGTTTCTAACTTGTTTTTAGGTTTGAACATCTTGGAGCCTCAGTTACAGAAATTCTAGAGTTACAGAGAGAGAGAGAGAGAGGCGATTTGGTTGTGAGCTTGTACTAGACGATTTTGCTAGTTCATAGTAATAGAATCGTGTGCAAGTTTAAAAGTGATTCGGTGTGTTTTTCATATTCGGTTCGTATTTCATATTTCTTCGGTTTATTCTTGAATCACATCAAGTTTGGATTCTGCACAAACTTGGTGTCGTTTGATATCATTGAAAGATCCATTTCACGGGACTTACAAGTGGTATCAGAGCCATTAGAACCTGTTTCTAGGCTCGATTTGATATCAAAGATTCAAGATTTTGAATTTTTGTTCTTCGCGTTCTTCGTAGTATTCATCAGCTTGTGTTTAAAATTTCAATATTTTGCTCTTTGATCTTTTTCAAAAATGTTAAAGGATTAAAAAAAAATCTTTTGTGTTTTCAAAAGAATTTGAAAAATATCCGGAAAAATATTCTATTTTTTTGAAAACTTTTAAAAGATTTTGTAATTCCTTGTTTCACGGAATATCTAGTTCACTCATCATTATCAGTTCAAATAATTGGAGATTTCGAGATCAGCTTGTTTTCGACACAAAAGATTTATCTGGTTTCGAGTCATCACATCTTGAGTCGCAACCACGAGTATCTTCTTCATAGTCTCGAGTCTTCAACTTCTTCATCATCTGGTCTCGACTCACATAGTCTCGACTTGCAACCTTCACCATTGTTCCGACTCGTCCGACTCGCAACCATTCCATCATCTTCACAACTTCACGACGGTCTCGACTCATCAATAACTTTGAAGGTCTCGGCTCATCCTGTTTGGTTTCGACTCGCAACCATCATCAGTTTCGGCTCATCTTGTTTTGTTTTCGAGTCGCAATCATCAAAGGTCTCGAGTCACGGATCTTTGAGTCGCCTGAAACCTGCAACTCCTTCGCTTTGAATCTTCATCACCACTGTGGAATCTACCATCATCGATCAGTGACAACCACCTCCACCATCTTCTCCGATCACCATCCTCCGTTAACTGCTTTCACCGTTTCAACTTTTGTCACCGGTAACTGAAAATCACTTAACAACCATCTTCTCCGGTGACAATCGTGAAATCGTCCAACCACAATTGCCGTTCGAGTTTACACCTGCCATTCATCATCATTGACAGCCACTGTTGTGTTGTGTGATTATACAAAACGAAGAGGAAGACAGCCAGACGTGATATTTTGTCGTTTAGGTTTAATTTTATAATATAATAATCATAATCATAAAGCAATTATTACATAATCATTAAAAATAATAATAATAATAATAATAATAATAATAATAATCATTACTTTCTAATTAAAAAAATAAAAAATAAAAAAATAATAAAACGGGGTTGGTTTGTTTGTGATAACGGTTTTGACAGATTTTTGAGGTGCGGTTTAGAAAGCGGGTTCATTCGACTGCTGAGTGTTTGAGTTAGCGAGTGCACGGGTTCTCGCTTTGGACTTGTGTTGAGGAAATAGTTAAAAACGCACAATTTCAGGGGATTACACTTTCGGAGATCACAATTTTTTTTGGGGATCACATCTTAAAAATGTCTTCTAAGAGAGAGGTGCTTGAGCAAGAACTCGAAGGATTCAGATACTTATATGGTGAATCTATAGAAGCACTTACAGGTCGGTTTGCTAAACTGCTCTCTGAAATGGAGAAGGCAGAGATGGTGGTGTCTACTCGCATGAGCAACAGAAAGCTTCTGGATGCTATAAAAGGGATTCCAGATCAGGCGAACTGTAGTTGGTTTCGCAATGTTAATCAGATATTAGTGACAACCGACAGCAACTGTTACAAAATGAAGTCAGATGAGCTAATCTCACTCATCAAATCATATGACAATGCTGACAAGCAGTCTACTCAAGGCAACACATCTGCTGCTAGTTGCTCATCCACACAAAATTCTGTATTTATGTTTAACAAACCCCTGGCTCAAGGAATTACTAAAGAACGTGAAGGGATACTTTGTGTCTTTTGCACTCCTGAATGTAGAGAAAGGGTTGAGGCATATCATTTACACAACGCTGAGCTAATACAAGATTATCAAGACATAAAAAATAAAAATTTTACTTTATCAAAGAATGAAAAACTTTATAAAGAAAAGATTGAAGCTCAGCGAAAAGACATCGCCAAACTCAAGGATGATGTAAGTGTGAAATCATCTCAACTCTTATATGTTCAGGAGAAACTGTGTGCTGTGACTAAGGAACTGGAAGATATCAGAGATATATATCAAATAAATGAGCTTAATATTAAGAAATTTGATTCTTCCAGCAAATTAGTCAAAAACTTGTGTGATCAACAACTCGCATACAAGGAAAATAAAGGGCGTGGTTTGGGTTTTAATCAGGCTCCTCCTCCTTATAATGACAATTACACATATTTACCCATGACTGAGGAGGAATTGATGAATGAGGACAAGATGACTTATGGCCCAAAAACTGATAAGTCATCGATCAACAATGAACATGTTGAGAGTCGAGCAACTCAGTCGATCACGTTTGTTGCTAATTGTGCAAATGATACTAATGCTTCGTCTTCTTTTGCAGATGAAGTAACAGTTGAAAATGTAGTTAGGGATGAACAAGCATCAGAGTCTGGTTCTTATGAAAATTTAATAAATGAATTTAATCAAGACTCTATTTCGACGTGTGATATTTTTAACTCGGTTTTTCGCTCTGTGATTAATTTCAGGCCTGACGGTTTGGGCGAAAACGTTGATGCTTGTGAAACAAAGACTGAAACGACATATGAAACGAATGAGCCTGTTGAACCATCTGATTTCAAATGTGAATCATCTGAAGCAACTGATTTTGAGAAATTGGAATCAGTTGATTCTTGCGGATTCAGCTCAAAGGTGTCATGTGCAGAACCGTCTTGTGCTGAAAAATCGTCAAATGTTTCATCTGAAGTTTCTGTTAAAGTTTCTGGTATTTCTTCCGACAAACCAGAACTCTCCGATTCTGTCAAAGCTGATGACATGAAGGATGAAGAGAAGATAGACGTGAAAAAGGCTCCAAGTACGCAAGCTGAACAATCTGAACCTTCTGTAAGTAATGAAAAGGTTCAGATCAAGCAACAAGAGCCGAAACGAGCAGGTAAAGGACACGAAAAGAAGAAGCCTAAACATCAAAGACAAGCAGGCTCTCCACAGTCCTCAACGGGCAGGAATAGTCCGCAAAAGGCTCGTAAATTGAAAAATACTTTTGTTAAGCCAGTCTGTAATGGCAAATGTGAGAAATATGCATTTGACTGTCCTAACAAGGGTTTCAGAAAGATTGGTGAGATTTCTGAACAAGACTTGCAGTCTAAGGAAAACAAGAAGAATCAAAGGAAATCTCCACCACAGAAGGCCCCTGCAAACGACAAGTACAGGCACCCAAATTCATCTTCGTCTGCAGGAAATGTGCAACACAAACAAGCACAGAAAGGACCGGTTCGTCCTTCAGGGCCTGCAAGAGCAAATTCAACTGATCAGAAGGCTTTCTACATGAAGAGACAGACATGCTTCAATTGCGGCATTGCTGGTCACATTGCTCGAAATTGCACACATCGTCCCTATGTACCTTACTATATGCAAAATCAGAGGGTTACACCTAGGGATAACTACCATTCTAAGCCAATGAAGGTATCTTCACCTAAGGCAATGAAGAATGTGAATCCCAAAGTTAAACCTTCTGATGGGGATTGGAATGCTGCTAAAAACAAACGCAAGGTTGTTCAGGAACAAAAACGTGTTTCTAAAACTAACAAACCTGAAACAGCTAGAGTTGCTCAACCGAAGGCAACAAATACGATTGTTAAACCAAAACAAATTTGGAAACCCAAATCCAAAGCAGCAATGTCTCCAATCCTTGAAACCAAAGGGGACTTATGTTTAAAGGAAGTGTCTTATTTTGATGCTTCAGGAAATCCCAGGACCACGATGGCCTGGGTACCCATGTCTTACTAATCTCCTTACTTTTCAGGAACAACCAAGGAGGAGCTGTTGACAATCTCTGGAATGTTGATAGCGGTTGTTCCAGAGATAAAAACGGGTAACATTTCACTGTTGCAAAAAGTTCAAATTTTTTTTACAGATGATATGTTTCCTTTGGAGGAGATTAGAGAAGTAAGATGATGATCAGCAAAAGGTACCGTTTAAATTCAGTACTTTGATTTGAATTTGATTAGTCTTCAATCTAATGACGGAACGGTTAACCAAAAATATTTTTTTCCTTTCTTAGTTCATTATCTTTGTATATAATTGTCCTTTCTCTAGTAAATGGTAAATTTGCGCAAAAATACAAGATTTATGCACAAATTTAGGGGGGGGGGGAGGAACATATAGATAGATATAGAGTTTAGGGGGAGAAAACTCAGAAAATACAAAAAGAGTTTGCTGTAAATATGTATTGTTTTAGGGGGAGAAAATGAGAAAAATACAAAAACATTTGAAAAATGAAAAAGTCAAAAAGAAAGATTGCATGATATGGGAAGTGAAATAAATGTTCGTGTTAAAGGGTTTGACTAACACATGTAAGGTGCCATAGCTGAAAAGACTAGGATCTACTGCGATATGTCGATAGGCTTGACGCTCAACATGATAAAAGATACTAAGTGATATATACATAACGAACTATGTACCATGTGGGTAACATACCAACGGCGTATGATTTTATGGTCTTAAATCTTGCGTTGATAGATAGCCAACATCTGAGGTTTTGGGTCTTTATATTGTTGTATCATCCGGGGATATCTTGGTTGTTCTTCTGTTCAGAACTAAAATTGTACATGAACCCAGGAAAGAAAGTCACTTGGAATTAGCTCATTTCTATTTGAATGTCTGTATGTTGTCCCGATACACACAATTTTGATCTGATTCTGAAATCTTCTCTGAAAAAATTCGTGTACCTCCTCTGCTGCATCCAGATATATGTTGACCTGGAGGTGCTAGGCAACGACAGCTTCTGCTGCATCCAGATACATGCTGACCTAGCTGTACGTTGTCGCGCTATAGATCTAATACACCCGAAAGAGGCCCTCAAGTGCCCAAAAGAAACCCGAGAAACCTATATCAAATTGAGAAAAACTCATTTGATCTGTATATTATTCCATCTCTGCTTAAGATCTATTCTGTTCTCTTCTTAATCTATTCCCAGTTAAGATTTCAGAAATCTGGATTGGACTTGTGAAATATGTGGTAGGGAAGATACTTGCATGATAGAGTGTGCTGTTTATATTTCCAAAATTTGATTAGTATTTATTTGGGTGTTCATTGTTAAGAAATCAAAACATGATAAAACAGATTATATGCAGACCTATACACAGTCAGGATATCTTAAAGGATGACATCAGTATACTCACCTGCTACGATGAATCGTTGTGCTTACCTTGATCGCGGGGGTATGCCTTGGAATGGGACACACGGGTATAATAGTATAATATTACCTAAAGCATATCACGAAGTTGAAAAATTGAAAGTTGAGCGTTAAAGTTTAAGTGGACAAACATATTGGCAATCGCATAGACCAGTTTGATTAGGCTCGTACTGAAAAGTGTTCCTTAGTCTGCCTGAGAACGAATTTTGATCTCATTGCAATTGTAATTGTATATTATGGTAGTTGTTTATATTTTGAGTTTTTATTTGTTTTATTTCTTAAAATTAAAAAAAAAATTCAAAAATACAAAAATAGTGTCTTGCTTTTCAATAAAACCAAAAAATCCAAAAATAGAGTGTTTATTTGTTTTCTCAAATATTAAAAATGTAATTGTTCTTGAAGATTTGACTGATCATCAAAAGTTGAAAGATTTAAATTGTGAAATCTGAGTATAAGTACTTGGTTTTACCTAGTGTTCATATGGTACTCTCCCTGTTGCATAAGAAATGTTTGCTTATGAGTTTGTGAGCATGTGCAGAACTTGATTTCAATCAAGAACAGGGATTGATGAATATTGAGATGCTGTTAGTTGCTGAAGAAGCCTGAAGCAGCACAACAACAAGATGCACCTGAGTCAGAAGAACCGGATACGAAACGCCGTCTGACAATGAAAGTACATTTGTAGAAGTACCTGTGAACCTGCTTGAAAGACAAAGATTGAAGAAGAAAAGAGCTGCTGAGAATCCTCCTCTCACATTCTTTTCCACAAGATTTTCAAGCAAATGCTGATCGAGATCCTTATATGAAGCTAACCACAAGAGTTGAAGAAAGAGACCCAGTGCTGAGAGTTCAGAAGTCAAGAACTTCCACAACATCTGCAGCATAGAGACAACCATAGACTACGTTGAAGACGTTGCTGAATTCATGATATGAAGACAATTTGATGGCATCAGTCTAGGGGGAGATTGTTAGGCCCTAAAGTGTGAGACTGACGCATCAAATTAATACAACGAGCCATGGTTACGAACTGGGCTTTACTGGGTTAGTTTATATTAGGTTTTGGACCTTTATAGGTCACTTGGGCCAAGCTTTAGGCCATGTGGGCCAAGCAGGCCCAAGGGGAGCCCATGTAGGGAAGTGGGCTTGAGTTAGTATAAAAACAAGTTTCTAACTTGTTTTTAGGTTTGAACATCTTGGAGCCTCAGTTACAGAAATTCTAGAGTTACAGAGAGAGAGAGGCGATTTGGTTGTGAGCTTGTACTAGACGATTTTGCTAGTTCATAGTAATAGAATCGTGTGCAAGTTTAAAAGTGATTCGGTGTGTTTTTCATATTCGGTTCGTATTTCATATTTCTTCGGTTTATTCTTGAATCACATCAAGTTTGGATTCCGCAAAAACTTGGTGTTGTTTGATATCATTGAAAGATCCGGTTATACGGGACTTACATTGACAGGATCTTTTCAACTGAAAATGCCCAAATATTTTATTTCACAATTTGGGACACACCCCATAATTTACAATAAAGGGGAATATTACTAGGAAATCCCTTGTTTTACAAAACATGTTTATTTATTTTACTGAGCCGCCTCTTCAAGCTTTTTAGTGCTACGTGGCACTTTTCTTTTTAGTGTGCCATGTCACACCCTGATGACGATGGTCATACCACTATTGGGTCCTTTCACCCAAGTAGTGATGATTATCACTGTTAGGTTGGTGAACCTAACCGTGAGAGATTAGTAATGTGCACAATACCCCACTTGCCAGTGATTCAAGATAACCAAGACTTAATCCCTGTAATTATAACTTTTTTGAAAAAAAATTAGGTATAGTAAAACATTGTTGATAAAAGAGAATGACTCACATTGCAAATTCAATTGGACATAACCTTGCCTACTGATTTAGCCTTGTAACCTAGTTAAATAACAATGCGCACGAAACTAGGTCAGTAACTTAATACAACATTTACGATAAACTCACGAAATCAAAACCCTCACGAAGAATGACAAAGTATAGCCCGGATTCGGGCAGCACTTAAACATCCATCGGATTGGTTTCAATCGATCAGACATTGTATCGTAGCAGTGATCGAGTTCGTACCCTGTACTCGTAGTAGTGTTTCCCTAAGTGAACTTTCGAATTTAAGCAGTATACTTGATTTTTAAACAAAATTTTCGAACACAGATGAAAGTCCCATGCCCAAGCAAGTTATAGCAAACTTTTGGGTTTTACCCGGCCCGCGTAAACCCTCTAAAGATCTTACGCGGCCCGCGAGGGCCACCTAGTCTACGATTAGGGCTAGCATGTTACGCATAGGTCCGCCAGGTGCGTGACACGTGGCCAGAATGCATATCCGGTGATCTTTGATCTGTCGCGGCCCGCGTAGACTATCCTTAAGTCTTACGCGGCCTGCGAGCGGCCAGAAAATTCAAATTTCTTGGTTTTTAGTATGAATTAGGGTTTTAGGGCTCCGGGTTTCTACTTACGATTCGTTTTGGGACATTTTTGCAGGTCCTTACAATATGTGTGTGTGTAGTAAATATGTTTGAATATATATAATATATAGATAAAATTAGCTTGAATATAACTATGAATAATTAAGCTATTTGATTATTTGTGTTGTTAGTGATAAATATTTGATAGTAGCCATCTATAAATAAATTTGAAACATGAGGTACCAAAAGGGAAAAAACTGAAAATTGGGTATTAGTGATAAAATAAAACACACCACACACTAAGTGTGTGTGTGTGTGTAGCGACCAAGAGAAAGAACAAGTGTAAGGACCTTCAAAAATGTCCCTAACCGACCCATAAGTGGAAACCCGGACCCTCGAAACCCTAATCCATATCAAAAATCAAGAAATCAAGATTCTTGGTCCTCTGGCGGGCCGCGTAAGAGTAAGCATAGTCTTACGCGGGCCGCGTCGAAGTGAAGATTTGACCGGATAATCATCCGGGCCACGCGTTGTCCACCTGGCACACCTACTCGTGACCCATCAAGCCTACACATAGACTAGGTGGTCATGCGGGCCGCGTAAAGATCAAGGGTGGGCTCACGCGGGCCGCCTGAGACCCAAATTCTAGCTATAAATAGAGCGGATCATGAGCAGTCCTCTGGTGTCGAAATCACTTCACAAAAACGAAAGCACGCTGCACAAATTCGAATTTCACTTTCTAAATAGCGAGGCGCTGCTACGATACAGGGTATTAACTCGATCGCTGCTACGATTCAATGTCCGATCGATAGAAAACTATTCAATGAATGTTTAAGTGCTGCTCAAATTAGGGTTATACTTTGTCATTCGTCGTGAATTTGATGGATGTTTAAGTATTGCACTTTGTAATTCGTCGTGAGGGTTTTAATCTCGTGAGTTATCGTAAATGTTGTATTAGTTACTGACCTAGTTCGTATGCATTGTTATTTAAATTAGGTTACAAGGCTAATCTGTAGGCTAAACTCTGCCCGTATAAATCTGCAAAGTGAGTCATTCTATTTTATTAAAAGTACTTTTACAATACTCCATTTTCAAATGTTATAATTACAGGGATTAAGTCATGGTTATCTTTATCACTGGCTAGTGGGGTATTGTGCACATTACTAATTTCTCACGGTTAGGCTAATAAATCCTAACAGTGATAAACGTCACTACTTGGGGAAAGACCCAATAGTGGTATGACCATCGTCACCAGATAAAAATAAGATAGAAGCCATTGTAATCGCTCTTATGCTGTAATTTATAACTATGTGTCATTTTATAAAAATGAATGATTCACCAGTATTTCCCCGCTGACAAAATATTTTTAAAAACATGTTTCAGGCGACCTGCTGTAAATCAAGGAAAATGTGCTACGGAGCACTAACAAGCTTGAAGAGGTGGCTCAGTTAAAATAAATAAACATGTTTTACAAATCTGGGAATTTCCTAGTAAAATTCCTCTATTGTAAAGCACGGGGTTTATCCCGCATTATGAAATAAAATAATCGGGCATTTTCAAAGTTTTAAAAGATCCTGATAAATCTTCCGCTGTCGCATCAACTAATAAATACCACGGGTTCCTGCCCCGCGGCTCCTGACCGGGTCAAACCGGGGCTGGGGCCGTGACAGGAAGAGGTGTTATCAGAGCCACTGATTTAAGCCAATTAAGTATTTGGAAAATACTTAATTTTACTGATTGCCATTCTGTGATTATGTGTTTTATTATTTGAATATTTGTTTACAGTGTGGGTAAACAAAGACTTTCGGACATCTATCATAAATTAGATACTTCACCGAAAGAAAAAGGAACTTCATCCTCAAAATACCCAGCAGATACTAAAGAAGGAATGTTTGTTCGTAAGGCACAGTATGAGAAACCACTTACCCCTAATAAAAGAAGTTTGATTATTAGAAAAAGCCAAGAGAAAATAAAGAAGTCCCAACCAAAAGGAGTGATGGTTAATAAAGAGACTCAGAAAATAGGCAATAACCCACCGTGGGAAGATAAATTAGATGAAAAATGGGCAGGTCTCTATATGTTAGCCACTACAACAGTAAATGCTAACTTTTAAAGTACCCTGACTCAGTACTAGCACCCGTATCACCTACACGCTAGAAACTTTGCCCTTTAGATAAATAACTTAGTAAAAGAAAATAAAATAAAATAAATTATGAAAGCATAAACCCTAGTATATTTCGAATTTCAGTTGTAATTTGTATGAGAAAGTCGCAGTATGTGCAATAATATTTGAATAGTTATATATTCGTCTGTGAAATTTTTAAGTTAGCATTTTGTGTACATTTTACGTATTTGCTAAACAGCATGAATGAGTTATCTGAAGCCCTTCAGAATCTCAATCTCTATCCTGTGAAAGTGGAAGTTTCTAGAGACTTTACTTGTTACTTGCCCGATGTGGAGGAACCTATGGAATTTCAAGCTCCACCTCCGGAGAAACCAAAGCCTAAGAAAAGGAGAAGATTTGTAGGTTGGAGGCGTGTACGCAGGAGGAAACCAGCAACTAGGAAAGTTCCCAAAATAGAAAATCCCATTGATAAAGGAAAAGGGATCGAGATTGAGGAAAATGCTAGGAAAGTAGAAATAGAAATTGGGGAAAGTTCTAGGCAAGTCGAGGAATTACCACTGCATGAGGAATTTGATCGCGTACTGGCAAGCTGTGATATCCTTAGGCCTATAAATAAAAACCTCTTCCCTTATCCTGCTGAAACCCAACTTCCAATAAATTTGGAACCAGCCATCCCAGAACCTTTGATCCACTCCCAACCTTTAGGAGAAATGGACGAGTGGTGGACTAACGACTGGCAGTTTCAAAACCTCCTCAATAACCCCTATACCTTTTTCCCTCAGTTCGACCCAGAACCTATACCAAACCCACCAATGAGCAATGAAAACTTAGCTGAACTCCGCCACTTTGGCGAGGAGCTGGTGGATGCAGGGAATAAGATCCGGGAGGTGGGAGAATAGATCCCCTGGAAATACGATGAGAGGGAACGTCGTTTCTGAAATATCAGCAGAAGGGATGGTGTGAGGAAGTAGCTGTGATTGTATAATAATAATAATAACAGTAATAAAAATATAATCTTGTAAAATAACTTAAAAATAAAACTTTTGTAAGATAACAGTGTGTACGGATGCCTATTATATATAAAATATCGAAAGTCGAGAGATCGACAATTTAGGCTATCATGTGTTGTGAAATTGTGTGATTGTTTTGCATATAATTGTTATCTATTCTATGTTAATAATTTATATATATATATATATATATATAGGGAGGAGCTCATGCGAGAACCACCTTTATTGTGAGAACCGTGAGAACCAATGTGAACACAACCTAAAATAGCTAAAAAAAACCTAAAAAAACCTAACCCCAACCCCCCACCCCCCCCCCCCCCAAAAAAAAAACCTAAACCCCCCTCCCCCACCCCCTAAAAACCTAAACCCCCCTCCCCCACCCCCTAAAAACCTAAACCCCCCCCCCCAAGCTAAAATGCTAAAAACTAAACCCCAAAAAACCTAAAAAAATCAAAAAAAAAATCTAAATTTTTTTTTGAATTTTTTAATATTTTTTATGTTAAAATTGCTACTTTTAGAAGCCAAAAATTTTTTTTTTTTTTTTTAAATTAAAAAAAAAATTTGGCTTCGAAAAGTTGCGATTTTTTTATAAAAAATATTAACAAATTCAAAAAAAAAAATTGTGATTTTTAGCTATTTTTTGTTGTGTTCACATTGGTTCTCGCGGTTCTCGCAATAAAAGGTGGTTCTCGCATGATCTTCTCCCTATATATATATTATTAATTACCAGATGGAACACGATGAACCAGTTAACGAAGTTAACCAATCAGAGCAAAACCAAGAAGATCAATTTATGACTAGGCAAGGTATCGAGAATATCGTTGCTCAAGGAATAGCCAATGCTATTCCAGCAATCCTTGCTGCTGCTAAGAAACCTGTTGAACTTCAACAAATTATTCCTAGCAAACGTACTCATGAAGATAACTTCAGTAATAGTGTAAATGGAGGCGGTAATCATACTAACAACGATAATGAGATACGGCAAGCCCCAATTCTCAAAAGAATGAAAGTTTCAACGCCTGGTTGCACTTATCAAGAATTTCTTGCTTGTAAACCAGCTGAATTTGCAGGCAATGAAGGGGCGACTACGGCACTGCGTTGGTTGGAGAAAACCGAAGCAGTAATTATAATAAGTAAATGTGCTGAGTAAGACAAGGTCATGTATGCGTCGCATCTTTTTAAAGAAGGGGCGCTAGAATGGTGGAATACGGTACTTCAAGCCAAAGGAAGAAATGTGGCCTATGCCATGAGTTGGGAAGAATTTAAAAGTCTAGTAGAAAGAAAATTATGTCCCGAATATGAAAAGGAACAAATGGCGAATAAGTTTCTGAACCATCGGATGATGGGTGTAGATTGTCGAGGGTATACTTCGACATTCTTCGAGTATGCGAGAGTGGTACCAACCCTGGCTTCGCCAGAACCGGTGCTTATTTCCCGCTATATTTGGGGATTGATTGGCGAAATCCGTAATATCATTAAAGATGCGAGACCTCGCACTATTGACGATGCGGTAGAATTAGCTAACACCCTAATTGACGAGCTGGTACGCACAAGTGAAGAAAACCGGAAAAAGGAAGTAGCCCAAAAGATTACCCAAGGATTCCGTGTAGGTAACCGTAGTAGTTTCAGGAAAAGGGGAACTGGGCAATCTTCCATTGTTCCATTTTGTAATGCCTGCAAAAGAAAGCATTTTGGAAGATGCAAAGGGTATTGCAGTTTCTGCAAAATCCCCGGGCATCAAGAAGAAGATTGCAGGAAGAAGAAAGCCTCGGTCTACTATAATTGTGGAGAAGCTGGACATTTTAGGCCAGACTACCCAAAATTGGTCAATCCAGCTGACAATAAAGCCAAACCTGCAGACGGAACTACCAAAAAGAACGCAAGAGCCTTCCAGTTAACTACTCAGGAAGCCGAACTAATTCCTGACGTAATAGCTGGTACGTTCCTAGTCCACAACGTTTATGCAAAAGTATTATTTGACTCTAGTGCAAACCAAAGTTTTATAAATACTTCATTCTGCCAAGCTCTTAAATTACCCTTAACCAACCTTAGGCAGAATTTTACAGTCGAAACAGCAGATGGGAATTCTGTTAACATAGATAAGGTTTTAAGAGAAGGAAAGATAGAACTCTTAGGTCATAAATTTTCTGCAAATCTGTTACCTATGAATTTAGCTGGATTTAATGTGGTGTTAGGAATGGATTTGTTAGTAGCCAACCATGCTCGAAATCTTTGTGATAAAAATGCCATAGAAATATATACACCTATAGGAGAAGTAATTTCAATTACCGGAAATAAACCACGAAAGCCACTGAAATTCATTTCAGTAACGAAGTTGGCCAGTTATTCAAGAAAACAAGAAGTAGTGTATATGATTTCAGTAATCATTAACACAAAAAGTCAGGAACTTAAGGAAATTCCTGTAGTCTCAGAATATTCGGATGTATTCCTAGAAGAACTATCTGGATTACCACCCGACAGGGAAGTAGAATTTAGGATTCATCTAATTCCTGGAACTACACTGATAGCCAAAGCACCTTACCGGTTAGCACCCATTGAAATGCTAGAATTGAAAAAGCAGTTAGATGAATTGCTAAGTAAGGGATTTATACAACCTAGTTCATCCCCTTGGGGAGCACCAGTGTTGTTCATAAAGAAAAAGGACGGTTCGATGCAAATGTGTATCGATTATAGGGAATTAAATAAGGTTACAATTAAGAATCGATACCCATTACCTAGGATTGATGATCTCTTTGATCAACTCCAAGGAGCTAGATATTTTTCTAAGATCGACTTACGCTCAGGATACCATCAATTAAAGGTACAAGAAGAAGACATACCTAAAACTGCTTTTAGAACTATGTATGGTCATTATGAGTTTACAGTTATGCCCTTCGGACTAACGAATGCACCTGCGGCATTCATGGACATGATAAATCGGATCTGTAAACCGTATTTGGATAAATTTCTAATTGTCTTCATTGACGATATACTTATTTATTCCAAAAGCTGGGATGAACACTGTCAGCACTTGCATGCACTCTTAACTTTGTTAAGAAAAGAAAAGCTTTACGCCAAATTCTCGAAGTGTGAATTTTGGTTACATGAAGTGCAATTTTTAGGACATATGGTGAACCACGAAGGTATTCACGTAGATCCCTCTAAAATAGAAGCAATCACCAAATGGAAGGTTCCATAATCAGCTATGGAAATTAGAAGCTTTTTAGGATTAGCTGGATACTATAGGCGCTTTATTAAGGATTTTTCTAAAATAGCGGTGCCATTAACTAAGCTAACTTGTAAAGCAGTTAAGTTTGAATGGGGACCTAAGCAAGAAGAAGCCTTTAAGATTTTAAAGAAAAAATTAACCAATGCTCCAATTCTAGCCTTACCAAAAGGAACGGAAGATTTTGAAGTTTATTGTGATGCTTCAAAATTAGGATTAGGATGTGTACTTATGCAACGCAAGAAGGTAATTGCGTATGCATCAAGGCAATTGAAAAGGCACGAGAAAAACTATATGGCTCATGACTTAGAATTAGGAGCCATAATTTTTGCCCTTAAGATTTAGAGACATTATCTGTATGGAAGTAAGTTTACTGTCTATACGGATCACAAGAATTTAAGGTACATATTTGGGCAAAAAGAATTAAACATGAGGCAAAGAAGATGGATAGAAATCCTAAGTGACTACGACTGTGATATCCAATATCACGAAGGAAAGCAAACGTAGTTACAGATGCCTTAAGTCGTAAGTATCATGAGAAACAACGACGAGTTCGTGCTCTTAGATTAAATCTGCAGTTGGATTTAATGGAACAATTAAAGAATGTTCAAGAAAAAGCAATCGAGGACGATGTTGAAGGAATGAAAGGACGAATAAAAGAATTAGAGCAAGGAAATGATGGAATTTGGAGATTCCATAAGAAAAGGATTTGGGTACCTAAGCAAGGAGAATTAAGAGAAAAGATTTTAGAAGAAGCTCATAAATCTAGGTATACCATGCATCCTGGTAACAATAAAATGTACCAAGACTTAAGAAATAATTTCTGGTGGATATAAATGAAAAAGGACATAGCTAGATATGTTTCTAAATGTCTTACTTGTTCACAAGTTAAGGCAGAACACCAGAAACCTTTGGGACTACTACAACAATAGAAATGCCTGTATGGAAATGGGAGCTCATAACAATGGACTTTGTTACAAAGTTACCCAAAACCAGAAAAGGTAATGACGCAATTTGGGCAATTGTGGATCGATTAACCAAGTCAGCTCATTTTCTACCCATGAATGAAACCTTTAGCATGGAAAGATTGGCAAAGTTGTATGTAGATGAAGTAGTATCCTTACATGGAGTTCCACTCTCCATTGTATCGGATAGAGATAGTCATTTCACTTCCCACTTCTGGACAAGTTTCTAAGAAGCAATGGGAACCCAACTAAATTTGAGTACTGCATATCATCCACAAACAGACGGACAAATTGAAAGGACGATACAAACCCTAGAAGACATGCTCCGAGCATGTGTAATAGATTTTGGTGGAAACTGGGATGATCACCTACCTTTAATAGAATTCTCCTATAATAATAGTTATCATGCAAGCATCGAAGCTGCCCCATTCGAAGCACTGTATGGACGAAAGTGCAGAACTCCAGTTTGCTGGGCAGAAATAGGAGAAAGTCAATTGTCAGGTCCTGAAATTGTGCAAGAAACTACCGACAAAATCACTCAAATCAAGGAAAGACTGAAGACGGCTCGAGATCGCCAGAAAAGTTATGCCGATAATCGACGCAAACCACTAGAGTTCCAAGTTGGAGACAAGGTACTCTTGAAAGTTTCTCCTTGGAAAGGAGTAGTACGGTTCGGTAAGAAAGGAAAGCTAAGCCCAAGGTACGTAGGACCATTTCCAGTGATCCAACGTATAGGACCAGTTTCTTATCGTTTACAACTACCAGAAGAACTAGCTGGAGTACATGATGTATTTCATGTATCCAACCTCAAGAAGTGTTTATCGGACGAATCACTGGTAGTACCTCTTCGGGACATAGAGGTAAACGAAAAGTTAAAATTTGTTGAGAAACCACTTCAAATAGAAGACAGAAAGATCAAGTTTCTCAAACACAAAAGATTGGTACTTGTTAAAGTCAAGTAGGATTCAAAGAGAGGACCCGAGTACACTTGGGAGCTGGAATCGGAAATGAAGCGAAAGTATCCTCACTTATTTCAGTAAATCTCAAGGACGGGATTTTAAATAAGGTGGGGAGGATGTAAGGACCTTCAAAAATGTCCCTAACCGACCCATAAGTGGAAACCCAGACCCTCGAAACCCTAATCCATATATTTTTGTAAATAAACCGGTTGGTTGTGTTTTAGAAAGCTTCGGACTTGATAAAAACTCGACAAGCAAAATAAATTTTGAAAAGAAAACCGGAAAGTGTGACAAACAAAGAAAGACTTGCATGATAGTTTTCACACTTTTACCCATTCCTTCTGTTACGTGAGCATGTTTGAGCCTTGAAATTGTTATATATTTGTTCATTTCAGATGTAGGAGTGAGCCGGATGTCATGTGTAATTTAGAACTTGTCACTAGTATGCTTGTTAAGACCATGAACTTGCGGAATTATGTAGAAGTGATAGAGGCACTTAGATTACCCCTTTGTTGTTAACTTTGTTCTTTGTATTGTGTTTCCCGTAAACCTTACATTACCTTTAGGATTAACCATGTCAAGCCTTCCCGTTTACCTTTGTCTACCCAACATAATCGCCCACTTAGCCAAATTTAGCCTTTTTATGTTTTAAACCTTTTAGTGTTGAAACTCGGTCAAAATAATCGTTTAACTAGCGCTTGTTATAGTTTATGATTTATTGTATAAATCCATTAGTATGTTAAAAAAACAGAAAATAAAACACCCTAAAATAGGGTGAAGTAGACAAAATTCGAGCAATTTTGATTCATAAAATGATGAAATCTTGTTTATGAGCTCGTTGTCGCATAAGTCGCCTTTTTAAGGCGTTGGTATGTATAGTTTTGTTGTATTGCGCTTGTTAAACGTAGCTACCGACTTTTAACCATTTCGCCAGTTTAAATGTCCATTTCCATACCATTCGCCCAAGCCTAACGTTACACCCCGTAAAGACCTCTTGATTTACACTTTTTCGCATGTTAGTTGGTGGAGACGAGATCTTATGACAAGCTTATGATATTGCACATTTCATTGACGAGGCATTGAGTGTTTGCACATACACATTTTATGTATGTTTTGTGAGTTCAGGATCGGATCGTAAACGATCACTAGATCTGCGGTGGATTCGATTTAACGTGCGGAATCCATTAAATCGAACCGTAATCGTGCGCGAAGACGTAATTAAACAACGTTTTATTACGAAATGACTGCAACCGAACAAAGTTTCAACATGTAATACAAGAACTTGCTCTAACTGATAAACGTGATGTAATCCAGCAACAGTTCGGTACGGTATACAAGGTCTTACTACTGATTTCGCTTATATGAACCCCTATATATACTAGCTGTGATTTCGCTCCAAGGACCACATGTCCACATGAGCGAAATCAGCAATGATCAAATAAGCGAAATCCCTCTGTACACAAAAGCGAAATCCCATCTAATAGGCCCTATGAGCGAAATCAACAAATATGTATACACTTT
This sequence comes from Helianthus tuberosus, assembly GCA_030545235.1. NCBI lineage: Eukaryota > Viridiplantae > Streptophyta > Magnoliopsida > Asterales > Asteraceae > Helianthus > Helianthus tuberosus. Next base: position 51,348,026 of record CM060364.1, read on the forward strand.
TTCTTCTAGTGAAACATGCAATCTGATTTGTGAATGCATGCAATATTTCACGTGATGTATCAATTGATGATGTCACCATTTTGATGTCATCATTGGATATGATGACATCATGCTTGATCAAACCCGCAACGCACCCGAGACTCGACATAAGACGAAGACGACAGATGAATGCACCAACAGACTCCCCCTCAGATGTTGACGAGTCTTAAGTGTCGAGTTTTTGCATCTTCAGTCTTAATCAGTCTTTGTGCTTCACTCTTTCAATCAGCATCAACAGACTCCCCCTTGCTCGAACAGAATCCCGGTGGATCTGTCTTTAGCTTCAGCTGCCCCTTTCGGTAGTTTCTTCAGGCTCCCCCTTTCGTCAAGCTTCTGTGCTTTTAGGATCGACACCTGGCTTTCCGTAGCAACAGAAACCTACACATCTCAACCTCTCGTAAGACAAAATAATTTTGACTCTAAAAGAATTCACTCAAAATTCTCAAACATATAACACACAATATTGTGATTCAAATTAATGAATCATCTAAACATTTGAGGATTATCTTCCAACTACTCATCATCTTAACCAAACCAATTGTTCATCTTGTTTAGCCTTTGAGATTTTGAAAATCAGCTTTTCAACATCAGTTGTCGAAAATCTTTTTGTATTTTTCAAAAATTAGGCTAAAACACACTAAAATCTTTTTGGGTATTGAAATAAGAGAAATGAAATGCAGAAATGAAATATGTACAAACATATTTTTGTGAGTTCGTGTAAGAGGATCATATCAGTTTATGAGACAAATCACCAACACCGTTAAGCTTCATTTCATTTTAAGTTCTAAACGATTCACGTTGATTGACGATATTGTTGTCCATTTAAACTCAATCTAAAAACTTTTGAAATGCTTACCGATACGTTAAGGTATATTTAGATAGCACTAAATTCTTATGGACCCCACGATCTCAGCATATCCCCTCATCATGCAATACACTGACTCAAGTAATGCCTTTAAACTTTTATCAACTGTGATTTGTGCGAAAACAAAGTAGAATGTTTAAACATTAACAATCAGGTCGATACTTCCGTATACGCAGAGAAAGTCCAATGTTTAAACAAAATAAGAAAATAAAAACAAGTTGAAGTTGTTTAGGCTTTAACCACCAGGTCGATACTTCCGTATACGCAGAGGTGATCCAAAGCTTAAACGAAACACCAAAGAAAATAAAGCAGAACGTTTAGGCAACAACATCCAGGTCGATACTCACGTATACGTAGAGGATGTCCGATGCTTAAACAAAATAAAGAAATAAAACAAGTTTAAATCTTTGCAAAATGAAATGCACAATCACAGTGTCATTTTTAGTGAAGTTGTGAAAGCTCACAAACTTAACCAGTTTTTATGCTTTTGGCATTCAGCAATTACTGAGTAGGTACACAGTCAAGAAGGACAAAACTAAGTACTATGCTTTCAACCGTGTTTCCCACTAGAACTAGGCTTTTTCATTTAAGTTTGTATCGTTATCGCAAATCTACTAGTCTAGCTGAGCCTATCATCACATCTTTAGTGAGACCGTTTATCACATTTTACATTTCATTTCTTTAGCATGCTGTGATAGTCCACTGATTTACTATCATTTCCTCTTGTCTCAACAAAACTCATTTTGAATTTTTCAATGTTTTTTACTTTTTCAAATTTTCAAATGTTTTTGGATTTTCTAAAATTTTACTCCCCCTAAAATGCAAACACATTTTAGGAAAATTTGAAAACAAACTGTACAAGAAAATTGACAACCGATATCGAATCGCTTCAAATCGCCATCCATTTGGCATAAACAATCAGAACTCCCCCTGACAACAAACTATTTTCCCACTATGATTTCAAAACACTTAAGTTTGTTTTAATCAAAATGGTTTTTTCGGAAAAATTAGTTTGTTTACTAATCATTTGTAGATTCGGGGTCATCACATCATCTTGTTCCTTTCAACCACTTGTAAAGATTTAACATTTCCGATTTAAACAACAAAACCACTTGTAGAAAATCAAGTACAACTTAATGTCCCTGATTTACCACTTGAAAGTCGAAATATCACCGAAGTGAATTTCTCAAGAAATATGCCGATTCCTACTCCCCAATTACCAACCTGGGAGTTCCGGCAAGTCAGGATTTTCAAGTACAGAAAGGTGACACCCCAGCCTGACCAGTCTTGGGTGCATCCGAGTTATTTTCACTCGGTGTTTCAGTATTCCTCTTTGATTCATAAAATTTCTTTAACCCCTTTGACTTTCCCGTCAATCATTTTTCCAAAGATGTTTAGAACATTGGGGTTAAAAGCTTTTTCAACATCAAAATCTTTCTTTTCAGAAAAAGATTGATTTGAAATTTCAACTTCGTCAACTTTTTGTTTATAATTTTCAGCTCGCAATGGTGGAAAGTTGAAATCATCCATTGGCGGAACTGACGTTTCAATTTTTAGCTCAACTTGTGGCTCTTCTGACTTTGACGAATCAGATTCATTGCCAACACTTAGCTCTTTTGTTTCCAAAGAAACAAATTCATCACCAGGAAGTGAAAATCTCACTTTCTTTGTTTTGTTAATCGTTTGATTAACCACTTTTTCTTTCTTTACTCTCTCTTCTGTCCTCAGATTTGTATCTGATGAATTCGTTTTACTTGACTGATCATTCTTTGGAGAGCAAAACGATTTATCAGAACTGTTATCTGATTTTCTGATTGTATCCGAGGACAAAATCCTTTCAAGATACTCTCGAGCTTTCTTTCTTTTCTTTCTCAGTCGGTCTTTTTGCCCTTATGAAAGTTTCACTTTCGGTTCTTTAACTTCTTGTTGTTTCTGTGCTCTGGGCTTTTCATCGACTTTAACTGATTTTTTCTTCTCTACTTTCTGAGATTCAGCCCTCGATCTTTCCATTGATCTCATTGGGCAATCTCTTGCAATGTGTCCTTTGATTTGACAGTTATAGCATCTTCTCGTCTCAAACCTCCAACTTTGGCAGTTAACAACAATGTGTCCTCTAAAACCACAGTTGTAACACACCCTGTTATCGTACCAATCTCCACCATCAATCCAAACACTCAAATCATAACACTGATTTGATTTGTAGTACTCACGACTTCTCCTATAAGCTTGATTTGAAGCTTGAGCACTGTGGTCAAACCTGCACCACTTATTACCAACTTTTTGTGAGTTTTGATTTTCAAATTTTTGTGGTTTTTTATCATGATTGGATGATTGAACTGATGAGCTTTTATTTTCTTTTTGAAGATTTTTCAGCTTTTTATCCTTTTGTTTTTGTTCCACATTCTTCTTCACAGGTTTTTGCGTTGAGCATTCACCTTTCTCAGTAGAATGTAGAACGGTTTCTTGAAATATTTCATTTAATTTTAAAAATATTTTTCTTTTCTCAATTTCATCATCAGTTTTCTCATCACAATCTTCAACTTTGACTTTGTCAAAGTTTGTGACATTGTCACTTATTGGATCAGAATTGATCGGTTTTGGACATGGAATATTCAAATACTCTGAAGAAGTCACAAAACCTTTCAATTTTGTTTCAAGCTCTTTGATTTTCTTTCGAGCTTGCTCACCTTCTTTTTCAAGTTGAATAATCTTTTCAAGATGAGAATTGATCATTTTTTGCTTTTCGATGTTGTTTTTGCTAAACACATCTCTCCCATCTTCAAGAATTTTAATTTGACTTTGAAATTCTTTTTCCATTTTTAATTTTTCATTTTCAAAATTTTTCAGTTTATCTTCAACAATTTTTACATTTTCTTTCAACTTTTTGTTTTCCAATGTCAAATTGTTCAAACCACTCAACAGTTTGACATTTTCAGATTTCAAATTCTTAAAATTTTCTGTCATTTCAAGAATCTGTTTATCATCAGATCTTTTCTCATCCTTCACACGATTGATTTCCAATGTTAAACTCTCCACATCCTTCAAGAGTTTAACGTTGTCTGCTTCGAATTTTTCGCATTTTGAGCACACAACTTCACATTTTGAAGTTCCAACTTGCTTGAATTCTTCATTTTTTGAAATGTCCTGTGTCTCTGTCTTGTATGTGCCTGCACACAAAAATTTAACAAAATCAAGAGGATTCATATATTCATCAATATAACAGCCCCTCTTAATATCATATTTCATAACATCTTTTGCTACACGACACATATTGACTCTTTGGCATATTTCAACAATCACATCCAAACTTATTTTGTCTAGATTTTTATCTATTACATTCATCAACTCTTTCTTTTTCTTTTCATTTTTATACTTGAGTGTTTTGAGCTCATTGATAAATTCATTTAGATAAAAATTTGAGAACCTAGAATCCTTTTTTAGTTCACTCAAAAATTCATCCCACTCAGAAGGTAACGCGTCTGCAAATTTTGATATCTTTTCAGCATTTGATATCCTTATCTCGTACCTTGTTAATTTTTCAATTAGACAATTAAACCGTCTTTCCAACATATCCACTGTTTCATTTTTCATACATAAAAAACATTCAAATCTTTTATCCCAAATATCCTTATTCTCATTTTGATATTTACTCCAACACCCATCAAACCAATCATTTAACCTTTCAAGGTTATAGTTTTCCTCTTCGTCAAACATTTTAAACACACTTTCTTTGTTAAATGACATGGTTCAAAAATTGTTTTTAGTTCAAAGTCCACAAATTTTATCTTCCACGAAGCCCACAAAATGTTTGTAACCAAGAAATCCACAAGCTAGCGGCCCACAAATCAAATTTCTAATGCCCAAATCTCGATGTTATAACTCTTGGCCCAAATGTAACGAACTCACATAATCCAATCTTGATCCACAAGTTTAACGACCCAAAATGTTCAATCCAATAATTCTTGTAGCCCACAAATTTTTAAATCTCGGCCCAGAACAAAAAATATATGCAACTCGGTCCAAAAACTCTAACTTGCAGCCCAATGTGTTAAATCCACAAGACTTTTATTAATCCAATATACTTTTCCCAACTTATGAAATATAATTTTTCTTTATAATTCCCTGAGAAAAAGTCCACTTTGGATTAGAATCAATTGTAATTCCTTTTATGACCAAAAAAACGTCACTTTATAAAATGTCACTTTCAAGACCTTCAATTTTAATTTGGATTTTAACAATGATCAACAATAACCAAACGCAAAAACCTGCAACAATTCAGCTTTGAATGAACTTATATTCAGATCCGAAACTTGCATACAGAATCTAATCAAAAAAATGTTCAAAATTCGCTGAAAATCACTGAAGATCAACCGAAATCGATCCGAAGACACCGAAATGAATCAAAATTCAACCGATTCAGTTCGAAATGTATGAAACTTCAACTGAATCAAATCAAATCAGTTTTGAAATCATCAAACAACACACCGAAAATAGTCGAAACAGACCGAAATCAATCAGTAACTCAATTTGATTTCACCAAAACTCATCGAGATTATCTGAAATTCAATCACAACAGTCAGAATTCACAATGAATCGCACCGAAACTTGTCCGAATTTCACTGAAAATCAATAAAAAATGATTCGATTATACATTCAGTTCGTTTTAACAACACATATGTTCCGAGTCAGATATGTGATCCAATTTGTTTTAATGTGTTTTTGATGATTACCAAAATTCAACTCAGATCTATTTCTCGTTCCAACAACAATAATGACCTGCAACTCAACTCAGATCTAATCACACACAAGTAACTTCAGATCAATATGCAGTGTTGGTGCACACATCTGTCGTCTTCGTCTTGTATCGAGTCTCGGGTATGGTGCGGATCTAAACAAGACATGATGTCATCTTACTCATTGATGACATCATGAGCATGACCTAATCAATAACATCACATCAAATGAAGACAAAATCAAATTGATCAGAATGTTAAAGTTTCGCTTCAAAGGTCAACATTATTTGTAAATTTCGCTTGAAGAGTTCTAGTGGATTTCGCTTGAATGGTTTCAAGCGAAATCATGAATAGTATATATAGGGGCATTTGTCATTTCAGTTGTAACTTTTCAAGAGATTCTTCCGGTGAGCCACGAAGTGCTGCCGAAGTGTTGTTAGGTCTGTAATTGCATTAGTTATCAATACAACAACAGTTTAAAGTGAAATATCGCTGAATTGAACTCGGTTTGTTCGTTTCCGCCGCTCAAACTGAGATAAATTCTTCTGAACGACTCGTTTGGGTCCGAAATCGATCCTACAATTGGTATCAGAGCTCAGGAGGAAGAGTTCATACCAATTCAGCCACGTTTTCTGATTTTCTACATCTTCTTCTCAAATCGAACAACTTTCTACGGATAAAATAACTTCAAATTCTCACAAACTGTGCGAAAACATATTTTAACAAAGCCTTGAGAGTTTAAGAACCTAATTCGGCCATTTACTCGTTCAATCAGATCAAAACCAGACCGAACGTGATGATGTCATCCTGGCTCGCTTGAAAATAGATTGATTTCGCTTGAGAATATAAGTTTTGTGTATGATTTCGCTTGAACAAGTTAGTGTCTGAAGCGAAATTGAAGTTTTCGCTTGAAAGATCAAAATTTATTGGTTTCGCTTGAAGCTCGTTTCAGATCAGGTAGATTTCGCTTGAAGATGCATTAGATCTAATTTCGCTTCAGGGATTTATTTCAGTTAAAAGGTTTCGCTTGAACTGTGATTGAATTGGTGATTTCGCTTGAACTTACTGGTGTGTGAAATTTTTGAATTCCGAAAAATGGACGAAGATTTCTACAATGCTTTTGCTAGTCCAGTTACAGTTACTCAGAGTGCTTTGCATGAAAATGAAACCGGGACGTCTCAGAAACCACCAAAACTCATGGATATTGATGATTACAATGGATGGTCCGAACGGTTTGGAAATTGGGTTGAGGCGTATCACTTGGATGCGTGGGAACATACTGAAGAGCCGTATGTTAAACCCACAAAGGACAATGTTGTGAATGGTACTCCGTTGACACTTAGAGAAATGACTACTGTAGATAAAAAGAAATATCGAGATAAGAAATTGATGGTGAGTCTGCTTCAGCAAGCGATAAAAGAAGATATTTTGATACTGCTTCAACATGATGGAACTGCATATTCAACATGGACAGAGTTGGAAGCAAAGTTTACTGGAAGTGATGATATGCTCAGGAATAAGATGTCTCTCATGAAAAAGGAATTTGACTTATTTCGGGGATTGAAAAATGAGAGTGTCAAGCAATTAATTGATAGATATTGTAACTTGGTGAGAAATATGACGAAACTTGGTGTTAAGAAAGATACTGATGAATTGGTTGAAAAACTTGCAGATGCGCTACCATATGAAACATGGGGAACATTTCTGATGATGTTGCGGTCAAACAAAACAGATTACAAGAAAATGACATTGGGAGATTTCATCAAACACCTGGAAGCTCAAGAAATGGAGCAAAGAAAGATTGCTAGGATGAAGAATTACGATGGAGAACAAGATATCAGCTTGTATTACAAGAGTGGTGTTACTGGAACAACAAATCATTCTCCAAAGATCGAAACTGCTTACAGTGTGAAAGATTCTTCTGAAAAGAGATCATCTCAGGGTTCAAGCAGCACAAGATTTTCATCATTTGATCCAAACATTTCAGCAACAAAGAACGGAAGAAAACTTCAGTGCAATATTGTTCTAAGTCTTGAAAATGATCAAGATTATACTGTAGAGGTTGCTAAAAATCAAATGTCTTTGTTGGGAATGGTGTTGGAATCCTATAGTAGTTTTGTGGCCGGAAAGATCGGTAATCCAATGCTCACGAAAGAAGATTACGATCAAATCGATGCTGAGGAAATGGAATTGATGGATATTAAATGGTGCATGGCTAGTGTAATGAGAAGAGCTGAGAAGTTTAAACAAATTACGGGAAGAAATGATTTTCTTGATGCAAGTGTTTCAAACTTAGGCTTTGATAAGTCCAAAGTTACATGTTTTCGTTGCAGGGAAAAGGGGCATCTCAAGAGAGAGTGCAAAAATCGTGAAGCTACTGGAGCCCAGAATCCTTTTGGAAACAACGATTATCACAAAAAGGCAATTTATCATCAAATCACACCACCAGCACTGCATCAGGCACAAACTGCACATGGAATGATGGAGATTAAAGATTCAAATAAAGCTTGTCTGGGAAAGGATAGTGGTTTTAGTTGGGATAAATATGTTCCAATAAATAGCAAATTGTGTTTGGCAGATCAAGACAATGAAAAATTAGCTGAAGGTTTCAGTTGGGATAATTTTTGCTCAGATCAAGAATTTATGGCCAAAGAGATGTCCAAAGACACTTCAAATGTTAATGCTTTCTTTGCAAATGCTTATGATTTGAAATGTGCAGAAAGGTGCAGAAAAGTCATGGAAGCAGCTGAAGAAAGACGAAGAAAGAACGAAGAAGAGGAAGAAGAAGAAAAAAGATTAAAAGCTGAAGCTAAAGCTGAGAAAAAGAGAAGAGCTGAATTTTTACAATCAAACAGAACAGTCAAAGAAGTTCCTGAATTTGAGATCAAAGTTGATGCAGAACCTGTCAAAGATCCTGAAAAATGCATGAATTGTGATTCTTTAATCAAGCAAAACAATGAATTGCTGCACAACATAAACAGATTGAAAGAATCATATGATACAATGAACAGAGAAATCAACAAATATACTGATTCAAACGGTGAACAAGCTGAAGCTATGAATACTTTGAAGATAGCTTATCTGAGACAGCTTGATACGGCAAACTGTAACATTAAGAAATGTGCAGATCTCGAGCTTGAGTTGGCAACACAAAAGATAGAAACTGAGAAAGTTAAGAAATTATTAGACAGTTACTCATGTTCTACTTTTGTTGTTGACAGGATTTATCCGGTTGTGGAAGAATTGAAGACGTTTGAAGATGTGAAGATGTCTGAAGAAAAGAAATCCGTGACAAAAGATAAAGTGACAAGTTCTGGTAAGAAACCAAGTGTGGACTACACTAGATGTCCGCCCCCGGTCGAAAATGGATTTTTACCTCGAAATCCAAATTCCGAAAGAGTCGAAAAGGCAATAAACTTACAATGGGAGTCTGGGCCGTCGGATAACTTGCCAGAAAATATTGATGTCACGTACACGTCGTCCGATACTGATCATGAGTCAAAATTGATAAAAAGTGTGGTCGATCAGGTGTTAGACAAAGATGACATAGAGGAGTCAAAACCAGAGTCCAAATCCAAGTCAAAGTCTGAGTCCGATTCGTCAAAGTCAACAGTCAAAAAGGAGAAACGGGTTTATGATAAAGAGTTTTTGATATCAAAATCTAATTTGAATGATGAATCATTTAAAGTGGCATATACTTTGAAAGATTCTGACAAATTATATTCTGATGAAGATTTTCCATTAAGAGGTGTTAAAACTGAATTGATCAAAAAGGTTTTCAAATTAACAGAAATTAATATTTTTGAAATGAAAGATTTAAATCTTACTGATAAACCTAAAAAATACACCTCAAGAGTTCAACAAAGATTAAACAAGAAAAAGGGTTACAGTTCTGGTTCTGGTTTTCAAAAGAAGCCAAACCATAATCGTAATTTCAAAAAGAAAGGATTAGGTTTTGTACCACCGAGAAATTATAAAAATGAAAAATTTTCTAAACCAAAAACTGATTTTGTTTCAGGAACAAGTCAAGAGAAAGAACAAAAGAGTTCATTCTGGAAGGAGACAAATCAAGAATTCCTTGTCAAGAAGCAAGAAGAGTTGAAGAAAAATCATGTTCCAAAGAAGATAGAAACCAGAACCTGTTTTCAGTGCAAGATTGCTGGTCATGTTGCTAGGAATTGTCCGAAAACATTCAAACCAAAACAGGAAGTATCTGGTAAATTGAAAGAGAAAGTTGTGGAGAAAACTGAACTTACAATCAAACCATTTACTGGCTTTGAAAATTCGACCTTTGAGATTGGTGAATGTTCAAAGAATGTGGTTAAAAGAAAAGAAAATCTGATAAATCAAAAATGGGTTGTTAAGGGTTCAAGAAACAGTTCTGGTGATGAATCTGATTTCACAAAATCAGAGGAGCCACATGTTGAGAAAAAGGTTGAGAAATCAGTTCCAAATGTGAACGATGAAAATTTTCCATCTTTGAAAGCTGAAAATTACTTGAAGAAAGTTGGAAAAGTTGAAATTTCAAATCAATTTTATTCTGACAAGAAGAAATTTGATGTTGATAAAGCTTTCAACGGAACTGTGAAATACATTATTGGCAAAATGATCAATGGTAAGGCCAAAAGTGTTAAAGAATTTTATGCTGCCAAAAGAGGAGGTCACATGTTAGTTGAAAGAAAAAATGATGAAGAGGTTGTTACACCCAAGGAAGGTCAGGCTTGGGTGGATATATTTTTCAAAGAGTAAAAACCTGACTTGCCGGAGATCCCAAGTTGGTAATCGTGGATCATGAATCGGCATCATTTTTATGTTGTTTATTTGAAAATTGAAAATTTTTGAGAATTTTTGCAGGAATTGCCGGAACTCCCAGGTATGTAAGCGAGGAGTAGGAATCGGCACTTTGAGAATTCAACCAAAAGATGGTAAATTGGTTGAAAAACAGGTTTGAGTTGTATGGTTGTGATTTTTACAAGTGGTTCAGAATTTGAATCAGTTTGATCTTAAAAGTGGTAAATCAGGGACATTAAGTTGTATCTGATTTTCTACAAATGGTTGATAGACAAGGTGATGAACCAAATCCCTAAATTTTACAAGTGATAAAATCAACAAAACTTATTTTCCGGAAAAACCATTTGATTAAAACAAACTTAAGTGTTTTGAAATCGATGGGAAAATAGTTTGTTGTGAGGGGGAGTTCTGATTGTTTATGCCAAGTGGATGGAGAATTGAGGCAATTCGATATCAGTTGTCATGTTACTTGTACAGTTTGTTTTCAAATTTCCTAAAATGTGTTTGCATTTTAGGGGGAGTAAGAATTTTAGAAAATCCAAAAACATTTGAAAATTTGAAAAAGTAAAAAACATGATAAAATGAAAAATGAGTTTTTGTTGCATAAAAGAGGAAATGATAGTACATCAGTGGACGATCACAGCATACTAAAGATTTGGTAAGATAAAAAAAAGTGATAAACGGTCTCACTGATGATATGCCAGTAGGTTTTTGTACATTTAGTAGATTGTGACGAGATATAAACCTAAATTTCAAACTTGCTTATTCTGTGGGTTAACAACTTCTTGGATATATATGTAACCCCTGAAATCTTGTTTGAAAGGTCCCTTATTCTGAGATACTAGGTCTTTATGCTCAGTGATATCTGGGGTATTATCCCGGGACTTCTGATTTTGCGGAAGCAATGGCCTAGTCCCCGGAGAATACTTTCTGCTTGCTTGAAATATAGCACCACCCTCGGCTAAAAAATGATGAAACATTGAATAATGCTAATCATGGCTGTTGTAATTCAAAAGATCCTCTAAAGGGGACACACCTAAAAGTCAACTAGGCTCTCTGCTGAACGGAAGTTCTGACCTGAGCTATCACGGTTGCATAATTTATTCCCCTGACAGATATCATTTGTGGTATACTCACCTGTAAGACTGAATATTGGGATCTGGATACGGGAGTATATTCAAGTAGTGGGACACACGAATAAGTTCAAGAGCTTAAAACATTAATCTCGTATCTCGGATCAATTGAACTTTGTGTGAAAATTTAAGTGGACAAACATACTGACAATCTAAGTGAACTGTTCAGAACTTAAAATGAAATGAAGCTTAACGGTGTTGGTGATATGTCTCAAAAACTGATATGATCCTCTTGCACGAACTCACAAAAATATTGTTTGTAAATATTTCATTTTTGCATTTATTTTCTTTCAGAAAATCCAAAAAGATTTTAGTGTGTTTTAGCATAAAGTTTGAAAAATTCAAAAAGATTTTCGACAACTGGTGTTGAAGAGCTGATTTTCAAAATTCAAAGTGCTAAACGTGATGAACAAATGGTTTGGTTGAAAGTGTTTGAAGAATGTTGAAATGAAATGAAAAAATGTTTTGAAATATAAATGTTATTCCTGCAAGTGGTAAATTAGACTTGAAAATTTTATCCACAAAATGGTTATCAGAAAATTTATTTTTGGGTAGAGTTTATGCAGGTTAGCCAGGTTCTGAAACCTGAGTTTGATAGAGTGCTAGATTACGATCTAAGAATCTGTGGAAAGTGAATTCCAGACTACGATCCCAGCAGATTGAGAGGGGGAGTTTGAAGACACCATGATATTCAATATTTGAGAGAGAGGAGTTTGTTGATGTTAAAGATAGAGAATGAGGATTCTTGCAATGACAAATACTTCAGAGAAAGATCAAAGACTGATAAAGACTGAAGATTGAGAAGACTCGACACTTAAGACTCGTCAACATCTGAGGGGGAGTCTGTTGGTGCACACATATGTCGTCTTCGTCTTGTATCGAGTCTCGGGTATGGTGTGGATCTAAACAAGACATGATGTCATCTTACTCATTGATGACATCATGAGCATGACCTAATCAATAACATCACATCAAATGAAGACAAAATCAAATTGATCAGAATGTTAAAGTTTCGCTTCAAAGGTCAACATTATTTGTAAATTTCGCTTGAAGAGTTCTAGTGGATTTCGCTTGAATGGTTTCAAGCGAAATCATGAATAGTATATATAGGGGCATTTGTCATTTCAGTTGTAACTTTTCAAGAGATTCTTCCGGTGAGCCACGAAGTGCTGCCGAAGTGTTGTTAGGTCTGTAATTGCATTAGTTATCAATACAACAACAGTTTAAAGTGAAATATCGCTGAATTGAACTCGGTTTGTTCGTTTCCGCCGCTCAAACTGAGATAAATTCTTCTGAACGACTCGTTTGGGTCCGAAATCGATCCTACAATTGGTATCAGAGCTCAGGAGGAAGAGTTCATACCAATTCAGCCACGTTTTCTGAACAGAGTTTCAACATGTAATACAAGAACTTGCTCTAACTGATAAACGTGACGTAATCCAGCAGCAGTTCGGTACGGTATACAAGGTCTTACTACTGATTTCGCTTATATGAACCCCTATATATACTAGCTGTGATTTCGCTCCAAGGACCACATGTCCACATGAGCGAAATCAGCAATGATCAAATAAGCGAAATCCCTCTGTACACAAAAGCAAAATCCCATCTAATAGGCCCTATGAGCGAAATCAACAAATATGTATACACTTTTGTCTTCTAGTGAAACATGCAATCTGATTTGTGAATGCATGCAATATTTCACGTGATGTATCAATTGATGATGTCACCATTTTGATGTCATCATTGGATATGATGACATCATGCTTGATCAAACCCGCAACGCACCCGAGACTCGACATAAGACGAAGACGACAGATGAATGCACCAACATGTTTCATAAATAAAACCGAGTGTGTGTGAACACTGTGTGTTGTGTGAAGATTAGCATGTTAAGTCAATTGAAAGTGAAGTCACGGCTTTTTGTTTATCACCATATATTTGCATATGCTTGTTTAGGTTTGATTCATTTGATGTTGTCTTTCGAAAAACCGGCTAACCGTTTTAGTTATTTCAATAAATAGTGTGTAAATTATCGTTCTTTTTTGATTCTATCTTTTATTGCATTTTAGTTTAGCTTTCTTGAGGACAAGCAAGGTTCAAGTGTGGGGAGATTTGATATTCGCTAATTTACACATATTTTAGTCCCCCATTTTATGCGTTTTCGGCCGTAAAACCGGCATTCGGATACTTAATTATGTATACTTTTGTTTACAGGCCTAAAATAGCATACCAGACAAGATGATAGCGAAAACGAGGACTTTCCGGACGAAATGACAAAGTTGCGAACCTTCTGTTGGAATTCTGACCTGGGCAAGTGGAACGGTCGTGCGTCCTAATGAACGACCGTGCATCTCCGACTAATGCAGTCCAGTCCGGCAATGAACAAGGGTGCGACTTGGCGTGCAAGGCAATCCCGGTGACGCACGGTCGTGCGGTTGATTGCACCCCGTGCGGATTCGATGACCAGCCAAACCCCGGAGCTGAACGACCAGTGCTGTTGTCCGTGCAACAAGAACTCGGAAACGAACGGTCGTGCCTCAGGAAGAACGGTCGTGCGAGACCAAAGACCGGTCAAGATCTGATGACGTCATGCAGTATGGTGCACCATACCTCCAATAATTCATAAAGTGAACGGTCGTGCGACAGGATGCACGACCGTGCGAGACCGAAATTATATAAAAACTTGCAGAAACATTCTGCTCGTAACTCTGGACATTTTGGAAGCGATTCTGGCGATTATCAGGCTCCAGAGGCTTCTGCTTTCACCCGGATTCAAGCCACATTGTGCCGATTAGCTTCGTTATCTTCCGGATTCAAGCCACATTGTAGTCGCGCACGCGTCATGAAGATTTGACCGGATAAGCATCTGGGCCACGCGTTGTCCACCTGGCACACCTTCTCGTGACCCATCAATCCTACACATAGACTAGTTGGCCACGCGGGCCGCGTAAAGATCAAGGGTGGGCTCACGCGGGCCGCATGAGACCCAAATTCTTGCTATAAATAGAGCGGATCATGAGCAGTCCTCTGGTGTCGAAATCACTTCACAAAAACGAAAGCACACTGCACAAATTCGAATTTCACTTTCTAAATAGCGAGGCGCTGCTATGATACAGGGTATTAACTCGATCGCTACTACGATTCAATGTCCGATCGATTGAAAACTATCCGATGAATGTTTAAGTGCTGCTCAAATTAGGGTTATACTTTGTCATTCGTCGTGAGGGTTTTAATCTCGTGAGTTATCGTAAATGTTGTATTAGTTACTGACCTAGCTCGTATGCATTGTTATTTAAATTAGGTTACAAGGCTAATCAATAGGCTAAACTCTACTCGTATAAATTTGCAAAGTGAGTCATTCTCTTTTATTAAAAGTATTTTTACAATACTCCATTTTCAAATGTTATAATTACAGGGATTAAGTCATGGTTATCTTAATCACTGGCTAGTGGGGTATTGTGCACATTACTAATTTCTCACGGTTAGGCTAATAAATCCTAACAGTGATAAACGTCACTACTTGGGGAAAGACCCAATAGTGGTATGACCATCGTCACCAGGTGACACGGCGCCAGATGAAAATAAGATAGAAGCCATTGTAATCGCTCTTATGCTGTAATTTATAACTATTTGTCATTTTATCAAAATGAATGATTCACCAGTATTTCCCCGCTGACAAAATATTTTTAAAAACATGTTTCAGGCGACCTGCTGTAAATCAAGGAAAACGTGTTACGGAGCACTAACAAGCTTGAAGAGGTGGCTCAGTTAAAATAAATAAACATGTTTTACAAATCAGGGAATTTCCTAGTAAAATTCCTCTATTGTAAATCACGGGGTTTATCCCGCATTATGAAATAAAATAATCGGGCATTTTCAAAGTTTTAAAAGATCCTGATAAATCTTCCGCTGTCGCATTAACTAATAAATACCACGGGTTCCTGCCTCGCGGATCCTGACCGGGTCAAACCGGGGCTGGGGCCGTGACAACAAGGGAGCAAACCCTTGTTCAAGCTTAATCCATCAAATTGGAGGGCAATTCGAACCTTGAATTCGTGCAAGAACACATATTAACGATCACCTAAACTAGGAGATCAAAAGGTATGTAAAAAATCTTAGTTTGGTGATATCATGAATATAGGTAGATTCCATGGATTTCAACCCATGTATGAATTTCAGAAATTGAGGCATGATAAGAGATGTATACTTGCTTAGGAACAAACCCTAAGTGAAAAATTGTGAATATATTGCTATGATTTGGGTGTATGTATGAATTACCGTAGATAGGTAAGTTGGTTTTGGATAAGGAGGTAGAACACATGAATTATGATGATGAAAATGGTGTATTAAATGTTTGACACATTGAGTTTTAGATGCTAATTGAACATGCCAACCATTTTGATGTTATGAGATGTATAAACATGGCAAATTGTTGGTTATAAAACTTGACAATGTTAGTATAAAAATCTTGCACATAAGGTGTATGACAAAATGCTCAAATGATTGATTAAATGATGTTATGCATAACAATTATAAATGAGAACATGTGGTTATATGATTGACAAATTACTTAGTTTAATTATGAACCGGAGGGTTCTAATGATGTTGGGTTGCACTCTTTAGGCAACTCGGGAGAAGCAACGGGACACCAAGCTGGGACGAACGCTCAGTTGAAAGATAAACTTTAAGTACGTGGCTTCATGCTCCATAGTTACTTTGTCGAGTTAGTTTAGATATTTGTATATGTTAGATGAGGAAATGATACTCATGAGTTTGGTTCGTTCATAGGTGATGGACTTCACACGAATGAACCGGGTCGATAAATAAAGAGTAATAATCTTGGTTGTTCATAAGTGATGGACTTCACACGAACAACTAAACGGGTCGAAGAAAAAGAGTATTAAGTTTGGTCATTCAAAAGTGATGGATTTCACATGAATAAATCAAACGGGTTAAACAGTA
Source organism: Helianthus tuberosus (assembly GCA_030545235.1). Lineage (NCBI taxonomy): Eukaryota > Viridiplantae > Streptophyta > Magnoliopsida > Asterales > Asteraceae > Helianthus > Helianthus tuberosus. The sequence continues at coordinate 51,364,549 of CM060364.1, forward strand.
ACACCTCGTAAAATCACGACCAATATAATAAAGACCCGTGTCATTGATTTTAAACATGTTATAAACCCGGATCATGACTAAAAAGGATATATGAAGAAATTAAAAGTGTCAACATGTTAATTATTACCTCTGAGTGACCTTTTAACATTTTTCAACTTTAGTAAAATATAATTAGATTCCCATAAAAATCTGATTAAGATTTCATGGGTATCCGGTTAAATCATGTAATGAATAATTCAATATTCAAATCCAAGAATTTGGAATCCCATGTGAAAAATCAACAAATTTCATTCAATAACCTCTTTTTACAAGACTCCAAGGCAACCAATGCAAGGCAATGCATTCTTAGCAATGCAGACCTGATCATATTGGCCTTTACTGCTGATAATGACCAGAGATTCAAGGTATTATAGGTTTCATGGTCAAATGTCAAAAGTTCTCAAAATTTTTATCTTCTGACCAAGTCTTACAGACCGCAAAGAGACCACCTTATGGATCGTAAGGTGACTGATCTAGGCGATAAAAATTAAAAAGTGGATACGGACCGTAAGGCCATAAACTTACGGTCCGTAAGACCTGTAATTGGGCAGAAAAATGGACAGCTGCATGTCCAGCCAATTCCACCGCCTTAGGAAGCTTGTTTTCGAATTCAGGGACTGAGCCAACAATATTACATGTATAGGGGACACCTGGGATCATCAGAAATCAGTTATAGGCTTGTGTGGAATGATCTTGTGAATTTTGAAATCCTATATAAGACCCCATGTTGCAACACTTGAAATTGCTCACTTTGAAATCATTTCAAAACCCATCCTCTGGAGCTCTCTGGACATCAAGAAGTTTTCTTCACTTCCATTTTCGTGCTAAAAGCTCTAGTAAGCATTCTTAGCCTCTCTAGTTCATGTTTTATTAGTCTAATGACCGAAAGTCAAAGCCGTCGTAATTAAGCTTTGACTTAGTGATTAATCACTAATGGTCCAGCCATTATTCGAATTGAAAGTGGCTATGAGTTGGTAATTATGTGGGTAATAAGTCCTTAAAAGGGCACCCTCTGATTATCACTCTAACTTGGTCAATTGTCGGGTCAAACTTAATATTAAAAAGTCAACAGAAAGCTATTTTGCAAATAAACTCATAATTAACAATGTAGAAGCTATAAAACCTGTTTTAACACTTATTTAACTTGGTAATTAATTTAAGAACATGTCTAAGCATGTTCAACCCGACAATTTTGAGTTTAGGCTCGGTTCAGAACCGAAAGTCGCAAAAGTAGACTTTTGCTTTGACTTTCAGTTCTGACCCGATTTAGCTTAGTTTAGATATGCCTTAGAGTTCCATTAGGACCAGGTTATAGGTTAGTATAATCCTCTGAGGTTATACAACTTGGTTCCTAATTAATCCGATTCATTTGAATGTTTCCGTTAATTGCTTAAATGTTGACCATTATGCCCTTTTGACCTTAAAACGAGATTTTTGAAAATGTGAGAGGACAAAAACCTTTGTTACTAATTTTTAAACAGGTCCTAAAAATTTGACATCAGTTTGAGGTCTAAATTAGGAGTTATGCTCAATATCGTAATTTGAAAGCTTTTTATTAATTAAACGACATTATTAGCATAAAGCCTATCTAAACCCAAATTTTGACACCAAAATTTTTACCCACTGATGTAATATAATATTTTGGGATTTTTGAAGATTTTTATTTATTTTTAAACTGAACATAACATAGGGTTCTTGCTTTGATTCAGTAATTGTCGGTTATACCCTTTTTACTAATAAAATAAGTCTTACATAACATTTTAATACCAAATCTTTTGCTACTGATTTTATATGATAAATAAAATATTTTAAGCCTTCTGGGCTGATAAAAATCTCAGTTTTCCTTATATAACCTTAAAATCGCCTAAAACCGACTTTTTATGTGTTTTAAACGCATAGTATGGGTTAAAACTATTTTTGGCATATAAGACTTAATACCTACTAATGTTTTAAGTAAATTTTTATACTTTAACAGTAAGAAAAAGTTTTGAACTCATATTTCCAAATTTGACCTTTAAAGCTTATGTGAAATGACCAAAATGCCCCTACGGTGCATAGTTTGGCTATAAATGATAAATTTCACATATGCAATACCTTACTGAAATGACTTGAAAAAATAAATATTTTTACTAATCATTTAAGACCAGAACCTCAGATTAATATGTAACCTCTTTTATAATCTTTAAAATGACCAAAATGCCCCTACGGGGCTTAAATTGATTTTAAATTCGTTTTGGGCATAATGGAAGGTATCCTACTAATATCACAAAATATTTAAGGCATATTAACTTAGGAAACCTGTTCATGACTCTTTTGGTTTCCTGTTATGCATTTATCACGTTCGGTACAGTTTATGTAACTAGTTTGCATAAATTAACCGAAACAGGTCAAACCACATCATGTTCACTTCAAAATCCACAATGTATTTAGTTTACCCATATTATACAAGTCTTCATACTTGTCGGGTCTAAACCACCTTCTAATCCGGTCTTCGTTCAATCTTGCGTTTTGAACCGTATACCTTTCTTTAAAACTAACCGGTCTAAGTTTAAACTTAAGTAAGTCCCGTTAGGAATCTAATAGGTTATTAAAACCTTCATTCCAGATTTAGGTGCCCAGTAAAAGATATTTGCACTTGCTGATTTGTACAGTTGGGATAAATTTGTATAATTGCTCAGGTAAATACTTTTAAGTTATTTTCCCTTATACGGGCTTGGGGTACGGTATATAAAATACCGCTTGGTCATGTATTGAATTTTTAATCATAAGAAGGTTAAATCATTGAAATAAACCGTTTAATCAGTTTTGTTTGTTTTAAGCCTTTGGGGGGGGGGGGTTAATGACCATGTCCTGGATATCCTCGGCTCATTCATTGAAATGGCCACGACTTAAGCACGGGGTGTAGGCATACACCCGCCGGTGCGTATGTAAAAATAATGTACCCGCCTGTTCGAGAATAACTCGCCGTGGGATATATTATGTGGTGTGTCTATTAATCTTTAACCCAGTATTCAGCCCGGGGTACTGAACATATAATAAACATGTAATTCTTTTACAAGTTTATTTTTAAATAATTATCCGAAGTTATAAAAGATATTTTGTGCCTTGTGCATTCAAATCAATTTTCTTAAACAATTTCAAAATGAGTCGGTTAATTGTATTTACCAGTGAAAACTGACGTATTTTCCAAAAAGGTTATGTGCAGGTACTAATCGAAATGGGTTGGCTACTCCTAGCATCAATAAAGAGTCTTGCAAGCTAAGATATTTATAAATCTGTTGAACAATGTTCCTTTTAACTTGATCCGCCTGTGGATCCCTTACAACTGTTTTTGTAATAATTGATATTACTTTCATTCGGTTTGTAATGTTGGTATTTTTAGTCTTCCGTTGTGTATTAAACTGTGATAAGTTGTCTATGACGATATCAACTACGTCACGATACTCCCCACCGGGCCCACCGGAAATACGTGGAAATATCGGGGTGTGACATGTTGGTATCAGAGCCAACATTGAGTGAATTAAGCGCTAGCCTTTTGTGTTTAATCTCAATGACACAGTTTGCACATTCCTCGATTTCCGAGTCTAGACAAAGAACTTAGGACTAATCCTAATTTATTTTATTTTGCCCTTTATTGTTTTCCTTTGTTGTTTCTTTTTTTTTTTTTGACAGGTTCAACAAAATGCCACCAAGGTTCCGAAGAGGAGGACGAGGAAAGGGGTCATTCAACGCCCCCAACGATCACGAGGCCGGACCTTCCCACCGTCGAACTCCGTCTGTTACAATGAGCACCAGTCCTCAAGAAGACTGGAGGACCTACTTAGAGCCTGCGAGGCGTTCTGTCTCGCTTAGCTCCTCACCTTCCTACCATGATTCCTTCGGACTCCATCAAGGCAACGAGTCCCACCATTCACGCCATTCCTACCTACCACTGCAGCGGTCGGGGTCACACCTCGCGTTTCAAGACCCGACCCCGTATTTCCAGAGCCGGTTTAACCCGAAAAATTAGATTGAAGAACCAATGGGTCATAACCCATTGGGCTCAGAAGACCATTTCCCTGAAACTCAGGACATCGAGATGGATGATGACCCGGATCCTGTCGAGCCACCATCTGGGACACCTACTCACCCCATCTAGATTTCGGATGGGTCGTCTTTTCATGGATTACCTTATCGTGGTCCAGACAGCTATGAGGCAAGGTTTGCCCAATATGACAGGGTGTTTACTCCCTCTTACAACCCATCGCAGCAGCAGCAGCATCCCTCGGAGGATTCACGTTTTGTAGCGGTCACTCCACCGCCGCCACCGTCGCCAGAGCAGCAACCACCTCCGGAGCCACCGAGGCATAGGAGATCAGGAGCACGGATGTCCGTGCGAGGGAGATTCCATTTCAGCACCCCTCAGCATTCAAGTGGCAGTCATTACCCACCACTATATGAAGACCCACATATGGGTGGGCCTTCAAACCCCGTTTCTGTGCGCCAGTCGCACCACCACCAATGGGTTATGATAACCCGATTCCTTCATACGCCGGTAAAGCGGCGTATAACCCTTTTGAGCAGCCAGCCCATACTAAATACAACTACGCCGAAGTTGACCCATACCTTGTAGCGATGAACTACAATGCTTTTCATCTCGAGGGGCCCTATGGAGTCCCATATCAGACTGGGTACCTGACCTATGGGTACCAATACCCTCCACCTCCTCAACCTCCGCAGCATCAGCAGCCGCAACCGCCGCAGATCCAGCCATCGAAGCAACATGAGATTCTTCAAAGGTTGAGTCAGGTGGAGCGGGAGGTTCAAGAAGAGCGTAGGAGCCACCGAGGATTTCTCAAAGGTCTGGCGAATCTAATCAAGGGAAAGAAGAAAAGGGATTTTTGAAGATTCCTTATTTATTTATTTGTATTGGAATTTCCTTATTTCAATCAAGTCCCTGCGTGGACATCTATTTATGTATTCAGTCCCTGCGAGGATTTGTATTTTCAGTTTAGCCCCTGCGTGGGCAAGTCATTTCTGTTAAAGTCCCGTTTATGGCAAATATGTACTCTTTTAATTTTAGTGGAATGTTTAATTAAAAATTTCATTTTTGTCATTATATGCATAAATATAAAATACGAAATAAATTAAAATATCATTCCTTTTAATTCTGCCATTATATATTAAAGAAAATCTTGAAGGCAAAACCTAGCCATGTGTCGTATTAAGACAGGGCCATGATGGTAATTCCTTGTAAGATTCAAAATCCTTGTTAACATCTGAAAACATGTTAACACTCCTGGCAAATGTGATTCGATAAAATCACGTAAGTCATCCTTATATTGGATCCTTCCAATTCCTTTCTTATATTCAACATCCATTAGTGATGTAATGCCTGCGGGCCATATTCATCGTCATATAAGACAAAAGACAGTTGTAGTCAATGACTCCTTGTCAAGAAAGGTAATGAACTATGATTCAATGCCTTAATGCCTTGATCCTATAAGATCATGGCTTATAGTTTAAATTGTCCCTGTAACCTGGCCTTTTGTGCCATTATAATATATTAATAAATTATGACTGAGGATAACTATGATAAAATCCTGAATGAATATGTTTAATAAATTAACCAATATGGTTTATTTATACCATGGTTAATAAATCATCAAGAGGACAATTCTGTTATAAACTTCTAAATAAATCATTGTCATTAATTTATGTAGCAAACAAGCTACATGGCAGAATCAGAAGAAGTCAACAGTCATCCAAGGGAGAATCATGATACTACCAGGATCAACGTAACTCGTGCCGAACTTCAAGCATTGATTGATAATGCTATTACTAAGGCCATGGATAGGCAGTTTAATGAATCAAGTGGTACTCTGAGCAAGACCCTATCGGTACCTCATTCCAAATCACACCTTAAGACTCACTATGTGGCTCATAGTAAGCCACCATCTAAAACTCACGAGTCAAAGAAGGATGATGGCCAACACTCTTCAAACCAGCATAGCGTTCCATCTAAGAAGATTGTATTTGATAAGGAGCCACGAGCAAAAACTTGTTCTTATAAGTATTTCGTCTCCTGCAAGCCCAGGGATTTCACTGAGGAAAAAGGAGCCATTGATTGCATGACGTGGCTAGATGAGATGGATACGGTAGTTGATATTAGTGGATGTGCAGAGTGATGTGTTCAAATATTAACATATAAATTTCATCAAATGAGGCATAAAACTAACCCTTTTTTAGTACTAATGTTGGAAAAAGTGTGCTTTTGTCTTCCTTTTGTATTTTCAGGATTAAATGAGCTCAAATTAACAAAAGAAGCAAAAAGACATCAAAATCTAACATAAATACAAGAAAAGGAACAAAACGTGACATGCCCGACCCCACGACAGCATCTTCCCAAAAAACAAGAAATCAGAGGCCTGAACACGCCCCGTGCTCAGCCAGCACGGGGGCGTGCCCAAGTGTCAGCAGAAAAGACAAAGTGGTAGAAGCTTCTATTGCCCACCACGGGGTCGTGCTCAGCGGACACGGGGCCGTGGTCAACTATAAGATTCACACAATCCAGGCAAATCTTCATAGTACAAAGATTCTTCTGCACACGGGGTCGTGCTCAGCGGACACGGGGGCGTGGTCAACTAATAAGACAAAGCTGCATTTAATGAAGAAAGAGAGGATGTGGACACGGGGCCGTGCCCACTGGACACGGGGCCGTGCCCGAGCTTCTGTTCAGCCTATAAATAGGAGTGCTTGGCTCAAGCTCAAACCATCCCTTGGCACACCACCTCTCTCACACTTCACCCACCACCCACCACCATCATAACACCATCATCCACCACCATCATCCATTGTCCATCGTAGAGTGTGTGAGTCGTCTCGGGATCCAAGATTGATCGTAAGAGTTCTTGACAATCAAGGCCATGTTTGCCTAAGTCTCTTACATCACTTGGTGAAGACAAAGTGTCAAGTGTAATACTTTTTATTTCTAATCTTTTTCACTTTTTATTTGGTTTTGTATTAATGACTTTAATAACTAGTTACTTATGTTGAAGGTGATCTTTCCTTATCGTTTGTCCGTGGTGTCTTGGCATTATTTTACTGTCTATATAAAATCAAAGATTTTCACCATTCATATCTCCACGGTCTATATGGAGGTATGTTGGCTACCTGGTCGGGGGTTAAGGGAACGGTTTGGTAAAGGTCTTGACATTGTTCAGTGTTTAGAGGTCCTGCAATGGACCTGGGTCAAATTTAGTAGGACCTCCTTCAATACTTAACGGTATTGGATGGCGGGGGTCCAAACTCTTTGATCCCCTCATAAGTTAACTACTATTAATACTATAACCCGGCTATTTAGGATTGTATCCCTGCTGACTCAGACTACTTAGTCGAGGGTAACGTCACCTCCAAAAGAGGGGCCTACCATAATATTGCATTAATAACTTAATTCATTATCTTCCAATAATCCACCCTTTTAGGATTGTATCCTTGCTGACTCAAACTACTGGGGTGAGGGTAACGTCACCTTCAAAAGAGGGGCCTACTACAATAACTAAGATAATCTCTTAATTATGTGCAAAAGTGCGGAAATAATCAAAGGTTACACTAGATACGAGTCGGAACCAAGTGATTCATCTTGTCTATCTATTTTTCTTTTTATTTTACTTTTCAGCATTTTAGTTAGTTTTTATTTTTCTTAGTTTAAAAACCTTTTTCTAAACTTTTTATTTTGATTAGACGTTGAGGATAAACTGGTATTAAAAGCTCTTGTGTCCTTGGACGACCTCGGTATCTTGCCAACACTATACTACGCTCACGATGGGTGCACTTGCCCATATGTGTGTTTAGTGTTAGTAAAATATCGTGTTTTATAAATTTAAAACTTGGCTAAAATAAGTGTTAAAGAGGCTTAAAATATACACCAAATATATATAACACTTCAAACGCATCAAGTTTTTGGCGCCGTTGCCGGGGACACAAGGATTTTAAGAAAGTTCGGAATCAACGGCCTAATCGTTTTTCTTATTTTTCATTTTTTTAGGATTTTTTTTAGTTTTTCAGCTTTTGCAGAACTCAGCACGGGCCGTGCCCGCTGAACACGCCCCGTGCCCAATCATTGGAACTGGCAATCCTGTTTTAAGTCAGACAGTAAGCTGAACACGGGGCCGTGCCCACTCAACACGCCCCCATGCCCAAGTTTCAGTTATTGAAAACAGAACCGTAAGATCCCGACGGTTGGTAATTTCTGACACAAACATGAGTGATACTGATACTTTTTACTTTCGGCACTCTTATGGTACTATGTGGTGTCAATTATGTGGTGGTAACCATAAAGAATTAGAATGCTTTTTTTTCTAAATTATAAACCCCACTATATAGACCCATCATTTCCTAGTATCCTTAAGAGGGGCGAAAGTAAAAATAATCCCTATCGCTCCCTCGAATGCGCCCAACCAGATATTCTAGGAGAAATGCTTCTCGATGAATTATTTCAACTAGAAGATCTAATTTTTAATTGGTTAGAAGAACTTAGGGGAGACCTCAAAAATCTTCTCCAAGACGATAACCAAGAAGAAAGGTTGGAAACGCATTCAAACAACTTCATTGCTCCCAATTATACTTCTAACTCTAGTGAGGACTTGAGCGATAGTCGTCCCTGTGTCGATGGTGCCATGAAGGACTCCCCATCGACTTCGTTCGATGCATACATAGACCTGAGCGATTCGACATACACCTTCTTTAACGAGAGCCCGGGAAAGGGTTGGACTTGTCCACCTACATATAGCATAGGAATCACCCTCACCGACAACCTCTTGCGTTCTCGTCTTAATCTAGAATAATTAAGGTATCTTAGGCACTTTGGGGTTGTTCCATCCAGTAAGGAACCGCCCGATCCGGATAAGTTCCTTAATAATAGACGCACTTTATAAAACAGTTTTCCGACACGGGGCCGTGCCCAGGTCAACACGCCCCCGTGTCCACCAAAAGATTCCCTTCTGACTTTTGTTAGAATACGGACAAAATGTGTCAGGATCTTTCCTGCACACGGGGCCGTGTCCAGCCGACACGGGGCCGTGTCCAGCACGCTGTCGTTTTCTATAAATGCAGCCAAGAACCCTGCACATTTGGACCATCTAGGGACAGAGATTTGGAGGGATTTTCTGACTTACCATCCTAGGTATGTTCTAAAAGAAGGTTCTTACAAGCATCTTGTCATTTCCTCTTTTATCCATTGCCTTCTTCTTCATCTTTCTTGCACCAAGAACTCCATTAAAGCTTGATTTCAAGCTTTGTTGTGATGTTTATTGAATTTTTGTTCAAGGAATCTTGTTAAAAATAAGTTGCATAACATTGTTTTAAGTTATTTCTGCTCAAAAAGCTTCATAAGATAAGAAAAATAATTTGAAACCCCAAGATTCCTTGTTCTAAAAATCTGCAGAAAGTTGAACACGGGGCCGTGCTCTTTGAGCACGGGGCCGTGCCCGTGGTACTGTTTCATTAAAACAAACTGTTTTTGGTTTGTTTTCGTAGAATTTCGAGCCAAAACAGCGGAACCTCTTCTGCACACTCAAGGAACAGCTGTAGGTCCCCTATTCGTATGGATCTTCACAGAATTGTCAATCCAATCAAGAGTGCGGAATCCTCTTGATCAGAATATCACAGAAAACGTGTAGAAAACAGAAACAACAAATCACTTTCAAACCGGATCTTTATTGATTATCTATCAAAGTGATTACAATCAATCAAGATCCCTAACCACACTCAAATTCGTCTAAGCTAGCTCTCACGAATTTCTATGCCTCTCAAATTCTGTTTTTGGCTGATTAACTGATTAACCTAAACCCTAAAGCCTAACCTTGTTTATATAACACAAGGTTACTACTTGGGCCAAGGTTAAACATCATGGACTGCGAATTGGACAGGCCCAATTCGCCCCCACACACCCAATTCATTGGGTTTTGTTTAGCCCAAACTCTATTATCTCATTAATACAAAGCTAAACCCGCTAACTGTTTATCGTTTAACTAATTACAAGATATCTAAAGACCAAATCCAAGCTGTTGTCACAAACATGCACCAACAAACTCCCCCTTGACAATAGCTTCATAAAATAACTTTGTCTTCAGTCATCTTGCAATCTTCATGTAGTCTTGTATTGTCTTTGGTCTTTGGATAGCTTCAGCTTTAATAGCTTCTGTCAGCAACAGACTCCCCCTAAGCTGATGCATCCAATCACCAAATCTTCAAAAACTTTAGCGTTTGAGTAAACTCCAGTTCAGCATTTGAATAGCAATCTTCAAACTCTTCAACTTTGTCTGCAATGTAGAAAGGAGGTTCTACCATGCATCCAATCAAACTCTCATCTCTTCACAGCAACTCATCAACTTCTCAGCAACATAGCAACTTCTCAGCAACACAACAACTTCTCAGCAACACAGCAACTCATCACTTTAACTTCTCAGCAACATACTGCTTCAATCTGTTTACTATAAAACAAACATCTCGAGAAACCATAAGAATTTTTCAACATAAGTTAAACAGATTATTATTATTCAAGAGATTTGTTAAACTGTATAACAGATTAAGCCTTTTCCAATTTATCACCAACACACAAAACTTTTTAATCATAACCCGCATGATTTAAAATTTTGAACTCACTTTCTAACACCGTCTCCCCCTATCAGTAACAATTCCTCCAAGAATAACAGTTTTCCGTACGTTAAGAATTTTAAACAGGAAAAGACACTATTTTTGGATTTTTATATTTTCTGAAAGCAAGTAAATAACAAAAGTAATAAACACTCTATTTTTGTGAGAATCACTGGTAAGAAGATCATATCAGCACAATCAAACTGTTTCACACTATTGGATAATTCTTTATGTAATTTTTTTTTTTTGTGAAAAGCAGTCCAAGACGATTACCAGTATGTTTGTCCACTTAAACAAAATGCATGAACATTTCAAGTTCCATTACCGTATGATACGTTAAGGTAATTTTATTACTGATATACTAGTGTGTCCCACTTCAGGATATACCCCCACGATCAAGGTATGCACAAAGATTCATCGTAGTAGGTGAGTATACTGATGTCATCCTTTAAGATATCCTGACAGTGCCTAGGTCTGCATATAATCTGTTTTATCATGTTTTGATTGCTTAACAATGAACACCCAAATAAATACTAATCAAATCCTGGAAATATAAACAACACACTCTATCATGCAAGTATCTTCCCTACCACATATTTCACAAGTCCAATCCAGAATTCTAAAATCTTAACTGGGAATAGGTTGAGAAGAGAACAGAATAGATCTTTAGGAGAGATGGTATAATATACAGATCAAATGAGTTTTCTCAGTTTGATATAGGTTTATTGGGTTTCTTTTGGGCACTTGAGGGCCTCTTTCGGGTGTATTAGATCTATAGCGCGACAACGTACAGCTAGGTTAGCATGTATCTGGATGCAGCAGAAGCTATCGTTGCCTAGCACCTCCAGGTCAGCATATATCTGGATGCAGCAAAGGAGGTACACGACTTTTTTCAGAGAAGATTTCAGAATCAGATCAAAATTGTGTGTATCGGGACAACATACAGACATTCAAATAGAAATGAGCTAATTCCAAGTGACTTTCTTTCCTGGGGTCATGTACAATTTTAGTTCTTAACAGAAAGACAGTCAAGATATCCCCAGATGAAATAACAGTATAAAGACCCAAAACTTCAGATTTTGGCAATCTATCAACGCAAGATTTAAGGTCATTAAACCATACACCACTGATGTGTTCCCCACTCATACACAGTTCATTTAAGTTTATATCACATTGGTAAGTTGATTATTTCATGTTTTTTGCCTACTGGTACATCATATAATGAAGCTGCTATCACACTTAAGCATTTTAATTTCAGTTTCAGTGTGACAGTCTAACTTGCTGATGTACAATCATTTCTCCTTTTTCACACAATGACAACTCATTTTTTTTATTTTCTATTTTTTTATGTTTTTGATTTTTCAAATTTTTTTTTAATTTTTAAGAAAAACAGTAAACTATTTACAAAAATTCTTATGAAAAACCAGTTATTCAGGATTCCTCATCCCGTTGAGTTCGACTAAATGTTCAAAGCGAGCCCTGTCAAAAGCTTTAGTATAAAGATCTGCCAGGTTATCTAGTGTGTCAACTCAGCACTTTGAACCTCAATTTAAATCAATCAATATAAATATATCAACAATCTCACATCCCCCTTCATATGCCTAGAGCAGCCATTATCAACATAAGTTGATAATCCTCCTTAGCAGCTCCTGCACACACCAACTAAGAAATTAGTTAGATTGGGGGACCCAAGCCTTAATGGTCTTGGGTCATCCAAATTCACCAACTATTTGAACATCCATCCAATATCCATTACTCCTAACTGGAGTCTTGGATCTTAGACCTGTTGATGGAATTTGATTTCCATAAGGTCTCTGGTCCTGAGGGTTCCATATATGTTTGGACTATTTGACCTTTGGAAATTTTAATTTTCCTCTCTGTTTTTCACTAAGTTGTGCTTCACTCTTTTTGTTAGGACAGCAGCTTGCTACATGTCCCTTGAGGTGACATTTGAAGCACGGTCTCCTTTTCAAAGACTTCTTAGCTGGAGTCTCTGAGGTAGATCCCTTATCAGATGGTGATGATCCCTTGGATGAACCTTGTTCAGTTTGCTTGATTTCAGATTTTTCTATGCTCTTAGTTTTAGCAAACTCTACATTTGATTCATTTTCAATAACAGTTGTTTCATTTTTCATATCACTACCTTGAACAAAATTAATCTTTTTGACAAAAGCTTGATTTTTATTCTTAGGCGGTGAATTTTTTCTTTTCAAATCATCACTCTCAGATCCATCACCTTGACTTGATGTGGATGCGAAACTACTTGGTGTGGATGCCATAAAGTCTGCTAGCTCATCTTCACTAGGCAGGAATGAATAGTTATGACTAAGAGGAGGTGGAACTTCATTAAAGCCTTGGAAGCCCACACTTGTCTTGTCATTACTCTTCTTTAACCCACCCATCATGTGTTTCATTACAAAAGACGAATCTCTGAATTGACCTAATTTCTTTTCAAGTTCAACAATTTTGAGTTGTGCATCTGACAACTCTTTGCATTTTTCAGAAATCTCTTTTGTTTTCTCAGCCATCATGTCATGAGCTAAATCTATTACTTGAAGTTTTTCATTTAACTTGCATGTTAAAGCTTCAATTTCAGCTTCACAACCTTTTATCTTCTTCAAGTATGACGATTCATTTCTTTTAGCAAAAAAAATTGCTTCTTTTATGTTAGACATCTCACTTACCAGACTTTGGTTTTGTGTTGACAACCTGTCAACCTCACCCTGTAGTTCACGACATCTCAAACATACTGAATTAGATTGTACCTCTTTCTCATGAAATTCTGAGATTTCATCAGCAACAACCTGTTCAGCTTCACTCTCTTTCTCCACTTCAGCATCCACTTTTGCTTCAGCATTCTCCACTTGAGCTTCAGCATTTTTTACTTCAGATTCAGCATCACTCACAGTAGTTTCAGCCTCATCAACTGGCACTATCTCTGCCATGAATGCCTGAGTGGCACTCTCATTTCCCTGATATCGCTTTTGTAATGCATCCCACATATCCTTTGAATTAGTGTACTTGTTGAAGGTATGCTTGATGCTATCAGGTAAGGACATTTTAATTGCAGCCAATGCTCTCTTTTCAGCTTCATACTTCCTTTTATCATCCTCTTGCATGTTCACATAGTCTGTTCTACGTGGTCTGCCCTCAAAATCATGTGTAGGGTTTATGTACCCATCTTCAATGCAGATCCACATGCGTGAATCCTGAGATTCAATGAAGGATTTGAAGTTGTCCTTCCATGTAAGATAATTCTCCACCTTCATCATCTTAGGTGCTTTCAAATTCATCATGTTTGACATTTTAACGCAAACAGACTGGTAAAACCGTACAAAATATCTCCGAAAACAGTGGTTACTAACTTACACCGTTAGAATCGTCTCGAAAAGACAAATCCAATGATATATAATGTCGAAAACCGTATTCGGGATTTTCCAGAGTTTTTTTTTACCCTAAAAATCCAAGGAATTCAACGGTCTAAACGGTTCTGTCTAACGAGCTACGGATCACTTTCTATTTGCAAAACACTGAAATTTTATCGACGCTTGCCAACTGAAATTCCACCCTATTAATTATGCTAATAATTTCGCTGGTTATCCAGTTAATTTCGCTGGTTATGCTGCTTAATTCGCTGGTAACTTAAATTCGCTGGTCAACGAAGTTAATTTTGCTGGTCTATTTCGCTGATCAAGTTCGCTATTACGATGACCTGTAAAGTCTCCGAAAACCGTGATAATTTCGCTGTGGAAAATTATACGGTTACCAAAGTCGCCTTTGGATTTAACTTCGCCGGTCACCAAGTAATTTAGTCACAAATTCGCTGGTGTGTTAATTTCGCTGGTCAGTCAGCAAAATAAATCAAATTCGCCAGTTAAGTTTGGAAACTTGATCTGATTGAAATTTTGAAGATTTTTCTGATTCTCTAACACGAATCTGCAAAATCAAAACAAGCAAATCAGCAACGTAAAACCGAAAATTATGAAGAACTGATTGAATAAACACGAAGAACACGAAGAACAGTCTTCGAATCTTCAAGTCTATCAGCCGAAAACTTTTCCAGAATCAACCGAATCTTTCCCAGAAATCCTGCAAACCACCAAACAAAACAAACCAGAAGATCAAACAGCCAAAAAATTCGAAAATTTTATCAAAAATTTCAAAACCCTAATTTTTCAGGTTTTCAAAATTTCGAAAATTTCTTCCTGTTTCTGCAGCCAACAATCCTGAACCGAGCTTTCAAGAGCCTAATGCTCTGATACCAATTGTAGGTCCCCTATTCGTATGGATCTTCACAGAATTGTCAATCCAATCAAGAGTGCGGAATCCTCTTGATCAGAATATCACAGAAAACGTGTAGAAAATAGAAACAGCAAATCACTTTCAAACCGGATCTTTATTGATTATCTATCAAAGTGATTGCAATCAATCAAGATCCCTAACCACACTCAAATTCGTCTAAGCTAGCTCTCACGAATTTCTATGCCTCTCAAATTCTGTTTTTGGCTGATTAACTGATTAACCTAAACCCTAAAGCCTAACCTTATTTATATAACACAAGGTTACTACTTGGGCCAAGGTTAAACATCATGGACTGCGAATTGGACAGGCCCAATTCTCCCCCACACACCCAATTCATTGGGTTTTGTTTAGCCCAAACTCTATTATCTCACTAATACAAAGCTAAACCCGCTAACTGTTTATCGTTTAACTAATTACAAGATATCCAAAGACCAAATCCAAGTTGTTGTCACAAACATGCACCAACAACAGCCGACAGGAAAGAAGGCCATCGATTGAAGCAACTCTCGTAAGATACGTAATGGCGCTACGTGAAGCACTTGACGAGATGACTTCAGTGGAGGAGGTCCTCATTGACCGTATAAATTATCTCTCGGTGGGGTTGGAAAACAGTTTCCAGGAAATAAACCTCTTGCACCAGAGGTTAAACATTCTGGTAACACCTCCCATGGAACCAATCCTCCCTCAAGAGGATTGGAACCTCTCACTTGGAATCCAAAATCCTACCGGTTGGGACGACATTCCGGCGGAACCTCCTTTTGAAGAACTCCAAGAAATCCCGGTAGAAGTTACACCTCCTCAACCCGATGCTCATGAGCCCGCTTTTCTTCTCCCTGGGGAGATCGAAGAGTGGCTCGCCGATGTATGAGGAGCCCATACTCGTAGGAAGAAGTCATCAAGCCACTTTTAACCGAGAGATCTATCCTTTCAGAAATTTTGCTAGTAGAATAAATAGTAGGCTAGAAACTTCTTGGACTTCTTGCGTTTCTTTGACCTAACTAGCTAATATTTTAATTTTTAGGACTATTATGTAATTCTCTCTATGATTAATGAATGATGGTTTTAGTTAAATTGGTGTTATGAATGGTGTTGAAATGAATAAAACACACTTGAGATGGCAAAGGATGCAAGGGAAACTTGAACCAGCACTCCATACAGGAAAACAGAACCATCCGACAAATTTCTTCATTTACAGTAAGCTCGGCACGGGCCGTGTCCACCCAACACGGCCCCGTGCTGCACTGTCTGCAGAAAAAGACCCAGTTCAGGTAACTGGACACGGGCCGTGTTCACCCAACACGCCCCCGTGTCCAGACTTCTGTTTCTCTTGTTTCAATTTTGTTACTGGCACTTGAACACGGGGCCGTGCCTGGATCACACGGGGCAGTGTTCAGCGCCCAGTAACACAATTTTTTTGCTTTTTACACCTTTTTACACATCCAATCAACCTAAAAACTTATTTTTGGGACACATTGAGGACAATGTGTAATTTAAGTGGGGGGGGGGGATGCTAAAACCTTGAATCTCGCAAGTCCTAAATACAAGCCTTACACAAAACTCTATTGGAACCGCTAATCACCCCAAATTTTTTCAAAAATTTTTCATTTTTTTTACTTGTCTAGGTTTAACTCGGGAAATTCAAGTTCTTAAAAAGGTTATATTTTTACGAATTTACAACCGATAGTGTCGTGATAAAAAGAACCAACATAAGAAAATTATGAAAAGGCATGACAAGCTTAGTTAAAATTTGATTATATATACTTGATCACATAAAAACCCATTCCCACAAAAGTGAGTTTTGAGCCTTTATTGAGCATACACTTACATATCATTTGACTAAATGCTCATTTTTCGTTTCTTGTGTGAATAGCCGCTTGGTTCTTACGACTCTAGAACTTGCCATGACGATACATTCTCAATCCTTACCAACTTAAACCCGAGTAAGTAAATGATGGAGGCATTAGGACTAACCTTTTTATTTCTACACCATTATTTTTCTTTTTTTTACCACCTACCCAAAATCTCCCTAGTTAGCCCCTTTGAGCCTAAACCTTTTCATTTCATAACCCAAACCAAAAACCCTTTTTACCCACCAAAACCTTTTTCATTTTTAACCCTTTGTTTTAGTAACAAGTTCGGTTCTTCATATGACTTTTCAAAATATATATATATATATATATATATTTTTTGTTGATGATGAAGCAAAAGAAAATAAACAAACAAGTTCATCAAAAAAAAATAACTTTGTTTGAATAAATAGCTTCATCAAAATAAAAGTTATAGAAAGTCTTACGAAAACCGACACTTGTTACGCTTTTCGCCCTTTTTCTACTAACCACTAACCACCAACCCAACTACCTACCTTTAACCCAAGCCTAACCCTTAACCCACAAAGTCCTCTTGTTATTTACAAAGGTATATAAGTTAAAAAGGAGGAGGATTGATTGCTTGGCAAGCCTATGGTAGGAGTAAGTTCCATGCCGCTCTCGAGTGATCCACAAAAATACATTTTCGGCCGAGTGTTGAGTGATCCCCGTGAGGTATGTGAACTTGTATATAAATAGGATTTTACAAAGGCATGTTATGCCCTAATAAGTAATTTATCTTATGAAAAGTTTTTAATAAATCATGACGAATAGGATTGTAAATAAATAAAAATTAAATTAAATAAAGAATCTTGGAAATCCCGACACTCTACGACAAGCCCAAAACCTTCTTTTCTACCCATTCCAATTGGGAGTGTAAATAGCTACATATTAAAGAGTTTTGCTTGAGGGCAAGCAAAGATTCAAGTGTGGGGGTATTTGATGTGTTCAAATATTAACATATAAATTTCATCAAATGAGGCATAAAACTAACCCTTTTTTAGTACTAATGTTGGAAAAAGTGTCCTTTTGTCTTCCTTTTATATTTTCGGGATTAAATGAGCTAAAATTAACAAAAGAAGCAAAAAGACATCAAAATCTAACATAAATACAGGAAAAAGGAACAAAACGTGACATGCCCGACCCCACGACAGAATCTTCCCAAGCAAAACAAGAGATCAGAGGCCTGAACACGCCCCGTGCTCAGCCAGCACGGGGGCGTGCCCAAGGGTCAGCAGAAAAGACAAAGTGGTAGAAGCTTCTATTGCCCACCACGGGGCCGTGCTCAGCGGACACGGGGTCGTGGTCAACTATAAGATTCGCACAATCCAGGCAAATCTTCATAGTACAAAGATTCTTCTGCACACGGGGTCGTGCTCAGCGGACACGGGGGCGTGGTCAACTAATAAGACAAAGCTGCATTTAATGAAGAAAGAGAGGATGTGGACACGGGGCCGTGCCCACTGGACACGGGGCCGTGCCCGAGCTTCTGTTCAGCCTATAAATAGGAGTGCTTGGCTCAAGCTCAAACCATCCCTTGGCACACCACCTCTCTCACACTTCACCAACCACCCACCACCATCATAACACCATCATCCACCACCATCATCCATTGTCCATCGTAGAGTGTGTGAGTCGTCTCGGGATCCAAGATTGATCGTAAGAGTTCTTGACAATCAAGGCCATGTTTGCCTAAGTCTCTTACATCACTTGGTGAAGACAAAGTGTCTAGTGTAATACTTTTTATTTCTAATCTTTTGCACTTTTTATTTGGTTTTGTATTAATGACTTTAATAACTAATTACTTATGTTGAAGGTGATCTTTCCTTATCGTTTGTCCGTGGTGTCTTGGCATTATTTTACTGTCTATATAAAATAAAAGATTTTCACCATTCATATCTCCACGGTCTATATGGAGGTATGTTGGCTACCTGGTCGGGGGTTAAGGGAACGGTTTGGTAAAGGTCTTGCCATTGTTCAGCGTTTAGAGGTCCTGCAATGGACCTGGGTCAAATTTAGTAGGACCTCCTTCAATACTTAACGGTATTGGATGGCGGGGGTCCAAACTCTTTGATCCCCTCATAAGTTGACTACTATTAATACTATAACCCAGCTATTTAGGACTGTATCCCTGCTGACTCAGACTACTTAGTCGAGGGTAACGTCACCTCCAAAAGAGGGGCCTACCATAATATTGCATTAATAACTTAATTCATTATCTTCCAATAATCCACCCTTTTAGGATTGTATCCTTGCTGACTCAAACTACTGGGGTGAGGGTAACGTCACCTTCAAAAGAGGGGCCTACTATAATAACTAAGATAATCTCTTAATTATGTGCAAAAGTGCGGAAATAATCAAAGGTTACACTAGATACGAGTCGGAACCAAGTGATTCATCTTGTCTATCTGTTTTTCTTTTTATTTTACTTTTCAGCATTTTAGTTAGTTTTTATTTTTCTTAGTTTAAAAACCTTTTTCTAAACTTTTTATTTTGATTAGACATTGAGGATAAACCGGTATTAAAAGCTCTTGTGTCCTTGGACGACCTCGGTATCTTGCCAACACTATACTACGCTCACGATGGGTGCACTTGCCCATATGTGTGTTTAGTGTTAGTAAAATATCGTGTTTTATAAATTTAAAACTTGGCTAAAATAAGTGTTAAAGAGGCTTAAAATATACACCTAATATATATAACACTTCACACGCATCACAGAGAAAGATGTTGTGAAGTATGTTTCACAATCATTTAAGGGAGAAGCTCTAGCTTGGTGGAGGTCCTTAATCCAAGCTACTGGAAAGATATTTTATATAACTTAACATGGGCTCAGTTTGTTGCTTTGATCAAAGAGAATTTATGTCCTCAACATGAAGTTGAGAAGATCGAGACCGGCTTTCTGAAATTGGTTATGAAGAATTTAGACTGTCAGGCGTATCTCACGAGCTTTAATACCATGTCTTGATTGGTTCCATACTTGGTGACACCAGAACCAAAGCGTATAGCCCGTTTCAATGGGGGTTTAGCCCTGGAGATCAAAGCGAGTGTGAAAGTATCAAGACCTACTACCTTTAGGTCAGTAGCTGATTTTTCATTATCTCTTACCCTTGATGAGGTCAGGCAGAGATCGCTTAGGAATTCTGATGCTGGGAAGAGAAAACGTGAGGATGATAACTCACACCATTCAGACAAGAAGCACAAAGGGAACTCTGATCACAAGAAGAGTTCAGGGTTCAAGAAAGAGGACCAACAGTCAGGTGAGAAGCCCAAATGCAAGACCTGCAAGAAGCGCCATTTGGGAAAGTGCAGGTATGAATCAAAGTCCCAATCACAGCCAAGAGCTTGTGGGATCAAAGTCCCAATCACAGCATAAGACGTTGGATTGTAAAAAGATTAAGGATGCAACTTGTTACAATTGTAATGAGAAAGGGCATATCAAGTCCAACTGCCCAAAGTATGCGAAGAAACCTGAAGAAGGCATGAAGACTAATGCCCGGGTCTTCCAAATGAATGCCCAAGAAGCGATCCAAAATGACAACGTGATAACAGGTACCTTTCTTATCAATGATGTTTATGCAAGGGTATTGTTTGATTCGGGTGCAGATAAATCATTTGTAGATAATAAGTTTTGTAAGTTATTAAATCTGTCTGTTAAAACCTTAAGTATAAAGTATGAAGTAGAATTGACCAATGGTACCATAGAAACTGCTTCAACCGTGTTAGATGGATGTTTCATATCCATTAGGAACCAATCTTTTCCATTGTCTTTGCTTCCTTTGAAACTAGCTGGATTCGACATAGTAATAGGTATGGATTGGTTATCTCATAACCAAGCTCAGATCGTTTGTGATAAGAAGCAAGCGGTTATTAAAACACCTTATGGTGAGCCGTTGACAATTCAGGGAGACACTCAGCATGGGTTGCCTAAGCAAGTGTCTATGCTTAAGGCATCAAGGTGCATGAAGAAAGGTTGTGTCATCTATATGGCACAAATGACAATTGATGAACCATAGCCCAAGATTGAAGACATCTCTATCATTTCTGAATACCCTGATGTATTCCCTGAAGAACTACCTGGTTTACCCCCAGATAGGCAAGTGGAGTTCAGAATCGACATTATACCTGGAGCAGCACCTGTTGCAAGAGCACCTTACAGATTAGCACCGACTGAGATGAAAGAGTTGAGGACTCAACTGGATGAATTATTGGCAAAAGGTTTTATTAGACCTAGCTCATCTCCTTGGGGAGCACTGATTCTATTTGTAAAGAAAAAGGATGGATCAATGCGTTTGTGCATTGATTATCGAGAGTTGAACAAGGTTACAATCAAGAACATATATCCATTGCCCAGGATTGACGATCTGTTTGATCAGCTTCAAGGAGCTAGTTACTTTTCTAAGATTGACTTGAGATCAGGTTATCATCAGCTGAAGGTTAGAGATGAAGATGTGCACAAGACTGCATTCAGAACTCGCTATGGTCACTACGAGTTCTTAGTGATGCCGTTCGGGCTCACTAATGCACCAACAGTGTTCATGGATCTCATGGATCTCATGAATCGCGTTTGCAAACCCTATTTGGACAAGCTTGTCATTGTCTTTATTGATGACATTCTTATTTATTCGAAGAATCAGGCTGATCATGAGAAACATCTTCGTTGTATCCTTAAACTTCTTCAACAAGAAAAGCTCTACGCCAAGTTTTCAAAGTGTGAATTTTGGCTTCGTGAAGTCCAATTCCTTGGACATGTGGTTAGTGAGCGTGGTATCCAGGTGGATCCCGCTAAGATTGAAGCTATCATGAATTGGCAAGAGCCAAAGACGCCCACATAGATTCACAGCTTCTTGGGTCTGGCAGGATATTATAGGCGTTTTATTGAAAATTTCTCAAGGATTGCTGCACCCCTAACTTCGTTGACTAGGAAGAATATCAAGTTTTATGGGGGTCCTAAGCAACAAGAATCCTTTGAGATTCTTAAGCAGAAGTTGAGCAATGCTCCTGTGTTGACATTTCCTGAAGGGATCGAAGAATTTATGGTTTACTGCGACGCCTCACACATAGGTATGGGATGTGTGCTCATGCAGAAGGGCAAGGTTACTGCCTATGCTTCCCGACAATTAAAGGTGCACGAAAAGAATTACACCACCCACGAGTTGGAGTTGGGTGCCGTTGTGTTTGCACTAAAACTTTGGAGGCATTATTTATATGGTACCAAGTGTGTGATCTATTCTGATCATAAGAGCCTTCAGCATCTGTTTAATCAGAAAGATCTGAACATGAGACAGCGTCGATGGATGGAGACACTGAATGATTATGATTGTGAAATCCGATACCATCTAGGTAAGGCGAATGTGGTCGCCGATGCTTTGAGCAGAAAGGAAAGGGTTAAGCCCATTAGAATCTATGCCAAGAGCATTGAATTGAAGAACAGCTTAAATGAAAGATTGTTAGGCGTTCAGAAGGAAGCTGTATTGGAAGCCAACAATCATAATGAAAAGTTGGGAGTAACTGCTGAGCAGTTATCATATGGCAAGGATGGAATCCTAAGATTGAATGGATGAATATAGGTTCCAATCTATGGAGGACTTTGAAACGTTATCCTCCAAGAAGCCCATAGTTCCAAGTATTCTGTTCACCCTGGTAGTGACAAGATGTACCAGGATTTAAAGGCAAATTACTGGTGGATAGGTTTGAAGAAATCTATAGCCACTTATGTGGCCAAATGTCTGACATGCTCTCAAGTTAAAGCAGAACATCAGAAGCCGTCAGGTTTGCTGCAACAACCTGAACTTCCCACCTGGAAGTGGGAAATGGTAACTCTGGATTTCATTACTAAGTTACCAAAGACGAAGCGAGGAAATGATACTATTTGGGTTATAGTAGACAGATTGACCAAGTGAGCCCACTTCCTACCTATAAAGGAAACACACAGCTCAGATAAGTTAGCTCAGCTGTATGTGGACGAGATTGTATCTCTTCACGGAGTGCTAGTGTCTATCATCTCTGATAGGGATACGAGATATACATCGCATTTTTGGAAAAGCTTTCAGCAATCCTTGGGCACCCGATTAAACTTCAGCACTGCATATCATCCTCAGACGGATGGTTAGAGTGAGCGTACAATTCAAACACTGGAAGATATGCTAAGGGCTTGTGTTATTGATTTAGGTGGAAGTTGGGATGATCACCTTCCATTGATTGAATTTTCATTCAATACTAGCTATCATTCGAGTATTCAAGCTGCACCTTTTGAAGCTTTGTATGGAAGAAAGTGCAGGACGCCCGTTTGTTGGGCAGAAGTTGGAGATGTCCAACTAATAGGACTTGATATAGTCCTGGAGACGACAGATAAGATTGTGCAGATACGTGATCGTCTCAAAGCTGCAAGGGATAGGCAGAAAAGCTACGCAGATAAAAGGCGTAAACCTCTTAAATTCGAAGTAGGTGACAAAGTATTACTTAAGGTATCACCCTGGAAAGGGGTGATGCGTTTTGGCAAGAAAGGCAAGTTAAGCCCAAGATACATAGGACCATTCGAGATCATCGAATGTGTCGGAACAGTGGCTTACAAGTTAAACCTGCCTGAAGAGCTCAGTGGAATTCATAATGTGTTCCGCATCTGCAATCTAAAGAAGTGTCTAGCCGATGAATCGCTAGCCATGTCACATCAGGATGTGCATATTGATGAGAGCTTAAAGTTTGTTGAAAAAACTTTGTCGATTGAGGATCGACAGGTTAAGAAGCTTTGAAAGAAGCATGTACCGATTATAAAGGTTAAATGGGATGCTCGTAGAGTCCCGAATACACATGGGAGGTTGAATCTATAATGAAACAGAAGTACCCTCATTTATTTCAGTAAATCTCAAGGTCGAGATTTCTTTTAAGGGGGTGAGGATGTAACACCTCGTAAAATCACGACCAATATAATAAAGACACATGTCATGGATTTTAAACATGTTATAAACCCGGATCATGACTAAAAAGGATATATGAAGAAATTAAAAGTGTCAACATGTTAATTATTACCTCTGAGTGACCTTTTAACATTTTTCAACTTTAGTAAAATATAATTAGATTCCCATAAAAATCTGGTTAAGATTTCATGGGTATCCGGTTAAATCATGTAATGAATAATTCAATATTCAAATCCAAGAATTTGGAAATCCATATGAAAATCGACAAATGTCATTCAATAACCTCTTTTTACAAGACTTCAAGGCAACCAATGCATGGCAATGCATTCTTAGCAATGCAGACCTGATCATATGGGCCTTTACTGCTGATAATGACCAGAGATTCAAGGTATTATAGGTTGCATGATCAAATGTCAAAAGTTCTCAAAAGAGACCACCTTAGGGACCTTAAGGTGGCTGATCTGGGCGATAAAAATTAAAAAGTGGATACGGACCGTAAGGCCCTAAACTTACGGTCCGTAAGACCTGTAACTGGGCAGAAAAATGGACAGCTGCCTGTCCATCCAATTCCACCACCTTAGCAAGCTTGTTTTCGAATTCAGGGACTGAGCCAACAGTATTACATGCATAGGGGACACCTGGGATCATCAGAAATCAGTTATAAGCTTGTATGGAATGATCTTGTGAATTTTTAAATCCTATATAAGACCCCATGTTGCAACACTTGAAATTGCTCACTTTGAATTTTTTTCAAAACCCATCCTCTGGAGCTCTCTGGACATCAAGAAGTTTTCTTCAGTTCCATTTGCGTGCTAAGAGCTCTAGTAAGCATTCTTAGCCTCTCTAGTTCATGTTTTATTAGTCTAATGACCGAAAGTCAAAGCCGTCGTAATTAAGCTTTGACTTAGCGATTAATCACTAATGGTCCAGCCATTATTTGAATTTAAAGTGGCTATGAGTTGGTAATTATGTGGGTAATAAGTCCTTAAAAGGGAACCCTCTGATTATCACTCTAACTGGGTCAATTGTCGGGTCAAACTTAATATTAAAAAGTCAACAGAAAGCTATTTTGCAAATAAACTCATAATTAACATTGTAGAAGCTATGAAACCTGTTTTAACACTTATATAACTTGGTAATTAATGTAAGAACATGTCTAAGCATGTTCAACCAAACAATTTTGAGTTTAGGCTCGGTTCGGAACCGAAAGTCGCAAAAGTAGACTTTTGCTTTGACTTTCAGTTCTGACCCGATTTAGCTTAGTTTAGATATGCCTTAGAGTTCCATTAGGACCAGGTTATAGGTTAGTATAACCCTCTGAGGTTATACAACTTGGTTCCTAATTAATCCGATTCATTTGCATGTTTCCGTTAATTGCTTAAATGTTGACCATTATGCCCTTTTGACCTTAAAACGAGATTTTTGAAAATGTGAGAGGACAAAAACCTTTGTTACTTATTTATAAACATGTCCTAAAAATTTGACATCAGTTTGAGGTCTAAATTAGGAGTTATGCTCAATATCGTAATTTGAAAGCTTTTTATTAATTAAACGGCATTATTAGCATAAAGCCTATCTAAACCCAAATTTTGACACCAAACTTTTTACCCACTGATGTAATATAATATTTTTGGATTTTTGAAGACTTTTATTTATTTTTAAAGTGAAAATAACATAGGGTTCTTGCTTTGATTCGGTAATTGTCGGTTATACCCTTTTTACTAATAAAATAAGTCTTACATAACATTTTGATACCAAATCTTTTGCTACTGATTTTATATGATAAATAAAATATATTAAGCCTTCTGGGCTGATAAAAATCTCAGCTTTCCTTATATAACCTTAAAATCGCCTAAAACCGACTTTTTACGTGTTTTAAACGCATAGTATGGGTTAAAACTATTTTTGGCATATAAGACTTAATACCTGCTGATGTTTTAAGTAAATTTTTATACTTTAACAGTAAGAAAAAGTTTTGAACTCAGATTTCCAAATTTGACCTTTAAAGCTTATGTGAAATGACAAAAATGCCCCCTACGGTGCTAGTTTGGCTATAAATGATAAATTTCACATATGCAATACCTTACTGAAATGACTTGCAAAAATAAATATTTTTACTAATCATTTAAGACCAGAACCTCAGATTAATATTTAACCTCTTTTATAATCTTTAAAATGACCAAAATGCCCCTACGGGGCTTAAATTGATTTTAAATTTGTTTTGGGCATAATGGAAGGTATCCTACTGATATCACAACATATTTAAGGCATATTAACTTAGGAAACCTGTTCATGACTCTTTTGGTTACCCGTTATGCATTTATCACGTTCGGTACGGTTTATGTAACTAGTTTGCATAAATTAACCGAAACGGGTCAAACCACATTATGTTCACTTCAAAATCCAGAATGTATTTAGTTTACCCATATTATACAAGTCTTCATACTTGTCGGGTATAAACCACATTCTAATCTGGTCTTCGCTCAATCTTGCGTTTTGAACTGTATATCTTTCTTTAAAACTAACCGGTCTAAGTTTAAACTTAAGTAAGACCCGTTAGGAATCTAATAGGTTATTAAAACCTTCATTCCAGATTTAGGAGCCCAGTAAAAGATATTTGCACTTGCTGAATTGCTCATGTAAATACTTTTAACTTATTTTCCCTTATACGGGCTTGGGGTACGTTATATAAAATACCGCTTGGTCGGGTATTGAATTTTTAATCATATGAAGGTTAAATCATTGAAATAACCTGTTTAATCAGTTTTGTTTGTTTTAAGCCTTTGGGGGGGTTAATGACCATGTCCTGGATATCCATGGCTCATTCATTGAAATGTCCATGACTTAAGCACGGGGTGTAGGCATACACCTGCCGGTGCGTATGTAAAAATAATGTACCCGCCTGTTCGAGAATAATTCTTTTACAAGTTTATTTTTAAATAATTATCCCAAATTATAAAAGATATTTTATGCCTTGTGCATTCAAAACAATTTTCTTAAACATTTTCAAAATGAGTCGGTTAATTGTATTTACCAGTGAAAACTGAAATATTTTCCAAAAAGACTAAACTGCCATTTTGGTCCCTGTGGTTTGGCCAGTTTTGCCACTTTAGTCCAAATCTCAAACTTATTACATCTGGGTCCCTGTGGTTTGCATTTTGTTGCCATTTTAGTCCAAAATTTAAAAACCCTATTTTTTTACTGTTGTAACCTCCTATTTTGTCCTTTAGTGCAGGGGCATTTTGGTCCAAGTTAATTTATTATAACATTTCAATAATTAATAACATCATCTTCAAGAACATCATCAAACTTCATCATCAAAACCCAGAAAATCCAGAAAATCAAGAACATCATCTTCAAGAAAATCAAGAACCCAGAACAAAACCAGAAACCATCACAAAAATCAAAATACAGACAACAAATCAAAACAAAAACCGATTTGTAAAAAGAAACGAGGCTCCAACAACAAATCAAAACAAAAACCGATTTGTAAAAAGAAACGAGGCTCAGATCTGTATCTTCCAGAACATCATCATCAAAACCCAGAAAATCCAGAAAATCAAGAACATCATCTTCAAGAAAATCAAGAACCCAGAAACCCACCACCACCAACAATCAACGAACACCACCAACACCCATCACAGATCATCATCCATCACAAAATCACAGATCAACACCCACCAACACCCGAAACCCACCACCACCGGGCAGGCCACCACTACCGCCGTAACCACCACATCAGCCTCGACACCCCCTGCTGCTTAACACAGCCACAACCATTAAGATCCACCACCGCCAGCACCCTCTCGCACCCCCTGCAACCACCGCCCCTCTCTATCTCTTACATCTCAACACCATCACCTCAACCTCCACCTCCACAACTGCAACTCAATCCGGTGAGCACCTCCACCTAAAATTCCCCCTAATCTTCCACTATTCTCCACCACCGTCGCCTTATCCCACCTTAAAAACCCTAATCGGTTTACTATTCTCCACCACCGTCACCTTATCCCACCACTGCCGGAGATCTATTTCGCCGCCGTTCTCATCACGGAGAACCACCACCTCCTTCACCTGCTCCGCCGGTTCTCATCACGGTGGTGGTGGTGGTGGTGTTCGACAGAGAGGAGAGAGAGAGAGAAGAGAGTGATGGGTGTTTGGAGAGAGAAAGATGGGTGTCGATGATGAAGAAAGAGAGAGAGAACTGGTCGATGATGAAGAGAGAGAGAGAGAGCTGGTCGATGATGAAGATGAACTCAGATCTGATGTGTGTATATTAATATATATATATATATATATATATATATATATATATATATAAATTTTTGAATTAAGAAAATGTTAAATGAAAAGAAAAATGACCAAAATGCCCCTGCACTAAAGGACAAAATAGGTGGTTGCAACAGTAAAAAAATAGGGTTTTTAAATTTTGGACTAAAATGGCAAAAAAATGCAAACCACAAGGACCCAGATGTAATAAGTTTGAGATTTGGACTAAAGTGGCAAAACTGGCCAAACCACAGGGACCAAAATGGCAGTTTACTCTTCCAAAAATGTTAAGTGCGGGTACTAATAGAAATGGGCTGGCTACTCCTAGCATCAATAAAGAATCTTGCAAGCTTAGATGTTTATAAATCTGTTGAACAATGTTCCTTTTAACTTGATCCGCTTGTGGATCCCTTACAACCGTTTTTGTAATAATTGATATTACTTTCATTCGGTTTGTAATGTTGTTATTTTTAGTCTTCCGCTGTGTATTAAACGGTGATAAATTGTCTATGACGATATCAACTACGTCAGACACTCCCCACCGGGCCCACCGGAAATACGTGGAAATATCGGGGTGTGACATAAACGCACGTAAACCAAATAACGAGAATGCGGATTAAAATGTAATGAACCCGGGGAAGTTTTAATTAACGAGATCAAACTTCAGCATTTTCTTACATCTTTTATCGTAAACAGTGTTATTATCAAGTAGTAACACTTTTGAACACTAGTGAAGTTTTAATTAACTCGTAATTAAGTATGGAAATGTATTTGCCTTATAATTTTTATGAATGCAAGTATTTTTTAATGAAAGTTCATGTTTAGTAAAAAGGGTCTTACAAGTTGGTAATCAGAGCTTAAGGTTAAAAATTAAATGTGTTCAATTCGAGACTTGATCAAGACATCCGATAAGAGTTGGTTACAAAATAAATTTTAAATGATTACATTTATAAATATTAGAAGGAAAATGATGGAAAAGTCATGGGAGGGTTGTAACTACGCACTCGAACCCGGGAAATGACTAAGTATAAACGGTTAAGGTAAGGTCGCATATTTTGCCAAACCGAGTAAGAAAAAACATATCATGTGTAATAACATTTGTGAATAAATTCTCATACGTATTCGATCTTATGCTCCCCCAGTCCCACCGCCTATGTAGCCAACCTTCCCGAATCCTCAGGCTTTTCTAGGATGGTTCTTAGCGGCTGATCGATAATGACTTGGATGGAATGAGCTTGGAAGTATCTTCTTAGCCTTTTTGTTGTGTGTACTAATACTAGTACCAGCTTCTCGATCGGGGAGTAATTAATTTCAGCTGCCTTCAGAGATTTGCTCACGAAATACACCGGTATTTGCTCCCTTCCTCTTTCCACCACAAGTAAAGAGCTTATGGCTTCTTGTCCTGCAAATAAATATATATGTATTTAAGGAGCTGTTAGCATGCATATATGACCATGAGCATAGGGCTCTAGGTTTGTAAAGTGAATGAGATATTTATAGTCATTGAACCTGCCGACAGGTAGACCGTGATTGTTTCTTCTTTCATGGGTGCTGCCATAGTTGGCAGGGAAGTTATGAGCTCCTTGAGCGCTATGAAAGTCGCTTCCGCCTCCTCCGTCCACTTAAAGTCTTTCTTATCAGCACAGTCCTTCAATGTTTTAAAGAATGGCAACGATCTTTCTGCTGACTTGGGGAGGAAGCGTTTAAGAGCTGCTATCTTTCCATTAAGTCTTTCAACTTCCTTCTTGCTTTTTGGGGACTTCATTTCTATAACAGCTCGAACCTTGTCAGGATTTGCCCTGATACTTTACTTCCCCACTATGTGACCGAGGAACTTGCCTTCCTCGAACCCAAAGGAGCACTTGTTTGGGTTTAACTTCATGTTGATTGCTTTGAGGTTGTAGAATGTTTCTTTGATGTATTGGACCATGTCTTCCTCCGTGTAAGTTTTTTTATTACAGGATCATTAACATATGTTTCCATGTTTCTTCCTATTTGCTTGGAGAAGGTCTTATCTACGAGACATTGGTACGTTGCACCTGCATTTTTTAACCCAAAAGGAATCTTTTTGTAATAGAAGATTCCTTTGTCGGTGTGGAACACTGTTTTCTCCTCGTCTTCTTTCATCGTTTTGATTTGGTGATACCCCTTGTAGGCATCAAGGAGGCATTTCATGAGTGAGTCTACCTTCCAATCAATTTCTTGCAATGGGTAACAATCTGTAGGACATGCCTTGTTGAGATCTTTAAAGTCAACACACATCCTCCAAGAACCATCGGGCTTCTTTACCATGACAGGGTTTTCCAACCAAGAGTGATATTTTACCTCCCTTAGAATGTCAGCTCCCACTAGCTTTTCCACCTCTTGACAGGCAGCTAGGCTACGTTCAAGGGCTAAGCTTCTTTTCTTTTATGTAATGGGCTTGTATGTGGGAGCTATATTTAGTGCATGTTCAGCTATTTCTCCAGGTACTCCTACCATATCTCCCGAGCACCAGGCAAACACGTTTGTGCTCCCCCGAAGGAGGTCCTTTAGCCTGTGCTTGGTTGCTTCAGGGAGGTGGTTTTTGATTTTAATCTTCTGCTCCAGGTAGGAGTCATTAATGCTTATTTCTTCAACTGGGCTTTCTCTTGCCTTACTGCTCCCCCTTCTTCTATTTCCATGGATGCAATCAAGAGGGTTTCTTGTGTTGGTGCTAATGAGGCAATACCCTTATCAGTTGGAAACTTCATCATTCCGTGTGCCGGGGATACTACAACATCAAATGTTGCAAGTCCCGGCCTTCCTATCAACCCAAGTTGTAGTTTGAAGGGGAGATTATGACAATGAAAAGTAAGCTCCTCTGTTCTTAACACGTCACTATCCCTGAAACATAAGTTAAGTGTTAGCTTCCCTAAGGGTTGTACCTTTTCCCATGCGAAGCTTCTGAGGGATGTGTCGGTAGCTTGTAGACGAGCCTTTGTTTCTCTTCTGAGTTGGTCGAAACATCTTTGGTACATGACATTGGAAGCATCTCCTGGATCCATGTATACTCTGTCAATGAGGGAACCTTCTAGCTCAGCTTCCACGATGATGGCTTGTCGTCTAGATCCGTAGGAAGAAACAAATGAACTATTGGTTCCATGGTGCGGTCCTTCTTTTTTTTCCTTCTTCTTTTTCTTCTGACCACACCATGTTTATACTGACTTCTTTCTTCCCCTCCTTATCTTTTATCTCCTTCACCAGGTGAGCCAGCTCCCCCGATTTGACAGCTTCCTCTATCCTCTTCGTTAGCTGGAAATAGTCATTGTTGTGATGCCCTGTATCAATATGGAAGGCATAAAACTTGCTTGTGTCTATTTTGCTGGAAGGTTTTGAGAGGGGTCTAGGAGGTCGGAAGTTGTACTTGATATCCTTTGTTGATAAGATCTCTTGGGGTGTTTTGGTGAGGAGAGTAAAGATGTGATTATCTTTATCATGATTCTTGCTTGGACGGGGAGATCTTCTTCTATCCTCGAATCTTCTTCCTTCGTAGGACCTGAATGGTCGTTGATATAAGAATGGTTGGTGTAACAACCCGCACTTTTGTGCGTTGTTACTACTCGAAATACTCGTTACGCCTAGCACCAGAGATTCGGATCATAATGTAACTATATCGCATACATCGCTACTCGAAGGATAATCGCATATTTTCGAAATACATTAACGCTATACTACACCATATCACATACACTAACACTCACGATTGCATTGAGTGAGGACCTATTCTACCCTCCTCGGTTGCCGTGATGTGTCGAAACGCAGACAATTAACGCTAACAAAGACTCTCGGGTGAGTGTTATAGCTCCAGTCGTCGTGACGATGATGACAATACGAGTGAGTGGTACCCCGTCAGTCATTGTGGCACAACACACAATAACGTTCACGATGACATCAAGAAAGGACCTATACTACCCTCCCTGATGGCCGTGAAACGTCGCTAATAATCACACACTCGAAACAAAAACCGATTGTTATATCGAAACTTGGAATACGAATACGTATATACGACCCTTTGGTGATTAATTATAATAAATAATAATATAAATATATGGAAATGTGGCCCAAACTATCGCAACGCACCAAAAACGAGGATCGGGAGGCCTCCGGGCGGATGGGCCAGCCGAACGGCTGGGCCAACCGATCGGATGGGCCAACCGACCGGATTGGCCAACCGATTGGACAGGCCAGCCGAACAGCTGGGCCAACCGATCGGACAGGCCGTCCAATCCGGATGGGCCGGCCGATCGAACGGGTCGTCCGATCCAGGCCAACCTGCCCTCCTTTCCTTCCTCCTTGCCTATAAATACCACTCATTCACCTCAAACACACTTGTTGTCATTGTTGCTGCTCCACCAGAAGTTTCAACCCCTTTAACTCTCGATTCCTCGCGATTCTTGTAAGTTTTCAACTCAAATCTTGTACTTCGTTGATCTATAACCAATTATATACCTTTCTACCTGTTAAATCTCCACTTTTAACTGTGGAATCTTTGGATTTTGGGCATTCTAGGGTGATGTCATCCCATGCAAAAACGACTCAGATCTGAGTGATTTCCATACGTTTTTACATAAATCAAGTCTAAATCTATGTTTTCTAATCAAGAAGTTGTGTGATTCCTAAGGATTTGAGGTGTCTTGAAGATGATGTCATCCTAAGTTCACATGAACTTCAAATTGTGACCTCATTCTTACCATAAACAGCTCGGATCTAAGTAATTTCACCTGTTTTATAATAAATCTCACCTAGCTCTACGTAACCTAGTCAAGGTGTGTAAGAATTCGAGATAAACATGAGAAAAACCATCAAGAATGGCCAGATCTGATGGAACGGGGTGGTTCCCAGCCGTTAGAACGGGTCGGATTCGATGGGATTTCAGTGATTTAACACGATGACACACCACCTCAGTCAAATCACCTGAAATCTTTCCGAAACCCATCAAGTGTGACATGATCAGGACAATGGAACGAATTGCCGTCCGATCGGACTGCTGTCCGATCGAACAGCAAACAAAGTTCAACCGAACGATCGGACAGCATGTTGAACGATCGAACAACATGTTAACCGATCGGCTAGCATGTTAACCGATCGAACGACATGCTAACCGATCGGAGAGCATGTTGAACGATCGAACAACATGTTAACCGATCGGATAGCCTGGTAACCGATCGGACCACGAGCCCAGCCGACCGGACGAGCCCAAGCATCAATGTCCAAACCAATTTTGGTTCTTTCGCCACCATTTAATGCGTTATTCATCGCTTAACGATCTGTAACCAGGATAACTCAGACGTACTCTCAATCGATCCAAATCAAGTTGTGTTTACTTGTCAATTACGCACTGTGAGTATACTTGAACCCTTTTTAATCGCATTTTGGGTGTAACATACGTTTCTAGCAAATCGAACTTATCAAACGAATTATTCAATCAATCGAATTATCACTTGCGAATAACTGTTATGCATAGATATAGGTGATACTAGTTGCATATGTGCTAGGGCTTATACTCGCGACGTCCCACCATGACTAGTATAGTACTATTGCGCCCGACGGGGTCTAGTTTGCCATCGCATATTCGAGCATCGAGGACTTAGTTGGTAGTATCAGCTTTGTGAGTATATATGTCGTGTGTTACGTTTATGCATGTGGAATTTCGCAACACCTTTTTATCTATCACACTATATATCAAACCTGTATACTCGCCAATACTTTTGTATTGACAAATATTTTAACGTATGTTGCAGGTTAGATCGTAGGCTTTATCAAATCAAGCTAGGAGGTCTAGAAACTCAACTAAAAATCTAGGTTGTCGGATTTGTATTGTTCGAGAGGACAAGAAATCTGTGATAACTTATGCGATTGTATTATTTGTTAGTATGGGATAACGAATGTATTAAATATTATTGCAACATAGTTGTTATGGATTCTCTTGAGCAATCTGATTCGCCTAGTGTCGCGCCCCGATGATTCCGCCATCGGTTGGGGTGTGACAGATTGGTATCAGAGCCATAACTATAGGGAATTAGGTCAGATTCGACCTAGTCTGGGTCGACGTCTTAGAAATTGACCTAGTCTATAGTCTAAGTACCAAAGGCCGACTCGTACGAACCCAGTAGGGGTATCGGGCTTACTTGATACTCTAGATCGAAATTCTAAAAGCTACAATTTTGTGTGAACACCGCCTACTACAGCTTCACACGAAGGAGCCTTTCCTAAGGCCGGAATACTACTTAGCCTTTCCTAAGGCTGACAAAATACACATATTTTCGAAAATACTCGCATAATGAAACCGAGCGATCCAGTCGAGACCAGGTGTGAAAACCAAGAACTCTCTATAGGATTACCCACTCAGCTCATTTTTCTAGCACGAGAACCTTTCATCAAGTTAGGAGTGACATCCACATCTCGACAAAAGTCTCCATTTCGAAATCTAGTGAAGCTCACGAATTTATTCAAAGAGCATAACCACAACTGGGAACGAAGTTGTTAAGTCAGGGGTGAAACCCGTACCTTAATAAGTCGTTCCACTCTCTATAAAACTGGTTTTCAAAAAGCTCTCACCAAGGACTCGACTATCACGATAACTCAAGCCACGCGATGACTAGGAGGACGAATGCCATGAGCTGCATCCCAGTGGAAGCATGAGCCCTCTAGGACAACGCACGTGCACGAACTTGTCAGATGTAGTTGGTTCACCTTGGGCAGTCGACGCCTAAACACCCAAGGCACTCTATCATACGACCCGCCGATCTTACAAATGGTTGGAACTTATTTAGGTTTTGAAACTTTACGCTTTATCGATTTCTCGATTTAACGATTTTCACTCCCTGCTTTATAAACGCATAATTCACACAGCCATCGCAATCTAAAACGAAACCCGAATGTTCGCAACAAAACTAATGCATAAGCTATCGCCTTCGCTCTCATTTTCTCACCGCAACGCGTCCTCGCTTATACTAAATCGACCTGTATGTGTATGATTACAAATTACATCTATATAAATATATGTATATATATATACGTATAAACAACAAGTCATTGTGTGAGAACTTAGGAAATTCGTGTCTCCTATATGGCTCCTATGTGATTCGCATTACTAATATACTATCGCATCAAGTTTTGAACGCGCTCGATCGCATCGCAAAACTCAAAAATCATTATGATCGAATCTCATTCCAAGTCTCTTCCTGTCTAGATGCCTTCCAACGACTCTACCTCGAGACGAATAGCTAGGAGACGAGCCAAACGAAGAGCCGATAAGAGGATTGCATCACTTGTAACCAGGGAAGTGGTTAAGCTCATTCCTCAAATTGCCACTCGAGTGCACTCTCTCAGAAACTCTCGAGCCTCGGAAGACTCCAAGACGGAAGCGTCGCAATCTGCTTTTCTTTACAAACACTTCAAAGCCTGTGACCCGATGGAATTCACGGGTGAAGGAGGTGTGACCCAACTAATCCAGTGGTTCGATTCTATCGAAGTTACCCTTCGTCAAAGGGGGTGTCCCGATAGTTTCCGTACTACTTGCGCTACCGGAGTATTTCAATCACGAGCACTCGACTGATGGACCGCCGAACGTAACAAACGTGGAATCTCTGCAGCTTACGCTCTCTCTTGGGATGAGCTGAAAGAGCTCATAAAGGAAGAGTATTGTCCTCCTCACGAAGTTCAGAAGCTGGAAGACGAATTCTGGAGAATCAAGCAAGTCGAAAGTGACAACGCTGGCTACACCGCAAGGTTCAAACAGCTTAGCATAATCTGCCCGAGTCAAGTCAACACTTCAGAAAAAGCCATTTTGAAGTACATTCGCGGCTTGCCTGAGTGTGTGGGTGATTTTGTCGAAGCTGCAAGACCTGCTACCAACGAAGGAACCTATCGCTTAGCCGCAGAAATCAACAACAAACGACTCATGGAAGGGTTCTTCTCAAAGACTCCTGTCAAGCAAGCTTATCAAGCAATCGCCATTAATTCCTCAGGCGATCCTGTTGACGATTCACTTGACGAATCTGCTGACGATTCTTCTGACGAATCTGCTAACGATTCTTCTGACGAATCTGCTGCCGATTCTTCTGACAAATCTGCCGACGGATCTTCCGAAAACTCGACCAAAGATTCTGCAAGTGAGTCCTTAGATGAATCCTCCAACGACGACACCTCTTCGCATGACACCGACAAACCCAGCCGCAAACGAAAGATTTCAAGCCCAAATTCATCAACCACCGAACTGCTGCAACCGAAGCCTCTTCAAGCAGTTCCGGCGTTTCCAAAACGAGCCTACACTGGAGCTCATCCTCAGTGTTACTCGTGTACCTACCATCATCCAGTTGGGGTTGACTGTCGCTATTGCAATAACTGCAATCGTTACGGTCACTTCACCCGCAACTGCCGCATTGAACCGCGAACTTAAGTACAACAACAACAGCTCCAGCAAAAGCCTTCAGCATCAAACATCTGGCAAGCGTAGGATAAAGTCGTAATGATATGATTTTCGACGTTAATTTCTAAGTTTTGAACCTACTCTATTACTCAATGTTGCCACTATGCGTAACATTAACTCTCGTTTTCGTTTTCCCTTTCGCACTCTAGTCGTCACACTTAGACTAGATTCACACACATACTATATCACGAAATAACGTGTTTTACCCTCACTACACTCTTGGAACGAGGTACGATAAACATGCAAGGAACAACTAATCACGGGTGCACACGAGATTATTTGGGTCAGTGCACGGAGATCGTAGTAAATTCTAAAGGTGCAATAAGCGTTACGATGAAGTATGACACCAAACCACGGGGTCTAAGTAGTAGGGGTCAAGCAAGGTGTGCTTTATCATACTACCGAAGTTCCGTGAAGAAAGTGCCATGTGGAGTTGAACGTTACTAGACCTATTATACTATTGTGATTATTTTCAACACACTACACTCAATCGCAAGGCGTAACAAACCGTATCATCGCGAGACTTGTCGTAAGTCTGTAAACGCAGTGCAATCGCCTCATCGATGGACTCTGGGGAGTCTACCTTGCAGGGCAATTGCATCGACGCAAGACTGGTCGTAAGTCTGTTGCAACGAATCTCATCAAGTACATAAACGCTCACGATATTGTTAAGTGAGGACCTACTCTACCCTACTCAATAGCCGTAATGCGTCGCAACGTAACGTTAAGCTTATTCGAAACAAAACTCGGCTAATCACAATCGCTTAACATGTGTATCTCGTTACCTCTATCAATTGATTCGAGGATCTCTATCGCTTACTATGCAAATCTATATCGCTTGCTGTGTATCAACCCATCGCTATCGCCTACCGCTATGTGTGATGTTTGTGTTAAGTTAGCACACATGACCTCGCTTTACGAGATGAAGCTCATATGGTTAAAGCAAGGTGTTTTAGTCCTATCAGCGGACTTTCATGGAAAAAGGCCATGTGGGGTCTGATGTTAGTTAAACTCTGTGGTGTTAATCAATTAAATCGAACCGCATAAATCGCGCGTACCTCCATCGCTTGCAACGCAACGACTGCCGCTTATCGTAATTCAATTATCATCACCGTCATTGCTAGTGTCGTGTTTGTGTTATTCGTTTAATCACCTAATCGCTTATCGCTTATCGTGTATAGTCTACTGCTTATTCGCGTACCGCTTATCGATCGCTTGGTGTGCATTACAGTCTGTGTGGTATTAGTACGCATGACACCGCTTCACGAGGCAAAACTAACCTGGTTAAACATGATGTTTCGCCATGTTAGCAAACTCTCGTGGAAACGTGCCATGTGGGTTTAATGTGGAATCTAATCGAAAACGTGCTATTCGCTTATCGCTTATCGCTCGACGCCTACCCAGACACGACACATAAATGCTTTGTGTCATCAGGCTATTCGCGCACGCCGTTGTAGCTACGTTCGCAATTCAACTCGCCGGAATAACCTATTCGATTCTATCTTATACTCGGTCCGACTTCCTATCGATTGGGCCGAGTAAGCGCGAATCCTATCCAAGTCACATCGGCACACCTGACACCGCCTCACGAAACAGAAGTAATATGGACAAAATATGGTGGATACGCCGCTGGTACTTCCTATATATAAATGTTTTAAACATATTAACAAACTTTCGTGGGAAGGTGCCAAGTGGGGCTCGGTGATTGACTACCTTTTGTACTATTAGAACTTATTTTATATATAAATTTTGATTTAAAAACCGGTGGACAAGTGAAATTCTCTTAACTCCATGTCCAAGAAAAGTTTCATAAGTCCAGTTTTCCCTAAAAGCTTTTACTACATCAAAACAAAATCCTTCTTAAGACATTGGTTCGGCATTGAGTTCAGCTTGAACCCATGCCATAGGAGAGTTTTCATAACCTCAGCTTTCACCTTCGAATTTCTTAAAAAGTTTAAAACCTAAACTTCCTTGCAACATTGGTTAACATCGACTCAGTCGACCTTATGATAAAAGAGAAATTTTCAAGATCTCCATCCTAAATTCCTTTTAAATATCTAAAATGAATGTTTCTTGTAACGCTGGTTAACGATCGACTCAGTTAGTTCCACGTCATAAGAAACCCTTCAAGTTCCTTAAAATTGCAATCGTATTGAACTAACGGATTCTTCGCGACACGAGGTACTTTGGAAAGCCAAATTGTGGGATATTACTTTTGTCTTTTACATCGCCTTCCCGCTATCGCAATCGATCTCTCTCATTCGAAACGCTCTCGCTCGTCAACTCTCGGTCAAATCACTCGCTATATTGCTACTTATACAGGAACAACTCTCAAAGGTCTACCTAATGGATTAATTTCGGGACGAAATTTCCTAAAGTAGGGGAGACTGTAACAACCCGCACTTTTGTGCGTTGTTACTACTCGATATACTCTTTACGCCTAGCACCAGAGATTCGGATCATAATGTAACTATATCGCATACATCGCTACTCGAAGGATAGTCGCATATTTTCAAAATACATTAACGCTATACTACACCATATCACATACACTAACACTCACGATTGCATTGAGTGAGGACCTATTCTACCCTCCTCGGTGGCAGTGATGTGTCGAAACGCAGACAATTAACGCTAACAAAGACTCTCGGGTGAGTGCTATAGCTCCAGTCGTCGTGACGATGATGACAATACGAGTGAGTGGTACCCCGTCAGTCATTGTGGCACAACACACAATAACGTTCACGATGACATCAAGAAAGGACCTATACTACCCTCCCTGATGGCCGTGAACGTCGCTAATAATCGCACACTCGAAACGAAAACCGATTGTTATATCGAAACTTGGAATACGAATACGTATATACTACCCTTTGGTGATTAATTATAATAAATAATAATATAAATATATGGAAATGTGGCCCAAACTATCGCAACACACCAAAAACGAGGATCGAGAGGCCTCCGGACGGATGGGCCAGCCGAACGGCTGGGCCAACCGATCGGATGGGCCAACCGATCAGATTGGCCAACCGATTGGACAGGCCAGCCGAATGGCTGGGCCAACCGATCGGACAGGCCGTCCAATCCGGATGGGCCGGCTGATTGAACGGGCCGTCCGAATCAGGCCAACCTGCCCTCCTTTCCTTCCTCCTTGCCTATAAATACCACTCATTCACCTCAAACACACTTGTTGTCACTGTTGCTGCTCGACCAGAAGTTTCAACCCCTTTAACTCTCGATTCCTCGCGATTCTTGTAAGTTTTCAACTCAAATCTTGTACTTCGTTGATCTATAACCAATTCTACACCTTTCTACCTGTTAAATCTCCACTTTTAACCGTGGAATCTTTGGATTTTGGTCATTCTAGGGTGATGTCACCATGAAGTTCTTATGAACTTCAAGGGTGATGTCATCCCATGCAAAAACGACTCATATCTGAGTGATTTCCATACGTTTTTACATAAATCAAGTCTAAATCTATGTTTTCTAATCAAGAAGTTGTGTGATTCCTAAGGATTTGAGGTGTCTTGAAGATGATGTCATCCTAAGTTCACATGAACTTCAAATTGTGATCTCATTCTTACCATAAACAGCTCGGATCTAAGTAATTTCACCTATTTTATAATAAATCTCACCTAGCTCTACGTAACCTAGTCAAGGTGTGTATGAATTCAGGATAAACATGAGAAAAACCATCAAGAACGGCCAGATCTGATGGAACGGGGTGGTTCCCGACCGTTAGAACGGGTCGGATCCGATAGGATTTCAGTGGTTTAAGACGATGACACACCACCTCAGTCAAATCACCTGAAATCTTTCCGAAACCCATCAAGTGTGACATGATCAGGAAAATGGAACGAATTGTCGTCCGATCGGACTGCTGTCCGATCGAACAGCAAACAAAGTTCAACCGACCGATCGGACAGCATGTTGAACGATCGAACAACATGGTAACCGATCGGCTAGCATGTTAACTGATCGAACGACATGCTAACCGATCGGACAGCATGTTAAACGATCGAACAACATGTTAACCGATCGGATAGCCTGGTAACCGATCGGACCACGAGCCCAGCCGACCGGACGAGCCCAAGCATCAATGTTCGAACCAATTTTGGTTCTCTCGCCACCATTTAACGCGCTATTCATCGCTTAACGATCTGTAACCGGGATAACTCAAACGTACTCTCAATCGATCCAAATCAAGTTGTGTTTACTTGTCAATTACGCACTGTGAGTATGCTTGAACCCTTTTTAATCGCATTTTGGGTGTAACATACGTTTCTAGCAAATCGAACTTATCAAACAAATTATTCAATCAATCGAATTATCACTTGCGAATAACTGTTATGCATAGATATACGTGATACTAGTTGTATATGTGCTAGGGCTTATACTCGCGACGTCCCACCACGACTAGTATAGTACTATTGCGCCCGACGGGGTCTAGTTTGCCATCGCATATTCGAGCATCGAGGACTTGGTTGGTAGTATCAGCTTTGTGAGTATATATGTCGTGTGTTACGTTTATGCATGTGGAATTTTGCAACACCTTTTTATCTATTACACTTTATATCAAACCTGTATACTCGCCAATACTTTTGTATTGACAAATATTTTAACGTATGTTGCAGGTTAGATCGCAGGCTTTATCAAATCAAGCTAGGAGGTCTAGAAACTCAACTAAAAATCTAGGTTGTCGGATTTGTATTGTTCGAGAGGACAAGAAATCTGTGATAACTTATGCGATTGTATTATTTGTTAGTTTGGGATAACGAATGTATTAAATATTATCGCAACATAGTTGTTATGGATTCTCTTGAGCAATCTGATTCGCCTAGTGCCGCGCCCCGATGATTCCGCCATCGGTTGGGGTGTGACAGTTGGAATCTTGATCTTTTAGACGAGGGAGGTGGCTCCCTCCAGCTTTGTTGTTCTCTCTTTTTGGAGGCTTGCTTTTCCAAAGCCTCTTCACCTTTTAAGAAGAATTTTGCCCTTTCGAAAACTTTTTCCGTCGTTTGGGGTTGTTTTCATGGAATCTCCTTAGAAGCTTCTTGGGCTTTATGGCGTT
This sequence comes from Helianthus tuberosus, assembly GCA_030545235.1. Lineage (NCBI taxonomy): Eukaryota > Viridiplantae > Streptophyta > Magnoliopsida > Asterales > Asteraceae > Helianthus > Helianthus tuberosus. Next base: position 51,406,099 of record CM060364.1, read on the forward strand.
CAAGAAGGTTGATACCCTCATCTTTTGAGTTACTCCACTGTACATCAATCCTTCCCTCTTGAACCTTTCTATGAAGGCTCGAAGGTCCTCATGGTCTTTCTGTTGAATCTGATGCATGAAGGTTACATCCCTGGTGCATTTCTTCTAAGGGGTGAAGTTAGCTAGGAAGCCTTTATGTAGGTTATTGAAAGATGTTATGCTTCTGGTAGGGAGCCCACAGAACCATAACCTGGCTGGCCCAATGAGGGTTTGCATAAACATGTGACAACATTCAACATTATCCCATCGTTCAATTGTAGCAGCCTCCGTGAAGACCTGGAGATGGTCTACATGATCTTCCAAACCATCATATGTCTTTACGTTTGATGGCATCTTTATCTTTGTCTGGAAGGCATAGTTAGTTATTTCTTTGGAGAAGCACGACAATGAGCTTAGCTTGTAAGGCATGGAGGGTATGTCAGCAGAGCCGTCCCCGAAAACGCTCGAAATTTTTTTGGCCTCGGGCGACAAAAAAAAATTGGGCCCAAATTGTGGTTAAGGGGAAATAAATTTAAAAAATAAAAGCTTAGTGTTGGAGCCTAGACTAGAACTTCAGACCTTTATATTGTCTTTAGATGGTTTTTTTTTCCAATACACCTCCAACACTTTTTTGCATAATAAATGGATGAATATACTAAATATATAACTTAATGAATATATAAAAGCTTATAAAGACATTCTGGACCCATTGTAAATTTAGGTCTCGGGTGTTGGCACGAATTGCCCGGCCCAAGAGCCAGCCCTGTATGTCAGGGTTTACCCCTGCTCCGCTCGTGTTGGTGCCTGCTTGGGTACTTGGTTGGACTTGAGCTTGTGGTCCAACCTGAGTAGCTTGCCAGATTTGGTTTCCTACGAGCTGCTGGCTTAGTTGAGCCAGGAGAGCAGCTACTTAGGGATACTAGGCACCGTACATGGGGAAGCTTTGCTGAAAGCTTGAATATGGTGACAAGCTTGAAGCTACAGCTCTGTTGGTTAAAGGCAACGATCTGCGTGCTTCTTCAAAGGTTGTCTGTGGATGCGGGGGGAACAGCTTGAGCTTGTTGGAGAAGTTGCTCGATAGTATACTCTGGGCTTCTTGGAAGGAAAAGAGAGGAACTAGTGTGATAGCTCGTCTAGAGTGATCCATCAGGCATGAGATATGGATTTAGGTCCGGACTTGGTCCTGCTTGACTAACACTTGGAGATGTGGTGGTGCACAATGAAGGAAGCATAGGGGAGAGTGTAACTTCTGGCTCATCATAAGATAACCATACCCTGACTCCTTTGGTTCGTTCCTCGGGAACATACCCGTTTAAGAGCTCCGTTAACTGTATAAAGTTACTCCTTACTCCCTCCGGGATTATTTCCATGGTTTCAACTAGGAAAAGTACTTCACTCGGTGAAGATGGATGAGCCCGGGTAAAGGAAAGTGTCTGAAACTATTGTGGATCTTGTGTTACCGGTGAGACATGAAGTCTGTCCGTATTGGTGGAGCAGCTGCCAATTCTGGGGGTAGCGGGAGGGCTAGACGGAGGTAGGGAACTGCTCGAACTTCCTTCGGATGATGATCCTTTCTGGCCATAAAAGAATGTAACTTAGGAATAGGGCTGGACTACTGGAATATACTCTTCTAAATAGCGCAGCCCCACGGTGGGCGCCACTTGTTAAAGCAACAAGAGTATAGCAGGGGGAAGGTCCAGGATCAACTCCAAAAGGTACCTCCTTGGTCGGAATCTGCAATCAAAGAACACTGTTAGCCTTAACGCGAGAAGTGGCCTCCTGTGTTTGGACTCCGGCGTGAGAATCAGTGGAATGATCTTAAGAGTCTAAGCGAAATGAAAGGATAAGAGTTTAGAGTGAGAGTGAGAGTGAGAAAGATGGACTTACTTTGGGCTGAACAAGACTCTCCTTTTATAGGCAGATTGCTCTACCCAATGGAGCCTTGTGCCAGTCGGTACCTTCTAGTCTTGGTGAGCTTATCCTCCCTTGACGTTGCTTTCAGGGTTAGCCTTGGCTCTTTAGGTAAGTTTCAGGTTTGTGTGTCTCGAGGACACCTTTATGTGCTTTAAGGAGAAGTCTAATAAGTTTGACTTGTTGGGGTCAAGTTCCAAGGTTGTACAGTAACCTTAGCTCCCTGTCACCAGCCGTTAGTGTATCAGCTTCTCGTCGGGAGCCTCTAGCTTCCGACTTCCAGCTTCTTACTGTCAGTTTATGTTTAGCATTCTTTAATGTTTTCTTGCGATTGTTATTAACCTTGGTTTTGCTCACTGGTATCTCCGAGTACCCACGTCATCACTTATCTAACCTTACACATTTAAAAACTGAATCCATAAAGGGACCCGGGGCTCCCAATCTTGTGCACCTAAATCTTTTTACACCTAAATCATTACCCCCTACCTGCAACCTAAACACCCGCCAGTGGTGCGGGTATGGCCCGTCGGGTAGGGGTTGGATTGGGTGAAAGTCGCGTGAAAATTTGTTTTGTTTTCAAATTCTTGACCGTTCAACGTCATATGCTGGATTTCAATTCGCCGAGTTAACCGAATTAAATGACACGGGAACATCTATTTATGGTTTGTGCCGCATGATCGTGAGAAAACAAACGTCTTGTTTGAAGATTATTTTCCGACAAGCCCAAATACCACGAAGGTTTATTCAAACAAAGATTTCATATGTCACGCAAGTTTTTGACAAAACGTTCTTGCGGAGTTGCATGATGAAGACATACATTTCGAGCTCGGTATAATCTCAAGGAACATGTTGCATCTCTAGATCTACTTCACCTTGAGGAGTCAGACTCGGAGTATGTTTTTTTTTTTTTTAAGTTTATTTATATTTTATGGTTTTTCGCTCTTTTGTTTTTAATTGTGAGTTGAATGTTTACTTTTAATTTTTAAGAATATATTTTTACTGACAAGAACTGGGTTTTATTTTTTACTTTTTAAAATATATATTTTGTTAGAATGTTATATTTTATCATGTCGTTTAAGTATTAATCATATCAATATTTTTTTAATTTATATTTTTTTACACCTAAATACTTACCTGACATCCCACCTCTAAAAATTGATTCCATAAAGGTTTTTTTCAGTGATAAGCGACATATCAATGGTTAAAAAACACGTCCTGCAATTTCTAAACTTTTTTCTGTGATTCTTTGATCAATAGATCGAACGGATAGGTGAGAAAGTCCTTAACTTTTTTCTGTGATTCTTTCATCATTTTTTAATGTCTAATTATTTATATTAATTAACAGACTTTAATTACTATCCTGATTTCACACGCCAGTTTTATGTTTCATCTAATTTTTTTTTCCGTAATAGATTAAAAATATGGGCATGTTTGGCTAAGCTTTTTGAAACAACTTATTGACTTATTGGTTTTTTCCCCTCACATACACCCTTATTGCCAAACAACATTTTAAAACTTATAACTTTTCAAAAAGTCAATAAATCAATAAGTTGTTTCAAAAAGTTTAGCCATACATGCCCTATGTTTGACTGTCGTGTAGCTTTTAACCTTTTTCTTTATATTTAGCTTTTATCTTATATTATTCCATATATAAATAAGCAAGATATATGTGCATCATGACTTGTACATTATGCTTAGGGAGTGTTTAAAAAAAACTTGATTTTCCACTTTTAACTTAAACCTTTCATATTTTACATTTTAACCTCTTTTCATTTTTTTACTTTTAACCCAAAATTTTCCATCTTTTATAATTTAACACAACACTTTATTATTTACAACTTTCGTCCCCCATACATTTTATCTTTTGCAAGTTTTTCGTTTTACGTTTCGTTCTAAATTTTGCGAGTTAACATGTCGTAGCGTGCATGTGAGGTTCAACGTTTTTGCTCTATTTTTTTCATATTTGTCAAACCCGTCGCAACGCGTCCATTTTTTCCCCTTTTGAAAAGTTCGCCGTAACGGGTGGGTCGTAGATCGACTAAGTTATTATTTTCTGGTTAATTTCTTTGCATTAAGACACTGTAACGGGTGTGCATGGTTCAACGATTTTAGTCTGCTTTTCGTTCAGTGTAATTTTTACCATTTTATCTATTTTATTTTTACGATGTTGAGAGTCGATGTGGTTGTGGCATTGATGCTACTTGGCACGATTTTACGAACATTTTTAACTTATTAAATTTTTTACTAATTTTTGTTTCGGTTTACCCCTATACTTCCTTTACTTAAAAACTATTTTTACGTGCATATTTTACGTACGGGTATGTGTAAATATGATTTCTTCTACATTTCGACGTAAACCTTTTTTATAGACGAGTCAGGTCAAATATAATACGTTTTCGTTTAAAGAAACCATTTTTACGTGCATATTTCTATGTACGTTTTCGTATAAATTCAAGTTGTTCTACGTTTCGACATAAAGTTTTTTGGGAAATGATTCAGGTCAAATATAATATGTTTTCGTGTTTATTTTATGTATGTTTCGTAAAGTTTGTTTCGAACCGAGTGGAGTCAAATTATGGTTTCTTTTTCTCCCCTTTTTTTCGAAAGCTCTAATTAATCCCTTTCGATTACATGTGCATATTTTCCTTCATACCCGTTACGTTTTCTTTGTAGGTCACATATAATACGTTATGATTGTTCGATATGAATTCCATTTACTTTACGTTTGATCCAATCACAATGCTTATACATGTTACATTGAGTTCAACTGGATACTTCGAAATGTGTGTTTTCATATGGTTAATGCATCATTTAACGTTTGGACTAATCCATTCAATGTTTACGATGTACCCGCACCGCAACGCGGGCGGGTCTTAATCCTAGTTAAAAAAAAATTCAATAAAAGAAGTTTTGTTTGAATACAGGAGAATTACTTTTATTTTAAAAACTAAAAAGAATGAAATTTATTAAAAAAAATAACTACATTTAATACAGATAGGGCTTAAAAATTAAAAAGAAAGAAATTTACTAAACAATAACTACATTTAATACAGATGGGGTTGGCCATTAATAAAACAATACCTTTAGAAACACTTAAATTTAAAGATTTTGAATTCAAATCTCACGTACAACATAACCATAAATATTCACCTAAATTATTTTAACGAGAATTGATCTCGCTGCGTTGCAGCGGCTAGACTAAAACCGGGAAAAAGTCTAAAACTATGACACGATTTAACAACACCAAATGACTGATATCACGTAAAACGTAGACGATGTTGAACTTATACCGACATGTATTAGCAAGTCAAGAGGGTCAAATAGATAATGTATAAAATTTTTAAAAAGCGGAGGGCAAGGGTGACAACTTTGTAACTTTAGGCGAAGAAGAATACTCTTTCTCTAAAAGATGAAAAAAAACTGGACTAAATGTGACTATCAAAAAAAAGTTTGGTGTTCGAAATTAACCTTATACCGACACGTAAGATGAAGTTGAGAGCTTTGAAACTTGAAAGAAGAAAAAAAAACTTTAGGTAAAAAAACTATTTCACTAAAAGACAAAAAAAACATAGGGGTCAAACTTGGCCACCAAACAAACAAAATCAAAACTCAAAGAAAGGTCATGTTGCTAAGGACTTGACAAGTTATATATATAACTAATTGATGTCTCGCTCGCGTTGGGCGATTGGCGAATAATGAGCGAGTGTTAGGCAGCTTATTGACACGAAAAACAATTAAATCGAGTAAACCAATTAAAACAAAAAAAAACTTTTATAGTTTTGATAAAAAAAAACTAAAATATTAGCAATATTGTAATTTTTAACTGAGGGAAAGTTGTGTTTTTTGACTGAGGTAAAATCGTAATTTGCTAAAAGCTAAAGTGATGGCAGTACTGTAAATTTGAACCAGGGGAAAAATTGTAAATTTTCACAGGGGCAAATTCGTAATTTTGAACTTGGGGTAACAGCGTAATATAAATTTGAACTAAGGGCACAATCGTAAATTTAAGCTGGAGGCAAAACCACAATTTTATTTTGAATCAATGGCAAAATCGTAATTTTGAGTTGGGGGCAAAAGCATAATTTTATTTTGAACCGTGGAAAAAATGTAATTTTGAACTGAGGGCGAAATCATAATTTTTTAAACGGGGAAAAATCACATTTTTTAACAGAGGGCAAAATCGTAATTTTTAGATGGGGGTAAAAACAAAATTTTATTTTAAACTGGGGGCGAAAAGGTAATTCTGAGCTGAGGGCAAAACCACAATTTTATTTTGAAGCGAGGGGAAAATCGTAATTTTGAGCTGGGGACAAAAGCGTAATTTTATTTTGAGCTGGGGGCAAAACCATAATTTTAAAGAGGGGCAAAAAAGTAATTTTAAAATGGATATAAAATAATAAACTGGTTGGTCCAATGCGGGAGTGCCATGCGAAATCGTAATTTTGAACTGAGGGGGAAATCGTAATTTTGAGATAGGGAAAAAAAGTAATTTTATTTTGAGCTGAGGGGCAAAACGGTAGTAAAACGTAATTTTAAAATGGATATAAAACAATAAACTGGTTGGTCAAATAGAGGAGTGTCAGGCAGCTGCCTGGCACTATTCCCCCATTTAGTAAATGTATATATAGGAAATAATAATATAACTATATTAAAAGGAATCTAGCCTTCTTCAAAAAAATACCACCTAAATTCAATACTTTTTCATTGTTTTTTTGTTGTCCAACAAAATCCGGCCACCCAGGTACAACCATAGGCAAAAAGCCACCCACGTTCAATTCGCAATCGCAGATAGCGCTGGTGATCCGGCTTGTCACCAATTCTAAGGGAAAACGCCGCCCGAAGGCCCACTGTGGTAAACCCTGACTCGCACAAGACATTTTGTCACGACGAGACTCCAACAAGCAACCTGCCCTAAAGAAGGGCGTCCGGATACCGCTAGAGCACTGCCGTTGTTTCTTTAGAACAACGATTGTCAAGATACTACCCACTGGACAGTTGAAATAGGCAGCCGCAGACACAACTATGAACTTTATAAAAGTATTAATAAGTTATGTATATGAAATTATGAATAACAAACAATATGAATTATAAATGAAGGGTTTAACATAAATAAAATATGCCCCTTTTCATATGTCAAGATATTTGTTCCTTCCAAATTGGTTTTGATCTTTGAGATCACCCAATTGATGTTAAAAGTTATAAATGTAGACATGTAGTCTTTTTACATTCAAAGGTTACATTATTAGTTATTGTTGTTTATTTGATTTAAAGTAAGAAGATGGAAATTTATGGGGCATAAGAAGTTACAAATTCCTCTTTAAATACACGTGGTAATAGCTATCTTTCTAGATATTTTTACCATAACATATTTATAGATATTTTTACCATAACTAGTTTAAAAGCTTGATACAAATTACAACGATTAATAGTAACTCAATGAACTACATTTGCTAGAGTTGCAATCTTGGAGTACATAGTCCAAGATAATGTTTGTGGAGACCAAGGTTAAGGAACTATTATAGGATGAGAAATATATGCTTGAGCTTTGTTTTAGGGCCTAGATTTTTAATACACTTAGAAAGTGGACTTTGGATGTGGCTAGCTTCATGTATTTATGTCTCTATTGTTTGGGTGGAGGGTATAACCCCACTTGCTACAACATCTATCTCATTAACTTCAGCGTCACATTAGATTTCACTATTTTCTTACCCAACTTACCAAATCACATAAAATGTATTTGCTTCTCATATTGCATCGCCTTTCACCTCCACATTAGCGCCACTTTAGATTCCACTAAATATTTAACATATAGATAAATCTTTCTATACTAATAAACAAAAATTATTTTTGGTCACGTGTCATTCTCTGGTAATTTCTCACCCTTATTTTTTTATTTATCTCTTTTATTAAATAATAATAATAATACTAATATTAAACATCAATTTAACTAAATCTATTTATCTCTTTTGTTTAATTGATTTTTTTTAACTCTAAAGTTTCAATTTTTGGCAATTTAAGTCTAAAGTTTCAATCTTTGTTATTTTAACCCCTTTGATTAATTTGATTTTTCACTTCTAATTCAAAAGTTTTCATCTTTTGCAATTTAACCCCTTTAATTTTTATTACTTTCAACCCAAAGTTTTTAGGCTCGGGCTTAGACTATGATGGTCCTCCCTTGGAGGATGGTCCGCCACGTAGGATGGGCATGAGGATGGGACAAAGATGATGGAGGTATGTAAATGGGGGATGATCCTAAATATATATTATATATTGTATGTATATATATGTTTGTGAGGTAGTTTTGTCCTCACATGGACCGTCCTGAACGGCAAGAAGAAGACAGAGACGACGAGACGGAGGGGGGGGGGGGGGCGAGATGGAGAGTGGAACGGCGGAGGACGAACCTCCATACCGGCCTTATAGTTTTCTTTGTTTTTATCTTACTAGGTTATTATTTCACTCCTTTTGGTATTTAGTAGCTTTCTTTCTCTATAGTGTTAGGTTGCTTGTTCGCCGAAGACCTCTCTGGAACCAGTCTCTCTATCTTTATGGGTAGATGTAAGATTTGCTCACATCCCACCCTTTCTTGACCTTACAAATTAGGGTGCAAATGAGCAGAGCTACTAGCGAGCTCGTCTCAGGAAAAAGCTCGAAACGAGCTGAGCATAAACAAGCTTGAGTCTAAGCCCGAGCCTAAAAACAAGCTCGTTTAGTAAACGAGTCTGAGCTTCGCTTATCGAGCTCGATGCGACTCACGAGCCTAAATGAACCCATTGTTTATATAGTTTTTTATTAATATATTAAATGTGTGTTTAAATAATAAGAATTACTATTTATAAATTATAAACAAGATTAAATAAATTGCATAATAATAATAATAATTAATATAAATTAATTCATAAATAATAAACGAGTTAAGCCCGAGCCAGCTTGAGCTTGAAAAACTACCTACAAGTCACTACAGCTTTAGAAACAAAGCTCAAATCGAGCCGAGCTCGAGCTTTCATAAGTTAAATGAGCTTGAGCTTGGGCTCGGCTCACTTGCACTCGTACTACAAATAGCGTTGCTATTTACGAGATATACTAGGTATGGTTGTTATTTATAGATTCTAAATGAAAAAAAAATATATTATACACCTAAAAACTTGTTTTACGAGGGAACATATCATGTGACCAGAGTAATGAGGAAATTATTATTTGCATCTTGCTTGTTTAAAATCACAAAAAGTAACTCAAAACCTTAGATATCATGTGACATGGGATTTTTCTTTCATAGTTTCACACATTTCTCATTTATTAAAAACTTGAATTCTCTCGTAAAAAAAATAAATAAATAAACACAGGGCTATTAATGTATTAAAATTTCAGAATTATCAATAAACTATATACAAAGCTAATAAAATTTAGAAATTATTAAAAATTTAGAGTTAAATGTCATTTTAGTCCATGTAGTTTGAGCCATTTTGCAAATTTACTTCAAATGTTTCATTTTTCGTCTATGGGTCTAAAAAGGTTTCATCATTGCCATTTTAGTCCACTGGGTTAACTTCATCCATTTTTTCTGTTAACGTGATGTCACACCCCAACAGATGGCAGATACATCGGGGCATGGCACTGAGCGAAACAGATTGTCCAGAAGTTTCCATAACAATTATCATTACCAATCAATTTAAAGTAACATGTCCCATACCATGTCTCAAAAGGTAAACAAATTATTACAGACAAAATCTAGGCAAATAGTTCTATTCCGACAACTCAGATTTTCAAATAGAGCAATTGTTTATCTGCTTCTAGAGACCCTTGATTTAATTTGTACAGACAACTATTTGTTGGCCTCTAGAGCCTTATTCTAGCTTCGATTTCCTAGCAGATGTGCATCCTAAGCACCTGTCACATACGTTAAAATAAAGTCAATACATATAATGTAAAGGTGAGCATACAAGTTTGATAGTAGCATATAGAGTTCGAAATTCGTTTACGCATAACCAGCACGTACACATAGTGAAATGAAGCACGTTAGATATCGACATAGACCCATCGATACCAATGACTGTGGGTTGACTGCCAGAGGTAGTTCGCAATACATGATTACCACCGTAATCCATGCAAGTAATTGTCCTTAACAACCCTTGCGAACAGGTGCTGAGTCCAAACTATAGTACTATCGTTGCTATGGCATGTAGACAGCATTCCATGTGTAAACATAACAAACAAGCATTCATAAGCCACGTATAACATGCATTAACGGTTAGCGTTCAAATAGTATTGAGTAATGTGTTTATTGTGATTTGAATATTCGTAACGTATGTAACACCCATAAGTGCGTAAAGCAAAAAGGGATCGAGTATACTCACAGCGATGATGGATTGAAGGGAGCGCTAGAGAGTAGGGTTAACCTAATCAGAACGATAGCATAACGATAAGTGACGCGTAAAACGATGCAAGGTGTAAGTGGCTCGGACAGCAGCTCGGTCGGATGGTAATCTGACCAGATGGTCTAGTCGTGTGGATTACAATCCGTTCGGATGGTCATCCGGTAGGACAGATGGTCCGGTCGGATGACTATTCGAGTGGATTGTTTCTTCCTATGAGAAAGATGTGTTTGTGTATGATGGTTTGTCCCTTGAAGTTTTCGTTGTAGCATTTTGAAAACATTGAAGTACCTCTACCTTTCAAGTCGTTCGATCGGACGGTCAGTCGTGCGGATGACAATCCGCTCGGATGATTTATCCGGTCGGACGGCGACTCGTGTGGCGAGGTTACTTAGTGAGAACAAATCCACAGCAGGTTGTTACTCGGTCGGACAGATTGTCCGGTCGGGTGGCATCCTCAGTGCATTGAACATGTTGAAAATTGTTAAAGTCCAAGTATCTCATGATACGAAGAGTAATTCGGTTGGATTGGTAGTCCGGTCGGATAGCAATTCGTTCAATACTCAAACTTTAGATAAAGTTGATTAAGTGTGGGACCCAAGGTGTAAGCCGCTCGGATGAACTAGTCGCTCGGATGGCTTATCCGTTCGGACAGTAGTCCGGTCGGATAGCACTTCCGTGCTGGTCGTTCCGTTCGTCTTTTACTTGGCCGTTTTGATTGTTTGTCGTTTTATCGAGACGCTTTGACAACGTGCTAACCAACAGAACCCCATCTTGACCCAAGTGACCCGATCGACTAGGAATCACCCTAGTTTGGTCAGTTAATCGGTTCGAGACGGTTGTTCTTGGCTAACCCGGAATCGATGGTCTCGTGAGTAGAATTCAGATCTTGAGCTAGCACAACACTTAAGAATAAGTAGAAGACTAGAACAAGATCCGATTCTATCGGTTTTGAGTGCATTGAGTGTAAAAGAGTTGAATAAAGTTAAAAACCATCTTTCAATCATTTTCACCATGATTATGTTTAGATCTGTGCAAGATCTTTGTGTATTTGTGTGGAAATCGGTTAGATCTAAGTTGTTCTTGGTGGATTGAAGCCAAAACATGAAGTTCTTCAAGAACACATGATGACGTCATCCTAGAACACCTCAAATCTTAGTGATTTCACGGTTAAAAGTTAAGATTTAAAAGATAGAAAGGTGTAGGAGTGCGTGTAGATCAAGAAAGTACAAGATTTAGGACGAGATCTTACCGGAATCGAGAGAAATCGAAGAAAAGGTGAGGAGAGCGTGCTCTTCGGTCAGAGAGTTGCCAAAAGTAGAAATGATGAAAGTGACACGGGTATTTATAGAGTTCCAAAAGAGGAAAGAGTAGGTCGGTCGGATGGCATCTCACCCGGGTGACTGTCCGGTCGGATGACAGCCTGGCACCAGCTCAAGTTGCAGCCCGGTCGGATGGCAATCCGGCCGGATGGCATTTGGTTCGGGTGTTCGGCATGACGATTTTTGCTGTTTCGATTTCGATTGCGATTGATGTGAATGCGAGAGAGTTTCCTATTCAAATTACTTTTAATCCCAACCATTCATATCTAGCACTATCTTTTCTCCACTAACTATCATAGTTCGATTTCGACTGAGTTCGATTGCGTTTCGATTGCGATTCGAGTCCGATTGCGTTTTCGATTGATTACCACAACACAACATAAATAAACATGCACAAGTAACACATAAGGCACACACACATGTATGCAATATCCAAAATGTGTAATTCGAGTTGCGAGTGCGAGTGCGATTGCGATTCGATGTCGATTTAGGTTGATTTGACTTTATCGCATTGCTACTTCCTATAGTTCACAATCGTAAGTCGATTAAATAGCGAATAACATATGTCGATCATTGTAATTATTGACACTTACTCCACATAATACAACTAAAATAAACACATAAAAGAAATTCACTACAAGTTAAGTCGCGCGAAATTGGTTGTTGACTTTGACCTTGACTTTGACTTTGACTTTCGAAAACACGTGGTGTTACAGCCTCCCCTTGTTTAGGGAATTTCATCCCGAAATTAAGCCGAAGCCGTAACAAATAACTGCGGGTACTTCGCCTTCATGTCGCTTTCGAGTTCCCAAGTGAACTCCGCGCCTCGTTTGCCTTCCCATCGGACTTTCACAATAGGAATGCCCAAGCGTCTGAGCTACTTGGTTTGGCGATCCATGATTTCGACAGGCTTTTCCACGAAGTGTAGTGTTTCGTTTACTTGAAGGTCATCGAGAGGTACAATTAAATCATGCTCAGCCAGGCATTTTTGGAGGTTTGACACATGGAAAGTCGGGTGGACGTTACTAAGTTCCTCCGGTAGTTCGAGTCTGTAGGCGACTTTTCCGATCCTTTCCAGAATCTTAAAAGGTCCAACATATCGAGGCGCTAGTTTCCCTTTCTTGTCGAATCTGACCACACCCTTCCAAAGTGATACCTTAGGAGTACGTAGTCGCCAACGTCAAATTCAAGGGGCTTACGTCGTATATCGGCGTAACTTTTCTGTCGACTTCGAGTTTTCAACAAGTTGTCTCGAATTTGGAGGACTTTGTCAGTCGTTTCTTGCAATAGCTCAGGACCGGTTAATTGCGAGTGACCGATCTCGTGCCACACAGTAGGCGATCGACATTTTCTTCCGTATAGAGCCTCGAATGGTGCCATTTGTATGCTGGAATGATAACTGTTGTTATACGAGAATTCGACTAACGGCAGGTATTTATCCCAATTACCACCGAAATCTATGACACACGAGCGGAGCATATCTTCAAGAGTACGGATCGTCCTTTCAGTCTGTCCGTCAATTTGAGGGTGGAAAGCGGTACTTAGATTAAGCGATGTACCGAGAGCCGTTTGAAACGTTTCCCACAGTCGCGAGGTAAACCGAGCATCACGGTCAGAGATGATGTCCTGAGGCGTCCCATGATTACAAATGATCTCATCGGTGTAGATTCGGGCTAATCGTTCCACCTTGTAGTCTTCCCGTATTGGCAAAAAGTGAGCTGATTTGGTCAGACGGTCAACAACAACCCAAATGCTGCCGTGACCTGATGACGTGTGCGGAAGCTTTGTTATGAAGTCCATAGTTATACTCTCCCACTTCCACATAGGGATCGGTGGTTGTTCGAGTAAGCCAGAGGGTCTTTGGTGTTCAGCCTTGACTCTTGCACAAGTTAGGCATTTTCCAACGCAGAGAGCAATATCCCTTTTCATGCCCGGCCACCAGTACTTGTAGCAAAGATCCTGGTACATTTTGTCGGCACCGGGATGGATAGAATATCGTGATTTGTGGGCTTCGTCCATCAAAATCTGTCGCAAATCGGTCCGTTTAGGGATCCAAATTCGGTCCAGAAAGTGGAATATCCCATTCGACTTACTCACAAGCTAGGCTCCATCGTGATAGATTCTTTCCTTTTTCAGAGTGCATTCATTAAAACATGCATGCTGGGCTTCACGGATGAGAGTTTCGAGATCGTATTGGGCTTGGACATTACGAGTGCTAAGCAGATAGCTCCATCTGCTGAGTGCGTCAGCAACAACGTTTGCTTTGCCTGGGTGATAACGAATCTCACAATTGTAATCGTTGAGAAGTTCTACCCATCGGCGTTGACGCATATTAAGTTCCTTCTGATTAAAGATATGTTGTAGGCTCCTATGATCGGTGAAGATCGTACACTTGGTACCATATAGGTAGTGTCGCCAAATCTTTAACGCAAAAACAACTGCGCCTAGCTCGAGATCGTGGGTTGTATAGTTCTTCTCGTGGATTTTGAGCTGACGAGATGCGTAAGCTGTAACCTTGTCCCGCTGCATAAGGACACAACCGAGACCGAGGTTGGAAGCATCACAATAGACAATGAAATCGTCGTTTCCGTCGGGCAATGTGAGAACAGGAGCATTGCAAAGCATGTGCTTGAGGGTTTAGAAAGCAGACTCTTGTTCAGTTCCCCAAAAAAAAGGCTTGTCTCTATGCGTGAGAGCGGTAAGCGGCACAGCGATCTTCGAGAATCCTTCGATAAATCGTCGATAATAGCCCGCTAGTCTGAGAAAAGAACGGACTTCGGACTGGTTCTTAGGTGTAATCCAACTCTTGACTGCTTCAATCTTCGCTGGATCGACGTGAATACCTTGACTATTTAACAATGTGTCCCAGAAACTGAACCTGCTCCAACCAGAATTCACACTTGGAGAACTTGGCATAGAGTTGATTCCCCTGGAGTAGCTCGAGAACCAAACGTAGATGTTGCGCGTGTTCGGCTTTCGATTTGGAATAGATCAAGACATCGTCTATGAATACGATGACGAAACGGTCGAGATATGGTTTACACACGCGATTCATCAGATCCATGAAAACCGCGGGTGCGTTGGTTAAACCAAAAGGCATAACAACGAATTCATAATGGCCATAACGAGTGCGAAAAGTGGTTTTAGGTATATCCTCTTCTTGAATGCGTAGTTGGTGATAGCCTGAGCGTAGATCGATCTTTGAGAAACACGTAGCACCTTGTAGTTGATCAAACAAATCGTCGATGCGAGGTAGGGGATAGCGGTTCTTGATAGTTAACTTATTCAATTCCCGATAGTCGATGCACATCCTGAACGACCCATCCTTCTTTTTGACGAAAAGGACTCGCGCGCCCCAAGGAGAGGTGCTCGGGCGAATGAAGCATTTCTCAAGTAATTCCTGGAGCTGGTTTGAAAGTTCGCGCATTTCGGACGGTGCGAGTCGGTAAGGAGCTTTGGCAACATGATTGGTTCCAGGAATGAGGTCAATACGAAAGTCGATATCACGACTTGGTGGTAAGCCGGGAAGGTCGTCAGGGAACACATTAGGAAATTCACGAACCACAGGAACGTCTTCCACTTTTGTCTTTCCTTTCTTTTCCTTCTCCGCTATTACAATGTTAGCCAAGAAAGCTCTGTATTCCTTGCGAAGATACTTGCTAGCTTGGACACAAGACATGAGTTTGAGACCTTTCGAAGCAGTTTCACCATAAACACACAATAAATCACCATTCGCGAGCGAGAATCGAATCATCTTGTCGAAGCACACAACTTCAGCATGGTTTTCGCGAAGAAAGTCCATGCCTACTATGACATCAAAACTTCCGAGTTGCATCGGAATAAGGTCGATTGGGAAGATGTGATTGTTGAGCTCAAGAGTACAATCACGGAGAACATAATTAACAGAGACAGTTCTTCCGGTAGCGACTTCAACATCGAGCGTCGAGGAGAGTTGGGAGCGCTTACGACTAAGGAGCTTCTCGAATTCGAACGATACAAAGCAATTATCGGCTCCAGTATCAAATAAACACGAAGCATAAATGCCATTCACAAGGAACGTACCATTGACCACGTTGTTGTCGGCTTAGGCTTGGCGCACGTTGATGTTGAAAGTTCGTGCGCGTGTTCCTTGTTGCTGTTACTGCTGGTGTTGCTGCTGCTGGGGCTGCTGCTGCTGGGGCTCTTGTTTCACAACCCTGTTTGGGCACATGTTGGCGAAATGGTTAGGATCGCCACATGCGAAGCAGGCTCTGGCATTGACCGCGGGTGCCGGAGGAGCTTGTTGACCCTGAGGGGCAGTGAGTAGAGCTTGATGAGCAGGAGCTTGTCGAGCACGGAAGTTGGTAGTGAAGTGGTCGTACATATTGCAATGAGCACAAAAACGGCAAGCGATGGTAGTCGGGTGGTGGTAGGTACAAGTAGGGCAAAGCGGGTGTGGCCCAGTGTATGCACGCTTAGCAGGCGGTGCATTTGCCACAGGCGCTGCTACTTGACGTTGTTGGGCTGGTACAGCTTGTATCGGTGCAGCAGTGATCGCACAGTTCTTGTTGCTGGAGCTGTTCTTTCCCTTGTTCTTCCTCTTGTTGCTCGATGCGGTGGTGGGTTCAGCAGTTGGTGCGGCGGTGGTAGCTTGATGCAGGTGCTTCGAAGTTTTATCCCGGACACCAGCCTTGACCCGCTTGTCGTTGATCTCAGCGGCCAGTAGGTAAGTCTCTTCGATCGTTTTAGTCTTAGCCGCTTGCACGAAATCTGCAACACAGTCAGGCAGGGCTCGGATGTACTTCTTGATTTCCATGTCTGAAGTCTTGACTTGGTCAGGGCAGATGATGCTAAGCTGTTAAAAGCGAGCAGTGAGAGCAGCATTTTCGCCTTCCTTCTGCTTTATGTGCCATAATTCATCTTCTAACTTTTGGGGCTCGTGAGGAGGGCAGAATTCTTCCAGCATGACCTCCTTCAGTTTGTCCCACGACAGACCGTAGGCTGCATCGTTACCTCGTTTGTTTCTCTCGGCCGTCCACCAGTCTAGTGCACGGGACTGGAAGACGCCGGTAGCATTTAGAGTGTGGAGATCGTCTGGGCAACCGCTCTGTCGTAGAGTGACCTCAATGGAATCAAACCATTGGAACAACGTTGTAGGGCCTTACTCGCCAGTGAATTCCTTTGGCCCACAAGACTTGAACTGCTTGAAATTGAAGGCAGCTTTGGGGGTAGCTTTAGGAGTTTCGGTTCTCGACTCCTCAGATGATTTGCTGACGTTCTCGTAGACATCACTCACGGCTTTTGCTACTTGTTTAGCGATGATAGCAGCAAGACGTCTGTCTCTCTTTTCTTGACGAGAAAGTGGTGTGTGACGGGATGATGGTCCAGTTGACATTGTCTGCAACAGACATCGTCATAGGTCTGAGACACGTCATAATCGAATCTCACCTCACACGTCTACTACTTACTAAAGCTTAGGAACACGCAATGCAACATGTATCACATAAACACATAGGCACATAAGCACATATTCACATAAGCACAGAAGCACATAAGCACATAGGCACGTAGAGCACATAATCCACCAAAGCACATAATCATTTAATTGCAAGAGGCAGTCAGAATACAGAAACCTATCATTCAAAGTCCGCAAGTGTTCGAATATAGCGATCGCGTTTAGTATCTCGAATAGCGTAGTATAAGCGTATATCATAGCATAAGGTCGACCAAAATTTAGCGATTTGTCAGCGTTTTGAGATAGAAATGCAGTGCGAGTCGTGCGTGTCGATCGAAGTGAAAGCAAAATCGAATAATTTCTCCAAAGTTTAAACACATAAACAGGTAAACACACATACAAATACAGAAAATCAACGAGTCATCAGAGTCAGCAGTTGCGGGCTCAGAATCGAAACTCATAAAAATCGAGAAATAGATTGTCTGCGGCTATTAGACTTCGACTACCCAAAGTGGTTCGACTATTCACAAGGACTTGTTGTGCACATTTGACCTTCAGGGCAGTGCCTTTGCCTCGATTCTTGGGCATTGGGCACGCATCCCGTTAGTCATATCGTGACTTCAGGTCGTTGGAGTCCGTCGAGACTTTGGTGAGAGTTTTGTAAAATGGGCGGAACAAGTCGTCAAGGTTAGGGTTTCACCCCTAGCTTAACAACTTCGTTCCTGTTTTTAATAAAATAGAGGAGATTATTCATCAAAATACGGATTTCACTCCTGATTTGGCATAATTCTCCCCGTTTGTAGATAAAATGTGGGTTGATTAAGCAACTTTAGTCGAGAGTTTGCGGTTTTCACACCTAATCTTGACTTAGTTGCTCCTTCATAGTTGAAAATTCGAGTGCAGTGATAGTGTAGCGTGTGCGAGAATAGCGAGAAATAGCAGCTCATACATAATCCCTAATGGATATGCACAAGTCGGTCTATGGTTCCTAACTATAGACTAGGTCTCTAAGACATCGACCCGGACTAGGTCGTGTCTTGCCTAATTCCCTATAGTTATGGCTCTGATACCAATCTGTCACACCCCAACCGATGGCGGAAACATCGGGGCATGGCACTGAGCGAAACAGATTGTCCAGAAGTTTCCATAACAATTATCATTACCAATCAATTTAAAGTAACATGTCCCATACCATGTCTCAAAATGTAAACAAATTATTACAGACAAAATCTAGGCAAATAGTTCTATTCCGACAACTCAGATTTTCAAATAGAGCAATTGTTTATCTGCTTCTAGAGACCCTTGATTTAATTTGTACAGACAACTATTTGTTGGCCTCTAGAGCCTTATTCTAGCTTCGTTTTCCTAGTAGATGTGCATCCTAAGCACCTATCACATACGTTAAAATAAAGTCAATACATATAATGTAAAGGTGAGCATACAAGTTTGATAGTAGCATATAGAGTTCGAAATTCATTTACGCATAACCAGCACGTACACATAGTGAAATGAAGCACGTTAGATATCGACATAGACCCATCGATACCAATGACTGCGGGTTGACTGCCAGAGGCAGTTCGCAATACATGATTACCACCATAATCCATGGAAGTAATTGTCCTTAACAACCCCTGCGAACAGGTGCTGAGTCCAAACTATAGTACTATCGTTGCTAACGCAGGTAGACAGCATTCCATGTGTAAACATAACAAACAAGCATTCATAAGCCACGTATAACATGCATTAACGGTTAGCGTTCAAATAGTATTGAGTAGTGTGTTTATTGTGATTTGAATATTCGTAACGTATGTAACACCCAAAAGTACGTAAAGCAAAAAGGGATCGAGTATACTCACAGCGATGATGGATTGAAGGGAGCGCTAGAGATTAGGGTTAGCCTGATCAGAACGATAGCATAACGATAAGTGACGCGTAAAACGATGCAAGGTGTAAGTGGCTCGGACAGCAGCTCGGTCGGATGGTAATCCGACCAGATGGTCCAGTCGTGTGGATGACAATACGTTCGGATGGTCATCCGGTAGGACAGATGGTCCGGTCGGATGACTATTCGAGTGGATTGTTTCTTCCTATGAGAAAGATGTGTTTGTGTATGATGGTTTGTCCCTTGAAGTTTTCGTTGTAGCATTTGTGAAAACATTGAAGTATCTCTACCTTTCAAGTCGGTCGATCGGACGGTCAGTCGTGCGGATGACAATCCGCTCGGATGATTTATCCGGTCGGACGACAACTCGTGTGGCGAGGTTACTTAGTGAGAACAAATCCACAACAGGTTATCACTCGGTCGGACAGATTGTCCGGTCGGGTGGCATCCTTAGTGCATTGAACATGTTGAAAATTGTTAAAGTCCAAGTATCTCATGATACGAAGAGTAATTCGGTCGGATTGGTAGTCCGGTCGGATAACAATTCGTGCAATACTCAAACTTTAGATAAAGTTGATTAAGTGTGGGATCCAAGGTGTAAGCCGCTCGAATGACCTAGTCGCTCGGATGGCTTATCCGTTCGGACAATAGTCCGGTCGGATAGCACTTCCGTGCTGGTCGTTCCGTTCGTCTTTCACTTGGGCGTTTTGATTGTTTGTCGTTTTATCGAGACGCTTTGACAACGTTCTAATCAACAGAACCCCATCTTGACCCAAGTGACCCGATCGACCAGGAATCACCCTAGTTCGGTCAGTTAACCGGTTCGAGACGGTTGTTCTTGGCTAACCCGGAATCGGTGGTCTCGTGAGTAGAATTCAGATCTTGAGCTAGCACAACACTTAAGAATAAGTAGAAGACTAGAACAAGGTCCGATTCTATCGGTTTTGAGTGCACTGAGTGTAAAAGAGTTTAAAGAAAGTTAAAAACCATCTTTCAATCCTTTTCACCATGATTATGTTTAGATATGTGCAAGATCTTTGTGTATTTGTGTGAAAATCGGTTAGATCTAAGTTGTTCTTGGTGGATTGAAGCCAAAACATGAAGTTCTTCAAGAACACATGATGACGTCATCCTAGAACACCTCAAATCTTAGTGATTTCATGGTTAAAAGTTAAGATTTAAAAGATAGAAAGGTGTAGGAGTGCGTGTAGATCAAGAAAGTACAAGATTTAGGACGAGATCTTACCGGAATCGAGAGAAATCGAAGAAAAGGTGAGGAGAGCGTGTTGTTCGGTCAGAGAGTTGCCAAAAGTAGAAATGATGAAAGTGACACGGGTATTTATAGAGTTCCAAAAGAGGAAAGAGTAGGTCGGTCGGATGGCATCTCGCCCGGGTGACTGTCCGGTCGGATGACAGCCTGGCACCAGCTCAAGTGGCAGCCCGGTCGGATGGCAATCCGGCCGGATGGCACTTGGTTCGGGTGTTCGGCGCGACGATTTTTGCTGTTACGATTTCGATTGTGATTGATGCGAATGCGACAGAGTTTCCTATTCAAATTACTTTTAATCCCAACCATTCATATCTATCACTATCTCTTCTCCACTAACTATCATAGTTCGATTTCGATTGAGTTCGATTGCGATTCGAGTTCGATTGCGTTTTCGATTGATTACCACAACACAACATAAATAAACATGCACAAGTAACACATAAGGCACACACACATGTATAACAATATCCAAAATGCGTAATTCGAGTTGCGATTGCGATTCGATGTTGATTTAGGTTTAGGTTTATTTGACTTTATCGCATTGCTACTTCCTATAGTTTACAGTCGTAACTCGATTAAATAGCGAATAACATACGTCGATCATTGTAATTATTGACACTTACTCCACATAATAGAACTAAAATAAACACATAAAAGAAATTCACTACAAGTCAAGTCGCGCAAAATCGGTCGTTGACTTTGACCTTGACCTTGACTTTGACTTTCAAAAACACGGGGTGTTACACGTGAAGAGCAGTTCGGTCATTTTATATGTAATTCGGTTAACTAGAAAGACAATTCAGCTATCTAAAATGACTGAATTGTCCTTCTCGTTAATAGAATGAATGAAGTTAATCTAGTACACTAAAATGACAACGATAGAAACTTTTTGGACCCACAGGTGAAAAATGAAACCTTTGGACTAAACTGGTAAAATAACACAAACCACAGGGACTAAAATGGCATTTAACTCAAAATTTTATAACAAATAGAACATAAAGAAAATAGGGTAAATTACTTTTTGAGTCCCTGTGTTTTATAAGTTTTAACTAGTTGAGTCCAAAAGCAAAAAGTTTAACGACCTGAGTCCCTATAAGCTTTTTCTTTAACCATTTGAGTCCAAATTTCTAACTCCATCCATCAAGTTTGTTAACTACAAGGGTAATTTGGTCATTTACACACAAAGTACAAGTCTTATATGCACAAGAGTATAAGGAACAAGTCTTTAATGCATAAATATTTTAATATTATATATAAAATATATTATATATATATATATTGTTATACACACATAGACATTTCACAAACCTGTCCATACCTCCTCTCTTTCTCTCTACCCCTACCACCACCATTAACACCACCGTACCACCACTGCACCACCACCATTCCCACCGCACCTCCACAACTATCACCATCTTCTGTTGACCGTCAACCACCAGTCACCGCCTGCAAACCGGGCCTCCAATAATTAATAATCACCTCAATAATTAAAATGTAAAAACCTCTTTCATTATAGGTAAGTTCTATGCACAGAAAGGTAAAACTAAATCCAACAATAAACAAGAAACACACGAGCAACATTATTTCCAAAACAGAAAGGAAAAAAAAAAAAAAAAAAACCTCACGTTGACTAGTCAACAAAGCTTGAATCTTTAACAATTTTTGGTACTGAAACATAGGTTTAGATCAAAAAAGATGCAAAGATTGAAATGGGTATGTGAAAAAAAAAGTAGTAATAAAGATTGAATCTTGAAAGATGAAACTTACTTATTACCCTTAATCTT
This sequence comes from Helianthus tuberosus, assembly GCA_030545235.1. Taxonomy (NCBI): domain Eukaryota; kingdom Viridiplantae; phylum Streptophyta; class Magnoliopsida; order Asterales; family Asteraceae; genus Helianthus; species Helianthus tuberosus. The sequence goes on from CM060364.1 coordinate 51,428,092, forward strand.
GAACCAAGCTTCACCACAATGTTTATGAGCAGCAGCTAAATCATCTTTACAAGAACAACCCAACTCAACAGGACTCCCATTCTTAGAATCTTGATTGGTTAAATCAATACTCAAATGTAAGGCTGGCAAATCGTGTCTTAACAGGTTTAACAGGTTTCTGACGGCGCGCACAACATAAGTTTCAAACATGATTACTACTCGTTTAACTACTTTCTACCTCATGTTTATAAAACAGTTTTATGTTTTATGTACAAAGATGAATAAATGATAGATCCTAACATTGTAATTTTAATTATTTTAAAAATTAAAAAAGTCAAAGGGTGTATTTTTCAGTCAAACAGGTCTAATCGTGTCTTAACAGGTACCCAATTGCCAACCCTACTCAAATGACAAATCCTACAATCCCTTTCAATCTTTGACAAATGTACCTTATCATTGTGGGCCGCACCACCACCACTTTCCAGATCCACCATCGAGAAATCTGACATCGTGGATTCCCTCCCTTTCTCCCCCTCATCAGATACCACCACCCCTACAATCTCAATGTTGGCCGCGGTGGAATGACGGCGGGAGTGGTCTTTAGCTTCCAAATCGAGTTGGGCTGGTTATAAAGTTGCCATTTTGGGAATGAATCTATGTATGAATTAAATAATAGCACAGAGCACGGGAACAGATGGTGGTGGTGCGACGGTGACGGTGGTGGCGGTGGTGGTGTGGTTGAGAGAGAGATAAGAAAGAGAGAGATGAGGAAGAGAAAGAAATCAGTGTTTGTGGGTATTGTTTCTCTCAATATCTATTAATAATAATAATAATATAATAAAGGGGCATTTTGGTCTTTTAATGAAAAACTAACAGAAAATTTAATCTGAGTTAGAAATTTGGACTCAAATGGTTAAAGAAAATGCTTATAGGGACTCAGATCGTTAAACTTTTTGCTTTCGGACTCAACTAGTTAAAACCCATAAAACACAGGGACTCAAAAATAATTTACCCAAGAAAATATTTTGAAAAAAAGGGAGGTGGTCAATGTTCCAAGAATTCTATCAAGAGAAAGGGTCTTGGTGGTTGGTACCAAAATGACCTCAGAATCACACTGCTTTACAAGTGTACCAAGTCTATTTTCCTGCAGTCATGGTCAATCATCTTGACTATAATGGACATGCTTGACTCACCAAGAGAGTGAGTCAACTCAGCCATGCTCCAGTTAACCTTGCCTGTGTATAGATCAAGATGGCTTTAACAACAATATCACAACATGAATTCATCACTAAGCCATCAGAAACTAGAAACAAAAACCGCTGATTTTCGACAATTTCCGTTCACCATGATAAGAAAAAAAATAAACTTTTTTCTCCGTTGATCCTAAACTACAACAAACGGGATGGGGGTCGAAACAACGACAAAGTACAACAACAAACAACAAGTACTACAAATTAGAAGAGAAAACGATCACTAGCAACCTACAAGCACTAACTAGATTAAAAACGAGTCTTTTAAACAATTGAACGCCTTTTATCTTTCCTTGCCTCTTAACCCTTGCAGCTGATAAATCTACAATAAATCATCGGTGACACCAAAATTAGCACCAAGAAACACAAAGAAGGTTTCTTGAAAACATTTGTTACAAAAGTTTATGGATACATAACTGTTTATCATAAAGAAAAGAGCTACAACAACAACAACAACCACCATACCCAGTAAATCCCACAAATAGCAAAGCTAGTTATGGGGTCTGGGGAGGGTGGGATGTAGACAGTCCTTGCCTCTATCCATAGGGATAGAGAGGCTGCTTCCAGAGAGACCCTCGACTCGAAAACGAATAGCAAACCAACACACCAAGTCAAAGAGTATAGAAAGAATATAGAAATAAGAAGTCGCCCATACCAAGAAAGTGAACAGAGTGGCACAATATATTGTAAATCATGTAAAATAGCATACACCATCATTTATGCATAAACACAAGAAGGCAATCACCGGAAAAGTCACTTAAAGAATAAGAGAAACCTACGTCCCTGAAATACACCTAAGAGCTTACTGCCATATCCTCTATAGGTCCTTAACCCTAATCCTACGCCTCCACGAAGTCCTATCTTGGACCATGTCCTCATAAAGAAAAGAGCTAATTGTATGAATAAAAAACCAATTTTGGTTGAACTCCCACATAGGTTTTGATTTAAAAGTAATATGGATTAATGAGCAAAAGAACAGCATACTTTTCAAACACTTGCTACTAAAAGCATGAGAAAAGTAAACTATTTGAAATAAGAACATTACAGCACACTTTCACGTTTTAGTAATCACAACCACCATGAGTTAACTTACAAAGCTAGTATTGATTTAAAAAGAAAATAAAAGATTGTAAGCATGTTGTTATTTCAGGTAATGTTAAAGGTATGCTGCTATTAGGGGTGTAAACGAGGCGGAGCGGCTCAAGGGCTACTCAGGATCGGATCAGTAAAAAGCTCGAACGAGCCGAGCCTTAACAAGCCCAAGCCAGAAATATGACTCGTTAGTTATCAAGCCCGAACTCGAGCTTTACATACAAAGCTCGTCTAAAGCTTAGCCTAAACGAGCCTAAACAAAATTTATACTGTTTTTTTATATATAAAATATCTACCATTTAACATTGGCGAGCCGAGTTTTGGCTAGTTTAAGCTATTGAAGCGAGCTCGAGCCGAGCTTTTAGCTCGTTTGAAATTGCTCTCAATTTACCTAGAGCCGAGCCGAACTCGAGCTCTTGGGTTTTACTTTCGAGCTGAGCTCGAGCTCAAAGTAGTAAGCTCGAACCGAGCTGAGCTCGAGCTCAAAGTAGTAAGCTCGAGCCGAGCCGAGCTCGAGCTTCGTAAAAGCATGACGAGCCGAGCTCAAGCCTAGTTGGGCACGAGCTCGGCTCGTTTGAAATGATTACATGGCAGCTCATGTGTCGTTAGCTTTGACCACTGTTAATTTTTTCAGACTTGATGTCTGACACCGTCAATTAAGAAATAATAAAGCGAGAAACTTTGTAACTCATGATTGTTTATTCTTGGGTTAAAAAAATCGTGACTTGAAATAGAGATTTAACCAATGTTGGTAACCATTAATACAATATGATAATCGTTATTTACCTGTTTCTCCTCTTCTGTCAAAGTGCTCCATAAAACTTGAATTCGTTTGCGTATGATACTTTCCTGACCATGGTACAAGGGTTTTAACCTGATGTAATGCTCGGTGAAAAACACGTCATACCCGCTTGTGTCTGGTTCAGGTGAAGGTTCCCTTATAGCAAGCTGATACTTATTGTGGGTCCCATGAGACGGTGCTGGTGAATCGGATGGCAGATGATACAAAAACCCCGACAGTTTTTCAGACCCTAAATCCACCGTAACCAAATAACCTTGATCGAAACGGTTATCAATTGTTCCAGTTACTTCTCCACCAACCTCAATCTTTTGCCTTGCTGTACCACATAAAAAAAACATGTTCAAGAACTAACAAAGAACATCATGGAAACTGGCAAACATGCTAAGTAGTTTATGCGGTAAAAATCGGATATCGGTCAAGGACCGATGTTTGAGATATCGGTTATCGCGGTGGGATATCAGTACTTTTAATATCATGCTGAATTTATATATACAGCAATTTAACACTAACAGTTCAACAAATTAACCTTTTGCAACTTGCAAAAAACTACAAATGTAGCAAGTAGGAACTGATTAAGACTTAAAACACTAACAATTAACAATTAAGACTTAAAACACTAATAGCAGCAATAAGAAGGAAGACGAATGGTAGAACTAAGAAGAAAGGTACTGATATTGGGAAAATCGGTGATATATCGGTCAATATCGCATATAATATCGGTACCGATATTCTGACCGATATTTTGCACTGATATCTCACCAGGGGACCGATAACCGATATATCACTGATATATCGGTGATATATCACGATATTAACTACATAGTCAACAACGTGAATTAGACAGTTGAGTGGTAGACCTTACCAGAAAACAGATTCTTGACAGAACCGGACGCTGATCCATGGGAGACCTTGTTTGTTGCATCTGTCGTGAAGGACGAAGTATGGTCATTCATAAAGCTTCTACTTTTTCTATACATTTAAATATATGATATAATATGTTCAAGATTTAAGTACCATGTGGACCGATAGTGGGGGTCTTCTTGTGAAAATAATAAACCTGCTCGAAATGATAAAGCAAGGAAAGATAATACTTGCGCAAGACAAACGAAGCGTTTGTGATTGTGGGGCCAAATTTGAAAACAGCCATTACTTCCTTCCATCTTCGGTCACTCACAATCTGTACAAAAATAAATATATGTTTTTATGAGATACTATAATTTCTTATATTACACACGATCATAGTTGTCAATAGCGAATAGCGGACGATAGCGATGAAATAACGGGCGCCATTTTATGTTTAGCGAATACACTAGAAGGAAATTTTAGAAATATTGTATAGGTATCTTTTATCAAAAATACGCTGCATATTTCATCTAAATGCGCAATTTATATTAAGTAGTTATATTAGAACAGAAAAAAGCCTAAACTCCCGCAATTTATATTAAAACAGAAATCCCGCTATATTCACGCTATGGAATCGCTAATCAACAGACTGCGAGATATGGGCGATACGCTATGAAGAACTAAAAAGATGCTTAAGCATTTGTTTTTTAAGACAATTGAAATAAAAACCATACCTTCTCAATGCTATCTTTGCTATTGACAACAATGCATGCGATTCATAAAGAACTAAAAAGATGCTTAAGCATTTGTTTTTTAAGACAATTGAAATAAAAACCATACCTTCTCAATGCCGCCTCGTGACGTGACTTCTATAAATAGCCGGTGTAGATCTAAAGACGACCCTCCAATGACAGGGATCCTAAGTACATGAGAAAAAAAAAAAGAACACTATCAACTTTTAAGTTATTGATTTTGAATCCAATTGCATTGTTTACTTTTAAAATAGAAGTGCTTAGAAGAACTAGAGATTAGAATTAAAAAAAATATGTACACCCTAAAAAGGTTTAAGCCATAGCAAGGAACAAAGTTATGTTAGGAAACAAAAAACGAACATAAGACAACAATACAATCAATAAAGATCGGTATCCAAGAAAAAGTAACACCAAATGATAATGCTTGCAAGTAATGACGGAAAGGAGATTGTGTTTATGGTAGAGTTGTAAGCATGTTGGATAAACAAACAGACAAACAAACAAACGTACACAGTAAAATCCCACTCGTAGATTAGGGTCTGGGAAGGGTGAGATGAGGGCAAACGGCAAACCTTACCTCTACCCCAGAAGAGAGGTTTCTCCCAATGATATCCCCGATTCAACAAAACTTCTCTTTTTAAAGTCTAACATACGATTAAGAATTTAAGATTTAGTGTATACTTGAAGTAGAAGAGAAGGGAAAATATAAGGCATGAAAAGGGATCACAAAGCATCTAGAAAAGTACCTATCATTGACACCTATGCAAGCATGTTGGATACGGTTAATAATCATATTACGTATGGTATTTCATATCTGGTTATCTTACCGTATAAAAACAAAAAAAAAGTCCAAAACAAAGTTAATACAAGAGGAACTATCCAAATAACCAGAAAAAAAAATCAACAAGAATGCTCAAAATGGGTTATATGTAAACACCAAGACAAGTAAATTTATAATCTAATCTTAGATACATAAAACTCATTTAACTTATCGGAAACTCTAATTGGTAGTCTCGTTATATATAAGATGTAACGGCTCACTGTTTAGTTCATGCCACTTCACAGGATTACATGGTCTGACATGCAAACACAAGTTTTTGGGTGAATATAAATGATATCCCTTTTAGCTAGTACTATAAAACATATGCTTTACCTGAATACAAACTCAATTAAATACACGATTTTCACACTAAATATTAAACAGAACATCACAAGCACGAAACTAGAAGATTTATATACGATAAACCGATCAGTACAGAACACTTATGCTGAACAAAAGAAGAACAAAACATGGGCTTTCAAACTTCCTTAGAGTATGTGTAGTGGGGCGGTATATCACCCAAGAATCAACCATAGTGCCCCATGGCGCCCCTGAACACCAAAACAGGGGGTTTGAGATTTCGAGTCCCCGTTATCACAATCGCGGCGTGAACATCTCCCTCCACTCACACACACACACACATATATATATATATACATATGTATGTATATTGAAGAGGCTATATGACCCCCTTACCACTACACCCTATTGTGATATAAAGCCCCATAAAGCCCCTCTCTTACGCGTTTCGCCACTTGTCGCATAACGCCCCACAAGGGGCTTATATACCCAATTATTCTCTTAGCTATATTTTATGATATCTGGATTACTAGACTATATTGTACTACACTATACACAGAAAAAAAAGAAAAAATGACAAAAAAGGGTTTTTGACGCCGGGGGTCTAGGGAGCAGCCTCTTTATAGAAGTAAGGTCTACCCTCATCACACCGTTTTTAGACCCTACTAGTAGTTCAGCTATGAGTGGGATTATACTCGGTACGTTTGTTTGTTTGTATATATACCCATATTTTTTAAATCACAATATAGAAATGAAGCTATATATAGACTACAGTGAGCAATTAAGGCATGAGAGAACCAATAACAGAAGCAAAAACAAAAATAAAAACATTTCCAGAAATTAGGGTTTAATACTCAGCAAGGACAGTGGCAGCTTTCACTGGCAATTAGGTTATAATACACTTGAATTTTGACCAGACCCTCCACACACTAGTAAATTGGGTAACAGTATTTTCAAATTCCTAAATTTCTAAAACCAATCAAACCTAATTTCAGTCCAAAAATCAACACACATCATCTACACACACACCACCAACAAGAACAAAATCAAATTCAAATTCAACTTAATTCCATTTCATAACCTTCCCAATTTGTTCCCCCAAATTTCCCACCAAATCATTTCCCAAATTAGAAACCTTTCTCACACCAAAAACCCCCAAAAAACACCAACACCTAACCATCAAACCTTAAAACAAACATCAAGATCAAAACTTTCCCACACCATTCACCTAAAAATGCAAACTTTAAACATGGGTCATCAACAAAATCAGCAAAAACAAAGAATGTATAAAAAAAGAGTATAAAAATCAAGAAAACAAGAAGAAGAAACAATGTGTGGGTACTTACTTGAACTTGGTGCCGAAAACAGAGTGAAATAATTGAAGTTTTTCCCAGAAAAATTGAGGGTTTTGAATAATTTCTTCATAAGAAGCCTCTGGTGAAGGATATGTGGTCGTGGATGAACCGTAACCGTTGGTAAAGACTGCCGTTTTTGGGCCGTATGAGAGATGAGGGGCCGACATTTTTAATCGGAGGTTAACAAAGATTCGATTATATGTGTAATCATACACAATAAGACTACTTGGTGAAGAAAAAAAATGTTGAAAAATATTAAAAAGACTGTGGATTTATTTCGGTTTTTTGATGATGAACATTGAACAACACTCTTTATTGGATACCGTGATTAATATCCACCATTTAATAACGCAATGAAACCTACTTTATTTTTTTTAAATAATTTTCCTTTTAACTTTTGTTATGTTACGTAATCCGGGTTTTTTTTATTTAATTGGTTTTGATTAAAAAATGAAGCATTAAATTCAGAGTTTTAAAATGGGTCTAAATACAGTGGTATGTTATTTTTTACGGTTTTTGATTAGTATAAGTTTTGTTTTGATTTAATAAAAGAATATTTTTGGAGGGTTATTGGTCAACGGTCAAAGACTCAAAGAGATGGCTATGTGTGTAGTATATGTGTTTAGAAAATTTAAGGTTCTTTTTCTTTATGCCGATGTGGACTTTTTAATGTTCCATCTTTTCTTTTCTTTTCTTTTTTTCTTTTTTTAAACATAAAAAATAAGGTGATGTTATAACTCAAAGTTTTCATTTAATGGGAGCTCTGCCGGTTGAATCAGTCTAAAAATATGAATAATGTGGTAAATAATTTAATAGTTAAAACATATTATATTATAATTAACTGAATGTAGATGGAGAAAAAGGTTTTTGTTACTATTTAGAGTCCATTAAATTGTAAAATCATTTTAGAAATAAATGCTTACACATACATAAATATTTTAAATTAGCCAGCTTGATAAGTTTTTAGTTTTTAGTTCATTCAAATAAACAAAATTATGAATTATTGATTATTAGTACTTTTTATAATTTATATTCTTAGTTTTAGCTCTCTAAAAATTAATGGCTCACAGTTCATGTTTATACGACTTGAATTGAATGCTCTAATGGTGGTTCATGTTGTTTCTTTCTTTCTTTTTCCAAAATTGTTTTGAAATACTAAATTTTCTCACACGTTGCGGCGGCGTTAAAACGTAAAGTAACGCGAATTTATAACGTCCATAATCAAAACGCATTATATTTGGCCGGACTCGCTTCCGAACAAAATTTACGGCATAAATAGACCGACTGGAAACCTACATAAAATAAGCACGAAAACATTTTATATTTGACCCGACTTATTTCCTAAAAAAAATTACGTCGAAACGTAGTGTTTTTAAGTTAAAGGATGGTGCAACGCTGTGGCAACGTCAAAACGTAAAATAACTCGAATTTATACACTGTCTAATAAAAACGTATTATATTTTACCCGACTCGTTTCCAAACAGCATTTACGTCAAAACGTAGACTAACTGAAAACGTACATAAAATATGCACGAAAACATATTATATTTTACCAGACCAAATTTACATTGCAACATAAACCAACCTGGATTTATACCTAGATGCACATATATACAAACAAATACTTAAAACTCAAGGGGGTTAAAATGACATTTTATAAAAAAATTACAAAATTAAGAGGGTATAACTATAAAAACTGAAAGTTAAAGGGTCAAAGAAAAAAAAATGTGTAACCAACTTGTGTTTTAATAATATTTATAATTATAATTACAATTATAATTATAATTTCACTTATTTATGTTATGAAACACTGCCTAGGGAAAAGATCAAATAGGAAGATTAATTTCGCTAGGAAGGATAGGAAGCAATAAGAGGATGACATGTGGCAACATTTAAAATAAAGAAAAGGGTATTTTAGTCAATCCAACCCTTTCTTCTTCCTTTTTCAAAACCCAGTAACTTCAAAATCCACCATTTTCAAAACCCACCATCTTCAACCATTTCTTCACTTTCTATCTCAATAATCCCTACATTATAGTGCGATTTTCATCACCAATCAATGATTGAAACCCCCGATTAACGTGTTCTTCAGTTTTTTTTGAAGAAAACCCAGTTTAATTTCATACAAAATCTCGTTTTTCCGGTGATTTTGAAGATAATCACTCGATTTTGTTCGATTCAATCGCTGATAAGTGTTTCTATCATTTCAAATTTCGTCAATTGATGAAGAAACCGGCTTCGATCTATGTAAGAAATTCTTTAATTTCATTTTCACGATCTGGGTTTTTATTTAGTCATTGCGTTTTACGATCTTGGCGGGGGTCTGGGGGCGGCAGCCCCCGGTAGCGGGGTCCAAGGGGCAGAGCCCCTGGCTGGGGTTGAGCTGCATCAGAAAACGCATCAGAAAAATTAATTTTCCAGAAATTGGCTCATTTCGAAGACAGTAATTCGTAGACAATTCAGACAGTTCACAGACAATTCACAAACAGTTCAGAAACAGTTTTATGTGTCCATTGCGTTTTAGAAATAAGAGAGTTTTATGTGTTTTCTGGCTATTGTGTTTTAGAAAAAACACATTTTTAAGTATCTTTAGTCATTGCGTTTTAGGTAAAACACATTTTTGAAGTGTTTTTAGTCATTGCGTTTTAGGTAAAACACATTTTTAGGTGTTTTCAGTCCATTGCGTTTTACAGAGAACACTTTCTTTTGTTTTTTTAGGTTATTGCGTTTTAGAAATGAGACATTTTTAAGTGTTTTCTGGCCATTGCGTTTTACAAATAAAACATTTCTTTGTGTTTTCTGGCCAATGCGTTTTACAAATAAGACATTTCTTTGTGTTTTTTGTGCATTGCGTTTAGGTAAAACACTTTTTTTATGTGTTTTCAGTCTATTGCGTTTTAGAAATAAGACATTTCTTTGTGTTTTCTGGCCATTGCATTTTACAAATAAGTCATTTCTTTGTGTTTTTGGTGCATTGCGTTTTAGAAAAATGTCATTTTTTAGGGTTTTTTTTTTCATTGCGTTTTACGTAACTGGTGGTTTTTCTATTGCGTTTTACACAACTGGGTTTTGAATTTTTTTTTGAAAATATAGCAATAGTATACTCGTTTTAAAGATAAAAAAACGCTCGTTTTTTTGGTGCAATTTTTATAAAAAAATAATGTCGTATGAAAGAGTTATTAACGTTTAAAAAATGGGGGGAATTGGAGGAGAGAGGAACTATTGGCTTACTTGACTAGAATGCCCCTGAAAAAAGTCACGCGCCTCTTTTCTTACTTTCAATCTCCCTAATTTAATCTTAGCCCTTGATTAACTTAATGGATGGTCAAGATCACTTCCTATCCTTCCTAGCCAAATTAACTTCCTATTGTATCTCCACCCTTTATATGATATCTATGTACATGTTTAAACTTTTATTATATATATTGTATAACATGAATAAATGTATAACTGTATAAGTACAATATGATATGATATTATCATACGTTATACATAATATAATAAACTTATCATATAATAACATTACATGCGTGAAATAAGAAAAAACAAATGCAATACAAGAACTAGTGCAAATCATCGCCGCCGACATGGGTTGCTGGTCACCCGTTAAAAGTTGGTCTTAGTTTCAGAATTTTACCTACCCATTGGCCATTTGGTCTAAGTTTCCAATATATGTCTTGCCTAGAAACATACACACATACCGTTAAGAAGTACCGGCTCAATCTATTTTAGTTGTCTCAACCAAAATTGTGATTCAAAGCCTTTTTTAATAGAAATGTTAAGATAATGATCATAGTAACTTTTTGGACCTTTTTCACATCATATCAATGAATATTTGATAGAAAAAAAAAACAAACAAAATTACCTAGTAGGTATAAGAGAGAAAAGTGATACTAAACAAATAAAACAAGCATTTTCTTTGGCATGAAAAAGGAGTGTCATTTATGTGGGGGTAAAAATGCTTGTTTTCGATCTCACGTGTTTTTAGAACGAATAACTCACGCACATATTTTCTAAGCTTACTTCTATTGTCCGTCAACTCTTACCACTAGAGAATGATATATTTTCCTAACACCTTAGTACCACTAACTCACTAAGACTATGTGTTGTGTGTTAACTAAGCTCATTGCTACATCATCGCCACGTCATTGCCACATAAAAACTTGACCATTAACTAAATACATGTTAACTATGTGTTGTGGGTTAACGAAACACACAATACCAATAAGGCCATGTCCTACCGTCCAACGAGCCATGCCATGAAGTGATTTACACCAAACACCTACTTTCTACCATTTTTCCTCTCCATTTCTCTCTACATTTTATAAAACTTCATGCACTTTTATGAAAATCATGTTTCCATGGGGCAACATAGACCCGAACAATCGTTGGCTTTCATCGAAAACCATAAATGTAAGACCCATATCATGATTTGACCCAAAACGACGCAACGGAAAATGAACCGTAAAATTTCTTTCTTTTAACTACTCTAACATACTTGAATACCGTTTAAGTCAACCCTTTTAACATAAATACACCATTCATCATTTATTTAATGTAACTATGTTAACAAATAATTAAAAACAACATGACCACTTTCCCGTACAATCCATGATCTTCAACTCGACCCTCGTTCACTTGTCCATCATGAATATCTGACTAACCTGCAATCACCATATATAACCAACACGTTAGTACATGGTGACATCATATATAATTTAATACATATACTTAAAAGGCTATATCACATTCTAACTACGTAAGGTATTCCATTGAAACATCCTCTCAATTTTATTTACTCGAGTCCGACATCAATTCCTCGAGAGTCCGGCGTTCTCATACCTGCACTCCATTTCATTCTCAATAGTAACATGATTAGGGATACGTAATCTCAAACATATTGAAAACCCACATCTTCACATATACGTATACTAGTGATCTACAATCATTAGATTACAACACGTGTATACACTTTCATATATCTAAGTACATTCATACGTATCCCATTCATACGTGTGTACATACAAGTTCACACTGCTTACACACGCTACAGTTCCATATCTACATACATACATACAAGTCACGTTCACTTATTTGTAAATGGAGCCTTACCTAACAAACATGTCGACACAAATCAATGCAATAGCAATTAAACATAACCGACTAACTTCCAACAAACATGATGAACATTACATTAACATGATGAGCATTTCAGTAACATGACGAGCATTTAATTAACATGATGAACATTCCATTAACATGATGAACATTTCAATAACATGATGAACATTCCATTAACATGATGAACACTTCAGTAACATGATGAACATTCCATTAACATAATGAACATTCCAGTAACATGATGAACATTCCATCCACATGATGAACATTCCAGTAACATGATGAACATTACATTAACATGATGAACATTTCAGTATAATGATGAACATTTAATTAACATGATGAACATTCCATTAACATGATGAACATTTCAGTAACATGATGAACATTTCATTAACATGATGAACACTTCAGTAACATGATGAACATTCCATTAACATGATGAACATTCCATTAACATGATGAACACTTCAGTAACATGATGAACATTCCATTAACATGATGAACATTCCATTAACATGATGAACACTTCAGTAACATGATGAACATTCCATCAACATGATGAACATTCCAGTAACATGATGAGACTATCAACTTAATTTACATTAAGGATAGACAAAGTTCACATGAACTTACCTTGGTACTTACCCTTACCCGTAACTTCTTACATGGTTCTCTATATACAGCATACCAAACTTCATTTATAAATAAGAAGTGATTCCGGAGATCACTTGCCTTAAGTGTCCGTATTCGCATCCATTTCCTCGCCTCCTTTTGACCCGTTAGCCTTCCATGATTCCATCCATCTTGACATGATCCCTATACTTTCATGTCATCGCATTCACATTCTTGTTAGCATACATGATTGTGCATATTAACGATCATATCAAATTCATGTTTCACATTTGACTTTCATTAGTCAATTCTAACAAGCATAAGGCATATTTCCACAAGTCAATCTTTTCAAACTCATATAATTCATCACGTCATCACATATAACACATAGAGTAAATTTCAAAGTTCGTCCTTTATGTATGCCTAATATATCAAAGTATGTCCTTTGTTTTTAATAACCTCAGAAAACATCCTTAATGTTTGAAAAACCAATCAGGTTATGTCCTTTACCCCAAACTCAGTTATTTTTCATGGTTAAATCTGAACAAGTGGACCCCAAATGAGGGTATTTTAGTCATTATGCCATTTATTTATATAAACCAATTTACTCTCTCTCTATAAACACAATTACAATTCCAGTCTCTCTATCCTCTCCAGCCACAGGATCTCCGGTCACCACTACCACCTACTCCGGCGACCAAGAATCCCAAGCCACCACCCACCACCCACCTGCCACCACCTCCACACTCCACACACCACCTGTCACCACTAATCAAACCACCGTACAAAGCACAACAGGTTCTAGATCTGGGTTTTGGCACCGGCGTCATGGGCCAATCCATGTGCTCCCACCTCGTCAAAGCCGGCTACACTCTCACCATCTTCACCCGCACCCAATCCAAAGCCCCCACCACCATAAAAAACCGGCCAAAACCCAACACCACCACAACCACCTGAATCTTATCAAAACCCACCACAATCTTATCCCTGTTCAAACATAAAATAAATGGTGCAGAAACCCTAACCATCCACAGTCATTCGAACCCCTAACCCCCTTGCAGATGACCGGAACCACCACCCCCTTGCCTTCCAACACCCATTCGAAGCCCTAACCATCCACAGTCTACAACCACCACTTGCACCTTGAAACTTTATCGCCGCTAGGTGGCGAACCACCACCTATAACCATCGTTCGATTTGACATCATCCAGATAGACAAACACTCGATTTCTCTGGTTTCTCCCATGTGGAGATGGTGTTGCGATTATGGTGGTTTTAGGCTTCTTACGACCTTGACGGTGGAGGTCGTGATGGTGTTGGTTTGATCAGAGGTGGATGGTAGTGGGGTGGGTGGTGGCGGTGGCGGTGGTGGGGTGGCGGTGGTGGGGTGGCGGTGGCGGTGGCGGTGGTGGGGTGGTGGTGGTTCTAGAGGGAGAAAGAATGTGAAGAGAGAAGAGAAGACATATATTCTGATTATATTTTTAAGTATATATACATATATAATTAAGTATATATACATATTTTTAAGTAGATATACATATATAATTTTAAAATTATTTTATTTATTGTTTTTTATTATTATTTATTTTAGCATTTAGGTAAAATGACCAAAATACCCTCATGTGCTTCTCACATGACCTGACTTAACTGGGAAAACAAACAAGGTTTGGGGTAAAGGACATAACTTGATTGGTTTTTCAAACATTAAGGATGTTTTCTGAGGTTATTAAAGACAAAGGACATACTTTGATATATTAGACATACATAAAGGACGAACTTTGAAATTTACTCTAACACATATGTATATAACACACATCATATGACTTTTTATAACATTACAATTGTGACAAAAAGTCTAACATTGCTACTTATGCACAGTTGACTTTCAGAAAGTCAACGATTTATCATATGAACTTTCGACTTAACCTCATACATCCATGTCATTATAGTAGACTATACTAATGACAATATATACGTTTCATACTCACGATGCAATAAGCATACAACCACATGATCATCTAGTTATATGCACACACCAAACATATTCAATTCTGTTCTTTCTAGTAACATATTTCTACAACTAACACCATGACCTATCTTAACAACCCAACATCATTCTAAATTCATCCTATTCTAATGATCTCATATGCTTCACATTTAGAGTACTTTTACTTATCAATTTTGATTAAGCAATTATTCAAACACGTAGTAAACATCATACCACTCCAACATAGAGTACAATATTCTAATGCATACTTTTACCAAATAACATGGCCAACCAAATCCTACATGAATTCCATCTAAAAAAAGATTTCTCATGTTTATTTATCATCATATCCCCATATTATACGATTTCATCCATTACTTGCATACCATTTCATCTATTAATCTCACCTAGGCATTTCATCAAACACTTGGTGTGCATACCACAATTTATGCATAATGTACAAGTGTTTCATGCTTTACTTCCTACTTCATGCTTTCATTCATCAATTAACACAATAACATCAACAAATTCATATCACATTCAATCAACCTAACAAGAACGCATTACATACAACATAGCACAACTAGATTTGAACAAGGATTGGACATGGGTGACACACCCATGTCGCCATCTTCACCACTAGAAGTGGGTTTCACCTCCAAACATCAAATTACTCCAAATCGTTCATAACCCAAAACCTATATGGTGATTTTAACACATACACATACTCAATTTCATACAATTTCACGATTTCCAACATAACCCACTTCGTGCATAGTCACCAATCTAGATTTTAAGAGATACCTTATGATCCCCTTGTGAAGGTGATCCTTAATCCATGCTCGGTTATGAATGTAAGCTTCATCTTGCCTTTCAATTTGATGAAATGGATAAAAGTTAGGGTTGTGAGCTCTCATGAAGCTCCTGCTCGTTTCTAGAACATACAAAAGTGTGTGTTTATCTGTTTTAATCTTTCATAAATAAAACCCATGTTTCCATCTTAACGGTTTTGGTCCCTCGTGTTTCATTTTGATTACATACGGTTCTAAATTACCGGGTTCTAAATTACCAAACCCGTTTTTGGGGTGTTACAAGTCTACCCCCTTAAATAAGGTTTCGTCCCCGAAACCTTTCTCATTTCCATTTACACATACACATCTATGTTTGACTTCCTAGTTGCAATTATAATTATAAGTAACCATCCAATCTCAATTCATAATTATTCATACAATTGATTTCTTCCTAACAAGTCTTTACTTTCCCTGCCATATTCCACATAACATTCCCATTTCCTTGACCCGTTAGTAACAGGTCAATATACATATTTATTCAAACTTATAATAATGCTTACATTCATATGATCCATTTATAACGGATCTAATACCTTCATCTCATCCTTTAAGATTACATTCTATACATATATTACATAACATTTAATTATCATTTTGTTATCGCAACGAAGTTACTATTTCATGGTCACGTATACGTGCTTAACTCTAAAATTACTATCATTCTACATTTCCTGTAGTTATTTGTACCATACATACCCTTACGTTACATTTAACTCACCTCATTCATTCTAAATTACTATTCCTCTCATTTCATGCATTACTTAATTTGCATAAGTAGACGTGTCATGCAAGTTCATTAGGCGAGAGTTTAACCAATACCCGAAATCTTCACTCAAAACCATTAAGATTTAGTTCTTAATGACATAGTTTTCTTCTTACGTCAACTATTCAAAGTTAAACATACCATACCAAACCTATTCCATCATTCATCTTGCAAGTCGTTTTCAACTTACTAATTCATATCTATCCGGCATAAGTTAAAACATTTTAATTACCTCGATTTCATATCATACTTCAGCGATCCATAAACCAGATCAAATCGCTCCTTCACGAGTACTAACCGTACCAGGCCAGCTTTCATTCATCCGTGTAATGGGCTTCTACTAGTGCACATTCTTTCACCAATTCGATTGGTTTCATCTCATTAAGAATTCTACCATTAACATCGACAAAATCGGTGGTTAGCATCTTTCAATCAAACATTCATTATACTAGGTGATTACTCACCTATAATCCTTTTACATTTTCTACATACATGCTATAACACATCCCACATTTCATCCCTTGCATGCACTTCTTTTACTCTGGTTACTTATTTCGTCAACCCTTGCAGTTTGACTTTTCAAAGTCAATCTGTCACTTCTTTCTTATTATAAATACACATAACAAAGCACATATTTGTACTTCTTGTCGATTCAATCATGCATACAATTTCATCGCTTCATGTCTTAGTGTTTCTCACATATACTTGTCCTTTCCATTAAAACTTAAGCCTTCCGCCCGGGTCGTAACCCGTCATTCACTTTGGCTCTCTGGAGTCGAGTATTAACATATTCATGCTTGTAATTTATCTAAGGTTTATGTCACACTCCAACCGATGGCGGAAACATCGGGGTACGAGCACTAAGCGTTCAGATTGCTCATGAGATTCCATAACACTAGATATTTCGATAGTAATTAAGTAGATTTCATGATATAGACTGTCAAACGTCAAACAAGCATCGTCAAAAATTACATCACATAATCAAAAATTGTTCAAGAGTTCTAAATTATTTAAGTAACGTTTCTAGGCATCTCCTAGCTTGATTTCCAGGTGTTCCATAGCAACCTATCATCCTGCAACATGTATTAAAATATCAATACAAAAGTATTGGCGAGTATACAAGTTTGATAATAGAATAATAGATTAAAACAACTCATTTCCACTGTGTAAGAATAAAATAGTTTCAGCCGTGCTAGTGTCGCAGTCCACGCAGTGATAGCCCAAGTATCCTGATGCTTTAGTGTTTACCCAAGACTCAAGGTAAACTAGAATCCTCCTAACAATACCCCCTGAGAATAATGGGAAAGGTGCACCTCCTATAGCGCTACTATTGTTAAAGCAGAACTACACACCCTGGATTAAACGTCACATAACACAAAATAGAATACTAGAATGCACAAGTTTCACATACATGTAGGATAGAGTTTAGCTTGCAAAAGTATCAAGTTTCGTAGTTTATAGAATACATGTTACATCCCAAAGTTTAAAGCAAAAAGGGATCGAGTATACTCACAGTGATAGCTTAACAGTATAGACTGTTATTGGATCAAATGGAGTTCTTTTAGAATTAGCCTGATTAGATTACAACAGATAAGAGTCGGGCAGAATAACGAGATTGCTTAAAGTGTCGGAAACAGTCACTGGATCGGATGGCTGTCCGATCGGATGGCTATCCGATCGGATTGTCAGTCGACCGGGTGACATGTGTGTGAGGAACGGATAGCCATCCGATCGGGTTGCCACTTGGTTCAAAAATCCACAAAGTGAGGGGGATGGGATGACTGCCCGATCGGGTGGCTATCCGATCGGGTTGCCACTCGATCCAAGTATTGAGTCTAGTGATGGTCTCCTCTATCGAATGGCTGCCCGATCGGATGGCTATCCGATCGGGTTGCCAATCGATTGAGATTCCCAAGTTCCAAGCTTTCTGGAAAACTTCTAAGTGTTGAAAGGTTTCAAGACTAAAGGACAAGTGTCTCCTGATCGAGTGGCTGTCTGATCGGCTGGCTACCCGATCGGGTTGCCGTTCGATCGAGCGGTCCTTGTTCCGTTCACCTCTTTGTAAAATTTCTAAGTTTCTAGACTGATGACGACGGTACGGAACGTATTGAGACAACGGTAAACTCATCGTCTTTTAGTCGTTCTGATCGGGCGGGAATCACTCTCGCCCGGCCAGTCGTCCGTTTACAATCAGTTCATGTCGGAATCTGTTCCATGGTCGTCTCTCCTGGCATCAATCTGTTTCCAAACCTACTCTAGACTATTCATCAAGTCTATAGTCCGTTTATGCCCGGATTTCACCGGTTAAAGTGAAAGGTTGAAGAAAAGATGAAGAAAACTTTAAGTTTTATATGAAAAGTCTAGATTTAGTTTGGATTTAGTGTAAAAACGCCTGAAATTCCTTAGATCCGAGCTAGATCTTACCAAGAATGACATCATATAGTAGTTTGTACAAACCACCATGATGACATCATCCTCACAAGCTTAGATCCGATAGATTTCATGGTGAAAAGTGAGATTTCAAAGGTGAATCTCGTAGAGAATGAAGTGTAGATCAAGGAAGTACAAGGATTTAGAGTAAAGCATACCGAAATCATAAGGAAAATGGAAGAAAAGTGGTTTTCGTGCGTCTGAGTCGAGCAGGGCTATCACATCAGTCTAGGACTGATGTGACAGCTTCTATTTATAGTGTGAGTGGGTGTGAAAGGTGAAGGTGTGCATGGATCGGGTGGCAACTCGATCGAGTGGCCACTCGATTGGGTAGTCATCCGGTCGGGTGGTCATCCGATCGGATTGCCACTTTGGCCAATCCATCATTCCCGTGTTCCTGTTTTCGCGTGTAAGATCAAGCGTTGCGTATCATTTGGTAATAGGACAACTAGATTACATTATAAACACCAAAAGTTTCAAAAATTAATAGATTCCGCCAGTGAGAAGTCTCCAGTCTCTCGTTCCACCAAGAATCAAGCTTCACGAGTCTCAAGAGCCAGGCACCAAATATAGATTTAGACATTCCAAGCACATAGATTTAGGCATTCCAATCATACATTTAGGCATTCCAAATATAGGGTTAGGCATTCCAAGCATATAGAATTAGACATTCCAAACATAGATCTAGACATTCCAAGCATTATAGATTACCAAATATTCAAAATGTCACACATAAAATAGTACAGGGACCAGACTTGCCAATAACTAAAGTTCAAGGACTAAATCTGACAAATGCCTAAAGTTTTAGGGACGCTGGGCATTACAGTCTCCCCTCCTTTAGGAGATTTCGTCCCCGAAATCTTAGAAGAAGACTGCTTGAAGAGCTGCGGGTACTTGGCCTTCATATCACTTTTCAACTCCCAAGTGAATTCGGCACCACACTTTCCTTCCCATCGAACCTTAACAATGAGAATTTTGCTATGCCTCGGACGCTTGACAGCTTGATCCATGATTTCGACCGGTTTCTCCACAAATTGTACCGCTTCATTTATTTGCAAGTCCTCAAGGGGAACCTGAAGTTCTTCGTCGGCTAGGCATTTACGTAGATTAGATACGTGGAACACTGGATGCACATTGTTTAGTTCTTGTGGCAAGTCAAGTCTGTACGCCACTTTGCCAATCCTTTCGAGTATCTTGAAAGGACCCATATAGCGAGGGGCGAGCTTTCCCTTCTTACCAAAACGAACTACTCCCTTCCTGGGAGATACCTTGAGGAGAACTCGGTCACCAACATCAAATTCCAGAGGCTTACGCCTATTATCATCATAGCTCTTTTGTCTGCTCCTAGCCTTGATCAAGTTATCACGGACCTGAAGAATCTTATCCGTTGTCTCTTGAATTATTTCAGGGCCAGTAAACTGCTTGTCACCAATCTCATGCCAGTTGAGAGGAGATCGGCACGTGCGGCCATACAAAGCTTCGAAAGGAACCATCTGAATACTGGAATGATAGCTGTTGTTGTACGAGAACTCAATCAATGGTAAATGTACATCCCAGTTACCACCAAATTCGATGACACAAGAACGGAGCATATCCTCTAGGGTCTGAATAGTAAGCTCGGTCTGTCCATCCGTTTGAGGATGAAAGGCCGTGCTAAGATTCAAATGAGTACCCATAGCGGATTGGAAGGTTTGCCAAAGACGTGAAGTAAAACGACCATCGCGGTCCGAGATTATGTCAAGAGGTATGCCATGACGGCATATAATCTCATCAGTATAGATTCGAGCAAGTTTCTCCAACCTATAATCTTCACGAATAGGAAGAAAATGGGCGGATTTGGTCAAACGATCAACTATCACCCAGATACTATCGTGACTAGAAGGTGTTCGAGGTAACTTAGTAATAAAGTCCATAGCGATACTATCCCATTTCCAGACTGGGATTTTGGGTTGTTCTAAAAGTCCTGAAAGGCGTTGATGTTCAGCCTTCACTTTCGTACAAGTAAGGTATTTAGAAACATATACGGCAATGTCCCTTTTTATGCCAGGCCACCAATAAGTCATACGCATATCATGGTACATCTTATCGGCACCCGAATGAATGGAGTAATGGGATTTGTGAGCCTCCTTCATAATCAGCTCACGGAGATTATCGCGATCCGGCACCCAGATGCGATTGAGGTAATACCGCAGTCCGTTAGGTTTAGTTTCAAGCTGATCAATCCTGGCGCCGTGGATCTCTTCTTCTAGACTTCCTTCATTTGCCAATGAATACTGGGTGTCACGAATACATGCATGGAGGTCATTAGAGATACGAATAGCATTCACATGAGTCTTACGACTAAGAGCATCGGCCACTACATTTGCCTTGCCAGGATGGTAGCGAATTTCGCAGTCGTAGTCGTTAAGCAATTCCGACCAACGTCTCTATCGCATGTTCAGCTCTTTTTGATCGAAGATATGTTGAAGACTTCTATGGTCAGTGAAAATCACACACTTAGTACCATACAAGTAGTGTCGCCATATCTTTAACGCAAACACAACTGCACCAAGCTCCAGATCGTGAGTAGTATAGTTTTTATCATGCACCTTGAGTTGGCGAGAAGCATAAGCAATAACCTTGTCCCGCTGCTGATCGGAGTGTCGCGCTCCGGTCAAAGATAATATTTATAAGCCCTAATTACCCTTAACAAATAGTTAGTGGTAGCAAGGGGTCGAACCACGAAGAGTATGTGGTTTGCGAATGGATTCGATTGAATTAAAATAAATGTCACGAATTATGAAGCTTGCTAAAATATTTTTGTATTTTTATTTAGTTGAAAAGATGTGAGTTAGACTAACAGAATTGGTTTAATTGATTAAAGACTAATGATTAACGATTGCAATAAAACTTGATTACTAAACAATAATGATAAAAAAGGGTTCACACCCGGTTTCGGTAATTGCCAACCTAGGGTATCTACAAATTTTAGATTCAACTCAATTCTATAACGATTAACGGATTTAGTGTACCGTGACTTAGGTGCCAATAACTATCAACGTTTTGAAGAACGGACAAGAATGCACTTTGTAATCACAACAAGTAAAACCTAACCATGACAACGCATAACTACACATAACCATTTCGCAAAGTCATAACTTTATAATCGTTCGACAATTTACGAATACGAAACAAATGTAAACTATTGTCAATGGTTTCAAAAATCAATAAAATTTGTCACAAAGTTGAATCAAGAACAATTCAAAACCCTAAATTAAACAACTACCTACACCGGGGTGAAACCAAGGTGATTAGCCACTCATGGTTGACGAAACTTGATCACCGGATGTTTGGAACTTGACTCGGTTCATCTTGAAGCTTGAACAATGGAAGAATGGTGGATGATTAGGGTTTGTGGAGTGGTGATTGTGAATGATGGTGATTCGTGATGATTCGGTTGATGATGATGTTGTAGATGAATTCGAGATGAATCGTCTTTTGAGAATAGGCTCCAAGAGATGATTCAAAACTTGAAAAAGTGTGTAACTCCCGTTTTGGTTGGTGAGATCTCTTTTTAACTCATCCCCAACAACAAATACAAAAAAAAAATCGCGATAGCCGTTTATGAGGACCGTCGCCGACGGCCTGAAGCCCTGTCGGCGACGGTATGCGAAATATTGAAATGGTGGCTACGGCTTATTCTGCTGTCTACGGTCAAAGTCAGTGACGACATTTTATAACAACCGTCGGCGACGGTGCTTGGATGTCTCAACTCCCGTTTTTCGCGTTCCTTGCTCCCATTTGACCCGTTTTGCATCCCGGTGGCCAGTTTTTCGTCCCGGCGACCCGTAAAGCTCTCGAAAAAGCTCCTTAAACTCTGCTAGACCTGCAAAACAAGTATCTAATCAAAAGTAGGCTATTCAAAATTAAAACTTGTGTAAAAACGTCAAATTAAGCAATTACGATCACCGGTTTTCGACTATGCATCAGCTGCATGAGCACACAGCCCAATCCACGGTTCGAGGCATCGCAATATACCATGAAATCGTCATTCCCGTCAGGGAGAGTAAGAACAGGGGCATTACACAAAAGAGTCTTAAGAGTTTGAAAGGATTTCTCTTGTTCGGGACCCCAAACAAAAGGTTTCTCCTTTTAAGTTAACGAAGTAAGGGGAACAACAATTTTAGAAAAGTTCGAAATGAATCGGCGATAATAACCAGCCAATCCTAGAAAAGAACGAATCTCAGATGCGGATTTGGGGGTACCCCAATTCTTCACGGCTTCGATTTTAGATGGGTCAACATGAATACCCTGCCTACTAACAACATGACCAAGAAATTGTACTTCATCAATCCAAAACTCACACTTAGAAAATTTAGCATATAGACGTTCACCACGTAAGAGTTCAAACATCAAGCGTAAGTGTCGAGCATGATCAGCTTTAGTCTTAGAATAAATTAAGATATCATCAATAAAGACTATAACAAAACGATCCAAATAGGGTTTGCACACACGATTCATGAGGTCCATGAACACAGCGGGTGCGTTGGTCAGCACAAAAGGCATAACCACGAACTCGTAGTGTCCATATCGAGTACGAAAAGCAGTTTTTGGAATATCATCTTCGAGGACACGCAACTGATGATATCCAAATCGGAGATCGATTTTAGAGAAACAGGACGCGCCTTGTAGTTGGTCGAACAAATCATCAATACGAGGTAACGGGTAACGATTCTTCACGGTAAGCTTATTTAGCTCTCGATAGTCTATACACATACGAAATGAACCATCTTTCTTCTTGACAAACAAAACAGGATCGCCCCACGGAGAGGCACTTGGACGAATAAAACCTTTGTCGACTAGTTCCTGTAGCTGACTAGATAACTCTTGCATCTTGGAAGGTGCAAGACGGTACGGGGCCTTGGCGATAGGAGTCGCACCAGGGATGAGATCAATATGAAAATCGATGGCTCTAGGAGGTGGAAGACCAGGTAGATCTTCAGGAAAGACGTCGGGGAAATCACACACTACTAGGACATCACTTATGTTCTTCCCCTTGCTCTTTTGTTCCACCACGTGGGCCAAGAAAGCAAGGTTCTATTTACATAAGCACCTGCTCGCTTGTGTGCATGACATTAGCCTCAATCCTTTCGAAGTTCGGTCTCCATAAACATGCAAGATATCACCAGACGGTAATGGTAAACGAACAAACTTCTCGTGACAAGCGATCTCGGCATGGTTCTTACGCAACCAATCCATGCCGATAATGACATCGAAACTACCCAATTGAATGGGTATTAGATCTATAGTAAACACGTGGTAGTTAAGAATCAAGGAATAACCACGGAGGATAGAATCAACTAGAATAGATTTTCCATTGGCAATTTCCACCGAGAATGACTTAGGTAGCATAGAGCGTGCATAGTTTAGTAGAGATTCAAATTCAACGGACACAAAACTTCTATCGGCACCAATATCAAATAGGGTCAAAGCATAAAGGTTATTCACAAGAAACGTACCATTCACGACATCATTGACATTACGAGCCTGATTAGCGTTGAGATTGAATGCTCGTCCACGAGCGGCTGGCTGCTGGTCCTGGTTCAACTGAGGACACTGGTTGCGGAGGTGAGTAGTATCCCCACACTTGTAGCATGTACAAACAGCATTGACTGGCTTTGGATTCTGCGGAGGAGCTGGGAGAGCTGGTAGAGTTGCCTGAGCTGGGGCTTGTTGAACTGGTTGAGCTGGGTTAGCTTGACGACAGTAGGGAGTCGTGTGACCATATCAGTTGCAATTGGTGCACAATCGACATGCAGAAGCAATAGGATGATGAAAATTACAAGTGGCACACTTGGGATAAGACCTAGTGTACTGTTTCTTAACTTCAGGAACAGCAGGGTTAGCAGCAGCAGGAGCAGGTTTAGCAGTAGGGTTTGCAGCAGGAACAATAGCATTGCATCCCGAACCTTGAGATTTCCTTTTCTTGTTCTTGCTGCCACTTGACTGCTGGGTGACTTGATTTGCAGTCTTGGAGGTAGCAGGAGTAGCAAACTGCTTATCACGAACACGGTTGTTGTTCAAACTTGTTGCCAGACGATAGACATCCTCAATAGTGTCGAGTTGAGATGCTTCGATTGAATCTCGCATGGCTGGTGGTAGACCATTGATGTACTTGGTTATCATCCGCTTGGGAGTAGAAACCAAGTGAGGAACGATCAAACTCAGCTGCTTGAATCGGGTATAAGCCAGGTTATCATCACCAACCTGCTTCAGATGCCAAAACTCTTCTTCAAGCTTCAATTGTTCATGAGGAGGGCAGAACTCGAGCATCATGAGTTCTCGCACCTCAGCCCATGGAAGAGTATAGGCTTCTTCATTAGAACGGATGTTCCTCTCATTCGACCACCACTCCAACGCTCTGCCTTGGAACATTCTAGTCGCACTCCTAGTCTTTAGATGATCTGGGCACTCGCTGTTAATGAAGGTAACTTCGATGCTGTCGAACCACTCGAGCATAGCAGTCACCCCATCACTGCCCTTGAAAGGCTTAGGATTGCAAGAGATGAAATGTTTGTAGTTGAACTTAGTAGACTTTTGCTTTTCGGCCTTTGAGTCCACAGAGGATGGAGGAGTGTTTGATCCTTGGAGCTCAGAGACGATCTTTGGCACGACTCGAGCAATCTGGTCGGCCATGAAGGACATCATCTTTTTCTGAGACTTCTCCCTAGATCTCTTGAGAGTGTCGGATAACTTTCGAGAAGAGATCTAAAAGATCCAACAAAAGGATCGTATAAGTCTAGATTAACATAGACTAACATAGATTCACGCGTGGTAGACTAAGACTCAAGACTTCACAAGGTTTTCATAGATACCGCAAAAACCCACGACCTTCACATGGCGCGTTGTACGAAGCTTGGCAACAAGTCAGAAACGCTTGTATATAGGAAGTACCAGCGGCGTATCCACCACGTTTCGGGCACATCGCTCCTACCCCGTACTCGGCGTCATGCTACGTGTCGCAATTGCCAAACAACACACTCACCATTTTCACAATACTCGCGTAGACTGATAAATTTCAATAGATTTAACATCTCAACCCACGACCTTCGCATGGCATGTTGTACGAAGCTTGGCAGCATGCCAGAAGTGCTTATATATAGGAAGTACCAGTGGCGTATCCACCACGCTTCGGACACAATGCTTCTACCTCGTACTCGATGTCATGTTACGTTTCGTAATACACACTCCTCTTTATGATCATGGATTTACATAGATTTCAATAGATTACGATAGATTTTAAATAGATTTACAACAAACTCAATAGACTTCAATAGATTTCAATAGATTAAATAGACTTGCCATTGATTTCAATAGACTTCCCATAGACTTCAATAGATTCACATAGATTAGTGTTAACAATCCACAACCACGAAATCCCGTATGGCACGTGCTACGAAAGTTCAGCGACATGACAGAAGCACTTATATATAGAAAATACCAGCGGCGTATCCACCATGCTTCGATCACGCCACGTCCCCCTCGTTATCGGTGTCACACTTCGCCAACCACATCATTAGTCTAATCAATTAAATAGCATAGATTGACCCAACTGATCCACATAGATTGCCCGAACATCTTTACAACATAGATTTACCCAAATAGATTTCTCAACTTCAACCCGAGCCTACAAAACTACGAATTTCACTTAGCACGTGGTACGAATGTTTGGTAACATGCCAGAAACACTTATATATAGGAATTACCAGCGGTGTATCCACCATATTTCGGACATGCCACTTTTCTCCTCATCTTCGGTGCTAGGCTACGTTTCGTATTTTGTTTCTCCATCCACATATACATAGTTTACACTTAGATTTCACTAGAGTACATGATTGAATTCACATAAGATTCACATAGGATACGCAAATAGTCCTTCCATAGAGTTAGATCTCAACAACAGACACTAAGTTTTGCATGGCACTTGGTACGAAATTTGGTAACATGCCAGAAACACTTATATATAGGAAGTACCAGCGGCGTATCCACCATGTTTCGGACATGTCACATTTCCCTCGTATTCCATGCCATGTTACATCTGGTGCCTCATAATCACAATATCACATAGATTGATTAACATCGTAGATAAACCTTGTAAATTTAGTTTGATCCTGAAGGATTAATTGTTTTAGGTTGCGGACATACGTGCGATTCGTGTAAAAAGTATACCAAAGTTATTGAAGAATTGAGTTTAAAACCACATATACAAAATCGAAATAGCATAAAAGATAGGCTTATAAAACATAGGATTGTTCCGGGTAAAGGAACGGCGACTAACCAAAGTGATTCGAACCCCTTTCCAATTGAGGTAACGTGTACTGACTTACTTAGACAAATACGTCATCGATGTTAGGCCTACGGTATTCGTCCTTTTGGTCATTCTACGTTCCTAATTGAATGGAAATTTCGAGACTTTGGCGAGACATAAATCATCAAAGAGCGGGACTAGTTGCCAAGGTTTGAGTTTCATCTCTAACTTGACAGCGTCGTACCCTGATATCGTCGGTACTTATCCGCAGACAAGACCTACTAGAATAATATGGAGACTTTCCATCAAGGTTCAGATGTCACTCCTGTCTTGAGGCAAACCTCGTGGAAAATACAAACACTGGTGAACAGTGTTTTCAAAGATTCAAGTGTATATCATGTTAGCCTTAGGAAAGGCTTGTAAGTTTAACAGGAGTACCTGTGTTGCTAGGAAGCAAATACGGTAGAATACATAAGTCTTAAACAACAAATAAGAAGCAAGATTTCCTAGAACTATAGACTAGGGCAAGTATTCCTACTCATCCTAATTCCCTATAGTTATGGCTCCGATACCAATCTGTCACACCCTAACCGATGGCGGCAACATCGGGGTGCGAGCACTAAGCGTTCAGATTGCTCATGAGATTCCATAACACTAGATATTTCAATAGTAATTAAGTAGATTTCATGATATAGACTGTCAAACGTCAAACAAGCATCGTCAAAAATTACATCACATAATCAAAAATTGTTCAAGAGTTCTAAATTATTTAAGTGACGTTTCTAGGCATCTCCTAGCTTGATTTCCAGGTGTTCCATAGCAACCTATCATCCTGCAACATGTATTAAAATATCAATACAAAAGTATTGGCGAATATACAAGTTTGATAATAGAATAATAGATTAAAACAACTCATATCCACTGTGTAAGAATAAAATAGTTTCAGCCGTGCTAGCGTCGCAGTCCACGCGGTGATAGTCCAAGTATCTCGATGCTTTAGTGTTTACCCAAGACTCAAGGTAAACTATAATCCTCCTAACAATACCCCCTTGAAAATAATGGGAGAGGTGCACCTCCTATAGCGCTACTATTGTTAAGGCGGAACTACACACCCTGGATTAAACGTCACATAGCACAAAATAGAATACTAGAATGCACAAGTTCACATACACGTAGGATAGAGTTTAGCTTACAAAAGTATCAAGTTTCGTAGTTAATAGAATACATGTTACATCCCAGAGTTTAAAGCAAAGAGGGATCGAGTATACTCACAGTGATAGCTTAACAGTATAGACTGTTATTGGATCAAAGGGAGCTCTTTTAGAATTATCCAGATTAGATTACAACAGATAAGAGTCGGGCAGAATAACGAGATTGCTTAAAGTGTCGGAAACAATCACTGGATCAGATGGCTGTCTGATCGGATGGCTATCCGATTGGATTGTCAGTCGATCGGGTGACATACGTGTGAGGAACGGGTGGCTGCCCGATCGGATGGTCATCCGATCGGGTTGCCACTAGGTTCAAAAATCCACAAAGTGAGGGGGATGGGATGGCTACCCGATTGGGTGGCTATCCGATCGAGTTGCCATTCGATACAAGTATTGAGTCTAGTGATGGTCTCCTCTATCGGATGGCTGCTCGATCGGATGGCTATCCGATCGGGTTGCCAGTCGATTGAGATTCCCAAGTTCCAAGTTTTCTGGAAAACTTCTAAGTGTTGAAAGGTTTCAAGACTAAAGGACAAGTGTCTCTTGATCGAGTGGCTGTCCGATCGGGTGGCTACCCAATCGGGTTGCTGTTCGATCAGGCGGTCCTTGTTCCGTTCACCTCTTTGTAAAATTTATAAGTTTCTAGACTGATGACGACGGTAAGGAACGTATTGAGACAATGGTAAACTCATCGTCTTTTAGTCGTTCTGATTGGGCGGGAATCACTCTTGCCCGGTCAGTCGTCCGTTTACAATCAGTTCATGTCGGAATCCCTTCCATGGTCGTCTCTCCCGGCATCAATCTGTTTCCAAACCTACTCTAGACTATTCATCAAGTCTATAGTCCGTTTATGCCCGGATTTCACCGGTTAAAGTGAAAGGTTGATGAAAAGATGAAGAAAACTTTAAGTTGTATATGAAAAGTCTAGATTTAGTTTGGATTTAGTGTAAAAACGCCTGAAATTCCTTAGATCCGAGCTAGATCTTACCAAGAATGACATCATATAGTAGTTTGTACAAACCACCATTGTGACATCATCCTCACAAGCTTAGATCTGAGAGATTTCATGGTGAAAAGTGAGATTTCAAAGGTGAATCTCGTAGAGAATGAAGTGTAGATCAAGGAAGTATAAGGATTTAGAGTAAAGCGTACCAAAATCGTAAGGAAAATGGAAGAAAAGTGGTTTTCGTGCGTCTGAGTCGAGCAGGGCTGTCACATCAGTGTAGGACTGATATGACAGCTTCTATTTATAGTGTGGGTGAGTGTGAAAGGTGAAGGTGTGCATGGATCGGGTGGCAGCTTGATCGAGTGGCCACTCGATCGGGTGGTCATCCGGTCGGGTGGTCATCCGATCAGGTGGTCATCCGATCGGATTGCCACTTTGGCCAATCCATCCTTCTCGTGTTCCTGTTTTCGCGTGTAAGATCAAGCGTTGCGTATCATTTGGTAATAGGACAACTAGATTACATTATAAACACCAAAAGTTTCAAAAATTAATAGATTCCGCCAGTGACAAGTCTCCAGTCTCTCGTTCCACCAAGAATCAAGCTTCACGAGTCTCAAGAGTCAGGCACCAAATATAGATTTAGACATTCCAAGCATATAGATTTAGGCATTCCAATCATAGATTTAGGCATTCCAAATATAGGGTTAGGCGTTCCAAGCATATAGAATTAAACATTCCAAACATAGATCTAGACATTCCAAGCATTATAGATTACCAAATATTCAAAATGTCACACATAAAATAGTACAGGGACCAGACTTGCCAATAACTAAAGTTCAAGGATAAAATCTGACAAATGCCTAAAGTTTAGGGACGCTGGGCGTTACAGTTTATTTCTTACAACTAAAGCTTCTTGCCACATCAACCGTTTTCAATGTTTAATACTTACTTACTTTATGGACCAGACTGCTCTATCCATTCTTTTATTACTTATTTTATTACCTATCATTTTATTTCGTTTGACTTTCGACAGTCTAATTTGTAAATTCATTCTTACATATGCGTATCAATTATCCTATTCTGACACATCCACCACTAGTCGAGTGATAAACTCCTATTAAAAGTATAACCCTATTTTTACATACCTAATGTAAGCGAAATTCATTGATTTGTTATTCATACCTTACGATGGTCCTCTCTTTCCAATTAGTGACATTGCGTGCCCATTCATCAAGCTCACCTATGCGTATGAAACTTAACAGATCAAAACATTAGTTACCGAGTCCAAATGGCGATCACCATATGACCCATATGACCCATTTATTCTTTCAACCATTCTTGCATACAATTCATGAGCATAATTATATTCATATATATGTATTCAAAACATAACTTGGAAAATATCCGCTTTTAAAGAATATTTACTCGTTTGATCTGTAATTACTTACAATTTTGAACCTTTCATTCTTGTCATTCATTCTTACTTATTTACGAATTTCAAACTTTTCATTCTATCATTCATTCCCTTCTATGTTTCAAATCCGTCTCGAGGATTCTAACATATCATTCATATCTTTCATTCCTTTCATGTTTCGAATTCCGTCTCTCGGATTCTAACATATCATTCATATCTTTCATTCCTGTTGCAACCCCCTCCCCCTATCTGTCCCGGGAACGGGCGGCCGCGAGAATCAGTATTGGTGGTATCGGTGTTTATCATTTTGGCAGCGGAAATTACATCAGGACCGTAGTTAGGAAATATTTTATCAGAGTAAATACCACACTTTTATAATATTAAACACATGGGAAACTCCCAAGTTTTAAGTACACACATTTTCATAGGGATAAACCCTATTTTATTTAATAAAAACATATCTTTATTCAGGTAACTTTTATAGCCACTTTTCCAAGCCTTCAATGTTGTCCAGCTGGCTTCTAGTTGGCTTTCACATTTTGTTACCTGAAACGCGTTTAAAAACATTTTGTCAGTGGGAAATATTGGTGAATGAATCCCAGTTTAATCAAGAAGATTTTTATCATTTAACAGTATTGAGAGCGATTATAATGTTTATTTCTACACAATTATTCATTCAGCACTGTCAATCCTGACTGGCGGGTCATATTACACATTGGCTAACTCTTTGTCCAATGGTAACGTGTTCCACATTTTGTATACAAAACCCCAACATACCGGCAGTAATTGAAGAACTACAAAGACTCAATCACTGCTAATTATAATTTAAAATAAATAAAGGTTTTGTGAAACAATTTACAAAAAGGAGATTACTCACATTGCTGTCTTAGGGTTTTCCTTAAGGATTTCCTGGTGATTATCTATTAATTACACAAATGCACACGTGTTAGTATAATATCCCAATATTTACATTAGTAATACCCTCCCCGAGACGGTATTCCAACGACTACGTCGGGCAGAACCTCGACAGCCGTTACGGAACCCTGGATCAATCGGGCAGCGTATCTAATACGTAACCGGGGTTATGATACTTACAACGAGGCAGAACTTCGTTATTTAGGGGGTTTATGCCCGGAAATAGCTTATAGTATGCAGAAATTCGAGAGAGAGTGTGTGTGAGCGATCGAAATGAACTGCTGATGCTCTCAATTTATAGGGCTAATTTTGGACTCCCTCGCGGCCTGCGAAGAACACACAAGAGGCCGTCGCCCCCCGCGAGCTAGTTCGGGTAGGCCCAAGGGTTGGCCAGTCACTGGTGTAGGCTCGACGCGTGGCTGACACGTGGCAGCATCGGGCTGCGCCTCATGTCCACTCGGTCGCGGCCCATGACAGATCCTAAGGGGTCTGTCGCTCCCCGCCAGAGACCATTTAATTTTGTTTTTAATTAATTTTAATAAAAATAAAGGTATTTGGGGCTCGTTTTCGCATACGGGGTGTATTTTAGGACGTATTGGGATATTTTTAATTATTTTTTGGGAGTCAAAAATATTTTTGGAGGGTTGTTATATCCTCCCTACCTTGTTTTAGAACTCGTCCTCGAGATCTACTGGAATAGGTGTGGATATTTCTTTCGCATTTCTGATTCAAGCTCCCATGTGTACTCTGGTCCTCTTTTGGAGTCCCATTTCACTTTAACTAGAACCAATCTTTTGTGTTTGAGGTTCTTGACTTTCTTGTCTTCAATTTGTAGAGGTCTTTCTACAAATTATAACTACTCATTTACCTCTATATCCTTAAGAGGTACCATTAGCGATTCATCAGCTAAGCATTTCTTGAGATTAGATACATGGAATACATCATGTATTCCTGCCATTTCCTCTGGCAATTGTAGCTGATAGGCTACAGGTCCTATTCTTTTAATAATCTCAAAAAGTCTAACATACCTGGGGCTTAGCTTTCCCCTTTTGATGAATCTTACCACTCCTTTCCAAGGAGAGACTTTCAATAACACTTTGTCACCTTCTTGAAATTCCAATGGCTTTCGTCTGTTATCAGCATAACTCTTTTGACGATCACATGCTGCTTTCAGTCGTTCCTTGACTTGAATGATTTTGTTGGTTGTTTCTTGTACTATCTCAGGTCCGAATAGTTGCTTTTCTCCAATTTCTGCCCAACAGACTGGAGTTCGGCACTTTCGTCCATACAGTGCTTCGAATGGTGCAACATTGATACTTGTGTGATAACTGTTATTGTAAGAAAATTCGATTAAGGGTAAGTGATCGTCCCAATTACTTCCAAAATCAATTACACAAGCTCTAAGCATGTCTTCCATTGTTTGAATTGTCCTTTCGCTTTGTCCGTCTGTTTGGGGATGGTAGGTTGTGCTTAGATTTAGCTTGGTTCCCATTGCTTTTTGAAAACTTGTCCAAAAATAAGAGGTAAAACGGCTATCCCTATCAGAAACAATTGATAAAGGAATTCCATGCAATGAAACTATTTCATTTACATACAGCTTAGCTAATTGTTCCATACTGAAGGTTTCCTTCACTGGTAGGAAATGTGCTGACTTGGTTAACCTGTCTACAGTTACCCAAATTGTATCATTGCCTTTCCTTGTTTTGGGTAATTTGGTAACAAAATCCATTGTTATTAATTCACATTTCCAAACTGGCATTTCTAACTGTTGCAACAATCCTGAGGGTCTCTGATGTTCAGCTTTAACTTGTGAACAAGTTAAACATTTTGCAACATATGCTGCTATATCCTTTTTCATTCCTATCCACCAGAAATTCTTTCTTAAGTCTTGATACATTTTATCGCTTCCAGGATGCATTGTATACTTAGATTTATGGGCTTCTTCTAATATATGGTGGCATAGGTTTCCTAATTTAGGTATCCGCATTCTTTTCTTATGGAATTTCCAAATTCTATCTGTTCCTTGTTCTAATTCCTTAATCATTCCTTTCAATTTCTCAGTATCATCCTTGATTACTGATTCTTGTGCCTTTCTAATCTTTTCATTTAAATCAATTTGCAGATTTAGATTAAGTGAACGTACTCTTTTTGGCGTTTCATGATATTTTCGACTTAAAGCATCAGCTACCACATTAGCCTTTCCTGCATGATACTGGATAATACAATCATAATCACTAAGGGTCTGTTTGGTATGGGGTAATGGAATGGACGAAGGTATGTATTGGACGGGGTAATGGAATGGACGAGGGAATGCAATGGATCCTTACCATTCCATGTCTTGTTTGGTTACCATGTGTGAATGGAATGAATTACTATTGTGTATTATTCGGTAGACAAGAAAAACAGAGTAATAAAATCAACGGTGAGTGGTGGTGGTGGTCGGTGGTAGTGATTATGGGTGGTCGTAGGTGGCGGTGGTGGGTGTCGGCGGCGGCAATGGGTGGTGGTGGTGGCGGCGAGTGGTGGTGCGGCGGTGACAATGAGTGGTGGTGGCGGCAAGGTAGCCGTTGGTGGTGGGTGGCAGCATAGGTGGCGATGGGTGGCGGCGACGGTGGTTGGTGGTGACGTCGACGGTGGTGGTGGGCGGCAGCGGCGAGTGGCGTTGGCGGTTGGTTGCGGTTGTGGGTGATAATGGTGGCGAGTGGGTGGCGACGGCAACGGTGGCTGTCGGGGTGAGGTGGTGGCGGGTGGCGGCGATGGCGTCGGTGGTAGGTGGGTGGTGGTGGTGGTGGTGGTGGTTGGTTGTGGCAAAGGTGGAGGGTTGTGGTGTTGATTAATGGTGCAAGAGGGGATGGAATGGGAAAAAAAACATGGGGGTGGAAGGAATGATTTTGAGGGAATGGAATGCCTTTTGGAATGGGTGATTCCATTCCACTGACCAACCAAACACTTTTTTCCTCATTCCCTCGAAATCATCCATTCCATTCCACCTCTCATTCATGCATACCAAACACTACCTAAGTATCTCCATCCAGCGTCTTTGCCTCATATTCAACTCTTTTTGCCCAAAAACATACCTTAAACTCTTATGGTCTGTAAAAATGGTAAACTTACTACCGTATAAGTAATGTCTCCAAATCTTAAGGGCAAAAATTATGGCTCCTAATTCTAGATCATGGGTTGAATAATTCTCTTCATGATTCTTAAGTTGTCTAGAGGCATAGGCTATAACCTTTTGACGTTGCATTAAAAC
The DNA here is from genome assembly GCA_030545235.1 of Helianthus tuberosus. NCBI lineage: Eukaryota > Viridiplantae > Streptophyta > Magnoliopsida > Asterales > Asteraceae > Helianthus > Helianthus tuberosus. The sequence goes on from CM060364.1 coordinate 51,463,078, forward strand.
ACATCCATAGCCTAACTTAGAAGCGTCACGGTAAACTATAAAGTCTTCAGTTCCTTCTGGTAACGCTAGTATGGGTGCGTGGGTTAATCTTTGCTTAAGAATTCTAAAGGCTTCTTCTTGTTTTGGTCCCCCATTCAAACTTAACAGATTTACAGGTTAACTTAGTTAAGGGAATGGCTATTCTAGAAAAATCTCGAATAAATCTTCTATAATAACCGGCCAATCCTAAGAAACTTCTAACCTCGGTTGGTGACTCAGGGGTTTTCCATTTAGTAATTGCCTTGATCTTGGTGGGATCTACTTGAATTCCTTCATGATTGACTAAATGTCCAAGAAACTGTACATGTTCTAACCAAAATTCACACTTTGAAAACGTAGCATAAAGCTTTTCTTTTCTCAATAAACTTAGAAGTGCGTGCAGATGCGTTGCATGTTCCTCTTTGCTCTTAGAATAAATGAGAATATCATCTATAAAGACAATTATGAATTTATCCAAATATGGCTTACATAATCGGTTCATCATGCCCATAAATGCAGCTGGGGCATTAGTTAGACCAAATGGCATGACAGTAAATTCAAAATGGCCATACCTGGTTCTAAAAGCGGTCTTAGGAATGTCCTCTTCCTTTACCTTTAATTGATGATATCCTGAGCGTAAATGATTTTCGAGAAAAATCGATCTCCTTGCAATTGATCGAACAGATCATCAATCCTTTGTAATGGATACCGATTCTTAATCGTGACTTTGTTCAATTCACGGTAGTCAATGCACATACGCATTGATCTGTCCTTATTTTTTACGAATAAGATCGGAGCTCCCCATGGCGATGAACTTGGTTGTATGAATCTTTTCTCCAATAATTCATCTAACTGTTTCTTCAGTTCCTGCATTTCTGCAGGTGCCAAACGGTAAGGTGCTGTTCCTGGTAGCAAGTGGATCCTGAATTCAACTTCTCTGTCTGGCGGTTGCCCTGGTAATTCTTCTGGAAATACATCTGAAAATTGAGATACTACAGGGATATCTTTTAATTCTTTTCCTTTAGTGTTAATGATTATGGAAATAAAATACACTAATGATCCTTTTCTTACATAACTTGTTGTTTTCATCACAGAGATGAATTTCATGGATCTAGATGGTTTATCTCCTTTAATTGTGATCTTTTCACCCTTTGGTGAATTTACTTGAATTGACTTTTGATCACATAAAATACTGGCTGTATTGGTTACTAACCAATCCATTCCTAATACAACATCAAATCCTGCCAGATTCATTGGATAAAGGTTCGCAATAAACTTTTGGTTTAAGAATTCTATTCTTGCTCCGAGCAAGATTTCAGAAATCTTAATGGTTTCTCCATTTGTTGTCTCTACTAGACATTCTTGTGGAAGTTTAGTTAATGGTTGATTGAGAAGTTTGCAAAATAAAGTATTAATAAAACTTTGGTTTGCACCAGAGTCAAATAATACTTTAGCAAGAACATCATTAACTAAAAACGTACCGGCTATCACGTTCGGAATCATCTTAGCTTCATCTGCAGTCAAAACAAATGCTCTAGCATTTTTAGTAGTCTTGTTGTTTGTAGCTAGAGCTAGTTTCGGACAGTTTGGCTTGAAATGGCCTTGTTCTCCACAGTTGTAGCATATCCTGTTGTTAGGCTTTTTCCTACAGTCTTCCTCCTTGTGTCCAGATATTTTGCAGATGTTACGATATATGGAGCATCTTCCAGAATGTTTCCTTTTGCAATACTTGCAGTAGGGTGCAGAAGTAGAACCTACATTTTTCCCACGGTTGGAATTTCCATAACGAAATTCTTGGGTAAGTTTCTGAGCTAAGGTTCTCCTCTGATCTTCTTCTCGTGTACGCACTAATTCATCAGTCAAGGTATTTGCTAGCTCTACAGCTTCTTCTATGGTTTGAGGTCTAGCTGCCTTGACTACATGCCTTATCTCACTTATTAATCCCCAGATATAGCGGGAGATTAATACTGCTTCGGGTGATGCAAGGGTGGGCACTATTCTAGCATATTCAAAGAATAACGTAGTGTACCCCTTACTATCTACTCCAGTCATCCTAAGGTTTAGGAACTTATTTGCTATCTGTTCTTTTTCATTGGGAGGACAGAATTTCCTTTCCACCATGTTTTTAAATTCCTCCCATTCCATATTGTAAATTCTATCACTTCCCCTAGACTGGAGGATAGTGTTCCACCATTCTAGTGCTGAATTTTTTAACAGATTGGAAGCAAACATTATTTTATCATCTTCCGCGCACTTGCTTATTTTTAAGACAGCCTCAGTCTTTTCTATCCAGCGTAGAGCTGCAATGGCCCCTTCATTGCCCGAGAATTCCATTGGTTTACAAGACCAGAATTCTTTATAAGAACAACCATAAGACATGGTTCTTCTTCTTTTGGGAATGGGCACTTGAAGTATGGGTCCATTGTTTACGCTGTGTTCAGGTTCAGTGGGTCGTTTGCTATCATGGTTACTTTTATTATCTGCTTCCTTAACCGTTTTGATAATATATGGCATCGCATCTATTATCCCTTGGGCCACTATGTGTTGGATGACACTGTTATCCACTTGGTTTCCATTATTGTTGTTGTTCAGGTTATCGTTATCCGGGTTATTGTTACTCTGGTTATCGTTATTCTGGTTTTCCTGGTTCACTTCGTTGTCCATCTGAATTTTAAACATTTGCCACTTATTAATATCACAAGATAGTATTTAAGGCAAACAATCACACAACACACATATTGATCAAAAACTTCGAGCATTGCGACTTACTCTTTCTTATATATTATGCATCTAATACAAACTGGAACTGGAATCTAAAATTACAATACTAATATGCATTACTAACCATAAAAGAGTCTATACTACGATAGATATATTATCATTATATATATATATATATATATTTCATACACACATATTATATATATATATATTATTATATTATTATATTATTACTATTACCATCACTGATATGGGTTCATCCAGAACTCCATATTACGCTCGTCGTACTTCTAGACGAGTCGTTCTCTGATTTGCCTCATTCTGTCACAATTTTCTAAAATCTCCTCACCAAAGGTTCGGAGTTCTTGCACATTTTCTGCACTCATTGGGGATGCAGGTGCTGGTACTGGATTTGGGTACTGTGGCATGGGTTCTTCCTAAGGATATGGATTCTCTAGGATTTCCCTAATGTATTCATCATTATCATAATAGGGATCTAGAGGGTCCAGACCTGGGTAAGCAGCAAGGTTTGGCATGGGTTCTTCTGATACTGGGTAACATTGCTGATAATCCCTATGATCATCGAACCACGGGTTGTAGTCTGGGTCTAAGGGATTGGGTGCTGGTATTCAAGGTATCTCAGTTGAGTCAAAGGCTGGTGCTGGGATTTGGTTTTCCAACTTATTTTCAATCTCCATTGGTTGAGTGGGAAACAAGGGTAATGGTTGAGGTGCTATAAGTTGCTCCAGGTTTGGGTCGGCAGCTGTGGTTGCTAAGATATGGAAATTTGCTAGACTCCTATTAAGCATATCTTGGGTGTGATGTCATGACCCCCGACCCCGCCCTTGGACGGGAGCGGGTGCCACGAGCAGCCAGGTGGTACCGGTGCTTATTTTGAAAAGTATTACAGCGGAAAATTTCATCAGGACCGTGAGTTAGGAAAAATATCAGAATTTTGAAACACCAGATTTTATTTATTAAACAGATGGGAATAAACCCATATTTTACAAAGATAGCTTTAGTATTGGGATAAACCCGAATACATAAAACAACATTTAATTTAATTCATTTGATAAAATAAGCCACTTCTGTAAGCCTTGTTGGTGTCGTATCCAACTCTTATTCCGATCTACTGTAATTACCTGAAACGCGTTTTAAAAAGGTTTTGTCAGCAGGAAATACTGGTGAGTTCATTCATTTTTGTACAAAACGACACATTGTTATAAATTACAGCATAAGAGCAATTACAATGGCTACTATCTTATTTTTATCTGGCGTCGTGTCACACCCTGGTGACGATGGTCATACCACTATTGGGTCCTTTCAACCAAGTAGTGATGATTATCACTGTTAGGTTGGTGAACCTAACCATGAGAAATTAGTAATGTGCACAATACCCCACTTGCCAGTGATTCAAGATAACCACGACTTAATCCCTGTAATTATAACTTTTGAAAATAATTTTGAGATTTAGTAAAACAGTTGATGAAAAGAGAATGACTCACCTTGTTAGCATATAGTCTTGATTAAGCAAGCATTTTGGTTCGAAGCATCTACTTTATAGTTCTGAATCTTCTGATGATTAAGCATCTATTTTGATTGTAAGTGTATATTGCAGAGTTTTGGGTATTTAAACATATAGTTTAACATAGTGGAATACGTATTAGTGTTATACCAAATCAAACTTAACGATGGTCACGAGATCAGAACCTTAACGAAATTCACAAAGTATAGTCTGGTTTAGACAGCACTTTGGCATTCGTTTCTTAACGAAATTCACAAAGTATAGTCTTGTTTAGACAACACTTTGGCATTCGTTTCTTAACGAAATTCACAAAGTATAGTCTTGTTTAGACAACACTTTGGCATTCATTAGTTGGTTCCCGAATCGATCGGACAGTATATCGTATTGGTGATTATTGGTTAGAACACCAACGTATAGAGAGAAGAATAGAAGAAATGAGCAAAGGAAAATGAATCCTAATCTTCCTATTTATAGTCAAGGGATAAGTCTTACCCCTATATAGAATTTCCGTAGGTGTTATCTTCCTTAGATAAAACCTTCCCTAGATAAAACATTCCCTAGATAAAATCTTCCCTAGATAAAACTTTCCTTAGATAATACCTACCCCATATATATCTATTTTTCATGTATATCTATTTAGGTGTTTATTAAATCTTACTTAGCTGATTAATTAATCTTGCTTAGCTTAATTAATCTTGTTTAACTGATTAATTAATCATACTTAACTTAATTAATCTTACTTAACTGATTAATTAATCTTACTTAAATGATTAATTTTCCTTAATGGTTTAATTAAGTAATTTACTTAGCCGAATAATTAAATAACGTATTTAGCTGATTAATTAACTTACTTAGTTTGCTTAACTACTAAGTTTCCTTTCCTGTTAAGTTTCCTTAGCTATTAAGTTTCTTAACTGCTAAGTTAAGTTTTACATAACCATTAAGTTTACTAAATTACCAAGTTTACTTAATCGCTAAGTATTCTAGTTTAACAACTTCCTGATTATGAGTTCTAATTTCTAATGGAACTCGTATTAGTGTATTAACTCATTTCAACTTTAACGATAATCACGAGATCAAAACCTTCACGACGAATGACAAAGTATAGCCAAGTACTGTCAGCACTTCAACATCCGTTGGATCGGTTTCAATCGATCGGATATAGTATGGTACCAGTGATTAGAGTTATTACCCTAATATGGGCAGAGTTTCGGGATTTAGGGTATAATATCGAGCTACTATTTTGCTATAATAGAAGCTAAGAGAAAGAAAAGAATTGAGCAGTTTGAAATGCCCAAACTTCGCCCAATTTATAGCTGAATTTTAGGTCTCTCGCGGCCCGCGTAAATTTGAAGGGGGATCCTTCGCGGCCCGCGAGGCCATAAAGGCGGCAGTAGGGTTTGCTAAGTCATCGGTGGTCTTGACACGTGGACGACACGTGTCCCTTAAGCTTATCCAGAGAGTTGCAAGGGTGTCGCGCCCCGTGTAAGCCTTGCCTAACTCTTACGCGGCCCGCGACAGATAGATAAATTTGAATTTTCTTGATTTTTCATGAAGTTCAGGGTTTTAGGGGTCTGGTTTCCACTTACAAAGTATTTTGGGACATTTTTGCAGGTCCTTACATGTGAGCATATGTTTCTCTCTTAGCGGCTGCTAGAATTCGCTGTTGGTGTAACTTTTTCATCCTCTTCCTACGTTCGTGTGCTCCCCTACTGAACCATCCTCTCTTTTTAGGAGGGAATGGCTCTTCAGACTGAGCCTTGAACACGAATATCCCATCTTCATTGTCAGCTGAATACCCTGAGAGGGTATGCTGTGAAGAGGTACCTTCGTTTTGAGGTGAGCTAGACAACTGACGATAGGCGTCGGAGGGTCCTTGGTCGCTCATACTGTAAACTAACAAATAGTCAAATAACACATAAAATAAAATACAGATATGCACGTATTTCCGTAATTAATTTCCTAACATATAATATTTTGGTGTCAGCATAATACTTCTGTAGCTGAATTAGTGGCTTGGCTCTGATACCACCTTCTATCGCAACCCACGCCCCCTATCTGTCCCGGGAACGTTTTGTGAAATAAATAAAGGTTTTGTGAAACAATTTACAAAAAGGAGATTACTCACAATCTAATACGTAACCGGGGTTATGATACTTACAACGAGGCAGAACTTCGTTATTTAGGGGGGTTTTATGCCCGGAAATAGCTTATACTATGCAGAAATTCAAGAGAGAAAGTGTGTGTGAGCGATCGGAATGAACTACCGATGCTCTCAATTTATAGGGCTGATTTTGGACTCCCTCACGGCCCGCGAAGGATACACAAGGGGCCGTCGCGCCCCGCGAGCTAGGTCGGGTAGGCCCTAGGGTTGGCCAGTCACTGGTGTAGGCTCGACGCGTAGCTGACACGTGGCAGCACCGGGCTGCGTCTCATGTCCACTCGGTCGAGGCCCGCGACAGATCCTAAGGGGTCTGTCGCGCCCACCAGGGACCATTTAATTTTTTTAATTAATTTTAATAAAAAATAAAGGTATTTGGGGCCCTTTTTCGCATACGGGGTGTATTTTAGGACGTATTGGGATATTTTTAATTATTTTTAGGGTGTCAAAAATATTTTTGGAGGGTTGTTATAATTCCTTTCATGTTTCGAATCCGTCTTGCGGATTCTAACATATCATTCATATCTTTCTTTCATACTTCTCATGTGTATTTGGTACTTTCAAATCCCTGAAAGTCTTACATTTCCCTTCACCCTCACGTCCACCTACTACCTAATTCTAACGGACAAACCTGTAACAATTATCATGGTCTCACGAACGTCATATGTTTCTTGTGTACTGTCCAGGTACACAGTCCATATACTAGTTTCGTGTCTTCGTGTAATCGTCACCTTATGTCCGAAGAACAACGTTTCGGCACGTGTAACATTTTCAAATCTTCATTACCATTCTATTATTATATTTCATTTAAAATTTTCCTTCACTTGATAGATTTTAGCATTACACGCACCTACATGTTAAATTAACATACATGGGTCAATTTGTCTTAATACATGCCTTGGTGCCGGTCCTAGACCACATACACGGATCATCCTCTCCAAGCAATTACGCTTACCTTACACATAACATACTGTTAGTTTTCTTCAAATGCATACTTTAGTACATACTTACCTTTGCTTATACCCTTAGATCTTGATCGAGTCTCGGATTGTACGGGTTCCTTGTCACAAGAGCACACAGGTTTGAGTTAAAGTATTTACCTCCTCATACTTGATTCCCTCAAACCAGGGCTCTGATACCAACTTGTAAGACCCATATCATGATTTGACCCAAAACGACACAGCGGAAAATGAACCGTAAAATTTCTTTCTTTTAACTATTCTAACATACTTGAATACCGTTTAGGTCAACCCTTTTAACATTAATACATAATTCATCATTTATTATCATGTAACTATGTTAACAAATAATTATAAACAACATGACCACTTTCCCGTACAATCCATGATCTTTAACTCGACCCTCGTTCACTTGTCCATCATGAATATCTGACTAACCTGCAATCACCATATATAACCAACACGTTAGTACATGGTGACATCATATGTAATTTAATACATATACTTAAAAGGCTATATCACATTCTAACTACGTAAGGTATTCCATTGAAACATCCTCTCAATTTTATTTACTCGAGTCCGACATCAATTCCTCGAGAGTCCGACGTTCCCGTACCAGCACTCCATTTCATTCTCAATAGTAACATGGTTAGGGATACGTAATCTCAAACATATTCAAAACCCACATCTTCACATATACGTATACTAGTGATCTACAATCAATAGATTACAACACGTGTATACACTTTCATATATCTAAGTACATTCATACGTATCCCATTCATACGTGCGTCAATACAAGTTCACACTACTTACACACGCTACAGTTCCATATCTACATACAGACATACATACAAGTCACGTTCACTTATTTGTAAATGCAGCCTTACCTAACAAACATATCAACACAAATCAATGCAATAGCAATTAAAGACAACCGACTAACTTCCAACAAACATGATGAACATTACATTAACATGATGAGCATTTCGGTAACATGACGAGCATTTAATTAACATGATGAACATTCCATTAACATGATGAACATTTCAGTAACATGATGAACATTCCATTAACATGATGAACATGATGAACATTCCATTAACATAATGAACATTTTAGTAACATGATGAACATTCCATCAACATGATGAACATTTCAGTAAAATGATGAACATTTAATTAACATGATGAACATTCCATTAACATGATGAACATTTCAGTAACATGATGAACATTCCATTAACATGATGAACACTTCAGTAACATGATGAACATTCCATTAACATGATGAACACTTCAGTAACATGATGAACACTTCAGTAACATGATGAACATTCCATTAACATGATGAACACTTCAGTAACATGATGAACATTCCATTAACATGATGAACATTCCATTAACATGATGAGCACTTCAGTAACATGATGAACATTCCAGTAACATGATGAGACTATCAACCTAAATTACATTAAGGATAGAAAAAGTTCACATGAACTTACCTTGGTACTTACCCTTACCCGTAACTTCTTATATGGTTCTCTATATACAACATACCAAACTTCATTTATAAATAAGAAGTGATTCCGGAGATCACTTACCTTAAGTGTCCGTATTCGCATCTGTTTCCTCGCCTCCTTTTGACCCGTTAGCCTTCCATGCTTCCATCCATCTTGACATGATCCCTATACTTTCATGTCATCGCATTCACATTCTTGTTAGCATACATGATTTTACATATTAACGATCATATCAAATTCATGTTTCACAATTGACTTTCATTAGTCAATTCTAACAAGCATAAGGCATATTTCCACAAGTCAATCATTTCAAACTCATATAATTCATCACGTCATCACATATAACACATATGGATATAACACGCATCATATGACTTTCTATAACATTAAAATTGTGACAAAAAGTCTAACATTGCTACTTATGCACAATTGACTTTCAGAAAGTCAACGATTTATCATATGAACTTTCGACTTAACCTCATACATCCATGTCATGATAGTAGACTATACTAATGACACTATATACGTTTCATACTCACGATGCAATAAGCATACAACCACATGATCATCTAGTTATATGCACACACCAAACATATTCAATTCCGTTCATTCTAGTAACATATTTCTACAACTAACACCATGACCTATACTTAACAACCCAACATCATTCAAACTTCATCCTGTTCTAATGATCTCATATGCTTCACATTTAGAGTACTTTTACTTATTAATTTTGATTAAGCAATTATTCAAACACGTAGTAAATATCATACCACTCCAACATAGAGTACAATATTCTAATGCATACTTTTACCAAATAACATGGCCAACCAAATCCTACATGAATTCCATCTAAAAATAGATTTCTCATGTTTATTTATCATCATATACATCATATCCCCATATTATACGATTTCATCCATTACTTGCATACCATTTCATCTATTAATCTCACCTAGGCATTTCATCAAACACTTGGTGTGCATACCACAATTTATGCATAATGTACAAGTGTTTCATGATTTACTTCCTACTTCATGCTTTCATTCATCAATTAACACAAAAACATCAACAAATTCATATCACATTCAATCTACCTAACAAGAACGCATTACATACAACATAGCACAACAAGATTTGAACAAGGATTGGACATGGGTGACACACCCATGTCGCCATCTTCACCACTAAAAGTGGGTTTCACCTCCAAACATCAAATTACTCCAAATCGTTCATAACCCAGGACCTATATGGTGATTTTAACACATACTCATACTCAATTTCATACAATTTTGCGATTTCCAACATAACCCACTTCGTGCATAATCACTAATCTAGATTTTAAGACATACCTTATGATCCCCTTGTGAAGGTGATCATTAATCCATGCTCGGTTATGAATTTAAGCTTCATATTGCCTTTCAATTTGATGAAATGGATAAAAGTTAGGGTTGTGAGCTCTCATGAAGATCCTGCTCGTTTCTAGAACACACAAAAGTGTGTGTTTATGTGTTTTAATCTTTCATAAAAAAAACCATGTTTCCATCTTAACGGTTTTGGTCCCTCATGTTTCATTTTGATTACATACGGGGCTAAAGCTCCTCATCTTCTTACTTATATACATGATACCACTAGGAAAATTCATTCCTAGTCATTTTGTTTATGGGTTCACTTTTACTATTAATGGTACTTTACCCATTCCTTTATCTTAACCGGTTCTAAATTACCAAACCCGTTTTTGGGTGTTACAATAAGATCGATGGCTTCGGTTTATGTTGTTTGAGAGATAACAATTCGACGATACGCTCATTAAATTCATTTATTTTTGCTTCGAGATCAACTTGACTCGAAGACGATCCCACGCCTTTGTTTTTTTTTTTTGCCTTAGTACGACTTCTCCCCATAGGACGAGCTTCATGAACCAGCTCTTTTGATATTTCAAACTCGTTGCCCGATTCATTTAATAAAATTGGAACGCGTATCCGAACCCATGTCGGTGGACGATACATTCTTTGATCGTTTGGAGCGTGGCACCTGCATGTCCGCAGGTGGGACAAGATCCCACTTTGTGCTTTTCCTTAAAATTTGCCACGTTTCATCAATTGTAAAAGTATGGCTTTTATCTTATCTGTAGACTTTGTGTGCATGGATATGCAAGTTAACATCACTTGCACCACTTAGTCGACTGTCGCATTGATTGACCAAGTTGTTGATCAATCGCATTGAAGGAGGACTTTTCTAGGCATTTCTCTCAATTTTTCAGAAATTTGATTTGCATTCCAGTAAGCCCCACGCTCCATAATGGCGTGGAAGGTGTCATGAACACGCTTCAAAAAGTCTGTTGCTCTTTAAAAGTCACCTATATAAAATGTAACATTTAAAAAACATAATTTAAAAATATGTATCGTAAAAATGTAACATATAAAAAATATGTAACATATAAAAAAGTGTATCATAATAAAAATAAATATGTAACATAAAAAAATATAACATAATTAAAAAATATGTAACATATAAAAAATGTAAGATTTATAAAACATAATATAAAAATACATTTAAATAACAGAAGTCGGGTCCTCCGAGATGTCAATCACAAATTTTTTTTCTGGAGACTTCCTCGTCGTTGCGATCAAAAAATGCTTTTTTTAAGGCATTTGATCATCTGGTCGAATGGCATGGATCGGATGGTCATCCGATCGAATTGCCATCCGATCGGATTGTCATTCGATCGAAGGATAAAATGGACAAACAAGTGTTTGTGGATCGGATGGTCATCCGATCGGATTGCCATCCGATCGGATTGTCGTTCGATTGAAAACAACTTGATCTTTCAAACACCCCATAATGACATGGATCGGATGGTCATCCTATCGGATTGCCATCCGATTGAAAGCATATAAACCTTCAATAATCCTTCAAGTAAGATAGTGATGTGGATCGGATGGTCATCCGATCGGATTGCCATCCGATCGGAAATGTTCTAACAACTCAAGAACACTCCAAATCACGTTTTTCGATCTAGAATCTTTATTTGTGTGAATTTCATGATGAAACTACACAGGATTGTGCGCGAATTAATTCCAAACAGAATGATGTCTTCAATTCCAAAATCCATCCATGAATTGACCTTTATTTTGATGATTTTCTCTGTTTAACGTCAAAACTCCCGTTTAACCCAAAATTGATGAGATTTGGGTGATTTAACTGACTGTTAGATCGATTAAATCGGTACCTTAGCTCTGATACCACTGCTGATTCCAGGATCCGGTGAGTTCGATGGAGCTTCGGTCCTGAAACGACGTGATTGGTGCGTTTATTACGACTAAGAAAGGAGAAGAAGATAGATACGACACCGAGCAGTCACTTATAATCTGGTCTCTATTGATTATTCAACGTTTACAACACCACGAGACCAGTTGTACAGCATGTCCCTTCTGGGAACCAAAAAGCTTTGTCAAATGGGAACCCCATGCCCCTATTTATAGACAACTACATATGGCTCTATCCGATCGGATTGCCATCCGACCTGATGGACCTTGACATTTACACAACCTGTCCAACTTTCTCTATTCTATACAATATTCAACACACGCTCTATCTAACTATTCGCACAGTGGCAGACGTACGAAATATGCACCAACAATTTTCAATCCAACATATCATTTGGTATACATGGTCAAACTATCATGCATAACAATATGTCAACTCTAGTGTCCACTAGTATTTAGCATCCCTCGTCACAAAAGCAACGAGACCGTTATAGAATAAAGACTTAAGAAAACCCCGTCGGGTTGTGTGCTACTCCTATAGCGCTATAATTGTTTAAGCAGAGTTAACAAGTAGTATGTATTCTAGCATGAACCTAAGCATAACAAGGCATGTATACAGATTGAATGAATAAAAACATGTTTGTGAATTGTGCGGTTTAACAAGTAAAACATCTTGCACCCAGAGTGTATTAAAAGGAAAATGGGTCAAGTGTACTCACAAAACTGCATATGCTTTCCGATTATCCAAGTTTTCGAAGTTGTTGAGTTTAGGAGGTTGAGTAAGTTCGGTTTGGGATTTTAAGAGACGGATATATTCGGGCTAAGGGTATGGAGTTTAAAGTGCATGAAAAGTAAGTTTATGAAAAGTAATCATCTTGTACACATAGCACATGTTCTTGACACTATTAAAACTCCAAAAGAGTTTGTAGGATTTCATGGATCAAAGGTCCATTAGAGTCATAACAAGTGTATGGTCATAGATGGCGTAATTCTAGTACTTCAACGAATGAACACAAGTTCATCATCAAAGGTTCGAATGTTGAATAATATATATAGATATTATGTATTATTATGTCCAATAGTCAAGCATGAAGTAGAAGATTAAACATTCATTTAGGTAGCTTTAAGTTTCATGGAAGTCATATAGGAGGTAGGAAGAGAAGTCTTCCATTTAGGTACCTCTAAGTGTTCACCACTACACCTGATGTAAAAACATACAAGGAGGGTCATGAACTACAAGTAATACAAGAATATAAACAATTAATCTATTAGAAATCATCAAGCAATGTGGGGATTTTATGTAGGACAACCCAAGTTAGTCGTTAATCACACCTACATCAAGTCTTGGACTTGAACATTACTTGTGGGTTAAAAACCCTAAACAAAACATAATGTATATGAGATTGAACCTCTGATTTTTGAATGTCTCAACCTTGTTTTTAAGCCTAACTAACCATAGAAGTGGTTATAAGCATAAGGACATAGCTTTGAGATGAGTTAGACTCAAGTTTAAACAAGTTTAGTAAAGTTTGAATCAAAACAAGAACAAACAGTGAACTTTGGAGCCTTTTTGGCGACGTTCCAGGCTCTGTTTTTCCAGGGAAAACCTTTGGAAACGTAGCTAAGATCAATCCAAAGAAGTAGGAAAAAGAATGGATGAAAACGGACAAGAAATGAAGAAGTTATGCTCATTTTCGTGAAGTAGTATGAATCTGCTCGAACTTTTGTTTGACAGCTGATTATGGACAGATTTGAGAGTGTTTTGGACAAGTTGTAAAGTGTAAAATGTGAGGATTAGGCTTGGGATTTATAGGGAAGTGCTAGGTGGTTGTTTGGTGGGCATTTAAGACAAGAAACACAAGTTAAACCACTCAAAATGCATCAAAATTCGACCAACCAGCGAGCTGGTTGCGTTTTTCTCCGGATCAGACATCCTCGCAGCCAGCGAAGGTCCCAAGGGTGGTCTTCGCGGCTGGAAACAAGGGGGGAGGCTGAAGTTTCAGTTAATTGCAAATTGGCCCCTGAAGTTTATAAATTAGGGTTTTAAGGTGTTTTAGGGGTTATTTTCGACATATAAGCATAGTTTAAAGGTAAATTAAGTATGAAGAACATGATCCAAGTATAATTAAGTGTATGAATGCCGTATTTAGGTTTCGTATATGATCAAAAGACGTTTTATGCATAAGTTTCACATATTTGCAAATTTAGCACATAGTTTCCAAGAATTTCGAATAAGTATCAATTGTTTCACAAACTTGAACGTACGAGTATGTATAAAGTATGTATAACACGAATTTAAAGAAATACGAGTTTTGTTTATGAATCAAGTCCCGTATTTCACAACGATTACGATGAAAGAACGATTACCAGAACGCGAGATTTCCAAAAATAGAATTTCAACCAATGGTTTCTAAATATGGAAAGTATGAAAACGCGGGGCGTTACAGGTGGGGCCTCGTCCGCTTTCATTTTATGCTTTCGTTTTTGTTTTTCTTTCAATGGAGCCACTTGCGTTAGTTGAACTACGACGGGTTGAGTTTCGGGTATGGTGGTTTGTGAACTTTGGGTGTTTAGTTGGTATTGGTAATAAAAGTTCGAAGCCATGAGTTTCGGCAACTCCATAATTTGTTCCATGTCCGACCAATAACAATCGACGAAGAGGTAGGGGTTGGGTTGAGAGTTTGTTGTGTTCGGAGTATAAAACTAATAAGTGGTGTAAATATCAAATACAAATGAGTCTTAACATATAAAATACCCTTAACATAAGAAGTGAAGGAGAGATTTTTTTTATTTTTTCTCTACTACTTAAGAATGATATTTAATTGTAAAATGTAAAAAAAGGGTTATTGGTTTTATCGCCCCCAACTATGCGCTATTGGCCGCTGCCACCCCCAACTGGCACTTTGACCTGCGTCACCCCCAACTTAATATTTCGTGTGTTCTGTCACCCCTGAGTTAACCAACCACTAACTGTGTTAGTTTGTTTATCCTACATGACCAATTTTTTATGAGGTGGCTTGTTTTTTGATGAGGTGATAAAGTGACGTGGATTTAGAGCAAAATATAATAAATAATATATGCATCTGCTTTCTCTCTCTCTCTACATGTAAACATCGTCTCCCACTCTCTCTCCACCGTCTACTATTTCTCTCTCTCAAAAATGAAATCCTAAATCTAACTAACCAGCCGCTACCCTTTTGGTTTCTCTCTCTTTTTCACTGTTGTTCATAGATCGGAGGTCGTGGTTGATTTCTGTCGTTAAGAAGATGCAAAAACCAACTAAACCAATAGATAGGATAAGTCGGATATCGAACCAGAGGAGGATTGTGGAAAGTGTCGTAAGGTTAAGTGTCGATTAACTAAGACGAAAGAGTAAAACTTTGTTGTGGGTTTGATTGATTATCTAAAATTACGAACTAAAAAGTGAAGTTTAAATCAATTAGAGAATCAATGTCTGTGGGACTTGAACTCAAGACTTCATCCTCCCAATCTCATATGTTTAAAGGTTTTGCCTTTGCCAACTATAATTAAATGAAGCGGGTCAGGTCTTCAAATTAATTAGTCTGCTCCAAAAGTTTTCTAAAACTGAACCGTGCTCAACCCAAATTGAGCCTTTACATCCCTATCAAAGTGATATATAGGTTCAAGTCCCATAAAATGAGTAATAAGTGAATTTTAAGATTAGATTTTAAAGTTCGTTTGTTTCCCACTAAAAAAACTAATACTAACACTTTAATTTAGAGAACATCATTTTGTAGTCATATCTCAAGATATATGAGGATACGCAAAATGTTGTGGTTGTGTGACAACATGATCGTGTATGTATTTTTTTTTTTTACATAAAATCCGTTTATACCCCCCATCAAAGCGCTCATAAATGCATTTTCAGTCACTTATATTATTATTCTCGTATTTTTTTCTACTAAGCAAAACTTTACCGGGTATTACATTTCAGTCACTTATAATTCTCATTTTTTTTACTTAATACAGGTGATCATGACCAGGGCCGTATTCGAAAATCACAAAAAACTCTTTGGCCCTATTAAAGATAAAAAAATTTGGGCCCTATACGTAAACTTTTGTTTATTAGTCACTTGGGTCTTGAGGCTGAGCTTGTTAATTGGGTTTATAAAACTTTGAGTCTTTTAAGCTAGGGGTGTTCAAAACCGGATATCCGAATTTCGGATATCCGAAATTTTCGGATACCAGATTTCACTATCCGAATCCGTATTCGAAATTTCGGATATCCGAATTTCGGATATCTAAAATTTCGGATACGGATTCGGATAGTGAATCGAATATCCGAAAATCCAACTTTTTATTTAATTTTTATTTTTTTATTATTTTTTTCATATTCGGAAATGAATATTTTGGATAGTTTCGGATATCTGAATATAATTTTTTGGATATTTCGGATATTTTTCGGATATTTCGGATATTTTTCGGATATTTCGGATATTTTCGGATACTTCGGATATTCGGATATCCGAAAGAAAATGAAAATTAAAATTTCGGATATTTCGGATATCCGAAATATCCGAAAAATTTGAAAATCCGAATCCGAATCCGAAAAATTCGGATATCCGGTTTTTCAGATATTTCGGATTCGGATATCGAATATTTCGAATCGGATTTCCGAACGGATAGTTTTGAACACCCCTATTTTAAGCAGACCAAGTATGTGTCGAAGTACAATTTTATGAGATTAGTGTCTAATTTCAAAATCTCATGTGCTATATGCATTTCATTGTGTGTGATATGAATTAACCACTCAACGTGTTATCCTTGATTGCCACTGAATTTGGAGATTAGAACTAGTGTTGAGACCATGAGTTGCATTGCACACAAGTGTAAGTTGTAACTTAATTCGTTAGTTAAGATCAAAGTGTTGGCCCAGACTTCCAATCACAAACACACAAAACCAAACACGAACGATTTATAGACTAACACGTCTCATATTATTCAACGCATCTTGACAAATAAAACTGAATACATAACCATGTATTTATGCCAAACATAAACTAATCCTAACCTAACTAAAACTCTGTTTATATAAATAAATAAACTCCTAGATAAACCATATCAATTAAATTAACAATTATCCCTAAAATAAATATAAAAGCCTCAAATAATTTTCCAAGAATTATATATAACCCGTCTTAATCTTTATCTCCTTAATTCAAGATTAATGTCCTCATAAAGAATCTCATTATACTTGAATCGAGTTATGATTTACACAAACTTAAAGCCTAAGAACTTCGTTATTGTTTGAGAGATTCTCAACCTTTACAAACACCTAGATATGTGATGTACAATTGTGCTAATCTCTTGTGAGTTGGTTTTTGAAAAACTTCATGTAACACGGTCATAATACACCAAAAAAAATACTGTGAGTTGGTTTTTGAAAAACTTCATGTAACACGGTCATAATACACCAAAAAAATACATTTTAAACTGGGCGTGTACGCCATGGAGAATACCAATACGCCAAGCCTAACAACAATTTTCTTGAAATTTTACAAAATAATTTTCAATAGGTTTAAATCACACACTATCAGTATGTTCTCACTTAGCATTGGCTAATCTTTTAGTTTTAAAACATTTAAGGTAAAGGTTTACACTTTTATGGCTTGGCGCTTGTGGTTAAACCGATGATGAACACGCTTATGAGAACTTGCCCTTTATTTGTCATGGGTTGTTACATTCATGTAAAATTGTAAATATATAATGCCGACAATCATACCCCACTCGTAAACCAGTTTCAACTACATAGTAACTATGTAAGTTCTGTTAAAAACGTTTCAGCCCGTTGTGTTTTTAATTGAAAAAGGTTAGGTCTAGTTGTAAATGTGTAAATTGTTTTATATGGTGTTATAGTTGCCAAGGTTTTGTCCTTTAATTTTGAAACATGCTTTTCACACTATTTAAGCAAGTTTTCTTCCAACTTTGAGTCACCCTCCTGCATCTAAAAACTCTTCTGATGGCAAAAATACCAAAGCCCGATGGGTATACCCGAAACCGAAACCCGTCAAAAATGGGATGGGTATACCTGATGGGTATTGGGCCGGGTATGGGATTAATTTTAAAAATTTTCGCGGGGGGTATGGGATTGTGTGATACCCGACCCGATTACCCGAAACCACATACCCGATTACCCGAAACCACATACTCCCTTAAGTTTTGGTTTTGTTGCCATTTTGCTCCCTGCGGGGAGCAAAATGGAAAAACAAACAATTTGGATGGAGTTAGAGGCGGGGAGCAAACTGGCAAAAAAACTGAAACATCAAGGAGTAAAATGACTATTTTTAAAGGTTTGGAGCAAAACCGTTAAAGTGACCAAACACAGGGAATAAAACGGAAGTTTACTCCTTTTTATTCTATTGATATGATAGGATACAATATATGTATGATGTTGATTTAGTACCTTATTCCTAACCTACGTTGTGAATATCAAATTTGTTATCTCTACTACTTTAAAGAGAATCTTATAAAGGTGATTGCTACCTCGATTAATAAAAGAGAAGAGGTAATCACTATTTTTTTAGTGAGAAGACTGTAAACATGATTACTACCTTGATTAGTGAGAAGATTGTAAGGGTGTTAGGAGTGGTGCGGCAAAGGGTGTCGGCAAAGGCCTTTGCCGCGCGGCAACACCGCCGCCGAGCCCTTTGCCGCTCGGTTTCTTTGATCAGGCGGTGGAGGAAAGCCGATGCGGGAATCATGAGAGAGGGTAATGTGGGGTGGAGTCCATTCTAATCTCAACCAATCACATCTTTTTTTTAAATAGTTTACCACTTCATCAAGTGTTTAAACCGTTCCCAACATTTTGAGTATAGTTTACCACTTTGACATGACACACTCTCATTGGTTGATTTTTTAGTTTGTCACTCTCAAATGTTTAACCACTCCTAACACCCTAAAGGTGATCACTACCTTGATTAGCGAGAAGATTCTAAAAGTGATCACTACCTTGATCAGTAAGAAAAATATAAGACTAGTGGGTATGGGGAGGGTCATCCCCATGAGGATGGGCCGCCACGTAGGCGTCACATCACCATCCCATGGAGGATGGGCCTCCTTGCTTTTTGAGGGGGTGGAGGATGGGGCTACCCCACCTAATTATTTTATAATTTTCTAAGTTTTTTTTGTTAACTTAATAAAACTTTCATAAAAATTAAAAAATACAACATAAAACAAGATAAATAAATTCATTTCATAACATAAAAAAAATTACATTTCTTAAAAATAAAAATTACTAATCCTAGAAACGGAAAACATAAAAACGAAAAAAAAAATTACGATACTATTAAAAAACTAAACAACCTACCACGTCCATTTTTTCTTCACATCTTCTTTCATCCTCCAATACACCTCGCGTTCATCCTCCGGAACCGAGTCGAGATCCAACCTCATAATCCTAAAATCCTCCGCTCGAGCATAGTCGGCCGACACGGTTTTCTTGTGACTATATTTTTCGGCCACGAACTCTTTGAACGAACGGAATTCGCTTATCAACTCGTCCATTTTCGAAGGAGCCGCCCCCTCCACCCGAACCGCCCCCTCCACTCGAGCCGACCCCTTTTCGCTTTCCGGCCGCCTCTTTTTTTGATTTGTCCCTTCCGGGGGGATGTTCCGACTCGTGAACGAGCAATACATCCTCGTCATATATCGGGTTGTCCTTTATGTCGATTTAACAACGAGCGGTGGAGCCTCCCGCACTATAACTTCCGGACTCGGAAGTTTTAGTCCGTTTGGCGGTTGCGACCTCATTTGGAATCGGCTTCCATTTTGGTTCTTTCTTTAAAACGTTCAATTCTCGGAGGTGCGGGAAAGGCGCCGGATTTTTTGAATCCCATTTAGCCATCGCAAGGTTAAGAATGTCCTCGTCGTTACTCCCACTAGGAAGACAAGCGTAAATTGCGTTATAATGCCCGCAAAATTCATTGACGGTCTTGTTCATTTTCCGCCACTTGCCCGATACGGAATCGATATCACGCATCGGGCCTTGCCCCATAAGCTCGTTAAATCTATCCGTTGTCGCCTTCCAAAAACTAGTACACGTTTGATTGTTCCCTAAATTAAAAAAAAAATGCATTAGTAAAACTAAAAAATAAATCTTTTTAAATTTAAGAATAAACTTCCGTTTTGCTCACTGTGGTTTGGTCATTTTAACGGTTTTGCTCAAATAGTTTAAAAATAGCCATTTTCCTCCCCGATCTTTCGAGTTTGTCACCAGTTTGCTCCCTAATCTTTCGAGTTTGTCGCCAGTTTTCTCCCTGATGGAGTTAGAGGCTAGGAGCAAAATGAAGATAAGTTAGAAAAATCAGGGAGGAAAATGACTATTTTTAAACTATTGGAGCAAAACCATTAAAATGACCAAACCACAGGGAGCAAAACGGAAGTTTACTCTAAATTTAAATTAAAAAAAATAAACTTTGGTTCATACCGACAATCGGGCAAGTTGAGGACTTAACATACGCAATTGCTAGCGCTTCCTCCTCTACTTTTGTCCACTGTCTCGGCTTTGCTCTCGAACCGCTTTTTTTGCGGTGTCGGGTTCGGTTTTAACCGCCTTCCCCTTCCCCGTGTTTTTTTTTTGCGCTTGAGTTCTTTAGGTGGCGATTCAAGGACGACTTCTTCATCATCATCGTCAAGTTGAACCGGGGGTTGCGGTTGGGAAGTTGGCGGTTGCGATTGGAATTGATCAAGTTGAACCGAGTTGCGTTGCATGAATTGTTGGAGTGCTTGGTATTGTTGCATTTGTTGAACTTGGGACATTTGGGAGAAGGCGTTAGGTGATTGTTGGAAACCCGAAAACGTAAATTGTGGAGACACCCACGAAGGATCCATAGTCGGAGTGTAAGCGGGACTCGAAAAAAAGTTAGGTTGGTTCGGTTTGGGATTGTTCGGGTTGGGGTTGTTTGTGTTGAATGGATTCATGATTGTATAAAAAAGGGGAGTGTTTTTTATAAAAATGGATGAGAATGGGAGAAGAATGAGAGAAGTATTGAGGAAATGGTATAAAAATGGATGAAAAGAGAGGTATATATTTAAAGTGAAAAAGTTTTTTTTATTTAATAATTATAGCCGTTACCAACGGCTAATTGTTTTAAAATGAGGCCCGTGAAGAACGTCGGGTGGGAGTCGGTTACGACGGGACGGGGTTAGGGGGCGGTGTGGGGGACCGGCGCCGGGCCACTCCGGGCCTAAGCCGGCCCCCATACTGCTTGGTCTAAGTGTGTCCGCTATCTTGATTGGTAAGTTCTTTAAAAAACCTCTTGGATACCACAAGTGGATGTAAAATGGGTTAGGTAACACCGCTATAAATATTATGTTCATGTGTCATTTTCTTTTCTTTTTAAACTTATTTACGTATTGTTCACCTTATAAGTTCTTAACACAAAATATCTTGTAAATAAGCAAAAAACTTTAAAAGTGGTCATTACATTTATAAAAACCTATTTTAGATATTAAATATTGATCCATTACTGAACATGATTGATTCATCCATTTTACCACATTTAACAAACGGCCAAACCTTTAAGAAACACAATCTTTTGGACCATGTATTCACTTCTCAATTTTCATTTCACGAAACCTTATTCAATCATCATAATATAACCCTCCATTGTAACTACTTTTCTCTCAATATTCAAACAGTATTGGCACAATGGAGAACAGAAAAGGGTAGTTATACTGTTGCACTTTGCATGCCTCACATTCATAGGTTTCACC
This sequence comes from Helianthus tuberosus, assembly GCA_030545235.1. Classification (NCBI taxonomy): domain Eukaryota; kingdom Viridiplantae; phylum Streptophyta; class Magnoliopsida; order Asterales; family Asteraceae; genus Helianthus; species Helianthus tuberosus. Next base: position 51,484,988 of record CM060364.1, read on the forward strand.
TTTTTTCAGTTTCTCTAGTTCATCAAATTCCAGCAAACTTACTGCCACTGCACAAAGAGCAGGTTGTTATATAACCAGTTTGTAAGCACAATCACATAATATTGCTAAACGCCCTATCGCACCCTTCTGACTTTTGCACACATTACTCTTACAACCTCAAATACAATTTTGTATTTTGAGTGGATTATACTTTCATGTTAACATATAGTTGATGGGTGTAAGAATTGTAGCAAATCTGTACAGATTTGAATAGGGAAAGTTACCGAAAGTAACTTATTTGACTTTAAAAGGTCAATGCTGACTAGAGGCAGTAGCTTACATGATTAGCATAAAGAAGAACAAAAGGTTAGTCTTGGTATTTTCCTGTGCATATGCCATCACATTTGTAAGATTTACCTCTTCCTTTTTCTCCTGTACATCAAATTTCAACACAACCTTCTATGCTGCCAAAAAAACAAATAATTGTCAAACTTAGTCTAATAGATGCAACTAGGGGTGTCAATCGTGTTGGATTGATGGGTTGGCGGCAGGGGCGGATCCAGCCCACATTTGTGGGTTCCCAAGAACCAGTGCGTTTGTAAAAAATGGAAAAAATTAGTGAGAACCTTATAAAATTTAGAAAAAAGTAGTGAGAATCAAAGAGAATTTACCAAGAGGAACCCATTAGAATAAAATCCTGGATCCGCCACTGGTTGGTGGGTTGGTGGGTTGAAATGTTCAATCCGAACTCATATTATTATTCGGGTCAAAGATTTCAACCCTAACCGGCACACATATAAATGCGGGTCAACCTGAACCCGACCCGTCTAACCATGTAAAATAGAAATGGAAAAACAAAAATATATATGTATTAATATATAAAAGTTTTTTTTCTAAATAGTTTAACGGGTTAATGGGTCAACTCGGTTTTATACGGGTCAACCCGAACCCGACCTGTTTTAATACGGGTCAACCCGAACCCGGTCCATTTTTTTTAAACGGGTAGTGTTAGTTGACCCAAACCTGTTTTTTTTCATGTAGGGTTCGGGTTGGGTTGGCGGGTCGTGTCAAGAATTGCCGCCCCTAGATGCAACGATACAAAAACTGTTGTGTGTACAAATATAAAGTAGCTTACACAGAATTTTAACTGCTGCAGCCTTTCCATCAATTCCGAAATCTCAAGTTGCCTGACTAAAGTGGCATGTAGTGTTTTCTTGGTTTTATCGAGATCAACTTCTATTGATTTGATCCTGTCCATCGAATGTTGCAACATCTGCTCTTTCTCGGCGGGAATCTGAGCGGGTTTTGTGCTAAGTTCCTCCACCATCGTTTCAAGTTTCTTTAAACGCTCCAAACATGGAACGATTTGATCTGTATGAGAAGTTGAATCAATGGTGGGAGTGGGTCCCTCTGCGTTAGTTCCAATAGGTAGGCTGCAAATAGGTGTTATAAGTTTTTTTGCCAATAAGACTACTGGTCTTGTTATATATCTGAAGCTCATCTTCGCAGAGGCAATAGCTCTATGTGACGGATGCTGACTTGGCGATATTCGCAGCCCTTGATCAGAAGCGTTAGCTTCACTTAATTCATTATCATCGTCATCATCACAACTGTAGTAAACGGGTGAATCAGATGCCATAGCCTGCATATAGCATGTATGTTAATGTAAAATAACATTCAAGTATGAATGTATGTTACGGAAGTATATAATGGAATTTTAAGGCTTACGTCATCACTAACTGATACCGATTCTTGGACCTTAAAACTATTTGGGCTAGTTAAACCACGATCATCAGCATCTGATCCTGATTCAATGATTGATTTATCATTTCCTCCCTGAAAATACAGTTTAAAAAATATGATAAAGAGACCATTGATGACATAGACATACAACTGTAATATATGTGATACTTGCCTCCATGGTTTGACCACAAGAGTCATTTTTTTGTTGTAAACGTGCATTATTTACAACCTGCAAAACAGACGACAAATTATTATAAACAAGCACTTGTAATGTAAAAATACCTCGATCATAGCTTAATTTTAAATAAAGACAAGATGGCAATTTTGAGCCAATTATTTATGAATTGGTCGATTTGGATTGTGATTTTATCTCAAACGGGTTAAATAGCCACAGCCTGTTTCAACTGGAACCAGACACGGCCCATTTTAATTTGAACCAACTACTTGTCACCTCCATCTTGCCACCTACTAGAGTTCAAGTTCTTTTTTTGTCATGTTATACATTCGATGTACTACATGAAAGTCTTATTTCTAAAATGAAACATGCGATGAGGTGATATTACAAAAACATTGTTACCATTCTAGCACAATCATGGCTAAAGTTAATGTTATTAACCAAGAAACAAAACAATTCTTGTTGAATAGAATCAGCCATTAAGAAGAGTAAAATGTCATTTTCGTCTCTGAGGTTTGGCCAGTTTTGCGACTTTCGTCTAAAGGTTTGTTTTTCTGCATCTGGATCCAAAAGGTTTGAAATCTTGCCATTTTCACCCGGCTCGTTAACCCCATCTATTTTTTTCCGTTAAGTCAGGGATACTTCTGTCTTTTTTTGTTAACTTAAAGGGCAATTCGGTCTTTTTCAGAGGTTTTCGGTCTTTTTACATAAAGTGAAAAAAGACCAAATTGCCCTTTAAGTTAGCAAAAAAGACGGAAATACACCTGACTTAACAGTGAAAATAGATAGAGTTAACGAGCCGGATAAAAATGACAAGATTTCAAATCTTTTGGATCCAGATGCGGAAAAACAAACCTTTGGACGAAAGTCGCAAAACTAGCCAAACCTCAAGGACGAAAATGGCATTTTACTCGATGAAGAAAGTGAGCACTTTGTCGGGATTCATGTGGTATTTAAGCGATTACTTATATACCGATGAGGAACACAGCAAATACTAGGGTATGCATACCCTCATTATTTCAATGTCATTCCATGGACCCATGTTAGACCGAAGACAACCACCCTGAGAAGAACAAGTGCATGAACCACCGAGGAAGTCAGGCAATTGGCTGAAACCGCATCAATAATCAGATTAGCTTACAAAAAAATACAAAAACTATGATTTTCGGATTAAGAAAACAAACAAACGTTGGATCAATGGCCTCAAGTAGCTTTTTCAATGACTTAGGGTCCAGCACCTACAATATCAGAATATTAGTGGAAGACTGGAAGCTAGAACAAAAAAAAAAGGTAAACTGGTTAAAAGTTAAAACATTGTGGTTACCTGAATTTTTGGAATTGTTTTTGCATCCAGAAACTTTTGAGCAGCAGGCCATAGATAATTCTTAAACGTTGAGCTAGCATTGACGACAAACATCTGATGTAGTGTCTACTAATAAATTACAAAAACCGTTATTGCATACCCCTTTATTTCTTTTAATTTATCATAATTATTAAATTTTTAAATTAGGGGTGATTTACCTCTGGGTAGTAGCTACTGTCAACCTTTGTCACAGCTCCAAGAATACTTGCAGCAGTTGGAGTAAAATTCTTCAAACCCTGTATACTATTATATTACGTTTCACTCCAAATTACGTCATACGACAGTGTATCGAGAAGAAAAACACGGGGTCCGGTTTCATATATGACATACCATTCCTTGTACATCCAAAATTGTTGTAGTTGAACTAATCATTTTCTTTGCGGCAATTGAGCAAGCGGGAAATTTTTCTTTAAAAGCGCGTTCAAACTCTTGAACGTGGTATTTTAGGTAACGATCAACTGAAGTGATTTGCATAAGCTTACTAGGGTGAGCCATGCCAAGCCTTTCAATATAAACGGGCCTGCCTTCTCTGTCAACTCCATGGTACCCTTGCGGATACTGTTGCAATACTTCTTCCAGCTCATCAAATTTGTAATCCTGACCGTTCATATTAATCACGATACATGTACAGGAATATAGTTTATATATACACCGATGAGTAAAATGTCATTTTCGTCTCTGAGGCTAGACCAGTTTTGCGACTTTCGTCCAAAGGTTTTTTTTTCGCATCTGGATCCAAAAGGTTTGAAATCTTGCCATTTTCATCCGGCTCGTTAACTCCATCCATTTTTCTCCGTTAAGTTAGGGGTATTCTTGTTTTTTTTTTGTTAACTTAAAGGGCAATCCAGTCTTTTTCAGGGGTATTTGGTCGTTTTACATAAAGTGAAAAAGACCGAATTGCCCTTTAAGTTAGCAAAAAAGATGAAAATACCCCTGACTTAACAGTGAAAATGGATGGAGTTAACGAGCCGGATAAAAATGACAAGATTTCAAATCTTTTGGATCCAGATGCGGAAAAACAAACCTTTGGACGAAAGTCGCAAAACTAGCCGAACCTCAAGGACGAAAATGGCATATACTCTACACAGATTATAAACTTATGATGTACTTATTTGACTACCTCTAGTATTGTATCTGCTTCAAACTCTTTTCGCCAATTTAGCATTTCTTCCCACATGAGGATTGTTCTTCCAATGTCAAAATCCCGGGCCTTCAAGAACCTTAAAGAAAATTGCCGAAGTTACTTCCATCTTTCTTTATAAAATAAATAAATAAAAATAATATGAGTTTAAAATGTAAGAATTTACTAGCCTCAACAAGGTATGATAGTCGTCGTGTCTAGCTGGCAGTAAGTTTTTATCAAGGAGTTGTTCTCTTAATTCACATACATATTTCTCCTGCTTTGCATCACGAACATCTTCTATGGGAAATGAAGGAATTTGGTAATGAACTTTCCTCTTTTGTCTCTTTTTAAACGAATCGGGGAATCTGTTAGAAGCATTCATTGCCTTCTTATTTAAGGATCTAGTTCTGGATGACCGAATCTCATCTTCAGAACTCTCGAGATCTAACTTCCTATCTGTTTTCTCATCAACAGCCTCATTTCCTTCTAGGCCTAGTTTCATGAATACAACCCAATCATGCTTACTTTTTTGATTAAAACCGTAAAATATCGTGATTAAGGACATAACATGCAACTCACCTGGCATTTGAGACAGGTGCAGAAGGGAAGAGACTCAACAGTAGGATAGAGTGCACGCCAATACTACTGTCAGCACACCTGGAATTACATAAATAAGACATCATATAGTACACGTCTCACGGGAAGCAACCTCTCTATTCCTACTAGGTAGAGGTAAGGTTGTCTACATCTTACCCTCCTCAAACCCTACCTTAGCTTTGCTATTGGTGGGATTTACTGAGTATGATGATGATGATAGTACGCTGCATAAAACTAATGCATCATATTATCATATGCTCTCTAAAATAATCAAACGTTAATCTGCTAATTAATAAACTCATACACCTCATGAGGCAGGATCAAATACACAATATTCTTTAAACTAAAACCGGTTTCGGAAAAGTGTTGATATGTAACACAAAGTGCCGATTTACATCTCAACATGTAAGAAGTAAAATGTTGTTATGAGGTGTAGAAGGTGGTTCCGGTACACAATACTCTTAACCTAAAAACGCTAAGAAGTAAAACGTTGATATGTAACACAAAGTGCTGATATGTAAACAACAAAGTGCTGAGATCAGCACTTTGTTGTTTACATGTTGAGATGTAACAACACAGTGTATGTGTTGTTACATATTCAGCACTTTATGTTACATATGATCACTTTACTTCTCACCGTTTTCAGGTTAAGAGAATTGTGTACCCGAACCACCTTCTACACCTCATAACAACAACAGTCCAGGTAACGTGATCACCACAAATTGCTAATCTAATTAACATCTTCCTCAACTCTATTGAATTCCAACACACAATCATTAAAAACTATCGATATGTATCAGAAAAACAGGAAATTAAGTAATTAACGACTCAAGTTAATCTACAAACTTAGCATAGTTAATCTAACTCACGTAAAATCGAACAAATGCAACCGAATTGATGATTATTATATCGAATAATGGAATATAAACACAAAAAGCAGAGAATCAATCATATATGGAATTAATACAACAATATTATATGATTGCATCGTTATGCGATTCGAGAGAAATGAAATCATACCAGAAACCCTATGACGTAATAATTGTGGAAAGATTGAAAGGAATTATGAATTGGCGGAAATTGGAAATTTTCTAAAAAGAAAATTTCCGTGAGGAATGAAACAGAATGAGAGGATGCTGGAAGTTGGAACAAATTCAATCTATACGTATATTATTATGTTGTATGTATAGGTTTCTTGAAGCTGTTGTTTCATTTTGTTCCGTTTCTTCTTCTCTCACCAACTTTACGTAATCACGTGTCTTTTTTTTTTTTTTTTGTATTTTCCGTTATTTTGTTAGGCTATGGGAGTGGTTTAAAGCGTATAGAGACTTTATAGAGTTACATTTCCTACGTATACAAAAACCAAATGGGGAATAGAGCCAGGCAGTAGTATACAAAAACCAAATGGGGGAATAGTGCCAGGCAGCTGCCTAGCACTCCCTCATTGAACCAACACGTTTATTGTTTTATATCCATTTTAAAATTACGTTTTTGCCTCCAGCTCAAAATAAAATTACGTTTTTTGTCCCCATCTCAAAATTACAATCTTGTCCTCAATTCAAAATTACAACTTTGCCTGGCACTTTCTCATTGGACCAACCAGTTTATTATTTTATATCCATTCTAAAATCACGCTTTTGTCCCTCTTTAAAATTAAGGTTTTGCCCGTAGCTCAAAATAAAATTACGCTTTTGTCCCCAGCTCAAAATTACGATTTTTCCCTCCATTAAAAAAAAATTGTGATTTTGCCCTCAACTCATAATTGTCTTTCCTCCCCCAGTTCAAAATAAAATTTTGTTTTTGCTCCCATTTAAAAATTACGATTTTGCCCTCTGTTCAAAAATGTGATTTTTCCCCGTTTAAAAATTGTGATTTCGCCCTCAATTCAAAATTAGGTTTTTTCCCCAGTTCAAAATAAAATTATGTTTTTGCCCCCAACTCAAAATTACGATTTTGCCCTCGGTTCAAAATTAAATTGTGCTTTTGCCTCAAGCTTAAAATTATGATTGTGCCCTTAGTTCAAATTTATATTACGTTGTTACCCCAAGTTAAAAATTACGAATTTGCCCCTGTGAAAATTTATAATTTTGCCACAGGTTCAAATTTACAGTACTGCCATTACTTTAGCTTTTGTCAAATTACGATTTTACCCCAGTCAAAAAATACAACTTTCCCTCAGTTAAAAATTACAATATTGCCATTGTTTTAGTTTTTTTATCAAAACTATAAAAGTGTTTTGTTTTAATTGGTTGACTCGATTTAATTGTTTTTCGTGTCAATGAGTTGACTAACACTCGTTCATTATTCGGCCATCGCCCCGCAACGCGGGCGGGACATCTACTAATTATCTACAATAACAAATAGCATGGGCGGTAATAGTAGTTTGATTGGATTGGGTGAGGTGGGCGGCCACATGCCACCCACAATTGTTTTTTTTTTACCAAATTACGATTTTCCCCCTTTATATTTATAGTCATGCATAATACTTCCCTATTGGTCCAACAAATTTACGATTTTATCCCGTTTTAAAATTAAGATTTTACCATCAGTTCAACATTATGCTTTTACTCTCACTTTAAAATAAATTTACGCTTTTGCTCCCATCTAAAAATTTTCAATTTTGCCCTCGATTCAACATTACGATTTTGCCCCGTTTAAATTTACAGTTTTGCAGTTAGATTTTTTTCCTTATAATAACGATTTTGCCATCTGTTCAAAATTATGTTTTTTACCCCCATTTAAAAGTAAATTTACGCTTTTGCTCCCAACTAAAAATTTCAATTTTGCCCTCGGTTCAATATTACGATTTTGCCCCGTTTAAATTTACAGTTTTGCCATTAGTTTTTTTTACTCACACAACTAAGTTACGATTTTGCCCTCAACCCCATTGGTCCATTTAATTTACGATCTTATCCCTGAAACAAAATTATGATTTACCCCCCTAGTTCAAAGTTACGTTTCCCCCATCGTTTTAATTTTTCTAGCAAAACTATAAAAGTTTTTTGTTTTAATTAGTTGACTCGATTTTATTTTATTTTCGTCTAAAGGAGCTGCCTAACAGTCGCTCATTAGTCCTGAAAAATTACAGTTTTGCCATCAGCCAAAAAATACGGTCTTATCATCGTTTTAGTTTTTCTCCTAGCAAAATTATAGTAGTGTTTTTTTAATTGATTGAGAATTATTCAGCTATCGCCCCGCAACGCGGGCAGTACATTTTAACATCCAAAAAACTGCCAAATAAAATGCGTCCCAAGCCGAAATATCACAAGCCAGGCAGTTGTCTGGCACTCCCCTATTGGCCCAACAAATTTTCGATTTTACCCCCACTTAAAAATAAATTTACGCTTTTGCTCTCAGCTAAAAATTTCAAATTTGCCCGCGGTTCAAATTTACGATTTTGACCCGTTTAAATTTACAGTTTTCTCATTAGTTTTTTCCCCTTAAAATTATGTTTTTACCACCACTTAAAAATAAATTTACGCTTTTACTCCCCGCTAAGAATTCCAATTTTGCCATCGGTTCAAATTTGCGATTTTGCCCCGTTTAGAATTACAGTTTTGCCATTAGGTTTTTTTCCTCACTGGCAAGTTACGATTTTGCCCTCAACTTAAATTTACATTTTCTCCATCGTTTTTCTTTGATTTTCTGGTTAAATTACAATTTTGCCCCAAGTAAAAATTACAGTTATGCTGGCAGCTGCCTGCCATTCCCTCATTGGTCCATTTAATTTATGATTTTATCCCTGAATGAAAAATATGATTTCGCCCTCAGTTAAAAATTACGTTTTTCCCATCGTTTTAGTTTTTTTAGCCAAACTACAAAAAAAAATTTGTTTTAATTGTTGGACTCCGTTTATATTTTTCCGGTGTCAAAGAGCTGCCTAACACTCGCTCATTAGTCCTAAAAAATTACAGTTTTGCCCTGAGCCAAAAATTACGATCTTATCATCGTTTTAGTTTTTTTTCTAGCAAAATTATCGTAGTGTTTTTTTAATTGATTGAGACTTATTCGGCCATCGCCCCACAACGCGGGCGGGGCAACTACTAGTTAGAGTATGTAATGTAATGGTTTAAAGCTATTTTATTAAACAAAACAAAAAAAAAAACAAAAGATTTGATTGGTTGAAAAGGATGAGTCCCACCTACACACCCTGAGTTTAATAAAGGAAAGAAAGTATAGGGAGAAAAGAAAGTTTATTTTTGGGTTATCGGATTTTAGCACCCCCAACTCTTGGCTATTGGCTGCTGTCACCCATAACTATCACTTAGACGACCATCACCCCCAACTTAACACTTAGTGTTTTTTGTCACCACGTCGTTAACTGATCACTAACTTTTGACCATGTTACTATACTTTTTGGGGTGTCATAGGGATCTTAGGAAGGTTCTAGGGATCATAAAACACCCCCAAAAGTATAGTTACAAGATCAAAAGTTAGTGATCTGGTGACAGAACATACTAAGTGTTAAGTTTGGGGTGGCGGGCGTCAAAGTAATAGTTGAGGGTGGCAGCGACCAATGACCAATAGTTAAGAGTGATAAAATCCAATAACCCTTTATTTTTCCAATTTGGAAAGAAACAAAATTATTCCATTCTCCACATCTCCATCTCTTCATCTCTTTCTTTCTCCCCATAAAAAAAATCTCTGAAACACCATAATTTTTTTCTTTCCTTCCAAATCTCTTCTCTTCTCTTGAAAATAAAACTCTGGAACACAGCGGCGCTCGTTACTGGGTTGACGAGGCATGGATAGCGCCCCCTTTTTGGGGGGCAGGGGATGGGTGTGGGGTGTGATGCGTGTGAAGTGTTATATATATTAGGTGTATATTTTAAGCCCCTTTAACACTTTTTAGCCAAGTTTTAAATTTATAAAACACGATATTTTACTAACACTAAACACACATATGGGCAAGTGCACCCATCGTGGGCGTAGTATAGCGTTGATAAGATACCGAGGTCGTCCAAGGACACAAGAGCTTTTAGTACCGGTTTATCCTCAACGTCTAATCAAAATAAAAAGTTTAGAAAAATGTTTTGAACTAAGAAAAATAAAAACTAACTAAAAATGTTGAAAATAAAAGAAAAAACAGATAGACAAGATGAATCACTTGGTTCCGACTCGTATCTAGTATAACATTTGATTATTTCCGCACTTTTGCACATAATTAAGAGATTATCTTAGTTATTGTAGTAGGCCCCTCTTTTGAAGGTGACGTTACCCTCACCCCAGTAGTTTGAGTCAGCAAGGATACAATCCTAAAAGGGTGGATTTTTGGAAGATAAGTAATTAAGTTATTAATGCAAATTATGGTAGGCCCCGCTTTTTGCGGTGACGTTACCCTCGGCTAAGTAGTCTGAGTCAGCAGGGATACAGTCCTAAATAGCCGGGTTATAGTATTAATAGTAGTTAACTTATGAGGGGATCAAAGAGTTTGGACCCCCGCCATCCAATACCGTGAAGCATTGAAGGAGGTCCTACTAAATTTGACCCAGGTCCATTGCAGGACCTCTAAACGCTGAACAATGGCAAGACCTTTACCAAACCGTTCCCTTAACCCCCGACCAGGTAGCCAACATACCTCCATATAGACCGTGGAGATATGAATGGTGAAAATCTTTTATTTTATATAGACAGTAAAATAATGCCAAGACACCACGAACAAACGATAAGGAAAGATCACCTTCAACATAAGTAACTAGTTATTAAAGTCATTAATACAAAACCAAATAAAAAATGCAAAAGATTAGAAATAAAAAGTATTATACTAGACACTTTGTCTTCACCAAGTGATGTAAGAGACTTAGGCAAACATGGCCTTGATTGTCAAGAACTCTTACGATCAATCTTGGATCCCGAGACGACTCACACACTCTATGATGGACAATGGATGGTGGTGGTGGATGATGGTGTTGTGATGGTGGTGGGTGGTGGATGAAGTGTGAGAGAGGTGGTGTGCCAAGGGATGAGTTGAAATGAAACCAAGCACTCCTATTTATAGGCTGAACAGAAGGCTGGGCACGGCCCCTTGTCCGCTGGACACGCCCCCGTGCCTGTCTGACATTCTCTCTCCTCATTAATTGTAATTCGCAATTACTATTAATGCGCCTGTTGTACTTTCGCCACACCCCCGTGTTCACTGGACACGGCCCCGTGGTGGGCAATAGAAGCTTCTATAGGTTTGTCTTTTCTGCTGCTTCTTGGGCACGGCCCCGTGCTGGCTGAGCACGGGGCGTGTTCAGTCTTCTTCCTTCTCTATTTTTCTTGGGAAGATGCCGTTGAGGGGTCGGGCAGTCCACTTATGTTCCTTTTCTTGTATTTATGTTAGATTTAGCTGTCTTTTTGCTTCTTTGTGAATTTGAGCTCATTTAATCCTGAAAATACAAAAGGAAGACAAAAACACTCTTTTTCCAACATTAGTACTTAAAAAGGGTTAGTTTTATGCCTTATTTGATGTAATTTATATGTTGCATTTTACACACATCAAATACCCCCACACTTGAACTTTTGCTTGTCCTCAAGCAAAACTCTTTAATATGTGGCTTACACTCCCAAATGGAATGGGTAGAAGAGAAGGTTTTGGCTTGTCATAGAGTGTTGGGAATCCAAGATCTTTTTGGGTTTTATTTTTATCTATTTACAATCCTATTCGTTATGATTTGTCTAGAATGTTTCATAGGAGAAATTACTTATTTGGGCATAACATGCCTTTTTAAAATTCCATTTATATACAAGTTCACATACCTCACGGGAGAAATCACTCACACTCGGCCGAAGGTGTATTTTTAGTGAATCACTCGAGAGCGGCATGGAACTTATTCCTACCATAGGCTTGCCAAGCAATCAATCCTCCTCCTTTTTAACTTTTATACCTTTGTAAATATCAAGAGGACTTTGTGGGTGAAGGGTTAGGCTTGGGTTAAAGGTAGGTGGGTGGGTTAGTGGTTAGTAGAAAAAGGGTGAAAAAGCGTAACAAGTGTCGGTTTTCGTAGGACTTTCTATTTTTGTAACTTTTATTTTGATGAAGCTATTATTCAAACAAAGTTATTTTTGATGAACTTGTTTGTTTATTTTCTTTTCCTTCATCATCAACACATTTTTTTTGAACGATCATACGAAAAACCGAACTTGTTGCTAAAACAAAGGGTTAACAATGAAAAAGGTGTTGGTGGGTAAAAGGGTGTTTGGTTTGGGTTATGAAATGAAAAGGTTTAGGCTCAAAGGGGCTAACTATGAGGATTTTGGGTAGGTGGTAAAAAAAAGAAAAATAATGGTGTAGAAATAAAAAGGTTAGTCCTAATGCCTCCATCATTTACTTACTTGGGTTTAAGTTGGTAAGGACCAGGAATGAATCGTCGTGGCAAGTTCTAGAGTCGTAAGAACCAAACGGCTATTCACACAAGAAACGAAAAATGAGCATTTAGTTTAATGATATGTAATTGTATGCTCAATAAAGGCTCAAAACTCACTTTTGTGGGAATGGGTTTTTATATGATCAAGTATATATAATCAAATTTTAACTAAGTTTGCTATGCCTTTTCATAATTTTCTTATGTTGGTTCTTTTTATCACGACGCTATCGGTTGTAAATTTGTAAAAATATAACCTTTTTGAGAACTTGAATTTCCCGAGTTAAACCTAGACAAGTAAAAAAAATGAAATTTTTGAAAAAAATTTGGGGTAATTAGCAGTTCCAATAGAGTTTTGTGTAAGGCTTGTATTTAGGACTTGCAAAATTTCAAGGTTTTAGCATCCCCCCCACACTTAAATTACACATTGTCCTCAATGTGTCCCAAAAATAAATTTTTAGGTTGATTAGATGTGTAAAATAGTGTTAAAAGCAAAGATTTATGTTACTGGCAGTCTGGACACGACCCCGTGGCGAACTGCCAGTAACGAAAACTTACAGAAGGCGAACACGGGGGCGTGTTGGTTAGGCACGACCCCGTGTCTGACAAAAATCTGCAGGACAGTAACCAAACAGCAGGTCTGGGAGGTGAGCACGGGGGCGTGTTGGCTGGACACGTCCCCGTGTGGACAGTCTGTAAGCCTGAAAAACAGGTTTCTTCCCCCGGTTTTTCCATCCTGGCCCTATAAGTGCTGAGGCTTAGCACTCCAAGCCTTGGTTTGTACATGTTTCATCACTTAATACCACACCAAGTAACACAAGCATCCTACATTACCATAGTTAATTGTCCCAAGCATAAAGTAAAAAAAAACGGAAAATAAAAGTGGTTAAGGAAAGTAAATTGTTCAACACTTGGCACGCAGGCCACCAATTGTTCGATAGATAAAGGGACTTAAACCTGTGGGCTCGCCATCAACCCGCCCCTGCTCCTTCAAACCCCCTACTCCATGTCTTCATCGCTATCATCACCTCCATCCCCATGCCCCGCCATATATTCCCGGATGCTGCCGATATCGTCTTGTATATCGTTGATGTTGCGTTCAATAGCTCCGACCCGGTGGTATGTGTTGTTGGCGAGGTTGTAGGCGTTCCTGGTGCACATGAGGTTTTCCTGCATAAGATCATGTAAGCTTTGAAAGTTAGGAAAACCGCCTCCTTGTGAGGAGGATTGACCCGGATCACCATGGGGTTGATACTGGTAGTGGGGAGGTGGTGCGTGAAGAACTAGGGCCTCCTGCGGGTTCCATGCATAGCCTTGCGTCCTTTGGAAACTCACCGACCCGTCTTCCGCCTCATAAAGTAAGTTCATGGCTCGGCAAATGTGGTAATCAACTCGTCCCGACCATGGGCTTCTTTCAAAGGACCTTGGAATTCGCGTGTAATGCTTGAAGAGACGGTACACCCATCCTCCGAAGAAGATAGGTGTTGGAGTGCGAGCAAGGCGGTTGAGATGCATGTTTCGTAATAGGAGATATGGAACATCGAGAGGCTTCCGGATGTGGATACAGTGAAGGACAACCAAATCTTTCATCCCTTCAACGCCACTACTGTCGTGACTTTGGTTAAGAGAGTAGGTGAGAAGCTTGTGAATGTAGCAATAGAGCGGATCCATTAGCTTAGTACTCTTGGTGCTGCTAGGGTTGTAGATTCCTTCACCGATTTGAGCCCATGCGGCTTTTCGTTCATTTTCATCCAAGTCTCGTAATCCCCCGGTATTTTCCTCGTTTCCCGATTCCTCTTCCCCGTACAGTCCTATTATAGCTCCAAATTGTGCCATAGAGATCGAGTACCTTGTCCCGCCACACCGAAATGCAACCCCTTCATTGTCGAATGGGTCACACCTTGAAGTGAAGGTGAAAGTACTGTAGAACTCCATGGTGCATTGATGCACCGACCGAAGCCGAGTGTTCAATGCAACAGCTAGTGGCCCCGTAACGATGTTGTTGAATCGGTCCAGCTGGTTTACCAAGGTTAACAGGTCCGTGCATGCTCGCCTGGGGTACTCCTCGGGTCTTGTTTGAAGTATCTCGTATCTTGCCCTGGCATCGAGCTCACTTGCATTGAACCTTGTGAACTTCGCCATCTGAAAGAATACACCAAAAATTAGCACGAAACAATGAGATTTTTAAAGAAACTGCAAACAGTAGGCTGGACACGGCCCCGTGTTCAGCGGGCACGGCCCCGTGTCCAGACGTCTGTAACCCAAAAACTTCATTTTTCGCCCCGGTCCCGAAAATCTGAAAATTTTTGGTCAAGTATGTGCGGTTTCCCCCAAAAATGAAACCCTAAGCGCCGTTTTTCCCAAAATATCCCGTTTACCCTATTAATTTTATCTTTTTCGGTTCAAGAACAAGGGTTTGGGGTTTTTGTAAGAAATCGGGTGAATCTATGAACAATACAAGTGTATTTACTTCCCTTAACACTAATCTAACTAAATGCAAACAGATTTAGGCAAAAAATTTAGGTTTGATTCGACTGAACTTCAAGAACCCTAGATTTTCCCCAAATTTGTGGTGTTTTAACTACATGCAAGCAACTAATCTAACTACTAAAAGTGATAGAATCATACCTTGATGTTGTTAGAGTGATAAGAGACGTCGAAATTTTTCGAAAAATCGCCTGGAACCAGAGCTTTTTCGGGGAAACGGGGCGTGTGGAATGAAGAAACTGTTTTGAAAAAGGGGATATATCCCGACTGCAGCGCAGACACGGCTCCGTGTCCAGCGGACACGGCCTCGTGCCGAGCAATGTTTTTTTTTTTTTAGTGCTCGTGTGAGTGCCCTTGTTTCCCATAAGCCTTGGTTAGAAAACTTACCGCTTTCGATGTCGTCCCAATTGCTCGTAACTTACCAGGTATGATGTTGGTTTCATCATTCCACTGTTTGAAACGAGATCTCTTCCTCTTCATCCTCAATGAATCCTTGATAAAGTTTCAGCCGTTGCCCATTGACTTTGAATGGAGGCCCATTTCGAGATTTAATTTCTACTGCACCGTGTGGGAAAATATGGGTGACGGAAAAAGGTCCTGACCACCTAGACTTTAATTTACCAGGAAACAATCGAAGTCGTGAATTAAACAAAAGAACTAGATCTCCTACCCGAAATTCATTAGGTTTAATATGTTTGTCATGCAAATTTTTCATTCTTTCCTTATAAATTTCAGAGTTTGAGTATGCATAATTCCTAAGCTCGTCTAATTCATTTAATTGACAAAATCGATTTTTACCAGCAAATTCTAAATCTAAGTTTACATTTTTGATTGCCCAGTAGGCTTTGTGTACAATTTCTACTGGTAAGTGACAACTTTTTCCATAAACTAGCTTATATGGGGTTGTACCTATTGTTGTTTTATAAGCAGTTCGAAAATCCCATAAAGCATCATCTAATTTATCAGCCCATTCCTTTTTATTTAACCCTACGGTTTTTTCAAGTATTCGTTTTAAACCTCTATTAGTCACTTCGGTTTGTCCGTTTGTTTGAGGGTGATATGCTGTTGAGACCCGGTGATAGACCCCATATCTTGTTAAAAAAATTTCAAGTTGATGGTTGCAAAAATGGGTACCTCTATCACTTATTAAAGCTTTAGGTGTGCCAAAACGAGAGAATAATTTTTTCAGAAATCTTACCACGACTCTTCCATCATTTGTTGGAAGTGCCTCGGCCTTGGCCCATTTAGACAAGTAATCTACTGCCACAAGTATATATTTGTTTCCTTTCGATGGTGGGAAAGTTCCCATAAAGTCGAGTCCCCACACATAAAAAATTTCACAAACAAGAATGCCATTTTGTGGCATTTCGTTTTTGGAAGAAATATTACATGTTCTTTGGCAAGCATCACATGTTTTTACAAGACTTTGGGCGTCTTTGTAAATGGTTGGCCAATAAAATCCTGAATTGAATACCTTTCGTGCGGTACTAGCAGCACCATGATGTCCTCCGTATGGACCTTCATGTCTATGGCGGAGAATTCTTCGTGCTTCACTACCATGTACGCATCGTCGGACGAGTTGGTCGGCACACATTTTGAAAAGATATGGATCTTCCCAAAAGTAGTGTTTCACATTGACAAAGAATTTTTTTCTTTGATGATGTGGCCACCCTTTTGCGACTATACCGCTAGCTAGGTAGTTAGCATAGTCGGCGTACCATGGTTCTTCCTTGTATTCCACCATTTCCAGGGACTCAGTTGGGAATTTTTCGTTGATTTGCTCGTCACTAGTTGTGTCACACCCCCAAAATCCACACGCGGAGTATCACCGCTTGGAGGCGTGACTGACCAGGATCAAGCCACCAATCATATTGAACATATAAGTAAATACCAAAAATCATTCATCAATACGAAAGGTGTTTTTAAAACCAAACATCAACAAGTGTGTAGCGGAAGCATAAGTATGTAAACCCAATGTAAATAGTAAATTCAAATGTTTAGATAGATAACATGGCATCATCGATCCATGTCCCACAACGACCTGCTCCTCCCTGTGCAAGCTCCATAAATACCTAAGGTCCTGCAAGGCATGTAAGAGAGAGTCAACAACTAGTTGAGCGAGTTCACAGTTAATAGTTCAGTAATAGTATAGCGTGAGTAGTAGTTTATTCGTTCGTTACAATGTATCGTATTAGTTCCCATCGCGGCCTTCCCGGCAGGTGTGCGAAGATATTGGGGAATGTTTTTCCCAAGTGTTCTAGACTAGGTTTATTTGTATCACGGCCTCTCCAGGCAGGTGTGCGAAGATTTGTAAATTTAGTTCGCGGCCATCATATGGCAGGTGTGCGAAGTCAGTCATAATATCGCGGCCAATCCTTGGCAGGTGTGCGAAGATCGTTCAATAAGTGTTACTAGTCTAGCAGTAGGTTCAAGCATCTATGTATGTACAGTAAATCATCAAATCCCCATTCCCACCCGGGAACCCCATGCCTTGGCTTGTGTGAACTCACCTTGGATTTGCTCGGTATGCTAAGTATGTGCTCAAAGTAAATCAATCACGTCCTAAAGTATGCACGTATATAAAATCAGTTTGTGTTCAAGTTGTTCACGTATAATCAGGTAACACGTAATCATAATCATACTAGTCATGTTTGACATCTAACAGCAGTTAGTTATTCCAGTTATCACTTAACAGAATTAACTCAAGTTACTGTGCAGATTAACTGTTCGGCGAAACACACATAATGGCGAAACACATAAGTTGGCGAAACACATAAGTTGGCGAAACACACAAGTTGGCGAAACACACTTTCGGCGAAACACAAATTGACGAAACACATGAGTTGGCGAAACAGGATTCTAATTCGTCGATGGCTCTTGGCGAAACACATTCTGTTTCGCCGAGAGTCCTGTTTCGTCGGACAGTTCAGTTTCGCAGACATCAGTTACAACAGATGCGAGTAACACATAAACCCTAATCATTCTAGCAGCCGTCATCAATAGCAGAAATCATATGAAGATCAATGTGCAAATCGAATCATCATAAATCAACCATCCAAGAATCATTGTCTAGCATAAACCCTAGCTTATGTGTATAGCATATCAAATAACATACAACATCATCACATCAATCCCTATCAAGATACTAATGTAATCAGAATCAGGCCATATAAACAACATTCAGAACCGAGCATTCGATTGTATCAAGTTTCGCATATCATTTATATATCCTACTATATCATATCATATCATACACATCGAAATCTATATCATCACCATCATACTCTCATCACAGCAGTAACACACATCAATCATATGCACCAGCAAGAATCTATATAATACAGAAACATAGAATCGATTAACAAACACACACTGACCGATTCGAGATGAATGAACAAGGATTCGAGAGCTAGGTATGATGGTGAACGATGGTTGTGGCCGTCGCACAGAAGGGAGAGTGTTCTAGGGTTTTTCTGATTGCTTAGGATGTAAAACTGAACCCGTTTCACGTAAATATTCGCGAAATAACATTCTGGGCCGTACTGGGCTTTTGGCGAAACTGGGCTCGGCGAAACAGCCTGTTTCGTCGAGAAGATTGTTGACGAAACTGACCTGTTTCGTCGAGGTCAAACTTGGCGAATCTCACTTGTTTCGTCGAGTTGTTTTATGGTTTACAAGTCTAAGTTTTTCAAACAGTATGCAAGCTATCATATTACACATAACCATGCAAGTACACTACATTTTATCATAACACAAAGTGTACAGTTACGAAGTCAAACAGGTCAACAACTAAACAGTCCAAGTCAACGTGCATTAAATGCGAATAGAGAATGTCGGAAATTCGAGTTGTCACAGGTTGCTTCCAAAGCTGGGTCTTCTAAGCGCGAAAGATGATCTGCAGCGTTGTTTTCTGCTCCTCTTTTGTCCTTGATTTCAATGTCAAATTCTTGGAGGAGTAGAATCCACCGAATCAAACGTGGTTTTGCATCTTGCTTTTTGAAGAGATATCGGATGGCTGCATGATCTGTATAAACTATAGTTTTAGAAAGAACAAGATAAGAACGAAATTTATCAAAAGAAAATACCACAGCTAGTAACTCTTTTTCAGTTGTTGTGTAATTTTCTTGTGCATCATTAAGTGTTTTACTAGCATAATAAATTGGGTGGAAATGCTTTTCTTTTCTTTGTCCCAAGACAGCTCCAACTGCAAAGTCACTAGCATCACACATGATTTCAAAAGGAAATTTCCAATCAGGCGCTATCATGATAGGTGCATTGACTAACATTTCTTTTAAGGTGAGAAATGCTTGATTGCAATCATTGTCAAAGATGAAAGGAGCATCTTTTTCAAGTAATTTTGTTAGAGGTCTAGAAATTTTAGAAAAGTCTTTGATAAACCGCCTATAGAATCCGGCATACCCTAGGAAACTTCTGATAGCTCGTACGGAGGATGGAGGTGGTAATCTAGAAATGGTATCTATTTTGGCTCGATCCACCTCCATTCCTTCGCTTGAGATCTTGTGACCAAGTACTATTCCCTCCGTTACCATGAAATGACATTTTTCCCAATTAAGGGCGAGGTTAGTTTCCTCACATCGGGATAGCATTCGTTCAAGGTTATCGAGGCATTGGTCATATGAATCCCCAAAGATAGAAAAGTCGTCCATAAAGACTTCCATTGTCTTTTCTATCATGTCGTGGAAAATGGCTACCATGCAACGTTGAAATGTTGCGGGGGCATTACATAGACCAAACGGCATGCGTCGATAAGCAAAAGTTCCATAGGGACATGTGAAAGTTGTCTTTTCTTGGTCTTCGGGTGCTATCGGGATTTGAAAGTAACCTGAAAAACCATCCAAGAAACAATAAAATTTATGACCGGATAGTCTTTCTAACATTTGATCAATAAAGGGTAAAGGAAAATGATCCTTTCTTGTTGCTTCATTTAATCATCTATAATCTATACATACTCTCCATCCTGTGACGGTTCTTGTTGGTATTAGTTCATTCTTTTCGTTGGTTATTACCGTCATACCTCCTTTCTTTGGAACTACTTGGACAGGACTTACCCAAGGGCTATCGGAGATAGGATAGATAAGTCCGGCGTCAAGTAATTTGATGACTTCGTTTTTAACCACTTCTTGAACATTTGGATTTACTCGACGTTGTGGTTGTATTACTGATTTGTAGTCATCGTTCATCAAAATTTTGTGTGTGCACATGGAAGGACTAATTCCTTTTATGTCAACAAGTTTCCAAGCTATTGCGTTTTTGTGTTTTTTCAAAAGATTAATTAATTTTTCCTTTTCTAAGTTATCTAATTTAGACGAAATAATTACAGGTAAATTACCATCTTTGTCTAGAAAAACATATTCCAAACCTTTTGGAAGTTCTTTGAGCTCAAGTGGTGGGTCTTTGGGAGACTCCTTATTTGGTTGCTCATTTCGATCAAGAACTTTAAAAGTTTGTTCTATGGCGACCTCTTCTTCAACAAAGTGGTCAATCTCTTCACTTGTATCGGGTGGTTCATCTTCATCTTCAATTAGGGGGTCATTATTGCCGAAAGGATATTTCATTGACCGTTCGAGATCGACACTTCTTTTAAATGCCCCTAATTGAAGAGGTAGATTTTTGAACTTCCGGTTTTTCATAGCTTCGTGAGTTTTTACAAATGGTCGTCCCAACACTAGAGGAGCGTCATCAAGAATGACAAAATTGGTCGGGATTACCATTTGATTCGTTTGAACCAATACATCTTCAACTACACCGATTGATTTTATTACTTTCCGATTGGATAGAAAAATGGGTATTTGAAGTGGAGAAAAATCACTAATACTTAATTTTTCGAAAATGTAGTTAGGCATTATGTTAACACAAAGATCTTTATCGATTGTGACATTACTAATAAACGAATTTTGAAAGAAACATGGAACCGGTGTAATGTTAATTTCAAATGGGTCTTCTTTTATTAGTGAGGTTTGATCATTAGTTAACTTAACACTTACCGTTTCGTCAATTTTAGTGTTAGTGCTTAACTCTTTTAAAAACTTAGCATGAGGGGGTACTAAACAATGATTTTCAAAAGAAGGTGACAAGAGATTAATTTTTTCAAAATTAGACTCTTCTTGAATTTTAACGTTGTTGAACTCACCTTTTTCGTTGTTTAACTCATGTGTCGGTTTTTCACTTATTTGTTCTTCCATTTTTACACTTTCGGTTATCTCTTCCTTTTTTAACTCTTCTCTTGCGCGGGACTCCTCTTCCCTTGCGCGAGCTTCTTTTATACATCGATCGATAACTCTAATGTGTTCTAATATCCTATCGGTCACTTCGGTTATAGAAAAAGAATCGGTATTTTCTAAGCTTGAATCCGGTTGTTCGATCCTTTGTTCCTCATAATACCCATATGAAGTCGATGGTTCGCACCATTGTTCTTCATTGTAAGTATATGATGGATAAGGGTCGTAATTTTGTTCTTCGTAATACTCATATGAGGTGGGTTGTTCACACCATGGTTCCTCATAATAAGCATACGAAGGTGGTGGCTCATACCTTGGTTCCTCAAAGTATGAGTAAGAAGGTTCATACCTTGGTTCATCAAAATATGAGTATGAGGGAGGAGGTTCATACCTTTGGTCTTCATAGGATGTGTATGAAGTTGATGGTTCGTACCTGGGCTCCTCATAGTAGGTGTATGAATTCGATGGTTGATATGAGTGATTGTATTGAACCGAGCGTGTGTTACGACAATTAGTGCAATAATTACCCCAATAATCATCCTCCTCATAGGTGTAGTTGTAACCTCCTGAGTATTGATCCATAAGAATCACTCAGCAGACCACAACCAAGTCTCGAGATCAGAAAACAAAAATAAAAACGGAAACAGAAACAGAGGCTGATCACGGCCCCGTGTCTGGTGAACACGGCCCCGTGTACAGGATCTGTATCTGGGCGTTTTAATTAAAGTTACTGGTCACGTTGAGCACGGGGGCGTGTTCAGTGAGCACGGCCCCGTGTTCAGACTCTGTATCTGGGTATCTAACTAAAAATATGCAGCACGGGTAGGGCTGGCATATCGGGTCAACCCGATCTGTTAAGACACGAACACGATAAGACACGAACACGATAAGACACGAACACGAAACCTGTAAACACGAACACGACACGAAATCTTATCGTGTCAGATTTTCAAAACACGAACACGAACCTGTTAATAAACAGGTTACACGAAATGACCTGTTAAGACACGAAAATGTTGCCAACATATCATATGACCTGTTTAAGCCACAAACACGACCTGTTAAGACCCGAACACGACCTGTTAAGACACGAACATGACCTATCATTCCATATTTGAAATTAGCAATTAAGGAACCTGTTTAATGAAAATTTAGTCGCCAAAGGTTCACAAAAGTCATAAAAATGCATAAACACATAATGTCTTAACAAACTTAAAACGAAATCCATAAAAGTCTAATCATAACATCGAAATAGTTCCAAAATTCAAGTTCCATATGCCTTTCTTTCTCAAGATCTTCAATTCCAAACATTCAAACCTACACAAATAATTACAGTCGTATTAGGCATGGACAATTTGACATAAACTCATTCATATAGTTTTATCAAGCAACATTTCAAGAAACATTTGAAGTGGGTACCTTGAGATGTTCTTGGATTTTTAACAAGCAACACTACTTGAAGCATTTGGAGTGGATACCTTAGGATTGTTCACGGAATTTGAAGCATCTGATTCATGGCTAATGTCAAGCGACATTATATCTTCTGTGAGCTCATCTACACAACTGATCTTTCCTTTCGAGATCTCTTTGCATTGGGTTTTTTAACACCACTATCATTTTTATCATCTACCTCCATAGATAAAAAATAATTAAGTTACACAAAAGTTTATAAGAAAATTGAACCAAAAACTATAAAAGTTGAACCAACAACATACCGGTGTTTTGCCCTTCTTTTTCCCCACTTTATTTTGTGAATCGCTCATGATGTTTAATCAGTAACTGTTGAATCAATCATATAACACTTAGTATAACTTCGTGAATCAGAACTCATAACAACAGACTAATCATATCTAAACAACAGTAACTGTTGAATAACTTCGTGAATCAGAACTCATAACAACAGACTAATCATAACTCATAACAACAGACTAATCAGAACATAGTATAATAACTCGTGAATCATAACTCATAACAACAGACTAATGAGAACATAATAGCATAACTCATAACAACAGTAACTGTTGAATAACTTCGTGAATCAGAAACATTCGAATCAGAACACTTACTTCGTGAATCAATCATTCAATCATATGACACTTAGTATAATAACTCATAACAACAGATGAATCAGAAACATACGAATCAGAACAGATGAATCACAACAGTAACTATTGAATCAGAACAGATGAATAAGAAACAACCTGAATAGCTTGCCGGCGATGAAGGCTGCTGGACGATGACGGCGATGGTTGCTGGTCGATGACGGCTGCTGCTGGACGATGATGGCGATGGTTGCCGGCGGACAACAGACGAACAGAATGATGAACAGAACAGATGAGAACGATGAATGGACCAGGCGAACAGATGAGAACGATGAATGGTCGATGACGGCTGCTGCTGGAGATGGAGAGTTTCTTTTAGGGTTCAGACTTTCACTTTTTGGAGCGTGAATTGGTAAATGAATTTCAAAATTAGGAAACATGAAATATTGAAATACCTGATATATTTTTTTTAATTAAAATTCTTAGCATGTCATTAACGGGTCTTAACAGGTTAACGGGTTTTAACCTGTTTAGGCACGAAATTTAAACAGGTCTTATCGTGTCGACCTGTTTAAACACGAAACCTGTTAACTTCGTGTAGGTTCGTGTCGTGTTATCGTGTTCGTGTCAGAATTGCAAGCCCTAAGCACGGGGGCGTGTTCAGTGAGCACGGCCCCGTGTTCAGGCTACTGTAAATGCAAACTAAACTAAAATGCAGAAAAATGTGCGCGCGTTTTGAAAAGGTTTTGAAAAACTAATTAGGCCGTCGATTTTAAGCTTTCTTAAAATCCTTGTGTCCCCGGCAGCGGCGCCAAAAACTTGATGCGTGTGAAGTGTTATATATATTAGGTGTATATTTTAAGCCCCTTTAACACTTTTTAGCCAAGTTTTAAATTTATAAAACACGATATTTTACTAACACTAAACACAGATATGGGCAAGTGCACCCATTGTGGGCGTAGTATAGCGTTGGTAAGATACCGAGGTCGTCCAAGGACACAAGAGCTTTTAGTACCGGTTTATCCTCAACGTCTAATCAAAATAAAAAGTTTAGAAAAATGTTTTGAACTAAGAAAAATAAAAACTAACTAAAAATGCTGAAAATAAAAATAAAAGAAAAAACAGATAGACAAGATGAATCACTTGGTTCCGACTCGTATCTAGTATAACCTTTGATTATTTCCGCACTTTTGCACATAATTAAGAGATTATCTTAGTTATTGTAGTAGGCCCCTCTTTTGAAGGTGACGTTACCCTCACCCCAGTAGTTTGAGTCAGCAAGGATACAATCCTAAAAGGGTGGATTATTGGAAGATAATTAATTAATTTATTAATGCAAATTATGGTAGGCCCCACTTTTGGCGGTGACGTTACCCTCGGCTAAGTAGTCTGAGTCAGCAGGGATACAGTCCTAAATAGCCGGGTTATAGTATTAATAGTAGTTAACTTATGAGGGGATCAAAGAGTTTGGACCCCCGCCATCCAATACCGTGAAGCATTGAAGGAGGTCCTACTAAATTTGACCCAGGTCCATTGCAGGACCTCTAAACGCTGAACAATGGCAAGACCTTTACCAAACCGTTCCCTTAACCCCCGACCAGGTAGCCAACATACCTCCATATAGACCGTGGAGATATGAATGGTGAAAATCTTTTATTTTATATAGACAGTAAAATAATGTCAAGACACCACGGACAAACGATAAGGAAAGATCACCTTCAACATAAGTAACTAGTTATTAAAGTCATTAATACAAAACCAAATAAAAAGTGCAAAAGATTAGAAATAAAAAGTATTATACTAGACACTTTGTCTTCACCAAGTGATGTAAGAGACTTAGGCAAACATGGCCTTGATTGTCAAGAACTCTTACGATCAATCTTGGATCCCGAGACGACTCACACACTCTATGATGGACAATGGATGATGGTGGGGGATGATGGTGTTGTGATGGTGGTGGGTGGTGGATGAAGTGTGAGAGAGGTGGTGTGCCAAGGGATGAGTTGAAATGAAACCAAGCACTCCTATTTATAGGCTGAACAGAAGGCTGGGCACGGCCCCGTGTCCGCTGGACACGCCCCCGTTCCTGTCTGACATTCTCTCTCTTCATTAATTGTAATTCGCAATTACAATTAATGCGCCTGCTGTACTTTCGCCACGCCCCCGTGTTCACTGGACACGGCCCCGTGGTGGGCAATGGAAGCTTCTATAGGTTTGTCTTTTCTGCTGCTTCTTGGGCACGACCCCGTGCTGGCTGAGCACGGGGCGTGTTCAGTCTTCTGCCTTCTATATTTTGCTTGGGAAGATGCCGTTGAGGGGTCGGGCAGTCCACTTATGTTCATTTTCTTGTATTTATGTTAGATTTAAATGTCTTTTTGCTTCTTTTGTGAATTTGAGCTCATTTAATCCTAAAAATACAAAAGGAAGACAAAAACACTCTTTTTCCAACATTAGTACTTAAAAAGGGTTAGTTTTATGCCTTATTTGATGTAATTTATATGTTGCATTTTACACACATCAGGGTGCCATAAGGCGCTAACGAAGATGATGAGACCATGGGCGGTATACCACGCCCCGTGGCCTTGGAATTAGAAGTATACCACATATCCCCTTCACTTTATTGATCTGCGTTATTCCATGACCCCTTTTTACTTGCCTAAGAATTCACATCCATTCCATCATATTTTTACTCTGTATTACACTAAAAACGCTATATTTTCTCTCTCCTTTTCAACTAAATAATATATTTTACTCTGTATTACCCTTTAGTTGAATTCATTTAGCACAAACGTATGTTGGAAACTCTTAGATGATTGAAAAACTAGTCACATGCATTCGAAATTCATCCACAAACTCATTCAATTTGTCAAATTCTGGATCAATTGGAGAGGAAGGGTTTTCCTTCTCCTGCTCCTCTCTTGCGTCGCGCGCACACACACACCACACACTGCACTTCTAATTTTTCTTTTATTAATTTGTTCAATGTTCACTTTTAACCCCTAAAGTTTCATTTGGTTATCAATAACGCATAACATTCATTATTCCTATACTTTTTTCCATTCCATCTAACTTAGTTAATTAACTAAAACATTTAAACACAAGGTAAATTCATTATGCGTTTTTGGGGTGTTATAGATTATTACATGATAAAGAGTAAAAATATAGATACAATAGAGGTAATTTGTATTTCTTTAAAAATAAATGTTTATTTATTCCACATATATGATCCTTGTGGTTTGTCCCAAATTTCACATTTTGTCCTTTATCTTGCGCATGAAATTTATAAAAAAAATTAAATTACTCTTTTTTTCACCAACTTATGGATTTTCAAATAACAATAATTTTAATACTTCTCAGTTGAATTCATTTAGCACAAACGTAAAATAGAATTCAAAAATCTAAAGAAATATTCATAGTTTTCGAGGAATTGAATCTACATAACCATTATAGGGTTATGCTTATAATTGTTCAGTTGATTTTCAAATTCAAAAGTAAGTAGTCAAAGTTAATTTTAATGAATTAATTTGTTTCTCGTTTTAGTTTAGAGATAAACTAGTTTGTGATAATGGGCCTTAAGCCCAACCCATCTAAAAGCCTAATCCACTCAAAAACCCTAATATAAAAACATAACCTAAACTCATTTACACCATAACTTACACATCTCTCTCTCTCTCTCTCTCTCTCTCTCTATCTCTAAGCATCCAGTGACCGGCCGACAACCGGCGCTGACCGTCGGCGCAGCGGCGTTCCGATGGTGGTCCGGTCGCACACGAAGTTTAACGGCGAACATTTTTCCGGCCAAACACCCCTTCTCCACTATCCCGGACCTTCCCGACGCAATGGCGGCCTCCGTTTTTTCAAAATTGAAGCCTACTGAGCCCAACCGAAACTATGATAAAGATCCGGTCAAATTTCTGGAGAACTTGTTTCGGGAAGCACACTTTTGTCTCCTTACTTTAGATCCGTATATCTACATCTTGAAAGGATTCTCCATTCTTCTTTTTAGGGGTACATGGGAGTCGGCTGGAGAGACGAACAAGACCTGTAGCATCCGTCAAAATGGATACCCGAAATCCGACCCATTTTGAAATTCGAATCCTAAATTCGAACCAACGTAGACTTTTCGCGAATTAAATAACAGTCGAAAAGTTTTTATATGGTTAATTATCTGTGTAATTAGTTATCCATTTTTGTTATAAAAAAATCTATATATTAATTGATCAAGTAATTTAAATAATTTAAAGGTTATTTAGTTAACCGAGTTAGTTCTAGGAGGTCAACTTAAACCAAGTTAAGTTAACTATTTAGTTAACTATTAAGTTGAGGGACTATTTGGGTAAATAATTGAAAGTATAATTAAACCTAACTCTAATTTCCTTACATTTCACCAGCCGCTTTGCAAGTTTTCCCTCTCATCTCTCTTGTCTACACCTAGGGTATGTTTGGCAAAAGTAGCTGGTGGCTGGTAGCTGGAAGCTGGAAGCTAGTAGCTGGTGGCTGAAAGCTGGTAGCTGTAGCTGGAAGCTGGTAGCTGTAGCTTTTTAGATATATTTGGTGTTTGGTAGAGTAGCTGGAGCTTTTAATAAAATATATAAAATGACCAAAATGGACATAACTAAAAATTTAGAAAGTTGGTGCATTAAAAAATTCCTTATTTTTAGAGGTTAAAATAGTCATTTTTTCCCTAAAAGCTTGTAGCTCCTTCTAAACGCTACTAGTAGTAGCTTTCAACCAAAAGCTTCAAGCTCCTGACCTAAAAGCTTAAAGCTTCTTCAACCAAACAAGACTTTTTATTAAGTTTCTTAAAAAGCTTAAAGCTAGAAGCTCCTAAAAGCTCCTAAAAGCTCCATGCCAAACATACCCCTAATCTAAACAATCAAACACAGAGATTTCTTCATCCTCATTCAAGTTCAAACATACACCACCAAACACCCCTTCACTCCCTCTGTTTCAGTCCGACGACTGGAATAGATCCGGTGGCGGTCGACTGTTCATGACCCGTCAAACACCACACCACCACAACCTCACTTCCTCCCTCAATTAACGGACGGCCACCACCGTCTGGTGGTGGCGTACAGTGGCACACGATGGCAAGACAGAAGCAGAGAGAGAACGAGAGAAAGAGAGACGCGGAGAGAGAGATCGGAAGGCGGCGTTTGCTCCGACAACGACGTTTTTGGGTGCGTTCTCGGGCCTCGGGTTTGGATTTCCGATGTGGGTTTCAGTCTGGGTTCGAGTCATGTTTTTTTCAGCACCGGCATCGTGTTAGTTCAGGTCGGGGGATTGGCTCAAGTTCGGGTTCTCGAATGTGGTGGAGTCACGACTCGTTTCAGCTCAGTTTTGGTTTGGTTTGGGTATTCCAGTTCAGAGTCATGTCCAAATCGCAGGTTCGGGTTCCTGATCGGTTCAGGTCTCGGGTCAGCAGGTTCAAATCCAAGTTGTTTCGTGTTTTAAGTCTCGGTTCAGTTCGGCTTATATTCAGTTCGGTTTAGTCAACAGCACTCAAAGAGGAGTTCAGTTAGTGGTTCGGGTGACTCGGTCAAACCGAGTCAACTTGGTCAACTTCAGTCAACTCGGTCAACACACGACTTGGTATAATCTTAATGTCACAATTTTTGTTATTATTATTTCCATAAATAGTTATTATTTTAAAAACGAACTCAAACCGTTATATGTAATGATTATTTACGCTTGCCATTGACAACAATCTTATATATATATAATGTGATTAATTGTTGAGTTTTGAAAAATTATATCGACACTTTAGTCGTCGGGATCGTCCAAAAACAGAGGAAACTCTGCCCGTTTTTCGTTAAAAATATATATGAACTTTTTAGGCGAACCGTTAATAAAAACGTATCGAATTCAAATGATTTTTATAACAATAATTATAAATGCATATTATCTTAGACAATACTTCTATAATATTTACGATAAACCTAATTTAGAATTTTTACTTAAATCATGTAAAATATATATAAACGTATGTATCAATAAGATAGACTTCATATTCCACTTCAAATCGTTCGTCGAAATTCTATTTACTCATGCACCATCGTTTGCCCATATAGGGTGACCTCGATATTCCATTATCCTAATCTCATCAACTCGTCATACTTGGATAATCGGAAGACTTAGCAATTTTGGTGAGTATACTCGTATTCCCCACTTTACTTTTACCACTTTTTAGGGTGTAACATGTTTACTTATCAAAAACTTACACATGAACATTTTGCTTAAACACATGAGCATTCCTATAACATGCTTGTATACGTGATTGCTTGATACTTTGAACTTGGGTGAAACTTATGTGTTGAACTTATCATTAACTTCGTACGAGCCTAACCGTGACATATGTAGCGCTATAGGATTGACGACCCGCCCGTAGACTTGTGGTTATGTCATGAGCATATTGCGTCTCTTTTGGTTTGATATGTTAGACACATGCCAAATTTATTGTTTATCTTGAATCACATGCTTGCTATGAGGAATTGTTTAAAACTTATCTTTTGTTATGTACGTACCAAACTTGTATACTCGCCTTTGCTTTTGCATTGAACTTTATTTTAAACATGTTACAGGTTGAGGATGATGATGCTATGAAATGAAGTAGCGTTGATACCTAGATACACATATAGACGTTTAGATTAAATACGTTGTATAAATGTCATATTTGTTGTCGTATTGTTCTTCTTGTATTTAACATGTCGTATTTCAAATTTCATGTATTGTAACATTTATTTATGAAAGAAATCAATTTATTTTTAATTCTATTGTTACAATTTAGCGTTATGTGTGATGAGCAATCTTTCTTCGTCTCACTCCGATGTTTCCGCCATCGGTTGGGGTGTGACAGATTGGTATAAGAGCCATAACTATAGGGAATTAGGAAAAGTAGGAATGCTTTTACCTAGTCTATAGTTTGAGCCTTATTCGTATGTTTTGCTTGAACAACTACATGACACTTTATTTGTTTCTTATTTATGCTCTTTTAAACATGTATGTCACTCATGTGTAATATTTGACATGTTATTCTTATGCATTAATGCTTGTTTTATTATGTGTTAATACTTGTTTTATCATTGTTCGATTCTTTATGTGTTATTCCTGACGTATTTCTCTATGTGTTAATACTTGTTTTATCATTTCATTATTTATGTACCATTCTTTCTTATGTGTTCATATTTGTTTGTGTATTCATTTGACATACACTTCCCTCATGCATTTTACCCGATATTTCTAAATCCGAAAACACTCATAATACACAAACGAGACGACTTCACCAAAATAGGCGTGAAACCCACAATTTGGTGAATGACTCTCAATCCTTCTACTTTTATTTTCTTACACGAAATTACCACCAAGTTATGAGTGAAATCCTCACCTTGATGGAGAATTTCAAAATTTCAAATTCTCGTGGACCCTCATCAACATGTCGAAATTAAATTTTGACCCAACGAGTACCAACCACATTTAGGGTACGAAATCGTCAAGTTAAGGGTGAAACCCGCACCTCGTCGACTAGTCCCACTCATTGATTTTCAAAAATCCCGCAAAGTCTCGAATTTTGATGGATTGGGAACATGTAGTAACTGGAAGGGTGAGTACTGTTAGACGAGATATCGGCGAGAGTATTCCACCTATTAGGCCAAAGCATGCTTCTCGATTTCAAAAGATATTTCGACCACTTTGGTTAGTCAATGTTCCGTTTGGAACCATCCAAGTTTTATTCGAGCTTACGCTTTATTATTTTCGATCTTTTGACAAATTTGAATAATGTTTCGAAATTTCGTTTTGCGCACACATCATACTCTTACTTTTCATACGATTATATATTATTAGCATGCATGATTTCACGTAATTTTAATTACACTTTTCTAACGAGCAGAGACATATCATCGAGATAGGAGTGATTTCCTTACCTTGACGATTAACTCCGCTTCTTTTCCCATCTTACAACGACCCCACCAACGGATTAGGGGTGATTCCCTTACCTAATTGATCGTTACCAACACTTTCTTTTAATAGGCTATATTATGTAAACACAATCATGTTTCATACTTAAATCATTTATCATATATCTAAATACTCACTTATATCAATTCCAAAAAACATTGTTTTATTTAAACGTACCTCTTATTCTATAATCTATTTTCCCATCACTCGCATGCACAAAAATTTTAATGTTACCATAAACGCTTGTTCCTCGATTTTCAAAATTTCACGAAATACTACTTGTCAGCCTAGTCGGTCTAATAACTCCGTTCCCACAAATTCACCAATTAACGTAAATATTGAAACACGCTCCTCTCACACACCATTAAACTAGAGATTTTTATTCTCAATTGAGAATCAAATCAACTTTTTCGCACACACCTATAAAATATTACCAATATTATTCAATCATTTACTAAAATTCCTTTTCAAAACCAATGAAACATCTTTCAACAATCACTAAGTTCATGTACCAAATTCCTTTTCTAAGGATCAATTTTTTTACAAGAAGCTGTAAGTTTCAAAATTTTCTAACACAAAGTTACTTAAAACGATGCAAACTTATTAATCTCTAGAACTTTTTCAAAACCTCACTCGATACGTCGATTAAATTCAAAACACGTGGGCAAGGAAACTTCATAAGAACCGACAAATTTTCAACTTATGTAAACTCTTTTAAAACCGTAGTAGCATTCCATCCTTTTTACAAAGTACGTTTCGCATAACCAATAGACGTTTAATACTCCCTTTACATTCACAAACTAGAGTCTGTATTTCGTGACAACTCGATCTATTTACATTCACAAACTATACATGCATATCATTTTACACGTTTTAGTCAATTTTTCACAACAATCTCATGTGTGTCACTCATCCCCTTTTCCTTCATACCCAAAACTTTTAAACGTTTACGCGCATAAACTCGTGTAGTTCGATTTATACTATAAACAAAATTATTATTTTCTACATCCATGCTTATACATTTTATGCCTTCACTTATGTTCACACTTACACATTTATGTTAAACTCACGATTCAAAATTCATATGTTTTACGTTTATACATACACTCACAATTATACATTTACATTGTACTTACATTCATGTTTATACTACAGTCATATTCATGTTCATACATTTTATGTTTTCATTTACACTCATACAACTTTGTTTACACTTATATTTATACACATATATATTTTATTCATACTTAAACCTTCATGTTTTACACATATATTCACATTCACATCTATGCTCATACATCTTATGTTCACAATGATACTTGTATTTATACTCATACGCCTTGTGTTTACGCTTATACTCATGTTGTACTCGCATTTATACTCATTTTCATACGTTTTATGCTTATACTTATCCACATACTACTTACACGTTTTATGTTATGCTCATACATACATGCATATTCATACTTAAACTCATGATTCATACATTCGTACTCGTACGCGAGCGTAATCCGAGTGATTTGCTTACGTGGGTCCCATACATACTTAAGCATGGACTTGCTTACATACTACATTCTTACACATACACATTCTTAATTTTTAAATTATGTATACCCTGATTCATACACGACTAGTACAAGCTATGCGGATCATGCGACGATCAATATAATCGCGGGTGCACACGGGATTATAGTGATAGGCGTATGAGAACCATAGAGTGTACTATAGTGTTTGGTAAGACACAGAACGTAACATGACACGAATAACGAAACGGATGTAACATGGTCAAAACATGGTGGATACGCCGCTGGTACTTCCTATATATAAGTGTTTTCACCATGTTACCAAACTTTCGTAAAACGTGCCGTGAGAAATTCAGTGTTTTGCAGACCTTTTGGACCTAATTCAAACTTTAAACAACTCACAAACGCATTATATCCGATTATCCCCGATGAGACTTCATTCTTAGCACGCTACTTTTGTTTATCCAATACTTATGCCATTCTTATACTTGCATCCACTTAGAGTCAATCGTTCACTTCTATACTCCCACTATCCTCTATTATTCCATGTCTTTTATACGAATCCCATTCGCGATCAGGTCTTATCTATTCTCCCAGTTGAATCTCTAGATGCCATTTCTTTCAAAAGTCTTCCTCTAAGATTTCGAGGACGAAATCTCCTAAAGTAGGGGAGACTGTAGCATCCGTCAAAATGGATACCCGAAATCCGACCCATTTTGAAATTCGAATCCTAAATTCGAACCAACGTAGACTTTTCGCGAATTAAATAACAGTCGAAAAGTTTTTATATGGTTAATTATCTGTGTAATTAGTTATCCATTTTTGTTATAAAAAAATCTATATATTAATTGATCAAGTAATTTAAATAATTTAAAGGTTATTTAGTTAACCGAGTTAGTTATAGGAGGTCAACTTAAACCAAGTTAAGTTAACTATTTAGTTAACTATTAAGTTGAGGGACTATTTGGGTAAATAATTGAAAGTATAATTAAACCTAACCCTAATTTCCTTACATTTCACCAGCCGCTTTGCAAGTTTTCCCTCTCTTCTCTCTTGTCTACACCTAATCTAAACAATCAAACACAGAGATTTCTTCATCCTCATTCAAGTTCAAACATACACCACCAAACACCCTTTCACTCCCTCTGTTTCAGTCCGACGACCGGAATAGATCCGGTGGCGGTCGACTGTTCATGACCCGTCAAACACCACACCACCACAACCTTACTTCCTCCCTCACTCCCTCTGTTTCCGCCATCGGTTGGGGTGTGACAAGACCATAGCGTGGCGGCAGGCGGCGGGGTGGCAACTGCGGGCCGGCCGGCGGCGGCAGTGCGGGGGGGAGGGGGTGGGGGTGTTCATGGGCGGTTCTCATTGGGTCGACACGGCTTAAGTTTGAGCCAACTCGGTTCAGTTTCGGGTCACAAGTAAACAAGTATGTCGGGTCTTGTTTTGGTTCGAGTCCCGGTCAAAGCGAGTCAACGGGTCGGATTCTGGTACGGGTCAACTCGGTTAGTTTTTTTGTCTCCGGTCAACGACGTTTTTACTGGCTGACATGAGGCTAGGTAAAATTTTAACAACACAATTTATATTATATTGATTATATATAAATATTAATTAAACGTGAAACCGAGCTCTAAACCGACCCGACTAGTGAAAACGAAAAATATTTTACGCGCGAATTAATAACTACTTGAACTTGTATATTACATGCATATATAACTTGTGTAGATATTACATGCATATCGTGACGTAATACGTATATAAATATATATATATATATATATAGAGGGCGGTTAACCTACATTAAGCGTAATCATACATTAAGTACGCGACAATCCTGACCGTAGGATCAAGGGGTCCAAAGCGTGATTAAGTAAAAGTTTAAAAGCGGGTATGAAATCGTAATTACGGTAACCAAAGGTTAAAATGGTCAATTTCCTATAACTATATACCCGGCTAAATCTCAGTATCTAATCAAAAACCCATATTTGAACACCAAAAATTACGGTGAGTTTGAAGAAGATTACGACGGATTGAGAACGGCGACGGCAACGGTGAACGACAAACGACCATCGATTTCAAGTGAGAATGACGAATCCGGCATTAAGAGGTATCGATTAAATCATCTTGTAATCCGGTTTATTTTGTTATTCAGTCATACCTTTTTAGTTGAACTAATCGGCGTTTTCATTGTATGTTGAACAAGGTAAACAAGAGAGACGGAGCAAAAAAAGAAACGATCCGGTGAAGACGGTGCACAGTAGCGGCATAAAACCAGGTTTGATGTTGATTGAGGTTTCTTCTAGAAAAATTCGGTCATTCGTAACTAGCGTTATTTGATATGAAGATGCGTAGTTTTATGTTGTTTCATTGATATGTATTAGCGGTATTAACAGGCTTGACATTAGATGATGTTGATTCTTTGATATGAACTAACGGTATTAGGTTAAATTGTGAAATTGGGTATTTTGGATTGTTAAGTGAAATTGGGGATTTTATTAGCTAAAATAAGGAATTGTTGGTATTGGGGCTTATGATCTAATTGTAAAATTGGGGATTTTGAGCTAACAAGCGGCATTAGCATGATTGATATTACATATGTTGATTCTTTGATATGCACTAGCGGTATTAGGCTAAACAAGCGGCATTAGTTTTAAAGTGCACATAGTGTGACCTGTAATCATGTCCACCAAACCAGAAAAAAAATAACAACGCCTGATGTTATATTAAAAACGTAATTTGCTATGTTAATTTTTTATATTGAAATATGATTGTAGGGGTTGCTGATGATGATGATGATTTTGAACCCCCAATTC
The DNA here is from genome assembly GCA_030545235.1 of Helianthus tuberosus. Taxonomy (NCBI): domain Eukaryota; kingdom Viridiplantae; phylum Streptophyta; class Magnoliopsida; order Asterales; family Asteraceae; genus Helianthus; species Helianthus tuberosus. Next base: position 51,520,380 of record CM060364.1, read on the forward strand.
AGCCGATTATGCCAAACCAACCTCACAAGTTAAACGTAAATAAAAAGCAAACAAAATTAAGGCTTCAAGATGATGATGATGACTTTGAAGTACCGATTAAAGACTTGATAATCAAGATGGGTGAAAAAACGAAAAAAAGGCCAAATCCTCCAACTGACAAAGATGATGATGACTTTGAGCCAGTAAAAAAGAAACCATCGAAAGACGAAAAGAAGATGGATCCTATAAAGGGGAAACAGAAGATTACCGATGCAGACCCAATTAGGAAAGAACCAAGACCGTACTATGATTATCACCATGATGTAATAAGCCTACGGTGTAGTCCTTTTGGTTTCTTGGATACAGTTAAACACTTTACTGAATCGCAAGTAGCAGATGTGAAGAGCATTGGATTTGGTGATGTTCTTGATATAAAGCTTTATCATATAAGCACACGTTTAGGTTATTGGCTCGTACGAAACTATGACGAGCAGTATAGCACGCTAAACATAGGAAATCACAAGATAGAAATCACCCGAGATTCAGTACATGACGTGTTTGGTATTCCAAAGGGGGATGTTATAGTACGGGAAAAAAATAAGCCAAGGAAAGGAGCGATAGTGGAAAAAAATACTGCTACTCAAGGCGCAGAAACAACCATTGATGAGTTCAAAAACCAATGGCCAGACACCAACAAAATTACTCATACATTACTTGCAAAAACTATGAAAACACAAACCAATGGGGGGCGATTATTCAAGTTAAATTTCCTAGCCTACTGGAACACTTTGTTTGTAGAGATAACAAAGTCAACAACTGTTAAACAAAGTTTTCTACTTGCAATTGACAAAGATGAAGACATCTCAAAACTCGATTGGTGCTCCTTTGTTTTAGAATCGCTCAAACGAACTAGGCAAGGTTGGAAAAAATTGGACTCACAATACAATGGGCCAGTTGCATTTCTAACGGTATGTTTTATATACATCTTTAAAACTTTTACTAAATACAATATTGCTATTAGTAATTTGTTTTTTTCCAAAAAAACAAAATGCAGCTTCTATACAGCCATTATTTCAACCAAAAACACAAAATTTTCGATGAAGTTGTCAAACTGCCTGTCATACATTATGTAACATCTGGTATGATTGACGACGTGGAAGAATATTTATACAACAATGGGCCGCTGAATGTTGAAGATTGTGATGAAGTTGAAAAAGACGAAGAAACGAATGATAATAGCCAGGATCAACAACATGTTACTACCACGGACATCAATGCTGATGCTCAAATAAATGAAAATGCTCCGACAACACCATTAGAAATCGTAAAACAACACACTTCGACAGTATTCACGGACCTTTTCGGTGACAACATCCCGTTACACGAGGCAGCTGCGGTACAAGAAAACCTCACCGAATTCGATACATCAGATCAGCCTATGGCAGATACGGATGACTTCATACTACCACCAGTGGATAACACACAATTCTACAAAAGAAGAAACCTGGCTGGGGAAGATCCGATTGACGAAAGTTACATACAATCAACTACGGATTGGTTTGATGGCTGGAATCCAAATGAACATATTTCAGAATTGAACATAGAAGAACTGGGCATAGGGACACAAACGCAAAAAGAGCTTGACTACTGCAACACTCCGGTTCAACTAACCGGGGTGGTTTATGATCATGCTGCGCGAGAAGCCTCAAACAAAAATAAAAAGGTAAACTGGATTTTTTGTTTGTGTTATTATGAATAACGCATGGTATAATGCTTCTTTATAATGTTATAATGCTTGTGTAAACAATTAGGGTTTCAAAACATGAACATACGTTGCTTCTTGTTTAGGCTGACATTACTCTGAACTGAGCCCAAATATATATTACGCTAGTTTCCATGCAAATGACGCATAGTATTTGAACAAAATGAAAATTACGCTTGTTACATTAAAAATCACGCATGATATTGATGAAACTCCAATTCTGCAGCTGTTGTTGAAAACAATGGACAAAAATATAAATAAATACATTTCTCTGGTTACGGAAATGAATAATCTCGTTAAGGGCGTAAAGGAAAAATGTTTCTGGGATCGAGAAATTATGGGAATGTGTAAAAGATGGGATGATGCGGTTAAAAATACAGTTCCGATAACTGCTGAAACAAGCTCTGGAGGTGATGAGGCGTTCCAAAACAAAGTTGGACATGGAGATGCAACAGTGGAACATGTAATCACAGGAAAAGAAAAAGGTAGATAATAATTTGTGTTATTTTTTAATATTTACAAGAACTTTTGTTTAATAATAACAAAAACGTTTGTGATTTTATAGGGTGTGATGATGTTCAAAATATGACATTTGATGATGGGGGTATTACAGACTCATGCCTGGCTGCCTTACAAACCATCGAACCAGGCGTATACAGGCAGACGACAGAAGGTAACAAAAATACGATCATTACTAAAAAAAATTAACAGTTTTCTAACTTGTGATTACAATAAGTTAACCTACTCGACCATACAAACAGTGACACAAACAGATGTGGTAGACAACATGGACCAACCTGTAAATCTGGCAGAGTGCAGTCAGCAACAAGCAAAAAGCCAGAATACAATAACCGAGTCGATGTTGAATGAGCTTGAAAAGATAAACCCTGACGTCTATGGTAAAGAAAATCCTCCGACCACATCCGCTGATGAAACTGATGAAGTAACAGATGCAGAACTACAGTCGCTTGAAACGCTTTTAAAATTGGCTCCCATCCTACAAACATCAAGTGAAAATAATCAAACCACTCCTGTCTCTGAGAACACAGACAAAACGGATGATGAGATACATAGAACGCGTATCAAAATTTGGAGGGAAAAGAACGAAAAGCGGATGGCAGAATTAGGTGACGCATACAGATCACCTTACTGCAACAGGATAACCAACTTATATGAGCCACTTCTGGACCGTGACCAAACGATCATCTGTTATCTCTTATCTCCGGTCGGAGATATTGGGTAAAATTTTTCTCCCTGATAATGAGTTTAAAATTTTCATCCCTTTTTAAACTGTTCTTTATTTGTATGAACAAAACAGGACATTAATATACAAGTCTGAAAGTGGAGTCGAAACGCTAAAAATCATTTTTGAAACCTTCCACCCATCGCAATACATATCTTATGGTGGAATGGACGCGTTTGTAGATGTTTTAAACTTTGAAGAGAAAAAAAGGGACAAAAAATCGTCACCCTATCGGCTGTTCTTGCCAACTACAATATTGGTAAGTTTATCCACAATAATCACGCATGTATGAAAAAATTATGTTAATCACGCATGGTTTATATATTTTATGTGTTTCCCACGCACATATTATAGTTAAATAAGTACATGTTTAAGGTTTCCCAACCATTCTATATTACAATTACGCTTGTTAAAGCTTGATGACACGATGGATTTTAATGAGAAAAATCACAAAAAATTTATGCAGCAAGACGATATGTTTGGGCAAAAAATCACAGATAATGATCGATTGAAAGTATTCGCACCAATCCTAGACGATATATTGTGTAAGTATCAGGTGAAGAAAGTTGACACATTGGATCTCATCTTCATACCAGTTCTACTTTCTGATCATTACTGGTGCCTATGCTTCCACTTGAAAAATGGCTACATCGAGTTAATTGACAACTCTAGGTTTGCCGAATCGTTTACCAAACGCTACTGTGGGCGCCCCGAAAAGCTGGTAATTCTAAGTAGCTTTATATTACTATAATGAATATGTACTAATATGATTTTTTATCGTGCTTATAGCGAAGAGTTCTAGTCCTATATCTAAAAGGCAAAATTGGACAAAAAGAGTGGATAACAAAGTTGGAAAAAGCAAACATAATTCGAAAGGAAATGTCATGGAGAACTCTTCAAAACGGTAGTGACTGTGGTGTCTTCACTATGAGACATATGGAGACATACAAGGGCAAATCTCCATGGAATCCAGGTTTTGAAACCGAAGATAAAAAGAAAGCTCAAGATTCACAACTACGGTTCTTGCGGTACCGATATCTTAGTAAGATTGTATTGTCCGACTACAATCTTATAAGGAAAGAGGTATACGACAAAGCTAAGGAATTTATGAAGAAACCGAGCACCGTAGATGTTTTGCACGATCTAGATAAAAAAATAAAGGAACGATTGGATCAGTTCTTCAATCTTAAAAAGGGGGAACAAAATGATAAGTCGTAGAACTACTTTCTTGATGTTCTTTGTTCCAAACATCTTTCACATGTTGGATTTTTTGATTTTATTTTTAATTCTACTAATTCCTGATTATAATCATAAACTACTGGTACAACATCATTATTGAACACACAAATTTCATACAAAAAATAAAACACTTAGTTAGACATAAAAAAAAGCATGCTTTCACTACCACAGTTGATTGATTATACATAAATAACCATCAGAAATAAGTCTCCAAAAACTTGATCTTCATGTCCATAGAGCATCCTAATACGGTTATTGCGTCCGCAAGCTGTTTTAACTGTTTCTCGTCCCGCTTGCCAATATCAACCATAAACATCATAGCCACCTCTTTCACACTTGAATCTGACATACCAGACAACAAATTGAAAATCTCTTCTCGCCTTTTCATGTTCTCTCTGACCCTAGAAATATTAGTTTCCAACAAGTCTTTACAAGACTTGTCTTCAGCTATTTGATCCTCGATCCGCTTTTTGAGATAAGCACGCATACCAGATGACGAAGAAGAACCACACGATGAATTCGAAGAATCTGCCATTTTTTGTTTGATAATAATTGAACGGTTTTCCAACAATATATAAAATGAAATTGCAAAACAAGAGGACAAAACTACAATTATTACCCATGACAGCTGTTTTTTTTTTTTGTAATTTTCTTGGTCCAGTACAGTACAAGTACATATATTATCTATAAAAAAAAAACGCATGAAACAAATTATCACGCCTTCATATATAATCACGCATATATATAGAAAATTGACTCATTAATAAAATAATTACGCCACATATGATCCCTGATAACCAAATTGATGTAAAATCACGCCTGAATAAAAAATGACACAACATTCATGATTAAAATTGAAATATAATATTCTTATATCTACTAATAATTAAACCTACATCTACACTTTTAAGTTGATATGACTAGTAATTATGTAAAAAATTAAATTTTACTTACCAAAATATCTCTCAACTACCAAATTACTTCACCACTACCAATTTAATTTACTTCACCACTACCAATTTAATTTACAAACTACATACATATATGATTCATCCCCCCCCCCCCCTATATCACCACTCTTCAAAACCAACAATGTCGACAAATCCCGCAATCGAAGCAATCAAGGAGCTCTTGAACACCCGCAGGTTAACAGAACTTGCTTCTAATGTTAACTCTTGTAACAGTATTCTGGATGTGCAGGGAAGGCTATTAGAAGCTCAAAAAAAAAACCAAGAAATCTGGGGGAAACTGCTGGAAGAACCAGAGTCTTTGTTGAGGGACAAAGGCATACAACTGATGAAGGATCAAGCATCTGCAGATAACTTGGTATACTCATATCTGAAAGATGCAGTGGAGACAGTTGAAGAGAAGATGGAGACGTCTGAGAAGGAGATTGGGAAGATATTGTCACAAAACTAAGTGGTATGGCTGATTAATCCACTTCTTTTGTAGATTTTTGGGATGCCCTAATGATGGTTGGTATTTTGAAGTACTGTGGTTTTTTGTTTATTAAACTCTTAATGTGTGTATATATGGGGGAATCATCCAGGGCTTACATTATAACATGATTTTGGTATCTTTATGAAGCATGTATAAATATTATCACGTATTTGTCTTTTTTATGACGCTAGTTATGATGTTGAAAATCTGTTATTGAGTATGATTTGGGTTGAAATCACAAACAAGGGTAAACACAACTTAGGCTAACAACGTTAAAGAGGAGGTCTTGTGTAGTTATGCTTATATAAAATTGGTAAAAAAAATCAAGTGAGATATTTAATCACACGTAGAGAAATTATTCAGATTACATAAAGTGTCTTACTAAAAAAAATGAAATATGGAATGTTTTAATGAATGCAGTTATGGTTGACTCATTACTCTTCCCATTCAGAATCACTATCGTCTGTTCCGTCAACCTCCTCATACTCCTCTTCTTCACCAGTTTCTACCTCCTCGTCCTCTTCGTCAACTAAACCAGGATCATTCTGTAACTGTATTGCTCTTCTTTTCGTCCCCTTCTTATTGGCATTCTGATCGGCATTCTTATCGGCAGCACTAGCTTTTCCCTTTAAAACCTCGCAAGTACGAATATCATGACCTTTGATATTGCAAACACTACATGTCCGACTTCTCTTGCCTTTTAGACTCATAATTTTCTCTTTTTTTGATTTAATCCGCTTATGTGAACCGCGTCCTTTGTTTCTAATACCGGTTGGCACACGGACTGTAGGAGGAGCATCAGTGTTCGGTTTCTCGTAACCTATTAACCTTGAATATCTATCAAACTTAGGGTCGATGGGCTTGGTAATGCGAAGATCATCAACCATTTCTTTCATCTCCCTCATCCGATCCCTAACTATAAGTAGATGATCGAAATCTTTTATCAAGTTACCAATAAGATACTCTCCGGTCTGCATAATCTCATACGCAACCTCTTTGGCCTTTTTATGCAAATCGTTATCATCAACACTTAAATCAAATGTATTGTTTAGATCATTCGGTACAACGTCTTTGGTCCATCTTCTCATAACGTACTTGTTAGGAATTTCTTTCACTTTGAACATTTTGAACACAAAATATATATGTTTGCACAGCAATCCATATTGTTCAAACCTGCGACAACTGCATGATGCAATTACATCCTCCCCTTTCTTGAAACAAACCTAAACGAAAATGAATCGAAAATTAAAAATCAAATAATAAAAGCACACTGTTATGTAATAACGCATGATAGATATTCTATATAGTGTTACCTCTAGTAAACCGTCCCCATGAGCTTTCCAATCCTTCATACTTATCTTCAAAAACGGGTCCTCAATTTTTGTTTCCATAGGAAGGCACTCGGACAGTGTTCCTTGTAACTCTGCCTGTTGATCAGCAAAAATTGACCTGGTGTAAATTTTCATAGCATCATCCTCTAAAGTGGATTCAGAAAAGTTATCTGGGACTGTATTTCTAGATATATGATCATTCTTCCGATGGTTGAATCTTTGCACGTCCATTGCACCATCAAAATGGTTAAAGAACTCAACAAGGGTAAGTTGAGAATTGGCCACTTGACAGAAGAAATGATTTTCACTCTCTGATCTCGAGGTGGTCCGCATAAGCCCAGACAAAGGCTCATGACGATAGTAAGCTGGAATCCACGAAGATCTCATGCCAAACATATCATCAATCCATTTGTTCTCGGTTAGACCGAATTCAATCATCAACAGCTTCCATTCTATCTCAAACGTTTCTGGCGTAATCGAATCGGTCCATACAATATCACACATACGTCTCTTGAACTCTTCGTTGTTACACAGCACATGTCCCACCTATTAAAAACAAAAAATTGGAACTTATTGAACAAAACAAAGGGCTTCTAAAAAATAAAAATGAATTTAGTAAATAAAAATGACGCATCTTTTTCTAATAATCACGCATGATTAATTAATCGCGCAAGTTGTAATAAATAATCACGCATACTGTATTTGTAAATGAGCCTAACCTTATCAGCAAGTTTCTTCATTATATGCCACATACATAATCTGTGCCTACTCTTATCTAACACTGCTTCGATAGCTTGTTTCATCGCGGGATCCTGATCAGTGACGACCACCTTAGGCTGCTTACCAAATGAATCCAAAAATGATTGTAACAGCCACTTGTATGATTCAATGCTTTCGGATGCTAACAACCCGGCTCCAAGCGTCACATTCCGACAGTGGTTATCAATACCGGTAAAAGGTACAAAAACCATTTTATACCTTCAAAATGTGTATTTGAAAAAATTAATAAAAAAACAAGAAGATTAATACAAAAATAACAGTAAATAAGATTGAAGTGAGGACTAACTTGTTGGTTTTAAATGTAGCATCAAACGATATAACATCTCCAAACTCTGCATAGTTACGTTTGCACAAACCATCGGCCCAGAACATGCCAGTTAATCGTTTGTTTTCGTCGACTGAGTGAACAAATGAATAATCAACCATAAACTGCTTTTTATCAGTCAACCTATTGATAACCATATCTGCATCATACTCACCGATATAACTATGTATCCTAGCTCTAAAATTCTTGCAATCGTCTTTAGTTGCGCCAACATTTTCAAAACCTCCGTATCTTTGTCTCATTATATTGAAGGCTTTCACTGGCCCAAGATTCAATGTACCAAGCTCCCATATCATCTCTTCTTGTGTTTCGGAAAGATGTCTATAAGCTGGTAATAAATGCATATCTTTGGGACACACGAAAGAATGATTATGCGACTGAACAAACTTATCAACCTTATACAACACCCCATCCGTCGAACAAATCTTAATTTGAGCTTTACAGCCGGTTCGAATAGTCGGTCTGTTCCTACGTTTATATGGCTTAGACAACTTAGAATACGGATCATCAAATTCCTGTGGTTTATGCCCCTCTTTTAAACACACAAAGTATTTACTCCTGATAATACCACCAACATGATGTTCACCTCCTTTCCGAGCAGAGAAACCTGCCTTTTTTGCATATGTCTGATAAAAAACATATGCTTGCTCTATTGAAGAGAATTCCATTCCGATAACAGGAACACATGATGAAGCTACCTCCGGAATGTACAATCTTTCATCTACACATTTTAAAAATAACAAACAAAAAATAAAATATTATCATGACATTTAACCAAAGGACAAACAGGTAAAGATCAAAATCATGGAAGTTGCATAAAAAAAGATAAAAAAACGCATATATCAAAAAATGCCGCATTTCCAACACATTGTTTATACTACAGGCGTTATTATATTACATTCCACTTCATATGTCTTCTTCATGATAATAACGCATGATTAGTGAAATAACACAGGGATTCTTCAATACAGAGCTTATAAAAAAATTAGCAAAAAACAACCCATCATACAACAATCAAAAAAAGAAATCCTAAATAAAATGAAACAATTTAAATGACTATTTACTGGTCTGATCGTCTAATAGCACGTTGTTGTCTGATGTCGGATTCCTATATTGCTCTGCATCATCATCACAAGCATGTACCTCAGCATCTACAAATTCAATATCATCTACGTTTCGAGCATTACTACTCTGTGGATCCATTACAAACAATAAGCGCTAGAAACCCTAATCGACCACAAATAACCGCTAAAATGACAATTTGAAAAACGGAAATTATTTGAAACTGATACTGATCGTAATTACCGGGATACAGAAAATAACGAACTCGCATAAATCCATGATGTTAGAAAATGTCTGAATTACCCTGGATCAAAAAATGAAAATGTCTAATTTACCCTTAATGACAACTCTTAATTGCTGCTAATTACGTTTTGATCTGACGGTCTATATCATCGCGTACGTGAAGTATGATTACCAGTTTTGTACATTATACTTTCTCTCTCTCTCTATATATATATATATATATATATATATATATTATAAGACCCTAATTCGTATTTGACCAAAAGTCGCAGCGGAAATTTGTACCATAAAATTTCTTTCATTATAAACGTTTTGACTTACTTAAAACTTCATTATAAGATAACTCTTTTACATTATATGCATCCTTCGTACTCATTTACAAAATAAAAGCGTAACTTATGTCTATCAATTTACATACTCAAGCATTCCCGTACAATCTATCTTGTGACTCGGTCTTTGATCGCTACTCCTCGTGATGATAATCTGTGATTCATACAACCTGCAACCACCACATACATTCGCAGCCATGGTTGTAAAAATCCCGACTAGTCTCCGATTAGTCACCGATTAATCACTAATCGGTGGTTCACCGATTAATGGCCGATTAATAGCTAGGCAGTCAATGGCGGTCCTATTCTGGCCAAATTTTGGCAAGATGCCCGCCAAATTTTGACCAAACCATCTAAATTCCTTCCAATTACTTAAAAAATGGGTTAATGAGGGGTTAAAACATGTCTACTTTAAAAAACTACATATAAAAATGTGTGTGTGTATATGTAACTAAAAATTACATATAAAAATTTCAATCCGATTAATTCCGATTAATCCCTATTAATCCCGATTAATCCCTAGGCGGTACCCCACCGCCCGATTAGCGCCTAGCGATTCGCAGCATTAGCATACATTATATACAAACAAGATTCTTAATCATGTAGTCTCGTTACGTTCTATCCACATACTTTCCATCCCGTTATCTTTCTAGATTTAGTCATTCCATCCGGGTGTCTAATCTTTGGCGAAACTTCAATAGAGTGCCTGCACTACATTTCATTCTCGAGGCACACTGTTAATAACGTCATTACTTAAATATATTGAAACCACGTATACAATACATACATAACTACGTACATACATACCTACTCACATACATACATACATACATATCTACATACAAACATACCTACTCTCATACATACATATATACTTGCATCCACATATATACATTCATACCTATACGCGTGTGTACCTTCATACCTGAATACATAATGCTTACACCCATACATAGCTACTTACGTCCATACATACACCGATACCTACATATATACCGATCTGCATACATATCTACATACTTACATGCATCCATAAGACAAATCATAACTACACACGTGCATACCTTCACTCACACGTACATATGCTTACATAATTACATAAATACATTCTTACATACATACTAACTCAAACATACCACTTACCTAATTCTCCACGAATTACAGTCGTATCTTAATTACAAACCTTCGTATAATAAAACATGTACGAACAAACTTATATACATACTCACTCCTATTCATGATTAATTATTAGTTTAAGCGTATTGGGAAGAAGTTAAATCTATACATACATATCTACATACTTAGTTCATTACCCCGCATACTCGCTCCCACATCCCGATCTTACTCACACATCATAAATGCTTTTTAAATGTCTTTCGGGTATGTTTCGGATCTTAAGAATGAGTTCCGAACTCACCCGTAACTTACCAAGCCTTTTGGTAGGGTTGAGGAACATTATAAAGACTTAACGAGGCTTGGAATGGGTCCACGGGGTCCGAATTCGAAGGAAAAACAAAGAATTTCATAAACTTTACATTTGCATCTGACCTCCACCGTAAGCTACGGTGGCTACCGTAGCTTACGGTGGCCCCAAAAGCTTTACGGTAACTTTAAACTGCCTTACGGCAGAAAAGAAGACCCAGCTCCCACCGTAGCTTACGGTGGGCGGTGATGCCCAGTTCAGCTCCCCAATTTAATACTAAAATTCGCATAACTTGTTCGTTTTGCATTCGTTTCACTTGAAACTTGTCCCTAAACATCCGTAAAACAATTCCTCACATATTAGCCTAAGAACCCTTACCCGGGTCCTTAATCATTACAAATTTTATTCCCCTTACCTCACTTATTCTTATTTATTCGACCCGTTTGGTCCCACAAACTACCTTCGACTATCTAGATCATTACTTCTCTTAATACCTCCATTCATTTTATATCATACATAATTTCCCCTCATTCATAAACAAGAAAGTTCTTATGTATACTAAGAAGTGAGTCGGGAGTCACTTACCTTAAGCGTTAGTGTTCATGCTTGCTTCCTCGCTTCCGCTTGACCCGTTAACCTTCCGTTCTTGAGTCCACGCTAATGTGATTCATATCCTTTCATGTCATCACAATCGCATTATGGTTAGCATACATGCTCATTCATACTAACATTCGTTTCTTTCCATTCATACATTACTTGACTTTTTATTAACCAAATACCACATACATAAGGCATAGACTAAAAGTCACCTTGGTCCATATTCACGCAACTCAATTATCATCATACACGACACATAGATCATCTACTACGATACACATGACTTCTCTACTATTACAATCATGTCTGAAAGGCTAACCATGCTATACATTCATTGTTGACTTTCAGGAAGTCAAATGTCCTATTTACACACTTTCAACTTATGAACATGTATCCATCTTAATAGGGTAGACCATAATATTACATTATACGCATTACACACTCGTATTGTATGACATCTACAACTACATGATCACTTACTTATATACACATATACATACATAACCCATTCCATCCACACTTGCATTCTCATATTTTCACAACTAACACTTTAACCCATACTAAGCTAACCCATCATTACTTCAACATAATATCCACATGAACTATATCTAAAACACACTTCTCATGTTAGTTTACTATCAAATACCTCATTTTCACATTCTACATATATTCATCTTTTACTTACATACAATTTCATTTATCAAGCTCACCTAGGCATTTCATCAAGCACTTGGTGTGCGTACCACTATCTTAGCACAATGTACAACCCATTCATGCATGATCTTCCATGTTCTTATCTTCATTCATCAAATTCAACTAAACATCCATTTATTTCATGTTCTAATCAACTTATCTAAAATAATTCATCACATACAACATACTATATCACAAATTACACAATTATTGAACATGGTGATTCACTTACTTCATCATCCCAAATGGGTTTTACTTCAAAACATGAAATTAATCAAAATCATGCACAACACATATTCCATAAGATGATTCTAACACATATTCATGCTAAATCTCATACAAATTCATGGATTGATCATAACCCACTTCCTACTAGATCATCAAATTAACTTATTCAACTTACCTCATGTGTAACAAGTCTAGATGATCATGAATTTGAGTTCATGCATTAGATCCGAGCTGAATTTCCCTTTCAATTTGATGATTTTAGTGAAACTAGGGTTTGGACCCTTTTCTTCTTCCTGGAGATCGATACACACACACACTGTGTGCGGTGTTTTAACTTTTTAATTAATAAAACCCTTGTTTCCTACTTAACAGTTTTGGTCCCTCGAGTTTCATTTTGATTATATAAGAGACTAAAACCCATTTCTTTATATTAACCGGGTTCTAATTTACCAAACCCGCTTTTTGGGGTGTTATATATATATATATAGGGCAAAGATAAATCGAAAACCCACTCCAGTTAAAGAAACCTTAGAAACTCTATAATAACCATTGATTATCATGGATGGATGGCTAGGATGAGTTTTGGGTGTGAGATGTGATTTCTGTTACTTTTTTAGATTATTACACATATATAGTACATGTAAAGGGTATAATGGGAACAATTGTAAACATGTGACCTGCAACAAATCCATCAAATCCATTCTCTTTCTTCATTTTCTCTCTTATCTTTCATCATTTTGGATATCAAAATTACTTTTATTTGATCGTGTAACATTGACTGTATGTTACATCTTTTTAGGTATTTTCATGATTATGATTGAAGTTCCGGTCTACAAAAATACCCCTAGAAAATGGTAGCAAAAAGCTCGGATCGGGCATGGGTTTAAAAATTAAAAAAAAAAACGGGTTCGGGTATGAGATTAGTAAAAACCTGACCCGATTACCCGATATGTATTACTCGTTTACCAAATATAGTACCTGGTATGTTATTTTTATATTTTTATTATTATCCCTTAGATTTTATCTTTAATGCATTACTTTTTTTTCCTAGATTCTAGCACATAATCATTAAGGCGTCATTGAAAAATGCTCCAAATTAAAATTACCCAACTCTCCAAATTCCTTCCCTTCACTCAACCGTTCCAAAATTCCCTTCTATAAATCTATTCATTTCTCCTTGTACGATTATACAGTATTCGTCATCAAATTGTTTTGCTTCCGGTTAGTTTTCTTCTTACTTGTAGTGTACTACTTTTTTTATTAATTGGGGATTGTTTTGGTCAAGTTGAGTGTTCTTTGGGGGTTGTTTGTTGTTCACATTGAATCTGAATCGGTTTTCTTTTCCGGTCAGTTGGCAAACACTAGTGATAAGTAGTATGATGATGACGTTCGATAATCAGAGTTTATTTGTCAAAATTTATATTTGATAATTAGATTTTATTTGTTTAATATTTTGGTTGGAGAGCAAATGTCAAAGAAAATGTGTCTCTCTACATGTTTTCTATTGTATTAACCTATTTTTAGAGTTTTACTCTGCTTCACCCTAACATTCTTAAATGATTTACAACCATTGCATTGCATCCCCAACATATATAGCACACATAGGTATATCTGAATAAATACTATCTACTTGTTTACTTGTGTAACGCCCATAACTGTTTTAACACTCTTTAATGACAAAAACGTTTAGACATCAAATTCCCATGATGACACATACCTATCATAACAACATGTTTACTAGTGCTTAACACATTGCAATTTTTTTTTGTTTTTTTTGAACTCCCTTTGTGATCTTGTGTTGGTTGTACTGTTTAAAAATGTTGTTTGATGCGTGTGAAGTGTTATATATATTAGGTGTATATTTTAAGCCCCTTTAACACTTTTTTAGTCAAGTTTTAAATTTATAAAACACGATATTTACTAACACTAGACACACATATGGGCAAGTGCACCCATCGTGAGCGTAGTATAGTGTTGGTAAGATACCGAGGTCGTCCAAGGACACAAGAGCTTTTAATACCGGTTTATCCTCAACGTCTAATCAAATCAAAAAGTTTAGAAAAATGTTTTAAACTAAGAAAAATAAAAACTAACTAAAAATGCTGAAAAAGAAAAATAAAAGAAAAAACAGATAGACAAGATGAATCACTTGTTTCCGACTCGTATCTAGTGTAACCTTTGATTATTTCCGCACTTTTGCACTTTTTAAGAGATTATCTTAGTTATTGTAGTAGGCCCCTCTTTTGAAGGTGACGTTACCCTCACCCCAGTAGTTTGAGTCAGCAAGGATACAATCCTAAAAGGGTGGATTATTGAAACATAATTAATTAAGTTATTAATGCAAATTATGGTAGGCCCCTCTTTTGGAGGTGACGTTACCCTCGACTAATTAGTCTGAGTCAGCAGGGATACAGTCCTAAATAGCCGGGTTATAGTATTAATAGTAGTTAACTTATGAGGGGATCAAAGAGTTTGGACCCCCGCCATCCAATACCGTTAAGTATTGAAGGAGGTCCTACTAAATTTGACCCAGGTCCATTGCAGGACCTCTAAACGCTGAACAATGGCAAGACCTTTACCAAACCGTTCCCTTAACCCCCGACCAGGTAGCCAACATACCTCCATATAGACCGTGGAGATATGAATGGTGAAAATCTTTTATTTTATATAGACAGTAAAATAATGCCAAGACACCACGGACAAACGATAAGGAAAGATCACCTTCAACATAAGAAACTAGTTATTAAAGTCATTAATACAAAACCAAGTAAAAAGTGCGAAAAATTAAAAATAAAAAGTATTACACTATACACTTTGTCTTCACCAAGTGATGTAAGAGACTTAGGCAACCATGGCCTTGATTGTCAAGAACTCTTACGATCAATCTTGGATCCCGAGATGACTCACACACTCTACGATGGACAATGGATGTTGGTGGTGGATGATGGTGTTATGGTGGTGGTGGTGGGTGGTGGGTGAAGTGTGAGAGAGGTGGTGTGCCAAGGGATGGTTTGAGCTTGAGCCAAGCACTCCTATTTATAGGCTGAACAGAAGCTCGGGCACGGCCCCGTGTCCACATCCTTCTCTTTCTTCATTTAATGCAGCTTTGTCTTATTAGTTGACCACGCCCCCGTGTCCGCTGAGCACGACCTCGTGTGCAGAAGAATCTTTGTACTAAGAAGATTTGCCTGGATTGTGCGAATCTTATAGTTGACCACGGCCCCGTGGTGGGCAATAGAAGCTTCTACAACTCTGTCTTTTCTGCTGACACTTGGGCACGCCCCCGTGCTGGCTAAGCACGGAACGTGTTCAGTCTTCTGTTATATTGTTTTGCTTGGGAAGATGCTATCGTGGGGTCGGGCATATCACGTCTTGTTCCTTTTCTTGTATTTATGTTAGATTTTGATGTCTTTTTGCTTCTTTTATTAATTTGAGCTCATTTAATCCTGAAAATACAAAAGGAAGACAAAAGCACACTTTTTCCAACATTAGTACTAAAAAGGGGTTAGTTTTATGCCACAATTGATGAAATTTATATGTTGCATTTTGCACACATCAAATACCCCCACACTTGAATCTTTGCTTGTCCTCAAGCAAAACTCTTTAATATGTGGCTATTACACTCCCAAATGGAATGGGTAGAGAAGAAGGTTTTTGGGCTTGTCCTAGAGTGTCGGGATGTCCAAGATTCTTTATTTAGTTTTATTTTTATTTATTTACAATCCTATTCGTCATGATTTATTTAATACTTTTCATAAGATAAATTACTTATTAGGGCATAACATACCTTTTTAAAATTCTATTTATATACAAGTTCACATACCTCACGGGGATCACTCAACACTCGGCCGAAAATGTATTTTTGTGGATCACTCGAGAGCGGCATGGAACTTACTCCTACCATAGGCTTGCCAAGTAATCAACTCTCCTCCTTTTTAACTTATATACCTTTGTAAATATCAAGAGGACTTTGTGGGTGAATGGTTAGGCTTGGGTTAAAGGTAGGTGGTTGGGTTGGTGGTTAGTGGTTAGTAGAAAAAGGGCGAAAAAAAAACGTAACAAGCGTCGGTTTTCGTAAGGCTTTCTATTTTTTAACTTTTATTTTTATATGGAGCTATTTTTCAAACAAAGTCATTTTTGATAAACTTGTTTGTTTATTTGTTTTTGCTTCATAATCAACTATATTTTTTTTTTGAATGCCGTATGAGAAACCGAGCTAGTTACTAAAACAAAGGGTTAAAAATAAAAAAGGTTTTGGTGGGAAAAAGGGTGTTTGGTTTGGGTTATGAAATGAAAAGGTTTAGGCTCAAAGGGGCTAACTAGGGGGATTTTGGGTAGGTGGTAAAAAAAAATAATGGTGTAGAAATAAAAAGGGTTAGTCCTAATGCCTCCATCATTTACTTACTCGGGTTCAAGTTGGTAAGGACCGGGAATGTATCGTCATGGCAAGTTCTAGAGTTGTAAGAACCAAGCGGCTATTCACACAAGAAACGAAAAATGAGCATTTAGTCTAATGATATGTAAATGTATGCTCAGTAAAGGCTCAAAACTCACTTTTGTGGGAATGGGTTTTTATGTGATCAAGTATATATAATCAAATTTTAACTAAGTTTGCCATGCCTTTTCATAATTTTCTTATGTTGGTTCTTTTTATCACGACGCTATCGGTTGTAAATTCGTAAAAATATAACCTTTTTAGAACTTGAAATTCCCGGGTTAAACCTAGACAAGTAAAAAAATTGAAATTTTTTTGAAAAAAATTGGGGTGATTAGCGGTTCCAATAGAGTTTTGTGTAAGGCTTGTATTTTAGGGCTTCCAAGATTCAAGGTTTTAACATCCCCCCCACACTTAAATTACACATTGTCCTCAATGTGTCCCAAAAATAAGTTTTTAGGTTGATTGAATGTGTAAAAGGTGTGATTTAAGCAAAAATTTTGTGTTACTGGGCGCTGAACACGACCCCGTGTTGTCCGGGCACGGCCCCGTGTTCAAGTGCCAGTAACAAAATTAAATCAAGAGAAACAGAAGCCTGGACACGGGGGCGTGTTGGGTGAACACGGCCCGTGTCCAGTTACCTGAACTGGGTCTTTTTCTGCAGACTGTGCAGCACGGGGCCGTGTTGGGCGGACACGGCCCGTGCCGAGCTTACTGTAAACGAAGAATTTTGTCGGACGGTTCTGTTTTCCTGCATGGGGTGCTGGTTCAAGTTTCCCTTGTATCCTTTGCCATCTCAAGTGTGTTTTATTCATTTCAACACCACCCAAACACCAAATTAAATAAAACCATCATTCATTAGTCATAGAGAATTACATACTAGTCCTAAAAATGAAAAATAAAACAGAAAATAAAAGTTAGAAGTCCTAACATTAAATAGGTCAAGTGATCCGTAAAATCTTCCTAAGGAGCCCTACTTCTACAATAAAAACCAAAATTCCGGAAATAGATTTCCGGTCTAAAAGCCTTGTAGAACTCCAAGCCGAACGGTGTCCCTTAGATGTTGCTAGAGCCATTCTTCTATCTCCCTCGGGAGAAGGGAGGCGGCTTCATGTTCCTCGACATCTTGTGGAGGAGGAGCGACACCATTCGGAACCCCTTGTAGTATGTCTCGAGGAGGCTCCTGATGTAGGGCGTACCATTCGGCCGGAATGATGACTTCCGACACCACATTCCATGCCCTTTGGGTGATAATCGGTACCAAAGGAGGAGAGGCGAGAATGTTCAACCTTTGGTGCAAAAGGTTGACCTCCCGGAGACATCCTTCTAGTCCCACCGTCAAATGATTAATGCGGTCTACCAATGCCGCTTCCACACTTGTTACTTCATCAAGGGCTTCTCTTAAGGCGTAAACATAGTTTACAAGAGAATCCTCAACCGTTGATGATCTTCTCCCCTGCCGGTTGTTTCTGGAATGCGACGAAGAGTTTCCGCTTGTTCTGCTTGCCATTCTGAGAAAACATACCGAAAAGAGTTTAATTTTATAGATCCAGTACTTCGGACATGGCCCCGTGTTCAGATATCTGCAGGATTTATGAACAAGGAATCTTGGGGTTTCAAATTGTTTTTATGATTTTTGAAGCATTTTTGAACTTAAACAACTTAAAACATTGTTATAGAACTTATTTTTAACAAGATTCCCTGAACAAAAATCTAACAAACATCTCAATAAGGCTTGAAATTATGGAAGGTTCAAGCTTTAATTGAAGTATGAGGAAAATTGAAGAAGATGATAGTGGATAAAAGAGGAAAGGACAAGAAGATAGTTGAGAAACTTCTTTTAGAAAATACCTAGGATGGTATGTGAGAATATTCCTCAAATCTCTGTCCCTGGAATGGTTCAAATGTGCAGGATTCTTGGCTGCATTTATAGAAAACGACAGTACGTTGCGCACGGCCCCGTGTCGGCTGGACACGGCCCCGTGTGCAGATGGAATCCTGACACATTTTTGTCCGCATTCTGACAAAATCAGAAGGGAATCTTTGGGTGGACACGGGGGCGTGCTGACCTGGACACGACCCCGTGTCTAGAAGCTGTCTTAAGGAATTCGTCTATTTTCAAGGAACTTTCCCGGATCGGGCGGTTCCTTACTGGATGGAACAACCCCAAAGTGCCTAAGATACCTTAATTGCTCTAGATTGAGACGAGAGCGCAAGAGGTTGTCGGTGAGAGTGATTCCTATGCTATATGTAGGTGGACAAGTCCAACCCTTTTCCGGGCTCTCGTTAAAGAAGGTGTATGTCGAATCGCTCAGGTCTATGTATGCATCAAACGAAGTTGATGGGGAGTCCTTCACGGCACAATCGACACAGGGACGACTATCGCTCACTTCCTTACTAGAGTTTGGAGTATCGTCGGAAACAACGAAGTTGTTTGAATGCGTTTCCAACCCTTCTTCTTGGTTATCGTCTTGGAAAAGATTATTGAAACTTTCCTAAGTTCTTTTATCCAATCAATAATTAGATCTTCTAGTTGAAATAATTCATCGAGAAGCATTTCTCCTAGAATATCCGGTTGGGAGCATTCGAGGGAGAGATAGGGATTATTTTTACTTTCGCCCCTCTTAAGGATACTAGGAAATGATGGGTCTATATAGTGGGGTTTATAATTTAGAAAATAACATTCTAATTCTTTATGGTTACCACCACATAATTGACACCACATAGTACCATAAGAGTGCCGAAAGTAAAAAGTATCAGTATCACTCATGTTTGTGTCAGAAATTACCAACCGTCGGGATCTTACGGTTCTGTTTTCAGTAACTGAAACTTGGGCACGGGGGCGTGTTGAGTGGGCACGGCCCCGTGTTCAGCTTACTGTCTGACTTAAAACAAGATTGCCAGTTCCAATGATTGGGCACGGGGCGTGTTCAGCGGGCACGGCCCGTGCTGAGTTCTGCAGAAGCTGAAAAACTAAGAAAAATCCTAAAAAAATGAAAAATAAGAAAAAACGATTAGGCCATTGATTCCTAACTTTCTTAAAATCCTTGTGTCCCCGGAAACGGCGCCAAAAACTTGATGCGTGTGAAGTGTTATATATATTAGGTGTATATTTTAAGCCCCTTTAACACTTTTTTAGTCAAGTTTTAAATTTATAAAACACGATATTTACTAACACTAGACACACATATGGGCAAGTGCACCCATCGTGAGCGTCGTATAGTGTTGGTAAGATACCGAGGTCGTCCAAGGACACAAGAGCTTTTAATACCGGTTTATCCTCAACGTCTAATCAAATCAAAAAGAGTAAAATGCACGGATAGTCCCTGTGGTTTTGCAAAGTTTCACCTATAGTCCCCAGATTTTGGAAATTACACTCCTAGTCCCTGTGGTTTAACAGTTTGTTACTCGGATAGTCCCTGGAGTGGATGACGGTTAGTTTTCTCTGTTAAGTGGATGTGAAATGACAAATTTACCCTTCATCTTCTCCATAAACACACACTCTGACTCTCTCTGTCTCTATCTCTCTCTCTCTCTCTCTCAAGAAAAGCCCCACCACCTACCGTCACCAGCACCACCACTGCCACCACCACCTGCCACCACCCACCACCCACACCACACCACCACCTACCCCACACCACCACCACCTGATGCAACACGACAAGCATCAACCAGCGAGCTACAATTCCCAATTCCCAAATTCAAGCCCTAATTCCTTTGATCCACAAATAAATCATATTTCAGCGAATGATCTTGTGAATTACATTGGGGGTTTTAATCTGAGTACAGAAACGAACAAGATGCATCAAAAAAATGATTACCGAAAATGAATAGAATATACCCTTGAAGCATCTAATCGATGAAAGATTGGGGGTGTTTGCAGAGGAGAATTGGTATTGTTCAGTACGAAAGATTCTAAACAGGCTTCCAACATCACCCCCATCGTCATCCTTCGCCACCATAGTCGCTCTCTTCACTGTTCATGATGAACTCTTAACCAAAACGACCAGAACTGCATGTTTGTGGCTGAAAAAAGGTGCGTAGACTCGAACCCAACTCGAACCACCAGTATCCACCACCTGTCGGACTTTAACACGCCATCAAACACCACCACAGCACCGCCGCCCTCATCATCACTACAACATCGCCTCCCACGACATCACCACGCCTCCCGTCGCTGCCACCAGACACACCTAACGCCTCCCTTCTTAGCAGTTACACACCACCCACCACCTAACACCACCACCCCGTCTCCGTTCCACCTGTTGAGTCCACCCCTGCCATTGCCTTTAGTTGATTGGAGTCGTCAACGACAGTGCCCGGTCACACACACACCCACATCTCTTGTCTCTCTCTAGATTCTTTCTAACTGTCTCTAAGTTGAATGAAATCAATGGGTGAAATGAATGACGGCAGGTGGTGGTTGCAGTGGTGGTGCTGGTGATGGTAGGTGGGGTGGGGCTTTTCTTGAGAGAGAGAGATAGAGATAGACTGGTGTTTATATATGCGTGTGTGGTTTTTTTTATATTTTAATAAAAGCAAGGGGTAAATAAGTAATTTTGGATAGAGTTAACAGAGAAAACTAACCGTCATCCACTCCAGGGACTATCCGAGTAACAAACTGTTAAACCACAGGGACTAGGAGTGTAATTTCCAAAATCTGGGGACTATAGGTGAAACTTTGCAAAACCACAGGGACTATCCGTGCATTTTACTCAATCAAAAAGTTTAGAAAAATGTTTTAAACTAAGAAAAATAAAAACTAACTAAAAATTCTGAAAAATAAAAATAAAAGAAAAAACAGATAGACAAGATGAATCACTTGGTTCCGACTCGTATCTAGTGTAACCTTTGATTATTTCCGCACTTTTGCATTTTTTAAGAGATTATCTTAGTTATTGTGGTAGGCCCCTCTTTTGAAGGTGACGTTACCCTCACCCCAGTAGTTTGAGTCAGCAAGGATACAATCCTAAAAGGGTGGATTATTGAAAGATAATTAATTAAGTTATTAATGCAAATTATGGTAGGCCCCTCTTTTGGAGGTGACGTTACCCTCGACTAAGTAGTCTGAGTCAGCAGGGATACAGTCCTAAATAGCCGGGTTATAGTATTATAAGTAGTTAACTTATGAGGGGATCAAAGAGTTTGGACCCCCGCCATCCAATACCGTTAAGTATTGAAGGAGGTCATACTAAATTTGACCCAGGTCCATTGCAGGACCTCTAAACGCTGAACAATGGCAAGACCTTTACCAAACCGTTCCCTTAACCCCCGACCAGGTAGCCAACATACCTCCATATAGACCGTGGAGATATGAATGGTGAAAATCTTTTATTTTATATAGACAGTAAAATAATGCCAAGACACCACGGACAAACGATAAGGAAAGATCACCTTCAACATAAGAAACTAGTTATTAAAGTCATTAAGACAAAACCAAGTAAAAAGTGCGAAAAAAATAAAAATAAAAAGTATTACACTAGACACTTTGTCTTCACCAAGTGATGTAAGAGACTTAGGCAACCATGGCCTTGATTGTCAAGAACTCTTACGATCAATCTTGGATCCCGAGATGACTCACACACTCTACGATGGACAATGGATGATGGTGTTATGGTGGTGGTGGGTGGTGGGTGAAGTGTGAGAGAGGTGATGTGCCAAGGGATGGTTTGAGCTTGAGCCAAGCACTCCTATTTATAGGCTGAACAGAAGCTCGGGCACGGTCCCGTGTTCAGTGGGCACGGCCCCGTGTCCACGTCCTTCTCTTTCTTCATTTAATGCAGCTTTGTCTTATTAGTTGACCACGCCCCCGTGTCCGCTGAGCACGACCTCGTGTGCAGAAGAATCTTTGTACTATGAAGATTTGCCTGGATTGTGCGAATCTTATAGTTGACCACGGCCCCGTGTCCGCTGAGCACGGCCCCGTGGTGGGCAATAGAAGCTTCTACAACTTTGTCTTTTCTGCTGACACTTGGGCACGCCCCCGTGCTGGCTGAGCACGAGGCGTGTTCAGTCTTCTGTTATCTTGTTTTGCTTGGGAAGATGCTGTCGTGGGGTCGGGCATATCACGTCTTGTTCCTTTTCTTGTATTTATGTTAGATTTTGATGTCTTTTTGCTTCTTTTGTTAATTTGAGCTTATTTAATCCTGAAAATACAAAAGGAAGACAAAAGCCCACTTTTTCCAACATTAGTACTAAAAAGGGGTTAGTTTTATGCCACAATTGATGAAATTTATATGTTGCATTTTGCACACATCATTGTTTATAAAAATGCAATTTATAGGGTGCGATGGAGACTGTTTTGGAAAAAATAGACAACCCATTAAACTCGACTCCAACATAAAGAAAATAGTCGACGTGGGCTTGGGGGAGGAAAAGGTTAAGTTGATGAAAGAGTCCTTTTTTTGTAATCTTTCATCAGTAGTTAACAAAAGGGAGTCTTCGGCAACTCTCGTTGAAGTTTTATCCAAGTATTACAATAGTTCAAACAAGATTTTCGAGCTGCCCAATGGGATCTCTTTCAGTTTTTGTTCAAAAGAGGTGGCCGACATCATCGGTATGGAAGACAAGGGGGTCGACGTTCATGAATATGAAAAGCAATGCTCACGAAGCTCTTTTGTATTTCCTCCAAAAGCATTGAGCAAACCCACAACTGTAGATTTGAAGAAAAATTGAAAGATATGTCTGTAGATGATGATGCGAGCAAGAAGTGCTTTAAAGAGTTGATGTCCTACTTTCTCGTAGAGCAAGTGCTCTTATGTGCGAGGGATGCCAAGAAGCTGCGTAAAATTTATTGGCCTTTGGTCGAAAATATTGACTGTCGGAAAAATTGCAATTGGGCTAAAGAAACGTGGAACCACTTGCACACTTCGCTTGAAGATCTGAAAATATGGTGTGCGAAAAAAGCAACTGGGCAACATGCTTACATCGGTGCAGCTCCCGTCTTGGAGGTATTTTATAATATTTTGGGTGCTGCTTCTTGTTTTTATTGTTTTACTTGTATAATTTTTATTTTTTCTTAATACTCTCAATACCATTTTAGACAATTATATATGAGCGCATAGAGAAGCTGCGACCAGGAGTTTATCAAATTGACACACCCCTCATCCAGAAGTACACTTCAAAAAGGCTATCTATAAATGATTGGGAATCAATATTTAATCAATTGACTTCTGATGATGTAAGTAATCTAGAAGTACACACTTTATTAATTTTATTTTGAGTACATCCATTTAATTGTCATTTTTCCATTATTTTCCATATTGCAGTTTGCCCGCATTGTACTTGCTCGAGTGAGGGAATTCCAGCTGTCTCTAAGGATAACTCATCTATCATACAGGAACTTGGTCATTTATCGCTAACTCCAATGGGCGATCTCGATAGGGAGACGCATCAAAGTGAAGGTGATGTTTTCTAAAACTGGGTCTTGTTAAAAGTGGGTTGCATAATTAACTATATGTGTTTGGTTGCATAATTAACTATATTGCAGATGTTGTTGCTTCTGCTTATGTTGTTGCTTCTGTTGCCAATGTAGAATACATATGAATTATGGTTGCATAATCATATGTAGAATACAATGTAGAATTCATCGGTAGCAGGAGCAGCAACATTGGCAACAGAAGCAGCAACATAAGCAGAAGCAGCAACATCTGCAATATAGTTAATTATGCAACCAAACACATATAGTTAATTATGCAATCCAATTTTAACCAGACCCAGTTTTAGAAAACATCACCTTCACTTTGATGCGTCTCCCTATCGAGATCGCCCATTGGAGTTAGCGATAAATGACCAAGTTCCTGTATGATAGATGAGTTATCCTTAGAGACAGCTGGAGTTCCCTCACTCGAGCAAGTACAATGTGGGCAAACTGCAATCTGGAAAATAATGGAAAAATGAGAATTAATTGAATTTACTCAAAATAAAATTAATAGAAGTGTGTACTTCTAGATTACTTACATCATCAGAAGTCAATTGATTAAATCTTGATTCCCAGTCATTTGCAGATAGCCGCCTTTCTGACGTGTACTTCTGGATGAGGGGTGTGTCAGTTTGATAAACTCCCGGTCGCAGCTTCTCTATGCGCTCATATATAATTGTCTAAAAAGATATTGAGAGTATTAAGAAAAAATAAAAATTATACAAGTAAAACAATAAAAACAAGAAGCAGCACCCAAAACATTATGAAATACCTCCAAGACGGGAGCTACACCAATGTAAACATGTTGCCAAGTTGCTTTTTTCACACACCATGTTTTCAGATCATCAAGCGAAGTGTGCAAGTGGTTCCATGTTGCTTTAGCCCAATTGCAATTTTCCCGCCAGTCAACATTTTCGATCAAAGACCAATAAACTTTGCGCAACTTCTTGGCATCCCTCGTATATAAGAGCACTTGCTCTACGAGAAAGTAGGGCATCAACTCTTTGAAGCACTTCTTGCTCGCATCATCATCTACAGACATATCTTACAATTTTTTCTTCAAATCTGCAGCTGTGGGTTTGCTCAATGCTTTTGGAGGAAATACAAAAGAACTTCGTGAGCATCGCTTTTCATATTCATGAACGTCGGCCCCCTTGTCTTCCATACCTATGATGTCGGCCACCTCTTTTGAACAAAAACTGAAAGAGATCCCATTGGGTAGCTCAAACAACTTGTTTGAACTATTGTAATACTTGGATAAAATTTCAACGAGAGTTTCCGAAGACTCCCTTTTGTTAACTACTGATGAAAGATTACCAAAAACGGACTCTTTCATCAGCTTAACCTTTTCCTCCCCCAAACCCAAGTCGACTATTTTGTTTATGTTGGAGTCGAGTTTAATGGGTTGTCTATTTTTTTTCAAAACAGTTTCCATAGCACCCTATAAATTGCATTATTATAAACAACATTTTTAAACAGTAAAACCAACACAAGATCACAAAGGGAGTTCAAAAAAACAAAAATTGTAATGTGTTAAGCACTAGCAAACATGTTGTTATGATAGGTATGTGTCATCATGGGAATTTGATGTCTAAACCTTT
Source organism: Helianthus tuberosus (assembly GCA_030545235.1). NCBI lineage: Eukaryota > Viridiplantae > Streptophyta > Magnoliopsida > Asterales > Asteraceae > Helianthus > Helianthus tuberosus. Next base: position 51,546,510 of record CM060364.1, read on the forward strand.
TTGTCATTAAAGAGTGTTAAAACAGTTATGGGCGTACACAAGTAAACAAGTAGATAGTACTTATTCAGTTATACCTCTGTGTGCTATATATGTTGGGGATGCAATGCAATGGTTGTAAATCATTTAAGAATGTTAGGGTAAAGCAGAGTAAAACTCTAAAAATAGGTGAATACAATAGAAAACATGTAGAGAGACACATTTTCTTTGACATTTGCTCTCCAACAAAAATATTAAACAAATAACCTCTAATTATTAAATATAAATTTTGACAAATAAACTCTGATTATCGAACGTCATGATCATACGACTCATCACTGGTGTTTGCCAACTGATCGGAAAAGAAAACTGATTCAGATTCAATGTGAACAACAAAAAACCCCCAAAGAACTCTCAACTTGATCAAAACAATCCCCAGTTAATCAACAAAGTAGTACACTACAAGTAAGATGAAAACTAACCGGAAGCAAAACGATTTGATGAAGAATCTTGTAATCGTACAAGGAGAAATGACAAGATTTATAGAAGGGAATTTTGGAACGTTCGAGTGAAGGGAAGGAATTTGGAGAGTTGGGTAATTTGAATTTGGAGCATTTTTCAACGGTGTCTTAATGATTATGTGCTAGAATCTAGGAATAAAAAAGTAATAAATTAAAGATAAAATCTAAAGGATAATAATAAAAATATAAAAATAACATACCAGGTACTATATTTGGTAAACGGGTAATACATATCGGGTAATCGGGTCAGGTTTTTACTAATCTCATACCCGAACCCGATTTTTTTTTATTTTTAAACCCATGCCCGAACCCGAAAACCCGGCCCGTATGCTTTGGGTTTCGGGTTTTCCCATTGGGTTTGGGTTTTTCTGTCATCCAGGCCCGGATTAAGTGTTCAAGTCATTTTATAGTTAAATCAATGGTGTTTGCCAGTTCTCTAGATAATCAATACCAAACCAACAAAAAGCCTCCAAAAAAAAACCCCCAAAAAAACTGATACTTGTAAGTTTTACTTCAAAATTGAGGTAATCATTCAAACAATCAAATAATGTAGGAACGTATGGTAATTATACAAAATTTAAGTCAAAAACGATCAGATGGTCAACAAATAGATGCATCGATCGTTTTGGTGCCACCATCGATCGTTTTGGTGCCACCATCGATCGTTTTGCTTAACCCTAGAAGTACGAACGATCGACGGTAGGAGCAATCGATGAACACATGCGAGAAATGAATAACTGAGTAGAAGGAGAAGAAACGATCTTGGTCTTCAAAGGGGGGAAACAGATGAGGAGAAGGAGAAGGAGAAGAAACGGATGTTAAAAATACCTGAGTAGAAGGAGAAGAAACGGATGTTAAAAATATGGTCATATGATAAAAGCGCAACATCTGTTATGGTTCATCCATTTCGCCCAAATAAAGTAATTGCCAAAAACGTCGATCATTGTGACTTACTCTTCTGATATATATATTATGCATCTATTTATACATAACACACCATATTATCTATTTTACATATTGGATAATAATGTAAAATTGAAAATATGGTGTGTTATGGATTAATTGCTGGAGTAAGCCAACAATTATTTTAAGTTTAATGATTATGATTAATGTAATGTGACATTTTGCCTGCCCCATTCTCGAACAGAATACTAATCATTTTAAACTAGTGGGGATTTACAGCGCTATCGCGGCGGGTTGACAATCGGTGCCGGTTCGGTTTGTTACATTGTCGGTATGATACGGACACTCAGTATACTAATCAACACGTGTTTTACATCGATCGAAAATCATAAAAACCCACACCGGTACTGATGTTGTTTGGGCGCTACTGGTTCGTTTTGTCATGGTATCGATATCGATATGGGTACCCACATAAAAACAAACACATATTGTTGCAGACAAGGTTGTATAAATAAGATACAATCAAAACCGAAAACCATAAAAAAATACGAGCACTGATATCAACATCATCAAAAGATAATAAATACTTTGTTATAGGGGTGTGCATGGGTAGGTTTGGATCGGTTTTGGTCTAAAACCATAACCATAACCGCGATGTCGGTTAATGGATAAGCATAACCATAACCGATCGGTTATGGCAGTTATGGTTAATCGGTTTTGATGGTTATAGTGAAATAAACATTCAAACAAAACGACAAAACAATTTGAAAAACCCATAAATACTAAAAATCTTCAATCAGAAACATCAAAAGATTCGTAAGGTTATGTTTTTCTTTTGTATTCCAACAAAAGAAAATTCACTTAATTTATGATTTTATTATTATTATTATTATTATTATTATTATTATTATTATTATTATTATTATTATTATTATTATTATTATTATTATTATTATTATTATTATTATTATTGGATCCCCTTCTTATTCCATCCACTTCAAACATTCCACATATGCTAATTTAAAAAATAAAGTTGGTTAATTGTATACGAGTCGTATAACGTTATACGGCCTGTATACAAGTCTTAAAACAGTTCTTGTATGTTGAGTATACGATCGAATAAAAAATTAAAAACGTTGTATACGACTCGTATCACTTTATACGAGCCATATAGTCGACGGTGAAAATGTGAAGGTTATTATGATGACCATACGCGACAAGGTGGTGTTTTTGGAGGGAAGAGATTCACAGTTATGCGACAAAAATTGATGTTTTGAATAATTTTTGTGCAGGTCAGACTGTGGGTCAAAATATATTATTTAGTCAAATTCTTACCATGTTGAATAAGATATATAATTTTTATATTTATTTTTTAATTGCGCCTCAGGCGTACGTTCGATTTCATATGATTATGACCAAAAAGTCAAATTCTTACCATGTTGAATAAGATATATAATTTTTATATTTATTTTTTAATTGCGCCTTAGGCGTATGCCTGAGTTCGCCTTGAGGCTTACGCCTACTATCTTTTATTACTTAGTATCTGTTATATTCTTACCAATATTTCAATTTCAAATCGAAACGGAACGTTTGAATGTGGTTATGGAAAAAGGAAAAAAGATAAATAAATAAATAAACGTGAAGCTTCAATTGAATAATGAAAAGGATCATGTCAATCGTCGGTCAGAATACCGGGTAAAAGATGTGAGCTTATATTAAAAAAAAGTTTTAAAATGCCTCGACTTTTTAGTTCGCTCAGGGCCTCCAAAAACGTTGAACCGGCCCTGACGAGATTCTTCGAGAACTAGTAAAAGGAGAAAATACGGAACGAGATTTTTCGAGAACTAGAAAAGGAGAAAATACGGAACGAGATTCTTCGAGAACTAGAAAAGAAGAAAATACACAACGAGATTCTTCCACTAATTAGTTAGTAGTCATTACTTCTTAATGATGAGCAGTTGGTCGATGACATGATAGATAAAATGCAGAAATCTTGTAGTGCAAGAGCGAGTATGAAGATAAGTTAAAGATAAGTCAAGAACAAAGAAGAACACTTGAAAAAAACGTATAGAACTTGGAAGTATTTCCTTGGCTCTTACGGAATTAAGGAAATTACCAGAATCAATTTGTAAACTCAAACATCTGAGATACTTGAATTTATCAAATTCAGATATAGAAGCTTTACCTGAGTCGATTATGTATCTCCAAAACTTGCGCCCATTTGTAACCCAACTAAAATCTCATAACTGAGAATCTCATCCCTCCAAAACCACCACCTTGTCGAGTATGGTCATCATAACCAATAACCTTCACCTTTTCACCGTCGACTATACGGCTCATATAAAGTGATACGGGTCGTATACAACGTTTTTAATTTTTTATTTGATCGTATACTCAACATACGAGAACTGTTTTATGACTTGTATACGGGTCGTATAAGGTTATACGACTCGTATACAATTAACCAACTTTATTTTTTAATTAGTATATGTGGAATTGACGAAGACGCACTAACAACGTCAGACATTGTTATAGGTGATGAAGAAACCCTAAAACGGAACATAATCCCAGATTGTCTAAAGAAGCGTTTTTATCATGTGTCATATGGTAACAACTACCAAGGGGATATTCAGATCTCTATTCGGTTATCTTTCCGAGCTTTTACACACGAATATATGGTTCCCAATTTATAAAATATCAGGTCAGTGGGAAATGTTTTAAAAATCAGATGCAACTTTAAGGCACGTTTTACCTTAATCACGTCTTCCATGAAGTCATAGATCCGACAATAGGGACCATGGATCTTATGCCCACCCGAGACCGACCTCTGGATTACACGTGTTGAATGATCGATAGAAACTTCTTCGAGCTAACTGCCGATATCTTGTCCTTCTTATCTTGCTATTAAACGAGATTGTTCTCCACAACGACGATATGCTTGTTGACTGTCACATGAATAAGTCAACGCGCATTCTTGTTTGCAACTTGCAAGTATACTAGCTAATAAAATATGTTTAACTTGTAATATATATACGGTATAACCTTTACCCCGAAAGCCCACATTATATATATTTTTAATTCTTAAACGTACACATATTTATAAGCTTTACGTTCCGTATCTCGTTTTTAATGCTCGAAATAAATAGAAGTAATTATATTTACTCCATTTAATTGCCCGAGATAAATCAAATTCAATATCTACGTTTAATATTTAATGTACAAGCATATATATGTATGTATATATTTAATTCTTAAATATAAACGGTTATGGTTTTCTTGGTTAATAGTGATGTGTATTCTCTTAAAACATGAAATACTGTATCGAGCCATATTTCTTGTGTCAATGCCCAGACACAAGAAAAACACAACCCACTTAGACACACCAGACAAACATAAAACCACGCCCAAACACAAGAAAAATACAACCCACTTGGACACACCAGACAAACATAAAACCACACCCCAGAAGTGTAGGGGCTTATTTGTAAAGAGTATTTGTTTTGGTCAAAAATCACACAAGGATAATGTAACCAAATCTGATTTTTGTGAGGTTGGATGCTTGGTTAGATGAACAAATGTATGAACAATAATTGAGAGAAAATGGCAATGAACACAAGGATCTATACGAGGAAAAAGCCCTTGATTAGTGTATGATCTCCGGCATAAAAAACCTCAGATAGTGAAAACTATCACTATCAACTATACTGATCACAAAAGGTTACAACTTCGGAAATATTGAGCTTGTTACAATGGTTACTAGTGTGTGTGTATTCGAGAGCGAGTAGTAGAAGTGTTGTTCGATAATCAGAGTGCAAATGCTTTCTAAATTAGCTCAATACCCCTATTAATCTTAGCCAAAAATATCCTCAACTAACTATCCGAAATTTCCGCCATCTACCCACGTTCACCACCAACGGTCTTCAGCTCATGCACGTGCAAAAAAAGAGAGAGCATATTCCCATTGAATCTCGGTTGGAATAAGTCTTCTACGAAATGCACCTGCAAAACAAAGCCAAAGGGTAATGGAAACAATTGTTAGTTTAAGAATACCAGTGAGGATCCTTAATCCTTAGCCTTCCTGCACCAATTCCTAAGGATCCTTGATCCAAGCCAAACCGAGGATACGTGATCCATAAGCACTAAAATTCTATCCCTAACAATTACCCCCAAACATGACTGGTTGGATTCTAATCAGATAAGTCATGTTTCATTTAATTCTGGACTAGCCGTTAGTTGTAGATATAGCCGTTATAGGTTTGACGTCAGCACAGATCATCCCTGCAACAAATCATGATTATAAATAGGTTAGAGATAGGGATGAAATTCTCTATTTAAATCCAAGATTTCTCCCTTTAAATCCTCATTCGAATATTCATCAGGTACATCTCTTCCCTTCTCTCTTAAATTCTCAGTCTCGATCCTCTATTTCTTCCCCAAAAATCCATGGCCAAGATGATAACCCGGTCCTCACCAACCAAGAATCTTGAAAATAACAGCCCTCCGAAGAGTCAGGGCCTCACCAAAAATCCTTCCTTGGAACTCTGTTGTTTCACTGGTCCAGAAATCGATCAGTTGCGTCATTGTTTTTTTTATGGAACGATCTTCGGGCCCTTCGACTCTTCGATGAAGAGTGATTGTAAGCCTGAGGCTTGGGTCACCTTTCCTGCTGCTCCGTTCCAGATAGGTTTTAGCTATCCTTTCCCGCCGTTCACACAGAGTTTCTTTACCTTGACCGGCTTGTGCTACATACAAGCCATGTCGATGCTGTGGAGAGTCCTCTTCACACTCGAGCAGATCATAGAGCACGAGGGTATAGACATAGGGCTCTCTGAACTTAGCCACATGTACAACCTGGTTAGCTATGGGTCTCACCGTTTCCTTTTCAAACATAAGCCACAAAAACCTCATCCACTCCTGAAAGTCACCAAGAACGACACTAATTGGAGAAATCAGTTCTTCTTTGTGAGGAGATATTCCATTCCAAATGGAAACTATCTTCCCAAAAAATGGAACACCTAGGGTAGGATATAGGATCCTTAGGCTAGGACCATGGAAAGATCTTTTCTTTTTCGTAGAGGATAATTGATGCTTATTTTTCTTGTCTGTGCAGCTATCACCTTATCAAGCATACAGGATACACCTGCCATACCGAAAAGACTCAGTGCCTTCTGGAATCTTGATCCAGCTGTTAGAACATTCCAACCAAGGATAAAGGATTCACAAGAAGTTTCTTCCACTTCCTACACCATGTCAAGTAAGTATCCATTTATGTAAATATATAATTGAAAAATAATTAATGAATACTTATCTGTTTTATGTGTTTGTAGGCGCTGCAAAATTATCTAAGTCTGCCTCCAAATTTGGTGTAAGCGACATCCAGGACATCGTTCCCCTAGATCTATCAAGAAGGAGTTGGCTGCAAGCCAAAGCATCCCCGAGGGCAAAGGCATGAGCACCCGGGACAAAGCTGGAAACAAAAGGAAGAAACCCTTCGAGCCCACCGGTGATCTCCCTCTGATCGAACAACAGCTCCATGAAGTCGTCTCTGAGGTAAGGATCATATATCCTAAAAGTTGCACCTTGTCTAAGGATAAATGATCCTGGATGATATTTTCTTTGTTTGCAGAAATTTGCTGAGATCCAGATCCTTCAGGGCCAACACTTGGCTGATGCTCAAGAGCGTATCCTTGACCTCTAGACCATTACAGTTGCCAAAGACAAAAGGATTGCTCACCTGGAGAAGGAAAACAAGTCGTTGCAAAAGCAGATCCTTCTTGCTGATATAACTGCTAACAAGGAGCGGTTGGAAATTGATGAAGCCAAGAACTCTCCTGCTATTGTGACGCTGAAGATCAGGCTTCAGATGGCCAAGGAAGCTGTTGATCCTTCCTTCGACATGTTGAATGGGATGTGGATGCTTGGAAGCATAGGCTTCATGAGCTTGGGGACAACGAGGATGTTGAGGAGGTGCTGACCATTGAGGCTGGTGGAAGCGGTGGCAAGGATCCTGTGGATGCGGCTAAGGCTGGAGGCAGTGGTGAAGGTGGTGAAGCTAAGATGGATGATGCGGCCAAGGCATAGGCTCCGACAAATGGGCGATGATGGATATTATAGACGAGGCCGGAGCCCATTTTTTAGGATTTGTGGTTTTTGGTTAATGGTGTTTTGATTCTGAACAATTATGGTATGTAGTTTGAACAATAGATTCTAGGGTTAAGGATCACTTGTGACAACTGTGTTCTGTAATCGATGTCCAATGTAAAACAATGTTGGTTATCAATAAAACAATGTGCTTGGGTGTTATTATGCGTGTGATTGTGTTTGATGATTTTACAATTTGATGCGATTCCAATTTCAAGCTTTAAATCGCTTTTTGGAAGGTTATACGCAAACCGGTGCGTAAACGCAGTCAGTATAATGCAACAAACACTCTGGAATAGTGACATAAGCTTAACATACCTTAAATAACCTCCACATAACTTAGAAATAAGCTTTGGATGGTTTGGTGTGTTGAAATCAAGTTTGTTCGATCGCAGGGACTAATTGTGTCAAATTGCGAAACTATACCGATTTGTATAGTAACGAACATTCCGGAACTTCATAATAAGTTAAACATACCCTAAATATCCTTTACATAGCTAGAAATAGGCTTTGAGGGGTTCGGTATGCTAAAATAAACTTATTTGACCAATAGGGACTAAAAGCGTCAAAAAGTGCACAAGTTTGCATTTTCGCGCATATCTTACGTTCTGAATATATCCGGACATCCAAAAATTTATGTAATCATTAAAATATTTTATTTTAGTGACTGGCTTGATAAAATTCCATTCGTCGCTTAATTTGGATCGTTTTTGCGTTCGTTACGACTTCCGTCGTAATTAACCGAACAACGTAACCGTACGACCAAACGAGCCGACATCCGAGATATTTTTGAGCATGTTTTAAGTTCCCTATACTTTAACTTCATTTTAGAGCCTTGAAATGAGGTTAACGGGACTTAAACGTGTCAAAAATGAGCCGAAATGCAAGTTTCTGATGTGCAAGGACCTGTTTTGACAATCTGCCAAACTTCCTTACACGGGCTGCGTAAGGTGAGGCATGTTATTTACGCGGGCCGTGTGACACCATCAGATAGAATGTTCAGTTTCAGCAATCTGGGCTGAATTCAGGGGTTTTAATGCAACTTTTGCAATACCTTGAGCTGGTTTTCGGCCCCCATTGTATTCTAATACCATGTACCCACATGTATGGCCAAGATTACACCCTCAAAACACTTGGAATCATCCTATTGATCCTAACTTCCTATAAATAGCAAGCTTCCTCATTTGGGTTTTTCACACCTTGATTCAATCTCTGCTCTAAGTTGAGGTTTTAACACCTCATACCTGAGTAATATTGAATCAAAACACCTTCTTGGACCCTTTGTAAGTCCTCTTCTTGCTTGTTCTTGTATTTCAAGCATGAAAGTCAAACAAAGTTTGACTTTCAGCTTTGACCAGTCAATGGTCAACACAAAGTTCCGTTGAACTTTGCAACGTGAGCGTAATCACGATGGTTATAGTCCCTTGTGACTATACCTACTGATTAACACGTTGACTAGGCGTAGTGACAAGTCGTAGTTTCGGCCAAAATGCGTATTTATGCGCATTTTGTAACCAAACTACTCTTGGGTATCAAAACTGTTTGTTATGATACCAAAACCTGTTTTCTAACTTAACTAAACATGTTTTAGCATGTTTAGCTCGTCACTTTTAGTTTAGTGCTTGTGTAGAGTCGTAAGTCAAGCGGACTAAACACCCGCTTAGACTTTCGAACTCGACCCGTTTGGTCGATTATTAGGATCTGACCAAACATGATTAGTGACCATAGTTGCATAGGGAATAACCTTCCGAGGTTATACCTTATGGTCACTTAGGTTTAATTAGTTGTATGATAGGTAGTTTATATGCCTTAGGTAAATGACCAAAATGCCCTTTTCATGCATAATTGGTAATTAAGCATATGTAACATAAAATTTTGTCACGTAACTGATTATGCAACATATTTAAACATGTTTAGGCATATAATACTTGTCATAGGACTAGTTAGACGTCTCGAACGCGCTTATGCGCGCACGACGCATTAACGTAGCATAAGCTACCTTAATGGGTCATAACGGGTCGAAATCACTTAGGTTAGGTTCCGATCTTGAGTGTAGACTTTGTTAAACCATATCACATGAGTTCCAACACTCATTTGGTTTACAAGATCTCATTCTATCCGATCTTCAGATTGAGGTGTTGATTGTTTGTTTGACTAGTGGTTCGATTACTAGGTGCTACTTGATTTCTCTGGTTTACTTGAGTTTGTTGAAGTTCTATTGATTGAGGATACTTTGCACTTCATGTGAGTACATAGTTCCCCTATTTTACTAATTTCAATTGTTTTGGGGTGATTCATATGTATCAAAACGATTTTTGATATTTTAAAAATGGTTTCAAAAACGATTAAGATGGTTTATACTAAACTAATAACGATTTCAATAATGTGAACGAACTTGTTGGTTGTAGTTACATAACGAATGACATTCATTAATTTTGGCCGAACCGACCAGTATTAGGTTATGGTACCATAGGATCTTATAAATCCCGTTATCAGATTGCACCCATGGTTATGTGTGGGTTATGTGGGTAACGACTGAATCTGTGAGTGTTAATTTACCCTTTGGTGGTTTGTTAATGCGAGAAGCGAGATAGTCGAGTCACGAAGGTTTGAATGTTATTAGCTAGACGACCATAAATAGTTTTCACAATTAAAACGAGGATGATTTAAACGATTTAAACGAGTTAACGATTTGGAAACGATTTGAACAAGATTAAATGAGTTGGATAAACGATTGGTTTTTGGTTAAGTGTTTAGATAACGAGACGGGTGTAATATGGTGAAAACATGGTAGATACGCCGCTGGTACTTCTTATATATAAGTGTTTTCAACATATTACATACCGTGGCGCTATTTAGTTCACTTGGGTAAACGATTTTGAAACGATGTCACATAACGATGTTTTAAAAAGGATATAAACCATACGAGATTTATTAAACGAGTTAATACGAAATGTTTTACAATTTGGTTTACTAAAACAAATGTTTTTGGGTTAAGAATCATGGCTACGAGGTTTTATAAATTATAACCCGCTTGATTTGAGTTGGTTAATTTCGTTGCAATATTATACTCTTTTCAAAACAAGGTTTTTAATAAAGTATTGCAACATGTAAACTAGCCATGAATCCGACACTCTTATAAAACCTATGTGCACGCCAGCATTTCCTTGCTGACTTTGTTTTTAAATATGTTTCAGGTGTTGATGCTTGATGTTGATTGCTAGGATGCATGAGTCACATAGGATCTGGACGAGGCCTTAGTGACATAATAATAGTGATAGTCAATATGTAACTTGTTGTTTTGTGTTAAAACAATGTAAATTACTTAATGAATCAATAAAACGAAACTTTTTGTATCCATGGTTGTGAAACAATAATTCTGTTACAACACTCTCCGACGTTTCCCCCACGATTTGTTGTTTTACGTGGTCGTGGTGTGACATCACTAATCCTTTGGACAATAGGGGGTGGCAAAGGTGGATGGATCCTTCTGTTTTATGGAGGATGAAACCTTTGGTGCCCCTCACCTTTTATTTCCTACACTTCATGAACTATTAGTATGGATACCCTTTGCAAACCCAAGTGGACGGGCCACGTTTTGCTGGTAGAAACATGGGTAGGAAATTTTGACAACCTTTAAAAGGGTTTTTAAATAAATAAAACTTAACCTTTTGACTATATTTTGTGTTTCTCTTGAGTGTTATCATGTTTACATTTATTTGCCAAATTTATAGCATTTTATCTTTAGAATTTACAAGTTATCAGAAAGAATACCAAACATGTGTCAAAACCAGTTCATGTCAAAAGATTGAAAACTATATGATCAAGGATCACATATCCTGTTGTCAAAGGATAAGGGTAACATTAATAAACCAGAAATAAAATAAAGGCAAATGAAGGATCATACCAGTGAATCCAAGTTAGGATTCAATATCCTTAACACTTACAATTATGCTAATAAGACATGAGAACCAATAGAAAGTTAGGATCCTTGATCCTTAGCTGTTTGGCTTCGGAAACCTGTAACAATACATAACTTTGGACTAAGCTATACATCACATGAGAGAATCATTAGAAACTGGGGACAAGCCCAACAAGCTGGGGACAAGCCCAACAAGCTGTGGACAAGCCTAATAAACTGGGAACAAGCCCAAAAACTGGGGACAAGCCCAAAAGACTAGGGACAAGCCCAAAAACTGGGAAAAAGCCCAAAAACTAGGGACAAGCCCAAATATACTTGTCTAAACTGGAGTATGGCCCAAACTGGTGACTATCCCAACGTGAGTGACATGAAAATACCAAAACCTTAGCTAACGTGAAAACGTTAGAAACCTTAGGAACGGATGTATGGTACGTCTACCATTATACTTAGGATCCTGCATATAGCCAATAGCAATGAAATTGTCAGCCCCTAAAGCGGGTACTGGTTCCATTGGCTCGAACTATACTTGGATAATCGCGCGCAACTGGCAAGGGTGTCGAACCCAATTCGTGTGAAAGGTGAAGACCTTTAAACCGTAGAAGCTAATGGATACCTTAGACTGGGGACAAGCCCAAAAACTTTGGAGAGGTGGCCAACCCCTTGATCCTTTGTCAAAAATGCATATAAATCTAACATCCTTTCCTCATAACAAATGATTTAACGAACTCATAAAATAAGAAGTAAATCATTACTAGAATGAGGATCATATATCCTCTAAAGATCCTCAACATGAACTAAGTATCAGGATATTTAAGGATCCTCGATCCTTCTTACATGAAGTATTTCTTTAGATGAACAACATTCTAAGCTCTTGGTAAGAGGTCACCATCCACTGTTAACAAACGATATGCCCCCTTTCCTGCCTCAGCTTCAATTAGATAGGGCCTTCCCACTTTGGTGCTAGCTTGCCATCAGCAGGATTTGTGGTATTTTGGAATGCCTTCCTCAACACCATGTCACCAACTTGAAACTTCCTGATCCTGGCATTCTTGTTATAGGCTCTGGCCATTCTTTGTTGAAATTCAAAAACCTTCAAATCAGTTATAATAATACAAAATCATTAATACGATTAAACAAAAACATCTGCGAATAATTTAAACATCTGAATTAACAAAAATTACCATTCGAACACTCATTTACACCACTTGTATTTGTATTTGGATTTGCAGAATCAGGATTTAAAACATCGCCAATCGCTCTGATACGCAGATAATTGAACCTGATCACCGACCGATCGAGCGTCTTCAAACTCAACATCTTTGGTTCTCTCGGTACTGCTCTGTGCATCCATTTAAAACAACAATCGATTCAAACCCTAACGCAGAACAACAAAACTGTAATGCATTGTTTGAGAATTCTGAAAATATGAAACTGATACGAATCATAATTTCCGAGATAGTGGTGTAACGAACTTCTCGCTGATTGAATGAATAGACTAATTTGCCCTCAGCTGATTGAATGAATTGTCTGATTTAACCATATGAAAGAAAAATGAATCGCGACACGTGTACGGCCATGGATATAGCGTACGTAATGTAGGATAAGGGCATTTGTATCCTACACTTCCTCTTTATATATATATATATGTTTTTAAAATAATGTGCCTTTGGAAAACAAGGGCTCTGGCCGGTGGTCCTTCCGCCCACCCCAGGGCTGCCCATGTTCCAAAGCATGGCATAAAGAAACTGATTACAAGCAATTTGGAAATGCAAATCCAATCTAGTAACCCAAAGAACATTAGAAAAACCACTCTCTCTCTCGAAACATACCATTTGGCACAATAATTAATTTAAAAAAGAATCAAGAAGTAGCAAAGAAGTCGATAGTTGATTACTTATCTCAATGGCAGAGGTTAATGGAGGCACGGGGGTGCCTCGGTCCCCATCGATTTTTCGCTTGTAGTGTTTAATTTATCCAGCCCCCATTGAATTTTCGTTCAAGCTTTGCCACTACTCAATAATGGTTTCTTCCATAACCCTAAACTAAAAGAAGTGGGTATCAATATGAGGGCCAACTTTTCTTTTTTTAAACTTCATGGTTTTCCTCAAGTGGGCCATGGAAACAACAAATTAATAAAAAGTGCTCCGACTGGACATGAACCTTCGTTTACAAAGCAGCAAAGTGAGAAGCTTGCCGCTAAACTGCAACTAGATTTTGCCTTCTGTTAATCACACTATACTTAATATCCACACTACATGATATGTTTTGTTTTCTTTTAGATGGAGGCCTTAAAATATTGGAGGCCCTGAGCCTTAGCCTTGGTTTAATATATAGTTTGGACTTGCCCTGAATAAAAAAACGATTATAATAAATAATTACATATTACATGTAAAAATGAAAAATTACAAATCATTGTTAAATTTATAATTTACAAATATATCAATACAAATACAAATAAAAATAATAAATATCTAGACACTTATTTATAACAACATTGAATGTCATACTCAGAAGATTACAATTTTAAAATATTTAAACACTTCTTTATAAACAACATTGAATGTCATACTCAGAAGATTATTTTTTTATCAATAATTAACAGTTTTAGTTCATCTCTACTTTTGACTCTGAAAAAAAAAACCATGTACAAAGCATGTGAAAAGACTAGTTATTTTAAAACAAACCGACAATAAACAGTAATTGTCCTTGAATTTAATTTTTTTACATCGCGAAACATACAGTGAGAGAAAACTGTCTTTTTAATCTTATGTATTACAATGAGACGAAATAAATGAAGCAATGTGAAATGAAAATGTATAAATATTTATTATATTTTTTTAAACTAGATTTACCACCCGCCGCATGCAACGGGATCTACTTAAAACACAACTCCCAAGTCAGCTTTAAAGAAGTCGGACAAACTTTTGAACTTCCACTTATAATGTTTGTATCGCCGATTTCTTCGTATTCTTAAAAAATGGAGAAGTCTGTTATGATAAACCATTTTATTGTTTCTTTTGAATACATAAAGTCATGTATGTGTATAGTATTTATGAATATTTTTAGCACAATCGTTCATGTTACTTCATGATATTTCCAACATACTCATATACCTCTAGTTAGCCCAATTTGACCTTTTTTGTAATCGACTAAAACACCATTCTAGAGCTAGCAACTAAAGCAACAAAAAAACCACATTACAACAACTAATACACCATTTGACAGCAACATTTTACAACAAATACAATGCTATTTGTGGTAAAAGAGTGTGAAAACTCGCCCAAGGATCCGAGCAGTAATTAATAATATTAGTTTGATGCGGAACGGAATTAATGTATCAAGCGTAATCAAGCACCGGGTAATTTTAAAGGTAGAAAATAAAATAAGAGTGACACGAGGATTTACGTGGAAAACCCAAATCGGGAAAAACCACGGGTGGCGGAAGCCGATAAACAATTCACTATAATTTTGCAGTGTTTACAGAGTTTGGAGAAAAAGAAAAATACATAGAGAATATAGAGAGTTTTTGTATCTCTATTACATATGTATATTTGTGAGTGCTTTTTGGTACATCTTGCAACGGAGCTTCACTTCCAATTTATAGGAGAAAATGGAAGGTGAGAACATGTCCTTTTTCTTGTGTCACACCCCGACTTTTCACGTGTTACCGGTGGGCCCGGTGGGGAGTATCGTGACGTGGTTGGCAACATAATAGTCAAACAACACAATATATAAATGCACAGCGGAAGCAAAAGATAATTATATTACAATCCGAATATAACGTAATATCAAGTATTACAACGGAAAGTAAAGGATCCACAGGCGGATCTTAAAACATAAATATTGTTCAACAGACTTTAGACGCCTAGAACTTGCAAGATTCCTTATTAACGTCCTGAGCAGCTTCCAGCCTATTACGTACTTGTACCTGTCACTTAGACTTTTGAAAATACGTCAGTTTTCACTGGTAAATACACTCAACCGACTCATTTGAAAATGTTTATGAAAATTGGTTTAGGTGCACAAGGCACGAAAATATTTCGACACTTTGATTAAAATGCACCAGGCAAAATTAATATTTTATACTTGGGACAAACTATATTTCATGTTGTCAGTTTTACATAACTTGCTCTACATACGGGGCCCGGTTCTATGCCGGTTCAAGATTAACCGACACACCACTATTCCCCTATTGGGAATTCCATATTGGGTATAATTAATTAATAAACATATGGCATCTGTCAGGTGTATGCCTACACCCCGTGCTTAGGTCGTGGCCATTGCATTTAATGAGTCAAGGATATCCAGGACACGGTCGCATTAACCCCCAATGTTTCAGTCAAGCAATACGAATTAAAACAGGTTATTTGGATTTCCCGACTCATTGGTCTTCGAATCCCATACCTGACCATGCGGAATTTATATTACCGTATCCCAAGCCCGTAATAGGGAAAATAAGTTAAGAGTATTTACCTGAGCTAGCTCCTGTCTTAAATAGCAAGAATTATAATAACTCAGCCGTATTCACTTAAGTAAGCGTAGGTACAATTTACCGGAAGGCTCTAGTCTGGAATGATGGTATAAATAACCAATTAGAATACTAACGGGTCTTTAATTAAGCCTAAGCTTAGACCGGTTAATTATACGGTTCAAACGCACGATTAGGCAAAGACCGGAATATAATGTGATTTAGACCCGAAAAGATTGAAGACTTGCCTTATATGGGTAATCTAGGCACATTCTGAATTTTGGGGTAAAACCGAGAAGGTTTGACCCGTTTCGGCTAATTTATGTAAACTAGTTACATAAGCCGAACCGAACGCGAAAGAGGCATAACGGGTAATCATAAGGGTCCTAACCAGGTTTCCTAAGTTAATATGCCTTAAATATGTTGTGATATCAATAGGATACATTCCATTATGCCCAAAATGAGTTCAGTCTCAAAATAAGCCCCGTAGGGGTATTTTGGTCATTTTAAAGTTTATAAAAGAGGTTAATCTAAATTCCCTTATTTGAAATAATCATCCTTTAGTGATGTTTCGCCTACGGGCTATAATGTATTGTCCATTAGAGACACTGGCATTGTGATCTTTATGATTCCTTGTCTAAGGTGGTGAGCTATGCTCAAGCCTAATAGTCTATATGATCAATGTGATCATGACTAATATCATATAACATCCTAGTGATGTTTTGCCTACGGGCTATAATGTATTGTCCATTTGAGACACTGACATTGTGATCTTTATGATTCCTTGTCTATGGTGGTGAGCGATGCTCAAGCCTATTGGTCTATATGATCAATGTGATCATGACTAATATCATCTAATACGATGATCATATTATAAACATCCGTTAGTAATGAAGTGCCTACGGGCTAAACTTGTTGTCCAATAAGACAACGACAGTGGTGGTCTTTGACCCCTGTCTAAAGATATTGGAATACGTCAAAACATAATAGTCGGTAGGATCCATAAGATCTCGACTAATAACATCTGAAAAGATGACCATACCATAAACATCCCTTAGAAGGGAAGTACCTACGGGCTATAGTTAACGTCCTCTGAGACTAAAGACAGGGGTAGCCTACAACTCCATGTCAAGAAAAGGTAATGAACTTTGATTCAAACCTTAATGCCTCGATTCTCTGAAATCATGGCTTATATCATCCTATGAGATGATCATATTATAAACCTCCCTTAGAAGGGAAGTGCCTACAGGCTATAGTTAACGTCCTCTGAGACTAAAGACAGGGGTAGCCTACAACTCCATGTCAAGAAAAGGTAATGAACTATGATTCAAACCTCAATGCTTTGATTCTCTGAAATCATAGCTTATAATTTATAAATGTCCATGTGACTAGGCCTTTCGTGCCACTAGTAAAACTATTATTGTTTTTATAATTAGGATAAGTTATAATATAAATCCTAAATAAATGTGATTAATAAATTAACCAAATATGGTCTCCGTTACCATGGTTAATGAATTTCCATAAAAGACAATTCCATAATAAACTCCCAAGTAAACTATTATCCTTGTTTTATGTAACAGTTCAATTAAATGGCTGGCTCAGATGAAATTAATAGCCACCCAGTGGAGAACAATAATAACGCCCAAATTAATTTAACGGGTGCTGAACTAAAAGCGTTAGTAGACGACGCAGTTACAAAGGCCTTAGAGCGGCAGTACGAAGAGTATAGTGGGACTCAGAGTAGGACCCTATCTACACCGCATTCGAAGCCTCCTTCCAAGAAGGATGAACCCAAGAAGGAAGATGACGAGCGTCACTCTTCTAATCATCATAGTGATCCGTCTCAACAAATCATACTGAATCAAGGACCCCGTGATAAGGGTTGCTCCTACAAGTACTTTGTTTCATGTAAACCCCGGGATTTCACTGGGGAGGAAGGAGCTGTAGATTGTATGACGTGGTTAGATGAGATGGATACAGTTGTGGATATCAGCGGATGCGCTGAGAGGGATGTGGTCAAGTTTGTTTCGCAATCATTTAAGGGTGAGGCCTTAGCCTGGTGGAGATCGTCGATTCAAGCCACCGGGAAGATCCTTTTGTACAACATGACTTGGGATCAGTTCGATGCTCTTATCAAAGAAAATTATTGTCCTCAACATGAAGTTGAGAAGATCGAGACTGAATTCTTGACATTAGTCATGGAAAACTTAGATTGTCAAGCATACCTTACAAGTTTCAATACCAAGTCTCGATTGGTTCCTTATTTGATCACACCGGAACCAAAGCGAATAGCTCGTTTTATTAGGGGTCTAGCCCCAGAAATAAAGGCAAGTGTGAAAGCATCGAGACCTACTACATTCAGGTCAGCGGCAGATCTGTCGCTATCTCTCACACTCGATGTGGTTAGAAACAAGGCTGCCAAGGCCTCTGAAGATGGGAAGCGTAAAAGGGAGGAGGATAACTCCCAGAATCCTAAGAAGAGCAAATCCGAGTTCAACGATAACCAACAGGATTCCCACAAGAAGCCTACATGCAAAACCTGCAAAAGAAGACACTGGGGACAGTGTCGATCAAACCAAAAGATAAAGCAATGTGGCATCTGCAAAAGAACTGGCCACCAGTCCCACGAATGTAGGGATATAAAGAATGCAAACTGTTTCAGCTGTGGTGAAAAGGGCCACATCAGTACTAATTGCCCTGAGGCTGCCAAGGAAGGAACAACTAAGTCTAGGATGGATAAGAAAGGAAACGCCTAAACTACCGGTTGAATGCCTGAGACAGTGCATATCAAAAATAGCATCAGGTACGTCCCGTACCATTTAGCATTGATAGTGTCTGCTAAGTATCTTACGTTAATGCAAAGGATAATAAACCTTTAGTAAACCATAAGCTTAGTAAACTCTTGATTACATTCATAAGAACTCCAGATATTAAATGTAAGATATAACTTACCAATGGAATCTAAAATGACCATCTCTCCCATCCTCGAAGTTAACCCTCTCATAAGAACCTGGAATACTCTTCCCCAGAAAGAGTACGACAATATATATATTATTTTATTTTATTATTTTCTCATTATTTTATATCGCTTGCGAATGCCAAACTATGTTTGATACGAGTGCCATATGAGGATTGGCGTATCCTAGTGTGTCCCATAGATTGCTTCCATGCCTGATCAGTATGGAGGTTTAATGCATGGAACCCCTGAGATATCCCAATGATCATATTGTACTAAAGTCGACTAGTAGTATTCAAAGAAGATATCCAATATAAAATGTCCTTATAAATATCTCTACTTAGGGCATCCTTGCATTTGTAAAGAGAATGTGTCATTTATCTGACACCGACATCGATAGATGAACCAAAGCCTGAGAGTACGGACATCTCTGACATCTCTGTGTGTCATAATTATCATCTTTATAAGAATTTCCATGTTTACCTCCGGAGAGGCAAGTGGATGTTAGGACAAACATCCCGCTTAGGGCTGCAATTATTGTAAAAGCCTTATATCCGTTAGTACCAACGGAATAGGAAGAACTAAGAGCCAAATCGATAAGTTTTTACAGAAGGTTTCATAAAGCCAAAATTCAAAGTTCTAAGAACTCCGATTTATATAAATAAGAAAGACGGATCATCCTGCTTATGCATTGATTACCGCAACCCTATTTAGGCAACAATTAAGAATCGCTATTACCTGCCCAGGATCGTCGATTGGTTCGACTAGCTGTAAGGATTAGCTATTCTTTGAGATTAGTTGAGCAATGGTTGGAATAACCATCTCACCTTAAGATAAGCTTTTCTATAATAGTTATTATATAAGTATTAAGGCTGCTCCTTGGGAAACCTTATATGGATGAATTGATAAGCATTTATTGTTAGACAAAGGATTGGTAAGTCTGATGATCAGGATCTGAAAGCTGCCTGGGAGACAACAATTAAGATTATGCAAGTCCATAGTCATAAGTAAGGCGCCAGTATTCGGCATAAAATCAAGGATTTTAATTAATAGCAACCTTCTTAAGTCCTTAATAAGGAATGAGGTTCAATCAAAGGTATCACCCTAAGAAGGGTGTGCTAAAATTAAATGCCTCAGGGTAAGTTAAACCCTGGATATTTATATATATAGGAACCTGCGGGAAATCAAATGCAACGAAGGTCAATAGCCTATGAGCTAAAACCTATATAAGGAGCCTTGTGGAGCTCGCAATACATCGCACACTAATGATTTAAGGATGTGTTTCGCCAATAAGTCAAGAAGCATTATCACATAGTGATATGCAGACTTATGATTGGATGAGAAACCCATATCGATTTAGGATTGGCAGGTAAAGAAACCCCAAAAGGATACATGACCTATTATAGAGGTCAACCGGAGTGCCTTAGAGGCCCAAATATACTATGGAAGTTAAATCCATGATACGACAGAAAATACTTCCTTTACTTTAAGAAAATCTCGAGGTCGAGATTTCTTTTAAGGGGGTGAGGATGTAACACCTCGTAAAATCACGTTCAATGAAGTATTGACACGTGTAATAAACCCTAGTAAAGTCAAACCTTGAATATAAGGGACTAATTTTTCGAAAAATAAAAAAACATTAATTATGAAAGAACTGGAAGTATTAACATACCTAAAATAAGTTTCTAAATAACCTTTTACGGTTTTATATTCACAAATGAGCCACTTGTTAATCAAGTGTAGCCGTTCATGTAATTAATTGAAAGTTTGCGCAGAAAAGGGTTAAAAGCGTCAACATATTAATTCTTGCCTCTGAGTGATCTTTTAACAAACCGAGAGCCTCATGATATTTGATTACACTCTCGGGAATGCCAATCATTGGCCATCCAAGGCTTTTATGCCAAAAAGTGAAGTTACGCGCAACTTTGCAAGTATAAGAGACTAAAGGTGTCAATATGTTTAATTATACCTCTGAATGACCTTTTATCGAGCCCGAAGAATTACGATGTTTAATAATACTTTCAAGAATGCCTAATATGGATTATATGAGGCTTCAATGATATTAAATGATGAGTTACGCAAGTTTGCGCATTAGAGGGACCTAAAGCGTCAAACTGTTAAAGTATACCGATTCGTATGTTATCGGACCTTCCGGAATATGACCATGAGTCAAACATACCCTATTTATACTTCTCATAGCTTAGATATAGGCTTAGAGGTGTTTAGTGCGCAAGAATAAACTTTTATGTCATGCAGGGACTAAAAGTGTCAAAAAGCGCACAAGTTTGCGTTTAAATGCATATCTTACATTCTGAATATTCCCGGACACCCAAAAATTTATGTAAGCACTAAAATATTTTATTTTAGTGTTTGGCTTGATAAAATTCCATTCGTCGCGTCGTTTGGATTATTTTTCGCGTCCGTCCGTGTTTCGTCATAATTAGCCGAACAACGTGACCGTACGACCAAACGAACCGACATCCGGCATATTTTTTAGCATGTTTCATGTTCACTATGCTTAGGCATCATTATAAAGCCTTAAAAATGGTTTAACGGGCCTTAGAGGTGTCGGAAATGACATTTGGAAGTTCAAGGGCCAAATATGTCAACTTTTGAAAGTTTCTGGTGGCTGCCCAGGTCCTTGCGCACCGTAACACTTTTACCTTGCGGTGCGCAAGCATATCCCAGATGCAGAAACTCGTTTTTCTTGGCTGTTCAAGTCCATGAAACGACTTATGGAGATATTTATCAATTCCATGCGCGTCCCCTACTGATTTTAGAGCTTAGGGGCACTTGTTATTGATCTAGATCACTTCATAGACTTAGTTGTCATCATCTAATGGATCAAAAATCACTATAAAAGGCCATTGTTTGCAAACATTTTTGATCATCCATTCCATCTGCAATTATGAGACTTTCTGGAGCTCAAGAGCAGACACCAAGCATCCCTAATCGTGATTAGGACTTTGGTAAGCACCCTTGACCTTCCTTGATTAAGTTTTACATAGTTATTAGCTCAAAAGTCAAACCGTCATAATTAAGGTTTGACTTATTGATTAATCACTAATGGTCCAGTGATTAGTCAAATTGAAGGTAGTTATAAGTTGGTATTTATGTGGGCAATAAACCCTTAAAAGGGCACCCTCAGATTCCCACTTTAACTAGATCAAATGTCGGGTCAACGTTGTTTAGAAAAAGTCAACATAAGCTTAATTCGCAAATTAACATGTAGTTAGTAATGTAGAAGGCATGTAACCTATTTATTCACTCATATAACTTGGTAATAAGTATAAGAACTGATCTAGGCTTGTTTGATCCGACAATTTTCTGTTTAGACCCGGTTCGGAACCGAAAGTCGCAAAACTTTGACTGTTGCTTTGACTTCAGTTCTGACCCGATTTAGTATGATTTGAAAATGCCTTAGAGCTTCCTTAGGACCAGGCTACATGTTAGCATAACCCTCTGTGGTTGGATCGTTGATTATCCGATTCGTTTACATGTTTCCGTTAATTGCTTAAATGTTGACCAATATGCCCTTTTGACCATAAAACGAGAATTTTGGAAATGTGAAAGGACAATAATCCTTATTACTGATTTATAAAGTGGTCCCTAAAATTTCACATCAGTTGGAGGTCTAGATTAGGAGTTATGCTCATTAGCGTAATTATAACGCCTTTTAGTAATTAAAAGGCGCAATTAGCATAAAGCCTATCTAAACCCAATTTTTGACACCAAACCTTTTACCCACTGATGTAATATAATATTTTGAGAATTTTAAAGATTTTTAATTATTTTTAAACTGATCATAACCTAAGGCTATTGCCTTAATTCGGTAAATACCGATTATACCCTTTTCAGTCATAAAATGAGTTTTACAAGTCCTTTTGATACCAATCCAATTGCTACTGATTTTATATAATAAATAAAGTATTTTGAACTTTATAACCTGATCAGAAAACTCAGATTTCCTGTATAACCCGGAAATCGCTTAAAATGGCTTTTAAAGCGTATTAAACGCATAGTTTGGGTTTAAAACCATTTTGTCATATAAGACCTATTATCAACTGATATGACCTACTAAAGTAAGTTATTTTACTGATGTATTCGGAACCGAATCTCAGAATTTCAATTAACCTCTTTTATAAACTTTAAAATGACCAAAATACCCCGACGGGGCTTATTTTGAGATTGAACTCATTTTGGGCATAATGGAAGGTATCCTATTGATATCACAACATATTTAAGGCATATTAACTTAGGAAACCTGGTTAGGACCCTTATGATTACCCGTTACGCCTCTTTCACGTTCGGTTCGGCTTATGTAACTAGTTTACATAAATTAGCCGAAACGGGTCAAACCTTCTCGGTTTTACCCCAAAATTCAGAATGTGCCTAGATTACCCATATAAGGCAAGTCTTCAATCTTGTCGGGTCTAAATCACATTCTATTCCGGTCTTCGCCTAATCGTGCGTTTGAACCGTATAATTAACCGGTCTAAGCTTAGGCTTAATTAAAGACCCGTTAGTATTCTAATTGGTTATTTATACCATCATTCCAGACTAGAGCCTTCCGGTAAATTGTACCTACCCTTACTTAAGTGAATACGGCTGAGTTATTATAATTCTTGCTATTTAAGACAGGAGCTAGCTCAGGTAAATACTCTTAACTTATTTTCCCTATTACGGGCTTGGGATACGGTAATATAAATACCGCATGGTCAGGTATGGGATTCGAAGACCAATGAGTCGGGAAATCCAAATAACCTGTTTTAATTCGTATTGCTTGACTGAAACATTGGGGGTTAATGCGATCGTGTCCTGGATATCCTTGACTCATTAAATGCAATGGCCACGACCTAAGCACGAGGTGTAGGCATACACCTGACAGATGCCATATGTTTATTAATTAATTATACCCAATATGGAATTCCCAATAGGGGAATAGTGGTGTGTCGGTTAATCTTGAACCGGCATAGAACCGGGCCCCATATGTAGAGCAAGTTATGTAAAACTGATAACATGAAATATAGTTTGTCCCAAGTATAAAAGATTAATTTTGCCTGGTGCATTTTAATCAAAGTGTCAAAATATTTTCGTGCCTTGTGCACCTAAACCAATTTTCATAAACATTTTCAAATGAGTCGGTTGAGTGTATTTACCAGTGAAAACTGACGTATTTTCAAAAGTCTAAGTGACAGGTACAAGTACGTAATAGGCTGGAAGCTGCTCAGGACGTTAATAAGGAATCTTGCAAGTTCTAGGCGTCTAAAGTCTGTTGAACAATATTTATGTTTTAAGATCCGCATGTGGATCCTTTACTTTCCGTTGTAATACTTGATATTACGTTATATTTGGATTGTAATATAATTATCTTTTGCTTCCGCTGTGCATTTATATATTGTGTTGTTTGACTATTATGTTGCCAACCACGTCACGATACTCCCCACCGGTAACACGTGGAAAGTCGGGGTGTGACATCTTGCCAGCCATTTGAAAATTGCATGGAGAATTTCCAATGCATTAATTGTGTTCACATTTTGGAAGACACATATTTCTACAATCTCCACCTTGACTTCAAAATGCAACAAGTACCAAATACCTTATTAAATTCTAAAACTCCATAAGAACCTGCAAACACTATATAGGAAAAAATTGTTTCCGAAAATTAAAATACTTCCTCCACCACGAGCCTATCTGGCTCAATTGCAATCAGAAACACCCATCAAATCCAAACATAGTTTGAACTTGGCTATTGGAAGACTCTTTGTGAATACATCAGCAGGATTATAATCTGTATCAATCTTGTCTATGACACAATCACCTTTCTCAATGATGTCACGCACAAAATGATAACGAATATCAATGTGCTTTGTTCGGTCATGAAACATTTGATCTTTACTCAAGAAGATAGCACTTTGATTATCATAGAAAATTGTGGTAAACTTTATTCTATCATCGAGTACTTTAAATAATCCCTTCAACCAGATATCTTCCTTAACTGCTTCTGTAATCACCATATATTCTGCCTCACTAGAAGACAGCGCAACTGTAGACTGTAACTGTGCTTTCCAACTAATAGCACAACCATGCAAAGTAAACACATACCCTGTAATCGATCTTCATTTATCCAAATCTTTGCCATGATCTGAATCAACATATCCAAGTACCCCTGTGTTAGATTTACCATAACGTAGACACATAGAGGACGTACCGCGCAAATAATGAAAGATCCATTGTACTGCTTTCCAGTGTTCTTTCCCCGGGTTCGCCATATATCTACTGACCATGCTAACAGCATAAGCCAAATCAGGGCGCCTGCAAATCATAGCATACATCAAAGATGCAACAACACTAGAGTATGGTACGCGTGCCATATAAGCCATATCAGTCTCAGTAGTAGGACTCAAAGCGGATGATAGCTTGAAATGAGCTGCAAAAGGTGTGTTGACAGGTTTTGCTTCATGCATATTGAAGCGTCTTAGGACTTTCTCAATATAACTTTTCTGAGAAAGATGCAAGACCCTAGACTTCCTGTCACAAACAATTATTCATACCTAAAATCTTTTTGGCAGCTCCTAAGTCCTTCATTTCAAACTCAGCTTTCAACTGGTCTTTTAATTTCTGAATCTCCTTCATATCTTTCGCTGCGATCAACATGTCATCCACGTATAAAAGTAAGTAGATCATTGAACCATCGTCACAATTCTTTAATAAACGCAGCTATCACGGGTGCACCTTTTGAATTCGTGACTGGTCATAAATGAATCAAACCTTTTATACCATTGTCTAGGAGACTGCTTGAGGCCATAAAGAGATTTATTCAATTTACACACATAGTTCTCCTTGCCTGGAACTACAAAGCCTTCGGGCTGTTGTATAAAAATTTCTTCCTCAAGCTCACCATTTAAGAAAGTTGTAGTAACATCAAATTGCTCTAACTCATAATCATTAGAAGCAACCAACCCCAACAATACACGAATGGAAGTATGTTTGACAACTGGGGAATAAATGTCAGTATAATCAATGCCAGGAATCTAACTGTAGCCTTTAGCTACTAACCGAGCTTTGCCCCTTGGTTTCTCGGTTGGGTTGATAGGTTCTTTGAGCTTGTAGACCCACTTGCATTTAACTGGCCTTTTCCCTTTCGGAATAGGAACTAAGTCCCAAGTACCATTTCTTTGCAAGGATTCCATCTCATTATGCATAGCAATCATCCAATCACTTGAGTCTTTAGACTTGATAGCCTCATCATAATTAACAGGCTCCATTCCTGACTCAATATTGGCAGCAACAGTAAGAGCATAAGCAACAAGATCAGATTCAGCATACCTCTTCAGAGGAACAATTTGTCTTCTCGGCCTATCTCTCGCAATGCTTGGAGTAGTAGCTTGTGATTGTGAAGGTGTTGAATCCTCAACAACAACATGCTCATCTGCCGAGGAAGACTCTTGATGATCAAATGTACTCTGATCGGTAGTAGATGGAGTAGGAAGCTCCACCTCCACTTGAGATTGCTCTTTTCTTGCTTCGGATGATGCATCAAATGTATCTGTAGCTTTTGAAGAGTCTACAACTGGTTGAATCATACTAGACTCATCAAAAGTAACATCTCTTGAGATAATAATTTTCTTCAGTTTAAAGCTCCATAACTTGTAACCTTTTACCCCCGGATTGTACCCAAGAAAAACGCATTTGATTGCTCTCGGTTCTAACTTCCCATTGTCAACGCATGCATACGCTGGACATCCAAAAGGTTTTAAAACTGTATAATTGGCAGGTTTTCCTGACCATAACTCAAACGGAGTTTTCTTCTCAATTGCTCATGATGGTGATCGGTTGATAAGATAGCAAGCAGTCGAAGCAGCCTCCGCCCAAAAAGACTTTGGCAGTTTGGAATTAGAAAGCATACACCAGACCTTCTCCATAATGGTGCGATTCATCCTTTCGGCTACACCATTTTGTTGAGGTGTATGGACCACCGTGCGGTGTCGAGTGATGCCTTCCTTTCGACAATAGGCATTAAACTCTTCTGAGCAAAACTCAAGTCCATTATCCGTGCGAAGATACTTTACCACCAATCCTAACTGCTTTTCAACCTGAACTTTCCATTCTGAAGGTAGAAAAAACGTCTCCCTTGTGTTTTAAGAAGAAAGACCACACCTTCCTGGAGAAATCATTAATGATAGTGAGCATATAATTAGCTCCACTTTTCGAAGCAACTCGAGCCGGTCCCCATAAATCCGAGTGGACATAGTCAAGTGGTCCTTTCGTTGTATGAATACCACTTAGAAAACTCACTCGTTTTGCCTTGCCATACACACAGTCTTCACAGAACTCTAAATCAACAATCTTTTGTTCACCAAGTAATCCTCTTCGACTCAATTCGGACATGCCTTGAAAACTCATATGGCCGAGTCGAAGATGCCAAAGACGGGACTGATCTGGTTCAGAAAGAGACTTTGAAACAACAGCAGCATCACTCGAAATTGTTTGCCCGTCAAGAAAGTAGAGGTCTGAGGTTTTTCGCTTGGCCCTCAGTTTGTCAGAACCATCTTTGAATACCCTGAGAACTCCACCTTTACCGGCAAACTCGTATCCTTTTTTATCAAAGGAGCTGAGAGATAACAAGTTTCTTATGAGGTCAGGAACATATCTAACATTCCCAATGGTTCGGATAACTCCGTCAAACATACGGATTCTGACTGAGCCATGTCCAACAACTGGACATGTAGAATTATTGCCCATTAAGACATAACCCTGGTTAACCTTTTCAAATGTATAAAACCAACTTCTGTTGTGACACATATGAAAAGTACAACCAGAATCAAGTATCCATTCATCAGTGGAATCCAGTTTATCTGAATAAACTGTCAGGAGTTCTCCAATACAACCGACCTCCGCTACATCAGCTTCACCCGAAGTGCTAGCTTGTCTACCATTTACTGCTGCTTTCTCTTTATTCTTCAACTTGAAACATTCATCAATTGTATGTCCCTTCTTATGACAGTAATTGCAAAACTTTCGTTTGCCTTTAGACTTGGATCTCGTCCTGTTGGAAGATTGAGGGTTGTTAACCCAATCAGTTGTTCTTCCTCTGGCATTTAAACCTTCGGCTTTCTCATCACTGGTACCACCACCAGTAATATGTTTCATCTTTTCTTTTGAATCCAAAGCTGTACAAACTTCATCTAAGACAAGAGTGTGACGGCTATATATGATAGTATCACGAAAATGGCTGTAGGATTCGGGCAATGATGACAGCAAAAATAAAGCCAAGTCTTCATCTTCATACTGAACATCCATATTCTCTAAGTTATTAACTAACTCTTTGAATGTGGAAATATGTTCGGCTAAAGAACCACCTTCAATCATTTTGAGATTGAACAATCGTTGCTTTAGATGCAACTTGTTTGATAAGCTCTTAGTCATCAATAATTGCTCCAACTTTAGCCATAAAGAAGCCGCTGAAGTTTCTTTTAAAACATCTTGCAAAACATCGTTTGATAAGTGCAAACGAATCTGGGATAGTGCCTTGAGATCTTTCATATCCTTTTCTTCTTGGTTCCATGACTCGGGCATCTTATCGAAACCCAAAAGCGCCTTATGTAAATCCATCTGAATTAGAACATCTCTCATCTTTACTTGCCATAGAGGAAACCTGGTGTTTCGATCTAACAACGGAATATCGAATTTCATTGTAGACATGATTTACCACTTGATAAAATAATTCCAATAAACTAATATTAAAACCCGGATGCTCTGATACCAATTGTGGTAAAAGAGTGTGAAAACTCGCCCAAGGATCCTAGCAGTAATTAATAATATTAGTTTGATGCGGAACAGAATTAATGTATCAAGCGTAATCAAGCACCGGGTAATTTTAAAGGTAGAAAATAAAATAAGAGTGACACGAGGATTTACGTGGAAAAACCACGGGTGGCGGAAGCCGATAAACAATTCACTATAATTTTGCAGTGTTTACAGAGTTTGGAGAAAAAGAAAAATACATAGAGAATATAGAGAGTTTTTGTATCTCTATTACATATGTATATTTGTGAGTGCTTTTTGGTACATCTTGCAACGGAGCTTCACTTCCAATTTATAGGAGAAAATGGAAGGTGACAACATGTCATTTTTCTTGCCAGCCATTTGAAAATTGCATGGAGAATTTCCAATGCATTAATTGTGTTTACATTTTGGAAGGCACATATTTCTACACTATTTGACAACACTTAAAACACCATTGACAACATCATTTTACAGTAAATAACATTTTTTTTGGGGGGGGGGGGGGGGGGGGGATAAGCAGGCTCCTATAATATAAACCCAATAATCGTCGCCCTCATATGTCGTTCTTTTTTCTCATCCTTGACACTCACAAACCTTTCATTTATTTGGGTTTAAATTGATAAATGAGTTTTAATTATTGGGCCTTTTTATTTAATTTTTGAATAAATTTAGAAGTTAGCCATGTTTTATTTGGGTTTAAAATCCAATTTGGATTTATAGTTGAGCCTTATATTATTTGGGTTTAGATATACACATTTTTATTATACGTGTGTTACGTATTTTTCTTTTCTTTTTTAAATCTGGGCCTTAGGTCGTCACCAACCTGACATATGCTAAAAGCAATCAGCTACACCTGTCATACATGCTAAAAACTACGCTGAGTGAATTCTCATACTAAACATTAATCACGCACGAGTTATCATTTAAGTAAAAATATTTCTCGAGTAGTGTTAACACATACTAAACATTAATCATGCATGTTAACATCAATCATCAATATAAACATCAATTTGTGAAGCAAACTTCATTATCAATTACTTGTCACAAAGCCAAGCGGAGCCATAAGACTCCATTGCCCACTACGTTGTCGCGCCCACAAGATCCATCAATATATTTCTAGTGACAAAATACTAGATATCAATAATTCTAGCATCAAATGTCATATATAAAAAATTTATCATCGATTATTAAAACATATAACGTCAATCATAAACATGAAGTTTAATAATGACTAGATTTCATTAATCATGGACATGGTTTAAAATCAACAATTCCTTGCTTGAGTTATTGATAAAGATCGTCTTATGTGTGTTTTAACATTGAAGTTTTTCAGCCTCACCTGATTGTTTGAAACGTTTGTATATATGTGACAAACAAATGAAAAGGATAAAAATATAGAATTGTGAAACAAATGTTAAGGATAAAAATATAGAATTGTGACATGAGTTTGAGAAAACCATACAAAAATAAAACAAATAAGGGTAAATTACACTTTTCGTCCTTTATGTTTGTATCGGATTGCAATGAATACCCTTTAACTTCAATAATTACAGTGACAATCCTTTATTTGACAAACTCGTTACACCTTTAGTCCTTTAGCACTAACCATGTCAAACTTTTCAGTTAAGTCTTGTCATGTGAGTTGCACATAAGGGTAGATCGGTAATTTTACTCATTTATTTAAAAAATTAAAAAAATAAATTATTACATATATAAATAACACACAATGTTCTTACCATATCCTCTCTCTCTCCTGTCTACTCAACCAAAATCAAGAACAACAAAAAAAGACCGTCGGCCACCCTCAACCTCACTCACTGATCGCCGACCCCTCTCTCTCTCTCTCTAAACACACACACAAAGTCTCACTCCCTCTTTCTCTCATATTCGACCACCGGCCACCCTCTGAAAACCTAAACATCTGAAACCTCAGATCTGAAATCTGATCTAAACACCCTGGAAACCCTTAGATCTGAAGAACACTCTCATATTTGACCATCAGCTACGAATAAACCCTAAATACAGCACGGATTTCTTGGCGATTTTGCATAATTGAATTTGATACATGCAGGTGTTGAATTAGTAGATTTAGTTGAGTAATTTGTTTGTAAGTTATTTTATTGAAATGTGTTACGGATGCCTAATTTGATGCAATTGTTTTGTTTTTTATTTTCTTGTCAAAGAGGGTTTGATTTATTAGGGTTTTTTGTTATGACATATGACTGGGCCAGTGGGGTGAGGGGCATGGAAAGTATTTAACTTTGATCTTGTACATTTTTTTTTGTTTAATTTAGGAAGTGTGCAGAATTTTTAAAGTAAGTATGTTGAGGATCTGTGTTTGAATTTATGTTGAATTTTAAAGTTAGTGGTTGCTGGATGGTGGCTAGGGTTGTGGCCGGATTGTGGTTGGACGGTGGCCGGAGTGGCAGTGGTGACTGGTGAAGCTTTAGGTTACAAGTCAAGGATAAAGAGGGTGTTGACTTGATGAGGGGATATTTTTTGTTGACTTTTTTTTATAACACTATTTTTAATTAAGTTGGTAAAATGACTAAGTTACCCTTAACTAAAATTTTTAACATGGTTAGTGGTAAAGGACGAAAGGTATAATTAGTTTGTCAAATAAAGGACTATGGCTGTAATTATTGAAGTTAAAGGTCATCCATTGCAATCCGATATAAATATAAATGATGAAAAGTATAATTTACCCAACAAATAATGCAATAATTGAGTTGTAAGCTAGCTATATGGAGCACCTAGAGTTGTTCTCTTTCATACACTAATTATACACCAAAAGCAACATTAAAGGGGTGGCGCATGCCAAGTTGGAAAATTTTGACGAATTAAAGTTTAACAGTATTTCCTCTTCAATCGATTTTCAAACTACAAGTTAACTTAAATCGTATGATCTCACTTAGCTTTATACTATCATTTAAGTTGAACATTTCCAGATAAAGTGATCCATATAGAAAGTTAAAGGGTACAAGTCTTGGGTTCAAAGACAAATATGTAATCCATTCCATTTCATTCCTTTATCAATTTCACATATCTAAACAAAAACCCTAATTCTCTCTCTTTTTTCCCGGCCGCCGGAAGTGCTCGACGAGGGAAATCTAGCCGGAATAGTGTGAGAGGACTGCTCGGGTTGTGCCCTGGAGTGTTCCTCTATCTCTATTGCAGCCTTATTAACCTCCATTCGCCTTTCGGGTCCGGAGTCCCCCCGGTTCTGTATCCTGTTGTCCCTTGTCGGTGGTTAGGGTGCTCGACGGCGGTGTGATATTCTGCATAGGGTGTGGAGACTTCGACTACGTGCATTGTAGTTCTCGAATAGTCTGTTCAAACTATCCGGTCTAGATCCCGCCCATTCGCTCCTAGCTATAGTTTTAGGCTTCGGTTCAGTATGGATGGAGGAGATGGAGGTGGGAAGTGGAATGAGGTGATCAACAAAAAGAAAAGCAGGAGTGAAGGAGTTAATGGCAAATCGCTGGAGAGGAGTTCCAAAGGGGTGGTTACCAAGTTTTTTATTTCGAACCTTCCGCGGGGCTGTAACCCTTGGGATGTAGCAGATTTTGTCAAAGTATTCGGAGAGGTCTCAGGGGTTTACATAGCGAGGAAGCTGGATAAAGAGGGGAGGAGGTTTGGTTTTGTAAGTTTCACAAATGTCGTAGACGTTAAAGAAATGGAGCGTGCGTTAAATGGAATCAAGATGGGGGACTCCAAGTTGGTTGCTAATCTGGCTAGGTTCGCAAAAGAAAATGTGGGGCAGGCAAGTAGAAAGGAAGGAGGTCTGTATGCTGTTAGCAAACACCCTAGCATTCATCCTCAAAATAACAAGACTTGGAACCAGGCTTTTGTCCATAATGGGAAGGGGAAATTGTTCAGTGAATTGTTCAAACAGGGTCAAGGCAATGTGGATAACAGGATTCCTCCTGTTGAGGAGTCAGGGTTAACTATCGAATTGGCGGACGAAACTTTGGCGTTCAAAGAGTTGATTGGGAAAGCTTTGGTAGGTCGGTGTAAAGACCTTAAGATTTTGAGGAGTCTAAATTCCATTTTAGCGGGACATGGAGTGACAGGTGTTTGTTGCTTAACTTTGACGAGGAAGATTGTTGCGTCAATTTTCTGTTGGATAATCTTGCTTGGAGGGAGTGGTTTTCTAATCTTGATCCATGGGAAGGCCAGTCTCTTCCATTTGAACGGCTTGCATGGGTTAAGATCCAGGGGGTCCCGGTTCACTTAGCTGATAATGACGTGCTTAACAATATTGCGGAACATTTTGGAAAGATTGTGCATGGCTCGAAGATGGAAGCGGAAGATGACAACTTGTCGGTGAGTTGGATCGGATTGCTTGTTGGGGAAGGGGGTAGAATTCAAGAAAGTCTTACGTTGAAGTGCAAGAACAAGCTCTTCCGTGTTTGGTTGGAGGAGGAAATCACGGATTGGACACCGGATTCAGTCGGGCCGGTACGTCCGGTTGGTGATTGTGGTAATAATCAGGCCGTTAATGGAGCTAGCTCGGCGAGTAGCAGCCACGGTGATCGGAGACATGTGGTTAATAATGGTGATGACCGTTCAGTTCCTTTAGGTGGTCCATCCGACTCTCCGCAGATTGTTCATAACGAGGTGGACTCTTCGGAGTTTTTGGGAGTGGGTAACGTGAAGGTTTGCATGGGGATGGATAAAGGTGGGGGCAGTAATCATGATGTTGAAAAAGGTTTGAGGTGTGATGTTCCCCATGAAGTGGAAGAGCAGGTCAGTAAATCAGGTGGGGCCCTGGCTCAGAAACAACAAAGTAATGTTTTCTTTTTTCACTCTGTGGATAAGGATTCAAGGCCCAAAAAAAGGACTTTCAAATACAAGCCCAGGAACATGGCCCGAACTTCTGCGGCGTTGTCTGGCCCGTCTTCAGTTGACAGACCTAAAAAAAGGAGTAGGGAATATGGCTCTTTTAATTTTGATCTTAATCAGAAGGATATGGGCTCCCACAGTGACTCCTCCAATCCGGTTCCGCAAGCTGACAGTGCCGCTGTCAAGGTGGTCTATCAGAGGGCAGCTGGTTCCAATCTCTTGTCTGGTCAGCTCGAGGTAGGTGGGAACAGTATAGGGCAGGAAGTGTCTTCGGAAGTGGAGGTAGCGGATACTTATGAAACTCGGGAACAAGAAGAGATTGGTGCTACGGTGAATATTGGTAAAGTGGTGGGGGTCAATCTCGGTAATCATGAGAAGCTGGTTAGAGACGTCATTTTTGGAGAAGGTAAAAATGTGGTTTTACAATGAATGTTTTATCTTTAAATATAAGAGGTATGGCTGGGGGTGTTAAAGCTAATTGGGTTAAGGAGTTGAAATTGATTAATAAAGTTGGGTTCATTGCTCTGCAAGAAACTAAGATGGAGAGTATTAGTAAATTGGATGTCAGGAGCTTTTGGGGGAATGATTTCTTTGAATTCGAGTTTGTTGCTTCAGTGGGTCTTTCAGGGGGTTTAATCAGTTTGTGGGATCCTAAAATTTTCAAGCTGACTTCGGTTGTTAAAAATAGAAGTTTTTTATTGTTGACGGGTTCTATGGTGGGAAGTGGGACCGTTGTTTCCCTGATTAATGTTTACCCTCCCCAAAGTGTTGCGGCCAAACGTCAATTGTGGTCGGATCTGTCGGAGGTAATAGACCACTCGGTTGGGCAGTGGGTGCTAGTAGGTGATTTTAATGCTGTGAGGTCTTCGGAAGAAAGGAAACAGTCGATGTTTAAGAGAGTTTGTGCAGAAAATTTTAACAAATTTATTTTCGAAAATGGGCTTCTGGAATTCCCTCTGCAAGGACGCAAATTTACTTGTATCAGGGATAATGGTAGAAAGCTAAGCAAGTTGGATCGCTTCTTGGTGTGTTCGGAGTTTTTTAATATGTGGCCTTTGGCTTGTGTGCGGGTGCTCCCTTATAGACATTCGGACCATTGCCCTATTCTTCTCGAGGTCGCTGACCTTAATTTCGGCCCTCGCCCATTCAGGCTCTACAACTCCTGGATTGGTCAGCCGGGATTTGAGGAAGCGGTTAAAGAAGCGTTGGAAAGTGTCGATGGTCTAGATCCCCCGGATGTGTGTCTTTCGTCTAAGTTTGCGCGTATTAGAGTTCGGCTTAAAGCGTGGAGGGATGAGTTTCTTTCTAAAGAAAAAGAATCAGAAATTGTGGCTTTGGCGGAATTGGAGGAGTTGGAAAAGGAAATGGAGTCTAGAGAGCTCTCGGAAGAAGAGGAATGGATCATGGCGGAGAACAGGAAAATTGTCAAGGAGGTGGATTATAGAAAGAGCTCGGATCTAAAACAAAGAGCGCGTTTAAAATGGGCCCTTGATGGAGATGAAAATTCCAAATTTTTTCATGCTATGGTCAATTCGAGGAAAGCCCTAAACTCGTTTCATGGTTTGAGCATTAACGGTAACTGGGTCTCGAAACCGAAGCTTATTAAGAAACATGTCCTCTCTTTTTTTCGGGATAAGTTTAAGGAAGATGTTATCTTTAGGCCGGAGGTGACTCTCAATAACATTAAGAAGATCTCGGTGGAAGAAAGCAATTTTCTGCTTGAACCATTCTTGGATTCGGAGATTAAAGCTGCTGTTTTTGACTGTGGGGAGGATAGGGCCCCGGGTCCGGATGGTATTAACTTCAGATTTCTTAAACATTTTTGGGATCTTTTTAAGGATGATTTTCGTAAAATTTTTGACCGGTTTCATCACGAAGGTGCTATAAATTTAGGAAGTGGGGCCTCTTTTATTGCCCTTGTTCCTAAGGTTACCGATCCGGTGACTCTCAATAATTATAGGCCTATTAATCTGGTTGGGGTGATCAGTAAGGTGATTTCGAAAGTTCTGGCTAATCGGTTGAGGGCGGTTTTGGGTGGAGTTATTTCGGGTTCTCAATCGGCTTTTCTTTCGGGTAGATATATCTTGGATGGGCCTCTTATTGTGAATGAGCTTTTATCTTGGATCAATAAGAAGAAATCGAAGGCTTTCTTCCTCAAAATTGATTTTGAGAAAGCCTATGATAACGTTAACTGGAACTTTGTCATTAGCATTCTCCTTCAAATGGGTTTTCAAGACAAGTGGTGTAATTGGATTTTGGGGATCCTGAAGTCGGCTAATTCGTCTGTGTTGGTAAATGGGTCTCCTACTTTTACTTTCAAGTGTGAGAAAGGTATGAGGCAGGGGGATCCTTTGTCTCCGTTTCTTTTCTTGGTGGTCATGGAAGCCCTGTCATGCATGATTGAAAATGGTAAGGAGGCGGGGATTATTAGAGGAATTGACACTCCGAATAATGGTCCGAATATTTCGCATCTCCTGTATGCGGACGACGCGATAATGATGGGTGAATGGTCTAGAATGGAGGTTGTTAATATTGTCCGTATTCTCCGTTGTTTCCATATTTGTTCCGGTCTCAAAATCAACATTGAGAAGTCTAATCTTTATGGTGTGGGAGTGGGGTCCTTAGAAATTGAGGAGATGGCCAAGGTGGTGGGGTGTAAACCGGAGCGCCCCCCGTTCAAGTATCTTGGATTATTGGTTGGAGCTAACATGAACCGGGTGAGTAACTGGCAACCGGTTATGGAGATCTTTTTTAGTAGATTGGCGAAATGGAAGGCCCACCTTCTTTCGATTGGAGGGAGGGTGGTTCTTATTAAATCGGTTCTCGAAAGTCTTCCTTCTTATTATTTCTCTCTTTATAAAGCTCCTAAGAAAGTAATTAATGATCTTGAAGCTTTGATAAAGAAATTTCTGTGGGGTGGATCGGCTGAGGAAAGAAAATTGCACTGGGTTGCGTGGGATAAGGTTACTCGTCCTATAAAATGTGGAGGTTTGGGTTTGT
Organism: Helianthus tuberosus; assembly: GCA_030545235.1. Classification (NCBI taxonomy): domain Eukaryota; kingdom Viridiplantae; phylum Streptophyta; class Magnoliopsida; order Asterales; family Asteraceae; genus Helianthus; species Helianthus tuberosus. The sequence continues at coordinate 51,583,031 of CM060364.1, forward strand.
CTAAACTCCAAATCGTCAACACGTCGCTTTTAGCGAAGTGGGGATGGAGGTTCAAAACGGAGAGGAGTTGTTTGTGGAAGGAAGTGATAGCGGCCTTACATTCGAGTAGGGTTGGGTGGGAATGTATTCCATTCAAAAAAACGCTTAATGGGGTGTGGAATAACATTGCTAAAAACTTTATTTATACTAAGGTTGGTGGGAAGCCATTGAGGAATTTTCTTGTAGGTTCGGTTGGTGACGGTAAAGACATAGCATTTTGGCTTGACACGTGGTTGATCGATGAACCCCTTAAATGTGCGTTCCCGGATCTCTTTAGGTTGGAAGTGGATAAGAAATGCAGAGTGGCAGATAGGATACACTCTCATGGCAGAGTGGACGACATCAGGTGGTGCTGGTCCTCGGACCCGGCTTTGGCGGGATTTCAGCCGAATGTTGGTCAGCTTGTTTCAGTGATTAGCGGCACCCGGATCAGATTGGAGAATGATAAGTGGAGGTGGAGCTCGGAGTCGGATGGTTTATTCACTGTTAAGGCGCTAAAAAAGATGATGAAGGATGACTTACAGTCGGATAACGGGTTTGTTGTTCAATGGTGTAATTGGATCCCTTTGAAAGTTAATATTCATGTGTGGAGGTTGGGTATGGATAGGATTCCCACGGCTTTGGCTCTTTTGAAAAGGAATATAGATATTGGTGATCCAGTTTGTCCTTTATGCAATTCGGAGGAGGAATCAGCGGACCATGTTTTTCTGGCGTGCTTTGTGGCTTCGATGGTTTGGCAAGGTATTAGTGTTTGGTGCAAAATTCCTAATATTTTTGCTTTCTCTCTTAAAGACCTTCTATCCTTTCATATTGATCTTAAAGTTTCGGATAAGAAGAGAAAAGCGGTTCACGGGGTTATTTTGGTAGCGTGTTGGAGTCTTTGGCGTGCGAGGAATGGGTTTAAGTTCTCGAATGTCACGGTTAAAATCGAAGGAATTATTAGTGAGATTAAGGCGTTAAGTTTTCTTTGGTTTTCTACTAGATCTAAGTATAAAGGGATTGACTGGAACGAATGGGTTTCCTTTGTAAATATGTAATAGGTTGTTTATAGTTTTTGTCGGCCCGGCTTGGGTCGGCGTTTTCGTTAATGAAGTTTACCTTTCAAAAAAAAAAAAAAAAGACAAATATGTATTTTGGAAATAAACATTTCTATGTTTAAACTCGAATAACTTTTATATACTTTATTTTTATAAAACACCATAAATCAAGAATTTAGTTGTCTTTAAATTTAGTAATTTGTTGTTATATATTTGTTAAAAAAACTTTATGTCTTATATAAAAATATTTGATATATAGTATGGGTAATTTTCAATACATACAAACACAAGTTTGCTTTGTCGGCGGGAATAATCCTCTTTCTTGGTTGGCCAAAAGTGGCGGCCAAGTTTGTTTTTTTTTTTCATAAAATAGTTATTTATAGGTACTGCCAAATTACGAGTTTATCCTCTGTTTAAAATAACGATCTTGCCCAATGCCAAATTACGATTTTATTCCTTGTTTAAAATTATAATCTTGCCCCAGTTAGAAATTAAATTTATGCTTTGCCCCCAGCTTAAATTTACGATTTTGCCTTGGTTAAAAAAAGGTTATGCTTTTGCCCACCGCTACAATTCTACTAAATTACAATTTGGCTCCCAGTTTAAAATTACAATTTCGCCACCGGTTCAAAATAATTTTTTCCCCAGCTAAAAATTACGATTTTACCCTCAGTAAAAATTACGATTTGGCTAAAAATTTTACCCAAAAAAATATATTACGATTTTGCCCCCAATTCAAAATAAAAAAATGGTTTTGCCCTCAGTTCAAAATATTATTTTACCTCCATTTTAAAATTACGATTTTACCCAAGCTAAAAATTGCAATGTTGCTATAGTTTTTTTTTGGCAAAACTATGGTAGTGTTTTATTCTACTTTGTTTACTCAATTTAGTTTTTATTCGTGTCAAACAACTGCCTAGCACTCGCTAATTGGTCCTGATAAATTATTGTTTTGCCTCCAACTCTAAATTACACGCTTGTCATCGTTTTAGTTATTTTTTTTATGATAACTATAACTATGATAGTGTTTTTCTTTATTGGAAAATTGGTTTTTAATAAACCAACATTTGTCCCGTTGGTAAATAATAATATTACCTACGTAATTGGTATACAATAATCCTACCTATCAACATGTTGGTACTCAATGAACTTCCGTTATTTTTTTTAACTGAAGTTAGTTTTTAAGTTTTATTTATTACACAAACAGTCCCTGTAGTTGTAATTTACTAGTTTTAACTATTTTAAAACTAGTAAATTACAGTCCCTTGAGGGTTTTTTGTTTTATAAAATAGTTAAAACTAGTAAATTACAACTACAGGGACTTTTTGTGTAATAAATAAAACTTAAAAATTAACTTTAGTTAAAAAAAATTAATGGAAGTTCATTGAGTACCAACATGTTGATAGGTAGGATTTTTGTATACCAATTACGTAGGTAATATTATTATTTACCAACGGGACAAAGGTTGGTTTATTAAAAACCAATTTTCCTTCTTTATTTGGTTAACTCGATGCATCATTTTTTATATCGTGTTATAAGTAGCATGTATAACTAACCCAAATAAATGTGTCGCGCCCCACAACGTCGGCGGCGCATACCTCTAGTTTATATACACTACGTTATTATGTATATATGTCGCAAAAGACGTTGCGTATTTTTTGTATAGTTACAATGTAGATCTATATTGGCACATATACTCCTCCCCCAAGATACGTGTCACATTATGATGGCTATCTACACTTCACATATTAAAAACAAGCCCCCTCTTTCTTTATATAATTATAATTACAAGGTCTTGTTTGTTTTTTAAAAGGTAAGATGTCTGCAATCCGCGGAAAACATATCTGCAAACATCAAACATCTGTAGAAGAAGAGGTGAACTAAACATCTGCAGTCTACAAGAAGAAGATTGTTTGTTTTTTAATGTATGTAGACTTCTAAAATAAACTGGTGGTGGTGTGCAGACAGTGGTGGTGGTGGTGGACGGTGGTGCGGGATGATGGTGGACGTGGACGATGGTGGTGGTAGACGATGGTGGTGGACGATGGAATTAGACGGTGGTGGACAGTGGTGGTGATGGACGGTGGTGGTGGGTGGTGGTGTTTAACCTTCTGCAGACCTTAGAAGATCTTAAAAGTGGCCAGGCCAAGTCTGCACCAAGAAGAGCCCGTGCAGATGTTTTTTTAATGAAACGCCTTCGAAAAAATAAAAAGTCTGTAAATAACAATGTTTGCGCGTGGCATGAGCCACACAGACAGAAGAACCTGCGTAGATTTTTTTTAGAAAAACAAACACCACCTAAATAGTATTGAAGAACAAGCTTTGAGATGCAATAGCTAGAGTATATTTTTAGTTTCAATATTTTTAAAGTCACACCCTTATACTTTAAATAACTTGTGTTCGTTAACTATATCGATTATCGGTACTATATAACTAACGAAACAAACTGGACTAATACGATCGAACAATGTTAGTATTGGTATTCGTTTTTATTGTTTTTGATTGACTATTATTTTTTGTTTCTCTTTTGGTTGTTATAGCGAGTGTCAGTACCATAATAAACCGAACCAATACTGACTAAATTCCCACTGCGTATATTTACAAATTTTCAAAGCTTTATTTTAAATTATTATAATTAAGTTTGAGTATATTTTTTTCTTAAAACTTTTAATATACAATCTTTTATGAAATTATAAGTATGTCGTTGCGACGTGCCTATTTTTATCTAAGTCTCGATCTTGATATATTTTTTTTCGTGAAATCGTGTTGTTAGTAATAATGTATAAGTAATTGAAGCACAAGCGTAGATGTTATCAAAGTGACCTCACAAACAATTTTTTTCCCAAGGTTGTTCTTTAAAATTATTAATTATATTTATAAGCTTTATAAAGTTCTAAATAAATCGTTGCGAAGTGCTTATTTTGATCCATCTATAAATTTCATTGAAAACAAAGTTCCATTTGCAATAGACCAACTTATGTCGTCCCAACAATATCATTACGAAGGTAATTCCAAACGAAATACATCAGTACCGGTATCTTTGCTATCAGAATCATTACTGATATTCATTTTTTATGGTTTTTGATCGATGTAAAACAAATGTTGACATCCTTTTGGACTTATCATGACTTTATTTTTTATGTTTTATTTTTTGGTTGCTATATCGAGTGTAAGTATTGTATTGATACCATAATGAACTAAACCAATGTCGTCTATATTCCTGCCATTAGTGTTATTCTTACAATTGCATCTACGTTTCCATATAAAATTATTTAAAAATCAAGTCCGCCGTCGCAGAGCACGATGTGACCCACTAATATATACTAAAAGTCTAAAACACAATTAGCTACAATAACTTTTTTGTCTTTTCCCTTTTTTCTTTACCTTTTCATTTTTCAAGTTGTCACTTTTGTAAGAATCGCTAGACGCTAGTCGATTGATGGGATACCGACTAGCAATTAATCGGGACTAATATGGATTAATCGAAATTAATCGTATTGTGATTTTTATATGTAGTTTTTTAAATTAGACAAGTTTTAACCCCTTATTGACCCATTTTTTAAGTAATTGACTGGAATTTATAAGGTTTGTTTGGAATTTGGCTGAGATCTGGCCAAAATTTGGCCAGAATAAGACCGCAATAAATAATTATAGACTACTGCCGGGTGAATAGCCGACCATTAATAGGTGAACCTCCGATAAGTGATTAATTATAGACTAGTTGGGATTTTTACAACAATTAGTTCACCCCTTGCAATAAATAATACACGCATTTGACACAATAGTTATATTTTCTCTTATAACTTTCATTCGTTAATTTTTCTTTTTACAAAACTAAATACGTGATTTTTGTTTTGAAAACGGATCGAGCCGGTACTCACCGAAAACACCGGTACCAGTACTATTAGAGTCATTACTGGTATTCGTTTATTATGTTTTTCAATCGATATAAAACACGTGTCGACATCCTTTTGGATTTATCACGACTTTATTTTTAAATTTCTTTTGTCGGTTGCTATATTGAGTGTCGACATCATATAAATGTCGTAATGAACCAAACAAATATCGACCGAATTCCCACCGTCAATGTTATTTTTATCAACGCGTCTATGTTTCCATTTAATATTTAATACAAGTCTGGTCGCCCTCACTCCGGAGCACATATGTAATCCACTCGTTAATGCTATATCGAACTAACCCATTTCCTATATATCATATATCTATACTATATTATAATGCATGAGAGAAAAGTATATTAAGATACCCAAAAGTTAAAAACTTTTTTAGTTTAATGTATAAAACACAACTCTAAAATGATGGTAAATTAGTCTCTCATTGATATTACATTTTGAATCCCTCGTCGATATTACATTTTGATCCCTCATAAAAAACCAAATTATGATTAATTAATTAATTAGAAATTACAATTTATCCCCTTATAAAAAAACTAATTACCCCTACGATTTTTAAATAATCATAACCTTTTCATATGTTAATAATTTTTCTTTAAAAATACACCATAAAAATGAGCACTTTGTTCTCTTTAATTTGAGTATGGCATTGTTATAGTTTTTTTTTTTAACTAAAATAATGATATGTTACGTGATTAACAATGTCTAGAGGTGAACAATAACTGAATCGTTAACCGAAACAAGACACATAATATCGATCCAAAATTAGCCAAAAACTACATTAATTGATCACTGATTAACTGAAACCGAATTAACAAATGGTAATCTATATTTTGTACCTTCATTTAACCAAAATTAACCGAACCATTCATATTTTCATATATTTCTAGCTTTTACATCCACAATTCATGTATTTAATATTTTATACCTTCATTCATGTATATACACTTCAATTCCAAGTATCTATACATTCATTTCATGTAGAGTAAATTTCACTTTTTCTCCTTTATGTATAATCTGAATTTTGAAATGTGTCCTTTAAAAGTTTTAATTTCATTTTAAGTCCAAAAAATACATGTTATATAACACTTTAAGTCCTTTACACCAAACTGAGTTAAATTACTCAGTTAGGTTTTATTTAAGGCAAGGACAAAAATGATAGTTCACAAAAATACATTAGATCCCCTTTCTCTCTCTAATTGTGCTCGCCCCTACATACTCTCTCTTTCTCTCTAACTGTGCATCACCACCACCACTATCCAGCCACTACCCCTCTATGGTGTAACACCCCGAAATTATTTTAATATGGGAATAAGCGAAAAGTGAATAAAATTAATATAGATGGTGAATTATGAAAAATTATAAGTTAAATCATGGGAAGTGTTTAAATCAAACACTTAACAAACTTGAGGGGGGTAATATGAAAAGTTGAAATGAATTAAGGGTTAGTAATGCCTAAACCCCAAACACCCACTCTGTGCGTGTTCTGGGATCGACCAGGGACAGGAGAAACAAGGGTTTACCCTTGTTCTTGCAAAAACTCAGCAATTAGCAAGAGAATTCAATGTTAATCGGCTGCATGTCTTAAATTTTCGATCATCTAAGCATACCTAGTGAAGTGGTAAGTCGAATTTCTTGATTTGGTGAATTGTAGAAAAGGGGTTTCAACCCAATCATGAATTTGTGGTATGATTTGTCTAAATTGGATGTTAGGGTTACTCCCTAGAGTAGAAATCATGCTTGATTTTAGTTTAATTGAAAGAAAATTCTATAAACCCACTTGATGAAAAATTAGCATGAAAGCATGATCAAGTAGAAGCAAATATGTGTAATTGTGATATATGATCTTGCTTATAATACTCGAATGCTAGATAAATTGATGTAGAATAAAAGAATTGTATGAACTAGATTGATTATCGATGATATATAAGATGAACTAGTAAAGGTCATGCTTTGAATACTTGTACTTTATGCTTTATTAATGTGACGCACACTAAGTGTTTGATGAAATGCTTAAGAGAATAAATGTGTGAAATTCTGAAAATTTGTGATAATGTTGTCACTTGAAAACGAGGAATTTATGTAAATGATGGAATGAAAGTGTTGGGCTAAATGAATGAATGCGTTTAATGTAGGCGTGAAAGAAGAAGGTTCCAACACTAGGAAGTCGAAAAACTCACAAGATCGAGGTACGCTAGTGTACACCATATTTCTATTCTTATTTATGATGTTTTATGTATAATAATCCCAATCGTATTGTGTCATTAAGTTGAAGTTGTAAGAATTGAAATCTATGGTCGTTTGGAAGTAAAAGTAAGATCCGTCATAAACGGATTATGAGAAATGAATAAGTTATGAAAGATAATGCATCATATCCAGTTCTTTTTAGTCGAATCGGATATGGAAGGTTAAGTATGTAACAAATGAAAGTTTACTCGATCCGCCTTCTCGGATTAAAATGTAATTGTAAGAATGTAAAGAATGTGAATGTTCGTCATGAACAAATCGAATGAAAGATATGTTAAAGATACAAGTGTCCGTATTAGCGGGTATGTTATGAAAGTTATGTTCAATCTCTATTATGAGGCAAGTAAGTAATGAACCGTTCAACGGTTAGGAATGTAAAGGGACGATGCAAAACCATGATAGAGACGAATCGGTGTATTAAATTAATTGTGTTAGTAACGAAATACTAACTTATTTGTTTATGTTGAATGTAGGTAAATCCTCATCTTAGGAGACTTGGCAAGTTGGAGTGAACGCACGCACATGCTATGACCTTCAAGCGCTTCCGCTATTTTGTAGTAGTATTATAGGTCAAAATACTTGTTGTGTTTAACCTTGTTAGTAGCTATACTTTTCAAACTTGATGTTATGTTTTTGGTCGCGTCTGTCAAACGGGTTGTAGTTTTCCTTTATATAAGTGATGGTTAAAACAGGGATACACTCGTCGTTTGGACGGGTCATGCCCAAATTTTGTTAAAATTGGGCATCAATGTTATTAATATTTTACCTTTAAATGGTGAAAAGTTCGGACATTTTTAAAAGTTTATGTTTCTAGAGTAATTGGGGTGTCATTCCTACTAGACGCGAATGCGGGCATTACAAGTTGGTATCAGAGCCGAGGTTTGAGGGATTCAAGCATACGTTGAGATGCTTGAACTCAAACTGACGGCTCGTTCGAAGGTGTGTTCACTCCAAGATCGCCAATGAGGTAACACGTTAAGTTTTTGGTAAAATACTTGTATGTGTAATATGTTTGGGATGTAATATATAAGTTAAGTACGTGGATGAGTAAATATGGGGGCCATACGGGGAGTTCCAAGAACCGTATGGCTGAAAACAAACCCGAGAAATGGTCGAATTAGCCAAATAATATCATAGCAGCGTTTTAGCAAATCGAGAAGCCGTCGCCGACGCCCCCCATTGATCCGACGCACTAACTCGCTGTCTACGGATGAAATGGGCGACAACCACTTTTTAGAGCCCGTCGCTGACGGAAGTTAAGGCCGTCGGCGATGGCTGTTAGAAATGTGGTCCACTGAAATTTGTTTGTTTTGCTTGTTTTTCATGATTAGGATTTTCGTATGATCTAAAAGATAAATAGATAGTGATATAAGATCCTTATAAACATAAGGATAAGATACTTATGATCACAATCTGTGATCACAACAAAAAAGAATTCGTAAAGAATTGAAAGTAACGATGTGAATAACATAAGTTGAATGATGAGACTTAGATGGTCAAGATTTCGAATTACACGATTACAAATGTAGTAAACAAAGGTCGAAGTATGTGTTATATGGAAAGCTTATGATTTGTATTAAACGAAAACATGACATTGTGTAGATGGCTGATGCAAGAAACGTTAATGATGATGATGATACGGCTCGTCAAGAAGCATTTAACAGTAAGGTCACAGAGGTGGCGGAAGGGGTTATGCAAGCTAATCTTCCACGATTAGCTCAAGAAGTAGAAAGTCGGGTGTTGGGAGTTGTGGATGCCATGATGACTAGCAAGATCGAAGAATTGAAAGAACTGATGGAGGGATCTAAAAGTAAAAGCAAGGAACGACGGTGCACGTATAAAGACTTCATGGCGTGCAATCCTGCAACGTATGATGGTAAGATCGACCCGATCGCATGCCAAAGATGGATTTCAAACATCGAAGCGGTAGTTATACGAAGCCGATGTAATAAGGAGGACCAAGTGATGTTCGCTACTGGTCAACTCACTCTTCAGGCGAAAGATTGGTGGGATGCGCATAGCAAGGAAATAGGTGAGGATAGACTCTAAATGATCACTTGGCAAGAATTTAAGGAGCCCTTCATGAGATATCATTGTCCTCAGTCGGCTATTGATAAGATTCAGGAGGATTTCTTACGCCTCCGATAGAAAAACGAGTCAATAAACGAAATATCAAACACTTTCATGGATAAGATGAAGTTCTGTGGGGATTTTGTGAAGACTGAAAGAATGAAGATCAATCGCTTTTATGGTATACTAAAGGCAGGATTTAGGGAGTTCATCACTCCCTCAAAATGTGAAACCCTTGACGAACTCATCAATCTGGCACGGGATAGAGAAATTGAAATTAAGAGGCAAGAAGAACGTGGCGAAAAGAGGCCGATAGAAAGGGGAACAAATGCAAGTCCATCTAAAAAGACAAAGTTCCAAGATCAGGGAAGGAAAGATAAGTCAAAGGGTGGTATTACTCCTTGTAAGACATGTGGAAAACTTCACACCAGGGTGTAGGATCGTTTTTACGACCAAACGAGTCGTTCAGAAGAGTTTTTGCTCAATACGAAAGGCAGAAACAGACATATCGAGGTAATTCAGCTTGCAATTCACTTTAAACTGTCTTTAGATTGATATAACAACGTTTTACAGCGAGTAGACACTTCGGCAGCAGTTCGACTCTGAAACCGGAAAGTTACAAATTAAATGGCACAACAGGTATTTATAGGTCAGCCTATTTCGCACGGAATGGTCCACACGAAATCAAGTTCACACGAAATAGTCATTTTGTGCGAAATACCCCTACAATACATATTTCTTACACTCTTGAATAACGTGCCCTGATCTATCTAAACACAAACAAGACTCGATACAAGACGAAGTCGACAGACATATACACCAACAGACTCCCCCTTGGATGTTGACGAAGTCTTCAGTGTCGAGTCTTCAATCTTCAGTCTTTATCAGTCTTTTTGTTCTCTCCCGAAGTATCTAACAATGTAAAGCATCCTCAATCTACTCTATTCTCTCTATCAGCTAATCTCCCCTTTGGATGTTGATTTATCATTTTTCACATTCTTTGAATCTAAATCTCGAGCTTTTTAATTCTCTTGATCAGATCTCTTGATTCCTTAAGTTCATCACTTCTAACTTTAGACTCTCCTTTTTCTAACAGACTTCCCCTTAAGTTGTGCTTGGGATCGTAGTCTGGCTTTTACAAGATCAGGATCGAAATCTGGCTCTCTATTATACCAGAATCAGGAACCTGACTATCCTGCACACATCTCTACCTCACAATAAATTTCACAAATTTAAAATTTGACAAATTTATATACCAGTTGCAGGTATTAATCAATCAATAAAATGATTTTACAATGTTAATATCTGATGAACCACTTGTAGAAATACCATTTTTCTTTTCAAACAATTTTTCATCTCTAACAAACTCTCCCAACCCAGTTCATCATGTTTAGCACTTGGAATTTTGAAAATTAGCTCTCCAACATCAGTTGTCGAAAATCTTTTTGGATTTTTCAAAATTTATGCTAAAACACACTGAAAATATTTTTTTATTTTGATTATAATGGAAATGCAATAAAGAAATATTTACATACAATATTTTTGTGAGTTTGTGTAAGAGGATCATATCAGTTTATGAGACAAATCACTAGCACCGTTAAGCTTTAAACACTTTTAAGTTCTAAACGATTCACTTAGATTGTCAGTATACTGATCCACTTAAATTTTCACACAAAATTCAACTGTTTCGAGATACGAGATTAATGTTTTAAGCACTTAAACTTATTCGTGTGTCCCACCTCAGAATATACTCCCGTATCCAAATCCCAATATTCAGTCTTACAGGTGAGTATACCTAGATGATATCTGTAAAGGGTTAAATGCGAGGGCCATGAGAGCTCAGGCAATTGCTTCCGTAAAATCAGAGGGATGATGGCTTCGACTTTAGGTGTGTTCCCTTTACAGAATCTTTTCTTCAACAGCACATGATTAGCATTTTGCAATGTTTCATCATTTTTTATGCTGAGGGAGGTTCTAATATTTCAAGCAAGCGAAAAGTATTATACGGGGACTAGGCCATGATAATACCCCAGATATCACTAAGCATAAAGACCTAGTATCTCAGAAAGACGGATCTTTCAAACAAGATTTCGGGGGTTACCCATATATCCGAGAGATGTTCCCCACGAGATAACTAAGTTTGAAATTTAGGTTTATATCTCGACACAATCTACTAAATGTGCAAAAACCTACTGGCACATCATCAGTGAGACCGTTTATCACATTTTAACTTTCCAAATCTTTAGCATGCTGTGATCATCCACTGATGTACTATCATTTCCTCTTTTTCACAACAAAATTCAATTTTTATTTTATCATGTTTTTGACCTTTTCAAATTTTCTAATGTTTTTGGATTTTCTGAAATTTCTTACTCCCCCTAAAATGCAAAATCATTTTAAAAAAATTTTGAAAACAAATTGTACAAATAAAATGACAACTGTTGTGAATTGCTTCAATTCGCCATCCACTTGGCATAAACAATCAGAACTCCCCCTTACAACAAACTATTTTCCCATTAAGATTTCAAAACACTTAAGTTTGTTTTAATCAAAATGGTTTTTCCGGAAAATAAGTTTTGTTGAATTTCACAAACCATTTGTAGGTTAGGGGATCAATTCATCACCTTGTTCTTTCATCTTCAACCTTTTAAAAAAATAAAACAGTTTTAAGTTCAATCAACAAATACCACTTGTAGGAAATCAAGTACAACTTAATGTCCCTGATTCACCACTTGTAGGTTTTCTCAAACACACAAAATTCAAGAAAGATGTCGATTCCTGCTCCACGATTACCAACTTGGAAGCTCCGGCAAGTCAGGTTTTTCAGTTAAAGAAATTCTCCCAAGCCTGACAGACCTTGGGAGATTCCGAGTTATCAGCACTCGGTTTCTTTCCTTTCATTTTCTTCTCATAGAATTCCTTTACCCCTTTGACCTTTCCATCAATCATTTTTCCAAAAATATGTTTCACTTTGGGATTAAAGGCTTTCTCAACATCAAAATTTTTCTTTTCAGAAAAGAATTGATTCGAAATCTCAACTTTACCAACTTTTTGTTTAAAATTTTCAGCCCACAATGGTGGAAAATTTTCATCATCCATTGGCGGTACTGACTTTTCAACTTTTGGTTCACCTTGTGGCTCCTCTGACTTTGTGGAATCAGATTCATCGCCAGAAAATAGCTCCTCTGATTTTGACGAATCAGAATCATTGCTAGAACTATCATTAGAATTCTTAACGACCCACTTTTGGTTGTCAAGATTTGCTTTTCTTTTGTAAAAACTTTTTGAACATTCACCAACCTCAAATTTCGAGTTTTTGAAAACTATAAAAGATTTGATTGGTGATTCATTCTCAACCATCTTTTCTTTCAGTTTAAAAGAAACTTCCTGTTTTGTTTGGATTGCCTTTGGACAATTCCTGGCAATATGACCAACTGTTTTGCATTGAAAACAGGTTCTCGTTTCCTTTTTCTGAGCAACTTCCTTCTTCATTTCTTCTTGCTTCTTAGCAATGAATTCTTTATTTGTTTGCTTTCTGAACAATTGCTCTTTTTCTTCTTCAGATGATGTTCCTGAAACAAAAACAGTTTTTGGTTTATAAGTTTTCTCATTTTTATGATTTTTCGGTGGAATAAAACCAATACCTTTCCTTTTGAAATTACCGTTATGGTTTGGTTTATTTCGATAACCTGAACCAGAACTGTAACCCTTTTTCTTGTTTTCTCTTTGTTGAACTCTTGTGGTGTATTTTTTAGGTTTTTCAGAAAAATTCACATCTTTTATTTCAGAAATATTAATTTCTGTTAATTTGAAAACCTTTTTAATCATTTCAGTTTTGACACCTCTTATTGGAAATTCTTCATCAGAATATAATTTGTCAGAATCATTCAAAGTATATGCCACTTTGATTGGTTCGTCATTCAAATTAGATTTTGATAACAGAAATTCTTTATTATAAACCCGTTTATCCTTTTTGACTGTTGGACTTGACGTGTCAGACTTTGACTCTGAATTTGACTCTGACTTTGACTCCTCGGTTTCATCTTTATCCAACACCTGATCGACCACTTTCTTTATTAACTCTGACTCATGATCAGTTTCAGACGAAGTAAAAGTGACATCAATGTTGTCTGGCAAATTATCTGAAGACTCAGATTCCCACTTTAAATTGGTTGCCTTTTCGACTCTTTCTGAATTTGGATTTCGTGAAGAATATCCATTTTCAAGCGGGGGTGGACACTTGTTGTAACTGAAACCTTTTTTCTTACCAGAATCATTCACTTTAGTATCCTTCTTCTTTTTAGAAGTCTTTTCTTCAGATGTTTCCTCTTCTTCAAATGCCTTCATGCCTTCCACTGTTGGATAAATCCTGTCAATAACATAAGAAGTACATGAGTAACTTTTTAACAACCTGTTTACCCTTTCTGTTTCAATCCTCTGGGTTTCCAATTTCTGTTCCAGCATAGCACACTTCTCTATGTAATTATTGACGATTTTCTGCTTTGTCATAAAAGCTCCTTGAAGTGTCTTCATTGTTGTTGCTTGTTCACTACTTGACTGATTGTATTGATTCATGGCTTTGTTTAGAACATCATAAGATTCTTTTAATCTGTTCATGTTGTGAATCAATGTACTGTTTTGCTTCTTCACTGCTTCACAGTTTTCACATTTCACATGAATCTTTTGTGCATCAACTTTTGTTTCAACTGTAAAAGCTGGAATTTCTTTTACCTTTTTCTTTATCACAGGAACTTCTTCATCATCACTGCTAACTTGTTTTTTAACTTTCTTCTTTTTCTTTCGAACTTTTCCATCATCACTATCACTCTCTTCTAACATTCTTAAATGCTCTTTCATTCTGTTTGTATAATAATCATTATCATTATCACGGTCTTCATCAACTCTAGCAACAAAAGCTTTAGCCAAAAATTCATTATCTGGACAGTAATTGTCCCAGCTAAAACCTTCTGGTAATCTTTCATCATCTTGATCTATTAGTTTACTCATCAAATATGCTTTCTTTGACTCTTCAATCTCCTTCTTAGCATGAGCAGTTTGTGGTTGTTTGTAGGATCGATTTATGACCCAAACGAGTCAATCAGAAGAGCTCTTGTCTGTTTCAGAGGCGGAAACAAAGAAACAGACTTGGAAAACAGCTTAGTTTACTCATAAACCCCTTGTATATTGATTATAACACGATTACAGATCAAATGACGCGTCGGCAGCACATCGGTACCGGAAATCTCAGAAGTTACAAATGATTTCGCTTGAAGGCCTATTTACAGGGAAGGTGATTCCGTTTGAAAGTGGCAATGTCACTTTCAAGCGGAATTAGCCCATTCAAACGAAATTACCTCAAAACCCTCCTATTTACTCGTACAACATGCCCTGATCTAACAATTCTAATACTAGACTCGATACAAGACGAAGTCAGCAGACGTATGCACCAACAGACTCCCCTTCGGATGTTGACGAGTCTTAAGTGTTGAGTCTTCAATGTCTTCAGTCTTTATCAGTCTTCGGGCTTCCAGAATCTCTACCTGGCTCTTGCCTTACTCCAATTCCTTCTTCAAGTAATCTCCCTCTTGGATGATACTTTATCAGCAGACTCCCCCTTGAATTGTGCTGGGATCGTAGTCTGGCTTTTACTCTGCTCACATGTTTACAGGTTCAAGAATTGCAACCTGACTCTCTTATAACCATAGCCTGCACATTCTCTACCCAAAACATAAGTTTCATAAAAGATAAAATATAACCAATTTAGAAACTCAGCTAAACACTTGATAACTTCAGTTCAAAACATCAATTAAAAATATAACAATTTTAATTTTTGATGACCACTTGTATGAATATCATTTTTCAACACACACTCTTTCCCAACCTGTTGTTCGTCATGTTCAGCACTCGGAATTTTGAAAATCTGCTTTTCAACATCAGTCGTCAAAAATCTTTTTGTATTTTTTCAAAAACTAAAGCTAAACTAATTGTAAGAACATAAATGAAATGCAGTAAATAAATATTTACAGACACTATTTTTGTGAGTTTGTGTAAAAGGATCATATCAGTTTTTGAGACAAATCACCAACACCGTTAAGCTTTAAACATTTTAAGTTTTAAACGATTCACTTAGATTGTCAGTATATTGATCCAGTTAAATTCTCACACAAAGTTCAATTGATTCGAGATATGAGATTAATGTTTTAAGCACTTAAACTTATTCGCGTGTCCCGCCTCAGAATATACTCTCGTATCCAGATCACAATATTCAGTCTTACAGGTGAGTATACCTTGATGATATCTGTAAGGGGTTAAATGCGAAAGCCGTGAGAGCTCAGGTCAGAACTTCCGTTCAGCTGAGAGATGACGGCTCGACTTTTGGTGTGTCCCCTTTAGAGGATCTTTTCTTCAACAGCACATGATTAGCATTTTGCAATGTTTCATCATTTTTTTATGCTGAGGGTAGGCTATATTTCAAGCAAGCGTAAAGTATTATACGGGGACTAGGCCATTGCTTCCGCAAAATCAGAAGTCCCTGGATAATACCCCAGATATCACTGAGTATAAAGACCTAGTATCTCAAAAAGAGGGACTTTTCAAACAAGATTTCAGGGGTTACACATATATCCGAGAGATGTTCCCCACTATATAAGTAAGTTTCAAATTTAGGTTTATATCTCGTCACAATCTACTAAATGTGTAAAAACCTACTGGCATATCATCAGTGAGACCGTTTATCACATTTTAACTTTCCAATTCTTTAGCATGTTGTGATCGTCCACTGATGTACTATCATTTCCTCTTTTTCACAACAAAACTCATTTTTGATTTTTTCATGTTTTTTACTTTTTCAAATTTTCTAATGTTTTTGGATTTTCTGAAATTTCTTACTCCCCCTAAAATTCAAACACATTTAAAGAAACTTTGAAAACAAACTGTACAAGTAAAATGACAACTGATATCAAACCACTTCAAATCGCCATCCGCTTGACATAAACAATCAGAACTCCCCCTCACAACAAAATATTTTCCCATTATGATTTCAAAACACTTAAGTTTGTTTTAATCAAATGGTTTTTTCGGAAAAATTTTGTTGATTTTACAAACCACTTGTAGGTTAGGGGTTCATCATCTTGCTTAAACAATCAACATAAGTAGAAAATTAGATACAATCTAATGTCCCTGATTTACCACTTGCAATTCAAACCAAATACCACTTGTAAGTCGAAATATCACCAGAGTGAATTTCTCAAGAAAAATGCCGATTCCTCCTCCACTTTTACCAACCTGGGAGCTCCGGCAAATCAGGATTTCAGTTAGGAAAAACTTCCCCCCAAGCTTGACCAGCCTTGGGAGATTCTGGTACACATCTATCCCACCAGCATTTTGACTTGTAAAATTCTTTTGCACCTTTTACCTTTCTGTCAACCATCTTACCGAAAATATGTTTGACTTTCCCGTTAAAAGCCTTTTCAACATCAAATTCTCCCTTATCAGCGAAGAATTGATTTGAGATCTCAACCTTTCCAACTTTCAACTTCAGATTTTCCTTTGACAGTGGAGGAAAATTTTCATCATTCACCTCTGGAACGGAATTCACACTCTTTTTCTCAACAAGTGACTCCTCTGATTTTATGGAATCAGATTCATTGTCAGAACTACTATCTGATTTTACAATCCATTTTTGTTTGTTCAAATCACCTTTTCTTTTGTAAAAACGTTTTGAGCTTTCACCTTCTTCAGAAATAAAATTTTCAAACATTTTAACATTTTTCAAAGATTGTTCTGTCTTATTAACAAATTTCCTTTTCAATTCAGAGTTAGAAGAAACTCCCTGTTCTGTGTAGTTGGACTTGGGACAATTCCAAGCAATATGCCCAACTTCTTGGCATTTGAAACAGGTTCTTTTGTCAACTCTTGGAGCAAATTTCTTCACATTCTTTTTTATTTCAGCAAGAAACTCCTGGTTTGACTGTTTCCAGAATGATTTCTTCTGTTCTTCCTCTGAACTTCCATTTGCAACAAATTTTGTTTTTGGTTTAAAATTTTTCTCATTTTTATAATTTTCTGGGAAAATGAAACCAAGGCCTTTCTTTTTGAAATTATCGTTATGGTTTGGTTTCTTTTGGAAACTATAACCAAAACCATAACCCATTTTCTTGTTTACTCTTTGTTTAATCCTTGAAGTGTAAGGTTTAGGTTTTGCAGAAAGATTTAAATCTTTTATTTCAGAAATGTTAATTTCTGTCAGTTTGAAAACCTGTTTTATCATCTCAGTTTTTACACTTCTTATTGGGAATTCCTCATCGGAATATAATTTGTCTGAATCATTCAAAGTATATGCCACTTTGATAGGTTCATCATTCAAATTATTTTTCGATAACAAGAATTTTTTATTATAAACCCTTTTAACCGACGCACTCGGACTCTTCTCTGACGAACTCGGACTATTGTTTAACGAACTCGAACTATCTGACTTAGACTCCGAATTTGACTCTTCATCCGTATCTAACACCTGATCGACCACCTTTTTTACTAACACAGACTCATGATCAGTGTCAGACACTGTGAATGTGACATCAATATTTTCTGGTAACACATCGACGGTTTCAGACTTTAACTTTATGTTCACTGCCTTTTTTAGATGCTCCTCATTAGGATTCCTGGGAGAATAACTCTCATAGATCGGAGGCGGACACTTGTTATACTTGACTCCATGTTTCTTACCGGTATCCGTTTCTTCAGTCTTTTTCTCTTTGAAAGCTTCAAGACCTGCAACAGTAGGATAAACTCGATCAATCAAATAATCACATGTTGTATAACTCAACATTAATCTTTTGATTCTTTCACTCTCAATCTTTTCGAGTTCTAAATCCTTCTTTAACTTTACACAGTCTTCAATATATTCATTTATGACTTTCTGCTTTGTCATCAAAGTTGAACTCATTTTTGTCATTGCATTTTCAATTTCTGAATTCGTTCTTTTCAGACTATCAACTATTTTGTTCAGCACATCATATGACTCTTTCACATACTTCACATCAGACAGTAAATCTTCTTTAATCTTCTCTAATTCACTAATCTTCTTATCTTTCTCCTCACAAGCTTTACAAGATTCTAAACACTTCAAACAGGGTTTTTCAACTTCAACCATTTTTTCAATTATCTTTTCAACCTCGACGATTTTCTCAACTTCAATGATTTTTTCTACCTCGATGAATTTCTCTACTTCGACAAGTTTCTCAACTTCAACTATTTTTTCTACCACTTTCTCCACTTCAACGTTTTTTTCTACTACTTTCTCCACTTCAACGATTTTTTCTACTACTTTATCCACTTCAACGATTTTTTCTACTACTTTCTCAGTTACTTGATCAACATTAGCTTCTCCAGCTTCTGTCTTTGCTTTTTCATCAGCAAGGATTCTTACTGCTTCCAGCTCTCTTCTCAATCTGGCAATCTTCTTCTAATTCAGCAACTCAACTTTATCTGCAAAAAACAAATTAAAACTGTCAGAATTTATGCCTTTTCTAGCTTTGTTAAGATATTCTTCCTCATCATTGGTATCAATATCGCTTCCTAAATCTGGAAAAATCGGGATTCTTTTCTGACTAGTCTCATCTTCTCCCAGAATTCTAGCAACAAGACCTGAACCTGGTGGAATGTATTTATCCCAGCTAAATCCCTCTGCAACAAATTCATCATCTTGATCAATTATACCAAACAAAGCTCTTTTCTCTTGAATAGTACGAGCATGAGCAGTTTGTGGTTGTTTATCAATTTGTGGTTGTTGATCAATCTGATGAAAAATTGACTTTTGATAATAATCATTCTTTCCATCTTGTCTTCCTGTTGCTTCTTTGTTTTTGCATTCACGTTTAAAATGTCCCTTTCCTTTGCAACGAAAACAGGTGACTTTCGATTTGTCAAATCCTATTGGAGATTCACTCATTCCCCGAAAATCATCTCTACCAGTGATTTGTGTAAATTTTTCTGCTCTTCGAACAGCACTGGCTAAACACCACTTTACATTCATCAACTCAAGTTCCTCTGCATCAATCTGATCATAATCGTCTTTAGTAAGCATCGGATTTCCAATTCTACCACCAATCAAGCTTTCATATGATTCCAACATAGCAACGAGTGATGCCATGTGTTGCTTTGCTATTTCTGGAGACATATTTTGACCATTTTGGATGTTTAAAGTAACATTGCACTGCAGATTTGTAGAATTTTGCTGTTGAGGACTTGGTGTGGTATGGTTTGGATCAAAGTTTGAATATGATGAAGAATATCCCCCACTCTGAGTTGTAGTGCTAACATTTGGACTGGAAGAACCATCATGTAACACCACGTAAAAACGTGTCCAATTATGTATAGACACGTGTCCTAAACTCTAAACATGTGAAAGAGTTAGTTTGAAGGACCAAAGTTATCGAACAGTGAAACTATGAAACCACAAGGACTAAAGGTGTCAACATGCCAAACTTGTGCCTCTAAATGACCTTACATGAGGAATATATTCTTAAACGAGTGATTGATTGGACATACGAAGCCGTTTATGAAAATAATCGAAAGATTATTAAATTTCAAGGGTTAACCGTGTCAACATGTCAATTCTGACCTCTGAGTAACCTTTTAACGAAACCGAGGCTTCGAAACATTCAAATATACTCTTAAGAATAAGTAGTATAAATTTAATGTGGTTTCGAGATCGTTAGATATGTTTTCAAGACTTTGGGCCTTGGTTGTCAAAAATGGAGTTAAAAAGGATTATAAACGAGCAGGGACTGAAACTGCCAGCTTTCAAACTTGTTTTCCCGGTTTAACAGGTCCAAGCGTGTAACACCTCTAAAATTCACGTCCTATAATGTGTAGACACGTGTCATATGATTGAACGTGTGAAACAATGTTATAAAAGGATTTAACTTGACAATAATGAAAAGTATGTGAATATACGAGTTCTAAATGTCAACAGTGAATAAATATGTTGTATATTAACCCTACATGATGCTCATACCTTCAAACGAATAAATCATGGATCATACGAAGCTAAAAGTGAGAGATTACAAACTACAGGGGTTAAATGTGTCAACATGTTTAAATTATACCTCTGAGTGACCTTTTGACAAACCCGAAGCTTTGTAACGATTAATTATGCTCACTAGAATGCACGATAAAAATTTCATAAAGTTTCGTCAACGTATGAGAAAGTTATGATCAAATTCGTGTACGAGGGGTTAAAGCGTCAACGTTGAAAGTTAGGCCTTTTCGGGTAACAATAAAGTTAACCGGGGACTTAACAAAGTGGGTAAATGTCTTAAAGCCCTTATATGTTAATTTAGAGGGCTCATTGTGCAAAACAAGACATGAAAGCGACCTTTAGAAGGGCCAGGGACCAAAACTGCAATTTTTAAAAGTTTTGTTGGATGACACCAAGGGCTCGCGTAGCGCGAGCACTAACTGCTTATGCAGTCGCGCTACGCCACTGCCTCATCTGGACAGATTTTGATCTTGTTTGATTCTTTGTCTGCCACAGCCCTTGTAACCTCCTTTAATCGACCTTGCCTCTTCATGCTTGACCCCTAGACACCCCCTAAGCTCTAGGAACATGTGTTGATAAGTTGTGGTGGGTTGTAGACTCATGTGTCAATGTTTTGTGGTGAGAAATTCACTATGAAAGGCCACAAGACTTCAACATTTTTCTTCACACTTTCATCTTGCAATCTGATCATTTCTGGAGCTCCAAGGCACTCTCAAGTGATCACTAATCAAGCTTAGGACTTTTGTAAGTTTGCTTAACCTTCTTTAATTAAGTTTTAGCTTAAAAGTCAAACCGTCATAATTAACGGTTGACTTTAAGATTAATCACTAATGGTCCAGTGATTAGTCGAATCAAAAGTAGTTATAAGTTGGTAATTATCTGGGTAATAAACCCTCAAAAGGGTTCCCCCTGATTCCCACTCTAACCAGGTCAAAAGTCGGGTCAAACTTGCTAAGAAAAAGTCAACAGAATGTTTAAATTACAATTTATGCATGATTAGCAATGTAGATCATATACAACCTGTTTGATCATTGTTATAACTTGGTAATAAGTGTAAGAACATGTCTAAACATGTTCAACCCGACAAATTTCTGTAAAGACCCGGTTCGGAACCGAAAGTCACATAGTTTGACTTTCACTTTGACTTTCAGTTCTGACCCGTTTAGGCATGTTTTAGAAATGCCTCAGAGCTTTAATTGGACTAGGTTACATGTTAGAATAACCCTCTGTGATGTTACACCTTGGTTCATTAGTTATCCAATTAATATGCATGTTTCCGTTAATTACCCATATGTTGACCATTATGCCCTTATTACCTTAAAATGTGATTTTTGGAAATGTAAAAGAGTAGAAACTTTAATTACTGATATATAAACTTGTATGCAAAGTTTGACATCAGTTTGAATTGTAGATTAAGAGTTATGCTCATTATCGCAAAATGAAAGCTTTGTGTTAATTAAATGGGGTAATTAGCGTATAGCCTAGTTAAGCCTACTTTTTGATATCAAAATTATTACCCACTGATGTAATATATTATTTTGGGATTTTTAAAGATTTTTAATTAATTTTAGGCTGAGCATAACTAGTAGTCGTAGGCTTAATCCGGTAATTGTCGGTTTTGCCCTTACGGGCCATAAAATGAGTTTTACATATCTAAACGACTCCAAACCTTTTGCTACTGATCCCATATGATAAATAAATTATTTTAAGCCTTCTAGAAATATAAAAATATCAGATTTAAGTATCGAACCCGGAAACGGCTTCTAATCGCCTTTTTAAGCGTTTTAACGCATAGTATGTACTAAAACAATATTAAACGTACCAAGGGTGATACCTACTGATATATGAGGCAAATTATAATATTTTAACAGTAAGCAAAGGTTGATAAACTCATACTTCAGTTTTGAGCTTTTCGGCTTATGTGAAATTACCAAACTACCCCTACGGGGCATAGTTTGTGTTTAAACACGTTTCGGGCATAATGAAAGACATCTTACTGATGTCACAACATATTTGAGGCATAATTAACTTAGGAAACCTGTATACAGCTCTCATGAATACCCGTCACGCTTATTACGCGTACGGTTCGGTTTATGTAACAAGTTTACATAAATTAGCCGAAACGGGTCAAACCTTATCGGTTTTATCTCAAAATCCAGAATGTGCATGAAGGACCCATATTAAACAAGCCTCTGAACTTGTCAGGTCTAAATCACATTCTATCCGGTCTTCGCTTAATTGTACGTACGACCCGTATCTTTGAAACTAACCGGTCTAAGCTTAAGCTTAACTAAAGACCCGTTAGGATTCTAATAGGTTATTATAAAACCTTCGTTCCAGATTAGGAGGACCAGTAAAAGCTACGTGCATTTTGCTAATTGTGAATTATACTTTGCTCAGGTAAATACTTTTAACTTATTTTCCCTATACGGGCTTGGGTTACGGTATATAGCATACCGCTTGATCGAGCATCAAATTCTCCACCGTTGAGTGGGTAATTGAATAAATTTGATCGGCTCGTTTAAACAGTCTTGTTACTTAAAGCCTTTGGGGGGTTAATGACCATGTCCCGGATATCCTCGGCATCATTTTACGAAATGGCCATGACTTAAGCGCGGGGTGTAGGCGTACACCCGTCAGTGCACAAAAGAACATTGTGGTGTGTCTATTGATCTTTAACCCGGATAAGATCCGGGCTACTGAACGCACAAGAAACATGTAATTCGTTCACAAGATTATAATATTAAGTAATTCTCCCAAGTTAAAAAGATTAATCTTGCCTTTGTGCATTTTAATCAAATTATAAAACATTTATGCCATGTGCATCCAAATCAATTTTAAATCATTTTCCAAAATGAGTGAGTTGATTGTATTTACCAGTGTAAACTGACGTATTTTCCCAAAAAGACTAAATGCAGGTACTAAACGTAATTGGCTGGATTGTCTCCTTAGCATCAATAAAGAGTCTCGCAAGCTTAAGATGCCTGAAGTTTGTTGAACTATTGTTTCCATTTTATTTTCGATCCTTCTGTGGATAAAGTTCCGAATATTGTGACATTTGATATTACAATATTAAATTCGGTTGATATAATATCTTTTAAATTGCTTCCGCTGTGCATATTAAATATTGTGTTGTTTGACTATTATGTTGCCAACCACGTCACGATAATCCCCCACCGGGCCCACCAGTGACACGTGGAAATCGGGGTGTGACAGGTTGGTATCAGAGCCAACATTGAGTGAATTGAACACTAGTCTTTCGTGTTTAATCTCAATGACACAGTAGCACATTCCTTGACCTTCTGAGTCTAGACTTAACTTAGGAATATTCTCAATCCTAACCTGGAAATTTTTGCTTCCAAATTTTTATATATACGTCGCCAAGCGAAGAAGCTGTAATAAAAATTCTCCACATCTGGAGCCTTGAAATGCTGAGCTTCGTACCACGGCTAGAATGAAACGAGCATCCAAGGAGAGGACACTCAGAAATAAAATAAAGAAGAAACTCCTCTTGCTAAAGATCGTTTCCTTAATAAGTCCTTATAAGGACACAATTATCTTTCAGTCCCTACGAGGACAACATTATTCCTTTCAAGTCCCGCTTAGGGCAACTTTATACTTTTATTTTTATATAGTGGAATGATTAAGTTTAAACTTTCATTCTAAACAAGAAATATTAAATAAATGGAAAATAACATTTCCTTTTGCAAGATCTACTATTATAATAAAATGGCAAAATCTAAAAAGGACAAGACCTAGCTTCGGGTCATATTAAGACCGACCAAGATGGCAGTTCCTCAATTTAGATTCAGATCCTTATTAACATTCAATATTAGAAATTGTTCTGCGATAAATATTAAAAGAATCTTAAGAGTGAAACCTAGCCTGAGTGTCATTATAAAGACCTGGCCAAGATGGTAAGACCTATTTAAAAGATTCGTATCCCAGATAACATCTGAAAACATGTTAACACTCCCGGCAGTTGTGATTCGTTGGAAATCACACACGTTATTAAGGATTCTTCAAAGGATTCCTAACCCAGTTTAATGATCTCCGAATCCTGGGTTTACATCATTAATTAAGATGATCATATTTTAACCATACGTGGTAACATAATGCCTACGGGTCCTGCTCATTTCCATATGAGCCAAAAGACAGTGGTTGCGATGACTCCCTGTCAGATAAAGGTAATGTACTAGGTTCAAACCTCAAATGCTTTGATTCTCTGAAATCCTAGCATATAATTTATAATTGTCCTTGTGACTAGGCCTATTGTGCCAATATACTTTCATGCTTTGATTCTCTGAAATCATAGCTTAAAATTTATAAATGTCCTTGTGACTAGGCCTATTGTGTCAATATACTTTCATGCTTTGATTCTCTGAAATCATAGCTTAAAATTTATAAATGTCCTTGTGACTAGGCCTATTGTGCCAATATACTTTCATGCTTTGATTCTCTGAAATCATAAGCTTATAATTTATAAATGTCCATGTGACCAGGCCATTGGGTGCCACTAATAAAACTGTTAATGTTTTATAATTAGGATAAATGATACTAGAAATCCTAAACCTATATGATTAATAAATTAACCAAATATGGTCTCTGTTTACCATGGTTAATGAAATTCCCTAAGGGGCAATTCCGTAATAAACATCCCTTAGAAGGGAAGTACCTACGGGCTATAGTTAATGTCCTCTGAGACTAAAGACAGTGGTAGCCTACAGCTCCCTGTCAGGAAAAGGTAATGAACTTTGATTCAAACCTTAATGCCACGATTCTCTGAAATCATGGCTTAGAAATTTAACTTGTCTACGCGACTAGGCCATTTGTGCTATTATTATTAACTTATGAATTAGGATTTATGATAAAAATCCTGAATAAAATAAATATCCTTCCTTCCCTGTCAGTATGCATTTTAAGAGGGAATCGTAAAGGTGAAACCTAGCCTACGCGGCCAAGATGGTGAAACCTACTCAAGGGATTCAGATCCTTGTTAACACCTAAGAACGTGTTAGCACTCTTGACAAATGTGATTCGAGAAAATCACAACAGTCATCCTTATATTGGATTCTTCCAATTCCCTTATCTAACCTAGTGATTTAGGAATCATGGCTTATATCATCCTATAAGATGATCATATTATGAACATCTGTTAGTGATGAAGTGCCTACGGGCTAAACTCGTTGTCCGATAAGACAACGACAGTGATGGTCTTTGACCTCCTGTCTAAAATATTGGACTATGTCCAAACATAATAGTCTATATGATCAATGCGATCATGACTAATATCATTTAATACGATGATAATATTATTTAACATCCTTTAGTGATGTTTTGCCTACGGGCTATAATATATTGTCCAATTGAGACAAGGCAATTGTAATCTTTTGTGATTCTTTGCCCAAGGGGGTGAGCTATACTCAAATCCCATAGTCTATACTATCATTGCGATCCTGACTAGTATCATCAGTATGATGATCATAATATTAACATCCCTCGTGATGAAATGCCTACGGGCTATACCTTATTCTAGTTTCGGTAAGACAAAGATAGTAGTGATCTTTATGATCCCCTGTTCAAAATGGTGTGATTATACCCAAACCTAATAGTCAATATGATCGATGTGATCATTACTAATATCATTAGATACGATGGTTATATATAAACATCCATTAGTGATGTTGATTGGCTTACTTCTTCTGCCAAATGAATCGTCTTTCAAGACGATGACAGTTGTAGTCTAAGACTCCCTGTCCAAAGGTGAAGAACCACGTTCAAACCTTGAAGCCCTAATCTAATAATATTGCGGCTAATAAATTAAGGTCCTTGATGATAGACCATCGAGTTATGTTTTAAAGTCATTCATGACAAGCCTATGTGCTATAAATTGTCATTCGTGACAAGCTAACATATTAAATGTTAACATTCCTGGTGACATGCCTTTATGCCAGATTTGATAAATGTCCTTATGACAAGGCCGTTTGTGCCATATCTAAATGACCTTTGCGACAAGGCCTTTATGCCGTATAATCATTTATGTCCTTCATGACTGGGCTTTATGCCATATCTTTCTACGTCCATCGAGACAGGCTTCTATGCTATATATGTATATATATAATAAAAGTCTTATAAGACTAGCCTTTGAGCTATTTATAATCGTCCTTGTGACAAGGACAGTTGTGACATTATGGTCCCCTGTCAAGCAGGTATTGGACTCGCTCCAAACCTTAAATGCCATTGATAGTCCTTTTGTGACCTAAGCTAAATGTAATAGATATACATTCAAATAGCATTCATTAAGAATGTTCAGAACAGAATAGCCCATACGGTTTATGAATGTCGTGGCTAATCTAAGTCAGGTCATCAGGATGATGACTAATAATTGTTAAACCTTGGTGATTAGTACCAAATTTCGAGTATGGAAAACTCGGATGAGGTAGACGACAGTCGCAATACTATTAATACGACGAAAGTTAATAAAACTACAAACGTAAACCTCAATATTAATGGAGTTAATCTCCAGGCTGTGGTTGACGCAGCAGTTGGAAAGACCATAGAAAGATCATGAAACAATCCAAAGAGCCGAATGCTCCTCGCTTTGAATTTCATTCAAACCATGTTCAATTGCTCATGAGAAGAGTTTTGTTCACACTTCGTATATGAAGGATGAACCAAAGGAGGAAGATAACTCCCAAAAATCTAAGAAAGAGAGCAAGTACAGGCTTAATAAAAAGCAACAAAAGTTCAGTAAAAGCCTGTATGTAAGAATTGCTATAAAAGGCACTAGGGACAGTGTCGATTAGAACAAAGACCAAAGCAGTGTGGCATCTGCTAAGGAAACTGGTCATCATTCCCATGAATGTAGGGACATAAAGAATGCAGTCTATTACGACTGTGGTGAGCAAGGCCGCATCAGAACCAGATACCATAAAGCTGTCAAAGAAGGTACAGCTAAGCCTGGAAAGGCTAAAGGAAGAAATGCCTGAACTCGCCTAATGGATGTCAAGAGGCAGTTCACGATGTCATCAAATACATTCCTTATCATTTACCAATGATAATTTCTGCTAAGTGTCATGTTTTTAATACAGGCAATAATAAATCTTCATAAACCATAAGCTTAGCAAACTTTTATATTATCCACAAGGTATAACTTACCAAGAAACCATAGTAACCGATTCTTCTAGTATCGGCAAGGAATCCTTCCGAAAAATCTAAGAGTACTCTTTCTTCGCATAGAGTACGACAACATATGTTATTTTAATTATTTTTCTCATTGTTTTTCTATCACCTGCGAATGCCAAACTATGTTTGATAAAAGTGCCATATGAGAATTGGCGTATCCTAGTGTGTCCCATAAATTACTTCCATGCCTGATCAGCATGGAGGTTTAATACATGGAACCTCTGAGATATCCCAATGGTCATATAGTACTAAAGTCAACTAATGGTATTCAAAGGAGATATCCAGAATGGAATTGTCTCAGTAAATGTTTCCGATTATGGAATTCGTGGACTAGTAACATAAATGTGTCACTTACTTGACACAAGCAATGATGGGTGAACTGGAGTCTGAGATATGGAAATCTCTGTAACCTCCTTGTATCTTGATTATCTTCTCCTAAAATTACCCTGTTTACCCCTGAGAGGCAGGTAGAATTTAGATTTATATCCCATTTAAGGCTGTATTATTATGAAATCTCCAAGACGGCTAGTACCATCATTGGAAGAATCGAAACCCTGATTTACTAAGTTTAAAATAGAGGGTTCATATAGCCTAACCCGATACTCCGAAAGTTTGATATTGTTAAATAAGAAAGACGGTTCATTTTGCTTATGCATTATTTACCGCAACCTAATTAGGCAACAATTAAGAAATTGCCATCAGCTGCTCCGAATCGTCGATTTGTTCGACTAACTACAAGGATCAACTAATCCTTAAAATTTGTTAAGTAGTGGTTGGAATAACCATCTCACCTTAAGATAAGCTTGTCTATGATAGTTTATATGTAAGCATCAAGGCTGCTCCCTTGGAGACCCTGTAAAGATAGAATGATAAACACCTATTGTAGGGGCAATAGATTGGTAAGTTCAATTACCAGGATCTAAGGGCAAATTATTGGTGGATAGGCTTGAAGAAGTCTGTAGCCACTCATGTAGCTAAATGCTTGACATGTGCGCAAGTCAAATCCGAGCATCAGAAACCGTCAGGTTTGCTACAACAGCCTGAACTTCCTACTTAGAAGTGGGAAATGGTAACTATGGACTTTATTACCAAGTTACCCAAGACAAGGAAAGGAAATGATACAATATGGGTTATAGTTGACAGACTGACTAAGTCAGCACATTTCTTACCCATCAAGGAGACTTATAGCTCTGACACGTTAGCCCAGTTATACGTTGATAAGATTGTAGCCTTACATGGCATACCTGTGTCTATTATCTCTGACCGAGATACTAGATATACGTCACATTTTTGGAAGAGTTTCCAACAATCTTTGGGCACACGTTTGAACTTTAGTACGGCTTACCATCCTCAGACAGACGGTCAGAGTGAGCGTACTATTCAAACGTTGGAAGACATGCTACGTGCATGTGCGATCGATTTGGGTGGTAGTTGGGATAAGAACCTACCGTTAATCGAATTCTCCTACAACAATAGCTACCATACCAGCATTAAGGCCGCGCCCTTCGAGGCATTATATGGTAGAAAGTGTAGATCGCCCGTTTGTTGGGCGGAAGTTGGAGACGTCCAATTATCAGGACCAGAGATAGTGTTTGAAACGACGGACAAGATTGTCCAGATTCGTGACCGTCTCAAAGCTGCCTGGGATAGGCAGAAGAGTTACGCTGATCCAAAGCGTAAAGATTTTCACTTCGAAGTAGGTGACAAAATCCTACTTAAAGTATCACCCTGGAAGGGGGTGATGCGGTTTGGTAAGAAAGGCAAGCTAAGCCCGAGATACATAGGACCTTTCGAGGTTATCGAACGTGTCGGGTCAGTTACCTATAAGTTAAACTTACCTGAAGAGCTCAGTGGAATTCACAACGTGTTCCACATCTACAATCTGAAAAAGTGTTTCACTGACGAATCACTGGTAATACCACATACAGATGTGCATATAGATGAGAGCTTAAAATTGGTGGAAAAACCTTTGTCGATTGAAGATCGACAGGTAAAGAAGCATCGAAGGAAGCTTTTACCTATTGTAAAGGTCAAATGGGATGCCCGTAGAGGTCCCGAATTCACGTGGGAAGTTGAATCCACGATGAAAGAAAAGTACCCTTATTTATTTCAGTAAATCTCGGGTCGAGATTTATTTTAAGGGGGTGAGGATGTAACACCTCTAAAATTCACGTCTTATAATGTGTAGACACGTGTCATATGATTGAACGTGTGAAAGAATGTTATAAAAGGATTTAAGTTGACAATAATGAAAAGTATGTGAATATACGAGTTCTAAATGTCAACAGTGAATAAATATGTTGTATATTAACCCTACATGATGCTCATACCTTCAAACGAATAAATCATGGATCATACGAAGCTAAAAGTGAGAGATTACAAACTACAGGGGTTAAATGTGTCAACATGTTTAAATTATACCTTTGAGTGACCTTTTGACAAACCCGAAGCTTTGTAACGATTAATTATGCTCACTAGAATGCACGATAAAAATTTCATAAAGTTTCGTCAACGTATGAGAAAGTTATGATCAAATTCGTGTACGAGGGGTTAAAGCGTCAACGTTAAAAGTTAGGCCTTTTCGGGTAACAATAAAGTTAACCGGGGACTTAACAAAGTGGGTAAATGTCTTAAAGCCCTTATATGTTAATTTAGAGGGCTCATTGTGCAAAGCAAGACATGAAAGCGACCTTTAAAAGGGCCAGGGACCAAAACTGCAATTTTTAAAAGTTTTGTTGGATGACACCAAGGGCTCGCGTAGCGCGAGTACTAACTGCTTATGCAGTCGCGCTACGCCACTGCCTCATCTGGACAGATTTTGATCTTGTTTGATTCTTTGTCTGCCACAGCCCTTGTAACCTCCTTTAATCGACCTTGCCTCTTCATGCTTGACCCCTAGACACCCCCTAAGCTCTAGGAACATGTGTTGATCAGTTGTGGTGGGTTGTAGACTCATGTGTCAATGTTTTGTGGTGAGAAATTCACTATAAAAGGCCACAAGACTTCAACATTTTTCTTCACACTTTCATCTTGCAATCTGATCATTTCTGGAGCTCCAAGGCACTCTCAAGTGATCACTAATCAAGCTTAGGACTTTTGTAAGTTTGCTTAACCTTCTTTAATTAAGTTTTAGCTTAAAAGTCAAACCGTCATAATTAACGGTTGACTTTAAGATTAATCACCAATGGTCCAGTGATTAGTCGAATCAAAAGTAGTTATAAGTTGGTAATTATGTGGGTAATAAACCCTCAAAAGAGTTCCCCTGATTCCCACTCTAACCAGGTCAAAAGTCGGGTCAAACTTGCTAAGAAAAAGTCAACAGAATGTTTAAATTACAATTTATGCATGATTAGCAATGTAGATCATATACAACCTGTTTGATCATTGTTATAACTTGGTAATAAGTGTAAGAACATGTCTAAACATGTTCAACCCGACAAATTTCTGTAAAGACCCGGTTCGAAACCGAAAGTCACATAGTTTGACTTTCACTTTGACTTTCAGTTCTGACCCGTTTAGGCATGTTTTAGAAATGCCTCAGAGCTTTAATTGGACTAGGTTACATGTTAGAATAACCCTCTGTGATGTTACACCTTGGTTCATTAGTTATCCAATTAATATGCATGTTTCCGTTAATTACCCATATGTTGACCATTATGCCCTTATTACCTTAAAACGTGATTTTTGGAAATGTAAAAGAGTAGAAACTTTAATTACTGATATATAAACTTGTATGCAAAGTTTGACATCAGTTTGAATTGTAGATTAAGAGTTATGCTCATTATCGCAAAATGAAAGCTTTTAGTTAATTAAATGGCATAATTAGCGTATAGCCTAGTTAAGCCTACTTTTTGATATCAAACTTATTACCCACTGATGTAATATATTATTTTGGGATTTTTAAAGATTTTTAATTAATTTTAGGCTGAGCATAACTAGTAGTCGTAGGCTTAATCCGGTAATTGTCGGTTTTGCCCTTACGGGCCATAAAATGAGTTTTACATATCTAAAAGAATCCAAACCTTTTGCTACTGATCCCATATGATAAATAAATTATTTTAAGACTTCTGGAAATATAAAAATATCAGATTTAAGTATCGAACCCGGAAACGGCTTCTAATCGCCTTTTTAAGCGTTTTAACGCATAATATGTACTAAAACTATATTAAACATACCATGGGTGATACCTACTGATATATGAGGCAAATTATAATATTTTAACAGTAAGCAAAGGTTGATAAACTCAGACTTCAGTTTTGAGCTTTTCGGCTTATGTGAAATTACCAAACTACCCCTACGGGGCATAGTTTGTGTTTAAACACGTTTCGGGCATAATGAAAGACATCTTACTGATGTCACAACATATTTGAGGCATAATTAACTTAGGAAACCTGTATACAGCTCTCATGAATACCCGTCACGCTTATTACGCGTACGGTTCGGTTTATGTAACAAGTTTACATAAATTAGCCGAAACGGGTCAAACCTTATCGGTTTTATCTCAAAATCCAGAATGTGCATGAATGACCCATATTAAACAAGTCTCTGAACTTGTCAGGTCTAAATCACATTCTATCCGGTCTTCGCT
This sequence comes from Helianthus tuberosus, assembly GCA_030545235.1. Lineage (NCBI taxonomy): Eukaryota > Viridiplantae > Streptophyta > Magnoliopsida > Asterales > Asteraceae > Helianthus > Helianthus tuberosus. Next base: position 51,615,149 of record CM060364.1, read on the forward strand.
TAATTGTGCGTACGACCCGTATCTTTGAAACTAACCGGTCTAAGCTTAAGCTTAACTAAAGACCCGTTAGGATTCTAATAGGTTATTATAAAACCTTCGTTCCAGATTAGGAGGACCAGTAAAAGCTACATGCATTTTGCTAATTGTGAATTATACTTTGCTCAGGTAAATACTTTTAACTTATTTTCCGTATACGGGCTTGGGTTACCGTATATAGCATACCGCTTGATCGAGCATCAAATTCTCCACCGTTGAGTGGGTAATTGAATAAATTTGATCGGCTCGTTTAAACAGTCTTGTTACTTAAAGCCTTTGGGGGGTTAATGACCATGTCCCGGATATCCTCGGCATCATTTTACGAAATGGCCATGACTTAAGCGCGGGGTGTAGGCGTACACCCGTTAGTGCACAAAAGAACATTGTGATGTGTCTATTGATCTTTAACCCGGATAAGATCCGGGCTACTGAACGCACAAGAAACATGTAATTCGTTCACAAGATTATAATATTAAGTAATTCTCCCAAGTTAAAAAGATTAATCTTGCCTTTGTGCATTTTAATCAAATTATAAAACATTTATGCCATGTGCATCCAAATCAATTTTAAATCATTTTCCAAAATGAGTGAGTTGATTGTATTTACCAGTGTAAACTAACGTATTTTCCCAAAAAGACTAAATGCAGGTACTAAACGTAATTGGCTGGATTGTCTCCTTAGCATCAATAAAGAGTCTCGCAAGCTTAAGATGCTTGAAGTCTGTTGAACTATTATTTCCATTTTATTTTCGATCCTTCTGTGGATAAAGTTCCGAATATTGTGACATTTGATATTACAATATTAAATTCGGTTGATATAATATCTTTTAAATTGCTTCCGCTGTGCATATTAAATATTGTGTTGTTTGACTATTGTGTTGCCAAGCACGTCACGATAATCCCCCACCGGGCCCACCGGTGACACGTGGAAATCGGGGTGTGACAAAACGGCCCGCGTAAGACACCCTTAAGTCTTACGCAGCCCGCCTCAGCACGCCCAGATCAGAAAAATACCTGCAGGTGCGGGTTTGGCCTGTTACACCGCCTTAGTCTAGGTTGTATCAACCTAGGGAGCTGTAAGTCGGTTTAATTCAATAGCTTGGACACCTGGGTCGATCTCAGAGCCTCCAATAACACCTGGAAGTGATCCTTGATCATTTAATTCACTATATAAGAGAGCTTAGTTCATGTGTTCTTGACACACATTTGCAACATTTCACTTGAGGGACTTGTCCTGGAGCTTCCATCAGTAAGAATAGGATAATCAAGTGTAGAAAAGTTTGCTAGGACCTTAAGTAAGCTTCTAATTACTTGTTTAGTTGTTTAATTTAGCTTAATTACTCTAAAGTCAAACTTATCATAAAATTAGTTTGACTTTCGTTTTAATTACATGTGGCTTAACCACTGATCAAATTGAAAGTGGTTATAAGACCACATTAGTGTAGGTGATTAACCCTTAAAAGGGCATCTCCTAATTATCACGTTTGACTGATCAATTGTCGGGTCAAAGTAGTTTGACAAAAAGTCAAACTGGACAGAATGTTTGCAAATGATTAAAATTAATAAACCAGATGTTCTAAATTATATTTTAACATTCTAATGACTTGGTAATTAATATTAAAACATGTTTTATCAGTCCTAACCCGACAATTAATAGTCTAAGGTCAATTTATAACCGAAAGTCGCAAAAGCTTGACTTTTGCTTTGACTTTCAGTTCTGACCCGTTCAAGCTTAATTCTTCCATGTTTTAAGCTTCCATTAGAACCACATTACTTAGTAGTATAACCCCCTGGAGTTATATTGCATGGTGCCTAGTGGTTTGAATTATATGCACTTGATCGTAATTATGCTTAATAATGCCATAAACGCCCTTTTTACATACAACTGAGATTTTTAACAATGTGATTAGACTAACACCTTTGCTACTGATATTTAGACATGTCCTAAAAATTTGACATCAATTGGAGGTCTAGAATAAGAGTTATGCTCAATAGCGTAATTAAGGAGCTTTTTATTATTTAAATGGCGTAATTAGTATGAAGCCCATCTAAACCCGATTTTTGACACCAAACTTCTTACCTACTGATGTAAAATAATATTTTGGGATTTTTAAAGATTTTTAATTATTTTTAGGCTGAGCATAACTTAGGATTATAGCTTAAGTTCGGTAAATGTCGGTTTTACCCTTATCATGCATAAAATGAGTTTTACATATCTTTTTAGTGTCAAACCTTTTGCTACTGATTTCATATGATAAATAAAGTATTTTGAACTTTATAAACTGATTAAAAACTCAGATTTACTATTTTAACCCGAATACCCCTTTAAACCGACTTTTAAGCGTTTTTAGCAACTAGTATGAGTCAAAACTATATTTGACATATAAAACTTATTACCCACTGATGTTTTAAACTAAATTATATAATTATACAGTAAGATATAGTTTTAAACTCAGAAGTTTATTTTTGACCTTTAAAGCCTATGTAAAATTACTAAAATGCCCCTACGGGACATAGTTTGGCTATATAAGATAACTTTCACATATATAAAGTATCCTACTGTTATAACTTATAAAAAATACATATATTTACTGATTTAATCTGACCTGAAACTCAGTTGCACAATTAAACTCTTTTATGGGCATTAAAATAACCAAAATGCCCTTATGGGACTTATTTTAGTTTAAATTACTTTTTGGGCATATATGTTAACATCTTACTGATGTATTAACATATGTTGAGCATAATAATGATTAAGACCTGTTTATAATTTATTTGGTTACCCGTTACGCGTTTACGCGTTCGGATCGGCTTATGTGACTAGCTTACATAAAATAGCTGAAACGGGTCAAACCTTATCATTAAATTCTCAAATTCCAGAATGTGATTAGTCTACCCATATTATACAGGTATCCAAGCTTGTCGGGTCTAAATCGCATTCTATTCCGGTCTCCGCTTAATCTAGCGTTTAGAACCGTAAGGTTTCTTTCTAGCTAGCCGGTCTAAGTCCTTGACTAATTAAAGACCCGTTAGCATCCTAATAGGTTAATAAACCTTCTATACAGATTAAATAGCTTCCGGTAGAAGGTGCCTTCAAAAATCTTTAGGATTTTACTGCTAGCATCAGGTAAATACTTTTAACTTATTTTCCCTTATACGGGCTTGGGATATGGTATTATAATAATACCACTTGGTCGGGTATGAAATCATTTAATCGGATTGTGATTAATAAATTTGCATAACCCGTTTTAATATGTCTTGTTTGATAACATAAACATTGGGGGTTAAACTGACCATGTCCTGGATATCCTCGGCTCATTTCATTGAAAATGGCCACGACCTATGCACGGGGTGTAGGCATACACCTGACAGATGCAAATGCTAAAATAATATATATTAACCCACATGTTGGGGATAACTCCTTTGTGGGTTCTATAAGTGGTGAGTCGGTTAATCATGACCGGCTTCCAACCGGCCCCAATTGTAAGACAAACATGTAAATCTGTATACAAGATTATATTTAAATAATTGTCCCAAGTTATAAAAGATTTGTGCCATGTGCACTTAAATCAATTTTCATAAATGTTTTCAAAAGAGTCAGTTAATTGTATTTACCAGTGTAAACTGAATTATTTTCTTAAAGACTGATTTGACAGGTACCTCTCGTAAATAGGCTGGAGCTATAGGGTATCGTTAAAGGATCTTGCAAATCCATGAGATACCTGAAGTCTGTTATTTTTGTTTCTTTGTACATTTATGATCCGCCTGTGGATCTTATTACATTCCAGTTTGTATATTCATAAACTCGAACACTCAAACAATATGGTTTGTAATAATTTATTCACCAAGACTTCTGCTGTGCTATTATATTGTGTATATTGACTATGATGATATCAACTACGTCACGATACTCCCCGCCGGGCCCACCGGTCATATGTGGAAATATCGGGGTGTGACACATCAGCACTAAAACCAGTTTGGATCTTTGGACTGGAAGTAACTTCAAACTTGTTCCCTCTGTAGTACAAGCTGACATCTTGTTGAGCATTTGGATTCTTCATAATTGCTGTTTTCTGGATGTCCAACTCGTGCTCTTCAATCTTTTGTATAAATTGTGCCAGATTCATATTTTCTGATTTTCTCATGTGTTTTACAATTAACAGATAAGTTCCCCATTTTTGTTGTGGTAATGCATCAGCAAGTTTATCCACCCATTCATCATCATCTTTCTTAATGTCCAACCTTCCCATTTCCAAAACAAGATGACAATATCTATCAATGGTCATCTTTGTTGTTTCATTATCGAAAGCTGCAAACATATCAAATGATTTTTTCAATAACGCCTTTTTGTTTTTGATCATATATGTGCTTCCTTTGAACTTTTGAATCAAAGTCGTCCAAATAGACCTAGCAGTACCCTCATGTTGAAGCAAAACAAAGATGTCTTCTTTAATTGCTTGTTGAAGAATACTAATCATCATTTTTTCACTTGTATACTTCAATTTGTCAATCTCTGAAAAGTCACTGAAACCCTTTTCAAGCCCACGTTCATTTTTCGGTTTTTCATAATCTTTCTCCAATGAACACCATGCGTCAAATTTGTAAGCTTGCACCCAGTTCTCGAATCTATTTTTCCATCCTTGAAAATCTTCAATGTACATCAGTTTTGGCGGTTTTTGATGAGTTCCCGTTTCATTCTCACTGTACAATGTTTCGGCAGCAGTAACAGGAGCAATAGGTGTCGCAAACGCATTGTAAAATTCTTCTTCCATGTTTCGACAAATTTTTCACAAAATTACAAGTCTCAAAAATACGGTTTCAAACAGAATACCAAACTCAAACGAGATTAAATCTCAAACGGAATCCCTTTTCAAACGGAATAACCTGATTTCGTTTGAACAAGCACACTTTCAAACGGAATTACTTACTGAAACGAAATTATCTAATTTCGTTTGAAACGTCTCAAACGGAATTACACCCAGAAACGAAATTAGGTAATTTCAAGCGGAATTAGGTGATCTTTTCAAGCGAAATAACACTTTCAAGCGAAATCAAGTGCTAATTCCGTTTGAAATGCTGCTGACGTCATCTTGTCCGATCTGATTTTCAAACGAAATTATGTATTTTATCAGTTTTAAGCAAAATTAAGGTCCAATATTCTCAAGGATTCATTAAAACACTGTTTCGCACATAATGTGTAAAATTCAGACCTTTTTTACTGTGAAAACTAGTTCAATTTTGAAAATAAGGTGTAGAAGTCAGAAATAGTGACTGTTTTGGCAAGAACTCTTCAACCTGGCTCTGATACCACTTGTAGGATCGATTTGTCACCCAAACGAGTCAATCAGAAGAGCTCTTGTCTGTTTCAGAGGCGGAAACAAAGAAACATACTTGGAAAACAGCTTAGTTTACTTATAAACGCCTTGTATATAGATTATAACAAGATTACAGATCAAACGATGCGTTGGCAGCACTTCGGTACCGGAAATCTCAGAAGTTACAAATGATTTCGCTTGAAGGCCTATTTATAGGGAAGGTGATTCCATTTGAAAGTATCAAAGCCCATTTCAAACGGACTTAACAAGGTTAATTTCGTTTGAAAGTGGCAATGTCACTTTCAAGCGGAATTAGCCCATTCAAACGAAATTACCTCAAAACCCTCCTATTTACTCATACAACGTGCCCTGATCTAACAATTCTAATACTAGACTCGATACAAGACGAAGTCAGCAGACGTATGCACCAACATTGTTGTTGATGTGGTTGTTGAGCAACATGATGATAAATCGCTTTTCCGATAGTAATCATTGTTGTTGAACGGATTTTGAGCTCCATTTGCTTCGCGATTTGTACATTCACGCTTGAAATGCCCTTTTTTCCTGCAACGAAAACAAGTAACTTTAGATTTATCAAAACCTAAAGTAGAAACATTTGCATCACAGAAATCATCTCTTCCTGTGGTTTGTTTAAATTTCTCAGCTCTTCTCAAAACACTCGCCAAACACCACTTTATGTCCATTAATTCCATTTCTTCAGCATCAATCTGATCGTAATCCTCTTTTGTCAACATTGGATTTCCGATCCTTCCTGCTACTGAACTCCCATATGACTCTAATACAGTCACCAACAAAGACATGTGACTTTTTGCAACTTCTTCTGAGTAATTCTGATCATTTTCAAAATTTAGTGCAATGTTGCATTGTAGAACTTTGCCATTCTTTGTCGTTGAAAAAATTGGATCAAATGATGGATATGAAGAAAATCTCATTTTGCTGTTTGATCCTTGAGAAGATCCTCCAGAAGAACTTTTAGCATTGAATGCAGTTTCGATCTTTGGTGACATGTTGGTCTTATCATTGATACCTCCTTTGTAATAAAGTCCAATATCTTGTTCACCATCAAAATCCTTCATTCTAGATATCTTCATTTGTTCCATTTCTTGAGCTTCAAGTTTTTCAATGAACTTTCCCAGTGTTAGATTTCCAATATCTTTTTTATTTCTCAACATCATAAGATATGTGCCCCAAGTTTCATGTGGCAATGCATCAGCCAACTTTTCAATCAAATCTTCATTATCTTTTGTAATGCTCACCCTCTTCATGTTAACTAGCAGATTGCAATATCTTTCAATGATCTGCTTAGTGCTTTCAGTTCTCAAACCACGAAATAAATCAAACTCTTTTTTCAAAAGTGATTTTTTTATTCTTTATCATCTCTTTACTTTCAACAAACTTTGATTTTAATGCTTTCCAGATTCAATATGCAGTTCCATTGTGTTGCAATAAAACCAAGATATCTTCTTTCACAACTTGATGCAATAGACTTGTCATCATTTTTTCATCTTTGTATTTCTTTTTCTCTTCAGCACTTAAATCTTTAATTGCAATAACCTCTTCATCATCATTCACTGGTTTAACATATTTTGTTTCAACACATTCCCAAGCATCCAAGTAATTTGCTTGAACCCAATTTTCGAATCTTTCCTCCCATCCTTTATACTCCTCGATATTCATGAGCTTTGTCGGTTTTTACATGGTGCCCGTTTCATTTTCTAACATTGTGTGTTGTGCAATGGTAATCGGAGTAGCAAAGGCGTTGTAAAATTCTTCTTCCATGATTCGGTTTCAAAATCTCACAAACTTAATCTTTCAAACGAAATAGCACAATTCAAACGAAATAAACTTTGGTGCGAAATGCCTTTCTTCACACGAAATGACCTTGTTCAAACGAAATAACTTTTCAAGCGAAATGCCTTTTGAAGCGAAATGACTGGTTTCGTGCGAAATAGATGATTTCATACGAAATAGCTGAATTTTCAAGCGAAATGAAGTGATTTCGTATGAAATGGGTGATTTCGTACGAAATGAAGTCCTTTTTCAAACGAAATGACAATATAGGGTGATTTCGTGCGAAATGAGTGTGGTATTTCGTGCGAAATAGATGAAACATATTCTATTCCGTGCGAAATGCTGCTGATGTCATCAATTCGGCCATGTTTTTGTCAAATTGAACAAGTTTTAGTCCGATTTTAGATCTAATTCTTTCAAGGCTTTGTTAAAACACAGTTTCGCATATAATATGAGAAAATCAATTCATTTTATCCGTGAAAACTTGATTAAATTTGAAAAGAATGTGTAGAAATCAGAATTTTTAGCTGAAACGGTAAGAACTCTTCCTCCTGAGCTCTGATACCAATTGTAGGATCGTTTTCATGACCAAACGAGTCGTTCAGAAGAGTTTTTGCTCAATACGAAAGGCGGAAACAGACGTATTGAGGTAATTCAGCTTGCAATTCACTTTAAACTGTCTTTAGATTGATATAACAACGTTTTACAGCGAGTAGACACTTCAGCAGCAGTTCGACTCTGAAACCGGAAAGTTACAAATGAAATGGCACAACAGGTATTTATAGGTCAGCCTATTTCGCACGGAATGGTCCACACGAAATCAAGTTCACACGAAATAGTCATTTCGTGCGAAATACCCAGTTGATTTCGTGCTAAATGACAGTTTGTCATTTCGTGCGAAATACCCCTACAATACATATTTCTTATACTCTTGAATAACGTGCCCTGATCTATCTAAACACAAACAAGACTCGATACAAGACGAAGTCGACAGAAATATACACCAACACAGGGAATGCCTTTTGGGTAAGAAGGGGTGCTATAAATGCGGTGAAGAAGGGCATACTAGCAACCCGAAGACATGCTTCAACTGTTTCCAGAAAGGGCATGTTAAGTCGGAGTGTCCGAAAATCCAACAAGGATCAAAGAAGGAGGGAAAGAACGAAGAAAGCTCTAAGGCGAAAGGGAGAATGTTTCAAATCACATCCGAAGAAGCCAAGTCCCATCCGAATGTGGTTTCAGGTATCTTTCTAATAAACTCCATACGAGTTTATGTTTTGTTTGATACCGGGGCCACTATGTCGTTTATTTCAAATGAAATCGTACAACATCCTTCATTTAAGATTGAACGAATGTCGATACCGTTAGAAGTAGAAATAGCCGATAGTAAGAACTATGTGTTACACGAGATTTGTAGAAATTGAAAATTCACTATAGAAGATGAAAAATTCGATATCGACCTCATACCTATGGTTTTGGGGGAATTTAAAATGATAGTAGGTATGGATTGGATGGCACGACACCGTGTAGAGATTAATTTTGAAAATAAGGTAATACTTGTCCAATCTCCAAGTGGAAGCAGGGGCGGACCCACATAGAGTGGGTCGGGGTCCCCGGACCCCAATGTTTTTTAAAATTGTAATAGAATCGGTAATTAATTTTCTGAAGGACCTCATAAAAATAATAAGATGGACCCCATAACAACAAGATGAAAGCTGGTGGAGTGGAATTTCACCTTGTATGTTACTAAGCAGGACCCGAGTTTGAGTCTAGAAACACACTTTTTTTATTTTTCGTTCTATTTAAATGTAAGTTGATAAGTTAAGGTTTTAACAAAATAAACATTCAACATAGGAGCCAGTTCACAGAAACAACCAAGCCCAACTCTCACCTCTTGCTATCCAATAAGCCAACCTGCTCCCACCAAAGGTAAACCTATTTTTTAGTTTTGTAACTTTAGTTTTGTTAATTTATTCTTTTTGTTGTTTTAGTATTTTTTTACTACTAGTGGGAAACCCGCGCGTTGCGGCGGAGTCCACAATCTTTTTTTTAACACGTATGTTCAATTGTTCATCATCCATGTATTTCTTTCTAGCAGCAGCAACAACAATATAACAAACAAACCGCGATTCAAGTATACTTGCCACCTGTTGGATTATTTGGAAGAGTCGCAATGATCTTATATTTGCGGGGAAGAGGTATCAGCTGGATCACATGCTAGGTGATATTCAAGCTATGATGTTTTTGTGGGTTAAAAGTTGAGCGAAAAAACAAAACTGGAATGGGGAAGGTTGGGTGAAATTTGATTTATAATTTTTTTGCTTTGAAGAAATGTTGGTGTGGGTGTGTTTTCTAAATAGGTGACTGCTGTACTGTGCCCTCCCTTTGGTGGGGAGTTTTTGTTTTGTATATTTTGGTGAGAAGTAATAATATGCAATTTGCCGTTAGAAAAAAAAACTCATTCCCATTGACTCCTTAAAGGTGTTAAAGAATAAAGCAGCAGCAACAACAACTACCACACAATATCAATAACTCCTACCCTTCGACTTTTACCTCGACTTCTGAGAAACTACAAAATAAGCCAACATAAGATCGAAATCCTTGTTAATCTCAAAATTCTAAAAATTTGCAACTATGCAACTAAAATTAATTAATAAATGAACTAAGTTATAGAAGACAGTAGAGATGACATAATTAATCTTCATTCAATGACACATTCATAACCTTTACAACTCTTCTCCTGTCATGTACACTTGCAGCTGTGCAGTTTTCAATTCAGTTCTGATGGTCCACGGTAGCACAAGATTTAGTGGGGGAACACGTCAACATTATACAAAGCATTATACAATTTCAGATCATTTCATAAACTATCTTCTCTATGTGGCTTTAATAAAACCAGAAACAAAGCATTATACAAGTTCATGGCTAAATTGGAAGTTATGAACTTTGACAAATGTGACTTGGATTCCTTTATAGGTTTAAACTTTAACCTAAAGCATAGTTCCTGTAGTTAACGAAGTTGAAATGTCCTGTTCTGTTAAAACGGACTGTAATATGATATTTCTCTTTGTACCAATTCTGCTTCATGTAGCGTAAGTTGTACTCAAGCATATGTTGTACGGAATTCAAAACAGTAAACTTCAATAAATTCCAACAAAAACAGTAAGTGATCAACAAAGAGAATCATTCCAAAAAAACAGCTAAGAACACGCAGTATAAAAGCAACTACAAAAATTAAATTACCGCTCGTAAACACAGCAACCCGATTCATATATCAGCTTTTAATCTGATGTTACTTTCTTATTTTTCTTTAAATTTTTCTTCCTTGTCTCGAGAGTTTCGACATTTTCTTTCTTCCTTCCTTGTGAAATCTGAATAAAAAAAACAAATAAATATCATTATTTCAACTCAAATTATATTGTTTCTCATCACCCTTAACAAGCTGCTGCGGCGACATATCCGTATTTTCTTCACTGTGGCTTTTAACGTCATCGATATTACGATCTGACGCGTATTGCAGTCCCTCCATTTCCTTCTTTAGCTCTTGATGATACTGCTTTTCATGAAGCGCCATCTGCAGCCACCGACACGTTTAATTAAAATTCCAAATTAGACAAATATTATAAAAATATATAAATATATAAAAAAGTAACAGCCTTTTGTTTATTCTCAGCCGCTACTTTAGCTTCTGTCCGGTCAATAACCCCCTCAGCAAGATAACTCTGAGCGTTCTCGAGATCCTCATGTTCGCCACCTGGCATCGGGAGGATCTCTTTTCTTGCATAACGTTTAGCATCTAAAACTATTAAATAATGGTTTTTTTATTCAAACACTTACTTTCCAACCATGTAATCTTCGGTAGGTAGTATGATTCGCGCGTTTATGCAATCGAATACCCATTGTGGTTGTATATAGTCTCTTGATATAAACCGGTGGCTTTGAGTTGGCCTATCGACGATCTACAAAAAACGCCATCATATGAGGAAGAATATTGATGTCAGAAATATATTTCATGGTAACTATTAAATATTCAACGTACTTGATAATTGATGTCCTGGTTAGATTCCTCAAATGGAGCTCCATCACCGTCCCATGAAACCACACCACCGAATGCAGTGATCACAAATAGCAATGATTCTCTTGGAACCTAAATAGACACACACAGAAACATTATGACGTTGTAGGCCAAGTAAAAGATACGGATAGTCCCTGTGGTTAAGAAAATATTGAATATGGTCCCTAGCATAGTTGTTAATGGCGAAGAGCAACAAGTATCGATAAGGTATATGCTACATACCGCTATTTATATACATTAGAATTTTTTTTTTAATTTTTTATGTGTATTTAAGAAATACATAAAATCCAGCTATTTCATAGCTATATTTAATCGCTATTTATATTCGAATTAAAAAAGTAAAATAATTGAAAACCCGCTATTTATGGCTACATACCCTGCAGCGACCTTCGACCTATACGCAACGTTATTCGCTATAGTGACCGTTATTGACAACTATGGTCGCTAGCTTTCCAAAAGTACACGGATGGTCCCTCTGGTTTGCACTTTGTAACGCATTTAGTCCCTAACTTAGACCTGCTGAAACCTTTAGATTTGTTGGTTGGGGACTAAATGCGTTAGAAAGTGCAAATCACAGGGACCATTCGTGTACCTTTGGAAAGCTAGGGACCAAATCCAAAATTTTGGTAAACCACAACAAGGACCATTCGTGTAGTTTACTCTATGTATAATATGGAAACAATAATCTTACCTCAAGGCCCAAGAAAAATGTTTTATTTTGAAAGAGTGTTTTGCAGGCTTTTGTTTCTTCATCATCTTCAACGTTTTCAACAAGGTGCATTAAAGCACCAGGTTCATTAGCAGGAAGTTGGTCCTGAAGCTGTGCTAACCTAAGCTCAGATTCCTTGGCATTTGCTCCAATTGTTCGATCTTTAGTATCAGCATATCTCGTCAAAGCATATAAATCTACGCAAAAGTTTAACGATTTTAAAAAAGTTATCCCGCAACAACGTAATCATGTTATAGCAAGTTCAGGTTCGTAGTTCATACCGGCTGCTAAAGCTTTCAATCGAGGATCAAGAATAGGTGGATATTTCAACTTAATTGAATGATAGAGTCGAAGATTAACAAAACCAAGAAGAGTCTGCATATTAAATAAAATCATATATAAGTACCAAGTGAAAATATATAACAGAGTATGAAACTTTGATTATTAGTAATCAGTTAATCACAAACCGTGTAAAATTCCAAAAAGGTAAGCAGAATCTTATAATCCACATCTTGAGGCATGACTTGCTGGAGTGCATGAGGAGTCAACCAGGTGACTTTTTGACCTTCTACCTCGGCCTAAATATGCGTTGATTGGCAAACACGTGTTAGCTAAAATTACATGCGCAAATGATTGAAAAAAAAACACATGTGTCGAAATCAGTGTACCTGGTAATATATCCCTTTCACTGATATAAAAGCCTTTCGCAATTTATGTGTGCGAGAGATATACGGCTGCCACTCGAGGCTTAACCTAATGAAACATATATACCATTGAAATTAAAAGAATTATAATGAAGTTTGTATTTAAAAAAATTGATTTTGATTGGTTTTTTTCATTCTCACGGTTCTCAAGATAACCCTTCCCTATCTATATATATATATATGCATATCAAATATCAACGTGACAACACATACCCTCGACAGTTGTGGATTCTTTCAGGTTGAATATTTTCTCTTTCTATAGCAGGTAAATAGGCAAAAAGATGTACCATTGTGAGACAGTCATCCAAATCTCTTAATGCATCAATTTACTTTGGATATCTAAAGCCAAACACAAAATACATATAGAAATTGATATAACAAAAGCTAAAAATAAGGAGTGCAAATGTTAAAATTTGGATATGGTGAGAATAACCTTTCTCGAATAAGCATATCGAGAGTGTAAGTAGGCTTTCTTGTCAACAACCATTCGGCAACTGCAGTTGTGATCCAGTAAAACAAAAAAAAATAGATATAAAGTAGGACAAAGAATGAGACTTCAATTCATATAAACAGTAGGTATGTGATACTCACAGGCTGATCTCGATCATTTTGACCGTCAGCAGAGAACAAGATTTTGAGTGCGGTTTCCCTACAGACGACACTTTTCACACCCAAGACATTTCAGCCCTAACAACCAAACGGACATTGTTAGGCAATAGGCAGATCTTAACCAAACAAACATGATTACCGATGTCACTCTGATTGCATCGAAGATAGATTGATTAGAACCCTAGAAAATAAAAAACCTTACAGTTCACACAATTAACGGTATAATCACATCAATGATCCTTCGATAGGAACCCTAGAACCTCTTCGTCGCCGTCGTCTGTCCCGACCGTCTGCGTCGCGATGCGTGCTTCAACCACCGAACACCATTGTCATCCACGTTAATCTTGTACCACCGATATGCTTCGATTGGATTGAATGGGGAGACGGTTGATGCCTCATCTGAAACTGAAGCATTCATCATCCATAAAGGAATCCATAAAGGAAGAGTGAAATCCCCCAATTGCCCTTTTAGGCGTCTTAAAGTTGGTTGGAATTCCAATTTCTATGGCTTTAAGCACCTTGTACATGTTGCTTAAAAATTTATACGCTATGTAAAATTACGGTTGTGTACGTCACTTCTCCTTTTTATAATAGTATAGATGAATTTTCATAGAGAAATCAGATTAACATGTAATAATCATATGAACGATTCTTGCTTTTTCTTGCCAATGTTCCAGTGAAAAATGTAATTAGACATTCTTAAAAGATGAAACTCGTAGAGAATTACTTTAAAAATTTGTAACTGGACATTTTTAAAAGATGAAACTCGTAGAGAATAACTTTAAAAACTTGTAAGTTTTGTTTTCATTTCAAATGACATCATATTTTTATTGTGTGTTTTCTAAAGAGTAATGATTATATATTATTCTTATGACATTGTATTTTGTTATGTTCCTCGTCTCGCCCGCCCCGCCCCGAAAATTCTAATGTATGGCTGAGAATAATATGAATGCCGAAAAAAGTGGGCCCCAGTGGAAAAAATTCTTGGGTCCGCCACTGAGTGGAAGGCAATTGAGTATTCAAGGGGAAAGAAACGTGGAAACAAAATTGTGCACCCTTGCCCAAGTCGTTAAATACGTACTTAACGAAAGTAGAGCATACCTAGCTTATGTGGTAGATGCTCGACAAAGCCTCCCGAATCTTGAAGATGTTGAAGTCGTGAACGAATTTCCGGATGTATTTCCGGAGGAATTACCGGGACTCCCTCCCGAACGAGAAATAGAGTTTCGCATCGAATTGAATCCGGGTGCGAAGCCGGTTGCCAAGGCTCCCTATAGATTGGCTCCCACCGAGACGCGGGAGCTAATGACACAATTACAAGACCTACTCGATAAGGGCTTTATACGCCCGAGTGTGTCTCCTTGTGGAGCGCCTGTCTTATTTGTTAAGAAGAAAGATGGGTCGATGCGCATGTGCATCGATTACAGAGAATTAAATAAGCTGACCGTGAAGAACCGCTACCCTTTACCTAGAATTGACGATCTTTTTGATCAATTACAAGGGACGAGTTGGTTCTCAAAGATAGACTTACGTTCAGGATATCATCAAGTCAAGGTATGAGAAGAAGATATTGCAAAGACCGCATTTAGAACCCGATACGGACATTACGAATTCCTGGTTATGTCCTTTGGGTTGACGAACGCCCCAGCAGCGTTTATGGATCTTATGAACCGGGTATGTCGACCTATGTTAGATAAATCTGTGATCGTGTTCATAGATGACATTCTAGTATATTCACGAAGTAAGACTGAACATGCGAGACATTTGCGTGAAGTACTTGAAACTCTCCAAAAGGAAAAACTTTATGCGAAATTCACAAAGTGTGCCTTCTGGCTCAGAGAGGTGCAGTTTCTCGGTCATGTGATCAATTCGGAAGGTGTCTTAGTTGATCCGTCGAAGGTTGAGGCCGTAATGAAATGGGTTTCCCCGAAAAACCCAACTGAAATAAGAAGTTTTCTAGGCCTTGCGGGGTACTACAGAAGGTTCATACAGGATTTTTCGAAGATAGCATTACCCTTAACAAAACTGACAAGGAAGAAAGAAAAGTTTGTGTGGGGTAAAGAACAGGAGGAGGCCTTTCGAATATTAAAGGAGAAACTGTCGAGTCCCCCGATCTTGACATTACCGGATGGGACTGAGGACCTAGTTGTCTATTCCGACGCTTCAAATCAGGGTTTAGGATGCGTTTTGATGCAAAAGGGAAGGGTTATCGCATATGCTTCACGACAATTGAAACCACATGAGGTAAACTACCCAACACACGATTTAGAATTGGCAGCGGTGGTGTTCGCCTTGAAAATTTGGAGGCATTATCTATATGGTACGAGATGTACAATTTACTCGGACCACAAAAGCCTAAAATATTTCTTCGAACAGAAAGACTTGAATATGAGGCAACGAAGATGGTTGGAACTGATTAAAGATTACGAATGCGATATCCTTTACCATCCGGGAAAGGCGAACGTGGTGGCTGACGCGTTAAGCCGAAAAGAGTCTCCACATCCCATTCAAGTAAAATCCATGAAGATGATAGTTACTCCGCGTTTACTTGATATGATACGAGATTCCCAAATAAAGTCGCTCGGAGCGGAAGACCCAAAGAAAGAGTAAAAGGTATAGCCGATAAATTAGAAGAAAATTCGACCGGACTCAAAACAAGATTCGGTCGAATTTGGATACCACAATTTTGCAAGGTCAAGACCGCTCTACTCGACGAGGCTCATAAGTCACGATACTCAATCCATCCCGGAGCAACCAAGATGTACCGGGACTTAAAAACCAATTATTGGTGGCCGGGTATGAAACGCGATATTGTAAAGAATGTCTCGAAATGCTTGACGTGCTCCCAAGTGAAAGCAGAACATCAAAAACCATACGGGGAGTTACAACCTTTGGAAATTCCAGTCTGGAAATGGGAGGAGATAACTATGGATCTAGTAACCAAGCTTCTTAGAACGAAAAAGGGCCATGATACAATATGGGTAATCGTAGATCGACTCACAAAAAGTGCCCACTTTTTACCTATTCGGGAAGCTTATTCTTCTGAAAGAATGGCAGAAGTTTACATGAATGAGATAATTTCCTGACACGGGGTGCCCGTGTCAATTGTCTCAGATCGGGATACGAGATTCACCTCTCGTTATTGGCAAAAGTTTCATGAAAGTATGGGCACGAAGCTACACATAAGCACAACATATCACCCTCTGACTGATGGTCAATCAGAACGAACCATCCAAACGCTTGTTGATATGTTAAGAGCTTGTGCCTTGGATTTTGCTGGGAATTGGGATGACCATTTACCACTAGCGGAATTTTCTTATAATAATAACTATCATAGTGGTATACAAATTGCTCCCTATGAGCTATTATATGGGAGGAAATGTAGAACTCCTGTGTGTTGGGTTAAATTGGACAGAGAGAACTTGCGTCAAGTGATTTAATAGCAATGACGAACGAAAAGATTGATTTGATTAGAGCTCGACTGAAAGCAGCCCAGGATCGGCAAAAAGCCTATGCGGACAAGAGGAGGCGTCCTATCGAGTTTCAAGTCGGAAATTATGTCCTGCTGAAAGTATCTCCATGGAAGGGTATAATTTGTTTCCGCAAACGGGGTAAGTTAGGCCCTCGTTATATTGGACCATTTAAAATCTTGGCTCGAGTTGGAAGGGTTGTATATAGATTAGAATTACCATCTTCACTAGACGGGATCCACAGTACCTTCCACGTGTCGCAGTTGAGGAAGTGTCTTGCGGATGAAACAACATTAGTGCCTCTTGACGACACTGAGTTGGACGTGAGGTTAAATTATGTCGAAAGACCTATAGCCATTAAAGACGTTAAGGTGAAGAATCTTCGCAACAAAGCTGTTAGACAAGTATTGGTTCAATGGCAACACCGAAAGGGGTCGGAACTTACATGGGAAGCGGAAGATGAAATGAGGAAGCACTACCTTTGTCTCTTTGGTATGTAAATGCTCGAATTTGTTATGTGCTCAGGTTTTGAGGACAAAACCTCTTTTAAGGGGGATAGACTTATAACACCCCGAAATTATTTTAATATGGGAATAAGCGAAAAGCGAATAAAATTAATATAGATGGTGAATTATGAAAAATTATAAGTTAAATCATGGGAAGTGTTTAAATCAAACACTTAACAAACTTGAGGGGGGTAATATGAAAAGTTGAAATGAATTAAGGGTTAGTAATGCCTAAACCCCAAACACCCACTCTGTGCGTGTTATGGGATCGACCGGGGACAGGAGAAACAAGGGTTTACCCTTGTTCTTGCAAAAACTCAGCAATTAGCAAGAGAATTCAATGTTAATCGGCTGCATGTCTTAAATTTTCGATCATCTAAGCATACTAGTGAATTGGTAAGTCGAATTTCTTGATTTGGTGAATTGTAGAAAAAGGGTTTCAACCCAATCATGAATTTGTGGTATGATTTGTCTAAATTGGATGTTAGGGTTACTCCCTAGAGTAGAAATCATGCTTGATTTTAGTTTAATTGAAAGAAAATTCTATAAACCCACTTGATGAAAAATTAGCATGAAAGCATGATCAAGTAGAAGCAAATATGTGTAATTGTGATATATGATCTTGCTTATAATACTCGAATGCTAGATAAATTGATGTAGAATAAAAGAATTGTATGAACTAGATTGATTATCGATGATATATAAGATGAACTAGTAAAGGTCATGCTTTGAATACTTGTACTTTATGCTTTATTAATGTGACGCACACTAAGTGTTTGATGAAATGCTTAAGAGAATAAATGTGTGAAATTCTGAAAATTTGTGATAATGTTGTCACTTGAAAATGAGGAATTTATGTAAATGATGGAATGAAAGTGTTGGGCTAAATGAATGAATGCGTTTAATGTAGGCGTGAAAGAAGAAGGTTCCAACACTAGGAAGTCGGAAAACTCACAAGATCGAGGTACGCTAGTGTACACCATATTTCTATTCTTATTTATGATGTTGTTTTATGTATAATAATC
This sequence comes from Helianthus tuberosus, assembly GCA_030545235.1. NCBI lineage: Eukaryota > Viridiplantae > Streptophyta > Magnoliopsida > Asterales > Asteraceae > Helianthus > Helianthus tuberosus. Next base: position 51,633,409 of record CM060364.1, read on the forward strand.
CCAATCGTAGTGTGCCATTAAGTTGAAGTTGTAAGAATTGAAATCTATGGTCGTTTGGAAGTAAAAGTAAGATCCGTCATAAACGGATTATGAGAAATGAATAAGTTATGAAAGATAATGCATCATATCCAGTTCTTTTTAGTCGAATCGGATATGGAAGGTTAAGTATGTAACGGATGAAAGTTTACTCTATCCGTCTTCTCGGATTGAAATGTAATTGTAAGAATGTAAAGAATGTGAATGTTCGTCATGAACACATCGAATGAAAGATATGTTAAAGATACAAGTGTCCGTATTAGCGTGTATGTTATGAAAGCTATGTTCAATCTCTATTATGAGGCAAGTAAGTAATGAACCGTTCAACGGTTAGGAATGTAAAGGGACGATGCAAAACCATGATAGAGACGAATCGGTGTATTAAATTAATTGTGTTAGTAACGAAATACTAACTTATTTGTTTATGTTGAATGTAGGTAAATCCTCATCTTAGGCGACTTGGCAAGTTGGAATGAACACACGCACATGCTATGACCTTCAAGTGCTTCCGCTATTTTGTAGTAGTATCATAGGTCAAAGTACTTGTTGTGTTTAACCTTGTTAGTAGCTATACTTTTCAAACTTGATGTTATGTTTTTGGTCGCGTCTGTCAAACGGGTTGTAGTTTTCCTTTATATAAGTGATGGTTAAAACAGGGATACACTCGTCGTTTGGACGGGTCATGCCCAAATTTTGTTAAAATTGCGCATCAATGTTATTAATATTTTACCTTTAAATGGTGAAAAGTTCGGACATTTTTAAAAGTCTATGTTTCTAGAGTAATTGGGGTGTCATTCCTACTAGACGCGAATGCGGGCATTACATATGGCCACACAAATCATCCCTACCACCACCATGATAAACCTGAACATCACTAACCCATAACCTCCATCCCCTATCTCTCCAACCTCTTTCTCTCTCTGCATTTTATGGCTACCCACCTCATAACATCCACCATCACCAAATCATTTAGCCGGAAGTCCCCATCGCCACCACTATCAAATCATTTATAGTAGCAAATCACCACCACAACCGAACCATATTGCTGGAAAAGTGAAGTTAGATTTGAACCATCATTATCGTCAGATCTGAAACAAAAATTGAAATCAGACCTAGTATCACCATTATCACCATCTTCTGAACCAGGGATTTAAGGACATGGGGTGGCTGTGATGGTGGTTGTCAGTTCTTTGAAATATGGGAAGAAATAGGGCAGTTGTGATGGTGGTTGTTCAATGTTTGTGCGTCGGTGATAATGGTGGGGCAAGTTCCGACGACAATGGTGTGGTTGTGAAGATGGTTTTGATGGTAGTTGTTATTTCTTTGAAATAGGGGGAGAAATAGGGCAGTTGTGATGGTGGTGGTTCAATGTTTGTGCGTCGGCGATGATGGTGGGGCAAGTTCCGACGACAACGGTGACATAGTTAAAGAGAAGGTGAAACATCCCTTGCCGATTCCTTGTTTTTATGCGCTCGTTTTCCGGTTAGAGAGAGAATGGGTGGGGGTGATGCACACTTAGAGAGAGAAAGGAGATCTCGTGCATTTATTTATGATATACCATTTTTGTCATTGCCTTCAATAAAACCTAACTGAGGACTTAAAGTGTTATATAACATGTGTTTTTTGGAAATAAAATGAAATTAAAACTTTTAAAGGACACGTTTCAAAATTCAGATAATACATAAAGGACAAAAAGTGAAATTTACCCTTTCATGTATTTATACCTCAATTTCATGTATTTTTAAGTAAAAGTTTTAGCCAAAGTTTGGTTTTGACTATTAACCGAAATTAAACGTATTGAACCAAAAATCGTCAATCTAACAAAATAAACTAAACTGAACTGATTAACCGAAAATTGATTGGTTTTGGTTTAAAAAAAAATAGACAAACCAATGATTTCAATTTCGGTTTCAGTTGAGGGTAATAATCAAATTGTTCGAATCATGCATATCCTCATAATGTATGTGTTTACCGTCGCATCGCATGAGCACGCTTCTAGTTCATAAAAAGTATATATACAATAATTAGATATAATATTATCCTACAAAATGTACGCGACGCGCATAACCCTTGGATCAGGCCAAAAATCACGCATGGATCAGTTAATCACGCATGGGAGCCAGTTAATCACGCATGGAAGCAATTAATCACGCATGGGATCAATTTTTTTGACCTAATCACGCATGGGAGCTTAATTACGCAAGTTATGTTGATCAAAAAAAGTGATAATCACGCATGGGATACTAATTACGCACGTTATAACTCTGTCGCGTATGATAAAGTAGAATAAGCCTTTTTGTATATTATACTTTCTCTACATAGTATTATAATAATTGTATTACATCTAGATATTAATTGTATTTACATCTAGATATTATAAGAGCACTTACGTATAATCAGTTTCACAAGATCGTACTACAGATCAAGTTCACAGCCGACTTGAGTTGCCGGTCACCCATTCCCCCCTTACCCACCCCACACCGTAACCCTTGTCTTGCCCAGAAAGAAACACAAACCAAACCCACCCCTCTCCTCTTTCTCTCTCTCTCTACACACACCCCCCCCAAATTACACACACAATCACCGGCACAAATGCATCGCTACAACGCCTGGCTTCCGCCACCAGTCGCCGACGCCACCAAAAAGGAGAAACAATCATTCGCCGGTGTCGTTTCTTCCGTCAAAGAATCCTATTCTACCGATGATCCTGAATCTGTCTACTCCACTCTCAAATGGATCTCAGTCATTGACCTGTGAGCTCTAATTTCTCAAATTCACTTTTATATTTGCTCATTCGTATCAACGATCGCCTTTTTTGTGTTCGTTTCTACTCATTTTTCATCTCAATTTTGATCTCTTTTGGCTGCTATTTGTTGAAATTGATTAGTGTTTTATTGAAATTTTGTTATGTTGTTGAGGTTTTAGTTTGAAAGTCAACTGTTAGTTGTATTCAACAGTTTAATTTTGGGAATAATTTATATTTTTTCAACCCATTTTTATTTAATAAGTTTACTGTATACAAACATTCTACAGCAGTAGGTATATACCTGAATTCTGATGTGTTTTTCCGGTATAACTTTGCCAATAGGCAGATAGACAAGTGCTTGTGCTTCTACAGTTTCTTGTTATTATTATTAAATGTGTTACAAGTGTTGTTAGTGTTTTGATTCCTGTAAATATATTATTTTTTCTATATTATACTGATTGAATATCCTTGCAATTATTATGGCTTGCTCATTTGTGATGGAATATTAGATGGAATCATCTTTTAAAACAACAAGATTATGATTATTATTATTATAATTATTATGATAGAACATTGGATGGAATCATCTTTCTAAACAGCAATATGTTTATTATTATTATTATTATTATTATGATGATCAATCGTGCAGATTCATAAAGGCGAAAAGTGAAGTATCATTGGAAGACGTTGTGGCTCTAGTGGAATTTGGACTGCAAGTGTTCAATGCTTCACAAGACAAACTTTATGCTCAGGTATTATTCTTTTGTGTCAACGAAATATGTTCAACCCATTATTCCGTTATATACTACGGTGCTGAAATCGGAGTCACTTTTATTTGTTAGGTGAGATGGGGAAATGTTCTTGTGAGATTGCTGAATAAATTCCGCAAAAAGTTGACTTTGAGAGTTGACTGGCGCCCGTTTTATGATACTTTGGTTCAAACACACTTTACAAGGTATTTCCATTCATGACTGAAGTACATTCATCATAGGATTCAAACATACGTTATATGTATCAGAAGATAACAAAATGATTGGTTTTAAACTTTTAATGGTCATCATGAATCTGTACACAGGAATACGGGACCCGAGGGATGGAGGATAAGGCAAAGACATTTTGAAACAGTCACTTCGCTTGTTCGTTCCTGCAGACGATTTTTCCCACCAGGTTCTGCTCATGAGATATGGTCTGAATTTAGGTAAAATTCTGAATCTCTTATAGTTATAATCAAATTGATCCTATGTTATATACAATTTTGAATCTTAATTATTTGAATGAAATTGAGTTTCAGGTCTCTACTTGAAAATCCATGGCATAACTCGGCTTTTGAAGGTTCTGGGTTTGTGAGACTCTTCCTTCCTACAAACGCAGATAACGAGGACTTCTATTCACGGTAATTTATACACTTCTACATATGTTTATTATCTTATTTTCACTATTGATTATGGAAACAAAGTAATCATCTTACTTGCATGACAGTGAGTGGATCAACGAGTGTATTTATCAATGGGATTCTATACCAAACTGTCAGTTTTGGAACAGCCAATGGGCAGCTATTATGGCCCGTGTTATAAAGAACTACAAAGTCAAGAACTGGGAGGATCTTTTACCTGAATTATTCAGTCGATTCCTCAACATGTTTGAGGTACTTTTAACAGATATTTTATATGTACCAATTTAGGGTGACATTTTCACTGTAGCTAGTGTCACATCTAGCTCCAATGATTTGTTTTTTTTTTGGTTTTTGTATTTTTCCTTTTTGTGGACCCCTCAACTTTCAGCATTTAACACTTACACCCTCAACTTTCTATAAGTCTTGTAAAATCTCATTTTGAGCCTCTCGTGTTTTACGTCCTTGTCTTTATGTACACGAGTCAATATAATACGTTTTTGTGCTTATTTTTATTTACGTTTTTGGTTGGTCTTTGTTTTGATATAAATTTGTTTGGAAACGAGTCTGGTCAAATAAATACGTTTTCACTAGGCGGTATAAATTCAAGTTACCTTACGTTTCGACACCGCCGCAACGCGCGCACGGTGCTCTGCTTTAACTTGAAAAATATTATTTTTTACGTGTTTATTTTTGAGTACGTTTTGGTATGTATCCAAGTTAGATTACGTTCGACGTAAATATATTTCGGCAATGAATCAGGTCAAATATTATACGTTTTCGTGCTTATTCTTATATGCATTTTCAGTTGGTTTACGTTTTGACGTAAATTTTGTTTGGAAACGAGTCGGGTCAGATATTTGACGGTATATACTTTAAGTTATGATGCCAACGCAATGTGCAGCGGGTCAAAATACTAGTTTTATAGTTTTTACAGTTGACTATAATAAAAAAATACGGTGAACATATAATATTACTTCTGCAGGTGCCTGTGGCAAGTGGGGGTGGATCATACCCTTTTACTATTGATGTCCCGAGAAATACAAGGTTCTTGTTCACCAATAGATCACAAACTCCAGCTAAAGCCATGGCAAAATCAATTGTAAGATCAATACGCAGGCTATAAATATATGTTTGCTAAATCGTGTATTTGGTCCTTAACAGATTTTTTTCTCTAATTTTATATAGGTTTATTTACTAAAGCCCGGTAGCTTGGCTCAACAACACTTTGACAAATTGGTCAATCTCTTAGAACAGTTTGTTTTCTATATTTTAATATTTTGTTACTTGCATTTTCAGTTAACTATATGGGTGAGGATATGTGTGTTTACATGTTGGGATACTTTTTACAGATATTACCATCCTTCTAATGGTGGTCGTTGGACTTACTCACTAGAGAGATTTTTGTTTCACTTGGTTTATACATTCAGAAAACGTTTACAACGAGAAAAAGAGTAAGGGTTTTCTTCCACCTTGTTTTTTGTAGTTTCTTTCTCTTAAGAGTAAAATGCCATTTTCGTCCCTGAGGCTTGGCCAGTTTGCGACTTTCGTCCAAAGCTTTTTTTTCCGCATCTGGATCCAAAAGGTTTGAAATCTTGCCATTTTCATCTGGCTCGTTAACTATCTATTTTTCTCCGTTAAGTCGGGTATTTCCGTCTTTTTTGTTAACTTAAAGGGCATTTTGGTCTTTTTCACTTAAAGGCAATACTTGTACAGTATGCTAAATGCTTGTACATAAAGTGAAAAAGACCGAAATGCCCTTTAAGTTAACAAAAAAGACGAAAATACCCCTGACTTAACAGAGAAAAATTGATGGAGTAAACGGGCCAGATGAAAATGGCAAGATTTCAAACCCTTTGGATCCAGATGCGGAAAAACAAACTTTGGACGAAAGTCACAAAACTAGTCAAACCTCAGGGACGAAAATGGCATTTTACTCTTCTCTTAATTATATAATGATTTTTTTTATTCAGGAATCCAGATAGCAATAAACAGATAGAGCTATGTTTAGGGCAATCAGAAAGGGAATCTTTTGTGAGTACTGTCTTGAAGCTAATCGATCGTGGCCAATACAGCAAAAACGAACACCTTTCTGAAACGGTTGCTGCTGCAACTTCTATTTTATCTTATGTGGAGCCCTCATTGGTCCTCCCCTTTTTGGTGTCTCGGTTCCATATGGCTTTAGAAACGGTTAGTGACAAACAGGTTTTCATCTTAGGTGCAGGAGGCAACATATCGGGTTGAGTAACGGGTCATGCTGGATTGACTAGTCAACACTTTTTTGCCAAATAGTATCTTTTTTTCCTCAATAAATTGGTTTTTAGGAGGTTTTAAGCACTTGAAAACACTTTGGGCGTCTTTTGACCCAATCGTCCGGTTAAGACCCGCTTCCGATTAAGCTATGTTTGAAAAGTTTATCAACCCGATTTTATGAAAACGGGTCAGAATTGCCACAACTAATGTTAGGTTATGTTTCCAGTGGTTCATTTTTACCCACTCTTGTTTGTTTTTATCCGGTTAGATGACAGCAACACATCAATTGAAGACAGCTGTAACATCGGTGGCGTTTTCTGGACGATCGTTATTCTATATGTCTTTATCTGCTTCATCAATGGAAACAGACGATGTTAATGATGCTGATATGTTCAGTGATCTTTTGATGGTATCTTTGACCAATGCATTGCTTGGGATGGATGCCAACGATCCACCCAAAACCCTAGCAACTATGCAACTCATTGCCTCCATATTTTCCAATGTAATCACATATATTAATTTAATATTAAAAACTCTGCCAATATTTTTAAAGAAAATATCTTTTATGAGTTTATCTAATTGAAATGCTAATTACAGATGAGAACATTGGATGATGACACGGATAATTTGTCATTCATGCCTGCGGAACGGTTCTCGGAATGGCTTGATGAGTTTCTATGCCGCCTTTTCTCATTGTTACAACACTTGGAACCTAGTAGTGTTTTGTAAGCACTTCCATTTTGGCTTCTTTACATTTTTACCCCCTGTAATTTGGAACTTTGCTCTTTTGTCTATTTATTTTTGGTAATTCATAAAAAATTGATGTCCTGCAGAAATGAAGATGTTCATTCACCCGCAACATCTGGAACATTCTTAGTTGAAGATGGTCCTCAGTACTTCTGCATGTTGGAAATATTGTTCGGAAGACTTTCAAGATCCTTGTACAACCAGGTATAATCCAAATTAAACTGAATCATTATTAATTCCAATATTTCAAATTAAATTTATTCAAGGTTGTAAATCTTAACTTTTTTCATTTATACTGAACAGGCTATTAAAAAAGTCTCGAAGTTCGTGAGGACAAATATTCTACCTGGAGCTATAGCTGAAGTTGGGCTGCTATGCTGTGCTTGCATTCATTCAAATCCAGAACTGGCCGTTAATCAACTTGTTGAACCGCTTTTATCTTCGGTTATATCATCTTTGAAAGGAATCCCTCTCACAGGTTTTGGGGGAAGCGGAAATTTCACTGGCCAATCTTTGAACAAGGTCTTCTGTTATATATTTTTTTAATTTATAATGATTAGTTGTATGTTTGACGTTCATCTTTTGGTAAATTTATTTCTTTATTAAATATTTGCAGGCAAGAGCTACACTTTCTCCAGCCCTAGAAACATCGATTGATTACCAATTAAAGGTGTTGTCGATTGCAATCAGCTATGGTGGCCCGTCACTTCTTCATTACAAGGACCAGTTTAAGGAGGCTATACATTCTGCCTTTGAATCTCCATCTTGGAAGGTTTTATTAAATCTATTGTATTTACGGTTCTTAATTTTTAAATTTTTTTTTCGGTGGACTAAATAATTTGTTTTAATTTTCGTAACTTGACAGGTTAACATAGCTGGTGATCAAGTCCTTCGGTCCCTACTTGGAAGTCTGGTTCTCTATTATCCTGTTGATCAGTACAGGTAAGTTTCTTTTGGTGGTTTCATGATGATAGCAACAATGACAACGATAATGATAAATAATAGAGTAAAATGCCAGTTTTGTCCCTGAGGTTTGGCCAGTTTTGTGACTTTCGTCCAAAGGTTTGTTTTTCCGGCTTCCGCATCTGGATCCAAAAGGTTTGAAATTTTGCCATTTTCATCCGGCTTGTTAACTCCATCCATTTTTCTTCGTTAAGTCACGGGTATTTTCGTCTTTTTTATTAACTTAAAGGGCAATTCGGTCTTTTTCACTTAAGGACTTGCTTGTACATTATGCTAAATACTTGTACATAAAGTGAAAAAAACTGAATTTCCTTTTTAAGTTACGAAAAAGACGAAAATACCCCTGACTTAACGAAGAAAAAATGGATGGAGTTAACGAGCCGGATGAAAATGACAAGATTTCAAACCTTTTGGATCCAAATGCGGAAAAATAAACCGTTGGATGAAAGTCACAAAACTGGCCAAACCTTGGGGACGAAAATGACATTTTACTCTAAATAATATAAGCATCATATCAAATTCTATGCTCTTTGACTTTACAGGTCTGTTTCAAACCATTCTTCATTGACTCTACTGGAGGAATGGATTAGTAATAAAGATTTTTCAAATGATCAACCATCCATGGGCCCCACGTGGCACATCCCAAGCGATGAAGAAATTCAATTTGCTAATGAACTGTTAAACCTGCATTTGGAATCAGCTTTGGACGAGCTTCTGAAAATATGTCAAGATAATATTCACTCGGATCCAGGTAAAAATTTTAATTTCTCAATCAAGTTTCAATAAATTGTTATCATAAGAAAATAAGTTATATGAATTCCCATTTATTATGTTGCACAGGAAATGAAAAGGACCACTTGAAAGTGACTCTTTTACGAATTGATTCTTCATTACAAGGTGTTTTGTCATGTTTGCCTGATTTTATACCGTCTTTTAAAAATGGGAAAGTGGAAAATCCGCCTTTTTTGATTGCTGGAGCAACGGGTTCAATTGTTGGTAGCACAGGATTGCGTGAAAAGGCTGCTAATATTATCCACGTCGCCTCCAAGTAAATAATTACGTTCTCAGTTTACCTTTCCTCATGTTTCCCTTATTTATATTTTCCCGCATAATTATTTGTCCACTGGAATTGCAGATACTTGCTTGAGAAAAAATCAGATGACAGCATTCTTTTGTTACTCCTTATTCGTGTTATTGAGGCTTTGGGGAACTATGGTAATGTAGACTGCATTACTGCAATCATTTGACCTCATAAATCATTTCATTAAAATATTAGTAGAATGCCATTTTCATCCCTGAGGTTTCAGTTCTGCGACTTTCGCCTAGATGTGAAAAAACAAACCTTTGGACGAAAGTCACAAAACTGGCCAAACCTCAGGGACGAAAATAGCATTTTACTCAAAACATTACATTATCTCAGTGAAATTATATATTTTAATACTCACACTTGACACAAATAATTAAAAGAAAAATAAAAAAATTGGCATATGACCTGCTCAAATATTCACCTGTTTTGACCTGACCCGTTTTGATCCATTACCCAACCTGCTCATTTGCAACTTCCATTTTATATCATCTATTTTTGTATACTTATTGACGAACTTTGCTGTACAGGAAGTTCTGAATATGAAGAATGGACTAACCATAGGCAGGCATGGAAATTAGAATCAGTTGCCATTATGGAACCTCCGGTTAACTTTATCGTGCCATCTCAATCTAAAGGAAAGAAAAGGTAAAGTTTCTTACATATATTTACTTTTGAATATATGGTTTTGATTTGTTTATATTATTATTTTAGGCCAAGGTGGGCTCTCATTGACAAAGCATACATGCACAATACATGGAGAACTTCACAATCATCGTATCATTTGTATCGTACAAGTAAAAACGTATCTCCTTCAGACAATGTGAATCTTCTGATGGATGATCTTCTAAATCTATGTGTGCATAGCTATGATGCCGTTCGGACGTGAGTTCTTTTTTACTTACCCTCCGGTTAACTTTATTGGTGTAATGTTCTTTTGTTACTTTTATATCGTATATTGTTCTTCAGGCTTGCTGGGAGATCACTTGTGAAAATGATTAAACGATGGCCATCTTTAATTGCAAAGTGTGTGCTTGCACTCACTGAGAACCTGAGAACCCCGAGCTCACCGGAATATTTGGTTTTGGGTTCATGTGCTGTTCTTGGAACTCAAACTGTTCTCAAACATCTCACTTCGGTATATTAATATACTATTATGATAATAAGTTAAAAAGTTAAATTTTATCTTTCATTTTTTATTTCTTACATGATTTATATAAATACAGGAACCCAAATCTTTCTCATCTTTTCTTCTTGGAATTCTTTTGAGGCAAGTGTACATAAAATATTATTCAAGTTATGAACTTATGATTGTTAAATTTAGTACTCGTGTGACACACTCGTCTGTTTTTTTTGCTTTTAGTTCTCAGCATGAATCCTTGAAATCTCAGAAAGCTATTAATGAGGTAAATTTCCAAAGATGATTCCGTAGCATACATTTATGTATTGTATCTGTTCCATTATACCGATTATTTATCAAAAAATCAAAATCAACAGCTTTTTGTCAAATACAACATCTATTTTGCGGGGATCTCTAGAAACATGTTCAGGAAGTCTGAGGGCAATTCTGGGACAGACTTTGCAGCTTTGGTTTCGGAGATAGGTTCTATGAGTTTTGAGTCAACTAACTTACATTGGAGGTATGGGCTTGTGATGCTTCTTCATCTCCATATATATGTTCTTTTTTCCACTTAATTAAAGAAGTCTGAATCTGTTTTAATTGTTTCATCTAGGTATAACTTGATGGCCAACAGGGTTCTACTATTGTTGGCTATGTCATCTAGAAATGAACCCACTATGTCACCGAAGATTCTTAACGAAGCTGCTGGTTAGTTATTTGGTCTATGTTGATAAACTGTGAATTAAGTTGGCCTAATTTTTTCACTTCAATTTCATTCTGAAGTTTAAAGATGGAAATTTTGACCCATCAAGTATAAATGGTTATTTCGGGTTGGGCTTTATCGGACCAAACTGGTAAAGAGTAAAAAATGTAAAAAGGGAAAACAGGTCAAATGGGTTACAAGGCATCCAAAGTGTACTAGTGTACTACTAATACATTAAAGCTCCTAATCCATTTTATTTAATTTTAGAGTAAAAATGCCATTTTCGTCCCTGAGGTTTGGCCAGTTTTGCGACTTTCGTCCGACCGTTTGTTTTTCCGCATCTGGATCCAAAAGGTTTAAAATCTTGCCATTTTCATCCGGCTCGTTAACTCCATTCATTTTCTCCGTTAAGTCAGAGGTATTTCCGTCTTTTTTTCTGACTTAAAGGGCAATATGATCTTTTTCACTTTATTTAAAATGAAAAAGACCGAATACCCCTGAAAAAGACCGAATTGCCCTTAAAGTTGGCAAAAAAGACGGAAATACCTCTAACTTAACGGAGAAAAATGAATGGAGTTAACGGGCCGGATGAAAATGGCAAGATTTCAAACCTTTTTGGATCCAGATGCGGAAAAACAAACCTTTGGAAGAAAGTTGCGCAACTGGCCAAACCTCAGGGGACGAAAATGGCATTTTACTCTTAATTTTATTTAAAAGTAGATTTTTTTCTGAAGTTAAATAGTTCATGTAATCGTATCTGCCCGACCCACTCATGATATTTACTTTGCAATTGTGTAGTATTTAACATGGAATATATATACACCTATGTGTATGAATTTCAGGTCATTTCCTAAAGAATTTAAAAAGTCAGCTTCCACAGACAAGAATACTAGCAATCTCGGCTCTAAATATGCTACTAAAAGAATCACCTTACAAACTATCAGCAGAACAACAACCCATTTCTGCAGAAAACTCGCAAGAAAACACCAAATCATCTCTCGAAGGCACTTTAAGCAATATATTTCAAGAAGAAGGATTCTTTAGCGACACTTTCGACAGCCTTTCTAACATCCATATTATAAGTGACAACGAAAACTCTTCCAGGGGCGGTCATGGAAATTCTTCATTTCAAAGTTTAGCAGATAAGTCAATCACCCGTTTCTACTTTGACTTTTCATCTTCATGGCCTCGTACACCCACTTGGATTTCCTTATTCGGAACCGACACTTTTTATTCAAGTTTCGCTCGCATATTTAAGCGTTTAGTTCAAGAGTGTGGTGTCCCGGTTTTAGTGTCGTTGAAGACTGCGTTAAACGAGTTTGTAAATGCCAAAGAGAGATCCAAACAGTGTGTTGCTGCTGAAGCTTTTGCGGGCTTGTTGCATGCTGATGTTGTTGGGCTTGTGGAGGCCTGGGATAGCTGGATGATGGCCCAATTGCAGAATATACTTCTTGCACCATCAGTTGAGTCAATTCCTGAGTGGGCCGCTTGTATACGGTATGCAGTTACTGGGAAGGGTAAATATGGAATAAAAGTACCGCTTTTAAGGCAACGGATTTTGGATTGTTTGGTTGAACCGTTACCCCAGACTGTAACCACAACAGTTGTTGCCAAACGCTACTCGTTTCTTTCTGCTGCTTTAATTGAGGTATCGCCCCCGAGGATGCCATTATCGGAAATTCAGCTTCATTATAAACTATTACAGGAATTGCTGGATAACATGAGTCATCCTACTGCCCATGTGAGTATATTTTAGCTAGCAATAGTTATATATTGCAACCGAATACTCATGCATTTTTCTGGGTAAAAAAGTTGGTTATTTGAAGTAAAAGTAAACCAACTTGTTTTATGCATAATGAGTTTTTAACATATTGGTAGGCCTGTAAACGAACTGAACGTTTTTCGTGAATTTGTTCGGCGGGAAGTTCGTTTATGTTCATTTATTTAATAAACATGAACACAATTTCGTGTTCATTTAATTAAATGAACGAACATGAACACACGTTTTGTTCGTTCATTTTTCTTCGTGAATGTCCGTTTATGTTCGTTTGTTTGTGTTTATTTATGTTTGTTTTTGTTCGTTTCAATTTAAATACATAAGTAGTTATTATTATATAAATATTAAACATAAAAGGAACTTTCTAACTACTTATATAAATATAACTAAATGGTAATTGGGCTTTCTAGTAATAAAAATGGGTTTTCCAATAGAATTTATCATAATTAATCACTAATTTTTATATAAAAAATTTTACTTTATGTTCGTTTATGGTAAGTAAATTATGTCCATTTGTGTTCATTTATGTTTATTCAATTATATTCATTTGTGTTGTTTATTGTTTGTTAAGTTATGTTCGCTTAAGTTTGTTTGCTTATGTTCGTTTACGTTTACGTTCATGAACTATTGGTTGAGGTTTTAAACAAATGAACATAAATGAACACGAACGTACTCATTTTCTTAAAAAACGAACATGAACAAAAAATGTGTTCGATTATATGTTCGTGTTCGGTTAAAGTTAAATGGGGTTCATTTACAGGCCTACATATTGGTTAACTTTATAATTTTATATACATAATATTTGTGCTTATAGTTTTGGATATATCTCAACAGGTTAGGGAAGCAATTGCAATTGCACTATCTGTGCTGTGCTCAAATATACGACTACATGTATCCATTACTAAAGATTCTTCATTTGAGAACGGGAAAAATATTATTAACGGAAAGAACACAGATAATTGGGATCGGCTTTTACAAGAACGGGCATCTGAACTAGTGGTGGCAATTCAGAATGCAAATCCTTCTGACAGTTTAGAAAATTTAGCAGAGACAAACACACTCTCAGGGTCAGATAGTAGTAGTAGCTCGCCAGATGATGTTCAGTGGATGGAAACGGTAATTCATAATAAATTTGTGGTTATTTTATTGTTTAAATTTTAATACCACGTACTAAAATGTTGTTTGTTGTATATGTAGCTGTTCCATTTTGTTATCTCGTTAATGAAGTCCGGAAGATCTGCGTTCTTAGTGGATGTTCTTGTGGGGTTTTTATACCCTGTGATCTCATTACAGGTGTGTTAACTGTTAATTTACTAACGATGAGATATATATATCAAGTAATGAAAGAAATATGTGTAATGAATTATTTGTTATTTTTAAGGAAACGTCGAATAAAGATTTATCAATGCTGGCCAAGGCAGCATTTGAGTTGTTGAAATGGAGAATATTCACGGATGACCATCTCAGAAAAGCAGTCTCTGTTCTTTTATCTTCAGCAGAAGATCCTAACTGGCGGACCAGATCTGCAACTCTGACTTTTCTAAGGAGCTTTATGTACAGGTACGCGGTTCTTTTTTCCATCATCTAATTTTCCTAATTAGTGAATTGTCATTTATGTCCCTGAGGTTTGGCAACCTTTGCTACTTTCATCCAACGGCTTTGCTTTTCCGCATCTGGGTCTTTGTGGTTTCAATATCTTGCAATTTTCGTCTTTGAGGTTTGACAATTTATTGCGACTTTCGTCCCTGTGAGATTTGGCTCTTGGGGACAAAAATGACAAGATTTTGAAACCACGAGGACCTAGATGCAGAAAAACAAACCTTTGGATGAAAGTTGCATTTTTTTCTAAAACTTATATCGTGCGAATTTGTAAACATTTATGTCGGTTTTAAATTCTCACAGGCACACATTCATTCTCTCCAAAGATGAGAAACAGAAAATCTGGAAAACAGTTGAGAAGCTACTTACAGATAACCAAGTGGAGGTAATTTTTGTCTTTGAATAGGCTTTCTTTCTTTGTTGGATATAAGGCGGCTAAATGGGCGGGTTGGGTAATTGCTTAAAAACTGGTAAATTTTTTGTTGGGCCCTGTTGGGGGCGACCCACGGCCCATCAACATTTTTTTAGCCTTTATAAATACTTATTATGTATAAATAAAGTTGGTGGAAACTAAATGGTTAAAATACTAATCTAATCCTTTTATGTTACTCATTAATTTGTTTTGGTACAGGTAAGGGAACACGCAGCAGCGGTTTTAGCTGGCCTAATGAAAGGTGAGGATGGAGAATTATCAAAGGACTTCCGTGAAAGAGCTTACACCGAGGCTATGAAGCTTCAAAAAAGACGAAAACAAAGGTCGTTTGTCTTTCTACTTGTTTTATCTTTTATTTTTTATTATTATTGTCGGAATATATTTTATGTTTTAGTTATTGTGTATTGCAGAAGCTCAAGTGGTGGTTCTTCTGTTGCTTCCATACATGGCCGTGTTCTTGCTCTCGCTGCTTGTGTGTTGTCGGTTCCTTATGATATGCCCAGGTACCCTCTTTAACAGACTATTTTTTTGGTAAATAAATGTATAAAAAAAGTTATTTCTAAAATTTCTGAAACTCATTTATTATGTTTTAGTTGGTTGCCTGAGCATGCCACCTTATTGGCACGTTTTGTCGGTGAGCCATCACCTGTAAAATCAACTGTTACAAAGGCAGTTGCAGAGTTCCGCCGGACCCATGCAGATACTTGGAGTGTTCAGAAAGATTCATTCACTGAAGAACAACTTGAGGTAGCGTTAGAACTCATTAATTCGTTTTCAAGAAAAGAAAATCCGTAAAAGAAATTAATAATTTTTTCTAAAATTATCGTCGATCCTTGCAGGTGTTGGCGGATACATCCTCTTCATCATCTTATTTTGCTTGATTAAATATTGTATTCTAATTCTCATGTCAGAGTGGGGAACAAATAGATGAACGAGCAGAACGGCATTAAAGTAAATTTGGTAATTAGTCTGCTGATAGAAACTGTAGTTATTCTCTTAGAATATTATAATTTTTCTTAATGGCATATAAGATAAAATAAGCCGTGCTTAATTACATTTTTACCAACCCAAAATTTGTATCAGCATTTCTTCAATTTACTACTTCATCTTTGCTTGGATGAGTCCAGCTACCGACCCGACAAAAGCCACTACCGATACCACCATCAAAACACCATGGAATATTTCAAGAACCACCCATTTTCGGCTCCAAGGTTTCACCTTTCTTTGCACTATATACATCTCCACCGGAAAATATATCGACAATGGCCATAGATTCAGTGCCCCTAACACACCCAGAATCTCATTGAAGAATGGGAACAACAACGCAATTGCGGTTGTCGTTGCAACGTATGCTGTTCTGAAACATAGCCTGAACATGTTGAACCGAAAAACCGGCAATAATGGCAACTTCAATTCATGGAATCTTTCGAGAAATTCATTGTCGGGGAACTTTTGCGTTAACCATCTCTCAACAGATGCAAATACTGGCTGGCTGTATAACTGTTTAAAACCGAAAGAATTGTGTTGGTCATTGTTTATTTATTTACAAATAAAAGAAATTGACTTAAGGTCAAGTAGAACATAAAGCTGTTAAAAGAAACACTTTGAATTTTAAGGTCAAACCAGAAGGTAGAAAATTCACTATTTGATAATCTTATAAATACAAACATGTGAGATAATCTGTCTGGAAAATTTGATAAATACCCATATGAGTTTCAGTATGAAAAGTGATAGTTTCGACCTTAAAAGTCTGATAGCAAAGAACAGTTTGACTTTTGAAGTCAAACTATCAGCTACAGATTTTATCATTTGAATAAACCTCATAATCTTTCAGAAGAAATTTTTTGTCAATAGAAGCTTTATCAAAACCCATATCCATTTTAACTTGCTTTAGCAAAACCCATATCCATTTTAACTTGAAAGTCATTAATTTGACCTCAAAAGTCAAAGAGTGTCAATGGTTATGTGAAGTAATGAAGGTTTACCTGATATCCTCCTAGCAGATATATCAGAATGCACGCATTAGCAAAGCCGATAAGCCAATACGGTTCATAAAACCCGAATCCCGTCAAGAGGTTTCCCGGTGTATCATTTCCAAATGCAGCATACCCGAAACATCCGCACCCGAGGTAGAAAATAGCCGTCACAACCATAGCAATTGCTGAAGCCCGTTTAGTACTATTGTTTTCTGCTGGTGGTGACTTCACAGTATCCTTTAATACAACAAAAACTTTATCTTATGTGGATACCAAAATTGAAGATTAACTTGATAATGAATATAACAAATTAACAACCTGAATTTCTAAAAGAATAAGAGCATACGGATACGCGAATGCTATGTCTCCAAGTGCTTGAAAAGTTAGCCATAACTTATTAGCTACACTGACAGCCGGGACTCCTGTAATGCTCCCAGCAATCTTGCCGTTTTCTGCGGTTTTCAAATAATCAGAACATGCGATTTGATTACAGGGTGTCCGGCATTGCGTTTTGAAAGTAATTGTGATATGAAGAAACTGTAACAAGATAATCACTTTCAATTTTCATAACATCGAACACCCATAAAAACCCGAGTGGGGGTAGAGATATAAAAAGGGTTTGTACCTATTACTTGAGCGAAACCGAGCCCCAAACCAATAGAAGAGTAACTAAACGACATTGTGGCTGAAACAACCGACACAAAAACCATGCTATGCAAATCCGGTATCTGTGACATAAAAATCTGCACTACTCCAAACACCAACATATGAAAGTTGCCACCATATTCGCAATCGCCATCATGTCCTTCTTTATGGTAACAATTGGCTTTCTGAATCGCACTGATGAATTATCAAGAACCTTAATTAGACCCATTAGCGTTGGTGATTTTAACGCCATCAAAATCATTTTCGTATAGTTAAATTTACTTAAGACAAAATAAACAATTGACTCGAGTTAGGAGGCGTGGACTCGGTCAAAAGTCAAAACTATTATGATTTTAAACACCATATAACCTCAAAGCTATTTAGACATTCTACAAATACGAAACCGACAATTATTAACCTTAAGCGAGATTAACTACCTCACACAAGTAGAAGTTGTTACCACATAAGCAACCGCAGCTCCATAAAAACTCACATACTGAAGCAAACCGCATATCCACGCCTGTTTTTCGCCTGAAAAACACACACACACCATCATTTACTACTTACCATCATATAAAAGATCAAAGATTGCTAAATATCTAATATAGTCACCTAAGATAACTCTAACAGCATCTGTATAAGACCGATTTCTAGTGCCAGTAACCGGATCAGGAGACCTGTAACAATCGGATAAAAGACACGCAGAAACATACGTCACAACCGCAAAACCAAACAATGCAAGCGGCCCGCCTATCCAACCGAGCTGAGCCGTGCTCCAAGCCAGTGACAGTACACCCGAACCGATCACCGCTGTTATAATATGTGCAACCGTGGTCCATACTGTGCCTGGTTAAGTTGAACAAAATCTTTTCAGACCAGTTTCACCAAAATCTCAAAAAAGTTAAAATCATTTTCACCTGTTCTTATTGTCTTGTCATGATCATCAATGATGGAACCTTGTTCTACTGCCATCTCCACAAAGAATTTGACTGAACCAAAACCACTTTTATTGTATCTTTGTTACATAAACATTAATTTATAGCCATTTAATGTCATTGTTTTAGCAAATGTGTCCAGATTCAACGTTTGTAAAATATATTTGTCCAGATTCTTGGCTCCCTTTCTTAACAGTTGGGTGCCAAAAAGTAATAAATGTTTTGTGATTTTTGGATGGATATCAATGGAAAGAAGACATTAGTTGAAAAAGATGGCATGCATATGCACCGCCATGATGATCCAATAAGATCACTTTCTAAATTGGCTCATGCAAAAGTTTGAAATTTTAATTTTTTTATTTTCCATTTTCTACCTAGAAAAGTTTAAAAAATGATGATGACTTGGCAGCTGACGTTTAACACCCCAACCCGAATAAGACTGGACTAGGTTGCGACTTTATACCTTAATACCGAACCAATGATTTTGAGCTTACGAGTGATCAAACGGAACGTGTTCAACAGGACGAAAGTTACTCGCCGGCTGCTACAACGTAGACTGCAACTTAAACGATTTTATGAAAATGAGATGGAGGTTTCTGTGGTAACAGAAGATGGGTGGGGTGGTATAAAACTGAAGATCTCATTCATGGATTTTTGCATGCCGCTTCTTACGCCATTCTGGTGAAAGTTTTGAACTAGTGATTAGACTAATAAAAAGTCAATGGTATAACTTGTTTTATTATTATAGTTTTGTCTGTACATGTTGCTTCATTGATTTTCCAACTATGTTTCAATCTAAACTTACACTTAAATTGTAATATATTCATTTTCTTCATAAAATCTTTATGTTGTGGGCCATATATAAGACTTGCTATAATATAAAAGTCGTTGAGTTTGAATGTACAAAATTATTATTATTATTATTATTATTATTATTATTATTATTATTATTATTATTATTATTATTATTATTATTATTATTATTATTATTATTATTATTATTATTATTAACCTTATTTGTTTTCAACTAGTATTTAACCTCCGCGTTGCGGGGCGGTGTCGTAAAACCGCGCTAAGTAGTAGGTAAACGACGACTTAAACCGACAATAATCGTACAATAAAAACGTGAGTTTATACCGTCAAGTGACATAAAACGTCGAAAAAATGCGAACTTATACCGTAAGGTGCCGTAGAACGTAGACGAATCCAACTTAAACCAGAAAAAACTTCAATTCCTACAATGCCGGTTAAAATCTAAATAAATGAAAATAAATTTCCTGTAATTATAACTAAATAGCCAATTTAAAGAATACATATATAATTTTAATATATTCTATATTAATAGTGGAATAAACCCCGCACGTTGCGACATCGAGAACTCGGTCGGTTTCTATGCACTTGGTATAGCAAACGATAGTATCATTTCAATATATTTTATATATTAGTGGTGGGATAAATCTCGCGCGTTGTGGCTCTGAGAACTCGGTCGATTCCGGTGCACTTGGTATAGCAAAACGAATAGAAAGTTGAAAAATAAATTCAAAAAATATGTTTAAAAGAGTATCAACAAAAAATGTCTAGAAGGGTATTGATGTGTGTGTGGTTCATCAAAAAAACTTTTCAAAAATTATTCGTTTTTTTTACGTAATATAAAAGATTTTATGAAACATAAAGTTTCAACCAAAATCCAAATACGGTTTTCATACTAAACTAACTACAATAAAAGTCAAACTTTAAATGCAATTAATCAAATTAAATTAACAAAAAAGAATAAAAATACGCAAGATTACTGTATTGTGGATTCATGGGTTTACTTGGTTAAGTTGGTATTCTTGTTCATCGCATTTTTTTTTAATTTTACAAATGTGTATTCATAAGGTTTAAAGGATTATAATAAAAGTTTACTAAGTAAAAAAAAATGAGAATAAATACTAAGAAACCAAAACTTGAAAATGAAAAGGCAGATAATTGAGTCACCCATAGCTTTCTCACTCTATTCTAAGTTTTTTTGCATACATAGGGGGTTTGAGCCCCCAAAGATTATTTTTAGGTCCAAACCAAGAAAACAAGCATTCTTAGGTACCTTGCCAATTCATTCAGCGAGGTTCAATAACAATTCTGCCAAAAGCCTGTTTGCAGGTTTCACTTTTCTGACATATGACTGAACCTCGCTGTTTATAATAGCAATGTATCGAACCTCGCTGTTTATAACCACCATCTACATAACCTCGCTGTTTTGAACAGCATGTTTCTAAGAAACTTCGCTGTTTGTTTGTGCATGCTTAAAGAACGCCGTTGTTTATATGTACAAGGCTTAATAGCCTCGCTGTTTGTATGTACAAAGCTATGAAGCCTTGCTGTTTATTACAAAAATCTTAAAGAGCCTCGCTGTTTATTACAAATACCTTAAAGAAGCTCGTTGTTTTTTTTGTGCCATCTTGATTCTTTTTTTAAACTGCAGGCTTCACGTGATTCTTTTTCAGTTTTTGTCATGCAGCCTTATTAAATTTCCATCAACCATGCAGCATTGAAAACATAAAAAAGAGATGTGTGTATTGAATGACAAAATTTGAAATAGGGAAATAGTGTTTTGCAGAGAATAGTCTCTTCAAATATAATTGAATTTTGCATTGCATTCATTTAACCATATGTATGATACGCAGATTCTTGTAATAGTATTGTATAGAGCCATCTAATCACACCTTACATTTTTTGTACAATTGAGAATAGTAGTTTGCGGAATACTGTGGTTACTCACACCTTACATTTCTAGTCATATCAGATTATCAATGGAATCTACATACCTATCTTGCTACATATATGTACATAGAATATGGTTTACTGATACAACAAAAACCGTATTAATTTTTTTTCCATACAAACCATCCAGACCAAAACCTCACCCTAGTTTAAGCACACATAAGAAATTCTCAAACTTAAAAATGAGTTATCAATTGAATCCTGGTCCTCTCAGTAACGAGGTTTTGTTTTTACACAAGGAACACCGTGCGTTAGAGGTTTATAGTCACCCGGAAAATTTCCGGTCACCCGTAAACATCAAGCGTTCTGATCGTTCGTTTTGGAATTTGGTGAGGCAAACTCCTATAGGACCACATGTGAAAGGTTATATACGTGAAGCAGGATTTGGTGGGGTGCTGGATCGTGGGTACCGTTATATAGACCACTCGTTAATAACGGCGTTGGTTGAGCGGTGGAGGCCTGAAACCCACACGTTTCATCTCCCAGTGGGGGAAACAACTGTCACGTTACAGGACGTTAACGTCTCGTGGGCCCTGCCAATTGAGGGGGTGCCGGTTTGTGGGGCGGATAACGCCGTTACATTTTTTGAGGCTGCGGACACGTGTGTACGTCTGCTTGGGTTCACTCCAGCGGGAAATCAGCTCAGCGGTAAATGAGTTAGCCCTGTCCGTATTCTCGCTGAGTTAAAGTCTACTTTTTCTGAAGCTGAGGCAACAGACGATCAATGCATTATACGTGCACGTTTAATAATATTTTATCTAATAGGTTGTACAGTTTTTCCAGATAATTCGAACAACTGGATTAATCTTCATTTTTTTACAATACTTAAAGAATTTAAGTTCGCGTGCTAATATTAGCTAGGGCAGTGCTGTTTAAGCTTTCTCTACAGAAACCTGTGTAACGCTACAGCACCCGATGCTGTAAGCGTTACCGGACCAATGTCAATTCTACAAGTGTGGGCCTGGGAGAGGATTCGTTGTGTGGCACCCGAGCCCTACCACCGGTCTAATTCAGGGGTGCTTGTTTATATGATGATGGAGAACCTTGTAAAAGGCAAGTCGCTCTTTGTAGACAGTGATGTAGAAGACCGAGTTTTTTGCAGAAATAGGTGGTTTGAGCTGCAAAAGAGTGCTTCTAGGTGGTCAACCAATTTGTTTTCAAATATAGGTGTTTCGCTGAATGAAACAGCAAACTTCAGCTCACCTTCTGACACACTTCTGGAAAAGCTGTGCAAAAGTTAAGTTCGTTGTTTTGATAAACAAATTTCCTTCAAGATCGCTGTTTCGTTTAAAAAAGTAAGACAAGGTCGCTGTTTCATGCAGATATCTAGCTAAGTTCGTTGTTTGATGATGCAAACTAATTTAAGTTTGCTGTTTGGTCCAGAAAAGTGCTATAACTTCGCTGTTTCATCAATATATCTAATATTAGTTCGCTGTTTCATACATAAAAAGTGATGTAAGTTTGCTGTTTCATCCAGAATATTATTAAGTTTGATGTTTCATCAAGAAATGTATTATAACTTTGCTGTTTGATACATAAAAAGTGAAGTAAGTTTGCTGTTTCATCCAGCATATTATTAAATTTGCTGTTTCAATGCAGAAAAGTCTATGCAGAATCACGTGATACATGAAAAGTGAAGTAGTTGCTGTTCACATGTGACTTTTCTTTAATTTTTTTTAAATTATATTAAGTTTGCAGTCACTTTTCTTTGGAAAACATATTAAGTTTGCTGTTTGATGTTGCATATTATATTAAGTTTGCTATTTGAAGTTGGAAACTTAAATTTAGAATGCTTTTTGGTCGTTGAAATATATATCATGGAGACTTTGGTTTTTATCTTAAGTTGGTTCACTGCTTCTTCATTTTACCCAATATAAACTGACGATGCACTATGTTCATAATATCATGTTATTCGTTACAAAAGCTGCTTGTGGTTGGAGATTTGAGGCGATATCAGAATCTCTTAAACTTATGCCGAAAGATCATTCGGGACATCATTCATTATGACGTTTTTCTTGGCTTTAAATTTCGTATACCAAGTGAGAATACCTTATGTGGAGGAGAACGATCCTTCTTTTCTATCACCTTCTCACGTAAGGTGTACGAGGATAATGACTCAACTGCTGCTGTGGATGCTTCTACAGCTGCTACTGAATCTTCTAAGACTCAGCCGCTTAGGTGGTTGGGCGGTTTATGACGTGTTCCTGAGCTTTAAAGTATTCTGCAACTTCTGGTGGGGGTATGAGCCTATAGAACAGTCACCGTCACCCCCGTTTTCGGTAGGAGATTTGGATCATAACACATTCCAAGTCGCATTTTATCCCATGTGACTTGGCGACGGAAATGTGTTGATGAGATCCTATTGTAATGTTGTTCGCTCCTACTGCATGAGCCTGGTTTTTGTTCAACCTTCCCTGTCACGCTTATCCGGGCTTTTGCAAATCCTCTAACATTACTGAAGTTGCAGAATTGTCACCGAGGGTGCGAACAACCCGTCCTGTATCACTTTACGGGTCGAAGAGCCAGTGACGACCTTTTGACCTTATATCGAAACTCGATATACGAAGAAACGGGACGGGTTTAAATTCATTAAGCTTCTTTTTGGCACCTCTCCTTTAGGAATGCTTTGTTAAGTAACATTGTATTTTTGCATGTATGTAATTAAAATAGTACGACATTTATGTAATTTGCGAGTTTGATAGATTCTATTGTAATGTTGTAATGTTGTTGAATTACTTAATAAAAAACCTTGATAAATTTTGTGTTGTAACATGCTATGTTGTTGAGAACCCGGTATAAACATAATTTCAAGCATGGTTCAAACGAAATAATTAGAACCGAATTAACTATATTGTTCTGAACATGATTTTTAAAAACGAATAATAAAATCTGAATAACATACACTAGTTCAAACAGACGGGGCCATATATGTAATTAAACTTGTTTTAAGACAACTTACATTTTTACTTCTTAAAATATTCAAAAATATTAATTATATTTATATTAACCCACAAGATGGTGGGACCACCAACTATCTGGTTCCTCAACACTATAAATACCCATTGAATTAGGTTCTCAACCTACACTATCTTTCTTTAAAACAGACAGTATACTAACCAAATCCAGCTTACACAACCCACCCATCCTTAACATTTCCTTTTCTTAGATCATGGATTCTTTTCGGCCATACCTCGTAAGACTATATTGGGGTGGTCTGTTTTCCTTTGTAAACGGGGTTGTTCAGTTTGACCAATCCATGCTAACAACCTCATTCGTTATGCGACAAAAATTGTCGTATGACGAATTGGTGGATTCAATGTGTAATCATGTTCAACTACAGAAAGAATCGTTGCGCCTTTCATTGTTACTAGGGTACACGTATCAGGGTATATCTCAGACAACAAAAATTTTCAACGATGATGGTGTTGAAATGCTACACTATTTAGCCGGAGTATCGGAAGGCAACTTCATTGCCGAGATCTATGTTCAGTGGGAGGCAGTCAATCCCGTCCAACACATGAGTTTCACAAACCTTCTGCATGACATTACACAACGTAATGTTGTTGACACCCAATTTTCCGATGAAGATGACGAGGGATACGGGCAAACAACTCAAGAACACCACCTAATGCCTCCTGTTGATAACATAGTAGGTCCGTCGTCCTAGTTTGTGGTCGGTGACGACAATAATGACGGTTTTGATGACTCGGAAGGTTCCAGCACAGAAGAAAGTTCTGAAAGTGAAGAGGCACCACCATCCGACGATGGCACTTCTGGCACCGAGGCTGCATTCAACCAACACACTGAGTTGACCCTGGCTCAGCCGAGGTCTTCTAGGCCTATCATTCCAGGGACACATGACGACCCAGACGAGGACGAGGAACTTAGGGATTACATGTGTCTGGATTATGAAGATAATCCAATGGACGTATGGAATCCAAAAGTAAAACAGATACGTCTGGGCATGTATTTCAAATCTAAATAGGAGGTCGACCTTGCTGTCCGAGAATGGAACATTCGGCGTGGAAGGGAAATTTTTGTGATGGATAGCAAACCAACTTTATACAAAGTTAAATGCTACACCAGAAACAAAAATTATAAAAACCCTTTCCCCGGTGCTCCTTTGTGTCAATGGCGTGCAACCGCCTCAAAACAGAAACACCAACACATGTGGCAAATTACCAACTGGGCACCTGCCCACAGTTGTTATTCAACGGTGGTACGCAACAACAACAAGTGCCTTAGATCTAAGGATATCGCTGCACACATCTTGCCACAAATTCGTACAGCCATTGCATTGAAGGTGAAACACATCAGGATGCATATAAAGCAAGCGATGTCTGTGGATGTTACGTATACGAAGGCGTGGCATGGACGAAGAAAGGCAATTGAGAGGATATATGGAACTTGGAAAAGCAACTTTTAGGAGCTGCCGAAGTACGTGTTACGGATTCAGTCTCGAAACCTTGGTTCGGTGGTTTCATGGTTTCATCATCCACATTCGGCTCCCGGACATCCAACCTTCAAATATGTTTTTTGGGCATTTGGTCCCTCTATTCGTGCGTTTCATCTTTGCCAGCCTGTAATCTCTGTGGACGGCACACACTTGAAAGGAGGGTACCATGGTAAGTTGTTGGTTGCGGTAACCAAAAACGCCAACAACTACATAATGCCAGTGGCGTACGCTCTAGTTGATGAAGAGACGGTTCATAGTTGGTGTTGGGTTTTTCCAAAATTTGAGGGAATACGTCACCAGAGACTGTAACAGTGAAATTTGTGTTCTATCAGACCGTCACGCTGGGATAATTAATGCCATGGAGAACCTTGAGGATTGGAAGGAACCAAAAGCCTACCACCGTTATTGTCTTCGGCATGTAAGAAGCAATTTTAGTGGAAGGTACAAGACCAAATCTCTTAGGAAGCTGTGTTGGATGATCGGGAGCACAAGTCAACGCAGAAAGTATCTTTGGGCTGTGAGGGAAATGCGGATGTTAAATCAGGATGCTTGGGACTACCTGAACAACATCGACAAAACTAACTGGACTATTGTTCATGACCGTGAAAACCGTCGTTGGGGTAACCTGACGACGAACGTCTCCGAGTCTATGAATATTGTCTTACGTGAAGCAAGACTCCTGCCAGTAAAAGCCTTGATCCATTATACGTTTACCAAGGATGTATCAGAGTATGCTCGGCACGCGCAGATGGCCCAAACCTGCAACACCCCTCTACCCCCTCGAATTTGGTCCAGGTTTAACAAACTGCATTCCGTAGCAATGCAACATGAAGTGTCCGTGTACGATGCCAGAGATGGTCGCTACTCGATTGTTTCAAGGGATGAAACAAATAGTGACGGTGGAAACGAGTACACCGTTGAATACATACGGCGGCGGTGCTCATGCGGGAAATGGAAAATGCTTAGATTCCCTTGTTCCCATGCTATCGCCGTTTGCGCTTGGAGGAGTGACCAACCACATATCGTTACCGATTCCAAATTCCACATGACCACCTATCAGGATCAGCACAACGGTCATTTTTACACCCTAGGACACAAAGAAGAGTGGGAAGAACCGAACTGGAGAATTCAAGGGGACCCTTTGAGGGTTACAACACATCGAGGCAGGGTTCATTCTAGAAGAATTCAAAATGAGATGGATGTCAACTATCACGATGAACCCCAGGCACGTCGATGCGGTAGATGTGGAGAAG
This sequence comes from Helianthus tuberosus, assembly GCA_030545235.1. Taxonomy (NCBI): domain Eukaryota; kingdom Viridiplantae; phylum Streptophyta; class Magnoliopsida; order Asterales; family Asteraceae; genus Helianthus; species Helianthus tuberosus. The sequence continues at coordinate 51,660,285 of CM060364.1, forward strand.
CAGGGCACAACAGGAAGACCTGTGGCTGACGTTAAGTTAGTATGTTGTTGTGGTTTTTACTGTTAAATGTTAGGTGTATCCTCCTCTGTTTGGTGTTTGGTATTTTGTGTTTGAATTTGGAGTTGGTGTAATTTAACATTTAATTCAGTTGTTCCAAAAATAAGTAAGAAACATTAAACATAACAACACAAGTATTATTGAATTGAAATACATAAGACAACAGCTAAAGTAGAAAATGGAATCAAAAGGGTGAATCAGAATCGCTATCGTAGTTCTGATACTGCTCCCATGGATCATCACTAACCACTGCGTCATCTGATAACGCGTTTGAGTCGCGATCGCTGTCGTATTGTGTAAGGACCTGCAAAAATGTCCCAAAATGACCCGTAAGTGAAAACCCGGATCCCTGAAACCCTAATGCTCATGAAAAACCAAGAAAAACAAGAATTTGGATTTCAGGCGGGCCGCGTAAGATTTAAGACTAGGCTTACGCGGGCCGCGACATATCCATAAACGACCGGGACACGTTCCAGGCCACGTGTCAGCCACGTGGCGAACGTACTGATGACACGCTAGCCCTACACGTAGACTAGGGGCCCTCGCGGGTCGTGTAAGACCTTGTTAAGGTTTACGCGGGCCGCGTAAAACTTGAAATGTTGCTATAAGTAGCATGTGCATGGGACTTGCTTCTGTGTTCGAAATCTTAGTCTCAAAATGTGCATATTCTGCTGAAAACGAGTTTTACAGTGTCAAGACGCTGCTACGAATACAGGGTATTAACTCGATCACTGCTACGATACAATTCCGATCGATTGAAACCGATCCGATGGATGTTTAAGTGCTGCCCAAATCAGGGCTATACTTTGTCATTCGTCGTGAGGGTTTTGATTTCGTGAAGTTTATCGTAAATGTTGTATTAAGTTTCTGACCTAGTTTCGTATGCATTGTCATTTAAACTAGGTTACAAGGCTAAATCAGTAGGCTAAACTCTGCCCAATTAAACCTGCATTGTGAGTCATTCTCTTTTTATCAACAATGTTTTACAATACTTAAATTGTTTTCAAAAGTTATAATTACAGGGATTAAGTCTTGGTTATCTTGAATCACTGGCAAGTGGGGTATTGTGCACATTACTAATTTCTCACGGTTAGGTTCACCAACCTAACAGTGATAATCATCACTACTTGGGTGAAAGGACCCAATAGTGGTATGAGCATCGTCACCAGGGTGTGACACGGCGCCAGATAAAAATAAGATAGTAGCCATTGTAATCGCTCTTATGCTGTAATCTATAACTAAGGTGTCATTTTATGTAACCTGAATGACTCGCCAGTATTTCCCCGCTGATAAAATATTTTTAAACATGTTTCAGGTGATTTACTGTGAATCAAGGAAAAAGTGCTATGGAGCACTAACAAGCTCGAAGTGGTGGCTCAATGAAATAAATAAACATGTTTTGTAAAACAAGGGATTTCCTCGTGAAATTTCCTTTACTGTAAATTATGGGGTTTGTCCCAAATTGTGAAATAAAACAATTGGGCATTTTCAAGTTTTAAAAGATTCTGTTAAACTTCTGTTGTCGCATCAACTAATAAATACCACGTGTTTCTGTCCCGCGGCTCCTGGACCGGGTAATACCGGGACGGGGGCCGTGACAGAAAAAGGTGGTATCAGAGCCACTGATTTAAGCTAATTAAGTATTTAGAAATACTTATTTTTTTTTCAAATTTTTATTATGTGAAAATTCAATTTGATAAATAAAATATTAACCTAAGTTTGTGTGTGTTTTTCATATATGCTAACAGCATGAATGAGTTGTCTGAAGCTCTTCAGAATCTCACTATCTATTCTGCTGACATGGAAGTTTCCGGGGGTTTTTCTTGTTATTGGGCCGACACTGAGAAACCTATGGAATTCCAAGCCCAACCTCAGGAGAAACCCAAGTCGAAAAAGAGAAGGAGAATCATAGGCTGGAGACGCGGACGGAGGAAGAAGCCAGCTGCACAGAAGATTAAAAAGACTGAGGATCCCAAGGATAAAGGCAATGGAAAGGAGATCGGGGAAAGTTCAGGGCAAGCCTAAGAAATGCGACCATGGGAGGAGCTGGACCGCAAACTGGCAAATAGCGACCTCATCGGACCTGCCGATGAAAACCTTTTCAATTACCCAGCCGAAGCACAACTTCCAGCCAATCTGGAACCTGCTATCCCAGACCCTATTGTCAACTCCCGACCATTACCAGGAGAGCTGGAAGAATGGTGGACAACTGACTGGCAATTTCAGAATCTCTTGAATAACCCTAACACCTTTTTCCCCCAGTTTGACCCTGAGCCTGCACCAAACCCACCTATGAGCACAGAAAACTTGGCTGAACTCCGCCACTATGGCGAGGAGCTGGTGGATGCAGGAAATAGAATCCGGGAAGTGGGGGAGAGGATATCATGGAAATACGACGAGAGGGAACATCGTTTCTGAAGTGCCAGTTGATGGGGATCGTATGTGGTTGTGTGGTTATGTGTTTAATAATAATAAAATAATAATAAATAATAAAAATATAACCAGGTAAAATAACTTAAAATAAAACTTTTGTAATATAACTGGTGTGTACGGATGCCTACTAATATATAAAAATATCAACGTCGCAAAGTCGACAATTTTGGCTATACGTGTTGACATGATTATGTGTGATTTTTTTATTGTGACTGATTATTAATTATTTAATTTTATGCCAATAATTTATACATTTGTATATTGAAAATTTTCAGATGGAACCCGCCGTCAATGAGCCAGTTAACGAAGTAAACCAATCTGAGCAAAACAACGAGGATCACTTTCTTAATAGACAAGATATAGAAAATATTGTTACTCAAGGAATAGCCAATGCTATTCCAGCAATCCTTGCTGCTGCCCGAAATCCAGTTGAACCTCCACCCAGCAAACGTACTCGTGATGACAACTTCAGTAATAGTGTAAATGGAGGCGGTAACAATAACAATGATGATGTAATGCAAGCCCCATTCCTTAAGAAAATGAAAGCTGCAACGCCTGGTTGCACTTACAAGGAATTTCTTGCCTGTAAACCAATCGAATTTGCAGGCAATGAAGGGGCAACTGCAACACTGCGTTGGTTAGAGAAAACCGAAGCAGTAATTAAAATAAGTAAATGTGCCGAGGAAGACAAGGTCATGTACGCGTCGCATCTTTTTAAAGAAGGGGCACTAGAATGGTGGAACACAGTATTACAAGCCAAGGGAAGCGATGTGGCTTATGCCATGAATTGGGAAGAATTTAAGAGACTAGTAGAAAGAGAATTCTGTCCCGAATATGAAAAGGAACAAATGACAAATAAGTTCCTAAACCACCGAATGGTGGATGTTGATTGTCGAGGGTATACTTCGACATTCTTCGAGTATGCTAGAATTGTACCTACCCTGGCTTCGCCAGAATCGGTACTTATTTCTCGCTATATTTGGGGTTTAATTAGCGAGATTCGTGATATCTTCAAAGCTGCAAGACCTCGCACAATTGACGATGCTGTGGAATTAGCCAACACGTTGACCGACGGAGTGGTACGCACAAGAGAAGAAAATCGGAAGAAGGAAGTGGCCCAAAAGATTACCCAAGGATTCCATGTGGGTAATAGTAATAATCTCAAGAAAAGGGGAACCGGGCAATCTTCCACTGCCCCATTTTGCAGTACCTGTAAAAGAAAGCATTTTGGAAGATGCAAAGGGTATTGCAATTTCTGTAAAATTCCAGGGCATCAAGAAGAAGATTGCAGGAGGAAGAAATCAACAATCTGCTGCAACTGTGGAGAAGCTGGACATTTTAGACCAGACTGCCCCAAATTGGTCAAACCAACTGACAACAAAGCCAAACCTGCAGAAAGAACTACCAAAAAGAATGCAAGAGCATTCCAGTTGACTACCCAAGAAGCAGAACTCATTCCAGATGTGATAGCTGGTATGTTCCTAGTTCATGACGTTTATGCAAAAGTATTATTCGACTCTGGTGCAAACCAAAGTTTTATAAATATTTCATTCTGCCAAGCTCTTCAACTACCCTTAACCAACCTTAGACAAATTTTTACTGTCGAAACGGCAGATGGGAATTCTGTTAACATAAATAAGGTCTTGCGAGAAGAAAAGATAGAACTCTTAGGCCATAAATTTTCTGCAAACCTGTAACCTATGAATTTAGCCGGATTCGATGTTGTATTAGGAATGGATTGGTTAGTAGCCAACCATGCTCGAATCCTCTGTGATAAGAATTCCATAGAAATTCATACACCCACAGGAGAATTAGTAATGAATACAGGAGATAAGCCACGTAAGCCAATGAAATTCATTTTAGTAATGAAAGTGGCCAGTTATTCAAGAAAACAAGGGATAGTGTATATGATTTTGGCAATCATCAACACTAAAGGTAAGGAACTTAAGGAAATTCCAGTAGTATCAGAATACCCGGATGTATTTCCGGAAGAACTACCAGGATTGCCACCAGATAGGGAGGTATAATTTATAATTCATCTAATTCTTGGAACTACACCAATAGCTAAGGCACCTTATCGGTTAACACCCACCGAAATGCTAGAATTGAAAAAGTAGTTAGATGAATTATTAAGCAAAGGATTCATACAACCTAGTTCATCCCCGTGGGGAGCACCAGTGTTGTTCGTAAAGAAGAAAGATGGTTCTATGCGAATGTGTATCGATTACAGGGAATTGAATAAGGTTACAATTAAGAATCGATACCCATTGCCTAGGATTGATGATCTTTTCGATCAACTTCAGGGGGCTAGATATTTTTCTAAGATAGATTTACGCTCCGGGTACCATCAGTTGAAAGTACAATAAGAAGACATACCTAAAACTGCTTTCAGAACTAGGTATGGTCATTACGAGTTTACAGTCATGCCCTTTGGATTAACAAATGCTCCTGCAGCATTCATGGACATGATGAATAGAATCTGTAAACCGTACTTGGATAAATTTGTAATTGTATTTATCGACGATATACTTATTTATTCCAAAAGTCAGGACGAGCATTGTAAGCATTTACATGCACTCTTAACCCTGTTAAGAAAGGAAAAGCTTTATGCCAAATTCTCAAAATGTGAATTTTGGCTACAGGAGGTACAATTTTTAGGACACATGGTGAATCACGAAGGTATTCACGTAGATCCCTCCAAAATAGAAGCGATCACCAAATGGAAGGTCCCGCAATCAGCTATGGAAGTTAGAAGTTTTCTAGGATTAGCCGGATACTATAGACGGTTTATTAAAGATTTTTCTAAGATAGCTGTGCCATTAACTAAGCTAACCTGTAAAACAATAAAGTTTGAATGGGGATCTAGACAAGAAGAAACTTTTAAGATTTTAAAGCAAAGATTAACAAACGCCCCAATTCTTGCCTTACCAGAAGGGACATAAGATTTTGAAGTTTATTGTGATGCTTCTAAGCTAGGATTAGGATGTGTGCTAATGCAACGCAAGAAGGTAATTGCATATGCATCAAGACAATTGAAGAAGCACGAAGAAAATTATACGACTCACGACTTAGAATTAGGAGCGATAATTTTTTCCCTTAAGATTTGGAGGCACTATCTGTATGGAAGTAAGTTTACCGTTTATACAGATCATAAAAGCTTAAGATATATATTTAGGCAAAAAGAATTGAACATGTGGCAAAGAAGATGGATGGAAATTCTAAGTGACTACGATTGTGATATTCAATATCACGAAGGAAAAGCAAACGTAGTTGCAGATGCCTTAAGTCGTAAGTATCATGAAAAGCAAAAGCGAGTTCGTGCTCTTAGATTAAATCTACAGTTAGATTTAATGGAACAACTGAAGAACATTCAAGAAACAGCAATCAAGGATGATGCTGAAGGAATGAAAGGAAGGATAAAAGACTTGGAGCAAGGGGCTGATGGAATTTGGAGATTCCATAAGAAAAGGATTTGGGTACCTAAGCAAGGAGGCTTAAGAAATAAAATTTTAGAGGAGGCCCATAAATCTAGGTATACCATGCATCCTGGTAATAATAAAATGTACCAAGATTTAAGAAATAACTTCTGGTGGATAGGAATGAAAAAGGATATAGCTAGATATGTATCTAAGTGTCTAACTTGTTCACAAGTTAAGGCAGAACACCAGAAACCTTTAGGATTACTCCAACAATTAGAAATGCCTGTATGGAAATGGGAACTAATAACCATGGACTTTGTTACTAAGTTGCCCAAAACCAGAAAAGGTAACGGCGCAATTTGGGTAATTGTGGAACGATTAACCAAATCAGCTCATTTTCTACCCATGAAGGAAACCTTTAGCATGGAAAGATTAGCCAAGTTATACGTAGACGAGGTAGTATCCTTACATGGAGTCCCACTCTCTATTGTATCGGATAGGGATAGTCGTTTCACTTCACATTTTTGGACAAGTTTCCAAGAAGCCATGGGGACTAGATTGAACTTAAGCACTGCATAGCATCCCCAAACAGACAGAAAAAGTGAAAGGACGATCCAAACCCTGGAAGACATGCTTAGGGCATGTGTGATAGATTTTGGAGGAAACTGGGACAACCATTTACCTTTAATTGAATTCTCCTATAATAATAGTTATCATGCAAGTATTGAAGCTGCCCCGTTCGAAGCACTGTATGGACGAAAGTGTAGAACTCCAGTTTGCTGGGCAGAAATAGGAGAAACCCAATTATCAGGTCCTGAAATCGTACAAGAAACCACCGACAAGATAACTCAAATCAAGGAAAGACTGAAGATGGCTCGAGATCGTCAGAAAAGTTATGCAGACAATCGACGCAAGCCGCTAGAATTTCAAATGGGAGACAAGGTACTATTGAAAGTTTCTCCTTGGAAAGGAGTAGTCCAATTCGGGAAGAAGGGAAAGCTAACTCCAAGGTACGTAGGACCATTCCCAGTAATCCAAAGAATAGGACCGGTTGCTTATCGCTTACAACTACCAGAAGAGTTAGCCGGGGTACATGACGTATTTCATGTATCCAACCTCAAGAAATGTCTATCTGATGAATCCCTAGTAGTACCTCTTCAAGACATAGAGGTAAATGAAAAGCTAAAATTTGTTGAGAAACCACTCCAAATAGAAGACAGAAATATCAAGTTTCTCAAACACAAAAGATTGGTACTGGTCAAAGTCAAGTGGGATTCAAAAAGAGGACCCGAATACACCTGGGAGCTGGAATCGGAGATGAAGCGAAAGTATCCTCACTTATTTTAGTAAATCTCGAGGATGAGATTTTAAATAAGGTGGGGAGGATGTAAGGACCTGCAAAAATGTCCCTAAACGACCCGTAAGTGAAAACCCGGATCCCTGAAACCCTAATGCTCATGAAAAACCAAGAAAAACAAGAATTTGGATTTCAGGCGGGCCGCGTAAGATTTAAGACTAGGCTTACGCGGGCCGCGACATATCCATAAACGACCGGGACACGTTCCAGGCCACGTGTCAGCCACGTGGCAAACCTACTGATGACACGCTAGCCCTACACGTAGACTAGGGGTCCTCGCGGGCCGCGTAAGACCTTGTTAAGGTTTACGCGGGCCGCGTAAATCTTGAAATGTTGCTATAAGTAGCCTGTGCATGGGACTTGCTTCTGTGTTCGAAATCTTAGTCTCAAAACGTCCATATTCTGCTGAAAACGAGTTTTACGGTGTCAAGACGCTGCTACGAATACAGGGTATTAACTCGATCACTGCTACGATACAATGTCCGATCGATTGAAACCGATCCGATAAATGTTTAAGTGCTGCCCAAATCAGGGCTATACTTTGTCATTCGTCGTGAGGGTTTTGATTTCGTGAAGTTTATCGTAAGTGTTGTATTAAGTTTCTGACCTAGTTTCGTATGCATTGTCATTTAAACTAGGTTACAAGGCTAAATCAGTAGGCTAAACTCTGCCCAATTAAACCTGCAATGTGAGTCATTCTCTTTTTATCAACAATGTTTTACAATACTTAAATTGTTTTCAAAAGTTATAATTACAGGGATTAAGTCTTGGTTATCTTGAATCATTGGCAAGTGGGGTATTGTGCACGTTTCTAATTTCTCATGGTTAGGTTCACCAACCTAACAGGGATAATCATCACTACTTGGGTGAAAGGACCCAATAGTGGTATGACCATCGTCACCAGGGTGTGACACGGCACCAGATAAAAATAAGATAGTAGCCATTGAAATCGCTCTTATGCTGTAATCTATAACTAAGGTGTCATTTTATGTAACCTGAATGACTCGCCAGTATTTCCCCGCTGATAAAACATTTTTAAACATGTTTCAGGTGATTTACTGTGAATCAAGGAAAAAGTGCTACGGAGCACTAACAAGCTCGAAGTGGTGGCTCAATGAAATAAATAAACATGTTTTCTAAAACAAAGGATTTCCTCGTGAAATTTCCTTTACTGTAAATTATGGGGTTTGTCCCAAATTGTGAAATAAAATAATTGGGCATTTTCAAGTTTTAAAAGATCCTGTTAAACTTCCGCTGTCGCATCAACTAATAAATACCACGGGTTTCTGTCCCGCGGCTCCTGGACCGGGTAATACCGGGATGGGGGCCGTGACAGATTGCTCAGTATGCCTACAGTAGTAGTGGCGTCCATACCTGCATATGGGTCGGATAATACCAGGTAAGGCTGCTCCCCTTTCGACAACTGAGATGTACGGGCGGTTAGGGTTTTGCACAAAAGAGGGATGTTGTGGTGCTGTCATGAAGGAAGTTTGATTTTGATTTTCTTGACTAAGATGATGTGGACGGTAACGATGTTGGTCTAGCGGTGAAGGTCTGGGACGGGCACGCAGCTGTTCAGTGGAGGGGAACACACTGTTAGGGTTTGCTTGTCGAGCAATTTGGTTACGGTTGGGTTGTGGTTCGAATAAGTTACGGTTGGGTTGTGGTTCAACAAAGTTATGGTTGGGTTGTGGTTCAACAAAGTTACGGTTGGGTTGTGGTTCAAGATTTGCAGGGTTTGGCTCCCCTTTATGTAAATGCAAATGAAAATGAATGTGGAATTCGTTATCACCATCTGCCATCTGAATGACTTGTGAGGTGAGGTGAAGATGTGAAGATACATTGTGACAACCCGAAATTTCAAGACATTTTCTTTATGTGTCTCTTGTTTTAGAATCTTGTTTTATAAGTCGTTGCATTGTATCATTACACTGTTTTGTTTGAGTGTTGAAAGGATGGTTATGTTGGTGGTTTAAGTTCAATGCTAATGTTTAATGATAACCCAAGTCATCAAAGAACCTAGTGTAACAAAGATGGGATCTTTCGTCACAATCTCCCTGTGGCGAAACTTGGGGTTTTTCGCCATGTTGGATCCCGACGAAGAACATCTTTCGTCGGACAGGGTGATTCGTCAAACAGTTTCACGGCCCAGTGAGGCCCAACGTTGTAATATAAATTCAGTTACATTTTACGGCAAACCCTAAAGCACTATTCTCCATCCTTGTGTAACCGACGACCGTTCACCAATAGTTCGAAGCCTCCGACACTGCGATCAAACCAATTCATTCAAATCACGGTTAGCAGCCTTTTGTTGTTAGTATATTATAGTCCTGACGATGTGATCTTGTATGAGTTTCGGATTCTGTTTATATTATCGTAGCCTAGGGTCTGCATGATGAGGGTTCAGTGGTATGTATGCGTTCATAGCAGTGTTGTAAAAATCGGAATTAATTGGCGCCTAGGCGCTGGTCGGGCATTAACTGATTAATTTTGAGCTAGTCGGACCATTAGTCGGTAGTCAGTCCAAGTCGGTCCTGGTCGGTGCAAGGCGGGCCAAATCGGCCCAAGTCGGCCAAATCGTTTCTAGTCGGCCCACTCTTTTTTAGTTTAAATCTGGCCCAAACAAATGTTTTTAACCATTAAATACATGGCCCAAGTTGTTTAGTTCCAGCCTGGCAAAAAAAAAACATGTTTTAAGCCATTAAAACATATTCCATAATGTCATGACTGATGTGTTAATGTTTGAATATTTAAATACTTAAATTGCTATGTTTTAAACGTCATTGTTTAAATTTTGAACTACAACAACAACAACAACCATACCCAGTAAATCCCACAAATAGCAAAGCTACTTATAGGGTCTGGGGAGGGTGGGATGTAGACAGACCTTGCCTCTATCCCTAGGGATAGAGAGGCTGCTTCCAGAGAGACCCTCGGCTCCAAAACGAACAACATGCCACCACACCAAGTCAAACAACATAGAAATAGCATACAACATCATTTGGACATAATATAATGTAAATAGGAAGCCACCAATACCAAGAAAGTGATCAGAGTGACACAATATAATGTAAATCATGTATAATACCATACAACATCATTTGGACATAAACACCAGAAGACAATCACTGGTAAAGTCACTTTAAGAATAAGAAAGACCTATATCCCTAAAAAAACACTAAGACCTTACTGACATATCCTCTAGAAGTCCTTAACCCTAATCCTACGCCTCCATGAAGTCCTATCTTGGACCATGTCCTCAGAAAGATGCAACTCTAGTAAATCATACCTAATCTGCTCATCCCAAGTCAGTTTGGGTCTGCCTCTTCTTCTCCTTCCCTCCACAGTAAGAGTTTCCACTACTCTAACTGGTGCCGTCGTTTGCCTCCGCTTCACATGCCCAAACCATCTCAATCTCCCCTCCTTAATCTTATCTGATATACTAGTCACTCCTAATGTGTGTATTGAATGTTTAAATTTTGAACTATTTTTAAATATTATATTGATATTAATGTGTGTATTGAATGTTTAAATACTTGATTTGTTATGTGTTAAACTTATAGTTGTTTAAATTTCGAACTATTTTTAAGTATTATATTGATATTAATGTATGTGTATATATATAAATTTAAAATTATATATATAAATTCTGATCCGATTAATCCCAAGTCAGTATTCCACCGCCCGACTGACGCCTAGCGATCTCTACAACACTGGTTCATAGTCTGAGATTGATATTTGTGTTGATGAATCGATGCATTGTTAAATCATCACCGGATCGTATGTGTGGTCATTCGATGTTTAGATTCATGATTGTTTGATCAGTAGGGATTATTGCAAATCATAGAAGTAGCTAATGACTCGTTGTTAATGAACAGTCGTTGTTACGGATTGTTATACGTGCGTAAGAATATGCATTCATCTGTAACTGTTAGTAGGAAATCGTATGATCATGGATTGATAACTGGCTAGAGTATGTGGTTTGATCTGTTTGGTTGGATTATTGGATTCGTTTACTGAAATTGTGGAAACCCCAGAACTGTCAAGGGTAGTCGACGAAACATAGGTCGACGAAGGATGATTCTTCGTCGACAAGCATCTAGACGAAACATATGGGTTTTTCATCACACCTCACCTCGATGAAAGATGATCTTTCGTCACAAAGGGTGTTTCATCGTGTAGGTCACTGAATTGAACAGTAGGTGCCTGTGATGTTAATGATGATAGATACTTGTGTGTGTACACGATCCATGTTACATGTCAATGAGAATAAGAAACTTGGTTCGATTAGTTGGTATAACTAACTCACCTGTTATGTTATGTGTTACTCACATGTGAACTTACGTTAGAAAGGTGTAATTGCTAACTGATATACTGTGATCTTGTGAGAAATATAAACTGTGTGAAAGCAATGACTTGTTTAATTGTGAAACTGATAATATTGTTAACCACGGTAGGGTTGGTTGATTAACTGGAACGGGTAATTTGATAAATACCGAGCAAACCAAGGTGAGTTCACTGCCTTTTTCAAGCATGCATCCTGGGGAGGGATATCGGGTAACGTTCTGGGGAGGAATTTTGGGTTTTGGGTTTGACTGGAATGTTAAACCTGGGATATTGGTTATTACACTCATTTCTATCATTAAGTCCCATCATATACCGATTGGTTGCCGGGGAGACAACGGGGTTATTAGTTGATAGCGCTATTAGGTTTGGCACCCTCACACCGTACCTGGGAGGACGGTCGTGAACTAATTACCTTAACCACTTGACCAATGTATGATAGAGCATTGGGGTTTGGGTAAATAATCTGGAGCCATCTGCGGTAATCGAGTTAATAACAATATCTAATCTCTGAAATGTTTTATTCTCATATCTGGTAACTAAAACGTGTTAACAAACTTTGAACTCACCAGCGTCGTCTGACACACTTGTCTGCATGCCTGCAGGTCGTTAGATTCTTGGTTATGGACTTGCTATCTGGGAGTGCTGGAGTGGTCATGGGTCGAGACTCTTGGATTACTTGTTTCGTTGGTTTCGAACACTTATTTTGAAACAGTTGATTAACAATTTACATTATGCTTCCGCTGAACGTTTACTTTGGTTTTACTTATGACTTGGAATTATATCATGAAATGAATGGAATGTTTTGCTTATATATCTATTATAGTTCAATGTGATTGGTGGCTTGGATCCTGGTACGTCACACGTCCCGCGGTGAGTCCGCATGTGGTATTTTGGGGGTGTGATAGTTTGGTATCAAAGCCACTGGTTATAGTGAACTAGGTTTTAAAACGTTTTTATAAAACCAGACTATAACCGAACAACTTCAAAAATTGACCATGACACTCAGCTCCAGATTGCAAGGTTCGTATCTCGTTTACTTGTTGCATAGCATATCTAGTATACATTCATGTATGATGTTGCATGTGATTGCACACTTAGCACTACAGACTGAATTTATGTGTACTAGCCTAGTTTATGTGACTGATAGAGTCACAGTGTGATATTCCGTTAGATTTTTGTGACTCATGTTTTGTGGTGTCTTCTGATTTGCTACTCGAACTTGAGGAACCTTGTAGCACGAGTTGGGAGGAGCTGAGATAAACATGCAAATTGCATTATTATTATGGGTGCACACATAATAATAGTGTGGGGTGCATGTGAGTCCCAGTGAGGCTTAACAAGTGTGAAAGGGGTTCCGCTCTGTTACTTGATGTAAACTTAGAGGCCTGTAGAAGTCTTCGTGAGCTTTGACTCCTACCATATCTCGACCCTTAACCATTTCTCTTTTCTCATATAGAATCATGAGCGGACGAGGCCATGGGCGTGGTCACATTGCGATGACACAGGCCGAACTGACAAATCTGATAAACACACGTGTGGCTGAGGCTTTGGCAGCCTACCAAGCTGGTACGATATGTGCCAAATACTCTTTATTCTTTTGTCGCGTACACAACTCTTACCCTTGTGTTGAATTTTCTTTCGTCCATTAGGTCAGCAAGCGAACCAGAATCAAAACAATCCGCCTGCTTGCACTTTCAAGACGTTCATGGATTGTAAGCCACAGAAATTCAGTGGGGCTGAAGGGGCTGTGGGGTTGCTACGTTGGTTTGAGAAGGCTGAGTCAGTGTTCGCTATGTGCAACTGTCCCGAAGGGGACCGTGTGAAGTATGCTACAAGCACTTTGGAGGATGGTGCCTTAACTTGGTGCAATGCCCAGGTGCAAATGTTGGGGATCGAGATGGCTAATGCTACTACTTGGGATGACTTCAAGGAGTTGATGCAGGAGGAGTACTGTCCTCGTGACGAAATTCAGAAACTTGAGAACGAGTACTACAATCTGAAGATTGATTGAAGCATTCACGAAGAGGTCACATGAGCTAGCAAACATGTGCCCTAACCTGTCTTGACCCCCACCTCGAAGAATTGAACTGTATATCAAGGGCCTAGCACCGTCAGTAAAGAGTTTGGTCACTGCTGCAAATCTTAACAACCTGCCTCAGATCATCCGTTTAGCACACAAGATTACTGACCAAGAGGTCGAACGTGGCTCATTGCCGTCACGTGTTTCTGCTACTACCCCTGCTGCTACAGCTACCACACCTGCTAGTGATAACAAGCGAAAATGGAACGATGCTGACAAAGCAACCAGTGCCAGCCAATCTCAGAAAAGGCCTGACAACAGCAATAACCATAGTTTCAGTCAGTCATCCCTAGTTAACCAAGGCCAGGGCAGCAATCAGAGTCAAGGCTCCTATGTTGGTAGGAATCCAAGGTGCAACAAGTGTGGGTATCATCATCATGGACCATGTGTCCGGGCTTGCCATAGGTGCGATAAGTGGGCCATGTGGCAAAAGACTATAGAGCTCCGTACCCAAAGCAGCAGCAGCAGCAGCAAAATCAGCAGCAGAATCAGCAGCATCAGCAACAGCAAAGGCAGCAACCCCATCAGAACCAAGGCTTTAAAAAGGGGTGTTTCCAGTGTGGGGATGAGGGTCACATCAAGCAGGATTTCCCTCAACTGAATCAGAATGCCAATGATAACAACCGTCAGAATAACAATGCTGGGAACAACAATAACGGCAATAATGGGGGCAATGGTGCTCGTGGAAGGGTATTTACAATTGGTGCTGGTGATGCTAGGAACGACAGCAATGTCGTGACTGGTACGTTTTCTGTGAACAACCTCTTTGCTTCTGTATTATTTGATTCCGGTGCCGATTGGAGTTATGTGTCCCTAGAGTTCAGTCAGCGATTAGGGTTAGCTCCAACACCTCTAGAAGCTAAGCATGTAGTAGAATTAGCCGATGGTAAAATAATTGAAGCCTCACACGTTCTTATGGGATGTAAATTAGATCTTGTGAGTCAAGTGCTTGATATTGACCTCCTTCCTGTTACCCTCGGTAGTTTTGATGTAGTGGTTGGTATGGATTGGCTGTCTAAGCACCAAGCTGAAATTCTCTGTAAAGAGAAGATCGTACGAATTCCTCTCCCCAGTGGAGAATTTCAATCGGTTCAAGGGCATCGCAGTGGTGCGATGGTTGGTATCATCTCAGCTATGCAAGCGCAGAAATGTCTACGAAAGGGGTATCCTGCTATTCTAGCACTTGTTACTGATACTCCGTTAGAAGAAAGAAAGATCGAAGACCTGCCAGTTGTTCGTGAATTTCCTGATGTATTTCCTAAGGAACTACCTGGTTTACCTCCTCACCGACAAGTGGAATTTCAGATTGATCTTGCACCAGGAGTGGCTCCAATTGCTCGTGCTCCTTATCGTTTAGCACCTAGAGAGTTGCAGGAGTTGTCTAATCAACTGCAAGAGTTATTAGACAGGGGCTTTATTCGACCCAGTTCTTCGCCTTGGGGATCCCCAGTTTTGTTTGTAAAGAAGAAAGACGGGTCCTTTCGTATGTGCATTGATTATCGGGAACTCAACAAGGTGTCTGTCAAGAACTGCTATCCTTTACCACGTATCGACGATCTATTTGATCAGTTGCAAGGGTCAAGCTTTTACTCGAAGATCGATTTAAGATCGGGTTATCATCAGATGAGAGTCCGAGAGGAGGATGTTCCGAAAACAGCTTTTCGAACACGGTATGGCCATTATGAGTTTCTGGTTATGCCTTTTGGGTTGACGAACGCACCATCGGTCTTCATGGACCTCATGAACCGTGTATGCAAACCGTATCTCGACGACTTCGTTATCGTGTTTATCGAAGACATTCTGATCTATTCAAAGAGCAAGGAAGATCATGAGCGACATCTGCGTCTCATTTTGGAGCTTCTGAGGAGGGAGCAGCTTTACGTGAAATTCTCTAAGCGTGACTTCTGGATTCGAGAGGTACACTTCCTTGGACACATTGTAAATGAATTGGGAATACACGTGGATCCTGCAAAGATCGATGCTATTAGAAATTGGGCGGCACCAAAGAATCCTTCGGAGGTGCCACAATTTCTTGGTCTCGCTGGATACTATCGAAGATTTATCAAAGACTTCTCGAAGATCGCTCAATCTCTTACCTCATTGACACAGAAAGGTGTTGTATACTCGTGGGGAAAGAAGCAAGAAGATGCTTTCCAGTTGTTGAAGCAAAAGATCTGCAGCGCACCGATCTTATCTTTACCAGAAGGTACCGAAGATTTTGTAGTATATTGTGATGCTTCTATTCAGGGTCTCGGTTGCGTGTTGATGCAACGCGAAAAGGTGATAGCTTACGCCTCTCGACAGTTGAAGATTCACAAGAGGAATTATACGACACATGACTTAGAGTTGGGAGCCGTGGTGTTTGTGCTCAAAATCTGGAGGCATTACCTGTACGGTACTAAATGCACTATTTATACCGACCACAGGAGCCTTCAACATATCTTTGAACATAAGGAATTGAATATGCGACAGCGTCGCTGGGTAGAACTTTTAAACGACTATGATTGTGCCATCAAGTATCATCCGGGTAAGGCTAACTTTGTAGCTGATGCCCTCAGTTGAAAGGAATCAAAACCCAAACATGTTCGCGCGTTGCAGCTCACCATCCATTCTAATTTGCCTGACCAGATTCATTCTGCACAAACCGAAGTGTTGAAAGAGGAAAACATTGAAGCATAGTACTTAAGGGGCATGGAAAAGCGGCTGGTAGAGAGATCTGATGGTATTCTCTATTGAATGGAATGAATATGGATTCCTTTGTTTGGAAATCTTAGAGAACTTTTGATGGACGAAGCGCACAAGTCTCGATACTCTGTTCACCCATGGTCGGATAAGATGTATCAGGACCTCAAAGTCATGTATTGGTGGCCGAAGATGAAAGCTCACATCGCGACTTATGTTAGTAAATGCTTGACGTGTTCAACGGTCAAGGTGGAATACCAGAAACTGTCTGGATTGCTCCAGCAACCAGAAATACCCATGTGGAAATGGGAGCAGATAGCAATGGATTTTATCACTGGGCTACCTAGAAATCAAAACGGGAACGATACCATTTGGGTGATCGTAGATCGTCTCACGAAATCAACACATTTTCTAGCAATCAAGGAAACGGATAAGTTCTAACAACTAGCGGCTGTCTATCTGAAGGAAGTGGTTTCTAGGCACGGAGTGCCGACCTCTATTATCTCTGATCGTGACCCGCGTTTTATTTCGGATTTATTTCGGGTTTGTGGCAGTCGATGCACAAATCGTTCGGCTCGCGTCTCGACATGAGCACTGCTTATCACCCGTAGACGGATGGTCAAAGTGAGCGAACCATCCAAACACTTGAAGACATGCTGCGTGCGTGTGTGATTGATTTTGGCAAGGGTTGGGAGAAACACTTGCCCTTGATAGAGTTTTCTTATAACAATAGCTACCATACAAGTATCCAGGCAGCCTCGTTTGAGGCATTGCACGGGCGAAAATGTCGTTCTCCACTTTGTTGGGCCGAGGTGGGTGACAGCCAGATCACAGGCCCGGAGCTTGTATTCGAAACTTTAGAAAATATTGTTCAGATCAGGAATCGTTTGGCAGCAGCGCGCGACCGTCAGAAAAGCTACGCTGACAAGCGAAGGAAACCTTTGGAGTTCGCAGTCGGTGATCGTGTTATGTTGAAGGTCTCACCCTGGAAGGGTGTGGTTCGTTTTGGAAAACGCGGCAAGCTTAACCCTCGTTATGTTGGGCCATTTAAAATTCTAGAGCGAATTGTTAAAGTGGCCTACAAGTTAGAATTACCTGCTGAGTTGGGTAACGTCCATGATGTCTTCCATGTCTCTCAGCTAAAGAAGTGTTTGTCCGATGAAACACTTGTGGTACCGTTTCAAGAATTGAAGATCGACGACAAGTTGCAGTTTGTCGAGGAACCAATAGAGATTATGGATCGGGAGGTCAAGGTCCGTAAGCATAGTCGAATTCCGATCATGAGGGTTTGTTGGAACTCAAGACGGGGACCGGAGTTCACATGGGAACGTGAGGATCAGATGAAGCTCAAGTACCCTCACTTATTCCCAGCTGACAAATCTAAATCTGATGCAGATAGTAAATTTCGGGACAAAATTCCCATTCAAGTTGGGGATGATGTGGCACCCACGAAAAATATACAGTCATCCTGATCTAACGCCGTGCTATTTTGGATTGCTCATCAAATTTTGGGAAGAAATTTCTTTCAAGTTGGGGATGATGTGACAACCCGAAATTTCAAGACCTTTTCTTTATGTGTCTCTTGTTTTAGAATCTTGTTTTATAAGTCGTTTCATTGTATCATTACACTGTTTTGTTTGAGTGTTGAAAAGATGGTTATGTTGGTGGTTTAAGTTCAATGCTAATGTTTAATGATAACCCAAGTCATCAAAGAACCTAGTGTAACAAAGATGGGATCTTTCGTCACAATCTCCCTGTGGCGAAACTTGGGGTTTTTCGCCATGTTGGATCCCGACGAAGAACATCTTTCGTCGGGCAGGGTGATTCGTCAAACAGTTTCACGGCCCAGTGAGGCCCAACGTTGTAATATAAATTCAGTTACATTTTACGGCAAACCCTAAAGCACTATTCTCCATCCTTGTGTAACCAACGGCCGTTCACCAATAGTTCGAAGCCTCCGACACTGCGATCAAACCAATTCATTCAAATCACGGTTAGCAGCCTTTTGTTTTTAGTATATTATAGTCCTGAAGATGTGATCTTGTATAAGTTTCGGATTCGGTTTATATTATCGTAGCCTAGGGTCTGCATGATGAGGGTTCAGTGGTATGTATACGTTCATAGTCTGAGATTGATATTTGTGTTGATGAATTGATGCATTGTTAAATAATCACCGGATCGTATGTGTGGTCATTCGATGTTTAGATTCATGATTGTTTGATCAGTAGGGATTATTGCAAATCATAGAAGTAGCTAATGACTCGTTGTTAATGAACAATCGTTGTTACGGATTGTTATACGTGCGTAAGAATATGCATTCATCTGTAACTGTTAGTAGGAAATCGTATGATCATGGATTGATAACTGGCTAGAGTATGTGGTTTGATCTGTTTTGTTGGATTATTGGATTCATTTACTGAAATTGTGGAAACCCCAGAACTGTCAAGGGTAGTTGACGAAACATAGGTCGACGAAGGATGATTCTTCGTCGACAAGCATCTCGACGAAACATATGGGTTTTTCGTCACACCTCACCTCGATGAAAGATGATCTTTCGTCACAAAGGGTGTTTCATCGTGTAAGTCACTGAATTGAACAGTAGGTGCCTGTGATGTTAATGATGATAGATACTTGTGTGTATACACGATCCATGTTACATGTCAATGAGAATAAGAATCTTGGTTCGATTAGTTGGTATAACAAACTCACCTGTTATGTTATGTGTTATTCACATGTGAACTTACGTTAGAAAGGTGTAATTGCTAACTGATATACTGTGATCTTGTGAGAAATATAAACTGTGTGAAAGCAATGACTTGTTTAATTGTGAAACTGATAATATTGTTAACCACGATAGGGTTGGTTGATTAACTGGAATGGGTAATTTGATAAATACCGAGCAAACCAAGGTAAGTTCACTGCCTTTTTCAAGCATGCATCCCGGGGAGGGATATCGGGTAACGTTCTGGGGAGGAATGTCGGGTTTTGGGTTTGACTGGAATGTTAAACCTGGGATGTTGGTTATTACACTCATTTCTATCATTAAGTCCTATCATATACCGATTGGTTGCCGGGGAGGCAACGGGGTTATTAGTTAATAGCGCTATTAGGTTTGGCACCCTCACACTGTACCGGGGAGGACGGTCGTGAACTAATTACCTTAACCACTTGACCAATGTATGATAGAGCATTGGGGTTTGGGCAAATAATCTGGAGCCATCTGCGGTAATCGAGTTAATAACAACATCTAATCTCTGAAATGTTTTATTCTCATATCTGGTAACTAAACCGTGTTTACAAACTTTGAACTCACCATCGTCGTCTGACACACTTGTCTGCATGCCTGCAGGTCGTTAGATTCTTGGTTATGGACTTGCTATCTGGGAGTGCTGGAGTGGTCATGGGTCGAGACTCTTGGATTACTTGTTTCATTGGTTTCGAATACTTGTTTTGAAACAGTTGATTAACAATTTACATTATGCTTCCGCTGAACGTTTACTTTGGTTTTACTTATGACTTGGAATTATATCATGAAATGAATGGAATGTTTTGCTTATATATCGATTATAGTTCAATGTGATTGGTGGCTTGGATCCTGGTACGTCACACGTCCCGCGGTGAGTCCGCATGTGGTATTTTGGGGGTGTGACATACATTGGTGTGATAGGTGGTATTTATAGAGAGGAGAAGTGTAGGGGTAATGATTAGAATACTACTAAACAAAAACTGCTTATACAATAAATGAGAATAACACTCAACTAAACACAAAACATAAGAGGATTACGACATAAACTGGTGATACAACAAACGACAAAAAAGATTCAACTAAACACCTCTACAATAAACATCTTGCAACAAAGTGAACAACCCTATTTCCAATGGCAGTCACCTCTAGAGGATAGTTCTGAGTCTGACTCTTCTCCAGAATATGGGTTGTGCCAAACACAGGACCAATCTTCTTCTTCTTCTTCCTCATAGTTCCAAGCATCCTTCAGCACTTCCGGGTCGTAATCCTCCTCCGGTTTAGGGTTGAAATCAAACTGTTGTGTGTCATCATCATCACCTTTTTAACAATGGGAATTTCTTCAACCTGCTTCTTTTTCCCAAGAACGTCCCTCTGTTTCTCCAGTTGATGATTCACAACAGCACTGGAAGACAAACCTCCTTCCTCGACAGCTTCTGATTTTTTCGATTCTTTTCAACCTCCAAATCAGGTAGCTTTGGGGGTAGTTCCCATTCCAAACAAGCTTGGATGTCTTCTTCACTCATGCAGTTGTTTTGGAAGTGGGAGAAGGGAGGTAACTGTTTCTTACCATTCCGGTTATCCATTACTGAGAAGTTGGTATTGCAGAGAAGAGGGATGAGCACCAATGGAGGGCTGTGATAACAAATCGTCTGTTTTCCAAGGGTATTTATAGAGAAAAAATTAGGGGTAAAAACGTAATTTTAGTTTGAACTGGTCTAAAGTGATATGGAAGGGGTTGCTCGCACCTTCAGTAATGATTCTGCAGCTCCGGTGATGTTTAAACCTTAGGAACACTTCATACGAAGACTCATCTCTTTTTCATTGCAGACACCACGTGATGTCTGTTGTTCAGACTTCACGTGGTGTCTGCAAAGAAAAAAAGATACGAGTTTGCAAGAAGACTCAATAGCAGCAATAGGAAGCAATTCAGCTGTAACAGCAAACTAAGGTGACTATTTATAGATGAAACAACGATCTTATGGTAGATATAAGGTTGAAACAACGACCTTATGAGTATTCTGGATGAAACAACGAACTAGTATAACATTTCAGCATGAAACAGCAAACTTATGGTAGATATAAGGTTGAAACAACGACCTTATGAGTATTCTGGATGAAACATCGAACTAGTATAACATTTCAGCATGAAACAGCAAACTTATGGTAGATATAAGGTTGAAACAGTGACCTTATGAGTATTCTGGATGAAACAACGAACTAGTATAACATTTCAGCATGAAACAACGAACTTATGGTAGATATAAGGTTGAAACAGCGAACTTATGAGTATTCTGGATGAAACAGCGAACTAGTATAACATTTCAGCATGAAACAGCGAACTATTACAAGATTTCAGCATGAAACAGCAAACTTTACTACTTTGATTGTTGAAACATAAATAGTGACTCATACCCCCATCTCAAATTACACCAAGCACACACAATAAGGTTTTAAAACATAAAATGGGGGACCCGGAACACTCGTTCTTGGAGCTGGAGGAAGTTCCCGATACCCCCCTGAAAAGATCCCCAGAAAGACACACTGGTATTATTACCCAATAGAAGAGTCTAGATCGTGGTCAAAAAATGTAATGGCATTCTATCATAATAGTGATTCTTCTTTTTGTTATAGCGGATTCCTTGGAAGGAGACAACTCGGATCCGAGTTTTGGGGTGCCCTACTTGGATACGAGAACTACGGTTACTTGTCGGCACTGGTAAGGAGTCTAAATATAGGTTTTCCAAAAAATATGTTTTATTCTTATGTTATATAACTTTCCACCTTGTAGCATGTGTGTGGTTGGGTGACCAGAATGATGAGGTTCAAATAGATTTTAATAAAAAAAATCCAGAAAACCAGAACAGCTGTTTCCATGGACGATTCTCCCACCGCAGTTCGTGGAGCTTCTGGGTGAGAATCTGAACCACCGTGCGTTACCTTTTGCCATCGGATTAAAGGAACATTACCCTCCATTTTGGGACATTGATACGGTAACACTTACATCCCCCACTGTTTATTTTAAACCAAATATGTTTAACTTATAAGTTTTTGTCTCAGGTTTATATTCCAATCTGTGTTGACCTTCAAGACTGGTTCATGGTTCGTGTTGATATGTGGACACTTCACCTTACCTTATATTTTACTGGAACGTGTGCTTCAAGTGGTTCTGATGGGTCAAGCTTGATTCAAGTTAGGGTGTACCCAACCCTAATGAAATTTGAATCGTTGTTCAAAACATTTTTGGAGCAAATCTCGTACTGGGAACATTCAGGACGGCCATACGTTGAAAAGACAACGGTGACACATACTGAAGTTTGCCAACATCAGAAGGAAAACCCAGGACCTAATTCAAGGGTGTTAGTTTGTATGTTGTTAACTAAACTGGTTAATGACGAGGAGCTCGGGATTGAGGGAGATATTGACGAGGCTTGCGCGAAATACAGACAAGAGATGGCGGATGAGTTTTATGCAGCTCGTTTTTCACCTCCAACAGTGTAATAAATGATGAAATGCTTTATCGTATTTGTATTAGGTTTAAATTATTAAATAACGTTATCCGGCACCTTCTTATATAGAAAAGCCAAAAATGGCTTTTTGGCCCGTTCTGGCCCCACCAAACGAGGGGAAACGACCTCTGGCGAGACGACGCCACTGTTCGACGTCCTTATTCACCCTAGCATAAAATACGGAGAAACCCGGTGATGGTGATCTGCGATGCACCGGTGAGAAAACGGACTCAGAAAAGGGCAGGATGGCCCTTTTTTGCCAAAAAACCAAAAATGACTTTTTGGCCCGTTCTGGCCCCTCCAAACGAGGGGGAACGACCTCCGACGAGATGACGCCACTGTTCGACGTCCTTATTAACCCTAGCATAAAACACGGAGAAACCGGTGACAGTGACCTGTGACGCACCGGTGAGAAAACGGACTCAGAAAAGGGCAGGATGGCCCTTTTTTGCCCAAAAACCAAAAATGGCTTTTTGGCCCCTCCAAACAAGGGGATGCGACCTCCGTTGAGACGACGCCACTGGTCCACGTCCTTATTCACCCTAGCATAAAACATGGAAAAACCCGGTGACGGTGACCTGCGACGCACCAATGAGAAAACGGACTTAGAAAAGGGCAGGATGGCCCTTTTTTCAGAAGTGTCAAATGCAACAATAGGAAGAAACCTTTTATTTTTATTTTATAGATAGTACGAAAGTACAATTAATAAATATAAAAAACATTCATCCTACATACAACGCCATCTATAAAGCTCGTTAGCCATGTGGCGACGGTAGCTGATACAAGCCTCTTCTACGTCACTTTCTACAATGAGCGACTTGCCTCTTACAAGGTTCTCCATCATCATAGAGACAAGCACCCCTGAATTAGCAATGTTACCATTGTCCCGAGGCACAACATCTTGAACCAAACCAAATGAAACTTTTTTGTTTGTGCAGTATTTCGAGTTTCGCCAATAGTGGATTTGGTCAAGGAAATGCTTGAAGAAAATCGGAAAAGTGTCCATGATGTTTTCAACCAGCCGTCGTTTTTCATTTCCCCATCTTTGATCAGTCCAATATTGTGTTATTTCCATGTTAAACATATCAACAAGGAATAGTAACCGGTCCTCCTGCTTAATCCATATCGGAATATACAAATAATCAACCTCCCAAAATGGAGGATACGGTTCCTTCCTTCCCGCCATGTCTAACGCGCTTAAACAATCCTTCGTATAAGCGGAGGTAAAACCGTCCAACGCAATTTCGTTGACGGGTCTTTTAAAAGTTTAGACTGTCGTAGCCGCATTAGCCTTAACGTCCAGGCTTGAACATGCTGCAAAAAAAAAATATTATATGTAATCAGTGATTTGTATACACAAATTTTATAATGGTAGGATTGGAATTACAATGTCATTTAGGCATCCATTAGATTCGTAGCCTAGTAGGCTACCCCAAAAGCTTTTAGGTAGCTGTATTTCCCCTAAAAAGCGAGAATAACAAAAAGGGGAATCCCCGTTTAGGTAAAATTCAACAACATCCTTTGACCATTTTTCAGACTCGTCGGTTGGAAATGCAAAAATTTTTCTTCC
Organism: Helianthus tuberosus; assembly: GCA_030545235.1. NCBI lineage: Eukaryota > Viridiplantae > Streptophyta > Magnoliopsida > Asterales > Asteraceae > Helianthus > Helianthus tuberosus. The sequence goes on from CM060364.1 coordinate 51,684,482, forward strand.
TGGAGGGTTGCCAGCAGGTTTACTCGACTGAGCAGACGACCCGGAGTTATGTAGGATAACGTTTCGGCTCGGCTTGGGAAAAGACAAAGTGTTGGAACGACCGCTAGGACGTCTTAATTTGTTTAGAATCGAGCTTGAGTTTTTCTCGACAACATGCGAATTGTCTTGTTCATCAGCTATTTGATTGTCACCTCGGTTTGCCATAATTGAGAGATGTGGGTGTGGTTTTTGTGGAGTTGTCATAGTTGATGGTGGGGGTATTTATAATGGGTAGATGTTGAATTAAATAACAATTTACTATTTCTTTTAAATAACTCATTTATGAATTAAATAATAGTACAACATATTGCATCATTAACTACCACAAAATAACATAGTATATTAACGTAAAAATATATTACATTGTTTGACAAATAATTACTGGTCATTCCGTGGAAACAGGTTAAGGTTCAAGTCGTCACCCCAGTTTAAGGGGTTTGGTTCAGGATTCTCATACCGGCTCCGGTGATCTTTGTGACTTTGGTGTTGAGCAAAGTACTGATAATCCGTTTAGCTGTCCAGCATAAAGGACATGACCTGTGACGCGGGGGTAGTAAAGCCCGGCTCACTTTTGTGGGGGTCCACAACTTGATTATTGTTTACATCCACAGGGTTATCGGTTAAAGGAAATAATTCGTTTATGTCATACTGTCCCTCGTTGCATGCCGTAGCCAAAAGTGACTGCCAACTATCAGTATCATTATTTGCGCCTAGATTGACACCGTCAAACGTATTACCAACATTTTCTGCACCACCAAAGTTTCCACCATAATTTTGATTTTCATTAAAAGCTGATCCAGATCCCCCCTATTTCGAAATTCCTGCCCCAATATGACGTCCACGTCTGTTGCATGTTTCCACCACCATGCCTAACCTCTGAGTGCGATGGTATGAAGCAAGGTCCACCGGCTCTTGTGTCAGATGAGTCAGATACTGTGTGTATTCTGGAACATTCGACATATCAAGGGCCCGATACACCGCACCCTGAACGAAGTCTAGATCTTGAGATCGGTGTATCACACCCATCGTCTCCGACTGAAAAAAATAATAGTTAATTATTATTTAACAAAAAGTTAATTTTTATTTAACAATACGATGAATAATAATAAAGGTAAATATACCATCATTTGGACTCTTGCTCCTTCATCTTGGTACCCACTCATAGGGCCAGATGGTAACCGTGGGTTAGTCAAATACAACACCGTATGCTGCATATACCAAGCCATATAATCGTTAGCAACAGAATAAGATGTGATTAATTCTCCGTTTACCACGTTATCATGACATTGGTCCCAACCACGAACATACGGATCGTGGCGAGATCTCCAGTTCCACCCGGTTTTCCCGATACGGTTTAATGAATGAAGTCTGGCATGCTCAGAAATACTTATGCTAATTGGAGCTGGTATATACTGAACCATACCAAACTGCCTCATAACGCGTTACGGATAGTGATGTTCGACAACCTCGAAGTATAACAGAGGGCAAACGCTCCTCCAAATTGCCATACCACTCCTACATACTTCGGGGAGTCTATCCACAACCTCGTCGTACGGTCTCCAGTTAAACTGAAACCAAAAATTTTCAAACTTTAGCAACGTGGTCAAAATAACTTTTACATAAACACAACTAAGTAGCATACCATTGCCTCGTTCAGAAACTGCAGTTGGGATCTATATGTTTTAGGCAATGGGTCGGAATGTCTGTACATGTTAGGCTCCCCTTCCACCTACAAAGGTAAATAATAAGTTAACATAATATAATCTACCTACTGATGTTGAATATTTTTAAAATTTTAAATTTTTATTATACCGGGCAGCTAACGGTGCGTTGTAGTGGAACGGAGCAATCTCAGGCACAAAATAACGAAACCTCTCCCACGCCCACACTTGTAGAATCAACATTGGGCCGGTAACGCTTACAGCATCAGGTGCTGCAGCGTTACAAAGGTTTCTGTAAAGGCTGCATAATGCAGCACTGCCCTAAGTAACACCCGAACATGCCGTCAAATCCTCTAGAAAGTCTAAAAAATTTAGACATATCCAGTTGTCGCGTTAGCGGGTAATACCGTGCAGCCTATCAAATAAAAGATTATTAGGCGTGCACGAATAATGCACTCAAAATCCGATGCCTCGTTTTCAGAAAAGTCCGACTTTATTTCTTCTAGAATGCGCACCGAACTAACCCTTTTGCCCTTCACGTGATGTTGTGCCGGGGTAAACCCAAGCAGAGTTTGACACATATTCGTTGCCCCAGAGAATGTTATTGCATAGTCAGCCCCACTTACAGGCATCCCCTCTATTGGTAGCCCCCATAAAACATTTACATCCTGTAAGGTCATATTCGTTTCACCAAAAGGTAGGGAAACGTGTGGGTTTCTGGCCTCCACCGCTCAACCAACACGTTTATTAATGCGTGGTCTATATACCGGTACCCACTGTCGAGTATTCCACTGAATCCAGCTGCACGTATTAACACTTCTACTCGTGGTCCAACGGGATGCTGTTTCAGATGCTTCCAAAAGGTACGACCTGATCTTTTAATATTTATAGGGTGACGGAAATTTTTGAGATTCTTGAACACCTCCAGTGCATGGTGATCCTTGTTCAAAAACAACAAGTCGTCACTAAGAGGGCCAGGATTACATTCGAAATTCATTGTAAACGGATTGAAGGTGTCACAGAAGGTTGTATTTGCTAAGTAATTGTTCTTGGTGGCTTTCTTTGATTTTTGAAATGAAGGTAGTATGGGTTTATATTCAACCTCATACGTATTCTGTTCACTGCTATTTGATTTAATCATTCTTACAGCTATTCTGCTCACCTTTGTTTTCAAATGTAGACTGAATTCAAGTTCTGCTGGTATAGTCATTTCAACTGTTTCCTTTCTTTGCATGGTAAGAAGGCAGCTGCTTTAAGAAAGGGTAGCATGTGAATTTCTTACAGGTTCAGGTTCACGTGAAACATTGCAGAATCACTTTTATAATGCTGCCAAAATTTTTGAAAGACCCATCAGAGAGAAACAACAACTTTAATACTGCATTAAAAGACTTTTCTGCTTGGAACAGCAAACTTAACAAGATTTATGGTTGAAACAACAAACTAGGTGACTTTTGAAAGATGAAACAACGAACTTATGGAGATATAAGGACGAAACAGCGAACTATATGAGTATTCTGCTTCATACAGTGAACTATAAGAACATTTATTGATGAAACAGCAAACTATGTCATTTTTTATTGATGAAACAGCGAACTATTAAAGGTTTTCTGGATCAAACAGCGATCTTGAGTACTTTGCAAGTTGAAACAGCGAACTAATCTACTATGCATACTGAAACAGCGACCTTCGAGCAACTTTGCATCCTGAAACAGCGACCTTCTGGGTGTTCTTTCTTTTCTGCAGCATTTGCTGCAATGTGTTAGCAGGGGTGAAGAACTTCGCTGTTTGAAGCAGCGACCCACCTAGAGATGAAAACAATTTTCATGACCACCTACAAACACTCTTTTTTATTCAAAACACCTATTAATGCAAAAAATTCTAGAAGACCTTGTATCAAGTACCAGCGCCACATGGCAACGAGTTGTATAAATGGCGTTGTTTGTAGCCTCTAGGTTTTTATGTTTATCGTTGTATTTTGTTTATGTTATTTATTTGAAAATAAGTGTTTTCTTCCTTTTTTTTGTTTCTTACATTTTGGAAAAAAAGGCCCAGGCTGGCCTTTTCCGTGTCCGTTTCCTCACCGGTGCGGCACCCGTTATCGTCACTGTTTGTCTCAATGCTTTAAGGATGGGTCATTGTGTACCTGGACCACGGGCGTCTTCTCACCGAAGGGCTTTTCCCCTCATTTCGAGGGGCCTGAAAGTCCATAAAACTCATTTTTTTACATTTTGGCAAAAAAGGCCCAGGCTGACCTTTTCCGTATCCGTTTCCTCACCTGTGCGGCGCCCGTTACCGTCATCATTTGTCTCTATGTTTTAAGGAGGGGTCAATGTGTACCTGGACCACGGGCGTCTTCTCGCCGAAGGGGTTTTCCCCTCATTTCGAGGGGCCCGAAAGTCCATAAAACTCATTTTTTTACATTTTGGCAAAAAAGGCCCAGGCTGGCCTTTTCCGTGTCCGTTTCCTCACCGGTGCGGCGCCCGTTACCGTCACCGTTTGTCTCTATGTTTTAAGGAGGGATCAATGTGTACCTGGACCATGGGCGTCTTCTCGCCGAAGGGCTTTTCCCCTCATTTCGAGGGGTCCGAAAGTCCATAAAATGCATTTTTTACATTTTGGCAAATAAGGCCCAGGCTGGCCTTTTCCGTGTTCGTTTCCTCACCGGTGCGGTGCCGTTACCGTTATCGTTTGTCTGTATGTTTTAAGGAGGGGTGTTGGGTCTAAAATTGAGACTGAAGCTTGCCAAATTGAAGATCACATCATGCATGATGTTGACGGTTCTAAAGATGATGCAAGAGTTTGATATCATTACCCTAAGGGGGAGATTGTTGGGTCTAAATTGTGTAGTCTAATGTTATCAACTAATCAAGTCAACAAAGTCAACGCCAACGTGTCGAAGTCAACGCCAGCAAGTCAAAGTCAACACGCAAGTCGACACGAGAAGTTCGAAGAAAGATATGGCATGTGAAAGTTCGAGAAATGATAGTTATATTGCTTTGGTTAATTAAATATATTTTGTTTAGACAAAATATATTTATTATCTTAGTTAATTAGTTTTCATGTTTAGTGCCCCTTTTAGTAAGTTATTATCTCTAGGGACTTAAATGTAATTAGCCTAAAATGGTAAAGGCTATAAATAGATAGAGATGATTAGGGTTTTAAGAACACACATTCTAGAGAGATTTGGGGGCTAATTGTATTCAACTTTTGCAAATCAATCTAAGGGTTTTAATGTTATATTTTTCAGTGTGTTAATCTCATTTCTTTATCAAAATTAGATTTTTAGCTCGATTTGATCCTACAATTTGGTATCAGAGCTTGGTACTCGAATTTGGGATTCAACAATCTTCAAATTCATCCTAAAAATCTGATTTTTATTTGAAAAGTTTTGAAACTTTTAGGGTTTTTGATTTTATTCACTTTTTCTTCAAAAATCTTGTTTTTAAAAGGTTTAAATTATTTGTTTGCTGATTGTGAGTTGAGACTAGTATTATTTGAAAGATTCATAGTGATTTTATATCATTTAAAGATTTTTCGGCTCAAATCAGAAGGTTTTAGATGAGTTTTTGAAGTTTCTGGGCGATTTTTTATGAATGCAGCGTTTTTACTTTTGAATTTAGCGATTTTATTTTGAATATAGCATTTTTATTGAAAGTTCCGGCGTATTGATGTTTTCCGGCAACTTTCCGGCGAAATTAACTTTTCCGGCGAAATTAACTTTTCCGGCGTAATTACTTTTCCGACGAAATTACTTTTCCGACGAAATTAAATCTTGAACGCGAGTTCAAGTTCTCCGGCGTATTTGGTAAATACGCCGGTAAGTCACATATTTTCGGCGTCGTTATTCTGACCAATTTTTTTTCGGCGTAGTTAGACAGAAAGATAGTAGGAGAAAAGAATAGATTTGAGAGTTGATAGAGAGAAGAGTAAAGTGGCGGCTGAATGAAATATTTTAGGGTTTGCTTGTTTTAATAATATTGGGGATCTAAAAACTATGGTTAAACACAATTCATAATATGGTTTGAAGTCTGAAAAAGCATTATTAAAAAAAAATTGTTGACTTGCATTCTTGAGAATTGGGTAGTGGTTGGAAGGTCTGCAATATATGTGACAATTCATAAATATTGGAAGGGATTTAATTTCTTTTGCACAGATAATTTAAACGAGTTCAAAGTAAAAAAAAAAGGGAAATCCACGAGAATAGCCACTGCAACGCCGTCTTTTCCATATTAGCCAAGTGACACCCCTCACCAAGCCGTTTCCACATGCTGAAACGACACAAGTATTTCTTTTAACGGCCAGCCAACCATTGAACGCCACGTGTCCGACAAAGCCTGTAACGGCTTGAAGATGTTGCAGTCCACGCCACGTGTCCGACCATTTTTGAAAGAACTTAGCCAAGCCGTTTCAAACGGCTCATGTGGAAGGAACTTAGCCGAGTACCTTCATTGAGCCAACCCGTGTGCATGGGTTGGAGCCGAGCCGTTACCGTACGCACGTGGACCCCACTGCTGCCAGCCAAGCCGTTTCGCCCCATTGTTTGTGCCGGCTCAACTGCTCCGAGCCGTTTCAGCTGGCTTAAGCCGGTACAGGCTTCTAAAGCCGTTTGCAATATATTGTTCGAGCCGTTTCAGCTGGCTCCGAGCCGTTTCAATGCTGTAGTTTATACATTTATATTTATTTACCTGTTTTTTTCTGTGTGTTTGTGCAACAGATTCATCTAAAGTTATCATAACATTTAGCTTTTGTAGAAGGAACTTACCAACTTAAAATTATGAAGATTCGTATGGTTGTATACAACGGCGAAAAGTGGGAAATCCTTAACGGAAAGTTGGAGTATGTTGCTGATGCTGATTCAAGTAGACGTGGTTTAGAAATTGAACCAAACCTTTCATACACTGCTCTTTTAAGTAAAGTGTCAAACATGTGTAGTTCTACAAACATTACGAAGTTATCGTATCGGTTGTCTTCGTTTAGTGATCCAATTGATATAATAAATGATGAAGATCTTGCAATGTTTTATAATTTTTCTATGGAAAATATTTTTGAAATTTATAAATTATATGTCGTTGAAGGGTTTTGTGCTGGGTCATCATCTAGTTTTTCACCTCCAAATAAATTTAAAGTTCCTGATTTGAATCTATGTACTGATGAAGAAAATTATGATGTTTTAAACGACTACCAGCCAAATCCCGATAATTCATTTGAAAAGTGTTTGCCATCTTCATCAATTACTTTTGAACCAGGGCACGTATTTAATAACAAAGAAGAAATGAAACTTGAGTTGGGAAAAAAATGTTTGTTAGAACGCTTTGAGTTTAAAGTAGATAGATCATCTAAAACGCGGTACGAAGTGTCATGTTTGGTGGACGGTTGTGTTTGTCCTTTTCGTGCAAACAGTTTTGGGGATAGTGGGGTGTTTTTTGTTAAGAGTTTTAACGATAAACACACGTGCTCGAAGACGCTAACATACCCACATCTTCGTCAGGCAAACCCAAAGGTTGTGGCTCACTATTTAAAAGAACCTTTAGAAGACAGTGGTAGAATATATCGTTGTAATGAAATAGTGAAAGATTTTAGACAAAGATTCCAAGTTGAGATAACCACTAGTCAAGCTTGTTTTGGAAAAAGTCTGGCACTAGAGCTTTTACAAGGAACAAGCAGAGATTCGTTTGCAGAACTACCATTTTACTGTTACAATCTAGAGCGGGTAAATCCTGGTTCTGTCACTCATATCAAGACTGATGACGAGCGTCGGTTTGAAATGGTCTTTGTCGCGATTGGTGCTGCGGTAAGTTACAGCAGTCTCTGTTTTTTTCCTCAAACTACATCTTCTTGACGTTTTTTAAATAATTTCGTTTCAGATTCGTACCTTTATCTGTAATCTAAGACCGGTGGTGATCATTGATGCTGCACACCTAAATGGTGAATTTAAAGGGACGTTATTTTTAGCAGTCGGGATGGATGGAAACAACCAAATTTTACCAATTTCCTATGGAATAGGAAAATCAGAGGATGGTGAATCTTGGACATGGTTTCTGTCAAAAATTAGAGAATGTATCGGTCAAATACCCGACATGGTGATAATATCTGATAGAGCGAATTCTATACACCTAGCTGTTAGAAACGTCTTTCCACACGCTTATCACGGGTTATGCTGTCGTCATTTAATGATGAACCTACGTTTACCCTTTGATAAAAAAAAGAAAATGAGAAGCTGTGGAGGAAGACATGCAAATCGTACCGATTGTCTGGTTTTAGCGAGTCATTCAATGCTCTTTGTCTTGCCGTTCCTAGAGTATGTCACACTCTAACAAGTATTGGGTTCGGTAGATGGGCAAGGGCGCATTGTCCAGGCAATCGATATCGATATTATTATATGACATCTAACAGCGCGGAGTCTATTAACGCTTTATCTAGACACTCGCGTAAAATGCCGGTAACGCAACTCTTAGAGTTCTTCCGGCAATCTGTACAGAAATGGTTTTACGATCGCCGTTTGCAAGGTATTCATGAAAAACATTTACTTACACAATGGGCACATAAGAAAATTTTTAAAAAAAATTGAAGGGTCTAGAACCTGCACGGTTTCTGGAATTGGGTTAAACACTTATTCTGTCGCAGACAATGGAAAGGGGGGTTTAGTTGACTTTGTTAATCGAAGTTGTAGCTGCCGAGTTTGGCAGGTTTTTGGTTTACCTTGCGGGCATGTTATTGCCGTGTCAAAATTTTTAGGTGAAACCGATTGTAGTAAGTATTGCTTCACATGTTACTCAAATGAAGTCTATAAAAAAACTTATGAAGAAGCGATTAATCCTCTTCCTCATAGATCTGAATGGGAGACTCCAGAAGACCTTTTCAATATTCAACCGCCGCATATGACAAAACGCCAGGCCGGTCGTCCTCGAGAAAACCACCGGATCTTATCCCGCGGGGAAGATCCTACTCCCCTGTATTGTTCCCAGTGTAACTCATACGGTCATCATCGGGATGTCTGTCGGCAGCCCATGCCGTCAGAAATTCGTACACGCAAAGGCCCAGACAAAGGGAAAGGGAAAGAAACCGATGATCCTGATCATTTTACACAATCTCCGTCTAATTATATGTTTCCGTCTTATAACTTGGCAGACTTTTAATACTATAATTTCTTTTTTTTTTGTATTTTAATTTCTCAAATAACGTAGTAAATCTATTTAGTTGCAAATAATTAATATTGAAAATCATTTCATTACAATATGTTATTTTTTTATATTACATGCATACATAGAACCATTAAACATTAATAGGTGTGAAGCGTCCGGCGTAGAGTTCATCTGCCATGTACCGTCTGTATCTGAAACAAGCATCCTGAAGGTTTCCTTCGTTCCATGTTAAAGAACGATCCCGAACAAGTTTTTCCATTAGCATACATATGATGACTCCTGAATTTCTGCCTATACGATCTGTGTGATCAGGCCACACGACATCCCCTACTATTTGCATGGCACCCGTCTCATATATTCTTGGACCGACGAGGAAGATATTGCTGCTGTCGTTTCGTACGCTGCCGCTCGTGATCTGGGCACTTATTCAATTTCCGATACTGCTTTCTGGGGGCAGGTTTTCAACTACTTTTGCATTCACCTACAAGAGACGACCCGAAGTGTCGATGCCTTGACGACTCGTCTTGCTTTTCTACGCTTTAAATGTAACCGTTTTTTTAGGAAGGTGCAAATATGTTAAAAAAACTAATCCGAACATGGTAGAAAAAGAGGTCGTTGAAGAGGCCCTGCTCGACTACGCAATACTTTACGACGAGGATTTTGAACACCTTTCAGTGTTTGAAACTTTAAAAATTTATCTGTAATTCACGAAATTAATTTGTAATATTTAGGTTGTAATGTTCAACTTAAACCGTTTGTCTATGTGAACCGTGATTTTAGTTTTTTAAGTTTTTGTAAACATAAATTTTTATAAACATATTTGGGCCAAAACAGCCCAAACGCAACATAAATTTTTAGTGATATTTGGGCCCAAACAGCCCACAACGTTTTACAAAACATATTCGGGCCTAAACAGCCCACACGCTATATGTGGACGGCCCAAACAGATTAATTCTCTAATGTTTGGGCCCAAACAGCCCACAACGTTTTAAATGAACGACCCGTTATATTTTTTAAATTATATTTCTAGTGATATTTGGGCCTAAACAGCCCACAACTTTTTATAAAACATATTCGGGCCTAAACAGCCCACACGCTATATATGGACGGCCCAAAATATTAGTTCTCTAATGTTTGGGCCCAAATAGCCCACAACGTTTTAAATGAACGGCCCGTATTATTTTGTAATACTTGGGCCCGTTTTATAAAACTTATTTGGGCCTAACCTTTAATAAAATTTTTAAGTTCCTTCAACTTTAATAAACTTATTTTTATAAACTAATTATATATAAGTGTATATACGTGATGTGTGCAAAATGCAACATATAAATTACATCAAATGTGGCATTAAACTAACCCTTTTTTAGTACTAATGTTGGAAAAAGTGTGTTTTTGTCTTCTTTTTTTATTTTCAGGATTAAATGAGCTCAAATGAACAAAAGAAGCAAAAAGTCAGTTAAATCTAACATAAATACAAGAAAAGGGATAAACGTGGCATGCCCGACCCCTCAACAGCATCTTCCCAAGCAAAACAAGAGAACAGAAGGCTGAACACGCCCCATGCCCAATGAGCACGGGGGCGTGCCCAAGTGTCTGCAGAAAAGACAAAGCTGTAGAAGCTTTTATCACCCACCACGGGGGCGTGCCCAGCGGACACGGGGCCGTGGTCAACTCTAAGATTCGCAGAATCTGAGGAAATCTTGATAGTACAGATACGCTTCTGCACACGGGGTCATGCCCACTGGACACGGGGGCGTGGTCAACTAATGCAGACAAACTGCATTTAATGAAGAAAGAGAAGACGGGTGGACACGGGGCCGTGCCCAATGGACACGGGGCTGTGTCCGAGCTTCTGTGCAGGCTATAAATAGGGGTGTTTGGCTCATTTGCAAACCATCCCTTGGCAAACCACCTCTCTCACACTTCCCCCACCCACCACCACCATCACAACCCACATCCACCACCATCATCCATCATCCATCATAGAGTGTGTGAGTAGTCTCGGGATCCAAGATTGATCGTAAGAGTTCTTGACAATCAAAGGACATGTTTGCCTAAGTCTCTTACATCACTTGGTGAAGACAAGTGTTTAGTGTAATACTTTTTATTTTTAATCTTTTCGCACTTTTTATTTGGTTATGTATTAATGACTTTAATAACTAGTTTCTTATGTTGAAGGTAAGTCTTCCTTATCGTTTGTCCGTGGTGTCTTGGCATTATTTTACTGTCTATATAAAATAAAATATTTTCACCATTCATATCTCCACGGTCTATATGGAGGTATGTTGGCTACCTGGTCGGGGGTTAAGGGAACGGTTTGGTAAGAGTCTTGCCTTGTTCAGTGTATAGATCCTGCAAGGAACTGGGTCAACTTTAGTAGGACCTCCTTCAATACCCACTGGTATTGGATGGCGGGGGTCCGAACTCCTTGATCCCCTCATATGTAAACTACTATTAATACTTTAACCCGGCTACTTAGGACTGTATCCCTGCTGACTCAGACTACTTAGCCGAGGGTAACGTCACCTCCAGAAGAGGGGCCTACCACAATATGCATTAATAACTTAATTAATTATCTTTGAATAATCCAACCCTTTAGGATTGTATCCTTGCTGACTCAAACTACTGGGTTGAGGGTAACGTCACATTCAGAAGAGGGGCCTACTACAATAACTAAGATAATCTCTTAAAAAGTGCAAAAGTGCGGAAATAATCAAAGGTTACACTAAACACGAGTCGGATCCAAGTGATTCATCTTGTCTATCTGTTTTTATTTTATTTTATTTTTCAGCATTTTAGTTAGTTTTATTTTTCTAGTTTAAAACCTTTTTCTAAACTTTTGATTTGATTAGACATTGAGGATAAACCAGTACTAAAAGCTCTTGTGTCCTTGGACGACCTCGGTATCTTACCAACACTATACTACGCTCACGATGGGTGCACTTGCCCATATGTGTGTTTAGTGTTAGTAAATATCGTGTTTTATAAATTTAAAACTTGGCTAAAAAGTGTTAAAGGGCTTAAAATATACATTAAAAAAATATACGACACTTCACACGCATCAAGTTTTTGGCGCCGTTGCCGGGGACACAAGGATTTTAAGAAAGCTTAAAATCGACAGCCTAATCAGTTTTTTAAAACCTTTTTTAAAACGCGCACATTTTTTTCTGCATTTTAGTTAGTTTTTGCATTTACAGTAGCCTGAACAAGGGGCCGTGCTGCATTTAAAAAAAACACCCAGTAATAAAGTTTAAACACGGGGTCGTGCTCACTGAACACGCCCCGTGCTCACTGAACACGCCCCGTGCTCAACGAAATCAGTAACTTTAATTAAAACGCCCAGCTACAGAATCTGAACACGGGGCCGTGTCCATTGAACACGGGGCCGTGTCCAACCTCTGTTTCTGTTTTTATTTTTGTTTTCCGATCTCGAGACTTTGTTGTGGTCTGCTGAGTGATTCTCATGGATCAATACTTAGGAGGCTACAACTACACCTATGAGGAGGATGATTATAGGGAAGACTATTGCACTAATTGTGGTAACCCGCACTCGGTTCAATATTGTGACTTATTTCAACCATCCACTTCATACACCTACTATGAGGAACCCAGGTACGAGCCATCAACTTCATACACATCTTATGAAGACCCAAGGTATGAACCTCCTCCCTCATACTCATATTTTGATGAACCAAGGTATGAGCCTTCATACTCATACTTTGAGGAACCACAATATGAGCAACCACCTTCATATGCTTATTATGAGGAACCATGGCATCAACAACCCACCTCATATGAGTATTATGAAGAACAAAATTACGACCGTTATCCATCATATACCTACAATGAAGGACAATGGTGTGAACCATCTACTTCCTATGAGTATTATGAGGAACAAAGGATCGAACAACCGGATTCAAGCTTTGAGGATCCCGATCCTTACTCTATCACCGACATAGCCGATAGGATAATAGAAAAAATTAAAACTATCGAACGTTACATATTAGAATCTCGTGCATGGGAAGAGGAGTCCCGCGCAAGAGAATAATTAAATAAAAAAGAGATAGTTGAAAATGTAAAAATGGAAGAACAAATAAGTGAAAAACCGACACATGAGTTAAACAACGAAAAAGGTGAGTCCGATAACGTAAAAATTCAAGAAGAGTCTAATTTTGAAGAAATTAATCTCTTGTCACCTTCTTTCGAAAATCATTGTTTAGTTCCCACTCATGCTAAGTTTTTAAAAGAGTTAAACACTAACACTAAAATTGACGAAACGGTAAGCGTTATGTTAACTAATGATCAAACTTCGCTAATAAGAGAAGATCCATTTGAAATTAACATTACACCGGTTCCATGTTTTTTTCAAAATTCATTTATTAGTAATATCACAATCGATAAAGATCTTTGTGTTAACATAATGCCAAACTACATTTTCGAAAAATTAAGTATTGGGGATTTTTCTCCACTTCAAATACCCATTTTTCTATCCAATCGGAAAGTAATAAAATCAATCGATGTAGTTGAGGATGTCTTGGTTCAAACAAATCAAATGGTAATTCCAACCGACTTTGTCATCCTTGATGACGCTCCTCTAGTGTTGGGACGACCTTTTGTAAAAACCCACGAAGCTTTGAAAAACCGGAAGCGCAACAATCTATCTATTCAATTAGGGGCATTTAAAAAGAGTGTCGATCTTGAGCGTTCAATGAAATATCCATTCGGCAATAATGACCCCCTAATTGAAGATGAAGATGAACCACCCGATACAAGAGAAGAAACTGACCACTTTGTTGAAGAAGAGGTCGCCATAGAACAAACTTTTGTAGTTCTTGATCGAAATGAGCAACCAAATAAGGAGTCTCCGAAAGACCCACCTCTTGAGCTCAAAGAACTTCCAAAAGGTTTGGAATATGCTTTTCTAGACAAAGATGGTAAATTACCTGTAATTATTTCGTCAAAACTAACTAGTTTAGAAAAAGAAAAATTAATTACACTTTTGAAAAAACACAAAAATGCGATCGCTTGGAAGCTTGTAGATATTAAAGGCATAAGTCCTTCCATGTGTACGCACAAAATTTTAATGAACGATGACTACAAATCGGTAATACAACCACAACGTAGAGTAAATCCAAATGTCCAAGAAGTGGTTAAAAAAGAAGTCATCAAATTACTTGACGCCGGACTTATTTATCCTATCTCCGATAGTCCTTGGGTATGTCCCGTCCAAGTAGTTCCAAAGAAAGGAGGTATGACGGTAATAACTAACGAAAAGAATGAATTATTACTAACAAGAACCGTCACAGGATGGAGGGTATGTATAGATTATCGTCGATTAAATGAAGCAACAAGGAAAGATCACTTTCCTTTACCCTTCATTGATCAAATGTTAGCAAGATTATCCGGTCATAAATTTTATTGTTTCTTGAATGGTTTTTCAGGTTACTTTCAAATTCCGATAGCACCCGAAGACCAAGAAAAGACAACATTCACATGTCCCTATGGAACTTTTGCTTATCGACGCATGCCATTTGGTCTATGTAATGCCCCCGCAACCTTTCAACGTTGCATGGTGGCCATCTTCCATGACATGATAGAAAAGACAATGGAAGTCTTCATGGACGACTTTTCTATCTTTGGAGATTCATACGACCAATGCCTCGATAACCTTGAACGAATGCTATCCCGATGTGAGGAAACCAACCTCGCCCTTAATTAGGAAAAATGTCATTTCATGGTAACGGAGGGAATATCACTCGGTCATAAAATCTCAAGCGAAGGAATGGAGGTTGATCGAGCAAAGATAGACACTATTTCTCGATTACCACCCCCATCCTCCGTTAGAGCAATCAGAAGTTTCCTAGGGCATGCCGGATTCTATAGGCGATTTATCAAAGACTTTTCTAAAATCTCAAGACCTCTAACAAAATTACTTGAAAAAGATGCCCCTTTCATCTTTGACAAGGATTGCAATCAAGCATTTCTAGCACTCAAGGAAATGCTAGTCAATGCACCTATCATGATAGCGCCTGATTGGAAATTACCTTTCGAAATCATGTGTGATGCAAGTGACTTTGCAGTTGGAGCAGTCTTGGGACAAAGAAAAGAAAAGCATTTTAACCCAATTTATTATGCTAGTAAAACACTTAACGATGCACAATAAAATTACACAACAACAGAAAAAGAGTTACTAGCTGTGGTATTTGCTTTTGATAAATTTCGTTCTTATCTTGTTCTTTCTAAAACAATAGTCTATACAGATAATGCAGCCATTCGATATCTCTTCAAGAAACAGGATGCTAAACCACGTTTGATTCGGTGGATTCTACTCCTCCAAGAATTTGATATTGAAATCAAAGACAAAAGAGGAGCAGAAAATACCGCAGCAGATCATCTTTCGCGCCTAGAAGACCCAGCTTTGGAGTCAACCAGGGATGAACAAATCAATGAAAAATTTCCAATGGAGTCCTTGGAAATGGTGGAATACAGAGAAGAACCATGGTACGCCGACTATGCTAACTACTTAGCTAGCGGTATAGTCGCCAAAGGATGGCCACATCATCAAAGAAAAAAATTATTTGCCGATTTGAAGCATTATTTTTGGGAAGATCCTTATCTTTTCAAAATGTGTGCCGATCAGCTCATCTGACGATGCGTACATGGTAGTGAAGCACGAAGAATTCTCCCCATTGTCATGAAGGTCCATACGGAGGAAATCATGGTGCCGCTAGTACAGCACGAAAGGTATTTGATTTAGGGTTTTATTGGCCAACCATTTACAAAGACGCCCAAAGTCTTGTCAAGACATGTGATGCTTGCCAAAGAACATGTAATATTTCTTCCAAAAACGAAATGCCACAAAATGGCATTCTTGTTTGTGAAATTTTTGATGTATGGGGACTCGACTTTATGGGACCTTTCCCACTGTCAAAAGGAAACAAATATATACTTGTGGCGGTAGATTACTTGTCTAAATGGGCCGAGGCCGACACACTTCCAACCAACGATGGAAGAGTCGTGGTAAGATTTCTGAAAAACTTATTCTCTCGTTTTGGAACACCAAAAGCTTTAATAAGTGATAGAGGTACCCATTTTTGTAATCATCAACTTGAAAAAATCTTAACAAGGTATGGGGTCTATCACCGGGTCTCAACGGCATATCACCCTCAAACAAACAGACAAGCCGAAGTGACTAATAGAGGTTTAAAACGAATACTTGAAAAGGCCGTAGGGTTAAATAAAAAAGAATGGGTCGATAAATTAGATGATGCTTTATGGGCTTTTCGAACTGCTTATATAACAACAATAGGTACAACCCCATATAAGCTCGTCTATGGAAAAAGCTGTCATTTGCCAGTAGAAATAGCACACAAGGCCTACTGGGCAATTAAAAATGTAAACTTAGATTTAGAATTTGCCGGTAAAAACCGATTTTGTCAATTAAATGAATTAGACGAACTTAGAAATTATGCATACTCTAACTCTGAAATTTATAAGGAAAGAATGAAAATTTTGCATGATAAACATATTAAACCTAATGAATTTCGAGTAGGGGATCAAGTTCTATTGTTTAATTCACGACTGCGGCTATTTCCTGGTAAATTAAAGTCTAGGTGGTCAGGACCTTTTTCCATCACCCATATTTTCCCACACGGTGCAGTAGAAATTAGATCTTGAAATGGAAACCCATTCAAAGTCAATGGCAAACGGCTGAAGCTCTATCAAGGATTCATTGAGGATGAAGAGGAAGAAATCTCGTTTTAAACGGTCGAAGAATGAAAGCATCAACATCATACCTGGTAAGTTACGAGTAAGCAGGGTGACATCTAAATCGGTAAGTCTTCTAACCAAGTTTTTAGGAAACAGGGCACTCACACGAGCACTTAATTTTTTTTTAAACTCGACCGAACACGGGGCCGTGTCCGCGCAACTGTCGGGATAAAACTCCTTTTTCATAACAGTTTCTTCATTCCACACGCCCCGTTTCCCCGAAAACTCTCTGGTTCAGGTGATTTTTCTGCAAGATTCTGACGTCTCCTCTACTTCTAACAACATCAAGGTATGATTCTATCATTATTAGTAGTTAGATTAAGCATTTGCATGTAGTTAAAACACCAAAAATTTGGGAAAAAATCTAGGGTTCTTGAACTTCATCCAGATCGAACCTCAAATTTTTGCTTAGATCTGATTAGCATTAGTATAGATAGGTGTTATAGGAAGTAAATCAACTTGTATTGTTCGTAGATTTGCCCGATTTCTCACAAAAACCCCAAACCCTTGTTTTTGAACCGAAAAAAGATAAAATTGAAGGGGTAAACGGTTTATTTTGGGAAAAATGGCATTTGGGGTTTCATTTTCGCAGAAAACCACCCCTATTGGACCAAAAATTTTCAAGTTTTCGGGACCGGGTCGAAAAATGGAATTTTTGGGAAACAGACGTCTGGACACGGGGCCATGCCCGCTGAGCACGGGGGCGTGTCCAGCCAAACTCAGACCAACATGGGGCGTGTCCGCTGAACACGGGGCCGTTTTCAGCCGACTGTTTTCAGTTTTCTCCGAAGATTTCACTGTTTCATGCTAATTGTTTGGTGTTTCCTTTCAGATGTCCAAGAAATTCACACGGTTCAATGCAAATGAGTTGGATGCTAAGGCAAGATACGATGTGCTTCGAACCAGGCCAGAGGAATACCCACGAACAGTATGCATGGATCTTCTAGGAGCAGTGAACCAGCTTGACCGATTTAACAACCTAGTCACCGGCCCACTAAGAGCCGCTCTGTGCACTCGACTTCGTTCAGTCCATGAATATAACCTGGAATTCTACAGCACATTCGCTTTCAAAACAAGAGCCGATCCATTCGATAATGATGGGGTAGAATTCCGGTGTGGAGGGACTAGGCACTCAATTTCGATAGCACAGTTTGGGTCGATAGTTGGGTTGTATGCGGAGGAAGATGCGGGGGATGAAGAAAACACCGGCGGTCTACACGAGATAAAGGAAAGTGACCGCCAAGCTGCTTGGGCTCAAATAGGAGAAGACATCTACAATCCCAGTAGTACTAAGAGCACTAAGTTGAGGGACCCTCTTTACCGCTACATTCACAGGGTCCTCACTTACTCTCTTAGTCAGAGGCACGATAGCAGCGGTGTTGTAGGTTTAAGGGATCTACTAGTCCTTCACTGCATTCATACCCGCACCAACCTTGATGTTCCAAACCTCCTGCTCCGAAACATGCATTGGAACCAGCTTGCTACTCCCCCGACTCCCATCTTCTTTGGGGGATGGATCTACCGCCTCTTCAAGCATTTCGTGAACATGCCCAGGTCTTTCGAAAAAAGCCCATGGTCAGGAAGAGTGGACATGACCATCTGTCGCTCCATGAACCTGATTTATGAAGTAGAAGATGGGACGGTCAGCTTCCAAAGAGTCCAGGGGCATGCATGGAACCTGCAAGAGGCACTCGTCTTACATGCTCCACACTTCCAACCTCCTCCTCAGTACTATTACCAGCCCCAGGGTGATCCGGGTCAATCCTCCTCTCAAGGAGGCGGTTTTCCTAACTTCCAAAGTTTACATGATTTATTGCAGGAAAACCTCATGTGCACCAGGAACACCTACAATATGGCCAGCAACACGTACACCCGGGTCGGAGCGATAGAGCGAAACATATCCGACATACAGGATGACATTGGGAACATCCGGGAGTACATGGCGGGGAACGGAGGAGACGATGATGATGAAGACGAGGACATGGATTAGGCGGGAGGAGTGGAGGTAGCGGTTCATGGTTGGAGGTCCACAGGTTAACCCCTTATTCTCATGAACAATTTCCGGCCTGCGTGCTGTGTGTTGAACAATTTACTTTCCTCTAACACTTTTTACTTTTCTGCATTTTCTTTATTTTAACTTTGTGACATGGATGTTTGAACGATGGTAATTTAGGATGCTTGTCATGGTTTGGTGTAGTGTTTATTGATAAAACAGGTACATACGAGGCTTAGAGCACTAAACATTAGTGCTACTAAAGCCGAGACAAGAAAACCAAAGCCAGAAACCTGTTTTGCACCTTTGCAGATTGTCTACACGGGGTCGTGTCCGGCCGACACGCCCTCGTGCCCATTGCCCCAGACCTGCTGTTTGTCAAAATTCTGCAGATTTTTACCAGACACGGGGTCGTGCTCAGCCGACACGCCCCCGTGTCCACCTTCTGTAAGTTCTTGTTACTGGCACTCTTACCACGGGGTCGTGTTCATCCGACACGGGGCCGTGTCCAGATGGCCAGTAACATACATTATTGCTTTTTCACATCTTTTTACACATTTAGTCAACCTAAAAACTTATTTTTGGGACACATTGAGGACAATGTGTAATTTAAGTGGGGGGGGGGGGGGGATGCTAAAACCTTGAATTTTGCAAGTCCTAATTACAAGCCTTACACAAAACTCTATTGGAACAGCTAAACACCCCAAATTTTTTCAAAAATTTTTCATTTTTTTTACTTGTCTAGGTTTAATTTGGGAATTTCAAATTCTAAAAAGGTTATATTTTTACAAATTTACAACCGATAGCGTCGTGATAAAAAGAACCAACATAAGAAAATTATGAAACGCCATGACAAATCTAGTTAAAATTTGATTATATATACTTGATCACATAAAAACCCATTCCCATAAAAAGTGAGTTTTGAGTCTTTATTGAGCATACAAATACACATCTTTAAACTAAATGCTCATTTTTCGTTTCTTGTGTGAATAGCCGCTTGGTTCTTACGACTCTAGAACTTTCCACGACGATACATTCCCGGTCCTTACCAACCTAAACCCGAGTAAGTAAATGATGGAGGCATTAGGACTAACCCTTTTTATTTCTACACCATTATTTTTCTTGTTTTTTACCACCTACCCAAAATCCCCCTAGTTAACCCCTTTGAGCCTAAACCTTTTCATTTCTTAACCCAAAACAAACACCCTTTTTACCCACCAAAACCCTTTTTCATTTTAAACCCTTTATTTTAGTAACAAAGCTCGGTTTTTCTTATGACTTTCGTATGTTGAAAAAAAAATATGATGATGAATCCAAAAGAAATAAACGAACAAGTTTATCAAAAAGAACTTTGTTTGAAGAATTGCTTCATCAAAATAAAAAGTTACAAAAATAAAAAGTCTTACGAGAACCGACGCTTTTTACGCCTTTCGCCCTTTTCTACTAACCACTAACCCAACCACCTACCTTTAACCCAAGCCTAACCCTTCCCCCAAAATCCTCTTGATATTTACAAAGGTATATAGTTAAAAAGGAGGAGGATTGATTGCTTGGCAAGCTTATGGTAGAAGTAAGTTCCATGCCGTTCTCGAGAGTTTTCACAAAAATACACCTTCGGCCGAGTGTTGAGTGATCCCCCGTGAGGTATGTGAACTTGTATATAAATGGAATTTTAAAGAGGCATGTTATGCCCTAATAAGTAATTTATCTTATGTAATGTTTTAAATAAATCATGACGAATAGGATTGTAAATAAATAAAAATAAAACTTAATAAAGAATCTTGGAAATCCCGACACTCTATGACAAGCCCAAAACCTTCTCTTCTACCCATTCCATTTGGTAGTGTAAAGCCACATTATAAAGAGTTTTGCTTGAGGACAAGCAAAGATTCAAGTGTGGGGGTATTTGATGTGTGCAAAATGCAACATATAAATTACATCAAATGTGGCATTAAACTAACCCTTTTTTTTAGTACTAATGTTGGAAAAAGTGTGTTTTTGTCTTCCTTTTGTATTTTCAGGATTAAATGAGCTCAAATGAACAAAAGAAGCAAAAAGGCAGCTAAATCTAACATAAATACAGGAAAAGGGATAAACATGGCATGCCCGACCCCTCGACAGCATCTTCCCAAGCAAAACAAGAGAACAGAAGGCTGAACACGCCCCGTGCCCAATGAGCACGGGGGCGTGCCCAAGTGTCTGCAGAAAAGACAAAGCTGTAGAAGCTTCTATCACCCACCACTGGGGCATGCCCAGCGGACACGGGGCCGTGGTCAACTCTAAGATTCGTAGAATCTGAGGAAATCTTGATAGTACAGATACGCTTCTGCACACGGGGTCGTGCCCAGCGGACACGGGGGCGTGGTCAACTAATGCAGACAAACTGCATTTAATGAAGAAAGAGAAGACGGGTGGACACAGGGCCGTGCCCAATGGACACGGGGCCGTGTCCGAGCTTCTGTGCAGGCTATAAATAGGGGTGCTTGGCTCATTTGCAAACCATCCCTTGGCAAACCACCTCTCTCACACTTCACCCACCCACCACCACCATCACAACCCACATCCACCACCATCATCCATCATCCACCATAGAGTGTGTGAGTAGTCTCGGGATCCAAGATTGATCGTAAGAGTTCTTGACAATCAAATGCCATGTTTGCCTAAGTCTCTTACATCACTTGGTGAAGACAAGTGTTTAGTGTAATACTTTTTATTTTTAATTGTTGGTGCATATGTCTGTCGACTTCGTCTTGTATCGAGTCTTGTAACTAGATTGATAGACCAGGCCACGTAGATCGAGAAAAACGAGAAACAGGACTGAACTAGCCACTCCTCACGAACTGGAAGAGCTGTTTCGTGCGAACTGGCCATCACTATATATAGAGGTCTTGGGTCTTGTTAGTGCATTATGTCTGTGGACTTCGTCTTATATCGAGTCATGTAATATGATAGGATAACCAGTGCTCGGGTTGCTAGAAACTGAGTTTTAGGTGTATGGAGCTAATTCCGCTTGAAACAGCCAATGGCCATTTCAAACAAAATTAACTTTGTTAATTTCGCTTGAAATGACACTTGGTCATTTCAAACGGAATTACATCAACTATATATAGGTGAGCATAGTGTGACATTTGGAATGGAATTAGATCTTGTGATTCGGTAACGAAGTGCTGCCGAATTGTCTCCAGGTGCTGTAAGACTATTAAATCAATACAAGAGACATTATAATTGTATCGAGCATCCGTTTCATTGATTCCGCCTTTGATTCGGATCCAAAACTTTTCTAAACGACTCATTCAGGTCGCACAACGATCCTACAAGTGGTATCAGAGCTCAGGAGGAAGAGTTTAGCTTGATTTCATCAGTTTTCTGACTTCTACACCTTCTTTTTCAAAATTTACAAGATTTTACAGACAAAATGGATTGAATTTCACACATTATATGCGAAACAGTGTTTTAACAAAGCCTTGAGAGAATCAGACCTAAATTCGGATTAAAAGTGACAAAAATGGGCCAAAAAGCTAATTCCGTTTGAACGAACATTTTAATTTCGCTTGAAAAGTTGAGACAGTTTCACACGAAATTACTGATTTCGTTTGAATTACAGTTGATTCCGCTTGAAAAGGGTAATTCCGTTTGATAGGTTCACACGGAATCAACTATTTCGCTTCAAAGTGTAATTCCGTTTGAAGATTTCGCTTGAAACAAGTGATTCTGTTTGAAAGTCCTGATTTCGCTTGAAGTTGTAATTTCGTTTGAAAACATATTCCGTTTGAGAGTGGTTATCTCGCTTGAAGAGGGTATTCCGCACCAAAGTGATTTCGTTTGAAAATCACTATTCCGTTTGAAAGTGGACATTTCGCTTCAAGATCATTTCACGTCAACCGAGTGTCAGTTTATTTGAAGTTGTTTGAAATTGTTTAAACTGATTGTGTTTGTTTGATTGTTTTTGTCTCCAGGTAATTCAAGAAATTCACATCATGGCTGAAGAGTTCTACAATACGTTCTACAACGCCTTTACATCCGAGTCTTCCGAAATCTCAACTGTCACACCAAAAACCATTACAAAAGCGATCAATGAGAACATTAAACATGATAACTTTTACGGCACACATGCAAAACCACCAACTCTGGAAAGCATTGAAGATTACACTTGGTGGAAAGATCGGTTCATTAACTGGGCAAAAGCTTATGCTCATGAAAGCTGGTTCTGTTTGGAATTTGGATATAAAAGGCCGACTGATGATAAAGGAGAAGAGCTTCCACTCAAGAATTTACCCAAAGAAGACAAAGCAGAATTCTCAGCAGAACAGAGAATGATTGCTTTGATTCAATCTTCGATCAGGAATGACATGTTTTCTTTATTGCAACATGACGGAACATCAAAATCTATATGGGAAGCCTTAAGGGTAAAAGCTGAGGGGGGTAAACAAATCAAGAAAAATAAAATTGCATGATTAAAGAAAGAATTTGATTTATTTGATAGTTTGAAAGATGAATCGATTAGACAAATGATAGAGAGATTTGGTCATCTAAAAATTGAACTTGATCGTTTTGGCATTGTTAAAACTCGAGAATAAATAATTGATAAGATCATAGAAGCATTACCACGAGCTGATCAGTGGCAAACGTTTGTATTCATATTGAAAAGTGATGCTTTATATGATACAATTTCTCTTGATGTCTTGATAGAAAAGATAGAAAGTCATGAGCTTGAATTGCAAAAGCAGAACAAGATGAGCAGTTCTTCACATCAACAGAATGTCAGTCTTTATTACAAAGGTAATCTACCTTCGGTGAAAGATGGAGAATCACCAAAGACATCATTCAGTGGTGAGAGGACAAAAGAACCTCAGAAAAGCTCATCAAGTTACGATCCGGGTTATCATTCATCGTCAAAAGTTATTTCTGAAGAATCAGAGGAGATACTGTGCAACATTGCTCTCAAATTGAAGAATTCCCCGACAATGAGCATTAATGCAGCCAAGCAACAAATGAGTTTTCTTGCATCTGTTCTGGAATCGTATGAAGGTCTTGTAGCTGGCAAAATTGGAAATTCAGAGTTAACCAAAGAAGACTACGACCAGATTGATCCGGAAGAGATGGAACTCATTGACATTCGCTGGTGTTTGGCAAGTTGCATCCGCAGAGCTCAAAGATATATGGAGATTACTGGGAAACAATCATTAGGCGGTGCATCAACAAAACTTGGATTTGATAAATCCAAAGTGACCTGCTTCAAATGTAAGCAAAAAGGTCATTTCAAAAGAGAATGCAACAATTCTGCAGTTGGTGGAAATGAACATCCGTTCAATGATGATTATTACCGAAAGGCAATCTACCACCGAAGCAAAGAAGAGCCAAAAATGATCGAAGACAAACCCAGAGAGAAATCTAGAGCTTGTGCTGTAATCCATGATGATGAAGGATATGATTGGAGTCAGATTCTTCCAGAAGAAGATCGTGTTGATATTCGAAGTACAGCTCATGGTAGAAAACCATCAAAGAGCAATCATTATGTTTTCGTTGCAGAAATCAAAGAGGAAAACCAAGAAGAAAAAGTTATAGCTGAAATCAAAGAGAAAACCAGAGAAGAGATTCTGAATGAGAAAACATACAGAGAAAAAAGCATGGCTTGGAATAGAATGAATGAAATGCAAGAAGAATATGAAGATGCTGTCAGCTACAAAAGATGGGATAAGAAGCAAGAGTGTTATGTCAACAGATGTGGTGAACCTGTTGTTCCCAAGAAGGACATAATTTATGATGATGTTCTTCTAGTAATTCCTCGAGCTGGAGAATATTATTCAAATGCTGTGAAAGATAAATCATATGAGAAAAAGCTTGGAAAAATCTTAAGAGATGTCATGACTTCAAGCTTGAGGAAGAGGGATGAAGAAAGAATGAAGATGAATGTTGAGTGTATGGTTGAAGAATTGAAAAAAGTAGCTGAAGAAGTGAAAGAAGAAGTTGTGAAAGAAGTTGTTACTGAAAAACAACAATTAAAAGAAGAAATGAAGAAGAAAGAAGAGAAGGTAGAAGAAAAATTTGTTGTGAATGAAGAAGTTGTGATAGAAGCAGTTACTGAAAAACTTCAGGTTGAAGAAGCTGGTGATGTTAGTGATGAAGTTGGTGTTGAAGAAAAACAAAAGAATGATGCTGATCAGACAGAAGGTGCAGCAAACACCAAAGTGCCAATAACTGAGGTAATTTCTGATTCTGAAATATTAAAAACCGTTGAACAGTGCAAGAAATGCATGGAAACATGCAGTGCTTGTACTGAAAAGATGAAAGGTTCAGAATAAGATATCTTGAATTTACCAAAATAGAAGAAGTTTTCAAAAATAAATACAAAGAAATGTTAGAAAACGAAAAAGTTTTGAAAGATAATGATGAAAAACTTTTAGAAAAATGTAAAATGTTAGAAAAAGAAAATGAAGTTTTGAAAGCAAATGTTTTGAAAAAGACAGAAGAATGTGATCAAAAAGAAAATGTTTGTCAAGAAATGAAAAAGGAATATGATTCAATAAAATTGGCATATCACATTACAAAAGAGTCATATGAAAAAGTGAAGAGTGAAATGAAATTTGTTCAATCAAGATTGAATTATTGTTCTGAAACAACTAATGAGCTTAAGCGACAGTATGAAATAAAGCAACATGTTGTAAATTCTTACATTGAGGATGTTGCTAAGCTAAAGCGTTAGATTGCTGATTTAGAAAAGGATAACAACAAGTTAAAAAGTTTTCACGTGTCATCATATGTGCTTGAAAGAATTTTCAACATAAAACCGGATGGAAAAGATTCTGAGCAAAACAAGAAAGGTATTGGCTCAGAGTTTCATCAAGTTCCACCACCGAAAAAGTTTGCATTTTATGATGATGAAAAGGTCGAAAAAGCTTTCAACATGGTAGATCAATTGCCAGATAACATTGACGTAACCTATTCCAAATCTGATGATTCTAGTGATTCAGAGGTGGTAGGTAAGGTCATTGAAAGTGTGTTGAAAGAAGCGTCAGTTGATACAGGTAAATCTGAATCACAGGATGAAAATGAAGGTAATTTTCATGATGGTTCTCTGAAAAACTCAAAATCTGAGAAAAATTTGAATGATGATTCAAAAGGATTGGTTTATACCATGATTGGATCGGACAAATTATTCTTAGATATTGTATTCCCGATTCAGAATGTGATCTCAGAAAAGGTTGATAAAGTTTTCAAAATGGTTGAGATTGAGAAATCTGAAATTTCAAAGTTTGCTGGAAAAGGTCACAAAACTTTTTATAACAAACCTGGTTACAAGAAGAAAAACATGAAGGCTGGGTTGGGTTATAAGAAGAAACAAAGTCGAAATAAAAATGTAACGCAAAATTATCAGGCAAAGATGAATTTTGTTCAAGGAAAAAGTTTTGAAGAAGAAAAAGAACTTAAATTTGGACAACAGTCTAATGAAGAGTTCTATGCTCAAAAGAAAAAGCAACAACCACAGGTCAAAGATGTGTCCAAGAGAACATGTTTTAAATGTGATCAAATGGGACATCTTGCACGCAAGTGTCCAAATCTGAAACCTGTGGATGTTGACAAAAAGAAGTCTGATAATGTTGAGAAACAAAAATCTGAGAATGTGAAACAAAGGTCGACCAGATTTTATTCAAAATAAACTTGGAGGTATAACACAAACAAGTTTGTTTCGAACCAAACTTGGAAATCAAACCCAAATAGGTTCGATTCAAGACAGACCTGGAATTCTCACACACCCAGATTAAGTACAACACAAAGTTGGAAAACAACTGTCGATGCAACAAAACCAAACGAGTTTTGGAAACCAAAAGTTGTTGTTCAAAATCAAAATGTTCAAAAAGAGTCACATTTTTACAAACGAGGTACTCCTAAAGGTCAAACATGGAATGTTAAGAAACAAATGACTTCGGTAAAAGATGAAAAAGTTGAAGTCAAAGTTGAAAAAGTCTTTGATGACAAAGATTTTCCTAAACTACATGATACATATTGTGTTGAAATGCCTAAGGTCCAACAGACCTGGGCTAAATTGTTCAAGTGATTGAATAGTTATATGTGCAGGTGCTCAAGAAAATTGAAGACTGTAAGAATGGAAATCGGAGTAGCCTGGCACGGGAAGAGGAAGAGGCTACTGGATCCTGTGTTGGTTGAAACAGGGAGTTTGTTTATTTTCTGTACATAAATAAACAATATTTCAAAAACCCTAAAAATTGAAAATTTTGAAAAATAAAAAATATGTTACTTGGATATGCCGAAACCCTCACGGCGGAACAAACATGATTAATTTCACAAGATTGAAAAACGGTTTTCAAACTGTAAAAAATCAATGTGTTGTAAATCATGGGGGTAATTGCTGCTTTACATGTTATATTTTCTGCAAAACAGAGCATGAGATGTAGAAAATGGATGGCGAGACAAAGCTATCAGTGTCGGTTTGTCAAATTTTCTTTAAATGGTTTTGAATTTTAGGGGGAGTAATATTGTCAGAAAATCCAAAAACATTAGAAAATCTGAAAAAGTCAAAAACATGATAAAATTCAAAAATGAGTTTTTGTGTAAAAAGAGGAAATGATAGTACATCAGTAGACAATCACAGTACGCTAAAGAAATGGAAAGTTAAAAAGCGATAAACAATCTCACTAAAGATGTGACAATAGGCTCAGCTAGACTAGTAGATTTGCGATAACGATACAAACTCAAATGAAAAAGCCTAGTACTAGTGGGAAACGCGGTTGAAAGCATAGTACTTAGTTTTTATCCTTCGTGACTATATACCTACTCAGTAATCGCTGAATGCTGAAACAGCATAAAAACCGGTTAGTTTGTGAACTTTCACAACTTGCTGAAAAAGTCACTGTGATTGTGTATTTCATTTTGCAAAGATTTAAACTTGTTTGATTTCTTTGTTTTGTTTAAGCATTGGACATCCTCTGCGTATACGTGAGTATCGAACTGGATGTTATTGCCTAAACGTTCTGCTTTATTTTCTTGGTGTTTCGTTTAAGCTTTGGATCACCTCTGCGTATACGGGAGTATCGAACTCGTGGTTAAAGCCTAAACAATTTCAACTTGTTTTTATTTCTTATTTTGTTTAAACATTGGACTTTCTCTGCGTATACGTAAGTATCGACCTGATTGTTAATGTTTAAACATTCTGCTTTATTTTTACACAAATAACAGTTGATGAAAGTTTAAAAGCATTACTTGAGTTAGTGTATTGCATGATGAGGGGATATGCTGAGATCGTGGGGTCCATAAGAATTTAGTGCAAATTAATATACCCTAACGTATCGGTAAGCATTACGAAAGTTTTTAGATTGAGTTTAAGTGGACAACAATATTGTCAATCAATGTGAATTGTTTAGAACTTAAAGTGTTTAAAGCTCAACGGTGCTAGTGATTTGTCATAAACTGATATGATCCTCTGTCGCGAACTCAAACAAAAATATTATCTGTAAATATGTTTGCAAATATTTCTTTACTGTTTTATGTTTCAGAAAAATAAAAAAAGATTTTTGATTCTGTTTTATTTTCGACAATCGATGTCTGAAATGCTGAGTGTCAAAATCTAAGTAAGCTGATTGTGTTTCTGAAAATAAAACAAGTTCATTAATTTGAAACTTGAAATTTTTAACAAAAATCAAAAACAGTTTGTGATATCTCCAAGGTCATTAGTTTGGACTTGGATGATTAACTGTGAGGGAGTTGGATGCTTATATTGTTAAAATCTTTGAAAAAGAGCCAGATTCCGATGCTGTTCCCTGAAACTGCCAAATCCTGAAATGTGTTAAAAAGTGTTAGTTTAGAAAGTTTGAAAGAGCCAGATCATAATTCCTGGATATTTGAAAGCTTGAAATGCTGTTACTTATAAATGTCTGAGTGTTTGTAGATATTGTACCAGACCACGATCCCGATAGCTGAATCTAAGAGGGAGTCTGAAGACGAGCTCAAAGCAAGGGGGAGCTTGTAACCTGAAAGCAAGGTGTTGATCCCTAAAGCACGGAAGCTTGACGAAAGGGGAGCTTGAAGAAGCTGTTAATGTTAGAGCCAGAGATAGATCCTGGTACAACATTCAAAGATAGAAGCTGATTAAAGAAGATAAAGATTGAAGGATGCTTACAGTGGTAGACAATTTGGTTAGAGCATGAAGACTGATCAAGACTGAAGATGTGTTATGATAAAGACTCGACACTGAAGACTTAGTCAACATCCAAGGGGGAGTCTGTTAGTGCATTATGTCTGTGGACTTCGTCTTGTATCGAGTCATGTAATAGGATAGGATAACCAGTGCTCGGGTTGCTAGAAACTGAGTTTTAGGTGTATGGAGCTAATTCCGCTTGAAACAGCCAATGGCCATTTCAAACGAAATTAACTTTGTTAATTTCGCTTGAAATGACACTTGGTCATTTCAAACGGAATTACATCAACTATATATAGGTGAGCATAGTGTGTCATTTGGAACGAAATTAGATCTTGTGATTCAGTAACGAAGTGTCACACCCCGATTTCCACATGTCACTTGTGGCCCCGGTGGGGAGTATCGTGACGTAGTTGAGATCATCATAGTCAAACAACACAATATAATAATGCACAGCGGAAGCAAAAGATAAATATATTACATTCCGAATATAAGTAATGTCAAAGTATTACAACGGAAGGTAAAGGATCCACAGGCGGATCAATAAAAGAAAACTGTTCAACAGACTTTAGGCATCTAGAACTTGCAAGATTCCCTAATGACGCCCTGAGCTCCCAGCCAATTACGCATAGTACCTGTCACTTAACCTTTTGGAAAATACGTCAGTTTACACTGGTAAATACAATTAACTGACTCATTTTGAAAAGAGTTTAAGAAAATTGATTTGAATGCACGTGGCACAAAATACCTTTTATAATTTGATTAAAAATGCACGAGGCAAAATTAATCTTTTATACTTGGGACAATTTTATTAATAAAGATCTTGTATCCGATTTACATGGTTGTCCAACATTTAGGGCCGGTGATTATACAATACAAGCCGGACAAGATTAATCGACACACCACAAATATAATCTCACAAGAAGATACCCTTACGAGTGAGTATACGTTATACATATGCAACAGGAGGTGTTTTGCCTACACCTTGTGCTTACGTCGTGGCCATTCACTTTTTAAAATGAGCCAAGGATATCCAGGACACGGTCATTAACCCCCAATGTTATTTGTTATCAATCAATACAGATTAAAACGGGATTATGCAATTTAATCATCTCCGATTAAAAGGTTTCTACACCCGACCAAGCGGTATTTTTATAATACCGTATCCCAAGCCCGTATAAGGGAAAATAAGTTAAAAGTATTTACCTGAGCTAGCAATGCAATTTATACTCAGCCGTATATTCTAATCAGCAAGCACAAGTACTTCTACTGGGGCTCTCAATCTGGAACGAAGGTTTTATTAACCTATTAAATTCCTAACGGGTCTTATTTAAGTCGTAACTTAGACCGGTTAGTTTTTAAGGAAAGGTTTACGGTTCAAAACGCATGATTAAGCGAAGACCGGAATAGGATGTGATTTAGACCCGACAAGTTTGGAGACTTGTATAATATGGGTAAACTAAACACATTCTGGATTTTGAGATAAAAACGATAACGTTTGACCCGTTTCGGCTAATTTATGCAAACTAGTTACATAAACCGAACCGAACGCGAATAACGCATGACGGGTAATCATGAGAGTCATATACAGGTTTCCTAAGTTAATTATGCCTCAAATATGTTGTGACATCAGTAAGATGTCTTTCATTATGCCCAAAACGTATTTAAACAAAACTAGGCCTCGTAGGGGTAGTTTGGTCATTTTAAAGGTTATAAAAGAGTTTAAGTATTTACCTGAGTTACAGGTCTGGTATAATCAGCGAAAATACTTATTTTGATAAGTTATAACAGTAGGATAAAGTATATATGTGAAATCTGTCAATTATAACCAAACTATGCACCGAAGGGGCATTTTGGTAATTTCACATAAGCCGTAAAGCTCAAAACTGAAGTCTGAGTTTATCAACCTTTGCTTACTGTTAAAATATTATAATTTGCCTCAAATATCAGTAGGTATCAACCCTTGTATGTTTAAAATAGTTTTAGTACATACTATGCGTTAAAACGCTTAAAAAAACGATTAAAGGCCATTTCCGGGTTCGATACTTAAATATGATATTTTTATATTTCCAGAAGGCTTAAAATAATTTATTTATCATATGTGATCAGTAGCAAAAGGTTTGGAGTCGTTTAGATATGTAAAACTCATTTTATAGCCCGTAAGGGCAAAACCGACAATTACCGGATTTAAGCCTACGCCTATAAGTTATGCTCAGCCTAAAATTGATTAAAAATATTTAAAGATCCCAAAATAATATATTAGATCAGTGGGTAATAGGTTTGATATCAAAAAGTAGGCTTAACTAGGCTATACGCTAATTACGCCGTTTAATTAACATGAAGCCTTCAATTTACGCTAATGAGCATAACTCTCAATCTACACCTCAAACTGATGTCAAACTTTGCATACAAGTTTATATATTAGTAACTAAGGTTTCTACACTTTTACATTTTTATAAATCACGTTTTAAGGTAATAAGGGCATAATGGTCAACATATGAGCATTTAACGGAAACACGTAAACGAATGGGTCAATCAATGAACCAACCACAGAGGGTTATGCTAACATGTAGCCTGGTCCTAAGGAAGCTCTAAGGCATTTCCAAATCATACTAAAGCGGGTCAGAACTGAAGTCAAAGCAAAAGTCAAAGCTTTGCGACTTTCGGTTCCGAATCGGTTCAAAACAGAAAGTTGTCGAATCAAACAAGCTTAGACAAGTTCTTATGCTTATTATCAAGTTATATGAATGATAAAATAGGTTACACGCCTTTTACATCGTTAATTATGCGTTAAACGAAAGATTACATTTCTGTTGACTTTTTCTAATCATCTTTGACTCGACAAACGACCTAGTTAGGATGGGAATCAGTGGATGCCCTTTTAAGGGTTTAAAGCCCACATAATTACTAACTTATAACTACCTTTGATTCAGCTTAACACTGAACCGTCAAGGATTTATTGATAAGTCAAACCGTAATTACGACGGTTTGACTTTTAAGCTATAATCTAAACAAAACTTAATTAGAGAAGGTTATGCTTACTTACAAGTGTCTAATGGATGATTAGGAAGGCTTGGAATCAGCTTTGATGTTCCAGAGTTGATCAGAAATGAGTTTGAGAATGTAAGAAACATGGAGGCCTTATATAGTGGTTGTAATTACCACAAAATGTTGACAACTAAGGCTATGACTGACCATAACATACTTACAAGTGTCCCTAGTACCCTAAAAACATTTTAGGGGTCGCCCAAGATTGAGAATTACCAGCAAGATCGGTTAAAATTGCGCAAAACAGGCTGCTGCCCGTTTTTCTGGTTCTGGGCGCCTGACGCGGCCCGCCTCGCGTTTAACAGATTCTAACGCGGGCCGCCTGGGCCTGAAATTCTGATTTTTCCATTTTTGTTATTTTGCAACTTGTCCCTTGGCTTCACGAAAGGGCAACCAAGGTTATTTCTTGCATTTTGACCCCCTTATTTTTATATACAAGGGCTTTAGGACTTATGCCCACTTTGCCAAGTCCTTGGACACTTCCGGTTAACCCGAAAAGTCTTAACTTTCAACGTTAACGCTTTAACCCCTCGCACACGAATTTGATCATAACTTTCTCATACGATAACGAAACTTTATGAAATTTATACCACGCATTCTAGTGAGCATAATTAACATTTACAAAGCTTCGGGTGTGTTAAAAGGTCACTCAGAGGTATAATTTAAACATGTTGACACATTTAACCCCTGTAGATTGTAATTGCTCACTTTTAGCTTCGCATGATCCATGATTTATTCGTTTGATGTCATAAACATCATGTAGGGTTAATGTACAATATATTTATTCACCGTTGACATTCAGAACTCGTATTTTTCATATACTTTTCATGATTGTCAACTTCAGTCCTTTCTGAACATTCTTTCACACATTCAAGCATATGACACGTGTCAACACATTATAGGACGTGAATTTTCGAGGTGTTACATCCTCACCCCCTTAAAAGAAATCTCGACCTCGAGATTTGTTAAAGTAAAGGAAGTATTTTCTGCCTTATATTGGGCTTAATCTCCCCCGGTACCTTTGAGCCTCTAAGGCACTCCAATTGACCTTTATAATAGGTACATTTATCTTTTTGGAGTTTCTAATCCTGTTGATCCTTAATCGACACAGGTTGCTCATACTATCGTAGTTCTGCATATCATAATATGATAGTGCTTTTTGACTTATTGGCGAAACACATCCTTCAGCCACTGGTGTGTAATGTATTGCGAGCTCCGCCAAGCTTCTTAAATAGGTTTTAGCTCGTAAGCTACTTAATATTGATACATTCGATTTCCTTCGAATGGTTCTATATACTCAGAGCTTAACTAGCCTTAAAATTTAACAATTTGGCACACCCTTCCTGGGTGATATTTTTTTTTTCTTTTTGTTGAACTTTATTCCTTAACAAGAATTTAGGAGATTTGCTATTTTCATTAATTCTTTATTTTCTGCCGAAAACTGGCAACTTACAATCGATTCTGGATTTGTATGATCTTATTTGTTGTTTCCTAGGCAACTTTCAGATCCTGATAATTGGTCTTACCAATTTCCCATCTAATAATAGATGTTTAAAATTTCATCTTTACAAGGTCTCCAAGGGAGCAACCTTGGTGCTTACATATAAACGATTATAGAAAAGCTTATCTTAAGGTGAGATGGTTATTCCAACCACTGCTTAAAACTAATCTTAAGAGTAGCTAATCCTTATAGCTAGTTGAATAACTCAACGATCCTGGGTAGTTGATGGCGATTCTTAATCGTTGTTAAAAATAGGGCTGCGGTAATGAGTGCATAAGCAAAATGAACCGTCTTTCTTATCTAACAATATTAAATTCTCAGAATATTGAGTTAGGCTATACGAACCCTCTTTTTTAAAATTTACTTAATCAGGTTTTTGGTTATTCCATAACCAGCATGGAGTTCTTACAACACTCTAACCCAAAGCGGGATGTTAATCCTAACTCTACTTGCCTCTCGAGAGGTAAACAGGATAGTCTTAGGAGAAGATAATCAAGATACAAGGAGATTACTGAGATTTCCATATCTCAGGCTCCAGTTCACTCATCAACGCTTGTGTCTAATAAGTGACACATTTATGTTATGAGTCCACATATTTCTTTACCAGGGAATATTTATTTGGACAATTCCATTCTGGATATCTTCTTTGGGTACCATTAGTTGACTTTAGTACCATATGATCATTGGGATATCTTTGTGGTTCCATGCATTAAACATCCATACTGATCAGGCATGGAAGCAATCTATGGAACTTATTAAGATACACCAATCCTCATATAGCGCTTTTGTCATACCATTCGGTATTCGAAATCGATAGAGATTAAAGAGATATCAACTATGTGTGCTTATATTTAATCAGAATGGAAATTTTTACAAACTAGGCACCTAGCTCGGTTGGCTAGGCGCGCGAAAGGATGTGGCCTAGACCCAGGTTCGATTCCGGGGACGGCCGGTTCCACCATTTTTTTTATACTTATAGTTTATGAAGGATTTACTGGTATCCGAACCAAAATAAAAACTCTTAGTATTTAAATTACTGATAAAATGCCAAGGAATGTACCTGATGCCATTATTTATGGACTAGCTCAGGCATTTTAGGCGCTTTCAATTTTAGGCTTTACTTTCTCCGCCGCATTTCCTTTGACAGATTTAGGGCACGTAGTCTTGATGTGGCCTTTCTCATTACAGCCGAAACAGACTGCATTCTTCATGTCCTTACAGTCCAACGTTTTATGTCCCTTAGACTTGCAGATCCCACAAGCCCTGGGCTGCGATTTGGATTTTGGTTCGAACCTGCATTTCCCATAGTGGCGCTTCTTGCAGGTCTCACATACTGGTTTCTGGTCGGACTTTTGTTTGTTCTTTTTCTTAGAACTCTGGGAGTTATCTACCTCCCTTTTCCTTTTTAGTTCATCCTTTGCATCAGAGGCATGAACGAGATCCTCCTTAAGGGTAAGGAAATGTGGTCCTAGATAAAATTTGGACCGAGCAGCATGGGGCTCCTTTAACTTTTTCACAGCCTTCTTCACAGCTTTTCCAACGGCTGCGTCTATCATAGTTTGAAGAACATCTTTGGAAATTCTAAGGTTTACAATTTCAGCATCATTAGCATGCGTCGCGTCATCAATGGCGCGATTGACTGTTGTCTTATCCGAGTTTGCCATACTCGATATTGGTTCCTGATACCGATAAAACAATTTCTTAGTTGAAATCCAACAACTGCTATTTTTCATTCTGATGGCCTTAATATAGACTAACCATGGTGTCAATAACCTATACAGGCTATTATAGCACTAACATTCTTAATGAACGTTATTTAAAATATATTAATATTACTTAGCCTAGGTCGCAAAAGACCATCAATGGCATTAAAGATTTGGACCTAGTCCATCACTTTTCTGACAGAGGATCAACACGTCACATCTGTCTTTATTATATTAAAGAATTTAGGTAGCTTGAAAGCTTGCCATAGGAATATCAGAAAAGAGTGATTCCTATTAGATATAAAATATCCATCTAAGGTTTGTTGGAGCATTTTCTAAAGTATCATCGGCCAATTTCTACCTCGTATTAAATGACCGAAGTCCTAATCAGGCGGAGACAACAGTTCTCTATAGTTATTGTTCAATATTGAATCATATGTGCCAGTATCAAGTAAATTTCTGCATAACTGCTTGATAAGGAAAGGTACCTGCTATATAGTTATCCTTCTGCACCATTTCCTGGCGTTCATCCGGAAGACTCATGCGTTTATTTTCCTGGCCTCTCCCGGCTTCTTTATAAGCTTTGGGCAGTTGGTTTTGATGTGCCCTTCCTCGTTACAATTGTAACATGTGGCGTTCTTTAACCTCTTGCAATCTAAGGTTTTGTGACCCTTGGTCTTGCAAATTCCACACAATTTAGCACGTGGGTCGATTGTACATTTTCCAAAATGTTGCTTTTTGCAGTTACTGCATTTGGGTCTGTTATCAGACTGACTCGAGTTCTTCCTAAACTCGGAATCCTTCCCGCGCTCAGAGTTTCCCTTCTTCTTCTTGTTATATCGATGAGAGTTTTCCTCCTCTCTTTCTCTTCTTCCCTCGCCAGAAGCCTTAACAGACTTAATTCTAATTGCATCTAAGGTGAGAGATAAGGATAAGTCCACCGCGGACCTATATGTGGTTGGCCTAGATGCTTTAACATTTCCTTTTATCTCTGGTGCTAGGACTCCAATGAAACGCGCTATGCGTTTAGGTTCAGGGGTGACTAAATAAGGAACTAGGCGGGAGATAGTGTTGAAACTTGTCACATACGCCTGGCAATCTAAATCCTCCATGACTAGAGTCAAGAAGTCTGATTCTATATTTTCTACCTCATGCTGGGGGCAATAGTTTTCCTTGACTAATGCAACAAATTGATCCCAAGATAAGTTGTAGAGTAGAACTTTTCCCGTGGCTTGGAGCAATGATCTCCACCATGCCAACGCTTCTCCTTTGAATGATTGTGAAACAAATTTCACAACATCTTGCTCCGCACAACCGCTGATGTCAACAACAGCGTCCATCTCATCGAGCCATGTCATGCAATCGATGGCCCCTTTTTCTCCTGTAAAGTCTCTAGGCTTGCAGGAGGCAAAATATTTATATGAACAGGTCTTAACTGGTGCCTCTTGATGGAACACAACCTGTCTAGACGGAATACTCCTTTGATTTGACAAGTCATGAACATCGTCCTCCCTTGACTCATGTGTTTTAGGAGGGGGCTTACTACGAGCCATAGATAGAGTCTTGGAGTGGGTATCATTTGATTCATCATACTGTCTATCAAGAGCTCGAGTAACAGCATAATCTATTATTGCCTGCAGTTCTGCTCCAGTTACATTAATTCTGGTAGTATCGTTGCTCTCCTTCAAGTGGTTGTTAACTTCATCTAGTCCAGCCATGTAGCTTGATTACTACATAAATATTAACAATGATTTATTCAGAGGTTTTTATGGAATCATCATCTTTGACGATTCATCAACCATGGTAATATAAACCATATTGGTTAACTTGTTAGTTATATTTAATTAGTATTTTCCATGATAATTTTATCCTAGTTATGAAACATTAAGGATATTGAAGTGGCGCAAAAGGCCTAGTCACAAGGACAGTTCTAAATTTTATAAGCCATGATTTCAGAGAATCAAGGCATTAAGGTTTGAATCAAGTTCATTACCTTCTCTTGACAGGGAGTTGTAAATTTATAAACTGGACTCGATCTTAAAACTACAAAAAGACAACTTTAAAAATAACTTTAAACTAGACAATCTAAGTTTTAAATTTATAAACTGGACTCGATCTTAAAACTACACCACACAACCGGCAAGTGTACCGATCAGTATAATATAGTTAAAGGAAGTCCGGATGTCGAACCCACAGGACACTATTTAATTACGTTAATTAATTTATTTACACTAAAAATTACACAACAATAAATATTTTTATATTTTTGTTTGAAAGGGGGGGGGGGTTGCTTTTAAAATAAAGATTTGCAAATTAATTAAAATCTATTTAATAATGATGAGCTAAAAACAAATTAAGGCAAAGGTTTGATTTTATGGTGATAAAGGACTATCTAGGTTGGAATCCCACTTGTTAATAACATATTTTCTACCGGATAATTGTGTGATATGAAACCGGGATCTTTAAATATTAAATCCTAAGAGAAAACGTATAGGATTCCCAATCCTTCTCGGGAAGACACCTATGTAACTCTAAAGATTTATTTTTATTACCGGTTGACTAGACTTCCTTTCGGTTATCTAGTGTTCTAGAAAAGTGCTTGGAAAGACTAACTACCTCTCGGTTAGAAATCTAAAGCAATTTAAGAAACTTGATTTGGTTTAATAGACAAGTAATGATAATGAAACTAAAACCGGGTTTCTTTCAAAACACAATCCTAGTAATTTACCATACTAGACCTATTAATATCTTTATACCTTTGGGCGCTAAGGATAGTAGCACATTAAAACCGGACTAATTCTTGATCATTATTTCTATGGTTTATTGGCCATTTTACCATAAGATTACCCAAACCCGCGAAGACTTGAAAATCAACATTAATTCTTTTTATGAAAGACATTCAACGGAATTTATGTGAAATAAATTATCAAAATATTAACCAAGTTAAAATATGCATATACACCAAACTAGAAACTTAAATTATTTACTTAACTAGAACAAACCATAATCACACAATAACCGGTAAAAAACTACATTTTTAACAAGTGTTCATCATAACCTAGATAGTTTTAAGTGATTAGCCGACAATCATAATTATGCAAATTAAAACATTAATCTTAAAAACAGAATTCATGGCAAAATATGGAAAACAAAGGAAACAAGAATGAAATAGGAAAATACAACCCTTAATTCTTAAATCCCGATTGCTCCCAGCTTCTCCCGTTGATTCCCACCTTTTCGTTCCCTTTTCAAATGCTCCTGAATGCCTCCACTTATACGAACTCCTTAGAAAATTAAATATAATTTATGACTGTAGCTCACATGGCTCAATAACTCCCTTTTCACGAAGCAGGTTGGCTGGCATTGCTTTTGGCGGCCCATGTGGATTGAAAGAATAAAATTCTTTCTTTTAAATTCTTTTGTTCCCTTTCCAACCCAACTCCCACAACAAACTAATAATGATAGCAGCCTTTTATTTTGTGTTGTGTTCTGTCTTTATTAATTGCCTTCACAAATATATAATATATATTCTTTCTCTTTTCTTTTGATAATTCGTTGTTCCCTTTCACAAATAGTATAATATTTTCCTTTTTCCTATTAATATATGAGATAAGTGGGTTCGGCCCAATCAAGGAAAATAGTAGCAATTTTAATTCGGTCTCTGGCATTCTACTATGCCCAACTGGCTGGTTATTTCCTTATTACTTGTTTTTGCTCCATTTGCACCAGGACCTGGCAAAACACACAAGAATATAATATAACACTAAAAATTAAATAAAAACAAATAAAAACTATACAATAATTATACATTTCACACTGGACAAATATGTGTAATTTACTACACATCAAATATCCCCACACTTAACCTTTTGCTTATCCCCAAGCAAAGTCTTAAACAACTGTACTAACTGACATTTAAACGGTTATTTCAAAATGGAAAATTAAACACATAAAAATTAATGTACATAAATGATTTAAAATTAGCTAATAATGATAGAGATGAGAAAACTAAATGTGATTTTTCAAAAATAGAGTTTTATCATCAATTACTCACTTACTTGCATCTTTGATTTGCTTCCCTCGGCTCACTTGTGTAAACTAGTGAATGGTGCACTAGTAATTTTCTGTGATCACTCAAATGCCGGGCCATATAGTAACATTATCATAAGCTTGTAATGAAATCTCATCTTTACCAATTAACATATAAAAATCATATAAATCAAGAGGACTTTTATTGTGGGTTGTAACGTGGCTAGGGTTTAAAGGGAGGAATATATGGCTATTTACTGGGTGAAGTGTTTCAATCCGGTCTAGCAAATTATCCTAACAAACCTTACACTAATTTTTTTTATAATACATACTCACAACCAAGTGACTCTTTTATGGCCAGATCGTCAAGACCCGTTTTATCCAAGATGTGAATCAAATCTTCCTTAATCCTGTAGTGAACATTACTTCCAACTCTAAAGGACCGTTCGGCATCGAGCCTAATAGCCCCCATCCTCATTAGAAGCGTGTATTCATGTTGGGATTCAGTTTGACTTCTTCTACATCTTCCTGCGTGAGACCAGTTTCCACATCCCATGTATTTGTCATATCGTTTTGCTCTTCTTTTCATAGCACTTTTGGATGTCCCACAAAATGGTGGCGTTTGTTCTTGTTGTCGCCACTTTTTTCTAAATTCATTACTTAAGTGAAATATTTTCTCTCTTAGCTCTGTAGGTAATCTTGGTTTCGCGAATTGTAGACAGCAAAGTAAATTGAAATCAAATGAATGCATCTCCAGTTCTTTTAAGGTCTGCCGATAAAAGACCAAACTAAATTCCTATGAAAGGAAAATTATACTAAACCGGAATTCACACATGGGTTTAAAACAAATGAACAGAACAAGGCTCAACATGGTTTACTAGTGGATAACATTTTTTTTAAAGGTTTAAAAGAAAAGGGTGAATAACTGGGTTAATCCTATTGACTCTATCCTCTTTATACAATTTTATAGTTAATGATTTTGACAAGTATATCCAAGACAAGTTCTGAAATGTATACTATTATGCGGCACACTCAATCAAATAAAGTCTTAAGCATATGATGAATGCTCGAGAAAGGCTCAAAACTCACTAAAATTGGGTGTGTATTTTAGATGCAAATTTATGAATAATTAGAAAAATTTCTATTTATGAAAAACACTTTAACATTTTCTCATATGTACAATTATTAGATAAAAATACATCAAATATGCACAAAAATAAAACAATAATTATACACATTTTTTTTATTTATTTAATTAATTTTTTTAGACAAATTCTAAGACTTAAATGATAGTTTCCCATCCCCACACTTAAACTCTACATTGCCCTCAATGTAAGATGGAAAACAACTCAAAAACTAAAATAAATAAGAAATAAAAGAAAAAGGGCAAATTGGAAAGGACTTAGCTGGTTATATGATGTATAAACTCCATACTCTTGTCCAATCCAGCTCGATCGTATAGCATTTCGGTAGCGATCGGCTTTGACTCTGACTAGTACTCTTTGTAAATTCCTTGAAATTTGGTGTACAGCTCCGAAATCACCCGAATGGAGATTGAGTACGGGTGGTGTGATTCAAACCTGCATAAACAAAAACAAGCAAAAACCAAAGCAGTACCGAAAAAAAAAAATGACTCAAAAACTGCTAAATTAGACTCATAAACAGTGACTCAAAACATACATAAAACTAACTATCTACTCTAATCTTGAGTTTTCACTCAAGATCCTAAACGATGGTGATTGGTGGGACATCGAGACGAGTTACCTCCGTCTCGGTGGTGTTAATTGGTCCTCCTAGGTAATGTTTCAACCTATGTCCATTCACCTTCCAAGTGCCTCCATCCGCTTCATTCCTTAACTCAATTGT
Source organism: Helianthus tuberosus (assembly GCA_030545235.1). Taxonomy (NCBI): domain Eukaryota; kingdom Viridiplantae; phylum Streptophyta; class Magnoliopsida; order Asterales; family Asteraceae; genus Helianthus; species Helianthus tuberosus. Next base: position 51,725,387 of record CM060364.1, read on the forward strand.
TCCGTATGGAAATACTTCCTTTACCACGTATGGTCCCGTCCACTTTGACTTCAACTTACCGGAAAACATCTTCAACCTCGAGTTATACAAAAGCACTTTGTCACCGATTTTAAACTCTTTCAACCTCTTTAACTTTCTATCGTGTAACGCCTTCGTTTTCTCTTTTATGTTCCATGATCGTTCTTATGCGGCGTCTCTAAGTGCCTCCAATTCATGAATTTGGAAATAACGTTTCCTAGCTGCATCCGTAAGGTCGAGATTAACGGTTTTAAGAGCCCAAAGTGCTCGGTGCTCTATTTCGACCGGAAGATGGCAAGCTTTGCCATAGACTATCATGAATGGAGTGGTCCCTAAAGGTGTTTTGTAAGCGGTTCGAAACGCCCACAATGCATCGTCAAGTTTATCCGACCAATCCTTTCTACTATTTCCAACGGTTTTTTCTAGGATTCGTTTGATTCCGCGGTTGGCATTTTCAACTTGACCGCTCGTTTGTGGGTGGTATGCGGTGGACAATCGATGAGTTACACCGTAGCGTGCCAATGTCTTTTCCATGAGGGTGTTGCAAAAATGAGTACCACGATCACTGATTATCGCTTTAGGTGTACCGAAACGAGTGAAGAGTTTCTTAAGGAACTTTACCACTACTCTTGCGTCATTTGTGGGTAACGCTTGAGCTTCTACCCACTTTGAAACATAGTCGATTGCTACAAGAATGTACCTATTCCCACTAGAAGAGGGAAATGGTCCCATGAAATCGATGCCCCATACATCAAGATTTCAACAACTTGAATTGGATTTTGAGGCATCTCATCCTTGGATGAGATATTGCCGGTACGTTGGCAACGATCACAAGTCTTTACAAACTCTAGAGCATCCTTCACTACCGAAGGACAATAGAAACCACAATCAAAGACTTTTTGTGCAGTAGTGTGTGGACCATGGTGACCTCCTGTTAGACCTTCATGTATGTGCTTTAGAATTTCCAAACCTTCCTCTTTACTCACACATCTTCTCAAAATTCTATCACCTCCTATCCTGAAGAGATAGGGATCATCCCAAATATATTTTCTTGCATCTCGGAAAAACTTCTTCTTTTGTTGGGTGGTCATACCCCTCAATACACTCCATTTGCTAGGTAATTTGCCAAATCAGTGAACCATGGCATACCTTCTTTTTCAGCTGCAACAAAATCTATATGCTTGTGAGGGAACTTATCCCCAATTGCTTCCTCATGAATTTCCTCTCTTTTAGGATCCTCCAAACGTGACAAGTGATCTGCGGCCATGTTCTCTGCTCCCTTCTTGTCCTTGATTTCTATATCGAATTCGGAGAGTAAGAGAATCCATCGAATGAGACGGGGTTTTGCGTCTTTCTTTTTGAAAAGATAACGCAAAGCTGCATGATTGGTGAAAACAATGGTTTTGGAAAGAACGAGGTAGGAACGAAATTTATCGAATGCGAATACTACGGCGAGAAGTTCCTTTTCGGTGGTGGTATAGTTCTCTTGTGCATCATTAAGAGTTTTACTCGCGTAGTAGATCGGATGAAAGTGTTTGTCGATCCTTTGTCCTAAAACTGCTCCTACGGCGTAATCACTAGCATCACACATGAGTTCAAAAGGTAAACTCCAATTGGGTGAGATAAGAATGGGTGCACTCACAAGTTTTTCCTTAAAAAATTCAAATGCTTTAAGACACTCCTCATTAAAGACAATGGGTATGTCTTTTTCAAGGAGTCGTGTTATGGGGCGCGTGATCTTTGAAAAATCCTTAATGAAACGCCTGTAAAAGCCCGCATGACCAAGGAAACTGCGAACGGACTTCACATTTGTCGGTGGAGGAAGCCTACTGATGGTTTCTATCTTGGCCCTATCCACCTCTATTCCGGCTTTTGAAATTTTGTGTCCCAACACTATTCCTTCTGTCACCATGAAGTGACATTTCTCCTAGTTAAGCATCAAATTGGTCTCTACACATCTCTTCAACATCCTGTCAAGATTTAGAAGGCACTGATTGAAAGTGGTACCATAAACCGAGAAGTCATCCATGAAAACTTCCATAGAAGTTTCAAGCATGTCTTGGAATATGGCAACCATGCATCGCTGAAAGGTTGTCGGAGCGTTACATAACCCGAAAGGCATGCGTCGGTACGCATACGTGCCGTAAGGGCATGTGAATGTTGTCTTTTCCTGATCCACGGGTGCAATGGGGACCTGGAAGTATCCTGAAAATCCGTCAAGAAAACAGTAGAACTGTTGACCCGCTAGACGCTCCAACATTTGGTCAATGAACGGTAGAGGGAAGTGATCTTTTCGGGTGGTGTCATTCAATTTTCGGTAGTCAATGCACACACGCCAGCCGGTAACGATTCTAGATGGAATAAGCTCATTCTTTTCGTTCATGATTACCGTCATTCGACCTTTCTTTGGGATAACTTGAGTGGGACTAACCCACGGCGAATCAGAGATGGGGTAGATCACACCTGCATCTAACAACTTCATGACGTCTTTGTGGTTGTACCACTGGTTTGTAATCTTCTTCCATGAGTATCTGGTGGGTAGAATATGTCGGACTTATGCCTTTGATATCTAAAAGTCTCCAAGCAATGGCCTCCTTATTCTATTTCAACACCTCTATTAACCGAGATTTTTCTTCCTCCACTAATTTTGATGAAATAATGACGGGAAAGTTTGACTCGTCACCTAGAAATGCGTATTCCAAATGGGAAGGAAGGACTTTAAGCTCAAGTGGGGCGGGTGTTTCAATGAGAATTTTCTCGCTCTCTTCCCCAACTTCTTTTAAATCGAAAGTGTCAGGAACCCAGTCGGTCCCTTCCTCGTCTTCACTTTCTTCAACAACTTCCTCAGCTTCTGCAACAATCTTTTCTTCCACCAAATCGGCTCCACTAATGAATTTGAAACAATGGTCAACGTATGATAAGAATGATTCGATGAAATAGACTGAATGACATGGACTAAAATCGTCGAAACCACTAGGGTGTTGCATGGAACGGGCTACCTCGAATGTTACCTTTTCCTCACCAACTTGAAGAGTGATTTTACCGTCGAAAACATCAATGATGGCTTTTGCGGTACGCAAGAATGGACGTCTTAAAATGATAGGAACTCTTTCATCAGCTTCCATATCAAGGATGACAAAGTCTACAGGAAAGACGAATTTATTAACCTTAACTAAGAGATTTTCAACTATGCCACGTGGATATTTGACTGATCGATCGGCTAAAGATAAGGACATGCGGGTAAGTGATAACTCTCCTAGGCTTAATCTAGCGTACATTGAATAGGGCATAAGGTTTATACTCGCACCTAGATCGGCTAAGGCTCTACACTCGGTGTCACTCCCGAAAAGACATGGAATGGTGAAAAGGCCCGGGTCCGTCAATTTTTCCGGCACCTTATTCAAGACTACAGCTGAACACCCCCCATTCAAAGGGATGTTAGAAAGCTCTCCAAGCCTATCTTTACGTTTCAAAAGATCTTTTAAGAATTTTGCGTATTTGGGCATGGATTGAAGAGCTTCAATGAAAGGAAGATTGATTTTTAACTGCTTGAACATGTCAAGAAATTGCTCGTATTCTTTGGTATACTTCTGACTCTTAAGACGAGCGGGATATGGGATACGTGAAAGATCTACGACGGGTGGTTGCTTAACCTCCATGGGTTGCTTTTTCTTGCTCCTTTTGACTTGAGGTTTCTCGGTGTGTGCGGTACTTGCTGTGTTTAACCTGTTTTGCACCTTACCGGGGGCTTCCATCTCGATTTCTTCATCTACAGGCTCCTCCTCTTCCTCAACTCTCTTGTTCCTGATTACCTCTCCTAAGGTTCTGCCACTTCGAGTGGAAATAGCTTTCAATTGGCCAGATGGGTTTTGTTGGGTATTGCCTGAGAATTGACCGGGAGGTCTTTCTTGCAATTGACGGGAAATATCTTCGATTTGCCTCTGAAGATCTAAGAAGTTTGAATGATTATTCTTGAGGAGAGCAGCATGGTCTTCTAAGATTCTTTGTGTGGATTGGTCTTTAACAAGTAACTGGGACAACATGGATTTAATCTCGTCTAGACCACTACCCAAGTCTTGGTTGTTTGAACCTTGACTATTTGAACCCCCACTTTGATATTGCCTATTTGATCCTCCTGATCCAAACTGAACCTGTGAACCCCCACAAGAGAACTGACCCTGATTGTTTAAACCCCCACTATAGAATTGACCATGCCCCCTGTTTTGATTTGAATTTGCTTGGAAACCAGGGGGTTACCAGAAGAACGGAACGTATTATTGTTGTTACGCCAATTTGAACTAAAGTTGGAGTTATTATTGAAAAGATTTGTTGGACCTCGGGTTTGACCTGTTATGAATTCAACTTGCTCAACAGTGAGCGTGGGACATTCAATTGTATCATGACCTCCTCTGCAAACCTCACACCTATCTACCCTTGCTTCCAAATCTTGGATCTTCTTGCTCAACTCTTTCTTAAATCTCTCAAAAAGAGCGGCTACCGTTTTTTCTATTCTAACTTGGTGTACTCCTCGAGTGGCCGTGGGGGTACTCGTCATAGGAACGGAAGTCCTGGCGGTAGATCGATGATCGATATCCGAGTGTGCGAAACTTTCGAAAAGGTCGTTACAGTCGGCCACTGTCTTTTTTCCCATGAGATGGCCTCCTGCAGAAGTGTCAAATCGTGCGCGGGTTTCTGGAGTGAGACCGTTGTAGAATTTCTCTACGAGTGCCCAGTCGGATAAACCGTGATGAGAACATCGGGAAAGCAAAGTTTGGAATCTCTCCCAAGCAAGATGGTATGGCTCGTCAGGCTCCATTCTGAACGAGTGGATTTGATCGCGAAGGCGAGATGCTTTTGCGGGTGGAAAATATTTTGCAAGGAAAGCATCTCGAAGACCTGCCCAAGTGGTAAACGTGTTCGGTGGTTGCGAATTAAGCCAGGTGGCTGCACGTCCTGCTAATGAAAAAGGAAATACTTGAAGAAAACGTACGTCATTTCCGGCACCTTCAAGATTGAAAGTGTTGCAGAGGCGTGTAAGGCGGTTTATATGTGCTGGAGCGTCCTCGTCGTCACGACCATGGAATTGGCATGAATTGGTTATGGCGGTCATGATATAAGACGGAATTTGCCAAGATTTTTCATTGTTTATTTCAGGAATTTGGATTGGTGAATTTGCTCCAGTGAAACCGACAGTAGAATGCTTGTGTACGGTTTGATTATTAGCCATTTCGAAATAGGGTGGCGGACTTGAAGAGCCGGAGATTTCTAAGGAATCAGACTCTGTTTCTGTTTCGGTTTCAAAGTAAGGATTTACAAAAACTTGGTATCTACTTGTGTTACCTGATTCTCCTTCCTGATTGATTGTTTGTCGGCTGAACAGAAGTTCAGGATCGTCTCGTGGCTCGAATTCAGGTGCTCCACGGGAGCGCGTGTGTCGCATAAACTAAGGAAACTTTAACCAGGAATCGGAAAGAAACAAGTAAACACACTCTAACAAATGATTCAATAAAAATTAAAAATGCAAATAAAACGAAAATACAAAATACAATAATGATATTTAGACTCCTATGACTCACACAAAACAAATAGCACGTAGATGTCAATTAAATGTAAACAAAATAATTAACGCAATCGCCAAAGTGTCCCCGACAACGGCGCCAAAAACCTGATGTGCAGGAAGCGGTATGTTAAAAACTTGTAAAAAAATGGTTAAATAAAAGATGACTCAAAAATAAACTTTAGACATGCTTTGGCCTAATAGGTATCGGTACTCTCATTGATAGTCCCCAGGTAGGCAACGGGTCCTTTTATTTGGATTTGTACGAATGCCAGCCTAGACAGAAGTTCTCAACTACCGGTACTTACCCCTTCCAGTTACTACATGTCCGGCACAAAAAACGCATTTTTACAAATAAAATACAAAAAGACAACTTTAAAAATAACTTTAAACTAGACAATCTAAGTTTTAAATTTATAAATTGGACTCGATCTTAAAACTACACCACACAACCGGCAAGTGTACCGATCAGTATAATATAGTTAAAGGAAGTCCGGATGTCGAACCCACAAGACACTATTTAATTACGTTAATTAATTTATTTACACTAAAAATTACACAACAATAAACATTTTTATATTTTTATATTTTTGTTTGAAAGGGGGGGGGGGGTTGCTTTTAAAATAAAGATTTGCAAATTAATTAAAATCTATTTAATAATGATGAGCTAAAAACAAATTAAGGCAAAGGTTTGATTTTATGGTGATAAAGGACTATCTAGGTTGGAATCCCACTTGTTAATAACATATTTTCTACCGGATAATTGTGTGATATGAAACCGGGATCTTTAAATATTAAATCCTAAGAGAAAACGTATAGGATTCCCAATCCTTCTCAGGAAGACACCTATGTAACTCTAAAGATTTATTTTTATTACCGGTTGACTAGACTTCCTTTCGGTTATCTAGTGTTCTAGAAAAGTGCTTGGAAAGACTAACTACCTCTCGGTTAGAAATCTAAAGCAATTTAAGAAACTTGATTTGGTTTAATAGACAAGTAATGATAATGAAACTAAAACCGGGTTTCTTTCAAAACACAATCCTAGTAATTTACCAAACTAGACCTATTAATATCTTTATACCTTTCGGCGCTAAGGACAGTAGAACATTAAAACCGGACTAATTCTTGATCATTATTTCTATGGTTTATTGGCCATTTTACCATAAGATTACCCAAACCCGCGAAGACTTGAAAATCAACATTAATTCTTTTTTTGAAAGACATTCAACGGAATTTATGTGAAATAAATTATCAAAATATTAACCAAGTTAAAATATGCATATACACCAAACTAGAAACTTAAATTATTTACTTAACTAGAACAAACCATAATCACACAATAACCGGTAAAAAACTACATTTTTAACAAGTGTTCATCATAACCTAGATAGTTTTAAGTGATTAGCCGACAATGATAATTATGCAAATTAAAACATTAATCTTAAAAACAGAATTCATGGCAAAATATGGAAAACAAAGGAAACAAGAATGAAATAGGAAAATACAACCCTTAATTCTTCAATCCCGATTGCTCCTAGGTTCTCCCGTTGGGGACAAGCAAACATTTAAGTGTGGGGATATTTGATGTGTAGTAATATACACATATTTGTCCAGTGTGAAATGTATAATTATTGTATGGTTTTTATTTATTATTTTTAGTTTTAGTATTATATTATATTATCTTGTGTTTGGCTAGGTCCAGGTGCAAATGGAGCGAAAAAGAGTAATAATTAAATGACCAGCCAGTTGGGCAGAGTAGAATGCCAGAGACCGAAGCAAATTTGCAGCTATTTTCTGTGAGTGGGTCGGGGCCACTATCTCTATTTTTTATGTTAAAGGGCTGCCATTCATATATTATTATATATATTGTTGGAGTTCAACTAAAAGGAAAAAAAGGGTAGAGACACTAATTCGCAAGAGTTGGCTGCCATTATGAATTGCTTAGGAAAGTTGTTTTCGATGGGACCAAGAAAAAAGAACATCACATTATAGCACAAGATGGGTCAACATCAATTAAATATTGGGAGACATAAACCAGTGGGAGACTATATCATTCAAACTTTTCATAATGGAAGACATGGACCAAATTAAACGCACAATGGAACTTTAGTGGTGAATTAATTAAGCTAAATGAAGGCTATAAATAGCCACTTGAAAGCCTAGGAACGAGGACATTCTCAATTCACTAGAATTGATACAAGAAGTTCAAGGAGTAATCTTGTATGCATTCATAGCAAGTTGTGGTGAAGTCTTGAAAGCGGGAATCAACGGGAGAAGCTCGGGAACAATCGGGATTGAAGAATTAAGGGTTGTAATTCTCTTATTTCATCCTTGTTTCTTTTGTTTTCCATATTTTGCCATGAATTCTGTTTTTAAGATTAATGTTTTAATTTGCATAATTCTGATTGTTGGCTAATCACCTTAAACTACTTAGGTTGTGATGAACACTTTTTAAAAATGTAATTTTTACGCCGGTTATTGTGTGATTATGGTTTGTTCTTGATGAGTAAATAATTTAAGAAACTAGTTTGGTGTTTATGCATATTTTAACTTGGTTAATATTTTGATCATATATTTCACATAAATTCCGGTGAATGTCTTTTCACAAAAAGAATTAATGTTAGCGGGTTTAGGTAATCTTATGGTAAAATGGCCAATAAACCATAGAAATAATGATCAAGAATTAATCCGGTTTTAATGTTCTACTATTTTTAGCGCCGAAAAGTATAAAAATATTAATAGGTCTAGTTTAGTGTGTTACTAGGATTGTGTTTTGAAAGAAACCCGGTTTTAGTTTAATTATCACTAACTTGTCTATTAAACCAAATCAAGTTCCTTAAATTACTTTAGACTTACAACCGAAAGGAAGTTAGTCTTTCCAAGCACTTTTCTAGAACACTAGATAACCGACAGAAAGTCTAGATTAACCGGTAATAAAAATAAATCTTTAGAGTTACATAAATGTCTTCCTGAGAAGGATTGGGAAACCTATTTGTTTTCTCTTAGGATTTAATATTTAAAGATCCCGGTTTCATATCACATAATTATCCGGTAAAAAGCATGAAGTAAAAGAACATATTCTCCAATCGCCTTCACAGCAACTCTTTGTCGATTGCCAACATGGACCTCCAAGTCGCCCTGTTTCAGCTTCTTTATCTTTCTTAGCCCCTGCAAAGCATTACAAATGTGAAAACCACATCCTGTGTCAAACACCCATGTTTTGCCAGAAAAAGAAAAGATTTCAATAACAAATATACCTGAGGACTCTCCTCCTGAAGCCTTGGCTTGCTTCAGTTCAGCCAAATACTTAGGACAGTTTCTCTTCTAGTGCCCAATTTCATTACAATGAAAACATTTGGCATCCTTCTGAGACTTCTTGTTTGCAACAGATTTGCCCTTGCCCTTGCCCTTCCCTTTGCCCTGATGGCCCTTTTTCTTGGTGTTAGGTTTCTTGACCTGACCCTCCTTGATCACCAGCACTGATGCAGTCTTGCTGGGTATATTCACCTCAGCAGTTTTGAGCATCTGATGTAGCTCTGCAAGTGTCTTCTCCATCCCATTCATATTGTAGTTCATAGTGAACTGATCATACGACTTGGGCAATGAGTTGAGGATAATATCTCCAGCTAACTCATCACTCAAGGGGGATTCCAGACGAGCCAAGTGATCAACATATGCCTTCATTTTTAGCACATGAGCGCTAACTGATGTACCCTCTTGCATACGAGTGGCTATGAGTGATCTCATCACATCAAACCTTTCATGAAGAGCCTTCTGTTGGAACATTTCTACCAGGTGTTCATTCATCTTGTATGCCATCATATCCTCCATTGACTTTTGAAGTTCAGGGATCATGGATGCCAGCATCAGACATGAAACTTTCATAGAGTCATCATAATGCTTTGCATAGCTTCTGTATGCAACAATTTGCTGATTGATGGGTTCATCGGGGAGTGGCGTATCAAGAACGTACAGTTTGTTCTCCGCTTTGAGAACAATTTTCAAATTGCGGTGCCAGTCCATGAAGTTGGATTGGTTAAGTTTGTCCTTCTCTAAGATGGACTTGAGAGAGAATTGGGAGGAATTGTTTTCGTTTGACATCTTCAAAATTCAAAATTAATTAATTAGTATTTTATGTTTTAAATATCTTAATATAATTTTATGACCCAAAAACAAAAATTTTAATTAAGACGAGACCCCGATTCATCAAAACACAGTGAACTGTCTAAAGCACTATCCACTGGTATGATTATGTAGGTAAACAACGATTGTTAATTGTGTCCACTACACAACTCTCCATTTGGGGTTTTTGTTTAAAAGCGAAGTATGTTTAACCCCAACTATGCCCACTTGTCAAACAAGTGATGTTTTGTCCTTTACTATTAACTGTAACACCGGCCTACGTTACACAGGAAACGCGATGATTACCTTCTTTCATGATGGACTCCCAGATGCAGGGTATGGCACTAACATTTGGGTTCGATTTAGAATGAAATGTTAATTTGTTAAGGGTGGCATAAAACATCAATTTAAAATTTGGGATTTATTTTAATATTTATCAAAAATATTTTGAATAACTCGTAGCATGAGGCGAGTTATACAATGGTTTATAAAATCCAATTTTATTTGATTCGTGATAATAGGAACTCCTTTCCATACTCGACTCGATATAGTTTTAAATACCCTATTAAACTATGTTCGTCATTATATCGCGAATAATCTTGTTTTAAATTTTAATAAAACTCTTTTATTAAATTTACTTTTCAATTTTATAAAACTTGTTTTAATAAAACTGTTGTCTTGATTGTAAAAATTATTTAATTTTGGGTTATCTATATTATTTACGATGAATAAAACACAACCACACAATAATAAATAATTGAATCGAGCCCCTAGTAGGTTGCCTTCGTTTTAGCCAGAAACGAAACGAACTAGTCTAAAGGGTTTCAAAATCTAAAAATTGAAATCTCCCACTTGACCCGCGATCTCTATCTTCATGGTACCTGTTCGCCATTTATCTTTATCTTGATATTTATCTTTATCTTGATCTTGTACTTTTGAGATTACAATAAGATTTGTAATTACAATAAAATAAATCTAATCTAATCCTATCTATTACATCGGATCCATTATCCGCCAAAAATACAAATAAAAAATAAAAATAAAATTATTACATTGGATCCAAATATCCGCAAAATAATACAAACCAAGATAAAATAAAATAATAAAATACAACAAACATAAAATAATAAAATACAACAAACAAAACCATGACAAGGGTCGTAACCTAGGGCTCGATTCACATCACAATCCAAAGACAACCAAAAGTTTTGATCTTTTGTCAAAAAAAAATATTTTTTTTTGACAAATAAAACATAGATCAAAATTTATATTGTTTACCATCTATACGCGTGTAACCGTAGCTCTGATACCACTTCATTGATCAACAGAATTGTGGACTTAGAAGTTGGGGACACTTTCTTCGTTACCTACATAGACATAGGTGTTAATTTTGATTTACTAATTGTGATAACCAACGACTAAGTACTCCGGTCAATACATAACGGGAGGTTATCGAATGATTATCAATTACAATTTACAAACCCTAACCCCATGTCAAATATATCCCAATTACTAGAACTCTCGGGAACTGAATGCTTAGAAATTAAGGTTTAAATAAACGTAATTGTTTACAATCAAGAAATCAAATCAATGGTGAAAAGCATCGAATGCTTAGATCACCAAATCAAAATGATTGTGTCAACACATAATATCAATCAACTTACAAAAACCCTCCATCCGGAGGAAACCACAAAAAAATTAGCCGCTCATCTCGCACGAAGAATCTTCACAAGCTTGAATTGATGAGTAATTCATGGTTGATTCGACGATTGGAATGAGAATCATTCGTTGATCATAAGACATGGATCATTCATTCTCATATAGTGATCAACCATTCTCTATTCTCGTCCTTAATTCAAAATGGTCTACCGAACTCTTTAGTCCGGGTGTGGCCACGCGTTTATTCCAGTTTGAGTTAACGAGGGCGCCAGAATGCCTAAACTTCTAATCACATAGAAGTACAGAATTCCATCAACATCATACAACTCCCACTTAATCTTGGATTTTTCCCAATGCTACCCGGATTACTATCCATGTTTCAGGATAGTGTTAGATAACATCAAAGATTGTCCTTGATCAATGTAGTTTGATATGTACCTAAGGAAAAAGGACAGATTGATCATATCAATATCAAAACATCTCATGACTTAGATCCATGGAGATCGTTTTGAAGCGAGTTTCATCCAATATCATTCCCTAGTGATATCTGTGAATTCTGATTCTCAAACCTTTGAGTTATTCATCCCATTAATACAATCATCTCAATTCACAATAGTCTTACATTCAAATTCATTCCCATGTAATTTGATCGACTACGGATATTTTAGAATACACTTATTCAAGGATTTAAACATACAAATAATGAACACAGTTATAGAATAATTAAACTTGCATTTAACCAATGAATCAAATAACTATTCAATATAACTGTTGTAGTTCAAATTAAAACACCAATACTAACTACAAATCATTCCCATTGTCTAGCAAATCTAAGCCCTATCTTTTCAGCATGCTCCTCATGTTTAGCTTGAGTCAAAGGCTTAGTAAAGGGGTCAGCCAGATTTAGATCCGTATGAACTTTGCTTATTACGATGTCTCCACGCTCTATTATCTCTCTAATATAGTGGAATTTTTTGAGTATATGCCTTGTGGTTTGATGCGACCTTGGTTCCTTTGCAAGAGCAATGGCACCAGTGTTGTCACACAGCATCTCGATTGGTTTCTTTATGCTAGGCACAACGTCGAGATCAGTAATGAATTTCTTCATCCAGGCAGCCTCCTTAGCAGCATCCGATGCAGCATTGTATTCTGATTCACAGGTGGATTGAGCAACCACACTTTGCTTTGAGCTCTTCCAAGTAATAGCCCCACCATTTAGAATGAAAACATATCCCGTCTGCGATCTTGAATCGTCACGGTCAGTCCCAAAACTTGCATCAGTATAACACTTAACTGACAGCTCCTCATCCAGTCCTCCATATATTAAGAACATGTCCTTAGTCCTTCTTAAGTACTTAAGAATGTTCTTCACTGCAGCCCAGTGACTTATTGATAGGAATATCAGGGCTATAATATTTGGTTAAGTAAAGTGTTACTTGAACTCAAAGAACTAGTTGACGACTGTAAAGTGTCATACCGTGTTAGGAGCAGTGAGATGAAGCTAGTCGTCCAACTCTGCACACGTTGACTCATTTTAATTAAAATCGTCCAAGTGGGAGATTGTTGGAGATATATGTCCGATGTAATTAAAAATCAACGTAACCAACTCGGTACGATCCGAAGAGTTACACGTTGGTACACGAATCGTATATGTTCACAAATAGGTGTGTTATTATTTCTGAAATAATAATATTTGAACTCGAAAGACTTGATATTAATTAGATTATTATTGAGAAGGTTATAAGATTATAATCTCAAGGAGTTTGGTGTAAGTTTGAGTTTTATAAATATAATGTATCAAATATTAGACAATTTGATAAGTGTTATATTATAACTCAAACAAATCATTTTGGCTTCATGTAAAGGCAATTCTATAAGATTGAAAATGCCCGATCATAATTGTCCACTAGAAGATAATTGCCCATTATATGATGATGTTGGCCACTTGTTGGAAATAATTGCCCATTATATGATGATGTTGGCCACTTGTTGGAAAAGTAAGAAATTCTTTTATAAGCACATGCCAACAATAGAAGAGTAGTATGAAGCTAAAATAGATCATTCACATCCAGTGCTTTTGCCACCAATAAAAAAGTGCTTTTGCCACCAATAAAAAAGAAGGAAACCAAGCTCTTAGTTGGTTCGACCTTTGGGTATCAAGTGCTTGGTTGCGTGAACTTCCTACTAGCGAGGATTTGTTGTAACCCGCGTGTTACAATCCCGGTTTAGTCGTCAAAGGTTGATTACTAAACTCTCTATGGTTGTTTATTTATTTGTTTATACGTGTGTAATCTTGATCCTGATTGGGAATATTTATTAACCGGGTTAATAAATTTAACTATGAGTTTTATATATAAACCGCTTCCGCTATTTTGAACCACTGATTCCCAACAGTGGTATCAGAGCTGTTTATCTTTATCTTGATATTTATCTTTATCTTGATCTTGTACTTTTGAGATAACAATAAGATTTGTAATTACAATAAAACAAATCTAATCTAATCCTATCTATTACATCGGATCCATTATCCGCCAAAAATACAAATAAAAAAAATAAAATAAAATTGATATGCAGGAAGCGGTATGTTAAAAACTTGTAAAAATGGTTAAATAAAGACTGACTCAAAAACTAAACTTTTTGACATGCTTTGGCCTAATAGGTATCGGTACTCTCATTGATAGTCCCCAGGTAGGCAACGGGTCCTTTTATTTGGATTTGTACGAATGCCAGCCTAGACAGGAGTTCTCAACTACCCGTACTTAACCCTTCCAGTTACTACATGTCCGACACGAAAAACACATGTTTACAAATAATGTACAAAAAGACGAACTAAAAAAACACGAAAAACACATGTTTACAAAAAGACTTTCTGTCGGTTATCAAGTGTTCTAGAAAAGTGCTTGGAAAGACTAACTTCCTTTCGGTTGTAAGTCTAAAGCAATTTAAGGAACTTGGTTTTAGTTTAATTATCACTAACTTGTCTATTAAACCAAATCAAGTTCCTTAAATTGCTTTAGACTTACAACCGAAATGAAGTTAGTCTTTCCAAGCACTTTTCTAGAACACTAGATAACCGACAGAAAGTCTAGATTAACCGGTAATAAAAATAAATCTTTAGAGTTACATAAATGTCTTCCCGAGAAGGATTGGGAAACCTATTTGTTTTCTGTTAGGATTTAATATTCAAAGATCCCGGTTTCATATCACATAATCAACAAACAGACATAACCACTGATTCCCAAAATAATAAATAAAAAACAAAAGAAATATGTACCATCCATAATCACACAATAAATATCAATTCTTGTGATTATAAATATGAATTGAAGCATATGGTACATATTTCTTTTGTTTTTATACTGACATTTGTATATATAACTATGACATTTGTGTTTACAAGAAGTTTTATATATAACTATGTGGTTATGTATGAACTTCTTGTGATATAAGAGAAAACAAATAGTTAAATAGAGTTTTAACTTTCGATTTAAAACACAAACTAGTGAATGGTACACTATCCTGAAGCATATTGAAGCGTTTTGTATCAATTCTAGTGAATTGTTGTGGACTTAGATTTTCTCATTTAAAAGAAGTTGGGTTCCTGATCGATCGGCTAAACTTTTTGACATGCCTTGGCCTAATAGGTATCGGTACTCTCATTGATAGTCCCCAGGTAGGCAACGGGTCCTTTTATTTGGATTTGTACGAATGCTAGCCTAGACAAGAGTTCTCAACTACCGGTACTTAACCTTTCCAGTTACTACATGTCCGACACGAAAAACACATGTTTACAAATAATGTACAAAAAGACGAACTAAAAAAAATAACCTTAAACTAGACACTCTAAGTTTTAAATTTATAAACTTAGACTCGATCTAAACCTAAACCACACATCCGGCAAGTGTACCGATCAGTGTAGTATAGCTAATGTAAGTCCGAGTATCGAACCCAAGGGACTCTGTTGAATTATGTTAATGACTTTGTTTATACAAGACTGTCACGGACTAAAATGTTTTGTTTAATTGATGGGGGGTTTTTACTTTAAAAATATAAATTTGCAATTTATTAAAATAAACTAATTAAACAAGATAAGCAAAGCACAATTTAAAGCAAAGGATGAATTTCAATGATTTATGAAAGACTACTTAGGTTGGAATCCCACTTGTTATTAACATGCTTTTTACCGGATAATTATGTGATATGAAACCGGGATCTTTAAATATTAAATCCTAAGAGAAAACAAATAGGTTTCCCAATCCTTCTCGGGAAGACATTTATGTAACTCTAAAGATTTATTTTTATTACCGGTTAACCTAGACTTTCTGTCGGTTATCTAGTGTTCTAGAAAAGTGCTTGGAAAGACTAACTTCCTTTCGGTTGTAAGTCTAAAGCAATTTAAGGAACTTGATTTGGTTTAATAGACAAGTTAGTGATAATTAAACTAAAACCGGGTTTCTTTCAAAACACAATCCTAGTAACACACTAAACTAGACCTATTAATATTTTTATACTTTTCGGCACTAAAAATAGTAGAACATTAAAACCGGATTAATTCTTGATCATCAATTCTATGGTTTATTGGCCATTATACCATAAGATTACCCAAACCCGCTAAGATTTTAAAATCAACATTAATTCTTTTTGTGAAAAGACATTCACCGGAATTTATGTGAAATATATGATCAAAATATTAACCAAGTTAAAATATGCATAAATACCAAACTAGTTTCTTAAATTATTTACTTATCAAGAACAAACCATAATCACACAATAACCAGCGTAAAAATTACATTTTTAACAAGTGTTCATCACAACCTAAGTAGTTTAAGGTGATTAGCCAACAATCATAATTGTGCAAATTAAAACATTAATCTTAAAAACAGAATTCATGGCAAAATATGGAAAACAAAAGAAACAAGGATGAAATAAGAGAATTACAACCCTTAATTCTTCAATCCCGATTGTTCCCGAGCTTCTCCCGTTGATTCCCGCTTTCAAGACTTCACCACAACTTGCTATGAATGCATACAAGATTACTCCTTGAACTTCTTGTATCAATTCTAGTGAATTGAGAATGTCCTCGTTCCTAGGCTTTCAAGTGGCTATTTATAGCCTTCATTTAGATTAATTAATTCACCACTGAAGTTCCATTGTGCGTTTAATTTGATCCATGTCTTCCATTATGAAAAGTTTGAATGATATAGTCTCCCACTGGTTTATGTCTCCCAATATTTAATTGATGTTGACCCATCTTGTGCTATAATGTGATGTTCTTTTTTCTTGGTCCCATCGATAACAACTTTCCTAAGCAATTCATAATGGCAGCCAACTCTTGCGAATTAGTGTCTCCATCCTTTTTTTCCTTTTAGTTGAACTCCAACAATATTTATAATAATATATGAATGGCAGCCCTTTAACATAAAAAATAGAGATAATGGCCCCGACCCACTCACAGAAAATAGCTGCAAATTTGCTTCGGTCTGGCATTCTACTCTGCCCAACTGGCTGGTCATTTAATTATTACTCGTTTTCGATCCATTTGCACCTGGACCTAGCCAAACACAAGATAATATAATATAATACTAAAACTAAAAATAATAAATAAAAACCATACAATAATTATACATTTCACACTGGACAAATATGTGTATTTTACTACACATCAAATATCCCCACACTTAAATGTTTGCTTGTCCCCAAGCAAAGTCTTAAACAACTGTACAAACTGACATTTAAACGGTTATCTTAAAATGGAAAATTAAACACACATAAAAATTAATGTACATAAATTATTTAAAATTAGCTAATAATGATAGAGATGAGAAAACTAAATGTGATTTTTTTTTTCAAAAATAGAGTTTTATCATCAATTACTCACTTACTTGCATCTTTGATTTGCTTCCCTCAGCTCACTGGTGTAAACTAGTGAATGTTGCACTAGTATTTTTCTGTGATCACTCAAGAGCCGGGCCATATAGTAACATTATCATAGGCTTGTAATGAAATCTCATCTTTAACAATTAACATATATAAATCATATAAATCAAGAGGACTTTTATTACGGGGTTGTAACGTGGCCAAGGTTTAAAGGTAGGGAATATGGCTATTTACTGGGTGAAGTGTTTCAATCCGGTCTAGCAAATTATCCTAACAAACCTTACACTATATATATATATATATATATATATATATATATATATATATATTATTTTTTTATTTTTTAGACATCACACATACTCACAAACCAAGTGACTCTTTTAAGGTCAGATCGTCAAGACCAGTTTTATCCAAGATGTGAATCAAATCTTCCTTAATCCTGTAGTGAACATTACTTCCAACTCTAATGGATCGTTTGGCATCGAGCCTAATAGCCCCCACCCTCATTAGAAGCGTGTATTCATGTTGGGATTCAGTTTGACTTCTTCTACATCTTCCTGTGTGAGACCAATTTCCACAACCAATACATTTGTCGTATCGTTTAGCTCTTCTTTTCATAGCACTTTTGGATGTCCCACAAAATGGTGGCGTTTGTTTTTGTTGTCACCACTTTTTTCTAGCTTCATTACTTAAGTGAAATATTTTATCTCTTAGCTCTACAGGTAATCTTGGTTTCGCGAATTGTAGACAACAAAGCAAATTTAAATCGAAAAAATGCATCTCCGGTTCTTTAAAGTCTGCCGGTAAAAGACCAAAACTGTCACACCCCGAAAATCCACCATGCGGAGTATCACCGCTTGGAGGCGTGACATGACCAGGATCGAGCCACCAATCATATTGAACAACATAATTAAGTAAATAAAACCAAACACAATACGATTGGTGACCAAAAGGAAGTAAACCGATTTTAGGTTAACAGCGGAAGCATAAAACATAAGTTCAAAACATAAGTCCATAGTTCATAAGTTTAAAGTCCAAAACGTAGGTTTAATAAGTTCATAAAGTTTATTCATTAAGTACGGGACATATAAGTTCGCATCCCACAACGACCACCTCCATATGCAAGCTCCATAGCATCTAATGACCTGCAAAGCATGTAATAACGAGTCAACAACAAAGTTGAGTGAGTTCACGGTTGGTTGTCCATTTTAGAGTTGTTTCCAAAAACATAGTTTAATCTCATTCGGCTATCCAGCCGTGGGGGTTACCCCATAGTTCGAAAACGTTTATTAGTTAACCATCCCATGTCCACCTTCCCTGGCTATCCAGCCCGGCACTTTGGCCGTGGGGAGCTACCCCAGTATTTTAAACTACCAGACTCGTTTATCATATCGACTACTAACAAAAATCAATTGTGCCCTAGCGTCAGTGTTCTATCACCACCGACGTGCCATAGTCCATTAGTACACACCCGTCCAACTGGCACGGTGTGAGGTTTGTTAAACCTAATAGCGCTATTAACTAATGACCCGCTCGCCATAGCCTCGGCGATTAAGTCGATACAAAAAGGGAGGGACTTCGCTGATAGAGTTCTAGTCCAGTAAGTCTAACACGTCCCAACAGGACGAGGAATTTACATTCCTGAACACGTCTCAAGGACGAGGAATTCGCATTCCTGAACGCGTCTCAAAGGACGAGGAATCCCTATTCCTGTACCCATTCCCACCGGGAATTTACCATGCTTTGTAGAAAAGTGTGAACTCACCTCGGTTTGCTCGGTTAGATTCTCAAATATAGCTAACAGTCAAGGTCGGTCAATCACGTCCTAGTATGATTTACCAGTTAGTCATTTAGTGGCTTACAAATAGAGCACAAAGTTCCTACACGTATCTATCACATAGTATGCATTACTTTAACTGTTTATGCTCGTATATATATACTTCCCATCCATTCCCCACTCATAAGCAAACATACGATAGTGCACGTAACACATATAACATGTTAGATCATTCACAGATAGCATACTTGACATTTAGACACGCAAGTCACAACTTATGTCATTTCAGCATTTATGTTCAAAACCGGCTGTTTTCGGACATTTTAATAAAATAGTTAAATTATTCCAAAAATTCCCAAATTTTTACAGGATGTCTTAAACGTTCCAAATTTTATTGTGTAAAAATATCGGGGTCCAGTTCATTACCAATATTTTATAAAAATTCATTTTCCGGACTGATCTCAGATTTATCTATTTCTGACCACAGTCCACGGAACAATTTATTAAAAATTCATCGTAAGTCCGATTTACGAAATTTCAGTGGGGTAATTACAAATACATCAGTGGTCATCTACAGTACAAGTTTCATGATCCAACTCTACACAGAACCCGAGTTATGACAGAAAACAAGACACCCATTTTCAGCAGAAAAATGCAGCTCTAGCTGCTGTTACCAAATGACGTTTTAAAAATAGTAAACGAAGTCCAAAAATTACGATTCCGGTGCCATTAGAACCGTATTTCATAATAACACATTTTAGACTCAAAATATCAGTTTTTCGTTGAGTTTATGACCTGTTTACAGCCAACTGAAGTTGGCTGTAAAACCGGGACAGATTCTGTTTTCACTCTTTAACTTCCTAGTTCGTGTTCGATTGATTTCCGTCGCAAGTTTATTAATCACAACAACATTAAACATCAATACTAACCAGCAAAACATCAGATAATCAACCAAGAATCATAACAAAACTAGTTTCAAAAGTTTTACACTAACATTCATTCATTAACCACCATGTTTATTATTTTTAGTGGACTTTTAGTTTTGAACTCTAGCGTTCATGATTTTTATCCGACAAAATTCTTATTAACCACTTTAGACAAGCTTAAGAAGGTGATTAGAATCACTTACTACTAGCTCGTGGCTAGGGAAGAAACTAGGCGAAAAACGGGTGGTTAATAGCAACGTAGTGAGGTCCTTGGCAATCCGTAAGCACCAAGCTTCCTTGTATGTGATCCTTCACACTTGAGTAAACTTGGAAATGCAAGATTAAATTTTGAAAGTGGATGGAGGGATGTGAGTGCTCTCGGCTGTAAGTCAAGGAAAAAGGGAAGAAGGAAATTTTGTTAAGTGATTTTGTGAATGTGAAGGTTTATCCTTAAGGCTTTCTTATAACTCATCATTTCATAAAACCCAACGGATATTATGCTTGGAAGATATTTGACATTAACTAATAAAATATAACACAATTGAGGTGGGTGTTCCCTAAGGGGAAACCCGATCGAATATGGGGGGGGGGTGGGTTTTAGTTCGAATTCAATTAATTGGTTAGGTTATAATTAGTTTAGTTAGGGATTAAATTTAGTGTAATAGTGTGTAGTAAATTATAACGGGTGTTAGGGTATTCGGGGACCCTAACTGGCTCAGAAAAAGAAATATAATGTCATTGACATTATTTTTATGTTCCGGGTTAAGTCCGGTTATACGGTTGGATATTAATCCGTTAAAGTGCTAAATTAATTCGTAAGGCGTCCTATTTACATATTTTGTAACGTTTTTACTTTCTAACACTTAGGAAAGTATAACGGACTATTTAGTGACCTTTCTGTACACTATTAGTATATTAACAAATACGTGTAAGCATAACACAGATATCAGAAAGCAGTTAAGTAATTCCACACAGTCGTCAAGCACATTAATTATTATTAATAAAATGTACGGTTACATGTAAATTTGAGGGTTGTCACATTCTCCCCCTGTTAAGAGAATTTCGTCTCGAAATTTAGTGCGTGGTTACTGAGGAAGCTAGTTAAGTTGCGTTGTTTTCCTGATTTCCTGGGGTGTCACATCATCCCCCGTTGATTTGGAATTTCGTCCTGAAATTCTGCAGTAGCTTCAGCCTCAGTAGTGGTTGCGTTTTTCTTAAACAGCTGGGGATACTTGAGTTTCATTTGGTCTTCTCATTCCCAGGTATACTCTGGGCCACGACGAGCATTCCAACGAACTCGGACCAGAGGTATCCTGGTATGCTTGAGGATCTTAACATCTCGATCCGTGATCTCTACCGGTTCCTCGATGAACCGCAGCTGGTCGTCGATTGTGAGTTCCTTGAGAGGAACTATGAGGGTCTCATCTGACAGTCACTTCTTCAGATTCGACACATGGAATACGTTGTGAACTCCGCTGAGTTCTTCAGGTAGATTCAACCTGTAGGCGACTTTGCCAATTTTCTCAATGATTTCGAACGGTCCAACGTATCGCGGGTTGAGTTTGCCTCGTTTGCCAAAGCGGACTACACCTTTCCAAGGTGAGACATTGAGTAGCACTCGATCCCCAACCTGGAGCTCGAGTGGTTTTCTTCCCTTATCAGCATAGCTTTTCTGACGGTCACGAGCTGCCGCCATTCGCTGTCGTATTTGAGCAATTCTCTCGGTCGTATCTACCACAAGTTCTAGGCCAGTGATTTGGCTGTCACCAAGTTCTGCCCAACAGAGAGGTGATCGGCATTTGCGTCCGTACAATGCCTCGAATGGAGCGGCCTGAATGCTGGTGTGGTAGCTGTTGTTATACGAAAACTCCACTAGTGGGAGGTGCTTTTCCCAGCCATTACCAAAATCGATTACACATGCCCTAAGCATGTCTTCAAGGGTTTGGATGGTGCGTTCAGATTGCCCATCCGTCTGTGGGTGATAAGCGGTGCTCATATCTAAACGTGAGCCAAAAGACTTGTGCATTGCTTGCCACAGTTCAGACGTAAAACGCGCGTCATGATCAGAAATGATGGAGGTTGGCACTTCGTGCCTTGACACTACTTCCTTTAGATAAATGTCTGCAAGAGTAGAAAACTTATCCGTTTCTTTGATGGCTAGAAAATGTGCAGACTTGGTCAGTCGATCTACGATCACCCAAATGGTATCGTTTCCGCGTTGAGATCTAGGCAGGCCAGTAACGAAATCCATGGAAATTTGCTCCCATTTCCGTTTAGGTATCTCTGGTTGTTGAAGTAGGCCTGATGGTTTCTGATATTCAGTCTTGACTCTCGCACAAGTCAAGCACTTACTGACGTAGGTTGCTATGTGGGCTTTCATGCCAGGCCACCAATACGTAGTCTTGAGGTCGTGGTACATTTTATCCGAACCAGGATGTACCGAATAACGAGACTTATGTGCTTCATCCATCACAAGCTCGCGTAGGTCTCCATACAATGGGACCCAGATGCGCCCTGTTACATAGTAAGCACCGTCTTCCTTTTGTTCTAGCCGCTGCCTCGATCCTCGTAGGGATTCAGCCCTGATGTTCTCTGCTTTCAATGCTTCAACCTGAGCATCACGAATCTGAGCGGGGAGGTTAGACTGGATGGTAAGCTGTAGAGCACGTACACGCCTAGGTATGGTATCCTTTCGACTGAGGGCGTCGGCCACAACATTGGCTTTGCCCGGATGATACTTGATTGCGCATTCATAATCGTTCAAGAGCTCAACCCATCAGCGTTGACGCATGTTTAACTCCTTTTGCTTGAAGATATGCTCGAGACTCCTGTGATCGGTGTAAATGGTGCACTTGGTACCGTACAGGTAATGTCTCCATATCTTAAGCGCGAAAACAACTGCTCCTAGCTCCAGATCGTGCGTAGTGTAGTTCCTTTCGTGAACTTTAAGTTGGCGTGATGCGTAGGCAATGACCTTGTCACGTTGCATCAATACGCAACCAAGTCCTTGGATGGAAGCGTCGCAGTAAACCACAAAATCATCTGTGCCTTCAGGCAATGAGAGGATAGGCGCGCTACAAAGTCTATCCTTCAAGTGCTGAAATGCGGACTCCTGTGCATCACCCCAACGATAGGTGACACCCTTCTGAGTCAGTGAAGTGAGAGGTTGCGCAATCTTGGAGAAATCTTTTATAAACCTTCTGTAATATCCGGCCAAACCCAAGAATTGGCGGATTTCTGTTGGTGTACGGGGTGCAGGCCAGTTCTTGATCGATTCAACCTTAGATGGATCCACATGAATCCCATCCTTGTTTACCACATGGCCTAGAAAGTGGACTTCGCGAAGCCAGAAGTCACATTTCGAAAACTTGGCATACAACTGCTCTTTTCGAAGAAGTTCCAGCATAAGTCGTAGATGCTGCTCGTGTTCCTCCTGACTCTTAGAATAGATCAGGATATCATCGATGAACACAATAATGAACTTATCCAGGTAAGGTTTGCACACTCGGTTCATGAGATCCATGAAGACCGCTGGTGCATTCGTCAGCCCGAATGGCATAACCAGAAACTCGTAATGGCCGTAACGAGTTCTGAATGCTGTTTTGGAGACGTCTTCATCTCGGACCCTCAGCTGTTGGTATCCCGATCTCAAATCAATCTTGGAGTAATAGCTCGACCCTTGCAACTGGTCGAACAAGTCGTCAATACGTGGAAGAGGATAACGATTCTTCACAGTCACCTTGTTAAGTTCGCGATAGTCAATACACATTCTGAAGGTACCGTCTTTCTTCTTCACGAATAGTACTGGAGCTCCCCAGGGCGAAGAGCTAGGACGTATGAAACCCTTTTCCAAGAGTTCTTGTAGTTGCGTAGACAGTTCTTCGAGTTCTGATGGAGCTAGACGATATGGCGCTCGAGCTACTGGTGCTGCTCCAGGAGCTAGCTCGATTTGAAATTCAACTTGACGATGAGGCGGAAGACCAGGCAATTCCTCCGGAAATACCTCAGGAAAATCGCACACAATAGGGATGTCTTCAATTCTCTTCTCTTCCATTGAAGTGTCAGTAACGAGTGCTAAAATGGCAGTGTGGCCCTTTCGCAAACACTTCTGGGCCTTAAGGAAAGAGATGATGCCTTCGACAGCACCACTCTGGTCGCCATGAATCATGAGAGGTTCTTCACCAGAACGAGGAATGCGGACGATTTTCTCCTTGCAAACAATCTCCGCTTGATGATGAGATAGCCAATCCATCCCAATAACAACGTCGAAACTACCAAGTGTGATAGGAATAAGATCGATAGAGAAAGTCTGACCAGCTAAGACGAGGTTACAACCTTTAACTATGTGTGTGGCTTCAAGACTTTTACCATTTGCTAGCTCTATCGTGTGTTTGGTGTTCAAAAGTGTTGGAGTGCGCTTAAGCATTTGGCTAACTTTCAAGGACACATAACTAGTATCGGCACCCGAATCGAATAAAACAGTAACAAAGAAGTCGTCTAGAAGAAACTTACCCATCACAACGTTGGGATCGTTCCTTGCGTCACCCTGACCAATCACGAAAGCACGACCTCTTGCCCCATTACCATTGTTGTTTCCCCCATTGTCGTTTCCATTCCCCTGATTGTTGTTGTTCTGGTTCTGATTTAGCTAGGGGCAGTCTTTCTTGAAATGGCCCTCAGCACCACATTGAAAGCACACTTTGTTGTTACCTTGTTGTTGCCGCTGCTGGCGTTGATTGGGTGGGGCTTGCTGTTGCTGCCGGTTCTGATTCGCCGGATGCTGACTCCTGTAGTCCATTGCCATGTGACCAGGCTTGTTGCATCGATGACAGTTGCCTTTACCACATGGCCCACTGTGGTGCAAGTTACAGCGATTACATTTGGGGTGATTTCCCTTGTATCCACCCTGACCTTGATTCCCAAAAGACTGCTTACTGGGGCTCCTGTACTCATCTGTCTTTCGCTACTGGGACTGAGCTGAAGTAGAACCTTTGCCTGAATTCCCATCCCATTTTCGCTTGTTATCATTGGGTGCGTCAGCAGTAGCAGCACCAATACGCTTGGGCAGTTTGTTTTGTTCCACAGCTTGGTCGGTGAGACGATGGGCTAACTTAATGATCTGCTGAATGGTACCCAGGTTGGCCGAAGTCACGTGACTCTGAATCTCGGGTACAAGGCCCTTGAGGTAAAGCTCAATACGTTTGATGGGAGGGTCCACCATAGTAGGGCACAGGATGGCCAGTTCATTCGACCTCTTGGTATACGCCTCAATCTCAGACCCCGTCATCTTCAGATTGAAAAATTCCACCTCCAGTTTGTGGATGTCATCCCGACTACAGTATTCCTCTTTGATCAGTTCCTTGAAACCGTTCCATGGGGTGGCATCAGCAGCAACCAACCCCAGCAGCTGAACCTGAGCGTTCCACCATGTGAGCGCTGCCCCTTCAAGAGTGCCAGTAGCATACTTCACCCTACGATCCTTAGGGCATTCACACATCTCGAAGACAGACTCAAGCTTCTCGAACCAGTGTAGAAGGCCTACCGCTCCTTCGGTGCCACTGAAAGTGGTAGATCGGCAGTCCATGAACGTCTTAAACGTGCACACAGGAGGTTGAGCGTGTTGACTTGTTGCGCGAGAATAAAAGATAAGGTTAAGCACGAGGATTGGTTTGCGAAGGTAGAATCTAAACGTCCTAAGGTGGGTTGATATGGCAGGTTATACCTCCTGCAGGGTTGGCTGCGAGTGCCTCAGCGACTCGTTCGTTGATCAAAGCCGTCAACTGGGCTTGAGTGAGGTTGATACGTCCTTCGCGTCCGCTCATGATCTTCATAATGAAGCAACGTAAGTGAGAAAAGTGTCGCGAAAGTGCGTAAGTGTGGGACGACAATAGAGAGTAAGCACACAAGGTTCAAATAGCAATTACCACATTATCTAATGCATAGTGAGAACTATCTAACCGACAATATAACATAAATCATACCACTTATGGTGTCGAGTCTTGCACGTGGAGCGTAGCGTCGTTGTGGATCGTTGAGCATTGTACTGGTTATAGTCGGGTTTTATCAAAAACTTTTCCCTATTAAAAAAAACCAAGTTCACTATAACCAATGGCTCTGATACCAATCTGTCACACCCCCAAAATCCACCATGCGGAGTATCACCGCTTGGAGGCGTGACATGACCAGGATCGAGCCAGCAATCATATTGAACAACATAATTAAGTAAATAAAACCAAACACAATACGATTGGTGACCAAAAGGAAGTAAACCGATTTTAGGTTAACAGCGGAAGCATAAAACATAAGTTCAAAACATAAGTCCATAGTTCATAAGTTTAAAGTCCAAAACGTAGGTTTAATAAGTTCATAAAGTTTATTCATTAAGTATGGGACATATCAGTTCGCATCCCACAACGACCACCTCCATATGCAAGCTCCATAGCATCTAATGACCTGCAAAGAATGTAATAACGAGTCAACAACAAAGTTGAGTGAGTTCACGGTTGGTTGCCATTTTAGAGTTGTTTCCAAAAACATAGTTTAATCTCATTCGGCTATCCAGCCGTGGGGGTTACCCTATAGTTCGAAAACGTTTATTAGTTAACCATCCCATGTCCATCTTCCCTGGCTATCCAGCCCGGCACTTTGGCCGTGGGGAGCTACCCCAGTATTTTAAACTACCAGACTCGTTTATCATATCGACTACTAACAAAAATCAATTGTGCCCTAGCGTCGGTGTTCTATCACCACCGACGTGCCATAGTCCATTAGTACACACCCGTCCAACTGGCACGATGTGAGGTTTGTTAAACCTAATAGCGTTATTAACTAATGACCCGCTCGCCATAGCCTCGGCGATTAAGTCGATACAAAAAGGGAGGGACTTCGCTGATAGAGTTCTAGTCCAGTAAGTCTAACACGTCCCAACAGGACGAGGAATTTACATTCCTGACCACGTCTCAAGGACGAGGAATTTGCATTCCTGAACGCGTCTCAAAGGACGAGGAATCCCTATTCCTGTACCCATTCCCATTCCCACCGGGAATTTACCATGCTTTGTAGAAAAGTGTGAACTCACCTCGGTTTGCTCGGTTAGATTCTCAAATATAGTGAACAGTCAAGGTCGGTCAATCACGTCCTAGTATGATTTACCAGTTAGTCATTTAGTGGCTTACAAATAGAGCACAAAGTTCCTACACGTATCTATCACATAGTATGCATTACTTTAACTGTTTATGCCCGTATATATATACTTCCCATCCATTCCCCACTCATAAGAAAACATACGATAGTGCACGTAACACATATAACATGTTAGATCATTCACAGATAGCATTCTTGACATTTAGACACGCAAGTCACAACTTATGTCATTTCAGCATTTATGTTCAAAACCGGCTGTTTTCGGACATTTTAATAAAATAGTTAAATTATTCCAAAAATTCCCAAATTTTTACAGGATGTCTTAAACGTTCCAAATTTTATTGTGTAAAATATCGGGGTCCAGTTCATTACCAATATTTTATAAAAATTCATTTTCCGGACTGATCTCAGATTTATCTATTTCTGACCACAGTCCACGGAACAATTTATTAAAAATTCATCGTAAGTCCGATTTACGAAATTTCAGTGGGGTAATTACAAATACATCAGTGGTCATCTACAGTACAAGTTTCATGATCCAACTCTACACAGAACCCGAGTTATGACAGAAAACAAAACACCCATTTTCAGCAGAAAAATGCAGCTCTAGCTGCTGTTACGAAATGACGTTTTAAAAATAGTAAACGAAGTCCAAAAATTACGATTCCGGTGCCATTAGAACCGTATTTCATAATAACACATTTTAGACTCAAAATATCAGTTTTTCGTTGAGTTTATGACCTGTTTACAGCCAACTGAAGTTGGCTGTAAAACCAGGACAGATTCTGTTTTCACTCTTTAACTTCCTAGTTCGTGTTCGATTGATTTCCGTTAGCAAGTTTATTAATCACAACAACATTAAACATCAATACTAACCAGCAAAACATCAGATAATCAACCAAGAATCATAACAAAACTAGTTTCAAAAGTTTTACACTAACATTCATTCATTAACCACCATGTTTATTATTTTTAGTGGACTTTTAGTTTTGAACTCTAGCGTTCATGATTTTTATCTGACAAAATTCTTATTAACCACTTTAGACAAGCTTAAGAAGGTGATTAGAATCACTTACTACTAGCTCGTGGCTAGGGAAGAAACTAGGCGAAAAACGGGTGGTTAATAGCAACGTAGTGAGGTCCTTGGCAATCCGTAAGCACCAAGCTTCCTTGTATGTGATCCTTCACACTTGAGTAAACTTGGAAATGCAAGATTTAATTTTGAAAGTGGATGGAGGGATGTGAGTGCTCTCGGCCGTAAGTCAAGGAAAAAGGGAAGAAGGAAATTTTGTTAAGTGATTTTGTGAATGTGAAGGTTTATCCTTAAGGCTTTCTTATAACTCATCATTTCATAAAACCCAACGGATATTATGCTTGGAAGATATTTGACATTAACTAATAAAATATACCACAATTGAGGTGGGTGTTCCCTAAGGGGAAACCCGATCGAATATGGGGGGGGGGGGGTGGGTTTTAGTTCGAATTCAATTAATTGGTTAGGTTATAATTAGTTTAGTTAGGGATTAAATTTAGTGTAATAGTGTGTAGTAAATTATAACGGGTGTTAGGGTATTCGGGGACCCTAACTGGCTCAGAAAAAGAAATATAATGTCATTGACAATATTTTTATGTTCCGGGTTAAGTCCGGTTGTACGGTTGGATATTAATCCGTTAAAGTGCTAAATTAATTCGTAAGGCGTCCTATTTATATATTTTGTAACGTTTTTACTTTCTAACACTTAGGAAAGTATAACTGACTATTTAGTGACCTTTCTGTACACTATTAGTATATTAACAAATACGTGTAAGCATAACACAGATATCAGAAAGCAGTTAAGTAATTCCACACAGTCGTCAAGCACATTAATTATTATTAATAAACTGTACGGTTACATGTAAATTTGAGGGTTGTCACAAAAACTAAATTGAAAGGAAAATTATACTAAACCGGAATTCACACAATGGGTTAAAACAAATGAACAGTAAAAGGCTCAACATGGTTTACTATTGGATAATTTTTTTTAAAGGTTTAAAAGAAAAGGGTAAACAACTGGGTTAATTTAATTGCCTCTATCCTCTTTATACAATTTTATAGTTAACGATTTTGACAAGTATATCTGAAACAAGTTCTGAAACGTATACTATTATGCGGCACACTCAATCAAATAAACTCTTAAGCATATGATGAATGCTCGAGAAAGGCTCAAAACTCACTAAAATTGGGTGTGTATTTTAGATGCAAATTTATGAATAATTAGAAAAATTCCCATTTATGAAAAACACTTGAATATTTTCTCATTTGTATGATTATTAGATAAAAATAAGTCAAATATGCACAAAAATCAAACTATAATTATACAAATTTTTTTTATGACTCAAATTTTAAGACTTAAACGATAGTTTCCTATCCCCACACTTAAATTTTACATTGCCCTCAATGTATGATGTATAAACTCCATACTCTTGTCCAATCCAGCTCGATCGTATAGCATTTTGGTCGCGATCAGCTTTGACTCAGACTAGTACTCTTTTGTAAATTCCTTGAAATTTGGTGTACAGCTCCGAAATCACCTGAATGGAGATTGAGTACGGGTGGTGTGATTCAAACCTGCATAAACAAAAACAAGCAAAAACCAAAGCAGTACCAAAAAAAAAATGACTCAAAAACTGCTAAATTAGACTCATAAACAGTGACTCAAAACATACATAAAACTAACTATCTACTCTAATCTTGAGTTTTCACTCAAGATCCTAAACGATGGTGATTGGTGGGATATCGAGACGAGTTACCTCCGTCTCGGTGGTGTTAATTGGTCCTCCTAGGTAATGTTTCAACCTATGTCCATTCACCTTCCAAGTGCCTCCATCCGCTTCATTCCTTAACTCAATTGTTCCGTATGGAAATACTTCCTTTACCACGTATGGTCCCGTCCACTTTGACTTCAACGTACCGGCAAACATCTTCAACCTCGAGTTATACAAAAGCACTTTGTCACCGGTTTTAAACTCCTTCAACCTCTTTAACTTTCTATCATGTAACGCCTTCGTTTTCTCTTTTATCTTCCATGATCGTTCATATGCGGCGTCTCTAAGTGCCTCCAATTCATTAATTTGGAAATAACGTTTCCTAGCTGCATCCGTAAGGTCGAGATTAACGGTTTTAAGAGCCCAAAGTGCTCGGTGCTCTAATTCGACCGGAAGATGGCAAGCTTTGCCATAGACTATCATGAATGGAGTGGTCCCTAAAGGTGTTTTGTAAGCGGTTCGAAACGCCCACAATGCATCGTCATGTTTATCCGACCAATCCTTTCTACTATTTCCAACGGTTTTTTCTAGGATCCGTTTGATTCCGCGGTTGGCATTTTCAACTTGACCGCTCGTTTGTGGGTGGTATGCGGTGGACAATCGATGAGTTACACCATAGCGTGCCAATGTCTTTTCCATGAGGGTGTTACAAAAATGAGTACCACGATCACTGATTATCGCTTTAGGTGTACCGAAACGAGTGAAGAGTTTCTTAAGGAACTTTACCACTACTCTTGCGTCATTTTTGAAACATAGTCGATTGCTACAAGAATGTACCTATTCCCAATAGAAGAGGGAAATGGTCCCATGAAATCGATGCCCCATACATCAAAGATTTCAACAACTTGAATTGGATTTTGAGGCATCTCATCCTTGGATGAGATATTTCCGGTACGTTGGCAACGATCACAAGTCTTTACAAACTCTAGAGCATCCTTCACTACCGAAGGCCAATAGAAACCACAATCAAAGACTTTTTGTGCAGTAGTGTGTGGACCATGGTGACCTCCTGTTAGACCTTCATGTATGTGCTTTAGAATTTCCAAACCTTACTCTTTACTCACACATCTTCTCAAAATTCTATCACCTCCTATCCCGAAGAGATAGGGATCATCCCAAATATATTTTCTTGCATCTCGGAAAAACTTCTTCTTTTGTTGGGTGGTCATACCCCTCAACACCACTCCATTTGCTAGGTAATTTGCCAAATCAGTGAACCATGGCATACCTTCTTTTTCAGCTGCAACAAAATCTATATGCTCGTGAGGGAACTTATCCCCAATTGCTTCCTCACGAATTTCCTCTCTTTCAGGATCCTCCAAACTTGACAAGTGATCTGCGGCCATGTTCTCCGCTCCCTTCTTGTCCTTGATTTCTATATCGAATTCGGAGAGTAAGAGAATCCATCGAATGAGACGGGGTTTTGCGTCTTTCTTTTTTGAAAAGATAACGCAAAGCTGCATAATCGGTGAAAATAATGGTTTTGGAAAGAACGAGGTAGGAACGAAATTTATCGAATGCGAATACTACGGCGAGAAGTTCCTTTTCGGTGGTGGTATAGTTCTCTTGTGCATCATTAAGAGTTTTACTCGCGTAGTAGATTGGATGAAAGTGTTTGTCGATCCTTTGTCCTAAAACTGCTCCTACGGCGTAATCACTAGCATCGCACATGAGTTCAAAAGGTAAACTCCAATTGGGTGAGATAAGAATGGGTGCACTCACAAGTTTTTCCTTCAAAAATTCAAATGCTTTAAGACACTCCTCATTAAAGACAAAGGGTATGTCTTTTTCAAGGAGTCGTGTTATGGGGCGCGTGATCTTTGAAAAATCCTTAATGAAACACCTGTAAAAGCCCGCATGACCAAGGAAACTGCGAACGGACTTCACATTTGTCGGTGGAGGAAGCCTACTGATGGTTTCTATCTTGGCCCTATCCACCTCTATTCCGGCTTTTGAAATTTTGTGTCCCAACACTATTCCTTCTGTCACCATGAAGTGACATTTCTCCCAGTTAAGCATCAAATTGGTCTCTACACATCTCTTCAACATCCTGTCAAGATTTAGAAGTGATATCTTGAAAATCCGTCAAGAAAACAGTAGAATTGTTGACCCGCTAGACGCTCCAACATTTGGACAATGAACAGTAGATGGAAGTGATATTTTCGGGTGGCGTCATTCAATTTTCGGTAGTCAATGCACACACGCCAGCCGGTAACGGTTCTAGATGGAATAAGCTCATTCTTTTCGTTCATGATTACCATCATTCCACCTTTCTTTCAAAACACAATCCTAGTAACACACTAAACTAGACTATTAATATTTTTATACTTTTCGGCGCTAAAAATAGTAGAACATTAAAACCGGATTAATTCTTGATCATTATTTCTATGGTTTATTGGCCATTTTACCATAAGATTACCCAAACCCGCTAAGATTTTAAAATCAACATTAATTCTTTTTGTGAAAAGACATTCACCGGAATTTATGTGAAATATATGATCAAAATATTAACCAAGTTAAAATATGCATAAACACCAAACTAGTTTCTTAAATTATTTACTTATCAAGAACAAACCATAATCACACAATAACCGGCATAACAATTACATTTTTAACAAGTGTTCATCACAACCTAAGTAGTTTAAGGTGATTAGCCAACAATCATAATTATGCAAATTAAAACATTAATCTTAAAAACAGAATTCATGGCAAAATATGGAAAACAAAAGAAACAAGGATGAAATAAGAGAATTACAACCCTTAATTCTTCAATCCCGATTGTTCCCGAGCTTCTCCCGTTGATTCCCGCTTTCAAGACTTCACCACAACTTGCTATGAATGCATACAAGATTACTCCTTGAACTTCTTGTATCAATTCTAGTGAATTGAGAATGTCCTCGTTCATAGGCTTTCAAGTGGCTATTTATAACCTTCATTTAGCTTAATTAATTCACCACTGAAGTTCCATTGTGCGTTTAATTTGGTCCATGTCTTCCATTATGAAAAGTTTGAATGATATAGTCTCCCACTGGTTTATATCTCCCAATATTTAATTGATGTTGACCCATCTTGTGCTATAATGTGATGTTCTTTTTTCTTGGTCCCATCGAAAACAACTTTCCTAAGCAATTCATAATGGCAGCCAACTCTTGCGAATTAGTGTCTCCACCCTTTTTTTCCTTTTAGTTGAACTCCAACAATATTTATAATAATATATGAATGGCAGCCCTTTAACATAAAAAATAGAGATAGTGGCCCCGACCCACTCACAGAAAATAGCTGCAAATTTGCTTCGGTCTCTGGCATTCTACTCTGCCCAACTGGCTGGTCATTTAATTATTACTCCTTTTCGCTCCATTTGCACCTGGACCTAGCCAAACACAAGATAATATAATATAATACTAAAACTAAAAATAATAAATAAAAACCATACAATAATTATACATTTCACACTGGACAAATATGTGTATTTTACTACACATCAAATATCAAGAAAACAGTAGAACTGTTGACCCGCTAGACGCTCCAACATTTGGTCAAT
This sequence comes from Helianthus tuberosus, assembly GCA_030545235.1. Lineage (NCBI taxonomy): Eukaryota > Viridiplantae > Streptophyta > Magnoliopsida > Asterales > Asteraceae > Helianthus > Helianthus tuberosus. The sequence goes on from CM060364.1 coordinate 51,758,812, forward strand.
GAACGGTAGAGGGAAGTGATCTTTTCGGGTGGCGTCATTCAATTTTCGGTAATCAATGCACACACGCCAGCCGGTAACGGTTCTAGATGGAATAAGCTCATTCTTTTCGTTCATGATTACCGTCATTCCACCTTTCTTTGGGACAACTTGAGTGGGACTAACCCATGGTGAATCAGAGATGGGGTAGATCACACCTGCATCTAACAACTTCATGACTTCTTTCTTGACAACTTCTTGCATATTTGGATTGAGACGTCTTTGTGGTTGTACCACTGGTTTGTAATCTTCTTCCATGAGTATCCGGTGGGTACAATATGTCGGACTTATGCCTTTGATATCTGAAAGTCTCCAAGCAATGGCCTCCTTATTCTTTTCAACACCTCTATTAACCGATATTTTTCTTCCTCCACTAATTTTGATGAAATAATGACGGGAAAGTTTGACTCGTCACCTAGAAATGCGTATTCCAAATGGGAAGGAAGGACTTTAAGCTCAAGTGGGGCGGGTGTTTCAATGAGAATTTTCTCGCTCTCTTCCCCAACTTCTTTTAAATCGAAAGTTTCAGGAACCCTGTCGGTCCCTTCCTCGTCTTCACTTTCTTCAACAACTTCCTCAGCTTCTGCAACTATCTTTTCTTCCACCAAATCGGCTCCACTAATGAATTCGAAACAATGGTCAACGTACGATAAGAATGATTCGATGAAATAGACTGAATGACATGGACTAAAATCGTCGAAACCACAAGGGTGTTGCATGGAACGGGCTACCTCGAATGTTACCTTTTCCTCACCAACTTGAAGAGTGATTTTACCGTCGAAAACACCAATGATGGCTTTTGCGGTATGCAAGAATGGACGTCCTAAAATGATAGGAACTCTTTCATCAGCTTCCATATCAAGGATGACAAAGTCTACAGGAAAGACGAATTTATCAACCTTAACTAAGAGATTTTCAACTATGCCACGTGGATATTTGACTGATCGATCGGCTAAAGATAAGGACATGCAGGTAGGTGATAACTCTCCTAGGCCTAATCTAGCGTACATTGAATAGGGCATAAGGTTTATACTCGCACCTAGATCGGCTAAGGCTCTACACTCGGTGTCACTCCCGAAAAGACATGGAATGGTGAAAAGGCCCGGGTCCGTCAATTTTTCCGGCACCTTATTCAAGACTACAGCTGAACACCCCCCATTCAAAGGGATGTTAGAAAGCTCTCCAAGCCTATCTTTGCGTTTCAAAAGATCTTTTAAGAATTTTGCGTATTTGGGCATGGATTGAAGAGCTTCAATGAAAGGAAGATTGATTTTTAACTGCTTGAACATGTCAAGAAATTGCTCGTATTCTTTGGTATACTTCTGACTCTTAAGACGAGCGGGATATGGGATACGTGAAAGATCTACGACGGGTGGTTGCTTAACCTCCATGGGTTGCTTTTCCTTGCTCCTTTCGACTTAAGGTTTCTCGGTGTGTGCGGTACTTGCTGGGTTAAACCTGTTTTGCACCTTACCGGGGGCTTCCATCTCGATTTCTTCATCTACAGGCTCCTCCTCTTCCTCAACTCTCTTGTTCCTGATTACCTCTCCTAAGGTTCTGCCACTTCGAGTGGAAATAGCTTTCAATTGGCCATATGGGTTTTGTTGGGTATTGCCTGAGAATTGACCGGGAGGTCTTTCTTGCAATTGACGGGAAATATCTCTGATTTGCCTCTGAAGATCTAAGAAGTTTGAATGATTATTCTTGAGGAGAGCAGCATGGTCTTCTAAGATTCTTTGTGTGGATTGGTCTTTAACAAGTAACTGGGACAACATGGATTTAATCTCGTCTAGACCACTACCCAAGTCTTGGTTGTTTGAACCTTGACTGTTTAAACCCCCACTTTGATATTGCCTACTTGATCCTCGTGATCCAAACTGAACCTGTGAACCCCCACCAGAGAACTGACCCTGATTGTTTAAACCCCCACTATAGAATTGACCCTGCCCCCTGTTTTGATTTGAATTTGCTTGGAAACCAGGGGGGTTACCAGAAGAACGGAACGTATTATTGTTGTTACGCCAATTTGAACTAAAGTTGGAGTTATTATTGAAAAGATGTGTTGGACCTCGGGTTTGACCTGTTATGAATTCAACTTGCTCAACAGTGAGCGTTGGACATTCAATTGTATAATGACCTCCTCTGCAGACCTCACACCTATCTACCTTAGCTTTAATCATGTCGATTTCTCTTTTGAAGTTCTCAAGAGCAGCAGCTACCGTTGTTTCCAAGCTAACTTGGTGTATTCCTCGGGCGGCAGTGGGAGTGGGTGTACTCGTCACCGGAACGGAAGTCCTAACGGTAGATCGATGATCGATATCAGAGTGTGCGAAACTTTCAAAAAGATCGTTACAGTCGGCAACTGTCTTCTTTCCCATGAGATGGCCTCCTGCTGAAGTGTCAAATCGTGCGCGAGTTTCTGGAGTGAGACCGTTGTAAAATTTTTCTACAAGTGCCCAGTCGGATAGACCGTGTTGAGAACAACAGGAAAGCAAAGTTTGGAATCTCTCCCAAGCAGGATGATATGGCTCGTCGGGCTCCATTCTGAATGAGTGAATTTGATCACGAAGGCGGGATGCTTTGGCGGGTGGAAAATATTTTGCAAGGAAAGCATCTCGAAGACCGGCCCAAGTGGTGAACGTGTTCGGTGGTTGCGAATCAAGCCAGGTGGCTGCGCATCCGGCTAATGAAAAAGGAAATACTTGAAGGTAACGAACGTCATTTCCGGCACCTTCAAGGTTGAAAGTGCTGCAAAGGCGTGTAAGGCGGTTTATATGCGCTGGAGCGTCCTCGTCATCAAAACCATGGAATTGGCATGAATTGGTTATTGCAGTCATGATATAAGACGGAATTTGCCAAGATTTATCATTGTTTATTTCAGGAATTTGGATTGGTGAATTTGCTCCAGTGAAACGGCAGTAGAACGCTGGTGTACAGTTTGATTATTAGCCATTTCGAAATAGGGTGGCGGACTTGAAGAGCCGGAGATTTCTAAGGAATCAGACTCTGTTTCTGTTTCGGTTTCAAAGTAAGGATTTTCAAAAACTTGGTATCTACTTGTGTTACCTGATTCTCCTTCCTGATTGATTGTTTGTCGGCTGAACAGAAGTTCAGGATCGTCTCGTGGCTCGAATTCAGGTGCTCCACGGGAGCGCGTGTGTCGCATAAACTAAGGAAATTTTAACCAGGAATCGGAAAGAAACAAGTAAACACACTCTAACAAATGATTCAATAAAAATTAAAAATGCAAATAAAACGAAAATACAAAATACACTAATGATATTTAGACTCCTATGACTCACACAAAACAAATAGCACGTAGATGTCAATTAAATGTAAACAAAATAATTAACGCAATCGCCAAAGTGTCCCCGGCAACGGCGCCAAAAACTTGATGTGCAGGAAGCGGTATGTTAAAAACTTGTAAAAATGGTTAAATAAAGACTGACTCAAAAATAAACTTTTTGACATGCTTTGGCCTAATAGGTATCGGTACTCTCATTGATAGTCCCCAGGTAGGCAACGGGTCCTTTTATTTGGATTTGTACGAATGCCAACCTAGACAGGAGTTCTCAACTACCGGTACTTAACCCTTCCGGTTACTACATGTCCGACACGAAAAACACATGTTTACAAATAATGTACAAAAAGACGAACTATAAAAAATAACCTTAAACTAGACACTCTAAGTTTTAAATTTATAAACTTAGACTCGATCTAAACCTAAACCACACATCCGGCAAGTGTACCGATCAGTGTAGTATAGCTAATGTAAGTCCGAGTATCGAACCCAAGGGACTCTGTTGAATTATGTTAATGACTTTGTTTATACAAGACTGTCACGGACTAAAATGTTTTGTTTAATTGATGGGGGGGGGGGTTTACTTGAAAAATATAAATTTGCAATTTATTAAAATAAACTAATTAAACAAGATAAGCAAAGCACAATTTAAAGCAAAGGATGAATTTCAATGATTTATGAAAGACTACTTAGGTTGGAATCCCACTTGTTATTAACATGATTTTTACCGGATAATTATGTGATATGAAACCGGGATCTTTAAATATTAAATCCTAAGAGAAAACAAATAGGTTTCCCAATCCTTCTCGGGAAGACATTTATGTAACTCTAAAGATTTATTTTTATTACCGGTTAATCTAGACATTCTGTCGGTTATCTAGTGTTCTAGAAAAGTACTTGGAAAGACTAACTTCCTTTCGTTTGTAAGTCTAAAGCAATTTAAGGAACTTGATTTGGTTTAATAGACAAGTTAGTGATAATTAAACTAAAACCGGGTTTCTTTCAAAACACAATCCTAGTAACACACTAAACTAGACCTATTAATATTTTCATACTTTTCGGCGCTAAAAATAGTAGAACATTAAAACCGGATTAATTCTTGATCATTATTTCTATGGTTTATTGGCCATTTTACCATAAGATTACCCAAACCCGCTAAGATTTTAAAATCAACATTAATTCTTTTTGTGAAAAGACATTCACCGGAATTTATGTGAAATATATGATCAAAATATTAACCAAGTTAAAATATGCATAAACACCAAACTAGTTTCTTAAATTATTTACTTATCAAGAACAAACCATAATCACACAATAACCGGCGTAAAAATTACATTTTAAGGTGATTAGCCAACAATCATAATTATGCAAATTAAAACATTAATCTTAAAAACAGAATTCATGGCAAAATATGGAAAACAAAAGAAACAAGGATGAAATAAGAGAATTACAACCCTTAATTCTTCAATCCCGATTGTTCCCGAGCTTCTCCCGTTGATTCCCGCTTTCAAGACTTCACCACAACTTGCTATGAATGCATACAAGATTACTCCTTGAACTTCTTGTATCAATTCTAGTGAATTGAGAATGTCCTAGTTCCTTGGCTTTCAAGTGGCTATTTATAGCCTTCATTTAGCTTAATTAATTCACCACTGAAGTTCCATTGTGCGTTTAATTTGGTCCATGTCTTCCATTATGAAAAGTTTGAATGATATAGTCTCCCACTGGTTTATGTCTCCCAATATTTAATTGATGTTGACCCATCTTGTGCTATAATGTGATGTTCGTTTTTCTTGGTCCCATCGAAAACAACTTTCCTAAGCAATTCATATTGGCAGCCAACTCTTGCGAATTAGTGTCTCCACCCTTTTTTTCCTTTTAGTTGAACTCCAACAATATTTATAATAATATAGGAATGGCAGCCCTTTAACATAAAAAATAGAGATAGTGGCCCCGACCCACTCACAGAAAATAGCTGCAAATTTGCTTCGGTCTCTGGCATTCTACTCTGCCCAACTGGCTGGTCATTTAATTATTACTCTTTTTCGCTCCATTTGCACCTGGACCTAGCCAAACACAAGATAATATAATATAATACTAAAACTAAAAATAATAAATAAAAACCATACAATAATTATACATTTCACACTGGACAAATATGTGTATTTTACTACACATCAAATATCCCCACACTTAAATGTTTGCTTGTCCCCAAGCAAAGTCTTAAACAACTGTACAAACTGACATTTAAACGGTTATCTTAAAATGGAAAATTAAACACACATAAAAATTAATGTACATAAATGATTTAAAATTAGCTAATAATGATAGAGATGAGAAAACTAAATGTGATTTTTTTCAAAATTAGAGTTTTATCATCAATTACTCACTTACTTGCATCTTTGATTTGCTTCCCTCGGCTCACTTGTGTAAACTAGTGAATGTTGCACTAGTATTTTTCTGTGATCACTCAAAAGCCGGACATATAGTAACATTATCATAGGCTTGTAATGAAATCTCATCTTTACCAATTAACATATATAAATCATATAAATCAAGAGGACTTTTATTACCGGGTTGTAACGTGGCTAAGGTTTAAAGGTAGGGAATATGGCTATTTACTGGGTGAAGTGTTTCAATCCGGTCTAGCAAATTATCCTAACAAACCTTACACTATATATATATATATATATATATATATATATATATATATATATATATATTTTATTTTTATTTTTTAGACATCACACATACTCACAAACCAAGTGACTCTTTTAAGGTCAGATCGTCAAGACCGGTTTTATCCAAGATGTGAATCAAATCTTCCTTAATCCTGTAGTGAACATTACTTCCAACTCTAATGGATCGTTCGTCATCTAGCCTAATAGCCCCCACCCTCATTAGAAGCGTGTATTCATGTTGGGATTCAGTTTGACTTCTTCTACATCTTCCTGTGTGAGACCAATTTCCACAACCAATACATTTGTCGTAACGTTTAGCTCTTCTTTTCATAGCACTTTTGGATGTCCCACAAAATGGTGGCGTTTATTCTTGTTGTCACCACTTTTTTCTAACTTCATTACTTAAGTGAAATATTTTATCTCTTAGCTCTGCAGGTAATCTTGGTTTCGCGAATTGTAGACAACAAAGCAAATTTAAATCGAAAGAATGCATCTCCCGTTCTTTAAAGTCTGCCGGTAAAAGACCAAAACTAAATTGAAAGGAAAATTATACTAAACCGGAATTCACACAATGGGTTAAAACAAATGAACAGTAAAAGGCTCAACATGGTTTACTATTGGATAATTTTTTTTAAAGGTTTAAAAGAAAAGGGTAAACAACTGGGTTAATCTTATTGCCTCTATCCTCTTTATACAATTTTATAGTTAATGATTTTGACAAGTATATCCGAGACAAGTTCTGAAATGTATACTATTATGCGGCACACTCAATCAAATAAAGTCTTAAGCATATGATGAATGCTCGAGAAAGGCTCAAAACTCACTAAAACTGGGTGTGTATTTTAGATGCAAATTTATGAATAATTAGAAAAATTTCCATTTATGAAAAACACTTGAATATTTTCTCATTTGTATGATTATTAGATAAAAATAAGTCAAATATGCACAAAAATCAAACTATAATTATACAATTTTTTTTATGACTCAAATTTTAAGACTTAAACGATAGTTTCCTATCCCCACACTTAAATTTTACATTGCCCTCAATGTACGATGGAAAACAACTCAAAAACTAAAATAAATAAGAAATAAAAGACAAAGGGCAAATTGGAAAGGACTTAGCTGGTTATATGATGTATAAACTCCATACTCTTGTCCAATCCAGCTCGATCGTATAACATTTTGGTCGCGATCAGCTTTGACTCAGACTAGTACTCTTTTGTAAATTCCTTGAAATTTGGTGAACAGCTCCGAAATCACTCAAATGGAGATTGAGTACGGGTGGTGTGATTCAAACCTGCATAAACAAAAACAAGCAAAAACCAAAGCAGTACCGAAAAAAATGACTCAAAAACTGCTAAATTAGACTCATAAACAGTGACTCAAAACATACATAAAACTAACTATCTACTCTAATCTTGAGTTTTCACTCAAGATCCTAAACGATGGTGATTGGTGGGACATCGAGACGAGTTACCTCCATCTCGGTGGTGTTAATTGGTCCTCCTAGGTAATGTTTCAACCTATGTCCATTCACCTTCCAAGTGCCTCCATCCGCTTCATTCCTTAACTCAATTGTTCCGTATGGAAATACTTCCTTTACCACGTATGGTCCCGTCCACTTTGACTTCAACTTACCGGCAAACATCTTCAACCTCGAGTTATACAAAAGCACTTTGTCACCGGTTTTAAACTCCTTCAACCTCTTTAACTTTCTATCGTGTAACGCCTTCGTTTTCTCTTTTATGTTCCATGATCGTTCATATGCGGCGTCTCTAAGTGCCTCCAATTCATGAATTTGGAAATAACGTTTCCTAGCTGCATCCGTAAGGTCGAGATTAACGGTTTTAAGAGCCCAAAGTGCTCGGTGCTCTAATTCGACCAGAAGATGGCAAGCTTTGCCATAGACTATCATGAATGGAGTGGTCCCTAAAGGTGTTTTGTAAGCGGTTCGAAACGCCCACAATGCATCATCAAGTTTATCCGACCAATCCTTTCTACTATTTCCAACGGTTTTTTCTAGGATTTGTTTGATTCCGCGGTCGGCATTTTCAACTTGACCGCTCGTTTGTGGGTGGTATGCGGTGGACAATCGATGAGTTACACCGTAGCGTGCCAATGTCTTTTCCATGAGGGTGTTACAAAAATGAGTACCACGATCACTGATTATCGCTTTAGGTGTACCGAAACGAGTGAAGAGTTTCTTAAGGAACTTTACCACTACTCTTGCGTCATTTGTGGGTAACGCTTGAGCTTCTACCCACTTTGAAACATAGTCGATTGCTACAAGAATGTACCTATTCCCACTAGAAGAGGGAAATGGTCCCATGAAATCGATGCCCCATACATCAAAGATTTCAACAACTTGAATTGGATTTTGAGGCATCTCATCCTTGGATGAGATATTGCCGGTACGTTGGCAACGATCACAAGTCTTTACAAACTCTAGAGCATCCTTCACTACCGAAGGCCAATAGAAACCACAATCAAAGACTTTTTGTGCAGTAGTGTGTGGACCATGGTGACCTCTTGTTAGACCTTCATGTATGTGCTTTAGAATTTCCAAACCTTCCTCTTTACTCACACATATTCTCAAAATTCTATCACCTCCTATCCTTAATAAAACATAGATCAAAATTTATATCCTTTACCATCTAAAATAGATGGTAAAGGATATATTAACAAGAAGTTCAAGGAGTAATGTATTTTGTGTTTTGATCTATTTTGAACTTCTTTTTGTTGGGAATCAGTGGTTCAAAATAGCGGAAGCGGTTTATATATAAAACTCATAGTTAAATTTATTAACCCGGTTAATAAATATTCCCAATCAGGATCAAGATTACACACGTATAAACAAATAAATAAACAACCATAGAGAGTTTAGTAATCAACCTTTGACGACTACACCGAGATTGTAACACGCGGGTTACAACAAATCCTCGCTAGTAGGAAGTTCACGCAACCAAGCACTTGATACCCAAAGGTCGAACCAACTAAGAGCTTGGTTTCCTTCTTTTTTATTGGTGGCAAAAGCACTGGATGTGAATGATCTATTTTAGCTTCATTCTCCTCTTCTATTGTTGGCATGTGCTTAGAAAAGAATTTCTTACTTTTCCAACAAGTGGCCAACATCATCATATAATGGGCAATTATTTCCAACAAGTGGCCAACATCATCATATAATGGGCAATTATCTTCTAGTGGACAATTATGATCGGGCATTTTCAATCTCATAGAATTGCCTTTACATGAATCCAAAATGATTTGTTTAAGTTATAATATAACACTTATCAAATTGTCTAATATTTGATACATTATATTTATAAAACTCAAACTTACACCAAACTCCTTGAGATTATACTCTTATAACCTTCTCAATAATAATATAATTAATACTAAGTCTCTCGAGTTCAAATATTATTATTTCAGAAATAATAACACACCTATTTGTGAACATATACGATTCGTGTACCAACGTGTAACTCTTCGGATCGTACCGAGTTGGTTACGTTGACTTTTAATTACATCACACATATATCTCCAACAATCTCCCACTTGGACGATTTTAATTAAAATGAGTCAACGTGTGCAGAGTTGGACGACTAGCTTCATCTCACTGCTCCTAACACGGTATGACACTTTACAGTCGTCAACTAGTTCTTTGAGTTTAAGTAACACTTTACTTAACCAAATATTGTAGCCCTGATATTCCTATCAATAAGTCCCTTCTGTATAGAACATTCATTGATCATAAGACATGGATCATTCATTCTTATATAGTGATCAACCATTCTCTATTCTCGTCCTTAATTCAAAATGGTCTACCGAACTCTTTAGTCCGGGCGTGGCCACGCGTTTATTCCAGTTTGAGTTAACGAGGGCGCCAGAATGCCTAAACTTCTAATCACATAGAAGTACAGAATTCCATCAACATCATACAACTCCCACTTAATCTTGGATTTTTCCCAATGCTACCCGGATTACTATCCATGTTTCAGGATAGTGTTAGATAACATCAAAGATTGTCCTTGATCAATGTAGTTTGATATGTGCCTAAGGAAAAAGGACAGATTGATCATATCAATATCAAAACATCTCATGACTTAGATCCATGGAGATCGTTTTGAAGCGAGTCACATCCAATATCATTCCCTAGTGATATCTGTGAATTCTGATTCTCAAACCCTTGAGTTATTCATCCCATGAATACAATCATCTCAATTCACAATAGTCTTACATTCAAATTCATTCCCATGTAATTTGATCGACTACGGATATTTTAGAATACGCTTATTCAAGGATTTAAACATACAAATAACGAACACAGTTATAGAATAATTAAACTTGCATTTAACCAATAAATCAAATAACTATTCAATATAACTGTTGTAGTTCAAATTAAAACACCATTACTAACTACAAATCATTCCCATTGTCTAGAAAATCTAAGCCCTATCTTTTCAGCATGCTCCTCATGTTTAGCTTGAGGCAAAGGCTTAGTAAAGGGGTCAGCCTGATTTAGATCCGTATAACTTTGCTTATCACGATGTCTCCACGCTCTATTATCTCTCTAATATAGTGGAATTTTCTGAGTATATGCCTTGTGGTTTGATGCGACCTTGGTTCCTTTGCAAGAGCAATGACACCAGTGTTGTCACACAGCATCTCGATTGGTTTCTTTATGCTAGGCACAACGTCGAGATCAGTAATGAATTTCTTCATCCAGGCAGCCTCCTTAGCAGCATCCGATGCAGCATTGTATTCTGATTCACAGGTGGATTGAGCAACCACACTTTGCTTTGAGCTCTTCCAAGTAATAGCCCCACCATTCAGAATGAAAACATATCCCGTCTGTGGTCTTGAATCGTCACGGTCAGTCCCAAAACTAGCATTAGTATAACACTTAACTGACAGCTCCTCATCCAGTCATCCATATATTAAGAACATGTCCTTAGTCCTTCTTAAGTACTTAAGAATGTTCTTCACTGCAGCCCAGTGACTTTCTCCTGGATTCTGTTGGTATCTACTCGTTATGCTAATAGCATACGAGACATCATGTCTAGTACATAACATGGCGTACATAATAGAACCAATGGCAGAAGCATATGGAACCTTTTCCATTTTCTTCTTTTCTTCATCAGTCTTTGCACACTGCTTGCTGTCAAGAATGGTTCCATGTGCCATGGGCAAGATCCCTCTTTTTGAGTCTTGCATTGAGAAGCGTTGTATAACCTTATCAATATATGTACTTTGACTTAAACCTAATAACCGCTTTGATCTATCTCTATAAATCTTTATTCCTAGAATATAAGCGGCTTCACCAAGATCTTTCATTGCGAAACATTTACCCAACCAAGCCTTAACTTCTTTTAGCATAGGGATATTGTTTCCAATGATTAGTATGTCATCTACATACAGAATAAGAAAAGTGATATAGCTCCCACTAGATTTCTTGTAAACACATGGTTCATCTTCGTTTTTAATGAAACCAAACTCTTTGATTTTCTGATCAAAACGGAGATTCCAGCTGCGAGATGCTTGCTTTAATCCATAGATGGATTTATTTAGCTTGCACACCTTATTAGGATTCTTTGGATCAACAAAACCTTCAGGTTGAACCATAAAGACATCTTCAAGTAAGTGTCCATTAAGGAACACGGTCTTGACATCCATTTGCCATATCTCATAGTCATAATATGCAGCAATAGCAAGCAGAATTCTAATAGACTTAAGCATGGCTACTGGCGAAAAGGTTTCCTCATAATCAATTCCTTGAGTTTGAGTGAACCCTTTTGCTACAAGCCTTGCTTTGTTTTTTTGCACATTTCCATCCATGTCGGTCTTCTTCTTGAAGATCCATTTGTTTCCTACAGTCCGACATTCGGTAGGAAGATCAACCAAATCCCAGACCTGGTTATCATACATGGATTACATCTCTGTATTCACGGCTTCTTGCCATTTCTTGGATTCTGAATCCAAGATTGCAGCTTTGTAAGTAGCAGGTTCAGCTTCATCAATTATGAAGATATCGTCATACCTTTCAGGTGCACGACGATCCCTAATACTTCTTCGAACACTTGGTGTTTCTGTTGTTTCTTGAGTCCTTTCAGGCTCAACTTCAACAACTGGATCAGTTACTTTTGGTTCTGACTCAACATTTGATTCAGTAACTTATGATTCTCGAATTTCTTCAAGATCGACATGGTTTTCTCCAATCCCCCGCGCCAGAAGCTCTTCTTCCAAGAAAGTGCCTCTGCGTTTAGTGAAAACTCTATTTTCAGTGGGGTGGTAGAATAGGTAACCAATCTTTTTGGCGTATCCGACGAAAACCACTTTTTCACCTCTGGGATCTAGTTTATCCGAAGATTATAGAGTGACATAAGCATCACATCCCCAGACCTTAAGATAGGATACTTTAGGTTTCTTTCCATGCCATATCTCATAAGGCGTTTGGTCAACCTTCTTTGTTGGAGCTATATTCAAAATTCTTGCGGCAGTTTCTAGAGCGTAACTCCAAAAGGAGCGTGGGAGGGTTGTTCGACACATCATAGATCGAATCATATCTAATAGAGTTCGATTTCTCCTCTCAGACACACCATTATGTTGTGATGTTCCAGGTGGAGTGAGTTGTGAAACTATTCCACAATCCTTTAGATGGTCGATGAACTCCTGACTAAGATATTCACCGCCTCGATCTGATCGAAGCATCTTAATAGTTCTATTTAGCTGATTCTCTACTTCGTTTTGGTATTCCTTGAACTTTTCAAATGTTTCGTGTTTATGCTTCATAAGATAAACGTAACCATATCTACTGAAATCATTAGTAAATGTAACAAAGTATCTTTCTCCATGTCTTGACATTGTTCTGAATGGACCACATACATCTGTATGTACAAGTCCTAACAGATCATTAGCTCTTTCTCCAACATTTGAAAAAGGTGAGTTTGTTAACTTTCCACTTAAGCAAGATTCGCATTTCCCAAATGACTCAGAACTCTTTGAATCTAATATTCCTGCGGTTTTGAGTTGTTTAACACGGTCCTCGCTTATGTGACCAAGTCTATAATGCCACATATACATATCATTAAAGTCTAACTTATTACGTTTATGAGAGATGTTGTATAATAAGTTATTGTCTTGGATTTCTATCTCATAGATTCCATTTTTTGGTTTTGCATTAAAGTAAAATATATCATTAAAATAAGCAGAAATAAATTCACCATTAAAACGATAATTAAAACCTTGTCCATGCAAAACAGAAACCGAAACAATATTTCTAGTAACACTAGGAATAAAATAAACATTGTTCAAAACAAGTTCTAAACCAGAAGGAAGTAAAAGAACATATTCTCCAATCGCCTTCACAGCAACTCTTTGTCCATTGCCAACATGGACCTCCAAGTCGCCCTGTTTCAGTTTCTTAATCTTTCTTAGCCCCTGCAAAGCATTACAAATGTGAAAACCACATCCTGTGTTAAACACCCATGTTTTGCCAGAAAAAGAAAAGATTTCAATAACAAATATACCTGAGGACTCTCCTCCGGAAGCCTTGGCTTGCTTCAGTTTAGCCAAATACTTAGGACAGTTTCTCTTCCAGTGCCCAATTTCATTACAATGAAAACATTTGGCATCCTTCTGAGACTTCTTGTTTGCAACAGATTTGCCCTTGCCCTTGCCCTTCCCTTTGCCCTGATGGCCCTTTTTCTTGGTGTTAGGTTTCTTGACCTGACCCTCCTTGATCATCAGCACTGGTGCAGTCTTGCTGGGTATATTCACCTCAGCAGTTTTGAGCATCTGATGCAGCTCAGCAAGTGTCTTCTCCATCCCATTCATATTGTATTTCATAGTGAACTGATCATAGGACTTGGGCAATGAGTTGAGGATAATATCTCCAGCTAACTCATCACTCAAGGGGGATTCCAGACGAGCCAAGTGATCAACATATGCCTTCATTTTTAGCACATGAGCGCTAACTGATGTACCCTCTTGCATACGAGTGGTTATGAGTGATCTCATCACATCAAATCTTTCATGACGAGCCTTCTGTTGGAACATTTCTACCAGGTGCTCATTCATCTCGTATGCCATCATATCCTCCATTGACTTTTGAAGTTCAGGGATAATGGATGCCAGCATCAGACATGAAACTTTCATAGAGTCATCATAATGCTTTGCATAGCTTCTGTATGCAACAGTTTGCTGATTGATGGGTTCATCAGGGAGTGGCGTATCAAGAACGTACAGTTTGTTCTCCGCTTTGAGAACAATTTTCAAATTGCGGTGCCTGTCCATGAAGTTGGATTGGTTAAGTTTGTCCTTCTCTAAGATGGACTTGAGAGAGAATTGGGAGGAATTGTTTTCGTTTGACATCTTCAAAATTCAAAATTAATTAATTAGTATTTAATGTTTTAAATATCTTAATATAATTTTATGACCCAAATTTTTTTTTAATTAAGACGAGACCCCGATTCATCAAAACACAGTGAACTGTCTAATGCACTATCCACTGGTATGATTATGTAGGTAAACAACGATTGTTAATTGTGTCCACTACACAACTCTCCATTTGGGGTTGTTTAAAAGCGAAGTATGTTTAATCCCAACTATGCCCACTTGTCAAACAAGTGATGTTTTGTCCTTTACTATTAACTGTAACACCGGCCTATGTTACACAGGAAACGCGATGATTACCTTCTTTCATGATGGACTCCCAGATGCAGGGTATGGCACTAACATTTGGGTTCGATTTAGAATGAAATGTTAATTTGTTAAGGGTGGCATAAAACATCAATTTAAAATTTGGGATTTATTTTAATATTTATCAAAAATATTTTGAATAACTCGTAGCATGAGGCGAGTTATACAATGGTTTATAAAATCCAATTTTATTTGATTCGTGATAATAGGAACTCCTTTCCATACTCGAATCGATATAGTTTTAAATACCCTATTAAACTATGTTGGTCGTTATATAGCGAATAATCTTGTTTTAAATTTTAATAAAACTCTTTTATTAAATTTACTTTTCAGTTTTATAAAACTTGTTTAAATAAAACTGTTGTCTTGATTGTAAAATTTATTTAATTTTGGGTTATCTATATTATTTACGATGAATAAAACACAACCACACAATAATAAATAATTGAATCGAGCCCCTAGTAGGTTGCCCGTTTCGTTTTAGCCAGAAACGAAACGAACTAGTCTAAAGGGTTTCAAAATCTAAAAATTGAAATCTCCCACTTGACCCGCGATCTCTATCTTCATGGTACCTGTTCGCCATTTATCTTTATCTTGATATTTTATCTTTATCTTGATCTTGTACTTTTGAGATTACAATAAGATTTGTAATTACAATAAAACAAATCTAATCTAATCCTATCTATTACATCGGGTCCATTATCCGCCAAAAATACAAATAAAAAAAATAAAATAAAATTATTACATTGGATCCAAATATCCGCAAAATAATACAAACCAAGATAAAATAAAATAATAAAATACAACAAACACAACCATGACAAGGGACGTAACCTAGGGCTCGATTCACATCACAATCCAAAGACAACCAAAAGTTTTGATCTTTTGTCAAAAAAATATTTTTTTTGACAAATAAAACATAGATCAAAATTTATATCCTTTACCATCTATACGCATGTAACCATAGCTCTAATACCACTGTTGGGAATCAGTGGTTCAAAATAGCGGAAGCGGTTTATATATAAAACTCATAGTTAAATTTTATATATAACTTTGAATTGTCTAAACAGACATAACCACTGATTCTGATGAACAAACAAATATGCTACGTACAGTTTATAAATTTAAAACTTAGATTAATGTTTTCTCTTAATTAACAAATACTATTTAATTCTTCTTAGAATTTAAAACTTAGAATTTTAAATTATATCACTTGTACCGTATTTGTGTTTTAAAAATTGTACCATCCATATTTTATAGATGGTACAATATTATTAGAAATTTGAAACACAAATAAAATACGGTTATAATCATTAATCAACAAACAGCCATAACCATAACTTATAGATGGTAAAAGATATAAATAAAATTTGATTTTGAAATGAGTAACCAATAATCAAATTGATGTATAGATGGTAAAATATGTGTTTCAAATCTTAAAATTGATTATAGACGGTGACGAGTACACCCATTCCCACTGCCGCCCGAGGAATACATCAAGTTTTTGGCGCCGTTGCCGGGGACACTTTGGCGATTGCGTTAATTATTTTGTTTACATTTAATTGACATCTACGTGCTATTTGTTTTGTGTGAGTCATAGGAGTCTAAATATCATTAGTGTATTTTCTATTTTCGTTTTATTTGCATTTTTTATTTTTATTGAATCTTTTGTTAGAGTGTGTTTACTTGTTTCTTTCCGATTCCTGGTTAAAATTTCCTTAGTTTATGCGACATACGCGCTCCCGTGGAGCACCTGAATTCGAGCCACGAGACGATCCTGAACTTCTGTTCAGCCGACAAACAATCAATCAGGAAGGAGAATCAGGTAACACAAGTAGATACCAAGTTTTTGAAAATCCTTACTTTGAAACCGAAACAGAAACAGAGTCTGATTCCTTAGAAATCTCCGGCTCTTCAAGTCCGCCACCCTATTTTGAAATGGCTAATAATCAAACCGTACACCAGCGTTCTACTGCCGGTTTCACTGGAGCAAATTCACCAATCCAAATTCCTGAAATAAACAATGATAAATCTTGGCAAATTCCGTCTTATATCATGACTGCAATAACCAATTCATGCCAATTCCATGGTCGTGATGACGAGGACGCTCCAGCGCATATAAACCGCCTTACACGCCTTTGCAGAACTTTCAACCTTGAAGGTGCCGGAAATGACGTACGTTTTCTTCAAGTATTTCCTTTTTCATTAGCAGGACGTGCAGCCACCTGGCTTGATTCGCAACCACCGAACACGTTTACCACTTGGGCAGGTCTTCGAGATGCTTTCGTTGCAAAATATTTTCCACCCGCAAAAGCATCTCGCCTTCGCGATCAAATTCACTCATTCAGAATGGAGCCTGACGAGCCATACCATCTTGCTTGGGAGAGATTCCAAACTTTGCTTTCCCATCTATAAAATATTTTACCATCCATTTATAATAAAATCAGTTATAATAAAATTTTTATGAAAAATTTTACATCTTCAATCCATTTATGAAATTTTTTTATGGAAAATCAGATATAAACAAAATAATTTTTATGAAAAAGGCTCACAACTCACTAAAATTGGGTGTGTATTTTAGATGCAAATTTATGAATAATTAGAAAAATTTCCATTTATGAAAAACACTTGAATATTTTCTCATTTGTATGATTATTAGATAAAAATAAGTCAAATATGCACAAAAATCAAACTATAATTATACAATTTTTTTTATGACTCAAATTTTAAGACTTAAACGATAGTTTCCTATCCCCACACTTATATCTGATTTTACTATGTGGTTAGGATAACCTAACAAGAGGACTTGGAAAATGAATATGATATAAAGGAATTATTTATGAAAAATATTTATTTAACATAAATAATATAATTGCAAAAATATATAATTGATTTAATTAATTTATTATAAATTAATTTATAAAAACTATAAATTAATTTAGATGGTTTAAAATATATATAATTTGATAAATGATAAATATTTTGTTTAAAAGAAATAATATGATAATTACATAACTAATTATCAAAATAATTATATTAAATCTGAATAATTAAAAATAACATTTTTAATTATTGAATTTGAATATCACTGATTTAAAATAATTATTATGGCCTTGGAATCATTTTAAATAAATAAAATGATTTAAAATGGTTAAAATAACAATATATAAGTTTAATTATCTAAATAATTAAATATAATAAAAATTCAGATTCTAAATTTATATAAACTCAGTAATATGTCTATTTTGTCATAAAATAATTTTGGATAAAATTTATATAGTTATATAATTTAAATACATTAAATTAAACTATATTTTTAAGTATAAATACTGATTTATTTATATAAATATCAAAATTATATAAAATATCAGTAACAATATTATTTTTGTAAAGTTTAACACTTAAAATAATTAATCTGAAAATTTCAGTATTTATTTCTTAAAAATTGATTTATTATGAATTATATATGTATTAAACTGTTTTAATATCATAAAAATTAGTTTTATAAATAAATTGACTAACTTTATATTTTTAATAAAAGTAATAGTGTCTAATAATGTTATAAAAATTATTGAAATGTTAAAAATATTAAAAATATTAAAAATGAAAGAAATAAAAATAATTGGTTGTCCCCGGATTCGAACCCGGGTCAACTGTTTGGAAAACAACACACACAACCACTGGGCTGGGCCTGGTGGTTGTTTATAAGTTTAGTTTAATTAAAATATATATACAGAAATGAAATTGGTCATCTTCCCCAATTATACAATCAGAGTCAACCAGAAAAGTCAACGCTTTCAATTCTCGATCAAATTCAAGTTTTAAGTTAAATTGAACATCAGTACACATTGTATAACCAAAAACAATTAAATTGGCAAAGATTGAACTGACCGGTATCGACTGAAACGATGGGGCGATTAAATTCCGGCGACTGAACTCCGGCGAGAGTTGCAGGTTTGAACAGATGGATTGTTTCGATGTTTAGAGGGATGTGAAGGGTGCAGGATGTTCATGGGAGTCTGAGGGACTTATATACTGGTTCAATTCGATCTCAAATCCAACAAACATTAGTGGATTCGATCTGTTTTGATTTTTAAATAAAAAGTTCGTTTTTACAGCAATGTTGGCACGAAAATGTGTCGATTAAAGTGCGAAATGGGTTGGCAATGGGTTGGGGACTCGTGGTTGATGATTTCAGATTACATAAACAATGAACAAATGGGAATGGGTCGAAACCGGCAACTGATCTGTTATCATATTTGATTTATTATATTAAATTCCTAATGTGTATAAAAATATAATATAACTTCATAAAATAACCGAATGAGGGCTTAGCCCGACCGGTCACGTGTTCGTTTGTTGATTATTGTACATAAATTATAGATTACTCCTTAATTATATGTGTTTAAAATCCAAATATAATTTATGTACAATAATCAACAAACGATTATAAATGGGTGTACTCGTCCCGTTGATTCCCGCTTTCAAGACTTCACCACAACTTGCTATGAATGCATACAAGATTACTCCTTGAACTTCTTGTATCAATTCTAGTGAATTAAGTTTTGAAAGAAACCCGGTTTTAGTTTAATTATCACTAACTTGTCTATTAAACCAAATCAAGTTCCTTAAATTGCTTTAGACTTACAACATTTATATCCTTTACCATTCATCAAGTTCAAGGAGTACAGACATAAATTTTGATCAAGTCTTAAAAGAAGAATTTATATCCTGAAGCATATTTGTGTAATATATAAAAAATACACAAATACTTAGAATTTTAAATTATATACTAGTTTCTTAAAATATGTACCGTATTTGTGTAATAACTATGCTTCAATTCATAGTTATAATCGAAAGTTTTAAAAGATCTATTTAATTCTTCTTAGAATTTAAACTACTTAGATATTTATGTGTAATTTTCTTCATTATTTTTATTTATTTATCAATTCTAAAAATAATAAATAAAAAACAAAAGAAATATGTACCGAACATCCGGGTTGCCTCCCGGTAGCGCTAAGTTTTAGTCTTCAGCCGGACTTCTCAAGACCCTCAGTCGGTCGTGTATTCCGGTGCGCCTTCAAGAAAGCTCACCTCTTCAGGTAACGGATTCAAATCATCACCGTCTAGATACGGTTTCAACCGATGACCATTAACTACTTGTCTTCGTTGGTCCTTCGGATCCTCGATTTCCACATCTCCGTATTGTCCGACTCGTGTAATGACTAACGGTCCGGTCCATTTACTCCTTAATTTACCTGGAAACAATTTAAGGCGATAGTTAAATAACCAAACTCTTTGACCTACCGAAAACGTCAAACGCCTCAGCTTTGCATCGTGCACCGCCTTCATCTTGTCCTTGTATGGGGCTGCAGTGTCATACGCCTCATTGCGTAATTCCTCCAATTCACTCAATTTTAACAACCTGTAGGCACCTGCATCAGAATAGTCAGTATTCACTTGTTTAACAGCCCACAACGCACGATGTGCAATCTCTAAGGGCAAATGGCACCCCTTTCCATACACCAAACGATAGGGTGTTGTGCTGATAGGAGTTTTATAAGCGGTGCGATATGCCCATAAGGCGTCATCCAATTTAGATGACCAATCCTTACGATCAGTTCGCACCGTCTTTTGTAAAATTTCTTTGATTTGCCTATTCGACACTTCAACCTGTCCACTCGTTTGTGGATGATATGGTGTAGCAATTCGATGGTCAATGCCATACCGTTTTAAGAGTTTGCCAAAATTAAAGTTTTTAAAATGGGACCCTCCATCACTAATTATCACCCGAGGAATCCCGAACCTGGAAATTATGTTTGAATGGACAAACTTGCAAACAACGGTATGGTTATTTGTCTTAGTGGCAATTGCTTCAATCCACTTTGAAACGTAATCAACCGCCACTAAGATGTATAGGTTACCATTCGAATTGGGGAACGGTCCCATAAAGTCAATCCCCCAGACGTCAAAAATATCAACAACCAAGATTGGTTGCATTGGCATTTCATCCCTTTTTGAAATCCTACCCATCTTTTGACAATTCGGACAATGCTTAACAAACTCAAAGGCGTCTTTAAACATGGTTGGCCAATAAAGACCAGCTTCAAGAATTTTATGGCCTGTCTTTTGTCCGTTAAAGTGACCGCCACATGCAGATGAGTGAGCATGCTGTAATACTTCCAAGAACTCTGTCTCGGGCACACATCTTCTAATAATCTGATTAGCACCAATCCGGAACAAATCCGGTTCATCCCAAATATAATTCTTCACTTGCGACAGGAATTGTTGCTTCCTACGCTTATTCCACGCCTCCGGTATCGTACCTGAAACAAGATAATTTGCAAAGTTAGCATACCAAGGCCCGGAACTTGCAGCCATTATAAACTCATCCGGAAAATGCTCGTTGATCTCGGGTGTGAACTCCTCCACTTCAACCGGTAATCGTGACAGATGGTCAGCAACTACATTTTCACACCCTTTCTTGTCTCTGATTTCGAGATCAAACTCTTGCAACAATAGGACCCACCGAATCAGTCTCGGTTTGGCGTCCTTTTTCTCCATTAGATACCTGACTGCACTATGATCAGAGTAAACAATTACCTTGCTTCCACAAATATAAGACTGGAATTTATCCAAAGCATAAACAATGGTAAGCAACTCCTTCTCCGTTGTGTTATAATTCAACTGAGCATCGGAGAGGGTTTTGCTTGCGTAGTAGATAACAACCGGCTTCTTATCTACTCATTGGCCAAGTACAGCCCCAATAGCGAAATCGCTTGCATCACACATTATTTCAAATGGCTTTGTCCAATCAGGTGATTGCAAAATTGGGGCTTGTACTAATTGTTCCTTTAATACATTAAAAGCATTTAAGCATTTATCATCGAATTCAAATTGAACATCTTTTAACAATAGATTACATAAAGGTTTCGTTATAACACTAAAGCCTTTAATAAACCTACGGTAAAATCCGGCGTGTCCTAAAAAGGAACGAACGCCCTTCACATTAGTAGGGGGAGGTAAAGTAGAAATGACTCTCACTTTTGCTCTATCAACTTCTATCCCCTTACTTGACACGACATGTCCTAACACTATACCCTCTTGAACCATGAAATGGCTCTTCTCCCAACTGAGCACTAGATTAGTTTGGACACATCTTTCTAACACCCTAGATAATTCATCTAAACATGTATCAAATGATGACCCAAAGACCGAAAAGTCATCCATAAATATCTCTAGGGCGTCCCCGACCATATCCGAGAATATGCTCATCATACACCTTTGAAAGGTGGCTGGGGCATTGCACAGCCCAAATGGCATTCGCCTAAATGCGAATGTGCCATAGGGGCATGTGAAGGTGGTCTTTTCTTGGTCATCAGGGTGGATAGCGATCTGATTGTACCCTGAATAACCATCAAGAAAACAGTAATATTTCTGACCTGATAATTTTTCGACGATCTGATCAATGAAGTGGTAAAAGAGTGTGAAAACTCGCCCAAGGATCCGAGCAGTAATTAATAATATTAGTTTGATGCGGAACGGAATTAATGTAACAAGCGTAATCAAGCACCGGGTAATTTTAAAGGTAGGAAATAAAATAAGAGTGACACGAGGATTTACGTGGAAAAACCCAAATCGGGAAAAAACCACGGGTGGCGGAAGCCAAGAAACAATCCACTATAATTTTGCAGTGTTTACAGAGTTTGGAGAAAAGGAAAAATACACAGAGAATATAGAGAATTTTGTATCTCTATTACATGTGTATTTGTGTATGTTATAATGATCCGGTACACTGACTAGTTTATAGACTTTTAGGAGAAAACGAATGTGTGATGGAGAATTCATAAGAATTTTGGTCCAATCCTTTTGCTTTTGCTTTTCATTAATCAATCTCTATTGCTTTCTCCATTGTCTGCCATTTAATTTGCCATTATCTTTTCTATGGTGGAAAAGTCATCATCCACTTAACAAAAAGTGGCAGCCATTATTTGAATTTTGAAGACAAAATACTTCAATCTCCACCTTGACTTCAAAATGCAATAAATAACAAACTGATTATGTACCTAATCAAATAACAAGACTCCATAAGAACCTGCAATTACCATATAGAGAAAAATTATTTCCGAAAATTAACATACTTCCTCCACCATGAGCCTCTTTGGCTCAGTTGCGATCAGAAACACCCATCAAATCCAAACATAGTTTGAACTTGGCTATTGGAAGACTCTTAGTGAACAAATCAGCGGGATTATAATCTGTATCAATCTTCTTTATGATACAATCACCTTTGTCAATGATATCACGCACAAAATGATAACGACTATCAATGTGCTTTGTTCGATCATGAAACATCTGATCTTTACTCAAATAGATAGCACTTTGATTATCACAGAAAACTGTGGTAACCTTTATTCTATCATCGAGTTCACTGAATAATCCTTTCAACCATAAATCTTCCTTAACTGCTTCTGTAATCGCCATATACTCTGCCTCAGTAGAAGACAGGGCAACTGTAGACTGCAACTGGGCTTTCCAACTAATAGCACAACCATGCAAAGTAAACACATACCTTGTAATTGATCTCCGTTTATCCAAATCTTTGCCATAATCTGAATCAACATATCCAAGCACCCCAGTGTTAGATTTACCATAATGTAAACACATAGAAGACGTATCGCGCAAATAACGAAAGATCCACTGCACTGCTTTCCAGTGTTCTTTTCCCGGGTTCGCCATGTATCTATTGACCATGCTGACTGCATAAGCCAAATCAGGGCGCGTGCAAATCATAGCATACATCAAAGATCCAACAACACTAGAGTATGGTACGCGTGCCATATAAGCCACATCAGTCTCAGTAGTAGGACTCAAAGCGGATGATAGCTTGAAATGAGCTGCAAAAGGTGTGCTGACAGGTTTTGCTTCATGCATATTGAAGCGTCTTAAGATTTTCTCAATATAACTTTTCTGAGAAAGATGCAAGACCCTAGACTTCCTATCACGAACAATTTCTATACCTAAAATCTTTTTGGCAGCTTCTAAGTCCTTCATTTCAAAATCAGAGCTACGGTAAAGGATATAAATACAAATACGGTTACACGCGTATAGATGGTAAAAGATATAAATTACACAATAATTGCATATTTTATGTACAATAATCAAGGAGTAATCTATAAATTACATAATATAGATGGTAAAAGATATAAATTACACAATAATTGCATATTTTACTCCTTCTCTATAATCGTTTGTTGATTATTGTACATAAATTATAGAGCTACGGTAATATATTATGGTTTAAAAATTGTTTCAAACTCATAGTTAGACATAACCACTGTTTGTGACAACTGGGAAACCTATTTGTTTTCTCTTAGGATATTTTTTATCTTAAAATATCCCCGGCAACGGCGCCAAAAACTTGATGTGCAGGAAGCGGTATGTTAAAAACTTGTAAAAATGGTTAAATAAAGACTGACTCAAAAACTAAACTTTTTGACATGCTTTGGCCTAATATGTATCGGTACTCTCATTGATAGTCCCCAGGTAGGCAACGGGTCCTTTTATTTGGATTTGTACAAATGCCAGCCTAGACAGGAGTTCTCAACTACCGGTACTTAACCCTTCCAGTTACTACATGTCTGACACGAAAAACACATGTTTACATATAATGTACAAAAAGACGAACTAAAAAAAATAACCTTAAACTAGACACTCTAAGTTTTAAATTTATAAACTTAGACTCGATCTAAACCTAAACCACTCATCCGGCAAGTGTACCGATCAGTGTAGTATAGCTAATGTAAGTTCGAGTATCGAACCCAAGGGACTCTGTTGAATTATGTTAATGACTTTGTTTATACAAGACTGTCACGGACTAAAATGTTTTGTTTAATTGATTGGGGGGGGGGTTTACTTGAAAAATATAAATTTGCAATTTATTAAAATAAACTAATTAAACAAGATAAGCAAAGCACAATTTAAAGCAAAGGATGAATTTCAATGATTTATGAAAGACTACTTAGGTTGGAATCCCACTTGTTATTAACATGCTTTTTACCGGATAATTATGTGATATGAAACCGAGATCTTTAAATATTAAATCCTAAGAGAAAACAAATAGGTTTCCCAATCCTTCTCGGGAAGACATTTATGTAACTCTAAAGATTTATTTTTATTACCGGTTAATCTAGACTTTCTGTCGGTTATCTAGTGTTCTAGAAAAAGTGCTTGGAAAGACTAACTTCCTTTCGGTTGTAAGTCTAAAGCAATTTAAGGAACTTGATTTGGTTTAATAGACAAGTTAGTGATAATTAAACTAAAACCGGGTTTCTTTCAAAACACAATCCTAGTAACACACTAAACTAGACCTATTAATATTTTTATACTTTTTGGCGCTAAAAATAGTAGAACATTAAAACCGGATTAATTCTTGATCATTATTTCTATGGTTTATTGGCCATTTTACCATAAGATTACCCAAACCCGCTAAGATTTTAAAATCAACATTAATTCTTTTTGTGAAAAGACATTCACCGGAATTTATGAGAAATATATGATCAAAATATTAACCAAGTTAAAATATGCATAAACACCAAACTAGTTTCTTAAATTATTTACTTATCAAGAACAGACCATAATCACACAATAATCGGCGTAAAAATTACATTTTTAACAAGTGTTCATCACAACCTAAGTAGTTTAAGGTGATTAGCCAACAATCATAATTATGCAAATTAAAACATTAATCTTAAAAACAGAATTCATGGAAAAATATGGAAAACAAAAGAAACAATGATGAAATAAGAGAATTACAACCCTTAATTCTTCAATCCCGATTGTTCCCGAGCTTCTCCCGTTGATTCCCGCTTTCAAGACTTCACCACAACTTGCTATGAATGCATACAAGATTACTCCTTGAACTTCTTGTATCAATTCTAGTGAATTGAGAATGTCCTCGTTCCTAGGCTTTCAAGTGGCTATTTATAGCCTTCATTTAGCTTAATTAATTCACCACTGAAGTTCCATTGTGCGTTTAATTTGGTCCATGTCTTCCATTATGAAAAGTTTGAATGATATAGTCTCCCACTGGTTTATGTCTCCCAATATTAAATTGATGTTGACCCATCTTGTGCTATAATGTGATGTTCTTTTTTCTTGGTCCCATCGAAAACAACTTTCCTAAGCAATTCATAATGGCAGCCAACTCTTGCAAATTAGTGTCTCCACCCTTTTTTTCCTTTTAGTTGAACTCCAACAATATTTATAATAATATATGAATGGCAGCCCTTTAACATAA
Source organism: Helianthus tuberosus (assembly GCA_030545235.1). Classification (NCBI taxonomy): domain Eukaryota; kingdom Viridiplantae; phylum Streptophyta; class Magnoliopsida; order Asterales; family Asteraceae; genus Helianthus; species Helianthus tuberosus. The sequence goes on from CM060364.1 coordinate 51,784,826, forward strand.
ACAATAGAGATAGTGGCCCCGACCCACTCATAGAAAATAGCTGCAAATTTGCTTCGGTCTCTGGCATTCTACTCTGCCCAACTGGCTGGTCATTTAATTATTACTCTTTTTCGCTCCATTTGCACCTGGACCTAGCCAAACACAAGATAATATGATATAATACTAAAACTAAAAATAATAAATAAAAACCATACAATAATTATTCATTTCACACTGGACAAATATGTGTATTTTACTACACATCAAATATCCACACACTTAAATGTTTGCTTGTCCCCAAGAAAAGTCTTAAACAACTGTACAAACTGACATTTAAACGGTTATCTTAAAATGGAAAATTAAACACACATAAAAACTAATGTGCAGGAAGCGGTATGTTAAAAACTTAGATTGTTGGCTAATCACCTTAAACTACTTAGATATTTATTTATTATTTTAAACTACTTATGATTTTTATTTATTTATCACTGATTCTGAAGAAATAGCAATTTATAATCAGAATTAATGGTTTGTGTAATAACTATGAATTGGTTATGTTTAACGGATATTTTATCATTAATTCTAAATATCAATGATTATACTGACATTTGTGTTTTGGCGCCGTTGCCGGGGACACTTTGGCGATTGCGTTAATTATTTTGTTTACATTTAATTGACATCTACGTGCTATTTGTTTTGTGTGAGTCATAGGAGTCTAAATATCATTAGTGTATTTTGTATTTTCATTTTATTTGCATTTTTAATTTTTATTGAATCATTTGTTAGAGTGTGTTTACTTGTTTCTTTCCGATTCCTGGTTAAAATTTCCTTAGTTTATGCGACACACGCGCTCCCGTGGAGCACCTGAATTCGAGCCATGAGACGATCCTGAATTTCTGTTCAGCCGACAAACAATCAATCAGGAAGGAGAATCAGGTAACACAAGTAGATACCATGTTTTTGAAAATCCTTACTTTGAAACCGAAACAGAAACAGAGTCTGATTCCTTAGAAATCTCCGGCTCTTCAAGTCCGCCACCCTATTTCAAAATGGCTAATAATCAAACCGTACACCAGCGTTCTACTGCCGGTTTCACTGGAGCAAATTCACCAATCCAAATTCCTGAAATAAACAATGATAAATCTTGGCAAACTCCGTCTTATATCATGACTGCAATAACAAATTCATTCCAATTCCATGGTCGTGATGACGAGGACGCTCCAGCGCATATAAACCACCTTACACGCCTTTGCAGCACTTTCAACCTTGAAGGTACCGGAAATGACGTTCGTTACCTTCAAGTATTTCATTTTTCATTAGCCGGACGCGCAGCCACCTGGCTTGATTCGCAACCACCGAACACGTTCACCACTTGGGCCGGTCTTCGAGATGCTTTCCTTGCAAAATATTTTCCACCCGCCAAAGCATCCCGCCTTCGTGATCAAATTCACTCATTCAGAATGGAGCCCGACGAGCCATATCATCTTGCTTGGGAGAGATTCCAATCTTTTCTTTCCCGTTGTTCTCAACACGGTCTATCCGACTGGGCACTTGTAGAAAAATTTTACAACGGTCTCACTCCAGAAACTCGCGCACGATTTGACACTTCAGCAGGAGGCCATCTCATGGGAAAGAAGACAGTTGCCGACTGTAACGATCTTTTTGAAAGTTTCGCACCCTCTGATATCGATCATCGATCTACCGTTAGGACTTCCGTTCCGGTGACGAGTACACCCACTCCCACTGCCGCCCGAGGAATACACCAAGTTAGCTTGGAAACAACGGTAGCTGCTGCTCTTGAGAACTTCAAAAGAGAAATCGACATGATTAAAGCTAAGTTAGATAGGTGTGAGGTCTGCAGAGGAGGTCATGATACAATTGAATGTCCAACGCTCACTGTTGAGCAAGTTGAATTCATAACATGTCAAACCCGAGGTCCAACAAATCTTTTCAATAATAACTCCAACTTTAGTTCAAATTGGCGTAACAACAATAATATGTTCTGTTCTTCTGGTAACCCCCCTGGTTTCCAAGCAAATTCAAATCAAAACAAGGGGCAGGGTCAATTCTATAGTGGGGGTTTAAACAATCAGGGTCAGTTCTCTGGTGGGGGTTCACAGGTTCAGTTTGGATCAGGAGGATCAAATAGGCAATATCAAAGTGGGGGTTGAAACAGTCAAGGTTCAAACAACCAAGACTTGGGTAGTGGTCTAGACGAGATTAAATCCATGTTGACCCAGTTACTTGTTAAAGACCAATCCACACAAAGAATCTTAGAAGACCATGCTGCTCTCCTCAAGAATAATCATTCAAACTTCTTAGATCTTCAGAGGCAAATCAGAGATATCTACCGTCAATTGCAAGAAAGACCTCCCGGTCAATTCTCAGGCAATACCCAACAAAACCCATCAGGCCAATTGAAAGTTATTTCCACTCGAAGTGGCAGAACCTTAGGAGAGGTAATCAGGAACAAGAGAGTTGAGGAAGAGGAGGAGCCTGTAGATGAAGAAATCGAGATGGAAGCCCCCAGTAAGGTGCAAAACAGGTTAAACCCAGCAAGTATCGCACACACCGAGAAACCTCAAGTCGAAAGGAGCAAGTAAAAGCAACCCATGGAGGTTAAGCAACCACCCGTCGTAGATCTTTCACGTATCCCATATCCCGCTCGTCTTAAGAGTCAGAAGTATACCAAAGAATACGAGCAATTTCTCGACATGTTCAAGCAGTTAAAAATCAATCTTCCTTTCATTGAAGCTCTTCAATCCATGCCCAAATACGCAAAATTCTTAAAAGATCTTTTGAAACGCAAAGATAGGCTTGGAGAGCTTTCTAACATCCCTTTGAATGGGGGGTGTTCAGCTGTAGTGTTGAATAAGGTGCCGGAAAAATTGACGGACCCGGGCCTTTTCACCATTCCATGTCTTTTCGGGAGTGACACCGAGTGTAGAGCCTTAGCCGATCTAGGTGCGAGTATAAACCTTATGCCCTATTCAATGTACGCTAGATTAGGCCTAGGAGAGTTATCACCTACCCGCATGTCCTTATCTTTAGCCGATCGATCAGTCAAATATCCATGTGGCATAGTTGAAAATCTCTTAGTTAAGGTTGATAAATTCGTCTTTCCTGTAGACTTTGTCATCCTTGATATGGAAGCTGATGAAAGAGTTCCTATCATTTTAGGACGTCCATTCTTGCGTACCGCAAAAGCCATCATTGATGTTTTCGACGGTAAAATCACTCTTCAAGTTGGTGAGGAAAAGGTAACATTCGATGTAGCCCGTTCCATGCAACACCCTAGTGGTTTCGACGATTTTAGTCCATGTCATTCAGTCTATTTCATCGAATCATTCTTATCGTACGTTGACCATTGTTTTGAATTCATTAGTGGAGCCGATTTGGTGGAAGAAAAGATAGTTGCAGAAGCTAAGGAAGTTGTTGAAGAAAGTGAAGATGAGGAAGGGACCGACTGGGTTCCTGAAACTTTCGATTTAAAAGAAGTAGGGGAAGAGAGCGAGAAAATTCTCATTGAAACACCCGCCCCACTTGAGCTTAAAGTCCTTCCTTCCCATTTGGAATACGCATTTCTAGGTGACGAGTCAAACTTTCCCGTCATTATTTCATCAAAATTAGTGGAGGAAGAAAAATCTCGGTTAATAGAGGTGTTGAAAAAGAATAAGCAGGCCATTGCTTGGAGACTGTCAGATATCAAAGGCATAAGTCCGACATATTGTACCCACCGGATACTCATGGAAGAAGATTACAAACCAGTGGTACAACTACAAAGACGTCTCAATCCAAATATGCAAGAAGTTGTCAAGAAAGAAGTCATGAAGTTGTTAGATGCATGTGTGATCTACCCCATCTCTGATTCACCATGGGTTAGTCCCACTCAAGTTGTCCCAAAGAAAGGTGGAATGACGGTAATCATGAACGAAAAGAATGAGCTTATTCCATCTAGAACCGTTACCGGCTGGCGTGTGTGCATTGACTACCGAAAATTGAATGACGCCACCCGAAAAGATCACTTCCCTCTACCGTTCATTGACCAAATGTTGGAGCGTCTAGCGGGTCAACAGTTCTACTATTTTCTTGACGGATTTTCAGGATACTTCCAGGTCCCCATTGCACCCGAGGATCAGGAAAAGACAACATTCACATGCCCTTACGGCACGTATGCGTACCGACGCATGCCTTTCGGGTTATGTAACGTTCCGGAACCTTTCAGCGATGCATGGTTGCCATATTACAAGACATGCTTGAAACTTCTATGGAAGTTTTCATGGATGACTTCTCGGTTTATGGTACCACTTTCGATCAGTGCCTTCTAAATCTTGACAGGATGTTGAAGAGATGTGTAGAGACCAATTTGATGCTTAACTGGGAGAAATGTCACTTCATGGTGACAGAAGGAATAGTGTTGGGACACAAAATTTCAAAAGCCGGAATAGAGGTGGATATGGCCAAGATAGAAACCATCAGTAGGCTTCCTCCACCGACAAATGTGAAGTCCGTTCGCAGTTTCCTTGGTCATGCGGGCTTTTACAGGCATTTCATTAAGGATTTTTCAAAGATCACGCGCCCCATAACACGACTCCTTGAAAAAGACATACCCTTTGTCTTTAATGAGGAGTGTCTTAAAGCATTTGAATTTTTGAAGGAAAAACTTGTGAGTGCACCCATTCTTATCTCACCCAATTGGAGTTTACCTTTTGAACTCATGTGCGCTGCTAGTGATTACGCCGTAGGAGCAGTTTTAGGACAAAGGATCGACAAACACTTTCATCCGATCTACTACGCGAGTAAAACTCTTAATGATGCACAAGAGAACTATACCACCACCGAAAAGGAACTTCTCGCCGTAGTATTCGCATTCGATAAATTTCGTTCCTACCTCGTTCTTTCCAAAACCATTGTTTTCACCGATCATGCAGCTTTGCGTTATCTTTTCAAAAAGAAAGACGCAAAACCACGTCTCATTCGATGGATTCTCTTACACTCCGAATTCGATATAGAAATCAAGGACAAGAAGGGAGCGGAGAACATGGCCGCAGATCATTTGTCACGTTTGGAGGATCCTAAAAGAGAGGAAATTCGTGAGGAAGCAATTGGGGATAAGTTCCCTCACGAGCATATAGATTTTGTTGCAGCTGAAAAAGAAGGTATGCCATGGTTCACTGATTTGGAAAATTACCTAGCAAATGGAGCGGTGTTGAGGGGTATGACCACCCAACAAAAGAAGAAGTTTTTCCGAGATGCAAGAAAATATATTTGGGATGATCCCTATCTCTTCAGGATAGGAGGTGATAGAATTTTGAGAAGATGTGTGAGTAAAGAGGAAGGTTTGGAAATTCTAAAGCACATACATGAAGGTCTAACAGGAGGTCACCATGGTCCACACACTACTGCACAAAAAGTCTTTGATTGTGGTTTCTATTGGCCTTCGGTAGTGAAGGATGCTCTAGAGTTTGTAAAGACTTGTGATCGTTGCCAACGTACCGGCAATATCTCATCCAAGGATGAGATGCCTCAAAATCCAATTCAAGTTGTTGAAATCTTTGATGTATGGGGCATCGATTTCATGGGACCATTTCCCTCTTCTAGTGGGAATAGGTACATTCTTGTAGCAATCGATTATGTTTCAAAGTGGGTAGAAGCTCAAGCGTTACCCAAAAATGACGCAAGAGTAGTGGTAAAGTTCCTTAAGAAACTCTTCACTCGTTTCTGTACACCTAAAGCGATAATCAGTGATCGTGGTGCGCATTTTTGTAACACCCTCATGGAAAAGACATTGGCACGCTACGGTGTAACTCATCGATTGTCCACCGCATACCACCCACAAATGAGCGGTCAAGTTGAAAATGCCAACCGCGGAATCAAACGAATCCTAGAAAAAACCGTTGGAAATAGTAGAAAGGATTGGTTGGATAAACTTGATGATGCATTGTGGGCGTTTTGACCCGCTTACAAAACACCTTTAGGGACCACTCCATTCATGATAGTCTATGGCAAAGCTTGCCATCTTCCGGTCCAATTAGATCACCGAGCACTTTGGGCTCTTAAAACCGTTAATCTCGACCTTACGGATGCAGCTAGGAAACGTTATTTCCAAATTCATGAATTGGACGCACTTAGAGACGCCGCATATGAACGATCATGGAACATAAAAGAGAAAACGAAGGCGTTACACGATAGAAAGTTAAAGAGGTTGAAGGAGTTTAAAACCGGTGACAAAGTGCTTCTGTATAACTCGAGGTTGAAGATGTTTGCCGGTAAGTTGAAGTCAAAGTGGACGGGACCATACGTGGTAAAGGAAGTATTTCCATACGGAACAATTGAGTTAAGGAATGAAGCGGATGGAGGCACTTGGAAGGTGAATGGACATAGGTTGAAACATTACCTAGGAGGACCAATTAACACCACCGAGACGGAGGTAACTCGTATCGATGTCCCACCAATCACCATCGTTTAGGATCTTGAGTGAAAACTCAAGATTAGAGTAGATAGATAGTTTTATGTATGTTTTGAGTCACTGTTTATGAGTCTAATTTAGCAGTTTTTGAGTCATTTTTTTTCGGTACTGCTTTGGTTTTTGCTTGTTTTTGTTTATGCAGGTTTGAATCACACCACCCGTACTCAATCTCCATTCGGGTGATTTCGGAGCTGTACACCAAATTTCAAGGAATTTACAAAAGAGTACTAGTCTGAGTCAAAGCTGATCGCGACCAAAATGCTATACGATCGAGCTGGATTGGACAAGAGTATGGAGTTTATACATCATATAACCAGCTAAGTCCTTTCCAATTTGCCCTTTGTCTTTTATTTCTAATTTATTTTAGTTTTTGAGTTGTTTTCCATCGTACATTGAGGGCAATGTAAAATTTAGGTGTGGGGATAGGAAACTATCGTTTAAGTCTTAAAATTTGAGTCATAAAAAAAAATTGTATAATTATAGTTTGATTTTTGTGCATATTTGACTTATTTTTATCTAATAATCATACAAATGAGAAAATATTCAAGTGTTTTTCATAAATGGAAATTTTTCTAATTATTCATAAATTTGCATCTAAAATACACACCCAATTTTAGTGAGTTTTGAGCCTTTCTCGAGCATTCATCATATGCTTAAGACTTTATTTGATTGACTGTGCCGCATAATAGTATACATTTCAGAACTTGTCTCGGATATACTTGTCAAAATCATTAACTATAAAATTGTATAAAGAGGATAGAGGCAATAAGATTAACCCAGTTGTTTACCCTTTTCTTTTAAACCTTTGCATAAATATATATATATATATATATATATATAGTGTAAGGTTTGTTAGGATAATTTGCTAGACCAGATTAAAACACTTCACCCTGTAAATAGCCATATTCCCTACCTTTAAACCTTAGCCACGTTACAACCCCGTAATAAAAGTCCTCTTGATTTATATGATTTATATATGTTAATTGGTAAAGATGAGATTTCATTACAAGCCTATGATAATGTTACTATATGGCCCGGCTTTTGAGTGATCACAGAAAAATACTAGTGCAACATTCCCTAGTTTACACAAGTGAGCCGAGGGAAGCAAATTAAAGATGCAAGTAAGTGAGTAATTGATGATAAAACTCTATTTTTGAAAAAAATCACATTTAGTTTTCTCATCTCTATCATTATTAGCTAATTTTAAATCATTTATGTACATTAATTTTTATGTGTGTTTAATTTTCCATTTTAAGATAACCGTTTAAATGTCAGTTTGTACAGTTGTTTAAGACTTTGCGTGGGGACAAGTAAACATTTAAGTGTGGGGATATTTGATGTGTAGTAAAATACACATATTTGTCCAGTGTGAAATGTATAATTATTGTATGGTTTTTATTTATTATTTTTAGTTTTAGTATTATATTATATTATCTTGTGTTTGGCTAGGTCCAGGTGCAAATGGAGCGAAAAAGAGTAATAATTAAATGACCAGCCAGTTGGGCAGAGTAGAATGCCAGAGACCGAAGCAAATTTGCAGCTATTTTCTGTGAGTGGGTCGGGGCCACTATCTCTATTTTTTATGTTAAAGGGCTGCCATTCATATATTATTATAAATATTGTTGTAGTTCAACTAAAAGGAAAAAAAAAGGTGGAGGCACTAATTCGCAAGAGTTGGCTGCCATTATGAATTACTTAGGAAAGTTGTTTTCGATGGGACCAAGAAAAAAGAACATCACATTATAGCATAAGATGGGTCAACATCAATTAAATATTGGGAGACATAAACCAGTGGGAGACTATATCATTCAAATAAAAGGACCCGTTGCCTACATGGGGACTATCAATGAGAGTACCGATACCTGTTAGGCCAAAGATAGTTTTTATTTGCACATCAAAGATTTTCTCAATATAAGATTTTCCCCGGCAACGTTGCCTACCTGTCTAGGCTGACATTCGTACAAATCCAAATAAAAGGACCCGTTGCCTACCTGGGGACTATCAATGAGAGTACCGATACCTATTAGGCCAAAGCATGTCAAAAAGTTTAGTTTTTGAGTCAGTCTTTATTTAACCATTTTTACAAGTTTTTAACATACCGCTTCCTGCACATCAAGTTTTTTTGGCACCGTTGCCGGGGATAGTTTTTATTTGCACATCAAAGATTTTCTCAATATAAGATTTTCCCCGGCAACGGTGCCAAAAACTTGATGTGCAGGAAGTGGTATGTTAAAAACTTTTAAAAATGGTTAAATAAAGACTGACTCAAAAACTAAACTTTTTGACATGCTTTGGCCTAACAGGTATCAGTACTCTCATTGATAGTCCCCAGGTAGGCAACGGGTCCTTTTATTTGAATGATATAGTCTCCCACTGGTTTATGTCTCCCCATATTTAATTGATGTTGACCCATCTTATGCTATAATGTGATGTTCTTTTTTCTTGGTCCCATCGAAAACAACTTTCCTAAGTAATTCATTATGGCAGCCAACTCTTGCGAATTAGTGCCTCCACCCTTTTTTTCCTTTTAGTTGAACTACAACAATATTTATAATAATATATGAATGGCAGCCCTTTAACATAAAAAAATAGAGATAGTGGCCCCGACCCACTCACAAAAAATAGCTGCAAATTTGCTTCGGTCTCTGGCATTCTACTCTGCCCAACTGGCTGGTCATTTAATTATTACTCTTTTTCGCTCCATTTGCACATGGACCTAGCCAAACACAAGATAATATAATATAATATAATACTAAAACTAAAAATAATAAATAAAAACCATACAATAATTATACATTTCACACTGGACAAATATGTGTATTTTACTACACATCAAATATCCCCACACTTAAATGTTTGTTTGTCCCCAAGCAAAGTCTTAAACAACTGTACAAACTGACATTTAAACGGTTATCTTAAAATGGAAAATTAAACACACATAAAAATTAATGTACATAAATGATTTAAAATTAGCTAATAATGATAGAGATGAGAAAACTAAATGTGATTTTTTTCAAAAATAGAGTTTTATCATCAATTACTCACTTACTTGCATCTTTAATTTGCTTCCCTCCGCTCACTTGTGTAAACTAGTGAATGTTGCACTAGTATTTTTCTGTGATCACTCAAAAGCCAGGCCATATAGTAACATTATCATAGGCTTGCAATGAAATCTCATCTTTACCAATTAACATATATAAATCAAGAGGACTTTTATTACGGGGTTGTAACGTGGCTAAGGTTTAAAGGTAGGGAATATGGCTATTTACTGGGTGAAGTGTTTCAATCTGGTCTAGCAAATTATCCTAACAAACCTTACACTATATATATATATATATATATATATATATTTATTTATGCAAAGGTTTAAAAGAAAAGGGTAAACAACTGGGTTAATCTTATTGCCTCTATCCTCTTTATACAATTTTATAGTTAATGATTTTGACAAGTATATCCGAGACAAGTTCTGAAATGTATACTATTATGCGGCACACTCAATCAAATAAAGTCTTAAGCATATGATGAATGCTCGAGAAAGGCTCAAAACTCACTAAAATTGGGTGTGTATTTTAGATGCAAATTTATGAATAATTAGAAAATTTTCCAATTATGAAAAACACTTGAATATTTTCTCATTTGTATGATTATTAGTTAAAAATAAGTCAAATATGCACAAAAATCAAACTATAATTATACAATTTTTTTATGACTCAAATTTTAAGACTTAAACGATAGTTTCCTATCCCCACACTTAAATTTTACATTTCCCTCAAAGTACGATGGAAAACAACTCAAAAACTAAAATAAATAAGAAATAAAAGATAAAGGGCAAATTGGAAAGGACTTAGCTGGTTATATGATGTATAAACTCCATACTCTTGTCCAATCCAGCTCGATCGTATAGCATTTTGGTCGCGATCAGCTTTGACTCAGACTAGTACTCTTTTGTAAATTCCTTGAAATTTGGTGTACAGCTCCGAAATCACCCGAATGGAGATTGAGTACGGGTGGTGTGATTCAAACCTGCATAAACAAAAACAAGCAAAAACCAAAGCAGTACCGAAAAAAAAATGACTGAAAAACTGCTAAATTAGACTCATAAACAGTGACTCAAAACATACATAAAACTAACTATCTACTCTAATCTTGAGTTTTCACTCAAGATCCTAAACGATGGTGATTGGTGGGACATCGAGACGAGTTACCTCCGTCTCGGTGGTGTTAATTGGTCCTCCTAGGTAATGTTTCAACCTATGTCCATTCACCTTCCAAGTGCCTCCATCAGCTTCATTCCTTAACTCAATTGTTCCGTATGGAAATACTTCCTTTACCACGTATGGTCCCGTCCACTTTGACTTCAACTTACCGGAAAACATCTTCAACCTCGAGTTATACAAAGGCACTTTGTCACCGGTTTTAAACTCCTTCAACCTCTTTAACTTTCTATGGTGTAACGCCTTCGTTTTCTCTTTTATGTTCCATGATCGTTCATATGTGGCGTCTCTAAGTGCCTCCAGTTCATGAATTTGGATATAACGTTTCCTAGCTGCATCCGTAAGGTCGAGATTAACGGTTTTAAGAGCCCAAAGTGCTCGGTGCTCTAATTCGACCGGAAGATGGCAAGCTTTGCCACAGACTATCATGAATTGAGTGGTCCCTAAAGGTGTTTTGTAAGCGGTTCGAAACGCCCACAATGCATCGTCAAGTTTATCCGACCAATCCTTTCTACTATTTCCAACGGTTTTTCTAGGATTCGTTTGATTCCGCGGTTGGCATTTTCAACTTGACCGCTCGTTTGTAGGTGGTATGCGGTGGACAATCGATGAGTTACACCGTAGCGTGCCAATGTCTTTTCCTTGAGGGTGTTACAAAAATGAGCACCACGATCACTGATTATCGCTTTAGGTGTACAGAAACGAGTGAAGAGTTTCTTAAGGAACTTTACCACTACTCTTGCGTCATTTGTGGGTAACGCTTGAGTTTCTACCCACTTTGAAACATAGTCGATTGCTACAAGAATGTACCTATTCCCACTAGAAGAGGGAAATGGTCCCATGAAATCGATGCCCCATACATCAAAGATTTCAACAACTTGAATTGGATTTTGAGGCATCTCATCCTTGGATGAGATATTGCCGGTACGTTGGCAACGATCACAAGTCTTTACAAACTCTAGAAGATCCTTCACTACCGAAGTCCAATAGAAACCACAATCAAAGACTTTTTGTCCAATAGTGTGTGGACCATGGTGACCTCCTGTTAGACCTTCATGTATGTGCTTTAGAATTTCCAAAACTTCCTCTTTACTCACACATCTTATCAAAATTCTATCACCTCCTATCCTGAAGAGATAGGGATCATCCCAAATATATTTTCTTGCAACGGCGCCAAAAAGTTGATGTGCAGGAAACGGTATGTTAAAAACTTGTAAAAAAATGGTTAAATAAAAGATGACTCAAAAATAAACTTTAGACATGCTTTGGCCTAATAGGTATCGGTACTCTCATTGATAGTCCCCAGGTAGGCAACGGGTCCTTTTATTTGGATTTGTACGAATGCCAGCCTAGACAGGAGTTCTCAACTACCGGTACTTAACCCTTCCAGTTACTACATGTCCGGCACAAAAACGCATTTTTAAAAATAAAATACAAAAAGACAACTTTAAAAATAACTTTAAACTAGACAATCTAAGTTTTAAATTTATAAACTGGACTCGATCTTAAACCTACACCACACAACCGACAAGTGTACCGATTAGTATAATATAGTTAAAGGAAGTTCGGATGTCGAACCCATTAATTTATTTACACTAAAAATTACACAACAATAAACATTTTTATATTTTTGTTTGAAAGGGGGGGGGGGGGGGTTTGCTTTTAAAATAAAGATTTGCAAATTAATTAAAATCTATTTAATAATGATGAGCTAAAAACAAATTAAGGCAAAGGTTTGATTTTATGGTGATAAAGGACTATCTAGGTTGGAATCCCACTTGTTAATAACATATTTTCTACCGGATAATTGTGTGATATGAAACCGGGATCTTTAAATATTAAATCCTAAGAGAAAACGTATAGGATTCCCAATCCTTCTCGGGAAGACACCTATGTAACTCTAAAGATTTATTTTTATTACCGGTTGACTAAACTTCCTTTCGGTTATCTAGTGTTCTAGAAAAGTGCTTGGAAAGACTAACTACCTCTCGGTTAGAAATCTAAAGCAATTTAAGAAACTTGATTTGGTTTAATAGACAAGTAATGATAATGAAACTAAAACCGGGTTTCTTTCAAAACACAATCCTAGTAATTTACCAAACTAGATATTAATATCTTTATACCTTTCGGCGCTAAGGATAGTAGAACATTAAAACCGGACTAATTCTTGATCATTATTTCTATGGTTTATTGGCCATTTTACCATAAGATTACCCAAACCCGCGAAGACTTGAAAATCAACATTAATTCTTTTTATGAAAGACATTCAACGGAATTTATGTGAAATAAATTATCAAAATATTAACCAAGTTAAAATATGCATATACACCAAACTAGAAACTTAAATTATTTACTTAACTAGAACAAACCATAATCACACAATAACCGGTAAAAAAACTACATTTTTAACAAGTGTTCATCATAACCTAGATAGTTTTAAGGGATTAGCTGACAATCATAATTATGCAAATTAAAACATTAATCTTAAAAACAGAATTCATGGCAAAATATGGAAAACAAAGGAAACAAGAATGAAATAGGAAAATACAACCCTTAAATCTTCAATCCCGATTGCTCCCAGCTTCTCCCGTTGATTCCCACCTTTTCGTTCCCTTTTCAAATGCTCCTGAATGCCTCCACTTATACGAACTCCTCAGAAAATTAAATATAATTTATGACTGTAGCTCACATGGCTCAATAAATACCTTTTCACGAAGCAGGTTGGCTGGCTGGCATTGCTTTTGGCGGCCCATGTGGCTTGAAAGAATAAAATTCTTTCTTTGAAATTCTTTTGTTCCCTTTCCAACCCAACTCCCACAACAAACTAATAATGATAGCAGCCTTTTATTTTGTGTTGTGTTATGTCTTTATTAATTTCCTTCACAAATATATAATATATATTCTTTCTCTTTTCTTTTGATAATTCGTTGTTCCCTTTCACAAATAGTATAGTATTTTCCTTTTTCCTTTTAATATATGAGATAAGTGGGTTCGGCCCAATCAAGGAAAATAGTAGCAATTTTAATTCGGTCTCTGGCATTCTACTATGCCCAACTGGCTGGTTATTTCCTTATTACTTGTTTTTGCTCCATTTGCACCAGGACCTGGCAAAACACACAAGAATATAATATAACACTAAAAATTAAATAAAAACAAATAAAAACTATACAATAATTATACATTTCACACTGGACAAATATGTGTAATTTACTACACATCAAATATCCCTACACTTAACCTTTTGCTTGTCCCCAAGCAAAGTCTTAAACAACTGTACAAACTGACATTTAAACGGTTATTTCAAAATGGAAAATTAAACACATAAAAATTAATGTACATAAATGATTTAAAATTAGCTAATAATGATAGAGATGAGAAAACTAAATGTGATTTTTCAAAAATAGAGTTTTATCATCAATTTCTCACTTACTTGCATCTTTGATTTGCTTCCTTCGGCTCACTTGTGTAAACTAGTGAATGGTGCACTAGTAATTTTCTGTGATCACTCAAAAGCCGGGCCATATAGTAACATTATCATAAGCTTGTAATGAAATCTCATCTTTACCAATTAACATATAAAAATCATATAAATCAAGAGGACTTTTATTGTGGGTTGTAACGTGGCTAGGGTTTAAAGGTAGGAATATATGGCTATTTACTGGGTGAAGTGTTTCAATCCGGTCTTGCAAATTATCCTAACAAACCTTACACTAATTTTTTTTTATAATACATACTTACAAACCAAGTGACTCTTTTAAGGCCAGATCGTCAAGACCCGTTTTATCCAAGATGTGAATCAAATCTTCCTTAATCCTGTAGTGAACATTACTTCCAACTCTAATGGACCGTTCGGCATCGAGCCTAATAGCCCCCACCCTCATTAGAAGCGTGTATTCATGTTGGGATTCAGTTTGACTTCTTCTACATCTTCCTGCGTGAGACCAGTTTCCACATCCCATGCATTTGTCATATCGTTTTGCTCTTCTTTTCATAGCACTTTTGGATGTCCCACAAAATGGTGGCGTTTGTTCTTGTTGTCGCCACTTTTTTCTAACTTCATTACTTAAGTGAAATATTTTATCTCTTAGCTCTGCAGGTAATCTTGGTTTCGCGAATTGTAGACAACAAAGCAAATTTAAATCGAAAGAATGCATCTCCGGTTCTTTAAAGTATGCCGGTAAAAGACCAAAACTAAATTGAAAGGAAAATTATACTAAACCGGAATTCACACAATGGGTTAAAACAAATGAACAGTAAAAGGCTCTACATGGTTTACTATTGGATAATTTTTTTTAAAGGTTTAAAAGAAAAGGGTAAACAACTGGGTTAATCTTATTGCCTCTATCCTCTTTATACATTTTTATAGTTAATGATTTTGACAAGTATATCCGAGACAAGTTCTGAAATGTATACTATGATGCGGCACACTCAATCAAATAAAGTCTTAAGCATATGATGAATGCTCGAGAAAGGCTCAAAACTCACTAAAATTGGGTGTGTATTTTAGATGCAAATTTATGAATAATTAGAAAAATTTCCATTTATGAAAAACACTTGAATATTTTCTCATTTGTATGATTATTAGATAAAAATAAGTCAAATATGCACAAAAATCAAACTATAATTATACAAATTTTTTTTTATGACTCAAATTTTAAGACTTAAACGATAGTTTCCTATCCCCACACTTAAATTTTACATTGCCCTCAATGTACGATGGAAAACAACTCAAAAACTAAAATAAATAAGAAAATAAAAGACAAAGGGAAAATTGGAAAGGACTTAGCTGGTTATATGATGTATAAACTCCATACTCTTGTCCAATCCAGCTCGATCGTATAGCATTTTGGTCGCGATCAGCTTTGACTCAGACTAGTACTCTTTTGTAAATTCCTTGAAATTTGGTGTACAGCTCCGAAATCACCCGAATGGAGATTGAGTACGGGTGGTGTGATTCAAACCTGCATAAACAAAAACAAGCAAAAACCAAAGCAGTACCGAAAAAAAAATGACTCAAAAACTACTAAATTAGACTCATAAACAGTGACTCAAAACATACATAAAACTAACTATCTACTCTAATCTTGAGTTTCCACTCAAGATCCTAAACGATGGTGATTGGTGGGACATCGAGACGAGTTACCTCCGTCTCGGTGGTGTTAATTGGTCCTCCTAGGTAATGTTTCAACCTATGTCCATTCACCTTCCAAGTGCCTCCATCCGCTTCATTCCTTAACTCAATTGTTCCGTATGGAAAAATTCCGTTCACTATGTATGGTCCCGTCCACTTTGATTTTAACTTGCCTGCAAACAATTTCAACCTTGAGTTATACACAAGTACCTTATCACCGACTTTAAACTCCTTCAACTTCTTTAACTTCCTATCGTGTAATGCTTTCGTTTTCTCCTTAATGCTCATGATCGTTCATAAGCGGCGTCTCTAAGTGCTTCCAATTCATGAATTTGAAAGTAACGTTTTCTAGCTGCTTCCGTGAGATCGAGATTAACAATTTTAAGAGCCCAAAGCGCTCGGTGCTCTAATTCAACCGGAAGATGGCAAGCTTTGCCATAGACTATCATGAATGGAGTTGTACCCAAAGGTGTTTTGTAAGCGGTTCGAAACGCCCACAATGCATCGTCAAGTGTATCCGACCAATCCTTTCTACTATTTCCAACAGTTTTTTCTAGGATTCGTTTGATTCCGCGGTTGGCATTTTCAACTTGACGGCTCGTTTGTGGGTGGTATGCGGTGGACAATCGATGAGTTACACCGTAGCGTGCCAATGTCTTTTCCATGAGGGTGTTACAAAAATGAGTACCACGATCACTGATTATCGCTTTAGGTGTACCGAAACGAGTGAAGAGTTTCTTAAGGAACTTTACCACTACTCTTGCGTCATTTGTGGGTAACGCTTGAGCTTCTACCCACTTTGAAACATAGTCGATTGCTACAAGAATGTAACTATTCCCACTAGAAGAGGCAAATGGTCTCATGAAATCGATGCCCCATACATCAAAGATTTCAACAACTTGAATTGGATTTTGAGGCATCTCATCCTTGGATGAGATATTGCCGGTACGTTGGCAACGATCACAAGTCTTTACAAACTCTAGAGCATCCTTCACTACCGAAGGCCAATAGAAACCACAATCAAAGACTTTTTATGCAGTAGTGTGTGGACCATGGTGTCCTCCTGTTAGACCTTCATGTATGTGCTTTAGAATTTCCAAACCTTCCTCTTTACTCACACATCTTCTCAAAATTCTATCACCTCCTATCCTGAAGAGATAGGGATCATCCCAAATATATTTTCTTGCATCTCAGAAAAACTTCTTCTTTTATTGGGTGGTCATTCCCCTCAACACCCCTCCATTTGCTAGGTAATTTGCCAAATCAGTGAACCATGGCATACCTTCTTTTTCAGCTGCAACAAAATCTATATGCTCATGAGGGAACTTATCCCCAATTGCTACCTCATGAATTTCCTCTCTTTCAGGATCCTCCAAACGTGACAAGTGATCTGCGGCCATCGAATGAGACGGGGGTTTTGCGTCTTTCCTTTTGAAAAGATAACGCAAAGCTGCATGATCGGTGAAAACAATGGTTTTGGAAAGAACGAGGTAGGAACGAAATTTATCGAATGCGAATACTACGGCGAGAAGTTCCTTTTCGGTGGTGGTATAGTTCTCTTGTGCATCATTAAGAGTTTTACTCGCGTAGTAGATCGGATGAAAGTGTTTGTCGATCCTTTGTCCTAAAACTGCTCCTACGGCGTAATCACTAGCATCGCACATGAGTTCAAAAGGTAAACTCCAATTGGGTGAGATAAGAATGGGTGCACTCACAAGTTTTTCCTTAAAAAATTCAAATGCTTTAAGACACTCCTCATTAAAGACAAAAGGAACGTCATTCTCGAGAAGACGGGTCATTAGTCGTGTGATTTTTGAAAAATCTTTAATGAAGCGTCTATAAAAGCCCGCATGACCGAGAAAACTGCGAATGGATTTCACATTTATGGGTGGAGGAAGTCTATTTATGGTTTCTATCTTGGCCCTATCCACCTCTATTCCGGCTTTTGAAATTTTGTGTCCCAACACTATTCCTTCTGTCACCATGAAGTGACATTTCTCCAAGTTAAGCATCAAATTGGTCTCTACACATCTCTTCAACATCCTGTCAAGATTTAGAAGGCACTGATCGAAAGTGGTACCATAAACCGAGAAGTCATCCATGAAAACTTCCATAGAAGTTTCAAGCATGTCTTGGAATATGGCAACCAAGCAGCGCTGAAAGGTTGCAGGAGCGTTACATAACCCGAAAGGCATACGTCGGTACGCATAAGTGCCGTAAGGGCATGTGAATGTTGTCTTTTCCTGATCCTCGGGTGCAATTGGGATATGGAAGTATCCTAAAAATCCGTCGAGAAAACAGTAAAACTATTGACCCGCTAGACGCTCCAACATTTAATCAATGAACGGTAGAGGGAAGTGATCTTTTCGGGTGGCGTCATTCAATTTTCGGTAGTCAATGCACACATGCCAGCCGGTAACGGTTCTAGATGGAATAAGCTCATTCTTTTCGTTCATGATTACCGTCATTCCACCTTTCTTTAGGACAACTTGAGTGGGACTAACCCATGGTGAATCAGAGATGGGGTAGATCACACCTGCATCTAACAACTTCATGACTTCTTTCTTGACAACTTCTTGCATATTTGGATTGAGACGTCTTTGTGGTTGTACCACTGGTTTGTAATCTTCTTCCATGAGTATCCGGTGGGTACAATATGTCGGACTTATGCCTTTGATATCTGAAAGTCTCCAAGCAATGGCCTCCTTATTCTCTTTCAACACCTCTATTAACTGAGATTTTTCTTCCTCCACTAATTTTGATGAAATAATGACGGGAAAGTTTGACTTGTCACCTAGAAATGCGTATTCCAAATTGGAAGGAATGACTTTAAGCTCAAGTGGGGTGGGTGTTTCAATGAGAATTTTCTCGTACTCTTCCCCAACTTCTTTTAAATCGAAAATTTCAGGAACCCAGTCGGTCCCTTCCTCATCTTCACTTTCTTCAACAACTTCCTCAGCTTCTGCAACTATCTTTTCTTCCACCAAATCGGCTCCATTAATGAATTCGAAACAATGGTCAATGTACGATAAGAATGATTCGATGAAATAGACTGAGTGACATGGACTAAAATCGTCGAAACCACTAGGGTGTTGCATGGAACGGGCTACCTCGAATGTTACCTTTTCCTCACCAACTTGAAGAGTGATTTTACTGTAGAAAACATCAATGATGGCTTTTGCGGTACGCAAGAATGGATGTCCTAAAATGATAGGAACTCTTTCATCAGCTTCCATATCAAGGATGATAAAGTCTACAGGAAAGACGAATTTATCAACCTTAACTAAGAGATTTTCAACTATGCCACGTGAATATTTGACTGATCGATCGGCTAAAGATAACGACATGCGGGTAGGTGATAACTCTCCTAGGCCTAATCTAGCGTACATTGAATAGGGCATAAGGTTTATACTTGCACCTAGATCGGCTAAGGCTCTACACTCGGTGTCACTCCCGAAAAGACATGGAATGGTGAAAAGGCACGGGTCCGTCAATTTTTCTGGCACCTTATTCAAGACTACAGCTGAACACCCCCCATTCAAAGGGATGTTAGAAAGCTCTCCAAGCCTATCTTTGCGTTTCAAAAGATCTTTTAAGAATTTTGCGTATTTGGGCATGGATTGAAGAGCTTCAATGAAAGGAAGATTGATTTTTAACTGCTTGAACATGTGGAGAAATTGCTCGTATTCTTTGGTATACTTCTGACTCTTAAGACGAGCGGGATATGGGATACGTGAAAGATCTACGACGGGTGATTGCTTAACCTCCATGGGTTGCTTTTCCTTGCTCCTCTCGACTTGAGGTTCCTCGGTGTGTGCGGTACTTGCTGGGTTTAACCTATTTTGCACCTTACCGGGGGCTTCCATCTCGATTTCTTCATCTACAGGCTCCTCCTCTTCCTCAACTCTCTTGTTCCTGATTACCTCTCCTAAGGTTCTGCCACTTCGAGTGGAAATAGCTTTCAATTGGCCAGATGGGTTTTGTTGGGTATTGCCTGAGAATTGACCGGGAGGTCTTTCCTGCAATTGACGGGAAATATCTCCGATTTGCCTCTGAAGATCTAAGAAGTTTGAATGATTATTCTTGAGGAGAGAAGCATGGTCTTCTAAGATTCTTTGTGTGGATTGGTCTTTAACAAGTAACTGGGACAACATGGATTTAATCTCATCTAGACCACTACCCAAGTCTTGGTTGTTTGAACCTTGACTGTTTGAACCCCCACTTTGATATTGCCTATTTGATCCTCCTGATCCAAACTGAACCTGTGAACCCCCACCAGAGAACTGACCCTGATTGTTTAAACCCCCACTATAGAATTGACCCTGCCCCCTGTTTTGATTTGAATTTGCTTGGAAGCCAGGGGGTTACCAGAAGAACGGAACGTATTATTGTTGTTACGCCAATTTGAACTAAAGTTGGAGTTATTATTGAAAAGATTTGTTGGACCTCGGGTTTGACCTGTTATGAATTCAACTTGCTCAACAGTGAGCGTTGGACATTCAATTGTATCATGACCTCCTCTGCAGACCTCACACCTATCTACCTTAGCTTTAAATATGTCGATTTGTCTTTTGAAGTTCTCAAGAGCAGCAGCTACCGTTGTTTCCAAGCTAACTTGGTTATTCCTCGGGCGGCAGTGGGAATGGGTGTACTCGTCATCGGAACGGAAGTCCTAACGGTAGATCGATGATCGATATCAGAGTGTGCGAAACTTTCAAAAAGATCGTTACAGTTGGCAACTGTCTTCTTTCCCATGAGATGGCCTCCTGCTGAAGTGTCAAATCGTGCGCGAGTTTCTGGAGTGAGACCGTTGTAAAAATTTTCTACAAGTGCCCAGTCGGATAGACCGTGTTGAGAGCAACGGGAAAGCAAAGTTTGGAATCTCTCCCAAGCAAGATGATATGGCTCGTCGGGCTCCATTCTGAATGAGTGAATTTGATCACGAAGGCGGGATGCTTTGGCGGGTGGAAAATATTTTGCAAGGAAAGCATCTCGAAGACCGGCCCAAGTGGTGAACGTGTTCGGTGGTTGCGAATCAAGCCAGGTGGCTGCGCGTCCGGCTAATGAAAAAGGAAATACTTGAAGGTAACGAACGTCATTTCCGGCACCTTTAAGGTTGAAAATGCTGCAAAGGCGTGTAAGGAGGTTTATATGCGCTGGAGCGTCCTCGTCATCACGACCATGGAATTGGCATGAATTGGTTATTGCAGTCATGATATAAGACGGAATTTGCCAAGATTTATCATTGTTTATTTCAGGAATTTGGATTGGTGAATTTGCTCCAGTGAAACCGGCAGTAGAACGCTGGTGTACGGTTTGATTATTAGCCATTTCGAAATAGGGTGGCGGACTTGAAGCATCTTGTATCAATTCTAGTGAATTATTGTGGACTTAGATTTTCTCATTTAAAAGAAGTTGGGTTCCTGATCGATCGAAACTTCTTTTAAGACTTGATGAATGGTACACTTTGTGTTTTTTGATTATGTGATATAACTATGAATTTATTTTATTTATATCTTTTACCATCTATAATTTATGTACCTATGATTATTGGTTACCATCAAATTTTTATGTGTTTGTTTGTTTGTGTAATTTATATCTTTTACTTATATCTATAAATAGGAAGTGATATAACTATGAATTGATTATAATCATTAATCAACAAATAGACATAACCACTGATTCCCAACAGTGGTATCAGAGCCACGGTTACACGCGTATAGATGGTAAAAGATATAAATTTTGATCTATGTTTTATTTGTCAAAAGTTTTTTTTTTTTGACAAAAGATCAAAACTTTTGGTTGTCTTTGGATTGTGATGTGAATCGAGCCCTAGGTTACGACCCTTGTCATGGTTGTGTTTGTTGTATTTTATTATTTTATTTTATCTTGGTTTGTATTATTTTGCGGATATTTGGATCCGATGTAATAATTTTATTTTTTTTATTTGTATTTTTGGCGGATAATGGATCCGATGTAATAGATAGGATTAGATTAGATTTGTTTTATTGTAATTACAAATCTTATTGTAATCTCAAAAGTACACGATCAAGATAAAGATAAATGGCGAACAGGTACCATGAAGATAGAGATCGCGGGTCAAGCGGGAGATTTCAATTTTTAGATTTTGAAACCCTTTAGACTAGTTAACGAAACAGGCAACCTACTAGGGGCTCGATTCAATTATTTATTATTGTGTGGTTGTGTTTTATTTATCGTAAATAATATAGATAACCCAAAATTAAATAATTTTTACAATCAAGACAACAGTTTTATTAAAACAAGTTTTATAAAACTGAAAAGTAAATTTAATAAAAGAGTTTTATTAAAATTTAAAACAAGATTATTCGTGATATAACGACCAACATAGTTTAATAGGGTATTTAAAACTATATCGAGTCGAGTGTGGAAAGGAGTTCCTATTATCACGAATGAAATAAAATTGGATTTTATAAACCATTGTATAACTCGCCTCATGCTACGAGTTATTCAAAATATTTTTGATAAATATTAAAATAAATCCCAAATTTTAAATTGATGTTTTATGCCACCCTTAACAAATTAACACTTCATTCTAAATCGAACCCAAATGTTAGTGCCATACCCTGCATCTGGGAGTCCATCATGAAAGAAGGTAATCATCGCGTTTCATGTGTAACATAGGCCGGTGTTACAGTTAATAGTAAAGGACAAAACATCACTTGTTTGACAAGTGGGCATAGTTGAGGTTAAACATACTTCGCTTTTAAACGAAAACCCCAAATGGAGAGTTGTGTAGTGGACACAATTAACAATCGTTGTTTACCTACATAATTATACCAGTGGATAGTGCTTTAGACAGTTCACTGTGTTTTGATGAATCGGGGTCTCGTCTTAATTAAAAATTTTGTTTTTGGGTCATAAAATTATATTAAGATATTTAAAACATAAAATACTAATTAATTAATTTTGAATTTTGAAGATGTCAAACGAAAACAATTCCTCCCAATTCTCTCTCAAGTCCATCTTAGAGAAGGACAAACTTAACCAATCCAACTTCATGGACTGGCACCGCAATTTGAAAATTGTTCTCAAAGCGGAGAACAAACTGTACGTTCTTGATACGCCACTCCCTGATGAACCCATCAATCAGCAAACTGTTGCATACAGAAGCTATGCAAAGCATTATGATGACTCTATAAAAGTCTCATGTCTGATGCTGGCATCCATGATCCCTGAACTTCAAAAGTCCATGGAGGATATGATGGCATACGAGATGAATGAGCACCTGGTAGAAATGTTCCAACAGAAGGCTCGTCATGAAAGGTTTGATGTGATGAGATCACTCATAACCACTTGTATGCAAGAGGGTACATCAGTTAGCGCTCATGTGCTAAAATGAAGGCATATGTTGATCACTTGGCTCGTCTGGAATCCCCCTTGAGTGATGAGTTAACTGGAGATATTATCCTCAACTCATTGCCCAAGTCGTATTATCAGTTCACTATGAACTACAATATGAATGGGATGGAGAAGACACTTGCAGAGCTGCATCAGATGCTCAAAACTGCTGAGGTGAATATACCCAGCAAGACTGCACCAGTGCTGCTGATGATCAAGGAGGGTTAGGTCAAGAAACCTAACACCAAGAAAAAGGGCCATCAGGGCAAAGGGAAGAGCAAGGGCAAGGGCAAATCTGTTGCAAACAAGAAGTCTCAGAAGGATGCCAAATGTTTTCATTGTAATGAATTGGGCACTGGAAGAGAAACTGTCCTAAGTATTTGGCTGAATTGAAGCAAGCCAAGGCTTCAGGAGGAGAGTCCTCAGGTATATTTGTTGTAACACCCCAACCCGGAAGGGCTGACGTGTCACAATAACAGTATCATAAACAAAAGTCATAATTCCATTTATTTATTTGACAAGGATACAACCACACGACAATTAAACTTAAGGTTAATATACAAGCGGGCACATTTGACTTGATTAACTAACATCTTCAGATTTAGTCCTAGACTTTATTCTTCTCTCTTTGCCCCGCCCAAAGTAACCTGGGAACCTGTATATACAAAATTTTTACGGAATGAGCCGAATGCTCGGTACGGAATAATAGGCTCAAATAACAAATAACGCTTTATATGAAATGTTATCCGAATGGAACTTTATGCGAAAATGATACGATGCAAGAACATAATTTCATAATCATATCTTACGGATGTACCCATGAGCAAACTTAAAACGTGACAATACACAGGTAGCTACTCCTGCATAATTATCACATGAGATGGCGAGTTGGCATACCCGCTATCCACCTCCTTATACTTAAATCCTAGGATCGATCCATACGCCTCCTAGTAGCTTTGTACCCCACTTGTACCTAGGGACGCCGTGAACTGATCTCTCCGTCACGGAAGGAGCACATGTTGTCGATGCCGCAACAACATACTCGTGGGACACTCCACGAGAAGCGACACTCAGGGTATCAGAGTACAAATGGTCTTATTGACATAACTTATCGTAAATATATTATCATAACAAGACGTAACATATATCGGAACATGCAATAATGAATACAACTAAACATAATACTATCGCATGACATGAGGGCTAAATCCAAAGTTATGATTAGAATAGGAATCCAACGGACTGTCAAATGAATCGATAATCAAAGACGTGATGAGTTTTTAAAAGATATATTAATTTAAGGGGTTTCTAATAATTGAATATGAACAACAAGGAGTGGGGTAAGGATCCGTACCTTAATAATTCCAAAGTGAAGCTACCTTGTGATAATATGAGCAGAGTTTAGACTACTGATTAAGCTTTTAACCTAACTTAAATAATATGCACACAAACTAGGTTAGTAACTTAATACAGCATTTACGATAACTCACGAGATTAAAATCCTCACAACGAATGACAAAGTGCGATACTTAAACATCCATCGGATTCACAATTAATGACAAAGTGAAATCACTTAAACATCCATCGGATTCACAACGAATGACAAAGTGTAAACACTTAAACATCCATCGGAATCACAACTAATGACAAAGTGAAATTACTTAAACATCCATCGGAATCACGACTAATGACAAAGCATAACCCAAATTTGAGCAGCACTTAAACATCCATTGGATCGATTTCAATCAATCGGACATTGAATCGTAGTAGCGATCGAGTTATTACCCCGTTCTGCAGCACCCCGCTATACTAATTAGTGTTTCGTGTGTGTTATTTGTAATAAACAGACGATAACTCGAAGCATATTACGAATTATTTCGTCGTTTCAGCGCCCAGATTCAAGTGCCAATGTCCTCTATTTATACCCGAATTTTGCCCCCCCCTTACGGACCGTAACAATTAACCCTTACGGTCCGTAAGGGTTACCTATATTTTATAGAGTAGCCACGGTTGGGACTAGGCCTGATGACTTGACAGTTTCTCCAAATTCGTTTTTGACAGCACGATTTTAAGATAATTGTGACTAGGGTTTTACCCCCCCTGAGTTTTAGGGGCCCTGATCCTGATTCCCATTGTTCTGAAAATTTTAGGGTTTGTATAAAATTACTTGGGTGTCTTAATTAGGGTTTCCTATTGGATAATTTATAATAATAATAATAATAGTTTTGGTTGATACACAGAAAGATGGATCATAAGATAAATATATATTATTATTATTCTTTTATTTCTTGAATAATTATTTTTAAATTTAGGGTTATTACAACTATTACCCCCTTAAAAGAAATTTCTTCCTCGAAATTTTCCAAATAAGAATATAACATATCGCATAAGTAACGGAAACGGAACTTTCATAGCAGAGTTACTAACTTATTTTACAAGAACCTCCTAAACACATATGTGTATTTGAAATTCATAATTATGTTCATGACCATAATTGTCAATTACCTTACCATCATGTCCTAATGGTTCTTCCTCTATGTATCTTAATAACATATTTAATCATGCAGAAAATCAACATAGACTTGCAAATAACAAGAGTGACTATTGATACTGATATCTCTTACATAAACATGCTTAATTATAACTAAGATATATTCATATAAGGCAAAGCATGAATGACCACAAACAGAAACAAATGAACATAGATCAAAGAGCAAGGTTCATCGTTACCTCGACTAAAATTCTATTGTTCGAATAGATTAGGGTATAGAGAACGAATTGATTCTTCAGATTCCCATGTTGCTTCGCGTTCAGAGTGATTTTTCCAGAGGATTTTAACAAACGAAATTACTTTCCTACGCATAACCCTTTCCTGTCGATCTAAGATGGCTTCTGGTTCCTCTTCGTAGGACAAATCTTCGTGAATTGTAAGTAACGGATAACTAATGACATGGAGTGGATGATAATTATATCCTCTTAATGAGGAGACATGAAAAACGTTATGAACGTGAGAGAGATGAGGCGGTAGAGCTAGTCGATATGATACTTCTCCAATTCTTTCAAGGATTTCAAACGGACCAATGAAACGGGGACTAAGCTTCCCTTTAATTCCAAATCTACGAACGCCACGCCAAGGTGATACCTTTAAGAATACGTGGTCACCAATTTTAAATTCAAGTGGTCGTCTGTTTTGATCTGCATAACTCTTTTGTCTGCTCTGAGCTTCTTTCATTTTTTCTCGTGCCATAGTGACTTTTTCATTTGTAATCTGAACTAGTTCTGGCCCTTCAATAATATTTTCTCCAACTTCATTCCAGCAGATCGGTGCGTGACATTTCCGACCGTATAAAAGCTCAAAAGGTGCCATGCCAATACTTGATTGCCAACTATTGTTGTAAGCGAACTCAACAAGGCATAGATATTCATCCCAGTTTCCAGACCATTCAAGTGCACATGCTCGGAGCATGTCTTCCAAGGTTTGAATTGTGCGTTCAGACTACCCATCTGTTTGTGGGTGGAAAGCCGTACTAAACTTCAGGCGTGTACCCCAAGCTGCCTGAAAACCTTTCCAAAATTGTGAGGTGAAACGTGGGTCTCTATCGGAAACAATGGAAGATGGTGTGCCATGGAGTCGAATAATTTCTTGAAGAAATATTTCGGATAACTTACTAACCGAAAATCCTTGCTGAATCGGTTGAAAATGTGCTGACTTTGACAATCTATCGACAACAACCCATACAACATCATTCTTCTTAAAAGTCTTAGGCAATCCGGTAACAAAATCCATTGTGATCTCATCCCATTTCCATATGGGAATATCCAATGACTGTAACAGACCGCTTGCACGTTGGTGTTCAATTTTCACTTGTTGGCAAGTGAGGCATTTACTTACGTATCGAGCAACGTCTTCCTTCATGCCATTCCACCAGAAGTTCTGTCTTAAATCTCTATACATCTTGGTAGATCCTGGGTGAATTGAAAATGGTGAGCTGTGAGCTTCGGCTAACAATGACTCACGAAGGGTGGAGTCATCGGGTACACAAAGTCTTTTGCCGCACCAAATCACCCCATGATGGTCTAGACGAAATTCAGATTGTTTACCCACCTCAAGATTTTGCACAATTGCCCAAAGTTCTCCATCTTGCTTTTGTGCAACTTTAATCTGTGATATGAGGTCAGGTTCAATCTGCATTCTAGCTAGATATCCATCAGATTTACTAACTTGAAGCCAAATGTTCATTCTTTCGAGATCCCTCCTAATACGAGGCTGAATTTGTAAGCAAGATATAGTCCCGGAATTCTTTCGGCTCAATGCGTCAGCTACAACATTGGCTTTGCCTGGATGGTATTGAATATTTGCGTCGTAATCTTTTAAAAGTTCTAACCACCTTCTTTGCCTCATATTTAGCTCTTTCTGGGTAAATATGTACTTGAGGCTCTTGTGGTCTGTAAAGATGTCACAACTCTCACCATACAGATAATGTCGCCAGATCTTAAGTGCAAAGACGACTGCGGCTAGTTCTAAATCATGTGTAGGGTAGTTAACTTCATAAGGCTTCAACTGACGAGAGGCATAAGCGATAACCTTCCCATGTTGCATTAGCACACAACCTAATCCTTTCTTTGAGGCATCACTATAGACTTGGTAACCTCATGATCCAGAAGGGAGAGCGAGTATTGGGGAAGATACGAGTCATTTCTTTAATTCTTCAAAGCTTTTCTCTTGTTCCTCATTCCATGCGTACTTCACCCCTTTCCTTAGGAGTTTTGTGAGTGGTAAAGAAATGACCGAGAATCTTTCAACAAATCTTCGGTAATAGCCAGCAAGACCCAAGAAACTTCGTATTTCGGTAACAGAAGTGGGTCTTGGCCATTTTGTAATAGCTTCAACCTTTGTTGGGTCTACCATAATTCCCTCTGCTGATATGACATGACCTAGAAATGCCACTTGGCTAAGCCAAAAGTCACATTTGGAAAACTTCGCGTACAACTTCTCATGCCGCAAGGTTCCAAGTACTGCATGTAGATGTGTTTCATGCTCTTCACGACTCTTAGAATACACCAGAATGTCATCGATAAAAACAATAACGAATTTATCTAGGAATTTGTGAAATACGCGATTCATCGAATCCATGAAGACTGCGGGTGCATTAGTTAGCCCAAAGGGCATAACCAAGAATTCGTAATGACCATAACGAGTACGAAAGGCGGTCTTGGGAACATCATCATTCTTGATCTTTAGCTGATGGTACCCGGACCTCAGGTCGATTTTTGAGAAGAACTGAGCCCCCTGAAGTTGATCAAAGAGATCATCAATGCGAGGCAGAGGATACTGATTACGAATAGTAATCTTGTTCAGCTCTCGGTAGTCAATACATAAACGCATACTACCGTCTTTCTTCTTCACAAATAAGACCGGAGCAAGGTGAAACACTGGGTCTTATGAATCCCAGATCTAACAATTCTTGCAATTGTTCCTTCAACTCCTTCAGTTCCATCGGGGCCATACGGTACGGAGCTTTAGAAATAGGTTCGGCACCAGGGATCAAGTCGATGGTGAATTCTACCTGACGGTCGGGTGGTAATCCCGGGAGTTCATCCGGAAATACATCAGGATATTCACGAACAACGGAGTGGTTATCAATACTATTAACACTAGCAGAAGTATCCTTAACTGATGCTAGGAATCCAGCACAGCCGTTTGATATGAATTTTCGAGCTTTGAATGCGGAGATAATTTTAAGAGATTTATGAGCTTGAGTTCCCTGATATATAATATCAGGATGATGAAGGTCACCGAAAATAACACGATGAGAATGACAATCTATAGTTACATGATGTCGAGACAACCAATCTATCCCTAGAATAACATCAAAGTCACACATATGTATTGGAAATAGGTCTGCCTTACACACAATAGATTCAATACGGATCGGACAATCTTTATATACGTAAGTGATTACGGATGAATTTTCCATGGGAGTGGAAATGGTTAAAGTATGATTTAAGAGAGTTGGTCTTATCGGAAGGTACTTAGTAAACGAATGGGATACTAAAGAATGGGTCGCTCCTGTATCGAATAACATATAGATACTATGTTTACCAAGCTGAAGGGTTCCAGATAGAGTACCTGGAGCATTAGCAGCGTCAGTAGCAGAAAGTGCGAAAACTCTTCCTCCAACATTGGGTGGTGCAACATTTGGTTGGTTATTCTTCTTAGTGTCTTTCTTAGGACACTCCTTGATCATGTGTCCAGTTTGGCCACATCTAAAGCATGCTCCTGTACCCCGGTGACATACGCCTTGATGTCTCTTACCACAAGTATTACATAGAGGATATGTAATCTGATTCGGGTTTACATATTGATTCAGTGGTTGAGCTCTAATAGGTCCTGCATTCAACTGAATCTGGTTCTGAGCAGGCCTCTGGTTTGGTAGTCTAGGCTGTCCTGGACGTGCCTGATTTCCAGAGTTTTGATTTCCTTGCACTTTGCGGTCTTGATGCTGTGGCGTAGTGGATGATTGGCCGATTGCCTGCTTAAATTGTCCTTCTCTGTTTCTTTTCTTATTATCATCAGTTCGAGATAAAAATTCTTTCCTCTCGAACTCAAAAGTTTTGATTGCATCGGCAACTTCGGTGATATCCTTAAATTTCATGTACATGATCGACTTCCGAATTCGATCATTGACTGCCCATTTGCATTTCTCTGCCTGGGCTTCTGCCGATCCTGCAACGTCTCCTACAATACTAGCCAACCTTGAAAATCGAGTAATGAACTCAGAGGCTGGTTCATCATTCCCCTGTTGAATCACTGCATACTCCCTGATATAAGCTTCTTTATCAGCGGTAGAAAAATATTTGTCGTAAAAGATAGTACGAAAGTCGACCCATGAAAGATTAGCGTCAAAATCATCCCCTCCTTTGACTTGCTTATATCCTTCCCACCAAGTTTGTGCGTCATCTTCAAGTTTGTAGGTAGCCAATCTAACTTTGTATTGCTCCGGAACTCCAAGAACTCCGAAGATCTTTTCAACATGAGCTATCCAGTTTCTTGCTTCAACTGGATTAGTAGCGTGACTAAAAGATTTCGGCTTTTGTTTTTGGAATTTAGTGATCCATATGTCTATACTATAGGTAGTATGGTTTGTGGTATTTTCACGAGTTTCTCCACCAGAGATTGGATTCGTGTTATTACGTTCTGGATGACGAGTTTGTTGAATAACGGCCTCAGCTGTTTGAGCAACAAGGTTTGGAAGCAACCCGACAACAGCCTGGTTGATAGCATTAATTACGTTTGGATCAACTGGAGTCTCATTCGAAGAAGTGTTGTTACGCACATGGTTAGTACGAGTACTCCTACGTAGCGGACGACGAGGAGGCATCTATAATAATAGACATAGGAGTTAAACCAAATAACAGACCAAGTTGAATCCTATCATAGATATCTACCCATTCCTCACAGGTTTTAATTACTATCTTCAAGTTTTCTACAGGAAAGAGCCTTTGCTCTGATACCATAGCTGTAACACCCCAACCCGGAAGGGCTGACGTGTCACAATAACAGTATCATAAACAAAAGTCATAATTCCATTTATTTATTTGACAAGGATACAACCACACGACAATTAAACTTAAGGTTAATATACAAGCGGACACATTTGACTTGATTAACTAACATCTTCAGATTTAGTCCTAGACTTTATTCTTCTCTCTTTGCCCCGCCCAAAGTAACCTGGGAACCTGTATATACAATTTTTTTACGGAATGAGCCGAATGCTCAGTACGGAATAATAGGCTCAAATAACAAATAACGCTTTATATGAAATGTTATCCGAATGGAACTTTATGCGAAAATGATACGATGCAAGAACATAATTTCATAATCATATCTTACGGATGTACCCATGAGCAAACTTAAAACGTGACAATACACAGGTAGCTACTCCTGCATAATTATCACATGAGATGGCGAGTTGGCATACCCGCTATCCACCTCCTTATACTTAAATCCTAGGATCGATCCATACGCCTCCTAGTAGCTTTGTACCCCACTTGTACCTAGGGACGCCGTGAACTGATCTCTCCGTCACGGAAGGAGCACATGTTGTCGATGCCGCAACAACATACTCGTGGGACACTCCACGAGAAGCGACACTCAGGGTATCAGAGTACAAATGGTCTTATTGACATAACTTATCGAAAATATATTATCATAACAAGACGTAACATATATCGGAACATGCAATAATGAATACAACTAAACATAATACTATCGCATGACATGAGGGCTAAATCCAAAGTTATGATTAGAATAGGAATCCAACGGACTGTCAAATGAATCGATAATCAAAGACGTGATGAGTTTTTAAAAGATATATTAATTTAAGGGGTTTCTAATAATTGAATATGAACAACAAGGAGTGGGGTAAGGATCTGTACCTTAATAATTCCAAAGTGAAGCTACCTTGTGATAATATGAGCAGAGTTTAGACTACTGATTAAGCTTTTAACCTAATTTAAATAATATGCACACAAACTAGGTTAGTAACTTAATACAACATTTACGATAACTCACGAGATTAAAATCCTCACAACGAATGACAAAGTGCGATACTTAAACATCCATCGGATTCACAATTAATGACAAAGTGAAATCACTTAAACATCCATCGGATTCACAACGAATGACAAAGTGTAAACACTTAAACATCCATCGGAATCACAACTAATGACAAAGTGAAATTACTTAAACATCCATCGGAATCACGACTAATGACAAAGCATAACCCAAATTTGAGCAGCACTTAAACATCCATTGGATCGATTTCAATCAATCGGACATTGAATCGTAGTAGCGATCGAGTTATTACCCCGTTCTGCAGCACCCCGCTATACTAATTAGTGTTTCGTGTGTGTTATTTGTAATAAACAGACGATAACTCGAAGCATATTACGAATTCTTTCGTCGTTTCAGCGCCCAGATTCAAGTGCCAATGTCCTCTATTTATACCCGAATTTTGCCCCCCCCCCCCCCCTTACGGACCATAACAATTAACCCTTACGGTCCGTAAGGGTTACCTATATTTTATAGAGTAGCCACGGTTGGGACTAGGCCTGATGACTTGACAGTTTCTCCAAATTCGTTTTTGACAGCACGATTTTAAGATAATTGTGACTAGGGTTTTACCCCCCCTGAGTTTTAGGGGCCCTGATCCTGATTCCCATTGTTCTGAAAATTTTAGGGTTTGTATAAAATTACTTGGGTGTCTTAATTAGGGTTTCCTATTGGATAATTTATAATAATAATAATAGTTTTGGTTGATACACAGAAAGATGGATCATAAGATAAATATATATTATTATTATTCTTTTATTTCTTGAATAATGATTTTTAAATTTAGGGTTATTACAACTATTACCCCCTTAAAAGAAATTTCGTCCTCGAAATTTTCCAAATAAGAATATAACATATCGCATAAGTAACGGAAACGGAACTTTCATAGCAGAGTTACTAACTTATTTTACAAGAACCTCCTAAACACATATGTGTATCTGAAATTCATAATTACGTTCATGACCATAATTGTCAATTACCTTACCATCATGTCCTAATGGTTCTTCCTCTATGTATCTTAATAACATATTTAATCATGCAGAAAATCAACATAGACTTGCAAATAACAAGAGTGACTATTGATACTGATATCTCTTACATAAACATGCTTAATTATAACTAAGATATATTCATATAAGGCAAAGCATGAATGACCACAAACAGAAACAAATGAACATAGATCAAAGAGCAAGGTTCATCGTTACCTTGACTAAAATTCTATTGTTCGAATAGATTAGGGTATAGAGAACTAATTGATTCTTCAGATTCCCATGTTGCTTCGCGTTCAGAGTGATTTTTCCAGAGGATTTTAACAAACGAAATTACTTTCCTACGCATAACCCTTTCCTGTCGATCTAAGATGGCTTCTGGTTCCTCTTCGTAGGACAAATCTTCGTGAATTGTAAGTAACGGATAACTAATGACATGGAGTGGATGATAATTATATCCTCTTAATGAGGAGACATGAAAAACGTTATGAACGTGAGAGAGATGAGGCGGTAGAGCTAGTCGATATGATACTTCTCCAATTCTTTCAAGGATTTCAAACGGACCAATGAAACGGGGACTAAGCTTCCCTTTAATTCCAAATCTACGAACGCCACGCCAAGGTGATACCTTTAAGAATACGTGGTCACCAATTTTAAATTCAAGTGGTCGTCTGTTTTGATCTGCATAGCTCTTTTGTCTGCTCTGAGCTTCTTTCATTTTTTCTCGTGCCATAGTGACTTTTTCATTTGTAATCTGAACTAGTTCTGGCCCTTCAATAATATTTTCTCCAACTTCATTCCAGCAGATCGGTGCGCGACATTTCCGACCGTATAAAAGCTCAAAAGGTGCCATGCCAATACTTGATTGCCAACTATTGTTGTAAGCGAACTCAACAAGGCATAGATATTCATCCCAGTTTCCAGACCATTCAAGTGCACATGCTCGGAGCATGTCTTCCAAGGTTTGAATTGTGCGTTCAGACTGCCCATCTGTTTGTGGGTGGAAAGCCGTACTAAACTTCAGGCGTGTACCCCAAGCTCCCTGAAAACCTTTCCAAAATCGTGAGGTGAAACGTGGGTCTCTATCGGAAACAATGGAAGATGGTGTGCCATGGAGTCGAATAATTTCTTGAAGAAATATTTCGGATAACTTACTAACCGAAAATCCGAATTTTGCCCCCCCTTACGGACCGTAACAATTAACCCTTACGGTCCGTAAGGGTTACCTATATTTTATAGAGTAGCCACGGTTGGGACTAGGCCTGATGACTTGACAGTTTCTCCAAATTCGTTTTTAACAGCACGATTTTAAGATAATTGTGACTAGGGTTTTTACCCCCCCTGAGTTTTAGGGGCCCTGATCCTGATTCCGATTGTTCTGAAAATTTTAGGGTTTGTATAAAATTACTTGGGTGTCTTAATTAGGGTTTCCTATTGGATAATTTATAATAATAATAATAGTTTTGGTTGATACACAGAAAGATGGATCATAAGATAAATATATATTATTATTATTCTTTTATTTCTTAAATAATGATTTTTAAATTTAGGGTTATTACATTTGTTATTGAAATCTTTTCTTTTTCTGGCAAAACATGGGTGTTTGACACAAGATGTGGTTTTCACATTTGTAATGCTTTGCAGGGGCTAAGAAAGATTAAGATGCTGAAACAGGGCGGCTTGGAGGTCCATGTTGGCAATGGACAAAGAGTTGCTGCGAAGGCGATTGGAGAATATGTTCTTTTACTTCCTTCTGGTTTAGAACTTGTTTTGAACAATGTTTATTTTATTCCTAGTGTTACTAGAAATATTGTTTCGGTTTCTGTTTTGCATGGACAAGGTTTTAATTATCGTTTTAATGGTGAATTTATTTCTACTTATTTTAATGATATATTTTACTTTAATGCAAAACCAAACAATGGAATCTATGAGATAGAAATCCAAGACAATAACTTATTATACAACATCTCTCATAAACGTAATAAGTTAGACTTTAATGATATGTATATGTGGCATTGTAGACTTGGTCACATAAGCGAGGACCGTGTTAAACAACTCAAAACCGCAGGAATATTAGATTCAAAGAGTTCTGAGTTGTTTGGGAAATGCGAATCTTGCTTAAGTGGAAAGTTAACAAACGCACCTTTTTCAAATGTTGGAGAAAGAGCTAATGATCTGTTAGGACTTGACATACAGATGTATGTGGTCCATTCAGAACAATGTCAAGACATGGAGAAAGATACTTTGTTACATTTACTGATGATTTCAGTAGATATGGTTACGTTTATCTTATGAAGCATAAACATGAAACATTTGAAAAGTTCAAGGAATACCAAAACGAAGTAGAGAATCAGCTAAATAGAACTATTAAGATGCTTCGATCAGATCGAGGCGGTGAATATCTTAGTCAGGAGTTCATCGACCATCTAAAGGATTGTGGAATAGTTTCACAACTCACTCCACCTGGAACACCACAACATAATGGTGTGTCTGAGAGGAGAAATCGAACTCTATTAGATATGATTCGATCTATGATGTGTCGAACAACCCTCCCACGCTCCTTTTGGAGTTACGCTCTAGAAACTGCCGCAAGAATTTTGAATATAGCTCCAACAAAGAAGGTTGACCAAACGCCTTATGAGATATGGCATGGAAAGAAACCTAAAGTATCCTATCTTAAGGTCTGGGGATGTGATGCTTATGTCACTCTAGAATCTTCGGATAAACTAGATCCCAGAGGTGAAAAAGTGGTTTTCGTCGGATACGCCAAAAAGATCGGTTACCTATTCTACCACCCCACTGAAAATAGAGTTTTCACTAAACGCAGAGGCACTTTCTTGGAAGATGAGCTTCTGGCGCGGGGGATTGGAGAAAACCATGTGGATCTTGAAGAAATTCGAGAATCACAAGTGACTGAATCAAATGTTGAGTCAGAACCAAAAGTAACTGATCCAGTTGTTGAAGTTGAGCCTGAAAGGACTCAAGAAACAACAGAAACACCAAGTGTTCGAAGAAGTATTAGGGATCGTCGTGCACCTGAAAGGTATGACGTTATCTTCATAATTGATGAAGCTGAACCTGCTACTTACAAAGCTGCAATCTTGGATTCAGAATCCAAGAAATGGCAAGAAGCCATGAATATAGAGATGCAATCCATGTATGATAACAAGGTCTGGGATTTGGTTGATCTTCCTGCCGAATGTCGGACTGTAGGAAACAAATGGATCTTCAAGAAGAAGACCGACATGGATGGAAATGTGCAAACCTACAAAGCAAGGCTTGTAGTAAAAGGGTTCACTCAAACTCAAGGAATTGATTATGAGGAAACTTTTTCGCCAGTAGCCATGCTTAAGTCTATTAGAATTCTGCTTGCTATTGCTACATATTATGACTATGAGATATGGCAAATGGATGTCAAGACCGCGTTCCTTAATGGACACTTACTTGAAGATGTCTATATGGTTCAACCTCAAGGTTTTGTTGATCCAAAGAATCCTAATAAGGTGTGCAAGCTAAATAAATCCATCTATGGATTAAAGCAAGCATCTCGCAGCTGGAATCTCCGTTTTGATCAGAAAATCAAAGAGTTTGGTTTCATTAAAAACAAAGATGAACCATGTGTTTACAAGAAATCTAGTGGGAGCTATATCACTTTTCTTATTCTGTACGTAGATGACATACTAAGCATTGGAAACAATATCCCTATGCTAAAAGAAGTTAAGGCTTGGTTGGGTAAAATTTTCGCAATGAAAGATCTTGGTGAAGCCGCTTATATTCTAGGAATAAAGATTTATAGAGATAGATCAAAGCGGTTATTAGGTTTAAGTCAAAGTACATATATTGATAAGGTTATACGACGCTTCTCAATGCAAGACTCAAAAAGAAGGATATTGCCCATGGCACATGGAACCATTCTTGACAGCAAGCAGTGTGCAAAGACTGATGAAGAAAAGAAGAAAATGGAAAAGGTTCCATATGCTTCTTCCATTGGTTCTATTATGTACGCCATGTTATGTACTAGACCTGATGTCTGGTATGCTATTAGCATAACGAGTAGATACCAACAGAATCCAGGAGAAAGTCACTGGGCTGCAGTGAAGAACATTCTTAAGTACTTAAGAAGGACTAAGGACATGTTCTTAATATATGGAGGACTGGATGAGGAGCTGTCAGTTAAGTGTTATACTGATGCTAGTTTTGGGACTGACCGTGACGATTCAAGATCACAGACGGGATATGTTTTCATTCTGAATGGTGGGGCTATTACTTGGAAGAGCTCAAAGCAAAGTGTGGTTGCTCAATCCACCTGTGAATCAGAATGCAATGCTGCATCGGATGCTGCTAAGGAGGCTGCCTGGATGAAGAAATTCATTACTGATCTCGACGTTGTGCCTAGCATAAAGAAACCAATCGAGATGCTGTGTGACAACACTGGTGCCATTGATCTTGCAAAGGAACCAAGGTCGCATCAAACCACAAGGCATATACTCAGAAAATTCCACTATATTAGAGAGATAATAGAGCGTGGAGACATCGTAATAAGCAAAGTTCATACGGATCTAAATCAGGCTGACCCCTTTACTAAGCCTTTGCCTCAAGCTAAACATGAGGAGCATGCTGAAAAGATAGGGCTTAGATTTGCTAGACAATGGGAATGATTTGTAGTTAGTATTGGTGTTTTAATTTGAACTACAACAATTATATTGAATAGTTATTTGATTTATTGGTTAAATGCAAGTTTAATTATTCTATAACTGTGTTCGTTATTTGTATGTTTAAATCCTTGAATAAGCGTATTCTAAAATATCCGTAGTCGATCAAATTACATGGGAATGAATTTGAATGTAAGACTATTGTGAATTGAGATGATTGTATTCATGGGATGAATAACTCAAGGGTTTGAGAATTAGAATTCACAGATATCCCTAGGGAATGATATTGGATGTGACTCGCTTCAAAATGATCTCCATGGATCTAAGTCATGAGATGTTTTGATATTGATATGATCAATCTGTCCTTTTTCCTTAGGCACATATCAAACTACATTGATCAAGGACAATCTTTGATGTTATCTAACACTATCCTGAAACATGGATAGTAATCCGGGTAGTATTGGAAAAAATCCAAGATTAAGTGGGAGTTGTATGATGTTGATGGAATTCTGTACTTCTATGTGATTAGAAGTTTAGGCATTCTGGCGCCCTCGTTAACTCAAACTGGAATAAACGCGTGGCCACGCCCGGACTAAAGAGTTCGGTAGACCATTTTGAATTAAGGACGAGAATAGAGAATGGTTGATCACTATATGAGAATGAATGATCCATGTCTTATGATCAAAGAATGTTCTATACAGAAGGGACTTATTGATAGGAATATCAGGGCTACAATATTTGGTTAAGTAAAGTGTTACTTGAACTCAAAGAACTAGTTGACGACTGTAAAGTGTCATACCGTGTTAGGAGCAGTGAGATGAAGCTAGTCGTCCAACTCTGCACACGTTGACTC
The DNA here is from genome assembly GCA_030545235.1 of Helianthus tuberosus. Lineage (NCBI taxonomy): Eukaryota > Viridiplantae > Streptophyta > Magnoliopsida > Asterales > Asteraceae > Helianthus > Helianthus tuberosus. Next base: position 51,823,107 of record CM060364.1, read on the forward strand.
ATTTTAATTAAAATCGTCCAAGTGGGAGATTGTTGGAGATATATGTCCGATGTAATTAAAAGTCAACGTAACCAACTCGGTACGATCCGAATAGTTACACGTTGGTACACGAATCGTATATGTTCACAAATAGGTGTGTTATTATTTCTGAAATAATAATATTTGAACTCGAGAGACTTAATATTAATTAGATTATTATTGAGAAAGTTATAAGAGTATAATCTCAAGGAGTTTGGTGTAAGTTTGAGTTTTATAAATATAATGTATCAAATATTAGACAATTTGATAAGTGTTATATTATAACTCAAACAAATCATTTTGGCTTCATGTGAAGGCAATTCTATAAGATTGAAAATGCCCGATCATAATTGTCCACTAGAAGATAATTGCCCATTATATGATGATGTTGGCCACTTGTTGGAAAAGATAGAAATTCTTTTATAAGCACATGCCAACAATAGAAGAGAAGAATGAAACTAAAATAGATCATACACATCCAGTGCTTTTGCGACCAATAAAAAGAAGGAAACCAAGCTCTTAGTCGGTGCTACCTTTGGGTATCAAGTGCTTGGTTGCGTGAACTTCCTACTAGCGAGGATTTGTTGTAACCCGCGTGTTACAATCCCGGTGTAGTCGTCAAAGGTTGATTACTAAACTCTCTACGGTTGTTTATTTATTTGTTTATACGTGTGTAATCTTGATCCTGATTGGGAATATTTATTAACCGGGTTAATAAATTTAACTATGAGTTTTATATATAAACCGCTTCCGCTATTTTGAACCACTGATTCCCAACAATGGTTCAAAATAAAAGATATAAGACTTTGCTTGGTACACTATCAGGCCTGGCCCAACAGTGGTATCAGAGCTACGGTTATTTTATCATTAATTCTTCAATATGCTTCAATATGCTTTAGAATTATGACATTTGTGTTTACAAGAAGTTTTATATATAACTATGTGGTTATGTATGAACTTCTTGTGATATAAGAGAAAATTGATACACAATATGTACCGTATTTGTGTAATAACTATGAATTGATTATGGTAAAAGTTTCAAATCTTTTACCATCTATATGGTACAATATAAAATATAGACGCGTGTAATCTATAATTTATGTGTTTCAATAATCATAGGTATTTTATTTATATCTTTTACCATCTATACGCGTGTAACCGTATTTGGATTTATATCCTTTACCGTAGCTCTGATTTTGAAATGAAGGAAATTATTATAAATGGATGGTAAAATATTTTATAGATGGTATGGCTCTATATTTGGATTTATATCCTTTACCGAAGCAAATTTGCAGCTATTTTCTGTGAGTGGGTCGGGGCCACTATCTCTATTTTTTATGTTAAAGGGCTGCCATTCATATATTATTATAAATATTGTTGGAGTTCAACTAAAAGGAAAAAAGGGTGGAGACACTAATTCGCAAGAGTTGGCTGCCATTATGAATTGCTTAGGAAAGTTGTTTTCGATGGGACCAAGAAAAAGAACATCACATTATAGCACAAGATGGGTCAACATCAATTAAATATTGGGAGACATAAACCAGTGGGAGACTATATCATTCAAACTTTTCATAATGGAAGACATGGACCAAATTAAACGCACAATGGAACTTCAGTGGTGAATTAATTAAGCTAAATGAAGGCTATAAATAGCCACTTGAAAGCCTAGGAACGAGGACATTCTCAATTCACTAGAATTGATACAAGAAGTTCAAGGAGTAATCTTGTATGCATTCATAGCAAGTTGTGGTGAAGTCTTGAAAGCGGGAATCAACGGGAGAAGCTCTGGAACAATCAGGATTGAAGAATTAAGGGTTGTAATTCTCTTATTTCATCCTTGTTTCTTTTGTTTTCCATATTTTGCCATGAATTCTGTTTTTAAGATTAATGTTTTAATTTGCATAATTATGATTGTTGGCTAATCACCTTAAACTACTTAGGTTGTGATGAACACTTGTTAAAAATGTAATTTTTACGCCGGTTATTGTGTGATTATGGTTTGTTCTTGATAAGTAAATAATTTAAGAAAATAGTTTGGTGTTTATGCATATTTTAACTTGGTTAATATTTTGATCATATATTTCACATAAATTCCGGTGAATGTCTTTTCACAAAAAGAATTAATGTTGATTTTAAAATCTTAGCGGGTTTGGGTAATCTTATGGTAAAATGGCCAATAAACCATAGAAATAATGATCAAGAATTAATCCGGTTTTAATGTTCTACTATTTTTAGCGCCGAAAAGTATAAAAATATTAATAGGTCTAGTTTAGTGTGTTACTAGGATTGTGTTTTGAAAGAAACCCGGTTTTAGTTTAATTATCACTAACTTGTCTATTAAACCAAATCAAGTTCCTTAAATTGCTTTAGACTTACAACCGAAAGGAAGTTAGTCTTTCCAAGTACTTTTCTAGAACACTAGATAACCGACAGAAAGTCTAGATTAACCGGTAATAAAAATAAATCTTTAGAGTTACATAAATGTCTTCCCGAGAAGGATTGGGAAACCTATTTGTTTTCTCTTAGGATTTAATATTTAAAGATCCCGGTTTCATATCACATAATTATCCGGTAAAAAGCATGTTAATAACAAGTGGGATTCCAACCTAAGTAGTCTTTCATAAATCATTGAAATTCATCTTTTGCTTTAAATTGTGCTTTGCTTATCTTGTTTAATTAGTTTATTTTAATAAATTGCAAATTTATATTTTTCAAGTAAACCCCCCCCCCCCCCATCAATTAAACCAAACATTTTAGTCCGTGACAGTCTTGTATAAACAAAGTCATTAACATAATTCAACAGAGTCCCTTGGGTTCGATACTCGGACTTACATTAGCTATACTACACTGATCGGTACACTTGCCGGATGTGTGGTTTAGGTTTAGATCGAGTCTAAGTTTATAAATTTAAAACTTAGAGTGTCTAGTTTAAGGTTATTTTTTTTAGTTCGTCTTTTTGTACATTATTTGTAAACATGTGTTTTTCGTGTCGGACATGTAGTAACTGGAAGGGTTAAGTACCGGTAGTTGAGAACTCCTGTCTAGGCTGGCATTCGTACAAATCCAAATAAAAGGACCCATTGCCTACCTGGGGACTATCAATGAGAGTACCGATACCTATTAGGCCAAAGCATGTCAAAAAGTTTAGTTTTTGAGTCAGTCTTTATTTAACCATTTTTACAAGTTTTTAACATACCGCTTCCTGCACATCAAGTTTTTGGCGCCGTTGCCGGGGACACTTTGGCGATTGCGTTAATTATTTTGTTTACATTTAATTGACATCTACGTGCTATTTGTTTTGTGTGAGTCATAGGAGTCTAAATATCATTAGTGTATTTTGTATTTTCATTTTATTTGCATTTTTAATTTTTATTGAATCATTTGTTAGAGTGTGTTTACTTGTTTCTTTCCGATTCCTGGTTAAAATTTCCTTAGTTTATTCCATCTAGAACCGTTACCGGCTGGCGTGTGTGCATTGACTACCGAAAATTGAATGACGCCACCCAAAAAGATCACTTCCCTCTACCGTTCATTGACCAAATGTTGGAGCGTCTAGCGGGTCAACATTTCTACTGTTTATTGACGGATAAACTAAGGAAATTTTAACCAGGAATCGGAAAGAAACAAGTAAACACACTCTAACAAATGATTCAATAAAAATTAAAAATGCAAATAAAACGAAAATACAAAATACACTAATGATATTTAGACTCCTATGACTCACACAAAACAAATAGCACGTAGATGTCAATTAAATGTAAACAAAATAATTAACGCAATCGCCAAAGTTTCCCCGGCAACGGCGCCAAAAACTTGATGTGCAGGAAGCGGTATGTTAAAAACTTGTAAAAATGGTTAAATAAAGACTGACTAAAAAACTAACCTTTTTGACATGCTTTGGCCTAATAGGTATCGGTACTCTCATTGACAGTCCCCAGGTAGGCAACGGGTCCTTTTATTTGGATTTGTACGAATGCCAGCCTAGACAGGAGTTCTCAACTACCGGTACTTAACCCTTCCAGTTACTACATGTCCGACACGAAAAACACATGTTTACAAATAATGTACAAAAAGACGAACTAAAAAAATAACCTTAAACTAGACACTGTAAGTTTTAAATTTATAAACTTAGACTCGATCTAAACCTAAACCACACATCCGGCAAGTGTACCGATCAGTGTAGTATACCTAATGTAAGTCCGAGTATCGAACCCAAGGGACTCTGTTGAATTATGTTAATGACTTTGTTTATACAAGACTGTCACGGACTAAAATGTTTTGTTTAATTGATGGCGGGGTTTTTACTTAAAAAATATAAATTTGAAATTTATTAAAATAAACTAATTAAACAAGATAAGCAAAGCACAATTTAAAGCAAAGGATGAATTTCAATGATTTATGAAAGACTACTTAGGTTGGAATCCCACTTGTTATTAACATGCTTTTTACCGGATAATTATGTGATATGAAACCGGGATCTTTAAATATTAAATCCTAAGAGAAAAAAAATAGGTTTTCCAATCCTTCTCGGGAAGACATTTATGTAACTCTAAAGATTTATTTTTATTACCGGTTAATCTAGACTTTCTATCGGTTAACTTGTGTTCTAGAAAAGTGCTTGGAAAGACTAACTTCCTTTCGGTTGTAAGTCTAAAGCAATTTAAGGAACTTGATTTGGTTTAATAGACAAGTTAGTGATAATTAAACTAAAACCGGGTTTCTTTCAAAACACAATCCTAGTAACACACTAAACTAGACCTATTAATATTTTTATACTTTTCGGCGCTAAAAATAGTAGAACATTAAAACCGGATTAATTCTTGATCGTTATTTCTATGGTTTATTGGCCATTTTACCATAAGATTACCCAAACCCGTTAAGATTTTAAAATCAACATTAATTCTTTTTGTGAAAAGACATTCACCGGAATTTATGTGAAATATATGATCAAAATATTAACCAAGTTAAAATATGCATAAACACCAAACTAGTTTCTTAAATTATTTACTTATCAAGAACAAACCATAATCACACAATAACCGGCGTAAAAATTACATTTTTAACAAGTGTTCATCACGACCTAAGTAGTTTAAGGTGATTAGCCAACAATCATAATTATGCAAATTAAAACATTAATCTTAAAAACAGAATTCATGGCAAAATATGGAAAACAAAAGAAACAAGGATGAAATAAGAGAATTACAACCCTTAATTCTTCAATCTCGATTGTTCCCGAGCTTCTCCCGTTGATTCCCGCTTTCAAGACTTCACCACAACTTGCTATGAATGCATACAAGATTACTCCTTGAACTTCTTGTATCAATTCTAGTAAATTGACAATGTCCTCGTTCCTAGGCTTTCAAGTGGCTATTTATAGCCTTCATTTAGCTTAATTAATTCACCACTGAAGTTCCATTGTGCGTTTAATTTGGTCCATGTCTTCCATTATGAAAAGTTTGAATGATATAGTCTCCCACTGGTTTATGTCTCCCAATATTTAATTGATGTTGACCCATCTTGTGCTATAATGTGATGTTCTTTTTTCTTGGTCCCATCGAAAACAACTTTCCTAATCAATTCATAATGGCAGCCAACTCTTGCGAATTAGTGTCTCCACCCTTTTTTTCCTTTTAGTTGAACTCCAACAATATTTATAATAATATATGAATGGCAGCCCTTTAACATAAAAAATAGAGATAGCGGCCCCGGCCCACTCACAGAAAATAGCTGCAAATTTGCTTCGGTCTTTGGCATTCTACTCTGCCCAACTGGCTGGTCATTTAATTATTACTCTTTTTCGCTCCATTTGCACCTGGACCTAGCCAAACACAAGATAATATAATATAATACTAAAACTAAAACTAAAAATAATAAATAAAAACCATACAATAATTATACATTTCACACCGGACAAATATGTGTATTTTACTACACATCAAATATCCCCACACTTAAATGTTTGCTTGTCCCCAAGCAAAGTCTTAAACAACTGTACAAACTGACATTTAAACGGTTATCTTAAAATGGAAAATTAAACACACATAAAAATTAATGTACATAAATGATTTAAAATTAGCTAATAATGATAGAGATGAGAAAACTAAATGTGATTTTTTTCAAAAATAGAGTTTTATCATCAATTACTCACTTACTTGCATCTTTGATTTGCTTCCCTCGGCTCACTTATGTAAACTAGTGAATGTTGCACTAGTATTTTTCTGTGATCACTCAAAAGCCGGGCCATATAGTAACATTATCATAGGCTTGTAATGAAATATCATCTTTACCAATTAACATATATATATCATATAAATCAAGACGACTTTTATTACGGGGTTGTAACGTGGCTAAGGTTTAAAGGTAGGGAATATGGCTATTTACTGGGTGAAGTGTTTCAATCCGGTCTAACAAATTATCCTAACAAACCTTACACTATATATATATATATATATATATATATATATATATATATATATATATATATATATATATGGGATGGATAATGAGAAAACTAGTTTAAATGAGAAAACCAAAAAACTAACCAAAAAAGCCTAAAAAAAGCCTAAAAACATACCAATTTTTTTTATAATTTTTTATAGAAAAATCGCTACTTTTTATGTATGGAAAAAAAATTTCAAAAAAAAAAATATTTTTTTTGGTTGTACTGCACATGTGCACTAATTCATAAAGCTTAAACCACTTAACCCACCCCCACCGACACCCCCCAAAAACCTAAAGCCCCCACCCCCACCCCCCAAAAACCTAAATTCACCCTCCCACCAAAAGCCTAACCCCCCCCCCCCACCCCCCAAAAACCTAAACCCCCCACCCCCACCCTCCCGAAAACCTAAAACTAAACCCTAAACATAAACCCGAAAAAAACCTACACCCCCCACCACCACCCCCCAAAAACCTAAACCCCCCTCCCCCCGACACCCAAAAACCTAATCCTAATCCTAAACCTCCAAAAAAAACTAACCCTAAAAGCTAAACTAGACTCAAAAGGCTAATTTTAAGCATGTAATGCAATTGTAGTACATGTTATATTGCACATGTGCACTACTATAATAATAGTAATGAAAACAAGACGACACCATAAATCTTTTTTTATGTCATAAAAAATATGCTCGAATATACTTGAATGAAAGATACAAAAATTTGTGATCTTATGGTGCCATTTTTGTTTTAAAATGATAACGTATGGAGAAATGAGAAATGTTTGAAAAGTTATATATTTTTTTTCCAATTTTACCACTCCTTCATTAAAAGTCCCCCCCCCCCCCCCCCTCCTTCATTAAAAGTCTCCCCCCTCCTTTTTAGTGGTTTTTAGTTAGTTTTCTAGTTTTCTCATTTATATCTAGTTTTCTCATGATCCTCTCCCTATATATATATATATATATTATGATGTGTAGTAAATTACACATATTTGTCCAGTGTGAAATGTATAATTATTGTATAGTTTTTATTTGTTTTTATTTAATTTTTAGTGTTATATTATATTCTCGTGTGTTTTGCTGGTGCAAATGGAGCAAAAACAAGTAATAAGGAAATAACCAGCCAGTTGGGCAGAGTAGAATGCCAGAGACCGAAGCAAATTTGCAGCTATTTTCTTTGAGTGGGTCGGGGCCACTATCTCTATTTTTTATGTTAAAGGGCTGTCATTCGTATATTATTATAAATATTGTTGGAGTTCAACTAAAAGGAAAAAAGGGTGGAGACACTAATTCGCAAGAGTTGGCTGCCATTATGAATTGCTTAGGAAAGTTGTTTTCGATGGGACCAAGAAAAAGAACATCACATTATAGCACAAGATGGGTCAACATCAATTAAATATTGGGAGACATAAACCAGTGGGAGACTATATCATTCAAACTTTTCATAATGGAAGACATGGACCAAATTAAACGCACAATGGAACTTCAGTGGTGAATTAATTAAGCTAAATGAAGGCTATAAATAGCCACATGAAAGCCTAGGAACGAGGACATTCTCAATTCACTAGAATTGATACAAGAAGTTCAAGGAGTAATCTTGTATGCATTCATAGCAAGTTGTGGTGAAGTCTTGAAAGCGGGAATCAACGGGAGAAGCTCTGGAACAATCAGGATTGAAGAATTAAGGGTTGTAATTCTCTTATTTCATCCTTGTTTCTTTTGTTTTCCATATTTTTCCATGAATTCTGTTTTTAAGATTAATGTTTTAATTTGCATAATTATGATTGTTGGCTAATCACCTTAAACTACTTAGGTTGTCATGAACACTTGTTAAAAATGTATTTTTTACGCCGGTTATTGTGTGATTATGGTTTGTTCTTGATAAGTAAATAATTTAAGAAACTAGTTTGGTGTTTATGCATATTTTAACTTGGTTAATATTTTGATCATCTATTTCACATAAATTCCGGTGAATGTCTTTTCACAAAAAGAATTAATGTTGATTTTAAAATCTTAGCGGGTTTGGGTAATCTTATGGTAAAATGGCCAATAAACCATAGAAATAATGATCAAGAATTAATCCGGTTTTAATGTTCTACTATTTTTAGCGCCGAAAAGTATAAAAATATTAATAGGTCTAGTTTAGTGTGTTACTAGGATTGTGTTTTGAAAGAAACCCGGTTTTAGTTTAATTATCACTAACTTGTCTATTAAACCAAATCAAGTTCCTTAAATTGCTTTAGACTTACAACCGAAAGGAAGTTAGTCTTTCCAAGCACTTTTCTAGAACACTAGATAACCGACAGAAAGTCTAGATTAACCGGTAATAAAAATAAATCTTTAGAGTTACATAAATGTCTTCCCGAGAAGGATTGGGAAACCTATTTGTTTTCTCTTAGGATTTAATATTTAAAGATCCCAGTTTCATATCACATAATTATCCGGTAAAAAGCATGTTAATAACAAGTGGGATTCCAACCTAAGTAGTCTTTCATAAATCATTGAAATTCATCCTTTGCTTTAAATTGTGCTTTCCTTATCTTGTTTAATTAGTTTATTTTAATAAATTGCAAATTTATATTTTTCAAGTAAACCCCCCCCCCCCCCCATCAATTAAACAAAACATTTTAGTCTGTGACAGTCTTGTATAAACAAAGTCATTAACATAATTCAACAGAGTCCCTTGGGTTCGATACTCGGACTTACATTAGCTATTCTACACTGATCGGTACACTTGCCGGATGTGTGGTTTAGGTTTAGATCGAGTCTAAGTTTATAAATTTAAAACTTAGAGTGTCTAGTTTAAGGTTATTTTTTTTGGTTGGTCTTTTTGTACATTATTTGTAAACATGTGTTTTTCGTGTCGGACATGTAGTAACTGGAAGGGTTAAGTACCGGTAGTTGAGAACTCCTGTCTAGGCTGGCATTCGTACAAATCCAAATAAAAGGACCCGTTGCCTACCTGGGACTATCAATGAGAGTACCGATACCTATTAGGCCAAAGCATGTCAAAAAGTTTAGTTTTTGAGTCAGTCTTTATTTAACCATTTTTACAAGTTTTTAACATACCGCTTCCTGCACATCAAGTTTTTGTATGATGTGTAGTAAAATACACATATTTGTCCAGTGTATTTTTTTAATATTTAATATACCGCTTAATATTTAATATACGCTACAACTTGATGTGTACTCATCTTTACCAATTAACATATAAAAAAATAATTAGTGAATGGAGACATAAAAACCATAATTGTTGATACAAATAGGTATCAACAATACTTGTTGATACATATTAAAATTTATATTAAGCAATATAAAATTTATAAAATTTTATTTTAATAATTGACTCGTCAATCCAATGTATCCATTTGATGTGTATTTGATACATTATGCATATTAAAATTACACCTCTATACATATTTACTACACATCAAATATGCATAATTAGGTTTTAATTACGGTATAAGTTTATATTGTAAACCATGTTAAATTTCAAAAAGTTTATATTGTAATATGTGTATATTATACACTATAAAATTTAATATGTACCAATTAAATATGTGATGTGCAGTTGATAACATCTAAACTTTTTGACATGCTTTGATTATTTAACATTTGATGTGTAGTAAAATAATTACCGTTGCCTATACATATTTAACAATTACACATATTTGACTAATAGGTACACTTGCCTAATATTTTTATTGCTTAGTAAATATTTAGCAATTACAATATATTTGTTGATTAAAGGACTGAACAAGAACTTATCCCCAATTGCTTCCTCGCGAATTTCCTCTCTTTCAGGATCCTCCAAACGAGACAAGTGATCTGCGACCATGTTCTCCGCTCCCTTCTTGTCCTTGATTTCTATATCGAATTCGGAGAGTAAGAGAATCCATCGAATGAGACGGGGTTTTGCGTCTTTCTTTTTGAAAAGATAACGCAAAGCTGCATGATCGGTGAAAACAATGGTTTTGGAAAGAACGAGGAAGGAACGAAATTTATCGAATGCGAATACTACGGCGAGAAGTTCCTTTTCGGTGGTGGTATAGTTCTCTTGTGCATCATTAAGAGTTTTACTCTCGTAGTAGATCGGATGAAAGTGTTTGTCGATCCTTTGTCCTAAAGCTGCTCCTACGGCGTAATCACTAGCATCGCACATGAGTTCAAAAGGTAAACTCCAATTGGGTGAGATAAGAATGGGTGCACTCACAAGTTTTTCCTTAAAAAATTCAAATGCTTTAAGACACTCCTCATTAAAGACAAAAGGAACGTCTTTCTCGAGAAGACGGGTCATTGGTCGTGTGATTTTTGAAAAATCTTTAATGAAGCGTCTATAAAAGCCCGCATGACCAAGAAAACTGCGAATGTATTTCACATTTGTGGGTCGAGGAAGTCTACTTATGGTATCAATCTTAGCTTTATCTACCTCTATTCCAGCTTTTGAAATTATGTGACCCAATACTATTCCTTCTGTCACCATGAAGTGACATTTCTCCCAATTGAGCATTAAATTTGTCTCTACACATCTCTTCAACATTTTATCAAGATTTAGAAGGCATTGATCGAAAGTGGTACCATAAACCGAGAAGTCATCCATGAAAACTTCCATAGAAGTTTCAAGCATGTCTTGGAATATGGCAACCATGCAGCACTGAAAGGTTGCCGGAGCGTTACATAACCCGAAAGGCATGCATCGGTACGCATACGTGCCGTAAGGGCATGTGAATGTTGTCTTTTCCTGATCCTCGGGTGCAACGGGGACCTGGAAGTATCCTGAAAATCCGTCGAGAAAACAGTAGAACTGTTGACCCGCTAGACGCTCCAACATTTGGTCAATGAACGGTAGAGGGAAGTGATCTTTTTGGGTGGCGTCATTCAATTTTTGGTAGTCAATCCACACACGCCAGCCGGTAACGGTTCTAGATGGAATAAGCTCATTCTTTTCGTTCATGATTACCATCATTCCACCTTTCTTTGGGACAACTTGAGTGGGACTAACCCATGGTGAATCAGAGATGGGGTAGATCACACCTGCATCTAACAACTTCATGACTTCTTTCTTGACAACTTCTTGCATATTTGGATTGAGACGTCTTTGTGGTTGTACCACTGGTTTGTAATCTTCTTCCATGAGTATCCGGTGGGTACAATATGTCGGACTTATGCCTTTGATATCTCAAAGTCTCCAAGCATTGGCTTCCTTATTCCTTTTCAACACCTCTATTAACCGAGATTTTTCTTCCTCCACTAATTTTGATGTAATAATGACGGGAAAGTTTGACTCGTCACCCAGAAATGCGTATTCCAAATGGGAAGGAAGGACTTTAAGCTTAAGTGGGGCGGGTGTTTCAATGAGAATTTTCTCGCTCTCTTCCCCAACTTCTTTTAAATCGAAAGTTTCAAGAACCCAGTCGGTCCCTTCCTCGTCTTCACTTTCTTCAACAACTTCCTCAGCTTCTGCAACTATCTTTTCTTCCACCAAATCGGCTCCACTAATGAATTCGAAACAATGGTCAACGTACGATAACAATGATTCGATGAAATAGACTGAATGACATGGACTAAAATCATCGAAACCACTAGGGTGTTGCATGGAACGGGCTACCTCGAATGTAACCTTTTCCTCTCCAACTTAAAGAGTGATTTTACCGTCGAAAACATCAATGATGGCTTTTGCGGTACGCAAGAATGGACGTCCTAAAATGATAGGAACTCTTTCATCAGCTTCCATATCAAGGATGACAAAGTCTACAGGAAAGACGAATTTATCAACCTTAACTAAGAGATTTTCAACTATGCCACGTGGATATTTGACTGATCGATCGGCTAAAGATAAGGACATGCGGGTAGGTGATAACTCTCCTAGGACTAATCTAGCGTACATTGAGTAGGGCATAAGGTTTATACTCGCACCTAGATCGGCTAAGGCTCTACACTCGGTGTCACTCCCGAAAAGACATGGAATGGTGAAAAGGCCCGGGTCCGTCAATTGTTCCGGCACCTTATTCAAGACTACAGCTGAACACCCCCCATTCAAAGGGATGTTAGAAAGCTCTCCAAGCCTATCTTTGCGTTTCAAAAGATCTTTTAAGAATTTTGCGTATTTGGGCATGGATTGAAGAGCTTCAATGAAAGGAAGATTTATTTTTAACTGCTTGAACATGTCGAGAAATTGCTCGTATTCTTTGGTATACTTCTGACTCTTAAGACGAGCGGGATATGGGATACGTGAAAGATCTACGACGGGTAGTTGCTTAACCTCCATGGGTTGCTTTTCCTTGCTCCTTTCGACTTGAGGTTCCTCGATGTGTGCGGTACTTGCTGGGTTTAACCTGTTTTGCACCTTACCGGGGGCTTCCATCTCGATTTCTTCATCTACAGGCTCCTCCTCTTCCTCAACTCTCTTGTTCCTGATTACCTCTCCTAAGGTTCTGCCACTTCGAGTGGAAATAGCTTTCAATTGGCCAGATGGGTTTTGTTGGGTATTGCCTGAGAATTGACCGAGAGGTCTTTCTTGCAATTGACGGGAAATATCTCCGATTTACCTCTGAAGATCTAAGAAGTTTGAATGATTATTCTTAAGGAGAGCAGCATGGTCTTCTAAGATTCTTTGTGTGGGTTGGTCTTTAACAAGTAACTGGGACAACATGGATTTAATCTCGTCTAGACCACTACCCAAGTCTTGGTTGTTTGAACCTTGACTGTTTGAACCCCCACTTTGATATTGCCTATTTGATCCTCCTGATCCAAACTGAACCTGTGAACCCCCACCAGAGAACTGACCCTGATTGTTTAAACCCCCACTATAGAATTGACCCTGCCCCCTGTTTTGATTTGAATTTGCTTGGAAACCAGGGGGTTACCAGAAGAACGGAACGTTTTATTGTTGTTACGCCAATTTGAACTAAAGCTGGAGTTATTATTGAAAAGATTTGTTGGACCTCGGGTTTGACCTGTTATGAATTCAACTTGCTCAACAGTGAGCGTGGGACATTCAATTGTATCATGACCTCCTCTGCAAACCTCACACCTATCTACCCTTGCTTCCAAATCTTGGATCTTCTTGCGCATCTCTTTCTTAAAACTCTCAAAAAGAGCGGCTACCGTTGTTTTTATGCTAACTTGGTGTACTCCTCGAGTGGCTGTGGGGGTACTCGTCACAGGAACGGAAGTCCTGGCGGTAGATCGATGATCGATATCCGAGTGTGCGAAACTTTCGAAAAGGTCGTTACAGTCGGCCATTGTCTTTTTTCCCATGAGATGGCCTCCTGCAGAAGTGTCAAATCGTGCGCGGGTTTCTGGAGTGAGACCGTTGTAGAATTTCTCTACGAGTGCCCAGTCGGATAAACCGTGTTGAGAACATCGGGAAAGCAAAGTTTGAAATCTCTCCCAAGCAAGATGGTATGGCTCGTCAGGCTCCATTCTGAACGAGTGGATTTGATCGCGAAGGAGAGATGCTTTTGCGGGTGGAAAATATTTTGCAAGGAAAGCATCTCGAAGACCTGCCCAAGTGGTGAACGTGTTCGGTGGTTGCGAATCAAGCCAGGTGGCTGCGCGTCCGGCTAATGAAAAAGGAAATACTTGAAGGTAACGAACGTCATTTTCGGCACCTTCAACGTTGAAAGTGCTGCAAAGGCGTGTAAGGCGGTTTATATGCGCTGGAGCGTCCTCGTCATCAAGACCATGGAATTGGCATGAATTGGTTATTGCAGTCATGATATAAGACGGAATTTGCCAAGATTTATCATTGTTTATTTCAGGAATTTGGATTGGTGAATTTGCTCCAGTGAAACCGGCAGTAGAACGCTGGTGTACGGTTTGATTATTAGCCATTTCGAAATAGGGTGGCGGACTTGAAGAGCCGGAGATTCTAAGGAATCAGACTCTGTTTCTGTTTCGGTTTCAAAGTAAGGATTTTCAACAACTTGAATTGGATTTTGAGGCATCTCATCCTTGGATGAGATATTGCCGGTACGTTGGCAACGATCACAAGTCTTTACAAACTCTAGAGCATCCTTCACTACCGAAGGCCAATAGAAACCACAATCAAAGACTTTTTGTGCAGTAGTGTGTGGACCATGGTGACCTCCTGTTAGACCTTCATGTATGTGCTTTAGAATTTCCAAACCTTCCTCTTTACTCACACATCTTCTCAAAATTCTATCACCTCCTATCCTGAAGAGATAGGGATCATCCCAAATATATTTTCTTGCATCTCGGAAAAACTTCTTCTTTTGTTGGGTGGTCATACCCCTCAACACCACTCCATTTGCTAGGTAATTTGCCAAATCAGTGAACCATGGCATACCTTCTTTTTCGGCTGCAACAAAATCTATATGCTCGTGAGGGAACTTATCCCCAATTGCTTCCTCATGAATTTCCTCACTTTCAGGATCCTCCAAACGAGACAAGTGATTTGCAGCCATGTTCTCCGCTCCCTTCTTGTCCTTGATTTCTATATCGAATTCGGAGAGTAAGAGAATCCATCGAATGAGACGGGGTTTTGCGTCTTTCTTTTTGAAAAGATAACGCAAAGCTGCATGATCGGTGAAAACAATGGTTTTGGAAAGAACGAGGTAGGAACGAAATTTATCGAATGCGAATACTACGGCGAGAAGTTCCTTTTCGGTGGTGGTATAGTTCTCTTGTGCATCATTAAGAGTTTTACTCGCGTAGTAGATCGGATGAAAGTGTTTGTCGATCCTTTGTCCTAAAACTGCTCCTACGGCGTAATCACTAGCATCGCACATGGGTTCAAAAGGTAAACTCCAATTGGGTGAGATAAGAATGGGTGCACTCACAAGTTTTTCCTTCAAAAATTCAAATGCTTTAAGACACTCCTCATTAAAGACAAAAGGAACGTCCTTCTTGAGAAGACGGGTCATTGGTCGTGTGATTTTTGAAAAATCTTTAATGAAGCGTCTATAAAAGCCCGCATGACCGAGAAAACTGCGAATGGATTTCACATTTGTGGCTGGAGGAAGTCTACTTATGGTTTCTATCTTGGCCCTATCCACCTCTATTCCGACTTTTGAAATTTTGTGTCCCAACACTATTCCTTCTGTCACCATGAAGTGAGATTTCTCCCAGTTAAGCATCAAATTGGTCTCTACACATCTCTTCAACATCCTGTCAAGATTTAGAAGGCACTGATCGAAAGTGGTACCATAAACCGAGAAGTCATCCATGAAAACTTCCATAGAAGTTTCAAGCATGTCTTGGAATATGGCAACCATGCAGCGCTGAAAGGTTGCAGGAGCGTTACATAACCCGAAAGGCATACGTCGGTACGCATAAGTGCCGTAAGGGCATGTGAACGTTGTCTTTTCCTGATCCTTGGGTGCAATTGGGATTTGGAAGTATCCTGAAAATCTGTCGAGAAAACAGTAAAACTGTTGACCCGCTAAACGTTCCAACATTTGATCAATGAACGGTAGAGGGAAGTGATCTTTTCGAGTGGCGTCATTCAATTTTTGGTAGTCAATGCACACATGCCAGCCGGTAACGGTTCTAGATGGAATAAGCTCATTCTTTTCGTTCATGATTACCGTCATTCCACCTTTCTTTGGGATAACTTGAGTGGGACTAACCCATGGTGAATCAGAGATGGGGTAGATCACACCTGCATCTAACAACTTCATGACTTCTTTCTTGACAACTTCTTGCATATTTGGATTGAGACGTCTTTGTGGTTGTACCACTGGTTTGTAATCTTCTTCCATGAGTATCCGGTGGGTACAGTATGTCGGACTTATGCCTTTGATATCTGAAAGTCTCCAAGCAATGGCCTCCTTATTCTCTTTCAACACCTCTATTAACCAAGATTTTTCTTCCTCCACTAATTTTGATGAAATAATGACGGGAAAGTTTGACTTATCACCTATAAATGCGTATTCCAAATGGGAAGGAAGGACTTTTAGCTCAAGTGGGGCGGGTGTTTCAATGAGAATTTTCTCGCTCTCTTCCCCAACTTCTTTTAAATCAAAAATTTCAGGAACCCAGTCGGTCCCTTCCTCGTCTTCACTTTCTTCAACAACTTCCTCAGCTTCTGCATTTATCTTTTCTTCCACCAAATCGGCTCCACTAATGAATTCGAAACAATGGTCAACGTACGATAAGAATGATTCGATGAAATAGACTGAGTGACATGGACTAAAATCATCGAAACCACTAGGGTGTTGCATGGAACGGGCTACCTCGAATGTTACCTTTTCCTCACCAACTTGAAGAGTGATTTTACCGTCGAAAACATCAATGATGGCTTTTGCGGTACGCAAGAATGGACGTCCTAAAATGATAGGAACTCTTTCATCAGCTTCCATATCAAGGATGAAAAAGTCTACAGGAAAGACGAATTTATCAACCTTAACTAAGAGATTTTCAACTATGCCACGTGGATATTTGACTGATCGATCGGCTAAAGATAAGGACATGCGGGTAGGTGATAACTCTCCTAGGCCTAATCTAGGGTACATTGAATAGGGCATAAGGTTTATACTCGCACCTAGATCATCTAAGGCTCTACACTTGGTGTCACTCCCGAAAAGACATGGAATGGTGAAAAGGCCCGGGTCCGTCAATTTTTCCGAAACCTTATTGAAGACTACAGCTGAACACCCCCCATTCAAAGGGATGTTAGAAAGCTCTCCAAGCCTATCTTTGCATTTCAAAAGATCTTTTAAGAATTTTGCGTATTTGGGCATGGATTGAAGAGCTTCAATGAAAGGAAGATTGATTTTTAACTGCTTGAACATGTCGAGAAATTGCTCGTATTCTTTAGTATACTTCTGACTCTTAAGACGAGCGGGATATGGGATACGTGAAAGATCTACGACGGGTGGTTGCTTAACCTCCATGGGTTGCTTTTCCTTGCTCCTCTCGACTTGAGGTTCTTCGGTGTGTGCGGTACTTGCTGGGTTTAACCTATTTTGCACCTTTCCGGGGCCTCCATCTCGATTTCTTCATCTACAGGCTCCTCCTCTTCCTCAACTCTCTTGTTCCTGATTACCTCTCCTAAGGTTCTGCCACTTCGAGTGGAAATAGCTTTCAATTGGCCAGATGGGTTTTGTTGTGCATTGCCTGAGAATTGACCGGGAGGTCTTTCTTGCAATTGACGGGAAATATCTCCGATTTGCCTCTGAAGATCTAAGAAGTTTGAATGATTATTCTTGAGGAGAGCAGCATGGTCTTCTAAGATTCTTTGTGTGGATTGGTCTTTAACAAGTAACTGGGACAACATGGATTTAATCTCTTCTAGACCACTACCCAAGTCTTGGTTGTTTGAACCTTGACTGTTTGAACCCCCACTTTGATATTGTCTATTTGATCCTCCTGATCCAAACTGAACCTGTGAACCCCCACCAGAGAACTGACCCTGATTGTTTAAACCCCCACTATAGAATTGACCCTGCCCCCTGTTTTGATTTGAATTTGCTTGGAAACCAGGGGGGTTACCAGAAGAACGGAACGTATTATTGTTTTACACCAATTTGTTACGTCACTGGAACGGAAGTCCTAACGGTAGATCGATGATCGATATCAGAGTGTGCGAAACTTTCAATAGCTCCAACTTTAGTTCAAATTGGCGTAACAACAATAATACGTTCCATTCTTCTGGTAACCCCCTGGTTTCCAAGCAAATTCAAATCAAAACAAGGGGCAGGGTCAATTCTATAGTGGGGGTTTAAACAATCAGGGTCAGTTCTCTAGTGGGGGCTCACAGGTTCAGTTTGGATCAGGAGGATCAAATAGGCAATATCAAAGTGGGGTTCAAACAGTCAAGGTTCAAACAACCAAGACTTGGGTAGTGGTCTAGACGAGATGAAATCCATGTTGTCCCAGTTACTTGTTAAAGACCAATCCACAGAAAGAATCTTAGAAGACCATGCTGCTCTCCTCAAGAATAATCATTCAAACTTCTTAGATCTTCAGAGGAAAATCGGAGATATTTCCCATCAATTGCAAGAAAGACCTCCCGGTCAATTCTCAAGCAATACCCAACAAAACCCATCTGGCCAATTGAAAGCTATTTCCACTCGAAGTGGCAGAACCTTAGGAGAGGTAATCAGGAACAAGAGAGTTGAGGAAGAGGAGGAGCATGTAGATGAAGAAATCGAGATGGAAGCCCCCGGTAAGGTGCAAAACAGGTTAAACCCAGCAAGTACCGCACACACCGAGAAACCTCAAGTCGAAAGGAGCAAGGAAAAGCAACCCATGGAGGTTAAGCAACCACCCGTCGTAGATATTTCACGTATCCCATATCCCGTTCGTCTTAAGAGTCAGAAGTATACCAAAGAATACGAGCAATTTCTCGACATGTTCAAGCAGTTAAAAATCAATCTTCCTTTCATTGAAGCTCTTCAATCCATGCCCAAATACGCAAAAATTTTAAAAGATCTTTTGAAACACAAAGATAGGCTTGGAGAGCTTTCTAACATCCCTTTGAATGGGGGGTGTTCAGCTGTAGTCTTGAATAAGTTGCCGGAAAAATTGACGGACCCGGGCCTTTTCACCATTCCATGTCTTTTCGGGAGTGACACCGAGTGTAGAGCCTTAGCCGATCTAGGTGCGAGTATAAACCTTATTCCCTATTCAATGTACGCTAGATTAGGCCTAGGAGAGTTATCACCTACCCGCATGTCCTTATCTTTAGCCGATCGATCAGTCAAATATCCACGTGGCATAGTTGAAAATCTCTTAGTTAAGGTTGATAAATTCGTCTTTCCTGTAGACTTTGTCATCCTTGATATGGAAGTTGATGAAAGAGTTCCTATCATTTTAGGACATCCATTCTTGCGTACCGCAAAAGCCATCATTGATGTTTTCGACGGTAAAATCACTCTTCAAGTTGGTGAGGAAAAGGTAGCATTCGAGGTAGCTCGTTCCATGCAACACCCTAGTGGTTTGTACGATTTTAGTCCATGTCATTCAGTCTATTTCATCGAATCATTCTTATCGTACGTTGACCATTGTTTCGAATTCATTAGTGGAGCCGATTTGGTGGAAGAAAAGATAGTTGCAGAAGCTGAGGAAGTTGTTGAAGAAAGTGAAGACGAGGAAGGGACCGACTGGGTTCCTAAAACTTTCGATTTAAAAGAAGTTGGGGAAGAGAGCGAGAAAATTCTCAATGAAACACCCGCCCCACTTGAGCTTAAAGTCCTTCCTTCCCATTTGGAATACGCATTTCTAGGTGACGAGTCAAACTTTCCCGTCATTATTTCATCAAAATTAGTGGAGGAAGAAAAATCTCGGTTAATAGAGGTGTTGAAAAAGAACAAGGAGGCCATTGCTTGGAGACTTTCAGATATCAAAGGCATAAGTCCGACATATTGTACCCACCGGATACTCATGGAAGAAGATTACAAACCAGTGGTACAACCACAAAGACGTCTCAATCCAAATATGCAAGAAGTTGTCAAGAAAGAAGTCATGAAGTTGTTAGATGCAGGTGTGATCTACCCTATCTCTGATTCACCATGGGTTAGTCCCACTCAAGTTGTCCCAAAGAAAGGTGGAATGACGGTAATCATGAACGAAAAAATGAGCTTATTCCATCTAGAACCGTTACCGGCTGGCGTGTGTGCATTGACTACCGAAAATTGAATGACGCCACCCAAAAAGATCACTTCCCTCTACCGTTCATTGATCAAATGTTGGAACGTTTAGCGGGTCAACAGTTTTACTGTTTTCTCTACGGATTTTCAGGATACTTCCAAATCCCAATTGCACCCGAGGATCAGGAAAAGACAACATTCACATGCCCTTACGGCACTTATGCGTACCGACGTATGCCTTTCGGGTTATGTAACGCTCCTGCAACCTTTCAGCGCTGCATGGTTGCCATATTCCAAGACATGCTTGAAACTTCTATAGAAGTTTTCATGGATGACTTCTCGGTTTATGGTACCACTTTCGATCAGTGCCTTCTAAATCTTGACAGGATGTTGAAGAGATGTGTAGAGACCAATTTGATGCTTAACTGGGAGAAATGTCACTTCATGGTGACAGAAGGAATAGTGTTGGGACACAAAATTTCAAAAGCCGGAATAGAGGTGGATAGGGCCAAGATAGAAACCATAAGTAGACTTCCTCCACCCACAAATGTGAAATCCATTCGCAGTTTTCTCGGTCATGCGGGCTTTTATAGACGCTTCATTAAAGATTTTTCAAAAATCACACGACCAATGACCCGTCTTCTCGAGAAAGACGTTCCTTTTGTCTTTAATGAGGAGTGTCTTAAAGCATTTGAATTTTTGAAGGAAAAACTTGTGAGTGCACCCATTCTTATCTCACCCAATTGGAGTTTACCTTTTGAACTCATGTGCGATGCTAGTGATTACGTCGTAGGAGCAGTTTTAGGATAAAGGATCGACAAACACTTTCATCCGATCTACTACGCGAGTAAAACTCTTAATGATGCACAAGAGAACTATACCACCACCGAAAAGGAACTTCTCGCCGTAGTATTCGCATTCGATAAATATCGTTCCTACCTCGTTCTTTCCAAAACCATTGTTTTCACCGATCATGCAGCTTTGCGTTATCTTTTCAAAAAGAAAGATGCAAAACAACGTCCCATTCGATGGATTCTCTTACTCTCCGAATTCGACATAGAAATCAAGGACCAGAAGGGAGCGGAGAACATGGCCGCAGATCACTTGTCACGTTTGGAGGATCCTGAAAGAGAGGAAATTCGTGAGGAAGCAATTGGGGATAAGTTCCCTCACGAGCATATAGATTTTGTTGCAGCTGAAAAAGAAGGTATGCCATGGTTCACTGATTTGGCAAATTACCTAGCAAATGGAGTGGTGTTGAGGGGTATGACCACCCAACAAAAGAAGAAGTTTTTCCGAGATGCAAGAAAATATATTTGGGATGATCCCTATCTCTTCAGGATAGGAGGTGATAGAATTTTGAGAAGATGTGTGAGTAAAGAGGAAGGTTTGGAAATTCTAAAGCACATACATGAAGGTCTAAAAGGAGGTCACCATTGTCCACACACTACTGCACAAAAAGTCTTTGATTGTGGTTTCTATTGGCCTTCGGTAGTGAAGGATGCTCTAGAGTTTGTAAAGACTTGTGATCGTTGCCAACGTACCGGCAATATCTCATCCAAGGATGAGATGCCTCAAAATCCAATTCAAGTTGTTGAAATCTTTGATGTATGGGGCATCGATTTCATGGGACCATTTCCCTCTTCTAGTGGGAATAGGTACATTCTTGTAGCAATCGACTATGTTTCAAAGTGGGTAGAAGCTCAAGCGTTACCCACAAATGACGTAAGAATAGTGGTAAAGTTCCTTAAGAAAATCTTCTCTCGTTTCGGTACACCTAAAGCGATAATCAGTGATCGTGGTACTCATTTTTGTAACACCCTCATGGAAAAGACATTGGCACGCTACGGTGTAACTCATCGATTGTCCACCGCATACCACCCACAAACGAGCGGTCAAGTTGAAAATGCCAACCGCGGAATCAAACGAATCCTAGAAAAAACTGTTGGAAATAGTAGAAAGGATTGGTCGGATAAACTTGACGATGCATTGTGGGCGTTTCGAACCGCTTACAAAACACCTTTGGGTACAACTCCATTCATGATAGTCTATGGCAAAGCTTGCCATCTTCCGGTTGAATTAGAGCACCGAGCGCTTTGGGCTCTTAAAACTGTTAATCTCGATCTCACGGAAGCAGCTAGAAAACGTTACTTTCAAATTCATGAATTGGAAGCACTTAGAGACGCCGCTTATGAACGATCATGGAGCATTAAGGAGAAAACGAAAGCATTACACGATAGGAAGTTGAAGAAGTTGAAGGAGTTTAAAGTCGGTGATAAGGTATTTGTGTATAACTCAAGGTTGAAATTGTTTGCAGGCAAGTTAAAATCAAAGTGGACGGGACCATACATAGTGAACAGAGTTTTTCCATACGGAACAATTGAGTTAAGGAATGAAGCGGATGGAGGCACTTGGAAGGTGAATGGACATAGGTTGAAACATTACCTAGGAGGACCAATTAACACCACCGAGACGGAGGTAACTCGTCTCGATGTCCCACCAATCACCATCGTTTAGGATCTTGAGTGAAAACTCAAGATTAGAGTAGATAGTTAGTTTTATGTATGTTTTGAGTCACTGTTTATGAGTCTAATTTAGTAGTTTTTGAGTCATTTTTTTTCGGTACTGCTTTGGTTTTTGCTTGTTTTTGTTTATGCAGGTTTGAATCACACCACCCGTACTCAATCTCCATTCCGGTGATTTCGGAGCTGTACACCAAATTTCAAGGAATTTACACAGAGTACTAGTCAGAGTCAAAGCTGATCGCGACCGAAATGCTATACGATCGAGCTGGATTGGACAAGAGTATGGAGTTTATACATCATATAACCAGCTAAGTCCTTTCCAATTTGCCCTTTGTCTTTTATTTCTTATTTATTTTAGTTTTTGAGTTGTTTTCCATCTTACATTGAGGGCAATGTAGAGTTTAAGTATGGGGATGGGAAACTATCATTTAAGTCTTAGAATTTGTCTAAAAAAAATTAATTAAATAAATAAAAAAAATTTGTATAATTATTGTTTTATTTTTGTGCATATTTGACTTATTTTTATCTAATAATTGTACATATGAGAAAATTTTAAAGTGTTTTTCATAAATAGAAATTTTTCTAATTATTCATAAATTTGCATCTAAAATACACACCCAATTTTAGTGAGTTTTGAGCCTTTCTCGAGCATTCATCATATGCTTAAGACTTTATTTGATTGAGTGTGCCGCATAATAGTATACATTTCAGAACTTGTCTTGGATATACTTGTCAAAATCATTAACTATAAAATTGTATAAAGAGGATAGAGGCAATAGGATTAACCCAGTTGTTCACCCTTTTCTTTTAAACCTTTTAAAAAAAATGTTATCCACTAGTAAACCATGTTGAGCCTTGTTCTGTTCATTTGTTTTAAACCCATGTGTGAATTCCGGTTTAGTATAATTTTCCTTTCATAGGAATTTAGTTTGGTCTTTTACCGGCAGACCTTAAAAGAACTGGAGATGCATTCATTTGATTTCAATTTACTTTGCTGTCTACAATTCGCGAAACCAAGATTACCTACAGAGCTAAGAGAGAAAATATTTCACTTAAGTAATGAAGTTAGAAAAAAGTGGCGACAACAAGAACAAACACCACCATTTTGTGGGACATCCAAAAGTGCTATGAAAAGAAGAGCAAAACGATTTGACAAATGCATGGGATGTGGAAACTGGT
The DNA here is from genome assembly GCA_030545235.1 of Helianthus tuberosus. NCBI lineage: Eukaryota > Viridiplantae > Streptophyta > Magnoliopsida > Asterales > Asteraceae > Helianthus > Helianthus tuberosus. The sequence continues at coordinate 51,846,819 of CM060364.1, forward strand.
CTCACGCAGGAAGATGTAGAAGAAGTCAAACTGAATCCCAACATGAATACACGCTTCTAATGAGGGTGGGGGCTATTAGGCTCGATGCCGAATGGTCCATTAGAGTTGGAAGTAATGTTCACTACAGGATTAAGGAAGATTTGATTCACATCTTGGATAAAACGGGTCTTGACGATCTGGCCTTAAAAGAGTCACTTGGTTTGTGAGTATGTATTATAAAAAAAAAATTTAGTGTAAGGTTTGTTAGGATAATTTTCTAGACCGGATTGAAACACTTCACCCAGTAAATAGCCATATATTCCTACCTTTAAACCCTAGCCACGTTACAACCCACAATAAAAGTCCTCTTGATTTATATGATTTTTATATGTTAATTGGTAAAGATGAGATTTCATTACAAGCTTATGATAATGTTACTATATGGCCCGGCTTTTGAGTGATCACAGAAAATTACTAGTGCACCATTCACTAGTTTACACAAGTGAGCCGAGGGAAGCAAATCAAAGATGCAAGTAAGTGAGTAATTGATGATAAAACTCTATTTTTGAAAAATCACATTTAGTTTTCTCATCTCTATCATTATTAGCTAATTTTAAATCATTTATGTACATTAATTTTTATGTGTTTAATTTTCCATTTTGAAATAACCGTTTAAATGTCAGTTTGTACAGTTTTTTAAGACTTTGCTTGGGGACAAGCAAAAGGTTAAGTGTGGGGATATTTGATGTGTAGTAAATTACACATATTTGTCCAGTGTGAAATGTATAATTATTGTATAGTTTTTATTTGTTTTTATTTAATTTTTAGTGTTATATTATATTCTTGTGTGTTTTGCCAGGTCTGATGCAAATGGAGCAAAAACAAGTAATAAGGAAATAACCAGCCAGTTGGGCATAGTAGAATGCCAGAGACCGAATTAAAATTGCTACTATTTTCCTTGATTGGGCCGAACCCACTTATCTCATATATTAAAAGGAAAAGGAAAATATTATACTATTTGTGAAAGGGAACAACGAATTATCAAAAGAAAAGAGAAAGAATCTATATTATATATTTGTGAAGGCAATTAATAAAGACAGAACACAACACAAAATAAAAGGCTGCTATCATTATTAGTTTGTTGTGGGAGTTGGGTTGGAAAGGGAACAAAAGAATTTAGAAGAAAGAATTTTATTCTTTCAAGCCACATGGGCCGCCAAAAGCAATGCCAGCCAACCTGCTTCGTGAAAAGGGAGTTATTGAGCCATGTGAGCTACAGTCATAAATTATATTTAATTTTCTGAGGAGTTCGTACAAGTGGAAGCATTCAGGAGCATTTGAAAAGGGAACGAAAAGGTGGGAATCAACGGGAGAAGCTGGGAGCTATCGGGATTGAAGAATTAAGGGTTGTATTTTCCTATTTCATTCTTGTTTCCTTTGTTTTCCATATTTTGCCATGAATTCTGTTTTTAAGATTAATGTTTTAATTTGCATAATTATGATTGTCGGCTAATCACTTAAAACTATCTAGGTTATGATGAACACTTGTTAAAAATGTAGTTTTTTACCGGTTATTGTGTGATTATGGTTTGTTCTAGTTAAGTAAATAATTTAAGTTTCTAGTTTGGTGTATATGCATATTTTAACTTGGTTAATATTTTGATAATTTATTTCACATAAATTTCGTTGAATGTCTTTCATAAAAAGAATTAATGTTGATTTTCAAGTCTTCGCGGGTTTGGGTAATCTTATGGTAAAATGGCCAATAAACCATAGAAATAATGATCAAGAATTAGTCCGGTTTTAATGTTCTACTATCCTTAGCGCCGAAAGGTATAAAGATATTAATAGGTCTAGTTTGGTAAATTACTAGGATTGTGTTTTGAAAGAAACCCGGTTTTAGTTTCATTATCATTACTTGTCTATTAAACCAAATCAAGTTTCTTAAATTGCTTTAGATTTCTAACCGAGAGGTAGTTAGCCTTTCCAAGCACTTTTCTAGAACACTAGATAACCGAAAGGAAGTCTAGTCAACCGGTAATAAAAATAAATCTTTAGAGTTACATAGGTGTCTTCCCGAGAAGGATTGGGAATCCTATACGTTTTCTCTTAGGATTTAATATTTAAAGATCCCGGTTTCATATCACACAATTATCCGGTAGAAAATATGTTATTAACAAGTGGGATTCCAACCTAGATAGTCCTTTATCACCATAAAATCAAACCTTTGCCTTAATTTGTTTTTAGCTCATCATTATTAAATAGATTTTAATTAATTTGCAAATCTTTATTTTAAAAGCAAACCCCCCCCCCCCCTTTCAAATAAAAATACAAAAATATAAAAATGTTTATTGTTGTGTAATTTTTAGTGTAAATAAATTAATTAACGTAATTAAATAGTGTCCTGTGGGTTCGACATCCGGACTTCCTTTAACTATATTATACTGATCGGTACACTTGCCGGTTGTGTGGGGTAGTTTTAAGATCGAGTCCAGTTTATAAATTTAAAACTTAGATTGTCTAGTTTAAAGTTATTTCTAAAGTTGTCTTTTTGTATTTTATTTGTAAAAATGCGTTTTTGTGGCGGACATGTAGTAACTGGAAGGGTTAAGTACCGGTAGTTGAGAACTCCTGTCTAGGCTGGCATTCGTACAAATCCAAATAAAAGGACCCGTTGCCTACCTGGGGACTATCAATGAGAGTGCCGATACCTATTAGGCCAAAGCATGTCTAAAGTTTATTTTTGAGTCATCTTTTATTTAACCATTTTTTTACAAGTTTTTAACATACCGCTTCCTACACATCAAAGTTCTTGCTAAAACTGAACCACCAACGGAAAAATTTAAAATGTTTAAAAATTCAACATACGAAGTTGGTGAGTGTTCTAAATGGTTTAACAAAAGAAATATGAATCTTAACAACCAAATGTGGGTTGTTAAGAAATCAGATGTTAAATCTGGCAATGAATTTGTTTCTTCAGAAGCAAAGGAGCCACTTTCTGGCAATGAATCTGACTCGTCAAAGTCAGAGGAGCCACATGTTGAGCTAAAAAGAGAAAAGTCAATACCGCCAATGGATGATGTCAACTTTCCACCATTGCGGGCTGCAAATTCTAAATCATAAAGGAATGTTCAGATACCAAGTGAAAATAACTCGGATGCACCCAAAGTTGGTCAGGCTTGGGTGTCTACATTCTTTGTTTAAAAAATCCTGACTTGCCGGAACTCCCAGGTTGGTAATTGGGGAGTAGGAATCAGCATTTTTCTTGAGAAATTCAAAATTATTATATTTCGACTTACAAGTGGTTGATAAGAACCTACAAGTGGTTAATCAAGGTCATTAAGTTGAACTTGATTTAACTTTCATACAAGTGATAGATTTTTACATGTGGTTAAAAAACAAAGTGATGAATGAATCCCCTATCCTACAAGTGGTGTGTGAAATCAACAAAACTAATTTTCCGAAAAAAACCATTTTGATTAAAACAAACTTAAGTGTTTTGAAATCATAATGGAAAAATAGTTTGTTGTCAGGGAGAGTTCTGAATGTTTGTGCCAAGTGAATGGAGAATTGAAGCAATTCACATCAGTTTGTCAGTTTATTGCGTTTATTTTCAAATTTTCCCGGAAAATCAAAATTTGAAACATAATTTTGATTTTAGGGGGAGTAAAAAATTTAGAAATTTTGAAAATTTGAAAAAGCCAAAAACATGATAAAATCTAAAAGCCAAAAACATCGAAAATTCAAAATGAGTTTTGTTGTGAAAAAGAGGAAATGATAGTACATCAGTAGACAATCATAGTACGCTAAAGAATTGGAAAGTTAAAAATGTGATAAACGGTCTCACTAATGATATGCCAGTAGGTTTTTACACGCTTATTAGATTGTTTTCGAGATATAAACCTAAATATCAATACTTACTTATTTCGTGGGGAACATCTCTCGGATATATAGGTAACCCCTGAAATCTTGTTTGAAGGGCTTTCTACTTCTGACATACTAGGTCTTTGTGCGTGATGATATCTGGGGTATTATACCAGGACTTCTGATTTTGCGGGAGCAATAGGCTAGTCCTCGTATAATGCTCTGCACTGCTTTAATCATAAAGCCCACCCTCAGCATAAAAAATGATAAAACATTGAAAAATGTTAATCATGTGCTGTTGCAAAGAAGATCCCCAAGGGGGACCCACCTAAAGTCGAGCCATCATCTCTCTGATTTTGCGGAAGCAATAGCCTGAGCTCTCATGGTCTCGCATTCACCCCTTACAGATATCATTAGTGTACATTCACCTGTAAGACTGAATATAGGAGTCTGGATACGGGAGTATATTCTGAGGTGGGACACGCGAATAAGTTTAAGTTCTTAAAACACTAATCTCGTATCTCGAATCAATTGAAATTTGTGTGAAATTTAAGTGGATCAGTATACTGACAATCTAAGTGAATCGTTTAGAACTTAAAGTGTTTAAAGCTCAACGGTGCTAGTGATTTGTCATAGACTGATATGATCCTCTTACACAAACTCACAAAAATATTGTCTGTAAATATTTCTTTACTGCTTTTCATTAAAAACAAAATCCAAAAAGATTTTAGTGTGTTTTAGCATAAAATTTTGAAAAATCAAAAAGATTTTGTTTCATCTTATTTTCGACAACTGATGTTGAAGAGCTGATTTTCAAAATTCCTAGTGCTAAACACGATGAACAACAGTGGTTTGGGAGAGTTTGTTTGAGATGAAAAATGAAGTTAAAAGTTGGAGATAATTTGAGAAATGTCATAATCTATCAAGTGATGTTTTGAGATTGATTTTACAAGTGGTTAGCAGTGATAAAAATTGATGATGTTGAACGATATCTAACAAGTGGTTTCTAAAATTGTTAAATTTTTAAATAATTGTGAAATTTACTTTTAGGTAGAGTTTGTGCAGGTAAACAGCATTGTAAAAGCCAGGTTCCGATTCCTGAGGATTTTCCGGCGTATGCAGATTAGAGCCAGATTTCTGATTTTGTTGCAACGGAGAGCCAGGAAACGGTCCTGAACCTGTGAAAGCAGCAAAGCAAGATCCCCGTGTGTAAGCCTGAGCAGAGTTTGAGCTAGGATACGATCTTAGAACGAGAGTTATTCCAGACTGCGATCCCAGCTTATCGAAAAGGGGAGTCTGAAGACGTAAAAGCCAGATATAGATTTTGGATCAACATCCAAAGGGGAGTCTGAAGATTTTAGAGCCAGGTTCGAATCCTGCAGTCCACGCTAGCTGCTAATGCTGAAGAACTTAAGGAATCAAGAGATCTGATCAAGAGAATAGAGTCAGGTTGAGATTCTGGAAAGTAAGAGAGACATAGAAGAGAAGATAGAAATTGAAGGATGCTTACAGTGTCAGATACTTTGGAAAGAGCGAGAAGACTGATCAAGACTGAAGACTCGTCATACTGAAGACTCGACACCGAAGACTCGTCAACATCCAAGGGGGAGTTTGTTGGTGCATATGTCTGTCGACTTCGTCTTGTATCGAGTCTTGTAACTAGATTGATAGACCAGGACACGTAGATCGAGAAAAACGAGAAACAGGGCTGAACTAGCCACTCCTCACGAAGTGGAAAGTCCAGTTCGCACGAACTGCCAGTTCGCACGAACTGGCAGTTCGTGCGAACTGGCAGAGCTGTTTCGTGCGAACTGGCCATCACTATATATAGAGGTCTTGGGTCTTTCATTTGTAACTTGTGATTCCGGTAGCGAAGCTCTGCCGAAGTGTCTCCAACCCGTGTATCTTTGTCAAATCAATACAAGAGACAGTTAAATTGATACTAAGTGCATATCAAGCTGAATGAAGATCAAATCACTGAATTCCGCCTCTGATTTGATCAAGAACTCTTCTGATCGACTCGTTTAGATCGATTCAACGATCCTACATTAATCTTTTCGCACTTTTTATTTGGTTATGTATTAATGACTTTAATAACTAGTTTCTTATGTTGAAGGTGAGTCTTCCTTATCGTTTGTCCGTGGTGTCTTGGCATTATTTTACTGTCTATATAAAATAAAAGATTTTCACCATTCATATCTCCACGGTCTATATGGAGGTATGTTGGCTACCTGGTCGGGGGTTAAGGGAACGGTTTGGTAAGAGTCTTGCCTTGTTTAGTGTATAGATCCTGCAAGGACCTGGGTCAACTTTAGTAGGACCTCCTTCAATACCCACTGGTATTGGATGGCGGGGGTCCGAACTCCTTGATCCCCTCATATGTAAACTACTATTAATACTTTAACCCGGCTACTTAGGACTGTATCCCTGCTGACTCAGACTACTTAGCCGAGGGTAACGTCACCCCCAGAAGAGGGGCCTACCACAATATGCATTAATAACTTAATTAATTATCTTTCAATAATCCAACCCTTTAGGATTGTATCCTTGCTGACTCAAACTACTGGGTTGAGGGTAACGTCACCTTCAGAAGAGGGGCCTACTACAATAACTAAGATAATCTCTTAAAAAGTGCAAAAGTGCGGAAATAATCAAAGGTTACACTAAACACGAGTCAGATCCAAGTGATTCATCTTGTCTATCTGTTTTTATTTTATTTTATTTTACAGCATTTAAGTTAGTTTTATTTTTCTAGTTTAAAACCTTTTTCTAAACTTTTGATTTGATTAGACGTTGAGGATAAACCGGTACTAAAAGCTCTTGTGTCCTTGGACGACCTCGGTATCTTACCAACACTATACTACGCTCACGACGGGTGCACTTGCCCATATGTGTGTTTAGTGTTAGTAAATATCGTGTTTTATAAATTTAAAACTTGGCTAAAAAGTGTTAAAGGGCTTAAAATATACATTAAAAAAATATACGGCACTTCACACGCATCAATACGTGTTAAGGAATGAGTAGTATTTCTAGTGATATTTGGGCCCAAACAGCCCACAACTTTTTTATAAAACATATTCGGGCATAAACAGCCCACACGCTATATATGGACGGCCCAAAAGATTAATTCTCTAATGTTTGGGCCCGAACAGCCCACAACGTTTTAAATGAATGGCCCGTTTTATTTTTTAAATTATATTTCTAATGATATTTGGGCCCAAACAGCCCACAACTTTTTATAAAACATATTCGGGCATAAACAGCCCGCACGCTATATATGGACGGCCCAAAAGATTAATTCTCTAATGTTTGGGCCCAAACAGCCCACAACATTTTAAATGAACGGCCTGTTTTATTTTGTAATACTTGGGCCCAAAGCCGTTTGTTAACGGACTCAAACATTATAAAACATAAATTTAAGCCCAAACAGTTTGTGGAGTTTATTTTGTGAGATTTTTTATTTTATTTTTTAAGTTATTTTGTAACGGAGACAAAAACTTTTTTATATTAATATTAAACATTAAACATAAGATAACAAAATTAAACACTAAAATATTAAACAAAACATAATAAAAAAAATTCTAAAACCATATCCTAATAACCTCCCACTCCGAGACATGTTTGAATTCATGTCCCTCGTCATGACGGTAGTTGATCAGGGCCACCTCCTTCTGATCGTCCTCAACAAGGTCCGGCATTTCTCTCTCCACCCTCTTGAAAGATCGGTCAAACCTCTCACATTCCGACCGCAGGACACGAAACCTGGAGGATAAGGCGTCGACGGTCCGGTTATGGTCCGGACCACGTAGCTGCCCAAAAATTTGTTGAACACGAACCCAGAGCCCCCCTGTCCGCGTCGTGGAGGATCGGTCATTGCCTCCTCCCAAGCTTCGCATAAAACGATGTCTTCAAACGTCTGTCCAGGAAGTGGCCATTTTCAGGTGAGTCGTTGACGGCGTCGGAGAAGCTTTGTATTGAAAACGACTGAGATTTTTTATTTCAAATGGTGTGGTGAGCATTGAACGTGGAGAGGGTTTATATAGGGGGTAAATGAGGGGACTTGAAACGCCGTGTGCAACAGTTAACTTTTTTAATAAAGGCGGTTGAGTTTCTTTATTTTATTTTTTTTTTCGTTAAATTTTTAAGTTTATTTAAAATGAACGGCCCAAACACATAAACAGCCCAAACAGATTTAAAATTATTTAAAACGAACGACCCAAACACATAAACAGCCCAAACATATTTAAAATTATTTAAAATGAACGGCCCAAACACATAAACAGCCCAAACAGATTTAGAATTTTTTAAAATGAACGGTCCAAACACATAAACAGCCCAAACAGATTTAAAATTATTTAAAATGAACGGTCCAAACACACAAACAGCCCAAACAGATTTAAAATTATTTGCATGGTAATTTATTGCACTAATATATATCGAATGAAAAACAAGTAAACTTTTATTGTTATTTAATACAAATTACATAAAAGATATAACATGTAAAAATACAAACATAAACATTTCACCTAGTAGAGTAAAAAGCTCGGTCTCCAAGCAAGCAGTCTTCAGATAACAACATAACTTCGCCAAACCGCTGCTTAAGACTCCGTTGAAAACCGAGAGCAAATAGAAAGTTAGGAGTGAATTAAATCTTTTCTTCTGGAATTCGAGTCAAAACGCTTGTAGGAATGATAAAGATGCGTTTTGAACTTGCAAGTTCCATCCACACTCACTGGGTAAGTAGAGGTGACATTTCTGAAGAGAAGGACACTCCAATATGAGAAACGATATCAAAAGCTAATTTGACAATTAAAGCCCAGGAACACGTCTTTTACACTAAAAGATACGTGAGGTTTCATAAATATTTCTTGCCTTTGATACACAAAAACATCTATGAGAATCAAATAAAGAAGGGAGGATAACATTTTCTATGAGATTTAAGTGTGGTAGAGGGATCCGTTTAAGAAGCACACAAAAAAAGTGGGTAAATATATAGGGGAACAGACGGTGAAACGGCTCGAACAACACATTGAAACGGCTCGAACAATATCTTGAAACGGCTTTAGAAGCCTGTACCTGCTTAAGCCAGCTGAAACGGCTAGGAGCAGTTGAGCCGGCACAAACAATGGGGCGAAACGGCTTGGCTGGCAGCAGTGGGGTCCACGTGTGTACGGTAACGACTCGGCTCCAACCCATGAACACGGCTTGGCTCACTGAAGGTACTCGGCTAAGTTCCTTCAACAGGAGCCGTTTGGAACGGCTTGGCTAAGTTCTTTCAACAATAGTCGGACACGTGGCATGGACTGAAGCATGTTCAAGCCGTTACAGGCTTTGTCGGACACATGGCGTTGATTGGTTGGCTGGCCGTTAAAAGAAATTCTTGTGCCATTTCAGCATGTGGAAACGGCTTGGTGAGGGGTGTCAATTGGCTAATATGGAAAAGACGGCATTGCAGTGGCCATTTTTGTGATTTTCCCAAAAAAAAATTAGGGTCAACGCACATTAATTATTATCTTAATTTGAATTAATTGTTCTCTTGTCATCAGTTAGTACATGTCTCAATGGAATAAATAGTTCCAAAGGTTTTTCTATTTACAAGTTTTTAACATATTCACAAGGATTTGTAATTCATTTGAGCTGAATTCGAGATTTGTGCAAATCACAAAAGCATATTTTTTTAACATTCATAATTAAATTTGAGATGTTTTGTAAATCTATTAAGCGCCATGTTTTCAATCAAATCAAGGTGCGTCTAATTTTGATATTAACATCATTGGGCCGGGTCTTAAATTTTTTATTCGTGGGCCTAGAATTTTGATCAGTTGGGCCGGGTATCCATAGTTTATTTTTGGGCCTTTTAAAATTAACTTGTGTTCGAAAAATTTCACCGGGCCAGGTGTTTCAAGTTTATTTGGGCCAAGTGCTATTAAAATTTGGATCTGACACGGGGTTATTTTCAAAGTAATTTGACCTGGGTTTTGAGCTGATACAAATAATTTTTTTTGGGATTAATTAAAAAAAATTGTTTCAAAATCAGTTAACTCGCATTGCACAAGTTGGACATGAAACAGGAACCGCACCCCGACCTCCAAAGTTGAAAGGATTAGCCAATTTCAGCAGTTGGAAAAACCAAATCAAATCTTTTTTCGAGTACACGGACTATAACCAATGGATCTCGATCACTGTCGGACCTCACGTACCCATGACCGTTCGTGATGATATTCGTGTAGTCAACAACGATCCCTCGACTTACACAGATAAAGACAAGGCATTGATTCAACGTGACCGTCGGGCTCATGCTACTTTAACAATGGCCCTATCAACGAACGACTACAACATGTTTGAAGAGTACACGACGGCGAATGAACTTTGGTTGGCGTTGTTTGATTTCTATGAAGGAGACAAGGAACTGATTCGGAACAAAAGAAACATGGTCCAAAAGGAATATGACATGTTCGGTGGTATACGCGGGGAAAGCTTATCAGATTACATCAGGAGATTTTTAAACATGATGGCGAAAATGTAAAAGGCCGGTAATCCCATCACCAACCGCGCTGCAATCAGTAAACTTTTGAATTCACTTTCAAAAGAGTGGAGCTTAAAATGTATGAAAATTAAACAAAGTTTCTTAAACAACCTGAATCCAATCACATTATCAGATCTCTGATCGATGCTCTAGAATCTTTCGAAAGAGATCAAGTGGAACATCCTCATAAATCTGTCCAATCTGCTGATGCGCACAAGAACATGACATCTGTACCCCCAACAACCTCCAACGGCTCTAGCTCACAAGTTGCAAACGCATCAAACTTCAACAATGCTTCCGCAAACTCTGAAAAGGCTCCATAGTGTGATGAAAAGAATATTGTGGTCGATGATGCTCAAGCTGTGAAGGAGGAAGAAGGGAGCAGTGCAGCAAGTGAAAAGATAGAAGAAAAGATTCCTGATGAGGCGATGAAAATGGAATCCAACAAAGAAAGGGATGAGGAAGACTTGGCAAACAACATTCCTTAAGAGTTTAAAGTCAAATTATGTTCCCAACCATGTGTGAACGTCGTGGCACATTACAAATCCTTCAACCGTGACCTGATTAGAGAAAAAGAAAAGATTTTGCAATTTAACAAAGAATTGAAAGAAAATGAAGCTGCATATCAGAGAAAGTTGAACTCAACTTTAGCTGAAATGCAGACTTTGAAAGAATTTGTTTTCAGAAAAGATTTTGTCATAAATGATTTAACTGAAAGATTAGAAAAATCTCAAAATGAAAACAATAGATTGCAGATCACGATAGATAAATGGAATGTAAGCAAAAAGGCACTGGTTGATATTAAAAATTGCCAACGACCGACATATGTGAAGGATGGAATCGGGTACAAAGATAAGCTTGGAAATGAAAGAAAACTCTTCTTTCCACCACATAGCAAAAACTATGTACCCATGCCATCACCTCATCCTGATAACGATCTGATTGATGAGAATGATCTTGTGGCTGAAAATGTTTCTTGTGGAAATGAAAAGGCTTCTAATCTTTCTGATAATTATACAGATGTGATAGAACATGATGAAGATGGATGCGATGACGAATGTGGTGGTTCGAAGATAGGAATAGGCTATTCAGGCAACAGTTATTCCATCGTTAACTGGTTCGCCTGGAATTGTTATAAGGAAAACAATACTTCGTTTCAAAATGACTGTAATGGCCATGTGCCTAAATTTAATATTCGGGATGAATGTAATGGCCGTGTGCCTACATTTAAAAACCACAACCAAGATAATGTAGTGATTGAATGTCATGATTTAAATTCTGCTTTTTTGGATGAAAAAGTTGTATGTGAACCTCCTGTGTTTGTTCTAGAATTGAAACAAAACAGATTCGGAAAATTCCTCACCGAGGAAATTCCAGAATCTGTTCCATCTCATACAGGTATGTCAGAGTCTGATAAGGAGCCAAATGAAGAAAGCAGCAGTGAAGACTCAAGCACCACAACTTCAGAAGGTGGCGAAGGAAGCTCAAGTGAGGATCGTGATTCAGATTTTCAGTCATATCAAGAATGGGAAAGCTCAAATGACTCAGAAACTTCAATAACAGATGCTGATAAAAAGGTTAAAAACCTTGAACCATCGGGTGTTCAAGAACCAACGACCCCAAATGACTCTGCAAGTCTTGAAAATCAAGATCCATTGGAAAAAGACTTCCACATTGATGATTGCACGAGTTCAGATGATGAATCAAAGACAAATGAAAGTGTTAGGGAGTCAAAGATCAAAAGATCATCTGAAGTTGTCGAACATCATGTCTGTCAACATGCTGAGTCAAGCTCAAATCAATCCCCTCCCCTAGTTGCATCACACTGAACTGCAAAGTCTCAAAAGCCATTCAAGGCTTGTTTTAGGTGTGGAAAAGAAGGTCATGTGCTCAAGCAATGTCCAGAGCGACATGATCCAGACGGTAAAGGCAACCAGTATTGCTTCTCTGGATCAAAAGGTAAAAATCACACATCTTTGAAAGATCAGATGAAAAACTCTCTATCCAGATCTCCACATGTGAAGCCGATTTCACATGATTCAAAGATGAAAAGGACCAACTCATCAAAACCTCAATCTTTCCCTCCGGGTCTTAAACATAAAATTGTTTCAAACTTTAAATCTTTTACAAACAAAATATTTAAACCAACACAGGTTTGGCGAGTCAAACCACTGGTTGTAAAAGAAATCAATGAGGGAAAAGATTTGGCATATTGGGAGGTTTCTTATTTTGATGAAAAAGGACAACCCAAGACTACGATGGCTTGGGTTCCACTCTCTAACTGAATTGCTTATGAGTCTAGGAACATCCAAGGAGGACTGTTAGTAACACCGGTTATTATCAGTGGTTGTTCCATATACAAGTTCGAAGAGGACACTCACAGGTTTAGTTATGGTATCTAACCTGGTCGCACACTCAACGACACTGTAACACACTCATTTTCTTACTGACATATGCTTTTGTGTGCCTGGTGTGGAAGACTTTATTTTGTAAATATCATTTTTCAGTAAATGGTTGTACATAAATAAAATTTTAAGGGGGAGTATTAAAATACTTCCTAGACCATGAGATGTAATTATTGCAAAATAATCATGATCTTATATGAGAAATGATAGGAACTAACTTGATTATCTCTTCGCATGAATAGGATATGATGGAAGATACGGCTCCAAGTTAACGATATGTCGGTAGATTCAGCATTTCAGACAAGTAAAGTGCATCTTCGTGATAAAGATAAAGATCGTATGATAATGTGGATACCTACCTTGTTGCAGGATTGCACAAACCGATTATGTCCAAAAGGGGTTGCGAGATTAAATTTAGACGTTCAAAAGACACACAATGTTGTGCATATATATATATATATATATATATATATATATTGAAAAGACACCAATGTGTGCAACCCCAAAAGAGCAAAAAGACACGCAATGTTAGTGTCGTGCAATAGGAATAAAAAGATATGCCAAAGCGCGTACATATATTAAGTACATATTTTATTAGTTATGCTCTCTAAATCAGATGATCATCTTCTCTGCTTATGGAAACATAGACCTGAAGCTCTCATCATCTGATTTAAGGTGATCATCTCCTCTGCTTATGGAAACATAGACCTGGAACTCTCATCACCTAGTATCTATTATTTCTAAGTTGTTAAGGTATGCAACTCAAAAGACCATGAGGAGAGAAAAGTTTAACCGAACAAGTGTGGGGTCCACTAGCTTCATCCTAAATATACCCAAAACATGATAATTAATCACCGGATGTATGTCGAAAGAATGGTGCATGGATTTAAGCGGACAAACATACCAGCAATCGTTCTTGAGTCGTAGCTATCCTAAAGAAAGTTGAAGTGTGGCTAGGCTTTTCAAGTTGGTATAATCTCGTATTTGATCAGCTCTATATCTCAAAGGTTAAAAGTTAAAAAAAAATCTAATATCCCAAAATATTTTGCTTTGTGTACAGTTGTTTTTCCAAGTCTTCCATTTCACATCAATCGTGTCTCAAACCGTTTGAGATACTCTTTCCATTGCACACTACAGATGAATACGGTTTTGTCTATACTTTGAATCAGTCTAAAGAAAATTCAGGGTTGTGTTTGTGATTGTGAACAGGTTACTTGGACTATTTGCTGCAATGATGGCCGATCATCAATTGAGCAAGATACCAGACCAAAGCACCTATTTCCCGAAGATTGCAAAAGATACCGAGCTAGGAATCCTCCTCATACGTCTTCTGAATTACTCAAGCTAAAGAGAGTTGGAAAAAGGTTGTTCTTGAATGTCATACATGATGCATACAAAAAGGGGGAGCTTATCCAGATAAAGTACTCAAAGAGCAAAGTGTCAAAAGAAGATCTTCAGTGAAGAATATTTGGAAAGCATCAGTCTAGGGGGAGATTATTGGGTCTAAAATTGAGACTTAAGCTTGCCAAATTGAAGATCACATCATGCATTATGTTGACGGTTCTAAAGATGATGCAAGAGTTTGATATCATTAGCCTAAGGGGGAGATTGTTGAGTCTAAATCGTGTAGTCAAATGTTATCAACGAATCAAGTCAACGCCAACGTGTCGAAGTCAACGCCAGCAAGTCAAAGTCAACACGCAAGTCGACACGAGAAGTTCGAAGAAAGATATGGCGTGTGAAAGTTCGAGATATGATAGTTATATTGCTTTGGTTAATTAAATATATTTTGTTTAGACAAAATATATTTATTATCTTAGTTAATTAGTTTTCATGTTTAGTGCCCCTTTTAGTAAGTTATTATCTCTAGGGACTTAAATGTAATTAGCCTAAAATGATAAAGGCTATAAATAGATAGAGATGATTAGGGTTTTAAGAACACACATTCTAGAGAGATTTGGGGGCTAATTGTATTCAACTTTTGCAAATCAATCTAAGGGTTTTAATGTTATATTTTTGAGTGTGTTCATCTCATTTCTTTATCAAAATAAGATTTTTAGCTCGATTTGATCCTACAAGGGGTCAATGTGTACCTGGACCACGGACGTCTTCTCACCAAAGGGTTTTTCTTCTCATTTCGAGGGGCCCGAAAGTCCATAAAACTCATTTTTTACATTTTGGCAAAAAAGGCCCAGGAGGTCCGAAATTATTTATTAATTTAAACATAATACATAAAGGATGAATACAACTTCTTGTTGTATTACACGTTTTCCGGTGAAAACCGTGCTGCATAGAACTCTTCCGCCATCTCCCGTCTATATTTCACGCAAGACTCTTCAAGATCTCCATCAATCCGGAGCTGGTTATCATTAACTAGTTTACTCAATAACATACAAACTAACACTCCTGAATTAGCTTCTGGGTTTTCCTTATCATGCTGGCAAACTTCAGTATACGTCACCATTGTGTTTTCCACGTATAGGTGTCCAAAATGTTCCCAGTATGAAATTTGGTCCAAAAACATTTTGAATAACGATTCAAATTTTAGAAGGGTTGGGTACACCCTAACTTGAATCAAGCTTGACCCATCAGAACTACTTGAACCACACGATCTAGTGAAGTACAATGTAAGGTGAAGTGTCTGCATATCAACACGAACCATGAACCAGTCTCGTAGGTCAACACATATTGGAATATAAACCTGAGACAAAAACTTATAATTTAAACATATTTTCTTTTAAAAAGATATGTTTGATTTAAGTGTTACCGTATCGATGTCCCAAAACGGAGAGTAATGTTCCTTTAATCCAATCGCAAAGGGTAACACACGGTGGTTCAAATTCTCACCAAGAAGGTCCAGGAATTGCGGTGACAGAATCGTTCATGGAAACAGTTGTTCTGGTTTTCTAGATTTTGTTATTAAAATCCATCTGAACCTCATCATTCTGGTAACCCAACCACACACATGCTGCAAGGTGGACACTTATATAACAAAAGAATTAATGACTTTTTTTTTTGCAGAAGATATAGTTAAAGTACTTACCAGTGGTGACAAGTAACCGTAGTTCTCGTATCCAATTAGGGCACCCCAAAATTCCGATCCGAGATGTCTCCTTCCAAGGAATCCGCAATAAAAGAAAAAAGAATCCCCGTTTTCATAGAATGTCATTACATTTTTTGACCACGAACTAGACTCTTTTGTTGGGTGATAATACCGGCGTCTCTTACTGGGGATCTTTTCAGGGGGAGTATCGGGAACTTCCTCCAGCTCAAAGAACGAGTTTTCAGGGTCCCCCATTTTATGTGGTAAAAACTTTTTGGGTGTGTTTGGTGCAATTTGAGATAAGGGTATGTGTCAATATTTATAGTGGAGCGGGCATCACTAGAAGTTTGCCAGGTGTAACGGAACAAGTGGGCCATCATTTAAAAAAAAAGTTATATTTTAAAAAAAAATATTTTTTATTCCGCATATTTTCCCTATAAATACCCACTTTGGATTCCACATCCACTGCAACACCAACTACCTAACACCCCCATTTACAACACCCTTGTGTTCTGACTCGAAATGGATCACCGAAGTAAGAAACGGTTACCTCCTTTCTCCTACCCCCAAAACAACGTGATGACGGAAGAGGACATCCAAGCTTGTCTGGAATGGGAACTACCTCCAAAGCTACCTGATTTGGGGGTAGGTGTCACAGCCCCTGACCCCATCCTGGGAGCGGGAGCCGCGAACCAGTCAGATGGTATTGGTTATTATTAATTTGGCAGCAGAAATTTTCATCAGAACCGTAATTAGGAAATATTTTTATCAGAGTTAAACACCAAACATTTTATAATAATAAATCATTGGGATAAAACCCAAGTTCATTTGACTGTACATTTGTAGGGATAAACCCTAATTATTGAAAACAAAAACTCCTTTTTATTTAGGTTACTTTTATAGCCACTTTTCTAAGCCTTCGGTGCTCTCCAGCTGGCTTCTATTGGTTTCGTACTAAGTTACCTGAAACGCGTTTTAAAAAAGTTTTATCAGCAAGAAATATTGGCGAGTGAATCCCAGTTTAATCAAAATAGGTTTTATCATTTTACAGTATTGAGAGCGATTATAAAGTTTATATCTACACAATTACTCATTCAGCACTGTCAATCCTGACTGGTGGGCCATATTACACATTGGCTTACTCGTTGTCCAATGGTAACGTGTTCCACATTTTGTATACAAAACCCCCAACATACCGGCAGTAATTGAAGAATTACAAAGACTCAATCACAGCTAATCACATTGTAAAATATTTAAGGTTTTGTGTAAGGACCTGCAAAAATGTCCCACAACACTCCGTAAGTAGAAACCCGGACCCCTAAAACCCTAATCCTTGTGAAAAACCAAGAAAATCAAATTTTATTGGTCTCTCACGGGCATCGTAAGGGTTAAGCCAAGCTTACACGGGGCGCGATAGCTTGGTGAATCTCCGGATAAGCTTCCAACCACGTGGCAGACCTACGGCGTGACATGGCAGCCCTAGTCGTAGCTAGGGTGGCCCTCGCGGGCCGCGTAAGATTTCCTTAAGGTTTACGCGGGCCGCGAGAGACTCATTTTTCCGCTATAAATTGGACGTGCATGGGGCATTCATCTGTGTTCGAAAAATCTTTCAAAACAGCAACCATTCTGCTTATAAACGAGTGTTTTAGGGTCGATACGCTGCTACGATTACAGGGTAATAACTCGATCACTGCTACGATACAATGTCCGATCGATTGAAACCCATCTGATGAATGTTTAAGTGCTGCCCGAATTCGGGCTATACTTTGTCATTCGTCATGAGGGTTTTGATTTCGTGAGTTTATCGTAAATGTTGTATTAAGTTACTAACCTAGTTTCGTGTGCATTGTTATTTTAACTAGGTTACCGGGCTTAATCAGTAGGCTAAACTCTGTCCAACTAAACTTACAATGTGAGTCATTCTCTTTTTATTAAAACTGTTTTACCAAACCTCAAATTATTTTCAAGTTATATTTTACAGGGGGTAAGTCTTTGTTATCGTAAATTACTGGCAGTAAGTGGGGTATTGTGCACATCACTATTGGGTGAAAGGACCCAATGGTGGTATGACCATAGTCACCAGGGTGTGACACTAGACCAGATAATTATAAGATAGAGGCAATTGTAATCGCTCTTAATCCTGTAAATTATAACACTGTGTCATTTTATACAAATGGAATGACTCGCCAGTATTTCTCCGCTGATAAAATCTTTTTAAACATGTTTCAGGTGATTTACTGTGAACAAGAAAAAGTGTCGTATAGCACTACCAGCTTGGATAAAGTGGCCAGTAAATAAATAAACATGTTTTTGTAAACAGGGAAAATCCCCGTGAAATTCCTTTATTGTAACTACGGGGTTTGGCCAAAAAGGTGAAATAAAATAATTGGGCATTTTTCAGTTAAACGATCTTGTTAAGATTTCCGCTGCCAAATTAAATACCATAATAAAATACCAAGGGTTTTCTATCTCGCGGCAATCGAACCATGAAACTGGGTCGGGGGCCGTGACATTTTGTAAAAATAATTTGCAAAAAGGTTTACAAAAATGAGATTACTCACAAAAAGGGTTTACAAAAAGAGGATTAACTCACATTCCAACTTTAGATATTTCCTTTGTGTATTCCTGGTTATAATCTATTAATTGAACAATGCACATGTGTCAGTATAATAACCCAATTTACATTAGTTATACCCTCCCCAAGACAGAAACTCCAACGACTACGTCGGGCAGAGCCTCGACAGCCGTTACAGAGCACTAGATCAATCGGGCAGCGTATCTAATACGTAACCGGGGGTTAAAATACTTACAACGAGGCAGAGCTTCGCTAATTAGGGGGTATAATGCCCGAGCAGAATTCTATTAATTCAGAATTGAGAGAGAGAATCGAGTTATGAGCGAATTGTGAACTGAAGCCGATCTCATCTATTTATAGGGCTGATCCGCCACTTTCTCACGCCCCGTGAGAGTTTTAGTGAGGGCTTTCGCGGCCCGCGATGGCTTAGGATAGGCCCTAGCCTCGGTTAGTCACTTGTATAGGCTTGCCGGGTGTCACGCCACGTTGCGGGCTGGGGTGCGGCCGGGTGTCAAGGGGTCACGGCCCGCGACAGACTCTTTTGTCTGTGTCACGCCCCGCGAGTGGTGCAACACCATAAAATTCACGTCCTATAATGTGTTGACACGTGTCATATGTTTGAACGTGTGAAAGAATGTTCTGAAAGGACTAAAGTTGACAAACATGAAAAGTATATGAAAATATGAGTTCTAAATGTCAACAGTGTATAAATATATTGTACATTAACCCTACATGATGCTCATACCTTCAAACGAATAAATCATGGATCATACGAAGCTAAAAGTGAGAGATTTCAAACTATAGGGGTTAAATGTGTCAACATGTTTAAGTTATACCTCTGAGTGACCTTTTGACAAACCCGAAGCTTTGTAACGATTAATAATGCTCACTAGAATGCACGATATAAATTTCATAAAGTTTCGTTATCGTATGAGAAAGTTATGATCAAATTCGTATGCGAAGGGTTAAAGCGTCAACGATGAAAATTATGACTTTTCGGGTTAACCGGAAGTGACCAGGGACTTGGTAAAGTGGGTACAAGTCTTAAAGCCCTTGTAGATAAATAATAAGGGGTCAAATTGCAAGAAATAAGCTTAGTTGACCTTTCGAAAGGCCAAGGGACAATATGCAAAAACTTGAAAATGTGAAAATCTGATTTCAAGGCCCAAGCGGGTCGCGTAAGATGTTAAGAGGTCTTACGCGGGCCGCGTCAGACCATCAGATGCAGAAAGTGTAGACAGCAACCTGTATTCGCGCATAACCGACCCAAAACAGATATTTTCACATTGTGGGCGACCCCTAAACAGTTCCTAGAGCACTAGGGACACTTGTGGGTAAGTTATGGTCAGTTGTAGACTTAGTTGTCAACAATCTATGGTGATTTAAACACTATAAAAGGCCACTAAGTTGCAACAAGTTCTTCACACCTTCCATCTGCACTTTGAAGCATTTCTAGAGCTAAAGACTTCTCTCTAAGCTTCACAAATCCTGCATAGGACTCTTGTATGTTTGCTTAACCTTTCTTAGTTAAGTTTTTGCTTAGTTTTAGCTTAAAAGTCAAACCGTCGTAATTAACGGTTGACTTAGCGATTAATCATTGATGGTTCAGTGATTAGTCGAATTGAAAGTAGTTATAAGTTGGTAATTATGTGGGCAATAAACCCTTAAAAGGGTTCCCCTGATTCCCACTCTAACTAGGTCAAATGTCGGGTCAAACTTGTAAATAAAAAGTCAACAGAATGCTTAATTTCTAATTTATGCATAATTAGCAATGTAGAACATATACAACCTGTTTGATCATTAATATAACTTGGTAATTAGTGTAAGAACATGTCTAAACATGTTCAACCCGACAACTTACTGTTTAGACCCGGTTCGGAACAGAAAGTCGCAAAGCTTTGACTTTTGCTTTGACTTCAGTTCTGACCCGTTTAGGCATGTTTTAGAAATTCCTCAGAGCTTTAATTGGACTAGGTTACATGCTAGTATAACCCTCTGTGATTATACACTTTGGTTCATTAGTTATCCAATTAATATGCATGTTTCCGTTAATTGCTCATATGTTGACCATTATGCCCTTATCACCTTAAAGCGTGATTTTTGAAAATGTAAAAGTGTAGAAACTTTAATTACTGATAACCAAAGTTTGACATCAGTTTGAGGTGTAGTTTGAGAGTTATGCTCATTTGCGTAAATTGAAAGCTTTATGTTAATTAAACGGCGTAATTAGCGTATAGCCTATTTAAACTCACTTTTTGATATCAAACTCTTTACCCATTGATGTAATATATTATTTTGGGATTTTTGAAGATTTTTAATTAATTTTAGGCTGTGCATAACTTAGAGTCATAGGCTTAATCCGGTAATTGTCGGTTTTGCCCTTACGGGCTATAAAATGAGTTTTTCATATCTAATCGACTCCAAACCTTTTGCTACTGATTAGATATGATAAATAAATTATTTTAAACCTTCCGGAATAATAAAAATATCAGCTTTGTATGTAGAACCCGGAAACGGCTCTTAATCGCCTTTTTAAGCGTTTTTAACGCATAGTATGTTCTAAAACTATTTTTGACATACAAGGGTTGATACCTACTGATATTTTAGGTAAATTATAATATTTTAACAGTAAGCAAAAGTTGTGTAACTCAGACTTCAGTTTTGAGCTTTACGGCTTATGTGAAATTACCAAAATGCCCCTACGGTGCATAGTTTGGTTATATTTGATAAATTTCACATATCTACTTTACCCTACTGTTATAACTTATCAAATTAAGTATTTTTGCTGATTACATCAGACCTATAACTCAGGTTAATACTTAAACTCTTTTATAACCTTGTAAATGACCAAACTACCCCTACGGGGCATAGTTTGTGTTTAAATTCGTTTCAGGCATAATAAAAGACATCTTACTGATGTCACAACATATTTGAAGCATATTAACTTAGGAAACCTGTATATGGCTCTTACGTTTACCCGTTACGCTTATTACGCGTTCGGTTCGGTTTATGTAACTAGTTTACATAAATTAGCCGAAACAGGTCAAACCTTATCGGTTTTATCTCAAAATCCAGAGTGTGTATGAAATACCCATATTAAGCAAGTCTCCGAACTTGTCGGGTCTAAATCACATTCTATCCGGTCTTCGCTTAATAGTGCGTACGAACCGTATCATTGAAACTAACCGGTCCAAGCTTAAGCTTAATTAAAGACCCGTTAGGATTCTAATAGGTTATTATAAACCTTCGTTCCAGATTAGGAGAACCAGTAAAAGCTACTTGCAATTTGCTTATTGTGATTATTACTTTGCTCAGGTAAATACTTTTAACTTATTTTCCCTATACGGGCTTGGGTTACGGTATATAAAATACCGCTTGGTCGGGCATTAAATCTTCCATCGTTTGGTGGTTAATTGAATAATTTAATCGGCCCGTTTAAATATGTTTTTTTACTTAAAGCCTTTGGGGGGTTAATGACCATGTCCCGGATATCCCTGGCATCATTTTACGAAATGGCCACGACTTAAGCGCGGGGTGTAGGCGTACACCCGTTAGTGCACAAAAGAATAATGTGGTGTGTCTATTGATCTTTAACCCGGACACGATCCGGGCTACTGAACGCATAAGGAACATGTAATTCTTTTACGAGATTATATATTTAAATAATTATCCCAAGTTATAAAATGTTTATGCCACGTGCATCCAAATCAATTTTCAATCATTTTCCAAAATGAGTCAGTTGATTGTATTTACCAGTGTAAACTGACGTATTTTCCCAAAAAGATTAAATGCAGGTACTAATCGTAATTGGCTGGGGTTACGCCTTAGCATCAATAGAAGTCTCGCAAGCTTAAGATGCCTAAAGTCTGTTGAACTATTGTTTCCATTTTATTTTCGATCCGTCTGTGGATAAACAATCGACAGTTGTGATATTTGATATTACAATCTTATATTCGGTTGAATTATATCTTTCATTTGCTTCCGCTGTGCATATTAAATATTGTGTTGTTTGACTATTATGTTGCCAACCACGTCACGATACTCCCCCACCGGGCCCACCGGTGACACGTGGAAAGTCGGGGTGTGACAGGTTGGTATCAGAGCCAACACTGAGTGAATTAAACACTAGCCTTTTGTGTTTAATCTCAGTTACACAATTGCACATTCCTAAACTTTCGAGTCTAGACACATAACATAGGACAAATTCCACTTTGTTTGGTTTTGTTTTGTCCTTTATTTTTATATATGTTTGTCGTTATCTCATGTTGTATTGACAGGATTAAAAATGCCGCCAAGATTCTTCCGAAGAAGAGGACGAGGAAAGGGGCCAATCACCGCCCCCAATGACGACGAGGCAGGACCTTCGCGTATGCGAGCTCCTTCTACCACCGAGAGTGACGATCCTCGACAGAACCGAAGGAACCTTTTTGAGCCGGCTAGACGGTCGGTTTCGCACAGTTCGACGCCTCCTGTTCACAACTCTTATGGGCCACATTCAGAAAATGAGCCCAATAACCCTCAACCTTCCTACATACCTTTACAGCGATCTTTATCGCACCACTCTTTTGGTGACCCTACACCTGTTTTTAGGGGCCGGTTTAACCCGGAAAATTTCATACAAGAACCAGTGGGTTTCAACCCATTGGGACCGGAGGACCACTTCTCGTGAGACAACGCTATGGACATGGACGAGGACACGGATCCCGTCGAACCGGCCAGTGGTACACCGAACCATCCCATTGAGATTTCGGATGGCTCTTCTTTTCACGGATCACCCTACGGTGGTCCAGACAGCTTTCAGGCGAGGTTTACTAAGCACGAGTGGTACTTCACACCCTCGCATCATTCGTCGCCTCATCAGCAGCAGGATCCCTCTGTGGATTCACGGTTTGTGGCAGTCACGCCACCACCTCCTCCGCCACCAGTTCAGCCAGCACCTCCACAACCGCCGAGGCGTAGGAGAACCGGAGCGCGTATGTCTGCGCAAACAGGAGACTTTCATTTTAGTTCTCCTCGCCAATCAAGTGGCAGTCATTATCCGCCACATCAAGAAGATCCACAAATGGGTGGACCTTCGAACCCAGTTGTAGCGCAACCACCACCGATGGGTTTTGATAACCCGATTCCAGCATACACGGGTTCTATGGCGTATAACCCGTTTGAACAGCCAGCTCACACCAACTACGGTTACGCTGAAGCCGACCCATACATGGTAGCGGCCAATTACAACGCCTTTAACCCGGAAGGACCGTATGGAGCTCCTTGGGGAGTAGGGTACCCAACTCATGGGTACCAGATACCTGCCAGACCTATTATACGGACGCAATCGCAGCCGCCACGGTTTTCTCCCCCAGAACGGGAGGAAATTCTTCAGAGACTGGACCAGGTTGAGCGAGACTTTCACCGCGATTGCAGGGAGTGACAGACTTTCTTCCAAGGATTGACAAGCCTAATAAAAGGGAAGAGCAAGAAGGACCATTGAATCCTTCCACTATTGTTGTAATTTCCTTGTATCATTTGAGCCCCTGCGCGGGCCTGTCTTGCTGTATTAGCCCCTGCGTGGGTATGTATGTTTGTTTGTTTTGACCCCTGCATGGGTCTATCTTTCTGTTAACCCCTACGAGGGTATGATGTTTGTTTAAGTCCCTGCGTGGACTAGTATGTTGTTTGACCCCTGCGTGGGTATGTTACTTTATTAAAAAGTCCCGTTTAGGGCGACGTGTAACCTATTAATAATTAATGGAGTGTTATGTTTATAAATTTCATTTTGCTATTATATGCATAAAAATTATATATGAAATAAATAAATCAAAACTATTCCTTTTAAAAATAATCTGCCTATTTAAATATTGAATAAGAATCTTATGAGTGAAACCTAGCCTGAGTGTCATTGTGAAGACCTGGCCATGATGGTAAGACCTGTTTAAAAGATTCAAATCCCTGTTAACATCTAAAAATATGTTAACACTCCTGGCAGACGTGATTCATTAAAATCACACACGTCATTCTTGAATAAGGATTCTTCAAAAGATTCCTAACCCAACTTAATGATCTCTGAATCATGGGTATAAATCATCAATTAAGATGATCATATTTTGACCATACGCTGGTAATATAGTGCCTACGGGCCTTACTCATTTCTACATGAGCCAAAAGACAGTGGTAGCGATGACTCCCTGGCTGAGAAAGGTAATAAACTATGTTCAAGCCTTAAAAGCTTTGATTCTCTGAAATTATAGCTTATAATTTATAAATGTCCTTGTGACTAGGCCTTTTGTGCCACTAATAAAACTGTTATTGTTTTATAATTAGGATAAATTATAATAGAAATCCTAAATAAATGTGATTAATAAATTAACCAAATATGGTCTCTGTTACCATGGTTAATGAATTGCCATAAAAGACAATTCCATAATAAACTCCCAGATAAACTATTGTCCTTGTTTTATGTAACAGTTCAATTAAAATGGCTAATTCGGACGAAATTAATAGCCATCCAGTGGAGAATAACGATAACGCCCGAATTAATTTAACGGGTGCTGAATTGAAAGCGTTGGTAGACGACGCAGTTACAAAGGCCTTAGAGCGGCAGTACGAAGAGTATAGTGGGACTCGAAGTAGGACCCTATCTACTCCGCATTCGAAGCCACCTTCCAAGAAGGAAGAACTGAAGAAAGATGACGATAGACTTTCCTCAAACCACCACAGTGCTCCATCTCAACAGGTTGTACTAAATCAAGAACCCCGTAGTAAGGGTTGCTCCTATAAATACTTTGTTTCGTGCAAGCCCAGAGATTTCACTGGGGAAAAGGGAGCCATCGACTGCATGACGTGGTTAGATGAGATGGATACGGTAGTGGATATCAGCGGGTGCGCTGAAAGGGATATAGTCAAGTTTGTGTCGCAATCTTTTAAAGGCGAGGCTTTGGCCTGGTGGAGATCACTGATTCAAGCCACCGGGAAAATCCCATTGTACAACATGTCATGGGAGCAATTTGTTGCCCTCATCCGGGATAATTACTGCCCTCAACATGAGGTGGAGAAGATAGAGTCTGATTTTCTATCATTGGTAATGACAAACCTTGACTGTCAAGCTTACCTCACGAGCTTCAACACAATGTCCCGGTTGGTTCCGTATCTGGTAACCCTGGAACCAAAAAGAATAGCTCGTTTTATCGGTGGTTTAGCCCCGGAAATTAAGGCAAGCGTGAAGGCCTCTCGGCCAGCTACTTTCAGATCTGTAGCTGACATATCTTTGTCCCTCACTCTGGATGCGGTCAGACAAAGATCGCTGAGGAACAAAGATGCCGAAAAGAGAAAACGTGAAGATGATAATTCACGGAGGTCGAGCAAGAAGCACCGTGGAAATGGTGACAACAAGAGGGGGTCTGAGTCAAGAAAGGATGGGCATCAGTCTGGTGAGAAGCCCAAATGCAAGATTTGCAAGAAACAGCACTTTGGAAAGTGCAGGCTTGACTCGAACTCGCAGACTCGGTCAAGATCATTTGCTTGCGGGATATGCAAGTCCAAGGAACACAAGACCTTGGATTGCAAAAAGCTGAAGGATGCAACTTGCTACAGCTGTAATGAGAAAGGGCACATTAAAACCAACTGCCCTAAATACGCCAAGAAGCCTGAAGAGGCCAAGAAGTCAAATGCTAGAGTCTTTAGAATGGAAGCAAGGGAAGCGGTTCTAGACGACAACGTGATTACAGGTACTTTCCTTGTAAATGATGTCTATGCAAGAGTACTTTTTGATTCAGGCGCTGATAAGTCTTTCGTTGATAATAAGTTTTGTGAATTGCTGAAATTACCTGTCAAAACCTTAAGTGTGAATTATGAGGTGGAGTTAGCAGATGGCACCTTAGAAACCGTCTCTACTGTGTTAGATGGATGTGTTATATCCATTAAGAACCACTCTTTTCCTCTGTCCCTACTTCCATTTAAGTTAGCCGGTTTTGACATAGTTTTGGGTATGGACTGGTTATCCCATAACCAGGCCCAAATTGTCTGCAACAGAAAGCAAGTGGTGATAAAGACTCCATCTGGTGAATCACTTACCATTCGGGGAGATACCCAGTATGGGCTGCCTGAGCAGGTGACTATGCTCAAGGCTTCAAAGTGTTTAAAGAAAGGTTGTGTCATCTACATGGCACAAGTGATTATTGATGAGCCGAAACCCAAGATGGAAGACATCCCCGTCATTTCTGAATACCCCGAGGTTTTTCCTGAAGAACTACCCGGTTTACCACCAGATAGGCAAGTGGAATTCAGAATTGACATCATCCCTGGAGCAGCACCTGTTGCTAGAGCACCTTATAGGCTGGCGCCAACGGAGATGAAGGAATTAAGAACACAACTGGATGAATTGCTAGCTAAAGGTTTCATTAAACCTAGTTCGTCTCCATGGGGAGCACCAGTCTTGTTTGTCAAGAAGAAGGATGGATCGATGCGTCTGTGCATCGATTATCGTGAGCTTAATAAAGTCACGATAAAGAATAGGTATCCTTTGCCCAGAATCGACGATTTGTTCGATCAATTGCAAGGGGCAAGTTATTTCTCGAAGATTGACTTGAGGTCAGGCTACCATCAACTGAAGGTTAGAGATGAAGACGTACACAAAACTGCATTTAGGACTCGTTATGGACATTACGAGTTCCTAGTGATGCCTTTTGGGCTCACTAATGCACCGGCCGCGTTCATGGATCTCATGAATCGTGTTTGCAAGCCGTACTTAGATAAATTCATCATCGTTTTCATCGACGACATTCTCATTTATTCTAAGAACCAAGCTGACCACGAGAAACATCTTCGCTGTATTCTCAAACTCCTACATCATGAGAAACTCTATGCCAAATTCTCTAAGTGTGAATTCTGGCTTCGAGAAGTCCAATTCCTTGGACATGTGGTTAGTGAGCGTGGTATCCAAGTGGATCCCGCTAAGGTTGAAGCAGTTATGAACTGGCAAGAGCCAAAGACGCCTACAGAGATTCGTAGCTTCCTAGGCTTGGCAGGATATTACAGGCGTTTCATTGAAAAATTTTCAAGGATTGCTGCACCCTTAACTTCCTTGACTAAGAAGAAAGTAAAGTTCGTTTGGGGCCCTAAGCAGCAAGAATCTTTTGATATTTTGAAGCAGAAGTTGAGCAATGCTCCTGTACTGACATTGCCTGAAGGTATCGAAGAATTCATAGTTTACTGTGATGCATCACACACTGGAATGGGGTGTGTGCTTATGTAGAAAGGCAAGGTTATTGCCTATGCTTCAAGACAGTTAAAGGTGCATGAAAAGAATTACACCACCCACGACTTGGAGTTGGGTGCCGTTGTATTTGCACTAAAATTGTGGAGGCATTATTTATATGGAATAAAGTGTGTGATCTATTCTGATCACAAGAGCCTTCAGCACCTGTTTAATCAGAAGGATTTAAACATGAGGCAGCGCCGTTGGATGGAAACTTTAAATGATTATGATTGTGAAATCAGATATCATCCCGGCAAGGCGAATGTAGTCGCTGACGCCTTGAGTCGAAAGGAAAGGGTGAAACCCATCCGAATCAATGCCAAGAGCATTGAAATAAAGAACAGTTTGAATGAAAGGTTGTTAGCTGCACAGAAGGAAGCTGTGTTGGAGGCTAACTATCCTAACGAAAAGCTAGGAGTAACTGAGGAGCAGTTATCTCTTGGCAAGGATGGAATTCTGAGATTGAATGGACGAATATGGGTTCCAATTTATGGGGGACTTCGGGATGTTATCCTCCAGGAAGCCCATAGTTCCAAATATTCTGTTCATCCTAGTGCTGATAAAATGTACCAGGATCTAAGGGCAAACTATTGGTGGATAGGCTTGAAGAAGTCTGTAGCCACCTACGTAGCTAAATGCTTGACTTGTGCGCAAGTTAAAGCAGAACATCAAAAGCCGTCAGGTTTGCTACAACAACCTGAACTTCCCACATGGAAATAGGAGATGGTGACGATGGATTTCATCACCAAATTGCCAAGGACAAGGAAAGGCAATGATACAATGTGGGTGATAGTTGATAGACTGACTAAGTCAGCACATTTCTTACCCATCAAGGAGACTTATAGCTCCGACATGTTAGCCCAGTTATACGTGGATAAGATTGTAGCCTTACATGGCATACATGTGTCTATTATCTCTGACAGAGATACTAGATACACGTCACATTTTTGGAAAAGTTTCCAACAATCTTTGGGCACGCGTTTGAATTTTAGTACGGCTTACCATCCTCAGACGGACGGTCAGAGTGAGCGTACAATCCAAACCTTGGAAGATATGCTTCGTGCATGTGTAATTGATTTAGGTGGTAGTTGGGATAACCACCTGCCATTGATCGAATTCTCCTACAACAATAGCTACCATACCAGCATCAAGGCTGCACCTTTCGAGGCTTTATATGGTAGAAAGTGTAGAACGCCCATTTGTTGGGCGGAAGTTGGAGATGTCCAATTATCAGGACCAGAGATAGTCTTTGAAACGACGGACAAGATTGTCCAGATTCGTGACCGTCTCAAAGCTGCCCGAGATAGGCAGAAGAGCTACGCAGATCCAAAGCGTAAATCTTTTCACTTCAAAGTAGGTGACAAAGTGTTGCTCAAAGTATCACCCTGGAAGGGAGTGATGCGATTTGGTAAGAAAGGCAAGCTAAGCCCGAGATACATAGGACCTTTGGAGGTTATCGAACGTGTCGGGTCAGTTGCCTATAAATTAAACTTACCTGAAGAGCTCAGTGGAATTCACAATGTGTTCCACATCTGCAATCTGAAGAAGTGCTTCGCTAATGAATCACTGGTTATACCACATACAGATGTGCATATTGATGAGAGCTTAAAATTTGTGGAAATACCATTGTCGATTGAAGATCGACAGGTTAAGAAGCTTCGAAGGAAGCATGTGCCTATTGTAAAGGTAAAATGGGATGCCCGTAGAGGTCCCGAATATACGTGGGAGGTTGAATCCACAATGAAAGAAAAGTACCCTTATTTATTTCAGTAAATCTCGGGTCGAGATTTATTTTAAGGGGGTGAGGATGTAACACCTCGAAAATTCACGTCCTATAATGTGTTGACACGTGTCATATGTTTGAACGTGTGAAAGAATGTTCTGAAAGGACTAAAGTTGACAAACATGAAAAGTATATGAAAATACGAGTTCTAAATGTCAACAGTGAATAAATATATTGTACATTAACCCTACATGATGCTCATACCTTCAAACGAATAAATCATGGATCATACGAAGCTAAAAGTGAGAGATTTCAAACTACAGGGGTTAAATGTGTCAACATATTTAAGTTATACCTCTGAGTGACCTTCTGACAAAACCGAAGCTTTGTAACGATTAATTATGCTCACTAGAATGCACGATATAAATTTCATAAAGTTTCATTATCGTATGAGAAAGTTATGATCAAATTCGTATGCGAAGGGTTAAAGCGTCAACGATGAAAATTATGACTTTTCGGGTTAACCGGAAGTGACCAGGGACTTGGTAAAGTGGGTACAAGTCTTAAAGCCCTTGTAGGTAAATAATAAGGGGTCAAATTGCAAGAAATAAGCTTAGTTGACCTTTCGAAAGGCCAAGGGACAATATGCAAAAACTTGAAAATGTGAAAATCTGATTTCAAGGCCCAAGCGGGCCGTGTAAGATGTTAAGAGGTCTTACGCGGGCCGCGTCAGACCATCAGATGCAGAAAGTGTAGACATCAGCCTGTATTCGAGCATAACCGACCCAAAACAGATATTTTCACATTGTGGGCAACCACTAAACAGTTCCTAGAGCACTAGGGACACTTGTGGGTAAGTTATGGTCAGTTGTAGACTTAGATGTCAACAATCTATGGTGATTTAAACATTATAAAAGGCCACTAAGTTGCAACAAGGTCTTCACACCTTCCATCTGCACTTTGGAGCATTTCTGGAGCTAAAGACTTCTCTCTAAGCTTCAAAAATCGTGCATAGGACTCTTGTAAGTTTGCTTAACCTTTCTTAGTTAAGTTTTTGCTTAGTTTTAGCTTAAAAGTCAAACCGTCGTAATTAACGGTTGACTTAGCGATTAATCATTGATGGTTCAGTGATTAGTCGAATTGAAAGTAGTTATAAGTTGGTAATTATGTGGGCAATAAACCCTTAAAAGGGTTCCCCCTGATTCCCACTCTAACTAGGTCAAATGTCGGGTCAAACTTGTAAATAAAAAGTCAACAGAATGCTTAATTTCTAATTTATGCATAATTAGCAATGTAGAACATATACAACCTGTTTGATCATTAATATAACTTGGTAATTAGTGTAAGAACATGTCTAAACATGTTCAACCCGACAACTTACTGTTTAGACCCGGTTCGGAACCGAAAGTCGCAAAGCTTTGACTTTTGCTTTGACTTCAGTTCTGACCCGTTTAGGCATGTTTTAGGAATGCCTCAGAGCTTTAATTGGACTAGGTTACATGCTAGTATAACCCTCTGTGATTATACACTTTGGTTCATTAGTTATCCAATTAATATGCATGTTTCCGTTAATTGCTCATATGTTGACCATTATGCCCTTATCACCTTAAAGCGTGATTTTTGAAAATGTAAAAGTGTAGAAACTTTAATTACTGATATATAAACTTGTAACCAAAGTTTGACATCAGTTTGAAGTGTAGTTTGAGAGTTATGCTCATTAGCGTAAATTGAAAGCTTTATGTTAATTAAACGGCGTAATTAGCGTATAGCCTATTTAAACTCACTTTTTGATATCAAACTCTTTACCCACTGATGTAATATATTATTTTGGGATTTTTGAAGATTTTTAATTAATTTTAGGCTGAGCATAACTTAGAGTCATTGGCTTAATCCGGTAATTGTCGGTTTTGCCCTTACGAGCTATAAAATGAGTTTTTCATATCTAATCGAATCCAAACCTTTTGCTACTGATTAGATATGATAAATAAATTATTTTAAACCTTCTGGAATAATAAAAATATCAGCTTTGTATGTAGAACCCGGAAACGGCTCTTAATCGCCTTTTTAAGCGTTTTTAACGCATAGTATGTTCTAAAACTATTTTTGACATACAAGGTTGATACCTACTGATATTTTAGGTAAATTATAATATTTTAACAGTAAGCAAAAGTTGTGTAACTCAGACTTCAGTTTTGAGCTTTACGGCTTATGTGAAATTACCAAAATGCCCCTACGGTGCATAGTTTGGTTATATTTGATAAATTTCACATATCTACTTTACCCTACTGTTATAACTTATCAAATTAAGTATTTTTGCTGATTACATCAGACCTGTAACTCAGGTTAATACTTAAACTCTTTTATAACCTTGTAAATGACCAAACTACCCCTACGGGGCATTGTTTGTGTTTAAATTCGTTTCGGGCATAATAAAAGACATCTTACTGACGTCACAACATATTTAAAGCATATTAACTTAGGAAACCTGTATATGGCTCTTACGTTTACCCGTTACGCTTATTACGCGTTCGGTTCGGTTTATGTAACTAGTTTACATAAATTAGCCGAAACGGGTCAAACCTTATCGGTTTTATCTCAAAATCCAGAGTGTGTATGAAATACCCATATTAAGCAAGTCTCCGAACTTGTCAGGTCTAAATCACATTCTATCCGGTCTTCGCTTAATAGTGCGTAAGAACCGTATCATTGAAACTAACCGGTCTAAGCTTAAGCTTAATTAAAGACCCGTTAGGATTCTAATAGGTTATTATAAACCTTCGTTCCAGATTAGGAGAATCAGTAAAAGCTACTTGCAATTTGCTTATTGTGATTATTACTTTGCTCAGGTAAATACTTTTAACTTATTTTCCCTATACGGGCTTGGGTTACGGTATATAAAACACTACAACAAAAATGGCTTTTTAGGACCTTTTCTGTGGGACGCTTGTAAAAGAGGGTCCTAAAAAACTATTTAATAGGACTAATGAACTTTTGCGGTCCTTTTATAATATACTCTACTAAACCGGTGTCCTAAAAAACTATTTAATAGGATGGATGCTTTTTTGGGGTCCTATTATCATATAATTTAATAGGACACTTAAAATGTAGATTCTAATAAAGTACTTTATAAGACATTTAATTGTTAGTGTCCCATTATGTGGTACTGTATTAGGACACTTGATCATCTAGGGTCCTATTATAACATAACTTAATAGGACACGTTGTAGTTAAGTCATAAATGTTTAGTGTTATAGGACCCTTTCTAGTCGAAGTCATATTAGAACTTAACTTAACAGGACACTTAACACTTGGGTCTTATAACTTTAAATTTTATAGGACGCTTAATCATTGTGGTGTTATTATAATACACCGTAATAGGACACTTGATATTTGAGTCATAAAACATTAGTTTTATAGGACGCTTATTCGCTAGAGTTTTATTATAATATAACTTAAAAAGACACTTGACACTTCACTATGTGAAAAAGGGGCTAGGGCCACACTTTTGGCAAAACCGCCCAGCCACACATTTGAAAAAATATGTGGCAAAAGGTCATTCATAACATTTTAAAACACCTTTAGCCACACATTTTTGTATTAATGTTTCTATTGATACCAGTTCAGAACCATTAGCCACATTTTTAGAAAATACTGTGATATTTATTAGCCACAACTCGAAATGTGTGACCTAGTATTATTTATAGCCACATATTTTTGTTTCGTGTGTCCAAAAACTCATGTATTTGACACCTTTAGACACACTTTAAGAAAAAAAATCAGTGATGTATTTTAGCCACAGTAGCAACGTGTGGCCAAATATTATCTACGATCACCGTATTTGTTTCCATGTGACCAATAACATATTTATTCAAAACCATTATCCACGTTTAAAAAAAATTATGTTAACAACACTAAAAAAGTATGGCTAAATGTGATATACGGCAACAATATTTATTTCATGTAACTAAAAACAGAAATATTCAAAACCTTTAATCACGCGTTAAGAAAAAGCAGTCATGCTAGAAAAGTGTGGCCAAATGTGATCTACGACCACATTATATGCTTTATAATGTGGCTAAAATCTAATACATATGGACACATATATTATTTTGTGTGTCCAAAATATAGACATTAACCACAATTAAAATTACAAAATTTCATGTGGCTTTATATAAAATTCATCACACCATTGTCACTTTGTTATTTTGTGTGACAAAACGTTATCAAATGTCATGCGAAAAATGTGTGATCAAATATTTAAGTTACTACGTCTTTAAAAATTCCCTCTAAATATTTCATCCTAAAACTCAAACTTTCCCCAGAATATTTTATTCTAAAACTTCCCCCCAAAATATTTTGACTAAAAACTTAAACTCCCCCCCCCCCCCCCCTCAAAAAAAATATTTCATCCAAAACTTCCCTATCAAATAATATTCTCATTTAAAAATTATATTATTTAATATTAATAAACAAAAAAACCTTACTACATATTTAAAAATTCAAATTATTATTAAATATTATATGTACTAAACCGTATTTGTTTTCTTTTAAATAATATGTTAATTTATGTATATTAGTTACGTTTATATAAATTTTTATTTTATGCGTGTTAGTACCAGTATCGAATTTCCCGTACGTAATTGTTTTCGGTACCCATTTTTCGGCGTTTTCGGTACTGGTACTTTCAGTTCGGTACGACACCGGTTTTTACTGAATTTTACTTTCAAATACCGGTATCGTACGGTACCATATTGAACATTTTCGGTACCATACATGTACCAATATTTGACGATTTTCGGTATCGGTATTTTCGGTACCGGTAGGTTTAGTACGGGTACGTTCGCAGCTGGTACCGAGCTCATCCTTAATCATATATGTGTTAACAGACCACATTGTGCCTTAATGGGTCACAAAAATAGTGGGCCTTCATGGATTACAATCGACAATAGTGGATCAAACATGTCAGACGTGGACCATATTGGGTTTCAATGGATCAAAATGGCCAATAGTGGGCTTAATGGATCACAATGAACAATGATAGATCAACAATGTCTTAATAGACCATATTGGGCCTTAATGGATCACAATGGCTAGTAGTGGATCACATGTGTGTTAACGAACCATATTGGCCCTTAATGGATTCACAATAGACAATTGTACATCAAACATGTCTTAAAGGACCATATTTGGCCCCATGGGATCACTATGGCTAATAATGGATTATACAGGTTTAAATAGACTATATTGGGCCTTAATGGAGCACGATGGACAATAGTGAATCATATATGTCTTAATGGACCATATTAGACCTTAATGGATCACAATGGACAATAGTATATCATACATGTCTTAATGGACCATTTTGGGCCTTAATGGATCACAATGGACAATAATAGATCATAGATGTGTTAATGGACCATATTGTAACTTACTGGATCAACAGGGACAATAGTAGATCATATATGTCTTAACGGACTATGTTGGGCCTTAATGGATCACTATGGAAAATAGTAGATCGTCCATGTCTTAATGGACCATATATATTATATATTGGACCTTTTCTTTGACAGTCAAAGAAATCAACTAAGTAAACAGAGAAAAGGGGGCGACCATACTGAAGCAACAGAAGTGTAAAAGACCAACCCCTAGGGTTTTGATCGCGGCTACAGACTCTCACGAACTTCACCACACTCTCTCCCCCATTTTCAGTCTGAAATCCGTATATTTGGAGCTTTGTTCGTGGGTTTTGTCCCAAAATTTGTGCTCGCCGGGGTGATCAACGGTGGCCGGAATCGTAGTGGGTAGTGTGTGGTGGAGATGGTGATGTTACCGAATTTAAAAAACAAAAAGAAAAGAAAAGAGTTAAATGCTTGGTTGGTCCCTATGGTTTGCAAAAATTGCAGACTTGGTCCCAAATGTTTACTAATTACACGCGTGGTCCCTGTGGTTTTCAAAAATGCACTCGGTTGGTCCCTAGCCCTAACATCAGTTAAATTTCTCAGTTAAGTCCATGTTAAATGACCAAAATACCCTTGCTTATTAACTCTCTTTATAATTTAAATAATCCCTTTCACCATCTTCCCCAAACAAACCTGCATTAGGGTTTCATCTTCATCATCAAGACCACCCCATCCGCTCTGCAAATCAGAGATGATGCAGATCTGAGACTAATCCCCGGTTTGAGTGTTTTCCTCCTCTGTTTCGTCGCACTTTTCCACCGGAGACAGTAGACACCACCGATCTCTTACAGACCCCGTCGCAGCCATGATCTGAGGGAGAGATGTCCGACCGCCAGATCTTACCAGATCAGCCGTCTCCTCATCCGATTCACCCCTACACCACTCACTCGAACCCCAATCATTGCTGAAACCACCGTCTTTCACCACCATCTCCGTCGCAACAAGCTACTTCGGTCACCACACCCTCTGTTCTCCATTCATCGGTCAACATAAACCACCGGTCATCATCTCCGTTCTCCCGATCAACGGACCGACCTCCTCCACCACCAGTTTTAATTCGGTGATTTTAGGGTTGTTAGGTTGTTGTGTGTGTGGGTTTGCTAGTTTTTTTATAGGTGTTTGGGCGTCTTTACAGTTTAAGTGGATTCAGATTGAGTTTCCGACTATTGTTCTTGCTTTTGAGCGGATTTTGTTTGCGTGTACTCCGGTTATCGGTTCGGTGCTTTTTAGTTGGGCGACTGTTTCTGCTGTTGGTATGATGAATGCTTCGTATTATTATATGGTGTTTAATTGTGTATTTTACTGGTGGTGGTGGTCGGGTATTGGTGTTCGGAAGTGGTGGTTGTGGTGGCCAAAGATGATGGTTACTGGTGTTTGAGAGAGAGAAGGGGGTTGTTGAAGAAGATGATGAGGGTGGTGTTACAGGTTGAAGAAGATGATAAGCAAGGGTATTTTGGTCATTTAACATGGACTTAACTGAGAAATTTAACTGATGTTAGGGCTAGGGACCAACCGAGTGCATTTTTGAAAACCACAGGGACCACGCGTGTAATTAGTAAACATTTGGGACCAAGTCTGCAATTTTTGCAAACCACAGGGACCAACCAAGCATTTAACTCAAAAGAAAATACTGCTCTCATTTGGCCAATGAAAGACTGAACAAATGGCTATTAGGACTAATAGATAGCCAATAGGATTGCAAGAAAATTGAACAGGAAATATGTGTCTAGAGAAACTTTTGATAAATAATAAAGGGGAAAATAACCTACAACGGATGAAACATGTTATTTAACTCATGAGTTTGGTCATGAGTGGTCACATTTTCATACACATTTTATGTACTTGTATAGTTGTATATATATAAATAATATATATTTGTTTTGATTTAAATTACTAAATATAATTTAAAAGTTATGTTTATTAGTAAGTTTAATCAGGTGGATTTAATTAAACACGAGAAACAATGATGTAAACAGGTTCGTATACGCGACATGCACCCACTTAACCCACCCAAAACACTAGGTATTTGAAGGTAAAATTCGTTAAAATACATGTATCATACCGAACCGAAAGTTCTGATACCGAAAACGTTAAAAAGTGGAGACTGAATTGGTAAAGAAAATAAATAGGTAACGAAAGTACCAAGTACCAAATGCTCATCCCTATTAGGTAATTTATATATCTTTTACAAAAGTATTATATAAAATTAAATTTTATAATTAAGCTTATATTATTAAAAATTTAGAAATTAATTTTCATCCTAAATTTTCACCGTAAAAAAGTTCCCCCCAACCCCATTTGGCTCTTAATTTGAACTCCCTCAAAAAGCTCATCTCTATTATTCCTTGAAAGAAACCCTAGCTTCCATTACAGCAGCCACCTCGTTTTCTTCTTTATGTTTTACATCTTGCTCATCACAAATCTCCCCCAAATATCTGCACTCCGCTCTGCAAAACGAAATCCAAATGCTTGGTTTACGAATCCATTTCCACGGGTTGCCTTGAAGATGCCATTAGGAAGATCGATTTGTAGATGTGGTGGGATGCAAGGCTGCGAATCTCACTACACTTCACCATCTCACCACCATCACTATCTCACCCCGAACCACCACCGTGTTACTCCATCTCGGAACTCTTCCGTCTCGTACGGTTATATTAGTTGTTCAGGTTCGTGTTTTTTTAGTTGTAGTTTGTATTCGTTTTTTAGGTTCGGTTGTATACGTACATATGTGTCGAGGTTTTGATAAATTTGTGAAATTGTGCTTTCGATTGTTTTGATTTCATGTTTTGTTTTTCGATTTGACACCCTAGGGGTGGAATCGGAAGAATCAGTGCTCGAATTTTTATTTGACTGCTACTTCTCACAATGGGCATTTGGTGGTATGTTCGAATTTTATTTGACTGCTACTTCTGACGATGTTGGAGGCTAACTTTAAAAGCTGAAACTTAAAAACTTATTTATATAAATACCAATTAATAACAAGTCTATGCATATTGCTGTTGTATAGTTTACTTTGTTAGTGTTTTTTGCTATTCTTGTGTTATTAGTTTATTTAAATTAAATATCAAGAGATAATTGAAAATTGACTAGTGGGCCATGATTTAAAAGCTTTTAGAGGTTTATGTATATCATCTGGTAAGGAATAAGTTCATGAAGAAGGTTTATTTGGATGCTGACAGGTCACGAAGTAGTAACTGATACAATTTTTTTTTTATTCTGAAAGTGTCTAAAATCTTATGGCTTATATGATTGCTTTCTTCCATCTTTAGTATTATTACAATTAAAAACATTGCTAATGGTTTATAGGTTGAACAATTAGAGAGAGACGTTGCTGAGCTACCGCAGGCCCTTGCTTGCAAACAGGAACGGGAGAATGCCATGCTTCAGGTTGTTCTAGTTTATGGCTCGTCTAATAATAATAATTAATAATAACTCTTATCTATCTATATGTACTGTGTTTATTCGTCTAGTTATGTATTTGCTTTACAGTAACGTTTCATTATTTTTTTGAAGGTTTTGATGAGAGTAGAGCAAGAACAAAGGCCAATCTCTCGGATATGACGAGCAAGATGCTGCAGCCTAGAGATATGTTGCAGCCCAGAGATATGCTGAAATGGAGGATATACTTGTTATGGCAGAATTGATGTCGGAGGCTTACCTTGCAATACCAATCTGTCCAACACAAGGCACTACCTTCCCAAGGTACTTCCTTTTATAACTTATGCATGTTTACCGATTCAAGTAGTTTCCAGTATAACGCGCGGGGTGACATCAACTTCGTTAATATACACAAAACCAAAAGAAAAATTAAGTTCTTATGCAGGTCTTTAAAAGTCTAGGTGATACTGGCTACAGAGTTGCTTTCAAATCTATTGAAGTAGCCTACTTGAAATCAGTGATGAAGTCCTTCCTTTTATAACTAATATACTAATTTGTATCAATGTAAGATTTTAGTATATCTAAAAAAAATGACCCTACCCAAACCGAAACCCGTTCTGACCCGGACCCGTTTCGACCCGTTTGCCAGGTCTAATAGTTATAAGCACTGATCCTGATATGAATTGGGCATTATGAACTAAAAGTAAATGTGAGATTATTTTGTACAAGATTGTAAACGTGGGATTATTATGTACCAAGAGTAAAGGTGGGATTATTGTGTACAAGATTGTAAACGTGGGATTATTAAAAACCAATTTTCCATAGTTTTTCTATAAAAATGTTAGCCTGTTAGTGTAAAACTTTATTAATTTTTTTGTAAAATGATTTTTTGCTACTATTATGACTAGAGTTTAATAAATATTTGTTGAAAACTAAAATCTAGGTCAGAGATGAAGCTTTCCTCAAAAGCATTCTAAACTCTACTGAGACTGTAGCAAGAGGAAGGGTTCAGAGCTTGGACCTAAATGATCTAGTTGGTGGTACAGGGATTGGACCAGAATGGTGTGAGGTAAACGTTCAAGTACCAATAAAAAAAGATGAAAACTTGGTAAGACCATATGGTTTATTTTCTACAATTCAAAATTGTATTGGTGCATCCATCGCATGACCCTATCCATTCATCTCGGTATGTTTTTGTTAATCTTGTGATACAAATAATTTTAATATCATGGAACTTAATGCTTATACATGGATGATTTATTTGTAGGTAGTCCATGAGGATTGAGGACGCATGATGACTCAAGATTTTATGCTTCTTATTTCTTTAATTGCTTTTAATTTCTTTGTTAAATGTTAAGACTTTATGTTAGACAATGTTGTAGAAGGCGCTAGGCGCTAGTCGGGCGGTGAGGTATAGCCTAGGGATTAATCGGGATTAACCGGGATTAATCGGGATTAATCGGAATGGGATTTTTATATGTATTTTTTCAAAATTATATATATATACCCAATAATATAAAAATAATACTTCAAAATTCACATAAATACTTCAAGTTTCAGATAGTATGGTTCGATTTTGACCGATTTTGACCAATTCTGACCGACTAGGACCGCCTAGGACCGCCTAGGACCGATTTTGTCCGATTAATGTCGTCCGATTAATCCGATTAATTGACCGACTAGGACCGCCTACGACCGACTTTGACCGATTACCGATTAATTGACCGACTAGCTTATAATTAATCAGTTGGTGACCGCCTAGCGCCTAGGCGGCGATTAATCGGCCGCCTAGGCCGATTTCTGCAACAGTGATGTTAGATAATGTTATAACTTATTTATGGTTAGTGTTTTTGTTATGAACATGCTTATTTAAAATATAATAAAGTTTTATTTCTTTCATTATTTGATGTTATACAATAACTATTAGGATGTTATATGTTGAGAGTCTGTTTATAAAATTTGTTTTATATTTTTATTTGGGATATTAGGATCATTTTCTTGATATTAAAGTAGCTATAACGTTACATCATAAGGGTCATATAAATTAATTTTTAAGGTTGCTTGTATGTGTATCAAAAGATTAAAAGTAGGTAATCACATATTAGAACATTGTAAAAGTGTCATAATATGTTCTTTTTAGGACGCTATTTAAGTTGTCTATAGACACATTATGCGACCATAAAATTGGTTTCATAATCTTATTTGGTATATTAGGACCCTTTTCTTGGTACTAAATTAGCTATAATGTTAAATCATAAGGGTCCTATCAATTAATTTCTAAGGACGCTTGTAAGTGTATCAAAAGATTAAAAATATGTAAGCACATGTTAGAACATCGTGAAAGTGTCCTGACATGTTTTTATTAGGACACTATTTTGGTTGTTCAAAGACATATTACGCGACCATAAAATTGGTTTCATAATCTTATTTGAGATGTTAGGACGCTTTTTTAGTTCCGGGACTTATTACGACCCCTTTACATGAAACGCTTTTACTGTTGGTCCTATTAAATGAAAGGTCCTATAAGATAGCATTTTAGGACGCTTTTGCGCGTACTAAAAACCCAGTTTTCTTGTAGTGAAATACCGCTTGGTCGGGCATTAAATTTTCCATCGTTTGGTGGTTAATTGAATAATTTAATCGGCCCGTTTAAATATGTTTTGTTTACTTAAAGCCTTTGGGGGGTTAATGACCATGTCCCGGATATCCCTGGCATCATTTTACGAAATGGCCACGACTTAAGCGCGGGGTGTAGGCTTACACCCGTCAGTGCACAAAAGAATAATGTGGTGTGT
Organism: Helianthus tuberosus; assembly: GCA_030545235.1. Lineage (NCBI taxonomy): Eukaryota > Viridiplantae > Streptophyta > Magnoliopsida > Asterales > Asteraceae > Helianthus > Helianthus tuberosus. The sequence goes on from CM060364.1 coordinate 51,887,810, forward strand.
CTATTGATCTTTAACCCGGACACGATCCGGGCTACTGAACGCATAAGGAACATGTAATTCTTTTACGAGATTATATATTTAAATAATTATCCCAAGTTATAAAATGTTTATGCCACGTGCATCCAAATCAATTTTCAATCATTTTCCAAAATGAGTCAGTTGATTGTATTTACCAGTGTAAACTGACGTATTTTCCCAAAAAGATTAAATGCAGGTACTAAGCGTAATTGGCTGGGGTTACTCCTTAGCATCAATAGAAGTCTCACAAGCTTAAGATGCCTAAAGTCTGTTGAACTATTGTTTCCATTTTATTTTCGATCCGTCTGTGGATAAACAATCGACAGTTGTGATATTTGATATTACAATCTTATATTCGGTTGAATTATATCTTTCATTTGCTTCCGCTGTGCATATTAAATATTGTGTTGTTTGACTATTATGTTGCCAACCACGTCACGATACTCCCCCACCGGTGACACGTGGAAAGTCAGGGTGTGACAAGCGGCCATATATATTTGTTTTTATTTAATTTTTGTAAAATAAAGGTATTACAAGGCCGTTTTTCGTATACGGGGTATATTTTAGGATGTCTAGGGGTGTCAGGGGTGTTTTAGGAGGGTTGTTATACTATTTAATAAAATATATAATGCACTCGCGTTAAGCATAGTAACACAATTCAACTTTATCAATATGTCACGAGACAGAACCCCAACGTACTTAGTCGGGCAGAGCCTTGACATGCGTTGGTGGGTCCTAAATCAATCGGATAGGGTATCGACTCAGTGATCAGGGGTTACAACACTTAAAACGGGGCAGGGCTTTATTATTATTATTATGGGATGAATTAAAATTAAAAATAAAAATATAGAAACAGATAGCTAGAGATCGAGAGGAAGAAAAAGAAAGGATGTGTGCCATTTGAATGTTCCAAATGTCTCTATATATACTAGTTGAAATCTTGGAGAATAAGCAAAACTTGATTCCTTCCTCTCAAAGCTAGACACGTAGAATAAGGATAGTTCATGCACGTACACATATAAATTCAATGCATAATCTTTTGATTTCTTTTGTTTTCCATGTAACAACACATGTGTATATGTTATTATTATTATTATTATTATTATTATTATTATTATTGTTATTATTATTATTATTATATTATTATTATTATTATTATTATTATTATTTTGTTATAATTAATTTAACTACTTCACTCTTTTGGCGCTTATAACTTCTAAAATATGATGTTTTATAAAACAATGAATATGTTATTAGAACGAGAATATTGGTGTCTACATTTTGACCCAGGTTTCATTAAAAACGGAGTAAGTTCAAATATAATGTATTTTTATATTTTAATTATTAAACGGTTCCTACGCTCGCCCAAAATACCTCATATTTCCATCGGTCAACTTACCCATGATGCATCCTTTTAATAACATAAGTTTTAATATACTTTATTTTTATAAATAAAAATTTTGGGAATGTTACATCCTCCCCACCTTGTTTTAAATCTCGTCCTCGAGATTGACTGAAATGTGGAGGAATACCTTTAATTTTTCATTGATCCTAGTATATTCTGGTCTTTGCTTTGAACTTTGACCAGAACTATTCTCTATGTTTTGAGACTCTTATCTTCTCAAGAGTTCTTAATGAAGGTAATAATTACTCTTATTAGATGTTTTGTGTTTTAGCAAAATGTTTAGTTACAGGTTTCCTAATGCGTCAATAATCTAAAGTAACGCAAGAAAAATTCTTATACTTTTGATGGCGTCCCAACTTAAAGAGTTCCCGTCGTTTGTCGAGACGGATGATCAAACGAAATAGTGTTTGCTACCGGAATTATAGATGTATACGAGATATTCCTGATAAATAAATCTAAATTTTATTATTGACACACCGGTTCGTGATTTATCCCTAATTGTCAATCATTATGGTCTGTGGATTTCCTTATAGATATACATATCCATGGAATCATATATTTCACATATTATAATATACACACCATTCATAAGGTCAAGGTATTTAACAGATTCATATTTCCAAAAACAGGCCAGACATTAGGTCATGGTACTATTTAGGGAATTCCATTAACATAACATATACCCCATCTTACCCGGTCTCGCCGGAGAGGTACCCCCATCTTACCAGGACAAGCTGGAGAGTCTACTACAACATACCAGTCTTGCCGAAGAGGTAATTATCATTGTATTTCCCATAAATAGAATTCTCTCAAATCATGATTTTAAAAATTCATCATTTATTACGACTTGCATCAAGAAACAAGGGAATTAGTATTCTCATGATGGATCATATTCTAAAATCGAGTAGTACTAATAAACAAGAAATAATAGTGGCCAGGTGTTATTGCTTATTTATCATACTTGCAGCAAGATGGAGCTCGTTCTCACGTTCGTTTCGCCTGGTCGCACGCCCAAAACGGACCCCCGTAGACCAAGTTAAAGCCATTTTAGTGAAGCCCCTTTTGTTACACGATCTTGGGCCTCCAAATACAAAATAGCCCGCTCCTCCACACTTGATCCTGCATCATGAAAATTGCTAGTTATGAACGAAAACAAGGAATAGTGTATATGATTTCGGTAATCATTAACACCAAGGGTAAGAAACTTGAGGAAATTCCAGAAGTGTCAGAATATCCGGATGTATTCCCAGAAGAGCTACCAGGACTACCACCGTATAGAAAGGTAGAGTTTAGAATTCATCTAATTCCTGGAACTACACCGATAGCTAAGGCACCTTATCGGTTAGCACCCACCGAAATGTTAGAACTGAAAAATGTAACGCCCTAAACACGTTAAAACCCAAGATTCGCAGCGGAAAACACATAATTAAAATTTATTTAATGATATTCTTTCTTTCACTTAAATACATTAATTCCTTTGTAAAATTTGATTAACAACTAACATACATATTTCGAATTAAGTGACCACATACACACCCACGTACAATCCATGTCTTGACTCGATCTTCAACCGCGTACAATTCTTGATGAAACATCCATAACCCTGTACAACCTGCAGTCACCACATTCAATCTCATCATTAGTAACCGGTGACATAATACAAAAATATTAACACATGCATAATAAAACGTCCACATATCATGCTTTCTCTTATACTAGCTCCTTCATCCATCCATTCGATCACTCGCATCGGATTGCAGAGTCAACCTTTACTTCCATTGTTAACCTGCCTATGCTTCACATTAATTCTCAATAGAAAAACGGTTAGTATCATTAGCTTCCTTTCATATGGACGTGTCCTCAAATACGCATAACTTGTCTTATTCATTCAAGCATATAATTAAATACCTCTCTCAAGCATGTATTCATTTTCTATTCACACTCGTACTTACAATTTACATCCTACATATATATCTCCTTAATTCATGTTTATGCATAATTCATTATGTAAGTTCCCTTTCTTACCCAAACTTAATCGAATTTCTTTCTTAATCACTCCCGACCCATTTCAACTAAAACTTAACTTAGTAATAACATCGAATTCGTATTATCATAAATATCATTCATAAACCTACTAGTAGAGTAAACGAAGTTCATAAGAACTTACCGGAGTCATGCGCTCCTAATGCTTTCGCTTGACTTTATTCTCCTCCTTTCTTCGACCCTAAAGGGTGTATCACATTTGCATTTAGTTTTCACATTATACATCATTTACACGCATTCACATCATTCACTCTAACGTTCATTACTCATATTCATATTCCACGCCATTATTAGATCTTTTAAATCTAAAATTCTTCATATTCATACATAATCAATTCTGCTCAATCATTTCATCGAACACCCTATGTGCATACTATTATCTAGCGAAATGTACAAGCCTATTAAGCACATCTCTACAAAATCTTTTCTAAAGTCATGGCAAAACATCACCAACACATGAATTCTTCAAATATTCAGATTATTATAATATCATTATGCATATATTAACCTTACTCATCAAACTATATCAAGAATTAACACATACATCATCATCACTAATCATATCATCAAAATTTCAAATGGGTTTCTTATCAAACCATCAATATAGTCAAAATCAAGCACATTACGACTTCCTTATGTTGAAATTAACTAACATTCATGCTTAATTTCGCAATACATCCATGGATTACACATAACCCATATCATTAAACATCACTAAAGCATAAAATTCAACTTACTTGATGTTGAGCACACTTAGAGGATCGTAAATCTAGATACATGCATCAATTTACACTTCAATTTCTCTTCTAATTTGATGGATTAGTAGTATTTAGGGTTTTGTTCTTCTTGCTTCACCTAATGTCGAACACACACACATACGTCTGATGTATGTGTTGTGTTTAGATATTTTAATCTTTCATTATTCCACTTTCAACTTATGCACATTTGGTCCCTCAAGTGTTAAGTCTTAAATATATATGGTTAAGTATCTATTTGCACACTTTAATGTCTTAACATAATTTCCTAGTTGATATTCATTTACGGGTTCACTTTTACCCCTAACGGTATTTTTACCCGTTCCTTAATATTAACCGGGTTTAAATTACCAAACCCATTTTTGGGGTGTTACAAAAAGCAGTTAGATGAATTATTAAGCAAAGGATTCATACAACCTAGTTCATCCCCGTGGGGAGCACCGGTGTTGTTTGTGAAAAAGATGGATGGTTTAATGCGAATGTGTATCGATTATAGGGAATTGAATAAGGTTACAATTAAGAATCAATACCCATTACCTAGGATTGATGACCTTTTTGATCAACTTCAAGGAGCTAGGTATTTCTCTAAGATAGATTCTAAATAAGGTGGGGAGGATGTAAGGACCTGCAAAAATGTCCACAACACTCCGTAAGTAGAAACCCGGACCCCTAAAACCCTAATCCTTGTGAAAAACCAAGAAAATCAAATTTTATTGGTCGCGTAAGGGTTAAGCCAAGCTTACGCGGGGCGCGACAGCTTGGTGAATCTCCGGATAAGCTTCCGGCCACGTGTCTGCAGACCTACGGCATGACACGGCAGCCCTAGCTGTAGCTAGGGTGGCCCTCGCTGGCCGCGTAAGATTTCCTTAAGTTTTACGTGGGCCGCGAGAGACTCATTTTTCCGCTATAAATTGGACGTGCATGGGGCATTCATCTGTGTTCAAAAAATCTTTCAAAACATCAACCATTCTGCTTATAAACGAGTGTTTTAGGGTCTATACGCTGCTACGATTACAGGGTAATAACTTGATCACTGCTATGATACAATGTCCGATCGATTGAAACGGATTCGATGAATGTTTAAGTGCTGCTCGAATTCGGGCTATACTTTGTCATTCGTCATGAGGGTTTTGATTTCGTGAGTTTATCGTAAATGTTGTATTAAGTTACTAACCTAGTTTCGTGTGCATTGTTATTTTAACTAGGTTACCGGGCTTAATCAGCAGGCTAAACTCTGTCCAACTAAACTTACAATGTGAGTCATTCTCTTTTTATTAAAACTGTTTTACCAAACCTCAAATTATTTTCAAGTTATATTTTACAGGGGGTAAGTCTTTGTTATCTTAAATTACTGGCAGTAAGTGGGGTATTGTGCACATTACTATTGTTTTCTCACTTTTAGGTGGACGAACCTAAACAGTGATAATCATCACTATTGGGTGAAAGGACCCAATGGTGGTATGACCATAGTCACCAGGGTGTGACACTAGACCAGATAATTATAAGATAGAGGCAATTGTAATCGCTCTTAATCCTGTAAATTATAACACTGTGTCGTTTTATACAAATTGAATGACTTGCCAGTATTTCCCCGCTGATAAAATCTTTTTAAACATGTTTCAGGTGATTTACTGTGAACAAGAAAAAGTGTCGTATAGCACTACCAGCTTGGATAAAGTGGCCAGTAAATAAATAAACATGTTTTTGTAAACAGGGAATTTCCCCGTGAAATTCCTTTATTGTAACTACGGGGTTTGTCCAAAAATGTGAAATAAAATAATTGGGCATTTTTCAGTTAAACGATCCTGTTAAGATTTCCGCTGCCAAATTAAATACCATAATAAAATACCACGGGTTTTCTATCTCGCGGCAATCGAACCATGAAACTAGGTCGGGGGCCGTGACATTTTGTAAAAATAATTTGCAAAAAGGTTTACAAAAATGAGATTACTCACAAAAAGGGTTTACAAAAAGAGGATTAACTCACATTGCTACTTTAGATATTTCCTTTGTGTATTCCTGGTTATAATCTATTAATTGAACAATGCACATGTGTCAGTATAATAACCCAATTTACATTAGTTATACCCTCCCCAAGACAGAAACTCCAACGACTACGTCGGGCAGAGCCTCGACAGCCGTTACAGAGCACTAGATCAATCGGGCAACGTATCTAATACGTAACCGGGGGTTAAAATACTTACAACGAGGCAGAGCTTCGCTAATTAGGGGGTATAATGCCCGAGCAGAATTCTATTAATTCAGAATTGAGAGAAAGAATCAAGTTATGAGCGAATTGTGAACTGAAGCCGATCTCATCTATTTATAGGGCTGATCCGCCACTTTCTCACGTCCCGTGAGAGTTTTAGTTTGGGCTTTCGCGGCCCGCGAGGGCTTAGGATAGGCCCTAGCCTCGGTTAGTCACTTGTATAGGCTTGCCGGGTGTCACGCCACGTTGCGGGCTGGGGTGCGGCATGGTGTCAAGGGGTCGCGGCAAGTGACAGACCCTTTTTTCTGTGTCGCGCCCCGCGAGCGGCCATATATATTTGTTTTTATTTAATTTTTGTAAAATAAAGGTATTTCAAGGCCGTTTTTCGTATACGAGGTATATTTTAGGATGTCTAGGGGTGTCAGGGGTGTTTTAGGAGGGTTGTTATACTATTTAATAAAATATATAATGCACTCGCGTTAAGCATAGTAACACAATTCAACTTTATCAACATGTCATGAGACAGAACCCTAACGTACTTAGTCGGGCAGAGCCTTGACATGCGTTGGTGGGTCCTAAATCAATCGGACAGGGTATCGACTCAGTGATCAGGGGTTACAACACTTAAAACGGGGCAGGGCTTTATTATTATTATTATGGGATGAATTAAAATTAAAAATAAAAATATAGAAACAGATAGCTAGAGATCGAGAGGAAGAAAAAGAAAGGATGTGTGCCATTTGAATGTTCCAAATGTCTCTATATATACTAGTTGAAATCTTGGAGAATAAGCAAAACTTGATTCCTTCCTCTCAAAGCTAGACACGTAGAATAAGGATAGTTCATGCACGTACACATATAAATTCAATGCATAATCTTTTGATTTCTTTTGTTTTCCATGTAACCACACATGTGTATATGTTATTATTATTATTATTATTATTATTATTATTGTTATTATTATTATTATTATATTATTATTATTATTATTATTATTATTTTATTATAATTAATTTAACCACTTCACTCATTTGGCGCTTATAACTTCTAAAATATGATGTTTTATAAAACAATGAATATGTTATTAGAACGAGAATACCGGTGTCTACATTTTGACCCAGGTTTCATTAAAAACGGAGTAAGTTCAAATATAATGTATTTTTATATTTTAATTATTAAACGGTTCCTACGCTCGCCCAAAATACCTCATGTTTCCATCGGTCAACTTACCCATGATGCATCCTTTTAATAACATAAGTTTTTATATACTTTATTTTTATAAATAAAAATTTTGGGAATGTTACATCCTCCCCACCTTGTTTTAAATCTCGTCCTCGAGATTCACTGAAATGTGGAGGAATACCTTTAATTTTTCATTGATCCTAGTATATTCTGGTCTTTGCTTTGAACTTTGACCAGAACTATTCTCTATGTTTTGAGACTCTTATCTTCTCAAGAGTTCTTAATGAAGGTAAAAATTACTCTTATTAGATGTTTTGTGTTTTAGCAAAATTTTTAGTTACAGGTTTCCTAATGCGTCAATAATCTAAAGTAACGCAAGAAAAATTCTTATACTTTTGATGGCGTCCCAACTTAAAGAGTTCCCGTCGTTTGTCGAGACGGATGATCAAACGAAATAGTGTTTGATACCGGAATTATAGATGTATACGAGATATTCCTGATAAATAAATCTAAATTTTATTATTGAAACACCGGTTCGTGATTTATCCCTAATTGTCAATCATTATGGTCTGTGGATTTCCTTATAGATATACATATCCATGGAATCATATATTTCACATATTATAATATACACACCATTCATAAGGTCAATGTATTTAACAGATTTATATTTCCAAAAACAGGTCAGACATTAGGTCATGGTACTATTTAGGGAATTCCATTAACATAACATATACCCCATCTTACCCGGTCTCGCCGAAGAGGTACCCCCATCTTAGCCGGACAAGTTGGAGAGTCTACTACAACATACCCAGTCTTGCCGGAGAGGTAATTATCATTGTATTTCCCATAAATAGAATTCTCTCAAAATCATGATTTTAAAAATTCATCATTTATTAAGACTTGCATCAAGAAACAAGGGAATTAGTATTCTCATGATGGATCATATTCTAGAATCGAGTAGTACTAATAAACAAGAAATAATAGTGGCCAGGTGTTATTGCTTATTTATCATACTTGCAGCAAGATGGAGCTCGTTCTCACGTTCGTTTCGCCTGGTCGCACGCCCAAAACGGACCCCCGTAGCCCAAGTTAAAGCCATTTTAGTGAAGCCCTTTTTTTACACGATCTTGGGCCTCCAAATACAAAATAGCCCGCTCCTCCACACTTGGGCCTGCATCATGAAAATTGCTAGTTATGAACGAAAACCAGGAATAGTGTATATGATTTCGGTAATCATTAACACTAAGCGTAAGAAACTTGAGGAAATTCCAGTAGTGTCAGAATATCCGGATGTATTCTCAGAAGAGCTACCAGGACTACCACCGGATAGAAAGGTAGAGTTTAGAATTCATCTAATTCCTGGAACTACACCGATAGCTAAGGCACCTTATCGGTTAGCACCCACCGAAATGTTAGAACTAAAAAAGCAGTTAGATGAATTATTAAGCAAAGGATTCATACAACCTAGTTCATCCCCGTGGGAAGCACCTGTGTTGTTTGTGAAAAAGAAGGATGGTTTAATGCGAATGTGTATAGATTATAGGGAATTGAATAAGGTTACAATTAAGAATCGATACCCATTACCTAGGATTGATGACCTTTTTGATCAACTTCAAGGAGCTAGGTATTTCTCTAAGATAGATTCTAAATAAGGTGGGGAGGATGTAAGGACCTGCAAAAATGTCCCACAACACTCCGTAAGTAGAAACCCGGACCACTAAAACCCTAATCCTTGTGGAAAACCAAGAAAATCAAATTTTATTGGTCACGTAAGGGTTAAGCCAAGCTTACGCGGGGCACGACAGCTTGGTGAATCTCCGGATAAGCTTCCGGCCACGTGTCTGACACGTGGCAGACCTACGACATGACACGGCAGCCCTAGCTGTAGCTAGGGTGGCCCTCGCTGGCCGCGTAAGATTTCCTTAAGGTTTACGAGGGCAGCGAGAGACTCATTTTTCCGCTATAAATTGGACGTGCATGGGGCATTCATCTGTGTTCAAAAAATCTTTCAAAACATCAACCATTCTGCTTATAAACGAGTGTTTTAGGGTCGATACGCTGCTACGATTACATGGTAATAACTCGATCACTGCAATGATACAATGTCCGATCGATTGAAACGGATTCGATGAATGTTTAAGTGCTGCCCGAATTCAGGCTATACTTTGTCGTTCGTCGTGAGGGTTTTGATTTCGTGAGTTTATCGTAAATGTTATATTAAGTTACTAACCTAGTTTTGTGTGCATTGTTATTTTAACTAGGTTACCGGGCTTAATCAGCAGGCTAAACTCTGTCCAACTAAACTTACAATGTGAGTCATTCTCTTTTTATTAAAACTGTTTTACCAAACCTCAAATTATTTTCAAGTTATATTTTACAGGGGGTAAGTCTTTGTTATCTTAAATTATTGGCAGTAAGTGGGGTATTGTGCACATTACTATTGTTTTCTCACTTTTAGGTGGACGAACCTAAACAGTGATAATCATCAGTATTGGGTGAAAGGACCCACTGGTGGTATGACCATATTCACCAGGGTGTGACACTAGACCAGATAATTATAAGATAGAGGCAATTGTAATTGCTCTTAATCCTGTAAATTATAACACTGTGTCGTTTTATACAAATTGAATGACTTGCCAGTATTTCCCCGCTGATAAAATCTTTTTAAACATGTTTCAGGTGATTTACTGTGAACAAGAAAAAGTGTCGTATAGCACTACCAGCTTGGATAAAGTGGCCAGTAAATAAATAAACATGTTTTTTGTAAACAGGGAATTTCCCCGTGAAATTCCTTTATTGTAACTACGGGGTTTGTCCAAAAATGTGAAATAAAATAATTGGGCATTTTTCAGTTAAACGATCCTGTTAAGATTTCCGCTGCCAAATTAAATACCATAATAAAATACCACGGGTTTTCTATCTCGCGGCAATCGAACCATGAAACTGGGTAGGGGGTCGTGACATTTTGTAAAAATAATTTGCAAAAAGGTTTACAAAAATGAGATTACTCACAAAAAGGGTTTACAAAAAGAGGATTAACTCACATTGCTACTTTAGATATTTCCTTTGTGTATTCCTGGTTATAATCTATTAATTGAACAATGCACATGTGTCAGTATAATAACCCAATTTACATTAGTTATACCCTCACCAAGACAGAAACTCCAACGACTACGTCGGGCAGAGCCTCGACAGCCGTTACAGAGCACTAGATCAATCGGGCAGCGTATCTAATACGTAACCGGGGGTTAAAATACTTACAACGAGGCAGAGCATCGCTAATTAGGGGGTATAATGCCCGAGCAGAATTCTATTAATTCAGAATTGAGAGAGAGAATCGAGTTATGAGCGAATTGTGAACTGAAGCCGATCTCATCTATTTATAGGGCTGATCCTCCACTTTCTCACGCCCCGTGAGAGTTTTAGTGAGGGCTTTCGCGGCCCGCGAGGGCTTATGATAGGCCCTAGCCTCGGTTAGTCACTTGTATAGGCTTGACGGGTGTCACGCCACGTTGCAGGCTGGGGTACGGCCTGGTGTCAAGGGGTCGCGGCCCGCGACAGACTCTTTTGTCTGTGTCGCGCCCCGCGAGCGGCGATATATATTTGTTTTTATTTAATTTTTGTAAAATAAAGGTATTTCAAGGCCGTTTTTCGTATACGGGGTATATTTTAGGATGTATATGGGTGTCAGGGGTGTTTTAGGAGGGTTGTTATACTATTTAATAAAATATATAATGCGCTCGCGTTAAGCATAGTAAGACAATTCAACTTTATCAATATGTCACGAGACAGAACCCCAACGTACTTAGTCGGGCAGAGCCTTGACATGCGTTGGTGGGTCTTAAATCAATCGGACAGGGTATCGACTCAGTGATCAGGGGTTACAACACTTAAAACGGGGCATGGCTTTATTATTATTATTATGGGATGAATTAAAATTAAAAATAAAAATATAGAAACAGATAGCTAGAGATCGAGAGGAAGAAAAAGAAAGGATGTGTGCCATTTGAATGTTCCAAATGTCTCTATATATACTAGTTGAAATCTTGGAGAATAAGCAAAACTTGATTCCTTCCTCTCAAAGCTAGACACGTAGAATAAGGATAGTTCATGCACGTACACATATAAATTCAATGCATAATCTTTTGATTTCTTTTGTTTTCCATGTAAGCACACATGTGTATATGTTATTATTATTATTATTATTATTATTATTATTATTATTATTATTATTATTGTTGTTGTTATTGTTATTATTATTATTATTATTATTATTATTATTTTATTATAATTAATTTAACTACTTCACTCATTTGGCGCTTACAACTTCTAAAATATGATGTTTTATAAAACAATGAATATGTTATTAGAACCATGATATTGGTGTCTACATTTTGACCCAGGTTTCATTAAAAACGGAGTAAGTTCAAATATAATGTATTTTTATATTTTAATTATTAAACGGTTCCTACGCTCGCCCAAAATACCTCATATTTCCATCGGTCAACTTACCCATGATGCATCCTTTTAATAACATAAGTTTTTATATACTTTATTTTTATAAATAAAAATTTTGGGAATGTTACATCCTCCCCACCTTGTTTTAAATCTCGTCCTCGAGATTCACTGAAATGTGGAGGAATACCTTTAATTTTTCATTGATCCTAGTATATTCTGGTTTTGCTTTGAACTTTGACCAGAACTATTCTCTATGTTTTGAGACTCTTATCTTCTCAAGAGTTCTTAATGAAGGTAAAAATTACTCTTATTAGATGTTTTGTGTTTTAGCAAAATTTTTAGTTACAGGTTTCCTAATGCGTCAATAATCTAAAGTAACGCAAGAAAAATTCTTATACTTTTGATGGCGTCCCAACTTAAAGAGTTCCCGTCGTTTGTCGAGACGGATGATCAAACGAAATAGTGTTTGATACCGGAATTATAGATGTATACGAGATATTCCTGATAAATAAATCTAAATTTTATTATTGACACACCGGTTCGTGATTTATCCCTAATTGTCAATCATTATGGTATGTGGATTTCCTTATAGATATACATATCCATGGAATCATATATTTCACATATTATAATATACACACCATTCATAAGGTCAATGTATTTAACAGATTCATATTTCCAAAAACAGGTCAGACATTAGGTCATGGTACTATTTAGGGAATTCCATTAACATAACATATACCCCATCTTACCCGGTCTCGTCGGAGAGGTACCCCCATCTTACCCGGAGAAGCTGGAGAGTCTACTACAACATACCCAGTCTTGCCGGAGAGGTAATTATCATTGTATTTCCCATAAATAGAATTCTCTCAAATCATGATTTTAAAAATTCATCATTTATTACGACTTGCATCAAGAAACAAGGGAATTAGTATTCTCATGATGGATCATATTCAAGAATCGAGTAGTACTAATAAACAAGAAATAATAGTGGCCAGGTGTTATTTCTTATTTATCATACTTGCAGCAAGATGGAGCTCGTTCTCACGTTCGTTTCGCCTGGTCGCACGCCCAAAACGGACCCCCGTAGCCCAAGTTAGAGCCATTTTAGAGAAGCCCCTTTTGTTACACCATATTGGGCCTCCAAATACAAAATAGCCCGCTCCTCCACACTTGGCCTGCATCATGAAAATTGCTAGTTATGAACTGTTGATGCAACAAATACAAGACCAACGGTGGTAGCTGGACTGGCTAGGCAAAAGGGTTGAAGGGTTCAACCTTGCCTAACGCAGGTCGTGGGGTCCCCCCACGTTTGCGAGACGTGGAAGGAGGTTTACTAGTTTATTGTTGTTCTTTGCTATGGATCCTCCTCTGAATTGTACTCAGATTCGGAAGTGGCAGCAAAGGGAATGTGTGTGTTGGATGTGAAAGGGAATGACTTGTGTGAAACAAGCATTCGATGTGAATGACCAGAGATTAGAGAATCAGAGCTGGTCAGGAGATGTTTTCTGAAGTAAATGAAGTGTCAATTTATAAGAGAAGACATCTCCCGAAGTGGAATGTATTAGACTAGTAACCTTACTTGCTGTGGAGGGTTTCCCCTTTCGGGGGTTGAAGGCTTTTGACCCCCGGATAATAGTGTGCCTTGTGCAGACCTGCTTTGCTTTTGCGGCTGCGGGTTGGTGAAGCGATCTCCAGATGTGACCGGCCACTGTTTCCGCATTGCTTTTCCCAACTCACAGCTTTTCAACCGTTGAACCGTTTAACCTTTTGAGCGTTTTACACATTTAATCATTTTATTTAGTCTTGAGCTACCCCCGTCATCAGCCCCCCAAGTCAGAGGTTTTTGGGTGATGAGCTCAAGGACGTCTGACTTTTATGTGCGTTTTTTATTTGCCTAAAGGTTTCAAGGGTTCGTTGCTTGAAGGCTTGAAAGGTTGAAGGCAGTTAATATTTTGAATTTGAATTTTAAATAACTGACAACTGATTTGATTGATGTATGGCAGTTGATAGGGTGGCGGTTTTGCAGAATTTACTGTTTGCCATTATTACCCCTATTGTGGGTTTAGATTTGTTTTATATTTCCAAAAATTATCCATTTGCTTTATAATTCTTTCCAAGTTTCTGCCATTTCTCTCCTTCTCTAAGGTTAGTTCCGGTTTCCTTTTCATCTTGCATTCTTCATTTTCCTTTTTCAAAAATGGGTGCTCGTAAGGACTTAGCAAAATCTTTTTCCCGGTTAACACAAGAGGAGGTAGATTTATTTTGTATGGAATATGGTATTGATAGGAAGTTTAACCCAACTGCCCCTGCTTGTGATGTTCCTGTTGGTAAACCATCTTCTGGTTCGATTGCCCTTTATTGTAGTCATTTTGAGTTCTCGAACCTTCGTTATCCCTTTTCGTTTTTTGTTTTGAACTTGTTGGAGTATTATCGGGTTTCTTTTGGGCAAGTTCATCCAAAGGGGATGGCTAGGGTTTTGCATTTTGAGGTTTTGTGTCGTGCTCTTGGGTATGATGTTTTGTTTTTATCAAGAGTGATGGTACCTCTGATGTTGTGTTTGGGGATGCTAAGGCCACGCCCGGTGGATATATTATTGCCAGGAACACTGAACATAGGTTCGAGGGTTCAGGCCACGTGAACGTCCCAAACGCCAAGGGTTTTACCAAGGTTGCTGCTTACAAAGTCTCTACTCGCCGTTCAAACCGTCATTTGATAAAGGCTGCCAACCATCCATCGGCTTTTGAGTCAGTGGAACTGAGCGATGACATAGAGGCTTTAGATGATTTAGAAGTTGGGTTGAGGAAAATTTATGAAAGACAAAGAGTTACCATTGGTGATTGGTAAGGGGAGCAAGGCGGCGGGTAAAATGGTTGTGAGCTTTGAAGGGTTCCGGGAGGGGTGGTGAAGGTTCCACCAATGTTAATCCAGGGGAGGTTTATGTGCCGAATTGGGAGGTCACAGTTGGTGACAGCTTCAAGCCTTCATCCGTTTGTGAGGATGTTCTTACCCACTTTGATTCTCCTGTTGTTCGAGGTTCTTGCTCATCTATGGATGATGACCTCACGATTTAAAAAATGGTAATGGATGCTTGTAACCTTGTTGCCTTGCTTCCAGAGGGTGTATCTCGATTTCGCAAGAGGATGCGAGAATATGATGTCTTCTCAAAGAAGAGTGATGAGATGAAGGCTTCACTAGCTACTCTAAAGAAGGAGGCAGAGAGTTATCCTGGGAGGGAGAAAAGCTGATGTTGAGGATTGATGAGCTTTCTTCCCAGCACAAGACTGAGATGGTTGAGTTGGAAAAACGCTTGGAAGCTGACAGGGTTCAAGTCAGGGTTGATAGGGCTGCTTTGGAGGTTCAGAAGTAGCCTCCTTGGAGGAGAAAGAAGGGTTAAAGGCTTCACTTTCCCAGGCAACTGGTGATAATAAACGGCTCATTGAGCATGGATTCCAGCAAGTGGTTACCTATCTTCTCCATTCGTCGGAGTTCAACAAAGTCTTGGGTGATGTGTACACCAAGCTTCTTGCTCATGTGAGACACCAAGGTTTGTTTGCTGGTTACAAAGCTTTGTGAACCTGGGGAGCCTTAGGAAAAGTCTTCTCTTTTTCAACCCAAAGCCTTCAAAGTCTTTAAGGGAACAATTTTTAAGATTGAGCATATGGTTTACCCTTATGTGGGTGAAGTCTCCAAGTGTTGAAGTCCCTCTCGAAGAAACGTCCTTGCTCTGGAGAAAACGAGGAAATGTGTTCTGAAGGTGGTGAGGGCTCAAAGGCTTTAAGCCTTGAAGCCTCCGAGACAGCGGGTGTCGTAGGGAGGAAAAAGAGAAATGCTAAAAACACCCAAGATGATGGGGTTTCGAATAAGGATGATGCAGCAAACTCTATCATCTCTGATGCTTCCAAATGAAGAAGAAACCTTAATTTATAGCTTTTTTAGCATGTCGAACAATGTTATGGGTTGTTTGCTTAAACATCCTTTTGTTTTAAGGGAACCGTTTAGGTCCTTTGGTGGTTAAAGCCTGGAAGGCTTGTGGACAATGTTTTATGTTTGATGGCCAGTATGGCCTTTGCTATGTCTAGCTTGCTATGCTTAACTTGTTATGTTTGCTTTGTTTATCTTGATGTGTTATTCTATTTATTCCCTTGTGTTTTCATTGGTTTTGTATGTTGTCTTTGTTTTGGGCGGTGCATCTTATGTTACTTATACCTTAAAGGGTTCAGTGCTGCAGTCACTTAGCCTTAGGATATTTTTAACAAGAAGATACAACCTCTATCCTATGTATGACATTCACTTAGAGTCTTTTTGGTTCGTAAGCCAATGTTGGGGCTTAAGGAACATTTGGTGTAGGCTGTTCAAACCCGTCTATGAGACATGTTTTTCAAGATTTCTATGAGTCTCATGGAGTTGTATTGATTTAGGAACTCACCCCTTATATAGGTCCATTCAACCCTTGAACCTATTGAGCGATGTGGCCTGGGAGCTCATCCCCTTACATGGCCCTTGCCATGGAGTTTCTTGCTAGGTTCTCAACCTGATTATAGGATAGAAAGACAAATTTTGATTCATCGTTCATTCATTTCAAAGTATTTTGATTACTAGGGGAATAGAACAACTTTTGGGAACTATTTGTAATACGTTTTGGTTAAACATGGAACATTTTAAGGTTTTTGCCATTCCAATAGCGGGGAAGCTTTTTGCCTTGCGGACCTGCCAGCTTGTTTGATCCCCCCTTTGTGGGCTTTAAGGATAATGTATGGCCGTTCCTACTTAGGGCTTAGCTTTCCTTGGTTTTCTTTCTTGCATGCCTCATTATTTCGAAGCACAAGGTCCCTAGGCTTGAAGTGTTCATGCTTCACCCGTGTATTGTAATGAAATTCCATGTTTTGCTTGCACCTTGCTTTTTGTATGGCTGCTTAATCACGAGCCTATTCGAGTTGTTCCAAATTCAACATCGTCTCTTTCTTATTTGGCTCGAGGTCGATGTTAAATGTTCTTTGTGTTGTTACTCCGATTTCAACTAGGATTACAGCCTCTGATCCAAACACTAGGCTGTAGGGTATTTTCTTGTGGCTTGTTTTTTCGGTTGTTTGAATTTCCAATAGCACATTGGGAAGCTATTCGAGCCAGTTGTTGTCGTACCTTCCCAATCGAGATTTAATCCTTTCAACAATGTTGTTGTTTATCCTATTAACTTGGCCGTTGGATTGTGGGTGAGCTACCGAGCTGAATACTTGGGTTATTCTGAACTCCTTACACCAGGAGCTAGAAGGCTTCTCGGCAAACTACTTCCCGTTATCCGTGACTAGTACCCCTGGAGCCCAAAACGACAGATTATGTTTTCGTGAACGAAATCAATGACCTGTTTCCCTGAGATTTTTGCCAATAGTTTTACTTTTGGCCACTTGGTGAAGTAGTTCGCGGCTACCAATAAGAGCTTGACTCCTCATTTGGCTAGTGGGGATGGACCAACGATGTTTATTCCCTACTTGTGAAATAGCCAAGCCGAGGAGATGGGAACGGGGTCATGTTTGAGGCTTTTGGGTACCGGAGCATGTAACTGACAAGCTTCATACTTTCGCAGTTGCTCGGAGGTATCTCGATGCATGGAAGGCCAAAAGTGTTCAAGGTTCATCAACTTTGACACTACCGATTTTGGGCCACAATGAGCTCCACATATCCCTTCGTGAACCTCTTTGATCAGATATTGGCTTTGTTCTGGGCCAACGCATTGAAGTAGTGGTGCAAGGTATCCTTTTTGTAAAGGATATCTCCTTGTAACACATATTGCCTTGACTTGATATGAACCCTTTTAGCCTTAGTCTGGTCATTAAGTAATTTACCATTTTGAGGAACCTTTCAATGGGAGTCATCCAATTTGGCCCTTTTTTAGTGATCACATCTTGAACCTCAAGTCTTTGGATGGATGAGGTTTTTAACACCTCAATTAGTACCTTCTTGGTGAGGTGGGCAAAACGTAGGAGATACAAGTTTGCTTAGTGCATTAGTTCTCTTGTTTTGAGATCTTGGAACTTTTTTGATGGAAAATGTTTGAAATGTGTTCATCAATTCCTTTGATTTCTCTCGGTACTAATACATGTTGGGTTCTTTTGCTATGTAGCTGTTATTGTCTTAGCTTGAGAGAGTCTGTGAGGACTTGAAGCTTTTGAACCCCTATTTTTTTGGCTGTGTAGTTGTCACTTATTTGGTTTGAAACAAGCAACGAGTCTGTGAAGACTTGAAGCCTTTTGACACCCATATTTTTGCAAGCTTGAGCCCAGCAATCAATGCTTCATACTCATCTTTGTTGTTTGTAGTCTGAAATTCAAGACGAAGGGCATACGTGAATTCCAATTCATTAGGATCAATTAAACTAGCCCTGCTCCTGACCCTTCAATGGTTGAAGCTTCGTCGGTAAAGAACTTCCAGGTATGGGGGTCAGAGGGTTCAGTAGAGGTTGTATTGACTTCCGTTGTGACTTTTTGAGGGATTTCTATGATGAAGTCAGCTGAGACTTGGGCTTTGACAGCTTTTTTCGGGACATAGGTGATTTTTTAAGCACATTCTTAATAGGTTAGTCAGTGACCACTTGTATCGGGTGTGACTGAAAGTACCTTCGAAGCCTTCTAGCCGTTTGGACTAGGGCTAGAGCAAGTTTTTTCGAAGAAGAATATTTGATTTCTGCAAATTTTGAAGTTTTGAAAAAGTCAATGGGTATCTGAACTTTATTTCGTTCAATGATTAGAGTCGTACTTATGGTTTTTTCAGCAATCGAAAGGTGGACAAAGATCGTTCCTCCTGTTTCCGGAGCTGAAATGGTTGGGGGTGAAGCCAAGTGTTGCTTCATTTGGTTGAAGGCTTCCTTTTGAGGTAAAACGCTTCAAAGCTGTAAGCTTTCCATCGAAAGCCTTTCTTGTTAGCGTATCCCTTGAGGGTTAGCTTTTATGCTTTGTTTCCCAATGATATGCCCTACAAACGAGCACTTGATTGGATTAAGCCTCATGTTGATCTTTCTCGAGTTTTGAAAGGTTTCTTGTATGTTATCGAGCATTTGGTATTCCGTTTTGCTCTTGATCACCAAATCGTCAAAATAAGCTTTAATGTTTTTGCCGATTTGTCTGGCAAACGCTTTGTCAACCAGAAGTTGATAAGTGGCACATGCATTTATTAAACCAAAAGATATTTTTTGATAGCAAGATATACTTTCATCAGTGTGAAATGTAGTTTTTTTCTTCATCTTTTTTTTTTTCATTATTTGGATCTGATGGTAACCCTTTTAGGCGTCAAGAAAACACTTGAATGGGAAGCATGTGAGCGAGCTATCCTTGAGGTCTACCTCGGGTAGCGGGTATCAATCCTTTGGGTGTGCTTTATTCAAGTCTTTAAAATCGATACACATTCTCCCAGACTTGTCGGGTTTTTGAACCATGACCGGATTGGCTACCCATGATTGATACTCGACCTCTCGAAGGATTCCGGCTAGAACAAGCTTTTCCATCTCTTGGCGTTATACAAGGCTTCTGTTAGGGGCTTGACTCCGTTTCTTTTGTATAATGGGCTTAACATCAGGTGGGATCCATAACTTCATGTTTCAACAATGCTACGAGGGATGCCGGTCATATCTTCCGGACACCAAGCAAAGACATAGTGCAAGAGCAGCTTTTTAAGGTATGAGATGGTTTCTTTGGAAAGGTTAGTGTTTACCCTTATCCCCTGTTGAGGATATTTTGGGTTTATGTCCAACCCTTGTTCATCGTCTTCGTCCTTTCTTGAGCTTTCCCCTTCAACCACAAAAGCTTCTTGGGTAGGTTGAAGGGTTGCTATCCCTTTTTCAGTGGGAAACATCACAGTGCCTTGACCAACTGAAACTGCCATTCCGAACACACTTTGACCTGGCCTTCTTGTGATGATATCATAGTTGGAAGGGATATTGATCACCGCAAAAGTGAGTTGTTCGGTTCGTCCCTTTGTTCTCTTGTTGAACAAACAT
The DNA here is from genome assembly GCA_030545235.1 of Helianthus tuberosus. Taxonomy (NCBI): domain Eukaryota; kingdom Viridiplantae; phylum Streptophyta; class Magnoliopsida; order Asterales; family Asteraceae; genus Helianthus; species Helianthus tuberosus. The sequence continues at coordinate 51,907,873 of CM060364.1, forward strand.
TATGGGTTATTTGGCCTAAAGGCTTGATAGGTATGTCTACGATACCTTCGATGGAGGATTCAGACTGTTGAAACTTTGAACGTTCATCGTCGCTGAGAGGGTTAAAGCATTTCTCAAACATGATTATGGTGGTTGCACCGGTGTCAATGTAAGCCTTTTGTGTCTTGATGGTTCCTATGTTGGATTCTATCACCAGAGGGTTTGAAAGCAACTCTCCTTATGTTGATGTTCCCATGCCTCGAAATGATGGCGTTTGTGGGAAGCTTTGTTTTCAAGGTCGACCATGTTCACTATTTTTTTTTTTTTTTTTAAACCATCTTGTCCTTGACCCCTTTAACCAAGTGAGCCAGTTCGGACTTGACGGCTTCTTCGATCCTATTTTTGGGTTGGAAGAAATCATTGGTATGGTGACCTTTCTATTCGTGAAACTCACTATATTGGCTTGATTTTTTTGATCTTTTGTTTTTTGGCAAAGGTTGAGGAGGGTGGAAGCTGTGTTTTACCTCTTCGGTTGCCAAGATCTCTTGCGGAGTATTGGTTAAGGCTGTAAAGTTTATGGTTTTTTCTCGGCTTGGAGGGTTCCGGCCTTCAGGCCTTCTGGAATCCGATCCTTTGAACCGTTTGTCATAAGAGCCATACTGGAAGCTCCGGTTAAGAGTTTATTTTTTTTTATTATTTTTGTTTTTTGTTCTTTGATGTCTACAGCTTATTCTCCTCGAATGTGGGCCTCAGCCCTTTTGAGTGTTTCTTCAAGGGTTTTGGACAGGCATTTATTAAAGTCTCTTGTGAGACATTTGAAATTTATAGCATTCATGAACCCTGTAACCCTAATCTTTTCATCGGCGTAAGTTAAACCTTCCTTCTGGTACCTTTCGGTGAAGTCTCTGAGACTTTCATAGTCATGTTGTTATGGGAAACCTTTGCTAAAATCGTCAAAGGTCTGAATGCTTTGTTCAGGAAGGTCATTAAACCATATGCGTGGAGACCCTTCAAGGGTTCGTATGAACATGAGACAACATCCGGGGTTGGGCCATTTTTCAATTCTTGTTGCCCCGACGAAGATTTGGAGGTGGTTTTCAACACCGTAATAGTATCTTTATCTGGGTTTGAAACTCGTACTCAACAATTGGTTTGGGAGAAGCAAGACAAGTTGTTGGGCTTGTAAGGTTTTGAGAGGTATTTTACTACCCTTGAAGCTGGGTTACCGCTTGAGGTACCCTGGTGAGTGGTTGGCACTTGGTTGATGAAATTAAGGTTAAAGCCTTGAAGGCTTTCTGTGTCATCAACCAACTTTCACGTGCTGCAAAGGAAATTGTGCCATCATTTATGTCATCAGCTAGGGCATAAGGTTAAATCCTTAAAGGATTTCTGATGGTACTAATAAAAGATGCCATTATCTGTGTCATAAGGTTAAAGCCTTAAAGGCTTACTGTATAAGGCATTCCCATGGATGTGCTCATGACCGCACCTCGAGCCAAAGGCAAGGTGGCCATGGCTTGCTTTCACGAAGTAGCAATGGGAGGGGGAACACTTGAAGCTGGTGACTGCCATAATTGATGAAGAGTGATTTTATGCCCCATAGGTGCACCGGTTGTAACGGGTTGGGAGGTAAATAAGGGAAAAACGGTTGGACTTGGCCTCCCCAAAAGCTAAAGGGCTTGAGTGGTTGGTCTGTCACACTAGGACCAGCTTCAAGGTAAGATGTGGCTGAACGTGAGCTGCTAAAAGGAAGAGATGGAGGGCCATGTGATAATGAGGGTTCAGACTCCTCATAATTTAGTCTTATTTTCACCCTTTTTTCCCTTTTTAAACTCACATGCTAGTTGAGAAGAAATCTCAGTAGTAAGAGATTTCTAGCTACTCCCTCGGGTGTTAGATCTATGCGTTCCGGTGTACGCATTACACCGATTTGAGGAGATGCAACCCCTGATCGAGTTGGGGTTGGTGTTTGAAAAGAAGTGAATTCCGGGAACATAGTTCCCGATGGAGTACTTCCGGGAGTAGAAAGAAATGTAGATTTGACCGGTGAGATCCGACCAGAATTTAGTGTTAAATTGGTGTTGTTAGGCACCTGATTTACCTCGCCATGAGACTCGCTTTCAGACATGATGTAAAGAGAAAATGGAGCTACACAACTGGTCTTTAAGATAAAGTAAGTGGCGTAGCCCCACGGTGGGCGCCAACTTGTTGATGCAACAAATACAAGACCAACGGTGGTAGCTGGACTGGCTAGGCAAAAGGGTTGAAGGGTTCAACCTTGCCTAACGCAGGTCGTGGGGTCCCCCCACGTTTGCGAGACGTGGAAGGAGGTTTACTGGTTTATTGTTGTTCTTTGCTATGGATCCTCCTCTGAATTGTACTCAGATTCGGAAGTGGCAGCAAAGGGAATGTGTGTGTTGGATGTGAAAGGGAATGACTTGTGTGAAACAAGCATTCGATGTGAATGACCAGAGATTAGAGAATCAGAGCTGGTCAGGAGATGTTTTCTGAAGTAAATGAAGTGTCAATTTATAAGAGAAGACATCTCCCGAAGTGGAATGTATTAGACTAGTAACCTTGCTTGCAGTGGAGGGTTTCCCCTTTCGGGGGTTGAAGGCTTTTGACCCCCGGATAATAGTGTGCCTTGTGCAGACCTGCTTTGCTTTTGCGGCTGCGGGTTGGTGAAGCGATCTCCAGATGTGACCGGCCACTGTTTCCGCATTGCTTTTCCCAACTCACAGCTTTTCAACCGTTGAACCGTTTAACCTTTTGAGCGTTTTACACATTTAATCATTTTATTTAGTCTTGACCTACCCCCGTCATCATGAACAAAAAAAAGGAATAGTTTATATGATTTCGGTAATCATTAACACTAAGGGTAAGAAACTTGAGGAAATTCCAGTAGTGTCAGAATATCCGGATGTATTCCCAGAAGAGCTACCAGGACTACCACCGGATAGAAAGGTAGAGTTTAGAATTCATCTAATTCCTGGAACTACACCGATAGCTAAGGCACCTTATCGGTTAGCACCCACCGAAATGTTAGAACTGAAAAAGCAGTTAGATGAATTATTAAGCAAAGGATTCATACAACCTAGTTCATCCCCGTGGGGAGCACCGGTGTTGTTTGTGAAAAAGAAGGATGGTTTAATGCGAATGTGTATCGATTATAGGGAATTGAATGAGGTTACAATTAAGAATCGATACCCATTACCTAGGATTGATGACCTTTTTGATCAACTTCAAGGAGCTAGGTATTTCTCTAAGATAGATTCTAAATAAGGTGGGGAGGATGTAAGGACCTGCAAAAATGTCCCACAACACTCCGTAAGTAGAAACCCGGACCCCTAAAACCCTAATCCTTGTGAAAAACCAAGAAAATCAAATTTTATTGGTCGCGTAAGGTTAAGCCAAGCATACGCGGGGCGCGACAGCTTGGTGAATCTCCGGATAAGCTTCCGGCCACGTGTCTGACACGTGGCAGACCTACGGCATGACCTCGCTGGCCGCGTAAGATTTCCTTAATGTTTACGCGGGCCGCGAGAGACTCATTTTTTCGCTATAAATTGGACGTGCATGGGGCATTCATCTGTGTTCAAAAAATATTTCAATACATCAACCATTCTGCTTATAAACGAGTGTTTTAGGGTCGATATGCTGCTACGATTACAGGGTAATAACTCGATCACTGCTATGATACAATGTCCGATCGATTGAAACGGATTCGATGAATGTTTAAGTGCTGCCCGAATTCGGGCTATACTTTTTCATTCGTCGTGAGGGTTTTGATTTCGTGAGTTTATCGTAAATGTTGTATTAAGTTACTAACCTAGTTTCGTGTGCATTGTTATTTTAACTAGGTTACCGGGCTTAATCAGCAGGCTAAACTTTGTCCAACTAAACTTACAATGTGAGTCATTCTCTTTTTATTAAAACTGTTTTACCAAACCTCAAATTATTTTCAAGTTATATTTTACAGGGGGTAAGTCTTTGTTATCTTAAATTACTGGCAGTAAGTGGGGTATTGTGCACATTACTATTGTTTTCTCACTTTTAGGTGGACGAACCTAAACAGTGATAATCGTCACTATTGGGTGAAAGGACCCAATGGTGGTATGACCATAGTCACCAGGGTGTGACACTAGACCAGATAATTTTAAGATAGAGGCAATTGTAATCGCTCTTAATCCTGTAAATTATAACACTGTGTCGTTTTATACAAATTGAATGACTTGCCAGTATTTCCCCGCTGATAAAATCTTTTTAAACATGTTTCAGGTGATTTACTGTGAACAAGAAAAAGTTCCGTATAGCACTACCATCTTGGATAAAGTGGCCAGTAAATAAATAAACATGGTTTTGTAAACAGGGAATTTCCCGTGAAATTCCTTTATTGTAACTACGGGGTTTGTCCAAAAATGTGAAATAAAATAATTGGGCATTTTTCAGTTAAACGATCATGTTAAGATTTCCGCTGCCAAATTAAATACCATAATAAAATACCACGGGTTTTCTATCTCGCGGCAATCGAACCATGAAACTGGGTCGGGGGCCGTGACATTTTGTAAAAATAATTTGCAAAAAGGTTTACAAAAATGAGATTACTCACAAAAAGGGTTTACAAAAAGTGGATTAACTCACATTGCTACTTTAGATATTTCCTTTGTGTATTCCTGGTTATAATCTATTAATTGAACAATGCACATGTGTCAGTATAATAACCCAATTTACATTAGTTATACCCTCCCCAAGACAGAAACTCCAACCACTACGTCGGGCAGAGCCTCGACAGCCGTTACAGAGCACTAGATCAATCGGGCAGCGTATCTAATACGTAACCGGGGGTTAAAATACTTACAACGAGGCAGAGCTTCGCTAATTAGGGGGTATAATGCCCGAGCAAAATTCTATTAATTCAGAATTGAGAGAGAGAATCGAGTTATGAGCGAATTGTGAACTAAAGCCGATCTCATCTATTTATAGGGTTGATCCGCCACTTTCTCACGCCCCGTGAGAGTTTTAGTGAGGGCTTTCGCGGCCCGCGAGGGCTTAGGATAGGCCCTAGCCTCGGTTAGTCACTTGTATAGGCTTGCCGGGTGTCACGCCACGTTGCGGGCTGGGGTGCGGCCTTGTGTCAAGGGGTCGCGGCCCGCGACAGACTCTTTTGTCTATGTTGCGCCCCGCGAGCGGCCATATATATTTGTTTTTATTTAATTTTTGTTAAATAAAGGTATTTCAAGGCCGTTTTTCGTATACGGGGTATATTTTAGGATGTCTAGGGGTGTCAGGTGTGTTTTAGGAGGGTTGTTATACTATTTAATAAAATATATAATGCACTCGCGTTAAGCATAGTAACACAATTCAACTTTATCAATATGTCACGAGACAGAACCCCAACGTACTTAGTCGGGCAGAGCCTTGACATGCGTTGGTGGGTCCTACATCAATCGGACAGGGTATCGACTCAGTGATCAGGGGTTACAACACTTAAAACGGGGCAGAGCTTTATTATTATTATTATGGGATGAATTAAAATTAAAAATAAAAATATAGAAACAGATAGCTAGAGCTCGAGAGGAAGTAAAAGAAAGGATGTGTGCCATTTGAATGTTCCAAATGTCTCTATATATACTAGTTGAAATCTTGGAGAATAAGCAAAACTTGATTCCTTCCTCTCAAAGCTAGACACGTAGAATAAGGATAGTTCATGCACGTACACATATAAATTCAATGCATAATCTTTTGATTTCTTTTGTTTTCCATGTAACCACACATGTGTATATGTCATTATTATTATTATTATTATTATTATTATTATTATTATTACTGTTATTATTATTATTATTATTATTATTGTTATTATTATATTATTATTATTATTATTATTATTATTATTTTATTATAATTAATTTAACTACTTCACTCATTTGGCGCTTATAACTTCTAAAATATGATGTTTTATAAAACAATGAATATGTTATTAGAACGAGAATATTGGTGTCTACATTTTGACCCAGGTTTCATTAAAAACGGAGTAAGTTCAAATATAATGTATTTTTATATTTTAATTATTAAACGGTTCCTACGCTCGCCCAAAATACCTCATATTTTCATCGGTCAACTTACCCATGATGCATCCTTTTAATAACATAAGTTTTTATATACTTTATTTTTATAAATAAAAATTTTGGGAATGTTACATCCTCCCCACCTTATTTTAAATTTCGTCCTCGAGATTCACTGAAATGTGGAAGAATACCTTTAAATTTTCATTGATCCTAGTATATTCTGGTCTTTGCTTTGTACTTTGACCATAACTATTTTCTATGTTTTGAGACTCTTATCTTCTCAAGAGTTCTTAATGAAGGTAAAAATTACTCTTATTAGATGTTTTGTGTTTTAGCAAAATTTTTAGTTACAGGTTTCCTAATGCGTCAATAATCTAAAGTAACGCAAGAAAAATTCTTATACTTTTGATGGCGTCCCAACTTAAAGAGTTCCCGTCGTTTGTCGAGACGGATGATCAAACGATATAGTGTTTGATACCGGAATTATAGATGTATACGAGATATTCCTGATAAATAAATCTAAATTTTATTATTGACAAACCGGTTCGTGATTTATCCCTAATTGTCAATCATTATGGTCTGTGGATTTCCTTATAGATATACATATCCATGGAATCATATATTTCACATATTATAATATACACACCATTAATAAGGTCAATGTATTTAAGAGATTCATATTTGCAAAAACAGGTCAGACATTAGGTCATGGTACTATTTAGGGAATTCCATTAACATAACATATACCCCATCTTACCCGGTCTCGCCGGAGAGGTACCCCCATCTTACCCGGACAAGCTGGAGAGTCTACTACAACATACCCAGTCTTGCCGGAGAAGTAATGCCGGAGAGGTAATTATCATTTTATTTCCCATAAATAGAATTCTCTCAAATCATGATTTTAAAAATTCATCATTTATTACGACTTGCATCAAGAAACAAGGGAATTAGTATTCTCATGATGGATCATATTCTTGAATCGAGTAGTACTAATAAACAAGAAATAATAGTGGCCAGGTGGTACTGCTTATTTATCATACTTGCAGCAAGATGGAGCTCGTTCTCACGTTCGTTTCGCATGGTCGCACGCCCAAAACGGACCCCCGTAGCCCAAGTTAGAGCCATTTTAGTGAAGCCCCTTTTGTTACACGATCTTGGGCCTCTAAATACAAAATAGCCCGCTCCTCCACACTTGGGCCTGCATCATGAAAATTGCTAGTTATGAACGAAAACAAGGAATAGTGTATATGATTTCGGTAATCATTAACACTAAGGGTAAGAAACTTAAGGAAATTCCAGTAGTGTCAGAATATCCGGATGTATTCCCAGAAGAGCTACCAGGACTACCACCGGATAGAAAGGTAGAGTTTAGAATTCATCTAATTCCTGGAACTACACCGATAGCTAAGGCACCTTATCGGTTAGCACCCACCAAAATGTTAGAACTGAAAAAGCAGTTAGATGAATTATTAAGCAAAGGATTCATACAACCTAGTTCATCCCCGTGGGGAGCACCGGTGTTGTTTGTGAAAAAGAAGGATGGGTTAATGCGAATGTGTATCGATTATAGGGAATTGAATAAGGTTATAATTAAGAATCGATACCCATTACCTAGGATTGATGACCTTTTTGATCAACTTCAAGGAGCTAGGTATTTCTCTAAGATAGATTCTAAATAAGGTGGGGAGGATGTAAGGACCTGCAAAAATGTCCCACAACACTCCGTAAGTAGAAATCCGGACCCCTAAAACCCTAATCCTTGTGAAAAACCAAGAAAATCAAATTTTATTGGTCGCGTAAGGGTTAAGCCAAGCTTACGCGGGGCGCGACAGCTTGGTGAATCTCCGGATAAGCTTCCGGCCACGTGTCTGACACGTGGCAGACCTACGACATGACACGGCAGCCCTAACTGTAGCCAGGGTGGCCCTCGCTGGCCGCGTAAGATTTCCTTAAGGTTTACACGGGCCGCGAGAGACTCATTTTTCCGCTATAAATTGGACGTGCATGGGGCATTCATCTGTGTTCCAAAAATCTTTCAAAACATCAACCATTCTGCGTATAAACGAGTGTTTTAGGGTCGATACGCTGCTACGATTACAGGGTAATAACTCGATCACTTCTATGATACAATGTCCGATCGATTGAAACGGATTCGATGAATGTTTAAGTGCTGCCCGAATTCGGGCTATACTTTGTCATTCGTCGTGAGGGTTTTGATTTTGTGAGTTTATCGTAAATGTTGTATTAAGTTACTAACCTAGTTTCGTGTGCATTGTTATTTTAACTAGGTTACCGGGCTTAATCAGCAGGCTAAACTCTGTCCAACTAAACTTACAATGTGAGTCATTCCCTTTTTATTAAAATCGTTTTACCAAACCTCAAATTATTTTCAAGTTATATTTTACAGGGGGTAAGTCTTTGTTATCTTAAATTACTGGCAGTAAGTGGGGTATTGTGCACATTACTATTGTTTTCTCACTTTTAGGTGGACGAACCTAAACAGTGATAATCATCACTATTGGGTGAAAGGACCCAATGGTGGTATGACCATAGTCACCAGGGTGTGACACTAGACCAGATAATTATAAGATAGAGGCAATTGTAATCGCTCTTAATCCTGTAAATTATAACACTGTGTCGTTTTATACAAATTGAATGACTTGCCAGTATTTCCCCGCTGATAAAATCTTTTTAAACATGTTTCAGGTGATTTACTGTGAACAAGAAAAAGTGTCGTATAGCACTACCATCTTGGATAAAGTGGCCAGTAAATAAATAAACATGTTTTTGTAAACAGGGAATTTCCCCGTGAAATTCCTTTATTGTAACTACGGGGTTTGTCCAAAAATGTGAAATAAAATAATTGGGCATTTTTCAGTTAAACGATCCTGTTAAGATTTCCGCTGCCAAATTAAATACCATAATAAAATACCACGGGTTTTCTATCTCGCGGCAATCGAACCATGAAACTGGGTCGGGGGCCGTGACATTTTGTAAAAATAATTTGCAAAAAGGTTTACAAAAATGAGATTACTCACAAAAAGGGTTTACAAAAAGAGGATTAACTCACATTGCTACTTTAGATATTTCCTTTGTGTATTCCTGGTTATAATCTATTAATTGAACAATGCACATGTGTCAGTATAATAACCCAATTTACATTAGTTATACCCTCCCCAAGACAGAAACTCCAACGACTACGTCGGGCAGAGCCTCGACAGCCATTACAGAGCACTAAATCAATCGGGCAGCGTATCTAATACGTAACCGGGGGTTAAAATACTTACAACGAGGCAGAGCTTCGCTAATTAGGGGGTATAATGCCCGAGCAGAATTCTATTAATTCAGAATTGAGAGAGAGAATCGAGTTATGAGCGAATTGTGGACTGAAGCCGATCTCATCTATTTATAGAGCTGACCCGCCACTTCTCACGCCCCGTGAGAGTTTTAGTGAGGGCTTTCGCGGCCCGCGAGGGCTTAGGATAGGCCCTAGCCTCGGTTAGTCACTTGTATAGGCTTGCCGGGTGTCATGCCACGTTGCGGGCTGGGGTGCGGCCTAGTGTCAAGGGGTCGCGGCCCGCGACAGACTCTTTTGTTTGTGTCGCGCCCCGCGAGCGGCCATATATATTTGTTTTTATTTAATTTTTGTAAAATAAAGGTATTTCAAGGCCGTTTTTCGTATACGGGGTATATTTTAGGATGTCTAGGGGTGTCAGGGGTGTTTTAGGAGGGTTGTTATACTATTTAATAAAATATATAATGCACTCGCTTTAAGCATAGTAACACAATTCAACTTTATCAATATGTCACGAGACAGAACCCCAACGTACTTAGTCGGGCAGAGCCTTGACATGCGTTGGTGGGTCCTAAATCAATCGGACAGGGTATCGACTCAGTGATCAGGGGTTACAACACTTAAAACGGGGCAGGGCTTTATTATTATTATTATTATTATTATTATTATTATTATTATGGGATGAATTAAAATTAAAAATAAAAATATAGAAACAGATAGCTAGAGATCGAGAGGAAGAAAAAGAAAGGATGAAAGGATGTGTGCCATTTGAATGTTCCAAATATCTCTATATATACTAGTTGAAATCTTGGAGAATAAGCAAAACTTGATTCCTTCCTTTCAAAGCTAGACACGTAGAATAAGGATAGTTCATGCACGTACACATATAAATTCAATGCATAATCTTTTGATTTCTTTTGTTTTCCATGTAACCACACATGTGTATATGTTATTATTATTATTATTATTTTATTATAATTAATTTAACTACTTCACTCATTTGGCGCTTATAACTTCTAAAATATGATGTTTTATAAAACAATGAATATGTTATTAGAACGAGAATATTTTTGTCTACATTTTGACCCAGGTTTCATTAAAAACAGAGTAAGTTCAAATATAATGTATTTTTATATTTTAATTATTAAACGGTTCCTACGCTCGCCCAAAATACCTCATATTTCCATCGGTCAACTTACCCATGATGCATCCTTTTAATAACATAAGTTTTTATGTACTTTATTTTTATAAATAAAAATTTTGGGAATGTTACATCCTCCCCACCTTGTTTTAAATATCGTCCTCGAGATTCACTGAAATGTGGAGGAATACCTTTAATTTTTCATTGATCCTAGTAAATTCTGGTCTTTGCTTTGAACTTTGAACAGAACTATTCTCTATGTTTTGATACTCTTATCTTCTCAAGAGTTCTTAATGAAGGTAAAAATTACTCTTATTAGATGTTTTGTGTTTTAGCAAAAATTTTAGTTACAGGTTTCCTAATGCGTCAATAATCTAAAGTAAAGCAAGAAAAAATTTTATACTTTTGATGGTGTCCCAACTTAAAGAGTTCCCGTCGTTTGTCGAGACGGATGATCAAACGAAATAGTGTTTGATACCGGAATTATAGATGTATACGAGATATTCCTGATAAATAAATCTAAATTTTATTATTGACACACCGGTTCGTGATTTATCCCTAATTGTCAGTCATTATGGTCTGTGGATTTCCTTATAGATATACATATCCATGGAATCATATATTTCACATATTATAATATACACACCATTCATAAGGTCAATGTGTTGAACATATTCATATTTCCAAAAACAGGTCAGACATTAGGTCATGGTACTATTTAGGGAATTCCATTAACATAACATATACCCCATCTTACCCGGTCTCGCCGGAGAGGTACCCCCATCTTACCCGGACAAGCTGGAGAGTCTACTACAACATACCCGGTCTTGCCGGAGAGGTAATTATCATTGTATTTCCCATAAATAGAATTCTCTCAAATCATGATTTTAAAAATTCATCATTTATTACGACTTGCATCAAGAAACAAGGGAATTAGTATTCTCATGATGGATCATATTCTAGAATCGAGTAGTTCTAATAAACAAGAAATAATAGTGGCCATGTGTTATTGCTTATTTATCATACTTGCAGCAAGATGGAGCTCGTTCTCACGTTCGTTTCGCCTGGTCGCACGCCTAAAACGGACCCCCGTAGCCCAAGTTAGAGCCATTTTAGTGAAGCCCCTTTTGTTACATGATCTTGGGCCTCCAAATACAAAATAGCGCGCTCCTCCACACTTGGGCCTGCATCATGAAAATTGCTAGTTATGAACGAAAACAAGGAATAGTGTATATGATTTCGGTAATCATTAACACTAAGGGTAAGAAACTTGAGGAAATTCCAGTAGTGTCAGAATATCCGGATGTATTCCTAGAAGAGCTACCAGGACTACCACCGGATAGAAAGGTAGAGTTTAGAATTCATCTAATTCCTGGAACTACACCGATAGCTAAGGCACCTTATCGGTTAGCACCCACCGAAATGTTAGAACTGAAAAATCAGTTAGATGAATTATTAAGCAAAGGATTCATACAACCTAGTTCATCCCCGTGGGGAGCACCGGTGTTGTTTGTGAAAAAGAAGGATGGTTTAATGCGAATGTGTATCGATTATAGGGAATTGAATAAGGTTACAATTAAGAATCGATACCCATTACCTAGGATTGATGACCTTTTTGATCAACTTCAAGGAGCTAGGTATTTCTCTAAGATAGATTTGCGCTCCAGATATCACCAGCTAAAGGTACAAGAGGAAGACATACCTAAAAGGGCCTTCATGACTAGGTATGGTCATTACGAGTTTACAGTCATGCCTATCGGGTTAACGAATGCTCCTGCAGCATTCATGGACATGATGAATAGAATCTGTAAACCGTATTTGGATAAATTCGTAATTGTCTTCATCGACGATATACTTATTTATTCCTAAAGCCAGGACGAGCATTGTGAGCACCTACATGCGCTCTTAACTTTGTTAAGTAAGGAAAAGCTTTACGCCAAATTCTCGAAGTGTGAATTTTGGCTACAGGAAGTGCAATTTTTAGGACACATGGTGAACCACGAAGGTATTCACATAGATCCTTCCAAGATAGAAGCAATTACAAAATGGAAGGTCCCGCAATCAGCCACGGAAATTAGAAGTTTTCTGGGATTAGCTCGGTACTATAGGCGCTTTATTAAGGACTTTTCTAAGATAGCTGTTCCGTTAACTAAGTTAACCTGTAAAACAGTTAAGTTTGAATGGGGACCCAAGCAAGAAGAGGTCTTTAGGATTTTAAAGCAAAGACTAACAAACGCCCCAATTCTAGCTTTACCAGACGGAACAGAAGATTTTGAAGTTTACTACGATGCTTCAAAGCTAGGATTAGGATGTGTGCTAATGCAACGCAAAAAGGTAATTGCGTATGCATCAAGACAGTTGAAAAAGCACGAGGAGAATTATACGACTCATGACTTAGAGTTAGGAGCAATAATTTTTGCCATTAAGATTTGGAGACATTATCTATATGGGAGTAAGTTTACTGTCTATACAGATCATAAGGGTTTAAGATACATATTTGGACAAAAAGAATTAAACATGAGGCAAAGAAGATGGATGGAAAATCTAAGTGACTACGATTGTAATATTCAATATCACGAAGGAAAGGCAAATGTAGGAGCAGATGCCCTAAGTCGTAAGTATCATGAGAAACAAAGACGAGTTCGTGCTCTTAGATTAAGTTTACAATTATATTTAATGGAACAACTGAAGAACATTCAGGAAACAGCAATCATGGATGATGCTGAAGGAATGAAAAGACGAATAAAGGAACTAGAGTAAGGGGCTGATGGAATTTGGAGATTCCATAAGAACAGGATTTGGGTACCTAAGCAAGGAAATTTAAGAGATAAGATTTTAGAGGAAGCCCATAAATCTATGTATACCATGCATCCTGGTAATAATAAGATGTACCAAGATTTAAGAAATAATTTCTAGTGGATAGGAATGAAGAAGGACATAGCTAGATATGTTTCTAAGTGTCTAACTTGTTCGCAAGTCAAGGCAGAACACCAGAAACCTTCAGGGTTACTCCAACAGTTAGAAATGCCTGTGTGGAAATGGGAACTAATAACAATGGACTTTGTTACTAAGTTACCCAAGACCAGGAAAGGTAACGATGCAATCTGGGTGATTGTAGATCGACTAACCAAATCAGCTCATTTCCTTCCAATGAAGGAAATTTTAGCATGGAAAGGTTAGCAAGGTTATACGTAGATGAGGTAGTATCCTTAGATGGAGTTCCACTCTCCATTGTGTCAGATAGGGATAGTCATTTCACTTCGCATTTTTGGACAAGTTTCCAAGAAGCAATGGGGACACGCTTAAAATTAAGTACTGCCTACCATCCCCAAACAGATGGACAAAGTGAAAGGACGATCCAAACTTTAGAAGACATGATCAGAGCATGTGTTATAGACTTCGGTGGAAACTGGGACGACCACTTACCGTTAATAGAATTCTCCTATAACAATAGTTACCATGCAAGCATCGAGGCTGCCCCATTTGAAGCACTATATGGACGAAAGTGCCGAACTCCAGTTTGCTGGGCAGAAATAGGAGAAAGTCAATTATCAGGTCCCGAGATTGTACAGGAAACCACCGACAAAATAACTAAAATCAAGGAAAGACTAAAAACGGCTCGAGATCACCAGAAGAGTTATGCAGACAATCGACGCAAGCCGTTAGAATTTCAAGTTGGAGACAAAGTACTGTTGAAAGTTTCTCCTTGGAAAGGAGTAGTTCGGTTCGGTAAGAAAGGGAAGCTGAGTCCAAGGTATATAGGACCATTCACTGTTACCCAGCGAATAGAACCAGTTTCCTATCGTTTACAACTACCAGAAGAGTTAGCCGGGGTACATGACTTGTTTCATATATCTAATCTCAATAAATGTTTGTCTGATCAATCCCTGGCAGTACCTCTTCAAGACATAGAGGTAAATAAAAAGCAAAAATTTGTTGAGAAACCCCTTCAAGTAGAAGATAGAAAGGTCAAGTTCCTCAAGCACAAAAGACTGGTACTGGTCAAAGTAAAGTGGGATTCAAAAAGAGGACCTGAGTACACATGGAAACTGGAATCAGAAATGAAGCGGAAGTACCCTTACCTATTTCGGTAAATCTCAAGGACGAGATTCTAAATAAGGTGGGGAGGATGTAAGGACCTGCAAAAATGTCCCACAACACTCCGTAAGTAGAAACCCGGACCCCTAAAACCCTAATCCTTGTGAAAAACCAAGAAAATCAAATTTTATTGGTCGCGTAAGGGTTAAGCCAAGCTTACGCGGGGCGCGACAGCTTGGTGAATCTCCGGATAAGATTCCGGCCACGTGTCTGACACGTGGCAGACCTACGACATGACACGGCAGCCCTAGCTGTAGCTAGGGTGGCCCTCGCTGGCCGCGTAAGATTTCCTTAAGGTTTATGCGGGCCGCGAGAGACTCATTTTTCCGCTATAAATTGGACGTGCATGGGGCATTCATCTGTGTTCAAAAAATCTTTCTAAACATCAACCATTCTGCTTATAAACGAGTGTTTTAGGGTCGATACGCTGCTACGATTACAGGGTAATAACTCGATCACTGCTATGATACAATGTCCGATCGATTGAAACGGATTCGATGAATGTTTAAGTGCTGCCTGAATTCGGGCTATACTTTGTCATTCGTCGTGAGGGTTTTGATTTCGTGAGTTTATCGTAAATGTTGTATTAAGTTACTAACCTAGTTTCGTGTGCATTGTTATTTTAACTAGGTTACCGGGCTTAATCAGCAGGCTAAACTCTGTCCAACTAAACTTATAATGTGAGTCATTTTCTTTTTATTAAAACTGTTTTACCAAACCTCAAATTATTTTCAAGTTATATTTTATAGGGGGGTAAGTCTTTGTTATCTTAAATTACTGGCAGTAAGTGGGGTATTGTGCACATTACTATTGTTTTCTCACTTTTAGGTGGACGAACCTAAACAGTGATAATCATCACTATTGGGTGAAAGGACCCAATGGTGGTATGACCATAGTCACCAGGGTGTGACACTAGACCAGATAATTATAAGATAGAGGCAATTGTAATCGCTCTTAATCCTGTAAATTATAACACTGTGTCGTTTTATACAAATTGAATGACTTGCCAGTATTTCCCCGCTGATAAAATCTTTTAAAACATGTTTCAGGTGATTTACTGTGAACAAGAAAAAGTGTCGTATAGCACTACCAGCTTGGATAAAGTGGCCAGTAAATAAATAAACATGTTTTTGTAAACAGGGAATTTCCCCGTGAAATTGGTTAAGAAGGGTACCATTTCTACTATTCAAGGTTCGTCAGCCAAAAGTGTTGAAAGCTTCGAGGGTTCAGAGGACATTTACGTGCCTAATTGGGGGGTTAAGGTTGGTGACAATTTTAAGGATCCTGCTGTGTGTGCTGAAGCCTTGGCTCATTTTGCTCCTCCCGGTGTTCGAGATGCCATATCTGAGATGGAGGGTGATCATCTTATCTCTAGGATGATGCTCAGTTCCTGCAACCTTTCTGCCTTTTTGGCTGATGGTGTCACTCGCTTTGCTAAAGGGATGCGGGAATATGAGGAGGCCTCCAAGAAGAAGGAGAAGATGAAGGCTTCAATTGCTGCTATGAAGAAGGAAATCGAGAGCTTTTCTGAGAAGGAGTTGGCTTGGAACAAGAAGATTGAGGAATTAACTAAGAGGCACGATATTGAGATGGGTGATCTTAGGAAGAGCTTTGAAGCTAACTTATTGAAACTGAAAGCTGACCGGGAGGCCTTGGCTGTGCAACAGAAGGCTTTTGCTAAAGAGAAGGATGGCTTGAAGGCTTTGGTTGCACAGGCTACTGCGGATAACCAATGGCTCATTGAGCAGGGTTTTCACCAAGTGGTTACTTATCTGTTACATTCCAAAGAGTTTAACTCTGCTCTTGGTGATGTTTATACTAAACTACTCAATCTGGGAAAACACCAAGGTCTTATTGCAGGTTATAAGTTTCACGAGTCTGGCAACCCTTTGGAGAAATCTCCCCTGTACCGTCCCGAGGCTTCTGACGTCTTTAAGAGTTCCGTGGAGCAAATGGAGAGGTTATCATACCCGTATGTAAGTCAAGTTGCTTCTTGTTATGGTAAGCCTCTCTCTGCTTTACAGGAACTGAAGCCGGATGGTTTGAATGAAAAGTTATGCGCTGAACTGCTTGGCTCCCCTTCAAGGAAACATTCCTTTTCGGGAGATAGTGAAGATACTTTTCCTGGGGAGGCCGATGCTCCGAAGGATGCCAGTTTGGAAGTTTCAGCTGTCGATGATCAAGGTCCGAAGGCTAAGAAGGTTAAGAAGACTAAGAAGGCCAAAGGTAGCAGTTCTGGGGCTACTAAGCCTTCTGTTGATGCCTAAAATTCGTAGCTTTCTTAGCACTCTTAAAACAATTTGTGGTATGTAACTTTTAAACAATGTTAGGTTTTCAGGAACCCTTAAGGTTCCTGTTGGTTGTGTTTAGGGCCTGTATGGCCACTCGAACAGTAGTTAATCTTGCAAGTTACTAGGACTTGCCCTAACTTGTGTTTGAAAGTCTTTTAGGGCTTTCTTTTGATATGGTATGATGTTTAACTATTTTCCTGTGTGTTATGTTTTTACACTTGTGCCTATTTCGTTGAGGTAGTTTGTTTGGCTTTAACCTTTCAAGCCTTTTGGCTGTCTGCTAGTAAGTTGAAGCCTTTGACGTTTCGGGTTGCTACCCGGGTGGCTTGAAGCCTTGAAGGCTTCTGACTCGGTTTGTATCTTTGTGATTTTTGTCCAAGTGATTTTGTTCTTTTAGATTTTCTTTGTCTTTTTGTAACTTTGTCTTTGTTGAGTTTGTGTTGCCCTTATGTTTTTTATACCTAAAAGGGTTCAATGCTGCAGACACTTAGCCTTGGTATTTTTAACAAGAAGATATAGCACCTATCCTTTTTATCATTTCTTTGCTTTTCACTTGACTTTATAAGCCTGTTTGTGGATAATATTTAAGGCTTAGGGAACATTTGGTGTAGGCTGTTCACACCCGTCTATGAGACAATTTTATTTTTTCTTAACAAGTCTCATGGAGTTGTATTGATCTAGGAACTCACCCCTTATATAGGCTCATTCAACCCTTGAACCTATTGAGCGATGTGGCCTGGGAGCTCATCCCCTTACATGGCCTTGCCATGGAGTTTTTTGCTAGGTTCTCAACCTGATCTTAGGATAGAAAGACAAGTTTGACAAAACAACTTCATTCATTCAAGCAATACTTGCTTTTTTACAAAAGGTGTTCATAGTGTTGTTCGAAATACATTTTGATACAAACCAAACTTTCCTCTTCTAAGCATGGAACCTTTTCAGGGTTTTGCCATTCCAATGTCTTGGAAGCCTTTTGCCTTCTGAATCTGCTAGCTTGTAGGATCCACCCTTGTGTGCTTCGAGGATGGTGTATGGACCTTCCCATTTTGGGCCAAGCTTTCCTTGATTTTCCTTTTTACTAGCTGCATTGTTTCTGAGGACCAGATCTCCTGGCTTAAATCGTTCATTCTTGACTTTCTTGTTGTAGTAGGCTTCCATTCGTTGCTTGTATTTGGCTTCTTGGATTGCAGCTTGATCTCGTGCTTCCTCTAGGAGTTGTAAATTCAACATGGTCTCTTTTTGGTTTGTTTCGGGATCCATGTTGACAATTCTTTGGGTTACAACTCCTATCTCAGCGGGGATCACAGCTTCGGATCCAAATACCAAGCTATAATGTGTTTTCTTATGGCTTGTTTTTTCGGTTGTTCTTATTGCCCACAGAACACTAGGCAATTCTTCAAGCCAGTTGCTTTCGTATCTTCCCAGTCTTGTCTTGATGCCTTCCACTATGCTTCTATTTGTTCTTTCAACCTGACCGTTTGATTGCGGATAAGCCACTGAGCTAAAAACCTGATCGATTTTGTATTCTTTGCACCAAACGCTGAAAGGATTCTCAGCAAATTGCCTTCTGTTATCAGTGACAAGTATTCCCGGCAATCCATAACGGCAAATGATGTTCTCCCAAACAAAGTCAATGACCTGTTTTCCCGTAATCTTAGCAAGTGGTTTGACCTCGGGCCACTTGGTGAAATAGTCTATCGCCACCAGCAAGAATTTTACTCCACCTTTGCTTGGGGGAAATGGACCAACAATGTCCATCCCCCATTTATGGAATGGCCATGCCGAGGTTATCGGGACTAAGTCATGCTTAGGACTTTTTGGGATTGGTGCATGAATCTGGCAAGCATCACATTTTTTCAATTCTTCAGCTGTATCGCGATGCATTGAGGGCCAGAAATATCCAAGGTTCATGAGCTTTGCAACCACCGACCTAGCTCCAAAGTGAGCTCCGCATACACCTTCATGAATTCCCTTGATCAAATACTTACTTTGTTCGGGACCAACACATCTTAGCAAGGGAGCAAGGTAACCCTTTTTGTAAAGGGTCTCTCCTTGTAGTGTGTATTGCCTTGCCTTGATTTCAACCCTTTTAGCTTCCACTTGATCATTGGGTAATTCACCATTTTTAAGGAACTTTTTTATGGGAGTCATCCAGTTTGGATCTTCTTCGGTAACTACATCTTGAACTTCCAATTCATCGATCGATGGAGTCTTCAATACTTCTACCAGCACCTTCTTGGTAATGTGGTCAAAAGTGAGAGATGCAAGCTTACTTAAGGCATCAGCCTTTTTGTTTTGAGACCTGGGGATCTGTTTGACGTTGCAAGCTTGGAAGGTACTCATCAGTTCCTTGGATTTTTCTCTGTATTTTTTCATGTTGGGCTCTTTAGCCATGTAGCTATCATTCACTTGGCTTGAGACCAGCAACGAATCTGTGAACACTTCAAGCTTTTCAATCTTCATCTCTTTAGCCAGCCTTAGGCCAGCTATTAGTGCCTCGTATTCAGCCTCGTTATTGGTGGTCTGAAAATCAAAACGGAGAGCATATGTGAATTCCAACCCTTCTGGGTTGATCAAAATTAGCCCAGCCCCTGACCCTTCAACGCTTGAAGCCCCGTCGGTAAAAAGCTTCCAGGCTTCAGGGTTGGAAGGTTCAGTGGTGGTAGCGTTTACTTCAGTGATCGCCTGGTTTGGGACTTCCACATTGAAGTCAGCCAAGACTTGGGCCTTGATAGCTTTTCTTGGGACATAGGTGATGTTATGTTCACCCAGTTCTATGGCCCATTTGGCTAATCGCCCCGAGTTTTCAGGTTTTTCAAGCACACTCTTAATAGGTTGGTCGGTGACCACTTGTATGGGGTGTGCTTGGAAATACCTTCGAAGCCTTCTAGCTGTTTGAAATAGGGCTAGGGCAAGTTTTTCAAGGGGAGGATATTTCGTTTCAGCTAATTTTAATGTCTTGTTGAAAAAATAAACGGGTACCTGGGCCTTGTCTCGCTCAATGGTGAGGACTGCACTGATGTCCTCGTCAGCAATTGAGAGGTACACCGATATTAACTCCCCAGTTTTTGGTGCCGCAATATCTGGTAGGGAAGCTAGATGTTGCTTCATTTGGTTGAAAGCTTCTTCAGCTTCTTCAGTCCATTTGAAATTCTTCTTGTCTGAGCAGTTCTTGAGCATTTTGTAGAAGGGCAGGGATCTTTCGGCCAACTTTGAGGTAAAACGCTTCAAGGCTGCAAGCTTCCCGTTTAAGCTTTCAACCTCCTCCTTGGTTTTTGGTGGTTTGGTTTCAAGGACGGCTTTTACTTTGTTTGGGTTGGCTTTGATGCTTTGTTTTCCAACAATGTGACCCAAGAATTTTCCCTCCTCGAATCCAAATGAGCATTTTTCCGGATTAAGCTTCATGTTAACCTTTCTGAGGTTCTTGAAAGTTTCTTGAATATCATCGAGCATTTGATATTCCCTCTTGCTTTTGATCACCAAGTCGTCGACGTATGCCTCCATGTTTTTACCGATTTGGCTTGCAAAGGCTTTGTCAACGAGTCGTTGGTAGGTTGCTCCGGCATTTTTGAGACCAAAAGGCATCTTTTGATAACAAAAGATCCCTTTATCTGTGTGAAAGGTTGTTTTTTCCTCATCCTCTTCCTTCATGAGGATTTGGTGGTAACCTTTGTATGCATCAAGAAAGCATTTGAACGAGTAACCGGTGAGGGAGTCAACTTTGAGATCGATTTCCGGCAGTGGATAGCAATCCTTAGGACAAGCCTTGTTAAGATCCTTGAAATCTATGCACATCCTCCATGAGTTGTCGGGTTTCTTGACCATAACCGGGTTTGCAACCCATGACTGGTACTTGACTTCCCGGAGAATGCCGGCTGACACAAGCTTTTCAACCTCTTGGCAGGCTGCCAGACTTCTCTCGGGTGCTAGGCTTCTTTTCTTTTGGACCACAGGCTTGACATCCGGTGGTATTCTTAACTCGTGTTCAGCAATGTTCCGAGGGATTCCTATCATATCTTCTGGACACCAAGCGAAGACATCGCTGTAATGTGTTAGCAGTTTTTTGAGATACGAAAGGGTCTCTTGAGAAAGGTTTGGATTGACCCTTATCCTTTGTTCAGGGTACTTGGGGTTTATGACCAACCTTTGCCTGTATTCCTCACTGTTTGAGCTTTCACCTTCAACCATGTAAGCTTCTTGAGAGGGTTGAAGGGTTGCTATGCCCCTCTCGGTAGGAAATTTGACTGTGCCATGGCCAACAGACACGGCCATGTAGAAAGCACAATGCCCGGGTCTTCCGATGATTACGTCATAGCTTGAGGGGATGTTGATAACCACAAAGGTTAGTGGTTGGGTTCTTTCTTTCAAACCTTCGCTGAAACGAACATTAAGTGTCAGTTGCCCTAAAGGCTTGAGGGGTATATCGGCGATACCTTTTATAGCGGTTCCAGAGGGTTGAAGCCTTGAACGTTCTTCATTGCTCAAACGGTTGAAGAATTTCTCGAACATGATTTCAGTGGCTGCCCCAGTGTCTATGTATGCCCTACATGTTTGTAACGTTCCCACGGTAGCTTCTACCACAAGAGGATTAGAGAGAGGGTCTTTCTCCGTTGGGGGGAAGCAGACACACTGAAGCTCCCAAACTTCCAACCGCTGTCTTTTATGAGGAACCCTTCCATCGAAATCCACCATATTGACTTCCTTACCCTTTCCTTCAGCCATTTTGTCCCGGACTCCCTTTACCAAATGAGAGAGTTCTCCGGACTTAACGGCCTCTTCAATTCTTTTCTTGATTTGGAAGCAATCATTGGTGTGGTGACCTTTTTCTTTGTGAAACTCACAGTATTGGGTGGAGTTCTCGTTTTTCCTGCTTTTGGGGAGAGGCCTAGGAGGCCGAAAGTTTTGCTTAACCTCTTCCGTTGCAAGGATTTCTTGAGGGGTCTTTGTGAGGGGAGTGAAACTTATGCCTTTCTCCCTGCTTGAAGGGTTCCTACCTTCAGACCTTCAAGGGTCTGAACCCTTTGACCGCCTATCATAGGAGTTAAAGTTTCCCCTTTTTCTAGCCGGACTATTGCTTCGCCATCCGGATCCCCTTTTTCTTTGTTCTTTAATGTCTACCGCCTCCTCTCCCCGGATGTGGGCTTCAGCCCTTTCGAGAGCTTCTTCCAAGGTCTTGGGCAAGGACTTGTTGAAATCTCTTGTGAGATACTTAGAGGTGATGGCATTCATGAAACCGGCCACTCTCATTTTCTCATCTGCCCCCACATAGGTCAGACCTTCCTTTTTGTATCGTTCAATGAATGCGCGAAGACTTTCATCATCACGCTGTTTTATCTGGAAGATTACTGTTGCGTCTTTAACATAACGCCTTTGTTGGGAGAAATTGGCCAAAAAACCCTTGCTAAGGTCGTCAAAGCTTCGAACGCTTTGAGCAGGTAGGTCATTGAACCAGATTCTGGCTGATCCAACAAGGGTTTGCATGAACATTAGGTAACATTCAGCGTTTGACCATTTCTCTATCCTTGTTGCACCGGCAAAGATCTGAAGATGGTCCTCAGGATCTGAAGATGGTCCTCAGGATCCTCAGTCCCATCATACGTCCTGATGTGGGGTGGCATCTTGATCTTTGCTTGGAAATCATAATCGGCTATTTGCTTTGAAAAGCATGAAAGGTTACTCGGCTTATATGGTTTAGCCAAGTCTTCTTCAGCCCTTGCATCCACATTATTGCCATTGCCGTTATTTCCCTGAGTGGCTAGCACCTGATTAATAAAGTGTTGCCACGGGAAGTTGGCCATCATGTTGGGCATGAGGTTGAAGCCTTGAAGGCTTCCTGGGCCAACTGAGCAGTTTATTCCGAGGGGAGTGCTCATAGCAGCATTTCGTGCCAAAGGGAGCACGGACAGAGCTTGCTCCCACGTGGTTGTTATAGATGCTGGATAGCTTGTTACTGGGGACTGTAGGAGCTGGTCAAGGGTTAGCTCATGTCCCAAAGGAGCACCACTAGTAATCGGTTAGGAAGAGAAGATAGGATGCACCGTAGGATTTGTCATAGTGGACAGATAAGGGTGAGGGTTTGAAGGATTACTGGGACCAGCCTCACTTCTTGTTGTGAAAGGAGGGGGAGGTGGTCGGGGAGGTGGTCCGGGAGACAACGTTGGTTCAGGTTCATCATAGTCTAAACGAATCCTCACTCCTTTCTCTCTTTCTTTACTCACATGTTGGTTGAGAAGGGACCTCAACTCAAGGAAATTGTTGGCAACCCCTTCAGGGGTGAGTTCAACACGTGTTGGGGCGTCAGAGACACCGATATTGGGAGATGGAACCCCGGATCTAGACGGAGTTGGTGTGTTGAAGGTGAGGAACTCGGGTGTGCTCCCCGGAGTTGAGAAAGAAGTTGGTATAGCCACGTGAGCTTGGCTACTACCCGGAGTAGAAGTGTTTGGAATCTGATTTACTTCTTCCGGGGATCCACATTCAGACATGGTGATTTTAAGTGAAGAGAGCTACACTACTAGGTCTTTTTGAGAAGAAATAGCGGCGTAGCCCCACGGTGGGCGCCAACTTGTTGATGCAACAAATATAAGACCAACGGTGGTAGCTGGGCTGGTTAGGCAAAAGGGTTGAAGGGTTCAACTTTGCCTAACGCAGGTCGTGGGGTCCCCCCACGTTTGCAAGATGTGGAAGGAGGTTCGCTAGTTTATTTTTGTTATTTGATGAAGATCCTTCTCTGAAGTATATCCAGATTCGGATGTGGGAGCAAATAGAATGTGTGTGGTGGATGTGAATAGGAGTGACTCGCATATAAGCAAGTACTCAATATGAATGACCAGAGATTAGAGAATCAGAGCTAGCCAGGAGATGTTTTCTGAAGTAAATGAAGTGTCAATTTATAGGAAAAGACATCTCCCGAAGTAGAATTCATTTGACTAGTGATCCTGTTTGCAGTGAGGGGCTTACCCGTTTTGGGGGTTAAAGCCTTTTGACCCCTGGATAATAGCGTGTGTTTTGCAGACCTGCTTTGCTTTTGCGGCTGTGAGTTGGTGAAGCAATCCCTGGATGTGACTGGCCACTGTTTCCGTATTGCTTTTCCCCATCTCATAGCTTTTCAACCATTGAACCGTTTAACCCTTTGAGCATTTGCGTATTTAGTCATTTTATTTAGTCTTGGGCTACCCCCGTCATCAATTATTATTATTATTATTATTATTATTATTATTATTATTATATTATTATTGTTATTATTATTAGTATTTTATTATAATTAATTTAACTACTTCACTCATATGGCCCTTATAACTTCTAAAATATGATGTTTTATAAAACAATGAATATGTTATTAGAACAAGAATATTGGTGTCTACATTTTGACCAATGTCTCATTAAAAACAGAGTAAGTTCAAATATAATGTATTTTTATATTTTAATTATTAAACGGTTCCTACGCTCGCCCAAAATACCTCATATTTCCATCGGTCAACTTACCCATGATGCATCCTTTTAATAACATAAGTTTTTATATACTTTATTTTTATAAATAAAATTTTTGGGAATGTTACATCCTCCCAACCTTGTTTTAAATCTCGTCCTCGAGATTCACAGAAATGTGGAGGAATACCTTTAATTTTTCATTGATCCTAGTATATTCTGGTCTTTGCTTTGAACTTTGACCAAAACTATTCTCTATGTTTTGAGACTCTTATCTTCTCAAGAGTTCTTAGTGAAGGTAAAAATTACTCTTATTAGATGTTTTGTGTTTTAGCAAAATTTTTAGTTACAGGTTTCCTAATGCGTCAATAATCTAAAGTAACGCAAGAAAAATTCTTATACTTTTGATGGCGTCCCAACTTAAAGAGTTCCCGTCGTTTGTCGAGACGGATGATCAAACGAAATAGTGTTTGATACTGGAATTATAGATGTATACGAGATATTCCTGCTAAATAAATCTAATTTTTATTATTGACACACCGGTTCGTGATTTATCCCTAATTGTCAATCATTATGGTCTGTGGATTTCCTTATAGATATACATATCCATGGAATCATATATTTCACATATTAAAATATACACACCATTCATAATGTCTATGTATTTAACATATTCATATTTACAAAAACAGGTCATGGTACTATTTAGGGAATTCCATTAACATAACATATACCCCATCTTACCCGGTCTCACCGGAGAGGTACCCCCAACTTACCCGGACAAGCTGGAGAGTCTACTACAACATACCCAGTCTTGCCGGAGAGGTAATTATCATTGTATTTCCCATAAATAGAATTCTCTCAAATCATGATTTTAAAAATTCATCATTTATTACGACTTGCATCAAGAAACAAGGGAATTAGTATTCTCATGATGGATCATATTCTAGAATCGAGTAGTACTAATAAACAAGAAATAATAGTGGCCAGGTGTTATTGCTTATTTATCACACTTGCAGCAAGATGGAGCTCTTTCTCACGTTCGTTTCGCCTGGTCGCACGCCCAAAACGGACCCCCGTAGCCCAAGTTAGAGCCATTTTAGTGAAGGCCCTTTTGTTACACGATCTTGGGCCTCCAAATACAAAATAGCCCGCTCCTCCACACTTGGGCCTGCATCATGAAAATTGCTAGTTATGAACGAAAACAAGGAATAGTGTATATGATTTCGGTAATCATTAACACTAAGGGTAAGAAACTTGAGGAAATTCCAGTAGTGTCAGAATATCCGGATGTATTCCCAGAAGAGCTACCAGGACTACCACCGGATAGAAAGGTAGAGTTTAGAATTCATCTAATTCCTGGAACTACACTGATAGCTAAGGCACCTTATCGGTTAGCACCCACCGAAATGTTAGAACTGAAAAAGCAGTTAGATGAATTATTAAGCAAAGGATTCATACAACCTAGTTCATCCCCGTGGGGAGCACCGGTGTTGTTTGTGAAAAAGAATGATGGTTTAATGCGAATGTGTATCGATTATAGGGAATTGAATAAGGTTACAATTAAGAATCGATACCCATTACCTAGGATTGATGACCTTTTTGATCAACTTCAAGGAGCTAGGTATTTCGCTAAGATAGATTCCAAATAAGGTGGGGAGGATGTAAAGACCAGCAAAAATATCCCACAACACTTCGTAAGTAGAAACCCGGGCCCCTAAAACCCTAATCCTTGTGAAAAACCAAGAAAATCAAATTTTATTGGTCGCGTAAGGGTTAAGCCAAGCTTCCGGCCACGTGTCTGACACGTGGCAGACCTACGGCATGACACGGCAGCCCTAGCTGTAGCTAGGGTGCCCTCGCTGGCCACGTAAGATTTCCTTAAGGTTTACGCGGGCCGCGAGAGACTCATTTTTCCGCTATAAATTGGACGTGCATGGGGCATTCATCTGTGTTCAAAAAATCTTTCAAAACATCAACCATTCTGCTTATAAACGAGTGTTTTAGGGTCGATACGCTGCTACGATTACAGGGTAATAACTCGATCACAACTATGATACAATGTCCGATCGATTGAAACGGATTCGATGAATGTTTAAGTGCTGCCCGAATTCGGGCTATACTTTGTCATTTGTCGTGAGGGTTTTGATTTCGTGAGTTTATCGTAAATGTTGTATTAAGTTACTAATGTAGTTTTGTGTGCATTGTTATTTTAACTAGGTTACCGGGCTTAATCAGCAGGCTAAACTCTGTCCAACTAAACTTACAATGTGAGTCATTCTCATTTTATTAAAACTGTTTTACCAAACCTCAAATTATTTTCAAGTTATATTTTACAGGGGGTAAGTCTTTTTTATCTTAAATTACTGGCAGTAAGTGGGGTATTGTGCACATTACTATTGTTTTCTCACTTTTAGGTGGACGAACCTAAACAGTGATAATCGTCACTATTGGGTGAAAGGACCCAATGGTGGTATGACCATAGTCACCAGGGTGTGACACTAGACCAGATAATTTTAAGATAGAGGCAATTGTAATCGCTCTTAATCCTGTAAATTATAACACTGTGTCGTTTTATACAAATTGAATGACTTGCCAGTATTTCCCCGCTGATAAAATCTTTTTAAACATGTTTCAGGTGATTTACTGTGAACAAGAAAAAGTGTCGTATAGCACTACCATCTTGGATAAAGTGGCCAGTAAATAAATAAACATGGTTTTGTAAACAGGGAATTTCCCGTGAAATTCCTTTATTGTAACTACGGGGTTTGTCCAAAAATGTGAAATAAAATAATTGGGCATTTTTCAGTTAAACGATCATGTTAAGATTTCCGCTGCCAAATTAAATACCATAATAAAATACCACGGGTTTTCTATCTCGCGGCAATCGAACCATGAAACTGGGTCGGGGGCCGTGACATTTTGTAAAAATAATTTGCAAAAAGGTTTACAAAAATGAGATTACTCACAAAAAGGGTTTACAAAAAGGAGATTACTCATGGTACTATTTAGGGAATTCCATTAACATAACATATACCCCATCTTACCCGGTCTCGCCGGAGAGGTACCCCCATCTTACACGGACAAGCTGGAGAGTCTACTACAACATACCCAGTCTTGCCGGAGAGGTAATTATCATTGTATTTCCCATAAATAGAATTCTCTCAAATCATGATTTTAAAAATTCATCATTTATTACGACTTGCATCAAGAAACAAGGGAATTAGTATTCTCATGATGGATCATATTCTAGAATCGAGTAGTACTAATAAACAAGAAATAATAGTGGCCAGGTGTTATTGCTTATTTATCATACTTGCAGCAAGATGGAGCTCGTTCTCACGTTCGTTTCGCCTGGTCAAATGCCCAAAACAGACCCCCGTAGCCCAAGTTTGAGCCATTTTAGTGAAGCCCCTTTTGTTACACGATCTTGGGCCTCCAAATACAAAATAGCCCGCTCCTCCACACTTGGGCTTGCATCATGAAAATTGCTAGTTATGAACGAAAACAAGGAATAGTGTATATGATTTGGGTAATAATTAAAACTAAGGGTAAGAAACTTGAGGAAATTCCAATAGTGTCAGAATATCCGGATGTATTCCCAGAAGAGCTACCAGGACTACCACCGGATAGAAAGGTAGAGTTTAGAATTCATCTAATTCCTGGAACTACACTGATAGCTAAGGCACCTTATCGGTTATGTTGGATCGGTTCCGTGACCCTAAACAGTCAGTAAAGGCCGTTCATCATCATTTACTAAGGCGGAATCAAAGTAAACAACGTCAAACAGCTTGTTCCTTTTAATTTTCTTCTCTATTACTAATTTCTGAGTCTTTACAATGAATTCTGATGAAAATTCTGCAGCACCTTGACTCACACACACAATCTGGTCCGTTTCAAATGAACCTAGACAACTCCTATATATAGGCATTTGCTATTTCGTTTGAGGCTGACACAACCATGTTCAAACGAAACACTAGTACCAATTTCGTTTGAACTTGGTCTTTGCCATCTTCAAACGAAACCACAAGCTTACAACAAAACTAACCCTAAATCAATCCCCATTGTGTGCTCATTTATCTAAACTAGACAATAGACAGTAAATGCACCAACAGACTCCCCCTTGGATGTTGACGAAGTCTTTGGCGTCGAGTCTTTAGTCTTTGTCTCTTTCCAAATTTTGTCTTGACATTGTAAAGCTCCCTTCAATCTTTATCTTCAAACATTAATCTTCAATCTTCCCTTTGAATGTTGATCCAGAATTCTGACTACCCCTTTCACAGACTCCCCCACTCGATAAGCTATGGCTTTAAATTCTGGTTCAAACTTTGACATTTTGTTGCCATGGGGAACTACATTCCTGCATAGTCTCTACCCAAAAATAAGATATATGACAATAACAGTTTCAATCCAAAACTTACCTTTCAACCACAATTGATAGTCTAACCAGTGTTTAGAAATCCACTTAAGTATTCAGATCCAAGTTAATGACCCTGACTACTTAATTAATCTACCAAGTCCAACTTAATGACCTTGGTTTATCAGAGATAATTCACACTGACATTTTGTTCAATTTATCTGAAAATTTTCTGAAAATTACAAGTTTCAAGTTAATGAACTTATCATGTTTTAGCTCCAAACTCATCATCCAGCCCAGAAACTTCCTGCATCTGCTTCAAATCGAATCTGAAGATCAACTATCCACTTTGGTTTGTCAAAAATAAAGCAGAAGTATAAAATCTTTTTGGATTTTTAATAAAGCTTCTAAACTAGAAATGAATGCAATAAAAGTAAACTATTTACAAACATATTTTTGGTTGAGCGTGTTAGGGAATCATATCAGCTATTCGACAAATCACAAGTACCATTAAGCTTTAATTTCATACTCAGAATTAAACAATTCGCTTAGATTGTCGATATACTGATCCACTTAAATTTTCACACAATTTTCAATCTGTCCAGGATACGAATTTAGTGTTTTAGAGACTTAAACTTATACGTGTGTCCCACCTCTTGAATATACTCCCGTATCCAGATCCCAATATTCAGTCTTACAGGTGAGTATACCACAAATGATATATGTAGGGGAATAAATTAAGAAACGTACGAAACCGTGAGAGCTCAGGTCAGAACTACCGTTCAGCAGAGAGATCACGAATCGACTTGGGTGTGTCCCCTTTAGAGGATCTTTTATTACAGCAGCATTGCTAAGCAATTTTATTGTCTTATCATTTATGCTGAGGGAGATGCTATGTTTCAAGCATTGCGGAAAGTATTATTCGAGGACTAGGTCAGAACTTCCATTCAGCAGAAGTCCCGGAATACTACCCCAGATATCACTGAGTATAAAGACCTAGTATATCAGAAAAAGGAATCTTTCAAACAAGATTTTAGGGGTTACCTATATATCCAAGTAGTGTTCCCCACGAAATAAGTAAGTAAAGATTTAGGTTTATATCCCGAACAAACCTACTAAATGTGTAAAAACCTATCGGCACATCATCAGCGAGATTGTTTAACCTTTTAAACATTACATTTCTTTAGCATACCGTAACTGTCAAGCCGATGTACTATCATTTTCCCTTTTTACACAAGCTCTTTTCTGGTTTTCTATTGTTTTTGGATTTTAAAAATATCTCATGTTTTTGTATTTCTGTCATTTTTTATTGTTTTTGTATTTTCTGAAATATTACCCTATACCTCCCCCTAAATACCAAAACAGGTAAAAAAATGACAAACCATTGCAGATTGCTTCTCAACATCATCTACAATGTCTCCTTCATCAATGCCAAGAATCTCTTCCAACACCGATAAAAGCTTCATACCATTCAGTTTTAGCAAATACTGAAACCGTGTTTTATCAAATGCTTTGGTATGTAAATCAGCTTTTTGTTCGTCAGTGTGGATTTTCTCAATTCGTATCAACTTCTTCTCGAAACAATCGCGAATGAAGTGATGACGAATTTCAATGTGTTTGGTTTTAGCGTGGTGTACTAGATTTTTAGTAATGTTAATCGCTGCCTCATTATCAACAAAGATAGGGGTGTTTAGAAATTGCAAACCGTAGTCGCGCATCTGTTGCTGGATTCACAAGATCTGTGAGCAGCAACTGCTAGCAGATACATACTCCGCTTAACATGTGGATAAAGCCACAGAGCTCTGCTTTTTTGCATTGCCAGGTAACCAATCGTGATCCGAAAAACTGGCACTCTGCTGTTGTTGATTTAGCATTAACTTTGCAGCATCCGAAATCGGAATCGGAATAACCTTCGAGCGTGAAGTCGCCTTCTCTTGGATACCACAACCCCAATGATGGAGTTCCTTTCAGGTAGCGTAATATCCTTTTCACAATCACCATATGCGAATCTCTAGGGTTAGATTGAAATCTTGCTGCGAGGCAGGTTGGGTACATAATATCGGGTCTTCAAGCTGTCAAATACATCAGCGATCCGATCATGGAAAGATACATCGTTTCATCTACCTTCTCTCCGGGGAGATCAGGGTTTATCCCATGATTCGTTGCTAATGGGGTGGAGGCTGGAGTAGAACCTGACATCCCGAATTTCTCCAAGATATCATGAACATACTTCGTTTGATGTATGAAAATTCCTTTAGGTAGTTGATCAACCTGCAATCCCAAAAAGAATTTCATCTAACCCATCGATGACATTTCGAATTTCTGCTTCATAACACTTTTGAAATCTTTGCACAAATTTTTATTTGTTGACCCAAATATGATGTCGTCCACGTATATTTGAACTATCAAAAGATGTCTGTCGACCTCTTTGGTGAAGAGAGTGGCATCCACTTTTCCACGGATGAAGCTGTTGGCTAGCAGGTGTTGAGACAATGTCTCGTACCAAGCTCTCGGGGCCTGGTGTAAACCATACAGCGCTTTGTCTAGCAAATAGACCTTGTCTTTGTGGATTGGATCGGTGAAGCCCGGTGGCTGACCGACATATACCTCCTCTTTTACCTTCACATAGAGAAACGCCGATTTTAAATCTAACTAATAAACTTTGAAGTTTTTCCAAGATGCAAATGCTAGGAAGATTCTTATCGCTTCTAGTCTAGCAACCGGAGCATATACTTCAGTAAAATCTATACCCTCCTACTGACTGAAACCCTGGACTACGAGTCGAGCTTTGTTGCGAACCACAACTCCTCTATCGTCTCTCTTACACTTGAACACCCACTTGGTGTTTATCTTCCTTTGACAATCAGGCAAGTCTACTAACTTTCACACTCCCAACTTTTCAAATTGGCTCAGTTCCTCCTGCATCGCATTGACCCAAGAATCTTCAGTAAGCACCTCTTTGTAAGTCCTTGGTTCAACCTGCGAGATAAAACAACTCAATGAGAATTCAGTTTGTAAAGGAACAACTTTTGTATAGAAACATGTAAGCCCTTTATCAAGTTGTCTTCGAGTACGGACGCCTGTCTGCAATTCTCCAATGATCAATTCCTCTGGATGGTATGAAAGAGTTCATGGCATCACTTCGCCTGAAACATCTACATCGCCTTCCAGATTAGTAACATTCTGATTTGCACCTTGTTCACTGACTGGGTTTGTTTGACTTGAAATCTGAATTTGCTCCCCCTCAGAATCTGAATCACCACGATCAAATACTGGCATGTTCTCAGATTCTTGATTATCATTCTGTGCCGACTGATTATCTTGAGCAACTTCATTTTGTTGGACATCATCATGTTCTCCAGCATTGCTTGGACCTACTTCATCGTCGTTCAAAGCTTGTCGTGGTCGTCTTGAATACTCAGCTGGGAACCTTTCCTACGATTCTTCATACTCTCTCAGAATATCCAACTCATCAAAGAAATCTTCTTCTTCTTCCTTTTCTTCTTCCATGTCAAATGAATCCCACAATTTATCATAATTAAAACGCTATGAGTCACCGGGATTCTGAGGCGGCATAGTATACCCCTGACACTCAACATGTTGTGCTTCGATGATCTGCTTCAGGCTTGGAACAAAAACTCCTCTTTGTGGACTTGAGTAACCCACAAATATTCCTTCAATACTCTTCGGACTAAACTTACCAAAAGGCTCTAGAACTGTACAATGAGACCCAAACGGTTCTAAAAACTTCAGGTTCGGTTTACGGTTATTGATCAACTCAAAGCATGTCTTGTTGAATTTCTTTACAGTGAGAACCCGGTTGAGTGTATAGCATGCGGCGGAAACTGCTTCTGCCCAAAAATTTATCGGTAGCTTTGAATCAGCAAGCATTGTTCTGGCCGTTTCGATTAGCGTCCTATTTTTACGTTCTGCAACTCCATTCTGTTGCGGTGTGTACGGAGCACTAAACTCATGCAATATACCTCTTTCATCACAAAATTCTTCCATCTTGTTATTCTTGAACTCAGTACCATTATCACTTCTAATTCTTTTGATACGCCTTTGATACAGATTTTCAATCTTTCTGAACAACGCCATCAAACTATCAAACGTTTCATCTTTCGACTTCAAGAATGACACTCACGAAGATCTGGAATAATCATCAGTAACCACAAGACAGTAGAGATCCCCTGTAATACTTTTGACGTTTACTGGACCAAACAAATCCATATGTAGTCTCTCTAATGGTCTGGAAACTGAATTGACTTGCTTTTTAGGGTGTGACTTTTTCTTCTGCTTGCCTTTGATGCAACTAATGCACTCCCCTTCCAGATGAAAACCTTTGACATGAACACCTATAACCAAATCATTGTGCACCAAGTGATTCATTTTTCTAAGATGTATATGCCCCATCTTCCGATGCCACAACTTTGATTCTTTCTCTGTTGCTCTAGACACAAAACAATGAGCCTGACCCGTGGTTGTAGTAGCTACACTCATGTCCAACACGTACAGATCATTCACTCTAGGTGCCCTCATGATAACCCATTCTTCAGGGATAACAAATCATGGCTTCAAGATCAAACATTCTTTGTCTGTGAAGTGAGTGGTATACATCCTGTCACAAATCTACGAGATACTCAGCAGATTATTCTCCAGCTTAGCAATGTAGTTAACTCTTTCAAACGTAACGATCCCATTGGATAACGTTCCTTTACCAACAATTCTACCACCTTGGTTTCCTGCGAATCCCACATAACCACCATTGAAATTTCTAACATCGTTCACAAACACCTTCTTTTCAGCAAACCTTTTGTTTTGAACATTCTTTTTCTGATAATTCTTACCACCCTGATAACCACCCGACCAATTGTTTCGATTGTTGTTATATAAACGTGGTGGAACAACATGTTTCTTGTAGTAAGCTTTATCTTTTTCAAAATTCATTTGCCTTTTTGCATTTTTCAAACTTTCAACTTCTGACACATCAATCTCAACCAACTTGAAAACATTTTTCAGTTTGTTCACATTAACATTCTCTAATGGAAAATCACAATCCGAATACAACTTATCAGATCCAGCCATCTTGTACATCACAAGACCCGGTTCATCACCTAAGTTGTTGGATTTTGATTTTGGAATGTATTTGTCCAAGAAACATTCATCTTCCTCAGTAGTGTCATTTTCAGATTTTAGAACATTTTCAACCACACTTTTTACCACTTCAGTTTGGACACTATCGTCATTGGATGATGAAGAAAATGTCACATCAATTGAATCAGGAAGTTTCACTTCATTTTCATCTTCAAGATTAACCAACCCAGATTGCTTTTTCGAATAATTGTCTAGAACTGGTGGCGGAACTTGATGAAACCCGACCCCAGTTCCATCACAGTATACATCTTCGCCTGCTTTGTTTTTCCCGATGGGTTTGGGAACAATGTGTTGCAAAACAAAGCTTGCAAAGCTGTAACTGTTCAATTTCAAATTGATACGCTCATTCTCAATCTTAGCTTCTTCAAACTGAAGCTTCAATTTAGCAATCTCATCCAATTGTTGATTGATTAATTCTTCTTTGATCCTCAAAACACTTTGTAAGTGACAATTTTCTTTGTATGTTTTACCATTTCTATCATCATTATCTTTAACCATGCTTTTAAGCTTCTCAAATTTTTCAGTAATCTGACGATTTTCAAGAACTACCCTCTCATTTTCTTTCCTAACCTTTTCCTGATCAATTTTATCATTTTCAATTTTGTTAGTTAATTCTTTTACTCTGTCGTTCGAAGCTTTCAACATTTTATCACGGTTAAGGATCTGATCCTCAACACTTCGGACTCTAGCAGTCAGATCATCAATCTTCTTACCTTTGAGATAAGTGTTTGTACTACAAACTTTGCATTCTTTGATGCAATTTTTGCAGTCACCATCACCACTGACTTTCTTACCTGACTCAGTTGTTGACACGTTTGAACTGTCCTGGCTTTTAGACTCAGAAACGGATTTAGAGTCTACCTCAAGTGCCTTAGCAGCCAGCACCTTGTCAGCCATCTTTCCCATGTTTTCAGCATTCAACTTTTGAGTTGTGTCAATGATTCCAGTATCAACCTTCTTTGACTTCTCTACTTCTTCTTTCTCTTTCTCTTCTTTCTCTTTCTCTTCTCCGTTTCCCCACCATTTTCTTTGACAATAATAATCTTCTTCTTTCATTTCTTTAATTATGGTTTCCATATCAAGAGTGTTATGGTCAATAGCAATGTTTCCATCGGGGTCAAGATAACATTCTCTATCTGGATCCCATCTTCTCGCTCTTTTTGCTTCAAGATAGATACCAGATATTCTGATCATTCTTTGTTGAGCTATCTGCTTTCTGTAAGCATACCTCTGTTCTTCAGGTCTGGTGTCTTTCCAAGGAACAGGTTCAGATTTTGCCATGAATGCATATCCAACCACATCCTCTTCAGGTAACAACTCACTCCAGTCGAAACCTTCATCGTCATGAATCACCGCAAGAGCTCTAGATTTCTCTTTGTTATCCTCAATCTGCTTCATTCTCGACGGCTCCGGTCTATTCTGATGATAAATCGCTTTCTTGTAGTAGTCTTCTCTGAACGGATTTTCAGACTCATCAGCATAAGCATTCCGGCATTCACGTTTAAAGTGACCTTTCTGTTTACACTTGAAGCATGTCACTTTAGACTTGTCAAAGCCTAACTTGGTAGAAGGTCCACCAATAGACTTTCTTCCAGTTATCTCCATGAAACGCTGTGCCCGACGAACTGCACTGGCCATACACCACCTTATGTCGATCAGTTCCATCTCCTCAGGATCAATCTGATCGTAATCTTCATTTGTCAGGTTGGTGTTGCCTATCTTCCCTGCTACAAGGCTTTCATATGATTCTAGCACAGACGCTAAGAAAACCATCTGTTGCTTTGCCGATTCCTCGCTGAAATTTTGAGCGTTCTTTAAGTCTACAGCAATGTTGCATTGAAATAGATTCTTTGCATCAGATTGACTTGAATGTGACGAAGAACCACTGTGAAATCCACTGCTTTGACTTTCTTTGTTTGAAATGTTGGAATTCTCAGCAGAAAAAGCTGTCTTGGGAGATGTATTCTTTGGCATCATGCTTTTTGGATAATACAAATCCAAGTTCTGTTGATAAGACGAGTGATTGACTTTGTGTGTTTTCTTTAACTCCAGCTCGTGACTCTCTAGTCTTTCAATCAGCAAATCTACAGTCAACGCTTCTGGCGGCTTGATAGTATTCTTCAACATTAAGGCATAACATTGCCAATCCATCTCATCTGGCAATGAATCAAACAATTTGTCGACTAGCTCCTCCTGAGAATAGAAAATTTCATGTCTCGCCAGTTCCAGTTTTAGATGCCCAAACCTCTCAATCATTTTACAAACTGGTTCATTCTTTAAACTACCAAATAAATCAAATTCTTTTCTAAGCAGTTTCTTTTTGTTTTTCACTATTTCTGCACTTCCTAAACATTTAGCTTTCAATTTTTCCCAAAGATCTTTAGAACTGTCGTACTCGATCAAAGATATTATACCTTCTCGAACTGATTGAAATAGCAGTGCGATGCATTTTTGCTCAGCAACAAACGATTCTATTTCTTCAGATGTAGTCAAACTTTCACCCTTTTTGCCTCCATCAACGTATCCGTTCTTTAGACTTTTCCAGCTAGAAAAAGCAAAGGCCATCAACCAATCTTCAAACTTCTTGGCCCACCGACTGTACTCTTCGATAGCCATCAACTTTGGAGGTTTGTTATAAGTTCCGAAAGCACTTTCCACACTTAGAACATCCGATAAACTTTTCTTCGTATTCAGCGTATTCTCATTGGTGTTGCTAGGCAAAGTATCATCTCCAGAGTTTCCAGCAAAGGCATACATATCGCTAAACGGATTCATGAATAGATCATCCATCTTGTACGAACCTGAAAAATCAGCAAACACTTAGAAATATTTTTGAATTTGTAAAATGACAGATTCAAACGGAATCTGTTCAAGCGGAATTGTTCAAACGGTATAGTGTCTTTCAAACGAAGTGGCTCTCCTCAAACGAAAACTGTTGTTTCGTTTGAGACAATACTAATCAAGTTTCAAACGATCTACTTTCAAACGAACTGTCTTATCTTCGTTTGAAACTCCACCACTTTCAAACGAACCACTTTCAAACGGAATCCCTCATTTCAAACGATACAAGAGATTACGTTTGAGACTTTTGCAATTTTCAAACGGGATGGTAATGTACAAACGGAAATAACACCAATTTCAAGTGAAGTGTCAGTTTTCAAACGGAAACCAGGCTTCGTTCAAATGTAATAACCTATGATGTCAGCATTTTTCGAACAATTTCAAACGGTATAGGTGTTTTAGATCAGTTTTAAGTCGAATTTTGGTCTCAAACTTTAAAGGATTAGTTAACACAGTATTTCGTTTGATATGTGAAAGTTTCAGGCCATTTCAACCGTGAATTATGTCCGAATCAGAAAAGAAAGGTAGAAATGAGATAATCCGGTAAAATCAAGCTGAATTTGGTATGAACTCCTCGTCCTGAGCTCTGATACCACTTGTTGGATCGGTTCCGTGACCCTAAACAATCAGTAAAGGCAGTTCATCATCATTTACTAAGGCGGAATCAAAGTAAACAACGTCAAACAGCTTGTTCCTTTTAATTTTCTTCTCTATTACTGATTTCTGAGTCTTTACAATGAATTCTGATGAAAATTCAGCAGCACCTTGACTCACACACACAATCTGGTCCGTTTCAAATGAACCTAGACAACTCCTATATATAGGCATTTGCTATTTCGTTTGAGGCTGACACAACCATGTTCAAACGAATCACTAGTGCCAATTTCGTTTGAACTTGGTCTTTGCCATCTTCAAACGAAACCACAAGCTTACAACAAAACTAACCCTAAATCAATCCCTGTTGTGTGCTCATTTATCTAAACAAGACATAAGACTTGAATAAGACGTAGTTAACAGACATTAAATGCATCAATTGGTTAGCACCCACCGAAATGTTAGAACTGAAAAAGCAGTTAGATGAATTATTAAGCAAAGGATTCATACAACCTAGTTCATCCTCGTGGGGAGCACCGGTGTTGTTTGTGAAAAAGAAGGATGGTTTAATGCGAATGTGTATCGATTATAGGGAATTGAATAAGGTTACAATTAAGAATCGATACCCATTACCTAGGATTGATGACCTTTTTTATCAACTTCAAGGAGCTAGGTATTTCTCTAAGATAGAATCTAAATAAGGTGGGGAGGATGTAAGGACCTGCAAAAATGTCCCACAACACTCCGTAAGTAGAAACCCGGACCCCTAAAACCCTAATCCTTGTGAAAAACCAAGAAAATCAAATTTTATTGGTCGCGTAAGGGTTAAGTCAAGCTTACGCGGGGCGCGACAGCTTGGTGAATCTCCGGATAAGCTTCCGGCCACGTGTCTGACACGTGGCAGAACTACGGCATGACACGGCAGCCCTAGCTGTAGCTAGGGTGGCCCTCGCTGGCCGCGTAAGATTTCCTTAAGGTTTACGCGGGCCGCGAGAGACTCATTTTTCCGCTATAAATTGGACGTGCATGGAGCATTCATCTGTGTTCAAAAAATCTTTCAAAACATCAACCATTCTGCTTATAAACGAGTGTTTTAGGTTCGATACGCTGCTACGATTACAGGGTAATAAC
The DNA here is from genome assembly GCA_030545235.1 of Helianthus tuberosus. Classification (NCBI taxonomy): domain Eukaryota; kingdom Viridiplantae; phylum Streptophyta; class Magnoliopsida; order Asterales; family Asteraceae; genus Helianthus; species Helianthus tuberosus. Next base: position 51,946,250 of record CM060364.1, read on the forward strand.
TCGATCACTGCTATGATACAATGTCCGATCGATTGAAACGGATTCGATGAATGTTTAAGTGCTGCCCGAATTCGGGCTATACTTTGTCATTCGTCGTGAGGGTTTTGATTTCGTGAGTTTATCGTAAATGTTGTATTAAGTTACTAACCTAGTTTCGTGTGCATTGTTATTTTAACAAGGTTACCGGGCTTAATCAGCAGGCTAAACTCTGTCCAACTAAACTTACAATGTGAGTCATTCTCTTTTTATTAAAACTGTTTTACCAAACCTCAAATTATTTTCAATTTATATTTTACAGGGGGTAAGTCTTTGTTATCTTAAATTACTGGCAGTAAGTGGGGTATTGTGCACATTACTATTGTTTTCTCACTTTTAGGTGGACGAACCTAAACAGTGATAATCATCACTATTGGGTGAAAGGACCCAATGGTGGTATGACCATAGTCACCAGGGTGTGACACTAGACCAGATAATTATAAGATAGAGGCAATTGTAATCGCTCTTAATCCTGTAAATTATAACACTGTGTCGTTTTATACAAATTGAATAACTTGCCAGTATTTCCCCGCTGATAAAATCTTTTTAAACATGTTTCAGGTGATTTACTGTGAACAAGAAAAAGTGTCGTATAGCACTACCAGCTTGGATAAAGTGGCCAGTAAATAAATAAACATGTTTTTATAAACAGGGAATTTCCCCGTGAAATTCCTTTATTGTAACTACGGGGTTTGTCCAAAAATGTGAAATACAATAATTGGGCATTTTTCAGTTAAACAATCCTGTTAAGATTTCCGCTGCCAAATTAAATACCATAATAAAATACCACGGGTTTTCTATCTCGCGGCAATCGAACCATGAAACTGGGTCGGGGGCCGTGACATTTTTTAAAAATAATTTGCAAAAAGGTTTACAAAAATGAGATTACTCACAAAAAGGGTTTACAAAAAAAGGATTAACTCACATTGCTACTTTAGATATTTCCTTTGTGTATTCCTGGTTATAATCTATTAATTGAACAATGCACATGTGTCAGTATAATAACCCAATTTACATTAGTTATACCCTCCCCAAGACAGAAACTCCAACGACTACGTCGGGCAGAGCCTTGATAGCCGTTACAGAGCACTAGATCAATCGGGCAGCGTATCTAATACGTAACCGGGGGTTAAAATACTTACAACGAGGCAGAGCTTCGCTAATTAGGGGGTATAATGCCCGAGCAGAATTCTATGAATTCAGAATTGAGAGAGAGAATCGAGTTATGAGCGAATTGTGAACCGAAGCTGATCTCATCTATTTATAGGGCTGATCCGCCACTTTCTCACGCCCCGTGAGAGTTTTAGTGAGGGCTTTCGCGGCACGCGAGGGCTTAGGATAGGCCCTAGCCTCGGTTAGTCACTTCTATAGGCTTGCCGGGTGTCACGCCACGTTGCGGGATGGGGTGCGGCCTGGTGTCAAGGGGTCGCGGCCCGCGACAGACTCTTTTGTCTGTGTCGCGCCCCGCGAGCGGCCATATATATTTGTTTTTATTTAATTTTTGTAAAATAAAGGTATTTCAAGGCCGTTTTTCGTATACGGGGTATATTTTAGGATGTCTAGGGGTGTCAGGGGTGTTTTAGGAGGGTTGTTATACTATTTAATAAAATATATAATGCACTCGCGTTAAGCATAGTAACACAATTCAACTTTATCAATATGTCACGAGACAGAACCCCAACGTACTTAGTCGGGCAGAGCCTTGACATGCGTTGGTGGGTCCTAAATCAATCGGACAGGGTATCGACTCAGTGATCAGGGGTTACAACACTTAAAACGGGGCAGGGCTTTATTATTATTATTATGGGATGAATTAAAATTAAAAATAAAAATATAGAAACTGATAGCTAGAGATCGAGAGGAAGAAAAAGAAAGGATGTGTGCCATTTGAATGTTCCAAATGTCTCTATATATACTAGTTGAAATCTTGGAGAATAAGCAAAACTTGATTCCTTCCTCTCAAAGCTAGACACGTAGAATAAGGATAGTTCATGCACGTACACATATAAATTCAATGCATAATCTTTTGATTTCTTTTGTTTTCCATGTAACCACACATGTGTATATGTTATTATTATTATTATTATTATTATTATTATTATTATTATTATTATTATTATTATTATTGTTATTATTATTGTTATTATTATTATTATTATTATATTATTATTATTATTGTTTTATTATAATTAATTTAACTACTTCACTCATTTGGCGCTTATAACTTCTAAAATATGATGTTTTATAAAACAATGAATATGTTATTAGAACGAGAATATTGGTGTCTACATTTTGACCCAGGTTTCATTAAAAACGGAGTAAGTTCAAATATAATGTATTTTTATATTTTAATTATTAAACGGTTCCTACGCTCGCCCAAAATACCTCATATTTCCATCGGTCAACTTACCCATGATGCATCCTTTTAATAACAAAAGTTTTTATATACTTTATTTTTATAAATAAAATTTTTGGGAATGTTACATCCTCCCCACCTTGTTTTAAATCTCGTCCTCGAGATTCACTGAAATGTGGAGGAATACCTTTAATTTTTCATTGATCCTAGTATATTCTGGTCTTTGCTTTGAACTTTGACCAGAACTATTCTCTAGGTTTTGAGACACTTATCTTCTCAAGAGTTCTTAATGAAGGTAAAAATTACTCTTTTTAGATGTTTTGTGTTTTAGCAAAATTTTTAGTTACAGGTTTCCTAATGCGTCAATAATCTAAAGTAACGCAAGAAAAATTCTTATACTTTTGATGGCGTCCCCACTTAAAGAGTTCCCGTCGTTTGTCGAGACGGATGATCAAACGAAATAGTGTTTGATACCGGAATTATAGATGTATACGAGATATTCCTGATAAATATATCTAAATTTTATTATTGACACACCGGTTCGTGATTTATCCCTAATTGTCAATCATTATGGTCTGTGGATTTCCTTATAGATATACATATCCATGGAATCATATATTTCACATATTATAATATACACACCATTCATAAGGTCAATGTATTTAACAGATTCATATTTCCAAAAACAGGTCAGACATTAGGTCATGGTACTATTTAGGGAATTCCATTAACATAACATATACCCCAACTTACCCGGACAAGCTGGAGAGTCTACTACAACATACCCAGTCTTGCCGGAGAGGTAATTATCATTGTATTTCCCATAAATAGAATTCTCTCAAATCATGATTTTAAAAATTCATCATTTATTACGACTTGCATCAAGAAACAAGGGAATTAGTATTCTCATGATGGATCATATTCTAGAATCGAGTAGTACTAATAAACAAGAAATAATAGTGGCCAGGTGTTATTGCTTATTTATCATACTTGCAGCAAGATGGAGCTCGTTCTCACGTTCGTTTCGCCTGGTCGCACGCCCAAAACGGACCCCCGTAGCCCAAGTTAGAGCCATTTTAGTGAAGCCCCTTTTGTTACACGATCTTGGGCCTCCAAATACAAAATAGCCCGCTCCTCCACTCTTGGGCCTGCATCATGAAAATTGCTAGTTATGAACGAAAACAAGGAATAGTGTATATCATTTCGGTAATCATTAACACTAAGGGTAAGAAACTTGAGGAAATTCCAGTAGTGTCAAAATATCCGGATGTAATCCCAGAAGAGCTACCAGGACTACCACCGGATAGAAAGGTAGAGTTTAGAATTCATCTAATTCCTGGAACTACACCGATAGCTAAGGCACCTTATCGGTTAGCACCCACCGAAATGTTAGAACTGAAAAAGCAGTTAGATGAATTATTAAGCAAAGGATTCATACAACCTAGTTCATCCTCGTGGGGAGCACCGGTGTTGTTTGTGAAAAAGAAGGATGGTTTAATGCGAATGTGTATCGATTATAGGGAATTGAATAAGGTTACAATTAAGAATCGATACCCGTTACCTAGGATTGATGACCTTTTTGATCAACTTCAAGGAGCTAGGTATTTCTCTAAGATATATTTGCGCTCCAGATATCACCAGCTAAAGGTACAAGAGGAAGACATACCTAAAACGTCCTTCAGGACTAGGTATGGTCATTACGAGTTTACAGTCATGCCCATCGGGTTAACGAATGCTCCTGCAGCATTCATGGACATGATGAATAGAATCTGTAAACCGTATTTGGATAAATTCGTAATTGTCTTCATCGACGATATACTTATTTATTCCAAAAGCCAGGACGAGCATTGTGAGCACCTACATGCGCTCTTAACTTTGTTAAGTAAGGAAAAGCTTTACGCCAAATTCTCGAAGTGTGAATTTTGGCTACAGGAAGTGCAATTTTTAGGACACATGGTGAACCACGAAGGTATTCACATAGATCCTTCCAAGATAGAAACAATTACAAAATGGAAGGTCCCGCAATCAGCAACGGAAATTAGAAGTTTTCTGGGATTACCTGGATACTATAGGCGCTTTATTAAGGACTTTTCTAAGATAGCTATTCCGTTAACTAAGTTAACCTGTAAAACAGTTAAGTTTGAATAGGGACCCAAGCAAGAAGAGGTCTTTAGGATTTTAAAGCAAAAACTAACAAACGCCCCAATTCTAGCTTTACCAGACGGAACAGAAGATTTTGAAGTTTACTACGATGCTTCAAAGCTAGGATTAGGATGTGTGCTAATGCAACGCAAAAAGGTAATTGCGTATGCATCAAGACAGTTGAAAAAGCACGAGGAGAATTATACGACTCATGACTTAGAGTTAGGAGCAATAATTTTTGCCCTTAAGATTTGGAGACATTATCTGTATGGGAGTAAGTTTACTGTCTATACAGATCATAAGAGTTTAAGATACATATTTGGACAAAAAGAATTAAACATGAGGCAAAGAAGATGGATGGAAATTCTAAGTGACTACGATTGTAATATTCAATATCACGAAGGAAAGGAAAATGTAGTAGCAGATGCCCTAAGTCGTAAGTATCATGAGAAACAAAGACGAGTTCGTGCTCTTAGATTAAGTTTACAATTATATTTAATGGAACAACTAAAGAACATTCAGGAAATAGCAATCAAGGATGATGCTGAAGGAATGAAAAGACGAATAAAGGAACTAGAGTAAGGGGCTGATGGAATTTGGAGATTCCATAAGAACAGGATTTGGGTACCTAAGCAAGGAAATTTAAGAGATAAGATTTTAGAGGAAGCCCATAAATCTAGGTATACCATGCATCCTGGTAATAATAAGATGTACCAAGATTTAAGAAATAATTTCTGGTGGATAGGAATGAAGAAGGACATAGCTAGATATGTTTCTGAGTGTCTAACTTGTTCGCAAGTCAAGGCAGAACACCAGAAACCTTTAGGGTTACTCCAACAGTTAGAAATGCCTGTGTTGAAATGGGAACTAATAACAATGGACTTTGTTACTAAGTTACCCAAGACCAGGAAAGGTAACAATGCAATCTGGGTGATTGTAGATCGACTAACCAAATCAGCTCATTTCCTTCCAATGAAGGAAACTTTTAGCATGGAAAGGTTAGCAAGGTTATACGTAGATGAGGTAGTATCCTTAGATGGAGTTCCACTCTCCATTGTGTCAGATAGGGATAGTCATTTCACTTCGCATTTTTGGACAAGTTTCCAAGAAGCAATGGGGACACGCTTAAAATTAAGTACTGCCTACCATCCCCAAACAGATGGACAAAGTGAAAGGACGATCCAAACTTTAGAAGACATGCTCAGAGCATGTGTTATAGACTTCGGTGGAAACTGGGACGACCACTTACCGTTAATAGAATTCTCCTATAACAATAGTTACCATGCAAGCATCGAGGCTGCCCCATTTGAAGCACTATATGGATGAAAGTGCCGAACTCCAGTTTGCTAGGCAGTAATAGGAGAAAGTCAATTATCAGGTCCCGAGATTGTACAGGAAACCACCGACAAAATAACTCAAATCAAGGAAAGACTAAAAACGGCTCGAGATCTGTTGGTGCACTACGTCTGTCAACTACGTCTTATGTCGAGTCTCGGGTTCGTTGCGAAGATCGGGTTCGTTACGGAGATGTTAAAGCATAATGTCATGATGACATCATCAAGATGACATCATCATGACATCAATTCATAAAAGACAAAAGGATTGGCATGTGAGATTAGATAATTCCGCTCATGTGGTCAGACTGATTTCGATGATTCCACTTATAGGTGCATGTTGATTTCGCTTTTATGGCAGCCAAGTAGTATCGCTTATGTGTCAAGTACATTGAAGCGAAATCATCATGTATATATATAGGAGGTCTTATGAGCGAAATCTCAGACATAGTTCTAGGTGATTGTCTTCCGGTTAGCCACGAAGTGCTGCCGAAGTGTTGTCAGGTCTGTAATCGTTCGTATATCAATATAAACAACAGTTAAAGGTGAATAGTTGCTGAATTACACCGAAACACTTGTTTCCGCCTCTTGTTTTGGTGAAAAACTCTTCTAACCGACTCGTTCGGATCAGAAAACGATCCTACAAGTGGTATCAGAGCCAGTGAAGAAGAGATTTTTACAATTCAGCCGAAATTTCTGTTTCTACACCTTTCTTTTTCGAAAAACAAAACTTTTTACGGTCAAAATTGGTTCAGTTTTTCACATATTGCTCGGAATTATGAAGTAACAAATCCTTGTGATTTTCAGAATTAAATACGACTTAGATCTTAGATTTTTTGAGGTATCGCTCATGTGGACTCGTGAAAATGATGATGTCATCAACAGATTTCGCTCATTTGTACAACATGATTTCGCTTTTTTGGACTGTTTCAGTGTGATTTCGCTTTTGTGACCACTAGTGATTTCGCTTTTGTGACAACTAGGGTATCGCTTATTGTGACACTTAGAATTTTGTGTACATCGAGTTGCGTGAACCGTTTGAAAAGTTAATCAAGTTGTGAAAATCATTTTTCAAGAGCATGTGATAGTTCTTTAATTTCGAGGTGTGAGTTTGTTGGAACTTGTGATAATTAGTTTGTCGGCAATTTAAAAGTTGGTTCATATGAATTGATAAGGATCATATTCATGAAGTGTTTGTCTGCCGTTTATTGAGTAGATTATTTGGTCAGTTTACATGTGATGTTGTCAGTACATTGAAGGGGATTATTGATTAAATCAATTTGCATGTGTATATGTATCGATTGTATCAATTACATACATGTGATATGGGATTGTCAGACATGGTTTAAAGGAATAAGAAAGTATTAAATGTACATGTTAATTGTCAGATTGCACATGAAAAGAATCTAAAAGTTGTTGGAATTGTGAAATCGTAAAGATGTCAGCCCACCATTGTTGTTGCTTTGTATGGTTTAAGTCCAGTGAATGTTAAGTGCACCAAACAAGATCCTTAGCCCAAATATCATTTTCATTAACGGCCCATTCACAATTCTGGTTTAAGTCATTACGGCCCAAGATTGATATTACGGCCTAAATAGTCATTTGTTTGTTAACAGTTTTCGACCCAATCTTATTGGTTTGACAATTAATATTGTTTGGTTAAGGTTTGTCAGAATTGTTAGGTTGTGTGGTTTGTCATTAAAATCCGTTCGCATCAAATATGTTCACTTCGCACGGTGTATACTCAAGTCGCGTGGTTTGAGTCGTGGTTTCTATCAGTTTATACAAGTCTGAAGTTCAAAAGTTTCAAAGGGTCAAGTCATTTGCACGATTTGGAGTTTAGTCAGTCCGCGAGTCTTCGACACCAGTTCACAAATCTTCGACACGAGTCTTCGATTGATTTCTTCAACTCATTTTTACGTGTTCAGTTCATTTAAAACTGATATTTTGTTTGTTTGTTGTCAGGTATTTTACAAGGTGGTACAGCTCATTTGAAAATTTGAAACATGGAGAACGAGTTTTACAATGCTTTTGCTAGTCCTGTTACAATTACTCAGAGTACATTGCTTGAAAATGAAACCGGGACGTCTCAGAAACCACCCAAACTCATGGATATTGATGATTACAATGGATGGTCCGAAAGGTTTGGAAATTGGGTTGAGGCGTATCACTTGGATGCGTGGGAACACACTGAAGAGCCGTATGTTAAGCCCACAAAGAACGATGTTGTGAATGGTACTCCGTTGACACTTAGAGAAATGAGTACTGTAGATAAAAAGAAATATCGAGATGAGAAATTGATGGTGAGTCTGCTTCAGCAAGCGATAAAAGAAGATATTTTGATACTGCTTCAACATGATGGAACTGCATATTCGATATGGACAGAGTTGGAAGCAAAGTTTACTGGAAGTGACGATATGCTCAGGAATAAGATGTCTCTCATGAAAAAGGAATTTGACTTATTTCGGGGATTGAAAAATGAGAGTGTCAAGCAATTAATTGATAGATATTGTAACTTGGTGAGAAATATGACGAAACTTGGTGTTAAGAAAGATACTGATGAATTGGTTGAAAAACTTGCAGATGCGCTACCATATGAAACATGGGGATCATTTCTGATGATGCTGCGGTCAAACAAAACAGATTATAAGAAAATGACACTGGGAGATTTTATCAAGCATCTGGAAGCTCAGGAGATGGAGCAGAGGAAGATTGCTAGGATGAAGAATTACGATGGAGAACAAGATATCAGCTTGTATTACAAAGGTGGTGTCAACGAAAAGTCAAATTTTTCTCCGAAAATAGAAACTGCTTACAGTGTGAAAGATTCTTCTGAAAAGAAATCATCCCAGGGATCAAGCAACACTAGATTTTCATCATTCGATCCAAACATTTCTGCAACAAAGAATGGAAGAAAACTTCAATGCAATATTGTATTAAATCTTGAAAGTGATCAAGATTATTCTGAAGAAGTTGCCAAAAATCAAATGTCTTTGTTGGGAATGGTGTTAGAGTCATATAGTAGTTTTGTGGCCGGAAAGATCGGTAATCCAATGCTCACGAAAGAGGATTACGATCAAATCGATGCTGAGGAAATGGAATTGATGGATATTAAATGGTGCATGGCCAGTGTAATGAGAAGAGCTGAGAAGTTTAAACAAATTACGGGAAGAAATGATTTTCTTGATGCAAGTGTTTCAAATTTAGGCTTTGATAAGTCAAAAGTTACATGTTTTCGTTGCAGGGAAAAGGGGCATTTCAAGAGAGAGTGCAAAAATCGTGAAGCTACTGGAGCCCAGAATCCTTTTGGAAACAACGATTATCACAAAAAGGCGATTTATCATCAAATCACACCACCAGCATTGCATCAGGCACAAACTGCACATGGAATGATGCAGATTAAAGATTCAAAGAAAGCTTGTCTAGGAAAGGATGGTGGATTCAGTTGGGATAAATATGTTCCAATAAACAGCAAAGTGTGTTTGGCAGAACAAGATGATGAAAAACTAGCTGAAGGTTTCAATTGGGATAATTTTTGTCCAGATCAAGAATTTATGGCCAAAGAGATGTCTAAAGACACTTCAAATGTTAATGTTTTTTTTGCTAATGCTTATGATTTGAAATGTGCAGAAAGGTGCAGAAAAGTCATGGAAGCAGCTGAAGAAAGACGAAGGAAGAACAAAGAAGAGGAAGAAGAAGAAGAGAGATTGAAGAACGAAGCGAAAGCTGAGAAAAGAAGAAGAGCTGAATTTTTACAATCAAGCAGAAGTGTCAAAGAAGTTCCAGAATATGAAGTGAAAATTGATGAAGAACGAGTTGAAGTTTCTGAAAAGTGCATGAACTGTGATTCGTTAATCAAACAAAACAATGAGTTATTGCACAATATTCACAAGTTAAAAGAATCGTATGACACAATGAACAGAGAAATTAACAAATATACTGATTCGAGTGGTGAACAAGCAATGGCGATGAATACTTTGAAAGTAGCATATCTTATACAGCTGGATGATGCTAACTTTTATATCAAGAAATGTGCTGATTTAGAGTTGGAGCTGGCAACACAGAAGATAGAGACTGAGAAAGTTAAAAAGTTATTAAACAGTTACTCATGTTCTTCTTTTGTTGTTGACAGGATTTATCCAGTAGTGGAGAATTTGAAGACATTTGAAGAAATGAAAATGTCTGAAGAAAAGAAATCTGTGACAAAAGATGAAGTGAAGACTTCTGGTAAGAAATCAAGTGTGGTCTACACTAGATGTCCGCCCCCGGTCGAAAATGGATTTTTACCTCGAAATCCAAATTCCGAAAGAGTCGAAAAGGCAATAAACTTACAATGGGAGTCTGGGCCGTCGGATAACTTGCCAGAAAATATTGATGTCACGTACACGTCGTCCGATACTGATCATGAGTCAAAGTTGATAAAAAGTGTGGTCGATCAGGTGTTAGATAAAGATGATTGTGAGGAGTCAAAACCGGAGTCCAAATTCAAGTCAAAGTCTGAGTCCGATACGTCAAAGTCAACAGTCAAAAAGGACAAACGGGTTTACGATAAAAAGTTTTTGATATCAAAATCTAATTTGAATGATGAATCATTTAAAGTGGCATATACTTTGAAAGATTCTGACAAATTATATTCCGATGAGATTTTTCCAATAAGAAGTGTTAGATTTGAAATGATTCAAAAGGTTTTTAAAATCACAGAAATTAATATTTCTGAAATAAAAGATTCAAATCTTAATGGAAAACCTAAACAATACACTTCAAGAGATCAACAAAGAATTAACAAGAAAATGGGTTACAATTGTGGTTACCGTTTCCAAAAGAAACCAAACCATAATCGTAATTACAAAAAGAAAGGATTAGGTTTTGTACCACCGAGAAATTATAAAAATGAAAAATTTTCTAAACCAAAAACTGTGTTTGTTTCAGGAAATACTTTAGATGATGAGAAAGAGCAAGCATTCAGAAAGCAGACAAATCAGGAATTCCTTGCCAAGAAGCAAGAAGAGTTGAAGAAAAATGCTGTGCCAAAGAAGATAGAAACCAGAACCTGTTTTCAGTGCAAGATTACTGGTCATGTTGCTAGGAATTGTCCGAAAATATTCAAACCAAAACAGGAAGTATCTGGTAAATTGAAAAAGAAAGTTGTGGAGAAAACTGAACTTACAACCAAACCATTTACTGGCTTTGAAAATTCGACCTTTGAGATTGGTGAATGTTCAAAGAATGTGGTAAAAAGAAAAGAAAATGTAATAAATCAAAAATGGGTTGTGAAGGGTTCAGGTAATAATTCTGGTGATGAATCTGATTCCACAAAATCAGAGGAGCCACGTGTTGAGAAATCAGTTCCAATTATGAACGATGAAAATTTTCCACCGTTGTGTGCTGAAAATTTTATGAAGAAAGTTGGAAAAGTTGAAATTTCAAATCAATTTTATTCTGACAAGAAAAATTTTGATGTTGATAAAGCTTTTAACGGAACTGTGAAACACATTTTTGGCAAAATGGTCAATAGTAAGGTTAAAGGTGTTAAAGAATTTTACGCTGCCAAAAGAGGAGGTCACAGGTTCGCTGAAAGTAAAAATGAAGAAGAGGTTGTTACACCCAAGGAAGGCCAGGCTTGGGTGGATATATTTTTCAAAGAATAAAAACCTGACTTGCCGGAGATCCCAAGTTGGTAATTGTGGATCATGAATCGGCATCATTCTTTATCATGTTTGTATAATGTGTTTTTGAGAAGTTTTGCAGGACTTGCCGGAACTCCCAGGTTGGTAAGCGAGGAGTAGGAATCGGCACCTTGAGAATTCAACCAACAGATGATGTTTGGTTGAAAATGTTTGATTGGATTGATCTTAAAAGTGGTAAATCAGGGACATTAAGTTGTATCTGATTTTCTACAAGTGGTTGAAAAACAATGTGATGATTTAATCCCCAATTTTACAAGTGGTAAAATCAACAAAACTTATTTTCCGGAAAAACCATTTGATTAAAACAAACTTAAGTGTTTTGAAATCGATGGGAAAATAGTTTGTTGTGAGGGGGAGTTCTGATTGTTTATGCCAAGTGGATGGAGAATTGAGGTAATTCGATATCAGTTGTCATGTTCTTGTACAGTTTGTTTTCAATTTCCTTTAGATGTATTTGTATTTTAGGGGGGAGTATAATTTCTGAAAAATACAAAAACATTAGAAAATTTGAAAAAGTCAAAAACATGATAAAATGAAAAATGAGTTTTTGTTGCATAAAAGAGGAAATGATAGTACATCAGTTGACTATCACAACACGCTAAAGATTTGGAAAGTTAAAAGTAATAAACGGTCTCACTGATGATGTGCCAGTAGGTTTTTGCACATTTAGTAGATTGTGACGAGATATAAACATAAATTTCAAACTTGCTTATATCGTGGGGATACATCTCTCGGATATATGGGTAACCCCCGAAATTTCGTTTGAAAGGTCTCGTATTCTGATATACTAGGTCTTTATACTCAATGATGTCTGGGGTATTATTCCGGGACTTCTGCTGAACGATGGTTCTGACCTAGTCCTTGAATAATACTTTCTGCAAATGCTTGAAACATAGCATCACCCTCAGCATATATGATAAGACAATAAAATTGCTTAGCAATGCTGTTGTAAAAAAGATCCTCTAAAGGGGACATACCCGCAAGTTGAGTCATGATCTCTCTGCTGAACGGTAGTTCTGACCTGAGCTCTCATGATTCTTCATAATTTATTAACCCCTACAGATATCATTTGTGTCATAATTACCTGTAAGACTGAATATTGGGATCTGGATACGGGAGTATATTCTGAGGTGGGACACGCGATTGAGTTTAAGTACTTAAGACACTAATTGCATATCTCGAAGCAGTTGAACTTTGTGTGAAAATTTAAGTGGACAAGTATACTGACAATCTAAGTGAATCGTTTAGAGCTTAAAATGAAATGAAGCTTAACGGTGTTGGTGATTGGTCTCAAAAACTGATATGATCCTCTTGCACGAACTCACAAAAATATTGTTTGTAAATATTTCTTTATTGCATTTCTTTTCAGTCAAAAATCCAAAAAGATTTTAGTGTGTTTTAGCATAAATTTTGAAAAATCTAAAAAGATTTTCGACAACTGATTTTGGAAAGCTGATTTTCAAAATTCCGAGTGCTAAACATGATGAACAAATGGTTTGGGTGAAAGTGTTTGAAGATTTTTGAAATGAAATGAGAAAAGTTTTGCTATAAAATGTTATTCCTGCATGTGGTAAATTAGATTTGAAAATCTTATCCACAAAATGGTTATCAGAAAATTTATTTTTGGGTAGAGTTTTTGCAGGTTGGTCAGGTTCCGAAACCTGAGTTTGATAGAGTGCCAGATTACGATCTAAGAATCTGTGGAAAGTGAATTCCAGACTGCGATCCCAGTTTAGCAAAAGGGGGAGTCTGATGACATCGAGAGGGAGTCTGAAGATAGTAGAGCCAGATTCAGATTCTGAAGATTTTGAGAAAGAATTAGAGATTGATTGAGAATTTTTGCAATGACAAATACTTCAGAGGAAGTTTGAAGATCGATAAAGATTGTAGATTGACAATTGAAGACTCGACACTGAAGACTCCGTCAACATCCGAGGGGGAGTTTGTTGGTGCACTACGTCTGTCAACTACGTCTTATGTCGAGTCTCGGGTTCGTTGCGAAGATCGGGTTCGTTACGGAGATGTTAAAGCATAATGTCATGATGACATCATCAAGATGACATCATCATGACATCAATTCATAAAAGACAAAAGGATTGGCATGTGAGATTAGATAATTCCGCTCATGTGGTCAGACTGATTTCGATGATTCCGCTTATAGGTGCATGTTGATTTCGCTTTTATGGCAGCCAAGTAGTATCGCTTATGTGTCAAGTACATTGAAGCGAAATCATCATGTATATATATAGGAGGTCTTATGAGCGAAATCTCAGACATAGTTCTAGGTGATTGTCTTCCGGTTAGCCACGAAGTGCTGCCGAAGTGTTGTCAGGTCTGTAATCGTTCGTATATCAATATAAACAACAGTTAAAGGTGAATAGTTGCTGAATTACACCGAAACACTTGTTTCCGCCTCTTGTTTTGGTGAAAAACTCTTCTAACCGACTCGTTCGGATCAGAAAACGATCCTACAAGATCACCAGAAGAGTTATGCAGACAATCGACGCAAGCCGTTAGAATTTCAAGTTGGAGACAAAGTACTGTTGAAAGTTTCTCCTTGGAAAGGAGTAGTTCGGTTCGGTAAGAAAGGGAAGCTGAGTCCAAGGTATATAGGACCATTCACTGTTACCCAGCGAATAGAACAAGTTTCCTATCGTTTACAACTACCAGAAGAGTTAGCTGGGGTACTTGACGTGTTTCATATATCTAATCTCAATAAATGTTTGTCTGATCAATCCCTGGCAGTACCTCTTCAAGACATAGAGGTAAATAAAAAGCAAAAATTTGTTGAGAAACCCCTTCAAGTAGAAGACAAAAAGGTCAAGTTCCTCAAGCACAAAAGACTGGTACTGGTCAAAGTAAAGTGGGATTCAAAAAGAGGACCTGAGTACACATGGGAACTGGAATCAGAAATGAAGCGGAAGTACCCTTACCTATTTCAGTAAATCTCGAGGACGAGATTCTAAATAAGGTGGGGAGGATGTAAGGACCTGCAAAAATGTCCCACAACACTCCGTAAGTAGAAACCCGGACCCCTAAAACCCTAATCCTTGTGAAAAACCAAGAAAATCAAATTTTATTGGTCGCGCAAGGGTTAAGCCAAGCTTACGCGGGGCGCGACAGCTTGGTGAATCTCCGGATAAGCTTCCGGCCACGGATCTGACACGTGGCAGACCTACGGCATGACACGGCAGCCCTAGCTGTAGCTAGGGTGGCCCTCGCTGGACGCGTAAGATTTCCTTAAGGTTTACGCGGGCCGCGAGAGACTCATTTTTCCACTATAAATTGGACGTGCATGGGGCATTCATCTGTGTTCAAAAAATCTTTCAAAACATCAACCATTCTGCTTTTAAACGAGTGTTTTAGGGTCGATACGCTGCTACGATTACAGGGTAATAACTCGATCACTGCTATGATACAATGTCCGATCGATTGAAACGGATTCGATGAATGTTTAAGTGCTGCCCGAATTCGGGCTATACTTTGTCATTCGTCGTGAGGGTTTTGATTTCGTGAGTTTATCGTAAATGTTGTATTAAGTTACTAACCTAGTTTCGTGTGCATTTTTATTTTAACTAGGTTACCGGGCTTAATCAGCAGGCTAAACTATGTCCAACTAAACTTACAATGTAAGTCATTCTCTTTTTATTAAAACTGTTTTACCAAATCTCAAATTATTTTCAAGTTATATTTTACAGGGGGTAAGTCTTTGTTATCTTAAATTACTGGCAGTAAGTGGGGTATTGTGCACATTACTATTGTTTTCTCACTTTTAGGTGGACGAACCTAAACAGTGATAATCATCACTATTGGGTGAAAGGACCCAATGGTGGTATGACCATAGTCACCAGGGTGTGACACTAGACCAGATAATTATAAGATAGAGGCAATTGTAATCGCTCTTAATCCTGTAAATTATAACACTGTGTCATTTTATACAAATTGAATGACTTGCCAGTATTTCCCCGCTGATAAAATCTTTTTAAACATGTTTCAGGTGATTTACTGTGAACAAGAAAAAATGTCGTATAGCACTACCAGCTTGGATAAAGTGGCCAGTAAATAAATAAACATGTTTTTGTAAACAGGGAATTTCCCCGTGAAATTCCTTTATTGTAACTATGGGGTTTGTCCAAAAATGTGAAATAAAATAATTGGGCATTTTTCAATTAAACGATCCTGTTAAGATTTCCGCTGCCAAATTAAATACCATAATAAAATACCACGGGTTTTCTATCTCGCGGCAATCGAACCATGAAACTGGGTCGGGGGCCGTGACATTTTGTAAAAATAATTTGCAAAAAGGTTTACAAAAATGAGATTACTCACAAAAAGGGTCTACAAAAAGAGGATTAACTCACATTGCTACTTTAGATATTTCCTTTGTGTATTCCTGGTTATAATCTATTAATTGAACAATGCACCTGTGTCAGTATAATAACCCAATTTACATTAGTTATACCCTCCCCAAGACAGAAACTCCAACGACTACGTCGGGAAGAGCCTCGACAGCCGTTACAGAGCACTAGATCAATCGGGCAGCGTATCTAATACGTAATAGGGGGTTAAAATACTTTCAACGAGGCAGAGCTTCGCTAATTAGGGGGTATAATGCCCGAGCAGAATTCTATTAATTCAGAATTGAGAGAGAGAATCGAGTTATGAGCGAATTGTGAACCGAAGCCGATCTCATCTATTTATAGGGCTGATCCGCCACTTTCTCACGCCCCGTGAGAGTTTTAGTGAGGGCTTTCGCGGCCCGCGAGGGCTTAGGATAGGCCCTAGCCTCGGTTAGTCACTTGTATAGGCTTGCCGGGTGTCACGCCACGTTGCGGGCTGGGGTGCGGCCTGGTGTCAAGGGGTCGCGGCCCGCGACAGACTCTTTTGTCTGTGTCGCGCCCCGCGAGCGGCCATATATATTTGTTTTTATTTAATTTTTGTAAAATAAAGGTATTTCAAGGCCGTTTTTCGTATACGGGGTATATTTTAGGATGTCTAGGGGTGTCATGGGTGCTTTAGGAGGGTTGTTATACTATTTAATAAAATATATAATGCACTCGCGTTAACTATAGTAACACAATTCAACTTTATCAATATGTCACGAGACAGAACCCCAACGTACTTAGTCGGGCAGAGCCTTGACATGCGTTGGTGGGTCCTAAATCAATCGGACAGGGTATCGACTCAGTGATCAGGGGTTACAACACTTAAAACGGGGCAGGGCTTTAATATTATTATTATGGGATGAATTAAAATTAAAAATAAAAATATAGAAACAGATAGCTAGAGATCGAGAGGAAGAAAAAGAAAGGATGTGTGCCATTTAATGTTCCAAATGTCTCTATATATACTAGTTGAAATCTTGGAGAATAAGCAAAACTTGATTCCTTCCTCTCAAAGCTAGACACGTAGAATAAGGATAGCTCATGCACGTACACATATAAATTCAATGCATAATCTTTTGATTTCTTTTGTTTTCCATGTAACCACACATGTGTATATGTTATTATTATTATTATTATTATTATTATTATTATTGTTGTTGTTGTTGTTGTTGTTGTTGTTATTATTATTATTATATTATTATTATTATTATTATCATTATTATTATTATTATTATTATTATTATTATTTTATTATAATTAATTTAACTACTTCACTCATTTGGCGCTTATAACTTCTAAAATATGATGTTTTATAAAACAATGAATATGTTATTAGAACGAGAATATTGGTGTCTACATTTTGACCCAGGTTTCATTAAAAACGGAGTAAGTTCAAATATAATGTATTTTTATATTTTAATTATTAAACGGTTCCTACGCTCGCCCAAAATACCTCATATTTCCATCGGTCAACTTACCCATGATGCATCCTTTTAATAACATAAGTTTTTATATACTTTATTTTTATAAATAAAAATTTTGGGAATGTTACATCCTCCCCACCTTGTTTTAAATCTCGTCCTCGAGATTCACTGAAATGTGGAGGAATACCTTTAATTTTTCATTGATCCTAGTATATTCTGGTCTTTGCTTTGAACTTTGACCAGAACTATTCTCTATGTTTTGAGACTCTTATCTTCTCAAGAGTTCTTAATGAAGGTAAAAATTATTCTTATTAGATGTTTTGTGTTTTAGCAAAATTTTTAGTTACAGGTTTCCTAATGCGTCAATAATCTAAAGTAACGCAAGAAAAATTCTTATACTTTTGATGGCGTCCCAACTTAAAGAGTTCCCGTCGTTTTTCGAGACGGATGATCAAACGAAATAGTGTTTGATACCGGAATTATAGATGTATACGAGATATTCCTGATAAATAAATCTAAATTTTATTATTGACACACCGGTTCGTGATTTATCCCTAATTGTCAATCATTATGGTCTGTGGATTTCCTTATAGATATACATATCCATGGAATCATATATTTCACATATTATAATATACACACCATTCATAAGGTCAATGTATTTAACAGATTCATATTTCCAAAAACAGGTCAGACATTAGGTCATGGTACTATTTAGGGAATTCCATTAACATAACATATACCCCATCTTACCCGGTCTCGCCGGAGAGGTACCCCCATCTTACCCGGACAAGCTGGAGAGTCTACTACAACATACCCAGTCTTGTCGGAGAGGTAATTATCATTGTATTTCCCATAAATAGAATTCTCTCAAATCATGATTTTAAAAATTCATCATTTATTACGACTTGCATCAAGAAACAAGGGAATTAGTATTCTCATGATGGATCATATTCTAGAATCGAGTAGTACTAATAAACAAGAAATAATAGTGGCCAGGTGTTATTGCTTATTTATCATACTTGCACTGTTCTAGACATCATCCTCACGGCATACCAACATCCATCACACTTTATCTACACAAGTAATTAGCTTATCTCGAAGCTTATACAAAGGCATTTTTCTTAGATTCAAGTCTAAATATTATCATGGGTGTTACCAGTAAATGTCAATATCCTAACTCTTTCGTTTAAGCATAGATATTATTATGGTTGTGGCTTTCTTTTGCTTAAAAATGGAGTTTTGACAATATATCATTGTCTCCATTGACACTATGACTGGGTTCAATGTGATGAGTATGCTTATAGTTAATTCTATTTATGCTTATATAACATTAGGTTTCGTTGCAAGGAATGTTTTGTTGAGACAACTGATATTTTCAAAACATAACATATTTCATGACTCATTTTTATAATGACTTTATGTTTTCATATGAATCACCAGTGATATTTTCTTAAGAAGATATTTGAGTATTATATTGTGTATACCATCAAGAAATTCTATTAGGTATATGCATATAGGTGTATAAAATTTCAAATCTCTAATTAATATTAAAACTTACGTAATATATATACACACACACATATATATATATATATATAATACTAAATTATTTTGTAGTATCTTTATATACAACTATATATCTGATGGTACAATTTATCAAACTTATTCCCATAACTTTATTTACCCTTTTATAATAATAAAAATGGTATATTGAAATAAAATTCTGTAAAATTTATTGAATATAAAATTTTGGAATCAAAGAATGGATAAATAAAAGGTTTAAAGAAATAGATTAATCAAAATATGAACTTTCTGGACTTATGAAAACAATTTCATTTTTAACTATTGGGCTGAACCATATTGGTTTAAAATATTAGAAAGTTAACTCTTAATTTATGGTATATTATATTATTTATTCAAAGAAGTATTATAGCAAGTAATACAAAGCTTGAAGTTCCTAAAATGGACTCTAAATATATTAGGTAATTAAGTAATATACATGTATTAGAATATAAATATTTATCTCTCAAACAATAATAATAGTAATTTGTGTAAAAACATTATAATATTAATATTGTAATTGATCTTTAAATAAAACTATATAAAGGGCAAGCATATTAAACATACATTTGAGTCATTATTATTATTATTATTATTATTATTATTATTATTATTATTATTATTATTATTATTTTGTGGGCATCTATTTTAATTCTAGGTTGAAAGTGAAACAATAACTAGAATGTTTGGGGAAATTTTAATTGGCCAAGTAAAATAAATAAATAAACAGAATACTAAATTACTAATTTAAGTCGAGTAAGAAAAAGGGTTTCATTTTGTAATATCTTTTACTTTTTTTAAAAAAAAATAATTATTTACTCTCTTTTATATATACCGATTGTACGAATCATCAAACCCATCTTTTCTCTTCTTTTATAATATATCATAAAATAAAAATCATTACTTTTATTAAGTATAATATTCTAAATGATAGAGAATAAGAACATGATTATTTATATATGATTATCATAATATATAAAATAATCTTTTGAACATATACTTTCTTTAAATTATGTTATAGTTTTAAAGATATAAAATTTTACATGTATCTTATGTAAATAAATTTTAGTTTACTTTATATACACTTTTAAAAATATTTAAACATTATTTAAATGTATTATAATGTATATATATACTTAAAATATAATTTAATAGAATTGTAATACATTTAAAATACTTATATATTATCTTATATTAATAATGAAAGCTAATAAATAGTTATTATAATAGTACTAGGAGAGACACCCATGCTACGCAGTGGGGTGTCTGGTAAAAAAGACGGTGAGCGCTTTTGTTCACCAAACCGAAACATATATAATATTATGATAAATAAAGAAGCTACATATTTTGTTTAGTTTCTAATAAAAATGTCTTATTTTGAGTACAATTCCATTTTTTATTAAAAATTTATATCTGAACGCTAAGAAAAAAAACTAACCGTGAATTTTTGTTTCTAAAAAAGATAACAAAAGTAGGTTCGAGAAAAATAAAATTACTAAAAAATAAATGTGTTAAATATGTATATAGTTTGTAGTATAAGGGTCGAAATCCATAAAACGGATATCGCTCCCAATAACTCGATAGTAAAAAATTATATTATTTCGAATATAACTCTATTTTTTTCAAAATACTTGTATGGAAACATTGAGAAAAACAAATTGATTACAACCACATATTTAGGTTTTTTTAAGTTCACATAAGTTATTAAATAATTACTAAACTTGAATGAGTTATCGACATGTATTAGACATGTATTATTTATGGTGTAAGAAGTGAATTATTTAAACTATTTATTATTTCCAAAGTTTCTATAATATATATTATTTTTGTAATATGAAGTTTTTTTTATTATCAATAATAATAACTTTAAAATTATTTTAAATAAATAAGGTTAAAACAGTACTAAATTTATATGTTGTGTTGGTATAATTTTGCTTATCTTGTAAATAAAAAGAAAGTCAAATTATGTTAGACGCTCAATAATGGGAAAATACATTAAAAAAGGAAATGGAAAGAGTTTAAGGAGAGCCGAATTTAGCCTACACAGTAACCATCATGTTTACTTTCCACAGAACAACCAAACTTATTATTAGCTTTCTCCCGTTTATTAATTTACTAGTGGGAAACCCGCGCGTTGCGGCGGAGTCAACAGTACGCAGTGGGAACATGACCTGCATCAGGCAAGACTACCTTCAAGCTATAACTACTAATTATATCAGTAACAAACTATTAGCAATACTAAACCAACACATGATGAAAGATGCAGCTCAAGCAATGCTTAAACAATTTTTTAAATTAGATAATCCAATCAAACCAAGCATATGTAAACAGGTCAAAAGTGCCTGACCCATTAAATAAAAAATAATGTAATCAATTTATCCATATGTAAATAGGTCAAAATCCCACCTTATTTAACAACTTACAATAAAGCTGGAAATAACTGTTTACGCACCTCTTTAAGAGACTTGTGCGGTGCTACGCATCCTTCTTTGGAAATGCTGGCTACATAGAGGAATGCTGGCAACACTATGTGGTGGATGGATTTCTACCTGAGATTAACTATATTATTACATTATAACTAAGAAGCAGCATCAGGTCGAGTTCATTTTACGAACACAAACAAAACAAATATGTAAGAAGGATACCAATAAAGCACAAATCACATATCTGAGAACCTGACCAGGGTACTCCACCTCCTTGCACGGATTCCACTTTGCTGGTATCGACATCTTGTATCAGTCACCACGTCGTAAAATCTGTGTTCTTCTTCTGTTTACCATATGCATTTGCTAGTATGATTACCCATGCGCTGTGGCGGAGTGCGTTAAATGCATTAAATGTTCAAACCATTCAAGTCAGCCACAATTAATACCCGTATATAAACTTGTCTTTTTTGACCCGTTATGTGACCAAGCCATTTACCTCAGAGCGCTCTATAAGACCTTCATCACAGAGAATCAACAATAAATGTAAATGGATCAAACGAATCTGGTTAATATAAAGATATGGTTAAGAACCTTAGTGTACCTGCCGAGCCGTCACGCGCCTCGGCAGGTTTCGACCAAATCGGGTCTCGTTCTGTCATTCTTTCTATTCACCAGACCCGAGTTATGCCACGTCTGTTGTATTCTAGTTGGACTTGCCGTTCACCATTCGCCGCGCCTGCTGAAGAAGCGACATTATACGTCATAGATTTCAACCCTAACCCGCACACATATAAATGCGGGGCAACACGAACCTAACCGGTCTAACCTGTATTTTTATATGAGTCATACAATTTGACAATTTTTAAATAAATTGTTGGGTTTTAAGCGGGTTACTAATAACATGTTTAATGTTGAGTATAAGTTTGACAAGTAAGTAATTATAATGCGTCAAAACTAACATTAACCATTATTATGAGTAACCATGTAAAATATAAACGGGAAAAACAAAAACAAAAATATAAAAGTTTTTTTCTAAACAGTTAAACGGGTTAACGGGTCAACCCGTTTTAATATACGTCAACCCCGAACCCGACCCGTTTTTATACGGGTCGTGTTAGTCGACCCAAACCTGTTTTCTTCGTGTCGAGATCATGAATTTATTTCAATCAAACATTCATAAGTATCTACTTTGCATTAAAATTGTGCAATTGAAACTATTTGTACTCAAAAGTTAAAATGTTCAAGATGAAACTTTTGTACAGAGGGCTTTATAATTTAATATTACACAAAATTATACAATTTCCATAAGTGAGAAAACCTGAAGAAGCGCATATATCCACAAGTTTTGGATAAATAACTTCTGGATCTCTTACCTCCATGCAATTAAATAACATAATCTGAAAGATAAAATTGTTAAAAATTAACAACCAAAATTGCTATAAAGATAGTAGAAAATGAAATGTAATGTGAATTATAAAGTTATCCTTTTTGTTTTTATTGAATTTTTTTAGATTTGATTGTTGAATGTAAGCATTGCTGCTATAAGACTCATTAATGCGAAACCTTTTGAAAGTAATGGCACGGGTCTATGAGTCTTTTCATTGACGGCATTAGAAAACCACTTGGCACAAGCATCCATGCTTTCAGGGCTATGAGCTCCATCCAAGTAGAAGATTAACTCCATATGACAACTTTCATCAATTTTTATTTATTACTATTTAAACCTAAAGAAACATCATGAACTATTTCAACCCTACAAGAAAAATGTGCAATTGAAAGACCCCTTAAAATGCATCTGGTTAGTAGACTATCATCTGCAATATCCTGAGCTCCACACATGCTAAAAAGAATGAATGTATATAATGCATCGACAAGTAGAGATATCAAAATGGGTAGGACAGGCGGGTGAGTAAAAAATCAAAACACATGTGAGTAGTAAAAATTGGTGTTTTTATAGGTCAAAACACTTCTGTCCAAACTTTTTTTATCAATAATTAGTGTCAAATACGGTTAATAAAGCATATTATTTTGTGAACAATCCAACTTTTTGCAAGGAAAAAAGATTAGGAGGTTTTATACATTAAAAACACAGTTGGGTAGCTTTCGGCGTAATTCATTTGACCCGTCTGTAATTCTTTCTATGACCCATTATAACTCACACGTTGGAAGAGCTTTTACTAATCTCCTTTAGCATTGAATCGGTTTTTACAAAGAGAAACAGCAAGGCTCACAAGCTGGTGATCACCGGATAGACTTATTTTTACCCCCTTCAATCTCCTTTAGCATTGAATCAGCTTTTACAAAGAGAAACAGCAAGCCTCAGATTACACCTTACCTCTCCTAACCAGTGGCGTCTCCGAGAATTCACGTACCCTGTTCGAGCTCGAAAAATGGGCCCATATGTTTTAACGATAAACGACATAATTACGAAAATGACAAAAATTGTAGTATTTGATAAACAATGCAATTACGACAATGACAAAATCATAATATTCTAATGAGTTACATACCGTAATAAATAATAAGTTAATAGCTAACCAATGATTCGTGCAGCCCTCCTTGCGTTCTTCATAGCAAATTGTTGGATCAACTCTTCACAATTTATATTATCTAAGACTTCATTCTCGATAGCTATCATCGCCAACCCACTAAGTCTATCTTGAGACATTGTAGATCGTAAGTAAGATTTTAACAACTTCAACTTTGAAAAACTTCTTTCTGCAGATGCCACAGTGACTGGAATAGTTAACAATATTCTATATGCAATGCATGCTTCTGGGAAATAATCATCTTCTTTCATATGCTCCAAAACATCTACAGGGTCGCTAAATTTATTGGTTAGTGATGCACGAAATAAATTAAGCTCATCCGCATTAAGTCCTTCCCACCTTCTTGGATCAAATATGTCCACGCGTTCTTGTTGCTTTTCAACATTTTCTTGTTGCTTAGCAACGTCTTCTACTTCCACACGTTCCTCCTCGTCTTCTACTTCCACACGTTCCTCCTCGTCTTCTACTTCCACACGTTCTTGTTGTTGTTCTTGTTCTACTTCTAATTCTACTTCAACATCTTCTTGTTGATTTTCAACATTAACTGTAGGTGGATTAGGCGCCAAAAACTTTTGCATAGCACCGGCTTGAGACTTCACCAATTCATCCGCTCTTTTCCTTTTTAGACGTTTTTGCCATCCAGAAGCTTGTTTAGGAGCCATTATTCATTAACGCCTAAAAAAACAACACTTAATCAATACGACAATACACCATACGGGTTCTGATGTTCAACAAAAAAATAATCAACATCAACACAACAATTAAACTAACAGTTCTGTAACTATGAAATTATGATTTATGAATATATGATACTGAATTATTGATGATCAGTTCTATCAAATTATCAACAATTAAAGTATTAAACTAACTAAACTAACAGTTATATTATATAAATATGAATATGAAACTATGAAGTATGAATAAATGAATAATAATCAATTAATCATTATCAACATCAACAATTCCGATGACTGATCTCAATTCTCAATGACTCATCACAACCGACACAACTCAATGACTCATCTCAATATCTCAATTCTCAATAACTTTCACTGTGCAATCAAACTATCAAAGTTTCAACTTTTACAACAATTTTCTATAAACGAACCTGAAACCTAATCTTCTGCCGTAGCGGTAGTGCCTTCGTGTCGTTCGAAGTTCCGTCCGCCCAGTTTCCAGGCCCTGCGTATTTTTTTTTTAAATCATTTTTGTATTGGATTGGGCCCAATAAACCTATTGTTAAGTTGGGTAAATTATAAAAGTTACAAATCTATAGATAATGGGCCTCTATATTGGATTTGTTATGTGTGTACAACTTTTTTTATAAAAAAAATAACATATATATATATGGATTTTTTTTTTTAAAATCTCGTGCCCCTCGAAAAAACGGGCCTTGTGCGGAAGTCCTCCCCGCACACCTAAAGAGCCGCCCAAGCTCCTAACGTTTTTAGGGCATATGATAAAGTGCGTAAGGCAGCAATTTTCATTGAGGGACTTGAGTCATGAGACTGAAGCTGTACAGAAAATTCACCAAGTCATTAAAACTAATCAAATCAAAGATCATGACGTATATAAACTTAATAAGTAATTGGATACAAGTTGTTTAGCAAACCTGCTTCCCAAGATTGACTAAGAAGACCCTTTGTGTTGGTTCAGTCATTTGATCAATCACACCAACCTGTAGGATATAAACAACACATGCCTTCAAGAAAATAAAAATCATACATTAGCAAGGTTGATCGATCCTTTCGATTGAAACCACTAAGAACTAAGCCACTAACTATGTTAAAACTTAAAATTCATAAAAGAACGAAATATCTAGCAAAAGACAAGTTGCAACTACATAAAGGCGTTGCTCTTTTGCTTCACAAACATTAAGAAAACAACGATAAGGCTACAAAATGACAAGGAGATACCAATGAGTGTGCATCTACAGAAGAATCTGTACGAAGCATATCCATAATCTGCACATGTTAATTTTGGAGCTCGCTATCTGGATGCATATACTTGAGACAAATGGCCTGAAATGTACTTTAAAAATTCGAGCTTTATTCATAAAAGGAAAATATTAGAAAAAACAATTGTGTAACTTCAGAATCTGTCTACTTGTTCAAGCATTAAAAGTAAAATGTGCATGTAGAAGCAATTTATCATAATCCGTAAATTGTTCAAGCATTAATAGTGAAATGTGCATGTAACAGCAATTCAGAAATGACAAGGATAAATGTTGCAGATAAAATCATGAGAAGTACAATAGACACAACAATTACCTGTAAGAAAAACACCCATGACAAAGTTAGACCAACTCGCAAATTCTTTAGGCGAGGTCCACTTGCTGCAAAAATAATATAATTTATCAAAATATAGCATATATTGAGAAAATCCAATGCATCAAAGTTCAATTTTTTTAAAGGTCCTTTTTACAAGTAAAGCTATATCAGACCATTAAAGTTTCAAATTTCAGTTTACTTTTATTTCCATAAATGAATTCTTTCAAGTCAAAACTGAATCACCCAAAATGTATTCAAAATGTATAAAACCACATGTATTGTTTTATTAGAATAATTAAAGGGTCAAATGGGATAACTTATAAAACTTAGCTAAAAATCAAACCCATTTAAAACCAAACACGTTTGGCCCATTACCGAACCCGCTCATCTTGATACCTCTACTACAGAACTACAGAGAGTAACTACAAAAGGATACAAGAAAGTGATACCTTGACACAATGAGAGGCAGAATTGTCAAGCTCTCCAGCCCCTAAACCGGGGCCCCCAATATTAGCAAAAGCTTTCAAACATCTTGCAGCAACTTTCCTGACAATAAACAATTTATCTCCAACACCCAGCCGCATAATGATTTTAAATGCCTCTGCATATGCAGGAAAAGAACCATTGCCTCCAGAACCTTCCAGAGCATTTCTAAGCATATTCAAAGCCTCTCGTCTCACAAAATTGACAATCTGTAGACCTAATAATTAAACAGATTATACATAAATAACACCAGGAATGTAATTAAACGCCCGGATAACTAACCTGTGAGATTACGAGATTATTCCGGTGACGATAACGGTGGCTCTGCTTCCTTCAAGATTGCAGTTGTGCTGTTTAGTAGACGAAAGATGCAATTGAAACCCTAGGTGGATGACGAGGTTCTCCCACCGCCACCGTCTTTGCTACCATTTATGGTGTTACCCATTAAACGTAAAAAATGGAATCGAACCATTTGCCATTTGAAGCGTCGTCGGTGATTTAAGTTTGCATTAATTTGCTGTTGTGGGTAAACAAACAGTTGAAGTAGAGACGATTAGGTATAAGTTGAGGGAGAGAGGGGCAAGATGGGAAGAAAAAGTGTTAAAAATGAAGATTTGTTCTTGCCTTTTGGACTGCCATCTTAAAATTTTCTTGAAAATTACTATTTAGGGGCTGTTTGGCTAAGCTTTTCAAAACTACTTATTTGCTTATTTGCTTTCTGAAAAGCAAATAAGCAAATAAGTAGTTTTGAAAAGCTCCATTTTAAAGCTTTTCAAAACTACTTATTTGCTTATTTGCTTTTCAGAAAAGCAAATAAGCAAATAAGTAGTTTTGAAAAGCTTAGCCAAACAAGCCCTTAGTAAATAGGAGATGCTTTATATAGTATATAGATATAGATTGTGGGTAAACAAACAGTTGAAGTAGAGACGATTAGGTATAAGTTGAGGGAGAGAGGGGCAAGATGGGAAGAAAAAGTGTTAAAAATGAAGATTTGTTCTTGCCTTTTGGACTGCCATCTTAAAATTTTCTTGAAAATTACTATTTAGTACATAGGAGATGCTTTATATAGTATATAGATATATAGATATAGATATAGATATATAGTTCTTTTAATACTTTTACGGTTATTATATTTTCTTTTTCATTTTATTTATATTAAAGTTGGTTCTTATGGAGCAAATTGGTTATAAATTATAAGGTGTTTTATCTCTATAGGGAAAGTTTAGTCAGTTTCGGCTATAACAAAATGTAAATAAAGTAGATATGTAATTTGAATTATTTATAATTAAAACTTAAGTAAATTAAATAAATTTAAAATATAAATTGAATTGTAATATAATTAAATATTTACGTAGTTTCATTCTTATATATACTTTAAACAGTTTATAAAATATATTTAAACTATTTTATAAATATTTAAACCAGATCAGAGTAAAATATATAGTATTATATAGATGGTGATGGGTGCAATTTGTAGCAAAATAGTGATATAAAGATAAACTGCATAGTGACATTACGGTTAACAGTTAAACTACATAAAGTTTTTTTGATTCTAATTAGTTACATGTAGATGGAGTGAGTACAAAAGTAATTTGATGTCCATGTTCCTAACAGCAGCAAATCCTTTCTTCATTAGTATTTTAGAAAGGTTTAATTTAGGTTGCAAAAAAGGTGTTCCCAAAAGGCTGCTCTGTATATAGGCAACTTCAAAAAGATAGCCTGCATATTATATCACTCCATTTACATCCAAGGTAGTGACTTGTCAAGGTGCATCAGTTTTGGGTGCTTTGTTGGAACCTTCACCTGTAAACGTATTGAATAGTATGTTAGAATATTGCATATTGTAGTAGCGTTTTTAAGATGAATGATTTGATTTAATCACCTGAAAGAGCAAACAACTGTCGCTTTGTTGTGTAAATCTTCGTTGGAGTCACAGGGGTAAATGGAACTTGCTTGACTGTTGTTTCTAGAGCAACATTAGTTGGTGGATTTTCCAAAGCTTGAGTTACATGCTGGTTTTCAACATCAGCTGGACCAGATACTTCAGTAATAGTAGGATTCACAACAACTTCATTCACAGCAACTTCATTCACAACAGGAACATATTCAAGTACTTCATTTGCAACAAATTGTGTAAAACCTGTGTGCGCACGATCATTAAATTGAAGCTTGAACATGTGTGAAACACCTAAAAGTTTAGAAAACACGTCGGGCGTTGTCATTGAATCCGTGTACCCCTGTTGGATGACCTGCTCATTGCACGGGATTTTTATGATCGACTGAAAGGGTATGTCAAATATTGTCACAGTGGCATTTCCTGTACTATCTGCGATTGTGCAGTTGATGCAGTACCTACCATTTAGACGTAAACGGATCTTTTTCAGTAATATGTAAATGAAAACTAATGTAACAGAAACAATAGGTGCAATGAACTATTAACCATTCTTAAAACATAAGTATGTTGAGATATGTATGCATATTTTTAATAGATGGCCTATATAATGGCCCCAATTTTACTATCCGCTTTGGGTCTAAAAAAATTTAGAAAATTTTGAGCCGGCCCTGTGACCAATCCACTGAGGGGGTTCGATCCTGAGCCACACCCCGGTTTTAATCCGGTTGTTACTTCAGCGAGGCAACTCATGTGGAGGCAGTACGGTTTCCGGGGGAACGCCGTAACCAAGTCTGACCAACCTAGCGCGTGCCCGGTTAACACAATGTAAGTCTTGGCAAATCTTGGCTAGGGCCGCCGTTTAGGCAGTGTGAAATTAGGTCACTCAAAAGAAAGTCACCGTTCAAAAAAAAAAACTAAAAAAACAGCTTGCATAGTTGTGTTTAACTTTGTTTCACCACATCCACGTTGTTAGTTTTTTTGTACTGGAGTTATATAGCAAGTACTGGTACGTATCGGTGTTGGGACCAACCAAACCGATTCTAATCGGATATCGGTACCAGTATCTGTATTATTGGAACCGGTCTTTTGTTCTTAAACAGATCGGCATGTTTTTTTTTACTGGTCTCAACAAAGCTCAGGTAAATTTTCTTAACCATTCGGTATGCCAATATTTTGGATCTGAATTGTTCGGTTTTCTTGTTTGTTAGAGCGATAACATGACGGAAAAATGGCACGTTTATATGACGAAAGATGGAAGAATATCGTTGGCTGGTTTATCTGCAGCAAAATGCGAGTATCTTGCAGATGCCATCATTGATTCATACCACAATGTTAGTTAGAACAGAATCACTTCAAATTTAAAGAACGCCATCAATAATTAAACTCGTTTATGCAGTCTCCATACAATTTTGCCAAATGGTTGTAATAATGAAAACTTGTTAGGAAGTCATGTATTGGATCTTTTATTCTTTTCGTATCAAGATCGAAGCTCGAGAGTAGCGGCTTGCAATATCTATCTGGATTTTCAAGACTTTCGGAGTTCATGGTTAAGTTTGATTTTGTATCAAGCTAGTGAGATTCCCGCGCTTTGCGGCGGGTATACGAACGGTATCGGCTCGGTTCGTTAAAATATCTCACGTTATCGGTTCGTTTCTTATAGAAACCAAAAGAAATACGCTTAAAAGGATATCGGCACGTGTTTTGGATCGATCAAAACTATAGAAACAATATAATAATACTGGTACCGATTTTGTTCAGGTGAGACATCGGTTTGGTCACTGGCAATCGCTATAGCATACGCTACTAAAAATACTTTATTGCCAATACAACTTTATTTTTAATGAGTTTTATATCGTCACGTCAAGAAACCATAAAAACGAATACGACACTGATACCCAGATAGTTCAAACAGTATTGGTTCGGTACTTCACACTAAAGAACAAAAAAAAAATCAACTACATTTACCCATTTGATTAAAAATTTTATAAAATCGTAGATTAAAAAAAGAATGGTGCAACGGTGTATTAAAATTTTATATTATGTTAACCAGATAACAAAAAAGGTAAACGGTGTAACTGTATATAAAAAAACTCAACGAATATTGTATCACCATGTCGAGAAAACCGTAAAACCAAATATGACACCGGTATCGATGTTCGCTCGAATAAAAGTTTTATCAAATCATAGATAAAAATGAACGCGTCGCAATGTTATTTCGAAAGTTTAGCAAACGTCATATTATATTACTCAAATAACCAAAGAGGTAAATGACTTATAAAACGTCATATTATATTGCTTAAGTAAGGAAAAAATAAACAACATAATTTTATATTAATGTATACAACTCAGTTTCAAATATAATTTCGGGGTAACTTTGTAGAATAGTAACCAAGTTTCAAAAGTGTTCCAATTAGGTCACTCAAGTTTCAAAAGTGTTCCAATCAGGTCACTCAATGTCGCAACCCCCGATCCCTGATTCCCGGGAACGGGCGGCCGCGAGCCAGTTTCGGTGGTATCGTGGTATTTGTTTAATTTGGCAGCGGAAATTTTCATCAGGACCGTAGTTAGGAAATATTTAATCAGAGTAAAATACCACCCTTTTCATAACTTTAAATAAATGGGATAAAACCCAAGTTCATAGTACACACATTTTCATAGGAATAAATCCTATTTTATTTAATAAAAACATCTATTTCATTTTAGGTAACTTTATTGCCACTTTTCCAAGCCTTCAGTGTTGTCCAGCTGGCTTCTATTTGGCTTTAACATTTTGTTACCTGAAACGCGTTTTAAAAACATTTGTCAGTGGGAACTGGTGAGTGAATCCCAGTTTAATCAAGTTTAAGTAAAAAGTCACAGTGAACAGTATTGAGGGCGCATCCGCAATTACATTTGTTTCCAAGTTATATCAATTACCACCACACGGTAATGTCGTTCCGACTTATGGTCATGTTACTCCTTTATCAGGTGGTAACAAATTTTGTATACAAAACCCCGAATTTACCGACTGTAATTGTATTCTTACAAATACTCAATAACTGTTATTCGCATGGAAAGATATTTAAGGTTTTGTAAAAATAGTTAACAAAAAGGTTTACAAAAAGTGGATCAACTCACATTGTTGTTTTAGGGTTTTCAGTAAGGATTTCTTGGGAATAATCTATAATTTTCACAAAAGCACATGTGTTAGTATAACAACCCAATTTAACATTAGCAATACCCTCCCCGAGACGGCATTCCAACGACTACGTCGGGCAGAACCACGACAGCCGTTACGGAACCCTAGATCAATCGGGCAGAGTATCTAATACGTCTCCAGGGGTTATAATACTTACAACGGAGCAGAACTTCGCTATTAGGGGGATATAATACCCGCGTATAATAACTCTACTATCAGAATTTTGAGATTTGAGAATTGAGAATGAGCGACGGAAAACGAAATCCCGAAGCCTTCTTATATAGGGCCTAATTCTGGTCCTTACACGGCCCGCGTAAGAGTAGGCAAGGGCCTACGCGGCCCGCGTCAATGTCCGGTCAACGTATAGCTTATCCAGCTCATCCTATAGACCCGCCACGATGTCGACACGTGTCAGCACCGGGCTGCGCCACACTTTAGGTCACTCGCGGCCCGCGTGAACTTAACATGGATCTTACGCGGCCCGCTTTAACTAACTAAATCAAACGGAGCCTGGTCTCAACCCTGATACTGCCCGCGTGAAGTTGAGGTGGGGTCCTACGCGGCCCGCCTCAACTTATATTTCATATTTTAATTTATTTTTAATACGATTTCATATATTTCGGGCTCGGTTTTCACATACGGTTTATAATTAAAGATTTATTGGGACATTTTTAAAATATACTATAATATCGGAAAAATAATCAAGGATGTCGGTTTATTGAGGATTGTTACATCCTCCCCACCTTGTTTTAGAGCTCGTCCTCGAGATCTACTGGAACAAGTGTGGATATTTCCTTTTCATTTCCGATTCAAGTTCCCATGTGTACTCAGGTCCTCTTTTGGAGTCCCACTTCACTTTGACCAAAACTAGTCTTTTATGCTTAAGGTTTTTGACTTTCCTGTCTTCAATCTGTATGGGTTTTTCTACAAACTTGAGTTGTTCATTTACCTCTATATCTTTAAGAGGTACCACTAATGATTCATCAGTTAAACACTTTTTGAGGTTTGATACATGAAATACATCATGTATTCCTGCCATTTCCTCTGGCAGTTGTAGCTGATAGGCTACAGGTCCTATTCTTCTAATAATTTTAAAAGGTCCAATATACCTGGGACTTAGCTTTCCTCGTTTGATGAATCTTACTACTCCTTTCCAAGGAGAGACTTTTAATAATACCTTATCTCCTACTTGAAATTCCAATGGCTTGCGTCTGTTATCGGCATAGCTCTTCTGTCGATCACGTGCTGCTTTTAGTCGTTCTTTGACTTGAATGATCTTGTCAGTTGTTTCTTGCACTATCTCAGGTCCAGATAGTTGCTGTTCCCCAATTTCTGCCCAACAGACTGGGGTTCGGCACTTTCGTCCATAAAGTGCTTCGAATGTTGCAGCATTGATACTTGTGTGATAACTATTATTATAAGAAAATTCTATTAAAGGTAAGTGTTCGTCCCAATTACCTCCGAAATCGATTATACAAGCTCTAAGCATGTCCTCCATTGTCTGGATTGTCCTTTCGCTTTGTCCGTCCGTTTGAGGATGATAAGCTGTACTCAGTTTTAACTTAGTTCCCATTGCCTTTTGGAAACTCGACCAAAAATGAGAGGTAAATCGGCTATCCCTATCAGAAACAATTGATAATGGTATTCCATGTAAAGAAACAATTTCATTTACATATAATTTAGCTAATTGTTCCATACTAAAAGTTTCCTTCATTGGTAGGAAATGAGCTGACTTGGTTAGCCTATCTACAATCACCCAGATTGTATCATTACCTTTCTTGGTTTTGGGTAATTTAGTAACAAAATCCATTGTTATTAATTCCCACTTCCACACTGGCATTTCTAATTGTTGTAACAAACCTGAGGGTTTCTGGTGTTTAGCTTTAACTTGTGAGCAAGTTAAACATTTAGAAACATAAGCTGCTATGTCCTTTTTCATTCCTATCCACCAAAAATTTTTCTTTAAGTCCTGGTACATTTTATCACTTCCTGGATGCATCGTATACTTAGACTTATGAGCTTCTTCTAATATACGATGGCGTATGTTTCCTAATTTAGGTATCCACATTCTCTTTTTATGGAATCTCCAAATCCCATCTGTTCCTTGTTCTAATTCCTTAATCATGCCTTTCAATTTTCCAGTATCGTCCTTGATTACTGACTCTTGTGCTTTTCTAATTTGATCATTTAAATCTACTTTTAGATTTAATTTAAGAGAACGTACCCTTCTTGGCTTTTCATGATACTTTCGGCTTAAAGCATCTGCCACTACATTTGCTTTTCCTTCATGATACTGGATATCACAATCATAATCACTAAGCAATTCCATCCAACGTCTTTGTCTCATATTCAACTCTTTTTGCCCGAAAACATACCTTAAACTTTTGTGATCAGTAAATATGGTAAACTTACTACCATAAAGGTAATGTCTCCAAATCTTAATGGCAAAAATTATAGCTCCTAATTCTAAATCATGGGTAGAATAATTCTCTTCATGATTCTTAAGTTGTCTAGATGCATAAGCTATAACCTTTTTGCGTTGCATTAATACACATCCATAACCTAACTTAGAAGCGTCACAATAGACTACAAAATCTTCAGTTCCTTCTGGTAACGCTAGTATGAGTGTATGGGTTAATCTTTGCTTAAGAATTCTAAATGCTTCTTCTTGTTTTGGTCCCCATTCAAACTTAACGGACTTACAGGTTAACTTAGTTAGAGGAATGGCTATTCTATAGAAATCTTTAATAAATCTTCTATAATAACCGGCCAATCCTAAGAAACTTCTAACCTCGGTTGGTGACTCAGGGGTTTTCCATTTGGTAATTGCCTCGATCTTTGTTGGTTCTACATGAATTCCTTCATGATTGACTAGGTGTCCGAGAAATTGTACTTGTTCTAACCAAAATTCACACTTTGAAAACTTAGCATAAAGCTTTTCCTTTCGTAGTAAACTCAAAAGTGCGTGCAAATGCCTTGCATGATCTTCTTTACTCTTAGAGTAAATTAGAATATCATCTATAAATACAATTATGAATTTATCCAAATATGGCTTACATATTCGGTTCATCATATCCATAAATGCAGCTGGGGCATTGGTTAAACCAAATGGCATGACAATAAATTCATAATGACCATACCTTGTTCTGAATGCGGTTTTAGGAATATCCTCTTCATGTACCTTTAATTGATGATATCCTGACCTTAAATCGATTTTTGAGAAAAATCGAGCTCCTTGCAGTTGATCAAACAGATCATCGATTCTCGGTAATGGGTACCGATTCTTAATCGTAACCTTGTTTAATTCACGGTAGTCAATGCACATACGCATTGATCCGTTCTTCTTTTTAACAAATAAAATTGGCGCTCCCCATGGCGATGAACTTGGTTGTATGAATCCCTTTTCTAGCAATTCATCTATTTGTTTCTTCAGTTCCTGCATTTCAGCGGGTGCTAAACGGTAAGGTGCTTTGGCAATTGGTCCTGTCCCTGGTAGCAGGTGAATTCTGAATTCAACTTCTCTGTCTGGAGGTAGTCCTGGTAATTCTTCTGGAAAGACATCTGAAAATTGAGACACCGCTGGAATGTCCTTTAGTTCTTTTCCTTTAGTGTTAGTGATTATAGAAATCAAATACACTATAGAACCTTTTCTTATAGAACTTGCAGTTTTCATCACAGAGATGAATTTTGTGGACCTAAATGGTTTATTTCCTTTAATTGTGATCGTTTTACCTTTAGGTGAATTTACTTGAATTGACTTTTGATCACATAAAATACTGGCTTTATTGGTTATTAACCAATCCATTCCTAAGACAACATCAAATTCTTCCAGGTTCATTGGATAAAGGTTTTCCCTAAACGTTTGATTTAAAATTTCTAGTCTTGCTCCCTGCAAGATTTCAGAAATCCTAATAGTTTCTCCGTTAGCTGTCTCTACTAGACATTCTTGTGGTAGTTTAGTTAATGACTGATTTAGAATTTTGCAAAACGAAGTATTAATAAAACTTTGGTTCGCACCAGAGTCAAATAATACTTTAGCGAATACATCATTAACTAGAAACATACCAGCTATAACGTCTGGGATCATCTTGGCTTCTTCTGCAGTCAGAACAAATGCTCTAGCATTTTTAGTGTTCTTGTTGTTCGCAGCTGGAGCCAGTTTTGGACAGTTTGGCTTGATATGACCTTTTTCTCCACAGCTGAAGCATAGTCCATTTGTTGGTTTCCTTCTGCAGGTCTCTTCCTTATGTCCTGGTGCTTTGCAGAAGTTACAGTAAGTGGAGCATTTTCCAGAATGCTTCTTTTTGCAGATCCTACAGTACGGTGCAGAGGTAGAACCTACGTTCCTACGGTTGAAATTCCCAGAAAGGAATTCTTGAGTAAGCCTTTGGGTTAGGTTTCTCCTCTGATCTTCTTCTCTAGTACGAATTAGTTCATCAGTTAAGGCATTGGCTAATTCTATGACTTCCTTTATGGTTTGGGGTCTAGCTGCCTTGACTACATGTCTAATTTCTCCAATTAATCCCCAGATGATGTAACGGGAGATTAATACCGGTTCGGGTGATGCAAGGGTTGGCACTATCCTAGCATATTCAAAGAATGTAGTAGTGTACCCCTTACTATCTACTCCACTCATCCTAAGATTTAGGAATTTGTTTGCTATTTGCTCTTTTTCATTAGGAGGGCAGAATTTCCTTTCCACCATATTCCTAAATTCTTCTCATTCCATATTATAAACCTTATCACTTCCTCTAGACTGGAGGATAGTGTTCCACCATTCTAAGGCTGAATTCTTGAATAGATTGGAAGCAAACATTATCTTGTCCTCTTCCGCACATTTACTTATTTTCAGAACAGCCTCAGTCTTTTCTATCCAGCGTAGGGCTGCAATAGGTTCCTCATTTCCCGAGAATTCTATTGGTTTGCAGGACCAGAATTCCTTGTAAGAAAAACCGTAAGGCATGGTTCTTCTTCTTTTGGGAATGGGCATTTGAAGTACTAGGCCATTATTCACACTGTGTTCTGGTTCAATTGGTCGCTTACTGCTATGTTTACTTTTATTATTTGCTTCTTGAACCGTTTGAAGAATAAGCGGCATTGCATCTATAATTCCTTGTGCCACTATGTGTTGAACGGCACTATTATCCATTTGGTTTCCATGGTTATTGTTGCTTGGATTTTCATTAACCACATTAATGTTACTCTGGTTATCGTTATTCAGATTATCTTGATGTCCTTCGTCGGCCATCTGAATTTTAAACATTTATCCCGTATTAATATCACAAAATAATGTTTAATATAGTCAATCACATGACACGCAATTTAACCAAAAGCGTCGATCATTGCGACTTACTCTATTCATATACTATGCGTCTATTACACACTAGTACTGGAAAAAAATTACAATACCAACTGAAAGAAATTACAATAATAATAGTAGGCATCCATACACACATATTTTATGTTATTATTATTATATTATTATTACTACTACCGTTTCCTCCCTTCACACATTCACTGATATGGATTCATCCAGAAATCCATATTCCGTTCGTCATACTTCCAGACGAGACGCTCTCCCACCTGTCGCATTCTCTCACTGCTTTCTAAAATTTCCTCACCAAAAGTCCTAAGTTCTTGGACATTTTCTGCACTCATTGGGGGTGCAGGTTCTAGGACTGGGTTTGGAATCTAGGGTGCGGGTTCCTGATATGGAGGTGTATGAGTTCGGTGATGGTAAGGATCCTCTAAAATTTCCCTAATGTATTCATCATGGTAATAGGGATCTAATGGGTCCATACCTGGGTAGTCTCCTAGAGTTGGCATAGGCATGTCTTCGTGCATCTGGTAACATGGCACATAGTCCCTATTATTGTCCCACCAGGGGTCATAATTTGGGTCTAGGGGGTTTGGTGCTGCTAACCTTGGTATTTCCTCCGGGTTGAAGTCATGCATCTCTACTTGGTTTTAAGGGATTTCTAGCTCCATGGGTTGGTCAGGAAATTGTGGTTGGGGTGCTATTATTTGCTCTAGGTTAGGGTCAGCTGCAGTGGTTGCTAATATGTGGATGTTGGCTATACCCCTATTTATCATATCCTGGGCATAGGCATCTGTCTCTCTCTTGGCTGCTACTAATACCTTCTGTTCCTGTAACTTTTTCATACGTTTTCTACGCTCATGCGCCCCTCGACTAAACCATCCCTTTTTCTTTTGAGGAAATGGTTCCTCGGATTGAGCCTTAAACACAAAACTTCCTTCTTCCGTGTCAGCAGAGTACCCAGAGAGGGCAGGCTGAGAAGAGGAGGTGCCTTCGCTCCTAGGCGAACCAGACAATTGACGATACGCTTCAGATGGTCCTTGGTCGCTCATACTGTAAACTAACAGATAGTCAAATAACACATAACAATTAAATACAGTTATGCACGTATTTCCGTAATTTAGTTCCTAACACTTTGAATTTTTATGTCAGCAGAACACTTCTGTGGCTGAATCAGTGGCATAACTCTGATACCACCTTCTGTCGCAACCCCCGACCCTGATTCCCAGGAACGGCCGGCCGCGAGCCAGTTTCGGTGGTATCGTGGTATTTGTTTAATTTGGCAGCGGAAATTTTCATCAGGACCGTAGTTAGGAAATATTTAATCAGAGTAAAATACCACCCTTTTCATAATACTGGTGAGTGAATCTCAGTTTAATCAAGTTTAAGTAAAAAGTCACAGTGAACAGTATTGAGGGCGCATCCGCAATTACATTTGTTTCCAAGTTATATCAATTACCACCACACGGTAATGTCGTTCCAACTTATGGTCATGTTACTCCTTTACCAGGTGGTAACAAATTTTGTATACAAAACCCCGAATTTACCGACTGTAATTGTATTCTTACAAATACTCAATAACTGTTATTCGCATGGAAAGATATTTAAGGTTTTGTAAAAATAGTTAACAAAAAGGTTTACAAAAAGTGGATCAACTCACATTGCTGTTTTAGGGTTTTCAGTAAGGATTTCCTGGGAATAATCTATAATTTTCACAAAAGCACATGTGTTAGTATAACAACCCAATTTAACATTAGCAATACCCTCCCCGAGACGGCATTCCAACGACTACGTCGGGCAGAAACACGACAGCCGTTACGGAACCCTAGATCAATCGGGCAGAGTATCTAATACGTCTCCAGGGGTTATAATACTTACAACAGAGCAGAACTTCGCTATTAGGGGGATATAATACCCGCGTATAATAACTCTACTATCAGAATTTTGAGATTTGAGAATTGAGAATGAGCGACGGAAAACGAAATCCCGAAGCCTTCTTATATAGGGCCTGATTCTGGTCCTTACGCGGCCCGCGTAAGAGTAGGCAAGGGCCTACGCGGCCCGCGTCAATGTCCGGTCAACGTATAGCTTATCCGGCTCATCCTATAGACCCGCCACGATGTCGACACGTGTCAGCACCGGGCTGCGCCACACTTTAGGTCACTCGCGGCCCGCGTGAACTTAACATGGATCTTACGCTACCCGCTTTAACTAACTAAATCAAACGGAGTATGGTCTCAACCCTGATACCGCCCGCGTGAAGTTGAGGTGGGGTCCTACGCGGCCCGCCTCAACTTATATTTCAGATTTTAATTTATTTTTAATAGGATTTCATATATTTCGGGCTCGGTTTTCACATACGGTTTATAATTAAAGATATATTGGGACATTTTTAAAATATACTAGAATATCGGAAAAATAATCAAGGATGTCGGTTTATTGAGGATTGTTACACTCAACATTCATTCTTCATTAAAATTAAGGGTTTTTTCATCCATTTCATAGGTAACCATGGTGATGTGTATTTTTGTATATTTTTTCTCTTTTATTTGATGCTAACGTCAAGTGATGACGTGGATTGTAACTTGTTTTTTTAATTTTTAATGTAATTAAATGGTTTTTATTTTTAATAAATATAATTTCATATTTAAAAATAATTCGACCCCAGCATCTTATGCCCCATTTTTTTCTTGACATGTGGAGAAAAAAGACATGGCTCGATTTGAATGTTAAGTTGTCTAATTGTGACAAAAACGACACCAGTGACCTAATTAGAACACTTTTAAAACTTGGTTACTATTCTGTGAAATTTTCCCTACGTCTAAAGATAAATAAAATGTAAACGACACCACTTTATATTATTGTGTACAATTCGTAATTTTACAAAATATTTAAGTTATAAGCGAAAACAAAATATATTCAAAAGGAATTATAACAATAAAATATTATAATAGTTATATTAGAAAAACAGTTATAAAAATGTACTCCATTTAACAATTTACTAAAAAATAATTGAGAATACAAAACTTAAAGTTAAAATATTAAAATATTTTATTTGAGCACTGTTCAAGTTCTTTATAAATGTAAGATACAAGAATATATATATAATGGTAGGTGAAAAGAACCTGATAGAATATAAATGATTAAATACGTTATTAAGTATTACGGATAAATACTCACATCCAATATAATATATTAAATATTAAATAATTACATGTTTAAATATACCTTACTTTATTGTAAAATAAATTTCATATTTTACTACAATCCTTATATTAAAGCATATATAGTAAATATTTATATAAGGTGGTATTATATTTTAAACTGTACTACGTATATTTTAAATTTAATATAAAATTCAAGATTTTTTTTACTAAATATAACATTATTAAATGTTAAGTTAACAACTTGAAGGAATATAGGAAAGTTGCAACTTGGGTCTACTAAAATATATTAAAAACCTTTTTTATTGGTCCTTTTTATACAAAATGTTATAACATTAACTATATTCGTTTATATAGTTTTTGATCGTTATAATTAATAGTATCTTTGAACATTATATTGCTAATATATTAACTCAAAATTATATATATATATATATATATTCCTGTAACACAAGATATTGTTATAAGAACTAGCATTTACCCACCCACGCTATACAGCGGGAATACCGTGTGTGTACACGATGCAAAACAAACCAAATTCAACACGTCCATGTCCACATTTTAAAGAAATCTCTATGGTGTGAATGAAGATAGGAAAACCAAACCAAACTATCAAAAGTACATTTTTTTATAAAGACAATGTTATAGTTATGCTTTAAACAAAAACTATTTAGTAGAGGTCATTTAAAAAAACAAACAAATTAAATTCAATACGTGATGTATTGACCGTTGCTTTTATTTATTTGTTTATATATATATATATATATATATATATTTGAAGAACACTATTCAGATTTCATAAATAGTTTGATAAAGATTTAAAACTAATTTTCATACCTTTATTGAAGTTTTTGAATTTGTTTGTATAATAACAGAAATAATAACATATGAACTAAATTAAATCTCATCTTCAATGAGAGGATTATTAGAAAATGTTCAACAAAAAGGCGGTAATATAAACTATAGACCATAAAATGTAATTCTAAATAGAGAAGTGTCTGCCTAGTTAAAATATAACACATGTGTAATATTTTATTAGAAATATAATACATCCGTCTAGGTAGCCTACGGATACATTTAATCATATTGGTTACTCATATTGTGAATATAAAAATCATAATATGAATATTAAGATTTATCTACACAGAATAACACATAAATTGTTATATTATTTTCCTAACATAATGTTTAAGTTTTAGGCATTAAAAGAACACCTAAATGGCTTAAACCAGTGGCTCTGATACCACCTTCTGTCACAGCCCCCGACCCCATCCTGGGAGCGGGAGCTGCGAACCAATCAGATGGTTTTGGTGTTTATTAATTTGACAGCGGAAATTTTCATGAGAACCGTAGTTAGGAAATATTTTTATCAGAGTTAAACACCAAACATTTTATAATAATAAATCATTTGGATAAAACCCAAGTTCATTTGATTGTACATTTGTAGGGATAAACCCTAATTATTGAAAACAACATCTTTTTATTTAGGTTACTTTTATAGCCACTTTTCTAAGCCTTCAGTGCTCTCCGGCTGGCTTCTATTGGTTTCGTACTAAGTTACCTGAAACGCGTTTTAAAAAAGTTTTATCAGCAAGAAATACTGGCAAGTGAATCCCAGTTTAATCAAAACAGGTTTTATCGTTTTACAGTATTGAGAGCGATTACAATGTTTATATCTACACAATTACTCATTCAGTACTGTCAATCCTGACTGGTGGGTCATATTACACATTGGCTAACTCGTTGTCCAATGGTAACGTGTTCCACATTTTGTATACAAAACCCCAATATACCGGCGGTAATTGACGAATTACAAAGACTCAATCACTGCTAATCACATTGTAAAATATTTAAGGTTTTGTAAAAATAATTTGCAAAAAGGAGATTACTCACAAAAAGGGTTTACAAAAGAGGATTAACTCACATTGCTACTTTAGATATTTCCTTTGTGTATTCCTGGTTATAATCTATTAATTGAACAATGCACACGTGTTAGTATAATAACCCAATTTACATTAGTTATACCCTCCCCGATACAGAAACTCCAACGACTACGTCGGGCAGAGCCTCGACAGCCGTTACGGAGCACTAGATCAATCGGGCAGTGTATCTAATACGTAACCGGGGGTTAAAATACTTACAACGAGGCAGAGCTTCGCTAATTAGGGTGGTGATGTGTGCAAAATGAAACATATAAATTACATCAATTGTGGCATAAAACTAACCCTTTTTTAGTACTAATGTTGGAAAAAGTGTGCTTTTGTCTTCCTTTTGTATTTTCAGGATTAAATGAGCTCAAATTAACAAAAGAAGCAAAAAGACATCAAAATCTAACATAAATACAAGAAAAGGAACAAGACGTGACATGCCCGACCCCACGACAGCATCTTCCCAAGCAAAACAAGAGGACAGCAGACTGAACACGCCCCGTGCTCAGCCAGCACGGGGGCGTGCCCAAGTGTCAGCAGAAAAGACAAAGTAGTAGAAGCTTCTATTGCCCACCACGGGGCAGTGCTCAGCGGACACGGGGCCGTGCTCAGCGGACACGGGGCCGTGGTCAACTATAAGATTCGCACAATCCAGGCAAATCTTCATAGTACAAAGATTCTTCTGCACACGGGGTCGTGCTCAGCGGACACGGGGGCGTGGTCAACTAATAAGACAAGCTGCATTAAATGAAGAAAGAGAAGGATGTGGACACGGGGCCGTGCCCGAGCTTCTGTTCAGCCTATAAATAGGAGTGCTTGGCTCAAGCTCAAACCATCCCTTGGCACACCACCTCTCTCACACTTCACCCACCACCACCATAACACCATCATCCACCACCATCATCCATTGTCCATCATAGAGTGTGTGAGTCGTCTCGGGATCCAAGATTGATCGTAAGAGTTCTTGACAATCAAGGCCATGTTTGCCTAAGTCTCTTACATCACTTGGTGAAGACAAGTGTCTAGTGTAATACTTTTTATTTCTAATCTTTTCGCACTTTTTACTTGGTTTTGTATTAATGACTTTAATAACTAGTTTCTTATGTTGAAGGTGATTCTTCCTTATCGTTTGTCCGTGGTGTCTTGGCATTATTTTACTGTCTATATAAAATAAAAGATTTTCACCATTCATATCTCCACGGTCTATATGGAGGTATGTTGGCTACCTGGTCGGGGGTTAAGGGAACGGTTTGGTAAGAGTCTTGCCATTGTTCAGCGTTTAGAGGTCCTGCAATGGACCTGGGTCAAATTTAGTAGGACCTCCTTCAATACTTAACGGTATTGGATGGCGGGGGTCCAAACTCTTTGATCCCCTCATAAGTTAACTACTATTAATACTATAACCCGGCTATTTAGGACTGTATCCCTGCTGACTCAGACTACTTAGTCGAGGGTAACGTCACCTCCAAAAGAGGGGCCTACCATAATTTGCATTAATAACTTAATTAATTATCTTTCAATAATCCGACCCTTTAGGATTGTATCCTTGCTGACTCAAACTACTGGGTTGAGGGTAACGTCACCTTCAAAAGAGGGGCCTACTACAATAACTAAGATAATCTC
Organism: Helianthus tuberosus; assembly: GCA_030545235.1. NCBI lineage: Eukaryota > Viridiplantae > Streptophyta > Magnoliopsida > Asterales > Asteraceae > Helianthus > Helianthus tuberosus. The sequence goes on from CM060364.1 coordinate 51,990,009, forward strand.
TTAAATAAGTGCAAAAGTGCGGAAATAATCAAAGGTTACACTATACACGAGTCGGAACCAAGTGATTCATCTTGTCTATCTGTTTTTTTTCTTTTTATTTTTATTTTCAGCATTTTTAGTTAGTTTTTATTTTTCTTAGCTTAAAACATTTTTTCTAAACTTTTGTTTTGATTAGACGTTGAGGATAAACCGGTACTAAAAGCTCTTGTGTCCTTGGACGACCTCGGTATCTTGCCAACACTATACTACGCTCACGATGGGTGCACTTGCCCATATGTGTGTTTAGTATTAGTAAAATATCGTGTTTTATAAATTTAAAACTTGGCTAAAAAGTGTTAAAGGGCTTAAAATATACACCTAAATATATATAACACTTCACACGCATCAAGTTTTTGGCGCCGTTGCCGGGGACACAAGGATTTTAAGAAAGTTAGGAATCAACGGCCTAATCGTTTTTCTTATTTTTCATTTTTTTTAGGATTTTTTCTTAATTTTTCAACTTCTGCAGAACTCAGCACGGGCCGTGCCCGCTGAACACGCCCCGTGCCCAATCATTGGAACTGGCAATCCTATTTTAAGTCAGACAGTAAGCTGAACACGGGGCCGTGCCCACTCAACACGCCCCCGTGCCCAAGTTTCAGTTACTGAAAACAGAACCGTAAGATCCCGACGGTTGGTAATTTCTGACACAAACATGAGTGATACTGATACTTTTTACTTTCGGCACTCTTATGGTACTATGTGGTGTCAATTATGTGGGTGTCAATTATGTGGTGGTAACCATAAGGAATTAGAATGTTATTTTCTAAATTATAAACCCCACTATATAGACCCATTGTTTCCTAGTATCCTTAAGAGGGGCGAAAGTAAAAATAATCCCTATCTCTCCCTCGAATGCTCCCAACCGGATTTTCTAGGAGAAATGCTTCTCGATGAATTATTTCAACTAGAAGATCTAATTATTGATTGGTTAAAAGAACTTAGGAAAGATTTCAATGATCTTTTCCAAGACAATAGCCAAGAAGAAGGGTTGGAACCGCATTCAAACAACTTCATTGTTTCCGAAGATACTTCTAACTCTAGTGAGGACTTGAGCGATAGTCGTCCCTGTGTCGATTGTGCCGTGAAGGACTCCCCATCAACTTCGTTTGATGCATACATAGACCTGAGCGATTCGACATACACCTTCTTTAAAGAGAGTCCGGAAAAGGGTTGGACTTGTCCACCTACATATAGCATAGGAATCACCCTCACCGACAACCTCTTGCGTTCTCGTCTTAATCTAGAACAATTAAGGTATCTTAGGCACTTTGGGGTTGTTCCATCCAGTAAGGAACCGCCCGATCCGGAAAAGTTCCTTGAAAATAGACACACTTCATAAAACAGCCTTCCGACACGGGGCCGTGCCCAGGTCAACACGCCCCCGTGTCCACCAAAAGATTCCCTTCTGACTTTTGTCAGAATAAGGACAAAACGTGTCAGGATCTTGCCTGCACACGGGGCCGTGTCCAGCATGCTGTCGTTTTCTATAAATGCAGCCAAGAATCCTGCACATTTGGACCATCCAGGGACATAGATTTGAAAGGATTTTCTAACCTACCATCCTAGGTAAGTTCTAAAAGAAGGTTCCAACAAACATCTTGTCCTTTCCTCTTTTATCCATTGCCTTCTTCTTCACCTTTCTTGCAACAACACCTCCATTGAAGCTTGATTTCAAGCTTCATTGTGATGATTGTTGATGTTTTTGTTCAAGGAATCTTGTTAAAAATAAGTAACACAACATTGTTTTAAGTTATTTCTGCTCAAAAAAGCTTCATAAGTTGGGAAAATAATTTGAAACTCCAAGGTTCCTTGTTCTAAAAATCTGCAGAAAGTTGAACACGGGGCCGTGCTCATAGAGCACGGGGCCGTGTCCGTGGTACTGTTTCATTAAAACGAACTATTTTTTTGGTTTGTTTTCGTAGAATGTCTAGCCAAAACAGTGGAACCTCTTCTGCGCACTCAAGGAACAGTCGACGGGAAATGAGGCCATCGATTGAAGCAACTCTCGTAAGATACGTAATGGCGCTACGCGAAGCCCTTGACGAGATGACTTCAGTGGAGGAGGTCCTCATAGACCGTATAAATTATCTCTCGGTGGGGTTGGAAAACAGTTTTCAAGAAATAAACCTCTTGCACCAGAGGTTAAACATTCTTGTAACACCTCCCATGGAACCAATCCTCCCTCAAGAGGATTGGAACCTAGCACTTGGAATCCACAATCCTACCGGTTGGGACGACATTCCGGCGGAACCCCCTCTTGAAGAACTCCAAGAAATCCCGGTGGAAGTTGCACCTCCTCAAACCAATGCTAATGAGCCCGCCTTTCTTCTCCCTAGGGAGATCGAAGAATGGCTCGCCGACGTATGAGGAACCCATACCCGGAAAGAGAAGTTGTCATAGCCACATTTAACCGAAAGATCTACCTTTTCGGAAATTTTGCTTATAAAATAAGGCTAGAACTTCTTGGTTTAGATTTCTTGTGTTTCTTTGACCTAACTATCTAGTGTTTAGGACTAATATGTGTAGGATCGAATTTCGACCCGAACGAGTCGCGTAGAAGAGTTTTTCATCAAAACAAGAGGCGGAAACAAGTGTTTCGACGTAATTCAGCACGTATTCACTTTTAACTGTCGATATTATTGATATGAAAGATGTTTACAACCTGTCGACACTTCGGCAGCACTTCGTGGCTCACCGGAAGACAACACCTAGAACTCTATCTCTGATTTCGCTCTAATGACTATATATAGTAGGTATGATTCCGCTCATATGGTCTTGACATAAAAGCGAAATCATGCATGCCATATAAGCGATACCTATTACTTTGACAAATGAGCGAAATCACTTCTATGACTAAAAAGCGAAATCTACTTGGACTAAAAAGCGAAATCTGAATCTTCCAAATAAACGAAATCATAATCTTTATCCATGCAACTTCTTTGTCTTTAATGTGATGATGTCATGATGATGTTGCTTTGGTGATGTCATCATGACATCATACTTGAACATTCTTCGCAACGAACTGAGACATGACTGAAGACGTAGACGACAGACGGATGCACCAACAAACTCCCCCTCGGATGTTGACGGAGTCTTCAGTGTCAAGTCTTTGCATCTTTAGTCTTTATCAGTCTTCTCTAATTCTCTGAAGTGTCTGACATTGTAAGTATCCTCAATCTCTTTCTTCTCTCTCAATCTCTATATCAGGTATCGGAACCTGACACTCTATCTTCATGTTTAAAATTGAAATCTGACTATACCTGCACATGCTCTACCCAAAAATAAATTTTCTGATGATAACTTGAACACAATCAGACATCACTTGAAAATATCACAAAAATGATCTAACATTTATAGTTTATGATGAACCATTTGAAAAAAAATATCATTTTCAAATTCAAAAACAACACACTCTCCCAAACCATCTGTTCATCATGTTTAGCACTTGGAATTTTGAAAATCAGCTCTCCAACACTAGTTGTCGAAAATCTTTTTGAATTTTTCAAAATTTATGCTAAAACACACCGAAAATCTTTTTGGATTTTGTATATAACAGAAATGAAATGCAGTAAAGAAATATTTACATACAATATTTTTGTGAGTTTGTGTAAGAGGATCATATCAGTTTTTAAGACAAATCACCAACACCGTTAAGCTTGATACATTTTAAGTTCTAAACGATTCACCTAGATTGTCAGTATACTGGTCCATTTAAATTTTCACACAAAGTTCAACTGCTTCGAGATACGAATTTAATGTTTTAGAAACTTAAACTTATTTGCGTGTCCCACCTCAGAATATACTCCCGTATCCAGATCCCAATATTCAGTCTTACAGGTAATTATGACACAAATGATATCTGTACATAAATTAGGTAATGCGAGGGCCGAGGGATCTCAGGTCGATACTTCCGTATGCGCAGAGAGATATCAGCTTCGACTTTACGGTATGTCCCCTTTAGAGGATCTTTTAGCTACAACAGCAATGATTATCAATTTTATTGTCTAATCAGCTGAGGGTTTATGCTATGTTTCAAGCATTTGCGGAAAGTATTATCCAAGGACTAGGTCAGAACCACCGTTCAGCAGAAGTCCCGGAATAATACCCCAGACATCATTGAGTATAAAGACCTAGTATATCAGAATATGAGACCTTTCAAACGAGATTTCGGGGGTTACCCATATATCCGAGAGATGTTTCCCCACGATATAAGAAAGTTTAAAATTTAGGTTTATATCTCGTCACAATCTACTAAATGTGCAAAAACCTACTGACACATCATCAGTGAGACCGTTTATCACATTTTTCTTTCCAATTCTTTAGCATGCCGTGATCGTCCACTGATGTACTATCATTTCCTCTTTTATACAACAAAACTCATTTTTGATTTTATCATGTTTTTGGCTTTTTCAAATTTTCTAATGTTTTTGGATTTTCTGAAATTTTTACTCCCCCTAAAATGCAAACACATTTTAGGAAATTTAAAAAAAAAACTGTACAATAAAGTGACAACCGATATCAAATCACTTCAAATCGCCATCCACTTGGCGTAAACAATCAGAACTCCCCCTCACAACAAACTATTTTCCCATTGTGATTTCAAAACACTTAAGTTTGTTTTAATCAAATGGTTTTTCCGGAAAATAAGTTTGATTTTACCAATTGTAGGTTAGGGGTTCATCACATTGTTCTCCAAAATATCACTTGTAAGTGTGGTCCAATCAAGTTCAACTTAATGACCTTGATTAACCTCTTGTCAATGTTTAACCACTTACAGGTTCAATTCACCAACCATAACCACTTGTAAATCAAAATATAACAATTTAAACATACCACCTGTACTTTACCAACTGTATCACATGTAGGATCATTTGCTAAGAAAGATGCCGATTCCTGCTCCACTCTTACCAACCTGGGAGCTCCGGCAAGTCAGGAATTTTATGGTGAAAATGCTGTCACCCAAGCCTGACCAGCCTTGGGTGATTTTGGCGGCAAACATCTGTCCCACCAACATTTTGATTTGTAAAAATCTTTTGCACTTTTAACCTTCCCATCAACCATCTTCCCGAAAATATGTTTAACATTTCCATTGAAAGCCTTCTCAACATCAAATTCTCCCTTATCAGCGAAGAACTGATTTGAGATCTCAACCTTCCCAACTTTAGACTTCCAATTTTCCTTTGACAATGGAGGAAAATTCTCATCGTTCAACTCAGGAACGGAATTCACAATCTTTTTCTCAACCAAAGACTCCTCTGATTTTATGGAATCAGATTCATTGTCAGAATTACTATCAGATTTTACAACCCATTTTTGCTTTGTTAAATCAACTCTTCTTTTGTAAAACCTTTTTGAACTTTCTCCTTCCTCAGAAGTAGAATTTTCAAATTTTTTAACATTTTTCACAGGTTGTTCTTTCTTATCAACACAAGTCTTTCTCAAAACAGAGTTAGAAGAAACTCCCTGTTTTGGGTAGTTGGTCTTGGGGCAATTCCAAGCTATGTGTCCAACTTCCTGGCATTTGAAACAGGTTCTTCTGTCAACTCTTTTAGCAAACCTTCTCACATTCTTCTTTACTTCAGCAAGAAACTCCTGGTTTGACTGCTTCCAGAATGGTTTCTTCTGCTCATCTTCACAACTTCCACCTGCAACAAATGTTGTTTTTGGTTTATAATTTTTCTCATTTTTATAATTTTTTGGAGGAATAAAACCAAGACCTTTCTTTTTGAGATTACCGTTGTAGTTTGGTTTCTTTCGATAACCAGAACCATAACTGTAACCATTTTTCTTGTTCAATCTCTGTTGAACTCTTGAAGTGTACTTTTTAGGTTTTTCAGCAAGATTTAAATCTTTTATTTCAGAAATATTAATTTCTGTTAATTTGAAAACCTGTTTGATCATTTCAGTTTTTACACTTCTTATTGGAAATTCCTCATCAGAATATAATTTGTCTGAATCATTCAAAGTATAAGCCACTTTGATTGACCCGTCATTCAAATTAGATTTTGATAACAGGAATTCTCTATTGTAAACCCTGTTAACCGATGAACTCGGACTCTTTTCTGATGAACTCGAACTTTCCGACTTAGACTCCGGTTTTGACTCTTCATCCATATCTAACACCTGATCGACAACTTTCTTTACTAACTCAGACTCATGATCAGTGTCAGACGTTGTGAATGTAACATCAATATTGTCTGGTAATTCATCAATGATTTCAGACTTTAACTTGATGTTGACTGCCTTTTTTAGACGCTCCTCATTAGGATTCCTGGGAGAATAAGTTTCATGGATCGGGGGCGGACATCTGTTATACTTGACACTTTGTGGCTTACCAGTGTCCTCTTCTTTGTCTTTCTTCTTCTTGAAAGCTTCCAAACCTGCAACAGTAGGATAAACACGATCAATCAGATAATCACAAGTAGTATAACTCAAAAGTAATCGGTTAATCCTTTCACTCTCAATCTTTCCAAGTTCCAGCTCCTTCTTTAGATTCGCACAATCTTCAATATAGTCATTGATGACACTTTGCTTCGTCATTAAGGTTCCATTCATCTTTTCATTTACTTTCTCAAACTCTGAGTTTGCCTTTTTCAAACTATCAACTGTCCTGTTCAGCACATCATAAGACTCCTTAACATACTTCACATCACATAGTAAATCTTCTTTTATCTTTTCTAAATCAGCAATCTTCATATCTTTTTCTTCACAAGCTGTGCAAGATTCTGAACATTTCAAACATGGTTTTTCAAATTCAACCACTTTTTCAACTATTTTCTCAACCTCAACAATCTTTTCGACTTCAACAAGTTTTTCTACTTCAACAATTTTCTCAATCTCGACAATCTTTTCAACTTCAACTATTTTTTCAACTATCTTTTCGACCTCGACGATTTCTTCTCCTGCTTCTGTCTTTTCAGCAGTTTGCATTTTTGCTGCTTCCAGCTCTTTCCTCAATCTTGCCATCTTCTTCTGGTACAACATCTCCATTTTATCTGCAAAAAACAAATTAAAACTAGTAGGATCAATGCCATTTCTAGCTTTGTTGAGATGTTCTTCCTCATCATCAGTATCCACATCGCTTCCAAGATCAGGAAATATCAGGATTCTTTTCTCACTAGCCTCTTCATCTAGTATTCTAGCAACAAAGCCTGAATCAGATGGAATGTATTTGTCCCAACTAAATCCCTCTGCAACTTTTTCATCATCTTGATGAATCAGTAAAGCTTTCTTCTTTTCATCATTAGTAGCATGAGCATCTGTAATTTGAGGTTGTTGAGTAGTCTGATGGAAAATTGATTTCTGATAATAATTGTTTCTATCTTGATTCCCGGTAGCCTCTTTACTTTTGCACTCTCGTTTAAAATGACCTTTTCCTTTACAACGGAAACAGGTAACCTTTGATTTATCAAATCCCAATGGAGAGGTAGCCATTCCTCGAAATTCATCCCTACCAGTAATCTCTTGAAACTTTTCAGCTCTCCTCCAAGCACTTGCTAAGCACCATTTGATATCCATCACTTCAAGTTCTTCAGCATCAATTTGGTCGTAATCTTCTTTGGTAAGCATTGGATTGCCAATCTTCCCATCGATCAAACTTTCGTAAGATTCTAACATAGTAACCAGTGATGCCATATGCTGCTTGGCAACTTCTGGAGACAAATTCTGACCATTTTGAATGTTTAAGGTAACATTGCACTGAAAGTTTGTTGAGTTTTGTCATTGAGAACTTGATGTTGTGCTATTTGGATCAAAGCTTGAGAATGATGAAGATCCACCACTTTGAGTCACATTACTACTCTTTGTTCCAGATGAACTGTCAGCACTAAAACCAGTTTGAATCTTTGGGCTAGGGCTGGTGGTAGCCTCAAACTTGTTTCCTCTGTAATACAAACTGACATCTTGTTTTGCATTTGGATTCGTCATTATAGCAGTCTTTTGAATATCCAGCTCTTGTTCCTCAATCTTCTGGATAAACTGTGCCAAGTTCATACTCTCAGTCTTCCTCATGAGTTTCACAATCATCAGATAAGTTCCCCACTTCTGTTGGGGTAATGCCTCTGCTAACTTATCAACCCACTCATCATCATCTTTCTGAATATCCAATCTTTTCATTTCTAGAACCAGATGACAGTATCTATCTATTGTTTCTTTTGTGGTTTCATGATCAAATGCAGTAAATATGTCAAACGACTTCTTCAATAAGGCCTTTTTGTTTTTGATCATATCAGCACTCCCTCGGAATTTCTGAAGTAAAGCTTCCCAGATTGATCTAGCAGTTCCATTATGTTGAAGTAAGACAAAGATGTCTTCTTTAACTGCTTGCTGTAAAATGCTGATCATCATCTTCTCACTAGTGTATTTCAACTTATCAACTTCAGTAAAATCATTGAAACCCTTTTCCAACCCACGTTCATTCTTTGGTTTCTCGTAATCTTTCAGTAAAGAACACCAAGCATCGAATCTGTAAGCCTGAACCCAATTCTCAAAACGGTTTTTCCAACCCTGAAAATCTTCAATATACATGAGCTTTGGCGGCTTTTGATGAGTCCCCGTTTCATTTTCACTGTATAAATTTTCAGCAGCTGTGACTGGAGCGACTGGTGTGGCAAACGCATTGTAGAATTCTTCTTCCATGTCTTGGGCAAATACCTGTCGAAAACCTGTCGATCACCAAACAACACACAATCAGTTTAAACGTTTATCAATTAACCAAAAGAAATTTGGTACTCGAACTGATGATTTTCAGTGTGGACTGAATGTTGACCAACTGACTGAATGATCCGGATCGAATTCAATTGATGACTCTTTTACAAACACACTGACAAACTTTCAAACGACTTGATGAACTTTTGATACGCGACTTGACTGACAAACCGACTGATCGAACCGTGTGAACCGACTGAACTTCAAACCTTTTGACCTTACTTTGATGCGTACTTAACAATTTTTGGTACGACCTGACAACTCACGCAACCTGGATACACTACTTATCACCACAAAACAATATCACTTTTAAGAAACAATCACAAACAACACAAACAATTTATAACAAACCTACAATCACTAACAAACTCATGCTCAAACAAACACTATTTAAAGATCACATGTAATATAATGCCATTTAATAAAAGTCTAAATCCAATTAATCTACTATGTAAAACTGACCGACAAATTCAATGAACAAACATATGAATTTTTTTATTTCCGAGATACCTACAAACAAAATTCTGACTACACAATTAATATCACTGACACAACATATGCAAACATCATGAATCAAAATATCCAGATAATCAAATGACAAACAATTTTGACATTAGAATATTAACTGTCGACAAAGCACAATTATCAACTAAACTTTATTGGGTCGATATATGAGTGAGTCTTGGGCCGATGAACCATCATTTCACATATAACATCAACTTTGTTTTTAAAAGAAAACACATGGGTCTTAGTCAACATAAAATGATCTGATACAATTTACTTTTATTGGACCTCTTATCTTTGCATGAATATCAATTGGACCTTAAAATCCACTAAATCGACAACTATATCTTATTTTCAACACTTTCATTTTATCAAAACTCACAAGCAGACAAGTTTATGACATATATTCATTGAACCTCTCATGCAAACTGATTAACATACATGCAAAACGACAATTTAGATTTATGTATCACACAATTCAAAGCACATTTAAACAGTTCACACTATTCAATGTTCAAACATATGAATTAAACGGTGCACCAGATCACATGATTACACTGTTCTATGACCTTGGTTGTCACAAAGTCGAAATCACTCTTGGTCACAAAAGCGGAACCCAACTGTTCAAATGAGCGGAATCAAATTGTACGTATGAGCGAAATAGTCACTGTCCAAATAAGCGGAACCAGGTGATGATGTCACCTTTTCACGAGTCCGTAAAAGCGATACCTCAAAAATTCGATGTTTTAGGTCGATTCAAGCTTTGAAACTTACAAGGATTTGCTTATCTATGATTACGAATGTTATGTGTGAATTTGAAGCGATTTTGACCGTAAAAAGTTTTGATTTTCGAAAAAGAAAGATGTAGAAACAGAATTATCGGCTGAAATAACAAAAACTCTTCTTCACTGGCTCTGATACCAATTGTAGGATCGAATTTCGACCCGAACGAGTCGCGTAGAAGAGTTTTTCATCAAAACAAGAGGCGGAAACAAGTGTTTCGACGTAATTCAGCACGTATTCACTTTTAACTGTCGATATTATTGATATGAAAGATGTTTACAACCTGTCGACACTTCGGCAGCACTTCGTGGCTCACCGGAAGACAACACCTAGAACTCTATCTCTGATTTCGCTCTAATGACTATATATAGTAGGCATGATTCCGCTCATATGGTCTTGACATAAAAGCGAAATCATGCATGCCATATAAGCGATACCTATTACTTTGACAAATGAGCGAAATCACTTCTATGACTAAAAAGCGAAATCTACTTGGACTAAAAAGCGAAATCTGAATCTTCCAAATAAACGAAATCATAATCTTTATCCATGCAACTTCTTTGTCTTTAATGTGATGATGTCATGATGATGTTGCTTTGGTGATGTCATCATGACATCATACTTGAACATTCTTCGCAACGAACTGAGACATGACTGAAGACGTAGACGACAGACGGATGCACCAACAATATGTAATTCTCTCTATGACTTAATGAATGATAGTTTTAGTTAATTTGGTGTTTGGGTGGTGTTGAAATGAATAAAACACACTTGAGATGGCAAAGGATACAAGGGAAACTTGAACCAGCACCCCATGCAGGAAAACAGGACCATCCGACAAAATTCTTCGTTTACAGTAAGCTCGGCACGGGCCATGTCCGCCCAACACGGCCCCGTGCTGCACAGTCTGCAGAAAAAGACCCAGTTCAGGTAACTGGACACGGGTCGTGTTTACTCAACACGCCCCCGTGTCCAGGCTTCTGTTTCTCTTGATTTAATTTTGTTACTGGCACTTGAACACGGGGCCGTGCCCGGACAACACGGGGTGGTGTTCAGCGCCCAGTAACACATTTTTTTTGCTTTTTCACACCTTTTACACATTCAATCAACCTAAAAACTTATTTTTGGGATACATTGAGGACAATGTGTAATTTAAGTGTGGGGGGATGCTAAAACCTTGAATCTTGTAAGTCCTAAATACAAGCCTTACACAAAACTCCATTGGAACCGCTAATCACCCCAAATTTTTTTCAAAAATTTTCATTTTTTTTACTTGTCTAGGTTTAACTCGGGAATTTCAAGTTCTTAAAAGGCTATTTTTTTTTACGAATTTACAACCGATAGCGTCGTGATAAAAAGAACCAACATAAGAAAATTATGAAAAGGCATGACAAGCTTAGTTAAAATTTGATTATATATATTTGACCACATAAAAAAAAACCCATTCCCACAAAAGTGAGTTGTGAGCCTTTATTGAGCATACAATTACATATCATTAAACTAAATGCTCATTTTTCGTTTCTTGTGTGAATAGCCGCTTGGTTCTTACGACTCTAGAACTTGCCATGACGATACATTCCCGGTCCTTACCAACTTAAACCCAAGTAAGTAAATGATGGAGGCATTAGGACTAACCTTTTTTTTTCTTTTCTTTCTACACCATTATTTTCCTTTTTTTTTTACCACCTACCCAAAATCCCCCTAGTTAGCCCCTTTGAGCCTAAACCTTTTCATTTCATAACCCAAACCAAACACCATTTCACCCACCAAAACCTTTTTCATTTTTTTTAACCCTTTGTTTTAGTAACAAGCTCGGTTTTTCGTATGACTTTTCAAAAAAAAAAAATATGTGTGTTGATGATGAAGCAAAAGAAAATAAACAAACAAGTTCATCAAAAATAACTTTGTTTGAATAATATATTCATCAAAATAAAAGTTACAAAAATAAAAAGTCTTACGAAAACCGACGCTTGTTACGCTTTTCGCCCTTTTTCTACTAACCACTAACCCAACCACCTACCTTTAACCCAAGCCTAACCCTTCACCCACAAAGTCCTCTTGATATTTACAAAGGTATATAAGTTAAAAAGGAGGAGGATTGATTGCTTGACAAGCTTATGGTAGAAGTAAGTTCCATGCCGCTCTCGAGTGATCCACAAAAATACATTTTCGGCCGAGTGTTGAGTGATCCCCGTGAGGTATGTGAACTTGTATATAAATAGAATTTTAAAGAGGCATGTTATGCCCTAATAAGTAATTTATCTTATGAAAAGTTTTAAATAAATCATGACGAATAGGATTGTAAATAAATAAAAATAAAACTAAATAAAGAATCTTGGAAATCCCGACACTCTATGACAAGCCCAAAAAAACTTGTTTTCTACCCATTCCATTTGGAGTGTAATAGCCACATATTAAAGAGTTTTGCTTGAGGACAAGCAAAGATTCAAGTGTGGGGGTATTTGATGTGTGCGAAATGCAACATATAAATTACATCAATTTTGGCATAAAACTAACCCTTTTTTAGTACTAATGTTGGAAAAAGTGTGCTTTTGTCTTCCTTTTGTATTTTCAGGATTAAATGAGCTCAAATTAACAAAAGAAGCAAAAAGACATCAAAATCTAACATAAATACAAGAAAAGGAACAAGACGTGACATGCCCGACCCCACGACAGCATCTTCCCAAGCAAAACAAGAGGACAGCAGACTGAACACGCCCCGTGCTCAGCCAGCACGGGGGCGTGCCCAAGTGTCAGCAGAAAAGACAAAGTAGTAGAAGCTTCTATTGCCCACCACGGGGTCGTGCTCAGCGGACACGGGGCTGTGGTCAACTATAAGATTCGCACAATCCAGGCAAATCTTCATAGTACAAAGATTCTTCTGCACACGGGGTCGTGCTCAGCGGACACGGGGGCGTGGTCAACTAATAAGACAAGCTGCATTAAATGAAGAAAGAGAAGGATGTAGACACGGGGCCGTGCCCACTGGACACGGGGCCATGCCCGAGCTTCTGTTCAGCCTATAAATAGGAGTGCTTGGCTCAAGCTCAAACCATCCCTTGGCACACCACCTCTCTCACACTTCACCCACCACCACCATAACACCATCATCCACCACCATCATCCATTGTCCATTATAGAGTGTGTGAGTCGTCTCGGGATCCAAGATTGATCGTAAGAGTTCTTGACAATCAAGGCCATGTTTGCCTAAGTCTCTTACATCACTTGGTGAAGACAAGTGTCTAGTGTAATACTTTTTATTTCTAATCTTTTCGCACTTTTTACTTGATTTTGTATTAATGACTTTAATAACTAGTTTCTTATGTTGAAGGTGATTCTTCCTTATCGTTTGTCCGTGGTGTCTTGGCATTATTTTACTGTCTATATAAAATAAAAGATTTTCATCATTCATATCTCCACGGTCTATATGGAGGGATGTTGGCTACCTGGTCGGGGGTTAAGGGAACGGTTTGGTAAGAGTCTTGCCATTGTTCAGCGTTTAGAGGTCCTGCAATGGACCTGGGTCAAATTTAGTAGGACCTCCTTCAATACTTAACGGTATTGGATGGCGGGGGTCCAAACTCTTTGATCCCCTCATAAGTTAACTACTATTAATACTATAACCCGGCTATTTAGGACTGTATCCCTGCAGACTCAGACTACTTAGTCGATGGTAACGTCACCTCCAAAAGAGGGGCCTACCATAATTTGCATTAATAACTTAATTAATTATCTTTCAATAATCCGACCCTTTAGGATTGTATCCTTGCTGACTCAAACTACTGGGTTGAGGGTAACGTCACCTTCAAAAGAGGGGCCTACTACAATAACTAAGATAATCTCTTAAATAAGTGCAAAAGTGCGGAAATAATCAAAGGTTACACTATACACGAGTCGGAACCAAGTGATTCATCTTGTCTATCTGTTTTTTTTTCTTTTTATTTTTATTTTCAGCATTTTTAGTTAGTTTTTATTTTTCTTAGCTTAAAACATTTTTTCTAAACTTTTGTTTTGATTAGACGTTGAGGATAAACCGGTACTAAAAGCTCTTGTGTCCTTGGACGACCTCGGTATCTTGCCAACACTATACTACGCTCACGATGGGTGCACTTGCCCATATGTGTGTTTAGTGTTAGTAAAATATCGTGTTTTATAAATTTAAAACTTGGCTAAAAAGTGTTAAAGGGCTTAAAATATACACCTAAATATATATAACACTTCACACGCATCAGTGGTATAATGCCCGAGCAGAATTCTATTAATTCAGAATTGAGAGAGAGAATTGAGTTATGAGCGAATTGTGAACTGAAGCCGATCTCATCTATTTATAGGGCTGATCCGCCATTTTCTCATGCCCCGCGAGAGTTTTAGTGAGGGATTTCGTGGCCCGTGAGGGCTTAGGGTAGGCCCTAGCCTCGGTTAGTCACTAGTATAGGCTTGCCGAGTGTCACGCCACGTGGCGGGCTGGGGTGTGGCCTGGTGTCAAGGGGTCGCGGCCCGCGACAGACTCTCTTGTCTGTGTCGCACCCCGCGAGCGGCCATATATATTTGTTTTTATTTAATTTTTGTAAGATAAAGGTATTTCAAGGCCGTTTTTCGTATACGGGGTATATTTTAGGATGTCTAGGGGTGTCAAGGGTGTTTTAGGAGGGTTGTTATACTATTTAATCAAATATATAATGCACTCGCGTTAAGCATAGTTACCCAATTCAACTTTATCAATATGTCACGAGACAGAACCTCAACGTACTTAGTCGGGCAGAGCCTTGACATGCGTTGGTGGATTCTAAATCAATCGGACAGGGTATCGACTCAGTGATTAGGGGTTACAACACTTAAAACGGGGCAGGGCTTTATTATTATTATTATGGGGTGAATTAAAATTAGGATAAATTACACTTTTCGTCCTTTATGTTTGTACCAGATTGCAACAGATAGCCTTTAACTTCAATAATTACAGTCACAATCCTTTATTTGCAAAACCTGTTACACTCTACATCCTTTATCACTAACCAGATTAAAATTTTCAATTAAGTTTATTCACTTAAGGGTATTTTAGTCAATTCATGCTTTTATTTAATGTTAATAAAAATAAAAGTGTGAACATCATCAGATCTAGAATCAATGTTACTTTAGCATGAACATTATCACTCCCAGTGTCTGTCTCAGCCTAATTCCATAAAATATCCAAAAACAAATCACCAAATTAAACATAAAATCAAAAAAAAAAAAAAACATCAACAAACAACAATCAAACTTACATGAACCTTCACATCAACAACATGACAGAAGACATGACAGGAACACTAAACTCGCCGGAGCCGACCCATTCACCGGCGGTTGGAGCTGTTCCAGGTGGCCCTGAGGACAGTAAACGACACCGTTTACTTTTTCCGGTAACCACATTGAAGATCCAGCACAGGCGCGCCATAACTCCAAACAACACACCATCGCCGACAACAATTCCGCCGGAGCAGAACCAGACGACGTCGTCGAAACCTCGTCGGAATCTTCGATTACGCCGTTTAAATCGATTAAATCCACAAACAAAATCAAATTTTTTCAACACCCATAAATGAATTCACGGTTCTTGGTCGTGAAAATCAAATCTTTGTAACACCCAGAAATGATTTCGACCTTGAACCGCTGGCAACGAGTATTCAGTGGTGAATCTGGGT
Source organism: Helianthus tuberosus (assembly GCA_030545235.1). NCBI lineage: Eukaryota > Viridiplantae > Streptophyta > Magnoliopsida > Asterales > Asteraceae > Helianthus > Helianthus tuberosus. The sequence continues at coordinate 52,005,722 of CM060364.1, forward strand.
TTTGGGTTTTGATCTAGTAATTTGGGGGTTTAGAGCTAGCTTCGAGGAAATTACGTTTTGATCTAGGAATTTGGTAAGTGCTTACTTGAATGTTCATTATATGGGTTTTGATATAGGAATTTAGGTTACTGATTCAAGCTTTTAGAGAGAGGGATAGAGAGTAGAGAGAGAAAGAGAAAGAGAGAGAGAGATAGAGTAAGCTGGAAACATATATTATTGTTTTTATTTTTTATAATTTAAATAAATTGGGGTAGAAAGACATAAATGCCCTCATGTGCAAGACATGTGTCAAAATTAACTGAAAATTTTAACCTGGTTAATTCTAAAGGACCTAGGGTGTAATGGTTTTTCTAAAAAAATGACTGTGACTGTAATTATTGAAGTTAAAGGCTATCCATTGCAATCTGATACAAACATAAAGGACGAAAAGTGTAATTTACCCTTAAAATTAAAAATAAAAATATAGAAACAGATAGCTAGAGATCGAGAGGAAGAAAAAGAAAGGATGTGTGCCATTTGAATGTTCCAAATGTCTCTATATATACTAGTTGAAATCTTGGAGAATAAGCAAAATTTGATTCCTTCCTCTCAAAGCTAGACACGTAGAATAAGCATAGTTCATGCACGTACACATATAAATTCAATGCATAATCTTTTGATTTCTTTTGTTTTCCACGTAACCACACATGTGTATATGTTAGTTTATTATTATTATTATTATTATTATTATTTATTTTATTATAATTAATTTAACTGCTTCACTCATTTGGCGCTTATCACTTATAAAATATGACGTTTTATAAAACAATGAATATGTTATTAGAACGCGAATATTGGTGTCTACATTTTGACCCAAGTTCCATTAAAAACGGAGTAAGTTCAAATATAATGTATTTTTATATTTTAATTATTAAACGGTTCCTACGCTCGCCCAAAATACCTCTTATTTCCATTGGTCAACTTACCCATGATGCATCCTTTTAATAACATAAGTTTTTATATACTTTATTTTTATAAATAAAAATTTTGGGAATGTTACAGTAGGAAAGACATCGAAAACATCGGAAGCTGTCGGAGAACGAGGTTCGTCTTCCGGTGCTGTTGTTAATCCGCAACTGCTCAAACAAAGGGACGCACATGGGAAACAGAAACAAGTTGATGAAAATCCAGTTGTTAAGAAATTTGATGATGCTATTGTGGAAGAACTTGATTTCAACCCTAACCCAGAGGAGGATTACGACCCGGAAGTCTTGAAGGATGCATGGAACTATGAAGAAGAAGAAGAAGAAGAAGATTAGTCCTGTGTTTGGCACAACCCATATTCAGGAGAAGAGTCAGACTCAGAACTATCATCTAGAGGAGACTGCCATTGGAAATAGGGTTGTTCACTTTGTTACAAGATGTTTGTTGTTGTCGTTTGTGTTTAGTTGAATGTTTCCTATCGTTTGTTATATCACCACTTTATGTTTACTAGAATGTTTCCGATCGTTTGTTTTATTAGCACTTTATGTTTAGTAGAATTATCATCATTGCCCCTACACTTCTTGTAACACCCGTTCTTAAATATCAAGGTTTAACGTAGGTTTTACGTTAATCCATCATGTAAATAAGATTACATAACATTTGGAAATACGGGTTTATTGAAACTTTTTCGAATCATAAGTTATTCTACATAACGTGGTTAAATTCGTTGTTTAAAATTTACAATGTATCGAAGTGCGGAAGCGTGTGTCTTTATCGTGTTCGGTTCTTCGATGAGCTTGATCGTCTTCCGGCATGTAAGGTGTACCTACATTTCATAAAAACATGAAATGCTTTAGTCATACGGGGTTTAAATCATGTCCGAACAATGTCCGGGGAAACAATTGATTTTTCAAATGAAAAACAAAAATATATAAAAATTCTCCACCGTAAATTACGGTGGGACCGTAATTTACGGTGGCTCCTGGGTTCATGCTTTTCTACCGTAAATCAGTAGGCCACCACCGTAAATAATTCATCTCCACCGTAAATTACGGTGGGACAGAAAATTACGGTGGACCCTGGGTTCAGCCTTTCCAATTTGCCGTAATTTGACACGAAATCTTTCGTATCTTTCAAACCGCTTATCCGTTTGACCTACCGTTTCTTCCTACATGTTTGTAATTTGATTCTCCATCATATGGAGTTAAAATCCGACATCCGGCTTAACAAAATTTAAGACCTTTAAGTCTTCGGCTTATTACTCTTTTACCAAAATTTGACCCGTTTACGCATTTTATCAAACAAACGTATTTGTTTGATTCCTATATCACATACAACTCTTTAATTTAATATTACTTACCATTTTAGGTTCTAATCATAGGTTTATTACACAATTTAAACCCGTTTTCACTCGTATGCTTATTTTGACCCGTTAAGGGTTCTTAAGCACTTTCGAGCCTAAAATCGCTTTCAATTGCTTCTATAATTAATCTAAGTATTCATTTAATCATAAAACTCATTTCCGAACAATTTTTAAAGGTTGTTTGGTCAATTTAGCCACCAAGGGCGTTTTGGTCCATTTTAGTCCTTTATTAACAATGAAGGACTTTTGAAAGTATATTGGACCCCCCTCTTTTAACCTATAATTTTGTTTGAAAAGTCATTAAGCTTTCCAAACGCCATGTTCATTACATAAAACATTTGGTTTACCTAACAAGTAACCAAATGTCCGTTTTGACCTCTTTTAACACTCTTGAACCATATGTTCTAAATGAGTGTTACCTTATTTCACATACCTGGCGCAGATCAATATATTGACCCGTTTTTAATACCTTGCTTTTATAACCGCTAATTCATAGCGTTGCTAACACCAATTTGACATTTACACCTGAAATAATATAGCTTGACAATAATCATTAGTCGCTATTGTCAAAGGGTGATATGTTCACCTTTTGACCCATTTGGTCTAAGTGACCGATTATGTTGACGAGATGATATTTATTACCATCTCATCTATACGAATCGCTTCGGTTTACACCGTGTGGCCATTTCACTTATTAATTGATTTACTTAACGCTTTTTAGCCTGTTATGGCTTACGCCTTACAGTGTCTTTCAAAACCAATAGTTATGGTCAACGCATGACCAATTTACCTTTTTACCCTTATTGTTTGTTTTGGTTTACCCTATAAGGTAACCATTCAAAGGCTCATTTTCCATTTGTCATAAAATGATCGAATTACCGATTTAATTCCTTTTTAAACCATCAACATGGTTTCTTGTCGTGCTAGACTACCTTGTTCCGTACGTTTACACGTCGGGACATCATACCTCAATTATGTATTTGCCTTTTTCGTAACTAATACAGTAAGGGAGTATTCTAACATATAAGACTAGTGTAAGCTATACTTACCTTGCATCCGAATTATGCTTTTCCGTCATTCTTGCTTCGTTTGACCCGCTTTGTTCCCAAGCTCTCACCTAGCTTGTTAATCATCAAACTATCATCATCGTTTTCAAGGTGGTTAGTTTAATCATAATTTAATACGATTATTCCACCTTACAAATTTCATATCAAAACTACTATTTATCGGATTATAGGTCAGTTTGACTTTCAATAGTCAACTAACTTCAATCACATTATACACACAATAAGCTCAATCAACATCACGTTTCGAACCCCTATTATTCCGTATTACACGTAGTTAGTCGAGTTAGCCAATTACGCGTTTCTTTCATACTTTCATTATGTCAACATTCATTCGGGCATTTTAACAAACACCTAATGTGCATAATATTACTTATTTACTAACTAATTCATAACTAGTTATCTTTACCAAGATTTACATCAACACATTTAAACCTCTAAGTCTAGTGTTCATGAACTATATCAAGAACTTATATCATCATCTCAATATTCATAAATCTTACATTCTAACATGAGTGTTCATCATATCAACATAAAACCCACTTAGCTTATCAATGGATCATCATGAATCTCATAGATTATCCAACAATCTAACATGTTATTTGACTAGGGTTTACTCCTAGACATCATATTACTTCAAGATTCACTCATGCATGACACAATCAAGCTCGATTTCAGTTTTTCACAATTAACCTAGAACTTGAGATGAATCAAAATACTAGAATTTCGCATACCTTATGATCCCTTCAGTGAGGTGATCATTAATTCGTGTTTAGAACTTGATTTGGGACTGAATTGAACCTCCAATTTCTGAGATTTGTGAAGTTTTTGGGTTTGAAGAACCCTGGTCGCCCTTCTCTTCTCCTGATCGAACCAGACACCAAAATGGTGTGTTTGGTTTTTGTTTTAATTATTTCTAGTTTCACTTTTTACAAGATTAACCCCTCATCTTTTGTGTAACTTATAGTTTGGCATGTTTTTTTTAACCTTATTATAGGTTATTTCTAGAATATTAGCTAACTAGGTTATAATTCCTAGTCAGTAAATTCTTGTTTATTTAATAATCCAAATATTCACCGGGTTACTTTTACCACTAAAGGTAAATTACCCGTCTTTTAATGTAAACGTTATTTGATTACCAAACCCGTTTTCGGGGTGTTACAAGTCTACCCCCCTTAAAGAGGTTTCGTCCTCGAAACCTTTTCTTACTTAATTATCGAGTTCAATTCCATGTATTTGTTCTCGATAATCAATTAAGCATTTCTCATATCTTAATTGATTGTTAGTATTACCAGAAAAGTATGGTAATATTCTTTTGGTTATTAATCATCTACGTATCTTACATGACATAATGCGACTGGAAATAACGTAATCTCGTTATTTCCACTAGTTTAATTAACTTAGCGATATTCCTCGCTTTCATATACTATCGAATTCTTTATGAATCCATTACTTTGACCCGTTTAAAGGTCTCTAGTGAAATCTTTCACCTCTAGCAACAATTTCTTTTATTTTCAAATTTATTCATTCGGTTTAGTTATATCGAATTTACCGTTTACAAGCGAACCAAATTTCTTAACTTGAATTGCTGACTTTGGTCGGTTTCACTAACTAGACTTATTTGTCCAGTTCCTTTTTACCGCTTGCTTTGTTATAATGTGATTCTACTTCACATTACATTTCTTGACCGTGAATGTGTTACATCATATTTAATTTATATCAACCTTTCATTTTCGAAAATATCTCACTTTTCGAATATATTGTCTTGCGCCTAACAGTGTCAAGACTTGTATCTTTCATACTTATCGTTTAAATTCCTATCAGAATTCATGTTTGTAAAAACACTATTTCTTACTAAAACCGAAGTTTTAGTTTTAGGATCTTCTCTTTAACTTCTGTCAATTATCCATTCCAGGATATTGACAGTCCAAAATTTATTCCTTTACAGCCTTTGTTTTATGCGGGGATTCTCAATTTATCCGTCACTTTGTCTAATTAACCCCGTAAGTTTTATCGTTTTGCTCTATAGGCTATTTTATTAGACTTTCACCTCTTTAAGGCTAGGTCTTTGTAGTCTATTTCTTTCTAGTCGTGACCCGTAGGTCATATTAGTCTCGTAGACTTTTCCATTGTTTATAACCCCAAGGGTTATATTGATCCCGTAGATCATTCTTTACGCATGTCTATATTGAAATATATATAGTGTCAAAGCACTCTTTTTATGTTTGAAAATCATTTGTTTTCACCCTTGAACTTCATTTGACCTTGACCGTAGTCTAAGGCTTCATTTGTTTACTTCCGGGCTAATTCCTCCGACTTTATGACTTCTGACGTTATTTACGCGTCAGTTTGTCTCAAGCTTACCGTTATCCGGCTTGCGCTTACTTATGCCATTAAGCATTTATACTTTATTCAACCCGTTCAACCTCAAAATGGTTGAATATAATTATCAAAATTTCTGTTTACGAAATTTTATGGTCTTTTAGTCATAACTCATAATCCGAGTCTTTTGACTTTAAATTCATGTTCTCGTCTCTCGGTTTACGCATGTGTTTAAATCCTTACCCATCAACCGGGTGTTTTACCGAAGTCGTTATTATTGCAACCCTTCCGGTATGCATTAAGACCTCGCTTCATTTTTATATTCCGACTTTGTCTTTAAGTTGGACGTTTTACAAAAACGACCCGTTAAGGGACTCATTTGCAATTTCCGGGTTCGAGCGTAAGTACACTCCCTCCCAATACTTGTCTAATCATGCTTGCGTTTTCTGGGTTCGAGTGTAAGTACACTCCCTCCCAATACTTGTCTAACATGCTTGCGTTTTCTGGGTTCGAGTGTAAGTACAATCCCTCCCAATACTTGTTTAATCACGCTTGCGTTTTCTGGGTTCGAGTGTAAGTACACTCCCTCCCAATACTTGTTTAATCATGCTTCTTTGTCCCTTCACTCGGGCTCATTATCCTAATGTAATACGCTTCCGTCACTCGGTTGTGCGTTTACATTATTATCAAATATTTTGCTTGTCTGATTCATTTGGGTACTTTTTACTTAGTCCCATTCACCCCGCCCTTATTACATCGGACATAACTGCGCTCATTATAAGAAGTTCATGCTATCATGTGTTCACTACTTACTTGGCCAGAGTAAGCGATCAACACGTGGTACGCGTGACCTTATTATAATTACCACATCACGTCCCATGTAAGTAACTCCTCAAATTATCCTCATGTTTATGGTTTCATTTGGTAAAACTTTATTTAATTGTTAGTTAACAATTATTAGTTTTAATCGTTTATCCTTGAACATGTACAATGTCCCTTTTTATAAACATTTATTCACATTCATTGATGTGATCATAAATTTTCTCAATAGGATTTGTATTGAGAATACTTACTTGGATGATCACTCTCGTCCAAGTTTCTATATAAATAAGTCTTGTTATTCATTTGTTATTCATCATTGTGAATAACACATTTCCTATTAAATTTCTCTTGGAAATCAGGTTTTCCAAGTTCTGTCATATGTGTATGCAACCGTTATTATTTACGTGTTTGTTGCATATAACTACTCACGTAATAACTTAAAATGCGCACCTGTAAGTGCTTGCCCTAACGGGCTTTTTATGTCGTTAACTTTGTTCGCGATCGTTACGCGATTTAGTCCTCGGTGAGCATGCTCCTCTTGTCATGCTTCAGACCGTTCCATCATCATATCCACAATTCCTTTGACTCTCGTCGTCTTCAAACGCGAGTGTCCTTCAATTTAAACATTCACAAAAGTTAATAACGTCAACTTCAATAATCGCCCGTATTATAATACAAGGCTTTTTCTACTATACGCGTCAACGCGCGTATTTTCGTCAACTATATCAATCGTTTTAATTAGGGTAACGTGTATCACACGATAGCCCTATGTGTTATTTACAACACTTTAGCATGCTACGCTATTAACATACTTGTACTTACCGGATTTGCGATCAAGCCTCGAACCGAACACTATTCTTTGTCAAGAGCATAAGGTTTAAGTCCAAGCATGGTTCCTCCCCACCATACTCGAATCTCTTAAACCAAGGCTCTGATACCAACTTGTAACACCCGTTCTTAAATATCAAGGTTTAACGTAGGTTTTACGTTAATCCATCATGTAAATAAGATTACATAACATTTGGAAATACGGGTTTATTGAAACTTTTTCGAATCATAAGTTATTCTACATAACGTGGTTAAATTCGTTGTTTAAAATTTACAATGTATCGAAGTGCGGAAGCGTGTGTCTTTATCGTGTTCGGTTCTTCGATGAGCTTGATCGTCTTCCGGCATGTAAGGTGTACCTACATTTCATAAAAACATGAAATGCTTTAGTCATACGGGGTTTAAATCATGTCCGAACGATGTCCGGGGAAACAATTGATTTTTCAAATGAAAAACAAAAATATATAAAAATTCTCCACCGTAAATTACGGTGGGACCGTAATTTACGGTGGCTCCTGGGTTCATGCTTTTCTACCGTAAATCAGTAGGCCACCACCGTAAATAATTCATCTCCACCGTAAATTACGGTGGGACCGTAAATTACGGTGGACCCTGGGTTCAGCCTTTCCAATTTGCCGTAATTTGACACGAAATCTTTCGTATCTTTCAAACCGCTTATCCGTTTGACCTACCGTTTATTCCTACATGTTTGTAATTTGATTCTCCATCATATGGAGTTAAAATCCGACATCCGGCTTAACAAAATTTAAGACCTTTAAGTCTTCGGCTTATTACTCTTTTACCAAAATTTGACCCGTTTACGCATTTTATCAAACAAACGTATTTGTTTGATTCCTATATCACATACAACTCTTTAATTTAATATTACTTACCATTTTAGGTTCTAATCATAGGTTTATTACACAATTTAAACCCGTTTTCACTCGTATGCTTATTTTGACCCGTTAAGGGTTCTTAAGCACTTTCGAGCCTAAAATCGCTTTCAATTGCTTCTATAATTAATCTAAGTATTCATTTAATCATAAAACTCATTTCCGAACAACTTTTAAAGGTTGTTTGGTCAATTTAGCCACCAAGGGCGTTTTGGTCCATTTTAGTCCTTTATTAACAATGAAGGACTTTTGAAAGTATATTGGACCCCCCTCTTTTAACCTATAATTTTGTTTGAAAAGTCATTAAGCTTTCCAAACGCCATGTTCATTACATAAAACATTTGGTTTACCTAACAAGTAACCAAATGTCCGTTTTGACCTCTTTTAACACTCTTGAACCATATGTTCTAAATGAGTGTTACCTTATTTCACATACCTGGCGCAGATCAATATATTGACCCGTTTTTAATACCTTGCTTTTATAACCGCTAATTCATAGCGTTGCTAACACCAATTTGACATTTACACCTGAAATAATATAGCTTGACAATAATCATTAGTCGCTATTGTCAAAGGGTGATATGTTCACCTTTTGACCCATTTGGTCTAAGTGACCGATTATGTTGACGAGATGATATTTATTACCATCTCATCTATACGACTCGCTTCGGTTTACACCGTGTGGCCATTTCACTTATTAATTGATTTACTTAACGCTTTTTAGCCTGTTATGGCTTACGCCTTACAGTGTCTTTCAAAACCAATAGTTATGGTCAACGCATGACCAATTTACCTTTTTACCCTTATTGTTTGTTTTGGTTTACCCTATAAGGTAACCATTCAAAGGCTCATTTTCCATTTGTCATAAAATGATCGAATTACCGATTTAATTCCTTTTTAAACCATCAACATGGTTTCTTGTCGTGCTAGACTACCTTGTTCCGTACGTTTACACGTCGGGACATCATACCTCAATTATGTATTTGCCTTTTTCGTAACTAATACGGTAAGGGAGTATTCTAACATATAAGACTAGTGTAAGCTATACTTACCTTGCATCCGAATTATGCTTTTCCGTCATTCTTGCTTCGTTTGACCCGCTTTGTTCCCAAGCTCTCACCTAGCTTGTTAATCATCAAACTATCATCATCGTTTTCAAGGTGGTTAGTTTAATCATAATTTAATACGATTATTCCACCTTACAAATTTCATATCAAAACTACTATTTATCGGATTATAGGTCAGTTTGACTTTCAATAGTCAACTAACTTCAATCACATTATACACACAATAAGCTCAATCAACATCACGTTTCGAACCCCTATTATTCCGTATTACACGTAATTAGTCGAGTTAGCCAATTACGCGTTTCTTTCATACTTTCATTATGTCAACATTCATTCGGGCATTTTAACAAACACCTAATGTGCATAATATTACTTATTTACTAACTAATTCATAACTAGTTATCTTTACCAAGATTTACATCAACACATTTAAACCTCTAAGTCTAGTGTTCATGAACTATATCAAGAACTTATATCATCATCTCAATATTCATAAATCTTACATTCTAACATGAGTGTTCATCATATCAACATAAAACCCACTTAGCTTATCAATGGATCATCATGAATCTCATAGATTATCCAACAATCTAACATGTTATTTGACTAGGGTTTACTCCTAGACATCATATTACTTCAAGATTCACTCATGCATGACACAATCAAGCTCGATTTCAGTTTTTCACAATTAACCTAGAACTTGAGATGAATCAAAATACTAGAATTTCGCATACCTTATGATCCCTTCAGTGAGGTGATCATTAATTCGTGTTTAGAACTTGATTTGGGACTGAATTGAACCTCCAATTTCTGAGATTTGTGAAGTTTTTGGGTTTGAAGAACCCTGGTCGCCCTTCTCTTCTCCTGATCGAACCAGACACCAAAATGGTGTGTTTGGTTTTTGTTTTAATTATTTCTAGTTTCACTTTTTACAAGATTAACCCCTCATCTTTTGTGTAACTTATAGTTTGGCATGTTTTTTTTAACCTTATTATAGGTTATTTCTAGAATATTAGCTAACTAGGTTATAATTCCTAGTCAGTAAATTCTTGTTTATTTAATAATCCAAATATTCACCGGGTTACTTTTACCACTAAAGGTAAATTACCCGTCTTTTAATGTAAACGTTATTTGATTACCAAACCCGTTTTCGGGGTGTTACAAGTCTACCCCCCTTAAAGAGGTTTCGTCCTCGAAACCTTTTCTTACTTAATTATCGAGTTCAATTCCATGTATTTGTTCTCGATAATCAATTAAGCATTTCTCATATCTTAATTGATTGTTAGTATTACCAGAAAAGTATGGTAATATTCTTTTGGTTATTAATCATCTACGTATCTTACATGACATAATGCGACTGGAAATAACGTAATCTCGTTATTTCCACTAGTTTAATTAACTTAGCGATATTCCTCGCTTTCATATACTATCGAATTCTTTATGAATCCATTACTTTGACCCGTTTAAAGGTCTCTAGTGAAATCTTTCACCTCTAGCAACAATTTCTTTTATTTTCAAATTTATTCATTCGGTTTAGTTATATCGAATTTACCGTTTACAAGCGAACCAAATTTCTTAACTTGAATTGCTGACTTTGGTCGGTTTCACTAACTAGACTTATTTGTCCAGTTCCTTTTTACCGCTTGCTTTGTTATAATGTGATTCTACTTCACATTACATTTCTTGACCGTGAATGTGTTACATCATATTTAATTTATATCAACCTTTCATTTTCGAAAATATCTCACTTTTCGAATATATTGTCTTGCGCCTAACAGTGTCAAGACTTGTATCTTTCATACTTATCGTTTAAATTCCTATCAGAATTCATGTTTGTAAAAACACTATTTCTTACTAAAACCGAAGTTTTAGTTTTAGGATCTTCTCTTTAACTTCTGTCAATTATCCATTCCAGGATATTGACAGTCCAAAATTTATTCCTTTACAGCCTTTGTTTTATGCGGGGATTCTCAATTTATCCGTCACTTTGTCTAATTAACCCCGTAAGTTTTATCGTTTTGCTCTATAGGCTATTTTATTAGACTTTCACCTCTTTAAGGCTAGGTCTTTGTAGTCTATTTCTTTCTAGTCGTGACCCGTAGGTCATATTAGTCTCGTAGACTTTTCCATTGTTTATAACCCCAAGGGTTATATTGATCCCGTAGATCATTCTTTACGCATGTCTATATTGAAATATATATAGTGTCAAAGCACTCTTTTTATGTTTGAAAATCATTTGTTTTCACCCTTGAACTTCATTTGACCTTGACCGTAGTCTAAGGCTTCATTTGTTTACTTCCGGGCTAATTCCTCCGACTTTATGACTTCTGACGTTATTTACGCGTCAGTTTGTCTCAAGCTTACCGTTATCCGGCTTGCGCTTACTTATGCCATTAAGCATTTATACTTTATTCAACCCGTTCAACCTCAAAATGGTTGAATATAATTATCAAAATTTCTGTTTACGAAATTTTATGGTCGTTTAGTCATAACTCATAATCCGAGTCTTTTGACTTTAAATTCATGTTCTCGTCTCTCGGTTTACGCATGTGTTTAAATCCTTACCCATCAACCGGGTGTTTTACCGAAGTCGTTATTATTGCAACCCTTCCGGTATGCATTAAGACCTCGCTTCATTTTTATATTCCGACTTTGTCTTTAAGTTGGACGTTTTACAAAAACGACCCGTTAAGGGACTCATTTGCAATTTCCGGGTTCGAGCGTAAGTACACTCCCTCCCAATACTTGTCTAATCATGCTTGCGTTTTCTGGGTTCGAGTGTAAGTACACTCCCTCCCAATACTTGTCTAACATGCTTGCGTTTTCTGGGTTCGAGTGTAAGTACAATCCCTCCCAATACTTGTTTAATCACGCTTGCGTTTTCTGGGTTCGAGTGTAAGTACACTCCCTCCCAATACTTGTTTAATCATGCTTCTTTGTCCCTTCACTCGGGCTCATTATCCTAATGTAATACGCTTCCGTCACTCGGTTGTGCGTTTACATTATTATCAAATATTTTGCTTGTCTGATTCATTTGGGTACTTTTTACTTAGTCCCATTCACCCCGCCCTTATTACATCGGACATAACTGCGCTCATTATAAGAAGTTCATGCTATCATGTGTTCACTACTTACTTGGCCAGAGTAAGCGATCAACACGTGGTACGCGTGACCTTATTATAATTACCACATCACGTCCCATGTAAGTAACTCCTCAAATTATCCTCATGTTTATGGTTTCATTTGGTAAAACTTTATTTAATTGTTAGTTAACAATTATTAGTTTTAATCGTTTATCCTTGAACATGTACAATGTCCCTTTTTATAAACATTTATTCACATTCATTGATGTGATCATAAATTTTCTCAATAGGATTTGTATTGAGAATACTTACTTGGATGATCACTCTCGTCCAAGTTTCTATATAAATAAGTCTTGTTATTCATTTGTTATTCATCATTGTGAATAACACATTTCCTATTAAATTTCTCTTGGAAATCAGGTTTTCCAAGTTCTGTCATATGTGTATGCAACCGTTATTATTTACGTGTTTGTTGCATATAACTACTCACGTAATAACTTAAAATGCGCACCTGTAAGTGCTTGCCCTAACGGGCTTTTTATGTCGTTAACTTTGTTCGCGATCGTTACGCGATTTAGTCCTCGGTGAGCATGCTCCTCTTGTCATGCTTCAGACCGTTCCATCATCATATCCACAATTCCTTTGACTCTCGTCGTCTTCAAACGCGAGTGTCCTTCAATTTAAACATTCACAAAAGTTAATAACGTCAACTTCAATAATCGCCCGTATTATAATACAAGGCTTTTTCTACTATACGCGTCAACGCGCGTATTTTCGTCAACTATATCAATCGTTTTAATTAGGGTAACGTGTATCACACGATAGCCCTATGTGTTATTTACAACACTTTAGCATGCTACGCTATTAACATACTTGTACTTACCGGATTTGCGATCAAGCCTCGAACCGAACACTATTCTTTGTCAAGAGCATAAGGTTTAAGTCCAAGCATGGTTCCTCCCCACCATACTCGAATCTCTTAAACCAAGGCTCTGATACCAACTTGTAACACCCGTTCTTAAATATCAAGGTTTAACGTAGGTTTTACGTTAATCCATCATGTAAATAAGATTACATAACATTTGGAAATACGGGTTTATTGAAACTTTTTCGAATCATAAGTTATTCTACATAACGTGGTTAAATTCGTTGTTTAAAATTTACAATGTATCGAAGTGCGGAAGCGTGTGTCTTTATCGTGTTCGGTTCTTCGATGAGCTTGATCGTCTTCCGGCATGTAAGGTGTACCTACATTTCATAAAAACATGAAATGCTTTAGTCATACGGGGTTTAAATCATGTCCGAACGATGTCCGGGGAAACAATTGATTTTTCAAATGAAAAACAAAAATATATAAAAATTCTCCACCGTAAATTACGGTGGGACCGTAATTTACGGTGGCTCCTGGGTTCATGCTTTTCTACCGTAAATCAGTAGGCCACCACCGTAAATAATTCATCTCCACCGTAAATTACGGTGGGACCGTAAATTACGGTGGACCCTGGGTTCAGCCTTTCCAATTTGCCGTAATTTGACACGAAATCTTTCGTATCTTTCAAACCGCTTATCCGTTTGACCTACCGTTTATTCCTACATGTTTGTAATTTGATTCTCCATCATATGGAGTTAAAATCCGACATCCGGCTTAACAAAATTTAAGACCTTTAAGTCTTCGGCTTATTACTCTTTTACCAAAATTTGACCCGTTTACGCATTTTATCAAACAAACGTATTTGTTTGATTCCTATATCACATACAACTCTTTAATTTAATATTACTTACCATTTTAGGTTCTAATCATAGGTTTATTACACAATTTAAACCCGTTTTCACTCGTATGCTTATTTTGACCCGTTAAGGGTTCTTAAGCACTTTCGAGCCTAAAATCGCTTTCAATTGCTTCTATAATTAATCTAAGTATTCATTTAATCATAAAACTCATTTCCGAACAACTTTTAAAGGTTGTTTGGTCAATTTAGCCACCAAGGGCGTTTTGGTCCATTTTAGTCCTTTATTAACAATGAAGGACTTTTGAAAGTATATTGGACCCCCCTCTTTTAACCTATAATTTTGTTTGAAAAGTCATTAAGCTTTCCAAACGCCATGTTCATTACATAAAACATTTGGTTTACCTAACAAGTAACCAAATGTCCGTTTTGACCTCTTTTAACACTCTTGAACCATATGTTCTAAATGAGTGTTACCTTATTTCACATACCTGGCGCAGATCAATATATTGACCCGTTTTTAATACCTTGCTTTTATAACCGCTAATTCATAGCGTTGCTAACACCAATTTGACATTTACACCTGAAATAATATAGCTTGACAATAATCATTAGTCGCTATTGTCAAAGGGTGATATGTTCACCTTTTGACCCATTTGGTCTAAGTGACCGATTATGTTGACGAGATGATATTTATTACCATCTCATCTATACGACTCGCTTCGGTTTACACCGTGTGGCCATTTCACTTATTAATTGATTTACTTAACGCTTTTTAGCCTGTTATGGCTTACGCCTTACAGTGTCTTTCAAAACCAATAGTTATGGTCAACGCATGACCAATTTACCTTTTTACCCTTATTGTTTGTTTTGGTTTACCCTATAAGGTAACCATTCAAAGGCTCATTTTCCATTTGTCATAAAATGATCGAATTACCGATTTAATTCCTTTTTAAACCATCAACATGGTTTCTTGTCGTGCTAGACTACCTTGTTCCGTACGTTTACACGTCGGGACATCATACCTCAATTATGTATTTGCCTTTTTCGTAACTAATACGGTAAGGGAGTATTCTAACATATAAGACTAGTGTAAGCTATACTTACCTTGCATCCGAATTATGCTTTTCCGTCATTCTTGCTTCGTTTGACCCGCTTTGTTCCCAAGCTCTCACCTAGCTTGTTAATCATCAAACTATCATCATCGTTTTCAAGGTGGTTAGTTTAATCATAATTTAATACGATTATTCCACCTTACAAATTTCATATCAAAACTACTATTTATCGGATTATAGGTCAGTTTGACTTTCAATAGTCAACTAACTTCAATCACATTATACACACAATAAGCTCAATCAACATCACGTTTCGAACCCCTATTATTCCGTATTACACGTAGTTAGTCGAGTTAGCCAATTACGCGTTTCTTTCATACTTTCATTATGTCAACATTCATTCGGGCATTTTAACAAACACCTAATGTGCATAATATTACTTATTTACTAACTAATTCATAACTAGTTATCTTTACCAAGATTTACATCAACACATTTAAACCTCTAAGTCTAGTGTTCATGAACTATATCAAGAACTTATATCATCATCTCAATATTCATAAATCTTACATTCTAACATGAGTGTTCATCATATCAACATAAAACCCACTTAGCTTATCAATGGATCATCATGAATCTCATAGATTATCCAACAATCTAACATGTTATTTGACTAGGGTTTACTCCTAGACATCATATTACTTCAAGATTCACTCATGCATGACACAATCAAGCTCGATTTCAGTTTTTCACAATTAACCTAGAACTTGAGATGAATCAAAATACTAGAATTTCGCATACCTTATGATCCCTTCAGTGAGGTGATCATTAATTCGTGTTTAGAACTTGATTTGGGACTGAATTGAACCTCCAATTTCTGGGATTTGTGAAGTTTTTGGGTTTGAAGAACCCTGGTCGCCCTTCTCTTCTCCTGATCGAACCAGACACCAAAATGGTGTGTTTGGTTTTTGTTTTAATTATTTCTAGTTTCACTTTTTACAAGATTAACCCCTCATCTTTTGTGTAACTTATAGTTTGGCATGTTTTTTTTTAACCTTATTATAGGTTATTTCTAGAATATTAGCTAACTAGGTTATAATTCCTAGTCAGTAAATTCTTGTTTATTTAATAATCCAAATATTCACCGGGTTACTTTTACCACTAAAGGTAAATTACCCGTCTTTTAATGTAAACGTGATTTGATTACCAAACCCGTTTTCGGGGTGTTACACTTCTTCTCTCTATAAATACCACCTAGCACACCAACATTTTTTAACATCTTCACCTCACCTCACAAGTCTTTCAGATGGCAGATGGTGATAGAGAATTCCACATTCATTTTCATTTGCATATACATGAAGGGGAGCCAAACCCTGCAAATGTTGAACCACAACCCAACCGTAACCATATTGAACTACACCACAACCGACACTTTGTTGAACCACAACCCAACCGTAACAGTATTGTTCAACAAGCAAACCCTAACACTGTCTTCCCGTTCACTGAACAGCAAGGAGGTCGTCCCGGACCTTCACCGCTAAACCAACATCGTTACCGTCCACCCCATCTTAGTCATGAAAATCAAAATCGAACTACCTTTATGGAAGGACCACAACACCCCTCTTTTGTGCAAAACCCTAACCGCCCGTCGACATCTATTATCCAAAGGGGAGCATCCATTCCTACTGTTTTCCGCCCCATATGCAGGTATGGATGCGTCTACTACTGTAGGTGTGCCCACCAATACGACTGCGATCGCGACTCAAAAGCATTATCAGATGACGCGATCGTTAGTGATGATCCATGGGAGAAGTATCAGAATAACGTTAGTGATAGCGATTCAGATTCATCCTTTTGATTCCATATTATCTGTTTGCTATTGTCCTATGTATTTCATTTCAATAGTGATAGTTTGTTATGTTTAATGTTTCATTGTGAATTTTGGAACAATTGACCTAAATGTTAAACTACACCAATTCTTAATTGAAACACAAGCAACAAACATTGGGAGCACAAGAACAGTTAACACTAAAAACCACAAACAAACCACAACAACATAATAAATTAATGTCGGCCATAGGTCTTTCTGTTGTGGCCTGTTTCTCCACATCTGCTTCATCGACGGGCCTGGGGTTCATTGTGTTAGTTGACATCCATCTCATTTTGAATTATTCTCGCACGAACCCTACCACGATGTGTTATAACCCTTGAAGGGTCCCCTTATTCTCCACTGCGGTTCTTCCCACTCTTCCTTATGGCCTAGCATGTAAAAATGCCCGCTGTACTGTTCCTGATAGGTGGTCGTGTGGAATTTTGAATTGGTAACGTCGTGTGGTTCCTCACCCCTCCAAGAGCAAACAGCAATGGCATGAGAACAAGGAAATCTGAGCATTTGCCATTTCCCACATGAGCACCACCTACGATTGTATTCAACGGTGTACTCATTTCCACCATGATCGTTTGCTTCATCCCTTGAAACAACAGAGTAGCGAGCATCTGTGACATCATACACGGACACTTCATGTTGCATTGCCACCGAATACAGTTTGTTAAACCTGGACCAAATGTGAGGGGGTAGAGGGGTGTTGCAGGTTTGGGCCATCTGCGAGTGCCTGGCATACTCGGATATGTCTTTGGTAAACGTATAACGAATTAACGCTTTTATAGGAAGCAGACTTGTTGCACGTAATACGTTATTCATAGACTCGGATATGTTCATCGTAAGGTTTCCCCAACGCCGGTTTCTATGGTCATGAACAATAGTCCACTTAGTTTTGTCGATGTTGTTCAGATAGTCCCAAGCTGCCTGATCTAGCATCTGCATTTCCCTCACAGCCCAACGATACTTTAATGGTTGACTTGTGCTCCCAATCATCCAACACAGCTTCCTGAGGCTTTTACTCTTGTACTTTCCACTGAAATTGCTTCTTACATGTCGAAGACAATAACGGTGGTAGGCCTTTGGTTCCTTCCAATCTTTGAGGTTCTCCATGGCATTAATTATTCCAGCATGACGGTCTGATAGAACACATATTTTACTATTACAGTTTGTGGTGACGTATTCCTTCAAATTTTGGAAAAACCAACACCAACTGTGAACAGTCTCTTCGTCAACCAGAGCGTACGCCAATGGCATTATGTAGTTGGCGTTTTTGGTTACCGCAACCAACAACTTACCACGGTACGGTCCTTTCAAGTGTGTGCCGTCCACAGAGATTACAAGCTGGCATAGATGGAACGCACGAATAGAGGGACCGAACGCCCAAAAAACATAATTGAATGTGGGATGTCCTGGAGCCGAATGTGGGTCATGAATCCAATTAACCACCGTACCAGGGTTTCGAGACTGAAGCCGTAACACGTACTTCGAGAGCTCCGCAAAGTTGTTGTCCCAAGTTCCATATGTCCTATCAATTGCCTTTCTTCGGCCACGCCATGCCTTTGTATACGTAACATCGATGGACACCGTTTGCTTTATGAACATCCTGATGTGTTTCACCTTCAACGCAATGTCTGTACGAATTTGTGGAAGGATGTTTGCAGCGATATCTTTAGATCTAAGGCATCTTTTGTTGTTGCGTACCACAGATGAATAACAACTGTGGGCAGGTGCCCAGTTGGTAATCTGCCACATGTGTTGGAGTTTTTGTTTTGATGCGGTTGCACGCCATTGGCAAACAGGAGCACTAGGGAAAAGGGTTTTTATAATTTTTGTTTCTGGTGTAGCATTTAACTTTGTATAAAGTTGGTTTGCTATCCACCACGAATATTTCCCTTCCACGGCGAATGTTTCACTCTCGAACAGCAAGGTCCACATCCTGTTTAGACTTGAAAAACATGCCTATACGAATTTGTTTTGATTTTGGATTCCATATGTCCATTGGGTTATCTTCATAATCCGGACACATGTAATCCCTAAGCTCCTCATTCTGTTGGGGGTCGTCATGTGGACCTGCAAAGATAGGCCTAGAATGCGTCGGCTGAGACAGGGTCAACTCAGTTTGTTGGTTGACCGCGGCCTCGTCGTCAGAAGAGGCGTCATCTGATGGGGGGGCTCCTCACTTTCTGAACTGTCTTCAGTGCTATAAACTTCTGACTCATCAAAGCCATCATTATTGTCGTCACCAACTAGAAATTGAGAAGAGGGACCGACTAGCTTCTCAACAGATGGCATGAGGTTGTGTTCTTGAGTTGTTTGCCCATCTCCTTCACCATCATCATCGGATAACTGGGTGTCAACAACATTACGTTGTGTTATGTCATGGAGAAGTAGGGCTGCAAACGAACCAAACGTTCAGCGAACAGTTCGTGAACCGTTCGGCGGGAAGTTCGTTTGTGTTCATTCGTTTATTAAACAAACGAACACGAACAAGAAATTTCGTTCGTTTAGTTAAATGAACAAACATGAACAGAGGTCGTGTTTGTTCGCTTATGTTCATGAACGTTCGGTAACGTGTTCATTTGTGTTTGATGGTTCATTAGTGTTTTTAGTTTTTATATTTATTTAAATACTTCAAAATTCCGACAAATTAAATATCTAATACGTGTCGGTGTATTATATATATTCTGTTCATGAACGATTGTTTGTGTTCGTTTGTTTCCATTTGTGTGTGTTAACATTAGTTTGTGCTCATTTGTGTTCGTCAACTTTTGTTGCCTAAAGTTAACAAACAAACACAAACGAACACGAACAAGTTCATTTTCTTAACAAACGAACACGAACATAAAATCTCGTTCGATAAGTGTTCGTGAACGGTTCGCAAACACATATATTTCTTAACAAACGAACACGAACAATGTTTTGTTAGTGTTCGTTCAGTTCGTTTATAACCCTATGGAGAAGGTTTGTAAAACTCATATGACGGAGGGGATTAACTGCCTCCCATTGAACGTAAATCTCGGCAACGAAGTTGCCTTTGCGACACTCCGGCTAAAAAGTGCAACATTTCAACGCCATCTTCATTGAAAATTTTTGTTGTCTGAGATGTGCCTTAATACGTGTACGCTAATAACATCGAAACCACAACGGATTCTTTATGTAGTTGAACATGATTACAGACTGAATCGACCATTTTGTGATAAGACATTTTCTGTCGCATAATGAATGTGGTTGTTAGCATGGATTGGTCAAATTGAACAACCCCGTTTACAAAATAAAAGACACCACCCCAGTAAAGTCTTACCAAGTATGGCCGAAAAGAATCCATTAACTAACAAAGGGAATTTGGCAGAAAATTGATAGGATGAAGTGAAAAAAGAAAGTTGTTGTGGTTCTTAGGATGAGCTGAAAAAAGAAAGTTGTTGTGGTTCTTCAATCTTGGTGTGGGTTGACACCCTAATCCCATGGGTATTTATAGTGGTGAGGACCCAAACTTTTGCTGGAGCCCACCACCATGTGGGTTGAAAATATATAAGTATTATTTTTTAATATTCCAACAACAATAAATATTATTTTTTGACAAACAGTTAAGTAATTCTACAATATTATTTGTATTAATGAATTCAACAACACAAGATGTTACAACACCAAATTTAACAAATTTTTTTATTAAGTAATTCAACAATATTACAGCATTACAATAGGATCTATCAAACTCGCAACATTACATACATGCAGTACTATTTTAATTGAATAGAAAATGCATTTAAAATGCTGAGTTGTGTGCAGAAATACACTGTTACTTAACAAAGCATTTCTAATGGAGAGGTGCAAAACAGAAACTAAATGAATTTAAACTCGTCCGGTTTCTTCGTATATCGAGTTTCCATATAAGGTCAGAAGGTTGTCACAGGCTCTTCGACCCGTAAAGTGATATGGAACGGGTTGTTCACACCTTCAGTAACGATTCTGCAGCTTCGGTGATGTTTGAGGATTTGCAAAAGCCTGCATACGCGTGAGAGGGGAGGGTGACCAAAAACTAGGCTGATGCAGTAACAGCGAACAACATTACTATAGGATCTAATTAGTACATTATTATCTCCAAGTCACATGCGGTAGAATGCGATTTCAAATGTATTATGATCCTAATCACCTACCGAAAACGGGGCAGAGAATGATAGTTCACCGCCACATACCCCCACCAGAAGCTGCAGTATCCTTTAAAGCTCAGAAAAACATCATAAACCGCCCAAGCAGTTGAGCAGCTGAATCTTCAAGAAGACTAAATAGCCGCAGTAGAAGCATCTACAGCAGCAGTTGAGTCATTCTAATGATACACCTTATGTGAGAAGGTGGTAAAAGAGAAGTATCGTTCTCCTCCCCACAAAGTCTTCTCACTATGTGTACATAATTTAAAGCTGAGAAAAACGTCATGTTGAAAGAAGTCCCGAATAATCTTACGGTGCACGTAAATTGCTTCATACTCTCTCAATTTACATTTACAAAATTAGCTTCATACTCTCACAAGTTACATTTACAAAACCTCCATGTTGCTGGGTAATTTAAACATCAAAATGATTGTCTTCATACTCACAGAAGGTGTTTCACTACATAGCCATACAAGTTTCTGTTTCTTATAGCAAAACAAAACGACCAAATTAATATAGTAAAACACAGCGAAGTTCTTTTAACCTTTATGTCCAAAACAACGAAGCTATTTAACCTGGCGGTTAAAATCAGCGAAGTTCTTGAAGATTGCTATTAAAAACAGCGAAGTTATTTAACCATGTGGTTAAAATCAGTGAAGTTCATGAAGATTGCTGTTAAAAACAGCGAAGTTATTTAACCAGGTAGTTAAAATCAGAGAAGTTCATGTAGTTTGCTATTAAAAACAACGAAGTTTATGTACTTGGTTGTTCAAAACAGCGAGGTTATGAAGATGGTGCTTAAAAAGAGCGAGCTTTCTAACACCCTGCTGAATAAAACAGCGAAGTTCAGAACTTGACAGAAAAGTGAAGCTTTTGACAGAATTGTTATTGAAACCATTTACGTATTCTTGTCCACCATTTACATATTCTTCTATGCATCTCAATGTTGGACCTTGTGTTGTTTGAGTTGTGTACCATTCATAAAAAAGACACGTATATGTTACTGTAGTTAAGAACCTACAACAAATGTTATGTATAGTAATTCATTGTGTATAACAACTAAATTTTGCCCCGCCCGCGTTGCGGGGCACTAAGCCGAATATTTCTCTCTCATAGCATGTATGTCTGTGTTTCGGTTACTTGTATATATTACTCATAACACGGTCTCAAAAAAAAATTACATTTAGTCAACCCATTAAAATAAACCTTATCATACTTTTTCTAAAAAAATAAAAACAATAGAAAAACTATAATTTTAAACTGGGGGTAAAATTGTAATTTTTCAGGACAAATAAGCGTTTGCCGGACATTAAAAGTCAAAGATGACTTGTTTATATGAAGTAGCTAAGTTTTACTTGATATCCTCCTATTAGATGCATTATAATGCAAGTATTAGCATCAGTGGCGAAGCTTGAGATTTCCGACTGGAGAGGCAGAAGTCACCAGAACTAAATTTTTTTATAAAACCAGAGGGTCGAAAACGTATATACCCAAAATTTCTATACGAAAACTACATACTCTCCACTACTGAGCGAAAAGTTCGAGGGGTCGGCCGCCCCCTCCCTCCCCTTAACAGTTTCGCCCATGATTAGCATTGCCGACAAGACCAATCCAGAGGTTTCCTGGTGTATCATTCCCAAATGCAGCATAGCATATATACCTGAAATGAAACATCCACATCCATTAATTTGACCTGAAATGAAACATCCACATCCAAAAATGTAGAAAATTCATTATTTGACTTAAAAGGTCAAACAAAAATGTAGAAAATTCATTATTTGATGATTTTGATATTCTTTTAAAAGACTATGATGAATACCCAAAACATCAATACAAAGAAATATTTAAAGACAATTTTGGTTAGGATATTTTGATAAAAACCCATTTGAAATTTCAATGTGAAAAGTTGTAGCTTTGACATAGAAAGTCAAATAGTAAAAGACAGTTTGAATTTTTAGGTCAAACCAGCAGCTAAAAATTTCACAATCATAACGAGCCTCACAATCATTTAGAAAAAAATAGTATAATTGTCAATGGGATCTTTATCAAAAGCCGTATCAATTTCAACTTGAAAGCCATTAATTTGACCATAAAAGTCAAAGAGTGACATGTTTATCTGAAGGAGTGAAGAGATACTTGATATACTTCTATTAGATGCATTATAATGCATGCGTTAGCAAAGGCGACAAGCCAATAAGGTTCATAAAACCCAAAGCCCGTCAAGAGGTTTCCCAGTGAATTATTCCCAACTGCAGCACACTCGAAGCATCCGCATCCAAGGTAGAAAAAACTCGTCACATGAATCGCGATTTCTAAAACCCGTTTTGTAACCTTGTTTTCTGGTGGTGGTGACTTAAAAATATCCTTTATTTGAGACCCATTTGTAACCTTTTTTTTTTTTTTTTGGGTAAAGGGTTACCCCGGTAAATTTACCCTTTTGTAACCTTAATTAATGAGTTTAACTACCTCATACAAGACGAAATTGTTACCGCATAAGCAACCACCATTTCATAGAAACTCACATACTAAAGCAAACCGCATAACCAGGCATGTTTTTTTTGCCTGAAAACACACCATCACTTACATACAAAAGGTCAAAGATTGCTAGATGTTTGATCAAATCTTGGTACCTAGGATAACTCGTTCCACTCATTCCAAGCATCTGCTTACAAGATCAATAAAAACAATACAGGAAAGTGAGGGGTTTTTAATACCTAGGATCTTATGATAAATAACTCGTTCCACTCATTCCAGTTCTCGAGTCTTTGCATTGCAGTAGTAGAGCCATTTAACATCAACATCTTCATCAGACAACTAGAAATAGAACCCAAGTTTTCTAGATTAGGATCATAACAAAAACATTCACAAACAGGACAAGCTTAACTAAACTAACCAGCTTACAGCAAATTCATAGCCTTAACATGCTTTCGTCTAACCTCTCTTCAAAATCGCTCATCAGTTATCTTCACTTTCAACATGGAAAATAACAAAACTTCTTTAAAAACACAGAAATAAACCCAACTCTAAAACTGTTTAAAAAACTAAGTAATACAAGTACTATTGAAAGAACCGTTACATTTACTAACAAACTTTCAACTAGGATTTGGAGGGGTGCGCCAGGCCAAGGCAATAGTGCAACGCCAAGGCGACACTCAAAGACCCCAATAGCAAGCTACTGTGATAGGTCTTTCCCCATAAAAATAAGATTAATATCGAGTGAGCCGATGGCCCACGTATCATCAGATATTAAACTGATAAGAACAGATACTACACTTGATCTTAGCCAAAGGGCCGAGAAAGGTATGCTTTTTCTCCTGTTGGGACACTGTTTATATAGCCAGTCCCATCATTTTTGAATTCTTCATTCAGCCAATGTGGGACTGTATATGACTTTTGCCCTTTGGGTGTTTTATATCTCAGAATTTAATACCATAAGTAATGCAGATTAATATCTAGTAAAACTAACCTCTGTCAGCAAGTACATCCCAATCTATTGAAGGATGTATAACTTAAACAGATAACCTCTGTCAGCAAGCACATCTTAATCCATTGAAGGATTTTTAAGTGGGATTCTAACTTAAATCCGTTGGTTCAAACATGGTTAAAAAACATACGGTTATAAAAAAGCCTAAAATTTGCAGGGTTACCATGCTCGGGAAAATAATTCAGCAGTACCTTCTCAACGATGTTCACATTAAATAGTTGGCATGTTCCTGAAGATTTTCAGAAATTCCTAGCTCAAATATCTTGTTGATATGTAGAAGTGCAGAAAGGCGCTACAAGATAAAAAGACTCTACGGCTATAAAAAAGCTGTTAGCAAAGTCATATTATGTATAAGCAACTACAGGCGGACCTAGCTTATAATTAGGGGTAGCCCGGGCTACCCCTCAACTTTGTCGGCGAAGTACAATATTCGTGCAGAAAAAAATTCTTCTCCATTTTAATTTTTAAGTATCATGTATACCCTTGAGCAAATATTAGGATACCCCTAGATCCAAAAACAATTCTTAGGATACCCCTGAATTTTTTTTCTAGATCCACCAACATAGGTCATAATCTAACATTCATGTCAAAAATCAACTACAACAGATGCACAAACGTAAGTCAGTTGATCATATAATATATACACTTAAGATAGTTAACATGAATTCCTGACTCCCAAAGCACATTTTAACAAAACACTTGGTTTCAGCCGAAAAACATCAGGATCGGACACCAGAGTGAAGGATTTAAATTGAGCACTATGCACATTTCAGTTAAATGAGTACTGCTAAGTGGAACTCTAAGGGACATGGCTTGACTTGAAGGATAAGATTGTTCTTGAGCAACACTTTGACTTCTGAGGTCAAACGAAAAGGTGGAAAATTCAATATGATGAACTATGTAGTCTTTTAGAAAAATCTAGATGACTACACCAAACTTCAATACAAAGAAAAATGTGTAAGGGAATTTCGGTCCGGAAAATTTGATAAAAACCAATAGAATTTCAGTGTGAAAAGTTGTTGCTTTGACCTGAAAATTCAGATAGTAAAAAACAGTTTGACTTCTGAGGTCAAACTAGTAGCTAGATATTTCAAAATTTAAAATGAACCTCGTAATCGTTTTAATGAAAATTACTTATCAAAATCGAAAGCCATTAATTTGACCTAAATAGTCAAAGGGTGACTTGTTTATGTGAAGTAAAGGTATACTTGATATCTTGCACGCGTTAGCAAAGGCGACGAGCCAATAAGGTTCATAAAATCCAAAGCCTGTCAAGAGGTTTCCCGGTGTATCATTCCCAAATGCAGTATACCCGAAACATCCACATGCAAGGTTGAAAAAATTCGTCACACAAATCGTGATTGCTGAAATTGTTACCGCATAAAAACTTCACAGTATCCTTTGTTTGAAACCCATTAGTAACCTTGATTGATGTGTTTAACTACCTCATACACGTTGAAATTGTTGCCGCATAAAAACTCACATACTGAAGCAAATCACATATCCAGGCGTGTTTTATTATGAAGAAAAGTTGTGTCAAGAGAATGGAACCAATTAATTATGTCGCTAACCTCATCACAGATACCATCTTTCACAGTTCGTCTCGTAACCATTGTCTTTACTTCAGAAAATATTACAGTATTAAACTAATACTTACAGAAGGAAGTAACAATGTCTTTCTGTTTCACTGCAGTTGGACCTAACTTGATATGAGGGATGTCCATATGCGTAAGCTAATAGCCCGCCAACTAAACCAGTGGTTTGAAAACAGAAGACTAAAAACTGCAGAGTTACTACTGAGGATTTTCAATAATATTTACACAAAATAGTTAACATGCTCCTGCAGATTTTCATAATATCCTAGTTCAAATATATTGTCAATATGCAGAAGTGCAGAAAGCCTCTACAGATAAAATAATATATGGCTGTATAAAAGTTGTTAGCAAGTTAATAACAAAGTCATATTATGTATAAGCAACATAAGTTGTCATTTAACATACCTGTAAATAATCAACTACAACAGATGCATAAAAAGCAATCGATTGTTTATATCATTCATACATTGAAGATAGTAAACATGATGTAAATACTCAACTGCCTCAGTACAAAACCATGAGCCTGATAATTTTCTAAGAACCCTTATCTACCCGACTAATTCCAGAGATGCTTAAGTTAAACAGATAGCCTCTATTAGTGAGTACATTCCAATCATGATTCTAACTTAATACCTATTCGATTTATGTAAACAACTTGTGTAAGCAATTTGTCTCTAGACATGTAAGAAAGATGTGCAAGTTCCAATGAAATAATCATGTAAGCACAACAGATACACGAAGTTACTTGATAATTTTGTTTCAAGTTACAACGCTAACCCGGATAAAAAAAATGTAACAAGAATTAGTAGCACCTCATCCAAAATTCTGGCAATTCTTCATATGTTGCCTCTGTTCATCCAGCTGCAATTTAGTATGACGAAAAATTCTGTCAAAAAAATGAACACACACATAAAGAACTAGAAGAAATGCGGGTGGTTACAGAAGCCACTAACTAATAATGCCCTTAACCTCATCACAAAAACCATCTTTCACAGTTGTCTCATAACCTTCACATCAATAACACCTACTACCTACAAAAATAATATTAAATAAAGAATTTACATACTCATTCCACTAGTTCCAAGTTCCAACCATCTGTTTATAAGTTCATTCTAACAGGCTGTCCAGATCACATGGGCATTGTAGAAAATTCATAAATAAACAAAAAAATCTTAACTAAAGATTGGAGGGGTGCGCCAGGCCAAGGTAGTAGTGCAACACCAAGGCGACGCTCAAAGGCCCCAATAGCAAGCTATTGTGATGGGTCTTTCCCCATAAAAAATAAGATTAATATCGAGTGGGCCGATGACCCACATATCAGATATTAAACTGATAAGAACAGATACTACACTTGATCTTAGCCAAAAGGCCGAGAAAGGTATGCTTTTCCTTTGCTTGGGCCGCTGTTTATATAGGATGTCTCTTCATCTTTGTGTTCTTCACTCTGCCGATGTGGGACTGTGATAGACTTTGAATTTGCTGTAAACTGACAACCAGCTTACAACAAATTCATAGCCTTAAAATGCATAGACTTAAAAAAAAAAAAAAAAAAAAAAAAATTCATCCAACCCCTCCTCAAAATCTCTCATAGCCTTAAAATGCATTCATCCAACCCCTCTTCAAAATCTCTCATCAGTTACCATTTTAGAAACTTTATCTTCACTTTTAACATTGAATATAACAAAACTTCTTTAAAAGGCAAAGCAATAAACCTAACACTATAACTGTTTAAAAAAAACTCTAATTAAAGACTATTGGGCATTAAATAATAGACTTTTAACTAGGAATTGGAGGGGTGCGCCAGGCCAAGGCGGTAGTGCAACACCAAGGCGACGCTCAAAGGCCCCATTCCCCATAAAAAATAAGATTAATATCGAGTGGGCCGATGGCCCATCATTCAACAATGAGCATCTTAAGGGGGCCAAAAACGTGTTAACTAATAGCTTGACACGAGATTTTCAGAAATCATAAGCAATGATGTCATTTTTATCCTTGCTCCTATAAATTGAAGGAAAGCCTTCAATTTATAGGAGCAAGAATGATAATAACATCGCTTACAGTTTCTCAATTTCTGAAAATTTCATGTCAAGCTATTAGTTAAACACGTTATCAACCCATGTATCAGATATTAAACTGATTAGAACAGATACTACACTTGATCTTAGCCAAAAGGCCAAGAGAGGTATGCTTTTCCACTTCTTGGGCCGCTGCTTATATAGGCAGTCCCTTCATCTTTGTGTAGTTCACTTAGTCGATGTGGGACTGTGATAGACTTATTTTTTCTATTGGTTTTCATCCTTCAGAATTTCTAAATCCTGTGAATACTGGGCAGCCATGTTTAAGTTGAACTGATAGCCTCTATTAGTGAGCTGAGTATATTCCAATCATGTTTCTAACTTATTAGACCACCCGTAGTGGGGCGTGATTTTTAAAAAAAAATTGAAAAATAACGCCCCAAAACGCCCCCACTACCATTACATAGGGCGTTATTTTCTATTTGTTTTGAAAAAAAGGTGCACCGGCGTTTTAATTAAAACGCTCAAAACTTGTTTGCTTTACCTGACATGTTTGACTAAGGGGGCATTTACTTGCTTTTTTTTTTGACAAGTGTATGTATCTGACATTATTTTGACAAGTGTAAAAGTATCTTCTTTTTTTTATCCTTTTTAATGATTGGAAGGGGCGTTATTGGAATAATGCCCCACTACACCACTTTTTGCTATAATGCCCCATGCTGACTGGGATGACACGTGTCGGATAATGCCCCATGGTGGGGGCATTATAAGTTGTTACCACTACACATGGTCTTATATCCATTAATTACATACTCACGAATTCAAATGATTATAATAAACATGGAATTCTTAGTGTCTTCTTCCAGGTGTGTTCTTTTCCTTTTCATATCCCTTTAGGTGCTAGAGAATATCAAACATGATAAAAAAAAGTTTTTTGACCTACTTTCTACCTCATGTTTATAAAACAGTTTTATGTTTTATGTACAAAGATGAATAAATGATAGATCCTAACATTGTAATTTTAATTATTTTCAAAATTAAAAAAGTCAAAGGGTGTATTTTTCAGTCAAACAGGTCTAATCGTGTCTTAACAGTTACCCATATTGTGGTTAAGAAAACCAACTAGAAAATTGGTGACTTACTACAGCAGTTAGTTATTATGATTGACTAAATCAACTAAACTATCACTGGTTCAAGCAAATGTGGTAAACCAGCAATAAAACAGTGAGGGAGCGAAAACTTGGTAAGAAATATCAGATAAATTACAAAGGGCATTATTTATCCGATGTTGAACCCATCGTCATCCTGTCTACAAAAAAATATAAAAGTTGATTGTTCAGCAATCATACGCTTGCTACCACCCATAGCACAGAAAATTGTACAATCTGTCATCATCGTGATCAAGTTGTCAGCACAAAAGTTCCAATGTGGAAAATAAATGCATTTGAAGTTTCAATGTGGGAAATAAAAACTATCAGTGCTACCTATGTTGTAAATGACGATGTCATTCATCATTGATGCATGGAGATTAATAAATTTTGATAACAAGTTGCTACATTTTTTTTAAATCTGTGACACTCATGGTTCAGCAGGCTTTTATTGTATTCAATGGACAAGTTTGTGATAAAAGTAAAGTTACAAAAGAAACTTACTAATTAGAAGGAGCAACCTGATTTACATCTATGCTTTTGCCAGAATCATCAGGTCCTTGAATGAGATAGACATTTTATGTAAATATAAACTGAACCAGTAAAAGAATTAGCAAGATGTTTCAAGCAAACTCATAAGGCAGGTAAAATCAAGAAACAATAAAAAAAGCTGAAAGTCCATAATCTCTGAATTACTAGGCAGAAATGTGTCAGCTGCCATTCATGCACAACATGTCTGCTCACATAACAGGCTAAATGTTACTGCCTACTTAAACATATGGGGCTTAAGTGGTGAGTTTTGATGAAAATGCCATTAAAGTCACTCAATTAACTTGATATGCCATTTGGTCTGTAATTGGCCTAAATGGTTAAAGCTGAGCTTTAAGGTAAGACTCATAGAGCTAAATGGGATAAGGGACTCTAAACCAATTATAGAAGTTAAATTGATGCAAACTGAATCTTAACAACCTAAAAAGGTGTATTAGAGGTTAATTAGAGATGGGATTAGTTAAATTGATAAAAACTTGGAAGTTTTATCTGTCCAAATGAAGTCCCTTGTCATGAATCTCTCCATCTCTTTGTAAAGATTCTATAGAAGTTCATTAAGAGATATACTACATACAAGAAGGCACCTTATATTTCTCAGCTTGAGCTGTCATCTTTTCATCAGATGCTCAGTCCACATGTATGCTTTAGTGGTGTGCGCAGTATAAATGACGCTCTTCTAAATACTTGTTGATATATAATATATAGCAAGCCTGGTCCAATATTAAAGAAAAGTAATGTCCTACAAAAAGAGAACAAGGAACAAACAGAAGAAGAATGTATTTGACCATATGTGAAGGATAATATTAAGAATTTCTTTGCTTATAATAAAACCGATAAATGGGTTTATGTTTTCTTTTTCTGGTCAGAAAAAAAGTAGATAAAATCTGTGCCGAAAATGAAAAAATTTACTGTGTTTTGGAGGGGTGCGCCAGGCCAAGGCAGTAGTGCAACGCCAAGGCGACGCTCAAAGACCCCAATAGCAAGCTGTTGTGATGGGCCTTTCCCCATAAAAAATTAGATTAATATCGAGTGGGCCGATGGCCCACATATCAGATATTAAACTGATAAGAACAGATACTACACTTGATCTTAGCCAAAAGGCCGAGAAAGGTATGATTTTTCCTTTATTGGGCCGCTGTTTATATAGGCAGTTCTTCATATATGTATTCTTCACTCAGCCGATGTGGGACTGTGAGTGACTTATTTTTCCCCAAGTGACTTATATCAAGTGTTTCTGCCCTAACTCAGTGACTTATATCAAGTGTTTCTGTGGATATGGAATAAAGACAATAAAGCACAGAGTAACGAGTACAAGTCATCCCTAAACTTCGATATGTTACACAAAAGACAGGGTACAACATTCTGACGACTATTCAAGTTGTGAAGGTCTAGTGTGGGCCTGAGAAACCATGTCCTATTACGGAATAACCAATCATCCAACACCGACAGTATGAACTTGTACACAAAGTTCTAAAATTACTGAAGTTAAACTTGGTATCCATGTTTACCTTAAAAGAAGTTAACCTGTAGGTGTCACACACTAAAATAGAAAACATCCATTAGATATAAATTTGAAAGCAAAGCAGACTTAAAAGAAAAATGCAATCTCTACACCATATTCATCATACCAAAAACAGAGAACCAGCAAATAAGCAGATATTAAAACTTTACTTTCGAGACATTAAAACAGAATGAAGAAAAAAAAATATTACCCTTCTTTTGCTCTACCAGTACCTATGTGGCTTGGATGTTTGTCAGTTTGGAAATCTGCAATGCTTCGTGAGCTGCAGAGTCACCTTTAAGAAATTTGTTTCTGCATTTTAAACAGGAAAAGCATTAACAAAAACCAGTAGATTCTAGTTCTAGTATGAATAAAGGGAATACTATGATCAGATACAATATAATTTGCAGGACAGAATCGATTGCAATTGATACACTCCCAGACTCATTTAGCACAAACTTGAACGTCACTCTCAATATCCCATCATTTAACTTTAGCTAGAGTTAAACAAAAGTATAATGATAATTCAGATCATTATACAATCCATGTGAGTTCATCAGTTTATTAAAGATATCATAATAATACATACGGAAGACATGATATGCACTATCTTTTATGACTAAAAAAAATCAACTACAAGCAAGTTTATGATGTTAGTGGCTTAAAGAGATGTGCCAAACAAACAGTTATATATGTAGTTTTCGTATAGAAATTTTTGGGTATATACGTTTTCAACCCCCCGGTTCTATAGAAATTTTTTGGTATATACGTTTCGGCCCCCCAGTCATTCGGGTCAAGCTTTGCCACTGATTACAGAAGACTTTAGCTGCAGGATATTGTAATATTTAAGAATCTTGATTAAACTTCAATTCAATGATGATAACAAGCAGAAATGTCATCAAGATGATAGTCTCAACAGTTGGAGCACACATGCACATTATTCCTGGTAACTAATTGAAATAGGATTATTACATCACTATAGTGTGATTATGCATATACCATAGCAATAGGTTTACCAAATACTAATGTTTTTCCACCTAAGAAGCTTATCTATGACTGTGTATGAGACATGTCATGTAGACATGCATGGAAAAGCCATATTAGTGCCAAACAAGTTGAGGCGTAATATTGTACTATTAAATTTTAGGCAAAATAACATGTGTAGTCAAAGATATTTAATGTATTTCCTACTTGACTTTGATGGCAGTATTATATGGTTTTTGGAGGGAATCCCTAGATTAAGCACATTTAATAGTTTTTAAAAGTTAGTTAAAACTTTTAGTGTTCTCTCATCTTCTTCTTTTAAAATACAGTCCGGTAAATCAAACATCAGCACAAAAAACGCCTAAATAACCAGTAATTAACAAGCAGATTAGAAACAATAACATGGCAAAAGGAACAGAGGGAAAATTTAGGTTAAAGAATATGAAAATGCAATTAAGAAACAACCTGATCAATTGAATATTATACCGATTACGAGTAACAACTCCTGAATGTAGAAGCAATCTATATCTAATAAAATGAAAACTGAATGAACAGTTAAATGAGGTCATGTTGGTAATATTATTTCAACCATATTAGACTATAGGGTATGAGGCAGGGGTTGGGGCATGGGTTGGGTACAAACGCCCAAGTCACCATCCCGGGTGGGCTTGGGTTTCGGCGTGGCTCCTTGGGCGGGGGTTTCAACCCGGGCGTTGGGCGGGCCTAGCGGTTTTCCGTGGCTGGCTCTCATTGGCTGGGTTGGCTAGGCTATAGGTGGCTAGACTTTTTTTTTTTATTTTGTGTGTATTTTTATAATAATTGAAAAAAAATTATAACACGTGGCCAACCCACGCGAGCTAGCCACGCCCCGCCATACCGACCCAACATACAACTAACCAGCGGTGCCCAACGAAGTCCACGTGTCAACCCATGCCCCAAACCCCCGCCCCACCATACCCCACGGTCTTAAAGAACCAGGTGGGCAGGTGAGTGTCAAAGTAGACCACGCGTCATCTGAGGGTGGTGTTGGGTTGTTCATATACGCAAGTGAGATCTAGAGAAAGAGAGAGAAACGTGAGAGAACGATGAAAAGATGAGAGAGAGTGACGGTTGCCGGCCATTTTCTCCGGCCGACCGTCTTGGTACTCCAACGAGTAGCTCCAGGCTCGAGTATCACTTATCCAGCTAGAACGGAGACAGACAGAGTTAGATGGACCTGGGCCTGGGTTTAGGGTTCAGGCGACCATCGCAATAATAACATAAATTTTGCTTATTTCTTCATACTTTCTTGCTTATTTCTTTCAAGTTTTAGTTATTTTTCCTAATTTTCATTTAAACATATGGATCGCAATAATAACATAAATTTTGAAGTATATTAATATGATAAATACCTTTTTCAAATTTTTTTCTTGATTTCTGTACATATAATTAACATATGTTTTATGTTTGGAATTCTCCTAAAGTGAATCAAATGAACAGTAAACTACAAATATAATAAAATATTATATACAGTTTTTTTTTATAGTTTTATTATCTTAATATTATAATAATTGTTATCTCCTTTACTTTTTAAGTCTGATAAGCTTGGTGTTAACCAGTACGTATATCGAAAATACCGGTTTGTTATCGGTACATGAAGGTACAAACCAGCACCAGCCTGGTACATAAAACGCCAAAAGTCGGCACCGGATTGAGTTTGATAATCTTTTAGTTTGAGAAATTTGGTACTGCTACCCAGTACCATTTGCTTATCCTTGGTCACGGGTACCGTACGAACATCAACGGTATCGTACAACTTTCTTTTAGTTTCAGGGGTAGAGATGAGTTCGGTGTCAATTGATACCGAATCGGTATTGGTACCGAAAATACCGGTTACGGTATCGGTATATGAAGGTAAACCCGATAGCGAACCGATACTAGGAACGCCAAACGTCAGTACCGAACTGGTACTTAGGATCTTTCGGTTCAGGAAATTCGGTACTGGTACCCATTACTATTTGCTCATCTCTGACTACGGGCTTCTACCGAACAACATCATTACCATACAACTTTTTTAGTTGATTTTCTTTCGGTTATTTTTTAGTGTTTTTTCTACATTTTATTCTTGTCAGCAATTCCGTGTGCAATGCGCTCGTAGTGATTTCAAACACATAAACACAGACT
Organism: Helianthus tuberosus; assembly: GCA_030545235.1. Taxonomy (NCBI): domain Eukaryota; kingdom Viridiplantae; phylum Streptophyta; class Magnoliopsida; order Asterales; family Asteraceae; genus Helianthus; species Helianthus tuberosus. The sequence continues at coordinate 52,040,375 of CM060364.1, forward strand.
AAATAACAAAAAAAATTCGCCGCAACGCGACGACGGTTTTAAAACTAATTAACAAAAAATAACAAGAAAAAAGGAATAGAGAAAAATTAGGTTAAAAAAATGTCAGAATCGGCAAATGCATGTAAGAAACGACCTGATCGACTGAATGTGGTCGAACACATATGATGCACATTTCTGTTTCCTCCATAGCATCATGCAAGATTGAGCGTGAAACTGATGATTGAAAGGATAGTTTAGTCTTGAAGAAGTGTGTGTCAGACTGTGTGTGTGACAGAGAGAGTGGTAATCGTGTGTTTGGGATGATGGAGTGGTACCGTTGGGTTTTTAAGAGGGAAACGCTTCATTTTTTATTTTTTTTTTGTGTGATTTTTTACCACTTTATTTACTTTGATACACAATTAGATACGAGAGATCGTGTCGTGTTCGTGTATATGATTTCGTGTATCGTGTCTTATCGTGTCGTGTCGTGTCGTGTCTTATCGTGTACGGGTATACACGATATGCCAGCCCTGGGTTTGATCTTAGTGATCCAACAATAATTACATATGTGATCTCGGCGATTGTAATTTTTGCACAGTACTTACCACTAACCCATGTCATATTTCTCGGTTAAAAATATGTATGAAATGACATGATTGCCCCTAAACAACTAAAAGAAATAAATAAATATATATTAAAAGATGGCCCACCACTCATTTTCTTCTTTTGTCTTTTACCTCTTAAGAACCCTACCACCAAACCTTATTTATTCCCAACATAAGTTGTGTAGTGAAAACCGACACACTCCCAACTTCTTGTTATTACCAATTTGAAACCTTCTATCCATAGTCCATACCTGCAATCGCAGGCTTAAGAAATCGAAACCACGCCTTGTTCAATTCGCAGGTTGAAATCGATTCAACGAGGTTCAAAACTGGGAACAATTCTAAATTGAAATCGCAATTGTTAAACCTTGTTCTGTCAGTCAGTTGTTCCCCTTAATCTGATGCCTGATGGATAAAATTTCTTCCTACAGGTTCAGGGCTCTATCAGTCAGTTGAAATCATAGGTTCAGTTAAATTGGAAGTTGTTCTATTGTTTGTAATTGCAATGTATATGGAATTAGTTGTGGTGGTTGACGGTGGAGGTGGTGGTTAAATGGTGTTTGTGTTTGAACGGGGAGACGATGTTGTTTGTGGTGGTGATTTACGGTGGTTTGTGGTGGTACGTCGGTGTTATAACAGCAGTGATGATGGTGGTGGTGGTGGTGGTTGTGGATGTTGGTGGTGGAAGAAAATGAATTTTTCTAGTAAAAGTTTGGTTGCAGGTTTGAAGGAAGAGATGAGCTAAAGGGGTGGGCCCCGTACGCGACAATCGTAACCATCAAATCAGGGCTATAATCACGCATGGAACAGTTAATAACACATGGATCAGTTTGTTTTGTGATAATCACGCATGGGAGCAATAATCACGCACGATAAGTTGATCAAAATGTAATCACGCATGTTATTTATATTAATCACGCATGTTGTGTTTTGGTCGCGTACGTTAACGTACGTTAAGCCGTGAAGTACATTATACTTTCTCTTAATAAATAATAAGGTATTTATTTATTATATTATTAATAAGGGTAAAAAAGTCATTTTAGATAGACTTAGCTGTAAAATATAACGACCATCCATAGCAAGGATAACCCGAGTTTAAAAGTTACAATCACTGGGATCAACTCTTTAATTATTGAACCCTTAGGACCAAATCTACAAAAAATGACAAACCACATGGACCAACCAATATTCCTGGAAGGAATATCCTTACTTAAATGCTCTAGTTTAATTTCGTGTCTATAGTGAACTAAACGAACACCTATCTTGAAAGTCACTACCTTTATACCGATCAGTTGTCGGGTGGCAAACGGGGTATTAGTTGATAGCACTATTAGGTTTGACAAACATCACACCGTGCAGGGAGCCGGACTTGAACTTTTGACCTTTACTTTGCATCAATGCCGATAGACATTGATGTGGAGCACAAAAACTTACACTGTCAGTATACGGCACCACCAGTTTAGTTGTTTAATAGTGGGTTAGCTACCCATGACATGCCTTTATAACTTTTGTATTTAAATTACTTTTCATTGAACTAAAACTGTGAACTCGCTAACTTTTTGTTAATACACTTTAGCATGCTTTGTAGGACACTAGGTACGACACACATGGGAACTTGTATCTTGGAGTGTCATTGCTTCATTAAACCGTTTTATTTCATCATGTAAAACAACTATGGGTTTTTGCCATGTCTGGGTTTTTATACTTTTAGATTCTGCTGCCAAACTTAAACTTTCCTTTTAAAAAAAATAAAAATATTATCATTATTCATGTTGAATGTGGTAGTTAAGTATTTATCAATTATTCTTGAATGGCTCAACATGATTAGTGACTTGATCCTGGTTTGTCACGTGCCTCGCTGTAAAACCCAGTATGTGGAATTTGAGGGTGTGACAAGAAACCTGTTTACTACACAGATTGAATAAATGAAATATTAAATAGTATCAGATAATATATTATGTTTTATTGCCAACGTTTTTTAATTAACTTTCTTAAATTCAAAAAAATATATAAAGCGAATGGGTGAAATTTAATAGTTAGTAACATACAATTGTGACACGTGGTATAAACAATTAGTTTTTTTTTTCTTGTTGTTGAACGACAACCAGATACTTATTATTAGGTATAGAATAATAAATGAACTAGTCATTATTTATGGTACGAAACCAATACGTTCAGCGGAAGGATAATGTAATTCGTTATTCAAATGTTTCAAAACAAAGGTACGAAACCAATGAACATGTATCCAAGAGACTCGACCCATGACCACTCCAGCACTCCCAGATAGCAAGTTCCATAACCATGACTCTAGCGACCTGCAAGCATGCAGACAAGTGTATCAGACAACGCTGGTGAGTTCAAAGTTTGTTAAAACGTTTAGTTACCCAGTATAAGCTTTAAGTACTTCAAAACACAATGTCGTTAATAACTCGATTACCGCAAAATGGCTCCAGATTATTTGCCCTTCCCCAATGCTCTATCAAACATTGGTCGAGTGGTTAAGGTAATTAGTTCACGACCGTCCTCCCCGGTACGGTGTGAGGGTGTCAAACCTAATAGCGTTATCAACTAATAACCCTATTGCCTCCCCGGCAACTAATTCGGTATATGATGGGACTTAAGTGATAGATATGAGTGTATTAACCAACATCCCAAGTTTAACATTCCAGTTAAACCCATTTACCCAATATTCCTCCCCGGAATAATTACCAGATGTCCCTCCCTGGGACGCATGCTTGAAAAAGAGCAGTGAACTCACCCTGGTTTGCTCGGTAAGACTAATTACTTATTTAGACTTAATCAGCCGGGTCCTACTTAAGTTACCCACAACAGTTAGGATCTCAACAGCTTTTCATACAAGAAATCATAACACACATCATGCATTCTAGGGCATCATATAATTCATCAGTTAGCCATACAACATATCAACACGTAACCAATTTAACTCATCGATCCTACACTTGTGCGATCAGTGTTCAGTTGTGCGGCCTAACACGACTTGTGCGATTGGGCTCGAATTGTGCACCAGTTATATTGTTCGTGGACCTGTGTGTGTGTGTAGTGTAACATCCGTCAAAATGGGCTCTCAAAATCCGACCCGTTTTGAAATTCGGATCCTAACCATTGAAACTTGAAATTTTCGCAAAAATAAATAATTGTTGAAAAATATTTTCTCTTTAATCTAATTCGGTTACTAATACGGTTATTTATTTATTTATTTAATCAATCAATCAATTTAATTAATCATATAATTTAAAATTATTAATTAACCAAGTTAGTATAGTTATAACCAAGTTGTCAAGTTATATTTAGTCAAGGGGTTAGATTGAAAAACTTGAAATTTAAAAAGGAAAACCAAAATAAAAAAAGTAGACCCAAGGTTCATATTTACATAATACATATGCTAACACTAGGGATGAGCTCGGTACTGACCGGTACCGAACCGGTACCAGAATCGAAAATCCTCAAAAGTGGGTACCGGTACCGAATATACCCGGTACGGTACGGTTCGGTATCGGTACCGGTACGGTACCTGTATTAGAGGGTAAAAACCGGTAAATACCGGTACCGTACCGGACCAGTACCGAACCGGTACCGAAAATGTCAAAAGTCGGTACCGAAAAGGTACCCGGTTCGGTAAATTCGGTACCGGTTCGATACCGGGTCCATTTTGCTCATCCCTAGCTAACACAATTAGAATTCCTTTTAAAATTGTCGCCGCCAAAGATGATAACAGCAAATTGTTATCTGTGTTTCCATATTCTTGATTGATTGACCCTGATTTCTCAATTAGTTGAACGTGATTGAAGTTTCCTTATGAACGCATATTGAATCTAGACACCTTATCAACCAAGATCCCGCACCCGCGTTTTCGGAAATTATGAACCAAAAGGATGTTATAAGCAATGGATACATGCCAGAATTCGACCCCATATCTCTCTCTCACGAAAATCAACCACCCCATATCTCTCTCTCACTCTTTGTTGATAACACCATCGCCAGAATTCGTAACCTGCCGGAGACCCGAAGATGCGCCGACGATAACCGGCATCACGTCGGAGGATCCAGACGTCGCCGGAGATCGGAAAACCAACCGGGAAACCATAGGCACTGTTTCGGTATACCATCCTTTTTTTTCATCCTTGTTCTTTTGTTCTTGTTTATGTAAACGGAAACCAACTGTCGTAGAAAAGGATAAATATATATACACAGACAGTTCGGTCGATTTGGTCAACTATAATGAAGAAGATGGTACTGTTGAATAAGATATAAAAGAAATTAAAATCCCTTAAACAGTTTACTATTTAGTATTTATTTCTTTTCTTTTAACCTTAAAATCCTTTATATAACTAACAGTTTTCTTTTATTATTTTATTTTTATTCTTAATTCACTTTTTCTTATATAATAAAACCTCTAAAAATTGCTTAAATTGTAAACTCTAAATATTAGGACTATTTATTTAACCAATAAATATTAACAAGATCGTTATCATTTAGGATAACCGCTCCCGTTCATTCGGTTTCTCAATTTTTACTCGTGCCTTATTTTACAAGGAATCGCAAACGCAACCACTGTGAGTAGATCTTACTTCTTCCATTTTTTGTCATTTTAACTTTTTGGGGTGTATCATGTGTCACGTGTTCATAAATGTTTCATATTATTTTCCCAACATGCAAACTTAAATGTCATATGTGTTCATGATTGGTATCGCATTGTTTCGCTATCTGTTTCACATACATGTATTACGTGTTTACTGCTTTGTGTCGCGGTTTCTTTATTTTGCGTGGATCCACCACCGGTTGACCGGTTCCCCCACGACCATGGGGCAAACTCGGTATCACCATCATTGTTTCATGGTTTTGCTTTTCGCCTCTCGGGGCTTGAATCGCATCATTTGTTTCAGTGATTATGTTTCATTATGTCTTGTTACATTACTTGTTGATGTGGATTGATTGATGAATTATTTGTTGATGTCACTAGTATATTTAATATTGCATGTTACATAATTTTTATTAAATAAAATCAACTAATCTTTTAAGGTTAAATAAAAACAAATAAAGATCTACTCGCCAAATTTTGTTGACCCAAAAACCATTTTTACACATGATACATGTGAACAGATACGAAGAGAAGATTGGACATAGTGTCACACCCCCAAAATCCACATGCGGAGTACCACCGCTTGGAGGCGTGACTGACCAGGATCTTAGCCACCAATTACATTGAACTCATGAGTATATCTGAATAAAACTTTCATTTATTAACAATAGTGTTACAACGTTACAATGTTTCACAGTTTACAGCGGAAGCATATTCTATTCGTTTACTGTTTTTAAACCACATATAAAGGCTCTTAGTCTTGCGTTGCGTTTCCATGTATCTCGACCCATGACCAATCCAGCTTTCCAGACAGCAAGTTCCATTGTTATGCACCTAGAGGCCTGCAAGGCATGTAACAACGAATCAACAAAAAAGTTGAGCGAGTTCACAGTTGGGCGTTCGTTTTAAGTTGTTACGAAAACACAGTTTGTCTTTAGTTGGCTAATTGTCGTGGGGTTTACCCCATTGTTGAAAATATGATTAACCAGTTACCCTGTTTCCCAAACATATCCACAGATAGTGGGGGCTTCCCATGTGAATTACTAGTTTACTCTGTTTCCCAAACCTTTTTACGATATTTAGTGGGGGCTTCCCATGTTGTATAATACTAGACTAGTTGTATCCATAAGTGTAACACCCGTTCTTATTATTCAAGGTTTAACGTAAATTTTGAAAGATAATCATGTAATTAATGATTATCATATACATCGGAAATACGGGTTTATTAAAACTTTTGCAAATCATAAGTTATTCTACATAACGTGGTTGAATTCGTTGTTTAAAATTTACAATGTGTCAAAGTGCGGAAGCGTGTGTCTTTATCGTGTTCGGTTCTTCGTTGAGCTTGATCGTCTTCCGGCATCCAAGGTGTACCTACATTTCATAAACATGAAATGCTTTAGTCATACAGGGCTTAAAACGTGTCTAAACGAGTCCGAGAAACAATTGATAACAAAAACAAAAATTTCAACCTGACCTCCACCGTAATTTATGGTGGCACCGTAAATTACGGTGGCCTCTGAATGTTAATTCCCCCACCGTAAAACTGGGGGAATTTACCGTAGCTTTTTCATCTCCACCGTAACTTACGGTGGCGCCGTAAGTTACGGTGGCCTCTGTGCAGCCCAGTATCCTTTTTGCCGTAATTGGCACGAAATCTTTCGTATCTTTCAAACCGCTTATCCGTTTGACCTACCGTTTCTTCCTACATGATTGTAATTTAATTCTCCATCATATGGAGTTAAAATCCGACATCCGGCTTAACAAATTTTAAGACTTTTAAGTCTTCGGCTTATTACCCTTTTTACCAAATTTTGACCCATTCGCGGTTTTACCAAACAAACGTATTTGTTTGATTCCTATGTCACATGAATCTTGTAATTTCAATGTTGTCTATCATATTAGGTTCAATTCACGAGTTTATGTATATTCTTAAACCCGTTTATACTCAAATGCTTATTTTGACCCGTTAAGGGTATTTAAGCACTTCTCCGCATAATTCATAATTATTTATTTCTAGCTTCTTAATTTCGCAATATTTGTCAAATGATCTTCCACCACAACTATATTTATGGTGGGTTTACTAAGGTAATCTATGCAAACCGAGTTTTACCCCTCAACTCATTATTTTACGGCAAGGACTCAAATAGAGCCATTTGACTAACGTAATACATCCTTCAACTTCTATACTTGTCCTATGTATTTATTTAATCGTAATAATCATTTCCAAACAACTTTTAAAGGTTGTTTGTTCAATTTAGCCTCCAAGGGCGTTTTGGTCATTTTTAGTCTTTTATTAACAATGAAGGACTTTTGAAAGTATATTTGACCCATAATCCCTCTTTTAACCTATGATTTTGTTTGAAAAGTCATTAAGCTTTCCAAACGCTATGTTCATTACTTAAAACATTTGGTTTACTTATCAAGTAACCAAATGTCCATTTTGACCTCTTTTAACACTCTTGAACCACATGTTCTAAATGAGTGTTACCCTATTTCACATACCTGGCGCAGATCAATCTATTGACCCGTTTTTAATACCTTGCTTTTATAACCGCTAATTCATAGCGTTGCTAATACCCATTTGACATTTACACCTGAAATAATATAGCTCGACAATAATCATTAGTCGTTATTGTCAAAGGGTGATATTTTTCACCTTTTGACCCATTTGGTCTAAGTGACCGATTATGTTGGCGAGATGATATTTATTACCATCTCATCTATATGACTCGCTTCGGTTTACACCGTGTGGTCATTTCACGTATTAATCGTTTTCTTAACGCTTTTTAGCCTATCATGGCTTACGCCTTACAGTGTCTTTCAAAACAAATAGTTATGGTCAACGCATGACCAATTTACCGTTTTAATTCCTTTTAAACCATCAACACGGTTTCTTGTCATGCTCGACTACCTTGTTCCGTACGTTTACACGTCGGAACATCATACCTAAATTATGTATTTATCTTATTCGTAACTAATACGATAAGAGAATATTCTAACATATAAGACTAGTGTAAGCTATACTTACCTTGCATCCGAATTATGCTTTTTCCTTCATTCTTGATTCGTTTGACCCGCTTCCTTCCCCAAGCCTTTCACCTAGCTCGTTGAGCGTCAAACTATTTTCAACATTTACAAGGTGGTTAGATTAGTCATTAACAATCACGACTATTCCACCTTACTTATTTTCTTTGTCGAAACTATTATTCGACTTCATCACTAGTTAGTTTGACTTTCTAAAGTCAACTACCTTTAATCATATAATATGCACGATTAAGGCAAATCAACATTATGATTGGAACCCGTTTTATCCCATGTCTCATGTAATTAGTCAAGCTTGCCAATTACGCGTTTTACTTGAATTCCAACACTTTACTTCTCATTTAGGCATTTTAACAAACACCTAATAGGCATACTTCTACACATTTGCTAACTAGTTCATAACTAGTTATTTTTTTACCAAGATTAACATCAAACTTCAAACTTTCATGTCTAGTGTTCATGAACTACACTTAGTACTAGTATCATAACATCAATATTCACCAATTTAACACTCTAATTCAAGTGTTCATCTTCTTGTCATAAAACCCACTTAGCACACATATGGGTAATCATCAAATTTCTATTTTTCAACACTAGATTATCAAATTATTAACTAGGGTTGTTCCTAAACATGGATTTCATCACAATAACACTCATAGATTCAACATTCATTCCAGAATTTTGATTATGATTGTTCATCATAATTTCAAAGTATCACTAAATCATAAGATTCAACATACCTTGTGATCCCCACAACTTGGTGATCATTAATATGTGTTCATGCATCCGATTTGGGCCAGATTTGACCTTCAATTTGATGGATTTGTTGAAGTTAGGGTTTGAGCTCCCTAAAGCTCTTCCTGGTCGATCCTCACACACGCACACACACTCTTGTGTGTGTGTTTGTGTTTTATTTTTAAGTTTATAATTCATTTTCAAGTTACCCGGCTTTGGTCCCTCGTGTTTGGTTAGTTATTAATTAGGTTACAACCTAAATTACTTTCAATAATATTCCCACTTATTAACTAGGTTTTACATTTCTAGTTAACTTAGCGGGTTCGGGAATATTTATGACTAAGTTTGTTTTAGGTCCCGTTAACTCGGGCCTTTTATCCATTTTGTTTCCTTAAAAGCTTTTATTCACCTTTTAGTTAATATTAAGATTATTTATTTAAAAACCTAATATTTACCGGGTTAATTTTTACCACTAACGGTATTTTACCCGTCGTCACTAACGTGGCTTGATTACCAAACCCGTTTTTGGGGTGTTACAATAAGTGTCCTTCCCAATCCGAGGACAGTGTTAAGTATGAGTGTACGTAGGTTTTACGTACGTGCCCTTCTCAATCCGAGGACAGTAGCAAGTATGAGTGTACGTAGGTTTTACGTACGTGTCCTTCTCAATCCGAGGACAGTAGCAAGTATGAGTGTACGTAGGTTTTACGTACATGCCCTTCTCAATCCGAGGACAGTAGCACGTATGAGTGTACGTAGGTTTTACGTACGTGCCCTTCTCAATCCGAGGACAGTAGTAGGTATGAGTGTACGTAGGTTTTACGTACGTGCCCTTCTCAATCCGAGGACAGTAGCAGGTATGAGTGTACGTAGGTTTTACGTACGTGCCCTTCTCAATCCGAGGACAGTAACAAGTATGAGTGTACGTAGGTTTTACGTACGTGCCCTTCTCAATCCGAGGACAATAGCAAGTATGAGTGTACGTAGGTTTTACGTACGTGCCCTTCTCAATCCGAGGACAATAGTAGGTAGTCTAGTAGTGTTGATAATATAAATAGTTATTCAATCCCATTCCCAACCCACCGGGAATCCCATGCCTTAGGAGCGTGAACTCACCTTGGTTTGCTCGGTATGACTAGTTACTTGTTTCATAGTTGATCACAAACGTCCTAACATAATTACCGACAACAATTAATCTCAGTTGCACATAATCCACACGTTACGCATACAGTTAACTCACGCATTCCATGTTCACATAATACACCGTAATTGTTCGTATAATACACTCATGCAATTCAAATCATAGCAGTTAATCCAGTATCATCGCATAATCACTTAGTACGTACGGCCCACTACATTCCAAGTCCAATCCAACATATGTTTTAACCAAGCAGTCAAATATTACTTAGAATAAGGTGGCCCAATAGTAACAATTAACATACACCTGATTTGCTTATAACCCACCTATTATGTTTTACCAACCATCCCAATCGGCCCAATACACTAAATCCAAACCCAAACCAATTCAATATGCAACTGCCCCCTTACTCGAGCCCAGTGCAACCCAAATCGTGTACCACTGCTTTAACTGGGTATCATTTAACTCAAGCCCAATTGTTTAAGATCTATTTTTATGTTAGTAGGCTGGTAAATTACGTGTGAGTCCAAGTTCCCCTACCGGCCCACTTTAATTGGTATCACTAGGTAAATAACAATTCCATTCCCTAAATTATGTTGCAACCGATCTAGCATGATAACTCGTATAACTTCAATTTGATTCTTCCTTTGTTAATTACATCAACTCAATATATGACCATCAGTTCACATGAACCCAATTCCACAACAATATCTAATAACATATGTAATGTATAGCATGTGCCTAGAAAACAGATGTCGGCCACTATTATTGATTAAATCAAGTATTTGTCATCACATGTAATCAAAGACTTGAATGGCCCAATCATAAATTTCAATAGCATATGCATGTCAGACTTATTCAAATACCAACAACTTAAACCATTAGCACAAGCATCTCTTAACCAAATAATTCTTGTTGACTATTAAACGATTACAACCACATAATCAGATTCATATATTTAAGCCATCGATTAATACACACTAACCTATTCCAACTATCTTGTTTGTTACGCAAGTGTAAGATTCCTTATCACATGTTCATGCAAAACATTAACACACGTAGTATCACATAGAAACATAAACCATCACACCAATCATGAATCATGACAAGGGAATTTGATTTGCAACCAGAGAAGATTATACTAACCGAAAGTAGAGAAAGAAAAAGGGAAAAGCTTCACGAACAATGATTGTTGCCGTCGGGTTTCAATAGCTCAAGGGTTTCTACGCTACAACCCTAATTACGTATTACATGAGGGTAATATACATATCACTAGAGGGGTGGGCTCAATCGAGTAGTATGGGCCGGACACATATGGGCCGAGATAAATCAAACCAAAGGTAGCCGAGATGTGTAAATGTAGCCCACTTATAAGTGCGGCCCACTGCACCCGCAAGCGCGTAACATATACGATCATAATTTACGTTTAGCAAGTTTACTAAAGTTGCGAATGTCTAACCGGCGTAACATAACTAAAGTTAACGGAGTTATAACAACGCAGCTCGTTACAAATAGGAAAGGGATAACGGAAAGTTGAAATCACAAGATTTAACGTCACTAACCTTGAAAGTTCAGGTTGTCACATCATCCCCAACTGGAAAGAAATTTCGTCCCGAAATATAGCACGTAGTCACTGAGGAAGCTAGTTAAGTTGCATGGTTTCCTGGTTTTCTTGGGGTGTCACATCATCCCCCCGTTGGTTTGGAATTTCGTCCTGAAATTCCGCAGTAGCTTCAGCCTCAGCAGTGGTTGTACTTTTCTCGAACAACTGGGGATATTTGTGTTTCATTTGGTCTACTCATTCCCAGGTAAACTCTGGGCCACGACGGGAGTTCCAACGAACTCGAACAAGAGGTATTCTGGTGCGTTTAAGGATCTTGACCTCCCGGTCCAAGGCTTCTACTGGTTCTTCGGCAAATCGCAACTGATTGTCAATGGTGAGCTCCTTAAAAGGAACTGTGAGGGTCTCATCTGACAGACACTTCCTCAGATACGACACATGGAATACGTTGTGAACTCCACTGAGTTCTTTGGGTAGGTTCAGTTTGTAGGCCACCGTGCCTATTTTCTCTATGATTTCGAAGGGTTCAACATATCGCGGTTTGAGTTTTGTCTCGAATACCAAAGAGAAGTACACCTTCCCAAGGTGAGACTTTAGGTAGTACTCGATCCCCAACTTGGAACTCGAGTGGTTCCTCGCGCTTAACAGCATAGCTTTTCTGTCGGTCACGAACTGCCACCATTCGCTGTCATACCTGAGCAATCTCCCCTACTGTGTGTATGACGAGTTCTGGGCCGGTGATTTGGCTGTTTCCGACTTCTGCCCAATAAAGAGATGATTGGCACCTTTGTCCGTACGATGCCTCGAACGGAGCAGCCTGAATGCTGGTGTGGTATCTGTTGTTATTCGAAAGCTCCACTAAAGGGGAGGTGTTTTCTCCGACCGTTGCCAAAGTCGATCTCACGAGCTCGAAGCATGTCTTCAAAAGTTTGGATGGTGCGCTCAGTCTGCCCATCCGTCTGTGGATGATATACTGTGCTTATGTCCAAGCGCGAGCCAAAGGATTTGTGCACTGCTTGCCACAAATCAGATGCAAATCGTGGGTTGCGGTTAGAGGTAATGAAGGTTGGCACCCCGTGCCTAGCAATCGCTTCCTTTAGATATATGACTGCATGTGTAGAAACTTATCCGTTTCTTTAATGGCTAGAAAGTGTGCTGGTTGCGCAAAACATTCGATGAGTATCCAAGTGATGTTTCAGTTTCGAGATGTAAGTAGACTGTCGACCAAATCCGTGGCAGTCTGTTTTTATTTCCATACGAGCGTTGCTGGTTGCTGATGCTACACCTTGACTTTCCACAAGTCCATCCATCATTCACATACTTAACTAGATGAGCCTTCATGCCCGATTACTAGTACAAGGCTTATAAATCCTAATGCCTCTCATCAAAACCCAGACGACTAGAATGTCGAACTGGTGTGCTTGCTTAACGCGAGTTTCCCTATAGTTGCCGTGTAATGAGACCCACATTCGTTTCATGAAGTAACGAGTATCGTTTGACTGGTCAAAGGTTGCTTTTCCATGCCCCGCATGGGTTCAACTTGAAGATTCTTCTTCCTTCAGTTTTCCGGCTCGAACAGAGCGAGTCTGATACTGTTAAGTTAGAGTCGATGGCGAGCTGCAGAGCTCGTGTATGTTTAGGTTTCGCAGTCGTATTCACCCAAAAGTTCCATCCAGCGATGTCGTTGTATGCTTTAGCTCTTTCGAACATCGGTACACGGGAGGCCCTTGCGATCGGTCTAAATAACGCATCTGGTACCGTCCAAGTGATGCCTCCATCCAAAATCCCAAAGCCATGGTTTTCACCGTCCGTTGAGTGTGTCGCACAGTTCCTCTTTGTGACTCTTTCACGTACGTCATCACTCTCACGTGTTGCGTCGTTGTGCAGCTGGGACTCTGATTCGGACCATGAGGATAAAACACTGAATCACCCGCATCCCTGGGTAAAACGATGCTCAGAGCATTGCAGATTTGGGAATCGAAAGCTGAAAGACGTCCTCCTGTTCTGTCCTTCACGAACACAGCACCATGCGGTGTTAGAGAGATTTAAGTTGCACGACCTTCGAAAATCCTGTGGTTTATTTGAGATAGTATCAGGTGAGACCAAGAAATTGCTGTATCCACGAAGGACTCTGTGGTGTCGATCAGTTTCAACCAAGTCGGATTTTAGCGAGACTCACGTGCATTCCCACTTTACTGATTATATAATCAAAAGGTAGACCTCGAACCCAGAAAATTACATTCAACAAGACTTTGAGCGGAGTGTCTCTTCCCTCAGGAGTTCTAAAATAAGATATAAATGACATCCATGGCGTTCCGTTCTCCCAGTCAGGATTCAGAATGTTGTCAACAAATGCGATCGATACACGTGATCCTTGAAGCTGCTGGTGTGTTGGTCAACTTAATGATCATGGTGTATAAAGTTGAAATGGCTGCATTGCATTCGACATGCTGTTTTAAGAGTATTCTCCCCTTGGACTTTCGTCTGACGGTAGTTCGTTCGCTAATCAATCCCCGAATAGGAGCTGGAGCCTTGCACTGGTCAACGGGTTGTCAATACATGGTCGAGGCAAACGGTTCTTGACTGTCATCTTGCTGAGTTCTCAAAAATCAGTACACATGTCCAACGATAAGGCTTATCTCCACTGATATAACTGGGCTCCCCAAAGCGAAAAACTAGGTCCGATAAAATTCATGTCCAACAGTTCCTGAAGTTGATTAGGTAGCTCCTGCAACCTTCCTGATGTGAGACAATAAGGAGCACTAGTACTAAGGGTTGCTTCTGACATGATACCAATATGATATTCCACCTGACAAGGTGAAGGTAAACCTGATAGTCCTTCTGGTAGCACATAGGGAGAAATCACGAACAACTGGTGGATCCTCGATCGCCTTTTTCTTAGCCTTAACATCAATAACGAGTGTTAACATAGCGGGGTACTCCCTACGTACACACTCCTGGATTTTCTTGCTGAAATGACGATGACCGTTGTGCCACTCTGGCGCGTTAGAAACAATCCTCCACGAAGGAGAGGGTTACGTAGAATTGTCTCCTCACAGGGTACACCTATCAAGAATAACAGGAGAAGGTCGTTGTTGAACATTTGTCCCACAAGGTCGTGTCTGCATCCCGACGATCATATGAGGTTTCCGTTATCTTGCCATCAACCGATTCCACAACAGGTTCAAACTCCTAGGAGCATCCAGGTCAAACGAAACATAGACGAATTGTATTGCTACACATACTAGCTACCATGGTGTTAATGTCCTGACGTTGCCCATCCCAACTCTAAATGCCTTTCCAAGAACATTATTCCTGATGTTGCTGTTTTCGTTACAAGAATTCCAAGTACTGTCGTTGTTCCCTTGATCGTTGACCTCTTAACTTAACAACGGCCAATCCATGATGTAGGCACCTTTATTTCCTTACTGAAAGCTAGGGTTACGAGCACCTTGTTGTCGTTGCGACTGCTGACCCCAATGTCGTTGCTCGAAACGAGCCCTACGATTCTTCACCATCCTAGTCCATCTTTCAAATCCCGAGCCGCATCCTAAAGTGCTACTAATTGTGCTGACAATTACGCATACTACATTAGGTCAAATATCACCCATTATGCTTCGGTCGATTCGTGGGAGTTGACTCTCACGGGTTGCTGACAAGGGTTAAGGATTCGATTGAAGCCAATTCGCTGGTGTTCGTTGCTGGTAACCAGGGCCGTTCTAATACTAAGGTCAGTGAGGTACTACACTTATCCTCTTGTCCATTGTTCTTGCAAGTCGACTAGGGTATTACACGATATGTTGCTAGAGTGTTACGGAAGTGATCGCACTTCTGAGTCTAAGACGTTATCGCGCTAAGTTCTAACAAACAAAGATGGGTGAGGGAGGTATAGACCAATCATTTGTCGTGGAGATCTCCATCTCAGGGATGCTTGTGCAAGCCCCTAAAATTCTATATTGTTCGCTAGGCGTTCAGATGGGTGTTCAGGTGATACTCGATTAACATCGAGGTTCGTGAGGATTCAGAGATAAATGAAAAGTTCACGTTTGAGTTTGTGTAGGGGACAATTACTGCTATGTCCCCTATAGGTTTGTTGTGTTTCATGTTGTTCAATTAACGGGACGGAACCCCTTTTCCACTTGTTAAGCCTCACTGGGATTCACATGCACCCCACCGTATTATTATGTGTGCACCCACAATAATATTGTGATTTGCATGCCCATCTCAGCTCCTCTTAACTCATGTTAAATGGTTCCTCCAACTCGAGTAGCAAACGAAGAGTATCACGAAGCGTAAGTCATGAAGGTTTAGGGAATTACCACCCTATCAGTCACATCACACGTGCAAGTGTACATGAATTCATACTGTTGTGCTAAACATGCAATCACTTGCAATATCATATGTAGGTGTTCACTAGTTATGTAGTACAAGGAGTATATGAGAGACGAACCTTGCAATCCGGAGCTGAGTGTCATGGTCGTATCCACGTCTTTAGAACTGTACAGTTATAGTCTGGTTTTACAAAAACATTTTTCCTTTTTTTTAAAACCAAGTTCACTATAACCAATGGCTCTGATACCAATCTGTCACACCCCCAAAATCCACATGCGGAGTACCACCGCTTGGAGGCGTGACTGACCAGGATCTTAGCCACCAATCACATTGAACTCATGAGTATATCTGAATAAAACTTTCATTTATTAACAATAGTGTTACAATGTTTCACAGTTTACAGCGGAAGCATGTTCTATGCGTTTACTATTTTTAAACCACATATAAAGGCTCTTAGTCTTGCGTTGCGTTTCCATGTATCTCGACCCATGACCACTCCAGCTTTTCAAACAGCAAGTTCCATTGTTATGCACCTAGAGGCCTGCAAGGCATGTAACAACGAATCAACAACAAAGTTGAGCGAGTTCACAGTTGGGTGTTCGTTTTAAGTTGTTACAAAAACACAGTTTCTCTTTAGTTGGCTAATTGCCGTGGGGTTTACCCCATTGTTGAAAATATGATTAACCAGTTACCCTGTTTCCCAAACATATCCATAGATAGTGGGGGCTTCCCATGTGAATTACTAGTTTACTTTGTTTCCCAAACCTTTTTACGATATTTAGTGGGGGCTTCCCATGTTGTAAATTACTAGACTAGTTGTATCCATAAGTGTCCTTCCCAATCCGAGGACAGTGTTAAGTATGAGTGTACGTAGGTTTTACGTACGTGCCCTTCTCAATCCGAGGACAGTAGGAGGTATGAGTGTACGTAGGTTTTACGTACGTGCCCTTCTCAATCCGAGGACAGTAGGAGGTATGACTGTACGTAGGTTTTACGTACGTGCCCTTCTCAATCCGAGGACAATAGTAGGTAGTCTAGTAGTGTTGATAATATAAATAGTTATTCAATCTCATTCCCAACCCACCGGGAATCCCATGCCTTAGGAGCGTGAACTCACCTTGGTTTGCTCGGTATGACTAGTTACTTGTTTAATAGTTGATCACAAACGTCCTAACATAATTACCGACAACAATTAATCTCAGTTGCACATAATCTACACGTTACGCATATAGTTAACTCACGTATTCCATGTTCACATAATACAACGTAATTGTTCGTATAATACACTCATGCAATTCAAATCATAGCAGTTAATCCAGTATCATCGCATAATCACTTAGTACGTACGGCCCACTACATTCCAATGTGGGAAATAAAAACTATCAGTGATACCTATGTTGTAAATGACGATGTCATTCATCATTGATGCATGGAGATTAATAAATTTTGATAACAAGTTGCTACATTTTTTTTAAATCTGTGACACTCATGGTTCAGCAGGCTTTTATTGTATTCAATGGACAAGTTTGTGATAAAAGTAAAGTTACAAAAGAAACTTACTAATTAGAAGGAGCAACCTGATTTACATCTATGCTTTTGCCAGAATCATCAGGTCCTTGAATGAGATGGACATTTTATGTAAATATAAACTGAAAACCAGTAAAAGAATTAGCAAGATGTTTCAAGCAAACTCATAAGGCAGGTAAAATCAAGAAACAATAAAAAAACCTGAAAGTCCATAATCTCTGTATTACTAGGCAGAAATGTGTCAGATGCCATTCATGCACAGCATGTCTGCTCACATAATAGGCTAAATGTTACTGCCTACTTAAACATATGGGGCTTAAGTGGTGAGTTTTGATGAAAACGCCATTAAAGCCACTCAATTAACTTGATATGCTATTTGGTCTGTAATTGGCCTAAATGGTTAAAGCTGAGCTTTAAGGTAAGACTCATAGAGCTAAATGGGATAAGGGACTCTAAACCAATTATAGAAGTTAAATTGATGCAAACTGAATCTTAACAACCTAAAAAGGTGTATTAGAGGTTAATTAGAGATGGGATTAGTTAAATTGATAAAAACTTGGAAGTTTTATCTGTCCAAATGAAGTCCCTTGTCATGAATCTCTCCATCTCTTTGTAACAGATATACAACATACAAGAAGGCACCTTATATTTCTCAGCTTGAGCTGTCATCTTTTCATCAGATGCTCAGTCCACATGTATGCTTTAGTGGTGTGCGCAGTATAAATGACGCTCTTCTAAATACTTGTTGATATATAATATATATCAAGCCTGGTCCAATATTAAAGAAAAGTAATGTCCTACAACTAATATCAATTTATAATTTATAATTCCACAAAAAGAGAACAAGGAACAAACAGAAGAAGAATGTATTTGACCATATGTGAAGGATAATATTAAGAATTCCTTTGCTTATAATAAAAGCGATAAATGGGTTTATGTTTTTTTTTTCTGGTCAGAGAAAAAGTAGATAAAATCTGTGCCGAAAATGAAAAAATTTACTGTGTTTCGGAGGGGTGCGCCAGGCCAAGGCAGTAGTGCAACGCCAAGGCGATGCTCAAAGACCCCAATAGCAAGCTATTGTGATGGGCCTTTCCCCATAAAAAATAAGATTAATATCGCGTGGGCCGATTGCCCACATATCTGATATTAAACTGATAAGAACAGATACTACACTTGATCTTAGCCAAAAGGCCGAGAAAGGTATGCTTTCTCCTTCCTTTGGCTGCTGTTTATATAGACAGTTCTTCATATATGTATTCTTCACTCAGCCGATGTGGGACTGTGAGTGACTTATTTTTCCCCAAGTGACTTATATCAAGTGTTTCTGCCCTAACTCAGTGACTTATATCAAGTGTTTCTGTGGATATGGAATAAAGACAATAAAGCACAGAGTAACGAGTACAAGTCATCCCTAAACTTCGATATGTTACACAAAAGACAGGGTACAACATTATGACGACTATTCAAGTTGTGAAGGTCTAGTGTGGGCCTGAGAAACCATGTCCTATTACGGAATAACCAATCATCCAACACCGACAGTATGAACTTGTACACAAAGTTCTAAAATTACTGAAGTTAAACTTGGTATCCATGTTTACCTTAAAAGAAGTTTACCCGTAGGTGTCACACACTAAAATAGAAAACATCCATTAGATATAAATTTGAAAGCAAAGCAGACTTAAAAGAAAAATGCAATCTCTACACCATATTCATCATACCAAAAACAGAGAACCAGCAAATAAGCAGATATTAAAACTTTACTTTCGAGACATTAAAACAGAATGAAGAAAAAAAATATTACCCTTCTTTTGCTCTACCAGTACCTATGTGGCTTGGATGTTTGTCAGTTTGGAAAATCTGCAATGCTTCGTGAGCTGCAGAGTCAGCTTTAAGAAATTTGTTTCTGCATTTTAAACAGGAAAAGCATTAACAAAAACCAGTAGATTCTAGTTCTAGTATGATATGAATAAAGGAAATACTATGATCAGATACAATATAATTTGCAGGACAGAATCGATTGCAATTGATACACTCCCAGACTCATTTAGCACAAACTTGAACGTCACTCTCAATATCCATCATTTAACTTCAGCTACAGTTAAACAAAAGTAGAATGATAATTCAGATCATTATACAATCCATGTGAGTTCATCAGTTTATTAAATATATCATAATACATACGGAAGACATGATATGTACTATCTTTTATGACTAAAAAAAATGGCAAATTGGCCTGTAATAATCCCACCTACACCTTTTTGGCCAATAATAATCCCACCTCAGAATATTCCCCACACCAGTCCCATTTTTCAGATATTTTGCCCACACTGGTCCCCAGTTAAAAATCCCTAACTCAGTTAGTAAAATGGCTGATGTGGGATTATTATTGGCCAAAAAGGTGTAGGTGGGATTATTATTGGCCAAAAAGGTGTAGGTGGGATTATTACAGGTAATCAGTTTTTAACACATCATCTGCCACATATCTGCCACATAATCAGTTTTTAACACATCATCTGCCACATCAGCCATTTTACTAACTGAGTTAGGGATTTTTAACTGGGGACCAGTGTGGGCAAAATATCTGAAAAATGGGACTGGTGTGGGGAATATTCTGAGGTGGGATTATTATTGGCCAAAAAGGTGTAGGTGGGATTATTACAGGCCAATAAGCCACAAAAAATCAACTACAAGCAAGTTTATAATGTCAGTGGCTTAAAGAGATGTGCCAAACAAACAATAAAGCTATGGAGGAGTAGAACTTGGCAAAAATATGTGATAAATTACAAAGCAAATTTCTTCTCTGACGTTTAACCCATCATCCATTCTGGTTACCCGAATATATATTAATCTGTGTTACGAATGAAAAAGAGAAAAAATCAAAGAAGACCATCATAACGGCAAATTCCAACACATGGAGTTCAAATGTAAGACTATAATAACAGGAAATTCCAACTCTGAGTCTGACTACATGATTTTCATAATGCGGAAATTACTACATGATATTACGGAAGACTTTAGCTGCAGGATATTGTAATGTTTAAGAATCTTATTTAAACTTCAATTCAATGATGATAACAAGCTGAAATTTCATCAAGATGATAGTCTCAACAGTTGGAGCACACATGCACATTTTTCCTGGTAACTAAATGAAATAGGATTATTACATCACTATAGCGCGATTATGCATATACCATAGCAATAGGTTTACCAAATACTAATGTTTGTCCACCTAAGAAGCTTACCTATGACTGCGCATGAGACATGTCATGTAGACATGCATGGAAAAGCCATATTAGTGCCAAACAAGTTGAGGCGTAATATTGTACTAATAAATTTTGGGCAAAATAACATGTTTTAGTCAAAGATATTTATTTAATGTATTTCCTACTTGACTTTGATGGCAGTATTATATAGTTTTTGGAGGGAATCAATAGATTAAGCACATTTAATAGTTTTTAAAAGTTAGTTAAAACTTTTAGTGTTCTCTCATCTTCTTCTTTTAAAATACAGTCCGGTAAATCAAACATCAGCACAAAAAACGCCTAAATAACCAGTAATTAACAAGTAGATTAGAAACAATCACCAAACAATAACATGACAAAAGGAACATAGGGAAAATTTAGGTTAAAGAATATGCAAATGCAATTAAGAAAGAACCTGATCAATTGAATATTATACCGATTACGAGTAACAACTCCTGAATGTCGACGGCGCCTGTAATTGGCGTATGATACTGAAGAGGTATGGTCCCAATTCCTTGCCCACATGGCAAGGACCACACCACTTTTCCATCCTATGTGGCGCTGACATCAACGAGATCATCCAGAAGCTTCTAGAAGCTTCTGGAAAATATCAAGGTGGCACCAAAGATGCTCCATCCGACATAAAGGACAACACGTGTCACCAGTCATCAGGCGCCAGGTAGGCCTGCAACGAATCAAGGAGCAGTCCGACAACACCAGTACGACGTCTCCAAAATAGGCAAATGTAAGCGCGCCACGTGTACCACTACACTGACCACAGCAAAGGAGACCAAGAGGATATTCCCCTTGGTCGGACAGTTGGCGCGCAACCACAGCTGGCACTACTGCTCCTCCCTCTCTCACCCTTCGGCTATAAATAGGACCCTTCATCATCCAGGTTGAACCATCTTGCTCTCTATACCCTCACACTCAACACACACTGTTTATCCTTCCTCGGAACAGTACTTATTCTCACGCCGGAGCCTGGTTAAGAGGGAAACCCCCATATTCCCCTCTTAACGAGACTAACGGTGTTGCTGTTTTGCAGGACCCAGGTCATTGTTACGAGTAAGAAAGGTGATTGAACCCATAGAAGAAACAACCCCACTGATTAACCTTGGTGTTAACCAGTGTTTCACCATTGGCGCCATCCGCTTTTAGCAAAAACCACTCTCATCTCTTTTCTTTTTCGAGAACACTCGTCAGAATGGCTGAACAAAACCCTTCTCACCCGGTAGATGGAGATGTTTCTTCTTTTGAACTCGTTTCGGACAATGTACACGTCCAAAGGGGTCAAAGGAACGAAATTATCCAAGAAGGGCCGATGAACAACGATTTTCCTAGTATCTTTGTGAGTGCATCCAGGGTTGTTAGCCAAAACACAACTGGTGCTACTTTCCAAACTCCACCTAGGATCATCACTCAGACTACAAACGGAGCCACTTTCCAACCCCCATCGGGGGTAGTCCAACAAACACCTCCACCGGTGCAAACACATAGCCATGGAGCTGGCCCTTCAGCTCCATCGGACGAAACACAACTGAACTTCTCTGCACTACTAGGGCTACCCGAAGGAAAAACTCTGGCTTCCTGGTATGCCGAACAAATGACGTCTATAAACCTTGTTTACACACAGCTCAGTGCGCAGCAAGCTCTGCTTCAAGCACAAGCCAACCAGTCCGCATTTGTCACCCCACCGCAAAGGCCTTTGAGCGCTCCCATGCCTCAACAGATCAATGCATTCAATTTACGCCCTGAATCAGTACCCGCACCACACATCAGAAGGCCGAGCGCGCACGACACGCGCGATACTTACGGTGAAACAGAAAGCAATTATGTGCAGTACTCTCACCAACCAAGAAAGCCAATACAAAGTCGTTTAGGTCCGCGCAACATAAACGACGAGCTCGGTAACTATGAAGACGAAGAAGATGAGACGTACAAAGAAAGTACAGTGTTCAGCAGGCTGCCACCAGAGCATGAAGCATACAAACCTCGCAAGCGCCAGGTTACAACCCAAAAGCAGAACACGATTACACTTTGAGCTATCATCCAGACGACATGGCTGAGAATTCAAAATTCATTAGAGAGATTGCCACGGCAGAGATCGACAAAACGAAATTGGCACACAACGTGGGCAAATACAACGGGCTAACAGACCCAGATGATCACCTTCAAGTTTTTAATGGTGCCGGGGCAACAGGTGGATGGAATTTACCGACTTGGTGCCATATCTTCGCTCAAACCTTCGTCGGCGCAGCGCGCGTCTGGTTTGACAGTTTGCCAGCAGGAAAAATCAAGTCATGGGTCGATTTCCGAGAGAAGTTCCTCGCGCACTTCTCTCAGCAACGAAGACACACTAGAGACCCAGCCGATTGTTTAAACATATGGCGCAGAGACCATGAAAGCGTGGAAGATTTCATTACAAGATATAACAAAGAATGTTTGGAGATTGGCGATGTAGGCGAGAAGATGATGCGCGCACACTTCATGAGGGCAGTCAAGTGCGATGATCTAATCAAACGTGTAAAGGGAAGAGATGGAGGAGCCAAAGATTGGGAAACCTTCATTGAAGCAGCCAAAACCATTGCGCAGTCTGACAGACAGCTGACCGGTGATGATCACCGTCAGCGCGGATACAACCATAACGACCGGCATAACAAGAAAGGCAGAAGCCAACCATGGAAAGCATCCGGTCACAGAGAAAGAAGCCCAGTAAGGGAGGATGCGCGCCACACGATCAATCAGATAGCTCACCGGAAAGAGGTGAAAAGAGAAAACAGGGAGAAACAGTGGACACCACTAACAAAAACCCCTTCCGAGGTCTTGGCCACTGAAAATCACCAGTTCAAACCACCCCTACAAATGCGAAACAAGAGGGGTCAAGATCCCAATCTTTTCTGCGAGTTCCACAAAGACACAGGGCACTTAACTGACGACTGTTTCAGTTTAAAGCAAGAGATAGAAAGGTCCTTAAGAGATGGAAAACTCACTCATTTGATAAAGGGCGGAAAGCGCGATTACCGTCAAATACAAAGAAGAGACGAAGGACCAGATAACAAAAAACTCCAGAAATTAGAAACCCACATGATTCAAGGAGGTCAGTGAAGACCAAAAAGAAACTACAAGAAGCGCACACAGGACGATTCGTGGCGCAAAAAGCAGGTTGTTTTCCCGGTTGTAAGAGGAGGCCCAAGGGAAAGAAGGCCCATAGTCATCTCGGGCGTAATAGGGCACTACCAAACGGATTACATTTTCATTGATCCAGGGAGCACCGCGGATATCATATATGAACAATGTTTTAATCAATTCAATCAGGAGGATAAGGCGCGCTTGGAACCAGTTGATTAGCCGCTCACTGGTTTCTGCAACGAAGCCGTTTTTCCCCTTGGACAGATATCGTTCCCGGTGTTACTCTCGGATGGAAGGAACTCAAGAACGGAAGATGTTACATTCATGGTGCTACCCGCGCATTCAAGGCACGACATTCTGCTGGGAAGAGAATCCCAAGGCGACTTCAGCATGATCTGCTCCGGTCCACACTCAGCTGTGGGATTCCCAACAGAGACGGGGGTAGCAATAATATATGCAAGCAAAGAAGTATTAGCAACAGATGAGCTCAGACCTGCAAAGGCAAGTAAACCAGAACCACGCGCGGAAGCAGAAAAATGGGTATTGAACAACGCATACCCGGAACAGACAGTTACCTTAGGACCTGCAATGTCCGACCTAACGCGCGCGGCGCTAAAGAAACTGTTGTTCCAAAACATGGATGTGTTCGCCTGGACACCAGCAGACATGGTGGGTGTTCCACGACACATAGCCGAACATCGATTAAACGTCTCAGAAGAAGCAAAACCGGTGGTGCATGCCAAGCGTCACTTGGGAGACATAAAACACGATGCTATGAAAGAGCAGGTGATGGAGCTGTTACATGCGGGAATCATCAGAGAAGTCAGATACCAAACATGGGTAGCAAGCCCTGTGATGGTCCAAAAGAACAACGGCAGTTGGAGAATGTGCGTAGATTACAAGGACCTGAACAAGGCATGTCCACGTGACTGTTACGCCTTACCAGACATCGACGAAAAGATTGACTCGTTGGCAACATTCCGATGGAAATGTTTCCTTGATTGTTACAAGGGTTACCACCAGGTACAGATGGCTGTGCAAGATGAGGACAAAACCGCGTTCCGCACACCGACAGGACTATACTGCTATACCAAAATGCCTTTCGGTTTAAAAAACGCGGGCGCGACTTATCAGAGGCTCATGAATGAAACTTTCCACAATGCTATCGGCAAGTACATCGAAGTGTATATGGATGATCTAGTCATTATGAGCAAAGAAGAGAATACAATGCTGATGAACATCCAAAAAACGTTCGACACCTTGCGCGGAGTAAGTATCAAGCTAAACCCAGCGAAATGCTCTTTCGGCATGGAAGAGGGGAAGTTCCTGGGTTTCATCGTCACAAAAGATGGCTTCAAAGTGAATCCTAATAAAATACAAGCAATTGAACGCATGCCTTCACCTTCGACGATCAAAGAGATGCAAAAATTGGCAGGGCGGTTGGCAGCACTCAACCGTTTCCTGGCCAATCACGCAGCCAAATCTTTCCCGTTTATCAAAACTCTCCGAAATTGCATGAAGAAGAGCCAATTTCAGTGGACCCCGGAAGCCGAGAGCGCATTCCGCGAGATGAAAGATTGCCTCATCAAGTTGCCAACATTAACTGCACCAGTCAAGGGAGAACCTCTGGTGCTATACTTATCAGCCTCCGACAGAGCAGTAGGAGCAGTGTTACTTGTTGATCGACAAGGGGTCCAAACACCAGTTTACTATGTCATTCACGTATTAACAAACTACTGCGTCAAGACGGCTGCGCAGGTACTTTGCCAACCACGTCATTCACGTATTAACAAACTACAATATTGGCAACATACTCGCAAGGCCAGAGATTTCAGGAAGGCTAGCAAAATGGGCAATAGAACTTGGGGGCCTTAATATGGTTTTCAGGCCAAGGCCAGCAATCAAGGGCCAAGTGCTAGCCGACTTCATGACAGAGGTACCTGACGACAAGGATCGGGAATGTAAAGCAATGGAAAAAGCAGAAAGACAACAAGTCGAAGAACTGTGGTTATATACAGACGGTGCGTCTAACGAAGATGGCGCAGGCGCAGGGCTTCGGCTGGTAAGCCCTGACAAACATGAATTCACCTACGCCATACGTCTGGATTTCAAGAGCACGAATAATGAAGCCGAGTACGAAGCTTTCCTTGCTGGGTTAAGATTGGCGATCAAAATGGGAGTTAGACACATCGAAGCACATGTGGAGTCCATGTTAGTGGCCGGACAAATCAACGGGCAATATGAAGCCAAGGGAGATACAATGGCACTCTACCTGAGTCAAGCAAAAACGTTGCTACAAACCTTCTATTCCTACAAGGTGCACCACATTAATAGAAGCGAGAACAAACCAGCAGACGCGCTGATTAAACTCGCCTCTACAAGTTTCCAACACCTGGCGAAAGATGTGCGCATAGAAGTTTTGAGCAACCCCTCAGTGCCGCTAAGAGAAGTAAGCGTTATTCAAGTAGGTACAACGTCATGGATGACTCCGATAATAGCGTACCTCCAATCCGGGACACTCCCAGAGAACAAAGCCGAAGCGAGAAAAATCCAGTACAAAGCTGAACATTATCAGATGGCTGATGGAATTTTATACAGAAAGTCATATCTTGGGCCACTGTTAAGATGCGTTGCCCCGAAGACGCAAATTATTTGATCAGAGAAGTGCACAAAGGAATTTGTGGCATACATGTCGGGCCAAGAATGGTGGTGGCAAAGGTGATGAATGCCGGGTATTACTGGCCCGGAATGCATTTAGATGCGGTAAAAGAATTGCGGAAATGCAGTGGCTGCCAACGACACGCACCCAAAACGATGCGTCCCAAGAATGAACTAGTTCCCGTGACAACGGCGTGGCCGTTTCAGCAATGGGGAATAGATATGGTTGGCCCTTTCCCTGAGGCCCCAGGTGCTGTCAAATTCATAATAGTCGCCGTCGACTATTTTACAAAATGGGTAGAGGCAAAGGCACTTGCATCAACCACAGCCACTGTCGTCAAAAGATTTATATGGGAACAAATCATATGCCGTTTCGGATTACCACTCAGGATCATCACGGACAACGGAACGAACTTTGTCGAAGACAATCTTCAACAGTGGTTTAAAGAATTACACATCGAGCACACCTTCTCCTCGGTCGCGCACCCGCAGGGGAATGGTCAAGTTGAAGCCGTCAACAAAAGTATTGTCGACGGAATCAAGGCAAGGTTGGGGGAAAAAAGAAGAGGTTGGGTAGACGAACTGCCCAGCATCTTGTGGGCCCACAGGACGATGCCCAAGACAAGCAACGGAGAAACACCGTTTAGCTTAGTTTACGGGTCCGAGGCAGTAATACCAGCGGAGATAGGATTGCCGTCACCACGAATGCTCTCAATGAACCTGATCAACAATGAAGAAGAGATGAGGATCGACCTTGACCTCCTAGAAGAAAGGAGAGAAATGGCGGCAATAAATGAAGCAAAGTACAAAACAAAGCTGGAAAAATATTACAACTCCAAAGTCCGAGTCTGCACCTTCAACCCAGGAGAATACGTCCTCAGAGACAACGAGGCCTCAAATGCTGAAAAACCCGGAAAATTGGCTCCCAAGTGGGAAGGTCCATACGTTATCGACACAGTACTCGGAAAGGGAGCCTACAAGCTGCGCACCATTAACAACAAAGAGGTTCCACGAACTTGGAACGCTCAACAACTGAGAAAGTGTTACCTGTAAAAAGATCATGTAATTGCAACGGCTGAATCGCCAACACATTTATAGTAATACAAAAAGTGTTTGGCTATCTTTCTATCATGCAAATTTCCTGTCACAACTGCATATATTACTTTGGGCATACACGAAAACATCAATGGCTCGACCATTAGGAAACGTTGTAGACCTCCAAGGCCTGTCACAAACAAGTGCACAGCCGGGTCAGATACACAACTAAAGCCTAACAAACGCCAAATAAATACTTCGTGCCCACATAAACACGAAAGCATCGAACACAGGACAAACAAACATTGTAAGCACCCCCAAGGCTGCGCACAGCTGGGTCCACACAACAACCTGCAATTCGATCACTTCGTATTCACGAACAAACCTGCGCACATAAACGACAGAATAAAACGTTGTAATAAACACAACACAACCTGTCAGCGCCATCATTCATTCGTGATACCTGAATCAAAGTAATTATACATGCACATATTATGACGTTAACAAAATTCGCAATAAAACGAAGGCAAATATTAACATAACAAACGTCGAGCATACCCAATTGTTCAGAAGCACGACAGATAAGCAAAAATTAAAATTGTTCACAAACTTGTCAAATGATTACAAGGCCATCTAAGGCCATACGCGGCACGCAGGCCGAAAATCCTTCATTGGGGATGACTGGTCCCAGCACCTTCATCACCAAGCGCCTTCTTTAACAAAGCAACACCATTTGGCTTCTGGGATAGCTTTCGAGTAGCCTTAACAACGGCAAACTCCAAAGACGAGAACCCCTTACGCTTGGCAGCATATTGACCATCACAATCCTCTTTGTAAAGTTCGAAATGGTGATCTTTTTCACCGCTCACGGCCGCGGCCTTCCCCTCAGCATAACCACACTTCCTACCACTATTGTACCCCGCTTGGCCTAATTCGAACATGTAAGTAGCAAGCTCGCGAGAGTTCACAATACGATCCGCAAGCTGCAAAATACAACAAGGTAAGAAGGAAGTACAGTAAACCAAAAGACAAAATAAACACAGGAAGCTACCAAAGGCACCGAGCGCGAGAGAAGCCACTTGCAATCAGCAGAAACTTCTTTAAGCAGAAGTTCAGAAGCCTTGCACTCAGCAGCTTTCTCCTCAAGGAGACGCTCAGCAGCCTCACATTCGGAAACCTTCTGCCTAGCAAGGTTCTCTAGTTTCGCAATACGATCAACATACTCTTTTTCTTTCTTCTCAAACGCAACACGCGCCTTTTGCGCTTCTTCAACAATCTCTGTCTTTTCACCAGACAAACGTACAATAGCGTCACGTTGAGATTTCAACTCCGCATTAGTACGCTCACACGCAGCTTCCCAATTTTTCTGCTTGTCAACATTGACTTGCTTATCTTGGGCAAGTTTCTCTTCTGCATCAGATACCCTCCACATCAACCCTTTCTTCTCAGTATTAAACTTTTCTCTCTCTTCAGCAAATGCCCTCTTCTCATCTTCAAATTCAGCTGTCTCCTCTCCCATCAATCTCCATTCACGCACAATCTCTTGAGAGGTGGCGAAGTAGTTGACCCCAGCGCGCACATGGTCATCTAACAACTCAAACCGACCACGTTTCTTTTGAAACATCCTCTCAGCTGGGGGGAGAGATAACGAGAAGAAATCATGACAGTTACCCACATCATTCATCCTGGAACCTTGGGTTAGATTCCAGTGAGGGACATGTGGGAGGTCATCGCAAGCAGGGTTATTCGTATCTCAAGAATCAGCACGAACATTCTGGGGGCTGCGGACAGCACCTGAAGTAGCCCCACCATCGCCACCCGGAGGGCGTTTAGTATAAATGGTTTGACGTGGAGCAGTCTGACTGGACTCCACTGTAACATCAACGCCCTTACCTCTACCATCGCCACCAGCAATATCACCACCACCTTCACCCACTTGCTCGGTAACCACTTCATCTTCTTTTTTCTTCCCAAGATCCTCACGAGGAGGAGACAAGTCAATATTTCTTGACGGCGGAGAGGTAGGAGGAGTAATTTTTGAAATATCGATCACGCGCGGTGGTCTCCCTGACTTGACACCTGAGACAAGAGAAAAACAAAATCAAAAACAAGAAAAAAAAAATACGGACGACAAAACCCACAATCACAAATGCCCCACTTGTAGGAGCAGAGGCAGCAAATATTTCCTCCAAGAGATTCCCACGACCTTCACTAAATATACCCATATCAATTTCAGATTCGGATGGTGCAGGAGGGGTTTCCTTCTGAAGTTTAATCTTTTTAGAAGCAAGTACAGCAGCAGCCTGCTCATCAAGCTTCCGTTTTTTGTCATCAAGAGCTTTTTTATGCATCAGTTCCGTCAAGGTAGCGCGGTCGTCCGGATCGGACCCACGAGGTTTCTCTCCTGTCCCTAAACCAGACAATGTATTAGAAACAACTACGTAATCTAGGACAGGAAGAGTAGAGGGTCGCTTACGAGAAGTACCAACAGATTTTCCCTCAACCCCCTGCTCCTTCCCCTCTGGCTTATCAGTTTTCGCTTTCCTCCTCGTCTCCAGTTGATCCGCAGGCCCAACTGGATCATCTTCCTCATCACCAACAATCTCTTGAACAGGCTCATTAACAACACCCTGCGCGGGACCTGCACGCGCGGAACGAGAAGTTAGATCTTCAAAGGATCTATCAGAACTTCCACTCGAGAGAACAAGAACTTACTCTCGGGCGGGACCAATAAGACCATCTTCATCAGTGTCACCTAACACAACATTGGCATAGGCAACAAAACTCTCATTGGTTGGATGCCAGAAACGACCGCGAATCTGATCTAACCAGGGTTGTTTCTCAGCCCTTTGCATCGCCTCAACCATAGCACCACCGGCTTTAGGATCCAGAACATTCAACAAAGTGTAACCCACTGCAAAAAACACGAAGACGAAGAGCAGTCACGAACACAAAGCAAAAATAAATTAAAAAGAGAGGCAAAAGGGTATGAAAAAACACATACGTTTGCCATCATAACCATAAACTGGGACCCCCAACGGATGCTTAGGAATCCACTTCATACTCATACCGGCACCCACCAAAGCCATCTCCTCAAGCTGAAGAATCGGAGTGGCTTTACGAGTCAACTTTTTATACCAGTCTTGTTCAGAAAAACCCACAACCACGTCAACCTTGGGAATACCCTCATCCACCGACCGGCAATGCATATCCATAGGGATGACACCCCGACAAATATAGAAAAACTTTTGCTTCCAGTCATGAAGACTCTTCAACGGAACAGAGCAAACTGGAGCAACACCGGTCCGGGCATTAAACGAATAAAAACCACTAGTGTACGTAACGGTATAAAAGACGTTGAACATCTCAAACGTCGGATCCAAGCGATTAGCCATGCAAACAAACTCGAAATGGGTAATACGGGGAAACCCAATAGCATTAATTTGAGAAAGATGGAGCCCGTAGTTTCTCAAGACGTCGGCGGTAAACTTAGTGATTGGAAGCCGGAAATTGCCCTCTCGAAAAAACGCCGCATACAAAGTCATATAACCAGGGGGTGCATCCATAGCAGTCGAACCGGCGGTCGGATACTGGGCCCCCCATTCAGGCAAGAAACCCATCTCCCTTACAAGATTGTGGAACTCCTCTTCCTTCCACCTGATGACCGCCTGGTCAGGACCTGGT
This sequence comes from Helianthus tuberosus, assembly GCA_030545235.1. Taxonomy (NCBI): domain Eukaryota; kingdom Viridiplantae; phylum Streptophyta; class Magnoliopsida; order Asterales; family Asteraceae; genus Helianthus; species Helianthus tuberosus. Next base: position 52,071,648 of record CM060364.1, read on the forward strand.
GGAGTTTTACCCTTGTTCCTCTTCCTCCTCGATGAAGGATTTGCTCCAGACATAATGAACAGGAGATTAGAATGGTAGCAAGAACAAACTCAAGAGAGAAGGGGAAGAAAGACAAGGAAGATGAAAAAATCCTGGAATTCAAATTTTGAAAAGTGAAGGTTTAGAGGAAACCGCCTTGAATTATACCCATCGCATTTAATGCGATGGGTAGTGAACCGTCAGAGGTGCAGCAGGACATCCACTAAGGGAAAGACACGTCAGAGGAGAGAGAAGACGCCATCATCTTTTTTCGGGAACGTGTGAAACAGACACCTGCCACCGTGACATAAAGTAACTGACATGACTGAAAAGGCGCCTGTTCACCTGACACCAGACAGTCACATCAATCACTCCCTCCCAAGAACAAACAAAACTTCCTCCTGAAGACATCAGCAAGTGCCATCGCGCCATGCGCCATGCGTCCATTTGGCTCAACTTTTACAAAGTTGCCAAACCCATGCGCCATGCGTCCATTTGGCTCAACTCTTACAAGTTGCCAAAACCCATGCGCCATGCGCCCATTTGGCTCAACTTTTACAAGTTGCCAAACCCATGCGCCATGCGTCCATTTGGCTCAACTTTTACAAAGTTGCCAAACCCATGCGCCATGCGTCCATTTGGATCAACTTTTACAAGTTGCCAAAACCCATGCGCCATGGGTCCATTTGGCTCAACTTCTACAAATTGCCAAAACCCATGCGCCATGCGTCCATTTGGCTCAACTCTTACAAGTTGCAAAAACCCATGCGCCATGCGCCCATTTGGCTCAACTTTTACAAGTTGCCAAACCCATACGCCATGCGCTCATCAAGTGCAGTCTTCTAGGTCTCCCATAACAAACGCACGCCATAAAAGCCACTACCTTCATAAGTCCAGAATCCCTCCTAGGCGATCAACTCAACTAGAAGGCACACTGGACTGGGGGGACTTGAAGAGGTATGGTCCCAATTCCTTGCCCACATGGCAAGGACCACACCACTTTTCCATCCTATGTGGCGCTGACATCAACGAGATCATCCAGAAGCTTCTAGAAGCTTCTGGAAAATATCAAGGTGGCACCAAAGATGCTCCATCCGACATAAAGGACAACACGTGTCACCAGTCATCAGGCGCCAGGTAGGCCTGCAACGAATCAAGGAGCAGTCCGACAACACCAGTACGACGTCTCCAAAATAGGCAAATGTAAGCGCGCCACGTGTACCACTACACTGACCACAGCAGAGGAGACCAAGAGGATATTCCCCTTGGTCGGACAGCTGGCGCACTACCACAGCTGGCACTACTGCTCCTCCCTCTCTCACCCTCCGGCTATAAATAGGACCCTTCATCATCCAGGTTGAACCATCTTGCTCTCTATACCCTCACACTCAACACACACTGTTTATCCTTCCTTGGAACAGTACTTATTCTCACGCCGGAGCCTGGTTAAGAGGGAAACCCCCATATTCCCCTCTTAACGAGACTAACAGTGTTGCTGTTTTGCAGGACCCAGGTCATTGTTACGAGTAAGAAAGGAGATTGAACCCATAGAAGAAACAACCCCACCGAGTAACCTTGGTGTTAACCAGTGTTTCACCAGATACCGACTTGCAATAATTTGTCCGGTAAATTACAACACACTCAAACATCAGCACCAAAAACACCTAAATAATCTAGTGATTGATGAGAAGCAATTAACAAAAAATAACAAGGAAAAAGGAATAGAGAAAAATTAGGTTAAAAAAATATCAGAATCGGCAAATGCATGTAAGAAACAACCTGATCGGCTGAATGGCATGCTGATATGAGTTAGATCTACTGAATGTCCACAAAGAGAACAAGGAACAAACAGAAGAAGATGTATTTGACCAGTCAAGTTTTGCTGCAAAATTGACTCCCTTAAGTGGATGCATTGAGAACTCAATAATATGTGATACCTAGTCCCTTTGATATGTCTCAGAAAGGATCTGAGTGAATGCAAAAGGTAAAAACTAAATTTTATTAAAACAGTCAAAACAAAACTGTGACTCAGTGAGGACCTTAGTGAAAGAATTTCAAGAGTTGCATATTTGTACACTTATAAAGCAAACACATCTATGGATTTCAAAGGAATCCATCAAATTACAATTCAAATTCCAATTCCCATAGGGATTCCAATTCCAATTCCTACACATTCCGCGAACCAAACGCCCCCTAAAATTTGCAGGGTTACCATGCTCGGGAAAATAATTCAGCAGTACCTTCTCAACGATATTCACATTAAATAGTTGGCATGTTCCTGAAGATTTTCAGAAATTCCTAGCTCAAATATCTTGTTGATATGTAGAAGTGCAGAAAGGCGCTACAAGATAAAAAGACTCTACGGTTATAAAAAGCTGTTAGCAAAGTCATATTATGTATAAGCAACCACAGGCAGACCTAGCTTATATATAATTAGGGGTAGCCCGGGCTACCCCTCAACGTTGTCGGCAAAGTACAATGTTCGTGCAAAAAAAATTTATTCTCCATTTTAAGTATCATGTATACCCTTGAGCAAATATTAGGATACCCCTGGATCCAAAAACAATTCCTAGGATACCCCTGAATTTTTTTTTCTAGATCCGCTAACATAAGTCGTAATCTAACATTAATGTCAAAAATCAACAACTACAACAGATGCATAAACGTAAGTCAGTTGATCATATAATATATACACTTAAGATAGTTAACATGAATTCCTGACTCCCAAAGCACATTTTAACCAAACACTTGGTTTCAGCCGAAAAACATCAGGATCGGACACCAGAGTGAAGGATTTAAATTGAGCACTATGCACATTTCAGTTAAATGAGTACTGCTAAGTGGAACTTAAAAAGAAGTATGAAACAAAGAGCAAAGGCTACCTTCAGAAACGCAGTCCAATCACCACAGGTACATACTGAACTTGGGGGATTGAATTCTTTCGATGACAAAGAAATGAAAAAGATGGAGATAAAATCACATAACATATACAGAAAAGATAATTCTTCTTCTGTTATTAATACATTAATAGACTTGACACTAGCTATAGTGGATCATAATGGCAAGGTAGCTGACATCAACTTGAACTTCACTCTCAGTATCCATCAATGAACTTAGCTACATTTGAACAAAAGGAGAATGATGACTCAGATCATAATACAACCCCTGTGATTTCATCAACTGAATATTGCTTTGATTTTCTAAGAACCCTTATTTACCTGACTAATACCAGCTATGTTTAGCATAAACTGATATGATAATCTCTATAAGACTATAAGTCGGTACATCAAAATCATTTTAAAAATTGATAAAGTCCACGGTAAAAGTGGCAACTTCAGTTCATGGAATCTTTTTAAAAGTTGATTGCTGGGGAACTTTTGTTTAAATCGAAAAGGATTGTGTTAGCTATTGTTTACAAATATAAATAATGGGACTGTGAGTGACTTTTGCTCTTTGTGTTTTTATAGATAATGGAGATTAATATCTATTAAAACTAGCCTTTAACGATCATGATGTTAAGTCATATACGTTGGTAATATACCCACTTGAATCCAAAAGGATTGTAAGATACTACATGGGCTTTATAGTGACTTCTCTATATTTTAGTTTTTGCCGTTTCCTTCAAGTTCTAGACAATATCAAACATGGTTAAGAAAAACATAACATACCTATTTGACGTGCAAGTTCCAATGATAACACCTTCATGTTAAGCATTTATACAATCAGTTTAAGTTACTTTGATAAATTTCTTTCATGTTTCAAGTTCCAATGTCGACTCTATTATAACAATTTGTAACTGGAATTAACAGTACCTCCTCCAAAGATACTGGCAGTTCTTCATATATTTGCCTCAGCTCTTCGAGCTGCACTTTATTATGAAGAAAAGTTGTGTCAAGAGAATGGAACCAATTAATTATGTCCCTAACCTCATCACAGATACCATCTTTCACGGTTCGTCTCGTAACCATTGTCTTTACTTCAGAAAATATTACAGTATTGAACTAATACTTACAGAAGGAAGTAACAATGTCTTTCTGTTTCACTGCAATTGAACCTAACTTGAAGCAAATTATGATATGAGGGATGTCCATATACGTAAGCTAATAGCCCGCCAACTAAAGCAGTGGTTTGAAAACAGAAGACTAAAAATTGCAGAGTTACTACTGAGGATTTTCAATAATATTTACACAAAATAGTTAACATGCTCCTGCAGATTTTCATAATATCCTAGTTTAAATATCTTGTCAATATGCAGAAGTGCAGAAAGGCTCTACAGATAAAATCATATATGGTTGTATAAAAGTTGTTAGCAAGTTAATAACAAAGTCATATTATGTATAAGCAACATAAGTTGTCATTTAACATACCTGTAAATAATCAACTACAACAGATGCATAAAAAGCAATCGATTGTTTATATCATTCATACATTGAAGATAGTAAACATGATGTAAATACTCAACTGCCTCAGTACAAAACCATGAGCCTGATAATCTTCTAAGAACCCTTATCTACCCGACTAACTCGAGAGATGCTTAAGTTAAACAGATAGCCTCTATTAGTGAGTACATGTAAGAAAGATGTGCAAGTTCCAATGAAATAATCATGTAAGCGCAACAGATACATGAAGTTACTTGATAATTTTGTTTCAAGTTACAACGCTAACCCGGATAAAAAAATTGTAACAAGAATTAGTAGCACCTCATCCAAAATTCTGGCAATTCTTCATATGTTGCTCTGTTCATCCAGCTGCAATTTAGTATGACGAAAAATTCTGTTAAAAAAATGAACACACACATAAAGAACTAGAAGTAATGCGGGTGGTTACAGAAGCCACTAACTAATAATGCCCTTAACCTCATCACAAAAACCATCTTTCACAGTTGTCTCATAACCTTTACATCAATAACACCTACTACCTACAAAAATAATATTAAATAAAGAATTTACATACTCATTCCACTAGCTCCAACCATCTGTTTATACGTAAATTCTAACAAGCTGTCCAGATCTCATGGGCATTGTAGAAAATTCATAACTAAACAAAAAAATCTTAACTAAAGATTGGAGGGGTGCGCCAGGCCATGGCAGTAGTGCAACGCCAAGGCGACGCTTAAAGACCCCAATAGCAAGCTATTGTGATGGGTCTTTCCCCATAAAAAATAAGATTAATATCGAGTTTGAAACAGCAAAGTACCTAACCTCACTCATAATTTTGAATCCCACCTAAAAGCACTTTGGGTGTTCAAACCCCCTATTTCTGCAGTAAAAAAAAAAAAAAACTCTCTTCATCTAACCTCTTCAAAATCTCTCATCAGGTCATTTTAGAAACTTTATCTTTCACTTTCAACATGGAATATAACAAAACTTCTTTAAAAGGCACAGCAATAAACCTAACACTTGAACTGTTTAAAATGACTCTAATTAAAGTAAAATACAAGTACTATTTGGCATTAAATAATAAACTTTTAACTAGGATTTGGAGGGGTGCGCCAGGCCAAGGCAGTAGTGCAACACCAAGGCAACACTCAAAGGCCCCAATAGCAAGCGTGCTATTGTGATGGACCTTTCCACATAAAAAATAAGATTAATATCGAGTGGGCCGATGGCTCACGTATCAGATATTAAACTGATAAGAACAGATACTACACTTGATCTTAGCCAAAAGGCCGAGAAAGGTATGCTTTTCCACTACTTGGGCCGCTGCTTATATAGGCAGTCCCTTCATCTTTGTATAGTTCACTTAGTCGATGTGGGACTGTGATAGACTTATTTTTTCTATTGGTTTTCACTCTTCAGAATTTCTAAATCCTGTGAATACTGGGCAGCCATGTTTAAGTTGAACTGATAGCCTCTATTAGTGAGCTGAGTATATTCCAATCATGTTTCTAACTTATTATATCCATTAATTACATACTCACGAATTCAAATGATTATAATAAACGTGGGATTCTTAGTGTCTTCTTCCAGGTGTGTTCTTTTCATATCCCTTTAGGTGCTAGAGAATATCAAACATGATAAAAAAAAACATAATAGACCTATTTGTTTTACATAAACAACTAATGGAAGATATATCTCTAGACATGTAAGATAGACATGCAAGTTTAGAGTTAATATGATCATATTACCCGAACAGATACACAGTAACTTGCAAGGTCTTATATCTGCCTCCATTCATCCAACTGCATTTAATTATGAAGGAAAGCTTTGTCAAAAGAACAGAGCATACAAATAAAGAGGTAAAATGGTGGGAAAGATATGATGCTTATATCACAAAAAAAACATCTTACAGAAACAACAATAAATCAGAATAATAAAATTGTGATACCAATTACCTACAGAAATAGCAATAAATCAGAATAATAAAATTGTGAAACGTAATTGAAAATCAGTTATCCATATTGTGGTTAAGAAAACCAACTAGAAAATTGGTGACTTACTACAGCAGTTAGTTATTATGATTAACTAAATCAACTAAACTATCACTGGTTCAAGCAAATGTAGTAAACCAACAATAAAACAGTGAGGGAGTGAAAACTTGGTAAAAAATATCAGATAACTTACAAAGGGCATTATTTATCCGATGTGGAGCCCATCATCATCCTGTCTACAAAAAATATAAAAATCTGTGTAATGAAAATAAAAGAGAAATGAAAAATATACAGCTAAAAAGAAGCAAGAACATGTTACTTCATCCTTATGAACTTTCGGGTCATACCATTAGACAGGATACGCTAAGATATACAATGCATAGTTGCTTATATTTTCTTCAGCTGTCAAATATATGGAAGCGGTAGCAAATTACAATGGATTTGGTCAAAAAGTTGCCAAAGAGTAGGTGATTATTGATCGCTAACAAAAAGCTTTTACCATTTTATCTTTGCATGTGCTCGAATGCTACTTATCAAGATCCAAATGATAAAACATGATATACGAGTAGCCCTGTATAGAAGTACAGCCCAATTAAACCCATGCGGTGTTGGCTCGTAAGACCTCAGTCAGGTTTACTCAAAGTTTACCTTATCATAAAATTTGATTGTTCCGCAATCATACGCTTGCTACCACCCATAGCACAGAAAATTGTACAATCTGTCATCATCGTGATCAAGTTGTCAGCACAAAAGTTCCAAAGTGGAAAATAAATGCATTTAAAGTTCCAATGTGAGAAATAAAAACTATCAGTGCTACCTTTGTTGTAAATGATGATGTCATTCATCATTGATGCATGGAAATTAATAAATTTTGATAACAAGTTGCTACATTTTTTTAAATCTGTGACACGCATGGTTCAGACATGTTTGTGATAAAAATAAAGTTACAAAAGAAACTTACTAATTAGAAGGAGCAACCTGATTTAAATCTATGCTTTTGCCAGAATCATCAGGTCCTTGAATGAGATGGACATTTTATGTAAATATAAACTGAACCAGTAAAAGAATAGCAAGATGTTTCAAGCAAACTCATAAGGCAGGTAAAATCAAGAAACAATAAAAAAGCTGAAAGTCCATAATCTCTGTATTACTAGGCAGAAAGGTGTCAGCTGCCATTCATGCACAGCATGTCCGCTCACATAATAGGCAAAATGTTACTGCATACTTAAACATATGTTAAAGTCATACATAAATGATTAAAGTCACTCGATTAACTTGATATGCTATTTGGTCTGTAATTGGCCTAAATGGTTAAAGCTGAGCTTTAATGTAAGACTCATAGTGCTAAAAGGGATAAGGGAGTCTAAACCAACTATAGAAGTTAAATTGATGAGAACTGAATCTTAACAACCTAAAGAGGTGTATTAGAGGTTAATTAGAGGTGGGATTAGTTGAATTGATAAAAACTTGGATGTTTGAGCCTTTTTGTCTGTCCAAATGAAGTCCCTTGTCATGAATCTCTCCATATCTTTGTAAGGATTCTATCAAAGTTTATTAAGAGATATACAACATACAAGAAGGCACCTTATATTTCTCATCTTGAGCTGTCATCTTTTCATCAGATGCTCAGTCCACATGTATGCTTTAGTGGTGTGCGCAGTATAAATGACGCTCTTCTAAATACTTGTTATATAGCAAGCCTGGTCCAATATTAAAGATGAGCAATGTCCTACAACTAATATCAATTTATAGTTCCACAAAGAGAACAAGGAACAAACAGAAGAAGAATGTATTTGACCAGTCGAGTTTTGCTGCAAAATTGACTCCCTTAAGTGGATGCATTGAGAACTCAATAATATGTGATACCTAGTCCCTTTGGTATGTCTCAGAAAGGATCTTAGTGAATGCAAAAGGTAAACACTAAATTTTATTTAAACAACTGTGACTCAGGCCGGAGGGTATAGAGGGCGCCACCGTGCCACCTCACCTCCGATAACCCCCCCCCCCCCCCCCCCCGGCGCCACCACCCACACCCTGCAACTTAAACCGGGGCGCCATGGGTTGTCCGCCACCATGGTAACGAGGAGGAAGAAGGGTTCAGGTGGGGCCCACATCCATTTCATCCAATAGAATCTTTTTTTATTTTGTTCAACAGGGGGCGTTATCCCACACTCTGCAAGTTAAGGAAGGGCGTGATAAAGCCCCCTGGCTGACGTGTTCTGATAAAGCCCCCCCTAGGGGCTTTATCCCATACCCCATAGCCTCAGTGAGGACCTTAGGGAAAAAATTTCAAGGAAAAAGTTATAAAACAACCAGCGGCAGGATCATGAATTTGTACACACGGATTCCAAACATCTGTTTATAATATATTATTCAAAAGATGTGAAAAATAATATTAAGAATTCCTTTGCTTATAATAAAACCGATAAATGGGTTTATGTTTACTTTTTGTCTGGTTAGAGAAAAAGTAGATAAAATCTGTGCCGAAAATGAAAAAAATAACTGAGTTTTGGAGGGGTGCGCCAGGCCTAGGCAGTAGTGCAACGCCAAGGCGACTCTCAAAGACCCCAATAGCAAGCTATTGTGATTAGCCTTTCCCCATAAAAAATTAGATTAATATCAAGTGGGCCGATGGCCCACGTATCAGATATTAAACTGATAAGAACAGATACTACACTTGATCTTAGCCAAAAGGCCGAGAAAGGTATGGTTATTCCTTTATTGGGCCGCTGTTTATATAGGCAGTTCTTCATATATGTATTCTTCACTCAGCCGATGTGGGACTGTGAGTGACTTATTTTTCCCTAGGTGACTTATATCAAGTGTTTCTGCCCTAACTCAGTGACTTATATCAAGGGCTTCTGTGGATATGGAATAAAGACAATAAAGCACGGAGTAACGAATACAAGTCATCCCTAAACTTCGATATGATACACAAAAGACAGGATACAACATTATGACGACTATTCAAGTTGTGAAGGTCTAGTGTGGGCCTGAGAAACCATGTCCTATTACAAAATAACCAATCATCCAACACCGACAGTATGAACTTGTACGCAAAGTTCTAAAATTACTGAAGTTAAACTTGGTATCCATGTTTACCTTAAAAGAAGTTTACCCGTAGGTGTCACACACTAAAATAGAAAACATCTATTAGATATAAAGAAGTTTACCCGTAGGTGTCACTCACTAAAATAGAAAACATCTATTAGATATAAATTTGAAAGCAAAGCAGACTTAAAAGAAAAATGCAATCTCTACACTATATTCATCATACCAAAAACAGAGAACCAGCAAATAAGCAGATATTAAAACTTTACTTTCGAGACATTAAAACAGAATGAAGAAAAAAATATTACCCTTCTTTTGCTCTACCAGTACCTATGTGGCTTGGATGTTTGTCAGTTTGGAAAAACTGCAATGCTTCGTGAGCTGCAGAGTCAGCTTTAAGAAACTTGTTTCTGTATTTTAAACAGGAAAAGCATTAACAAAAACCAGTAGATTCTAGTTCGAGTATGAATAAAGGAAACACTATGATCAGATACAATATAATTTGCAGGACAGAATTGATTGCAATTGATACACTCCCAGACTCATTTAGCACAAACTTGAACGTCACTCTCAATATCCATCATTTAACTTTAGCTACTGTTAAACAAAGGTAGAATGATAATTCAGATCATTATACAATCCATGTGAGTTCATCAGTTTATTAAAGATATCACAATACATATGGAAGACATGATATATACCATCTTTTATGACGAAAAAAAATCAACTACAAGCAAGTTTATAATGCCAGCAAACTTTAGCTGCAGGATATTGTAATGCGGAAATCAACTACAAGCAAGTTGGAAAAGCCATATTAGTGCCAAACAAGTTGAGGCATAATATTGTACTATTAAATTTTAGGCAAAATAACATGTTTAGTCAAAGATATTTAATGTATCTCCTACTTTACTTTGATGGCAGTATTATATAGCTTTTGGAGGGAATCCCTAGATTAAGCACATTTAATAGTTATTAAAAGTCAGTTAAAACTTTTAGTGTTCTCTCATCTTCTTCTTTTGAAATACAGTCCGGTAAATCAAACATCAGCACAAAAAACGCCTAAATAACCAGTAATTAACAAGCAGATTAGAAACAATCACCACCAAGGGTTGAGTTCGGCTACAAAGTCCATTTTTCCTACAAAGTGTACAAAGTCGTAAAACATCACAATTTCAGCCATAAAACACACTCAAACCCCACAAATAACATAGTGAAGATCACTAAAACACAATATCCAAACCCTATGAGTCCTTAAAAACTTCAAACACACCATCGTACAACTATAAATATAAAACACAACATGATAATCAACATAAAACACACTAATATTAGTCATTCGATAATCAAAGCGTTATCATCCAAAACACAACACAAAACCCGCAAATATGGTGTTTTAGTAATCTTCACTATGTTATTTGTGAGTTTTGAGTGTGTTTTATGGCTGAAATTGTGGTGTTTTATGACTTTGTATACTTTGTAGAAAAAATGGACTTTGTAGCCAACTCCCACCCCACCAAACAATAACATGGCAAAAGGAACAGAGGGAAAATTTAGGTTAAAGAATATGCAAATGCAAGTAAGAAAGAACCTGATCAATTGAATATGATACCGATTACGAGTAACAACTCCTGAATGTCGTCGAACGGACCTGTAATTGGCGTGTGATACCGACTTGCAACAATTTGTCCGGTAAATTACAACACACTGTCAATAAATCAAACATCAGCACCTAAAAAATCTAGTGATTGATGAGAAGCAATTAACAAAAAATAACAAGAAAAAAGGAATAGAGAAAAATTAGGTTAAAAAATATCAGAATCGGCAAATGCATATAAGAGACGACCTGGTCGAACTGAATAGCATACTGATACGAGTTAGATCTACTGAATGTGGTCGAACACATATGATGCACATTTCTGTTTCCTCCATAGCATCATGCAAGATTGAGCGTGAAACTGATGATTGAAAGGATCGTTGAGTCATGAAGAAGAAGTGTGTGTCGGACTCTGTGTGTGTGTGAGAGAGAGAGAGAGAGAGTGGCAATCGTGTGTTTTTTTTGTGAACGGCAAAACTTCTAAAAAAAAAAAATATAGAAAGACGGCCCAGCAAGAAAATGGGACCCAAGTCTCACAATTACATCATGGATGGATGTTAAAATCACACCACTTACTCCACTCGAGAGTACAATATTTAGATCTAGTACTAACGAAAAGGAAAGAGTTTCCTAGATAATATCCGTTGGGGTTGAGTTATAATACAAAAGATTTAAAAATAAGAAGGGTAAGAAGGCACCAGAGAGTGACAAGTGTCCTATGGGTAATTAAATGGAAAGGGTAATTTTCTCTATAAGAGGAAAGAGAATATGCACATGCAAGTCACATGCTATTTCCCCCCTAACTTTTAAACGTCCGTAACTTTTTTATACATCATTTGTTTTAAAAAAAATTATACCATAAAATTGAGCGTTTTTTATCTTCAATATGAGTACCATATTGTTATATTTTTCAAAAAAATTTCAAAAACCCAGTTGCATATTACACAATGAACATGATGTAAAACACAATGTAAATTACAATATTATAAATTAACAAAATGTTTGTGCATTAAGGCTTGTACCTTAAGCATGGGGAGTATTTCAAAAAAAGTTGTTGATTTTTCATTTGTAACCCAAAGGTTTTATTTTTTTGCATTTTAACCTTTTTTGTTTTTTTTTTATTTTTAACCCAAAAGTTTTCATCTCTTGCAATTTAACCCAAACACATTTTTTATTTTCAACTTTGATCCATGTATTTTTCATCTTTTCCAATTTTTTCGTTTTACGTTTTGTTATACTTTTCCGAGTAAACACGCCGTAACGTACGTGTGGGTTTCAAAGTTTTTCCGACTATTTTTTTCTGTTTGACAGGACCCTCACAATGCGTCTATTTTTCCCTGTTTGATAGGTTCGTCGCAACACGCGTGGTATTAGATCGACTTAGTTATTCTTTTCTATTTTTACATTTCAGTCTTATCTCTTCGCATTAACATGTCGCGACTGGCATACGTGGCTCAACGATTTTACGTATGCTTTTCGTTCGGTGTTATTTTTTCTTTTTATTTATTTTATTTTAACGAGCTTTTCTGGTGTTGTTGATCGCTGGTAGTTGTGTAGCATCAGTGCTACTTGGCACGGTGTATCCCCCCCCCCTCGGCGCCCCCGCAACGCGGGGGCCCTTAATACTAGTTAGATTAAAAGCACAATCAATGACAACAGATAAAGACACAATGGACAACATACTAAAACACAATGAACATGACGTATAACACAATGACGATAACATATAGCACAATAAGAATCAGACTAAAAAAACACAATTGATGACAACAGATAAAAGACACAATTAATGACAGCAAATAAAAGACACAATGTAGAGCAGATGAAGACACAATGAAAAACAAACTAAAAACACAATACATAACAAACTAAAACACAATGAACAAGATAATAAAAAAATTGAACAAATTATTAAACCACAATGAACAACATATTAAAACACAATGAATAACATATTACACAATGGACATGATGTAAAACACAATGTAAATTAGATTAAAAACACAATCAATGACAACAGATAAAGACACAATGGACAACATACTAAAACACAATGAACATAACGTATAACACAATGGCGATAACATATACCACAATAAGAATCAGACTAAATAAAAACACAATTGATATCAGAGCTTTGGCGTGACTGGACTGGTATCTTCATTGCACAGCGGAAGCAAATAAGCTAAGACTTTTAGAATGCGAACGCCCGCTAAGTATCCCCAATGGTTCTCCTATTCCAACCGTGCCTTAACTTTGAAATGCAACCTGAGAAAGAAACATGCGAAAAATCAACATAAAGTTGAGCGAGTTCATAGTTTGTTTGTAAAAGATTTGAAATAAATCTTTTTGAATAACCGGTTTTTGAAGTATTGTTGAGAAAACGAATTTAAAATCATTTTCTTGTCATGTCATACGGAAACTTTGTATTTGTAACGCATTATGTTCGTAAAACCATGTATTTGTAAACTCTTGTATTTGTAAAGTTTGTATAACCGTCAATGCCCACCCTGACTTTGACTTCATGCCCGCATAATCCTATGCTTTGAATTTGTATAAAACATGGTATGTAATTTGTAAAAATCAAGTATTTCTGTATGTATCTCGTATAAATCAAGTATTTCTGTATGTATCTTGTATAAATCAAGTATTTCTGTATGTATCAAGGTTGTTAATGGGTTGCAAGGCCATTAACATGTGACACGACATAGGAAGCATCCAAACCATAGGCATTTTTCTAGTTGTCGATTCACGACTGAGACACAAAAGCACTTCTCGGTACTAGTTTTCACCAAGAGTGTGGCTGCCCTGACACCCGTTAGATCTAACCTTTTGTTCTGCGGTCTAAGTATGTACACGATTAATGGTGCTTATGGTACCCTATTCGTGACACGATTTCTCGTATCATTTCTTGTATCATTTCTCGTATCATTTCTTAAAACGCATCATACTTGGTACTAGTTATCACCAAGAGTGCTTCTTGTTTTTGTATCCATCATACCATAACAGATGTATTGTAAGCTCTTGTATTTGTATTTTCCCGTAGTTTAGAAAACTAGAATTTGTGTGTATGCATATTTTGAAAAATACGCTTGTTTGAAAAAACAGTATAAAACATAAGCTTTTCGTAAACCATTTGTGTCTGTTAAAACTTGCTTGTAAAATGGTTTATGAATATGTAATTCTTGTATGCTTTGCAAAAAGTGCATGTCTTTCCACCCCGAAAACATTTAGAAAAATGTAAAACCGTAAAAGGTGGGGTTATGAACTCACCTGGATATTTCTGTGCAAAGCTAGCTATATACGACTTCGTGATGTCGTTTCCAAGACTTGACTTGCTAGCGTGCATTCTACAATATTCCTAACACGGAATATCTAATAAGTTTCTAATTAAACGTAGTAACTAACTACGTATCATCGAGCTCTACCGAATCGTTATCGTTAACTAAACGATTCGACGATGAGTTGTTAACTTAACGAAATGACTAAGTTAAACTTTGTTTAGTTTGTTTATTGTTAGTATTAACTAATAAGTCTTAGAAAGACTTAGTTCCCGAGAGATTTATAATGTATAAATATTTATATTAAAATATATAAATATATCGTTATCGTTGCGTTAGTCGTCTCGAGAAGTCGTTTGTAATGTAATAACATGTAACAAACTCGTACGTGATATGTATGATATATATATAGTGTGCCGTTTAGGCGTTGGAAACAAATATAAAAAGTTATATTTATTTTGCGAAAGTATCAACGAGTTGTTTGAAGTTTGAAATAAATATAAAACTATATTTATTTTTATAAAGGAATTCGTGTAGCTTGATATTTGAAATAAATATATATATTATATTTATTTATAAAAGGATTCGAGTTTAACATTTGAGATAAATATAATAATTATATTTATTTTGTAAAATAGTTTACGCCATTGTCGTTTTTTGTAAGTTATAAAGTGCCGTTGAAGTAATATACACATTTATATTGGTTTTTATAAAAGTCGCTCGGTATCGATAGTTGTCGCTTTTCGATAAAACATGTTTTGTTTTTACGGGTTTTCTTGAAAAACGGGCAGAGTTTCCTCTGTTTTTGGACGCCCCCGACAACACAAGTTGTCGTTATTTTATCAAAATTCAACAATTTTCAATCACCATTATATATACTTTTCGTAAAAACGACAACATATAAATTAAACACTAATCCATTCGGTTTGAGCTCGATTTTGCGTAATAAATAAAGTTATAGAAATAACGTAAATAGTCGCGCCGTAAATCTTTACTGAATCTTTGTGTCGAAACGCCGAATTAAGTTGGTTGAGTTGACTGGGTCAACTGAGTTGACCGAGTTGACTCGCTGAGTTGACTGAGTCAACTGAGTTGACTCGGTTTGACCGAGTCGACCGCACCGATTCCTAATCTGACCCGTAACCCGAGACTTTGTTGACTGCCTTTGACTAGATTGGACCGATCCCAAAACCGCACTAATCTGACTTGACCCGGTGTTGATCCGAACAATGCTAGGTGGCTGAACCAAGACTCGAACCCACATCTGAATCTGTATACGAACCGAACACCCGATCTGAACTGAACTGAAGATAACATCACCATTACTGCTATGATTCAACATTATCTTCGACGAAACAAAACCATCTGTTGTCGATTACAACTGATGCTAAAAAAAATCAAAAGAAAATGAAAGATTGGGAGGGGTTTACCGGGGATCTCGTCGGGAAGACATAGCACCGCCGCCATCGGTAATCTATCGCCGGAAATCCTTCTTTCTCTGATCTCACTCTATCTCTCTCGGGTATCTCTCTCATCTCACCCCTTTCTCTCTTGCTTGAGCCGATGACAGCACCATACCACACCACCACCGTCTGTCGCTGTTGTAAACGTGCGCAGCCACTATCATGGTGGCTGGCCGTGTGTTCTCGAGAACCGGGGGGTGTCACCTGGAAAGAGGGAACCGAGGGATGTGGGTGTCTCGCCTGAAGAAGTTAACTACCAGCAGCCGGCCGGTTAACCGGCTCCGGTCTTGTGCCAGTAGATCGAGGGGGAGGTGTAAGTGTAGAAGGAAGTGTTGTGTTGATGGAAGCTCTGTGTTTTTGATTTATTTGGAGTGGATATGCCTTGAATGTGTGTGGGTATATTATGCAGACAAAAAAAGAGAGAAAGAAGGCATTTTCTTTGAGTTTTTTTGCAGGAATAGGTGGTTTGACCACCAAAAGATCACCTCTAGGTGGTCTTGGAAGAAAAAGAGTGAAACTAGGTATATAGTGATATTATATAGCGATATTCAGGGTGTTTCTGACACAAATCTGGGACTTTATTGAATATCGCTGTTTGATATGCATATATACATCAATATCGCTGTTTGATATGCATATATACATCAATATCGCCAACTCAAACACCTATATATATGAAAGGAAATGATACGATATGGGTTATAGTTGACCGACTGACAAAGTCAGCTCATTTCTTACCCATCAAGGAGACTTATAGCTCCGATATATTAGCCCAGTTATACGTTGATAAGATTGTAGCTTTACACGGCATACCTGTAGCTATTATCTCTGATAGAGATACTAGGTACACGTCACATTTTTGGAAGAGCTTCCAGCAATCTTTGGGCACACGTTTGAACTTTAGTACGGCTTACCATCCTCAGACAGACGGTCAGAGTGAGCGTACTATTCAAACGTTGGAAGACATGCTACGCGCATGTGCGATCGATTTGGGAGGTAGCTGGGATAAGAACCTACCATTGATCGAATTCTCCTACAACAATAGCTACCATACCAGCATAAAGGCTGCGCCTTTTGAGGCATTATACGGTAGAAAGTGTAGATCGCCAGTTTGTTGGGCGGAAGTTGGAGAAGTCCAGTTATCAGGACCAGAGATCGTGTTCGAAACGACGGACAAGATTGTCCAGATTCGTAACAATCTCCAAGCTGCCCGGAATAGGCAGAAGAGTTACGCGGATCCAAGTCGTAAGGATTTTCACTTCGAAGTAGGTGACAAAGTCCTACTTAAAGTGTCACCATGGAAAGGGGTGATGCGATTTGGTAAGAAAGGCAAACTAAGCCCGAGATACATAGGACCTTTCGAGGTTATCGAACGTGTCGGGTCAGTTGCCTACAAGTTGAACTTACCAGAAGAGCTCAGTGGAATTCACAATGTGTTCCACATCTGCAATCTAAAGAAGTGTTCCGCTGACGATTCACATGTCATGCCACATACAGATGTGCAAATAGATAAGAGCTTAACGTTTGTGGAAAAACCTTTGTCGATTGAAGATCGACAGGTAAGGAAGCTTCGAAGAAAGCATATACCTTTTGTAAAGGTCAAATGGGATGCCCGTAGGGGTCCCGAATACACGTGGGAAGTTGAATCCACGATGAAAGAAAAGTACCCTTACTTATTTCAGTAAATCTCGGGTCGAGATTTATTTTAAGGGGGTGAGGATGTAACACCTCGAAAATTCACGTCCTATAATGTGTTGACACGTGTCATAATGTTTAAACGTGTGAAAGAAATATTATAGAAGGACTAAAGTTGACAAACGTGGAAAGTATGTGAATATACGTATTCTAAGTGTCAACTGTGAATAATTATATTATATATTACCCCTGCACGATGCTCATACCTTCAAACGAATAAATCATGGATCATACGAAGCTAAATGTGTGTGATTTCAAACTACAGGGACCAAATGTGTCAACATGTTTAATTTATACCTCTGAGTGACCTTTTGACGAACCCGAAGCTTTGTAAATATTAATTATGCTCACAAGAATGCACCATAAAAATTTCATAAAGTTTCGTTAACGTATGAGAAAGTTATGATCAAATTCGTGTGCGAAGCGTTAAAGCGTAAACGTCGAAAGTTAGGACTTTTCGGGTGAAAATAAAGTTACCCGGGGACTTGGCAAAGTGGGTATATGATTTAAGGCCTTAGTAGATCAATTGTGGAGGTTTAAAGTGCAATAAATCAGTAACTATTCGAGTTTTGAAGAGACAAGGGCTGAATCGCAAACAAAATCAAAAACCTGATCTGCAAGGGGGTCGCGCTGCGCGACGGGTCCCTCGCGCTACGCGAGGGTGTGCCCAGCTCCGAAAAATTCGCTGATGGTCTGCCATTTCGTATTTTCGCGACCTCTACTCGTTTTTCCACTTCTCATGGCCCCTAAAACACCTCCTAAGCCCCTAGGACACCTGTTGATTGTTTGTGGGCACTCATAGACTTATTTGTCAATGATTTGTGGTGATTGAAACCATTATAAATAGCCCTTCAAAGTCACAAACATTCTCACACCTTCATCTGATCATTTGGAGCCTTTCTGGAGCTAAGGAACTCTCCCAACTGATCATAAGTCGTGCATAGGACCCTTGTAAGTGTTCTAATCCTTTCTTGTTTGAGTTTAGCTTAGTTAATTAGCTAAAAGTCAAACCGTCGTAATTACGGTTTGACTTCGAGATTAGTCAATAATGGCTCAGTCAAATCTCGAATTAAAAGTAGTTATAAGTTGGTATTTATGTGGGTAATAAAACCCCAAAAGGGTTTCCCCTGATCACCACTTTAACTAGTTCAAAAGTCGGGTCAAACATATACTTAAAAAGTCAACAGAATTCTTAAAAGGTCATTTATGCATAATTAGCTATCTAGACCATGTATAACCTGTTTGATTATTGTTATAACTTAGTAATTAGTGTAAGAACATGTCCAAACCTGTTCAACCCGACTATTTCCTGTTTAGACCCGGTTCGGAACCGAAAGTCACATAGTTTGACTTTCACTTTGACTTTGACTTTCAGTTCTGACCCGTTTAGGCATATTTTAAAAATGCCACAGAGCTTAAATTGGACTAGGTTACATGTTAGAACAACCCTCTGTGATTATGCACCTCGGTTCATTAGTTATCCAATTAATATGCAAGTTTCCGTTAATTGTTCATATGTTGACCGTTATGCCCTTATTACCTTAAAACATGATTTATGAAAATGTAAAAGTGTAGAAACCTTGAATATTGATATATAAACTTGTATGCAAAATTTGACATCAGTTTGACTTGTAGATTAAGAGTTATGCTCATTAGCGTAATTACGGTACTTTATGTTAATAAAATGGCGTAATTAGCGTATAGCCTAATTAAACATACTTTTTGGTATCAAACGAATTACCCACTGGTGTAATATATTATTTTGGGAATTTTAAATATTTTTAATTAATTTTAGGCTGAGCATAACTCATAGTCGTAGGCTTAATTCGGTAATTGTCGGTTTTGCCCTTACGGGCCATAAAATGAGTTTTACACATCTAAACGACTCCAAACCTTTTGCCACTGATTAGTTATGATAAATGAATTATTTTAAGCCTTCTGGAAATATAAAAATATCAGACTTAAGTATCGAACCCGGTAATGGCCTTTAATCGCCTTATTTAGCATTATTAGCGCATAGTATGTTTTAAAATCATATTGGACATACCCGGGTTGATACCTACTGATATAAGAAGCAAATTATCATATTTTAACAGTAAGCAAAAGTTGATAAACTCAGACTTCAGTTTTGAGCTTGTCGGCTTATGTGAAATTACCAAAATACCCCTACGGGGCCTAGTTTGGTTAAAAATGATAAGTTTCACATACATGCTTTAGCCTACTGTTAAAACTCATCAAATTGAGTATGTTTGCTGTTTACATCAGACCTGTAACTCAGTTAGACATTTAAACTCTTTTACAAACTTTAAAATGACCAAACTACCCCTACGGGGCATAGTTTGTGTTTAAATTAGTTTCGGGCATAACGAAAGACACCTTACTGATGTCACAACATATTTGAGACATAATTAACTTAGGAAATCTGTATATAGCTCTCATGACTACCCGTCACGCTTATTACGCGTACGGTTCGGTTTATGTAACAAGTTTACATAAATTAGCCGAAACGGGTCAAACCTTAACGGTTTTATCTCAAAATCCAGAATGTGAATAATAAACCCATATTAAACAAGTCTTCAAACTTGTCGGGTCTGAATCACATTCTATCCGGTCTTCGCTTAATTGTGCGTACGAACCGTATCTTGAAACTAGCCGGTCTAAGCTTAAGCTTAATAAAAGACCCGTTAGAATTCTAATAGGTTATATTAAACCTTCGTTCCAGATTAGGAGAGACAGTAAAAGCTACGTGCATTCTGCTATT
Organism: Helianthus tuberosus; assembly: GCA_030545235.1. Taxonomy (NCBI): domain Eukaryota; kingdom Viridiplantae; phylum Streptophyta; class Magnoliopsida; order Asterales; family Asteraceae; genus Helianthus; species Helianthus tuberosus. The sequence goes on from CM060364.1 coordinate 52,091,881, forward strand.
TGTGATTTATACCTGCATCAGGTAAATACTTTTAACTTATTTTCCCTATACGGGCTTGGGTTACGGTACATAGCGTACCGCTTGATCGGGCATCAAATCTCCACGCTTAGTGGGTAGTTGAATAATTTGATCGGCTCGTTTTAAACAGATGTGTTTACTTTACAGCCTTTGGGGGGTTAATGACCATGTCCCGGATATCCCTGGCATCATCTTACGAGATGGCCACGACCTGAGCACGGGGTGTAGGCGTACTCCCGTGTATAACTCACTTAAAGTGGTGTGTCTATTGATCTTTAACCCGGATACGTTCCGGGCTACTGAACGCATAAGTAACATGTAATTCGTTCACAAGATTATAATATTAAATAATTCTCCCAAGTTATATAAAATGATTTATGCCACGTGCATCCAAACCAATTTTCAATCATTTTCCAAAATGAGTCAGTTGAATGTATTTACCAGTGTAAACTGACGTATTTTCCCAAAAAGACTGAATGCAGGTACTAAACGAAATTTGGCTAGATTGTCTCCTAAGCATCAATAAAAGTCTCGCAAGCTTAGGATGCCAGAAGTCTGTTGAACCATAAATGTTATTTTATTTCGATCCATACTGTGGATAAACACCGGATAATTGTGACTTTGTTTACAACAAATAAATTCGGTTGTATCTTATTTTAAATTTGCTTCCGCTGTGCATTATTATATTGTGTTGTTTGACTACTACGTTGCCAACCACGTCACGATACTCCCCCACCGGGCCCACCGGTGACACGTGGAAATCGGGGTGTGACAGGTTGGTATCAGAGCCAACACTGAGTGAATTAAACACTAGCCTTTTGTGTTTAATCTCAGTTACACAATTGCACATATCTAAACCTTCGAGTCTAGACTTATAACCTAGGACAAATTCCACCTTATTCGGGTTTTGTTTTGTCCTTTAAATTTTATATTATTGTTATTGTTATCTCATGCTTTATTGACAGGAATAACAAAGATGCCTCCAAGATTCTTTCGAACACGAGGACGTGGAAAGGGGCCAGTTACCGCTCCCAACGACCATGAAGCTGGACCTTCACGAAGGCGAGCTCCATCCAACAACGAGAGTGACGACCCTCGGGAAAACCGAAGAAACCAGTACGAGCCGGCCAGACGATCGGTTTCACATACTTCCACACCTCCTGCTCTAAATCCTTATGAACCCCATAACCCTCAACCGTCCTATATACCACTACAGAGGTCCCTATCTCATCATTCATATGGGGACCCTACACCTGTTTTTAGGGGACAGTTTAACCCGGTTGGGTTCATACCAGAGCCCGTGGGTTTTAACCCACTGGGTCCGGAGGACCACTTTTCAGGAGATCACGCCGACGATATGGACGAGGATACGGACCCCGTCATGCCGGCAAGTGGTACTCCAAACCATCCGATCGAAATCTCCGACGGATCGTCCTTCCACGGATCACCCTATGGTGGTCCGGACAGTTTCCAAGCCCTATTTGATCAACACCAGTGGTATTATACACCATCACACCACTCGTCGTCACATGGGCAGCATCAGCAGCAGCATTCTTAGCAGCAGCAGGAGCCACAGCCACAGCCGCATCATCAAGATTCATCTGAGGATCACCGCTTTGTGGCAGTTACGCCACCACCTCCACCGCCACCAGTTCAACCGCCACCTCCTCAACCGCCAAGGCGTAGAAGAACCGGTGCCCGCATGTCGGTGCGACCAGGGGACTTTCATTTTAGCTCCCCACGACAGTCAAGTGCAAGTCACTACCCTCCTCATCGGGAGGACCCACAAATGGGTGGGCCTTCGCAGCCAGTTTTTCAACAGCCACCGCCCATGGGTTTTGAAAACCCAATACCAGCGTACACGGGTCCAAGTAATTACAACCCGTTTGAACCACCAGCTTACCACAACTACGGATACGCTGAGGCAGATCCTTATATGGAAGCGGCAAATTATAACGCCCTCAATGCCCAAGGACCCTACGGAGATCCATGGGGGGTAAGCTACCCGAATCAGGGGTACCCAATACCTCCCAGGCCTATCATTAGAACGCAGTCGCAGCCGCCACGATTTTCTCCCCCAGAACGGGAGGAAATTCTACATAGATTGAATCAGGTTGAGCGGGAAGCTCGCCGCGACCGCCAAGAGAAGCAGACCTTCTTCCAGGGATTAATAGGACTGCTCAAGGGAAAGAACAAGAAGGATTATTAAATCCTCCCAGCTGTTGTTGAGCCCCTGCGTGGGCATATTTGGTTGTTAAGCCCCTACGTGGGTGTGTATGTTTGTTTGTGTGTATTGACCCCTGCGTGGGTCTATCTTTCCATAAACCCCTACGAGGGTATGTTGTATGTTTAGTCCCTGCGTGGACTTATGTTTGTTTAAGTCCCTACGTGGACAATTGTTGGTGTGTTAGTCCCTACGAGGACTTGTGTCTTTCTGTAAGACCCCTACGTGGGCATGTCTTCTGTAAGACCCCTGCGTGGGCATATTGGTATGTTTTAGCTCCTGCGTGGGCAAATTTCATGTGTAAAAGACCCGTTTAGGGCGATATGTAATATAGTGATAAATTAATGGAGTGTTATTTTTATAAATTTCATGTTTGCCATTTGTGCATAAATAAATTATAAATGAAATAAATAAATTAAAATCATTCCTTTTAATCTGCCTAAGTAATTATTTAATTAAGAATCTTAAAGTGTGAAACCTAGCCTCGTGTCAAATATAAGACCGGGCCAAAATGGTAAGACCTGTTTAAAAGATTCAAATCCCTGTTAACATCTTAAAACATGTTAACACTCCTGGCAGAAGTGATTTGTTAAATCACATGTCATTTATATATATATAAGGATTCTTTAGAAGATTCCAAACCCAGTTTAATGATCTCTAAATCCTGGGTCTAGATCATCAATTAAGATGATCATATTTTACCATACTTGGTAATATGATGCCTACGGGCCCCGCTCACTTTTATATGAGCCAAAAGACAGTGGTAGCTATGACTCCCTGTCTAATAAAGGTAATGAACTAGGTTCAAACCTTAAAAGTCTTGATTCTCTGAAATCATAGTTTATGAAATAGTCCATGAGACCAAGCCTTATGTGCTAATATATATTGTTATTGTTTTATGTTTAGGATAAATTTTAATTGAAATCCTAAATTAATACGATTAAATAGTTAACCAAATATGGTCTCTGTTTACCATGGTTAACAAGTTACCCTAAGGGGTAATTCCATAATAAACTCCCAAATAAAATATTGTTCTTGTTTTCTGTAACAGTTCAATACAAATGGCTAACTCTAATGAAGTCAATAGCCATCCAGTGGCGCCAAATGAGAACGCCCAGATTACATTAACGGGTGCCGAGTTAAAAGCAATCATAGACGGCGCTATTACTCAAGCTTTGGATAGACAGTATGAAGAATACAGTAGTACCCGAAGTAGGACCCACTCTGTATCACATTCAAAGCCAAGGACACATTCAGAGGCTCATAACAAGCCTCCTCCCAAAAAGGATGGACCCAAGAAAAACGGTGATGATCGCCAGTCCACCAACCACCAAAGTAATCCATCTCAGCAGTTAGTACTGCATCAGGGACACCGTAACAAGGGTTGCACATATAAGTACTTTGTGTCTTGTAAACCCAGGGATTTTACGGGGGAGAAAGGAGCCGTAGACTGCATGACGTGGCTGGATGAAATGGACACGGTCGTGGACATCAGCGGATGCGCTGAAGGTGATGTGGTTAAATTTGTCTCACAGTCCTTCAAGGGTGAGGCGTTAGCTTGGTGGAGATCTCTGATGGAGGCCTCCGGAAAGATCCCGTTGTATAGTATGTCGTGGGATCAATTCATCGCCTTGATCAAGGAAAATTTCTGCCCTCAACATGAGGTGGAAAAGATAGAATCAGACTTTCTATCATTGGTGATGAAGAACCTCGATTGTCAAGCTTATCTGACAAGCTTCAATACACTATCCCGGTTGGTACCTTATCTGGTAACCCCGGAGCCTAAAAGGATCGCTCGTTTTATTGGTGGATTAGAACCCGAGATCAAGGCCAGTGTAAAAGCTTCTCGGCCAGTTACCTTCAGGTCTGTAACTGACCTTTCCTTATCCCTCACACTGGATGCGGTCCGGCAGAGATCGCTGAGGAATAAGAATGCTGAGAAGAGGAAGCGAGAAGATGATGGTTCGCGTAGGTCGAACAAGAAGCACCGTGGGAGCGGTGATCACAAGAAGGGATCGGATTCGAAGAAGGATGGGCATCGTTCTGGAGAGAAGCCCACATGCAAAACTTGCAAGAAACAACACTTTGGAAAGTGCAGACTCAAATCAAACTCGAATAACGAGTCAAGGTCTTTTGCTTGTGGTTTGTGCAAGTCCAAGGAACACAAAACCTTGGATTGCAAGAAGATGAAAGATGCAACGTGCTACCGTTGCAATGAAAAGGGCCACATAAAGACTAACTGCCCTAAGTACAACAAGAAGCCTGAGGAGGCTAAGAAGACTAACGCCAGAGTCTTCAGGATGGATGCGAAAGAAGCTGTGCAGGATGATAACGTCATAACAGGTACTTTCCTTGTAAATGATGTCTTTGCAAGAGTACTTTTTGATTCAGGCACATATAAGTCTTTCGTAGATCATAAATTTTGTGAATTATTGAATTTACCTGTCAAAACCCTAAAAGTGAACTATGAGGTAGAGTTAGCAGATGGTACCGTAGAAACCGTCTCTACTGTGTTAGATGGATGTGTTATATCCATTAAGAACCATTCTTTTCCTCTGTCTCTACTTCCGTTTAAACTAGCCGGTTTTGACATAGTTCTGGGTATGGACTGGTTATCTCATAACCAGGCCCAAATCGTCTGTAACCAGAAATAGGTGGTAATAAAGACTCCGTCTGGTGAATCACTTACCATTCGGGGAGACACCCAGTATGGGCTGCCTGAGCAGGTGACTATGCTCAAGGCTTCCAAGTGTTTGAAGAAGGGATGTGTCATTTACATGGCGCAAGTGATTATGGAGGAACCTAAACCGAAGTTAGAAGACATCCCTGTCATTGCTGAATACCCAGAAGTGTTTCCTGAAGATCTACCTGGCCTACCACCAGATAGACAAGTTGAATTCAGGATCGATATCATTCCTGGAGCGGCACCAGTTGCCAGAGCACCATACAGATTGGCACCCACCGAAATGAAGGAGTTGCGGACGCAGCTAGATGAATTGCTGGCTAAGGGTTTCATTAGACCTAGTTCATCTCCTTGGGGAGCGCCAATCCTATTTGTCAAGAAGAAGGATGGGTCGATGCGTCTGTGCATCGACTATCGCGAGCTTAATAAGGTCACGATCAAGAATAGATATCCATTGCCCAGGATCGACGATTTGTTCGATCAGCTTCAAGGGGCAAGTTACTTCTCAAAGATTGATCTGAGGTCAGGCTACCATCAGTTGAAGGTTAAGGACGAAGACGTTCACAAGACTGCATTTAGGACTCGTTACGGTCACTACGAGTTCCTAGTAATGCCTTTTGGGCTCACTAATGCACCAGCCGCGTTCATGGATCTCATGAATCGCGTCTGCAAGCCTTACTTAGATAAATTTGTTATCGTCTTCATCGATGACATCCTTATTTATTCTAAGAATCAAGCTGACCACGAGAAACACCTTCGTTGTATTCTCAAACTTCTACGTCAGGAGAAGCTCTACGCCAAATTCTCTAAGTGTGAATTTTGGCTACGAGAAGTCCAATTTCTTGGACACGTGGTTAGTGAGCGTGGTATCCAGGTGGGTCCCGCTAAAGTTGAAGCTGTTATGAATTGGCAAGAGCCAAAGACACCTACGGAGATTCGTAGCTTCCTGGGATTGGCAGGATATTACAGGCGCTTCATTGAAAATTTTTCAAGGATTGCTGCACCCCTAACTTCCCTGACCAAGAAGAAAGTAAAGTTCGTTTGGGGTCCTAAGCAGCAAGAGTCCTTCGATGTTTTGAAACAAAAGTTGAGCAACGCTCCTGTGCTTACCTTACCTGAAGGCGCTGAAGAATTTGTAGTTTATTGTGATGCATCACACACTGGCATGGGGTGTGTGATTATGCAGAAAGGCAAGGTGATTGCCTATGCATCACGACAGTTAAAGGTGCACGAAAAGAATTACACCACCCATGACTTGGAATTGGGTGCCGTTGTGTTCGCACTAAAACTGTGGAGGCATTATCTTTATGGAATCAAGTTTGTGATCTTTTCTGATCACAAGAGCCTCCAGCATCTGTTTAACCAGAAAGAATTAAACATGAGGCAACGCTGTTGGATGGAAACTTTAAATGATTATGATTGTGAAATCAAATACCATCCCGGCAAAGCGAATGTAGTCGCTGATGCCTTGAGCAGAAAGGAAAGGGTTAAACCCATTCGAATTAACGCCAAGCGTATGGAGATAAAGAACAGTTTGATAGAAAGGGTGTTAGCTGCACAGAAGGAAGCTGTGTTGGAAGCTAACTATCCTAATGAAAAGTTAGGAGTAACTGAGGAGCAGTTAACTCTTAGCAAGGACGGAATTTTACGGTTAAACGGACGAATATGGGTTCAAATTTTTGGAGGACTTCGTGATGTCATCCTCCAAGAAGCCCATAGTTCCAAATACTCCGTTCATCCTGGAGCTGATAAGATGTACCAGGATTTAAAGGCAAAATATTGGTGGATAGGCTTGAAAAAGTCTGTAGCCTCCCATGTAGCAAAATGCTTGACATGTGCGCAAGTCAAAGCCGAGCATCAGAAACCGTCAGGTTTGCTACAACAGCCTGAACTTCCTACGTGGAAGTGGGAGATGGTAACTATGGATTTTATTACCAAGTTACCCAAGACAAGGAAAGGAAATGATACGATATGGGTTATAGTTGACCGACTGACAAAGTCAGCTCATTTCTTACCCATCAAGGAGACTTATAGCTCCGATATATTAGCCCAGTTATACGTTGATAAGATTGTAGCCTTACACGGCATACCTGTAGCTATTATCTCTGATAGAGATACTAGGTACACGTCACATTTTTGGAAGAGCTTCCAGCAATCTTTGGGCACACGTTTGAACTTTAGTACGGCTTACCATCCTCAGACAGACGGTCAGAGTGAGCGTACTATTCAAACGTTGGAAGACATGCTACGCGCATGTGCGATCGATTTGGGAGGTAGCTGGGATAAGAACCTACCATTGATCGAATTCTCCTACAACAATAGCTACCATACCAGCATAAAGGCTGCGCCTTTTGAGGCATTATACGGTAGAAAGTGTAGATCGCCAGTTTGTTGGGCGGAAGTTGGAGAAGTCCAGTTATCAGGACCAGAGATCGTGTTCGAAACGACGGACAAGATTGTCCAGATTCGTAACAATCTCCAAGCTGCCCGGAATAGGCAGAAGAGTTACGCGGATCCAAGTCGTAAGGATTTTCACTTCGAAGTAGGTGACAAAGTCCTACTTAAAGTGTCACCATGGAAAGGGGTGATGCGATTTGGTAAGAAAGGCAAACTATGCCCGAGATACATAGGACCTTTCGAGGTTATCGAATGTGTCGGGTCAGTTGCCTACAAGTTGAACTTACCAGAAGAGCTCAGTGGAATTCACAATGTGTTCCACATCTGCAATCTAAAGAAGTGTTCCGCTGACGATTCACATGTCATGCCACATACAGATGTGCAAATAGATAAGAGCTTAATGTTTGTGGAAAAACCTTTGTCGATTGAAGATCGACAGGTAAGGAAGCTTCGAAGAAAGCATATACCTTTTGTAAAGGTCAAATGGGATGCCCGTAGGGGTCCCGAATACACGTGGGAAGTTGAATCCACGATGAAAGAAAAGTACCCTTACTTATTTCAGTAAATCTCGGGTCGAGATTTATTTTAAGGGGGTGAGGATGTAACACCTCGAAAATTCACGTCCTATAATGTGTTGACACGTGTCATAATGTTTAAACGTGTGAAAGAAATATTATAGAAGGACTAAAGTTGACAAACGTGGAAAGTATGTGAATATACGTATTCTAAGTGTCAACTGTGAATAATTATATTATATATTACCCCTGCACGATGCTCATACCTTCAAACGAATAAATCATGGATCATACGAAGCTAAATGTGTGTGATTTCAAACTACAGGGACCAAATGTGTCAACATGTTTAATTTATACCTCTGAGTGACCTTTTGACGAACCCGAAGCTTTGTAAATATTAATTATGCTCACAAGAATGCACCATAAAAATTTCATAAAGTTTCGTTAACGTATGAGAAAGTTATGATCAAATTCGTGTGCGAAGCGTTAAAGCGTAAACGTCGAAAGTTAGGACTTTTCGGGTGAAAATAAAGTTACCCGGGGACTTGGCAAAGTGGGTATATGATTTAAGGCCTTAGTAGATCAATTGTGGAGGTTTAAAGTGCAATAAATCAGTAACTATTCGAGTTTTGAAGAGACAAGGGCTGAATCGCAAACAAAATCAAAAACCTGATCTGCAAGGGGGTCGCGCTGCGCGACGGGTCCCTCGCGCTACGCGAGGGTGTGCCCAGCTCCGAAAAATTCGCTGATGGTCTGCCATTTCGTATTTTCGCGACCTCTACTCGTTTTTCCACTTCTCATGGCCCCTAAAACACCTCCTAAGCCCCTAGGACACCTGTTGATTGTTTGTGGGCACTCATAGACTTATTTGTCAATGATTTGTGGTGATTGAAACCATTATAAATAGCCCTTCAAAGTCACAAACATTCTCACACCTTCATCTGATCATTTGGAGCCTTTCTGGAGCTAAGGAACTCTCCCAACTGATCATAAGTCGTGCATAGGACCCTTGTAAGTGTTCTAATCCTTTCTTGTTTGAGTTTAGCTTAGTTAATTAGCTAAAAGTCAAACCGTCGTAATTACGGTTTGACTTCGAGATTAGTCAATAATGGCTCAGTCAAATCTCGAATTAAAAGTAGTTATAAGTTGGTATTTATGTGGGTAATAAAACCCCAAAAGGGTTTCCCCTGATCACCACTTTAACTAGTTCAAAAGTCGGGTCAAACATATACTTAAAAAGTCAACAGAATTCTTAAAAGGTCATTTATGCATAATTAGCTATCTAGACCATGTATAACCTGTTTGATTATTGTTATAACTTAGTAATTAGTGTAAGAACATGTCCAAACCTGTTCAACCCGACTATTTCCTGTTTAGACCCGGTTCGGAACCGAAAGTCACATAGTTTGACTTTCACTTTGACTTTGACTTTCAGTTCTGACCCGTTTAGGCATATTTTAAAAATGCCACAGAGCTTAAATTGGACTAGGTTACATGTTAGAACAACCCTCTGTGATTATGCACCTCGGTTCATTAGTTATCCAATTAATATGCAAGTTTCCGTTAATTGTTCATATGTTGACCGTTATGCCCTTATTACCTTAAAACATGATTTATGAAAATGTAAAAGTGTAGAAACCTTGAATATTGATATATAAACTTGTATGCAAAATTTGACATCAGTTTGACTTGTAGATTAAGAGTTATGCTCATTAGCGTAATTACGGTACTTTATGTTAATAAAATGGCGTAATTAGCGTATAGCCTAATTAAACATACTTTTTGGTATCAAACGAATTACCCACTGATGTAATATATTATTTTGGGAATTTTAAATATTTTTAATTAATTTTAGGCTGAGCATAACTCATAGTCGTAGGCTTAATTCGGTAATTGTCGGTTTTGCCCTTACGGGCCATAAAATGAGTTTTACACATCTAAACGACTCCAAACCTTTTGCCACTGATTAGTTATGATAAATGAATTATTTTAAGCCTTCTGGAAATATAAAAATATCAGACTTAAGTATCGAACCCGGTAATGGCCTTTAATCGCCTTATTTAGCATTATTAGCGCATAGTATGTTTTAAAATCATATTGGACATACCCGGGTTGATACCTACTGATATAAGAAGCAAATTATCATATTTTAACAGTAAGCAAAAGTTGATAAACTCAGACTTCAGTTTTGAGCTTGTCGGCTTATGTGAAATTACCAAAATACCCCTACGGGGCCTAGTTTGGTTAAAAATGATAAGTTTCACATACATGCTTTAGCCTACTGTTAAAACTCATCAAATTGAGTATGTTTGCTGTTTACATCAGACCTGTAACTCAGTTAGACATTTAAACTCTTTTACAAACTTTAAAATGACCAAACTACCCCTACGGGGCATAGTTTGTGTTTAAATTAGTTTCGGGCATAACGAAAGACACCTTACTGATGTCACAACATATTTGAGACATAATTAACTTAGGAAATCTGTATATAGCTCTCATGACTACCCGTCACGCTTATTACGCGTACGGTTCGGTTTATGTAACAAGTTTACATAAATTAGCCGAAACGGGTCAAACCTTAACGGTTTTATCTCAAAATCCAGAATGTGAATAATAAACCCATATTAAACAAGTCTTCAAACTTGTCGGGTCTGAATCACATTCTATCCGGTCTTCGCTTAATTGTGCGTACGAACCGTATCTTGAAACTAGCCGGTCTAAGCTTAAGCTTAATAAAAGACCCGTTAGAATTCTAATAGGTTATATTAAACCTTCGTTCCAGATTAGGAGAGACAGTAAAAGCTACGTGCATTCTGCTATTTGTGATTTATACCTGCATCAGGTAAATACTTTTAACTTATTTTCCCTATACGGGCTTGGGTTACGGTACATAGCGTACCGCTTGATCGGGCATCAAATCTCCACGCTTAGTGGGTAGTTGAATAAGTTGATCGGCTCGTTTTAAACAGATGTGTTTACTTTACAGCCTTTAGGGGGTTAATGACCATGTCCCGGATATCCCTGGCATCATCTTACGAGATGGCCACGACCTGAGCACGGGGTGTAGGCGTACTCCCGTGTATAACTCACTTAAAGTGGTGTGTCTATTGATCTTTAACCCGGATACGTTCCGGGCTACTGAACGCATAAGTAACATGTAATTCGTTCACAAGATTATAATATTAAATAATTCTCCCAAGTTATATAAAATGATTTATGCCACGTGCATCCAAACCAATTTTCAATCATTTTCCAAAATGAGTCAGTTGAATGTATTTACCAGTGTAAACTGACGTATTTTCCCAAAAAGACTGAATGCAGGTACTAAACGAAATTTGGCTAGATTGTCTCCTAAGCATCAATAAAAGTCTCGCAAGCTTAGGATGCCAGAAGTCTGTTGAACCATAAATGTTATTTTATTTCGATCCATACTGTGGATAAACACCGGATAATTGTGACTTTGTTTACAACAAATAAATTCGGTTGTATCTTATTTTAAATTTGCTTCCGCTGTGCATTATTATATTGTGTTGTTTGACTACTACGTTGCCAACCACGTCACGATACTCCCCCACCGGGCCCACCGGTGACACGTGGAAATCGGGGTGTGACAGGTTGGTATCAGAGCCAACACTGAGTGAATTAAACACTAGCCTTTTGTGTTTAATCTCAGTTACACAATTGCACATATCTAAACCTTCGAGTCTAGACTTATAACCTAGGACAAATTCCACCTTATTCGGGTTTTGTTTTGTCCTTTAAATTTTATATTATTGTTATTGTTATCTCATGCTTTATTGACAGGAATAACAAAGATGCCTCCAAGATTCTTCCGAACACGAGGATGTGGAAAGGGGCCAGTTACCGCTCCCAACGACCATGAAGCTGGACCTTCACGAAGGCGAGCTCCATCCAATACCGAGAGTGACGACCCTCGGGAAAACCGAAGAAACCAGTACGAGCCGGCCAGACGATCGGTTTCACATACTTCCACACCTCCTGCTCTAAATCCTTATGAACCCCATAACCCTCAACCGTCCTATATACCACTACAGAGGTCCCTATCTCATCATTCATATGGGGACCCTACACCTGTTTTTAGGGGACAGTTTAACCCGGTTGGGTTCATACCAGAGCCCGTGGGTTTTAACCCACTAGGTCCGGAGGACCACTTTTCAGGAGATCACGCCGACGATATGGACGAGGATACGGACCCCGTCATGCCGGCAAGTGGTACTCCAAACCATCCGATCGAAATCTCCGACGGATCGTCCTTCCACGGATCACCCTATGGTGGTCCGGACAGTTTCCAAGCCCTATTCGATCAACACCAGTGGTATTATACACCATCACACCACTCGTCGTCACATGGGCAGCATCAGCAGCAGCATTCTTAGCAGCAGCAGGAGCCACAGCCACAGCCGCATCATCAAGATTCATCTGAGGATCACCGCTTTGTGGCAGTTACGCCACCACCTCCACCGCCACCAGTTCAACCGCCACCTCCTCAACCGCCAAGGCGTAGAAGAACCGGTGCCCGCATGTCGGTGCGACCAGGGGACTTTCATTTTAGCTCCCCACGACAGTCAAGTGCAAGTCACTACCCTCCTCATCGGGAGGACCCACAAATGGGTGGGCCTTCGCAGCCAGTTTTTCAACAGCCACCGCCCATGGGTTTTGAAAACCCAATACCAGCGTACACGGGTCCAAGTAATTACAACCCGTTTGAACCACCAGCTTACCACAACTACGGATACGCTGAGGCAGATCCTTATATGGAAGCGGCAAATTATAACGCCCTCAATGCCCAAGGACCCTACGGAGATCCATGGGGGGTAAGCTACCCGAATCAGGGGTACCCAATACCTCCCAGGCCTATCATTAGAACGCAGTCGCAGCCGCCACGATTTTCTCCCCCAGAACGGGAGGAAATTCTACATAGATTGAATCAGGTTGAGCGGGAAGCTCGCCGCGACCGCCAAGAGAAGCAGACCTTCTTCCAGGGATTAATAGGACTGCTCAAGGGAAAGAACAAGAAGGATTATTAAATCCTCCCAGCTGTTGTTGAGCCCCTGCGTGGGCATATTTGGTTGTTAAGCCCCTACGTGGGTGTGTATGTTTGTTTGTGTGTATTGACCCCTGCGTGGGTCTATCTTTCCATAAACCCCTACGAGGGTATGTTGTATGTTTAGTCCCTGCGTGGACTTATGTTTGTTTAAGTCCCTACGTGGACAATTGTTGGTGTGTTAGTCCCTACGAGGACTTGTGTCTTTCTGTAAGACCCCTACGTGGGCATGTCTTCTGTAAGACCCCTGATGGCAAACCATGATAAGATAATGAACTCCACCTTCACTTTCATGTGCACATACACGAATCGGAAGCAAACCCCGCTAATGTTTACCCACAACCTAACCATAACTCTGTTGTACCACAACCCAACAATAACTCACTCCCCCCCCCCACAATCCCTCCGTCACTCCGGTGATCCTCTTCCCAATGACAATAGTGCTTTGCTCTTCGCTGGACACCAGGCGAACCGTCCTGGCGCTTCACCCCTCGACCAACATCCTCACCCACCACCCTATGTTGAACATCAAAATCGAAATCCTACCTCCTTTATGCAACGACCTCAACGTCCTTGGATTGTGCAGAACCCTAACCCTGCATCGTCAAGTGTTTTACAATCAACCGTCCTGGCCCCCCATTAAATGTGGTAGATGTCTATTTGGGTAGTTTGGTGCAAAATAAAATAGGTTTTTGTGTCCGTATTTATAGTGGTGGTATTAGGTGTTAACAATAAATATCTTAAAACCAACTTGTGAATGGAGTGTGTATTGAATGGAGTTTGTACCAGATAGGGCCAGGATGTAAAAACTTTAAAATAACTCATAATAACACCATAAATACCCCCCATCACACCCATAGATTTGCATACCTTCACTTCACAAGTGTTTTTGCACATCATCTTATTCTCCAACATTGTGCTGATGGCAAACCATGATAAGATAATGAACTCCACCTTCACTTTCATGTGCACATACACGAATCGAAAGCAAAACCCCGCTAATGTTTACCCACAACCTAACCATAACTCTGTTGTACCACAACCCAACAATAACTCACTCCCCCCACAATCCCTCCGTCACTCCGGTGATCCTCTTCCCAATGACAATAGTGCTTTGCTCTTCGCTGGACACCAGGCGAACCGTCCTGGCGCTTCACCCCTCGACCAACATCCTCACCCACCACCCTATGTTGAACATCAAAATCGAAATCCTACCTCCTTTATGCAACGACCTCAACGTCCTTGGATTGTGCAGAACCCTAACCCTGCATCGTCAAGTGTTTTACAATCATACCCCCCGATATGTAGGTTTGGATGCATCTACCATAGCTTGTGCTACCACCAATACGACAGTGATCGTGACTCTAATGCGTTATCAGATGATGCCGTCGTTAGTGATGATCCATGGGAACAATATCACAAGATTGACAGCGATTCTGATTCATCCTTTTGATTCCAGAGCATGACTCTAATGCGTTATCAGATGATGCCGCCGTTAGTGACTTAGGGGTTCCTGTATTGGTAGATGTATTTTGTGTTCGTGAATTCTCCTAAATTAAAATAAACCGCGTAATGTTCTTTGATGTTTATATTATTGTGATGGTCAATGTAAAAGATTGTGAATTTTGTGTTTTGTGTTCGTGAATTCTCCTAAATTTAAATGACGTTAAAACTCATTTTTTTGTCTTGTAAAAAAACGTCCAACGTGGCCTTTTCTGTGGCCGTTTCCTCACCCGTGTGGCTCCCACCACCGGGTTTGTTTGTCTCTAACTTATAAGGAGGGGTAAATTTGTCCGGGGACCAGGGGCGTCTGGTCGGCGGAAAGCATTTCGGGTCATTCAGGGGGGCCCAAAAGTCGTAAAAACTCATTTTTTTGTCTTGTCAAAAAACGTCCAACGTGACCTTTTCCGTGGCCGTTTCCTCAACCGTGTGGCTCCCACCACCGGGTTCGTTTGTCTCTAACTTATAAGGAGGGGTAAATTTGTCCGGGGACCAGGGGCGTCTGGTCGGCGGAAAGCATTTCGGGTCATTCAGGGGGGCCCAAAAGTCGTAAAAACTCATTTATTTGTCTTGTCAAAAAAACGTCCAACGTGGCCTTTTCCGTGGCCGTTTCCTCACCCGTGTGGCTCCCACCACCGGGTTCATTTGTCTCTAACTTATAAGGAGGGGTAAATTTGTCCGGGGACCAGGGGCGTCTGGTCGGCGGAAAGCATTTCGGGTCATTCAGGGGGGCCCGAAAGTCGTAAAAACTCATTTTTTTGTCTTGTCAAAAAACGTCCAACGTAGCCTTTTCCGTGGCCGTTTCCTCACCCGTATGGCTCCCACCACCGGGTTCGTTTGTCTCTAACTTATAAGGAGGGGTAAATTTGTCCGGGGACCAGGGGCGTCTGGTCGGCGGATAGCATTTCGGGTCATTCAGGGGGGCCCGAAAGTCGTAAAAACTCATTTTTCTGTCTTGTCAAAAAACGTCCAACGTGGCCTTTTCCGTGGCCGTTTCCTCACCCGTGTGGCTCCCACCACCGGGTTCGTTTGTCTCTAACTTATAAGGAGGGGTAAATTTGTCCGGGGACCAGGGGCGTCTGGTCGGCGGAAAGCATTTCGGGTCATTCAGGGGGCCCAAAAGTCGTAAAAACTCATTTTTTTTCTTGTCAAGAAACGTCCAACGTGGCCTTTTCCGTGGCCGTTTCCTCACCCGTGTGGCTCCCATCACCGGGTTCGTTTGTCTCTAACTTATAAGGAGGGGTAAATTTGTCCGGGGACCGCACAACGTTACACATTCTATATTCCATACAACCACTTATCGACAACAGTATAGTGGACACTTTTACAACTTAGGGCACAAGGGCGAATGGGCGGAACCCGACTGGAGAATTAAGGGGGACCCGTCGAGGGTTACAACTCATCGAGGTAGGATGCGTTCAAGGAGAATTCAGAATGAGATGGATATTAACTATCGCGACGAACCCCAAGCGCGAAGGTGCAGCAAATGTGGTGCTACGGGTCATAACAGGAAGACTTGTGGCCAACGCTAACTCAATATTGTGTGGTGCAATATTAAATGTGAGATTGTTTTTATATTTTTGTTTAGTAATTGTAATCGATATTATAATATTTTAAGGAGGCACTTTCGTATATATTAGCCCTTGCATATATAGGAACAATCAAAGATTAAAGACTTTGTAAACCTATTACGGACGCGGTAAACAACGCCAAAAGTACAAATTTTCAGCCATAAATTGACGATAGCTTGCCACCGCTTCGTTAAAATCCCCTGTTGGATTGATGGGTTTTCCTGTAACTAGGTGCTCCATTAACATACAAACGTACACACCTTCGTTGCCAACCAGATCTCGGAAGGACCTAACAAAATATTCGTTGATTTCAAACGTCATGCACCTCTCTGTACGTCCTGACTTCTTCCAGTACTGAATGTGGACCAATAACCCTGTGAAGTACACTTTGATTTTCGTAATTATTGGGTGAACCGCCCGCCTATAATACTCACCGTCAAACGGTTCTATACAATACATCAGTAGCTCCTGACTGCGGAGATCCACACGTAGATGCATTGTTTGCAAGACAGAAAGGGAAATAAACAAAATCAACTTCGAAAAAAGATGGAAAGGGGTTTAAATTTCCGTTAGCGTAGTTAACGACATGTTTCGCACTTGACTCAAGTAAGTGCGTGTAAAATTGAGGCGGTAATAACGCCCAGGGTAAGGCCAACGACTGGTCTTCTTGTAGTTGTCTACGTCTCCAGTTCATCATTCTTCCAACCCAACCTTGAATATGCTGTATGAAAAAAATTTGTAATAAGTTTGTAATAAAATTGCTCATAGACTATGTTTCAAAATAACAAATATTCAAACTCACTGTTTCCGTTATGTAGCCATGGCTCCTATCACCAAGGGGGGTTCCCCAAAACCACTTGTCTAATTGTGTAGGTGTGTTAAACACGGCAGAATAACAGAAAGGTGAGTCCCCATTATTGTAGAACTCGACAACGCTTTTAGACCAATTAACTGACTCATCATCAGGAATCGCCCATTGGTGTACACTATGGCCTTGGTTGGATTCTTCGTTATCATTTTGCGTTTCAGAAGTTGAGGTGGAAGACCGACTTGTTGGATGCCTCCATTTCTGAAGAATCCAATTAGACGTTTTTGGGACTGGCTGAGAACTATATTGTTCAGCAACTTCCTTGTCTCGACGGTTTGCCATGGTTAATAACACAAAGGATATATGTGGGTGTTGTGGTAATACAGTTGTGGAGTCAGTGGTGAAGAAATTGTTAACTTATAAGGGTATTTATAGAGGGATGAAGGGGTATGTTGACATAAAGACAAAAATTCTAATAAATAAAAAAACGTATAATAATCAGATTCATTCCATTTGGGATGAAGGGGTAGGTTCACACAGTGATTACACGATACATTTTCAATAAAATAAAAAATAAGACATTTATAAAACATACACAGTTTTATATAAAATGCAAGATCAAAATAAAAAATAAGACATTTATAAAACATACAAAGTTTTATAAAAATACATTGATTACACGATACATTTTCAATAAAACTGATCTTCATTGCGGTGGTGGAAAGAGATTCAAGTCTTCGCCCCAATTCAACGGGTTTGGTTCAACGTTTGTATACCGGGCATGATAATCCTCGTGACTTTGATGGGGTGCATGGTATTGAAAGTCCGATTGGCTACCGGGAAAAAATGACATAACCTGTGACGTGGGGGTTATAAAACCAGCCTGATTATTTTGGGTCTCATTTAAGTTATTATTATTATATTGAAATTGACCATTATCGTTAATAAGACCCGAAATTGGTTGGGTTGATTCCAAGAGTTCACTTATGTCATAACGTGGATCTTCGTTGACTACGGAAGCCAAAACTGACTGCCAACTTTGGATGGGTTGGGTTGATTCCAAGAGTTCAATAAGACCCATATTTTGGTCTACAAACGTATTTGTAACGTTTCCAATATCTGCATTCAACCCATTAAAGTTTGGCTCGTTGTTTTGTTCGTGATTAACACCGGATGCACCCCTTTCTTCATAATTCCTTCCCCATTGACCAGCATTGGTGTCTTGAACGTTTGCCGCACCACGGCCGCGACGGCGTCGCCTACGCATCCTCTGACCACCAGGATAGGATGACAGGTCCACCGGGTCATTTGTGAAATTGGTTGGATGTTGGGTATATTCCGCTAAATTTGACATGTTCAAAGCCCGGTATGCTGTCTGTTGCATCATCTCCATATCTTGGCTTCGGTGTATTACACCCAAAGAGTCAGCCTGAATAAAAATTAGTTACATTAAGTCGAATAAAACCACAAAGAAAAATAAATAAATTTAACATACCATCATTTGGACCGTGGCACCGTCATCCTGAAATCCTGCCATGGGTTCTAGCGGTTGCCGTGGGTTGGTCAAATACACGACCGTATGTTCTAAGTACCACGTCATATAATCGTTGGCCACGGAATAAGTCTCGATTTGTTGTCCGTTTACAACATTATGCTCACGATGGTTCCAAGCGTTAACATACGGTTCATGACGACTTTTCCAGTCCCACCCAGTTTTACCATTCTGGACTAAAGAATGGAGCCGGTCATGCTCACCGACCTCAATATTTATTGGTGGAGGTATATACTGAACCATGCCAAACTGCCGCATAACCAGTTGCGGATAGTGATGCTCCACAACATCCCAGCAAATCAACGGGCAGGCACACCTCCAGCTATTCCTCCCACTGGTGCAGATCTCCGGGAGGCTGTCCACCACGGCATCATACGGTCGCCATATAAACTAAAAAAAAATCAATAACAATAAGTAATGTTACGCTCACTAAAAACATATATTACCCTCACTAAATAACATACCATTGCCTCTTTCAACGACTGAAGCTGAGATCGATAGGTTCTGAGGCAATGTGTCGGAACATCAACGGTGTTTAGACTCCCCTTCCACCTTCAAAAAAATATATAGTTTTCATAAAATTATTTCAAGATTATAAAATATATATTTTGAAATGTTTTACATACCGAGCAGCTATCGGGGCGCGATAGTTGAAGATCGCGTTAGGCTCCGGTGCAAGACACCGAATCCTCTCCCATGCCCATACTTGTAAAATAGACACAGGACCGGTAAGACCTACAACATCCGGAGCTGTAGCGTTACAAAGATTTCTGTACAAACAGCCTAAAACAGCACTTCCCCAACTGATCTGAGAACATTGCCCCAAATCTTCTAGGAAAGGCAGATAATGAAGAGCTATCAAATTATTCGAATTTACAGGAAATAATGTACATCCTAGTAAATAAAAAATTACTAAACGAGCACGTATAATGCACGCTTCGTCCGTTGCCGTTTCTTCATTTAACGGTGCTATTATCTGCTGTAAAATACGGATTGAACTTATTCTTTTCCCCCAAAAATCCTTTTTTTTCAGGGGTAAACCCCAACAAATTTTGACACATTATAACGCCGTTGGTCAATGTAATCGGCGTTTACGTACCGGAAAATACCTCCCCATTTATTGGTAGACCCCACAAAACATTAATGTCTTGTAGAGTCACTGTGGTTTCACCGAAGGGTACGTGAAAAGTGTGGGTTTCGGGCCTCCAACGCTCAACCAACGCGTTTATTAACGCGTGGTCAATGTACCGATACCCACTATCGAGGATACCGCCAAAGCCCGCTTGACGAATTATACTTTGGACGCGTGGTCCTATCGGATTATCCTTTATAAGCGACCAAAATGAACCATCAGCACGTTTTATACTCATTGGCTTCCGATAGTCCTTGGGGCGCTTGAAAACTTCCCTCGCACGATGTTGATTTGCCAAAAACAACACTGTATTGTAAAGGGGACCAGGGTGAATCTGATAACTCGTGTTTAAATTGTTTAAAAATTTAGTATGAGAGGTGGTATACGATCGATGGTTTATATCATCATCATATTTGAATTTGATAAGACTTGTCATACTGGAAGTTTTATGAAAAGTTCTAGGCACCAACTATTCATATACATTACACTACACTGCAACACTACTATTGAAACTATTCAACCTATTCCTATTAATATTCCCACCTACAACTGTGTATAGTATCAACTTTATTATGAATTTGTAGCCATTTCAATTACAAACAACTTCAACCAGAAAACAAAACTTTATTTATCATATAGATGAATTAGCTTGATGAATAATTAATACACTCCTATTAGAATTCAGAATGAAAGAATATTAACATATATAATATATATATATATATATATATATATATATAGGCAACTTTAATAATTAGCCAAGCACAGTGGCGGAGACAGAAATTTTTTCTTATGGTGTCATTTTTTATGGATCGGTTCGGATCTAGTCGAGTCAAATCACATAATAAAAGCAAATATCACAGTAAAAGTACAATGTCACTGAATAAAAACAAATAATAAAATGACAAAGTCATTTTAAATATATACAAAATACATTTAATAGTTGCCTTGTACGCATTTTCATGTGTTGAAAACGATTCATAATGTTTTCAATGGCTAGTTGCAAAAAAAAAACCTCTTTTTCATTAGGGTGGAGGGAGTGGTCAATCGCTGGTGAGTGTTTAAGTTATTTTATAGCCAATAATATCATGTCATGTCAAGTCCTCACTTCACTCCTTATTTTGCACTTAATCACTGGAAATGGACAAACACATGGAGAGTGGTAAAGAATTAAAAAAATATGATTGGTTGAAAAAGGGTAGGGGTCCACCATTACCCCCCCCCCCTCTCTCTCTTCTTCCTCAACTCGATGAATACTCACCACTATTCCTCACCTCTCTCCTCTCTCCGATCACCGAAACACCCCTGCCTAAACATCACCAGTCGGTAAACCACCTCCTCGCATGAGTTTCTCGAACCCACTCTGCCCCCGTATAACAAACAAGTGCACGCACATTCAAATGATCATCAAACATCCTGTTAGGTTAAACAATTGAAACAAAACCAATTAGACATGGGGCTATAATGCTTACTGGATTAGAAAAAATAAAAATTAAGCACGGACCTTTAATGATTTAAAGTATACTAATTAAATTCAAGTAACTGGGATTAATTTTTGAAATATAATTTTGTTTATTATGTAATTCTTTTATAAGAAAACAAAACAATGGTGTCGTTTGTAAAAAAACAATGGTGTCGCTCGTAAAAAACAATGGTGTCGCTCGAATTTTTCCTATTATATGTTGTATTTGCTACACAAAATTCAATGGTGTCAGACGACACCGTTGTTCAAAGTGTGGCTCCGCCACTGGCCAAGCATGTCATTGAATCCAATTAATATATATATATATATATATATATATATATGTTCAAAATAGCGATATTGGTATATATGTGTTTGAATTAGCGATATTTGGTGTATATATGTGTTTGAATTAGAGATATTTGGTTTTCTTTTTCCTCTATATTTTTTAAACAATTTCATACTTCAATAGACAACACAAAGATTAAGCACTAAATATCACTGCACTAAAATTAAACAGATTCAAGAACAACAAAGAATCCTACAAAATTATAGGAATCCTACATAGAAGCATCACACGTAAAAATAGAAAAGTAAACATTTAAACTATAAAACGCTAAACCGCTACTTCCGACTAAAGTACGTCGTCTTCAAATAATTACGCCAAGCCGCGACTTCCGACTGAGTGCGATATTGGGACAAAAATACTAAGGTAAGAATGAATCTATTTCTGCTTCCGAAATTTGCATCAAAACACCTAGCAATGATAAAGATGGGTCTTGAACCGGTAAGTTCCATCTACAATCAGTGCTTAAGTAGAGAGAACAATTCAGAAGAGAAATACAATCCAAGTGAAAAACGATATCAGAAGGAACTTTCTGAATTAAAGCTCAGGAACACGTCGTCTTCGATAACACATACATTTGGTCTCCGAAAATTTTCACCTCGGTTATACATGTGAACATCCATGAGGAACACCTGATCAAGAGTGGATAACATTTTTTAAGTGAGGTGGATGCATTCACCAAAAATTTGGAAATACCACATGTCTCTGAACGAACACTATTTACCCAAAAAAAATAAAATTAGACTAGACTCTATGAATGATGTGAAAGACTTAACAATGCATGGTATTTAAAGACTTGCCTGCCATCCTCCTGTCGTTATTATGTATATATATCTATACGATATGGCGATATTCATATATATATATATATATGAAATGGCAATATTCAATATATATATATATATATATATGAAATGGCGATATTCAATCAATGCATACATACAAAATGGCGATATTCATATATATATACATATCAGATGGCGATATTCAATATATATATATATATATATATGAAATGGCGATATTCAATCAATACATGCATATCAAATGGCGATATTCATATATATACATATACCAAATGGCGATATTCATATATATACATATACCGAATAGCGATATTAATATATATATGCATCCCAAATAGCGATATTCATATACATATCTATACCAATTGGCGATATTGATATATATGGCAGATTTTGTGTCAGAAAACCAATTAATATCGCTATATAATATCACTATATACCTAGTTTCACTCTTTTCTTCCAAGACCACCTAGAGGTGATCTTTTGGTGGTCAAACCACCTATTCCTGCAAAAAACTCATTTTCTTTTTGGGTGTATGTTATTCATCAGGCATGGATTTATAGATTTTAAATGTTTCAACTTTTGAGACCAATAATCTCTTGTAGAGATTTGCTAAGATTTTGAGAAGATTTTATAAGATTTGTAGAGATCTTATAGAGATTTGAATAGATTTTACAAGATTTGTAGAGATCTTTAAAGACCTTATAAGATCTTAATATATTATGTGCAGGTTTAGGCTTGTGGGTTTTGGGCTTGGGCCCAGGGCCCACAAGCCCATCTCATGTGTAAGTGGCCCGTAATTCCTACGAGACCCGATATCACAACCCAAACTCCATAAGCATAAAAATATTCGTGTAACATTCATATTTGTCGGTGTCGTCAGTATTTCGTACGGTTTCAGTTTATTACCGTTTTAATTTCCAACAGTATCTCCGCAGATCGTCAAACGCACACTGTAGAACCGCATAAACATTCCTAAGCTTACTGAGGCCCTAATTAAGTTAATCTGCGTCGTAAACACTATTTAATGTCGCGTAAATCGCCTGTTAATCAAGTAATTAAGAGCGTAAATTACCGGTTGTCACATTCTCCCCCTGTTAATAAAATCTTGTCCTCGAAATTTAGACTACGTTAACTCCTTAGAGTTACGTTATGCGCAAGTAAATGCGAATAATGTCAAAGGAAACGAGACATACTGATACAGTCACTAGTGTGACCAAGTTAACAGGGGTCCAATAAAAGAGGAATTTCGAGCAATAGAATTCCAAATGGACGTTTACAATATGCAAATGAATGTTAGAAACAATAACATTCGCTAGGAGAAGCTTTAGAATCAACAAGCCCAAACGAAATAGTTTTGCATGAAACGCTCGATCACGATCAGCCCAAGCTGCAAGTTCTACCGACGCCACAAGGTGTCGTAGTGAATGAAACAATTCAATAATAGCGGTGATTGAACAAGTATCACCTGTGTTTTACATCAAATGCTCAATCATAATTAGCCCAAGCTACAAGTTTATACTAACACCACAAGGTGTCGGAATCAACAAACAATTTTATGGAGTCGAATGCCAAGCAAGTTTACTACGACTCGAAACAAATGAAGTGCTCGTTACAAATCGGTTTGAATATGATGCTCCCAATACATCATATGATGCTTTGAATCGAACATGTGCAATGGACAGGTCCAAACAATTGAATTTGATTTCGGCGCAAGCCGACAATAAATACATATATCAACAAGAAAACTTTCGGCATGGCCATAAAGAAAAACCATGTATGTAACTTGAAAAGAAAGAAATTTCAAGAAAATGTGTTGACTTGATAACAAAGAAGCCAACAATTACAATAATGTGGGTCATTCGAATCACAAATCAATAATTAGATTTAGCGAAATAATATTTGAACTTTGATGAAATGCTTATTCGAAACGAAACCACATGCGTAACAAACGATGCATGCTTAACATATGAGTTTTCAAGAAACGAAGCAAATGAGTATTCGCTATAACGAAAGAAATGTTCGTGATACAATGACCATTAAGAGGAGTAGAGATGTAAAAATCTACTCACTAGATGCAAAAGTCGGAATTTCAACAAGGAAATTTAAGGACTTTACCTGGGGTTTCATGTGACGACCAATTGTTAGGTGACATTACCATGGAATGTCAAACATATCGTATTCGTCATTAATGCGATAGGGGAATGCGAAGACATACGTCTTCTCCTTAGCATGACTCGTGTCGTTTGGAGGACCGCGTGCCAAACTGCCACTTCCTCGAAAGTCGTATGTGACGTACTTTAACCTCCGTTGATGTATAGCTTAAGTTTCACGTATACCTGTGCACTAGCATTTCGTTATGCGTAGGCTGCCTGCTCGGGAGGTCAAAATATCATAGACAATATGGATAATAGTGTGTGCCCGAGATAATATTCGCGGTTCCTACGTGATGACCTTTAATGAACTTCAACCTGAGTTTCCGAAGGTGTTAAATGCATGTTTCCTAAACTCTCAGAGTTTTGTGTACTGTATGTAATTGTTTTATGTACCGTGTGTAAAATACCTCAATAGCGTATGTTTGAAAACAAAGTTTTTGACTGTTTGTTTTTCGGCAACGGTTGGAGACCATATTCGAGTACTATGCGTTCTGTATGTATTCAGGTTTTAATATTCTAAGTTCCCAGAGGAAAGGCGAGGTTAGAGCCTATGTATCTCTACAGAAACCTAATTCGCTGTAACCTATAGCTCTGATACCAATCGGTCACACCCCGGAATATCAGAGCTTTGGCGTGACTGGACTGGTATCTTCATTGCACAGCGGAAGCAAATAAGCTAAGACTTTTAGAATGCGAACGCCCGCTAAGTATCCCCAATGGTTCTCCTATTCCAACCGTGCCTTAACTTTGAAATGCAACCTGAGAAAGAAACATGCGAAAAATCAACATAAAGTTGAGCGAGTTCATAGTTTGTTTGTAAAAGATTTGAAATAAATCTTTTTGAATAACCGGTTTTTGAAATATTGTTGAGAAAACGAATTTAAAATCATTTTCTTGTCATGTCATACGGAAACTTTGTATTTGTAACGCATTATGTTCGTAAAACCATGTATTTGTAAACTCTTGTATTTGTAAAGTTTGTATAACCGTCAATGCCCACCCTGACTTTGACTTCATGCCCGCATAATCCTATGCTTTGAATTTGTATAAAACATGGTATGTAATTTGTAAAAATCAAGTATTTCTGTTTGTATCTTGTATAAATCAAGTATTTCTGTATGTATCAAGGTTGTTAATGGGTTGCAAGGCCATTAACATGTGACACGACATAGGAAGCATCCAAACCATAGGCATTTTTCTAGTTGTCGATTCACGACTGAGACACAAAAGCACTTCTCGGTACTAGTTTTCACTAAGAGTGTGGCTGCCCTGACACCGGTTAGATCTAACCTTTTGTTCTGCGGTCTAAGTATGTACACGATTAATGGTGCTTATGGTACCCTATTCGTGACACGATTTCTCGTATCATTTCTAGTATCATTTCTCGTATCATTTCTTAAAACACATCATATTTGGTACTAGTTATCACCAAGAGTGCTTCTTGTTTTTGTATCCATCATACCATAACACATGTATTGTAAGCTCTTGTATTTGTATTTTCCCGTAGTTTAGAAAACTAGAATTTGTGTGTATGCATATTTCGAAAAATACGCTTGTTTGAAAAACCGGTATAAAACATAAGCTTTTCGTAAACCATTTGTGTCTGTTAAAACTTGCTTGTAAAATGGTTTATGAATATGTAATTCTTGTATGCTTTGCAAAAAGTGCATGTCTTTCCACCCCGAAAACATATAGAAAAATGTAAAACCGTAAAAGGTGGGGTTATGAACTCACCTGGATATTTCTGTGCAAAGCTAGCTATATACGACTTCGTGATGTCGTTTCCAAGACTTGACTTGCTAGCGTGCATTCTACAATATTCCTAACACGGAATATCTAATAAGATTCTAATTAAACGCAGTAACTAACTACGTATCATCGAGCTCTATCGAATCGTTAACTGAAAGATTCGACGATGAGTTGTTAACTTAACGAAATGACTAAGTTAAACTTTGTTTAGTTTGTTTATTGTCAGTATTAACTAATAAGTCTTAGAAAGACTTAGTTCCCGAGAGATTTATAATGTATAAATATTTATATAAAAATATATAAATATATCGTTATCGTTGCGTTAATCGTCTCAAGAAGTCGTTTGTAATGTAATAACATGTTACAAACTCGTACGTGATATGTATGATATACATATATAGTGTGCCGTTTAGGCGTTGGAAACAAATATAAAAAGTTATATTTATTTTGCGAAAGTATCATCGAGTTGTTTGAAGTTTGAAATAAATATAAAACTATATTTATTTTTATAGAGGAATTCGTGTGGCTTGATATTTGAAGTAAATATATATATTATATTTATTTATAAAAGTATTCGAGTTAAACGTTTGAGATAAATATAATAATTATATTTATTTTGTAAAATAGTTTACGTCATCGTCGTTTTTGTAAGTTATAAAGTGCCATTGAAGTAATATACACATTTATATTGGTTTTTATAAAAGTCGCTCGGTATCGATAGTTGTCGCTTTTCGATAAAACATGTTTTGTTTTTACGGGTTTTCTCGAAAAACGGGCAGAGTTTCCTCTGTTTTTGGACGCCCCCGACAACACAAGTTGTCGTTATTTTATCAAAATTCAACAATTTTCAATCACCATTATATATACTTTTCGTAAAAATGACAAGATATAAATTAAACACTAATCCATTCGGTTTGAGCTTGATTTCGCGTAATAAATACAGTTATAGAAATAGCGTAAATAGTCGCGCCGTAAATCTTTACCGAATCTTCGTGTCGAAACGCCGAATTAAGTTGGCTGAGTTGACTGGGTCAACTGAGTTGACCGAGTTGACTCGCTGAGTTGACTGAGTAAACTGAGTTGACTCGGTTTGACCGAGTCGACCGCACCGATTCCTAATCTGACCCGTAACCCGAGACTTTGTTGACTGCCTTTGACTAGATTGGACCGATCCCAAAACCGCACTAATCTGACTTGACCCGGTGTTGATCCGAACAATGCTAGGTGGCTGAACCAAGACTCGAACCCACATCTGAATCTGTATACGAACCGAACACCCGATCTGAACTGAACATAACATCACCATTACTGCTATGATTCATCATTATCTTCGACGAAACAAAACCATCTGTTGTCGATTACAACTGATGCTAAAAAAAATCAAAAGAAAATGAAAGATTGGGAGGGGTTTACCGGGGATCTCGTCGGGAAGACATAGCACCGCCGCCACCGGTAATCTATCACCGGAAATCCTTCTTTCTCTGATCTCACTCTATCTCTCTCGGGTATCTCTCTCGTCTCACCCCTTACTCTCTTGCTCGAGCCGATGACAGCACCATACCACACCACCACCGTTTGTCGCTGTTGTAATCGTGCGCAGCCACCATCATGGTGGCTGGCCGTGTGTTCTCGAGAACCGGGGGGGGGGGGGGTGTCGTCTGGAAAGAGGGAACCGAGGGATGTGGGTGTCTCGCCTGAAGAAGTTAACCACCGGCAGCCGGCCGGTTAACCGGCTCCGGTCTTGTGCCCAGTAGATCGAGGGGGAGGTGTAAGTGTAGAAGGAAGTGTTGTGTTGATGGAAGCTCTGTGTTTTTTATTTATTTGGAGTGGATATGCCTTGAATGTGAATGTGTGTGGGTATATTATGCAGACAAAAAGAGAGAGAAAGAAGGCATTTTCTTTTTGGGTGTATGTTCATCAGGCATGGATTTATAGATTTTAAATGTTTCAACTTTTGAGACCAATAATCTCTTGTATAGATTTGCTAAGATTTTGAAAAGATTTTATAAGATTTGTAGAGATCTTATAGAGATTTGAATTGATTTTACAAGATTTGTAGAGATCTTTAAAGATCTTATAAGATCTTAATATATTATGTGCAGGTTTAGGCTTGTGGGTTTTGGGCTTGGGCCCAGGGCCCACAAGCCCATCTCATGTGTAAGTGGCCCGTAATTCCTACGAGACCCGATATCACAACCCAAACTCCATAAGCATAAAAATATTCGTGTAACATTCATATTTGTCGGTGTCGTCAGTATTTCGTACGGTTTCAGTTTATTACCGTTTTAATTTCCAACAGTATCTCCGCAGATCGTCACACGCACACTGTAGAACCGCATAAACATTCCTAAGCTTACTGAGGCCCTAATTAAGTTAATCTGCGTCGTAAACACTATTTAATGTCGCGTAAATCGCCTGTTAATCAAGTAATTAAGAGCGTAAATTACCGGTTGTCACATTAAGGTAGTGGTTTTGGATGACGAATTAGATGTACGTGATATAATGCCTATATAGATGACCCTTTAGTCTAAGTAATTAAATCATCATATATACATGTATTAAAGTTGAGATCTGACTATTTATAGACATGAACTTCGTGTAAAAGTGAAGCAATTTTTATATTTTTTTTTCAAAATAGTAAAATGAACTGTATATATAAAATGTGAAAACTGTCTCTGCCAAGGTAATTATTTTTCCAAGAATACCCCATGACAAAACCCCATCATTTTATTTTCAAACCATCATCAATATCAAAAACCGTCACTCTCTCTACACTATTACAAAACCAACACCATCACCAAAACAACTCCACAAAACCCCCATCGGCACCAGAGGAGTTTCTTGCAAAAGTAGGGGGTTTGAGCCCCCAAAGATTACCTTTAGGTGTACTCCAAGAAAACAAGCAATCTTAGGTAGTTTGCCATTCAAAACAGCGAAGTTCAATATGAATTCTGCCAAAAGCTTCAGGTTTCTGTCCATGGAGCAGGCAAGTACAAGAAGTTCGTTGTTTTGAATAGCCATCTTCATGGCCTCGCTGATTTGAACCGCCATCTTCTACAAGCTCGCTGATGCTAACAACCATCTTCATAAAGTTTGCTGTTTTTAACATATATCTTCAAGAACTTCGCAGATTTGAACAGCATGGTTAAACAACTTCGCCTTTTTAATAGCAATCTTCAAGAAGTTCGCTTTTTTTAATAGCAATCTTCAAGAAGTTCGCTGTTCTGACCAGCCTTGTTAAATTAGTTCGCTGTTTTTAACAGCAATCTTCAATTACTTCATTGTTTTGGACATAAAGGTTAATTTGGTCGTTGTGTTTTGCTATAAGAATCAGAAAGTGGTATGGCTAAGCAGTGAAACACCGTCTGTGAGTATGAAGACAATCAATTTGATGTTTAAATAACCCACAACATGAAGGTTTTGTAAATGTAACTTGTCAGAGTATGAAGTTGTTTTTGTTAAATAAGTTTGAGAGATTATGAAGCAGTTTACGTGCACCGCACCGAAAGATTATTCGGGACATTTTTCAACATGGCGTTTTCCTCAGTTTTAAATTATGAACACATAGTGAGAAGACTTTGTGGGGAGGAGAACGATACTTCTCTTCTACCACTTTCTCACGTAATGTGTATCATTACAATGACTCAACTGCTGTTGTGGATGCTTCTACTGCGGCTATGGAGTCTTCCTGAAGATTCAACTGCTCAACTGGTTAGGTGGTTTATGACGTTTTCTGAGCTTTAAAGGATACTGCAGCTTCTGGTGGGGTATATGGCGGCGAACTATCATTCTTTGCCTCGTTTTCGGTAGGAGATTAGGATCCTAATACATTTGAAGTCGCATTCTACCGCATGTGACTAGGAAATGATAATGTACTAATCAGATCCTATAGTAATGTTGTTAGCTTCTACTGCATCAGCCTGGTTTTTGGTCACCCTCCCTTCTCACGCGTATCCAGGCTTTTGCAAATCCTTAAACATCACCGAAGCTGCAGAATCATTACTGAAGGTGCGAACAACCCGTTCCATATCACTTTACGGGTCGAAGAGCCTATGTCAACCTTTTGACCTTATATCGAAACTCGATATACGAAGAAACCGGACGGGTTTAAATTCATTTAGTTTCTGTTTTGCACCTCTCCATTAGAAATGCTTTGTTAAGTAACAGTGTATTTCTGCACACAACTCAGCATTTTAAATGCATTTTCTTTTCAATTAAAATAGTACTGCATGTATGTAATGTTGCGAGTTTGATAGATCCTATTGTAATGTTGTAATATTGTTGAATTACCTAATAGAAAAATTTGTTAAATTTGGTGCTGTAACATCTTGTGTTGTTGAATTCGTTAATACAAATAATACTGTAATATTTTAGAATTACTTAACTGTTTGTGAAAAATAATATTTATTGTTGTCTGAATATTTAAAAAGAATACTTATATATTTTCAACCCACATGGTGGTGGGCTCCAGCAAAAGTCTGGGTCCTCACCTTTATAAATACCCATGGGATTAGGGTGTCAACCCACACCAAGATTGAAGTACCACAACAACCTTCTTTTTTCAGCTCATCCTAAGAACCACAACAACTTTCTTTTTTCACTTCATCCTATCAATTTTCTGCCAAATTCCCTTTGTTAGTTAATGGATTCTTTTCGGCGATACCTCGTTAGACTTTACTGGGGTGGTGTCTTTTCTTTTGTAAACGGGTTGTTCAATTTGTACAATCCATGCTAACAACCACATTCATTATGCGACACAAAATGTCTTATCACGAATTGGTCGATTCAATCTGTAATCATGTTCAACTACAGAAAGAATCCGTTGTGGTTTCGATGTTATTAGCATACACGTATCAAGGCACATCTCAGACAACAAAATTTTTCAATGAAGATGGCGTTGAAATGTTGCACTATTTAGCTGGAGTGTCGGAAGGCAACTTCGTTACCGAGATCTACGTTCAATGGGATGCAGTTAATCCCCTCCGTCATATGAGTTTTACAAACCTTCTCCATGACATAACACAACGTAATGTTGTTGACACCTAGATATCCGATGATGATGGTGAAGGAGATGGGCAAACAACTCAAGAATACCACCTCATGTCGTCTGTTGAGAACCTAGTCGGTCCCTCTTCTCAATATGTAGTTTGTGACGATAAAATTGATTAGATGAGTCAGAAGTTTACAGCACAGAAGACAGTTCAGAAAGTGAGGAGACCCCCCATTAGATGACGCCTCTTCTGACGACGAGGCCGCAGTCAACGAACAAACTGAGTTGACCCTGTCTCAGCCAACGCATTCTAGGCCTATCTTTGCAGGTCCACATGACGACCCCCAAGAGGATGAGGAGCTTAGGGATTATATGTGTTCGGATTATGAAGATAACCCAATGGACATATGGAATCCAAAAGTAAAACAAATTTGTCTGGGGATGTTTTTCAAGTCTAAGCAGGATGTGGACCTTGCTGTTCGAGAGTGGAACATTCGCCGTGGAAGGGAAATATCCATGGTGGATAGCAAACCAACTTTATACAAAGTTAAATGCTATACGAGAAACAAAAATTATAAAAACCCTTTCCCGGGTGCTCTTGTTTGCCAATGGCGTGCAACCGCATCAAAACAAAAACTCCAACACATGTGGCATATTACCAACTGGGCACCTACCCAGAGTTGTTATTTAACTGTGGTGTGCAACAACAACAGATGCCTTAGATCTAAGGATATCGCTTCAAACATCCTTCCACAAATTTGTACAGACATCGCGTTGAAGGTGAAACACATCAGGACGTTCATAAAGCAAACGATGTCCGTTGATGTTACGTATACAAAGGCGTGGCGTAGCAGAAGAAAGGCAATTGAGAGGATATATGGAACTTGGGGCAAAAACTTTGCGGAGCTCCCGAAGTACGTGTTACGGCTTCAGTCTTGAAACCCTGGTACGGTGGTTAACTGGTTTCATCACCCACATTCGGCTCCAGGACATCCCATATTCAAATATGTTTTTTAGGCATTCGGTTCCTCTATTCGTGCGTTCCGTCTATGCCAGCCTGTAATCTCCGTGGACGGCACACATTTGAAAGGTCCGTACCGCGGCAAGTTGTTGGTTACGGTAACAAAAAACGCCAACAACTACATAATGCCATTGGCGTACGCTCTGGTTGACGAAGAGACTGTTCACAGTTGGTGTTGGTTTTTCCAAAATTTTAAGGAATACGTCACCACAAACTGTACTAGTAAAATATGTGTTCTATCAGACCGTCATGCTGGAATAATTAACGCCATGGAGAACCTCGAAGATTGGAAGGAATCAAATGCCTACCACCGTTATTGTCTTCGACATGTAAGAAGCAATTTCAGTGGAAAGTACAAGAGTAAAAGCCTCAGGAAGCTGTGTTGGATGATTGCGAGCACAAGTCAACCATCGAAGTATCGTTGGGCTGTGAGGGAAATGCGGATGCTAGATCAGGCAGCTTGGGACTATCTGAACAACATCGACAAAACTAAGTAGACTGTTTCCTATAAAAGCGTTAATTCATTATACGAAGCAAGACTGCTTCCTATAAAATCGTTAATTCATTATAGGTTTACCAAAGACGTATCCGAGTATGCCAGGCACTCGCACATGGCCCAAACCTGCAACACCCCTTTACCCCCTCGCATTTAGTCCAGGTTTAACAAACTGTATTCGGTGGCAATGCAACATGAAGTGTCCGTGTATGATGTCACAGATGCTCGCTACTCAGTTGTTTCAAGGGATGAAGCAAACGATCACGGTGGAAATGAGTACACCGTTGAATACAATCGTAGGTGGTGCTCATGTGAGAAATGGCAAATGCTCAGATTTGCTTGTTCTCATGCCATTGTTGTTTGCTCTTGGAGGGGGTGAGGAACCACACGAGGCCATAAGGAAGAGTGGGAAGAACCGCAGTGGAGAATTCAAGGGGACCCTTCAAGGGTTATAACACACCGTGGTAGGGTTCGTGCAAGAAGAATTCAAAATGAGATGGATGTCAACTACCACGATGAACCCCAGGTCCGTCGATGCAGCAGATGTGGAGAAACAGGCCACAACAGGAAGACCTGTGGCCGACATTAATTTATTATGTTGTTGTGGTTCATTTGTGGTTTTTAGTGTTAATTGTTCGTGTGCTACCAATGTTTGTTGCTTGTGTTGAAGTTAAGAATTGGTGTATTTTAACATTCAGGTAAGTTGTTCCAAAATTCACAATGAAACATTAAACACAACAAACTGTCACTATTGAAATAAAGTACATAAGACAACAGCTAACATATAATATGGGATCAAAAGGATGAATCTGAATCGCTATCACTAGCGTTATTCTGATACTTCTCCCATGGATCATCACTAACGACTGCGTCATCTGATAATGCGTTTGTGTCGCGATCGCTGTCGTATTGGTGGGCACACCTACATTATTAGACGCATCCATACCTGCATATGGGGCGGATAACAGCAGGAATGGACACTTCCCTTTGGATAACAGATGTCGACGGGCGGTTAGGGTTTTGCACAAAAGAGGGGTGTTGTGGTCCTTCCATAAAGGTAGTTCGATTTTGATTTTCCTGACTAAGATAGGGTGGACGGTAACGATGTTGGTCTAGCGGTGAAGGTCCGGGGCAGATTCTTTGTTGTTTAGTGAACGGGAAGACATTGTTAGGGTTTGCTTGTTGAACATTACTGTTACAGTTGGGTTGTGGTTCAACAAAGTGTCGGTTGCAGTATGGTTCAATAGGGTTACGGTTGGGTTGGGTTGGGTTGTGGTTTAACATTTGCAGGGTTTGGCTCCCCTTCATGTATATGCAAATGAAAATGAATATGGAATTCGTTATCACCATCTGCCATCTGAAATACTTGTGAGGTGAGGTGAAGATGTTAAAAATGTTGGTGTGGTAGGTGGTATTTATAGAGAGAAGAAGTGCAGGGGCAATGATGATAATTCTACTATACATAAAGTGCTAATAAAACAAACGACCGGAAACATTCTAGTAAACATAAAGTAGTGACATAACAGACGATAGGAAACATTCAACTAAACACAAACGACAACAACAAACACCCTACAACAAAGTGAACAACCTTATTTCCAATGGCAGTTTCCTCTAGATGATAGTTCTGAGTCTGACTCTTCTCCTGAATATGGGTTGTGCCAAACACAGGACCAATCTTCTTCTTCTTCATAGTTCCATGCATCCTTCAAGACTTCCTGGTCGTAATCCTCCTCTGGGTTAGGGTTGAAATCAAGTTCTTCCACAGTAGCATCATCAACTTTCTTAACAACCGGAATTTCTTCAACTTGTTTCTTTTTCCCATGTGCTTCCCTCTGTTTGATCGGTTGGGGATTACCAACAGCACCGGAAGATAAACCTTGTTCTCTGACAGCTTCCGAAGTTTTCGATGTCTTTCCTACCCCCAAATCAAGTACCTTTGGAGGTAGTTCCCATTCCAGACAAGCTTGGATGTCCTCTTCCGTCATCATGTTGTTTTGAAAGTAGGAGAAGGGAGGTAATCGTTTCTTACCTCGGTGATCCATTTCAAGTCAGAACACAAGGGTGTTGTAGAAGGGGGAGTTAGGTAGTTGTTGTTGGATGTGGAATCCAAAGTGGGTATCTATAGGGAAAATATGCGGAATAAAAAATAAAATTCTTTTTAAAATATTTTTTTTATAAATGATGGCCCAGTTGTTCCATTACACCTGGCAAACTTCTAGTGATGCCCGCTCCACTATAAATATTGGCACATACCTCTATTTCAAATTGCACCAAACAAACCCAACAAGTTTTTACCACATAAAATGGGGGACCCTGAAAACTCGTTCTTAGAGCTGGAGGATGTTCTCGATACTCCCCCTGAAAAGATCCCCAGTAAGAGACGCTGGTATTATCACCCAATAAAAGAGTCTAGTTCGTGGTTAAAAAATGTAATTGCATTTTATGAAAACGGGGATTCTTCTTTCTGTTATAGCGGATTCCTCAGAAGGAGACAACTCGGCTTGGAATTTTGGGTGCCCTACTTGGATACGAGAACTACGGTTACTTGTTGCGACTAGTAAGTGCTTTAAGTATAGCTTCTGCAAAAAAGTCATTAATTGTTATGTCATTAATTGCAGCATGTGTGTGGTTGGGTTACTAGAATGATGAGGTTCAGATGGGTTTTAATAACAAAATCTAGAAAACCAGAACATCTGTTTCCATGGACGATTCTGCCACCGTAATTCCTGGACCTTCTGGGTGAGAATCCGAACCACCGTGCGTTACCCTTTGTGATTGGATTACAGGAACATTACCCTCCGTTTTGGGACATCGATACGGTAACACTTACATCAAACATGTCTTTTTAAAAGAAATTATCTTTAAATTTTAAGTTTTTGTCTCAGGTTTATATTCCAATATGTGTTCACCTACGAGACTGGTTCATGGTTCGTGTTGATATGCGGACACTTCACCTTACATTGTACTTCACTGGATCATGCGGTTCAAGCAGTTCAGAAGATGGGTCGAGCTTGATTCAAGTTAGGGTGTACCTAACCCTTCTAAAATTTGAATCATTATTCAAAATGTTTTTGGACCAAATTTTGTACTGGGAACATTCTAAACGCCAATACGTGGAGAAGACAATGGTGACACATACTGAAGTTTGCCAGCATGATAAGGAAAACCAGGAGCTAATTCAGGGGTGTTAGTTTGTATGCTATTGAGTAAACTAGTTAATGACGACCATCTCCGGATTGATGGGGATCTTGAAGAGTCTTGCCCGAAATATAGACGAGAGATGGCGGAAGAGTTCTAAGCAGCACGGTTTTCACCGGCAAACGTGTAATACAACAACAACTTGTATTCATCCTTTATGTATTATGTTTAAATTAATAGATAATTTCGGACGTCCCTGGCGTTTTTTGCCAAAACGTAAAAAATGAGTTTTAAGGACTTTCGGGCCCCTTAAAATGAGGGGAAAAGCCCTTCGCCGAGAAGACGCCCGTGGTCCAGGTACAAATTTACCCCTCCTTAAAACATAGAGACAAACGGTGCCGGTAGCGGGCGCTGCACCGGTGAGGAAACGGACACGAAAAAGGCCAGCTTGGGCGTTTTTTGCCAAAACGTAAAAAATTAGTTCTAAGGACTTTTGGGCCCCTTAAAATGAGGGGAAAAGCCCTTTCCTGAGAAGATGCCCATGGTCCAGGTACAAATTTTGCCCCTCCTTAAAACATAGAGACAAACGGTGCCGGTAGCAGGCGCCGCACCGGTGAGGAAACGGACACGGAAAAGGCAAGCTTGGGCGTTTTTTGCCAAAACGTAAAAAATGAGTTTTAAGGACTTTCAGGCCCCTCAAAATGAGGAGAAAAGCCCTTCCCTGAGAAGACGCCCATGGTCTAGGTACAAATTTACCCCTCCTTAAAACATAGAGACAAACGGTGCCGGTAGCGGGCGTCGCACCGGTGCGGAAACGGACACAGAAAAGGCCAGCTTGGGAGTTTTTTACCAAAACGTAAAATACAAAAAAAGGGAAGAAAACACTTATTTTCAAATAAATAACATAAACAAATACAAGGATAAACATAAAAACCCAGAGGCTACAAACAACGCGATTTATACAACTCGTTAGCCACGTGGCGCCAATACTTGATACAAGCGTCTTCTACATCACTGTCTACACAGAGCAACTTGCCTCTTACGAGGTTCTCCATCATCATACAAACAAGCACCCCTGAATTAGCAATGTTACCATTGTCCTGAGGCACAACAACACAAAAGGAAACTTTTTTATTTGTGCAGTATGTGGATTTTTGCCAATAGTTAATCTGGTCCAGAAAATGCTTAAAGAAGACCAGAAAAATGTCCATAACGTGATCAACCAGTCGTCGTTTTTCATTCCCCATCTTTTATCAGTCCAAAATTGAGTAATTTCCATGTTAAACATATCAACACGGAATAGTAACCATTCCTCTTGCTTCATCCATAATGGAATATACAAATAATCAACATACCAAAATGGAGGATATGGTTCCTTCCTTCCAGCCATGGCTAACACCCTTAAACAGTCCTTGGTATAACATACGACTTCATAAAATTGCGGGGGTAACACCGTCCAAGGCAATTTCTTAGACGGGTTGTTTAAAATTTTGGACTGTCTAAGACGCATTAGCCTTAAGGTCCACGCTTCAATGTGCTGCAGAATGATAAAAATGAATATAGTCAGTGCTTGGTATGGCATAAATAGAATAACAAATATATCTTTGTAAGTTTACAAGGTCATTTAGGCAACCGTTAGACTCGTAGCCTAAAAAGCTACCCCAGAAGTTTCTATGTAGCGGTTTTTCACCTAAGAAATGAGAATAGCAAAATGGAGAATCCCCGTTGCGGTAAAATTCTTCAACATCACTTGACCATTTTCTGGAATCATCTGTTGGAATAGCAAAAATACTACCTTCTACACGATTTTCGGCCGGTTTTCTCGTCGACTTATGCGAGGACGACCCGGGGTTTTGTTGGATAACGTTTCACGTAAGAGAATCAGAAGATGAGGTGTTGGAGCGACTGCTCGGATGCCTTAACTTATTTATTATCATACTTGACATTTTCGGGACGGGAAGCGAATTGTATTGTTCATCGAAAACTTGCTTGTCGTGACGGTGTGCCATGGTTGAGGAATGTGAGTGAAGTTTTGTGTGGTTGTGATATGGGAAAGTGGGGGTGTATTTATAGTGGTAGGAAATAGATTAAAATATTAACAACTTAATATTCAAGTCAAATAGTGACAAAATACAGTAAAGTAGCAACTTAATATTCATATAAAATAATGTCTGCTTATGGAATACAATAATGTACAACAAACTTAGTTTGTTGGGGGTTGATGATTAAATAGGTTCAAATCTAAATCAAGTCCCCATTCCAAGGGAGTGGGTTCTACATTTGAGTAATGTGCACGAGGATCTTCCAAACTTTGATGTGGTGGAAAATAATTGAAGTCAGCCTGGGTATCCGGAAAAAACGTCAACATTTGTGATGCGGGGGTTGTATACACCAGTGGATTATTTTGGACATTAGCAGTATATATTTGGTTGTCAGTAACCACAGTATTAACGTCCCCACCGATAAGGTCGGAGAATCTATTAGCAGCCCAAAAATCTGGGTGGTCAACATCATTATAATTTTGATTCACACCCAAATTACCATTGCCAACCGTATTGTCTAACCCGAGGATACGCCATTGATCATCAATTTGACTTTCGTTCACAAATGACGGCCCCCCCTTGTTCCATATTCATGTCCCAATTTGAACCTCCACCCGCGTCAACATTTGAACCTCCTTGCTGATGTTGTCGTCGCCTGCGTAACCTCTGCGGACGAGGAAAAGGCATTAGGTCGATAGGGTCTGTTGTCAGGTGACTCGGATATTGTGAGTATCCTTCTTGCCGTGACATTTCCGTAGCTCGATAAGCGGCAGCTTGGGCGAACTCCAGATCATCAGACCGTTGTATTACCCCCATTGCATCCGTCTAAATAAAAAAAAATAGTTAGTTCACAACATATTAATTTAGACTTTCTAACATGAATAAATCTTAACAAATATATATACCAGCATTTGGGCACGAGCCCAATCATCTTGGAAACCACGCATTGGAACTGCCGAAGACCTTGGATTTGTTAGATAGAGAACTGTATGGCGCATGAACCAAGACATATAATCGTCTACGACCGGATAAGAGGTGATTGTTTCTCCCTCCCCAACCGATTCATGACGATGGTACCACGCATAAAGATAAACTTTGTGTCGTATGGTCCAATCAAATCCAGTTTTCCCAATCCGGGTTGATTTATGAAGCCTGACAAGCTCTTCAACGGTTAATGGTATAGTGGGAGGTATATGTTGAACCATGCCAAACTGCCGCATAACCCGTTGCGGATAATGATGCTCGACATTCTCCCAGTAAATCAGCGGGCATGTGCTCCTCCAACTATCACTCCCACTAGTGCAAATACCCGGGAGTCTACCGATAACATCATCGTGTGGTGTCCAAATAAACTGCAGCAAAAAAATAAATACTTTAGCAACAAATACAGAAAATTCCATGTATTATCCTAGAAGTAGCATACCATCCCCTCGCGAACAGACTGAAGTTAAGATCGATAAGATCTAAGACAGTGTGTGGGGGCGTCAACATGATTAAGGTTCCCCTTCCAGCTACAAAAATAATAAGTGCAAAAATTTAATATTATATATTTAAGTTTTTCTAATATTTTCCTAAAAAAAATTATACTTAATCAGCTTACAACATACCGAGCAGCTAAAGGCGTGTCGTAATTAAACTGGTGGTAGGGCTCCGGTGCAACACAACGAATCCTCTCCCAGGCCAACACTTGTAGAATTGACATTGGTCCGGTAACGCTTACAGCATCGGGTGTTGTAGCGTTACACAGGTTTCTGTAGAGACAACTTAAAACAGCACTGCCCTAGCTAATATTAGCACACAAACTTAAATTCTCTAAGTATTGTAAAAAATGAAGATTAATCCAGTTGTTTGAATTATCTGGAAAAACTGTACAACCTATTAGATAAAATATTATTAAACGTGCACGTATAATGCACTAATCGTCCGTTGCCTCAACTTCAGAAAAAGTAGACTTTAACTCAGTGAGAATACGGACAGAACTAACTCGTTTACCGCTGAGCTGATTTTCCGCTGGAGTGAACCCAAGCAGGCGTTCACACGTGTACGCAGCCTCAGAAAATGTAGCGGCGTTATCCTCCCCACATACCGGCACCCCCTCAATTGGCAGGCCCCACAAGACGTTAACGTCCTGTAACGTGATAGTTGTTTCCCCCACTAGGAGATGAAACGTGTGGGTTTCAGGCCTCCACCGCTCAACCAACGCTGTTATTAATGAGTGGTCTATATAACGGTACCCACTATCCAGCACCCCACCAAATCATGCTTCACATATATAACCTTCCACACGTAGTCCTATAGGATTTTGCCTCACCAACTTCCAAAACGAACGATCAGAACGCTTGATGTTTATGGATGACCGGAAATTTTCCGGGTGATTATAAACCTCTAACGCATGGTGTTCCTTGTGTAAAAACAAAACCTCGTTACTGAGAGGACCAGGATTCAATTGATAACTCATTTTTGAGTTTGAGATTTTCTTGTGTGTGCTTAAACTAGGGTGAGGTTTTGTTCTGGATGGTTTGTATGAAAGTTTTTTAATACGGTTTTTGTTGTATCAGTAAACCACATTCTATGTACATATATGTAGCAAGATAGGTATGTAGATTCCATTGATAATCTGATATAACCATAGTATTCTGCAAACTACTATTCTCAATTGTACAAAAAATGTAAGGTGTGATTAGATGGCTCTATACAATACTATTACAAGAATCTGCGTATCATACATATGGTTAAACGAATGCACTGCGAAACTCAATTAAATTTGAAGAGACTACTCTCTGCAAAACACCATTTCCCTATTTCAAATTTTGTCATTCACACACATCTTTTTTTTTTTTTTATGTTTTCAATGTTGCATGGGTGATGGAAATAAGGCTGCAAGACAAAAACTGAAAAGGAATCACATGAACCTGCAGCTTCGAAAAGAAACAAGATGGCACAAAAAAACAGCTTTAAGGTATTGGTATTGATCAGCGAGGCTCTTTAAGCTTGTTGTTATTAACAGCGAGGCTTCATAAGTTCTTACATACAAACAACGAGGTTAATTAGCTCACTGAATAAAGCAGCGAGGTTCAAAGAATTATGCTGTTATAAACGGCGAAGTTCATGTAATTTGCTGTTAAAATCAGCGAGGTTCAAAAGATTGTTATTATAAACAGTGATGTTCAGTCTATGTCAGGGAAGGAACAGGCTTTTGGCAGAATTCATATTGAACTTCGTTGTTTTGAATGGCAAACTACCTAAGATTGCTTGTTTTCTTGGAGTACACCTAAAGGTAATCTTTGGGGGCTCAAACCCCCTATTTATGCAAAAAACTCGCACCAGAGCACCACCATTTAACCGTCTGATACGTGCCGAAGTCTAGTCAACCTACACATACACAACTTCACCCACAATCTTTACACGTTTCCATACATCATCCTTTAATGCAACTTTTTATTTGTTTTATGTTAGTTATTTTGTAAACCTCTAGAGTAGTGGTAGTCATGTTATTAACTTCCATTTCAGTTATTCCCTTATGTAGCCTATAAAAGGCATTGCAAGTTTATCAATGAATGAAGAAGAAAATTGTTGCAAAATTACAAGTCGTGATTCTTATCTAATTCTTGGA
Organism: Helianthus tuberosus; assembly: GCA_030545235.1. NCBI lineage: Eukaryota > Viridiplantae > Streptophyta > Magnoliopsida > Asterales > Asteraceae > Helianthus > Helianthus tuberosus. The sequence goes on from CM060364.1 coordinate 52,133,168, forward strand.
GTCTAACCCACTCTACGGGTCTATTGGGAGATTGACCATCTCGAATCGGTCTCCGATAACCACAACCACCACCTAAATATGGAAGGCGACGACGGTTGTATGGACACAAAAACCATTGACACCATAGCCACCATCACCCCCCCCCCCCCATTTGTGATAAAACAAAAGCCAGATGCATATTTAAGCAGACTACATTCACTCTTCCTTTATACTTTCTTTCAACGAACACAACCACCGTCACAACACCACTGCTGCCGCCACTCCACCACCACACGCTTTCCGATCACTATTGCGACCGTAATCTTGTCTTCAAACCGCAAACTTACCCGATATCACCAGATCTGTTGAAGTGGAGTCGTTGCCGCCGATTTAAGTTGAAACCACCACCACTGTCGTCATCTCATTTTTAAACCATCATCGACCCCGACATCTCTTCTTCAAACCATGATCACCACCGTAGTCGGTTTAGGGTGTTGAATCGGCAAACACGGTACTCGAATAATAACTCTCCGGTTAAGTAGCCGGAGTAGGGGGACGAAAGCATAAAAAACATGACATCATATTTTCTGTTTTGATGATTGTACACCAAGCGAAGGCAACTAGTAATTTCATAGGAAAGGGCAATTTAGGTAATTTGATTGGCACTGTAGATAAGGCGTACGCAAAATGTTATATATCGTAATAAGGTATTAATATAATATATATATTATTAATAAGTGTAAAAAAGTCATTTTAGAAGACTTAGCTGGAAAATATAACGACCATCCATAGCAAGGACCACCCGAGTTTAAAAGTTGCAATCACTAGGATCAACTCTATAATTATTGAACCCTTAGAACTAAGTTTACAAAAATGAAAAACTACAGGGACCAACCAAACATTTAACTCTTATAACAATATTCAGTATAATAACGGTATTATACTGAGAAGCCACCGTCCCGTTAGGTTTAATAAAAGAAAGGGTTCTTTAAAGGTGTTTTACTTTTTTATGGTGGTGCTGCAAAGTTAAACCGATTATTGTTATGTTGATTTTTACACTTATTTTACTAGGTTAATGTTAAAGCTTAGCCTAGAAATGTGACAACTCGCACTTTCAGGTTAACATCGTTAACTACTTGGTAAATAGTTACGATTTGTAGAACGTCGTACATGCATTTATTCTACGAATTGTCAAACGTCATATATGCAATTATTTTTTATGTGCAAAGTATAACATACGGAACTAATACAAACTAGCGGGACCAGTCTCGTACACGCACCAAAGTTAATTGGTTAACTTTCTATACAAGTTTAAAGGCTTAGAAACTTGGGGGTTTAATGGTGTGAAATAATAAACTTGAAATTGTAGTTTTTTATGCAAGTTTCAAAGAGTTGGAATTTGAGGGACTAAGGTTGTCATTTATCAAACAAAAACTTAAAACACGTTTAAATAACCCCAAACCCTAGATTGCCCTTCACTCTTGTGATCGTACATCAGCTTTTGGTCTCCTCTCTCTCTCAACGAACTCACACACACACGAAGCTCTCTCGATCTCTCAGCTCTCTCTTCCCTCTCGCGATCTCTAGTGTTCGTGCAATTCCTCGCGGTAACCTATCTCATTTTTCCTCACGTATGTATAACTTGAGTTCTTGGTTGTGATTACTTGAATGCACGAAACATGATACATGAAAATTAGGTTTTGTTTAGAGTTAAGATCTTTGGTGGTTTATGTAGTTTGTTGATTTGTAACACCTCGTAAATTCGTGTCGAGTAATATAATGACACGTGTCCATACTCTCAATTATATGCCTAATATTGGATGAGAGGGACTATTTTTGCCAATTATTGAAAGTATGAATGTGGAGGAACTAAAAGTGTCAACATGCTATTTTTATAGTCTCTGAGTGATCTTTGCGGACCGTATAGCCTTTAGGCTTACGGACCGCAAGCCATGATTTTCATTGGTTTTAAGGATCGGATATGGACCGCAAAGCCTTGTGGCTTACAGTCCATAAGCAAGATGTAACATGTGGGCGCTAAAGGTCCTTACGGACCACAAGGACTTATCCCTTACGGTCCGTAAAGGACTGCCAGAGACAGATTTTGTTTGGTGGCCAAGCAAGTCTGCTTGTATGCCACCTCTCACGAATTTGCCACTTCTATGCAGTTCTTGCCACCTACTAGAACACTTGTAATGATCCTAAACCCTAACACCTGGAACATTCTGGTTAACTCCATTCAAGTATAAATAGGTGTGTAGTGCAACCTTCATACTTGCACCTTCTCATAATTTAATCTCTTGCTCTCTGGAAGTTCCTAATCCTAAAGGAGCATCCCTCTGAGTTCTAATTGTTCCAAGGATCACTTGTAAGTGTTCATTTCCATTCCTTTTAATTTTATAGGCTTTTAATAGCCGAAAATCAAGCGAAATTGACTTTTTCTTTGACTTTCGGTTTAGACCATTATAGTCCAACCATTGTTCAAATCGAACATGGCTACATGATCGTAATTAGGTAGGTGTTAATCCCTCAAAGGGGCACCTCCTGGAAATCACGTTAACTTGGTCAAATGATGGGTCAAAGTTATGTTAATTAAAAAGTCAAAGGGCAGATTTTCGTGAACTTTATAAAATGAACTTATAAACGTTATAACCCATGTTTTTGACACTAAATCAGTTGGTAATTAATGTTAGAACATGTATGAACATGTTCAGCCCATCAATTCCAGTTTTAGTGTCGGTTCGCAACCGAAAGTCGAGCAGTTTGACTTATGCTTTGACTTTCGATTCTGACCCAATTTAGCAAAGTTATCTACTGAACTTTAGTTGTATTATGATCATAATTTAGTGTAGAATAACCCTATGTGGTTATGCTACTTGATCATAATCAGATTCTGAGTTTTTACACAAGTTCTTATAATATGCCTATTTATGACCAAAATGCTCTTTTTATGTAAAACTTTGTTTTAAACAATGATGAACTTGCAAAATGAATTTTCTACTGATATGTTATTATAATTAACATATTTTGGTATATTAAACCTATACATAACCTGAGTTTTGTTACAAATTCGTAAATTATGTTATAATATGACTAAAATGCCCTTTTGGCACATAGTATGGTTTTAAACTATAATTATCATACAAAACTTATTACCTACTGATATTATAACATAATTAAAGTATTTTAACATAATGAACTTGATCATAACTTAGATTTTTATGCAAGTTCTCAAATTATGTCACATTGTGACTAAAATGCCCTTATGGTGCATATTTTGGTTTTAAACCAAAATGATCAAAGAAACTTGATTACCTATTGATGTCATATCATATTTAAAGTATTTTGGCATATAGAACTTGTTTATAACTCATCCGGTTACCCGATATCGCTTATACGCCTACGGTTGAGCTTATGTAACTAGTTTACGTAAGTTTACCGAAACGGGTCAAATCCTTTCAATTTTATTTCAAATTTGAGAATGTATATTGTTTACCAATATTATACAAGTCCTAGTACTTGTGGGGTTTAAACTACATTCTATTCCGGTCATCGCTTAATCAAGCGTATTGTACCGTTTTCATTAATTTAAGTTAACCGGTCCAAGTCTATGACTTGAATAGGACCCGTTAACATTCTAATTGATTATTATACCATTCATTCCAAACTAAGGCCTTCCGGTAGATTGCAATCAACCTTAGTTAATTGATTATGGCTGTGCTTACTTTATTATCTTGCATTGTAAGACATATTTAAGCCAGATAAAAACTCTTAACTTATTTTCCCTATACGTGCTTGGGATACGGTAAATTATTACCGCTTGGTCGAGTATGGGATCATATGTCAGATTGTGACTACAAAATCTTCATAACCCGTTTTAATCTATTTTGTCTGATAACTTAAACATTGAGGGTTAAAGCGAGTGTGCCTTGGATATCCTCGGCTCATTTAATTTGCTAATGGCCACGACTGAGCACGGGGTGTAGGCATACACCTGACAGATGCTAATGTTATTATAAAATGTTTTTCCTTACCCATGTTGGGGATACCCCTTTGTGGGTTAAAGTGGCGTGTCGGTTAATCATGTTATTCGGTCTCTGCACCGGACCCCATATGTATTGACAGACATGTAAAACTGTATACAAGATCATTCGCAAACAGGACATGCTTAAAGTAACTAGGACATGCTTAAAGTAACCAGCTTACAGCAAATTTACAGTCTTGAAGTTCCTATAAAATACATTCATCTAGCTCGAATTCAAAATGCACATCCAATATCCTATTTGGAAATATTAACCGATAAAAGCATGAAGAAGAGATCTTCACTTTCTACAATAAGAGTAGTGTAAGGCCATGTTTGGGATTTTCAATTTAGAATCTCTTTATTAACTTATTGACTTTTCTAAAAAGTTAATAATGAGAAATGATGTTTGGATAACTCAAAAGGACTTTTGTAAATGACTTTTTAATATAAGGGGAATAAGTCATTTTGAGAAGTCAGGAGGATTCCTGACTTTTCAAAACTCCTTATGATTTTATTACAAAAATACCCCCATCATTTGCCTAAGAAAGCTCCTCACCCACTCAAACACCTTATGACCTTTGGGTCATTTTATATGAGAATAAGTTAAGTCAAACACCTTTTAAAAAACAACTTATTGGCTTTCCCTACCATATAAGGTAATCTAAACATTTTTTTTAAAAAAAAAACTCCTTTTAGATAAATTATAGAGTAAAATGCCCGGATAGTCCCTGTGGTTTTGTAAAATAACACCTCTAATCCCCAACATTTGGAAATTACACCAGTGCTCCCTATGGTTTGACGAGTTGTTACTCAGATAGTCCCTGGAGTAGATGTCCGTTAGTTTTCTCCGTTAAATCTATGTAAAATGACAAAATTACCCTTTGCTTTTATTAAAATATAAGAAAAAACTAATTAATCATTTAAAATATCAATTGGGCCCCATAATTAATTATTGATTATTAATTATTAAATACAAATATATAACACCCCACCCCCACCCCACCTCTTTCTCTAAATTTGTTAGTCTCTCTTCAAAACCACCACTACCACAACCATGCCACCACAAAACCACTGGTCACCACCACCATACCACACCACATCTACCAAACACCACCAATCAACCACTGTAACAACCACAATCACGACGCCGCACCACCACCGCTGCACCACCTCATCCCTTACCACGACCGTCGCACCACCTCCACCATAAACCCACCACCGCCGCTGCATCAACCCCCGACCTGCACCACCACCGCTGCACCGACCCCGACCTGCACCACACCACCATGGAATCGAGATTCTTAGCAAGTTTAACCCAATTAAAAATAGGGTGCAAATAAAGATATCAATCCAAATTTGAGGAAATTATGGAAAACCACAACAGAGGCTGTATGGAGTAAGTTATAAACTGTCATTGGCCTTGATTGTAGCGCTACAATCGTTGGCCACTACGAACAACCATTGACACCATATATTTCCATTACATTCCAACAATCATCTTCAAATGAACAACATGAGACACAACAAGCAAGAAAGAAGAAGATCTAAGGAGATGTAATTGCGGATTCCTGCTTTTATTACAAAAATACCCTCATCATTTGCCTAAGAAAGCTCCTCACCCACTCAACTCCTTATGACTTTTGGGTCATTTTATATGAATAAGTTAAATCCAAACACCTTTTAAAAAACCAGGCCAAGGTAATAGTGCAAGACCAAGGCGATGCTCAAAGACCCCAATAGCAAGTTATTGTGATGGGTCTTTCCCCATAAAAAATTAGATTAATATCAAGTGGGCCAATGACCCACATATGAGATATTAAACTGATAAGAACTGATACTACACTTGATCTTAGCCAAAAGGCCGAGAAAGGTATGCTTTTTCTCTTAATAGGCCTCTGTTTGTATAGGTAGTCCCTTCATCTGTGTGTTCTTCATTCAGCCGATGTGGGACTGTGAGTGACTTTTGCTCTGTGTTTTTATAGATAACTAGTGGTATTCCTTGTCGCGCATTGCGCGACTTTTTATCACAACACGCGTTCATCTAAGTTCTAACTAAAAGGAAGCATTAAACTTGATTTTTTAATCTTTCTATAGAGTAATATGACATGTTTGGTATAACGCAATTCAAAACTGAAGAGTAATCAATTTGACAATAAAAAGTCAAACTATACGATTCACAATTACAACTCAAATAATTAGGAACAATCTACTTAGAAATAAATTACATCACAGTTGGCAAAACCTGCAAACCGGTGTTCATAAGATAGCAAGCCTTCTTTTTAGCCAATTCATCTATGGCGATGGACATAGATTCTAAACTTTGACATTACAACAGCAACCTTTGAAGACATCTTATCAAAGGATTAATCGTCTTTTTTATTACCATGATGTAATCAACTCTACCACTACAACCACGACGAAGGTCGTACAAACACAAACTGCATTGCTCCTTTGATAAATAAGGCGTACATTGCATCATCTCGTAGATCGTCACCGAATCCCGCCCAAATGTCACACTTTCAAATGCCAATTTCCGGAACAAATCTCCTCCGACAGCTTGCGTTTGTAACCTAACTGCCAAGTTACTCAACGCATTGTCAAACTCACTGACATCCAAAATCCTAGCCGTGTTAAACAACTCGCCGAAAATCCAATTATCAACGATTCCGATTATTTTTCGATCTAAATACCACACCATACAGTTCAAGTATCACACCGCTGCCTCCTTCTGGGTTGGACATTTCCGTCGTAGTGACGGAATCAACTTTTTGACGCAATTTTCTGTTCCGAATAGGTTGTTGTCTTTGTTTCTAAAGAAAGCACCTACACATTTTTTTGTTATAGTTAGACGGTATTGAATAGCATTCAAAAGCATTAATCACAAATTAAAAAAAACAAAAATAACTGAAATAGTTGATGGAAGTCAATATAGATTAAACATGTTCTTACTCTGCATCTAAGTAGGTGATTGTTCTATACATTTTTTCATTTTGGTAGACCATATTGCGTAGCATTTAAAAGCTCAAGAAATACCTTTTTACCCTTTCTCTCAAATCCTCAAGGCACCTTTCATCAGTAGTATGCTACAAACACAACCATTTAATGTTTTAACTCTTAAGGTTAACTTTATGTTTAATCAAGTTTAAGAGTAAACCAAAAAATTATATAATAAAAATTTTGTCAGAGCACACAGGGTCAACTAAAGTTAACTGACATCCACGTAGTCATTTTACTCTAAAGTCTAGTCCACCACTCATTATACAAAAATAGACTATGTGTCACACTATTAATCAAACCCGAGCCTAGGACGGTGAGAACACTTACAAGGGCTCAGGCGAACTTCATAGCCCCTGACCATCACAAAATTACAGATGAGAACAATGCACATACTCAATAGAGGGCTCAGGCATCCATTATAGACCCTGAAACATAGCCACGCAAACAAAAAAAGAACTATTCAAAAATTAAAAAAGGCAGACATTCAGCCACGCCAGTCATATGTTCTCGAAAGGGCTTACGCAAACATCATAGCCCCTGTACCATCACAAAACTAAAAGCATCATAGACCATGAACCATTTCAAAATTAAAAGTAGCAAATACTAACCATAGCCGACTGCACAAACACTATCTTTTAGCCACTTTTAACGAACACCTTATATGCACAACCAATATGCAAACTGATTCTCACAACAGAAAGCTCAGCGGACCATCATAGCCATTGAAGCATCTGAAAAATAAAAATGACAGACATTCATACCTACACGTCATACAATATCGAAGCCAACAATCAGATCCAAAGCTTATGATGCTCACAAATCCAAAAAATTCCACAAATTAAGGGTGACGCCAGTTGCCATGCGAAAAAAAAAACCCCGCATAACCATCACAGACATATGGAAATCAAAGACGATTAAGCATGTGGATTGCGCCATTACAATTTAATTCATTATTATACCACTCTATGGAAAATAAGCGAGCCATGGCAGCATGTCCAACCTTAAGATCAGTTAGCTTTTCCAAGAAGGATACAAATCTTAACGGGCTTTCAACTTGGCTTTGCATTATATAAGCATCAAAGTTGTCTAATGGCACCAAAGACATTATATAAGCACCAAAGTAACCAGACTCCACCAACAGCTTCCTACAAATCTTGTAATTAGTTTCAAATGAAATTCAAAACAGATCGTGTTTCCACAAAATCAACAACCTAAAAACTCATCGACCAATTCTAATAGGTAAACCTATTTACTCGTGATACACGGAGCTCCAAAGCAGTAAGCGACAACACCTGCATTCTCGAGTTCTACTATTCACAAAACTGCATCCGCTTTAGGCACATGATCAAACATATTGTTTGTTTTTCGCTTGAAGCCACTTTTTCGTGCGCCTGCCTCGCTGCCTCGCCTTTAGTGTGCCTTCTGTACACATTGGGACTTTTCAGTTTAGTGTAACACCTCGTAAAATCACGTCCAATGATGTATTGACACGTGTAATAAACCCTAATAAAGTCAAACCTTGAATTTAAGGGACTAATTTTTCGAAAAATCGAAAAACATCAATTAGGAAAGAACTGGAAGTATTAACATACCTAAAATAAGTTTCTGAATAACCTTTTACGGTTTTATATTTACAAATAAGCCACTTGTTGATCAAGTATAGCCGTTTGCGGAATTAATTGAAAGTTTGCGCAATAAAGGGTTAAAAGCGTCAACATGTTAATTCTTACCTCTGAGTGACCTTTTAACAAACCGAGAGCTTCATGATATTTGATTATACTCTCGGGAATGCCAATCGTTGGCCGTCCAAGGCTTTTATGCCTATAAGTAAAGTTACGCGCCACTTTGCAAGTTAGAGGGGCTAAAAGTGTCAATATGTTTAATTACACCTCTGAATGACCTTTTAGCAAACCCGAAGCATCATGATGATTAATAATACTTCCAAGAATGCCTAATGTGGATTAGATGAGGCTTCGATGATATTAAATGATGAGATGCGCAAGTTTGCGCAATAGAGGGACCTAAAGCGTCAACTTTTGAATCTACGCCTTTCGGTGACCATTTAAGCGAACGAGAGCATAGTAATATTTAATTATATGCTTGGGAATGCCCATTATGGGCCATGTAAGGCTTGGATGTCATTAAACAGCAATTCGCGCTACTTTGCGCAATTAAAGGACTATTTGCGTCAAACGGCAAAAGTATGCCGATTCATAGGGTATCGGACCTTCCGGAATATGACCATGAGTTAAACATACCCTAATTATCCTTTATATAGCTTAGATATAGGCTTAGAGGTGTTTGGTGCGCAAAAATAAACTTTCAAGTCCACCAGGGACTAAAAGTGTCAAAAAGTGCACAAGTTTACATTTTCGCGCATATCTTCCGTTCTGAATATACCCGGGCACCCAAAAATTTATGTAAGCACTAAAATATTTTATTTTTCTGTTTGGCTTGATAAATTTCCATTCGTCGCGTAATTTGGATCGTTTTTCGCGTCCGTTCGTGTTTCGTCGTAATTAGCCGAACGACGCGACCGTACAACCAAACGAACCTACATCCGGCATGTTTTTGAGCATGTTTCATGTTCCCTATGTTTAGGCATCATAGTAGAGCCTTAAATTTGGTTTAACGGGCCTTCGATGTGTCGGAAATGGCATTTGGAAGTACAGGGGCCAAAACTGTCAACAATTGAAAGTATACATGTGCTGTACCGGTCCTTACGGACCGTATGCTCTGATCCTTACGGTCCGTAAAGCCCCACCAGACCAGCAGAAAGCTGTTTCCAGCTGTTCCAGCTGTTTGTGGGTGTTGCAAATGGTTTTCTAAGCAATCTATAGGCTACCATGGTTTTGCAAATCAGTGGGTAAGAGGTGTACGATCCAGATCAAAGCTCGTTTATCGATGAACGATCTTAACGGTTCCGAAAAACCTATAAATACCCCACCTCATTTCCTTCAAACCCACACTTGATTTCTAAATTCTCTAAGTTGGAGGCCTTGCTCTTCATACCTGAGAATTTGGGATCAAACCACCTTGCTTGGACCCTTTGTAAGTGTCCTTTCGTGCTTAGTTTAAATTTCTAGCGTTATAGCCGAAAAGTCAAGTTTTTTTATAAACGCTTTGACTTTTAAACGGTTGAGCCATTGCTCGTAACGAACATGGCTACGTGACCGTAATTAGGTAGGTGTTTAACCCTCAAAAGGGCAGCTCCTAATTACCACATTTACTTAGTTAAATTGTCAGGTCAAATAAAAGTCAATCGGGTTAGTTTTAAATAAAATTCATAAAAACCATAAAATCAGCTTTCTCACCTTAATAACTTGGTAAATATTAGTTGAACATGCCTAAGCATGATTCAACCCGACAACTTCTAAGTATAGGCTCGGTTCGGAACCGAAAGTCACAAAAGTTGACTTTTGCTTAGACTTTCAGTTCTGCCCCGATTTAGCTTAGTTTAGATATGCCTTAGGATTCCTTTAGGACCATGTTATAGGTTGGTATAACCCTCTGAGGTTATACAACCTGGATCCTTAGTTATCCTATTCATTTGCATGTTTCCGTTACATGCCTAATTATTGACCGTTATGCCCTTTGGCCTATAAAATGAGTATTACAAAACATTTTGACCACAAACCTTTTGCTACTGATTTTATATGATAAATAAAATATTGTAAGCTTTCTGGGATGATAAAAATACCAGCTTTTCTTTAAAAACCCGGAAGTCGCTTAAAATCGCTTTTATACGCGGTTTAAGCGCATAGTATATATAAAAACTATTTTGTATATATAAGACTTGATACCTACTGATATTTTTAGCAAATTTATATACTTTAACAGTAAGCAAAAGTCTTAAACTCAGATTTCTAAATTTGACCTTTAAACTCTTAGCGATGCATATAATCAGCCAATATAATCGGCTGATATCTTGTGATTATTATTTATTTATTGTATTTGATTTGGTGTATAGTTGGCATGTATATTCTGTTTCCTATTTTCCAGTTGTATCATTCCCTATTTAAAGGGTTCTCATATTCAATAGAAGGCATTCAGAATTTTACACCATAAAGTCTTTTATGGTATCAGAGCAATTCTGATATCCTTCTCTTCCTCCTAATCTTCCGCCGCCTTTCTTCTCTTTTTTTTTTCTGTTCAGATACGTCTGACCAAGTTATCAAGATGAGTAAAGAATCTGTCGATCAGCCTCCAAAGCCCCAATCCTTACATCCTGCATACTCTGTAACAAATATACAGAGTAAGATCCGCACCCTAGACGGTACCAATGTCACGTATTCTCAATGGATCAGGCTGTTTAAATTACATGCTGTCGCCTACAAGGTAATGGAGCATATTGACGGTTCTACCCCTCCGGAATCATCCTCTGCAGAACATGAGGCCTGGAAAGAAATCGATGCACTTGTCCTTCAATGGATATTCAGCACGATCTCTGATGACCTTCTTAAACGAGTCATGGACGGCAGCACTGCTACGGCTCATGCTGCGTGGTCCAAACTCGAGAAAATCTATCTCAGCAACAAGAAGGCACGTGCTGCATCATTGGAAACCAAGTTCTGTAATCTGTCTTTATCAGCGTGTTCCTCTGTTGAAGACTATTGTCAGCGATTGACTGACCTTGCAAACCAACTGGCCGATGTCGATGCCTCTGTTACCGAGTCCCGCCTTGTTCTTCAACTGGTCAGGGGTCTCCCAACCGAATATAATACCACCGCTGCCCTCATTAATCAGAATGGCGTTGATTGGGATCAAGCCGTTAGTATGCTGAATGATGAAGTCCTGCGTTTAGAAGCCCAAAAAGGGTCTCATTCTACCGTTCTGGCCGCAACCTCTGCTCAAACAACCCCTCAAACCAACCACCCAGTTCAGCCTTCAGACAACAACTCCTCTTCCTCTCGTGGCCGGGGCCGGGGTCGTGGGTCCTGGAACCGCCGCGGTGGCAGGGGACGCGGCAGTAGCAACCGACAGCCGTTTTCTCCCTGGTCCGGACAACAGCAGCAGTCTGGATACTCTCAACAGCCCGGGTTCCCTAACTGGGCCTGGTGGACACCTCCACCATGCCCCTATCCGACCCAGCAGCAATGGCGGCCCAACAGCAGCCCACTTCAGCAGCCGGTAGCCCAATCTCAGGCCCATTTTTCTGGGTTTCCACAGCAGCAGTTCAACGGGTACAATCCTTCACCACAGGGCGTATACAATGCACTGAGCCCTTCGGATCTCAGCGCAGCATTCAGCAACATGCAGATGAATCAACTGTCTTCCTCTTGGGCTTCGGACATCATGGATACAGGGGCAGAATCTCATGTAACTCATGAGCAAGGTAAGTTACTAATCCCACATTCTACTCCTGTATGTAGTAAATTATTGGTGGGCAATGGCAATTTTTTACCAATACACGGATCGGGCACGGGTTTTCATCACCTACCAAACCGAACCTATGTCCTACCCAATGTCCTTTACAGCCCACAAGTTATTAAAAATCTTATTTCTGTTAGACGTTTTACTCGTGATAATCAAGTTTCTGTTGAGTTTGACCCGTTTGGTTTTTCCTTGAAGGATCTCAAAACTAGGAGGCTCCTATCCCGTCACAACAGCACCGGAGACCTTTATCCTTTCACTCAACCGCAACTACCTCCTCAAGCCACTTTTCTTGCTACCACTAGTCTCCCCTGGCATGATCGTCTAGGTCACCCAAGGGCTCACGTTTTAGAACTTTTAAGTCGTACTTTCAATTTTCAATGTAATAAGAGTAAAAACTCACATGTTTGCAATTCTTGTCAACTTTCAAATAGTAAACGTTTGCCCTTTCATGCTTCTAATACTTTTACATTTGCACCCTTTGATATAATCCATTGCGACTTATGGACATCTCCTATCACGAGTAAAACAGGATACAAATATTATATGGTTCTCATTGATAATTTCTCACACTTCGTGTGGGTGTATCCTCTTAAGTATAAGTCTGACACGTTTCCTACTTTTGCCAAATTTCACCGTTTAATTGAAACTCAATTTCACCGAAAAATTAAAACTTTTCAATGCGACCTAGGGGGTGAATTTGACAATTTAGCCTTTAAAGCCTTCGCAGACCAACACGGACTGCTGTTTCGGTTTGCTTGCCCCCAAACCTCCAGCCAAAACGGCCGGGCAGAACGAATGATTCGTCGCCTAAACGACATCATCCGTGCTCTGCTCATACACGCAAATCTCCCTCCCTCTTTTTGGGTGGAAGCATTACACACGGCCGTCTATCTGCACAACATTCTACCCACCAAACGTCTCAATTTTTATACTCCCACCTTTGCCCTCTACCTACGGCATCCTGAGTACGAACACCTACGGGTGTTCGGGTGTGCTTGTTACCCAAACACCTCTGCTACCCAACCCCATAAATTGCATGCCCGTTCCATCCGGTGCATTTTTCTCGGGTATCCACCAGATTTTCGTGGGTATAGATGTTTTGACCCAACAACGGGTATAGTACACATCTCTCGTCACGTAACCTTTGACGAGAATGTGTTCCCTTACACCATTCCTCAAAACCCCACCGCCTATAACTTTTTGGATGACGTCGTTCCTCCAGGCTTTACTTTTCAACAACCGATCCCCAAGCCTTCCATTACGGCTCCATACCGCTTCACTTACAGCCGGCGTCCCAGACCACCCGTAGCCCAAACTCAACCATCTCATCACGCACCACATACAACCGGTCCAAACCCAGCTGCCCAAACACCCACCGGCCCTACTTCAGCAGCCCATTCGACCGTCCAAGGTCCCGGCCCACACCCACCTGCCCACCCTAACTCAACCGGCCCACCTGTTCCACACTCCACTTCGACCGCTCCCCCAGCCAACTCCCATCCCATGACCACACGTTCCAAATCTCGGTCCACTACCCACTCGGCATTTTCAGCCACCACCATCTCACCCATCCCTAATACTTATGCCAAGGCCCTATCTGATCCTAATTGGTTAAATGCTATGCAAACCGAATTTACTGCTTTACAGGACAATGAAACGTGGGAATTAGTTCCTCGACCTACGGATCGCCCGGTAATTAGATGTATGGCGCTTTTCCGTCATAAGTTTAAGGCTGATGGATCACTTGAACGTTATAAGGCCAGGTTGGTTGTTAATGGCAATTCACAGACAGTGGGCATTGACTGCGAGGACACCTTCAGTCCGGTTGTCAAACCGGCTACCATTCGGACAGTACTATCACTCGCAGTCTCACGGTCATGGCCTATCCACCAGTTGGATGTCAAGAATGCATTCTTACATGGGGAACTAAATGAAACCGTTTTCATGCATCAACCTCCAGGTTTCTATGATCGAAGGGCACCGAACTTTGTATGTCGTCTTAAAAAGTCTCTTTATGGGCTCAAGCAAGCACCACGGGCCTGGTACACCCGCTTTGCTAACTATATTACCTCTCATGGGTTTCGTAGCAGTGCCTGCGACAACTCGTTATTTATTTATAATCAGGATTCGTCCAACACTGCTTATTTGTTATTATACGTAGACGACATAATTCTCACTGCGTCTAATAACACACTTTTGCGTGATATTATTGCTACTTTGTCACGGGAGTTTGCTATGACTGATTTGGGCCGCTTACATCACTTCTTGGGTATCAAAGTCTCGCAACAGTCCCATGGTATTTTTCTTTCCCAAGCTCAATATGCAAAGGATATAATTGCTCGGGCCTCAATGTCGTCATGTAAGCCTTGCATGACTCCCGTAGACCTCTCAGCCAAACTAAGCAGTACCGATGGCCCATTATTCTCGGATCCTACTTTATATCGAAGCCTCGCCGGGGCTTTGCAGTATCTCACATTTACGAGACCCGACATATCATATGCTGTTCAGCAAGTCTGCTTGTTTATGCATGAGCCTCGAGATTCTCACTTTGCTTTCATGAAGAGGATCATCCGTTACATTCAAGGGACGATTGATTATGGTATACGTATCATTAAATCAGCATCTCATTCATTGGTGGCCTATTCTGATGCTGACTGGGGTGGTTGCCCAGACTCCCGTCGTTCGACTTCGGGATATTGTGTTTTCTTAGGTGATAATCTGATTTCCTGGTCCTCCAAACGGCAGCCCACTATTTCACGATCCAGTGCTGAAGCCGAATACAGGGGTGTTGCAAATGCGGTAGCTGAAGCCACATGGATACGCAATTTACTTCTTGAGCTGCACACCCCTCTTACACAGGCCTCCGTTGTGTACTGTGACAACATCTCAGCAGTGTATCTTTCCAACAATCCAGTTCAACATCAAAGGATGAAACACATCGAGATTGACATACATTTTGTTCGTGATAAAGTTCGTGTCAGTCACATTCGCGTTCTTCATGTCCCTTCCCCATTGCAATATGCGGATATTTTCACCAAGGGACTTCCACGGCAGCTGTTCCAGTCATTTCGCTCCAGCTTGAGCGTCTGTCCACCGCCCGCTCAAACTGAGGGGGTGTCTTAGCGATGCATATAATCAACCAATATAATCGGCTGATATCTTGTGATTATTATTTATTTATTGTATTTGATTTGGTGTATAGTTGGCATGTATATTTTGTTTCCTATTTTCCAGTTGTATCATTCCCTATTTAAAGGGTTCTCATATTCAATAGAAGGCATTCAGAATTTTACACCATAAAGTCTTTTATAAACCTTATATGAAATTACCAAAATGCCCCTTAGGTGCATAGTTTGATTATAAACAATAAATTTCACATAGATGTAATACCCTACTGATATAACTTATTAGATTAAGTATTTTTACTGATCAAATCAGACCTGAATCTCATATTAATGTTTAACCTCTTCTATAACCTTTAAAATGACCAAAATACCCCTCTGGGGCATAAATTGGTTTTAAATTCATTTTGGGCATAACGGAAGGTATCTTACTGATATCACAACATGTTTAAGGCATATTAACTTAGGAAACATGTATATGACTCTTATGGTTACCCGTTAGGCATATTTCGCGTTCGGATCGGTTTATGTAACTAGTTTGCATAAATTGACCAAAACGGGTCAAACCTTATCATTTTTGCGTCAAAATCCAGAATGTGTTTAGTTTACCCATATTATACAAGTCTCCAAACTTGTCGGGTCTAAATCACATTCTATTCCGGTCTTCGCTTAATCATGCGTTTTGAACCGTAAACCTTTCCTTAAAACTAACCGGTCTAAGTTACGACTAAATAAGACCCGTTAGGAATCTAATAGGTTAATAAAACCTTCGTTCCAGATTAAGAGCCCCAGTAGAAGTACTTGTGCTTGCTGATTAGAATATACGGCTTAGTATAAATTGCATTGCTAGCTTAGGTAAATACTTTTAACTTATTTTCCCTTATACGGGCTTGGGATACGGTATTATAAAAATACCGCTTGGTCGGGTGTAAAAACCTTTTAATTGGAGATGATTAAATTGCATAATCCCGTTTTAATCTGTATTGATTGATAACAAATAACATTAGGGGTTAATGACCGTGTCCTGGATATCCTTGGCTCATTTAAAAAGTGAATGGCCACAACATAAGCACAAGGTGTAGGCATAACACCTCCTGTTGCGTATGTAAAAGATATACTCACTCGTAAGGGCGTCTTCTTGTGAGATTTTATTTGTGGTGTGTCTATTAATCTTGACCGGCTTGTAAAATCACTGGCCCTAAATGTTGGACAAACATGTAAATCAGATACAAGATTTTTATTAATAAAATTGTCGCAGGTTATAAAAGAAGTTTTGTGCCTTGTGCATCCAAATCAATTTTCTTAAACATTTTCAAAATGAGTCAGTTAATTGTATTTACCAGTGTAAACTGAGGTATTTTCCAAAAAGGTTAAGTGGCAGTTACTGTGCGTAATTGGCTGGGAGCTCAGGGCGTCAATAGGGAATCTTGCAAGTTCTAGATGCCTAAAGTCTGCTGAACAGTTTTTCTTTTATTTGATCCGCCTGTGGATCCTTTACATACCGTTTGTAATACTTCAATATAATCATCCGGTTGTAATATAATTATCTTTTGCTTCCGCCGTGCATTTAATATTGTGTTGTTTGACTATGATGATATCAACTACGTCACGGTACTCCCCACGGGCCCACCGGTAATACGTGGAAATATCGGGGTGTGACATTTAGAAGCGACCAGCCTTGTGCATGAGGTGCATGTCAGTGGCGCCTTTTAAAAGCCAGCTTTATAGATCGATCATCATAAATGCTTTAACTTGACGTGCTCAGTGTGATATAACATAAAACAACACAAGTCAATGATCTTGTGGCCATATCATTACAATAATGACGAAATTAAGAATCATAATCTTGAAATCATGATCCAAACAACAGGTGTATAATGAATTACCTCCCAGAGGATGAGATCGGTTTGGCCTCGGTCTAGTTTGTGATCTGCTAAAGTTTAGCATTTGTTGAAGAAATCCTCTATGAAACATGCAAGTATGGATGAATCTGCTGCTGCCAATTCAAACCACCACATAAATGACACAGAAAGAAAACAACAGGGAAACATAAAGGTACATGCTAAAACTGTGCGAACTGAATTTGGCCCCTCTTGCTATAAATTCACCAAACAACTCAAATTCAAAATTGATGATCAAAGAAACACAATTTCATTCAAAAGCCCAAATTAAATATAGTTTAACAAAACTCAATCAACATCATAATTCAAACAAATAATAAGAGATATTGATATGAAGAAGCTAAAAAACAAAAAATATAAATCAAAAACCCGAATTATAACCAGATCATCAAAGCTCAATCGTACAATCAATAAACACGTACATGGAATCATAGAGAAGTAATATGGATGTGGATGACCTGAACCGTGGCAGCTGTGGTCGGAAACCTTAACGGCGGCTAGGGTTGCTGTCGAAAACCTTATCGGCGGGGTCAAACCACCGTCTCCACTCGTCTTCATCACAGCGAAACCAACACCCCATCGTCATACCAGTCCACCCTTCCATCCCTAATCAACAATCGGCAACCCCTTCCACTCCACCTGTCTTCATCTTCATCTGAACGTGTCATAATACACAGCTGCTCAAAAGCTGGTCATGGCCCTTTTTTTCTCACTTCTCACTGGTCCCTTGGTTTCTCTCTCTAATATGACCTAGATGAAACCAAATTCCATAAACCAGTGGTGATTTTGAAGGAAGACACGTAAAACAACGTGTGTCTTCCTTGATGATTAGGCTACCACCGCCAAAAGGCCCAATCCAAGATCGCCACCGCCACCGCCACCGCAACCGCAACAGCTACTATTCATTCTGTTTGGTTATTCACTTCCCATCCCAGGCTCAGAGTTTTAAAGCCTAAAATAGAAATCCATGGCTGCAAGGGGGTTGCAAGTGAAAACTTACCATCCACCATCCTTGCCAAGCCACGGCTACATGTTCATCAATTTTTTTAGTCAAATCCTTAGAACTCATCATAGCTACTACAGAAAACCTAACCAATGAAGGCATAAGAACCGACAACAGACAAAACACAATATCAAAGCAAAACCCTAACAAACCAATATGGTTGCCCAGGTCAATCGGAACAAACCACGAACACAAACACCGTTCATTTCCCACCCTTTCGGAGAGAGAGAGAGAAAGAGAGAGAAACAGGGGCGGTGGTAAATAGAGAGAGCCCAGTGATCTTTCATATATAGGTTAAAAACCCCATAAAACAGAGACACTAGATGGTGACCGCGGTGGTGGTGACCCTCCGGTCACCGCCTCTCTCTTCTCTCTCCCTTTTCCCTCTTCCCCTCCTCTCTCATCTGAAGCAAACCGGAAAGAGCCCAGCGATCATTCGTATAGAGGTTAAAACCCCACAAAACAAAGACACCAGATGGTGACCGCGGTGGTGGTGTGACGGTGATGACCCTCCGGTCACCGCCTCTCTCTTCTGTCTCCCTTTTCCCTCTTCCCATCCTCTCTCATCTGAAGCAAACCGGAAATAGGGGTAAGGTGTCAACCTGGAAGACACGCGTGTAATGGGGGGATGGCCGCCCAAATAGGCCAATTGGAAAAAAACCACGATCAGAAATACTGTTCATTTCCATTGGCCTATTAATAGATATTAACAATGGGGATTAATATCTATTAAAACTAGCCTTTAACGATCATAATGTATGTGTTCATCAATTGATGGACATTTAATCAACTCTTTATGAAAGCACCTTAACAAAATTTCCAACTTAACACAAATTACACTGCCTCAGTACAAAACTGTCAACTGAATATTGCTTTGATTTTCTAAGACCCTAATTAACCTAACTAATACCAGCTATGTTTAGCTTAAACTGATAATCTCTATAAGTCATTACATCCAAATCATGATGTTAAGTCATGTACGTTGGTAATATACCCACTTGAATCCAAAAGGATTGTAAGAAACTACATGGGCTTTATAGTGACTTCTCTATATTTTAGTTTTTGTAGTTTCCTTCAAGTTCTAGACAATATCAAACATGGTTAAGAAAAACATAACATACCTATTTGACATGCAAGTTCCAATCACAACACCTGCATGTTAAGCATTTATACAATCAGTTTAAGTTACTTTGATAAATTTCTTTCATGTTTCAAGTTCCAATGTCGACTCGATCATAACAATTCTTCGAGCTGCACTTTATTATAAAGAAAAGTTGTGTCAAGAGAATGGAACCAATTAATTATGTCCCTAACCTCATCACAGATACCATCTTTCACAGTTCGTCTCGTAACCATTGTCTTTACTTCAGAAAATATTACAGTATTAAACTAATACTTACAGAAGGAAGTAACAATGTCTTTCTGTTTCACTGCAGTTGGACCTAACTTGATATGAGGGATGTCCATATACGTAAGCTAATAGCCCGCCAACTAAACCAGTGGTTTGAAAACAGAAGACTAAAAACTGCAGAGTTACTACTGAGGATTTTCAAAAACATTTACACAAAATAGTTAGCATGCTCCTGCAGATTTTCATAATATCCTAGTTTAAATATCTTGTCAATATGCAGAAGTGCAGAAAGGCTCTACAGATAAAATCATATATGGTTGTATAAAAGTTGTTAGCAAGTTAATAACAAAGTCATATTATGTATAAGCAACATAAGTTGTCATTTAACATACCTGTAAATAATCAACTACAACAGATGCATAAAAAGCAATCGATAGTTTATATAATTCATACACTGAAGATAGTTAACATGATGTAAATACTCAACTGCCTCAGTACAAAACCAAGAGCCTGATAATTTTCTAAGAACCCTTATCTACCCGACTAATTCCAGAGATGCATAAGTTAAACAGATAGCCTCTATTAGTGAGTACATTCCAATCATGATTCTAACTTCATACCTATTCGATTTATGTAAACAACTTGTGTAAGCAATTTGTCTCTAGACATGTAAGAAAGATGTGCAAGTTCCAATGAAATAATCATGTAAGCACAACAGATACACGAAGTTACTTGATAATTTTGTTTCAAGTTACAACGCTAACCCCGATAAAAAAATTGTAACAAGAATTAGTAGCACCTCATCCAAAATTCTGGCAATTCTTCATATGTTGCCTCAGTTCATCCAGCTGCAATTTAGTATGACGAAAAGTTCTGTCAAAAAATGAACACACACATAAAGAAACTAGAAGTAATGCGGGTGGTTACAGAAGCCACCAACTAATAATGCCCTTAACCTCATCACAAAAACCATCTTTCACAGTTGTCTCATAACCTTTACATCAATAACACCTACTACCTACAAAAATAATATTAAACAAAGAATTTACATACTCATTCCACTAGTTCCAACCATCTGTTTATAAGTTCATTCTAACAGGCTGTCCAGATCTCATGGGCATTATAGAAAATTCATAACTAAACAAAAAAAAATCTTAACTAAAGATTGGAGGGGTGCGCCAGACCAAGGCAGTAGTGCAACACCAAGGCGACGCTTAAAGACCCCAATAGCAAGCTATTGTGATGGGTCTTTCCCCATAAAAAATAAGATTAATATCGAGTGGGCCGATGACCCACATATCAGATATTAAACTGATAAGAACAGATACTACACTTGATCTTAGCCAAAAGGCCGAGAAAGGTATGCTTTTCCTTTGCTTGGGCCGCTGTTTATATAGGATGTCTCTTCATCTTTGTGTTCTTCACTCTGCCGATGTGGGACTGTGATAGACTTTGAATTTGCTGTAAACTGACAACCAGCTTACAACAAATTCATAGCCTTAAAATGCATTCATCCAACCCCTCCTCAAAATCTCTCATAGCCTTAAAATGCATTCATCCAACCCCTCTTAAAAATCTCTCATCAGTTACCATTTTAGAAACTTTATCTTCACTTTTAACATTGAATATAACAAAACTTCTTTAAAAGGCAAAGCAATAAACCTAACACTATAACTGTTTAAAAAAAAACTCTAATTAAAGACTATTGGGCATTAAATAATAGACTTTTAACTAGGAATTGGAGGGGTGCGCCAGGCCAAGGCGGTAGTGCAACACCAAGGCGACGCTCAAAGGCCCCAATAGCAAGCTATTGTGATGGACCTTTCCCCATAAAAAATAAGATTAATATCGAGTGGGCCGATGGCCCATCATTCAACAATGAGCATCTTAAGGGGGCCAAAAACATGTTAACTAATAGCTTGACACGAGATTTTCAGAAATCGTAAGCAATGATGTCATTATTATCCTTGCTCCTATAAATTGAAGGAAAGCCTTCAATTTATAGAAGCAAGAATGATAATAACATCGCTTACAATTTCTCAATTTCTGAAAATCTCGTGTCAAGCTATTAGTTAAACACGTTATCAGCCCATGTATCAGATATTAAACTGATTAGAACAGATACTACACTTGATCTTAGCCAAAAGGCCGAGAAAGGTATACTTTTCCACTTCTTGGGCCGCTGCTTATATAGGCAGTCCCTTCATCTTTGTGTAGTTCACTTAGTCGATGTGGGACTGTGATAGACTTATTTTTTCTATTGGTTTTCATCCTTCAGAATTTCTAAATCCTGTGAATACTGGGCAGCCATGTTTAAGTTGAACTGATAGCCTCTATTAGTGAGCTGAGTATATTCCAATCATGTTTCTAACTTATTAGACCACCCGTAGTGGGGCGTGATTTTTAAAAAAAATTGAAAAATAACGCCCCAAAACGCCCCCACTACCATTACATAGGGCGTTATTTTCTATTTTTTTTGAAAAAAAGGCGCACCGGCGTTTTAATTAAAACGCTCAAAACTTGTTTGCTTTACCTGACATGTTTGACTAAGGGGGCATTTACTTGCTTTTTTTTTTTTTGACAAGTGTATGTATCTGACATTATTTTGACAAGTGTAAAAGTATCTTCTTTTTTTTTATCCTTTTTAATGATTGGAAGGGGCGTTATTGGAATAATGCCCCACTACACCACTTTTTGCTATAATGCCCCATGCTGACTGGGATGACACGTGTCGGATAATGCCCCATGGTGGGGGCATTATAAGTTGTTACCACTACACATGGTCTTATATCCATTAATTACATACTCACGAATTCAAATGATTATAATAAACATGGAATTCTTAGTGTCTTCTTCCAGGTGTGTTCTTTTCCTTTTCATATCCCTTTAGGTGCTAGAGAATATCAAACATGATAAAAAAGTTTTTTGACCTACTTTCTACCTCATGTTTATAAAACAGTTTTATGTTTTATGTACAAAGATGAATAAATGATAGATCCTAACATTCTAATTTTAATTATGGGTGTGCCTATTGGCACACTAAAGTGCCTATTGGCACACTAAAGTGCCTATTGGCACACCAAACCCTAGCAAAATTAGGGTTTATCTACGCAGCGTATTGGTCAATACGCAGCGTATAGGGTTAACCCTCTACGCTGCGTATTGACCAATACGCTGCGTAGATAAACCATGGATCTCAGTGCCTGATAACCAATCATTGCACAGAAAACAAGGGTCATATAGGCTGCGTAGGGACCTCTAAGGAGCGTATATAAAGCTCCATTTTTGTATTTTTTTATTGTGTATTCCTTTGTTTATTTATAAAATAAAAAGAAAATTATTTATAAAAAAACAATATTATTGGTAAATAACACAAATATAAATTATAAAAATAAAAAATAATATAAATATTATGAATTATAAAAATTAAAAAAGAAAATTATTTATAAAAAAACAATATTATTGGTAAATAATACAAATATATTGTTTTGTTATCGTTTAAATTAAATTATCGTATTCCTTTGTTTATTTATAAAAAAAAGAAAATTATTTATTAAAAAACAATATTATTCGTAAATAATACAAATATATTATATTGTTATCGTTTAAATTAAATTATCTTATCGTATTGCATCGTATCGTATCGTATTGCATCATATCGTATAATGTATAGTATATAAGTCTCGTATAGAGACATTTTCAGACCTTTATATACGCTGAGTATTGGTCAATACGCAGCGTATATAAACTTTGTGAAAAAATGATCCCTCAAACCTACCAAAATGACCCAAAAAAGTCTAATGGTTTATATACGCTGCGTAGAGAGCTATACGCAGCGTATATAAACCTTGTTTTCTGTGCAATGATTGGTTATTAGGCACTGAGATCCATGGTTTATATACGCTGAGTATAGGTCAATACGCAGCATATAGGGTTAACCCTATACGCTGCGTATTGACCAATACGCTGCGTAGGTAAACCCTAAGTGTGCAGATAGGCAAACTGGGTGTGCAGATAGTTAGGGCCTTAATTATTTTCAAAATTAAAAAAGTCAAAGGGTGTATTTTTCAGTCAAACAGGTCTAATCGTGTCTTAACAGTTACCCATATTGTGGTTAAGAAAACCAACTAGAAAATTGGTGACTTACTACAGCAGTTAGTTATTATGATTGACTAAATCAACTAAACTATCACTGGTTCAAGCAAATGTGGTAAACCAGCAATAAAACAGTGAGGGAGCGAAAACTTGGTAAGAAATATCAGATAAATTACAAAGGGCATTATTTATCCGATGTTGAACCCATCGTCATCCTGTCTACAAAAAAATATAAAAGTTGATTGTTCAGCAATCATACGCTTGCTACCACCCATAGCACAGAAAATTGTACAATCTGTCATCATCGTGATCAAGTTGTCAGCACAAAAGTTCCAATGTGGAAAATAAATGCATTTGAAGTTTCAATGTGGGAAATAAAAACTATCAGTGCTACCTATGTTGTAAATGACGATGTCATTCATCATTGATGCATGGAGATTAATAAATTTTGATAACAAGTTGCTACATTTTTTTTAAATCTGTGACACTCATGGTTCAGCAGGCTTTTATTGTATTCAATGGACAAGTTTGTGATAAAAGTAAAGTTACAAAAGAAACTTACTAATTAGAAGGAGCAACCTGATTTACATCTATGCTTTTGCCAGAATCATCAGGTCCTTGAATGAGATGGACATTTTATGTAAATATAAACTGAAAACCAGTAAAAGAATTAGCAAGATGTTTCAAGCAAACTCATAAGGCAGGTAAAATCAAGAAACAATAAAAAAAGCTGAAAGTCCATAATCTCTGAATTACTAGGCAGAAATGTGTCAGATGCCATTCATGCACAGCATGTCTGCTCACATAATAGCCTAAATGTTACTGCCTACTTATACATATGGGGCTTAAGTGGTGAGTTTTGATGAAAATGCCATTAAAGTCACTCAATTAACTTGATATGCTATTTGGTCTGTAATTGGCCTAAATGGTTAAAGCTGAGCTTTAAGGTAAGACTCCTAGAGCTAAATGGGATAAGGGACTCTAAACCAATTATAGAAGTTAAATTGATGCAAACTGAATCTTAACAACCTAAAAAGGTGTATTAGAGGTTTTAATTAGAGATGGGATTAGTTAAATTGATAAAAACTTGGAAGTTTTATCTGTCCAAATGAAGTCCCTTGTCATGAATCTCTCCATCTCTTTGTAACAGATATACAACATACAAGAAGGCACCTTATATTTCTCAGCTTGAGCTGTCATCTTTTCATCAGATGCTCAGTCCACATGTATGCTTTAGTGGTGTGCGCAGTATAAATGACGCTCTTCTAAATACTTGTTGATATATAATATATATCAAGCCTGGTCCAATATTAAAGAAAAGTAATGTCCTACAACTAATATCAATTTATAATTCCACAAAAAGAGAACAAGGAACAAACAGAAGAAGAATGTATTTGACCATATGTGAAGGATAATATTAAGAATTCCTTTGCTTATAATAAAAGCGATAAATGGGTTTATGTTTTTTTTTTTTCTGGTCAGAGAAAAAGTAGATAAAATCTGTGCCGAAAATGAAAAAATTTACTGTGTTTCGGAGGGGTACGCCAGGCCAAGGCAGTAGTGCAACGCCAAGGCGACACTCAAAGACCCCAATAGCAAGCTATTGTGATGGGCCTTTCCCCATAAAAATAAGATTAATATCGAGTGGGCCGATGGCCCACATATCAGATATTAAACTGACAAGAACAGATACTACACTTGATCTTAGCCAAAAGGCCGAGAAAGGTATGCTTTCTCCTTCCTTTGGCTGCTGTTTATATAGACAGTTCTTCATATATGTATTCTTCACTCAGCCGATGTGGGACTGTGAGTGACTTATTTTTCCCCAAGTGACTTATATCAAGTGTTTCTGCCCTAACTCAGTGACTTATATCAAGTGTTTCTGTGGATATGGAATAAAGACAATAAAGCACAGAGTAACGAGTACAAGTCATCCCTAAACTTCGATATGTTACACAAAAGACAGGGTACAACATTATGACGACTATTCAAGTTGTGAAGGTCTAGTGTGGGCCTGAGAAACCATGTCCTATTACGGAATAACCAATCATCCAACACCGACAGTATGAACTTGTACACAAAGTTCTAAAATTACTGAAGTTAAACTTGGTATCCATGTTTACCTTAAAAGAAGTTTACCCGTAGGTGTCACACACTAAAATAGAAAACATCCATTAGATATAAATTTGAAAGCAAAGCAGACTTAAAAGAAAAATGCAATCTCTACACCATATTCATCATACCAAAAACAGAGAACCAGCAAATAAGCAGATATTAAAACTTTACTTTCGAGACATTAAAACAGAATGAAGAAAAAAAATATTACCCTTCTTTTGCTCTACCAGTACCTATGTGGCTTGGATGTTTGTCAGTTTGGAAAATCTGCAATGCTTCGTGAGCTGCAGAGTCACCTTTAAGAAATTTGTTTCTGCATCTTAAACAGGAAAAGCATTAACAAAAACCAGGAAAATCAACTACAAGCAAGTTTATAATGTCAGTGGCTTAAAGAGATGTGCCAAACAAACAGTTATATATGTAGTTTTCGTATAGAAATTTTTGGGTATATACGTTTTCGACCCCCCGGTTCTATAGAAATTTTTTGGTATATACGTTTTCGGCCCCCCAGTCATTCAGGTCAAGCTTCGCCACTGATTACAGAAGACTTTATTAGCACCATATCTTATTTAGATACTTTGTATTTTTGTAATAGATAACCATTGTAAATTAGGAATCATTATATTTTCCTAATTAGGTGCTAGGTTAGGTTGATGTTTCTTCCCTATATAAAGGGCCCTCATGTATTATTTCTGATCATGAATTATAGAAGACCATAAACACTTTTATGGTATCAGAGCTTTGGTTCTGAAAGCCTAATTTTTTTCCAGCCGACAGACACATCAGAGCCTCGGTTCTGAACCCTCAATTTTTTTCCCAGCCGACAGTCTCTTCCCCAGTCACTATGCCTAAATCCGATACCCCTGAATCCTCTTATTCATCACCGAAACAAACCCCACTCCATCCAGCCTATTCTGTCACGAATATACAAACCAAAATTCGTACTTTAGATGGAGTAAAGGTTACTTATTCCTCATGGATCAAGTTATTCAAACTGCACGTTGTTGCATACAAGGTATCGAATCATATTGATGGAACTAAAGCCCCGGAGACAACTGATCCCACCTTCGACGCTTGGAAAGAACTCGACGCACTGGTGCTTGGATATATAGCACCGTCTCCGACGACTTGTTAGTTCGGGTTCTCGAAACCGACTCCACTGCTCGGGACGCGTGGGTTAAGTTGGAAAAGATCTTCCTCAGCAACAAGAAAGCACGGGCCGCCGCTTTAGAAACTAAGTTTGTTAATTTGACTCTTGCCGCGTGTTCTTCCATCGATGATTATTGTCAAAAATTGAAGGAGTTGGCTAACCAACTTGAAGATGTTGATCAGCCAATCACAGAGTCTCGACTCGTCCTTCAGTTAGTTCGCGGCCTGCCTCAAGAATTCGACACCACAGCCTCGCTTATCAACTCTAATAATGCCGATTGGGACCTCGCAAGATCTATGCTCGCTGATGAAGTCATCCGCATCGAAGGTCGTCAGAACTCCGCATCCTCTGTCATGGTTGCTGCAGCCGCTTCTAATCAGGTTTCTCACACTAATTATGGCACGAATTCCCAGCCGCAACCCACTTATAATACTTCATCTCCTTCCAATAACCGGGGACGAGGGCGCGGCCGTAACCAATGGAACCGAAACGGTCGAGGTGGCCGAGGCCGTGGATCTGGTCGCAGTCAAAACTCTCCAGCATGGACCAATCAGCCGCCTACTTATCCCACCTGGGCTTGGTGGAATGTTCCTCCTTGCCCCTACCCAACGCAACCAGGCTGGTATCCCAATCAGCCTACTTCTGGGCCATCTGCACCGCCTCCCTCAGGCCCAAATCAGCCCATAACAGGCCCAACAGCCCCTCAGACTTTTTATGCGCCTACGGGCCCAAACCCTACGGCCCAATTCGGTAACCAGGCTCCTCCTACAGGCTTCGATGCATTAAACCCGGCTGATCTCCAGGCTGCCTTCTCAGCCATGCAACTCAATCAGCAACATCAGGATCCCGGGGTCATGGACACTGGCGCAGGCTCTCATGTCACCTTGAACTCAGGTATGATCTCTATTCCCAACTCGTATCCTGTAAACACTAAAATTCTTGTTGGCAATGGGCAATGCCTTCCAATACATGGGTCTGGCACTGGCTTTTACAAAATCCATAACCGTACTTACATCCTACCAAATATTCTTTATAGCCCATCCGTCATTAAAACCCTGATTTCTGTTAGACGTTTCACCCGTGATAATAATGTCTCTATTGAATTTGACCCTTTTGGTTTCTCTGTGAAGGATCTCAAAACTGGACGCAGCCTTTCCCGCCACAATAGCACGGGGGACGTTTATCCAATCACACCACCACAACTTCCGTCACAAGCTTGTTTCATCACCACCACCTCTCTACCCTGGCATGATCGACTTGGGCACCCTGGCACTCAAGTCTTAGACAAACTTAGTCGCAAATTTAATTTTTTATGTAATAAAGACACGTCTTCTAGTTTTTGTAATTCATGCCATTTATCTAATAGTAAACGTTTGCCTTTTTATACGTCCAGTTCTTTCACTTTTTCACCCTTTGATATTATTCATTGTGACTTGTGGACCTCACCGGTAGTTAGCAAAACCGGGTATAAATATTACATGGTCCTCATTGATAACTTTTCACATTTTGTGTGGGTTTACCCATTAAAATATAAGTCTGAGACCTTCCCTACTTTTGTTAAGTTTCATCGTCTCATTCTCACCCAATTCAATCGTCACATCAAAACATTCCAATGCGACTTGGGCGGTGAATTTGATAATAACATGTTTAAACAATTTGCCCAACAACATGGACTTCTGTTCAGGTTCTCTTGTCCACAAACCTCTTCCCAAAACGGCCGGGCAGAACAGATGATTCGACGACTAAACGATATCATCCGCTCCCTCCTAATCCATGCCCACTTACCACCCACGTTCTGGGTTGAAGCTCTTCACACTGCCACTTACCTCCACAATATCCTGCCCACCAAACGACTTAATTTCTTCACCCCTACATTCACTCTTTACCTACGACACCCAACCTATAACCACCTTAGGGTGTTCGGTTGTGCGTGTTACCCCAATACTTCCGCCACCCAGCCACATAAATTACATCCCCGTGCCATTCGATGTATTTTCTTGGGTTACCAGCCCGACTTCCGTGGATACCAGTGTCTCGATCCTACCACGAGCAAGGTCCATATTTCCCGACATGTCACTTTTGATGAACAAACCTTCCCCTATACCAATCCCGCCCCTTCGAACATCTACTCTTTTTTAGACAACCCATTACCACCCATGTTTCAATTCGGGTCAACCCCTATGCCTAAACCTAACATTACGGCCCCATATACCTTCACTTATTCTCGTCGTCCCCGTCCCAACCCTGCCCAGTCTCAACCTTTAACCCAAACCAGCCCATCTCAGCCCACATCTTCACAGCCTGCCCACTCCATCCCCGGCCCACCTCCACCAAATCCTAACATATCTACACCAGCTCCGACGCCTACACCTCCAACCAATACTCACCCAATGTCTACTCGGTCCAAAACCGGGTCTATGAAACCACCCGTTTACCCTACTCTTCTGACCACCTCTATCTCCCCAATCCCCACCACTTATTCGAAAGCCTTTGCCGACCCTAATTGGGTGCATGCCATGCAAACAGAATTTAATGCTTTACAGGAAAACGACACTTGGGACTTGGTTCCCCGTCCGGCTGACAGACCGGTTATTAGATGTATGTGGCTTTTTCGCCACAAATTTAAAGCAGATGGGTCATTGGAACGTTACAAAGCAAGACTGGTCGTTAATGGAAAATCACAGACAGTGGGGGTCGATTGTGATGATACGTTCAGCCCGGTAGTTAAACCGGCCACTATCAGAACTGTTCTTTCTCTGGCAGTCTCCCGTTCATGGCCTATTCATCAACTGGACGTCAAAAATGTTTTTCTTCATGGTCACTTGAACGAGACAGTCTTTATGCATCAGCCTACGGGGTTCGTTGATACCCGTCACCCTAATTTTGTTTGGAGGTTGAAGAAATCTTTATATGGCCTTAAACAGGCACCACGGGCATGGTACAACCGTTTTGCCTCGTATATTTTGCAGCATGGTTTTCGCAACAGTGCTTGTGATAACTCATTATTTATTTATACCAAGGGTGCCGACACTGCTTATTTGCTTTTGTACGTAGACGACATAGTTCTCACTGCGTCTAGTACTACTCTTTTAAATAATATTATTCAGGTCCTATCGCGGGAATTTGCTATGTCTGATTTGGGTGCTTTGCATTATTTTCTTGGGGCCAAAGTTACACGGCACCAACATGGTTTGTTTTTATCTCAATCGCAATATGCGAAGGATATTCTGGCACGGGCATCTATGACTGCATGCAAGCCTTGTACTACACCGGTGGATTTATCCGCCAAACTTAGTGCTACAGAGGGTCCATTGTTTGATGATCCTACTTTATATCGGAGCCTAGCAGGTGCATTACAATACCTCACGTTCACTCGTCCTGATATTTCGTATGCCGTGCAGCAAGTATGCTTATTTATGCCTGAGCCTCGAGAGGCTCACTTTGCTTTCATGAAGCGTATTTTTCGTTATCTCCAAGGAACTTTGGAGTATGGTCTTCGGATTGTTAAAAGCTCGTCACATGAATTAATTGCCTATTCGGATGCTGATTGGGGTGGCTGCCCGGATTCTCGGCGTTCTACAAGTGGTTATTGCACTTTTTTGGGTGATAATTTAATTTCTTGGTCTTCTAAAAGACAGGCGACGATTTCCCGTTCTAGTGCTGAGGCTGAATATCGCGGGGTCGCTAATGCCGTTGCCGAAGCCACTTGGTTACGCAATTTGTTGTGTGAGTTACATGTTCCCTTACAGAAAGCTACGGTTGTTTATTGTGATAATGTTTCAGCGGTCTACTTATCCGATAATCCAGTACAACACCAACGAACCAAGCATATCGAAATTGATATTCATTTTGTTCGAGAGAAGGTTCGTGTTGGTCATATACGGGTTCTTCATGTTCCGGCTGCACTTCAGTATGCTGATATCTTCACAAAAGGCCTTCACCATAAACACTTTTAGACTTTAGCTGCAGGATATTGTAATATTTAAGAATCTTATTTAAACTTCAATTCAATGATGATAACAAGCTGAAATGTCATCAAGATGATAGTCTCAACAGTTGGAGCACACACGCACATTATTCCTGGTAACTAATTGAAATAGGATTATTACATCACTATAGCGCGATTATGCATATACCATAGCAATAGGTTTACCAAATACTAATGTTTTTCCACCTAAGAAGCTTATCTATGACTGTGTATGAGACATGTCATGTAGACATGCATGGAAAAGCCATATTCGTGCCGAACAAGTTGAGGCATAATATTATACTATTAAATTTTAGGCAAAATAACATATGTAGTCAAAGATATTTAATGTATTTCCTACTTGACTTTGATGGCAGTATTATATAGTTTTTGGAGGGAATCCCTAGATTAAGCACATTTAATAGTTTTTAGAAGTTATTTAAAACTTTTAGTGTTGTCCATTTGAGAGAGTATCCAGCACACTTTTAGTGTTCTCTCATCTTCTTCTTTTGAAATACAGTCCAGTAAATCAAACATCAGCACAAAAAACGCCTAAATAACCAGTAATTAACAAGCAGATTAGAAACAATCACCAAACAATAACATGGCAAAAGGAACAGAGGGGAAATTTAGGTTAAAGAATATGCAAATGCAAGTAAGAAACAACCTGATCAATTGAATATTATACCGATTACGAGTAACAACTCCTGAATTGGCGTGTGATACCGACTTGCAACAATTTGTCCGGTAAATTACAACACACTGTCAATAAATCAAACATCATCAGCACCTAAAAAATCTAGTGATTGATGAGAAGCAATTAACAAGAAAAAAGGAATAGAGAAAAATTAGGTTAAAAAATGTCAGAATCGGCAAATGCATGTAAGAAACGACCTGATCGACTGAATGTGGTCGAACACATATGATGCACATTTCTGTTTCCTCCATAGCATCATGCAAGATTGAGCGTGAAACTGATGATTGAAAGGATCGTTTAGTCTTGAAGAAGAAGTGTGTGTGTGTGTGTGTGTGACAGAGAGAGTGGTAAGGTAATCGGAAAATTTACCTCTTAAGAACCCTACCACCAAACCTTATTTATTCCCAACATAAGTTGTGCAGTGAAAACCGACACACTCCCAACTTCTTGTTATTATCAATTTGAAACCTTCTATCCATAGTCCATACCTGCAATCGCAGGCTTAAGAAATCGAAACCATGCCTTGTTCAATTCGCAGGTTGAAATCAATTCAACGAGGTTCAAAACTGGGAACAATTCTAAATTGAAATAGCAATTGTTAAACCTTGTTGTTGTTCCCCTTAATCTGATGCCTGATGGATAAATTTCTTCCTACAGGTTCAGGGCTCTATCAGTCAGTTGAAATCATAGGTTCAGTTAAATTGGAAGTTGTTCTATTGTTTGTAATTGCAATGTATATGGAGTTAGTTGTGGTGGTTGACGGTGGAGGTGGTGGTGGTGGTTAAATGGTGTTTGTATTTGAACGGGGAGACGATGTTGTTTGTGGTGGTGATTTACGGTGGTTTGTGGTGGTACGTCGGTGTTATAACAGCAGTGATGATGGTGGTGGTGGTGGTTGTGTATGTTGGTGGTTGAAGAAAATGAATTTTTCTAGTAAAAGTTTGGTTGCAGGTTTGAAGGAAGAGATGAGCTAAAGGGGTGGGCCCTGTACACATAAATAAAATACTTGTTTAATAAATAATAAGGTATTTATTTATTATATTATTAATAAGGGTAAAAAGTCATTTTAGATAGACTTAGCTGGAAAATATAACGATCATCCATAGCAAGGACAACCCGAGTTTAAAAGTTACAATCACTGGGATCAACTGTTTAATTATTGAACCCTTAGGACCAAATCTACAAAAATGACAAACCACAGGGACCAACCAATATAATATTCCTGGAAGGAATACCACTACTTAAATGCTCTAGTTTAATTTCGTGTCTATAGTGAACTAAACGAACACCTATCTTGAAAGTCACTACCTTTATACCGATCAGTTGTCGGGTGGCAAACGGGGTATTAGTTGATAGCGCTATTAGGTTTGACAAACATCACACCGTGCAGGGAGCCGGACTTGAACTTTTGACCTTTACTTTGCATCAATGCCGATAGACATTGATGTGGAGCACAAAAACTTACACTGTCAGTATACGGCACCACCAGTTTAGTTGTTTAACAGTGGGTTAGCTACCCATGACATGCCTTTATAACTTTTGTATTTAAATTACTTTTCATTGAACTAAAACTGTGAACTCGCCAACTTTTTGTTAATACACTTTAGCATGCTTTGTAGGACACTAGGTACGACACACATGGGAACTTGTATCTTGGAGTGTCATTGCTTCATTAAACCGTTTTATTTTATCATGTAAAACAACTATGGGTTTTTGCCATGTCTGGGTTTTTATACTTTTAGATTCTGCTGCCAAACTTAAACTTTCCTTTTAAAAAAATAAAAATATTATCATTATTCATGTTGAATATGGTAGTTAAGTATTTATCAATTATTCTTGAATGGTTCAACATGATTAGTGACTTGATCCTGGTTTGTCACGTGACTCGCGGTAAAACCCACTATGTGGAATTTGAGGGTGTGTCAAGAAACTTGTTTACTACATAGATTGAATAAATGAAATATTAAATAGTTAGTAATTAATAGTATCAGATAATATATTATGTTTTATTGCCAACGTTTTTTAATTAACTTTCTTAAATTATTAATATTAATTAATATTAATATTAATATCTGTTAATAAATAGAGTGAAATGAACAGTGATCACTTGCGTGGCAGTTGATCTTGATGTTTTACTTTTGTGTTGGTTTGATTCTTTATTTAACACGTGTCCCCGTCTCTACAAGTTGCCCCTTTTATTCATCCCATATTTATACTTGCCTTGGTGGGGGTTTTTGAGGGTTTCTTTGCAGATCTCTCCCTTAACCGGCCCTCCTATGGTCGACCGGAACCTGGTGGTGCCAATGAGCACAAATATGTCGTCGCCTCCCTCCTTTCGTTCTGTACGTCGGCCATCGGCGATGGTTTATGCCGTCTTTCGTGTCTTGGCCTCTGTTTTTGGGCGGCGATGACAGTGGGTGATAGGTTGTGCATACGTTAGGGTTACTTTGATTGCCTGTGGTGAGTTTTGATTTTTTTTGGCTGTGATGATTTCTGATTTTTTTTTGTTGTGATGAGTTGGCGTGGCAAGGATGATGGAGGGTAGGTTTTGACCTGCAACCCACCTTGCAGCCATTATTATTGAGAACTCTGAGCCATAGAAAGGTCTGTTTCGTTTCGGAGTGGGTTTTTGCTTCGTTTTGCTGTAATTTTGTTAGATGGTTTCATGCTCCCAAGTCCCAACATATGTGTACTGTTTGTAAAATTTTAACATTGTGGATTTCCTTGAATTTGTGGACCGGCTTTGTTTTTTATATGGCTGTGATGGAAAAGTCCGAGTCAATGTATGCTAACTTCACCTGCATGATGGATTCTTAGACAAAAAGAACAAGGTTTGCTCATCGGCGGTATCATAACCGGAGAAGATGTGGGCGCCTCTTCTTCCTCGGGTTTGAAACCCGTTTTGAATTGTTGAAAATTGGTTTTGCTTTAAAAAAATAAAAGGAGATTATTTCTAAAAACCGACCTTAAAAAAACGACCCGATCATATAGACAACTTGTTGTATAATATATGGTCCAACGTGTTTGAATTTGGTGATGAAGAACGGTCGTAAGTTAACCTGGCGAGGAAAAGATGACGAACAGATGTGTAATAAACGTGCAAAAATCGATGTATAAGAGGTTATCCCAAAGAAATTCGAGAAAGTTACAGTAAAGTAAAATGGTGGTTGATTTTTTTCTTTTGATAAAATTTTGGCAGTACATCGTGCAACATGGTTGATGAAACCATCTTGAAAAGAGGTATTACATTTTTCAAAACCTTTGGCAGTACATCGGTGCACATGGTTTATGAAACCATCTTGGAAAGAGGTGTATTACATTTTTCAAAACCATTATTAAATCGTAAGAAATAATTCATCATATTTGGAGTAAAGTGCAAAAGTTGCATATATATTTCGAGTAAAGTGTTGCATACCTATAAAGAGAAAGTATAATGTACAAAAAGCCTTAACCTACATTAACGTACGACACCAAAATAGAACTTGCGTAATTAGGGTCCATGCGTGATTATCTCCAAGTTTTCAGCAAATGAACGTGCGTAATAATGTTCTAATGCGTGATTATCTTACAAAAACTGATCCCATGCGTTATTTTATGTCCCATGCGTGATTAGGGCCGGATCCGACGGTTCCCAGCTTCGCGTACGTGATGTACGATAACACTTAATGTATGTTAACCTAACCCTACCTATAAATTATTATCCCTAAATCTAGAAAAATGTTATTTTTATTTTTGGGTTCTCTGCTATAATTTCTATTTCTTTTAAAGTTAAATTTAAGAATTTCATTAATATAGTTTCGTAATTATTAATTCGGTTTATTTTCAGAAAAAGAGAAAGCTATTCATTTGATTTGTGACAAAATAATATCCACGGTTCTATTGTAATATGATGACCTTGATAATTGGGTTTGTGTTGTCATCGCTATATTACATGAGTATGTCCAGCGGGTACTCCGAGAGTGCTTGAGATTGATTTGTTGGCCGTTCAAAAAAAAAAAACATGAGTATGTGTTTAATAATTCTTAAATTCTTACATCAAAGCAAGATATTCCGCACTGTTGGGTGAAATTCGTAGAGGTATATGCCTTTGTATTAAAGGCTGATTAATCCAGCGCCTTGAAATTCATGGCGGTATATGCCTTTTCTATTAGACTATAAGGTGTGGAGGGGCTTAGGTTGGGGGTATCGCTCAACACGTGACGAGGGTGGGATCTATAAGCTAATACTAAAAAACAAGGGGTGTGGTGGGGCGTCGCTTAGCTTGGCATGGCCAGCCATGTGGAATTTTTTTTAAACAATTTAAAATTTCATTTAATAAAAACAACACACTAATTAAAATTTCATGTCGCTTAGCTTTGGGTTTTCTTGGTATTCAAAGGGGTTGTTTGGGTCGTAGCAGTGGTTATAAGGATGCATTGTAGGATGTTGTGGGTTGATTTTATAAAAAATAAAGAGATATGGTAGAAGATAAAAATTGTAAAAAATAGGTGGGTATTTATATATTAGTTTAATATGTAAATAATCTTTTTAAACTAGCCGTTTGGCAACGGCTACTTTGAACCAACCAAACAAAGCCCGTCATGTCACCCCGTCCCACGCCAGACACAATCCCCATGCTAAATGGACAATGCCATGCCCAACGCTAAGCCGGGGTTGTGTAGCCAGTGTTTAACACCCTTCACCGCCCCAACACACGCCTCACACCTCATAGTCTTAAAGGCTGATTAACCCGCCGCGAAGCGCGGACAGAAAAATCCTAGTTCAAGAAAATATATAAAGCAAATGGGTGAAATTTAATAGTTAGTAACATACAATTGTGACACGTGGTATAAACAATTAGTTTTTTTTCTTGTTGTTGAACGACAACCAGATACTTATTATTAGGTATAGAATAATAAATGAACTAGTAATTATTTATGGTTACTCATCAACTAATATAAAGTTTACAAAAAAGGTGATTATATGTTACTAAATATTAGCGTTACAAATAAATGTTAGTGTTCTATAAGATTTGTATATGGTTGAACTGTATTTTTATATTCGAGAGATTTAGACGCACATGTATGTGTTTGTGTGTTTTCTAGATGGGGTGTGTGTTAATTTAGCATTATAACCTATATTTGGGTTGATTTTGTTTTAAAGCGGTGTGCTTTTATGTGTTAGTTAATTTGTGTTTGGATTATGTATAAAAGGGAATTCCCGTACGAAGGTGAGGTAAGAAGGAGGGAGTGACAAGTGTTATTGGTAGGAAGAGTATTTTAGTATTTTTTTCAAGAGAGTTGTAGTTTATCCCTTATTCTTCAAACGGCTATAATTTTCTCATACATTAATATTTTTTTTAAATAATTATACCGTATTTACAAGCATTTCTTTCTCTTTAATTCGAGCAACATATTGTTATAGTTTTCATAAAAAAATTATCAGATTTTGAATACCCATTACGTGATTACGTGATTTTGAATACACATTACATGACTACGTGATTAATGAATACCCATTACGTGATTGCACATTCAACATAAATCATTACACGTCAATATAAATTCATTACGTGATTACACATTCAATATAATTTGTTTTAAATTAGTATGGTAATTCTTAGATCTTGATTAGTCGTTATTTATAAATTAGTATGATAATTTAAACTTATTATTTGTAATACAATGGTTCGTATCCATTGGTTATGGAGATTAAGTAAAAAAATGGAAAACACCAAAGCGTACCAATGCGGTAAAATACCAAAAAACCGGTATCAATACCGGTACCGTATGTCACACCCCCAAAATACCACATACGGAAACACCACGGGACGTGTGACGTACCAGGATCCAGCCACCAATCACATTGAACTATAACAAGATATTAAATAAAAGTTTCCATTTATTTCATAAAGTAATTTCAAATCACAACTAAAAATCCATACGTTCAGCGGAAGCATAATGTAACCCGTTATTCAAATGTTTCAAAACAAAAGTACGAAACCAATGAACATGTATCCAAGAGACTCGACCCATGACCACTCCAGCACTCCCAGATAGCAAGTTCCATAACCATGACTCTAACGACCTGCAAGCATGCAGACAAGTGTATCAGACAACGCTGGTGAGTTCAAAGTTTGTTAAAACGTTTAGTTACCCAGTATAAGCTTTAAGTACTTCAAAACACAATGTCGTTAATAACTCGATTACCGCAAGATGGCTCCAGATTATTTGCCCTTCCCCAATGCTCTATCAAACATTGGTCGAGTGGTTAAGGTAATTAGTTCACGACCGTCCTCCCCGGTACGGTGTGAGGGTGCCAAACCTAATAGCGCTATCAACTAATAACCCTGTTGCCTCCCTGGCAACTAATTCGGTATATGATGGGACTTAAGTGATAGATATGAGTGTATTAACCAACATCCCAAGTTTAACATTCCAGTTAAACCCATTTACCCAATATTCCTCCCCGGAATAATTACCAGATGTCCCTCCCTGGGACGCATGCTTGAAAAAGAGCAGTGAACTCACCTTGGTTTGCTCGGTAAGACTAATTACTTGTTTAGACTTAATCAGCCGGGTCCTATTTAAGTTACCCACAACAGTTAGGATCTCAACAGCTTTTCATACAAGAAATCATAACACACATCATGCATTCTAGGGCATCATATAATTCATCAGTTAGCCATACAACATATCAACACGTAACCAATTTAACTCATCGATCCTACACTTGTGCGATCAGTGTTTAGTTGTGCGGCCTAACAATACTTGTGCGATTGGGCTCGAATTGTGCACCAGTTATATTGTTCATGGACCTGTGTATGTGGCCCAATGAGAAGTCCAGCCCAACCACTCAACTTGTGCGACCAGACTACCCTTGTGCGACAGGACCATGCTTGTGCGATTGGATCCTCTTGTGCGACTGGACCACTTGTGTGACTGGACCACTTGTGCGACTGGACCACTTGTGCGATCAACAGTCAATTATGCAATCAGCCTTGCTTGTGCGACTGAGCTCATCCCAACTCAGGTGATGCAACCCAACTCAGTTTAGTGGCCCAACAATTGTGCGATTGTGTGGTTTAACAAATCTAGAACATAATCTTAATTTTAGAAATAAGGCCAATCAGTTACATAACTTGGTAACCAACTCCTTAATTTATGCAAACCCAATTTTATCAAATCCACAGTCCCTATTCGAATCAAATGGTATGAAAAACTCTAGAACAAAGTAACAATCCATCAACATTGATATACTCTTACCACTAAATCTGATCATAGTTGGTTTATAAATTTTATCACACAACCTCCTAGTTCATCGATTTAATGTTTGCTAACATATGTGTGCCTTAACTTCCCTAATCCATCGTTAGATCATCAAGGCAGATTCATTAACCACATCATATAACATAGTTCGTACACATAATTCATACAAATGCTTAACCCTTTTGATCATTATCCTACTCACAACAAATCGCATGCAACCTAAAGAACTTGTCGAAGATTAGAATGAGCATAAACACTAACCAAGGTTGCTTGAGATGTGCTAGCATAGAAGGAAGAAGGCTTTGAAGGGGCTTTGTCGAGTCCTCAAGGTTGCCGTCCCTTGTGGTGACTGGAATGGAGTTTTAGGGTTTTCAACAAGTTGGAAAGAAATTATGTGAAGGCTCTCATGTTTACATGCGTACAAAAGAATAGAGGGGGATGGGCCGGGTTTGGTTTGGGCCGAGAATAAGGAAGATGTGCGATTAGAATAGAGATGCGGGGTTCGAGGCTTCATGCGGCCCATATAATTACAAAACCCACAATATCCAAACACATTACAACCACTGAATTATCATCGAACGTAATAGTTTTTGTTAACGTACACATAAGTTATGATATGAAAACAAACGTATAAGAACGGCAAAACACGAGTTATCACATCATCCCCAACTTGAAAGAAATTTCGTCCCGAAATTTGATAAGTAGTATCAGAGGAGTGAAGTGATATCAGGATAAGTAGATCAAGATGATTGTGGATTTTCCTCAGGTGCCACATCATCCCCAACTTGAAAGGGAATTTCATCCCGAAACTCACTCGTTGCGTCAGGATTAGATTGGTCAGTTGGGAATAGTTGAGGATACTTGTGTAACAACCCTCAAAAACGCCCTAAAAACGCTCCGTAAGTAAAAACCCAAGCCCGTATATCTTTCCTTTTTATAAAAATCCAAGAAAACAAGAAAATTTATTTGTCGCGGGGCTCGACAGAGTTAAGGAAAGTCTTCGCGGGGCGCGACAGCCCTGGAATCTCTGGATAAGTATGTGGGACACGTGTCGTTACACGTGTCAAGACTACTCGATGACTCAGCCGACATAGACTCCCTCGCGGGCCACGAAGGAGAAGCAGATGTGCGTCGTAGGCCGCGACTCGCCCCAATGTCAGCCTATATATTGAGGTTTCCAGCTTCATTTCAAATCGTTCAATTCTTTTCTTTCTCTTGTTCTCTTGTTCTGTCATTCTAATGTCAGAACTTCTAATCCCCGAAACTCTGCTCGTTATCAGGGTAATAACTCTAATCACGGACACGGTACTATATCCGATTGATTGAAACTGATCCAACGGATGTTTAAGTACTGCATGTATACGGCTATACTTTGTCATTCGTTGTGAGTTTTGATCTTGTGATTATCGTTAAAGTCAAATTGAGTTAATACACTAATGCGAGTTCCATTGTATCTAGAAATTAGAACTCATAACCCGAAGGCTGCTAAACCAGAATACTTAATGATTAAGTAAACTTAATAATTAAAGACAACTTAATAGTTAAGTAAACTTAATGGTTAAGTAAACTTAATGGTTATGTGAAACTTAGCAGTTAAGAAAACTTAGCGGTTAAGAAACTTAATAGCTAAGGAAACCTAACAGGAAAGGAAACTTAGCAGTTAAGCAAGCTAAGTAAGTTAATTAATCAGCTAATTACGTTATTTAATTAATCGGCTAAGTAAATTATTTGATTAAACCGTTAAGGAAAATAAATCAGTTAAGTAAGATTAATTAAGCTAAGTAAGATTAATTAATCAGTTAAGTAAGATTAATTAACTAAGTAAATTAAACACCTAAATAGATATACATGAAAATAGATATATATGAGTAAGGTGCAAGAGGATATATATGTGGGTAGGAAGCTTCCTAGAAAATGTATAGGTAACTTCCTAGAAAAGTATATAGGAAACTTCCTAGAAATTTCATACTCCTTACCTATAAATAGAAAGCTTAGGATTCATTTTTCTTTGCTCATTTCTTCTATTTTTCTCTCTATACGTTGGTGTTCTTACCAAAAATCACCGATACGATATTCTATCCGATCGATTCGGAAACCAACTAACGAATGCCAAAGTGCTGTCTAAATAAGACTATACTTTGTGAATTTCGTTAAGGTTCTGATCTCGTGACCATCGTTAGGTTTGATTGGGTTTAACACTAATACGTATTCCACTCTGTTAAACTAAATGTTTAACTACCAGAAACTCTGCACTATACACTTACAATCAAAATAGATGCTTAGTTATCAGAAGACTTAGAATCAGGAGGCATGTTAAATTAAGACTATATGCTAACAAGGCGAGTCATTCTCTTTTTACTAAATTGTTTCCAAAACCCTATTTATTTTCAAAGTTATAATTACAGGGATAAGTCTTTGTAGTCTTCAATTACAGCCGGTATGTGGGGTTTTGTATACATTACTTGATAATCGTCACCATTAGACAACGGGTTAGCCAATGGGTGATATGACCATAGTCACAGAAACAAGTCGAGTGACAAATACCGTTGGGTAATTGGTTGATATATAAACATTGTAATCGCTCTTAATACTGTGAATTATAACAAACGTGTTTGTGTACAAAAATGAATGAACTCACCAGTATTTCCTGCTGACCAAATGTTTTTAAAACGCGTTTCAGGTGATTACAATAGATCGGAATAAGAGTTGGATACGGCACCAAAAAGGCTTAAAGAAGTGGCTTATTTTATCATTAAATTGAATTAAGAAAATCTGTTTATATAAATACCAGAAAATCTTAACTCAAGATTTTATGTTATCTTTGATGGCGACCACAGAGAAATTTATGAAGACTGGTCTATAGTCAAAAGTTATGTTGACAAAACTGACTATCCCTTCAAAAAATTTGGGTCATTATTACAAGCCCAACAAGAAGCCACCCGATATTCAACAAACTTCGGGAAAAAAGAAATACCTTTAAAGGTGCAAGCCCAGAACTAGTTTCTCTAGCATTTTCTGCTGGATTAGCGAAGTTCATTTACCCTTCTCCTAATTTACTTGAAATAAGTACTTTATCTGAAGGAATGAAGAAAGCCATAAAAATTTTCGAAAGAAAATTGCCACTGCAAGAGATGCAAATATCTTCATCAAGTGTAGTTCTACACTCCCAGACTGGTATCAAGGAAAAACCTTTCCAAGTTACCATCATTTAGAAATTGGTATCGCCAAAACAAGAACGGTCAATCCTTCAAGGGTGATAAAGGAAGACTATGAAGACTATGAAAAATGGTTAAATATCAGGACAAAAGGATTTTTACAAATCCTAGAAAACCTACAAAAAATTAAAGCAGGAAGCTTTAATAAAGAAAATTATTGCAGCACCAACTGCATAATTACTAGCTATAGTGGAACCCCATTACCACTACATGAAAAAGAAGCTCTAGAAAGGATGGAGCAACACATTATTTTTAATAAAATAGAGGCAGGTCACGCCACTAAAGAACAACTTTGCCAAAAGTTACAACACACATTTGAGAACCATCAGTGCGAATACTGCAAAGCATCTTCTTCAGAAGAAAACAAAAACCCTACTGAAAAAAAGACAGTTATTCTTCAGATGAAGACACTTGAGAACTGGACCCGACACATGGGTATATCGATTAAATAAACGTCATCCATGACGATTGAAGAAGGGCTATAATGGTCTTTTGTAAAATTCACTTCTACTATATAAATAAGTTGAATTCTTTAAGTTGAGGCATCCCCATCTCTCGTATCATTTTCCTTTTCCAACTTTGTATTTTGTAACAAACATGTGTGGAAGTGAGTAGTCTCCTTGCTAAAGGAGAATATTATGTAAATATCAAAAAGTTCTTCCCTAGGGAAACACAGTTATGAATAAAAATATCAGCTTCCTTTTTATCCATTAGTTCATCTTTAAAATTTTACAAAACCTGGAGCCCTGGAGCCACAAAAGTACCGTTTAGGCAGGAGGCCGTAGGAAAAAATTGGTTGGGTTAGTCACTTGGAAAAATCAACTTAAAGATTTACCTAGTCGGATAAAGAGGAAAGGTATGTTCTATTCTAACTGTTAAATTACTTCGAAATATTTATGTTAATATCTCCTTAAGCATTTTTATAAACATATGTTTTCCATAAACATACACAAACAAAAATCGATTAATTATTATCGAAATTAAATGATTTACTCAATCAAAAATGTTGGTAGTAACTACAAACAAATGAATTTCGTAAATTCAAAATCATGAATTCTATATTCAAAGGAATGATTAAATTCAATATCATGTGCTCTACGATAAATTTTGGTATCAAATTCCAAAATTATAAAACATTAGCACATGGGGAAGGTTGTCATCTCATCTTTGTCATGTTACAATGATTCGAAGGCAATTTATTTTTGTCATCTATGTCATGTTCTTTGTCATGATTCCGCTTTTGGTATCAAGGCAAATACTAGCACATGGAAAGCTATCACATGGAAGGCGTAGCCAACAAAGATGACATCTTTAGTCATGATATTTGTCATGTTATCATTTTTGTCATGTTATCATCTAACTAATAATGATTCCGCGTTTGGTATCAGAGCCATGGTGCTCTTTTTGAAAAATAAGATATTTCTTAAATTTTAAATGGAAAATAAAAATCTCTTTAAAAATGATTCAGATGAGTCAGAAGAAATGACTGAAGTAATAAACTTTAGTGAAAACGAAAGGGGTTTTGTATCAGATTACATGATTAATTCTGATCAAGTAACAAAAATCAGCAAGCTTAAATTCAAGCTTAACACTGCTGTTAGTAACTGAGAT
This sequence comes from Helianthus tuberosus, assembly GCA_030545235.1. Classification (NCBI taxonomy): domain Eukaryota; kingdom Viridiplantae; phylum Streptophyta; class Magnoliopsida; order Asterales; family Asteraceae; genus Helianthus; species Helianthus tuberosus. Next base: position 52,177,018 of record CM060364.1, read on the forward strand.
TCTTAATCTAACAGTACCTACCAAAAACCATTTTTGCAATCGAAACTAGAAAAATAGGTTTTTCCTCTTAAGAGAGTTAATAGTTCCTGCTTACACGGAAGATTATGGCTGTCTCCTTTAGTAGCTGCATTAATTGATTTATAGTTTACAACCATGCGTTTTTCCCTCTTCTTTTTTCAGCTTCATTTTCAACTAAGAATGCTGAAGACATGTGAGGTGATTTACTTGGAATAATTAACTTTAAATCAAGTAATTCCTTAAGTTGTTTATTAAATTCTTCTCTGTCCTGTGGACTGTACTTCATAGGTTTTACCCTGATAACAGTTTTCGGATCTATAAGTTCTATTGATGCTTTCATCCATTTTTTGGATTTTTCAGGATCAATAGGATTTTCTGAACAAACTTTTTCAAGTAGTTCTTCAATTTTTTGAAATTTTTGTATTTCAAGTAAAAATATTATTTCTACTTTTATAACCTCTTGAGCTATATTAGTTCCAGGAATTTGTTTTATCTTTGAATCTTTTTTCATGGATTCAAGAAAATTTGGTTTTCCGATTTAAAAAGCCTTTGTAACCTTTTTAATCAAAATCATTTCTTGATCAGGATGAAAAGATACTCTGTCTAACCATTGAGTGAAAGGTCCATAAAGTTGACATAAATTATTTCCAAGAAGTAAATCCATACCTGAATCTTGTTGATAGATAGTAGGAATGGTAAATGGTTCTCTAGAAAAATAGATTATAAGATTCCTACAAACCTTATCTAACTTAATGACTTCTTTGTTAGCAATTATTACCTTAATATCTTTGGGAGTGTTTTCCCATAGATCATTAGGAATTATGTGTTTGCTTGCTAAACAAAGACTTGCCCCTGTGTCTACATAACAATGTAGGGCGACTGTTTTATATCCTTTGAAAAAGATTTTTCCTTTGATATAAATTGAATTTGGATTAGTTATATTTGAATAAACTAATTCAAAACAATGAGTTTTATGATTCTCTTCCCCCCAACTAAAAGAGTGGATAGAATTCATTCTGAGTCTTCTGTTAAAGAATCAGATGATGACAAGTTGTCTAGTATTTCTAATGCATATACTTGCGTATACCCATCAAAAATATTTTCAGAAGGAAAATATCCCTCAATTTCGGCTTCCGAGATAATTTTTAACTTTTCCGGAAATTTTTGTCTGTTGGGACATTCGTTGGCATAATGTCCTTCTTCAGAACATATCCAGCAATGACATTTTTTCTTCCCTTGAGTACAGACCTTAGGTTTTTCTTTAGAAAAATATTTTCCTGGTGAAAATTTTCTTTTCTTGGTTTTCCAAAAACGTTTTTTAGTTTTTGTTTTATATTTATTTTTATATTTCTTTTTGAAATAACCTTTATCTTTTGTTGGTTCACAGCCAAAAGATAATTGTGGTAACTCAGCGAGCCTTTTACAACAGTTTTTATTAAAACGTTTTAACTGTTTTTGTTTATTAGAAAGATCACAATAGGATGCAATTTCTTCTTTAACAATTCTTGTAGCAAACCCAAGGGAATGCATTGTAAATTGATTCTTTTCTTTATTTCATCGCTCTTTTGCCTTTTCTCCGACGATGGGAATTTTCATTAGATAAGCATCAATCCAAGAATGGAATTCACCTGTGCCTAATTTATGTAAATTTGTTTCATAAAGACAAGTGAAATCGTCTAAATGACATATGTCACAAAGCTGTGCTTTAGCAAGATTTTGTCTTGTTTTTTCTAGCATTTTTTGATTTTCTCGGTCTTTATCTGTTATGAGGTCGAGACCTAAAAACATCATGTATATTCCATTTATAATTTGATCAAAAAGATCCTCACCATGCAAATCTTCACTCCAGGTTGTTACTTTTATGAAGTTTTGAACTATTCCTGCAGACTTATGTTCAACTAATAATAACAAAGCCTTAGCATGAGAGAACTCTTCTGGATTAGTCTGAATGATTAGACTGATCTCAGTGTTCCATTTATCAATTACCTCTTTTCTTTTGTCGAGGTTAAAGATACAATCAATTTTAATAGTATTAATAGTAGTTGAACTACCATTGTCATTACTATTAGAATCAGGTATACCTTTATGATACGGCATGGAAAATTCTGTATTCTTTTTTCTATTAGAACGCCTGTTACTTCTGCTAGTAGAGGCATTATTTACTCTCTGTCTTGGAGACATTTCCATATCTGAAGAACTTTCTTCAGTTTCGGGTTCTTCTTTCTTTAAAGGAGAGATCCTTGGTTCTTCATTTTTTAAAACAAAGATTCGTTCTTTATTTTCAGAAAAATATCTTTCATTTAAGATTTTATCTTCAGAAAACTTTGGTTCACATTCTTTGTCATCTAAAGTAATGAGATTAACAAGTTCTTTTATCTGTTCAACTGGAAGGGTATCCAATTGTTCATCTAAAATTTGCTCCAATCTTTGAGTGATAGAGCTCATTTTACCCGCAAGATATGATTTTCATGACAAAACATGTCATTCATTTTGTCTTTTGGAAAGAAAGTTTTAAATATTTAAAACTAGTCATGTAGGTGGTTCAGGTGGTCCAAAAGGCCATCATGATAATGCATTGGGACTTTTAGAACTTTCTAGAGATGGATTTCCAACGTTGAAGTTTGGAAATGAATATTTTTGAAAGCTTTTTTCATTTTCAATTTTTTCTATTTGCTTTTCAGGCATAAAAGTTTTTGAATTTATTTTTTCATCAATTTTGTTTGAAACATCTTTGATGATTTTTGCAGCAGTTACCTCAAGATTTTCGTTGGTAGATAGACTTTCTACCTTGCTTATTAAATCTTTAACATGTTCTTCTATTTTTAAAAGAGTAGTCATGTTGTAGATATTATTGTTTTCTTAGTTTTAAGCTCAATAATTTTTTGCTTAGAAGCAATAATGTTTTTCTTAACAACTTTTATATTAAGATATCTTGTTTTATGGCTTAGCATAAAATTTTCTTCTATTTGCTTTATTTTAATAAAAGAATTTTGTATATCAGCCTCTTCATAGGTGATTTGATCATCAAGATATTGTAGATATTCTGAAATTGGTTTTGAAGACATTATTCTCCAACAACTCCTTTTAAAATTTCTCCATACCTGTCTATTCTTTCTGACAAAGATCGAATTAATTGTTCGGTATTACTCGATTCTCTTATTTGTAAAGAGTTTCCAGCATAACTGTGTCTAGGTTTTGATACTAGAATTTGTTTATTTCGTGCAATATCTATTGCCAAATTTTCTTGTAATTGTGATGGTTCAGCGAATTTGCTGCCTTCAACAATTCCAATTTCTGAGAAAATATCCTCAATTGTTATGCTTTCTTTTTCTTTGTATTCAATCGAATGAGTGCTATTGGTTAAAGCATATGAGATTAAATAATTAATCGTAAAAACTTTATTTCCTGGTTCCATAAGATCAGTTTTTCACACTGATGTATAAAACTTAGAGTTTTGTCGAAATCCTTTGATCTCGACGTAAAGCAAATTTAGGATAGACAGTAAACATAAATTTACCATATGCTAAATTTCCTTGAATTTCTCCAAGAAGAGCGTCTTGCCTATTGATAATTCTATTATCAACAAGGGCCATTTTTATAGGAAAATTAATTCCATCTCTAAACTGTGCTTTTAGGAGAATTTTGACAGCTCCTATATGTACCATATTGAGAGATTTTCTCAATTCTGGTTTAATATGTAAAAGCTATTTTGCTATTTCTCCCTTTGTTAGGAGTATCAAATAAATTTCTCCAGATGTATTTTTTATGTCTACTGAAAGTTCTTCAATGTTAAAACAATAAAATATTTTTTTTTTTTTTTAGAAAAAGCTCTAGAAACTAAACTTTGTAAAGTTTTTGGTTGATTAAAAACTTGTTTTGTGTCAAGCTTGAATTTAAGCTTGCTAATTTTTGTTAGTTGATCAGAATTAATCATGTAATCTGATACAAAACCACTTTCGTTTTCACTAAAGTTTATTACTTCAGTCATTTCTTCTGACTCATCTGAATCATTTTTAAAGAGATTTTTATTTTCCATTTAAAATTTAAGAAATATCTTATTTTTCAAAAAGAGCACCATGGCTCTGATACCAAAGGCGGAATCATTATTAGTTAGATGATAACATGACAAAAATGATAAGATGACAATTATCATGACTAAAGATGTCATCTTTGTTGGCTATGCCTTCCATGTGCTAGCTTTCCATGTGCTAGTATTTACCTTGATACCAAAAGCGGAATCATGACAAAGAACATGACATAGATGACAAAAATAAATTGCTTTCGAATCATTGTAACATGACAACGATGAGATGACAACCTGATGACAACCTTCCCCATGTGCTAATGTTATATAATTTTGGAATTTGATACCAAAATTTGTCGTATAGCACATGATATTGAATTTAATCATTCCTTTGAATATAGAATTCATGATTTTGAATTTACGAAATTCATTTGTTTGTAGTTACTACCAACATTTTTGATTGAGTAAATCATTTAATTTCGATAATAATTAATCAATTTTTGTTTGTGTATGTTTATGAAAAACAGATGTTTATAAAAATGCTTAAGGAGATATTAACATAAATATTTCGAAGTAATTTAACAGTTAGAATAGAACATACCTTTCCTCTTTATCCGACTAGGTAAATCTTTAAGTTGATTTTTCCAAGTGACCAACCCAACCAATTTTTCCCTACGGCCTCCTGCCTAAACGGTACTTTTGTGGCTCCAGGGCTCCAGGTTTTGTAAAATTTTAAAGATGAACTAATGGATAAAAAGGAAGCTGATATTTTTATTCATAACTGTTCTTCCCTAGGGAAGAAGTTTTTGATATTTACATAATATTCTCCTTTAGCAAGGAGACTACTCACTTCCACACATATTTGTTACAAAATACAAAGTTGGAAAAGGAAAATGATACGAGAGATGGGGATGCTAAACTTAAAGAATTCAACTTCTTTATATAGTAGAAGTGAATTTTACAAAAGACCATTATAGCCCTTCTTCAATCGTCATGGATGACGTTTATTTAATCGATATACCCATGTGTTGGGTCCAGTTCTCGAGTGTCTTCATCCGAAGAATAGCTGCCTTTTTCAGTAGGGTTTTTGTTTTCTTCTGAAGAAGATGCTTTGCAGTATTCGCACTGATGGTTCTCAAATGTGCGTTGTAACTTTTGGCAAAGTTGTTCTTTAGTGGCTCCATCCTTTCTAGAGCTTCTTTTTCATGTAGTGGTAATGGGGTTCCACTATAGCTAGTAATTATGCAGTTGGTGCTGCAATAATTTACTTTATTAAAGCTTCCTGCTTTAATTTTTTGTAGGTTTTCTAGGATTTGTAAAAATCCTTTTATCCTGATATTTAACCATTTTCATAGTCTTCATAGTCTTCCTTTATCACCCTTGGAGGATTGACCGTTCTTGTTTTGGCGATACCAATTTCTAAATGATGGTAACTTGGAAAGGTTTTTCCTTGATACCAGTCTGGGAGTGTAGAACTACACTTGATGAAGATATTTGCATCTCTTGCAGCTGCAATTTTCTTTCGAAAATTTTTGATGGCTTTCTTCATTCCTTCAGATAAAGTACTTATTTCAAGTAAATTAGGAGAAGGGTAAATGAACTTCGCTAATCCAGCAGAAAATGCTAGAGAAACTAGTTCTGGGCTTGCACCTGGACAAAAGATAATAAGACTTTTAGTAGCCTTGTCTTCTGTGTAAATATGTTCGAACTCGAAATCGTTTTGGCTTAGGGCTCTAGCCTTTGACCAAATTGTTCTAAATTCGTCTAAAGATATAATATATTTTTCTTCTTTCTTTTCATTTATTGTTGGTTTTGAGAAAGTGTTGTTTCTGAATTCAATGACCCTTTCTTTTTTCTTGGGCTTCAAAGGTTCAGAAAAAATGGTTACCTTTAAAGGTATTTCTTTTTTCCCGAAGTTTGCTGAATATCGGGTGGCTTCTTGTTAGGCTTGTAATATTGACCCAAATTTTTTGAAGGGATAGTCAGTTTTGTCAGCATAACTTTTGACTATAGACCAGTCTTCATAAATTCCTCTATGGTCGCCATCAAAGATAACATCAAATCTTGAGTTAAGATTTTCTGGTATTTGAGTGACTTGAGAGTAACTTGGTCTGAGAGAGACCTTTTCAGTTTTTGGCAAACTGTCAGCCATCAACGGATTTGATATGCCTTTACCAGAGCCGTTTGCTTCTGGGCTAGATGAAGATTTTAGTTCTTCATTTACTCTATTTTTGCTTTTTTCCAAAGCAACAGGAGTAAACGGACTTGATTTTTATTTACCCTTTGCCGTTTGAGGGGGAATAGATTCAGATTGTTTCCGTGCGGATTCCTGCTCTGAATTAGCAGTTGATTCTAGACTTTCATCATAGAGAGCTATCTGATCTCGAATAGCTTTTAATTCTATCAAAAGAATTTTTTCTTTTAGGCGTAAAGCCTTTAAATTCTCCATTTCTTTTTTCAAAAATAAGCTTTTCTTTTGTGAAAGTGATAGGAGATGCCTTTGTTTGAAGGGTGTGTGCTCCTTAAATAGGCATGAAAAGCATTTAAATATAGAAAAATATTTGAAATACGTATTTGTTTATGTATTTTGAAAATCTCGTGTCAAGCAATCAGCTATCACGTTTTTGGATCCTTCAAGATGCTCGATATTGAAAGAATATCTTGAAAACCACATCTGCCATCTGACAAGACGGCCTTGTTTATTATCTCCTGAAATTTTTGTTTTCAAAAAATAAGTAAAATTTTTATTATCTCTCCTGACTAGAAATTTTACAGGAGTAAGATAAATAGAAAATTTAGAAATAGTGTTTTTACCGCAAGTAATTCTTTTTTATTACTCTGGTAATTTTTTTTCGGCCTGTTTAAAGCTTCCAGAAGTATACTTACATATTTCTTCTTTTTCGGTTGTTCTGGCCGTCAGAACTCCTACCCAATAATCATGAGAAGCGTCTGTTTCTATGATTAAAAATTCATTTTCTTTTGGAAGATAGTTTAGGAAAACTGGTTAGGTTTTTCTTTATCTTTTTGATATAGTCTACATCGGATTGTTTCCATTCACATATATAAAAATAAGATTAATATCGAGTGGGCCGATGGCCCACATATCAGATATTAAACTGATAAGAACAGATACTACACTTGATCTTAGCCAAAAGGCCGAGAAAGGTATGCTTTTTCTCTTCTGGGGACGCTGTTTATATAGCCAGTCCATTCATTTTTGTATTCTTCATTCAGAAAATGTGGGACTGTATATGACTTTTGCCCTATGGGTGTTTTATATCTCAGAATTTAATACCATAAGTATTGCCGATTAATATCTAGTAAAACTAACCTCTGTCAGCAAGTACATCCCAATCCATTGAAGGATTTTTAAGTTGGTTCAAACATGGTTAAAAAACATACGGTTATAAAAAAGACTAAAATTTGCAGGGTTACCATGGTCGGGAAAATAATTCAGCAGTACCTTCTCAACGATATTCACATTAAATAGTTGGCATGTTCCTGAAGATTTTCAGAAATTCCTAGCTCAAATATCTTGTTGATATGCAGAAGTGCCGAAAGGCACTACAAGATAAAAATAAAAGAGTTTATGGTCTGTAAAAGTCGATGATCATTATTTACGAAAGAAAGCCCTATAAATAGGGATAACTACAATGCCAGCCTAACTCTAATGTAGGAAATACAATCTCAATACAAATACAATTGATCATCTATCTAAACCATATATATCTCTTAATAAAACAAATAAATAATATATATCGGCTAAGACTCCCCCGCAGTTTAAGCGGGCGGTGGACAGACGCTCAAGCTGGATCTAAAATACTGAAATAACTAACGAGCAAGCCCCTTGGTAAAGATGTCCGCAAACTGTAAGGCTGAGGGCACATGTAACACGCGAATATGGCCGACGCGGACTTTTTCACGAACAAAATGAATATCTATCTCGATGTGCTTGGTCCGTTGATGCTGGACAGGATTGACTGACATATAAACGGTGGAGACATTATCACAGTAAATAACAGAGGCCTTCCGAAGAGGAAGATGCAGCTCAAGGAGTAGGTTGCGAAGCCAAGTTGCTTCAGCAACAGCATTCGCTACGCCCCGGTATTCGGCTTTAGCACTGGAGCGAGAGATCGTCGGCTGCCGTTTAGAGGACCAGGAAATTAAATTATCACCGAGAAAAACACAATAACCGCTAGTAGAACGACGAGAATCGGGACACCCACCCCAATCAGCGTCAGAATAGGCCACCAAAGAGTGAGTATTGGACTTACCAATACGAATACCATAATCAACCGTGCCCTGTAAATATCTTAAAATACGCTTCAGAAAAGCAAAATGAGGATCCCGTGGGGCATGCATGAAGAGGCAAACCTGCTGAACAGCATATGAAATGTCCGGGCGCGTAAATGTAAGGTACTGCAATGCACCAGCCAGACTGCGATGTAAGGTAGGATCATGAAAAAGAGAACCATCAGAAGCACTAAGTTTAGTGGATAAGTCAACGGGTGTCATGCATGGTTTACAAGAGGACATGGAAGCACGTGAGATGATGTCCTTAGTATACTGGGCTTGGTCTAAGAAAAGACCGTTAGATGTCCGTGTAACCTTGATTCCCAAAAAATGATGCAGTGGGCCTAAATCGGTCACGGTAAACTCTCGAGAGAGCATGCGAATAATATCCTGTAATAACTCATCCGAGGAGGCAGTGAGAACAATATCATCAACATACAGAAGTGAATAAGTTGTATGTGTGCCCCGATAGTAGACAAACAACGAGTTGTCACACACACTGCTACAAAATCCCTGTGATAAAATATGAGTAGCGAACCTGGTGTACCATGCCCTAGGGGCCTGCTTAAGACCATAAAGGGATTTTTTCAACCTACACACAAAATTAGGAAAACGCCTGTCGACAAATCCTGGTGGTTGATGCATAAATACGGTTTCGTTCAAATTCCTATGCAAAAGGGCGTTCTTGACATCCAGTTGATGGATAGGCCAAGAACGACAAACAGCAACAGACAATACGGTGCGTATAGTAGCCGGTTTCACAACCGGGCTAAAAGTGTCCTCACAATCAATTCCCCCTGTTTGAGAATTCCCATTAACCACTAAACGTGCTTTATAGCGTTCAAGTGACCCATCAGATTTAAATTTGTGGCGAAAAATCCACATACAACGAGTTACCGGGTGATCAGATGGTTTAGGAACCAACTCCCATGTATCATTTTCCTGTAAAGCACTAAACTCAGCCTACATAGCATGTAATCAATGGGGGTCGGCAAAGGCCCTGGCATAAGAAGTGGGAATCGGAGAAATTGAGGTGGAAAGCAAAGTACGGTGGGCTTTCGATCTGGTGGTCATTGGGTGGGTGTTAGTGGAGATAGGAGGCTGGGAAGGAACAGTCGTAGGCTGTTGGTTGGGCTGGAATGGAGCCGTAGGCTGTTGGTTGGGCTGGAATGGAGCCGTAGGCTGCTGGTTGGGCTGGAATGGGGTTGTCGTAGCAGTATGGGGCGGTGGGGCTGTGGTGGGGGGTTTCGGGCGGCGTTGGTAGGTATGTATGATGGGTGTGTCACACCCCAACCGATGGCGGAATCATCGGGGCGCGGCACTAGGCGAATCAGATTGCTCAGGAGAATCCATAACAACTATTAGCGACAATATTAAATGCGTTCATTATCCCATACTAATAAACAATTACAGTCACATAAGTTATCACAGATTTTGTGTTCTCTCGAACAATACAAATCCGACAACCTAGATTTTTGTTAAGTTTCTAGACTTCCTAGCTTGATTTGATGTAGTCTGCGTCTAAACCTGCAACATACGTTAAAATAAAGTCAATACAAAAGTATTGGCGAGTATACAGGTTTGATATGTAATAGCATAATAGATTTAAAAGTGCTGCGAATCTCCTACACACATAAGCGAGATACACGACATACATACTCACAAAACCGATACTACCAGCTAAGTCCTCGATGCTCGAATACGCAATGGCAAACTAGACCCCGTCGGGCGCAATAGTACTATACTAGTCATGGTGGGACATCGCGAGTATAAGTCCTAGCACATATGTAACTAGCATCACGTATAACTATGCACGTAAGTCATTCGCAAGTGATAAGTAGTTTAAGCATTTGATATAATTCGATTTGATAGCAACGTATGTTACACCCAAAAGTGCAAAAGAAAAAAGGGTTAAAGTATACTCACAGTGCGTGTTCAACAAGTAAACACAACTTGATTGGATTGATTGAGAGCGCGTCTGAGATTTTCCTGATTACAGGTTGATAGCATAAGCGCCGAACAATGCGTTAAACGGTGGCGGGGAAACAAGTGTCGAATGGTAATCCGACAGGACGGCTGTCTGATCGATAGGATAGGATGGATGTCCGATAGGACGGCTGTCCGATCGATAGGATAGGATGGTTGTCTGATAGGACGGCTATCTGATAGGACGGCTGTCTGATCGTTAGGATAGGTTGGCTGTCCGATAGGACGGCTGTCCGATCGATAGGATAGGATGGTTGTCCGATAGGACGGCTATCCGATAGGACGTCTATCCGATAGGACGACTGTCCGATCGTTAGGATAGGTTGGCTATCCGATAGGACGGCTGTCCGATCATTAGGATAGGTTGGCTGTCCGATCGATAGGATAGGATGGCTGTCCGATAGGACGGCTGTCCGATCGGACGGCACTCCGTCCCAACGATCTGGTCGTCTTTGGCACCTGATTATTTTTGAAGGTTTTACAGTTTTGATCGAGACGGTGTTATGACTTGCTAGACAACAGTAACCCCATCTCTAACCAAGTGACCCGATCAGACAGGAATCACCCAAATCTGACCGGTTTACTGGTTCATGACGGTCATTCTGGGTTATCCCGAAATTGGTCATCTGTTTGATAGAAACCAGATCTTGAACCAGCGCAACACTAAGTATGAGTAGAAGGTCGGTACAAGCTCCGATTCTATCGGTTTTGAGTGCACTAAGTGTAAAAGAGTTGAAAGAAAGCTGGAAAACCATCTTTCAATCCTTTTAACCATGATTACGTGTAATTCTATGCGAGTACATTGTCTAATCTTGTGGAAATTCTTCAGATCTGAGTTGTTCTTGGTGGAATGAGGCCAAGGCTTGAAGTTCATAAGAACTCCATGATGACATCATCCTAGAACACCTCAAATCCATTGATTTCACGGTTAAAAGTTGAGATTCAAAAGATAGAAAGGTGGAGGAGTGCGTGTAGATCATAAAAGTACAAGATTTGAGGTAGAAACTTACAAGAATCACAAGAAATTGAGAGGAGAGAGCCCCAAAGCGTGCTGGTCGAGTGAGAGCTCCACATCAAGGCGATTGATGTGAAAGTGGAGGTATTTATAGGCAAGAGAGGAGAGGAGATAGTGCAGTGAGTCGGATCGGATGGCTGTCCGATCGAACAGGACGGTTGTCCGACAGGACGGCTGTCCGATCGAACAGGATGGTTTTCCGTTCGAACAGGACGGCTGTCCGATCGAACAGGACGGCTGTCTGATCGAAATGCCATTCGATCAAATGCCTCCGGCGAGTTGAGTTTTGGCGTTTCGTTTTGATCGTTAAGCGTTGCGATAGTTTGGTTACACATTTTCATACCCATATATATGTATATTTATTATAATTTAATCACAAAAAGGTCGTATATACGTATCCATACTTCAAAGTTGCGATACAATAATCGGATTTCGTTTCGAATATACGAAGCTTCACGGTCATTGAGGAGGGTAGAATAGGTCCTCTCTCTCTATGTCATCGTGAACGTTATTGTGTGTTTTGAGTTATGAGTTGCACTGCGACACATCACGGCTATCAAGGAGGGTAGAATTGGTCCTTACTCGACATCTTCGTGGTTGTCAGCAAGTGCAAGGTGATGTGATAGCGATAAAGTATGCGTAATATGCGAAAATATTGCGATTTAGCGATATAGGTACATTATGATCCAAATATCTGGTGCTAGGCGTAACGAGTGTAGCGAGTAGTAACAACGCACGAATGTGCGGGTTGTTACAGTCTCCCCTGCTTTAGGAAATTTCGTCCCGAAATTAATCCAACAGGTAGACTTTTGAGAGTTGTCCTCGTATAAGTAGCGATACAGCGAGTTAATTGACTGAGAGTTGACAAGAGAGAGCGTTTTGAGTAAGAGAGGTCGATTACGAGAGGCGACGTATTGACAAAAGTAGCATCCCACGAGTTGGCATTTCAAAAGTACCTCGAGTCGCGAAGAATCTGTAAGTTCGATGCGATTGAAATTTTAAAGAACTTGAAAGGTTTCTCATAACGTAGGGTTATAACTGAGTCGATTGTTAACCAACGTTGCAAGAAATGTTCGTTTTTAGCTATTTAAAAGAAATTTGGAAGGAAATCTTGAAAAAAATTCTTATAACGTAGGGTCAACTGAGTCGATGTTAACCAACGTTGCAAGAAAGTTTAGGTTTTAAACATTTTAAGGAATTTGAAAATGAGAACTGGGGTTACGAAAACTCTCCTATGACACGGGTTCAAGCTGAACTCGATGTTGAACCAACGTCTTAAGAAAGATTTCGTTTCGATATTGCAAAAATTTCTTTTTAAAGAAAACTGGACTTATGAGACTTCCCTTGGGCATGGAGTTAAGCTGATTCGATGTTACCTCCACATTGTGAGGAAATTTCACTTGTCCAATGGTTTTAATAAAAATTTTATAAGAAAATAAGTTTTTAACAGTTTAAAAAGTTAATTAACATCGAGCCCCACTTGGCACTTTCTCACGAAAGGTTGTTAATATGATTAAAACACTTATATATAGGAAGTACCAGCGGCGTATCCACCATGTTTCTCCCATATTACTTCCGTTTTGTGAGGCGGTGTCATGTGTGCCGATATGACACAGATAGAATTGCGCTACCTCGGTCCAATCGATAGGAAGTCGGACCGAGTTAAAGATAGAATCAACTAGGTTAAACAGGCGGGTTGAATTGCGAACGTAGCTATAACAGCGTGCGCGAGTAGCCTGGTGACACGAAACATTGATGTGTCGTGTCTGGATAGGCGTCGAGCGATAAGCGATAAGCGAATAGCACGATTAGATTCCACATTAAACCCACATGGCACGTTTCCACGAAAGTTTGCTAACATGGCGAAACACCACGTTCGACCAGGTTAGTTTTGTCCCGTGAAGCGATGTCATGCATACTAATACCACACAGACTATGATGAATATCAAGCAATGAGTGACGAGCGATAAGCGGTATGCGACAAGCGAATAAGCGATAGACGATACACGATAAGCGATACGCAATAAGCGAGTAATGCGATTCGATTTAGTCTTCATAGCTTTACAATTTAACCAACGTTAAGCCCCGTATGGCATCTGCCCACGAAAGTTTGCTGCTATGGCTGAATCACTTACACATATAGGAAGTACCTAGCGATGTATTTACCATGTTCCAACCATACTAGATCTGTTTCGTGAATCGATGTCCGGTGTGCTCGCGTAATACATGTAGCGATAAGCGAATAGGCGATTAAGCGAAATACACAAACGCAACACAAGCGATGACGGCGGCGATAAACAAATTGTGATAAGCGATAGCGATAACCGACGAGCGATAAGCGACGATTGTTGCGTTGCAAGCGATGGGGATATGCGCGATTTATGCGATTCGATTCAATTGATTAACACCACAGGGTTTAACTAATATTAGACCCCACATGGCCTTTTTCCACGAAAGCCTGCTGATATGACTAAAACACCTTGCTTTAATCATATGAGCTTCATCTCGTGAAGCATGGTCATGTGTGCTAACTTAACACAAATATCACAGATAACGGTAGGCGATAGCGATGATGATAGCGATAGAGTGACACACAGCAAGCGATATAGCGATACACACAATAAGCGATAGCGATCCACATAATAAGCGATAGAGATTCACATGATAAGCGATAGAGATTCACATGATAACCAATAGCGATTGCGAGATAGCGATAATGCGATATATTCCAACAAAACTGCGATTGAGTGGCGAGGTGGACTTACGACCAGTCTTGCATCGATGCAATTGCCCTGCGGGGGTATACTTACCAAAGTCCATCGATGAGGCGATTGCATTGCGTTGGCAGACTTACGAAAAGTCTCGCAGTGATGCGGTTCGGTTGTTACGCCTTGCGATTGAGTGTAGTGTGTTGAAAATAACCACAATAGTATAATAGGTCTAATAACGTTCAACTCCACGTGGCACTTTCCTTACGAAACTTCGGTAGTATGATAAAGCACACCTTGCTTGACCCCTACTACTTACATCCCGTGATTTGGTGTCACATTTTGTCGAGACGCTTATGGCACCTTTAGAATTCACTACGATCTCCGTGCACTGACCAAAATAATCCCGTGTGCACCCGTGATTAGTCGTTCCTTGCACGTTTATCGTACCTTATTCTTAAGAGTGTAGTGAGGGTAAAACACATTAACTCGTGATATAGTATATAGTATGTGTGTGAATTTAGTCTAAGTGCGAAACACGAGAGAGAATGCGAATCAATGTTGCGCATAGCGACACATCAATTAGTAGGGATAGTTTTACACATGAAATTACGTCGAAAATTTGTTTCATTACAACACTATCTTACGTCTGTCTGATGTCGAAAACTTTTGCTGGAGCTGCGGTTGTTGTACTCAAGTTCTTGACCCGGTGCGGCAGTTGCGGGTGAAGTGACCGTAACGGCTGCAGTTATTGCATTAGCGACAGTCAGCTCCGATCTGGTCGTCTTTACAGTTTTGATCTAGACGGTGTTATGACTTGCTAGACAACAGAAACCCCATCTCGAACCAAGTGACCCGATCAGACAGGAATCACCCAAATCTGACCGGTTTACTGGTTCATGACGGTCATTCTGGGTTATCCCGAAATCGGTCATCTATTTGATAGAAACCAGATCTTGAACCAACGCAACACTAAGTATGAGTAGAAGGTCGGTACAAGCTCCGATTCTATCGGTTTTGAGTGCACTAAGTGTAAAAGAGTTGAAAGAAAGCTGGAAAACCATCTTTCAATCCTTTTAACCATGATTACGTGTAATTCTATGCGAGTACATTGTCTAATCTTGTGGAAATTCTTCAGATCTGAGTTGTTCTTAGTGGAATGAGGCCAAGGCTTGAAGTTCATAAGAACTCCATGATGACATCATCCTAGAACACCTCAAATCCATTGATTTCACGGTTAAAAGTTGAGATTCAAAAGATAGAAAGGTGGAGGAGTGCGTGTAGATCATAAAAGTACAAGATTTGAGGTAGAAATTTACAAGAATCATAAGAAATTGAGAGGAGAGAGCCCCAAAGCGTGCTGGTCGAGTGAGAGCTCCACATCAAGGCTATTGATGTGAAAGTTGACGTATTTATAGGCAAGAGAGGAGAGAAGGTGGTGCAGTGAGTCGGATCGGATGGTTGTCCGATCGAACAGGACGGCTGTCCGACAGGACGGCTGTTCGATCGAACAGGACGGACGGCTGTCCGACAGGACGGCTGTTCGATCGAACAGGACGGACGGCTGTCCGACAGGACAGCTGTCCGATCGAACAGGATGGCTGTCCGTTCGAACAGGACGGCTGTCCGATCGAACAGGATGGCTGTCCGTTCGAATAGGACGGCTGTCCGATCGAACAGGACGGCTCTCTGATCGAAATGCCATTCGATCAAATGCCTCCGGCGAGTTGAGTTTTGGCGTTTCGTTTTGATCGTTAAGCATTGTGATAGTTTGGTTACACATTTTCATACCCATATATATGTATATTTATTATAATTTAATAACAAAAAGGTCGTATATACGTATCCATACTTCAAAGTTGCGATACAATAATCGGATTTCGTTTCGAATATGCGAAGCTTCACGGTCATTGAGGAGGGTAGAATAGGTCCTCTCTCTCTATGTCATCGCGAACGTTATTGTGTGTTTTGAGTTATGAGTTGCACTGCGACACATCATGGCTATCAAGGAGGGTAGAATTGGTCCTTACTCGACATCTTCGTGGTTGTCAGCAAGTGCAAGGTGATGTGATAGCGATAAAGTATGCGTAATATGCGAAAATACTGCGATTTAGCGATATATGCGATATAGGTACATTATGATCTAAATCTCTGGTGCTAGGCGTAACGAGTGTAGCGAGTAGTAACAACGCACGAACGTGCGGGTTGTTACAGGGTGGAGGTGGTGTGGGGCTAGGAGGGACAGAGACAGGCTGGCGGAAGATGAAACCGGGTGGTGTAGCATCATCTAAGAATGAATAAGTGGTAGAGGGGGTTTTAATTGTATAGGGGAAAGTTTGTTCGTCAAAGGTGATGTGACGAGAGATGATGACTTTACCGGTTGTAGGGTCAAAACAGCGATAACCCCGGAAATCAGGAGGGTACCCCAAAAAAAATGCAACGAACTGACTGTGGGTGTAATTTATGTGGTTGTGTGGCAGAGGTATTTGGATAACAAGCACACCCGAAGACACGTAAGTGATCGTACGTTGGGTGGCGAAGATATAAAGCAAAAGTTTGGGTGAAAAAGTTGAGTCTTTTAGTGGGAAGAATGTTATGGAGATAGGTAGCGGTGTGAAGTGCTTCCACCCAGAACGACGGTGGTAACTGTGCATGAATGAGAAGGGAACGTATGATATCATTGAGACGACGAATCATTCGTTCCGCACGTCCGTTTTGTGAGGATGTCTGAGGACATGAGAACCAAAACAAAAGACCATGTTGTTGAGCAAAGGTTTTAAAAGCATGGTTATCAAATCCCCCCCCCCCCCCCCGAGATCACACTGAAACGTTTTGATGTTGTGATTGAATTATGTGGCAATCAAACGGTGAAATTTTGTGAAAGTGTGGAAGGTTTCGGATTTATATTTTAGAGGATAGACCCACACAAAATTTGAGAAATTATCAATTAAGACCATATAGTATTTATATCCAGTTTTACTCTGTATGGGAGATGTCCACAAGTCACAATGCACAATATCAAATGGAGAAAAAGTAAAAGAAGTGGATTCATAAAAAGGTAACCGTTTGCTATTGGATAAATGACATGAATTGCAAAAAGAATTTTTATTCGAATTACATGGAAAATCAAAATTTCGAATTAAAACGTCTAAAACTTGTGCTCCAAGGTGCCCGAGGCGGTCATGCCATGGTAAAGTTGAAGACGCAATAAAACAAGCTTGTGGTGGAAGGGTAGGTGGAGTGACAGGATAGAGATCGCCTGTGCTATTGTGGCGGGAAAGGAGCCGTCCCGTTTTGAGGTCCTTCAAAGAAAAACCAAAAGGGTCAAATTCGACAGAAACGTTATTATCACGTGTAAAACGGCGTACGGACAATAAAGTTCTAATGATTTGGGGGCTATCAAGAATGTTGGGTAGAATATAAGTTCGGTTATGCATGGGAAGGTAACCAGTGCCCGAACCCTCAATTGGTAAACATTGCCCGTTGCCGACTAACAATTTAGTATTTATAGGAAAAGGATTAGGAAGTTGAATCATACCTCGTTTTTCGGTAGTATGACGTTCAGCCCCTGTGTTCATAACCGGATACGGCTCCGTGTAGTTAAGTTGCATAGTTTTGAAAGCTTGGTGAAGATCCGATGGACTCAATGCATCATATCCGAATGTAGGAGGTGCTGGACCATAATTAGGCTGCCCTGAATAGCCTGTGTAGTGGGCTGCAACATTGGGCTGGGGTGGATTGGGCCGCCCTGTGGTTGTAGTCGGATATGGACAAGGTGGAATATTCCACCAGGCCCATTGTGGATAAGTGTGAGGGTTCTAGAACTGCCAAGGAGGTCCCGTAGGGTTTCCCCTGTAGCCACGTCCGCCCCGTCCGCGGTTTCCCCTATAGCCCCTTCCATATCCTCGAGAATTGGACTGGTATGGGCCATTGTTGGCAGCAGTTGTTTGATCGATAGAGGGTGCCGCAGGAGAGGGCTGTTGTGGTTGGGTCGTGGAGATTGGGTTGGATGTTGCAACTAAAACAGATGACGATTGTTGTTGGCGAACAGCTTGCCTAATAACTTCATCATTAAGCATCGATCTGGCAAGATCCCAACCTGCATCTTGAGAATTGATTAAAGATGTCGTAGTGTCAAATTCCTGAGAAAGCCCACGAACCAACTGCAGTACCAAGCGTGATTCCGTAACCGGTTGGTCAACATCTTCCAATTGATTTGCCAAGTCTTTAAGTTGTTTGCAATAGTCTTCAACCGAACTACAGGTTGCGAGGGTGAGGTTTACAAACCGGGTTTCAAGTGCTGCTGCTTTGGCTTTCTTATTGCTAAGAAAGATTTTCTCAAGTTTTAACCAACTGGTGCGAGCCGAAGCTTCGGTGTCGAGAATTCTGGTTAGTAAATCATCAGAGACCGTGCTATATATCCATTGAGAGACTAAAGCATCCAATTCCTTCCACTCTGAATAATTTGGATCCATGGTTGCTGGGGGTTGTGTATCTTCTATGTGGTTTAGAACCCGGTACGCGATACAGTGGAATTTGAACAATTTTACCCAGGAGGAATATGTAACAGAGGTACCATCAAGAGTTTGAATTTTTGACTGGATATTCGAAACAGAGTAAGCTGGATGGAGGGTTTTAGGGTGCTGGTCATCGGGTTTGGAGGAGGAAGTTTTGTCATCGGTCATGGTGACCTGCTGTTAGGCTGATAATCGGAAGAGAAAGAAGGGCTTAATCGGAAAAAAGAAAGAAAGGGAAGGGATATGCAGAACCGAAGCTCTGATACCATAAAAGAGTTTATTGTAAAACCCGTGAGGATCTTTCAATGATATCAAACAATAACTTGTGTAGGTGCGGAAATCAAACACAAGTGGATTCCAGTAATATGAAGTAATCGAAAAAAATAATAAACAAACAAACCAAGTTATATTGCATTCAAAGCTTGAACAATGACTGATACAAGACACGGTTTCGTATGGCCTTCTGTTCACAGCAACTGATCAACCTTAACTCCAAGGTTAAGGTTTGCTTAAATACAAAACGATATGGGTAAATACCCTAGGCCCAACCGAAACTAACTAGACTAACCCAACCCATAAATGTCAACCCAAAATATTAAGTAAACAATTACTAAATCAACCCTTGAACTAAGTAATCCTCTATGATTAAACCTTCAGGTTCCAACAATCTCCCCCTAGGTTTATGCATGAGGATCTTGAGACTTCAACGATTCCTGTCACCACCCAAACGATCCTTGAGTCCACCAAATCCTTTAGTGCGAATATGAATGGCTGAAGCAACAGCAGCAGTCCATGCTTTTGCAATTTCTTCATATTTTTCAGTAGCTCTAATTTGTTTGCGAGCTAACACTTCCAGATCTTCATAAGCAAGATTCAGCAAATCAACTTGATCCACCAAACGAAAGTTCACATCATCATCACAAACAATCACTGCCTGCCCTAAACGCTCATCATAAGCCCAAAAATGTAAAGACTTCAAAGCGCCCTTTGGAATCTTTCTCACCAAAGGAATCATCTTTTCCTTGTCTGTTGCTGGCCAGTGTACAATCTTCATTCGCTTGTTTGTATATGGATCTCTAATTCCTTTAGCTGGTTTAACAATGGACTCTGCAGTGTGCATCGAGGAAAAGTTACGAAGAACTTCCCTCTGAAGTCTTTCGAAGAACAAATATCCACGACCTCCAGGTCGATCATCCACATACGGTGACTTGGACAAGTTTATCAAATCAACTTTTGTGAATGTTTGAAACTGAGCTGGATTTTTGTACCATTCGACAGGTCCAACCTTTCTCTTTATCCACCATCTTCGGCGATCATGATCAAAACCCCAGCTAACCACACCAGATCTATTTCCAACTTTATCATAGAGAGTTTCACCAACATCCATTAAATGGTGAGTTGCTTGAGCATCATCATCATCTGGATTAAGATTCTTGTTCTTCAGGATTACAAACTCCCTTTTCTTTTTGATTCTTTTAGCCTTTTCTTTGTCTGCCACTGGATTAGTAACACTTTTGAAATATTGTTCCATAGCAGCACTTCTCTCAGCATCATCCTTATCAAAAGCTTTTCTTCGATTTTCTACATCAGTCGGATCAGAAAACTCTTGTCCAAACTTCTTCTCTAGCTTTCCACGTAGATCATATACCATATTAAACAACAAACTAACATCTCCTTGAAGCTGTTCAATCTGTTGATTCTTTTGCACTATAGTATCTTCAAGTTGGATAATCTTGGCGTCTTTATGAATCGAATCCTGCTCCATCACAATTAGTCGCTTCTTCATATCTCTCATACTTATGAACTCATCATCATCACTTGAGTCATCATCAAATGGCATCCTCAACGGCTCTTCAGGTCTTTTACCACTTGAACTGCTAGGTACGTCATGAATAGTTCCAGAAGGACCTGCAGATTCAGAGATACCAAGCGGTACTGGCCTACTTACAGACTCAGAAACAACATTCGTAGCTTGAACGTCAGCAATGGTGGTCTCTAAATTATCTCTCTGAGTATCAGCATCAAACTCAAAGATATCTTCAGTAGTGGTGGTGGTATAGTAACACTTTTCTCAAAATCGAAGTCATACAAACCATCATCATCTTCAGCAATATTCATGGATTGATCTTTGTGTTGTTCAACATACATTCCGAGTCGAGGATCCCTCCTTTTCCGCTTTAAAGGCAATGAATCAGGATCCTTAGGGTTCTCACTAGGCTTTTCATTTGACGCTGTAAGATTGGAAGGAGGATTTCCCATCTTATCAGTTACAGACTTTAATAACAAAGCCAAACTCTCAGCAGTAATCACAGGTGGAACAGTAGAAACAGCAACATTGACTTCAGATTCAGGAGAAAGCTCTTCATCATCTCCTGAATCACACATAATCTCTATACCTTCATCGTCAGAGTTGATAGTTAAAATTTCTGTCTCAGTCTCATCTTTTGTATCTCCTTGAACTTCATGCTCTTCAGCAACCATAGCATTCACCGGTGCATTGATTTGTGCAGCATTCAGTGGAACAGATTGAACTGTTACTGGATCAGCAGCTACATCTTCAGTCTCAGCAAACTGACCAAATTTCTCCAGAGGTATTAACCCTTCAAATTTCTTTTATGTACCTTTTTTAGGAGTGAGAGCACCAAAACACGCAGGACCCATAGGTTTTAGCTCCAAGGTGTTTCCAGATCTTTCCAACTCGGGATAACGAGCATTAAGAATCATTTGCAAGAACCTCGGATACATAAGAAACTTATCCTTTCTGACTCCAATCACATTTCTCTTCATCGCTTCCAAAATATACTTTGAATAATTAAAAGACTCGTTCGTTATCACACAAACAAGTGCAGCAGACTGTGTGATGTTCAATTGATCTGTACCTCCTCTATTTTCTGTCATACACAACATAAACATGTGCACTAGAAGAAGCCAATAAGGATGCACAAATTTCTTTACCAGAGGCGGATACTTTCCTTCGTAACTCAATCGAGGTAAAATTTCTTCCACAGTTCCAGCTGGAAGCTCTATGGAGTCTGTTTCTTGATCATTGAACTGTAAAACTTCTCGAATCATCTGCTCTGTCACAGTGACAACCTTCTTTTGAATGTCAGCAACAATAACTCCTTTTCCTTCAATAACTTCAATCCTTGCACTTTTCCAAAATTCTTGAATAAGACTTTCGTAAACTACTGGATTTTCTCGTAATGCGTGAACAATTCAACAACTGTTGAGACCCTTGATCAACGAAGTGTACATCCTCTTGTGCTTCTCCGGAGGTGGTGCTAAGTATCCTGCTTGATTGTGTGTCGAAATGAATTTCAAATCCATATTCTGCATAAAGCAAAAATGCATTAGAAACATATATAAATTTGGATCAAAATATTCAAATTTCAGATCATAAACTCAACAATCAGAATAGATCAACAACACCATGACTCAGTTAATAAAATTTTGACTCGAGACCATTTATTTTGACTCGATACCATGAGTCGAGACCGTGAATTCTCGAGTCGAGACCATGAGTCGAGACCATGAGTCGAGACCTTGAGGTCTCGAGTCCTTATATGCTTCCTGAGTTGAGACCACACAAACACTTTCATCTTCCCATGTTTGGATCAAAATCCCAAAACACCCTATGATTTATTTGAAGACCAAGATATATTCAAAACTAGGGTTCAAGTTCATCTTCAAATCTTCATATATTCAACATCAAATCTTCATACTTCCTGCAAAACTTCACAAGAATCATCAAAATACCTTTAAAAATTCGATGAATCGAGACCGGAAAAAGAATATGATGAAACGAGACCGGAAAATGCGTCTGAAACGGTAAGGACTTGCCGGAATTTTGAGAGAGAATATCAGTTGGTCTCGAGTGAGAAATAAGGTCTCGACTCGAGACCTATCTTTTATACCTCATCCTCAAGTGTGAACTGGGCCATTTTCTTTGGGCCGAGACCAAATGTTGGGCTGAGTCTGATTTTTAAGGATTTCTTTAATTAATTTAATTAATTCATTTATGAAAAACATCCTTTAATATCAGATATAATTTCAATAACCCACTTAACCTTCTGAGCACATTCCATGAATGCAAAAACCTAAAACAAAAATAAATAATAAAAACTATTATTTACAAAAATAAAATAGGAAATTAACGAAATTGCTCAGGGATCAAATCACGAGGTTTCGAGCTTGACTTCACTTATCAACACTGATCTACTACCGAATGATCTAGACGATTGCCAGTATATTTGTCCACCTAAACTCATCTCCTTAGACCTTTTCCATATAACTGCCTGTAACAAATTTTATCATGTTTTGATATCTTAACAATGAACACCCAAACAAATACTAATCAAACCCGGAGTTATATACAACACACTCTATCATGAAAGTAGCTTCCCTACCACATATTTCACAAGTCCAATCCAAATCTCTGAAACCTTAACTGGGACTAGATTGAGAAAAGAAAAGAATAGATCATTTGCAGAGAGATGGATATAATATACAGATCAAATGAGTTTTTCTCAATTTGATATAGGTTTCTTGGGTTTCTTTTGGGCACTTGAGGGCCTCTTTCGGGTGTTTAATTGGTCTACAGCGCGACAACGTACAGCTAGGTCAGCATGTATCTGGATGCAGCAGAAGCTGACGTTGCCTAGCACCTCCAGGTCAGCATATATCTAGATGTAGCAGAGGAGATACACGACTTTTTCAGAGAAGATTTCAGAGTCAGACCAAAATTGTGTGTATCGGGACAACATACAGACATTCAAATAGACATGAGCTAATTCCAAGTGATTTTCTTTTCTGAGGTCATGTACTATTTTAGTTCTGAACAGAAACAGCCAATGTTTCCAGTCTTAAGGATAGAGCCTACCAACACATCATACTAGAGTCAAACTATTTCGATACTGGTCTTACATGAGTCAGCCCTTGACCATAATGTGAAAATTCATTTCATTTCCCATGTCATGCAATGCTTCTTTTTGTATTTTTTCAATTTTTAATGTTTTTGTATTTTTCATAAATTTCTCCCCCTAAATTTGAGCATAAATAAAAACTACCTAAGAATAGAAAACTTTATGAACAAATTTTTCTAAAAAAACAAAAACATGCTCAGTCAGTAAAGCGAATCATTTTCAAAAAATCCATAAGCACTTGAAATTTCGAGCTGCTGACAGGTTTTGTGAACAAATCGGCAGCATTTGCATCTGTGTTGATTTGCTCTAGTTTGATAAGACCTCGGTCAAAACAGTCTCGTATAAAATGAACTTTAATATCAATGTGCTTGGTTTTTGAGTGGAAGACAGGATTTTTCACAATCTGTATAGCAGCATCATTATCACAATATATGGTAGTTTTAAGATAAGTCAAACCGTAGTCCTGCAATTGATGCTGCATCCACACTACTTGTGAGCAAGACGCCGAAGCTGCACCATATTCTGCTTCAGCTGTGGAAATAGCTACCGTTTGTTGCTTCTTGCATTGCCAAGAAATGATTCGATCACCCAAAAATTGGCATCCAGCAGAGGTGGATTTCCTGTCCTTATCAGTGCCTCCAAAATTACTGTCAGAAAACGCAAACAGGTCAAAATTCGAATCCCTCGGATACCACAGACCAAACCGGGGTCGGCCTTTAAGGTACCGAAAGATTCGTTTAACAGCAGAAAGATGAGAAGTTTTAGGATTAGCCTGATATCGTGCGCAATTACAGACAGCAAACATGATGTCTGGACGACTTGCTGTCAGATACATCAACGATCCGATCATAGACCTATAAAGGCGTTGATCAACAGAGGATCCTTCTGCATCTTCAGTCAGCAACGGTCTTTCTGCCATTGGAGTTTCTGCCGGTTTAGCGTCTGTGAACTTAAATTTCTTTAGCACATCATCCACATATTTCCCTTGATGAACTAAAATGCCTCGTGAATCTTGTTTAACTTGTAAACCCAAAAACAATGTCATTTCTCCGAGCGCACTCATCTCGAACTTCTTTTGCATAACTCTCTCAAACTCCTTGCAAAGCTCCTTACTTGTAGATCCGAAGATAATATCATCAACATAAATTTGAACCAAGATTTGATCATTGCCCATTCTCTTGATAAACAGAGTCTGGTCTATCGTGCCACGTGTGTACCCATGAGCCAGAAGATGCTCAGTTAGAGTAGCATACCAAGCTCGTGGTGCTTGGTGCAATCCATATAATGCCTTGTCAAGCTTGTAGGCATATTCTGGATGATCTGGATGAACAAAACCTGGTGGCTGCTCAACAAAGATTTCTTCCTTCACATCTCCATATAAAAACGCTGTCTTGACATCCATCTGATACACAGTGAACCCCATATATGACGCGTAGGCTAAGAAGATCCGGATGGCTTCAAGTCTGGCAACCGGTGCATATACTTCATCATAATCCAGACCCACTATTTGTTTGAATCCTTGGACCACTAACCGTGCTTTATTTCGAACAATAACTCCCACAGAATCTTGGTTGTTTCTGAAAACCCAGCGAGTTCCAAGCTTGCGTTTTCCTTTTGGCAACTCCACAAGTTTCCATACTCCTAGCTTCTCGAACTGATTTAGCTCTTCATGCATAGCATCAACCCAGCCTGGTTCCTGCAACGCTACATCAATAGTTTTAGGTTCAATTTGAGAAATGTAGCTAGAGTATAAGCACAAATTAATGGTTCCTGATTGGCTTCTGGTTTGAACTCCTGCACTAACAGAACCAATCACATTCTCAATAGGATGATTTCTTTGAACACTTGTTGGAATGGCAAATTCAGGTATCGTCTCGTCTAGAGATGTGTGTATGTTGCTTGACTCCCCCTCATTAGGTGCTACCGGACAGTGACTCACAGGAGTGGTAACAGTACACTCTTCAGGAATAGGATCAGCAAACAGTTCTGATACAGCTGTATTAGTTGAAATTCCACTAGATTGTGCACCTTCAGGAGATTGATGAGACATTTTGTGACACCTGTGTCACTGCGACCATCAAACAAATACCAAATCAATGAAATATTGTATTTCATACTTTGGACTTGTATAAATATGTGTATCTTTTGCACATATCAACTCTTGTTCGATTTCAAGCTCTAAATCACTTTCTGGAGATTTATTCGCAAACTGGTGCGTAAATGTAATCAGTTTAATGCGACAAATACTCCGGAACTTCAACATATACTTAACATACCTTAAATAACCCTTACATAACTTAGAAATAAGTTTTGAAGGCTTTGGTATGGCAAAAACAAGTTAATTCGCTTACAGGGACTAAACATGACAAACCCAAGCTTTGTAACGGTTAATTATGCTCACTAGAATGCACAATATAAATTTCATAAAGTTTCGTTATCGTACGAGAAAGTTATAATCAAATCCGTGTACAAGGGCTTAAAGTGTCAACGTTGAAGTTTATGACTTTTCGGGTAACAATAAAGTTAACCGGGGACTAAACAAAGTGGGTAAATGTCTTAAAGCCCTTACATGTCAATTTAGAGGGCTCATAATGCAAAACAAGACACGAAAGCGACCTTTAGAAGGACCAGGGACCAAAACTGCAATTAAAGGAAAATTGATTTCGCAGATCATACACGCTCGCGTAGCGCGAGCACTAACTATATATGCAGTCGCGCTACGCGACTGCCTTATCTGGACAGAATGTTGATTTTGTTGGATCTTGTCTGCCATAGCACTTGTAACAGCCATTAAATCGATTTTTCACATCTTGCTTGGCTCCTAAACACCCCCTAAACATCTAGGGACACTTGTTAAGATGTTGTGGTCACTTGTAGACTTGTGTGTCAACAAATTGTGGTGTTGAAATCACTATAAAAGGCCCCTTTGTTGCAACCAAGTTCTTCACACCTTCATTCAGCTTTCTGATCATTTCTGGAGCACAAGTCTTCACTCAAGTGATCTCTGGTCATTCATAGGACTCTTGTAAGTTTGCCTAACCTTCCTTAGTTTAGTTTTAGCTTAGTTTTAGCTTAAAAGTCAACCGTCGTAATTAACGGTTGACTTAACGATTAATCACTAATGGTCCAGTGATTAGTCGAATCAAAAGTAGTTATAAGTTGGTAATTATGTGGGTAATAAACCCTCAAAAGGGTTCCCCCTGATTCCCACTCTAACTATGTAAAAAGTCGGGTCAAACTTGCTAATAAAAAAAGTCAACAGGATGCTTAAATTCCAATTTATGCATAATTAACAATGTAGAACATATACAACCTGTTTGATCATTATTATAACTTGGTAATTAGTGTAAGAACATGTCTAAACATGTTCAACCCGACAATTTCCTGTTTAGACCCGGTTCGGAACCGAAAGTCGCATAGTTTGACTTTTGCTTTGACTTTCAGTTCTGACCCGTTTAGGCATGTTTTAGAAATGCCTCAGAGCTTTAATTGG
Source organism: Helianthus tuberosus (assembly GCA_030545235.1). Taxonomy (NCBI): domain Eukaryota; kingdom Viridiplantae; phylum Streptophyta; class Magnoliopsida; order Asterales; family Asteraceae; genus Helianthus; species Helianthus tuberosus. The sequence goes on from CM060364.1 coordinate 52,203,994, forward strand.
ACTAGTTTACATACTAGTATAACCCTCTGTGATTATACACCTTGGTCCATTAATTATCCGATTAATATGCATGTTTCCGTTAATTGCTCATATGTTGACCATTATGCCCTTTTCACCTTAAAATGTGATTTTTGAAAATGTAAAAGAGTAGAAACCTTTGTTACTGATATATAAACTTGTACCCAAAATTTGAGATCAATTGATGGTGTAGATTGAGAGTTATGCTCATTAGCGCAAAATGAAAGCTTTATGTTAATTAAACGGCGTAATTAGCGTATAGCCTATTTAAGCCTACTTTTTGATATCAAACTTATTACCCACTGATGTAATATATTATTTTGGGATTTTTGAAGATTTTTAATTAATTTTAGGCTGAGCATAACTTATAGTCGTAGGCTTAACCCGGTAATTGTCGGTTTTGTCCTTACGGGCTATAAAATGAGTTTTACATATCCAAATGACTCCAAACCTTTTGCTACTGATCTTAAATGATAAATAAATTATTTTAAGCCTTCTGGAATAATAAAAATATCAGCTTTATGTATATAACCCGGAAACGGCTCCTAATCGCATTTCTAAGCGTTTTTAACGCATAGTATGTACTAGAACTCTTTTAGACATACAAGGGTTGATACCTACTGATATTTTAGGTAAATTATAATGTTTTAACAGTAAGCAAAAGTTGTTTAACTCAGACTTTAGTTTTGAGCTTTTCGGCTTATGTGAAATTACCAAAATGCCCCTACGGTGCATAGTTTGGTTATAATTGATAAATTTTACATATATACAATATCCTACTGTTATAACTTAGTAAAATAAGTATTTTGGCTGATTATATCAGACCTGTAACTCAGGTAAATACTTAAACTCTTTTATAACCTTTTAAATGACCAAACTACCCCTACGGGGCCTAGTTTGTGTTTAAATTCGTTTCGGGCATAATGAAAGATATCTTACTGATGTCAAAACATATTTGGGGCATAATTAACTTAGGAAACCTGTATATGGCTCTCATAAATACCCGTTACGCTTATTACGCGTTCGGTTCGGTTTATATAACTAGTTTACATAAATTAGCCGAGGCGGGTCAAACCTTATCGGTTTTATCTAAAAATCCAGATTGTGTATGAAATACCCATATTAAACAAGTCTTCAAACTTGTCGGGTCTAAATCACATTCTATCCGATCCTCAGATTATAGGTCCGGTTTATTAATGTAGTTACATATATTAGGTGTCGTTTGATATCCGTGATCTCTAGCATTGTTTGGTTATTACTCAAGGACTACTAAGCAATCTCAAGTGAGTACATAGACCCCTCTTTTACTGTTTTCCAAACTGTTTTGGGGTGAAACACATGTGCCTACTTGTTACTTTCATGCTTTCATGTTTTCACATCATATACCTGCTATGTTCGTTAGTACATTATAGTACATGTTTTACATTACATTTCATGCTATGTATGCCCATTGTGTGCGTACTTAGTACATTTTTTTACATTACATTTCATGCTATGTATGCTCATTGTGTGCATACTTAGTACATTGTTTTACATTACATTTCATGCTATGTATGCCCATTGTGTGCGTACTTAGTACATCACTTTACAATACATTTCATGCTATGTACGCCCATTGTGTGCATACTTAGTACATTGTTTTACATTACACTTATGCTATGTATGTCCATTACGTGCATACTTAGTACATTGTTTTACACTACACTTATGCTATGTATGTCCATTACGTGCATACTTAGTACATTGTTTTACATTGCATTTCTGTTGCATATGCTCATCCAGCATATGAACACATTATACTACATTTTGAACCGTTGTAACCATTTGACTATGTGAATCGTCGTAACCCTTTGATTATATGAACCGTTTGTAACTATTGAACCGTGTGACCAGTAGTATCTGTTGACATGATTTACATTTGACAATAGACAATTGACTATACATAAACATTTCTACAATTGTTAAACATTTCATCTTGATGGTTTGGTTTGAGCAAGTGATTTAAGTAACGAGGCGTATGTAATATGATACAAGCACGGTGGATACGCTGCTGGTACTTCATATATATACGTGTTTGTATGGTATTACATATTGTAACGTTATTTGAATCATTTCAATTTGAGACATATAACATTTTATACAAATAACATACTTTTCACAAGACATTGATTTACAAACAACTTATCTTATACAAACTCATTTCACATGGTTATTCATTTAACCATACATTATTCTCTTATTTATAAATATCATCTGATCTTATCGTTTTTCAAATGATTTACAAGACAAAGCAATTTACAAGGTTCATGACTAAACATTTTCTCAAACATAAGTCATGAATTCTGTTTTCACAAAACCTATGTATCTCACAGGCATTTTTATGCTGACGTACCTATTTTCACATGTGTTTTCAGGAGATGATGCATAGGACTTATCAAGACATACTTAGGCGGACATGTGCCTTAGTGACTTAAAACGAGACCAGAACTAGTTAATTTATGTTATGTACTCTTTGGTTCGTGTTTAAAACAATGTAAACTTTCATGTTTGATTAATAAAACGAAACTTCAATTGCCATGGATTTGAAACAATTAATTCTGTTACAACACTCCCCGACGTTTCCGCAACGTTTTGTATGTTCTACGTGGTCGGGGTGTGACAGAAAAGTTGGTATCAGAGCCAATGGTTATAGGGAATTAGGTTATTAGTAATACTTTGACCTAGTCTATAACCTTTCTAGGACCCTAACGCGAGTTTACTTGCGTTTAGTCATAAAACAATACCGTCACCTATCCTTAGGCGACGACCACAACAAGAACATAAATTTCAAAACCGCTTTGAAAACTAATCATCTGTTCTAGGATGATTGATTACTAGGTTTTGAACCCTCTATTGTAAGGTTTTGAACCCTCTGTTATAAGGTTTTGAACCCCTTTGAATTTTCAAAACTCTCGTCAAAGTTTTGGGTCCTAAATAGTGTGAACACGTGCAAACTGGAAGAGTGAATGCCTGTACCCTGGGTTTTCTGTCTAAGGCTAGAGTGTTCGTACAAATCCACATAATCGGACCAGTCACTCTTACCTGGGAACTCTTGGGGTGAGTGTCCACTTATAGGCGAGCATGTCTTCGTGATACACTATGAGGATCTATTTGCTTTGATTCAGCCTTTGTGTTGTTTGTTTGCTTCATGGTTCAAACAAATGACCATCAACCATGATTATGGTCGGTAATTGTAACATCCTATTCTTACCCAATGCCATTTCATTTGTTTTCTTTCTTGTTTCTCTTTTAGAATGCCTCCTCGACGCGAAAACCAGATAGCGACTACCAAACTGGCAGAAATCATTGCGCAGCAAATGGCTGCTCAATTCCCAAACCTCTTTGCTCAATGGAACCAAGCCAACAACAACAACAATGGTCCATGCAATTTCAAGAGTTTTAACTCGGCTAAACCACTCAAGTTTAGTGGTTCTGAGGGAGCGACTGGGCTTCTTCAATGGTTCGAGAGCATTGAGAATACTTTCAGCCATGTGCAGTGTCCTGACAATCGCAAGGTCGAGTTTTCTTCGAGTGTGTTCCAGAAGAGGGCCCTTACGTGGTGGAACGGGGTTATGAGAGACCGTGGTGCTGAGGTTGCCTTAGCCCAGACTTGGGCCGAACTTAGGGCTCTCATGATGAAGGAGTTTTGTCCTCGTCACGAGATCAGGGCCTTGGAAAGGGAATTCGACAATTTGAAGCAAGATAGCGGTGAGCATCGAGCCTACACGGACCGTTATGAGGAGTTAAGTCTGTTATCCCCAAACATGGTCACGCCTTTGGATAAGGCAATCGAAAAGTACATTGATGGCCTCCCCGACTCAATACAAGACATTGTGACTGGTAGCAACCCTACTACTGTTAGGCAGGCCATTGAGCTATCTGCAACCTTGACTGAATCAAAGATCGGGAAAGGTAAACTTTTCTGAAAAGGTGACAAGAAACCGGTCGAAGAATCGAACCCAATCGAGGAATCAAAGACCATGGATGAATAGACTGGATCCTCTAAGAAGTCAAAGAAGCGAAAGGCTTCTCAGAACTTCGCCGTGGTCGCTCACAATGATCAAGCCGTCCCCAACCAACCAGCTCAACCCCCTGCCAGGAAACCCTACAACGGAACTGCACCCTTGTGCAACCAATGTGGCCTACATCATCATGCTGGTGTGAAGTGCCGCACATGCCAAGTTTGCGGACTTATAGGTCATACAGCGAGGGTTTACCCAACAGCAGCTGCACCAAATCAAGTTAACAACAATCCTGCTCAAGCTCGTTTTCCACCGGGGTCTTGCTACAACTGTGGCGAGATGGGCCATTTTCGTAGGAATTGCCCAAAGCTTGCTAATGCAAATCCAGCGCAGGGATGAGTATCTGAGCGACAGAAGATAACGCTGTTTAGAAAATAATCGAGCCTTATGTATTATTTTCTTTTGTTATCACGATCTATGAAACAGTTGTTATTGTTGTTATAAATAAATCTTTCATTTACATTTTAATATGTTTATGTGGTTGCATGTATAAACATATCCTCTACAATACCAACAATCAAGGAACCATATTCTTTGAAGAACAGACTACCCCCAAATTTCTTCCATTGTATGATCTCTTGCGTTTTCCACGAAAATCCTAAGTACCCGTTTCTTCCAAGAGAAACGAAGTACGAGGTGCCAAATTAATAGCAATCAATAACAAGATAATAACAATTAAACAATTATGTGATTATGTGCTTATGTGTTCCCTTTTATGTGTCATGTGATCCAAATTATGTTATCCAAATCCTCGTAGAATCTTACATATCCTTGTACAAGAGATTCATAGTAGGATACCCAAAGGTACTACCTAAAATCCTTAATGGACTTCTACGCTATAGTTAAGTCCCTTGGATTATAAAGTACTACTTCATAATTAGACCCCTTTAGTGGTCTAGTTAAACTGATCGATCCAAAAATCTGGTTAGGAATATTATGTGATGATATAGATGAAAGGACTCCTTGGTGGCCTAATTAGGAAGATCCTCTGTCGATCTAATTAAAAGGACCCTATGGTAGTCTAGTCACCCTCATCACAAGTTTGATATCCTTCCCCACAACATTATAAAACGAACTGTGCGGACTATGCAAGGAATTACGTAATTATGGATGCATACATAATTATGGAATTTAGTGCACAGAAATCACAGCAAGTTCTATCATGTATCTAAGTTAACCCAATTCATTTCCAATTCTGATGAAGCATCCGTTGAGGAAAAATGAACTAGCTATTCATTTTTCACTTCTGAGGAATATCCGTTGAGGAAATGAATATCCGTTTATCCTTCATTTCCGTACCTGAGGAAGCAACAGTTGAAAATAACCCCGTTAGTTCATTTTCGTTTCTGAAGATTATCCGTTGAGGAAATGAATATCCATTGTTAAATCTTTCATTTCCGTACCTGAGGAAGCAACCGTTGAAAATGACTCCGTTAGTTCATTTTCGTTTCTGAAGATTATCCGTTGAGGAAATGAAAATCCGTTGTTAAATCTTTCATTTCCGTACTTGAGGAAGCAACCGTTGAAAATGACTCCGTTAGTTCATTTTCGTTTCTGAAGATTATCCGTTGAGGAAATGAATATCCGTTGATTATTCCTTCATTTCAAATTCTGAAGAATAACCGTTGAGGAAAATGACCCCGTTTGTTCATTTTCGTTCTGAAGAATATCCATTGAGAGAAATGAATATCCGTTGATTATTCCTTCATTTCAAATTCTGAAGAATAACCGTTGAGGAAAATGATCCCGTTTGTTCATTTTCGTTCTGAAGAATATCCATTGAGAGAAATGAATATCCGTGGATTATTCCTTCATTCCCGTTTCTGACGAAAGACCCGTTGAGGAAGAATGAATCATCCATTCGTTTTCACTTCTGAAGAATATCCGTTGAGGGAAATGTATATCCGTTTAGTTAAAAATCATTTATTTTCCATTTCCGAAGAACCCATTGAAGAAAATGACTCCGTTCGTTCATTTTCGCTTCTGAAAAATATCCGTTGAGGAAAATAACAAAATTATGCTTTACATATCTTTGATGGCTATTTAACACAAAGTCACAGACAGACTTCTACGAATAAATTTCGGGATGAAATTTCCTTAAGTAGGGGAGACTGTGACACATGTGTCACTGCGACCATCAAACAAATACCAAATCAATGAAATATTGTATTTCATACTTTGGACTTGTATAAATATGTGTATCTTTTGCACATATCAACTCTTGTTTGATTTCAAGCTCTAAATCACTTTCTGGAGATTTATACGCAAACTAGTGCGTAAACGTAATCAGTTTAATGCGACAAATACTCCGGAACTTCAACATATACTTAACATACCTTAAATAACCCTTACATAACTTAGAAATAAGTTTTGAAGGCTTTGGTATGGAAAAAACAAGTTAATTCGCTTACAGGGACTAAACTTGACAAACCCAAGCTTTGTAACGGTTAATTATGCTCACTAGAATACACAATATAAATTTCATAAAGTTTCGTTATCGTACGAGAAAGTTATGATCAAATCCGTGAACAAGGGCTTAAAGCATCAACGTTGAAGTTTATGACTTTTCGGGTAACAATAAAGTTAACCGAGGACTAAACAAAGTGGGTAAATGTCTTAAAGCCCTTATATGTCAATTTAGAGGGCTCATAATGCAAAACAAGACACGAAAGCGACCTTTAGAAGGACCAGGGACCAAAACTGCAATTAAAGGAAAATTGATTTGGCAGATCATACACGCTCGCGTAGCGCGAGCACTAACTATATATGCAGTCGCGCTACGCGACTGCCTTATCTGGACAGAATGTTGATTTTGTTGGATCTTGTCTGCCATAGCACTTGTAACAGCCATTAAATCGATTTTTCACATCTTGCTTGGCCCCTAAACACCCCTAAACATCTAGGGACACTTGTTAAGATGTTGTGGTCACTTGTAGACTTGTGTGTCAACAAATTGTGGTGTTGAAATCACTATAAAAGGCCCCTTTGTTGCAACCAATTTCTTCACACCTTCATTCAGCTTTCTGATCATTTCTGGAGCACAAGTCTTCTCTCAAGTGATCTCTGGTCATTCATAGGACTCTTGTAAGTTTGCCTAACCTTCCTTAGTTTAGTTTTAGCTTAAAAGTCAACCGTCGTAATTAACGGTTGACTTAACGATTAATCACTAATGGTCCAGTGATTAGTCGAATCAAAAGTAGTTATAAGTTGGTAATTATGTGGGTAATAAACCCTCAAAAGGGTTCCCCCTGATTCCCACTCTAACTATGTAAAAAGTCGGGTCAAACTTGCTAATAAAAAAAGTCAACAGGATGCTTAAATTCCAATTTATGCATAATTAACAATGTAGAACATATACAACCTGTTTGATCATTATTATAACTTGGTAATTAGTGTAAGAACATGTCTAAACATGTTCAACCCGACAATTTCCTGTTTAGACCCGGTTCGGAACCGAAAGTCGCATAGTTTGACTTTTGCTTTGACTTTCAGTTCTGACCCGTTTAGGCATGTTTTAGAAATGCCTCAGAGCTTTAATTGGACTAGGTTACATACTAGTATAACCCTCTGTGATTATACACCTTGGTCCATTAATTATCCGATTAATATGCATGTTTCCGTTAATTGCTCATATGTTGACCATTATGCCCTTTTCACCTTAAAACGTGATTTTTGAAAATGTAAAAGAGTAGAAACCTTTGTTACTGATATATAAACTTGTACCCAAAATTTGAGATCAATTGATGGTGTAGATTGAGAGTTATGCTCATTAGCGCAAAATGAAAGCTTTATGTTAATTAAACGGCGTAATTAGCGTATAGCCTATTTAAGCCTACTTTTTGATATCAAACTTATTACCCACTGATGTAATATATTATTTTGGGATTTTTGAAGATTTTTAATTAATTTTAGGCTGAGCATAACTTATAGTCGTAGGCTTAACCCGGTAATTGTCGGTTTTGTCCTTACGGGCTATAAAATGAGTTTTACATATCCAAATGACTCCAAACCTTTTGCTACTGATCTTAAATGATAAATAAATTATTTTAAGCCTTCTGGAATAATAAAAATATCAGCTTTATGTATATAACCCGGAAACGGCTCCTAATCGCCTTTCTAAGCGTTTTTAACGCATAGTATGTACTAGAACTATTTTAGACATACAAGGGTTGATACCTACTGATATTTTAGGTAAATTATAATGTTTTAACAGTAAGCAAAAGTTGTTTAACTCAGACTTTAGTTTTGAGCTTTTCGGCTTATGTGAAATTACCAAAATTCCCCTACGGTGCATAGTTTGGTTATAATTGATAAATTTCACATATATACAATATCCTACTGTTATAACTTAGTAAAATAAGTATTTTGGCTGATTATATCAGACCTGTAACTCAGGTAAATACTTAAACTCTTTTATAACCTTTTAAATGACCAAACTACCCCTACGGGGCCTAGTTTGTGTTTAAATTCGTTTCGGGCATAATGAAAGATATCTTACTGATGTCACAACATATTTGGGGCATAATTAACTTAGGAAAACTGTATATGGCTCTCATAAATACCCGTTACGCTTATTACGCGTTCGGTTCGGTTTATATAACTAGTTTACATAAATTAGCCGAGGCGGGTCAAACCTTATCGGTTTTATCTAAAAATCCAGATTGTGTATGAAATACCCATATTAAACAAGTCTTCAAACTTGTCGGGTCAAAATCACATTCTATCCGATCCTCCGATTATAGGTCCGGTTTATTAATGTAGTTACCTATATTAGGTGCCGTTTGATATCCGTGATCTCTAGCATTGTTTGGTTATTACTCAAGGACTACTAAGCAATCTCAAGTGAGTACATAGACCCCTCTTTTACTGTTTTCCAAACTGTTTTGGGGTGAAACACATGTGCCTACTTGTTACTTTCATGCTTTCATGTTTTCACATCATATACCTGCTATGTTCGTTAGTACATTATAGTACATGTTTTACATTACATTTCATGCTATGTATGCCCATTGTGTGCGTACTTAGTACATTTTTTTACATTACATTTCATGCTATGTATGCTCATTGTGTGCATACTTAGTACATTGTTTTACATTACATTTCATGCTATGTATGCCCATTGTGTGCGTACTTAGTACATCACTTTACAATACATTTCATGCTATGTACGCCCATTGTGTGCATACTTAGTACATTGTTTTACATTACACTTATGCTATGTATGTCCATTACGTGCATACTTAGTACATTGTTTTACACTACACTTATGCTATGTATGTCCATTACGTGCATACTTAGTACATTGTTTTACATTGCATTTCTGTTGCATATGCTCATCCAGCATATGAACACATTATACTACATTTTGAACCGTTGTAACCATTTGACTATGTGAACCGTCGTAACCCTTTGATTATATGAACCGTTTGTAACTATTGAACCGTGTGACCAGTAGTATCTGTTGACATGATTTACATTTGACAATAGACAATTGACTATACATAAACATTTCTACAATTGTTAAACATTTCATCTTGATGGTTTGGTTTGAGCAAGTGATTTAAGTAACGAGGCGTATGTAATATGATACAAGCACGGTGGATACGCCGCTGGTACTTCCTATATATATGTGTTTGTATGGTATTACATATTGTAACGTTATTTGAATCATTTCAATTTGAGACATATAACATTTTATACAAATAACATACTTTTCACAAGACATTGATTTACAAACAACTTATCTTATACAAACTCATTTCACATGGTTATTCATTTAACCATACATTATTCTCTTATTTATACATATCATCTGATCTTATCGTTTTTCAAATGATTTACAAGACAAAGCAAATTACAAGGTTCATGACTAAACATTTTCTCAAACATAAGTCATGAATTCTGTTTTCACAAAACCTATGTATCTCACAGGCATTTTTATGCTGACGTACCTATTTTCACATGTGTTTTCAGGAGATGATGCATAGGACTTATCAAGACATACTTAGGCGGACATGTGCCTTAGTGACTTAAAACAAGACAAGAACTAGTTAATTTATGTTATGTACTCTTTGGTTCGTGTTTAAAACAATGTAAACTTTCATGTTTGATTAATAAAATGAAACTTCAATTGCCATGGATTTGAAACAATTAATTCTGTTACAACACTCCCCGACGTTTCCGCCACGTTTTGTATGTTCTACGTGGTCGGGGTGTGACACATTTGTTGAGGTAAAGGATGTTGTGTAAACACCATTCCTGGCGGGTCAATGGTATGATGTCTGAAGCTTCCTTCTGTCTGTTCTTCTTCTTCAGTATCTCCAAAAGACAACGGTTGTTTTGGAATAGACACACCTATATCTGAAAAATCACTTGACAAAATATTAAATGATTTAAACAATTCAGCATAATCATATAACCAATCTGGTCCAACTCTAGCACCCGTAGCGTTTTCTTCAAGCCATTCAATGTTGCACGACTCGACGACCTTTTTAGTTACTTTGTTGTATACTCTATAGGTAGAGCCTTTTGCATATCCAACAAAGAAACATTCGTCCCCTTTGACCTCAAACTTTCCATTAGAGTCCATAAGTAATAATACACATGGACATCCAAAGATACGAAAGTGTGAAACCGAAGGTTTACGTCCTTCCAGAATCTCATAAGGAGTTTTCATATGACATTTGTTTACTAAAGCATGATTCTGGACGTAACAAGTCGTGCTAACTGCCTCAGCCCAAAAGAAACTAGGAAGCTTCGAGTCAGCCAGCATAGTTCGTGCAGCCTCAATAAGAGTACGATTTCTTCTTTCAGCTACTCCATTCTGTTGAGGAGTTCGTGGTGCACTATACTGGCGATCAATTCCCTTTTCAGTGCAGAATGTATCCAAAGTCACGTTCTTGAATTCTGTCCCATTGTCAGATCGAATAACCTTCACTTTTGTACTAGCTTGATTTTCTGCCAGAGTAACAAATTGCTTCACTAAGACTGCAGTTTCGTTCTTGTGGCTGAGAAAATACACCCAGGTGTAACGTGAATAATCATCAACTATCACAATACAATAAGCTTTCTTGCCAATACTCAACACATTCACTGGACCAAAAAGATCCATGTGAAGTAATTCGAGCACAGCTTTCGTAGAGGGTGCAGGTTTAGACTTAGGAGGTTTTCGATGCGCTTTTCCTTTTGCACAAGCAACACATTTTTCTACCAACATGAAATCTTTGATTGGAAGATCACGAACTAGTTGACCTTTAGCAAGTCGATTCAGATTCTTCATATTCACATGCCCAAGGCGACGATGCCACAGTAGACCATCATGTTCTGAAATCTTCGAAAATAGGCAAGTAATTTCTTCACATGGTTTCTTGTTCATATCAATAACATAAGCATTTCCTCGTCTCTCAGCTGACATTAGAAACCAATCTTCAGGAATGACAATTCCTGGTTTAAGCACATAACATCCTTTCTTTGTGAAGTGAACTTAATTTCCTCGATCACAAATCTGAGAGATACTCAACAGATTGTGTTTCAGTTCTGGAACATAGTTAACATTCTCGAAGCTTAAAACGCCATTTCTTACTGTTCCTTTCAATGTGATCCTTCCTGATTCTCCTCCCGCAAATGAGACATATCCACCATCGAATTCTTTTACATTTATCAGTTGGGATAAGTCTCCTGTCATGTGCCTGGAACAGCCACTATCCATGTACCAAAGTCGCACGGTAGTCCTCCACAGCTGTTCCTGCACGATTAGCGGGATTAGTTAGATCTAGGAACCCAGCCCATGGTGGATCTGGGTTTTCCTTGTGCATCAATGTATGTCACTCTTTGCCAGATTAAATTATCTTTGATCAAAAATCTTGAAGAGTTTTTCATAAGAGATTCTTGTCGAGATACATTAGATTGTGCAGCATCAGTTTTGGGTTTCCAAAATGTGTTTGACCATTTAGAATTATAGTTACCAAAACTATTATGTTGATTTCTATGAAAACTGTTCTTTTGATTTTGATTTCTACGTTTTGCTGCATTCCAATCTTGGTCAGAAGGTTTAGTCTTGCAATAGTTGTTTTTCATTATCTTAGACCTTTCAGTCGTCACTGACTCTGAACAACGATATCGATTAGACCTGACCTTCTGATTCTGGACAATCTTCTTTTTAGACTGTGTGCTTGGGAGTTGAACACAGTTTCTGGCAATATGTCCAGCAATTCCACAATTGAAACATGTTTGCCGTTTCATTGTGTGAAAAGTTTGATACTTTGTAGAAGAAGCTTTGTTTGTTTTTGACTGATGAGACGTTTTGGCTTTTCTAGAATGCTTTGCCTGTGTCTGTTTTGGGCATTTTGGTGTCTGCTTATTAGAATTGACACAATCAAGTGATGTTGACGAACAATTTGATACCTCTCCTTTACTGTAATCATCATTTTTTTTGAAAAACAGATGTTCCAATTTCTGTTTTATGTTCAAAAACATTTTCTGGTGACTGTTTATTTATATCAAATCCCTTTTCTTCTTGACTAAAATCAGTTTCAGTTTCAGTTTTAGAACACGTGGAAGACTCGTCAATATGTGTTTCATCAACACATGTATCATGTGAATCCGATTTAGGTTTGATTTCAACTACAGTTTCCAATGGGGTCCCACTAGATTCAACATTAGGGACGCCCACTGAGACAGATTCAGAAGAAGAATCAGGATACTCTTGATTTTCTTGAGAAGAAGTTTCAGTGGTTTCACTGAATGTGTCCTGAGGGACCTCACCTGTAACACTGTCAACACCTGAAATATTAAAAACATCACAATCACATGCATTAACTGAAAAACCATCATCACCACACTTATTGTTCAAGGATTCAACACAAACATCATCAGTTTTGCCCCAAACATCAGGCTCACTTGACGAAACATAAGCAGAAAACGACTCAAACAAAGATCTACTAAAAGCAACATCAGATTCAGTTTGTTCAAAATAATTTTCAGAAATATTAGAATGAACAACTGGTTCACTCCCAAGAACATCTCCACACTTTACTTCAGATACTCTATCTGCACATGAAGACGAAGCATTAGGATCAATCGAGCCTTTAGAAACAAAATTTATTGGAGCAGACTTCTGTTTCTCAATTGGTCTTTCATTAGATGATGACTTATTGTTTTTGAGACCATAAGTCATTTTACTTTCATTCATCAGCTCCTCCTCAGTCATGGGTAAATAAGTGTAATTGTCATTATAAGGAGGAGGAGCCTGATTAAAACCCAGTCCACTCCCTTTCTTTTTCTTATATTCAAGCTGTTGATCACACAAGTTTTTGACTAATTTGCTGGAAGAATCAAATTTCTTAATGTTAAGTTCATTTATTTGATATCTATCTCTGATATCTTCCAGTTCCTTAGTCACAGTGCACAGTTTCTCCTGAACATATAAGAGTTGAGTTGTTTTCACACTTACATCATCCTTGAGTTTGACGATGTCTTTTCGCTGAGCTTCAATCTTTTCTTTATAAAGTTTTTCGTTTTTCGATAAAGTAAAGTTTTTATTTTTTATATCTTGATAATCTTGAATTAGCTCAGCGTTGTGTATTCTATATGCTTCAACTCTTTCTCTACACTCAGGAGTACAGAAAGCAGAAAGTACCTCTTCTTTGGTGAGACCTTTGACTGGAGCTGAAAGAATCTGGGTCATGAGAGCAAAGTTTTCAGCTGACATCTCCTCCTCTGGTACAGAAACTTGATCATTTGAGGTCATGAAAGCAATGTTGTTTGAAGCAGCTTGATCTTCTGGAGCTGAGATGTTCAGTCGCTCAATTTCCGAATTCCAATCAAAGTTGATATCAGGCTGAACCACCAAGGCTTGAGCTAATCCCAGAGCTTGAGGACTTCCACCAGCAGCAGCATCAGTAGTTATACTCGTTGTAGTCACAAGAGCTCTCTCTGGATTGGGTGTAGCAGGTTTGACTGGAGTCTGTTCTCTACTAATTAGTGGCTTGGTGCAGTTTCGTGCATAATGTCCCTCCTCATGACAGTTGTAGCAGCGCAGATTGAATGGCACTTTAGAAGCTTCATTAAACGAAGCACCCCATCTGTTTTTACCAGTTCTTTTCATAAACCTCCTTGCTCTGAAAGCCGCCATAGCCATCTGCCATGTAATGTCCATTTCTTCAACATCATCAGGATGAATTTGCTGTAAGTCATCTCCAGACCATTTAGGAGGATCAATTTTTCCTGCAACAAATGCATTCAAACAATTTATAACAGAGGCTGCGATATCCAGATTTTCCTTAGATTGTTGTGTAAAGAAAGCAATCATCTCATTTTTCACGGTAGAAGCAGGAACAACATTAGGCGAATTGGATGATGCAGCAGCAGCAGTAGTGCGTGAAGAAGCAGGAGACCCAGAGTAATAAGCATTTGCAGGAGTAGGAGAAGATTTAGCAGATGCCGCGTTGCTAAACATTTGAAACCCTCCTTGAGACAAGAGAGCAGCATTGCTATTGTTTGATGAAGCGGGAGCAACAGAGAATCCGGCAGCTAGCATGCTGTTCTTATAGTTAGTTTCCCTTTGTTTATCATCCAGTTCACAGGCCTTGATATGAGAAATCATCTCAGATAAGCTGCACCTAGCAAGATCTTTGGTTTTCTTGATCATAACGACATGATGATCCCAACTTTTTGGCAATGCATTCAGAAGCTGTCTATTTGTTGAAGCATTGGATGTATGTATTTCTTCCATCTGCATTTGAGTGACCAGCTTGACAAACCTCTGAAGTTGATTGTCAACAATTTCCCCATAAATATGATTGAAGTTGTTGAAATTTTGTCTCAGCAGATTTCTTCGACTCTCTTTCATATCCTCATTTCCTTCATAAACATCGATCAGAGATTCCCATAGTTCTTTGGTTGATTTGCAAGTACGAAAACCGATAGCAATGTCTGGACCCAAACCCATGGTCAAATAGGATAGAGCTTTTTCATCTTCTTCAACTATTGTGAAATCATCTTCAGTGTATTGGCTAAGGGGTTTCTTTATTTTTACTCCTGGTTCAGTAGGACTATCTGTCATGGTCTCCCTTGGACCTCTCAGAATACTTCTCCAAATTTTAGAATCCTTGACCTTCACATGTTGCTCAAAGCGCCACTTCCACTCAGGAAAGTCATTAGCATCAGTCAACCTTGGAATGCGTGTGGTGGTCCCAACTTTTGAATCTAGTTCTTGCTGTTTGTTAAGGGCAGCCAGGTCAACATTATTTGCAGACATGATTAATTAATAGTTGATTAATTAATTAATTTTTTAAGTCCAAAAGTCAAAGTTTAAAGTTCAAGGTCCAAATCACGTTGCAAATTGTCGATGCGAGTCGAGACAAGAGATTGCGAGTCGAGACAGCGGTTGCGAGTCGAGACTAAAGTGATGATGACGACTCGAGACCACAGATGATTGCGAGTCGAGACCGTGATGATGACAACTCGAGACCACAGATGATTGCGAGTTGAGACCGTGATGATGACAACTCGAGACCTCAGTTGGTTGCGAGTCGAGACCGAATGTAGACTACTCGAGACCTCAGTTGGTTACGAGTCGAGATCAGCAACAAGACAAGTCGAGACTGCTAATTGCGAGTCGAGACCCTGCAAAACAAACAATGTGATAAAAACAGCAGAAATCCCTGATTATCAGCAGCTTCCAAAATTCAAATATTTGAAATCTTTGAATTTTAATCCTCAACAAACTTCCGAGAAATCAGCAAACAATTCACTGAAAATACACGAACCAAATCAGCAAGATTTATCAAAAATTGCTATGAACAGTTTGAAGATTGTATGATCCGTAGACAGAAAACACAATCAAAACTGTTATCACTGCAAAAACAAACACTAACGAAACAGGATCAGTAAAATAAGATATTCTTGAATCCGAATGATATCAAAACCGAACCAAGAATTGGTTTTTTGGCTCTGATGCCAATTGTAAAACCCGTGAGGATCTTTCAATGATATCAAACAATAACTTGTGTAGGTGCGGAAATCAAACACAAGTGGATTCCAGTAATATGAAGTAATTGAAACAAATAATAAACAAACAAACCAAGTTATCTTGCATTCAAAGCTTGAACAATGACTGATACAAGACACGGTTTCGTATGGCCTTCTGTTCACAGCAACTGATCAACCTTAACTCCAAGGTTAAGGTTTGCTTAAATACAAAACGATATGGGTAAATACCCTAGGCCCAACCGAAACCAACTAGACTAACCCAACCCATACATGTCGACCCAAAATATTAAGTAAACAATTACTAAATCAACCCTTGAACTAAGTAATCCTCTATGAATAAACCTTCAGGTTCCAACATTTATGGTCTGTAAAAGTCGATGATCATTATTTACGAAAGAAAGCCCTATAAATAGGGATAACTACAATGCCAGCCTAACCCTAATGTAGGAAATACAATCTCAATACAAATACAATTGATCATCTATCTAAACCATATATATCTCTTAATAAAACAAATAAATAATAATATATATCGGCTAAGAAAAAAGACTTTACGGTTATAAAAAAGCTGTTAGCAAAGTCATATTATGTATAAGCAACCACAGGCGGACCTAGCTTATAATTAGGGGTAGCCCGGGCTACCCCTCAACTTTGTCGGCGAAGTACAATATTCATGCAAAAAAAAAAAAAATCTTCTCCATTTTAAGTATCATGTATACCCTTGAGCAAATATTAGTAATTTAGGATACCTCTAGATCCAAAAACAATTCTTAGGATACCCCTGAATTTTTTTTCTAGATCCGCCAACATAAGTCATAATCTAACTTTCATGTCAAAAATCAACAACTACAACACAGATGCATAAACGTAAGTCAGTTGATCATATAATATATACACTTAAGATAGTTAACATGAATTCCTGACTCCCAAAGCACATTTTAACAAAACACTTGGTTTCAGCCGAAAAACATCAGGATCGGACACCAGAGTGAAGGATTTAAATTGAGCACTATGCACATTTCAGTTAAATGAGTACTGCTAAGTGGAACTTAAAAAGAAGGATGAAACAAAGAGCAAAGGCTACCTTCAGAAACGCAGTCCAATCACCACAGGTACATACTGAACTTGGGGGATTGAATTCCTTCGATGACAAAGAAATTAAAAAGATGGAGATTAAATCACATAACATATACAGAAAAGATAATTCTTCTTTAGTTTAAATCGAAAAGGATTGTGTTAGCTATTGTTTACAAATATAAATATTTTGACTTTTAAGGCCCACTAGAAGATAATGATTCCATATCTTTTGTAAAATCCACATAAAACCTTAAGCGAAACTCAAATGGTTAAGAAAGCTGATAAAGTCCACGTGGATTTCAACTCTAAGAGACATGGCTTCACTTGAAGGATAAGATTGTTCTTGAGGAATGGTTTGACTTCTGAGGTCAAACGAAAAGGTGGAAAATTCAATATGATGAACTATGTAGTCTTTTAGAAAAATCTAGATGACTACACCAAACTTCAATATAAAGAAAAATGTGTAAGGGAATTTCGGTCCGGAAAATTTGATAAAAACCAATAGAATTTCAGTGTGAAAAGTTGTTGCTTTGACCAGAAAATTCAGATAGTAAAAAACAGTTTGACTTCTGATGTCAAACTAGTAGCTAGATATTTCAACCGATGGCGGAAACATCGGGGCGCGGCACTGAGCGAAACAGATTGTCCAAGAGAATTCCATAACAACTAACCATAACTCATCAAAGTAAAGCAGTTATTACAAACATAGATATCTCATAGACAAATAATTGTTCCGACAACTCAGATTTTTTATTAGATTTGTTTCTAGACTCCGTCCTAGCTTGATTCCAGCAGGTAACAAGCAATGCATCCTAAACACCTGTCACATACGTTAAAATAGAGGTCAATACACATAGTGTAAAGGTGAGCATACAAGTTTATTAGTAATAATAGATTCGAATACGTTTACGCATAACCAGCATGTAATATGTAGCAAAGTGAAGCTAGTAGGTTATCGACAATGAAATATGCACAGACATGACTACGAGTTGTAGAATGCGCAACACATATCACCACTGTGACACGTGAAGAAATAACCTTAACAACCCATGTTCACAACAGGTGCTGAGTCCAAACTATAGTACTATCGTTGCTAAGGTGTCAGGCAACAATCGCTGTATAAACATAACATACAAGCATTCATCAAGTAACATGTATCATGCATTAGAGGTTAGCATATAAAAGTGCTTGCGTTGTGTGATCGACGTGATTTGATATAAGTAATGTATGTAACGCCCAAAAGTGCTTAAAGCAAAAAGGGATCGAGTATACTCACAGCGATGGAAGTTAATGGATTGAAGGGAGCACTAGAGTGATTAGCCTGAACAGTTAACGATATCATAAGCGAAGAACGTCGCGTAAAACGATGCAAGTGAAACAAGTGACGAAGGGTCATCCGATCGGATGGCCATTCGATCGGATTGACACTCGTTTGGGATGGATGTGTTTGTGTATGATGGCTTTGAAGTTTTCGTTGTAGCATTTTGAAATCAGAGAAGTATTTCTACCTTTCAGGCCGTCGATCGAACGATCGTTCGCTCGGATGGCGATCCGTCCGGCGAGGCATTTCTCAGAGAACAAGTTCACAGCAGGATTGTCACTCGATCGGATGGTCTACCGATCGGATGGAAATCCGTTAGAAACTAATGATCCTTGAAAATTATAAAAAGTTCAAGTGTTGAAGTCCAAGTACAATCCGATCGGATTGCGGTTCGATCGGATGGCAATCCGATCGGACGGCAATCCGTCCCACAATCTGATCGTTTTGCAACTTGAATTTTGGTTAAGTTTGAAAAGTTTTGCGATTTGATCGAGACAATATGTCAACGCATTAAACAACAGGAACTTCCATCAGACCCAAGTTATCCGATCTAACAGGAACCACCCTACTCCGATCAGTTAACTGTTCTTGACGGTTGTTCATGCTCAACCCGAAATTGGTTGTCCCGTGATAGAAATCAGATCTCAAACCGACTCACCACTAGAGAAGGGTAGAAGGCTTGAACGAGCTCCGATTCTATCGGTTTTGAGCTATTGAGTGTATAAGAGTTGAAAGAAAGTTGGAAAAGTATCTTTCAATCCTTTTAACTTGAAAATGTTTAGATCCATGCGAAAACAGTGTTTAATCATGTGGAAATCCTTTAGATCTGAGTTGTTCTTGGTGGAATGAAATCAAAGCTTGAAGTTCATAAGAACTCCATGATGACATCATCCTAAAACACCTCAAATCCGTTGATTTCACGGTTAGAAGTGAAGATTCAAAGGTGAAAATGATGAAGAAGTGTGTGTAGATCATAGAAGTACAAGATTTGAGTTGAAAACTTACAAGAATCGCGAGAAATCGAGAGAAAGGTGGGTTGGAGCGTCTGGTCGAACGAGTGGAGCTGTCACATCACTTTGGTGATGTGACAGGGGGTATTTATAGGTTTTCCAAAAGAGGAAAGAGGAGCGCAGATGACAGATCGGATGGCCATCCGATCGGATGGGCATCCGTTCGGATGACCATTCGATCGAATGGTCATTCGATCGACTGGTCGTCGCGGATTGGTTTTCGTATTTCCGTTTCGTGCGTTGAGCGTTGCGATGTGTTTCGAGTAAGCGATGCGATAGTATTACCATTAGTTACACAAATTACCTAACTACTAAATATCACAAAAGAAATGCGTAAATCTCGAGTTTGCGATGAGATTGCGATGCGATAGAGTAGCGATTGGGATTAAACACCTCAACATAAACATAACATGCACGAGTAACACATAATAGCGCACACACGTAAAACAATATCTATAACCTATAATTCGAGTTGCGATGCGATTAGCGATAAGTCGATTAGCGATTAACTGCGATTAAATAACGATTTATTAACAAGTACTCCACATAATACAACTAAAGCGAATTAAAATAAAAGACCCGATTACAAGTCAAGGTGTACAATCCATTGTTAAGCAAAGAGTGATAGATCGCAATTATCAATCTTTTCTTTCTTTGACTTTGACTTGTACTTTGACTTTCAAAAATGCGGGTTGTTACAGCCTCCCCTACTTTAGGAAATTTCGTCCCGAAATTTAAGAAGCAGGCGTAACAAACAGTTGCGGATACTTCGCCTTCATGTCACTTTCGAGTTCCCAAGTGAACTCGGCGCCGCGTTTGCCTTCCCAGCGAACCTTCACAATGGGAATGCGTGAGCGTCTGAGTACCTTGGTTTCTCGGCCCATGATCTCGACAGGTTTTTCCACGAAGTGTAATGTTTCGTCCACTTGTAAATCCTCGAGAGGGACATGTAATTCCTGGTCGGCTAGACACTTTTTGAGGTTTGAAACGTGGAAAGTCGGGTGGACATTACTCAGTTCCTCCGGTAGTTCGAGTCTGTAGGCCACTTTGCCAATCCTTTCCAGGATTTTGTAACAGGAATTAGTAGCACCTCCAAAAATTCTGGTAATTTTATATGATTGCCTCGGTTCGTCCAGCCGCATTTTTTTATGAACAAACGTACTGAAGTAACATTATTCAGAAGATAAGTGTTTAACTCAATTGAGAATTATTTATCCATATTATGACATTAAACTAATATCTTTCGGTTTCACTGTAACTGAATCTAATTTAAAGCCTATTTTGATATGAGGGGTCACAACAGTGAAAAAAAAGGTTACTAACCAGTTCATATACATAGATGCTAAATACATGAGATGCATCATGCATGAAGCAGCGTGTCACAGTTACAGCTACTTAAACAAAAACGAGAGGTCTAACATAAAAACAGTTGTTACCCTTTCAACTATAAAATGTAATTATGACAATTTTAACTATGGTTTGGAGGGGTGCGCCAGGCCAAGGCAGTAGTGCAACGCCAAGGCGACGCTCAAAGACCCCAATAGCAAGCTATTGTGATGGGCCTTTCACCATAAAAAATAAGATTAATATCGCATGGGCCGATGGCCCACATATCAGATATTAAACTGATAAGAACAGATACTACACTTGATCTTAGCCAAAAGGCCGAGAAAGGTATGCATTCTCCTTCCTTTGGCTGCTGTTTATATAGACAGTTCTTCATATATGTATTCTTCACTCAGCCGATGTGGGACTGTGAGTGACTTATTTTTCCCCAAGTGACTTATATCAAGTGTTTCTGCCCTAACTCAGTGACTTATATCAAGTGTTTCTGTGGATATGGAATAAAGACAATAAAGCACAGAGTAACGAGTACAAGTCATCCCTAAACTCCGATATGTTACACAAAAGACAGGGTACAACATTATGACGACTATTCAAGTTGTGAAGGTCTAGTGTGGGCCTGAGAAACCATGTCCTATTACGGAATAACCAATCATCCAACACCGACAGTATGAACTTGTACACAAAGTTCTAAAATTACTGAAGTTAAACTTGGTATCCATGTTTACCTTAAAAGAAGTTTACCCGTAGGTGTCACACACTAAAATAGAAAACATCCATTAGATATAAATTTGAAAGCAAAGCAGACTTAAAAGAAAAATGCAATCTCTACACCATATTCATCATACCAAAAACAGAGAACCAGCAAATAAGCAGATATTAAAACTTTACTTTCGAGACATTAAAACAGAATGAAGAAAAAAAATATTACCCTTCTTTTGCTCTACCAGTACCTATGTGGCTTGGATGTTTGTCAGTTTGGAAAAACTGCAATGCTTCGTGAGCTGCAGAGTCAGCTTTAAGAAACTTGTTTCTGTATTTTAAACAGGAAAAGCATTAACAAAAACCAGTAGATTCTAGTTCTAGTATGAATAAAGGAAACACTATGATCAGATACAATATAATTTGCAGGACAGAATTGATTGCAATTGATACACTCCCAGACTCATTTAGCACAAACTTGAACGTCACTCTCAATATCCATCATTTAACTTTAGCTACTGTTAAACAAAGGTAGAATGATAATTCAGATCATTATACAATCCATGTGAGTTCATCAGTTTATTAAAGATATCACAATACATATGGAAGACATGATATATACCATCTTTTATGATTAAAAAAAATCAACTACAAGCAAGTTTATAATGCCAGCAGACTTTAGCTGCAGGATATTGTAAAGCGGAAATCAACTACAAGCAAGTTGGAAAAGCCATATTAGTGCCAAACAAGTTGAGGCATAATATTGTACTATTAAATTTTAGGCAAAATAACATGTTTAGTCAAAGATATTTAATGTATCTCCTACTTTACTTTGATGGCAGTATTATATAGCTTTTGGAGGGAATCCCTAGATTAAGCACATTTAATAGTTATTAAAAGTCAGTTAAAACTTTTAGTGTTCTCTCATCTTCTTCTTTTGAAATACAGTCCGGTAAATCAAACATCAGCACAAAAAACGCCTAAATAACTAGTAATTAACAAGCAGATTAGAAACAATCACCACCAAGGGTTGAGTTCGGCTACAAAGTCCATTTTTCCTACAAAGTGTACAAAGTCGTAAAACATCACAATTTCAGCCATAAAACACACTCAAACCCCACAAATAACATAGTGAAGATCACTAAAACACAATATCCAAACCCTAAGAGTCCTTAAAAACTTCAAACACACCATCGTACAACTATGAATATAAAACACAACATGATAATCAACATAAAACACACTAATATTAGTCATTCGATAATCAAAGCGTTATCATCCAAAACACAACACAAAACCCGCAAATATGGTGTTTTAGTAATCTTCACTATGTTATTTGTGAGTTTTGAGTGTGTTTTATGGCTGAAATTGTGGTGCTTTATGACTTTGTACACTTTGTAGAAAAAATGGACTTTGTAGCCAACTCTCACCCCACCAAACAATAACATGGCAAAAGGAACAGAGGGAAAATTTAGGTTAAAGAATATGCAAATGCAAGTAAGAAACAACCTGATCAATTGAATATTATACCGATTACGAGTAAGAGCTCCTGAATGTCGAAGGCGCCTGTAATTGGCTTGTGATACCGACTTGCAATAATTTGTCCGGTAAATTACAACACACTGTGGTAAAAGAGTGTGAAGACTCGCCCAAAGATCCGAGCAGTAATTAGTAATATTAGTTCGACGCGGAACGGAATTAATATATCAAGCGTAATCAAGCACCAGGTAATTTTAAGGGTAGGAAATAAAATAAGAGTGACACGAGGATTTACGTGGAAAACCCAAATCGGGAAAAACCACGGGTGGCGGAAGCCGAGAAACAATTCACTATAATTTGCAGTGTTTACAGAGTTTGGAGAAAAGAAAAGAAAAATATATATACTTGAGATTTTTTGTATCTCTTATATGTATATATATTTGTGTGTGATGGTACATTTTGCAATGGAGCTTCAAAGCCTATTTATAGGCAAGAATTAGAATGTGAAACAATGGCTTATTTTTCTTTGCCTGACATTTGACATTTGCATTGCATGGAAATTTCTTCACCTAACATTTGTTAGACTTCCATGCGTAAATTATTGCAGCAATATTTGACTTCACATCATCTAGAAGGCACATATTGGAAGGCACATATTGGAAGGCACAATATTTGACTTCACATTTTGGAAGTCACATATTTCTACACACACTGTCAATAAATCAAACATCAGCACCTAAATAATCTAGTGATTGATGAGAAGCAATTAACAAAAAATAACAAGAAAAAAGGAATAGAGAAAAATTAGGTTAAAAAAATATCAGAATCGGCAAATGCATATAAGAGACGACCTGGTCGAACTTAATAGCATACTGATACGAGTTAGATCTACTGAATGTGGTCGAACACATATGATGCACATTTCTGTTTCCTCCATAGCATCATGCAAGATTGAGCGTGAAACTGATGATTGAAAGGATCGTTGAGTCATGAAGAAGAAGTGTGTGTATGACTCTGTGTGTGTGTGAGAGAGAGAGAGAGTGGTAATCGTGTGTTTTTTTTTTTTTGAACGGCAAAACTTCTAAAAAAAATTATAGAAAGACGGCCCAGCAAGAAACTGGGACCCGAGTGTCACAATTACATCACGGATGTTAAAATCACACCACTTACTCCACTCGAGAGTACAATATTTAGATCTAGTACTAACGAAAAGGAAAGAGTTCTCCTTGATAATATCCGTTGTTCTATTAAAATCAATACGCCGTTCGTTGAAATCGTGTGTTTGGGATGATGGAGTGGTACCGTTGGGTTTTAAAGAGGGAAACGCTTCATTTTTTTATTTTTTGTGTGATTTTTTAGAGTAAATCGTCAGTTTCCTTCAAACCAACTTTTTTGTACCATATTGTCTCTCACTTTTGAGATTTTTTGTCATTTTCATCCAAATATTTGACATAAAATATAAAGAAGATTAGACATTTGGATGAAAATGGCAAAAAAATCTCAAAAGTGAAGAGCAATATTGTAAAAAAAAATTGTTTTTGATGAAACTGGCAAACACACCTAAGCCTCGGGGACGATTTTGGCAATTTACTCGATTTTTTTTTACTTTGAAATCATAGGTTCAGTAAAATTGCAAGTTGTTATATTGTTTGTAACTGTAGTGTATATGGAGTTGGTTGTGGTGGTTGACGATGGAGGTGGTGGTTAAATGGTGTTTGTGATCGGAGGTGGTTTGTGTTTGAACTGGGAGACGATGTTGTTTGTAGTGGTGATTTACGTTGGTTCGCGGTGGTACGTCGGTGTTATAACAGCAGTGATGATGGTGGTGGTGGTGGTTATGGGTGTTGGTGGTGATGGTGATGGTGATTGTGATGGTGGTGGAAGAAGATGAATTTTTCTAGTAAAAGTTTGGTTGTAGGTTTGAAGGAGTAGATGAGTTAAAGGGGTGGGCCCCGCGTACGTATATAAAATACTTGTTTAATAAATAACTAGAAATACGTCCGGCGCGTTGCGCCGATTTAAATTGAAAATCAATTTTAAACAAAATTTGAACTACTCATAAAGGTTTAACACCTAGTTTTTAACTTTTATTAATTAAATATCTTATTCTAGATATTTAACTCGATGTCAATATTTCAATTACACACTTCTATCACCTTTACTCAAATCTACTTTTTACCGTATTATTAACTTAAACTCTAGAGTTCACTTTGATATTTCATTGTATTGTGATTAATTAAAATAATATAGGATAGTAGCTATATCTTCATTGTTTATTGTAATTATTGAAATATCTGATAATAGGGATGTATTTTACGATTTAATGATGTAAATCAGTGGCCAGGATTTGTTTACTCAATTAACAAATACATTAGTGTTCACTCTATAACTCCGCCCTTTTATGAAATAAGAATTATCAAAAGATGCATAATTAATAACCTGTTTTTTTATTTGTTTTTGAAATTGGGAAAAGTTTGAATAAAGTTAATTCAGTGATTGTTTTTGTTAATTGTGAATACTCTCGTCGTGTCTTGTTTTAATGTTTTATGTGTACGTGACACGATTTCAGGTTCGTATAAAAAAGTTTGGTTCGTGTTGCCGTTTAACCCTCTACACACAGTAGACTGAAGGGTCTGGGGTCATGGTTAGAATATGATTCACCACGTAGGAACATGAATGGAAAGTTATACCATCACTCTCCTTCATTAATGGTGGTTGTCGTGGATTGAACCACGATTACCACGACCATCACATTTGAAATTTTTGTGACAAAAATATAATAAATATAATAAAGGGGATAGTGGTTTGGGTCATGACCACACCCTTACACTACGAGGTGTGGGGCTCGTCCCCTGCCCGCCGGCCTTCCTTGGGCCCGTCATCGTCGCCATCGTTCGGAGCTAGCCGCCTGCGACGGGGCTCTTTCCTTTTATCACACACACACACATATATATATATATATATATTGAGACTCATCTCCCACACCCGCTGATGTGGATGTCTACGTGGAGGATCATCCTTTCAGGACTACCCTCCTCTACACCCAATAGCCTTAAGTGTCACACCCCGAAATATCAGAGCTTTGGCGTGACTGGACTGGTATCTTCATTGCACAGCGGAAGCAAATAAGCTAAGACTTTTAGAATGCGAACGCCCGCTAAGTACTCGAATCCCCAATGGTTCTCCTATTCCAACCATGCCTTAACTTTGAAATGCAACATGAGAAAGAAACATGCGAAAAATCAACATAAAGTTGAGCGAGTTCATAGTTTGTTTGTAAAAGATTTGAAATAAATCTTTTTGAATAACCGGTTTTTGAAGTATTGTTGAGAAAACGAATTTAAAATCATTTTCTTGTCATGTCATACGGAAACTTTGTATTTGTAACGCATTATGTTCGTAAAACCATGTATTTGTAAACTCTTGTATTTGTAAAGTTTGTATAACCGTCAATGCCCACCCTGACTTTGACTTCATGCCCGCATAAGCCTATGCTTTGAATTTGTATAAAACATGGTATGTAATTTGTAAAAATCAAGTATTTATGTATGTATCTCGTATAAATCAAGTATTTCTGTATGTATCTTGTATAAATCAAGTATTTCTGTATGTATCAAGGTTGTTAATGGGTTGCAAGGCCATTAACATGTGACACGACATAGGAAGCATCCAAACCATAGGCATTTTTCTAGTTGTCGATTCACGGCTGAGACACAAAACCACTTCTCGGTACTAGTTTTCACCAAGAGTGTGGCTGCCCTAACACCCGTTAGATCTAACCTTTTGTTCTGCGGTCGAAGTATGTACACGATTAATGGTGCTTATCGTACCCTATTCATGACACGATTTCTCGTATCATTTCTTGTATCATTTCTCGTATCATTTCTTAAAACGCATCATACTTGGTACTAGTTATCACCAAGAGTGCTTCTTGTTTTTGTATCCATCATACCATAACACATGTATTGTAAGCTCTTGTATTTGTATTTTCCTGTAGTTTAGAAAACTAGAATTTGTGTGTATGCATATTTCAAAAAATACGCTTGTTTGAAAAACCGGTATAAAACATAAGCTTTTCGTAAACCATTTGTGTCTGTTAAAACTTGCTTGTAAAATGGTTTATGAATATGTAATTCTTGTATGCTTTGCAAAAAGTGCATGTCTTTCCACCCCGAAAACATTTAGAAAAATGTAAAACCGTAAAAGGTGGGGTTATGAACTCACCTGGATATTTCTGTGCAAAGCTAGCTATATACGACTTCGTGATGTCGTTTCCAAGACTTGACTTGCTAGCGTGCATTCTACAATATTCCTAACACGGAATATCTAATAAGTTTCTAATTAAACGTAGTAACTAACTACGTATCATCGAGCTCTACCGAATCGTTAACTGAACGATTCGACGATGAGTTGTTAACTTAACGAAATGACTAAGTTAAACTTTGTTTAGTTTGTTTATTGTCAGTATTAACTAATAAGTCTTAGAAAGACTTAGTTCCCGAGAGATTTATAATGTATAAATATTTATATAAAAATATATAAATATATCGTTATCGTTGCGTTAGTCGTCTCGAGAAGTCGTTTGTAATGTAATAACATGTAACAAACTCGTACGTGATATGTATGATATATATATAGTGTGCCGTTTAGGCGTTGGAAACAAATATAAAAAGTTATATTTATTTTGCGAAAGTATCAACGAGTTGTTTGAAGTTTGAAATAAATATAAAACTATATTTATTTTTATAAAGGAATTCGTGTAGCTTGATATTTGAAATAAATATATATATTATATTTATTTATAAAAGGATTCGAGTTTAATTTTTGAGATAAATATAATAATTATATTTATTTTGTAAAATAGTTTACGCCATCGTCGTTTTTGTAAGTTATAAAGTGCCGTTGAAGTAATATACACATTTATATTGGTTTTTATAAAAGTCGCTCGGTATCGATAGTTGTCGCTTTTCGATAAAACATGTTTTGTTTTTACGGGTTTTCTTGAAAAACGGGCAGAGTTTCCTCTGTTTTTGGACGCCACCGACAACACAAGTTGTCGTTATTTTATCAAAATTCAACAATTTTCAATCACCATTATATATACTTTTCGTAAAAATGACAAGATATAAATTAAACACTAATCCATTCGGTTTGAGCTCGATTTTGCGTAATAAATAAAGTTATAGAAATAACGTAAATAGTCGCGTCGTAAATCTTTACCGAATCTTTGTGTCGAAACGCCGAATTAAGTTGGTTGAGTTGACTGGGTCAACTGAGTTGACCGAGTTGACTCGCTGAGTTGATTGAGTCAACTGAGTTGACTCGGTTTGACCGAGTCGACCGCACCGATTCCTAATCTGACCCGTAACCCGAGACTTTGTTGACTGCCTTTGACTAGATTGGACCGATCCCAAAACCGCACTAATCTGACTTGACCCGGTGTTGATCCGAACAATGCTAGGTGGCTGAACCAAGACTCGAACCCACATCTGAATCTGTATACGAACCGAACACCCGATCTGAACTGAACATAACATCACCATTACTGCTATGATTCAACATTATCTTCGACGAAACAAAACCATCTGTTGTCGATTACAACTGATGCTAAAAAAAATCAAAAGAAAATGAAAGATTGGGAGGGGTTTACCGGGGATCTCGTCGGGAAGACATAGCACCGCCGCCATCGGTAATCTATCGCCGGAAATCCTTCTTTCTCTGGTCTCACTCTATCTCTCTTGGGTATCTCTCTCGTCTCACCCCTTTCTCTCTTGCTCGAGCCGATGACAGCACCATACCACACCACCACCGTCTGTCGCTGTTGTAATCGTGCGCAGCCACCATCATGGTTTATGCAGACAAAAAAAGAGAGAACGAAGGCATTTTCTTTGAGTTTTTTTGCAGGAATAGGTGGTTTGACCACCAAAAGATCACCTCTAGGTGGTCTTGGAAGAAAAGAGTGAAACTAGGTATATAGTGATATTATATAGCGATATTCAGGGTGTTTCTGACACAAATCTGGGACTTTATTGAATATCGCTATTTGATATGCATATATACATCAATATCGCTGTTTGATATGCATATATACATCAATATCGCCAACTCAAACACCTATATATATGAATATCGCTATATGGAACATATATATATATATATGAATATCGCTATCCCATGTATACATATACTTTAATATCGCCACATCATATTCATATATATATTAACTCATTCAATATCGCCAACTAGAAAATATATATAAAAGAATATCGCCATTTGATGTATACATATACTTTATATATATTGTTTCACAGTATTAAAGTTGCATAGGCTCACATGCATAGTCTCAATATTATCACATGCATAGGGTCTCAGTATTATCACATGCATAGGTTCAGTATATATATTATATGTTGTAGGTGGGAATATTAACAGCTCGAATAGTTTGAATAGTTATTGTTTCACATGCATAGGCTCAGTAATTCAATTCATACACAGTAAAACTTGCAGAATGGCAAGTCTTATCAAATTAAAAGATGATGATATAAACCATCGATCAGCTCCCATATCTCATACTCATCTTCATAGTCATCTTCTGTATACCACCTCTCATACTAAATTTTTAAATGGTTTAAACATGAGTTATCAGATTGACCCCGGTCCCCATTGCATGCTGGAGAATTACCGGGGAGTTGTTTGAACATGATGTTTTTCTCAGTTTTAAAGTTTGTATAGGATCATAAGACATTTGAGCTTTCAGGCCACCACATGTAATCTGGAAGCTACAGTGTTTTAAGTAGATCCTATAGTAATGTTGGGTGATGTTGCAAGTAGGTACCTGGTTTTTGTTACGCGTAACCTCTCACGCGTATCCAACCCTTCCCCAATCACAAAACAGATCCCGTATCTGTTTAATCGTGAGACCCTGGAGGGGAGCGTTCGGTTGCCTGTTTTCTCACACGTATCCAGCATTTCTCAAATCACCTAACATCACGGTATCTGCAGAGTCGTCAAAGAATGGGGGGAACAAATGTTTCATATCACAGTACCCCTTGAAGAGTCCTTTTCAGGGACGGGCTTTTGCACGGGAAGTAGTTTTTTTAGCAGATCCTATAGTAATGTTGTGTAATAATGTTGAATGAGTTAATATATATGTTTGTTATATTATATGTTGGGAATATGTTGAATTTTTTATTTACCTATTAATATTGTTTGCTATAATGAAACCGCGAACTAATTGAATAGTATATAAAAAATTACACTACTAACTATAAATCACGGCCATAACATAGAGGCCTGTTTTACATATATGATGGGAAACAAATAAAGTTATATTTCACATTAGCTGGTGTAAAACGAGCTGCATAAAACTCATCCGCCATATGTCATCTATACTTACACATGCCTCTTCAAGGTCTCCATTAACGTTCACTGGCTCGTCATTAACTAGGTTTGCGATTAACATACAAACTAAAACCCCTGAATTAGCTCCGGGGTTTTCTTTAGCATGCTGGCAAACTTCAGTATGTGTGACCATTATTTTATCTATAAATGGCCGTCCCGAATGTTCCCAGTAAGAAATTTGGTCCAAAAACGATTTGAATAATGATTCAAATTTTACTAGGGTTGGGTAAACCCTAAGTTGAATCAAATTTGATCCATCAGAAGTTGTTGAACCAGATGATCCAGTGAAGTACAAAGTAAGGTGAAGTGTCAGCCTATCAACACGAACCATGAACCAGTCTCGTAGGTCAACACATATTGGAATATAAACCTAAGATAAAAAGTTATTAATTTAAATATATACGCACACCTTCCCCCAAAAAATGAATGTTATGGTGTTACCGTATCAACGTCCCAAAACGGAGGGTAGTGTTCCTTCAATCCAATGGCAAAAGGTAAGGCACCGTGGTTTGGATTCTCCTCCAAAAGGGTCAGGAAATGCGGTGGTAGAATGGACCATGGATACAATTGTTCTGGTTTTTTTGATTTTTTTATTAGAATCCATCGGAACCTCATCATTCTGGTAACCCAACCATCGACATGCTACAGTGTGGATAGTTATATACTTTATGAATTAAAACAAATATGTTTCAAAGATAACAGTCAAACTACTTACTAGTGCCGACAAGTAATCGTGGTTTTCATAGCCTAGCAGTGCACCCCAAAATTCTGAGCCGAGTTGTTTTCTTTCGAGAAATCCACAAAAACAGAATGAAGAATCCCCGTTTACATAGAAGTCCATTACATTTTTTGACCAGTGCTTGGACTCTTCGGCTGGGTGATAATACCAGCGACTCTTTTTGGGGATCCTTTCTGGGGGAGTGTCGGGAACTTCCTCAAACTCTAGTAAGTAGTCTTCGGGGTCCCCCATTAAATGTGGTAGATGTCTATTTGGGTAGTTTGGTGCAAAATAAAATAGGTTTTTGTGTCCGTATTTATAGTGGTGGTATTAGGTGTTAACAATAAATGTCTTAAAACCAACTTGTGAATGGAGTGTGTATTGAATGGAGTTTGTACCAGATAGGGCCAGGATGTAAAAACTTTAAAATAACTCATAATAACACCATAAATACCCCCATCACACCCATAGATTTGCATACCTTCACTTCACAAGTGTTTTTGCACATCATCTTATTCTCCAACATTGTGCTGATGGCAAACCGTGATAATGAACTCCACCTTCACTTTCATGTGCACATACACGAATCGGAAGCAAACCCCACTAATGTTTACCCACAACCTAACCGTAACTCTGTTGTACCACAACCCAACAATAACTCACTCCCCCACAATCCCTCCATCACTCCGGTGATCCTCTTCCCAATGACAATAGTGCTTTGCTCTTCGCTGGACACCAGGCGAACCGTCCTGGCGCTTCACCCCTCGACCAACATCCTCACCCACCACCCTATGTTGAACATCAAAATCGAAATCCTACCTCCTATATGCAACGACCTCAACGTCCTTGGATTGTGCAGAACCCTAACCCTGCATTGTCAAGTGTTTTACAATCATACCCCCCGATATGTAGGTTTGGATGCATCTACCATAGCTTGTGCTACCACCAATACGACAGTGATCGTGACTCTAATGCGTTATCAGATGATGCCGTCGTTAGTGATGATCCATGGCAACAATATCACAAGATTGACAGCGATTCTGATTCATCCTTTTGATTCCAGAGCATGACTCTAATGCGTTATCAGATGATGCCGTCGTTAGTGACTTAGGGGTTCCTGTATTGGTAGATGTATTTTGTGTTCGTGAATTCTCCTAAATTAAAATAAACCGCGTAATGTTCTTTGATGCTTATATTATTGTGATGGTCAATGTAAAAGATTGTGAATTTTGTGTTTTGTGTTCGTGAATTCTCCTAAATTTAAATGACGTTAAAACTCATTTTTTGTCTTGTTAAAAAACGTCCAACGTGGCCTTTTCCATGGCCGTTTCCTCACCCGTGTGGCTCCCACCACCGGGCTCGTTTGTCTCTAACTTATAAGGAGGGGTAAATTTGTCCGGGGACCAGGGGCGTCTGGTCGGCGGAAAGCATTTCGGGTCATTCAGGGGGGCCCAAAAGTCGTAAAAACTCATTTTTTGTCTTGTCAAAAAACGTCCAACGTGGCCTTTTCCGTAGCCGTTTCCTCACCCGTGTGGCTCCCACCACCGGGTTCATTTGTCTCTAACTTATAAGGAGGGGTAAATTTGTCCAGGGACCAGGGGCGTCTGGTCGGCGGAAAGCATTTCGGGTCATTCAAGGGGGCCCAAAAGTCGTAAAAACTCATTTATTTGTCTTGTCAAAAAACGTCCAACGTGGCCTTTTCCGTGGCCGTTTCCTCACCCGTGTGGCTCTCACCACCGGGTTCGTTTGTCTCTAACTTATAAGGAGGGGTAAATTTGTCTGGGGACCAGGGGCGTCTGGTCGGCGGAAAGCATTTCGGGTCATTCAGGGGGGCCCGAAAGTCATAAAAACTCATTTTTTTGTCTTGTCAAAAAACGTCCAACGTGGCCTTTTCCGTGGCCGTTTCCTCACCCGTGTGGCTCCCACCACCGGGTTCGTTTGTCTCTAACTTATAAGGAGGGGTAAATTTGTCCGGGGACCAGGGGCGTCTGGTCAGCGGAAAGCATTTCGGGTCATTCAGGGGGGCCCGAAAGTCGTAAAAACTCATTTTTTTGTCGTCAAAAAACGTCCAATGTGGCCTTTTCCGTGGCCGTTTCCTCACCCGTGTGGCTCCCACCACCGGGTTCGTTTGTCTCTAACTTATAAGGAGGGGTAAATTTGTCCGGGGACCAGGGGCGTCTGGTCGGCGGAAAGCATTTCGGGTCATTCAGGGGGGCCCGAAAGTCGTAAAAACTCATTTTTTTGTCTTGTCAAAAAACGTCCAACGTGACCTTTTCCGTGGCCGTTTCCTCACCCGTGTGGCTCCCACCACCGGGTTCGTTTGTCTCTAACTTATAAGGAGGGGTAAATTTGTCCGGGGACCAGGGGCGTCTGGTCGGCGGAAAGCATTTCGGGTCATTCAGGGGGGCCCGAAAGTCGTAAAAACTCATTTTTTTGTCGTCAAAAAATGTCCAACGTGGCCTTTTCCGTGGCCGTTTCCTCACCCGTGTGGCTCCCACCACCGGGTTCGTTTGTCTCTAACTTATAAGGAGGGGTAAATTTGTCCGAGGACCAGGGGCGTTTGGTCGGCGGAAAGCATTTCGGGTCATTCAGGGGGGCCCGAAAGTCGTAAAAACTCATTTTTTTTCTTGTAAAAAAACGTTTAACGTGGCCTTTTCTGTGGCCGTTTCCTCACCCGTGTGGCTCCCACCACTGGGTTCGTTTGTCTCTAACTTATAAGGAGGGGTAAATTTGTCCGGGGACCGCACAACATTACACATTCTATATTCCATACAACCACTTATCGACAACAATATGGTGGACACTTTTACAACTTAGGGCACAAGGGCGAATGGGCGGAACCCGACTGGAGAATTAAGGGGGACCCGTCGAGGGTTACAACTCATCGAGGTAGGATGCGTTCAAGGAGAATTCAGAATGAGATGGATATTAACTATCGCGACGAACCCCAAGCGCGAAGGTGCAGCAAATGTGGTGCTACGGGTCATAACAGGAAGACTTCTGGCCAACGCTAACTCAATATTGTGTGGTGCAATATTAAATGTGAGATTGTTTTTATATTTTTGTTTAGTAATTGTAATCGATATTATAATATTTTAAGGAGGCACTTTCGTATATATTAGCCCTTGCATATATAGGAACAATAAAAGATTAAAGACTTTGTAAACCTATTACGGACGCGGTAAACAACGCCAAAAGTACAAATTTTCAGCCATAAATCGACGATAGCTTGCCACCGCTTCGTTAAAATCCCCTGTTGGATTGATGGGTTTTCCTGTAACTAGGTGCTCCATTAACATACAAACGTACACACCTTCGTTACCAACCAGATCTGGGAAGGACCTAACAAAATCTTCGTTGATTTAAAACGTCATGCACCTCTCTGTACGTCCAGTACTGAATGTGGACCAATAACCCTGTGAAGTACACTTTGATTTTCGTAATTATTGGGTGAACCGCCCGCCTATAATACTCACCGTCAAACTGTTCTATACAATACATCAGTAGCTCCTGACTGCGGAGATCCACACGTAGATGCAACCACTTGTTGTTTGCAAGACAGAAAGGGAAATCAACTTCGAAAAAAGATGGAAAGGGGTTTAACTTTCCGTTAGCGTAGTTAACGACATGTTTGGCACTTGACTCAAGTAAGTGCGTGTAAAATTGTGTAGTTGTCTACGTCTCCAGTTCATCATTCTTCCAACCCAACCTTGAATATGCTGTATGAAAAAATTTTGTAATAAGTTTGTAATAAAATTGCTCATAGACTATGTTTCAAAATAACAAATATTCAAACTCACAGTTTCCGTTATGTAGCCATGGCTCCTATCACCAAGGAGGGTTCCCCAAAAACGCTTGTCTAATTGTGTAGGTGTGTTAAACACGGCAGAATAACAGAAAGGTGAGTCCCCATTATTGTAGAACTCGACAACGCTTTTAGACCAATTAACTGACTCATCATCAGGAATCGCCCATCGGTGTACACTATGGCCTTGGTTGGATTCTTCGTTATCATTTTGCGTTTCAGAAGTTGAGGTGGAAGACCGACTTGTTGGACGCCTCCATTTCTGAAGAATCCAATTAGTCGTTTTTGGGACTGGCTGAGAACTATATTGTTCAGCAACTTCCTTGTCTCGACGGTTTGCCATGGTTAATAACACAAAGGATATATGTGGGTGTTGTGGTAATACAGTTGTGGAGTTAGTGGTGAAGAAATTGTTAACTTATAAGGGTATTTATAGAGGGATGAAGGGGTATGTTGACATAAAGACAAAAATTCTAATAAATAAAAAACATATAATAATCAGATTCATTCCATTTGGGATGAAGGGGTAGGTTCACACAGTGATTACACGATACATTTTCAATAAAATAAAAAATAAGACATTTATAAAACATACAAAGTTTTATATAAAATGCAAGATCAAAATAAAAAACAAGACATTTATAAAACATACAAAGTTTTATAAAAATACATTGATTACACGATACATTTTCAATAAAAATGATCTTCATTGCGGTGGTGGAAAGAGATTCAAGTCTTCGCCCCAATTCAATGGGTTTGGTTCAACGTTTGTATACCGGGCACGATAATCCTCGTGACTTTGATGGGGTGCATAGTATTGAAAGTCCGATTGGCTACCGGGAAAAAATGACATAACCTGTGACGTGGGGGTTATAAAACCAGCCTGATTATTTTGGGTCTCATTTAAGTTATTATTATATTGAAATTGACCATTATCGTTAATAAGACCCGAAATTGGTTGGGTTGATTCCAAGAGTTCACTTATGTCATAACGTGGATCTTCGTTGACTACGGAAGCCAAAACTGACTGCCAACTTTGGATGGGTAGGGTTGATTCCAAGAGTTCAATAAGACCCGTATTTTGGTCTACAAACGTATTTGTAATGTTTCCAATATCTGCATTCAACCCATTAAAGTTTGGCTCGTTGTTTTGTTCGTGATTAACACCGGATGCACCCCCTTCTTCATAATTCCTTCCCCATTGACCAGCATTGGTGTCTTGAACGTTTGCCGCACCACGGCCGTGACGGCGTCGCCTACGCATCCTCTGACCACCAGGATAGGATGACAGGTCCACCGGGTGTAGGATCGTTATACGACCTAACGAGTCGATCAGAAGAGTGCTCAGACTGAATCAGAGGCGGAATTCATTGATTCAGTCTTTGTTTTGCTTGATTTCACTAATTTATCTCAATTTATTGATCTTCTAACAGTTTACAAGCTCTGGAGACGATTTGGCAGGGCTTCGCCGTACCATACAAGACCACACACACACTACTCTGTGATTTCTCTCTAACAGCCCCTATATATACACTCACTGATTTCGCTCTTATGTCCATGACACATAAGCGAAATCATGTGATGACGCATGAGCGAAATCTACTCAAGACCACATAGGCGAAATCTAGACTTTGACACAAAAGCGAAATCATGTTGTTGATGATTTCGCTTATATGACCAGATGTCATTATGAGCGAAATCAACTCTAAACCTGTTTTCTTGATTTTCGTGCAATGTATAATCAATCCTAATTCTAAGACTCGAACTAAGATGTAGTCGACAGACAACTGCACCAACAGACTCCCCCTTGAATGTTGACGGAATCTTCAGTGAGAGTCTTCAACATGACACTTCTTCAATCTTGATTGGTCTTCTTCAGGAACTCTTCCTGGAATCATGTACCCGGATCTTTCTTTGGTTCTAACTTTCATCAGACTCCCCCTATCATCGAGTTGGGATAGCTGTCTGGAATTTGTTATCACCATTGATATCAAATCCTGGCTTTTTCAGTTCAAGCTCTTCTCTGGTTTTGATGCATCTCCTGGCTTTCTGTAGCAACAGGATCAGAAACCTACACATCTCAAACACACAATTATAACAAACAATATTGTGATTCAACTTAATAAATCAACTAAAACTTTGAGAATCATTTTTACTTAAAATTGATTTAAAATTTTAAACATTCCAAATTCTGATTCAACTTTTCAAATCAATTATCCAACCCAATTGTTCATCTTGTTTAGCCTTTGAGATTTTGAATATCAGCTTTTCAACATCAGTTGTCGAAAATCTTTTTGGATTTTTCAAAAATTATGATAAAACACACTGAAAATCTTTTTGGATTTTGAAATAGAATGAAATGCAGTAAAATAAATATTTACAGACACTATTTTTGTGAGTTTGTGTAAGAGGATCATATCAGTTTATGTGACCAATCACAAGCACCGTTAAGCTTTAAACATTTTAAGTTCTAAACGATTCACATGGATTGACGATATTGTTGTCCACTTAAACTCAATCTAAAAACTTTCGAAATGCTTACCGATACGTTAAGATATATTTAGATAGCACTAAGTTCTTATGGACCCCACTATCTCAGCATATCCCCTCATCATGCAATACACTGACTCAAGTAATGCCTTTAAACTTTTATCGACTGTGATTTGTGCGAAAACAAAGCAGAATGTTTAAACATTAACAATCAGGTTGATACTTTCGTATACGCAGAGAAAGTCCAATGTTTAAATAAAATAAGAAAAATAAAACAAGTTGAAGTTGTTTAGGCTTTAACCACCAGGTCGATACTCCCGTATACGCAGAGGTGATCCAAAGCTTAAACGAAACACCAAAGAAAATAAAGCAGAACGTTTAGGCAACAACATCCAGGTCGATACTCACGTATACGCAGAGGATGTCCGATGCTTAAACAAAATAAAGAAATAAAACAAGTTTAAATCTTCGCAAAATGAAATGCACAATCACAGCGACTTTTCAGCAAAGTTGTGAAAGTTCACAAACTTAACCAGTTTTATGTCTTTCGACAATCAGCGATTACTGAGTAGGTACACAATCAAGAAGGACAAAACTAAGTACTATGCTTTCAACCTTGTTTCCCACTAGAACTAGGCTTTTCATTTAAGTTTGTATCGTTATCGCAAATCTACTAGTCTAGCTGAGCCTACCGTCACATCTTCAGTGAGATCGCTTATCACATTTAGACTTTACATATCTTTAGCATGCTGTGACAGTCCAACTGATCTACTATCATTTCCTCTTGTTTCAGCAAAACTCATTTTTAAATTTTTCAATGTTTTTGACATTTTCAAATTTTCTAATTTTTTAAAAATTTTTACTCCCCCTAAAATCAAAATATGTTTCAATTTTGATTTTCTGGGAAAATTTGAAACAAACTGTACAAACTTGACAACATGATAAGAATCACTTCAATTCTCCATCCACCTGGCATAAACAATCAGAACTCCCCCTGACAACAAAACATTTTCCCATAGTGATTTCAAAACACTTAAGTTTGTTTTAATCAAAATGGTTTTTCCGAAAAATAAGTTTTGTGTGTCATTTCTCAATTATGAGATCTTTCATCACTTTGTTTTCTTCAATCACTTGTAAAAAACTAACATTTTTAAGATCAATCCTCAAACATCACTTGTAGAAAATCAAGTACAATTTAATGTCCCTGATTTACCACTTGTAAAACGAAATATCACTTTCGTGAATTTCTCAAGAAATGTGCCGATTCATGTTCCACGCTTACCAACATGGGAACTCCGGCAAGTCAGGTTTTTCTATTTAAACAGATTCACCCAAGCCTGACGGTCCTTGGGTGATTTTGAAATTCCATTTGACAATGATGGAAAATTTTCATCATTCATCGTCAAATCGGAATCACCACTTTTTACCTCAACACATGGCTCCTCTGGCTTTACCACACCAGATTCATCGCCTGAACATGGCTTGTCTGACTTTGATGAGCCAGATTCATTGCCTGAAGGTGGCTTGTCTGACTTCGACATGTCAGATTCATCGCCGACCATTTTCTTCTTCTTCTTTCCCTCTTTCGTCCTCAGATTTGTATCTGATGAATGCGTTTTGCTTGATTTGTTGTTCTTTGGTGAGCAAGACGATTTATCAGAACTTTTATCTGTTTTACCAGTTGTATCCGAGGACAAAATCTTCTCTAGATACTCTCTAGCCTTCTTCCTCTTTTTCCTCAGTCTGTCTTTCTGCCCTTGAGAAAGCTTCACTTTCTTTTCTTGAACTTTAGGTTCTTGAACCTTCTGTTCTTTGGGCTTGACATTGACTGGTTTCTTCACCTGCTTCTGAGATTCAGCCCTCGATCTTCTCATTGATCTCATTGAGCAATCTCTAGCAATATGACCTCTGATGTTGCAGTTAAAGCATCTTCTCGTCTCATAATTCCAACTTTGGCAGTTAACAACAATGTGTCCTTGATAGCCACATCGGTAACACACTCTATTACCGTACCAATCACCATTTTCACACCAAACGCTCAGATCAAAGCACTGTTTGGCTTGGTGATACTCTTTCCTCTTCTTGATTGCTGGATTTGACTTTTGAGCACTGTGGTCCGACCTGCACCACTTATTACCAACAATTTTTGAGTTTTCAGTTTTTACTTTTTGTAACTTTTGATTGCGATTGGATGATCGATCTGATGAGCTGTTATTCTCTTTTTGAACACTTTTCAAATTTTTCTCTTTTTGTTTTTGTTCCACTTTCTTCTTCAAAGGTTTTTGCTTAGAGCATTCTCCCTTTTCAGTTGAGTGTGAAACAGTTTCTTGAAACTTTTCTTTTAACTTCAAAAATAAATTCTTTTTGTCAATTTTTTCTGTTTCATCATCAGATTCTTCATCGCAATCTTCAACTATGACTTTATCATAGTTTGTGACATCGTCACTTATTGGAACGGAATTGATCGGTTTTGGACAAGGAAAATTCAAACTATCTGATGAAGTCACAAA
Organism: Helianthus tuberosus; assembly: GCA_030545235.1. NCBI lineage: Eukaryota > Viridiplantae > Streptophyta > Magnoliopsida > Asterales > Asteraceae > Helianthus > Helianthus tuberosus. The sequence goes on from CM060364.1 coordinate 52,243,921, forward strand.
ACCTTTCAATTTCCTTTCAAGTTCATCAATCTTGTTTCTTGAATTCTCAGCTTCGTTTTCAAGCTGAGAGATTCTTTCAAGATGAAACTTGATTGATTTTTCATTCTCATTCTTCATGTTTTCAAGAACAGACTTTTCATTTTCCAAAACTTTTATCTGTTCTTGAAATTTTGTTTCTTTTGCTTTCAAGTTTTTGTTCTCAAGCTTTATCCAGAAATCTTCATTTTCTGAAGATTTCTGTTTGCTTTCAAACTCCTTTTCTTTCTCTCTCAAAACCGTGTTTTCAGATGTCAAACTGTTCAAATTAATTAACAGTTTGTCATTTTCAACTTTCAGCTTTTCACAATTTTCCTGTAAATCCAGAATCTGTTTATCATCAGCTTGCTTTTTAACATTCAGCTTTTTGATTTTCAAAGTCAAACTTTCCGCATTTTTCATGAGTTTGTCATTTTCCGTCTTAAAGCTGTCACATGTAAAACACACTGAAACAGAACTTGAAAGTTCATTCTTCACAGATTCTTCATTCTCTGACATTTCCTTTGTCTCTATCTTGTATGTTCCTGCACAAACAATTTTCACAAAATCAAGAGGATTTAAATTTGTATTAATATAACACCCCATTTTAAAGTCATATTTCATATTCTGTTTTGCAGCGAAACACATACATATTCTCCTATCAATTTCAGTAATTACATCCAAATTGATTTTATCTAGATTTCCCAAATTCAATTTATCTAGATTCTCTTTGATTTTATTCAACAATATTTTCTTCTTATCAGAATTTTCAAAACTATGCTTTTGAAGTTTATTGATGAAATCAGATGGATGTAATTTTGAAAATTTAGGCTCTTGTTTTAATATCTTTAAAACATCATCCCATTCGGCAGGTAAAGTATCTGCAAGCTTTGATATCTTTTCAGTATCTGTCAATTTTATTCCAAACAATTTTAACTTGTCCATCAAGTAATCAAATCTCCTTTCCATCTCTTTCACGGTCTCATTCTTTTGACATGCAAATTTTTCAAGTCTAAGAGTCCAAATCTTCTCATCATCTTGTTCATATCCGCTCATTTGATACCAACCATATCTATTTAACCTTTCAATAAACTCATTCTCCTTTTCATCAAACATTTCTGCCATATTTCTAACAATCCCAACAAATCTTTGTTGTTCACAAAAGTGAAATCTCAAAGTTCACTGGAGCGAAATCAACTTATGTCACTGGAGCGAAATCACAAATATTATGACCTAAAAGCGAAATCACAAGTTCTGATGTCCACAAAAGCGAAATTAGATGGTCACTGGAGCGAAACCTATCAATTTTGTGACACAAAAGCGAAATCACTTGGTATGTATGTCACAAAAGCGAAATCAGGTGACATATAAGCGAAATCAACCAACTGTACACAAAAGCGGAATCACTTCGCATGTCAATTTGGACCACTTTTATTTCGAATTTCAGTCTCAAACTTTCAAGGGTTTGTTAATGTTCAATTCTCTGTAATCTGTGAAATTTTGAACAGGTTTTGTCCGGTAAAATTCTCTGAAATGATGAAAGAAGGTGTAGAAAACAGAATTTTTGAGCGAAAACGAGCTAAACGGTAAGAACTCTTCCTCCTGAGCTCTGATACCACTTGTAGGATCGTTATACGACCTAACGAGTCGATCAGAAGAGTGCTCAGACTGAATCAGAGGCGGAATTCATTGATTCAGTCTTTGTTTTGCTTGATTTCACTAATTTGTCTCAATTTATTGATCTTCTAACAGTTTACAAGCTCTGGAGACGATTTGGCAGGGCTTCGCCGTACCATACAAGACCACACACACACTACTCTGTGATTTCGCTCTAACAACCCCTATATATACACTCACTGATTTCGCTCTTATGTCCATGACACATAAGCGAAATCATGTGATGACGCATGAGCGAAATCTACTCAAGACCACATAGGCGAAATCTAGACTTTGACACAAAAGCGAAATCATGTTGTTGATGATTTCGCTTATATGACCAGATGTCATTATGAGCGAAATCAACTCTAAACCTGTTTTCTTGATTTTTCGTGCAATGTATAATCAATCCTAATTCTAAGACTCGAACTAAGATGTAGTCGACAGACAACTGCACCAACACCGGGTCATTTGTGAAATTGGTTGGATGTTGGGTATATTCCGCTAAATTTGACATGTTCAAAGCCCGGTATGCTGTCTGTTGCATCATCTCCATATCTTGGCTTCGGTGTATTAAACCCAAAGAGTCAGCCTGAATAAAAATTAGTTACATTAAGTCGAATAAAACCACAAAGAAAAATAAATAAATTTAACATACCATCATTTGGACCGTGGCACCATCATCCTGAAATCCTGCCATGGGTTCTAGCGGTTGCCGTGGGTTGGTCAAATACACGACCGTATGTTCTAAGTACCACGTCATATAATCGTTGGCCACGGAATAAATCTCGATTTGTTGTCCGTTTACAACATTATGCTCACGATGGTTCCAAGCGTTAACCTACGGTTCATGACGACTTTTCCAGTCCCACCCAGTTTTACCATTCCGGACTAAAGAATGGAGCCGGTCATGCTCACCGACCTCAATATTTATTGGTGGAGGTATATACTGAACCATGCCAAACTGCCGCATAACCCGTTGCGGATAGTGATGCTCCACAACATCCCAGCAAATCAACGGGCAGGCACACCTCCAGCTATTCCTCCCACTGGTGCAGATCTCCGGGAGGCTGTCCACCACGGCATCATACGGTCGCCATATAAACTAAAAAAAAATCAATAACAATAAGCAATGTTACGCTCACTAAAAACATATATTACCCTCACTAAATAACATACCATTGCCTCTTTCAACGACTGAAGCTGAGATCGATAGGTTCTGAGGCAATGTGTCGAAACATCAACGGCGTTTAGACTCCCCTTCCACCTTCAAAAAAATATATAGTTTTCATAAAATTATTTCAAGATTATAAAATATATATTCTGAAATGTTTTACATACCGAGCAGCTATCGGGCGCGATAGTTGAAGATCGCGTTAGGCTCCGGTGCAAGACACTGAATCCTCTCCCATGCCCATACTTGTAAAATAGACACAGGACCGGTAAGACCTACAACATCCGGAGCTGTAGCATTACAAAGATTTCTGTACAAACAGCCTAAAACAGCACTTCCCCAACTGATCTGAGAACATTGCCCCAAATCTTCTAGGAAAGGCAGATAATGAAGAGCTATCCAATTATTCGAATTTACAGGAAATAATGTACATCCTAGTAAATAAAAAATTACTAAACGAGCACGTATAATGCACGCTTCGTCCGTTGCCGTTTCTTCATTTAACGGTGCTATTATCTGCTGTAAAATACGGATTGAACTTATTCTTTTCCCCCAAAAATCCTTTTTTTCAGGGGTAAACCCCAACAAATTTTGACACATTATAACGCCGTTGGTCAATGTAATCGGCGTTTTCGTACCGGAAAATACCTCCCCATTTATTGGTAGACCCCACAAAACATTAATGTCTAGTAGAGTCACTGTGGTTTCACCGAAGGGTAGGTGAAAAATGTGCGTTTCGGGCTTCCAACGCTCAACCAACGCGTTTATTAACGCGTGGTCAATGTACCGATACCCACTATCGAGGATACGGCCGAAGCCCGTTTGACGAATTATACTTTGGACGCGTGGTCCTATCGGATTATCCTTTATAAGCGACCAAAATGAACCATCGGCACGTTTTATACTCATTGGCTTCCGATAGTCCTTGGGGCGCTTGAAAACTTCCCTCGCACGATGTTGATTTGCCAAAAACAACACTGTATTGTAAAGGGGACCAGGGTGAATCTGATAACTCATGTTTAAATCGTTTAAAAATTTAGTATGAGAGGTGGTATACGATCGATGGTTTATATCATCATCATATTTGAATTTGATAAGACTTGTCATACTGGAAGTTTTATGAAAAGTTCTAGGCACCAACTATTCATATACATTACACTACACTGCAACACTACTATTGAAACTATTCAACCTATTCCTATTAATATTCCCACCTACAACTGTGTATAGTATGAACTTTATTATGAATTTGTAGCCATTTCAATTACAAACAACTTCAACCAGAAAACAAAACTTTATTTATCATATAGATGAATTAGCTTGATGAATAATTAATACACTCCTATTAGAATTCAGAATGAAAGAATATTAACATATATAATATATATATATTGGCAACTTTAATAATTAGCCAAGCATGTCATTGAATCCAATTAATATATATATATATATATATATATATATGTTCAAAATAGCGATATTGGTATATATGTGTTTGAATTAGCGATATTTGGTGTATATATGTGTTTGAATTAGAGATATTTGGTTTTCTTTTTCCTCTATATTTTTTAAACAATTTCATACTTCAATAGACAACACAAAGATTAAGCACTAAATATCACTGCACTAAAATTAAACAGATTCAAGAACAACAAAGAATCCTACAAAATTATAGGAATCCTATATAGAAGCATCACACGTAAAAATAGAAAAGTAAACATTTAAACTATAAAACGCTAAACCGCTACTTCCGACTAAAGTACGTCGTCTTCAAATAATTACGCCAAGCCGCGACTTCCGACTGAGTGCGATATTGGGACAAAAATACTAAGGTAAGAATGAATCTATTTCTGCTTCCGAATTTTGCATCAAAACACCTAGCAATGATAAAGATGGGTCTTGAACTGGTAAGTTCCATCTACAATCAGTGCTTAAGTAGAGAGAACAATTCAGAAGAGAAATACAATCCAAGTGAAAAACATTATCAGAAGGAACTTTCTGAATTAAAGCTCAGGAACACGTCGTCTTCGATAACACATACATTTGGTCTCTGAAATTTTTCACCTCGGTTATACATGTGAACATCCATGAGAAACACCTGATCAAGAGTGGATAACATTTTTTAAGTGAGGTGGATGCATTCACCAAAAATTTGGAAATACCACATGTCTCTGAACGAACACTATTTACCCTAAAAAAAATAAAATTAGACTAGACTCTATGAATGATGTGAAAGACTTAACAATGCATGGTATTTAAAGACTTGCCTGCCATCCTCCTGTCGTTATTATGTATATATATCTATACGATATGGTGATATTCATATATATATATATATATATATGTGTGTGAAATGGCGATATTCAATCAATGAATACATACAAAATGGCGATATTCATATATATATATATATATGTTAGGGGTCATTTTCTTAACGTATATATCCTGACCAATATCCTGCCTATGTTTGTTCATTTGTGACCAGGATGCTGGAAGAGGATATTGCTAACATCTTGGGCGATATCCTGAGGCTTATTGAATTAACCACGTGCAGGTTAAGGGCTGAGACTTGCTAACGGTCAAGAGGACTTCTTCTCCTCGAGACTCGGACGAATTTGTTGAGGAAGAGACGTTGAGCCCGAAAGACCAGGTCTACAACGTTCGAAGAAGGAATATTCGGTGGATCCCGCGAGTTTAGGGTAGTTTGTTATTTTATCTTTACTATAAATAGATGGGGGCGGATCAGCTTAGAACACACAATTTTTCACTAACACTCTCGTACACTTTCACTCTCTAGCTCATTGCAAACACCACACTTGTATTCAAGTTTCATTGTAACACTTAGTCGATCCGTACCACATCCTGCACTGTATCCTGATTTGTGAAGCAATAGAAGAACAAGGCAGCTGCGATTGTCAGCTCCCGAGGTTTTATGCCGGCAATCTAGATTGATCATGGGCTTTCCTCGTATATCCCGTGTCGTTTACTTTACTTTTACTCATTGTTTGATCATAGATACAGCTCTATATCTTGAGCCGTATCCTGAAACTGTTTTTTACAATTAATTTGATTAACATATTTTCGACACTCATTTCTAGCACACTACCTCACTTAACTAATTTGATCACTTAATTACTTCGGTAATTTTTGACCAAAACAATTTGGCGCCCACCGTGGGGCAAGTGGTGCTCTCCTTACTAAAAATTTTTGTCAAATCGCTAATCGGTTTTCTATTTTCAAAACTTTTTGCAACATTGTCCATAATGGCCTCAAGATCAAACATGAGTTCCTCTACTGTGTCTGATGTGACCTCTGCTACTACCGGTTCGGTGCTTCCACCACCTCCTCCAAGGATGCCAGCCTCTACACAATCTCAAGATGTTATCCCTACTCGGAGTGTCCAGGGATCTGCTCCCGTTTTAGCTTCTAATGATGAAATTTTAACCTTATTTGGAAGTGTGTAGGAACAAATGAGGCAGCAACAGGAAACAAACCAAATGCTTTTGAGGGAAATACAACTCCTGAAGTCTGGCTCGAGCAGATCTGCTGAGGACAATGTCACTCCATTACACCCCAGAGCGTTGAACTTTAGTTCAGCTGTATATACCGAGGATAACAGGGGGAATATTGTGCCCAGTCTTCCTCAGAATCATACTCCTGAGATACCCTCATCGGTCAGGATGTCAACCATGAGGAGCTCAGGATATGCGTCAGGATATGGGCAAAATCCTCCAATGGGTAACGTGTCGAATAATAATAATACTCATGCTACTAACAATGGTGGATCTTTGCAGGATACAGGTGTAACATCAGCACTTACCAGGGAACTTCAGAAGTTGAAGGACATGATATCTAGTGTGCCTGGGGTGGTCTAGCCGATCCCGGAAGTGTCTCAAGACAGCCACAAGATATCTCGTTTTGCATATCCTATCTGTGATGCTGAGATCCCGAAGAGATTCCAAACTCCCAACATGAAGCTTTATGATGGGAGTACGGATCCTGAGGAGCATATTGCTCAATATAGGGAAAGGATGGAGATTAACCCTATCCCTCCGGAGCTCAAGGAAGCGTGCTTGTGCAAGGGATTTGGTTCTACTCTAACAGGATCAGCCTTAAAATGGCTGTTAAACGTTCCTCCTCACTCAATTACTTCATTTTCTCATTTGGTTAATTTATTTAACAGTCAGTTTTCTTGTAGTCGGAGTTTTGAGAAACTAACCAGTGATCTTTACAGGATAACTCAAGGGCCCCAGGAATCCTTGAGGGATTATGTGAACAAATTCAGTCGAGAATCCTTGGATATCCCACATCTTGATGTTGCAACAGCTGTGCAAGCTTTTAAGATGGGATTACAAAAGGATTCTCAGTTTTATCAGGATCTTGTGATGAATCCCTGCAGGAATCTCGACGAAGCTCGTAACAGGGCTTTGAGATATATCCGTCTGGAAGATGACAGGAAGATGCAAGAAAGGATGAACTCATCCAACACTTATGAGTCAACTAATAGGAAGTCAGAATCCTCGTTCAAGTCATATCGGCCTAAGCCGTATAGTAGAAATAAAAACAAAAGAGTGAATGCTGTCGAGGATGAGGATCCTGAAGAGTATCCTGAGTTGTCCGAATATTGCTTTTCTGTTAATATTCCTGAATTGATGTATGCTATGCAGGGTCTAGGAGACAAGGCTAGGTGGCCTCGAAAGAATCAACAAAAGGCTGACTGGAAAGATAAGTCAAAATGGTGTGCTTACCACGAAGATTTCGGACATGTGACTGAGGATTGCATTGCTCTAAGGAAAGAAATAAGCTATCTTCTAAGCAAGGGATATCTGAAAGATCTCTTAGGAAGAAAGAAGAATAAGGGTCAGGATACTGAGAAGGATCCTGAGCGAGCAGCATCACCTCCCGCGGATGCCAAGATAATCAACTTCATTTCGGGAGGATCCGACATTTGTGGAACTTCGTATTCGGCAGCAAAGAGACATGCAAAGGAAGCTAAGGCCGAAAGGGGAGACAAACCTGTCAGGATGGCTACCCTCACAACTGATAAAGTGATCACTTTTGATGCAGATGACAGGGATACTGTCCAGGATCCTCACCATGATGCTCTGGTAATAACGTTATATGTGGCTAACCATTTTGTACGCAGGATACTGGTTGATAATGGCAGCTCCGTCAACATAATCCAACTAGAAACTCTGAAGAGAATGAATGTATCTCCAATGGATATCACTTCAAAGTCTACCGTGCTCGTTGGATTCAGTGGAGAGGCTAGAAACACAGTGGGAGAGATAAAGTTGCCAGTATACGTTGAAGGAGTCAACTCGATACAACGTTTCTGTGTGATGGATTCTCTATCCTGCTATAACATCATACTGGGAAGACCATGGATTCACGATATGAAGGCCGTGCCATCAACATATCACCAATGCATCAAGATACCTACCCCTTGGGGAGTTGTCAAGGTTGATAGTGATCAGCAGGAGGCGAAAGAATGCTACTCATCCTCGATGAAATCCTCAACCAAACCTAGTGCAGCATAGCAATTAAAGACGCGGGCTCAGGATATCGTGGAGGATCCGGAGCAGGATGTGAAGAAAATTATCCTGGACCAGGATAATCCCGATATTTCGGTGCTCGTAGGAACCAATATCCCTCAGGATATTGAGGAACAGTTAATTAACTTTTTGAAATGCAGGATGTCAACGTTTGCATGGAAGCATGAGGATATGACAGGCATATCCAAAGATATTATCACTCACAAGCTGGGGATTGATAAATCATTCAAGCCTGTGCAACAAAAAAGAAGAAAGTTTGCTCCTGAGCGGAACACTATTATCCAGGAGGAAGTTGAAAGACTATTAAAGTCCAGAATGATCAGGGAGGTTAAGTTCCCAAGATGGCTAGCAAACGTGGTTGTAGTACAAAAGAAAAATGGGAAATGGAGAGTTTGTGTAGACTACACAGACTTGAACAAAGCCTGTCCTAAAGACCCATTTCCTCTTCCCCACATTGATGCAATGGTAGATGCCACTGCCGGGCATGAAATGCTGACCTTCATGGACGCATCCTCAGGATTTCAACAGATCCAAATGGAGCCTTCTGACCAGGAGGATACCGCCTTCATGACACCAACAGGTATTTATTGTTATACAGCTATGCCTTTTGGTTTGAAAAATGTTAGGGGAGGATTTTCTAACAATTAGTGATCCTTACACGTTATCCTAATTAGTGATCCTTACTTCTGTAACAGGTGGTGATCCTCAGAAGAGCTGCAGGATCAGGATCATGGATCACTTTAAGGATCCTCGTACTAACGATTGTTTACTTGTGTATTGTACTATCTCGCAGGTATAACGAGCTTGACCAAGTCTTGGCGACATTCCTGGAGAATATTCCTAAGCTATTCTGCACGTGCTTGACCAAAAATAGACGTTGTGGAGAACGTGGAGGCTTGGCACGAAAGTCGGATAGTTAGTTTAGGTGGTTATTTCTATTTTAAAAAGGGAGTAACGAGCTGGTAGAAAACACTTAGTCATTTTCTCAGTTACACACACTCGTACAAATGCTCTTACAAGCTCTCGTTCAAACACTTAGCAATTTCATACACTTTTTACACATTCCACCGTAGTGATCCTTGTACCTAGCTCGTTACTATCCGAAGTTGTAAACATTCATTCATTTATTTGAGCTTGGTGATCGGTAGTTTCCATCACCCAGGGTTTTTTGTGCCGGAGATCAATTCTTGATCAAGGGCTTTTTCCCCGTATAAACCCTTGTGTTGTTTATGCAATATTGTATCGTAGTGATCCTCATCGCTGTTACACATTTCAAGCATCATTCCTCACAAAATCAGATTTGGTTGCATTATCCTTGTGTGATTTTTGACCAAAACAGTTTGGCGCCCACCGTGGGGCATTTGGTGCTTCGTCCTTAGAAAAATACGCATTTCTGTGCTTATTTCGGTTCACTACAACCAAGCAGATGGCTTCCTCAGCGAAGAATGCTTCAAACTTGATGCCCTCATTCACTTCTTCACAAGGCGTTCCTCCCTTACCTCCGCCACCTTCTGGATCCCAGAAGAATACTGAGAATGCCGCGAAGAAACCAACTCCCATTTTCTCAAAACCACCTACTTCTTCTGTTTCAACTAATCCTACTACTAATGATCTCTATGCCTTGATTTTGCAGATGAGGAATCATGCACAAGAGCAGGATAAGACCAACGAGAGGATCCTCCGGGAGATTGACGAAATTAAGAAACAGAAGAAAACGGCAGAGGATCGCTCCCCACTGATGCCCAGATCTTTGAATTTTGATACTCCGGTGATTACTTCTCAGCCATCAGTGGTTCCAGACATTCAATATGTGGGTGGACCAAAAGGAGTGCACTACGGAACAACAACAATGACCCAGGCATCAGGTTCACATTTCCAGCCAGCGGGATCCTATCCTCAGCATATGGGATCCCTCACGAGTTCAGGGGGATATTCAGGAGTGCAGCAGTTTCAAGGATCCTCCTTCGTTCCAGGATCATCCCAGGTTCAAGGATCCTCCTTCGTTCCAGGATCATCCCAGGTTCAAGGATCCTCCTTCGTTCCAGGATCATCCCAGGTTCAAGGATCCTCCTTCGTTCCAGGATCATCCCAGGTTCAAGGATCCTCCTTCGTTCCAGGATCATCCCAGGTTCAAGGATCCTCTTTTGTTCCAGGATCGTCCCAGTTCCAGGGATCCTTCCAGATGCCAGGATCCTTGAGGAGCTTGCAAACAGGAAGTTTAGATGTCCATCAGGGAGATTTTATTCCAATGCAGACCAACGCTTCTACTGGTCCCTCGATCATCTCAGAGCCCCAACAATATGGATTAACATCCATTCTTCCTAACTTGAATCCAATGGGAGGTAACACTTTTAACAATTCTTATACTACTAACCAAGGTCTTATGCAGGATCCAGGTATCAATCATGCCATGGCCAGAGAATTGCAAAAGCTAAAGGATATGATATCAAGTGTCCCGGGAGTAGTCAAACCTATCCCAGAGATTGCAGATGGGAGCCATAAGATATCTCGTTTTGCACCACCAATCTGTGATGCTGAGATACCCAAGAGGTTCCATGTGCCTACAATGAGACTGTATGATGGCTCAACGGATCCTGAAGAACACATAGCACAATACAGGGAGAGGATGGAGATCAATCCAATCCCAGAAAGGTTAAAGGAAGCATGCCTGTGCAAAGGATCTGGATCCACTCTTACTGGATCAGCTCTCAAATGGCTGCTAAGTCTTCCTCCCTATTCTATTACCTCATTTGCTAACCTAGTTAACTTGTTTAATAATCAGTTTTCTTGTAGTAGGAAATTTGAACGATTAACTAGTGATTTATATAGGATAACCCAGGGTCATAATGAATCATTAAGGGATTACATTACCAAATTCAGCAAAGAATCCTTAGACATTCCTAACTTAGATATAGCCACGGCTGTTGAGGCCTTCAAAATGGGATTGCTTAGGGATTCGTTATTTTATGATGATCTTGTTATGACACCATGCAGGAACCTAGATGAGGTAAGAACCCGGGCCCTTAGGTACATCCGACTAGAGGATGACAAGAGGATCCAGGAGAGGTTAACAGGATCCTCAAAGCAGGATAAACAAGGATCCTCATTCAGGAACAACAAGTTCAGATCCTACAACAGATCTGATAACCAGAACGTGCACTCTATTGATCAAGAAGAGGATGATGAAGATTATCCTCCAATTTCTGAATATTGTTTTAGTGTTGATAACAATGAACTAATCCTTGCGATGCAGAGTCTAGGTGATAAAGCTAGATGGCCCAGAAAAAATGATAGGCCAGCTGCAACTAAGGATAAATCAAAGTGGTGTGCATACCATGAAGATTTCGGGCACCTCACAGAAGAATGCATTGCACTAAGAAAGGAAATTGGATACTTGTTGAGCAAGGGACATCTAAAGGAATTGTTGGGAAGAAAGAAGTCAAAGACTCAGGATCCTGAAAGGATCCCTGAGAAGGCTCCAGCCCCTCCAGCGGATGCACAAGTAATAAACTTCATTTCTGGAGGATCCGACATTTGCGGCACATCCTTCTCAGCAGCTAAAAGGCATGCAAAGGAAACTAAAATGGGTAACGGAGAAAGACCTGTTCGAACATCAAGTGTCTCGGAAGGAAAAGTCATAACCTTTGACGAAGAGGATCGTGTTGATATCCAGGATCCACATCACGATGGTTTAGTTGTTACTCTTTTCATATCTAACCATTTTGTCCGCAGGATCCTTATAGACGGTGGAAGTTCAGTGAACATTATCCAGCTTGATGTTCTGAAGAAGATGGGTATTCCTGAATCAGAGATCATACCAAGATCCTCTGTACTCGTGGGATTTAGTGGTGAAACTAAGAATACCCTGGGGGACATTAAACTCCCAATATACATTGAAGGCCTACACTCTTATCAAAAATTTTGTGTTATTGACTGTTTATCTTGTTGTAATGTTATCCTTGGCAGGCCCTGGATACACGATATGAAGGCAGTCCCATCCACCATCAATGTGTGAAACTCCATAGTCCTTGGGGAATAGTGAAGATTGATAGTGATCAGCAGGAGGCTAAGAATTGCTATACTTCATCGATGAAACCAGCTTGTGGTAGAAATCAAAGTATCCTCCAAGGGATGTCTTGGAGGCGAGTGAACAGGATGTGGTAGAAATCCTCATGGATCCTGATGATCCTGAATCCAAAATCTATATTGGATCAGGGATCCTTGGCGAAATGAAAGAAGACCTCGTATCCTTCCTCAAAAGGAGAAAGACTACCTTTGCATGGAAACACGAAGACATGACTGGTATATCCAAAGATGTAATCACTCACAAACTCGGCATTGACAGATCCTTCAAACCAATCCATCAAAGGAGAAGAAAGTTTGCACCAGAAAGGAATGCCATTATCCAGGAAGAGGTAGAGAAATTGCTCCGGGCAGGTATGATTAGAGAGGTCAAGTATCCAAGATGGTTGGCCAATGTGGTTGTTGTTCAAAAGAAAAACGGAAAGTGGAGGGTATGTGTCGATTTTACCGATTTAAATAAGGCATGTCCCAAGGATCCTTTCCCATTACCCCACATTGACTCCATGGTGGATGCAACTGCGGGTCATGAACTGTTAACTTTTATGGATGCTTCATCTGGATTCCAACAAATCCAAATGGAACCATCCGATCAAGAGGATACAGCCTTCATGACTCCAACTGGTATATACTGCTATATTGCTATGCCCTTCGGATTAAGAAATGCAGGGGCAACATATCAAAGGCTGGTGAATATGATGTTCAAGGATCAGATTGGGCAAACTATGGAGGTTTACATAGATGATATGGTGGTGAAATCCTTAAAAGCTGAGGATCACCTAAGAGACTTGGAGGAAGCATTTGATATCCTTGATAAATATAATATGAAGCTTAATCCTTCGAAATGTCACTTTGGTGTTAAAGCAGGTAAATTCTTAGGATATATGGTGACAAAGAGAGGCATTGAAGCTAGCCCAGAACAAATCAAAGCTATAGTGAACATCAAATCTCCGGCCAATGCTAAGGATGTTCAAAGGCTAACAGGCAGGATAGCAGCTTTGAACAGATTCATATCCAAATCCTCAGAGAAGTGTAAAGAATTCTATGATATCCTAAGGAAGAACAAGAAATTTGAGTGGACTGAGAAGCATGAAAATGCTTTAAGAGCCCTCAAAGATTACCTATCCTCAGCCCCAGCTTTGATGAAACCAGAAAAAGGCGATGTGTTATCCTTGTATCTTGCAGTATCCTCAAAAGCAGTAAGTGCGGTCCTTGTTAAGGATCATCAAGGTACACAACATCCTGTCTATTATGTAAGTAAAAGTTTACTTGATGCCGAATCCAGGTATTCACACCTTGAAAAGCTTATTCTTGCATTAATTATGGCATCCACTAAGTTAAGACATTATTTTGAAACTCATGTTATCATTGTTAAAACTAATTTTCCAATTAAGAATGTCCTCAGGAAACCAGAGATGTCAGGAAGGATGGCTAAGTGGGCAGTGAAGCTAAGTGCATATGATATAAGATATGAGCCTAGGACAGCCATCAAATCCCAAGCATTAGCTGACTTTGTGGCTGATTTCAGTAGTGATTTACAAGAAGAAGCTGAGTTGGAAGTCCAGCAGCTAGAAGAGACTAAAGATCCTTGGATACTCCATACTGATGGATCCTCAAATGTCAAGGGCACAGGGCTTGGAATAGTACTAAAATCGCCACAGGGGGACATAATACCCCACTCTATAGCTTGTGAGTTCCAAACCACTAACAATGAGGCTGAGTATGAAGCCTTAATTGCTGGTTTGCAAATTACAAAGCATATGGGGATCAGGTATCTTGAGGTACATGTAGATTCTTTGTTAATTACAAACCACTTTAATGGATCCTACGCTGTTAAAGGTGAAAAGCTAACTAAATATTTAGAGATAGTCAAGAATTTGGCACTCTCTTTTGTTTCCATCAGTTTGACACAGGTACCAAGGGAAGAAAATACAGAGGCCGATGCATTGGCAAACTTAGGATCATCCTTGAAGATCCCGGAGGATATCAAGATCCCTATTGTCCATATCCTAACCCCGGCTATCGAGGATCACGAGGCTATGGAGATAGGAGATGATTCTGCAATTATCCCCTGTGAGGATACTCAATCCCATTCAGGATCAGGATCATGGATTTCACCAATTATGAGATACTTACAACATGGAGAAATTCCTACAGGAGAAAACCCTAGGGCTTTCAAAGCTAAGGCATCTCAATTCTCAATTATAAATAGTATGTTGTATAGACGATCTCTTGCAGGACCATACTTGAGATGCATTGAGGATCCTGAAGTCCAAGAAGTTTTAAAAGACTTCCATGAAGGAGATTGTGGAAACCACACTGGGGGCAGGGCATTATTCTCGAGGATCCTGAGGACAGGATACTACTGGCCAACCATGAAGAGAGATGCTGTGGAGTATGCTAAGAGATGTGATCCTTGTCAGAGACATAGCAATATCCTTCATCAACCAGCTGAATTATTGCATCCTATATCCTCCTCTTGGCCATTTATGAGATGGGGTATGGATATAGTTGGTAAGCTCCCTAAGGCACCTGGTGGAAAAGTGTTCATGCTAGCTATGACTGATTACTTCTCCAAGTGGATAGAAGCTGAAGCTTTCGCCCAAGTCAGAGAAAAGGAAGTTATATCCTTCATTAAAAGAAATATTATAACTAGATTTGGAATTCCTTCCGAGATTATATGTGATAATGGTTCCCAATTTATTGGGGGCAGAACTACTAACTTTTGTGACAGCTGGGGGATTAAGATGATAACATCAACACCAGTCCACCCACAAGCTAATGGTCAGGCAGAATCATCCAACAAGATCATCATCAACAATTTGAAGAAGAAGCTTGGATCCAAGAAAGGGAAATGGGCAGAAGAACTACCCTATGTGCTTTGGGCTGATAGGACAACCCCCAAGAATGCTACTGGTCAAACACCATTCTCTTTGGTGTTTGGGGCAGAATCAGTGATCCCAACAGAAATAGTGGTTCCAACTGCAAGAACGAGTACCCGTGATCCTGAGAAGAATGATGAGAACTTGGATCAAGACCTGGATACTATCGAAGAAATCAGGGATATGGCCAGGATAAGGATGGCTAGTTATCAGCAAAGAATGGCTGGTGCTTACAACAAAAATGTCAGGATCAGGAGGTTTCAAGTTGGAGATATGGTATTAAGGAAAGCATTCCAAAATACTACCAATTCTGCTGATGGGAAGTTGGCTCCAAAATGGGAAGGCCCTTATTTGATTGAAGCTGAAGCAGGAAAGGGGGCATATAGATTGCTAACCATGGAAGGTGATTTGCTACCAAGAGCTTGGAATGCTGTCCACTTAAAGAGATATTTCAAGTGAGCAGGATCCTAGTGGCACAAATGATCCTCACAATAGGGGTATCCCTAGAGGATCCTCAAAGCATCGGTGATCCTTACTTAGGTAATATCCTAAACTTGAGCTAATTCATTTCTTTATTTTCTCATATAAGGATAAGGATCATGTATCCTTTATCCATCTCTCACGTGAGTTTGAGTTTTGAAAGTTCAGGTATCCTTAGCATAACATTGGTTATCCACTGAAGCAATCCGTCCTTTGGGTTTAACCCCAGTTATTCGGGCTTGACCCCAGTTCCGCCTGTAGCGCACGATGATCCTGGTATAGTTCAAGGCATTGGGACCAGTACTCGTTTTAGGGGCTGATAATTCCATTGTACTGGCTATGCTTAGGATCTTACGTATAATGGTAGACGTACCATACATCCGTTCATAAGGTTTCTAACGTTTTCACGTTAGCTAAGGTTTCTAACGTTTTCACGTTAGTAAAGGTTTTGGCATCTTCATGTCACTAAGTTTGGATAGTCGCCAGTTAGGGCCATACTCCAGTTTACATACGATCCTTGGGCTTGTCCCCAGTTATCCTTGGGCTTGTCCCCAGTTATCCTTGGGCTCGTCCCCAGTTATCCTTGGGCTTGTCCCCAGTTGCTAATTTTTATCTTATATTGGCTTAGTCCCAAGTGATGCTCTATTTCAGGTTCTTGAAGATAGGCAACTAGGGATCCTTGATCCTTACTTTATTCTAAGGTTTATCTGATAGTTATCCTTATTAAGGTTAGGATCCTAACTTGGATCCTCAGGTATGATCCTTAACTATATTTAATTATATTCATTATTTATTTGAATAACCCTTATACTTGACAACTGAACTTGTGATTCTTAAACCATATCACTTTTTAGAACTTATCGGTTATGGGATATGTGATCCTTGATCATATCCTAAACTTTCCGGATATCTTTTCTAATTTTTCAAGGCTTGATAAGTATAAACGGAATGAACATTACAACAGTTGGAGAGTAACATTTTAAAAAGGATAACAACACGAGATAAGCGACAAAAGGTTAAGTTTTTATTTATAAACAAAAGACTAACCCTTAAAAGGTTGTCAAAATTACCTACCCGAGCTTCTACCAGCAAAACGTGGCCCGTCCGCTGGGGTAGGTAAAGGGTGTCCATGATAATAAGTTCAAAGATAGTGCAGGAATATAAAGGCGGCAGGATCACAATGGCTTCATCCCCCAAACAGAGGATCCCTCCACCAATTGCAATCCTGCCTATTGTCCAAAGGATCATACATGACCCTTAATCCTAAAAACCTATTGTTCAAAGTACAAACCTGTTTTGGTCAGAAAATCTGATGAGGATATTGCAACCAAACTCTTTGTTTAGGGGAATGATGCTTAAAATATGTAACAGCGATGAGGATCACTTCAATGTAAAGTGCACAAACAACACAAGGATTTATACGGGGAAAAAGCCCTTGATCAAGAGTTGATCTCCGGCACAAAAAACCCCGGGTGATGGAAGCTACCGATCACCAAGCTAAAATAAATGATTGAATGTTTACAACTTCGGATAGTAACGAGCTAGGTACAAGGATCACTACGGTGGAATGTGTAAAAAGTGTATGAAATTGCTAAGTGTTTGAACGAGAGCTTGTATGAGAGCTTGTACGAGTGTGTGTAACTGCAAAAATGACTAAGTGTGTTCTACTAGCTCGTTACTCCCTTTTTAAAATAGAAATAACCACCTAAACTAACTTTCCGACTTTCGTGCCAAGCCTCCACGTTCTCCATAACGTCTATTTTTGGTCAAGCACGTGCAGAATAGTTTAGGAATATTCTCCAGGAATGTCGCCAAGACTTGGTCAAGCTTGTTATACCTGCGAGATAGTACAAAACATGAGTAAACAATCGTCAGTACGAGGATCCTTAAAGTGATCCATGATCCTGATCCTGAAGTTCTTCTGAGGATCACCACCTGTCACAGAAGTAAGGATCACTAGTTAGGATAACGAATAAGGATCACTAATTGTTAGAAAATCCTCCCCTAACAATTGCCCCCAAAATATAAGGAGTGAAATTGTAAAATTAGCGAGTTATGTTTTCTTGATCTTATCCGTAACAAACTAACGGATATATAGCCATTAAAATAGAACTAGCCGTTGCGATGATGATGTCACGGAAGTGACAATCCTGCAGAATCATAATTATAAATAGAGATATAGATAGGATCATTATGCATTCAAATTCGAAAGAGACTCCCTTTAAATTCTCAGTCGACGAACAACCAGGTAATTCTTTCTCCTCTTCGTTCCTTCTTACTCTATTTCTCTACCTTTATCTCCGTCACTTCGAAAATGTTGCTCCGAAGTTCACCGGGCAAGGATCACCCAAAGAACAGTCCTCCGAAAAGCCAGGGGATCATTGAAGACTCCATTAAAGAACGTTGCTGCTTCAATGATGCTCAGATAGATAGGATTCGCCACTGCTTTCCGGCGAACACCGAATTCAGGCCTTTTGACCCCAATGCCTTGAGCGATCATATCTCCGATAAGTGGGTTGTTTTCCCCGTCACTCCTTTCACCATAGGCTATACATATCCTTTTCCAGCCTTCACCCAATCTTTCTTCTCCCTAACCGGCATCTCTTATATCCAAGCCATGCCGATGATTTGGAGGGTTTTGCACACCCTTGAAAGGATCATCGATCAGGAGGGAATAGATCTAGGAATGGCAGAGCTGGGAGAACTGTATGATCTTACCACCTTTGGCTCTCACCGTTATTTGTTCAAACGTAAACCTGGTGAAGAACACCCGATCTTCAAAGCCACCAAGAATGATGCTAATTGGAAACGGCGCTTCTTTTTTATCAAGAGAGATTCCATCCAGGATGGAAAGGACCTTCCTAAAAAATGGGCTACCCATGGTAGGATGGAGGATCCTGAGAAGGATCACCAGGAACTTTCTTTTGATGTAAGGATAACTGATATTTTTGCTTTCTTGTTATGCAGCTATCACCGTTTCACACCTCAAACTGTCCCCTGCTGCTAAGGAAAGGCTCCTCGCTTTCAAGAGACTTGATCCTGAGACAAGAACTTTCAAGACAACAACCCAAGATTCACAGGAGGTATCCTCAGGCTCTGTCACAATGTCAAGTAAGTATCCTTGTTTAAAATTTAAATATATAGTGAAATATGAACTAGGAAAAGATATTTATCTTGTTTTAATTGTGTAGGTGCTGGAAAATCTGCCAAGCCTGTATCCCAATTCAACACGGCTGACCTTGATGTCGTACGATCCAGGAAGAAGAGATCCACCACCAGTCCTAGCATTTCCATTCCAAAGGCACCCACTAAAGGAAAGGGTGTCAAGAAGAGGAAAACTTCTGATGCTGAGGATCTTCAGGGTCTACCACTGATCCGCCACCAGTTCCTTGAATACTTCAATGATGTAAGGATCCTTTATTCTGCCTATGTATCCTACTCGTATGAGGATCACTTGGTCTTGAACTGCTTTTATCCTTTTCTTTTGCAGAAATTTGCTGAGATTGAGGATTATGTGGGCCACGTTGAGGATCAAGATAAAAAGATTGCCGACCTCCAACAGGTTGTCGTGCTCAAGGATCTTGCACTTGCTGATGCTCGGAAGGAACTCCTAGATGAGAAGACTAAGACAGCCAAACTTCTGATCGACCTTGACTATGAAAAGCATGACCTTATTGAAAATGCTAAGGTCTCTGCCGCCATTACGATGTACCAGACAAAATTGAAGATGGCCCAGGAAGCTCAAGATCCTAGCTTTGATAAAAACAGCTGGGATGTTGAGGGTTGGAAGGCAAGGTTGGCTGATCTTGAGGATGATGAAGAGGAGGCTACTGAGGTCTTGGCGATTGAAGCAAGTGGCAGTGGGAAGGATCTTACGAAGGATACCGCAGCTGGAGGAGATGATGCAGCGAAGGCTTAGGCTGCATGATTGGGCGATGATGGAAACTTCTAGACATAGCCGGAGCCCAATTTTTTAAGTTTGATAGTTTGTTTTGGTGATGGTGTTTTTTGTTGAACAATGATGGATGGTACTGAACAATAGGTTTTTAGGATTAAGGATCATGTATGATCCTTTGGACAATAGGCAGGATTGCAATCGGTGGAGGGATCCTCTGTTTGGGGGATGAAGCCATTGTGATCCTGCCGCCTTTATATTCCTGCACTACTTTTGAACTCATTATCATGGACACCCTTTACCTACCCCAGCGGACGGGCCACGTTTTGCTGGTAGAAGCTCGGGTAGGTAATTTTGACAACCTTTAAAGGGTTAGCCTTATGTTAATAAATAAAAACTTAACCTTTTGTCGCTTATCTTGTGTTGGTATCCTTTTTAATATGTTACTTTCCAACTGTTGTAATGTTCATTCTGTTTATATTTATCAAGCCTTGAAAAATTAGAAAAGATATCCAGAAAGTTTAGGATATGATCAAGGAACACATATCCCATAACCGATAAGTTCTAAAAAGTGATATGGTTTAAGAATTACAAGTTCAGTTGTCAAGTATAAGGGTTATTCAAATGAATAATCAATAAAATCAAAATAGTTAAGGATCATACCTGAGAATCCAAGTTAGGATCCTAACCTTTATCATTATAAACAGGATAACCATAAGACAAACCTTAATGGAAGGTAAGGATCAAGGATCCTTGGTCGTTTGTCTCCAAAAACCTGAAATAGGACACAACTTGGGACTAAGCCAATATAAGATAAGAGTTAGTAACTGGGGACAAGCCCAAGGATAACTGGGGACAAGCCCAAGGATAACTGGGGACAAGCCCAAGGATCGTGTGTAAACTGGAGTATGGCCCTAACTGGCGACTATCCAAACTTAGTGACATGAAGATGCCAAAACCTTAGCTAACGTGAAAACGTTAGAAACCTTAGCTAACGTGAAAACGTTAGAAACCTTATGAACGGATGTATGGTACGTCTACCATTATACGTAGGATCCTAAGCATAGCCAGAACAATGGAATTATCAGCCCCTAGAACGAGTACTGGTCCCAAAGCCTTGAACTACACCAGGATCATCGTGCGCTACAGGCGGAATCTGGGGACAAGCCCGAATAGCTGGGGTTAAACCCAAAAGACGGATTGCTTCTGTGGATAACCAACGTTATGCTAAGGATACCTGAACTTTCAAAACTTGAACTCACGTGAGAGATGGATAAAGGATACATGATCCTTATCCTTATAAGAGAAAATAATGAAATGAAATAGCTTAAGTTTAGGATATTACCTAAGTAAGGATCACCGATACTTTGAGGATCCTTTAAGGATATCCCTTTCGCTAGGATCACTTCAGCCATGAGGATCCTGGTCACATGAAATATTTCTTCAAGTGGACAGCATTCCAAGCTCTTGGTAGTAAATCACCTTCCATGGTTAGCAATCTATATGCCCCCTTTCCTGCTTCAGCTTCAATCAAATAAGGGCCTTCCCATTTTGGAGCCAGTTTCCCATCAGCAGGATTGGTAGTATTTTGGAATGCTTTCCTTAATACCATATCTCCAACTTGAAACCTCCTGACCCTGACATTTTTGTTGTAAGCACCAGCCATTCTTTGCTGATAACTGGCCATCCTTATCCTAGCCATATCCCTGATTTCTTCAATAGTATCCAGGTCTTGAGCCAAGTTTTCATTATTTTCCTCAGGATCACGAGTAGTTGTTCTAGCAGTTGGAACCACCATTTCTGTTGGGATCACTGATTCTGCCCCAAATACCAAAGAGAATGGTGTTTGACCAGTAGCATTTTTAGGGGTTGTTCTATCTGCCCAAAGCACATAGGGTAGTTCTTCTGCCCATTTCCCTTTTTTGGATCCAAGCTTTATCTTTAAATTGTTGATGATGATCTTGTTGGATGATTCTGCCTGACCATTAGCTTGTGGGTGGACTGGTGTTGATGTTATCATCCTAATCCCCCAGCTGTCACAAAAGTTAGTGGTTCTGCCCCCAATAAATTGGGAACCATTATCACATATAATCTCAGAAGGAATTCCAAATCTAGTGATAATATTTCTTTTAATGAAGGATATAACTTCCTTTTCTCTGACTTGGGCAAAAGCTTCAGCCTCTATCCACTTGGAGAAGTAATCAGTCATAGCAAGCATGAATACTTTTCCACCAGGTGCCTTAGGGAGCTTACCAACTATATCCATACCCCATCTCATAAATGGCCAGGAGGAGGATATAGGGTGCAATAATTCAGCTGGTTGATGAAGGATATTGCTGTGTCTCTGACAAGGATCACATCTTTTAGCATACTCCACAGCATCTCTCTTCATGGTTGGCCAGTAGTATCCTGTCCTCAAGATCCTTGAAAATAATGCCCTGCCCCCAGTGTGGTTTCCACAATCTCCTTCATGGAAGTCTTTTAAAACTTCTTGGATTTCCGGATCCTCAATGCATCTCAAGTATGGTCCTGCAAGAGATCGTCTATACAACATATTATTTAAAATTGTGAATTGAGATACCTTAGATTTGAAAGCCCTAGGGTTTTCTCTTGTAGGAATCTCTCCATGTTGTAAGTATCTCATAATTGGTGAGATCCATGATCCTGATCCTGAATAGGATTGAGTATCCTCACTAGGGATAACTGCAGAATCATTTCCTATCTCCATAGTCTGGTGATCCTCGATAGCCGGGGTCAGGATATGGATAATAGGAATCTTGATATCCTCTGGGATCTTCAAATATGATCCTAAGTTAGCCAATGCATCAGCTTCTGTATTTTCTTCCCTTGGTACCTGTGACAAACTAAAGGAAACAAAAGAGAGTGCCAAACTTTTGACTATCTCCAAATATTTGGTTAGCTTTTCACCTTTAACAGTATAGGATCCATTAAAGTGGTTTGTAATTAACAAAGAATCTACATGTACCTCAAGATACCTGATTCCCATATGCTTAGCGATTTGCAAACCAGCAATTAAGGCTTCATATTCAGCCTCATTGTTAGTGGTTTGGAACTCACAAGCTATAGAATGGGGTATTATGTCCCCCTGTGGCGATTTTAGTAGTATTCCATGCCCTGTGCCTTTGACATTTGAGGATCCATCAGTATGAAGTATCCAAGGATCCTTGGTCTCTTCTAGCTGCTGGACTTCTAGCTCAGCTTCTTCTTGTAAATCACTACTGAAATCAGCCACAAAGTCAGCTAATGCTTGGGATTTGATGGCTGTCCTAGGCTCATATCTTATATCATATGCACTCAGCTTCACTGCCCACTTAGCCATCCTTCCTGACATCTCTGGTTTCCTGAGGACATTCTTAATTGGGAAATTAGTTTTAACAATGATAAGATGAGTTTCAAAATAATGTCTTAACTTTGTGGATGCCATAATTAATGCAAGAATAAGCTTTTCAAGGTGTGAGTACCTGGATTCGGCATCAAGTAAACTTTTACTTACATAATAGACAGGATGTTGTGTACCTTGATGATCCTTAACAAGGACCGCGCTTACTGCTTTTGAGGATACTGCAAGATACAAGGATAACACATCACCTTTTTCTGGTTTCATCAAAGCCGGGGCCGAGGATAGGTAATCTTTGAGGGCTTTTAAAGCATTTTCATGCTTCTCCGTCCACTCAAATTTCTTGTTCTTCCTTAGGATATCATAGAATTCTTTACACCTCTCGGAGGACTTGGATATAAATCTGTTCAAGGCTGTTATCCTTCCTGTTAGCCTTTGAACATCCTTAGCATTGACCGGAGATTTGATGTTCACTATTGCTTTGATTTGTTCCTGGCTAGCTTCAATGCCTCTCTTTGTCACCATATATCCTAAGAATTTACCTGCTTTAACACCAAAGTGACATTTTGAAGGATTAAGTTTCATGTTATATTTGTCAAGGATATCGAATGCTTCCTCCAAGTCTCTTAGGTGATCCTCAGCTTTTAAGGATTTTACCACCATATCATCTATGTAAACCTCCATAGTTTGTCCAATCTGATCCTTGAACATCATATTCACCAGCCTTTGGTATGTTGCACCTGCATTTCTTAATCCGAACGGCATAGCAATATAGCAGTATATACCAGTTGGAGTCATGAAGGCTGTATCCTCTTGGTCGGATGGTTCCATTTGGATTTGTTGAAATCCAGATGAAGCATCCATAAAAGTTAACAGTTCATGACCCGCGGTTGCATCCACCATGGAGTCAATGTGGGGTAAAGGGAAAGGATCATTGGGACATGCCTTATTTAAATCGGTAAAATCAACACATACCCTCCACTTTCCGTTTTTCTTTTGAACAACAACCACATTGGCCAACCATCTTGGATACTTAACCTCTCTAATCATACCTGCCCGGAGCAATTTCTCTACCTCTTCCTGGATAATGGCATTCCTTTCTGGTGCAAACTTCCTTCTCCTTTGATGGATTGGTTTGAAGGATCTGTCGATGCTGAGCTTGTGAGTGATAACATCTTTGGATATACCAGTCATATCTTCGTGTTTCCATGCAAAGGTAGTCTTTCTCCTTTTGAGGAAGGATATGAGGTCTTCTTTCATTTCGCCAAGGATCCCTGATCCGATATAGATTTTGGATTCAGGATCATCAGGATCCATGAGGATTTCTACCACATCCTGCTCTCTTGCCTCCAAGACATCCCTTGGAGGATACTTTGATTGCTATTGCTCCCTGGATTTCGAGGCTGGTTTCATCGATGAAGTATAGCAATTCTTAGCCTCCTGCTGATCACTATCAATCTTCACTATTCCCCAAGGACTAGGGAGCTTCACACATTGATGGTAAGTGGATGGGACTGCTTTCATATCATGTATCCAGGGCCTGCCAAGGATAACATTACAACAAGATAAACAGTCAATAACACAAAATTTTTGATAAGAGTGTAAGCCTTCAATATATATTGGGAGTTTAATGTCCCCCAGGGTGTTCTTAGTTTTGCCACTAAATCCCACGAGCACGGAGGATCTTGGTATGATCTCTGATTCAGGGATACCCATCTTCTTTAGAACATCAAGCTGGATAATGTTCACTAAACTTCCTCCGTCTATTAGGATCCTGCGGACAAAATGGTTAGATATGAAAAGAGTAATAACTAAACCATCGTGATGAGGATCCTGGATATCAACACGATCCTCTTCATCAAAGGTTATGACTTTTCCTTCGGAGACACTTGATGTTCGAACTGGTCTTTCTCCATTGTCCATTTTAGTTTCTTTTGCATGCCTCTTAGCTGCTGAGAAAGATGTGCCGCAAATGTCTGATCCTCCATAAATGAAGTTTATCACTTGTGCATCCGCTGGAGGGGCCGGAGCTTTCTCAGGGATCCTTTCATGATCCTGAGTCTTTGACTTTTTTCTTCCCAACAATTCCTTTAGATGCCCCTTGCTCAACAAGTATCCAATCTCCTTTCTTAGAGCAATGCATTCTTCTGTGAGATGCCCAAAATCTTCATGGTATGCACACCACTTTGATTTATCCTTAGTTGCAGCTGGCCTATCATTTTTTCTGGGCCATCTAGCTTTATCACCTAAACCCTGCATCGCAAGGATTAGTTCATTGCTGTCAACAGAAAAACAATATTCAGAGATTGGAGGATAATCCTCATCATCCTCTTCCTGATCAATAGCATGCACATTCTGGTTATCGGATCTATTGTAGGATCTGAACTTGTTGTTTCTGAATGAGGATCCTTGCTTATCCTGCTTTGAGGATCCTGCTAACCTCTCCTGGATCCTCTTGTCATCCTCTAGCCGGATGTACCTAAGGGCCCGAGTTCTTACCTCATCTAAGTTCCTGCATGGTGTCATAACAAGATCATCATAAAATAACGAATCCCTAAGCAATCCCATTTTAAAGGCCTCAACAGCCGTGGCTATATCTAAGTTGGGAATGTCTAAGGATTCTTTACTGAATTTGGTAATGTAATCCCTTAATGATTCATTATGACCCTGGGTTATTCTATATAAATCACTAGTTAATCGTTCAAATTTCCTACTACAAGAAAACTGATTATTAAATAGATTAACTAGATTGGCAAACGAGGTAATAGAGTAAGGAGGAAGACTTAGCAGCCACTTCAGAGCTGATCCAGTAAGGGTGGATCCAAATCCTTTTCACAAGCATGCTTCCTTCAACCGTTCTGGGATTGGGTTGATTTCCATTCTTTCCCTGTATTGTGCTATATGCTCTTCAGGATCTGTTGATCCATCATACAGTTTCATCGTTGGTACATGGAACCTCTTGGGTATCTCAGCATCACAGATTGGTGGTGCGAAACGAGATATCTTGTGGCTCCCATCTGCAATCTCTGGGATAGGTTTGACCACCCCCGGTACACTTGATATCATATCCTTTAGCTTTTGCAATTCTCTGGCCATGGCATGATTGATACCTGGATCCTGCATAAGACCATGGTTAGTAGTATGAGAATTATTAAAAGTGTTACCTCCCATTGGATTCAAGTTAGGAAGAATGGATGTTAATCCATATTGTTGGGGCTCTGGAATGATCGAGGGACCAGTAGAAGCATTAGTCTGCATTGGAATAAAATCTCCCTGATGGACGTCTGAACTTCCTGTTTGCAAACTCCTTAAGGATCCTGGCATCTGGACGGATCCCTGAAACTGGGATGATCCTGGGAAGAAAGAGGATCCTTGAACCTGGGACGATCCTGGAACAAAGGAGGATCCTTGAACCTGGGATGATCCTGGAATAAAGGAGGATCCTTGAACCTGGGATGATCCTGGAACAAAGGAGGATCCTTGAACCTGGGATGATCCTGGAGCTAAGGAGGATCCTTGAACCTGCTGCATTCCTGAATATCCTCCTGAATTCGTGAGGGATCCCATATACTGAGGATAGGATCCCGCTGGCTGGAAATATGAGCCTGCTGCCTGGGTGATTGCTGTTGTTCCGTAGTGCACTCCTTTTGGTCCACCCACATATTGAATGTCTGGAACCACTGATGACTGAGAAGTAATCACCGGAGTATCAAAATTCAACGATCTGGGCATCAGTGGGGAATGATCCTCTGCCGTTTTCTTCTGTTTCTTAATTTCGTCAATCTCCCGGAGGATCCTTTCGTTGGTTTTATCCTGCTCTTGTGCATGATTCCTCATCTGCAAAATCAAGGCATAGAGATCATTAGTAGTAGGATTAGTTGAAACAGAAGAAGTAGGTGGTTTTGAGAAAATGGGAGTTGGTTTCTTCGCAGCATTCTCAGTGTTCTTCTGGGATCCAGAAGGTGGTGGAGGCAAAGGAGGAACGCCTTGTGAAGAAGTGAAAAGCATTCTTCGCTGAGGAAGCCATTCGCTTGGTTGTAGTAAACCGAAATGAGCACAGAAATGCGTATTCTTCTAAGGACAAAGCACCAATTGCCCCACGGTGGGCGCCAAACTGTTTTGGTCAGAAAATCTGATGAGGATATTGCAACCAAACTCTTTGTTTAGGGGAATGATGCTTAAAATATGTAACAGCGATGAGGATCACTTCAATGTAAAGTGCACAAACAACACAAGGATTTATACGGGGAAAAAGCCCTTGATCAAGAGTTGATCTCCGGCACAAAAAACCCCGGGTGATGGAAGCTACCGATCACCAAGCTAAAATAAATGATTGAATGTTTACAACTTTGGATAGTAACGAGCTAGGTACAAGGATCACTACGGTGGAATGTGTAAAAAGTGTATGAAATTGCTAAGTGTTTGAACGAGAGCTTGTATGAGAGCTTGTACGAGTGTGTGTAACTGCAAAAATGACTAAGTGTGTTCTACTAGCTCGTTACTCCCTTTTTAAAATAGAAATAACCACCTAAACTAACTTTCCGACTTTCGTACCAAGCCTCCACGTTCTCCATAACGTCTATTTTTGGTCAAGCACGTGCAGAATAGTTTAGGAATATTCTCCAGGAATGTCGCCAAGACTTGGTCAAGCTTGTTATACCTGCGAGATAGTACAAAACATGAGTAAACAATCGTCAGTACGAGGATCCTTAAAGTGATCCATGATCCTGATCCTGAAGTTCTTCTGAGGATCACCACCTGTCACAGAAGTAAGGATCACTAGTTAGGATAACGAATAAGGATCACTAATTGTTAGAAAATCCTCCCCTAACAAAACCATTAAATTGTTCAACACCACAACCACAAAAAGCTAATACCAAATTTAAAAAATTGGGCTCCGGCTACGTCTAGAAATGTCCATCATTGCCCAATCAAGCAGCCTAAACCATCGCTGCATCACCACCTCCGGCTCCACTTGCTTCACCAGCTTCATCCTTGCTTCCAGCCTCAACTGTCAGGATCTCTTCAGCCTCCTCTTCATCACCCAATTCAGCCAGCCTCGCTTTCCATTCTTCAATTTCCCAGCCGCTTTTGTCGAAAGCAGGATCCTGAGCTTCCAAGGCCATTTGCAGCTTGGTTTTGTACATTGCTATGGCGGCATAAATTTTAGCATCATCTGTGATCTCCTGCCTTTCATAGTCAAAATTAACCAGCACCTTGGCCAACTCCTGTTTGGTATCCTGGAGTTCCTTCCGAAGATCAGCAAGTGCAAGATCCTTGAGCACGGCAACCTGCTGGAGGTCGGCAATCTTCTTATCCTGATCCTCAACATGGCCGACGTAATCCTCGATCTCAGCGAATTTCTGTAAAGAGGATAAAGGATAAGGTCAGAATTAAGTGATCCTCAGATCAGCAGGATATATCAGCAGGATATGTCAACAGAATATACAAGCAGAGACAATGATCCTTACATCATTGAAGTACTCGAGGAATTGGTGGCGAATTAGAGGCAAACCCTGCAAATCCTCAGCCTCGGAGGCCTTTCTCCTCTTGATTCCCTTTCCTTTGAGGGGTGCCTTGGGGATTGAGGCTGTTGGGCTGGTAGGAACCTTTCTTTTGGAGGATTTGACAGTGGTGAGATCGGTGACACTGAACCTTGAAGCAGCTTTGGCAGATTTTCCAGCACCTACACAACCAAAACAAGATAAGTATCTTTTCTTAATGTACATTTAACTATTTATTTAAATTTTAAACAAGGATACTTACTTGACATGGTGACAGAGCCTGAGGATACCTCCTGAGAGTCTTGGGTTATGGTCTTAAAAGTTCTAGTTTCAGGGTCAAGGTTCCAGAAAGCAGCAAGCCTTTCCCTGGTTGCGGATGTTGTGATGAGATGTGAAACAGAGATAGCTGCATGACATAAGACAAAAGGGGTCAGTAATCCTTATAAAAACCAAACTACTTGGTGATCCTTCTCAGGATCCTCCGGCCTACCATGGGTGGACCATGCTTTTGGTAAATGCTCTCCGTTTAGAATGGAATTCCTTCTGACAAAGAAAAAGCGACGTTTCCAATCTTTGTCGTTCTTGGTAACTTTGAGAAGAGGATGATCTGCACCGGGTTTTCGGTTGAACAAATAACGGTGGGAACCGAAGGTAGTAAGATTATACAGTTCCGCCAATTCTGACATTCCTAAATCAACGCCTTCCTGCTCAATGATCCTCTCCAGGGTATATAAAACCCTCCAAATCTTCGGCATGGCTTGAATGTAAGATATGCCGGTCAGGGAAAAGAAGGATTGTGTGAATTCTGGGAAAGGATAGGTGTATCCTATAGTAAATGGTGTAGCTGGAAAGGCAACCCATGTTTCTGAAACATAGTCGCTAAGAACAGTGGGATCAAAGGGTTTGAAGAAGACACTCGCCGGAAAACAGTGACGGATTTTATCTACTTGTGCATCGTTAAAACAACACCTTTCATTCACTGAGTCCTTGATGATTTTTTGACTCTTCAAAGGGCTATCCTTCTTGTGATCCTTGCCCGGTGAGCTTCGGAGCATCATTCTCAAAGCGATGGTGTTAAAGAAAGAAAAACAGAGTAAGAAAGGTAGAAAGAGAATAAAGAGATACCTGGTTGTTCATCGACTGAGAATTTAAAGGGAGTTTCTTTCGAATTTGAATGCATAATGATCCTATCTATATCTCTATTTATAATTATGATTCTGCAGGATTGTCACTTCCGTGACGTCATGATCGCAACGGCTAGTTCAATTTTAACGGCTATATATCCGTTAGTTAGTTGCGGATAAGATCAAAGAAAATATAACTCGCTAATTTTACAAATTACTCCTTATATTTTGGGGGCAATTGTTAGGGGAGGATTTTCTAACAATTAGTGATCCTTACACGTTATCCTAATTAGTGATCCTTACTTCTGTAACAGGTGGTGATCCTCAGAAGAGCTGCAGGATCAGGATCATGGATCACTTTAAGGATCCTCGTACTAACGATTGTTTACTTATGTATTGTACTATCTCGCAGGTATAACGAGCTTGACCAAGTCTTGGCGACATTCCTGGAGAATATTCCTAAGCTATTCTGCACGTGCTTGACCAAAAATAGACGTTGTGGAGAACGTGGAGGCTTGGCACGAAAGTCGGATAGTTAGTTTAGGTGGTTATTTCTATTTTAAAAAGGGAGTAACGAGCTGGTAGAAAACACTTAGTCATTTTCTCAGTTACACACACTCGTACAAACGCTCTTACAAGCTCTCGTTCAAACACTTAGCAATTTCATACACTTTTTACACATTCCACCGTAGTGATCCTTGTACCTAGCTCGTTACTATCCGAAGTTGTAAACATTCATTCATTTATTTGAGCTTGGTGATCGGTAGTTTCCATCACCCGGGGTTTTTTGTGCCGGAGATCAATTCTTGATCAAGGGCTTTTTCCCCGTATAAACCCTTGTGTTGTTTATACAATATTGTATCGTAGTGATCCTCATCGCTGTTACACATTTCAAGCATCATTCCTCACAAAATCAGATTTGGTTGCATTATCCTTGTGTGATTTTTGACCAAAACAAAAAATGCAGGTGCAACATACCAAATATTGGTAAACATGATGTTCAAAGACAAACTGGGGGACACCATGGAGGTATATATCGATGATATGGTGGTGAAATCTAAAAAGGCTGAGGATCACCTCCAGGATATCAAGGGAGCATTTGATATCCTGGATCAATACAACATGAAGCTAAATCCTGCTAAATGCCATTTCGGAGTGGGGGCAGGAAAGTTTCTTGGATATATGGTGACAAAAAGGGGGATAGAAGCAAGCCCAGAGCAGATCAAAGCTATCCTGGACATAAAATCACCCTCAAATATGAAGGACGTACAAAGATTGATAGGCCGAGTAGCAGCTTTAAACAGGTTTATCTCAAGATCCTCAGAGAAATGCAAAGACTTCTATGATATCCTGAAGAACAACAAAAGATTCGAATGGGGGAAAAGCATGAAGCAGCCCTACAGGATTTGAAACGATATCTCTCAACCGCACCTCTATTGATGAAGCCTGAAAATGGTGAACCACTATCCCTGTATCTTGCTGTATCAGGGAATGCTGTAAGTGCCGTTCTCATAAAGGATCATGAAGGTCAGCAATATCATGTTTATTATGTTAGTAAAAGTTTGCTAAATGCTGAAACTATGTATTCTCATTTAGAAAAATTGATACTAGCATTAGTCATGGCATCAACGAAACTTAGGCCTTATTTCGAGACACATAGGATACATGTTAAAACGAATTATCCTGTCAAAAATGTGCTTAGGAAACCAGAGATGTCAGGCAGAATGGCCAAGTGGTCAGTAAAGTTGAGTGCTTATGATTTAGTATATGAACCTAGAAATGCCATAAAATCTCAGGCTTTAGCTGACTTTGTGGCTGACTTTAGTAGTGACATTCAGGATGAGGTAGACTTAGAAGTTCAACAGTTAGGAGAATCCTCAGGATCCTGGACATTGTATACCGATGGAGCATCTAATGTAAGAGGAGTAGGATTAGGAATACTACTAAAATCGCCACAGGGGGACATATTACCCCAGGCTATTAGGTGTGAATTTCCTGCTACTAATAATGAAGCAGAGTATGAGGCTTTAATTGCAGGATTAGAGTTGGCTAAGAGCATGAGTATCAAAAATTTGCAAGTATATGTTGACTCTTTGTTAATTAGTAACCATTTTAATGGATCCTATGCAGTTAAGGGTGAGAAACTAATCGAATATCTCGATATTCTCAAAAAATTAGCAGGATATTTCGATGTTTTTATACTTGAACAGGTACCAAGAGAGGATAATGCTGAAGCGGATGCCTTAGCAAATTTGGGATCATCGATCAAGATACCTGAAGGGACGCGAATACCAATATTACATGTCCTATATCCTGCAACGAATCCTCAGGATAAAGAAGTAGCTGGTATTCAGGATCCTGGAGTAGAACATCCTGAAAAG
The DNA here is from genome assembly GCA_030545235.1 of Helianthus tuberosus. Taxonomy (NCBI): domain Eukaryota; kingdom Viridiplantae; phylum Streptophyta; class Magnoliopsida; order Asterales; family Asteraceae; genus Helianthus; species Helianthus tuberosus. The sequence continues at coordinate 52,276,025 of CM060364.1, forward strand.
GATCCTAAATCCTGGACGGCTCCAATCATGAGATATCTCAAAGAAGGACACATCCCTGGAAACGAAAATCCTAAGGCATTTAGGATGAAGGTATCACGATTCACTATTATAAATAATATTTTATACAAGAAATCCCTTGCAGGACCGTATTTGAGGTGCTTGGAGGATCCTGAAGCCAAGGAAGTACTTCAGGATATTCATGAAGGGGATTGTGGTAACCATGCTGGGGGCAGGTCGTTATTCTCAAAAGTATTAAGGACAGGATATTATTGGCCAACGATGAGAAAAGATGCCGCAGAATATGTTCGAAGATGTGACGCATGTCAAAGACATAGTAATATACTGCATCAGCCGGCTGAACCATTATATCCTATTGTTTCCCCTTGGCCATTTATGAAGTGGGGTATGGACATAGTGGGAAAGCTACCAAAAGCTCCAGGAGGAAAAGTCTTTATGCTAGCAATGACGGATTATTTCTCTAAGTGGGTTGAAGCAAAAGCATTTGTTCAAGTTAGAGATCAAGAAGTAGTATCCTTCATCAAGAGGAATATCCTGACCAGATTCGGGGTACCAGCTGAGATAATCTGTGACAATGGTTCTCAGTTCATAAGTAAGAGGACTACTGACTTTTGCAAGAGTTGGGGAATCAAAATGATCACATCTACTCCGGTACATCCTCAAGCAAATGGACAAGCAGAATCCTCAAACAAGATAATTGTCAATAACTTAAAGAAAAGGCTTGGAGCTAAAAAAGGAAGATGGGCAGAAGAATTACCCTTTGTTTTATGGGCTGATAGGACAACGGTGAAGAATGCAACAGGACAGACCCCATTTTCCTTGGTGTTTGGAGCAGAAGCAATGATTCCGACGGAAATGACAATACCTACTGCAAGATCTACCTTAAGCGATCCTGAGCAGAATCCTGAAGCCTTGAGTCAGGATTTAGACACTATAGATGAAAAGAGAGATGCGGCAAGGCTAAGGATGGCAGCATGTCAACAGAGAATATCCAGGGCATATAACAAGAATATTAGAACTAGAAGATTTAAGGTTGGAGATTGGGTGTTTAGAAAGGCTTTTCAAAATACTACCAATCCTGCCGATGGTAAGTTAGCTCCAAAATGGGAAGGACCATATGAAGTTGAATCAGAAGCAGGGAAAGGAGCATATAGACTCAAGAATATGGAGGGGGATATGCTACCGAGATCTTGGAATGCTATACACCTTAAGCTCTATTTCAAGTGAGTTTAGAATTCGATTTCTAACTCATAATGGTATGAATTTTATCTTTTTTAAATATGTTTTGTTTTAATTTATTCTTTGTAACCCAATACTGACTTAAGCATCGGAGGGGTGTTAGCCAAGCTAACACCCACCTTAGTTTACAATTGTTTTGCAAGATATGTTTCAGGATATAGCTCCAGGATATGCACTCAGGATAACTCAGAAGATTAGAGGATTGGCCCCCTCTCTCACGTTTAAGGGATACTGATCCCTTCACAGGTTTAAAGGTATTCACCTTTCTTGCGAATTGGGTTTAAACACCCCGCCTGGAGCGCAAGTTATTCAGGGATAGTTCAAGGTGGCGGGACCAGTCCATGTAAAAGTGGCTGACAATTTCGTTACTGTTGGCTATATCCTGAATCCTAAAGGTATATGAGGATTGATCACCCTCTCTCACGAAAGGGTATTTTCATACTCTCTAAGGTTTAAAGGTTTTCACCTTTCTAAGTCTTGGAGTTTATACACTCCCGCCTGTAGCGCATGAAAATTTGGGATTTTCCCCAGGATACAAGGGATTTATCTCCAATACATCCTTGGGTTTTGCCCTTGGAACGTAAAAATTTGCCTATGGAAACTGACATTCAGAAGATTTCTAAAGTGTTTGAAGACATTGTACACAGGGGACATTCCCACCAAGATGGTGATGTAAAGCTAAAAGGATGAGGTTTGGAATTAATGCACTAAGTACCTTGCACAAGGGACATCTTCATTGGAAGAATTGCAAAGGGATCGAAGTTTGGTAATAGGTTTATACCCTATTTCTGGTATGATCTTTCCTTTGTGAGCCTTATTTAAGTTTTTAAGTGACATTATGATAAGTATCCTGATATATATCCTCAAAGTCCTTTTAAGGATATTTGATTAGGGTGGGTGAAACTAGTATTGGTTTGGAACTTTAATCGTTTATCAAAACTTGGTTTTGAAAAGATTGACTGTTTTTCACACTCTAAAGAAATTTTTACAAAGATGAAGGAACATTTGGAAGTTCTAATAAAAGGCTTTTGCAGTATGTTGCTGAGCATACTGATCAGGATATTTTATAAGATAACAATACAAAATCTTTACAAAGCTAAGAGTCACACCAAGTAATGCAAGGTAACAGAAAATAAGTCAAAAGATAGTTATATTATTAACAAGTCAAAAGTTGTGCTTTTGGTTTCACCTAAAACCAAGGCCCATCCGCCAAAAGCACGATCAGTTTTTACCATATTAGTGTAACGGTTGTCGGATATGTCTCAAAATAGAACCTGTCCACCTACAACCGTTATCACATTCAAAACAAGTTATACTAATTGATGACCAAGGGCTTCATCCTAAAACCTAGGACCCATCCACCTTTGGTCATCACATTGTTCTAGTGCAGGGAAAGTAAATTGTTCAAAGACAGGAAAAGTAAATTGTTTATGCAACCACAACCATGAAATTAAAAAGTGGGCTCCGGCCTTGGCGCGTACATCCATCATCGCCCACTCCGCTTCCTAAGGGGCAGCATCCTCTTGAACAACAACCTCCTTGCCAGCATTCTCCCCAGCATCAGCCTCAGGATTCTTCTCGGTATCACCATCAGCATTGACCACCTCCTCTGCCGCCTTAGAAGGCTCTTCACCAGCATGTTTTGCAGAATGAGCAACGGGATGACCTCCAAGATCCTTTAGTTTCGCCTCCCAAGTCTTTACGTTCCAGGAGGGGCATTCAAAACCCAAATCCATGGCCTCATAAGCCATCCTTATCCTGGCTTGGAGAAGGGAGACGACCACGGATGCTTTAAGGCTATCCCGGTATGAGCTCATATTCTGCTGATATTGAAGAAGGGCGGCATCTAGCTTGGCTTGAGCGTCCTCATTAGCTTTGTGGAGGGCAGCTTGATGTTACTGGGTCATTGCCTTGTATTTGTCTTCATAGTGCTGGGATTTGGCAGCTGCAATGGTTCCTTGATCAGCTATGGTGGCTTGAGCTTTCTCCAGCTGAATCTGCAACATCTTGTTAAGCCCGCAAGCGTCTTCGTATAAGTGCATAAGACGATCCAGACCCTATCGATAAATACACAGGTATTAATGTGAAAAATAAGCAGGATAAAGACTAACATACTTGTACAGGATATCAAAAAAGAAAATTCTACCTGTTTGAGGAATGAGGTGGCTTCATTGAACCCATGATTCTCAAGAGAGAACGTTTCAGAAACAGCTGGGGAGTCAGTCTCCTTTCTCTTCCGAGAGCTGGATGCCCGGGTCCTGGATGCCGGAGGGCCTTTGGGAGCAGAAACAGTTTTCGAGGAGGTAGGCTTTGGTGTAGCAGACGACTTTGGTTTGGATTCTTGTTTGGCGGGTTCAAGGCTGGAATAGCAATCCAATTCGTCAAGTTCGAAACCTTCAAGGTTGACGACTGGTACTACATAAGGGAAGATATTCTTAAAACTCATCATATTTTTGAAAAATAATTAATATATGAGAATGTACTTACCAGACATTTCTGAGCTTGATTTTTGATGAGAATCTGTAAGAGACAGGGAAAAAGTTCTTTCACTGGCAGGAAGACGGTAGATTTCCTTGATCTTGGATTCGGATTCTGCACTAGGAGGCACTAAATCTCTGAAATTCGCTGCATAAAAACATCAGAATATAAGTCCGGGATACAGTTTGAAGATATAATTGGGGATATTCCTAAAACCCTAAATCCTACCCTTGGTTAACCATTTAACCGGTAGATCGAAACCCTTATCAATAGAGTCTCTTTTTACGAAAAAGAATTTTCGTCGCCATCGATCCTCATTCTTGGTGGCTTTAAGGACCAAAGGGTTCTTGATGGAAAACAGAAGATAACGGTGATTGCCATGGGATCTCAACCGGTATGCTACAGGAAGGTCCTCAACAAGTAGGTTAGGAAAATGACGAGATTTGATTTGATCCAACACCATCAAGACTCGCCAGACCATTGGCATAACTTGGGCATAGCTAAGGCCGGTGAGGTCGAAAAAGCTAGAGATAAAGGGTGGAAATGGGTACCGGAGTCCAAGAGAGAAAAGATAAGCGAAAAAACAAACCCACTCGTTCGTGGTGCCATGAAGAGTATTGAGCAAATTAAGAGAAATTCAAGAAAGGAGAATAGAAAAGAAGATACCTGATGTTTGCTTGCAGATAAGGATAACCGAGACAAGGAGCCCCTCGATTAATATAGGATGAATATAGGGGGGTAAAGAGTAAATAATGCCTTGGAAGTTGCACCGCTGTCATTTCAAGGGTCTAGTCGTATTAATTACCTTAAGTCATGAGGTGAAACTTTTGAAATATATCCGTTGGATTGGTATCCCAACCGATATATTTGGGGACAATTGTTAGGGGTCATTTTCTTAACGTATATATCCTGACCAATATCCTGCCTATGTTTGTTCATTTGTGACCAGGATGCTGGAAGAGGATATTGCTAACATCTTGGGCGATATCCTGAGGCTTATTGAATTAACCACGTGCAGGTTAAGGGCTGAGACTTTCTAACGGTCAAGAGGACTTCTTCTCCTCGAGACTCGGACGAATTTGTTGAGGAAGAGACGTTGAGCCCGAAAGACCAGGTCTACAACGTTCGAAGAAGGAATATTCAGTGGATCCCGCGAGTTTAGGGTAGTTTGTTATTTTATCTTTACTATAAATAGATGGGGGCGGATCAGCTTAGAACACACAATTTTTCACTAACACTCTCGTACACTTTCACTCTCTAGCTCATTGCAAACACCACACTTGTATTCAAGTTTCATTGTAACACTTAGTCGATCCGTACCACATCCTGCACTGTATCCTGATTTGTGAAGCAATAGAAGAACAAGGCAGCTGCGATTGTCAGCTCCCGAGGTTTTATGCCGGCGATCTAGATTGATCAAGGGCTTTCCTCGTATATCCCGTGTCGTTTACTTTACTTTTACTCATTGTTTGATCATAGATACAGCTCTATATCTTGAGCCGTATCCTGAAACTGTTTTTTACAATTAATTTGATTAACATATTTTCGACACTCATTTCTAGCACACTACCTCACTTAACTAATTTGATCACTTAATTACTTCGGTAATTTTTGACCAAACGGTAATAAATATATATACAATATGGTGATATTCATATATATATATATATATGAAATGGCGATATTCAATCAATGCATACATACAAAATGGCGATATTCATATATATATACATATCAGATGGCGATATTCAATCAATACATGCATATCAAACGGCGATATTCATATATATACATATACCAAATGGCGATATTCATATATATACATATACCGAATAGCGATATTAATATATATATGCATCCCAAATAGCGATATTCATATACATATCTATACCAATTGGCGATATTGATATATATGGCAGATTTTGTGTCAGAAAACCAATTAATATAGCTATATAATATCACTATATACCTAGTTTCACTCTTTTCTTCCAAGACCACCTAGAGGTGATCTTTTGGTGGTCAAACCACCTATTCCTGCAAAAAAACTCATTTTCTTTTTGGGTGTATGTTCTTCATCAGGCATGGATTTATAGATTTTAAATGTTTCAACTTTTGAGACCAATAATCTCTTGTAGAGATTTGCTAAGATTTTGAGAAGATTTTATAAGATTTGTAGAGATCTTATAGAGATTTGAATAGATTTTACAAGATTTGTAGAGATCTTTAAAGACCTTATAAGATCTTAATATATTATGTGCAGGTTCAGGCTTGTGGGTTTTGGGCTTTGGCCCAGGGCCCACAAGCCCATCTCATGTGTAAGTGGCCCGTAATTCCTACGAGACCCGATATCACAACCCAAACTCCATAAGCATAAAAATATTCGTGTAACATTCATATTTGTCTGTGTCGTCAGTATTTCATACGGTTTCAGTTTATTACCGTTTTAATTTCCAACAGTATCTCCGCAGATCGTCACACGCACACTGTAGAACCGCATAAACATTCCTAAGCTTACTGAGGCCCTAATTAAGTTAATCTGCGTCGTAAACACTATTTAATGTCGCGTAAATCGCCTGTTAATCACGTAATTAAGAGCGTAAATTACCGGTTGTCACATTCTCCCCCTGTTAATAAAATTTCGTCCTCGAAATTTAGACTACGTTAACTCCTTAGAGTTACGTTATGCGCAAGTAAATGCGAATAATGTCAAAGGAAACGAGACATACTGATACAGTCACTAGTGTGACCAAGTTAACAGGGGTCCAATAAAAGAGGAATTTTGAGAAATAGAATTCCAAATGGACGTTTATAATATGGAAATGAATGTTAGAAACAATAACATTCGCTAGGAGAAGCTTTAGAATCAACAAGCCCAAACGAAATAGTTTTGCATGAAACGCTCGATCACGATCAGCCCAAGCTGCAAGTTCTACCGACGCCACAAGGTGCCGTAGTGAATGAAACAATTCAATAATAGCGGTGATTGAACAAGTATCACCTGTGTTTTGCATCAAATGTTCAATCATAATTAGCCCAAGCTACAAGTTTATACTAACACCACAAGGTGTCGGAATCAACAAACAATTTTATGGAGTCGAATGCCAAGCAAGTTTACTACGACTCGAAACAAATGAAGTGCTCGTTACAAATCGGTTTGAATATGATGCTCCCAATACATCATATGATGCTTTGAATCGAACATGTGCAATGGACAGGTCCAAACAATTGAATTTGATTTCGGCGCAAGCCGACAATAAATACATATATCAACAAGAAAACTTTCGGCATGGCCATAAAGAAAAACCATGTATGTAACTTGAAAAGAAAGAAATTTCAAGAAAATGTGTTGACTTGATAACAAAGAAGCCAACAATTACAATAATGCGGGTCATTCGAATCACAAATCAATAATTAGATTTAGCGAAATAATATTTAAACTTTGATGAAATGCTTATTCGAAACGAAACCAAATGCGTAACAAACGATGCATGCTTAACATATGAGTTTTCAAGAAACGAAGCAAATGAGTATTCGCTATAACGAAAGAAATGTTCGTGATACAATGACCATTAAGAGGAGTAGAGATGTAAAAATCTACTCACTAGATGCAAAAGTCGAAATTTCAACAAGGAAATTTAAGGACTTTACCTGGGGTTTCATGTGACGACCAATTGTTAGGTGACATTACCATGGAATGTCAAACATATCGTATTCGTCATTAATGCGATAAGGGAATGCGAAGACATACGTCTTCTCCTTAGCATGACTCGTGTCGTTTGGAGGACCGCGTGCCAAACTGCCGCTTCCTCGAAAGTTGTATGTGACGTACTTTAACCTCCGTTGATGTATAGCTTAAGTTTCACGTATACCTGTGCACTAGCATTTCGTTATGCGTAGGCTGCCTGCTCGGGAAGTCAAAATATCATAGACAATATGGATAATAGTGTGTGCCCGAGTTAATATTCGCGGTTCCTACGTGATGACCTTTAATGAACTTCAACCTGAGTTTCCGAAGGTCTTAAATGCATGTTTCCTAAACTCTCAGAGTTTTGTGTACTGTATGTAATTGTTTTATGTACCGTGTGTAAAATACCACAATAGCGTATGTTTGAAAACAAAGTTTTTGACTGTTTGTTTTTCGGCAATGGTTGGAGACCATATTCGAGTACTATGCGTTCTGTATGTATTCAGGTTTTAATATTCTAAGTTCCCAGAGGAAAGGCGAGGTTAGAGCATAGGTATCTCTACAGAAACCTAATTCGCTGTAACCTATAGCTTTGATACCAATCTGTCACACCCCGAAATATCAGATCTTTGGCGTGACTGGACTGGTATCTTCATTGCACAGCGGAAGCAAATAAGCTAAGACTTTTAGAATGCGAACGCCAGCTAAGTACTCGAATCCCCAATGGTTCTCCTATTCCAACCGTGCCTTAACTTTGAAATGCAACCTGAGAAAGAAACATGCGAAAAATCAACATAAAGTTGAGCGAGTTCATAGTTTGTTTGTAAAAGATTTGAAATAAATCTTTTTGAATAACCGGTTTTTGAAGTATTGTTGAGAAAACGAATTTAAAATCATATTCTTGTCATGTCATACGGAAACTTTGTATTTGTAACGCATTATGTTCGTAAAACCATGTATTTGTAAACTCTTGTATTTGTAAAGTTTGTATAACCGTCAATGCCCACCCTGACTTTGACTTCATGCCCGCATAATCCTATGCTTTGAATTTGTATAAAACATGGTATGTAATTTGTAAAAATCAAGTATTTTTGTATGTATCTCGTATAAATCAAGTATTTCTGTATGTATCTTGTATAAAACAAGTATTTCTGTATGTATCAAGGTTGTTAATGGGTTGCAAGGCCATTAACATGTGACACGACATAGGAAGCATCCAAACCATAGGCATTTTTCTAGTTGTCGATTCACGACTGAGACACAAAAGCACTTCTCGGTACTAGTTTTCACTAAGAGTGTGGCTGCCCTGACACCCGTTAGATCTAACCTTTTGTTCTGCGGTCTAAGTATGTACACGATTAATGGTGCTTATGGTACCCTATTCGTGACACGATTTCTCGTATCATTTCTTGTATCATTTCTCGTATCATTTCTTAAAACGCATCATACTTAGTACTAGTTATCACCAAGAGTGCTTCTTGTTTTTGTATCCATCATACCATAACACATGTATTGTAAGCTCTTGTATTTGTATTTTCCCGTAGTTTAGAAAACTAGAATTTGTGTGTATGCATATTTCGAAAAATACGCTTGTTTGAAAAACCGGTATAAAACATAAGCTTTTCGTAAACCATTTGTGTCTGTTAAAACTTTCTTGTAAAATGGTTTATGAATATGTAATTCTTGTATGCTTTGCAAAAAGTGCATGTCTTTCCACCCCGAAAACATTTAGAAAAATGTAAAACCGTAAAAGGTGGGGTTATGAACTCACCTGGATATTTCTGTGCAAAGCTAGCTATATACGACTTCGTGATGTCGTTTCCAAGACTTGACTTGCTAGCGTGCATTCTACAATATTCCTAACACGGAATATCTAATAAGATTCTAATTAAACGCAGTAACTAACTACGTATCATCGAGCTCTACCGAATCGTTAACTGAACGATTCGACGATGAGTTGTTAACTTAACGAAATGAGTAAGTTAAACTTTGTTTAGTTTGTTTATTGACAGTATTAACTAATAAGTCTTAGAAAGACTTAGTTCCCGAGAGATTTATAATGTATAAATATTTATATAAAAATATATAAATATATCGTTATCGTTGCGTTAGTCGTCTCGAGAAGTCATTTGTAATGTAATAACATGTAACAAACTCGTACGTGATATGTATGATATATATATATATATATATATATATATATAGTGTGCCGTTTAGGCGTTGGAAACAAATATAAAAAGTTATATTTATTTTGCGAAAGTATCATCGAGTTGTTTGAAGTTTGAAATAAATATAAAACTATATTTATTTTTAAAGAGGAATTCGTGTGGCTTGATATTTGAAATAAATATATATATTATATTTATTTATAAAAGGATTCGAGTTAAACGTTTGAGATAAATATAATAATTATATTTATTTTGTAAAATAGTTTACGTCATCGTCGTTTTTGTAAGTTATAAAGTGCCATTGAAGTAATATACACATTTATATTGGTTTTTATAAAAGTCGCTCGGTATCGATAGTTGTCGCTTTTCGATAAAACATGTTTTGTTTTTACGGGTTTTCTCGAAAAACGGGCAGAGTTTCCTCTGTTTTTGGACGCCCCCGACAACACAAGTTGTCGTTATTTTATCAAAATTCAACAATTTTCAATCACCATTATATATACTTTTCGTAAAAATGACAAGATATAAATTAAACACTAATCCATTCGGTTTGAGCTCGATTTCGCGTAATAAATACAGCTATAGAAATAGCGTAAATAGTCGCGCCGTAAATCTTTACCGAATCTTCGTGTCGAAACGCCGAATTAAGTTGGCTGAGTTGACTGGGTCAACTGAGTTGACCGAGTTGACTCGCTGAGTTGACTGAGTCAACTGAGTTGACTCGGTTTGACCGAGTCGACCGCACCGATTCCTAATCTGACCCGTAACCCGAGACTTTGTTGACTGCCTTTGACTAGATTGGACCGATCCCAAAACCGCACTAATCTGACTTGACCCGGTGTTGATCCGAACAATGCTAGGTGGCTGAACCAAGACTCGAACCCACATCTGAATCTGTATACGAACCGAACACCCGATCTGAACTGAACATAACATCACCATTACTGCTATGATTCATCATTATCTTCGACGAAACAAAACCATCTGTTGTCGATTACAACTGATGCTAAAAAAAATCAAAAGAAAATGAAAGATTGGGAGGGGTTTACCGGGGATCTCGTCAGGAAGACATAGCACCGCCGCCACCGGAAATCCTTCTTTCTCTGATCTCACTCTATCTCTCTCGGGTATCTCTCTCGTCTCACCCCTTTCTCTCTTGCTCGAGCCGATGACAGCACCATACCACACCACCACCGTTTGTCGCTGTTGTAATCGTGCGCAGCCACCATCATGGTGGCTGGCCGTGTGTTCTCGAGAACCGGGGGGTGTCGTCTGGAAAGAGGGAACCGAGGGATGTGGGTGGCTCGCCTAAAGAAGTTAACCACCGGCAGCCGGCCGGTTAACCGGCTCCGGTCTTGTGCCCAGTAGATCGAGGGGGATGTGTAAGTGTAGAAGGAAGTGTTGTGTTGATGGAAGCTCTGTGTTTTTTTATTTATTTGGAGTGGATATGCCTTGAATGTGTGTGGGTATATTATGCAGAAAAAAAGAGAGAGAAGGAAGGCATTTTCTTTTTGGGTGTATGTTCTTCATCAGGCATGGATTTATAGATTTTAAATGTTTCAACTTTTGAGACCAATAATCTCTTGTAGAGATTTGCTAAGATTTTGAAAAGATTTTATAAGATTTGTAGAGATCTTATAGAGATTTGAATAGATTTTAAAAGATTTGTAGAGATCTTTAAAGATCTTATAAGATCTTAATATATTATGTGCAGATTTAGGCTTGTGGGTTTTGGGCTTGGGCCCAGGGCCCACAAGCCCATCTCATGTGTAAGTGGCCCGTAATTCCTACGAGACCCGATATCACAACCCAAACTCCATAAGCATAAAAATATTCGTGTAACATTCATATTTGTCGGTGTCGTCAGTATTTCGTACGGTTTCAGTTTATTACCGTTTTAATTTCCAACAGTATCTCCGCAGATCGTAACACGCACACTGTAGAACCGCATAAACGTTCCTAAGCTTACTGAGGCCCTAATTAAGTTAATCTGCGTCGTAAACACTATTTAATGTCGCGTAAATCGCCTGTTAATCACGTAATTAAGAGCGTAAATTACCGGTTGTCACATTAAGGTAGTGGTTTTGGATGACGAATTAGATGTACGTGATATAATGCCTATATAGATGACCCTTTAGTCTAAGTAATTAAATCATCATATATACATGTATTAAAGTTGAGATCTGACTATTTATAGACATGAACTTCGTGTAAAAGTGAAGCAATTTTAATATTTTTTTTCAAAATAGTAAAATGAACTGTATATATAAAATGTGAAAACTGTCTCTGCCAAGGTAATTATTTTTCCAAGAATACCCCATGACAAAACCCCATCATTTTATTTTCAAACCATCATCAATATCAAAAACCGTCACTCTCTCTACACTATTACAAAACCAACACCATCACCAAAACAACTCCACAAAACCACCATCGGCACCAGAGGAGTTTCTTGCAAAAGTAGGGGGTTTGAGCCCCCAAAGATTACCTTTAGGTGTACTCCAAGAAAACAAGCAATCTTAGGTAGTATGCCATTCAAAACAGCGAAGTTCAATATGAATTCTGCCTAAAGCTTCAGGTTTCTGTCCATGGAGCAGGCAAGTACAAGAAGTTCGTTGTTTTGAATAGCCATCTTCGTGGCCTCGCTGATTTGAACAGCCATCTTCTACAAGCTCGCTGATGCTAACAACCATCTTCATAAAGTTTGCTGTTTTTAACATATATCTTCAAGAACTTCGCAGATTTGAACAGCATGGTTAAACAACTTTGCTTTTTTAATAGCAATCTTCAAGAAGTTCGCTTTTTTTAATAGCAATCTTCAAGAAGTTCGCTGTTCTGACCAGCCTTGTTAAATTAGTTCGCTGTTTTTAACAGCAATCTTCAATTACTTCGTTGTTTTGGACATAAAGGTTAATTTGGTCGTTGTGTTTTGCTATAAGAATCAGAAAGTGGTATGGCTAAGCAGTGAAACACCTTCTGTGAGTATGAAGACAATCAATTTGATGTTTAAATAACCCACAACATGGAGGTTTTGTAAATGTAACTTGTTAGAGTATGAAGTTGTTTTTGTTAAATAAGTTTGAGAGATTATGAAGCAGTTTACGTGCACCGCACCGAAAGATTATTCGGGACTTTTTTCAACATGACGTTTTCCTCAGTTTTAAATTATGAACACATAGTGAGAAGACTTTGTGGGGAGGAGAACGATACTTCTCTTCTACCACTTTCTCACGTAATGTGTATCATTACAATGACTCAACTGCTGCTGTGGATGCTTCTACTGCGGCTATGGAGTCTTCCTGAAGATTCAATTGCTCAACTGGTTAGGCGGTTTATGACGTTTTTCTGAGCTTTAAAGGATACTACAGCTTCTGGTGGGGGTATATGGCGGTGAACTATCATTCTTTGCCTCGTTTTCGGTAGGAGATTAGGATCATAATACATTTGAAGTCGCATTCTACCGCATGTGACTAGGAGATGATAATGTACTAATCAGATCCTATAGTAATGTTGTTAGCTTCTACTGCATCAGCCTGGTTTTTGGTCACCCTCTCTTCTCACGCGTATCCAGGCTTTTGCAAATCCTTAAACATCACCGAAGCTGCAGAATCATTACTGAAGGTGCGAACAACCCGTTCCATATCACTTTACGGGTCGAAGAGCCTGTGTCAACCTTCTGACCTTATATCGAAACTCGATATACGAAGAAACCGGACGGGTTTAAATTCATTTAGTTTCTGTTTTGCACCTCTCCATTAGAAATGCTTTGTTAAGTAACAGTGTATTTCTGCACACAACTCAGCATTTTAAATGCATTTTCTTTTCAATTAAAATAGTACTGCATGTATGTAATGTTGCGAGTTTGATAGATCTTATTGTAATGTTGTAATATTGTTGAATTACCTAATAGAAAAATTTGTTAAATTTGGTGCTGTAACATCTTGTGTTGTTGAATTCGTTAATACAAATAATACTGTAATATTTTAGAATTACTTAACTGTTTGTGAAAAATAATATTTATTGTTGTCTTAATATTTAAAAAGAATACTTATATATTTTCAACCCACATGGTGGTGGGCTCCAGCAAAAGTCTGGGTCCTCACCATTATAAATACCCATGGGATTAGGGTGTCAACCCACACCAAGATTGAAGTACCACAACAACCTTCTTTTTTCAGCTCATCCTAAGAACCACAACAACTTTCTTTTTTCACTTCATCCTATCAATTTTCTGCCAAATTCCCTTTGTTAGTTAATGGATTCTTTTCGGCGATACCTCGTTAGACTTTACTGGGGTGGTGTCTTTTCTTTTGTAAACGGGCTGTTCAATTTGTACAATCCATGCTAACAACCACATTCATTATGCAACACAAAATGTCTTTTCACGAATTGGTCGATTCAATCTGTAATCATGTTTAACTACAGAAAGAATCCGTTGTGGTTTCGATGTTATTAGCATACACGTATCAAGGCACATCTCAGACAACAAAAATTTTCAATGAAGATGGCGTTGAAATGTTGCACTATTTAGCTGGAGTGTCGGAAGGCAACTTCGTTACCGAGATCTACGTTCAATGGGAGGCAGTTAATCCCCTCCGTCATATGAGTTTTACAAACCTTCTCCATGACATAACACAACGTAATGTTGTTGACACCTAGATATCCGATGATGATGGTGAAGGAGATGGGCAAAAACTCAAGAATACCACCTCATGTCGTCTGTTGAGAACCTAGTCGGTCCCTCTTCTCAATATGTAGTTTGTGACGACAAAAACGATTGATTTGATGAGTCAGAAGTTTACAGCACAAAAGACAGTTCAGAAAGTGAGGAGGCCCCCATTAGATGACGCCTCTTCTGATGACGAGGCCGCAGTCAACGAACAAACTGAGTTGACCCTGTCTCAGCCAACGCATTCTAGGCCTATCTTTGCAGGTCCACATGACGACCCCCAAGAGGATAAGGAGCTTAGGGATTATATGTGTTCGGATTATGAAGATAACCCAATGGACATATGGAATCCAAAAGTAAAACATATTTGTCTGGGGATGTTTTTCAAGTCTAAGCAGGATGTGGACCTTGCTGTTCGAGAGTGGAACATTCGTCGTGGAAGGGAAATATCCGTGGTGGATAGCAAACCAACTTTATACAAAGTTAAATGCTACACGAGAAACAAAAATTATAAAAACCCTTTCCCGGGTGCTCTTGTTTGCCAATGGCGTGCAACCGCATCAAAACAAAAACTCCAACACATGTGGCATATTACCAACTGGGCACCTACCCAGAGTTGTTATTTAACTGTGGTGTGCAACAACAACAGATGCCTTAGATCTAAGGATATCGCTGCAAACATCCTTCCACAAATTTGTACAGACATCGCGTTGAAGGTGAAACACATCAGGACGTTCATAAAGCAAACGATGTCCGTTGATGTTACGTATACAAAGGCGTGGCGTAGCAGAAGAAAGGCAATTGAGAGGATATATGGAACTTGGGGCAAAAACTTTGCGGAGCTCCCGAAGTACGTGTTACGGCTTCAGTCTTGAAACCCTGGTACGGTGGTTAACTGGTTTCATCACCCACATTCGGCTCCAGGACATCCCATATTCAAATATGTTTTTTAGGTGTTCGGTTCCTCTATTCGTGCGTTCCGTCTATGCCAGCCTGTAATCTCCGTGGACGGCACACATTTGAAAGGTCCGTACCGCGGCAAGTTGTTGGTTACGGTAACAAAAAATGCCAACAACTACATAATGCCATTGGCGTACGCTCTGGTTGACGAAGAAACTGTTCACAGTTGGTGTTGGTTTTTCCAAAATTTGAAGGAATACGTCACCACAAACTATACTAGTAAAATATGTGTTCTATCAGACCGTCATGCTGGAATAATTAATGCCATGGAGAACCTCGAAGATTGGAAGGAACCAAATGCCTACCACCGTTATTGTCTTCGACATGTAAGAAGCAATTTCAGTGGAAAGTACAAGAGTAAAAGCCTCAGGAAGCTGTGTTGGATGATTGCGAGCACAAGTCAACCATCGAAGTATCGTTGGGCTGTGAGGGAAATGCGGATGCTAGATCAGGCAGCTTGGGACTATCTGAACAACATCGACAAAATTAAGTAGACTGTTTCCTATAAAAGCGTTAATTCATTATACGAAGCAAGACTGCTTCCTATAAAAGCGTTAATTCATTATACGTTTACCAAAGACGTATCCGAGTATGCCAGGCACTCGCTCATGGCCCAAACCTGCAACACCCCTTTACCCCCTCGCATTTAGTCCAGGTTTAACAAACTGTATTTGGTGGCAATGCAACATGAAGTGTCCGTGTATGATGTCACAGATGCTCGCTACTCAGTTGTTTCAAGGGATGAAGCAAACGATCACGGTGGAAATGAGTACACCGTTTAATACAATCGTAGGTGATGCTCATGTGGGAAATGGCAAATGCTCAGATTTGCTTGTTCTCATGCCATTGTTGTTTGCTCTTGGAGGGGGTGAGGAACCACACGAGGCCATAAGGAAGAGTGGGAAGAACCGCAGTGGAGAATTCAAGGGGACCCTTCAAGGGTTATAACACACCGTGGTAGGGTTCGTGCAAGAAGAATTCAAAATGAGATGGATGTCAACTACCACGATGAACCCCAGGTCCGTCGATGCAGCAGATGTGGAGAAACAGGCCACAACAGGAAGACCTGTGGCCGACATTAATTTATTATGTTGTTGTGGTTCATTTGTGGTTTTTAGTGTTAATTGTTCGTGTGCTACCAATGTTTGTTGCTTGTGTTGAAGTTAAGAATTGGTGTATTTTAACATTCAGGTAAGTTGTTCCAAAATTCACAATGAAACATTAAACACAACAAACTGTCACTATTGAAATAAAGTACATAAGACAACAGCTAACATATAATATGGGATCAAAAGGATGAATCTGAATCGCTATCACTAGCGTTATTCTGATACTTCTCCCATGGATCATCACTAACGACTGCGTCATCTGATAATGCGTTTGTGTCGTGATCGCTGTCGTATTGGTGGGCACACCTACATTAGTAGACGCATCCATACCTGCATATGGGGCGGATAACAGCAGGAATGGACACTTCCCTTTGGATAACAGATGTCGATGGGCGGTTAGGGTTTTGCACAAAAGAGGGGTGTTGTGGTCCTTCCATAAAGGTAGTTCGATTTTGATTTTCCTGACTAAGATAGGGTGGACGGTAATGATGTTGGTCTAGCGGTGAAGGTCCGGGGCGGCCTCTTTGTTGTTTAGTGAACGGGAAGACATTGTTAGGGTTTGCTTGTTGAACATTACTGTTATAGTTGGGTTGTGGTTCAACAAAGTGTCGGTTGCGGTATGGTTCAATAGGGTTACGGTTGGGTTGGGTTGGGTTGGGTTGGGTTGGGTTGTGGTGCAACATTTGCAGGGTTTGGCTCCCCTTCATGTATATGCAACTGAAAATGAATATGGAATTCGTTATCACCATCTGCCATCTGAAATACTTGTGAGGTGAGGTGAAGATGTTAAAAATGTTGGTGTGGTAGGTGGTATCTATAGAGAGAAGAAGTGCAGGGGCAATGATGATAATTCTACTATACATAAAGTGCTAATAAAACAAACGACCGGAAACATTCTAGTAAACATAAAGTAGTGACATAACAGACGATAGGAAACATTCAACTAAACACAAACGACAACAACAAACATCCTACAACAAAGTGAACAACCTTATTTCCAATGGCAGTTTCCTCTAGATGATAGTTCTGAGTCTGACTCTTCTCCTGAATATGGGTTGTGCCAAACACAGGACCAATCTTCTTCTTCTTCTTCTTCATAGTTCCATGCATCCTTCAAGACTTCCTGGTGGTAATCCTCCTCTGGGTTAGGGTTGAAATCAAGTTCTTCCACAGTAGCATCATCAACTTTCTTAACAACCGGAATTTCTTCAACTTGTTTCTTTTTCCCATGTGCTTCCCTCTGTTTGATCAGTTGGGGATTACCAACAGCACCGAAAGATGAACCTTGTTCTCTGACAGCTTCTGAAGTTTTCGATGTCTTTCCTACCCCCAAATCAAGTACCTTTGGAGGTAGTTCCCATTCCAGACAAGCTTGGATGTCCTCTTCCGTCATCATGTTGGTTTGTGAGTAGGAGAAGGGAGGTAATCGTTTCTTACCTCGGTGATCCATTTCAAGTCAGAACACAAGGGTGTTGTAGAAGGGGGTGTTAGGTAGTTGTTGTTGGATGTGGAATCCAAAGTGGGTATCTATAGGGAAAATTTGCGGAATAAAAAATAAAATTCTTTTTAAAATATTTTTTTATAAATGATGGCCCAGTTGTTCCATTACACCTTGCAAACTTCTAGTGATGCCCACTCCACTATAAATATTGGCACATACCTCTATTTCAAATTGCACCAAACAAACCCAACAAGTTTTTACCACATAAAATGGGGGACCCTGAAAACTCGTTCTTAGAGCTGGAGGAAGTTCCCGATACTCCCCCTGAAAAGATCCCCAGTAAGAGACGCTGGTATTATCACCCAATAAAAGAGTCTAGTTCGTGGTCAAAAAATGTAATGGCATTTTATGAAAATGGGGATTCTTCTTTCTGTTATAGCAGATTCCTCAGAAGGAGACAACTCGGCTTGGAATTTTGGGTGCCCTACTTGGATACGAGAACTACGGTTACTTGTCGCCACTAGTAAGTGCTTTAAATATAGCTTCTGCAAAAAAAGTCATTAATTGTTATGTCATTAATTGCAGCATGTGTGTGGTTGGGTTACTAGAATGATGAGGTTCAGATGGGTTTTAATAACAAAATCTAGAAAACCAGAACAGCTGTTTCCATGGACGATTCTGCCACCGTAATTCCTGAACCTTCTGGGTGAGAATCCGAACCACCGTGCGTTACCCTTTGTGATTGGATTACAGGAACATTACCCTCCGTTTTGGGACATCGATACGGTAACACTTACATCAAACATGTCTTTTTAAAAGAAATTATCTTTAAATTTTAAGTTTTTTGTCTCAGGTTTATATTCCAATATGTGTTCACCTACGAGACTGGTTCATGGTTCGTGTTGATATGCGGACACTTCACCTTACATTGTACTTCACTGGATCATGCGGTTCAAGCAGTTCAGAAGATGGGTCGAGCTTGATTCAAGTTAGGGTGTACCTAACCCTTCTAAAATTTGAATCATTATTCAAAATGTTTTTGGACCAAATTTTGTACTGGGAACATTCTAAACGCCAATACGTGGAGAAGACAATGGTGACACATACTGAAGTTTGCCAGCATGATAAGGAAAACCAGGAGCTAATTCAGGGGTGTTAGTTTGTATGCTATTGAGTAAACTAGTTAATGACGACCATCTCCGGATTGATGGGGATCTTGAAGAGTCTTGCCCGAAATATAGACGAGAGATGGCGGAAGAGTTCTATGCAGCACGGTTTTCACCGGCAAACGTGTAATACAACAACTTGTATTCATCCTTTATGTATTATGTTTAAATTAATAGATAATTTCGGACATCCCTGACGTTTTTTGCCAAAACGTAAAAAATGAGTTTTAAGGACTTTCGGGCCCCTTAAAATGAGGGGAAAAGCCCTTCGCCGAGAAGACACCCATGGTCCAGGTACAAATTTACCCCTCCTTAAAACATAGAGACAAACGGTGCCGGTAGCGGGCGCTGCACCGGTGAGGAAACGGACACGAAAAAGGCCAGCTTGGGCGTTTTTTGCCAAAACGTAAAAAATTAGTTTTAAGGACTTTTGGGCCCCTTAAAATGAGGGGAAAAGCCCTTTCCTGAGAAGATGCCCATGGTCCAGGTACAAATTTTGCCCCTCCTTAAAACATAGAGACAAACGGTGCCGGTAGAAGGCGCCGCACCGGTGAGGAAACGGACACGGAAAAGGCCAGCTTGGGCGTTTTTTGCCAAAACGTAAAAAATGAGTTTTAAGGACTTTCGGGCCCCTCAAAATGAGCAGAAAAGCCCTTCGCTGAGAAGACGCCCATGGTCTAGGTACAAATTTACCCCTCCTTAAAACATAGAGACAAACGGTGCCGGTAGCGGGCGTCGCACCGGTGAGGAAACGAACACAGAAAAGGCCAGCTTGGGAGTTTTTTACCAAAACGTAAAATACAAAAAAGGGGAAGAAAACACTTATTTTCAAATAAATAACATAAACAAATACAAGGATAAACATAAAAACCGAGAGGCTACATACAACGCGATTTATACAACTCGTTGGCTACGTGGCGCCAATACTTGATACAAGCGTCTTCTACATCACTGTCTACACAGAGCAACTTGCCTCTTACGAGGTTCTCCATCATCATACAAACAAGCACCCCCTGAATTAGCAATGTTACCATTGTCCTGAGGCACAACAACACAAAAGGAAACTTTTTTATTTGTGCAGTATGTGGATTTTCGCCAATAGTTAATCTGGTCCAGAAAATGCTTAAAGAAGACCAGAAAAATGTCCATAACGTGATCAACCAGTCGTCGTTTTTCATTCCCCATCTTTTATCAGTCCAAAATTGAGTAATTTCCATGTTAAACATATCAACACGGAATAGTAACCAGTCCTCTTGCTTCATCCATAATGGAATATACAAATAATCAACATCCCAAAATGGAGGATATGGTTCCTTCCTTCCAGCCATGGCTAACACCCTTAAACAGTCCTTGGTATAACATACGACTTCATAAAATTACGGGGGTAACACCGTCCAAGGCAATTTCTTAGACGGGTTGTTTAAAATTTTGGACTGTCTAAGACGCATTAGCCTTAAGGTCCACGCTTCAATGTGCTGCAGAATGATAAAAATGAATACAGTCAGTGCTTGGTATGGCATAAATAGAATAACAAATATATCTTTGTAAGTTTACAAGGTCATTTAGGCAACCGTTAGACTCGTAGCCTAAAAAGCTACCCCAGAAGTTTCTATGTAGCGGTTTTTAACCTAAGAAATGAGAATAGCAAAATGGAGAATCCCCGTTCCGGTAAAATTCTTCAACATCACTTGACCATTTTCCGGAATCATCTGTTGGAATAGCAAAAATACTACCTTCTACACGATTTTCGGCCGGTTTTCTCGTCGACTTATGCGAGGACGACCCAGGGTTTTGTTGGATAACGTTTCGCATAAGAGAATCAGAAGATGAGGTGTTGGAGCGACTGCTCGGATGCCTTAACTTATTTATTATCATACTTGACATTTTCGGGACGGGAAGCGAATTGTATTGTTCATCGGAAACTTGCTTGTCGTGACGGTGTGCCATGGTTGAGGAATGTGAGTGAAGTTTTGTGTGGTTGTGATATGGGAAAGTGGGAGTGTATTTATAGTGGTAGGAAATAGATTAAAATATTAACAACTTAATATTCAAGTCAAATAGTGACAAAATACAGTAAAGTAGCAACTTAATATTCATATAAAATAATGTTTGCTTATGGAATACAATAATGTACAACAAACTTAGTTTGTTGGGGGTGGATGATTAAATAGGTTCAAATCTAAATCAAGTCCCCATTCCAAGGGAGTGGGTTCTACATTTGAGTAATGTGCACGAGGATCTTCCAAACTTTGATGTGGTGGAAAATAATTGAAGTCAGCCTGGGTATCCAGAAAAAACGTCAACATTTGTGATGTGGGGGTTGTATACACCAGTGGATTATTTTGGACATTAGCAGTATATATTTGGTTGTCAGTAACCACAGTATTAACGTCCCCACCGATAAGGTCGGATAATCTATTAGCAGCCCAAAAATCTGGGTGGTCAACATCATTATAATTTTGATTCACACCCAAATTACCACTGCCAACCGTATTGTCTAACCCGAGGATACGCCATTGATCATCAATTTGATTTTCGTTCACAAATGACGGCCCCCCTTGTTCCATATTCATGCCCCAATTTGAACCTCCACCCGCGTCAACATTTGAACCTCCTTGCTGATGTTGTCGTCGCCTGCGTAACCTCTGCGGACGAGGAAAAGGCATTAGGTCGATAGGGTCTGTTGTCAGGTGACTCGGATATTGTGAGTATCCTTCTTGCCGTGACATTTCCGTAGCTCGATAAGCGGCAGCTTGGGCGAACTCCAGATCATCAGACCGTTGTATTACCCCCATTGCATCCGTCTAAATAAAAATATAGTTAGTTCACAACATATTAATTTAGACTTTCTAACATGAATAAATCTTAACAAATATATATACCAGCATTTGGGCACAAGCCCAATCATCTTGGAAACCACGCATTGGAACTGCCGAAGACCTTGGATTTGTTAGATAGAGAACTGTATGGCGCATGAACCAAGACATATAATCGTCTGCGACCGGATAAGAGGTGATTGTTTCTCCATCCACAACCGATTCATGACGATGGTACCACGCATAAAGATAAACTTTGTGTCGTATGGTCCAATCAAATCCAGTTTTCCCAATCCAGGTTGATTTATGAAGCCTGACAAGCTCTTCAACGGTTAAAGGTATAGTGGGAGGTATATGTTGAACCATGCCAAACTGCCGCATAACCCGTTGCGGATAATGATGCTCGACATTCTCCCAGTAAATCAGCGGGCATGTGCTCCTCCAACTATCACTCCCACTAGTGCAAATACCCGGGAGTCTACCGATAACATCATCGTGTGGTGTCCAAATAAACTGCAGTAAAAAAATAAATACTTTAGCAACAAATACAGAAAATTCCATGTATTATCCTAGAAGTAGCACACCATCCCCTCGCGAACAGACTGAAGTTAAGATCGATAAGATCTAAGACAGTGTGTGGGGGCGTCAACATGATTAAGGTTCCCCTTCCAGCTACAAAAATAATAAGTGCAAAAATTTAATATTATATATTTAAGTTTTTCTAATATTTTCCTAAAAAATATTTATACTTAATCAGCTTACAACATACCGAGCAGCTAAAGGCGTGTCGTAATTAAACTGGTGGTAGGGCTCCGGTGCAACACAACGAATCCTCTCCCAGGCCAACACTTGTAGAATTGACATTGGTCCGGTAACGCTTACAGCATCGGGTGTTGTAACGTTACACATGTTTCTGTAGAGACAACTTAAAACAGCACTGCCCTAGCTAATATTAGCACACAAACTTAAATTCTCTAAGTATTGTAAAAAATGAAGATTAATCCAGTTGTTCGAATTATCTGGAAAAACTGTACAACCTATTAGATAAAATATTATTAAACGTGCACGTATAATGCACTAATCGTCCGTTGCCTCAACTTCAGAAAAAGTAGACTTTAACTCAGCGAGAATACGGACAGAACTAACTCGTTTACCGCTGAGCAGATTTTCCGCTGGAGTGAACCCAAGCAGGCGTTCACACGTGTACGCAGCCTCAGAAAATGTAGCGGCGTTATCCGCCCCACATACCGGCACCCCCTCAATTGGCAGGCCCCACAAGACGTTAACGTCCTGTAACATGATAGTTGTTTCCCCCACTAGGAGATGAAACATGTGGGTTTCAGGCCTCCACCGCTCAACCAACGCTGTTATTAATGAGTGGTCTATATAACGGTACCCACTATCCAGCACCCCACCAAATCATGCTTCACGTATATAACCTTCCACACGTAGTCCTATAGGATTTTGCCTCACCAACTTCCAAAACGAACGATCAGAACGCTTGATGTTTATGGATGACCGGAAATTTTCCGGGTGATTATAAACCTCTAACGCATGGTGTTCCTTGTGTAAAAACAAAACCTCGTTACTGAGAGGACCAGGATTCAATTGATAACTCATTTTTGAGTTTGAGATTTTCTTGTGTGTGCTTAAACTAGGGTGAGGTTTTGTTCTGGATGGTTTGTATGAAAGTTTTTTAATACGGTTTTTGTTGTATCAGTAAACCACATTCTATGTACATATATGTAGCAAGATAGGTATGTAGATTCCATTGATAATCTGATATAACCATAGTATTCTGCAAACTACTATTCTCAATTGTACAAAAAATGTAAGGTGTGATTAGATGGCTCTATACAATACTATTACAAGAATCTGCGTATCATACATATGGTTAAACGAATGCACTCCGAAACTCAATTAAATTCGAAGAGACTACTCTCTGCAAAACACCATTTCCCTATTTCAAATTTTGTCATTCACACACATCTCTTTTTTTTATGTTTTCAATGCTGCATGGGTGATGGAAATAAGGCTGCAAGACAAAAACTGAAAAGGAATCACATGAACCTGCAGCTTTGAAAAGAATCAAGATGGCACAAAAAACAGCGAGCTTCTTTAAGGTATTGGTATTGATCAGCGAGGCTCTTTAAGCTTGTTGTTATTAACAGCGAGGCTTCATAAGTTCTTACATACAAACAACGAGGTTAATTAGCTCACTGAATAAAGCAGCGAGGTTCAAAGAATTATGCTGTTATAAACGGCGAAGTTCATGTAATTTGCTGTTAAAATCAGCGAGGTTGAAAAGATTGTTATTATAAACAGTGATGTTCAGTCTATGTCAGGGAAGGAACAGGCTTTTGGCAGAATTCATATTGAACTTCGTTGTTTTGAATGGCAAACTACCTAAGATTGCTTGTTTTCTTGGAGTACACCTAAAGGTAATCTTTGGGGGCTAAAACCCCCTATTTATGCAAAAAACTCGCACCAGAGCACCACCATTTAACCGTCTGATACGTGCCGAAGTCTAGTCAACCTACACATACACAACTTCACCCACAATCTTTACATGTTTCCATACATCATCCTTTAATGCAACTTTTTATTTGTTTTATGTTAGTTATTTTGTAAACCTCTAGAGTAGTGGTAGTCATGTTATTAACTTCCATTTCAGTTATTCCCTTATGTAGCCTATAAAAGGCATTGCAAGTTTATCAATGAATGAAGAAGAAAATTGTTGCAAAATTACAAGTCGTGATTCTTATCTAATTCTTGGAGTCTAACCCACTCTACAGGTCTATTGGGAGATTGACCATCTCGAATCGGTCGCCGATAACCACAACGACCACCTAAATATGGAAGGCGACGACGGTTGTATGGACTCAAAAACCATTGACACCATAGCCACCATCACCCCCCCCCCCCCCATTTGTGATAAAACAAAAGTCAGATGCATATTTAAGTAGACTACATTCACTCTTCCTTTATACTTTCTTTCAACGAACACAACCACCGTCACAACACCACTGCTGCCGCCACTCCACCAACACACGCTTTCCGATCACTATTGCGACCGTAATCTTGTCTTCAAACCGCAAACTTACCCGATATCACCAGATCTGTTGAAGTGGAGTCGTTGCCGCCGATTTAATTTGAAACCACCACCACTGTCGTCATCTCATTTTTAAACCATCATCGACCCCGACATCTCTTCTTCAAACCATGATCACCACCGTAGTCGGTTTAGGGTGTTGAATCGGCAAACACGGTACTCGAATAACAACTCTCCGGTTAAGTAGCCGGAGTAGGGGGATAAAAGCATAAAAAACATGACATCATATTTTCTGTTTTGATGATTGTACACCAAGCGAAGGCAACTAGTAATTTCATAGGAAAGGGCAATTTAGGTAATTTGATTGGCACTGTAGATAAGGCGTACGCAAAATGTTATATATAGTAATAAGGTATTAATATAATATATATTATTAATAAGTGTAAAAAAGTCATTTTAGAAGACTTAGCTGGAAAATATAACGACCATCCATAGCAAGGACCACCCGAGTTTAAAAGTTGCAATCACTAGGATCAATTGTATAATTATTGAACCCTTAGAACTAAGTTTACAAAAATGAAAAACTACAGGGACCAACCAAACATTTAACTCTTATAACAATATTCAGTATAATAACGGTATTATACTGAGAAGCCACCGTCCCGTTAGGTTTAATAAAAGAAAGGGTCCTTTAAAGGTGTTTTACTTTTTTATGGTGGTGCTGCAAAGTTAAACCGGTTATTGTTATGTTGATTTTTACACTTATTTTACTAGGTTAATGTTAAAGCTTAGCCTAGAAATGTGACAACTCATACTTTCAGGTTAACATCGTTAACTACTTGGTAAATAGTTATGATTTGTAGAACGTCATACATGCATTTATTCTACGAATTGTCAAACGTCATATATGCAATTATTTTTTATGTGCAAAGTATAACATACGGAACTAATACAAACTAGCGGGACCAGTCTCGTACACGCACCAAAGTTAATTGGCTAACTTTCTATACAAGTTTAAAGGCTTAGAAACTTGGGGGTTTAATGGTGTGAAATAATAAACTTGAAATTGTAGTTTTTTATGCAAGTTTCAAAGAGTTGGAATTTGAGGGACTAAGGTTGTCATTTATCAAACAAAAACTTAAAACACGTTTAAACAACCCCAAACCCTAGATCGCCCTACACTCTTGTGATCGTACATCAGCTTTTGGTCTCCTCTCTCTCTCAACGAACTCACACACACACGAAGCTCTCTTTATCTCTCGGCTCTCTCTTCCCTCTCGCGATCTCTAGTGTTCGTGCAATTCCTCGCGGTAACCTATCTCATTTTTCCTCACGTATGTATAACTTGAGTTCTTGGTTGTGATTACTTGAATGCACAAAACATGATACATGAAAATTAGGTTTTGTTTAGAGTTAAGATCTTTGGTGGTTTATGTAGTTTGTTGATTTGTAACACCTCGTAAATTCGTGTCGAGTAATATAATGACATGTGTCCATACTCTCAATTATATGCCTAATATTGGACGAGAGGGACTATTTTTGCCAATTATTGAAAGTATGAATGTGGAGGAACTAAAAGTGTCAACATGCTATTTTTATAGTCTCTGAGTGATCTTTGCAGACCGTATAGCCTTTAGGCTTACGGACCGCAAGCCATGATTTTCATTGGTTTTAAGGATCGGATATGGACCGCAAAGCCTTGTGGCTTACAGTCCATAAGCAAGATGTAACATGTGGGCGCTAAAGGTCCTTACGGACCACAAGGACTTATCCCTTACGGTTCGTAAAGGACTGCCAGAGACAGATTTTGTTTGGTGGCCAAGCAAGTCTGCTTGTATGCCACCTCTCACGAATTTGCCACTTCTATGCAGTTCTTGCCACCTACTAGAACACTTGTAATGATCCTAAACCCTAACACCTGGAACAATCTGGTTAACTCCATTCAAGTATAAATAAGTGTGTAGTGCAACCTTCATACTTGCACCTTCTCATAATTTAATCTCCTCTTGCTCTCTGGAAGTTCCTAATCCTAAAGGAGAATCCCTCTGAGTTCTAATTGTTCCAAGGATCACTTGTAAGTGTTCATTTCCATTCCTTTTAATTTTATAGGCTTTTAATAGCCGAAAATCAAGCGAAATTGACTTTTGCTTTGACTTTCGGTTTAGACCATTATGGTCCAACCATTGTTCAAATCGAACATGGCTACGTGATCGTAATTAGGTAGGTGTTAATCCCTCAAAGGGGCACCTCCTGGAAATCACGTTAACTTGGTCAAATGACGGGTCGAAGTTATGTTAATTAAAAAGTCAAAGGGCAGATTTTCGTGAACTTTATAAAATGAACTTATAAATGTTATAACCCATGTTTTTGACACTAAATCAGTTGGTAATTAATGTTAGAACATGTATGAACATGTTCAGCCCATCAATTCTAGTTTTAGTGTCGGCTCGCAACCGAAAGTCAAGCAGTTTGACTTATGCTTTGACTTTCGATTCTGACCCGATTTAGCAAAGTTAGCTATTGAACTTTAGTTGTATTATGATCATAATTTAGTGTAGAATAACCCTCTGTGGTTATGCTACTTGATCATAATCAGATTCTGAGTTTTTACACAAGTTCTTATAATATGCCTATTTATGACCAAAATGCTCTTTTTATGTAAAACTTTGTTTTAAACAATGATGAACTTGCAAAATGAATTTCCTACTGATATGTTATTATAATTAACATATTTTGGTATATTAAACCTATACATAACCTGAGTTTTGTTACAAATTCGTAAATTATGTTATAATATGACTAAAATGCCCTTTCGGCACATAGTATGGTTTTAAACTATAATTATCATACAAAACTTATTACCTACTGATATTATAACATAATTAAAGTATTTTAACAGAATGAACTTGATCATAACTTAGATTTTTATGCAAGTTCTCAAATTATGTCACATTGTGACTAAAATGCCCTTATGGTGCATATTTTGGTTTTAAACCAAAATGATCAAAGAAACTTGATTACCTATTGATGTCATATCATATTTAAAGTATTTTGGCATATAGAACTTGTTTATAACTCATCCGGTTACCCGATATCGCTTATACGCGTACGGTTGAGCTTATGTAACTAGTTTACGTAAGTTTACCGAAACGGGTCAAATCCTTTCAATTTTATTTCAAATTTGAGAATGTATATTGTTTACCAATATTATACAAGTCCTAGTACTTGTGGGGTTTAAACTACATTCTATTCCGGTCATCACTTAATCAAGCGTATTGTACCGTTTTCGTTAATTTAAGTTAACCGGTCCAAGTCTATGACTTGAATAGGACTCGTTAACATTCTAATTGATTATTATACCATTCATTCCAAACTAAGGCCTTCCGGTAGATTTCAATCAACCTTAGTTAATTGATTATGGTTGTGCTTACTTTATTATCTTGCATTGTAAGACATATTTAAGCCAGATAAAAACTCTTAACTTATTTTCCCTATACGGGCTTGGGATACGGTAAATTATTACCGCTTGGTCGAGTATGGGATCATATGTCAGATTGTGACTACAAAATCTTCATAACCCGTTTTAATCTGTTTTGTCTGATAACTTAAACATTGAGGGTTAAAGCGAGTGTGCCTTGGATATCCTCGGCTCATTTAATTTGCTAATGGCCACGACTGAGCACGGGGTGTAGGCATACACCTGACAGATGCTAATGTTATTATAAAATGTTTTTCCTTACCCATGTTGGGTTAAAGTGGCGTGTCGGTTAATCATGTTATTCGGTCTCTGCACCGGACCCCATATGTATTGACAGACATGTAAAACTGTATACAAGATCATTCGCAAACAGGACATGCTTAAAGTAACCAGGATATGGCTTAAAGTAACCAGCTTACAGCAAATTTACAGTCTTGAAGTTCCTATAAAATACATTCATCTAGCTCGAATTCAAAATGCACATCCAATATCCTATTTGGAAATATTAACCGATAAAAGCATGAAGAAGAGATCTTCACTTTCTACAATAAGAGTAGTGTAAGGTCATGTTTGGGATTTTCAATTTAGAATCTCTTTATTAACTTATTGACTTTTCTAAAAAGTTAATAATGAGAAATGATGTTTGGATAACTCAAAAGGACTTTTGTAAATGACTTTTTAATATAAGGGGAATAAGTCATTTTGAGAAGTCAGGAGGATTCCTGACTTTTCAAAACTCCTAATGATTTTATTACAAAAATACCCCCATCATTTGCCTAAGAAAGCTCCTCACCCACTCAAACACCTTATGACCTTTGGGTCATTTTATATGAATAAGTTAAGTCAAACACCTTTTAAAAAACAACTTATTGGCTTTCCCTACCATATAAGGTAATCCAAACATTTTTTTTTTTTAAAAAACCTCCTTTTAGATAAATTATAGAGTAAAATGCCCGGATAGTCCCTGTGGTTTTGTAAAATAAAACCTATAATCCCCAACATTTGGAAATTACACCAGTGCTCCCTATGGTTTGACGAGTTGTTACTCAGATAGTCCCTGGAGTAGATGTCCGCTAGTTTTCTCCGTTAAATCTATGTAAAATGACAAAATTACCCTTTGCTTTTATTAAAATATAAGAAAAAACTAATTAATCATTTAAAATATCAATTGGGCCCCATAATTAATTATTGATTATTAATTATTAAATACAAATATATAACACCCCACCCCCACCCCACCTCTTTCTCTAAATTTGTTAGTCTCTCTTCAAAACCACCACTACCACAACCATGCCACCACAAAACCACTGGTCACCACCACCATACCACACCACATCTACCAAACACCACCAATCAACCACTGTAACAACCACAATCACGACGCCGCACCACCACCGCTGCACCACCTCATCCCTTACCACGACCGTCGCACCACCTCCACCATAAACCCACCACTGCCGCTGCATCAACCCCCGACCTGCACCACCACCGCTGCACCGACCCCCAACCTGCACCACACCACCATGGAATCGAGATTCTTAGCAAGTTTAACCCAATTAAAAATAGGGTGCAAATAAAGATATCAATCCAAATTTGAGGAAATTATGGAAAACCACAACAGAGGCTGTATAGAGTAAGTTATAAACTGTCATTGGCCTTGATTGTAGCGCTACAATCGTTGGCCACTACGAACAACCATTGACACCATATATTTCCATTACATTCCAACAATCATCTTCAAATGAACAACATGAGACACAACAAGCAAGAAAGAAGAAGATCTAAGGAGATGTAATTGCGGATTCCTGCTTTTATTACAAAAATACCCTCATCATTTGCCTAAGAAAGCTCCTCACCCACTCAACTCCTTATGACTTTTGGGTCATTTTATATGAATAAGTTAAATCCAAACACCTTTTAAAAAACCAGGCCAAGGTAATAGTGCAAGACCAAGGCGATGCTCAAAGACCCCAATAGCAAGTTATTGTGATGGGTCTTTCCCCATAAAAAATTAGATTAATATCAAGTGGGCCAATGACCCACATATCAGATATTAAACTGATAAGAACTGATACTACACTTGATCTTAGCCAAAAGGCCGAGAAAGGTATGCTTTTTCTCTTAATAGGCCTCTGTTTGTATAGGTAGTCCCTTCATCTGTGTGTTCTTCATTCAGCCGATGTGGGACTGTGAGTGACTTTTGCTCTGTGTTTTTATAGATAACTAGTGGTATTCCTTGTCACGCATTGCGCGACTTTTTATCACAACACGCGTTCATCTAAGTTCTAACTAAAAGGAAGCATCAAACTTGATTTTTTAATCTTTCTATAGAGTAATATGACATGTTTGGTATAACGCAATTCAAAACTGAAGAGTAATCAATTTGACAATAAAAAGTCGAACTATACGATTCACAATTACAACTCAAATAATTAGGAACAATCTACTTAGAAATAAATTACATCACAGTTGGCAAAACCTGCAAACCAGTGTTCATAAGATAGCAAGCCTTCTTTTTAGCCAATTCATCTATGGCGATGGACATAGATTCTAAACTTTGACATTACAACAGCAACCTTTGAAGACATCTTATCAAAGGATTAATCGTCTTTTTTTATTACCATGATGTAATCAACTCTACCACTACAACCACGACGAAGGTCGTACAAACACAAACTGCATTGCTCCTTTGATAAATAAGGCGTACATTGCATCATCTCGTAGATCGTCACCGAATCCCGCCCAAATGTCACACTTTCAAATGCCAATTTCCGGAACAAATCTCCTCC
Source organism: Helianthus tuberosus (assembly GCA_030545235.1). Lineage (NCBI taxonomy): Eukaryota > Viridiplantae > Streptophyta > Magnoliopsida > Asterales > Asteraceae > Helianthus > Helianthus tuberosus. The sequence goes on from CM060364.1 coordinate 52,307,093, forward strand.
GACAGCTTGCGTTTGTAACCTAACTGCCAAGTTACTCAACGCATTGTCAAACTCACTGACATCCAAAATCCTAGCCGTGTTAAACAACTCGCCGAAAATCCAATTATCAACGATTCCGATTATTTTTCGATCTAAATACCACACCATACAGTTCAAGTACCACACCGCTGCCTCCTTCTGGGTTGGACATTTCCGTCGTAGTGACGGAATCGACTTTTTGACGCAATTTTCTGTTCCGAATAGGTTGTTGTCTTTGTTTCTAAAGAAAGCACCTACACATTTTTCTGTTATAGTTAGACGGTATTGAATAGCATTCAAAAGCATTAATCACAAATTAAAAAAAAACAAAAATAACTGAAATAGTTGATGGAAGTCAATATAGATTAAACATGTTCTTACTCTGCATCTAAGTAGGTGATTGTTCTATACATTTTTTCATTTACGTAGACCATATTGCGTAGCATTTAAAAGCTCAAGAAATATCTTTCATCAGTAGTATGCTACAAACACAACTATTTAATGTTTTAACTCTTAAGGTTAACTTTATGTTTAATCAAGTTTAAGAGTAAACCAAAAAATTATATAATAAAAATTTTGTCAGAGCACACAGGGTCAACTAAAGTTAACTGACATCCACGTAGTCATTTTACTGTAAAGTCTAGTCCACCACTCATTAAACAAAAATAGACTATGTGTCACACTATTAATCAAACCCGAGCCTAGGACGGTGAGAACACTTACAAGGGCTCAGGCGAACTTCATAGCCCCTGTACCATCACAAAATTACATATGAGAACAATGCACATACTCAATAGAGGGCTCGGGCATCCATTATAGACCCTGAAACATAGCCACGCAAACAAAAAAAAGAACTATTCAAAAATTAAAAAAGGCAGACATTCAGCCACGCCAGTCATATGTTCTCGAAAGGGCTTACGCAAACATCATAGCCCCTGTACCATCACAAAACTGTAACACCTCGAAAATTCACGTCCTATAATGTGTTGACACGTGTCATAAGTTTGAACGTGTGAAAGAATGTTCTTGAAGGACTAAAGTTGACAAACCTGGAAAGTATGTGAAATTTCGGGTTCTGACTGTCAACAGTGAATAAATATATTGTACATTAACCCTACATGATGTTTATAGCATCAAACGAATAAATCATGGATCATGCGAAGCTAAAAGTGAGAGATTACAAACTACAGGGGTTAAATGTGTCAACATGTTTAAGTTATACCTCTGAGTGACCTTTTGACAAACCCAAAGCTTTGTAACTGTTAATTATGCTCACTAGAATGCACGATATAAATTTCATAAAGTTTCGTTATCGTATGAGAAAGTTATGATCAAATTCGTATGCAAGGGGTTAAAGTGTTAACGTTGAAAGTTATGACTTTTCGGGTTAACCAGAAGTGTCCAGGGACTTGGCAAAGTGGGTACAAGTCTTAAGGCCCTTGTAGATAAATATAAAGGGGTCAAATTGCAAGAATTAGGCTTAGTTGCCCTTTCGAAAGAACAAGGGACAATATGCGGAAACTTGAAAATGAGAATTCTGATTAACAAGGCTGAGGCGGGCCGCGTAAGAGTTGTTATAATCTTACGCGGGCCGCGTTAGACCATCAGATGTAGAAAGTGCAGACAGCCTCCTGCATTCGCGTTTAACCGACCTTTAACAGATATTTCTCATCATGGGCGACCCCTAAGTGGCTCCTAGAATCTTAGGGACAAGTGTTGATGATTAGGAACCATTGCTAGCTCTTGTTGTCCATGATCTAAGTGCTTATGAGCACTATAAAAGGCCACAAGATTTCAACTTTGAGCTCACACCTTCCTTCAGCATTCTGGTCGATTCTGGAGCTCCAAAGCAGACTCAAGTGGTCACTAATCAAGCATAGGACTTCAGTAAGTATGCCTAACCCTTCTTAATTAAGTTTTTGCTTAGTATTAGCTTAAAAGTCAAACCGTCGTAATTAACGATTGCCTTTAAGATTAATCACTAATGCCTCAGTCAAATCTCGAATTAAAAGTAGTTATAAGTTGGTAATTATGTGGGTAATAAACCCTCAAAAGGGTTCCCCCTGATTCCCACTCTAACTAGGTCAAATGTCGGGTCAAACTTGTTAATAAAAAGTCAACAGGATACTTAGTTTCTAATTTATGCATGATTAGCAATGTAGAACACATATAAATTGTTTGATCATCAATATAACTTGGTAATGAATGTAAGAACATGTCTAAACATGTTCAACCCGACAATTTCCTGTTTAGACCCGGTTCGGAACCGAAAGTCGCATAGTTTGACTTATACTTTGACTTTCAGTTCTGACCCGTTATGGTATGTTTTAGAAATGCCTTAGAGCTTTATTTGGACCAGGTTACATGCTAGTATAACCCTCTGTGATTATACACCTCGGATCATTAGTTATCCAATTAATATACATGATTCCGTTAATTGCTCATATGTTGACCATTATGCCCTTTTCACCTTAAAACGTGATTTTTGAAAATGTAAAAGAGTAGAAACTTTAATTACTGATATATAAACTTGTATGCAAAATTTGACATCAGTTTGAGGTGTAGATAAAGAGTTATGCTCGTTAGCGTAAAATGAAAGCTTTAGGTTAATTAAACGGCGTAATTAGCGTATAGCCTAATTACACCTACTTTTTGATATCAAACTTATTACCCACTGATGTAATATATTATTTTGGGATTTTTGAAGATTTTTAATTAATTTTAGGCTGAGCATAACTTATGGTCGTAGGCTTAATCCGGTAATTGTCGGTTTTGCCCTTACGGGCTATAAAATGAGTTTTACACATCTAAATGACTCCAACCCTTTTGCTACTGATCACATATGATAAATAAATTATTTTAAGCCTTCTGGGAATATAAAAATATCAGATTTATGTATCAAACCCGGAAATGGCCTCTAATCGCCTTTTTAAGCGTTTTTAACGCATAGTATGTACTAAAACTATTTTAAACATACAAGGGTTGATACCTACTGATATTTGAGGCAAATTATAATATTTTAATAGTAAGCAAAGGTTGTTAAACTCAGACTTCAGTTTTGAGCTTTTCGGCTTATGTGAAATTACCAAAATGCCCCTACGGTGCATAGTTTGGTTATAATTGATAAATTTCACATATATACTTTACCCTACTGTTATAACTCAGTAAATTAAGTATTTTTGCTGATTATATCAGACCTGTAACTCAGGTAAATACTTAAACTCTTTTATAACCTTTTAAATGACCAAACTACCCCTACGGGGCGTAGTTTGTGTTTAAATTCGTTTCGGGCATAATAAAAGACATCTTACTGATGTCACAACATATATGAAGCATATTAACTTAGGAAACCTGTAAATGGCTCATAAGTATACCCGTTACGCTTATTACGCGTTCGGTTCGATTTATGTAACTAGTTTACATAAATTAGCCGAAACGGGTCAAACCTTATCGGTTTTATCTCAAAATCCAGAATGTGTATGAAATACCCATATTAAGAAAGTCTCTGAACTTGTCGGGTCTAAATCACATTCTATCCGGTCTTCGCTTAATCGTGCGTACGAACCGTATCTTTAAAACTAACCGGTCTAAGCTTAAGCTTAATTAAAGACCCGTTAGAATTCTAATAGGTTATTATAAACCTTCGTTCCAGATTAGGAGTACCAGTAAAAGCTACTTGCATTTTGCTTATTGTGATTATTACATTGCTCAGGTAAATACTTTTAACTTATTTTCCCTATACGGGCTTGGGTTACGGTATATAGCATACCGCTTGATCGGGCATCAAATCTTCCATCGTTGGGTGGTTAATTGAATAATTTGATCGGCTCGTTTAAACAGTCTTGTTTACTTAAAAGCCTTTGTGGGGTTAATGACCATGTCCCGGATATCCTTGGCATCATTTTACGAAATGGCCATGACCTAAGCGCGGAGTGTAGGCGTACACTCGTCAGTGCATAAATAGTTGATGTGGTGCGTCTATTGATCTTTAACCCGGCACGATCCGGGCTACTGAACGCATAAGGAACATGTAATTCGTTCACAAGATTATATATTTAAATAATTCTCCCAAGTTATAAAAAATTTTATGCCATGTGCATCCAAACCAATTTTCAATCATTTTCCAAAATGAGTCAGTTGATTGTATTTACCAGTGTAAACTGACGTATTTTCCCAAAAAGATTAAATGCAGGTACTAAGCGTAATTGGCTGGGATTTCTCCTTAGCATCGATAGAAGTCTCGCAAGCTTAAGATGCCTAAAGTCTGTTGAACTATTTATTTACTATTCGATCCGTCTGTGGATAAACAATCGACTGTTGTGATACAAGATATTACAATATTATTAAAGTTGATTTATATTTTTCATTTACTTCCGCTGTGCATATTTATATTGTGTTGTTAACTATTATGTTGCCAACCACGTCACGATACTCCCCCACCGGGCCCACCGGTGATACGTGGAAACCAGGGTGTGACAGGTTGGTATCAGAGCCAACACTGAGTGAATTAAACACTAGCCTTTTGTGTTTAATCTCAGTTACACAATTGCACATTCTAAACTTTCGAGTCTAGACATATAACATAGGACAAATTCCACTTTGTTTTGTTTTGTCCTTTACTTGATTCTATATATTTTGTTGTTATCTCATATTATAATGACAGGATTTGAAAATGCCGCCAAGATTCTTCAGGAGAAGAGGAAGAGGCAAGGGGCCAATCACCGCCCCCAATGACAATGAAGCAGGACCTTCGCATGCGCGAGCTCCTTCCACCACCGAGAGCGACGACCCTCGGCAGAGACGGAGTAACCTCTTTGAGCCGGCTAGACGGTCGGTCTCACACAGTTCAACACCTCCTAACCCTTATGGGCCACAGCCGGAGTATGAGCCCAACAACCCTCAACCGTCATACATACCGTTACATCGATCCTTATCGCATCATTCTTTTGGTGACCCTACACCTGTTTTTAGGGGCCGGTTTAACCCGGCTAATTACGTACCAGAACCAGCGGGTTTTAACCCATTGGGGCCGGAGGATCATTTCTCGGGAGATCACGCGGACGATATGGACGAGGATACGGACCCCGTCGAGCCTGCCAGTGGTACACCAAACCACCCGATAGAGATCTCTGACGGATCTTCTTTCCACGGATCACCCTACGGTGGTCCAGACAGCTTTCAAGCTATGTTTACCAGGCACGAGTGGTACTTTACACCCTCGCACCATTCGTCGCCTCAGCAGCAGCAGCAACAGGATCCCTCTGAGGATTCAAGATTTGTGGCAGTCACGCCACCACCTCCACCGCCACCAGTTCAACTGGCACCTCCGCAACCGCCAAGGCGTAGGAGAACCGGAGCGTGTATGTCTGCGCGAGCGGGAGACTTTCATTTTAGTTCTCCACGTCAATCAAGTGGCAGCCATTACCCGCCACTTCAGGAGGACCCACAAATGGGTGGACCCTCACACCCAGTTGCACCGCAACCACCGCCTATGGGTTTTGATAACCCGATTCCGGCATTCACGGGTTCTATGGCGTATAACCCGTTTGAACAGCCAGTGCACACCAATTACAACTACGCAGAAGCCGACCCATACATGGTAGCGGCTAACTACAACACCCAAGGACCCTATGGAGATCCATGGGGAGTAGGGTACCCAACACATGGGTACCAAATACCTCCAAGACCTATTATCAGGCAACAATCGCAACCACCAAGGTTCTCCCCACCAGAGCGTGAAGAAATTCTGCAAAGGTTGGACCATGTAGAGCGAGAATTTCACAGGGAACGGAGGGAGCGACAAACTTTCTTCCAAGGATTAACGAGCCTAATTAAAGGGAAGAGCAAGAAGGACCATTGAATCCTTCCATTTGTTGTTGAGCCCCTGCGTGGGTATGTATGTTTGTTTGTTTTGACCCCTGCGTGGGTCTATCTTTCTGTTAACCCCTGCGAGGGTATGTTATTTATGTAAGTCCCTGCGTGGACTATTATGTTATTAAGCCCTACGTGGGTATGTTTGTTATTAAGCCCCTGCGTGGGTAAGTACTTGTTTAAACCCCTGTGTGGGTAAGTTTGTTTGCTGAAAAGTCCCGTTTAGGGCAACATGTAATCTTTTGATAATTAATGGAATGTTATGTTTATAAATTTCATCTTGCTATTATATGTATAAATGTTATATATGAAATAAATAAATTAAAAATTCATTCCTTTAAAGATAATCGGCCTACTTAATTATTGAATAAGAATCTTAAGAGTGAAACCTAGTCTAAGTGTCATTATAAAGACCTGACCATGATGGTAAGACCTGTTAAAAAGATTCAAATCCCAGTTAACATCTGAAAACATGTTAACACTCCTGGCAGAAGTGATTTGTTAAAAATCACACAAGTCATTTTTATTTAAGGATCTTTCTAAAGATTCCAAACCCAGCTTAATGATCTCTGAATCATGGGTTAAATCATCAATTAAGATGATCATATTATTACCATACGTGGTAATACGTGCCTACGGGCCCTGCTCATTTCCATATGAGCCAAAAGACAGTGGTAGCTATGACTCCCTGTCTGATAAAGGTAATGAACTATGTTCAAACCTTAAAAGCCTTGATTCTCTGAAATCATAGCTTATAATTTAAAATGTCCTTGTGACTGGGCCTTATGTGCTAATATATATTGTTATTGTTTATAATTAGGATAAATTATAATTGAAATCCTAATTAAAATACGATTAATAAATTAACCAAATATGGTCTCTGTTTACCATGGTTAATGAATTACCCTAAGGGGCAATTCCATAATAAACTCCCAAATAAACTATTGTCCTTGTTTTCTGCAACAGTTCAATTAAAATGGCTAACTCAGACGAAATTAATAGCCATCCAGTGGAGAATTTTGATAACGCCCGAGTCAATTTAACGGGTGCTGAATTGAAAGCGTTGGTAGACGACGCAGTTACAAAAGCTTTGGAGCGGCAGTACGAAGAGTATAGTGGGACTCGAAGTAGGACCATATCTAAACTGCATTCGAAGCCACCTTCCAAGAAGGAAGAACTCAAGAAATATGTTGATAGACTCTCCTCAAACCACCACAGTGTTCCATCTCATCAGGTTGTACTTAATCAAGAACCTCGTACTAAGGGTTGCTCCTATAAATACTTTGTGTCTTGCAAACCCAGGGATTTTACTGGGGAAAAGGGAGCCATTGACTGCATGACGTGGTTAGACGAGATAGACACGGTTGTGGATATCAGCGGATACGCTGAGAGGGATGTAGTCAAATTTGTGTCGCGATCTTTTAAGGGTGAAGCTTTAGCCTGGTGGAGATCTCTGATTCAAGCCACCGGGAAAATCCCATTGTACAACATGTCTTGGGAACAATTTGTTGCCCTAATCAGGGAAAATTACTGCCCTCAACATGAGGTGGAGAAGATAGAGTCTGATTTTCTATCATTGGTGATGACAAACCTTGACTGTCAAGCTTACCTCACGAGCTTCAACACTATGTCCCGGTTGGTACCGTATCTGGTAACCCCGGAACCAAAAAGAATAGCTCGTTTTATCGGTGGTTTAGCCCCCGAGATAAAGGCAAGCGTGAAGGCTTCTCGGCCAGCTACTTTTAGATCTGTAGCTGACATATCTTTGTCCCTTACTTTAGATGCGGTCAGGCAAAGATCGCTAAGGAATAAGGATGCTGAGAAGAGAAAACATGAAGATGATAGTTCACGGAGGTCGAACAAGAAGCACCGTGGAAACGGTGATAACAAGAAGGGATCTGAGTCAAGGAAAGATGGGCATCAGTCTGGTGAGAAGCCCAAATGCAAAATTTGCGAGAAACAGCACTTTGGAAAGTGCAGGCTCGAGTCGAACTCGCAGACTCATTCAAAGACCTTTGCTTGTGGCATATGCAAGTCCACGGATCACAAGACCCTGGATTACAAAAAGCTGAAAGACGCAACGTGCTACCGTTGCAATGAAAAGGGGCACATTAAAACCAACTGCCCTAAATACGCCAAGAAGCCTGAAGAGGCCAAGAAGACCAATGCGAGAGTCTTCAGAATGGACGCAAAGGAAGCAGTCCAAGATGACAATGTGATAACAGGTACATTTCTTGTAAATGACGTCTATGCAAGAGTACTTTTTGATTCAGGCGCTGATAAGTCTTTCGTAGATAACAAGTTTTGTGAATTGCTGAATTTACCTGTCAAAACCTTGAGTATAAATTATGAAGTAGAGTTAGCAGATGGCGCCATAGAAACCGTCTCAACTGTGTTAGATGGATGTGTTATATCTATTAAGAACCACTCTTTTCCTCTGTCCCTACTTCCCTTTAAGTTGGCTGGTTTTGTCATAGTTTTGGGTATGGACTGGTTATCTCATAACCAGGCCCAAATTGTCTGCAACAAGAAGCAGGTAGTGATAAAGACTCCGTCTGGTGAATCACTTACCATTCGGGGAGATACCCAGTATGGACTGCCTGAGCAGGTGACTATGCTTAAGGCTTCCAAGTGTTTAAAGAAGGGTTGTGTCATCTACATGGCACAAGTGATTATTGATGAACCTAGACCGAAGATAGAAGACATTCCCGTCATTTCTGAATACCCCAAAGTTTTTCCTGAAGAACTACCTGGTTTACCACCAGATAGACAAGTGGAGTTCAGAATTGACATCATCCCCGGAGCAGCACCAGTTGCTAGAGCACCTTATAGGTTGGCTCCCACAGAGATGAAAGAATTGAGGACACAGCTAGACGAATTACTAGCCAAGGGTTTCATTAAACCTAGTTCGTCTCCTTGGGGAGCGCCAGTCCTGTTTGTCAAGAAGAAGGATGGATCGATGCGTCTGTGCATCGACTATCGTGAGCTTAATAAAGTCACAATAAAGAATAGATATCCTTTGCCCAGGATCGATGATTTGTTCGATCAGTTACAAGGGGCAAGTTATTTCTCGAAGATTGATTTGAGGTCAGGCTACCATAAACTGAAGGTTAGAGATGAAGACGTGCATAAAACTACATTTAGGACTCGTTATGGTCATTACGAGTTCCTAGTTATGCCTTTTGGGCTCACTAATGCACCGGCCGCGTTCATGGATCTCATGAATCGCGTTTGCAAACCGTACTTAGATAAATTCGTCATCGTTTTCATCGAAGACATTCTCATTTACTCTAAGAACCAAGCTGACCATGAGAAACACCTTCGTTGTATTCTTAAACTTCTACACCATGAGAAACTCTACGCCAAATTTTCAAAGTGTGAATTTTGGCTTCGAGAAGTCCAATTCCTTGGACATGTGGTTAGTGAGCGAGGTATCCAAGTGGATCCCGCTAAAGTAGAAGCTGGTATGAATTGGCAAGAGCCAAAGACGCCTACGGAGATTCGTAGCTTCCTGGGATTGGCAGGATATTACAGGCGTTTCATTGAAAAATTTTCAAGGATTGCTGCACCCTTAACTTCCTTGACTAAGAAGAAAGTAAAGTTCGTTTGGGGCCCTAAGCAGCAAGAGTCCTTTGATATTCTGAAGCAAAAGTTGAGCAACGCTCCTGTACTGACATTGCCTGAAGGTACCGAAGAATTCGTAGTTTACTGCGATGCATCGCACACTGGCATGGGGTGTGTGCTTATGCAGAAAGGCAAGGTTATTGCCTATGCTTCAAGACAGTTAAAGGTGCATGAAAAGAATTACACCACCCATGACTTGGAGTTGGGTGCCGTTGTATTCGCACTAAAACTGTGGAGGCATTATTTATATGGAATCAAGTGTGTGATCTATTCTGATTACAAGAGCCTCCAGCACCTGTTTAATCAGAAGGATTTAAACATGAGGCAACGACGTTGGATGGAGACTCTGAACGATTATGATTGTGAAATCAGATACCATCCCGGCAAGGCAAATGTAGTCGTTGATGCCTTGAGTCGAAAGGAAAGGGTGAAACCCATCCGAATCAATGCCAAGTGCATGGAAATAAAGAACAATTGGATTGAAAGGTTGTTAGCTGCACAGAAGGAAGCTGTGTTGGAAGCTAACTATCCTAACGAGAAACTAGGAGTAACTGAGGAGCAGTTAACTCTTAGCAAGGACGGAATTCTAAGGTTAAATGGACGAATATGGGTTCCAATTTATGGAGGACTTCGAGATGTCATCCTCCAGGAGGCCCACAGTTCCAAATACTTCGTTCATCCTGGAGCTGATAAGATGTACCAGGATTTAAGGGCAAATTATTGGTGGATAGGCTTGAAGAAGTTTGTAGCCACCTATGTAGCTAAATGCTTGACATGTGCGCAAGTCAAAGCCGAGCATCAGAAACCGTCAGGTTTGCTACAACAGCCTGAACTTCCTACTTGGAAATGGGAAATGGTAACTATGGATTTTATCACCAAGTTACCTAAGACGAGGAAAGGAAATGATACCATATGGGTGATCGTTGACAGACTGACTAAGTCAGCACATTTCCTGCCCATTAAGAAGACTTATAGCTCCGACATGTTAGCCCAATTATACGTTGATAAGATTGTAGCTTTACATGGCATACCTGTGTCTATTATCTCTGAAAAAGATACTAGATACACGTCACATTTTTGGAAAAGTTTCCAACAATCTTTGGGCACACGTCTGAATTTTAGTACAGCTTACCATCCGCAGATGGACGGCCAGAGTGAGCGTACTATTCAAACGTTGGAAGACATGCTACACGCATGTGCGATCGATTTGGGTGGTAGTTGGGATAAGAACCTACCGTTAATCGAATTCTCCTACAACAATAGCTACCATACCAGCATTAAGGCTGCCCCTTTCGAGGCATTATACGGTAGAAAGTGTAGAACGCCTGTTTGTTGGGCGGAAGTTGGAGATGTCCAATTATCAGGACCAGAGATAGTCTTTGAAACGACGGACAAGATTGTCCAGATTCGTGACCGTCTCAAGGCTACCCGAGATAGGCAGAAGAGTTACGCAGATCCAAAGCGTAAAGCTTTTCACTTCGAAGTAGGTGACAAAGTGTTGCTTAAAGTATCACCCTGGAAGGGGGTGATGCGATTTGGTAAGAAAGGCAAGCTAAGCCCGAGATACATAGGACCTTTCGAGGTTATCGAACGTGTCGGGTCCGTTGCCTATAAGTTAAACTTACCTGAAGAGCTCAGTGGAATTCACAATGAGTTTCGCATCTGCAATCTAAAGAAGTGCTTCGCTGATGAATCACTGGTTATACCACATACAGATGTGCATATAGATGAGAGCTTAAAATTTGTGGAAAAACCATTGTCGATCGAGGATCGACAGGTTAAAAAGCTTCGAAGGAAGCATGTACCTATTGTAAAGGGAAAATGGGATGCCCGTAGAGGACCCGAATACACGTGGGAGGTTGAATCCACGATGAAAGAAAAGTACCCTTATTTATTTCAGTAAATCTCAGGGTCGAGATTTTTTTAAGGGGGTGAGGATGTAACACCTCGAAAATTCACGTCCTATAATGTGTTGACACGTGTCATAAGTTTGAACGTGTGAAAGAATGTTCTTGAAGGACTAAAGTTGACAAACCTGGAAAGTATGTGAAATTTCGGGTTCTGACTGTCAACAGTGAATAAATATATTGTACATTAACCCTACATGATGTTTATAGCATCAAACGAATAAATCATGGATCATGCGAAGCTAAAAGTGAGAGATTACAAACTACAGGGGTTAAATGTGTCAACATGTTTAAGTTATACCTCTGAGTGACCTTTTGACAAACCCAAAGCTTTGTAACTATTAATTATGCTCACTAGAATGCACGATATAAATTTCATAAAGTTTGGTTATCGTATGAGAAAGTTATGATCAAATTCGTATGCGAGGGGTTAAAGTGTTAACGTTGAAAGTTATGACTTTTCGGGTTAACCAGAAGTGTCCATGGGCTTGGCAAAGTGGGTACAAGTCTTAAGGCCCTTGTAGATAAATATAAAGGGGTCAAATTGCAAGAATTAGGCTTAGTTGCCCTTTCGAAAGGCCAAGGGACAATATGCGGAAACTTGAAAATGAGAATTCTGATTAACAAGGCTGAGGCGGGCCGCGTAAGAGTTGTTATAATCTTACGCGGGCCGCGTTAGACCATCAGATGCAGAAAGTGCAGACAGCCTCCTGCATTCGCGTTTAACCGACCTTTAACAGATATTTCTCATCATGGGCGACCCCTAAGTGGCTCCTAGAATCTTAGGGACAAGTGTTGATGATTAGGAACCATTGCTAGCTCTTGTTGTCCATGATCTAAGTGCTTATGACCACTATAAAAGGCCACAAGATTTCAACTTTGAGCTCACACCTTCCTTCAGCATTCTGATCAATTCTGGAGCTCCAAAGCAGACTCAAGTGGTCACTAATCAAGCATAGGACTTCAGTATGTATGCATAACCCTTTCCTAATTAAGTTTTTGCATAGTATTAGCTTAAAAGTCAAACCGTCGTAATTAACGGTTGCCTTTAAGATTAATCACTAATGCCTCAGTCAAATCTCGAATTAAAAGTAGTTATAAGTAGGTAATTATGTGGGTAATAAACCCTCAAAAGTGTTCCCCCTGATTCCCACTCTAACTAGGTCAAATGTCGGGTCAAACTTGTAAATAAAAAGTCAACAGGATACTTAGTTTCTAATTTATGCATGATTAGCAATGTAGAACACATATAACCTGTTTGATCATCAATATAACTTGGTAATGAATGTAAGAACATGTCTAAACATGTTCAACCCGACAATTTCCTGTTTAGACCCGGTTCGGAACCGAAAGTCGCATAGTTTGACTTATACTTTGACTTTCAGTTCTGACCCGTTATGGTATGTTTTAGAAATGCCTTAGAGATTTATTTGGACCAAGTTACATGCTAGTATAACCCTCTGTGATTATACACCTCGGATCATTAGTTATCCAATTAATATACATGATTCCGTTAATTGCTCATATGTTGACCATTATGCCCTTTTCACCTTAAAACGTGATTTTTGAAAATGTAAAAGAGTAGAAACTTTAATTACTGATATATAAACTTGTATGAAAAATTTGACATCAGTTTGAGATGTAGATAAAGAGTTATGCTCGTTAGCGTAAAATGAAAGCTTTAGGTTAATTAAACGGCGTAATTAGCGTATAGCCTAATTACACCTACTTTTTGATATCAAACTTATTACCCACTGATGTAATATATTATTTTGGGATTTTTGAAGATTTTTAATTAATTTTAGGCTGAGCATAACTTATGGTCGTAGGCTTAATCCGGTAATTGTCGGTTTTGCCCTTACGGGCTATAAAATGAGTTTTACACATCTAAATGACTCCAAACCTTTTGCTACTGATCACATATGATAAATAAATTATTTTAAGCGTTCTGGAAATATAAAAATATCAGATTTATGTATCAAACCCGGAAATGGCCTCTAATCGCCTTTTTAAGCGTTTTTAACGCATAGTATGTACTAAAACTATTTTAAACATACAAGGGTTGATACCTACTGATATTTGAGGCAAATTATAATATTTTAACAGTAAGCAAAGGTTGTTAAACTCAAACTTCAGTTTTGAGCTTTTCAGCTTATGTGAAATTACCAAAATGCCCCTACGGTGCATAGTTTGGTTATAATTGATAAATTTCACATATATACTTTACCCTACTGTTATAACTCAGTAAATTAAGTATTTTTTCTAATTATATCAGACCTGTAACTCAGGTAAATACTTAAACTCTTTTATAACCTTTTAAATGACCAAACTACCCCTACGGGGCATAGTTTGTGTTTAAATTCGTTTCGTGCATAATAAAAGACATCTTACTGATGTCACAACATATATGAAGCATATTAACTTAGGAAACCTATAAATGGCTCATAAGTATACCCGTTACGCTTATTACGCGTTCGGTTCGGTTTATGTAACTAGTTTACATAAATTAGCCGAAACGGGTCAAACCTTATCGGTTTTATCTCAAAATCCAGAATGTGTATGAAATACCCATATTAAGCAAGTCTCTGAACTTGTCGGGTCTAAATCACATTCTATCCGGTCTTCGCTTAATCGTGCGTACGAACCGTATCTTTAAAACTAACCGGTCTAAGCTTAAGCTTAATTAAAGACCCGTTAGAATTCTAATAGGTTATTATAAACCTTCGTTCCAGATTAGGAGTACCACTAAAAGCTACTTGCATTTTGCTTATTGTGATTATTACATTGCTCAGGTAAATACTTTTAACTTATTTTCCCTATACGGGCTTGGGTTACGGTATATAGCATACCGCTTGATCGGGCATCAAATCTTCCATCGTTGGGTGGTTAATTGAATAATTTGATCGGCTCGTTTAAACAGTCTTGTTTACTTAAAAGCCTTTGGGGGGTTAATGACCATGTCCCGGATATCCTTGGCATCATTTTACGAAATGGCCATGACCTAAGCGCGAAGTGTAGGCGTACACTCGTCAGTGCATAAATAGTTGATGTGGTGCGTCTATTGATCTTTAACCCGGCACGATCCGGGCTACTGAACGCATAAGGAACATGTAATTCGTTCACAAGATTATATATTTAAATAATTCTCCCAAGTTATAAAAATGTTTATGCCATGTGCATCCAAACCAATTTTCAATCATTTTCCAAAATGAGTCAGTTGATTGTATTTACCAATGTAAACTGACGTATTTTCCCAAATAGATTAAATGCAGGTACTAAGCGTAATTGGCTGGGATTTCTCCTTAGCATCGATAGAAGTCTCGCAAGCTTAAGATGCCTAAAGTCTGTTGAACTATTTATTTACTATTCGATCCGTCTGTGGATAAACAATCGACTGTTGTTATACAAGATATTACAATATTATTAAAGTTGATTTATATTTTTCATTTGCTTCCGTTGTGCATATTTATATTGTGTTGTTTGACTATTATGTTGCCAACCACGTCACGATACTCCCCCACCGAGCCCACCGGTGATACGTGGAAACCGGGGTGTGACAAAAACTAAAAGCATCATAGACCATGAACCATTTTAAAATTAAAAGTAGCAAATACTAACCATAGCCGACTACACAAACACTATCTTTTAGCCACTTTTAACGAACACCTTATATGCACAACCAATATGCAAACTGATTCTCACAACAGAAAGCTCAGCGGACCATCAAAGCCATTGAAGCATCTGAAAAATAAAAATGACAGACATTCATACCTACACGTCATACAATATCGAAGCTAACAATCAGATCCAAAGCTTATGATGCTCACAAATCCAAAAAAATCCACAAATTAAGGGTGACGCCAGTTGCCATGCGAAAAAAAACCCCGCATAACCATCACAGACATATGGAAATCAAAGACGATTAAGGATGTGGATTGCGCCATTACAATTTAATTCATTATTATACCACTCTATGGAAAATAAGCGAGCCATGGCAGCATGTCCAACCTTAAGATCAGTTTGCTTTTCCAAGAAGGATACAAATCTTAACGGGCTTTCAACTTGGCTTTGCATTATATAAGCATCAAAGTTGTCTAATGGCACCAAAGACATTATATAAGCACCAAAGTAACCAGACTCCACCAACAGCTTCCTACAAATCTTGTAATTAGTTTCATATGAAATTCGAAACAGATCGTTTTTCCACAAAATCAACAACCTAAAAACTCATCGACCAATTCTAATAGGTAAACCTATTTACTCATGATACACGGAGCTCCAAAGCAGTAAGCGACAACACCTGCATTCTCGAGTTCTACTATTCACAGAACTGCATCCGCTTTAGGCGCATGATCAAACATATTGTTTGTTTTTCGCTTGAAGCCACTTTTCCGTGCGCCTGCCTCGCTGCCTCGCCTTTAGTGTGCCTTCTGTACACATTGGGACTTTTCAATTTAGTGTAACACCTCGTAAAATCACGTCCAATGATGTATTGACACGTGTAATAAACCCTAATAAAGTCAAACCTTGAATTTAGGGGCTAATTTTTTGAAAAATCGAAAAAATCAATTAGGAAAGAACTGGAAGTATTAACATACCTAAAATAAGTTTCTGAATAACCTTTTACGGTTTTATATTCACAAATAAGCCACTTGTTGATCAAGTATAGCCGTTTGCGGAATTAATTGAAAGTTTGCGCAATAAAGGGTTAAAAGCGTCAACATGTTAATTCTTACCTCTGAGTGACCTTTTAACAAACCGAGAGCTTCATGATATTTGATTATACTCTCGGGAATGCCAATCGTTGGCCGTCCAAGGCTTTTATGCCTATAAGTAAAGTTACGCGCAACTTTGCAAGTTAGAGGGGCTAAAAGTGTCAATATGTTTAATTACACCTCTGAATGACCTTTTAGCAAACCCGAAGCATTCTGATGATTAATAATACTTCCAAGAATGCCTAATGTGGATTAGATGAGGCTTCGATGATATTAAATGATGAGATGCGCAAGTTTGCGCAATAGAGGGACCTAAAGCATCAACTTTTGAATCTACGCCTTTCGGTGACCATTTAAGCGAACGAGAGCAAAGTAATATTTAATTATATTCTTGGGAATGCCCATTATGGGCCATGTAAGGCTTGGATGTCATTAAACAGCAACTCGCGTTACTTTGCGCAATTAAAGGACTATTTGCGTCAAACGGAAAAAGTATGCCGATTCATAGGGTATCGGACCTTTCGGAATATGACCATGAGTTAAACATACGCTATTTATCCTTTATATAGCTTAGATATAGGCTTAGAGGTGTTTGGTGCACAAAAATAAACTTTCAAGTCCACCAGGGACTAAAAGTTTCAAAAAGTGCACAAGTTTGCATTTTCGCGCATATCTTCCGTTCTGAATATACCCGGGCACCCAAAAATTTATGTAAGCACTAAAATATTTTATTTTTGTGTTTGGCTCGATAAATTTCCATTCGTCGTGTAATTTGGATCGTTTTTCGCGTCCGTTCGTGCTTCGTCGTAATTAGCCGAACGACGCGACCGTACAACCAAACGAACCTACATCCGGCATGTTTTTGAGCATGTTTCATGTTCCCTATGTTTAGGCATCATAGTAGAGCCTTAAATTTGGTTTAACGGGCCTTCGATGTGTCGGAAATGGCATTTGGAAGTACAGGGGCCAAAACTGTCAACAATTGAAAGTATGCATGTGATGTACCGGTCCTGACGGACCGTATGCTCTGATCCTTACGATCCGTAAAGCCTCACCAGACCAGCAGAAAGCTGTTTCCAGCTGTTTGTGGGTGTTGCAAATGGTTTTCTAAGCAATCTATGGGCTACCATGGTTTTGCAAATCAGTGGGTAAGAGGTGTACGATCCAGATCAAAGCTCGTTTATCGATGAACGATCTTAACGGTTCTGAAAAACCTATAAATACCCCACCTCATTTCCTTCAAACCCACACTTGATTTCTAAATTCTCTAAGTTGGAGGCCTTGCTCTTCATACCTGAGAATTTGGGATCAAACCACCTTGCTTGGACCCTTTGTAAGTGTCCTTTCGTGCTTAGTTTAAATTTCTAGCGTTATAGCCGAAAAGTCAAGTTTTTTTATAAACACTTTGACTTTTAAACGGTTGAGCCATTGCTCGTAACGAACATGGCTACGTGACCGCAATTAGGTAGGTGTTTAACCCTCAAAAGGGCACCTCCTAATTACCACGTTTACTTAGTTAAATTGTCGGGTCAAATAAAAGCCAATCGGGTTAGTTTTAAATAAAATTCATAAAAACCATAAAATCAGCTTTCTCACCTTAATAACTTGGTAAATATTAGTTGAACATGCCTAAGCATGATTCAACCCGACAACTTCTAAGTATAGGCTCGGTTCGGAACCGAAAGTCGCAAAAGTTGACTTTTGCTTAGACTTTCAGTTCTTCCCCGATTTAGCTTAGTTTAGATATGCCTTATGATTCCTTTAGGAGCATGTTATAGGTTGGTATAACCCTCTGAGGTTATACAACCTGGATCCTTAGTTATCCTATTCATTTGCATGTTTCCGTTACATGCCTAATTATTGACCGTTATGCCCTTTGGCCTATAAAATGAGTTTTACAAAACATTTTGACCACAAATCTTTTGCTACTGATTTTATATGATAAATAAAATATTGTAAGCTTTCTGGGATGATAAAAATACCAGCTTTTCTTTAAAAACCCGGAAGTCGCTTAAAATCGCCTTTATACGCGTTTTAAGTGCATAGTATGTATAAAAACTATTTTGTATATATAAGACTTGATACCTACTGATATTTTTAGCAAATTTATATACTTTAACAGTAAGCAAAAGTCTTAAACTCAGATTTCTAAATTTGACCTTTAAACCTTATGTGAAATTACCAAAATGCCCCTTAGGTGCATAGTTTGATTATAAACAATAAATTTCACATAGATGTAATACCCTACTGATATAACTTATTAGATTAAGTATTTTTACTGATCAAATCAGACCTGAATCTCAGATTAATGTTTAACCTCTTCTATAACCTTTAAAATGACCAAAATACCCCCCTGGGGCATAAATTGGTTTTAAATTCATTTTGGGCATAACGGAAGGTATCTTACTGATATCACAACATGTTTAAGGCATATTAACTTAGGAAACATGTATATGACTCTTATGGTTACCCGTTACGCATACTTCGCGTTCGGATCGGTTTATGTAACTAGTTTGCATAAATTGACCAAAACGGGTCAAACCTTATCATTTTTGCCTCAAAATCCAGAATGTGTTTAGTTTACCCATATTATACAAGTCTCCAAACTTTTCGGGTCTAAATCACATTCTATTCCGGTCTTCGCTTAATCATGCGTTTTGAACCGTAAACCTTTACTTAAAACTAACCGGTCTAAGTTACGACTTAAATAAGACCCGTTAGGAATCTAATAGGTTAATAAAACCTTCGTTCCAGATTAAGAGCCCCAGTAGAAGTACTTGTGCTTGCTGATTAGAATATACGGCTGAGTATAAATTGCATTGCTAGCTCAGGTAAATACTTTTAACTTATTTTCCCTTATACGGGCTTGGGATACTGTATTATAAAAATACCGCTTGGTCGGGTGTAGAAACCTTTTAATCGGAGATGATTAAATTGCATAATCCCGTTTTAATCTGTATTGATTGATAACAAATAACATTAGGGGTTAATGACCGTGTCCTGGATATCCTTGGCTCATTTAAAAAGTGAATGGCCACAACATAAGCACAAGGTGTAGGCATAACACCTCCTGTTGCG
This sequence comes from Helianthus tuberosus, assembly GCA_030545235.1. Taxonomy (NCBI): domain Eukaryota; kingdom Viridiplantae; phylum Streptophyta; class Magnoliopsida; order Asterales; family Asteraceae; genus Helianthus; species Helianthus tuberosus. The sequence goes on from CM060364.1 coordinate 52,326,306, forward strand.
TATGTAAAAGATATACTCACTCGTAAGGGTGTCTTCTTGTGAGATTTTATTTGTGGTGTGTCTATTAATCTTGACCGGCTTGTAAAATCACCGGCCCTAAATGTTGGACAAACATGTAAATCAGATACAAGATTTTTATTAATAAAATTGTCCCAGGTTATAAAAGAAGTTTTGTGCCTTGTGCATCCAAATCAATTTTCTTAAACATTTTCAAAATGAGTCAGTTAATTGTATTTACCAGTGTAAAATGGCGTATTTTCCAAAAAGGTTAAGTGGCAGGTACTGTGCGCAATTGGCTGGGAGCTCAGGGCGTCAATAGGGAATCTTGCAAGTTCTAGATGCCTAAAGTCTGCTGAACAGCTTTTCTTTTATTTGATCCGCCTGTGGATCCTTTACATACCGTTTGTAATACTTCAATATACTCATTCGGTTGTAATATAATTATCTTTTGCTTCCGCCGTGCATTTAATATTGTGTTGTTTGACTATGATGATATCAACTACGTCACGGTACTCCCCACCGGGCCCACCGGTAATACGTGGAAATATCGGGGTGTGACATTTAGAAGCGACCAGCCTTGTGCATGAGGTGCATGTCAGTGGCGCCTTTTAAAAGCCAGCTTTATAGAGCGATCATCATAAATGCTTTAACTTGACGTGCTCAGTTTGATATAACATAAAACAACACAAGTCAATGATCTTGTGGCCATATCATTACAATAATGACGAAATTAAGAATCATAATCTTGAAATCATGATCCAAACAACAGGTGTATAATGAATTACCTCCCAGAGGATGAGATCGGTTTGGCCTCGGTCTAGTTTGTGATCTGCTAAAGTTTAGCATTTGTTAAAGAAATCCTCTATGAAACATGCAAGTATGGATGAATCTGCTGCTGCCAATTCAAACCACCACATAAATGACACAGAAAGAAAACAACAGGGAAACATAAAGGTATATGCTAAAACTGTGCGAACTGAATTTGGCCCCTCTTGCTATAAATTCACCAAACAACTCAAATTCAAAATTGATGATCAAAGAAACACAATTTCATTCAAAAGCCCAAATTAAATATAGTTTAACAAAACTCAATCAATATCATAATTCAAACAAATAATAAGAGATATTGATATGAAGAAGCTAAAAAACAAAAAATATAAATAAAAAACCCGAATTATAACCAGATCATCAAAGCTCAATCGTACAATCAATAAACACGTACATGGAATCATAGAGAAGTAATATGGATGTGGATGACCTGAACCGTGGCAGCTGTGGTCGGAAACCTTAACGGCGGCTAGGGTTGCTGTCGAAAACCTTATCGGCGGGGTCAAACCACCGTCTCCACTCGTCTTCATCACAGCGAAACCAACACCCCATCGTCATACCAGTCCACCCTTCCATCCCTAATCAACAATCGGCAACCCCTTCCACTCCACCTGTCTTCATCTTCACTTGAACGTGTCATAATACACAGCTGCTCAAAAGTTGGTCATGGCCCTTTTTTTCTCACTTTTCACTGGTCCCTTGGTTTCTCTCTCTAATATGACCTAGATGAAACCAAATTCCATAAACCGGTGGTGATTTTGAAGGAAGACACGTAAAACAACGCGTGTCTTCCTTGATGATTAGGCTACCACCGCCAAAAGGCCCAATCCAAGATCGCCACCGCCACCGCAACCGCAATAGCTACTATTCATTCTGTTTGGTTATTCACTTCCCATCCCAGGCTCAGAGTTTTAAAGCCTAAAATAGAAATCCATGGCTGCAAGGGGGTTGCAAGTGAAAACTTACCATCCACCATCCTTGCCAAGCCACGGCTACACGTTCATCAATTTTTTTAGTCAAATCCTTGAACTCATCATAGCCACAACAGAAAACCTAACCAATGAAGGCATAAGAACCGACAACAAACAAAACACAATATCAAAGCAAAACCCTAACAAACCAATATGGTTGCCCAGGTCAATCGGAACAAACCACGAACACAAACACCGTTCATTTCCCACCCTTTGGGAGAGAGAGAGAGAGAAAGAGAGAGAAACAGGGGCGGTGGTAAATAGAGAGAGCCCAGTGATCTTTCATATATAGGTTAAAAACCCCATAAAACAGAGACACTAGATGGTGACCGCGGTGGTGGTGACCCTCCGGTCACCGCCTCTCTCTTCTCTCTCCCTTTTCCCTCTTCCCTTCCTCTCTCGTCTGAAGCAAACCGGAAAGAGCCCAGCGATCATTCGTATAGAGGTTAAAACCCCACAAAACAAAGACACCAGATGGTGACCGCGGTGGTGGTGTGACGGTGATGACCCTCCGGTCACCGCCTCTCTCTTATGTCTCCTTTTTCCCTTTTCCCTCTTCCCATCCTCTCTCATCTGAAGCAAACCGGAAATAGGGGTAAGGTGTCAACCTGGAAGACACGTGTGTAATGGGGGGATGGCCGCCCAAATAGGCCAATTGGAAAAAAAAACCACGATTAGAAACACTGTTCATTTCCATTGGCCTATTAATAGATATTAACAATGGGGATTAATATCTATTAAAACTAGCCTTTAACGATCATAATGTATGTGTTCATCGATTGATGGACATTTAATCAACTCTTTATGAAAGCACCTTAACAAAATTTCCAACTTAACACAAATTACACTGCCTCAGTACAAAACTGTCAACTGAATATTGCTTTGATTTTCTAAGACCCTAATTAACCAAACTAATACCAGCTATGTTTAGCTTAAACTGATAATCTCTATAAGTCATTACATCCAAATCATGATGTTAAGTCATGTACGTTGGTAATATACCCACTTGAATCCAAAAGGATTGTAAGAAACTACATGGGCTTTATAGTGACTTCTCTATATTTTAGTTTTTGTAGTTTCCTTCAAGTTCTAGACAATATCAAACATGGTTAAGAAAAAAATAACCAGGGGCGGACCCAAGCCCAGCCCAAGGTGGGCGGGCGCACCCCCGGGGAAAAAAATTAGTGCTAATTTCCGTCGAAAATCCCGTCCGCACCCCTTAGAATTTTTCGTCCGCACCCCTTGGAATTATTCGACCGCACCCCTTGAAATTTTTCGACCGCACCCCTTGAAATTTTTTGTCCGCACCCCTTAGGTAAAAAGTGTTATCAATTTATATTTTAAATTTTTTAGTAAACTCTTATTTTTTTTAAAAAAATACTACCTAAATTATATAACTTTTAATACCAAACTAACTAAACCCAAATACCCATACCTTTACCCACTTATAATTCCTAACTAGCTAGCCCACTAAGTCTTAGCCCATTAACCAAATCCAACAATATTTCAAACTATAATAAAATAATTAAAGCCCAAAACCTTTAGAAATTCTCTCCCTCTATCTCTCTCTCTCTCTTGCGTCCCTGCACTGCCAACTAACAACATCACCCAGCGACAACAGTGGCGACCACCGTAATTAGCCACCATACCACCGTCGTTCGACACCAAATCTAACCGGAATCCGAAAACGATAAGTTTCTTTGTTATTTTGATGATTTTGGTTGATATTACAGGAGGAATAAAGGGTAATAACGTTGTTAAATAGGTTTGAAGTTTTGTGTGTTTTGACGTTGTTTGTGGTTGTTTAGATGATTTTTAGGGTGATTATGTTTATATATTTTTAGGGTGATTACAACTTACGTTATGATTTTTAGGGCTTGAATAGTTGAAAATTAAAATTGAAACATTATGTTATGGAGCGATGAACTTATGTTATATAGAGAAAGAATTGCTTAAGAAATTAGCTTTAGATGATGTTTTGGATAGATTTCAAAAAAAGAAAACCCGTAGGGTGTCGACGTTTTAATTATGTTTGTAACAAGGTTTGACATGTTTTTGATGATTATATAAATTTAGTTTGATGTTCGTTTGTTTTACATGACCCGACCTGACCTGATACGAACCGATTTTTTTACTTATATACCTAGGGGCCCAAAATTTTTAAAAATGTTCTGCACCCCTATGGAAAAATTCCTGGGTCCGCCACTGAACATAACATACCTATTTGACGTGCAAGTTCCAATCACAACACCTGCATGTTAAGCATTTATACAATCAGTTTAAGTTACTTTGATAAATTTCTTTCATGTTTCAAGTTCCAATGTCGACTCGATCATAACAATTCTTCGAGCTGCACTTTATTATAAAGAAAAGTTGTGTCAAGAGAATGGAACCAATTAACTATGTCGCTAACCTCATCACAGATACCATCTTTCACAGTTCGTCTCGTAACCATTGTCTTTACTTCAGAAAATATTACAGTATTAAACTAATACTTACAGAAGGAAGTAACAATGTCTTTCTGTTTCACTGCAGTTGGACCTAACTTGATATGAGGGATGTCCATATACGTAAGCTAATAGCCCGCCAACTAAACCAGTGGTTTGAAAACAGAAGACTAAAAACTGCAGAGTTACTACTGAGGATTTTCAAAAACATTTACACAAAATAGTTAGCATGCTCCTGCAGATTTTCATAATATCCTAGTTTAAATATCTTGTCAATATGCAGAAGTGCAGAAAGGCTCTACAGATAAAATCATATATGGTTGTATAAAAGTTGTTAGCAAGTTAATAACAAAGTCATATTATGTATAAGCAACATAAGTTGTCATTTAACATACCTGTAAATAATCAACTACAACAGATGCATAAAAAGCAATCGATAGTTTATATAATTCATACACTGAAGATAGTTAACATGATGTAAATACTCAACTGCCTCAGTACAAAACCAAGAGCCTGATAATTTTCTAAGAACCCTTATCTACCCGACTAATTCCAGAGATGCATAAGTTAAACAGATAGCCTCTATTAGTGAGTACATTCCAATCATGATTCTAACTTAATACCTATTCGATTTATGTACACAACTTGTGTAAGCAATTTGTCTCTAGACATGTAAGAAAGATGTGCAAGTTCCAATGAAATAATCATGTAAGCACAACAGATACACGAAGTTACTTGATAATTTTGTTTCAAGTTACAACGCTAACCCGGATAAAAAAATTGTAACAAGAATTAGTAGCACCTCATCCAAAATTCTGGCAATTCTTCATATGTTGCCTCAGTTCATCCAGCTGCAATTTAGTATGACGAAAGTTCTGTCAAAAAATGAACACACACATAAAGAAACTAGAAGTAATGCGGGTGGTTACAGAAGCCACCAACTAATAATGCCCTTAACCTCATCACAAAAACCATCTTTCACAGTTGTCTCATAACCTTTACATCAATAACACCTACTACCTACAAAAATAATATTAAACAAAGAATTTACATTCTAACAGGCTGTCCAGATCTCATGGGCATTATAGAAAATTCATAACTAAACAAAAAAAATCTCAACTAAAGATTGGAGGGGTGCGCCAGGCCAAGGCAGTAGTGCAACGCCAAGGCGACGCTTAAAGACCCCAATAGCAAGCTATTGTGATGGGCCTTTCCCCATAAAAAATAAGATTAATATCAAGTGGGCCGATGACCCACATATCAGATATTAAACTGATAAGAACAGATACTACACTTGATCTTAGCCAAAAGGCCGAGAAAGGTATGCTTTTCCACTTCTTGGGCCGCTGCTTATATAGGCAGTCCCTTCATCTTTGTATAGTTCACTTAGTCGATGTGGGACTGTGATAGACTTATTTTTTCTATTGGTTTTCATCCTTCAGAATTTCTAAATCCTGTGAATACTGGTCAGCAATGTTTAAGTTGAACTGATAGCCTCTATTAGTGAGCTGAGTATATTCCAATCATGTTTCTAACTTATTATATCCATTAATTACATACTCACGAATTCAAATAAACATGGGATTCTTAGTGTCTTCTTCCAGGTGTGTTCTTTTCCTTTTCATATCCCTTTAGGTGCTAGAGAATATCAAACATGAAAAAAAAAACATAATCGACCTATTTGTAAGATATATCTCTAGACATGTAAGATAGACATGCAAGTTTAGAGTTAATATGATCATATTACCCGAACAGATACACAGTAACTTGCAAGGTCTTGTATCTGCCTCCATTCATCCAACTGCATTTAATTATGAAGGAAAGCTTTGTCAAACGAACGGAGCATACAAATAAAGAGTAAAATGGTGGGAAAGATATGATGCTTATATCACAAAAAAACATCTGTCACAATTGTCTCCTAATACCAATTACCTACAGAAACAACAATAAATCAGAATAATAAAATTGTGAAACGTAATTGAAAACCAGTTATCCATATTGTGGTTAAGAAAACCAACTAGAAAATTGGTGACTTGCTACAGCAGTTAGTTATTATGATATACTAAATCAACTAAACTATCACTGGTTCAAGCAAATGTGGTAAACCAACAATAAAACAGTGAGGGAGCGAAAACTTGGTAAAAAATATCAGATAACTTACAAAGGGCATTATTTATCTGATGTTGAACCCATCATCATCCTGTCTACAAAAAAATATAAAAATCTGTGTAATGAAAATAAAAGAAAAATGAAAAATATACAGCTAAAAAGAAGCAAGAACATGTTACTTCATCCTTATGAACTTCAGGTCATACCATTAGACAGGATACGCTAAGATATACAATGCATAGATGCTAAAAAGAAGCAAGAACATGTTACTTCATCCTTATGAACTGTTTTGAATTGTTTTGCTGAATTATTGTAAGTTGTTGATACTGGAACAATCAGTATCAAGAATTGAATTGAAACAAGTGAATCGACCGAACAATGGTCTAATTCAGTCTGAATTGAACGGAAACAATGATGATTTTCGCCGGAAATGATGAACTGTACGAATCGGAACGATATTATGAACGAAATTCGAGCTCCGATGAGGATCGGTAGCTCTGATACCAATGTTACGATAAGAAATTGAGAGAGAATCGTAGGAGAGAAACGAAGGTCAATTAATTATCGAGATAACCTTTACAACCGACTGATTAACCACTTATAACAACCACAACAGCTAACTAACTAATATCACTACTAACCCTCAAGTATACAACAATGACAAACAGACCCCTCACTACTAACAGACTTATTACATTCAGAAATGACACTTTTAACCCTTCTACTATTTCATACGTAACACAAAAACCATCTTTCACAGTTGTCTCATAACCTTTACATCAATAATACCTATTACCTACAAAAATAATATTAGATAAATATTACTGCCTACTTAAACATCTGTTAAAGTCATACATAAATGATTAGAACCAAAATGTGTTTGAACCAAACTATGGGGCTTAAGCGGTGAGATTTGATGAAAATGCCATTAAAGTCACTCAATTAACTTGATATGCTATTTGGTCTGTAATTGGCCTAAACGGTTAAAGCTGAGCTTTAAGGTAAGACTCATAGAGCTGAATGGGATAAGGGACTCTAAACCAACTATAGAAGTTAAATTGATGAAAACTGAATCTTAACAACCTAAAAGGTGTATTAGAGGTTAATTAGAGATGGGATTAGTTAAATTGATAAAAACTTGGAAGTTTGAGCCTTTTTGTCTGTCCAAATGAAGTCCCTTGTCATGAATCTCTCCATCTCTTTGTAAGGATTCCATCAAAGTTTATTAAGAGATATACAACATACAAGAAGGCACCTTCTATTTCTCATCTTGAGCTGTCATCTTTTCATCAGATGCTCAGTCCACATGTATGCTTTAGTGGTGTGCGCAGTATAAATGACGCTCTTCTAAATACTTGTTGATACATAATATAGCAAGCCTGGTCCAATATTAAAGAAAAGTAATGTCCTACAACTAATATTAATTTATAGTTCCACAAAGAGAACAAGGAACAAACAGAAGAAGAATGTATTTGACCAGTCAAGTTTTGCTGCAAAATTGACTCCCTTAAGTGGATGCATTGAGAACTCAATAACATGTGATACCTAGCCCCTTTGATATGTCTCAGAAAGGATCTGAGTGAATGCAAAAGGTAAACACTAAATTTTATTAAAACAGAGTCAAAACAAAACTGTGACTCAGTGAGGACCTTAGGGAAAAAATTTCAAGAGTTGCATGCTTTATGGGAAAAGGTTATAAAGCAACCAGCAGCAGGATCATGAACTTGTACATTTATTCCACGGATTCCAAACAACTGTTTATAATATATTATTATGAGTTAAATGCTTGGTTGGTCCCTGTGGTTTGCAAATATTGCAGACTTGGTCCTAGTGGTTTACTAATTACAGAGTTGGTCTCAGTGGTTGCAAATTTTGCACTCGGGTAATCCTTATCACTAACCCATGTTAATTTTCTCAGTTAAATGTGTATGAAATGACTATATTACCCCTGAACAATAAAAATAAATAAAAAATAAAGATACCCACCATCATCTTCTCCCCCCCCCCCCTCCCTCTCTCTTTAAAACCCACCACCATCACCTTCAACCCACCACCACCTCCACAGTCACCTTCAATCTGTCTTCTCTCATCGCATCTGCAACTCGACTTAGAATCCTAGTTTTAGAAAGGAGATCAGTTTTAATTTTTGTAATATATTTATTTTGTTCAAATTATAATTAATTAATGGAATTGTTAAAATAATCACCGACAGTACATAAATCTAAAAATTCTAAGCCCACCGACAGTTGATAATCAATCATATTAATAAGGGGAAGTTGCCTTTTCGGGACCTGATATGTGGCCTTTGAACCTCACCCCTCACATCACACACTCACCGTCATCCATTCACCGAACTGAAGACGCAGTGCCTATTATTCGGTAGATCAAGAAGGAAAACGAATACAAGTCATCCCTAAACTTCGATATGTTACACAAAAGGCAAGATACAATACAACATTATGACGTCTATTCATGTCCTATTACGGAATAACCAATCATCCAACACCGACAGTATGATCGGATGGCAATCCGAACAGATGGCCATTCGATCGGATTGACACTCGTTTGGGATGGATGTGTTTGTGTATGATGGCTTTGAAGTTTTCGTTGTAGCATTTTGAAATCAGAGAACTATCTCTACCTTTCAGACCGTCGATCGAACGGTCGTTCGCTCGGATGGCGGCGATCCGTCCGGCGAGGCATTTCTCAGAGAACAAGTTCACAGCAGGATTGTCACTCGATCGGATGGTCTACCGATCGGATGGCAATCCGTTAGAAACTAATGATCCTTGAAAATTATAAAAAGTTCAAGTGTTGAAGTCCAAGTACAATCTGATTGGATTGCGGTTCGATCGGATGGCAATCTGATCGTTTTGCAACTTGAATTTTGGTTAAGTTTGAAAAGTTTTGCGGTTTGATCGAGACAATATGTCAACGCGTTAAACAACAGGAACTTCCATCAGACCCAAGTTATCCGATCGAACAGGAACCACCCTACTCCGATCAGTTAACTGTTCTTGACGGTTGTTCATGCTCAACCCGAAATTGGTTGTCCCGTGATAGAAATCAGATCTCAAACCGACTCACCACTAGAGAAGGGTAGAAGGCTTGAACGAGCTCCGATTCTATCGGTTTTGAGCTATTGAGTGTATAAGAGTTGAAAGAAAGTTGGAAAAGTATCTTTCAATCCTTTTAACTTGAAAATGTTTAGATCCATGCGAAAACAGTGTTTAATCATGTGGAAATCTGATACATATCCAATTGACCTAACGGGTCAAATTAACCCATTTCCCCTTGACGATCCTAGACCCATGACCCAGTCAAATGACCGAATTAATTGCAGTCAAATGGCTCAATTAATTACAGTTCTAGCCCAGTCAAAAGACCCAATTAACTGCAGCTTTAATCAAGGGGGAAACTGATGAAATGTGGGGACATGTTAATGGGCAGTTACTTAGTATCTTGTGTCTTTAAATAAGTTGTTTAAGGTGAGAATAAGGTGTCTTGGATATTTTGTTAGTATTGTGATCTCTGATCAGAATTTAGGAGACTAGCCCCTCTCGAATCGGGCCAACTATCGTGTTTGTTCTTGTTTCAATTTAATAAGATTTTCAATATCTATCATTTGGTTCCATTGCCGGGAAAACTGATGGTGCAGACCCGGAGCAACCAGATTGGAGGCAGCGAATTTTTTTATGATTCAATCGCTGCGCGATTGGAGATCATTTCAGAAAAACTCGATTCCTTGTTATCTCTGAAGAATGATATTGCAGCGATTAGGGAAGTTTGGCTAGCAAGACAAACGCAGTCAACCAAGGAACCCGAGGATGACCCTTTGTGCCTCACTGCGCCCTCAAACAAACATCAACTATCACCAACAATCACACCGGTTCTACGAGTACCCTTTCCCATGTTCTTTACAACCACGCCCATACAAGGGACATGCTTTCCAACAGCTCCTGTATCACCAAACGCATCATCACCAACTTCAACCGGGTGTTGCAATGACCTGCCAAATCGATATAGGATGGCACAAAGTTTTGTTTTTGACACCGGCCAACAAGAAGCTCACAACTTTGCTACTTGCCACCATCTCTCCATCGAACCGTTCAAGGAACAACTAATGATTTGGACGGATCAATTTTCGTCAAATCGACTTGAGGACAAGTCGGTTTTATGGGCGGGATGTATTGATACATATCCAACTGACCTAACGGGTCAAATTAACCCATTTCCCCTTGACAATCCTAGACCCATGACCCAGTCAAATGACCCAATTAATTGCAGTCAAATGGCTCAATTAATTACAGTTCTAGCCCAGTCAAAAGACCCAATTAACTGCAGCTTTAATCAAGGGGGAAACTGATGAAATGTGGGGACATGTTAATGGGCAGTTATTTAGTATCTTGTGTCTTTAAATAAGTTGTTTAAGGTGAGAATAAGGTGTCTTGGATATTTTGTTAGTTTTGTGATCTCTGATCAGAATTTAGGAGACTAGCCCCTCTCGAATCGGGCCAACTATCGTGTTTGTTCTTGTTTCAATTTAATAAGATTTTCAATATCTATCAAAATCCTTTAGATCTGAGTTGTTCTTGGTGGAATGAAATCAAAGCTTGAAGTTCATAAGAACTCCATGATGACATCATCCTAAAACACCTCAAATCAGCTGATTTCACGGTTAGAAGTGAAGATTCAAAGGTGAAAATGATTAAGAAGTGTGTGTAGATCATAGAAGTACAAGATTTGAGTTGAAAACTTACAAGAATCGCGAGAAATCGAGAGAAAAGTGGGTTGGAGCGTCTGGTCGAACGAGTGGAGCTGTCACATAGTGATGTGACAGGGGGTATTTATAGGTTTTCCAAAAGAGGAAAGAGGAGCGCAGACGACAGATCGGATGGCCATCCGATCGGATGACCATTCGATCGAATGGTCATTCGATCGACTGGTCATCGCGGATTGGTTTTCGTATTTCCGTTTCGTGCGTTGAGCGTTGCGATGTGTTTCGAGTAAGACTATAATAACAGGAAATTCCAACTCTGAGTCTGACTACATGATTTTCATAATGCGGAAATTTCTACCGAGGTTTAAAAAAACGGAAACGAGTTTCGAGGCGTTTTCCCATCGCCTCACGAGGCGTAAGCCTCGAGGCGGAGTTAAAAAATAAATAGAAATATTATATATCTTATAAAAATAGTAATAGTAACTAAATTCATCAAAATAATCAAAAACACACATAAAAAAGACATAAATTGCTTGAAATTGACACAAAAACTCAAAAACATCAAAAACAAATATCAAAAACCCCTGAGGCGCAGCCTTTTTAGCGCCTCAGCCCCTCTGAGGCGCACATACAATACAAACCCCCTGAGGCGCGCCTCAGAATCGTTTTTTGGCCGTTTCGCCTTGAGGGGCTCCTCGAGGCGCACGCCTCAACTGTTTTTTAAAACCATGATTACTACATGATATTACGGAAGACTTTAGCTGCAGGATATTGTAATGTTTAAGAATCTTATTTAAACTTCAATTCAATGATGATAACAAGCTGAAATTTCATCAAGATGATAGTCTCGACAGTTGGAGCACACATGCACATTTTTCCTGGTAACTAAATGAAATAGGATTATTACATCACTATAGCGCGATTATGCATATACCATAGCAATAGGTTTACCAAATACTAATGTTTGTCCACCTAAGAAGCTTACCTATGACTGCGCATGAGACATGTCATGTAGACATGCATGGAAAAGCCATATTAGTGCCAAACAAGTTGAGGCGTAATATTGTACTATTAAATTTTGGGCAAAATAACATGTTTAGTTAAAGATATTTATTTAATGTATTTCCCACTTGACTTTGATGGCAGTATTATATAGTTTTTGGAGGGAATCAATAGATTAAGCACATTTAATAGTTTTTAAAAGTTAGTTTAAACTTTTAGTGTTCTCTCATCTTCTTCTTTTAAAATACAGTCTGGTAAATCAAACATCAGCACAAAAAACGCCTAAATAACCAGTAATTAACAAGCAGATTAGAAACAATCACCAAACAATAACATGACAAAAGCAACATAGGGAAAATTTAGGTTAAAGAATATGCAAATGCAAGTAAGAAAGAACCTGATCAATTGAATATTATACCGATTACGAGTAAGAACTCCTGAATGTCGAAGGCGCCTGTAATTGGCCTGTGATACCGACTTGCAATAATTTGTCCGGTAAATTACAACACACTGTCAATAAATCAAACATCAGCACCTAAATAATCTAGTGATTGATGAGAAGCAATTAACAAAAAATAACAAGAAAAAAGGAATAGAGAAAAATTAGGTTAAAAAAATATCAGAATCGGCAAATGCATGTAAGAATCGACCTGATCGACTGAATGGCATGCTGATATGAGTTAGATCTACTGAATGTCCACAAAGAGAACAAGGAACAAACAGAAGAAGATGTATTTGATCAGTCAAGTTTTGCTGCAAAATTGACTCCCTTAAGTGGATGCATTGAGAACTCAATAACATGTGATACCTAGCCCCTTTGATATGTCTCAGAAAGGATCTGAGTGAATGCAAAAGGTAAACACTAAATTTTATTTAAACAGAGTCAAAACAAAACTGTGACTCAGTGAGGACCTTAGTGAAAAAATTTCAAGAGTTGCATACTTTATGGGAAAAGGTTATAAAGCAACCAGCAGCAGGATAATGAATTTGTACACTTATAATGTGAAGGATATTAAGAATTCCTTTGTTTATAATAAAAAAACCGATAAACGGGTTCATGTTTACTTTTTGTGTAGTTAGAAAAGAAGTAGATAAAATCTGTACTGAAAATGAAAAAATTAACTATGTTTTGGAGGGGTGCACCAGGCCTAGGCAGTAGTGCAACGCCAAGGCAACACTCAAAGACCCCAATAGCAAGCTATTGTGATGAGCCTTTCCCCATAAAAAATAAGATTAATATCAAGTGGACCGATGGCCCACATATCAGATATTAAACTGATAAGAACAGATACTACACTTGATCTTAGCCAAAAGACCGAGAAAGGTATGCTAATTCCTTTGTTGGGCCGCTGTTTATATAGGCAGTTCTTCATATATGTATTCTTCACTCAGCCGATGTGGGACTGTGAGTGACTTATTTTTCCCTGCCCAAACTCAGTCTTATATCTAGTGTTTCTGTGGATATGAAATAAAGACAATAAAGCACAGAGTAACGAATACAAGTCATCCCTATACTTCGATATGTTACACAAAAGACAGGATACAACATTATGACGACTATTCATGTCCTATTACGGAATAACCAATCATCCAACACCGACAGTATGAACTTGTACACAAAGTTCTAAAGTTACTGAAGTTAAACTTGGTATCCAAGTTTACCTTAAAAGAAGTTTACCCGTAGGTGTCACACACTAAAATAGAAAACATCTATTAGATATAAATTTGAAAGCAAAGCAGACTTAAAAGAAAAATGCAATCTCTACACCATATTCATCATACCAAAAACAGAGAACCAGCAAATAAGCAGATATTAAAACTTTACTTTCGAGACATTAAAACATAATGCAGAAAAAAATATTACCCTTCTTTTGCTCTACCAGTACCTATGTGGCTTGGATGTTTGTCAGTTTGGAAAATCTGCAATGCTTCGTGAGCTGCAGAGTCACCTTTAAGAAATTTGTTTCTGCATTTTAAACAGGAAAAGCATTAACAAAAACCAGTAGATTCTAGTTCTAGTATGAATAAAGGAAATACTATGATCAGATACAATATAACTTGCAGGACAGAATCGACTGCAATTGATACACTCCCAGACTCATTTACAACAAACTTGAACGTCACTCTCAATATCCATCCATCATAGAAGTTAGCTATGATTACTACATGATATTACAGAAGACTTTAGCTGCAGGATATTGTAATATTTAAGAATCTTATTTAAACGTTAATTCAATGATGATAACAAGCTGAAATGTCATCAAGATGATAGTCTCAACAGTTGGAGCACACATGCACATTATTCCTGGTAACTAATTGAAATAGGATTATTACATCACTATAGCGCGATTATGCATATACCATAGCAATAGGTTTACCAAATACTAATGTTTTTCCACCTAAGAAGCTTATCTATGACTGTGTATGAGACATGTCATGTAGACATGCATGGAAAAGCCATATTAGTGTAAAGGTGAGCATACAAGTTTGATAATAGCATATAGAGTTCGAAAGCGTTACGCATAACCAGCACGTACACAGAGTGAAATGAGGCATGTTAGTTATCGACATGAACCTATCGATACCAATGACTGCGGGTTGACTGCCCAAGGCAGTTCGCGATACATACTCACCACTGCGAGCCATGTAGGTAATTGTCCTTAACAACCCCCGAGTGAACGGGTGCTGAGTCCAAACTAATAGTACTACCGTTGCTAAGGCAGGTAGACAACATTCCATGTGTAAACATAACAAACAAGCATTCATTTAGTCACGTATACATGCGATAACGGTTAGCGTTTAAAGTATTGCGTAGTGTGTTCGATGTGATTTTGTATAAGTAACGTATGAAACACCCAAAAGTTCATAAAGCAAAAAGGGATCGAGTATACTCACAGGGATTGATGGATTGAAGGGAGCGCTAGAGAGTAGGGTTAGCCTGAACAGTTTGATAGCATAACGATAAGCGACGCGTAAAACGATGCAAAGTACAAGTGGTTCGGACAGTAGTTCGATCGGATGGTAGTCCGATCGGACAACCAGTCGTGCGAGTGGTAGTCCGTTCGGACGGTCGTCCGGTCGGATGACTGTTCGAGTGGATTGTTTCTTCCTTTGAGAAGGATGTGTTTGTGTATGATGGCTTGACTTTTGAAGTTTTCGTTGTAGCATTTTGAAAACATAGAAGTATCTCTACTTTTCAGGTCGGTCGATCGGACGGTCGTTCGATCGGACGACAACCCGATTGGTTGGACACTTCAGCGAGAACAAGTTCACAGCAGGTTGTCACTCGATCGGACGGTAGTTCGATCGGGTGGCATCCTTTGTGCATTGAACATGTTGAAAATTGTTTAAGTGTTGAAGTTCAAATGTCTCATGATTCGGACGGCAACCCGATCGGATGGTAGTCCGATCGGACAACAATTCGTTCAACAATCAGACTTCAGATGTTGGCAAAAATGGTTAAGTGTGGGACCCAAGGTGCAAGTCTCTCGGGTTGGCCAGTCGCTCGGATTGGCTGTTCGATTGGACAGCAGTCCGATCGGACGGCATCCCGTCCTGGTCGACCTGTTCGTCTTACACTTGGTTGTTTTGATAGTTTGTCGTTTTATGTGGAAATCGGTTAGATCTAAGTTATTCTTGGTGGATTGAGGCCAAAACATGAAGTTCTTCAAGAACACATGATGACGTCATCCTAGAACACCTTGAATCTTGATGATTTCCCGGTTAAAAGTTAAGATTCAAAAGATAGAAAGGTGTAGGAGTGCGTGTAGATTAAGGAAGTACAAGATTTAGGACGAGATCTTACCGGAATTGCGAGAAATCGGAGAAAAAGCAAGGTGAGAGCGTTGGTCGGACGTCAGTTGCCAAAAGTAGAAAGAATGAAAGTGACAAGGGGTATTTATAGGGTTACCCAAAGTAGAAAGGGACTGGTCGATTGGTTAGGCAGCCCGATCGAACAGCTTGTCCGATCGGACGGCAGTCCGATCGAATGGCTGGTCGATCGGCTGATCGCCTGGTCGATCAGTCACCTCGTTCGAGTGTTCGGTGCGACGAGTGTTGCCGTTTCGATTGCGATTGTGAGCGTTCTGACGTGATAGAGTTTCCTAGTCAAATTACTTTTAATCCCAACTACTATATCAACATACAAGCATCCTTATTTCGTGTTCGTTTAGCGTTTGCGATTCGATTGCGATTGAGTTTGATTTCGTTTCGATTGATTCCACACATAATCATAAATAAACATGCACAAGTAACACATAAGGCACACACACACGTATAACAATAACCAAAATGCGTAATTCGAGTTGCGAGTGCGATTGCGATAGCGATAAAGCGATTAAACAAGCGATAAATAGCGATTACTATGCGATTATTAATAGATACTCCACATAATACAACTAAAGCGAGAATAAAATAGACTAATCTACAAGTCTAAGAAGTCAAAACAGGAATTGAGCAAGGAGAGACAGATCGCGTTAGCAATCTTTTCTTCCTTTGACTTCAATCTTGACTTTGACTTCCGAAACACGGGGTGTTACAGTTTGACTTTTGAAGTTTTCGTTGTAGTATTTTGAAACATAGAAGTATCACTACCTTTCAGGTCGATCGATCGATTGGACGACAACCCGATCGGTTAGGTTACTTCAGTGAGAACAAGTTCACAGTAGTTTGTCACTCGATCGGATGGTAGTCCGATCGGGTGACAACCTCCGTGCATTGAACATGTTGAAAATTGGTTTAAGTATTAAAGTTCCAAAACATCACATAGTCGAATGGTCGGTCGATCGGGTGGTAACTCGATCAGACGGCTATCCATTCGATGTTCCAAAACTTCTTGAAGTTTGATTTGAAATCTAAACGTGGGGCCAAGGTGTAAGTCGATCGGGTGACAACCCGATCGGATGACAGTCCGATCGGACGGTAGTCCGTTCGGACGGCATTCCATCCTGGTCGTTCCGTTTCTTCTTACAATTGGTTGTTTTGATTGTTTGTCGATTTATCAAGATGTTTTGATAACGTGTTAAGCAACAGAAACCTCGTCAATACTTGGTACTTCTGATCGGACAGGAATCACCCAAAATCCGGCCAGTTAACTGTTCGTGACGGTGTTCCATGTTTAACCCGAAATCGGTAGTCTCGTGGATAGAATCCAGATCTTGAACCAACACAACCACAAGAATGGGTAGATGGTTAGAACAAGCTCCGATTCCATCGATTTTGAGTGCATTGAGTGTAAAAGAGTTGAAAGAAAGTTGGAGAACCATCTTTCCATCCCTTTTCACCGTGAATATGTTTAGATTTATGAAAGATTTTTGTTTGTTTATGTGGAAATCGGTTAGATCTAAGTTGTTCTCGGTGGATTGAGGCCAAAACATGAAGTTCTCAAGAACATCATGATGACATCATCCTAGAACACCTCAAATCTAGTGATTTCTCGGTTAAAAGTTAAGATTTAAAAGATAGAAATGCGTAGAATCAAGTGTAGATCAAAGAAGTACAAGATTTAGGTTGAAATCTTACCGGAATCGCTAGAAATCGAAGGAAAAGTGAGATTGGAGCGCTGGTCGGACAGGAGAGTGCCAAAAGTGGTAAGTTTGATGGTGACAGGGGGTATTTATAGGGTTTCCTAAAGTGGAAAGGGCTGGAGAGGGGCTGATCGATCGGGTGGCAGCCTGATCGATCGGCTGGCCGATCGAGCGGCAGCTCGATCGAACGGCTGGTTACCTGGTCGATCAGTCTCTTGGTTCGAGTGTTTGGTGCGACAAGTTTTGTTGTTTCGATTGCAAATGCGAGCGTTGCGATGCGTTAGAGTTTCCTATTCAAATTAGTTTTAATCCCAACTACTATATCAACATACAATCATCCTTATTTCGTATTCGTTTAGCGTTTGCGATTCGATTGCGATTGAGTTTCGATTAATCACCACAATGTAACATAAATAAACATGAACAAGTAACACATAAGGCACACACACGTATAACAATAACCAAAATGCGTAATTCGAGTTGCGAGTGCGAGTGCGATAGCGATAAGCGCTAAAACATGCGATAAATATCGAATAAACCTCGATTATTAATAAATACTCCACATAATACAACTAACGTAACGCATAAAATAGACTAACTACAAGTCAAAGAAGTCAAAACATGAATTGCGCAAGGAGTGACAGATCGCAATTAGCAATCTTGTCTTCCTTTGACTTCAATCTTGACTTTGGCTTTGACTTTCGAAACACGGGGTGTTACAAGTTGATAGCGCTATTAGGTTTGACAAATATCACACCGTGCAGGGAGCCGGACTTGAACTTTTGACCTTTACTTTGCATCAATGCCGATAGACATTGATGTGGAGCACAAAAACTTACACTGTCAGTATACAGCACCACCAGTTTAGTTGTTTAACAGTGGGTTAGCTACCCATGACATGCCTTTATAACTTTTGTATTTAAATTACTTTTCATTGAACTAAAACTGTGAACTCGCCAACTTTTTGTTAATACACTTTAGCATGCTTTGTAGGACACTAGGTACGACACACATGGGAACTTGTATCTTGGAGTGTCATTGCTTCATTAAACCGTTTTATTTTATCATGTAAAACAACTATGGGTTTTTGCCATGTCTGGGTTTTTATACTTTTAGATTCTGCTGCCAAACTTAAACTTTCCTTTTAAAAAAATAAAAATATTATCATTATTCATGTTGAATGTGGTAGTTAAGTATTTATCAATTATTCTTGAATGGTTCAACATGATTAGTGACTTGATCCTGGTTTGTCACGTGCCTTGCGGTAAAACCAAGTATGTGGAATTTGAGGGTGTGACAAGAAACCTGTTTACTACATAGATCGAATAAATGAAATATTAAATAGTTAGTAATTAATAATATCAGATAATATATTATGTTTTATTGCCAACGTTTTTTAATTAACTTTCTTAAATTCAAGAAAATATATAAAGCGAATGGGTGAAATTTAATAGTTAGTAACATACAATTGTGACATGTGGTATAAACAATTAGTTTTTTTTTCTTCGTAAACTTTATATTAGTTGATGAGTAACCATAAATAATTACTAGTTCATTTATTATTCTATACCTAATAATAAGTCAGATACTTATTATTAGGTATAGAATAATAAATGAACTAGTAATTATTTATGGTTACCCATCAACTATTATAAAGTTTACGAAAAAAGGTGTTTATATTTTTTTTTGAAAGTTGAACTTCATAAACAAAAACAAACACACTTGATCCCCAAGACGGAGATCAAGCAAACCGAAAAGTTACATCATATCACATTTAACCCATTGTTCCCAATTACATGTTCGATTCTTATTTCTATGTTTATACCACAAATACCCGTAAGTCTTCACATCAGCCACAACTTCCACAATTGTAGTCTTCTTGTCATTAAAAATACGAGCATTCCGGGCCTTCCATATCCTCCAACAACCTATAATCATCAAGCCTTGAACCATTTCCTTTGTCACCGAATTGAGCTGCATAGTCTTATATATATCCGTGAGGTCTTTTAAATCAAACATATATAAAACCGGAATTCTGCACCACGTCGAAATAGCTTGCCAAACAACATTCAAATAATAGCAACCTGTGAAAATATGTTCTGATGTCTCCTCGTTATCGTCACAAAAAATGCATTTGTTATTCTCCACTTGAATATTTCTCTTGATCAAAGCAACTTTAGTCGGGAGTCCTTCAAGCAGCGCCCTCCACATAAAAACATTACATTTAAGAGGAATCCATTTGCACCAATCGAACTGTGCCGCCATGACTGGAACATCCGTTGAGGTAATCCACGCTTTAATGTTTGCCACTGTAAAATCTGCACCGGTACCATGCCACGACCATGAATCTTTCTTTTCAGAAAGTTTCACTGCCTTGAGCATATTAAAACAATCCGTCAATTCTATAGTTTCTTCTAAAGATGTCGGATCGTGCTTCCAACTCCAACCGAACATACTAGCGCCTCCTACCTTCAAAAGCCGATCCGACACCTTACAATGTTTATCCACTTCGAGCCTGTATAGTTTCGGAAATCTCACTTTTAAAGGTTGTTCACAAACCCATGGATCCAACCAAAATCGAATCATTTTGCCATTTCCCACATCGGCTCTAATTAGAGAATTGAAGCCGATCCCTCCCACTTTCAATTTTCGACCCAAACTAACTATATTATGCCACACACCTTTAAATCTTCCTTGAACCGGGAACAAATCCCAATTACGTGCCGAAACGTGAATCGCATCCACCACTTTTTTCCACAAAGAATTACTTTCGGTCCTATATCGCCACAACCATTTCAACACCAAAGCGTTATTCGAATTCTCCAACCTGTTTAAACCCAATCCCCTTTTTTTCTTTTCCACAGCCACTTTATTCCACCCTACCCAATGCAATTTTTTCACTTCGTCATTACCTCCCCACAAGAATCTCTTCATTTGCGCCTCCAAATCCAAGATTGTTTTTTTCGGAGCCTTATAAAGTGAAAAATAGTAAGTTGGTAAGCTCTCTAAAACCGACCTGATGAGAGTTAATCTTCCACCTATGGAAAGGACGTGTGCTTTCCATTTAGACAATCGTGACCGAAAGATCTTCTTAACCGGTTCCCAACTAAGGATTCGGTTCATCTTTGCTCCAACTTTAATGCCTAAGTAAACGAAAGGAATGTTTCCCGCCTTACAACCCATGCAAGTCGCCATACTCTTAGTATCATCCAAACCTACCCCCATACCGTATAATGTAGATTTATGTATATTAATACGAAGGCCCGAACATATATGAAATATTCTCAAGATTCTCTTTAAGTTGTTAAAATTGAAATTCGTCCATTCCCCTAAAACCATAGCATCGTCTGCATATAAAAAATGATTTACCTCGGGGCCACCGTTTGGGAGACGCATGCCATCAAAAACCCCAATATCACTTGCTTTTTTGAATAAGCTAGACAAAGCCTCCATCACAATAATGAACAAGAATGACGATAGAGGATCACCTTGACGAATACCTTTCTTGCAATCGAACTCAAAAGTAGGAGCACCGTTGACAAGAACCGACGATCTAGCTGACACCAAAATACCTTCGACCCATTGACACCACCGCGAAGGAAATCCCAATTGACGAAGCATATCTAATAAAAAACCCCAATGTACATTGTCATATGCTTTCTCAAAATCGATTTTAAATATGAACATCTCCTTCCCTGCTTGCCTCGCCCATGCCATAATTTCATTGATCATCATTGGCCCATCCAAAATATATCTACCACTCAAAAATGCTGATTGTGTTTCTGAAATAATATTACCCACCACTTTCCTGAGCCGATTTGCCAAAACCTTAGAGATCACCTTGCTTGTCACTCCTATGAGAGGTATTGGTCTATAATCTCCCAATCCCGAAGGAGCCAAATTTTTAGGTATTAAAGTTATGAATGAAGATCCAACACCCCGACTTATGGAACCCGTCTCATAAAATTCATTCATAATATTCATAAAATCGGCTGAAAGGATGCTCCAGAACTTCTTTATAAACTTAAAATTAAAACCGTCCGGGCCTGGTGCTTTGTCATCCCCGCACCCATACACCGCCTCCTTGACTTCAATTTCTGAAAATCTAGACATAAGCATACTCGCATCAGCATCAGTTAGCCTTTTAAGACCATGAGCCTTCAATGATGGCCTAGACGACATGTCCTCAGTGAACTTCTTATTAAAAAATCGATGAACTTCTTGCTTGATTTTAGTTGCCTTTTACAAATAAATGTTATTGTTCTATAAGATTTGTATAAGGTTGAACTGTATTTTTATATTCGAGAGATTTAGACGCACATGTATGTGTGTGTGTTTTCTAGATGGGGTGTGTGTTAATTTAGCATTATAACCTATATTTGGGTTGATTTTGTTTTAAAGCGGTGTGCTTTTATGTGTTAATTTGTGTTTGGATTATGTATAAGAGGGAATTCCCATACGAAGGTGAGGTAAGAAGGAGGGAGTGACAAGTGTAATTGGTAGGAAGAGTATTTTAGTCTTTTTTTCAAGAGAGCTGTAGTTTATCTCTTATTCTTCAAACGGCTATAATTTTTTCATACATTAATTTTTTTTAAATAAGTATACCGTATTTACAAGCATTTCATTCTCTTTAATTCGAGCAACATATTGTTATAGTTTTCATAAAAAAAATTACCGGATTTTGAATACCCATTACGTGATTACGTGATTTTGAATACACATTACATGACTACGTGATTACTGAATACCCATTACGTTATTGCACATTCGACATAAATCATTACACGTCAATATAAATTCATTACGTGATTACGCATTCAATATAATTTGTTTTAAATTAGTATGGTAATTCTTAGATCTTGATTAGTCGTTATTTATAAATTAGTATGATAATTTAAACTTATTATTTGTAATACAATGGTTCGTATCCATTGGTTATGGAGATTAAGTAAAACAATGGAAAACACCAAAGCATACCAATGCGGTAAAATACTAAAAAACCGGTATCAATACTGGTACCGTATGTCACACCCTCAAAATACCACATACGGAAACACCGCTGGACGTGTGACATACCAGGATCCAGCCACCAATCACATTGAACTATAACAAGATATTAAATAAAAGTTTCCATTTATTTCATATAGTAATTTCAAATCACAACTAAAAATCCATACTTTCAACGGAATCATAATGTAATCCGTTATTCAAATGTTTCTCAACAAAAGTACGAAACCAATGAACATGTATCCAAGAGACTCGACCCATGACCACTCCAGCACTCCCAGATAGCAAGTTCCATAACCATGACTCTAATGACCTGCAAGCATGCAGACAAGTGTATCAGACAACGCTGGTGAGTTCAAAGTTTGTTAAAATGTTTAGTTACCCAGTATAAGCTTTAAGTACTTCAAAACACAATGTCGTTAATAACTCGATTACCGCAAGATGGCTCCAGATTATTTGCCCTTCCCCAATGCTCTATCAAACATTGGTCGAGTGGTTAAGGTAATTAGTTCACGATCGTCCTCCCCGGTACGGTGTGAGGGTGCCAAAACTAATAGCGTTATCAACTAATAACCCTGTTGCCTCCCGGCAACTAATTCGGTATATGATGGGACTTAAGTGATAGATATGAGTTTATTAACCAACATCCCAAGTTTAACATTCCAGTTAAACCCATTTACCCAATATTCCTCCCCGGAATAATTACCAGATGTCCCTCCCTGGGACGCATGCTTGAAAAAGAGCAGTGAACTCACTTCGGTTTACTCGGTAAGACTAATTACTTGTTTAGACTTAATCAACCGGGTCCTATTTAAGTTACCCACAATAGTTAGGATCTCAACAGCTTTTCATACAAGAAATCATAACACACATCATGCATTCTAGGGCATCATATAATTCATCAGTTAGCCATACAACATATCAACACGTAACCAATTTAACTCATCGATCCTACACTTGTGCGATCAGTGTTTAGTTGTGCGGCCTAACACGACTTGTGCGATTGGGCTCGAATTGTGCACCATTTATATTGTTCGTGGACCTGTGTGTGTGTAGTGTAACATCCGTCAAAACGGGCTCTCAAAATCCGACCCGTTTTGAAATTCGGATCCTAACCATTTAAACTTGAAATTTTCACAAAAATAAATAATTGTTGAAAAATATTTTCTCTTTAATCTAATTCGGTTACCAATACGGTTATTTATTTATTTATTTAATCAATCAATCAATTTAATTAATCATATAATTTAAAACTATTAATTAACCAAGTTAGTATAGTTATAACCAAGTTGTCAAGTTATATTTAGTCAAGGGGTTAGATTGAAAAACTTGAAATTTAAAAAGGAAAACCAAAATAAAAAAGTAGACTGTGACAACCCTCAAAATTACATGTATCCGTACGATTCATTAATGTTAATTAAAGTGCTTGATGTCTGTGCTGAATTACTTAACTACTTTCTGACTACTGCGTCATACTTACATGTGCTTTTTAATATACTAGTCTTGTGCAGAAAATTGACTAAATGGTCTTGTATGCTTTCCCAAGTGTTGGGAATTAAACGTCTTACAAAAAGATACATAAAAGACACTATACGGAATAACTTAGCACTTTAACGAACCGGTGTCTAACCGAACAACCGGACATTACCCGGAACACAAAAATATTGTTAAAAACATTGTTCTTATTTTTCTGAGCCAATTATGGTTCCCGAACACTTAATCACACTACATAATTCATGAAACACCATAGCACAAGACTTTCACCTAGCACCCTCCACTAAATCACCTACTTATCATTTTAACTTACAATTAACCCCCCCCCCCCCCCATATGCTAGTAATCGGCCATGTAGTGGCCCACCTCAAGATTCATCAAATCCTTATAATATCTTCATGATCTTTCTTGAAGATTTGATGAGATTTGATTAGTTGGTGCTTGTACTTTGGGAGACATGTAACCCAATGGACATTAGAGATCTTGTTTATATTAACCACCATCTCCTTCAACAAATATCACAACTTACTTCACTCCTCTTCCTTCCCCTTGATCTCGGCCGAAGATAGTCCCCCACACACCATCCATTTTCGTTTCAAGTCTTGCATTCCAAGTGTACGACAAGGTGTAAGAAGGTGAATAACGAAGCTCGGTGTTCTCGGAACTTGAAGGACCACCTTCGTTTGCTATTATCCTCCTCATTTTCTCCATAGATCTTCCCTAGCTTAAAAGCTAGTAGTAAGCTTCTTTGATCCTTGTTTACCCCATGTTTTTGGTGGTTAATAGTTATGTTAAGATGAAATCTCAAGAACACTAAGAATCAAAAGAATGAAACCTTAACATAAGCTTAAATCATGAAGAAACTATGTTATTTTAGTGTTGATTTGTTGTTGATTATTGTTTGCTTGTGAAAATGATGTAGATCATCATATGATCTTGCTAGATCATGATTAAAAACATAATCTAGCAAGATGAGAGGATGAACATGTTAAAGATTATGGATCATCCTCACAAAAGTCATGAACTTGAAGGAATATAAGGTTTCTTGTAAAATGATGAACAAAGAAGGTTTAAAGCCTTGTAAATCTAAATGTTTCAATTATGATTTACCAAGAAACCAAGTTAAAATACAAGTTTTACTAAACCTTGGTTCTTACATAAATATACATCATTTTTGGTAGTTAACAAAGTGAAGAAACACATGTGTGACAAGAAAAATACATGAAGAAGCATTTTTTTGAAAATATGAACATAAGTTGTAAAGATCCATATTCTTTAAAAATGGAGTTTTTAAAGAAGCAATCACACTTTAAAGGGGTACATAACTTACTAAATACACTAGTAAGTTACTACACATTTTTATAAACTTTCAAGTTCATGAAGTAGTAATTTATGCTTGTTTTAACAAGATTGGTAAGTAAAGATTGTATATTGTTGATTGAGGATTGTTGAATGATTTTTGGAAAAGAAAATGATAGGCTTATTAGCATGGACACCTCCATTTACAAAGGAAACTCTGGCGAAATTTTCTAAAAATTCCAACACTTAGAAATTATTTTTCTAACAAGTGTTCACAAATACGTTTTAACTTTGTTTTTCAAAATAAACTTCGCCATGAGTTTTGTTACAAAAATACAAAGTATCGGAGGTTGATTTTTACAAGTAAAATGGTTAAATATATATTTAGAGTATATATTTTATACTAGAACACTTGTGTGGATACTTGGTTATTTTGTGAGATAGTTATATTATTTTAGGGTAATATAACTTAACAAAGTACCTTGACATTAGAATTGTGTGGTACGTGATAGATGTAATGAGTAGATAAACCGTACGTAAGATACGTGTTATGCATGAGGAACTGATTGTTATATGTACCTTATTAGGACGTGCTTGATTTCTGATTATTAGAGTAACTAATCTAACCGAGCA
The DNA here is from genome assembly GCA_030545235.1 of Helianthus tuberosus. Taxonomy (NCBI): domain Eukaryota; kingdom Viridiplantae; phylum Streptophyta; class Magnoliopsida; order Asterales; family Asteraceae; genus Helianthus; species Helianthus tuberosus. The sequence goes on from CM060364.1 coordinate 52,352,341, forward strand.
AACCAAGGTGAGTTCACACACTTTCTAAGGCATGGGATTCCCGGTGGTTGGGAATGGGTTAAAGAATTAAAACGGAACCTACATATCCTCCTTGGGTAGGATATGTACCGCCATCCTCTATGGGTAGGATGCCAATATTAATCCTGCGTATTCTCCTTGGGTAGAATACGTACGTTCGTCCTCCTTGGGTAGGACAACAACCTTAAAACTTACTAGACAAAACTCTATCATTAAGTCCCTCATTTTATATCGACTTAATCGCCGAGGCCAATGGCGAGCGGGTCATTAGTTAATAGCGCTATTAGGTTTAACAAACCTCACACCGTGCCAGTCGGACGGGCGTGTACTAATGGACTATGGCAAACTGTCAATGATGATAGACATTGACGTAGGGCACAGCTTATTTTCGTTAGTAGTCGATATGGTAACGGTCTAGTGGTTCACATGGGGAAGCCCCCACTGATTATGGATATGGTTTGGGTAATAAAGAAGGAACTGGTTAATCATATTTTTAACTATGGGGTAACCCCCACGGCAAGTAAGCCAGCAAAAGACAAACCATGTTTTCGGAAACAACTTAAAACTAAACAACCAACTGTGAATTCACTCAACTTTGTTGTTGACTCGTTGTTACATGCCTTACAGGTCGTTAGATGCTTATGGAGCTTGCACGAGGAGGAGGTCGTTGTGGGATATGGACTGTCGAGTCCCATGTTAAATATTTAAATTTATGAACTTGTTGAACTTATGTTTGGGGTTTTACCTTTAATGCTTCCGCTGTTTAATTTGAATTTGGTTAACTAGCTTTTGGTCACCAATTATATTGTGTGGTTGGACTTTATCTATCTTAAATACATTGTTCAATATGATTGGTGGCTCGATCCTGGTCATGTCACGCCTTCAAGCGGTGATACTCCGCATGGTGGATTTTGGGGGTGTGACATAGACCAAGGTTCATATTTATATAATACATATGCTAACACAATTAGAATTCCTTTTAAAATTCTTGCCGCCCAAAGATGATAACAGCAAACTGTTAGCTGTATTTCCATATTCTTGATTGATTGACCCTGGTTTCTCAATTAGTTGAACGTGATTGAAGTTTCCTTATGAACGCATATTGAATCTAGACACCTTATCAACCAAGATCCCGCACCCGCGTTTTCGGAAATTATGAACCAAAAGGATGTTATAAGCAATGGATACATGCTATCATACACTCACAAAACAATTCCAGAAACTTCTCACACGAAAATCAACCACCCCATATATCTCTCTCACTCTCTGTTGATAACACCATCGCCAGAATTCGTAACCTGCCGGAGACCCGAAGACGCGCCGACGATAACCGGCATCACGTCGGAGGATCCAGACGTCGCCGGAGATCGGAAAACCAACCGGGAAACCATAGGCACTGTTTCGGTATACCATCCTTTTTTTCCATCAACTCATTTCATTTTAATGTCTTGTTCTTTTGTTCTTGTTTATGTAAACGGAAACCAACTGTCGTAGAAAAAGAGAAATATATATACACAGACAGTTCGGTCGATTTGGTCAACTATAATGAAGAAGATGGTACTGTTGAATAAGATATAAAAGAAATTAAAATCCCTTAAACAGTTTACTATTTAGTATTTATTTCTTTTCTTTTAACCTTAAAATTATAGGGTGGAGATACAATAGGAAGTTTATTTGGCTAGGAAGGCTTGGAAGTGATCTTGACCATCCATTTAGTTAATCAATGGCTAAGATTAAATCAGGGAAATTGAAGGGAAAAAAATAGACGCGTGAGTTTGTTTATGGGCATTCTAGTCAATCCAAGCCAATAGTTTCTCTCTCCTTCAATTCCCCCCATTTTTTAAACGTTAATAACTCTTTCATACGACATTATTTTTTTATAAAAATTGCAGAAAAAAAACGAGCGTTTTTTTATCTTTAAAACGAGTATAATATTGCTATATTTAAAAAAAAAAAAAAAACCCAGTTGCGTAAAACGCAATAGAAAAACCCCCAGCTACGTAAAACGCAATAAAAAAACCTAAAAAATGACATTTTTCTAAAACGAAATGCACCAAAAACACAAAGAAATGACTTATTTGTAAAACGCAATGGCCAGAAAACACAAAGAAATGTCTTATTTCTAAAACTCAATAGCCTAAAAACTCAAAAGAAAATGTACTTTCTAAAACGCAATGGACTAAAAACACATAAAAATGTGTTTTACCTAAACGCAATGCACCAAAAACACAAAGAAATGTCTTATTTGTAAAACGCAATGGCTATAAAACACTTAAAAATGACTCATTCTAAAACGCAATTACCTAAAAAACAAAAGAAAGTGTTCTCTGTAAAACGCAATGGACTGAAAACACCTCAAAAATGTGTTTTACCTAAAACGCAATGACTAAAAACACTTAAAAATGTGTTTTTTTTCTAAAACGCAATAGCCAGAAAACACATAAAACTCTCTTATTTCTAAAACGCAATGGACACATAAAACTGTCTGTGAACTGTTTGTGAATTGTCTGTGAACTGTCTGAATTGTCTACGAATTACTGTCTTCGAAATGAGCCAATTTCTGGAAAATTAATTTTTCTGATGCATTTTTATTATAGCAATTTAATCGGAAAACCCCAGCCAGGGGCTCTGCCCCTTGGACCCCGCCAGGGGCTGCCGCCCCTGTGACCCCGCTACCGGGGGCGCTGCCCCCGGACCCCCGCCAAGATCGTAAAACGCAATGACTAAATCAAAAACCCAGATCGTAAAAATGAAATTAAAGAATTTCTTACATGGATCGAAGTGATTTCTTCAACAATTGACGAATTTTGAATGATTGAAACACTTATCAGCGCTCGAATCGAACGAATTGAGTGATTATCTCCAAAATCACCGGAAAAAACGAGATTTTTTATGAAATTAAACTGGGTTTTCTTCAAAAAAGCTGAAGAACACGTTGATCGGGTGTTTGAATCATTGATTGGTGATGAAAATCGCACTATAATGTAGTGATTATTGAGATAGAAAGTGAAGAAATGGTTGAATATGGTGGGTTTTGAAAATGGTGGGTTTTGAAGTTACTGGGTTTTGAAAAGGAAGAAGAAAGGGTTGAATTGACTAAAATACCCTTTTTCTTTATTTTAAATGTTGCCACATGTCCTAATCCTATTGCTTCCTACACTTTCTAGCCAAAATAAACTTCCTATTTGATCTTTTCCCTAAAATCCTTTATATAACTAACAGTTTTCTTTTATTATTTTATTTTTATTCTTAATTCATTTTTTCTTATATAATAAAACATCTAAAAATTGCTTAAATTGTAAACTCTAAATATTAGGACTATTTATTTAACCAATAAATATTAACAAGATCGTTATCATTTAGGATAACCGCTCCCGTTCATTCGGTTTCTCAATTTTTACTCGTGCGTTATTTTACAAGGAATCGCAAACGCAACCACTGTGAGTAGATCTTACTTCTTCCCCTTTTTGTCACTTTAACTTTTTGGGGTGTATCATGTATCACGTGTTCATAAGTGTTTCATATTATTTTCCCAACATGCAAACTTAAATGTCATATGTGTTCATGATTGGTATCGCATTGTTTCACTATCTGTTTCACATACATGTATTACGTGTTTACTGCTTTGTGTCGCGTTTTCTCTGTTTCGCGTGGATCCACCACCGGTTGACCGGTTCCCCCACGGCCATGGGGCGAACTCGGTATCACCATCATTGTTTCATGGTTTTGCTTTTCGCCTCTCGGGGCTTGAATCGCATCATTTGTTTCAGTGATTATGTTTCATTATGTCTTGTTACATTACTTGTTGATGTGGATTGATTGATGAATTATTTGTTGATGTCACTATTATATTTAATATTGCATGTTACATAATTTTTATTAAATAAAATCAACTAATCTTTTAAGGTTAAATAAAAACAAATAAAGATCTACTCGCCAACTTTTGTTGACCCAAAAACCATTTTTACACATGATACAGGTGAACATGTACGAACAGAATATTGGACATAGGATGTGCCTTAGTTAACAAGAAACGGATTAGTGTAGTTTATTTACGTCTCGCGTTTGTAATTGTTTATTTGAATAAATTGTTTTGTGAAACATTTGTTATGAATAAATTATTATTTAAAACACGCAATAGCAAGTCATAAGCTCTTGAGTTAACCCGATCATGCCCCGATCACCTATTTCGCTGCAGGTCGGGGTGTGACATGTAGCCTAATGAGAAGTCCAACCCAACCACTCAACTTGTGCGACCAGACTACCCTTGTGCGACTGGACCATTTTTATGCGATTGGATCCTCTTATGCGACTGGACCCTCTTGTGCGACTCGACCACTTGTGCTATCAACAGTCAACTGTGCAATCAACCTTGCTTGTGCGACTGAGCTCGGCCTAACTCAGGTGATGCAACCTATCACACCCCGAATTTCCACGTATTACCGGTGGGCCCGGTGGGGAGTATCGTGACGTAGTTGATATCATCATAGTCAAACAACACAATTTTAAATGCACAGCGGAAACAAAAGATGAATCACATTACAAACCGAATAAAAAGTAATATCAAAGTATTACAAACGGACTGTAAAGGATCCACAGGCAGATCAAAAGATAAAAAGATCATTGTTCAATAGACTTTAACATCTAGAGCTTGAAAACTTGATTAATGATGCCAGGAGTAGCCAGCCTATTTCGTCTAGTACCTGCACTTAGCCTTTTTGGAAAATACGTCAGTTTACACTGGTAAATACAATTAACTGGCTCATTTTGAAAAGAGTTTAAGAAAATTAGTTTGAATGCACACGGCACAAAATATCTTTTATAACTTGGGACAATTATTTAAAAATAATCTTGTATACAGTTTTACTTATTTGTCGTCCGTCAGGGCCGGTTAGAAGAGCCGGACAAGATTAACTGACACGCCATAGGTATAATGCCCACAAGGTTGATTCCTTTAAGTGGATTACCAGTTTTTACATAATGCAACTGTCAGGTGTATGCCTACACCCCGTGCTTAGGTCGTGGCCATTTCTTTGAATGATGCCAAGGATATCCGGGACATGGTCATTTAACCCCCAAAGGCCATACACCAAATAATACAGATTAAAACGAGTTATGTAAATACATTAATCACAATCCGATTTAAATGACTACACACCTGACCAAGCGGTATTATTATAATACCGTATCCCAATCCCGTATAAGGAAAATAAGTTAAAAGTATTTACCTGAGCAAATATTCAAATTTATCTCAACTGTATTCAATCAGCAAGTGCAAGTAGCTTTTACCGGGCTCCTAATTTGGAACGAAGGTTTTAATAACCTATTAGATTCCTAATGGGTCTTAATTAAGCCTAGACTTAGACCGGTTAGTTTTTAAAGGAAGATATACGGTTCAAAACGCATGATTAAGCGATGACCGGATTAGAATGTGTTTTAGACCCGACAAGTTTAAAGACTTGTATAATATGGGTATACTAAACACATTCTGGATTTTGAGACAATAATGATAAGGTTTGACCCGTTTCGGCTAATTTATGCAAACTAGTTACATAAACCGCACCGAACGCGAATAATGCGTTACGGGTAACCAAATGATTCATGAATAGGTTTCCTAAGTTAATATGCCTTAAATATGTTGTGATATCAGTTGGATACCTTCCATTATGCCCAAAATGGATTTAAATTCAAACTATGCCCCGTAGGGGCATTTTGGTCATTTTAAAGCTTATAAAAGGGTTTAAATATAAATCTGAGTTTTAGGTATGATATATTCAGTAAAAAAATACTTATTTTTATAAGTCATGACAGTAGGGTATGGTATATAGGTGAAATTTACCTTTTATAATTAAACTATGCACCGTATGGGCATTTTGGTAATTTCACATAAGCTTAAAAGGTCAAAACTGGAAATCTGAGTTTAAAACTTTTGCTTACTATTAGAATATAAAAATTTACTAAAATATCAGTAGGTATTAAGTCTTATATATTTAAAATAGTTTTTATACATACTATGCGCTTAAAACGCGTAAAAAGACGGTTTTAAGCGATTTCCAGGTTTTTAAAGAAAAGCTGATATTTTTATCATTCCAGAAGACTCAAAATATTTTATTTATTATATAAAATCAGTAGCAAAAGGTTTGGTATCAAAATAATACGTAAAACTCATTTTATAGGCCAAAAGTGCTAAACCGACAATTACCGAATCAAAGCTATAACCCTATGTTATGCTCAGCCTAAAAATAAAAAAAAAAATTCAAAAATCCCAAAATATTATTTTACATCAGTAGGTAAAAAGTTTGGTATCAAAAATTGGGTTTAGATAGGCTTTATGCTAATTACGCCGTTTAATTAATAAAAAGCTTTCTAATTACGCTATTGAGCATAACTCTTAATCTAGACCTCCAACTGATGTGAAAATTTAGGGACATGTTTATAAATCAGTAATAAAGATTATTGTCCTCTCACATTTTCAAATTTCTTGTTTTAAGGTCAAATGGGCATTATGGTCAACATTTAGGCATATAACGGAAACATGCATATGAATCGGATAACTAATGAACCAAGTTGTATAATCACAGAGGGTTATACTAACATGTAACCTGGTCCTAATAAAGCTCTAAGGAATTTCTAAAACATGCTACATTGGGTCAGAACTGAAAGTCAAAGCAAAAGTCCACTTATGCGACTTTCGGTTCCGAACCGAGCTTATACAGAAAATTGTCGGGTTGAACATGTTTAGACATGTTCTTACATTAATTACCAAGTTATATTAGTGATAAAACATGTTGCATGGTTTTCACATTGTTAATTATGTGATTATTTGAAAATTAGCTTTCTGTTGACTTTTTAGTATTAGGTTTGACCCGACATTTGACCAAGCTAGAGTGATAATCAGTAGGTGCCCTCGTAGGGGTTTATTACCTATATAATTACCAACTTATAACTACTTTTAATTCGAGAATTGACTGGACCATTAGTGATTAATCACTAAGTCAAACCTTAATTATGACGGGTTTGACTTTAGGCCATTAAACTAATTATAAACGTAATTAGGAGGTTAAGGACACTTACACAGGTCCTAAGCAAGATTATGGATCCTAAGGAAACTTGTTGAAAGCCAGAGAAGCTCCAGAGATCAGCTTGAGAGTTTTCAAATGAGGTGCTCCAATGTTGCAACCATGGAACTTCTTATATAGTGAGCTTAATTGATCAAGATGATGCCAAGCAAGTCTACAAATGTTGTATGATGTTCCCAGGTGTCCCTAGGCATGCAAAACTGTTGGCCCAATTCCTGTATTTCGAATACCATGCAACTAAGGCGGTGTAACATGCTGAACAGACATCTGTCTATTTTTTGCTTCCAGCGACAGTCTTACGGACCGTAAGCAATAACCTTTGCGGTCCGTAAGCACCTCTTATGGACCGTAAGTTAAAAACTATACGGTCCGCAACCGACCTTGATCTAAGATGCCCAGTTATAACCTTGCGGACCGTAAGCCCTTGGCTTTGCGGTTCGTATCCGCTTTTTATTTATTTCCGCCCAGCTCCGCCACCTTACGGACCGTAAGGTGGTCTTCTTGCGGTCCCTAAGCCCTCATTAGAAGACAAAACTTTGTAATCTCTTAGGCTTTGACCATGCATTCTTTACAACTTCGAATCTTATGCCTTTATTAGCAGGAGGGGACCATGAACCAGACCTTTGCATGCTCTTAAAGGTGTTGCCATGCACTTACACATCCTTGGACTTTATTGAAGAATGATTTTGAAGGGAATTTGTCGTATGAAACATAGGATCCATTTCTTGTGCCAATTTGAATTATACATTATCAAAATAACCAGATTTGAATATATCAGATGTTTATAATATAGATTAAGGTTTGGGATTTATAAATGGGTCGCTCAGAGGTATTAATTAGTATGTCGACATTTTTAAATCCTACCATACATCCTTCAACTTGATCTGGGCTTATGACACGTTTTACCTACCATGACACGTGTCTTTATTTTATTGGGTATGAATTTACGAGGTGTTACATCCTCACCCCCTTAAAAGAAATCTCAACCTCGAGATTTACTGAAATAAATGAGGGTACTTTTCTTTCATTGTGGATTCTACCTCCCACGTGTACTCGGGACCTCTACGGCCATCCCATTTAACTTTTACGATCGGCACATGCTTCCTTCGAAGCTTCTTAACCTGTCGATCCTCAATCGACAAAGGTTTTTCCACAAATTTCAGGCACTTATCTATATGCACATCCGTATGTGGTATGACTAGTGATTCATCAGCTAGACATTTCTTCAGATTGGAGATGTGGAATACATTATGAATACCACTGAGCTCTTCAGGCAAATTTAACTTATAAGCTACTGTTCCGACACATTCGATGATCTCGAATGGTCCTATATACCTTGGGCTTAATTTGCCTTTCTTGCCAAATCGCATCACTCCCTTCCATGGTGATACTTTAAGTAGAACCTTGTCACCTACCTCGAACGTTAGAGGTTTACGCCTTAAATCTGCGTAACTTTTCTGCCTATTCCTGGCAGCTTTGAGACTATCTCGTATCTGAACAATCTTATCTGTCGTCTCCAAGACTATATCAGGTCCTGTTAGTTGGACATCTCCAACTTCTGCCCAACAAACGGGCGTTCTGCACTTTCTTCCATACAAAGCTTCAAAAGGTGCAGCTTGAATACTGGAATGATAGCTATTGTTATATGAGAATTCAATCAATGGAAGATGATTATCCCAGCTTCCTCCCAAGTCAATAACACAAGCTCGTAGCATATCCTCGAGTGTCTGTATAGTACGTTCACTTTGACCATCCGTCTGAGGATGATATGCAGTGCTGAAATTTAATCGAGTGCCTAGGGATTGTTGGAAGCTTTTCCAGAAATGCGATGTATACCTTGTATCCCTATCAGAGATGATAGACACTGGTACTCCATGGAGAGATACAATCTCGTCCACGTACAGCTGAACTAACTTATCTGAGCTGTGTGTTTCCTTAATAGGTAGGAAGTGGGTTGACTTAGTTAGTCTATCCACTATAACCCAAATAGTATCATTTCCTCTCTTTGTCTTTGGAAACTTGGTGATAAAATCCATAGTCACCATTTTCCACTTCCAGGTGGGAAGTTCAGGCTGTTGTAGCAAACCTGACGGCTTTTGGTGTTCTGCTTTAACTTGCGTGCACGTCAAACACTTGGCTACATAAGTAGCTATAGACATCTTCAAGCCTATCCACCAATAATTTGCCTTCAAATCCTGGTACATCTTGTCACTTCCAGGATGAACGGAATACTTAGAACTGTGGGCTTCCTGAAGGATTACTTCCCTAAGCCCTCCATAGATTGGAACCCATATCCGTCCATTTAATCTCAGAATTCCGTCCTTGCCATAGGATAACTGCTCAGCAGTTACTCATAACTTTTCATCAGGATAGTTAGCTTCTAATGCAGCTTCCTTTTGCACGGCTAACAATCTTTCATTTAAACTGTTCTTTAATTCAATGCTCTTGGCATTGATTCTTATGGGCTTAACCCCTTCCTTCCTACTTAAGGCATCGGCAACCACATTTGCCTTGCCTGGATGGTATCTGATTTCACAATCAAAGTCATTCAAAGTCTCCATCCATCGTCGCTGCCTCATGTTCAGATCCTTCTGGTTAAACAAATGTTGAAGGCTCTTGTGGTCAGAATAGATCACACACTTGGTACCATACAAATAATGCCTCCATAGCTTTAGTGCAAATACTACGGCACCCAACTGCAAGTCGTGGGTGGTGTAATTCTTTTCGTGCACTTTCAGTTGTCGGGAAGCATAGGCAATAACCTTCCCTTTCTGCATGAGCACACACCCCATACCAGTGTGTGATGTGTCGCAGTATACTACAAATTCTTCTATTCCATCAGGCAATGTCAACACGGGAGCATTGCTCAGTTTCTGCTTAAGAATGTCAAAAGACTCTTGCTGCTTAGGACCCCAATCAAACTTGATATTCTTGCGGGTTAGTGAAGTTAGGGGTGCAGCAATCCTTGAGAAGTTTTCAATAAATCGCCTATAGTATCCTGCCAAACCCAAAAAGCTACGAATCTCTGTGGGCATCTTCGGCTCTTGCCAGTTTATGACAGCTTTAACCTTAACGGGATCCACCTGGATACCATGCTCACTGACCATGTGTCCAAGAAACTGGACTTCACGAAGCCAAAATTCACACTTTGAAAACTTGGCATAAAGTTTCTCTTGTTGAAGTAGTGAAAGAATACAACGAAGGTGCTTCTCATGGTCAGCTTGATTCTTCGAGTAAATAAGAATGTCATCAATGAAGACAATGACAAACTTGTCCAAGTAGGGTTTGCAAACACGATTCATGAGATCCATGAACGCCGCTGGTGCATTAGTGAGCCCAAAAGGCATCACTAAGAACTCGTAATGACCATAACGAGTCCTAAATGCAGTCTTGTGTACATCTTCATCTCTAACCTTCAGTTGATGATAGCCTGACCTCAAATCGATCTTAGAGAAGTAACTTGCCCCTTGTAATTGATCGAACAGATCGTCGATCCTGGGCAATGGATATCTATTCTTGATAGTGACTTTGTTAAGCTCGCGATAATCGATGCATAGACGCATTGATCCATCCTTCTTCTTTACAAACAGGATTGGTGCTCCCCAAGGAGATGAACTAGGCCTAATAAAACCTTTGGCTAACAAATCATCTAGTTGGGTTCTCAATTCTTTCATCTCAGTTGGGGCTAACCGGTAAGGTGCTCTTGTAACAGGTGCTGCTCCAGGTATAATGTCGATTCTGAACTCCACTTGCCTATATGGTGGTAAACCAGGTAGTTCTTCAGGGAATACTTCTGGATATTCAGAAATGACAGGAATGTCTTCAACCTTGGGTTTTGGTTCATCAATGGTCACTTATGCCATGTAAATGACACAACCCTTCTTCAAACACCTCGATGCCTTGAGCATAGACACTTGCTCAGGCAACCCATACTGAGTGTCTCCCTGTATGGTAAGTGGCTCACCATACGGAGTCTTGATTACCACTTGCTTCTTGTTACACAAAATATGGGCTTGGTTATGAGATAACCAATCCATGCCTATTACTATGTCGAAACCAGCTAATTTCAAAGGAAGTAAGGACAACGGAAAAGAGTGGTTCCTAATGGATATAAAACATCCATCTAACACAGTCGAGGTTGTCTCTAAGGTACCATCAGCCAATTCTACCTCATAATTCACGCTTAGGGTTTTAACAGGTAAATTCAACAACTTACAAAACTTATTATCTATAAATGACTTATCCATGACCGAATCAAATAAAACCCTTGCATAAACATCATTAACAAGGAAGGTACCTGTTATCACATTATCGTCCTGAACTGCTTCTCGTGCTTCCATTCGAAAGACCCTTGCATTGGTCTTTTTGACTTCTTCGGGCTTTTTGGCATATTTAGGGCAGTTGGACTTGATGTGCCCTTTCTCGTTACAGTTATAGCACGTTGCATCCTTTATCTTCTTGCACTCTATCGTCTTGTGCTCCTTGGATTTGCATAACCCACATGCATACGGTTTTGACTGGGACTTGGACTCAAGCCCGCATTTCCCAAAGTGACGTTTCTGACAAGTCTTGCACTTTGGCTTTTCATATGTCTGCTGACTACCTTTGTGGGACCCAGACTTCTTCTGGTGGTCCGCATTACCCTTATGCTTCTTCTCAAATCGCCGTGAGTGATCATCCCCACGCTTTCTCTTACTTTCATCCGAGTTCTTAAGCAATCTCAGCCTGACCGCATCCAAAGTAAGGGATAAAGATAGATCAGCTGCCGACCTAAAAGTAGCAGGTCGGGATGCCTTTACACTGGCTTTGATCTCCGGGGCTAAACCCCCAATGAAACGAGCAATTCGCTTGGGTTTTGGTGTTACCAAATATGGAACCAGTCGAGACATGGTATTAAAGCTAGTAAGGTAAGTCTGACAGTCTAGGTTTTTCATCACCAGTGATAAGAAGTCTGACTCAATCTTTTCAACCTCATGCTGAGGGCAGTAATTCTCTTTGATGAGCGCAACAAACTGATCCCAAGACAGATTATACAATGGAATCTTCCCAGTAGCCTGGATTAGAGACCTCCACCAGGCTAGTGCTTCTCCTTTAAACGACTGAGATACATACTTCACAACATCCCTATCAGCGCAACCACTGATGTCTACCACGGTATCCATCTCGTCCAACCATGTCATGCAATCCACAGCCCCTTTCTCCCCAGTGAAATCCCTGGGCTTACAGGAGACAAAGTATTTGTAGCTACAGGACTTACCACGTGGTTCTCGTTTGAGCTCAATTTTCTTTGACGGAACACTATGCTGATTCGAGGAGTGATGATCGTCATCCCTCCTTGATCCATCATGTTTAGAGGGTGGCTTACTATGAGCCTCAGAGTGAGTCTTAGGTTTAGAATGGGGTACTGATAAGGCCCTACTTCGAGTACCGCTAGATTCATTAAATTGCCTATCCAAGGCCTTGGTAACAACATTATCAATCAATGCTTGAAGTTCCGCACCAGTTACGTTGATCCTGGTGGTATCATGATTTTCCCTTGGATGACTGTTGACTTCTTCAGACTCAGCCATGTATCTTGCTTGCTACATAAGATGATGACAGTGACTCATTTAGGAGTTTATGACAGTATTATCATTTCTAATGATTTATTAACCATGGTGTTAATAACCATTTTGGTTAATTTTTTAAATATATTCACTCAGGATCTTTATCATAAAAATCCTAATTATAATTACATAATAGCACAAAGGCCAAGTCACAGGGACAGGTTTAATTTATAAGCCAAGATTTTATAGAACCGAGGCAATAAGGCTTGAATCAAAGTTAATTACCTTTTCTTGACAGGGAGTTATAGGCTACGACTGTCTTTTGTCTTATATGACAATGATTATGGCTCGCAGGCCCTACATCACAAATGGATGTTCAAGTAATAAAGAAGGATTTTGAATAATCCAATGTAAGGATGACACGTGTGATTTTACGAATCACATTAGCCAGGAATGTTAACATGTTTTCAGATGTTAACAAGGATTTGAATCTCTTTTTAAATAGGTTTTACCATCATGGCCAGGTCTTATAACGACATGCAGGCTAGGTTATACCCTTTAAGATTCTTATTTAATATTTAACGCAGAACAATCCTAATTTGAGATGTTAATAAGGATCTGAATCTAATTGAGGAATTACCATCTTGGCCCTGTCTTAAAATGACACATGGGCTAGGTCTTGTCCTTTTTAGATTTTGTCATTTTATTATAATGATAGATCTTGTAAAAGGAATGTTATTTTTCATTTATTTTATATTTCATGTTTATGCATATAATTAACAAAAATGAAAATTTTAAATTAAACCATTCCACTACAAAATTAAAAATACAGGTTTGCCCTAAACGGGACTTAAAGAGAACTAACTTGCCCGCGCAGGGGCTAAACAAACATAACATACCCACGCAGGGGTAAAACAGGAAGACATGCCCACGCAGGGGCTAAACAGAAACTACAAGTCCTCGCAGGGACTGGTTACAGAAACAGATGTCCACGCAGGGACTGATTAAACACTAAAGAAATACAATAAACAAATAAAGGATTTAATGACCCTTTTTGGTCTTCCCCTTGATTAAGCTCGCCAGACCCTTGAAAATTCCTCAGTTTTGCCTACGCTCTTCCTGAACCTCGTCCTCCACCTGACTCAACCTTTGAAGAATCTCTTGATGCTGCGGTGGCGATATCACTGGCGGCTGTGGGGGCTGCTGAAACAGCGGAGGTTGAGGAGGTGGCGGTTGTTGGTACCCATAGGGTGGGTACCCATAGGGTGGATATCCAGTCTGATATGGGATTCCAAAGGGCCCCTCGGGATGAAGAGCATTGTAGTTTGCCGCCAAGAGGTATGGGTCAACTTCAGCATAGTTGTAGTTGGTGTGGGCTGGCTGTTCAAATGGGTTGTACGCCGCTGAACCGGCGTATGTAGGAATTGGGTTGTTAAAACCCACTGGTGGCGGTGCGACCGGCGCTGACTGCACCTCAGAAACAGGGTTCGAAGGCCCACCCATCTGTGGGTCTTCGTATAGTGGCGGATAATGACTGCCACTTGGGGTGCTGATGCGGACTCCCCCTCGCACGGACATCCGTGCGGTTGATCTCCTACGCCTCGGTGGCTCCGGAGGCTGTTGCTGCACTGGTGGTGGTGGCGGTGGAGTGACCGCTACAAAACGGGAATCCTCAGAGGGATCCTGCTGCTGCTGCTGCTGTGGCGAGTTGTGGTAACTGGGAGTAAACACCCAGTCGATCTGGTTAAACCTCGCCTTGTAGCTATCGGGACCATTATAAGGTGATCCCAGAAAGGGTGACCCATCCGAAATCTCGATGGGGTGAATAGGCGTTCCGGTTGGCGGTTGGGCAGGCTCCGGATCTTCGTCCATATCCATGGAGAAATGGTCTTCAGGTCCCAATGGGTTATAACCCATTGGTTCATTAATCAGGTTTGCCGGGTTGAACCGGCTCTGAAAATAGGGCGTTGGGTCGTTGAAGGGTGAGTTAGGGTTTTAAAGGGGTATATAGGAATGGTGTGAGTTGTGGGGCTCATTTTCAGACTGAGGCCCAAAAGAGTTTTGGTAAGATGGTGAGGAGCTCAGCGAGACTGAGCGCCTTGCGGGTTCTATATAGGTCCTCCAGTTTTCTTGAGGACTCCTGCTTAGAGAATCAGATGGTGTTCACTGGTGTGATGGCCCTGTCTCGTGATCGTTTGGGGCGGTGAGTGGCCCCTTGCCTCTACCTCTTCCACGAAATCTAGGTGGCATCTTGTTGAACCTGTCAAAACAATAGAAGCACAACAAAGAAATATAAAGGACAAAATAAAGCAAATTTGGATTAATCCTAAGTTCTTTGTCTAGACTCGGAAGTCGAGGAATGTGCAAACTGTGTCATTGAGATTAAACATAAAAAGGCTAGTGTTTAATTCACTCAATGTTGGCTCTGATACCAACCTGTCACACCCCGAATTTCCACGTATTACCAGTGGGCCCGGTGGGGAGTATCATGACGTAGTTGATATCATCATAGTCAAACAACACAATTTTAAATGCACAGCGGAAGCAAAAGATGAATCACATTACAAACCGAATAAAAAGTAATATCAAAGTATTACAAACGGACTGTAAAGGATCCACAGGCGGATCAAAAGATAAAAAGATCATTGTTCAACAGACTTTAACATCTAGATCTTGCAAAACTTGATTAATGATGCCAGGAGTAGCCAGCCTATTTCGTCTAGTACCTGCACTTAGCCTTTTTGAAAAATACGTCAGTTTACACTGGTAAATACAATTAACTGACTCATTTTGAAAAGAGTTTAAGAAAATTAGTTTGAATGCACACGGCACAAAATATCTTTTATAACTTGGGACAATTATTTAAAAATAATCTTGTATACAGTTTTACTTATTTGTCGTCCGTCAGGGCCGGTTAGAAGAGCCGGACAAGATTAACTAACACGCCACAGGTATAATGCCCACAAGGTTGATTCCTTTAAGTGGATTACCAGTTTTTACATAATGCAACTGTCAGGTGTATGCCTACACCCCGTGCTTAGGTCGTGGCCATTTCTTTGAATGATGCCAAGGATATCCGAGACATGGTCATTTAACCCCCAAAGGCCATACACCAAATAATACAGATTAAAACGAGTTATGTAAATACATTAATCACAATCCGATTTAAATGACTACACACCCGACCAAGCGGTATTATTATAATACCGTATCCCAATCCCGTATAGGGAAAATAAGTTAAAAGTATTTACCTGAGCAAATATTCAAATTTATCTCAACTGTATTCAATCAGCAAGTGCAAGTAGCTTTTACCGGGCTCCTAATTTGGAACGAAGGTTTTCATAACCTATTAGATTCCTAATGGGTCTTAATTAAGCCTAGACTTAGACCGGTTAGTTTTTAAAGGAAGATATACGGTTCAAAACGCACGATTAAGCGATGACCGGATTAGAATGTGTTTTAGACCCGACAAGTTTAAAGACTTGTATAATATGGGTATACTAAACACATTCTGGATTTTGAGACAATAATGATAAGGTTTGACCCGTTTCGGTTAATTTATGCAAACTAGTTACATAAACCGCACCGAACGCGAATAATGTGTTACGGGTAACCAAATGATTCATGAATAGGTTTCCTAAGTTAATATGCCTTAAATATGTTGTGATATCAGTTGGATACCTTCCATTATGCCCAAAATGGATTTAAATTCAAACTATGCCCCGTAGGGGCATTTTGGTCATTTTAAAGCTTATAAAAGGGTTTAAATATAAATCTGAGTTTCAGGTCTGATATATTCAGTAAAAAAAATACTTATTTTTATAAGTCATGACAGTAGGGTATGGTATATAGGTGAAATTTACCTTTTATAATTAAACTATGCACCGTAGGGGCATTTTGGTAATTTCACATAAGCTTAAAAGGTCAAAACTGGAAATCTGAGTTTAAAACTTTTGCTTACTGTTAGAATATAAAAATTTACTAAAATATCAGTAGGTATTAAGTCTTATATATTTAAAATAGTTTTTATACATACTATGCGCTTAAAAAGTGTAAAAAGACGGTTTTAAGCGATTTCCAGGTTTTTAAAGAAAAGCTGATATTTTTATCATTCCAGAAGACTCAAAATATTTTATTTATTATATAAAATCAGTAGCAAAAGGTTTGGTATCAAAATAATACGTAAAACTCATTTTATAGGCCAAAAGGGCTAAACCGACAATTACCGAATCAAAGCTATAACCCTATGTTATGCTCAGCCTAAAAATAAAAAAAAAATTTCAAAAATCCCAAAATATTATTTTACATCAGTAGGTAAAAAGTTTGGTATCAAAAATTGGGTTTAGATAGGCTTTATGCTAATTACGCCGTTTAATTAATAAAAAGCTTTCTAATTACGCTATTGAGCATAACTCTTAATCTAGACCTCCAACTGATGTGAAAATTTAGGGACATGTTTATAAATCAGTAATAAAGATTATTGTCCTCTCACATTTTCAAATTTCTTGTTTTAAGGTCAAATGGGCATTATGGTCAACATTTAGGCATATAACGGAAACATGCATATGAATCGGATAACTAATGAACCAAGTTGTATAATCATAGAGGGTTATACTAACATGTAACCTGGTCCTAATAAAGCTCTAAGGCATTTCTAAAACATGCTACATTGGGTCAGAACTGAAAGTCAAAGCAAAAGTCCACTTATGCGACTTTCGGTTCCGAACCGAG
This sequence comes from Helianthus tuberosus, assembly GCA_030545235.1. NCBI lineage: Eukaryota > Viridiplantae > Streptophyta > Magnoliopsida > Asterales > Asteraceae > Helianthus > Helianthus tuberosus. The sequence goes on from CM060364.1 coordinate 52,369,715, forward strand.
CTTATACAGAAAATTGTCGGGTTGAACATGTTTAGACATGTTCTTACATTAATTACCAAGTTATATTAGTGATAAAACATGTTGCATGGTTTTCACATTGTTAATTATGTGATTATTTGAAAATTAACTTTCTGTTGACTTTTTAGTATTAGGTTTGACCCGACATTTGACCAAGCTAGACTGATAATCAGTAGGTGCCCTCTTAGGGGTTCATTACCTACATAATTACCAACTTATAACTCCTTTTAATTCGAGAATTGACTGGACCATTAGTGATTAATCACTAAGTCAAACCTTAATTACGACGGGTTTGACTTTAGGCCATTAAACTAATTATAAACGTAATTAGGAGGTTAAGGACACTTACACAGGTCCTAAGCAAGATTATGGATCCTAAGGAAACTTGTTGAAAGCCAGAGAAGCTCCAGAGATCAGCTTTAGAGTTTTCAAATGAGGTGCTCCAATGTTGCAACCATGGAACTTCTTATATAGTGAGCTTAATTGATCAAGATGATGCCAAGCAAGTCTACAAATGTTGTATGATGTTCCCAGGTGTCCCTAGGCATGCAAAACTGTTGGCCCAATTCTTGTATTTCGAATACCATGCAACTAAGGCGGTGTAACAGGCTGAACAGGCATATGTCTATTTTTTTGCTGGCAGCGACAGTCTTACGGACCGTAAGCAATAACCTTTGCGGTCCATAAGCACCTCTTACGGACCGTAAGTTAAAAACTATACGGTCCGCAACCGACCTTGATCTAAGATGCCCAGTTACAACCTTGCGGACCGTAAGCCCTTGGCTTTGCGGTTCGTATCCGCTTTTCATTTATTTCCGCCCAACTCCGCCACCTTACGGACCGTAAGGTGGTCTTCTTGCGGTCCGTAAGCCCTCATCAGAAGACAAAACTTTGTAATCTCTTAGGCTTTGACCATGCATTCTTTACAACTTCGAATCTTATGCCTTTATCAGCAGGAGGGGACCATGAACCAGACCTTTGCATGCTCTTAAAGGTGTTGCCATGCACTTACACATCCTTGGACTTTATTGAAGAATGCTTTTGAAGGGAATTTGTCATATGAAACATAGGATCCATTTCTTGTGCCAATTTGAATTATACATTATCAAAATAACCAGATTTGAATATATCAGATGTTTATAATATAGATTAAGGTTTGGGATTTATAAATGGGTCGCTCAGAGGTATTAATTAACATGTCGACATTTTAAAATCCTACTATACATCCTTCAACTTGATCCGGGCTTATGACACGTTTTACCTGCCATGACACGTGTCTTTATTTTATTAGGTATGAATTTACGAGGTGTTACAAGAAACGGATTAGTGTAGTTTATTTATGTCTCGCGTTTGTAATTGTTTATTTGAATAAATTGTTTTGTGAAACATTTGTTATGAATAAATTATTATTTAAAACACGCAATAGCAAGTCATAAGCTCTTGAACCCGATCATGCCCCGATCACCTATTCCGTTGCAGGTCGGGGTGTGACATGTAGCCCAATGAGAAGTCCAGCCCAACCACTCAACTTGTGCGACCAGACTACCCTTGTGCGACTGGACCATTTTTGTGCGATTGGATCCTCTTATGCGAATGGACCCTCTTGTGCGACTGGACCACTTGTGCGATCAACAGTCAATTGTGCAATCAGCCTTGCTTGTGCGACTGAGCTCGGCCCAACTCAGGTGATGCAACCCAACTCAGTTTAGTGGCCCAACAATTGTGCGATTGTGTGGTTTAACAAATCGAGAACATAATCTTAATTTTAGAAATAAGGCCAATCAGTTACATAATTTGGTAACCAACTCCTTAATTTATGCAAACACAATTTTATCAAATCCACAGTCCCTATTCGAATCAAATGGTATGAAAAACTCTATAACAAAGTAACAATCCATCAACATTGATATCTCTTACCACTAAATCTGATCATAGTTGGTTTATAAATTTTATCACACAACCTCCTAGTTCATCGATTTAATGTTTCCTAACATATGTGTGCCTTAACTTCCCTAATCCATCGTTAGATCATCAAGGCAGATTCATTAACCACATCATATAACATAGTTCATACACATAATTCATACAATTGCTTAACCCTTTTGATCATTATCCTACTCACAACAAATCGCATACAACCTAAAGAACTTGTCGAAGATTAGAATGAGCATAAACACTAACCAAGGTTGCTTGGGATGTGCTAGCACAGAAGGAAGAAGGCTTCGAAGGGGCTTTGTCGAGTCCTGAAGGTTGTCGTCCCTTGTGGTGACTGGAATGGAGTTTTAGGGTTTTCAACAAGTTGGAAAGAAATTATGTGAAGGCTCTCATGTTTACATGCGTACAAAAGAATAGAAGGGGATGGGCCGGGTTTGGTTTAGGCCGAGAATAGGGAAGATGTGCGATTGGAATAAAGATGCGGGGTTTGAGGCTTCATGCGGCCCATATAATTACAAAACCCATAATATCCAAACACATTACAACCACTGAATTATCATCGAACGTAATAGTTTTTGTTAACGTACACATAAGTTATAATATGAAAACAAACGTATAAGAACGGCAAAACACGAGTTATCACATCATCCCCAACTTGAAAGAAATTTCGTCCCGAAATTTGATAAGTAGTATCAGAGGAGTGAAGTGATATCAGGATAAGTAGATCAAGATGATTGTGGATTTTCCTCGGGTGCCACACCGTATCAGCACCAAACTGCTATATTCGGTACGGTATTTGGTATCTACTTTTCCTTAATTTCGATATCGGTATTTTCGGTATCGGTACCGGTATGATACCGATCTTATCCTTAAATAAACCAATAATACTATAACTTAAAACTTTGATGTAAGTTATAAATAACTCACAAATCCGATGGGGTGGTGGTCCATTGTCAAATGCAAAGTCTTTAAACACCTTGAGAGATGGTAAGTCTTGGGTTCATGTCATACATACGACAGAAATTAAAAGAAATTTACCTTAAAAAAACTCACAAATCGGTCATCTTCTCATTTAGTGTAAATTACAAGTTTTGTCCTTTATATTTACACTCTTTTGCAGACGGTGTCCTTTGGTGCAAAAGTTGACAATTTTTGTCTTTAATGTTTCAAAATCTTGCACAATATGCCCTTTAAGCCAAACCCAGTTAATTTTTTTGGTTAAGTATGGTCATGTGTAACACCCTAAAAGTAATTAATAGTTAAAAACACTATATCCCAAAATATAAATAAAAGGGTGTTAGTTTAATTTACATTAGTCTAACAAGATAAACTAGAGGGACTGATTTTGTAAGAATGGCCAAACTTGATTTTAATAAAAATAAAACAAATCAAAACCCACACACATCAGTGTGTGTGCGTGTGTGTGGGGGGGCGACCAGAAGAAGGAAAAACACCCCAAACCCTTATTTCATCAAATTGATCAAATTGAAGGGTGAATTGGGCTTGTAATTAGTGCATGAATCAAAAATCTTGATCACCCACACTTGTCTAACACTAGGTAAGTTACAATTTCAGTTTTGGTGATGTTTGATTTTTGGGTAAAATTTGATTAGTAGAAGTTCTTGAATAATTGGGTGATATTATGAATCAAGGAAGTGTGATTAAAGTGTAGGATCATAAACCCTAACTGAAATCATGTGAATAGATTGATAAATTTTGTGTTAGAATAATTTTGTGCCATATAATGAAGTGGGTTTTTATCTAGAATGAAAAACCCTAAAATATTGTATGAACTATGTGAGTAATAACCTAGGTTTGTTGAACTACTATGATAATATGGGCTGTGATGCGTAATTAAGTTTGAATAAGATTGGAATTCTTGGATTTACCAAGGTTTAATTGAATGAAAATGACTAATTAAAAAGTATGCACATAAGGTGCTTGACAAAACGCCTAAAAGATGTTGATAGACTCTAATTGTGGTGTTTGGCAAAGTTAACAAGCTTTAGTTATGTGCCGAAAGGTTCTAATGATAATTGGCTTGTATATTTTAGGCAACACAGGTGAGGCGTCGGGAAGTCAAGCCGGTGCGGATACTCGCTTGAAGGGAAAGCTTTAAGGTACGTGGCTAAACGCTTCGTTAATACTATTATTTAGTCTTTTGTTATTGTTAATAGTTGGTATATTAGAATATGAGATTTGAGTGGTTTAGTTTGCTTGAATGATGGACTTCATAAGGGCAAACTAAATGGTTTAGTAAGGGTAGGTACAAAACCGGGTAACGGGAGTACCTTATCCGTAGACCTTAAGCCTGGGTGACGGGTAGTGATTTATTAAACACGCAAACCGGTAATGGGAGCGTGAGTGTTGAAAATAAGGAACCCGGGAATGGGTCATCTTATTACGAACTAATATCCCGTTCGTATGGTTTTGGGTATAATGAATTAGAGGGTAAAGTTGGTTAAAAATGTTGAATAAATATATATATGTTGATTATGTATCCAATGATGCATACTCGTTACAAATTATGTTATGAAAATGTTAATAGTTGAAGACAGGAAATCATAAATCTCACTAGTAATTTTAGGATGTCCCGTATTATGTTTTGATGTTTAAAAGTGCGAAACTAGAACAAACGGGTCAAAACAGCAAGACAACAAAGATTTTGCTGCAGATGAGTCTCTGGCGGGCCGCGATAGCTTGGCCTGGTCTTACGCGGGGCGCGAGAGAGCTACCGTAAGCTACGGTAGCTACCGTAGCTTACGGTACTGACTAAATTTGTTACGCTGGTTCTCAACTGCCTTACGACAGCCTCACATTGCCCAGTGGCTACCGTAGCTTACGGTGGCTACCATAAGCTACGGTAGTGCCCAATCATTTTCGTTGAGTTTTGCTTATTGTGGCTAATCGAATATGTTTTCGAGCATGGTTTTCGATTTTGCTAATTTCCTAGAATCCTAATACTAATGTTTATTGAATTTTTTTGCCTTTAGGACGATGCAAGCATGTGGATGATGATCTAGTCATTGCTATCAAACTGAACACATTCAAGATCTTGTTCCGCTACTTTTGTTAATATTTGTAGTTAGTAAAACTTATGTAATTTAAGGAATACTTAGGTATCCTGATGTTGTTTTTGAACGTTTGTTAAACTAGTAATTACTAAACTAATGTTAATGTAAATGTTTTGGCTTAACGTTTATAAAGATTAGTTCTATTTTGTCTTTAGAATTTATATAAATAAAAATGAGTGTTACATCATGTGGAGGGTGTTCTTGTCATTTTATCTCCCTAGGGACTATTGTGTAAAACAACTTATACCAAGTGACTATTGTGTAAAAAATAAAAAAATTATTTAAATAAAACAAAATTCTGCCCTTTCTCTCTCCAAATCCCCGCCCCGCCCCTCTCATCATCATCATATCATCTTCCCTAGTCTCAAATCGTAACCCTAATTCTCGTCGGAAAAAGCTCATCAGACTAATACTCCATCCTCTATTTCAACTCTCTCTTTCTCTCTATTAGTTACCCCTATTTATTCATCTCATCTGCCCTAACCCATTATCACAAAAATAACATCATATTTGCCACACAAATGATAGATCAAAAATCAATGTTGAAGGTTGCTTATAACAAAAATCTATACAAGTAGAGGGTGTGCAACACAGTAAGACACTGATAAGTGATAAAATACACATATTTGTCCCGTGTAAATTGTATAATTTTTGTATAAGTTTGATTTGTTTTTATTTAGTTTTAGTGTTATATTATATTATTTGGTGTTGTGCCAGGTCCTGGTGCAAATGGAGCAAAAACGAGTGATATGGAAATGACCAGCCAGTTGGGCGGGGTGGAGTGCCAGTGACCGAAGTAAAATTGCAGCCATTTTCTGTGAGTGGGGCGATGCCACTATCTCTATTTTACAAGTTAGAGGGCTGCCACAAAATATATATATTTTGATCGAGAGAAAGGGCTAGGCCACATCAATATATAGTTTTATAGTTTTAGTTCATCTAATTTATTGGTGTTGGGCCGCATGAAGTTCGGGCTTAGGTTCCACGGGCCATGAATAAGCTGTCAGCCAAGCAAAGTTTACGTGACTTTGGACCATGAGAATAAATTTTTACATAATGTTAAACATCATAACCTCATTCTAATAATTCACATTGGGCCACAAAAAATGACTGTTTGGGGAAATCATAATTGCACGTGAAGGAACAGCATTATAATAGGAAAAAGGCTGCTGCTTTGTTATGCTATTGGGCCTTTAAATCAACATTAATCATACATATATGCGACTAGATCATTTGGGGACGCACACACATCAACTGGGACTTGCTGGACGAATTTTATAGGTTGATTTGCAAGAGGTTTTGGGCTTCGCAGGCCCATCACGGCACATGAGAGATTGATTATTCACGTGAAATTCCGGACAGCAAGGAATTCTTATTCCATATAATCAGCCAACTAAATCTTATATATTATCGACGGCTGAGAAAGGATATATTATTCCATACATAACATCAGACGGGGAGAGAGGGGAGACGCACGAAGATCATCAGGAACGAATTTTAAAGAAGATAATTTGCAAAGGGTTCAAGGCTAGAGAATCATTGGGATTAAAGTTGAAGGCTTGGAGATCAAGAATTTAACGGGTTCTATCTACTCGATTCTTTCTTGTTTGCTTAGTTCTTTATTTTTTTATGTCAATGAATTCAATATTTGAACCTTGGTTTATTATTTTTAAGACTATGTTTCTCGTCTAAAAACCTTTAACTACCTAGGCATGACAATGGTTTAATGAAAGTTTGGATTTTTATTCGGTTTTTAAGTGGTTTATGGATTTTCTTGTATTGTAACGGCTATGGAATTTTAACTTGGTGTATATGCATGCTTGATATTTGTTTTATCGCTGTTTATTGCTTCGTATAATCCTTGGTGACGGTCTTTATCACATAATAGGGTTGAGCTAGGGTTCTTGATTTAGGTGAGTGTCTATATCACGTAATAGATCATTAATCCTTTAGGGTGAAAACGATAAGTAACCTTAGAAGTAATATTCGGTAATTTAATAAAATCAAGTGTTCTGCTAATCTTGTCGCTGTGAGGCTCGAGGTTATTAATAGGTCTCGGTTTGGTTTATAGCTAGGTCTAAGAAATCGGTCTAGTCCTTAAACATTCTCTTGTCTATTAAACCAAGATTAAAATCCATAGTTGCCTTAAACTTTCGCGCTGTGAGGTAGATTGTCTTATTTAGGCACTTTCAAGAAACTAGAGGGCTGTGAGGAAATCTAGAAAACCGATAAGCGTAACAGCCTAGGTAGTGCCACAAGAATCACCTTGAGAGGGATTGAGGGGCTTAGTTGGTATCTTAATAGGTTTAGCATTTAAAGATCCCGGTTACATACCACAAAACTATCGAATAGAAATCCATTCTGAATTAAACTTGCATCTAGCCTAGGTAGTCTTCATCGCCACTGGTCAAAGCCTTTGTTCGAGTTCGTGTCTAGTCTTTTAGCATTATTTTAATATTTTATTTAGGACTTTTAGAAACCCCCCATTCATCAAATAAACAAATTAGTTAAGTCGTGTCAGTGTTAGTCTAAAAAGAGTCTTAGCGTAGTCATTAGAGTCTCGTGGGTTCGATACTCGGACTTACTTTAGCTTTACTACATTGATCGGTACACTTGCCGGTTGTGTGGTTTTAGTTTTAGATTGAGTCTAAGTTTATAAATTTAAAGCTTAGAGTGTCTAGATTAGGGTTAATTTTAGTTGTTTTTATCATGGTTGTAAAACAAGGTCTCCAAGGCCGAGTACTCCCCGAGTAGTCGCTACAAGGTAGGCTGCCGAGGCGACTTTCTTCAACTCCGACTAATTACTCGGAATCGATCAAATGTGGTCAACATTGGCCAAAATCGGATCTAGTAGGTCAATTCGGGCCGAGTTTGACTTAAAATAAAATAAAACATAATTTCAATGCCTTTCATATTAAAGAATGAATATCAATTTCATGTATTTTGTTATGAATATTAGTAAATTTATGTTATTTGACATATATTTCATTTCCAAAAACTAATTTCTTTATAATTTGGCATCTCCGAGTACTCCCCGTGTACTCTCCGCCTAGGCCGAGTACTCTCAACTCCCCGGTCGACCGACTAGGGAGCGCCTAGCGACTTTTACAACCATGGTTTTTATTAAACCACTTTTAGCACATCAGACACCCATTTGGGCATTTTTTTGTATAGTTCACCTTCAAACTACATATACACAGATGCAACATACAAATCATTTGAACTTATGTGAAACCCCTGGTGGCAGCATTGCCAAAAGGTACAACGAGAACGAAGGGGTGAAGGCGGTGGTCTATATTACCGGAGAAAAACCCATATATTTGGGTTGCCGGAAGTGGTTGTGACAAACATTAAGTGCGGGGGGGGGGGGGGGGGTGATGATGATGATTTTTCGCGACAAGTTTGGTTAAAGTGAAGGTTTAGATGAAGTTGAAGTGGTTGTGATGATGGTGTTACATGGTGGTTTAAGCGTGGTGGTGGGTCTAAGAAGTTTGGGGAAGATGGAGCTTGGTGGGGTTAGGTCTAAATGTGGTTATGTATATATTTACATAAATAGTTATTTTATTATTAAAATTGTGAAAGGACTAAATAGCCCTTATGTGCATTGTACAAGCCTTGATTTAACTAAAATTTCTAACTGGGTTTGGTTCAAAGGGCATATCGTGCAAGATTTTGAAACATTAAGGACAAAATTTGTCAACTTTTACGCCAAATAACACCGCTTGAATAGGGTACAAACATAAAGAACAAAACTTGTAATTTACTCTCTCATTTATATAGGATAGTTTGTCACATCAACAACTTAAAAACCATGCAATATGTTTGCATTTATTATAGTTTTTTTTTTATTTTTGAGTTAAATGCCATTTTAGTTCTTGTGGTTTGGATCATTTTGCTAGTTTAGTCCAAATGTTTCACTTTCGCTTGTGGGTCCAAAAATGTTTCACCGTTGCCATTTTAGTCCACTAGGTTAACGTCATCCATTTAACGAGAAGGGCAATTCAGTCATTTTATTTGTAATTCTGTTAACTAGAAGGATAATTCGACCATAGAAAATGACCGAATTGCCCTTCTCGTTAACAGAAAAAATGGATAAAGTTAACCCAGTGGACTAAAATGGCAAGGATAAAACCTTTTTGGACACACATGCGAAAAATGAAACATTTGGACTAAACTAACAAAATGGCTCACAGGACTAAAATAACATTTAACTCTTTATTTTATTTACGAGGGCCGAGCATCTCCATCACTTACCAATAAACCTAAGTTGGGCTATGGATCCGGTTTATATTGGGCTAGGAACCCAGTTTAACTGAACCGCCACAGGCCCATATACCAATTTGAAACCAAAACCCGGTCTAATCTTCTCTTCACCCTCCATTATCCCACTCCCTGTGGATAACCCTCAAAACATCCGATCACTTCACACACTCAAACCTTCACGAACTCGCACATTAACAGTAAAATCATCCCAAAACCCCACTCAAAAATGTCAATTTCAGCATCTTTAGCAGCACCCATGTTTCCGTTACGCAATTCTTCCTCAATTTCTTCCACACCCACACTTTCTGCTCTACATTTTCTCCCAAATGCCTCATCAACCTCCAAGATTCAGTTTCAGTTTCAATTTCAACCAACTCGTTCTTCTACAACTAGAGTTTTTGCAGCCCCTGAAACTTTGGAACAAACCCTGGTATCATTGAATTAGAGTGTGGTGTATGGTTTTTTTGTCCAATGTTGTGTTAGTCATTTTGTTTGTATTGATGGGATTTTGTTCGTTTTTGCTAGATTGAGGAAGCTGAATCGTCGACTGTGATTGCGGGTTCTGATTCAGAAAAGGTATTATTTTTGCTGCCTGCTGTTCTTACTTTGATTTGTAGAGGATTCAGTGCATTGTGGATTTGATAAAGAATGCAGTTAGTTATTTAACTGTCTAATTGTGTAGAAATTGTGGTTAATGTAAGAAAACAGTCCCTATTGCTTTTGGTTTATTTGAAAATTCGGGTTGGGTTTGCTTTAGAGTAAAAAATGAAATGCAAATGTGTCGTATTTGTTCGGTGTGATGGGATTAGGGGATTAGACCTTGAGTTTTTCAGCACTAGGGTGGTGTTTGGATATGTATGTAGTTGCAAAAATCAGTTTTGAGTGTTTGGGTAAAAGGGGTTGTGATTTTCTGATTATTTAGGGTTAATATGATCAAACGTGGAGGCAGATGCAATGAGAAAACAGAATATTGGGATAATTTTCGAAATACTTACTTTCGGTTCTGTTTATCTGATTCTGATTGTTCAAGTTGCTATAATCACTTTCAAAATGTACATTCTAAATCCACCTAGGTGTATGTGTTACATTTAAATTTTCAAACTTTGGCATTAGCTCATTCTTGGTTTAAAAAAGCGCGCCTAGGCGACCTAAGGCGTAAACCAAAACGCCTTGTGTGACATAAGGCGCAACAAAAGGCACAGGTGTGGCACGCTTTTTAGGCTAAAATTTGACCTGAGGCGCAGGTGAGGCGCGCGCCTTTTGTACATGGGGTGTTTCTATGCAGCTGAGTGTTGTACAACAGGCTTTATATGCTGTACATTTCTGTTTTTTTTCATTTTAAAACATATATAAAGCTTAATTTTAGCTAAATCACTTTGCGCCTTGCGTACGAAAAGCTCACCACTTTTGCGCTTTGCGCCTTGGTTTTAGACCTCGTCGCTTTTGTACGCTTCCTGCTTTTTTAAACCAAGAGCTCATTGCTATTCCATTATCTGTACTGTAACTTGACATGTCAATGTCACCAAAAATGTTGTATGCTGCCTGGTAAGATGAAGATTATCAGCAAGTAATGACTTAAACGATTCAACAAAAGCTGCTTCATTTAGCAAGTGGCTCATGTTTTGATCGTCGTGTGCATAATGTCATAGAAGCTTAAGGATTTTATCGTTTGTCAGGTAGCACCAAAACAGAAAATCAGGATTAAATTGAGGTCATACTGGGTGCCTTTAATTGAAGATTCATGCAAGCAGATCATGGATGCTGCTAGAACTACAAACGCAAAGACGATGGGGCCCGTTCCACTGCCAACAAAGAAGAGAATATATTGTGTGCTTAAATCTCCTCATGTTCACAAAGATGCAAGATTTCACTTTGAGATCCGAACCCATCAGCGGCTCATAGACATTTTACACCCGACTGCACAAACCATCGACTCTTTGATGCAGCTCGATCTTCCTGCTGGTGTTGATGTTGAGGTTAAGCTTTAAAAACATCTTTGAAGTTCCTTTTTTGCTATGAGATGCTTCTAGACATTTTTGTGTATTAAATATGTTACTTGTAATTGTTGATTAAAGGGATGATGCTTGGTAAAGTAGTTTGTAATTGCTTGATCTTGAAATTATGGTTTATATTGTGGTATGCGCATATAATGTATATATGTGTGGGCCATCGGGGGGCAAAAGTGAAAGTGCACTAATTTTAACGTTATTTTACTAATTTCGTGAAAATAACGTTAAAAGCAAAGTTGAGGACGGTTAATCATGTATCATGTGGTGACATTGATAGCTGAAAGACAAAATGGTACATGCACTAATCGATCTTTATCCCTATGTGCCTTATGTCCAAGGCTTGATGCAAATTACTATCGATCCAGGGGTCTCACTGGAAGCAGCCTCTTTATTCCTACGGGGTAGAGGTAAGACTGTCTACATCTTACCCTTCTCAGACCCTACCTTTGCTTTACTTTGCTATTGGTAGGATTTACTGAGTATGATGATGATGAAGAAGAAGTTGGATTTTAGACCACAGGTGGAGTGTCTTATATTAACATGAAGGTCATATAATTAATTATATTAGAAATATATATGGTAAAAGACAATCATCATCTTATGTTATGTTTTTTAACAATTTTTTTACTCCTAGATACCACCTAATCAATTTGTATCTTTATGGATTTTAACACACATCACATTTGTGAGGGACAATCATCAATACCGCGAGACTACAAGACCACGGGCAACTTATGTTATGTACACCTCTTTTTAGGAAAATGGGTCCGTGTACCCAAGGTTAAAAAAATGCATTGAAAGGGCTTAAAAGTGCAGCAAAAGGCCTTTAAATTGCTATGACGTTACACATAAAACTTAATCTCGGGTTCTTCCTCGAACGCACTCCCAAACCCAGTTATGATTTTTTCCCGTGTCTGAGGAATGTTTTCAACTACCTGATCATTATGGACTTTGTGGATGAAACCTGGGATTGGGAGCATCTCTTTGCCTCGGACATTGCATACTTTCCTTAATGAGACGGTTGAATAACTTCTACTGTCTCTCCATCTGAATGGGATATTCTCCACTTGAGTGGGATCCTTGATCATACACCAACCTGTGTTTGTGTAAACCCTTGCTCGATCTTGATAGCGCAATAGAGAATATTTATGTGATCATTTGAGTCAGAAGATTCGTCGAATTTGATTATAGTTGACGATGTTTTTAACTTCCAGGAAATATCACACCGAGTATCCTAATAGTGAACTTGAATCTGGAAACTATGGAGGGGCTGATATGATGATGTGAACTCATTTATCAATATGGCCAGTTGGGACGGCCACTTGTAAGGGGGGCATAGGGCTTTGGTTGAGGACTGTGGTTTACCCATGTGACATTTGAGTCGCAACGAAACAGACAACCATGTTTTGTGGTGTTAAAGGAAGTTCACACAAGCATGAAGGGTGATTTTCTAACGCGAAACTAAGACTGCGCGTTGTGGTAAGGGTGAGCGACCTGGCGTGAGCCACATTAGTAGGTGAGCACTAGCGAACACGACAACGAGGTGGTAGCTTGGGCGAGCATGATCGCTCAGGTGAGCGTGGTAGCCTGGGCGAGCGGGTGTTTTGGGGTGTGGTAGCTTGGGCGAGCAGAGGTTAACCACAACAGGCTCAAGTGAGGGGAGGCGCGAGTGAGCAAGGTGATGAGTAGGCGTCTAGTCAGCGTCATGTGTCGCAATATTAGAGAATAAATCCGGGTTGTTAAGTGAGCGACAACGGGTAGTCTAAGGTTGAAAAGAGGGGTGATGATTATGAGGGAATACCCCCATGAGAGGTTGCTTATTTGGCGGGAAATGGAGGGTACTTAAGTTGCATGGGGAGTGATAAACAAATTTGTTTGCACATATGACATATCTGGTATGTTCTTTCTTACGTTATATGCCTGTTTTAAAATGATTCCAGTAGTCAGTATTGTTAGGATTTAGGCATCAACTTAAGGTAGACCTGTGAAACCAGAGGGATAAAACTTAAAAGTGTATGCTGATCCCACATTGGCTGAGTGAACTATACAAAGATGAGGGACAGTCTATTTAAACAGAGGCCCAAGAAGAGGAAAGCATACCTTTCTCGGCCTTTTGGCTAAGATCAAGTGTAGTATCTGTTCTTATCAGTTTAATATCTGATATGTGGGTCATCGGCTCACTCGATATTAATCTTATTTTTTATGGGGAAATGTCCATTACAATAGCTTGCTATTGGGGCCTTTGAATGTCGCCTTGGTGTTGCACTACTGCCTTGGCTTGGCACACCCCTCCAAACCTTAGTTAAGAATTCATAACCAAAATGCTCAAAACAATTGTAGAATGCTGCAACCCAAGGTTCTGTTTTATGGTAGTTGTAAAATCATCTCAAGTTCAAAAATCCACTTCAAATAGCTAAACAGTGTTGGGTTTTTTTTGTCTTTCTTTTCCCTCATGCGTGGTCATAGGTAAGCTTTTTAGGTAAATAATCATCAATTCTATTGCAATGGTATGCATAATATTCAATACAGTGATGTAATTTAAACTTCTTTAGGATAAGTATTATCATGTTTTTGGACTCAACAAAAATAACGTACTCCTTAATTAAAAGCTTAATTAGCTTATCCTCATCCCTTATCTCTTAGTTGCTTTTCAACATAATGATAATGGTATTATTTATAATTTCATTATGTTCTTATGAATGCGGAGCCTGTGGACTCTGTTTATACTCTTAATGGTGCAGGCGAGGTGCCTGTGTATGAAGAGTTTTGATATTTAAATTTGAACAGACATGTCACGGGTGTAGCATAATAGCATATATTGAAAAGGTCTTCAAATAAGCAATTCCACCTTGCTGTCAAAACGTTTTACTTATAAATGGATAGTGATTTTATCTACCCTTTAGCTGACATGTCACAGGTGTAGTATGGGGCAAAAAGGCTTTATAAGTAAATGGATGGTAATTTAATCTACCCTTTAGCAAATTTGGATATCTGAATTCATCGATAATAGTTCACAGGTGATAGTTTCTGTTTAGCCAACACAATAGTTATCAGAGTTAGAAAGGATTGGTTTATTAATAAGGGTGTAAGCAACATTGAGTTTGAGTTTGAATCAACAACTTTGAGGGTGAGGTAATGGATTTGGCTTGTAGATATGACTAAAGTGACTGGCACAGGATTTAGGCATTGATTGACAATTAGACATTGCTTTATGGTATTACACCCTGAGTCCCTAAGAAATGAAAACCATAGGTGAAATAAGTCTGTCACAATCCCACATCTGCTGAGTCAACTATACAAAGATGAAGGGACTGCCTTTAAAAACAGCGGCCCAATAAAAGAAAAAGCATACCTTTCTCGGCCTTTTGGCTAAGATCAAGTGTAGTATCTGTTCTTATCAGTTTAATATCTGATATGTGGGCCATCGGCTCACTTGATATTAATCTTATTTTTTATGGGGAATGACCCATCACAATAGCTTGCTATTGGGGTCTTTGAGCGTCGCCTTGGCGTTGCACTATTGCCTAGGCCTGGTGCACCCCTCCAAACTATAGTTAAAACCTTTTTATTTTTCAACCAATAAAAAGTTAAAAGCTTTTTATTTTTGAACCACGAAATAGTTCTGATTTTTTTCAAATTTTATTGGTCTTTTGAGTTTTGAGCGTAGCTAGCTTTGGTCATGCAGGAGAGCCTATGCCTGGTGCGTTAGTTTTCATATTAGTCATGTGTCGACACAGATTTATTACTCAAATCAATAAGAAAAGATAGTACACAGATTTATTACTCAAATCAATAAGAAGAAGAAGAAGATGAGAAACACAGAGAGGAAATGGGAAACTAGAACAGATCACTCATAAACCCATTCATGCCCACACACACGTTCTACCCGTGCTTATAACGTCTGATGGTCCATTCCATCCATTTACTTGTTGGGCTTTTACTAACTTTTGAACTGGGCTGCTTGTTTGGGTCCATTTGGTGTTATAGATTTAGCCACAATATTTACCAGTGGACTTAACGTTGGGAAATTGGTACTGCAGAGTTTTCCCTAATTGATGCGTGTAAAAGATAATTTTGCTTGTCTGCTAATGTTCAATAGTTAATGGTAATATCATAATTTTCTTGTATTTTCATGCATGTCTAGCACTTGAGTTTGTGGTTTCTGTATTTACTCTTGCCAACGATACAAATGGTGCAAGTGTGTCAAAATGTTCTGCTAAGGATGATTGGTTTTCGGGATTATTGGATACAAATGCCTGGCAGGTCTATCCACTTTTATAGCAAATTTGGATATCTGAGCTCATTTTTAACAGTTCCCAAGTGATAGTAGTCATATAACCAACACATAGCTATTCAGTATTAGAGATACAGAATTTAGTTTATATGTAAGAGAGTGTGAGTTAGCAACATTGAGCTCCAAACATCAATTTTCAGGGTGAGGTTACGGATTACGCTTGTTATACAGTGAATCCAGTCAGGTACATTTAGAAAAGGATCTCAAAAGTCTAGTATTATCAGGATTTAGGCACTAATCCATACTTGTTTATGGTATTAAAATCCAGAAAAATAGAAACACAAAAAGGAAAAAAAGGACTCTCATAATCCCACATAGGCTGAGTGAACTATACAAAGATGAAGAGACAGCCTATACAAACAGAGGCCCAAGAAGTGGAAAAGCATACCTTTCTCGGCCTTTTGGCTAAGATCAAGTGTAGTATCTGTTCTTATCAGTTTAATATCTGATATGTGAGCCATCGGCTCACTCGATATTAATCTTATTTTTTATGGGGAAAGGCCCATCACAATAGCTTGCTATTGGGGTCTTTGAGCGTTGCCTTGGTGTTGCACTATTGCCTAGGCCTGGTGCACCCCTCTAAACCATAGTTGAAATTTTCTGGTTTTGATGTTTCTATTGGTTTGAAATGAAAGGTTTGAATAGAAGGTTAATATTTCCTTTTTGTATATATACTTTGCAAGACATGGAAAAAGCTTTCACAAGGGACCTGCAGGTCTGGTACATTTTTTTTTGAACGGCAAACTTGACCACTGGAGTATCATCGTGCCACCAGCGGAACCACCCGGTCATATCCATCTCCACTAGGCATAAACCCAATAAAAATATAAGACATGTACCAGGCTTGCAACATTAGGAGAGTGGCATTTATATTGGATGCGACCACTAAGGACATATGTCACATACATATGGAGGATGAGCAATATGAAGTTGTTTATACTAACTATAGCTATTTGAATCGAAGGACAAGCGATGGAGAAGACGGTAGCTTTCAATGATATTAATGGTGACTTTGCCATGTTCTTTCTTGTTATTTTTCCAGATCAAAGTTTAGAAGCTATAATTTTTCGTAACTGATATTAACCTAGTTTAGGGTTCTTTAAGCGTCACGCTGGTCTGGTGTTCCCCTCAAATGTTAAACTTTCAATTTATCTTCTCATCATCTTGTTATTTTTGGCTAGACACACTTGTGTAAAACCAATGATAAGTTACAAAAAATCAACCAAATTTTATCTTTTTAAGTCAGCATGTCAGAAAAAAAGTCAACATGGTCAGTTTACAAAAAAATTAAAATAAACAAATCACACTTTCAGATTTACTAAAGTTAAGCCAAAATAATTGTTTTTATCTGTTTAAACCAATAAAAAAAAGGGTAGTTGCACGGTACCCCTGACCGCGGAAGGGATCTCCCTTCCCAGTTCACCACCCGACAAGGATCCCTGGCGGCAAATACCCATAGCCATCAAAGAGGGGTAAGAAACATGTTTCGAACCCGAGACCTCGAGTGTCCTCGGTCCGGCTTAAAGCGGGTGTCGGTGGCCACCAAAGTGGCACTAATGGGAATTGAACTTGGGTCTCCATTGGAGAACCCAAGTCACTCCACCACTAGGCCACTTGTGGTGGTTTGTTTAAACCAATCAAAGTAAAACCGAAATATGTAAAATGTTCGAACTAGGATTTGGAGGGGTGCGCCAGGCCAAGGCAGAAGTGCAAGACCAAGGCGACGCTCAAAGACCCCAATAGCAAGCTATTGTGATGGGTCTTTCCCCATGAAAAATAAGATTAATATCAAGTGGGCCGATGACCCACATATCAGATATTAAACTGATAAGAACAGATACTACACTTGATCTTAGCCAAAAGGCCGAGAAAGGTATGCTTTTTCAATTCTCAAGCCGCTGTTTATATTGTCCGTCCCTTCATTAATGCATTCTTCACTTAGCAGATGTGGAATGTGCCCAACTTTTTTGTTTTCTAGCACTTAATACCATAAAGTAATGCAGATTAATGTCTAATAGGTAATAAACAAGTCTTTTACGACCATAAATGTGTTCATCAGCTGATTGACATATGTCATATGGTGCAGTTTCTAATTTGCACTGCACTCACTCGACCCATATACTTGTTGGTAGGTATGATCCACACTTTGAAAGTGTTCAAAGTTTCTGTTAATTGTCATGCATGATAAGTTACTATATTGAATCATTGATTAACATCAGTTAGATAATGCCGCATCATGAGCGTGCTAGAACCTGACAACAATGTTGATGAGTCAAGGAAGCAAATTGTATCTCTATGTAAGGTAAAATCACCGATGCCTTCAGGCTTTAACTCACATTATAAACATGTGTGTTTATCATTCAAGGATGACAGCATCTCTTTTGAAATACAAAAAGGATAAGTCATTTTATGCTTAAAACTGCAAGATGTTTCCACTCCTGATTAATAAGAGCAAAAAATTGATCAAATTATTGGATAACTAAAATTGGGCATGAGTCCAAGGTTTCATAGAGTGTGATAAACTTTCATATAGAAGGGCAATATAGTCATTTTATGCTTAAAATTGCAAGTCTATAACTCTCTTTTTGAAGTTCAAGTAGACTCATACTGTAGGAAATGATAAGTCTCTCACTATATCTCAACAAATTACAATGGGTACATATATAAGGACAATGAAATAATGAAGAATTAATAACAACATAAATGATAGTAAATGAAATAATTATAAAGAGTTATGAAGACTCTTGAGATGACGACTCTTGAGATGACGACTCTTGAGATGTTGTAGAAGTTAATAGGTTGTTATCCCCCCTCAAGCGAGACGGTGGTAGACTGATCCGAAGCAATGAGCGGAAACTTTCGAATTGCGGTTTTGGCAAACTTTTTGTAAAAATGTCTGCCACCTGAAGCTTGGATGGAATGAACTTGGTGAGTAACTTACCCGAAGCAACAAGCTCTCTAATGAAGTGATAGTCAAGTTCCAAGTGTTTAACCCGCTTGTGAGCAACTGGATTCTGAGTTATAAAGAGTGCACTCTGGTTATCACATAGAAGCGTTGGGCACTTTGTAGGTAGGACACCAAGTTCACTTAGAAGATGAGTTATACCAATAATTCCTGCTGCCGTATTAGCCATGGCCCGATTCTCAGATTCACAACTTGAGCGGGACACAGTTGGTTGTTTCTTTGAACTCCAAGACACAAGATTGCCTCCAAAGAAGATAGAATAACCATAGGTGGACCTCCTTGTTTCTAGACACTTGGCCCCATCCGCATTAGAGAACCCAAGTATGTTAACGTTGGTTGGTTTGTGTCACACCCCGATATTTCCACGTATTACCGGTGGGCCCGTTGGGGAGTATCGTGACGTAGTTGATATCATCATAGTCAAACAACACAATTTTAATATGCACAATGGAAGCAAAAGACAGGTTTATTTCAACCGAATAAATTGTAATATTAAGTATCACAAAACAGTTGAAACAGATCAACAAGCGGATCAAATAAAAAGGAAAGGTAGTTCAACAGATTTAAATGCATCCAAGCTTGCGAGACTCGTATTGATGCTAAGGAGAGGCCAGCCTATTTCGAGTAGTACCTGCACTTAACCTTTTTGGGAAAATACGTCAGTTTACACTGGTAAATACAATTAACTGACTCATTTTGAAAAGGTTTAGGAAATTGATTTGAATGCACAAGGCACAAAACATTTATAACTTGGGATAATTATTTATATATAAACTTGTAAAAGAATTACATGTTCGTTATACGTTCAGTAGCCTGGATTTGACGCCGGGTTAAAGATTAATAGACACACCACATGATATAGTCCTGCGGCGGGTTATTCCCGTATCCGGCGGTTATACCTTATTATTTATATATGCACTAGCGGGTGTACGCCTACACCCGCGTGCTAAGGTCGTGGCCATTTCTTAAAATGATGCCAAGGATATCCGGGACATGGTCATTAACCCCCAAAGGCTTTAAACAAACAAAACAATTTAAACGGGTCATTTCAATAATTTAACCTCCATACGATTAAAGATTCAATGCCCGACCAAGCGGTATTTTATATACCGTACCCCAAGCCCGTATAAGGGAAAATAAGTTAAAAGTATTTACCTTTGCAAGTAATAATCACAAATAGCAAGTGCACGTAGCTTTTACCGGGTCTCCTATTCTGGAACAAAGGTTTATAATAACCTATTAGATTTCTAACGGGCCTTTAATTAAGCCTACACTTAGACCGGTTAGTTTTAAAGGAAGATACGGTTCAAACGCACGATTAAGCGAAGACCGGATTAGAATGTGATTTAGTCCTGACAAGTTTGAAGACTTGTATAATATGGGTAAACTAAACACATTCTGGATTTTGAGGTGAAAATGATAGGGTTTGACCCGTTTCGGTCAATTTATGCAAACTAGTTACATAAACCGAACCGGACGCGAATAACGCATAACGGGTAACCAAATGAGTCATGAACAGGTTTCCTAAGTTAATATGTTTTAAATATGTTGTGATATCAGTAGGATACCTTTCATTATGCCCAAAATGAGTTTAATCTCAAATTAAGGCCCGTAGGGGTATTTTGGTCATTTTAAAGATTATAAAAGAGATTAAATGTAATTCAGAGATTCGGGTCTGAAATAATCAGTAAAAATACATAATTTAATAGGTTATATCAGTTGGTGATAAGTCTTATATGACAAGAATGGTTTTAACCCATTCTATGTGTTTAGTACGAGTAAAAAGTCGTTTAAAGCGATTTCCGGGTTATAACAGGAAATCTGAGTTTTCCGATCAGGTTATAACGTTCAAAATATTTCATATATCATATAAAATCAGTAGCCAAAGATTTGGCATTAACTTGTTATGTAAAACTCATTTTATAAACGAAAAGGGTATAATCGGTAATTACCGAATCAAGGTAATAACCCTATATTATGATCAGTTTAAAAATAATTAAAAATTTTCAAAAATCCCAAAATATTATATTACATCAGTGGGTAAAAGGTTTGGTGTCAAAAATTGGGTTTAGATAGGCTTTATGCTAATTGCGCCGTTTAATTAAACAAAAAGCTTTCTAATTACGCTATTGAGCATAACTCCTAATCTAGACCTCAAACTGATGTGAAATTTTAGGGACATGTTTATAAATCAGTAACAAAGATTATTGTCCTCTCACATTTCCAAAATTCTTGTTTTAAGGTCAAATGGGCATTATGGTCAACATTAAGCGATTAACGGAAACGTGTAAATGAATCGGACAATCAACGAGCCAATCACAGAGGGTTATACTATCATATAACCTGGTCCTAATGAAGCTCTTAGGAATTTCTAAATCATGCTACTACGGGTCAGAACTGAAAGTCAAAGCAGTGGTCAAAGTATGCGACTTTCGGTTCCGAACCGGTCCTAAACTGAAAATTGTCGGGTCGGACATGCTTAGACATGTTCTTGTATTGATTACCAAGTTATATGAGTGGTAAAACAGGTTACATGCCTTCTACATGCTAATCGTGTGTTAATTTGAAAATTAAGTTTCTGTTGACTTTTTCGGATTAAGTTTGACCCGACATTTGACCTAGTTAGAGCGGGAATCAGAGGGTGCCCTTTTAAGGGTGCAATGCCCACATAATTACCAACTTATAACTACTTTCAATTTGACTAATCACTGGACCATTAGTGATTAATCGTTAAGTCAAACCTTAATTACGACGGTTTTACTTTAAGCAAGTTAACTAAGTAAAACACGATTAAGGAAGGTTAAGGAAGCTTACCAAGGTCCTATGCACGACTAGTGATGTTTAGGGAAGGCTCTTGTGCTCCAGAAATGATCAGAAGTGAAGTTTGAATGCATGATCAAAAGTTGCAACATTGAAGTCTTTATATAGTGCTTTTGATTCATCATGATCATGACAAAAAAGCCTATGAGGGGATCCCTGATCAATTACAAGTGTCCCTAGAGCCTAAAAACAAGTTTGTGCAGCACATGGTATTGAAAACTAGTGATTTAAGTCGGTTAAACTTGCTGAACAGACACCTGTGGGTGTTTCTGATGCTGGCGATCGCATACGGACCGTAAGCAGGGAGACTTGCGGACCGTAAGAGACTCTTACGCACCGTAAGACTTTGTCTTTGCGGTCCGTAACAGACCCCGGATTAATTTGCCCAGTTGCTATCTTACGGACCGTAAGGTGGATCCTTTGCGGTCCGTAAGCCTTCATCAGAAAACAAAAATTTGTAAACTTTTAAGCTTTGACCATGCAACTTTACAACTTCGAATTGAGGCCTTTATTATCAGTATGGGACCACTTGATCATGGCTGAACAGTTATGACAACCTTGCCATGCTTTAAAACTGTCTTAGATTCTTTTGAGAGGGGTCATGAAGGATGGTTTGTCGTACACATTCTCATAAGATTCCATCTTTACATTTTGAATCAATTATTACTAGTATTAACCAGATTTGAATGTATATCAGATGTTTATAACAAAGGTTAAGGTTTGGGATTTATACATAGGTCGCTCAGAGGTATTTATTAACATGTCGACGCTTTTAAATCCTACCTTACATCTTGTAACTTGATCCGAAATTTATGACACATTTATCTTATGTGACACGTGTCTTTATTTTATTGGACATAAATTTTCGAGGTGTTACAGTTTGGTAAAATTGAGCCCATATGATATCGTGCCTTTAACATATCTAAGGATGCGTTTGACTTCTTGAAAATGTTGTGTTGTTGGAGCATGTAAAAATTGACTCAGTTGATTCACGGCATATGAAAGATCAGGACGAGTGATAGTTAAGTATTGTAGAGCATCAACTATAGATCGATAAAAAGTCGGATCGTGGTACGGGTCACCCGTTGAGGTAAACGAGACCGTGGATGAGAGAGGTGTAGTCGCCGGTTTTGCATCCATCATACGAGCTCGTTCAAGCACTTCAGTAGTGTATTTTGCTTGATGTATAAACAAACCTTGATGCATGTGAACAACCTCAAGGCCAAGAAAGTAACTAAGTTCACCCAAATCTTTAAGTGCAAACTCAGTGTTGAGACCTTTAATAAATTCCTGTAGTTTGTGTCCTTGATTACCTGTCACAATAACATCATCAACATATACAAGAACATACATAGCACATGAGCCTTTGTTAAAAATAAACAAAGACGGGTGATGTGTGCAAAATGCAACATATAAATTTTATCAATTGTGGCATAAAACTAACCCTTTTTTAGTACTAATGTTGGAAAAAGTGTGCTTTTGTCTTCCTTTTGTATTTTCAGGATTAAATGAGCTCAAATCAACAAAAGAAGCAAAAAGACATCAAAATCTAACATAAATACAAGAAAAGGAACAAGACGTGACATGCCCGACCCCACAACAACATCTTCCCAAGCAAAACAAGACAACAGAAGACTGAACACGCCCCGTGCTCAGCAAGCACGGGGGCGTGCCCAAGTGTCAGCAGAAAAGACAAAGTGGTAGAAGCTTCTATTGCCCACCACGGGGCCGTGCTCAGCGGACACGGGGCCGTGGTCAACTATAAGATTCGCACAATCTAGCAAATCTTCATAGTACAAAGATTCTTCTGCACACACGGGGTCGTGCTCAGCGGACACGGGGGCGTGGTCAACTAATAAGACAAAGCTGCATTAAATGAAGAAAGAGAAGGATGAGGACACGGGGCCATGCCCACTGGACACGGGGCCGTGCCCGAGCTTCTGTTCAGCCTATAAATAGGAGTGCTTGGCTCAAGCTCAAACCATCCCTTGGCACACCACCTCTCTCACACTTCACCCACCACCCACCTCCACCATAACACCATCATCCACCACCATCATCCATTGTCCATCATAGAGTGTGTGAGTCATCTCGGGATCCAAGATTGATCGTAAGAGTTCTTGACAATCAAGGCCATGCTTGCCTAAGTCTCTTACATCACTTGGTGAAGACAAAGTGTCTAGTGTAATACTTTTTATTTTTAATCTTTTCGCACTTTTTACTTGGTTTTGTATTAATGACTTTAATAACTAGTTTCTTATGTTGAAGGTGATCTTTCCTTATCGTTTGTCCGTGGTATCTTGGCATTATTTTACTGTCTATATAAAATAAAAGATTTTCACCATTCATATCTCCACGGTCTATATGGAGGTATGTTGGCTACCTGGTCGGGGGTTAAGGGAACGGTTTGGTAACGGTCTTGCCATTGTTCAGCGTTTAGAGGTCCTGCAATGGACCTGGGTCAAATTTAGTAGGACCTCCTTCAATACTTAATGGTATTGGATGGCGGGGGTCCAAACTCTTTGATCCCCTCATAAGTTAACTACTATTAATACTATAACCCGGCTATTTAGGACTGTATCCCTGCTGACTCAGACTACTTAGTCGAGGGTAACGTCACCTCCAAAAGAGGGGCCTACCATAATTTGCATTAATAACTTAATTAATTATCTTCCAATAATCCACCCTTTTAGGATTGTATCCTTGCTGACTCAAACTACTGGGGTGAGGGTAACGTCACCTTCAAAAGAGGGGCCTACTACAATAACTAAGATAATCTCTTAATAAGTGCAAAAGTGCGGAAATAATCAAAGGTTACACTAGATACGAGTCGGAACCAAGTGATTCATCTTGTCTATCTGTTTTTACTTTTATTTTTGTTTTCAGCATTTTAGTTAGTTTTTATTTTTCTTAGTTAAAACTTTTTTTCTAAACCTTTTGATTTGATTAGACGTTGAGGATAAACCGGTACTAAAAGCTCTTGTGTCCTTGGACGACCTCGGTATCTTACCAACACTATACTACGCTCACGATGGGTGCACTTGCCCATATGTGTGTCTAGTGTTAGTAAATATCGTGTTTTATAAATTTAAAACTTGACTAAAAAGTGTTAAAGGGGCTTAAAATATACACCTAATATATATAACACTCGACTACGCATCAAGTTTTTGGCGCCGTGTTTTTATTTTCTGAGTTACAGAGAGCTGAGCACGGGGCCGTGTCGGTGCAACACGGGGCCGTGTCCAACTCCTAGTAACAGGGATCCGGAAAACAATAACTGTACCTCCGACCATGGGCCGTGTTCACTGAGCACGGGGCCGTGGTGATCATTCTGACCAACGTTCTTTTCTGTTTTTATTGCAGGACTTGGAATCCAGGTGCCACATTTGAACTTCCTACGTAGTGCATGAGCTCCAGTTCTAGTAGAGACATAAAAGAACCTCTCGAAGAACCCGAACGCTTTCTCAGAAAAAGACTTAAAGCTAAAAATCAAGAGAAAGTTTTGGGGGACCCACTTCCAATGGTGGACCAACGTACCCTCTTGGATTACCTTCGGCCCACCGTGGGTAATCTAGGCGCCGCTATCAATGCGCCAAATGTCGAAGCCAATAACTTCGAACTTCGACCACACTTGATACAAATGCTCCAAAACTCCGCAACCTTCCATGGGCTTGCGGACGAGGATCCCCATCTACATATTACTAATTTCTTAGAAAATATGTGATACCTTTCGGATCAATGGAGCATCAAATGACGCCATCCGCCTTCAAATGTTTTCATTTTCGCTAAAGGACCGAGCTAAAGCTTGGCTCAACACCCTCCCAGTTGGCTCGGTAAACACCTGGGATGAACTAGCCCAAAAGTTTCTATATAAGTATTTCCCTCCTGCTAAAACGGCTAAATTAATTACTGAAATTAATACATACTCACAAGAGGACGGGGAATCCTTATATGAAACTTGGGAAAGGTTCAAGGAGCTACTAAGAAAGTGTCCTCATCACGGTCTAGCGGTGTGGCAACAAGTATCCACTTTCTACAATGGGTTGTTGCCACACACAAGACAAACACTTGATTCTAGCTCCGGGGGACTTTTAGGTAATCGTCGCCCAAATGAAATATACAATCAAATTGAGGAAATTGCTCAAACCAATTTTCAGTGGCACACTCCCCGAGGCAATAAGTCTATTGCCACGGGCGCCCATAAGGTTGATGAAAGCACTTCTTTACAAGCCCAAATCGAGGCCCTTTCTTCAAAGATAAAAAAATTAGAAATGACAAAAACGACATCGGTTATGGCTTGTGAAGGGTGTGGTGGACCACATGAAAATTGGAGTTGTATGAAAGAAGTAGATGATCAAACAGAAACGGTAAACTACATTGATAACAGACCTAGGCCGTCGGGTCCTCCAACGGGTACCTACAACCAAGGATGGCGTAATCACCCAAACCTTGGTTGGAGAGATCCCGGCAATAGTAGTAACCAACAAAACCAACGAACTAACTTTCAACAACCACAAAATTTTTCTCAACAACAAGGTGGAAGAGAAAGGCTTGAAGATACTATATCTCGCCTCATCTCCGACACCGAAAAGAAAAACTCGAATCGATTTCAACAATTGGAATCGAATTTTAGAAATCAACAAGCTAGCATTCAAAACGTTGAAAAACAATTAAATCAACTAGCTAAAAATTTCTCCGAGAGACCACAAGGCGCGTTACCAAGTAATACCGAAACCAACCCATAGGCGCAAGTACACCTCATCACACTGAGAAACCGAACCGTGGGTCCCGAGGATGCCCCATTACCACCGGTTGAAAGTCAACTCAGCTAAAGCACCACTTCACCCACACCTCGACCAGAAACGGCTTCTTCACCAATTCAAGAGCCCACCAAGGCTCCTCCAATTCCGTACCCCGGTAGGTTAAATCGTCAAAAGACCGATGAGCAGTTCGCAAAGTTCGAAAATTTACTAAAACAATTGCATGTTAATATTCCTTTTATTGAGGTCCTAACCCAAATGCCTAGGTATGCAAAATTCATAAGGGATTTCCTCACTCACAAAAGGAAAATTGAATCATTGCAATTAGTTAACTTAGGCTAAGAATGCTCCGCCTTAGTACTCAACAAACTTCCACAAAAGAAAATCGATCCCGGAAGCTTCACAATTCCTTGCTCGATTGGGGAATCCCCCGTTCGTAATGAATTAGCCGATCTTGGGGCTAGCATTAACCTCATGCCCACATCGATGTTCAAACGACTCGGCCTAGGAGCAACAAGCCCTACAAAGATGAGCATACAACTCGCCGATAGATCCGTCAAATTTCCACAAGGTGTCACTGAAAACCTATTGGTCAAGGTTGACAACTTCGTCTTCCTAACCGACTTTGTCATCCTAGACATGGAAGAAGACACCGATGTCCCTCTCATCCTCGGGAGGCCATTTCTAGCCACCGCCCAAGCAGTGGTGGATATTAATGAAGGAATGTTAACATTGAAGTTTGGGGACAAGGAAGTAAAGTTTGAATGTGGAAAGAGAGTAGAGGACGAAGACCCGGTCAACTACATGAAGGTCATAGACTCAAGCTTGGATGACGCTCTCCGACGGTGTAACATGGGATGCAATACATCCCACTTGGGTAACATATGACCAGGCTTTGGGTCTAGCCAAGGACCCTTATAAACGTGGCGCACCACGGAGGCATTCCGCGAAACTATCCTTAGTTTAGTTTAAATTAATTTTCATGTTTTCTAGTTAGTTTTAATTTTCAGGAATAAAACACACTTGAGATGACAAAGGATACAAGGGAAACTTGAACCAGCACCCCATGCAGGAAAACAGGACCGTCCGACAAAATTCTTCGTTTACAGTAGGTTCGGCACGGGCCGTGTCCACCCAACACGACCCCATGCTGCACAGTCTGCAGAAAAAGACCCAGTTCAGGTAACTGGACACGGGCCGTGTTCACCCAACACGCCCCCGTGTCCAGGCTTCTGTTTCTCTTGATTTAATTTTGTTACTGGCACTTGAACACGGGGCCGTGCCCGGACAACACGGGGCCGTGTTCAGCGCCCAGTAACACAAAATTTTTGCTTTTTCACACCTTTTACACATTCAATCAACCTAAAAACTTATTTTTGGGACACATTGAGGACAATGTGTAATTTAAGTGTGGGGGGGATGCTAAAACCTTGAATCTTGCAAGTCCTAAATACAAGCCTTACACAAAACTCTATTGGAACCGCTAATCACCCCAAATTTTTTCAAAAATTTTCATTTTTTTTACTTGTCTAGGTTTAACTCGGGAATTTCAAGTTCTAAAAAGGTTATATTTTTACGAATTTACAACCGATAGCGTCGTGATAAAAAGAACCAACATAAGAAAATTATGAAAAGGCATGGCAAACTTAGTTAAAATTTGATTATATATACTTGATCACATAAAAACCCATTCCCACAAAAGTGAGTTTTGAGCCTTTATCGAGCATACAATTACATATCATTAAACTAAATGCTCATTTTTCGTTTCTTGTGTGAATAGCCGCTTGGTTCTTACGACTCTAGAGCTTGCCATGACAATACGTTCCCGGTCCTTACCAACTTAAACCCGAGTAAGTAAATGATAGAGGCATTAGGACTAACTTTTTTCTTTTCTACACCATTATTTTTCTTTTTTTTTTACCACCTACCCAAAATCCCCCTAGTTAGCCCCTTTGAGCCTAAACCTTTTCATTTCATAACCCAAACCAAACACCTTTTTACCCACCAAAACCTTTTTCATTTTTAACCCTTTGTTTTAGTAACAAGTTCGGTTTTTCATATGACTTTTCAAAAAAAAATGTGTGTTGATGATGAAGCAAAAGAAAATAAACAAACAAGTTCATCAAATAACTTTGTTTGAATAAAAGCTTCATCAAAATAAAGTTACAAAAAAAATAAAAAGTCTAACGAAAACCGACGCTTGTTACGCTTTTCGCCCTTTTCTACTAATCACTAACCCAACCACCTACCTTTAACCCAAGCCTAACCCTTCACCCAAAAGTCCTCTTGATATTTACAAAGGTATATTAAGTTAAAAAGGAGGAGGATTGATTGCTTGGCAAGCCTATGGTAGGAGTAAGTTCCATGCCGCTCTCGAGTGATCCACAAAAATACATCTTCGGCCGAGTGTTGAGTGATCCCCGTGAGGTATGTGAACTTGTATATAAATAGAATTTTAAAGAGGTATGTTATGCCCTAATAAGTAATTTATCTTATGAAAAGTTTTAAATAAATCATGACGAATAGGATTGTAAATAAATAAAAATAAAACTAAATAAAGAATCTTGGAAATCCCGACACTCTATGATAAGCCCAAAAACCTTCTTCTCTACCCATTCCATTTGGGTGTGTAATAGCCACATATTAAAGAGTTTTGCTTGAGGACAAACAAAGATTCAAGTGTGGGGGTATTTGATGTGTGCAAAATGCAACATATAAATTTCATCAATTGTGGCATAAAACTAACCCTTTTTAGTACTAATGTTGGAAAAGTGTGCTTTTGTCTTCCTTTTGTATTTTCAGGATTACATGAGCTCAAATTAACAAAAGAAGCAAAAAGACATCAAAATCTAACATAAATACAAGAAAAGGAACAATACGTGACATGCCCGACCCCACAACAGCATCTTCCCAAGCAAAACAAGACAACAGAAGACTGAACACGCCCCGTGCTCAGCAAGCACGGGGGCGTGCCCAAGTGTCAGCAGAAAAGACAAAGTGGTAGAAGCTTCTATTGCCCACCACGGGGCCGTGCTCAGCGGACACGGGGCCGTGGTCAACTATAAGATTCGCACAATCTAGCAAATCTTCATAGTACAAAGATTCTTCTGCACACACGGGGTCGTGCTCAGCGGACACGGGGGCGTGGTCAACTAATAAGACAAAGCTGCATTAAATGAAGAAAGAGAAGGATGTGGACACGGGGCTGTGCCCACTGGACACGGGGCCGTGCCCGAGCTTCTGTTCAGCCTATAAATAGGAGTGCTTGGCTCAAGCTCAAACCATCCCTTGGCACACCACCTCTCTCACACTTCACCCACCACCCACCACCACCATAACACCATCATCCACCACCATCATCCATTGTCCATCATAGAGTGTGTGAGTCGTGTCGGGATCCAAGATTGATCGTAAGAGTTCTTGACAATCAAGGCCATGTTTGCCTAAGTCTCTTACATCACTTGGTGAAGACAAAGTGTCTAGTGTAATACTTTTTATTTTTAATCTTTTCGCACTTTTTACTTGGTTTTGTATTAATGACTTTAATAACTAGTTTCTTATGTTGAAGGTGATCTTTCCTTATCGTTTGTCCGTGGTGTCTTGGCATTATTTTACTGTCTATATAAAATAAAAGATTTTCACCATTCATATCTCCACGGTTTATATGGAGGTATGTTGGCTACCTGGTCGGGGGTTAAGGGAACGGTTTGGTAAAGGTCTTGCCATTGTTCAGCGTTTAGAGGTCCTGCAATGGACCTGGGTCAAATTTAGTAGGACCTCCTTCAATACTTAATGGTATTGGATGGCGGGGGTCCAAACTCTTTGATCCCCTCATAAGTTAACTACTATTAATACTATAACCCGGCTATTTAGGACTGTATCCCTGCTGACTCAGACTACTTAGTCGAGGGTAACGTCACCTCCAAAAGAGGGGCCTACCATAATTTGCATTAATAACTTAATTAATTATCTTCCAATAATCCACCCTTTTAGGATTGTATCCTTGCTGACTCAAACTACTGGGGTGAGGGTAACGTCACCTTCAAAAGAGGGGCCTACTACAATAACTAAGATAATCTCTTAATAAGTGCAAAACTGCGGAAATAATCAAAGGTTACACTAGATACGAGTCGGAACCAAGTGATTCATCTTGTCTATCTGTTTTTACTTTTATTTTTATTTTCAGCATTTTAGTTAGTTTTTATTTTTCTTAGTTAAAACATTTTTTCTAAACTTTTTGATTTGATTAGACGTTGAGGATAAACCGGTACTAAAAGCTCTTGTTTCCTTGGACGACCTCGGTATCTTACCAACACTATACTACGCTCACGATGGGTGCACTTGCCCATATGTGTGTCTAGTGTTAGTAAATATCGTGTTTTATAAATTTAAAACTTGACTAAAAAGTGTTAAAGGGGCTTAAAATATACACCTAATATATATAACACTCGACTACGCATCAACGGGTCAGCCCGAGAGCAGGTAAACCCACTACGAACAAGAAAGTCACTTAGTCTACGAAACCAGGCCCGTGGAGCTTGTTTTAACCCATAAAGGGCTTTGTTCAGTTTACAAACATGATCTGGAAACTGCGGGTCAAGAAATCCCGGTGGTTGTTCCATATAAATAGATTCACTTAAGTTCCCATGTAGAAAAGCGTTATTAACATCAAGTTGGTGTAACTTCCAATTATTCAAGACAGCAATGGTCATAATAATACGAATTGTAGACGCTTTGACAACTGGACTAAAAGTGTGAGAGTAATCAAGTCCCGGGTATTGAGAAAAACCTTGAGCAACGAGGCGGGCTTTATGACGATCAATAGTGCCATTAGAGAGATATTTTGTCCGAAAGAGCCACTTGGAGCCAACTATGTGGCGATTAGTAGAACGAGGAACGAGGGACCAGGTTTGATTTTTATGAAGCGCATCGAGCTCTTTGTTCATAGCATCCAGCCATTTAGGGTCTTTAATAGCAGATTTATGAGTTTTAGGGTCACTAGCCGCATGCAAGGCATGATGGAGTGGCTGATTAACCAAATGTGAGAAGTCAGCAAAATGGCGAGGTTTAAAGATGCCGGCTTTGGCCCGAGTAATCATCGGATGAGATGGTAAGGGTGGCGGTGTAGGAACCGACGAGACCGCCGAGGGCGGACTGACGGCAGAAGAAGGAGACGCAGACGAAGGGGACGTAGGGGACGAAGATGTGTCTTCAGATGAAGACGATGGAGTCGGGGAAGGAGGTGGCGACGGAAACAGGTGCACCGGAAGTGGTGTGGAGATTGGTGGGGTAGAAGTGTGAGATATCACATCAACAGAGAGTTGATGTTGATCAACTGGTGGAGAGGTAGCCGAAGGCATGGTGGGAGTGGCCAATGGAGTGGGAGCAGGAGCATCATCCTGAAATGCAACAAGATCAAGCTGTAAAAGGTTTGGTGTGGCCGAACTACCTTGAAACGGGAAAATGGATTCATCAAAAAGCGCATGACGAGAGATATATACACGATTGGTACTAGGATCAAGGCAACGGTACCCTTTGTGTATCGGACTGTATCCAATGAACACACATGGAAGGCTCCTAGGTGCTAATTTGTGGTCGGCATAATCCCGAAGATACGAGAACACACGACACCCATAGGCACGAAGAGTGTTGTAATTTGGTGTTTTGTGAAATAAAAGCTCATATGGAGATGCACCTTCTAAAGTTTGAGTGGGTAAACGATTAATAATGTAAACAGCGGATGAAAAGGCATCAACCCAAAAAGACGTGGGAAGTTGAGCATTGAACATCATGGCCAAACCTGTTTCAACCACATGTCGATGTTTGCGCTCGACACGTCCATTTTGTTGCGGTGTATATGGACATGAGAGACGATGTAGGGTGCCATTTTGTTCAAATAGAGACCGAACTTTATGGTTAACAAATTCTGTGCCACCGTCACTTTGAAACACTTTAACCTTTGAAGAAAATTGGTTTTGTACGAGTTTTAAAAAAATGTCTAATGTATGATAGAAATCCGATTTTAGACGAAGAGGATAGAACCAACAAAAACGAGAGTAATCGTCCACAAATATGACATAATATCTAAAGTTATCATTTGAGTAAACCGGTGATGGACCCCAAAGGTCACAATGGATAAGATCAAGAGGCTTAGTAGCCTTATTATTATTATTTGACTCAAACGGTAACCTTTTAGATTTGGCTATTTGACATAATTGACATAATTGAGGTTTAGGTAATAAAGCAGAAACGGACAAACAACCACATTTATTTAGATTATGAATAACATCAAAATGGGCATGTCCCAAACGGGAGTGCCAAAGTTCAAAAGATGCGGTGGAAAACGACGACGTAAAAAAGCAAGCATGAGGAGTGGGCTTCAAAACATAAAAACCACCTTCACATTGACCGCGAGCCAGAACCTGTCTTGTTTTGCGATCCTGAATAAAGAAAGAAGGATAAGAAAATAGGACATCAACAACATTATCCATAGTAAGTTTGCTAATTCAAGGATGACAACATCTCTTTTGAAATACAAAA
Organism: Helianthus tuberosus; assembly: GCA_030545235.1. Classification (NCBI taxonomy): domain Eukaryota; kingdom Viridiplantae; phylum Streptophyta; class Magnoliopsida; order Asterales; family Asteraceae; genus Helianthus; species Helianthus tuberosus. The sequence goes on from CM060364.1 coordinate 52,402,393, forward strand.
AGGATAAGTCATTTTATGCTTAAAACTGCAAGATGTTTCCACTCCTGATTAATAAGAGCAAAAAATTGATCAAACTATTGGATAAGTAAAATTAGGCATGAGTCCAAGGTTTCTGTGATAAACTTTCATATAGAAGGGCAATATAGTCATTTTATGCTTAAAATTGCAAGTCTATAACTCTCTTTTTGAAGTTCAAGTAGACTCATACCATTAGAAAATTTACAACAGAGTGGCAGGTAAACAGACAACAAGTTGCACTATAATCCCCTTTAAAATAGCAAACCTGATCCTACCGTAAACAAAGCTATGGTTTATCGACGTCGAGAAATTGCTGTACACGTAGTTTTACCAGGCCAAGCCAAAAATTTGAGTCACGTAAACTTTAAATCAAGGTTTTTTATGTTAAAAGTTGACAGAAACATGTTATAGGGCCATGCCCTCTCTTTAAAGACTTCTTACCCGCAAAAGGTATTTTCAATCAATTACATTAGAGCATTCTCATCCAACCCTCTAAAATTATACATACATTTCACTAAAAAACAACTTCTATATCAATATATTTTCACTAAAAATAAATATTTTTTCTCTCTTCTTTTCAATTAAATACAGTAATATTTTTTTACCTTTATCATTACATTTTCTCTCTCCTCCACTCACAACCACTTTCAATATATATATTAAAAAGTATAGAGGGTGAACAGTGTCCCCCCAAATATACAGATAAACAGTAACATTTTCTCTCTCCTCCACTCACAACCACTTTTTATATTTTAAAAACCCCCAACACAGATTTTGGTGGGTTGGATGAGAATGCCCTAAATTCAAGGATGAATAAGAAAACTTCAATACAAATCAAAACGTTGCATCAGAGAAAGATATTTATTTTAAGCAATCACTAACCAATTATTTTTTCCTACATTTGAGTGGTAGTGAGTCTCTTTAATAATTCTTAGATAAGACCGCCTCCGACAGAGGCCCTTGGGGCATCACTTGGGTCCCCAAGGGCATCATCCGTGAGGTCTGTGAGAGGGGAAGGAGAGAGGATCCGTGGCGTCCGTCCCATACAGAATGAAAGAAAACAATACCGGGTAGGTTGTGCAGCCCCTGTGGGGACGGGCGCCGTCGTAAGCCTCGTTAGAGATGATCCTTTATCATATGCTGTCACTAATTTACCAAAATCATAACTTTAGCTCATCCCAAACATTAAACGTGTTTTATGGGTTAGGTAAAATGTGTAAAAGGTGACCTTGACTGAAGCTATTTGTATGTGGATTTTAGTGGTCTACTAGTGTGGCTAGTGTCCACTCATGTTTTACATTGCTTTAGGAAAGCGACTTGGACTTCACACATCTTTAAATAAAATATAATAATTCACTACCATTCTTCATTTTACTACCATATGCATAGTCATATTAAATAAACCGACCAAATTTTCTATTAATAGCGGTATATGACTAATTTGCCTGTCAATATAAAAAAAGATTTATACTATGATATAATCATGTGAAACGCCTCATAAATATGACATAATCGAACAAAACGTTATTATTATATGTTTCTTCTACAGAATAAAACTCGAGAAACAAAACAATCACAACAAAGTAACTAAATACAGGTCCCATCCACTCAACGTACAAAAAAAGTCATATTATTAGGATCCCTGCTAGATCCACAACTTTGAAGATGCTTTAGGGACCACAAAAAAATTTTACTTGTTTTTTTTCTATAGTTGCATACATAACTTTAGAGAGTGTTTGGATATGACAATGTTATAAATAATACACATAGCCACTTTGTTTTCTTCCCTCCACCTTCAAAGTATCCGATCAGCTTCGGTAAACTTTACGAAACTGACCAGTAATACCCTCGCCGGAGCCACCCTGTTTCCTCATAAGTTCATATGTAAGTTTACAATGAATCTGCTTACTCAACTGAAAAAACTATCATTACACGATTTCCGGCCAAAAAAAAAAAAAACTAACTGGCTTTTTCAATATTTGACATTTTGTATTGTTTCCTAGAGTTTCCAGAATATTGCTCACAAGTGTCTAGCCATGACAACTGACGGCAAAAAGCAAGCTTCACCAAAGCACCCGCGTGTAACCGATCATATAGCTTCTGCCAAGAGAAGAAGATTTCGGCGATTTAAAAGTGCCCCACTGGCCGATTCGTTTACTTATGATAAAAAAACCGATGCAGTTAAACAATGTCCCAAGTCTGTTTTTGATCAGTTTAGCCCGAGTTACTGGAAAATAGCTGTCGTATTATTGTTATATTTAGCTGCAGGCACACTTTGTTTTCATCTGACCAGACACCAGATTGCAGGACACAAAACAAACAGCGTACTCGATGCGCTGTACTTCACTGTTGTAACGATGACATCTGTCGGGTATGGAGACGTTATTCCGGATAGCACTCTCACAATCCTACTCGCGTGTCTGTTTGTGGTCTTGGGCATGTTAATTGTTGGGTTGGTTTTAGGTAAAGCAGCCGAGGTTTTAGTGGTAAAACAAGAACGAATACAAGAAAAGGCGTTACATCTACACGAAACCATCGGTGAAGCACAAATCCTTAGAAAAATGAAAACAAATACAGTGAGGAACAAGTGTATCATCTTGGTATTATTGCTTTTGGTACTTACGGGTGCAGGAACAGGTCTGTTACTTGAAGTTGAAGATTTGGACTTTGTTCACGCGTTTTATTGTGTTGTTGCATCGCTTACAGGCCTCGGGTACATACATACATGTTTTACAACAACTGGCAGCCGTGTGTTTGCTGTGTTTTGGATATTATTGGGTACGGTTTATGTAGCGCAGTTGCTGTTCACTTTCGCTTTGCTGTACAGCGAACGAAAGCAAAGATCGTTGGTTAAATGGGTTCTTAAAAGGAAAACGACGACTTCTGATCTCGAGGCAGCTGATTTTGATGGCGATGGAGTCGTCGTGTAAGTAGAAAATATATAAAATATTATATAACAAGAATTTAATAACTTAATAAGCTTCTGATATGATGTTTTGGTATTCAACAGGGCTGCAGAGTTTGTTCTGTACAAGTTAAAAGAGATGGGAAAGATCAGCCAAGACGACATCACACCGATCGTGGATGAGTTTGAAACACTAGATTTTGATAAAACCGGAACGTTATCTGTCAACGATCTTCGGTTATCCCAGTCAGCGTTGTTATCGGGGGCTGATATTGTAGCTCCCCGGTTATCAGTGTAAGGTCTTACACGGTAGGAGGGATGTTTGGATGGGAGTTTAACTGATTAATCAGTTGTTGGTGTTTGGGTAGAAGTGGATATTGTAATAACTGTAAAATTATCAACTAATGGTGCAAAATAACTGTTTTCTGTTCAATATTCCAATCATAGTCTAAAATGCTACAACTTCTAAACTACAAATTAAACAAGTTTTAAGAACAAATTGTCTTAGGGCTCTATCATTGAATTTAATTTGCATTAAAAGACCTTCATGAACAATCAAAGCTGAACCAAGCAGTGATTGATAAGGCATGTCACCAATGCAATGTGATAAATGCATTTACAAACGTGCCTAATCAGGCGTCACATCCACAGATACACTAAAAATACACATTTTCTCTCCACTCCTACTAATATCTTTAAACATATTTATTTTATTTAGAGTAAAATAACCAAAATATCCTTATGTGGTCTCCACTTGGTCAGGTTTAACCATGAAAAATAACAGAGTTAGGACCAAAGGACATAATGTGCAAGGGTTTGCAAACGACGAGTACGTTTTTTTTCTACTTTTTGAAGACAAATGACACACTTTTCATTTGGTGTCAACATAAAGGACGAGTTTTGTAATTTACCCTTCAAACAATCAACCCACTGGCGCTCACGAAGGACACAACGACATCAACCATGGCGTCTCCCAGTGGTGCCCTTGTAGCAGTGTTGAGGTCGCTATGGTGCTTAGATGGCGAAGAGCATGAGCCCACACAGTATGACCATTGCTTTAACACATGTATATTATGTCACCTATGACGTATAAGATGCTTATGTAATCTCTTACTTCACCCTCCTCTCTGGCGTGGAAAAAATAACGAAATCATGTTTTCGTTATACTATAACGCGTTATATATGGAGGTGGGGGTGAGATTTATGAAGTTCCACGCGTTATGGTTTCTATCACTCGTGATATAACGCACGCCCCCCTGTGGCCTTGTACTTAAAAAAATAGAAGTTAAATATTACCACTTGCCATTCCTACCCTAAGGGGATGTTTGTTTTTTCTTCAAACATCTTCAAGAGAGCTAATGTCTGCAGGCGCGCAGACGTTACCATTGAAGACCGTTTGTTTTTTTTTTTTTAAACAGATCTGAACTTATCTTTTTTCATCTTAAAAAATAAGTTATAAACCCCTTTCTTAAAACATCTTCACAAAACCCTATTGACTCCTCCCTCAAACATCTTCAACACCTCCTGCTTCAATGAAGACCAGCGGCCAACCAACAAGACCACCGACTTCCCCTTTCTCCGACGACCGAAAACGACACCCCTCCGACTTCCTCCTTCTCCGACGACCGCCGGAAACGACACATCCCGGAAACGACACCCCTCCGACTTCCTCCTTCTCCGACGACCGCCGCACCCCCACACCCTCATTCTTACCCCTTTCGTTTCTCCGGTGAGTGCCGAGCACAGAAATCAGAAGAGAGGGAGGAGAAATCAGAAGAGAGAGAGAGAGAAGAAATCAGGAGAGAGAGAGAGAGAGGAGAAATCAACACTGCTTCAACACTTGTTCATACAGGTAGTGTAACCGTTGAATCTGATACGAAACGGGAACCTGTTTTAATCGATTTGATTGAAGAGTTTGAGGAACGAATCGGTTCGGTCGATATAGATTTTATGTTTCAGGTGGCATAATTCCGAAGCGGATTGATGCGATTTTGGAAGCTGTGTTGCACGATTTGCAGTGCAGTTGGAGGTTGGTGAAGGGTTGAGGCAAAGGGAGAAGAGAGAGTTGAAGCAGGAGGTGTTTTCGATTTGATTAGATGAGGCTGATTGAAGCAGAAGTAGTTTATTTGGAATAATTTGGTTATAAATTGATTAGTTTATGAGTTATATGATGTATTGATATTGTTTATGTTCGTGTTGTTTGATCTAAACAGTCGTGATTCGGTTTATGCAGATAGTATCAACTTATAAAAACAAACAGTCTTATATTTTCAGCTTGCAGAGCTTCAGACCACATCTTCAGTTGCAGACATTAAAACAGATGAAATCAGCTTACAGACAGTTTATGTCTGCAAAAACAAACAGCACCTAAGTCTTGCCAATCCCGTCACATCACATCATTTAGACCATTCATTAAAATACCTTCTTTTGTGGCCCCACTTGCCCTTCCTACCCTTCTCTTTTCATCTTTTTTTTTATTAGGAATACAAATATATCATTTTAAGTTAAAATATATAAAGCAATAAACTAAATAAAACTTACATAATTAAAAATATAAATCCAACACACAATAAAATACAAATAAACTAAAAAAACATAAATAAACTATTCCGAGCCCGACTCCTCAAGGTAGGATAGATCTAGAGATGCAATGTGTTCCACAAGATCATACCAAAGCCGGAAATGTATGTCTTCCTCATGCAACTCCACAAGGACGTTTTTGTCAAAAACTGGCGTGATGGGCGGATCTCTTATGTGTATCAGTGATATTGCATGGCCACGTCCTTCAAGATCATGTTGTGCAATATCATGCACGCATAGACAACACTCCTATTCTAATCTACGGTTATAGCCCAATGATCGATTAAGTATACCCCATGTACTCTTTAGTACTCACCACTCCATATCCTTTCTTGACGCCTCTTGCGCCTTCTTGAATTTCCTTTCCTTCGGATCCGTTGGATAGCGAAACACTTCACAAACGTTGACCAACTAGGGTAGATCCTATCGGTAAGATAGTACGCCATGGCAATACTTTCACCAATGCGTAAGTATTCATCTCAGTGATCATCATGTTGGAAATTTTAGTGAAAATGAGTTTTTCACTAAATATTTTGGACATTAATAATATTTATATATGTGTTGTATAAATAATTATTTATGGTCTGTGTTCAAACTATGTCCAAATAGAGCTGAGATGAATGAGATATCGAAGCTTGAAGTTGTATGTTTGGAACAAACAAAGATGAATAAAATGGATTAGTTGTGTCAACTTGTCCCAGATATGTGGGATGACAAAACTCAAAGTGGTATATAAGGAGGAGCACTCCTTATAATTTGTTTCCTTCAAGGCAAACACTAATGGGGACCAAAGGGTGCGCCGCACCCGCACATATGCGCAAGAGTATGGATGGCGCATGACCAGGTGGCGTCCTGGTATGCGCAGTAGCATCTGTGTGGCGAGCGACTCCACATCTAATATGAGCGCATGTGGTGCATTTTGAACTTCGCACACCGCCTTTGTATTTTGCCCATGAGTGTGTGGTCAAATACATGGCGGGTCCGCTTCTGGCGCACCATTGGGTGGCGCAGGCGGATGCCACGCCGCGTGTCGATATGGCGCGACGGTACAACTCCAGGCGGCGCATGGCGCTACACGTGGTGGGTGTCTCACGTGTGGCGCGAAGACTGCGTAGCATGCGACTTGTCTGCGGGCGGGTCACACACAGTCAACCCAGTCTCCGTCAGTTACATGACAGCTTTGACTACCACTTAAATCCATTAAAATGATATTAAACCTTGTTTATTGTAGAATTAATTGTCTAATTCATGACGATAATAATTGAGGTTTAATGGCTTCTTTATGTGTGTGAGTATAAAAAGAGAATGATGGTTCATTCTAGAGGATCAGAAAAAGGAAGAAAAGAAATACACATAACATAGAGGTCGTTTGTTCCATGGAAATTTTAGAGAGGAGCACTCTCTAAATTATCCTTTATCAACTTCATCTTTTTCCATAACACCAAATTATACCCGGTGTAATCTCGGGCGCGAGAGCCATCTCCGACAGTACAACTACTGCTTCGGTTGTTGTATCCTGGAAACAGACCGTCTGAGAGGAGGCGCGAAATCTGTTTTAAGGGGCCCGTGTCTAACACGATCCTCAACCAAAACCGTCAACGACAGTTTGTTCATTCTTGCAGCAGAGGTTCATACAAGATGGTGCGGTTGAAGTTCTTCCAAAGATGTTGGCTTGAATCAAGATTGGTACAATTAATTTGTATTTTATATTGGTTTATTTATTCTTGTAACCGGTATTGTACTAGAAGAATTTCCCACAAATAACGAGAGTCTCGTTATTATTTATTTTATTAATTTTTTTTAATAAAAAGTGAACCTAGTTCCTACAATCTTAAAACAGACTTTCGTGAAGATTGTTGCTACAATCTTAAATCCCTTCTCTACGAGGATTTAGGTTCACGAAAGTTAAAATATTTAATGGGATTTTTGTTAAAATCTTGTAAATATTTTTTGGGGAAATATTTTTTGTACAATGAGTCGGATTAATTTTTATGATTGGAGTACAATCTTTAATCCGAATACCGGGTTGCAAAACGACTTTTTGATTCAAGTTTTGGAGTTCATGGTTTTTGTTCGTGTTTAGATAAACCGAACAATACACAAAATAATATGTATTTCAATAGGTTTTGAAATACTAAATTTTCTAATGAGCGTATTAGAAAAACTTTATTTTGTAACCCCTTACAAAGTGTTTGTAACGGTTATTTTCTTTATAACAAGCTTTTAGTAACCATAATTGATATATTAATGTTGGTTTTAAAAGTCTTGATATATATTTATTTTCTAATTAGCATATTAGAAAGTAATTATTTTAGAAAATAAGTTCTTTTTATATCTCTAACGAGCGTGTTAGAATTGTATAGAATGAAAGTTTTAATATCATCTTTTATATCTAATGAGCGTGTTAGATACGATGATTGTGTAAAACTAACTTGTTGAAAGACGATTAGATTTTCTAACGAGCGTGCTAGAAAATATACGTTTAGATTGTCTAACGAGCATGTTAGAAAATATTATTATTTCAAATAATTACCGACGAGCGTGTTGGAGACAATTATTTTGGATAATAAACATTGTAACGGTTTCGTCTAAACTATTATATTTCTAACGAGTGAGTTAGAAACGGATTTTTTCCACATATGTTTAAACGATTTTTATTTGTTTATTTCTAATGAGCGTATTAGAAATAGTTTATATTTCTTTTATAAACTTTGAAACAAATTTTGTAATCGATTACTTCTAACGAGCGTGTTAGAAACGATTTAGCGACTTTGTCAATTGTTTATTTCTAACGAGCGGGTTAGAAAACGTTTATTTTATATAAACCAAAAACGGCTTATGGCAATAAATAATCGTTTAATGTTCTAATGGGCGTATTAGAATTAGTTTATCTTATAACCAACTATTTTAACGATTTGCAATCGTTAATTTCTAACGAGCGGGTTAGAACCAGGTTAACTATGATAAACTATTTAAGATGATTTGTAATCGGTTTATATATTTTCTAATGAGCGTGTTAGAAAAGATTTGTGTTCATTTCTAACGAGCGTGTTAGAAAACGTTCATTTAAACCAAAAGTGAATAATTGTATTCGTTTTATTTCTAACGAGCGTGTTAGAAGCGGTTTACTTTATAAAAACCGAATATTTCGAATGTTGTTCAACTTTTAAATTCTAATTAGCATATTAGAATTGGTTATCATACAAACCACTCATTTTAACGATTGGTAATCGTTATTATCTAACAGCGGTTATAAATGGTTTGAATATGATAAACCATTTATTAAAACGATGTGTATTCGTTTTATTTTCAAACGAGCGAGTTTGAAATTGTTTTATTTATTAAACTATTATAAGGTTTATTGTCTTGATTTGTAATCAAAACATAAATATATAGTTTAATATTAAAACACTTGCAAAAACGAGAAATGTTTTGAACGAATAAAACATGTCTTTGCAAAGTATAACGTCTTGAACCATATAATAGTCTTGGATAGACTATTTGGTGAAAAACAACTCGATGTTGTTATAAATATAATAAGTTGCTCAACTACTTGCGAGTAGTTAATTGTAAACAACTGACGAAACAAGTTATACGCGTTCCATTGAGGGAGTACCTCAAAACATGACACCAAACGAAATAATTGCGTTTATTTCGGTAAAAAAGTGTTGAAGATAATAACACTTTGGCTTTTGATGTTTAGATATCATTGGTGTATCCGTTATTTTGGACTACTAATAAGTTGTCAAAAGGATACACATTTTGATACAAAGTGTAAAAAGTAATTTACACAAACACAACGAGCGGGTTGTGATCATGACTTATGTAATAAGTCACAAATCAAACATCAAATTCATAACGGCGTCGTGAGAAACGTGGTGTATGGTTTGAGATGGAATACACGAAAACGAGATATGTCATCTAATGTTGAGAGCATCAACCTGGAAATGCACATGTAAGTTTTCAAAGAATATAACATATGAAAGAAATATATGTTATTATTGTAAATGGTTTTAATAAATTTAGCAAATTTATTAACGGAAATTTACAATAGTGATGGACTTGTAGATGCTTCTACCACCATCAATGTTGGTTAAACTATGTAGAGGCTTGGTCCTAAATTTGGGAGAGTATCCCGATACATGGTATTAATGAAACAACAACGTGAATGTATATATCACTATAGGCATACGTCAATGCTTTGTTGTTGAGAGTCAATCTAATTGGATATATCTCAAGACTCAAGTGATTTTATGCAAAGATTTTTCATCAAAGTGACTTGGATTAAGACTTATGTTTAAGTCCTTAGGAAGTCAATGGTGAAGCCTTGGAGATAAAAAGGCAAACGAGTTATACTATGGTTTTGAGACCTTCCTAAAACCGTTGGTTTTGGAATGGTGAAATAAAATTTCATTATTGTGTCTAAACTAAGAAACGAATGTTCGGAAGAGATAGTGCGTTATCTCTTAAGGCTGTGAAGAATCAGAATGATGCATCTTCTGTTCACATGCTAGAGTATTGTGGTCTAAAGCATGCTAGACTAATACTTGTTAATTTATATGCTCGAAGGAGATTAAATTAACTTTAAACATTCAAAATATGTGATGACATAAGAACGAATTTTGTGCTAAACAAAACTATAAATATAACTTCATTAAAATGCAAGCAATGTGGGGGGAGGAGGCCATTTAAGAAACAAACCCTTTAGGGTATGTGGAAATGGTAGTTGAGAAGTTTTCTCAAACTCGAAATGAAAGGGAGAACCTTTCATCACCCCATTTGGATGTTATCCAATTACACTTAAATGTGGGGGTGACTTGCATTTGAATGTGGAAATGGGAGTTGAGAAGTTTTCTCAAACTCGAAATGAAAGGGAGAACCTTTCATCGCCCCATTTGGATGCTATCCAATTACACTTAAATGTGGGGTGACTTGCATATATTGCAAACGCTTGACCAAGTGGAGTACACAATGGTTATATGGAGTCAATCGAGTAGATTGGACTCGAATGCCAATTGGTCAGATTCAAAATCTAGTAAGATGTCAGTCATGACACACCAAAGGCATGGTGAAAACATGTTTGGTCATGAATTGAGTTTCATGTCATTCTAAGACAAGGTACATAACTGGATCCAGGTTGAGATCACGAGTTATAAGTCTTATGAATCGACTAAAAGGCAAAGGTGACTAGCGAGTCAAGAACACGTTAGAACAACTGATCTCAATTTAAATTGTCGTTGGTGACTTAGCGAAGTCAAAGATAATTTTGGATCCAACAACCAGTGGGTTGATAAGAGATCAAGTTGTGGAATGGGACTAAAGCCATGGATAAAGGGACATGAGGGAAACCTAACCTAGTTGACTGGAGATCCCAAGATCTAGGTTCAATAGGCCAACTTAATCATGAACCGAAGGGTAGTCACTGTGGGGGCGTAGCTAATATATATGTTTATATATAAGCTAGTTTATATGTTTCATATATCCCCCCTAAAACTATAAAAGGGTGTTTAAATACGTCCTAGTCCATTCCTATAATATTCAGTGACATTGTTGTGAGGTTAAGCATAATATGTGGTTTTATGATTTGTGTAAATTATAGTAAACCATAATGCTTTTAATGATTTAAAGGGAAATCACCTATGTTGGAGAGAAGTGTGGTCACTTCGAATGGAATTAGGGCATAATTCCTAGAGCTCCCGCAGAACCAGGAAAGTGCTCCATGACCATTATTGGAGACATACATGAGGAGATGGCCCGGCTAGGGAAAGTATTGTGTGAATGTATATTGTCGTCTACACAAATGGGGGGTTGTTCAAGGACATCACGTCTACAAAACCCTAGGAGACTAAGTATGCTTCACAAAGGAAGGTTCAAAGGCTACACCTACCTATCCTGCAATACTCGACTGTCGAGTTTTCATCAGGGAATTTTGTGTGTTTTAATCGATCTCCATTCATGTGGGGGATTGTTGGAAATTTTAGTGAAATTGAGTTTTTCACTAAATATTTTAGACATTAATAATATTTATATATGTGTTGTATAAATAATTATTTATGGTTTGTGTTCAAACTATGTCCAAATAGAGCTGAGATGAATGAGATATCGAAGCTTGAAGTTGTATGTTTGGAACAAACAAAGATGAATAAAATGGATTAGTTGTGTCAACTTGTCCCAGATAGGTGGGATGACAAAACTCAAAGTGGTATATAAGGAGGAGCACTCCTTATAATTTGTTTCCTTCAAGGCAAACACTAGTGGGGACCAAAGGGTGCGCCGCACCCGCACATATGCGCAAGAGTATGGATGGCGCATGACCAGGTGGCGTCCTGGTATGCGCAGTAGCATCCGTGTGGCGAGCGACTCCACATCTAATATGAGCGCATGTGGTGCATTTTGAACTTCGCACACCGCCTTTGTATTTTGCCCATGAGCGTGTGGTCAAATACATGGCGGGTCCGCTTCTGGCGCACCATTGGGTTGCGCAGGCGGATGCCATGCCGCGTGTCGATATGGCGCGACAGTACAACTCCAGGCGGTGCATGGCGCTACACGTGGTGGGTGTCTCACGTGTGGCGCGAAGACTGCGTAGCATACGACTTGTCTGCGGGAGGGTCACACACAGTCAACCCAGTCTCCGTCAGTTACATGACAGCTTTGACTACCACTTAAATCCATTAAAATGATATTAAACCTTGTTTATTGTAGAATTAATTGTCTAATTCATGACGATAATAATTGAGGTTTAATGGCTTCTTTATGTGTGTGAGTATAAAAAGAGAATGATGGTTCATTCTAGAGGATCAGAAAAAGGAAGTAAAGAAATACACATAACATAGAGGTCGTTTGTTCCATGGAAATTTTAGAGAGGAGCACTCTCTAAATTATCCTTTATCAACTTCATCTTTTTCCATAACACCAAATTATACCCGGTGTAATCTCGGGCGCGAGAGGCATCTCCGGCAGTACAACTACTGCTTCGGTTGTTGTATCCTGGAAACAGACCGTCTGAGAGGAGGCACGAAATCTGTTTTAAGGGCCCCGTGTCTAACACGATCCTCAACCAAAACCGTCAACGACAGTTTGTTCATTCTTGCAGCGGAGGTTCATACAAGATGGTGCGGTTGAAGTTCTTCCAAAGATGTTGGCTTGAATCAAGATTGGTACAATTAATTTGTATTTTATATTGGTTTATTTATTTTTGTAACCGGTATGGTACTAGAAGAATTTCCCACAAATAACGAGAGTCTCGTTATTATTTATTTTATTAAATTTTTTTAATAAAAAGTGAAACTAGTTCCTACACATCATTTGTGTCGTTTTCATACTAACCCTTTAACATATTCGCATTTTTGTTATGAGGATAGACCCAATCTACCCATTGCATCCTTTTAAAGTTATAGTAGGAATAATGGTAGACCTATCATCAACAATTCGGTTGAAACACCCCTTTTTTCTTTTGTTTGTGTTTTCCCTTGGATCATCTAGAACTTGACCCCTTTTTAGTATCGTTCTCCATCAATTACAGATACAAGTTGTCAAGCTCATTATACATTAGTTTTTCGTACTGCTTAGTGCATAAACATCACGTTAGTGTTAGTATTATGATCCAAAGGGTAACTGGGATTCACATTTGTATGAGAATTGAAAGTTGGAAAAAAGGAAATATGAAATAAATTGTGGTATTTATAAAGGTTGCAACAACTATCAATCTAGTAACTGATAAGTAACATACTCTTACATGAAGAGTTGTGCCATTTCAACAAAACGTTGTGATATTTCCCCAACTATAAAACACAAGTCTTTGGTCTTGAACATATAAACATTCATGTCCTTGTTTTCTCACATGATTAAAGATTTTAAGATTACCACCAAAATACTTTAATTTGAAAGTAAACATCTGATTCAGAGAAAAATTCTAGAACAATTCTAAACTGTAAACCCTACACACCTTCTAACGGGATATTTTATGGTGTTCATAGTCTTGCTCCCGTTCTAAGAAGACAAATAACACTTCAAACTAGAATGATATTCCTATATGGGCTGATGCAAAGTACAAATTCAACTACGTATATATATGTAGCAATAAAGAGCACGATGAGAATTCTATAAATTTCGATTTCCATAGCCATTTTAATTGTTGATAAATATCATTCTCTATCAACCCGTGACAGCCCCCATTAAAGCCATTGAAGGATAAATGTTCATTGGTTGCTAACTAAAATCTGTTAGGAAAAATTGGTGAAAATAACAATTTTAAGAAATATAGGAAAATGATTTTTTCCTATTTTGGACTAGAAATAAATATAATAAAATGAGCGGGTTTTATATATTTATTTGTGGGTTTGTGTTCTATGTTGAAAGAGCTTCGCAACGAACTAAACCACGTCCAAAACTGAGCTAAGATGAAATAAATATAATCATTGAACGTAGGGCTGCAAACGAACCGAACGAACACGAACACGACCTTGTTCGTGTTCGTTTGTTAATAAATATATGTGTTCGCGAACCGTTCACAAACACTATCGAACGAGATTTTATGTTCGTGTTCGTTTGTTAAGGAAATGAAATTGTTCGTGTTCGTTTGTGTTTGTTTGTTAATTTTAGGCAACGAACAAAAACGAACATTGACGAACACAAATGAGCACAAACTAATGTTCATGAACACAAATGAAAACAAGCGAACACAAACAATCGTTCATGAACAGAATATATAGTACACTGACACTTATTAGATATTTAAAATTGTCGGAATTTTGAAGTATTTAAATAAATATAAAAACTAAAAACACTAATGAACTATCGAACACAAACGAACACGCTACTGAACGTTCACGAACATAAACGAACGAACGAGACCTCTGTTCATGTTTGTTCATTTAACTAAACGAACGAAATTTCTTGTTCGTGTTCGTTTGTTTAATACACGAACGAACACAAACGAACAAAAACGAACTTCCCGCCGAACGGTTCACGAACTATTCTCCGAACGTTTGGTTCGTTTGCAGCCCTAATTGAACGTGTTTTATGGGTTAGGTAAATGTGTAAAAGGTGACCTTGACTGAAGCTATTTGTATGTGGATTTTAGTGGTGTACTAGTGTGGCCAGTGTCCACTCATGTTTTACATTGCTTTAGGAAAGCGACTTGGACTTCGCACATCTTTAAATAAATATAATTCACTACCATTCTTCATTTTACTACCAAGTGTGTGTTCGTATGTTACGCCATAAACAAATGTGTACTAGTCATGTAATATATGCAACAAGTGAGAAAGACGAACCTTGCAATCTGGAGCTGAGTGTCATGGTCGTATTCACGTATTCAGAACTGTTCGGTTATAGTCTGCTTTTTACAAAACGTTTTAAAACCAAGTTCACTATAACCAGTGGCTCTGATACCAAAACTGTCACACCCCCAAAATACCACCTAGGGAATGTCCCTGTTAGGCGTGTGACGTACCAATAACGAGCCACTAATTACATTGAACGCGTACAAGTTTCAAAATAAAATCCTTAATTATTAATGTAAAATACCATCAACGAGTTTAAATGAAAACCAACATGTCCAGCGGAAGCAAATAGTAAACCAATGTTAAACTGTTTCAAAAACCAATGTATGATATCAATAGTTCAATCACATGAATCCCTCCAGTCGACCCATGACCACTCCAGCTACTCCAGACAGCAAGTTCCAATCCAAGACATCTAACGACCTACAAGCATGCAGACAAGTGTGTCAGACGACGCTGGTGAGTTCAAAGTTTTGTTAACGCGTTTAGTTACCAAGTATGTGTATAAAATAGTTCAACAGTTCAATAGTTCAATAATTTGATTTGATGTTGTTATTAACTCGATTACCGCAGATGACTACAAGATGTATTTGCCCAACCCCAATGTCTCTATCAAAACATTGGTCATGCTTTAAGGAAATTAGTTCACGCCCGTCCTCCCCGGTACGGTGTGAGGGTGCCAAACCTAATAGCGCTATCAACTAATAACCTCGTTGCCTCCCCGGCAACTATCGATAGATGTAAGGGGTCTTATGTGATAGACAATGAGTGTAATAACAAAGATCCCATTAACCTGACGTTCCTCCCCGGAGCGTTACCCGATATCCCTCCCCGGGATGCATGCTTGGAAAAGAGCAGTGAACTCACCTTAGTTTGCTCGCTAAATGATAATATACTCCTACGCGTTATGTAAATGTTTGGTCCGTTACACGCGACCTAATGTACGATAGATGTAAGTATGTAGACAAGTAGAGTTTTGCAATACCCAAAATCCAAACAACGGTGTTTTTGTAATCCAATTATCAAGTTTAACATCACAATAGGGGATCTTGGTGTCATGCAGTTTTAACTCATGAGATTCATAAGCCCGACATAAAATGGATACATAAAATTCATACATTTGGACACCCTATGCACATAATAATAATAATAATAATAATAATAATAATAATAATAATAATAATAATAATCTATACTACTATATTAAGCAAACTGGGTTTTTTACCCTTTTGGTAATTTTACCATACGTATAAATTTTATAGCATTACGTACAAGAGAGATCAAGCTGGTTTAGAGGGGGCAAACTGAGACAAAGTCCAAACTTTTAAGACGCTTTGAGGGAATAATTGGTAATTCAGACCTACTAACTCATTATTTAATTGACTTGGGTTCTGTTTATTTTTTGGCCAGAAGTACTTCTGGCCACTTATGTCTGCGTCGCGCAGACGTTTGGATGCTGCAGATTGTTTGTTTTCTCGCAGACCTTTCATTAAAAAAGGTCTGCGAGACCTCTTCACCACACAGACATGTTCCCATGTCTTCACCACACAGACACAAACCTCTTCTTGGCTCTTCTTCCACACCTCCACCCCCACATCCTGCCACCACCTCCACCACCACATCTCCGTGTCACACCCCTATTTTCCACGTGTCATCGGTGGGCCCGGTGGGGAGTATCGTGACGTAGTTGATATCATCATAGTCAAACAACACAACATTTAAATGCACAGCGGAAGCAAAATATATTACAATCCGAATATAAAGTAATATCAAGTATTACAACGGAAAGTAAAGGATCCACAGGCGGATCAAATAAAAGAAAACTGTTCAACATACTTTGACATCTAGAGCTTGCGAGACTTGATTAATGATGCCTGGAGTAGCCAGCCTATTTCGTATAGTACCTGCACTTAACCTTTTTGGAAAATACGTCAGTTTACACTGGTAAATACAACTCAACTGACTCATTTTGAAAAGAGTTTGTAAATTGGTTTGAATGCACTTCGGCACAAAATATCTTTTATAACTTGGGACAATTATTTGTAGATAATCTTGTATACAGTTTTACTTATTTGTCGTCCATTAGGGCCGGTTTGTAGGGCCGGACTAGATTAACTGACACGCCACAGGTATAATGCCCACAGGCTATCATCCTTTAAGTGGATTACCAGTTCCGGTATAATGCCCACAAGGATGATACCTCTGAGTGGATTACCAGTTTTTACATAATGCATCTGTCAGGTGTACGCCTACACCCCGTGCTTAGGTCGTGGCCATTTTATAATACAATGATGTCAAGGATATCCGGGATATGGTCATTTAACTCCCAAAGGCCATACACCAAATAATACAGATTAAAACGAGTCATGTAATTTTCATTAATCACAATCCGATCTAAATGATTACATACCCGACCAAGCGGTATTTTTATGATACCGTACCACTTCTACCCATTAAGGAGACCTACAGCTCCGATATATTAGCCCAACTATACGTGGATAAGATTGTAGCCTTACATGGCATACCTGTGGCTATTATCTCTGATAGAGATACTAGGTACACGTCGCATTTTTGGAAGAGTTTCCAACAATCTTTGGGCACAGTTCATGGCACTGATCAAGGAAAATTTCTGCCCTCAACATGAGGTTGAGAGAATTGAATCTGACTTCTTGTCGCTGGTCATGAGAAACCTAGACTGTCAGGCCTACCTGACCAGTTTCAACACTTTGTCAAGGTTGGTTCCATATTTGGTAACTCCGGAACCTAAACGTATAGCTCGATTCATTGGGGGTTTGGCCCCGGAGATCAAAGCAAGTGTGAAGGCCTCCAGACCAACTACCTTTCGGTCCGTAGCGGACATATCATTGTCTCTTACCTTGGATGCGGTCAGGCTGAGATCGCAGAGGAACATTGATACTGAAAAGAGGAAGCGTGAGGATGACAACTCACGACGTTCAGACAAGAAGCAGAAGGGAAACAATGACCATAAGAAGGGGTCAGGATTTAGGAAGGATGGTCAGCAGTCGGGTGAAAACCCCAGATGTAAAATCTGCAAGAGGCAGCACTTTGGGAAGTGCAGGTTTGAATCGAATTCGAATTCACAATCGAAAGCTTTTGCATGTGGCTTGTGCAAGTCCAACGAACACAAAACCTTGGATTGCAAAAAGATAAAGGATGCGACCTGCTACGGTTGCAATGAAAAGGGGCACATCAAGAGCAATTGCCCAAAATATGCCAAGAAGCCTGAAGAGGCTAAGAAGACCAATGCTAGGGTCTTCAGGATGGATGCTAAGGAAGCCGTCAAGGACGACAATGTGATAACATGTACCTTTCTCGTAAATGATGTTTATGCGAGAATGTTATTTGATTCAGGCGCTGATAATTCGTTCGTAGATAATAAGTTTTGTGAATTGTTGAAATTACCTGTTAAGACTTTAAGTGTGAAGTATGAGGTGGAACTAGCAGATGGCACTTTAGAAACCGCTTCAAACTTATTAGATGGATGTTTCATATCCATTAAGAACCACTCTTTTCCTTTGTCCCTACTTCCTTTAAAACTAGCCGGTTTTGACATAGTTTTGGGTATGGACTGGTTATCTCATAACCAGGCCCAGATTATTTGCAATAAGAAGCAAGTGATGATCAAGACTCCGTCTGGTGAATCACTTAGTATCCAGGGAGATACCCAGTATGGGCTACCCGAGAAAATGTCAATACTCAAAGACTCTAAGTGTTTGAAGAAGGGTTGTGTCATCTACATGGCACAAGTGATTATTGATGAGCCGAAGCCCAAGATTGGAGATATCCCCGTCATTTCTGAATACCCCGAAGTATTTCCTGAAGAACTACCTGGTTTGCCACCAGATAGGCAAGTAGAATTCAGAATTGACATTATCCCTGGATCAGCACCAGTTGCTAGGGCGCCTTATAGGTTGGCACCAACAGAGATGAAGGAATTGAGAACGCAGCTAGATGATTTGCTAGCCAAAGGTTTCATCAAACCTAGTTCGTCTCCTTGGGGACAACCAGTTTTATTTGTCAAGAAGAAGGATGGATCGATGCGTCTGTGCATCGACTACCGCGAGCTTAATAAGGTCACTATCAAGAATAAGTATCCTTTGCCCAGAATCGACGATCTGTTCGATCAACTTCAAGGGGCAAGTTTCTTCTCGAAGATTGACTTGAGGTCATGCTACCATCAATTGAAGGTTAGAGATGAAGACGTGCACAAAACAACATTTAGGACTCGTTATGGTCATTACGAGTTCCTAGTGATGCCTTTCGGGCTCACTAATGCACCGGCCGCGTTCATGGATCTCATGAATCGCGTTTGCAAGCCGCACTTAGATAAATTTGTCATCGTTTTCATCGACGACATTCTCATTTACTCAAAGAACCAAGCTGACCATGAGAAGCATCTTCACTGCATTTTGGAACTACTTCATAAAGAAAAGCTCTATGCCAAGTTCTCGAAGTGTGAATTTTGGCTTCAAGAAGTCCAATTTCTTGGACATGTTGTTAGTAAGCGTGGTATCCAAGTCGATCCCGCTAAAGTTGAAGCTGTCATGAATTGGCATGAGCCAAAGACGCCTACAGAAATTCGTAGCTTCCTAGGTTTGGCAGGATACTATAGGCGATTCATAGAAAACTTTTCAAGGATTGCTGCACCCCTGACTTTGCTGACACGTAAAAAGATTAAGTTTGACTGGGGTCCTAAGCAGCAGGAATCCTTCGATATTCTGAAACAAAAATTTAGCAATGCTCCGGTACTGGCATTGCCTGATGGAATAGAAGAGTTTGTAGTTTATTGTGATGCATCACACACCGGGATGGGATGTGTGCTTATGTAGAAAGGCAAAGTCATTGCTTATGCTTCACGCCAGTTAAAGGTGCACGAAAAGAATTACACCACCCATGACTTGGAATTGGGTGCCGTTGTATTCGCACTAAAACTGTGGAGGCACTACTTATATGGAATCAAATGTGTGATCTATTCTGATCACAAGAGCCTTCAACATCTGTTCAACCAGAAGGACTTGAACATGAGGCAACGCCGTTGGATGGAAACTCTGAATGATTACGATTGTGAAATAAGATACCATCCCGGCAAGGCGAATATAGTCGCCGATGCCTTGAGTCGGAAGGAGAAGGTGAAACCCATCCGAATCAATGCCAAGCGCATGGAAATAAAGAACAATTTGATTGAAAGGTTGTTAGCTGCACAGAAGGAAGCTATGTTGGAAGCTAACTATCCCAACGAAAAGCTAGGGGTAACTGAGGAGCAGTTAACACTTAGCAAGGACGGAATACTAAGATTGAATGGACGAATATGGGTTCCAATTTATGGAGGACTTCGAGATGTCATCCTCCAGGAAGCCCATAGTTCCAAATATTCTGTTCATCCTGGAGCTGATAAGATGTACCAGGATCTAAAGGCAAATTATTGGTGGATAGGCTTGAAGAAGTCTGTAGCCACTCATGTAGCTAAATGCTTGACATGTGCGCAAGTCAAAGCCGAGCATCAGAAACCGTCAGGTTTGCTACAACAGCCTGAACTTCCTACTTGGAAGTGGGAAATGGTAACTATGGATTTTATCACCAAGTTACCCAAGACAAGGAAAGGAAATGACACCATCTGGGTGATAGTTGACCGACTGACTAAGTCAGCACATTTCCTACCCATTAAGGAGACCTACAGCTCCGATATATTAGCCCAACTGTACGTGGATAAGATTGTAGCCTTACATGGCATACCTGTGGCTATTATCTCTGATAGAGATACTAGGCACACGTCGCATTTTTGGAAGAGTTTCCAACAATCTTTGGGCACACGTTTGAATTTTAGTACGGCTTATCATCCTCAGACTGACGGTCAGAGTGAGCGTACTATTCAAACGTTGGAAGACATGCTTCGTGCATGTGCAATTGACTTGGGTGGTAGCTGGGATAAGCACCTACCATTAGTCGAATTCTCCTACAACAATAGCTACCATACCAGCATTAAGGCTGCGCCTTTTGAGGCATTATACGGTAGAAAGTGTAGATCGCCTATTTGCTGGGCGGAAGTTGGAGATGTCCAGTTATCAGGACCAGAGATCGTGTTCGAAACGACGGACAAGATTGTCTAGATTCGTGACCGTCTCAAAGCTGCCCGGGATAGGCAGAAGAGTTACGCTGATCCCAAGCGTAAGGATTTTAACTTCGAAGTAGGCGACAAGGTGTTGCTTAAAGTATCACCTTGGAAAGGAGTGATGCGATTTGGTAAGAAAGGCAAGCTAAGCCCGAGATACATAGGACCTTTTGAGGTTATCGAACGTGTCGGGTCAGTTGCCTATAAGTTGGACTTACCTGAAGAGCTCAGTAGTATACACAATGTCTTCCACATCTGCAATCTGAAGAAGTGTTTCGCTGACGAATCACTGGTCATACCCCATAGAGATGTGCATATAGATGAGAGCTTGAAATTTGTGGAAAAACCATTGTCGATCGAGGATCGACAAGTTAAGAAGCTTCGAAGGAAGCAAGTACCGATTGTAAAGGTCAAATGGGATGCCCGTAGAGGTCCCGAGTATACGTGGGAGGTTGAGTCCACGATGAAAGAAAAGTACCCTTATCTATTTCAGTAAATCTCGAGGTCGAGATTTCTTTTAAGGGGGTGGGGGTGAGGATGTAACACCTCGAAAATTTACGTCCTATAATGTGTTGACACGTGTCATAGGTTTGAACGTGTGAAAGAATGTTCTTGAAGGACTAAAGTTGACAAGCATTGAAACTGTGTAAATTTAAGGGTTCAAAGTGTCAACAATGAATAAATATACTTTACAATAACCCTACATGATGTTTATAACCTTAAACGAATGGATCATGGATCATACGAAGCGAATTGTGAAAGAAAGTGAGAGATTACAAACTACAGGGGTTAAATGTGTCAACATGTTTAAGATATACCTCTGAGTGACCTTTTAGCAAACCCGAAGCCTTGTAACGATTAAATATGCTCACTAGAATGTACCATAAAAATTTCACCAAGTTTCGTTACCGTATGAGAAAGTTGTGATAAAATTCGTGTGTGAGGGTTAAAATCGTCAACATTGAAATTTAGGGCTTTTCGGGTGATCACAAAGTTACCCGAGGACTTGACAAAGATGGTATAAGCCCCAAAGCCCCCATATGTTAATATTGAAGCCTCATAATGCAAGAATTGTAGTGAAAACGACCTTTCGGGGGACCAAGGACCAAAGTGCAATACAAGAAAACATGTTTAACCTGAATCCAGCCTCCAGGCGGCCCGCGTAAGGATTGCCTGTATCTCAGGCGGGCCGCGTGCGACTGCCAGCTGCAGAAACAACAGGCAGCTGCCTGTTTCGTCCCTTAACCGACTTAGATCGAATTGTTGGCATACCATGGGCTTCCTAAAATGGTTTTTAGGCCTAGGGACACATGTTTGACATCTGGTAACACTCCTAGACTTCTTTGGCAACCATCTATGAAGATCAAAGTTACTTTAAAGGGCCATTATGTGCAACATGCAACCACACTTCATCTTCTGAGCATTTGTGAAGCACAAGAGCAGGACCAAGACTTTCCAAATCATCCATTAGTCGTGTGTAAGTACCCTTGACCCTTCTTAATCAAGTTATGCTTAGTTTTTAGCCTAGAAATCAAACCGTCGTAACTACGGTTTGACTTGGCGATAAAACACAAACGGTCCAGGGTTTTGTCGAATCGAAAGTTGTTATAAGTTGGTAATCATGTGGGATTTAAACCCTTAAAAGGGCACCCACTGATTCCAATCCTAACTAGGTCGATTGTCGAGTCAATGGTAACTAGAAAAAGTCAACATAATTGTTATTTGCGATTTAACGCATGATTAACGATGTAAAAGGCGTATAACCTATTTTATCATTCTTATAACCTGATGATAAGTATAAAAACTTGTCTACGCTTATTTGATTCGACAACTTTCTGTTTTGAACCGATTCGGAACCGAAAGACGCAAAAGTTTGACTTTTGCTTTGACCTCAGTTCTGACCCGATTTAGATAGGGTTAGACATGCCTTAAAGTTCCATTAGGACCTAGTTACATGTGTGTATAACCCTCTGCGTTTATACCACATAAATCCTTAATTGTCCGACGTTTCCGTTAATCGCCTAAATATTGACCGTAATGCCCTTATGACCATAAAACAAGAATTTTGGAAATATGAAAGTAAAATAATCTTAGTTACTGATTATTAATCATGTCTGTAAATTTTTACATTAGTTGGACATATAGATTGGGAGTTATGCTCAATGACGTAATTAGAACGATCCTTAGTGATTAAATGGCGTCATTAGCATAAAGCCTATCTAAACCCAATTTTTGACATCAAACCTTTTACCCACTGATGTAATATAATATTTTGGGATTTTTGAAGATTTTTAATTATTTTTAAACTGATCATAAGCTGGGATTAGTGCCTTGATTCGGTAAATGCCGAATATACCCTTTTCGGCCATAAAATGAGTTTTACAAATCCTTTAAAATGCCAATCCAATTGCTACTGATTTTAAATATTAAATGGAGTGTTTTGAACCTGTTTAACTGATCAGGAAACTCAGAATCCTATTTTAAACCGTACGTCGCTTAAAATGGCTTTATACGCGTATTATACGCATAGTTAGGGTTTAAAACTATTTTGGCATATAAGACTTATAACCAAATGTTATAACCTGTTAAAATAAACCATTTTACTGATTTAATCACACCCGGATCACAGAAGATAAATTAATTCCTTTTATAATCTTTAAAAAGACCAAAATACCCCTACGGGGCTTAATATGAGATTAAACTCGTTTTGGGCATAACGGAAGGTATCCTACTGATATCACAACATATTTAAGGCATGTTAACTTAGGAAACCTGTTTAGGACTCTTATGGTTACCCGTTACGCTTCATACACGTTCGGTTCGGTTTATGTAACTAGTTTACATAAATTAGCCGAAACGGGTCAAACATTATCGGTTTTATCTCAAAATCCATAATGTGTATAATATACCCATATTAAGCAAGTCTTCAAACTTGTCGGGTCTAAATCACATTCTATCCGGTCTTCGCTTAATCGTGCGTACGAACCGTATCTTTAAAACTAACCGGTCTAAGCGTAAGCTTAACTAAAGACCCGTTAGGATTCTAATAGGTTATTATTAAACCTTCGTTCCAGATTAGGAGAACCGGTAAAAGATACTTGCACTCGCTGATTTTGATTTATACTTGCTCAGGTAAATACTTTTAACTTATTTTCCCTATACGGGCTTGGGGTACGGTATATAAAATACCGCTTGGTCGGGCATTGAATCTTTAATTGTTTTATGGTTAAAGTATTGAGATGTGTCTCGTTTAATTTTTTTTGTTTACTTAAAGCCTTTGGGGGGTTAATGACCATGTCCTGGATATCCCTGGCATCATTTTACGAAATGGCCACGACCTTAGCACACAGGTGTAGGCGTACACCTGTCAGTGTCTCATTTAAATAATGTGGTGTGTCTATTGATCTTTAACCCGGCTCGATCCGGGCTACTGAACGCATAAGTAACATTTAAATCCTTTACAAGCATTATATTCAAATAATTATCCCAAGTTATAAAATATTATTTGTGCCTTGTGCCTTAAATGCATTTTCTTAAACTCTTTTCAAAATGAGTCGGTTGATTGTATTTACCAGTGTAAACTGACGTATTTTTCTTAAAAAGGTTAAGTGCAGGTACTACGCGTAATAGGCTGGCTTGTCTCCTAGCATCCACAATAAGTCTCGCAAGCTTGGGTGTCATAGATTGTTGAACACTATTTCCTTTTATTTTGATCTACCTGTGGATTTATATTCGACTACTTGTGATACTTAATATTACAATATTGTTTGGTTGAATTAAATCTGTACTTTGCTTCCGCTGTGCATTTAAATATTGTGTTGTTTAACTATTATGTTGCCAACCACGTCACGATACTCCCCTACCGGGCCCACCGGTGACTCGTGGAAATCAGGGGTGTGACAGGAACCCTTATATTCACATACTTTCCATGTTTGTCAACTTTTGTCCCTCTAGAGTATACTTTCACACGTTCAAGCTTATGACACGTGTCAATACATTATAGGACGTGAATTTTCGGGGTGTTACACTCCGCCACCACCGCCACCCCACGTTCACCCATCTCCTCCACCCGACACCCCCAATCACCTCCACCATCAAAATCGCCGTCATCATATGTTATCATCATCGAACATCATCGTCATCATCTTCATCGATCATCATCAACATCTCATCAACATCTTCATCGATCATCATCATCATCATCACCGTAACCACCAAATCGATCTCTGTTTCAGAAACCCCCAAATCGATCGGTGAAATTAGGGTTTCAAAACCCTCCAAATCGATCTCTGTTTCAGAAACCCCCACCGTAACCGGCGTTGTCACAGGAACCGTAACCACCGCAGTCTCTCTCTCCTCGTACTCTCTCTCTGGATCTCTCTCTCTGTTTCAGAAACCGGGTGGGTGGTTGTGGTTGAACGACGGGGGTTGAACGGCAAAGAAGGGGTGGGTGGTTGTGGTTGTTCTTGGCGGTAGATGATGGCGGTGGTGTGATGGCGGAGGTGGTGCGGTGATGGTGCTATCTTGTAGAGAGAGAGAGTTGAGGCAGTGTGTGTTTTTGTGTGTGTGTGTGTGTGTGTGTGAAAAGTGTTTTTGTAGAAGAAAAAAAACAAACCCTCTTCTCCTTACATACTGCAGACATTTGGTTCACCTCTTCTCCTGCAGATGCCTGCAGATGTGGTCCGCAGACTGCAGACCTTTTCCCGCAGAAAAAACAAACAGCACCTTGATGATTAAAACCTTTCATCAACCCACAATCAATTCAGAACATGAGACAAGAGTAATTGAAACCCTTTCAACTCTCATAATTTCAATTAAATAACCACATTATGGATTCTATTCATCTTCCTCGTCACATCATAGTCTTTTCAGTATCCCCTGTTTCCATCCCACCCCTATTTAAGAACAATGCAATGGGATCAAATTAGATGCCCACAATTAGGTCTGCTTATCGACATTATCAAGTTTGTTTCTTCTTTCACCATTGCCACCGTGGCTGCCGTCATCGCCGCCGTCATGTAAACCATTCGTCAAACAATCACTGCCGAGCAAAACCACCTCCTTAAAACTCTCCTCTCCATCAATTGTCAAAC
Organism: Helianthus tuberosus; assembly: GCA_030545235.1. NCBI lineage: Eukaryota > Viridiplantae > Streptophyta > Magnoliopsida > Asterales > Asteraceae > Helianthus > Helianthus tuberosus. The sequence continues at coordinate 52,428,406 of CM060364.1, forward strand.
CGCCTCAAACTCTCCTCTCCATCAATTATCCAACAACAACACTCATTCTCTATTACTGATTAAACCAAAAGCACAATATGAACCCTCAAGTTCTCCAAAACCAGCGCGTCGGAAGTAACACTATTGTTGCCGGAGACTATTGCGTCTTTAAACGTGAAGGAACCGGTGACGTGGCCTAAACCTAGAGAGATTCCATCGCAAGAGAAGATGATTAATTCGGTTAATTTGATTCTGCGGGTTAAGATTCCGGTTCAGTTTGAAACTTGTTCTGATGGTAAAAGTTTAGCCGGTACCATTGTGTCTCAAGAGTATGGTTTTGAATGCATCCAGTTCTATGACATCATTTTGGTACTAATACTATGTTTGATTGTTTGGTTATTTTGTTGATTCAATTTTATAGTTCTATGACATCATTTTGGTACTGATACTAATACTATGTTTGGTATTTTTGTTGATTTAAGTTATGTTTTGTTTACTGGTAAAAATTTATAAAAGAAAATAATAGTTACCGGTGCTTAAAATGAGAGTTGAATGTTTACTGGTAAAAATTTATAAAAGAAAATAATAGTTACCGGTGCTTAAAATGAGAGTTGAAATTTGACATGTATGTTGATTAGATTGTTTACAGGTGTGGTGATTCTAGAGTGGAGCCATTTTTTTTTTTTTTTTTGCTTTTTGTTACTGTGTTCTATTTGTATTTAAGATAACTACGGCTATGTGGCCTTGGCGGCCATTTGGTGATGGGTCTTGTCCGATGTGTGGCATAGTGAATGAAAAGGCCGACCACTTTCTTGTTGAGTGCTCATTCACGAAGTCGGTGTCGTGGTTGGTTTGTAGATGCCTGAATGTGCCTATACCAAACACATTCTCATCAGTGGATTTAATTCTCAAATATGGTCTGAATCTGGACTTGGATCCGAAAAGGAAGAGAATTGTTTATGCCATTTTTTGTTGACTGTTTGGATTAACTGTGATAAGAATATTTTCACCAGGAAGCTCATCTTGCCTGTCTCTGTTTTGGAGGAAATTAAGAGTATCTCTTAGTGGATGCTGAAATGATGCCATATTATAGGTCTCAACATGGATAATTGGTACAACTTTGCTGGTTTGTGTTTTGGGTAGGACCTGGATGTGTTTTATTTTGTGTTGTTTCCTTTCTATTGTTTGTGTTTGCTGGGTCCTTCTTGGCTTTTTGCTAAGAGGGCTTTGTTTTCTATTTTGTTGAGCAATAAAATCTTCTCTTTGCTGGTAAAAAAGCAGTCATGTTCACATCTGAACTGTGATATCTTTGATAATTGAGATCCAACCTTTAGTGAAGAGTAATGAATAATTTTATTAAAATGTATTGTATATATATTTTTTATTTACTTCTTGTTACTGAACTCATTTCTTGTTACTGAACTCATTAGACTGCACAGAACTTGCAAGCACCATAATGTTTGGGTAACGAGTAAGTTATATTTTCATGTGGTATTATATTTACTTATGAATTGGTTGATTTGTGTTATGTTTTATCTCAAACGGGTCAAAAAATAAATTGTCTTAAAGCAACAACTACAAACTCTGTGCACACATTCTTATGATGCATGCTATTTTTATTTATTTCATTTAGAGTAAACTGCAATTTTACACCCTGAGGTTAGGGGTGATTGGCACTCCTACCCCCCCTAAGGAAATAATTGCAAAATTACACCCCACTGTTTGACCTTATGTTGCACTTTTACCCCCCGCCGTCTAATTGAGTAACCAGTCAACATAATAGCCTAACGGTCAAAGGGTATAAATGTCAATTTGCTCTTATATCAAGCTTATTTGATACAACACCCCCTATAAGAATCATAGCACCGCATAATTACCCCCCAACCTTCCCACCATCGACCTTACCTTCTTCTCCGGCGATCTGTGTCCCTCCGGCGACGGCGACGGTGACATCTCCTCTTCCGATCATTCTGCTCCTAGTCCGATCGTTCTTTTCCTCGTCGGATCACAACAACCACAGCCGTCGTTCTTCTCCGCGTCCGATCGTTCATTCTCAGTGGAAATGCCGGTCTTTTGGATAATCCGCTATATCATCCGCCACACCAAAGGTATAATCGGCCAATGTTAGTTAATCAGTGTCAGATTTAGTCATTATCATGTTATAAAACAGGGTTTAGGGTCTGATTTGGTTCACTGTTGGTTTTTCTACAGTTGACCTGACGATGAGCTTATCAAGCTCATCTTTGGTGCTCCACCTGGTGGTCTCCGTGTTTGGGAGGCCTGTCCTCAACTTCCATCTACCACCGTAGAGTTGAGCGGATGGATGTTATTTAGGTTATGTGTAATATGTAGGTTAACTTAACTTAATCGAACCTTTTGTGTAATATGTAGGTTAACCTAACTTAACTTATTTAGCTTGTTTGATTGTATGCATTTGCAGCCTGTTTTGATTGTATGCATTTGCAGTTGAACAGAGTTTGGGCATAAGTTGATTGTATGCATTTGCAGGGTGTGCTTAATCATTTGGAGCTTGTTTGATTGTATGCATTTGTAGCCTGTTTTGATTGTATGATTGTATGCATTTGCAGTTGAACAGCTTCTGTTAGCACAAGGTCTGCATTAGCCTGATTGTATGATTGTATGCATTTGAACAGCTTCTGTTAGCACAGGGTGTGCTTAATCATTTGGAGCCTGTTTTGATTGTATGATTGTATGCACTTGTAGCCTGATTGTATAATTTTTATACATGATCAACCAGGTCTGCATTAGCTTCTGTTAAACCAGGTCTGCATTAGCTTCTGTTAAACTGATGGATGCATTAGCACTGATGGATGCATTTGTACCAAACCAGAGCTTATGTGTAATATGCATTTGCAGTTGAACAGAGTTTGGTACAATTTTTATACATGATCAACCAGATTTTGGGCATAAGTTGATTGTATGTGTAATGGCCATTGTCACAAGATTGGTGAAAGATAGAGCAGTGGTTATATTCAGCAAGAGTTCTTGCTGTATATGCCACAACATTAAGAGCAGTGGCAAACCCAACTGTCCCAGCTGGTCAGCAAGAGTTCTGTAATGGCCATTGTCACAAGATTGGTGAAAGATAGAGCAGTGGTTATATTCAGCAAGAGTTCTTGCTGTATATGCCACAGCATTAAGAGCAGTGGCAAACCCAACTGTCCCAGCTGGTCAGCAAGAGTTCTTGCTGTTTATGAGCTTGTTGAACGCCCAGATGGTCAGCAAATTGAGCAGGAACTCATAGCCTTAGGTTGTAAGCCAAGTGTCCCAGCTGTTTTTATAGGACAGGAGCTCGTTGGTCCTTCAGTTGTATGCAATGAAGGATACACTCATGTGCATACACTTATGATCATGTATACACTCATGTGCATTCCACTCATGTGCATACACTTATGGTCACAGTTTGGGCTTAATCAGATTCTGGATACACTCATGTGCATACACTCATGTGCATACACTCATTATGTTGACATTGCAGGTATGATTGTATGCATTCCCACTGGTTGAACAGGTATTTGCTTGTTGGTGTGAACACCTTATAGAAATAGGTATGATTGTTACATTTCAGATTTTTTAATAGGTATGATTGTTATGTTTCAGGTATTTGCTTGTTAGGTTTTAGATCAAAGAACAACTATTTGATTTTGGCGGGAAGGGTTTTGTAAATTTCAGGGGGTAATGTTGTGTGTTATCACAAAGTACAGGGGGTAATAGAAAAGGACAAATTAGTAATTTACCAGCGGGGGGTAATTGTGCGACTTAACATAAATGTTGGGGGGGGGGGGGGGTAAAATGGAAGGGTAATATAGTCATTTCAACTTAGACTTAACAGTTTGGTTACTCAATTAGACGGCGGGGGGTAAAAGTGCAACATAAGGTCAAACAGTGGGGTGTAATTTTGCAATTATTTCCTTAGGGGGGGTAGGAGTGCCAATCACCCCTAACCTCAGGGTGTAAAATTGCAGTTTACTCTTTCATTTAATATAATAGGTCTTCATTTGATTCGTGAAGTGAACGTATCACAAAAAAAAGATAAGTACCTGTTACAACGTGCGGGCATTCCCACTAGTACAATATAATATAAACACTATTGGATATTCACTTCAATTATCATACACTCAAAATAAATTTTAGATCCTATTTTTGTTTATATGCATCGGCCCACTATTGTAAGTTCTTGGCCCACTAGTAACAAGCATTATTGGACCATTTAATCACATCAGTATGATTAAATTCCAAGCACATGATATGATTAAATTCTAAGAATTTACATCATTATTAAAATTGGATCCTTTTATTTCCAAACAAGTGGACGTAATGTGAAATCACATTTAAAACAATGATTTATTGTAATTTAATGGGTAATAAGTTCAGACATTCATATTTAACAATAGTGGAACCATTAAATCTCATTTAAGAGACATTATATTTGTACCCCTTTGTTTTATATTAAAACAATTCTTATAGCAACAGCAGCTAACAATCATCCAAACAACATGTTCAAACTTCATCTCATTCTATTGATTATATTCACATTTATTCCATGCATGTGTGATGAATTAATCTACAGCCAATAGATTCAATTACATGTGCGGACCACAACAACTGCCTTATTATTTTCCTTATAATCGGACTGTTGCAACTTAGTATTTTTTTTTTGAAAGGTAATATTTCATTCACAACAACGACGACCCAAGCCGGGCCGACGAAACAAACACTACTGTTGCAACTTAGTATGTGCGGTCATGTTTGGAATATAATATATCCCACAAGTTCTGACATAACACTTCCAATAAATACATGTGCAGACATACTCAACAGATATATATATGCGGCCCCTGTATTCTATGCTAACCGAATTTAACAACACTTCCAACATCTAGATCAAATTGAACCATTCAATCATCATTCATCAATTATTAACTCATTATATCATCATCAATTATTCAATTCGATCACATTACACAAGCATGACTTAATCATGAGATTCTAACTCATCGTCATATGATTAAACCACACCATTAACTTTATCAAAATTGTCGTCACACATATTAACATCCTAGTTAACCTCTAAATTTACATTAACTGATATCATCACAGCCCATCAATTACAACTTATATTACCCCTACTATGCCAGCCATTTGAACCATAACAATTTCAAGTAATATTATTTCATGTTAATTCAGATTACGATTCATATGATTGGTATCATAAATATTAATCCATTCTAACTATCCAGGCACCACACACAAAATTTTATATTGCTTTGTTCACTAACCATGCACATAAAGAAACCTTACATGTTACGAATCCAAGGTAATTACAAAGAGAGCAATCATAGGCAGCCAATAAAAATCAGATTAACACATGGTAAACATACTAACCGAGTTGCAAGACGTGAAAGAGAGTGTTAGAACCGAGAAGGAGGCTTCAATCGAAAGAAGAGGGGACTGTCTACGCTTCCAGGGACGAAGGGGATGTTAGGGTTTACTAATTGTGAATGCCAAATAATGAGAACCACGCACAATCCTTTGTGTGTGCATGTGTATATGCGATTACAACACTGGCCGGCCCACTTATCAGCTTTGTTTGGGCTTTACTTAGCCCATGCTTGATTGTGACATAATTAAATGTGTGTGTGTTCGAGTTGGGCTACAAGTGCAATGGACCGAGAGAATCAATCAACACATGTGACGAGTGTGGGCCGATGTATGCGGCCCAAAAATAAACGAGTACAAGTACATTACATCTAACATTACATAACATTACACAATACTTAGGTTTTCACTAAACATCAACCCAAATGGTACTTCGATTATTCATACATCAAGCACGAGTTACAACGTCAACAAATTTAGAAAACAGAATTGTGAACACGCAATGCATAGAGGAAAGACCAAGAAATTTCAGTTGTCACAATGGAGACGGTTTTACAGGAGATTAAATGAGAATGGATTGTTTTCTGTTTGATTATTGGTGTTTAAATTCTGAATTTTGATTATGTTAATAAGTTCATTATAGGTGTTTAAATTCTGAATTTTGATTTTAATAAGTTGATTGGTGTTAAGAAGTTAAAAAACAAACAGTCTTCTTCTTGCAGACTGCAGAGGTTTGGTCCACCTCTTCAACTACAGGTGTCTGCAGATGTGGTCCGCAAACTGCAGACATTTTACCTATGAAAAAACAAACACCACCTATGTTTTTCTCATAGTTCCATATTCAAAATTGATTTTGTATTTGAAATACTAAATATTTTTTATGATTAAAAACTTATGAAGCACTAAACCTTACGAATATATACACATATGGTTTTCATTACATATATGTAATTAACGTTAGAAATTAATTTTTTTATTTTTATTTTTACATCTTCTAGTTAATAGTAAATCTACGGAAATATTTAAAATAAAGTTTGTTACATAGGAGTTTTTGCAGTTTTCACATTAACCTGATTCTTAATCCATTCCCACATACATACAAACATATATACGGCATGTAGGTTATTTATATAGTACAAACTTACAACAATTATCAACGATGGTTTTGTATGTTAGTATGTACATAAGCTACACATCTATATTTAAGAACTACAATTATTTAAAAATATGTACTATTAGTCTATTAATAAAAAGAATTTGTCTGTTTGGTATGGGGTAATGGAATGGATGAATGAATGAAATGGACGAGGTAATGGAATGGACTGGGGAATGCAATGGATCATTACCATTCCATGTCTTGTTTGGTTACCATGTTAATGGAATGAATTATTATTGAGTATTGTTCGGTAGGCAAGAAAAACAGAGTAATAAAATCAGCGGTGAGTGGTGGTGGTGGTCGGTGGTAGTGATTGTGGGTGGTTATAGGTGGCGGTGGTGGGTGTCGGTAGCGGCGATGGGTGGTGGTGGCGGCGGCGAGTGGCGGTGCAGCGGTGACGACGAGTGGTGGTGGCGGCAAGGTGGACATTGGTGGTGGGTGGCAGCAGAGGTGGCGGTTGGTGGCGGCGGCGGTGGTTGGTGGTGGCGGTGGTGGTGGCGTCGACAATGGTGGTGGGCGTTGGCGGTTGGTCGCAGCTGTGGGTGATAACGGTGGCGAGTGGGTGGAAGCGGGGGTGGTGGCGGCGGTAGCTGTCGGGGTGAGGTGGTGGCGGGTGGCGGCGATGGCGTCGGTGGTGGGTGGTGGTGGTGGTAGGTTGTGACGAAGGTGGTGGGTTATGGTGTTGTTGATGAATGGTGCAAGAGGAGATGAAATGGAAAAAAAAACATGGAGGGTGGAAGGATGATTTTGAGGGGATGAAATGCCTTTTGGAATGGGTGATTCCATTTCATTGACCAACCAAACACTATTTTATTTATTCCCTCGTAATCAATCATTCCATTCCACCTCTCATTCCTGCATACCAAACATAGATTTTCTTGTTCAATAATCTAATGTTAGGTATTCATGTAGTGTTTTATGCCATCTAAAATTTATTTCTCACTCTAAGCTCTACGGAATCAGTAATTAATGGTTCCCAAATAAACAAAAGGAAGTATCACATCTCTTTTCTTACATGTTCACACCATGAATCCATGATACCAACATATGTAATATCTTTAGGCACTCAACATTATTAATTAATGGTTCACAAATACACGTACCACACCTGTGTATTACATTTTTATGTCATGATATGAATACATAGAAATATGTGTATTACAATTGTTGAATAAATAATTAGTCTAAATCACTGAAATATGGGTCATATCTTTCAAAATTGTTTGATAGGATCGGTTCATTTTTTAATCGGTCATTTACTTGGATAAGGAGAAACAGGAAAATACAATGTTAAAGTCATGGAATATGTCACGTAGCACCACCTATACGTTTTTATAAGTGATTTTAAGGTCTGGTTTATTCACACACGCTGGTTGTTTATTTGCACACTCTGAAGCGCTCCGCTTTAGCCACAGAGGGGCGCTTTGGGCTTGGTCAACAGACAAGGACTGACAGATCAGAGTGTGCAAAAAGATGACCAAGTCCAAAGCGCCCCTCTTTGGCCAAAGCGGGGAGCTTCAGTTCAAATTTTTTAGCTATGCGCCCCTCTTAGATCATGGCGGGGCGTTTAGGGGTTTTTTTATTTTTTAAAATTGTTTTTAATTCACAAACGCATCGATACTTGGCTAAATTTTAAGTTTTTTTTTCCATTACACATCATTTTTTAATATATATGGACTATACGGCAAGTTCCGGATGTGTTCGGTTACGTGTGATGTCGTATTCCATTATATCGTATCATTCTGTTTTGAAACCACAAGTACTACTTTGTGTCGTGTTATGTGTATACACCCCGTACCGGATGTGTTCGGTTTGAAACCGCAAGTTCCGGATGTGTTCGGTTAAATAAAACTACTATTAAGTGCCCCCGCGTTGCGGCGGGGGGCATAAACCGTGCCAAGTAGCATTAATAATTGTACATTGGAATCTCATCAATAGTGATGACCACCCCCACTACATTTCTATCACTAGTGATAGAATATTGGGTGATGACATGACATGATTTGATTGGATAGTGGGAGTGATAGAATTCTATCACTAATAACCACCCCTCCCCTAAGAGTTTAAAGTGGCAAGTTTTGGTTTCGTAGTTTCTGTCCGTAATATTTTGGCTTATTAACCTATCATTACATGACAAAATCATGTCTTCATGTAAGAAAATAGCGTGGCACATAACTTGTGTTTCGTGGTATGTATAGCTTTGTTCTTAATATTTGGTCCACAAAAACTTGTATTCAGACTAATTACTAGATGTGCATTAATATTAGAAAAAAAACTAGTTCTTAATATTTAAAGAAAACCGGCCAACATTATTAATTTATTATATAGGTTTACATCATAACTTCGATGAAAATACCATGACAACGCGCTCCAAATCATAGGTCGTGTATAACCAACCATTCATGAACTTTAAGCTTGTTACATAAGCTATAACCTTTTGTCTTTGCATATGAATACAACTCAATCACGATCGAATTGCATCACTATATACGACAAAATCATTGGTTCCTTTAAGAGCGGCGCTTAGTTGAAAAATTTGAACCGAAGCGCACCGCTATGGCCAAAGAGGGGCGCTTTGGCCCTCGTTTTAGCCTGAAGCGGGGCAGAGGGGCTTAGGGCTGCCAGAGCTTTGGCCACAGAGGGGCGCTTAGGGCTTGGTCAACAGACAAGGGTTGACAGAGCTTTGGCCATAGCGGGGCGCTTTAAGATGTAAAAATAAGGGGAAACGTGTGTAATTAGCATGACCCGATTTTAATTGAAAAATAAACAGTAAAGTCAAAAAGAAAAGTATTATGAATAAGAACAAAAAATAATATTGAAACTTTAAAGTCCTTGGGTCCACTCATCTAATTGAAAAATAAACAGTAAAGTCAAAAAGAAAAGTATTATGAATAAGAACAAAAAATAATATTGAAACTTTAAAGGCCTTGGGTCCACTCATTTTCGTAGTTTTCTACCATCTCTGATGAATCCCTTTTCAAACATTCTGAAACGAGTTACATTACATGATCTCATATCAGACTTTTTTTATTTATTTATCTTCACACTTATTTTCTATCCGATATACCTAAAAAAAATAGAAGTTAAATATTACATTAGAAGGAATGACCACTTGCCATTCCTACCCTAAGTCTTGCAAATCCCGTCACATCACGTCATTTAGACCATCCATTAAAATACGTTCTTTTGTGGCACACTTGCGCTTCCTACCCTTCTCTTTTCATATTTTTTTATTAGAAATATGAATATATCATTTTAAGTTAAAATATATAAAGCAATAAACTAAATAAAACTTACATAATTAAAAATATAAATCCAACAACACAATAAAATACAAATAAACTAAAAAAGATATAAATAAACTATTCCAAGCCCGACTCCTCAGAATTTCAAGTAGTGATCTTCTATCAAATTTCACATACCTTATGATCTCCTTGCAATGGGGATCACCAATCTAAGCTCAGATTTCGTTTTGGGATGGATTTGAGCCTTCAATTTGTGAATTTTTGTGCAAGTTAGGGTTTGTGGGAGAAACCTCTGCGTTTTGTACGAACCACACACACACACACTTATGTGTGTGTTTGGTGTATTTTTTATATTAATATGTCAAGTTTCACACTTGACAACTTTAGTCCCTCCAATTTCGTTTTTATTTTATTTTAAGTGTTTAACCCACTCATAAGTCACTATCTAACTAGGTTAGAATTATTCCTAGTTAGTTTATTTTGCTTATTTACCGACATCATATTAGTAATAAAAGAATTTATATTTTCGGGGTGTTACATCACAGTTTATCACCTAAATTCATATTACTTAACTAGGTTAATTATTCCTAGCCAACGTAGTAGGTTCGGGAAGTTAAAAACCCGTTTTTTTAAGTCCCGTTAACTCGGGCTCCTTATGAACTTTTGTCTTCTCAAGTCGTTTGCTCTCTTTTTATTTATTATTAGGCTTATTTATTTGAATCCTAATAATTTCAGGGTTAATCTTTTCTGCTAACGGTATTCTACCCGCTCTTTAGTATTAGCGGGGTTTAATTACCAAACCCGTTTTCGGGGTGTTACAGAGCATACCTGCCATTTCCAAAAGGTGAGGACTAAATGTAAAAAAATGTGAAACCACAGGGACCATCCGGGCAATTAACTCTTAAAAATATAAACCCAACACACAATAAAATACAAATAAACTAAAAACACATAAATAAACTATTTCGAGCCTGACTCCTCAAGCTAGGATAGATCTAGAGATGCAATGTGTTCCACAAGATCATACCAAAGCCGGAAATGTATGTCTTCATCATGCAACTCCGCAAGGACGTTTTCGTCAAAAACTGGTACGATGGGAGGATCTCTTATGTGTACCAGTGATATTGTATGGCCACATCCTTCAAGATCATGTTGTGCAATATCATGCACGCATAGACAACACTCCTATTCTAATCTACGGTCGTAGCCCACAATGATCGATTAAGTATACCCCATTTCCTCTTTAATATTCACCGCTCCATATCCTTTCTTGCCGCCTCTTCCGCCTTCTTGAATTTCTTTTCCTTCGGATCTGTTGGATGGCGAAGCACTTTTACAAACGTTGACCTACTAGGGTAGATCCAATCGGTAAGATAGTACCCACGTATGTATAAGTGTCCGTTTAAATTAAACGGAAACTTCGGCGTGGATCCATTTCATTGGTTGATAAAAATAGGAGATTGTTGGAGAACATTGATGTTGTTTAGTGATCCAGGCAGACCAAAAAAATGCCAAAACCACAAATCTTTTGACGCAACCGCTTCTAGAATGATCGTCGGGTATTGGTGATCACCTCTCATATATAGTCCTTGCAACTCCTTAGGAGTTCTCCAATTAAAATGTGTACAATCAGTGCTACTGATCATACCTAGAAGGTGATGTTTTTCTTCGTGTGCTTGGTACAAACATGCAATGTCGTGGTTTGTTAGACTTCGTAAAAACTCTTCGCCGTACAATCTACTCACCACATTACAAAATTATTTAAGACATTCATGTGATGTCCTCTCGGACATACATAAATACTCATTGTACTCGGCTCACTCGGCGTATCCAAAATATATTGTACGCTACTATCGTCTGATAATAACACGTCAGGGATATTATACGGTGGAGTGAAAAACTCGTGAGAAATGGTGTAAAAAAATTGGCTAGAGTGAATGCACAAAAGATGAGAGTATGTGAGAGTTTTTGGTTGAATATACACATATAACTTTAATTTGGGCTATAGTATAAATTAATCTATATATTTAATCTAAATACTAAAATAGACCATTACCAAGCCCAAATAGCGCATAACTAATTTACATATTTTAAATGAATTTTAACTAAAATGAATTTATTCGAATTTTAATTGACCTTTTCATTTGAATCAAATTGACCAGTTTTTGTGCGAATTCGAATTCAAGCAAAAAAATTATTAAAAAAAATAGATTTGAGTAACTCGTAAATTTGTTATTCGATTCGATGATATGTTCATTGTTAAGTAAATTTCAAGATTTGATGTTGGTCCTCCAAAACCAAGAGACTGTAAATGTTCTTCCAACACCAAAAGCTCTCTCCACAAGACTCATGTCTATTTTTAAAGGCTTTATCTTCTCACTCTATGAAAATGTTGAACACTTTACTGTTGTGGCCCATTTAGGATACATCATATCTGCAAGATAGTGTCTAGTCGTATATTCCTTGTGAAGTTGCAAGGAGACGCATTACCTTAATTATAATAATTCGTTGAATACTAGAGATTGACCGATTGTGTTTATGTCATTATTTGATCTTGATACTCCACAAAACGCATGCCAGATGATGCAACTGTCACGACCATGTCCATTGTCACCTTGAGTATATTGACATAGATAGTTTTTCTAAGCCTAATGCATATATTCTTTATTCAATGCTACCTAACAACATTCCAGGGAACTCATGTCTGGTTGAATATGCCACCATTAATCGTCGGATGTCATTTTTGTTGGGCCTATGTCCGAATAAATGTAAATGACGCCTCTCAAAACCTTCTTAGACATCCCATCACTTCAAGAAATTAGACATGTGGGGACAAATATTTTTAAGCCTGTAGGGAGGACATGTCGTCCCTACAAGTCTCAACAACTTATAGGGACGACATATAAGTTTCGTCTCTACAGGCAGGGGCGGTTCTTAATAGGGCTGTGGCAGGGCCACGGCCCGGATAAGTTTTTCGGCCGTAGTGTTAATTTTCCGCATTTTGATCGAAATTTTTTATATATACTATGTTTGGCCCGGGCTTGCCCGGGCTTTTTTTAGTGCCCGTGTCTTTCGGCCCTGGCACGTTCAACGGGCAAGATCCGCCACTGTCTACAGGGCCCTCCCAATAGGTCTCCTAGGTCGTCTCTAAAGGTGTTGTCCCTATAGATTAACTTTTAGAGACGACTTGTCTAACAATAGAACTATTTAAAAAAAATACTATTTTAAGTCTGTAGGGACGATATGTAGTCCCTATAGATTTAAAATATTTTTATTTTTTTATTTTTTTGTTATATGTTTATTGGGACAACATGTCGTCCCTAAAGACTTGAAATAAAAAATAAAAAAAACCTGGAAATCTTGTAGGGACGATATGTCGTCCCTATAGATTTAAAATAATTTTTATTTTTATTTTTTTGTTATATGTTTATTGGGACAAGATGTCGTCCCTAAAGACTTAATTTGTGTCGTTTGTGTGGTTTTCATACTAACCTTTAACATATTTGCATTTTTGTGATGAGGATAGACCCAATCTATTCATTGCATCCTTTTAAAGTATACAGTAGGAATGAATAATGGTAGACCTATCATCAACAATTCGGTTGAAACACTGATATGTACCAATCGGTTGGGATAAATAATCCGTTGAGTGGATCAAACTCAAAAGAAATTAGCAAGATGTAGACTTGAGATAATCTCTATTTTTCCATTCATAATTAAAATAAACAACTAGTTGGCTTTATATAGCCTTCAAGAAAGGAAATTACATAAGAAAATAATACTCCACTAACCCACTAACACTCTTAATTAACTAACCACTAAACATGAAATAAGGAAAATAATAGAATTGCATGGGAACATGTCATTGAGATCATGGGCACGTATCAAACACCCACTTTTTCTTTGTTTGTGTTTTCCCTTTGATCATCTAGAACTTGAACCCTTTTTTAGTATCGTTCTCCATCAATTACAGATACAAGTTGTCAAGCTCATTATACATTAGTTTTTCGTACTGCTTAGTGCATAAACATCTGCACGTTAGTGTTAGTATTATGATCCAAAGGGTAATTGGGATTCACATTTGTATGAGAATTGAAAGTTGGAAAGGAAAGTACTGAGGGTGTAAGGAAATATGAAATAAATTGTGGTATTTATAAAGGTTGCAACAACTATCAATCTAGTAACTGAGTTACTACTGAAAGAGTTCCTGCTAATGGTAATCATTTGATTGCCAATGATAAGTAACATACTCTTACATGAAGAGTTGTGCCATTTCAACAAAACGTTTTGATATTTCCCCAACTATAAAACACAAGTCTTTGGTCTAGAACATATAAACATTCATGTCCTTGTTTTCTCACATGATTAAAGATTTTAAGATTACCACCAAAATACTTTAATTTGAAAGTAAACATCTGATTCAGAGAAAAAATCTAGAACAATTCGAAACTGTAAACCCCACACACCTTCTAACGGGATATTTTATGGTGTTCATAGTCTTGCTCCTCTTCTAAGAAGACGAGATACAACACAATAAAGCCATTAAAAGACAACCCCCATTAAAGCCATTGAAGGATAAATGTTTATTGGTTGGTCACTAAAATCAAAATGACTTTTTAACTACAACATGGTAAAGTAATATAACTTAATGAAATTCATTGCCACTATATTAATTTTTTTTTAACGGCAAGTAACGACGTGTCAACCATCGTGACATCGGGCGTTGTGGCCAAGGTCGACTACTCGACCCTCGCCAGCCCCTTGGCTCTCCCCAGATGTGCGGAAACCCGACCTCCACCCGTCCGAAGGCACGACAGTGGAATAATCGGTAAAACCTCGTCTCAGATCCAAGTCGAACCGCGCCACCTGTATTCGCTCTTCACTTGGATGCCGCAGAAAATAATGAGGAGAGTGGGAATCGAATCTTGATCACAAGGAACACCAATTTTTCCCCAACCACTACCTCATTGGCAAAATACCATTCAAATCCCCCTTCCTCGGACTTGAACCCATGACCTCCAAGAGAAGAAAAGCTTCCAATCTCCTCTTAACCACTAGGCCAAGGGATCATTGGTGCCACTATATCAATTTTATTGGGTAAAGTTATCCTATAAAATCTTCTAAATCTAGGAAGTGTATAAAGACATGATAGATCGCAAAATATAACACAATGCTGAGTAAAAAAGACATGATGAGTCGCAAAAAAAGACACAATGACAAAAATAGAAAAAAATACACAATGTCAAATAAAATGACACAATGATCTAAACAAAAATTCGAAAACCTACAAGCTAAAAATCCAAAAGCGAAAACTTGAAATCTAAGATCGTAGAGTTCAATCAACGTCCGGTTGATAAACTTCCTATGACTTTCTATTTTTAGAAGACTATGTATACACGTTTCCGTCTTTTACAATTTATTTTTTAAGAATGTTAGATTAATAATATCATTATTATTATTATTATAATTATTATTATTTAAAAAGGTTATAAGATTATTAGTTTTTCAAACTTTTCAAAGTGTCACCTCATTCTTGATAACCACGTAATTCTTGGCGACCACGTTATTTTTAGAACCCATATTTGACTTTATACTCCACATCAGTCCACTTCTTTCCAAATGTAAAACACTATAAAGAGAAGACCAGAATAAACCTCACAATCCATCACCACTCAGTGCTTCATGAGCCACTGTTACAGTAGTGAGTGGTGACCTCAACAACACCCAAACACAAGAACATCTTTCAACTGTCATTCTCCCATGAATCCTGCTACTGATTTCTTGTTAAACCCAGTTTTCTTACATGGCTGTGTTGCTTCCATACAATTAGTGTTCTTGTTCTTCATATTAATCTCTTGGGTTTCGAAAATATTCAAGATTGATCGTACTTTGGTTCCGAAACACAGTCATGGGTGTTTGTTCTACAAACAAACTCTCTTTTGCTCTCTTGTTCTTTCACTCTTCAATCTTGTGTTGTGTTTCTTGAACACTTTTTATTGGTATAGAAACGGCTGGACTGATGAAAAGATTGTGACCCTTTTGCATGCTGCTCTTGGAGCACTTGTTTGGTTGTTTGTTTCGGTTTACTTACGCACACTTGTTTCAAATTCGTCGACAGAATCTAGGAAATACCCTTTTGTTTTAAGGTTTTGGTGGGTGTTTTTCTTTTTAGTTTCTTGTTACTCCCTTGTGGCAGACTATGTTTACTACAAAAGAACCCATGATTCAGTTTCTATGTTCTTTGTCTCTGATTCGGTGTCTAGTTTCATGGGTTTGTTTCTTTGTTTTGTGGGGTTGTCCTACAAAACAGAGGAAGAGTCTCAAAATCATAGTCTTGAAGAACCCCTTTTGAATTCTGGTGTCTCTAGAGGTGAACTTGCATCAACTTATGAAAATGCAAGTTTCTTTAGCCGGTTGACATTTTCTTGGATGAATTCTGTGATTGCAAAAGGCAACAAAAAGCCATTAGATCTTGAAGATGTTCCTCTGCTTGCAAATATTGATAGTGTGAAAGAAGTGTTTCCTGTTTTGTTAGATAAAGTAGAGTCTTTAAGCAATGGCGGTAAACAAATCACTGCATTTGGTCTAGCGAAAGCCTTGTTATACATCGTGTGGAAAGAGGTCGTGATCACAGGATTGCTTGCTTTAACATATGCATTGTCTAGTTTTGTTGGTCCTTACCTCATAGACTCGTTGGTTCAATATCTGAATGGACACCGAGATTATGAAAACCAAGGTTTTGTTTTGGTGGCTGCATTCTTTGTTTCAAAGATTATTGGCTGTTTGGCGCAACGGCATTGGTGGTTCAAGCTCCAACAGGCCGGAATTAGAGCC
This sequence comes from Helianthus tuberosus, assembly GCA_030545235.1. Lineage (NCBI taxonomy): Eukaryota > Viridiplantae > Streptophyta > Magnoliopsida > Asterales > Asteraceae > Helianthus > Helianthus tuberosus. The sequence continues at coordinate 52,445,020 of CM060364.1, forward strand.
AGGTCCGCCATGGTTGGCGTGATTTTCCAAAAGGGCTTGACCATTTCTGGTCAGTCGAAGCAAGGGAACTCAAGTGGCGAAATCATAAACTTCATGGCAGTTGATGCTGAAAGGATAGGTTACTTCGGTTGGCATATGCATGATTATTGGCTAGTACTCGTCCAAGTAGCAGTTGGATTAGCACTTTTATATAAGAATTTAGGATTAGCCGCGGTTGCTTCATTAATTGCTACAGTTTTTGTGTTGTTGGCCAATCTTCCACTCGGGAACATACAAGAAAAGCTTCAAGATGACTTGATGAAATCTAAAGATAAAAGAATGAAATCAACATCTGAAATATTGAAAAACATGAGGATTCTTAAACTTCAAGGTTGGGAAATGAAGTTCTTGTCAAAAATCATCAAGCTTCGCGACGAAGAAGAAGGTGCATTGAAGAAGTATATGTATACATTGTCCTTGAATTCTTTCTTGTTCTGGGGTGCTCCAACTGTTGTAGCCGGGATCACTTTCGCAACATGTTTGTTAGTTGGCATCCCGCTTGAATCAGGAAAGGTACTTTCTACACTTGCAACGTTTAAAATACTTGAAGAGCCGATTTACAATCTTCCGGATTCGATTTCGATATTTTTTCAAACTAAAGTCTCGCTTGATCGCATTGCCACCTTCCTCCGTACCAAGGACATAGATTCTAATGCTATAACTAAAGTTCCACAAGGCAGTTCTAGCACAGCTGTTGAGATTATAAATGGGTGTTTTTCATGGGATTTAGCTGCATCTTCTAACCCAACTTTGAAAGATATAAATATTAGAGTGAATCAAGGTATGCGAGTTGCTGTTTGTGGGACTGTTGGGTCAGGGAAGTCGAGCTTACTTTCTTGTATCTTAGGGGAGGTTTCGAAGATATCAGGAAGTGTAAAAGTAGAAGGATCAAAGGCGTATGTAGCTCAATCTCCATGGATACAGAGTGGAACGATTGAAGATAATATCTTGTTTGGCAGGGAGATGGATAGAGAGAGGTATGAGAAGGTTCTAGAAGCATGTTCTTTGAAGAAAGACCTTGAAGTTCTTTCCTTTGGTGATCAAACGGTTATCGGTGAACGAGGGATCAATTTGAGCGGAGGTCAGAAGCAGAGGATACAAATCGCACGGGCACTTTATCAAGACGCTGATATTTATCTTTTTGATGATCCATTTAGCGCAGTTGATGCTCATACAGGAAGTCATCTTTTTAAGGTAAGTGAATTTGGTTTATGCTTTTGTTCCAAGAAGTTTTCGTTGTTTTGAATGTATATAAATGTATAATTACATAATTCGAATGCATGTTTGTGTTTATAAATAACAGGAATGCATCTTGCGGTTTCTGGAGTCGAAGACAGTTATTTACATCACACATCAAGTAGAGTTCTTACCTGCTGCAGATCTCATCCTGGTTAGCTATCCAAGTCTTCTAAATTCATAGAAGTTAATACACACTTTTAATTGATAAAGCAATCAATTCATCTCACTTGATATAACATCACAAACAGGTTTTGAAAGATGGAAGGATTACACAAGCTGGAAAGTACGACGACATTCTAAATTCAGGAGGCGACTTTATGGGTCTTGTAGGCGCACACAAAGAAGCGTTATCATCCATTGATTCCATAAAAACAAGTGTTCAACAACAAGCAAATAGTTCCAAGAACACAAACGGTAGTCAAAACGCTGAAGCAAATGGTATCCCGGGCCCAAAAGCACAGCTGGTTCAAGAAGAAGAACGCAAAAAAGGAAAAGTGGGTTTCTCAGTCTACTGGAAATATGTAACAACGGCTTACGGAGGCGCACTAGTACCATTTATAATATTGGCACAAGTTCTCTTCCAAGCACTAGAGATCGGAAGCAATTACTGGATGGCTTGGGCATCTTCAGGGTCACCAAGTGATCCAGCACCGGTTGCAGGCTCAACCCTGATCATTGTTTATGCAGGTTTAGCAGTTGGATGTGCTTTATGCATACTTGCAAGAGGCTTGCTTCTTGCAACCGCTGCATATAAGGCAGCCACTCATCTCTTCCACAAAATGCACTTCGCCATTTTCCGGTCACCCATGTCTTTCTTTGACTCTACTCCAAGCGGACGAATTCTAAATAGAGTAAGCAAATGTATTCTCAGTATAACATATATAAACATGCCAAAAGATTTCAAATCTTAGTTGTTCAATATATAAGGTAGTTTTTTCTTGTATATTATAGGCATCTACAGACCAAAGTGCGGTGGACATGGGTGTTCCTTACCAAATTGGATCATTTGTATTCGCTGTCATACAACTTCTTGGCATCATTGCAGTTATGTCACAGGCTGCTTGGCAGGCGATCATTATAGTTATTCCGATTGCAGGAATGTGCATCTGGTTACAGCAGTATTACTTGCCTTCAGCACGAGAAATGGCACGGATAGCTGGAGTTTGTAAAGGTCCAGTGGTACAGAATTTTTCTGAAACAATATCAGGGGCAACGACCATTAGAAGCTTTGATCAACAAGCCAGATTTCAGAATATTAATCTGAAATTAAATGACGATTTTTCAAGGCCAAAGTTTTACGTTGCTGCAGCTAGGGAGTGGTTATCATTTCATTTGGATATGCTGTCTTGTTTTACGTTTGCTGCGTTTTTAACTTTCTTGGTTTCTATCCCCGAGGGAACTATTGATCCAAGTAAGTTGTTTTTTCTTCACGCATAATATAATGAAGAATGCTTGATTGACAGAAGCTTCTCGTTTTATATTCTCAAGGTATCGCGGGAGTGGCTGCTACTTACGGGCTTACTTTGAGCAGTTTACAAGGATGGATAGTATGGAATCTTACTGACCTCGAAAACAAGATTATTTCGGTTGAAAGAATATTTCAGTACTCTTCTATCCCAAGTGAACCTCCTCTTGTTATAGAATCAAATAGGCCTGATGATCAATGGCCATCACAAGGAGAAGTTGATATACGTCATCTGCAGGTACTTATTAAATCATACTCTTATAGTATGGTTTTGTTGTTAAATCTAATGGTTTTCTTTTGAAAGGTTCGGTATGCACCACATATGCCACTTGTGTTGAGGGGCCTTACATGCACTTTCAGTGGGGGAAAGAAAACTGGGATTGTTGGAAGAACGGGAAGTGGGAAGTCGACTTTGATACAAACACTCTTTCGCCTTGTGGAGCCAGCGGCTGGACAGATTCTGATAGATGGAATCAACATATCCACAATCGGACTTCATGATCTTCGTTCAAGATTGAGCATAATTCCTCAAGATCCTACCATGTTTGAAGGAACTATCCGAAGCAACTTGGATCCCCTTGAAGAGTATACAGATGATAAGATCTGGGAGGTATCTGAATTACAGAAGTTCAGATTCATATATCCATTCAAACACCATATGGTGCTATAATTTAACTGTATTTATTATTCTAGGCCCTCGATAAGTGCCAACTTGGAGACGAAGTGAGGAGTAAGGAAGGGAAGCTTGATTCACCAGGTTCGTTCAACCCAGCATACTCATTTGCTTTGACCCACACTAAAATACTCGTTTTGACACATTACAATGTCAGTTTGCACATGATATTCACTTATTAGTTTTCACTTTTCATACAAAACGATACAGTTAGTGAGAATGGAGAGAACTGGAGTGTGGGTCAAAGACAGCTGGTGTGTCTCGGGCGCGTGCTACTCAAAAAAACCAAAGTCTTAGTACTTGATGAAGCTACTGCTTCAGTAGACACTGCAACGGATGGCATGATTCAACAAACACTCGGGAAACACTTCATCGACTCTACTGTGATAATGATTGCACATCGAATCACTTCTGTGCTCGATAGTGACATGGTTTTGGTTCTAGAACAAGGTTAGTTACACAAAGTTGTTGACTGCAGTGCGTGTCCGTCTAGTCAAAGTCTTTATATGTGTACCTTTTGTTCTGTATGCAGGTCTGGTTGATGAATACGACTCTCCAAAGAAGTTGCTAGAAGATGATTCATCTTCATTTGCAAAGCTTGTTGCTGAGTATAGTATGAGATCAAATTCCAGTATTAAAAGTTAAAGCTTAGCTAGCAGGAACCTAATAAAAGTATTTGAGTTTTATGTTTGATTTTTATTTTAAATTCCACGTGGACTGCCACACTGAATGCCAACAGGATCCACGTTAGCCTGAAACCGGGTGACCTGTAAACATGTCATTAAATAATTTGTTTGTTTTTATAATAAAGGGTAGTTATAAGAGAAAATGTTACTGTTACTGGGATCCAATCACCATGACCCAGTCTTCTTTCTCGCACTGCTATCAAGATCCAAGTTTTGTTACGTAGAACAGTTTGCTTAAAATATTGAACCTAGTGAGGGAAAAAACGGGTTTGTTAAAATGGGTCAGTTTTAAACAGGTCAAACGGGTAGGTCTAGGAATTAAGATCTCCGAAATTGCGTAGACCACAACAGACCAGCAGATCCATGTGGCTTCTCCTCTTTCAAGTATCTATTTTTAGAATAATTAAAGCAAAACACAAAAACTCTTAAATTCTACACTAAAGTCTGCTTCATGGTTCTATATAGTTACCTAAACAGTAGTACATCTTTAACGGTGTGCATAACCTAATTATTTTTTAACAATGTTTCTATATAGTTACCTATTTTGAGACCCAACCCAACCCAACCCACAGATATTACACAACCTCTACCAATGACATGTGGATCATGCATATCTAATCAGATTCTCAATCACAATCACAGGAATGAAGCACAGCCATTTTTCTTGGGCTTTAACTATTAAAATGGCAAGAAAATCATACTGCATTAACTAAACTGTTGATAATCAGCCACTCCAGAAAGTCTTATAATCCTGTTCTGAATTATCTCTTGAAAAAATCAAATGTTGTGCTGCAATCAAAATATAAAAAACAAATAATGAGTTGAAACGGAATTTGTAGGATGAACTATGAAGTATCTTACCTCCAAAAATTTCAACATGAAATCTGAACTTGCAAATTAAAGACTTAAACTTGTAAATTTCACCTCCGAAATCAATTTTAGCACGATCTCATGATCTAAATCGTCACAAACACCACCCTATTTGGACCAATTGGGATTTACGAAACCCTAAATTGACAACATTCATGTAATTTACAATGAACAATACCTGCACCGGCGCTGGACTGGTGTGTTTTTCCGGCATTGAACTGGTGGTACCGTTCAGATTTGAGGTTATGGCCCAGATGCGTTAATCATTGGTGGTGGAAAGATATGCGATGAAGATGATGTTGCAGGCAATTTGCCATTCAATTTTAACGACTATCATGGCTCGTAATCTCACACGGAGAGCATCTTGGGCTAAGCTTTTCCAACCAACTTGACTTATTATTGACTTAATAAAAAAGCCAATAAGAAGTTTTAGTGTTTGGCAAATGCCAAGGACATTGGAGGCGTTGACGAAGCCTTGTTAAGGACTGATTTCAACTTAAAAGATAAATTAAAGGCCAAGGTGGGAAACGGACAAAAAATCCGTTTCTGGAAAGACCCTTGGTTAACAAGTGTGCCGTTAATGGAGGAGTATCCGGATCTGTATATGCTGGCCAAAAACAAAAACAACACAGTGGCAGCAAATAGGGCCGGTTCGGGTGATGGCGCTGGGTGGAGCTGGGATTGGAGAAGAGATCCGGTCGGAGATAGTGAGTGGGATCATATCGGAGAGTTGATGTCAAGGCTGTCTCAGGTTCACATATCAGATGCAAATGATTCGTGGGTGTGGGATTGTGAAACGGGCAACGAGTTCTCGGTGAAGAATATTCGTTTGGATATGGAAAATGCAAGCCAGGTTCATGACAATGGGTCAGAATTTTTTTGGAATTCCTGGGCTCCTCTAAAGGTTAATTACCTTATATGGAGAGCCAGGATGGGGAAAGTGGCTACGAAGAAAGAGCTGCACAAGAGAGGTATCAACATCCAGGATCTGGTTTGCTCCAGGTGCGGTTATGGGATCGAAACGGCGGACCACTTATTTGCTGACTGCCTGCTGGCCAGAAGTGTTTGGTGGCAGATTTGTGTGTGGCTAAAAATACCTATTCCGTCAAACGCGACCTCTTTAAGGGATATTATGGACGCAATTTCACAGAACCCGGGCGCAAAAAGATGGAAGAAGCTGGTTAATCTGGTTGCTCAGGCTACGGTCTGGAGGATATGGAACACACGCAATGCTAAAATTTTCGAGGGGAAGAACACGTCCATTCAGGCTACTGTTGAATTAATAAAGGAGGATAGCTACACTTGGGCAATGCATCGCTCAAATTCTACAGTTACCTGGGAGAAATGGCTTAGTTTCGATGTTAGCTCTATGTTGTAATTCGGTGACACTTTTGTCTGTTTGTCGCCTTTCTTTTTCTCTACTTTTGTTTGTTCCCCAGCTTCTTGCTGATTTCTATATATATATATATAGAAGTTTTCGCCGTTCAAAAAAAAAAGTGTTTGGCAAATGCAAAAGTCCTTTTTAAAATGACTTTTTGAGAAGGAGAAAAAGTCATCAAAATGTCATTTTTGAAAAGTTAGAATGTTGTGATTTTTTGAACTAACTTATTGACTTATTAGCTTTTAGTCATTTTACATCAATAAGCTAAGCTAAACACTTTTTAAAAAAACAACTTATTGACTTATTGGCTTTTCCCACCCCATAAGCTAATCCAAACACTTTTTTTAAAAACTCATTTTCAAAAAGTCATAAGTCAATAAGTCCTTTTCCCAAAAGTTTTTTTTAACTTAAATAAGCTTAGCCAAACATACCCTTAATAAAGAGTAAACTGCTATTTTGGTATCCAAAATTCAAACCTTTTGAATTTGGGTCCTGTGGTTTCACTTTTATTGTCATTTTGGTTCAAAAATGAAATCAGCTAATATTTGTCTAATAAAATCCGGTCATTTTGTCCTTTTCCTCGGGGGCAAAATGGTTATTATAATTTTATTATAGAGTAAACTGCAATTTTACCCCCAGGGGTTTAAGCCAATTGGCACTTTGACCCCCTCCCTGGAAAATATTGTAATTTGCCCCCCAACATTGTTGTTATGTCGCAAGATTACCCCCTGTTGTCAAATAAGTTAACAGATCTGTTAAATAGAATGTGAAATGACTATGTTACCCTTTCATATTACCCCCTATGGTTTGTTCTAAGCAAACATATTACCCCCCACTGTTAAATGACTAAATTGTCCTTTCTTATTACCCCCTATACTTTGTTGTAAGAAACAGTATTACCCCCCGTTTTAAGTATTTCATTGCTTCCTTACCCCTGCAGTAACCAAAACCCTTCCCGCCAAAAAAGGTTTGACCAGCCAAAGTCAAAGGATGCGGAAACTAAGTGTAAAACTTGGTATTTGAATCTGATAATGCACATAAACTAACTAATTGCCTAACCTGCTGCAAATGGACTTTGGTAAATGCCTAACCTGCTGCAAATGCTCATTTAACCTGCTCAAACATGCTGAAAATGAATCTGCTGCACAAACCTGCTTAATTTTACCCCCTGCACAAACTAAATGTCATATTTGATATAATACCCTGTTGCAAATGCAGATGACAAATGCACAAATCTATCTGTTGCTGCCTTAAAGATCTCACAGATTGAACAATGAAACATTTTATGTCATATTTGATATAATACCCTTTTGATGATTGTTTAACATTGTATCTACAAATGTTTCTTTTAAGATCTAGAAATACAAATCCAGTTACATCAAGAACATACATGATACATTGCAAATGCAAATATATACAATTATAACTAAGCCTAACTGATGCACATTTTATCCCTTTTGATGATTATTTAACATTTTATCTACAAATGAATCTGCTGCTCAAATCTACCTAATGCGCATGCACATCTAGGAATGGCAATGAGCCGGGCTTGGGCCGGGTATTGGTAATTCGAAGCCCGTACCCGGTTGTAATTCTTTGTCCCATACCCGGCCCGTTACCCATCGGGTAATTACCCATCGGGTATCGGGTATACCCGTTAATTTCATAAAAATACCTGTTGGGGGCAAATGTGCAATTTTCATTTTGATGTTTATATAATTTACTATTTTAATGACTATAACAAATGAAAATACGATTAATAACTTACATATCATATTCAGACCACATATACCAAATTAAATTAAAATGATTACTTAATTAAGTAATTGTATCAGGACCAACTAATTGCATGAACATCCACATAATAAAGGGTGATAGCTTCCATATCCACTATACTTGCTCAAAAATAAGTTATTTGTTCACTAAGCACCTGCCAAATACATATCCACATATGACTATAGAGAAGGTAATAAGTACATGTACTAAGTTTATATATATGGAAATATATAATATGACACTTTCGGGTATTATTCGGGTAAATGGGTCGGGTATCGGGCAGGTATCACTAAATCCCACACCCGTACCCATACCTGATTTTTTTTTCTTTTTTTAAGCCCATACCCGGCCCATACCCATTGGGCTTCGGGTATACCCGGCCCGTATGTTTTGGGTTTCGGGTATACCCATCGGGCTTGGGCTTTTTTGCCATCCCTATGCACATCACACTCATGCTTTAAAAACATTCAACTAGGCATTAGATCACAATCTGTTGTTCAACATTATCAGTATCAAAACATTAATATATACAATTATCATACATATTAAACCAAAGGATCCTAAAGTCGGACTACGCAAATAGATTATATATTACAGTTCAACTAGGCAACCATTTCCTGCTGAGGGAGAAACTGGAAGTGCAGTAAAGGGCGGTCTCGCATTTTCACCACCATCGAGAACACAATCGATCGTAGTGAAACACGAATCCTCATGTCCACTGCAAACACAGAAAGAAACACATACATGAAAATGATCCTTGTTCAATAACCTGACATTACTTGTTCAATGATCCATGTTCAATAACCCCTGTTTTTTTCAATAACCCATGTTCAATAACCCTTGTTCAATAACCTGACATTACTTGTTCAATAACTACGTTACTTGTTCGATTTTACCTGACAAGTGCGAGAGGACTTCTCTGATAGTGGAAACAGTCAGCATTTTGCTGGTGGTGGAAGGAAGGTCGGTGGTGGAAGGTCTGAGTTGATCTGAGAGCCGATGGAAGGTCGCGAGCTGAGCTGATCGCCGCTGAGGTCTGATCGCCGGTGCCGGTGGTGGTGGAAGGTGTGGGGGATCGCCGGTGTGGAAGGTGTGGGGAGTGGAGTGGTGGGAAGCTTAGGGGGTAAGATTGTTTCTTAAGTTAATATATAGGGTGTTTACTTTATATTTGAGACAAAACTAAGTGCAAATGACAATAATACCCTTTGACCTTTTATAAGTTACGTTGACTTTAAACACTTTTTAACGGCAGGGGGTAATCTTGCGACATAACAACAATGTTGGGGGGCAAGTTGCAATATTTTCCAGGGAGGGGGTCAGAGTGCCAATTGGCTTAACCCCAGGGGGTAAAATTACAGTTTACTCTTTATTATAACACATTATTAATTAAATTAATAATATTAAATAACCCTTTGACCTCATATGCACAGATATTATCATCTTCCTCAAAAATCATCTTCTCTAAACCCTCCCAAACCCTCTATTCTACGATCATCTTCTCCAAAGCATATCAAATCAAATCAACTCTGAAATAATGAGAATCACAAATGTATTTAACAACAAACGATCCACAAATGATGAACTCGTAATCAGATAATGATAAACCTTAGGTTTGCTAAAACTAACCTAGATTCATACATTACCAAAACTCTCCACTAAACATCAAATGAATCTAATTCGAACAAAAAACATACCGGTAACATATCGAAGACTCGTGATCGAGAACATCTGAAGTTGACGAACAACGTTCAATGCTAGCAAAACCGGAAGCCGAAGATGAAAACAGACTAAATATTGCAGAGTCAGGACTAGCATCACCGGCGGTTGCTCCGCCGTAGGTTGATCGTAAACGGCGATTACAGTGATCGTAAAATGCTAACTCCGACATTGTTAGTTGTGAGACGTTCAGTCTTCCCCAAAGCATATCCAGAAGTTACACTTAAAGGATTGATCTCCCCAAAGGATTCGAGCCAAGAACAAAGATAAAAAAAACAAGAAATATAGAAACTTTAAGGATTGAACAATGAAAAACCACATCGAATATAACAAATGGGTACAAGATAATCATCCACCCCGGGTAAGCTCCCCTGGGGTGGCGGTTCACAAATGCACACCCAACAAATGAGGTGTAGTTCCCTATATATAGACCCTTGAGCCTTGTCCTCTAAGCAAGCCGCCTCTTGCTTGGAAAACCAACTAAAATCACTAAAATATTCGACTATTACAAATAAAAACGCTATATAATATAAACAATAAAATTGCTAAATTAAAGCCGTCATAATTGATAACATCATTCTCCAATTTGACCCAACACACTCAAATATATTATCTGATAGGAAACTATTTAATAAAAAAGATTGCATGCCTGTTCCTAACAGAATATTAAACTTGGTGATGATTTCATTGATTTCATAGAATATAAATAATACAATTTTGCAATCTCCTATTCTTCAGGAGAATCTCCATAAATTATAAAAATATATCTATTCTTATTGTATATATTATATTATTTATTACACACCCGCAATCGAAGCGAGAGGAGGCCGAATGCTAAGACTAGATCTGAAATCATCGAAAAGAACTCTTGGTAGACCTTTGGTGAAAATTTTTGCGATCTGATAACGAGCCGGGATATGAAGTTCACGAACTGCCCCTCGTTTCACCAACTCTCGAACAAAGTGAATATTCATCTCGATATGTTTCGTTCGTTGATGTTGAACGGGATTCCCATATAAGTAGATGGCACTAATGTTGTCACAATACACCAAGTTGGCTGCTTTAACCGGTCGATGTAACTCCAATAAAAGATTACGAGTCCAACAAAATTCAGCGACCACGTTTGCTACACCTCGGTATTCTGCCTCAGCACTAGAACACGAGAGATTACCGCCTGGTGTTTGGATGACCAAGATAGCAAGTTTGGACCATAGTAGACACAATAACCAGATCTTGACCTTTGAATGTCTATAGATGAGCATAGAGTGAGGCCATATGAAGAGGTCCCCTAAATATATCAGACTATACACTTTAAAGCGTTCCAGCGATCAATCTGTGGTGAATGCATGAGCGTCTAAACAAGATATGTTTTATGTATTTTCATAATCGCAAATTCCGTTAACTTTCCAATCTCCAAATCTTCATACACATACACCTTTGTATACCTTTTTAGGGTGACTTTGCTGATTTCATCCTTTAAATCCGCTCACTCGCATTTTTTTTTTTTTGGAAAATCTTCGCAAAACCATGAGTTCATACATGACCCATTTATGTTTTTAAACACTATTTGGGTTGCAACATGTATTCATATTAAACACACATACATTCAAACTTATTTAAACACTCAATCCGTATACATGCTTATTTGCTATGCTAATTGTGAATTCATGCTAGAAAATGCTTATGCTTAGCTATCTATTATTAACCTTTTAAGCCTCCCTTAACATATATAGCGCTATAGGATTAGCTCACCGCCCGTTTTGTGGGTCATTGTTAAGTTATTCTTTACGTCCTTATTTACTTTGGTGATAAGGTTACGCTAGTGCTAAACTTTAGATTGATATTTAGGCTAATGCATGCTAGTATGTTACATGATATAGTATACTTTAAACATGTGGATTTGAGACTCATTCTTATATATGATATGTAGACAAAGTAGTATGTTCATTGACATAATTTGTGTTGACAAATATTGTGTACATGTTGCAGGAAACATTTGACGATGCTATCACAAGAAACGATTTAGGGTGGTGATGCGTGTGTAGTGTTATATATTTTTATTGATATTTTAAGCCCTTTTTAACACATTAGTCAAGTTTTAAATTTATAAAACACGATATTCTACTAACACTAAACACACATATGGGCAAGTGCACCCATCGTGAGCGTAGTATAGCGTTGGTAAGATACTGAAGTCGTCTAAGGACACAAGAGCTTTTAGAACCGGTTTATCCTCAACGTCTAATCAAATCAAAAGTTTTAGAAAAGGTTTTAAACATGAAAAATAAAAACTAAAAATGCTGAAAAAATAAAAATAAAAGAAAAACAGATAGACAAGATGAATCACTTGGATCCGACTCGCCTTTAATGTAACCTTTGATGATTTCCGCACTTTTGCACTTTTTAAGAAATTATCTTAGTTATAGTAGTAGGCCCCTCTTTTGAAGGTGACGTTACCCTCAACCCAGTGGTTTGAGTCAGCAAGGATACAATCCTAAAGGGTCGGAATATTGAAAGATAATTAATTAAGTTATTAATGCGTAATGTGGTAGGCCCCTATTTTAAAGGCGCCGTTACCCTCGGCTAAGTGGTTTGAGTCAGCAGGGATACAATCCCAAGTAGCCAGGTTAATGTATTAATAGTAGTTTACATATGAGGGGATCAAACCATTCGCACCCCCGCCATCCAATACCAGTGGGTATTGAAGGAGGTCCTAGTAAGCTTGACCCAGGTCCTTGCAGGATCTATACACTGAACAAGGCAAAAACCTTACCAAACCATTCCCTTAACCCCCGACCAGGTAGCCAATATATCTCTATATAGACCGTAGAGATATGAATGGTGAAAATCTTTTATTTTAGAGTTAAGTTCTTTTTGAGTCCCTGTGGTTTGTGCAGTTTAACTGTTTGAGTCCAAAAACCAAACTTGTCTTGATTTGAGTCCCTGTGGTTTGTATTTTTTAACCATTTGAATCCAAAATGCAAAAACTTTTCTTGATTTGAGTCCCTGTGGTTTGTATTTTTAACCATTTGAATCCAAATGGTTTTTGGATGAGGTTTGCATTTTGGATTCAAATGGTTAAAAATACAAAACCACAGGGACTCAAATCAAGACAAGTTTGATTTTTGGACTCAAACAGTTAAACTACACAAACCACAGGGACTCAAAAAGAACTTAACTCTTTATTTTATATAGACAGTAAAATAATGCCAAGACACCACGGAAAAATGACAAGGAAGTTTCACCTTCAACATAAGAAACTAGTTATTAAAGTCATTAATACAAAACCAAATAAAAAGTGCGAAAAGATTAAAAATCAAAAGTATTCCATTAAATGCTTGTCTTCACCAAGTGATGTAAGAGACTTAGCCAAACATGGCCTTTGATTGACAAGAACTCTTACTATCAATCTTGGATCCTGATACTACTACACACACTCTAAGATGGATGATGGATGATGGTGGTGGATGTGGGTGTTGTAGTGGTGGTGGAGTGGTGGTGAAGTGGGAGAGAGGTGGTTTGCCAATGGATGCCTTTAAAGTGAACCAAGCACCCCTATTTATAGCCTGCACAGAAGCCCCGGACACGGCCCCGTGGCCATCCTTTTTCTCTTTCTTCATTAATTGCAATTGTCTGTATTAGGCTCCACATGCCCCCGTGTTCGCTGGGCACGGCCCCGTGTGCAGAAACGTATCTGTACTATCAAGATTTGCAAGATTCTGCGAATCTTAGCGTTGACCACGGCCCGTGTTGAGATGGGCACACCCCCGTGCTGGGAATAGAAGCTTCTACAACTTTGTCATTTTCTGCAGACACCTGGCCACGGCCCCGTGTCCGCTGGGCACGGGGCCGTGGTCAGCCTTCTGTTTATTGTTTTTGCTTGGGAAGATGTTGTCGAGGGGTCGGGCATACCACGTTTATTCCTTTTCTTTGTATTTATGTTAGATTTTGCTACATATTTGTTCCTTTTGTTCATTTAAGTTCATTTGGTCCTGAAAATATAAAAGGAAGACAAAAGCAGACTTTTTTCCAACATTAGTACTAAAAAAGGGTTAGTTTTATGCCTTATTTGATGTAATTTATATGTTGCATTTTACACACATCAAATACCCCCACACTTGAATCTTTGCTTGTCCTCAAACAAAACTCTTTATTTTGTGGCTTACACACCCAAATGGAATGGGTAGAAGAGAAGTTTTGGGCTTGTCTTGAGTGTCGGGAATCCAAGATCTTTATTCGGTTTTATTTTTATGCTATTTACAATCCTATTCGTTATGATTTATTTAGAACGTTTCATAAGAGAAATTGCTTATTTGGGCATAACATGCCTCTTTAAAATTCTATTTATATACAAGTTCACATACCTTACGGGAGATCACTCAACACTCGGCTAAAGATGTATTTTTGTGAAACACTCGAGACCGGCATGGAACTTACTTCTACCATATGCTTTCCAAGCAATCAATCATCCTCCTTTTTAACTATAAACCTTTGTACATATCAAGAGGACTTTGGGGAAGGGTTAGGCTCGGGTTAAAGGTAGGTGGTTTTGGGTTAGTGGTTAGTAAAAAGGGCTAAAAGCGTAAAAAGCGTCGGTCGTCGTAAAACTTTTTTTTTGTTTTTGTGACTTTTATTCAAACTAAGCACTTTCAAACAAAGTTTCTTTGAGGAACTTGTTTGTTTATTGCTAGACTTCATTTTTTTTATAAAGAACGTCACAAGAAAACCGAGCTTTTTACTAAAATAAGGGTTTAAAAGAAAAAGGATTTGGTGGGTAAAGGGTGTTTGTTTTGTAGGTTTAGAAATGCAAAGGTTTAGGCTCAAAGGGGTTAACTAGGGGGATTTTGGGTAAGTGATAAAAAGAATTGAAAAATAATGGTGTTCAAAAGAAAATGGGTTAGTCCTAATGCCTCCATCATTTACTTACTTGGGTTTAAGTTGGTAAGGACCGGGAATGTATCGTCGTGGCAAGTTCTAGAGTTGTAAGAAACCAAGCGGCTATTCACACAAGAAACGAAAAATGAGCATTTAATTTAAAGATGTATGCTTGTATGCTCAATAAAGGCTCTGACGTGTGCGTATAAATACATAATATTGCAATGAAATTACACACGATTGGGTTTTAAATTTATAAAAGTGATTATTACTTTTACATCAAAACACACACGAAAGAGGCAAGTGTACCCCGTCATATATGTAATAAAGTATCGGTAAGAACCAAGTATCGATCCAAGGAAATGGGCGGAGAATTAATACTAGACCTTTGTCACTAAACTACCGGTAAAAACATAGGTTTTGTTGATTTTAAACTAAACTAAAGTAAGCATAACCAAATACATAATAAAAACATAATATATAGTAGATAAAAAGCCTTGCTAAATACACAACCACAGCATGTCAACTAAGTCAGTTTTGGCACTAAAAGCATTCGGTCAATTTTCCAATTTAAAACAATTAGTATCCCTTTCGGGAATCCTAACATGACAATCATTCGGAAAGCTAAAACGATAAACACACTTTAACCACCTAAAATTGTTCTTTAATGCACAATTGATAAATGTCTATGAAAATCTCTTAAAAATAAGTTAGTCAGCCGTTAGGATTATTCTAACCTCACTTAAACAAGGAAAGCAACACCGATAAACACAATGCAACCACCGAGACAAGCATAAACTAGATTAAATCACAACCAAGTTCATTTTACAAATCTTGCACAAAAATTCACTAAAATAGCAATTTTGGCCTAAACTACTAACTAAGCTAACAAATCATGGCAAGAATTTATAACGACACCATCTAACCCGTTTAGGTCCTTACGTGACGGCAAGCTCTCTTGATTAACAATAATTACATTTTATTAAATCACTAACCATTTCTAGTATCATGATGCATACATTTAAACCAAGTTAAACTAGTTAACCAAATTCAAAGTTTACTAATACAAGATTAATTAAGCTTCATTTTTCAACTATCTTAACTAACCAAGCATCAATCATCCAACATAATTACTTATAATCAAGAATTCAATATCAATAACAAGGTTGCAAACTAATCATCAAAGATTAACATAGAAAATACTTCAAATGTCATTACAAACAAAGTTTAATAAACTAATGGTTATAATCTAGCAAGGGATTGTTGTGTTTTTGCCCAAAGGCTACAATAATACATAAATCATAATCTAAGTACTTGAAAGATTAACAAAAACATGGAAAGATTAGAAAATCAAACCATAAACAAGTACTAGACTAAGGATCCGGGTAGTAATCGAGCTAAACGAGACAATGTGGCTTGAATCCGGGTGAAAGCTAATGCCTCCGGAGCCTGAAAATCGCCTGAGAGCTCTCCAAAAATCCAGAATATCGAGCAGAATGTCTCTGCTGTGTTTTTATACTTTTTGCTGTTGCACGGTCGTTCTCCATATGGAACGACCGTTCACTTTATTCAATTATTGAGGATGAGTCACCATACTGCATACGTCATCGGATCGTTGACCAGATCTGAAATGGCACGACCGTTCTTTGTGTGGAAATGGTCGTTTAGTTCCGGGCTTCATGTTGCACGCCAAGTCGCACCTACCGTTCAGTTCCGAGATTCTGCTGATTCACCGGAGACGCACGGTCGTTCCTCAGATGGAACGCCCGTTTATCACCTAGTCGCGTTTGTTTCCCTGGAACGCCCAGCCGCACCGATCGTTCATTGCCGAGATGATCAGCGTTGTCGGAGATGCACGACCGTGCATCAGGTGGAACGGTCGTTCCACAGGCCCAGTTCAGAATCCTTAACAGAAAGTCCGCAGCTTTGTCGTTTTGTCCGGAAAGTCCTCGTTTTTGCTATCATCTTGTCTGGAATGCAGTTTTAGGCCTGTAAACACAACTGTAGATAAATAAGTATCCGAACGACGGTTTTACGGCCAAAAACGCATAAAATAGGGGTAAAACGGGGAACTAAAATATGTGTAAATTAGAGTGTATCAGGCTCAAAACTCACTTTTTGTGGGAATGGGTTTATAATGTGATCAAGTATATATAATCAAATTTTAACTAGATTTGTCATGCCGTTTCATAATTTTCTTATGTTAATTCTTTTTATCACGAAGCTATCGGTTGTAAATGTGTAAAAATATAACCTTTTTAGAACTTGTTATTCCCAAATTAAACCAAGACAAGTAAAAAAACTGAAAAGTTTTTGAAAAAATTTGGGCTGATTAGCGGTTCCAATAGAGTTTTGTGTAAGGCTTGTTATTAGGACTTGCAAAATTCAAGGTTTTAGCATCCCCCCACACTTAAATTACACATTGTCCTCAATGTGTCCCAAAAATAAGTTTTTAGGTTGATTGAATGTGTAAAAAGGTGTTTAAAAACAAAATTTATGTTACTAGGCGTCTGGGCACGGGCCCGTGTTGGTCCGGGCACGGCCCCGTGTTCAGATCGCCAGTATCATAATTAACAGAAGGCTGGACACGGGGGCGTGTCAAGGTTTTAGCATCCCCCACACTTAAATTACACATTGTCCTCAATGTGTCCCAAAAATAAGTTTTTAGGTTGATTGAATGTGTAAAAAGGTGTTTAAAAACAAAATTTATGTTACTAGGCGTCTGGCCACGGGCCCGTGTTGGTCCGGGCACGACCCCGTGTTCAGATCGCCAGTATCATAATTAACAGAAGGCTGGACACGGGGGCGTGTTCAGTGAGCACGACCCCGTGTTCAGTTACCTGAACTGGGCATTTTCTGCAGATCCTTGGGCACGGGGGCGTGTTGGGCTGAGCACGGACCCGTGCTGAACTTGCTATAATGAAGAAAAATTGTCGGGAGGCTCTGTTTTTGTGCATGGGGTGTGAGTTCAAGTTTCCCTTAGTAACCTCCACCATTTCGAGTATGTTTTATTCCTGAAAAGTAAAACTAAACTAGAAAACATAAAAGTTAATCTAAACTAAAACTAAGGATAGTTCCGCGAAATGCCTCCGTGATGCGCCACGTTTATAAGGGTCTTTGTCTAGACCCAAAGTCGGTCATATGTTACCCAAGTGGGATGTTTTGCATCCCATGTTGCACCGTCGGAGAGCATCATCCAAGCTTGAGTCTATGACATTCATGTAGTTGACCGGGTCGTCGTCTTCTACTCTTTTCCCAACCCCGAACTCCATCTCTTTATCCCCAACCCTCAATGTTAATTTCCCACCATTCATGTATACCATTGCGTGAGCGGTGGCTATGAATGGTCTTCCTAGAATGAGTGGTACATCGGTATCTTCCTCCATATCTAGTATGACAAAGTCGGCCAGGAAGACAAAGTCTCCGACTTTTACCAACAGATTTTCGGTGACACCTTGTGGATATTTGATGGACCTATCGGCGAGTTGTATGCTCATTTTTGTGGGGCTTGTTTTACCTAGTCCGAGTCGGTCAAACATTGATGCGAGCATGAGATTGATGCTAGCCCCAAGATCGGCTAGCGCATTGCGTATGGGTGATCCCCCAATGGAACAAGGGATGGTGAAGCTTCCGGGGTCGATTTTCTTTTGTGGGAGTTTGTTAAGTAGTACGGCGGAGCATTCTTCACTTAAATTAACTAATTGTAGTGTTTCAATATTCCTTTTGTGAGTGAGAAAGTCTCTCATAAATTTTGAATATTTAGGCATTTGAGTGAGGACTTCCACAAATGGAAGATTGATGTGCAATTGTTTTAGTAAATTTACGAATTTTGTGAATTGCTCATCGATCTTTTAGCGAAGTAACCGACCGGGGTAAGGTACCGGGGAGTTCTTGGTAGGCTCTTGATTTGGCGGAGGAATTGTCTCTTTTTGGGGTGTTGGTGAAGTTGTGGTTTGGTTAGACGAACTCTTTTCAGATGGAGGTAGTGGAGCCTCCTCGGGACCTACGGTATGGTTTCTCAACGTGATGAGATGCACTTGCGCCTTTGGGTTGGTTTCGGTATTGTTGGATAGCGCGCCTTGTGGTCTCTTGGAGAAATTTTGAGCTAGTTGATTTAGTTGTTTTTCAAAGTTTTGAATACTAGCTTGTTGATTTCTAAAGTTTGATTCCATTTGTTGGAATCGATCTGAGTTTTTCTTTTCAGTGTCGGAGATGAGGCGTGAGATAGTATCTTCAAACCTCTCTCGTCCCCCTTGTTGTTGTTGAGAGAAATTTTGTGACTCATTTCTTGGTTGTTGAAAGTTTGTTCGTTGGTTCTGGTTTTGGTTACTACTATTGCCGGGTTCTCTCCAACCAAGGTTAGGGTGGTTACACAATCCTTGGTTGTAGGTACCCGTTGGAGGACCTGACGGCCTAGGTCTATTATCAATGTAGTTTACCGTTTCCGTTTGATTATCCATTTCTTTCATACAACTCCAATTTTCATGTGGCCCACCGCACCCTTCACAAGCCATAACTGAGGCCGTTTTTGCCATTTCTAACTTTTTGATTTTCGAAGAGAGGGCCTCGATTTGGGCTTGTAAAGAAGTGCTTTCGTCTACCTTATGGGCGCCCGGGGCAATAGATTTTGTGCCTCGAGGAGTGTGCCACTTAAAATTGTTTTGAGCAATTTCCTCAATTTGATTATAAATTTCATTTGGGCGACGATTACCTAGAAGTCCCCCGGAGCTAGAGTCAAGTGTTTGTCTTGTGTGTGGCAACAACCCATTATATAAAGTGGATACTTGTTGTCATACCGCAAGACCATGATGAGGACATTTTCTTAATAGCTCCTTGAATCTTTCCCAAGTTTCATATAAGGATTCCCCATCCTCTTGTGAGTATGTGTTAATTTCAGTCATTAGTTTAGCCGTTTTAGAAAGAGGGAAATACTTATACAGTGGATATTTGTTGTCATACCGCAAGACCATGATGAGGACATTTTCTTAATAGCTCCTTGAATCTTTCCCAAGTTTCATAGAAGGATTCCCCATCCTCTTGTGAGTATGTGTTAATTTCAGTCATTAGTTTAGCCGTTTTAGAAGGAGGGAAATACTTATACAGAAAATTTTGGGCTAGTTCATCCCAAGTGTAACTCAGAAAACAAACACTGCCAGTAAGGATGCTGAGCACGACCCGTGTCCGACCGGGCACGGCCCCGTGCTGCAGTTTACAGAAGCTGAAAAAATTTAGAAAAATCCTAAAAAAAATAGAAAAATAAGAAAAACGATTAGCCCGTTGATTCCTAACTTTCTTAAAATCCTTGTGTCCACGGCAACGGCGCGTAAAACTTGATGTGTGTGTAGCGTTATATATTTTTATTGATATTTTAAGCCCTTTTTTAACACATTAGTCAAGTTTTAAATTTATAAAACACGATATTCTACTAACACTAAACACACATATGGGCAAGTGCACCCATCGTGAGCGTAGTATAGCGTTGGTAAGATACCGAGGTCGTCCAAGGACACAAGAGCTTTTAGCACCGGTTTATCCTCAACGTCTAATCAAATCAAAAGTTTCAGAAAAGGTTTTAAACATGAAAAATAAAAACTAAAAATGCTGAAAAAATAAAAATAAAAGAAAAACAGATAGACAAGATGAATCACTTGGATCCGACTCGCCTTTAATGTAACCTTTGATGATTTACGCACTTTTGCACTTTTTAAGAGATTATCTTAGTTATAGTAGTAGGCCCCTCTTTTGAAGGTGACGTTACCCTCAACCCAGTGGTTTGAGTCAGCAAGGATACAATCCCAAAGGGTCGAAATATTGAAAGATAATTAATTAAGTTATTAATGCGTAATGTGGTAGGCCCCTCTTTTGAAGGCGACGTTACCCTCGTAGTGGTAGTGGATGTGGGTGTTGTAGTGATACAATCCCAAGTAGCCGGGTTAATGTATTAATAGTAGTTTACATATGAGGAGATCAAGCCATTCGCACCCCCGCCATCCAATACCAGTGGGTATTGAAGGAGGTCCTAGTAGTGGTAGTGGATGTGGGTGTTGTAGTGGTGGTGGAGTGGTGGTGAAGTGGGAGAGAGGTGGTTTGCCAAGGGATGCCTTTGAAGTGAACCAAGCACCCCTATTTATAGCCTGCACAGAATCCCGGACACGGCCCCATGGCCATCCTCTTTCTCTTTCTTTATTAATTGCAATTGTCTGTATTAGGATCCACACGCCCCCGTGTTCATTAGGCACGGCCCCGTGTGCAGAAGTGTATCTGTACTATAAAGATTTGCAAGATTCTGTGAATCTTAGCGTTGACCACGGCCTGTGTTGAGCTGGGCACGCCCCCATGCTGGGAATAGAAGCTTCTACAACTTTGTCATTTTATGCAGACACCTGGCCACGCCCCCGTGTCCGCTGGGCACGGGGCCGTGGTCAGCCTTTTGTTTCTTGTTTTTGTTTGGGAAGATGCTGTCGAGGGGTCGGGCGTGCCACGTTTATTCCTTTTCTTTGTATTTATGTTAGATTTTGCTGCATATTTGTTCCTTTTGTTCATTTAAGCTCATTTGGTCCTGAAAATACAAAAGGAAGACAAAAACACACTTTTTCCAATATTAGTACTAAAAAAGGGTTAGTTTTGTGCCTTATTTAATGCAATTTATATGTTGCATTTTACACACATCAGTGGATTTAGATACTCACCTAATATAATTATGCATTTTGATGTTTTTAGTTATGAAATTCCCGCTTGTTGTACTTCCCCTTTTTGAACAATGTAATGTGTTATTCGATTATATGGAAATGAAATTTTGAATCTTCATTATGACCGCAAATTTAGTGTTATGTTTTCTTTGAGCAATCTATTATGTCTTGCCTCGATGTTTCCTCCATCAGTTGGGGTGTGAAAGTAGGATCATTAAATTCTAGACTCGTCATAGCACCAAGCTTTGGTTTTGCATCTACTAGAGTAGCCACGAGTTTGCAAGAGGACATGTCAACCCGTTAAATAATATCATTCGCATAGATTGTTGAGAAAGAAACATATGTGGATCATTACGAGTTACATGAATCTCTAAAAAATTACTAAGAAGGCCAAGATCCTTCATGTCAAACTCTTTTGCAAGATGGGACATAAGCTGCACACGAAGTTTATCTACGGATGTGGTAAGAATTATGTCATCCCACATAGATAAGTAAGTTGTAAGTTGACCCGCGTGATATATAAAAAGTCAGTTATGACATTTACTCTGGTGAAATCCAATGCTAAGAACCTGTGAATCGTTGGTACCACGCCCGTGGTGCCAGTTTTACTCCATAGAGAGGTTTATTTAGAAGACACACGTAATATGGGAAGTGACGATGACGAAATCCCATGGAACTGTATTTTCTAAGTTTGGTTCCATGATTAAAACTCAATTTGAAAGATTAATTCAGCAGTTTCAATGCGATAATGGAAAAGAATATGCAAACTCCTCCTTTCGAAACTATTGTGATCAAAACTGTACGACATTATGTTTCTCTAGCCCATATACATCTTCTCAAAATGAGAAAGCCGAATGAAAATTGAGGTCCATCAACAACATCATTCGCACACTTCCAGCCCAATCTCACCTACCCAACACCTTTTGGCATCATGCCTTGGAAGTTGCTACTTATATACTTGACATCTTACCCACCAAAACACTTCAATTCCTCACCCCAACTCAAGTATTAAACAATCGTTTACCTGAGTATAATCATCTTGTACGTTTGGTTGTTACCCACTCTTTCCTTCACCACTATTCACAAACTTGCCAATCGCCCTTCACCTTGTGTGTTCCTCGGCTATCCCAACGAACACCGTGGATATAAGTGCTTTGATCTTAAATATCAGAGAATCATCTTTTGCAGACATGTGAAATTTGATGAACAAACCTTCCCATATGCCCAAATTACCATACCCTCTTCCAACTTCACCTATGAATTCCTTAGTCATGATTCGTCTTCGTTGCATCCAGCCTACTGGCCCAATCCCACAAACCAATGCCTTCGGTCCAACCAAGTCAGCCCGCTACATCACCCCCCCCCCCCCCGGTCCAAAACACCTCAAACCAACCACCCCTCTCCTCGGCCCAATCATCCTAAACCGCCCCACCGACCCACCCTACCATTCACACTTATTCCCATCACCCCAAATCTTCCACGGACCTACCTCCTACTGCCCAACCACCTAGCCAATCTCCAACCCAACCTATCCAACCACCAGCCTAACCCCCACCGGTTTGAACTGTAACGCTCCGCGTTTCATAACTTTCCATATTTAGAAACCATTGTTCATATTCCTATTTTTGGAAACTTTGTATCCTTGTATTCGTCGTTTCGTTATAATCGTCAAAAAATCTGTATCTTTAATATAATTCGTGATAAAAATGGTTATTATTCATGGTTTAATTAATTAAGTTAATTGATTTTACAATTTAAAAAGTTTATTTTTATTATAAACTAGTTAGTCTCGTTAATTTTTAAAGTTAATAAATGCAGACTAACTTAGTTAGTTAAATTGTAAAGTTAGTTTTTTTTTTTAAGGTAACTTGAGTTTTAATTAAAGTCAAGGGTTGTTAAAGTAAGTAACTGAAACTTTAAACTACAGGGACTGTTTCCATAATTTCATGAAAGTTCAATGTTTTAAAACAAAAAGGGATTTAAAAAAAAAAAAACCGCAGACCACGGGACTTGAACCCGGGTCATCAGTTTCACCAAACACGCACACCACCATCCGGCTGGAGTCCTCACATCGAACAAAACCCGGTTTATAATTCACTTATACTCTCCTTAAATCAAACCTGAAACTCAACCTACTAACTAAACCTACCTTTATAAGAGAACTTTAAACCCTGATTCTATAATATAAGATCGTGAAAATTTCATGGTTATTTAGCTTATTTGAATAAGCTTATTTGAAGAAGATGTTTTTTACTCAATTGCCCTCAAATGATACACACAATGATATTATACCCCTTCCCATAATATAAGCTCGTGAAAATTTCATGGTTCCAAAGAGCTTATCAACTTGTAGAATATAAGCTAATTCAAACACTTAAAAATAGCTTATCAAATAAAAGAAAAAAACATAAGCTACTTTAAAATATAATCATAAGCCAAAAAAATAAAAGCTAGGCCAAACACCCCCAAAAAGAGCAGCCACCTCCCTCACCTCTCATTCAGCCGACACCCCTTTCATCTCCTTCTCTCTGCGAAATCCGGTCACCGGAGCAACTCCGGCCGACGCCGGCTCCTTTGTCGGCAAGCACACCCATCCCTGTGGCACCTTCCTTCCCCTTACACCTCCTCACCCTCATCCACCTCCTCTGTCACAATTAAACAGCCGACCACCGACGTGGTGGCGACACACAGCACGACGGCAGAGTCAAGAGAGAGTAGAGATGAGAGGCGATGCAACGATGACGGCGACGGCAGAGGTTGCCGACTACAGTCCCGACGGCCAAGGCGGCAGTAGCGGCGATGGTTTTCTCCGGCGACCGTGTTCTCGATCTCCTCTCCGGTAAGCGTGTCTCCTCTTCGTTCTTGCTCAGATCGACGGTTCAACTCTACTGTTAAAAGCTTCTTTTTTTCCTTTCGTTTTCGTTTCAGGAAGGTTGGGTGTGTCTCCGGTCGGTGCGGCGCTGATTGACGGCGTCGGTGATGGTGGTGGCCGACGGCTGGAGAAGCGGTGGTGGTCACGTCTGCTGGTTCCAGGTTGGGTTAACTCTGGTTTGGGTTTGCCTTGTCTCGGTTCCGGTTTGGCACCGGTTCCGGTTCCGGTTCGGGTCAGGTTGTAATTCAGATTCGATGTTTGGTTCGAGTGTCGGTCAACATCAGATTCAGTTGTCTCGGTTCAGGTTAGTACCTGGTTCGGATTTTTTTTATTTGTTTAAGTTCACTTTCATTTCGAAATCAGATTCTGCCTTTGGATTGGTTTCAGGTCCGTTTCAACTCGGCTTCGGTTCGGGGTTCGGTTCAATTCGGGTTCACGTCGGTTCCGTTTTAGACCTGGGCTCGAGTTCGGTCAAATGTGGTCAAACAGTCAACTGTTGGGTCAATCTCAGTCTAACGGTCAACTGGTCAACCCGGGTCACGGGTTAAAACCCGAGACTCGAATAACGATGACGTGATTATTAATTTCTTTGTTTCGTGCTTAGTTAATATTTTATCGTAAAACCGAACCTAATAACTTGTGTATACAAAAAGAGATGCATAGAACTATATGTGTTTATTTATTTTATTATGAGTTAAATGCTTGGTTGGTCCCTGTGGTTTGCAAAAATTGCAGATGTGGTCCCAAATGTTTACTAATTACACGCGTGGTCCCAGTGGTTTTCAAAAATGCACTCGGTTGGTCCCTAGCCCTAACATCAGTTAAATTTCTCAGTTAAGTCCATGTTAAATGACCAAAATACCCTTGCCTTTTAGCTATAAAAGGGTAGTGAACCCTGTCTCATTCATCAGACCTTGAACCCCAAACCCTGTCTCATCACCACCGCCACCACTTCACCACCGCCATCATCACCACCACCGTCACCACCTCCGCCTTCATCTCTTCCAAGCTGACTGCTTCGACTTGCTGTTGACTACGTTTGACCGGACTGCTTCCCCTGCTTCCCCTCTTCAAACCCTGTCTAATTACACGTTCCTCTCCTTCAAAACACAGAGCCAAACAACCTCCTGCTTCCCCTCTTCCTTCTCGGTGAAGACCACGACAAAGAATTTGACGGCAGCGCCGCCGTGAGAAACGGCGGTGATGACGGTTCTGGTCTCTTCGACAAGCGAGACCCCCTGCTCCTCTCTCTTCTTCTCGGTTCGAGTTCTGGTACCCCTATCCTTCTCCTTCCTCACCCAATCACTCACCTCTGTTCGAAGGGACGACCGGCCACCACCATCTTGGTGGTGGCGTGCGGCGGCGGACACAGCGAGAACGGAGAGAGAGAGAGAGAGAGAAAGAGAGACGGAGAGAGAGAGATCGGAGAATGAGGGCAGCGGCGGCGGCTGTCAAGCACCGCGTTTGGCTCGATTTCCGTCAACAACACCTCAGTTTCAGGTTCACTCCTGATTCAGATTTGGTCAGTCTTAGCTCGGGTTCAAGTCGGTTCAAGTTCGGGTGCACATCGGTTCAGTTACGAGTATCAGATTTTATGTTCAGTTCGAGTTTGATTCGGGTCTTACTTCAGTCTTAATTCGGGTTTCAGCTATGTTCGATTCGGGTTTGTTTCGGATCCTCTCCCGTTTCGCGTTCACAGTCAGTTTCGACTCAGGTTCAGCTCAACATCAGTCGCGGGTTTCGGTTCGGTTCATGTTTGATGAGCTTTGGTTCAGAATCTTGGTCCGGGTTGTTTTCGTTTTAGTTTTGGGTCAAGATCGGTCAACAAAGTCAGCTTGGTTCTGTTCGGGTCAGCTTTCAGTCCGGTCAAACGTAGTCAACAGCAAGTCGAAGCGGAGGTGGTGACGGTGGTGGTGATGATGGCGGTGGTGAAGTGGTGGCGGTGGTGATGAGACAGGGTTTGGGGTTCAAGGTCTGATGAATGAGACAGGGTTCACTACCCTTTTATAGCTAAAAGGCAAGGGTATTTTGGTCATTTAACATGGACTTAACTGAGAAATTTAACTGATGTTAGGGCTAGGGACCAACCGAGTGCATTTTTGAAAACCACAGGGACCACGCGTGTAATTAGTAAACATTTGGGACCACATCTGCAATTTTTGCAAACCACAGGGACCAACCAAGCATTTAACTCTTTTATTATTGAATAGTTGAATTTTGAAAAGCAAATGATCGACAACTTGTGTTGTCGGGATCGTCCGAAAACAGAGGAAACTCTGCTCGTTTTTCGTAAAATTCCGTATAATGAGACGCGTTAGTTTATAAAACAAAACCTATCAAATTCGACCAATTTTTATAAAATAGATATAAATGTATAATTATTTTTATCTTATTATTTATATTTTTGATGACTTTCCGACAATACTTTTGATAGAATTAATTTTTAAACATTACTTAAACTATATAAATATATATGTACATATTTACATATATATACATATATATCAACTAGTTATACTCTAAATTCCAATTCAAATCCTCCGTCGTAATCCCGATTACTCATACCCCTTCGTTTGCCCATATAGGGTGACCTCGGTGTTCCATCCTCCAATTCTCACGCTCTCGTCAACACTTGGATAATCGGAAGACTTAGCAATTCTGTGAGTACACTTGATCCATTTTCCTTTTAATACACTTTGGGTGCAATATGTTTAACTTGTTAAAATGTACGATTCACAAACATGTTTTATTCAATTAATCCTTATACCTGCTTTGTTATGCTTAAGTTCATGCTAGAATTCATACTACTTGTTAACCCGCCTTAACAATTATAGCGCTATAGGAGTAGCACATCACCCGACGGGGTTTTGTTAAGTTATATTCTTTACGGTCTCGATATTGTTATATCGAGGGATGCTATTATTCATACTTTACGGTCTCGATGTTGCTACATCGAGGGATGCTATTATACTAGTGGACACGCCAATACCTTTGTATTGAACTATGCTTTTAAAACATGTTGCAGGTTTAGCAATGACGTTGAGAATGCATGAAATCTAGTAGGATGCTTAGATACACACTTGAATTTGTATTCTTGTTGCATTGTATTTCATTATTCATGATGTTGTATTTACTTCAAATTCTTGTAATTGATTCTTTAGAAATGAAATGAAATTTACTATTTAAATACTTGCCGCAATTATTAGTGTTATGATGTCTCGGGCAATCTATTTCGTCTCACTCCGATGTTTCCGCCATCGGTTGGGGTGTGACATGAACCATTCGAACTCGGTCTATGGATGGTATTGTCCAACCTGTTTTCCCATATAATCTACACACTACCGCTTTTATACATGTACCTAAAAACCCTAAAGATGCCTTGCCTACAACTGAGTGGTTTGATGCCATGTCCGATGAGTTTAATGCCCTTATTAAAAACAACACATGGGAACTTGTACCTGGACATTCTGGCAGGCACATTCACTGAAGCATGTGGTTATTTCGACAAAAAATTAAATTGGATGGGTCGTTGGAGCGGTACAAAGCACATTGGGTATGCGATGGTCAAAAATTAACAAATGGGTGTTGACTATGGGGAAACTTTCAGTCCCATAGTTAAACCCACAACTATTCGGACGGTCTTATCTTTAGCTTTATCAAAGTCATGGCTCATTCATCAGTTAGACGTCACGAATGCTTTTTCACATTGGGATTTAAATAAAACGGTATATGCCTATGGGGTTTCGTCTTCAGGATTTTCCAGATTATGTTTGTAGGCAAAAGAAATCCCTTTATGGCCTAAAATAAGCATCTAGGGCTTGGTACTAAAAGTTCACTGATTTGGTTACACGGCTTGGCTTCAAACAAAGTCACTATGACACCTTATTATTCATCTTTCAACAGGGTCTTGATATGGCATCATGGTTGTAAAACAAGGCCTCGAAGGCTGAGTACTCCTCGAGTACTCCCTACAAGGTAGGCTGCTGAGGCACGAGTACTCTTCGTTTAGGCCGAGTAATCCCCGAGTACTCTCCGCCTAGGACGAGTACGTCCCAAGCACTCCCGACTCCGACTAGGGAGCGCCTAGCGACTTTTGCGACCATGTATGGCGTATCTTCTCATATATGATGTTGACATCGTATCATCCTTACTACCTCGTCTAATGCTTACGGACTCATTTTTCTAAGGTCACTCTCTCATGAATTCGCTATGAAGGACCTTGGGCAACTTAGTTATTTTTTTGGTATCAAAGTTTCAAGACATACTTGTTCTAGTTTTCTCTTTTAGTAACCCATTAAGGATTTTGATATTACCACCAAAATACTTAGATTTGAAGGAAAACATATACAATACAGAGAGAGATGTAAAACAATTCTAAACTGTAAAAACCTACACACCTTCAAGCGTGAATATTGATGGGTTAGAGAAGTGGTAGCTGCCTTGAAATCGGGTAGGATTTGAAATCAGGTCTATTAGTTCCTGCTAGTTAAGTCTTGATACTGGAATTAGATCTCATACTATACTCAGCAACAAGCTTTGCAAATGAAGATGAATCATCTTCTAGCAACTTCTTTGGAGAGTCATATTCATCAACCAAACCTGCATACAGAACAAAAGGCACACATATAAAGACTTTGACTCGACAAACATGTGCTACAGTCAACAACTTTGAGTAACTAACCTTGTTCTAGAACCAAAACCATGTCACTATCAAGCACAGAGGTGATACGATGAGCAATCATTATCACAGTAGAGTCGGTAAAGTGTTTCCCCAGCGTTTGTTGAATCATACCATCACTTGCAGTGTCCACTGATGCAGTGGCTTCATCAAGTACTAAGACTTTAGTTTTCTTGAGTAGCACGCGCCCAAGACACACCAGCTGCCTTTGACCCACACTCCAGTTCTCTCCATTCTCAGTAACTATAAAGTTTTATATGAAAATTAATAAGTAAATATCATGCAGCAAGCTGGCATTGTAACGTGTCAAACGGGTATTTTAATGAACAAGACCTGGTGAATCAAGCTTCCCTTCCTTACTTCTCACTTCGTCTCCAAGTTGGCACTTATCGAGAGCCTGAAGCAACAAAAACTGTTAGATTATAACACTATATGCCATTTGAATGAATAGTTAAACTGAAATTCTGTAATTTAGTTACCTCCCAAATTTTATCATCTGTAAACTCTTCAAGGGGATCCATGTTACTTCGAATAGTTCCTTCAAACATGGTAGGATCTTGTGGAATTATGCTCAATCTTGAACGAAGATCATGAAGTCCGATTGTGGATATGTTAATTCCGTCTATCAGAATCTGTCCAGCCACTGGCTCCACAAGGCGGAAGAGTGTTTGTATCAAAGTCGACTTCCCACTTCCCGTTCTTCCAACAATCCCAGTTTTCCTTCCCCCACTGAAAGTGCATGTAAGGCCTCTCAACACAAGTGGCATATGTGGTGCATACCGAACCTTTCGAAAGAAGACCATTAGATTCAATAACAAAACCATACTAAACAGTCCAGATTTAAGTACCTGCAGATGACGTATATTAACTTCTCCTTGTGATGGCCATTGATCATAAGGCCTATTTGATTCTATAACAAGAGGAGGTTCACTTGGGATAGAAGAGTACTGAAATATTCTTTCCACCGAAATAATCTTGTTTTCGAGGTCGGTAAGAGTCCATACTATCCATCCTTGTAAACTACTCAAAGTAAGCCCGTAAGTAGCAGCCACTCCCGCGATACCTTGAGAATATAAAACGAGAAGCTTCTGTCAATCAAGCATTCTTCATTATATTATGCGTGAAGATAAAACAACTTACTTGGATCAATAGTTCCCTCGGGGATAGAAACCAAGAAAGTTAAAAACGCAGCAAACGTAAAACAAGACAGCATATCCAAACAAAATCCTAACCATTCCCTAGCTGCAGCAATATGAAACTTTGGCCTTGAAAAATCGTCAATTAGTTTCAGATTCATGTTCTGAAATCTGGTTTGTTGATCAAAACTTCTGATGGTTGTTAACCCTGATATTGTTTCAGCAAAATTCTGTACCACTGGACCTTTACAAACTCCAGCTATCCGTGCCATTTCTCGCGCTGAAGGCAAGTAATATTGTTGTAACCAAATACTCGTTCCTGCGACCGGAATAACTATAATGATCGTCTGCCAAGCCGCCTGTGACATAACTGCAATGATGCCAAGAAGTTGTATGACAGCGAATACAAATGATCCCATTTGGTTAGGAACATTCATGTCCACCGCACTTTGGTCTGTAGATGCCTATATTATAAAAGAAAAAAAAACTCCCTTAAATATTGAACAACTAAGATTTGAAACCATAAATTTTATTGAAAAGAGAGTTGTATCCAAAATAATGTATTTTATTTGTTATAGTGAGAATATATTTGCTTACTCTATTTAGAATTCGTCCGCTAGGAGTAGAGTCAAAGAAAGACATGGGCGACCGGAAAATGGCGAAGTGCATTTTGTGGAAGAGATGAGTGGCTGCCTTATACGCAGCGGTTGCAAGAAGCAAGCCTCTTGCAAGTATGCATAACGCACTTAGAACAGCTAAACCTGCATAAACAATGATTAGGGTTGAGCCTGTAACTGGTGCTTCATCA
Source organism: Helianthus tuberosus (assembly GCA_030545235.1). Classification (NCBI taxonomy): domain Eukaryota; kingdom Viridiplantae; phylum Streptophyta; class Magnoliopsida; order Asterales; family Asteraceae; genus Helianthus; species Helianthus tuberosus. The sequence goes on from CM060364.1 coordinate 52,475,923, forward strand.
CTTGGTGACCCTGAAGATGCCCAAGCCATCCAGTAATTACTTCCAATCTGTAGTGCTTGGAAGAGAACTTGTGCCAATATTATGAATGGTACCAGTGCACCTCCGTAAGCCGTTGTTATGTATTTCCAGTAGACTGAGAAACCCACTCTTCCTTTTTCACGTTCTTCTTCTTGAACAAGCTGTGCTTTTGAGCCGGAGATACCATTTGCTTTGTCGTTTTGACTATCGTTTGTGTTCTTGGAACTATTTGTGTGTTCTTGAACACTTGTTTTTATGGAATCAATGGCTGATAACGCGTCTTTGTGGGCGCCTACAAGATCCATAAAGTCGCCTCCTGAATTGAGAATGTTGTCGTACTTTCCGGCTTGTGTAATTCTTCCATTTCCCAGAACCTGATTGTGATGTTATATCAAGTGACATGAACTGACTGCTTTATCAATTTGCCATTTTGGCTCTAGAAGTGTGTATTAAATTCTACGTGTTTTTGTACTGTGTCATTCATATGCATGTTCACATGTAAGAACTATATGAAAGTAAAAGATTTAGATAGCTAACCAGGATGAGATCTGCAGCAGGTAAGAACTCTACTTGATGTGTGATGTAAATCACTGTCTTCGACTCCAGAAACCGCAAGATGCATTCCTGTTATTTATATACACAAACATGCATTCCACATCCGGATTATGTAATTATACCTTTATCTACTTTCAAAACAACAGAAACTTATTGGAACAAAAGCATAACCCAAATTCACTTACCTTGAAAAGATGACTTCCTGTATGAGCATCAACCGCGCTAAATGGATCATCAAAAAGATAAATCTCAGCGTCTTGATAAAGAGCCCGTGCGATTTGTATCCTCTGCTTCTGACCTCCGCTCAAATTGATCCCTCGTTCACCGATAACTGTTTGATCACCAAAGGAAAGAACTTCAAGGTCTTTCTTCAAAGAACATGCTTCTAGAACCTTCTCATATCTCTCTCTATCCATCTCCTTGCCAAACAAGATATTATCTTCAATCTTTCCACTTTGTATCCATGGTGATTGAGCTACATACGCCTTTGATCCTTCTACTTTTAAGCTTCCTGATATCTTCGAAATCTCCCCCAAAATACAAGAAAGTAGGCTTGACTTCCCCGACCCAACAGTCCCACAAACAGCAACTCGCATGCCTTGATTCACTCTAATGTTTATATCTTTCAAAGTTGGGTTAGAAAATGCAGCTAAATCCCATGAAAAACACCCATTAATAATCTCAACAGCTGTGCTAGAACTGCCTTGTGGAACTTTAGTTATAGCATCAGAATCTATGTCCTTGGTACGGAGGAATGTGGCAATGCGATCAAGCGAGACTTTAGTTTGAAAAAAAAATGAAACCGACTCTGGAAGATTGTAAATCGGCTCTTCAAGTATTTTAAACGTTGCAAGTGTAGAAAGTACCTTTCCTGATTCAAGTGGGATGCCAACTAACAAACATGTTGCGAAAGTGATCCCGGCTACAACAGTTGGAGCACCCCAGAACAAGAAAGAATTCAAGGACAATGTATACATATACTTCTTCAATGCACCTTCTTCTTCGTCGCGAAGCTTGATGATTTTCGACAAGAACTTCATTTCCCACCCTTGAAGTTTAAGAATCCTCATGTTTTTCAAGATTTCAGATGTTGATTTCATCCTTTTATCTTTAGATTTCATCAAGTCATCTTGAAGCTTTTCTTGTATGTTCCCGAGTGGAAGGTTGGCCAACAACACACAAACTGTAGTGATTAATGAAGCCACAGCGGCTAACCCTAAATTCTTATATAAAAGTGCTAATCCAACTGCTACTTGGACGAGTACTAGCCAAATATCATACCAACCAAAGTTACCTATCCTGTCAGCATCAATTGCCATGAGGTTTATGATTTCGCCACTTGAGTTCCCTTGCTTTGACTGACCAGAAATGGTCAAGCCCTTTTGGAAAATCACGCCAACCATGGCGGACCTGGCTCTAATTCCGGCCTGTTGGAGCTTGAACCACCAATGCCGTTGCGCCAAACAGCCAATAATCTTTGAAGTAAAGAATACAGCCACCAAAACAAAACCTTGGTTTTCATAATCCCGGTGACCATTCAGATATTGAACGAATGAGTCTATGAGGTAAGGACCAACAAAACTAGACAGTGCATACACTAAAGCAAGCAATCCTGTGATCACGACCTCTTTCCACACGATGTAGAGCAAGGCTTTTGCGAGACCAAATGTAGTGATTTGATTATCCCCATTTCTTAACGACTCTACTTTATTCAACAAAACAGGAAACACTTCTCTCACACTATCAATATTTGCAAGCAGAGGAATATCTTCAAGGTCTAATGGCTTTTTGTTGCCTTTTGCAATCACAGAATTCGTCCAAGAAAATGTCAGGAGGCTAAAGAAACTTGCATTTTCATAAGTTGATGCAAGTTCACCTCTAGAGACACCAGAATTCAAAAGGGGTTCTTCAAGATTATTATTTTGAGACTCTTCCACTGTTTTATGGGACAGCCCCACAAGACAAAGAAACCAACCCATGAAACTAGACACAGAATCAGAGACAAAGAACATAGAAACTGAATCATGGGTTCTTTTGTAGTAAACATAGTCTACCACAAGGGAATAACAAGAAACCGAAAAGAAAAAAACCCACCAAAACCTTAAAACAAAGGGGTATTTCCTGTTTTCTGTCGACGAATTTGAAATAAGTGTGTGCAAATAAACCACAACTGATGACCAAATAAGTGTTCCAAGAACAGAATACGAAAGGGTTACAATCTTTTCATCAGTCCAGCCATTTCTATACCAATAAAAAGTGTTCAAGAAAAACAAAACAAGATTAAAGAGTGAAAGAACAAGAGAGCAAAAGAGAGTTTGTTTGTAAAACAAACACCCATGACTCTGTTTCGGAACCAAAGTTGGATCAATCTTGAATCTTTTGGAAGTCCAAGAGACAAATATGAAGAACAAGAACACAAACTGTATGGAAGCAACACACCCATGTAAGAAAACTGGGTTTAACAAGAAATCAGTAGAAGGATTCATGGGAGAATGACAGTTGAAAGATGTTCTTGTGTTTGGGTGTTGTTGAGGTCACCACTCACTACTGTAACAGTGGCTCATGAAGCACTTAGTGGTGATGGATTGTGAGGTTTACGGTGGTCTTCTCTTTATAGTGTTTTACATGTGAAAGAGAGGGGACCAAGTGGTGTATAAAGTCAAACATGGGTTCTAAAAATAACTGGTCACCAAGAATTACGTGGCGATCAAGAATATGGAGATATTTTGTAAATGAAAATCTAATAATAATGTATAAATCTATATATCTATATATATTAATAAATGAAAAGGATTTGGGCCATGTGGCATGTGATGGTGGAACCATTTGCTGACGTGGCATGTTATGGTGGAGGTTTTAGGTGGGAAGCAATCTTAGATTGCCTACTAATATTTGTACGCGGGATCCGAAATCATATGGATAACCCGATCACATTTTAAACGGATCCGAAATCATATGGATAACCCGATCACATTTTAAACGGATCCCTTATATTGATTCATCTTCTTTCTCAAGCTTCAATATTCTCTACAAACCCTAGAAACTAAAGCTTCCCATCCACACTTTTCTAAAACCCTAAATCCAATTTGTGAAACAACTTCTTCCCGTTCTTCACTGATTATTTGTGATTGATCATAGGTATGTTATTGCTTTTTCCCTCTTTGTTTTTTACTCTTATTCCGTAACGTGTATTGCATATCATCAAGAAGAAATTCTTAGGGTTTTCAATTCTTTTCTTTTCAATTCCTCAATGACGTTGAAGATCATTCATCCTTTTCTTTTTAATTATGTTACAACTTGAAAGATCCACAAACAGGTAATCATATTTTCCTTATTTACATCGATTATACAATACTGATTTTGTCTAACTCTGTTTTAATTCTCTTTTAGATGATTCATTCTCTCGATCTTCCGATTTGTGTTCGTCTACAATGAAAAAGAATAAACAGGTAAATAAATGTTTCTTTTTCTTCAAGATCTATGTTCGATTGTGTGTGTACCAGCCAACAGATCATCATATTATATGTTATAAGCATTTTTTGACCAGTTACTTTGCCAACTGCATTTTTTTTCTTCATACAGAGTTGTTTTAGTTATTATTTTCTTATATTTATTGAATCTGCATATTCAGATTGAGTTATTTGATTTTATAAACTTGAATCTGTCAATTGGGTTATATGATGTTTGTTCAATAATTAGGCTCTTTGATTTTGCTCATATTACTAAATGATTTTGAGGAAGTAAGGAATATGGTTTAAAAAAAAATCTGATCAGTGATTTGCCCAATAGGTTTGATGTTCTATGATTAAAAAAAAAAACCATTATAATTTGTCTACAGTGATCTCTAAAGTAATAGTTAATGTTCTGTTTTAATATGTGTTTAGTTTATGCAGAGTAATGAGGAAGAAACTTCTCTTTTTGATATGTTGTGGTCATTGCTTGGTTGTGTAATATTTGTGGCTATATTTCATAAACTTCATGGAGGTACTTTAATATTAAATGAATATTGGATTATTTTTGTATGATCACTAATGGGGTCATTCTTTATAGGAAGTCATGTTGATTTTTAATGAATACTTTTAATCATAAAAAATAAGTATTTCTATAAACCATAGTGATTTTTATGATTCTTTAACATTCAGTCTTCGTTTAATTGTTTAATTTTTTGGATTTGTGTTCGTTGGTAATTAGGTTTCTTCATCTTCGATCGCTTTTCTATTTTGTCAATCAAATGTCATCCACGCCCAGGTAAGAACCCCTAATTTATCCATTATTAAGATTTTGTTGTTGATATTATAGATTTTGATTTGTTTTGAATGCGTTTTTGTTAGATTTTTGAGAAATTGTATGAGTATACTTCTTTCTCTGTAGTGATTCTCCTCAATAGCACTAAAAGGTACAGCAAAATACTAAGTAACAATGGACCTTACCTTTTTTTTGTGAGAACTTCTTTCAAAAAGGTATTAATTAGTCTTTCTAATCGGTTTGGTGTTATGTTAGTCCTCTTTATCTGATTCAATTGTATAATTGTATTCTTGCTTTTAGTGTTTTTTATGTTTTTACTTATATGCCCTAATTTCATCCCTAGGGTTCTTACTTCACAAGTTATACTGTTACTGTCCTCATAATTTGTTCACATTACGTAATATATTTAGTCAGACATTTGATTTTAATGTTTACTACTAATTTCCATGTCAAATTTGTATGAGATTCTGGTAATAAGATGTTAAAAATTGTAGGTAATAAGTATGATATTCTGGTAAAAAAGTATAGGGATTGGTACCATGTCGGTTGGGTTTGCTTGGCAAGGTTAGACTTTCCTAATAAGTTTGCTTGATTTATAGGATTGGATATTAATGATTTGTTTTTCTGATTTTAAAATTTAAATTTTGAATTTTGAAGTCAATCATTATTTTAAATTTAAATTTTGAAGTAAACCATTATTGTGTTTGATTTTAAATTTTCAATTTCGAATTCAATCATTATTTTAAATTTAAATTTGAAAGTTTGCCATTAATGTGTTTGATTTTAAATTTGGAAGTCAAATGTTATTTTAAATTTAAATTTGGAAGTAAATCATTAATGTGTTTCATCTGTTTAGTCATTCCTTTTTCAATTATCTTAATTCATCTTTAATATGACAGAATTGATGGAGTGCTCTAAGAAGGTTTCTTTGTTAATCGATTATTCTCTTCGGCTTTTAAGGGATGGCGCTAAGGTAATTAACATCAAAATTCTATCTTTTTATTACTTGAATTCTCTTGCTTTATAAATTCTTTCAATGTATTATTTTCTGTTTTCACTTGGATATAAAACATAATGTGATTCTTCTATTTTCAAGATAAGAATACAGGTTGCATCTGCATTGGCTACCATACCAACAATAGTGGGTGAATCGGTATGCCTGAGCTCTTCTTAATTTTAATAAAATGCATCAGTATTAAAATGAACAGAATCCTAATTCAATAATATTCATTCATCAATAACGTATTTGGGTTGTGTGGTGGTTGCCAAACTAGGGTTCATTGAAGAAGCATACTGTACATGATGATTTCGGAGATCTGGGGTTCGGTGGATGGTTTCAAGGTAAGTCAATTCTTGGCTTAAAATTGATGATGGTTTCAAGGTAAGTCAATTCTTGGCATAAAATTGATTTTCATTGTTTTACGATCTATGAACTATGAAGTATGAAAGATAGATTGGTTGAATTTTGGATAATCATTAATAATATTATAAGCAGTCTCATATTTGGTATTCAATTGAATCTACAGCTCTTTAACTGGTCATCTTGCACACATGGAGATATGCTAATACCAACCTTTAGACGTGTGCCTTCAAGAAATGACTATAGGATTCTCATAGCAGCTGGCTTGGCCAAAGCTTCTTGATCATCCATTTGTTGCAGGTTCTCTTGATATTTGAGGCTGGGATACTTATCTTCTCTTTATGAGTTCTAAGTCGGGTACCATTTGATTCAACAACAAATGGCGGAGATTTTAAAGAGGAACTATATCAAAAGGTGATGTATGTTAGATATTAGCTACATGTATATCCTCACGTTGCTTGCTTATTTTTGTTAACTAAATTCGGTTATCAAAAGCAGTTGTAATGGCATGAATATGTTGCAGAATCTTCTTACACCCTTCATGGTACCCGCCTTGGTAGCTTGTGCTGTAATACGTTAGTAATTTTATTTTATTCATTTCCAAATTGTTTTTATTTTGTGTACAGATTTAATTTCTTTCCTTTGATTTAAAATGGAGAATGTTGTGATAAAGCAAGATGAGCTGAAGTTATATTTTCTTATAACTACTGATGTTGTAGATCTTATCTTCTTATTGTTGACATATTACATGAAGGTGATTTTTTTTATTTATTTTGAATTTTAGAAAGACGATTACATGATGGAAAATCAATTTTTGTTATGGACCAGAAAACGTTAACAGTTGGTGATTAGCTTACAACATTGTTGATGAAAAAGGTAGTGATAGACTGGTAGTGCTGAGATTATTTTCTACGTGTATCATTTCAGTCCTTACAAATCCCAATTTGAGTTAGAAAGTAGTGGCGAGGTAATGTTTGTTTTTAATTTTGAATTGCAGTCTGATTACTTATATAGATTTGTACACTTTGTGATAATGTATATTAAATTTCCGACCCGCGAAGTTCGCGGGTGATAACCTAGTATATACTACTGCCCAAAAGACCATTGTGGTAAAACATCTAACTCATGCATGACATTTTTAGGGGTGTTTGTTTTTCTTAAAACATCTACAAGGAGCCTATGTCTGCAGGCGGATAGACATAAGGGATTGAAGATTGTTTGTTTTTTTAAAGAAGGTCTGAAAATGGCTTATTTTATCTTAAAATAAAAGCTATGAACCCTTGCTTCAATTGTCTTCACACAACTCCTTCAACACATCTCCAGCTCCCTCTCCTTCCACCCCCCTCTTCTTCTTCTCAATTCCCGGACCACCTCCAATGTCCTCATCATCCACCACAGAAAATCATCATCATCATCAGACCGCCGCTGTCGGAGACAGACCGCCGCCGTCGGAGACGGCTCCGGAAACCTCGTCGGAAGAAATACAGACCGCCGCCGTCGGAGACGTCTCCGGCTGTCACACCCCGATTTTCCACGTGTCACCGGTGGGGAGTATCGTGACGTCATGGTTGGCAACGTAATAGTCAAACAACACAATATTTATATGCACAGCAGAAGCAATTTAAAATATGATACAACCGAATTTATTATTGTAATATCAATTATCACAATATTCGGAAGTTTATCCACAGAAGGATCGAACATAAAATGGAAACAATAGTTCAACAGACTTTTAGGCATCTTAAGCTTGCGAGACTTCTATTGATGCTAAGGAGATATATCCAGCCAAGTTCGTATAGTACCTGCATTTAGCCTTTTTGGAAAATACGTCAGTTTACACTGGTAAATACGTTCAACTGACTCATTTTGGAAAAAGAGTTGTAAATTGTTTTGAATGCACGTGGCACAAAATATCTTGACACATTGATTAAAATGCACGGAGGCAAAATTAATCTTTTTAACTTGGGAGAATTATTTAATATTATAATCTTGTGAACGATTTACATGTTACTTATGCGTTCAGTAGCCCGGAACGTATCCGGGTTAAAGATCAATAGACACACCACAATTCTAGAGTTATACACTGACAGGTGTACGGCTACACCCCGTGCTCAGGTCGTGGCTATCTCGTAAGATAATGCCGAGGATATCCGGGACATGGTCATTAACCCCCCAAAGGCTGTAAAGTAAACATATATGTTTAAAACGAGCCGATCAAATTATTCAATTAACCACTAAGCGTGGAAGATTTGATGCTCGATCAAGCGGTACGCTATGTACCGTAACCCAAGCCCGTATAGGGAAAATAAGTTAAAAGTATTTACCTGAGCTAAATATAAATTCAATCCCAGCCGTATATCAAATCAGCAAGTACAGATAGCTTTTACTGGGCTCCTAATCTGGAACGAAGGTTTTTAATAACCTATTAGAAACCTAACGGGTCTTTAATTAAGCTTAAGCTTAGACCGGCTAGTTTCAAAGATACGGTTCGTACGCACGATTAAGCGAAGACCGGATAGAATATGACTTAGACCCGACAAGTTTGAAGACTTGTTTAATATGGGTTTATTATTCACATTCTGGATTTTGAGATAAAACCGATAAGGTTTGACCCGTTTCGGCTAATTTATGTAAACTTGTTACATAAACCTAACCGAACGCGAAATAAGCGTAACGGGTATCCGTAAGAGCCATATACAGGTTTCCTAAGTTAATATGCTTCAAATATGTTGTGATATCAGTAGGATGTCTTTCGTTATGCCCCGAACTAATTTAAACACAAACTATGCCCCGTAGGGGTAGTTTGGTCATTTTAAAGTTTGTAAAAGCGCTTAGATGTTTAACTGAGTTACAGGTCTGATGTAAACAGCAAACATACTCTATTTGATGAGTTATAACAGTAGACTAAAGCATATATGTGAAATTTATCATCTTTACCCAAACTATGCCCCGTAGGGGTATTTCGGTAATTTCACATAAGCCGACAAGCTCAAAAACGAAGTCTGAGTTAATCAACCTTTGCTTACTGTTAAAATATCATAATTTGCCTCATATATCAGTAGGTATTAACCCGGGTATGTCCAATATGATTCTAAGACATACTATGCGTTAAAAACGCTAATTATGGCGATTAAAGGCCATTTCCGGGTTCTATACTTAAATCTGATATTCTTATATTTCCAGAAGGCTTAAAATAATTTATTTAACATATGTGATCAGTAGCAAAAGGTTTGGAGTCGTTTAGATAAGTAAAACTCATTTTATGGCCCGTAAGGGCAAAACCGACAATTACCGGATTAAGCCTACGACTACTAGTTATGCTCGGCCTAAAATTAATTAAAAATCTTTAAAAATCCCAAAATAATATATAATATCAGTGGGTAAAAGATTTGATATCAAAAAGTATGTTTAACTAGGCTATATGCTAATTACGCCGTTTTGTTAACATAAAGTTTTAATTTAGCGACAATGAGCATAACTCTTAATCTACAACTCAAACTGATTTCAAACTTTGCATACAAGTTTATATATCATTAACTAATGTTTCTACACTTTTACATTTTCATAAATCATGATTTAAGGTAATAAGGGCATAACGGTCAACGTATGAGCAATTAACGGAAATATGCATATTAATTGGATAACTAGTGAACCAAGGTGTATGATCACAGAGGGTTGTTCTAACATGTATCCTCATCCAATTTAAGCTCTAAGGCATTTCTAAAATATGCCCAAACGGGTCAGAACTGAAAGTCAACGTGAAAGTCAAACTATGTGACTTTCGGTTCCGAACCGGGTCTAAACAGGAAATAGTCGGGTTGAACATGTTTGGACATGTTCTTACACTTATTACTAAGTTATAACAATAATCAAACAGGTTATATATGTTCTAGATAGCTAATTATGCATAAACGACATTTTAAGCATTATGTTGACTTTTTAAATTAAAAGTTTGACCCGACATTTGACCTGCTTAGGATGGTGATCAGGGGAAACCCTTTTGGGGTTTTATTACCCACATAAATACCATTCTAAAACTACTTTTAATTCGAGATAAGACTGAGTCATTAGTGACTAATCTCGAAGTCAAACCGTAATTACGACGGTTTGACTTTTAGCTAATTAACTAAGCTAAACACAACCAAATAAGAACTAGCAGACTTACAATAGTCCAATGCACGACTTATGATCAGAAGGGAGAGTTCCTATGCTCCAGGATGCTCCAAAGATCAAATGCAAGTGTGAAGAATGATGGTTGCACAATGTGGCCTTATATAGCACTTGGATCCACCACAACTAAGTGACAACTAACTCTAGGACCAACCACAACCATTGAACACTTGTCCTAGTGCTCTAGGATAGTTTAGGGGTCGTTTATAACTGATAAAAACCGGTGCAATAGGTCATAATCACGAGAAACAGCCAACAGAAGGTTTCTGGTCGCTGGGCACCAGCTAGCGCACCGTTACGCTACATATGTAGCGGTGCGCTAGCCCGCAATGAAGGGCCGTTTGACTTTACATGGTAGCGCACCGTTACGCTACACTTGTAGCGGTGCGCTACCCCTTCTCAGAGGCAGATTTCGTTGCTGTTTGTTGGTGTTTCGAACCAATAATCCTCTTGCACGATTTTTAGCCATTCTTTTACATGGAGGGGCCTCTAATAAGTGTCTACTCCTGTATATTACCCTACCATGAACCTTTGTTGCAATAGAATGAACTTACAAGTCCCGAAAACAACGGTTTATCATTCTTTTTCTTCTTGGGATCAAATCATGCTTTTCAAGATCCATTATTGTAAACAAAATTCTGAATTGAGGGTATAAAAGATGTGTATAATATTTAATCGGGTCTTGGGATTTATAAATAAGGTCGTTCAGAGGTAACAGTTTAACATGACGTCACTTTAAATCCTACCGAAACATCTTTATTAAATCCGGGTTTTCAACGCGTTTTGTCTGACATGACATGTGTCGTTTTATTATTGAACCCGAAATTTTCGAGGTGTTACATCCTCACCCCCTTAAAATAAATCTCGACCCGAGATTTACTGAAACAAGTAAGGGTACTTTTCTTTCATTGTGGATTCAACCTCCCATGTGAAATCGGGACCTCTACGGGCATCCCATTTGACCTTAACAAAAGGTATATGCTTTCTCCGAAGCTTTCTTACCTGTCGATCTTCAATCGACACAGGTTTTTCCACAAATTTCAAGCTCTCGTCAATATGCACATCTGTATGCGGCATGACATGTGATTCGTCAGCGGAACATTTCTTTAGATTGCAGATGTGGAACACGTTGTGAATTCCACTGAGCTCTTCTGGTAAGTTCAACTTATAGGCAACTGACCCGACACGTTCGATAACCTCGAAAGGTCCTATGTATCTTGGGCTTAGTTTGCCTTTCTTACCAAACCGCATCACTCCCTTCCAGGGTGACACTTTAAGTAGGACTTTTTCACCCACTTCGAAGTGAAAATCCTTACGACTTGGATCCGCGTAACTCTTCTGCCTATCCCGGGCAGCTTGGAGATTTTTACGAATCTGGACAATCTTGTCCGTCGTTTCGAATACGATCTCTGGTCCTGATAGCTGGACATCTCCAACTTCCGCCCAACAATTAGGCGATCTACACTTTCTACCGTATAATGCCTCAAAAGGCGCAGCCTTAATGCTGGTATGGTAGCTATTGTTGTAGGAGAATTCGATTAATGGTAGGTCCTTATCCCAACTACCACCCAAATCGATCGCACATGCACGTAGCATGTCTTCCAATGTTTGAATAGTACGCTCACTCTGACCGTCAGTCTGAGAATGGTAAGTCGTACTTAAATTCAAACGTGTGCCCAAAGATTGTTGGAAATTCTTCCAAAAATGCGACGTGTACCTAGTATCTCCATCAGAGATAATAGCCACAGGTATGCCAAGTAGGCTACAATCTTATCAATGTATAACTGGGCTAACATATCGGAGCTATAGGTCTCCTTGATGGGTAAGAACTGAGCTGACTTGGTCAGTCTGTCAACTATAACTCATATCGTATCATTTCCTTTCCTTGTCTTGGGTAACTTGGTAATAAAATCCATAGTTACCATCTCCCACTTCCGCGTAGGAAGTTCAGGCTGTTGTAGCAAGCCTGACGGCTTTTGATGCTCGACTTTGACTTGCGCAAATGTTAAGCATTTAGCTACATGGGTGGCTACGGACTTTTTCAAGCCTATCCACCAAAAATTTTGCCCTTAGATCCTGGGTAGCTGATGGCAAATTCTTAATCGTTGCCTAATTGGAGTTGCGGCATGTATGCATAAGCAATATGAACCGTCTTTCTTATTTAATAATATAAAACCCTCAGAAGATTGAGTCAGGTTTTATGTGCCTATGTTTTAAAACTTACTAAATCAAGGTTTCGATTTTTCCATAATCAATATGGAGTTTTTATAATACTCCCGCCCACAGCGGGATGTTAATCTTAGTTCTACCTGTCTTCCAGGAGGTAGGCAGGGAAAACTTTTGAGAAGACAACTAAGATACAAGGAGGCTACAGAGATTTTCCATATCTCAGGCTCCAGTTCATCCATCATTGTTCGTGTCAAATGAGTGACACCTTTATGTTATAAGTCCCCGAATTCCTTAATCGGGAACATTTACTTGGAAAAAAAAAATTTCCATTTTTGGATATCTTCTTTGAATACTACTAGTCGACTTTAGTACAATATGATCATTGGGATATCTTAGGGTTCCATGTATTAAACCTCCATGCTGATCAGACATGGAAATAATCTATGGGACACACTAGGATACGCCAATCCTCATATGACACTTTTATCAAACATAGTTTGGCATTCGCAGGCGATAGAAAATAATGAGAAAAAAAAATAATTAAAATAACATATGTTGTCGTACTCTATGCAAAGAAAGAGTGCTCTAGATTTTAGGAAGGATTCCTTGTCGATTTCGAAGAATCGTTTACTAAGGTTTCCTTGGTAGTTATACCTTGTGGATGATAAAAAAAATTTGCTAAGTTTATGGTTCATGAAGATTTATTATTGCCTGTATTAAAAACAGGACCCTTAGCAGAAATTATCATTGATAAATGATAAGGAAGTTTATTGTACAAGTGCTTATAATTAATCAATAATGGAAGTTTCACAAACTAGGCACCTAGCTCAGTTGGTTAGGCGCGCGAAAGGGTGCGGCCGACCTAGACCCAGGTTCGATTCCGGGGACGGCCAGTTCCACCATTTTTTTTTGTGTTTAATATTAATTAATCGCACGTATACGTGTAATTATGAGAGTTGTCTCATAAGGAGTCTTGATAATTAATTGCTTCTTATTACCCACAATACGGGCTTGATTTTTATCACTTTATTGAGTCCTTGTATTTAACGGAACTAGGACATCAAAAATGATTCCTAATGGGTATAAAACATCCATTTCTTAATGCTGAAGTAGTCTTAGAGGTATACAGGCTTCTTACTGAACTTTCGTTGCTTTTTATTAAGCCTGTACTCGCTCTCTTTCTCAGATTTCTTGGAGTTATCCTCCTTCTTTGGTTCATCCTTCATATACGAAGTGTGAACAAAATCTCCTCATGAGCAATTTAAACATGGTTTTGAATGAGATTTAGAGCGAGAAGCATTCGGCTCTTTGGATTGTCTCATGACCTTTCTGTGGTTCTTCCATCTGCTGCGTCTACCACAGCCTGGAGATTAACTCCATTGATATTGAGGTTTACGTTTGCAGTTTTATTAACCTTCGTCGCATTAATAGTATTGCGACTGTCGTCTACTTCATCCGAGTTTTCCATGCTCGAAGCTTGGTACTAATCGCCAAGATTTAACACTTATTAGTCATCGTCCTGATGACCTGACTTAGATTAGCCACGACATTCATAAACCGTATGGGCTATTCTGTTCCGAACATTCATAGTGAATGTTATTTTGAATGTATTTCCATTATACTTAGCCTAGGTCACAACTGGACCATCAATGGCATTCAAAGCTTGGAGCGAGTCCAATACTTGCTTGACAGGGAACCATAATGTCACAACTGTCCTTGTCACAAGTACGATTATAAATAGCTCAAAGGCTAGCCTTTCATGACTTCGGTTATATATATATATATATATATATATATATATATATATATATATATATATATATATATATATTTACATATATGGCATAGAAGCCTGTCGCGAGGGACGTAGAAAATATGGCATAAAGCATAGTCATGAAGGACATAAATGATTATACGGCACGAAGGCCTTGTCACAAGGGACAATTAGATATGGCACAAACGGCCTTGTTATAAGGACATTCATTAAATCTGGCACAAAGGCATGTTACCAGGAATGTTGACATTTAATATGTTAACTTGTCACGAATGACCTATTATAGCACATAGGCTTGTCATGAATGACTTTAAAACATAACTCGATGGTCTATTATCAAGGACCTTAATTTATTAGCTGAAATCTTATTAGATTAGGGCTTCCAGGTTTGAACGTGGTTCTTCACCTTTGGACAGGGAGTCGTAGACTACAACTGTCATCGTCTTGAAGGACGACTCTTTTGGCAGAAAATATGTCAAGCAACATCACTAATGGATGTTTATATATAACCATCGTATCTAATGATATTAGTCATGATCACATCGATCATATTGACTATTAGGTTTGGGTGTAATCACACCATTTTGAACAGGGGATCATAAGGATCACTACTATCTTTGTCTTACCGACACTAGAATAAAGTATAGCCCGTAGGCATTTCATCACGAGGGATATTAATATTATGATCAGCATACTGAGGATACTAGTCAGGATCGCACTGATAGTATAGACTATGGAAATTGAGTATAGCTCACCCCCTTGGCAAAGAATCACAAAAGATTACAATTGCCTTGTTTCAGTTGGACGATATAATATAGCCCTTAGGCAAAACATCATTACGGATGTTAAAATTTTTAATCATCGTATTGATGATTTTTTTTTGTCATGATCGTATTGATCATATGAACTATTAGGCTTGAGCATAGCTCACCACCTTGGACAGGGAATCGTAAAGATCACAATGTCTTTGTCACACATGGACAGTATAATTTGGCCCATCGGCGAAAACATCTCTAATGGATGTTTATAATAGGTTCATCCTATTAGAAGATATAAGTCATGATTGCATTAATCATATTGACTATTTTGGTTTGAGCATAGCTCACCACCTTAGACAAGGAATCATAAAGATAATAATGTCAATGTCTCAAATGGACAATATATTATAGCCCGTAGGCAAGACATCACTAAAGGATGTTAAATAATATGATCATCGTATTAGATGATATTAATCATGATCGCATTGATCATATAGACTATTATGTTTGGACATAGCCCAACATTTTAGACAGGATGTCAAAGACCACCACTGTCGTTGTCTTATCGGACAACTAGTTTACTCCGTAGGTGCTTCATTACTAACGTATGTTTATAATATGATCATCTTATAGGATGATATAAGCCATGATTCCTAGATCACTAGGCTAGATTTGCGAATTGGAAAGAATCCAATATAAGGATGACTGTTGTGATTTTCTCGAATCACATTTTTCAGGAGTGCTAACACATTCCTAGGTTTTAACAAGGATTTGAATCCCTTGAGTAGGTTTCACCATCTTGGCCGCGTAGGCTAGGTTTCACCTTTAAGATTCCCTTCAATTGCATACTGACAGAGAAGGAAGGATATTTATTTTATCCAGGATTTTTATCATAAATCCTAATTCATAAGTTAATAATAGCACCAATGGCCTTGTCGCGTAGACAAGTTAAATTTATAAGCCATGATTTCAGAGAATCGTGGCCTTAAGGTTTGAATCAAAGTTCATTACCTTTTCTTGACAGGGATTTGTAGGCTACCTCTGTCTTTAGTCTCAGAGGACATTAACTATAGCCCGTAGGCACTTCCCTTATAAGAGGTGTTTATTACTGGATTTCCCCCTTAGGGAAATTCATTAACCATGGTAAACAGAGACCATATATGGTTAATTTATTAATCATATTTATTTAGGATTTCTATTATAATTTATCCTAATTATAAAACACTAACAGTTTTATTAGTGGCACCCAATGGCCTGGTCACATGGACATTTATAAATTATAAGCTTATGATTTCAGAGAATCAAAGCAATAATAACAGTTTTATTTCATAGCACAAAAGGCCTAGTCACAAGGACAATTTTTTAAGTTATAAGCCATGATTTCAGAGAATCAAAGCATGAAGGTATTCTGGCACAGTAGGCCTAGTCACAAGGACATTTATAAATTTTAAGCTATGATTTCGGAGAATCAGAGCATGAAAGTATATTGGCACAATAGGCCTAGTCACGTAGACAATTATAAATTATATGCTAGGATTTCAGAGAATCAAAGCATTTGAGGTTTGAACCTAGTTCATTACCTTTATCTGACAGGGAGTCATAGCTACCACTGTGTTTTGGCTCATGTAGAAATGAGCAAGGCCCGTAGGCACTATATTACCACGTATGGTTAAAATATGATCATCTTAATTGATGACGTAAACCCAGGATTCAGAGATCATTAAACTGGGTTAGGAATCTTTTGAAGAATCCTTAATAGCGTGTGTGATCTCCAACGAATCACATCTGTCGGGAGTGTTAACATGTTTTCAGATGTTAACTGGAATACGAATCTTTTAAACAGGTCTTACCATCTTGGCCCAGTCTTATTATTGACCCGAAGGCTAGGTTTCACACTTAAGATTCTTAATTTAATTAACGCAGAACAATTTTTAAATTGAGGTGTTAATATGGATCTGAATCTAATTATGGAACTACCATCTTGGCCCGGTCTTAGAATGACACGTGGCTAGGTCTTGTCCTTTTTAGACTTTGTCATTTTATAATAATGGTAGATCTTATAAAAGAAATGTTATTTCACATTTATTTAATATTCCTTATTTAGAATGAAAGTTTAAACTTAATCATTCCACTATATAAAAATAAAAGTATAAAGTTGCCCTAAGCGGGACTTGAAAGGAATAATGTTGTCCTCGAAGGGACTAAAAGATAATTATGTCCTTATATGGACTAATAAGGAAACGATCTTCAGCAAATGAGTTTCTTCTTCATTCAATTCCTGAATGCTTTCTCCTTGGTTGCACGTCTCATCTTGGTCGCTGTACGAAGCTCAGCATTTCAAGGCTCCGGGTGTGGAGAATCCCTAGTTCAACTTCCTCGCTTGGCGACGTATCCAATAATAATAATAATAATTGGAAGCAAAGATTTCCATATTAGGATTAAGATTATTCCTATGTTAAGTCTAGACTCAGAAGTTTAGATTTGTGCAATTGTGTAACTGAGATTAAACACTAAGGCTAGTGTTTAATTCACTCAGTGTTGGCTCTGATACCAACCTGTCACACCCCGATTTTCCACGTGTCACCGGTGGGCCCGGTGGGGAGTATCGTGACGTCATGGTTGGCAACGTAATAGTCAAACAACACAATATTTATATGCACAGCGGAAGCAATTTAAAATATGATACAACCGAATTTATTATTGTAATATCAATTATCACAATATTCGGAAGTTTATCCACAGAAGGATCGAACATAAAATGGAAACAATAGTTCAACAGACTTTTAGGCATCTTAAGCTTGCGAGACTTCTATTGATGCTAAGGAGATATATCCAGCCAAGTTCGTATAGTACCTGCATTTAGCCTTTTTGGAAAATACGTCAGTTTACACTGGTAAATACGTTCAACTGACTCATTTTGGAAAAAGAGTTGTAAATTGTTTTGAATGCACGTGGCACAAAATATCTTGACACATTGATTAAAATGCACGGAGGCAAAATTAATCTTTTTAACTTGGGAGAATTATTTAATATTATAATCTTGTGAACGATTTACATGTTACTTATGCGTTCAGTATCCCGGAACGTATCCGGGTTAAAGATCAATAGACACACCACAATTCTAGAGTTATACACTGACAGGTGTACGGCTACACCCCGTGCTCAGGTCGTGGCTATCTCGTAAGATAATGCCGAGGATATCCGGGACATGGTCATTAACCCCCCAAAGGCTGTAAAGTAAACATATCTGTTTAAAACGAGCCGATCAAATTATTCAATTAACCACTAAGCGTGGAAGATTTGATGCTCGATCAAGCGGTACGCTATGTACCGTAACCCAAGCCCGTATAGGGAAAATAAGTTAAAAGTATTTACCTGAGCTAAATATAAATTCAATCCCAGCCGTATATCAAATCAGCAAGTACAGATAGCTTTTACTGGGCTCCTAATCTGGAACGAAGGTTTTTAATAACCTATTAGAAACCTAACGGGTCTTTAATTAAGCTTAAGCTTAGACCGACTAGTTTCAAAGATACGGTTCGTACGCACGATTAAGCGAAGACCGGATAGAATGTGACTTAGACCCGACAAGTTTGAAGACTTGTTTAATATGGGTTTATTATTCACATTCTGGATTTTGAGATAAAACCGATAAGG
Source organism: Helianthus tuberosus (assembly GCA_030545235.1). Lineage (NCBI taxonomy): Eukaryota > Viridiplantae > Streptophyta > Magnoliopsida > Asterales > Asteraceae > Helianthus > Helianthus tuberosus. The sequence continues at coordinate 52,494,629 of CM060364.1, forward strand.
TTTGACCCGTTTCGGCTAATTTATGTAAACTTGTTACATAAACCTAACCGAACGCGAAATAAGCGTAACGGGTATCCGTAAGAGCCATATACAGGTTTCCTAAGTTAATATGCTTCAAATATGTTGTGACATCAGTAGGATGTCTTTCGTTATGCCCCGAACTAATTTAAACACAAACTATGCCCCGTAGGGGTAGTTTGGTCATTTTAAAGTTTGTAAAAGCGCTTAGATGTTTAACTGAGTTACAGGTCTGATGTAAACAGAAAACATACTCTATTTGATGAGTTATAATAGTAGACTAAAGCATATATGTGAAATTTATCATCTTTACCCAAACTATGCCCCGTAGGGGTATTTCGGTAATTTCACATAAGCCGAAAAGCTCAAAAACGAAGTCTGAGTTAATCAACCTTTGCTTACTGTTAAAATATCATAATTTTCCTCATATATCAGTAGGTATCAACCCGGGTATGTCCAATATGATTCTAAGACATACTATGCGTTAAAAACGCTAATTATGGCGATTAAAGGCCATTTCCGGGTTCTATACTTAAATCTGATATTCTTATATTTCCAGAAGGCTTAAAATAATTTATTTAACATATGTGATCAGTAGCAAAAGGTTTGGAGTCGTTTAGATAAGTAAAACTCATTTTATGGCCCGTAAGGGCAAAACCGACAATTACCGGATTAAGCCTACGACTACTAGTTATGCTCGGCCTAAAATTAATTAAAAATCTTTAAAAATCCCAAAATAATATATAATATCAGTGGGTAAAATATTTGATATCAAAAAGTATGTTTAACTAGGCTATATGCTAATTACGCCGTTTTGTTAACATAAAGTTTTAATTTAGCGACAATGAGCATAACTCTTAATCTACAACTCAAACTGATGTCAAACTTTGCATACAAGTTTATATATCAGTAACTAATGTTTCTACACTTTTACATTTTCATAAATCATGATTTAAGGTAATAAGGGCATAACGGTCAACGTATGAGCAATTAACGGAAATATGCATATTAATTGGATAACTAGTGAACCAAGGTGTATGATCACAGAGGGTTGTTCTAACATGTATCCTCATCCAATTTAAGCTCTAAGGCATTTCTAAAATATGCCCAAACGGGTCAGAACTGAAAGTCAACGTGAAAGTCAAACTATGTGACTTTCGGTTCCGAACCGGGTCTAAACAGGAAATAGTCGGGTTGAACATGTTTGGACATGTTCTTACACTTATTACTAAGTTATAACAATAATCAAACAGGTTATATATGTTCTAGATAGCTAATTATGCATAAACGACATTTTAAGCATTATGTTGACTTTTTAAATTAAAAGTTTGACCCGACATTTGACCTGCTTAGGATGGTGATCAGGGGAAACCCTTTTGGGGTTTTATTACCCACATAAATACCATTCTAAAACTACTTTTAATTCAAGATAAGACTGAGTCATTAGTGACTAATCTCGAAGTCAAACCGTAATTACGACGGTTTGACTTTTAGCTAATTAACTAAGCTAAACACAACCAAATAAGAACTAGCAGACTTACAATAGTCCAATGCACGACTTATGATCAGAAGGGAGAGTTCCTATGCTCCAGGATGCTCCAAAGATCAAATGCAAGTGTGAAGAATGATGGTTGCACAATGTGGCCTTATATAGCACTTGGATCCACCACAACTAAGTGACAACTAACTCTAGGACCAACCACAACCATTGAACACTTGTCCTAGTGCTCTAGGATAGTTTAGGGGTCGTTTATAACTGATAAAAACTGGTGCAATAGGTCATAATCACGAGAAACAGCCAACAGAAGGTTTCTGGTCGCTGGGCACCAGCTAGCGCACCGTTACGCTACATATGTAGCGGTGCGCTAGCCCGCAATGAAGGGCCGTTTGACTTTACATGGTAGCGCACCGTTACGCTACACTTGTAGCGGTGCGCTACCCCTTCTCAGAGGCAGATTTCGTTGCTGTTTGTTGGTGTTTCGAACCAATAATCCTCTTGCACGATTTTTAGCCATTCTTTTACATGGAGGGGCCTCTAATAAGTGTCTACTCCTGTATATTACCCTACCATGAACCTTTGTTGCAATAGAATGAACTTACAAGTCCCGAAAACAACGGTTTATCATTCTTTTTCTTCTTGGGATCAAATCATGCTTTTCAAGATCCATTATTGTAAACAAAATTCTGAATTGAGGGTATAAAAGATGTGTATAATATTTAATCGGGTCTTGGGATTTATAAATAAGGTCGTTCAGAGGTAACAGTTTAACATGACGTCACTTTAAATCCTACCGAAACATCTTTATTAAATCCGGGTTTTCAACGCGTTTTGTCTGACATGACACGTGTCGTTTTATTATTGAACCCGAAATTTTCGAGGTGTTACACCGGCTCTGCCGGTTCTCTCTCTTTCTCTGGTCCTTACGCCGCCGTCGGAGACGGCTCCGGCTCTGCCGATTTCTCTCCTCCTTTCCCAATTTCTCTCTCATCAGTCTCTCTCTCTCCTTGTTTTTCAGGGTGTCGGAGTGTGGGAGGGTGTTCGTGAGAAGGAGAGTTGTGAGGGTGTGGCCGGCCGATTAACCGGCTCCGATCAGTCATTGAGAGGAAGAAGCAGGGGTTGAGTTGATGTGAGTTGGATCATGGATATGTTGGATGTTGAATGTGTAGACATTATCAGGTTATAAAACAAACAATCTTATATTTTCGGCTTGCAGATCTTCAAACCACATCTTCAGTTGCAGATATAAAAACAGATGAAATCAGCTTGCAGACAATTTATGTCTGCAAAAACAAACAGCACCTTAGACTCTAACCGGCGACCTCCTTGAGAAAGTCACCGGAGTACCACTAGAGTAGTGCCCCCTTGGCTAATTAATTTAATAAAAAAAATATAAATTGTAAAAGGCTTTAGAAAATAAAAGTTGATAATCATTCATTCATTCTATAAAGTTGCAATAACTTTGATTAAATTATAAATATGTAAATCATTTCGATTGTAATGACCAAAAATGAACATTTGTCCTTCAATGGCTTTATTGGGGGCTGTCAAGGGTTGATAGAGAAGATGTTACCACTGAATAGTCACCGCATATTTCATGTGCTTTCTTTAGAGATGAATGATATTTCTCAAAAAAAATGCCTATGGGATTGAAATTAGTAGACTTCTCATCGTGCTTTCTATTGCTACAAAAATATACGTAGTTGGATTTGGACTTCTGCATCACTCCATAGAGGTATATTATTCTAGTTTGAGGTGTTCTTGTAGGAGCAAGTAAAGTAAATAAGAGAGAATTCTAAAGGAAAAGTTATAATGTTAGAATAATTCAAAACATTTACATGGTGTTCCCCTCTATAGGGATTTTCAAAATTTGATAAGTTTGTTAAATTTTCGAAATTGCAAACTGAAATTAAACATAGAAATAGACGCGTAAATTGATTCGATCAGTTACTTGTTGCAGCCCAATTAACACCTTCGTAAAACGGCCAGCTTGGGTTGGGTGGCGGGTCAATTAATAAAAAGGATTGTTTTAGTTCGCGTCGGAATGGGTTTGGGTTCAAACGGGCCTGGATCAAAATGGGTTTCAGCCTTTCAGGTCAGGTCGAGTTGGTTTAAAAAATGTTTTTTTTATGAAAAAAAAAAAGAAAAATTGTAATAGTTAGGGGGCAATCCTGGCCCAAAAGATAACTTAAATCAAAGATTAAAAAAAAAGAAAAAGAACGGATACTTTGTATGTATGAGACCATTATTATTCTACATAATCTTAAGGCTATATGTGTGGAGGGGCATGAAAATGGGATGTTATGTGATATATGGACGACACGTCAGTATGCATCAGAAAACAATTACGACGGTTTCATTATGTAGCTTCTCATATGCAACTTCAAGTGTTTGAATGAATTATTTCATATTTTCAGTTTTCAAGGTCAACACCTTTAGCCCCTTGACCTTATAACTTAATTTAAGTAACAACTTAACTTAGTTAATGATTTTATTAATAATAATATTTAACAAAGCTATATATATATATATATAGGGTCAGGATCATTTCAGAACCATAAATATTTACAGAACTCGCAGAACTCCTAATAAACAATCTTTTTATTTATATACTTTTATGTTTAGGGTAATTTTATCATTTATTATGTGTATTTTTACGATTACATACATGTTAGAGTATTTATCATTTTTTATATGTAATTTTATAATTACACATATGTAAACTAGTTTTTTTACATATATGTAATTAGTTATGACACATATATATATAATTTTGGCAATTAAACATATGTAAACTACTTTTAACATGTATGTAATCAAAGAAATACATATAATAGATGATAAAAAGATTCTAAATACAAAAACTTATATATAAAATGATTGTTTATTAGGAGTTCTAAAAGTTCTGTAGTTATTTAGAGTTCTGCAATGAACTCAACCCTATATATATATATATATATATATATATACGGGATCAGAAGAAAACGCCCTAAAGTGTGAGAACACATCCTGACCCAACACGTGACGCGGGATATGATCAGGGCGTGAGGGTTTTTTTTGTCTTTTTAATCTTCTTTTATTTCCTAATTTTGCGTAACATGTTGCTTCATTTTTTGCGTCTAAGATTATTTTGGCGTTAATTATATTCATTAACTAATTGGCATTTTATTTTTTCTTAGATCTGTCACGTTGAATTAATTATTTTTGTGTCACATAGATAATTTTTTTGGCGTTATAGCGTTTCCCTGGTCAATATTTTTGGCGTTTATGGCGTTGTTAATAATTCATTACGATTCATTAATATTTTCATAAGACTAGGGAGAAAGCCCGTGCGTTGCACGGCATGCATAATAGCTATTGTTTGTTCGTGGTAAGACGTCTGACACGGCCGGTGCATAACATGTAAGACAATACGCCTACAAAGGGGCGTGATTAAACTTTATTAAACCATGGACCATAAGTTGTTTCCTTGGCAAAACTTGCTGGCAAAAAAGAAGTGAAAAAAGATGTCTTCCAAGGAAGAAAAACATGAAACAGAAAAAGGAAAAACGCATAAACTCTCGCACGCCTTCCTATCTTATTGGATAACACATAGACCAAACTTTAGCTAATGCATGCCACCGTCATCCCCAATCCCATCACCAGCCAACTGACTGCAGTGAAATAACGAAAAGAAAACTATTAAAAATGGTATACTATGTTTACGTATATATGCATCGAAAAGTAGTACGGGTTTTCATTACTAACACTAAGTGCAGACGGTATACCTTTCATGTGGGTCACTGTCAACTGTTTCTTCTGGATCCGAATCTGCATAAGCAGGCCTGCGAAGGAAAAGCACGAAACATTTATGTAGACGGTTATCCAAAAATAAATATGCACAATTACATTGTTTATGGAAATCAATCAATTATAGTTGAAAGTTTTTTTGTTGCCTTTCCATTTATAACGATACCACAGTAGCATCGATTCTGCATCAGAGAGATAGAGGTTCTCGATTAGGTCAAATAAACGTCAATATAGCAATCCTTTTAAAAGAAATTATTTACCTTTGAGCTTTAAAATATTTCATCACATCAAGAAACATGTAGTATTTCTCTCGTTGGTCTTGAAACATGTCTTTGACCTCCTTTAAATAAGTCAACGCGTCATTGGTTGTGAGTTTCTGTGCACTGCCACCGCCGCTGACGCCGCCACCAACCCCCGCTCCTACTCCTGCCCCTCCCGCTGCTTCACCGCCTCCTCCCGGGGCTTGTGGTTGGCCATATCTTCAATGTTAAGATAAAAAGGTGAACGTTTAATAGGTTAGCATTCGATAAAATGGTATTACAAATAAGCAAAGTGTGTTACATTTTATGAATTGCATATCTCATTCCATTCTCATAATAGTATCTTTAGGTTTCTAATTGAGCGATTCAGCGGCTAACCAATGTGTGTTCTAGAATCATTTTTTATGGCAGATTATGTTTTAACCTATGCAAATTTTGGGCTTTAACCCTAAAAGCCAAAAAAAAATTAAAATAGATAATATTATCAATTTACTTTTGCCCTTTCTCGGGTTTGTTTTCTAATATTCACAGTTATGTTATGCCTAGCTCGTACTTGAACCCATGTAACCCTAACAGCCATAAAAAAACTCTACTTGGTTTGCACAGTTTACAATCATAGTCCTCACGTACAAATAATAAAACTTTTTTTTCGAACGCCGAATGTTACTCCTAATTACACCAAATTAATCCTAATCTACAAATAATACAAACGGGTACTTAAGTTTAACCACCAATTCAATTACATCACCTAAATTTATTTAAAAAAAATCCAAATCAAAGAGATACGTAGTTGTAATTTCATCACTATATGACAACAGCAGCAATCCAAGTTTGATTCAGAAAAATCCATATGCGGCAACCCAAGTAAATCAGTCATAAGTTCAAATATTGGAGAACCTCAAATGACAAATTTACATATGTGACATAAATTAAAGCGAAATTAGTACCAAAACTTACCACATTTACCATCCAACAGGTCTATCATATCGAAGACGCCATCGGCGTAGATACCAACCGTATGTACCTGTGGCAATCACAGAAAATGAAGAACAAAGTGGGCAATCACTTTTAGAGTTTCCACTCGAAAGCGATGTATGAGAAATGGAGTGAAACTGGCAACGTGGTGGTGGCGTCCAATCCTACTAAATTGTTGGTTTTCCAAGCTTCCCTCTCAACCTTACTTCTGTACACAAAATGAAGAACATGTTCTGGATGTGAAATTGAACAATTGCTTGACTGTTACTAAATGAGAGACAACGTTATGGCTTTTCCTCGGATCGGTGGATACATAATTAGATACCCCGTAACATGACTGAATGAGTGATCCTAACATTAAATCATCTCCAATCAGAACCGTCACCCAAATAAGTTATGACCCAAATGAGTTATGACAGCTTTAATCACCTCCAGCCACCAAACAAATAATAAAACAATATATAGTTAAAGGCCCGATACTTGCTAAATTCCTTAAAATATAACACTTCACAGTAAATAGAGATGATAAAATCTGCAAGCTGGGCAACAACTATAATGGGTCACGTTGGTTTGACCCGAAACATTTGTGTCGAACAATATTTTTGGTAGGTAAAATTCGTAAATATTTTTAGGAGATTCCATGTGTGAAAACCAAGCTTTGGGTTACTTTTTGACCTTTTACTTATATATCACATAAGTAACCACTGCCAAAATGCAAATCCAACCAACTCCATAATAGCTTTTAGTTCATGATTTACATTTTATAACCTATCATCAAAATTATAAAGAAACAATCATAGCACATTACCATTTCAATACAGTCAGCTAAAGTAAGACTAACTGTGATGTCCAACTACAGCTTCAAATGGTTACTCATTTTTAATTCATTAATTATTAATAAAGCTCTAGAAAAAAGGAAAAAAAAACATGGTTAATGGGCCTGTTGTTTACTGCATGTGTAACATACTAATACGAACCATAAAGATGACCTTTTAGCAAGCACCATACCTGTTGTATAGACCTCTTTGAATCTCCTTCAGGCTTCCAACACGATGTTCATGTGGCCAAAGGCGCTGACCCTAACAAACCCTTCACCAGTAGGTACAAACCCACTACCAGGTGTGGTCACAAGATGGGTCTTCTCAAGTGACGTCCCATATATATATATCTGTATTGCATCATATATGTGTGGGAAGTACATAATAAATATACCTAAAATCCAGTTGTTGGGATGGAAACGCACAAATGCTTCAATTGTTGCATTCAATCGAGAATTAAATTAGCATTCACTATTGCAATCAATGAGGGTGACGAATCGTTCTAACCATAATTAATTGCTCCCACCGTTTCATTTGGCAATTACAACTTGAAAGACACAAATGTATTTAAGAGGCTCATAATGAAGGTTGTAAAAAAGTTGATATAACTAAATTTTTAAGTATTTATTTTAATGAAGAGTAAATTGCCATTTTAGTCCCTGAGTTTTGTCCAAATTTGCCACTTTGATCCAAATAGTTTTTTTTTCCCCTCTGGGTCCCTGACTTTTACATTTTGTTGCCATTTTGATCATTTTGTCTAACTCCATCCAAAAACTCAGTTTGTAACAGGGGTATTTTGGGGATTTCCTTAAAAAATGTTTTCAGTTGCCATTTTGATCAAATTCCAAAAAATCAAAAAAATTCCAAAAAATCAAAAAAATTCCAAAAAAATCTAAAGATAAAAAAAATTCTAAAAAATTCAAAAAAATCTAAAAATCATAAAAATTCAAAAAAATCCAAAAATCATTAAGTGTTTCGGCACGAACCGTTTCGACGCGTACCGTATCGACCCGTACCGTTTCGAACCGAACCGTTTCGACGCGAAGCGTTTCGACGCGAAGCGTTTCGACGCGAAGCGTTTCGACGCGAAGCGTTTCGACGCGAAGCGTTTCGACGCGAACCGTTTCGAACCGAACCGTTTCGACCCGTACCGTTTCGACCCGTACCGTTTCGAACCGTACCGTTTCGACGCGAACCGTTTCGAACCGAACCGTTTCGACCCGTACCGTATCGAACCGTACCGTTTCGACCCGTACCGTTTCGAACCCGAACCGTTTCGACCCGTACCGTTTCGACCCGTACCGTTTCGACGCGAACCGTTTCGAACCGAACCGTTTCGACGCGAAGCGTTTCGACCCGTACGCTAAACTTTTTAAAATTAAAGGCCAGTTGATATCTGGTTTTCGTTATGGAGTGCCCAAAATTCTTTGAATGGACAAATGCATTTTGGTTCTAAAATAGAACATATAACTAAACTTTAGAATATATATACTGACAGGGATGGTGTGACTATGGTTATATGGTTGTATTTGCGGGTTGACCCGAACACGACCCGTTCAACCCGATGTTTTTATTATTTTTTTTCCGCAAATTAGTGTACTAAAATTAATATTTACTAAAAAAACGCAAATGTATAAAATATAATTACATTTAAATTGTGAAATATTATGTCAATTTCTCTTTTGCGGTATAAGTAGGGCATAAAATACACACCCAACTTAATTTATGACAAAAAATATATTGTAAAAAATATAATATAATATAAATGGGTTAAACCTGTCAACCCGCCAACCCTACCAGGTTGACCCAAACCCGACCCGCTTAGCTAAGGTTCAACCTGAAATTAACTTGAACCTTTTTAGACTAAACCCAAACCCGCAAGTTTCGTGTTAGGTTCGTGTAAAAAATTCACACCCCTAGTCCTTAAATCAGAGATTAGTGATATTTATACGAAAAGCAAAATGAACAGCATTTATATAAAAGTGTGACCCTTGAGATATGTGACTAAATTCTTGACGTTTGATATTGTGCAACTAATCAGATGTGTTAACTGGAGATGATACTGCTAAGTTCATCTAGTGGATTATGCTTATGTTTGTTGAATATAAAAGTGTGACCCTTGAGATATGTGACTAAATTCTTGACGTTTGATATTGTGCAACTAATCAGATGTCTTAACTGGAGATGATACTGCTAAGTTCATCTAGTGGATTATGCTTATGTTTGTTGATTTTCGTTATATTGCATAGATGATAGACCCCTGCATCTACATATAGCTTAACTCATAGAAGAAAGATGCAGATTCCATGAACCTATTACCTGCTAGAAATACATCTATAGTTCTATGGTTTCTCAAGTCAAGTTACAATTTCAAACTAACATTTGTCTGTGATGTTTTCTATCAAAATTTAACAGGGCTTACAACAACCAATTTAGCATATAACCTATAAACTCTTCAGGCATAAAAATTTAACACCAAATAAGAAAATCAAACAAAACTGAGTAATAACTGATCAACAATAATTAACCATACCTATTGGGTGATGAAGTTGACTGTGGACTGAATATCGACATTACGGGAAGCAACTGCAGGCAAGGCAGTGGCACAGTAGTGACGGACTTGCATCTGCTTGTGCAGTTAAAACTAAATGTTTGACTTTCCCTTTTGTGTTCATGTATTGCATGCCCCTTCTGCTTCCGAAAATATTTGCAGACAAATTTAAACAAACCAAATAGAAAGTTATTTAAACAGAGCTAAAAATTGTGCCATAAAACACAAATTCGGGTTCCACTGATACCTGTATTGGTTAAGAATCGAATGTCATGACAGAGACGACTGCGGCGTCAGGCGAGACGGTGGCTGTTTTCGGTGGTGAGAACATTGAACCTTGATTCTAATAGTGAGAATGGTTGTAAGCGATCTAGGGCAATTGATTTGAGGGAAAATGTATAGATATGCTAAAATTGTAAAAATGCTAAAAAAACCCACACAAATCCATTTGGTACCAGTTAAGAAATTAAGAGTAGAAGAATTGGACCTTGGCAAATTGAGAGTCCTCAGGATTGAAGTGGTGAATCTGCTTCGCTTCAAAATGATTGTAGAATCTGCAGTTATCAAAGAATTAATTGATCTACAAAAACCCTAATGGTATTTTGCTCTGTGTTTTCTTGCACAAGAAGATCACAATAAACTTAGAAATGGAAAACCCCAGTTGTGGGGAGCAATACATCGGGTAGAAGAGATGACCATGGACCTATTAAGTGTCTTTGAAGGCATGATTGTAACCCTGAACGAACGATTTCTAGCATTTGGTGGTGAATTTCCTTTATTGATATAGCAATGATGGAGTTTCAGTTGATTAGATTCATGGTGTAAAGATGAATAGTTGCAAATCAATTGCTTTGAATGATAAGTTAATGATAAGTTACGGAAGTGCAAAATATATGAATTATGGTTTCATTTAAGACAATTTACTCTAATACTATAGGGTTTATTAGTGTGAGAGAGAAAGAAGAACCCAATTTAAAACCACCATAAATTTTGGTTCTAAAATAGAACATATAACTAAACTTTAGAATATATATAGATTACAATAAGACAAAATGTTTTTATGGCGTTTAGTCAGTTTTTTTGGCGTTTAATACATTGACAAGGTGTTTTGCCAGCACCCGTTCTCACAGTTTTCATACTATTAGCATTTTGGTGTATGTAGTTTTTGGCGTTTTATATAATAATGTATTTTATTAGTAGAGAATTAGATAACAAACAACAGATAATTAGATAACAAAACAATAGAAAATGAAAAAGAAAAAAAATTAAAAATTGTAATCTAATTTCTCATCCAAATCTTAACTGACATCAGACTATTCTTCTTGAATTTGTTTTGGCGTTTTGAACCTTTGAATACCTTAGCTAGATGCCAACTTTCCTACATAACGCTCGTCTTTTTAGACGAAGCTTGTTAGTGGCATCCTGTTTTTTGGTGTGATATTCTTGTTTGGTGGCATATCATTAAAGATCAACTCCTTCTTGAATACTATTTATAATAATGAAGTCCAAAATAGCATTTTACACTGGTATCGATCCCTTATGTCATGCATATATTCATCAAGAACAAAGCTCACCTGATAACATATCACTGTCATCAGTCTCTTTTTCTTAAATATTTGTCCATCTCATTCAACAAAAGCTTATAGAGATACCCACCTCAGAGAAGAATCCATTCAGTGAAAGCTTTGCCATCTGTGGTTTTTTTAACTATTTTTTGGCGTTTAAAGTGAGTGGTTTCTATGGAACATGGCATTTTGTTTTCTGGGTGTGATCAATTCATTGTGCAGAGACCTCTCTCTTATAGGAGTTTTTTGGCGCGTAGTTTAGGCGGGATTTTTATTATAATAAATGATAGTAATAAAGTAACCGTCTTTTACTGTGTGTATTTACTGTTTTGTTCAGCTTTATCAGTTCTAGGGTGTTAGACTTCCCATCTTCCAAGTTTGGCGTTTTTTAAATGGCTTATGTAGACCAAGATGACAAAATACAATAACAGCGAAAATATTAAACAGGAAAAATATTTTTTTATTATTTTTGGCGTTTTGTAAGCAATAACTTTTTGTAGTATTTTTTGGCGTTTTGCAACTAAAGGGAGATATATATAGCATTTAGTTATCTTAAGAAAAAAAAGATTACACAGAAGAAAACCAACCAAAAAAAATTAAAACTCCTTGTCAGAAGGTACTTTATCCGAGAAGTATCCATCACTTCCGTCGTCTTCTTCCTCGGAGTCTTCATCTAGACTTTCATCCATGTCATCACCTTCACTTTCATCAGCTTCTTGTTGCTGAAGATTCTGAAGCCTCCATTTGAACATGTCCTGCATCAACGCCATTTTTGAGTCCATGTCTGTGTTCAAACAAGTGGCGTTGTGCAATTCTTCCATGAACCCAATCCCCTGCTTTGTCATGATGTTTTCAAACAGGTAGTCTTCCTGCTCTCCGCTGTCATATATAACGGTCACCATGTTTGTTTCCCCATCAAAACGCCATGATGTCATGACTGGGTCTGATTTTTCATCTGCTTTGATTGGTCCAAATTTCCTTGTTAATGTTTTCATAGCTTATGTGTTTCATGACATTCGTTATCCAGAGCGATGCCAAGTGATAGGATACCCCTATGTACCTCTCTTCCATCTTCAAAATTGCCTTGATCGTCCTAACATACACTCTCCTTCTGTTGTCAAAACGTAGGACGAATCGCCTGATTGCCAGAGTGTATCTCCACCAAACGATGGTTGCATTTTTGGCGTTTTGGTTAAACTTGGCGTTTTTGGTAAAAGATGTTTTTTGCAGAATGATAGATTGAAGTGATTATGGAAGCGATGTTTAACATCGTTTATATAATGATGTTTTGGCGCGCAATTTAGGAGGGAATTTCTACTAATAAATGTTAATAACTGAATTTCAGTTATTGTGTTGTTTCCTCTTCCTGTAATCACCAACGCGTTTTATCACTAATTTTTAGTGTTTTGTATTTAATGGTGTTTTATTTGTTTTGAATGGCGTGTTATCATTTTTTGTTGGCGTTTTGAATTTGAGCGGTAAAAGGCCCTTTTACCCTTAATGAAGCGCGTCCACTTAATAGATTTGGTGTTGTTTACGATAACGCCACCACTCCAATCTAGTCCATAGATTGTTTTGATCTGACGATCCATAATCGTTATCACTGTTCTCACACTTTCCCCCGTTAAGTTGAAGATCATATACATTAATTCAAAAGTGTGAGAAGTGTGAGAAATATTGTGGAGATGACATGTGTCTTCAATCTAAATTAATTCAAAAGGGTAAACAAGTAATTTTCTTATTCATTTAATTAATTGATAACCTTCCATAACCGTCACCCTTAATTATAGGAATACAAATTAAGAATTAATCTACGAATTTGTGTCATCTCGTTCAGAACTGTATAGTGTTATATATTTTTATATAGTGTTATATAGTGTTACATAGTATTATATGGTGTTATATAGTGTTACATAGTGTTATATGGTGTTATATAGTGGTTTTTTGGTGTTATATAGTGTTATATGATGGAAGTATAGTGTTATATAGTGTTATATGGTGTTATATAGTGTTATTTAGAGTTATATAGTGTTATATCGTGTTATAGTATTATATTTGTCTGATAGCATGTCTATGATAGATGTATAGTGTTATATAGTGTTACATAGTGTTATACGGTGTTACATAGTGTTATACGGTGTTATATGATGAATGTATAGTGTTATATATTTCTTGTAGCAGTTACATATTTCTGGATTTTTTAGAATGTCCGAATTTTAAAATAAGTTTAAAATTGAATCACTAGAATTTAGGAGTGAATCGCTAGAATTTATGAGAGGTTACCTAATTTGAAACATATACAAAGACACTATTACCCCTGCAGTTTTCAAATTAGTCCAAATAATTAAAACACAATTTATAATTTGGTCCCTATTGATCTTAACCATTAGATCAAAGATCTAATGGTTTAAAACACTTCTCACACTTTTGAATTAATGTACACTATCCCTACCCTATATATATATATATAGGATTAGGTTCAAAAGGAAACACTAGTGTAGCTTGCGAACTGAGTGAACTAATCCTGGCCATACACGTGTGTAGATCAATGGCCAGGATTTGATGTTGAAATACACTAGTGTATTTTACGATTTGATGATGAGATCCTGGCCATACACGTGTGTAGATCAATGGCCAGGATTTGTTCACTCAGTTCGCAAATACACCAGTGTTCACTCTAGAACCCCACCCTATATATATATATATAGGGGACCGCTAAAATGAGAACCACCTCCAGTTGTAAGAACCATGAGAACCACACCGTACGGGGCGAGTTGGACCAAATTTTTTTTTCATAAACGTAGATGCATGTATTATAAACACATTTGTAAAAAAAATTCAAAAAAAAATGTCGTGTGTGTAGTTTTGAGCACCACAAGTTTGTGTTTACGGCGTAAACACAAACTTGGGGTGCTCAAAACTACACACACGACATTTTTTTTACATACGTGTTTATAATACATGCATCTACGTTTATGAAAAAAAAATTGGTCCAACTCGCCCCGTACGGTGTGGTTCTCATGGTTCTTACAACTGGAGGTGGTTCTCATTTTAGCGGTCCCCTATATATATATATAGGGTGGGGTTCTAGAGTGAACACTGGTGTATTTTTTTTTACAAATGTGTTTATAATACATGCATCTACGTTTATGAAAAAAAATTGGTCCAACTCGCCCCAGATCAAAAAGTTCTCACGGTTCTTACAACTGGAGGTGGTTCTCATTTTAGCGGTCCCCTATATATATATATATATAGTTGAGTTCATTTCAGAACTCTAAATAACTACAGAACTTTTAGAACTCCTAATAAACAATCATTTTATATATAAGTTTTTGTATTTATGAACTTTTTATCATCTATTATATGTATTTCTTTGATTACATACATGTTAAAAGTAGTTTACATATGTTTAATTGCCAAAATTATATATATATATGTCATAACTAATTACATATATGTAAAAAAACTAGTTTACATATGTGTAATTATAAAATTACATATAAAAATGATAAAATTACTCTTAACATGTATGTAATCGTAAAAATACACATAATAAATGATAAAATTATCCTAAACATAAAAATATATAAATAAAAAAATTGTTTATTAGGAGTTCTGCGAGTTCTATAAATATTTATGGTTCTAAAATGATCCTGACCCTATGTATATATATATATATAAAATTAATGTTTTTGAACCCGAAATTAATTACATCAATTAAATAAATAAGCGACATATTATAAATAATAAATAGAGGCAAAAGATAACAAAATTTTATCCTCATTTATTATGCGTAGGATCTGGTTTTCATTTATTATGCGTAGGATCTGGTTTACAAATAAAAGTAAAGAGAGATTCTAGTTTAAAAGAAAGAGCAAAAAAGAAGAGTTGTTTTACAACTAAGAAGCTATTCATTCATGTATATTGAGAGCTTGTTGATTTGTAGTTGTGAGGGATTTGTGAGGAGCATCATCAAGCTTGTTTAAGCATTAGAGAAAGTGATGATCACTATCACTTGAGATTAGCGAGACGCAGAAGGTGATCATTTCCTTGGAAAGAGTAAAACATTTATACAAGGTGATCACTATATTAGCTTAGTGAGATTATTGTATAACGGGTTCCCTACAACCGGATTAAGAGATATGATTAGTGGAGAAACTCTCGATTGGAGGATCAAGGTCATGACGTATAGAGATTAGTTAACATTTCTTGAACCTTTACAAATCGATTTTATCGTATCTTCCCTAAACTCTTTAAATATATTGAGAGCTTGTTGATTTGTAGTTGTGAGGGATTTGTGAGGAGCATCATCAAGCTTGTTTAAGCATTAGAGAAAGTGATGATCACTATCACTTGAGATTAGCGAGACGTAGAAGGTGATCATTTCCTTGGAAAGAGTAAAACATTTATACAAGGTGATCACTATATTAGCTTAGTGAGATTATTGTATAACGGGTTCCCTACAATCGGATTAAGAGATATGATTAGTGGAGAAACTCTCGATTAGAGGATCAAGGTCATGACGTATAGAGATTAGTTAACATTTCTTGAACCTTTACAAATCAATTTTATCATATCTTCCCTAAACTCTTTAAATATTTGCATATACAATTATCCATTGTTTACAAGTGGATTGTTGGGTTGAACAAGTATTTAATTGCTTTGAATTAGGGGGTGCTAAATGGGTCGTGAACACGGGTTCTATATGTGGCACCGGCAGAAAATCCACAGTCATCCTGATCCGACACTTCACCGCTTTTGGTTTACTTATCAAATTTCGGGACGAAATTTCTTTCAAGTTGGGGATGATGTGACAACCCGAGTTTTCAAGGTCCTTTACTTGATACGTTACTCGTTTCGCAAAGTGTTTTCATAATCCGTTTGCATTGTAACTTATTCATGGTTGATATATGTTTGGTATTGTATTAAAGTTGGTCAAGTAATAAACTTAGGAACTGTTTGAGTTATAAACTTATGAATTTACGAAACATAGAAGTTTCGCCACACCCCTCACTCTACGAAACTTAGGTGTTTCGTCATGCACATCACGACGAAACATAGGTGTTTCGTCGGCCCAGGTTACTTCAAAGCCCAGTAAGGGCCCAATACACTTATGTGAGTATATTACGTGAAACTATTATATTCGCCACACAACTGACCAATTGAAAACCCTAAAACGCATCCCCTGTTCTGTGCGGCGACAACCTTGGATTCACGAGGCTCTACATATCGATCGGACTTATCATCTCGTAATCGTCGGTTAGTATTCATTGTGTTAATCGTTGGTGTAGTTGTGTGATAACTGTACGTGAGGTTAGGGTTTGTCTATGACATCAAGCAGTTAGAAGATTAAATGTGTAGATCGTTGCTAGAGATTAGGAAACCCTATGGTTGATGATTACTTGAATGTGATTCTGGTGTCATATCTAATTGATGAATTGTTATGGTTACAATGATAGTTTCATGCTAACTGTAGGGTTCCGTATGAATGATAAGTAAGTATTAATTGAATGACTGTTATAATGATCATGATCATATGAATATGCGAATTGTTAAGGCACTTGTTGTATGTTGTTGATAATTGAGAACTGGATGATCGATCGAAGATTATGGTGAAACTGTTGATAATGATTAGGGTTCTAGAACCTGTCAAACTGTAACCATTGAATCCGTAACTGCTGCTCGGCGAAACATACGGTTTCTCGTCACAACCCTTATTGACGAAGCATGGGTGTTTCGCCGACAAGCATCTCGACGAAACCTGTGGGTTTTTCGTCACCCCTCACCTCGACGAAATATGTATCTTCCATCACAAGGGTGTTTCGCCGTGCAAGTCATTGTATTGAACAGTAGGTATCTGTGATGATAATGATGATCGAAACTTGTGTGTGTACACTATCCATGCTACATGGCAATGATAATAAGAAACTTGGTGTGATTAATTGGTATAACAAACCCACCTGCTACGTTATGTGCTGATTATGACCTTCGCATGAGATGTGAACTTGTATTAGAAAGGTGTACTGGCTACTGATATACTGTGAACTGGTGTGTGTGATGCAACCTGTGTGAAAACGATAACTTGTTTAATCATGAAACTGATATTTATTGGTAACCACGTTAGGGTTGGTTGATTAACTTGGAAACGGGTAACTAAACAAACCGAGCAAACCAAGGTGAGTTCACTGCTCTTTTCCCAAGCATGCGTCCCGGGGAGGGACATCTGGTAATCTTTCCGGGGAGGAACGTCGAGTTATTGGGATGTTGGTTATTACACTCATTTCTATCATTAAGTCCCCTTACATATACCGATTAGTTGTCGGGGAGGCAACGGGGTTATTAGTTGATAGCGCTATTAGGTTTGGCACCCTCACACCGTACCGGGGAGGACGGTCGTGAACTAATTACCTTAACCACTTGACCAATGTGTGATAGAGCATTGGGGCTTAGGCAAATAAATCTAGATCCATCTACGGTAATCGAGTTAATAACAACATCAAATCAAATCATTGAATCATCTTATACTCATATCTGGTAACTAAAACGTGTTAACAAACTTTGAACTCACCAGCGTCGTCTGACACACTTGTCTGCATGCTTGCAGGTCGTTAGATTCTTGGACATGGAACTTGCTATCTGGGAGTGCTGGAGTGGTCATGGGTCACAACTCTTGGATATTTATTCTTGGTTTAGTACATTGTTTTGAAATACTTGAACAACGAATAATCTTATGCTTCCGCTGAATGTTTACTTTGGTATTAACTTATGTCTTGGGTTTTTACTATGAAATGAATTGAATGTTTTTATTTAAATATTTATTATGGTTCAATGTGATTGGTGGCTTGGATCCTGGTACGTCACATGTCTCGCGGTGTTTCCGCATGGGGTACTTTGGGGGTGTGACAGTTTGGTATCAGAGCCACTGGTTATAGTGAACTAGGTTTTAAAACGTTTTTATAAAACCAGGCTATAACCGAACAAACTCGAAAATCGACCATGACACTCAGCTCCAGATTGCAAGGTTCGTCTTCTGTTTACTTTATGCATTACTTGCTTTGTAGTTACACACACACGACTTGCATGAAACAACATAATTGATACCTTGATGTGATTACCTGTGTTGCATTGTCTTTGTGGAGCTAGATAGTGTGGCACTACCCTTCAACTCTTGTGATTATTAATCCTGTAATGTCTTCCGTCTTCCTATTTGAATGTGGGGGAAACTTCTAGCGCAAGTTAAGAGGCACTGAGATAAGCATGCAAATTGCCTTATTATTATGGGTGCACACATAATAATAACGTGAGGTGCATGTGAGTCCCAGTGAGGCTTAACGAGTGTGAGAAGGGTTCCGCCCTGTTGTTTGGTGTAAACTTTGTAGTTTGTAGATGTCAACGTGAGATTTGACTCCTACCTTACCTCGATTCTTAAACTTGTTCCCTCTCCTTATATAGAATCATGAGTGGACGATGCCATGGACGTGGACACATTGCGATGACTCAGGCTGAGTTGCAAATCTGATTAACACCCGTGTGGCTGAGGCTTTAGCAGCCTATCAAGCTGGTACGATATGTGACAAATCTTCTTTACTCTTGTGTTGCGTACACAACTCTTACCCTTGTGTTGTATTTTCCCTTTCGTCCATTAGGTCAGCAAGCGAATCAGAACCAAAACCATCTGCCTGCTTGCACTTTCAAGACGTTCATGGATTGTAAGCCACAGACATTCAGTGGGACTGAAGGGGCTGTGGGGTTACTACGTTGGTTTGAGAAAGCTGAGTCAGTGTTTGCTATGTGTAACTGTCCCGAGGGGAACCGTGTTAAGTATGCTACAGGCACTTTGGAGGATGGTGCCTTAACTTGGTGGAATGCCCAAGTGCAAATGTTGGGTATCGAGATGGCTAATGCCACTACTTGGGATGATTTCAAGGAGTTAATGCGGGAGGAGTACTGTCCTCGTGATGAGATTCATAAGCTCGAGAACGAGTACTACGATTTGAAAATGGAAGGGTCCGAGATCGAGGCTTACACGAAATGATCTCATGAACTAGCAATTTTGTGCCCTAACATGTCTCGACCCCCACCTCGAAGAATTGAGCTATACATAAAAGGCCTAGCACCATCGGTAAAGAGTTTGGTCATTGCTGCGAACCTCAACATTCTGCCTATGATCGTCCGTTTAGCACACAAGATTACTGACCAAGAGGTCGAGCGTGGTGCGTTAGTACCACGTGTTTCTGCTACTACCCCTGCTGCTACCGCTACCACACCTGCTAGTGATAACAAGCGCAAATGGAACGATGCTGACAAAGCAACCAGTGCAAGTCAATCTCAGAAAAGGCCTGACAACAGCAATAATCGTAGTTTCAGCCAGTCGTCCTCAGTTAACCAAGGCCAGGGCAGCAATCAGAGTCAAGGCACCTACTTTGGCAAGAAGCCAAAGTGCAACAAGTGTGGTTTTCATCATCATGGACCGTGTGTCCGGGCTTGCCGTAGGTGCGAAAAGGTGGGCCATGAGGCCAAAGACTGTAGAGCCCCGCACCCAAAGCAGCAGCAGCAGAATCAGCAGCATCAGCAACAGCAAAGGCAGCAGCCCCATCAGAACCAAGGCTATAAGAAGGGGTGCTTCCAGTGTGCGGATGAGGGCCACATCAAGCGGGATTGCCCTCAGCTGAATCAGAATGTCAACGACAACAACCGCCAGAACAACAACAACAACAATGCTGGGAACAACAACAATGGCAACAATGGGGGCAATGGTGCTCGTGGAAGGGTATTTACGATCGGTGCTGGTGATGCTAGGAACGACGGCAATGTCGTGACTGGTACGTTTTCTGTGAACAACCTCTTTCCTTCTGTATTATTTGATTATGGTGCCGATTGGAGTTATGTATCCCTAGAGTTCAGTCAGCGATTAGGGTTAACCCCAACACCTTTAGAAGCTAAGCATGTAGTAGAATTAGCTAATGGCAAAACGATTGAAGCTTCGCATGTCCTTTTTGGGTGTAAATTAGATCTTGTGGATCAAGTGTTTGACATTGACCTCCTTCCTGTTACCCTCGGTAGTTTTGATATAGTGGTTGGTATGGATTTGTCGTCTAAACACCAAGCTGAGATTCTGTGTAAGGAGAAGATTGTACGTATTCCTCTCCCTAGTGGAGAGTCATTATCGGTTCAAGGGCATCGTAGTGGGATGATGGTTGGTATCATCTCAGCTATGCAAGCGCATAAGTGTCTACGAAAGGGGTATCCTGCTATTCTAGCACTTGTTACTAACTCTCCATTTGAAGAAAGAAAGATTGAAGACCTGCTAGTTGTTCATGAATTTTCTGATGTATTTCCTGAGGAACTACCTGGTTTACCTCCTCACCGCCAAGTGGAATTTCAGATCGATCTTACACCAGGAGCAGCTCCAATTGCTCGTGCTCCTTATCGTCTTGCACCTGGGGAGTTGCAAGAGTTATCTAATCAACTTCAAGAACTGTTGGATAGGGATTTTATCCGACCCAGTTCTTCACCTTGGGGATCCCCAGTTCTGTTTGTAAAGAAGAAAGACGGGTCCTTTCGCATGTGTCTTGATTATCGGGAACTCAACAAGGTGACAGTTAAGAATCGTTATCCGCTACCACGTATCGACGACTTATTTGACCAGTTGCAAGGGTCAAGTTTTTATTCGAAGATCGACTTAAGATCGGGCTATCATCAGATAAGAGTCCGAGAGGAGGATGTTCCTAAAACGGCTTTTTAAACGCGGTATGGGCACTATGAGTTTTTAGTTATGCCGTTTGGGTTGACGAACGCGCCAGCAGTCTTCATGGATCTCATGAACCGAGTATGCAAACCGTATCTCGGCGACTTCATTATCGTATTCATCGACGACATTCTGATCTATTCAAAGAGCAAGGAAGATCATGAGCGGCACCTGCGTCTCATCTTGGAGCTTCTAAGGAAGGAGCAACCATACGCGAAATTCTCTAAGTGTGACTTCTGGATTCGAGAGGTACACTTCCTTGGCCACATTGTGAATGAATCAGGGATACACGAGGATCCTGCTAAGATCGATGCTATCAGAAATTGGGCGGCACCAAAGACTCCTTCAGAGGTGCGACAATTTCTTGGACTCGCTGGGTACTATCGCAGGTTTATTAAGGACTTTTCGAAGATCGCCCAATCTCTTACCTCATTGACACAGAAAGGCGTTGTATACTCATGGGGAATGAAGCAAGAAGATGCTTTCCAGTTGTTAAAATAGAAACTCTGCAGTGCACCGATCTTGTCTCTACCTGAAGGTACAGAAGATTTCGTGGTATATTGTGATGCTTCCATTCAGGGTCTCGGTTGCGTGTTGATGCAATGCGAGAAGGTGATAGCCTATGCCTCGCGACAGTTGAAGGTCCAAGAGAGGAATTATACGACACATGACTTAGAGTTGGGAGCGGTGGTGTTTGCGCTCAAAATCTAGAGGCATTACCTGTACGGTACTAAATGCACTATTTATACCGACCACAGGAGCCTTCAGCATATTGATGTGTACAAAAAGCAACATATAAATTACATCAATTGTGGCATAAAACTAACCCTTTTTAGTACTAATGTTGGAAAAAAATGTGTTTTTGTCTTCATTTTGTAATTTCAGGATTAAATGAGCTCAAATAAACAAAAGAAACAAAAAGGCAGCTAAATCTAACATAAATACAAGAAAAGGAACAAACGTGGCATGCCCAGCCTCCCCGACAGCATCTTCCCAAGCAAAGCAAAACAAGAGAACAGAAGGCTGAACACGCCTCGTGCTCAATGAGCACGGGGGCGTGCCCAAGTGTCAGCAGAAAAGACAAAGCTGTAGAAGCTTCTATCAACCACCACGGGGCCGTGCTCAGCGGACACAGGGCAGTGGTCAACTCTAAGATTCGCAGAATCTGAGGAAATCTTGATAGTACAGATACGCTTCTGCACACGGGGGCGTGCCCAGCGGACACGGGGGCGTGGTCAACTAATGCAGACAAACTGCAATTAATGAAGACAGAGAAGAAGGGTGGACACGAGGCCGTGCCCGAGCTGCTGTTCAGGCTATAAATAGGGGTGCTTGGCTCATTTGCAAACCATCCCTTAGCACACCACCTCTCTCACACTTCACACTTCACCCACCACCCACCACCCACCACCATCACAACACCATCATCCACCACCATCATCCATTGTCCATCATAGAGTGTGTGAGTCGTCTCGGGATCCAAGATTGATCGTAAGAGTTCTTGACAATCAAAGGCCATGTTTGCCTAAGTCTCTTACATCACTTGGTGAAGACAAGTGTCTAGTGTAATACTTTTTATTTTTAATCTTTTCGCACTTTTTACTTGGTTATGTATTAATAACTTTAATAACTAGTTTCTTATGTTGAAGGTGATTCTTCCTTATTGTTTGTCCGTGGTGTCTTGGCATTATTTTACTGTCTATATAAAATAAAAGATTTTCACCATTCATATCTCCATGGTCTATATGGAGATATGTTGGCTACCTGGTCGGGGGTTAAGGGAACGGTTTGGTAAGATTCTTGCCTTGTTCAATGTATAGATCTTGCAAGGACCTGGGTCAAATTTAGTAGGACCTCCTTCAATACCCAACGGTATTGGATGGCGGGGGTCCAAACTCTTTAATCCCCTCATATGTAAGCTACTATTAATACTTTAACCCGGCTATTTAGGACTGTATCCATGCTGACTCAGACTACTTAGCCGAGGGTAACGTCACCTCCAAAAGAGGGGCCTACCATAATATGCATTAATAACTTAATTAATTATCTTTCAATAATCCGACCCTTTAGGATTGTATCCTTGCTGACTCAAACTACTGGGTTAAGGGTAACGTCACCTTCAAAAGAGGGGTCTACTACAATAACTAAGATAATCTCTTAAAAAGTGCAAAAGTGCGGAAATAATCAAAGGTTACACTAAACACGAGTCGGAGCCAAGTGATTCATCTTGTCTATCTGTTTTTACTTTTATTTATTTTTCAGCATTTTAGTTAGTTTTATTTTTTTAGTTTAAAAACCTTTTTCTAACTTTTTGATTTGATTAGACGTTGAGGATAAACCGGTACTAAAAGCTCTTGTGTCCTTGGACGACCTCGGTATCTTGCCAACACTATACTACGCTCACGATGGGTGCACTTGCCCATATGTGTGTTTGGTGTTAGTAAAATATCGTGTTTTATAGATTTAAAACTTGGCTAAAAAGTGTTAAAAAGGGCTTAACATATACATTAAAAACTAATAACACTCACGCACACATCAATATTTTTGACCAGAAGGATTTGAATATGCGACAGCGTCGCTGGGTAGAACTCTTAAATGACTACGACTGTGCAATCAAGTATCACCAGGGTAAGGCTAACATTGTGGCTGATGCACTCAGTCGGAAGGAATCAAAACCGAAACGTGTTCGCGCTTTGCAGCTCACCATTCATTCTAACCTACCTGACCAGATCCATTCTGCACAAACTGAAGCGTTGAAAGAGGAAAACATCGAAGCAGAGTACTTAAGGGGCATGGAAAAACGACTTGTAGAGAGATCGGATGGTATTCTCTACTTCATGGAGCGTGTATGGATCCCTTTGTTTGGAAACCTTAGAGAGCTTGTGATGGATGAAGCACACAAGTCTCGATACTCTGTCCATCCAGGTTCGGATAAGATGTATCAGGACCTCAGAGTCATGTATTGGTGGCCGAAGATGAAAGCTCACATCGCGACTTATGTGAGTAAATGTTTGACCTGTTCGAAAGTTAAAGTGGAATATCAGAAGCCGTCTGGATTGCTACAACAACCAGAAATACCCATGTGGAAATGGGAGCAAATCGCAAAGGATTTTGTCACTAGGCTACCTAGAACTCAAAACGGGAACGACACAATTTGGGTGGTCGTTGATCATCTCACGAAGTCAGGGCACTTTCTAGCAATCAAAGAAACATATAAGTTCTCATAACTAGTTGTTGTCTACCTAAAGGAAGTGGTTTCTAGGCACGGGGTGCCGACCTCTATTATCTCGGATCGTGACCCGCGTTTCATTTCAGATTTGTGGCAGTCGATGCGCAAATCATTTGGCTCACACCTCGACATGAGTACTGCTTATCACCCACAGACGGATGGTCAATGTCACACCCCAACCGATGGCGGAATCATCGGGGCATGGCACTGAGCGAAACAGATTTTCCAAAAGTTTCCAGAACAATTATCATTACCATTCAATTTAAAGTAACATGTCCCATACCATGTCTCAAACAGCAAACAAATTATTACAGATAAAATCTAGGCAAATAATTCCGTTCCGACAACTCAGATTTATACATAGATAGTTTATTTATTGGTTTCTAGGACCTCTTTTCCTAGCTTCGATTTCATCACTGAGCAGAGAGCATCCTAGACCTTTCCTAGCCTCGATTTCACAGTGAGCTAGGCATACAAACAACCTAAGCACCTGTCACATACGTTAAAATAAAGTCAATACATAAAATGTAAAGGTGAGCATACAAGTTTGATAATAGCATATAGAGTTCAAATTTTGTTTACGCATAACCAGCACGTACACATAGTGAAATGAAGCACGTTAGTTATCGACATAGATCCATCGATACCAATGACTACGAGTTGACTGCCCGGGGCAGTTTGCAATACATGATTACCACCGTAATCCATGCAAGTAATTGTCCTTAACAACCCCCGTGTGAACGGGTGCTGAGTCCAAACTATAGTACTATCGTTGCTAAGGCAGGTAGACAGCATTCTATGTGTAAACATAACAAACAAGCATTCATAAGCCACGTATAACATGCATTAGCGGTTAGCGTTCAAATAGTATTGAGTAGTGTGTTTGATGTGTTTTGAATAGTTGTAACGTATGTAACACCCAAAAGTGCATAAAGCAAAAAGGGATCGAGTATACTCACAACGGTTGATGGATTGAAGGGAGCGCTTAGCGAGTAAGGTTAGCCTGAATAGTTCGATAGCATAACAATAAGTGACGCGAAAAAGGTACAAAAATGGGAGTGGGTCGGACAGCAGTTCGATCGGATGGTAATCCGGTCGGACAACAATCCGTGCGGATAACAATGTGTTCGGATGGTCATCCGGTCGGTTGACTATTCGAGTGGATTGTTTCTTCCTATAGGATGAAAGTGTTTGTGTACGATAGCTTGTCTTTTGAAGTTTTCGTTGTAGCATTTTGAAAACATTGAAGTATCTCTATCCTTCAAGTCGGTCGATCAGACGGTCAATCGTGCGGACAAAAATCCGTTCGGATGGTCATTCGGTCGGACGGTAGTCCGGTCGGACGGCGACCTTAGAGATGAGGTTACTTAGTGGAAACAATTCGTAGCAGGAGTGTCACTCGGTCGGATGTTCATTCGACCGGGTGGCAATCCTGTTGGTGAACATGTTGAAAATTGTTTAAGTCTTTAAAGTCTTAGTATCTCATGATCCGAAGAGTAATCCGGTCGGATGGTAATTTGATCGGATGGCAATTCGTTCAATACTCAGACTTCAGATGGAGTTGACTAAGTGTGGGACCCAAAGTGTGATCCGTTCGGATGGCAATCCGTTCGGGTAGTCTATCCGGTCGGACAGCAATTCGTTCGTCTTACACTTGGTCGTTTTGTTTGTTTGTTGTTTTATCGAGACATTTTGATAACGCTTTAATCAACGGAACCCCATCTTGGCCCAAGTGACCCAAACCGACCAGGAATCACCCTAGTTCAGTCAGTTAACCGGTTCAAGACGGTTGTCCTTGTTTAACCCGAAATCGGTGGTCTCGTGGGTAGAATCCAGATCTGATCTAGCACAACACTAAGAATGAGTAGGAGACTAGATCAGGGTCGGATCCTATCGGTTTTAAGTGTATTGAGTGTAAAAGAGTTGAAAGAAAGTTAGAAACCATCTTTCAATCCTCTTTCATTATGTTTAAGGTTAGATCTACGCGAGATCTTTGTGTATTCGTGTGGAAATCTATCAGATCTAAGTTGTTCTTGGGGAATTGAGACCAAAACAAGAAGTTCTTCAAGAACTCATGATGACATCATCCTAGAACACCTCAAATCTAGTGATTTCACGGTTAAAAGTTAAGATTCAAAAGATAGAAAGGTGTAGGAGTGCGTGTGGATCAAGAAAGTACAAGATTTAGGACGAGATCTTACCTGGATTGAGAGAAATCGAAGAAAAGGTGGAGAGTACGAATGGTTCGGACAGGAGATTTCCAAAAGTGGAAATGATGAAAGTGACAGGGGTATTTATAGGATTCCAAAAGAGGAAAGGGCTGTCTGGTCGGATAGCACACCGCCCGGATGACTGTCCGGTCGGATGACATCTCGGTCGGATGGCACCTGACACCCATGTCCAAGTGGCTATCCGGTCGGATGGCTATCCGGCCGGATGGCACTTGGTTTGTGTGTTTGACGCGACGATTTTTGCTGATTCGATTTCGGTTGCGATCGATGCGATATGATAGAGTTTCCTATTCAAATTACTTTTATTCCCAACCACTCGTATCTCACACTATCTCTTCTCCACTAATTATCATAGTTTGATTGTGATTCGAGTTCGATGTCTATTGAGTTCGATTGCATTTCGAGTTCGATTTCGATTCCACACATAACATAAATGAACATGCACAAGTAACACATAAGGCACACACACACGTATAACAATAGTTAAAACACGTAGTTCGAGTTGCGATTCGATTCGATGTCGATTGGACTAGCATAGTCTGATTATCGTTTCGTTAACTTTATCGCATTGTTACTTCCTATAGTTCACAGTCGTAAGTCGATTGAATAGCGATTTACATACGTCGATTTATTGTGATTATTGACACTTACTCCACATAATACAGCTAAATTAAACACATAAAAGAAATTCTCTACAAGTCAAGTTGCGCGAAATCGGACCTTGACTTTGACTTTGACTTCTCGAAAACACGGGGTGTTACAGCCTCCCCTTGTTTAGGGAATTTCGTCCCGAAATTAAGCTGAAGGTTGTACAACACCGTGAATCACGTGGAGAACTTTCTCTTTCTAGACTTCTCCTCAAACAACTGCGGGTACTTCGCCTTCATGTCGCTTTCAAGTTCCCAAGTGAACTCTGCGCCTCGTTTGCCTTCCCATCGGACTTTCACAATAGGGATGCGAGAGCGCCTGAGCTGCTTGGTTTGGCGATCCATGATTTCAACAGGCTTCTCCACGAAGTGTAATTTTTCGTTCACTTGCTGGTCATCGAGAGGTACAATTAGATCATGCTCAGCCAGACACTTTCGGAGGTTCGAAACGTGGAAAGTCGGGTGGACGTTACTAAGTTCCTCCGGTAGTTCGAGTCTATAGGCGACTTTTCCGATCCTTTCCAGAATCTTAAAGGGTCCAACATATCGAGGCGCGAGCTTTCCTTTCTTGCCGAATCGGACTACACCCTTCCAGGGTGATACCTTTCGGAGTACGTAGTCACCAACGTCAAATTCAAGGGGCTTGCGTCGTCTATCGGCATAACTTTTCTGTCGATTCCGAGCTTTTACCAAGTTGTCTCGAATTTGGAAAATTATGTCTGTCGTTTCTTGCAATGGCTCAGGACCGGTTAAGTGCGAATGACCGATCTTGTGCCACACAATAGGCGATCGACATCTTCTTCTGTATAAAGCCTCGAATGGTGCCATTTGAATGCTTGCATGATAGCTGTTGTTATACGAGAATTCGACTAATGGCAGATATTTGTCCCAATTACCACCGAAGTCTATGACACACGAACGGAGCATGTCTTCAAGAGTACGAATAGTTCTTTCAGTCTGGTCGTCGGTTTGAGGGTGGAAAGCGGTACTTAGATTAAGCGATGTACCGAGTGCCGTTTGAAACGTTTCCCACAGTCGCGAGGTAAACCGAGCATCACGATCAGAGATGATGTCGCGAGGCGTACCATGATTACAAATGATCTCATCGGTGTAGATTTGGGCTAATTGTTCTACCTTGTAGTCTTCCCGTATTGGTAAAAAGTGAGCTGATTTAGTCAATCGGTCAACCACAACCCAAATGCTGTCGTGACCTGATGACGTGTGTGGTAGCTTTGTTATAAAGTCTATAGCAATACTCTCCCACTTCCACATAGGGATCGGTGGTTGTTCGAGTAAGCCAGAGGGTCTTTGATGTTCAGCCTTGACTCTTGCACATGTCAGGCATTTTCCAACATAAAGGGCAATATCCCTTTTCATGCCGGGCCACCAGTACTTGTAGCGAAGATCCTGGTACATTTTGTCGGCACCGAGATGAATAGAATACCGGGATTTGTGGGATTCATCCATCAAGATCTGTCGCAATTCGGTCCGTTTGGGAATCCAAATTCGGTCCAGAAAGTGGAATATCCCATTCGATTTGCTCACAAGCTGGGCTCCATCGTGGTAGATTCTTTCCTTCTTCAGTGTGCGTTCATTAAAACATGCATGCTGGGCTTCGCGAATGAGGGTTTCGAGATCGTGTTGGGCTTGGACATTTCGAGTGCTAAGCAGATAACTCCGTCTGCTAAGTGCGTCGGCAACAACATTTGCTTTGCCTGGGTGATAACGAATCTCACAGTCGTAATCGTTGAGGAGTTCCACCCATCGGCGTTGACGCATATTAAGTTACTTCTGATTAAAGATATGTTGTAGGATCCTATGATCGGTGAAGATCGTACACTTGGTACCATACAGGTAGTGTCGCCAAATCTTTAACGCAAAAACAACTGCGCCTAGCTCGAGATCATGGGTTGTATAGTTCTTCTCGTGGATTTTGAGCTGACAAGATGCGTACGCTATAACCTTGTCCCGCTGCATAAGGACACAACCAAGACCAAGGTTCGAAGCATCACAATAGACAATGAAATCTTCGTTTCCGTCGGGCAACGTGAGAACAGGAACATTGCAGAGCTTATGCTTGAGGGTTTGAAAGGCAGACTCTTGTTCAGTTCCCCAAACAAAAGGCTTGTCTTTATGCGTAAGAGTGGTAAGTGGTACATCGATCTTTGAGAATCCTTCGATAAATCGTCGATAGTAGCCCGCCATTCCGAGAAAAGAACGAACTTCAGACGGGTTCTTAGGCGTAATCCAACTCTTAACAGCTTCAATCTTCGCAGGATCAACGTGAATACCTTGACTATTAACAATGTGACCCAGAAACTGAACTTCCTCCAACCAGAATTCACACTTGGAGAACTTGGCATAGAGTTGGTTCCCCTGAAGTAGCTCGAGAACAAAACGTAGATGTTGCGCGTGTTCGGCTTTCGATTTGGAATAGATCAAGACGTCGTCGATGAATATGATGACAAAACGGTCGAGATACGGTTTACACACACGATTCATCAAATCCATAAAAACTGCAGGTGCGCTGGTTAAACCAAAAGGCATAACAACGAATTCGTAGTGGCCGTATCGAGTGCGAAACGCAGTTTTGGGTATATCCTCTTCTTGAATGCGTAATTGGTGATAGCCTGAACGTAGATCGATCTTCAAGAAGCACGTAGCACCTTGTAGCTGATCAAACAAGTCATCAATGCGGGGTAGATGATAGCGGTTCTTGATAGTTAGCTTATTCAACTCCTGATAGTCGATGCACATCCTGAACGACTGATCCTTCTTTTTGACGAAAAGGACTGGCGCGCCCCAGGGAGAGGTGCTCGGGCGAATGAAACCTTTCTCCACTAATTCCTGGAGTTGATTTGAGAGTTCGCGCATTTTGGACGTCGCGAGTCGGTAGGGAGCTTTGGCAATAGGGTTGGCTCCTGGAATGAGGTCGATACGAAAGTCAATATCACGACTTGGCGGTAGTCCGGGAAGATCCTCTAGAAAAACATTAGGAAATTCTCGAACCACGGGAACGTCTTTTACTTCCTTCTTCTCTTTCTTTTCCTTCTCCGCTACTACAATGTTAGCCAAGAAAGCCCTGTATTCCTTGCGGAGATACTTGCTAGCTTGGACACATGACATGAGCTTGAGACCTTTCGGAGTAGTATCACCGTAAACACACAATAAATCGCCATTCGCGAGCGAGAATTGAATCATCTTGTCGAAGCACACAACTTCAGCATGGTTTTCACGAAGAAAGTCCATGCCTGCTATGACATCAAAACTTTCGAGTTGCATTGGAATAAGGTCGATTGGGAAGATGTGATTATTGAGCTCAAGAGTACAATCACGAAGTATAGAATTAACGGTGACGGTTCTTCCGGTAGCGACTTCAACATCGAATGTCGAGGAGAGATGAGAGCGTTTACGACTAAGGAGTTTCTAGAATTCGAACGACACAAAGCAATTATCAGCTCCAGTATCAAATAAACACGAAGCATAAATACCATTCACAAGGAATGTACCATTGACCACGTTGTTGTCGGCTTGGGCTTGACGCACGTTGATGTTGAAAGTTCGTGTGCGTGCTGCTTGTTGTTGATGTTGTTGTTGCTGCTGCTGAGGCTGCTGCCGCTGCTGGGGCTCTTGCTTCACAACCCTGTTCGGGCACATGTTGGCGAAATGGTTAGGATAGCCACATGCGAAGCAGGCTCTGTATTTGACCGTGGGTGCCGGAGGAGCTTGTTGACCCTGAGGGGCAGTGAGTAGAGCTTGATGAGTAGGAGCTTGTCGAATACGGCAGTTGGTAGTGAAATGGTCGTACATATTGCAATGAGCACAAAAACAGCAAGCAATGGCAGTCAGGTGATGGTAGGTACAAGTAGGGCAGAGCGGGTGTGGCCCGGTGTATGCACACTTCGCAGGAGGTGCATTTGCCACAGGCGCCGCTACTTGACGTTGTTGGGCTGGTACAGCTTGAATTGGTGCAGCAGTGACCACACAGTTCTTGTTGCTGGAGCTGTTCTTTCTCTTGTTCTTCCTCTTGTTGCTCGATGAGGTGGTGGTTTCAGCAGTTGGTGCGACGGTGGTAGCTTGATGCAGGTTCTTCGAAGTTTTATCCCAGACGCCAGCCTTGACCCGCTTGTCGTTGATTTCAGCGGCCAGTAGATAAGTCTCTTCGATCATCGTAGTCCTAGCCACTTGCACAAAATCGACAACACAGTCAGGCAGGGCTCGGATGTACTTCTTGATCGCCATGTCTGGAGTCTTGACCTGATCGGGACAAATGATGCTGAGCTGCTTGAAGCGAGCAGTGAGTGCAGCATTTTCACCATCCTTTTGTTGTATGTGCCAAAATTCATCCTCTAGCTTTTGACGTTCATGAGGAGGGCATAATTCCAGCATGACTTCCTTGAGTTCGTCCCACGACAGACCGTAGGCTGCATCGTTCCCTCGCTTATTCCTCTCGGCCGTCCACCAGTCTAGTGCACGGGACTGGAAAACGCCGGTAGCATTCAGAGTTCGGAGGTCATCGGGGCAACCACTCTGCCGTAGAATGACCTCAATGGAATCAAACCATTGGAATAGTGCAGTAGGACCTCCCTCGCCAGTGAATTCTTTTGGCCTACACGACTTGAATTGCTTGAAATTGAAGGCTTTGGTGGCAGCTTTAGGAGCTTCGGTTCTCGACTCCTCAGATGATTTGTTGGCATTCTCGTAAACATCACTCACGGCCTTTGCTACACTTTTAGCGATGATGGCAGCAAGACGTCAGTCTCTCTTTTCTTGACGAGAAAGTAAGGAATGACAGGATCCAGATGACATTGTCTGCAACAG
Source organism: Helianthus tuberosus (assembly GCA_030545235.1). Classification (NCBI taxonomy): domain Eukaryota; kingdom Viridiplantae; phylum Streptophyta; class Magnoliopsida; order Asterales; family Asteraceae; genus Helianthus; species Helianthus tuberosus. The sequence continues at coordinate 52,526,779 of CM060364.1, forward strand.
ACATCGTCACAGGACTCAACACATTAGTATTCGAATCTCACCTCACACGTCTACTACTTACTAAAGCTCAGGAACACACATTTCATGTAAACACATAGACATATAACCACGTAAAACACAGAACCACATAGTCACATAAACACATAGGCACATAAGCACATAGGCACATAAGCACATAACTTACTTAAACACATATTTCGCGCGTATCCACCTTCTTATGATTATACGTGTTCCTTTATCATTTAAGAGGTAGTCAGAATACAGAAACCTATCATTCAAAGTCTGCTATTCGTTCGAATATAGCGGTTCCGTCTAGTATATCGATTAGCGTAGTATAAGCGTATATCGTAGCATAAGGTCGTCTTCAATCCAACGATTTGGCAGGGTATCGAGATAGAAGTGCAGTGCGAGTCGTACGTGTCGATCGAAGTGAAAGCAAAAATCGAGTAAATCTCCAAAAATTTAAACACATAAACAGGTAAATACATATATAGCACATAAAATCGACGAATCATCAGAGTCAGCATTTGCGGGCTCAGAATCGAAACGCATAAAAATCGAGAAATAGATTGTCTGCGGCTAGTAGACTTCGACTAACCAAAGTGATTCAACTATTCGCAAGGATCCGTTGTGCACATTTGACTTCCAGGACTATGCCTTTGCCTCGATTCTTGAGCGTTGGCACACATCCCGTTAGTCATATTGTGACTTCGGGTCGTTGGAGTCCGTCGAGACTTTGGTGAGAGTTTGTAAAATGAGCGGAACAAGTCGTCAAGGTTAGGGTCACACCCCTAGCTTAACAACATCGTCCCTGTTTTAATAAAATAGAGGAGATTATTCATCAAAATACGGATTTCACTCCTGATTTGGCATAATTCTCCTTATTTGTAGATAAAATGCAGGTTGATTAAGCAACCTTAGTCGAGAGTTTGCGGTTTTCACACCTATTCTCGACTTTATTGTCCATTCATATTGAAAAATTCGAGTGCAGTGATAGTGTAGCGTAAGCGAGAATAGTGAGGAATAAGCTCGCACATAGTCCTTACTGGATATGCACAAGTCGGTCTGTTGGTTCCTAACTATAGACTAGGTATCTAAGACATCGACCCGGACTAGGTCGTGTCTTGCCTAATTCCCTATAGTTATGGCTCTGATACCAATCTGTCACACCCCAACCGATGGCGGAATCATCGGGGCATGGCACTGAGCGAAACAGATTGTCCAGAAGTTTCCATAACAATTATCATTACCATTCAATTTAAAGTAACATGTCCAATACCATGTCTCAAACAGCAAACAAATTATTACAGATAAAATCTAGGCAAATAATTCCGTTCCGACAACTCAGATTTATACATAGATAGTTTATTTATTGGTGTCTAGGAACTCTTTTCCTAGCTTCGATTTCATCACTGAGCAGAGAGCATCTAATGTAGTGGATAGTGTGATAATGAAGATCAAACACGTTGATTCTACGAATACCCGTGTAGTTCTTCCCCAACCCCCAAATTGCAACCCAAAGGCCACGGAATTTGAAGTGAAAATTCAGTTTTCTCAAAATTCAAGTCTGATTGTTTCAATTACTAAAGGGACATATAAATAAGGACAGAAATTCGAAATGGGCCTAAAAAAGATAACGGGCCAAACACACGGCCTAAAACAAAATGCCCAAAATAGTCCAAAAAACATAAAAATGCAAATAACTAATAGAAATAAGTGTTTTTCGGCCCGGACGATGACCCAAACCGCCGTAGGCGTTTGCAGCAAGATGGAGCTTTTTCTCACGTTCGTTTCGCCTGGTCGCACGCCCAAAACAGACCTCCGTAGCCCAAGTTAGAGCCATTTTAGTGAAGCCCCTTTTGTTACGCGATCTTGGGCCTCCAAATACAAGATGGCCCGCTCCTCCACACTTGGGCCCGCATCATTCCCTCCTGGGTAGACAAAATTCGACCTCGAATCCGCAGCAACCTCATCATCAGACGAATCCCCATAAAAAGGCAGCAAATGTTTGACATTGAAAACATCGGAACAACGAATGTGGCTTGGTAACTTCAGACGATAGGCATTAGAATTTATCTTCTGCACAATCTCCACTGGTCCAATCTTTTTGGCTGACAATTTATTATACTCCCCCACTGAAAAACGATCCTTAGTCAAAATGGCCCAAACAAAGTCACCCTCTTCAAAATCAACTTGCCTACGCTTTTGGTCTGCAGCTTGCTTGTACTTTGAATTAGCGTTGGCCAAGTTATCCTGCACAGCTTTATGAACTTCATGTAACCCAACCACAAAATCTTGCACCTTCTTGGGAACAGAACCTGGGGTAGAAAGTGACATTAAATCAAGAGGACCCCGAGGCTTAGCAGAATAGACCACCTCAAACGGACTAAACCCAGTGCTCCTATTAACAGCATGATTATGAGCAAACTCAGCCTGACAAAGCTTTTGATCCCAAGACTTCACATGATCACCCACAAGACACCGCAAAAGATTACCAAGTGACCGATTAACAACCTCCGTCTGCCCATCAGTTTGTGGGTGGTAAGCACTACTAAAATTGAGCTGAGTGTTCACCATTTTCCATAGACTTCGCCAAAAATGACTCAAGAAACGAGTATCCCGATCAGAAACTATAGAGGATGGCAAACCATGCAAACGATAGATATCTCGAAAGAACAACTGAGCCACATTAACTGCATCCGTTGTCTTCTTGCAAGGAATAAAGTGCACCATCTTAGAAAACCGGTCCACCACTACAAAGATCGAATCATTACCACGCTGAGTACGGGGTAACCCCAACACAAAATCCATGCTAATATCTACCCAAGGTTGCCGAGGAATGGGTAGAGGCATATAAAGCCCTGCATTGGTAGCTGTGCCTTTTGAAACTTGACAGATCCTGCAACGTCTAACAAACCGATCAACATCCCTCCGCATAGTAGGCCAAAAATAAGAAGACTGCACCAATCGTAAAGTACGGTCTCTGCCCACATGCCCTTCTCCATGCAGTTCTTTAATTATTTGAAGGCGGAGGCTGGAATTAGGAATACATAATTGATTTTCCTTAAAAAGAAAACCGTCATGCACAAGAAAATCTGTCCTCTTCCCAAACTGCACATCCTGCAAAATGACAGAAAAATACGGATCTGTTGTGAGTTGTTCCATGAGATTGTCTAGCCCGGGTACAACAACTCTCATAGAAACAAGCAGGCTACTCCGTCTGCTCAAGGCATCTGCCACACGATTCGAAATTCCGGATTTATGCTTCACAACAAAAGTAAACTTTTCCAAGAAAGCCATCCAATGGGCATGCTTATGTGACACTTTATCTTGACTGCGGATATGCCTCAACGAATCATGGTCTGTAAATAAGACAAACTCCTTGTGAAACAAATAATGTCGCCAATGTTTCACAGCCTAGACCACTGCATAAAATTCAAGATCATAAGTGCTATAACGTAACTTTGGCCCAGTCAACTTCTCACTGAAATAAGAAACTGGACGCCCCCCTTGACTGAGGACTGCCCCAATACCACCCTGCGAGGCATCCGTGTGCAACTCAAAAACCCGAGAAAAATCTGGCAATATTAGAATTGGTGCTGTTGTAAGCTTTTCCTTGATTAACTGAAAAGCTGATTCTGCCTCCTCAGTCCATATAAAAGTCTTCCCTTTCATGCAATCAGTCACTGGCGCCATAAGGGAACTGAAATTTCGAATGAACCGTCTATAAAATGAAGCAAGACCATGGAAACTACGTACTTCAGTTATCGTAGTAGGAGTTGGCCATTGCTTAACCGCCGCTACCTTTGAATCATCCACCTGTATACCGTCACCAGAAACAACATACCCCAAAAATAGCACCTTAGGCACCATAAAGACACACTTCTTTTTGGCTGCATACAAGTTATCCCTACGGAGCAAGGTCAAAACCTGCCGTACATGCTTCACATGCTCGTCAAAATTAGGGCTATAAATGAGAACATCATCAAAATAAACCACCACAAATTTACCAATAAAGGGTCTAAACAACTGGTTCATGACCCGCATAAACGTACTAGGGGCATTGGATAAACCGAAAGGCATCACTAACCATTCATACAACCCTTCCCGAGTTTTGAAGGCGGTCTTCCACTCATCACCAGGCCTGAGTCGAATCTGGTAGTACCCACTCTTCAAATCTAGTTTTGTGAAAATAGTGGCACCGCTAATTTGATCAAGTAAATCATCAAGTCGGGGAATCGGAAATCTGTACCTCACAGTGATCTTGTTGACTGCACGACTGTCAACACACATACGCCACGTCCCATCCTTCTTAGGAGTCAAAAGAGCAGGAACAGCACAAGGACTCATGCTTTCTCGAACGTACCCCTTAGAGATTAAGTCTTCAACCTGCCGACGCAATTCTTCATGTTCTTTTGGGCTCATTCTGTAATGGGGCTTGTTGGGTAGTTGGGCCCCTGGTTCCAAATCAATGTGATGTTGGATGTCTCGAAGGGGTGGTAACCCGGCCGGTAAATCATCTGGGAAAACATCAACAAACTCCTCAAACAACGGAACCATACATTCAGGAATTTCTACTTCCTCGGGCACCGGCTTCCCAATCAAAATAAAAACACTATCTGCTTCCTCCAACTCATCCTGAAACTGACTAATGGTCAACAGAGTACCCGCCTGTTTTGTGGCTAACTGCTTAGGCTTGCTAGGAACAAGAGTGATCTTCACACCACCAAACAGAAAGCTATAAGTATTGGACCGCCCATTATGTTCTATATTACGCTCGTACTCCCAAGGTCTACCCAACAATAAGTGACATGCGTCCATAGGGACCACATCACACACGACATCATCCTTGTACGTGGACCCAATGGAAATTGAAACAAGTGCCCTTTTAGATACCGTCACTTCACCTCCCTTTTTAAGCCATTGAAGCTTATAAGGTTTCGGGTGACTCTCTGTCTTCAAGGCCAACTTTTGAACTACCTCTTCAGAAATCAAATTGTCACAACTCCCCGAATCAATGACAAATGTGCAAACCTTCCCCAAAATTGTACATGTTGAGTGGAAGATGTTGTGCTTCAGCCAGTCATCCCCATCAGCCTTTGGTGTATAGCAAGAACGTCTAACCACCAAGTTCACCCCAACATCACCGGTCACAACCTCCTCTTCGTATTCAGTTTCTTCATCGTACACTGGATTGTTTTCATACTCTTCATATTGTTCGTCCTCAGACTCAGCAAACAAGTGCCTTTTTCCAGCCCTTTTACACTCTGCTTGACGATGGCCCGTTTCACCACAATTGAAACACCTCGGACCACTACTACTAGCCCCCTTAGAAGTAGGCCCGGTATTGCTACCCCCAGGCTTCTGCTGACTAGGCCCGCTACGAGGTGCCCCACTGCCTGACCCAACGTTTCCTCCGGCAGGGGTAAACGAACCGCCCACCCGACGATTTTGTTTCTCAAAGGCCAACGCCCGTTGGTGTGCCTCTGGAATGGTTAACGGATCAAAGAGGTTCACAGACTCCATGATTTGAACCCTCAGACCCCCAATATACCGAGAAACAAGTTGTTCCTCCGGTTCTTGAATATCATTCCTCGCAATCAACTGGTAAAACTCTGTGGTATAATCATCAACCGACTTAGCCCCCTGTTTTAAATTCTGCAGACGCTGGTACATCAACCTTTGAAAGTTGTGAGGCAAAAAGTTGGACCGCAAGCACTTCTTCATCTTGGTCCATGTCACGATCCTTGACTTTCCAAGCCTGTTCCTTGTTAACTTCAATTGTTGCCACCACGCAGAGGCCCTACCACGTAACCTGGTAGCGATCAAGGCCACCCGCTTATTTTCAGGCACCTCCTTGTATTCAAACACCTCCTCCACGGTAGCCAACCAATCGATGAACCCCTCCGGATTCAAACTAGACCCATCAAATTCTGGAATATCAATCCTTATCCCAGAATCCCAACGCCTGTTACCCCCTCCACGTTCACCCCTTGGTCGCCCTTCCTGTTCGTCTTCGGAAGTCGAACCATCACCAAATGGGTTACTAAAATCAGAACCATACCCGTCATTGGGTCTCTGCCTTCTACGATTGACCAAGTCGGCCATCCGGTCAGTCAACTGATCGACCACCTGATCCAACCGTTGATCCATTCTCGCCATAAGTCGCTGCTCCAACTCCCGTTCATAAACTTCATCGAGAGGCCTGTTGTTGTTTCTCCTCGGAGGCATTTTGAGCCAGGAATTCGGCTCTGATACCAACTGATGTAGTGGATAGTGTGATAATGAAGATCAAACACGTTGATTCTACGAATACCCGTGTAGTTCTTCCCCAACCCCCAAATTGCAACCCAAAGGCCACGGAATTTGAAGTGAAAATTCAGTTTTCTCAAAATTCAAGTCTGATTGTTTCAATTACTAAAGGGACATATAAATAAGGACAGAAATTCGAAATGGGCCTAAAAAAGATAATGGGCCAAACACACGGCCTAAAACAAAATGCCCAAAATAGTCCAAAAAACATAAAAATGCAAATAACTAATAGAAATAAGTGTTTTTCAGCCCGGACGATGACCCAAACCGCCGTAGGCAATTTGCAGCAAGATGGAGCTTTTTCTCATGTTCGTTTCGCCTGGTCGCACACCCAAAACAGACCTCCGTAGCCCAAGTTAGAGCCATTTTAGTGAAGCCCCTTTTGTTACGCGATCTTGGGCCTCCAAATACAAGATGGCCCGCTCCTCCACACTTGGGCCCGCATCAGCATCCTAGACCTTTCCTAGCCTCGATTTCACAGTGAGCTAGGCATACAAATAACCTAAGCACCTGTCACATACGTTAAAATAAAGTCAATACATAAAATGTAAAGGTGAGCATACAAGTTTGATAATAGCATATAGAGTTCGAATTTCGTTTACGCATAACCAGCATGTACACATAGTGAAATGAAGCACGTTAGTTATCGACATAGATCCATCGATACCAATGCCTACGAGTTGACTGCCCGGAGCAGTTCGCAATACATGATTACCACCGTAATCCATGCAAGTAATTGTCCTTAACAACCCCCGTGTGAACGGGTGCTGAGTCCAAACTATAGTACTATCGTTGCTAAGGCAAGTAGACAGCATTCCATATGCAAACATAACAAACAAGCATTCATAAGCCACGTATAACATGCATTAGCGGTTAGCGTTCAAATAGTATTGAGTAGTGTGTTTGATGTGTTTTGAATAGTTGTAATGTATGTAACACCCAAAAGTGCATAAAGCAAAAGGGGATCAAGTAAACTCACAGCGGTTGATGGATTGAAGGGAGCGCTTAGCGAGTAAGGTTAGCCTGAATAGTTCGATAGCATAACGATAAGTGACGCGAAAAAGGTAAAAAAATGGGAGTGGGTCGGACAACAGTTTGATCGGATGGTAATCCGGTCGGACAGCAATCCGTGCGGATACAATTTGTTCGGATGGTCATCCGGTCGGATGGTAGTCCGGTCGGATGACTATTCGAGTGGATTGTTTCTTCCTATAGGATGAAAGTGTTTGTGTACGATGGCTTGTTTTTTAAAGTTTTCGTTGTAGCATTTTGAAAACATTAAAGTATCTCTATCCTTCAATTCGGTCGATCGGACGGTCAATCGTGCGGACAACAATCCGTTCGGATGGTCATTCGGTCGGACGGTAGTCCGGTCGGATGGCGACCTTAGAGATGAGGTTACTTAGTGGAAACAATTCATAGCAGGAGTGTCACTCGGTCGGATATTCATTCTACTGGGTGGCAATCCTGTTGGTGAACATGTTGAAAATTGTTTAAGTCTTTAAAGTCTTAGTATCTCATGATCTGAAGAGTAATCCGGTCGGATGGTAATTCGATCGGATGGCAATTCGTTCAATACTCAGACTTCATATGGAGTTGACTAAGTGTGGGACCCAAAGTGTGATCCGTTCGGGTAGTCTATCCAGTCGGACAGCAATTCGTTCGTCTTACACTTGGTTGTTTTGTTTGTTTGTTGTTTTATCGAGACATTTTGATAACGCTTTAATCAACGGAACCCCATCTTGGCCCAAGTGACCCAAACCGACCAGGAATCACCCTAGTTCAGTCAGTTAACCGGTTCAAGACGATTGTCCTTGTTTAACCCGAAATCGGTGGTCTCGTGGGTAGAATCCAGATCTGATCTAGAACAACACTAAGAATGAGTAGGAGACTAGATCAGGGTCGGGTCCTATCGGTTTTAAGTGTATTGAGTGTAAAAGAGTTGAAAGAAAGTTAGAAACCATCTTTCAATCCTCTTTCATTATGTTTAAGCTTAGATCTACGCGAGATCTTTGTGTATTCGTGTGGAAATCTATCAGATCTAAGTTGCTCTTGGGGAATTGAGGCCAAAACAAGAAGTTCTTCAAGAACTCATGATGACATCATCGTAGAACACCTCAAATCTAGTGATTTCACGGTTAAAAGTTAAGATTCAAAAGATAGAAAGGTGTAGGAGTGCGTGTAGATCAAGAAAGTACAAGATTTAGGACGAGATCTTACTTGGACTGAGAGAAATCGAAGAAAAGGTGGAGAGCACGAATGGTTCAGACAGGAGATTTCCAAAAGTGGAAATGATGAAAGTGACAGGGGTATTTATAGGATTCCAAAAGAGGAAAGGGTTGTCCGGTCGGATAGCACACCGCCCGGATGACTGTCCGGTCGGATGACATCTCGGTCGGATGGCACCTGACACCCATGTCCAAGTGGCTATCCGATCAGATGGCTATCCGGCCGGATGGCACTTGGTTTGTGTGTTTGACGCGATGATTTTTGCTGATTCGATTGCGGTTGCGATCGATGCGATACGATAGAGTTTCCTATTCAAATTACTTTTAGTCCCAACCACTCATATCTCGCACTATCTCTTCTCCACTAATTATCATAGTTCGATTGTGATTCGAGTTCGATGTCGATTGAGTTCGATTGCATTTCGAGTTCGATTTCGATTCCACACATAACATAAATGAACATGCACAAGTAACACATAAGGCACACACACACGTATAACAATAGTTAAAACACGTAGTTCGAGTTGCGATTCGATTCGATGTCGACTGGACTAGCATAGTCTGATTAACGTTTCGTTAACTTTATCGCATTGTTACTTCCTATAGTTCACAGTCGTAAGTTGATGTGTTCAAAATGTAACATATAAATTTCATCAAATGAGGCATAACCCTTTTTTAGTACTAATGTTGGAAAAAGTGTGCTTTTGTCTTCCTTTTGTATTTTCAGGATTAAATGAGCTCAAATTAACAAAAGAAGCAAAAAGACATCAAAATCTAACATAAATACAAGAAAAGGAACAAGACGTGGCATGCCCGACCCCACAACAGCATCTTCCCAAGCAAAACAAGAGATCAGAAGCCTGAACACGCCCCGTGCTCAGCGGACACGGGGGCGTGGTCAGCGGACACGGGGGCGTGGTCAACTAATAACACAAAGCTGCAATTAATGAAGAAATAGAGGATGTGGACACGGGGCCGTGCCCGAGCTTCTGTTCAGCCTATAAATAGGAGTGCTTGGCTCAAGCTCAAACCATCCCTTGGCACACCACCTCTCTCACACTTCACCCACCACCCACCACCACCATAACACCATCATCCACCACCATCATCCATTGTCCATCGTAGAGTGTGTGAGTCGTCTCGGGATCCAAGATTGATCGTAAGAGTTCTTTACAATCAAGGCCATGTTTGCCTAAGTCTCTTACATCACTTGGTGAAGACAAAGTGTCTAGTGTAATACTTTTTATTTCTAATCTTTTGCAGTTTTTATTTGGTTTTGTATTAATGACTTTAATAACTAGTTGCTTATGTTGAAGGTGATCTTTCCTTATCGTTTGTCCGTGGTGTCTTGGCATTATTTTACTGTCTATATAAAATAAAAGATTTTCACCATTCATATCTCCACGGTCTATATGGAGGTATGTTGGCTACCTGGTCGGGGGTTAAGGGAACAGTTTGGTAAAGGTCTTGCCATTGTTCAGCGTTTAGAGGTCCTGCAATGGACCTGGGTCAAACTTAGTAGGACCTCCTTCAATACTTAACGGTATTGGATGGCGGGGGTCCAAACTCTTTGATCCCCTCATAAGTTAACTACTATTAATACTATAACCCGGCTATTTAGGACTGTATCTCTGCTGACTCAGACTACTTAGTCGAGGGTAACGTCACCTCCAAAAGAGGGGCCTACCATAATTTGCATTAATAACTTAATTAATTATCTTCCAATAATCCACCATTTTAGGATTGTATCCTTGCTGACTCAAACTACTGGGGTGAGGGTAACGTCACCTTCAAAAGAGGGGCCTACTACAATAACTAAGATAATCTCTTAATTATGTGCAAAAGTGCGGAAATAATCAAAGGTTACACTAGATACGAGTCAGAACCAAGTGATTCATCTTGTCTATCTGTTTTTCTTTTTATTTTATTTTCAGCATTTTAGTTAGTTTTTATTTTTCTTAGTTTAAAACATTTTTCTAACTTTTTATTTTGATTAGACGTTGAGGATAAATCGGTACTAAAAGCTCTTGGTCCTTGGACGACCTCGGTATCTTGCCAACACTATACTACGCTCACGATGGGTGCACTTGCCCATATGTGTGTTTAGTGTTAGTAAAATATCGTGTTTTATAAATTTAAAACTTGGCTAAAATAAGTGTTAAAGGGGCTTAAAATATACACCTAATATATATAACACTTCACACGCATCAAGTTTTTGGCGCCGTTGCCGGGGACACAAGGATTTTAAGAAAGTTAGGAATCAGCGGCCTAATCGTTTTTCTTATTTTTCAATTTTTTTTAGGATTTTTTTTATTTTTCAGCTTCTACAGAACTCAGCACGGGTCGTGCCCGCTGAACACGCCCCGTGCCCAATAATTGGAACTGGCAATCCTGTTTTAAGTCAGACAATAAGCTGAACACGGGGCCGTGCCCACTAAACACGCCCCCGTGCCCAAGTTTCAGTTACTGAAAACAGAACCGTAAGATCCCAACGGTTGGTAATTTCTGACACAAACATGAGTGATACTGATACTTTTTACTTTCGGCACTCTTATGGTACTATGTGGTGTCAATTATGTGGTGGTGACCATGAGGTATTAAAATGCTTTTTTTCTAAATTATAAACCCCACTATATAGACCCATCATTTCCTAGTATCCTTAAGAGGGGCGAAAGTAAAAATAATCCCTATCGCTCCCTCGAATGCGCCCAACCGGATATTCTAGGAGAAATGCTTCTCGATGAATTATTTCAACTAGAAGATCTAATTCTTAATTGGTTAGAAGAACTTAGGGGAGACCTCAAAAATCTTCTCCAAGACGATAACCAAGAAGAAAGATTGGAAACGCATTCAAACAACTTCATTGTTTCCAATGATACTTCTAACTCTAGTGAGGACTTGAGCGATAGTCGTCCCTGTGTCGATTGTGCCGTGAAGGACTCCCCATCGACTTCGTTCGATGCATACATAGACCTGAGCGATTCGATATACACCTTCTTTAACGAGAGCCCGGAAAAGGGTTGGACTTGTCCACCTACATATAGCATAGGAATCACCCTCACCGAAAACCTCTTGCGTTCTCGTCTTAATCTAGATCAATTAAGGTATCTTAGGCACTATGGGGTTGTTCTATCCAGTAAGGAACCACCCGATCCGGGAAGATTCCTTGAAATTTGAAGAGATCCTTAAGACAGCTTCTAGACACGGGGCCGTGTCCAGGTTAGCACGCCCCCGTGTCCACCCAAAAGATTCCCTTCTGATTTTGTCAGAATGCGGACAAAAATGTGTCAGGATTCCATCTGCACACGGGGCCGTGTCCAGCCGACACGGGGCCGTGCGCAGCGTACTGTCGTTTTCTATAAATGCAGCCAAGAATCCTGCACATTTGAACCATTCCAGGGACAGAGATTTGAGGAATATTCTCACATACCATCCTAGAATGGCAAGCAGAGCAAGCGGAAACTCTTCGTCGCATTCCAGGAACAACCGGCAGGGGAGAAGATCATCTACGGTTGAGGATTCTCTTGTAAACTATGTTTACGCCTTGAGAGAAGCCCTTGATGAAGTAACAAGTGTGGAAGAGGCTTTGGTCGACCGCATTAATCATTTGACGGTGGGACTAGAAGGATGTCTCCGAGAGGTCAACCTTTTGCACCAAAGGTTGAACATTCTCGCCTCTACTCCTTTGGTACCAATTATCACCCAAAGGGCATGGAATGTGGTGCCATAAGTCATCATTCCAGCCGAATGGTACGCCCTACATCCGGAACCTCCTCGAGACATACTGCAAGGGGTTCCGGTTGGTGTCGCTCCTCCTCCTCAAGATGTCGAGGAACATGACGCCGCCTCCCTTCTCCCGAGGGAGATAGAAGAGTGGCTCTAGCAACATCTAAGGAGCACCGTTCGGCTTGGAGCTCTACAAGGCTTTTAAACCGGAAATCTATTTCCGGAATTTTGGTTCTTATTGTAGAAGTAGAACTCCTTAGGAAGACTTTACGGATCACTTGACCTATTTAATATTAGGACTTTTTCTGCTTTATCTTTCATTTTTAGGACTTTTATGTAATTCTCTCTATGATTAATGAATGATGGTTTTAGTTAATTTGGTGTTTTGGATGGTGTTGAAATGAATAAAACACAATTGAGATGGCAAAGGATGCAAGGGAAACTTGAACCGGCACTCTATGCAGGAAAACAGAACCGTCCAACAAATTTCTTCGTTTACAGTAAGTTCGGCACGGGCCGTGTCCACCCAACACGGCCCCGTGCTGCACAGTCTGCAGAAAAAGACCCAGTTCAGGTAACTGGACACGGGTCGTGTTCACCCAACACGCCCCCGTGTCCAGACTTCTGCTTCTCTTGTTTTAATTTTGTTACTGGCACTTGAACACGGGGCCGTGCCCGGACAACACGGGGCCGTGTTCAGCGCCCAGTAACACAAAATTTTTGCTTTCTACACCTTTTTACACATTCAATCAACCTAAAAACTTATTTTTTGGGACACATTGAGGACAATGTGTAATTTAAGTGTGGGGGGGGGGGGGGGGGATGCTAAAACCTTAAATCTTGCAAGTCCTAAATACAAGCCTTACACAAAACTCTATTGGAATTGCTAATCACCCCAAATTTTTTTCAAAAATTTTCATTTTTTTTTACTTGTCTAGGTTTAACTCGGGAAATTCAAGTTCTTAAAAAGGTTATATTTTTACAAATTTACAACCGATAGCGTCGTGATAAAAAGAACCAACATAAGAAAATTATGAAAAAGGCATGACAAGCTTAGTTAAAATTTAATTATATATACTTGATCACATAAAAACCATTCCCACAAAAGTGAGTTTTGAGCCTTTATTGAGCAAACACTTACATATCATTTTACTAAATGCTCATTTTCGTTTCTTGTGTGAATAGCCGCTTGGTTCTTACGACTCTAGAACTTGCCATGACGATACATTCCCGGTCCTTACCAACTTAAAACCCGAGTAAGTAAATGATGGAGGCATTAGGACTAACCTTTTTTTATTTCTACACCATTATTATTTTTTTTACCACCTACCCAAAATCCCCCTAGTTAGCCGCTTTGAGCCTAAACCTTTTCATTTCATAACCCAAACCAAACACCCTTTTTACCCACCAAAACCTTTTTCATTTTTTTTAACCCTTTGTTTTAGTAACAAGTTCGGTTCTTCATATGACTTTTCAAAAAAAAAAATTGTGTTGATGATGAAGCAAAAGAAAATAAACAAGTTCATCAAAAATAACTTTGTTTGAATAAATAGCTTCATCAAAATAAAAGTTACAAAAATAGAAAGTCATACGAAAACCGACACTTGTTACGCTTTTCGCCCTTTTTCTACTAACCACTAACCACCAACCACCAACCCAACCACCTACCTTTAACCCAAGCCTAACCCTTAACCCACAAAGTCCTCTTGATATTTACAAAGGTATATAAGTTAAAAAGGAGGAGGATTGATTGCTTGGCAAGCCTATGGTAGGAGTAAGTTCCATGCCGCTCTCGAGTGATCCACAAAAATACATTTTCGGCCGAGTGTTGAGTGATCCCCGTGAGGTATGTGAACTTGTATATAAATAGAATTTTACAAAGGCATGTTATGCCCTAATAAGTAATTTATCTTATGAAAAGTTTTAAATAAATCATGACGAATAGGATTGTAAATAAATAAAAATAAAACTAAATAAAGAATCTTGGAAATCCCGACACTCTACGACAAGCCCAAAAACCTTCTTTTCTACCCATTCCATTTGGGAGTGTAAATAGCCACATATTAAAGAGTTTTGCTTGAGGACAAGCAAAGATTCAAGTGTGGGGGTATTTGATGTGTTCAAAATGTAACATATAAATTTCATCAAATGAGGCATAAAACTAACCCTTTTTTAGTACTAATGTTGGAAAAAGTGTGTTTTGTCTTCCTTTTGTATTTTCAGGATTAAATGAGCTCAAATTAACAAAAGAAGCAAAAAGACATCAAAATCTAACATAAATACAAGAAAAGGAACAAGACGTGGCATGCCCGACCCCACAACAGCATCTTCCCAAGCAAAACAAGAGATCAGAAGCCTGAACACGCCCCGTGCTCAGCCAGCACGGGGGCGTGCCCAAGTGTTAGCAGAAAAGACAAAGTGGTAGAAGCTTCTATTGCCCACCACGGGGCCGTGCTCAGCGGACACGGGGCCGTGGTCAACTATAAGATTCGCACAATCCAGGCAAATCTTCATAGTACAAAGATTCTTCTGCACACGGGGTCGTGCTCAGCGGGCACGGGGGCGTGGTCAACTAATAAGACAAAGCTGCAATTAATGAAGAAAGAGAGGATGTGGACACGGGGCCGTGCCCACTGGACACGGGGCCGTGCCCGAGCTTCTGTTCAGCCTATAAATAGGAGTGCTTGGCTCAAGCTCAAACCATCCCTTGGCACACCACCTCTCTCACACTTCACCCACCACCCACCACCACCATAACACCATCATCCATTGTCCATCGTAGAGTGTGTGAGTCATCTCGGGATCCAAGATTGATCGTAAGAGTTCTTTACAATCAAGGCCATGTTTGCCTAAGTCTCTTACATCACTTGGTGAAGACAAAGTGTCTAGTGTAATACTTTGTATTTCTAATCTTTTGCACTTTTTATTTGGTTTTGTATTAATGACTTTAATAACTAGTTGCTTATGTTGAAGGTGATCTTTCCTTATCGTTTGTCCGTGGTGTCTTGGCATTATTTTACTGTCTATATAAAATAAAAGATTTTCATCATTCATATCTCCACGGTCTATATGTAGGTATGTTGGCTACCTGGTCGGGGGTTAAGGGAACGGTTTGGTAAAGGTCTTTCCATTGTTCAGCGTTTAGAGGTCCTGCAATGGACCTGGGTCAAATTTAGTAGGACCTCCTTCAATACTTAACGGTATTGGATGGCGGGGGTCCAAACTCTTTGATCCCCTCATAAGTTAACTACTATTAATACTATAACCCGTCTATTTAGGACTGTATCCCTGCTGACTCAGACTACTTAGTCGAGGGTAACTTCACCTCCAAAAGAGGGGCCTACCATAATTTGCATTAATAACTTAATTAATTATCTTCCAATAATCCACCCTTTTATGATTGTATCCTTGCTGACTCAAACTACTGGGGTGAGGGTAACGTCACCTTCAAAAGAGGGGCCTACTACAATAACTAAGATAATCTCTTAATTATGTGCAAAAGTGCGGAAATAATCAAAGGTTACACTAGATACGAGTCGGAACCAAGTGATTCATCTTGTCTATCTGTTTTTCTTTTTATTTTATTTTCAGCATTTTAGTTAGTTTTTATTTTTCTTAGTTTAAAACATTTTTCTAAACTTTTTATTTTGATTAGACGTTGAGGATAAACCGGTACTAAAAGCTCTTGTGTCCTTGGACGACCTCGGTATCTTGCCAACACTATACTATGCTCACGATGGGTGCACTTGCCCATATGTATGTTTAGTGTTAGTAAAATATCGTGTTTTATAAATTTAAAACTTGGCTAAAATAAGTGTTAAAGGGGCTTAAAATATACACCTAATATATATAACACTTCACACGCATCATAAGTTAATTGAATAGCGATTAACATACGTCGATTTATTGTAATTATTGACACTTACTCCACATAATACAACTAAATTAAACACATAAAAGAAATTCTCTATAAGTCAAGTTGCGCAAAATCGGACCTTGACTTTGACTTTGACTTCTCAAAAACACGGGGTGTTACAGTCAAAGTGAACGAACCATCCAGACACTAGAAGACATGCTGCGGGCGTGCGTGATTGATTTTGGCAAGGGTTGGGAGAAACACTTGCCTTTGATAGAGTTTTCTTATAACAATAGCTACCATACCAGTATCCAGGCAGCTCCATTCGAAGCATTGTATGGACGGAAATTCTCTGTTGGGCTGAGGTGGGTGATAGCCAGGTCACAGGCCCTGAACTTGTGTTGGAAACTTCGGAAAAGATTGTTCAGATCAGGAATCGGATGGCAGTAGCGCGCGACCGTCAGAAAATATACGCTGATAAGCGTAGGAAACCTTTGGAGTTTGCAGTTGGTGATCGTGTTATGTTGAAGGTCTCACCCTGGAAGGGTGTGGTGCGTTTTGGGAAACGTGGCAAGCTTAACCCTCGTTATGTTGGGCCGTTTAAAATTCTAGAACGAATCGGTAAAGTGGCCTACAAGCTAGAGTTACCTGCTGAGTTGGGTAACGTTCATGATGTTTTCCACGTATCGCAACTAAAGAAGTGTTTGTCCGATGAAACACTTGTGGTACCGTTTCAAGAGTTAAAGATTGACGACAAGTTGCAGTTTGTTGAAGAACCAATAGAAATTATGGATCGGGAGGTCAAGGTCCGTAAGCATAGTCGAATCCCGATCGTGAGGGTTCGTTGGAACTCAAGACGGGGACCGGAGTTCACATGGGAACGCGAGGATTAGATGAAGCTCAAGTACCCACATTTATTCCCAGATGATAAATCCAAAGCTGGCAAATCTAAACCTGGAAAATCTAAACCTGATGCAACTAGATTCAAGTTGGGGATGATGTGGCACCCGCGGAAAATCCACAGTCATCCTGATCCGACACTTCGCCACTTTTGGTTTACTTATCAAATTTCGGGATGAAATTTCTTTCAAGTTGGGGATGATGTGACAACCCAAGTTTTCAAGGTCCTTTACTTAAGACGTTACTCGTTTCGCAAAGTGTTTTCATAATCCGTTTGCATTGTAACTTGTCCATGGTTGATATACGTTTGGTATTGTATTATAGTTGGTCAAGTAATAAACTTATGAACTTAGGAACTGTTTGAGTTATAAACTTATGAACTTACAAAACATAGAAGTTTCGCCACACCCCTCACTCGATGAAACTTAGGTGTTTCGTCATGCACATCACGACGAAACATAGGTGTTTCGTCAGCCCAGGTTACTTCGAAGCCCAGTAAGGGCCCAGTACACTTATGTGAGTATATTACGTGAAACTGTTATATTCTCCACACAACTGACCAATTGAAAACCCTAAAACGCATCCCCTGTTCTGTGCGGCGACAACCTTGGATTCACGAGGCTCTACATCTCGATCGGACGTATCATCTCGTAATCGTCGGTTACTATTCATTGTGTTAATCATTGGTGTAGTTGTGTGATAACTGTACGTGAGGTAAGGGTTTGTCTATGACGTCAAGCAGTTAGATGATTAAATGTGTAGATCGTTGCTAGAGATTAGGAAACCCTATGGTTGATGATTGCTTGAATGTGATTCTGGTGTCGTATCTAATTGATGAATTGTTATGGTTACAATGATAGTTTCATGCTAACTGTAGGGTTCCGTATGAATGATAAGTAAGTATTAATTGAATGACTATTATAATGATCATGATCATATGAATATGCGAATTGTTAAGGCACTTGTTGTATGTTGTTGATAATTGAGAACTGGATGATCGATCGAAGATTATGGTGAAACTGTTGATGATGATTAGGGTTCTAGAACCTGTCAAACCGTAACCATTGAATCCGTAACTGCTACTCGACGAAACATATAGTTTCTCGTCACAACCCTTATCGACGAAACATGGGTGTTTCGCCGACAAGCATCTCGATGAAACCTGTGGGTTTTTCGTCACCCCTCACCCCGACGAAAGATGTATCTTCCGTCACAAGGGTGTTTCACCGTGCAAGTCATTGTATTGAACCGTAGGTATCTGTGATGATAATGATGATCGAAACTTGAGTGTGTACACTATCCATGCTACATGGCAATGATAATAAGAAACTTGGTGTGATTAATTGGTATAACAAACCCACCTGCTACGTTATGTGCTGATTATGACCTTCGCATGAGATGTGAACTTGTATTAGAAAGGTGTACTGGCTACTGATATACTGTGAACTGGTGTGTGTGATGCAACTTGTGTGAAAACGATAACTTGTTTAATCATGAAACTGATATTCATTGGTAACCACGTTAGGGTTGGTTGATTAACTTGGAAACGGGTAACTAAACAAACCGAGCAAACCAAGGTGAGTTCACTGCTCTTTTCCCAAGCATGCGTCCCGGGGAGGGACATCTGGTAATTGTTCCGGGGAGGAACGTCGGGTTATTGGGATGTTGGTCATTACACTCATTTCTATCATTAAGTCCCCTTACATATACCGATTAGTTTCCGGGGAGGCAACGGGGTTATTAGTTGATAGCGCTATTAGGTTTGGCACCCTCACACCATACCAGGGAGGACGGTCGTGAACTAATTACCTTAACCACTTGACCAATGTGTGATAGAGCATTGGGGCTTGGGCAAATAAATCTAGAGCCATCTGTGGTAATCGAGTTAATAACAACATCAAATCAAATCATTGAATCATCTTATACTCATACCTGGTAACTAAAACGTGTTAACAAACTTTGAACTCACCAGCGTCGTCTGACACACTTGTCTGCATGCTTGCAGGTCGTTAGATTCTTGGACATGGAACTTGCTATCTGGGAGTGCTGGAGTGGTCATGGGTCACAACTCTTGGATATTTATTCTTGGTTTAGTACATTGTTTTGAAATACTTGAACAACGAATAATCTTATGCTTACGCTGAATGTTTACTTTGGTATTAGCTTATGTCTTGGGTTTTTACTATGAAATGAATTGAATGTTTTTATTTAAATATTTATGGTTCAATGTGATTGGTGGCTTGGATCCTGGTACGTCACACGTCCCGCGGTGTTTCCGAATGGGGTACTTTGGGGGTGTGACACAATCCGACCCGAACCCAAAAATTTTAGACGAACACAACCTTAAAATCGTGTCATACATATGAACCCAAACACAACTTGAATATTCTTGGGTTGACCCGAACACGACCCGTTCAACCTGAAATTTTTTTTTTTTTGAAAATTATATTATATTATGTTATGTTATGTTATAATATACTATACTATACTATACTATACTATACTATAAGAATAGTGAATTTTAATAATCCTAACTATTAGTCGTTAGCCGGCAACGGTCCCAACTTAAAAAATAACCAGTGATGGTCCTACCTTTTCGTATATTGTAAACCAATGGAACTTTATTAAACCGAAAAGGATAAGGAGACAAAAAGAAATTAAGGTTTTTTTTAGTAAAAGTCAATTAGTTTACAATATGTGAAAAGATGGGACCACCACTGGTTATTTTTTAAGTTGAGACCGTTGTCGGTTAACGGCTAATAGTTTGGATTATTAAAATCTATTTTTTCAATACAATATGACTGCTATAGTAAAGGCTATTCTAGTAATTTTCAAGTTCGAACCACGTGTCTCTTTGTTTGCCATGCTGAGCCACCATCCAACTAGTGATCACTAATTTCCTCACATTATTATTTACATTTTGATGTTCAAGTCATTTTAGTTAAGATTTACTTAAAACTAAAGGAAAATAAGAATAAACAATGATAACACTTTGAAAGTGTGGAGTACACGCATGTTTAAGACTATACTTATTTCGATAACGAGTAAATTACAAAAATCGTCATTTATGTATGTCATTTATTGCAAACTGTGTCATTTATCTTCAATAATTACAGAAAACATACTCGATGTTTACAAACCCTTTCAAGTTATGTCCTTTAGTCCTAACTCAGTTAATTTTTTGTGGTTAAATCTGATCAAATGGACCCCACATGATGGTATTTTGGTCATTTTACTCTCATGAGGGATCCATTTGGTCAGATTTAACCATAAAAATACCCTCATGTTGGGGTCCATTTAATCAGATTTAACCACAAAAACTAACTGAGTTAGGGCTAAAGAACATAACTTGCAAGGGTTTGCAAACATCAAGTACGTTTTCTGTAATTATTGAAGACAAAGGATACAGTTTGCAATAAATGACATACATAAAGGCCGATTTTTGTAATTTACTCTTTAATAACCAACAAACCCAGGAGTAAAGGGGACAACACCCACAATGTAAAAAAAGAAAATACTATCATGTCAAAAAGTATTGGATGTTGCTTCAAATTTGCACGGTTGATTAAAAGTTACATGTGAATTAATCGTCAATAAAAACTTGCCATCAGTGGTAACTAAGGAATGATTGTTTTTTTTTCTAAAAAAGATCTGCGCAACCTCTTTTGTCTATGCCGCGCAGACATTGCCATCTGCAGACTGTTTGTTTTTCTGAAGATGTTTCATTAAAAAAGTCTACGCAAGCTCTTCTTGGTGCAGACTTGACCCAGCCACTTCTAAGATTTTCTAAGGTCTACAGAGGGTTAAGCATCACCATCGTCCACCACCCACCACCGTCTACCACAACCACCGTCCACCACCACCCATTGTCCACGTCGACCACCCACCAACACCATCTACCACAACCACCGTCCGCCAACACCACCCACCGTCCACGTCCACCACCCACCGTCCACGTCCACCACCCACCGTCCACGTCCACCACACACCACTACCATCTGTTCACCACCACCAGCTTATTTTAGAAGTCTGCATATGTTAAAAACAAACAACCTTCTTCTTGCAGACTGCAGAGGTTTTGTCCACATCTTCTTCTACAGATGTCTGAAGATGTGGTCCGCAGACTACAGACATTTTACCTCTTAAAAAAAACAACACCTAACTTATCATCGATAGTAATTATGATCAACAAGTTAGTCCATCAATAGCAACTCTAATGACCAATGGGGTGGTGGTCTATTGGCAAAAGTAAAACCTTTAAACACTTTGAGAGGGAAGGTCTTGGGTTCAAATCCCACAGACGACGGGAGTAAGTGTGCGTAACCGAGTAACCAATCATCAATGCTAAGTGAGAAATCATTAGATTAGTTATTATTTAATTTATATATAAGAGTAAATTACAAAAATCATCCTTTATGTATGTCACTTATTGCAAACTATGTCCTTTGTCTTCAATAATTACAGAAAACGTACTCGATGTTTGCAAACCCTTGCAAGTTATGTCCTTTAGCCCTAACCCAATTAAATTTTTGTGGTTAAATCTGACCAAATGGACCCCACACGAGGGTATTTTTGTGGTTAAATCTGACCAAATAGACCCCACATGAGAGTAAAATGACCAAAATACCCTCATGTGGGGTCCATTTGGTCAGATTTAACCACAAAAATTTAACTGAGTTAGGGCTAAAGGACATAACTTGCAAGGGTTTGCAAACATCGAGTACGTTTTCTGTAATTATTGAAGACAAAGGGCACAGTTTGCAATAAGTGACATATATAAAGGGCGATTTTTGTAATCTTCCTAATCTAATAAAACAAGTGAGAAAAGCTGATTTGTCATCACCACAGCCCCTCTCCTTATGTGTCAACATAACAAGCCTCCACCCTTCACTTTCATCCAGGTGTCAATTTGTGAGAATTTTTTTTTATAATCCCTAAAGTCAAATCTGATGGTCCCAGGGTTGCATATATCCTAAACAAGCAGGGTCAAAGCTAAAGCACTCTTCTTCCCAGCTTTATTGAATCCATATGAAGTAAATTAGCGGTCAATTGGCTTCAAAAGATTCAAATTTTGAATCACATCGATTTCAAATTCATATCCCATTCAAACTTCAAATTCATATCCCATTCAAAATTCAAATTCATTATTTCCCCATACCAAAGAAACTCCAAAACCCAGAGAAAGAGAGGGAGAAGAGACGAGACGACTCTGAACCAAAACATCTTCCTTTCAAAACCCTAATTTGCTTCCCCTCTGTTATTCGTCGTCCCAGATCTGGAACAAGATTTGTCGTATGTTTCATGTGATGATAAAACAGTATCTAATGGCTTTCTAGATGGAACGAGATCGTTTTCTATAGCAATAAAACGAGATCATCATATGTTAAATTCGCATATGCAGGTACTCTCTTTCGCCATTAATGCTATTTTATGCATTTAATTTGAGGTTAGTAAACACTGCGACTTCAATTTTTGGTTTCTAGGGTTCGTGGTTGATTCTGTTTTGCAAATGGATCACGGTATGAAAATCATCAATTCAGTGATATTTAATTGCATCATTTTGTTGACGGTTTTCGTTTCAGTTTGTTGAACAAACAGTTTGGATTTGAACAATCGAACGGACACGAATAGCGGTTTAAATTGAAGAAATTATGATTCCGGTGTACGTGGTGGATATGAATTTGCCGGTGTAGGTGTGTGTTTTGCTGTGTAATCTGTAAGTTTTTGTTCTCGGATCGATCGATTTCGTTCGTTTTGAGTTATTTGTTTTATGTGTTTAATATCCATGGTAATTTGTATAATTGTATGTGTGTAGTGTTTCTGTAAAGTTTGAGCAAGAGCTTGGCGTTGATCGTGCAGTGAAGTAACAGGAAGGAATCATGCTTGGTACTAGCAATCGTAAGTTTCGTCTCTCTTCGTTTTGAATCGAATATACTGACTGAGATTTGCTGCAAAATGTTATTTGCAGTTTTGCGTATTTGTGTATTTCTGTTTTCAGCGGGTTGTTTTTTGTTAAGTTATTTGATGTTATAATTGAATGCATTGTTTATGCTTTAGTTCTTGCTTTGATTATACAAAAACGTCGCACAAGAGTCTTAATATTGTTATAAATTATAATGTATCATTGGTTTTTAGGTCATTGAGCCTTCTGATTTGTTAGTTTGGTAATGGCACTCTCCATACTTAGAACTGTATGCAAACTATTTCTTAATTAATAAATGACAGTTTTAGACTTATAGTTGTAGTTATATATTCATGCATTTGCAGAATTGGAGTTTTACATATTCGTGTATTTTTTTTTTTCAGCGGGTTGTTTTCTGTGAAGTTATCTGATGTCATGGTTAAAATCCTAAATGTATTGTCTCTGCCGTTGCCAAAGCATTACCCATCTGTCTGCAGCTAGCACTATCTAGCATGTTTTAAAGTCATTCGATCATATTTAAAAACATCATAAAGGATAGTAAGTAATTATCTAACACGGATTCGTTTCATGAATTTTAGTTTTTGTTGGAGCAAAGATTCTTATTTTTATATTGTTTATCTTTGAAGAAACAGAGTTAATCCGTTCATGAGCGCCGATCTACCAAAAGTTCAATTCTTACTGTTTCTCCTGAACCATCTGAGTTGAGTAATTATATTTTGTGTTGGCCCTGAGAAACCGTTTGAAGTCGAGTCCAGTTGGAACTTAGATTGGAACTGCACTATTTATGTTACTTCTTTTATTATCACTTTATTAGACTTGGTTTACAAAGTTCTACATTCTGGTGAGTTTGGTTTGAAATTTTTCACTTCTATGACTAGCTTAGTTTTCCAATAGCGTAGCATGATATATATTTAGATGTTCTTAGATCATGGATGTGCTCGGACCAAGTCTTTGGGATGTTTGGAGTTCATTAGGCCAATCGTAAGATTCTTACGAAGAAAATTTTGATGCCATTGTTGTGCATAATGTTTTCTTTTGGCTAATAATGTTCTTCTGCAGGATGACACCAAATGGGACAGCTTTTGCATGGAAGGCTTCGTTGTGGTTTCCATTTTGGATAAAAAAGTATTGGATCAGGTTCGTTAGATCTGTATCTTCCTATATTTTGGCAACTGAAGTTGAATTTGTATGCATTCGACCGAACACATAACTTTTAAATGAATTTATTTATTATAACAAAATAATTATTTTTCCTCCCAAACTATGCCTTTCTATGAAGTCATGTGTAGTATAATCATCATAAATAAGTATATGTGAACCATTAAAAGAATAACCGTTCTATCCTGGACTGTTCGTGAGAATCAACTTGAAACTTGTTTTAAGTAGTCATCAAACATTTTACATTTTTGGCAACTTGAAATGAGTCAAGCAGTAATTGGTTTTTGTTTTTGTAATAATCTGTTAACCAATGTTAAAGCCATTTGTATATACCATCCCCAACCCCATTTATGATTTTAATTTGTGAAAGCCAGGTGAAACCTTGGCAGGCGAAAATTTATTAATATTACAATAATTTTAATTATTTGGTACCTTTTTTATAAAATTGCCCGTTTTGACCCCTCCCAAAATGACCATGTCTTGAACTGAGCCGTTTCGACCTAGACCTGGTTGAATTTGTAACCTGAATTTACTGAAAAATGGACTGCATTTATGTTTTAGTAATCTTTATATAGTTTGCTTATTTAGAAACAAAAAGATGTATCTGGTTCAATATGAAAATGATGATGTTATAAATTTGGGAGTCTATGAAGAGGAAGGTTCATTTGGAGAAACATGTTGTTGAAATATCCAAAGTTTTATATTTTATGGCTGTATGCCACAACCTTCTTGTGGACACTATTTTGCTTGTGAAATTTACAGGTTATACTAAAGGAAAATTTAGTTCTTACTTTTTGTAGAGATGAGGTAATCACTATATGATAGCTGATTTTGACTGTCTTTTGTGGTTTTTAGGATATTAAGTTCTGTCAATGGGCGGGTTGGTAAGTAAATGTGCTAAGATGTGTCTGTTCGTATCGCTGAACCACAATTGAATTCATCATTAGGGCTGTCCTAAAATGAATTTGCATTATATTTACTCACTAATTGTGATATACATTAGTTTCTCACCAATCACAACAAACATGAGGTAACTTGTGTTGCTTTTATTGGTAAATAAAATAAAAACATGTTGCCAATATTTTGCTGGTAGTTTTTAAAGTTGTAGTCTCATTTTTTTTTCTTCATATTAAGTTGCAATTATTGGTATTGCACATTCATTCTTACAATCACAACAATGCAGTAACTGATGTTTCTATTGTTGGTAAATAATATGAAAACAACAATTACATAAAGTATGAAGTATCTTGTCGTTTGGTCAGATTTCACATTTATCCTTTGCTATTATAAATGGCATGGATCGTTGTTCTTTGTTTAGAAATTTGTTTCATAAATTGTCCTTTAGGTGGATGTCAGTTTGTCACTATGTGTGAGGTGTTATGCACCAAGCACCCTCGTGTTCAGCACACATAAAGGGTAGTTCAATCATCTTATCTAGAAACTAAAAAAAAGTTAAAAGCCCTTTTCCGTCGTGACCTTTTCTATCATGAAATCCGTCTTAAAAGAGTTTATAAATAAAGGGATGTTTTTAGAAATAAATAAAACAAGAATCCTCTTTGATATGATTGGTTGGCTTAGGTGAGTGAACGTGAGGATATATTGTTGGCTGAATGGATAGCAAAGCTAAGTCAAGCACACAAAGAAGTCAAAGGAGACGTCGATAGTGAAGAACAAGATACAGGAATGGGAGACATTGATTTGAACAAACAACATGGAGTTTACGGCAATAGAGAATCAATAACTTTTTTGAGACATGTTTGTTTTTCTTATATAATTTGTTTACTAATAGCAGTTATCTATTGTATTATTGAACCTGTGGTGGCATCCATGTCATGGCATCATACATTGTATGGAGAAGGGTATTGATGACATTATGGTCACATTGGTTGATATAGTTGGTATGTTGGTAGAAAATCTGAAAAAGCTCACAAATTTTATTGAAAATTATTTCCAAGCTATGTAATTACAAATATACCCTCATTGACTCTTTTTTTTGTTTTGTTTTTGGTAGGCATTGATTGGTACGTTATATATATTTTTTTATCTATTTTGTACTATTTCAACCAACGAGGTTTGGATTCATTACTCGGTAGCATCAAGTATGCTAGCATTGAACGAAGATTGTTTCTTTTTTTTCATGGTATAAATGTAAGGTTTAATTTGGTGATGTGTTATAATAAGTGTTTTAACTTTTAAAGAGAACGTTTTTAATGATATCAACATTAGTGTGTCAATTTATGGTTAGATGTGGGGTAAATGCTGACTTTTTCTTATTGACCGATATTCAAAACCGGCATATTTTTTATTACACAAGATGTTAATATAATCAATGTTCCATATAATTATAGAAAATGTTAATCTTTGAAATAACCCATTTTTTGCATTTGGGTGTTGCAGAGATGAGAGTGTGGTGAGGGAGCAGTAGTAGTGTTGAGAGATCTTGCAGATGCACTTGGTCTAAATAGGTGTGATTATTATACTTTATTTACGGTTGTTTTTAGTTATTTATTTTGTATCTTCTAAATCAAAGTTTTGTGGGTTTGAAAAATAGCTCAACCATATGATGTCCAAGAGTCCACAACATATTTGATCGCTTGGAGAATGAAGATTTTATGGAATACATGTGATAATGAAGATTTTATGGTCAAACAAGTTAAAGCAGATATAATCACTGCAAAGGAACTGCCGAAGCAGTCCCCAGGCTTCAAATTGAATAACTGGGCTACTTCGAAGGGCAATATGTTTGTGCGACGTGCAATTATCGGCAAAATACCAACAGTTGACGCACTGACAAAGCAAGGTGTAATATGGCGCTTTATTTGTATTTTATTTGTGCACTTATGATTCTTGAGCCCGGGTTGCACCCATGGCACTTTATATGCACTTTTATAGACATAGATTTTTTTTAACGCAAGCACTTTTATAGATATAGTTTTTTTTAACGCAACCCATAACCTCTGAAACTCACTCACGGGTATATAAGTTTATTCTATATATAAATTTAAGGCTTCAATAGTGAAGTTTCAACAACTGGGAGAGAAGAAGTTCAGGTTGCCTGCCGGTCAGATCCCGAAAATGCAAAGATCCACCGTCAGTTTCCTACAACAGCCGGTGATCACATCTCAGCCGTCCATCCGCCACGCTTATTCCGCCCAGTGACATGACATTTAACTGCTTTTAAATTCCCTCTTTCAAGTCCGAACACTCTCAACTCAACATCTTTTTCCCCCTTTCGTATCAATTCAGCTAAAAAAAAACACCTTCACGTCAGCCCTAATTTCACAATTCATGTAAGTTTGTTCAATTTCACTTGTTCTAAATGGTTGATTTGCAACTGTACGTTGTTCAATTTGATGTTTATACGTGCGACTTGTATTATTATTGTTGTTAGGGTTTTGTTTTTCGTGTCAATTAGGTTATGAGTGTGTTAACCTGTTGATATGAAATCATTGTGTCATGCAGCTTGTAACTGTGTATGTTTGTGTGTGTGTGTGTGGATCTTGCTAGGGCTTGCTAACATTCGAACTTATAGATAAATCCTGCATCAGTGCTGACTTATAATAAGCTTTTACTTAATTGTTTGAAATAAAATGTACAGTTATGGGAGAGGAAGGTGCAACTGCTGAAGTTGCAGAGACGGTGGAAAACGGGACTGTCTCTACAGATAAAGCAGCCAATGATGTGAGTGAGAAAAAGGAGGCGGTTGAAGAGATGGAGAAAGATGTAAAAGAAAAGAAAGAAGGAGAAGGAGAGGAAGAAAAAGGGAATGAAGAACCCGAGAGTGAGCCGATGGAAGTTGATGACAAGAAAGCTCCAGACGAGGAGACTGAGAATAAGGATACAGAAGCTGCTGATTCAAAAGAGGAAGAAGAGAATAACAAAGAAGAGAATCAAGAAGAAGAGGATCAGGAAGAGACCCCAGAGGAGAAGAGAACGAAAAAAGGCGCAAAAAGGAAGGGCGGTGATGAAAAAAGTAACAGCAAGACAAAAGCATCAGTGGAGAAAAAAGAAAAAGAACCAACAACTCCTGCTGCTCCTACAATTGAACGGCCTGTACGGCAACGGAAGTCTGTAGAACGACTGGTTGCTGTCATTGAGAGAGACAGTACCAAGGAATTCCATATATTAAAGGTTGTTATTTTCATTTAGAATTTCAAGACTGTTCTTGCTGTTTGTCTTTAAATAACTCAACTAAATCTACTATATTTGTTGTTATAATGGCAACTTGCAGGGCTGTGGTACAGCACTGAAAGATATTCCCAATGGTAAGGTTTTATGTTCACTTTCTCATATTTATTTTTCCATTTCCTTCTTGCATTAAACACCCCTTGATTTGCTGTCAAAGAATCTTCCGGTTTTAAAGTAATATAAATTGTAAAAGATACCTGCCAGATGCGTTTTCAGCATACTGTAACTTTTGCTCTACAGGAATCATTACTTCGAATTTGTAAATTTGATTGTGTTCCACATGTTTTGTGTATTCTGTACTCAATTAAGCACATTTTTAGACATTCGATCAGTATCCAACGTTTTTAATTGAACCATGCGCTGAGTCTAACATTGCATCTTTGGGGACTGATGAGTAGAAAGTAAGAAAAGTGACAACAATGTGAACAAAACATATATTTAAATGTTCTAAATTATGTCTTACATTTCAGTTGCATACAAGTTATCAAAGAGGAAGGCGAACGATGACACTCTCAAACTGCTCCATACTATCTTATTTGGGAGGAGAGGAAAGGTAATCAAACTTCAGCTCATGGATGCTATGAATCTATATGGTCTTTTATGTGGTATCTATATGATCCTCTTTGATGTTTATTTTGTGGATGTCTAAAGTTTACCATAACGAAGTACAAACCCTACATTGGTGGTGCGAATCATGCACATAAATTGTAGTTAGTAAATAGTAATACATATACATAAATAAATTTCTGTAAGTATGGACTTCGGCAGCAGTTTTATATAGTTCTATCTATATATTGGCTCCCGTTTTCTTTGATGTTCTTGTGTACTTTGTGGGCTTACACTAGCCTAAACGTGTTGATACCTAACATTAAGCTTGGATTGAAATTGCAGGCTTTGCAGGTCAAGAGTAATATCTTGCAGTTTTCTGGCTTTGTCTGGCCTGATAATGAGGTAATAATCATTTCATCTACAGTAGAATGTTGATGTTATTTTCTCACTAGCTATTTTCTTTTTAAAGTTGCAAGGTATGACAAGCATGCATATGTAGAGAATAAATAAATAAATAGATATTCACACATGTAGTAATTCAGAGATCTGTGTCACTATATGATTCCATTAGAAAAATATGCATGATCTATTTTTCTAAAGATCTTCACACATTTTTATATAAATGCATGACATGTACTGGTTGTGAATTGTGATACATTTATTGCCGTTGCTATAAGTGTGAGCAGTAAATATTTATCATCATTCCAGGAAAAGCATAAATTAAGAGTTAAAGAAAAGCTTGACAAGCTTAATAAAGAGAAGCTCTCGGAGTTCTGTGATATATTTGACATGACGACAGTCAGCAGAACTAATAAGGTTTGTTTAGTCATTCTATGGTTCTTTAATAAATTTAATGTGGAATGTTCATCAAATAGCTGTATGACATCATGTTGGTTTTGCTAAAACAGGAAGATATTGTGGTGAAGCTGATAGATTTTATGTTGACTCCTCATCCCACAACTAGTGAGCTGCTTGCAGAGAAAGATCAGGTTTGCATTTAAGCTTTAAAAAGTGCTATTTTTTCACTCTATTGACTTCCTGAATATAATATGGCATGTTATTCAGTCGACCACAGGTAAAAAGCGTAAGAGGCCAAGCAAGAAAAGCACATCTGCCTCTGAGGCTACACCTTCTAAAAGCTCATCTAAGGTACCTCCTAAAAATATAAGCTGGTAATATAGCTAAAAAGGAAAGGGTCAATGGCCCAAACGGGTTAAATGTCAAATGTTTTATTTCGGAGACTAAGGTGTTTGATGCATTATTAGCTCTATATAAAAGAACGGAAGTTGAATAGTGCCACCAATATGCTAACATGAGCCTTGAATGCTTTTGCTAACTTGAGCCTTTTTTTTGAGTTTAGTGGGAGGCTTTGCTAACTTGAGTTTTTTGTTTTTTTTTTATTTAGTGCTTTGCTAACTTGCGCCTATTTTGCTTTTTTGAGTAGTTTTTTTAATGAAAAAAATCGATAAAGTTGAATGGTGCCAATATGCTAACATGAACCTTGAAGGCTTCTGCTAACTTGAGTCTTTTTTTTTTAAGTTTAGCGGGAGGCTTTGCTAACTTGAGCCCTTTTTAGTTTAGTGCTTTGCTGGCTTGCGCCTATTTTGTTTTCCTTTTGCTTTTTTGAGTTTAGTCTTTTTAGTGAACAAACAGATACCGTTACAGAAAAACCGCTTTTAACTTTCAAAAAAATTTCAACGAACTAAACACGCACGGATACCCTTTTGGACATATTATATAACATTTTTGTTTGCTATAACGAGTGCACCGAAACCAACCGAGTTCCTATCGTTTTCTTTTACGTTTACCTTTGTTATATACCTTATTGTTTTATCTTTTCTTATTATTTTGATCTTCAGAGCCGAGCTACGACGCAAATAACATTAACACATTTAGATATCACTGTGTTTAATTTTACGATTTTATTCATCAGTTGTCATGGTTTGTCATGGTGTGCGATACGTAGCGAATTTCAATCGCGTCCCGGCGCAAAGCGCGGGTGACTACGACCCTAGTTATCTATTAATTTTGGACAAAGGTGTTTCCGTGTCAACCCATTCCTCAACCCCTTACCCACCCACTCATCTTTCCAAATCTAGTCAGAATCTGTTTTGAAGGTGATCACAATACTTATATATTAGTTTTTTTATGAAGAAGCAGAAAACTAAAAGTGTTTCCGAAGAGGCTAAGAAGAGAGTGGCTGAAACTGATGATTCTGAAGAAGAGGGTGGCGAAGAGGAAAAAGACAATGAAGAACATGAAGATGTGAACGGTGCTTCTGAGAAATCCGAGGATGGGAAATCAGAGGATGTTTCAAGTGAAGAAGAACATGTGTCTGAACCAGAATCTGAAGAAGAAAGTAGTAAGAAACGCAAAAGAAGTTCAACCAAATCTAAATCGTCTAAAAATGAATCAGGTGTGAAACCTAAAGAGAAGAAGAAAGTAGTTACTACACCCAAAAAGACTAGCAGCTCACCTGAAAAGAAGAAACCAGTTAAATCATCTACCAGTGACTCTAAAGCTGCGAATCAAAGTGATTCTGGTACAAAGACATTCTCAAGGAAAAACAAGAAGAAAGATGCAGTTGAAGATAAGCCTGTAACACCAAAGAAACCTGCCCCTAAAGAGAAAAGTGGTACGCCATGTTTCCCTTTTTTAAAACCATAATTATTAAAGGTGGTAAAATGGGCTGTTCAGAAAATGGATTTGGGTCAAATGTGGGGCTGGGCCGATCCACAAGCACCTTTTATTTCTCTTAATGGGACCACAAAAAGGTTAAATTTGGAGAAAATTACTTTATTTAACCAGTTTACGGATGGCTTCAACCACCAACAACCTAAAAAGAAGTATCGTTGGATATTTAGTCAATAACATATAACCATCTGAAGATGGTGCTTTGTTAGCAAAAAAATTCTAAATTTATTAGTGGTTAGTTTCCAAAATGTGACAACAGAAACTATGTCATTAAACAGTCTGGAAGGTTTTAAGCATTTTGAATAAACTTTAAGCAATGCTCTACCTGTTTCATTATATACCCTAACCCTGATGACTACTTTATTAACAAAGGGAAAAAGACAGAGAATGAGAAAGGGAAGCCAAAATCGGAAAAGCAGAAGATAAGTGATGATGACCTTAGAACAGCAATCTGTGAGATCCTTAAGGAAGTTGACTTCAATACGGTGAGAATCTGTTACCGATAATTTATAGTTCTTTCCCTTGGCATCGAATGATTTCTCAGTTCATACCAATCACCACTTTTTTCTGAGAATTAACTTTGAAAGAAAATTAACACGTTCATTATATTAGGGTTTGAGTTTGATGCATTATGCATAAGATCTGGCATTTTATCTCTTACAAGTTTTGCGTTGTTTCTGTTTTGCAGGCAACATTTACCGATATTCTCAAGCATCTTGGTAAGCATCCTCCATTCCTCCTTAGTTGTCAGTTTATACCAAGTTACCAACCGGTAAAGTTTTAAAAAACTGCTTAACAGGAAACAGTTCAAAAAGATGCGCAAAGTAATACATGAACCTTCTATATCATTTTATTCAAAAAACTTGTATTGTCATTTAAAAATTATGTTGTCCTTCGATTGATACAGTACACATTTTGACCCACAACTTGAGCCGCCCAGTCGTTAGCATTTTGACTTACTTGGGTGTCCAACATTCTTTCTTTCTGATTATTTTTTTGTTTCAGCTAAGCGATTCAATACGGATCT
Organism: Helianthus tuberosus; assembly: GCA_030545235.1. Classification (NCBI taxonomy): domain Eukaryota; kingdom Viridiplantae; phylum Streptophyta; class Magnoliopsida; order Asterales; family Asteraceae; genus Helianthus; species Helianthus tuberosus. Next base: position 52,559,340 of record CM060364.1, read on the forward strand.
GACATCAAGAAAGGCATCCATAAAGTTCATGATCCAGGAAGAGCTGACTAAGCTAGCTGACGAGGCTGAGGAAGAGGATGAAGAGGAACCGGAGAAGACTGGAAAACAAGCATCCGGGCAAGGGGTCAAGGCTTGATGGTCTTGCTTTGATTCGAAAAAAGAACCATTTCTTATGTAGTTTTTGTTTTTTGTTGTGCTTCTGGTACAAGCATGTAACTTAATGTTATTTCGTTAGGGTGCCCACTGTAGAGGTAGAAGAAGAGTAGTAGTGCAGTGGTAAATGGTAATGCTGCTTGTTATGCATAAAACATGGCATGTGAGTATAAATTATAGGAAAATCTGTGTCTGTGCTCATAATTTGACCCATTGATGGTTTCAATATTTAGACTCAGATGCTTGTGTAGTTTTGTGTTCGTGTCCAACAGCCAATAAGGCTTACTTTTCATGCAGAGTTGTGTTAATGCTAAAACTTTGTGTTATGGTAAGGGTAATATGAAAGGTGAAAGCGAAAAAAATGTTGCTACGTAGGAGTGGTTTTACCTTTCACTCAAGTATGTATTTTGTTAATTATTTTAAATAATTAATATTAAGTTTTTCTAAACAAATATTTATCATCCAAAATATTGATCCAAATACGTGTCAAAACTGCTTATAAGTCCAATGATATAATACATTTCATTCAACAAGTATTTACGAGGCTAATGATACATTTTATTCAACATTGTTTTTGAAGAAAAAGACAAAATTGTGTACTTGTTTTTTGTTTAAATTACTGAACACAAGGTAGTTATTTAAAAATAATCAAGATAATGTTTAAATTAAATAAAGAAATAGAAAAATACATGGGATACTGGGACCGGTCAAATGACGAGGTGATTTGGTGGATTGGTCATGGCTACATGCCCTCACACCCACAAAGAAAGCCACAAAAAAGGTAGTGCCCCTCTTACGCCCTAAGTAGGCGGTGTTCCGCACCCACAGGTCATATGTGGCCCCTCCACGCTCCATTAGACAACCTAATAAAAGTTTTTAGGTTATGCTTGTGTTGAAGACCACAGAGTGTGGTGATATAGATTTTTACGTTATGCTTGTATTGAAGACCGCAGAGTGTTGTGATATACAGCTCTTGCTTGGGTGTTTCATTTCTCTATACAAGGCGTAGATAATATATAGATATTGATAATTTTTTTCCAAAAGTACAAGTCTTCTTATCAATGGCACCATTTAGAACATTTATGTTGAGTTTAACGTTTAAGCGGCACAATTATGACCTTTTTGGATTGGCTGCTAAGGTTATCTAGTAGTTTTTCCGACCTTTGATTAACTAAATTCACTGTCACACAAACTTAAACCGCGTAAAAACACAAATACCGGTGTGGCAACACAAGGATTTGTTTTCTTTTAGCATTAGCCAGGTTTTGAACTTTCAACCAACTTGACACAAAAAAAGATATGGTAATTACTTGTTAGTTCCTTGTCCACAACATTTTGACAACTTTAAATAACTGTAGAATACACAGGTTAATACTAAAAAAAAGTAACATAATCCAACAGTCACATTGATTATCTGTATCAACATAATATACATACAGTGTTGTTGATCTTGAGGTTCCAATGTGGACATCCCATTCAAGTGGTCAGTTAAGCCTAGTCACTATTCTCTACATACCTAGAAGCCACAACCGGCAGAGCTATATACATACAAATACAACAAAAGAATGAAAAATACAACAAAAAATACATATGAAAACAACCAAAAGTAGGAGGTTAATCCTCCAAAACAAGCTGCAAAAATCCTAACACAACTCACATTTAAACATAGTAGTAAAGTCTAGGTTAACCGGCAAAGAAACATAAGCCACAACATAGTTTCAAATACATGATAAATTCAAACAGACTTTAACTAATAAGATGAAACAATGTTCCACTTGTATATCTGTAGCTCAAACCCCAGGGCTCTTTTGCATCTCAAAAGCAAACACAACTCTGAACAGCTTCAGTTCCCTATCACAAACCTACCTATGCAAAAATACTATCAGAAGCAGCATGATAATATGATATATTAATGAAGTGCTAACATTTTCAAATAATGTTAAATTACGATTGAAATAACAAATGTTATATTTGTTGGGGTAAAGTAAGTAAGGATCATCCATAAAAAAAACATCAACAAATGGCTCCCAACTAGTGTTCTAAAAGATTCTAGGATAAACAAGTTTTTTAGTAGTATCACATTATCATATGCCACAATAGGATTTGGTGATATTCTGATCTCTAAAGTTGATTCATTTAACTGAACAAAGATGCTAACTTAATTATGTGATTCTTGCACACACAAGAATAAGAGAGAACTCTACAAGCTTCAGCAGAAACGAGCCAACAATTCACACACACACACACATAAATATATATGAACAACTTTGCTTTCCTTGCACCCTAAATTCATTAAATGAAACAGAACCTAGACCCTTAGTTTGAATTAAAGGCATGCAAAAGGTTCCTGAGTGCACAGGCAAACAAACCAAATAACGGTGTATTTTATTTTTATATTTCATAAATGTAGGAGTGTATTAAGACATCTGTTTACCACGTGTACCCAATAACTAGTTCTTTAGGAACATCTACACACAAGCCAATTTGACAAGTTCAAAAGAGACCGTGTTCACTATATGTAAGGAAAGCAAGAAATAAACAGTGAAGTTTCAGAACCTATCAGCAAATTTATAATATTAGCAAGTAAACTGTAGAAGGATAAAGGTGATATCTTACCACCACACACCGTCATTCTGCAGTCACACGCCGCCTCTTCCCATAGTCAGCATCCCTAGATCTAGACCTGTGTTCATCCTCTTGAGCCAATCTTGATTTTGCATGAGTCCGCGAGGACCGGCCACGGTCCCACTCATCATCATAGTCTGGTTCAGCCTCCCTGTACCTATGATGATCAGCATATCTGTCCCTTTCATCCCTATGGCGGTCCCTACCACGGTCACGTGAACGTTCACGGTCCCTGTCCTTGTCCCGATCACGTGACCGTGCCCGGTCCCTCTCATCTCGGTGCTTTCTTTCGGACCACTCGTCTTCACGAACCGCTTCTTTTTCTCTTGGTAAGTCTCTTTCATACCCGTGTTCATGATCTCTATCATCTCTAAGTCTTCTATCTGAAGTACCTTCACCATATTGTTGATCAGAAGCGGCTTCTTCACCGTAACTAGATTCACCTACTTGACCGCCCTGTTCATCACCAGCCCACCCAGCCGTATTCGGGTCTGGCCACATTCCCATGTTGGACCCATCCGCACCACTTGTCGGCATCATACCCATTCCATTCATCGGCATTCCTCTCCCGAAAAACGCTGGGTTAACATGGGGTGCTAACCCAGGTACAGGTGGGAATGAAGGTAACATACCTGCAAACGGAGGTGTGGGCCCACCCGGGAAACCACCGTAACTTCCCATTCGGCCCATTGGGCCTCCAAAAGAAGGATCAAACCCTTGACCCATCATTGATTGGGGATGCATCATAGGTAACGGTCCAAACCCGTTTCCCATCATACCACGGCCACCCATCCCGCCACGTCCACCCATTCCACCGCCGCGCCCACGGCCAGCCATACCTTGACCATTACCTCTACCCCAATTTCCTCTACCGTATCCTCTGTTGTTGTCACCGCCACCTTGAAAATTCCCACCAGCCGGCATATTGTTGCCGCCTGGTTTAGCAGGAAGGTCTCCAGGACCCCTCTTAGCTTGAGCTGCAGATGACTGAGCCTGAGCCATCTGTTGGTTTCTATTGACCTGTGCTTCTCCCATTCTTTTAACACTAAATGGAGAAGCGAATGCAACAACACAGGGACGACCATTGAACACATGCCCATTCATTCCCTCCTTGCAAGCTATGGCAGCTGACGGATCATAGAATTCAACTTGACAATACCCTTTCGATTTTCCACTAGCTTTCTCGTCAAAGAACTTCACCTCCTTCACATGACCATACTTGCAAAGTTCCGACTCAAGCTCAGCATCAGTCGTCCACCAATGCAAATCTCCTACAAATAGAATCGTCCCCCCACCCGCACCACCACCCATGTTCACCCCACCACCCCCTCCATTACCAAAACCATTGACATTTCCGCTACCTTGTGCAGCTAAACCATCACCACCAGCATTACCTAAACTCCCCGTATTTCCCGTCCCAACATAATGAACCTGTTGTTGCCCCATCCCTACATTCAACATGCCGTTTTCGTTATTCAAAGGCCCTCTTTCTACTTCACCTGCTTTAATCGACGCCTGCCCTAATTCAACCCTAATATTCGAATCACTACCAACTGCTCCGCCGGATGCCCTCCCCACTGCCTCATTCCCTCCCACCCGAACATTCGAATCAACTTCAACTTTACTAGAACCACCACCGCCACCACCATCGTTACTCTCATACTTCCTCTCACCTCCATCATGCACCGGTTGCTCAACCGGTTCCAACTTGTTCTCAACTTGATCCTGATTCTTAAACCCTAAATCCTCATCTTTCCTAATAGACTGATGAAAACCCTCACCGACATTAACATCGTTGTAAAGATCCTCATAATCATCATCATCATCTTCCCCTAAAAAACCCTCATCTACGACGGCGGAGATGGCTTCGTTCGGGTGGAAGTGGTCGTTTGGATCTCCGTCCATGATTCCTAAATGATTTCTAGGGTTTTTTGTGGTGCTAAATGTTATGGAGTTGTGTATGTTATCATGAATGATATGAAATGAAATATGAATGAGATGATGATGATATGTATGTATGTATGTATGTATGTATTAAAGGAAGTTAGATTTGATAGATGAAATTGTACGAAAAGCTTACCAGAAACTGGAAGAACCTGGCTGGCTGAGATGTGGATCGATTTGAGATTTTGGAACAAAAACCCTAAATTTTATTCGTTTTCTAAGTTAGCCGCTCCATGGAGGACAATTGTCGCCTCTGGAAATTAATGGAAAATGCTTGCTTCTATCCGATTCTTTTTTCAATTTTTTTTTAGAAATCTCATTTAACCAAGTTTTAGAGAACCAGGGAAACCTGGGTTGGATCCTAGAGCCAAACGGGTTTTACCGGCAATTTCACCGTCGTGCCTACGGGCGGGTGGGTTACCGGGTTTTCCCCGGAATTGGTGGTGGACTCGGGTTCCTCTCGGAGTACTCCGTTTGTCCAGTGGGTGCCCGAGAGTACTCGGGATTGAGTTTGTTGGCCGTTCAAAAAAAAATTTAACCAAGTTTTAAAATTGTTCTAATTAGATCACTTATATCATTTTTTTCTCAATTAGATAACTTAACATTCAAATCGAGTCGTATCCGTTTTTCCATGTGTCAAGAAAAAAATGGAGCATAAGATAATGTGGTCGTATTATTTTAATATATGAAATTAAATTTATTAAAAATAAAAACACTTTAATTACCCTATATATTAAAAAGACAACTCTTTGAACAGTGTTATCTGCCACGTGGCAGTACACTATTAATAGTATTGGGTACCGGTACCAGAAGTAAATTTATCAAACCGGGTGTATTTTCGGTACCGGTTCGGCACCGGTATTTGCCGGCTTTTACCCTCAAATACCGGTGCCGTACCAATACCGACCGGTACCGTACCAGGTATATTCGGTACCGGTACCGGTATTCACCGGTTTTTACACTCAAATACCGGTGTCGTACCAGTACCGACCGGTACCGTACCAGGTATATTCGGTACCGGTACCCACTTTTGGGGATTTCGATAACGGTATTTTCGATACCGGTTGGTACCAATTTGGTGCCCACCTTTTGGCGTTTTCAGAATCGCTACTTTCGGTTCGACACCGGTCTTGCATGTAACACCCCGTGTTTTCACAAGTGAAAGTCAAAGTCAAGGTCAAAGTCAACAACCGGTTTCGCGCGACGTGACTCGTAGAATTGTCTCTATTATATTTAGATTATGTGGAGTACATGTCGTACATTACAATAATCAAGCCTCACCAATCATATTTCGATCGATCTACGACTGTGAACGATAGGAAGTAACAATGCGATAAAGATAATCAAGCAAGCTAATCAAATCGACACTAAATCGTAACTCGAACTTCGTATTTTATTTGTCAGTTATACGTGTGTGTGTGCCTAACGTGTTACTTGTGCATGTTTATTTTATGTTGTGTATCAATCGAACTCAATCGAACTCGAAGTCTAACTCGAATATGATCGAAACCGAACTCGAATCCCGAATCGAACCGCATAAGAAGTAGTTGGGACTGAAAGTAATTTGAATTAGGAAACCCTATCAAACCGCACGTAAAATCTGAGCCGAATCAACATCGCATCGAGCTCGCCCAAGGTGGTGGCATCCGCACGGATGGCCCATCCGCACGGATGGCCAATCCGCACGGATTGCCAGTCCGCACGGGTGGCCAGCCCGCGCGGATAGCCTACCCGGGTGCGTGCCGTGCGCACGGCTCACTTCCTTTCCCTTTTTGGCATCCTATAAATACACGGGTCACTATCCACTTTTTCCACTTTTGGCAAGTGACGTCCGAACCACACGCATTCTCCACCTTTTTCCAGATTTCTCTCAATCCAGGTAAGATCTTGCACTGATTCTTGTACATCTTTATTCACTACACGATTCTACACACTTCTATCTTTCGAATCTTCAATTTTAACCATGAAATCATCCGGATTTGAGGTAATCATGGGTGACGTCACCATTAAGTTCGTAAGAACTTCATGCTTGGCCTCATTCCACCAAGAATATCTCAGATCCAAACGATTTCTACAAGTTTTACAACGATTCCACCTAGATCTAGACTTTTCTAAGGATAAAAGAGTTGAAAGAAATAAATCTAATGTTCTCTCCTTCTTTTACCCTCAAAACCGGTGCAAATCCGATCAGTCCTAGTGTTTTGCTCGTCAATAGTGATACCCTAGTTCCAGATCTGGAGTTGTACCCTAGACAACTGATTTCGGGGTTAACCGGGACGACCGTTCTGAGTCGCCGGCAGGCCGAGTTAGGGTGGTTCCTAACCGGTCTAGTCACGCGGGTGAGAACACAACTCCAAGTGGTTGCCACGTAATCAGAACGTCTCGATAAACGACAACAGAAACCAAGTGTAGACGAACGGAACAACCGGAGCAGTTGTCCGCACGGACAGGCTACCCGCACGGACTAGCCACCCGTACGGACAAGCTGTGCGCACGGATTACCATCCGCACGCACAGGTCATACGCACGGGTTGCCACCCGTACGGACTACCCTTGGGACCAACTTTCCAAGCGAGGTTTGAGTATCGACGAACGAGCGATCCGGACAGACGACCTCTGAATGGATTACTCATCGGATCATGAGATATTAAGGCCTTAAAATGGAAATCAAACAAACCCCACCCGCACGGTCAAGCCGTGCGCACGGACGGGCTATCCGGACGGATTGACTCTGCTCGCGCGCACAGGCTGTCCGCACGGACTACCACACGCACGGACCGCCGTCCGCGCGGCCGGCTTGAAAGGTAGAAACACTTTGGTGTTTTCTAAATGCTACAACGAAAACTCCAAAGCACAAGCCATCATACACAAACACATCTTAGGAAGAAACAATCCACTAGAACGTTTATCCACCCAAGCAATCTAACCGTACGGGTAAGTCGTCCGCACGTATAACTCGTCCGCACGGGTTGCCACCCGCACGGACAGTCACACGCACGGATGACCAATCCGGATGGAACACCATCCGCACGCATCACCATCCGTACGGATAGGTCATGCGCACGGATGACTTCTACGCACGGATGACTGATCCGCACGATCAGTCCTCCTAACCACTCTCACTTGTACTGTTTTACGCGTCACTTATCGTTACGTTATCGAATCTATTCAGGCTAATCGTACTCGCTGTAAAGCGCTCCCTTCAATCCGTATCGCTGTGAGTATACTCGAACCCTTTTTGCTTTAGCACTTTTGGGTGTTACATACGTTACAACTATTCAAACTACAACTATCACACTACTCAAGCTATTTTAACGCCTAACCATTAACGCATGTTATACGTGGCTTATGAATGCTTGTTTGTTATGTTTACACATGGAATGCTGTCTACCTGCCTTAGCAACGATAGTACTATAGTTTGGACTCAGCACCCGTTTCACGGGGGTTGTTAAGGATCTTTTACTTGCATGGATTACAGTGGTAATCGTGTATTGCGAACTGCCTCGGGCAGTCAACCCGCAGTCATTGGTATCGATGGATCTGTGTCGATAACTAACGTGCTTCATTTCACTATGTGTACGTGCTGGTTATGCGTAAACAAATTCGAACTCTATATGCTATTATCAAACTTGTATGCTCACCTTTACATTTTATGTATTGACATTATTTTAACGTATGTGACAGGTGCCTAGGTTGTTTATATGCTTCTCGGGCTGTGATGAAATCGAAGCTAGGAACTGGAGTCCTAGAAACCAACGAATAATTTAGTTATGTTTAAATCTGAGTTGTCGGAACAGAATATTTGTTTAGTTTTTGTCTGTAATAACTTGTTTGCTATTTGAGACATGGTATGGGACATGTTAACTTAAATTGAATGGTAATGATAGTTGTTATGGAAACTTCTGGACAATCTGTTTCGCTCAGTGCCGCGCCCCGATGATTCCGCCATCGGTTGGGGTGTGACAGATTGGTATCAGAGCCATAACTATAGGAAATTAGGCAAGACTCGACCTAGTCCGGGTCGAAGTCTTAGAGACCTAGACTATAGTTGAGAACCAACAGACCAACTCACGCGCATGCGTAATCTCGTCGCTATCACTCGCTCTTTTTCTAGCACCACACTCGAATTTTCAAGCTTTGAACAAGCAATACGGCCGAGAATAGGTGTGAAAACCGCAAACTCTCGACTAAAGTTGCCTAATCAGCTTGCGTTTTTAGCTACAAACGAGGAGAATTATACCAAAACAGGAGTGAAACCCATATTTTGATGAATAATCTCCTCAACTTTTATCAAAAACAAGGACGGAAGTTGTAAGATGGGGGTGAAACCCTAACCTTGACGACTCGTCCCGCTTTTATACAAAACTCCACCAAAGTTCAATGGACTCCAACGGGCTAAAGACACAACCTAATCAAAGGGAATTGCGCCGACGCCCAAGAATCGAGGCAAGGCATAGTCCTGGAGGTCGTTGTGCAAGGTCCTTGTGAATAGTCAAGCTACTTTGGTTAGTCGAAGTCTATTAGCCATAGACAATTTACCTTCGATCTATCGATCTTTATGAAAGTTTTATGCATTTCTGTACTTGTTAACATTTTGAGATACTATTGGTTTCGACCCAACACTATTGCTTCTGCTGAAACACAAATCTCACTCGGCACACAACAATTTCAGATCGCTCGCGTTACACTGCTTTCGAACACTCGCAAACTCTGAATACTAGGTTTCTGTTTTCTGACTGCCTTAGTGATTAGGAATATATGTGTTTCTTACTATTGTGCTTACACGTTAGGAATATTGTGATTTCGTGCTCTATGTGTTTATGTGATTTTGTGAAATTCTGTGATTTGTGACTATATGCGTTTACATGGTACGTGTTACTGAGCTTTAGTAATCCTAGACGTGTGAGGTGAGATTCGAATACATGTGTTGAGTTCCATGGCGGTGTCTATTGCAGACAATGTCGTCTGGATCCCATCATCGGCTCTCTCGTCAGGAAAAGAGGGACAGACGCCTTGCGTCCATCGTCGCAAAAGCGGTAGCAAAGGCTGTGAGCGGTGGTTGCGAGAATGCCAGCAAGTCATCCGAGGAATCAAGGACTGAAGGTCCCAAAGCTGCTGCGAGACCTTTCAGTTTCAAACAATTCAAGTCATGTGGGCCGAAAGAATTCACAGGCGAAGGAGGTCCCACTGCTCTATTCCACTGGTTTGACTCTATCGAGGTCACTCTGCGACAAAGTGGTTGCCCTGATGATCTTCGAACTCTGAATGCTACCGGCGTCTTTCAGTCCCGTGCTCTGGACTGGTGGACGGCCGAGAGGAACAAGAGAGGGAATGATGCAGCCTACGGTTTGTCGTGGGATGAGCTCAAGGCAGTCATGCTGGAGGAATTCTGCCCTCCTCACGAACGTCAAAAGCTTGAAGATGAATTTTGGCACATACATCAGAAAGATGGAGACAATGCTGGTCTCACTGCTCGCTTCAAACAGCTCAGCATCATCTGTCCTGACCAAGTCAAAACCCCTGAGATGACCATCAAGAAATACATCCGAGCCCTGCCCGACTGCGTTGCTGATTTCGTGCAAGCGGCTAAGACTACCACGATCGAAGAAACCTATCTACTGGCCGCTGAAATCAATGACAAAAGGGTCAAGGCTGGGATGTGGGATAAGACCTCCAAGCACCTACATCAAGCCACTGCTGCTACACCAACTGCTGAACCCACGTCCTCAGGCAACAAGAGAAAGAACAACTCCACCAACAAGAACTGTGCAATTTCTGCTGCACCAATCCAAACGGTACCTGCTCAACAGCGTCAAGTAGTGGCGCCTGTGGCCAATGCACCGCCTGCAAAGCGTGCGTATACCGGACCACACCCACTCTGCCCTACTTGCACCTATCATCACCCAACTGCTATTCAATGCCGCTACTGTGCTCATTGCAACGTCTACGGCCACTTTACTGCCAACTGCCGCATTCGTCAAGCTCCTGCCAATCAAGCTCTACTCACTGCCCCACAGGGTCAACAAGCGCCTCCGGCACCCGCAGTCAAAGCCAGAGCATGCTTCACATGTGGCGACCCGAATCATTTCGCCAACATGTGCCCGAACAGAGTGGTGAAGCAAGAACCCCAGCAGCAACAGCAGCAACCGCAGCAACAGCAACAGCAGCAGCAACAGGCCGCACGTGCCAGAACTTTCAATCTCAACGTGCGTCAAGCCCAGGCCGACAACAACGTGGTCAATGGTACGTTCCTTGTGAATGGTATTTATGCTTCATGTTTGTTTGATACTGGAGCCGATAATTGCTTTGTGTCACTCGAATTTGAGAAACTCCTTAGTCGTAAGCGCTCTCGACTCTCCTCTGCATTCGAAGTTGAAGTCGCTACCGGAAGAACCATCGCTGTAAACTCTGTCATTCGTGATTGCACACTCGAGCTCAACAATCACATCTTCCCAATCGATCTTATCCCAATGCAGCTAGGAAGCTTTGATGTCATAGTAGGCATGGACTTTCTTCGCGAAAACCATGCCGAAGTTGTGTGCTTCGATAAAATGATTCGTTTTTCCCTCGCCAACGGGGATTCTTTGTGCGTCTATGGAGATACTACTTCGAAGGGTCTCAAACTTATATCATGCCTACAAGCCAGCAAGTATCTCCGTAAGGAGTACAGGGCCTTCTTGGCTCATGTCGTAGCAGCGGAGAAGGAAAAGAAAGAGAAGAAGAAAGTGAAGGACGTTCCAGTGGTTCGAGAATTTCCTCAAGTCTTTCCCGAGGATCTTCCCGGACTACCTCCAAAGCGTGATATCGATTTTCGCATCGACCTTATTCCTGGAGCGAACCCTATTGCCAGAGCTCCCTACCGACTTGCGCCGTCCGAAATGCGCGAACTCTCAACCCAACTCCAAGAATTGCTTGAAAAAGGCTTTATTCGCCCGAGTACCTCTCCGTGGGGCGCACCAGTCCTTTTCGTCAAAAAGAAGGATGGGATGTTCCGGATGTGCATCGATTACCGGGAATTGAATAAGTTGACTATCAAGAATCGCTATCCTCTGCCTCGAATCGACGATTTGTTTGATCAACTACAGGGCGCTACGTGTTTCTCGAAGATCGACCTGCGTTCCGGATATCATCAGCTACGTATACAGGAGGAGGATATTCCCAAAACAGCGTTTCGCACTCGTTACGGCCATTATGAATTCGTTGTCATGCCTTTTGGCCTAACCAATGCACCAGCCGTTTTCATGGATCTGATGAATCGAGTGTGTAAACCGTATCTTGACCGTTTCGTCATCGTGTTTATCGACGATGTCTTGATCTATTCCAAAACGAGATCCGAACACGCGCAGCACCTACGTTTGGTTCTCGAGTTACTTCAGGGAAACCAACTCTACGCCAAATTCTCCAAGTGCGAATTTTGGCTGGGGGAGGTTCAATTTCTGGGTCACATCGTAAATAGTCAGGGCATTCACGTCGATCCTGCGAAGATTGAAGCTGTTAAGAGCTGGGTTACGCCTAAGAACCCGACCGAAGTCCGTTCTTTTCTCGGACTGGCGGGCTATTATCGACGATTCATCGAAGGATTCTCGAAGATTGCTGTACCACTCACTTCTCTCACTCATAAAGACCAGCCCTTTTTCTGGGGAACCAAACAAGAGTCTGCCTTTCGAACCCTCAAATACATGCTTTGCAATGCTCCTGTTCTCACGCTGCCCGACGGAAACGATAATTTCATTGTCTACTGTGATGCTTCCAATCTTGGTCTCGGTTGTGTCTTAATGCAACGAGACAAAGTTATTGCTTACGCATCCCGTCAGCTCAAAATCCACGAAAAGAACTATACAACCCACGACCTCGAACTAGGCGCAGTTGTCTTTGCATTAAAGATTTGGCGACACTACCTGTATGGTACCAAGTGTACGATCTTCACCGATCATAAGAGCCTACAGCACATTTTTAATCAGAGGGAACTAAATATGCGTCAACGCCGATGGGTAGAACTTCTCAACGATTACGACTGCGAGATTCGTTATCACCCAGGCAAAGCAAATGTTGTTGCCGACGCGCTTAGCAGACGGAGTTATCTGCTTAGCACTCGAAATGTTCAAGCCCAGCATAATCTCGAAGCTCTTATTCGCGACGCCCAGCATGCATGTTTCAACGAGCGCACCTTGAAGAAAGAAAGAATCTACCACGACGGAGCCCAACTTGTGAGCAAATCGAACGGGATATTCCACTTCTTAGACAAAATCTGGATTCCCAAGCGAACCAACCTGCGACAAATCATCATGGACGAGGCCCACAAATCCCGATACTCTATTCATCCCGGAGCTGACAAAATGTACCATGACCTTCGATATAGGTACTGGTGGCCGGGCATGAAACGGGATATCGCTCTCTACGTCGGAAGATGCTTAACCTGTGCTAGAGTCAAGGCCGAACATCAACGACCCTCTGGCTTGCTCGAACAACCTCCAATCCCCATGTGGAAGTGGGAGAGCATAGCTATGGATTTCGTAACCAAGCTTCCAACCACGTCATCAGGTCACGACAGCATTTGGGTTATCATTGACCGTTTGACCAAATCAGCCCACTTTCTGCCAATACGAGAAGACTACAAGGTGGAACGATTAGCCCGAATCTACACCGATGAGATCATTTGTCGACATGGTACGCCTCGTGACATCATCTCTGACCGTGATGCTCGATTCACTTCGCGGTTGTGGGGAACATTTCAAACAGCACTAGGTACGACGCTTAATCTAAGTACCGCGTTCCACCCACAAACTGACGGTCAGAGCGAGAGAACGATTCGTACGCTTGAAGACATGCTCCGCTCATGTGTTCTAGATTTTGGTGGTAATTGGGATAGACACCTTCCGTTAGTCGAATTCTCGTACAACAACAGCTACCAGGCTAGTATTCAGATGGCTCCTTTCGAAGCCTTATACGGAAGAAGATGTCGATCGCCTATTGTGTGGCACGAGATCGGTCACTCGCAACTAACCGGTCCGGAACTACTACAAGAAACGACAGACAAAATCTTCCAAATTCGGGACAACCTAGCGAAGGCTCGAGATAGACAGAAGCTTCTTGCCGATAAAAAGCGCAAGCACCGCGAGTATGGCATTGGTGACTACGTACTCCTAAAGGTATCACCTTGGAGGGGTGTAGTCCGATTTGGCAAAAAGGGGAAGCTAGCGCCTCGGTATGTGGGACCTTTTAAGATTCTGGAAAGGATCGGAAAAGTCGCCTACAGACTCGAATTACCGGAAGAACTTAACAATGTCCATCCGATCTTCCACGTGTCAAACCTCAGAAAGACCATCTACGAACCAGCCAAACATGTTCCTCTAGACGATCTACGAGTGAACGAAACGTTGCACTTCGTGGAAAAACCTGTCGAAATCATGGATCGCCAAACCAAGGAACTCAGGCGCTCACGCATTCCCATTGTGAAAGTCCGGTGGGAAGGCAAACAAGGCGCGGAGTTCACTTGGGAACTCGAAAGCGACATGAAGGCAAAGTATCCACAGCTGTTTAACGAAGAAGCAACGTCCAACTAAAACAGCGAGTATTCGAGAGAGATTTCAGAGAATTTGAAATATGATAATATGTATGGAAGCCAACAGAAGCCGCCAAAGTTAATAAAGATTGAATTTTTTTTTTATAAATAGGATCACGTCTGTTAGTGCATTATGTCTATCGCCTCCGTCAATCTTAACCGTAGCAGAAATGGGGAGTTAGAGTGTTAGAGTCAAGACTTTTGCTCATTTGTGACATTAGAGGAGATCTTGTAGAGAGAGAAAGTCTCTCTATGTGATTCCGGAGCTTTGTGCTCGTCATCTTTTCAATAGAATCACGGTTCTAGTGCGATATCGTGTGTTCGATCACGTACGTTCACGGATTCCACACGTTGAACGTGTTGTCACGCAATCGAATCGGAGACGAATCCGGACCTACAATAATTCGAACTTCTTCCCAATGATATCCAAAATCGGCCGATTCTAACCAACGGACTCTCACATATGATTCACGAACTAGTTACAGCTCCAGCTTAATTTCGGGACGAAATTTCCTAAACAAGGGGAGGCTGTAACACCCCGTGTTTTCACAAGTGAAAGTCAAAGTCAAGGTCAAAGTCAACAACCGGTTTCGCGCGACGTGACTCGTAGAATTGTCTCTATTATATTTAGATTATGTGGAGTACATGTCGTACATTACAATAATCAAGCCTCACCAATCATATTTCGATCGATCTACGACTGTGAACGATAGGAAGTAACAATGCGATAAAGATAATCAAGCAAGCTAATCAAATCGACACTAAATCGTAACTCGAACTTCGTATTTTATTTGTCAGTTATACGTGTGTGTGTGCCTAACGTGTTACTTGTGCATGTTTATTTTATGTTGTGTATCAATCGAACTCAATCGAACTCGAAGTCTAACTCGAATATGATCGAAACCGAACTCGAATCCCGAATCGAACCGCATAAGAAGTAGTTGGGACTGAAAGTAATTTGAATTAGGAAACCCTATCAAACCGCACGTAAAATCTGAGCCGAATCAACATCGCATCGAGCTCGCCCAAGGTGGTGGCATCCGCACGGATGGCCCATCCGCATGGATGGCCAATCCGCACGGATTGCCAGTCCGCACGGGTGGCCAGCCCGCGCGGATAGCCTACCCGGGTGCGTGCCGTGCGCACGGCTCACTTCCTTTCCCTTTTTGGCATCCTATAAATACACGGGTCACTATCCACTTTTTCCACTTTTGGCAAGTGACGTCCGAACCACACGCATTCTCCACCTTTTTCCAGATTTCTCTCAATCCAGGTAAGATCTTGCACTGATTCTTGTACATCTTTATTCACTACACGATTCTACACACTTCTATCTTTCGAATCTTCAATTTTAACCATGAAATCATCCGGATTTGAGGTAATCATGGGTGACGTCACCATTAAGTTCGTAAGAACTTCATGCTTGGCCTCATTCCACCAAGAATATCTCAGATCCAAACGATTTCTACAAGTTTTACAACGATTCCACCTAGATCTAGACTTTTCTAAGGATAAAAGAGTTGAAAGAAATAAATCTAATGTTCTCTCCTTCTTTTACCCTCAAAACCGGTGCAAATCCGATCAGTCCTAGTGTTTTGCTCGTCAATAGTGATACCCTAGTTCCAGATCTGGAGTTGTACCCTAGACAACTGATTTCGGGGTTAACCGGGACGACCGTTCTGAGTCGCCGGCAGGCCGAGTTAGGGTGGTTCCTAACCGGTCTAGTCACGCGGGTGAGAACACAACTCCAAGTGGTTGCCACGTAATCAGAACGTCTCGATAAACGACAACAGAAACCAAGTGTAGACGAACGGAACAACCGGAGCAGTTGTCCGCACGGACAGGCTACCCGCACGGACTAGCCACCCGTACGGACAAGCTGTGCGCACGGATTACCATCCGCACGCACAGGTCATACGCACGGGTTGCCACCCGTACGGACTACCCTTGGGACCAACTTTCCAAGCGAGGTTTGAGTATCGACGAACGAGCGATCCGGACAGACGACCTCTGAATGGATTACTCATCGGATCATGAGATATTAAGGCCTTAAAATGGAAATCAAACAAACCCCACCCGCACGGTCAAGCCGTGCGCACGGACGGGCTATCCGGACGGATTGACTCTGCTCGCGCGCACAGGCTGTCCGCACGGACTACCACACGCACGGACCGCCGTCCGCGCGGCCGGCTTGAAAGGTAGAAACACTTTGGTGTTTTCTAAATGCTACAACGAAAACTCCAAAGCACAAGCCATCATACACAAACACATCTTAGGAAGAAACAATCCACTAGAACGTTTATCCACCCAAGCAATCTAACCGTACGGGTAAGTCGTCCGCACGTATAACTCGTCCGCACGGGTTGCCACCCGCACGGACAGTCACACGCACGGATGACCAATCCGGATGGAACACCATCCGCACGCATCACCATCCGTACGGATAGGTCATGCGCACGGATGACTTCTACGCACGGATGACTGATCCGCACGATCAGTCCTCCTAACCACTCTCACTTGTACTGTTTTACGCGTCACTTATCGTTACGTTATCGAATCTATTCAGGCTAATCGTACTCGCTGTAAAGCGCTCCCTTCAATCCGTATCGCTGTGAGTATACTCGAACCCTTTTTGCTTTAGCACTTTTGGGTGTTACATACGTTACAACTATTCAAACTACAACTATCACACTACTCAAGCTATTTTAACGCCTAACCATTAACGCATGTTATACGTGGCTTATGAATGCTTGTTTGTTATGTTTACACATGGAATGCTGTCTACCTGCCTTAGCAACGATAGTACTATAGTTTGGACTCAGCACCCGTTTCACGGGGGTTGTTAAGGATCTTTTACTTGCATGGATTACAGTGGTAATCGTGTATTGCGAACTGCCTCGGGCAGTCAACCCGCAGTCATTGGTATCGATGGATCTGTGTCGATAACTAACGTGCTTCATTTCACTATGTGTACGTGCTGGTTATGCGTAAACAAATTCGAACTCTATATGCTATTATCAAACTTGTATGCTCACCTTTACATTTTATGTATTGACATTATTTTAACGTATGTGACAGGTGCCTAGGTTGTTTATATGCTTCTCGGGCTGTGATGAAATCGAAGCTAGGAACTGGAGTCCTAGAAACCAACGAATAATTTAGTTATGTTTAAATCTGAGTTGTCGGAACAGAATATTTGTTTAGTTTTTGTCTGTAATAACTTGTTTGCTATTTGAGACATGGTATGGGACATGTTAACTTAAATTGAATGGTAATGATAGTTGTTATGGAAACTTCTGGACAATCTGTTTCGCTCAGTGCCGCGCCCCGATGATTCCGCCATCGGTTGGGGTGTGACATTGCACCATACCTGTATTTATTGATTTTTACCTTCAAATACCATATCGTATTGTACCGAGCATTTTCGGTGCCGGCACCTAATTTCGATGATTTTCCGGATCGGTACTTTCGGTGCCGTTACCGGTACCGAGCTCATCCATATTTTAACGTGTTAGCACCGTAATAACTGAACTGAAAACAACCGAATTTCCAACGTGTAGGACGTGTGGGTCCTATTATTATATATTAGGTTATTTAAAATCGTTTTTTAGAACGGAGTGACTATCCTTACCACATTATTTTTATTTATGTTTTGATATTCAGTATCTGCCTGCCGTTGCTAACACGCATTTTGCAGTCATTGGGTCCCCGCCGCAACGCGCGGGCGGAAAATCAACTAGTTATATTAAAATTAAAAAAAAAAACAAGTTACAATTCACGTCATCACTCGACATTAGCATCAAATAAAAGAGAAAAAAGAAACAAAAATCTACATCACCACGGTTACCTATGAAATGGATGAAAAAACCCTTAATTTTAATAAAAAATGAATATTGAGTGAAATGATTGGAACACATTTGAAACTTGAGTGACCTAATTGGAACGCTTTAAAAACTTGGTTAATATTCTACAAAGTTACTTTTTTTTTTCTTGGAAAAAAGACTTTATCAGTCAAAATGTATTCATTTTAGTAGTTAGTATTTAGTTTTCTTTTCTTTTCTTTTTTTTTTTAAGAAGAAGAACGTGAGGGAAAGAGAAAGGCAATGCGTGTTTGTTGATGAAAGGCTTTTGTAAAAGGGACGTATCTGAGATATTTTTTTGAGTTAATTACTGTTTTCGTCCCTGAGGTTTGTCAAAAATAACGGTTTCAGTCCATTAGTTTAAAAATTGCCATTTCAGTCCATTAGTTTCATTTTCGTAACCATTTCAGTCCACTAACTTAACTCCATCCATTTATTTTGTTAACTTTGAGTTAACTAACTAATTCAGGGACGGTTTGCGTCAGTTTTAGAAACACAGGGACTTAAGTGTAAATTCTAAAACATAAAAAAAAAAAAATAGTAAATTCCAAAAAATCAAAAAAATTCCAAAAAACCAAAAAATTCCAAAAAATTCTAAAAAATAATAAAAATTCTAAAAAATCATAAATCATAAAAATTCTAAAAAATCATAAATCATAAAAATTCTAAAAAATCCAAAAATTCCGTTTCGGCGCGAACTATTTCGAACCCGAACCGTTTCGAGCTGAACCGTCCGTACCGTTTCGACCCGAACCGTTTCGAGCTGAAACGTTTCGACCCGAACCGTGCCGTATCGAACCGAACCGTTTCGAGCTGAACCGTTTCGAACCGAACCGTTTCGAGCTGTACCGTTTCGAACCGTACCGTTTCGATGCGAACCGTTTCGAACCGAACCCTTTGAACCCGAACCGTTTCGACCCGAACCGTTTCGACGCGAACCGTTTCGAAGCCGAACCGTTTCGGTTCGATACGGCACGGTTCGATACGGCACGGTTCGGCTCGAAACGGTACGGCTCGAAACGGTTCGGTTCGAAACGGTTCGGGTCGAAACGGTTCGGGTCGAAACGGTTCAGCTCGAAACGGTTTGGGTCGAAACGGTACGGACGGTTCAGCTCGAAACGGTTCGGGTCGAAACGGTTCAGGTCGAAACGGTTCAGCTCGAAACGGTTTGGGTCGAAACGGTACGGACGGTTCAGCTCGAAACGGTTCGGGTCGAAACAGTTCGCGCCGAAACGGATTTTTTGGATTTTTTAGAATTTTTATGATTTTTTAGAATTTTTTGGAATTTGTTTGGTTTTTTGGAATTTTTTTTATTTTTTGGAATTTACTATTTTTTTTGTTTTAATGTTTTAGAGTTTACACTTAAGTCCCTGTGTTTCTAAAACTGACGCAAACCGTCCCTGAATTAGTTAGTTAACTCAAAGTTAACAAAATAAATGGATGGAGTTAAGTTAGTGGACTGAAATGGTTACGAAAATGAAACTAATGGACTGAAATGGCAATTTTTAAACTAATGGACTGAAACCGTTATTTTTGACAAACCTCAGAGACGAAAACAGTAATTAACTCTATTTTTTTTGTTGTAAAAGGCAAAACCCGAGAATAAATTATATAGATATGATTTTAGAGCATCCATAATCGATGTCTAGATGTTTATATAATCTATAATAAAATTGATTTTGTGTTGAATTTTTTTTTTCTTTAACATGCATCATAAATATATGTTAAGGCTATGGGGTGTAAGGCTTTATGGGGCGCCACCCCCTTGCCACACAAGCATGCATAGCGCCGAGCACCACACCCCCGCCGCCATTGAAGGGGCGCCATTGAAGGCCCGCTACCACCATGGCGAGCTGCAACGCGGGTTCAGGTGGGGCCACATAGTTTTTGACCAATCAAAGATTTTTTTTTTTTTAATTTTGTTTAATATGGGCTCCATCCACACGCTCCAAATTAAAGGGGGGCTCCATCGCTGACGGGGATCCTACGTGGCACCTATAAAGCCCCATGGGGCTCCATCCACACCCCATAGCGTAAGTGAACCTTTAGCACTAAAATTAATACATTATCAAAAATGAAACTTTAGTTGTTTTATGCAATAAATGTAAATCAGAAAATCGGTTAAAAAAATGTAATAAAGTTAATATCTATTGTAGTATCGAAGTATAGGAATCTAGATTGGAGAGAATGGTGTAATTTTCCTTTGTATATGTTGTAGTGTCTTGGCGTGGTTCTGCGGTTTTTGGCCAGGCCGGCCGGTCGTTTAATAAAATTTACCTTTCAAAAAAAAGTTATGTATATAAAATATTTAAAATTAAAAAGAATTATAAAACGAAATTAATGATTTTACTATTACTAATAATCCTTTAAAATGTTAAAATAATTAAAAAGAAACAACTAACTATTTACCCTTTGTTCAAGACGTCCATTACATAATACAGTAAAAACTAGTATTTAACCCTCGCATTGCGGGGTGGTGTAACCATACTAAGTAGTAAGCAAATGACGATCAAAACCGGTATAAATCTTAAAAAAAAACCATGACTTTATACCACCACATGATGTAAAACACAGACAAAGACATACGTGAACTTATACTGCGACCCGACATAAAGCAAAGACTACTCAAACTTATACCGACGTATATTATAAAATCGAGTGGGTCGAGCCGAGTAAGCCATAGCTGCAAAAGAAGTTCAAGTAGCAGCCCTCCATCATCACCAACTAAAACCCTCAACAAAGAGAGAGCAGAAATCTCGACAAACCCAGATATGAGTTCATAAACTTTCTAGTTTCTACTCCTTATGGGATTTGCATATTCTCGTATCGGTTTCCTAGCTCATTTTTATAAATTCACCTTTCTATTATATAACAGTTTACATAAAACCATGGAGCTGAATAAGATCAAATAAAAAAAAAGATATTGAAGTCAAAATGGCATCATACAACTTTTATAGATAACAGTTTTTACCTCAATTGGAATTCACTTCCATACGAAGGTTGGACTTATACATGATGCATATTTACATATACATATGCGGGGGATTCATTAGTTATATATCATGTTAGATGATAGAAAAATGTTTTCTCACATAACCACGAGTCTATGTAAAACCGAGAAAAAAATAACTAAGTCGATCTCTGACTCGTACGTTGTGACAGACCTATCAAACGGGGAAAAATAGACGCGTTGCGACGTACATGTCAAACTGGAAAAAAATAGATGAAAAAACGTTGAACCTCACACGCACGTTGCGGCGTATTAATTCGGAAATTTAGAACGACACGTTAAACGGAGAACTTATGAAAGTTGAAAAGTATAAAAGTGACTAAAGTTTAAAGTGAAAAAAGTGTTGAGATTAAATTGTAAAAGATGAAAAGCTTTGGGTTGAAAGTAAAAAAATTAAAGGGGTTAAATTGCAAAAGATGAAAACTTTTGAATTAGAAGTGAAAAACCAAATTAATCAAATGGGTTAAAATACCAAAGATTGAAACTTTATACTTAATTTGCCAAAGATTGAAACTTTAGAGTTAAAAAAGAAATCAATTAAAAAAAAGAGGTAAATAGATTTAGTTAAATTGATGTTTAATATTATTATTAATTATTATTATTATTTTATTTAATAAAATAGATAAATAAAAAAATAAGGGTGAGAAATTACCAGAGAATGACACGTGTCTAAAAAGAATTTTTGTTTATTAGTATAGAAAGATTAGGTTTCTCTATATCTATCTAACCATTAAACAGCATCATCACCGCAATAGGCCGGTTGGCGCATGGTCGCCGGAAAAGTTGTGGCTTAAATCGATTTAGGGGCTGTTTGTTTACCTCTTATCGAGACTCTTAATGGTTCAGACCTCTTACTGGTTCAGCACTTAATGGTTCAGACTGTTTGTTTCACGAGCAGATATCTGAATGGTTCAGACATTTGCCTCTGAATGGTTAAGATTTATACAGAGTCTGAATGGTTAAGACCTCTAAACTGAATTGGTCAGACATTTGCCTCTGAACGGTTAAGCATTATACAGGCTTTTAATGGTTCAGACCTCTTACTGGTTCAACACTTAATGGTTCAGCACTTAACCATTCAGATATTGTCAAACAGCCCCTTAGCGAGCATGTAGGTCAAAACACAATATTATAAATATTATAAATATTGCAAATTGTTGTGGTTCAAAACTTCCAGTAAACTAATATAATAAGTATCAAAATTGAGTCTAATTAAAAACCCCAAATTGACTTTTAACAGTAACAACCGGATTCGCAAATGTGTTTTTAATTGTGGGTAGCGGTCACGTCTTAAATCTAGTCAACATTTATGCTCCTCAGAGTACAGCGGCTAAACGAGACCTTTGGGAAGTTATATCGGATGTTATTGACCCGGCAGTTGGAGAGTGGGTGCTCGCAGGAGACTTCAATGCAGTTCGGTCGGAGGACGAAAGAAAGCGCTCCAAGTTTAAAGTGGTATGTGCTAATAATTTTAACAAATTTATTTTTAGCAACGACTTGTTGGAATACCCTATGCAAGGAAGAAGGTTTACGTGTGTCAGAGACAACGGGAGAAAACTCAGTAAATTAGACAGGTTCCTGGTTTGTCCGGCTTTTTTTAACAGATGGCCAGCCGCTTGTGTGAGAGTTATTCAAGGATATAAGTCTGATCATTGCCCTATCTTACTGGAGTTGGTGGATCTTAATTTTGGGCCGCGCCCATTTAGGATTTTCAATTCTTGGATTGGCAGGGAGGGTTTTGAGGAGGCGGTGAGGGGTGCTTTGGAAGGTTTCATTCCATTTGATCCGCCGGATTTGTGTCTGTCGCAGAAATTTGCCTCCATTAGAAACTCTATCAAAAACTGGAGAGACGCTTTCCTTCGTAAAGAAAGGGATAGCGAAATTGTGGCCCTTGCCGAGTTGGAGGATTTGGAGTTGGAATTAGAAAACAGGGGTCTTACTGAAGAGGAGGAATGGGTTATGGCCGAGAATAAGTATTAGACTATGTCTGTTTAGATTATTAAAGTTTATATTGTCTAGGGTACCAAAGTGTAACTAGTTTTCTTATATATTTGGTTGTAATCTTTTATTATGATAATAACAAAAACCACGTTCCTATTCTGATTTGGTATCAGAGCGATACCAATTCCTGATCCCTGAATCATCGATCCTTCTTCTCCAACCCTAATAAACCCTACTCCAAAAATTCAGCCGTCACATAAAATTCTGGCTGCTAACCCTAACAGTTAAAAACTTACGTCCTGCAGAAACTCAGCAGCACCTGCAAAAACTCATTGGCGCCAAAATTATTCAACAATTATTCCAGGTAAACCAACATCAGATTTCATGGCAGCGATAATCTCTTTTTCACACCAGGAGAAAACTGTTCATAACTCTCATAAATTCTCCTTCAGTCTCAAACCTAACAACTATGGCTATTGGCGCTCTATGATTGAATCTTTTCTCACCTCTCATAATCTTTTTGGTTATGTGGATGGAACAATACAATGCCCTGAACAGAAAGTCACTAACGAATCTGTAACTACCGACAATCCAAGCTACACCCCGTGGATCTCAAACGATGCTCATATTCGTATGCTTATAATCTCTACTGTGTCTGAAGATTCCTATCAACATATTCAGGGCAAAACATCACGTGAGGTATGGTTGTCTCTTGAACGAGCTTATGCGCCCGTTACATCTTCTCATGAGTTTACTCTCAAAAATCAACTTCTTAGAATCACCATGAAAGGTGATGAAAAACCAGCTGATTACCTTAGCAGGGCTCAAGAGTATGCCACTGCTCTTGCTAATATTGGAGAACCAATGAAGGACAAGGATTTAGTAATGCTAACTCTTGTAGGGCTTCGAGAGGAATACAATGGTCTTAAGGCTAATTTACTGGCTCGTTCACCTCCTGTTAGTTTTCATGAACTACATGGTCTTTTGAGTGATCATGACTATGTTATTACAAAGATTTTGGCCACCACTCCACAAGCTTTCGTGGCTAATGCTGCTCCAACACCACAGCCACTCACGGCTGTTGCATCCTCGACCCCACAGCCGAATCTTGATCAGCTTCAGCAACAACTTCAAAACATTCAACTTATGGCCTCGCAATTGGGTTATCAACTAAACCCTATTTCTTCCCCACGGCCTCAAGCATACTATGGTTCTCGGTCCTATAATAATAACCGAGGTGGTCGGGGATCTCGCGGTTCCTCTCGTGGCAACTCACGTGGTGGTTTCAACAATCGTCCTCGGGATAATAGTGGCACGCGACAATTTTCTTGGGCTTCAACCCAAAACACGGTTTATGGCCATTGTAACAGATGTGGAATAGGTCATCTACCTTCTCAGTGCCCAAATCAGCAGAACCAGTCTCATCCTGCACCACAGGCCAATTTTGCTACATACTCAGAGGCTGGCTCGTCTTCTGGAACTGCTTGGAAACCTGATACTGGTGCAAATCATCATGCCACTCCAGACCTATCTAACGTGGACAACTCTGAAGCCTACTACGATAACGATTCTTTACTTGTTGGTAACGGTAATTCTGTACCCATTTGTCACATTGGCTCATCCAAAATATACTCACCAAACAAAACGTTTACCCTATCTGACATTCTCCATGTTCCTGAACTAAAACAAAACCTTTTATCCGTTAAAAATTTTTGCCTTGACAACAATGTTTTCTTTGAATTTCACTCTTCTTTTTTTGTTGTGAAGGACGAGTCTACACGAGCTACCCTCCTCACGGGCCCCAGTGAACAGGGTTTGTACTCCATTCGTCTTCCGCAACTCAAGTCTCTTCCCAAGGTTGCCTTTACCGCTGTCAAAGCTTCTTCAAACATTTGGCATCAACGCTTAGGACATCCTCATGCTCAAGTTTTCCGTTCAATTATTTCATATTGTTCTTTACCTGTTTCAGACAAATTATCAAATAACTTGTGTTCTTCTTGTCAATTGGGAAAATCCTCAAAGTTGTCTTTACCTGATTCTACTTTTCGTAGCAATAATATTTTGGATCTTGTTTATTGTGATGTTTGGGGCCCTTCTCCCACACCATCTCTTGATGGTCACCGTTATTTTCTTTTATGTGTTGACCATTGTACCCGTTATATGTGGATTTATTCTCTGAATCAAAAATCTGATGTATACACTATTTTAACAAACTTTATTACAATGACTGAACGCCAATTTAACACCAAGTTAAAATGTATCCAATCAGACTGGGGGGGAGAATTTCGGCCTCTCGCCAATCTTTGTCGCAACCTTGGCATCATCCATAGACGGTCTTGTCCTCACACCAGTGAGCAAAATGGCTTCGTTGAACGGCGTCATCGTCATGTTGTGGAAACAGGACTAACTCTCTTGGCTCAGTCCAGCCTTCCTCAACGCTTCTGGCACTTTGCCTTTGAAACAGCGGTTTACTTAATCAATCGGTTCCCCTCTCGTGTCTCCTCAAACAAATCTCCCTTTGAACATGTTTTCAAACGAAAACCTGATTACTCATTTCTACGAGTTTTTGGCTGTCAATGCTTTCCTTACCTTCGTCCATACAACCGTCACAAAATTGAGTTCCGTTCAACTCCTTGTATTTTCCTCGGTTACAGCCCCACCCACCATGGTTATCGATGCTTTGATCCCTCTAATGAACGGGTCTACATTGTTAGACATGTTCGCTTCAACGAACATGTCTTTCCTTATCAGCCCTCACCCAATATTCCTTCCCCACCACAATCTACACCCCCTTACATCTCTATCTTTCCTCATCCACCACCTGGCTTCCCACCGGAACCTCCACAATCGCCTCCACCAACACCGCCATCATCACTTCCTCAATCACCTCCATCACCACCTGTTCCACCCACACCACCTAACCCTGATGCCCCTCCACCCGAGAATATTCCTTCACCGCCACCAGCCCCTCGACCTCGACCATCTAACCTTCGCCCTAATCCCAAACAACCTGACCGATATAACCCGGCCGCTTATACTGCCACCGCTTCCCCATCTCTTCCTCTTGAACCTACTAGCTTTACCGTTGCTAACAAGTCTATAGAATGGCGCCAAGCTATGGCTGATGAGTTGTCTGCACTTCATAGGAATGGCACGTGGACACTTGTGCCCCCTGTCCCTAATGCTAATATTGTTGATTGTAAATGGATTTACAGGTTAAAAACTGATGAACATGGCAAGATTAGCAGGTACAAAGCCCGTCTTGTTGCTAAGGGTTTTCATCAACAACATGGCGTGGATTATCATGAGACTTTCAGCCCAGTAATCAAGCCTGCCACTATTCGCACCGTCTTATCTCTGGCCGTCACGAACAAATGGCCTCTCAGACAGTTGGATATTCAGACTGCTTTTCTCCACGGTGATCTTCAAGAAACTGTCTACATGCGCCAACCTCCAGGTTTCATTGATCCAACTAAACCTGATCATGTCTGCTTATTACACAAATCACTATATGGGCTCAAACAAGCTCCCCGTGCATGGTTCACAAAATTGTCTACTGCCCTTCATCAGTTGGGGTTTAATGGGTCTAAGACAGACCCTTCACTTTTCATCCTCAACCATTCGGGCTCTCTTGTCTATCTTCTGGTGTATGTTGATGACATCATCATCACTGGTAACAACTCCATTACTGTCGCCACCATTATTGAACGTCTCAATTCTCTCTTTGCACTTAAAGATATGGGGCAGTTACATTATTTTTTGGGGGTTGAGGTTGTCCATCGGGGTTCTGACTTGGTTCTTTCACAACGGAAATATGTTAGAGAAATCTTACATCGAGCTGGTCTTGCAGACTGCAAACCAATTTCTACTCCCATGCATACCTCTCACGTCTTATTACCAGATGATAGCCCATTACTCGATGATCCTTCTCGCTATAGACAAACGGTCGGGGCTCTTCAGTATGCTACTCTTTCTCGTCCTGACATTGCATTTGCAGTTAATAAAGTCTGCCAGTTCATGCATGCCCCCACTGAAAACCACTGGGCCGGAGTCAAACGCATCTTACGTTATCTCAAGGGCACGCTCAATTTGGGTTTATGGATTCGTCACAATACGGGGTATCAGCTTCAAGCCTTTTCTGATTCTCATTGGAACACTAATCTTCAAGCCTTCTCTGACTCTGACTGGGCTGGTTGCCCGATCGATCGTCGATCCACGGGGGGATATGCTATCTACTTAGGCTCGAATCTTATTTCATGGTCTGCTCGCAAGCAGAGAACTGTCTCTCGATCCTCAACAGAGTCCGAGTATAAGGCTATTGCAGATACTGTTGCAGAGTTGATTTGGTTGAAGTCTCTTCTTCATGAACTTGGATTGGATAGGATAGCACGGCACCAACACTTTGGTGTGATAATCTTGGCGCAACATATCTCACAGCTAATCCAGTTTTTCATGCTCGCACCAAGCACGTTGAAGTTGACTATCACTTTGTTCGTGAACAAGTTACTCAGGGAAAACTAAATGTCAAGTTCATTTCTACTGACGACCAAATTGTTGATATCTTTACAAAGTCCTTGTCTTCTCAGAAGTTTGAGTTTCTACGATCCAAGTTGCAGATTGCTAACCGCCCTGAACTTGCGGGGGAATATTAGACTATGTCTGTTTAGATTATTAAAGTTCATATTGTCTAGGGTACCAAAGTGTAACTAGTTTTCTTATATATTTGGTTGTAATCTTTTATTATGATAATAACAAAAACCACGTTCCTATTCTGATTATAAGAAAGTCATTAATGAGACGGAATCTAGAAGAAATGCGGACCTTTTGCAAAGATCTCGGGTTAAGTGGGCTTTTGGGGGGGGGGGGGACGAAAACTCGAAGTTCTTCCATGCTCTCATCAACAACCGGAAATCCGTGAACTCTATCCATGGGCTTAACGTCAATGGAGAGTGGTGCACGAAACCTTCCCTTATTAAAAAGGAAATCTTCGCGTTTTTTCGTGATAGATTTAAAGAGGATTCGTCTATTTGGCCCGAATTGGTGGACATTGATTTCAAAAAATTATCGGAGTCGGAAGGTAATCTTTTGGTGGAGACGTTTTCGGCCTCGGAGATCAAAGAAGCGGTGGTTCAATGCGGGGACGATCGGGCGCCGGGCCCGGACGGTATGACCTTCAAGTTTGTTAAGCATTTTTGGGACCTTTTTGAAGATGACTTCGCTCGGATTTTCGCGAGGTTCCACGAAACGGGGGAAATTACTGTTGGAAGTGGTTCGTCGTTTATCGCCCTAATCCCCAAGGTAAAGGATCCGGTCTCGCTTGGTAATTTTAGACCTATTAATTTGGTCGGAGTTACTAGCAAAGTGATTTCGAAGGTCATTGCAAACCGAATGAGAAAAGTTTTGGATGGAGTGATTTCGGAGTCTCAATCGGCGTTCTTATCGGGGAGATACATTTTAGATGGGCCTCTCATAGTTAACGAGCTCATCACTTGGATAAAAAAGTCCAAAAAACGTGCCTTTTTATTCAAAATTGATTTCGATAAGGCTTATGACAACGTTAGATGGTCTTTTGTGATTAACGTTCTTCGTCATATGGGGTTTCCGTGTGTTTGGTGCAAATGGGTCATGGGTATTCTATCGTCGGCTAGATCGTCTATCCTTGTGAACGGGGCGCCAACGTTCCAATTCCGGTGTGAAAAAGGTATGAGGCAAGGCGACCCTCTATCTCCGTTTCTTTTCCTAGTGGTGATGGAAGGTCTTTCTAGAATGATTTCTCGGGCTAGGGAGGGTGGTGTCATCAACGGCATTCCCATCCCGAACAACGGTCCGGTCTTATCCCACCTTCTTTATGCGGACGACGCCATCATGATGGGGGATTGGTCCAAGGAAGAATTAGGAAACATAATGAGAATTCTTCGGTGCTTTTTTCTTTGCTCGGGTCTCAAGATCAATGTTCACAAGTCTAATCTCTTCGGTGTTGGTGTGTGTGCGGAGGACATAGGAGCTATGGCCAATGATTTTGGGTGTAATCCGGGTGTGCTTCCGTTTAAATACCTTGGATTAATGGTCGGAGCAAATATGAATCGGGTGAATAATTGGAACCCGGTGCTTGAGACGTTTAGGAGCCGACTAGCTAAATGGAAGTCGCATCTTTTATCTATTGGAGGTAGAGTGGTTTTGATTAAGTCGGTATTGGAGAGTCTCCCGACTTATTATTTCTCGTTATATAAAGCTCCGATAAAGGTCATTAAGGTTCTGGAATCTTTGATAAAAAGTTTTCTTTGGGGCGGTTCGGTCGAAGAAAGAAAACTGCATTGGGTTAAATGGGATCGAGTGGCTCGTCATAAGAAAGGAGGTTTGGGGATTAGTAAGCTTAGAGAGGTTAACACCTCTCTTTTAATGAAATGGGGTTGGCGTTTCAAGACGGAGCACAACATCCTTTGGAAGAAGGTGATTGATTCCCTTCATTCTAGTCGAGTGGGGTGGGAATCGTTCAACTTCAAAAGATCGCTTAGTGGCGTTTGGAGTAACATCGCAAAAGTTTTTATTAATTCCAAAGTGGGAGGTCAGCCGCTGCGTAATTTCTTTAAAGGAAAGGTTGGGAACAGAGACGACGTCTCGTTTTGGTTGGATCCGTGGATCACCAACGAACCGCTAAAAGTTACGTTTCCGGATTTATTTTCCTTGGAGGCCTTCAAGAAATGTAAAGTTTCTGATAGGATCTATTTTATCGGTGAGGGGCAGGTTTTGAGCTGGGCGTGGAGGTCTTCGTCGGCTGCGGATATCCCGGCTGACAACATTCAGCAGCTCAGCTCTCTGCTTGCAGAGGTGCGGCTGTCGGATGTTAGGGATCAGTGGACTTGGCAGGCGGAATCGAGTGGCGTATTTTCAGTTAAATCAGCAAAAAGACTGTTACTTAGTGAAAATTCTGCGGTTACATGGTTCGTCATGGACTGGTGTAGGTGGGTCCCTTCCAAGTGTAACATCCACGCGTGGAGGATGGAGATGAACAAGCTTCCGACGGGTGAGGCGTTGAGAAAAAGGAACATTGCTATCGATGGGATCACGTGCCCGTTGTGTTATTCGGAAGAAGAATCGGTGGATCATGTCTTCATCTCTTGTAGAGTGGCGGCTATTATCTGGAACGGGGTTAGTTCTTGGTGCAAGATCCCGCAAATCTTTGCTTTCTCGATCAAGGACTTGCTTTGTTTCCATGATTATCTCAGAGTTTCGGAAAGAAAAAAGGTTGCGGTGCAAGGTATTATTGTGATAGCTTGTTGGAGTTTGTGGCGTGCGAGGAACAAGTTCAAATTTTCCAACTCCCCGGTTAAAATTGATTCTATTCTGAGTGAGGTTAAGGCGTTGGGTCATTTTTGGTTCACAAACAGATCTAGGTATAAAGACGTAGATTGGAAGGATTGGGTTTCTTTTGTAAATATGTAGTTTTCCTGTTTTGTTTTGTTTGTTTTGTCGGCCCGGTTTGGGTCGGCCGTTGTTAATGAAGTATACTTTTCAAAAAAAAAAAAACCCAAATGAAGCACTCGACAAAACTGATATCGAACTAACAGAGCAGCTTTACGGTCAGCAAACTGATGGAACACAGGGGTTATTGAAATCTGAGGTACATCATCTGCCACGAAGAAGGATTTTGACTTATAAAGTCAAAATTATACTTCGATTAGAACAGAGGAATGATACCACCCCTAAAAAGTAAAAACCATATCCTCTGAGATGGCCTCATCTTGTCCACAAACCCTAATGCTCAGACGCACACGTCGTCATCGCAGTCACCAACAAAACACGGCCCCGCCATCATCGCCGGCTTAAACCCTTAACACAAGGAGAGAGAAGGAAACTCACCAGAACACGACCGTTGCCGCCAAACACAGATCTGAGTTCATCAGGCGGTCAGCGCATGGTCTCCGGGAGCCTGCCACCCCCACCCATCGATGCCCCTTTCTTTTCTCCTCTCTTTATCACGTGGCCCAATGTTAGGGTACACGTGGCCCAATGACCGCGAGTACTGTAGCTACGGTCGACAGAAATTGTATATATATAGTAATGTTCATGATCTGTTTACTTAAAATTTAATAATTTTATTATACTACACAGTTACAATACATGGTTTATCAATAACAAAATCGAAACTGAACCTAACACAACTTCTATAGAACACAATAAAGTGGTGTATTTATTCATCACAGAAATATTTGAATTATTCAAAGGAATATAACCACCTAGCAAGCTTCATCCAGTCAAGTTGCAGCGTTGGTATAAAGTCGGTTTCGTTTAATGTAATCGATAACTTCATCTGACGTCAGATATTTTACCGACAAACCCCGTGAAATGCAATCTCTGTGATTACATAAACAAACATAATTAAGCCTCGTGTTAGAGCTAGATTTTAAGAAGAGCATAGCAACTTGATGACTGGCTACCTTACTATAGTTGAACTGATACGGTTCGGTACTATTTCATTCACCACTTCAATATTACTCTGCAAGATTCATACAAGTATGTTAGATACCGGAAATCGAAAGCAATAATTTGATAGAATTGACGATTAAGTCGGCCCGAGATTCGAGAAGGGCGATTCTCCGATTACAAGTAAAACCCGGATAAACATATAACAAGAAAAGAGTTAAAACGCAGAAAACTGATTATTTAAGCTAAACTTTAGATGGGAACGGTTATCATCTCTTCCTAATTTCTTGGGATGGTTGAAACTGTTGCTGCTTCCAGAGCAGGTTCGTATCAAAGTATCGTAATGGTGATCTCAAATGGTAAAGCATCAAATAACTAGAAACCAAAGAAACTGTTTTTTGGCCTTTGATGAGCGGACAAAAGGAGCGAACGGTCCCAAATAGAGAGAGATCTCAGTCATTAATAAAAATATGATCCAACGGCTAAAAGGTGGTTCATTTGGTTTCTTTTATGTATTGGTTCTCATCTGAGACATTTCCTATATCGAAATGATCAAATTTATCACACAAAAACTATATATATGAGTTGTGAAAAATTGTGGTTGGTTTACCTTGTATTCTGTCAAGATTTCATCACTTGACATGATTTTTTCAATGTCTTGACCTTCTCTGCGGATACAAACCACACCGTAATCTCTGATTATAGCCCTGACCTAAAATGAAAAATGGTCATAAAAAATCATGAATTTGTAATCTCATACGGATGTGTATCTATTATTGCAACAATGTTTGATGAAAAGTGACTATAGTTATGTTCTGATAGTTTTTAGTCCAGATAAAAAGATTTAGGAAAACAGTTGTAACGATAAGGAAACTGATTATTCAGATCAATGTAGAATTTTTCTAAAAATCCCCAACTTTTTAAACGTATTAACGATTATCTGATTATTTTTTTGTGCCGTCCACCACAAAAGAGAGTGATAACCAAGAATGATTTTACCTGTTCAGGTATCCAAACTCCAGGAATGGCAAAAGATTCTAGCAGATCAGAGCCACAAACAAGCATAACCTTTAAGAATGCTACAATTGCAATGAACAAGATTAGTGTTTGTAGCAAGAGATATTTCAACCATAAAACTTCTTCTACTCAAATTCCTCTTGATTGGTACTAAACCAAAAGATATAATAGTTTTGGAAAGGGCAATTTAGTTGTTAGAGTCGGCAAAAACAAAAAGATCTTAGATCAATGCCATAGCAGGAAAAACAGAAGTAACGGTTCATGGTCTTGTCTAGCATACCATTAGCTATTTTGGCAACTTAAGGAACAAGCAAAACTAGCATACCATTAGGTATCAGCCCGTTATCACAAAAAAAGCTCCTGATTCTTGACAGCACAGTCAACGATCGTTGAAATGAACTTTGTTTTGCCTAAAACCAAATAAATATTTCTGCATCAATGAAAATAGAAAAAAAAAACAAGTGAAGACTTCATACAACAAAGTTGCCCGTTTCAAAGAAACAAACATGAAAACCCACACGTGTTCAATAAAAAGGGATGCATTCTACTTTTAGTCCTAAAAGTACGATGATGTAAGTAACCATGTTGTTAACATCAAATTCTTTTAACCGCTCAAGATTTTTTTTCAATTTTTCTAACCGCTTGGCGTGCGTGCGTGTGTGTGTGTGTGTGAGAGAGAGAGAGAGAGAGAGAGAGAGAGAGAGAGAGACCTCCCAGGTATCCACCATTACGAACTCAGAAGTGTTGCAAGCTAGTTGGCACATTGAGATACGGTGCTCGGCTGGTAAGAGACCCTGTGCAAAGATTAAATTTCAGCTCGTGCACTCCAATGATACAATATCTGATCGTGGGAAAGCTACTAATTAATAATACATACACATGTATCACAGAGATACAAGGCATGGACAGTAGATTTAATCTAATTTGATAATTATGATTAATGAGTACGAATAATTCCATCAAGAAGCAAAATAAACTTTCCCATTCATTTTAAATGTCTTAAACTTCTTTTTCTGGTGTGAATAATGTAACGCTGCAGGAAATCAGATACCTTTTTCTTGTATGCATCATTTACAGGT
Organism: Helianthus tuberosus; assembly: GCA_030545235.1. NCBI lineage: Eukaryota > Viridiplantae > Streptophyta > Magnoliopsida > Asterales > Asteraceae > Helianthus > Helianthus tuberosus. The sequence continues at coordinate 52,592,955 of CM060364.1, forward strand.
GACATATAACCTCCAACAACGTGAAACCCTTTGGAGTTAAGTGCATCCCTTGCCAATTCTAAGCGTAAACAAGTCATAAGATTAGTATATATCCAAATTATAATGAGTTGCACTTATGAAACCATAAACGTATAATTCCAATTTCCTAAAACTTTAAATCACCCTAGTTTAGTCACTTGCAATGGAAAATTAAAAACTGATAAATGCATATGTGTCATGGAATAAAAAAATTTCCTCTCAACTCTTATGAAAAAAACGTGCAGCTGTTTGGATGTTACCTAGACTCATTTCTCAAACACAACAACAAACACATCACAAAAACTAGCAACCAGGAACACATACCAAAAAGGCGTAAATGCATGAAAGTCGGAGGATTGAAGCTTCCAGTTGATACCAATACTACATGCATTTTCCCCCTGCAAAAGTGAGATAAAAGATAAAAAAAAATATATTCCTGCGCTGCCATTATACAGACAAGAACAATTCACGGTCCAATATTCAAATTTTGACTTAAGCTTAACTATTTATTCTAATCTGTATCGACAGTTTTCCGCTCTGTGAACGTGAGCTGCAGAGGTGGTAAAACTTACTTTGTGTCAGAATCTGATGAGCCATCTTCATTCACGGACTCTAACGACAACTCATCCATTAACTTATCGAGCGGCAAAGCAGCATCCATTTACATAAACTTAGATTCCTACTTCCCGATATCTGACACAAGAAAAACCATACGCTTTTGAATTCATCATTACGCCTTGCACAAACGGAATCAGATAATTAAGTAATCAGTTAATTGTTATGCAACTTTAAACTTATCTCACTAATCAACTACAATAATTCTTCTAATTTGACTATTTCAACCTTAGGCTGCACAATATCAATAACAAATTGAAGCGCAACTGCAATTGATAAATAGAAAACAAAATCGAACAAACACATTGCGATAGTCGAAGCATGTTACCTGTGAAAAATTGAATAGCAGAATAATTTGTAGTGAGAGAGAGAGAGAGAGAAATTGGAGATATTTGAATAGAAATCCCTAATCGTGTGGAATTCAATTCAATTCAATTCAATTCAAATCTGCGTAAAATTCACGAAACAACAACAGTTTCTGGCTTAATAAATATCAAATCTTTTTTTTTTTTCTTTTCTTGAAATTCAAATAAATGACGGATATGCCCTTGTTAAACAAAAAGGGCCTAAACCTGCAACTTTTCATACAGGACAGGAGTGGTGAAGGTTTACCAGATGCAAATGGATTGACGGTGTCGAATGCTCTGTTACACGATCCTCTCAGCACACTGGCGACGAACGGTGCCGGAAATACGATCTGACAGTGGTTCCGGCTTCAATCGGCGACTGATGCAGATGGTGGTTGGAGGACGGTTCAACGGGTGGAGTGGTGGTTGACGGTGGGCGGCGAGGAGAGGATGCCTTGGCTGCAGAATGTTTATTTTCCACTCATTTTCTTTCCTTTACTTTTAAACTTCGGAACACAAATAAATTTTTAACTTTTCCTTTGTATTGTTTTCTTTTCTCTTCTAAACTTTCTTTCTTTCCTTATCTTTCCTTTATTAAACTCAGGAACACAGTGTAAGAAGTCGGTTTTGGATGTGGATGCGAAGTGAGGTCGAGGTGTAATATTTTATTACTAAAATATATTTGTTATTAATATTTTCTTTTTTCAATGTATCCTGCTTGTGGGGTGGGGATGTCTAGGACTCTAGGTAAACGTTACCCGTGAAAACGTCCAGGGTACAGGGAAAACGACTAGGGCCTGGATGTTTTCGACCCTGCATATCGGATGTTTTCAAGGGTAACGTCGGCTTAGACGATTTCCTCTCACAAGCCGGCTACATGGACGTTGGCACTGAAAAAATGTCACGTGTCAGCATATTAATGGTCCAACTACAACTATGTGTCCCGCTAACATGGGAAATAGCTAAGACTAGAGGGTGTGGTTTAAAGCGCTAGGGGCTTTATTACGCCACATAAGCGCCATGTAGACGACACATAAACATGGGGCTTTATTGTTAACTTACGGTGTGGAATAACGCCCCTTGTAAAGCCACTTTTAACTATATTAAAAAAAGATAAATAAAAGAAAAGATGATTGGTTTACTTTTGATGGGGCTCCTTGATTTCATCCTCTCGCGCGCTAACCCTTTGGCGAAATCAATCGATAGCGCCCCCTTTAACGGAGGCGCGGTGGGGATGGGGTGCCAAAGGGCGCTATTGAGCTTATGTGGCGGGGTGGCGCGAAGCCACACCCCCTGGCCTAAGGGTTGTCTTTTCAATCACGTGTTGCCTTCTGCCTCGTATTGTTTTTCGTGAAACGTGTATAGCTCAAACGTTTTTCATGTTTATTTTGGTATTTCCCACATGGTCAATGTTTATTGTGTATCAATTGTTAATAGCGTGTAAACTTTTACGTCTAGTTATAATACAAATAAATATACGTGAGTAAACGTTATTGAATAATATTCAAATGTATACTTTATTTGTGTATCAGGTTGCACAACTCATAGTCATGAATAATCGTATCCATTCGTGTATCATCTACACGCGAGATTTAGTTGTCTAGAATGTGAAATTTGTGTATCTTCAATTTTTTTTCATATATTTTTGAAGCCCACCATTTTGAAAAGTAACATTTATTATCGTTATTTAATGTTCGACGGCAATTCAACACATACAATACAAGCAATTGAGGAGATTAACTAAGGGTATACGGAGTGGTCGGTAAAGGGGTGCGGCAAAGTGGGTTTGCCGAGCGGGAACACGGTCGCCAACCCCTTTACCGATCGGTGAACTTTAATGAACGGTGAACTTTTACCGAGCGTGGAAGGTGGGATTTGTTCGATGTTTGTGCAATCTCAACGGCTATATAGCCGTTTACAATAAAAAAATAATTTTCAACTTTATAAAACAAACCAAATTCACTTCCATTTTCACCAAACAAACCATATTCTCTTCTTTTCACTGCAATTTTTTAAACACTCCTCATCTTTTCAAACAAATCGAAGGCTCAAACAAAGGTGAAGAGAAGAAAAAAAATAGGGTCTGGTTCGAAGGCGAGGGCTCAAGATAAACGTGGTGGTTCGGGTGGTTCTAGTGTGTCGTTTCATCCCCAACTTGGCTTTGCTCATCAAACCCAACCTCCATTTTTTTTAACCAAACCATACAACCGAATTTCGGTTACGATAGCTAACCCCACCAAAATTGGTTGCAACACGGTCCGACGATGGTTCGACCCGGTGTTTATGATTACCCATTAGACGCCCAAAACTCTTTTGACCCGTTTGCTTTTCAAACCCCACGCTCACAATCAGCGAGAGACATACAAGATGACTCCGAAGAAGAATTTGTGCCCGATACCCAAGAGCAACATAATGATTGAGGATGAAGATGTCGCCGTACAAGAAAACCCCGTGAACCAAAATGAAGCCGCAAAGGAAAGAAGAGGAAAAACGAAACGGGAAAATTGGACGTCTGATCAAGAAGAAGCGCTAGCAAAGGCTAATGTTAATTGCACTTTGAACAAAAGAAAAGGCAATCAACAAAAGTCGGATGGTTTTTGGAACCAAGTTCTTAAGCACTTCAATCAAACGGTTGGAAGAAGCAACCGAAACCACCATCAAGTTCGATCGAAATGGATGGCGATGTAAACAAAATTGAACACATTCAACGGTTTATATCATCAAGCGGTAAACTTTATTATTTATATACGGTTTATTTTTTAATGAAGTATGTGGATTAATTTGTTGTTAATTTATTATCTTAGGATCGTTTACGTCCTAGCGGGTGCGACGATGCTTTTGTAATGAAGCAAGCGCTTAAAGATTACAAAAACAAAGAAAAAGATGACTTTTCTGATGTTGCGGTGTGGGAGGTCGTTAGAACAAATCAAGAGTGGTCGCCGGTACCGTTGTTGGGTGAAGAAAGCTCCGGCTCTAGTCAAAAAAGAAAGTCGTCGGATTCGGGAAATTATAAAGCGGATACACCTAACGCCGAAGTCTCGAGCGGTCTTCCCGACATGAACGAGGATCCCTCGCCAAGACGACAAAAAAGATAGTAGAAAAAGGACAAAGGGCCGTCTTCAACAAACGAATATCCAAGAGATATAACCGGTAGATTCGAAGAATACAAGGCCATGAAGAAAGAGTTGATGGATATTAAACGGTTACGAGAAGAAAAATACATGACGTTGGCGGATGAGCAACAAGAGGCGTTGCGACAAACTATGTTCGACAAGGACTTGAAGACGTTTAACCGGCCTCACGACAATGTTCACCCTTTGATGTTGGAAATCACACTCGCTAGAAAACGCGAGATCGCAAAAAAAATATAGTTGGCCTTGTAATTTTTAGTTTTATTATTAATTTTTTAACTTAGATTTTAATGTAATGCTTTTTTTTATAAAAGATTGATGTTTTATTTGAACTTGAGACCGCTAGCGCCTTGCCTGAGAATGACAACAGTAAGCCGTTTAGATGGTTCTATTTCGAAGGATGATTGTGACGGATAACCTGACGGTGCTCGCTTGTGGCCGGGTCATGTTCTTTAGGTTTTGAAAGTCGATAGGTGTCCAGATCAAAGTTGTATATTAAAAATACACAAAAAAAAACCTTCGTCTATATCATAACATGTCATCTCTCCCTCCCTCCCTCCCTCCTATGTATAGGAGAATGGATGAACCCATAAATAGTATTTGGGATGAATACATTAAGGAAACTGATGAATGGTGCAATGGTTAAGATGTCCCCTTCTAGACCTAACATAACCGGTTCAAAACTCGTTTGGGGATTTTTTTTTTATTTTTTATTTAAATTAGATAGACAAGTTAGGGTTTTGAGTTTATACAACCCCACCCAGTTCAAACGATTAGAACACCACGTAAATAGCTACTGCCACACCCATCTGAAATCACCCTTCGTCAGTCAAATTTGTTTATCTCAAATTGTTTTAATTGTCAATGTTCGTGGTGGATCTTATATACGACGACCTCAGGTAATGAGTTCCGACTTTTACTTAATTTAGACATCTCTTTTTTGTCTTCTTGTATTAGGTCTACAGTGATTTTATCAGCATCATATGAACTTAGGCCATCTTGGGCTTAGCTTTTCAAAACAACTTATAACTTTTTTGAAAAAGTTAATAAGTCACAATGGAGCGACTTATTGACTTTCCCCTCACAAAATAGTTTCAGCCAAACACTTTTTAACTTTCCAAAAAGTCAATAAGCTAATAAGTCACTAAAATAAACAATCCCAAACACCCCCCTTAATGGCAAATCGATTGTTAGTAGTGTAAGCTTTGTTCTTATCATCCTGCATAGAATTCTTATTCTGTTAGCCCAACCCAAAGATCATGTACGATTAAAACACATAATTGTATAAACATAGAAAACTGTTGTTTTATTCAAGAAAGTTGTATCAATTCTTGATGATGGTTAAAGTCATTCATGATTAAGAAAATTCAAAAAAGCTTAGAACTTGATTCTCCTAAACATACTTCTAGCTAACCCCACGATTTAAGAACCACCACTCAGTTGCACCGACCCAAAAATTTTTACATCCTGTTATATGAAATTTACCGACCCGAACCATCGAAACGACCCAAATTTTTTTTACGTAGCATCTAAAAATAATGAACCCATTGGAAAAAAAAAATATTGGATTCGCCACGGGAGGAGATGAAGGACGACGAGGAGAGGTTTTGGAAAAAAAAAAGTTAAAAAGAACCGAACAAAAAACCGTTAATCTAACCGAATAAACCAAACTGATTAACCAAAAACCGATTGGTTAATAAAATAGGCTAACTGATGACTTCGGTTTCAGCTTCGGTTAAGGACAATATCCGAACTAACCGAACCATGCACACAATAATGAAATTGATTAATTGATGATTTCATTTATGACGTATATCAACCGCAATGATTCTACAATAAGGGCATGTTTGGCTAAGCTTTTTGAAACAACTTATTGACTTATTGGTTTTTTTCAAAAAGTCAATAAATCAAAATATTGTTTGGTTAATTGAAAAGGACTTTCAAAACAACTTTTCAGTAGGGAGAAAAAATCATTTTTGAAAAGTCAGAAATTTGTGACTTTTTAGAGCTTTTCAACACAATTACAAATTTACCCCCTACAAAACAACTTTTCAATATGAAGAATGTCCTTTTTAGTAATTTTGGTTTTTCCCACCCAATAAGCTAATCCAAACATTTTTTTAAAAACTTTTTTTTAAATAGTCATAAGTCAATAAGTTGTTTTAACAAAAAGTTCTTTTTGAATTAAATAAGCTTAGGGGCTGTTTGGCAACATCTGAATGGTTAAGTGCTGAATCAGTAAGAGATCTGAACCATTAAGAGCCTGTATAATGCTTAACCGTTCAGAGGCAAATGTCTGACCAATTCAGATTAGAGGTCTTAACCATTCAGACTCTGTATAAATCTTAACCATTCAGAGGCAAATGTTTGAACCATTCAGACATCTGCTCGTAAAACAAACAGTCTGAACCATTAAGTGCTGAACTAGTAAAAGGTCTGAACCATTAAGAGGTAAACAAACAGCCCCTTACCCAAACAAGCCCTAATATTATATGAAAAAGAAAACTAAAGGAATGTAAATTGTCACTTCCTCCAAGGTTTTGAAAATGGGTCTTGCTATTCACACACTCCCACATACCCCTTTGTCTATTCACACACCCCCCAGTGTGAAGCTGTGGCTGGAACGCGGCGTTTTGGTAGGGTCAACCAAACAAAAGATTGACGAGTGTCTGACGGGTCTGTTGACCGGACCAAAACGCCGAGCTTTGGCCGCGTTTTGGTCCTGTCAACCAGACAAAAGACTGGCCAGGTGTCAGTCTTTTGTCTGGTTAACATGACCAAAACGCGACCAAAGCTCGGCGTTTTGGTCCGGTCAACAGATCCGTCAGACACCCGTCAGTCTTTGTCTGATTGACCGGACCAAAACACCGCGTTCTGGCCACAGTTCCACACTAGAGGTGTGTGGATAGACCAAAGGGGTGTGTGAATAGACATGCCCTTTGAAAATGTATTTCAAAAAAAAGAAAAAAAATACTCATGTTTTTTGTCGGTTCCCCATGGACCCATCATGACGGATCCAAATATTTGAATTCTCACATTCGCGCTTCAGAAAACGCTACCGTTTCGTTGCTCACCGGCGATCAACATGAAGACGATGGAGAAATTGTTTGTTGAAATCTTCGATCGCAAGGACCGGATCATCGAGCAGATGCAGCAGCAAGCTGATTTGTTCACACAACAACTCGCTTCCAGACTCGTAATCGATGGAATCACACCTCCTTCGTGGCTTTTGAGCCCTAATTCCAACTCTCACACTTCATATATTAATGGTAAGCATCCAAATTTACGAGTTTAAGTAGGCGATTGAACTAGGAGATTACAGTAGTAGTTATCGTGTTACAAAACTAGGTTATTATTGCACGTTTCCCCTTTTATAGTTACATAAGGTTTTTGACATTCATTTTGTTGTTTTTTTCATCGATGGAAACAGTTAAAGTATGTTAATATCTTTATCTTGTCAAGTGTGAACCAATTTTGTCATTACAAGTGTTTGTGTCACTTGGCATTTAGTGTGGAAACTAGGGCTGCAAGCGTACCGAATGAACATGAACAAGACCTTGTTCGTGTTCGTTTGTTAAGAAATATATGTAATATGTGTTCAAGAAGATTTTATGTTACGTGTTCGTCTGGTAAGGAAATGAACCTGTTCGTGTTCGTTTGTGTTTTGTGTTTGTTTGTTTGTTAATTTTAAGCAATGAACATTGATGAACACAAATGAGCACAAACTAAAGTTCATGAATGCAGATGAAAACAAACGAACACAAACAAGCGTTCATGAACAAAATATATAATACACTAACACTTATTAAATATTTTATTTGTCGGAATTTTGAAGTGTTTAAATAAAATATAAAAACTAAAAACACTAATGAACTATCGAATACAAACGAACGCGTTACCGAACGTTCACGAACATAAATGAACGGACACAGCCTCTGTACATCTTGGTTTAAAAAAGCGAGAGGCACACAAAAGCGACGAGGTCTAAAACCGAGGTGCGAGGCGCGAAGCGCAAAAGCGGCGGACTTTTCGTACCAAAGGCGCAAAGTGATTATATAACTTTTTATATATATCCCATAGGTTTTTAGCATCCCTTATTCATAATATAGCTATAAATAAGGTTTATATATGATTTTACCTTTAAGTACAAGCCAAAAAACCTATTGTACAGCAGTTTGATGCTTAAAAACAGTATAAAAACACCCTATGTACATGAGGCGCGCACCTCAGGCCCGGAAAACCCTCCAAATTTGCGCTTTTTTGGGGCTTTTTTGTAAAAAGCTCGCCTCGGGCTACCTAAGGCGCCAAGGGTCGCGCCTTGATGCGCCTCGCACCTAGGCGCGCTTTTTAAAACCCAGCTGTACATGTTCGTTTGTTTATTAAACAAACGATATTAAACAAACGAACTTCCCGCCGAACGGTTCACGAACGTTCGTCGAACGTTTGGTTCGTTTGCAGCCCTAGAAACTACTTAATGGAGCTAATAATTACACACCGAAGGGCATTTGGCCTATCGGTAAAATGGTGTCCACTCGTTGCGGCAAGGAACACATACATGGGGAATCACATAACGTGTTATTTTTTTAAAATTAAAATAAACTATAGTAATATCATATAGCTACGGTATGTTGAATTTTTTCTGGCTAATGCTGCCAATTAGCTATGGCACGTTTGAATTTTTGTTGAGTTATATTATATTTGACTGGTTATGGGGTTAATTTAATATCTAATTAACAAGTTACACTGTGAAAGTAGAAATCAAACTGGCAGGTGATCGGTGACTGTGAGTACAATCAATCTTCTGTGAATTGTATATGGAAGTAATGGAACAGTGTTATGATGATTAGTTTGTGAAAAATTGGTGCTATTTTGCAGAGTTGGAGAAAGAGAAGATCATCTCTAGGCTCTTACTTCAACCTCCACGAGAATCTACTCGATATTCAACTGGTGGCTGCTTCTATACTGCACCAGATATGTCACTTGAGTGTCAAAATAATTACACAGTATGTAGCTTAAATCGTGTTGCTGAACTTGATGACAGCCTAGAATTTCCTCAAAATGAGACAAATGCTAGAACAACAAGCATTTATAATGCAACAGATATGTCACTTGAGTGTCAAAATAATGACATAGGATGTAGCTTAAATCGTGTTGCTGAGATTGACAGTGTGGAATCTCCTCAGAGTGAGACAAATGCTAGAATAACAAGCATTTATACTGCACCAGATATATCACTCGAGTGTCAAAATAATTACACAGTATGTAGCTTAAATCGTGTTGCTGAGCTTGATGACAGTGTAGAATTTCCTCAAAATGAGACAAATGCTAGAACAACAAGCATTTATAATGCAACAGATATGTCACTTGAGTGTCAAAATAATGACATAGGATGTAGCTTAAATCGTGTTGCTGAGATTGACAGTGTGGAATCTCCTCAGAGTGAGACAAATGCTAGAATAACAAGCAATTATACTGCACCAGATATATCACTCGAGTGTCAAAATAATTACACAGTATGTAGCTTAAATCGTGTTGCTGAGCTTGATGACAGTGTAGAATTTCCTCAAAATGAGACAAATGCTAGGACAACAAGCATTTATAATGCAACAGATATGTCACATGAGTGTCAAAATAAAGACATAGGATGTAGCTTAAATCGTGTTGCTGAGATTGACAGTGTGGAATCTCCTCAGAGTGAGACAAATGCTAGAATAACAAGCATTTATACTGCACCAGATATATCACCCGAGTGTCAAAATAATCACACAGTATGTAGCTTAATTCGTGTTGCTGAGATTGATGACAGAGTGGAATCTCCTCAGAATGAGATGAATGCTAAAATAACAAGCATTTATACCGCACCAGATACGTCGCTTGCTATAATTCAGAGATCCAGGTCTAGGCAAAAAGCCCGGGAGCTTCGAACTAACGTGAAAACCACTGGCAAAAGTTGTTTAAGCAATGAAAATGGTGACTCAAATTCCAAAAAGGATTTACTTCAAGCCACTCAAGATAAACACCCTTCAGAAGTGGACAAATACGATGATATCACTGGATCTACTTCTATGATATTAGAAGAGAAGGGTGACAAAGCAAATGATAGAACCAGTCACAGCGTTACACTTGCAAAATTGATTAGTTCGTATGAAAAAACAAGATTAGAGAATGATCTTACTAAAAAAGGGTCATCTTTTGATAAAGATAAATTAGATGGTGGTATCATTATTCAGCCAACAGGTGATTCATTGCAACAGAATGGTCATGGGGACAATCTTCCTAATTTCTGTTTGGGAAGTTACGCTAGCAAAAAATCTAGAACCGGGAAGACACAGGGTAAACAAAGCCAAAACAAACCTTATTGTGGTAGAATTACAAGGTCTAGAAGTTCAAGCCAACAGATTAGTCGAATAAACAAGTCTGTAAATATGGGCACATTTGTTTCCTGCAATCCAAAAGAAGGTGGAGGTGCACTTTCTCATTCCGTTGGTGATTTAATGCACAAACTTACTTTCTCCGATAAGTTATTAGATGCCGTCGAAACTTCTCAGGTGCTTAGTGATAAAAATGGGAACACACAAACTATTTGCAGCACTGGAGGTGTATTGAATCCAGACATTTCTTCCAATATGGATATGAAAAACTCTTCACTCAATGGTAACCACCAAGAAAATGCTGAAATTGTTGTGGGAAACAGGCCAATAGATGCACCAGTTGTAATGCAGCCTGTAAGTTCTGGTAAGTTGGATCCATCCACCTCCGACTGTTGTATGAAAGTCAAACCAAAGCAACTGAGCTTTGATGAAATCAGTCAATGTGATCTAAATGACATTGGTAGTCCACTTTCCAAGAAGAGAAAGCCAGGTGGAATGTTGGGACAGAAATGCTATCCTTCAAACGAGTATGCATCATCAATAGATCATAATTCCAGTAGCAATTTCTTTGAGCAGCAACTACCAAAGGCATATGTTTTGTCAAGCGGCCCGAATGCTGCTAAGATAGAGTCTTCTAACAACACTAATGCGTGCGCAAAAGATGAAATGATAAACATTGGTTTGGAAACAAATGAGAGCCCAGTGGTGGAGGATGTTGAGCACATCTCTATGGTTTCCCTACATGATGATATTGATGTAACATGTGAGGTAAATGTATCTTCCAAAGAGGTCGGCAATACTTTTAATGAAGATACGCATTCAGGAAACTCTCATTTGAAGGTACTAATGTTTTTAATAATATCTAATTTTAAGTTTCTTTTATTATTAGCAATGTTCACGTAATACATTTCTTTTATGATAGGGTGATCATGGTCATAAAGGCGAAGAGAGTGCTGCTGATGTTCTTATGCCTGTATCCCCAAATAGCAAGTCTTCATTCATTTCAAGTTTGACCAAACAAGGAAACGGGGATTTTGAGGTGGATCTTGGCTCTTCAAAATCTAACAATATTGAAATTGGCACAAATTTAAAGCTGTCCAGTATTAAATTGAATTCTGCCAAATGTAATACATGCCCATTGAACCAGCAGAACACTCTTGAGTACCAACCAAACTGCTTTTCAGATTCCCGAAAATTTAGGGTACCTATTCAAAGAGATGCTATTCATTTGAATTTAAAGACACCTGAAACTGATTTAAATACTGTTAAGGAATCTGCATCAATACTTTCATCTGAAAAGATCAATCTCTTCCAATTAGATGGCATTCAGAGCTGTGATAAGAGTTTTCATAATGAGATCGTTTGTGATTTGCCAGAAGGGACAGAGTCCTTGCATGAGCTTCAAGCTGCAGAGCCAGCAGAGGTATTAATATTCGATTGATAGCAACTTATTCCTGCTCTTTTCAGCTAAAGACATCTAAGAGTAAAATGCCATTTTCGTTCCTGAGGTTTGGCCAGTTTTGCGACTTTCGTCCAAAGGTTTGTTTTTCACAGTTGGATCCAAAGTTTGAAATCTTGCCATTTTCATCCGCCTCGTTAACTCCATCCAGCTTTCTCCGTTAATTCAGGGGTATTTTCGTCTTTTTTGTTAACTTAAAGGGCAATTCAGAATTTTCACTTTATGAGAATACTTGTACATTATGCTAAATGCTTGTACATAAAGTGAAAAAGACCAAATTGCCCTTTAGATTAACAAAAAAGACGAAAATACACCTTACTTAACGGAGAAAAATGGATGAAGTTAACGAGCCGGATGAAAATCGCAAGATTTCAAACCTTTTAGATCGGAAAAACAAACATTTGGACGAAAGTCGAAAAACTGGCCAAACGAAAATGGCATTTTACTCGACATCCAATTTGCCACTTTTGCAATCAGATTCTGATTAATTTTTTTTATGTGATGTATTCACAGGCAACTGTTACTGAAGTGGATGATGGCACTACAGCGATCACCAACACACTAAAACAGTCTGAACCAACTACTGTTTTAAATATGATCAAGAATTCAGCAGATGTGGGGCCTGTAAGTCCAATCATCAACGATGATGCTGTGGTTACTGGCAATAATAATTTTGAAATAAACTTTCCTGAATGGGTGTCTTCATATGACTCGGTTCAGCTTTCACAAAACGATGACAAAATTATGGTCTCTGATGAGGTGACACCTGTCTATGAGAGTTTTCTCATCGATGAGGAAATTGGAAATATAAATACCGAGAATAATGAATACGGAATAGATTTTGACACACTGGAAATCGCAAGTACCGCATATGCAAGAGCTAGCATCATAGAGCAGATTTGTAAATCTACAAGCATGCAGACACCGTTGTCTCAATTTAAGATTCTTGACCACATGGACATTGGAACTAGCGTCTCTCTCGATGAAGATTCTTTAAAGCATCTACAAACAAGTGGTAGTTGTATAACTGAAAATGATTATGTTTTTTCGCAACATCAAAAAGTTAGTTATGCTACTCCATTTTCCTGGCAATCGAAAAACTATTATTCGTCTCCTACTGGAAAGTTATGGGAACGATCAGCATCCGGTTCGGGCAGTTCAGAGAAACAGTTGAGTTCAAATCCCGACCTTACTTGCTTTCCAATTGAAGAAGACCCTAGCAGTAATGAAGAAAATGATGAACTCGAAGAAAACATAAAAGTAGGAAATGAAAATTCAGTTAAGGATTATGAGATGGCGGATGAAATCCAAGAACGACCCCATGAATCTACTGAAGTATGGTCTCAACATGCAAATCATGTGTCCACAAAATCCATCAAGTATCCAGATAGATATAGTTCAAATTCTGTCAGTATAGAGGCTAGTGTCCCTAGAACTCGTGAGAAAGTCAAGCATAAGCCTAAAGTTCATCATGGGTTTAAGGCGAGTATGCATGACAAGGAGAATCGTAATTCATCAATTGAAACACGGGCTAGTAGTAGGGGGAACTTATCTGAAATTAGTAGAAATAAGAACAGCATGAGAAGTGGAATACCAAGGCAGCTGCAGTTTGCACAAAAGGAGGCTAAACGTAACAATACTGTATCAAATATCACTTCATTTGTTCCGATAGTACAGCAAAAACAGGCTGCTGCAGATTGCACAGGTAAAGTTTATCTCTTTATCTGTCAACATCTTTTTGCTTTACCTTTCTATCTAGGGGTGTGCACGGTTCAGTTCGCTTCGGTTTTATGGTTAAACCGAAACCCTAAACGAAATATTCGGTTTTCGGTTTATAAAAACCGTTTGGTTTTTTCAGTTTCGTTTTTTTTTTTCGGTTTTAGCAACGGTTCGGTTTGGTTTTTCGGTTTTTCTAACAATTTTACGTAAGATTCAAAAATAAAAAAGTAGAATCCAAGATTTGAGATTCATTATTAGATCTTTACATTTAAGTTATTATACTGAATCTTTTTAATTAATATTGTTCACATAAACCTAACCTTCTAATCTATTTTTATTATTCTCCAAAGTTTTTATTAAGACATAATACTTTGAAAATCATTTAAATTTTATGTTAAATCTTGTTATTTTTTGAACGAAAGGGATAAATCATTTCAAAGACAAATAAACTTGCTAATGTTTTTATTATAAATACTTAACATTCAAAAATAAAAGTAATAATTCCAAAATCAATATATAACAAATATTAAAAAAAGATGTTTTTATAGGTTATTCGGTTCAGTTATTTTCGGTTTTCATAAAATGCAAAACTGTAACCACACCGTAAATTTCGGTTTTCTGTGTGGTTTTTTTTTCTTTTCTGTTTTTTCGCTTTCGGTTTGGTGTTTTCGGTTTTCTGCTCACCCCTATTTCTATCCCAACGCATCAAATACCAAAAACGTCTTAAAACAGAGGTGGAAGTTTTGATCCTTGTACTTGTGTACGAGTCGATTCAGCTGTGTTTTATACTTTTATCTCATACACAGGTTACATGGGCCGAATGGGTAAAACGGGTTGAAAGTTGCCCAACTATCTTTAATGTATACCTCATAAAATGTTTTTATACAAAGATTTAGACTGTTATTGCGATAATATCGACTCCTTACTCAACCCAACTGAGGACGATGATGATGGCTTTGAAGACTTTTTTTATGTATATTTACTTTCTAGATAAATTAACATATTCCGATATACTTTTAACATTTTTTTATTCCTTCTTGTAGGGAAGAGAGACATCAAAGTGAAGGCTCTCGAGTCTGCAGAGGCTGCAAAACGGCGTGAACAAGACAAGGAAAATGAGAGAAAAATGAAGAAAGAAGCATTGAAGCTTGAACGAGAAAGAATGGAGAAAGAAAATGCAAAAGAAAGGGTATTAAATTTGATAAAGAAAAAGGAGGAATTAAAGAAGAAAGAAGCTGATATAGCGGCAAGAAAAAGGCTAAGGGAGGAAGAAGAGAGGAAGCAAGTGGCTAAGAAAAGAAAGCTTGTTGCAGACGCACAAAAAAATCAAAAAATAAAACTTGAAAAAACACGTGCCGGGAAAGTGGATATTCAAAAGAATGCTAAAGATGTTAGTTTTCTTTGATCTTTTTAGTTATATGTCCTCATTGTTTCAAGACTTATCATATTGATATTTCACAGACTGCAACTGCTGGAAACACGAAGAAATCTGAAAATTTGAGACGAGGTAAGAATGCAGATGAAAACAGTGTTCGAAAACATGACACTGAATTGAGGACAGACAAAACTTTAGCAAATGTGGCCCAGCAAGTTGATTCTGTTCTTGAAAATCGTGACGCTTCCAATGATTTTGATGAGAAAGAAAAGGTATATCTTTATCGTGTCCTTTGATTTCAATCACAGGTTATGATTGCCTCTGGTTATTTGTTTCTATCACGACAATTCATGTAAATTTGAAAAAGTAGAAAATATTGGAACTGGTTAACGTCCTAAATCGTTTTATTTGAAATAAGTTATATTACCTTACCAATATAATCTTTTTTATCTTATATAATACATAAAAAAATTACAAATCTAAATAATGTGGACTCTTTTTTCTTTTGCACAGGCAACAAACATACACGAAAAGTCACCGGTAAATGTTGGACCAGGGAAGTTGACTAATCAAGAAAATTCATACGATATTTCTCCATATCAATGTTCCGATGACGAGGATGATGAAGAGGATGACCAAAGGCCAATCAAGAAGTTTGTCCCTTCATGGGCCAGGTAAACAACCTATATCATATTTTTTTTATCATTAAATCATTCATTCCCTGAAACCTCTGTTATTTTCTTTAAATGGAGTTTTAAGTAAATATTCCATTTCGCTTGCTTTCTGCAGTAAAAAGCGCGTGGCCATGGTCCTACCATTACAACAGAAACTCAACCCTGAATCAATCTTCTCTGTAGATAGCTTTTGCAGCATGGATGAAGGTAATTATACAATATTCTTTTTACTGTTGATTGATGTTCTGATAAGTCACAAGTGATGACCATGATTTACGATTATGCGCTCGCAGTTCTTCTGCCTCGAAGGCTACTGGCCCAATAGTTTGTATGCTAATTATTTATTCAGCTGGAAATTAAAGGTATTAACTTTCTTTTTCACTTGGTTTGCTTCCTTGACAATTTTTGTCTAACCGAGAATGTTTTATAGTTCACACCAAACTATGATCATGCTTACAAGTTACAATTTTATATGCAGATCAAGTGCCAAACATGTGTTCTTGTGGGTTCTGCCTCTAGTTTTCATGCTGGTAAGCACATATTTTATTTGCTGACATGTTCACTGCTGTGAAATGAATGTATGTATGAAAATGATTGTGATTGCAAGCACATAATTATGTTCTCTCAAATGATCATCTCTGAGTGGGTTATGAGCGTAATAAATCCGGCTTTTTGACAAATCTTGACCACTCATCTGTGGTTGACTGGTTTATCGAACCATGATTCTTGATAACTGGATCTATAACACATTCAAACTTCCAACGTTTGAAACAACCTGTTCCAATGTCTATTGAACCATGATTCATGACCAGAACCAAGATGACCCATTCAGACATGGTACGAGTTTTTTTTTGGAAAAAAGGTGTTAATTCTAGCCTTGTTTTGACCAATGGTGTAGCATTGAAAGTTTCAAAAAATAGGTAATACGTTTGTACTAGCAGCGTATTGTCAGAATATGTTGACAAAGCGCTTGTACTACCAGCGCATCCCCGTGTGTATCGCTGGAAGGAATTATGTTTAACCGGAACAGTGTTTTTTGGTTTGTTGTAAAGTGTATTTTAGTTTCTTGTGAAGATTGAATTTATTAATAGCACTAGATTGTTGTCATGGACCGCGCGTTGCGGCGGTGACGCCTTGATTGTTTAAAGTTAGTGTTTTGGAGGCATGTTATGTGAAGCGTTAACCATATGAAAACGTGTGTTTCAGCCGATTCGATCTAAAGCATTGTTGTTACAAAAGAAACAAAATCGAACCCGAGTTGGTTTGTTTAGTGAGCGTTTCACCTAACTACTACACCACCCTTATCTTTGCATCAAGACTTAGCGACGTCAAAACGTACAAATCGAATTTATATCGTTGAAGGAAAACGTATTATATTTGACGCGACTCGTTTCTGAACATCGTTTACGTCAAAACATAGACTACCCGAAAACGTATGCAAAAATAGTATGAAAACATATTATATTTGACCAGACTCTTTTCGAAAAAAACTATGAAACATGAATTTTTATCGATTAAACATAAATATATACCGACACATACATTTAAACTTCAAGATGCAGACCATCTGAAAATGTACATAAAAATAAGCATGCAATTGTGAATTTACATCGACACGTACATAAAAATAATTACTTCCGAAAATAGTTTTTTTTAAGCTAAATAATGAAAATACATGGGTAAATTTAAAAGGCTAGAACTAAAGGAGTAAAAATGTCAATTTCAAAAGTTTAAGTATTGTTTTGTGAAGTTCTAAAGTTTATTCGCTATTTTGTCTTTTTGAAAGGGGCATTTTATGTCAAGTGTCAAACTTGAGGGAGTTAGCTTGTTGGTGGGGAAACCCCACCGACCTTTCTTTTTAAGTTATAGACTAGATTTTTTACCCGTGCCGCGAGTTGCAGCGGCGTCGTTGTGTTTGGCGTTGCACGTGTTACGATGATGACTTAAACGTGTGATATCCGCGCGTGACGTGACTTGTTTTTTACTTTGTCACACACGTTACGCTCGTCACATTAACGTGTTTAGGCATAGATAAAGAAGGGTATAATGTCTCGCACGTTGTGGTGTGAAGTCGTAAAAGTAATTTAAACAAAAGAATTTGAAATGTCGGAGAAGATGGGGTGTGAAGTTATTAAGTAGAAATTAACATGTAATGCTTGCGCGTGACGTGACATTTATGTGGTTAGGCATAAATAAAGAAAAGTATAATGTCTCGCATGTTGTGGTGTCAAGTCGTAAAAGTAATTTTAAACAAAAGAATTGAAATGTTGAAGAACATGAGGTGTGAAGTTATTAAGTAGAAAAAAATAGGACGAATCAAAGTTGTTAATTATCAAAAGTTAAGTGTTAAGGTGCCACTTACCAAAAAATGAGAGGTGAATAATCTCTAAAGTTAAAGGACAAATAGAAAATCTATAAAGTTTGTGATGAATTTGAAATCTTTAAAGTTGGGGATGAATTAGAATATCTATAAAGTTTGGGGTGCATTAAAAAATCTTTAAAGTTAGAGGATGAATTAGAAAAATGCATGGTCAAAATCACCGACCATGCATTTTAAGATTATATACAATAATTGTATTAGAGCATTCTTTTGTTTTTATTGTGCATGTGATGTACGATATTTGGAGATTTCTCAATTTTTTTCTGAGTTTTTTTTTACAATGTGCTTGTCAACCAAGCATAACCTATATGAATTGAGAAACGTTCCTTTTTCTGTCAAAAATTAAATCATTGCTTGTTTCTTTTGAAAGATATTTGAATTTGTTCCGCAAGTTATAGTCTTACTATTTCATGAGATGACAAAAAATTGAATTGTCATATCAAAGTTATTAGACTCCAAATAATTGTAAAGTCATTTTCACTTATATGGGGTGCCTCCTTACTAGCATTCGCACTAATTTGGACTCAAAACGGGATCCGCAAGAATATAATACAATCAATATTTTCATTTTCAACATATATATTTACCATGGCAGGGAATAGTGCTTCCCTGTCATTGGTCGAAATGGGCGGCCGCCCCTCTTCTATTAGACCAACTATTTTATTATTTTATATCTACTTTAAAATTACGGTTTTGCCTCCAGTTTAAATTTACGCTTTTCTCCCAACTAAAAATATAATAACCCTTTTGTTAGCAGCTCAAAATTACGATTTTGCCATCGGTTCAAAAATTACGATTTTACCATCAACTTTTTATTTTATACCCGCTTTAAAATTACGGTTTTGCCCCCAGTTTAAAATTACGGCTTCGCCCCCAGTTTAAAATAAAATTATGCTTTTGCCCTCAGCTCAAAATTACGATTTTTCCCTCGGTGCAAAATTATGGTTTCATCCTCAGTTGAAATTTACTCTTTTGCCCCCAGCTAAAAATAAAATTATGGTTTTCCCTACCTCAAAATTACGATTTTACCCTCGGTTCAAAAATATGATTTTCCTCCAGTTCAAAATAAAAATATGACTTTACACCCAGCTAAACCGAAAATACGATTTCGCCCTCGGTAAAAAAATTACTCTTTTACCCTCAGCCAAAATTACGTTTTCACCCCAGTTCAAAATAAAATTTTGTTTTTCCCCCGGTTCAAAATTACGATTTTACACCAGTTTATTATTTCATATCCATTTTAAAATTACGTTTTCACCCCTGCTCAAAATAAAATTTTGTTTTCCCCCCGGCTCAAAATTAGGATTTTACACCAGTTTAAAATTACGTCTTTGCCCCCAGTTCAAAATAAAATTATGCTTTTGCCCGCAGCTAAAGTTTACGATTTTCCTCTCGGTTCAAAATTACGATATTACCCTCAATTCAAACTTACGTTTTTTTTTGCCCCGGTGCAAAATAAAAATATGGTTTTCCCGTAGCTAAAAATTAGGATTTTACCATCGGGAAAAAAATTTGATTTTCCCTCAAGTAAAAATAAAAATATGACTTTGCCCTCAGCTAAAAATCGTGTCAAGGAGCTGCCTAACACTCTTTTTACTTTTTCTTTCTAGCAAAACTATGGTACTGTTTTTTTTAATTGATTGAGAATTATTCGACTATCGCCCCGCAACGCGGGCGGGACAACACGGGTGTACAAAATGAATGGAGTTTGCACTTTGCATATACTTCAAACATGATGAATTATTTGAAAACTCGACATGTCAATAGTCAATACTCGGTAGATTCAATACCTCTTTCGATACTTATTATGGCAAGTGGTGGCATAAAGTAACATTCACAATTGTTCATTTGTATTTTGTTCCACATTTTAAACGTAAATAATTTTAATATAAATTATTACTTTTGAAAATTTATATGATAAAATTAAACAAGTTTTTATTCTTAGTTCGAATATTCCTATACTTTTTCTGTTAAACTAGATGTATACAACACTCAGTGGCGGACCCAGAAATTTTTTTTATGGGGTGCGGAATTTTTTAGGTGTTGATACTCTAGTTGTTTATCTATCTAAATATAAAAAAAAGTTTCGCTTCGGGTCGGGTCGAGTTAGATCACATACTAAAACGATTAAACCAAATCAACTTTCAAATACGTAATAAAAATTCGTCATTCTTCATTAGAAATATATAATGGAAATACAATATATCTACAATCGCTCTCGATGGTTTTTTATTTTTGAAATCTAACCATAAGGTAATAAAATTAACAAAACTAGAAAAACCTAAGAATGATCGAACAACATTACTTTCCTCCAACGGAAATAAGGTTTAGATAGGTGATTAAACCTTAAATTACATAAATAATAATAAATAAAATCATCAAATAAAATAATAAATATAGATATTTTGAGTTAAAACAAAATAAAGTAATCCAATAAAATGAATAAAAGCTTTTGAGGCTTTAGTATTTGATCAGAAGGTTTAATGTAAAAATATAAGAAAATTAATAGGTAAATAAAAAATGAATCACTCTCGCTACTTTGCTAGCTGTGAACTGATATATCAAAATTAATAAATTACACAATGAACCAACGAAAATAACAAAACAATTCAAATATGCTAGCTGTGAACTGATACATCAAAATTAGTAAATTACACAATGAAACAACGAAAATAACAAAACAATTCAAATAGAAATAAATAGTGGATTAAAATGTTAGGCCTCAGTGGGCTATTATGACACCCATTGGCCCAATACTTGCATAAAATAAAACAAAAAACCTAGCCGTTTTTCCTAACCCTTCACTTCACCTTCTTCTATGCAGACCTAACCAGAGAAAAATCTTAATGAACCAATGGGTGTCGGAATTTTTTTTCTTCTTGTATCTTCACTTTTCTCTACACTCTTCCATTTTCACTCATTCATGGGGTGCGGCATCAAAATTTCATGGGGTGCGCTTGAGATTTTCACCGACGGATAACCCTTAAAGTTTATTTTTCAAGGGGTGCGCCCGCCCACCCACGGGTAGTAGTGGGTCCGCCCCTGACAACACTACGTCAATAGTTATTTACACGGTACTTCTAATTCCTATAGATGAGAAATTCCTACCAGTCAGTGTGTCGACCATACAATGGTGCGTCAGCCACATCTTTTTTTTAACGACAAGCAATACTTTTATTCCACACCAAATTTTACATCAAAAACATATTCAAATGGTTAGTAAGAAACTAGCCAACCACCTGAAAATTCCTAACCAAAATTACATATAATTAAACATAAAAATAGTCATTTCCTAACCAACTTCAATTTTAACCATTTATTCCACTCCAGGTTTGATTTTTCCCCTGCATTTGATCCATGAGAATGATGTTTCCTGCATCTCTCCAAATATTGCATCTAAATTCACCTTTTTTCCGCTGAAAATGAGTTCGTTTCTCGCCTTTCAAATCGTCCAACACGTTGTCAAAATTATTGTTTTTATAAAGGTTATTTTCCAGACAACAATTTTGCTTTTTTTGTAGATTTCCAGTAAATTCTTCATGTTGAAAGCGAAAATTTGTTGTATTTTGCATCACGTACTCACTTTGTACCATAGAATTAAAACCACATAACAAGCCGTAAATAAATGATCCGCATCTTTTTCTTGTTGCATCTAAAATTTCATGTTTTTGTTGGACGCATTTACTTCAAGCTTTTGTAACGGCACACAGGGGCGCAGCTTAGTGTTACTCCGAGGGGGCGCCCGACCCCTCGAACTTTTCGATGCGTAGTGTTATGAATAGTAATTTCGTATAGAAAATTTTTAGGTATATACGTTTCCACCCCGGTTTCGGAAAAGGGGGGGGGGGGGGGAAGCTTCGCCAATGACGGCACATCCACTTGTTTAGATTTAAAAAGGAAAAAAAATACACAATTTTAATCCTCCACCCGGTTATGTTGCATGTAATGAATTAAAGTTTGGACTTTATGTGTGTCGCTTCCTGAACAAGCACATTGACAGATTTCCACTTTTGGGAATCGCTTTCCTTACCAGCGTATTGGAAATAAACAACTTCGGTGGTCTTCAAAATTCATGTCCGGCAAACCTACAAATTCCGGTTAAACATAATTCCTTCCGGCGATACACATGGGGATACGCTGGTAGTACAAGCGCTTTGCCAACATATTCTGACAATACGCTGCTAGCACAAAGCTTATTACCTATTTTTAGAAAATTTTCAATATTACACCATTGGTCAAAACGAGGCTAGAATTAACACCTTTCTTCCAAAAAAAACGTGACATGTCCTGCTTTGCCAGGTATACTATAAAGTTCAAACACCTAACTTCCCAAACATGTTTCAAGGCAACAATAAAAAGGAGCTAGCGTTTTTTAAATCTTGTAGTCGTTCCAAGTGTGGCACAATTGGAATGTTGTTGAACCAGGGGCGGACCTACATAGAGGGGGTCGGGGTCCCCGAATCCCAGTATTTTTTTTTTTAAATTAGTAGATCTGTATATGAAATTTCATGAGGACCCCACACATACAATTAGGTGGACGCCATAGAAAGAAAATGAAAGCTGGTGTAGTGGTAGACCCCCTTCTTTACCGACAAGAGGTCATAAGTTTAATTTATAGCCCGGTTTATATGTTTTTTTAAATCTAATTCAAACCTTGTTCTGACCCGATCTGAACGAGGACCGACTAGAAAATTTTGACGATTTGTTATGAAAAAATTGAACACCGAAAAAAAATGGACCCCATTGAAAAAAAATCGTTGTTTCGCCACTGGTTGAACTATGACAAAACTCATGATCTATTGTGTGTTTGCCAAAGAATATAAATGTTAATAAGTAACATCAAACATAAATATAATAACACTAAAGTTAATAGCGCAAAATTTCACTTCAAAATGTCAGATACTAACTATACTGATATTTCATACCTTTTCCTTTAGACTAAACGGTATGGGGGCCGGCCCTGCCCCGGCGAGCCCTGGCGCCGCACCCCCACACCGCCCCCTATGCCCCGTCCCGGCTTCTTCGTGTGCGACGGGCCACTCCTCCACACACATAACTATACATACATACATATATAGGTAAAGAGTACTGTACAATATTGCTTATCGTACATTACGTACGCTACAATCTCAGCCGTCAGATCATCTTCCCGCATTTTAAAATCGCATGTTGTTTTTTTTATAACAATTTCGCATGTGATAATTTTTGATGAATTCACATGTTTTTTTGTACCAATTTCGCATGTGATAATTTTGATGAAATAGCATGTTGTTTTTTATAACAATTTCGCATGTGATAATTCGCATGTTGTTTTTTTGTACCAATTTCGCATGTGATAATTTTGATGAAATAGCATGTTTTTTTGTAACAATTTCGCATGTGGTAATTTTGATGAAATCGCATGTGTATATAATCTGTGTGTGTGTGTTACTGTTCATCTTCTTCGATTGCTGGTCGATCATGTGACAACCCGCACTAAACCAGGTATCCGTACGACTTAATTAATGATTAATTACTGCTAAATTACTGTGCTTAACTGAAATTGCTGATAAACTGCTACCTGCATACTGATACATGCACTTACTTGCATCATACTTTATTTGCTGTCACTACATTATTTACATGCTGAACCTTGGTGACAAACATGATGCACAAAAAGCACAGTAGCACTAAACGGATACACAGTGAACATGCTGATATAACCAGCATCAGGCAGACACTGCCTCTAAGGCCTGTTAAGAGCCTCAAATATCTGACTACACTGGTAGTGAGTGTAGGGTTATAAGGGTTGTGGAACTGCGTCTCTAGGAATAAGATACACTGATTGGATGTGCCAAAAACATACTTTAAGTACAAAACACAGCACTTTAATAAATAATCCAGCTTCTAGCTGACTAGTAAAGTGCCAAAACATGGGGAAAATACTACTAGACACTTTCTAAAGTGTGGAAGCAAAATGTGTCACTAAAAATAACAATAACGACACTTTAAAGCTTTTGTAACACTTTAACGGATTACTATCCAACCGAACAACCGGACTTTACCCGGAACATGAAAATATTACTATTTTCACTATTTATATTTTTCTGAGCCAGTTAGGGTCCCTGATTACCCTAACACCCGTCATAACACGCTATATATTACTAACGGGGTTAATTACTTAACTAACCTAATTAACCTAACTATACTCCCCAATTACCTAGTTACAACCGAACTAGATACCCCCCCCCCCCCCCCATTATAATCGGCCTAACCAAGGGGAGACATGGTTAGTACCCTTTTGATTATTATATTGTGTAATGTCTAGTATCTACACAACACTAAACCCAATGGATAATCACCAAATAATTGCCTATAAGTTCAAGAGATTACATAACATAATTATCACTTCACAACACCAACTTCAACTCTCCCTCTTGCTCTCCCTTCATCTCGGCCGAACCCCACTCCTCCCACCATCATACTTTCGGTTCTAGTTCTTGCATTCCATCATCATACAAGTGATAAAGGTCACGTATTAGGAGCCTCGGAGCAAGCGGAACACGAAGGACCTCTTTCGTTAGCTTTTATCCACGCGTTTTTCATCAAGGATCTTCCCTAGCCTTGAGCTAGAGGTATAACACTTAAAACTTGATTTTGAACTTATCTAAGGTGGTTAAAAGGAATTTTGTTGGTGAAATATCGATAACATACATTTTGAAGCGTTAAAGTCTAGTAAAAACTCTAAAAATGGTGGTTAATAGCTTACAACTTGTGTAAAAGTTGTAGTACTTGAAAGTTGTGAATATCTAGACCCGATCTATGATTGTGGTAGCTCGGATCACCATTTAACCCGGTTTGGTAAGATCATGGATCTTCACATAAGCCTATTTTGGTTAGCACAAGGGTTAAAGGGTGAAACTCTACCACACAAGAGACATGAACTTGTGTAAAAATATTTTACTTGTGTAAAAGTGATTTAACTTGTACAATGGTGTTTAAAACTAGCGGATCTACGTATCTGCAAGTGGTATTTTCAAAGAACCACACATTAAAGAAATCATGTATTTTAGAGAATGGATCTTACACTAACAAACATGATTTTATAAACCACAAGTGTGTAAACACTTGTGAAATGAAAAGATCCGACAAGTAACCATTTTTGTAAAAGATAACTAGAAGTTGTAAAGACGGATTTCTCTAACGACAAGGTTTTTACGAGATCAAAGTTACTTTGTATAAAGATCTACAAATATAAAGGGGATTTACACTATAGATTCGGAAAAACTACAAGTTCATGCGATTATGCGATTTACATACTTATCGACTAGTTTGATGTGTCGGAAATTGTTTGATTGAATAAAGAAGTTGTTGAATTGATTTGTTAAAAGAAAATGATACGCTTGAAAGCGTGGCCACCTCCAGTTACAGAGGAAACTCTGGCGAAATTTTCTAAAAACCTAACACTTAGAATTATTTACACAAGTGTTAGAACTATTTTTGACATATTTTCGAAACATAAATTTCGCCAGAACTATATTTTACTAAATATTCGGAGGTGGGATTTTCACTAAGTTAACGTGATAAAAATGTTTTGTCACAACACTGTTTATGATTATTTTGTGAAATTACATAAATATTATTTTAGAGTGAAAATAATATTTACAAGCGTTAATGATCCCAAAACTTTGCGAACGCTCTCACCATGAATATATAAGTTACACCGGTAATTACATTACCACACGATTGATAAAACGTAACTTACGCACATGTATTGTATCCCCCATCCTTGGGAAGGAAATTAACTACCAAGTATTTACAGAACAAACACACGAAATAGTTGTCTAACTATTTCCCAAAAACCTAAACTATAAAGCTAAGGCACGGCCGTCCGTCTAATAGAATTAGCACTTGTAGGTCGTCGCACAGCTTTCAGATTTGGAGACACTTGGTAGAGACGCACCGACTGTGAGTTCATGTCCCCCTTTTCTCTAACTGTTTTCAGTTTTCTTAACTGCGGGGGTGAAATACATGTTACTTTGTTTACAAGTACTTTTATACACGGTATGATAACGTAAGGAGGTTTACTACTTAGATCATGTGAATGGGTAGTTAGAACACCGAGGGACTTAAGCGGTAGATCTATCTGGGTGTAGCGAGCCCAGCTCTAGGCCCAACAGAACGGACCTCTCTGAGGACCAACAGAACGGACCTGGAGTGACTTGGTTGCCCAACGCAAAAATCGGCTAGGGTTGTGTCTTCCTACTTGCATTTCACAACATGCTAATGGCCTTGCAAACCATTGGTGATCTCTTTTCCTTACACTGCTACATACCAGGGAACTTTTATACTTACAAGTGTTTTACTTACTCACTTGCACATGAACTCGCTCAACATTATTGTTGATTTTTCAACTTACATGTATTTCAGGAAATTAACGAGATCTGGCACGGTATGGCATGTTTTCCGCTGCACTAGTTCCCAAGGTCATCCGGGGTTTAGGGGATGTGTCTCTTTCCTGGACAAGACACACTCCTTAAACCATGTCTATGTTATGTTTCAGTTTGTAAAGTTTGTTGAACAAAATTATGTTTGTCAAGGGTATGTTAAAACAATGGTATTGTGTTTGATTATCAAAACTTAATGGATGATCTTGCATGTTTTTAACTCATATAGCTTTGGTATGACTAAGCTATGGTATTAAGAAGTCACACCAAACTTTACCACGCTTCCGCAAAGCCAGGGTGTGACAGCTTGGTATCAGAGCCAGGATCATAGCGAACTAGGATTCTTTCTCGAGTCTAGACTATGATCACTAGGGCTCTCACGAAAACATTTTTCTGCATACCACTTAAGTCCAGATCCAACACTTTTTACAAACAAATGTTGAGCACATTTTATTAATTATAGGCTCAGCTTGGAGGGCTGAGGATCGGTCTGGAGGATCGAGGTGACCGAAGTAGTTGAGCACGTTGGTTTATTATAGGCTCGATCTAAGAGGTCAAGGTGGAGGATATAGCAGTCTTCGAGACTGGGAGAGATTGGCTAGTAAGACTAGGAGAATGATTTAAATGCTTACTTGGTGACTATGTGATTAACTGATTATATGACTGATTATTATACGTATATGTGTTTGTGTTACAAACGTTATGCCTTCATCAAGTACTAGAAAGATGGACACTACGAATCCCATGGCCATAGTATCAGACGACATAGTTTCATCGAAGCACGAGGTGTACATTTTCGATACTACCGGCACAGACAATGACGACTTTCAGCCCTTTTGCGCCGCCTGAAGTCGTAGCAGAGTCTACTGATGGCCATCTTGTTGGGAATTTGCCCCCTTGCCGCTTATCCTGGTGATGATATGCCCTCCCAACGTGGCCTCTGACGACGATAACGATCTACTGGAGGAGGACCCATTCGAGGGCAGGGCCTTATTACTGCTGGTATTAGACTACTGCATGCGGACGCTCCCGTAGGGGAAACTCATGACCATTCCCCTATCCCATACTCATTTGAGTTTCTGACATCCGCATCTTCGCACATACAGGGAATGCAGCACCACTCACACGACGCCGACCCTGATATGGCATCATCAGCTGCACCGGATCCCGCCCACAGCTTTGAATTTGATCACGATATTGAGGTTGATCCTGCTTTTCCACCTGGTTTTGATCTAGACCATGACATTGAGTTCATGCACCTAGACCAGCCCTCGGAGGATCCTGTAACCCCTGTAATTGTTGGTCCAGCTGATTTTGAGATGGAGTTTTTGATTCGGAGCTAGCCGTGGCCCCTGAGCCAGGCGTTGCTCCTGACCCCGCATTGGAGCATGACCCTGTTCATGCCGATGCACCTGCTATTGCTCCTTGATTGATCATCTGCTTGGATGAGAGAAAATTTGGTGTAACTGTGCAAGACAATTTAATATTACGGGGGCCCACGTAATAATGATTTGTAGTGCACAGGAATCCTGGTGGACTCTGCAGGTCAAGCTAATGATAACCAATGCAGCAGGAAATAACTTAAACACGAATGACCTAGGCGATGTAGCCTCGAGTTCATTCTATTACAAGCAACAAGCCAAATTGACAAGCCTATGTAAAGGCTCAGAAATTTATTTCCCCACTCATACATTGAGTATATTTGCGTATGAAATCGGGTGGTTACACGATGGCTTATGTTGCTATATACCTCATAGACAATTGAAACGTGGTCTAACCCGCTTCACACCACTTCGACAAAAAGGAATGTCACCTAGACATGACACAAACACCAGTACGTTGCCAAGGACAGAAGCCGAGCTGCAAGAACGCATCTCACCGATAAATGCACGACATGAAGCCCTCCGCTCTAAGTACAACGATGGCATTACTGGAAATAACCATCCAACTGGCTGCACCTATAAACAGTTCCTGAACTGCAAGCCTTTGAACTTTGATAAAACAGGAGGCACCGTTGCATTTGTCCGTTGGTCTGAAAAGACCGACTCCGTTCTAAGAGTGAGTAACAGATCAACAGAGTGTTACCTACATCTCGGGGATATTTCTAGATGGCACACTCTCTTAATGGAACCTCCAGGTTCAGACCCTTGGCACAGACGCTGCTTATACACTGAGCTGGGACGAGCTCAAGGAAACGATTGAGAGGAAATGTTGTTTTAGGACTGAAGTTCAGAAGCTTGACGTGGAGTCCTGGAATTTGAGAATGGACGAACCAGAGACTCCTGAACTTGTCCAGCGATCGCACAACTTGCCTAGGGTCGTCCCCTACTAAGTCATTGACGTTGTATGACACAGTTGTGTACTTGTACGCTTACTATGTGGTCTCAATATATGGCAATCGCAGTATTCTCATCACTTATGATGTTTGATTTACCGTTTAGGTTCTATGACATGAGATGTTATGTATTGTTGAATACATACGTACGTTTTACTTGCTATGACCTGACCAATGTGAACACATCTTTTAGAAGATGCCGCCAAAACGCCCAACTCCAATGCCTACTAATGAGGCAGAGCTACAGCAAGTCATTGCAGCTGCCATAGCACAGTACGCAGCATCTCAGCCAGGAGCGAGCGGAAGTGTTAACCAGGGCAACAACAATCCACCTCACGGTAATACCAAGCCATTTGGACCTACCATGAACTAGTTGGAGATTTTAGCGATGATGCTAATGCCAATCACATGTTTTAACATACGTGCAGGATGCACCTACAAGCAGTTTTTAGACTGCAAACCGGTCAACTTCGATGGCACAGGAGGTGCAGTTGCCTTTACCCGCTGGGCTGAGAAAACCGATTCTGTTTTACGCATGAGCAAATGCGCAGTGGATCCGCAAGTCACATACATTTCAGGGCTATTCTTGGATGGAGCCCTCTCTTGGTGGAATCTGCAAGTACAGACTCTGGGCGAAGCTGCCGCCTACGCGCTGACTTGGACCGAATTGAAAGAACTTATGCGCAAAAAGTACTGTTCTCGCGCGGAAATTCAGAAGTTGGAGACTGAATTTTGGCATTTAAAGATGGATGGACCAAAGGTTGCAGAATACGTCCAAAGGTTTCACGACTTATCTCAAGTGGTTCCTTACATGGTTACACCTGAATACAAGCGAATCGAGCGCTTCATTTGGGGTTTGGCTCCCCAAATCATAAGTATGGTGACCTCTTCAAAGCCTGCGACAATTACCGAGGCGATTGATTTGAGCGTGGCTCTCACAGAAGAGGCCATTCGTCTGAACAAATTTGGTGATGTCAAGGCAAAGGAGAAAGAGACTCATGTTGAGTCGTCAGGGGTTAACAAAAGAAAGTTCTCGAACTTCAAGCAAGGCATTAGCAGTGATGGTAAGAGAGGAGCACCAAACACGCCAGCTCAGGGTACAGCTGGCAGTGGAAGGAAAGGAAGGGGATATATGGGCACCCAGCCCAAGTATAATGCCTGCCAGCGTCACCATTCTGGTCAATGTGGGTTAAAAGTATGTGAAGTATGTGGGAAACGTGGTCACTCGAAGGACACTTGTTGGGCCCCTGCCGGTCGAGGAGGCCAGGGAGGATATGGAAATAGGAATGATGACCGTGGTGGAAATGGGAATCGCCCACAAGGAAATTTTGGAGGAAACAGAAATCGAGGCAACAATGTGAATCAGGCTGGTAATGCCAACCAGAACAACACCCCAGCTGGAAATGGGGGTGGAAACGGGCAGAGACTGGGATGCTATAACTGCGGTGAAATCGGGCATTTTAAGAAAAACTGCCCAACGTTGAACCAAGCACGTGGTAGAGTGTTCCAACTCGAAGCTAGGGAAGCACGCCAGGATCCCAATGTTGTTACCGGTACGTTCCCTATCAATCAACGCTATGCATCCGTTTTATTTGATACTGGTGCCGATTATAGCTTCGTATCGTTAGAATTTAAGAATATGCTTGGGTTAGCCGCTAATAAGTTAGATATTCCCTACTCGATCGAATTAGCTAATGGAAAGTTAGTTGAAGCCAACGAAGTAATCAGAGGCTGTGTGATAGAATTGGGAGAACGTGAGTTTACTTTGGATCTACTACCAGTCCAATTGGGAAGCTTCGACGTGGTGGTAGGAATGGATTGGTTATCAGGCAACAAGGCTGAGATAGTATGCCACGAGAAAGTTGTTCGTATCCCAACCGATGATGGTGAGACAATTGTGGTTCACGGAGAGAAGCGTGACACACCGCTAAGATTTATCAGCTGCTTGAAAGCAAGGAAGTGTTTACAGAAAGGATGTGTTGCCTTTCTGGCACACATCGTGGATAAGAAGGCTGCTGAGCCAAGAATCGAAGACATCCCTGTCGTGAGGGAATACCCAGAAGTCTTCCCAGAAGACTTACCTGGACTGCCACCTCAGAGGCAAGTAGAGTTCCACATTGACTTAGTTCCAGGCGCCGCGCCTGTAGCTAAGGCACCTTACAGACTTGCTCCGTCTGAGATGCAGGAATTGTCGACACAACTTCAAGAGTTGTTAGACAAGGGTTTTATCCGACCAAGCTTCTCGCCTTGGGGAGCTCCGGTCCTGTTTGTCAAGAAAAAGGACGGTAGCTTCCGCATGTGTATCGACTACCGAGAATTGAACAAGCTAACGATCAAGAATAGGTACCCTCTGCCAAGAATCGACGATCTGTTTGATCAACTGCAAGGCTCAAGCTTTTACTCTAAGATCGATCTTCGATCTGGATATCACCAGTTAAGGATACAAGAAGAAAGCATTCCGAAAACAGCCTTCAGAACTCGTTATGGACACTACGAGTTCCTTGTTATGCCGTTTGGTCTGACAAACGCACCTGCAGTATTCATGGATCTAATGAATAGAGTTTGCAAGCCATACTTAGACAAGTTCGTGATTGTGTTTATCGACGACATCTTGATTTATTCAAGAACAAAGGCTGAGCACAAGCAGCATCTTAGAGCCATTCTAGAGCTACTGAAGAAGGAACAGCTGTATGCCAAATTCTCCAAGTGCGAATTTTGGCTACGTGAAGTCCAATTCCTTGGGCACGTGGTGAATGGAGATGGAATCCACGTGGATCCAACAAAGATCGAGGCGATCAAGGATTGGGAAACGCCAAAGACGCCAACCGAGATTCGACAATTCTTGGGTTTGGCTGGCTACTATCGAAGGTTCATTGAGGACTTTTCAAAGATCGCTCAACCTTTGACGCTCCTCACCCAGAAGGATAAGAAGTTTGATTAGGAAATCAAAGAGGAAGAAGCATTCCAGATACTGAAGGATAAGCTTTGTAACGCGCCAATCTTAGCTCAACCAGAAGGTACTGACGATTTTGTGGTATACTGCGACGCATCGCGACAAGGTTTGGGTTGTGTGTTGATGCAACGCCAAAAGGTTATTGCTTATGCATCGCGTCAACTGAAGGTACATGAAAAGAACTATACCACCCACGATTTAGAGCTTGGCGCAGTGGTTTTTGCACTAAAGATCTGGAGACACTACCTATATGGTACGAAGTGCACAATCTTCACAGATCACAAAAGCCTACAGCATATATTCAACCAGAAGGAGTTGAATATGAGGCAAAGACGATGGGTTGAATTGTTAAACGATTACGACTGCGAGATAAATATCATCCGGGGAAGGCGAATGTGGTCGCCGATGCCCTAAGTCGAAAGGAAATGATCAAGCCCATAAGGGTTAGGGCTCTAGAGATGATTATCCGAACCGACCTTTCCTTGCGCATTCGTGCCGCACAAAAGGAAGCTCTCAAGGAGGGAACCCTTGAGGAAGAATATCTCCGTGGAATGGAGAAGCTTTTGGTACCAAACGAGGAAGGAACGTTATGTTTCGAGAAAAGGGTTTGGGTTCCCCTGTTTGGTGGATTAAGGAAAGTTATTTTCGACGAAGCGCACAAGTCACGGTACTCTATCCACCCTGGATCGGATAGGATGTACCAGGATCTCAAAAATTATTATTGGTGGCCTAGGATGAAAGGCGATGTTGCTATTTATGTGAGCAAATGTTTGACGTGCGCTAAGGTTAAGGCGGAATACCAGAAGCCTTCAGGGCTGCTGCAACAACCTGAGATTCCCAAGTGGAAATGGGAACAAATCTCAATGGATTTTGTTACGAAATTGCCAAGAACGCCAAGAGGCCATGACATGATTTGGGTGATAGTTGACCGCCTAACAAAGTCCGCACACTTTCTGCCAATCAGAGAGAAAGACAGTACCAGTAAACTTGCGGAAATATACATGAGAGAGATTGTCGCACGTCATGGAGTACCTCTCTCAATCATCTCTGATAGAGACGGAAGGTTTGTGTCAAGGATATGGCAATCCTTCCAAGAAGCCTTTGGCTCACAGTTGAATCTGAGCACTGCATTCCATCCGCAAACTGACGGCCAGAGCGAGCGAACGATACAAACTTTGAAAGACATGCTGAGGGCATGTGTTATGGATTTGGGCGGTAGCTGGGATGAACACTTACCTGTGGTCGAATTTTCATACAACAATAGCTACCACACCAGTATTGGTGTCGCGCCATTTGAAGCCCTCTACGGACGCAAGTGCCGATCACCACTATGTTGGGCTGACGCAGGTGATAGGCAACTTGCTAGTCCCGAGATCGTCCAAGAGACGACAGACAAGATTGCGCAAATACTTAAACGCATCGAAGCAGCTCGCCACAGACAAAAGGCCTATGCGGATCCAAACCGGAAGCATGTGGATTTCCAAGTTGGAGAAATGGTGTTATTGAAAGTTTCACCCTGGAAAGGGGTGGCACGCTTTGGAAAGCGTGGGAAGTTAAATCCGCGCTACATTGGTCCCTTCAGAATTCTGGAAAGAATTGGAACAGTAGCATACAAGTTGGACCTACCTGCTGAACTGAATGGCGTTCACGATACATTTCATGTATCCAATCTGAAGAAAAGTCCAACTCAAGTTGACGTTGCCATTCCCATCGACGAGATTCATATTGACGACACGCTCCACTTCGTTGAAGAACCTGTCGGGGTCACGGATTGGAAAGTTAACAAGACCCGCCGGAGCAGTGTCAAACTCGTCAAAGTTCGTTGGAATGCCAGACATGGTCCTGAATTCACCTGGGAACGTGAGGACCGGATGAAAGAGAAATACCCCCACCTTTTTTCCTAAGAACTCTGCATCTACAAGCAGAACTTAAATTTCGGGACGAAATTTATTTAACGGGGGGAGAATGTGACAACCCGCACTAAACCAGGTATCCGTACGACTTAATTAATGATTAATTACTGCTAAATTACTGTGCTTAACTGAAATTGCTGATAAACTGCTACCTGCATACTGATACATGCACTTACTTGCATCATACTTTATTTGCTGTCACTACATTATTTACATGCTGAACCTTGGTGACAAACATGATGCACAAAAAGCACAGTAGCACTAAACGGATACACAGTGAACATGCTGATATAACCAGCATCAGGCAGACACTGCCTCTAAGGCCTGTTAAGAGCCTCAAATATCTGACTACACTGGTAGTGAGTGTAGGGTTATAAGGGTTGTGGAACTGCGTCTCTAGGAATAAGATACACTGATTGGATGTGCCAAAAACATACTTTAAGTACAAAACACAGCACTTTAATAAATAATCCAGCTTCTAGCTGACTAGTAAAGTGCCAAAACATGGGGAAAATACTACTAGACACTTTCTAAAGTGTGGAAGCAAAATGTGTCACTAAAAATAACAATAACGACACTTTAAAGCTTTTGTAACACTTTAACGGATTACTATCCAACCGAACAACCGGACTTTACCCGGAACATGAAAATATTACTATTTTCACTATTTATATTTTTCTGAGCCAGTTAGGGTCCCTGATTACCCTAACACCCGTCATAACACGCTATATATTACTAACGGGGTTAATTACTTAACTAACCTAATTAACCTAACTATACTCCCTAATTACCTAGTTACAACCGAACTAGATACCCCCCCCCCCCATTATAATCGGCCTAACCAAGGGGAGACATGGTTAGTACCCTTTTGATTATTATATTGTGTAATGTCTAGTATCTACACAACACTAAACCCAATGGATAATCACCAAATAATTGCCTATAAGTTCAAGAGATTACATAACATAATTATCACTTCACAACACCAACTTCAACTCTCCCTCTTGCTCTCCCTTCATCTCGGCCGAACCCCACTCCTCCTACCATCATACTTTCGGTTCTAGTTCTTGCATTCCATCATCATACAAGTGATAAAGGTCACGTATTAGGAGCCTCGGAGCAAGCGGAACACGAAGGACCTCTTTCGTTAGCTTTTATCCACGCGTTTTTCATCAAGGATCTTCCCTAGCCTTGAGCTAGAGGTATAACACTTAAAACTTGATTTTGAACTTATCTAAGGTGGTTAAAAGGAATTTTGTTGGTGAAATATCGATAACATACATTTTGAAGCGTTAAAGTCTAGTAAAAACTCTAAAAATGGTGGTTAATAGCTTACAACTTGTGTAAAAGTTGTAGTACTTGAAAGTTGTGAATATCTAGACCCGATCTATGATTGTGGTAGCTCGGATCACCATTTAACCCGGTTTAGTAAGATCATGGATCTTCACATAAGCCTATTTTGGTTAGCACAAGGGTTAAAGGGTGAAACTCTACCACACAAGAGACATGAACTTGTGTAAAAATATTTTACTTGTGTAAAAGTGATTTAACTTGTACAATGGTGTTTAAAACTAGCGGATCTACGTATCTGCAAGTGGTATTTTCAAAGAACCACACATTAAAGAAATCATGTATTTTAGAGAATGGATCTTACACTAACAAACATGATTTTATAAACCACAAGTGTGTAAACACTTGTGAAATGAAAAGATCCGACAAGTAACCATTTTTGTAAAAGATAACTAGAAGTTGTAAAGACGGATTTCTCTAACGACAAGGTTTTTACGAGATCAAAGTTACTTTGTATAAAGATCTACAAATATAAAGGGGATTTACACTATAGATTCGGAAAAAATACAAGTTCATGAGATTATGCGATTTACATACTTATCGACTAGTTTGATGTGTCGGAAATTGTTTGATTGAATAAAGAAGTTGTTGAATTGATTTGTTAAAAGAAAATGATACGCTTGAAAGCGTGGCCACCTCCAGTTACAGAGGAAACTCTGGCGAAATTTTCTAAAAACCTAACACTTAGAATTATTTACACAAGTGTTAGAACTATTTTTGACATATTTTCGAAACATAAATTTCGCCAGAACTATATTTTACTAAATATTCGGAGGTGGGATTTTCACTAAGTTAACGTGATAAAAATGTTTTGTCACAACACTGTTTATGATTATTTTGTGAAATTACATAAATATTATTTTAGAGTGAAAATAATATTTACAAGCGTTAATGATCCCAAAACTTTGCGAACGCTCTCACCATGAATATATAAGTTACACCGGTAATTACATTACCACACGATTGATAAAACGTAACTTACGCACATGTATTGTATCCCCCATCCTTGGGAAGGAAATTAACTACCAAGTATTTACAGAACAAACACACGAAATAGTTGTCTAACTATTTCCCAAAAACCTAAACTATAAAGCTAAGGCACGGCCGTCTGTCTAATAGAATTAGCACTTGTAGGTCGTCGCACAGCTTTCAGATTTGGAGACACTTGGTAGAGACGCACCGACTGTGAGTTCATGTCCCCCTTTTCTCTAACTGTTTTCAGTTTTCTTAACTGCGGGGGTGAAATACATGTTACTTTGTTTACAAGTACTTTTATACACGGTATGATAACGTAAGGAGGTTTACTACTTAGATCATGTGAATGGGTAGTTAGAACACCGAGGGACTTAAGCGGTAGATCTATCTGGGTGTAGCGAGCCCAGCTCTAGGCCCAACAGAACGGACCTCTCTGAGGACCAACAGAACGGACCTGGAGTGACTTGGTTGCCCAACGCAAAAATCGGCTAGGGTTGTGTCTTCCTACTTGCATTTCACAACATGCTAATGGCCTTGCAAACCATTGGTGATCTCTTTTCCTTACACTGCTACATACCAGGGAACTTTTATACTTACAAGTGTTTTACTTACTCACTTGCACATGAACTCGCTCAACATTATTGTTGATTTTTCAACTTACATGTATTTCAGGAAATTAACGAGATCTGGCACGGTATGGCATGTTTTCCGCTGCACTAGTTCCCAAGGTCATCCGGGGTTTAGGGGATGTGTCTCTTTCCTGGACAAGACACACTCCTTAAACCATGTCTATGTTATGTTTCAGTTTGTAAAGTTTGTTGAACAAAATTATGTTTGTCAAGGGTATGTTAAAACAATGGTATTGTGTTTGATTATCAAAACTTAATGGATGATCTTGCATGTTTTTAACTCATATAGCTTTGGTATGACTAAGCTATGGTATTAAGAAGTCACACCAAACTTTACCACGCTTCCGCAAAGCCAGGGTGTGACAGATCATTGTCAGTCTTCTTCCATTTGACCCTTACAACTCCCAAATTAGTAGTTCTTATTATCGATATCGCACCAAAAGGAACGAAGGGAGGCTGGGGAAGAAGAATTTCAGGTTTTTGAATTTGATTTAGGGTTTGATTTTGAACTATCATCGGTTAATTACAGAGATTTATGATCTCGCAATGACGTTTTTATCCTTCCTGATATGATTTAGATATATTAAAATGATTGATTTAATCATTTAAATTAGTTTCGCCCGCGTTTGATCGATTGAAGATCGTACGGCTGAGGGCAGGTATTGTACGTTAACCGGCCTCTACATATATATATATATATATATATGGTAGGGTTCTAGAGTGAACAACCTCCCAAGAGTGAACTGTGTGAACTTATATAGACCCTTGATTTTCATCATCTTGAGATTTTAAATGAATGGCATGATGGTAATTATTTGGTTAATTTTTTCTATTTAATAAAATTAATAAGGGCATTTATGTAAATACACATTGAATTCATTCATAATATGGAAACTGAATAGTTTTCATATATTCTTGATTCCGTCAATCACTATAGTATTTTTTAGTCAGTTTTACAATCCCCTAATATTCAACTTTTATTCAACAAACCATCTTTCTCTCTCAATACAATTGCCGTCATCGAGAAAATACAGAGGACGTCCATCGAAGTATGTATGCATTTGGCAATTAAGTACACATGTGTAAAGGTCTGTAAAATAACTAATTCACATATTAGAAAACTTAGTGCATACCGTACATACTTAGTACATCTGTGTACAGTTCTATAGATAGCTAAGTGCACAGGTATGCATTAACAGCAGCTGGCAGTTTTTGTAAACATGTGTATGGTTCTGTATATACTAAGTACACAAGTGTACTGGTCTGTATATACTTAGCACACATGTGTGCTTTTCTGTGTATACTAAGTACACATGTGTGCAGTAGTTATAATGATCAGATTTTGAATCAAACCAAACAATTTTCCCCATAGATAAACTAGCATCAGATCTGGAAGAACTTGAACAACTTTCAAGTGCGTTATCCACAAACGCGAGGCGTCTTCTAGCCGAAATGTTTAACAAGAGCGTTATTATAAGACCGATGGCGATCGCGACAACAGCTACAATCAAGATAATGACCGAAACACTAAGGAAATGATGGAATTATGGGTATTGCTTTCTGGGTCTGCCATGTTGATAGAATGGAAATCAAAATCTGGGTATTATTAAACGAATGAATGAGTGAAATTCATATACTGGGTATATTGATCTTTGATATTTACGATCTTTAAACTTCTGAGATTTATGATCTTTGAGATTTACGTAAATTGTTATAATGATCTTTGAAAAATATTATATATTTAGCCCCATTCTCCCTCCACCCACTTGGTCCATCCTCTTTAGACCCATCCTCACTTTCAGTGACGTGGCGGCCCATTCCCTTGGTGATGAGCCTCACCATAGCGGGTAGCCTTAGAGAATATACGTTATTCTCTAAGTTCACAAAATAGTAGTTACCTATCAAAAGAAAGAGCTGTTTGCAGTCATGTTCTGCCATTTTGACCAACTTTTTGTGTGGATAGGTAACTAGAGTTAAAAAAAAAAAACTGTAAATTTAACTAGATGGATTGGTGTGACCGCTCAAGCTATCTAATAGTGATTCAGTTTGAACGTGTAACATTTTGGAGCGTGCTTCGCATTAATTTTTTATTTAATTGTTTTGGTTCATGAATATTATAGATGTATACAAATGCATGATGACAGATACCATTGCCCAAACTATTGAATCCGATTTTTCTAAAAGCGGAAACCATAAGCTAAGAATAAAGTCATAAAACACCCTTAAACAAATAAAAATAAAGCCGTACATGTATAAATTTAACAAGGAATATAATATAAAATCCAATAATCTTAAACTAATACACTCCAAGAAGTTAACTTAGCGAGTAAATTCCTTTCTTATAAAAAAAAAAAAGAAAATTGCAGAAAACAACCTTTATGTTTACTTCAAACTGCACTTTATACCTTTCACTATGAATTCGTCAAAAACCAACCTTTATGTTCATGTTTTATTACACCCTATAACCTTTAGCACTAACCACGTCAAAAATTTCAGTTAAATGGCCTCACATGCCTTGCACGTGAAAGCATTTAAGTCTTTTAATATATCCCTTTTTAATATATTCCCTTTATAAACTAAACTCTAACCTGTGTTCTTCCCACCTCCTCTTTTCTTCTTCAATTCTCATAAACCCTAGATAATGGCTTCAATATACTGCAGGTGTGGTGGCGAGGGAATAATTCTAACATCATCAACTCATAGAAATCCAGGAAGGCGATTCCACTCATGCTCTAATTGGATGGGTGGAAACATATGTATAGTAAACAACGTTGAATAATCACCTACAATGCAAGTTAAAGATCATAATCAGTAATCAACAAATCCTTAATTTTTACCTAATACACAAAAGTGGAGTGAAGT
This sequence comes from Helianthus tuberosus, assembly GCA_030545235.1. Classification (NCBI taxonomy): domain Eukaryota; kingdom Viridiplantae; phylum Streptophyta; class Magnoliopsida; order Asterales; family Asteraceae; genus Helianthus; species Helianthus tuberosus. Next base: position 52,632,487 of record CM060364.1, read on the forward strand.
ACCGTATATAAGGTCTAGTGCAAGATCATCATCAGGACGACGTACTTGAATCGGATCAGGATCCATTTCACCTCTGCTATGATCGATTGTGATGAAGATGAGAGTTTTACGATTGGTTTGGGTGGGAATTTGATAAGTTTGTTAGACCCCCCGTAGTGGGGCGTTTTAAAAAAAAAAAATTCAAAAAAAAAAACACCCGGAACCCATTACATAGGGCGTTTTTTTTTTAAATTCAAAAAAAACCCCCTTGGCGTGGTTTGAAGCACGCCTTGCCCCCTTCTCCTTGTCCAATCATCTTTCATCTCCCTTTTTGTTATCCAATAAGAAATTTATGTGTTTTTTCTTTATTTTATTTAATGCCCCAATAATGCCCCATCCCCACTACACCCATTTTAGAAAACGCCCAATAATGCCCCTTTGCTGACTGGACCGCCACATGGCGAAAAATGCCCTAGGGTCGGGGTATTATCTTCCCCTTCCACTACACATGGTCTTACAAGGGGGGATTTTGTTATCAGTGAATACAAAGGGTGTAAATACAATTTTCGTTTAAAAAGGGATTTATTAAAAGACTTAAATGCCCTCACGTGCAAAGCATGTGAGTCCATTTAACTGAATTTTTTGATGTGGTTAGTGCTAAAGGTTATAGGGTGTCATAAAACAGGAATATAAAAGTTGGTTTTTGTCGATTTCATAACGAAAGGTATAAAGTACAGTTTGAGACAAACATAAAAAATGTTTTCTTCAATTTTGTCTAAAAAACACATAAAATAAACAAGTACAAAGATTGTTTTCTGCAATTTTTTCAAAAAAAAAAACCACATAAAATAAACAAGTACGTCGTCGTTTTAGTAGCATACAAATATACAATTACAAAACCCTTTACACATCCGTTATTCCAACCGCTTTTAACCATATTTGAAACCACTTAAAACCCCACCACCGTAACCCACCATAACCCACCGTAAACCACCGTAATCCACCATGACCCCATCAAAACATCTAGTTTTCTTGACACTCCTCACACTCAACCTCATACCCCACCCATCAACCGCACACCCACGAACCATCTCCTTCCAATTCCCACCATTCCCCCTCCAAAACCTCACCCTCCTCGGCGACTCCCACCTCCGCACCACCGCCACCGCCGCCGTCACCCTCGACTCCCACTTCCCCTCTTCCTCCTCCGGCACCCTCATCTACACCACCCCAATCCGCTTCACCGACAACCGCACAAACTCCACCACTTCATTCTCCACCAAATTTTCTTTCTTAATCCTCGCCGCCACCCCCGCCGCCGGAGGCGGCGGCGGCTTATCGTTCTTCATCTCGCCGGAGAACCGCACTCTCGGGTCACCCGGTGGGTACTTGGGTCTTGTAAACTCATCCCAATTAACCCAAAATAAGTTCATTGCAATCGAATTCGATACTCAGTTCGACCCGCATTTCAACGATCCGAATGGGAATCATGTCGGGTTGGATATCGATAGCTTGAATTCGATCGAAACAGCCGATTGTAGTTCGGTTGGGATCGATTTGAGGACCGGAGTTTCGTTCACTTCTTGGATTGATTACTATCATGATCGGAAGAATGTTCAAGTGTTCTTGACCCGTGGGTCGGGTTTTAAACCCGAAAACCCGCTTTTGAATGTAACCATTGATCTTTCAATCTATTTTCAAGAGATCATGTATTTGGGGTTTTCCGGATCAACCGAAGGAAGCCAAGAGACACATTCGATCGAAAATTGGAGCTTTAGATCGTTCGGGATCAAACGATTCAACCCGAGAATGGTTAACCCGCACAATGTGAGTACCAACGAGGTCCCCATTCGCTCTCCTAACCGTTGGAACAATAACCGTAAGAAGACTTTCGGGCTCGGGTTCGGTCTTGAAGTTTCGGGCTCGGTATTCATCTTGGCGGGAATGGTCATTTTCGGTTATGTTTCCGTTAAGAAATGGCGGGAAATGAAAGCAGAAATGAACATAAAAGCGGAAGTGAAAAGAAACCCAAGAGAGTTTAGTTACAAAGAGCTAAAGACTGCAACAAATAACTTCCATTCGAGTCAGATCATCGGCCATGGGTCGTTCGGGACGGTTTACAAGGCGTTTATATTGTCGTCCGGGACACCTGCGGCCGTGAAGAGATCGTTGAGATCGCGTGAGGCGAAAAGCGAGTTCTTGGCGGAGTTATCGGCGATCGCGGGTTTACGACACAAGAACCTTGTTCAGTTGCTTGGATGGTGTGTGAAAAAGGGTGAGTTGTTGCTAGTTTATGAGTTAATGCCATATGGAAGTATTGATAGTGTGTTGTATAAAGATCCGGATCATTGGGGGTTTTTAAAGTGGGTACATAGGTATAAAATTGCTATTGGGTTAGCTTCAGTTTTGGCTTATTTGCATCAAGAATGTGATAAGTTGGTGATCCATAGGGACATAAAGTCGAGTAATGTGATGTTGGATGCGAATTTAAATGCGCGGTTGGGCGATTTCGGGCTGGCTAAGTTGATCGATCATAACAAGAGCCCGGTTTCGACTCTCACGGCTGGAACGGCAGGGTATCTGGCTCCGGAGTATCTACATTGTGGTAAAGCGACCGATAAGACGGACGTGTATAGCTATGGGGTGGTGGTGTTGGAGGTTTGTTGCGGTCGTAGACCGATTGAGAGGGAAATAGGGGGTCCGAATATGGTGAATTTGGTGGATTGGGTGTGGGATTTGCATACGAAAGGGGAGGTTTTGGGCGCGATTGATAAGCGGCTTAATGGAGAGTTTGATGAGGCGGAAGCGAGGAGGCTTTTGATGGTCGGGTTGAGTTGTGTGAACCCGCGAAGTGATATGAGGCCATCGATGAGGCGGGTGCTTCAGGTTTTGAACCGTGAGGCGGAGGAGACTGAGGTGCCGAGTGTGAAACCGAAGGTGAGTTTTTCGAGCGGTATGCCATTGAGTGTCGAGGATCTTATGCGTTGCGAAGAACATGTTCAGGCTTTGAACCGTGAGGCGGAGGAGAGTGAGGTGCCGAATTTGAAGCCTAATGTGAGTTTTTCGAGCAACATATCGTTGAGTGTCGAGGATCTTGTGCGTTGCGAAGAACATGATGAACGCCAAGAAGGAGATGGTTCGGATTGTGGATTCGAGATCCGTATTGATTAGAAGGTTTGAGTTTTGGTGTTGATGTACAGTTTTGAAGGTTGATTTGTTGTTGATCATGTACACTTTTTTTGAACGTTTGATAAGTAGTACGTTTGTGGAATAATTTTGTAAATTGACAACATTCATCACAATCAAGTGACAAATTGCATAAAGTGATACACCCATTTATAATTGTGCAATCCAATTTTACATTTTATAATGGTCCATATTTTTTTTCGTAAATTTGGTTTTTTCAAAGTAGTAACATGTTCAATCTTGTACACTAACATTAGTGAATAGTATGTTATATTAGGTTTTATACCTGTCATTCAATATTAGTCGGGATCATGGGTATGTATACTTATAGTTATAGATAACGGGTAGTGACGGAGTTAGAAGAAATAATTTTTTTTAATCATACATTCATTCATATAATGTACTTTTTTTATCATACATTCATATAATGTACTTTTTTAACAGTACATTCATACAATCAAATACACAATGACAACTAAACTTTGTAACTAAACGCTAACATAAAATCAAATTTTGTCCCGTTTGTGTTAGAATCGGGGTGAATCCCTAATAATTCCCGGGCAAGGAGTGAGTAAGAGTAAGAAATGATGATGTTTACAACTTATAATCAACTAGAAGTAGCACCCCGCCGCGTTGCGGCGGGTACAACGATTTGTTGCTCCGATGAAGCACAGCAGACTGTAACGGCATAGTGTTACTCGACCATGTTCTTCAAGTAATCACTATAAATTATCGGGACATACCCCTTCATATATATCCGCATGTAATTATAGTTGTGAAAAAGACAATTAGAATTACAAAGGGTATAGTGATGGTGTCATGTGGAATCAAAGTGTAGATACATTCAGATTTCATTAAAAAGCAATTCAAGTATCAACAACATTATATACTATAAATTATATACTATAAATTTGAAACATATATGTGCATTGAGGGTGGTATGTTATGCATAATTGGTTGTACTATAGCCACATTTCCTTATATTTTGTTGTATGTTATGCATAATTAGTTGTACTCATAGGTCGTAGCCACATTTCCTCGTCACATATTTTGTTTTGTTTTGCGTTGTTGTAACGCATGAATTATGGTTTGTATAGTTGTATAATTTGCAACATATTGATGCAATGGTTGTTGTAATGTATGCATTATGGTTTTTATAGTGGTAATGATATAGAGATATAGTGGTAATGATATATATTATATATAGATTACGATGAACCAGTTAAACGAGAAAAATAGACGTGGGTTCATAGTAATACGCGAGTCCTAGATCAACTTAGTTATTCTATTATATGTTTTACGTTTCGGTTTAATTTCTTCGCATTAACACGCGGCAACTTCAGTGTTAGTGGTCGCTGGCAGTAGTGTGGCATTAGTGTCCGCCCCCGCCGCAACGCGGGGGTGCTTAATACTAGTTAACTTTAAGAACGAACATACTTCTAGCAATTTATGAATACATAAAAGCATCCCATGTTTTTTTTTGAACAGCCAATGAATAAATTCCCGGCTACCTGGGTAACCCAATAGCCAAAGGTCACCCCACCGCCCGCGACCGCATAAAGCGCTCAGTAGCCCAAATCACCCGAAATATACGCAAATGAGCCAATCATTCAGTAGCTACTGCAAAATGACACTATGTAAATATATGAAACACTGCCTGGAGTGCAAAATGCAATTCCAACAATAAATTAAAACATCAGTGGATCATAACGCAAACACCCTAATTTCAAAGCTTGTTACTTGATTCATCGTAATGTAAAGAACATAAGATAATCGCATGCTTAGGGGAGTGTGGGTGGTATCACTTGCAAAAATTCTATCACTCACAAACATCCAATCAAGTTCCGCCATGTCATCAACCATTTTTCCATCACTCACATCATTTTTTAGTGGCAATGGTCATCACTCAGAACACCCAACAATAAACCCTCACACCCCCTCACATCCATTTATCACTCACACCCCCATCACTCCTTGATTTTAGCACGGATAGGAACCTATCACTCGTGAATGTTGTTGGTGGCGGTGGAAGTTTTGTTTTTTCCACGCGTTGAATTTGGCTATCACGGGGGATAACGTATCCGCCCCCACTCCCCTTAGTGCTTACATTGAACCCATCATGATAGTAATCTAGACTATAATAGGCAATAAACCCATATTCAAAATTGGGCACAAACTCACAAATAACATCACTGAAATTAATTATTTTGAGTCGTGACGTAAGTAACACTATTATTTGATTGCAATTTGGTTTATTATACAAAGTCTCCAACCCATACACTTGTTGTAGGTTCGACAGGTGGTGAAAAAACCAAGTATTGATGCTGGTAGATGTTGACTTGGTCAAAGAATGGTACATTGTAGCATGTTTGAAATTGAAAATTAACACTTACTGTTTCAAGAGTTTTCTTTACAAAATCCATTAATGTTATATAATATCCATAAAAATTTAGAGTCCAACCAGCTTTCATGCCTAATAGGTTACGCCAAAGTATTTCAACTCAAACCTGTGTTTTTATTAATACTAATACTATGCTTTCAAATTCGCCTTCTAAAATTGCACCTCCCTTCTCATTGCTTCTTCTTCTTCAACTTCCACAATCTCTTCCTGAGTTCGTTTTTCTTTGAAACCATCTCCCCATCATCTTCTCTGCAAAATTAAACAACTTATTTAACCTTGACTATTCAAAAAAATAGGGCAAACAAAAAACTGTTAGCTCGATAAATTACCCTCATTTAACCCATTACCCAATCCGCAAAACATCCATTTTTCCACGTCCATGCGATAAAGAAAATGCGAGTTTCCCAAGCGATGAAGAAGATGCAAGTTTCAACTGAAAAAAAAGTGTAATCATACCTTTGATTCCATTTCTGCTTCCAAGTGGCTTTCATTTCATTCTCGCAATCATCAAACAGTCTGCTTTTTTCAACATTATCGCTATATCATGAATGTTGTTTAAATGATTAACACACGTTTTGAAGATGATAAAGAAATCATTACTAAACTTAAGATCATGAAAAGCCAGGTTCAGAAATCCAAAACCCAGCTTTTCGTCGTCATCTTTTAAAAAGATATAAAAATTAAAAAAAAACGCAAAAAAAAAGATCGGCTGTAGAACTTTGAATATTTTCATATTCTTGTTCCAGACGAACAATGAAAAGAAGAAAAATAAGATATAAAAATCAGTATTATTAATCATGCTCAATATGTCTGTAACAACACTTAAAAACACATTACAAGGAACCCTAATTGAGACCCCAAAACATGTAAGACGCGACCCGAAACGAAAATCAGGATTTAGGGTTTTAAGGGGGTAATGGGGGGTACCCCTAAACCTTCCGCGACACCGAAAGGCACTAATACGTGTCAAAACCAGTCGATCTTGACACCACAGGGCTAGAAACACAACAAGGCAGGTCTAGGAAAAATAGACCTCTCAGGCGACACGCGGAAGGATCCTAGGATCCTGTCGCAACACGCGGGAGCGTTCAATTTTGGCTATATAAAGCCTGGCCTGGGACTGGAACTTCTGCACCATTTCGATCGAATTTCGAAATTTCTATTCTGTTGTATATTTGTTTCTTTCAAAGTAGTGCACCTCTAATTCGCGAAACTCTACCCCGTTGTAAGTATTTTAACCCCCAATCACTAATCCGTTACCCTACCCGATTGATTTAGGACCCCCCAACGCATGTCAAGGCTCTGCCTGACTAAGTTCGTTGGGGTTTTGTCTCGTGTTGTATGGTTAAAGTGACTTGGGTTATTTTACTAACACGTGTGCATTGTATGTTTTTAATAGAAAATAATCAGGAAAAGTCAACAGGAAGCTCTAGAAATACATAAGTCTACAAAGTGAGTCCATTCTCTTTTCTCACAGTTTGTGAGACATTATTTCAAATGTTTTTTTTTCAAAACTCTAAATGTTTATCAATTATAATTACAGTGATTAAGTCTTTGTATTCTACAATTGCTGCCAGTATTATGGGGTTTGTATACAGTACTTGATAATGTCACACCCCGATATTTCCACGTATCACCGGTGGGCCCGGTGGGGAGTATCGTGACGTAGTTGATATCATCATAGTCAATTAATCACAGTTTAATGCACAGCGGAAGTCTAAAAGTAATTTATACAAACCGATTCGAAAGTATAATAAAATATTACACACGGATTGTAAGTGGATCCACAGGCGGATCTAAAACAGAAAGAAATATTTTTCAACATATTTTAAGTATCAAAAGCTTGCAAGAATCTTTATTCAATACTCAGGAATTCCAGCCCATTACGCTTAGTACCTGCACTTAACCTTTTTGAAAAATACGTCAGTTTACACTGGTAAATACAATTAACTGACTCTTTTGAAAACATTTAAGAAAATTGATTTAAATGCACAAGGCACAAATATTCTTTTATAACTTGGGACAATTATTTAAAATAATCTTGTATACAGATTTATATGTTTATCGTCCATTTAGGACCCGGTTAGAAGAGCCGGATTAGATTAATAGACACACCACAAGTATAGGCCCACAAGAGAGTGAGATACCGTTTATACATACGCAACTGTCAGGTGTATGCCTACACCCCGTGTTTAAGTCGTGGCCATTTCTAATGAATGAGCCGAGGATATCCAGGACATGGTCATTAACCCCCAAAGGCATTGCATCAAACAAGACAGATTAAAACGGGTTGTTTCAATGGTTTAACCTCTAATCGATTAAACATTTAATACCCGACCAAGCGGTATTATTATAATACCGTATCCCAAGCCCGTATAACGGAAAAATAAGTTAAAAGTATTTACCTGAGCTTAAAATATAATTTTATTCTCAGTCGTATATCAATCAGCAAGCACAAGTAGCTTTTACTGGGCTCCTAAATCTGGAACGAAGGTTTATAATAACCTATTAGATTCCTAATGGGTCTTACTTAAGTTTAAACTTAGGCCGGTTAGTTTTAATGAAAGGTTTACGGTTCAAAACGCAAGATTAAGCGAATACCGGATTAGAATGTGATCTAGACCCGACAAGTATGAAGACTTGTATAAAATGGGTAAACTAAACACATTCTGGATTTTGAAGTAAAAATGATAAGGTTTGACCCGTTTCGGTTAATTTATGCAAACTAGTTACATAAACGTACCGAACACAAATATGCATAACGGGTAACCAAATGAGTCATGTAAAGGTTCCACAAGTTAATATACTTAAAATATGTTATGATATCAGTATGATACCTTCCATTATGCCCAAAATGAATTTAAAACCAAATTAAGCCCCGTAAGGGTATTTTGGTCATTTTAAAGTTTATAAAAGAGGTTCAATAGCAATCTGATGTTCTGGTCTAAAATAATCAGTAAAAATATTTATTTTAATAAGTTACATCAGTAAGATATCACATATATGTGAAATTTATCATTTATGGCTAAATTATGCACCGTATAGGCATTTTGGTCATTTTACATATGCTATAAGGGTCAAATTTAGAAATCTGAGTTCAAAACTTTTACTTACTGTTAAAGTATAAAAATTTGCTTATAATATCAGTTGGTAATAAGTCTTAGGTGTTAAATATAGTTTTAACCCATACTAAGCGTTTAATAAGCGTAAAAGTCGGTATTTAACGATATTTAAAATGTTTATAAAATTTAATGTTTTGATTAGTCTTTAAAGCTTAAACTATTTTATTTAATATAAGAAATCAGTAGGAAAAGGTTTGGTATCAAAATGTTATGTAAAACTCATTTTATCAAAGAAAAGGGCAATTTTGTCAATACCGAATTTACACGAGAACTCTATAATATAATCAGTATAAAATTTGATAAAAATTTCCAAAAATCCCTAAATATTATATTATATCAGTGGGTAGAAAGTTTGGTGCCAAAATTTGAGTTTAAATATGATTTATACTAAAAATGCCATTTAATTTATTAAAAACCTTTCATTTTACGATATCGCGAATAACTTCTATTTTAGACCATGATCTGGTGTCAAATTTTTAGGACATGCTTATAAATTAGTAATAAAGGTTTTTGTCCTCCACATTTTCAACAATCTCGTTTTTATATCAAAAGGGCACAATGGTCAACATTTAAGCATTTAATGGAAACATGCAAATGATTCAGATTTCAAAGGAACCATATAGTATAATCTCAGAGGGTTATACTAACATGTATTATGGTCCTAAAGGAACCCTAAGGCATACCTAAACTAAGCTAAATCGGGTCAGAACTGAAAGTCAAAGCAAAAGTCTACTTTTGCGACTTTCGGTTACGAACCGAGCCTAAACTCAGAATTGTCGGGTTAAACATGCCTAGACATGTTCTCAGTTCTTATATTATTTACCAAGTTATTTTAGTGTTAAAACATGATCCATAACTTCAGCATTATCAGTTATGAATTATTTTGCAAAAACTGACCCATTTGACTTTTTATTAATAAGTTTGACCCGACAATTGACTAAGATAACGTGATAATTTGAAGGTGCCCTTTTAAGGGGTTAACACCTACATAATTACCAACACATAGCCACTTTCAATTCGAATAATGGCTGGACCGTTTGTGATTAATCACTAAGTCAAAGCTTAATTACTCTAACTTTGACTTTCGGTCATTACACTAATGAAAACTTAATTACAGAGGCTAAGTACACTTACAAGAGTCCTTAGCACGAAGTTTGAACTAGAGAAAACTTCTTAGAAGTCCAGGAGGCTCCAGAGAAGTGAGTTAGAGAGTAAACTTCAAATGTGTGCAAAAACAAGAACAAAACAAGGGCCTTATATAGGAAGTTTGATGCTTCAAGATCATTGCATTTGTCGCTATGTTGTTACCAGATGTTCACAGGTGTCCCTAGGGTAGTAAAAACCATGTACAAGCCCCTGGTATCACTCAGAACTCATGCAATGGCGGTGTAAGAGCTGCAACATGCAGCTGTCCTTTTTTTCTGTCGCTGGCACTCATACTCGGCCCGCGTAAGAATTGAAAGGGGTCTACGCGGCACGCGACAATCGGTAAATCCGGTAAAAAGTTTCCAAACTTTGCATTTTTAGTCCCTGGTCCAATTTAAGTTTATTTAGCTTTCTTTTATTGCACTTATGACCCGCATAGTAAATTAACAAATGTCTTGGGTCATTATTTAACTCCGTTAAGCTCCCGGTTAGTTGCAAGATCACCCGAAACGTATTTTCGTGCATTGAAACTCCACAAAATTATTATCCAATATCCATATAAGTATAAGGAAGTATTACAAAGTCTCGAAAAATGTTAAAAGGTCACTCAGAGGTAACTTTATATATGTTGACACATTTAACCCTTATGCTTTGTAAACTTTTCAACTTAAGCACAAACGGCTTTCTATGTCCGACAATTTATTCATCGAAGAATACGAACATCTTATGAGGTCATTCAGAGGCACGAGCTTGGCATGATGACACATTTGATCCTTCTATACACATACTTTCATCGTTTGTCCCTTTTAGTCCCTCGAAAACAATTCGTTACACGTTTAAGTTCATGACACGTGTCTTTATTATATTGGACATGATTTTGCAAGGTGTTACATCCTCACCCCCTAAAAAGAAATCTCGACCTCGAGATTTACTGAAATAAATGAGGGTATTTCTGTTTCATTGTGGATTCAACCTCCCACGTGTATTTTGGGCCTCTACGGGCATCCCATTTTACCTTCACAATTGGCACATGCTTTCTTTGAAGCTTCTTAACCTGTCGATCCTCGATTGACAAAGGTCTTTCAACGAACTTCAAACTCTCATCAATCTGCACGTCCTTATGCGACACTGCTAGCGATTCATCGGCTAGACATTCTTCAAATTGCAGATGTGGAACACATTATGTATCCCACTAAGCTCTTCAGGTAGATCAAGCTTGTAAGCTACAGTTCTGACACATTCAATGATCTCGAATGGTCCTATGTATCTTGGGCTGAGCTTGCCCTTTTTGCCAAAACGCATCACCCCTTTCCAGGGTGACACCTTGAGTAGTACTTTATCACCTACCTCGAATTTCAGAGGTTTACGTCTTTTATCCGCGTAGCTTTTCTGCCTATCCCTGGCAGCTTTGAGACGATCACGGATCTGAACAATCTTGTCCGTCGTCTCTAGGACTATATCAGGTCCTGATAGTTGGGTTTCTCCAACTTCCGCCCAACAAACTGGCGTTCTACACTTCCTTCCGTACAATGCTTCAAAAGGTGCTGCCTGAATGCTCGAATGATAACTATTATTGTACGAAAATTCAATCAAAGGAAGATGGTCATCCCAACTTCCTCCTAAATCAATAACACAAGCCCTGAGCATATCTTCGAGTGTTTGAATTGTGCGCTCGCTTTGGCCATCTGTCTGAGGATGATAAGCAGTGCTGAAATTTAATCGAGTGCCTAAAGATTGCTGAAAGCTTTTCCAAAAATGAGATGTGTATCTTGTATCCCTATCAGAGATAATAGACACTGGCACTCCGTGAAGAGATACAATCTTATCCACGTACAGCTGAGCTAGCTTGTCGGAGCTGTGAGTTTCTTTAATAGGCAAGAAGTGGGCTGACTTGGTCAATCTATCGACTATAACCCAAACAGTATCATTTCCGTGCTTTGTCTTTGGTAACTTAGTGATAAAATCCATGGTTACCATTTCCCATTTCCATGTGGGAAGTTTAGGCTGTTGTAGCAAACCTGACGGCTTTTGATGTTCTGCTTTAACTTGAGCGCATGTCAGACATTTAGCCACATAAGTGGCTATAGATTTCTTCAAACCTATCCACCAATAATTTGCCTTTAAATCATGGTACATCTTATCACTGCAAGGATGAACTGAATATTTGGAGCTATGATCTTCTTGAAGAATCACATCTCGAAGTCCTCCATGAATTGGAACCCATATTCGACCATTCAATCTTAGGATTCCATCCTTGCCATATGACAATTGATCGGCAGTCACTCCAAACTTCTCATTCGGATAGTTAGCTTCTAATACGGCTTCCTTTTGAGCAGCTAACAACTTTTCATTCAAGATGTTCTTTAGTTCAATGCTTTTGGCATTGATTCTAATAGGCTTAACCCTTTCCTTTCTACTCAAAGCATCAGCGACTACATTCGCTTTGCCTGGATGATACCAGATTTCACAATCATAGTCGTTCAGTGTTTCCATCCATCGACGCTGCCGGATATTAAAATCCTTTGATTGAACAAGTGTTGAAGGCTCTTGTGATCAGAATAGATCACACACTTTGTCCCATAAAGATAATGCCTCCAAAGCTTTAGTGCAAATACAACGGCACCCAATTCCAAATCATGGGTGGTGTAGTTCTTTTTGTGCACCTTTAATTGACGCGAAGCATATGCAATAACCTTACCCTTCTGCATAAGCACACAACCCATACCTGTGTGCGATGCGTCGCAATAAACCACAAATTCTTCAATTCCTTCTGGCAATGTCAACACAGGAGCATTGCTTAATTTCTGCTTAAGAATATCAAAGGATTCTTACTGCTTGGGACCCCAGTCAAACTTGACATTCTTGCAAGTTAACGATGTCAAAGGTGCGGCAATTCTTGAAAAGTTTTCAATGAAACGTCTATAGTAACCTGCTAAACCCAATAAGCTGTGAATCTCTGTAGGAGTCTTAGGCTCTTGCCAATTCATAATCGCTTCAATCTTAGCGGGATCCACCTGGATACCACGCTCGCTCACTATGTGTCCATGGAATTGGACTTCCCGAAGCCAAAACTCACATTTAGAGAACTTGGCGTAGCGCTTCTCTTGCTGTAGAAGTTTAAGGATACACCAGAGATGTCTTTCATGATCGGCTTGATTCTTTGAATAAATAAGAATGTCATCAATGAAGACAATGACAAACTTGTCTAAATACGGCTTGCAATCGCGATTCATGAGATCCATGAACGCTGCAGGTGCATTAGTGAGCCCGAAAGGCATCACCAAGAACTCATAGTGTCCATATCGAGTTCTGAATGCGGTCTTATGCACGTATTCGTCCCTGACCTTCAACTGGTGATATCCTGACCTTAGATCGATCTTTGAAAAGTAACTTGCTCCTTGAAGCTGATCAAATAGATCATCGATAATGGGTAACGGATACCTATTCTTGATTGTAACCTTATCCAACTCGCGATAATCGATGCATAGGCGCATCGAGCCATCCTTCTTCTTCACAAACACAATCGGAGCTCCCCAAGGGGACGAGCTAGGTCGAATAAAACCTTTCTCTAATAAATCATCCAACTGTGTTCTCTATTCTTTCATCTCAGTTGGTGCCAATCGATAAGGTGCTCTTGCAATTGGTGCTGCTCCAGGAATGATATCGATTCTGAACTCCACTTGCCTATCTGGAGGCAAACCAGGTAGTTCTTCAGGAAAGATGTCTGGATATTCAGAAATAACGGGGATGTCTTCAATCTTGGGCTTTGGTTCAACAATGGTCACCTGTGCCATGTAAATGACACAACCTTTCTTCAAACACCTTGACGCCTTAAGCATAGACACTTGCTTAGGCAATCCGTACTGCGTATCTCCTTGAATTGTTAATGGCTCACCATAAGGAGTCTTGATAACCACTTGCTTCTTATCACATATAATTTGGGCTTGGTTATGAGATAACCAATCCATGCCTATCACTATGTCGAACCCTGCCAATTTCAACGGAAGCAAGGATAGCTGAAAAGAGTGATTCCTAATGGATATAAAACATCCATCTAGAATTGTTGAAGCAGTCTCTATAGTACCATCGGCCAATTCTACTTCATACTTTATGCTTATAGTGTTAACAGGCAGATTTAACAACTTACAAAATTTATTGTCTACAAAAGACTTGTCTGCACCCGAATCAAACAACACTCTAGCATAAACATCATTGATAAGAAAGGTACATGTTATCACATTGTCATTTTGAATGGCCTCCTGAGCATTCATTTGAAAGACCCGAGCATTGGTCTTTTTAGCCTCCTCAGGCTTCCTTGGATTTTTCGGACAGTTAGTCTTAATGTGCCCCTTTTCGTTGCAACCATAACAGGTTGCATACTTCAACTTCTTGCATTCCAAAGTCTTATGCTCTTTGGACTTGCAGATCCCACATCCCATAGGCTTTGACTGCGACTGCGATTTCGATTCAAACCTGCACTTCCCAAAATGATGTTTCTGGCAGGTCTTACATTTGGGTTTCTCACCTGTTTGTTGGTTATCCTTTTTGAACCCCGAACTCTTCTTGTGATCTGAGTTTCCTTTCCTTTTCTTGTCGGAGCGATGAGAACTCTCATCCTCCCGCTTTCGTTTACCTTCATCGGAAACTTTGGCAGATTTGTTTCTGATAGCATCCAATGTGAGAGATAGAGACATATCTGCCACTGACCTGAATGTGGTAGGTCTGGATGCTTTCACATTTCCCTTGATTTCTAGAGCTAAATCCCCAATAGAACGAGCTATGCGCTTCGATTCCGATGTGACCAAATAAGGAACCAATCGAGACATGGTGTTGAAGCTCGTAAGATATTCCTGACAATCCAAGTTCTTCATGACCAGAGTCAAGAAGTCGGTCTCGATTTTCTCCACCCCATGCTGTGGACAGAAATTTTCATTGATCAAAGCAACAAATTTATCCCAAGTCAGATTATACAATGGGATCTTCCCTGTGGCTTGGATTAGGGACCTCCACCAAGCCAAAGCTTCACCTTTGAAAGATTGTGAAACAAACTTCACAATGTCATGTTCAGCACAACCACTGATATCAACCACTGTATCCATCTCATCGAGCCAAGTCATACAATCAACGGCTCCTTTTTCACCTGTAAAGTCCCTTGGCTTGCAAGAGACGAAGTATTTGTAGGAGCAGGTCTTAACGCGTGGCTCCTGATTGAGCACGATTCATTTGGATGGAACGCTTCTTTGGTTCGACGAATGATGAGAATCGCCTTTATGAGATACACGAGTCTTAGAAGGTGGTTTCCTATGAGGAACATATTGGGTCTTGCTACGAGTACCACTTGATTCTTTGAACTGTCTGTCTATAGCTTGAGTGACAACATTATCTATCATAGCTTGTAAATCCGCACCAACTACATTAATCCTGGTGGTATCACTTCTTTCCCTTGGATGACTGTTAACTTCTTCCGATTCAGCCATGTAGCTTGATTGCTACATAAAATGATGACAATAATTTATTCAAAAAGTCTTATTATGGATTGTCATTTTTGACGATTCATTAACCTTGGAAAATATAAACCACATTGATTAATTTGTTAGTCATATTTTTTTAGGGTTTTCATTATAATTTATCCCTAGTTATAAATCATTAAAGATATTAAAGTGGCTCAAAAGGCCTAGTCACAAGGACAGTTTTAAAATTTAATAGCCATGATTTTATAGAATCGAGGCATTTAGGTTTGAACATAGTTCATCACCTTTCTTGACAGGGAGTCATAGACTACAACTGTCTTTTTGTCTCATTGGACAATGAATATGACCCGCAGGCACTTTATCACTAATGGATAATTTAAATTTGGTGAGAATAAGGAATTGGAAAAAATCCAATACAAGGATGACTATTGTGATTTTATCGAATCACATTTGTCAGGAGTGCTAACATGTTTTTAGATGTTAACAAGGATTTGAATCTTAAAAATGTTTTACCATTAGGGCCATGTCTAAAATGACATATGGGCTAGGTTATACCTTCAAGAATTTCTTTAATATTTTATTGGCAGATCAAATTTTAAGATGGAAGTGATATTTTGATTTATATTATTTTCATACATATAATGACAAATGAAATTCATATATGATAAAATAACAACTGAATGAACAGTTGTTATATATTATACTAGTCTAAGTACCCGTGTGTTACACGGGTGGTCTCACAGTAAATTATATAAATTAACAATATTAACATAATCTTTTAACTAACCTCGAGAGTGATTAGCATTGACTTTTGTTAATTGTTGTTTCAAAACATACAAACAATAGGTCGGTTAATCGTTGTTCTGAAAACCAAAAGTATCGGGTCGGTAATAGTTATTAATGTTTCCACACTCCATAATCGAACCAAACCAACATATAGTAAAATTTTATCAAATATTGGACGTTTCACAATTTTTTTCAATATTTGATGCTTTTGGTTTATTATTTTTGGGGGCATTTAAGGGTAATATCGTATCCAAGCTCCAACAATTTAAAAGCAAAATGATAATAGACCTTCTTCACTACCCAACAGTTTATTAAAAGTTAAAATAGTGAATGTCAGATATTGTATGGTTTTTTTTTACCAATCATGAATTTTATACAACTTAATATTGGCAACACTTTCGTGTGGCACATTTGGCTCTAGGATGAAAGATTTAAGAAGTGGCACACATTTTAAACCTTTTATATATGCTAATGAGGTATATATCTCCTACGAAGGAAAAACATTTAACTATATGCTATTGAGGAATATATCTCCTACGAAGGGAAAAAATTAACTAAATTATATGCCTTTTTTGCAACCATTTACAATAACATTTTTAGATTTAAATAAATTAACACATCTTTTTATAATTTTGTAAGGTTCAAAGTAGTGATAGATCATATTTACCTTCACTTGCGCCTACTTTGTGCGAGATGAAATATAACTTTGAGGAATTTATATCTTGATGAAATGAATTATCAACTACATGTGAATAGTAAAGGGAATGTTGCTCTACGCTACATGGTATCTCGATCTGTTCTCAAATTAGGTAGGCTAAACCACTTCAAGAAAAAAAAAACCTTACACATCAAAATCCGCATTTCGTACTTCTTATTTACACACACTGAGTAAACAATAAAGAAAAATAAAGACAAAACTTTTGACACATTCCCTTTTAATGGTTGTTTCCAACTGGTTATTTATACAACTAATGTTTTAAACAACCTTAATTAATAATCGATATTTCTCTTGCAACAATTCATTTACATATACCTCATACACACTATTACATATCATCAAATGTGTCATTCCAATATTTTTAGTTTCAAATTCATCTATTAAGTAAATTCTTTTTTTTTCAATACGAAGAAAAGTAAATGAGGCATTTTGGCCAACACACAGCCTCTTACCTTTTATGACTTTAATTAAATAGGAAGAGCTGTATTAAGTTGTCAAAATAACATGCAAAACAAAACACTACTAACCCAATTCACTCACACTTACACGGGTTATTCAAAGTAAATCATATAATATTTAACAGTGTTTTAATAAAATTTGAAATTAAAGAAATATTCCATTACTTAATCCGGTTAGTTCCCACAAATAGAGGCAAAGGATAAGGGAGGCCCGGGGGTGATCCGGCCCCCATCGATTTTTTGCACTTGACGTTTATTTTACTGAAAATTTGTTTTTTGTAGCGTAAACTATTGGATTTTTAAGAGTCGGGCATCCATCAATTTGGAATTTTAGAGTCCGCCCCCTACAGAGTTTCCATTCAAGCTCCACCACTACCCATAAACTTACTTATTAAAAATGTCACTTTACATATAAAAAATAAAAATCACATGAATTATAATAAATTACTGACCTTTTTGTTTTCTTTGATAATAGAGTAATGCAAGAACACTGTCTCTGAAGGGAGAAAATTTTGGATTTGCAATTGTTGTGCTACTGATTTTCATGATTTAAAGCAACCTTGAGAAGATGATTACATTTTCAATTTGCAAAAATGTTGGCTACATTAGAAAAAGTCCCTGAATTATTTGTATTGTTATAAAGCCGCAAATTGCAAAAAAAAAAAAAAAAAAAAAAAAAACCCACCAGTTCAATTATTTTATAAGGTTACAATCACATGCTATAAGGTGATTCAAACAAACGAACACAAAACTACTACTCTATTACAAATTTTAAAAAACTTAAAACTTAAGTTGCTAACGCATTAAAACTCATAAGCAGCTCCTTGTGTTCTTTGTTTTCATAAATCACGATTAGGCCTAATCTTACTTAGCCTGATTTTTCAAACTTGTATTTCCATCCCCCCTTAACCTCGGCTTCAATAACCTGTACTTCAGTCGAAGGCACCATTCCTAACTTGTTCCCGAAAAACTTTAACCAACTCAACCGTTTTCACATTTTAACAATAATAGAAGTAGCACTCGCCGCATTTCGACCGGGTAAACCTTCACATAAAGTTTAAAAACACACCATAGGCCATCTTACAAATTACCTATTTCAATTTAAAAAATGAATCACAATTTATGTTGATTACCTTCTTCTTTGAACCTGGAACAAAGCTGGATAGCCCCAAAACATCTCTCAAGTTTGTAGAAAATATACCTTGTAGTTTACACCATTGTGAGATGACTTGCCAAACCACCTGCGCGAAACCACATGAATGTGCAGATTTATTTGTTTCAGTGCAGCGAAAGTAGAAAGCCTTTCCATTAAAGCCCTCTACATGATCACTCCCACCTTTTTAGGAACCCAACTGTTCCTAGTTGGATTAGCCGACTCAATGAACACCAACTTGCTAAATAATCAAATTGAACACTACTTTTGTAAAATTAACCAACAATTTAACTATCAATGAACAAATTGATAAAAAAAATTGATTCGTTATTTAGATGTTGCTAAGAACGGCCGCTTCCGTGCCAGTTGCTAATGTGGCTCATCTTCACTCACACTACTAAACACACAAAGTAAAACCTAAATTTACACATGAGATCTGATTATATACATTTTCATTTAAAATTAAGAGCATAGAACTTGACACAAACTCGCTGTTGGATTTATGTTACTTATCCCCCATGTTTTAGTGTAATAGATAACCCTAACTTGATCAATAAAATCCTAACAAAAAACAAATTAAATTCATTTCAAAATCATGATTCAAGAACATCATACAGAGAGAAGACGTACCTGAGTGCCATCAGAGGGCGGAGTCGCAGTTGGATGATGAGGAAGAACATGGAAGACCACCTAAAATAAGATAGACTGAACATTTGGTTACAGTCGATGATAGCCAAAATCTGTTAGTCTTCATCGTTAAAGAGAGAATCAGAGCATGGAACGATACCGATTAGCAAATCCTTATCAAAAGTATATCATATGCTAGGGTATAATGTAGTTGTAGATACATAAAGTTTCAACCACTGCTTGCCGACTTCATCACTATCGCTGCCTTAATTAGTGGCTATTTCCCCAAATTGGTTCCTGATTTAGCCTTAAGTCACCGAGCTAGCGTTGGAACTACCATCGTCATCTTTTGATGATTTTCTAATGGTCACACATAAGTAAACACAAAAAAAACCTTAGCCCTAACTACTATCAGACATATAACACATACATTTTATTTAAACTTCAACAGATAAATCTGGCATAAATAGACTTGAGTGCAGTCGTGCCAACGTCCGCATCAACACCAGGCGGTCCAAAGTTATTTCGCCTCTAGGTTTTAGCATCTATGAGGAGGACATGTGGCACAAAGTTATTTTGCTTTATTACATTAAAACATATTTAGAGGCCTTTTGGTTTTGGCATCTAATCCACTTTTGATGCAAGAATAGACACAACAGCTACCTATGCTGCTAGAACTGCATCGTAATTCTGCAAAACAGGTTAAAGTATAAAAACAATCACTATTAACTTAAAAGGGAAAAAATTTCAACAACAAAATATGCGTCTAGTGAAATGTCTAAAATAAACATGCCAAAAAATTTTATACTCTATAACAAATACAAAAAATCTTTAATGACCAGCTCAAAGTGTACCTGTATGAGCTATTGAGTGATGTAATAATTATTTCACTTTAAGCTCATCAATTCTTACTGGCCTTTCATCCCAAAGCCTGTCTAATGTTTTCTGGTCCCCTCAATCACCTACACGAGAGCACATCAAAACTCACCATTAATAAGAAACAAATCAAGACCCTCAAAGATACATAGACTAAAACACAAAAGAACAACACGATTATTAGCATTAAGATGGACACTCTAAACCTCAAAAGGGGTTAAAACTTACGAAAATTAGTGAGATTCGAAAGCTAATGAAGCAAACAGAATGATAAAGCCGGTAAAAGAAACATGGGTAAGACCCGTAACAACCCATAGTTATTTTAAGACGATGATAGTTATTTTAAGATGACCTGGTTTGACCCAAACTCATATTGCTCCAAACTTGTTATAACCCGAACTCATATTTTACTCCTAACAGCCCAAACATGTTTTGACCCGTGTCCTTATAATCTAAACTTTGGAATAAAATATGTTAGTTCAGCTAACATGTTTTCTTTTAAGCTAATATTTGTTTAGGTAAAATGTATAAGGAGACCACCTACCTATTTAACTTTTTTCATTAAGGCCTTTCAACTATTAAAACTAATTTAAAAATCACCCATACATGTACCTGATTTCATTTATACCAGATTCAACAAACAATAGGCTGGATAACGAATATAAACTTTACAAAAAATTAAAACTTTTAGTTTCCTTTCCATTCTGTTAAGTTATAGGAAAAAGCAAAGGATTCAACATATTTTTTGGCTAGATTTGGTATAAACGAAACTGGATGCATACTTGGGTCGCCTGTAGAGGATTTTTAATAGTTGGGTAGCCTTAATGAAAAGCTTGAAAATTTGGGTGGCCTCTTTATACATATCCTTCGTTCTACTAATTTGATCCATTAGAGATAAAAACAACCTAACCTAGCCCATTTATAAGCATTTAAGTCGAAGCTGCTACCTCTACTACATTTCCTCATATTCTTGAGCCGAAAAAGAAAACAAATGGACATTACTATATACCTGTGTACATCAACAGACACACATGTGTGCCGTTGCGGAACATTTCAGGAAAAAGTCCACTTTTTTGTTGCTTCTTTAAGCACTCTTGCAACTTTTTCCTTTTGTCCTAACCACCGAAAAGCTGCTGGAAGCGTGTTGTAAAATCTTAACCCTAAACCAAAACCTTCAGTGTTGAGTTTGTAAAAAATATACTCCACCATTTGCCAATTAGAAGCATCATCGTAATCTCCCTAATCATCTGGCCAATAACCACATGAATATTTGATGAATCACACCTTATCATCTCATCCAACAACTTATGGGCATCATCCCACCAGGATACATAATTGACCCCTAATCTTCATAAACACCTTGGTCATTTACATATAATAATCAGCATAAAAATGATAACACGACGAAAAATTGTAATAATACAAAAAACGATCTTACATGAGACGCCCCAACAGGGGTTACGTATCTCGAGTAATCATCCCAGCCATTGGCATCCCCATCATAATCTAACATACAATTTTCATCAGAAACTTCAGTAACAACTTTTATTTTGATTATTTTAAACTACTAAATGTGACAATTTTCAAGCAGCCACTCATTTTATAGCGAAATACATGTTACCATAACAAAATTACATCATAATAACAAAAAAATTACATGTTTTAGTTTCAATAATTCAAATTTACATTAAATTACCTCCGTAGTAATACGCAGAAGAAGCATAACCATTGGGAAAATAAGCAACAACTGGATCCATAACATCCGAGATCAAAGGGGTAAGCAGCCGATTAACAGGTTGACTTACACCATTCCCATTGTCCCCTGACTCAATAAAAGGCCGCAAAGGTACATTAACCGCATGATTAGTAATCCAATAAATAAATAATTACCAATTAACAGAGAAATTAGCATATATTACAACATATGGTTAGTTCTCACCTTCTTAGCAGGTTCTGAAACTTCCAAACTCTGGGATTGAGATCCCAATGATAGTTTTTTCAACAAATCAGCAACTTCTATAGAAATAATAAAGAAAAAAAAAGATAACTTTTAATTACTTCACCTTCTTTTCTTTAACAAAGAATGGTAGAACTAAAAAACCCTTTATAAATAAGTTTTCATACATGTTTAATTGTTTATTAGTTCATATTCCAACAAATTGATAACCAGTCAGTCCTAAAATTTATTTAAAAAAAAAGCAAATTAGCTATCCCCAATCAAAAGATAGTTAATGAGGAATGATAATCTGCTCGTGCCCTTGCCGACCATTACAGCATCAGAAGACTTTTCAACACAAAGGACCTTGGAAATCTACAAATATAACCATTTTAACACATTCATTTGGGATAAACCTAATTAGTGACGACTATATAATTCAAAATCTACGAGTAGCACACCTCTAAAGCCTTGTAAATTTCAGCCTCACTCGTGGCTGCATCCTCAACATTTATAGTAAGCCTAGGAGGAGCCTTGCTGACGCAATGAATCTTGCACACTTGAACTTCAACCTATGAATTTTGAAATTTCAATTGCATGATATCAGTCAATTCATATTCTAATATAATAGAATAAATATAACACTTGTTCAGTAACAAATATTATTATATATATTAATTATTATCCAAAAATCAACCAATCTATATTTCCTACTTCATAGTTCATAGATAGTAGAACAATGAAAATCAATTTAAAGCCAAGAATTGACTTACCTTGAAACCATCGACCGAACCCCATCTCCGAAATCATCATATGTCAGTATGCTTCTTCAACCGTAGACTGAACCCTAGTTTGGCAACCACCACACAACCCAAAGGCGTCATTGATGAATGCATAAGTTAGAAATCAAACCTGACTTTGCTTCTCATTTAGAGGCATCTAGTGAGAAGATGAATGGAACCCTAGGTTAAAAATAATCAAGCCGCCACTTCTGGTAATATCGCAGTTGCACTTGGAACACATATGAAGGATTTAGAAAATTATAACATGATTAAGATAAAATGGAAGAAGATCAGATCGAGATATGAAATTGCCACAGTCGAAATCACATATGTTAAAATCGGCTGACATTTAGAGTTGTGATTGTAATATGATTGAAACAAATTTGGGGATGAGGCGACGATCGATAAACCGTGTGTGAAGGTAATGAAGAGAAATAAGATTTAGGGTTTCTGAATGAAGAAGGAAATAAGCGTGTGATTGAGGAAATAGGAGGAAACAAACTTGGCGCTCAAAAACTAATTTTCTGGATTCAGAGGAATGCCACGTCATACAAAAAAAAGTCAAAGTTATTTTGCTTTAGTATAATAGATTATTATTATTATTATTATTATTATTATTATTATTATTATTATTATTATTATTATTATTATTATTATTACTACTTTTAATATTTTCGGCATTGGTACAAGAAGGTAAAAACCGGTATCAGCCTGGTATAGAAAACGCCAATAGTCGGTACCGAATTGATATTAAAAATCTTTTAGTTCGGGTATAGAAAACGCCAATAGTCGGTACCGAATTGATATTGAAAATCTTTTAGTTCGGGAATTTCGGTACTGCTACCCGGTACTATTGGCTCATCCTCGGTCACGGGTGCCATAGATTTTCTTCAACTTTTAATTATTATTTTTTTAAGGGTAGGGATGAGCTCGGTGCTAACCGATACCAAATTGATACTGTTACCAAAAATACCGGTTACGGTACCGGTATATGAAAGTAAAAATCGGTACCAGGAACACCAAAAGTCGGTACCGAATTGGTACTTAACATCTTTCGGTTCGGGAAATTCGGTACCGTTTGCTTATCTTTGACCACGAATTTCATACGAACAACATCATTACCATACAACTTATTTATTGATTTTCTTTCGGTTATCTTTTAGTATTTTTTCTACATTTTCTTTTTATCTTGTCAACGGTTACGTGCGCAACGCGCTCGTAGTGATTTCAAAACACATGTAAACACAGACTAAATAATAAAAGAAGTTCACCGCAACACGGCGACGGTGATAAACCTAGTAAAAAAATAAAATTCAAAACAACCTCCGGAGTACGACCGAATCTCGACCGTTTTAAAGCCTACTACTATAGCGTCCCGGACGATGATATAAGTCACGAAGACCGGGTGGCGGTGGCCAACATCCAGTTCCGGGGCAAGGAGCGGAAGCCGTTTGACAAGCTCGCCCTGTTCGAAATCTACCTAACGCTTTAGGCTTTTTTTTTTTAATTTTGTAATCCTTTTTTTTTGTAGAATTTTGTAATTTTTAGAAACTTTTAATAATAATTTCAGGCTTTTTTTTTAATTCTGTGTGTATTTTTTAATTTTAGGTTTTTTTTTTAATTTTTATAAAACTGGCCAACCCACGCGGGCTAGCCACGCCCCGCCATACCGACCCAACACGTCACTTACCAGCGGGGGGCTCGAAGTCCACGTGTCAACCCATGCCCCAAACCCCCGCCCCACCATACCCCACGGTCGAAAACACCAATGCCTTTCGCGCAACGCGCGTCATTTACAAACACTAGTTTAAATTAAAACATCCCATAATGAAAAGAAGTCCATAATTACCCTAAAGTGGAAACCCCCTCGCACGGACATCCGTGCACCTGATCTTCTTCGCCTCGGTGGTTCTGGAGGCAGTTGCTGCTCTAGCGGCGGTGGCGTGACCGCCTGGAAACGCGAATCCTCAGAGGGATCCTACTGCTGTTCAGGAGGTGGGTTGAAAGGGGGAGTGAACTCCCAGTTGTATGTGGCCCATCTTTCAGCAAAACTGTCTGGACCCCTGTAAGGCGAACCATGAAATGAGGATCCGCTAGAAATCTCAATGGGATGCCCCAAACCCCCCCACCATACCCCATGGTCGAAAACACCAATGCCTTTCGCGCAACGCGCGTCATTTACAAACACTAGTTTAAATTAAAACATCCCATAATTAAAAGAAGTACATAATTGCTCTAAAGTGGAAACCCCCTCGCACGAACATCCGTGCACCTGATCTTCTTCGCCTCGGTGGTTCTGGAGGCAGTTGCTGCTCTAGCGGCGGCGGTGGCGGTGGCGTGACCGCCTGGAAACGCGAATCCTCAAAGGGATCCTGCTGCTGTTGAGGAGGTGGGTTGAAAGGGGGAGTGAACTCCCAGTTGTATGTGGCCCATCTTTCAGCAAAATTGTCTGGACCCCTGTAAGGCAAACCATGAAATGATGATCCGCTAGAAATCTCAATGGGATGCGTCGGCGTCCCACTTGGTGGCATCTCGGGATCTGGATCTTCGTCCATCTCCATATCCTGCATCTCAGGATAGTGATCAGCTGGCCCCAAAGGGTTTGGACCCTCTGGTTCTTGAACCTGGTTCATTGGATTAAACCTGCTTTGGAAGTATGGGGTCGGGTCCTGGAAAGCACGGTGTGAACTCGACCGCTGTAACGGGATGAAGGAGTGGTGAGAGTGGTCGGACTCGTTGTTCTGATGGAGCCCAAATGAATCGTGATATGATGGTGAGGAACTGAGCGAGACAGAGCGTCTCGTAGGCTCTAGATAAGTTCTCCAATCCTCCTGGGGACTAGAGCTAAAAGTTGCTGAAGGTGTTCGCCGGTAAGATGGTCCGGCTTCGTGGTCATTTCTCATAATTACCGAGGCCTTTCCTCTTCCACCTCTGCCTCTGACACGTGGCGGCATTTTGTCTTGTTCCTGCCAAAACAAACAAAAGAAACCAACAAAATGAAAACAAAAAGATTGGGATTAGTCCTAAGTCATTTGCCTAGACTCGGAAGTCAAGGAATGTGCAAACTGTGTCATTGAGATTAAACACAAAAGGCTAGTGTTTAATTCACTCAATGTTGGCTCTGATACCAACCTGTCACACCCCGATATTTCCAAGTATTACCGGTGGGCCCGGTAGGGAGTATCGTGACGTAGTTGATATCATCATAGTCAATTAATCACAGTTTAATGCACAGCGGAAGTCTAAAAGTAATTTATTCAAACCGATTCGAAAGTATAATAAAATATTACACACGGATTGTAAGTGGATCCACAGGCGGATCTAAAACAGAAAGAAATATTGTTCAACAGATTTTAAGTATCAAAAGCTTGCAAGACTCTTTATTCAATACTCAGGAATTCCAGCCCATTACGCTTAGTACCTGCACTTAACCTTTTTGAAAAATACGTCAGTTTACACTGGTAAATACAATTAACTGACTCTTTTGAAAACATTTAAGAAAATTGATTTAAATGCACAAGGCACAAATATTCTTTGATAACTTGGGACAATTATTTAAAATAATCTTGTATACAGATTTATATGTTTGTCGTCCATTTAGGACCCGGTTGGAAGAGCCGGATTAGATTAATAGAGACACCACAAGTATAGGCCCACAAGAGAGTGAGATAACGTTTATACATACGCAACTGTCAAGTGTATGCCTACACCCCGTGCTTAAGTCGTGGCCAATTCTAATGAATGAGCCGAGGATATCCAGGACATGGTCATTAACCCCCCAAAGGCATTGCATCAAACAAGACAGATTAAAACGGGTTATTTCAATGGTTTAACCTCCAATCGATTAAACATTCAATACTCAACCAAGCGGTATTATTATAATACCGTATCCCAAGCCCGTAGAACGGAAAAATAAGTTAAAAGTATTTACCTGAGCTTAAAATATAATTTTATTCTCAGCCGTATATCAATCTGCAAGCACAAGTAGCTTTTACTGGGCTCCTAAATCTGGAACGAAGGTTTATAATAACCTATTAGATTCCTAACGGGTCTTACTTAAGTTTAAACTTAGGCCGGTTAGTTTTAATGAAAGGTTTACGGTTCAAAACGCAAGATTAAGCGAATACCGGATTAGAATGTGATCTAGACCCGACAAGTATGAAGACTTGTATAAAATGGGTAAACTAAACACATTCTGGATTTTGAAGTAAAAATGATAAGGTTTGACACGTTTCGGTTAATTTCTGCAAACTAGTTACATAAACCGTACCGAACGCGAATATGCATAACGGGTAACCAAATGAGTCATGTACAGGTTCCACAAGTTAATATGCTTAAAATATGTTATGATATCAGTAGGATACCTTCCATTATGCCCAAAACGAATTTAAAACCAAATTAAGCCCCGTAAGGGTATTTTGGTCACTTTAAAGTTTATAAAAGAGGTTAAATAGCAATCTGAGGTTCTGGTCTAAAATAATCAGTAAAAATATTTATTTTAATAAGTTACATCAGTAAGATATCACATATATGTGAAATTTATCATTTATGGCCAAACTATGCACCGTATGGGCATTTTGGTCATTTCACATATGCTATAAGGGTCAAATTTAGAAATCTGTGTTCAAAACTTTTACTTAATGTTAAAGTATAAAAATTTGCTTATAATATCAGTAGGTAATAAGTCTTAGGTGTTAAATATAGTTTTAACCCATACTAAACGTTTAATAAGCGTAAAAGTCGGTATTTAACGATATTTAAAATGTTTATAAAATTTTAATGTTTTGATCAGTCTTTAAAGCTTAAACTATTTTATTTAATATAAGAAATCAGTAGGCAAAATTTTGGTATCAAAATGTTATGTAAAACTCATTTTATCAAAGAAAAGGGAAATTTTGTCAATACCGAATTTACACGAGAACTCTATAATATAATCAGTATAAAATTTGACAAAAATTTCAAAAAATCCCTAAATATTATATTATATCAGTGGGTAGAAAGTTTGGTGCCAAAATTTGAGTTTAAATATGATTTATACTAAAAATGCCATTTAATTTATAAAAACCTTTCATTTTACGATATCGCGCATAACTTCTATTTTAGACCATGAACTGATGTCAAATTTTTAGGACATGCTTATAAATCAGTAATAAAGGTTTTTGTCCTCTCACATTTTCAACAATCTCGTTTTTATATCAAAATGGCATAATGATCAACATTTAAGCATTTAACGGAAACATGCAAATGATTCAGATTTCAAAGGGAACCAACCATATAGTATAATCTCAGAGGGTTATACTAACATGTATTATGGTCCTAAAGGAACCCTAAGGCATATCTAAACTAAGCTAAATCGGGTCAGAACTGAAAGTCAAAGAAAAAGTCTACTTTTGCGACTTTCGGTTACGAACCGAGCCTAAACTCAGAATTGTCGGGTTGAACATGCCTAGACATGTTCTTATATGATTTATCAAGTTATTTTAGTGTTAAAACATGATCCATAACTTCAACATTATCAGTTATGAATTATTTTGCAAAAACTGACCCGTTTGACTTTTTATTAATAAGTTTGACCCGACAATTGACTGAGATAACGTGATAATTTGAAGGTGCCCTATTAAGGGTTTAACACCTACATAATTACCAACAGATAGCCACTTTCAATTCGAATAATGGCTGGACCGTTTGTGATTAATCACTAAGTCAAAGCTTAATTACGCTAACTTTGACTTTCGGTCATTACACCAATGAAAACTTAATTACAGAGGCTAAGTATACTTACAAGAGTCCTTAGCACAAAGTTTGAACTAGAGAAAACTTCTTAGAAGTCCAGGAGGCTCCAGAGAAGTGAGTTAGAGAGTAAACTTCAAATGTGTGCAAAAACAAGAACAAAACAAGGGCCGTATATAGGAAGTTTGATGCTTCAAGATCATTGCATTTGTCCCTATGTTGTTACCAGATGTTCACAGGTGTCCCTAGGGCAGTAAAAACCATGTACAATCCCCTGGTATCACCCAGAACTCATGCAAAGGCGGTGTAAGAGCTGCAACATGCAGCTGTCCTTTTTTTCTGTCGCTAGCACTCATACGCGACCCGCGTAAGAATTGAAGAGGGTCTACGCGGCCCGCGACAATCGGTAAATCCGGTAAAAATTTTCCAAACTTTGCATTTTCAGCCCCTGGTCCAATTTAAGTTTATTTAGCTTTCTTTTATTTCACTTATGACCCCCATAGTTAACTAACAAGTGTCTTAGGTCATTATTTAACTCCGTTAAGCTCCCGGTTAGTTGCAAGATCATCTGAAACGTATTTTCGTGCATTGAAACTCCACAAAATTATTATCCAATATCCATATAAGTATAAGGAAGTATTACAAAGTTTTGAAAAATGTTAAAAGGTCACTCAGAGGTAACTTTAAACATGTTGACACATTTAACCCTTATGCTTTGTAAACTTTTCAATTTAAGCACAAACGGCTTTCTATGTCCGACAATTTATTCATCGAAGAATACGAACATCTTATGAGGTCATTCAGAGGCACGAGCTTGGCATTATGACACATTTGATCCTTCTATACACATACTTTCATCATTTATCCCTTTTAGTCCCTCGAAAACAATTCGTTACACGTTTAAGTTCATGACACGTGTCTTTATTATATTGGACATGATTTTGCGAGGTGTTACATCCTCACCCCCTTAAAAGAAATCTCGACCTCGAGATTTACTGAAATAAATGAGGGTATTTCTGTTTCATTGTGGATTCAACCTCCCACGTGTATTATGGGCCTCTACGGGCATCCCATTTTACCTTCACAATTGGCACATGCTTCCTTCAAACTTCTTAACCTGTCGATCCTCGATTGACAAAGGTCTTTCAACGAACTTCAAACTCTCATCAATCAGCACGTCCTTATGCGACATTGCTAGCGATTCATCGGCTAGACATTCTTCAAATTGCAGATGTGGAACACATTATGTATCCCACTAAGCTCTTCAGGTAGATCAAGCTTGTAAGCTACAGTTCTGACACATTCGATGATCTCGAATGGTCCTATGTATCTTGGGCTGAGCTTGCCCTTTTTTCCAAAACGCATCACTCCTTTCCAGGGTGACACCTTGAGTAGCACTTTATCACCTACCTCGAATTTCAGAGGTTTACGTCTTTTATCCGCGTAGCTTTTCTGCCTATCCCTGGCAGCTTTGAGACGATCACGGATCTGAACAACCTTGGCCGTCGTCTCTAGGACTATATCAGGTCCTGACAGTCGGGATTCTCCAACTTCCGCCCAACAAACTGGCGTTCTACACTTCCTTCCGTACAATGCTTCAAAAGGTTCTGCCTGAATGCTAGAATGATAACTATTATTGTACGAAAATTCAATCAAAGGAAGATGGTCATCCCAACTTCCTCCTAAATCAATAACACAAGCCCTGAGCATATCTTCGAGTGTTTGAATTGTGCGCTCGCTTTGGCCATCTGTCTGAGGATGATAAGCAGTGCTGAAATTTAATCGAGTGCCTAAAGATTACTGTAAGCTTTTCCAAAAATGAGATGTGTATCTTGTATCCCTATCAGAGATAATAGACACTGGCACTCCATGAAGAGATACAATCTTATCCACGTACAGCTGAGCTAGCTTGTCGGAGCTCTGAGTTTCTTTAATAGGCAAGAAGTGGGCTGACTTGGTCAATCTATCGACTATAACCCAAACAGTATCATTTCCGTGCTTTGTCTTTGGTAACTTAGTGATAAAATCCATGGTTACCATTTCCCATTTCCATGTGGGAAGTTCAGGCTGTTGTAGCAAACCTAACGGCTTTTGATGTTCTGCTTTAACTTGAGCGCATGTCAGACATCTAGCCACATAAGTGGCTATAGATTTCTTCAAACCTATCCACCAATAATTTGCCTTTAAATCCTGGTACATCTTATCACTGCCAGGATGAACTAAATATTTGGAGCTATGAGCTTCTTGAAGAATCACATCTCGAAGTCCTCCATGAATTGGAACCCATATTCGACCATTCAATCTTAGGATTCCATCCTTGCCATATGACAATTGATCGGCAGTCACTCCTAACTTCTCATTCGGATAGTTAGCTTCTAATACGGCTTCCTTTTGAGCAGCTAACAACTTTTCATTCAAGCTGTTCTTTAGTTCCATGCTTTTGGCATTGATTCTAATAGGCTTAACCCTTTCCTTTCTACTCAAAGCATCAGCGACTACATTCGCTTTGCCTGGATGATATCGAATTTCACAATCATAGTCGTTCAGTGTTTCCATCCATCGACGCTGCCTGATATTAAGATCCTTCTGATTGAACAAGTGTTGAAGGCTCTTGTGATCAGAATAGATCACACACTTTGTCCCATAAAGATAATGCCTCCAAAGCTTTAGTGCAAATACAACGGCACCCAATTCCAAATCATGGGCGGTGTAGTTCTTTTCGTGCACCTTTAATTGACGCGAAGCATATGCAATAACCTTCCCCTTCTGCATAAGCACACAACCCATACCTGTGTGCGATGCGTCGCAATAAACCACAAATTCTTCAATTCCTTCTGGCTATGTCAACACAGGAGCATTGCTTAATTTCTGCTTAAGAATATCAAAGGATTCTTGCTGCTTGGGACCCCAGTCAAACTTGACATTCTTGCAAGTTAATGATGTCAAAGGTGCGACAATTCTTGAAAAGTTTTCAATGAAACGTCTATAGTAACCTGCTAAACCCAATAAGCTGCGAATCTCTGTAGGAGTCTTAGGCTCTTGCCAATTCATAATCGCTTCAATCTTAGGGAGATCCACCTGGATACCATGCTCGCTCACTACGTGTCCATGGAATTAGACTTCCCGAAGCCAAAACTCACATTTAGAGAACTTGGCGTAGCGCTTCTCTTGCTGTAGAAGTTTAAGGATACACCAGAGATGTCTTTCATGATCGGCTTGATTCTTTGAATAAATAAGAATGTCATCAATGAAGACAATGACAAACTTGTCTAAATACGGCTTGCAATCGCGATTCATGAGATCCATGAACGTTGCAGGTGCATTAGTGAGCCCGAAAGGCATCACCAAGAACTCATAGTGTCCATATCGAGTTCTGAATGCGGTCTTATGCACGTCTTCGTCCCTGACCTTCAACTGGTGATATCCTGACCTTAGATCGATCTTTGAAAAGTAACTTGCTCCTTAAAGCTGATCGAATAGATCATCGATAATGGGTAACGGATACCTATTCTTGATTGTAACGTTATCCAACTCGCGATAATCGATGCATAGGCGCATCGAGCCATCCTTCTTCTTCACAAACACAATCGGAGCTCCCCAAGGGGACGAGCTAGGTCGAATAAAACCTTTCTCTAATAAATCATCCAACTGTGTTCTCTATTCTTTCATCTCAGTTGGTGCCAATCGATAAGGTGCTCTTGCAATTGGTGCTGCTCCAGGAATGATATCGATTCTGAACTCCACTTGCCTATCTGGAGGCAAACCAGGTAGTTCTTCAGGAAAGACGTCTGGATATTCAGAAATAACGGGGATGTCTTCAATCTTGGGCTTTGGTTCAACAATGGTCACCTGTGCCATGTAAATGACACAACCTTTCTTCAAACACCTTGACGCCTTAAGCATAGACACTTGCTTAGGCAATCCGTACTGCGTATCTCCTTGAATTGTTAATGGCTCACCATAAGGAGTCTTGATAACCACTTGCTTCTTATCACATATAATTTGGGCTTGGTTATGAGATAACCAATCCATGCCTATCACTATGTCGAACCCTGCCAATTTCAACGGAAGCAAGGATAGCTGAAAATAGTGATTCCTAATGGATATAAAACATCCATCTAGAATTGTTGAAGTAGTCTCTATAGTACCATCGGCCAATTCTACTTCATACTTTATGCTTAGAGTCTTAACAGACAGATTTAACAACTTACAAAATTTATTATCTACAAAAGACTTGTCTGCACCCGAATTAAACAACACTCTAGCATAAACATCATTGATAAGAAAGGTACCTGTTATCACATTGTCATTCTGAATGCCCTCCTGAGCATTCATTTGAAAGACCCGAGCATTGGTCTTTTTAGCCTCCTTAGGCTTCCTTGGATTTTCCGGGCAGTTAGTCTTAATGTGCCCCTTTTCGTTGCAACCATAACAGGTTGCATCCTTCAACTTCTTGCATTCCAAAGTCTTATGCTCTTTGGACTTGCAGATCCCACATCCCATAGGCTTTGACTGCGACTTCGATTTCGATTCAAACCGGCACTTCCCAAAATGATGTTTCTGGCATGTCTTACATTTGGGTTTCTCACCTGTTTGTTGGTTATCCTTTTTGAACCCCAAACTCTTCTTGTGATCTGAGTTTCCTTTCCTTTTCTTGTCGGAGCGATGAGAACTCTCATCCTCCCGCTTTCGTTTACCTTCATCAGAAACTTTGGCAGATTTGTTTCTGATAGCATCCAATGTTAGAGATAGAGACAGATCTGCCACTGACCTGAATGTGGTAGGTCTGGATGCTTTCACATTTCCCTTGATTTCTGGAGCTAAACCCCCAATAAAACAAGTTATGCGCTTCGATTCCGGTGTGACCAAATAAGGAACCAATCGAGACATGGTGTTGAAGCTCGTAAGATATGCCTGACAATCCAAGTTCTTCATAACCAGAGTCAAGAAGTCGGTCTTGATTTTCTCCACCTCGTGCTGTGGACAGAAGTTTTCCTTGATCAAAGCAACAAATTGATCCCAAGTCAGATTATACAATGGGATCTTCCCTGTGGCTTGGATTAGGGACCTCCACCAAGCCAAAGATTCACCTTTGAAAGATTGTGAAACAAACTTCACAATGTCATGTTCAGCACAACCACTGATATCAACCACTGTATCCATCTCATCGAGCCAAGTCATACAATCAATGGCTCCTTTTTCACCTGTAAAGTCCCTTGGCTTGCAAGAGACGAAGTATTTGTAGGAGCAGGTCTTAACACGTGGCTCCTGATTGAGCATGATTCGTTTGGATGGAACGCTTCTTTGGTTCGAAGAATGATGAGAATCGCCTTTATGAGATACATGAGTCTTAGAAGGTGGTTTCGTATGTGGAACAGATTGGGACTTGCTACGAGTACCACTTGATTCTTTGAACTGTCTGTCCATAGCTCGAGTGACAGCATTATCTATCATAGCTTGTAAATCCGCACCAGCTACATTAATCCTGGTGGTATCATTTCTTTCCATTGGATGACTGTTAACTTCTTCCGATTCAGCCATGTAGCTTGATTGCTACATAAAATGATGACAATGATTTATTCAAAAAGTCTTATTATGGATTGTCATTTTTGACGATTCATTAACCATGGTAAATATAAACTATATTGATTAATTTGTTAGTCATATTTTTTAGGGTTTTCATTAAAATTTATCCCTAGTTATAAATCATTAAAGATATTAAAGTGGCTTAAAAGGCCTAGTCACAAGGACAGTTTTAAAATTTAATAGCCATGATTTTATGGAATCGAGGCATTTAGGTTTGAACATAGTTCATCACCTTTCTTGACAGGGAGTCATAGACTACAACTGTCTTTTTGTCTCATTGGACAATGAATATGACCCGCAGGCACTTTATCACTAATGGATAATTTAAATTTGGTGAGAATAAGGAATTGGAAAAATCCAATACAAGGATGACTAGTGTGATTTTATCAAATCACATTTGTCAGGAGTGCTAACATGTTTTTAGATGTTAACAAGGATTTGAATCTTAAAAATGTTTTACCATTAGGGCCATGTCTAAAATGACATATGGGCTAGGTTATACCTTCAAGAATTTCTTTAATATTTTATTGGCAGATCAAATTTTAAGATGGAAGTGATATTTTGATTTATATTATTTTCATACATATAATGACAAATGAAATTTAAATTAAAACATCCCATAATTAAAAGAAGTACATCATTGCCCTAAAGTGGAAACCCCCTCGCACGGACATCCGTGCACCTGATCTTCTTCGCCTCGGTGGTTCTGGAGGCAGTTGCTGCTCTAGCGGCGGCGGTGGCGGTGACGTGACCGCCTGGAAACTCGAATCCTCAGAGGGATCCTGCTGCTGTTGAGGCGGTGGGTTGAAAGGGGGAGTGAACTCCCAGTTGTATGTGCCCATCTTTCAGCAAAATTGTCTGGACCCCTGTAAGGCAAACCATGAAATGATGATCCGCTAGAAATCTCAATGGGATGCGTCGGCGACCCACTTGATGGTATCTCGGGATCTGGATCTTAGTCCATCTCCATATCCTGCATCTCAGGATAGTGATCAGCTAGCCCCAAAGGGTTTGGACCCTCTGGTTCTTGAACCTGGTTCATTGGATTAAACCTGCTTTGGAAGTATGGGGTCGGGTCCTGGAAAGCACGGTGTGAACTCGACCGCTGTAACGGGATGAAGGAGTGGTGAGAGTGGTCGGACTCGTTGTTCTGATGGAGCCCAAATGAATCGTGATATGATGGTGAGGAACTGAGCGAGACAGAGCGTCTCGCAGGCTCTAGATAAGTTCTCCAATCCTCCTGGGGACTAGAGCTAAAAGTTGCTGAAGGTGTTCGCCGGTAAGATGGTCCGGCTTCGTGGTCATTTCTCATAATTACCGAGGCCTTTCCTCTTCCACCTCTGCCTCTGACACGTGGCGGCATTTTGTCTTGTTCCTGCCAAAACAAACAAAAGAACCCAACAAAATGAAAACAATAAGATTGGGATTAGTCCTAAGTCATTTGCCTAGACTCGGAGGTCAAGGAATGTGCAAACTTTGTCATTGAGATTAAACACAAAAGGCTAGTGTTTAATTCACTCAATGTTGGCTCTGATACCAACCTGTCACACCCCGATATTTCCAAGTATTACCGGTGGGCCCGGTGGGGAGTATCGTGACGTAGTTGATATCATCATAGTCAATTAATCACAGTTTAATGCACAGCGGAAGTCTAAAAGTAATTTATACAAACCGATTCAAAAGTATAATAAAATATTACACACGGATTGTAAGTGGATCCACAGGCGGATCTAAAACAGAAAGAAATATTGTTCAACAGATTTTAAGTATCAAAAGCTTGCAAGAATCTTTATTCAATACTCAGGAATTCCAGCCCATTACGCTTAGTACCTGCACTTAACCTTTTTGAAAAATACGTCAGTTTACACTGGTAAATACAATTAACTGACTCTTTTGAAAACATTTAAGAAAATTGATTTAAATGCACAAGGCACAAATATTCTTTTATAACTTGGGACAATTATTTAAAATAATCTTGTATACAGATTTATATGTTTGTGTTGATGCACTTTGTGTGGACGCGACTCGGCTCGGTTCGACTCGGCCTTGAAGACTTGAAGACACGAAGATAGAGACAAAGCTACAGCCAAGGGGGAGTTTGTTGGTGCACTTGTGTCTGTACTTTGTCTGTATTTCGTCATGATACAAAACGATGTCTTTAATGTAAGGTTGATGTAAGTTTGACCAAGTCAACCATCCTCCTGGTTTGACTTGACCAAACAGTTAGAGAAATGTTGTAAGATGGCTGTGTCGAAGGATGTGTCATCGAAGGATTGTTTTATATCCTTCGATGATGAGCTCGAAGGATAGACCACGAAGGATAGACCACGAAGGATAGACCACGAAGGATATCATCCTTCGTGGTGAATGTGATCTTTCGATGGGCTTTCTGGTCGACAGATGATCTGTCGATTAATCTGTCTGATCCTTCGACCAGACCTGCCGTGTCGGGTATATATACCCATGTGTTGTGTTCAGTTCGACAGATTAGGCAAGAGAAACAGAGAGAGCATTCTGTTGAGAGCACACACACGAGAGAACTTTGAGAGTTTGCAGAATACATCTGTGAACATTGGACTTGTAACCGAACCTTTCATACGCATTAATACAAGTGGTGTTAATCGTTGAATGTTGTGTGTTGTGTTTGTGCTTATTCTCGTATAAAGTCTCGGTTGCATGCTAGCTTGGATTCCGCACTCGCTAGTGTGTTTGATATAACAAGGATAAGGTTTTATCTCATCCTCGAGAGGGACCTACAAGTGGTATCAGAGCCTTGGCTCTTTTCCTTGTTAAAACCGAGAGTTTTCGGACTGTTTTTCGGGTTTAAAAGGTTCACTATTTTCTGGAAAAACTTGTTGTTTTTGCTTGGTGTTTTGTTAAAAATCTTGTTATTCTTCATGTTTACATGTTAGTTGTGGGTTTTTGTTAAACATTTTAGCAAAATCGTGTGTTTGGAGATTTTCGGTTCACCGAAATTCTTATTTTTCTGGGTGGTGTTCTTGAAGTCCTCATTGTGTTCTTCATAAAATTACACTCTTTGATCTTAAAATTTGAATATTAAATTTGTTTGTGCATTGGAAAGAGTAATTTGATTAAAATATTTGGACATTACCTGTTTGGTGAAACCTGCATGTTCAGAAGATATGGTCTGAACATACTTTCTGCCGAAAGTTTTCACCTACCCGTCAACTTTTCACCAACCTGTCACATTTGTCAACTGTGTCAGAGCTGTTCGAAAGATATCTTTCGAAGTTGAAGATCATCCTTCGATCAAGGAGGTTCGAAAGATACCCATCCTTCGAACATCTTTCGAAGTCAGTGAGTTATCTTTCGAGCCAAGGAATCCTTTCGAGGGATATATTGTTCGAGCTACTGTTACATTTCGAAAGATAAGGATCCTTCGTCTTGGTGAATCTTTCGAAGTCATTGTTCGAAATTCAACAGTGATCTTTCGAACACTGTTGATCCTTCGAACAAGTGTCTATCTTTCGAACAGGTGTTAATCTTTCGATCCTTGTCTGTTTAAGTTTAACAGGTTGTGCTTTTCAGGTCTTTTGATTCTTGATCCTTCGACTGGTTGTTATCCTTCGAGATTTTAACATAGTTTGTGAAAATTAAATTTTTAAAAGGAGAAAACTTATTTTTCAAATTTTAAATCAATTTTCGCTTAATATATTAATTTCATAAAATGGGAACAAACGGTCAGTGGGATCCAACCGCGTGGACTCTAACATCTTCACAATCATCAGCTACGCAATCATCAGCTACGCAATCTGCGTCAGATTTCAACAAAGCATGGATGCAGGCTATTGCCCCACCTCAAGCTGCAATGATAACCGCAAATCAATGGGCATTGGTCACAAATCAAAGCAACAGCATTCAATCTATGATGCAGAACGACAGTGAAACTGGTACAAGCACGAAACCACCAAAGCTAAATCATATCAATGATTGGGGATGGTGGAAAGAAAGGCTGAGAACTTATGTTCAGGGGCAAGGTCAAGATCTATGGATGTGCTTCTTCACCGCATTTGACCATGATTTGGAAGTTGCAGGATCTAATCCAGAAACTTACAGCACTATGTCTGATGATGATAAGAAGAAATTTGAGTTAGAAAAGAAGGCATTCATGATTCTCACACAAGCTCTTCACAAAGACATTTACCACCAGTTTGTTTACTGCACGACTACTAAAAGCTTGTGGGATATGCTCACGTTACGTTGTGAAGGAAATGCTCAATCTAGAAAGATCAAGCAAGAATTACTGAAGAAAGAGTTTGAAGGTTTCACGTGTATGGAGAATGAGACTTTGGCAGAGTTATCTACAAGGTTCCATCACTTGTTGAGTGAGATGTTTGGTTTTAGAGTCACTGCCACTCCACAAGAAATGGTGAAGAGATTCGCTGATAGCTTACCAGCAAAGTGGAGCAGTTATCTTGAAATTCTCAAAGAAAATGGTGTTCTAGACACAATCAACGTTTATGAGTTGATTCAAAAACTGGAGAACAAGGATGTAGAAGAAAAGCTTAAGGCAAAAAGAACACTAACTCCTCAAAATCCAGAGATGTACTTTGGGATTGCGGGAGGTATCAGTGGAGAAAGACCAGCCTCTCAACATGCGAAGCTTCAAACAGCTTTCATCTCTAACACCGGACCTTCAACAACAGATCAGTTTGATCCTTTAGCATACACGATGTTTTCTAGACCGAATGTGCAACCGACAGCTCAGCAGCAACAACCGCAACAGCAAGGGTTTTATGGAAGCTCTTCAAACTTTCAAGCCACTTCCAATCCTAACACAGTCAGACTAGACACTTCCAACTTTTCCAAAGTCAGTGTCGAAGTAGCCAAGGAGCATATGGAGATGTTGAACACCTTGGTTAGTGCTTATTGTGGATTAGTCGCAGGTCAGATTGGGAATATCAATCTAACCAATGAAGATTATCAGCAAGTGGATAAGGAAGAGTTTGAAATGATGGATATCAAATGGGCTCTTGCTAGTGCAATTCGAAGAGCAAAGGAGTTTATGGAAAGGACGGGAAGAACCAACTTGGAAAGCAAGAAAGACACCAAGTATGGGTTCGACAAGCAAGCTGTAACGTGCTTTAACTGTGGTGAACGGGGTCATTTCAAAAGGGAATGCACAAGACCAGCTCAGCATGGAAACCAAAACCCCTTCAGAAATCAAGGCAACCAGCAGAACCAGAACAGGAACAATGTTCGTACGATGATACCTGTCAACAACCAAGGCCAAGCAGGGCCATCAAATGCCAACCGGGGGCTGGTGGTTCAAATAGATGAGGGTTGTGATTGGTCGCTTCAGCTTGGAGAAGGAGGAAATGGTGGAACAGCATGTTTTGCTGAAGTCGTAAGGGATTTAAAGCACGCCAGTGGTGGAGAATCTTCCGCCAATGGTGGTGACTCTTCTGAGGATGAAGACTCTTCTGGTTATAGTGGAAGCTCAGATGAAGAATCCCTCACTTCAGGGAATGATCATGTGGATCAAGCTGCTTACTCTTCGTCTTCTCTCCATTCAGCCTTTATGGCTAATGTCGACAGTTCATCAGGTCAGGTATGTGTCGATGAACCCACTGTAGCTAGTTGTGATAACTGTGATAGTCTGCGTGTTAAAAATGATGATTTAGAAGCAAACATGTCTGAGTTGCAAGGAAAACATGATGCTTTACAAGCTAGCTTGTTTGACTTGCAAGACAAACATGTTTCATTGAATGATGAGTGGTGTGAATTGCAAAGCAAACACGAGGCTTTGCAAGAGAAATATGATGTCACACACAAACACAATCAACAATTGATTGTAGATCTTGCTAAAGCAACTGAAGCTAACGTGTTTTTAGCCAGAAATGAAAAGGAATTTAAAACAACAATTGCGTCATTAAGACATGATGTTTCAGAATTACAAAAAGCCGTTTTGCGAAAACAACATGCTAACACTGATCTTATAGACACAATTGAAAGGCAGATGGTAGAATTGGCAACCGCTCGATGTGAATGTGAAACAATCAAGCAGAAATTGGAAAGTTATTCCAATTCCCGCTATGTATTGGATCACATTATTGATGTTCAAAAGAAAAAGGGGGATAAGAAGTGTATGGGATTCAAATCATGTCCTCCCCCAATGAATCACAATTACTCCAAATTGCCTGATGACGAGGATATGCCCCGTTTTGAACCCACTGTGCCACTCGATCTAGATGACTTTGCAGCAGGCCTCGGGTTCACAACTGGTACATCATCCTCGGGACAATCAGAATCTGAATCTGAGAATGAGACAGATTCATCGTGTGTTAAGGAACAGAGTCCTCATATTGTTGAGGATGCTGATTCTTCAGATGATGAATCTGAAGAAATTGAGAAACAACAGTCTAACTCGGTTACAACAGATATTCCAATCGAGAATCACATCCTGTGTGATCCACCAGTGAAACCGAGTAAGACTGAAATGTCAAAAGCAATGGAGTCCCTTGTTTCTACCAGTGAAGAGAATAACTTATTGTACACGCTCAAAGGAGATAGCAAAATCTACTCCAACAAAGATTTTCCAATTAAAAATGTAAATCAAGATTTAATTGAGCAAATTTTTGAAGGATGCACTGATAAGTTTTTGGGGAACACAAGTGGCAAAGTTACCGTCACTCAATGTGATCCAATTCCGTGTGAACAAATTAGAAAACAATACGGAAACCAAAAACTACAAGTTGAGCGAAAACAACAAGTTAATTCCAGAAAAGGTAAGGTACAGGGAAAGAAGGCTCAGAACAAGAATGTTCAAGCACCTAAGGTTCAACAACAATGGGTGCAAAACAAAAGAGCTCCTGTTAAGAAAAGAGAACCGAAAGTGAACTTTGTTGGATCCACGGGTTCAGATAAACTTGAAACATTTCAGGATAAATCTAACATTGATTTTGTAAAACAAGTTAGAATTTTAAAACGAAATGACCAGAATAACTACACCCAACACACCAACGGAGGTGATTTAGGTCCAAGCACGTCTAGATCACAAAGTTCATTGTCTGGTTCTCCGTCTGATCATCAACACGTTTCTCCGAGGTTTGTAGAGCGGAGAATGTGTTTTGAGTGTGGCACAATTGGGCATATTGTAAGATACTGCCCATACCTGCAAAAGTTGAAGGCAACAACAAGTGCTCCCCAAGAAACCAATTACCAAAAACGATCATTTTCCCCGAAACAAGACCCACGTGTCTTGAAAGAAAGGGAAAAGAAGTTAAAACAAAAGAATCAGAAGGTAATTGAAAAGGCCTTAAAATCAGAGGTTAAAGAAGAAAAACCTGTTCAAGCAAAACTTAAAACTGTAAAACCAGTAAATGCTAAAGCAATTGATACAAATACTGGTAGAGGACAAACAGCTTGGAAACAAAAACAGGTAATTCAGTCAGGGGGAGCACCACAGGTTCTTTTTCCTAATCATCAAATGATTGAAATCACTTTTCTTGATGATCAAGGACGACCCAAGTCCACAAAGGCTTGGGTCCCTCTCTCCAACTAATTTTTGAGTGAGTGTGTAGGATATTCCAGGAGGAACTTTCGATAGTCGTAAGATTGTTGATAGTGGAGCATCCTTGCTCAAAATAGGCAACAGAAGAAATTGCTGCCTTTGATGGAGAGAAAAAGGAAAGGGAAACAGAAATGTCTGTTGAAAGAGATTGAAAAGCTTCGACAAAATGAAAATCATTTCTAAATGTGAATGTTCAAGGCTTTGATCGGGTCCCCGGGATAGTTTCAAATCAAATGTACGCACCTGCAGCACGTCTGAGGTTCAAACTCAACAAGATGAACGTGCAGTGTACATTTCTTGGCGGTGTAATTGAAGAAAATGTGTTTGTTGAACAAACCAACCAGGTGTGCGGATGCCTTGGCATGGGTTGAACAACCGCACACTACTTCACAAGAGAAAGACAAAAACCTTCGCTGGTGCAATGTGGAAGACCAGCCGGACCCAAAGGTTTATGATCTTGTTGCTGTCAAGAGACTTCTCAGTAGCTACAAAAATCGTCTTTGAAATCCACACCGGGTGGATATCCAGTGTGGGAGAGCACTCAGATTCTTTGCAATGCACGATGCAGTTGCAGGATACGGTTTTAAATTTCTAATCTCTCCTATACTTGTCGATATTTAAGCTGCTTTGTGAATTATTATCTCGTTCAGCACTCTTTGGCCAGACAATGTTGTCATGGTCCGCACCGCTTACCGACTTGCCAACTGATTTTTCCAAAATTCGCTAAATCATTTCTGATTAAAACTTAATTTTGGTAAATGGCATTGAGGTAAAACATGAGTTTACCAACATCGGAAAATCATTTTTGTAAATACCTTTGTGTTTTCTATTTTATCTTAAGTTTATTGATTTTAGGGGGAGTAAATCCAAAATTTGAAAATCCAAAAACATCAAAAAATTTCAAAAACACAAAAACAATAGAAAAGCAAAAATGAGTTTCCTGGCGAGCAAAAGAGAAAATGATAGTACATCAGTGGTCTGTCTAAACCTCTTTAAACCTAAAATGTAAAACGATAAGCAGCTCTATATAAGATGTATCGGTAGGCTCACAATCATTTTAAAGTGTGCAGGGTGATATAAACTTAAATCGACTGAAGACCAGGTGGGAACCATTCATTGGCATATGGTCTTAGTACCGAAATTTCGTTTGAGAGATTGCCGAGGTTCTGAAATATTCAGTCTTTATGCTGCTTATCATCTGGGTATCATGGTTGTATCTTTTACCGAAAAATAACGGGGACGCAAGTCTAGATCTTCCATGATACTATACATACGTGTACATACTGCATACGACCTCAATAAGTGATCAACAATCACATGTCCAAATCAAATAAGTGATAAAATATCACATTCATCCGGGAGTCAAGTTCGTCTCTCTGCTGTACGAAAGTACTGACCTGTTCACGGACTTGCTCCTGTGCCCCTCATGCATCGAAAATCAAGTTCCTCATCAATAAGTGATTCTATCACATAGGGCTTGTTTTCAATCAAAATAAGTGAGTTTCTCACATCATATACGGTCAAACAGATGATAATCGGTATACTCACCGGTAAGATGAACCCTCGTGCATACCTTGATACGGGAATGTGTCGTGATGTGGATGAACACCGGTCGGTAAGTATAAATTATACCTTAACGTATCCCCTCGCCATGATTACAAATGATAAGTTGAGCTTATGTGGACAACAATACCGATAATTGTTATAGGATGCTTATCTTAATGTTATCTAATTGAAAAACAAGAGCGTTTTGGCATGGCCGTACACTGATATGATTCTCTTACCCTCGAAACTCGCAAAAAGAATGTCTGTGAATATTTATTTAATGTTTCCTGTTTATGCATCTTTGTATATATTCATTTATTGCTTTCCGTCTTTACTTTTGAAAAATGAAAATTTCAAAAGGATTTTAGGTGTGTTTTAATTTAAACTTTATAAAATCCAAAAAGATTTTTCTTCTATTTTATTTTTGATTGACCGATGTTGGAACTCGAGTCTATCCTACCCAAAATCCTGATCGTAAGCTGGAAAACAATTGCATCTTCATAAACAGTCGAAGTTAACGAGTCTTGAAAGTTAAAGGATTAAAATGAATATTTTTCTAAACTTTCAAACTATTGTCGGTTGGTGTTTGATTGAGATTTGATCTCATATGTGTCGTTAGCTTAAATGATTAACTATATTCCAAGCGGTTGTTCTCATTATGCGTTTAGCTTTCTTGCATGTGCAGATGCTAAAGGCGAGGAGAACATGTTCGATAAAAAGCTTTGGAATGAAGACACGAAGTGGAGGCACTCAAAGGATAAAATGATCGAGTTGCCGCTGTCCCTTCATCAACACCGCAAGGATCTGAAGAATTGACAAGTCAAAAGATTCACGAGCATGACTCAATGGAGAGTTCGATCTAAGGGGGAGTTTATTGACACACTACCTAAGTTAAATGGGGAGTTTGTTG
Source organism: Helianthus tuberosus (assembly GCA_030545235.1). NCBI lineage: Eukaryota > Viridiplantae > Streptophyta > Magnoliopsida > Asterales > Asteraceae > Helianthus > Helianthus tuberosus. Next base: position 52,676,433 of record CM060364.1, read on the forward strand.
ATACAATTTCTACTTATGACGCGTGAAGACCTTGAAGATCCTCCGACATGAAAGTCACAGAAGACGAACCATCACGAGTAGCGTCCAAGGGGGAGTTTGTTGATGCACTTTGTGTGGACGCGACTCGGCTCGGTTCGACTCGGCCTTGAAGACTTGAAGACACGAAGATAGAGACAAAGCTACAGCCAAGGGGGAGTTTGTTGGTGCACTTGTGTCTGTACTTTGTCTGTATTTCGTCATGATACAAAACGATGTCTTTAATGTAAGGTTGATGTAAGTTTGACCAAGTCAACCATCCTCCTGGTTTGACTTGACCAAACAGTTAGAGAAATGTTGTAAGCTGGCTGTGTCGAAGGATGTGTCATCGAAGGATTGTTTTATATCCTTCGATGATGAGCTCGAAGGATAGACCACGAAGGATAGACCACGAAGGATATCATCCTTCGTGGTGAATGTGATCTTTCGATGGGCTTTCTGGTCGACAGATGATCTGTCGATCAATCTGTCTGATCCTTCGACCAGACCTGCCGTGTCGGGTATATATACCCATGTGTTGTGTTCAGTTCGACAGATTAGGCAAGAGAAACAGAGAGAGCATTCTGTTGAGAGCACACACACGAGAGAACTTTGAGAGTTTGCAGAATACATCTGTGAACATTGGACTTGTAACCGAACCTTTCATACGCATTAATACAAGTGGTGTTAATCGTTGAATGTTGTGTGTTGTGTTTGTGCTTATTCTCGTATAAAGTCTCGGTTGCATGCTAGCTTGGATTCCGCACTCGCTAGTGTGTTTGATATAACAAGGATAAGGTTTTATCTCATCCTCGAGAGGGACCTACAGTTTGTCGTCCATTTAGGACCCGGTTAGAAGAGCCGGATTAGATTAATAGACACACCACAAGTATAAGCCCACAAGAGAGTGAGATACCGTTTATACATACGCAACTGTCAGGTGTATGCCTACACCCCGTGCTTAAGCCGTGGCCATTTCTAATGAATGAGCCGAGGATATCCAGGACATGGTCATTAACCCCCCAAAGGCATTGTATTAAACAAGACAAATTAAAACGGGTTATTTCAATGGTTTAACCTCTAATCGATTAAACATTCAATGCCCGACCAAGCGGTATTATTATAATACCGTATCCCAAGCCCGTATAACGGAAAAATAAGTTAAAAGTATTTACCTAAGCTTAAAATATAATTGTATTCTCAGCCGTATATCAATCAGCAAGCACTGGAACGAAGGTTTTTAATAACCTATTAGATTCCTAACGGGTCTTACTTAAGTTTAAACTTTGGCCGGTTAGTTTTAATGAAAGGTTTACGGTTTAAAACGCAAGATTAAGCGAATACCAGATTAGAATGTGATTTAGACCTGACAAGTATGAAGACTTGTATAAAATGGGTAAACTAAACACATTCTGGATTTTGAAGTAAAAACGATAAGGTTTGACCCGTTTCGGTTAATTTAGGCAAACTAGTTACATAAACCGTACCGAACGCGAATATGCATAACGGGTAACCAAATGAGTCATGTACAGGTTCCACAAGTTAATATGCTTAAAATATGTTATGATATCAGTAGGATACCTTCCATTATGCCCAAAACGAATTTAAAACCAAATTAAGCCCCGTAAGGGTATTTTGGTCATTTTAAAGTTTATAAAAGAGGTTAAATAGCAATCTGAGGTTCTGGTCTAAAATAATCAGTAAAAAAATTTATTTTAATAAGTTACATCAGTAAGATATCACATATATGTGAAATTTATCATTTATAGCCAAACTATGCACCGTAGGGGAATTTAGGTCATTTCACATATGCTATAAGGGTCAAATTTAGAAATCTAAGTTCAAAACTTTTACTTACTGTTAAAGTATAAAAATTTGCTTATAATATCAGTAGGTAATAAGTCTAGGTGTTAAATATAGTTTTAACCCATACTAAGCGTTTAATAAGCATAAAAGTCGGTATTTAACGATATTTAAAATGTTATAAAATTTTAAGGTTTTGATCAGTCTTTAAAGCTTAAAATATTTTATTTAATATAAAAAATCAGTAGGAAAAGGTTTTGTATCAAAATGTTTTGTAAAACTCAATTTATCAAAGAAAAGGGCAATTTTGTCAACACCGAATTTACACGAGAACTCTATAATATAATCTGTATAAAATTTGAAAAAAATTTCAAAAAACCCCTAAATATTATATTATATCAGTTAGTAGAAATTTTGGTGCCAAAGTTTGGGTTTAAATATGATTTATAATAAAAATGCCATTTAATTTATAAAAAGCTTTCATTTTACGATATCGCGCATAACTTCTATTTTAGACCATGAACTGATGTCAAATTTTTAGGACATGATCATAAATCAGTAATAAAGGTTTTTGTCCTCTCACATTTTCAACAATCTCGTTTTTATATCAAAAGGGCATAATGGTCAACTTTTAAGCATTTAACGGAAACATGCAAATGATTCAGATTTCAAAGGGAACCAACCATATAGTATAATCTTAGATGGATATACTAACATGTATTATGGTCCTAAAGGAACCCTAAGGCATATCTAAACTAAGCTAAATCGGGTCAGAACTGAAAGTCAAAGCAAAAGTCTACTTTTGCGACTTTCGATTACGAACCGAGCCTAAACTCAGAATTGTCGGGTTGAACATGCCTAGACATGTTCTTATATTATTTACCAAGTTATTTTAGTGTTAAAACATGACCCATAACTTAAGCATTATCAGTTATGAATTATTTTGCAAAAACTGACCCGTTTGACTTTTTATTAATAAGTTTTACCCGACAATTGACTGAGATAACGTTATAATTTGAAGGTACCCTTTTAAGGGTTTAACACCTACATAATTACCAACACATAGCCACTTTCAATTCGAATAATGGCTGGGCCGTTTGTGATTAATCAATAAGTCAAAGCTTAATTATGCTAACTTTGACTTTCGGTCATTACACTAATGAAAACTTAATTACAGAGGCTAAAGTACACTTACAAGAGTCCTTAGCACGAAGTTTGAACTAGAGAAAACTTCTTAGAAGTTCAGGAGGCTCCAGAGAAGTGAGTTAGAGAGTAAACTTCAAATGTGTGCAAGAACAAGAACAAAACAAGGGCCTTATATAGGAAGTTTGATGCTTCAAGATCATTGCATTTGTCCCTATGTTGTTACCAGATGTTCACAGGTGTCCCTAGGGCAGTAAAAACCATGTACAAGCCCCTGGTATCACTCAGAACTCATGCAATGGTGGTGTAAGAGCTGCAACATGCAGCTGTCCTTTTTTCTGTCGCTGGCACTCTTACGCGGCCCGCGTAAGAATTGAAGAGGGTCTTCGCGGCCCGCGACAATCGGTAAATCCGGTAAAAAGTTTCCAAACTTTGCATTTTCAATCCCTGGTCCAATTTAAGTTTATTTAGCTTTCTTTTATTGCACTTATGACCCCCATAGTTAACTAACAAGTGTCTTGGGTCATTATTTAACTCCGTTAAGCTCCCGGTTAGTTGCAAGATCACCCGAAACGTATTTTCGTGCATTGAAACTCCACAAAATTATTATCCAATATCCATAGAAGTATAAGGAAGTATTACAAAGTCTCTAAAAATGTTAAAAGGTCACTCAGAGGTAACTTTAAACATGTTGGCACATTTAACCCTTATGCTTTGTAAACTTTTCAATTTAAGCACAAACGGCTTTCTATGTTCGACAATTTATTCATCGAAGAATACGAACATCTTATGAGGTCATTCAGAGGCACGAGCTTGGCATGATGACACATTTGATCCTTCTATACACATATTTTCATCATTTGTCCACTTCAGTCCCTCGAAAACAATTCGTTACACGTTTAAGTTCATGATACGTGTCTTTATTATATTGGACATGATTTTGTGAGGTGTTACAGATAACCTTCATAATTGGGCACGGGTATCCAATGTGTGATATGACCATAGTCACAGATCTGTCTAGTGGCAATTACTGAACGAGTAATTGGGTAGATATAAACATTGTAATCGCTCTTAATACTGTAAAGTTATAAAAGCTCATTTTTATAAACTGGAATGTACTCGCCAGTATTTCTTGCTGATAAAATATTTTTAAAACGCGGTTCAGGTAACTTAATGTGAAGCTATATGAAGCCAACTATGGAGCACTGAAGGCTTAAAGAAAGTGGCTATAAAAGTTACCTAAATAAAAGTTAATGTTTTCAGCAACTAGGGTTTATCCCTATAAAGATGTTATGAATGAAACATGGGGTTTATCCCATTTGTTTATTATAAAAGTTTGGTGTTTTGAAACTCTGAAATTTATTTCCTAACTACGATCCTGATGTCTCATTTTCGCTGCCAAATTAATAAACACCGATACCACCAGCTGCTGTCTCGCGGCTCCCGCTCCTAGGGTAGGGGTCGGGGGTTGCACAATATTCGACTAATCCTATTACTTGTCCTGAATACAAAGTTTTGAGTTGGCTTGCCATGAGTACCACATAACATATAACTATTATATCCGGAAAATTATGGGGGGAAAGGTAAAGCAGGTTTACGATTGAGACTTATTAAGACACACGGTTTATGAATACGAGTTTAGTTAGACAACAGGTTTATAAGTACGAGTTTGTCTTCACATGTTCATATAGATATGTTTTGTTTTTATATATTTTTACGTTACATAACGGACGTTATATTTTCAAAACTGAGCATAATTTTGAATTATTTTAAATTAATAATATGTTCCTACGTGAAGTAGCGAAAATATGCTCATGAATGTGCTATACATATCTATATCTATAATACTATATAATACATTTCCCTAGGATAGAGATGTAATTTCCAACTAAATTTTTAAGACGCTCATCCCAGGTCATGTTCTTGTTTCCCTAATTTTTCATCCACACTCCCAAATATGCCCCTAATTCAATGCGGTTTCAATGATTCCTTATGTTTCTTCTTCATGGAGTTGTGTAATTGATTCAAGTTTCATTTGGCTCAATTGAATGTGGTACCACAATGAATTCCGCATTTAAATTATAACAACCCTCCTAAGACCCCTTAACATAACCCTAAACATCCTAAAATATACCACGTATGCGAGAAACGAGCCTGAAATACCGTTATATCTATAAAAATCAGAATAAAAAAAATACACAAGGGTCTCGCGGGCCACGAGCCGGTACCCTTGTGTCTGTCGCGGGGCGCGACTGGCTTGGTGTGCCGGACAAGGCATTGCGCCACGTGTCCTAGCTCGTGGCAACCCTACTCGATGATTGGACAAGCCTACATCCGCCTTTATCGATCTCGCGGGCCGCGAACGAAGAAGGGGGTGGTCCTCGCGGGGCACGAGGGACCCCTCGACCAGCCCTATAAATAGAGGCTTCAGCCTTATTTGTCAAACGTTCAGTTCTTTTCTTTTTCTCTGATCACTAATAGGCTAAAACTCTCGGGAAATAATACCCCTATAAAGCGAAGCTCTGCCTCGTTGTAAGTATTATAACCCTATTTGTTACCCTACACGATTGATCTAGGGCTCCGTAACGCATGTCAAGGCTCTACCTGATTCAGTCGTTGGAGTTCTGTCTCGTGTTACACCGGATTGATCTAGGACTCTATAATGCATGTCAAGGCTCTGCCTGACTCAGTCGTTGGAGTTCTGTCTCGAGTTGTACGGTTAATGTGATTGGGTTATTTTACTAACACGTGTGCATTGTTTAATTTTTAATGGATAATAACCAGGAGATTCACCAGGAAGCTTTAGTTTTACCTAAGTAAACAATGTGAGTACATTCTCTTTTTGTAAACCCTTTTTCGTGAGTACATCTTGCTTTTTGTCACCTTTTTACCAAAACCTCAAATGTTTTCAATTATACTTAACAGTGATTGAGTCTATGTATTCTACAAAAACTGCCGGTATGTTGGGGTTTCGTATACATTATTTGAATCCGTTACTATTGGACAAAGAGCTAGCCAATGAGTAACATGACCCACAAGTCAAGTGTTGACAGTACTGAATGAGTAACTGTGTAGATATAAAAATTGTAATAGCTCTCGATACTGTGAAAGTTATAAAAAAACATTTTGATTAAACTGGGATGCACACGCCAGTATTTCTTACTGATAAAACCTTTTTCAAACGCGTTTCAGTTAACTTAATGTGAAGCTAATAGAAGCCAGCTGGAGAGCACTGAAGGCTTGGAAAAGTGGCTATAAAAGTTACCTAAATAACACAGAGTTTTATTTTCAACAAACTAGGGTTTATCCCTTTAAATGTATTGTAATGGAAACGTGGGTTTTATCCCATTTATTCATTATAAAAAGTTTGGTGTTTTAGCTCTGATAAAATATTTCCTAACTACGGACCTGATGTCTCTTTTCCGCTGCCAAATTAATAAACACCGATACCACCAGCTCTGAGTCTCGTGGCACCCGCTCCCGGGGCAGGGGTCGGGGGCTGCGACATAAATCATGAAGAGAAACCGTCTTCATCCTTTCAAATCCCCATCATCCCTTTAATTGCTAAATTGACATTCTCTGTTTCTACCGCCAACGAATTCCATCAGTTGAGATTCCATCACCTCGCCCTGGTTCCCGATCCTGCTTTCGCCATCCACAGTACGCCATCTGTGTGTCTACTTCAACTTAAACATCCCACTCCTCTGAGATAGACGTTACGAAGCTTGACCTGGGAACCAAAATCAAATGGGTCTTCAAAGGCTTCAATTTCATCTCACATATCTTTGGTACCTCTCTTGCTGTATCTATTTTTAAAGTCAAAAATTAGGGTTCTTTCTCTTCAAAATTTACAATTTTGATGTGTGTGGATTTTATCTTTATAGGTATGAAGGAATGTGAGATCGAGATTGGGTACCTAACTGATGTTAAACATCATGCTCATATTGGTTGGGATATATAGTTTTGTCATTTCTTTTGTTTCTTTTATCCTTTTTCTTTTTGTTTCTCATGAACGTAATATTTTTAAAATTTCTTTTTTACAAATGAATGAATACAAGACAACCACTGATGTTAAATGTTAGTTAATATATTAATTTGTTTTAAAGCTTATTTTTGGGAATGTTATTTTAATCGCATTTTCTTCCATTTCTAGATTTCTTGATCATTATATAAAATAAGGACACATTGGCAATCCTGTCATGTCATGATCAGTCCTTTCGTATGGTATTTCAATTTCGGGAACTGTCACAACCGTATGGTGAGTGTATAGACACCTTGTTTTTACTTTTCTTAATCTTATATGTTTGGGTTCAGTTGACCCGTTACAAGTGTCTTATTAAGAACCGATAAAGTATTTTTGGGTTCTTTCGACCAGTCACAAGTGTGTTTTGCCTGTTTAAAATTGCTAAATAAAGGATAAAAATCGAGGAAACTTTGTCGCGTGTTTGGTCACAAGCTCATGTCCGTTAGAGAGCATGCCATTCTTTATACATTTATTGTAACTGATATAATTTGGAACTTTAGATGCATGTATATCTGTGTGTATGCAGATTATATGTATTTATGATTTCCTTTGATTCTCCTTTTGTTACAAGTATACTTGCTTTTTCCTACTTCTTGCTTTTGATGTATACCATGTTGACACTCTTAATACTTTACATTTATTGGTAGTTGAACACTTATAGATGATGGACATCTCAAAGAGAATAGTTTCATCTATGTAAGTTCTTATTTATGTTTCCAGATATTAATACAGATTTTTAAGATCTGGAATGGTATTTATTCTCTTTTTGGTAATATCATGTTTTAGATACCTTCAAGAAGATAAACTGACAAAGTCCACTGCTAAGAGCCTGCAACCATGAAGTACCTAGGCTACTTCTCTGCCCTGAAGCCTGATAAGGTTAGTGTTTGAAAAAAAAAACATTTATGACAGCTTATGTGATTTTTTAATAGCTATCAAAGGTTAAACTTTATGACTATTATTATTCTTGTAATCTTATTGTAGAAATCACAGCCACTGTATGATTGTAATTATGTATTCTTCTTGGAGTATACTTTTTTATTTAATATTTTGTTAAATTGTTAATTCCTCAAACGTATTAGTAGTAAATTGATGCTTTTCATAATAGGGGAATTGTGCCTGCCTTCTTTGTTAACTATTCGTTGGGTAAAATTTCATAATGATCGTTAAAATGTGCTCAGGTTAAGGGGCAAGTAGCACAGGTTAGGAAAGTAGATTGTATGGGCAAAGAGTAGTTACAAGTAAAGGCGCCACTTTTTGCGTGTGCTTTTGAAGTAATTATCGAACATCAAGACCTCATATGCGAATACAAATTTTCTCTTTAATAAAATAATGAATAAATAACAAATTCACTTTTGATCATGCTCTCTTTTATGCCCTCTTATCACTCTATTTTCAAGTGATACTAATTCGTATTTCATAAGAGTCTCTTCACATGACACTGGAAAAACTATGGTGGATGCGTCTATGGGAAAAATAATGACATGTGATATAACAACTCTCCTAAAATCTCTATAACATCCCTATATGTCTTAAAATACATCCCGTATACGAAAACGGCCCCAAAATACCTCTATACAATCAAAAATCAAATAAAACAAGAATAAGGGGGCGCTCGCGGGGTGCGACCCCCTTGAGATAAGCTGTCGCGGGCCGCGACCTGGTGCCACCAGGCGGACTCTCGTGATGCCACGTGGCCAACGCGTGGTGAAGCTAGTTCATGACTGGCCAAGGCTAGGCCCTAGCCAGCCTAGCTCGCGGGGCGCGAGTAAGTGAAGATCAGGCCCTATAAATAGAGGCCATCAGCTTCAGTTGAGAAATCGTTCAAATAAAAAATCTCTCTCGAATCTCTAAAAGCTAAATTAATTCCTGGGAATAATACCCACTAATTAGCGAAGCTCTGCCTCGTTGTAAGTATTATAACCCCCGGTTACGTATTAGTTACTCTGCCCGATTAATCTAGAGCTCCGTAACGCATGTCTAGGCTCTGCCCGACTCAGTCGTTGGAGTTCTGTCTATAGCTAATGTAAATTGGGTTATTATGCTAACGCGTGTGCATTGTTTAACTTAATAGATTATAACAAGGAAGTCACAAGGAAATACCTAAATTAGCAATGTGAGTAATTCCTCTTTTTCAAACTGTTTTTACAAAAACTCAAATGTTTTAAATTACAATTCACAGTGATTGAGTATTTGTAAATCTACAATTATCGTCGGTATGTTGGGGTTTTGTATACATAACTTGTTACTACACTGTGAGTAGTAACATTACCACAAGTCAGGATTGACAGTACCATGGGTGGTAATTAAAGTAGATGTAAACAAATGTAATTGTGGGTTGCCCTCAATGCTATAAAATGATAAAACTTGTTTTGATTAAACTGGGATTCACTCGCTAGTATTTCTTGCTGACAAAATGTTTTCAAACGCGTTTCAGGTAACAAAATGTGAAAGCCAGTTAGAAGCCAGCTGGAGAGCACTGAAGGGTTGGAAAAGTGGCTATAAAAGTTACCTAAATAAAGAAGAAGCTTTATTTTAAATAAATTAGGGTTTATCCCTATAAACACGTTTGTAATGGAAACTTGGGAATTTACCATGTATTTATTATTATAAAAATATGGTGTTTTACTCTGATAAACTATTTCCTAACAACGGTCCTGATGTAATTTCCGCTGCCAAATTAATAAACACCGATACCACCAGCTCTGTGAGCTCGCGGCCGCCCGCCTCCCGGGGCAGGGGTCGGGGGTTGCGACAGAAGGTGGTATCAGAGCTACAGCCACTGATTTCAGGCACAGAAGTGTTCTGCTGACACCAAAATTTTATCCATTTTGTTAAGAAACAATCTACGTGATTACGTGCATATCTGTATATTATTATTTTGCGTTATTTGACAATTTGTTAGTTTACAGTATGAGTGATCAAGGTCCGTCAGACGCCTATCGTCACTTGTCTAGTTCTCCTAGAGATGAAGGAACTTTATAACAACCCTCCAAAATATTTTTCTGACACCCCTAATATAATTAAAATATCCCAATATGTCTTAAAATACACCCCATACGTGAAAACAGGGCCCGAATACCTTTATTTTTATTAAAATTAATTAAAAACAAATTTTAATGATCTCTCGCGGGGCGCGTAAGCCACCTCTTCGACCTACGCGGGCCACGACAGCTTGGAGTCAGGGTCGCACCCGGTGCCGCCACGTGTCGAACGCGTGTTGAAGCTAGTGTGATGACTGGGCCAGGCTAGGGCCTACCAGCCTACTACGCGGGCTGCGTAGACCATGGCCTAAGTTTACGCGGGGCGCGACAAGACCAAAATCAGGTCCTATATCGGCTTCAGTTTCCGATCGCTCATTTCCTTTCTTTCTTACGAAATTCTGAAGAAGATAACATAATTTCCGGGCATAATACCCTCTAATTAACGAAGTTCTGCTCCATTGTAAGTATAATAACCCCGGTTACGTATTAGATAAAAATGCCCAATCGGTCCAGGGTTTCGAAATGGCTGTCGAGGTTCTGCCCTACGTAGTCGTTGGAATGCCGTCTCGGGGAGGGTATTACTAATGTAAATATAAAGGGTTATTATACTAACGCGTGTGCATTGTGTAAATTATAGATAATCACCAGGAAACCTTAGAAGAAATCTAAGACATCAATGTGAGTAATCCTCTTTTTGTGTAAACCTTTTTGTGAGTAATCTCCTTTTTGTAAATTGTTTTTACAAAACCTTAAATGCTTTACAATGTGATTAAGCAGTGATTGAGTCTTTGTAGTTCTTCAATTACTGCCGGTATGTTGGGGTTTTGTATACAAAATGTGGAACACGTTACCATTGGACAACGAGTTAGCCAATGTGTAATATGACCCACCAGTCAGGATTGACAGTACTGAATGAGTAATTGTGTAGAAATAAACAATGTGATAGCTCTCAATACTGTTAAAGGATAAAATTCTTCTTGATTAAACTGGGATTCACTCACCAGTATTTCCCACTGACAAAATATTTTTAAACGCGTTTCAGGTAACAAAATGTGAAAGCCAACTAGAAGCCAGCTGGACAGCACTGAAGGCTTGGAAAAGTGGCTATAAAAGTTACCTAAATAAAAGAAGATGTTTTATTCAATAAAATAGGGATTTTCCCTATGAAAATGTTTGTAATAAAAACTTGGGTTTTATCCCAATATGTTTAATATTATAAAAGTGTGGTATTTACTCTGATAAACATTTCCTAACTACGATCCTGATGAAATTTCTGCTGCCAAAATGATAAACAAATGATACCACCAAAACTGATCTCGCGGCCGCCCGTTCCCGGGACAGATAGGGGGTGGGGGTTGCGACAAACTTCCTCCCAGCCTACTCCTTCGGGGTATTCAACTGACACAGAATAGGGGATCTTCATATTTAAGGCGCAATCCGAAGAACCATTCCCTACGAAAAAGAGAGGATGGTTCAGTCGGGGAGCACATGAGCGTAGGAAACGAATGATGAAATTACAGCAACAAAGGGCTTTAGCAGCAGCAAATAGGGAGATGAATGCCCAGACCCAAGACATAGTCAATAGGCGATTGACCAACTTTCACATACTAGCTACCACTGCCGCAGACCCAAACTTAGACCAAATCATTGCACCATAGCCACTACCACTGTTCCAAACCCAACCCATGGAAATAGAACCTAACCCAGGAGACCAGGTTCCCATACCCGCCTTTGACCCAAACGAAATCCCTAGAGTCCCAGCACCAAATCCTCTACCTTATGACCCATGGGAGGATGAACATAGGGATTATCGAGAACTCTACCCACAGGAGGAACCCATACCAAACCCTGTAGCACCATACCCCAACCTTGACCCTCTAGATCCATATTGGGATGCCGATCAGTATGTTCGGGAAATACTAGAAAACCCATACCCATATGGAGAACCGATACCCCAGTACCCTGACCCAATACCCGCACCACCACCACCCATGAGTACCGAAAACGTGCAGGAACTCCGCACATTTGGTGAGGAGTTGGTAGATGAAGGAGAAAGAATAAGGCAAATATGGGAAAGGCTTGTTTGGAAATACGACGAGCGAAATATGCAATACTGGATGAACCCCTAGTCACAATAATATATATATATATATATGTGTGTAGTTTGAAAATATATATATATATATATATATATATAATAAAAATAATAATAATTAAAAAAATAGATAACCTAAATACTTACTGATGCATAACTAGTAGTGTATTTTAAATTCCAGTTGCAGCTTGTAATAGATATACGTATGTGAAATAGAGTAAATGTCGCAATGCTCGACGGTTTTGACCAATGTGTTGTTTGTGTAATTGTTGGCATTAAATCTTGTTCTGTGATATTAATATTTGGTAAAAGTTTATAATCCAGATGGACAACGAAGTGAATCTAGAAAACACGAATAACGATAATAACGGGAACCAATTAGATAGCAGTGTCATCCAACACATAGTTGCACAAGGGATTATAGACGCTAGGCCATATATTATCAAAACGGTTAAGGAAGCAGAAAATAATAAAACTAACAGTGGAAGTAAACGACCACCTACTGAACCCAGTCACAGCGTAAACAATGGACCATTAATTCAACTGCCTATTCCAAAAAGAAGAAGAACCACGTCATATGGTTGTTTTTATAAAGAGTTCTAGTCTTGCAAACCAATGGAATTCTCTGGTAATGAAGGAGCCATTGCAGCTCTACGTTTGATAGAAAAGACTGAGGCAGTCTTAAAAATAAGAAAATGTGCAGAGGAAGATAAAATCATGTTTGCTTCCAATATTTTTAAGAATGCCGCTTTATAATGGTGGAACACTATTCTCCAGTCTAGGGGAGGTGACAGAGTTTATAATATGGAATGGACTGAGTTTAAGAATATGGTTGAAAGAAAATGTCACACCCCAACCGATGGCGGAATCATTGGGGCGCGGCACTAGGCGAATCAGATTGCTCAAGAGAATCCATAACAACTATATTGCGATAATATTTATTACATTCGTTATCCCATACTAACAAATAATACCATCACATAAGTTATCACAGATTTCTTGTCCTCTCGAACAATAAAAATCCGACAACCTAGATTTTAGGTGAGTTTCTAGACTTCCTAGCTTGATTTGATGTAGTCTGCGATCTAAACCTGCAACATACGTTAAAACAACGTCAATACAGAAGTATTGGCGAGTATACAAGTTTTGATAGTAGCGAAAATTGATTAAAAGCGATTTAAAAGTGTTGCGAATACCATTTACATAAACGAGATATGCCATCACATAAACACCAGACAATTACTTCTAGCTAAGTCACTCGAGCTGCGATTGCGATTGCTATGCATCCTAACTAGACCCCGTCGGGCACTATAGTACTATACTAGTTAAGGTGGGACTTCGCGAGTAAAAGTCCTATCACTTATGTAACTAGCATCACGTATAAATATGTAATTTAGTCATTCGCAAGTGATAAAGTAGATTAGACATTTGATTAATTCGATTGAATTTGATTGCGACATATGTTACACCCAAAATGCGATTAAAAAGGGTTCGAGTATACTCACTGTCCGTGCTTAGCAAGCTACACCACTTGATTGGATCGATTGAGTGTGCGTATGGGTTAGCCTAACATTGAATGGTATCGTGAGCGATGCGCGGTGTGCTAAACGGAAAGAGTTGAATAAATGGCCTAGTGGCAATCCGATCGGATGTCATTCCGGTCGGATGGCTTAAAACGAATGGTTAGTTCGATCGGACAGCAGTCCGGTCGAACAGTATTGTACTAAATGGTTTGTCCGATTGGACAGCGTTAGTGGTCTGACCGGTCGGATGGCACTTATCGGGTCGGATAACCTTATCCGGTCGGATGGTCTGTCCGGTCGGATGGTCTGTCCGATCGGATGGTCTGTCCGGTTGGATGATCTGTCCGGTCGGATGACAGCAGTCCGTTCCCACGTCCTGATCAACTGTACTTGATGGTTTTTGGAAAGAATACAGGTGGTTTTACTGAAACGGTGTGACATCGTGTTAAACAAATGAAATTCCATCAGTTCCGACCCATTCTAACGGCCGGGAACCACCCCGTTCCATCAGATCTGGCCGTTCTTGACGGTTTTTCCATGCTTAACCCGAAATCACACATTACTTTGATTAGATACATATGTCTTAGGTGAGATTTATAAAAACATGTGGAAATCACTCAGATCTGAGTTGTTGATGGTAAAATGAGGTCACACTTTGAAGTTCATATGAACTCTTGATGACATCATCTTTGAACACCTCAAATCAGTAGATTTCAAGGTTAAAAGTTAAGTTTTTAACAGATAGAAAGGTGTAGAATTGAGTGTAGATCATGGAAGTACAAGATTTAGGTTGAGATCTTACCGTAATCGCGAGAAATCGAGAGAAAAGGGTCCAAGAGCATGCTGGTCGAGTGGGAGCTGTCACATCACTGTTCAAGTGAAGAGACAGGGCCTATTTATGGGCAAGGGGGAAGTGGAGGTGATGTTGTGCTCCGGCTCGGATGGCAGTCCGTTCGGATAGCCAATCCGTTCGGATAGCCAATCCGTTCGGATGGCAGTCCGTTCGGATAGCCAATCCGTTCGGATGGCACTCCGTTCGGATAGCCAATCCGTTCGGATGGCAATCCGTTCGGATAGCCAATCCGTTCGGATAGGCAATCCGGTTGGATCTTTGGTGCGAAGAACTTCATTGTTTCTAGCGTTGCGATAGTTTTGGTTACATATTCTCCTATATTTATTTATTATATATATAATTATTCATAAGGGGTCGTATGTACGTATCCATATTTCAAAGTTGCGATAATCGAGTTACGCGTGCCTGCGAGTGCGTTTTCCGAGTATTGCGTTGAGGAGGGTAGAATAGGTCCTCACTCAACGTAAAGGAGGGTAGAATTGGTCCTCACTTGTCATAATCGTGGTTGTCAGCAGTGCAAATGTGATGTGATAGCGATAAAATAGCGAAAAACATTGCGATGATACTGCGATATAGCGATGTATGCGATATAGGTACATTATGATCTGAATATCTGGTGTTAGGCGTAACGAGTACAGCGAGTAGTAACAACGCACGAAAGTGCGGGTTGTTACAGAAAATTATGTCCTCCCAATGAAAAAGAACAAATAGCTAATAAGTTCTTAAACCTTAGAATGACTGGAGTTGACTTTAAGGATTACACTACCGTATTCTTCGAATATGCTAGAATAGTGCCAACCCTAGCATCACCAGAACCAGTATTAACCTCCCGTTACATCTGGGGATTAATCAGTGAGATTAGACATGTAGTCAAGGTAGCTAGACCACAAACCATAGAAGAAGCTGTAGAACTAGCCAATACTTTGACTGATGAATTAATATGTACGCAAGAAGAAAACCAGAGGAAGAACCTAGTCCAAAAGCTTACCCAAGAATTTCGCAACGGTAATTCCAACCGTGGGAAAAACATAGGTTCTACTTCTGCACCTTACTATAAGTCCTGCAAGAAGAAGCATTCAGGGAAATGTTCCATGTCACAACACCCGATCCCTTATCTGTCCCGGGAACGGGCGGCCGCGAACATTCGTTTGTGGTGGTATCATTTATTAATTTGGCAGCGGAAATTTCATCAGGACCGTTGTAACACCTGTGCCTCCACGGCCATCAAACAAATACCGAACCAATGAAATGTTATATTTCATATTTGGGATTTGTAAAAATATGTGTGTCATATTGCACATATCAATTTTTGTTCAAATCCAAACTCTAAATCGCTTTCTGGAAGGTTATACGCGCACCGATGCGTAAATATAACCAGTTTAATGCAACAAACACTTCGGAATAGTGACATAGGCTTAACATACCTTAAATAACCTTTACATAACTTAGAAATAAGTTTTGGAAGGTTTGGTATGCCGAAATCAAGTTAATTCGTCTACAGGGACTAAATATGACAAACTGCGAAAGTATGCCAATTTGAACTGTAACAGACATTCCGGAACATGACCATGAGTTAAACATACCATAAATATCCTTTACATAGCTTAGAAATAGGCTTTGAGGGGTTCGGTATGCTAAAATAAACTTTTGGGTCCTTCAGGGACTAAAAGTGTCAAAAAGTGCACAAGTTTGCATTTTCGCGCATAACTTACATTCTGAATACATCCGGACATCCAAAAATTTATGTAAGCATGACTATATTATGCTTTAGTGTTTGGCTTGTCAAAAATCCATTCGTTGAGTCATTTGGATCGTTTTTCGTGCTTATGCGCATTCCGTCATAATTAAGCGAACATCGCGTTCGTACGACCAAACGAACCAACATCCGGCATATTTTTGAGCATGTTTCATGTCCACAATGTTTAGGCATCATTTTAGGGCCTTAAAGTTGGCTTTACGGGCCTTAGAAGTGTCGGAAATGGCCTTAAACACGTGCAGGGACTGAAACTGTAATTTCTGAAACTTATTGCTGATCTGTGCAGGCCAGGCGGCCCGCCTCAGTTTCTTAACATTCTCACGCGGGCCGCGTCCCACTATCAGACCAGATTCAATGATTTTAACAGCAGGTTGCAGCTGTTTGTTTCACCACCACACAATCCCAATTGTCTAGTCAGCTGATAAGGATCAAATTTTGGTCACCATAAGGTCCCGACACTTTTACGGGTGGGATTAAGGCACGTTTTCCATGAAACGATCTTAACGGTGGACCTTTTACTATAAATACCCCACCCCCCATGCTTCATAATCACTAGAATTTTGATCTTAGAAACTCTAAGTTGAAACCATTGTTTCATACCTGAGATTCTCGGATCGAGATTAGCATTCGGGGACCCTTTGTAAGTATTCTTTCGTTCTTTTATTGCTTTTCGAGTCTTTCGAGTCTGAAAGTCAAACTTTGTTTGACTTTCTGCGTTGACCAGTTATGGTCAATGCGAAGTTCGTTTGAACTTCGCAACGTGAATGTAATCACGTTGGTTATAGTCCCTTGGGACTATGCCTACTGATTACCACGTTGTCTAGGGTCGTAGGGTAAGCGATCTAATAAATCGCTTATACCTCGAACCCGACCCATTTGGTCGATCATTAGGATCCGACCAAATACATTAGGTGACCATAGTAGGTAGGGAATAACCTTCCGAGGTTATACCTTATGGTCGCTACGTTTAAGTAGTTGTATGATAGGTAGTTTATATGTCATAGGTAAATTACCAGAATACCCTTTTCATGTATAATTTGTAATTAAGCATATGTAACCTAAACTTTTGTCACATAACTGATTATGTAACATGTTTAGGCATATAACACTTGTCATAGGACTAGTTAGGCGGTCCGAACGCGTTTCACGCGAACGACGCGTTAAAGTAGCATAAGCTACCTAAACGGGTCGTAATGGGTCGTAAACAATTATGTTAGGTTTCAATTAGTATGTAGGCTTTGTTGAACCATATTACACGAGTCTCCATACTCGTTTGGTTTACGAACCCTCATTCTATCAAATCCTCCGATATAGGTCCGGGTTATTAACATAGTTACCTATATTAGGTGCCGTTTGATTTCCGTGATCTCTAGCGTTGCTTGGTGGTTATCTTAGGACTTCAGAGCAATCTCAAGTGAGTACATAGACCCCTCTTTTACTGTTTTCCAAACGTTTTGGGGTGGAACACATGTGCCTACTTGTTACTTTCATGCTTTCATGTTTTCACATCATATACATGCTATGTTCAATAATACACTTATAGTACATTGTTTTACATGATTTCATTGTTTTTATGCTATGTATGTCCATTGCGTGCATACTTAGTACATCGTTTTCATCACATGCTTACATTTTGTTATGACATTTGGGTTGTTTACAATGGAACAATACATTCATTAACATTAGCTACGCCGTTCGTTAGTAGGTAGTGGTACCATAGGAATTGACAACTCCCGTTCCGGACGTCCCAGGGAAAGGGGATGAAAGGAATGACCGAATTCGATATACATAATTTAGATAAACCTTTAAGTGGTTTAAGGGTTTATCGCCGCAGTCTCAAGGCTTGGATGTATGCATTTTCACAACACCGCATAGATGTTCGTATCAGTATAGCATGCATTCCCACAAAACATAGCTTTGATTTAAACCAAGTTTTACTTCAATGCTATGTTCTTGTGCATATGGTTTAGTTGATACATTTCACTAGCCATACATATCATTTAGGTTACATATTACATGATTTACATTGATCATGCATTCCCACAAAACATAACTTTGATTTAAACCAAGTTTTACTTCAATGCTATGTTCTTGTGCATATGGTTTAGTTGATACATTTCACTAGCCATACATATCATTTAGGTTACATATTACATGATTTACATTGATCATGCATTCCCACAAAACATAACTTTGATTTAAACCAAGTTTTACTTCAATATTATGTTCTTGTGCATATGGTTTAGTTGATGCATTTCACTAGCCATACATAGCATTTTGGTTACACATTACATGGTTTACATTTGACACATAAACACTTTTGACATTGGTTATACATTACATGATTTACATCTTGACATAAACATTTTAACATATTATTTCAGTACATTTGGAAGTGGTTTAAACATAGACATCTTACATTGTTTGGTTTGGTTTGAGTAAGTGATTTAAGTAACGAGGCGTGTGTAATATGATACAAGTATGGTGGATACGCCGCTGGTACTTCCTATATATAAGTGCTTGTATGATATCACATATTGTAGCGTTATTTGAATCATTTCAATTTGAGATATATAACATTTTATACAAATAACATACTTTTCACAATACATTGTTTTACAAAACAACTTATCTTTTACAAACTCATTTTACTTGGTTATTCATTTAACCATGCATTATTCTCTTATTTATACGTATCATCTGAACTTATTGTTTTTCAAATGATTTATAAAGACAAAGCAAATTACAAGGTTCATGACTAAACATTTTCTCAAACACAGGTCATGAATTCTATTTTCACAAAACCTATGTATCTCACAGGCATTTTTATGCTGACGTACCTATTTTCACATGTGTTTTTTTTTCAGGATATGAAGCATAGATTTGATCAAGATACACTTAGGCGGACATAGGCCTTAGTGACAATAAAAGATGCAAGACTAGTTAATTATGTTATGTACTCTTTACTTCTTGTTTAAAGACAATGTAACTCGCTTGTTTGGTGAATAAAACGAAACTTTAATATCCATGGTTGTGAAACATTAATTCTGTTACAACACTCCCCGATGTTTCCGCCACGTTTTGTATGTTCTACGTGGTCGGGGTGTGACAACCGTAGTTAGGAAATATTTTATCAGAGTAAAACCACCTTATTTGATATTAATAATCACATGGGTAAAACCCAAGTTTCTTTATTACAACATGTTTATAGGGATAAACCCTATTTTATTGAATTTAAAACATCGTATTTTAGGTAACTTTTATAGCCACATTTTTCCAAGCCTTTAGTGCTCTCCAGCTGGCTTTTTACTAATTGGCTTTCACATTGTGTTACCTGAAACGCGTTTTAAAAACATTTGTCAGTGGGAAATACTGGTGAGTGAATCCCAGTTTAATCAAGAAACATTTTATCAATTAAAACAGTATTGAGAGCGATCACATTGTTTATTTCTACACAATTACTCCTTTTAGTACTGTCAAACCCGACTTGTGGGTCATATTACACATTGGCTAACTCATTGTCCAATGGTAACGTATTGTCATCCCGACTTACTACTCACAGTGTAGTAAATTTTGTATACAAAACCCCAACATACCAGCAGTAATTGAAGAACTACAAAGACTCAATCATCGCTTAATCGCATTGTAAAACATTTAAGGTTTTGTAAAACATTACAAAAAGGTTAACAAAAATTGGATAAACTCACATTGCCGTCTTAGACTTTCCGTAAGGGTTTCCTGAGAATTATCTATAATTTATACAAATGTACATAGGTTAGTATAATAACCCTTTGAAAATATTGATGATACCCTCCCCGAGACGGTATTCCAACAACTACGTCGGGCAGAACCACGACAGTTGTTACGGAATCCTAAATCAATCGGGAAGCTTATCTAATACGAAACTGGGGTTATAATACTTACAACGGAGCAGAACCTCGCTAATTAGAGGGGTATAATACCCGAGTATTATTTCTACTATTCAGAAATTGTGATTGAGAAATGAAAATGGGACGAACAGACTGAAGATCTGAGGCCATCTATTTATAGTTGCTGAAACTGGTCCTCTCGCGGCCCGCGTAAAGGTAGACCAAGGTCTACGCGGCCCGCGTTGACCCTAGGTCAAACGTAGCTCGGCTGACTCATCGAGTAGGCCTGCCGGGTGTTGGGCCACGTGGCCGCACCGGGCTGTGCCACCTTTTTAGCCTCTCACGGCCCGCGTAAGGGTTATGGGGTACCTTACGTGGCCCGCCTCAACTTAACTTTTCTTGTTTTTCATTTATTTTTAATGCTACAGTGTATTTCGGGCTCAGTTTTCACATACGGGGTGTATTTAAAAACATATAGGGGTATTCTAAATATATTAGGGGTGTCAGAAATATTTTGGAGGGTTGATATATCTTGGTACAACTCCTGGATTATTTAATAGAATATATATTGCACTCACACTTAAGTATAGTAACCCAATTCTACTTTATTCCAACGTCACGAGACAGAACCCCAACGAATTTAGACAGAGCCTTGACATACGTTACGGGGACCTACGTCACTTGGACAGGGTATCAGTGATCAGGGCTACAATACTTAAAATAGGGCAGGGCTTTATTATTATTATTTATAAAATTTAGACAATATAGAATTTAGAGAGGGGCGAAAGATGAAGTAAGTTGGCCTTCCTCTTTGAATATGTATATATAGTTTAAAAGTTCTCTTGTTGGCTAAGAAAATTGAGATTCCCTTATGATAAGAATAGGACACGTACCTGCATATATTTTAAATGTAAATTTTGGATTGTTTATCTTAGAAGTACATGTAGACTTTACTTACACACATATATTTCATATTAAGTTTTATTATTTTTACTTATTAGTCTATGTCTACATTCATGAACTGTTAGCTTATGTTTTATTATTTTATTTAATATATATATTATAATTAATTTAACTGCTTCATTCATTTTGCGCTTATAACTTCTAAAATATGGCGTTTTTACAAAACAATGAATATGTCTTTAGAACGAGAATATTTTTGTCTTCATTTTGAACCAAGTTTTATTAAAAATGGAGTAGGTTCAAATATAATGTATTTTATAAATTAATTATTAAACGGTTCCTATGCTTGCCCAAAATACCTCATTTTTTCCATCGGTCAACTTACCCATGATGCATCCTTTTAATAACATAAGTTTTTATATATTTTATATAAATAAAAATTTTGGGAATGTTACATTCTCCCCACCTTGTTTTAAATCTCGTCCTTGAGATTCCCTGAAATATGGATGAATATTTTTAGTTAGTTTAGTTTGAAGGTATATTCTGCCATTTGTTTTGAATTTCACTTTACTTTGACCAAAATTATTCTCTGAGATTCTTATATTTTCAAGAGTTCTGAATGAAAGTATCATTACTGTTAGCGTATATTTTTAGATGTTTCGTGTTTTAGCACAGGTTTCCTAATGCGTCAATATGCTAAGGTAATGCAAGAGGAATTCTTAAATTTTCAATGACGTCCCAACTTAAAGAGTTCCTATCGTTCATCTTGTCGTACGAAATTTGAGACGGATGATCAAACGAAATAGTGTTTGATACTGAAATTATAGACGTATACGAGAGATTCCTAAATAAATCTAAAATTATCATTGACACACCTGTTCGTGATTTATTCCTAATTGTCAATCAATATGGTCTTTGGATTTCCTCATAGACATACATGTCTATATAATCATATATTTCACATACTTGTAGTATACATACCATTTATAAGGTCAATGTATTTTAATAGATTCATATTTCCAAAAACAGGTCAGACATCAGTTCATGGTATTATTTAGGGAATTTATAACACATACCCCATCTTATCCGGTCTTGCCGGAGAGGTAACCCCATCTCACCCAGACAAGCTGGAGAGTCTACCGCACCATACCCAGTTTTGCCGGAGAGGTAACCACATCTTACCCGGACAAGCTGGAGAGTCTACCGCACCATGCCCAGTTTTACCGAAGAGGTAATTATCATGGTATTTCCCATAAATAGACTTCTCTCAAATTAGGATTTTGAAAGTACATTGTTTATTATAGTTTGTATCAAGAAACAAGGAAATCAGTATTCTCATGATGGATCATATTCTAGAACCGAGTAGTATCGATAAATAGGAAATAACAGTGGCCAGGTGTTATTGCTTATTTATCATACTTGCACTTTTCTAGTCATCATCCTCACGGGATACCAATAACCATCACACTTTATTTACGCAAGTAATTGGCTTATCTCAAAGCTTTATACTAAGGCATTTTTCTTAGATTCAAGTCGAAATACTATGCTAGGTGTCACGAGTAATTATCATAATCCTTTTTGTTTAAGCATAGATATTATTATGGTTGTGGTTTTTCTTTTGCTTGGAAAATGAAGTTTTGACAAAAATATAATTGTCTCCATTGATACTATAACTAGGTTTGATGTAATGAGTATATTTACAGCTAACTCTATTTATGCATATCTAACCTTAGATTCCATTACAAGGAATATTTTATTGAGACAGATGGCATTTTAAAACATATTAGGTTTCATGGTTTATTATTATAATAACTTCATGTTTTCATAAGAATCACCAGTGCTATTTTCTCTTATGTTTATCTTACAGAAGATATTATATTGGGTATATCATCAAGAAATTCTATTGGGTATATGCATATATGTGTATAAAATTTCAAATTTCCAGTTAATATTAAACTTACGGAATATATACACACATATATAAAATAATAACTATACATCCGATGGTACCAATCATCATGCTTATTTCAATGACTTTATTTTATCATTTTATAAAAGTAGTATATTGAAATAAACTTCCGTTAAATTTATTGAACATAATATTTTGGAATTTAAGGATGCATAAAATAAAAGTTTAAAAAAATGAATTTATCAAAATATAAACTTTCTGGACTCATGGGAATAAATTCATTTTTAACTAGTGGGTTAAACCATATGGGGTTAAAATATCAAAACTTAACTCTCAATGTATATTATATTATTTATTCAAAGAAGTACTTATGGTAAGCGATACAAAGTTTGACGTTTCGAAAATTGATTCAAAATATATTTGAGTAATATACATGTATTGGAATATGTATGTATATCCCATACAATATTAATAGTAATTTATTTAAAGATATTACAATATTAAGATTGTAATCTGATTTTTAAATAAAGTTATATAAAGGACAAACGTACTAAACACACATTTGATTCAATTATTTTTTTATGTGGGGTATCCATTTTAATTCTAGTTTGAAAAATGAATGTTTTGAAATATTTTAACGTACCAAGTAAAATAACTAAATAGATACTAAATTATTAATTTAAGTAGGAAAAGATGTTTTCACTGTTACAATATCTTTATTTCTAAAAATTTAATTATCCAATTTCTTTTATATGTATCGATTGTTCAAATCATTAAACCTATCGTTTCTCTCCTTTTAGTATGTATCATAAAATTTTTATTATTTCTTTTTAAATATAATATTCTAAATGATAGAGAATGAAAATCTGATTATTTATATATGATGATCATGATATATACAATGAGCCTTTTGATCATACCCTCTCTTTATAGTTTTAAATGTATAAATTTTACATGTATCCTAATATATATATAAATATATATATTTTTATATTATATACACGTATATTTTATTTAAATGTATTATAGTGTATATACATTTCAAATAAAATAAAATTTTATTATTTAACTATTATACATCAGCCAGCTGACTCTAATATTTTTCTTTATAATTTAGGATATTAATATGACTGGTTAATCTTATAGTTAATCTTATATTAACTATTCCATGCATAAGACCTATTCTAGACATATCTTAATATTAAGGATTTGTAGAAATGCTTTCAACGTTTAGGCCTTTCTACGTAGTCCAATCAACCCAAATCTCTAAAAATTTTAAATGATTTTATTTAATCATGAATACCCATCATATTCATTTAATCATCTATTTTATTACTAAGTATTTTAATAGAAACCTTTACAAGTAATCCCAACATCAGTTATTTCATAAAACTATGAAAGTATGAAGTCTTATGGTCAACTGATTATAAACCAGAATGGATAAAATGGAGTGGTAAATTGGTACACCTGGGTTTCAAAACTTGCTTTGGCTAGATCCACTAAAGCAATCTTTTAAATTAATTCTTAAAATCCTTTTGGTTAATTTAATAGCTTTGGTTTTATTAAATATAAAAATAATATTATTAAAACCACAAAGTTTTAAAGCTTTATACCATATATTTCAATATGTATTTTAAACCAAAGTAAATGATTGGTTCCAAAAGTGAATCATAAACATGACTGCTTTGTTAATAACTAACTTAGTTTGATGTATATTATGATATTATTTGAGTGGGTGGTATTTAATTATCATAGACAAATTTCTAGTACAAACATTTGGGTACAATCATAAAATAGATTGATTAAGAATGGTGAACATTGCAACATATATATATATATATATTACAAACTACGACTAGAATTCAAAATATACTAGTGATTATGCATCCGTAACTTATTTTAGTTTATCTAGGTTATAGGAGTATTAGGCTCAACATGCTTTTATATAAAGTTTATTCCATCTCCTGTCTCTACTAAGTTGTTATTTAATGGGCAAAGTTCCTTTAAAGTTTCTAGCTCATAGGTGGCATGGGTGCTAGTACTGGTTTGGCCGTTCGACTATTTAATATAAGTTAGCATTTACTGCTGTAGTGGCTAACATATGGAGATTTACCCATTGTCCATCTAATTCATCTTCCCAGGGTAGGTTATTGCCTGTTTCCTGAGTTTGTGTATTTATCTCCTTATTGATTATCGCTCCCTTTGGTTCTGATTTCTTTATTTTCTCTTGACTTTTTCTAATAATCCAACTTCTCTTCTTAGTGGTCAATGGTTTCTTAGACTGTGCCTTACGAATAAATATTCATTCCTTAGTATCTGCTGAGTATCCTGAGGGATTTGGTTGAAATGAGGTTCCCTTATCTTTTGGTGAACTATCTAATTGACGATAGATGTCCGAAATTCTTTGCTTACCCATACTGTAGACTAACAAATTATCAAATAATATAAAACACATAATTACATGAATTATTTTCCTTAGTATCTGCTGAGTATCCTGAGGGATTTGGTTGAAATGAGGTTCCCTTATCTTTTGGTGAACTATCTAATTGACGATAGATGTCCGAAATTCTTTGCTTACCCATACTGTAGACTAACAAATTATCAAATAATATAAAACACATAATTACATGAATTATTTCCTAACACATAATTTAAAATTTAAGTATCAGCAGAACACTTCTTTGGCTTGAACCAGTGGCTAGGCTCTGATACCACCTTCTGTCACAACCCTGATCCCTTATCTGTCCCGGGAACGAGCGCCCGCGAACATTCGTTTGTGGTGGTATCAGTTATTAATTTGGCAGCGGAAATTTCATCAGGACCGTAGTTAGGAAATATTTTATCAGAGTAAAACCACCTTATTTTATATTAATAATCACATGGGTAAAACCCAAGTTTCTTTATTACAACATGTTTATAGGGATAAACCCTATTTTATTGAATTTAAAACATCGTATTTTAGGTAACTTTTATAGCCACATTTTTCCAAGCCTTCAGTGCTCTCCAACTGGCTTTTTACTAATTGGCTTTCACATTGTGTTACCTGAAACGCGTTTTAAAAACATTTGTCAGTGGGAAATACTGGTGAGTGAATCCTAGTTTAATCAAGAAACATTTTATCAATTAAAACAGTATTGAGAGCGATCACATTGTTTATTTCTACACAATTACTCCTTTTAGTACTGTCAAACCTGACTTGTGGGTCATATTACACATTGGCTAACTCATTGTCCAATGGTAACGTATTGTCATACCGACTTACTACTCACAGTGTAGTAAATTTTGTATACAAAACCCCAACATACCGGCAGTAATTGAAGAACTACAAAGACTCAATCACCACTTAATCGCATTGTAAAACATTTAAGGTTTTGTAAAACATTACAAAAAGGTTAACAAAAATTGGATAAACTCACATTGCTGTCTTAGACTTTCCGTAAGGGTTTCCTGGGAATTATCTATAATTTATACAAATGTACATAGGTTAGTATAATAACCCTTTGAAAATATTAATGATACCCTCCCCGAGACGGTATTCCAACAACTACGTCGGGAAGAACCACGACAGTTGTTACGGAATCCTAAATCAATCAGGCAGCGTATCTAATACGAAACTGGGGTTATAATACTTACAACGGAGCAGAACCTTGCTAATTAGAGGGGTATAATACCCGAGTATTATTTATACTATTCAGAAATTGTGATTGAGAAATGAAAATGGGACGAACAGACTGAATATCTGAGGCCATCTATTTATAGTTGCTGAAACTGGTCCTCTCGCGGCCCGCGTAAAGGTAGACCAAGGTCTACGCGGCCCGCGTTGACCCTAGGTCAAACGTAGCTGGGCTGAGTCATCGAGTAGGCCTGCCGGGTGTTGGGCCACGTGGCCGCACCGGGCTGTTCCACCTTTTTAGCCTCTCACGGCCTGCGTAAGGGTTATGGGGTACCTTACGCGGCCCACCTCAACTTAACTTTTCTTGTTTTTCATTTATTTTTAATGCTATAGTGTATTTCGGGCTCGGTTTTCACATACGGGGTGTATTTAAAAACATATAGGGGTATTCTAAATATATTAGGGGTGTCAGAAATATTTTGGAGGGTTGATATATCTTGGTACAACTCCTGGATTATTTAGTAGAATATATATTGCACTCACACTTAAGTATAGTAACCCAATTATACTTTATTCCAACGTCACGAGACAGAACCCCAACGAATTTAGGCAGAGCCTTGACATACGTTACGGGGCCCTACGTCACTTGGACAGGGTATCAGTGATTAGGGCTACAATACTTAAAATAGGGCAGGGCTTTATTATTATTATTAATAAAATTTAGACAATATAGAATTTAGAGAGGGGCGAAAGATGAAGCAAGTTGGCCTTCCTCTTTGAATATGTATATATAGTTTAAAAGTTCTCTTGTTGGCTAATAAAATTGAGATTCCCTTATGAGAAGAATAGGACACGTACCTGCATATATTTTAAATGTAAATTTTGGATTGTTTATCTTAGAAGTACACGTAGACTTTACTTACACACATATATTTCATATTAAGTTTTATTATTATTATTTATTAGTCTATGTCTACATTCATGAACTGTTAGCTTATGTTTTATTATTTTATTTAATATATATATTATAGTTAATTTAACTGCTTCATTCATTTGGCGCTTATAACTTCTAAAATATGACGTTTTTACAAAACAATGAATATGTCTTTAGAATGAGAATATTTTTGTCTTCATTTTGAACCAAGTTTTATTAAAAATGGAGTAGGTTCAAATATAATGTATTTTATAAATTAATTATTAAACGGTTCCTATGCTTGCCCAAAATACCTCATTTTTCCCATCGGTCAACTTACCCATGATGCATCCTTTTAATAACATAAGTTTTATATATTTTATATAAATAAAAATTTTGGGAATGTTACATTCCACATACTGTAACTTTTGCAAAATACAGGGACATAAGGAAGAAGACTGTAGGAAGAAACTCAGCAATGGAGTATGCTTCAATTGTGGAGAAAAAGGGCATATCAAACCGAACTGTCCGGAACTAGCTCCAGCCATGAACAACAAGACTACTAAGAATGCTAGAGCATTTGTTCTGACAGCCGAAGAAGCAAAGATGATTCCGGACGTGATTGCCGGTACGTTTTTAGTTAATGATGTTTTTGCTAAAGTATTATTTGACTCTGGTGCGAACCAAAGTTTCATTAATACTTCATTTTGCAAACTTCTCAATCAAACATTAACTAAACTTCAACAAGAATGTCTGGTAGAAACGGCAAATGGAGAATCCATTAAGATCACTGAAATCTTGCAGGGAGCAAGAATAGAAATTTTAAACCATAATTTTATTGCTAATCTTTACCCAATGAATCTGGCTGGATTTGATATTGTATTAGGAATGGATTGGTTAGTAGCCAATAAAGCCAGTATTCTATGTGATCAAAAGTCAATACAAGTAAATTCACCAAAGAGTGAAAAGATAACAATTACATGAGATAAGCCATCTCGATCCACGAAATTCATCTCTGTGATTAAAACAACCAGCTATGCAAGGAAAGGATCACTAGTGTATATGATTTATATAATCATTAACACTAAAGGAAAATAATTAAAAGCTATTCCCGTAGTATCTCAATTCTTAGATGTTTTCCCAGAAGAATTACCGGAACTACCGCCGGACAGAGAGGTTGAATTCAGAATTCACCTACTACCAGGGACAACACCGATTGCCAAGGCACCTTACCGTTTGGCACCAGCAGAGATGCAGGAACTAAAGAAACAGTTGGATGAACATCTGGAGAAAGGATCCATACAGCCTAGTTCATCACCATGGGGAGCACCAATCTTGTTTGTCAAGAAGAAGGACGGATCAATGCGTATGTGCATTGATTACCGAGAACTGAACAAGGTCACGATTAAAAATCGGTACCCATTACCGAGAATCGATGATCTGTTTGATCAACTGCAAGGAGCTCGATTCTTTTCCAAGATCGACTTACGCTCAGGATATCATCAATTAAAAGTACAGGAAGAGGACATTCCTAAAACTGCTTTCAGAACAAGGTATGGCCATTATGAATTTACCGTCATGCCGTTTGGTTTAACCAATGCCCCGGCTGCATTTATGGACATGATGAACAGAATATGTAAGCCATATCTGGATAAATTCATAATTGTCTTTATAGATGATATTCTCATTTACTCTAAGAATAAAGAGGAACATGCAGCGCATCTGCATGCACTCCTTACATTATTGAGAAAAGAAAAGCTTTACGCTAAATTCTCAAAATGTGAATTTTGGTTAGAAGAAGTGCAATTCCTTGGACATTTAGTCAATCATGAAGGAATTCATGTGGATCCCACAAAGATCGAGGCGATTACTAAATGGAAATTCCCTGAATCACCAACAGAGGTGAGAAATTTTCTTGGACTAGCGGGTTATTATAGACAGTTTATCCGAGATTTTTCTAGATTAGCCATTCCCTTAACAAAATTGACCTGTAAATCAGTTAAGTTTGAATGGGGACCAAAACAAGAAGAAGCCTTTAGAATCCTTAAGCAAAGATTAACCAACGCACCCATACTAGCGTTACCAGAAGGAACTAAAGATTTTGTAGTCTATTGTGATGCGTCTAAATTAGGTTATGGATGTGTGTTGATGCAACGTCAAAAGGTTATAGCCTACGCCTCTAGACAACTTAAGAATCAGAATTATACAACCCATGATTTAGAGTTAGGAGCCATAATTTTTTGCCCTTAAAATTTGGAGACACTATCTTTACGGTAGTAAGTTTACCATTTTCACCGATCATAAAAGTTTAAGATATGTTTTCGGGAAAAAAGAGTTAAATATGAGACAAAGACGCTGGATGGAAATTCTTAGTGATTATGATTGTAGTATCCAGTCATGCAGGAAAGGCTAATGTAGTAGTCGATGCTTTAAGTCGAAAGTATCATGAAAATCCAAGACAAGTACGTTCTCTCAAATTAAATCTGCAGATAGATTTAAATGAATAGATTAGGAAAGTACAAGAATCAGTAATTAAGGACAATACTGAAAAATTGAAAGGAATGATTAAGGAATTAGAACAAGGAACAGATGGAATTTGGAGATTCCATAAGAAAAGAATTTGGATACCCAAACAAGGAAACCTACGCCGCCGAATATTAGAAGAAGCCCATAAGTCTAAGTATACGATACATCCCGGTAGAGATAAGATGCATCAAGACTTAAGAAAGAATGTCTGGTGGATAGAAATGAAAAAGGATATAGCAGCGTATGTTGCCAAGTGTCTAACCTGTTCCCAGGTCAAAGCTGAACATTAGAAACCCTCAGGATTATTGCAGCAACTAGAAATGCCAATATGGAAATGGGAATTGATAACAATGGATTTTGTTACTAAATTACCCAAGACACGAAAAGGTAATGATACAATCTGGGTGATTGTAGATAGATTAACCAAGTCAGCACATTTCTTACCAATGAAGGAAACTTTCAGTATGGAACAGTTAGCCAAGTTATATGTAAATTAAATAGTTTCATTACATGGAATTCCTTTATCTATTGTGTCTGATAGAGATAGCCGTTTTACTTCTCATTTTTGGACTAGTTTCCAAAAGGCAATGGGAACCAAGTTAAAGCTAAGCACATCTTATCATCCTCAAACGGATGGACAAAGCGAAAGAACCATTCAAAGAATGGAAGATATGCTTAGAGCTTGTGTAATTGATTTTGGAGGAAATTGGGACGATCATTTACCATTAATAGAATTTTCCTACAATAACAGCTATCATACCAGTATCAATGTTGCACCATTTGAAGCACTTTATGGACGAAAGTGTCAGACTCCAGTCTGTTGGGCAGAAATTGGAGAAAAGCAACTGTCTGGACCAGAGATAGTACAAGAAACAACGGACAAGATTATTCAAATCAAGGAAAGAATAAAAGCAGCACGCAATCGTCAAAAGAGTTATGCTGATAACAGGCGAAAGCCATTGGAATTTCAAGTAGGAGATAAGGTATTATTAAAAGTTTCGTCATGGAAAGGAATAGTTAGATTCATCAAAAGGGGAAAGCTAAGCCCCAGGTATGCTGAACCTTTTGAGATTATTAGAAGAATAGGACCAGTAGCTTACCAGCTACAACTGCCAGAGGAAATGGCGGGAATACTTGATGTATTTCATGTATATAATCTCAAGAAGTGCTTAGCAGATGAGTCATTAGTGGTACCTCTTAAATACATAGAGGTAAATAAAAAGCTTAAGTTTGTAGAAAGACCCCTACAGATTGAAGACAGAAAGATCAAGAATCTCAAACACAAGAGATTAGTTCTAGTCAAAGTAAAATGGGATTCCAAGAGAGGACATAGTACACTTGGGAGCTCGAATCAGAGATGCAGAGGAAATATCCACACCTGTTATAGTAGACCTCGAGGACGAGTTCTGAAACAAGGTGGGGAGGATATAACAACTCTCTTAAAATCTCTATAACATCCCTATATGTCTTAAAATACACCCCGTATACGAAAAACGGCCCCAAAATACCTCTATACAATCAAAAATCAAATAAAACAAGAATTAGGGGGTGCTCGCGGGGAGCGACCTCCTTGAGATAAGCTGTCGCGGGCCGCGACCAGGTGCCACCAGGCAGACTCTCGTGATGCCACGTGGCCCAACGCGTGGTGAAGCTAGTTCATGACTGGTCAAGGCTAGGCCCTAGCCAGCCTAGCTCGCGGGGCGCGAGGAAGTGACGATCAGGCCCTATAAATAGAGGCCATCGGCTTCAGTTGAGAAATCGTTCAAATAAAAAATCTCTCTCGAGTCTCTAAAAGCTAAATTAATTCTCGGGCATAATACCCACTAATTAGCGAAGCTCTGCCTCGTTGTAAGTATTATAACCCCTGGTTACGTATTAGTTACTCTGCCCGATTGATCTAGAGCTCCGTAATGCATGTCTAGGCTCTGCCCGACTCAGTCGTTGGAGTTTTGTCTCGGGGGAGGGTATAGCTAATGTAAATTGGGTTATTATACTAACGTGTGCATTGTTTAATTTAATAGACTATAACCAGGAAGTCACAAGGAAATAACTAAATTAGCAATGTGAGTAATTCCTCTTTTTGCAAACTGTTTTTACAAAACCTCAAATGTTTTAAATTACAATTCACAGTGATTGAGTATTTGTAAATCTACAATTATCGTCAGTATGTTGGGGTTTTGTATACATAACTTGTTCCTACACTGTGAGTAGTAACATTACCACAAGTCAGGATTGACAGTACCGTGGGTGGTAATTAAAGTAGATGTAAACAAATGTAATTGCGGGTTGCCCTCAATGCTGTAAAATGATAAAACTTGTTTTGATTAAACTGGGATTCACTCGCCAGTATTTCTTGCTGATAAAATGTTTTCAAACGCGTTTCAGGTAACAAAATGTGAAAGCCAATTAGAAGCCAGCTGGAGAGCACTGAAGGCTTGGAAAAGTGGCTATAAAAGTTACCTAAATAAAGAAGAAGTTTTATTTTAAATAAATTAGGGTTTATCCCTATAAACACGTTTGTAATGAAAACTTGGGAATTTCCCATGTATTTATTATTATAAAAATATGGTGTTTTACTCTGATAAACTATTTTCTAACTACGGTCCTGATTTAATTTCCGCTGCCAACTTAATAAACACCGATACCACCAGCTCTGTGAGCTCGCGGCCGCCCGCCTCCCGGGGCAGGGGTCGAGGGTTGCGACATGTGAGGGGGCACTCAGGCGAGGCGAGGCGAGGAAAGGCGAGGTTTGTGTCCAACCTTGAGCTTTTAACTACCTAGGTTTAAACTTTTCTAATAGTAAGTAGTAGTCTTAGTATATCAATAATAATAATAAGAGTAATCTGCCATTTGGTCCCTGAGGTTTGGTCACTTTTGCCATTTTAGACCAAAACTCAAACCTTTTAAATCTGGTTCCCTGTGGTTTCACTTTTATTGCCATATTGGTCCAAAAATGAAATCAGCTGATATTTGGCTAATAAAATCCTGTTATTTTATCCTTTTCCTCAGGGGAAAAACGGTCAATATAATTTTATTAAAACACATTATTAATTAAATTAATGAAATCAGCTGATATTTAGCCATTTTGCCCCTGAGGGAAAGGAAAAAATAACATGATTTTATTAGCCAAATATCAGCTGATTTCATTTTTGGACCAAAATGACAATAAAATGAAATCACAGGGACCCAGATTTAAAAGATTTAAGTTTTGGACTAAAGTGTCAAAAGTGACCAAACCTCAGAGACCAAAATGGCAGTTTACTCTAATAATAATATAGTCACACTTGTTTAAATTATTTTTTCATTTTTGAATCTTTCAGAGATCATGTGGAAGATCACTCTATCAGAAGACAAGCAAGGTGGAATTTCACCCCCTCGATGTGTTTGGAGTTATTCTATCATGGAACTATCCGTTTCATAACTTGTTTAATGCAGTCTTGGCGGCTGTAATTTTCGGGTATGAGATATTTGTCAACGTATATTATTCTTGAATAAAAAATATTTAAAAATCATTATAGTTTTTTACTCTGTCGGATCTCTTTATTAGTTTTGCAGGCTTCTGAACATGCAAGCTGGCTTGGATGTTTCGAAGTGCGAATTCTCCAAACTGCCATTGCAGCTGTGGGTGCTCCTGAAAATCTTGTTGAAGTAATAATGAGGTAAGTTGAGACAGGAGAAGCAATTTTTTTATCTTATATTAGGAGGTTTAAACTTTTATATATGCAGGTTTGCTGATGCAGGAGAAGCATTGGTGTCTACAGTTGACAAAATTATGTTTGTTGGGTCACCTGGTGTTGGTAGAAACATATGATATTTTGGTTACATTCTCGTTTGCATTTTGTGTTTTATGATAGAAACATATGATGCCCACTATGTGTTTCTTAAAAAACCTGGTATGTGCATATTCATTACTACGAATAACAAGTTGAGGTGTAAATTTCAACCTATTTACCAAAAAGGGGTCCCATTCAACATATATTTTTCAAACTTTGCTCCATATTAACTTGTACATCATGTTTTAAGTGGTGTATTTGTTTGATTGACAAATCTATTGTTTTTTATAACTTTTATTTTCTTAAAATAGGGTATTATAGATGGTAAGTGTTGGTGATAAGTTAGTGATTTGTTCATGTCTCGCGTTATTGACTCTGCCACAATATACGGGTCTCACACTAGTGTATTTTGAATTATTTTAAAATAACATGTTCCTACGTAAACTAGCGAAAGTATGCTCATGATTCATGAATGTGCTATACATATGTAAAAGACTCGTCATGTTATTATTATTATTATTATTATTATTATTATTATTATTATTATTATTATTATTATTATTATTATTATTATTATTTATAGTTTTCCAAATAAATAGTTACTTTTATAAATTTTGATCACTGACGAACCACTGAAGTATTATCAGCGAAACCATCCGATCATATTCATCTACAACAATTCTGAAGGAAACCCATAAATCTGAGAAAACCCTCTTGTGAAAATCGAATCAAGAACCTCATGGTCACTAAGCGTTATCTCACTCCAATCTATATGTTTAAATTGTAGTTTTGTAGATATAAATATAAAATCCTATAGAGGTAATTGATCCTTCAGAAATTCATAGGCCTTTAAATAAAGTGAGTTGGAGGTAGGGCTGTTCATGAGCCGAGCCGAGCCAGGCCAAGCTCGGGCTCGGCTCGATTATAAACCGAGCTGGCTCGGCTCGGCTCGGATTTGAAACCGAGCTGAAAATCTAAGCTCGGGCTCGGCTTGGTTTTAAACCGAGCTAGCTCGGCTCGGCTTGGTTTGACTCGATTTTATAAAAAAAAAAAAACTAATATATACCTCTTAAAATTTAATAGCCTAAAATATTATTCAATAATTTAAAAGAATATATTCAAAATAAGTTCAACCTAATACAATTCAAACCAAAATCAAGTTTAACAACGCAAAATAAGTTTTAATTTTAATAAAATACAATATTAGTTCATTAGTATTAGACTGAAGGGAGTGGGGCGTCTCCCCCTCCCACGTCGCCCCTAAGTCGCCCCAAACACCGCCCCCATCGGCGTCCCCCCTTGCCCGTCCTCTGCTCGTCGCCACCTTCCTCACAAATCAACTTTTGGCACAAAAATTCAAAGATTCCCCCCCCCCCCCCCAAGTTGCCCCAAGTCGCCCCCAAACACCACGCCCCCTTTTTTTCTTTGTGCAAGACGCCCAGAATGGGTCGCTCCACTCCCTTCAGCCTTAGTATGGTAATCAATCTTCAAATATGCCATAAATATCAAATGGGTTATTGGATTTTATCACCCTAAACTATTGGGCATTGGCCGCTGCCACCTCCAACTACCACTTTGACGCCCGCCACCCCCAACTTAACACTTAGTGTGTTCTGTCACCAAATCACTAACTTTTGATCCTATTACTATACTTTTGGGGGTGTCCTAAGATCCCTAAAACCTTCCCAAGATCCCTATGACACCCCAAAAAGTGTAGTAACATGATCAAAAGTTAGTGATCAGTTAACGACATGGTGACAGAACACACTAAGTGTTAAGTTAGGGGTGACGGACGTCAAAGTGATAGTTGAGGGTGACAGTGGCCAATAACCAATAGTTGTGGGTGATAAAATCTAATAACCCATATCAAATTACAAACCTATATACTTGTAAATAATAATCAGTTTTTTGTAATATATTATAATGTATATAAAATTAAAACTTATTATAAGTAAAATAATTCGAGCTAAACCGAGCCGAGCTACAAAGCGAGCCAAACCGAGCCAGCTCGGCTCGTTACGAGCCGAGCCGAGCTAGGCTCACTTTCTAACCGAGCCGAGCCGGCTCGGCTCACTTTTAAACCGAGCCAAATCGAGCGAGCTTTTTCCAAGCTAAATCCGAGCGAGCTTCGAGCGAGCTCCGAGCCGCGAGCTTTTTGAACAGCCCTAGTTGGAGGGTGATATCATCTCTTGCTTGTATAATGTATAGTTGTATCTATATTTCTTTTCAATGAATTTGTTGGTTAAGAAAAGAATCTTTTTTTGCTTTTTTGACTTTCCTTCCAACTGAATAAAAGAAAGTTTAAATATTGAAAAGTTATATA
Organism: Helianthus tuberosus; assembly: GCA_030545235.1. Lineage (NCBI taxonomy): Eukaryota > Viridiplantae > Streptophyta > Magnoliopsida > Asterales > Asteraceae > Helianthus > Helianthus tuberosus. The sequence goes on from CM060364.1 coordinate 52,712,458, forward strand.
AAATATGTTATCATTTCATTTTACTTGAATTTAAAAAAAAAATTACACAACCAACTTGACTCTTAATTTTTATTCCAATTTGGGTATTCATCATGTGCCTTTAGAATTCTTATAGCAAGCACAAACGATAATAACTAGTCTTAAACCACCCCCGCCCCCCACCACCGCGCGCGCTTGACGGGCGACGGCATAAAACCGTGTTACCAGTGTTGGGGTGTGGGGCGTAAGGCGTAAAACCGTGCTAAGTAGCAACCAAACGACGACCAAAATCGGAAAAAAAAACATAAAACAAAATCACGAATTTTTAACATCGAGTAACTTACGTGACGTAAGACATAGACGAAGTTGAATGTATACCGATACGTATTAAAATTTTGATGGGGTAAAACAAACATGAGGGACTAAATGTAACCACCAAACACCGTAGTAAATAACAACCAAACGACAACTAAATCCAAGAAAAACCGTAATCAATATACAACACCACCAAAGTTTTATTAAAAAATGAAACTATGAAAGTTTACTGTATACGAAGAAAAAAATAATAAAAAAAGGAAAGAAAAGACAAAACACACAAACAAAAAAAAAGTATACGGAGAAAAAAATAATAAAAAAAAGGAAAGAAAAGACAAAACACACAAACAAAAAAAAGCCACTATTCCTCAAAGTGTTAGGAATTAATAGATATAACCAATCTATATCTATATATATTCTAAAGTTTAGTTATATGTTCTATTTTAAAACCAAAATTTATGGTTGTTTTAAATGCACAAGCCTCTAAAAATCCTATTAATTGCATTTAATTTACATTAAATAAATAAGAGATAAGATAAAAAAAAAATTTATATCAATAATCATTATAATTAATATCAATCAATAACACATTATACTAAATAATATATTATAGATAAAGGTAGATTAGTTTAAAGTTAACTTTGATCTTAATTTTTTTTAATAATTGGTTTAAAGATAATTATTCCAAACTTATGATTATTCTATAAAATGATCTTTGACAAGGTAACCATAAATTTAAATTTCGAAGTAACTAATATATTAAAAGTAGCTCAAATATAATTCGTAATAAAAACACAACAATATATTTTCAAAGAAAACATATAATAAAAAAATAGGTAAAGGGATCCAAATGATATCAAATATTAAGAACTTATCCATGATATTAGTATCAGAATTTAATAGATTAATATAAAATTTAAACCGAAAGATCATAAGTATCATAAAAATATCATTACATTAAAGTTAAAAAGTAAAGAAAAGAATTATTATTATTATAATAATAAAATAATAAAAATATTTAAAAAACTATATATATTATTAAAATATTAAAATTACTATTTGTACCGATACCAAACAAGACCGTACCGGTATTTTCGATACCAGTAACGGTTGACACCAAGCTTATCCCACCCCGTGATACTAAAAATTCATTAAATTAAAGTTAAAAAGTAAAAAAAAGGAATTATTATTATAATATTAAAATAATATAAGTATTAAAATAACTATATATATATTCTAATATATTATTAACAAGATTTTGGCTAAATTAATTAGATTATTATCTATATATATTCTAAAGTTTAGTTATATGTTCATCGATTAGGCACACAACTCTCAGACATATATCTTCGGTTATATGCTCTCCAATCCATGATATTCATCCTTCGCCTCTCAATATATGCTCTCCAATCCATAATTAACTTCTCCCCAATTGAAGATCTTCATCGATTAGGCACACAACTCTCAGACATATATCTTCGATTGATCTCCTGCACAGGCTCGCCATCAGGCTCTCCATCAGTCGGCAACTCAATTGGTATCGTAATTAACTTCTCCCCAATTGAAGATCTTCATCGATTTGGCACACAATTCTCAGACATATATCTTCGATTGATCTCCTGCACAAGCTCTCCATCAGTCGGCAACTTCAATTGGAATCAAAATGGGTCATTTACTTGCTCCTTTAATTACACATCATCCTCCGACTCTCCAGCAACCTTTAAGTGCAATATCTATATCTCTAAGATGAAGATAATGTATGGTAATGAAGATTTGGAGCAGCAAGAGGTAAAAAAAGCCCGAATTTTTCCTTTTATAAATTCGATTCGTGAGTGTTAGTGTGTGTGTTTATATTGATTAGGGTTTCATCAAATGCAATGTGAGGGTTTCCAATTGGTGTTTATACAAATAATATTGAACCCAATTTTTATGTATCTGTATGCAGTGTGTAGTATGGGGTCTTGCTTACCTCATTCAAGGAATAACAATGAAAGACAGGGGTCATTGATTTCGAAAAACTCCGCCCCTTTGTTCGCCTTCTTCCTGATTTTAAGTTATGGTGAGTCAATTTCCTTTTTTCTGATTCTAATCAATTAAGAACTATACGTGATTAACCAACGAATTGTGGTAGATTTTTTGTTTCTATTACAGTATTTGGATTGAATTGACTGCTGCAATTTAATAATCGTCAGTTATAGTCCGTTTTTTGAATATAGAGAAACACTGACTTATTTAAGGTGCTTGATTTGGGTGAATAGTAGCAATATAAACTGCTATTGTAATTTGGTGTGATATTCAATTCAGTATCAGCAACCTAATCAAATTGTGCCCTAAACATAGAGTAAATGTGTTCACCAGCAAGGTAATAATATGTACTAATTTTCAATTATCAGTGACTTCTAATAAGGAAATATAGCTATTAGGTTATGTCAAGGTAAGCATAGTTTATAAAGAATATGTTGCAGAATAAAGTTAATACAACATTTTAGTAATAAATAATAAACTGCTTTCTTATCTATAAAAGGGAACAAAACTTGCAATTTGACTTTTAGATGTCAAAACTGAATTTATATGTATATGTGTATGTAGTATAATATATATATATTTAACATCTATTTTACACCATCTAAAACAATGAAAAAGAAAAAATAAAAATAAAAAATTTGAAAACTGTGACGTCTTTTGAAGAGGGTTGAGAAACCACACGTCCATAGATTTGAAGTTTTGTGAGACCACATGTGGTGGGGCGCAAACCTCTCTCAAAGCGTCTTAAAAACGCGGGGGAACACTGTACCCTCAGGCGTTTTGGGCCTTTTTTTACTGGTAGTGCTACCACAAAGCGCCGAACGAGGAGTGGACTTTGGTCAAAATAACCATGGTCAAACGGCTAACTTTAAAAAAACCGGTTTTTGTTTTAAAAAACTATACTATATTCGCACTTTCGTACCGTGTCACACACTATCTATATCAGTCGTCGTTCCAGGAAAAAACAATAACTATTATGCATGTCGTGCATCGCACGGGTGTTCCCCCTAGTAATAATAAAACTATAGTTACCTTACGCTTATGATTTATCTCTTTGAGTGCATATTTAAAGATAATATGAAAAAAGTCTAATTTAGATAGAAGTTCGTAAAACTTTTGATGTTAAGTCGTCAACAAAAGTCATTTAAAGTGTATTTGATTGTTTATAGACGTGTTAACCGTCTTTTTGATAGGGTATATTGATATTTTTTAGCGCTAACCCTTCATCATCATCATACTCACAGTAAATCTCATCAATAGCAAAAGTAAGGTAGGGTCTGAGGAGGGAAGGTTAGATGTAGACAACCTTACCTCTACACAGGGGCGGACCCATGTATAGCGGAACGGGGTCCCCGGACCCCAATCTTTTTTTTAAAAAGTAGTAGAAGCGGTATATAAAATTTGCTATGGACCCCATAAAATTATTAAGTTGGACCCCATAACAATAAAAGTGAGCCTGGTGCAGTGGTAAAACCCCTTGTTTACACACAAAAGATCCTAGGTTCGATACCTGTTTGTTTCATTTTTTTGTGTTTTATTTTTTAAACCTGAAAAATTTGAACACCGGAAAAATTGGACCCCATTGTTCCAAAATCCTGGGTCCGCCACTGCCTCTACACCGTAGGAATAGAGAGGCTGCTTCCAGTGAGACCCCCGACTCGATAGTAGTTTTGCATCAAGCCTTGAACACAAAGCACATAACACTCAATAATCGGGACAAAGACCAATTAGTGCATGTACCCTTTTGTCTTTCGGCTATCAACGTCACCACATGATGCATGATTAACCACCCAGTATGCTTAATCTTAGTTTACAATAACAAACTTTACAATTTTTTTATTTTTTTTACACTAATACAGTGGCGGAGCTAGACCTTAAAACCAGGGGTATCCAAAAAAAAAAAAATTACGGTGTATTCATATAAAATCCTTTATAGGGGTATCCTCGTATTTTTTTAGGGGTATCCTTTATATAAAATCCAAAAAATTAACACTGCAAAACACTGCGAACACGACTTTGAACGGGCTACGGCTGGTTTAATGCTGTCTCCGCCCCTGCACTAATAAGTTACTCGATCTAACTTTATATCAAAACTTTAATCTTAAATATCTTCAATATGCTTTAATTAAAAAAAAAAAAAAAAAACCCGTCATATAGCACGGGATAGAAAAGAGGCAAAATGAGAATGCACGAGAAAAATGAGGGTCAAGGAAACTGAGATTATCAATTTATCACCCCAATGACGACATAAACTATCCTAACTACAATTTTTTTTGCTTGTTACCTAAAATGTTTTTTTTTAAACTACATAATAACATGACCAATTTTGGTTAGCTTTGTTATTGATGCTTCTAAATACCGTGAGGACTCATCCTCATACCTCCAATGAAACCACCTTTAATAATTTAAGTCTTGTTTGAAAGGAGCTTCATCCAATTAAGTATGAATGCCAAATTCATGCATGGGAGAAGTATATGATTATGATTTATGGATAACTATATGAGAAAAATAGTTAATCATGTTCTTATCATTTATGTTACTTTTATTTGTCTTCGTGTCTATATGATGTTTTTTTTTTCTAAACGATCATACTTTTTTACTAGTTTTTGTTCTTGTTATCATAATAATACTATATATTTAGTCATTTTAGTTCTTTTTGTTAATCGCAGTCTAGATTCCATGTGAAGAACATCCATGTTGCTTGTATACTTTTCATGTTCAGATAGGGTTTTAATAGTGTGTCTCTCTAGAAGCAACATCTTTAACCTTTAGGATAAATGTATGATTTGTTACATCTCATCCTCATAAACCCTACCAATAACTCTTATTACTGATGAGATTTTGGCATGATTGTTGTTGTTGTATAGTTCTTACCTTTCGATTAGAACAATATGTAACAAGGATATGGTGTTTTAAGTGCTTGTGTTATATATATGGCAATCTCGCTACGGTAGATCTGCCTTTTATTTCGGTTATGTATGTTCCTAACCTCTCGCTGATTTGTTTAATAGAAATGTCAGTTTTGCCTTAAAAAACAAAATAAAACAAAGAGGCAGAGGCTACAACTAATCTCACGTGATTGAAACATAAATAAATTCACAATTAAAAAAAATAACTCTTGGTTTTCTACCCTAATGACATAAAATGGATAGTGTATATTAGGTGACACATTAATAATTACAACCCCATTAATCTCACATGATAATATATATAGAACTTTTGGTTCAATACTCCACTTTGACAATAGATAAAAACAATCACATCTTATATCTTATGTCTAATCTTTGCATATTCTTTTGATGATACATTCAAAACATACGATCATACTTGTCTATACCGAGAAATGATTTTACATATTAAAACTATTCATCTTATTACTTAGATATATATTTTTATCAGCTAATTTACACACCATGTAATCCTAATTATAATATACATCTTTTATCAATCACAAAACTTACAGTTTCAACTTTACATCATACCTTGGTATCGCTACGTTACAACCCTATTCGGTTATTATTTCCATAAACTTATAAACCCTTAAAACAAAAGGTCGGTGGACCAAAATACAAAACAACCCTTAAGTTTCCAAGTTGACCTAGACAATCCTTGACAAAATAACAAAACAACCCCTAAAGTTTATAACTTGACAAAAAAACAGTCCTTAAACTTTAGGAATTGACATTTGCACCCCGTACACTTTCTAACAACTTTATAAAATTTCATTTTCACCCCTTGAGTTCTAACTTTTCAAATTTACCCACTTTGTAAATTCATGTTTAAACGTAAATGTTTTAAGAAACAAGTAGGGTCAAACATAATGCGTTTTCACTCTTATTTTTATGTATGTTTTCAGTTGATCTACGTTTTGACATTTTAATGTACGTGTTAGTATAAATTCACGTTTCAAGGTAAACGATATAAATTTACGTTTCAACATAGTTTTTTAAACGAGTCTGGTCAAATATAATACGTTTACATTCAACGGTATAAATTCGAGTTATTGTATGTTTTGACGCCGCTAAGTCTTGATACAAACATAAGGGTGGTGTAGTGGTAACGTGGAACACCCACTAAACGAACCAACCCGGGTTCAATTCCGTTTCTTTTATATAGGCCTGTAAATGAACCGAACGAACACGAACATATAATCGAACACATTTTTTTGTTCGTGTTTGTTCATTAAGAAATCAGGTATGTTCGTGTTCGTTTATGTTCGTTTGTTTAAAACCTAAACGAACAGCTCACGAACATAAACGAACACAAACAAAAAAAAAATTAACTGAACATATTTTAATAAACATAAACATAAATAAATTAACATGATTGAACAAACATAAACGAACACAAATGAACGTAACTGAATATAAACAAACACAATTTAACACTAGTGAACAAAAACAAACAAGTCTAATATATTACAGTTCATCAAAAAAACACATCGAAATTAAGGTTCATAAATACTAATTAAGTATTTTTTATATAAATATTAAGTAAGTGATCAGTTACGATCTAAGAATTTTTTTATATATTTACTAAAATTTAAACGAACATAAACAAACGTTCACGAACATAAACGAATGTTCACGAACATAAATGAACGAACACAAGGTGTGTTCATGTTCGTTCATTTAATTAAACGAACAAATTTTTTTGTTCGTGTTCGTTCGTTTATTAAATAAACGAACATAAACGAACTTTCCGCCGAACAAGTTCACGAACAGTTCATGAACGTTCGGTTCATTTACAAGCCTACTTTTATAACCGCAATACTTTAGAACACATACGTTGAAACCTGTATTTTCATATGGTTAACGCATCACCGAAAAGCGTAGCAAGGTATAAACAACTAACTTCTTTTATGTAAATCATTCACTAGCTTCATTCATACTCGAGTAATTCCCTGTTTCTTCTCTCCCAATTCTCCCCTTATCTTTCATCCCCACATCTATATATAATATTAATCGCACACCAACACTTTTCAATTTCACTCTGATCAAACACCTAAAAAACCCTCACCTGAAACCCTCAAATCCACAATCGCTTGATTTCCGTAACCTTGATTCGATTCTGTCTGTCTGTCACTTCGATTACATACAATTCATGCTAATTGATCGTACCTAATACTATCCGTACGATCAACGAACGGATCGCTTGTGTTTTGTGCGTGCAATGCTATTTGTTCTGTTGATTTCAATATGAAGTTGCGAAGAAGGAGGCAATCAGAAGTGGTTAGTGCAGTTATTCTGTTAATTCTACTGTTTTTTTATTGTTAGTTGTTGATTGGATTAGGGTTTATTACTTTATTTATTGTTTTAGGGTTTTTTAATTGTTAATTGTTGTTTATTTGGATCGGTTATGATGTTTTAACTAATTTAATGTATGATCCAGTTGTATGATATTTTGAATCAATGGAATATTGTCTGTTTGTATATGTGTGCTGCTATTCAGGCTGTGACTTTTTTGATTGATTTGTATGATTATGTATTGCTTTTTATGGAATGCATGTTTGGTTGTGTTACATGTTAGTTCACAAAGCCCTTCCTGCATCCTTTTAATGGAAGGTATGATCTTGACATGATAATTCGGTACATCGGTGTTTGATGATGGATGATGAATATGTAATAATGTGTTATATACAGTTGAATTGAACTAGAATGTAAGATGCTGATGAAAAAATAATATACCTTTCTTGACGATACCTTGTTTATCTTTTTTATTTGAGTGTGTTAAATCATTTCATTTGCGACTATTTTGCTTCCTGTATAAGAAATTATATGAAAAAGAGTTGGTATTTCCTTAGAAGTTAGAAACTTTAAACTTCATGCATAGGTTTGGCCCTTATGGGAGAGAAGGAATAAACCTTATTGGAAACATGATCCTTTAAAATGAACATGTGATACATTTCAATGGTGTTCACACTTGAAGGAAATGCTTGTGAAAATAAGTGTACAGCATTTCAATTCAGTTCAGTTTCTGAAGCAAACCATGCAAGACATATAGGGCAAATCTTCTTGCTGGTTGAACACCTTGTGGCTGCATGTTACAACTTGGGGATTTTTTTTCTTCAAATCTCTATACGATTAATGAATTTTGCCTGTATGGTTATCTTGGCGGTGGAACATTCAACTTCTAATGACTGGAAGTTTGGCGTGAATAGTTAAGGTCGTTCTAGTTGTTAAGATTAATCCTGCTTGAGTTGCTGCTACTATTTGACTTACCGGTTTTTTCTTTCTTTGATCTCGTTAATCTCCTGAGTGTAACGTTCATGCCATTTCTATTTTACAAATGTTCTTGGATTTCAGATCATGTTTACTTTTTTTTATATAGTTTGATAGCTTCAAAGTTTGTTGACGCATGTAATATATCTCTCTTTATTGTGCATCAGCCTCCTAAAATTAAGTCGTTCATCGATGGTGTAATCGCTGCTCCACATGAAAATATTGAAGAGCCCTTAAGAAGCTTCTTCTGGGACTTTGACAAGGTACCTCTACAATCCCATCTTTTTGAATCATAATATTGACTATATCTGACCGATTGCGATTATTGTCGTAAATACAGGGGGATTTCCATCACTGGGTTGATCTGTTTAATCACTTTGATAGCTTTTTCGAAAAATACATAAAATCTAGGAAAGATTTGCAACTTGAAGATGATTTCTTGGAGTCCGACTCTCCTTTCCCTAGGGAGTCCGTCCTGCAGATTTTGCGTGTTGTAAGGATAATTTTGGACAACAGCACAAATAAGCATTTCTATAGCTCATATGAGGTAAATTCTTTTTATAAGTTCTTAACTTATGTTATTTACAGTGCTTTAGAAACCCTTCTTAGGAGCTGATCAGTTGAGGTCTCTTTATTGGCCTCTGAAGAGTTAATCATCCTCTTTAACACTTTGATAAGCAACTAGTAATTGAATTAAGCATTTTCAATTAATTAGAAGAGATAAATATACATTTCAAAACTTGTCTTCATCAATCAGTTATTATCAATCTGGAGTGTATCTACACATTCGTTAGAGAGGTAATTTACATAAAAGATTTTGTTACATACTTAAACTAGGTTAGAACCCCCGTGTATTACACGGGTTGTATAAATGTAATTTTATATACGAAATAATAAAAATTTTATATCTTTAAAAAATCGTATATTGCACATGTTGAATAAATTATAATGTCATATGTTAAGACAAATATTCATCAAGTTTTATATTTTAAAAATGATCATTGATGTACTATTTATTATTGTAACATTTTACTTTGTTTTTTTTTATTTTGCATAAATGTAATCTTATATAATAATTTATAAAAAAGATATATCTTTAAAAAAAACTCGTTATTTACTATGATCATAATAAAAACAAAGGTTCATATTCTTATCTAATTTTTTGTTTAATTTTTTCTAATAAAAACTCGTTATTTACTATGGTCCCTAGCTTTCCAAAAGTACACAGATGGTCCCTGTAGTTTGCATTTTGTAACATGGTCAGTCTTAACTTTTTCCAAAAGTACATGGATGGTCCTTGTGGTTTGCACTTTGTAACACATTTAGTCCTTAATCTGGACCTGCTGAATGCTGAAACATGTAGATTTGTTGGCTAGGGCCTAAATGCGTTACAAAGTGCAAACCACAGGGGCCATCCGTGCACTTTTGAAAAGTTAGGGACCAAATCCAAAAATTTGGTAAACCACAGGGACCATCCGTGTACTTTACTCTTATATTATTTTGTCAGTAACAAAATCAACTACTTATGTTTTTTCTTTACTTAGCATTAAATTTGCCTAGTAAATTGTACACCGTCAAATTGCGATTAACAACCACTGATATTACAAGTTGATATGTATATTTTTAGAAATCAATCCTATGAACAATATTGCATGGTAGGTTATACTTATAGGTGGTTAGGTTATAATCTTACAATGGTTTACATCCTTTTATTCTATTTATAGAAATTTGAAGTTCTTTAAACTTAACCATTGTCACTTCAATGCTTTACCTCCTTTTCTTTTTGTGTGAATTTTGCGCGTCTAATATTTTTCTCGATATTGTGTATTTATTAATCCTGGGTTATTATCATGCAGCATCATCTTTCTTCTCTACTGGCTTCCACTGATGCAGATGTGGTTGAAGCCTGTTTGCAAACTCTATCATCGTTCTTAAGGAAATCAACTGGAAAACACATTATAAGAGATGCATCTCTAAATTTGAAGCTATTTGCTTTTGCACAAGGTTGGGGTGGGAAAGATGAAGGGCTAGGATTGGTTGCATGTGCTCTAGAGAATGTATCTGACCCAGTTGCTCACGAGTTGGGTAGCACTCTCCATTTTGAGTTCTATGAAAACTCTGCTGCTGAAAAGTCAACTCAAGGGTTGCAAATAATCCATTTACCGAAAATCAATACTTGTGAAAAATCCGATCTTGAACTTATGCACGGGTTAGTCCAAGATTATAAAGTACCGAGTAATTTAAGGTTCTCACTTTTGACAAGATTGCGTTTCTCAAGGGCTTTTAGTTCCTTCACTGCTCGCCAACAGTACACGTGTATTCGTTTACATGCATTTATAGTTCTTGTTCAAGCATGTGGTGATACTGATGATCTGGTTTCTTTTTTTAACACCGAGCCTGAATTCATCAACGAATTGGTGACACTTTTGAGCTATGAAGATGCAGTCCCCGAAAAAATTCGAATGTTAAGCCTGTTTTCATTGGTTGCTCTTAGTCAAGATCGTTCACGCCAGTCAACCGTGTTGACCGCTGTCACATCTGGTGGACATCGTGGGATATTATCAAGTCTCATGCAGAAGGCTATCGACTCTGCGGTTAGTAAAACTAAATCGTCTGTTCTGTTTGCTGAGGCTCTACTCTCATTGGTTACGGTTTTAGTTTCGTCTTCTTCTGGATGTTCTGCAATGCGTGAAGCAGGGTTTATACCTACCCTTTTGCCTCTTCTTAAAAACACAGATCCCCAGCATTTGCATCTAGTCAGCACCGCTGTACATGTTCTAGAAGCTTTTATGGATTACAGTAATCCCGCTGCTGCTTTGTTTCGAGACCTCGGTGGATTAGATGACGCAATTTCCCGATTGAAAATGGAAGTTTCTTATGTTGAAAATGGTACATTTGCTAGTACTTCAACTGAATCTGAATCGGACAGTATGCAGCCTGTTTATTCTGAAGCTTTGGTATCATACCACAGGAGGTCGTTAATGAAAGCGTTACTGCGCGCTATATCGCTTGGAACATACGCACCTGGAACCACTGCTTGTATTTACGGCTCTGAAGAAAGTTTGCTACCGCAATGTTTACATGTGATTTTTAAAAAGGCTAAAGATTTTGGGGGTGGGATGTTTTCATTGTCGGCAGTTGTAATGAGTGATCTGATTCATAAAGACCCAACTTGTTATTCTATCTTAGAACAAGCTGGACTTCCGTCTGCGTTTCTAGATGCTATAATGGATGGTGTGCTTTGTTCTGCTGAAGCTATAACATGCATACCCCAATGTTTGGATGCTTTGTGTCTTAACAATAACGGTCTCCAGGCTGTCAGAGATCGCAATGCGTTGAGGTGTTTCGTGAAGATATTTACTTCGCGAAGTTATCTTCGTGCTCTTATGGGTGATACTCCTAGTTCATTGTCTAGTGGCCTTGATGAGTTAATGAGACATGCTTCTTCGCTACGTGTGTATGGTGTTGATATGCTGATTGAGATCTTAAAATCTATTGAGAAGCTCGGTTCGGGACCTGAAGTTGCTGAAGCTTGTAGTTCTTCTTCTGTTCCAATGGAAACTGATGGGGAATCGCTTGCAGAACCTTCTGCTGATACGTCTTTGTTGAATGTCGAGTCTTTTCTACCTGATTGTGTTAACAATTTAGCTCGTTTGCTTGAAACTATTCTTCAAAATTCTGACACATGTCGTATATTTGTGGAGAAAAAGGGAATCGAAGCTGTTCTGCAGTTATTTACCTTACCTTTGATGCCTTCGTCTGTTTCTATTGGTCAGAGCATATCGATTGCATTTAAAAACTTCTCTCCGCATCATTCTGCATCTCTCGCTAAAACATTATGTTCGTTCTTGAAAGATCATTTAAAAGTGACGAACGAGCTACTTGCATCTCTTGGAGGCATGCAACTTGCACAGATAGAAGATTCTATAAGAACAAAGGTGTCAAGATGCCTCTCTAGTCTTGAAGGTATTTTGTCTCTTTCTAATTCTTTATCGAAAGGGACTACAAATCTCGTGTCTGAGCTTGGGACTTCTGATGCTGACGTGTTGCGAGATCTTGGAGTTGCTTATCGGGAAATACTCTGGCAAGTTTCTATAGATTGTGATTCTAAAGCAGATGAAAAACAGAGTAACAAAACAGAGACTGAAAATGTTGGTGTTAATGTTAATAACACTGAAGCTACCATTGCTGCAAGTGACGATGATGCAAGCATGCCGATGGTGAGGTACATGAACCCAGTTTCGATTCGGAACAGTTCACACCCTCACTGGGGTCTAGAACGTGACTTTGTTTCGGTGGTTCGGTCTGGTGAAGGGTTCAGTCGGCGTAGCCGACACGGGCTAGCTCGTATAAGAGGAAGAACCAGCAGACATCTAGAAGCATTACACATTGATCCGGAAGCTTCCATAAGCAACACCGAGACAAGTTGTTCACAAGATATAAAGAAAAAAAGCCCCGAGGCTCTTGTTATGGAAAATCTTAACAAACTGGCTTCAACAATACGTTCTTTTTTTACCACTTTAGTAAAAGGATTTCCTTCATCAAACCGTCGAAGGGCTGAAAGTGGATCGCTAAGTACTGCTTCCAAGAACATTGGAACTGCATTAGCAAAGATCTATCTTGAAGCGCTTAATTTCCCGGGGTACACCATGGGTTCGGGTCTTGATAGTGTATTGTCGGTTAAGTGTCATTATCTTGGAAAAGTGGTGGAACACATGTCAGCGTTAACGTTTGATAATAGGCGGCGAATCTGTTATACAGTCATGATAAACAACTTCTATGTTCAGGGGACCTTTAAGGAGTTGCTAAACACTTTTGAAGCTACAAGTCAGTTACTATGGACATTGCCGTATTCTGGTTCGACAGCCGGAAATGAAAATAACGACGGAAACAAATTGTCTCACAGTAAATGGTTACTTGACACATTACAGAGTTACTGTCGACTTTTGGAGTTTTTCGTTAACTCTACTTTTGTTTTGCCGACAACCTCCACATCTCAAGCTCAGTTACTTGTACAACCGGTGGCTGTCGGGTTATCAATCGGGTTGTTTCCGGTTCCTCGAGATCCGGAAGCGTTTGTTCGAATGCTGCAATCTCAAGTTCTTGATGTAATACTTCCTATCTGGAATCATCATATGTTTCCAAGTTGTAACCCGGGGTTCATTACTACGATTGTGACACTTGTCACTCATATATTCTGTGGTGTTGGTGATGCGAAACGACCTCATGGCAGTGGTGCTGGCGGTGCTAACCAGCGGCTCATGCCGCCACCGCCTGATGAATCCACTATTGCCACCATTGTAGAGATGGGGTTTACTAGGGCTAGAGCAGAGGAAGCGTTAAGAAGGGTTGAAACAAATAATGTTGAGATGGCGATGGAATGGTTGTTTACTCATGCTGATGATCCTGTACAGGATGATGATGAACTGGCAAGAGCACTTGCTTTATCTTTAGGAAACTCATCAGAGACTCCTAAATCAGATAATAACACCGAAAAGTCAACCGATGGTCAAACAGAGACAGTGGAGGCCAAAGCACCAACGCCTCCTATTGATGACATTCTTGCAGCTACTATGAAGTTGTTTCAAAGTAGTGATTCGATGGCTTTTCCCTTAACCGATCTGCTTGTTACTTTCTGCAATAGAAATAAAGGAGAAGATCGCCCGAAAGTGATATCGTATCTTATCCAACAGCTAAAACTTTGCCCACTGGAAACTTCAAAGGAAACCAGTACACTCTGTATAGTATCGCACACATTAGCATTGATCGTTGCTGAAGATATTACTGCTAGAGAAATTGCTGTGAATAACAGTGTTGTTTCAATAGCCATAGACATTTTAATGAGGTTTTTAACCGGAACCGAGTCACAAAACGAGCCACTTCTAGTTCCAAAATGCATCAGCGCTTTGCTTCTTATTTTGGACAATTTGTTGCAATCCAAACCCAAACTATCACCTGATAGAAAAGAAGGAACAGAAGACGTTGATGATGAAAAGTGCAATAAGTTTGAAAAGATATTTGGTAAATCTACTGGCTATCTGACTGTTGAAGAGGGTAGCAGGGTGGTTAACGTTGCATGTGATCTGATTAAAAAACACGTCCCTGCTACGGTTATGCAAGCAGTTTTATTACTATGTGCTCGTTTGACAAAAACACACACTCTTGCTTTACAGTTTCTTGAAAACGGAGGCATGACTGATCTTTTCGGTATACCAAAGACGTGTTTCTTTCCTGGTTATGACACAGTAGCATCTGCTATCATTCGACATCTCATTGAAGATCCTCAGACACTACAAACAGCAATGGAGTTGGAGGTACGGCAGGCTTTAAGCGGCAGCCGCCATGGCGGTCGTGTTCCTCCGCGTGTATTTTTGACATCGATGGCACCTCTTATTTCTCGAGATTGTGAGATCTTCATGAAAGCAGCAACATCTGTATGCCAGTTAGACACGACAGGTGGCAGAACCGTTGTTGTATTACCCAAAGAAAGAGATAAAGATAAATCAAAAACTTCAGGTGTTGAAATTGGAGCATCGTCTGTACCTGAAAATAAATCTCAAGATGGGCCAATAAAGTGCGTCAAAGCCCAGAAAAAAATTCCTGCTAATCTCACGCAGGTTGTTGATCACTTGCTTGAAACTGTAACGAAATACCCTTCATTGAATCCCGAGAAAGACTGCGATAAATTCGATGATGCGATGGAGGTAGATGATTCTGCTGTAATTAAGGGTAAAATGAAGGTCAATGATACAATGAAAGAATTCGACAGCTTGTCAGAAGCTAAAGTGACTTTTGTCCTCAAATTGCTAAGTGATATTCTTCTGATGTATGTACATGCAGCTGGGATACTTCTAAAACGTGATCTGGAAATGCACGGTGGGATTGTACATCATATTATGCATCACCTTCTATATCCTTCTGTAGATAAGATATCCGGATCTGATGAATGGAGAGGGAAGTTATCCGAAAATGCCTCATGGTTTTTGGTGGTTTTGTGTGGTAGATCAAGCGAAGGGCGTAGGCGTGTCATAAATGTACTTGTGAAAGCTTTATCTTCATTTGCCATGTCAGCAAGCAGTTCATCTAAGAACGTTTTATTACCTGACAAAAGGGTGCTTGCTTTTGTTGATTTGGTCTATTCGATTTTATCGAAAAATCCGTCAGCTAGTAATGTACTGGGATCTGGTTGCTCTCCGGATATTGCTAAAGGAATGATTGACGGAGGATTGATTCCTTGTTTATCAGGCATCCTTCAGGTGCTGGATTTAGACCATCCCGATGCCCCAAAAGTTGTAAATATTATTCTTAAATCGTTAGAAGGCTTAACGCGTGCCGCCAATGCAGTGGAGCAACTTGCTTTATCTGAATCGAAGAAAAAGTCTGTTAGTTTGGGTACAACGTATGATAATCAGACGGTTGATACTCCAGTCAATCGGATACCAGTTGTTGGTCAACATGAAATCACTGATACCGATGATGCTGAGCAACATCATGAAGAAACAACTCAAGATGAAGGTGATCATGAATCGAATTTAGACCAGCCTGCAGATCAGGAGTTGAGGATTGAAATGGATGAGATGGAAGATGGTGTGTTAAGAGATTCTGATCAAATCGAGATGACTTTTCATGTTGAGAGTAGGGGTGGTGGTGATAACACTGGTGATGAGGATGATGACATGGCTGAGGATGACGAGGATGATGACGAGGATGAAGATACCGCGGAGGATGGTGCTGCTTTGATGTCATTGGCTGACACAGATGTCGAAGATCATGATGAAACTGGATTAGGTGATGAATATAATGATGACATGGTTGATGAGGAGGATGATGATGATTACCATGAAAACCGTGTTATTGAGGTGAGATGGCGGGAGGCTCTTGATGGTGTACTTGGTCAAGCGGGGCCCGATAGTGCACTTATCGACATTGCTGCAGAGCCATTTGAAGGCGTCAATGTTGATGACCTTTTTGGTCTTCGTAGACCGGTAACCGGCGGTTTTGACCATGGCCGTCGCCATCAGAGTAGAACCTCGGGTACAGACGGGAATAACGGTCTGCAGCATCCTCTTCTATTGAGACCATCATCACAGTCTGGTGAATTAGGTTCAATGCGGTCATCAAGTGGTGGCAGTGGCAGTTCATCTCGGGATTTGGAATCCTTATCCGGAGGGAGCTTTGATGTTTCTCATTTCTACATGTTTGATACTCCTGTTCTTCCATTCGATCATGCACAATCTACCGTGTTTGGTGACAGAGTTGGCGGTGGAGCTCCACCGCCACTGGCTGACTTTTCTGTCGGTTTGGAGTCGTTACGAGCACCTGCAAGAAGAGGACCAGGTGATGGCCGGTGGACCGATGATGGTCAACCACAAGCTGGTGGTCAAGCTGCTGCTATTGCACAGGCTGTAGAAGAGCATTTCATGTCTCAGTTAAGCACAACCACTCCTTTAGCCAATGATAATCAGCAGGTAGCAGAGGCTGCCGATAACGTTGCTCAGCAGTCTGAAGGTCCAGATAATAATAACGATCAAAATGTTAATCAGATAGTCGGAAATGTTGAAGAAACACAAGGACAGACAAGTGGGTCCACAGATAGTCATGACAACATGGAAGTTGGTGAAGGAAATGAGCAGCAGGTAGAGTTCGATTATTACTTTGTTCAATTGTATAACTTTTTCTATGATTCCTTTTTAATGTGATTATATATGACGTGTAATTTCAGGAGTTGTCAGCAACTGTTGACGAGACAAGCAATAACGTTCCGAATTCTGGTGACCAAAATGCTGATGTGGATATGAACGTTGCTGGAGGGGACTTGTTACCTTCAGTTGGTGTCATTGAGGAGTCATTATCTGAACAGAACGCCAACATTGATGACGGTCAAACTGGTCAACCAGATGAAACTGTTGCAAGTACAAATGGCATAGATCCAACATTCTTAGAGGCACTACCCGCAGAACTCAGGGCAGAAGTCTTAGCTTCACAACAATCTCAATCAGCTCCACCTCCGGTTTCTGCTCCTGCACCTATTCCTGCTACAGCTGAAGAAATAGATCCCGAGTTTTTAGCTGCACTTCCTCCAGATATCCAAGCCGAAGTTTTAGCTCAACAGCGTGCACAAAGGGTTGCTCATCAAGCCGAAGGCCAACCTGTGGATATGGATAATGCTTCAATTATAGCTACTTTTCCAGCTGATCTGCGTGAAGAGGTTTGCATACTTGCATCTTGAAATTTAGAAACTTTACTGTTTGCATACTGTTACTATATTATTTTTGTGTGTTTTTAGGTCTTATTGACATCATCGGAGGCGGTTCTTTCAGCATTGCCATCTCCGTTACTTGCGGAAGCGCAAATGCTTCGGGATAGAGCTATGAGTCACTATCAGGCTCGTAGTTTGTTTGGAAACCACCATAGGGTTATCAACAGGAGGAATGGGTTGGGATTCGATAGGCAGACAGTAATCGATAGGGGTGTTGGTGTTACAATAGGACGAAGGGCATCTTCTGCGTTTTTAGAAAGCTTGAAAGTGAAGGAGGTTGAAGGGGACCCGCTTTTGGATGCTGATGCTTTGAAAGCTTTGATCAGGCTTCTACGATTAGCACAGGTAATGATCAGTTGATCACAAACACATGATGAAGTAAATGTTTTTTCTTAATTGTTATGACCGTTGAGCATTTGTTTTCAGCCTCTTGGGAAAGGCCTTCTACAGAGACTCTTCTTGAACTTATGTGCTCATAGTGATACACGGGCGGTTCTTGTTTTCTTGCTACTGGGCATGATGAAGATGGAGACCCAAGGCCCGACAGGTGGATTGACAATGACAACGGCTAACTCTCAGAGGCTTTACGGGTGTCAGTCTAATGTTGTTTATGGCCGATCACAACTCTTAGATGGTGCAGTTTTCTTTTAGTCTGAAACCCATTTAATTTTCCGAATTTAATATTTGTTGATGCTAGAGAGGGTTTGTTACAGGTCTCCCACCGCTAGTACTGCGCCGGGTGTTAGAGATTTTGACATATCTGGCTACAAATCATTCTTCTGTTGCGAATTTGTTGTTCTACTTTGATTCTTCGCTTGTTCCCGAGTCTTTGAATCTCGATAAAAAGGATGCTAAGGGGAAAGAAAAGGTTGTTGAAGGTGGAGAAATTTCTCTTCCTGTTGGATCCAATGGTGATATTCCTATATTATTATTCGTAAAACTCTTGAATCAACCGTTGTTCCTTCGCAGTATTGCCCATCTGGAACAGGTAGTTTAGAGTTTAGACTGTACTTTTGTTATTATTTGGGCTTTATTGTTGTTAGGTTTGACATTTCTTATATTTTGTTGTGCAGGTTATGGGTCTACTTAAAGTGGTTGTATACACTGCTGCTTCAAAGTTAGAAAGCCAATCTCATACTGAACAAGTTGAACCCGAACCCACTTCCCAACCGCTGCCCGACAATGAATCCGCTAATAATCCACATGGAGATTCTTCTTCAGCAGAACCTCGTCATGATGATAAACCTGCAGGTGATGAATTATCTACATCAGATGACCAGAAAACTGTCAACATTCATAACATCTTCATGAAGCTTCCACAATCTGATCTTCATAATCTATGCAGTCTTCTTGGCCACGAGGGGTATTATTAGTTTCCAATGAATATTTCGTTTTTCATTTATTTTTATTTTGGTGTTGCACAAATTAATCTTTTTTTGCTAGGCTATCGGATAAAGTATACATGCTTACTGGTGAAGTTCTGAAGAAACTAGCCTCAGTTGCTCCATCACATAGAAAGTTCTTTATTGTAGAGCTTTCTGAGTTAGCTCACAGTCTTAGTGGGTCCGCCATTCAGGAACTCGTTACGCTAAGAAACACACATATGTTGGGTCTTAGTGCGGGGTCCATGGCTGGGGCTGCCGTTTTACGAATCATGCAAACCCTTAGCACACTCAATGTTCCTGATATTGATAAAAATGATGACAATCAGGAGCACGTTACCATGTGGAAATTAAATACTTCACTTGAACCTTTATGGCAAGAATTGAGTGAGTGTATAAGTGCAACAGAAACACAGCTCGTTTCTTCAGTTATTTCGAATTCTAATACAGTCGAGCATGTGAATGTCCCCGAGGCTTCATCGATATCTCTGCCACCTGGCACTCAGAGGCTTTTGCCTTTTATCGAGTCCTTTTTAGTCCTATGTGAAAAGCTCCAAGCAAATAATTCCAGCCTACAACAAGACGATGCGTATGCAACATCAACAGCACGGGAAGTGAAGGAGTTTTCTGGAAATTCATCACCAAGTGGGACCGGAATCGATGGTGCTGTAACGTTTTCTAGGTTTGCTGAGAAACATCGGCGGCTATTAAATGCTTTTGTCAGACAAAATCCCGGGTTGTTGGAGAAGTCACTTTCTATGATGCTGAAAGCACCGAGGTTAATCGACTTCGACAACAAAAAGTCGTATTTCCGTTCTAGAATCAGGCAGCAACATGATCAACACTTAACAGGCCCATTACGAATAAGTGTTCGCCGAGCTTATGTTCTAGAAGATTCCTACAATCAGCTGCGCATGCGGCCCACTCAAGACTTAAAAGGCCGGTTAAATGTCCATTTTCAAGGTGAAGAAGGTATCGATGCTGGCGGTTTGACTAGAGAATGGTATCAATTGTTATCTAGAGTCATATTCGATAAGGGAGCTTTACTTTTCACAACCGGAGGAAACAACGCAACCTTCCAGCCAAACCCTAATTCCGTCTATCAGACCGAGCATCTTTCCTACTTCAAGTTTGTGGGCCGAGTGGTACTTTCTCAAAAAAAAAAAAAAAAAAACAAAGCTTATCTTCTTCTGATAGAATTTATTTTTCTAATTGTTGTATAATGATGTTTTGTGTCGTAGGTTGCTAAAGCCTTGTTTGATGGACAACTCTTGGATGTTTACTTCACTCGGTCTTTCTATAAGCATATTCTTGGTGTGAAGGTAACATATCATGATATAGAAGCTGTTGATCCTGATTATTACAAGAACTTAAAGTGGTTGCTCGAGGTAAGTGCCTTTAAAATATGTCTTCTACTTTTTTTCCTTTATACTTGCATTTTGATTTTTATAACACTACCGTTTTTCGTATCAGAATGATGTAAGTGACATACTGGACCTGACATTTAGCATGGATGCTGATGAAGAAAAACACATTCTTTACGAGAAGACAGAGGTGTGTATCTAAAAATGTATAGAAATATGATTCCACCAAGAAAATTAGCATTAAATTAAATGTTAACATTTGTTTTCTTTTTTCTGATATGGTAAAGGTTACTGATTATGAGCTAAAACCGGGTGGACGGAACATAAGAGTAACAGAAGAAACAAAGCATGAATATGTGGATCTTGTTGCCGAACATATACTTACAAATGCAATACGTCCTCAAATTAATTCCTTTTTGGAGGGTTTTAACGAGTTAATACCACGTGACCTCATTTCTATTTTCAACGATAAAGAGCTTGAGCTGTTAATAAGTGGGCTTCCAGAAATCGATTGTGAGTTATCGGTTATCCGACCTACTTGTTTAATAAAATTTTCATAATTTGTATCTGAAGATCGTTAAGGTAACCAACCAACCTCTTGTTGTTGCAGTTGATGATCTGAAGGCCAACACTGAATATACAGGATACACCGTAGGTTCTAGTGTAGTTATGTGGTTTTGGGAGGTTGTCAAAGCGTTTAACAAAGAAGACATGGCTAGATTGCTTCAATTCGTCACTGGTACATCAAAGGTATTGTAAAGATTGCTGTGATTATCATAATTTTGCTAGAAGTTAAATATAATCACCTGATGGCTAATACATGTATGTTTGTCCCAGGTACCATTGGAAGGTTTTAAGGCATTGCAAGGCATATCGGGCCCACAAAGATTTCAAATTCACAAAGCTTATGGAGCTCCAGAGAGGCTGCCATCAGCACATACTTGGTTTGTTTTTTTCCTTTTTTTTGTTTTTTTCTTTTTGATGCAATTTTATGCTTCTTTAACTCACTTGTAATTTCTTTTATCAGCTTCAACCAATTAGATCTTCCTGAATACATGTCAAAAGAACAGCTTCAGGAGCGGTTACTACTTGCTATCCATGAAGCTAGTGAAGGTTTCGGGTTTGGCTAGTGATGCTATGGTGTAGGGAGTAGGGATAGGGAGTAGGGACCCCTAGCATCTGCCATCACTATGTTATGTATAGATGTTAGTTTCACTCCTTCACTCTATTTTTATACAGTTTTTCTCCAACATAAAAATGTAGTTCTATAAATATATTGACAGGTTGGTGCTTTTTCAGATAAAGAAGGAACATTGATTATGCATCGCGATGCAATTTGAAAAACATGAAAAGAATCACTAATGAAGTCGAGCAGTGGTTTTCGGGTGGCTCTATTTTGTAGCATGGATATGCGATCTTTTTTCGGGTTGATTTCGCTTCATGCAGACCGGAATAATATGAGAACATAAAAAAGGCTTCATGTAAATCCTAGCCCTTTTTTGGTTGGTAGCTCTTGGTCAATTTGCTTTTGTGATTCATGTTACCAAGTATTTGAAGCATTGTGAAACCATGTTTGGTTCATTTTCCAACTTCCAAAGGCTTCCACCATGTTAGTTATTTATTAGTTATTTTATTTTACATATATCGTTATTTTTATGAATATAGCTTTTTAAACATAATGTATTTTATATTATCGAGTTAATCATAAATATATTTATTAGACTAGTATTAAGCCGTTGCGTTGCACCGGTTGTCGTAAAACTGTGTCAAGTAGTACCAATGTTAAACAATTGTCAGCGACCACCAACATCGGAAAAGCTCGTAAAAACAAAATAAATAAAAACAGGAAAAAATAACGCCAAGCGAAAAACATACGTAAAATCTTTGAATCACGCACGCTCGTTGCAGAGATTAAACTGAAACGTAAAATATAGAAAAAATAACTAAGTCAATCCAAGACCCGCGCGTTGCGACGAATTTATCAAACGGAGAAAAATAGATGTGTTGCGATGGACCAGTCAAACGGAAAAAAATATACGAAAAAAATATTGAACCGCACATGGTGTGCGTTCAGCGTGATATATTTTTATTAATATTTTGAGCTCATTTTACACATTAATCAAGTTTTAAATTTATAAAACACGATATTCTAGTAACACTAAACACACACTTGGGCAAGTGAACCTATCGTGAGCGTAGTATAGCGTTGGTAAGATACGGAGGTCGTCCAAGGACACAAGAGCTTTTAGTATCGGTTTATCCTCAACGTCTAACCAATCTAAATTTTTTTGAGAAAGGTGCTTGAAACATAAAAATAAAAACTAAAAATGCAAATATAAATAAAATAAAAATCAGATAGACAAGATAGAATCACTTGGATCCGACTAGTCTTTAATGTATCCTTTGATGATTTTCACACTTTCGGACTTTTTAAAAGATTATCTTAGTTATATTAGTAGACCCCTCTTTTGAAGGTGACGTTACCCTCAACCAAGTGGTTTGAGTCAGCAGGGATACAATCCCAAATGGTCGGAATATTGAAAGACAATTAAGTTAGTTATTAATGGGAAAAGTGATAGGTCCCTCTTTTGAAGGTGACATTACCCTCGGCTAAGTGGTTTGAGTCAGCAAGGATACAATCCCAAGAAGCCGGTTTAAAGTATTAATAGTAGTTTACATATGAGGGGTTCAAGCCATTCGCACCCCCGCCATCCAATACCAGTGGGTATTGAAGGAGGTCCTAGTAAGCTTAAACCAGGTCCTTGCAGGATCTATACACTGAATAAGACAAGAACCTTACCAAACCATTCCCCTAACCCCCGACCAGGTAGTCAACATGCCTTTATATAGACCGTAAAGACATGAATAATGCAATCTTTTACTTTATATAGACAGTAAAGTAACCTCAAGACACCACAGAAAAATGATAAGAAAAATTCACCTTCAACATAAGAAACTAGTTATTAAAATCACTAATACAAACCCAAATAAAAAGTGCCGAAAGATTAAAAATCAAAAGTAATACATAAAAGATTTGTCTTCACTGTAATACCCCGAACCTTAATATACTGTTTATAAAAGTATGAAATATGTAATTTATATTTCATATATTGTTAAACGAGTAAGATGATGGTGTGAAATGTGAAATATCTTGACAAGCCTTAGCTAGTATAGGAGACCGTTTAATATTAATAATTAAATATATTATTTTTGACCTTACTCCGTTTTTAATGAAACTTAGGTTAAAACGTAGATATAAATATGCTCGTTCTAATGACATATTCGTCGTTTTATAAAACGTCATATTTTAAAAGTTATACAAGAAAAACAAGTGAAGCAGCTGAAATAATATAACTAAGCTAGCTAGCACGTCAATTGTCCCACGTCGCCCAGAAAGCAATTGAGGTGCTTGCTTGCTTGCTTCACGTATATATAGGAGTTAAATTGTAGGATTTTAGATACACCAAAATTTTAACGGGAACGCTCTAGTATTAAGAATCCCGAGTATACGATACCCCATTGGGTGTTGTTAGTAGTCGTTTTTGGAGCACGAGTAGGAGCAGGAGTAGGGAAACTCTACATCAATGTGCCGTAGATAGTTTTGAGGTATACTCTCGTTTAAGTTTATGTTTAGTTATTTATTATTTATTTTTAGTAGTTAATATTAGTTTTATTATTAGTAATAATATATTAGTAGTAGTAGTGTTAGTATTATTTTTAGGTACTAGGGTTATTGTCAGGGGCGGGTATTGGGTAGCCTAGCCTTAGTTAAGCATAGCCTGATCAACTATGCTTAAACAAGGCAGCACTAACCAATATCCAACCATGATAATGACTAGTTAGGTGTACCATTACCTAACCTAGGATTATGTAATTGTGCCAGGACCTTGAGACATAACCCAGTCGTACTAGCGGCAATTAAGCAATTGCTAATCAGGTGAGTCATCATACTTGTCTTTTAAACTGTGATAGTATACTCGTCCATAACTGGTAATAATGAGAATGCTGCAGTATGCATGTGTCAGTAGGGGTATATGGGATCCTATTATGCTTAATGAGGTGTGTCACTCTGGGAAGGGTAATAAGGTGTTGTACCCACAGGCACTTCGTGCTTATAAGGTCCAACGACACACACTTATACCTATGTGACGGCCGTAGGGGGACACAGCTGGAGGACCAGTATGTCTCTTGTACGGTGGTTTGTGACAAGTCAAATGTGACCTATAAGGTTTAATGAGGCCCAACCTGACTATAATGTGGTCACATGCCCATATTGTGTATGCATATAATGTAAACTGTGGTCTGTCTTTATAAAAATTGTATAGTATGAGCTCACCACAGTATATCTGACGTCGTTTTGAGTATACTTATCTCAGGTGAGTCATGAGGAAAGCTATAGGAACTACTTGACAGTTGTGGGGTTTTAGAAGATCAAGGAGTTCTTAGTTGCCAAAAGTTTGTAAATAAATAAAGTGTTGTACTCAGACTATTTTAAGTTTTAATGAAAATTTAGTTTGTTTCCGCTGTAAGTGTATCAATTGTGCACAATCACCCGGGTTAGGGGGTGGGTGTTACAGTTGGTATCAGAGCCCGAGGTTTTAGCGAATTAGGTATTGCAGGAATGCCTAAGCTTTAACCAGTAGTTCTTTAAAGATTAATAGCACACTCAGACTAGGCCAAATAACATGTTCTCAGGAAAAGTACTTGCATAGTCAATTGAGTGACGCTAGAAGAAGTAAAACTATGTTGTGCCTTTTTATGTGCTATATATATACGTGTATATATATATATCTATGTGATGTATATAGTTGTTATATTATAATAATGTATCATACATACTAGTAACACTTTATACTCATATTACTATAGGAAGGAGACAATGTCTGAACATAGAGATGTACAAGGGTCTAGAAATAATCAGAATAACAGAAGGAGAGAGGAAGGCTCTTATAGGACTCGAACTCCCTCTCACAGTGTCAGGTCCCGGTCTAGTACAAGCATACGTCTAAATACTGAGGATATCCACAATATAGCTGTGGAAGTGGCTAAGGTAATGAAGAATGCACAAACCGGTAATGTTAACCAATCTGGAGAACGACATGAAGAAAGCTCAGCAGCCTCCACGCCAGTACAAAGGGAAGGAATGGGCGAAAGGAAAAACACTATTGCAACCATGCCACTAGAAGGAAAAGGTGAATATTCCAAATCAAAGGAGTGTACTTATAAGCACTTCATGTCCTGTAAACCCCAGTCCTTTGACGGAAGAAAGGGAGCACTAGAAGCTCAAGACTGGCTCAACAGAATGGAGTCAGTATTAGACATATGTGAGTGTGATGACCGCAACAAAGTACGGTTCGCCGTACATATGTTTGAAGCTGAAGCCCTTCACTGGTGGAACATTGTGGTCCGAACAGAGGGAAAAGAAAAGGGTTAAGGAGATGAAGTGGGAGGAGTTTATTCATAAGTTTCTTGCTAAGTATTGTCCTCCCAGTGAGACTGAGCAACTGGAAGTGGAATCCTTTCAGTTAAAAACGGGAAATAAAACCAATCAAGAGTATGTTTCTCGTTTCAATGACATATCTCGACTGGTTTCTTATTTAGCATTGACTGAGGAACAACTGATCAATAGGTTTATTTGGGGTCTACCCTCTGAAATGAGGGTGTTTATCAAATCCAAATCCCCCAAGACTTTTGCAGAAACTGTTGAGGCTGGCGCCGTCATGGCTGCCGAGATGATTCTGCGACAGGCTGAATCTCCCGCACCAAAAAGGAAGTGGGAAGAAAGAAAGGGGGACACCCGGAATAACAAATTTAAAAGGCCTAAAACATTTCCTCAATGTCAAATTTGCAAACGCTTTCATACGGGGGAATGTCGTTTTCCTTGTCCAAATTGTAAAAAGACGGGTCATGCTCTTCAAGAATGCAAGGAAAAGAAGAAGTGTTTCAAATGTGGAGACCCTAACCACATGAGATCTGAATGTCCCGAACTCAAAAGAAATGATAGGACACAACCAAATCAGCTAAAAGGGCGTGCTTTTGTACTCACCACGGAAGAAGCCAAGACCAATACAGACGTTATCACGGGTACGTATCTCGTAAATGATGTATATGCGCGTGTGTTATTTGATACCGGTGCAAATAGAAGTCTAGTGTCGACTACCTTTAGACCTTACTTGAACCAGGCGTCCCAAAACCTAGATCATGCCTTTACAGTAGAAATGGCTGATGGAAGTCAAAGAGAGATAGTTGACATTGTTAAGAATTGTAAAATAAACTTAAACAACCATGTTATCCCTATAGACCTAATGCCTATGGAACTTGGAGAATTCAACATAGTCATAGGAATGGACTGGTTGTCACCATATCATGCGGAAGTTATATGTGATAAAAGGATCATCCGACTCCGATTACCCAACGGCAAACAACTAACTGTATCGGGAGACCACACTGACAAGACTAAGAACCTCATCATGATAGCACAAGTACATAAATGCCTAAGGAAAGGGTATGTTGCATTTCTAGCATATGTCGTAAACACTACAGAAAAACAGAAGGTCGAGGACGTGCCAGTAGTACGAGAATACCCCGAAGTGTTTCCCGATGAGCTCCCGGGACTACCATCGGATAGACAGGTTGAGTTTCGCATTGACCTAGTTCCCGGTACATCACCGATTGCTAAGTCGCCGTATAGACTAGCCCCGACAGAAATGCAAGAACTCAAGAAGCAACTACAAGAGTTGCTTGACAAGGGGTTTATCCAACCTAGTTCGTCGCCATGGGGAGCACCCATCTTATTTGTCCAGAAGAAAGATGGGACGATGCGCATGTGCATCGATTATAGAGACTTGAATAAAGCCACTATAAAGAATAAATACCCTTTGCCTAGGATCGATGACTTGTTTGATCAATTATAAGGAGCAAGCTATTTCTCTAAAATAGACTTGAGGTCTGGATACCACCAAGTGAAAGTTGCACCAGAAGACATACCTAAGACTGCCTTCAGGACTAGGTATGGTCATTATGAATTTTTGGTAATGCCATTTGGATTAACCAACGCACCTGCAGTGTTCATGGACCTCATGAACAGGGTTTATAAACCTTACCTCGATAAGTTTGTGATCGTTTTTATTGACGATATCCTTATCTACTGTCACACCCCCAAAATTCCACCTACGGAATACCACCGCTTGGAGACGTGACTGACCAGGATCCAGCCACCAATCATATTGAACAAGCATATAAGTGATTAAAAAATCCAACCAATACAATTGGTGTCCAAACAAAAACATAGTTTAAGTTGCAAGCGGAAGCATAACGTTTGAAAACCAAAACATAAGTTTAATTGTTTCAAAGTTTAACATGGCACACAGCTATCCATGTCCCACAACGACTCTCTTCCATGCAAGCTCCAGCTAAGTACCAATTGACCTGCAAAGCATGTAGTAACGAGTCAACAATAATGTTGAGCGAGTTCACAGTTGGGCGTTCGTTTTATGTTGTTTCGAAAACAGTTTCCTTTATCTGGCATCCTGCCGTGGGGGTTACCCCATAGTTGAAAACGTGATTTGTTTAACCCAATTACTCTGGCAATCCAGCCGTGGGGGCTACCCCATGTTTAATTTTCTGGCTCTACGGCCGTGGGGGCTACCCCATGTATGTTACTAGACTCGTTACCATATCGACTGCTGACTGTAGTCATGTTTATGTGCCCTGAACTGTCAATGTCTATCATCATTGACGTGCCCAGATCCATTAGTTCACGCCCGTCCTCTGCGGCACGGTGTGAGGTTTGTCAAACCTAAATAGCGCTATCTAACTAATGACCCGCTCGCCATTGGCCCGGCGATTAAGTCGATATAAAAAGGAGGGACTTCGTGATAGAGTTTTTGGTCTAGTGAAAGTTATCTGTCCAAGAGGACGAGGAATTATATTCCTGAGCCATCACTGTCCTACCCAATAAAGGACGAGGAATCCATGTTCCTTAACCCCATTCCCAACCCCTGGGAATCCCATGCTTTGTAGAGAGTGTGAACTCACCTTGGTTTGCTCGGCAGTTTAATTTACTTGGTTAAGTATGCTGGTCACCGCGTCCTAATATGGTTACCAGTATAGGTCAGGTTGGGTGTAAGGAAGTCACGTATACCCTACACGTATCTAACACATAGCAAACATGTCATACGATTATTCTTTTAAGTTATTGGGTCTGTTCTAATTCTTAATCAGCACGTAGCATATCAGCACAGATACAAGCCCAAAACACGTTGTCACACTTGGTGGCCCAACAACCTAGTCAAACAGCCCAATCGGGACTAGGTGGTCTCGAGTCATGGGTGTCTGGTCTCGAGTCGTGCAGGCATGAGTCGCAACCTCAAAGGTCTCGAGTCCAGTCTCGAGTCGAGGTCATGAGGTCTCGAGTTGTCATGGGTTGGTCTCGAGTTGTCAAGGGTTGGTCTCGAGTCGCAATCACTGCAGTTTCTAGTTGTGGCTTAATGGTCTCGAGTTTCCGTTTTGATGGTCTCGAGTCGAAACCAGAGGTCTCGACTCGTTTGTCTGCTGATTCTGGTGCACCTCCAAGACTTGTACGAACCAATAGAATTCTAATTTCATGATTTGGTGTCCTATCCAATGAAGGTTCACAAACATGTTTTGTTGTCTAACATCCTAATCAAATGGATCAAACATAGCAAATTTTGAATATTCATATCTTATTCAATGAGTTCTTCATCTAGGGTTTTCATCATTTATGCAAACATGATCATTCAGATCTTAAGTCTAGCATGCGTTTTATTCAAAACAGGAATATGTATTCATACAATCTATATGTTATGACAACTTTGCACATTATTATCAAAACAACATTTGTCCTATAACTTCTAACATGAATCGAATGATCATAAGCATCCCATACATTCACCATTCCAATATCTTAGCCACTCATCATCATACAAGAGTTATCATATGTCATCCATCATTTAATCATTCCAAGCAAGTAACACCATCATTCACATAAACACTTAGTGAGCATCAAAAACACTAACCGGTTGCTACATACTTATAACTTATCATTCATTTTAACCAAATAACTACAAGGTACTAACCGGTTAGATGTTGAGGGTATGAAGAATCAATGAACCAACTTCCGGGTGACGATCTCGAGCTTGATCCGAGAGTCTTAGTGCCTCCGGTTGAATCCAAGAGAGAGATGAGAGGAGGTTTGTGGTGGTGTTGAGAGAGAGAGTGTGTGTAGGAGAGTGTGTGTGAGAGTGAGTGTGGGTTGCCCAAAAATGGCAAGGTTGGCTATCAACAAGGGTTATATACTTGTTCTAGGTTGGTGCACTCTAATGGGTTCCGGATGGATTAAAGGATGTGCATGGCCCAACCGGCCCAACTGTTTTACTGTTCACTCGAGACCAAGCGGTCTCGAGTTGGGTCCTTGTGTTTTGGTTCCGGTTCACTACATACATGCTTGTATAAAAAAAAACTAAACTTTATACGTACACCTTAATAGCACATAGCACATCAAGAGAATCACGAACTTTCATTTACTAATATATAACGTTCAAACATGTTACATCGAGATACAATGAAGGGTTCTAAATTACGAGTTGTCACATTATCCCCAAGTTGAAAGAAATTTCGTCCCGAAATTTGGTAAGTACTCACTGAGGAAGCTAGTTAAGTTGTATGGTTTTCCTGGGGTGTCACATCCTCCCCCCGTTGATCTGGAATTTTGTCCCGAAATTCCGTAGCTTCAGCCTCAGTAGTGGTTGTACTGTTTGCGAACAGTTGGGGATACTTTTGTTTTATCTGATCTTCGCGTTCCCAGGTGAACTCTGGGTCGCGACGTGAGTTCCAACGAACTCGAATGAGAGGTATTCTAGTGTTCTTGAGGACCTTAACATCCCGGTCTATGATTTCAACTGGTTCCTCGACGAATCGTAACTGCTCGTCGATGGTGAGCTCCTTCAAAGGAACAACGAGGGTCTCATCTGACAGGCACTTCTTCAGATTCGACACATGGAAAACGTTGTGAACTGCACTGAGTTCTGCTGGTAAGTTCAGTTTGTAGGCCACCTTGCCTATTTTCTCGATGATTTCAAAAGGTCCGACGTATCGTGGGTTAAGTTTGCCTCATTTGCCAAAACGAACCACACCCTTCCAGGGTGAAACTTTGAGTAGTACACGCTCCCCAACCTGGAGCTCAAGTGGTTTCCTGTCTTTATCGGCGTAGCATTTCTGACGGTCACGAGCTGCCGCCATACGTTGTCGTATTTGAGCAATTCGTTCGGTTGTGTCTACCACGTGTTCTGGACCAGTGATCTGACTATCCCCCACCTCTGCCCAACAAAGAGGTGACCGGCATTTACGCCCGTACAATGCCTCAAACGGAGCAGCCTTAATGCTGGTGTGGTAGCTGTTATTGTACGAGAATTCCACGAGTGGCAGATGCTTTTCCCAGCTGTTGCCAAAGTCGATTACACATGCACGAAACATGTCTTCTAAGGTTTGAATAGTGCGCTCAGACTGCCCGTCCGTCTGAGGGTGATACGCTGTGCTCATGTCTAATCGTGAGCCAAAGGATTTGTGCATTGCTTGCCACAGCTCTGAAGTAAAACGTGCATCACGATCCGAGATAATGGAGGTGGGCACCCCGTGCCTCGAGACAACTTCCTTGAGATATACTTCTGCTAGAGTGGGGAATTTATCCGTTTCCTTGATAGCCAAGAAGTGCGCAGACTTTGTGAGTCGATCCACGATCACCCAAATAGTATCATTTCCGTGCTGAGATCTAGGCAGGCCAGTAACGAAATCCATGGAAATTTGCTCCCATTTCCATTGTGGTATCTCTGGTTGTTGGAGTAGGCCTGAGGGTTTCTGGTATTCCGTCTTGACTCTCGCACAAGTCAAACACTTGCTGACGTAAGTTGCTATGTGGGCCTTCATGCTGGGCCACCAATACGTAGTCTTGATATCGTGGTACATCTTATCCGAACCAGGATATACCGAGTAGCGAGACTTGTGTGCCTCATCCATCACAAGCTCTCGTAAGTTGCCATAGAGTGGGACCCAAATGCATCATGTTACGTAGTATGCACCGTCTTTCTTTCGTTCTAATTGTTGCCTTGAGCCGAGTAGGGCTTCAGCCCTGACGTTTTCTGGTTTCAATGCTTCTACCTGAGCGTCTCGTATTTGGGAAGGAAGATTAGAATGTATAGTGAGTTGCAAAGCTCGTACGCGTTTAGGCGCACTGTCCTTTCGACTGTGGGCATCAGCCACAACATTGGCTTTGCCTGTGTGATACCTGATCGAGCATTCGTAGTCATTCAGTAGTTCGACCCATCGTCGTTGTCGCATATTCAGTTCCTTCTGTTTGAAGATATGCTCGAGGCTCCTGTGGTCGGTGTAGATGGCACACTTGGTACCGTATAAGTAATGTCGCCATATCTTAAGTGCAAAAACAACAGCTCCCAGCTCTAAATCATGCGTAGTGTAGTTTCTTTCATGAACTTTGAGTTGGCGTGAGGCGTAGGCTATAACCTTATCCCGTTGCATCAGTACACAACCAAGACCCTGAATTGATGCGTCGCAGTAGACCACGAAGTCGTCTGTGCCCTCTGGCAAGGAAAGGATAGGTGCGCTGTAAAGTCTATCCTTTAAATGCTGAAATGCTGATTCCTGTGCATTTCCCCATCGATAAACAACTCCTTTCTGCGTTAGTGAGGTGAGAGGCTGTGCAATCTTAGAAAAATCCTTTATGAATCTCCTGTAGTAACCTGCCAAACCCAAGAATTGGCGAATTTCCGTTGGTGTGCGAGGTGCAGGCCAGTTCTTAATCGAGTCTACCTTGGACGGATCCACATGAATCCCATCCTTGTTCACTACGTGGCCTAGGAAATGGACTTCACGAAGCCAGAAGTCGCATTTCGAGAACTTTGCGTAAAGCTGTTCCGTTCGAAGGAGTTCCAGAATAAGTCGTAGATGCTGCTCGTGTTCCTCCTGACTCATAGAATAGATCAGGATGTCGTCGATGAAGACTATAACGAACTTGTCCAGGTAAGGTTTGCACACTCGATTCATCAAGTCCATGAAAATCGCAGGTGCGTTTGTCAGCCCAAAAGGCATGACCAAAAACTCATAGTGTCCATAACGAGTTCTGAAGGCCGTTTTGGAGACGTCCTCTTCTCGGACTCTCAGCTGGTGATATCCCGATCTCAAATCAATCTTTGAATAGTAGCTCGACCCTTGCAGCTGGTCGAACAAGTCGTCAATGCGTGGTAGAGGATAACGATTCTTCACCGTCACCTTGTTGAGTTCATGATAGTCGATACACATTCTAAAGGTACCGTCTTTCTTCTTCACAAATAACACTGGAGCTCCCCAGGGCGATGAGCTAGGACGAATAAAACCCTTATCCAAGAGTTCTTGGAGTTGCGTAGAGAGTTCTTCCAACTCTGATGGAGCTAAACGATAAGGTGCACGAGCTATAGGCGCAGCTCCAGGAGCTAGTTCAATCTGGAACTCGACCTGGCGATGAGGCGGAAGGCCAGGTAATTCCTCAGGAAATACCTCAGGATAGTCGCGTACAATTGGAAAATCTTCGATCTTCTTCTCTTTCTCCGAGGTGTCAGTAACAAGAGCCAAGATAGCGGTGTGCCCCTTTCTCAAACACTTCTGGGCCTTAAGGAAGGAGATGATGTTCTCGACAGCACCCCTCTTGTCGCCACGAATCATGAGAGGTTCATCACCGGAACCAGGAATACGAACAATCTTCTCGTTACAAAGGATCTCTGCTCGGTGTTGGGATAACCAATCCATCCCAATGACAACGTTGAAACTACCCAAGACGATAGGAATAAGGTCGATAGAGAAGGTCTGGTTAGCAAGAATAAGTTTACAACCCCTGACCACGTGTGTGGCCTCTAAACTCTTACCATTTTTGCTAGCTCTACAGTGTGCTTGTTGTTCAAAGGTGTTGGAATACGCTTAAGCATTTGACTAACTTCTAGTGACACGTAGCTAGTATCGGCACCCGAATCAAATAAAACTGTAACATAAAAGTCGTCGAGAAGGAACTTACCCGTCACAACATTGGGGTCATTCCTTGCTTCACCTTGGCCAATCACGAACACCCGTCCCCTGGCACCATTGTTGTTGTTGTTCCCATTGTTACCATTCCCCTGATTATTGTTATTGCTGTTGTTGTTCTGGTTCCTGTTCAGTTAGGGGCAATCTTTCTTGAAATGGCCTTCAGCTCCACACTGAAAGCACCCTTTGTTGATACCTTGCTGCTGCTGTCGCTGGTTCTGAGGGGCTTGTTGTTGACGATTCTGGTTTGCGGGGTACAAGCTTCTGCAGTCCTTGGCGGCGTGACCTGGCTTGTTGCACCGATGACAGTTACCTCTGGTGCATGGCCCGCTGTGGTGTAGGTTGCAGCGATTGCATTTGGGGTGATTCCCCTTGTACCCACCATGACTTTGACCACCAGATGATTGCTGACTGGGGCTCTTGTAGTCATCAGTCTTTCTCTGCTGAGACTGAGATTGCACAGAAGTTGAACCTTTGCTTGAAGCTCCATCCCATTTTCTCTTGTTGTCACTAGGAGCATCCGAAGTAGCTGTAGCACTTATACGCTTTGGCAACCTGTTCTGCTCCACCGCCTGATCAGTGAGACGGTGAGCCAACTGAACAACCTGCTGGATGGTGGCGAGGTTTGCTGAAGTCACATGACTTTGGATTTCTGTCACTAAGCCCTTAAGAAAGAGTTCAATACGCTTAATTGGGGGGTCCACCATAGTAGGACACAATAATGCAAGCTCATTCGATCTCTTAGTATACACCTCAATTTCTGACCCCGTCATCTTGAGGTTGTAGAACTCGACTTCCAGCTTATGAATGTCGTCACGACTGCAGTATTCCTCCTTGATCATTTCTTTAAAATTGTTCCATGGGGTGGCGTTAGCAGCAACCAACCCCAGCATTTGGACCTGGGCATTCCACCATGTGAGAGCTAAACCCTCGAGAGTACCGGTAGCATACTTCACCCTGCGCGCCTCAGGGAATTCACACATTTTGAAAACTGACTCGAGCTTCTCAAACCAGTGGAGGAGACCTACAGCTCCTTCAGTGCCGCTAAAAGTAGTTGGTCGGCAGTCCATAAAAGTTTTAAAGGTGCACACAGGTGGCTGAGCATGTTGACCTGTTGTGGGTGAAAAAAAGGACAAAGTTTAACACAAAGGTTGGTTCACGAGAGTAGGATCTAAAGATCCTAGAATGAGTTTGGACTGCAGGATATACCTCCTGCGTGTGCAGCTGCAAGCGCCGCAGCAACTTGTTCGTTAATCAGAGCCGTCAACTGGGCTTGAGTCATGTTAACGCGTCCAGACATGATCTTCATATCAAGAGGAACATGAGTGAGAGGGGTTCGCGAAAATGCGATGGCAGAAGAGAGTAAGCACACACGGGTTCAAGCAACAGTAGTTACACTAACCAAGCATACCATGAGCAATGCACTATGTAACTAACAAGTACGCAATATATACATAGATCATATCACCTAGAATGTCGAGCCTTGCATGTGGAGTGAAACGTCGTTGTGGATCGTAGAGCACTGTACAGGTTATAGTCTGATTTTAATAAAACTTTTTCCCTTATTAAAACCAAGTTCACTATAACCAATGGCTCTGATACCAATCTGTCACACCCCTAAAATTCCACCTGCGGAATACCACCGCTTGGAGACGTGACTGACCAGGATCCAGCCACCAATCATATTGAACAAGCATATAAGTGATTAAAAAATCCAACCAATACAATTGGTGTCCAAACAAAAACATAGTTTAAGTTGCAAGCGGAAGCATAACGTTTGAAAACCAAAACATAAGTTTAATTGTTTCAAAGTTTAACATGGCACACAGCTATCCATGTCCCACAACGACTCTCTTCCATGCAAGCTCCAACTAAGTACCTATTGACCTGCAAAGCATGTAGTAACGAGTCAACAATAATGTTGAGCGAGTTCACAGTTGGGCGTTCGTTTTATGTTGTTTCGAAAACAGTTTCCTTTATCTGGCATCCTGCCGTGGGGGTTACCCCATAGTTGAAAACGTGATTTGTTTAACCCAATTACTCTGGCAATCCAGCCGTGGGGGCTACCCCATGTTTAATTATCTGGCTCTACGGCCGTGGGGGCTACCCCATGTATGTTACTAGACTCGTTACCATATCGACTGCTGACTGTAGTCATGTTTATGTGCCCTGAACTGTCAATGTCTATCATCATTGACGTGCCCAGATCCATTAGTTCACGCCCGTCCTCTGCGGCACGGTGTGAGGTTTGTCAAACCTAAATAGCGCTATCTAACTAATGACCCGCTCGCCATTGGCCCGGCGATTAAGTCGATATAAAAAGGAGGGACTTCGTGATAGAGTTTTTGGTCTAGTGAAAGTTATCTGTCCAAGAGGACGAGGAATTATATTCCTGAGCCATCACTGTCCTACCCAATAAAGGACGAGGAATCCATGTTCCTTAACCCCATTCCCAACCCCTGGGAATCCCATGCTTTGTAGAGAGTGTGAACTCACCTTGGTTTGCTCGGCAGTTTAATTTACTTGGTTAAGTATGCTGGTCACCGCGTCCTAATATGGTTACCAGTATAGGTCAGGTTGGGTGTAAGGAAGTCACGTATACCCTACACGTATCTAACACATAGCATACATGTCATACGATTATTCTTTTAAGTTATTGGGCCTGTTCTAATTCTTAATCAGCACGTAGCATATCAGCACAGATACAAGCCCAAAACACATTGTCACACTTGGTGGCCCAATAACCTAGTCAAACAGCCCAATCGGGACTAGGTGGTCTCGACTCGAGAACATGCAGTCTCGAGTCGCAACCAGGATGGTCTCGAGTCATGGGTGTCTGGTCTCGAGTCGTGCAGGCATGAGTCGCAACCTCAAAGGTCTCGAGTCCAGTCTCGAGTCGAGGTCATGAGGTCTCGAGTTGTCATGGGTTGGTCTCGAGTCGCAATCACTGCAGTTTCTAGTTGTGGCTTAATGGTCTCGAGTTTCCGTTTTGATGGTCTCGAGTCGAAACCAGAGGTCTCGACTCGTTTGTCTGCTGATTCTGGTGCACCTCCAAGACTTGTACGAACCAATAGAATTCTAATTTCATGATTTGGTGTCCTATCCAATGAAGGTTCACAAACATGTTTTGTTGTCTAACATCCTAATCAAATGGATCAAACATAGCAAATTTTGAATATTCATATCTTATTCAATGAGTTCTTCATCTAGGGTTTTCATCATTTATGCAAACATGATCATTCAGATCTTAAGTCTAGCATGCGTTTTATTCAAAACAGGAATATGTATTCATACAATCTATATGTTATGACAACTTTGCATATTATTATCAAAACAACATTTGTCCTATAACTTCTAACATGAATCGAATGATCATAAGCATCCCATACATTCACCATTCCAATATCTTAGCCACTCATCATCATACAAGAGTTATCATATGTCATCCATCATTTAATCATTCCAAGCAAGTAACACCATCATTCACATAAACACTTAGTGAGCATCAAAAACACTAACCGGTTGCTACATACTTATAACTTATCATTCATTTTAACCAAATAACTACAAGGTACTAACCGGTTAGATGTTGAGGGTATGAAGAATCAATGAACCAACTTTCGGGTGACGATCTCGAGCTTGATCCGAGAGTCTTAGTGCCTCCGGTTGAATCCGAGAGAGAGATGAGAGGAGGTTTGTGGTGGTGTTCTAGGGGTTTAGTGAGAGAGAGAGTGTGTAGGAGAGTGTGTATGAGAGTGAGTGTGGGTTGCCCAAAAATGGCAAGGTTGGCTATCAACAAGGGTTATATACTTGTTCTAGGTTGGTGCACTCTAATGGGTTCCGGATGGATTAAAGGATGTGCATGGCCCAACCGGCCCAACTGTTTTACTGTTCACTCGAGACCAAGCGGTCTCGAGTCGGGTCCTTGTGTTTTGGTTCCGGTTCACTACATACATGCTTGTATAAAAAAAACTAAACTTTATACGTACACCTTAATAGCACATAGCACATCAAGATAATCACGAACTTTCATTTACTAATATATAACGTTCAAACATGTTACATATAGATACAATGAAGGGTTCTAAATTACGAGTTGTCACATCTACTCTAAGAACGAGGTAGAACATGAACAACTCCTGAGAGCAGTCCTTGAATTGCTCAAGAAAGAAAAACTCTATGCAAAGTTCTCTAAGTGTGAATTTTGGATACGTGAGGTGCAATTCCTAGGCCACGTGATAAATGAATGTGGAATACAAGTTGACCCTGCAAAGATCGAGGCCATCAAGAAATGGGAAGTACCGAAGAATCCCACTGAAATCAGAAGATTTCTGGGGTTAGCAGGATACTATAGAAGGTTTATTCAAGACTTCTTAAAGATTGCAACACCATTAACCACACTAACCCAGAAAGCCTCTACGTTTAATTGGGGACCTAAACAAGAAGAAGCCTTTAACACGTTAAAGCATAAGTTATGTAGCACCCCCAATACTGTCACTTCCTGAGGGAATAAAAGATTTTGCCGTATACTGTGATGCATCTCACTATGGTATGGGATGTGTACTCATGCAAAGAGGCAAAGTAATTGCCTACGCCTCTAGACAGTTGAAGATTCATGAACGAAACTACACAACCCATGATTTGGAACTTGGTGCCATAGTGTTCGCATTGAAAATTTGGAGGCACTATCTTTACGGTACAAAGTGCACTATCTATAGTGACCATAAAAGTTTAAAACATATATTTGAGCAGAAGGAGCTCAATATGCGTCAGAGACGATGGATGGAATTATTAAGTGATTACGACTGTGAGATCCAATACCATCCAGGTAAGGCAAACATAGTAGCTGATGCTCTAAGTAGAAAAGAGAAACCTCAACCAATAAGAATTCGTGCAACCAGAATAGAGGTTAAAACTAGTCTCTTAGAACAAGTTAAGAATATACAACAAGAAGCCTTAAAAGAGAATCATATTGTAAAAGAAAGAATGATTGGGAGACTGAAGCTACTGACAATGGGAAATGATAATATCCTTAGGTTCAGCAATAGGATATGGGTTCCTAATTTTGGAGGACTGCAGGATACAATATTAGAGGAAGCTCATAAGTCTAAGTATTCCATTCACCCTGGCAGTGACAAGATGTATAAGGATTTAAGGAGAGATTATTGGTGGCCGGGAATGAAGCGATCTGTTGCCCATTATGTGGAAAAGTGCCTTACATGCCTTAAGGTGAAGGCAGAACATCAAAAACCCTCTGGATACTTGCAACAACCAGTGATTCCAGAATGGAAATGGGAGAAAATCACCATGGATTTTATCACGAAGCTCCCAAGGTCAAGTCACAGTTATGATACTATTTGGGTAATAGTGGACAGACTGACCAAGTCTGCACACTTTGTGCCAATTCGTGAGGACTATAAGATGAACAAGCTAGCTCAAATTTACATCAAAGAAATAGTCTCGCGACATGGGGTGCCTGTATCGATCATATCAGACAGAGATAGTTGTTTCACATCTAAATTCTGGCAAAGTTTCCAACAAGAGTTGGGAACCAAGCTTAATCTAAGCACTGCATATCATCCTCAGACGGATGGGCAGAGTGAATGTACTATTCAGACATTAGAAGACATGCTTCGGGCTTGTGTAACTGATTTTGGTGGAAGTTAGGACACTCATCTACCACTCATCGAATTCGCCTACAATAATAGCTATCACGCCAGCATCAAAGCTGCACCTTATGAAGCTTTATACGGAAGAAGGTGCCGAACTCCTATCTGTTGGACGGAAGTAGGGGAAAGTCAACTGTCAGGACCAGAAATCATTGTGGAGACCACCGAAAAGATTCAGCAAATCAAAGTAAGGATGAAAAGTGCTCAAGATCGACAAAAGAGTTATGCAGATCAGAGGCGTAAACCCCTAGAGTTCCAAATAGGGGATAAAACCTCTGAAAGGAGTGATTCGGTTTGGAAAGAAGGGAAAGTTGAAACCCCGATACATTGGGCCGTTTGAAGTAACAAGCAAAGTAGGACCAGTGGCTTATCGGCTAAAACTTCCTGAACAGCTGGCAGGAATACATAATACTTTTCATGTATCAAATTTAAGGAAGTGCCTAGTGGACGAAGCCCAACAAATACCCCTGGAAGACGTACAGGTTGACGACAAACTCAACTTCATTGAAGAACCACTACAAATCGAAGATAGGAATGTTAAAAAGTTACGCAAGAAGGAAATCCCGTTAGTCAAAGTCAAGTGGAACGCACGTCATTGACCCAACTTTACATGGGAATTAGAAAACATAATGAAAGATAAGTACCCTCATCTTTTTAAGTGATAACAAATTTCGAGGACGAAATTTTTGTAAGGAGGGAAGGATGTAATACCCCGAACCTTAATATACTGTTTATAAACGTATGAAATATGTAATTTATATTTCATATATTGTTAAACGAGTAAGATGATGGTGTGAAAGGTGAAATATCTTGACAAGCCTTAGCTAGTATAGGAGACCGTTTAATATTAATAATTAAATATATTATTTTTGACCTTACTCCGTTTTTAATGAAACTTAGGTTAAAACGTAGATAAATATATGATCGTTCTAATGACATATTCGTCGTTTTATAAAACGTCATATTTTAAAAGTTATACAAGAAAAACAAGTGAAGCAGCTGAAATAATATAACTAAGCTAGCTAGCTAGCACGTCAATTGTCCCACATCGCCCAGAAAGCAATTGAGGTGCTTGCTTGCTTCACATATATTTAGGAGTTAAATTGTAGGATTTTAGATACACCAAAATTTTAACGGGAACGCTCTAGTATTAAGAATCCCGAGCATACGATACCCCGTTGGGTGTTGTTAGTAGTCGTTTTTGGAGCACGAATAGGAGCAGGAGTAGGGAAACTCTACATCAACGTGCCGTAGATAGTTTTGAGGTATACTCTTGTTTAAGTTTATGTTTAGTTATTTATTTTTAGTAGTTAATATTAGTTTTATTATTAGTAATAATATATTAGTAGTAGTAGTGTTAGTATTATTTTTAGGTACTAGGGTTATTGTCAGGGGCGGGTATTGGGTAGCCTAGCCTTAGTTAAGCATAGCCTGATCAACTATGCTTAAACAAGGCAGCACTAACCAATATCCAACCATGATAATGACTAGTTAGGTGTACCATTACCTAACCTAGGATTATGTAATTGTGCCAGGACCTTGAGACATAACCCAGTCGTACTAGCGGCAATTAAGCAATTGCTAATCAGGTGAGTCATCATACTTGTCTTTTAAACTGTGATAGTATACTCGTCCATAACTGGTAATAATGAGAATGTTGCAGTATGCATGTGTCAGTAGGGGTATATGGGATCCTATTATGCTTAATGAGGTGTGTCACTCTGGGAAGGGTAATAAGGTGTTGTACCCACAGGCACTTCGTGCTTATAAGGTCCAACGACACACACTTATACCTATGTGACGGCCGTAGGGGGACACAGCTGGAGGACCAGTATGTCTCTTGTACGGTGGTTTGTGACAAGTCAAATGTGACCTATAAGGTTTAATGAGGCCCAACCTGACTATAATGTGGTCACATGCCCATATTGTGTATGCATATAATGTAAACTGTGGTCTGTCTTTATAAAAATTGTATAGTATGAGCTCACCACAGTATATCTGACGTCGTTTTGAGTATACTTATCTCAGGTGAGTCATGAGGAAAGCTATAGGAACTACTTGACAGTTGTGGGGTTTTAGAAGATCAAGGAGTTCTTAGTTGCCAAAAGTTTGTAAATAAATAAAGTGTTGTACTCAGACTATTTTAAGTTTTAATGAAAATTTAGTTTGTTTCCGCTGTAAGTGTATCAATTGTGTACAATCACCCGGGTTAGGGGGTGGGTGTTACATTCACCAAGTGTTGTAAGAGGCTTAACCAAACATGGTCTTTGATTGGCAAGAACCCTTACAATCAATCTTGGATCCCAAGACTACTACACACTCTAAAGATGGATGATGGTGGTGGGTGTTGGTGTTGTAGTGGTGGTGGAGTGGTGGCAAAGTGGGAGAGTAGTGGTTTGCCAAGGGATACCTTTCAAGTGAACCAAGCACCCCTATTTATAGCCTGCACAGAACTCTGGCCACGGCCCCGTGCCCGCTGGCCCCGTGTCTCCTGGGCGCGACCCCGTGGTCAACTTTGTATCTATAATATCAAGATTT
Source organism: Helianthus tuberosus (assembly GCA_030545235.1). Classification (NCBI taxonomy): domain Eukaryota; kingdom Viridiplantae; phylum Streptophyta; class Magnoliopsida; order Asterales; family Asteraceae; genus Helianthus; species Helianthus tuberosus. The sequence goes on from CM060364.1 coordinate 52,754,296, forward strand.
AGCAAGATTCTGCGTATCTTTGCGTTGACCACGCCCCGTGGTGGGTGTGGAAGCTTCTATAGGTTTGTCTTCTGTGCAGGTTCCTGACCACGCCCCGTGTTCAGCCTTCTGATTCCTTGTTTTTGCTTTGTGGATGCTGCCGAGGGTCGGGCATGTCACGTTTACTCCTTCTTTTTGTAATTATGTTGGTTTTGGCTGCTTATTTGCTCATTTTGTTCGTTTAAGCTCATTTGGTCATGTAAATTCAAAAGGAAGAAAGAAACACGTTTTTTTCCAACATTAGTACTAAAAAGGGTTAGTTTTATGCGTTATTTGATGTAATTTATATGTTGCATTTTGCTCACATCAGCACACGTACACTGCGTTGTGGTGCCTTAACTCACAAAATTTAGAACGAAACGAAAAACTTGGGAAATATGAAAAGTATGGTGGACCAAAATTGAAAATAAAAAAAGATTTGGGGTTAAATTGCAAAAGATGAAAATCTTCTGTTAAAAGCAAAAAAAGGGTCTAAATTGCAAAAGAAGAAAAGTTTTGGGTTAGAAATGAACTAATTCTTTTCATATTAGTTCAAGAGATATTAATAATTTATTAGATATTAGATTTAAATATTAATAATATTATTAAAATATTGAAGGAGAAAATACCATGTGACATTAATTGAAGTTATCTTAGATAAAGATAAGTGATATCTATATATTAATTGTTAATATTAAAAGAAAATATATTAAATAAATATAAATAAAATTTATGAGGTTGAAGAAAAGAATGTCATGTGACATTATTTTGAGTATTTTATTATAGTGTGGGAGTTTGCTAGAAAGCCTAAGTTCCTAGAAAGTCTAAGAAACAATAGGAAGGTGACATGTGGCATGAAAGGTTTTTAATAAGTAGGACATTTGTGTAATTTGAATATTATTTTAATTATTGATTATATTATTAGGATAACTAACTTACTAGAAAATTATGGAAACTAAATATCACATTTAATTCAAATTGACAGTTTTAATTTAAATCATACAATCCAGACAACATATTCACAGGGAATTCGTAAATCTAGTCTTTCACAACATCTTTACTAGCAATGATTTTTGCTGGAGGATTTCTTGATTTCTTGACATTGTGTTTTACCAACAAACAGACTAATACCATTGAGTATTAAACTTGATTTTTTGTTTGATTTGCTGGAAGAATTCTTGACATTGTGTTTTACTAGCAAACAGACTAATACCTTTGACTCTTTAAGTATTAAACTTGATTTTTTGTTTGATTTGCTGGAGGATTTATTGATATTGTGTTTTACCAGCAAACAGACTAATACCACTGTGTTTTAATAGTTTATCATTGGATTAATTAGAGGATTTTTGTCGTGGTGTTTTATCAGTTACTGGTTTCATCACAATGTGTTTTATTAGTTACTGGTTTTAGTTACTGTTTCATCACAATGTGTTTTATCAGTTACTGGTTGATATGATTTTGGCATTCTTGATGCTGTGTTTTAGCAGTCAGTCACTAGTTCGTTACATTGTGTTTTATCGCTAAAACACACTACTATGAACACATCTAGATCTGATTTATCGTTATTTTTTGTATGATTTGGTGTTTTCAAATGTGAGGGATTAGAGAGAGAGAAAAAAAAAATGTGACATTTTTGGAGGCGGTTTTATGATTGGTAGTTATTTCCTTATTTAAAACAACTTAAATGACACATTTACCCCCAATCAATTAAATTAACCTATTTTAAAGACACATATATTACAAAAATGCCATCAAAATGATCTCAGCCATTAAACACACTCATCTAATAGCCCAGATCGTTTCCTACACTTTCTAGGAAAAACACACTTTCCGCAGCATCCCCACTCTTTATTATAAGTTAGATTATATTAAATGTTATATTTATATAAATAACAACACATTAGGCCTTGTAGAGAGGTAGAAGATCGTTTATTTTAGGCTGAACCAGACGTCTAAAAACCGATTTTATTCCTAAACCGGATTTGTCTGAAAATCGGTTCATACAAGTCAAAGCTGATTAGAGCAAATTGTTGTTTTTGTATTATGTTTGGGTGGTTATAGGTAGTCTTTTTATTTTACATTTGTTGTATACATAAATTAAATGGTCCAACCCATGAGTATTTACGAGGAATAACCTAATTATAAAACATATTAGATGTAATCTTTTAATTTTAAGATTTGTGTAATGTTTAAAAATTTATGAAGTAAAAAATTTACAAATCTAAAGTTAGAACATCACATCCCTACACATGATATTAGATGCAAAAGTACCTAAGTTATATAAAAAATGATATATGTCCAGTCAAATAAATATATATGTTTTATAAATTTGCCTAGATCATATTTATACAAATAGATTACACCTTGCTTGTGGTATGCTCATATAATGTATATATGTGTGGGTGCTCGGGGGCAAAAGTGAAAGTGCTCTAATTTTAACGTTATTTTACTAATTTCATGAAAATAACGTTAAAAGAGGGGATGGTTAATCATGCATCATGTGGTGGCATTGATAGCCGAAAGACAATGGGTACGTGCACTAATCGGTGTTTGTCTCAATTGCTGAGTGTTATGTGCCTTATGTCCAAGGCTTGATACAAAACTACTATCGAGCCGGGGGTTTCACTGGAATCAGTCTCTCTATTCTTACGGGGTAGATGTAAGACTGTATACATCTTACCTTCCACAAATCATAACTTAGCTTTGCTATTGGTGTGTTATACCATGATGATATTTATACAAATAGATACACAAAAATATATGAAATGATTGTTTCTTTATCACTTTAAAATCACTTATTTTGTAAAGGGGTCCACCACAATTTAGATAACTTTTGTTATGTCTTCTTTTCTTTATCTCTCAAAATCATCGATTAATATTAGGGCTCCAAACTTCACAATCTCACACACCATAATCGCAACTTTCTCTCTCTAAAACAAAACAACCTGCAAATTCATGTCGGTATGTATCAATTCAATCTGCTTCCTATTTTTCGTAATCCAAGTGTTATGATTTCATTTTCACATTATTTTTTTTTCAATTTATTCGTTACTGATTGCTATAAATAGATCGATCGATCGATTGTATGTATGTATGTTTGTGTTGTTGTTACGGTAAATTCTTCGATTTGATTGTGCGTTTTCGCTTGTGGATCATGAGTTTGTACTGTTGAAACTAGTTAAATAGGTAATCAAGTAATTTAGGGTTTTATCGGCATTCGGTATCGATTATTTAAATTAATACCTAATTTGGAATCATCATGCTTAAATTGATTGTTATTTTTTTTGTATTAATTCATTTGTTTACATTCATGATTAGAATTGAAATGATTATGGATGTATGGTAGGGTTATTGGTGGATTTTGAGGAAATTGTGTGATGCTTGATGTAAAATTTTAATGATTTTATTGATTGGAATTCCTTTCGAACACACAGGTCACCCCTACGCCCCACCGACACGCACACACGAGGTACTTGAGAGGGTTTGGTACAATGGGGACAAGTGCCCTCTTTGATCACCATGTGTTTGTTTTGTATCAGTAAGTATATATTTGTGGATGTATTGTCATGGATGTATATATATTATATATGTTTTAGTGATTAACATGTACTGTTACGTGTTTGTGCAATATGCATGGGAGATTGTTTTATGACAAAATACCGAATTTAATTTGCTGATTGTTGTTTTGAGTTTGGTTTATAATGTTATATGTGTTTTGGCAGGAGGAGAAGGGTAGGCCGTTGCCGAAATTTGGGGATTGGGATGTAAATGATCCTGCTTCAGCTGAGGGTTTTACTGTGATTTTTAATAAAGCTCGGGATGAGAAGAAGACAGGTGGCAAGCCAGACTCGCCGTCAAATGTAGATCCTGGTAATAAGCATGCTGCTGCCCCTGTAAAGAAACCTCCAGCTGTAAGTGGCTCCTTAGTTTTACTTGTTATAGCTGGATTTTGTTTTTTGATTATAATCATGATCAGACATTATGATTGCATGCCAAGAGTTCTTTGTCCTGATAGATGGAGTTGTATAATCATGCCTTTTATAAGTTTTTCCCGTTTGAACTTTTTATGCTGTCATTACTCATTACTGGTTTATTCATCAACTTTTCTCTACTGTGGATTATGTATTAATAGGGCTTTTTTGAATGTAGACCTAAACCTTGGTTTTGATTTGACGGTTAAAGGTTTACTGCAAATTGAGTGTGACCCGTCTCAAGTAGACAGAAATTCTATGAATTGCTTTGAAATAGTTTTGAAAAACAAATCCTTTTTGTTTGCTCTTTCTAACACGTTTCCAATTACAAGGGCTATGTCTTTCTATTGCTTTGAAATAGTTTTGAACAAATTTCGGTGCTTTTGCTTAACAATCTCGTGTTCTTGATTGTGTACACGACTTTATGATTCAGAATTCTTTCGTAACTATCAACAAATTACAATTTGTGTATGTTAAAGGTGAGTTAAATTCACAACGTAAATATGATAGCGATGATTATCACAGTTTTGACCAAGTTTATTATTCACCCTTGTGAAATGCAGAAGAAATGGTTTTGCTGCATGCAAGCACCTTCTGCGGAATCCTGACATGGTTTAGCCGACAGGTGTTCTAGTACCGGCCCAACCGTCACATTGATTCTGTGTGTTATAGAGTGAGTCTTGTTTATGGGGGTATGGGAAAAGGAAGATTATGAAATGTGTCTATATTACAGATTTTGGAGTTCCTGTGTGTGATTTGTATGTTATGAATCAAAACTCAAAAGCAAAGGTTATGTGTAGTTGTTACCCATTGCTGCTTTGGTTTTACTTTCAGAATTGTTAACCGAATTTGTTATGGTTATGGATGGTAATTGTTTGGTAATATTACCTCATTTGAATATAATGGAATGTCTTGTAATTTAGTAAAAGAGTTGGTCAAAGTCACACAAAGTATTACATTTTTACTAAATAGCTACTCGTAATAATAGTTGTTTCGAAATAAATCCCGTTTGGCACTTGTTTTTGTTTTTTGTTTTAACACCTTACAATGAATTTGAATAGACAATACGACATTGTATTGTCCGTGTCTATTGTTGGTAGGTCACACACACGTTTATTAAAGAATGAACTGTCGTCTCATTCAGTTATTTATGTTTGTGGATGTTTGCTGCTTTTGATGTTCAAAGTTCACAAATACAGACATATACAAATATTTTTGGAAGCAAACACAAGCATCGGTGATATCCTACTACTCAAAATAGGTTATGAGGAGGATGAGATGTGACAAATATTACATTCATCTCAATAAATTAGAGAAGCTATTTTTAACTAGGCCAGAGGATATGGTGATGACCCTAAAGTAGACATGGGCAAATAAACCGGTTTTTTAACCGAAACCGGTTAATAACCGTAACCGAAACCGGTTTTTAACCGGTACAAAAATAACCGGTTTAGGTTTCTTAATAACCGCCGGTTCGTAACCGGTTTTAGTTATTCATATCAATAACCGGTTAATTAAAAACCGGTTTTTTAGAGTGTTAATAACCGGTTAACCGGTCTCAGCTTCTTGATCTTCAACAGCAGAAGCACAGCAGCAGCACAGAACAATTGCAGACCTGAATTGTTACCGTTTGAAGTGAAAAAAACGGTAATATTACCGTTTTGGACCTGTTTGGATGTGTATAAATAAGATTTCAATGCATATGTATAATCCCACTTCAATTCTAGCTCAAAAACACACTTACAAAATACGTTTCAACTTTCAAATGGCGAGTTCGAGTGGCGATGCTTCGACCGTTGTTGGTTCATCTAGCGAGTTGTTTGTGAAGAAGATCTTGACCACGAATAGGGACCCGACACTATGGGTGAATTTTGATTTATGCGAGATGTCGATTGGAAAAGAAAAGGCGAGGTGCAAAAATTGCGGGGCGTTTCTTGCGGCGTCATCGAACTCTACTTTGAGAGCACATTTGACGTCGCATTGCAGTTTTAATATAATTCTGCATGTTTTTATAACTTTCTGCATGTTTTTAAATGATTCTGCATTTTTTATAAAATTCTGCATGTTTTGTATATGATTCTGCAGCTTTTTTTTAACTTTCTGCAGTTTTAATATAATTCTGCATGTTTTTAAATGATTCTACATGTTTTTATAAAATTCTGCATGTTTTGTATATGATTCTGCAGCTTTTTTTTTTAATTTCTGCATGTTTTTATAAATTTCTGCATGTTTTATAAAATAACCGAAATAACCAGTTTTTATTAACCGGTTCACTAGTTAACCGGTTTTTCATAACCGGTCGGTTATTACCGGGTACTGATGTTCGGGGTTAATAACCTGTTATTAACCAGTCGGTTATTAACCGTAACCGGTTTTGTTTTTTTGGCCCAATAACAGTCCCAACCGGTTAACCGGTTTAGGTTATTAAAAAAACCGATTTGAGCATGTCTACCCTAAAGAGTAAAGACCACCATTATTTTTTATGTGAGCGTCATATCACCTCACTCTCAACCACCATCCAAATCTACCATCTTATATGTGTGGTCATGACTCAAACCATCATCTCCATTTTTTTTTAAATTTATTTTGTGTAAAATATATTTAACTAGTTAAGGAAAGAGAGGTGTATGGTTGACATGGTTTAATCCATGCGAACCATGGTGGTTCCTTAAGGAAGTCGTGTAGCACAACATCCACCTTCCATGACCCATCCCATGCCTCCTATACCCCTTAGCTTTAGACCCTATCTTTTTTAACAGCCAATGAATCCTTCAAATGGGCTCCGACAACCCTTAGTGCGATGACACCACTACCCTAAAGCACTCTAACCCCTCCAATCTTGCAACGCCATCTCACTCATTATATCCGCTATCCTAAAACACCCGACACTGGCATCACTACCCTAAACTATCATACTCTTTTTTTGTTTTTATTTAAAAATAATAAACATTTTAATTTAAACTATATAAAACACTTTAAATTAGACTAAACTTTCATTAAAATAAATTAAAACATACATAAAATTCAACGAGAAAAACATTAAAACTACAATTAACGAAATAAAAAATAGAACAGACTATGATGAATCTTCCTTGGTTTCTCATTAACATTCCTAACCATACATCGTTCTCAATTCCAGTTTACATTGTAGAGGGTGGAATGAGTGGTTCCATATTGGGAGTGGTAAACTCTCCATTTAGTCAATCACCTTATGTCATGTCAACTCCTCTATTCACTCTTTATTTTGCACTCAAAGATAAAGGGTGCTCCACCCAAACAAGTTTTTCTTAAAAAAAAAATTAATGCGTGATTAGTTGGAAGAGAGTGGGGACCACCATTTAGTGACTACTCACCGATCTCAAAAGTTCACCCCACTTAAACATGGGGTGGCGGCGGTGTGCCTGTGCGGGGACTACACACCCGGCTACCTCTCCCCGCTTACACCCAGGGGCGAAGTATAGAAGGGGCGGTTGGGGGGTGCCCGAGCCCCCAAACTTTTCGTTCAGTAGTCTTATATATGTAGTTTTCGTATAGAAATTTTTTAGTATATACGTTTTCGACCCCCGGTTCTATAGAAAATTTTGGATTTATACTCCGGATTTCATTGTGCGGTTTCGTAAACCCTCTAACTTTAAGTATTTTAAAGAGTTAAATGCTTGGTTGGTCCCTTTAGTTTGCAAAAAAATCATACTTGGTCCTAGTGAGTTACTAATTACACGCGTGGTCCCAAAAGTTGTCAAAAATGAACTCGGTTGGTCCCCTGACCTAACCTCTGTTAAATTTCTCAGTTAACTATGTGTGAAATGACTATATTACCCATAAACAATTAAAAGAAATAAAAAAATATATATATAAAGAAGATGCCCACCCCCACCTTCTTCTCCCCCTCTCTCTTCTTCCCCATCTATTTCTCTGCAAACAACAGTCACCTTCCACCACCATAGGGCATGTTTGGCTAAGCTTATTATAGTTAAAACTGACTTTTGGAAAATGACTTTTTGAAAAGGAGTTTAAAAAAAAAGTGTTTGGATTAGCTTATTGATGTAAAATGACTAAAATGGGCATTCTTTTAGATATAAGGGGGTAAAGAAGGGGTATATTGGTAATTTGGAGTTTGAAAAGTTAAAAGTTGGCCAAGAAGTCACAATATTGTGACTTCTTGAAACATCATTTTTCTTCTTTGCAAAAAGCCATTTCTAAAAGGACTTTTGGCTTAGCCAAACACAAAAACAACTTATTGGCTTTTTGATAAGTCAATAAGCCAATAAGTTGTTTTGAAAAGCTTAGCCAAACATGCCCATAATAAAGCACCCACCACCATAACAGATCCACCCAACATCGCCGGAAAAACGCCCCACCATAACAACTCCACCACGCCGCCACCACCTCACCTGGACATCGCCGGCGAAAAACCCACCACCGTAACACCTCCACCCCACTGCGGCGCTACCAACACCTCACCCCGACATTGCGGGAAAACCAACCACTGTAAATCGCCTTTAATAAAAACCTGCAATTAGTGATAAAGGTTTATAAATCGCAATTAGAATATGTTATTTAGAAGTTAATGTTCTTGTTCAACTTACAGATCTGGTTTTATAAGTAATTACGATGAACAGAAATATTGATCTGAACTAATTCGAGTGATGTTGATGTTCTTGTTTACGTAGTGATTCCAATCTGTATACTAGGCTATGTGGATTTTGTTATGAATCGTACCTGATTGTTTTAATTTCTGGGTAAATCTTCATTGTGTTCTTGATGTGCATGAAAATCTGTGTTAAAAAGTACATATTTTGGTGTGTGTACGGGGAAATTGAATTGTGGTTGATTGTAGTTAATTCATGATGAAGCAATTGAGGGTTTATGATGTATTAGTGTTGAAACCTCCACCACCACTGGGAACTTGTTTTGTGATGGTGTTATGAGAGAGAGAGAGATGAGGGTAGAAGAAGATATTTTTAGTTTTCTTAATTGTTGAGGGTAAATATGTCATTTCACATACACTTAACTGAAAAATCTAACTTAGGTTAATGATGAGGACGACCCGAATGCAAAAATTACAAATACTGGGACCAAGTGTGTAATTATTAAACCACTAGGACCAAATCTGCAATATTTACAAATCACAGGGACCAACCAAGCATTTAACACTATTTTAAAGAGTTAATTACTGTTTTCGTCCCTGAGGTTTGTCAAAAATAACGGTTTCAGTCCATTAGTTTAAAAATTGCGATTTCAGTCCATTAGTTTCATTTTCGTAACCATTTCAGTCCACTAACTTAACTCCATCCATTTATTTTGTTAACTTTGGGTGAAATGACCAAATTGCCCCTGCTAACTTAACAAATTGTAATAAAAAATGCAGTTCAGCATCATCATCAGCATCACTTCATCATCTTTCAGAAAATAATATCACCATATCATCACATCTTCATAATCTAGTTCATCATCATCCATCATCGTTCGTCAGTCGACCACCTGATAACCATCTACATCTCTGTCGCGTTCCGATCTTCGAACCTGCAACACATCGCCGTCGACATCACTGCACATCACTGAAACCACCGGCACCTTATCACCGTCTTCATTGTCCTATCGTCTTCATCACTCACCGGAGCACCACCTCGGTTCTTCATCATCATCGCTCGACTACCATCATCTTCGTCATCGTTATCTTCCGTCGACCTCCGATGTGCTCCGATTGCTGTGCACTGTGGTGTTTCATCATCATCAACCTCCGATTGCTGTGCACTGTGGCGGAGGTGGTTGTGGTGTGGTGGCTGTGTGTGGCAGAAGTTGTTGTTGTGTGGCGGAGGTGGTTGTGGTGTGTCGGTTGTTGTGTGGTGGGTTGTTAATGGTGGTGAATGAAAGGTTTGTGGAAGATGATGAATATGTTTAGGGAAGAAGATGATGAGTAAGCTATGTTATAAGAAAAACAAATTGAATTCATTCACAATCTTAATACATGGCATATTGGTTTAACAGTTACCTTTCAAAGCAAAGGTCACAGGTTCGAAACCTGTGACTAGCCTTTTTTTAAATTTAACCATAGGGGTAATTTGGTAATTTCACCCAAAGTTAACAAAATGAGTTAATTACTGTTTTCGTCCCTGTGGTTTGTCAAAAATTACCATTTCAGTCCATTAGTTTAAAATTTGCGATTTCAGTCCCTATGATTTCACTTCCGTAACCATTTCAATCCCTGTGGTTTCACTTTCGTAACCATTTCAATCCATTATTCTGTTAAGTACAGGGACTGAAATGGTTACGAGGTGGACTGAAATGATTACGAAAGTGAAACCACAGGGACTGAAATTGCAATTTTTAAACTAATGGACTGAAATAGTGATTTTTGACAAACCACAGGGACGAAAACAGTAATTAACTCTAACAAAATAAATGGATGGGAGTTAAGTTGGTGGACTGAAATGGTTACGAAAACGAAACTAATGGACTGAAATCGCAATTTTTAAACTAATGGACTGAAACTGTTATTTTTGACAAACCTCAGGGACGAAAACAGTAATTAACTCCTATTTTAAATGTTGTATCTTTACTCTTCGGTCTTCTTGCTCGGCCCCTCTATCTGACCGGCTGACCCCACTCCCTCCCTAAATTTCACAAATGCTTCGTCTTTTCCTGCTTTTGAGAGCTCTCTCTGCTTTTGGCCTTTTGCAACTTTACAATATTTCAATTTTTTTTTAATTTATTATTATTATAAGATACTCATTTCTTTATGTCATAAAATCAGCATAAAAAGTGAATAAAACATACCTAAAAAGTCCAAAACAATTAAACATTATAACATTGTTAAAGAATTTTTAACTATTATGATGTCAAAGAAAATCAACCACATTCAAAATTGTCTACGATAAAATTTAATTTAAAATTTAGGTTTGTTGTCATTAAAGTAGTAAACCTTAAAAGGTGATTACTTTCTATTCCAAGTCAAAACATGATTAGGGTATCCGGGGCACTCTCGGGGAGGGTGTTCGGTGACCCCATTCCCCGATCGGGAACACCGCCGCCATCAACGCGGGGACCCGAATCGGGGAGGGGTTTCGGTGGGGAGACACCGCGATGAAATGGCACATTGATCGAGGATAGACGTTGGCAACGGTCGTTTTAAAAAAAAAATCAATTTTAACAATATAAATAACCAACTTAAACTCACTCTCAAATAATTTTTTTACCACACCCACCACTCTCAAACTCACTCTAAAAAAATCTATCAAATACAACACAAAATGGATTCCAATTTCCCGTTTTTTCCTCCCCTACCCGACTTTCCCGACGATGAAGGTTCTCCGTCAAACGATAGTAGTTTAATTTTCTTCCAAAATCTCATTCAACAAGCGGAGATACTAGACACGGCATCGTCTAGTAAAAAAAAATTGTCCCTCGAGATCGTGAGGGTGGCCACGAAACACTAATGGCCGATTATTTTGTAGAAAATCCAAAATTTAATGCCGATATTTTTCGTCAGAGGTTTCGTATGTCCAAGTCTTTGTTCCTAAAAATTGTTAGTGACGTCGAAGCGAACGACGAGTGGTTTCAAGAGGGCTTGGACGGGAGAATGAAGAAAAGTTTCACGCCGTTGCAAAAGGTTACTTCTGCGATTAAACAACTTGCAACATGATTATAAAAGACGACGGAAGGGCGATAGCACCGGTACACATTCAAGATCCTCCAGTCGAACCCGTCTTCGCTGATACAGCTTATAGCGAGCTCATTGACGAAGAAACGCATTGGAGACTAAAACACGATCTCGTTGAGCATCTCGGACGTTTAGATCTACCTCACCTTGAAGTGAGTTCCGACGACGAGTAGTTTGTTTTTATATTTTTCTAGTTTGAATGTAATTTTTATTTTTCTAGTTTAAATGTAATTTTTATTTTTAATTTAATGAAATGTCTTTTATTAAATTTTATTTAATTTTTATTAATATTTTTTTAATTTATAAACATGCATAATTTTACAACAAATTAAAAAAAAAAAACACAAGTCCCCTAAGAGGGGAGTGCCGCCATCAAATTGGGGTGTTAGGAGAGTTTAAGAGGGAAGTTGACGTGGCATATGCTGATTGGTTATGCGTAAGAGAGGGGAGTGCCCCTCTCACCCTTAATATCTATGAAGCACTTTTAATTATGATTCTCTTTTTGACTACGACTATTTAAGAAAAAAGTTTTTTGATTTCTATAGAACTTCTACAATATGTCATCTATGAAATAAACAATTTATTCTAATAAACTAGGTAACTAGGTAAATATTCTGATCTTTTACTGATTATGCCAACGTTCAGGTGATGTTTTTTATGGAGTAAACTGTAATAATGGTCCTTGAGATTTGCTTATTTTTGCCACTTTAGTCCAGAATTCAAACCTTTTAAATCCGGGTCCATGTGGTTTCAATTTTGTTGTCATTTTTTAGTTAACATCTTTTTTTTTTGTCTTTTTCCTCCTTTTTTTTGAAGGTTAATTTCTTTAATCCCCTATCGTCTGTGTGACTTGAACCCAAGACCTTCTCATTCCCAACCTAGGCGTTTTAAAGGCTTTGCCTTTGCCAATGGACCACCACTCCATTGGTATTTTATTATTATTATTATTATTATTATTATTATTATTTTGTCTTTTTCCTCCCTTTTAATGAAGGGCAAAATGATCTTTTAACGTTTTTATTATAACAAATTAAAAAAATCTGACCATTTTGTTCTTCATTAAAATGAAGGAAAAAGACAAAAAAAAAAAAAAAAAAACTGGATGTTAACTGAAAAGTCTGACTAGATTTTGATTTTGGATGAAAAAGACAAAAAAATTGAAAGCACAAGGATCCAGATTTAAAAGGTTTTAGTTTTGGACTAAAGTGATAAAACTGTCCAAACCTCAGGGACCATTTTAGCAGTTTACTCTTTTCTTAATGTTTTCTAGGTGTATTTAATGTAATTCTCGACTTTTTAGGCCAGTTTTCCATCAAGAAACTAAAAAGTATGACAATTGCCAAAGGGCCAATGCTCTATGGTACTCTAGTGATTTTCTCTATAGTAGGTCGCCGATTGAAGTATCATTCGTCACAAAATGTCATGTGTGAGCCGGGGGTTTAACCATAGTGAATCTTTGGATGATGAGTTTCTTTTAGAATTGGTGACGGGCTTGGTCACCAGCGTTATCTGCGATCATGGACATGGGTGACTCTTTGCCAATGAATGCATCCAGGTAACCAAATTTTGTTGAAAGTTAAAATTTAAAAACACAGGGTGTTAATAAAGTCACACTAAAAATCTTATTTCCACACTATCTATACGGATCGTATAGGGTTATACGACCGTATAGAATAATTTGACATGACAAATATTGGGTTGTAAAGTGCTATACGACTCGTATAATATTACGACTCGTATAGATAGAGAAACTGTTAGGTAGTATAACATTCTATAGTCTATACGGACCGTATAACATTATACAAGTCGTATAATATTTTATGAGGTTTGGGTCGTATAAATGGAGACAAAAATCATTCTCTGACAATTTTTTGGTGCAACGATCTTCTATACGACTTGTATAACTTTTTACGGTCGTATAGATATAGGAACGTGAAAATAAGATTTTAGAGGTATTGAAAGAGTGGGAAACAAAACATACCATAATTCAAAAATAGTCTCGTCAGTGACTGCCTTGTCGTACGAATAATGAATAAATGCCTAGGCAAACCTCTAAAAGACCTAAGCTCAAGACCTAAGTCTCGTCAGTGGTGTTTATTTTTTGGGCAAAAGCTCTTCTGAGCACTTATGTCTGTGTCGCGCAGACGCGCGCAGACCTTTGGGTCCTGCAGCTTGTTTGTTTTCTCGCAGACCTTTCATTAAAAAAGGTCTACGAGACCTCTTCTTGATGCAGACATCAACCCATGTCTTCTAACCTCTTCAAACATCTTCTCTCCTCTCCTTTTCAACCTCCACCACCCAGATCCACCACATCACCACCACCGCCACCTGATACATCACCACCATCATCATCATCGGAGCTACACCGTCCACCACCATCATCATCGGTGGAGAGAGAGAGGGAAAGACCGTAGAGAGAGAGACCGTAGAGAGAGAGAGAAGAGAGAGAGAGAGATCGGTGAGAGAGAGAGAGAGACCGTAGAGAGAGAGGGGGGGGGGGGGTTTTGATGGCGGTGGTGCTTGGCTTCTAGACGACGGCGGTGGTGGGTTTTGATGGCGGTGGCTTGGCTTCTAGACGACGGCAGTGGTGCTTGGCTTCTAGACGACGGCAGTGGTGGGTTTAATGGCGGTGGTGCTTGCTTCGCGGCAGGAGACAGGGGGCGGTGATGCTTGACAGTGGTTGTTAGTTATGGTGGTGGCAGGTGGACGGTGGTAGATGAGGTGGTGGCGGATGGTTGTGGTGGTGGTGGTAGATGAAGGCAGAGAGAGAGAGAGAGACAGAGGAGGGGTCTGTGTTTGTGTGATAAATGAGAAGAGAAGAGGTTTTTGTAGAATTAAACAAACACTTTTCTTGTTGCAGACACCTTTGGTCCACCTTTTCTTCTGCAGATACCTGCAGATGTTGTCCTTTTCTCCTAGAGAAGTGGTCCGCAGACTAAACATTTTACCTCTTCAAAAACAAACAGCACCAGATTTTAGAGGTATTGAAAGAGTGGGAAACAAAACATACCATAATTCAAAAATAGTCTCGTCGGTGACTGTCTTGTCGTACGAATAATGAATAAATGCCTAGGCAAACCTCTAAAAGACCTATGCTCAAGATACAATGAATAATGCATATGGTACAACCCTTCTGTCATTATCCTATTGATTCAACCTGATTTCGCTCTCTCACTCTGACTTGATAAGTTTCTGTTTTCATTTTCCACTTTCTACTCTCACTATTTATTCGAAAATTTACACACATTTTCCCCTGCTACCAAACCCTTGATTTTTCGTCGGTAATCTCTCCACCCCTTTGCATTTTCTCCTCATTGGGTCATTAAAAATTTCATCTTTTTTGATTATATATCACTGCACGAATCGGTTTCCAACAATATTGTAGCCATTTGCTGCAATCTTATCATGTGCTGGTGGGGTTTATTTTAATTTGGAATCAAAAGGTTTTTTTTTTTTTTTTCATATATAATAAGTTGATGATTGAACAATGGTTATTGATCATGACAGTCTTTGCATTTATTTAACATTAAAGACTTCTTGAAATTCGTATTTCATCATCAGTCACACTCCTTCCTAGGGTTCATATATTTATATCATCTTTCTGTTTGCTTTCAGGGTTTTCAAGTTTTTGTTTTTTATAATGATTTAAAAAGTCTTTTTTAAAGTTTTTAAAGTTATGTGGCTGGTTTCTTTTATGTAATAATGTTTACTTTTTTTAAAGTATTTTTTTGAACATGTACAGTTGCTAATATGTTTTTAATTTTTTTTTTTTAATTTTCAGGGTGCTTGAGCTTGCTTGATTGTCATTAACAGCTGATTTGACTGAAGATTATTCCTAATTAATCAGGTATGGTTTTCCCATGGCTGTTTTCCGTATCTACATTGTATGTGGCTGGTTAAATTGTTTGAAAATTGGCTTGAAAAACACAAATTGTTGATGATTTACAGTTTCTTTTTTGTATTAATGAGAGGAATGAATGTATTTAAGTTACAAGGCAAAACTGATGTCATTATTCAGTTATGTTTTTATTGACATAGGACTAGCATAAACATCCTAGTATTTTGTTTACATTGTGTGGGCCCCATTGGTGAAAATATTAGTTTTTGCTGCCTATTCTTACTTAGATGTTTGCTAAGACGTATGAACACACGGGGCGTTCTTTGTTTGGTTTGCCGGTCTTAACAGAAATTCTAGGCTTGATGGCTAATACAGTTTCGATAAAGGGTTCGATTTGGTGGTTTGAACCGGTTTAAAAAATTTCAAATTTGCAAGATTTTTGAAAGATTTGTAGCTACTGCATATGTTTTAGTAATTTTTTCCAATTTTATTTTAATGTAAATGTATTGTTGTTCTCATTTCAATTGATAAACAGTATGGCCGCGCAAGGCCATCAAAACAAAACCGGTTCTCCAAAAGTGGAGGTTGGAGAGATTGACACTAGTTCACCAATCCGATCTGTCAAGGATGCCGTAAATCTTTTCGGTGAAGGTGCTTTTTCAGGTGAAAGAATCACCATCAAGAAAACAAAGGCTCGTTCTGCTGATGTAAGTAGTAGTTTTTTTTCTATTTTTTTTATTATTTTGTAATAAGGGGGCATGTCATCCGAACACTATTTAGCCTGTTTTATTACAGCTGATTGATTATCTCTCTCTCTATATATATATGCAAAAATACGGCTAATCTCTGTAACAATTTTTTGTTTATGAACGTAGAGGGTGTTGAAGGAAACGAAGTTCCATTTAGCACAAAAAGAGATCTACAAGTTAAAGGAACAGTTAAAGAGTGCTGAAACTACAAAAACCGGTGCACTAACTGAGCTCGAACAGGCTAAAAGAACAGTCGATGATCTGACAAAACAGCTCGAGGTTACTAACAAAGCAAAAGAGGCGGCAATGAAGGCCGCAATGAATCAAGCAAAGCAATTTGAAAGCGGAGTAACAAACATTAATGACGGATTAAAACAAGATTTGGAAAACACCAAACAACAGTATGCTGCTGTGTTTATAGAACTCGATGCTGCCAAACAAGAGTTAAGAAGAATCCGTCATGATCATGAGACAGCTATTAAAGAACAAAATGATGCTATAAAACAAGAAACAGAATCCGAGCTAATGAAAAATGTGAGTTTGGATCGAACTGGTGAGAATTCGAAGGAGATTATGTCAGTTCAAGAAACTAATGAGCAAGAACAAGAAAAGGCATTTGCGGAGAAAAACGTTCAAAAGTTGGCACATAAAGCTGCACTCAAAGAATCTGCAAAGAAATTACTTGCTTTACGGGAACAGGTCAACCCAGAAAAGTCAAAAGATCTTGGAACCGAAAGGTTAAAAAGGGAAATGGAAAATGCGAGGGCTTTAGATCTTGATTCTTTGAAAACTGTGACATTTGAGCTTGACGGTGCTAAAGATTCATTGCAGAAAGTGTTTGAAGAAGAAAGTTGGTTAAAGAAGTTGTTGGAATGTTTAAAGACTGAGCTTGAGAACATTAGGAAAGAGCACAAAGAATTTAAAGAGAAAGAAACCGAAACCGAATCTGTTGTGGGGAATCGGAATTCAAAGTTACCGGATGCTTCTGATGAAATGATGTTGACTTTTCAACAGATGATTTCGGAGAATGAAAATGCAAAACGGGAATCAGAAGAAATGAAGAAGAAAGCTGAAGAGTTGAAGAAAGAAGCAGAAGCCATGAGGGTTGCTTTGGAAGAAGCTGAAAGTACGCTTAAGATTGCTTTAACGGAAGCCGATGAAGCCAAAAAAGCCGAAATAAAGGTAATTTCAGAACGAACTGATGCTGCACATGCATCATCTTCAGAATCAGGATCTAAAATCGTGATTTCCCGAGAAGAATTTGAGGCGTTGAGTAGGAAAGTGAGAGAATCAGAGAAACTAGAAGCAACCCAAAAGGAGATTCTTGGTTTAAAGGCGGCAACAGAGACGGCAATGAAGCGTGCAGAGGCGGCGGAGACATGCAAGAAAGCGGCAGAAGGCGAGCTGAAAAGGTGGCGAGAGAGGGAACAGAAGAAGGCTGCAGAAGCAGTGGCACTCATACTTCAAGAAACACAAATGCAGCAAACACAGTCTTTACCGTCAACCCCAAATCACAAGCAGAGTTCATCCCCGAGACAAAAGATGAAGAAGGTTCTCATCAGCAATCTCAGCAGCATATTTCACAGGAAGAAATCACAAGTCGACGCTGGCTCGTCGCCTTCATATTTGCCCGGCGAGAAGCCTGTCTAAACTATAGTATTTATGTGTGGTTGGTTGGTTTGTACAGTATATATGTCCAACCAAATCTGAGTTTATTTTCTTAAATAACCCGAAAATGACACCCAAATGACTGAAACTTTTCGTAACTCCGGGATCATTAGATTATGATATTACATATTATAATAAGTTTTGATACGCGATGTTAAACCTTTTCGTTTTAAGATTCGTAATCCTATATAAACAACTAACAACGAGAATGTCATTGCGTTTAACGAGAATGTCATCGCGTTTTAACCGAATTCGGGCAAACATCACTAGAATTTAGAGAAAGCATTCAAGTTCAATAAATCTTTAAAATCAACCATTGAACTATATAATCACTAGGTTAGAACCCCGTGTATTACACGGGTTTAATAAATGTAATTTTATATAGTAAATAAAAAACAATATATTTTAAAAAACCCCTTTTATTACACGTGTTGAGTAAATATAATTTTATATATTAAATAATAAAAAAAATTATATTTTTAAGAACCTCGTGTATTGTGCGGTTTGAATAAATGTAATTTTATGTACCAAATAATAAAAAAGTTATATTTAAAAAAAACCTGTGTATTCACGGGTGGAAGAAATGTAATTTTATATACTAAATAATAAAAAAAGTTATATTTTAAAAAAACTCTGTATATTGTACGGGTTGAATAAATCTAATTTTCTATAGCAAATAATAAAAAAAAGTTATATCTTTAAAAACTCTGTGTAATACACGGGTTTATTTATTGTTAAAAAAATCTTTCTAAATCAAAATGGATTTTTTTATTATTTTTATCCATTAGTTTTTTTTAAATATAATTTTCTTATTATTTGGTATATAAAATTATATTTATTCAAGCCGTGTAATACACGAGGGTTTTTAAAGATATAACTTTTTTTATTATTTGGTAAACAATATTACATTTAATTAACCCATGTAATACACATGGTTTTAAAGATATAACTTTTTTTTATTATTTGGTACTAGTATTAAGCCTCTGTGTTGCAGCGGTTATCGTAAAACTGTGTCAAGTCAGCGACCATCAACACTGGAAAAGCTCGTAAAAACAAAATAAATAACACCGAAAAACATAACATCGAGCGAAAAGCAGACGCAAAATCTTTGAATCACGAACGCTTGTTGCAGAGAAACTAAACCGAAACGCAAAACATAGAAAAAAATAAATAAGTCAATCCAGGACCCGTGCGTTGGACAAACTTGTCAAACAGAGAAAAATAGATGTGTTGCGACTGGCCATTCAAACGAGAAAAAATATATGAAAAAATGTTGAACCCCACACGTATGTTCGGTGCGGTAACTCACAAAATTTAGAAGGAAACGAAAAACTTGGGAAAGATAAAAAGTGGTGAACCAATATTGAAAATAAAAAAAGAGTCGGGATTAAATTGCAAAAGATGAAAAACTTTGGGTTAAAAGTAAAAAAACAAAGGGTCTAAATTGCAAAACTAAAGTTATTTATTAATATTAGATAAAGATAAGGATAAAAATAATGATATCTATATATTAGTTATTAATATAATATTAATATTAAAAGAAATTTATTAAATAAATATGAATAAAATTTATGAGGTTGAAGGAGAAAATGTCATGTGGCATTATTTGTAGTCTTTTATTATAAGTTAGATATAAGATTACATTTATTTAACCCGTACAATATGGTTCCTATATATATAACTTTTTATTATTTGATATATAAAATTGCATCAAATCTACCCGTGCAATAAAGTAGGTTTTTAAAGATATATTTTTTATTATTTAGTATATAAAATTTATTTATTCAACTCGTGTAATACACGTGGTTATAACCTAGTTATTATTTATTTATATTAAATATAAAATTGAAAATCTATCAACATCTAATTTGTTTTTTTTCTTTGGGGTCGGTTTCGATTCTTTCACAATACTATCGAATACCGAATATATGTGGCAAAATATCCGATATTATTTTTGTATATAAGATTTATATTAATGCAATTAATATTTAATAAATATGTGGCAAAAGAGGTTATCCGATATTATTTTTGTATATAAGATTTATATTAATGCTATTAATATTTAATAAATATGTGGCAAAAGAGGTTATCCGATTGTATATAAGATTTATATTAATGCAATTAATATTTAATAAATATGTATTAAGGATACTCTAGAATAATGACAAGTGTCCCTTCATTTAATACACGTGGTTATAACCTAGTTATTATTTATTTATATTAAATATAAAATTGAAAATCTATCAACATCTAATTTGTTTTTTTCTTTGGGGTCGGTTTCGATTCTTTCACAATACTGTCGAATACCGAATATATGTGGCAAAATATCCGATATTATTTTTGTATATAAGATTTATATTAATGCAATTAATATTTAATAAATATGTGGCAAAAGAGGTTATCCGATATTATTTTTGTATATAAGATTTATATTAATGCAATTAATATTTAATAAATATGTGGCAAAAGAGGTTATCCGATTGTATATAAGATTTATATTAATGCAATTAATATTTAATAAATATGTATTAAGGATACTCTAGAATAATGACAAGTGTCCCTTCATTGGTTTCTTTTATTATATAGTATAGATTCCAATTATTGAAACAAAAAAAAAATGTTTTTAAACATTAAAACTAAGGCTGTAAACGAACTGAATTTTTGAAACGTTTGGCGTGAAGTTCGTTTATGTTCGTTCGTTTAGTTAATGAATGAACACGTACAAGATGTTTTTCATAGATTTACTAAATGAACGAACACAAATAAAGGTCTTGTTCGTTCGAATGTGTTTGTGAACGTTCGGTAATATGTTCGTTTATGTCTGTTCATGTACGCTCGTTTACATTCGTTTGTTTATATTAATTTGTTAAAAGTTTTTAATGTTTTTTTAATATTTCACCTTCCCTCTTACGTTTTGTATTATTCCCCCATAAACATTAGTTTATAATTATACTAGGTTATAACCCCGTGTATTACACGGGTCGAATAAATTAATTTTATATACTAAATAATAAAACAATATATCTTTAAAAACCTCATTTATTGCATGGGTTGAATAAATATAATTTTATATATTAAATAATAGAAAGTTATATCTATAAGAACCATGCTGTACGGGTTGAATAAATATAATTTTATATACCAAATAAAAAAGTTATATCTTTAAAACCACGTGTATTACATGGGTTGAATAAATGTAATATTGTTTACCAAATAATAAAATATACATCTTTAAAAAACCTCATTTATTACACTGGTTGAATAAATATAATTTTATATACCAAACAATAAAAAGTTACATCTTTAAAAATATGTGTATTACACGGGTTGAATAAATGTAATTTTCTATGCTAAATAATAAAAAAATGTATATCCTTAAAAAAACCCAGTGTATTGTACGAATTGAATAAGTCTAATTTTATATATCAAATAATAAGAAGTTAGACCTTAAAAAACCTCATGTATTACATGAGTCTAATAAATGTAATTTTGTATAGTAAATAATAAAAAATATATATATATCTTTAAAAAACCACGTGTATTACACGGGTTTAATAAATCTAATTTTATATACCAATAATATTTTATTAGAAAAATAGAAGAATGGTATTCGAAATTTAAAGTAGGATGAAATTTAATATCAGCTCATTATTCATTTATTTAATTAATATAAGATAGGTTTGGAAGTGAGGCGAGAAAATCATAAAATAAATGCTTACAACGAATTATAGGTGTCACACATTAATGTTTTATTATATAGTATAGTATAGATATATATTTAGATTGATATAAATAGATTATTCTATTGTAGTAAAATTTGTTAACGAAGTCTCAATAAATTTAACCCTTTATTTAAAACTTGTAAATGTATAAATGATAAATAATATTAGGTAATTTTATTTTAAGTTTCATAAAATCTATTTGATACCAAACTAAACAAAACGTTCAAATATGTAGTTAATATCAAGAGTATATTACGATTTTGGCCCTGTGGTTATATCATTTTTACCCCTTTAGCCAAAAAATGAATCTTTTAACATCTGGACCCCTAACATCTTTTTTTCTAACCCTTTTGGCCCCTAACACTAACCCCATCCATTTACTTTTAGGGGCAAAAAGGGTTAAAAAAAGACGTTGGGGGTCCAAAAGGGTTAGAAAAAAAGACGTTGAGGGCTCAGATGTTAAAAAATTCCTTTTTGGGTTAAAAGGGTAAAAGTGATATAACCACAGGGGCCAAAATCGTAATTTACTCTAATATCAAAATAGATAATTAAGTTTGAATTTGAAGTAAATAGATAAATATAAAAGTAATAATTAAACTAAATAATATTTAGTAGGAGGGTTATTTATAATTAATTAAAAGAGATTAAACTAAAATAATAATTATCTATAAGAAATGGCCTAATAGTTTATTATAGTAGTTAGATTTAAAAAATAGTAAAAATGTAAACCCTTGTCCTTAAAATGCTTTCTTTTATTATAGTAGTTAGATTTAAAAAATAGTAAAAATGTAAACCCTTGTCTTAACTTATGTTCGTTTGTGTTTATTTGTGTTCGTGACCAGTGTTCACGAACAACTCGCGAACAACTTAAATTTCTTAACAAACGAACATAAACATAAACTTTTGTTTGAAATATGTTCGCGAACACCTGCATTTCCTTAACGAATGAACATGAACATGGGCTCATTCGGTTCGTTTACAGCCTTATTTATAAAGGGAAAAGT
This sequence comes from Helianthus tuberosus, assembly GCA_030545235.1. NCBI lineage: Eukaryota > Viridiplantae > Streptophyta > Magnoliopsida > Asterales > Asteraceae > Helianthus > Helianthus tuberosus. The sequence continues at coordinate 52,776,926 of CM060364.1, forward strand.
ACTCTAGTGAAATTCAATCAAATGTTTTTTTTTTTTGCTATTTTTTTTCTTTTTTACTTTACCTTTTAGCATAGACACTTACACCCGCTTAACGTTTTAAAAGTTTTGTAAATGTTATTCTGGCCCACTCGAGTTTTACATATTTATTTTTATTGTCACACCCCGATATTTCCACATATTACCGGTGGGCCCGGCGGGAAGTATCGTGACGTAGTTGATATCATCATTGTCAATGCACACAATATAATAGCACAACTGAAGGCTTAGTGTACAAACCATAATGTCTGAGTGTTCGACGAAAGAATTTACAGACTGGGTTGTAATAAGATCCACAGGCGGATCATAAATAAAATACAAGAAACGGAAAATAACAGACTCCAGGTATCTAGGGATTTGCAAGATCCTCTTATATGACACCTAGTAGCTCCAACCTATTTACGAGAAGTACCTGTCAATCAATCTTTAGAAAATACGTTAGTTTACACTGGTAAATACAATTAACTGACTCATTTGAAAAGTATTTATGAAAATTGATTTAGGTGCACAAGGCACAAATCATTTATAACTTGGGGCAATTATTTAAAGATAATCTTGTATACAGATTTATATGTTTGTCATACAATTGGGGCCGGTTGGAAGCCGGTCATGATTAACCGACTCACCACTTATAGAACCCACAAAGGAGTTATCCCCAACGTGTGGGTTTATATTTTTAGCATTTGCATCTGTCAGGTGTATGCCTACGCCCCGTGCATAGGTCGTGGCCATTTTCAAATGAAATGAGCTGAGGATATCCAGGACACGGTCGAATTAACCCCGCAATGTTTATGTTATCAAACAAGACATATTAAAACGGGTTATGTAATTTATTAATCACAATCCGATTAAATGATTTCATACCCGACCAAGTGGTATTATTATAATACCATATCCCAAGCCCGTATAAGGGAAAATAAGTTAAAAGTATTTACCTGAGCTAAATGTGAAAAGTAACTCAGCCGTAAAATCCTAAAGCTTTATGATGATACCTTCTATTGGATGCTACTTAATCTGTATAGAATGTTTAATAACCTATTAGGATGCTAACGGGTCTTTAATTAAGTCAAAGACTCAGACCGGCTAGCTAGGGAGAAACTTTACGGTTCTTAACGTTAGATTAAGCGGAGACCGGAATAGAATGTGGTTTAGACCCGACAAGCTTGGATACTTGTATAATATGGGTATACTAAACACATTCTGGAATTTGAGGATTTAATGATAAGGTTAAACCCGTTTCGGCTATTTTACGTAAACCAGTCACATAAACCGATCCGAACGCATAAATGCGTAACGGGTAACCAAATGAATTATATACAGGTCTTATTTGTTATTATGCTTAAAATATGTTAATACATCAGTAGGATGTTAACATATATGCCCAAAAAGTAATTAAAACCAATTTAAGTCCCGTAAGGGCATTCTGGTCATTTTAGTAATTATAAAAGAGATTTTATAACAAACTGAAGTTCTAGTCTTTGGTAATCAGTAAAAATATTTATTTTATCTCATTACATCAGTAAGATACTACATATATGTGAGGTTTACCATTTATGGCTAAACTATGCCACGAAAGGGCATTTTGGTCATTTCACATATGTTTTTAAGGACATTTTTGGAAATGTGAGTTTATAACTTTTATCTACTGTAATAATATTGAAATTTGTTTAAAAATTCAGTAGGTAACAAGTCTTAGATGTTAAATATGGTTTTAAACCATACTTTGCACCTAAATAGTGTAAAACTCGCTAATTGACGATAATCAAGATGTTTATGTAAAGCTAAGATTTTGATAAGTTTTAAATGCTCAAAATAATTTATTTAATGTATAAAATCAGTAGGAAAAGGTTTGGCATTCAAATCATTTGTTAATCTCATTTTATGCATAAAAAGGGTATTATCGTCATTTACCGAATTACACAAGAACTCTATGATTTAAACAGATTATAATCTGAACAAAAATTTTAATATTCCTTAAAAATAATATCTTAACAGTAGGTAATGAGTTTTGATTCAAAATCCAGGTTTAAACATGTCTTATGCAAGATATCGCAATTTAATTAACAAAAAGCTTTTAATTACGATATCGAGCATAACTCCTATTTGAGACCAATAACTGATGTCAAATTTTCGGGACAGGCTTATATATCAGTAGCAAAGGTTTTTGTCCTCTCACATTTCTAAAAATCTCATTTATGTGTAAAAAGGGCATTTACGGCATTTATAAGCATATTAACAAACAAGAGCATATAATTCAAACCAATAAGGACCAAGCAATATAACTCCAGAAGGTTACACTACTATATAATATGGTCCTAATGGAAGCTTAAAACATGGAAGAATTTAGCTTAAACGGGTCAGAACTGAAAGTCAAAGCAAAAGTCAAGTTTTTGCGACTTTCGGTTATAAACTGACCTTAGACTGATAATTGTTGGGTTAGACCTGGTTAAACATGTTCTAATACTAATTACCACGTCATTAGAATATTAAAATAAAATTTAGAACCTCTGTTTTATTAGTTTAAATTATTTTTAAAGTTTCTGTCCAGTTTGACTTTTTGACTAACTAGTTTGACCCGACAATTAACTAGTCAAACGAATAAATTAGGAGTTGCCCTTTTAAGGGTTAATCACCTACCTTAATATGGTTCCATAACCACTTTCGTTTCGATCAGTGGTTGGACCAATTATGATTAAACCGAAAGTCAAAGCTTAATTACGATATGTTTGACTTTTCGGTTTTTAAGCTAATTAAAAGGACTAAGCAGGGATTAAAACTCTTACTTAGGGTCCTTGCTATCTTTTCTACACTTGACAATCTTCACCTAATGCTTGCAAACTCCAGAAGTGTGTTTTTTTGAGAGTTGTTGCAAATGTGAGCAAATGAACAAAGAACTAGAGCTCCTTATATACAAGATTGCCAAGTCCCTAGATGATTACAGCTGTTTTGGATGATCCTAGGCTCACCCCAGGTGTCCTAGTGGTAATATAAATCCGTCCAACAGCCCTTGGTATCGATTTGAATGAGGTTAAGGTGCTGTTTGTTTTTGCTTATAACATCTACAAAATGCTTATGTCTGCAGGCGGGCAGACATAAGATGTTGAAGACTGTTTGTTTTTTTTTTTAAAAAAGATCTACAAATAGCTTATTTCATCTTAAAAAAAAAGCTTAGAATCTTTGCTTCAAACATCTTCACAAAACCCATCACCACCAAACATCTTCTCCCCTGCCACCACCACCTCCGCCACCACCACCGCACCACCACCGCACCACCTCCGCCACCACCTCCACCACCACCATCGTCAAAACCCACCACCACCAAACCCATCACCACCAAACCCATCTGTGAGAGAGAGCGTAGAGAGAGAGACCTGTAGAGAGAGAGAGACCTGTAGAGAGAGAGACCTGTAGAGAGAGAGAGCGTCCTGTAGAGACCTGTAGAGAGAGAGAGAGACCTGTAGAGAGAGAGAGAGCGTAGAGAGAGAGACCTGTAGAGAGAGAAAGCGTCGGTTGGTGGCCGGCTGGTCACCTTCGAACGCCATCAAACGCCGCCACCACTGTTGCGTGTCGCTTCTGCTGCATCATCACCATCAAACGCCGCCACCACTGTTGGTGGCCGGCTGGTCACCTTCGAGCGAGGGAGAGCGAGATCGAGTGGGTGATGGCGGAGGTGGTGCGATGGTGGTGGCAGAGGTGGTGCGGTGGTGGTTGTAGAGAGAGAGAGAGAGTTTCTAGAGAGAGAGAGAGGAGAGAGAGAGCTTCTAGAGAGAGAGAGCAGAGAGAGAGCTTGGGTGTGTTTTGTGTGGTTGAAATTGTTTATGAAGAAAAAAAAAAAAAAAACAAACCCTCTTCTCCTTGCAGACTGCAGACATTTGGGCCACATCTTCTCTTGCAGATGCCTGCAGATGTGGTTCGCAGACTACAGACATTTTACATCTGAAAAAACAAACAGCACCTAAGTCGGTTCTGCAGCTGAAACTTGCACCTGTCCCATTTTTTCTGCGCTGGGCACTTCTACACGGCCCGCGTAGGATTAGTAAGGGGCTTACGCGCCCGGCGTAGACCAGCTGTTCAGGTTAAAAATGTTTCAAAACTGGCAGATTCAGTCCCTGGTCGTTTTAAACCTTATTTAACCTCATTTTTGACATATAAGGCCCTTGTAGTTAATTTGTAGAGGCTCAAGGAAGTATAATCAAACTCCGTTAGGCCCGGTTTCGTTAAATATCACCTTAAACACAAGTTTCACTACATTGACACTTTTCACCCAAAGTCTTGAAAACTTGCTTAACGATCTCGAAACCACTTGAAATTTATACCACTTATTCTTGAGAGTATATTTGAATATTTTGAAGCCTCGGGTTCGTTAAAAGGTCACTCAGAGGTAAGAATTTAACATGTTGACACGTTTAACCCTTGTAATTTATAATCTTCCGATTATTTTCATGAACGGCTTCTTATATCCAATTAATCACTCGTTTAAGAATATATTCTTCATGTATGGTCATTCAGAGGCACAAGTTTGGCATGTTGACACTTTTAGTCCCCGTGGTTTCATATTTTCATCGTTTGGCAACTTTAGTCCTTCGAACTCAATCTTTCACATAACTAGAGTTTAGGACACGTGTCTTTACACAATTGGACACATTTTTACGTGGTGTTACATTTATGTACGTGGTAAAATATAATAGTTGGTCTACGTTTTCAGTAGGCGGTAAAAGTTCGAGTTACTTTACATTTCGGTGTCGCCGCAACGCACGATACCATTATTTAACTTAAAAACACTATTTTCTTGTGTGCTTATTTTTAAGTACTTTTCGTATAAATCAAACATGATTTACATTTCGATGTAAATTTTTCTCAGTAATGAGTCAGGTCCAATATTACAAGTTTTCGTGCTTATTTCTATGTGTGATTTCAGTTAGTCTACGTTTTTACATAAATTTTGTTGAGAAACAAGTCAGGTCGTTTTCTGACTGTATGAATTCGGACTACTTTAAGTTTCAACACTGTCGCCGTGACGTGTGACTGGGTTAAAATACTAGTTAATCATCATCATAGGAATAGAGAGTCTGCTTCCAGCGAGACCCCCGACTCGATAGTAGTTTTGCATCAAGCCTTGGACATAAGGCACATAACACTCATCAATTAAGACAAATGCCGATTAGTGAATGTACTCCCTTGTCTTTCGGCTATCAACGCCACCACATGATGCATGATTAACCATCCCACTCTTTTAACGTTATTTTTACGAAACTAATAAAATAACGTTAAAATTAGTGCACTTTCACTTTTGTCCCCCAAGCGTCCACACATATACACATTATATGAGGATACCGAAATCAGTGAGTTACTAGTTAAACATTTAACAAGATATTTAAAGCACAGTGAACTAGTGAAGACTGAAGACAACATAAATAATAATAAAACACGGAGTCATTTTCTTTGGGGAATTTCATCGAACACCTTGATGGCAAGTAACAGAGACGAGCCCCTAACGTTCCTGAACGCATCAACATCATCTTCCTTAGGTGAAGGAGACAGTTCTCAGATCGGCAGCGCTTCTGGAAGCTTCCAGAACGAAGGTTTTCTCGGCGGCTTTGACGGCGGCGATGAAGACTTCGGATTCTCTCGATCTGACTTCAAACAAAGTCCACTCGTAGGAACCGTCAAATACTACCAACGACACGTGTTCTTATGCTACAAGAAACCGCAAGTGTGGCCTCCTCGTATCGAAGCCGCTGAGTTTGATCGGTTGCCGAGGTTGTTGTCGGCTGCACTTTCGTCTAGAAAGAGTGAATTGAAGCGGCAGGTTGGTTTCTAGGGTTTGTTATTTGTGTATTTTAGGGTTTCTAGGGTTTTAGAGCATGTTAATTATGTGTTTCTTGCTTACTGATGACTGATTATTATTTGGTCAAACATTGTTTGAAGACTCGGTTGACTATATGCGAGGGGCATGATGGAACTGAAACTTCAAATGGAGATGTGTTGATCTTTCCAGACATGATCAGATACAGGTGATTAAACATAACATAAACTTATACTGTTATCGCGTTATGTGTGATTAATGATCGGTTTTGACGGTTGGATAACAATGCAGGAGGTTGACTCATTTTGATGTTGACACATTTGTGGAAGAAGTTCTTGTAAAAGATGGTGAATGGCTTCCTGGAAGTCCTGAGCCGCTTAGTGGATCGTATATATTTGTGTGTGCTCATGGTGCGAGGGATAAACGATGTGGCGTTTGTGGGCCTGCGCTCGTTTCTAGATTTAAGGATGAGATAGAGTTGCGTGGGTATCAAAGTAAAGTGTTTGTTCGTCCGTGTTCGCATATTGGTGGCCATAAGTATGCTGGAAATGTGATCATATTTGGGTCGAGTAACTGTCAGAAAGTCACGGGTCATTGGTAAAGTTTCTGTTTGCTCGTGCTCACACGCACTCAGTTTAAAATGTAATGGGTTATAATATTTTTACAGGTATGGATATGTTATGCCTGATGATGTACCCGTGTTGTTTGACCAACACATTGAGAAAGGTGAAATTGTAGACCGCCTTTGGAGGTAATTATGTTCTGTTTCAGTGTGTTTTGGAGTTACGATTAGAATTAGTTATAGTTAGGCTGATAGCAATTTTAGTAGTAATCATTCAATTGTGTACTATACATATGAACATGGGTAAATAGACAAAGAAATGTGATGACCATGTGAAGCGATACATATCTGGATTGCTGTTTTTTGTACTTTCTGTAGTTGGGTATAGATAGACAAACTGATGCATTTCAAGTGACAGATCGATCTTTTTATTGATTAAAATCATCGATGATTGTTAAAAGAGTTTATTTTCTCTAGGGGGCAAATGGGGTTATCAGAAGAAGACCAAATGAAAGCTCAAGAACAAAGGGTTATAGCAAATGGTGATGACAACATGGAAAGAAGCATAGAAGATGAATCACAGGCGGCGGATGGCAGTTGTTGTCAGGCAAATGGTGGTTCCGCCTGTTGTCGGGTTTCAAACCCGCCTGAAAATGCAGTGAATTTCAATTTGGAATCGAAGATTAACGGTGAAAAGAAAAAGGGTATCAAGAATCAGATTTCTATCAATATCGGTAACAAAGGTGCATCTACACCACACAAAGTTGTCACCATGCCAACATGGCTCGAGACGTGGGAGAGAGAAGATGTGTATGCAGCTCTGGCTCTTATTGGTGCTGCAGTTTCGGTTGCAGTTGCCTATAACTGCTACAGACAGTTGGGTTAATTGCTTATTGCACCTTGTAATTTTGTTTTATGAAATGCTATCAGGACTCAGGTGTTTTGTTCCTGATTCCTTTGCTTGCTTGTGTCTTTTGCAATTTGAATAAACCTACTTGATCTGCGTGTATTAGAGCTTCAGTTTTGAACCATTAACATGGACCATTATTATTTTGCTATGCAGTTAATGCGATAAGAAAAATCAGATATCGGTTATCGCGATGGGATATCGGTAATTTTAATATCATGCTGAAATATATAGCAATTTAACACTAACAATTCAGTATATTCTCAAAACACTAACAATTGTAGCAAGTAGAAACCGATTAAGACATAAAACCCTAATATTCAACACTAACAATTAAGACTAAAAACACTAATAGCAGCAATAAGAAGAAAGACGAATAAAGATGAATAGTAAAACTAAGAAGAAAGGTACTCATATCAGGAAAATGGGTGATATATCGGTCCAATATCGCCGATAATAGTGGTACCGATATTTTGCAGCAATATCTCACCAGGGGACCGATAACCAATATAGGCGATATTAACTGCATAGTTATTTTGTTATATATGGGGTCACTAAACTAATTTTGAGTAAAGAACTACGAGAATCGCATAATACATCCGTACGACGGGTTTTGTTGAACATCTCTACAAATATATAAACAAGTATATAGCAGCGATACATTCCAGAAGTAAGCAATTGAGATGGTAAATGTTGATACTTTATTGTGCTTCATTGTTCAATACTTCTGATATCAAAAAGACTATTTTCCTGTTTCGAACGCGACAGGTTTATAGTACTATAAATCGAAGTTACAAAATATCTGAATAGTTATCGTATATGTAAGGCGCGCATCAGCTTCTACGCATTCGTTTCCTTTTGATGTTCATATCCATTGGTCTTGACTTCATTTTGTTCCTCAGTAAACTGATTTTGGTTCTCCAGTTTATGGAACTCGGTTTCTATAGTTCGGACGATTTTACAGCCGGTAGGGTTGGGTTCAGGGAAACCCACATGAAATGATGATTGTTTGAGCGGGGCTCGAGGCTTAATGCCTGCAGCTTGCTGATTTATGTAATTGTAGAGCTGCCGGTGAAACCCGTGGTCCAGTGAGAAACAACAATCTTCATCCGTTGAGTTTCTAGAATAACGTGATGAACCGGACCCTTGTCTTCTACAAAAATGGGGTAGAGATTCGTAATCCATTATCTGTCCAGAACATATAAATGTAGATCGTGTTAAAACATTCCATAATTTACGGGTATCAAACCCATACCCTCTATCAAACACGATCAAACACGTATCCTCAAACAAAAACACCCCTGTGTTACCTTCAACAAGTCATCTTTACCGCAGCCTGAAAGCACCTGAACCTTTTTTCTTGTTCTTTCTTGCAGTAGAGGTTTCACAACCTGCAAAGATTCATAAGGTAACGTATACATAAAGAAACACGAAATCTTTATCGATGGTGAAGAGAAATGGCTAACCTTCCAACATGCAGAAAAAACATATGGGGCGTTGACAATATAATAAGTGTCGGTTTTCTCTGGGTAGTTCAGGTCATCAATGCTAGATATAACTGTCAATAACTACAACAAATTTCAAACTAAGATGTATCACTTTCATGGCGGTTGTTTCAGTCGCTAATACTGGTTCAATAGACAACAAAATCTTACCTTGATTTGATTGAGATGTGATAGTTTGAGTCCAGTCATATCAAGAACTTTGACACATGTGCTTATGTGTCGCTCAAACTTTTTTGTTGCAGATGGCTAGAATAAAAAAAAGAGAGTTAGCTTATATTTATGTGGTTGCAACTTGCAACTATTATCAAACTTTGAACTTACCAATATTACACGGTCTCTGTATTCATTTATCTGGATGTGCGATTGAACATAGTAATGAATCTATAATATACACACCAAGAAATATCATATGATCAATCTAAAATCAGATTAGTAATCACTTAACCAAAAACTAAAAACAAACACACATCATAAATTCAAGAATACTGATCCCGAAAACTTTACTTACGGATGCTTTGTCATATGTGCTGTGCCCGACACCAACAGCAATAACCGGTCGCCCCTAAATAGTTTCAAAAGAAACCAAAAGGATCAGTTGAGATCACATTGATGTCTTTAGATCTAGAGCTCACATAATGGACTCAATGTAAACACATAGTAGATTAGTATCAGATGCAGACATACATCTTTTGTGTAACCCGACATCCCTATAAGCTGCGAGTCCCTCACCGATCTATAAAACTCTGCAGGAATTATAGGTTTCTGCACATTAAAACAGAAAGTTAGCCATGAAAACAACATTAGAACAAGTAAAATCCTGTGAACAAAACTCACCGATAATATTTTGTCGATCTCGTTTTCAGTTCTCCATTTTAGACAATCAACAAGCTGAAAAGAGAAGATGCATCAGCAGTCATCTAATGCGATAATGGGTTTCAAGTTTCAACCTGAATGAGTTTGATATAACCATGCTATGTGCTTTGGAGATGTTTCCGTCTCGCGCTTTAAGAAACCGGATCATAGTCTCGGTTGGATATCCTTGATGCAAATTCTGGAAAAATCAATTAAATATCCCCTATTAACACTCATTCAACACCATGATTACGAAACGAATCGAGCTACAACTAGCAGACATTACATCAAACACTTGGTGTCCCAAACATACCCCAAGCAAATTTAACATTTAAATTTGACTTCAGATTTGAAATTAATGGATTTAGATCAAGAAATCAAGTGGAAATCAAAAGGGGATCTAATCATCTCAGTTCAGATCAACAAATCTAACATAAAGACAATAGAAATCAAACCTCAAATGTGATCTTGAGTGGCTCATTAGCTGCAACAACAAATATGAACAAAATATTTAAAAAAATTGAAAAAAAAAATACTAAATCAAAAACAAAAACTAGGGTTTTTGAAAAAGAAACACTGACATGCTTCCATTAGATTCTGGAGCTGCTGGATCATATCTTGGGTTATGATCACCATTTTCTTGGAGATTAATCTTGATGTTAAAAATCAAAACTTTATTATTAAAACTGCAAATTTGATAAATTTAATCTACCCTCCATCAACCCAGATGATGATGGGGGTGTGAGTATGAAGATTGAAGAGGTAGTTGACATGCGTTTGCACTTATACTTATGGAATTAATGGCGGAAAAATCAAGCTTTTTTAAATTTTCTTTTAACAAGATTTTATTTAAGATGTCTTTTTCTATTCTGTCTTTTAATTTATTTTTTGTCTAAAAACGGAATAGGTACAATTAATGGTAATGAATTTTGATTTTTTTTTAACGGCTAACAGAATCAATCCAAAGCATTCTTGGGACACCCACTGGACATTGTCCATCAAAGTTTAAAAATTAAGAAAACAAAGGTTTAACTTTGTATAAGTTTATTACTAATATATATTTTTTAGTTTATTCACTAAATCTAGTTTTGTTATATCGTAAAGTTGATAAGCTTGTAAAAAGATAATTTTGGTATATTAAAGTAGTCTTTAAATTTCTCTAAAATACCGTACAAATAATGGTGAACGAATTTTGACTTAATGGTTGTATTACTATTATCTATTTGTCCATCAAACTTATAAAATTAACAAAAAAAAGTTGAACTTTGTATAAATTTGTATTTTTTTGTTATAATAGATAATACAATCTAATTTTTGTTATATAAAGTGTCTAGGCTTGTAAAAGATATGTTAGAAAACTGGTACTGATAAGAACTGCAAAATAATATGAAACAGAAACAAAGAAATAGTTAACGAGAACCGGGCTTGTGTTTGACACAATTCCCTTAAACAGATTCGTCGTCTGTTCCCAGGGTACGCCGGTTGAAAGCAGCAACAGCGCACTGCCGGACTTGAACACTTGCCTGAAAAGAAAAAGGAGAATGTTGTAGAGAGATCGAGAGAAGAGATGATTTCTGGTGTGTCTCAACTGAGCAGCTTACATTAGGGATGAGCAAAGGGTATAAAATACCGTCCCGATCCCGATCCCATCCCGATCCCGAAATCCCGATCCCGGTCCGTTTTCGGTACCGGAAACGGTATCCACTTTTGTGATTTTTCGGTATCGGTACGGTAAGGTATCGGTAAAATACTGACTTTTACCCTTAAAATACCGATACCGTACCGATACCGTCCCGAACCGACGTATTTCGGTACCGGTATCGGTACCAAGTTTACACAAAATTCGGGATCGGTATTGGTCGGGATCGGGACGGTATCGGTATTTGTTCATCCCTATCTTACATCTGGTTTTATAGTCACTAAACTATAACCGAAATCTGGCCCATTATTGCATGAGTTAAAACTGAATAATGGTCATCGTTGAGTCAGTTTCGAAACTGATAATCAAAACCAAAGACCAAATAATGATCATCATCAATGCGAATAATCATCTTAATTTCAGTTTTAAAACTCGTTAAAAAAACGGTTACAGTCTTGAGTGCAAAAACTCGCCTTGTGCGGGTCCGGGTTTTCGGAGATGCATTCGTGTCCACAGGACGCGCGGGCACACACGAGTACAACTAAATCCGGTTCCAATTTTTGCAACCCCCCCCCACAACTGCTCGAGGGACTTGTGGTAAAACATGTAATAAAGTGATATTTGTTAGGTAAATGTTTTACCTTATAAATACCCTTTTTCTTTGTCTCCACACCAATGTGGGACAAGTGTTTTACTATATGAGACTACCATTCACACAAACCCAAATTCCAACAACATAATTTGGTGTATTAACTATTAACGTAGTCTTTAAAATTGTCTAAAATACTGTACTTTTGCATTTTTTTTAAATAATGATTTATCACCTTTTATTGCATCTTATTTTGACCAAGAGGTTAGAAGTCATCTTTTTATTTTATTTTATTTTTCTTTTTGACCAAGAGGTTAGAAGTCATTATTTTATTTTTCTTAATTTACTTGCATTAGAGCATTCACATCCAAACCATCAAATTAATATATGAAATTAGTTTTATTGACTTTTTTAATATATGTTTTACTAGTTTAGCAAATTTAATATATAGTAATTAGATCGGATTGTACCAATAAGGTGGTGGTCCATTGACAAAGGCAAAACATTTAAAATACTTAGGTTGAGAAGGGGAAGGTATTGGGTTCAAGTCTCACAGGTGACTTGGGATTAAAATAATTAGCCGTTCAAAAAAGAGAATGGATTGTTTTTTGAACAAAACAAGAAAGTAAATTGTTTTTTATAATATTATTTTTTATAACTTGGATAAAGTTTGTTGTTATTTTTAGAACTAATTACGTTATATTTAAATGTAATAATGACAGTCAATTTGATCAATATTATACTAAATGAAATATTTATGAAAGACCGTAGCTTTTTTGCTTTGTACATATTGACAGACAAATAGGTTGTATACATTGCGATTTAAATCTTTTATAATTTATAATAGGTTAGGTGATTTGATTAAAACAAAACAAAACACATTAACTATGTTTGCATAAAAATAACATGTGTCTAAAAAACTAAGTTCGAAGATCGGTAAAACTAGCTGATTTTAAGTGAATCTATGGAAATCCTTGAAAATTAATAAAAGTTAGGTTAAATTAGATGAAAAAGCAATTATTTACCTTCTACAACAACCAGCTAATTGATTTTGAATTGAACCGGTCTGTAAGTCCCACATCTGTTGAGGAGAAGAACGAAGCCATACTTGAGCTGTACGACAACTAGATTTTCAGATTTCTTATAGTAAAAACTCAAAATACTAAGACATTCTTCAATGTTGCATGTTGAGCTCGCCCATGGTCGACATGGACCAGTCCGCTGGAAGGATTTCGCTGCAGTTGTGTGACAACAAGACACTCGTCGATATAGAAGGGCTTACAATGGCGACTTGGGTGGGGAGAGATGAGTTATTTTTTATATTATTCTTTAAATTTGATTTGAAGTACATTAATCTCATTTACACATTTAAAAACGTTGATTAAATTTGCTAAATGTAACATAAGATGTATTTTGATCGAGATTATCTAATTCTAATAAAAGAGTGTAAATAATGCCACATGGCATCTAATACTAAGAAAGGATTATAAATAATGCCACATGCATTTGCCCCTTTAATCTTACAATTTTTTTTAATTTAATAATTTATAAATATCACTTAGACTTATCTTAATCCCTATTATATTATAATGAATGTTTTCAAAAATTTCATCAAATCTCTTCTCCTAATATTCATATTATATATAAATATCTCCATTATAATACATATTATGAACATATACATATTTTTATTTGTTTTATTCGGATACTCAAAATATTTAAGATTTTCGCCATGAATAACAAAATATTCCAAATTAGTATAAACGATAAAAACAATTAATATAAATTATATTATTGCTAAGATTTTCGCCATGAATAACAAAATATTCCGAATTAGTATTAACGATAAAAACAATTAATATAAATTATATTATTGCAATTTATCTGTGTTAATTCACATGTTACTTTTTATTTAATAATATTAATATTAATGTTATTTTAGTTTCATAAATATTGTTATATATATATATATATATATATATATATATATATATATTTGCAACAATTCCATAAATAAGCTTCACATAACCCATGGATGAGTGTAACATAATTTTTTAAGGGTAACTTTGTTGAATAATAATTAAGTTTTAAAAGTGTTCCAATTAGCTAATTTAAGTTTCAAAGTGTTCCAATAAGGTAACTTAACATTCATTTTTCATTAAAATTAAGGATTTTTCATATATGTAACAACTTTCAATTTCAATAAGATTATATATTTATGAGCTTCTCATGGATCAATCACAATCTCAATTCACTTTTTTTTTCTTAATTCATGATCTTAAGATTTTTAGATTCTTTATCTATATAAATATATAATCTTATATATATATATATATAGGGAGGGGCTCATGCGAGAACCACTCTTATTGTGAGAACCTTGAGAACCAATGTGAACACAACCTAAAATAGCTAAAAAAACCTAAAAAAACCTAACCCCCACCCCCCCCCCACCCAAAAACCTAAACCCCCCACCCCCCCCCCCCCCAAAAAAAAACCTAACCCCCCCCCCCCCAAAAAAACCTAAACCCCCCCCCCCCCCCACCCCCAAGCTAAAAAAAACCTAAAAAAAACCTAACCCCCACCCCCCCCCCCCAAAAAAAAAAACCTAACCCCCCCCCAAAAAAAAAAACCTAAACCCCCCTCCTCCACCCCCCAAAAACCTAAACCCCCCCACCACCCCCCCCCCCCCCAAGCTAAAATGCTAAAAACTAAACCCCCAAAAAACCTAAAAAAATCTAAAAAAAATCCAAAAATTTTTTTTTGATTTTTTTAATATTTTTTAGGTTAAAATCGCTACTTTTCGAAACAAAAAAATAAATTTTTTTTTTTTTTTTTTGGTTCGAAAAGTAGCGATTTTAACCTAAAAAATATTAAAAAAATCAAAAAAAAAAATTTGTGTGATTTTTAGCTATATTTAGGCATTTTTGGTGTGTTCACATTGGTTCTCGCGGTTCTCGCAATAAGAGGTGGTTCTCGCATGATCTTCTCCCTATATATATATATATATATATATAGGGAGGGGCTCATGCGAGAACCACCCTTATTGTGAGAACCGCGAGAACCAATGTGAACACAACCTAAAATAGCTAAAAAAACCTAAAAAAAAACCTAACCCCCCACCCCCCCCCCAAGCTAAAAAAAACCTAAAAAAAACCTAACCCCACCCCCCCCCCCCAAAAAACCTAAACCCCCCTCCCCCACCCCCCAAAAACCTAAACCCCCCACCCCCCAAGCTAAAATGCTAAAAACTAAACCCCCAAAAAACCTAAAAAAATCTTAAAAAAATCTAAAAAAATAAAAAAAAAAATCCAAAATTTTTTTTTGATTTTTTTAATATTTTTAGGTTAAAATCGCTACTTTTCGAAGCAAAAAAAAATAAAATTTTTTTTAAAAAAAAAAAAGTTTAAATTTTTTTTTTTTTTTTTTGGTTCGAAAAGTAGCGATTTTAACCTAAAAAATATTAAAAAATCAAAAAAAAAAATTTGTGTGATTTTTAGGCATTTTTGGTGTGTTCACATTGGTTCTCGCGGTTCTCACAATAAGAGGTGGTTCTCGCATGATCTTCTCCCTATATATATATATATATATATATATATATATATAGGGGATGGTTCAAATGAAAACCACTTTTATTGTGAAAACTCGAAAACTAACTAAAAAAAGCCTAAAAAAACACCAAAATTTTTTTTTCAATTTTTTTATATAAATTTTTTTTTGTATTTACACATGTGTAGTATTACACATATGCACTACAATTTTTTTTTTTGAATTTTTTTATATACTAAAAGTGGCGAAAATTGGTATGCAAAAAAATATTTGGTATGTTTTTTTGGCTTTTTTAATTAGTTTTCGAGTTTTCACAATAAATAGTGGTTTTCATTTGAACCTTCTCCTATATATATATATATATATATATATATGTATTTGTCATCATAATTAAATGTATATCTTATGAATTCTAATTTTCGTAAGATTATCCAATCATGTAACAAGATTAATCAAAAGTAATATTTATTTAGAGGTCTAAAACACTTTTATATAGGAAATTTCTTTTACTTCTTATGTTTACGGTTAATCGTCTTAGAATTATTAACAGTCTAGAATTTCATAGAATTAGCATGGTAATATATTTATAGATTTAAATATGTAATTTAAATCAGTATAGTTTGAAGTATGTCATAAAAATAATTTACTTATGTAAAATTTTGTGCATCTTATTATAAAATTACATAATTCTATCTTTGAATCCGTGTATTACATAGGGTCTATAATCTAGTTATTATTATCTATACTATATTATAACGTATGAGGGAGGGGTATTTTAAGATACCTAAAAAATAAGAACTTTTTTCCCCCACTATATTTATAGAAAGACCCATAAAATGAGGGTAGTTTAGTCTTTTAAACACTATTTATTTTTTAGCCCCTAAACTTATTACACTTAAATCCCTAAGGTTTTAACAAAATTGTAGATAAATTAGTTACAATTCACCCATCCACAACAAACTCATAATTTTTTTACGTATTCTTGACATATCTTATAAACTATACTGTTTAAAAAAAAATCCAAAGATAGCATGACGACCTACACATTTTTGTCGACGTTTCGATAGTTGTCTTGTTCAATATCGACACACGGATTAAAAGGTATAAGTCGATAATGATTTAATGCACAAGTAATTAATACTTGTGATCTAACGCGCCTAATCTACAAAGATGTGTCCATCTATACAAACAAAAACAAAAAGAATTTAAAGTACCGTAACATATACACAAACAAAAACAAAAAGAATTTAAAGTACCGTAACATAAAATGAAGATATTATGTGTAACATTTTATTTTATTAAAACTGCCTAATATCTGTTCTTAGATATATCTTATAAAAACTTAAAACTAACTACAATAAACTTCCTAAATAAAGGGGTGGTAAATCTAAAATTAAACCCTAATGCACTTCTATAGTTATTACTATAAATACATAGCAGGACACCCCTATATCTATTGCTAAACAAAGTAAAAAAAAATGGATTCAGTTCTGAATTCAATTGTTGTGAAAAACCAAGCATGCGAGATTGAAAATTCTAAGGCCAGTTCTGTTATATCGCAACAGTGAATAATTGTTTTCTTTTATCTACTTTTATGTGAATGTTAACATATTTGATTTTTCAGATTTAGTTGCATGATGAACATGCCAATTTAAACAACTCATTTGTGGGAAAAAAAAACTTCTAAGGTATTGATTTTGCTGGTTTTTAAGTATTATTTTTACGTATATCTTTCATATTAACGTGTTCGTTATGTTATTACACGTGCAAAACAGTTTTTACTTTATTTATAAATAAAACATTTTGTTTTTATAAAAAAATAATTGTTTTATAAACATTTTTTTGTAAAAGTAATATAAATAAAATACTCCAGAATTTTACAATCTTTACTAAATAAATACTAAATTGTGTTGCAAATTTTTAGGAATTATAAATTCAGCTATATTGTTATAGATAATATTAGTCAGTTTCAAAAGAATTATTTACCAACTTGACTAGATACATAGTAGATTGTGTTGCATATTTTTAAGGATTATAAGTTAAAAGTAGACCCATATAGATAAGATTAGTTAGGAACTAAAAATCTGAACTTAGTATGATATAAAGTTAATAAAGATATAAACTCTTAACATCCTATTTTTTATAAAAACATTTCTTGAAATTTTATAAAAACATAATTTTTTATATCTGTAAAAAATCGAAAATTAACAATTTAAGTTAATGCTCTAAAACGTACTTACGAGTCAAATACTATTTTTTATTTTTAGAAAAAACGAAAATTTTAAACTTAAAGTTTATTGGATGAGTACTATGTGGATATTTAAAAAAAGTTGTGAACTTTAAAGAATAATTTTACAGTTATAACAACTTTTTTTTTTTGTCTTTTGATTATTAGTTTTTATAAAAAAACAATATTTTTTTGTCTTTTGATTATTAATTTTTATAAAAAAAACAAAACTTTACATATGTGTAACACTAATGACATATATCCACCACAATAAGGTTATCATAAATATTATACGAATAAGAAAACTACTAGAGTGTCGCAATCCAAAGTGTCGCCCCGCCGCATCGCGCGGGCACCCTACTAGTATGTTAATAAAGAATCTTAGTATCAGTAATTATAGCATGTTTATTCATAACATAAATTCTTTTTTTACAAAGAATGTGTTCGCTTTGAAGTATAGAATATTTATACCACTATCATCACAATCTTATTTTCATGTTTCTATTATTTACATAGACTAAATATTTATTAGAGTAAACTTCCGTTTTGCTCCCTGTGGTTTGGTCAGTTTAACGGTTTTGCCCCAAACCTTTCAAAATAGCCATTTTGCTCCCTGATCTATGACGTCATTCTCCAGTTTGCTCCCCGGCCCTAACGCCATCCAATTCAACTGTTAATTTCTGGTCACATGCCCCTCACATGAGGGGCATTTTAGTCTTTTCCCACTCAAAATTATTAATTTCCTTATTTAATTCACACACTTTCTCTACACCATTCCCCTGCATCTTCATCTTCATCATCCCCAATTCTTAAACCCTAACAAATTCTCTTCAAGAACAGCAACAAAATGCCTCAAATTACCACTTCACAATCCTCTATTTCTTCACCCTTTTCTTTCAATCTCCAACTACAACCTCCAATTCATCCTTCTCGTTCAACAGCGTAGGGCGATGCAAAACCTATCTTTATCTTCAAACTAAATACATCATAACCACCAGGAAGGAGGAGTCACCTACCTGTTGCTGGGATCGTGAGCGGCGCCGAAATGGCGGACCAAGGAGGGGGCGATGCTTGACCAGGAAGATGAAGTTGAGACTGAGATTGCTGCTTGAATCGGCGATTGGTTGAGTGATCTGAGTGCGTTCATCGATCTCAACAGCCGACTCATCGTCAAAGTTGCAGTTGCAGTTTGAGAGAAACCCTAATTAACCCAAATATGTCTTGCTCTCCAAGACAACCAACAAGCCACCCCTATATCTTTATTTTCTTTTCGATTTTTTTTAAATCACCATCCGATTTCATTATGTTTGAAAGCCATCAACATTGGCATGAGTGGTGGTAGAATATTAAAATGTGATAGTGATACTTCAGAAAATCTTACATAGTTATCATGATAATGGACCAAACAAGGTTGTGCTTGGTGTGGCTATTGGGCTTCTGCTGTGGTGTTTTTGATTATTTTCTTGGTTATATTGTCTAAATGTGGTGGTAGATGTTGTTGTTAGATTGAAGATGCAGGGGAATCGATGTTCATCTCCCAAAGCGAAATCACTCTCAAACCTAGGTGTTGGTGCACTTGTGTCTGTACTTTGTCTGTATTTAGTCTTGATACAAAACGATGTCTTTGATGTAAGATTGATGTAAGTTTGACCAAGTCAACCATCCTCCGGTTTGACTTGGCCAAACAGTTAGACAATGGTTGAAAGATGTTTGGGTCGAAGGATGTGTCATCGAAGGATAGTTTAGATCCTTCGATGAGCTCGAAAGATAACCTTCGAAGGATAGACCACGAAGGATATCATCCTTCGTGGTATATGTGATCCTTCGATGGGTTCCTGGTCGACAGATGATCTTTCGATCAGTCTGTCTGATCCTTCGACCAGACAATCTGTGTTCGGGTATATATACCCATGTTGTGTGTTCACTTGATAGAGAGACTTTGAGAGAGACATTTCAGAACACTTAGAGCAGAAAATAGAGAGAACACACACGAGAGAGAGAGTTTACAGAATACATTTGTAAACCTTGTGTTGTAACCGAACCTTTCATACGCATTAATACAAGTGGTGTTAATCGTTGAGTCTTGTGTGTTTATCTTTGTCGTGTTCTATCTCGGTTTGCTATCTCGGTTGGATTCCGCACAACCGGGTTGGTTTGTACACAAGGATTAGGCGACTAGATCCTCCCCTAGCCGGACCTACAAGTGGTATCAGAGCCTTGGCTCTTCTCCTTGTTAAAACCGAGGTGTTATTGCTGTTTTTCGGGTTTGAATAGTTCATATTTCCTGGAAAAACTTCTTAAAATCGGGTTTTAGTTTGTGCTTTTGCTTGGTGTTTTGTTGAAAACCTTGTTGTTCATCATGTTCTCATGTTAGTTGTCTGTAAAACCCGTGAGGATCTCTCAATGATATCAAACAACCTATTGATTGTGCGGAATCCAATCAATAGGTGATTCAAGAATATGTATAATATCTAAGATGAAAAATAAACAAAACACAAACCGATATCTTGCATTCAATGGCTTAGCAAAGACTGATACAAGACTCGAATAGGAACTCTGTTCCTTCTCCTTTGTGTCGCCCCACTAGTCACCAAAACAACAACCTCAACTATGAGGTAATGGTGTGCTTAAATACAAAACCAACTAGGCTACTAACCTAAGCCCATGCGACACATAAAGGACTAGCCCAAACCACATTTATCAACCCAAAACATAAGAAATAAACAAGTACATAATTAATCCTTAAACTATGCTAACCTACATGAATAAACCTTCGGGTTCCAACAATCTCCCCCTAGGTTTATGCATGAAGGTTCTTCTGACTTCAATTTCCTTGATCACCACCACTTGCACTATCCTTATAACCACCAAATCCCTTCTTATGAATATGCAAAACAGATGCTACAGCAGCAGTCCAAGCCTTAGCTATTTCCACATATTTCTCTGTAGCTCTAATCTGATTGCATGCCAAGACTTCCAGATCTTCACCAGCAAGATTTAGCAAATCAATTTGATCAACCAAAGTATAACTCGTCTCTCCATCACATACAATAACTGCCTGCCCAAGACGTTCATCATATGCCCAAAAGTGTAATGTCTTCAATGCTCCTTTGGGAATCTTTCTCACTAACGGAATTGTCTTCTCTTTATCTGTAGCTGGCCAATGCACAATCTTCATACGTTTGTTTGTATAAGGATCTCTAATCCCTTTAGCTGGTTTAACAATGGAATCTGCCGTACGCATCGAGGGAAAACCTCTAGCAACCTCCCTCTTCAACCTCTCAAAGAATGCATATCCAGGACCACCAGGTTTATCATCCACATAAGGTGCATTAGACAAGTCTGTCAAATCCACCTTAGTAAAAGACTGAAACTGTCCTGAACGTTTGTACCACTCGACAGGTCCAACTTTTCTTTTTATCCACCATCTCTTACAATCATGGTCATATCCCCAGCTAACTACACCAGAACGATTTCCAACTTTATCATAAATAGTTTCACCAACATCCATTAAATGATGGGTTGCATGAGCATCTTCATCATCTGGATTCGCATTCTTGTTCTTCAAGATCACTAACTCTCTTTTCTTTTTCATCCTCTCTGCCTTCTCTCTGTCTGCAACTGGATCTGTAACTCTTGTGAAATATTTTTCCATTGCAGCACTTCTTTCAGCATCATCTTTAGCAATAGCTTTTCTTCTGTTTTCAACATCAGTTGGATCAGAAAATTCTTGTCCAAACTTCTTTTCCAACTTTCCTCGTAAATCATAAACAATATTGAACAACAAGCTAACGTCTCCTTGAAGTTGTTCAATCTGTTGATCTTTCTTTACAATAGTGTCTTCAAGTTGAATAATCTTTGCATCTTTATGAATTGAATCTTGCTCAAGCACAACCATTTGTTTCTTCATATCTCTCATGCTGATAAATTCATCTTCATCACTTGAATCACTATCAAATGGCATTCTTAGTGGTTCTTCAGGCCTTTTACCACTAGAACTGCCAGGTTCTTCATGAACAATTCCAGAAGGTCCAGCATCAACAATTCCAGAGGGCCCAGCTTCATTGTGAACTTCAACATTGGGCCCAGCTTCATTTTGAACTTCAACATCCATCGTAGCTATATCATCTCCTTGAATACCAACGTCAAACTCAAAGAAATTCTCTGCAGTGGTGGTAGTATCGCTAACATTCTTTTCAAAGTCGAAGTCATACAAACCTTCGTCATCATCAGCAATGTTTACGGATTGATCTTTTCCTTGTTCAACAAACATTCCGGGCCTAGGATCCCTCCTTTTCCTTTTTAATGGCATGGAATCAGAATCCGTAGGGCTTTCATCAGGCTCTTCAGTTGATACTGACAGATTGGAAGGAGGATTTCCCATCTTATCAGTTACAGATTTTAATAACAAAGCCAAACTTTCAGCAGTAATCACGGGTGGAACAGCAGAAACAGCAGTATCAACTTCAGCTTCAGGAGGAAGCTCTTCATCTTCACCAGAATCACACATAATCTCAACGCCTTCATCGTCAGAGTCAATTGTTAAAATCTCTGTCTCAGGCTGATCTTCGGCATCCATATGAACATCATGTTCTTCAGCAACAATAGCACTTGCAGGTACACTATGCACTGAAACAGATTGTGCTATTACCGGATGCTCACTAACATCTTCCGTCTCTGCAAACTGACCAAACTTCTCCAATTTAATCAAACCTTCAAACTTCTTCTCAGTACCCTTCTTTGATGTTGCGACTCGTAACCACTGGTTTCGAGTCCTAAGTGTTCTTGATTGCGAGTCAACATCTTCAAAACTTCATCGGAAACATCATCGGAATCTTCAAATCCTCAACGGAATCTTCAAAACTTCATCGGAATATTCAACAAACATTCATAATTCCTGCAAAACTTGAATGATGACGTCATTATACCTTGATGATTAACGAAGCAGATTGCGAGTAGCAACCGGAAATGAAACGGAATCTTCAACAGATCACCGGAGCTTTTGAGAGAGAATAAGGCTTGGTTGCGAGTGAGAAATGAGGTCTCGACTCGCAACCACCCTTTTATACTACAAGTCTGATCACGGGCCATCATGGGCTTTTAACTCTTGGGTCACAACTTTAACAGATTGGGCTTGACAAATTTGGGCCCTTGACTTAACAGCATTATCAATTTCACCTTAATAAAAACCCATTAATCTGAATTTTAATTTCAGATTTAATTTTTAAAAATAACCGCCAAACCTTTTGAGCAATGTTTGCAAAACAAAAACCTAAAAACAAAAATAAATAATAAATATTATTTACAAAATAAAATAAGGAAATTTGCAAAGATACTCAGGGATCAAATCACAAGGTTTTGGGCTTGACTTCACTTATCAACACTGATCTACTATTGAATGATCTAGACAATTGCCAGTATATTTGTCCCCTTAAACTTATCTCCCTAGACCTTTTCCATATAACTGCCTGTAACTCATTTTATCATGTTTTGATATTTTAATAATGAACACCCAAACAAATACTAATCAATTCTCGGAATTATGCACAGCACACTCTATCATGCATGTAGTGTCCCTACCACATATTTCACAAGTCCAATCCAAATCTCTGAAATCTTAACTGGGAATAGATTGAGAAGAGAACAGAATAGATCTTGAGCAGAGATGGTGTAATATACAAATCAAATGAGTTTTCTCAATTTGATATAGGTTTCATGGGTTTCTTTTGGGCACTTGAGGGCCTCTTTCGGGTGTTAATTGATCTACAGATCGACAACGTACAGCTAGGTCAGCATGTATCTGGATGCAGCAGAAGCTGACGTTGCCTAGCACCTCCAGGTCAGCATATATCTGGATGCAGCAGAGGAGGTACACGACTTTTTCAGAGAAGATTTCAGAGTCAGACCAAAATTGTGTGTATCAGGACAACATACAGACATTCAAATAAAAATGAGCTAATTCCAAGTGATTTTCTTTTCTGAGGTCATACTCTTTTAGTTCTGAACAGAAACAGCCAATGTTTCCAGTCTTAAGGATAGAGCCTACCAACACATCATACTAGAGTCAACCTATTTCGATACTGGTCTTACATGAGTCAGCCCTCGACCATAATGTGAACATTCATTTCATTTCCCAGTCCTGCCACACCTCTTTTTGTATTTTTCAATTTTTTTAATGTTTTTGTATTTTTCAAAATTTCTCCCCCTAAATTTGAGCATAAATAAAAACTACCTAAGAATAGAAAACTTTATGAACAAATTTACCTACGAAAACACAAAAACATGCTCAGTCAGTAAAGCGGATCATTTTTAGAAAATCCACAAGCACTCTGAATTTCGAGCTGCTGACAGGTTTAGTGAACAAATCAGCAGCATTTGCATCTGTGTCGATTTGTTCAAGAGTAATAAGACCTCTGTCAAAACAGTCTCGGATAAAATGAACTTTAATATCAATGTGCTTGGTTTTGGAGTGAAAGACAGGATTTCGAACAATTTGTATTGCAGCATCATTATCGCAGTAAATAGTAGTGTTAAGATAAGTCAAACCATAATCCTGCAATTGATGTTGCATCCACACCACTTGAGAGCAAGAAGCAGAAGCAGCAACATACTCGGCTTCAGCTGTAGATATCGCCACTGTTTGTTGTTTCTTGCATTGCCAAGAAATGAGCCGATCACCCAAAAATTGGCATCCCGCAGATGTAGATTTTCTGTCACTGTCAGTACCTCCAAAATTGCTGTCAGAGAAAGCAAACAAGTCAAAATTGGAATCCCTCGGATACCACAGGCCAAACCGAGGTCGGCCTTTAAGATACCGAAAGATCCTTTTAACAGCAGTAAGGTGAGAAGTTTTAGGATTAGCCTGATAGCGTGCACAGTTGCAAACAGCAAACATAATGTCCGGACGGCTAGCTGTGAGATACATCAATGACCCGATCATGGACCTATATTGACGTTGATTGACAGACTCTCCTTCTTCATCTTCAGTCAATAGTGGTCTCTCTGCCATAGGTGTTTCAGCAGGCTTTGCGTCCGTGAATTTGAATTTTGCCAGCACATCATCCACATACTTCCCTTGATGAATAAGAATTCCTTGTGAACTCTGCTTGACTTGTAGACCCAAAAACAGTGTCATCTCCCCAAGAGCACTCATTTCAAACTTCTTTTTCATAACTCCCTCGAACTCCTTGCAAAGCTCCTCACTTGTAGATCCGAAAATGATGTCATCGACATAAATTTGAACTAATATCTGATCCTTGCCCACTTTCTTGATAAACAGAGTCTGATCTATTGTGCCACGTGTGTACCCATGAGCCAGTAGATGTTCAGTTAATGTAGCATACCAAGCTCTTGGTGCTTGGTGCAATCCATACAATGCCTTGTCTAGCTTATAGGCATATTCTGGATGATCCGGATGTACGAACCCTGGTGGCTGCTCAACAAAGATTTCTTCCTTCACCTTTCCATATAAAAACGCTGTCTTGACATCCATCTGATATACAGTGAACCCCATATATGACGCGTAAGCTAAGAAAATCCGAATGGCCTCAAGTCGAGCAACCGGAGCATATACTTCATCATAATCCAGACCTTCTATTTGTCGAAATCCCTGAACCACCAACCTTGCTTTATTTCGAACAATAACCCCTGCAGAATCTTGCTTGTTTCGAAAAACCCATCGAGTTCCAAGTTTACGCTTTCCTTGAGGCAACTTGACAAGTTTCCATACGCCAAGCTTTTCAAACTGGTTCAGCTCTTCATGCATAGCATCTACCCAGCCTGGTTCCTGCAAAGCTATATCAACAGTTTTAGGTTCGATTTGAGAAATATAGCAAGAATATAAGCAAGTATTGATGATTCCTGATTGGCTCCTGGTTAAAACTCCTGCATTTACAGGACCAATCACATTCTCTATAGGATGATTCCGTTGAAAACTTGTTGGTATTGCTAGGTCAGGTACAGTGTCGTCTTCAGTGGTTGTGTTGCTGGACTCCCCCTCATTAGATGCCGCAGTATTATGAACGAATGGAGTGGTAATAATGCAATCTTCAGGAATTTGTTCAGGAAATAGTGCAGTTCCGGAACCATTAGATGCAGAACCACTATTTGTAGCACCTTCAGGAGATCGATGGGACATTTGTGGACTTGTAGTATGTTGCGTAAACACCATTCCTGGCGGATCAATGGTATGATGTCTGACACTTCCTTCTGTCTGTTCTTCATCTTCAGTATCCACAAAAGACAGAGGTTGCTTTGGAACAGACACACCTGCATCTGATAAGTCACTTGACAAAATGTTAAATGACTTAAACAATTCAGCATAATCATATAACCAGTCTGGTCCAACTCTAGCGTCCGTAGCATTTTCCTCAAGCCATTCAATGTTGCACGACTCGACGACCTTCTTAGTTACCTTGTTGTATACTCTATAGGCTGACCCTTTAGCATATCCAACAAAGTAACATTCGTCACCTTTGACTTCAAACTTTCCGTTGGAGTCCATTAGTAATAATACACATGGACAACCAAAAATACGAAAGTGTGAAACCGAAGGTTTATGTCCTTCCAGAATCTCATAAGGGGTTTTCATGTGACGTTTGTTTACCAAAGCATGATTCTGGATATAACAAGCCATGCTAACTGCCTCGGCCCAAAAGAAACTAGGAAGCTTTGAATCAGCCAGCATAGTACGCGCAGCTTCAATGAGAGTACGATTCCTTCTTTCAGCCACTCCATTTTGTTGTGGAGTTCTAGGTGCACTGAACTGACGATCGATTCCCTTATCAATGCAGAAAGTATCCAAAGTAACGTTCTTGAATTCTGTCCCATTGTCTGATCGAATAACCTTCACCTTAGTACTCGCTTGATTTTCAGCTAAAGTAATGAATTGTTTTACCAAGACAGCAGTTTCATTTTTGTGGCTGAGAAAATACACCCAAGTGAAGCGAGAGTAATCATCGACGATTACCAGACAGTAAGCTTTCTTCCCAATGCTCAGCACATTCACTGGACCAAAAAGATCCATGTGAAGTAGTTCGAGTACAGCTTTTGTCGAAGGTGCTGGTTTAGTCTTATGAGGTTTTCGATGAGCTTTCCCTTTCGCACAAGCAACACATTTCTCCACCAACATAAAATCCTTGATTGGAAGATCACGTACCAGTTGACCTTTAGCTAGACGGTTCAGATTTTTCATATTCACATGCCCAAGTCGACGATGCCACAGCAGACCATCATGCTCCGAAATTTTTGAAAATAGACAAGTGATCTCTTCACACGGTTTCTTGTTCATATCAATGACGTAAGCATTACCTTTCCTTTCAGCTGTCATCAAGAACCAGTCTTCTGGAATAACAATCCCAGGCTTAAGAACATGACATCCCTTCTTCGTGAAATGAACTGAATTCCCTCGATCACAGATCTGCGAAATACTTAACAGATTGTGTTTCAGTTCTGGAACATAATTAACATTTTCAAAACTTAAGACGCCGTTTCGAACAGTTCCTTTTAACGTGATTCTGCCTGACTCTCCTCCCGCAAATGAGACATATCCACCATTAAATTCTTTGACATTTTCCAGTTGGGATAAGTCTCCTGTCATGTGCCTGGAACAGCCACTATCCATGTACCAGAGGCGCACGGTAGTCCTCCACAGCTGTTCCTGCACGATTAGCGGGATTAGTTAGATTTAGGAACCCAGCCCATAGTGGATCTGGGTTTTCCTTGTGCATCAATATACGTCACTCTCTGCCACACTAAATTATCTTTATTCAGAAATTTTGAAACATCCCTTTTGGCGACATTTTGATGACATGATTTCATGGAATTGGATTGCATGCCATTAGCTTTAGGTTTCCAAAACTGTCTTGACCAGTTAGAATTGAAACTTTCATAAGCGTTACCAAAAGAATTACTTCGATTACGCTGAAAATTTGTTTGTCTATTCTGATATTGATTATAGCGTTTGGCTGCATTCCAATCCTGATCAGAAGGTCTAGTCCTGTGATAGTTGTTCTTCATTGTCTTAGTCTTTGCAGACATCATGGACTCCGAACAGTGATATCGATTAGACGTGACCTTCTGATTTCGCTCTGATGTTTTCTTGTTCGGTGTCCTTGGGAGTTTGCCACAATTTCTGGCAATGTGACCAGCAATGCCACAGTTAAAACATGTTTGACGTTTCACATTTTGAATATTCTTGACATTTTTACTCTGTTTGCTTGATTTCGTGTGATTTGATGTTTTAGTTTTCTGAACATGTTTGACTTGTGGTTTTTCTTTAGACAACTTTTCTTCTAATGATCTCTCTCTTAGATCAGCATCCCTTTCATTGTTACTTAATCTTGATTCCGAATTTGAACATGTACGAGTTTCATCCAAATGCGTTTTATCAAGGCATTTATCATCTGAAACCGATTCAGGTTCACTTCCCGAACAAGAAGAAGTCTCAACAATATGCTCTTCCTCAATGCATTTGTCATGTGAAACTGATTCAGGTTCCTTTTCTGAGCCTAAAGAAGTTTCATCAATATGCATTTTCTCAGAGCATTTATCATGTGACACAGATTCAGGTTCATTATTTAACACAGTTTCCAATGGGGTCCCACTAGATTCAACATTAGGGACACCCACTGAGACAGATTCAGAAGAAGAATCAGGATACTCTTGATTTTCTTGAGAAGTCGTTTCAGTGGTTTCACTGAATGCATCCTGAGGGACCTCACCTGTAACATTTTCACAAGCTGAAACATTAGAGATGTTAGGATCACAAACATTAGTTGAAAAACAACCATCACCACACTTATTGTTCAAATCATCCACACAAACATTATCAGTTTTGCCCAAAACAACAGGCTCACAAGACGAAACATAAGCTGAAAACGACGCAAACAAAGAACTAGTAAAAGCAATGTCCGACTCAGTTGGTTCAGAATAATGTTCAAAGTATGGTTCAGAAACATTTGAAATAATAACCGGTTCACTCCCATGAACATCATCACACTTTACTTCAGAGCTATCATCTGCACACGAAGATGAAACGTTAGGATCAATTGAGCCTTTGGAAACAAAATTTATTGGAGCAGACTTCTGTTTCTCAACTGGTTTGCCATTAAATGATGACTTATTATTTTTGGGACCATAAGTCATTTGACTTTCATTTATCATCTCCTCCTCAGTCATAGGTAAATAAGTATAATTGTCATTATAAGGAGGAGGAGCCTTATTAAAACCCAAACCACGCCCTTTATTTTCTTTGTACGCAAGCTGTTGATCGCACAGGTTTTTAACCAATTTACTGGAAGAATCAAACTTCTTGATATTTAGTTCATTAATTTGATATCTGTTTTGAATATTTTCCAGTTCCTTAGTTAAAATGCATACCTTTTCTTGAGCTTCTAGGAAATGGGCTGTTTTTACACTCACATCATCCTTAAGTTTGATGATGTCTTTTCGCTGAGCCTCAATCTTTTCTTTATAAAGTTTCTCATTTTTAGACAAAGTAAAATTTTTGTTTTTTATGTCATTATAATCTTGAATGAGCTCAGCGTTGTGTATTCTACAAGCCTCAACCCTTTCCCTACACTCAGGAGTACAGAAAACAGAAATTACCTCTTCTTTGGTGAGACCTTTAACAGGAGCTGAAAGAATTTGAGTCATGAATGCAAAATCATCAGCTACAGTCTCTTCCTCTGGCTTTGGGCTATGTTCGCTTGAAGTCATGAAAGCAATGTTGGATGTAGCAGTTTGATTCTCTGGAGCTGATATGTTCAGACGCTCAATTTCTGAAGTCCAATCAAAGTTGAGGTTGGGCTGAACCACCAGTGCTTGTGCTAATCCTTGCGGCTGTGGACTTCCAGAAGCAGCAGCATCTGCTATACTTGTAGTGGTCACAAGAGCTCTTTCTCGATTAGGAGTTGCAGGTTGTGCAGGAGTTGCAGGAGTTTGATCTCTGTTTATAAGTGGCTTCGGACAGTTTCGAGCATAGTGTCCTTCCTCATGACAGTTGAAGCAACGAAGATTAAAGGGCACTTTAGCAGCTCCATTCCATGCATTTCCCCACCTGTTTTTACCTGTTCTTTTCACAAACTTTTGGGCTCTGAAAGCTGCCATTGCCATCTGCCAGGTGATGTCCATTTCTTCAACATCATCTGGATGAATCTGTGTCAGATCATCAGGACTCCACTTTGGTGGATCAAGTTTTCCTGCAATAAAAGCATTCAAACAGTTGATCACTGAAGCTGCGATATCCAAGTTTTCCTTTGATTGTTTAGCAAAGAAGGCTATCATTTCGGTGTTAGCAGCGGAAGCTGAAGCAGCAGTAGAGATATTTCCAGAATTTGGAATTGAAGCAGGAGAAGCTGGAGAGACGACTTGATTAGAGGATCCAGATGAGTGCACCTTTGCTGAAGTTGGAGTAGCGGATGAAGTATTGCGAAACATCTGAAAACTACCTTGAGACAATAATGCTGTGTTGCTGTTGTTAGAGGAAGCGGGAGCAATGGAGAAACCAGCAGCTAGCATACTGTTCTTGTAATTTGTTTCTCTTTGCTTATCATCCAGTTCGCATGCCTTAATGTGAGAGATCATCTCTGACAGAGTGCATCTAGCGAGATCTTTAGTCTTCTTGATCATAGCAACATGATGATCCCAACTCTTTGGTAGTGCATTAAGAAGTTGTCGGTTTGTGGATGCATTTGTTGTATGAATTTCTTCCATTTGCATTTGGGTGATCAGCTTCACAAACCTCTGAATCTGATTGTCTACCGTTTCACCATAAATATGGTTGAAGTTGTTGAAGTTTTGTTGCAGCAGATTTCTTCGGCTCTCTTTCATATCTTCGTTTCCTTCATATACTTCGATCAGAGAATCCCACAATTCTTTGGCAGATTTGCAGGTGCGAAAACCAATAGCAACATCAGGACCCAAACCCATGGTTAAGTAGGAAAGAGCTCGATCATCTTCTTCAACAATGAGCAAATCATCTTCAGTGTACTGATCCCTAGGTTTCTTTACCTTAAGACCTGGTTCAGTTGAGCTTTCCATCATGATTTCCCTAGGACCTCGCAAAATGCTACGCCACAGCTTATAATCCTTAACCTTCAGATGCTGTTCAAAGCGCCACTTCCACTCGGGAAAATCATTAGCATCAGTTAACCTAGGAATGCGTGTTGTGGTACCAAGCTTTGAATCCAATTCTTGTTGTTGATTAAGGGCAGTCAATTCACTGTTGTTTGACGACATGTTTAATTAATTAGTTAATTAATTAATTGATTTTTGTTTTAAGTCCAAAAGTCAACAGTTCAAATGTCCGTAAATCAGTGTCGTTGCGAGTCGTAACAGCTGGGTCGAAACTGCTGTGGTTGCGAGTCGTAACTACTGTGGTTGCGAGTCGTAACTAAAACAGAATGAGCCGAAACCAAGGTTGCGAGTCGTAACAGCTTTGGTTGCGAGTGGAGACTGACTACTGGTTGCGAGTCGCAACTGAAACAGGATGAACCGAAACCGTGGTGAATGCGAGTCGAAACCAAAACGTGATGAACCGCAACAATGATGGTTGCGAGTCGTAACCAGAACGTGATGAACCGCAACAGAGATGGTTGCGAGTCGAAACCTGCAAAAGAATAAACGATAAGATCTGTTTACTCGCAATCCCGATTTTTTAGCACTTCCAAAATTCAAAGATATCGTAATCTTTGAATCTGTTGATCACCAACTTCCCGTAAAATCAGCAAACACCTTTTTCAGAAATCAACAAACCAAAATCAGTATAATTTTGATGAATCGGTCAGGAACAGTTTAAGTATTTCACTGCAAAACATGCAACAAAATAGATCAGTAGCACAAACGATTCTTGAATCCGAATGATATCAAAACCGAGCCCTTGAATGGCTTCAATGGCTCTGATACCAATTGTAAAACCCGTGAGGATCTCTCAATGATATCAAACAACCTATTGATTGTGCGGAATCCAATCAATAGGTGATTCAAGAATATGTATAATATCTAAGATGAAAAATAAACAAAACACAAACCGATATCTTGCATTCAATGGCTTAGCAAAGACTGATACAAGACTCGAATAGGAACTCTGTTCCTTCTCCTTTGTGTCGCCCCACTAGTCACCAAAACAACAACCTCAACTATGAGGTAATGGTGTGCTTAAATACAAAACCAACTAGGCTACTAACCTAAGCCCATGCGACACATAAAGGACTAGCCCAAACCACATTTATCAACCCAAAACATAAGAAATAAACAAGTACATAATTAATCCTTAAACTATGCTAACCTACATGAATAAACCTTCGGGTTCCAACATTGTCGGTTTTCATTAAACATTTTAGCTGAAATATTGTGTTTGAAAGATTGTTGGTTTTCCAGAACTTCATTTAGTTCATCTTTCGTTCAAGTTGGTTCTTGATAAACTACACTTTTTGATCTTAAAATTTTAAAATTACCAAGTGTTTGTGTGTTGGAAAGAGTATTTTGATTAAAATATTGAGAACCTTACCTGTTTTGGTGAAACCTGCATGGTCAGAGCTGAAAGATATGGTCTGAACATACTTTCTGCAGAAAGTTTTTACCAACCCGTCAACTTTTTCACCAACCTGTCACTCTTTGTCAACTGTGTCAGAGCAGTTCGAAAGATATCCTTCGAACTCGAAAGATCATCTTTCGATCAGTGGAGGTTCGATAGATTATCATCCTTCGAACCAAGGAATCATATCGAAGCATACATCTTTCGATCTACAGTTCTTTTTCGAAAGACAAGGATCCTTCGATTGGAGAGTCTTTCGATTGGAGAGTCTTTCGAATTCATTGCTCGAAACTCAACAGTGATCTTTCGAACATTGTTGATCCTTCGAACATGTGTTGATCTTTCGATCCCAGTTTGTTTAAGTTTAACAAGTTTGTGTTTCAGGTCTTTCGATCTTAGATCCTTCGACTGGTGTAACAAGTTTATTATTATTTTTGATCAAAAATGAATCCAAGATGGAATACTTTGGTAAATACAGACATGTATTTTGGTACTCCGTCTCCCGCACCGGTATCTTCTCAAGCTAATGCTATATCTACCGGTCAATGGGCATTCGTATCAAATCAAACTCCAAGTGTTCAAAGCATTCTCTTAAGCGAGAGCGAAACCGGAAGTTTGAATCGGCCTCCAAAGTTGATGCACTTATATGAATATCCAGGATGGATTGATAGATTTCATACATACGTTCTTGGTCAAAATACAGAATTGTGGTTGCGGTTCATTACAGATTTCGATCAAACAATAGAGGTTGCCGCATCATCTGCTGCTACGTTTGCAGACCTTACGGAAGATCAGAAGAAGGTCTATGACTTGGAAAAGAAGGCATATGCCATTCTTACTCAGGCGTTGAGTAAAGATATTTATCATCAATTTGTCAGTTACAAGACGACAAAGAGGTTGTGGGACGCGTTGAAGACAAGGGGCGTAGGAAATGAAGCGACACGTCAATTGAGAAAAGAACTGCTGAAGAAAGAGTTTGATGGTTTTATTTGTATGGAGAATGAGTCGTTAGGTGATTTGACAAGTCGATTTAATCATTTGTTGACTGAATTGACAAATTTTGGAGTTGTTACAACTCCTGCAGAGATTGTGAAACGGTTTGCAGATGCGTTGCCACCTCAATGGAATACTTTCTTGGAAATCATGAAGTACAATGGCACTTTAGCTACAACAAGCTTCAATGACTTTGTTCAAATCCTGGAAAACAAGAATCAGGAAGAAACTCTCAAGGCAAGAAGAGTTCCAGTGCCACAAAATCCTGAAATGTATTATGGAACTTCTAGCACTTCTACAAAACCTTCTTCACATGCTCCAATTCAAACAGCGTTTGTGACCAGCACTGACATGTATGGCAATACTATCCAAGTTCCGGTCCCTCCAAAGACAGACATGTATGGAAATCTGCTGGAACCAGTCCCTCAATCAGTGCCACAACAGCAAAGCCAACGACCTCTCAGACCAACTGATATGTTCGGAAATCCATTACCAGTTCGATCTCCCGGAACAACAGACATGTATGGGAATCCACTTCCTCCTCAATCTACCGTACCAACAGACATGTATGGGAATCCACTTCCTCAACAATAGCAAGCTTGTTATGGAAGCACATCATCTGCTGGTCAACAATCAAAGCCAAATACAGTACGGCTCGACACCTCAAGCTTTTCTAAAGTCAGTGTGGAAGTAGCAAAGGAACACATGGAGCTGCTAAACACTTTGGTGAGCGCATACTGTGGATTAGTGGAAGGTCAGATTGGCAACATTAATCTGACACAAGAAGACTATCAGCAGATTGATAAAGAGGAGATGGAGATGATGGACATCAAGTGGGCCTTTGCCAGTGCTGTTAGGCGAGCAAAGGATTTCATGGAAAGAACAGGCAGAACCAGCTTGGAGAGCAAGAAAGACACCAAGTATGGGTTTGATAAGCAGGCTGTGAAGTGTTTCAATTGTGGTGAACGTGGTCATTTCAAACGTGAATGTACGAGGCCATCTCAGCATGGAAACCAGAATCCCTTCAGAAATCAAGGCAACCAGCAGAACCAGAACAGGAACAATGTTCGTACGTTGGTACCTGTCAACAACCAGAATCAAGCGGGACCATCAAATGCCAACCAGGCACTTGTGGTTCAAGTAGATGAAGGCTGTGATTGGTCAATCCAATTGGGAAATGATGCTCCGGATGGAACAGCGTGTTTTGCTGAGATTGTCAAAGATCTAAATCACGCCAGTGGTGGAGAATCTTCCGCCAATGGTGGTGACTCTTCTGAGGATGAAGACTCTTCTGGTTACAGCAGAAGTTCGGATGAAGAATCCTCGAGCTCAGGTGATGATCATGTGGATGAAACATCAAGTGCGTCAGTCGATGCAATTATTGATGAGCTTTTGGAGGAAGTTGCAGCAGGAACTGAAAGAAGATCTATCTTGGTGGATCAAGCTGCTTATTCTTCGTCTTCTCTCCATTCAGCCTTTATGGCTAATGTCGACAGTTCATCAAGTCAGGTATGTGTCGATGAACCCACTGCTGATATCTGTGATAATTGTGATAGATTGAATGTTAAATGTGCTGATTTGGATGCAAACATGTCTGAGTTGCAAGGCAAACATGATGCTCTACAAGCTAGTTTGTTTGACTTGCAAGACAAACATGTTTCTTTGAATGATAAGTGGTGTGAATTGCAAAGCAATCACGAGGCTTTGCAAAACAAGTATGATGTGACATTCATTCACAACCAGAAGTTGACCGTTGATCTTTCCAAGTGCACAGAAGCCAACATGTTTTATGAAAACCATGAAAAGGAATTTAAGTCAATGATTGAAACGTTAAAGAAAGATAAAACAGAGCTGACAAAAATGGTTTCCAGAAAACAAACTGACATTAACCTGTATATAACTCGTCTTGAGGTAATGCAAAAGGAAATGGCTTGTGTTAAAACAGAAAGTGAGGCGATCCGACTCAAGTTAGACAGTTATTTGAGCTCTAGCTATGTGTTGGATCACATCATTGATGTTCAGAAAGAGAAACGGGATGTCACATGCATAGGTTATAAGAAATGTCCACCACCCGTGAGAAACAATTATGATGCCATGCCTGATGAGGAGTACAGAACTCATTTTGAACCATCGGTTCCTTTGGACGTTGAGGAATTTGCAGCAGGGCTCGGATACAAGAAAGAAGTATCGTCAGATTCAGATGTGTCAGCGGATACTTTTGTAACTGCTGAACAGAATCAGGATCCTCCAGTTGTGATTGAGGATGCTGATTCTTCTGATGATGAATCTGATGATACTGATTCAGCAAAGTCTGATGCGGTGATAAACGAAGAGGACATACCTCTTGAGAATCATATTCTGTGTGATCCTCCTGCAAAACCCGCTAAGACTGTTGCAATCGAGTCCTCGTCTGAGAAAGAGTCGGAGAGTGTGGATTTGCTGTACACTCTTGTTGGTGATGATAAAATCTATTCAGACAAAGATTTTCCTATTAAAAATGTTAATCAATCTTTAATTAGTAAAGTCTTTGAAAATTCAACAAGTAAGTTTCTGGGTAAGAAAGGATCACACGTTGTGGTAACACAGTGCCCTCCTATCCCTAAGGCTGAAGTTAGAAAACAATTTGGCAATCAGAAATTACCAACAGTGCAAAAACAGCAAAATCATGCCAAACCAAAAGGTAAAACACCGACTCAAAGTCAAAAGAAGCCGAATCAGAAGAAGAAGAAGAATGTGAACTTTGTGAAATCGAAGGGAACGGACAAAATCGCAACGTTTGAAAACCAATCTAACTTAGATTTTGTCAAGAAAGCAACAGTGATGAAAAGGAATGAACCAAGTAGTTCAAAACCTAGTACCTCGGGATCACAAAGTTCATCATCGGCAAGACGATCACATGATACTTCGGGGTTTGTTGAACGAAGATCATGTTTTGAATGTGGTACAATTGGGCATATCATTCGAAACTGCCCGTATCTTCATAAGTTGAAAGCCAAAGAAGATGATCCCCGTGAACACAATCACCAAAGGCGATCTGTTTCTGTAAAACAAGATCCCCGACTTGTAAAAGAAAGGGAAAAGAAACAGAAACGTCAACAGGTCAAGAAAATTGAAAAGGCGATTAAGACTGATGTGGTTCAAAAACAATCTGTTTCAGTTAAGGCAGAAAACTCAAAATTTTCAAAAACTTCAAACAATCATGAAGTTAAATTTTCTAACAATCAAGCTGGTAAAACTCAACAGACCTGGAAACCAAAATCGGTTATTGAATCAGGGGGACCATCACAATTTTCAAATCATCAAAGAATAGAGGTTATTGTTGTTGATGAAAATGGAAGACCCAAGACCACCATGGCTTGGGTCCCCATCTCCAACTAATTATGTGAGTTCATGTGCAGGGTGTTCCAGGAGGAACTATCAGTAGTCATTGGATTGTTGATAGTGGGGCATCCAGACACATGACAGGCGACATGAAGCTTCTCTACGACGTCAAATCTATTAGAGGAGGTTATGTTGCTTTTGCTGGAGATAAAGGCGGATATATTACGGGTGAAGGAATGATTTCCAACGGGGTTGTTAGCTTTGATAAGATCAACTTTGTGCAACAACTTGATCACAATCTTCTTAGTGTTTCTCAAATTTGTGATAAGCAGTTCTCAGTACACTTTGATGCAAATGGATGTTATGTGCTGAAACCCGGCTTCAAAATTCCAAAAGAATGGATTCTCTTGTCGGCTCCAAGGATAAATGATTTGTATGTCCTTGATATGAGCCAAGCTATCACAACGTCTGCACAAGCAACTTGTTTCGTTTCCAAAGCCACAGAAAAAGACACAATCTCTTGGCACAGACGAATGGGTCACATTCACTTACGCAAAATGAATCATTTGGTGTCAAATGAATTGGTGAATGGTGTTCCTCTTAAAAACTTCCATCTTCAAGACGTCTGTGTCTCGTGCCAGAAAGGAAAACAAACGAAGAAGCGACACCCTACAAAGAAAGTCAACACGGTGGCTGTTCCTCTTGAACGTTTGCACATGGATTTGTTCGGTCCTGTCAAGCACAAAAGCATTAGGAATGATCAATATTGCCTCGTGATAACTGATGATTATTCAAGATTTTCTTGGGTGGCGTTCATGGCACACAAGAGCGAAACCTTCGGTATTATCAAAAACTTGATCATTCAGATTGAGAATCTATATAAGTTGAAGGTTAGGCGGATACGTAGCGACAATGGTACTGAATTCAAAAATCATGCCATGGCGGAGTTTTGCTCTTCAAAAGGTATTCTTCACGAATTTAGTGCAGCTTACACTCCTCAACAGAATGGCGTCGCTGAACGTAAGAACCGCACATTGATCGAGACTGCTAGGACTATGTTGGTAGAGTCACAATTGCCGATTCCATTTTGGACTGAAGCTGTGGCCTCTGCATGTTACACGTTGAACCGAGTCCTTACAGTCAAAAGGCACAACAAGACCTGCTTTGAGCTTATTAACAAACGGAAACCAGATTTGTCATATCTTGAACCGTTTGGAGCTCCATGCACAATAATCGATCCAAATGGAAAGTTTGGGGCAAGAGCAATTGAGGGATACTTTCTTGGGTATTCCACCCCTAACTTAAGAGTCTGGAATCTATAGACTAAAAGGGTCGAGGAATGGTCTGAAGTCAGAGTACAGAGGCACACTTTACCAGTCAAATGTCCTGGTCAGCCTTGGATGTTCGAGTACGATGACTTTTTCAATTCGATCAATGTTGAAGCAGTTGAAGAAAATGCTGCGGCAAGGATGTTTTTCGAGAGTGACAATGCAACAGATTCACCGCTGGTTCGTCCAATTATTGTCAATCAAGAACCATCTTCGGTGAACAATAATGCTCTCGACAATGAGGATTTTCACGATGCTTCCGAATTGAACGAATCTTCAGAGGATGACGAATTTCTCGATGCAGATCAAGAGGCTCCTACAACAGCAGTACATGGTACTTCAGAGGGTACACCTCCAGTGGATGTCCCTAGAACAGCTGAAGCTACTGCATCATCCTCTTCGTCAATTCCGGGTCTTGAATTGATTGTTGATCTCAATCTCAACAATCTGGGTACAAATATTCCAGTTCAAGATAATCCAGAAACAAGGATTCACAATACCCATCCTCAACAAAACATCATCGGAAATGTACAGAGTGGCGTTCAAACAAGAAACATGTTGCGAAACAACAACAATGCAGGCTTGTATGCAACTATCCGAGAATCTGGTCAACAAAATGATTGGTCTTTCGCGTGTTATGTCTCACAGGAAGAGCCAAGAACTTGGAAAGATGCTTTGAAAGATAACTCATGGGTTGAAGCGATGCAGGAAGAACTGCAACAATTCCAGAAGCTTGGTGTCTGGAAACTCGTAGAGAAACCTGCTGGTTACAAGAAGATTGGTACCCGTTGGGTGTTTAAATGCAAAAAGGATGACCGTGGAGTCGTTATTCGAAACAAAGCAAGGCTGGTCGTCCAAGGTTTTCGTCAGATAGAAGGGATCGACTACAACGAAGTGTATGCACCTGTTGCACGTCTAGAAGCAATTCGGATCTTTCTGGCTTATGCCTCATTCAAAGGTTTCAAGGTATACCAGATGGACGTGAAAAGTGCATTTTTACATGGTGTGGTGGAAGAAGAGGTGTACGTCGAACAGCCTCCAGGTTTTGAAGATCCTATCCATCCCGATCGGGTTTGGTTGCTCAACAAAGCTCTCTATGGTCTTCATCAAGCACCGCGAGCTTGGTATGCAACCTTATCTAATTATCTGCTGGAGAATGGATTTCGCAGAGGTCTTATCGATTGTACTCTTTTCATCAAAGAACAAGATGGAGATCTTCTACTGGTACAGGTATACGTTGATGATATTATTTTTGGTTCTACTAATGATGTTTTGTGTAGGGATTTCGAGTGTGTAATGCAGGATAAATTTGAGATGAGTGCTATGGGGGAAATGACCTTCTTTTTGGGCCTACAAGTACAACAAACCGAGTCTGGGATATTCATCCATCAGACTAAATATGTTGGTGACATCTTGAGCCGGTTCCAGATGTCTGATGCAACGCCCATCGGTACCCCATTGCCACAAAATCACGGAATTACTCCAGACTTGAAGGGTGAAGCTACTAGCCCCTCATACTACCG
Source organism: Helianthus tuberosus (assembly GCA_030545235.1). Classification (NCBI taxonomy): domain Eukaryota; kingdom Viridiplantae; phylum Streptophyta; class Magnoliopsida; order Asterales; family Asteraceae; genus Helianthus; species Helianthus tuberosus. The sequence goes on from CM060364.1 coordinate 52,816,296, forward strand.
CGCGATGATTGGATCTCTTATGTACCTCACAGCATCAAGACCAGATATAATGTACCCAACGAGCCTGCTTGCCAGATATCAAGTCAACCCGAAGGCCTCACATCTTGCAGCTGTAAAAAGGATTTTTCGTTATTTGAAGGGTTACCCTGACACCGGTCTGTGGTACCCTAGGGATAATAACCTTGACTTGATCGCATTCAGTGATTCTGATTTTGGCGGATGCAAAATCGACGGCAAATCCACAACGGCTGGATGTCAGTTTTTGGGAAATCGCCTAGTCACATGGCAGTGCAAGAAGCAGACGTGTGTCGCGACATCAACATGCGAAGCTGAATACATTGCTGCCTCAAGTTGTTGCTCCCAAGTCCTATGGATCCAACAACAAATGCGTGATTACGGTTTTGAATTCCTAACTACTCCTATTTACGTTGATAATTCTGATGCCTTATAGATCACTAAAAATCCTGTGCAGCATTCAAAGACTAAGCACATCGAAATTAAGTATCACTTCATACGTGATTGCTTTGAGAAAAGGCTAATCGATGTTACTTACGTCCACACCGATGACCAACGTGCCGACCTTTTTACCAAAGCATTTGACAAATCAAGATTTGACTATTTATTACTGGTAAACGGCATTAAGGTCAAGCAAGAGTAAAACCAACATCGGAAAATCATTTTTGTAAATACCTTTGTGTTTTAAATTTGTCTTAGTTTATTGATTTTAGGGGGAGTAAATCCAAAATTTAAAAAAAAAAATCCAAAACATCGAAAAATTTTAAAACACAAAAACAATAGAAAAACAAAAATGAGTTTCCTGGCGAGCAAAAGAGAAAATGATAGTACATCAGTGGTCTGTCCAAACCTTTTTTAAACCTTAAATGAAAAACGATAAGCAGCTCTATATAAGATGTATCGGTAGGCTCACAATCATTTTAAAGTGTGCAGGGTGATATAAATCTAAATCGACTGAAGACTGGGTGGGAACCATTCATTGGCATATGGTCTTAGTACCGAAATTTCGTTTGAGAGATTGCCGAGGTTCTGAGATATTCGGTCTTTATGCTGCTTATCATCTGGGTATCATGGTTGTATCTTTTACCGAAAAATAACGGGGACGCAAGTCTAGATCTTCCATGATACTATACATACGTGTACTTACTGCATACGACCTCAATAAGTGATCAACAATCACATGTCCAAACAAAATAAGTGATAAATTATCACAAATTCTTTCCGGGAGTCAAGTTCGTCTCTCTGCTGTACGAAAGTACTGACCTGTTCACGGACTTGCTCATGTGCCCTCATGCATATGAAAATCAAGTTCCTCATCAATAAGTGATTATATCACATAGGGCTTGTTTTCAAATCAAAATAAGTGAGAATCTCACATCATATACGGTCAAACAGATGATAATCGGTATACTCACCGGTAAGATGAACCCTCGTGCATACCTTGATACGGGAATGTGTCGTGATGTGGATGAACACCGGTCGGTAAGTATAAATCATACCTTAACGTATCCCCTCGCCATGATTACATCTGATAAGTTGAGCTTAAGTGGACAACAATACCGATAATTGTTATAGGATGCTTATCTTAATGTTAACTAATTGAACAACAAGAGCGTTTTGGCATGACCGTACACTGATATGATTCTCTTACCCTCGAAACTCGCAAAAAGAATGTCTGTAAATATTTATTTAATGCTTTCAGTTTCTGCAACTTTGTATATATTTATTTACTGCTTTCAGTCTTTACATTTGAAATATTCAAAAATACCAAAAAGATTTTAGGTGTGTTTTAATATAAACCTTATAAAAGCCAAAAAGATTTTAATTCTATCTTATTTTCGATCGTACGATGTTGGATCTCGAGTCTTCGTTACCTGAAACCTGACTGAAAACCAAAACGACTGAAACTTCATAAACGGTCGAAATTTGCAAGTGTTGAAAGTTAAAATTTAAAATTGATAAAACACTTTAAACTTTCAAACTGTCGGACGGTGTTTGTTTGAACAATGGTCACATGTGTGTCGTTTGCTTATGATATTCCAGGCAGTTGTTCTCATTACGCGTTTAGATTTCTTGCATGTGCAGATTCTAAAGGCAAGGAGAACATGGTCGATGACAAGCTTCGGAATGAAGACACGACGTGAAGGCACTCAAATGATGAAGATGATCGAGTTGCCGCTGACCATCATCAACACCACAAGGATCTCAATTCATAAAGAACAAGTATTTCACGAGCATAACTCAAGGGGGAGCTTATGTTAAGGGGGAGTTTGTCAACACACTTCCTACATGAAACGGGGAGTTTGTTGATACACTTTCTGCTTTCAAGACGTGAAGACTTTAAAGATCCTCCGACATTGAAGACTTGAAAAGACGTCAAAGAATTGAAGTCACAAAGATCGAGACAAAGCTACAGCCAGACAAAGCTACAGCCAAGGGGGAGTTTGTTGGTGCACTTGTGTCTGTACTTTGTCTGTATTTAGTCTTGATACAAAACGATGTCTTTGATGTAAGATTGATGTAAGTTTGACCAAGTCAACCATCCTCCGGTTTGACTTGGCCAAACAGTTAGACAATGGTTGAAAGATGTTTGGGTCGAAGGATGTGTCATCGAAGGATAGTTTAGATCCTTCGATGAGCTCGAAAGATAACCTTCGAAGGATAGACCACGAAGGATATCATCCTTCGTGGTATATGTGATCCTTCGATGGGTTCCTGGTCGACAGATGATCTTTCGATCAGTCTGTCTGATCCTTCGACCAGACAATCTGTGTTCGGGTATATATACCCATGTTGTGTGTTCACTTGATAGAGAGACTTTGAGAGAGACATTTCAGAACACTTAGAGCAGAAAATAGAGAGAACACACACGAGAGAGAGAGTTTACAGAATACATTTGTAAACCTTGTGTTGTAACCGAACCTTTCATACGCATTAATACAAGTGGTGTTAATCGTTGAGTCTTGTGTGTTTATCTTTGTCGTGTTCTATCTCGGTTTGCTATCTCGGTTGGATTCCGCACAACCGGGTTGGTTTGTACACAAGGATTAGGCGACTAGATCCTCCCCTAGCCGGACCTACACTAGGCTGAAATGTCTGGGTAAAAGGGTGATAAGATTATAATAAGGAGTAGTTAGGGTTTTATTAAAGAGATGGTTGGGAAAAGACATAAATGCCCCTCAGGTGATGCACGTGACATGTGTTAACTGGATAAATGGATGAGGTTAAGGGCCGGGGAGCAAACTGGAGAATGACGTCATAGATCAGGGAGCAAAATGGCTATTTTGAAAGGTTTGGGGCAAAACCATTAAACTGACCAAACCACAGGGAGCAAAACGGAAGTTTACTCTATTTATTATAATTACTAAGTTATAGATTCGTGTACTACGTGGATGTAAGTATAAATATAATGGAATAAAAAACATTTATAATAAAAGTAATAATAAAAAAATTACAAATCATTATTAAATTTATAATTTACATATATAAATATAAATTACAAAATACTAAAAACTTTTTTTTGTAATCAACAATGGATAACCTACTCGGAAGATTACAAATTTTATCAACGACCAAGAGTTTAAGTCTATTTTTACTTTTGACTCTGAAAAAACCTTGTACAGACCATGTGAAAACACTGGTTATTTAAAAGCAAACTAACTCTTGATAGCGATTGTTATTGAATTTTATTTATTGTCATCGCAAAACACACAGTGAGAGAAAACTGTCTTTTTTGATCCCGTGTATTACAATGAGGCTTGATAAATGATACAATGTGAAATGAAAAGTATACATATAATTTATTGAATTGATTAACTATTTTTTTTAAATTGAGTTATTCTTAAGTTATACGTTTTTTATATAATCTATACATATTATTAAATTTAATAATAAACTTGATATTAAATGAGGACTACATAGGATTTTAAAATATAAAATTAAAATTATAACTAACAATGGAAATTAGTTTGAAAATAATTTAGATATGAATTTAAATTTGAATTAATTATTGAATATTTCACTTTTCAAAAATTTAGTTATCCATTATTATAAATCAGGAAATGGTTATTTATACATTTACAGTAAGTGATATTCTTTATTAATTATTAAAAAATATTAAAATATTAATTAAAATGAAGTATAAGTAAAAATTATGAGGTTGAAAATAATATGTCATGTAATATTAATTGGAAAAGTTAGATTATATAAGAAGTTAAAACATTCAATTTTTTAAGCTATAATTCAGTTTCAAGTTCAAAAACATTAGTGGCATGTTAAAAATTAAAGAAAAACTATAAATTTGATTTTTACCTTTATATATGATTAGGGGAAGGTTAACGTACAATAGTTCTTAACGTGCGATGCATAGACAAGTAAACAACGTAGAATAGTTCTGATCTGTGATAGGAAGTCTGCATATTCCTGTTTTGCTTACCCTTGTAGTTTGTTTTACTGTATGCTTTTTTTGGTGGCTGTAAGTATGCTAGCACCTTGCTAGAGTTTGGTGAATGAAATTCTTTTGTTGGTCGTTCAAAAAAAAAGTTTGTGTACAAAATATGGGTCGGTATATACTAGGAAGTTTATTTGGGTAGGAATGTTAGGAAGTAATCTTGTTCATCTATTAAATAATCAATGACTAAGATTAAATTGGTGAAATTGAACAAAAAAGAGAGGCGCATGAGTTAGTTTGAGGGTATTCTAGTCAATCCAAGTCAATAGTTTTTCTTTCCTCAAATTTCCCATCGTTTTTAAAACGTTAATAATTTTTTCATACGACAATATTTTTTTATAAAAATTGCACCATAAAAACGAGCGTTTTTTTATCTTTAAAACGAACACACTATTGCTATACTTTTGAAATTTTTTTTGAAAACTCAGATGCGTAAAACGCAATGGATAGAACAACACACTATAATCCATGTTCTAAAACGCAATTGGGTTTCCTATGGTCATGATTATGTGTTAACATGGCCATGCCTTTATTCTAACATGATCATGTTCTTTGCACTCAAATTCTGAATAAAACGTACCTAAAATGAAATGGGTTTCACATGGTCATGTTTCTCTTTTAACATGGCCATGCCTTTGTTTTAACATGGTCATATTTTTGTTTTAACATGGCCATTCCTTTGTTTTAACATGGTCATGCCTCTGTTCCAACATCCAGGTTCTAAAACGCGCAATGGGTTTTAACATGGTCATGTTTATGTTTTAACATGGTCATGTCATTGTTCCAACATGATCATGCTTCCCTTTTAACATGATCATGTTCTTTGATGTTCTTTTACAATCCAGTTCTAAAACGCAATGAAACCTAAAATCAAGATTTTGCACTACAGATTCTAAAAAGCAATGAAGTTTTAACATGGCCATGTTTATGTTTTAACATGGTCATGCTTTTGTTCCAATATGACCTTGCTTCTATTTTGGCATGATCATGTTCTTTGCACCCCAGGTTGTAAAACGCAATGAAACCCAAAATCAATATTTTGCACTGTAGGTTCTAAAAAGCAAGGGAGTTTTAACATGGTCATGTTTATGTTTTAACATGGTCATGCTTTTGTTCCAACATGACCATGCTTCTATTTTAGCATGATCATGTTCTTCGCTTGTAAAATGCAATGAAACCAAATCAATATTTTGCACTGTTGGTTCTAAAAAGCAATGGAGTTTTAACATGACCATGTTTATGTTTTAAGATGGTCATGTTAAAATGGTCATGCTTTTGTTCCAACATGATCATGCTTCTATTTTAGCATGATCATGTTCTTTACACTCCAGGTTGTAAGACGCAATGAAAACCAAAATCAATATTTTGTACTGCAGGTTCTAAAAAGCAATGGAGTTTTAACATGGTCATGTTTATGTTTTAACATGGTCATGCTTTTGTTCCAACATGACCATGCTTCTATTTTAGCATGATCATGTTCTTTGCATGTCAAATGCAATGATACAAAAAATCAATATTTTGCATTGTAGGTTCTAAAAAGCAATGGAGTTTTAATATGACCATGTTTATGTTTTAACATGATCATGCTTTTATTCCAACATGACCATGCTTCTATTTTAGCATGATCATGTTCTTTACACTCTAGGTTGTAAGACGCAATGAAAACCAAAATCAATATTTTGTATGCAGGTTCTAAAAAGCAATGGAGTTTTAACATGGTCATGTTTATGTTTTAACATGGTCATGCTTTTGTTCCAACATGACCATGCTTCTATTTTAGCATGATCATGTTCTTTATACTCTAGGTTGTAAGACGCAATGAAACCCAAAATCAATATTTTGCACTGCAGGTTCTAAAAAGCAATGGAGTTTTAACATATGTTCTAAAAAACAATGGAGTTTTAACATGGGTATGCCTTAGTTCCAACATGATCATGCCTCTGTCTTAGCATGATCATGTTCTTTGCACTGCAAGTTCTAAAACGCAATGAGTTTTAACGTGGTCATGCCTTTGTTCCAACATGATCATGCTTCTATTTTAGCATGGTCATGCCTCTGCTTTAATATCCAGAAGAACAAAAATGAAAAGAACTCTAACTAAAACACAATGAGGTGAAAAACGCAACTGAGGTTTGATAACCTAAAACGCAATGAAAATAAAAAATAACACAACTTATAAAAGAACTCTGATTAACGACGGTGAACGGAGAAAGAACTCCGATACACCGTGGGGAAACTGGTGGCGGTGGAGCGGTGGCGGTGGATGGTGGAATGGTGGTGTCAGATCTAAAAAACCCAACAGGTGGTTGAAGGTGGTAGTGGTTTCAGATCTAGTTTCTGGCAAGATGGTGGCGATCGTAGGTGGTGGTGGAGGAGGAGATGGTGGTGGTGGTGGTGTTGGTTGTGAACTTGTGATGTGGTAGTTTATGGTTTTGAAAATGGTGGATTTGAGTATACGGGAAAGAGAAATGAATTGCAGATGTTGTTTTTTTTTTTAAGATGATGAGTTTTGACCAAAATGTCCTTCATGTTTTTTTCATCTTTGCCACATGTCATCTTTTTATTGTTTCCTACCCAAACTAAACTTTCTATTTGATCTTTTCCATACAAAATATATAGAAGATTTGATCTCCTTTTTCTAGTTTATTATTTCTTTTAGAAAGTCAGATTAAATTTTTGAACTTTCTTGTTATCCTAATCGGCAAATCTTACGTTGGAGTGTAGATTTTGTTATGAGTATTGGATATTTTAAATTGGTTTTGAGGTGATTTTAAGATAGGATTTTAGGTAATCAGCAGTTTAATGGATAATTTTTAACCACATGACAGGCCGAGACGGTATACTTGCAAGCGTGAGAGTAGGGCTGGCAATTGGGTACCTGTTAAGACATGAGGTAGACCTGTTTGACTGAAAAATACACCCTTTGACTTTTTTAATTTTTAAAATAATTAAAATTACAATGTTAGGATCTATCATTTATTCATCTTTGTACATAAAACATAAAACTGTTTTATAAACATGAGGTAGAAAGTAGTTAAACGAGTCGTAATCATGTTTGAAATTTATGTTGTGCGCGCCGTCAGAAACCTGTTAAACCTGTTAAGACACGATTTGCCAGCCTTACGTGAGAGGTATAATTGTACAAATAAGTTTTAACAAACGAATTGGCTTAACATGAGAAGTGAATGAGGTATTTTATTTTATTTTTTTGAATTTTTTTCTCATCTTACTAAATATGTATTTTAGTTCCAGAATCTAATTTTTTTTCGTGATTTTATTCTAGTAGAGTAATTACATAATTACTCTATTACTCTACTAGTGTGAAGTCACAATTTTTTTTTTTATATTTTACAATTAAACATCATACTTAAGTAAATAGAAAAAAAAAAAAAAAAAAAAATTATTCACTTCTCATGTTAAGGTCATTTTGTATGTTAAGACTCATTTATATTTGATCATTACACGACACGTATCTAATATTTTAGGGTCATTTACATATATCCCCTTTCTAAGTTCATTTATTACATATTTACCCAATCAAAAAAATCAATTACATATTTCTCCTCCCTAAACCACATATATTACATATTTATCCATTTCATTAAAATTACTCTTATTAAATTACTATTTTACCCTTAATGAATTTATAAATAATATTTTATAACTGATATACATAATTAAAATCAAATTCATTTGTAAAATTAATATTAATCATTTTAATTAATAACTAACTGAATAAATATATATACCTACATGTAACGACATACACAGTTACACAGTTGCAAACACCCAGTCACCCTCAAAGCTATCTCGTTTCTCTTCACCGTCGGCAGACCCCAAACCACACATCGGAAATTCTTAGCCGGAAAAAGAACATCGAGTGTCATTCATATACCTAGGAGGTGGTTCAAAGCGACTGTGTCGGCGCCGGCGAGTGGTTTCAGGTGGGTTTCCACCTCGGCCAGACAAGGGCGGCGGTTGGTGGTCGAAACCAACGTCTGCGGCGTCGTTTGCGTGTATGGAAAATGGTTTGCGACGGCCCCTTTTATAGCTCACGGTGGCGAAGGCCGGTTTACACAGGCGCGACCATAAATCGATGATGGCATAGGATAAAATAGAAAGATGACTATGATCTACTGTGTGTGAATGTATATTTGTATAAGAAATGGTTGTAGGAATTTTTAAGTGAATGGAACGAGGTGAATGAACCAGATTTAGGAGAAACTGCAATGATTTTATTCAAACATTTAAATTAAAAAAAGGGTAAAATGGTACTTTCACATGAACAAGGGGAAATATGTAATTGATTTTAAAAGTTGGGTAAATATGTAATAAAGGCTCTTAGTAGGGGGATATATGTAAATATCCCAATATTTTAAGGCCATGCATAATAAGGCATTATAGTGGCGTGAAAGGAGCTTGATAACACCTATAACACCATCCCCATTGGGTATTACAGGGCCATGAAGAGAGAGAGTCATTTTTAGGATAATGCCAAATGAAGACAAAACAAAACGAAAAGTAATGACGGAAAGCGTATTAAGAAGCGTTAACAATTACACATTTTTAAAGGGGCGTTATAGTTCTGATGTGTCCCTTACTCCCTTAAAGAACATTAACTATTACGGATGACGTAATAGGTATAAAACTGGATACTTAACACAATTTGATAGCCGAATATAAAACTAGAATAAGCAAGAGCGGAAAGCAGTATTCCAATCCATGTTAGTAATAAAAGACAATTACATTGTTATTTCCAATTGCATTGTTGTTCATTATACATTTATATGTCCTTGATTGGTGGGGTTGGAAAGGATTATTCCTTTGCGTTGACGCAATAGATGCCAGTTCCATGCTGCCATTGTATGTGAAAGATGGTGATAGCACTCCAAATATTAGAGAATTATATTTTAAATATAATGTTGATGAAGGACGATTAATAGTAATTTTATTTTATAATAATATATAATTTTTTTTTATTTTTTATTTAATATATTATAATATTTTATTATTATATTTACTTTTAATAACATATTTTTTATTTTTTTTCATTTTATAACTATGTATTTCCTTTACCATTTTTAATAATTCTTTTTTCTTTTTTTAGAACATATATTAATTTATCAATTAATTTAATATTTCTATATCATTTATGTTTATAATTTTTTTCTAAGAACTTAAATACGTAGTTGTGCTTGATTTTTTCTCTCGACATTCCGTTATAAGTTTTGTTAAAAACGAAGTTGTACTCAAAATAAAGTATTTATTTGGTATCATAAAACGGTTCGATGGTAAACTAAACCGTTCTAAGGTCTGACTTTCTAAACAAAGTGTTTTATTTTCAAATCACGTTTGTTTTACATTATCATTTGATCGGTTTCGCCGCAACGCGGAACGTAAAAAAACTAGTTACATTTATAGTGCAATGAAAAATATAATCTGTCTAATAAAACTATAAAATTATTTAAAATATAACATTTTATAATATTAATATAAGGATGTTTGAATTTATGAAATCATTATACATATTATTATACATATTAATTTAAACTCATGATGAATAGTGTTTCATTATTTTTAAGGATTTATTTTTATTTAATAATTATTTATCATTTTATTGATTTTTAATAATAAATGATAATTGATCAAATTTAAGTATTTGTTTTTTTAACATTTACTATCTATTATTATATTTTATTTTTGGTAATAACGTGCATTCGTTAACTTTTTTAAAAATCTAAATCCGTAACATTTTTTTTTATCATTCTAGGTTTTCTGGTCGCACGTTGTGACGGTATGTTACGTCGGGCATTAGATCGGTATTGATTCAGTTAGTTATAATATCGATACAATACATGCACTCGGTATAGAAATCAACACGTGATTTATATTGACCGTAAACGATAAAATCGAACAATGGCGCTGACACCGATGTTCGAACGGTATCGATCGGTTCAGATTGTCACGATAATGTTTCCGATATTCATTCATCGTTGCAAACAGAGTTGTATAAACGAATTTTGTTTACATCGGTAACCATAAAAATAATTCTTGATGAATAGTATTTGTTAGGGGAGGATTTTCTAACAATTAGTGATCCTTATTCATTATCCTAACTAGTGATCCTTACTTCTGTGACAGGTGGTGATCCTCAGAAGGGCTTTAGGATCAGGATCATGGATCACTTCAAGGATCCTCATACTGACGATTGTTTACTTATGTTTTATAACATTTCGCAGGTATAACTAGCTAGACCAAGTCTTAGCGATATTCTTGGAGAATATTCCCGAAGTATTCTGCACGTGCTAGATCAAAACTAGACGTTATGGAGAACGTGGAGGCTTGGCCCGAAAGTCGGAGAGTTTGTTAGCTAGATATTTTTCTTATTTTAAAGGGGTAACGAGCTAGTTAGTCACACTTAGTCATTTTTTGGCAGTTACACACACTCGCAAACACGCTTATACAAGCTCTCGTTCAAACACTTAGCGATTTCATACACTTTTTACACACTTCACCGTAGTGATCCTTGTACCTAGCTCGTTACTATCCGAAGTTGTAAACATTTAACCATTTATTTTAGCTTGGTGATCGGTAGTTTCCATCACCCGGGGTTTTTTGTGCCGGAGATCAACTCTTGATCAAGGGCTTTTTCCCCGTATAAATCCTTGTGTTGTTTGTGCATTCTACATTGAAGTGATCCTCATTGTTGTTACACATTTTAAGCATCATTCCCCTAAACAAAGAGTTTGGTTGCAATATCATCATCAGATTTTCTGACCAAAACAGTTTGGCGCCCACCGTGGGGCAATTGGTGCTTCGTCCTTAAGAAAATACGCATTTCTGTGCTTAATTCGGCTCGCTACAACCAAGCAGATGGCTTCCTCATCGAAGAATGCTTCAAACTTGATGCCCTCATTCACTTCCTCACAAGGCGTTCCTCCTTTGCCTCCACCACCTTCTGGATCCCAGAAGAATACAGAAAATGCTGCGAAGAAACCGACTCCCATTTTCTCAAAACCACCTACTTCTTCTGTTTCAACTAATCCTACTACTAATGATCTCTATGCCTTGATTTTGCAGATGAGGAATCATGCACAAGAGCAGGATAAGACCAACGAAAGGATCCTCCGGGAGATTGATGAAATTAAGAAACAGAAGAAAACGGCAGAGGATCATTCTCCACTGATGCCCAGATCTTTGAATTTTGACACTCCGGTGGTTACTTCTCAGCCGTCAGTGGTTCCAAACATTCAATATGCGGGTGGACCAAAAGGAGTGCACTACGGAACAACAGCTATGACCCAGGCACTAGGTTTATATTTCCAGCCAGCAGGATCCTATCCCCAGCATATGGGATCCCTCACGAGTACAGGAGGATATTCAGGAATGCAGCAGGTTCAAGGATCCTCCTTCGTTCCAGGATCATCCCAGGTTCAAGGATCCTCCTTCGTTCCAGGATCATCCCAGTTTCAGGGATCCTTCCAGATGCCAGGATCCTTGAGGAGTTTGCAAACAGGAAGTTCAGATGTCCATCAAGGAGATTTTATTCCAATGCAGACCAATGCCTCTGCTGGCCCCTCGATCATTCCAGAGTCTCAACAATATGGATTAACCTCCATATTTCCTAACTTGAATCCAATGGGAGGTAACACTTTTAATAATTCTCATACTATTAACCATGGTTTTATGCAGGATCCAGGTATCAATCATGCCATGGCCAGAGAATTGCAAAAGCTAAAGGATATGATCTCGAGTGTTCCGGGAGTAGTCAAACCTATTCCAGAGATTGCAGATGGGAGCCACAAGATATCTCGCTTTGCACCACCAATCTGTGATGCTGAGATACCCAAGAGGTTCCATGTGCCTACAATGAAACTGTATGATGGTTCGACGGATCCTGAAGAACACATAGCACAATACAGGGAGAGGATGGAGATCAATCCAATCCCAGAAAAGTTAAAGGAAGCATGCCTATGCAAAGGATTCGGATCCACTCTTACTGGATCAGCTCTCAAATGGCTGCTAAGTCTTCCTCCCTATTCTATTACCTCATTTGCAAACCTAGTTAACTTGTTTAATACTCAGTTTTCTTGTAGTAGAAAATTTGAACGACTAACTAGTGATTTATATAGGATAACCCAGGGTCATAATGAATCATTAAGGGATTACATTACCAAATTTAGTAAGGAATCCTTAGACATTCCCAACTTAGATATAGCCACGGCTGTTGAAGCCTTCAAGATGGGATTGCTCAGGGATTCGTTATTTTATGATGATCTTGTTATGACACCATGCAGGAACCTAGATGAGGTAAGAACCCGGGCCCTCAGGTTCATTCGGCTAGAGGATGACAAGAGGATTCAGGAGAGGATAACAGGATCCTCAAAGCAGGATAAGCAAGGATCCTCATTCAGAAACAACAAGTTCAGATCCTACAACAAATCTGATAATCAGAACGTGCATTCTGTTGATCAAGAAGAGGATGATGAGGATTATCCTCCAATTTCTGAATATTGCTTTAGTGTTGATAATAATGAACTAATCCTTGCCATGCAGAACCTAGGTGATAAAGCTAGATGGCCAAGAAAGAATGACAGGCCAGCTGCAACTAAGGATAAATCAAAGTGGTGTGCATATCATGAAGATTTTGGGCACCTAACAGAAGAATGCATTGCGTTGAGAAAGGAAATTGGATACTTGCTGAGCAAAGGGCATCTAAAAGAGTTGTTGGGAAGAAAAAAGTCAAGGACTCAGGATCCTGAAAGGATCCCTGAGAAGGCTCCAGCCCCTCCAGCAGACGCACAAGTGATAAACTTTATCTCTGGGGGATCCGACATTTGTGGCACATCCTTCTCAGCAGCTAAGAGGCATGCGAAGGAAACTAAAATGGATAACGGAGAAAGGCCAGTTCGAACATCGAGTGTCTCCGAAGGAAAAGTCATAACCTTTGATGAAGAGGATCGTATTGATATCCAGGATCCTCATCACGATGGTTTAGTTATTACTCTTTTTATATCTAACTATTTTGTCCGCAGGATCCTAATAGACGGAGGAAGTTCAGTGAACATTATCCAGCTTGATGTTCTAAAGAAGATGGGTATCCCTGAATCAGAGATCATACCAAGATCCTCCGTGCTCGTGGGATTTAGTGGCGAGACCAAGAACACCCTGGGGGACATTAAACTCCCAATATATATTGAAGGCTTACACTCTTATCAAAAGTTTTGTGTTATTGACTGTTTATCTTGTTGTAATGTTATCCTTGGCAGGCCCTGGATACACGATATGAAAGCAGTCCCATCTACTTACCATCAATGTGTGAAGCTCCCTAGTCCTTGGGGAATAGTAAAGATTGATAGCGATCAGCAGGAAGCTAAGGATTGCTACACTTCATCGATGAAACCAGCTTCGAAGTCAAGGGAGCAATAGCAATCAAGGTATCCTCCAAGGAGTGTCTTGGAGGCCAGAGAGCAGGATGTGGTAGAAATCCTCATGGATTCTGATGATCCTGAATCCAAAATCTATATCGGGTCAGGGATCCTTGGCGAAATGAAAGAAGACCTCATATCCTTCCTCAAAAGGAGAAAGACTACCTTTGCATGGAAACACGAAGACATGACTGGCATATCCAAGGATGTTATCACTCATAAGCTCGGCATCGACAGATCTTTCAAACCCATCCATCAAAGGAGAAGGAAGTTTGCACCAGAAAGGAATGCCATTATCCAAGAAGAGGTAGAGAAATTGCTCCGAGCAGGTATGATTAGAGAGGTCAAGTATCCAAGATGGTTGGCCAATGTGGTTGTTGTTCAAAAGAAAAACGGAAAGTGGAGGGTATGTGTCGATTTTACCGATTTAAATAAGGCATGTCCCAAGGATCCTTTCCCTTTACCCCACATTGACTCCATGGTGGATGCAACTGCGGGTCATGAACTGTTAACTTTTATGGATGCTTCATCTGGATTTCAACAAATCCAAATGGAACCATCCGATCAAGAGGATACGGCCTTCATGACTCCAACTGGTATATATTGCTATATTGCTATGCCGTTCGGATTGAGAAATGCAGGTGCAACGTACCAAAGGCTGGTGAATATGATGTTCAAGGATCAGATTGGACAAACTATGGAGGTTTACATAGACGATATGGTGGTGAAATCCTTAAAAGCTGAGGATCACCTAAGAGACTTGGAGGAAGCATTCGATATCCTTGACAAATATAACATGAAGCTTAATCCTTCAAAATGTCATTTTGGTGTTAAAGCAGGTAAATTCTTAGGATACATGGTGACTAAGAGAGGCATCGAAGCTAGCCCGGAACAAATCAAAGCAATAGTGAATATCAAATCTCCGGTCAATGCTAAGGATGTTCAAAGGTTAACAGGAAGGATAGCAGCCTTGAACAGATTCATATCTAAATCCTCCGAGAAGTGTAAAGAATTCTATGATATCCTAAGGAAGAACAAGAAATTTGAGTGGACGGAGAAGCATGAAAATGCTTTAAAAGCCCTCAAAGATTACCTATCCTCGGCCCCGGCTTTAATGAAACCAGAAAAAGGTGAAGTGTTATCCTTGTATCTCGCAGTATCCTCAAAAGCGGTAAGTGCGGTCCTTGTTAAGGATCATGAAGGTACACAACATCCTGTCTATTATGTAAGTAAAAGTTTACTTGATGCCGAATCCAGGTACTCACACCTTGAAAAACTTATTCTTGCATTAATAATGGCATCTACTAAGTTAAGACATTATTTTGAAACTCATGTTATCATTGTTAAAACTAATTTTCCAATTAAGAATGTCCTCAGGAAACCAGAGATGTCAGGAAGGATGGCTAAGTGGGCAGTAAAGCTGAGTGCATATGATATAAGATATGAGCCTAGGACAGCTATCAAATCCCAAGCATTAGCTGACTTTGTGGCTGATTTCAGTAGTGATTTACAAGAAGAAGCTGAGTTAGAAGTCCAGCAGCTAGAGGAGACCAAGGATCCTTGGATACTCCATACTGATGGATCCTCAAATGTCAAAGGCACAGGGCTCGGAATACTACTAAAATCGCCACAGGGGGACATAATACCCCATTCTATAGCTTGTGAGTTCCAAACCACTAATAATGAGGCTGAATATGAAGCCTTAATTGCTGGTTTGCAAATTGCAAAGCATATGGGGATCAGGTATCTTGAGTCAAAAGTTTGGCACTCTCTTTTGTCTCTTTTAGTTTGTCACAGGTACCAAGGGAAGAAAATACAGAAGCTGATGCATTGGCTAACTTAGGATCATCTTTGAAGATCCTAGAGGATATCAAGATCCCTATTATCCATATCCTGACCCCAGCTATTGAGGATCATGTGGCTATGGAGATAGGGAATAATTCTGCAATGATCCCTAGTGAGGATACTCAATCCCATTCAGGATCCGGATCGTGGATCTCACCAATTATGAGATACTTACAACATGGAGAGATTCCTACAGGAGAAAACCCTAGGGCTTTCAAATCTAAGGTATCTCAATTCACAATTATGAATAATATGTTGTATAGACGATCTCTTGCAGGACCATACTTGAGATGCATTGAGGATCCTGAAGTTCAGGAGGTTTTAAAAGACTTCCATGAAGGAGATTGTGGAAATCACACTGGGGGCAGGGCTTTATTCTCAAGGATCCTGAGGACAGGATACTACTGGCCAACCATGAAGAAAGATGCTGTGGAGTATGCCAGAAGATGTGATCCTTGCCAGAGACACAGCAATATCCTTCATCAACCAGCCGAACTATTGCATCCTATATCCTCCTCTTGGCCATTTATGAGATGGGGTATGGATATAGTTGGAAAGCTCCCTAAGGCACCTGGTGGAAAAGTATTCATGCTAGCTATGACTGATTACTTCTCCAAGTGGATAGAGGCTGAAGCTTTTGCTCAAGTTAGAGAAAAGGAAGTTATATCCTTCATCAAAAGAAATATTATAACTAGATTTGGAATTCCTTCTGAGATTATATGTGATAATGGTTCCCAATTTATTGGGGGCAGAACCACTAATTTTTGTGACAGCTGGGGGATTAAGATGATAACATCAACACCAGTCCACCCACAAGCTAATGGTCAAGCAGAATCATCCAACAAGATCATCATCAACAACTTGAAGAAGAAGCTTGGATCCAAGAAAGGAAAATGGGCAGAAGAGCTACCCTATGTGCTCTGGGCTGACAGGACAACCCCTAAGAATGCTACTGGTCAAACACCATTCTCTTTGGTGTTTGGGGCAGAATCAGTGATCCCAACAGAAATGGTGGTTCCTACTGCTAGAACAAGTACCCGTGATCCTGAGGAAAATGATGAAAACTTGGCTCAAGACCTGGATACTATTGAAGAAATCAGAGATATGGCTAGGATCAGGATGGCCAGTTACCAACAAAGAATGGCTGGTGCTTACAACAAAAATGTCAGGATCAGGAGGTTTCAAGTTGGAGACATGGTGTTAAGGAAAGCATTTCAGAATACCACCAATCCTGCTGATGGAAAATTGGCTCCAAAATGGGAAGGCCCTTATTTGATTGAAGCTGAAGCAGGAAAGGGGGCATATAGATTGCTAACCATGGAAGGTGAATTGCTACCAAGAGCTTGGAATGCTGTCCACTTGAAGAAATATTTCATGTAAGCAGGATCCTTATGGTATAGGTGATCCTCATGGAAGGGATATCCTTAAAGGATCCTCAAAGTATCGGTGATCCTTACTCAGGTAATATCCTAATCTTGAACTATTTCATTTCTTAATTTTCTCATCTAAGGATAAGGATCATGTATCCTTTATCCATCTCTCACGTGAGTTCAAGTTTTGAAAGCTCAGGTATCTTCAGCACAACATTGGTTATCCACAGAAGCAATCCGTCCTTTGGGTTTAACCCCAGTTATTTGGGCTTGTCCCCAGATTCCGCCTGCAGCGCACGATGATCCTGGTATAGTTCAAGGCTTTGGGACCAGTACTCATTATAGGGGCTGATAATTCCATTGTTCTGGCTATGCTTAGGATCCTACGTATAATGGTAGACGTACCATACATCCGTTCATAAGGTTTCTAACGTTTTCACGTTAGCTAAGGTTTCTAACGTTTTCACGTTAGCTAAGGTTTTGGCATCTTCATGTCACTAAGTTTGGATAGTCGCCAGTTAGGGCCATACTCCAGTTTACATACGATCCTTGGGCTTGTCCCCAGTTATCCTTGGGCTTGTCCCCAGTTATCCTTGGGCTTGTCCCCAGTTATCCTTGGGCTTGTCCCCAGTTATCCTTGGGCTTGTCCCCAGTTATCCTTGGGCTTGTCCCCAGTTGCTAACTCTTTTCTTATATCGGCTTAGTCCCAAGTTATGCTCTATTTCAGGTCCTTGAAGATAGGCAGCTAGGGATCCTTGATCCTTATTTCACTCTAAGGTTTATCTTATAGTTATCCTTACAATCAAAGAATGTTCCTGGTGATCCTTATCGGGATCCTCCATCCTACCATGGGTAGCCCAATTTTTAGGAAGATCCTTTCCATCCTGGATAGAATCTCTCTTGACAAAGAAAAAGCGACGTTTCCAGTCTTTGTCATTCTTGGTGACTTTCAGAAGAGGATGATCTGCACCGGGTTTTCGCTTAAGCAAATAACGATGGGAACCAAAGGTAGTAAGATCATACAGCTCCGCCAATTCTGACATGCCCAAAGCAATGCCTTCCTGTTCGATGATTCTCTCCAGGGTATACAAGACCCTCCAAATCATCGGCATGGCTTGGATATAAGAGATGCCGGTAAGGGAAAAGAAGGATTGTGTAAACTCTGGGAAAGGATAGGTGTATCCTATGGTGAATGGAGTGGCTGGAAATGCAACCCATGTTTCTGAAACATAGTCGCTAAGGGTAGTAGGATCAAAGGGTCTGATAAAGGCATCCGCCGGAAAACAGCAACGGATTTTGTCTATCTGTGCCTCGTCAAAGCAACACTTTTCATTCGCGGAGTCCTTGATGATTTTCTGACTTTCCAAAGGGCTATCCTTCTTGTGATCTTTGCCCGGAGAACTTCGGAGCAACATTTTTGATGGAAAGATGAAAACAGAGCAAGAGAGGGAAAAGGATAGAGAGAGAGAATACCTGAACGTCTTCGGAATGTGGATTATAAAGGGAGTTTCTCTGAAAATTTAAATGCATTTGATCATATCTATATCTCTATTTATAATCATCATCTTGCAGGTTGTCACTTCTGTGACATCATCATCGCAACGGCTAGTTCAAAATTAACGGCTATATATCCGTTAGTTTGTTACGGATAAGTTCGAGAAAACATAACTCGCTAATTTTACAATTTCACTCCTTATATTTTGGGGGCAATTGTTAGGGGAGGATTTTCTAACAATTAGTGATCCTTATTCATTATCCTAACTAGTGATCCTTACTTCTGTGACAGGTGGTGATCCTCAGAAGGGCTTTAGGATCAGGATCATGGATCACTTCAAGGATCCTCATACTGACGATTGTTTACTTATGTTTTATAACATTTCGCAGGTATAACTAGCTAGACCAAGTCTTAGCGATATTCTTGGAGAATATTCCCGAAGTATTCTGCACGTGCTAGATCAAAACTAGACGTTATGGAGAACGTGGAGGCTTGGCCCGAAAGTCGGAGAGTTTGTTAGCTAGATATTTTTCTTATTTTAAAGGGGTAACGAGCTAGTTAGTCACACTTAGTCATTTTTTGGCAGTTACACACACTCGCAAACACGCTTATACAAGCTCTCGTTCAAACACTTAGCGATTTCATACACTTTTTACACACTTCACCGTAGTGATCCTTGTACCTAGCTCGTTACTATCCGAAGTTGTAAACATTTAACCATTTATTTTAGCTTGGTGATCGGTAGTTTCCATCACCCGGGGTTTTTTGTGCCGGAGATCAACTCTTGATCAAGGGCTTTTTCCCCGTATAAATCCTTGTGTTGTTTGTGCATTCTACATTGAAGTGATCCTCATTGTTGTTACACATTTTAAGCATCATTCCCCTAAACAAAGAGTTTGGTTGCAATATCATCATCAGATTTTCTGACCAAAACAGTATTCATCATTTTTAAGGATTTATTTTTTATTAATACTTATTTATCATTTTATTTGATTTTTAATAATAAATGATAACTTATCATATTCAAGTATTTGTTTTTTTAACATTATTATTTATTATTATATTTTATTTTTAGTAATAACTTGCATTTGTTAACTTTTTTAAAAATCCAAATCCGTAACATTTATTTTTTTATCATTCTAAGTTATCTGGTCGCACGTTGTGATGGTATGTTACGACGGGCATTAGATTAGTATTGATTCGGTTAGTTACAATACCAATACAATACAATACATGCACTCGGTATAGAAATCAACACATTATTTATATTGACCGAAAACGATAAAATCGAACACTGGCACCGACACTGATGTTCGAACGATATCGATCGGTTCAGATTGTCACAATACTGTTTCCGATATTCATTTATCGTTGCAAACAAAGTTGTATAAATGATTTGTTTTATACCGACAACCATGAAAATAAATACAAGTACCGTTTCTGATGCTATTTCGTACGATACGATACGGTAGCAATACGGTGTCAGTTTGTCGAAATAAAACAATAAAAAATAGTATTACCCAAACCAATTTTGTTCGTTCAGTTCACTATTGTAGCGACACTGTATCCGTTATCAAATAGAAAACCATAAAAGTAAATACATTTCGTGCTGATGTTGTCCGGTACGGTAAGGTAGCGATACGATGTTTGTTTATCGATAGCAAAAACAAAAATCTGAAGTACACATACCAACATATATGTTGTTCAGTCGGTTTCGGTTCGGTTTGATACGATAGTAGCACCCGCCGCGAAGCACGGGGGAATCTCACTTATACGGTGTAAGTTTATCAAAAGCAAAAACAATAAAAACAAATACCGAAAACGACACATCAGTCGATTTCAGTTAGGTTTGGTATGATAGTGGTACAATATTCGTTTGCAATATGATTTATATCACAATGTTGTAAAAAATAAATATAGAACACAAACAAACAATCCATTTGGGAATAGCCCAGTGGTATTGGTGAGTTTAGATAGAGTTTAGGATAGGAGAGGTCAGGGGTTCAATCCCCATGGTGTGCAACGTTAGCCATTCGAAGAAAAGAAAAAAGAAAAAAGAAAAAAAAAAAAAAAAAAACAAACAAACAAACTAACTGATATCAACTAAACAACATCATATTCGTTTTTGTTGTTTTTTATCTATGTAAGGTTTTCTCTTTCTATTATTATAGTTAATGACTGTACCGTAACAATTCAAACAAATAACAAAGAATTCCCGCCGCGAAGTGCGGAGGGAAACTCACTAGTTATACATATTAATTAAGACTTCTCATGAACAGTACTTTATTTTTTATATTTTATTTGTTACTTAATTTGTTTTTTTAGCAATTACTTGCATTTGTTAATATTTTAAAATTTATAGAATCACATCTATGTTTTATCATTTTTAACATTTCAAGTTATTTGCATGTGCATTGTGATGGTATGTCACCGCGAGTATTGAATCGGTATCGATTCGGTTTATTACAGTACTTGTATGATACTGCATGAACTCAATATAGAAATCAATACATGTTTTACATCGACCGAAAACGATAAAAACAAATATCGATACCGAAACTGTATTGATCAATTCATATTGTACCAGTACTTGGTACCCATTTTGTTAGGTATGATACTATGTTCGTCTATAAAAACAATTAAAAATACCAATAGCAAAACCGATGTTGTTTTTCCTGTTTCGGTTCGGTTCACTACAGTAGAGACACGGTATCCTTTATAAAAGATGCAAACGATCAGACAAAAACTGTACTGATATTCGTTTCGGTTGGGTACGGTATGGTAACGATACGATGTTAGTTTATAAAAAACAAAAACAATAAAAATATATATACCGGTACGGATGTTGTTAGTCATTTTCAGTTCGGTTTGGTATGCTAGCGACATATTATCCGTTTTCAGTAAATTTATATCACATTGTTAATAAAAATAAACATAGAACGCAAATGAACCTAACCGATATCAACTAACCAACATCGGTAAGGTTTTATATTTCGATTACTATAGCAATTGCCGGTACCATAGTAAACCGAACCGATACTGACCGAATCCCCGCCGCGAAGCGCGGGGAAAATCTTACTAGTTTTACATTATATAAAAGTTTTTAGATCCACAAAAGGCAGTCATTGTATATTATAAATATAACATGTTAGATCTGAAAGAGCAACTTATTAGGTGGATAAAGCACACCTTCCATTAGAGTCAAGATAGATCCAAAAACAATAGGACCCAAGAGGTTGCACATGGTCACACCGGTTTACACATGTTTACACTATTTACCTAAATCAAAAGTGTTAAGGGTATGATTAGCTTATTATGGAGTGACAAATTCATGAACTTTTATTAAGTGACATGATTGGATTACTAATCAAATTCACTTAAATTTATATCCTTAGTTCATCATCTTTATGTTGTTACAAGTATTAAATTAAAAAAATAACCAACAAATAAATTGGGTTTGTGTTCTTAGAAGTGATCTAGACATCTAGCAGTGGCGGAACTAGCCCAAAAGGTTAGGGGTATCCTAATTTTTTTTAGGATCATGGGTATCCTTTATATAACGAAAACGAAGTTGAGTGGTATTTTTACACTACCAAAATGAAGTTAAGGGGTATTTTTACACTACGTAGACAAGGTTGAGGGGTAGCCCGTACTAACCCTAATACTACTTTAAGTCCGCCACGGACATCTAGTACATTTAACGAGGAGATAAACAAATTCCTACTATCGGGTTAATCTTGAGTGAGTGTTTTAAATCTTGATTCTGTTTATGATGGATAAGTTTTTACACGTCTAACTATACATAAAAAAATTATTATAAGATAATTGGAGAATTTGTCATATTTAAAGAATCAATCAATAAGAATTACTTTTATAAGATAAGAATGTTTTTTACTCAGTGAACCCTTTATTCTTGTTCGAATAACACTTAGCTCCCAAACAAAATGATCACATGGACATAGATTATTGTATTACAAACGCATCGATGCCCAAATGCAAGAGTCTCATTCTTGATTTGAGTCATTCCCAATTGACATTTTATGGGATTTTCATTTTTCAACTTTAGAAAGAAGAAAAAAGAGGGAATATGATTTTATTTTATCAAAAGCCATATCATTATGGCAATGGAGAATCTTGGGTAACCACTTGATTTTTTTGGGAACACATGCCTCATGTCGGACTCACAAAGGCACAAATGCTTTCCCTTTTTTTGTCCATTACATGTATACGTTAATTCCACATTAATATCATCATATAATCTTATAATAGTATATCTTTATTCGCGTTTAAGATACCAATTTGTGTGATTATTCACCTAAAACCAGTCATTCAAGGACGCAGTGGCGGATCTAGAAAAAAAATTGAGGGGTATCCCAATTTTTTTTTTACCGTATAATCACATAATGTAAAAAAAATATCGTACAATCATACAAATGTTGGCTTTTATTAAATTTGGATTTTAGTTAATATTAATTTTCGTCTAGATGTAGGTTTTTAATTAACATGATTCTTTTGAGGTGTTGGGCTTTTAATAAATTTTGTTTGTCAGAGACCAATGGCGGAACCAATGGGGTTGTGATCCACTAACAAAGGTAAAACTTTTAAATACCTAGGTCTGATAGGAGGAGGTTTGGCTTCAAGTCTCACATACGTAGTGGATTAAAAAGAAATTTTGCCATTCAATAAAAAAGAGACAAGTAACAGAACCAACATTTTTATTAGCTGAAGGGTCATTGCCAATTGAATCCATTTTATTAGCTGCGAATCCGATTTTTTTTGGTATTTTCCGTTTCTTCTATGATGGGTCAATCATTTAATCATTTGCTTCATTGGTTCCAACGGTGGCAGCTACGGAAATATTTCTCAGCTATATATATTATTAAAAGGGATAGAAAAAAACTTTTAGAAAAAAAATGAGTTTAATAAATCCAAAATTTATTCTTCGTTTATATAATTTGTTAGATTTTAAGACCTTTAATTGTAACAAAAGTTGAACATAATTAAATATATCCCGGTGAAAGTTTTGTAATTCAATTCTATTTTTATTTTTAAATAAAATAAAATAAAGTAATAGTCTCTTTTAGTGTTGCAGAGTCGCAGACTATGCTATATAAAAATTGTATATATGTGTTAAAGTTGACTAGAGCCCAATGCCTATTGAGTAGGTTTGACCTGTTAAAAATATAATAAAATAAAATAAAAAAAGGAAAGCTCTATACTTTTGCATCTTCTTCTCCACCAAAAATCACCATTATTTCCGTCAACAATCTGCACACGTTTCTGTCCATGGAAAAATTTGATTTCATTTCATCTTCACCTATCTTCACCTTAGGTAGCTGTTTAGGGGTGTCCTCGTAGTTGTTTAGGGGTGTCCTTAGTATAAAAATCGAAAAAAAAATTACACTACCGGAAAAAAGTTGAGCCGTAGCCCGTGCTACGCCTGAACCTACACTAGGTCCGCCCCTGCAAGGACGTCATTTTTAATTAGTTTGACGTTTCTTGCTTATAGAATAGCTAAAACAAATATAATAAAGTTACTTATAGCCAGAGCCGGACTCAGGGGTGGGTAAGCTGCACTCCCGGTGGAGCCCATTTCCCCATGGACACTAAATCTATATATGTATTTTTAAATATAAACTCGAAAAAAGAAAGAGTATATAAGGGTCTAAGGGCCTTTTTTTCGGCTCGTACACGACAGTTTGAATCCTCAAATAAAAAAACATGTAAAAAATATTTTGATAAGGAAAGTTGTTTTGATGGTATTACTTGACTTAGTATCATGCACAAATGTCAAACAATAATTTCAAGGTTGAAATAGCACAAATTCCTTTTTTCATTGGAAATTATCACCGCATATTTCTTTTTCTAATGCAGAAAAGGACTACAAATTCATATATATGTATTAATTTCAAACATTCCAATGAATAGTGTTGTTTTTTTGTCTTTTTGTGGTTTTTTTTTTGTTTTTTAGTGTTGTTTTTTTTTTTTGTCTTTTTATGGGTTTTTTGTGTTTTTCTTAAATTTCAACTGGTTTCGTAAACGTAATAAACCGGACCGACGTCGACCAAACGTTA
Source organism: Helianthus tuberosus (assembly GCA_030545235.1). Classification (NCBI taxonomy): domain Eukaryota; kingdom Viridiplantae; phylum Streptophyta; class Magnoliopsida; order Asterales; family Asteraceae; genus Helianthus; species Helianthus tuberosus. The sequence continues at coordinate 52,840,973 of CM060364.1, forward strand.
GTACCGCTGCCACGTAACACCGGTGCGACGTCGACCAAACGTTAGTACCGCTGCCACGTAACACCGGTGTAACGTGTTTTTTTAAGCTTCAACCGGTATTGTGCAGGTAACGAAAGGGTACCGTCGCCACGTAAAGTAGTATGTAACTATTTGTGTTTTTGTTGTTTCTATGGTGTTTTTTTTAAATTCATCAGGTATTGTACACGAAACAAACCGAACCCACACCGACCGAACGTTAGTACCGCCGTCGCATAGCGCGCGGGTAATGTGTTTTTATTTAAGTTTCAACTGGTATTGTACAGGTCACGAAATGGTACCGTCGATGTGTAATGATGGTGTAACGTGTTTTTTTTAACTTTCAATCGTTATTGTACAGATGACGAAAGGAACACGACTTTACCACCGCCGCGTAGCGCGGATGTTATTCACTAGTTCTCAATAATTGGCTACACGAAGTTGAATTATGGGTGGCCACTAAAACCAGAAATGTTACAAGCATCACAATCCACATGTAGATTTCAATAAAAAATTTGTCTTGAAAATGTGTTTTTAGTTTTTTATTCAATCAAATCTTACACAAAAATATAAACAAAAACATTACAAACTTATATGTCACTCCCAAAATAGATTAAATTCAAGATTATACTAAGAACCCAGGAATCTTTCCAATCGAAACGTTCTACGCATTTCGAGTGGGCCTGTACAACATTTAATCCCAAAGTAACACCTTTAAAGAACCAATGATGTTTGATCTCAGCGGCTCGGTTTATGCACACACCAATCTGTGGCTATTTTCCGCGGTTCTTTTGTTAGCAGGTCTCTTATCAGATCCTGGCCTGCAAACAAAAAACCAGAAATTACGCATTTAATGTATATATGCCTTATGAAAGCATAATCTTAGGTAAAAAAAAACAATAATTTACGGGTAACAAACAACAATCATATACCTCTTGAGCAGAATTCCATAACCAAACACGAGAATTTCATCCCAAACAAGCAGGTAACCCGACAATCCACCCACTTCAAGAATCTGATAATGCTAAACAGTCCTGATTGGGGTCAGAAATGCCAACGGCATGCCCTTTTGATGCAGGTAGCGCGGTATGAAGTTTCTTAATCATCTCGTTAAGCTTCCTTAACTTATCCTCGTCATTAATTTCCGTTAAATACTTTTCTAAAACACGAAAACCATTCTTACTTAAATGCCTCCCTTTTTCAAGAATTTGTACAGAGCACCCGAAAGCTTGTTCTACCCTTCCATGCGAGCATAAGCTTCTTAATAACACATCCGTTGCATGACTGTGTGGACAATACCCACTCCCAATTAAGTAATTCCAAAAACCAAACGCCTCATCGAACTTTCGCTTTTTGCAAAAGAACTTCATTAACATTACTACTGTTGGTGTTTTGGGCACAAAGTTTCTATCAATCATCTTGCGATAAAGCTCGAGAACACCATCAATTCTGTTTGAATTCATCAATCCCGAGAACATTGTATGAAATGTAACATCATCATGAAGAAGATTATTTTCTTCCATTTCGTCCATTAGTCTAGTTGCGGACTTCACATCCCCTGATCTGATGTAAGCGGACATTAAGGCGTTGTATGCGCCAGAATCCGGCAGTAATTTTCTCTTAGGGATTTCATCGAACAGCTGGCGTGCCTTGTTTGTGTTTTGAGCAATACCGGCTCCATGGATCAAAGTGGTTATCGTCTTTAACGTGGGAAAACAGTTAGCTTGCTCCATTTCTTCAAGAAGTCGTAACCCGTCTAAGAAACGACCCCTCTTGCAGTAAGAATCCATTCTGATATTATAAGTTACATGGTCGGGCTTGAAACCTCTTCGAATCATTTCATGGTAAAAAAGTTCTACAGAAGTAACATCACCGGATTCTTTAAATCCCAAGAGCAAAATATTCATCGTTTTGGTGGTCGGTGAGAATCGAGAATACAACTTATTGAATACCGATTTAGCTTCCTTCATTTGCCTCTGTGTGCAGAATGCTCGTAGAAGAAGATTAAATTCATCGGTACCGAATTGTTTTCCATCGGATAATTTATCCTCCAACTTCTCAAATGCTTCAAGGGTTTCATCATAAGACTGGAACTTTGCAATTCTTGACAGCATGATGCTCATTGATTTGAGGCTGATCAACGAAGGGTGTGTTTTCTGAATTTCATCGATTAAATCCCAGGCCTTGGTGAAATGGCGCATTCGCGTTAATATATGAAGTGTCTTTTCAAATGTATCTGAAGTGGGGGTAAATTGGGGAAATTGGAGGGAGAATTTGAAGAACTCGAATGCTTTAAGGCCGTTAGAGTGGGTTGCGAAAAGACGACCGAGAATATTTTCTACAAAAGAGGTTGAAATGGTTGCCGAAGGGATAACTTGGGCAAGCGTAGGATGAACTGGTTGGTCGGGAAAAGGGTGGTCGTTGATGATCTTGGTGATTTTCTTGATTTCAAACTCAAAATCCGACGAATAAAACCGGAAACCAATGTTGACGAACAATGTAAGTTGTTGAGGAGCTTGAAGTAGTTGATTGCATCTTCCTAGGAAGAGCATAATCTTAAACAAAATCAAGAAAAAATATCAGCTACAAGTTCAAAAACATAACATGAAACAGAGATTGCAGCTGAAAATCAAATGCTAGGAGCTTGAAGTAGTTGATTGCATCTTCCTAGGAAGAGCATAATCTTAAACAAAATCAAGAAAAAATATCAGCTACAAGTTCAAAAACATAACATGAAACAGAGATTGCAGCTGAAAATCAAATGCTAAATCAACCTAAAATGTTACAACTTAAAATGATTATTATACCTAAAATCAGCGGCGGAACCAGAACTTTTTAGTTTGAGGGGCATAGTAGGTTCTCTTCTCTACTCATTAGAACTAGGGGGTCAAACTCACGTTAATATAAATAAAAGTATAAGAAAAAAGAACTCAGTCTACATTTAAATATCCAACAAATTCTGGTTACCGGAGGAGTCTTTGGTTTTTAAAAAGTGAGAAGCGCACAAAACGACGAGGTCTAAAACCGAGGCACAAAGCGCAAAAGCAGCGGGTTTTTCGTACCTGAGGCGCAAGGTGATTATATAATTTTATATATATATCCCCTAAGTTTTTAGCATCCCTTATCCAAAATATAGCTATAAATAAGCTTTATATATAATTTTACCTACATGTACAAGCCAAAAAACCTATGGCCGACCGAAATTGTGTCGGGGGAAGCAGAGTTGGTTAGTGACAGTGATGGCTGGTTCATTTTGGGTTCGAAAAACGGTGTCTAGTGGTAGTCGGAGAACATGGGTGAGGGCAGTGTCGGTTTTCTCGTTAGTTTGTTGTTCGGAAGCGGTAAAGGGAGGTCGAAGCGGGTCAATGGGGTGGTGGCTGGTCTGAAGTGACCTGGTTTGAAAACGGATCAGTGGTGGTGGTGGTTTTCCTGTACTTTATTTGTATGTTTTTGTTGGCCAAATATCGCTGTCGGCCAAATTTTAGGTGATGGTGGTGTTGTGGAGGTTGGTAGAGAGAGAAGGGGCTTGATCTTATAAAAATTAAATATTTGTGTCCCTGGGGGTGGGGGCTTGGTTTAAAATAGAGCGAGGCGCTCCGAAGCATTTTGGTTCCAAAGGCTTTAAGCGAGGCGAGAAGCGCAAAGCAAGAGCTTCACGTATGCGAGGCGTTCAAAATTAAAAACAATATCAAAACTATTTGTACACATCAATATGACATATTCTACTTGTTAGTTGTTAATCAATAATAAACACAAAAACATGATTATAAAGCACGTAAACACATAAAAACATAGTTAAAACTTAAAACATACATTCAAGTCAAAACACACTTAAAACATAAGCATAAGAAAATAGTCTTTAATCAATAATCATCATAATCAAGTACGTTCTTTTTTTTAGGGTAAAGAACCCAAATTTGACGTGATTAAAAGCTGCTGGCCCCTTATGAAACCCTATTGGAGCTGGTTTAGAATACCGGGCCCAAATAAAACTCAAATCTGACCTGATTGGGCCTGAAGCTTCGCTTCACAGACCCAACGCTTCATGCTTAAAGCGTCCCTCAAAACGCTTCACGTAAAACAACGCTTCAAGCTCCCTTTAAGCTCACTTTTTTAAACAGGCATGTTAACGTTCATTTTAATGGGTGATAGACGGAAGGACTCAGTGTAGCGAAAAACAAACCACAGGGACTCAGGTTTCCATTTTTTTTTTCAAACAAGTTGATCCCGCCACCATACCTCATAGACACAAATTGCACTATACTCTAAATCAAATTACGCAAATCGACAGATGAAAACTCAAACCTGCAATTAACTAAAACCCTACTAATAAAATGAAATACAGGAAGACAGACCTATAAGCTAAAAAAACTAATTAGGGCTTGTTTAACAAGATTGAATAAATAAGAAGCCCAAACTAATCAAATAACACAACCCTAAAGTCAGTCACATTAGTGTCAGTATACAATTCTCCCAAATTGACCAATTTCAGGCCCAGTATCCTAAATTTAACAGTTATTTGAAATTCAAACACAGCGCATTGTATTTCAATAAGCATGGATACTAACTACAACGAAAGTTTTCGTATTTGAAACCCTAAATGAAAACTGATTGTACCTGTTATTGAATAGAAAATATTCGCCGTCGATCAAGAAGTTTCCGGCAGTGTTATAGACGGAGAAACACGTCGCCGAGCAGCTAAGATAGAGGCTTGATGGAACCTTTATCTCCTATCTAAGATCACCCGTTTAAAGATCTACTCAAAACCCCCTCTGCGTGACTGTTTTTCTGGTAGGTGTTCAACATTTTTTTTAGTATAAATATTCAAGGTGTTTCTCTCTATCTTTCCTATGATAATTCGACGGTGGTTTCAGGTCGGGGTGACTAGGGATTTTCAGGGGAGGGTGATTAGGGGTTTTAAGCAATTTACTTTGTTTTTGTGATATATTTATTTGAGTAAAATGCCCCGATAGTCTTCTGATTTGTCTATTTTTCATCTTTAGTCTCTAACTTTCTAAAATTACGTCTATAGTTTTTAACTTTTTCAATTTCGTTCCCGGATAGTCCCTGGCACGTAACTGAGTTAGTTTTTAATGTTAGGTGCATGTAAATAGACAAAAATACCCTTACAGTCAAATTAATAGCTAAAAAAATACAATTAATATTTTATAATTTATGTGAGACCCACCACACCCACTTCATCTTTCACACTCAACACCACCATTGAAACCTAACACCCTAAAAGAAAAAAAAACCTCCAACTATGGAGGACTAGATGCCGCTTCTGCTCAACTGTGGAGGTGGTGTTGATGTTTGAGAATGGAGGTGGTTATATTATATGTCACACCCCCAAAATCCACAAGCGGAGTATCACCGCAGGGAGCGTGACTGACCAGGATCAAGCCACCAATCATATTGAACAATATAAATAAGTAAATAAATAAAATCCAAACCAAACAATATAATTGGTGTCAAAACAACTTAACAAAGTCTAAGTTATCAGCGGAAGCATTAAGTTCAAAACCCAAAATTATAAATTTAAAGTTCATGAGTTTATCATGAACACACCACGGTCCATGTTCCACAACGACTCCTTCCCTATGCAAGCTCCAACTAAGTACCTAATGACCTGCAAAGCATGTAGTAACGAATCAACAAAAAAATGTTGAGCGAGTCCACAGTTGGTTGTCTGTTTTAAAGTTGTTCCAAAAACCATAAGATGTTTCAAAAACCATAAGTTACCCAGTTCCTTATGATTCCAGCGCCATTTGAAGCGTTTTTCGAAAACATATAATTTAGACTTCAGAAAATCAACTTTTCGATAAATTATGACCCCGTTACAGCCGATTAAAGTCGGCTGTAACCGGTGGACAGATTCTGATTTCGCTTCCCAAACCCCGTGAACATTTAACCAGCGAACCCCCGACACTTAAACATTGATCACAGGAGGTTATAAGTTATTTATCTCAGATTCATCATGCTAAAGTATCAATATCATCAAGAATTTCAACCCTAATTAATGCATGTGTGTCTATCCATGCATGAACAATATTACTAGATATCATATACAATTTTCTTATGTACACTAGACTTTATGCAGCCATCATAAACATCAAGAATCATCAACCACTTCAGAAACACTGCCAACTATTAATATAAATTTAGCAATAATTATGTGTGTTACCGGGTTCTGAAAGTGATGGGGATCTCAAGTGCCTGAACCGAAGATTTGAAAAGCCTTCGTGGGTCTTGGTTTCGTGCCACAATAGCGAGAGGAGGGGAGGCAGCAGTTTGTTCGCAGGTAGGATTTAGGGTTGGGAAGTGATAAATAAAACATGCAGTTTACGTAACTACTTCACAAAGGGTGTAGCGGTTGGGCTTGTAGGGAGTTGGTCTGCAAATGCTAAAAGGGAATGGTGGTTTGGCTTCAAAAAAATAAGGGCTGCACAATAAAAGGGGATGTAGGTCGTAAACTTGATAATGGTGGCAGCCATTGATTTTGATGTTCCATTAGTTTTTTTTTCTTTTTATTTTTTTTTAATTTTTTTTACATATCAACAACTAACATAAAAATATAATTAATCAACCAATATAAAAGGATAATATTCATGCTATGGTTCGGGCCTTGTAAGTTCCGAGCTACGCGAGTGGGTTAACTCGACACGCGAGACATATGGTTTGGTTCACATGGTTCGAGTCGGTTCAACATGATGTGGATTAATTCAATAAATAATAAAAGCGTATGATTCGATTAATAAAAGCGAAGTAAACGGTTTCTACCTTGAAGTCACGGGTTGTCACATCATCCCTAAGTTGAAAGAAATTTCGTCCCGAAATTTAGCACGCAGTCACTGAGGAAGCTAGTTTTGTTGAGCGTTTTCGTGGGGTGTCACATCATACCCCTGTTGGTTTGGAATTTCGTCCCGAAATTCAGTAGTAGCTTCAGTACTGGACTCATTTTTCTTAAACAACTGAGGATACTTGCGCTTCATTTGATCTTCTCGTTCCCAGGTAAACTCTGGGCCACAACGTGAGTTCCAACGAACTCGAACTATAGGTATCTTGCTACGTTTAAGAGTTTTGACTTCCCGGTCCATGATTTCCACCGGTTCCTCGACGATGCGCAACTGGTCGTCGATAGTGAGTTCCTTGAAAGGAACGATGAGGGTCTCATCTGACAGACACTTCTTCAGATTCTACACGTGAAAGACGTTGTGAACACCACTGAGCTCTTCGGGCAGATTCAGTCTGTTTGCCACCTTACCGATTTTCTCAGTGACTTCAAAAGGTCCGACAGATCGCGGATTAAGTTTGCCTCGTTTACCAAAACGGACCACACCTTTCCAAGGTGAGACTTTAAGTAGCACTCGATCCCCAACCTGGAACTCGAGCGGTTTCCTACGCTTACCAGCGTAGCTTTTCTGACGGTCACGAGCTGCCGTCATTCGTTGTCGGATTTGGGCAATCTTTTCCGTTGCGTCGATAACAAGTTCTGGGCCAGTGATTTAGCTGCCGCCCACTTCTGCCGAGCATAGAGGTGATCGGCATTTCCGCCCTTACAAAGTCTCGAACGGGGCAACCTTGACGCTGGGGTGGTAGCTATCGTTGTATGAGAACTTTACCAAAGGTAGGTGTCTTTCCCAGCCGTTTCCAAAATCGATAACACATGCTCGAAACGTGTCTTCTAGGGTCTGGATCGTGCGTTCAGTCTGCCCATCCGTCTGAGGGTGATACGCTGTGCTCATGTCTAGAAGTGAGCCGAAAGATTTGTGCATCACTCGCCACAACTCAGCTGTAAAGCGTGAGTCTCGATCAGAGATAATAGGAGTTGGCACTCCGTGCATAGAGACTACTTCCTTCAGACAGATGTCTGCGAGCGTAGAAAACTTGTCAGTTTCCTTGATTGCCAGAAACTGTGTAGGCTTAGTTAGTCGATCCACGACCACCCAGATGGTGTCGTTTCCCCGCTGAGATCTAGGCAAGCCAACGACAAAATCCATGGAAATCTGCTCCCATTTCCATGTGGGGATCTCGGGTTGTTGCAGTAGTTTTGATGGCTTCTGGTATTCAACCTTAACCCTAGCACAGGTCAAACATTTACTAACATAAGTCGCTATGTTAGCTTTCATGTGGGGCCACCAGTACAAAGTCTTGAGATCCTGATACATCTTGTCAGAACCAGGATGTACCGAGTAACGAGACTTGTATGCTTCGTCCATCACAAGCTCTCGTAAGTTTCCATAGAATGGAACCCATACACGTTCCATGAAATAATAAATGCCGTCTTCCTTGCGTTCTAGTTTCTTCTCCATGCCCCGTAAGGATTCTGCTTTGAGGTTCTCTTCCTTCAATGCTTCAATCTAAGCGTCACGAATCTGGGTAGGAAGACTGGAGTGGATAGTAGGTTGTAACGCACGTACACGCTTAGGTTTGGTTTCCTTACGACTGAGGGCATCGGCCACCACGTTGGCCTTGCCTGGATAATACTTGATCACGCACTCATAGTCGTTGAGGAGTTCGACCCATCGACGCTGTCGCATGTTCAACTCCTTCTGGTCAAAGATATGCTGGAGACTTTTGTGATCGGTTTAGATGGAGCACTTGGTACCGTACAAGTAATGTCTCCACATCTCGAGTGCAAACGCTACTGCTCCCCACTCCCAAACCGTGGGTAGTGTAGTTCTTTTTCGTGAACCTCGAGTTGGCATGATGCGTAAGCGATGACTTTCACATGTTGCACCAACACGCAACTAAGTCTTTGGATAGACGCGTCACAGTAAACAACGAAATCTTTTGCGCCTTTAGGTAACGAACGAATGGGGTACAACAGAGTTTCACCTTCAACCGTTGAAACACGGATCCCTGAGCAATCTTTCGAGTTAGAGTTGCGAGGGTTTATGCATACGATCAAGAAAAGCGGGCTTCGAAACATCAAAAGTCATTCGTTGGAAACTAAACATAAGGTTGCTTGTGTTGTAGGGGCTCCATGGTAAGGTGTAGGTATCGTTCGGATTCCTACCGGTTCTTGGAGTAGATTCGGATGTCCTCAAAGAAATCAAGTGACATATCCGTCAAGGTAGGCTAAATTCGAATGTCGTGACTGGGAATCTATATCGGTCGTATCGAGTTCTAAGGATAGTGCTTGTGATATCTTCATATCTGTGATATTTATGGCCCAAATGCTCCTCGAGTAACGTTCGTAGAGGGTAACTCGTCCAAGCGAGAGTTCACGAAGAATGTTGTTAGGATCATAGGGTTCGAGAAGTATATCGTGAATGGATGTGGAAACATGCAAAAGGGGTAGTCGCAATCGATGCGTAAGCGTGTAAGGATCTGTAACAGGGGTTCACTTGATGTCAAGGGTATAACAGGTATAGCTGGTCGTACACAAGTTCCATAAAGTTAAAATAAAGCATGTCGTTTGTTAAATAGAGAAGTCACGTGGATATATCAATCATAACAAGAATTTACCATAGAAGAATGGTTGTCGCACGAGTTTGTAGTGTTAAGGTTCACTGAAACTTCTGTCAAAGTTGTTGGGCTCGCCCACATGCGGAGGAGGAATAATTCACCTTGATCCATGAACTTAGATGATTTTGCGATTTATCGAGTTGGTAAGCAACCAAATTCGGAGGAGTTTCCTTAGGTCGTGTGAATGAATCTGAAATATGCCTGTGTAGCCAAGGGGTTTCAAGAAAGGACGCGAAAACATGTTCAAGAGGTATCAACAATACATCACTATCCTCACGATTTCAAGAAGTGATTCCCGATGATCGAAAGTCGAGCCTTCCAAATCCTCTAAACTAGAGTGAGTTCGTGTTAGTATCTCTGCATGGAGAAGCGAGGACGTAGTGTCAGTGTGGTAAAGGAATGATGGTTTTGTCTAAGTCAATAGTAGAAACTAGGCATGGCATTAGTCAACAAGCATAGGTCGGTACAAAGACTAGTGAAAAGGTTTCACATAATTAAGTTAAACTATCATAGACTCAAAATGCGACTCTTGTAGCGTAGGGGGGGGGGAGGTAAATGTGTAGATCATCGTGTTCGTCTGTAGGTAGAGTAATCCGTATCTCCGTCCTCAAACGTCACGAAGACTATCCCATCATTAAGAGGCATCCATTTGTTAAGTTGGGTATACGAAGGTGTAAATCAAAGTAAAATAAGAATTAACCACCCAACAGGATAATTGGGGGGGGGGGGGGTAATCTTGTGATCGGTGGAAATCGTGGTATGGTTGTTAGCTTTCGTTATATCGGTTGCGGATCGAAGAAACAGGAGGTTGGTGATGTTCACACGAATAATTGAGCGAAAACAAAAATCCACAAATAACCGAAGAATTCCGCCAACTATTCTGTTCTCCAGAGGCAGTTCCAGTAGTGGTGGATGGCGGCAACAGCACGAAAGAAAAGTTCGTTGCATCACGGTCACGTGAGTATATTATTTGTCCAAAACAGAGTTTGGATGATAGGGTTTCGAGTTGCACAACGACAAACGCGTGTAACTATGACTGTTTCGTTTCTGGTGATGACGACAGGTGGAGATGATGGGGTTCGTCAACGTGGTCGCGTGGGTATATTGTTCTCCTAAATCCGAGTTCGTTTGGGCCGGTTCTGGTCTACGTGAATATTGGCGCGCAAAACCGAATGTACGGAGAGTCAGATCTGAATTCTAGTTGTAACGGCGACGTCGTGTCGAGACAATCGCATGATTAGGTAGAATGTATAAAACGGTTGTCGTAGTGGGGTGAGGAGAAAACAGAAAAGAATTTGATCACCACACGTCAAGTTTCAAGTAAACAGTTGGGTGTCATAAAAAGCACATTAGGGTTAATAGACAACATGCTACTACCCTAACTAAGCATACCATAAGCATCACACCATGCAAAAGTAAACTACCAAGTAGGCAATATAAACATAAATCATACCACCGAAAGTGTTTAGCCTTGCACGTGGAGCGAAGTGTCGTTGTGGGTCGTTGAGCACTGAGCAGGTTATAGTCTGGTTTTTGTCAAAAAAAAGATTTTTCCCTTTTTTAAAACCGAGTTCACTATAACCAATGGCTCTGATACCAATCTGTCACACCCCCAAAATCCATAAGCGGAGTATCACCGCAGGGAGCGTGGCTGACCAGGATCAAGCCACCTATCATATTGAACAATATAAATAAATAAATAAAATCCAAACCAAACAATATAATTGGTGTCAAAACAACATAACAAAGTCTAAGTTATCAGCGGAAGCATTAAGTTCAAAACCCAAAATTATAAATTTAAAGTTCATGAGTTTATCATGAACACACCACGGTCCATGTTCCACAACGACTCCTTCCCTATGCAAGCTCCAGCTAAGTACCTAACGACCTGCAAAGCATGTAGTAGCTAATCAACAAAAAAATGTTGAGCGAGTTCACAGTTGGTTGTCTGTTTTAAAGTTGTTCCAAAAACCATAAGATGTTTTGAAAACCATAAGTTACCCAGTTCCTTGTTTCCCAAACCATATACCGTGGGGGCTACCCCATGTTGTAAACCACTAGACCCGTTACCATATCGACTACTGACTGTAGTCATGTTTATGTGCCATGCGTCAATGTCTATCATCATTGACTAAGTGCCCAAGTACATTAGTCCACTCCCGTCCTCTGCGGCACGGTGTGAGGCTTGTCAGACCTAATAGCGCTATTTAACTAATGACCCATTCGCCAATGGCCCGGCGATTAAGTCGATATAAAAAAATAAGAGACTTCATGATAGAGTTTTGTCTAGCAAGTTCTATGTTGTCATCCTTCCCAAGGAGGATGGAGGTACGAATTCTACTCAAGGAGAATACGCAGGTTTCAATGTTGTCATCCTTCCCAAGGAGGATGGAGGTACGTATCCTACCCAAGGAGGACACGCATGTTTCAATATTATTCTTTAACCCATTCCCAAACCACCGGGAATCCCATGCTTTGTAGAAAGTGTGAACTCACCTTAGATTAGCTTGGCAGATTAAGTTATGGAAAGAAATATGTGAGGTGGAACTGGTCAATCACGTCCTAACATGATTACCGTTTAAGGGTTAGTGGGTGTGCTCACGCGGAAAGACGAATCCTACACGTATCTGGAACGTAGCACATTATATCATACAATACTAAATATCATGCATGCATTTATCACGACATAGCTTAGCGACAACACAAGTGTCACGAAAGACTTAAAATACTCTTCATTAAAAATTTCAGCAATATAGTGCATTTTCGGCAGTTTTCGGATTGTTATCCGGAATAGTTCGTATAAAAAAAAATTCCCAAAAAATTACAGAATGTTTTAAACGATCGAAATATTATTGTGTCAAAATCTCGGGATCCAGTTCATCACCAATTATTTTATAAAATTCATTTACTGGGCTGCAATCAGATTCGTCACTTTCTGACAGCAGTCCACGGAAAAATTCATTTAAAATTCATCGTAAGTCCGATTGACGAGATTCCAGTTGGAGAATTATAATGACATCAGTGGCCATCTACAGTACAAATTTCGTGACCTGATTCTATACAGATTTCAAGCTATGACGAAAAACATAACACATTTTCTGCAGAAAAAACGCAGCTTTTACTGCTGTACAAAACGGACCTTTAAAAATAGCAAACGACCTCGAAAAAATATGATTCCAGCGCCATTTGAAGCGTTTTTCGAAAACATATAATTTAGACTTCAGAAAATCAACTTTTCGATAAATTATGACCCCGTTACAGCCGATTAAAGTCGGCTGTAACTGGTGGACAGATTCTGATTTCGCTTCCCAAACCCCGTGAACGTTTAACCAGCGAACCCCCGACACTTAAACATTGATCACAGCAGGTTATAAGTTATTTATCTCAGATTCATCATGCTAAAGTATCAATATCATCAAGAATTTCAACCCTAATTAATGCATGTGTGTCTATCCATGCCTGAAGAATATTACTAGATATCATATACAATTTTCTTATGTACACTAGACTTTATGTAGCCATCATAAACATCAAGAATCATCAACCACTTCAGAAACACATCCAACTATTAATATAAATTTAGCAATAATTATGTGTGTTACCGGGTTCTGAAAGTGATGGGGATCTCAAGTGCCTGAACCGAAGATTTGAAAAGCCTTCGTGGGTCTTGGTTTCGTGCCACAATAGCGAGAGGAGGGGAGGCAGCAGTTTGTTCGCAGGTAGGATTTAGGGTTGGGAAGTGATAAATAAAACATGCAGTTTACGTAACTACTTCACAACGGGTGTAGCGGTTGGGCTTGTAGGGAGTTGGGCTACAAATGCTAAAAGGGAATGGTGGTTTGGCTTCAAAAAAATAAAGGCTGCACAATAAAAGGGGATGTGGGCCGTAAACTTGATAATGGTGGCAGCCATTGGTTTTGTTGTTCCATTAGTTTTTTTTTTTCCTTTTTATTTTTACATATCAACAACTAACATAAAAATATAATTAATCAACCAATATAAAAGTATAATATTCATGCTATGGTTCGGGCCTTGTAAGTTCCGAGCTACGCGAGTGGGTTAACTCGACACGCGAGACATATGGTTTGGTTCAAATGGTTCGAGTCGGTTCAACGCGATGTGGATTAATTCAATAAATAATAAAAGCGTATGATTCGATTAATAAAAACGAAGTAAACGGTTTCTACCTTGAAGTCACGAGTTGTCACATTATATATATATATACATATAGCTCTCTTGATTCAACCCTATTCCGTCAGCTCAACTGCAAATTCATGCAACACAGATTCTCCAATATCTTCATCTTCTTCAACAACAATGACTCATATCCTTTTCAAATTATCAATTCACACAACAACCTGCTGTTAATTTCACTCAATTTCATGTTATTTTATCACTATTTATCAACACTTTTTCATCAATTTTCGATCTTCTAATGTATACATATATATATTTTTTCCTTAACAAAGAATCGAACGCGGTAATCAAAGGGAGAAAGATCGCGAAAGAGCTCAAGCTCGTAACGGTGGTAAAGCCAAGAACAAAGATGATGGGTTGACTCTTGAACAACGCCGTGAAAGGTTTGACTTTTTGCCCTAATTTTAACAATCTAGGGTTTATATTCCATCTGTTGGTATCGGTTAGATCTTGATTTGCTTAATTGTTTAGTGTTTTAGTTGAAGTTAGATTTGGTTCTTTATGTGTTGACTTTTTTGCCCTAATTTTGTTAACCTAGGGTTTATGTTTGTTGTGTTTGTATTTGTTGATCTTGATTTGTTTTAGTTGTATTAGAAAGATGAGTATGGTTGGCTCTATTTATTATATTTATTTATTAGTAAATGTATTTTAGTCATTTCACACCCACTTGACACCCAAAACTAACCTTCATCCGCTTCAGGGACTATCCGAGAACGATTTTGCAAAAGTTGGAGACTATAGCTGTAATTTTAAAAAGTTAGGGACTAAAGGTGAAAATTGAGCAAATCACAGGGACTATCCGAACATTTTTCTCTATTTATTTTTTTTAAGTTGGAGAATATGAAATAAGTTGCGGGAGAGAGATAAGTGTGATGGTGAATTTTGTAAGAGAAGCCGATATAATTTGGGCTTAAATTGTATTTTGAAAAGTTTTGTTATAGGTAATTATGGTGTTTATACTAATTATTACAGGTTTTTTCTAGTATAATTTAGGCTTAAACTATAAAAAAGTTAAAAAAAACTAGTAGTATACATGTCCGATGGACGGGTTTTTTTAGTGTTAGAATGGCAAGTTTTTTCTTATTTATTATAAGAAAAACAGTATATGCTTAAAAAAAGATCCAAAATGTACGGATATGAACTCATCAAATGAGTTCACATTTCCATGTATAATATGCCTAAAAACTTGAAAAAACAAAGTTGGAGACATATTCAATAACTCAAATTGCATCGAGTCTTAAGTGAGCCATTGACTACTAACCATCCACATGAATAAACAAAGTGAATTAAATTAATTGTTAGTGGATTAACAAAAGTAATTGTTGAAGCAAATTCTAGATACAACGATTTTCAAATCAGCATGAAATGCTCCTCATATACATGAAAATCAATAACTGGGTAGCAAAAATCGATTGCTAGTGTGTAAATAATGTACATGAATACGTTTTGTTTGGTTTGGATGGTTGTGCTCTCCTTCATAAGTTGCCACCAAGATTGATTCATCCTCAACACTTCTTTAAACCTAATTTATGTTTAAAAAAAAAAGACTAAAATGGGAAAACAGAAAGATGTATGCAGTTCTAACCTCCCTATAGTTCATACAAAAATATCATAAGTGGTCCGACTAAGGTGGTGTTTGTTTTTTGCTAGAAGCACTTCAGAACCTCTTATGTCTGCGCCGCGCAGACCACGCGCAGACATAAGGGTCTGCAACTTGTTTGTTTTCTCGCAGACATTTCATTAAAAAAGGTCTGCGAGACCTCTGCTTCAAACAGACATGAACCCATGTCTTCTAAGGTCTGCACAACCTCTTCTCCCTCTTCTCCCTGTTCTCCCTCCACTCCAGCAGACACCACCACATCCTCTGCCACCACCTCCACTCCGCCACCACCTCCCACCCTCACCTGTCGCCACCTCCACTCTGCCACCACCTCCCACCCTCACCTGCCGCCACCCTTACTCTGCCACCACCTCCACTCCGACACCACACCCTCATATGAACCAAAAAAAAATCCACAAATCTCTTAACAAACGAAAAATCCCCAAATCATTAAACATAATAAACACATAAACCCTAACCTGAAGATTCGATTTCGAAATCCGTCGATTCTGAAACTCAGGACCGGAATAAGAGTCACCGGAGAACAAACCGTGAGAAGGTGACGGTGGTGGTTGTGGTGTAGTGGTGACGGTGGTGGCGGCGGTGGTAGATGAAGGCAAATAAAACCCCCAAATCGAAATCTTCCTTCCCGTTCATCTCCTCCCTTGATCTCTCTCTCCTCCCTCGATCTCTCTCCCTCGATCCTTCCGGTGACGGTGGTGGCAGTGGGTGTTCGGTGGTGGTGGTTGCGACGGGGGTGGGTGGTTGTGGTGGTGGTGGTGGTGGTTGCGACGGGGGTGGGTGTTTGGTGGTGGTGGTTGCGACGGTTGTGGTGGTGGTGGTAGATGAGGTGGTGGCGGTGGTTGTGGTGGTAGATGAAAGGCAGATAGAGATGAGGTGTTGTGTGTGTTTCTGTGTGTGTTTGTGTGTGAGAAGAGAAGAGAATGGTTATATGTAAAACAAACACTCTTCTCCTTGCAGACTGCAGACCTTTGGTCCACCTCTTCTCCTGCAGATGTGGTCCACAGACTGCAGACCTTTTCTTGTAGAAAAAACAAACAGCACCTAAGTATTATATGAAATACTAACATAATAATGCGCAAGGTTGACTTTATTCTTAAAACAGTACCATAAAAAGTTGAGGTATATAACCAATTTCAATTTTTATGGCACTATATTCCATCACCAATTTTGAAAGTTTCTCCTCCATATTTTTCTACAGCGAGATCACATTAGGACACTCATTAGCAAAGTAAATTATATGATGTAGAGTAAACTGCAATTTTATCCCCTGTGTTTAAGCCAATTGGCACTCTGACCCCCTCCATGGAAATAATTGCAATTTTACCCCCCAAAGTTGTTATGTCGCACAATTACCCCCTGGCGTCAAATAAGGTTAACAGTCTGTTAACTGGAATGTGAAATGACTATCTTACCCTTTCATATTACCCCCTATGGTTTGTTCTATTCTGTAATATTACCCCTGGTGTAAAATGACTAAATTGTCCTTTCTTGTTACCCCCTATGGTTTGTTGTACTCTGCAATATTATCCCCCCGGTGTTAAATAGTTCTTGCAAACCTTACCCAAAAACCTTTCCCGCCTAAACCACCATCAGCCGCCATCACCCACCTCCACCACCATCATCAGCCGCCACCACCCACCTCCATCGCCGCTACCCACCTCCACCACCCACCTTTTATCTTATGATTTCAAATCACACATTATCCAAGTTGTACCTTATGCATGGTTGGCTGTACATTTTCATTAAACATATCCTCATGAAACATGAATAGCAACAATCAAATAGACAATCATCATCTTTATCATACGAAATAACTGATCGGTGATTATTCTTTAGAGAAATTTACGAAACTAGCCAAGAAATTAGTCTAACTTACGAAACTAGCCAATTCACGCGTCGTTGGAAGGCCATTCACAGTTCCCAATGCCATTGACGCGTCTGCATGGCCATCTAATGCGTATGCCAACAATATGCTGACACGTGTGTTACAATAGAGTAACCTGCAGACAGACGCGTCCGATGCGTCTGGCTTGTTCGGTTGCGTTTGTGTGGCTGGTTGATTTCTTGATGCGTCCCGTTCAGACCCGTAAGAGTGGTAATGTGTCCTCCTACAGACGCATGCGTGCTGTCAGGTTACTCCGGTCACAACACCACACACCTACTATCTTGTTTTCGAAGTGAGGGAGAGAGAGACAAGGAGCTAAGATTGTAGTGATCAACCGTGAAAGAAAAGAAATTTGTTTTGGCGACTGGCCATTTTTATACGAAAAGGAAGAAGACAACAGGTTTTTTGTGACACCTGGTCGTCTCGAAAAGAAAAGAAAGATAACACAGGGAATTGTATTAGTGACGGTTTGGGTGTCGCGAATTGTTTGGTGAACTGAATTACGGTTGAGTTGATGTTGATGTCGGCTGAAGGTTTTGTGTGAATAAAACATTTGCTAGTGTCTATTTGGTTGCCAAATTATCCACAGAAGCAGTGGTGTTCCGTACACGGCGATGATCCTCACGGTGGTGCTGGTTGTTTGTTATATTTGGTCCGATGTATCTCCGGTAAGTCATGTCGGCAGAAGGTGATGAGCCCAATGACTAGCCATTAATGACTGGACAAGCAAAGGCAGAAGAAATGGAGCCACGAGCCAGCCGGAAACGCATTAGCTGGGTGGGATGCGTTTCTTGCAGGTACCTAAGGCGTTAGTTGCAGGGAGACAGACACGTGTCATGTTCCCATAGGCGGACACATCTGAAATCTTGAATGGCCTTCCAACGACGCGTGGACTGGCTAATTTCATAAGTTGACTAATTTCTTGGCTAGTTTCGTAAATTTCTCTATTCTTTATTTATCTTAAAGCTACTATCATGTATCATCATCATCTTTTCGAGCAGCAAAAGCTTATCACTATCCCTACGAGCATGTATGGTGGTATACTTTCAAAAAAAAAAACAACAAATAGAAACATCCAATGTCATTATCAATTATCACACCACACCAACAGTTTCGTTTAACATTTAATCAAGGATCACAATCATTGTTTAAATCATGTAACAGTCATCACCTTTGTCAAGCATACTCTTAAAAGTGGTGGTGTTCTAACCTGAATTCGATGCCGTAAGAGAGAGTGTTAAGAAAAGAGAGGAACGGAGAGCTTCGAGCTGAGGAGTTGTGAGCTGCCGGAGGTGGAACGGAGTGTAACACCGCCGCCGCCGAACAACCGGAATGGAAGTGGAGTAGCTGGTGACTGTTTAGAGAAATAAGCGGCCGGATATTTTAAACGAGCTGGGCTATTCCGATTATGGAGGGAGGGTGGTGTTTGCAGGTGTGCTTTCTGGAGAAGAAGGCGATTATGGTGAGAGAGAGAGAGAGGTGGTGTTTGCAGGTGTGCTTTTTGGAGAAATAAGAACTGGAAATTTGAGGGAAAAAGGTTAGGGTTTCGAGATGAAGATCGTCGGAGATGTGGAGGAGTGGTGTGGGAAGGTGGGGGGGGGGGGGGGGGGGGGTTAAGAGTGCTAGGAGTCTCAAATGTATTGGGGGTTGTAATGTGTAAGATACAAAAGTATAGTGGAAATGACCTATATACCCTTTGACCGTTACTTAATTATGTTGACTTTTAACAGAAGTTAACGGCAGGGGGTAATCTTGCGACATAACAACAACGTTGGGGGGGGGGGGGGGGTAAATTGCAATTATTTCCATGGAGGGGGGTCAGAGTGCCAATTGGTTTAAACCTCAGAGGGTAAAATAAATTGCAGTTTACTCTATGATGTATTATTAAACAACCTTTTCAACCTATGCATCCTAAATCTTTTTCTCAAGCCCACTAATCTTAGGAGATGCTTCAAACTCCTTAACTGCAGCTCCCTTATTAACCCAAGCTCTTGCACTTCTTTCCAACCTATGATAAAAAAATGAATACAAGGGGAGAATCCTAACCATACTCTAGGCTCTAGCACCTAAATAGGCATAGATCAACCTAACTTGCAATATAAGAAATATCCGGTGCTAACAGTATGTAGTCCTTACTTCTGTAAGTGAAATGATAGCAATCAGCAATGCAATTGAGCAAGCAGAATAAAATCCTGAAAAAATGAAAGAAAATAACGTCATATACATACAGCAGAATCTTATCAGATTGAAATTGAGTTGTAATCACCTGAAAATTGGGCAAAATCTAGAGAAGAAATCGGCAAAATCGGAACCCTGCAAAGCAACTCGAAATCACCTTAAAGTACAAAATAATCTTGGTGATTTGGGTCTGGGGAATCTGAAATAAACGAAGAAGAAGTGATAATCTTAAATGAGGAGGATTGATGAAACGGACTGGCGGAGGTAAACAAAAGATCGTGGCGGAGCTCTGTTCTTCAAGTAAATATTGAGGATTTCATCATCATTTCCTATACTTACATTTACCAATTTCCTATACTTACATTTACCAAACGGGGGAATAGTGGCAGGCAGCTGTCTGGCACTCCCTGATTGGACCAACCAGTTTACTATTTTTTAACATTTTTAAAATTACGTTTATACTCGTGTTTAAAATTACCGTTTTGCCTCTAGCTCAAAATAAAATTACACTTTTGTCTTCATCTCAAAATTACGATTTTTCCCTCAATGCAAAATTACGATTTTGCCTTGCACTCCCCCATTGGACCAACCAGTTTATTATTTTATATCCATTTTAAAATAACGTTTTTGCCCCCAGCTCAAAATAAAATTACTCTTTTGCTCCCAGCTCAAAATTATGATTTTTCCCTCGATTCAAAATAAAATTGTGGTTTTGCCCTTAGCTCATAATTACCTTTTCGCCCCCCCCCCCCCCCCCCCCCCCCCAATTCAAAATCAAAATCTGCTTTTGCCCCCAGCTAAAAATTACGATTTTGCCCTCTGTTCAAAAATGTGATTTTTCTCCGTTTAAAAAATTATGATTTCGCTCTCAGTTCAAAATTACGTTTTTCCCCCAGTTCAAAATAAAATTATGTTTTTGCTCCGAACTCAAAATTACGATTTTGCCCTCGGTTCAAAATAAAATTGTGGTTTTGCCTCCGGCTTAAAATTACGATTGTGCCCTTAGTTCAAATTTATATTACGCTGTTACCCCAAGTTCAAAATTACGAATTTGCCCCTGTGAAAAATTACAATTTTTCACCTGGTTCAAATTTACAGTACTGCCATCACTTTAGCTTTTGGCAAATTACACTTTTACCCCAGTCAAAAAATACAAATTCCCCTCAGTTAAAAATTACAATATTGCCATCATTTTAGTTTTTTTTTTTTTACCAAAACTATAAAAATGTTTCGTTTTAATTGGTTGACTCGATTTAATTGTTTTTCGTGTCAATGAGCTGCCTAACACTCACTCATTATTCGGCCATCACCCCGCAACGCGGGCTGGGCATCCACTAGTTATGTATATAAACTAGTAGTTGCCCCGCCCGCGTTGCGGGGCGATGGCCGAATAATTCTCAATCAATTAAAAAAAACACTACTATAATTTTGCTAGGAAAAAAACTAAAACGGTGATAAGACCGTAATTTTCGGCTCAGTGCAAGACTGTAGTTTTTTAGGACTAATGAGCGCCTGTTAGGCAGCTCCTTGACACAGGAAAAAATTAAATGGAGTTAACAAATTAAAACAAAAAAAACTTTTATAGTTTTTCTAAAAAAACTATAACAATGGGAAAAATGTAATTTTTAACAGAGGGCGAAATCATAATTTTAATTCACGGACAAAATCGTAAATTAAATGGAACAATGGGGGAGTGCCAGGCAGCTGCCGGCATGATTGTAATTTTATACTGGGGGCAAAATTGTAATTTAACAAGGAAAACAAACAAAAACGATGGAGAAAATGTAAATTTAAGTTGAGGGCAAAATCGTAACGTAGCTGTGAGAAAAAAACCTAATGGCAAATCTGTAAATTTAAACGGGGCAAAATCGTAATTTTGATCCGTGGGAAAAAATTAAATATTTAGCTGGGAGCAAAAACGTAAATTTATTTTTATGTGGGGGTAAAAACATAAATTTAAACTGATGGTAAAATCGTAATTTTAAAGCGGGATAAAAATGTAAATTTGTTGGGCCAATAGAGGAGACTTAGCCGCACAATTAAGCCAATAATTGGCCAGCACTATTGGCCGCCCATTTAAGCCAATAATTGGCAAGAACTATTACCTCACTTGAGAATGTAGATATTGAAAATAATCATGAATAGAGCAAACAAAATAAAAAACCTATACTGTGATTACATGAAAACCACATTAACGATAAACGATGTTAATAAAGCAAATGAAATTAGATAGTTTAGTAACTGAAACTAGTGGCGGATCTAGGATTCGTTCTTAGCAGTAACGTTTTATAAACAAGCGGTAACGAAATCGAAAAAACGTTAAATTTTTCAAAAATTTACACTACCGTCGGAGCGCCAAGCGGTAGTGGGCATTGCCCCTTGTCTAAACATAGGTCCGCCCCTGCTGAAACAGAGGATGGAGATGATCATTACCAATTTGTCATCTGATTTTGAATCAAACAATAGAAATAATACTTGTTTGTTGATACTAAAAACATACATTGTGTAAGTTAGGTAATGTCCGGGATCGCTTATTTACAAACTGAGCTGAGCAGGTAAAAAGTTTAATAGTAATCACAAACACACTCTTAGTTGCAAATGAAGATGGCAGCAATCAGCTGTCTATAGTATATATAATATGTATGAATATTTGATTATGATAAAAACTACTTATATGTGTGACTAGGATTTTTGGATTTGTGTTTTTATGTAATTTTTGGATTTATGTTTCTTTTGCACAAGCACTCTCTTATTTTGAATTCCAGATACACTTCATTTTGTCATTTATGCTAGGTTCATGCCCGCGCTCCGCGACGGTACGCCTGACGGGAATTTCGTTGGTGCCGCTCAGTTCGTACGAAGTCAAAACTTGGTATAGCAACCGAAAGAGTAAACCCAAATATGATAACACTAGCAATCCACATAAAACAACAAAAAAAGTTGTGGTGTAACAAAAACGCTATCAACACGTGTTTGGTTATGGTTGACCATGATAATAAAAACGTTTTTTTAGGGTTGGTTAAAACCGAACCACTTCAACGCATACACATAACCCACTCGTTAAAAATAACTTTAGTATTATATAAGCTTTCCTGTAGTATTATATATATAATCTATAATATTATACAAAATAACAAAACACATTCCAATGGTTGAGACCAATCAAACCAAGTCACCATTTGTTAATGGTATGGGGCAACGTGACCCAAGAAGAGCAAATCATGATTCATGTTTGGTTTTGTTATAGTATAGAATGTGTGACTAAACCATAACGTCTCTGTATTGTATTTTATTGGCTATATATTGTATAAGGTGTCTAAGATAATTTGCTTTGTTTTGATGTGTGAATGTCCATAACCCATATCTCATGTGTCAAACATAAGTGTGTACCAGATGAAAATTTTGTTTCATCTGATGTTGATTTCTTAACCTTCGCTACGTCCTACACTTCATCAACCTGGGCATTCCAATATATGATTATTCAATATGTTTTATTCTTGTTTTGAAAGTTTACCATGCTTAAAATTTGGTGTTTGTGTGCTTGATTACCTTTATATTTGTGTTTTGGTATTGATTATATTTGTGCAATTTCCCAAAGTTTATTCATGAGGGATAAATATTCCCTTTGCATACTTGTAAAACCATATTAACAATTGCAACAAGACATCAACAAAACTTAGCACAATCATTCCTAAAACATAATGTTTTAGAAGACACTTTACAAGGTTAGATGAATCGTCCATTAAACTATAATCCGGATTTTAGCAGCAAGCTTTCACGGTTTAATCATGGCCGCCAGCGAGATTGGACAAACTATTAAACGATTTTCCAGCACTAGTCATATTGTGGTTAGCGTTGCTATAAGTTCTATGATGGCGGCACCGAAAAGATCCTACGTGGGTGGTTGGAGAACAAAGGCAATTGATCTTTCCCTCAGAAGGGACCCTAATCATGCCACCACCCTCATTCGTGGCCAAATGTGGTAATTTGACAAAACCAACGCCCTGACGTTGCGATTGTTGATCAAGATTTGTAGACATCTTGGTTTCTTCCATTGTTGATTTTGAATGTTCCGGCTTTGGTCGCTCTAGCTTTGCTTCCATTTAATCTGCTCTCTGCTCGATCGTCACAACATTTGATGTGTTAGTATGCAAAAAATATATAATGTCGAAAAGCGAAAACAATTGTTGTTCTTTGAATCATCAAGCATTTCATGGAACATGATTTGAAACAATTAATTTGTAAGAAACTTTTGTTTTATGCAAGGAATTACCTGAAAAGAACCTTGTTATAATGAGACAAACGCTTTAGAATTTGGTGAGGCTTGTGTGTAAATTATATATATATAGAGAGAGAGAGTTGAAATTTATGTGAATGAATGGAGAAAATATAGTTGTGTTTCTAAGAATATCAAGGCATACTAAATTTGTCAATGAATTTAATGGTCAGTTATCACCGTATACGGAGCCAAGATATCGTTACATATTGTGTCTAACAAAAACAAATTATAATGGTTCAACTGTTGAATCCATAATTTTATTATATGCGTACCAGTTGTATCAATAGATATTCAAATCAGTTGTTAGTTCATTAGGCCATCTCCTATTCACTTCACATTATCTCCACATATAAAGTAATTGTCATCTCACTGATACATCATCACCCTATTTTCCTTCGGTAACACCTACTATGGTTTTACACTTTTACCTGTTTCACGCCCTATTAAAATATTACTAAACTTTGAAAAAGTAAAAATAAAAAAAGGATATATCTCATTGGTTGACACATGGGGGCCCACCACCCACAACCTTCTCCACGTCGGTTTTGAAACCTACACGGCTGCCCCTTCCCCGCCCTAACTCCGGTGTTCCCCGCCCTCATTGCCACATGGCATGGGGCGTTGCTCCATAGGAGATGGCCTTATTAGAGCATTCACAATCACTTCACCAAATTCTGTGAGTGAAGTTTTCATATTATAAAAAGTGGTTGTGAGTGTAGCATAGAAAAAATGTTACTCTTTATCTGTATATTTGAGTAGGACATTGTTCATCATCTATAATTTTTTAATATATTTTGAAATTGGTTGTGAGTGAGGAGAGATAAAATATAACGATAGAAGTATAAAAAAAATTATTTAATTGAATGAAAAGAGAAAATGTATTAGTTTTAGCATGAGAAATGATGAAATAGATGTGAATGCTCTCCAACTACTATAAATAAAATAGGTTAGACAAATCCGAAACATCCAAAGTTTATTCATATACTCATCACTATCTATGTGTTTTCTATAGTTGACTAAAGATCAAATACATATACCTTTAACGTACAAACTGAAAGTTTTGCTGAAAAAACACGGTGACATTTTCGTAATTATTAAAATTACTCTACAAATGATCTTGTAGGGTAATTGTGATATTATAGGGTAATTTTGTAAAACTATCTTGTAGGGTAATTTTGATCTTTGTATGGTAATTTTGATCTTTGTATGGTAATTTTAAAAAGTATCATAATTACTCTACAAATGATCTTGTAAGCTAATTTTGATCTTTGTAGGGTAATTCTAATTTTGCTTTTTCATGCATTTCGTACGTTTATCTTAACTCTTACAATTACCATAACCACTATAACCGTATATGTAATATGTAAATTCATATTAGAGTTAATTACATAGTTAGTCCCTGTGATTTGCATAAAGTAGCATACTTAGGTACTAATAGTTTAAAATCACATTCTAGAGTATTAACTTTTCATTTTGTAACGTTTGGAGGTATTAACGTTATTTGTAGGTTTAAAATCACATTCTATTAGTACCTAAGTATGTTATTTTGTGCAAACAACATGGACTAACTATGTTAATACCCAAGAAGTTAATACCTCTAAACGTTACAAAATGAAAAGTTAATACCCTAGAAGGTGATTTTAAACTATTAATACCTAAGTATGCTATTTTGTGCAAACCACAGGGACTAACTATGTAATTAACTCTTCATATTAACTTCTATATGAACTTAATATTATGGGTGTGTTCATTTAAAAAAATAAAATGAAATTTAGATAAAATAGTCAATTCAGTGAGATGAATATATCTAAATTCCAAATCAATTTTCAATTCCTTTTGCAAATTTTATTTACATTCCACGCACGCTACCAAAAAAACTTTGGCGAATTGGAAATAAATAATCCCAACTAAGTCAATTTGGCCGATAATAATCTCAAGTTAGTTTTGGCCGATAATAATCCGAATTGGTCAATTTTTTTTTAACGGAGTTAAGTTTTTTTTTTTCCGAATTACACACCGATGTTTTAGGGTTTTTTATCAGAATGAGGATACGAGTCGATTGATGTAAAACTTACCTCGAAATATTGCCCCAACCCACGAAAACGGTGCTTCAATTCGGGTGTTTAAATTTCCAATTAACAAAAATCAAGCCATTTCGAGCACAATTCGGAAAAAAAAACTCCGTTAAACTATTTTAACGGCGGACTATTTTATAAAAAAAAAAATGACCCGTTCGGATTGAAATTATTATGTGTCAAATTGAGTTAGGTGAGATTATTGATTTCCAATTTTCTAAAAACTTTTGAAATTTTTAACGCATAAATCGATATCTTGTAGAAGATTAGCAGCCTCTTCTCTTCTCTCTTCTCCATTCCTACGTGGACGGGGTTTCCATATCTTAGCCGGTGGGCGACGTGAATAACACCGCCGGAAATTTTCTTATCAATTCAATAAAAGGTACAATCACTCTTCATTTAGGGTTTCCATTTGCCGTCATCATATCACAGTTACGTAGTAGTTATTGTCCATGCTTGTTGAAATAGAATGAAATCATTGTTAAATTCAAGAAAAGAAATCAGATTAGATAAGTTTATGGAGTTCTACATGTCATTGTTTTTACCGGATTGGTCTGCAGTTTGTATAATTTGTAAGAATGTGAATTGGGCAATTTGGAGAATTGAAACCCTAAAACTATAGGATTACAAGGATGGTTACACTAATTTCGTTTTAATTTAATCTTTTTTTTGTTTATTTAATTTCTTCATGTATCTCTGTTGGCGGTTGTTGCACAAAGTTATGTATGAGTTTTAGGGCTGCATACGAACCCAACGTTCGGCGAACCCTTCGTGAACCGTTAACGAACACAAACAAGAAATTCTGTTTGTTTAGTTAAATGAACGAACATGAACAGAGGTCGTGTACGTTTATTTATGTTCGTGAACATTCTGTAACGTGTTCGTTTGTGTTCGATAGTTCATTAGCGTTTTTAGTTTTTATATTTGATTTAAGTACTTCAAAATTCTGACAAATAATAAGTGTTAGTGTATTATATATTTTGTTCATGAACGCTTGTTTGTGTTCATGAACATTAATTTGTGCTCATTTGTGTTCATCAGTGTTTGTTTTTGTTTGTTGCCTAAAATTAACTAACAAACACGAACAAGTTCATTTCCTTATCAAACGGACACAAACATAAAATCTCGTTCGGTAAGTGTTCATGAACAATTCATGAACACGTATATTTTTTAACAAACGAACATGAACAAGGTCTTGTTCGTGTTCATTCGGTTCGTTTGCAGCCCTAATGAGTTCCATATGATTCCTGGTTATAAAAGGTTTATGGCCTAATGTGAAAAATGTTTCAGGTCAGTATCTCAAGATGTTCTCATTGAGTGCAAGCGTGGTTCCTAGCTCCACCTCCCAACTAGGTATGAAGATTGTTTTGCTAAATTACGTCAGGATACTGACAATTTATTATTTGATATCAGATGGTTAGTTATATAACTGACTTTAGGTATGTTCAATGTTAAAATTTGCTTGACAGTCAGGTCAGAAGTACCAAAAGTTGGTCTTTGTTCATTGCCACTCAGGCCACTTACCACACAACCTGCAACACTTGGAGGACGCATTCAGATTTCGCCAATGAAATCTGCTGCTTTTATCTGTGCTGCAGCTTTGGTTAGTTCAGTTTCATCACCTGTCACGTGTTCATATTTTGTTTTTTCTATATTAGCCTTATGAGTTTTGAAGCATTAGTGTAGATTGTAGAAAGTTTGAAAGTATTGCACTTTATTGTCTTCTTACTTTATTAAACCGACTAAAGTTTTAATTTCTTTTCAAAACATTAATTCGTAGTGTAAAAATTTAAAAATGATAAAAGATGGTTCATGATAATAATACATAACTACATTTTCTGAAAGAAAAAACAAAAGTAATAGGAGGTAAACGGCCTGCTCTGAGTTCCAAACCAATTCGTTAAACTTGAAAACCAGCAAAACCTGACTGTTTGGATCTCACCCAGTCACCCTGTCCGAAACAGCAGACTTTCTTCGGTTTGGGTGGTTATGTCGGTTTCAAACGGTTTATGAACAGCCCTACTACCAATTTATGTAATAGACTAAGATTAATGCTATCAGGAAGTTCAAGTAATTATATTGTGTCATTTAAGAGATATTATGATAATCTAATATATAGAGCAGAATTAGGTTTGAGAAAAGTTTATGAAGAAATTCCTGCATTTTCTTGTATGCAGAATGCTAGGATGGGTGCAGAGCAGACTCAAACGGTCACACGTCAGTCATCAACAATCACCATTGCTCCTGTTCAAGGTATTCCTGTTTCTTTTTATATGAAAGTTTATAATAAAAGATTTGGAAATTGAGGCTGTGTGTAATATAAAACCATATGTATCTAAAACTTTTTTTTAACAATTAACTGGAAAACAGGGAAAGAGAAGTCTCCAGACCTTGATGATGGAGGTACTGGACTACCACCACGTGATGATGATGGAGGAGGCGGCGGTGGTGGTGGTGGAGGTGGGTGGTCATCAGGCGGGTTCTTCTTTTTCGGGTTTCTTGCATTTCTAGGGTTTTTGAATGATCAAGATAAAGAGGGGACATACAGGGATGACAGGTGAACACGTGACAGATTCTTTCAGGATAATTGAGGATGAAACTAGTATCCGGTGGTTGTTAAAACAAAAGGTAGGTTAAAACTGTGGTAATTCTGTTTTGAAGTTCAAGGAGATATATCACGACACGTTGTACCTAGTGATAAATTTGAATATTTTACCTTTGCAGTTTTGGACTGGCATTATGTTCCGTTTGGTTGGTTGTAATAAAAGTTAAACATGGAGGGAGTATTTTAATGATAATCTTGTTATTACGTTACTTGCTCTTTTCCTTTTGTTGATTGGGCTTCAGTCATGCTATGTTTATATTTTGGTTTCAATCCATACCTTTTGAAATTATAGGTTTGGTTCTTTTTGTTTGCTGACCCCATAACATTTCTATGAACTTTTTAAAGCTTCAACCTGGAACAGCCGATTCCCCTGTCCACCTCGTCTTCTCAGGCGACCAGCACACCTCTCTTCATCTTTGACAAGTTCAAAACCCATTCAGTTATTCAAACAAATATTATCTTTGTTCTTAAACCCAATTTTTTTTTCCAATCACTGTGATTTTCGACCTGCTCACAGCTCAAATATTACTGTATTATCAGAACAATTAACAGTACGCATCTTCACTCAAAACAACCTTAATTACCAGCCAAGCTACATACCCGATTTTCTAATTTCTTAATCTGGGCATTGAAATAATTTATTGTTTCCTCTTGTGGTACATACAGTCAGTGGCGGACCCAGGAATTTTTTCATGGGGGTGCGGAAATTTTTTTAAAATTTTAGCCGTCTAGATATATACATAAAAAAACCGGTTCGGGTCGGGTCGGGTCATGTAAAAAAAGAACATCAAACTTAAATTTATATAATCATCAAAAACGCGTCAATTGGTCGCTGCAGCAGAGAGGGGAAGGCGGGAGAGATGAAAGGTCGATTGGCCGATTGGGTTTATTTGGGTAATTGGGTTATGTTTTGTTAATTGATTTTGTTATTTGGGTTGGGTTTTACCATAAACTTATTCAATTGGGCTTGATGTTGGGTTATAGGAATACAAATTTTATTTAAAGAGATTTGTTTACATAATTGGGTCGGGTTTAAATCCGTGTTCACAAATTTTTTTTATATAAATTTCTAACATTTTTTTTCTAAGGGGTGCGGTCAGAATTTTCCAAGGGGTGCGGTCGAAATTTTTCAAGGGGTGCGGTCGGGATTTTTCGCGAAAAATAACACTAAATTTTTTTTTTTCAAGGGGTGCGGCCGCCCACCCACGGACATATGTAGGTCCGCCCCTGCATACAGTACCACCAAAACTCCATAAGCTGTTAAAATGACGATAACACTGAAAATATTCAAGCTACTTTGTGGATCAAGTTCTTCCAATTTTTTCATATGGTTGTCGCTTCAAGCTGTGTTGTTGATCGATGGTAGTAGTGACGAAAACATTTTTTCAATTTGATCTGCTTTGATCAAAGCTATGTGACCAAAATTATTTCTACCTCGTTGGAAGAAGACGAAGGAAAGAGAACAGGCTAGATTAAGCTTCATAACAAGAATTATGGAAAGAAAGGAATGACAGGATTTTCAGAGGCAGCAAATCTTCGGTCAACATGTTGCTACAAGACTTGATTTCCACTGTGTTCAACTGGGTCTCAAAACCGACTCACCACATGTAGTTTTGTTTCTGTTCCTGTTTGTTTCTTTCTCTTTTTATTTTTTCTTGTTTCTAGCGCTAGAGTGTTTTCTGCCTCTGTTGGCCTTAATAAAAAGCCATTCTAAAGAAAACTTAACTTTAACGGAAGAAATTTTACATAGTGTAAGGAAATATTAAAAAAAATAGGAGGGAAAAAAACATAAAAAGCAACAGATTTGCTTTTTATGCCTATTTTGCTTTATGCCCTTGAAAGATATCATTCTTAATTCATTAAATTGGGAATTCAATTGGTATATCGATTCAGTCTGTTACTATATACCACACTCAGATATCAGTAAAACCAAAGTAGACTATATATACCACAATCACAGTTTACTTTTATCTTCAAGAAGTAAAAATCAAGTGTGATCTTTTAACTTGCTTAAAGCAAGCCATTAGCACAGATCTAGACGCCGCAGGTCAACTTAGTGCCGAATCAAATTAGATCAAATGAGTGCAAAATCAAATTTGACCTGATCAAATTAGTTAGAAACTTGTGCTAAACTAAATTGGTGCGAGTCAAGCCAATGAATGCATAAACCAGATATATGATTAATATTCAAGAGTAGACATGAACCCAACAACCGTGTCTTGATGAAAACAACACATGGACATATCACAAAAAATTAAAGTCATGAAAAGAAAAACCGTTTCAAACAAGTAACCAACACCATGACTAAAACTAAAAAATTAGTCAACCTCTTCCATCTTGCTCTCGGCATCAACTTCAGCATCTTCAAGAGCAGGCACATCAGCATCCTCATCCGCATCCTCATCAATGCTCAACCCAAGTTTCAACATCCTGTGAATCCTGTTGCCAAATGTGTTGGGCTCATCAAGGCTGAACCCAGATGTCAGCAATGCAGTCTCAAACAGCAACAGCACAAGATCCTTAACAGACTTGTCGTTTTTGTCAGCATCAGCCCGCTTCCTCAATTCCTCCATGATCGCGTTCTCAGGGTTGATCTCCATGGTCTTCTTGCTAGACATGTAACCAGCCATGCTTGAATCCCTTAAAGCCTGGGCCTTCATGATTCTTTCCATGTTAGCGGTCCACCCGTATTCACCTGTAACCAAACAGCAAGGGGAATCCACCACACGGTCTGAAACAACCACCTTTTCAACCTTGTCACCCAACACATCCTTCATCACCTTGCACAGACCCTCGAATTTTTCCTTCAAAGCTTCCTGCTTTGCCTTCTCATCTTCGGTTTCTTCAAGCTTCAACCCCTCTTTGGTTGCAGAAACCAGCTTCTTACCCTCAAACTCCTTCAACTGACCAACTGAATACTCGTCAATCGCATCCACCATGTACAACACCTCGTACCCCTTTTTCTTCAGTTTCTCCAAGAAAGGTGAGTTCTCAACTGCCTTCTTGCTCTCACCGGTAATGTAGTAAATGTCGTTTTGACCCTCTTTCATTCTGGTCACGTAGTCCTTCAAGCTGGTCATCTCATCACCGCTCTTGGTGGAATGATATCGTAGCAATTCAGCTAGCTTGGCTTTGTTTTGAGAATCCTCATGGATACCCAACTTAAGGTTCTTGGAGAACGCTTCATAAAACTTGTTGTAATCCTCCTTGTTCTCAGCAATCTCTTGAAATAGCTCAATACACTTCTTGACCAAATTCTTTCGGATCACCTTCAAAATCTTGTTTTGCTGCAACATTTCTCTAGAGATGTTAAGAGGAAGATCCTCAGAATCCACAATACCCTTTACAAAACTCAAGTATTCGGGAATGAGTTCTTCACAGTTATCCATGATAAACACACGACGAACGTATAGCTTGATGTTGTTCTGCTTCTTCTTTGTGTCAAAGAGATCAAAAGGAGCCCGTTTGGGGACAAAAAGAATGGCTTTGAATTCAAGTTGACCTTCAACCGAGAAGTGCTTCACGTTCAAGTGCTCTTCCCAGTCGTTGGTTAGACTCTTGTAGAAAGCAGCATATTCTTCTTTGGTGATTTCTTCGGGCTTCCTCATCCAAATGGGCTTTTGTTTGTTTACCAACTCCCATTCGTTTGACACTTCCTTGATCTTCTTCTTTTTCTTCTCTTCGGTCTCCTTCTCTTCATCAACTTCCTCTACTTTCCCTTCCTCTTCTTTCTTCTCCTCCTCGTCTTCGTCATCAGAAATTTCCTTTTCGGTGGTCTTTTCAACCCATAGAGAGATCGGATAGCTAATGAACTCTGAATGTTTCTTGATCAAATCCTTAAGCCTGCGCTCTTCAAGGTACTCTAGCTGATCCTCTTTTAGGTACAGTGTCATTTTGGACCCTCTGCCAAGGGATTCACCAGATGTATCTCTGGTAACAGTGAAAGACCCACCAGCTTGCGACTCCCAGACATACTGTTCGTCATCGTTGTGTTTGGTTGTTACCACAACTTTATCAGCAACCAAATAAGCAGAGTAGAAACCAACACCGAATTGTCCGATCATGCTGACATCAGCACCAGCAGTGATGGCTTCCATGAACTCTTTGGTGCCGGATCGAGCAATGGTACCCAAATTGTTCACCAAATCTGAAAGAAATGACAGTTTGGTAATATCAGAACATAGTTCTATATGATAGTAATACTAAATTAACGATGTATTTGATTAGAAATAGGTTAATACTCACCAGCCTTGGTCATTCCAACTCCACTATCAACAATGGTCAGTGTGTTGTTAGTTTTATCAGGGATAATATGAATGAAAAGCTCAGGCTGTCCATCTAGTTTACTCTTGTCAGTCAAGCTCTCAAAACGGATCTTGTCCAAAGCCTATAATTATTATTAGAGTTAAAAAGATCAATGTCAATGATAAGATCAAGTAACCGTCACATCAAAGAACATCAACCAAACTATGCAACAAGTAGCTTTTAAAGTCCGAAAACGAGCACAATCATATAACATGTAAGCACATATACACAACACAAACACAAACACATACACATACATAAGAATGCATGTATCAACCTACTTGTACAAGCATATAATTATCAGCCTACGAAATCCTCAAATTAAAAAATAAATAAATAACCCTGTGCATGGGCCCTGTTCAGTTCAGCGGAAACAATTTGACATTTGATCCTTTAATTAAAACTTCTTAAACGTTTTAATAAACTACACTGGTTACCTATGCAATTAATGCGGTAAAATATCACATATTGGTCAAGGACCAATATTTGAGATATAGATTATCTCGTTTAGGTATCAGTGGGATATTGGTAATTTTAATATAATCCAGAATTTATGTATATATCAATTTAACACTAATAATTCAGTGAAATATTGGTGATATATCGGTCATATATTGGTGATATAATGATTATATCGGTCAATATGGCCGATAATAACAGTACCGATATTGGTGATATAATGTTTTACTAGGGGGCCGATATGACCGATATGAACTGCATAGCTGGTTACATATGTATCTACAAGAAACTTATTGTCACAACAATGTAAGCCTAAGGTTCTTTTTCATGCTTCTCTTATTTGACCCCTTACTTTTATATGGATTCTAAATATCCATTCATAACTAATTAATATTTTCTTTATTCAACTCTAGTATCTGTCACAATAACCCCCCTTCGATTTATAATTCCTAAACCTTCGTTCCTAACTATTTAATATTTTCTTAAGTGAACTCTTTCTCATGTGTACGATTGTAATCACATACAAGAATATGCGTTTAAAAAAACACACACTACAAAATAACATAGAGACTCGTCTATGCCTAATTAAATACAACAAAGACACAAATAATACGATACATTCATAAATAAACCTATCGTAGCCGTTATAATCAGATCACATAGTCTAAATCCCAATTAACAAGTAACCAACTTATAAAACCCTCACATATCAAAATCACAACAATATCGAAACATAAAAACGATTAACTAATCTAATCAACAAACAAAACCGTAAAGTAAACTCACATCAGAAGAGTTGCTAATAAGCTCACGAAGAAAGATCTCCTTGTTGCTGTAAAACGTGTTGATGATGAGACTCAACAGCTGGTTGATCTCTGCTTGAAAGGCAAACGTCTCTGTGTCCGCCATTGATGAAATCACTCAACAGAGAGAAAATTAACAGAGAATGATGAAATTTGAGAGACGTTAGGAGGATTTGAAGGAGGAATGAATGGATCGAGAAGGGGGCGGAGTGTGTTTATATAATAATATTCAGTGGGGTTGGGGTTAGGGTTTGGTAGTATTCTAGATCCTTCTATTGAGAAGACTTACGACTTTTGATTATTGTTTATTTACAGACGGACCCTCCTATAAACGGACGGTGTTCTAGATCCTTCTATTGTGTGTTTACAAAAGGTCCTTCTACTTTGTTTATTTGCACATGGAGGTTTAAAGTATTGAGTGTTTTCACTTAAGAATGAGACTTTTGATTGTGTTTACATTTTACAAAACGACCCTTCACTTTGTTTATTTGCACATGGACCTTCAAAGTATCGAGTGTTTTCACTTACGCCACGTCAAAAAGGGGCCGTTAACGGAGGATGTCAAAGCAAACCTTAATGTTTGGTTGAAAAATAGGTCTAAATTCAATGTGTTGGAGTGGGAATAATTGGTGTAACTTTGATATCCCATTAAGAACTTTTGGCATCTACTCATTGGCATTTTGATAGTATGATGGCAATAAAATTGTCATGTGGCTCAAAAAAAAAAATAAAAAAAAATACAGATATCATAAAAAATCAACATACTTTCTCATTTTTATCATAAAAATCCCTTAACATTTTTTGCACATGAAAAACCACCTTACTTTTTGTTTTATATCATAAAAGTCCCTCAACAATTTTTTAAACATTAAAGTCA
This sequence comes from Helianthus tuberosus, assembly GCA_030545235.1. Classification (NCBI taxonomy): domain Eukaryota; kingdom Viridiplantae; phylum Streptophyta; class Magnoliopsida; order Asterales; family Asteraceae; genus Helianthus; species Helianthus tuberosus. The sequence continues at coordinate 52,875,746 of CM060364.1, forward strand.
ATTCTCATGTTAAATTTGAACAGTATACCAAAAAATAAAAATAAAAACTTGGAACCGTTAGAAGTGTTCTTTGGTTCTTTTCGGTGGTTTATTCGGTTATCGGATTCCTTCCTTTTATCCAGTTTGATTTTTTTTGGGTTAAACCAAAAATTGAACCATACCACATGGAATTTAAGTACTTCAAAACTAAATCACAATTGCGTTTGAATTCGGTTTGGTTTTCGGTTTCAATCGAATACAACGAATTCATATTATTGGGTTTATTCAACTAAATATAAAGTATGGTTTACTTTGGTTATTCAGTTTATCATGCTACATATAAACCAAATTCATTTTGTTTGTTTCGGGTTTAATCGTATTTTGTTTTCTAATTTAATCGTTTTCGGGTTCGTAGCAATCACCTATGAATTTTCAAAATTTATTAGGTTGAAACATAACATCATGTAACAAGTTGTTCAAAAAAAATTTGTTGAGGGACTTTTGTAAAACAAAACAGAGAGTATATGGGTTTTTTATGTGCAAAAAAAATGTTGAGGGACTTTTGTAAGATAAACAAAAAAGTATGTTGGGTTTTTATGGTATTTGAAAAAAAAAAAAGAAATACAAAGCAACGACATAAGTATTTGTTAATCAAAATAAAGGATGATTTTTTTTTTACAAAAAATAACAAGTTAAGCATCCCGATTCATATTTGTTTGCTAGAATAAATAGTGGTTGTCTGGTTGATAGTATCTAGTAATTTTTACTTAATAAAACCCTGAAACTTAATTGTAAATTACATAAGTCCATAGGTTTTATATAAAATCATATGCTTTAAAGGCTGAATATTATGTGAATAAACTGATTACGTAACTTATGTATATAACTACAGGATAAGCTAGCTAACAACCAAACCATAATTATTTATATATTTGACTATAAAAAAAATAAGCTAGAAAATAACAAAACCAAACCGATAATGATAAACCAAATTAATGTCTTTAACAAATAATAATAATTGAAATAAAAGAATAAGACATAGAAACTTATAACCTATTAAAATTACTAGTATAGTTTTCAATAGAGGTAAAATGGTTATACACTTAGAAAGTTATATATGTTAGATTTGGGAAGACTTTAGTCATAGAATCATATGTTTATAACCTTCTCAAGCTTCTTTATATGGGACCAAAATGGAATTGCTTCCCCCTCCAGCAAACTTGTCAAAAGTTATATACCCAATTATTTTCATTCCAAGCCCTTGTATTATAAACAGTCACAAAAAAAGACACCCAACTTGAAAACAATCACACCTAGCCTCATTTTCAGGACAAGATATCTGATCAAGAATAACACAACCAAAAAGAATATCTGGTTTATTAAACTTCTATGTAAAACCCAAAAACTGCAACGAAAGTAACTCCAACATAGTTGTTTAAATCATGATAAAAAAAACCTACACAAAATCCACTAAAAGTACTGATCCGAAAACCTGTACTTTCGCTTAATCAACTTCCTCCATCTTGCTCTCTGCATCAGCATCACCAGTGATGTAGTAAATGTCGGTTTGGCCCTCCTTCATCCTAGTCACATAGTCCTTTAAACTGGTCATCTCATCCCCACTCTTGGTGGAATGGTATCGAAGCAATTCCGCTAGTTTCGTCTTGTTTTGCGAATCCTCGTTGATTCCCAACTTAAGGTTTTTGGAGAAAGCTTCATAGAACTTGTTGTAATCCTCCTTGTTCTCAGCGATCTCCTGAAACAGCCGATACACTTCTTGACCAAATTCTTGCGGATCACTTTCAAAATTTTGTTCTGTTGCAGCATCTCACGAGAGATGTTAAGAGGGAGATCTTCGAAATCCACAATACCTGATGAAACACTGGTTAACACCTGAGGTGAAACTAGCCTGTCCGTCTCTTTTGTGGGGTTCAATCTCCTTTGTTACTCGCCAAATGACGGATCCTGCAAAACAGCAACGTCGTTAGCTCGTTAAGAGGGGAATATGGGGATTTCCCTCTTAACCAGGCTCCGGCGTGAGAATAAGTTATGTTCTGAGGAATAAAAACAGTGTGTGTTAAGAGTGAGAGAGTGGAGAATAGAATGAATCAACCTGGATGATGAAGGGTCCTATTTATAGCCGGAGGGTGATAGAGGGTGGAGCAACCTTGACAGTTGTTACGGGGCGCCAGCTGTCCGACCAAGGGGAATATCCTCTTGGTCTCCTCTGCTGTGGCCAGGATGGTGGTACACGTGGCGCGCCCATATTCGTCCATGCTGGAAACATCGTACTGCTGTTATCGGGTCTGCTCCTTGATTTGCTGTTGGTCTACATGGCGCTCGATGGGTGGTGACACGTATTGTCCTTTATGTCGGAAGGAGCATCTTTGGTGCCACCTTGACTTCTTCCAGAAGCTTCTAGAAGCTTCTGGATTCACTTGCTGATGCAGACGCCATGTAGGATTAAAAAGTGGTGTGGTCCTTGCCATGTAGGCAAGGAATTGGGACCATACCTCTTCAAGTCCCCCCAGTCCAGTGTGCCTTCTAGTTGAGTTGATCGTCTAGGAGGGATTCTGGACTTATAAGGGTAGTGGCCGTTGGCTTTGTTCGAACTTATGTTTTTGACTGTTCGTGGCTGCCGATTAGCCGTACGGCGTGTGCCATATGGTAATAATTTTGCCAAAAATGAGCCACGTGTGTGCGCTGCGCATGGTGTTTTGGTAAGTTTGCAAAATTGAACCTACTGGACGCGTGGCGCATGGCTTGTTGGTAATTTTGCAAAGTTGAGCCAACTGGACGCGTGGCGCATGGCGTGTTGGTAAGTTTGCAAAGTTGAGCCAACTGGACGCATGGCGTGTTGGTGAGTTTGCTTCTGAAAGAAGTTTTCTTCATTTGGATAAAGACAACTGATGTGACTGTCTGATGTCCCTGTCTTGTCGGAGGTGAACAGGCGCCTTTTCAGTGGTGTCAGTTGCTTTCTATCCCTTTGTCAGACGTGTGCCGCCCACGCTCCCGGAAAAAGAGGTGACGGTTCCTCTCTCTGCTGACGTGTCTTTTCCCCATTAGATGACCTTCTGAAATCCTGACGGCCCACTACCCATCGCATTAAATGCGATGGGTATAAATATGAGGCGGTTCCCTCATCTTCTTCACTTTTTTCAAAATTTGAACTCCGGAGTTCTCTCATATTTCCTTCTCTCCCTCTTTTAAGTTTATCCATATTGTCTTTTATCATTTTCTCTCGATATGTCTGGAGCGAATCCTTCGTCGAAGAAAAGGAGGAACAAGGGTAAACATCCTCCGGGTCCTGATCAGGCGACAATAGGGTGGAAAGAAGAAGAGTTTCACAACTTGGTGAGGGAGATGGGTTTCCTTCCTGAGTGGGGTGCCCAGTTCCCGACTCCAGGTTCTACTGCCATGGACGCACCTCCTGGTTACATTACGTTGTACGCTGCTTTTTTCCGGGAGGGTAACTTCAGACTTCCGATTACCAGGTTTACTGCTGAGGTGTTGAGGAATTATGGATTCCATATCTCTCAAATCAACGCGATTGGACTTCCCCGCGTTACCCATTTCGAGTTTGTCTGTAGAGCCAACCGTGTTGAGCCGACCTTTGAAATGTTTAACGTTTTCTACACTGTGACTTACTGTGACAACCCTCACCAAACCAGGTATCCGTACGACTTAATTAATAATTAATTACTGCTTAATTACTGTGCTTGTTTGAAATTACTGATGAACTGCTACTTGATTTCTGATACATGCATATACCTGCATCATACTTTACTTGCTGTCACTACATTATTTACATGCTGAACCTTAGTGACAAACATGATGCACAAAAAGCACAGTAGCACAATGAACGGATAACCTATTGAACATGCTGATAAAGCCAGCATCAGGCAGACACTGCCTCTAAGGCCTGTATGAGCCAGAAATATTTTACTACACTAGTGGTGAGTGTAGGGATACAAGGGTTGTAGAACTGCGTCTCTAGGAATAAGTTACAATGACTGGATGTGCCTAAAACGTGCTCTAAGCACAAAAATTCAGCACTTTACATAATAATTTAGCTTTTAGCTAACTAATAAAGTGCCAAAACATGAGAAAAATATTACTAGACACTTTCCAAAGTGTCAGAAATGAGTTGTGTCACTAAAAAGGGTAATAACGACACTTTAAAGCTTGTTTAACGCTTTAACGGATTACTATCCAACCGAACAACCGGACTATACCCGGAACATGAAAATATTGTCATTTTCATTGTTTTTCTTTTTCTGAGCCAGTTAGGGTCCCTGAATACCCTAACACCCGCCATAAAGCACAATACATTAGTAACCGGGTTAATCACTTAACTAACCTAGGTTAACACTTAACTTAACTAACTAATATCCTAACTACTAGTTGGAATCGAACTAGTACCCCCCCCCCTTAACCAAACCGTCCCCAAGAGGGGGACACCCTTGTACTTTTGTTGATTAGTTTAATTACTTGTGCTTAATATCTAGAAAGCATAGTGACCATTGAGTAATATCCTTATGAATTGTCTATAAGTTGCAAGATTAACACAACATCACATTTCCATCTCACAACACAACTCACACACACTCCTCTCTCTCTCTCTCAAAGGCTTCGGCCGAACACACCCACCCCCATCCATCATTTTCGAGTTTTGATCATCACATTCCAAGTTCACACAAGCGTCAAGGATCACCTATAAGGAGTCTTGGTGCATTCGGAAGGCGAAGGACCTCTACTCGTTGCTTTTATCCACTCTTTTTGCGTCTAGATTCTTCCCTAGCCTCGAGCTAGTAGTAAGTTGCTTAAATCACCCTCTCGAACTATTTTAAAGTGGTTAATATGATTTGTAACGGTTAAAAGTTATGAACATACAAGTTGAAGCTTAAAAGTCTACTAAAAATGCTATAAGTGATGGTTAAAAGCTCATTTGTTGTGTAAATCTTGTAGTATTTGATTTGTGTGATTATTTGGACCCGATCTATGTTGTGGTAGCTCGGATCGTCATTTAACCCGGGTTGGTCATGATCATGGATCATGACATAAGGTTGTTTTGGAAGTAACAAGGGTTAAAGGATGAACTCTACCACACATAAATCATGAACTTGTGTAAAAGCGATTTTGTTTGTGAAATAGTGTTTAAAACTAGTAGATCTACGTATCTACAAGCGGTATTTTCAAAGAACCAAGTAACAAAGAAATCATGTTTTCTAAAGACGGATCTTACACTAACACGAATGATTTTTAGAACACACAAGTGTGTAAACACTTGTGTAACACAAAGTTTCGACAAAAATAACTATTTTTGTAAAAGATGACGAGAAGTTGTAAAAACGGAACTTCCCTAAAAACGAGGTTTTTACGAAACCGGATTGGTTTATACAAAGATCCACTAAAAGAAATGAGATTTACTACATATCTTTGGAAAAACTACAAGTCCATGTATTTTTGCGATTTACATCTATATTGACTAGTTCAATGGTTTGAATAATGTTTATTGTTGATTGAGAAAATGATTGGTTTGATTTATAAAAGAAAATGATACGCTTGAAAGCGTGGCCACCTACAGTTACAGAGGAAACTCTGGCGAAATTTTTCTAAACCTAACACTTAGAATTATTTTCTCCATAAGTGTTAGAGATACTTGTCGACTTGTTTTCAAACTACGAATTTCGCCACGACTTTGTTTACAAAATATCGGAGGTGGGATTTCACAAAAATAAAACTTGATAAATATATATATTTAGTATATATTTTTCACTTGATATGTGTTTATGATTATTTTGTGAAAATACTAGTATTATTTTTAGGGTAAAAATAATACTATCAATTGTTGATGGATCCAAAATAATACGAACGCCTTCGCGATAAATATATAAGTTACACCGGTAATTATTATTACCACTCGATCGTTAAAACGTAACTTACGCAATCTAAGGAAATATTCATGAACGCGTATTTTTGTTAAAGTATTATTTTGGGGAAAATTATGTGTTATGGAAAATATAATATTTTTGAGAAGAATAATTATATTTTGGAGTTAGAAATAAAATATATTTTTAAGTGAGACTTAACAATATATTTCGAAATTATACGACCACACATGTATTAAATCCCCCATCCTTGGGAAGGAAAATGACTACCAAGTATACAAAAATATAAACACGAAATAGTTGTCTAACTATTTCCCAAAAACTTAAACCATAAAGCTAAGGCACGGCCGTCCGTCTAATAGAATTAGTACGTGTAGGTCGTCACACAGCTGCTTGATTTGGAGGCATACTTGGTAGAGACGCACCACTGTGAGTTCATGTCCCCCTTTTCTCTTAACTGTTTTCAGTTTTTTTAAACTGCGGGGGTGAAATACATGTTACTATGATTACGAGTACTTTATACATGGTATGGTTAGCGTAAGGAGGTTTACTACTTAGATCATGTGAGTGGGTAGGCGGGAACTGGAGGCCATTAATCCTCATTATAGGACCGAGGGACGTAAGCGGTAGATCTATCTGGGTGTAGCGAGCCCAGGCCCAGGCCCAACGGAACGGACCTCAGGGTGACTTTGTGCCCAACGCGAAATCCGCTAGGTTTGAGTCTTCCTACTTGCACTTCACACATATCGATGGCCTTGCAAACCATTGGTGATCTCTTTTTCCTTATTTGCTACATACCAGGATTTTTATACTTACAAAGGTTTATTTACTCACTTACACATGAACTCGCTCAACATTATTGTTGATTTTTCAACTTACATGTATTTCAGGGAATTAAAGGATCTGGCGCGGTATGACACGTTTTCCCGCTGCACTAGTTACGAGGTCATCCGGGTTTGGGGAATGTGACTCTTTCCTGGACAAGTCACAGTCCTTAAACTGTGTTTATGTCATGTTGATGTTTGTGTTTGTTGAACAATGTCGTTAGGATGTATTTCCGTTAAGACAAAGTTGTTGTATTTGGTTTTTAAAACTTAATCGAATGGATGATCTTGCATGATTTTATTTCATATAGCTTTGTTATGGTTAAGCTATGGTATTAAGAAGTCACACCAAAATAACCACGCTTCCGCAAAGCCAGGGTGTGACAGCTTGGTATCAGAGCTCTGATCATAGCGAACTAGGATTCTTTCTCGAGTCTAGACTATGATCACTAGGGCTCTCACGAAAACATTTTTACACTGCATACCACTTAAGTCCAGATCCAAAACCTTTTATAAACAAATGTTGAGCACATTTTATTTATTATTTATAGGCTCAGTCTGGGAGGCTGAGGCTCGGTCTGGGAGGCCGAGGCTCGGTCTGAGAGGCCGAGGTAGTGGGCTAGTGGGACTAGGAGAATTGGCTAGTGGGACTAGGAAGAGCAGTCTGGGAGGCTGGGAGAATTGGCTAGTGGGACTAGGAGAATTGGCTAGTGGGACTAGGAAGAGCAGTCTGAGAGGCTGGGAGGCTAGTGGGACTAGGAGAACTATTTGAATGCTTACTTGGTGACTTATGTGATTATTTGATTGTATGATTGACTGTTTGTGCATATTTGTGTTTATGTTACAGACACCATGGACACCTCTGGCACAGGTGACTCAGACACCACAGGACCTAGACCTATAGTATCAGACGACCTAGAGTCTTCAGAGCGCGAGGTCCACACATCCGACGTTACTAGCACAGACGAGGATGACTTTCAGCCCTTTGCTTTACCTGATGGTGCTGATGAGCTCGCTGATGGCCCTTTGGCCGGGGACCTACCGTTAGTGGAGATCCCTGCTCCCATACCTTTGGCTTCATATCCTGCTTACGATTTACTCCTCGACGCCGACGCTGACGACGACGTCGATCTGTTTGATGACGAGCCCTTGGAGGATGAGGTTCAGGGCGAAGCCCTTCTTCCTGCTGGAGATCTTTTGTTGATCGCAGATGCTCCCGCTGAGGAGTCACCTGCTCACTCACCGGTCCCAGACTCTTTCGAGTCTGTGGCCTCCGCACCTTCACACACTCAGAGTTCGCAGCACTTTTCTCACGGATCAGATCCCGACCAGGCATCCTCTGTTGCCCCTATTCCTAGTTTTGCTTTCGATCACGATGATGTGGAGGATTCCGATCCTGTCTTTCCCGCAGGATTCGACCCAGATGAGGATATAGAGTTTATACCCATGGATCAGCCTATGGAGGATCCAGTCGACCCAGTTGATCCCATCGATCCCGAGTTTGATTTTGAGATGGCCTTTGATGACCCCGAGCCTGCCATGGCCCTTGAGCCAGTGGCTGCTCCAGACCCTGCACTTGAGCATGACCCTGCTCATGCTGGCATACCTATTGATCCTGTGATTGCTGACCCACCCATTGATGATCACCCTGTTGATGCTCCGTTGTTGGAGGGCGATCATGTCTTTGCTGCTGATCATGTTGATCCCCCACTTGTTGCTGATGCACCAGTTGACCCTCTTGTTGCACCTCACCTTGATCCTATGCCAGTTCAGTTTGATCGTGCACTTTTTGAGGCACAGATTGACCCACGAGATGAGCACGCCCAGCATGGATGGATTCCTGCTGATGACGAGGTCCCACCTATTCCCCCTCAGATCACTGATACCCGTCACGTTGATACCCCCTTTTCATTTCCTCGGTTTACACCTCCAGCGCGACCTGGAGAAGGTTCTTCGGCTCACCCTTTTGGACATGTACCGGTATCTATCCCTGCTATACCACCGTCTGCTACTTTTTCCCCTGTTTCTCCTTTTCATGTGACACCTTTTGATCCCACCAGTGAGCCCTTTCTCTGGGCGTCACCTTCTGTTATGCCACCGACCGACCCCTACCATTCCTTCCATATGGGGTATACTATTGAGGACGTTCTGATGTCTTTTGTCGCCCAGCACGAGGCACACACGCAACGCATTCAGAAGCTTGAGAGAGCTCAGCCGCCGCCGTGTCAGTGCCAGGGTCAGACCCACTCTCCTTTGCAGCACTCTCGACCTTTACCACCAGACTATGTTGCACGCCTTTTGGCACTTGAGCAGCAGGTTGCTTCTTGGTTGCGTACCCAGAGAGCCATGGAGGAGGACTGGCTCCATTTGCGTCGCTTGTTTTACACTCACTTTCCCCCTCCTCCACCGCCATCCGTGTAGAGCTCTTCAGTACCGTATGGGTAGACGTTGGTGAGAAGACGACGATTACTTTTGACTGCACAGCATTTTTGGAGACTACATTTTGATTCTGACTTTTGTTGACATGTATTTGATGTATTGACACTGATTTGATATAGTTTTTGGACTAGGGTGATGTAGCCCTTAGTCGACTGATGTTGTATGACACTGTGATGTACTTGTACGCTTACTATGTGGTCTCAATATATGGCAATCGCAGTATTCTCATCATATTTGATGCTTGATTTGGTTATTTATATTCTATGACATGGGATGTTGTGTGATTGATGTTTGTAACATGGGATGTTGTGTGATATGATTATAACATGAGATGTTATGTACTATTACTATCATTATATACGTACGCTATATTATGACCTGGCTTACGTGTTATAACATGGGATCTTTATTATGGCCTGACCGACGTAAACCCATCTTTAAGAAGATGCCGCCTAAACGTCCAACGCCGATGCCTACCAATGAGGCAGAACTCCAACAAGTCATCGCTGCTGCCATCGCACAATACGCCGCTTCGCAAGGAGGACCCAGCGGAAGCAGCTCAAACAACAATGGCAACAACAATCCACCTCATGGTAATACTAAGTCATTTAGACATACCATGACCTAATTGGATATCTATAGCAAAGATGCTAATGCCGTTCACGTGTTATAATGTATGTGCAGGGTGCACCTACAAGCAGTTTCTAGACTGCAAACCGGTCAACTTTGATGGCATGGGAGGTGCTGTCGCCTTTGTTCGTTGGGCTGAGAAAACTGAATCTGTTCTTCGCATGAGCAAATGCGCACTAGATCAGCAAGTCACCTATATCTCGGGGCTATTCTTGGATGGAGCCCTCTCTTGGTGGAATTTGCAAGTACAGACACTTGGTGAAGCTGCTGCCTACGCGCTAACCTGGACCGAACTGAAGGAACTTATGCGCAAAAAGTACTGCTCTCGCGCGGAAATCCAAAGATTGGAAACCGAGTTCTGGCATTTGAAAATGGAAGGTCCAAAGATCGCAGAATACGTTCAAAGGTTCCATGACTTATCGCATGTGGTACCTTACATGGTCACTCCGGAGTTCAAGCGGATTGAACGTTTCATTTGGGGATTAGCTCCTCAAATCATAAGCATGGTGACCTCATCCAAGCCTATAACAATTACTGAGGCAATCGATTTGAGCGTGGCTCTCACAGAGGAGGCTATTCGCCTGAACAAGTTTGATGATGCTGAGCCTAAGAAGAAAGAGACTCACGTCGAGTCATCAGGAGGTAACAAACGAAAGTTCTCGAACTTCAAACAAGGCGCCAGTGTGGTTGTTAAGAAAGGAGAGACAAACGTGCCAGCTCAGGTTACAGCTGGTAGTGGGAAGAAAGGAAAAGGATATATGGGTGCACATCCCAAGTGTAACTCTTGCCAACGTCATCATTCTGGCCGATGCGGGCCAAAAGTATGTGAAGCTTGTGGAAAGACTGGCCACTTGAAGGATTCTTGTTGGGCTAGTGCTGGCCGGGGAGGCCAAGGAGGATTTGGGAATAGAAATAATCGTGGTGGTATTGGGAATCGCCCACAGGGGAACAATGGAGGAAACGGGAATCGAGGCAACAATGCAAATCAAGCTGGTAATGCGAACCAAAACAACAACCAAGCTGGAAATGGAGGTGGAAACGGGCAAAGACTTGGATGCTTTAACTGTGGTGATATCGGGCATTTTAAAAAGAACTGCCCAGAGTTAAACCAAGCCCGTGGAAGAGTGTTCCATATGGAAGCAAGGGAAGCGCGCCAGGATCCCAATGTCGTTACTGGTACGTTCCTTGTAAACCAACGCTATGCATCCGTTTTATTTGATACTGGTGCCGATTATAGCTTCGTATCGTTAGAATTTAAGAATATGCTTGGTTTAGCCGCTAATAAGTTAGATATTCCGTACTCAATCGAATTGGCCAATGGGAAGTTAGTAGAAGCCAATGAAGTTATCAGAGGTTGCGTGATCGAATTGGGAGAGCGTGAGTTTGCTCTGGATCTACTACCAGTCCAGTTGGGAAGCTTCGACGTGGTGGTAGGAATGGATTGGTTATCAGGCAACAAGGCAGAAATAGTTTGTCACGAAAAAGTCATTCGTATCCCAACCGAAGATGGCGAAACAATTGTAGTTCACGGGGAGAAGCGTGATACGCCGTTAAGAATTATCAACTGCCTGAAAGCGCGAAAGTGTTTGCAGAAGGGATGTGTTGCCTTCCTGGCACACATTGTGGATAAGAAGGCTGCTGAGCCAAGAATAGAAGACATCCCTGTCGTGAGGGAATATCCAGAAGTCTTCCCAGAGGACTTACCTGGACTGCCACCTCAGAGACAAGTAGAGTTCCGCATCGACTTAGTTCCAGGCGCCGCGCCTGTGGCTAAGGCACCTTATAGACTTGCCCCGTCTGAGATGCAAGAACTGTCGACACAACTTCAAGAGTTGTTAGACAAGGGATTTATCCGACCAAGCTTCTCGCCTTGGGGAGCTCCGGTCCTGTTTGTCAAGAAGAAGGACGGTAGTTTTCGTATGTGCATCGACTACCGGGAGTTGAACAAGCTGACGATCAAGAATAGATACCCTCTGCCAAGAATTGATGATCTGTTTGATCAACTGCAAGGCTCAAGCTTTTATTCAAAGATCGATCTTCGATCTGGATACCATCAGTTAAGGATACAAGAGGAGAGTATCCCGAAGACAGCCTTCAGAACTCGTTATGGACACTACGAGTTCCTTGTTATGCCGTTTGGTTTGACAAACGCACCTGCTGTCTTTATGGACTTAATGAATAAAGTTTGCAAGCCGTACTTGGACAAGTTCGTGATTGTGTTTATCGACGACATCTTGATTTATTCAAGAACAAAGGCTGAGCACGAACAGCATTTAAGAGCTATTTTGGAGTTGCTGAAGAAGGAACAGTTGTATGCCAAGTTCTCTAAGTGCGAGTTTTGGCTACGTGAAGTACAATTTCTTGGACACGTGGTGAATGGAAATGGAATCCACGTGGATCCCACCAAGATCGAAGCGATTAAGAATTGGGAAACGCCAAAGACGCCAACCGAAATTCGACAATTCTTGGGTTTGGCTGGCTACTATCGAAGATTCATTGAGGATTTTTCAAAAATCGCTCAACCATTGACGCTCCTCACGCAGAAGGATAAGAAGTTTGATTGGGGAATCAAACAGGAAGAAGCGTTCCAGATATTGAAGGATAAGCTCTGCAATGCGCCAATCTTAGCACTACCGGAAGGTACAGATGATTTCGTGGTATACTGTGACGCCTCACGTCAAGGATTGGGTTGTGTGTTGATGCAACACCAAAAGGTTATTGCTTACGCATCACGTCAATTGAAAGTGCACGAAAAGAACTATACCACACATGATTTGGAACTTGGCGCAGTGGTTTTTGCATTAAAGATCTGGAGACACTACCTTTATGGTACAAAGTGTACAATCTTTACAGATCACAAGAGCCTACAACACATATTCAACCAGAAGGAGTTGAATATGAGACAAAGACGATGGGTTGAGTTGCTGAACGATTACGACTGCGAGATAAAGTATCATCCAGGGAAGGCGAATGTGGTCGCCGATGCCCTAAGTCGAAAGGAAAGGATCAAGCCCATAAGGGTTAGGGCTTTAGAAATGATTATTCGAACCGATCTTCCCTTGCGTATTCGTGCCGCACAGAAAGAAGCTCTTAAGGAAAGAAATCTTGAAGAAGAATATCTCCGTGGGATGGAGAAGCTTTTGGTGCCAAACGAGGAAGGAACGTTATGTTTTGAGAAAAGGATTTGGGTTCCTCTGTTTGGTGGTTTAAGGAAAGTTGTTTTTGATGAAGCTCACAAGTCGCGGTACTCTATCCACCCTGGAGCGGATAAGATGTACCAGGATCTCAAAGATTATTATTGGTGGCCTAGGATGAAAGGCGATGTTGCTGTTATGTGAGCAAGTGCCTAACGTGTGCTAAGGTGAAAGCGGAATACCAGAAGCCTTCAGGACTTCTGCAACAACCTGAGATTCCCAAGTGGAAATGGGAACAAATCTCAATGGATTTTATTACAAAGTTGCCAAGAACGCCGAGAGGCCATGACACTATTTGGGTAATAGTGGATCGATTAACAAAGTCAACACACTTCTTACCTATCAGAGAGAAGGATAATACGAGCAAGTTGGCTGAAATTTACATGAGAGAGATCATCGCACGTCATGGAGTGCCTCTCTCGATCATCTCTGATAGAGACGGAAGGTTCATATCAAGGATTTGGCAATCCTTCCAAGAAGCTTTTGGCTCACAATTAAATCTGAGCACTGCGTTTCATCCGCAAACTGACGGTCAAAGCGAGCGAACGATACAGACTTTGGAGGACATGCTGAGAGCATGCGTAATGGATTTGGGCGGTAGCTGGGACAAGCATTTGCCTTTGGTCGAATTTTCATACAACAACAGCTACCACACCAGTATTGGTGTCGCGCCATTTGAAGCCCTTTACGGACGCAAGTGCCGATCACCCCTATGCTGGGCTGACGCGGGTGATAGGCAGCTTGCTGGTCCCGAAATCGTCCAAGAGACGACAGACAAGATTGCGCAGATTCTAAAACGCATCGAAGCAGCTCGCCACAGACAGAAAGCCTATGCAGATCCAAACCGGAAACACTTGGAATTCCAAGTGGGAGAAATGGTTTTATTGAAGGTTTCACCCTGGAAGGGTGTGGCACGCTTCGGAAAGCGTGGGAAGTTAAATCCGCGCTACATTGGTCCTTTCAGAATTTTGGAAAGAATAAGACTAGTAGCATACAAGCTGGACTTACCTGCTGAACTCCATTCAGTTCACGATACATTTCATGTATCCAACCTGAAGAAAAGTCCAACTCAAGATACCATTGCCATTCCCATCGACGAGATTCATGTTGACGACACGCTCCATTTCGTTGAAGAACCAGTTGAGGTTACGGATTGGAAAGTAAACAAGACCCGCCGGAGCAGTGTCAAGCTCGTCAAAGTTCGTTGGAATGCCAGACATGGTCCTGAATACACCTGGGAGCGTGAGGACAGGATGAAAGAGAAATACCCCCACCTATTTCCTAAGAACCCTGCGTCTACAAGCAGAACTTAAAATTTCGGGACGAAATTTTTCTAACGGGGGGAGAATGTGACAACCCTCACCAAACCAGGTATCCGTACGACTTAATTAATAATTAATTACTGCTTAATTACTGTGCTTGTTTGAAATTACTGATGAACTGCTACTTGATTTCTGATACATGCATATACCTGCATCATACTTTACTTGCTGTCACTACATTATTTACATGCTGAACCTTAGTGACAAACATGATGCACAAAAAGCATAGTAGCACAATGAACGGATAACCTATTGAACATGCTGATAAAGCCAGCATCAGGCAGACACTGCCTCTAAGGCCTGTATGAGCCAGAAATATTTTACTACACTAGTGGTGAGTGTAGGGATACAAGGGTTGTAGAACTGCGTCTCTAGGAATAAGTTACAATGACTGGATGTGCCTAAAACGTGCTCTAATCACAAAAATTCAGCACTTTACATAATAATTCAGCTTTTAGCTAACTAATAAAGTGCCAAAACATGAGAAAAATATTACTAGACACTTTCCAAAGTGTCAGAAATGAGTTGTGTCACTAAAAAGGGTAATAACGACACTTTAAAGCTTGTTTAACGCTTTAACGGATTACTATCCAACCGAACAACCGGACTATACCCGGAACATGAAAATATTGTCATTTTCATTGTTTTTCTTTTTCTGAGCCAGTTAGGGTCCCTGAATACCCTAACACCCGCCATAAAGCACAATACATTAGTAACCGGGTTAATCACTTAACTAACCTAGGTTAACACTTAACTTAACTAACTAATATCCTAACTACTAGTTGGAATCGAACTAGTACCCCCCCCCCCCTTAACCAAACCGTCCCCAAGAGGGGGACACCCTTGTACTTTTGTTGATTAGTTTAATTACTTGTGCTTAATATCTAGAAAGCATAGTGACCATTGAGTAATATCCTTATGAATTGTCTATAAGTTGCAAGATTAACACAACATCACATTTCCATCTCACAACACAACTCACACACACTCCTCTCTCTCTCTCTCTCAAAGGCTTCGGCCGAACACACCCACCCCCCATCCATCATTTTCGAGTTTTGATCATCACATTCCAAGTTCACACAAGCGTCAAGGATCACGTATAAGGAGTCTTGGTGCATTCGGAAGGCGAAGGACCTCTACTCGTTGCTTTTATCCACTCTTTTTGCGTCTAGATTCTTCCCTAGCCTCGAGCTAGTAGTAAGTTGCTTAAATCACCCTCTCGAACTATTTTAAAGTGGTTAATATGATTTGTAACGGTTAAAAGTTATGAACATACAAGTTGAAGCTTAAAAGTCTACTAAAAATGCTATAAGTGATGGTTAAAAGCTCATTTGTTGTGTAAATCTTGTAGTATTTGATTTGTGTGATTATTTGGACCCGATCTATGTTGTGGTAGCTCGGATCGTCATTTAACCCGGGTTGGTCATGATCATGGATCATGACATAAGGTTGTTTTGGAAGTAACAAGGGTTAAAGGATGAACTCTACCACACATAAATCATGAACTTGTGTAAAAGCGATTTTGTTTGTGAAATAGTGTTTAAAACTAGTAGATCTACGTATCTACAAGCGGTATTTTCAAAGAACCAAGTAACAAAGAAATCATGTTTTCTAAAGACGGATCTTACACTAACACGAATGATTTTTAGAACACACAAGTGTGTAAACACTTGTGTAACACAAAGTTTCGACAAAAATAACTATTTTTGTAAAAGATGACGAGAAGTTGTAAAAACGGAACTTCCCTAAAAACGAGGTTTTTACGAAACCGGATTGGTTTATACAAAGATCCACTAAAAGAAATGAGATTTACTACATATCTTTGGAAAAACTACAAGTCCATGTATTTTTGCGATTTACATCTATATTGACTAGTTCGATGGTTTGAATAATGTTTATTGTTGATTGAGAAAATGATTGGTTTGATTTATAAAAGAAAATGATAAGCTTGAAAGCGTGGCCACCTCCAGTTACAGAGGAAACTCTGGCGAAATTTTTCTAAACCTAACACTTAGAATTATTTTCTCCATAAGTGTTAGAGATACTTGTCGACTTGTTTTCAAACTACGAATTTCGCCACGACTTTGTTTACAAAATATCGGAGGTGGGATTTCACAAAAATAAAACTTGATAAATATATATATTTAGTATATATTTTTCACTTGATATGTGTTTATGATTATTTTGTGAAAATACTAGTATTATTTTTAGGGTAAAAATAATACTATCAATTGTTGATGGATCCAAAATAATACGAACGCCTTCGCGATAAATATATAAGTTACACCGGTAATTATTATTACCACTCGATCGTTAAAACGTAACTTACGCAATCTAAGGAAATATTCATGAACGCGTATTTTTGTTAAAGTATTATTTTGGGGAAAATTATGTGTTATGGAAAATATAATATTTTTGAGAAGAATAATTATATTTTGGAGTTAGAAATAAAATATATTTTTAAGTGAGACTTAACAATATATTTCGAAATTATACGACCACACATGTATTAAATCCCCCATCCTTGGGAAGGAAAATGACTACCAAGTATACAAAAATATAAACACGAAATAGTTGTCTAACTATTTCCCAAAAACTTAAACCATAAAGCTAAGGCACGGCCGTCCGTCTAATAGAATTAGTACGTGTAGGTCGTCACACAGCTGCTTGATTTGGAGGCATACTTGGTAGAGACGCACCACTGTGAGTTCATGTCCCCCTTTTCTCTTAACTGTTTTCAGTTTTTTTAAACTGCGGGGGTGAAATACATGTTACTATGATTACGAGTACTTTATACATGGTATGGTTAGCGTAAGGAGGTTTACTACTTAGATCATGTGAGTGGGTAGGCGGGAACTGGAGGCCATTAATCCTCATTATAGGACCGGGGGACGTAAGCGGTAGATCTATCTGGGTGTAGCGAGCCCAGGCCCAGGCCCAACGGAACGGACCTCGGGGTGACTTTGTGCCCAACGCGAAATCCGCTAGGTTTGAGTCTTCCTACTTGCACTTCACACATATCGATGGCCTTGCAAACCATTGGTGATCTCTTTTTCCTTATTTGCTACATACCAGGATTTTTATACTTACAAAGGTTTATTTACTCACTTACACATGAACTCGCTCAACATTATTGTTGATTTTTCAACTTACATGTATTTCAGGGAATTAAAGGATCTGGCGCGGTATGACACGTTTTCCCGCTGCACTAGTTACGAGGTCATCCGGGTTTGGGGAATGTGACTCTTTCCTGGACAAGTCACAGTCCTTAAACTGTGTTTATGTCATGTTGATGTTTGTGTTTGTTGAACAATGTCGTTAGGATGTATTTCCGTTAAGACAAAGTTGTTGTATTTGGTTTTTAAAACTTAATCGAATGGATGATCTTGCATGATTTTATTTCATATAGCTTTGTTATGGTTAAGCTATGGTATTAAGAAGTCACACCAAAATAACCACACTTCCGCAAAGCCAGGGTGTGACACTTACACCAGCGGTTTTTACTCCTTTAACTCCCGGACCGGTGGTGTTATCCCCTGTTGTTCCAATCCTCTGAAAAGCTTGCATGATTGGAAACAAAAGTTTTTCTTCATTCGCCGCGGTGTTATCCCTGTGGATATGCACTATCGGTCAGCGAGTGAGGGGATCCCGAAGGTGGATGTGACGGTGGATTACGCCCAACAGGAGTGGTATAAGAAGGTGACACACAAAGCGACTGCTATTTCTCAAATTGAGGAGAGAGCGTTGGTTGGTGCCGGTATGAGCATGTTGTGGCTTCCGAAGAATCCCTAGGGTGTTCTGGTTTATGGTTATCAGGGCAGACGTATGTAATGTTTCTTTGGTTGTTCGCTCTTTTCGCTGGTTATTGTTGTGTTCTTCCTCATCTCTTTGTATCTTGCAGTTGGTTATAGCTTATTGAATGTTCTCGACCCGAAGGCCGGTGGAGCAATGGTTGAGGCGGTTCAGGAGGATGGGAAACCGACGTGGTTGGATCAGATCCGCAACCGTTTCTTGCATCCGACTAACGAAAGTTTTACCACCTATGCCAACACTGTTTTAGGTGAAGATAGTGAAGATGATGTTGATGATGCTATTGATCCTACTCGAGAGGAAGTTATTGTTCTCTCAAGTGAGGGATCTGATAGATCTCTTGAAGGCCTAACTTCTCATTCCCCGCGTGCAGGTCCGGTGCAGAGGGTTGCACATGAGCCTGTTAATGAACCCGTTGGTGATGATGTGGAGGTTCAGGTTGAGACTGTTGATCAGTTGGAAACGAGGAAAAAATTAAGAGCTGGCAAGCCGGAGGGGAATGAGAAGAGGGTTGAGGAAAAAGCCACTGAGACTCCTCGTAAGTGACCCTCTACTCTTCCTGTCCTAGATTACGTTGTCGTTTCTGATACATTGTCTGGTTTAGGGGCTGGAGAGAAACATCGTGGGTCCGATCCTGATGACAGCGCTACTTTGACGGAGATGATGAAGAAAAAAGCTCTTGACGATAAAAAACGGAAGCTTGATGAGCAGGCTGCTGCCATGCTTGCGTCTAAAAAAGCCAAACTTCAGAAGGAGACTCCTCCTGCACCTTCAGAATCTGAAATTGATCTGGAGATTTTTGCTGCTAAGAAGGGGAATCTTTTGGAGGAAATATACGCGGCCTCTGCTCCTCCAGGTAGAAACTTTGCTGTCGTAAACCTTGTTATTTGGCTTTTGGAATCATGTTTTTGACTGTCATGATCGTTTTGGTGGTAGTTGTGAAGTCAGGGAAGATTCCCCGAAAGTTTGATATTTCGAAGATTACTCCTCCCCAATCTCCACCGTCTAGGACATTTGACATGTCTCCTCCCCGTGACGAATTGGGTGAGAAGAAAAAACAAGATGACGTAGATGCTGAGCATGTTGGTGAAGGTGGTGGTGGTTGTTATGTTGCGGATGGCACTGGTGGAGACGGTCGAAACAAAGGCATTGACACCGAAGCGGAGTCCAGTGAGGCTACCCAGCGCCAAACCATTTATACCAGGCGTCCACCAGGCGATGGTGGTGCTACTTCAGGTGTGGTTCGGAGTCCTGAGTTTGAGAATGTTCAAGGTAGGTCTTGGGATACTCACAACCCTGCCTGCGATGATCTGCCTCATGCCCCTCGTTGGAATTTGACTCAGGGCTCCCGGATGAATGATCCTGTCAATTGTCAAGAGTTCTTCAGCTTGTCCCTCCCTCCTGCTGAGAGGTTGTTCCAGAAAAGGCGTAACCGATTTGAGCTCTTAGATGATCACATTCATGCAGGGGTTAATTTCTTCGCCACCTCCCAAGAGATTGTTCGCGAATGGAAGCTAATGGGGGAGGAGACTCTTGAGTTTGAAAATGAGAAGAAAGCGTTTGTTGCGGAGAGGGAGGAGTTTAATGCTGAGAAGAAAGGTTTGTTATGGAGGCTGTCAGATGCGGAGGAGAAACTTGCCCCGGAAAAACAGGTTAACTCTGATAAACAAAAGAATTGGGAGGCCTCTTGTGAGCGGACCAATAAAGAGCTTCAGGCGCAACGTGAAGCTATTGTCAGGATGTCTGCTGAGAAACACGCAAAATTAGTGAGGAAGCTGAGGAGGCGCGTGTTGCGTCTAGCAAGAGGGAAGAAGAGTATCTCCAACGCATCTCTAAGTTGGAAAAGTTGGTTGAAGAGAAAGTTGCTGAGTGCAGGGCTTCTGAGCTTCTTGTTGAGGAGATATCTGACAATTGCAAGTGCTTGCTCTCATGCGCGGTTCCCTTGGTAACTTCCTTTGTTTGTGTTTACTTTTGATTTGTGTTGATTTCCTTCTTATGTTTCTTATGTGCGTTTTCGCAGATTGCTGAACGTATAGTGAAATCCCACGAGCTTGCCAGCTACATGTTTGAGTTGGGTCAAGCGGGATATAATAGCGGTCGGAAGGATGGTTATAGTGAGGGCAGGGCTGCAGCTGTTAATAATGAGAAGGACTACCATTTTGAGTTGTACAAGGAGGATTGTTGAACCAAATATGCTGCAAAGCGACAAGAGTTTGCATCTTTGGAGTTTGGTGTTGTGAAAGCTGCCCAAAAATTGTCTCGGAAGCCTAATGGTGTTGCCTTATTGAAGAAGGCCCTTGGAGATGAAGATCGCCCGACTGGAGGCGCTGGTACTAGTCATCCGGAGTAAAGAAATCCGGCTTGCATGCCGTGTGTGGGCTTTGGTAGCCCTGTAACTATCTTGGCAATTTCTTGGACAATTTACCTTTATGTTTCGTGAACAATTTACCTATAACTGTCGTATCTGCAACACGTTTTGTTATTGTTGACGTATTTAATGCTTGATGCGTGTTTTAGCTTCTTGAATTTTGTTTATCGTTACAATATGTGCATGTGTAATTACTTTGATTAGGTATCACGAATGAATGATGGCGCTGACAGGTTGTGTTATGTTAGTTACAACGTTTATTCTGTCGTTTATGTGCGCAGGTTGTTTCGTTAATACGAAGTGATCGAGTTACAGGTTATTGCGTGGACCCAGCCGTGCTCAGCGTTGGGGGTCTTTACAATGTTTGTTTACCGTGTGTTCGATGTTTTCGTGTTTATGTGGGCACGAAGTATTTATTTAGCGTTTTCTAGGCTTTGGTTGTGTTTCTGACCCGGCTGTGCACTTGTTCGTGACGAGCCTTGGAGGTCTACAACGTTTCCTAGGGTCGAGCCATTGATGTTTTCGTGTATGCCCGAAGTAATATATGCAGTTGTAACAAAAAATTCTTGTGCGAAAAGATAGCCAAACACTTTTTGTATTAGTGTTAAATGTGTTGGCGCGCAGCCATTACAAGTCTATTGAAAAACTTTGGTTGTTTACATGTAGCATCTTCTTAACTGTTGAGCATTCCAGGTTCTTGGGACTTCTTTGTCGTCCAGGGTGCGTAACTTATAAGCCCCTTTGCCGAGTACTGCATCTACAACATAAGGCCCTCCCACTTGGGAGCTAGTTTTCCGGGCTTTTCGGCGTTGGACGCCTCGTTGTCCCTCAGGACGTAATCTCCCGGATTAAAAGTGCAGATTCTGACTTTGGAGTTGTAATACTTCTCCAGCTTTGTTTTGTATTTCGCTTCATTTATTGCTGCCATCTCTCTCCTCTCTTCTAGGAGGTCAAGGTCTAACCTCCTTTCTTCTTCGTTGTTAGTCGCGTTCATGGAGAGCATTCTTGGTGATGGCAGCCCGATCTCCGCTGGTATCACGGCCTCGGACCCGTAGACCAAGCTGAACGGTGTCTCCCCGTTGCTTGTTTTGGGCATCGTTCTATGGGCCCATAATATGCTTGGCAGTTCGTCAACCCAGCCTCTTCTTTGCTCTCCCGGTCATGCTTTGATGCCGTCTACAATGCTCATGTTGACGGCTTCTACTTGACTGTTCCCCTGCGGATGCGCAACCGAGGAGAACGTATGCTCTATGTGTAACTCTTTGAACCATCATTGGAGATCTTCTGCAACAAAATCCGTCCCGTTATCGGTGATGATTCTTAGAGGCAGCCCGAATTTGCAGATTATCTGTTCCCAGATGAATCGCCGAACTACGGTAGATGTGGTCAACGCCAGTGCCTTTGCTTCCACCCATTTTGTGAAATAGTCCACTGCGACTATGATGAATTTCACTGCACCCGGGACTTCAGGGAAGGGGCCGACCATATCTATTCCCCATTGTTGGAACGGCCATGCCGTTGTTACGGGGATTAATTCGTTCTTGGGGGCGCATCGTCTTGGGAGCGTGTCTCTGGCACCCGCTGCATTTTCTCAAAACCTTCACTGCATCTAAATGCATGCCGGGCCAGTAGTACCCGGCATTCATCACTTTTGCTACCACCATTCGCGGTCCGGCATGAATGCCACAGATCCCCTCATGCACTTCTCTGATCAAATAGTTCGCATCCTCTGGGTCGACACATCTCAACAATGGTCCGAGGTATGATTTTCGGTACAGGATTCCATCGACCATTTGGTAATGTTCGGCTTTGTATTGAACCTTCCTTGCCTCGGCTTTGTTTTCTGGCAGTATCCCAGACTGGAGATACATGATTATGAGGGTCATCCAAGACGTCATGCCCAACTGAATAACATTCACTTGCCTCAGCGGTACCGATGGGTTGCTTAAGACTTCGATGCGCACATCCTTGGCCAAGTGCTGGAAACTTGTGGATGCTAACTTACTTAGTGCGTCCGCTGGTTTATTCTCGCTTCGATTGATATGGTGCACTTTGTAAGAATTGAAGTTCTGTAGCAATGCTTTCGCTTGGTCTAGGTATAATGCCATTACATCTCCTTTGGCATCATATTGGCCGTTAATCTGCCCAGCTACTAACATGGAGTCCACATGCGCCTCTATATGTTTGACTCCCATTTTGATTGCTAACCTCAGACCGGCGAGAAAGGCTTCGTATTCGGCTTCATTATTCGTGCTTTTGAAGTCTAGCCGGATGGCATATGTGAATTCATGCTTTGCTAGGCTTACTAGCCTGAGTCCCGCTCCTGCGCCGTCCTCGTTGGACGCGCCATCTCGGTCCCTGTCATCGGGTACTTCTGTCATGAAATCGGCCAACACCTGGCCCTTGATTGCTGGTCTTGGCCTAAAAACAACATTGTGGCCCCCCAGTTCTATCGCCCATTTTGCTAATCTTCCAGAAATCTTGGGCCTTGCAAGGATGTTGCCAATGTTGTAGTTTGTTAAGACATGAATGACGTGATTGGCGAAATATCTGCACAGCCGCCTTGATGCATGAATTAGAGCCAGCACTAGTTTTTCCATTATAACATACCTCGTCTCTGGATCATTGAGAGTGCGAGACACATAATAAACCGGTGTCTGTATGCCTTGTCTATCTACGAGCAGAACTGCGCCGACTACTATAAGACCCTAATTCGTACATGACAAAAGTCGCAGCGGAAAAATCGTACCATGAAAATTTCTTTCGTTACAAACACCTTGACGCACTTAAATTCATTTTTAAGGTAAATTCTTTCACAATAAACACCTTTATCATACTTATTTTAATTAGGAAGCCATAAACTAGCTTCGCTTAAATACGTACTCCACACTTCCGTACAATCTTTCTTGTGACTCGATCCTCGATCTCCAATCCTTGGATATCCTCATGACTGGTACTACCTGCGCTCACCACATAAAATTTACACATTAGTACGCATTATAAACATACAAGGTTTGTTCACATTTACTTCTCGTTTCACGAACTCTTTACATTCCAGCTTTTCCATCCTGTCATATCATCCGTGGTGAGACTCCTTTGCCATTCCTGCATTTCACTTATAACTCCAGGTACACGAATAAACAACGTAAACACTTGATTGTACCAAAAGACTTACATACATACCCAAACTTCATACTCACTATCTCCATACATACATACGTACACACATAAATGTCAACCTACATACAAACTTACATATAAATACATATCAATCATTCTATATGTATCTACATATATACATACCTACATCGTCACGTACGATCATGTCATCCCCCATATATACATTCACACATACATACATACGTACATACATACCTACACCTTATTACATGCCTTCACACAAACCTACATACGTGCATACATTCGTACATACTCACTTGCGTACATATACATACTACCTACATACATACACTTAGGTTTACAAAACATACATACGTACACGCCTACATACTTACTTACATATATATTTATAATCACCTGTTCAACATACTCAACTCATACTTACCTATTCATATACGTCTTCATATATCCTTATGTACTTGCTTACACACTATAATCTTACATACATTCGCGCATACACGCCTACATACACTTCTACATACGTGTATAGAGATATACAACATCCATACATACCCATCCACACGTGCGTTTACCCTATTGGTCACAAAACATGAGTTAAACTAATCATACGCAACTTAAAACGCGTTTAAGCGAGTTCCCAAGGCCAAACGAGGCACGAAAACGATTTTCGAAGAAATAAGACCCGTCGCGCGACGCGATGGGCCGTCGCGCTACGCGACCCCCTTAAAACAGCAGAAACATCGCAGCTGGTTGCTGCATATTTTCAGCACGATCCCGTTTCACGGAAACGAGCATAACTCTCTCGTTTTTGATCCGTTTTACCCGATTCTTTTTCCTACACGTCCGTAATTTAATTCCCCATCTAATGGAACTAAAATCCAACATCCGACTTAATAAAATTTCATACTTTTAACTCTTCGGCTTATTACCCTTTTACCCAACCTTGACCCGTTCATGCATTCATCAACGTAACTTGTTCGTTTTACCATAACCTCTTATAAACATAATGATATCAATGACGTCTATCATAAATTACTAAATTCTTGGATGTCTTGCATCCTTTTTAACACATTATCATTCATATGCTCATCTCGACCCGTTAAGGGTATTCACACATTAATTGGTCTATGACTAACCAAACCATCATCCCACTTCCATACTTGTCCAAAACATTACACTAATCGATTAACTTGTTTCTAAGCTACTTTTAAGATCGTTTACCCCAAAATACCCATCAAGGGTATTTTGGTCAACCTTAAACCCATCTTTTACGACGAAATACTTTAACACATATTTGACCTCAAACATCATGTTTAATTCATTACAACACTTTATTACTTACTTGTACTACGAAGTGATTACAGAAATCACTTACCTTATGCGTCCGTGCTCGTATCCGATTCCTCGCCTTTTCTTGACCCGCTATCCTTTCATGCTTGCGTCCGTCTTGACATGATTCCTATACGCTATTTCATCAAGATCACGCTCCTATTAACATATGCGTTCGTACATGTTAACAATCATATCAATCGCATATTTCACCCTTAACTTTCATTAGTCGTTTCTAACATACATAACTCATGTGATTATATTCATATCCGTTTAAACTCATGTAATTCATCATATAATCACAAACAACGCATATTGACATAACATGTACCATACGAATTCCTATAATCCTGCCTTTACGACCACGTGTCAATTCATGTTTCTTATGCTTAGTTGACTTTTGAAAGTCAACTATATACCATATTTAACCATCGACCTATCATTATATACCCGTAACATCATAATCGACTATACGGACAACACTATATACATTTCATCATACACTTGATGTGAGTACTACCTTTTAAGCATAACGCACAACTATTTCATGCACACTTCTTCTAAACTCATACATAACCCATCAAAACCAACTACTAATCATCATGTATCATTCCAAATGAACATTAAACATAACATCATCATATTCCTATACTTTCATCTAACAATAATTCATCATACCCACATAATACATTAATCATTCAACAGGACTTGAACATAGGAGGTGATTCTAGTCATCATCTTCACCCTAACTAACAGGAATTCACCTATAATCATCAAATTAACGCAAACCCTACATAACCCATGTTCTATACGAAGATTCTAACCCTTGTACATGATCAATTTCATATTAACTCACGGATTAGAACATAACCCACTTCACCCATGATCACCAATCTTAAACTTAAGACATACCTTATGATCCCCTCGTGAAGGTGATCACAAATTCATGCTCGGTTGTGAATTTGGGCCTTGATTCATTCTTCAATTTGAAGCATTTGATGATCTAGGGTTTGGGGCTCTTGAGAGCCCCTGATCGATCTATCCAGAACACACACGAAATGTGTGTGTGTGTGTGTGTTCTTTTTCTTTTTAATAACCCAACTTTCGTTAGTTCCACTTTAGCCCCTCGGGTTTTGTCTTTAGAACATAACTGACATTACCTTCCTCTTTTAATTCTTTTGACCATACCCTTAACTAGGTTAAATAGCCTAGTTATTTATTTCATGACGTGTCATATCGGAACACACGACAAATATTAACATTCAGATTTTTGGGGCGTTACAACTACTTTGTCAGAAGCTGACAGGTACATCACTAAAGGTTCTCCTTTTACTGGTGCCGTCAGTGTTGGTAACTGTATGAGGCAGTCTTTCATATCTCGAAATGCTTTTTCGGCTTCCGGAGTCCATTGGAACTGACTTTTCTTCATGCAGTTTCGGAGTGTCTTGATAAATGGGAAAGATTTGGCAGCGTGATTGGCTAAGAAACGGTTGAGTGCTGCTAACCTTCCGGCCAACTTTTGCATTTCCTTGATCGTCGAAGGTGAAGGCATGCGTTCGATTGCTTGTACCTTATCAGGATTTACTTTGAAACCGTCTTTTGTGATGATGAAACCCAGGAATTTTCCCTCTTCCATGCTGAAAGAGCATTTCACTGGGTTTAGCTTGATACTTACTCCGCGCAATGTGTCAAACGTTTTTTGGATGTTCATCAGCATCGTATTCTCTTCTTTGCTCATGATGACTAGGTCATCCATATACACTTCGATGTATTTGCCGATAGCATCGTGGAACGTTTCATTCATCAGTCTCTGATAGGTCGCGCCCGCATTCTTTAGACCGAAAGGCATCTTGGTGTAGCAGTATAGCCCTGTCGGTGTGCGGAATGCGGGTTTGTCTTCATCTTGCACGGCCATCTGTACCTGGTGGTACCCCTTGTAACAGTCGAGGAAACATTTCCATCGGAATGTTGCCAATGAATCAATCTTCTCATCGATATCTGGTAAGGCATAACACTCGCGCGGACATGCCTTGTTTAGATCCTTGTAATCTACACACATCCTCCAACTGCCGTTCCCTTTTTGAACCATGACGGGGCTCGCCACCCAAGTTTGGTACCGGACTTCTCTGATGATGCCTGCATTCAACAGCTCTGTGACTTGTTCTTTCATGGCATCATGCTTTATGTCTCCTAAATGACGTTTGCAGTGTACTACCGGTTTGGCTCTGAGACGTTAAGTCTGTGTTCTGCTATATGCCGTGGAACACCGGTCATGTCAGCCGGTGTCCAGGCGAACACATCCATGTTTTCAAATAGCAACTTTTTTAGCGCTGCGCGCGTGAGATCAGACATTGCGGGGCCTAAGGTGATTGGTTGTTCTGGGTATTTGCTGTTTAATACCCATTTTTCAGCCTCTGCGCGTGGTACAAATTTGCTTGCCTTTGCTGGTCTGATTTCGTCTGTTGCCAAGACTTCTTTGCTTGCATAGATCAAGGCTACCCTTGTCTCTTTTGGGAATCCCACGGCTGAATGTGGGCCAGAGCAAATCATGCTAAAATCTCCTTGAGATTCTCTTCCCAACAGAATGTCATGCCTTGAATGCGCTGGTAGTACCATGAACGTGACCTCCTCTGTCCTGGAATTTCTTCCGTCTGAGAGCAGTACTGGGAACGATATCTGGCCTAGAGGAAAAACGGCTTCATTGCAGAAACCGGTCAGCGGGTAATCTACCGGTTCCAAGCGCGCTTTATCCTCTTGATCGAATTGGTTAAAGCATTGTTCGTAGATGATATCTGCAGTGCTCCCTGGATCAATAAAAATGTAATCGGTTTGGTAGTGATATCCTCTTGGTCTCCTCTGCTGTGGCCAGGATGGTGGTACACGTGGCGCGCCCATATTCGTCCATGCTGGAAACATCGTACTGCTGTTGTCGGGTCTGCTCCTTGATTTGCTGCTGGTCTACATGGCACTCGATGGGTGGTGACACGTATTGTCCTTTATGTCGGAAGGAGCATCTTTGGTGCCACCTTGACGTCTTCCAGAAGCTTCTAGAAGCTTCTGGATTCACTTGCTGATGCAGACGCCATGTAGGATTAAAAAGTGGTGTGGTCCTTGCCATGTAGGCAAGGAATTGGGACCATACCTCTTCAATACCCTTAACAAAACTCAAATGTTCTGGAGGAATGAGCTCCTCGCAGTTATCCATGATAAAGACGCGGCGTACATAAAGCTTTATGTTGTTCAGCTTCTTCTTCGTGTCAAAGAGGTCAAAGGGTGCTCCCTTTGGAACAAAAAGAATCGCCTTGAATTCCAACTGACCTTCAACCGAGAAATGTTTTACATTCAAATGATCCTCCCAGTCGTTCGTTAGACTCTTGTAAAACGCAGCGTACTCTTCTTTGGTAATTTCTTCGGGCTTCCTCATCTAAATAGGCTTTTGTTTGTTTACCAAAGACCATTCGTGTGACACTTCCTTGATCTTTTTCTTCTTCTTCTTTTCTTCCTTCTCCTTCTCTTCCTTCTCCTTCTCTTCATTAACTTCCTCCACTTTCCCTTCCTCTTCTTTCTTCTCTTCCTCGTCCTCATCATCCGAAACTTCCTTCACAGTTGTTTTTTCAACCCACAAAGATATCGGGTAGCTGATGAATTTAGAGTGTTTTTTAATCAGATCTTTAAGCCTGCGATCCTCGAGGTATTCTAGCTGGTCCTCTTTTACGTATAGTGTCATTTTGGTCCCCCTGCCAAGGGTTTCGCCAGAAGTGTCTCTAGTAACAGTGAAACATACTGCTCATCATCATTGTGTTTGGTTGTCACCACCACTTTATCAGCAACCAGATAAGCAGAGTAGAAACCAACACCAAAATGTCCAATCATGCTAACATCAGCACCATTCGTGTGACACTTCCTTGATCTTTTTCTTCTTCTTCTTTTCTTCCTTCTCCTTCTCTTCATTAACTTCCTCCACTTTCCCTTCCTCTTCTTTCTTCTCTTCCTCGTCCTCATCATCCGAAACTTCCTTCACAGTCGTTTTTTCAACCCACAAAGATATCGGGTAGCTGATGAATTCAGAGTGTTTTTTAATCAGATCTTTAAGCCTGCGTTCCTCGAGGTATTCTAGCTGGTCCTCTTTTACGTATAGTGTCATTTTGGTCCCCCTGCCAAGGGTTTCGCCAGAAGTGTCTCTAGTAACAGTGAAACATACTGCTCAACATCATTGTGTTTGGTTGTCACCACCACTTTATCAGCAACCAGATAAGCAGAGTAGAAACCAACACCAAACTGTCCAATCATGCTAACATTAGCACCAGCGGCGATTGCTTCCATGAACTCTTTGGTGCCAGATCTTGCAATGGTGCCCAAATTGTTCACCAAATCTGAAAGAAAAAAGTTTATCATACATAGTTATAAGTCACAACATCTTTTTGTGTAGTATAAACCTCACCGGCTTTGGTCATTCCAACTCCACTGTCAATGATGGTCAATGTGTTGTTGGTCTTGTCAGGAATAATGTGGATGAAAAGCTCCGGTTGTGCATCTAACTTGCTCATGTCAGTCAAGCCTTCGAAACGTATTTTATCCAGAGCCTAAAATGGTACACAAATTATTCTTGTTAGCAATATCATTCAGTAAACATCATCAATCTGTTTATCACATATTATTAGTTCTTGAAGTTTAAAAGAATCATATGGTGTGACAAGCTTATACAAAATTCGTAACCTTTGTGTTATATGTTAGCAAGACACCAAGATGCTCAGTAGGTAGCTAACTGCAAGTCTGCTATAATGCATAATCTTTACTATAAGCACATGAATCGTCGTAGAAATGCGTTAACTACCAAAGCATTAGCAACTTTGAGAATCTATGACATGATGGAGTTAGCAATAGAACTCATGATTCATTGAAGTACTTAAGTTATCATACCTAATTCTATTAACAAGTTTATTTACAATTACATATCCATCCACATAATGAATGTTAACTAGCTAAACAAAAAATATGCGCGTACAAGTTGGTAATGTTTGGTTAAACTTGCAGGAAAGAATAAAATGTTTGTGATATTTTTAAATTTAAAAATCTGTTTTATTATTTTGATAAAGAAAAAAAGTTTTGTAAGACCATGTGTTGCACTGCCACATAAGAACTTGACCATTAAATAATTATTCGTTAACAAAATGTTGTGAATTAACTAAACATTTGTTAACACTGGTTTGAACATCCATGGGTCCCATCACCAATATTCATTCCTCCGTTAACTCATTAACAAAACCTTCATTAACGGTGCCTTGATTAACCGGTTAACCCACAACAACCAGTCTAAGAAATACTGGTAAATATTAAAATAATCATAGTTTCTTTGATTTGTTTTTTATGTTTGTGAATATATATTTTTTTAGACTAGATGTGGTGGGGGTGTTAAACCCATTGGTACCAAAGCCACCTAAGCAATTTTAGACGTTATACAACATTACAAGCTTAGTAAAGAGGTATCCAAAAGGGGGTGTTGCCGGAACCAAATTCGGCGAACCGAACCAAACCGGGTCAATATCCAAACCGGTTCCAAACTGTTAGAACCCGACGATTCCGCACCAGTTTCAACCCCCCCCCCCCCATACTCTAACCGACCTGAACCGGTTTTAAATCAAAATCAATTCCAATACCAAAAACCAAACCAATCCAAACTGGTTTCAAACAAAAAAAACATATTTTTATATATATTTAAATAAATAAATAAGTATATATATACACACAGGGTAGGGATAGTGTACATTAATTCATAAGTGTGAGAAGTGTATTATAACACCATATAAACACCGTATAACACTATGTAATACCATATGACACCATATAACACTATATAACAACATATAACATTGTACATCTATCATAGACATGTTATCAGACAAAATATAGTGTTATATTTGTTATATAGTGTTACATAGTGTTAGATGGTGTTATATGGTGTTACATAGTGTTATACAGTGTTTATATGGTGTTATATAGTGTTATATATAGTGTTATAATACACTTCTCACACTTCTAGATTAGTGTACAAGATCCTCTACCTATACACACATAAAAATTCATAAATTAACACATATATACACATACATACATACATACATAGACATACACACCCATGCATACACACATACATACATTGACATACATATCACATATACATACACATACATATATTATATAAATATTAAAATGCATTATTATTATATTGATTTTCTCTTTTATGTTTAGAAAAAAAATGAAAAAAGAATAATTTGTCAATTAATAATTGCACGATAAAAAAACGTGAAGTGGTTTGGAATCGAAAATGAAACGAAACCAGGTCAAAAAAATCGACGCTCAAACCAACCAAGTTGGTTGAAACCGTACCAAAACCGCCATCCAAACCAGTTTGTAAACCCATAAAAATCCTGATTTTTGGTGACCTCTACATAGGCATTTGTGGAGCAAATGCATATTTTTAGAAAACTTTAACTAATTAGCATAACATATTTGTTTTATCTTCTTCAGCCCAGAGTATATAGAGTCCACACGATCTAGATTTCACAGCTTTGACCCATACCATATAAAGTCCACCTAATCTAGAAAGAAACACACCATCAATAATACATGATGATAATAGTGGTGCACAAATCGGGTTTTTTTAAAAACCGGGTTTCGGGTAGGATCAGGTTCGGGTAGGATCGGGTTTTAAAAAATCGGGTTTTTTTAAAAACCGGGTCGGGTCCGGGTTTTCTACCAAAAATGTATACCCTATATACCCGGGTTCGGGTAGGGTTCGGGTCGGGTTTTATAAAACCCGGGTATTATAATACCCTATTTCCGGGTTCGGGTCCGGTTCGGGTATTCATCGGGTAGGGTTCGGGTATGCATCGGGTTGGGAAAAAACCCGCACCGGGTATTAAAAAACCCGCATCGGGTTGGGAAAAAACCGCATCGGGTAGTGCGGTTGTGGCTGGAGAAGGCTAGACGAGTGATGCAGGTGGCTGGAGAAGGCTAGACGAGTGATGCAGGTGGCTCAAGCAATTGCATGTTGAGCCGAAAAAAATCAAATGAGAACAACCAGGACCAGCCATGCATTGTCACGAGATTTAGTGGGGGTTTTGGTTTAGTTCTTTTGGGCTTTGAAAAGAAATATGTGGATTACATAATTTTGTTTATCATAAGAACTAGAAACCTAATACTTAAACAAGATTCATTACATCAAAGTGCATACATAATTTTGTAAAATCATAAGAACTAGAAGTCTTAATGCATACATAATTAAACAAGATTACATCAAAATCGGGTTTTTTTAAACCGGGTTTCGGGTATAAACCGGGTTTCGGGTATAAACCGGGTTTCGGGTATAAACCGGTTCCGGGTTCGGGTTCGGGTATTTATAAAACCGGGTTTCGGGTATAAACCGGGTATAAAAAAAACCGGTTCCGGGTTCGGGTTTTAGATCAAATATGCATACCCGGTCCCTACCCTACGGGTATGGTCGGGTTCGGGTTCGGGTATAAAAAACCCGGGTTTTATAATACCCGGTTCCAGGGTTTTTTTCGGGTCCGGGTTCGGGTTTTTTGTGCACCACTAGATGATAAGGGGGAGCTAACTAGACAATAAGTACATTTGATTTTCAAACTGGGGCCTCAAATACAATGTCTACAAAATAATCACGTGATGTTGTATCATACTTTGAAACACTCAAATCTTTTAAACAACAACTCTCATAATAACTTGTGACACTCACATTTCAAAACTATTTTTTATTTTTATAAAACTATTTCAGTAATAAACATCAATTTGTGGATTTTCAACCCTTTTTATGTGAAGCTAGTCTTCAATTTTAAATGTGAAGGTCATTAACTTTAAAACCACACTTAACGCATATTAATCAAAATTGCAATCAACAAACACGATCTATCTAAAGAACATGAAAATTGGTTCATTCTCATGAAACACACACTTTGAATTTCTTAACTTCTATGTTTCTTTTTCCATTACACACTCCAAGAAGGACAATATATACATGGAATTACAAGTTTAAAACTGATCAAAGTACTAAACTGAACGAGAATTTACTATTATTATATAAAGCAAACTATTATCAACTTTGAAACTTTACATATAACGATGTTGATTAGAAGTCGAACTCATCAAACATAGGTCTTCAACTTGTTTTGTTTATCTTAAGAAGACCAACTATTTCCCACAAAAAAAAAAGAACAAATATGCATATATTTAGTATTGAATTGAATATATCTTTATCATATAAGACAAGACAAGTCGATGAAAACACAATTAACAAATGTACATCTATCTTATTAGACAAGACGGTGAAAATACAAGGAAGATCTTACAAGAAAGTCATTAAAACCTTGATGGAAGAACTACCATACTGGATGATTTTATTAGTTATTATATATAACATTTCACAAAACCAAAATCACTATAGCGAACATCATGCATTTTTTTTTTTCTTTTATGTTTTTTTCTTTTTATTTTTTTTTTCTTTTTCTACCCTTACTTTCAACATATTATCACTTACAACCTTTAATTTTATAAAAACTTTGTAAAATATTATTTTAACCTCTCGAGTTTTACGTGCTTTTTTTATGTACGTGAGTCACATATAAAACATTTTTGTGCTTATTTTTAAGTATGTTTTCGGTTGGTCTGCGTTTTGGCAATAAGTTTTCGCGCTTACTTGTATGTACGCTTTCACTAGACGATATAAATTCGAGTTACTTTACTTTTCAACGCCGCCACAACGTGTGATACCATTTTTGTTACTTTAAAAAAATACTATTTTCTTACGTGTTTTATTTAAGTACATTTCCGTATAAATCCAAGTTGGCAATTTTTTCTTGGTAATGAGTGAGATGAAATATAATACGCTTTCGTGCTTATTTTATGTATTTTTTTCGGTTGGACTACGTTTTAACATAAGTTTTGCTCGAAACAAGTAGGGTCAGATATTTGACGATACAAATTCGAGCTACTTTAGGTTTCGACGCTGCCGCAACGCGCGGTGGATCAAATTTCTATTTATAAAATATTTCAAGACATCCAAAGTAGTTATAAATGTTTTTTGAGTAAACTGCCAAAATGGCCCCTGAGGTTTGGTCACTTTTGTCCAAAATTCAAACCTTTTGAATCTAGGTCCCTGTGGTTTCAACTTTGTTGCCATTTTCATTCAAAATCAAAATCTGGTTAGATTTTTCAGTTAACATCTATTTTTATTTTTTTTGACTTTTTCATCCCTTTTAATGAATGACAAATGATCTTTTAACGTTTTATTATAACAAATTAAAAAAATATGACCATTTTGCCCTTCATTAAAAGGGAGGAAAAAGACAAAAAAACTGGATGTTAACTAAAAAATCTGACCAGATTTTGTTTTTAGATGAAAATGACAACAAAATTGAAACCACAGGGACCCAGATTTAAAAGGTTTGAGTTTTGGACTAAAGTGGCAAAAGCGACCAAACCTCAGGGACCATTTTGGTTGTTTACTCGTGTTTTTTTTAACGGTAAACTTCATTAGAAAACAAAACCGACCCAAACCGGGCCTCACACAACTACAATACATAAATACAAATTTACACCAGTTTTCTCAAGAGACATCCTTACATCTCGATCTACTTCAAAAGTCAAAAGTCAAAACCAAAGAAATCCAACAACCTTAACTTCACTTGTGGTATCCTTGATCTAAGCCGGCTTGCTTGAAAACTTTAGCTCGTTTCTAGCTCTCCATAAACTCCCGCAACCTACTATGATAATGCCTTGAAAAAACATCTTTAGCCTGATCCGATAATCCCACAACATTATGAAGCTCATGGAGATCTCTAAATGAGAACGTAAAGAGGATTGGCACTCTACACCACAAGCTCACATGCTGCAAAAGAACTAAAGCAACCATACAAGAAGTAAAAACATGGTCTACCGATTCAACTCCGAAATTACCCAAAGGACATGCCACATCTTCAACTTGAATATTCCTTCTTCTAAGTGCCCAGGTCGTCGAAATTTTGCACATTTCTGCTCGCCAAGCGAAGATATTTCACTTCAGGGGAATAAATATACACCTTTGCATCACATATTTATTACTAAAGTCCGTCCCTAAAATTAGAAGTCTTCTGACAACAGTAACCGAAAACTCTCCCGGAGATTGGCCAATCCAACTCCAACTATCTTTTGCAGTAATAGACATCAGCGGATGTGCTAAGGAGGATATAGTAAAGTTTGTATCACAATCCTTCAAGGGAGATGCCCTTACTTGGTGGAAAGCCTTAGTACAAGCCACTGGGAAGGTTCCTTTGTACAATATGTCATGGAACAAGTTTGTTAATTTGGTTAAGGAAATCTATTGCCCCCAGCATGAAGTCGAGCGTATAGAGACTGATTTCCTCACCCTAGTAACGAAAGATCTGGATTATAAATCCTATGTGACTAATTTTAACTCGATGTCTAGGCTGGTACCATACCTAGTCACTCCTGAACCCAAACGCATTGCGCGTTTCATTGGTGGTTTGGCCCCCGAAGTAAAAGGGAATGTCAAGGCTTCAAAGCCAGCCACTTATAGGTCTGCTGTAGACCTATCTTTGTCCCTCACTCTAGATGTTGTGAGGAGTAGGGCAAAGAAAACCACTGATGAGGGGAAGAGGAAGAGGGAGGAAGATAAGTCTCCTCAGTCAAACAAAAAGGGTAAAGGGATGTTGGGATTGAACCCTGCCAGAGGAACAGATAATGAAAGCCAAAACCGGATCATGACAGTGGATTCACAATAAGTAGCAGTTTACACTAAGTCTCCTCCCTTGAAGGTGATTATAACATCTGATGGTCTTACATCCACTGCCCGGATACAACTGCTGCTGTTCTTCTAACTACTGATGAAGCCAGAAGACTGCTGAGAACTAAGCACTGCTGGTACAATCTACTGATGACAAAGCACTGCCAAATCAAGGACTGATCAACCTTGAGGAAAGCACTGACATAAAGAGAGAGCAGTAGTTTAGTTTGCCATTTGTTTTATATATAGTCAGTGGTTAGGTTTAGCAGTGTTTGTATAAGGACAGTAGATACAGGTTGTTAGGCTGTTAGACGTCGCTTTCATGGTGACGTCAGCTGAGATGCCTCAGCGGTTTGGATTGTCTATAAATGGAGCAGTACTCTGTACTGTTACATTTGATCGTTTTGAGTGAGTTCTTCTCCTCAATTCAATCCTTTCATCTTGTGCAATCCAACCTTGGAGCATCAGGCTGAGGGGGAGCTTAGTTTGTAAGCATGCTTTGTAATCTTTTGACTGATGAAAAGCATTTGTTTATCTAAACTATTTTCTTCATTGATTGTGTTTATAAAGTTTGTAATTATTTCCGCTGCACTTAAACTCAATTAAACTCTATTTGATCTGTTCAAATCATACAAACAAACACAATCATGAGAGCCTCCGATCCTAACAATTGGTATCAAAGCCTGGACAGTCAAATTCGATCTAACAATCAATTTGACATAACAGTTCGGCTCATAATTCATTGATACTAAGGTTGAGTGCATTTAGTTGAAAAACAGAGTACTGAGAAAACCATGCTCAAAGTGGTTATTCAAAAACTCTATAAAACAACCAAGATGTCATATGACACACAAATCTCACACAACAAGTAATTTCATGCACAAGACACTCATGGTTTTTAGATCTGAAAACATATCTGTTAAAACTATGGGATTATTTCTTATTTTCAAAATTAATTTCAACTGTTGCTGTGAAATCTGTGATGTCACTGTATTAGATGATAAAGTTGAACCTCAAATTAACAAAAACCTATGTTCATAAAAACATTAGTGTTTTTGTTTACTCAAAAAGAGGGAAATTAAAACTTTAGTCAGTTAGATCTTATGTATTGAAAAACAGGTTGAGAATCCTTCGAAAGGACCAAAATCAATTTTGTTAAGAATACATTAAGAAAATAAGCAAGTCAAAAATGTCCAGATCATGGGTAATGTGAGATTTGGCATACGCATTTGCAAAAATGACCAAATCTCTTAAAAACGTTGCCATAAAATGATTCTGGGATCAAAGTATTCCTCCCTTAGAACCTTTCAGTAAGTATTTGAAAACTTATCAATGGAAAGGGTAAAAAGGGAAGAAGATAATCATAAAAACTCAGAAGTGTGTTTTATCTCAAAACTTTTGAAGTCAGAAGAAAAGAGTATAAACATAAAACACTTTAGAGTCAAAAGTTGGGGTAAAAATGGTCATCAAAGCAACTGTGTGCAGTCATTGGTTCAGGAAAAGGTTCAGGTAACCATGGTATTTTCAGTGAATAAGCTTTCAAAAGAGGACTAGACAAACTTTTCTAAATAATCACGTAGTAACAAAGTCTATAACAGGATTTTGAAAAACTCATGTGAACATGTGTCCTCATTTCTGTTTGTCAATCAATCAACAAGAAAATGGTACCAAACAGTGGACAAAATGCAGTTAAAATTCATACCACTGTCTTCAACCACTGACCATTCTCATAAACTTGAGCATGAGATGATTATGTGCTTTATTGTTGCTTTACCAGGTTCTTTTGATGTTGTTTTTAGAAAATCCTTTAAATTTTTTTTTCTAAAAAGGATTTTCTCGAATAAAGCAGGATATATTATTCTCTATTTTTTTTTGGAATGATATATTTTGAACTTTTACTGGTTTTTGATAATAAAAGTTTCAATCTCCTGTCAGGATAGATAACCTTTATTTTTGTTGGTTAAATTATCCTCAAGCAGATCAAAAGAAAATGATATAGTTGTCAAGGTCATGACAAGCTCAAGTTTGTTCTTCTTTATAAAAAGGATTGGTTGTCAACAGATCTTAAAATACTTGGGCACTCATGTTTTAATTCAAATATTATAACAAGGATAAGTTGCCTTGGTAAAAAGTCTACATCATCTGGGGTACTAAACCACTGTCAAAAATTTGAAAAAGCTTCAAAATGTGCAAATGACTTGTGGTAAAACCTTGAATGAAAATTCCTGTAAAAGTTGCTGATATAATGTGTTTTCAAATCATCACCATTATTTTACCTCTAACCACTGTCTTGTTCAAACATCTTTTTACTAAATACTGTCCACTGCTGAAAGTCAGCCACTGATCCTTCATTTTTCTTGGCAAGCACTGATGCTCAAAATCAGTGTCTTATCCACTGATATACTATCTACTGATAGTAAAAATCATCCACTGATGTCACATTATTACCGTTGTAACTACTGATGCTTGGTACATCAGTGGCTCTCAAAACAACTGTTCTCCATTTTTCATCCATATCATCAGAGGTTGACACGTGGTCAGTTTTTAGCCATCAGATCCTAATAACCGCTGCCACATCAACGATCATTTTTTTCTCCTAAATAAAACCCTGATCAAAACCCCAAACAGGGTTTTACACTGTCGAATTGAATTCTAAAATTCTCTTCTCAAAGCAGTTTCCAAACCCTCCATCTCAAATCATTCTCTGTTCTTCTTCTTCCTTTTTCAAAATGACGAAATCAAAGTCAAAATCAAAACCAAAATCACCATATCTTCCAAAGAGGTCGATCAAACGGCCGCTGAATCCATTGAGATACCATACAAATCCCCTCACAACTATTTGGGTTTACTTACAAAACCCTCAAACAACCACACCTTCGATTCCATCATCGACACACTATCTGAATCAAAGTACAAAACTTTGTTGTTAGCAGATGCTCCCATTTACTTGCAAACCCAGAGAGAGTTCTGGAAAAAGGCGACGCTTGAAAAACAAGACGATAAAGTCATAGCCATTAACTCCTCGATACAAGGTAAAGTGATTCAAATCACTCCGCAATCAATCTCAGAAGTCTTCAAACTCGATGATCAGAAAGGTAAAACTTCCTTTGACAAAAACGAGTTAAAAGCTGATTTTTTGAAAAGGGTGTAACACCTCGAAAATTCACGTCCTATAATGTGTTGACACGTGTCATAAAGTTTGAACGTGTGAAAGAATGTTATAAAAGGACTAAAGTTGACAAACATGGAAAGTATGAGATTATACGGATTCTAAGTGTCAACAGTGAATAAATATACTTCATAATAACCCTACATGATGTTCATAACATCAAACGAATAAATCATGGATCGTACGAAGCTAAAAGTGAGAGATTACAAACTACAGGGGTTAAATGTGTCAACATGTTAAAGATATACCTCTGAGTGACCTTTTGACAAACCCGAAGCTTTGTAAATATAAATTATGCTCACTAGAATGCACGATTAAAATTTCATAAAGTTTCGTTATCGTATGAGAAAGTTATGATCAAATTCGTGTGCGAGGGGTTAAAGTGTTAACGTTGAAAGTTAAGGCTTTTCAGGTTAACCGGAAGTGTCCAGGGACTTGGCAAAGTGGGTATAAGTCCTAAAACCCTTATGGGTATATTGCAAAGGGTCAAATTGCAAGTTTCTAGCTCACTTGACCTTTCAAGAGGGCCAAGGGGTGTGATGCAACATCAAGGAAGCAATTGTGGCTTCTGATGACAGCTAGCGCACCGCTATAATAGTAGCGTAACGGTGCGCTAGCACCTGCCAGCGACCAGAAATTTGCTTGTTGCCTGTTCAGCCTTCCAAACGTCAATTGTTACCCTCAAACACTTCCAAGAAGCCCCTAAACAACCCCTAGAATACTAGGGACACTTGTAAACAACTTGTGGTCAGTAGTAGACTTGGTTGTCAAGGATTTGTGGTGTCTTGAACACTATATAAAGGCCATTATGTGCAATGTTGTTCTTCACACCATTCCTTGCTCATCTGATCAATTCTGGAGCTCCCAAGCAGGCTCTAGTGATCACATTTCGTGCATAGGACCTTGGTAAGTTTGCTAAACCTTTCTTGATTAAGTTTTAGCTTAGTTTTAGCTTAAAAGTCAAACCGTCGTAATTAACGGTTGACTTTAAGATTAATCACTAATGGTCCAGTGATTAGTCGAATTAAAAGTAGTTATAGGATGGTATTTATGTGGGTAATAAAACCCCAAAAGGGTTTCCCCTGATCACCATCCTAAACAGGTCAAATGTCGGGTCAAACCTTTACTTAAAAAGTCAACATAATGCTTAAAATGTCATTTATGCATAATTAGCTATCTAGAACATATATAACCTGTTTGAACATTGTTATAACTTAGAAATAAGTGTAAGAACATGTCCCAACATGTTCAACCCGACTATTTCCTGTTTAGACCCGGTTCGGAACCGAAAGTCACATAGTTTGACTTTCCCGTTGACTTTCAGTTCTGACCCGTTTAGGTATGTTTTAGAAATGCCTCAGAGCTTAAATTGGATTAGGTTACATACTAGAACAACCCTCTGTGATTATACACCTTGGTTCACTAGTTATCCAATTAATATGCATATTTCCGTTAATTGCTCATATGTTGACCGTTATGCCCTTATTACCTTAAATCATGATTTATGAAAATGTAAAAGTGTAGAAACCTTAGTTACTGATATATAAACTTGTATGCAAAGTTTGACATCAGTTTGACTTATAGATTAAGAGTTATGCTCAATATCGCAAAATTAGTGCTTTATGTTAATAAAACGGCGTAACTAGCGTATAGCCTAGTTAAGCCTACTTTTTGGTATCAAACTTAATACCCACTGATGTAATATATTATTTTGGGATTTTTAAAGATTTTTAATTAATTTTAGGCTGAGCATAACTATTAGTCGTAGGCTTAATCCGGTAATTGTCGGTTTTGCCCTTACGGGCCATAAAATGAGTTTTACTTATCTAAACGACTCCAAACCTTTTGCTACTGATCTCATATGTTAAATAAATTATTTTAAGCTCTCTGGAATTATAAAAATATCAGATTTAAGTATCGAACCCGGAAATGGCCTTTAATCGCCATAATTAGCGTTTTAACGCATAGTATGTCTTAAAATCATATTGGACATACCCGGGTTGATACCTACTGATATATGAGGCAAATTAGGATATAATAACAGTAAGCAAAGGTTGATTAACTCAGACTTCGTTTTTGAGCTTTTCGGCTTATGTGAAATTACCAAAATACCCCTACGGGGCATAGTTTGGTTAAAGATGATAAACTTCACATATATGCTTTAGCCTACTGATATAAATTATCAAATTGAGTATGTTTTCTGTTTACATCAGACCTGTAACTCAGTTAAACATCTAAACGCTTTTACAAACTTTAAAATGACCAAACTACCCCTACGGGGCATAGTTTGTGTTTAAATTAGTTCGGGGCATAACGAAAGACATCCTACTGATGTCACAACATATTTGAAGCATATTAACTTAGGAAACCTGTATATGGCTCTTACGGATACCCGTTACGCATATTACGCGTTCGGCTCGGTTTATGTAACAAGTTTACATAAATTAGCCGAAACGGGTCAAACCTTATCGGTTTTATCTCAAAATCCAGAATGTGAATAATAAACCCATATTAAACAAGTCTTCAAACTTGTCGGGTCTAAATCACATTCTATCCGGTCTTCGCTTAATCGTGCGTACGAACCGTATCTTTGAAACTAGCCGGTCTAAGCTTAAGCTTAATTAAAGACCCGTTAGGATTCTAATAGGTTATTAAAAACCTTCGTTCCAGATTAGGAGCCCAGTAAAAGCTATCTGTACTTGCTGATTTGATATACGGCTGGGATTGAATTTATATTTAGCTCAGGTAAATACTTTTAACTTATTTTCCCTATACGGGCTTGGGTTACGGTATATAGCATACCGCTTGATCGAGCATCAAGTCTACAAATAAAAGATTTGATCGGCTCGTTTAAACAGTTTTGTTTACTTAAAAAGCCTTTGGGGGGTTAATGACCATGTCCCGGATATCCTTGGCATCATTCATGAAATGGCCACGACCTTAGCATGCGGGTGTAGGCGTACACCCGACTGTGCTCATATATAAAGGTATAACCGTTGGTTAGGGGATAAACCCGCTACGGGATTATATCATGTGGTGTGTCTATTAAGCTTTAACCCGGCACGATCCGGGCTACTGAACGCATAAGAAAACATGTAATTCGTTCACAAGATTATAATATTAAATAATTCTCCCAAGTTAAAAAGATTAATTTTGCCTCTGTGCATTTTAATCAATGTGTCAAGATATTTTGTGCCACGTGCATTCAAAACAATTTACAAACTCTTTTTCCAAAATGAGTCAGTTGAATGTATTTACCAGTGTAAACTGACGTATTTTCCAAAAAGGCTAAATGCAGGTACTATACGAAATTGGCTGGATATGTCTCCTTAGCATCAATAGAAGTCTCGCAAGCTTAAGATGCCTAAAAGTCTGTTGAACTATTGTTTCCATTTTATGTTCGATCTTTCTGTGGATAAACTTCCGAATATTGTGACAATTGATATTACAATAATAAATTCGGTTGTATTATATTTTTCAATTGCTTCCGCTGTGCTTAATAATATTGTGTTGTTTGACTATTATGTTGCCAACCATGACGTCACGATACTCCCCCACCGGGCCCACCGGTGACACGTGGAAATTTGGGGTGTGACAGGTTGGTATCAGAGCCAACACTGAGTGAATTAAACACTAACCTTAGTGTTTAATCTCAGTTACACAATTGCACATATCTAAAACTTTTGAGTCTAGACTGAACATAGGAATATTCTCAATCCTAATCTTGAAATTTTGCTTCCAAAATTTTTGGATACGTCGCCAAGCGAGGAAGCTGAACTAGGGATTCTCCACACCCGGAGCCTTGAAATGCTGAGCTTCGTACAGCGACCAAGATAAGACGTGCAACCAAGGAGAAAGCATTCAGGAATTGAATGAAGAAGAAACTCCTCTGCTGAAAATCGTTTCCTTATTTAGTCCTTATAAGGACATAATTATCTTTCAGTCCCTACGAGGACAACATTATTCTTTTCAAGTCCCGCTTAGGGCAACTTAATACTTTTATTTTATATTATGGAGTTATTAAGTTTAAACTTTCATTCTAAATAAGAAATATTAAATAAATGGAAAAATAATATTCCTTTTTGCAAGATCTACCATTATAATAAAATGGCAAAATCTAAAAGGGCAAGACCTAGCTTCGGGTCATATTAAGACTGGCCAAGATGGCAGTCCGCAATTTAGATTCAGATCCATATTTACACCTCAAATTTAAAATTGTTCTGCGTTAATTATAAATTAAGAATCTTAAGTGTGAAACCTAGCCTCGGGTCAATTATAAGACCGGGCCAAGATGGTAAGACCTGTTAAAAAGATTCAAATCATTAATTAAGAATCTTAAGTGTGAAACCTAGCCTAGGGTCAATTATAAGACCGGGCCAAGATGGTAAGACCTGTTTAGAAAGATTCAATTCCCTGTTAACATCTTAAAACATGTTAACACTCCTGGAAGATGTGA
This sequence comes from Helianthus tuberosus, assembly GCA_030545235.1. Classification (NCBI taxonomy): domain Eukaryota; kingdom Viridiplantae; phylum Streptophyta; class Magnoliopsida; order Asterales; family Asteraceae; genus Helianthus; species Helianthus tuberosus. Next base: position 52,919,093 of record CM060364.1, read on the forward strand.
TTCATTTAAAATCACACACGTCATTTTTATATAGGATTCTTCAAAAGATTCCTAACCCAGTTTAATGATCCCTGAATCCTGGGTTTACGTCATCAATTAAGATGATCATATTTTAACCATACGTGGTAATATAGTGCCTACGGGCCTTGCTCATTTCTACATGAGCCAAAATACAGTGGTAGCTATGACTCCCTGTCAGATAAAGGTAATGAACTAGGTTCAAACCTCAAATGCTTTGATTCTCTGAAATCCTAGCATATAATTTAAAAAAAAAACAAAAAAAAAATTGTCCTTGTGACTAGGCCTATTGTGCCAATATACCTTCATGCTTTGATTCTCTGAAATCATAGCTTATAAATTATATATGTCCTTGTGACTAAGCCAGTTGTGCTAATATACTTAAAGACCTTGATTCTCTGAAATCATGGCTTATAATTTAAAGATTTTCCTTGTGACTAGGCCTTTTGTGCTATTAAATAAAACTGTTATTGTTGCTTTGATTCTCTGAAATCATAAGCTTATAATTTATAAATGTCCATGTGACCAGGCCATTGGGTGCCACTAATAAAACTGTTAATGTTTTATAATTAGGATAAATTATAATAGAAATCCTAAATAAATATGATTAATAAATTAACCAGATATGGTCTCTGTTTACCATGGTTAATGAATTTCCCTAAGGGGCAATTCAGTAATAAACATCTCTTATAAGGGAAGTGCCTACGGGCTATAGTAAATGTCCTCTGAGACTAAAGACAGTGGTAGCCTACAGCTCCCTGTCAAGAAAAGGTAATGAACTTTGATTCAAACCCTAATGCCACGATTCTCTGAAATCATGGCTTATAAAATTAACTTGTCTACGCGACTAGGCCATTGGTGCTATTATTAACTTATGAATTAGGATTTATGATAAAAATCCTGAATAAAATAAATATCCTTCCTTCTCTGTCAGTATGCAATTGAAGGGAATCTTAAAGGTGAAACCTAGCCTACGCGGCCAAGATGGTGAAACCTACTCAAGGGATTCACATCCTTGTTAACACCTAGGAATGTGTTAGCACTCTTGACAAATGTGATTCGAGAAAATCACAACAGTCATCCTTATAATGGATTCTTCCAATCCTCAAATCTAGCCTAGTGATATAGGAATCATGGCTTATACCATCCTATAAGATGATCATATTATAAACATCCATTAGTGATGAAGCACCTACGGACTAAACTTGTTGTCCGATAAGACAACGACAGTGGTGGTCTTCGACCTGCTGTCTAGAATGTTGGACTATGTCCAAACATAATAGTCTATATGATCAATGCGATCATGACTAATATCATCTAATACGATGATTATGTTATTTAACATCTTTTAGTGATGTCTTGCCTACGGGCTATAATATATTGTCCATTTGAGACATTGACATTGTTATCTTTATGATTCCCTGTCCAAGGTGGTGAGCTATGCTCAAGCCTAATAGTTCATATGATCAATACGATCATGACAAAAATCATCAATACGATGATTAAAAATTTTAACATCCGTAATGATGTTTTGCCTAAAGGATATATTATATCGTCCAACTGAGACAAGGCAATTGTAATCTTTTGTGATTCTTTGCCGAGGGGGTGAGCTATACTCAATTCCCATAGTCTATACTATCAGTGCGATCCTGACTAGTATCCTCAGTATGCTGATCATAATATTAATATCCCTCGTGATGAAATGCCTACGGGCTATACTTTATTCTAGTGTCGGTAAGACAAAGATAGTAGTGATCTTTATGATCCCTGTTCAAAATGGTGTGATTACACCCAAACCTAATAGTCAATATGATCGATGTGATCATGACTAATATCATTAGATACGATGGTTATATATAAATATCCATTAGTGATGTTGATTGGCTTATTTTTCTGCCAAAAGAATCGTCTTTCAAGACAATGACAGTTGTAGTCTATGACTCCCTGTCTAAAGGTGAAGAACCACGTTCAAACCTGGAAGCCCTAATCTAATAAGATTTCGGCTAATAAATTAAGGTCCTTGATAATAGACCATCGAGTTATGTTTTAAAGTCATTCATGACAAGCCTATGTGCTATAATAGGTCATTCGTGACAAGTTAACATATTAAATGTCAACATTCCTGGTAACATGCCTTTGTGCCAGATTTGATGAATGTCCTTATAACAAGGCCGTTTGTGCCATATCTAATTGTCCTTTGTGACAAGGCCTTTGTGCCGTATAATCATTTATGTCCTTCATGACTATGCTTTATGCCATATTTTCTACGTCCCTCGCGACAGGCTTCTATGCAATATATGTATAAAAATATATAACCGAAGTCATGAAAGGATAGCCTTTGAGCTATTTATAATTGTACTTGTGACAAGGACAGTTGTGACATTATGGTCCCCTGTCAAGCAAGTATTGGACTCGCTCCAAGCTTTGAATGCCATTGATGGTCCAGTTGTGACCTAGGCTAAGTATAATGGAAATACATTCAAAATAACATTCACTATGAATGTTCGGAACAGAATAGCCCATACGGTTTATGAATGCCGTGGCTAATCTAAGTCAGGTCATCAGGATGATGACTGATAAAGGTTAAATCTTGGTGATTGGTACCAAGTTTCGAGTATGGAAAACTCGGATGAGGTAGACGACAGTCGCAACGCTATTAAGGCGACGAAAGTTAATAAAACTACAAACGTAAACCTCAATATTAATGGAGTTAATCTTCAGGCTGTGGTTGACGCAGCAGATGGAAGGACCATAGAAAGGTCATGAGACAATCCAAAGAGCCGAATTCTTCTCGCTCTAAATCTCATTAAAAACCATGTTTATATTGCTCATGAGAAGAGTTTTAGTTCACACTTCGAATATGAAGGATGAACCAAAGGAGGAGGACAACTCCCAGAAATCTGAGAAAGATAGCGAGTACAGGCTTAATAAAAAGCAACGAAAGTTCAGTAAGAAGCCTGTATACCTCAGAGACTGCTTCAGCATTATTAGATGGATGTTTTATATCCATAAGGAATCATTTTTCCAATGTCCTAGTTCCGTTAAATATAAGGACTCAATAAAGTGATAAAAAAAAAATCGATTGGTTGCCTTAAAAATCAAGCCCATATTGTGGGTGATAAGGAGCAATTAGTTATCAAGACTCCTTATGAGACAACTCTCATAATTACACGTATCCGTGCGATTAATTAATAAAAAAAAATGGTGGAACTGGCCGTCCCCGGAATCGAACCTGGGTCTAGGCCGGCCGTACCCTTTCGCGCGCCTAGCCAACTGAGCTAGGTGCCTAGTTTGTGAAACTTCCATCATTGAATTAATATAAGCACTCGTACAATAAACTTCCTTATCATTTATCAATGATAATTTCTGCTAAGTGTCCTGTTTTTTTATACAGGCAATAATAAATCTTTATGAACCATAAACTTAGCAAAAATTTTTATTATCATCCACAAGGTATAACTTACCAAGGAAACCATAGTAACCGATTCTTCTAGTATCGGCAAGGAATCCTTCCGAAAATCTAAGAGTACTCTTTCTTCGCATAGAGTACGACAACATATGTTATTTTAATTATTTTTCTCATTGTTTTCTATCGCCTACGAATGCCAAACTATGTTTGATAAAAGTGTCATATGAGGATTGGCGTATCCTAGTGTGTCCCATAGATTATTTCCATGTCTGATCAGCATGGAGGTTTAATACATGGAACCCCTAAGATATCCCAATGATCATATTGTACTAAAGTCGACTAGTAGTATTCACAGAAGATATCCAAAAATGGAAATTTTTTCTTTTTCAAGTAAATGTTCCCGTTTAAGGAAGTCGTGGACTTATAACATAGAGGTGTCACTCATTTGACACGAACAATGATGGATGAACTGGAGCCTGAGATATGGAAAATCTCTACAGCCTCCTTGTATCTTAATTATCTTCTCAAAAGTTTTCCCTGCTTACCTCATAGAAGGCAAGTAGAATTAAGATTTGTATCCCGCCGTGGGATGGAGTATTGTGAAAACTCCATATTGATTATGGAATAAACGAAACCTTGATTAAGTAGGTTTTAAGACATAGGCTCATATAGCCCGACTCAATATTCTGAGGGTTTTATGTTATTAAATAAGAAAGACGGTTCATATTACTTACGTATTACATGCCGCAACCCTAATTAGGCAACGATTAAGAAATTGCCATCAGCTACCCAGGATCTAAGGGCATATTTTGGTGGGTAGGCTTGAAAAGTCTGTAGCCACCTATGTAGCTAAATGCTTGACATGTGCGCAAGTCAAAGCCGAGCATCAAAAGCCGTCAGGCTTGCTACGACAGCCTAAACTTCCTACGTGGAAGTGGGAAATGGTAACTATGGATTTTATTACCAAGTTACCCAAGACAAGGAAAGGAAATGATACGATATGAGTTATAGTTGACTGACTAACTAAGTCAGCACATTTCCTACCCATCAAGGAGACTTATAGCTCCGATATGTTAGCCCAGTTATACGTAGATAAGATTGTAGCCTTACATGGCATACCTGTAGCTATTATCTCTGATAGAGATACTAGGTACACGTCACCTTTTTGGAAAAGCTTCCAACAATCTTTGGGCACACGTTTGAATTTTAGTACGGCTTACCACCCTCAGACAGACGGCCAGAGTGAGCGTACTATTCAAACGTTAGAAGACATGCTACGTGCATGAGCGATCGATTTAGGGTGGTAGTTGGGATAAGAACCTACCATTAATCGAATTCTCCTACAACAATAGCTACCATACCAGCATAAAGGCTGCGCCTTTTGAGGCATTATACGGTAGAAAGTGTAGATCGCCAGTTTGTTGGGCGGAAGTTGGAGAAGTCCAGTTATCAGGACCAGAGATCGTGTTCGAAACGACGGACGAGATTGTCCAGATTCGTGACCGTCTCGAAGCTGCCCGAGATAGGCAGAAGAGTTACGCTGATCCAAAGCGTAAAGCTTTTCACTTCGAAGTAGGTGATAAAGTGTTGCTAAAAGTATCACCCTGGAAGGGGGTAATACAATTTGGTAAGAAAGGCAAGCTAAGCCCGAGATACATAGGACCTTTCGAGGTTGTCGAACGTATCGGATCAGTTGCCTATAAGTTAAACTTACTTGAAGAGCTCAGTGGAATTCACAATGTGTTCCACATCTGCAATCTGAAGAAGTGCTTCGCTAATGAATCACTGGTTATACCGCATACCGATGTGCATATAGATGAGAGCTTGAAGTTTGTGGAAAAACCCTTGTCGATTGAGGATCGACGGGTTAAGAAGCTTCGAAGGAAGCATGTACCTATTGTTAAGGTCAAATGGGATGCCCGTAGTGGTCCTGAGTTCACGTGTGAGGTTGAATCCACGATGAAAGAAAAGTACCCTTACTTATTTCAGTAAATCTCGGGTCGAGATTTATTTTAAGGGGGTGAGGATGTAACACCTCGAAAATTCACGTCCTATAATGTGTTGACACGTGTCATAAAGTTTGAACGTGTGAAAGAATGTTATAAAAGGACTAAAGTTGACAAACATGGAAAGTATGAGATTATACGGATTCTAAGTGTCAACAGTGAATAAATATACTTCATAATAACCCTACATGATGTTCATAACATCAAACGAATAAATCATGGATCGTACGAAGCTAAAAGTGAGAGATTACAAACTACAGGGGTTAAATGTGTCAACATGTTAAAGATATACCTCTGAGTGACCTTTTGACAAACCCGAAGCTTTGTAAATATAAATTATGCTCACTAGAATGCACGATTAAAATTTCATAAAGTTTCGTTATCGTATGAGAAAGTTATGATCAAATTCGTGTGCGAGGGGTTAAAGTGTTAACGTTGAAAGTTAAGGCTTTTCAGGTTAACCGGAAGTGTCCAGGGACTTGGCAAAGTGGGTATAAGTCCTAAAACCCTTATGGGTATATTGCAAAGGGTCAAATTGCAAGTTTCTAGCTCACTTGACCTTTCAAGAGGGCCAAGGGGTGTGATGCAACATCAAGGAAGCAATTGTGGCTTCTGATGACAGCTAGCGCACCGCTACAATAGTAGCGTAACGGTGCGCTAGCACCTGCCAGCGACCAGAAATTTGCTTGTTGCCTGTTCAGCCTTCCAAACGTCAATTGTTACCCTCAAACACTTCCAAGAAGCCCCTAAACAACCCCTAGAATACTAGGGACACTTGTAAACAACTTGTGGTCAGTAGTAGACTTGGTTGTCAAGGATTTGTGGTGTCTTGAACACTATATAAAGGCCATTATGTGCAATGTTGTTCTTCACACCATTCCTTGCTCATCTGATCAATTCTGGAGCTCCCAAGCAGGCTCTAGTGATCACATTTCGTGCATAGGACCTTGGTAAGTTTGCTAAACCTTTCTTGATTAAGTTTTAGCTTAGTTTTAGCTTAAAAGTCAAACCGTCGTAATTAACGGTTGACTTTAAGATTAATCACTAATGGTCCAGTGATTAGTCGAATTAAAAGTAGTTATAGGATGGTATTTATGTGGGTAATAAAACCCCAAAAGGGTTTCCCCTGATCACCATCCTAAACAGGTCAAATGTCGGGTCAAACCTTTACTTAAAAAGTCAACATAATGCTTAAAATGTCATTTATGCATAATTAGCTATCTAGAACATATATAACCTGTTTGAACATTGTTATAACTTAGAAATAAGTGTAAGAACATGTCCCAACATGTTCAACCCGACTATTTCCTGTTTAGACCCGGTTCGGAACCGAAAGTCACATAGTTTGACTTTCCCGTTGACTTTCAGTTCTGACCCGTTTAGGTATGTTTTAGAAATGCCTCAGAGCTTAAATTGGATTAGGTTACATACTAGAACAACCCTCTGTGATTATACACCTTGGTTCACTAGTTATCCAATTAATATGCATATTTCCGTTAATTGCTCATATGTTGACCGTTATGCCCTTATTACCTTAAATCATGATTTATGAAAATGTAAAAGTGTAGAAACCTTAGTTACTGATATATAAACTTGTATGCAAAGTTTGACATCAGTTTGACTTATAGATTAAGAGTTATGCTCAATATCGCAAAATTAGTGCTTTATGTTAATAAAACGGCGTAACTAGCGTATAGCCTAGTTAAGCCTACTTTTTGGTATCAAACTTAATACCCACTGATGTAATATATTATTTTGGGATTTTTAAAGATTTTTAATTAATTTTAGGCTGAGCATAACTATTAGTCGTAGGCTTAATCCGGTAATTGTCGGTTTTGCCCTTACGGGCCATAAAATGAGTTTTACTTATCTAAACGACTCCAAACCTTTTGCTACTGATCTCATATGTTAAATAAATTATTTTAAGCTCTCTAGAATTATAAAAATATCAGATTTAAGTATCGAACCCGGAAATGGCCTTTAATCGCCATAATTAGCGTTTTAACGCATAGTATGTCTTAAAATCATATTGGACATACCCGGGTTGATACCTACTGATATATGAGGCAAATTAGGATATAATAACAGTAAGCAAAGGTTGATTAACTCAGACTTCGTTTTTGAGCTTTTCGGCTTATGTGAAATTACCAAAATACCCCTACGGGGCATAGTTTGGTTAAAGATGATAAACTTCACATATATGCTTTAGCCTACTGATATAAATTATCAAATTGAGTATGTTTTCTGTTTACATCAGACCTGTAACTCAGTTAAACATCTAAACGCTTTTACAAACTTTAAAATGACCAAACTACCCCTACGGGGCATAGTTTGTGTTTAAATTAGTTCGGGGCATAACGAAAGACATCCTACTGATGTCACAACATATTTGAAGCATATTAACTTAGGAAACCTGTATATGGCTCTTACGGATACCCGTTACGCATATTACGCGTTCGGCTCGGTTTATGTAACAAGTTTACATAAATTAGCCGAAACGGGTCAAACCTTATCGGTTTTATCTCAAAATCCAGAATGTGAATAATAAACCCATATTAAACAAGTCTTCAAACTTGTCGGGTCTAAATCACATTCTATCCGGTCTTCGCTTAATCGTGCGTACGAACCGTATCTTTGAAACTAGCCGGTCTAAGCTTAAGCTTAATTAAAGACCCGTTAGGATTCTAATAGGTTATTAAAAACCTTCGTTCCAGATTAGGAGCCCAGTAAAAGCTATCTGTACTTGCTGATTTGATATACGGCTGGGATTGAATTTATATTTAGCTCAGGTAAATACTTTTAACTTATTTTCCCTATACGGGCTTGGGTTACGGTATATAGCATACCGCTTGATCGAGCATCAAGTCTACAAATAAAAGATTTGATCGGCTCGTTTAAACAGTTTTGTTTACTTAAAAAGCCTTTGGGGGGTTAATGACCATGTCCCGGATATCCTTGGCATCATTCATGAAATGGCCACGACCTTAGCATGCGGGTGTAGGCGTACACCCGACTGTGCTCATATATAAAGGTATAACCGTTGGTTAGGGGATAAACCCGCTACGGGATTATATCATGTGGTGTGTCTATTAAGCTTTAACCCGGCACGATCCGGGCTACTGAACGCATAAGAAAACATGTAATTCGTTCACAAGATTATAATATTAAATAATTCTCCCAAGTTAAAAAGATTAATTTTGCCTCTGTGCATTTTAATCAATGTGTCAAGATATTTTGTGCCACGTGCATTCAAAACAATTTACAAACTCTTTTTCCAAAATGAGTCAGTTGAATGTATTTACCAGTGTAAACTGACGTATTTTCCAAAAAGGCTAAATGCAGGTACTATACGAAATTGGCTGGATATGTCTCCTTAGCATCAATAGAAGTCTCGCAAGCTTAAGATGCCTAAAAGTCTGTTGAACTATTGTTTCCATTTTATGTTCGATCTTTCTGTGGATAAACTTCCGAATATTGTGACAATTGATATTACAATAATAAATTCGGTTGTATTATATTTTTTAATTGCTTCCGCTGTGCTTAATAATATTGTGTTGTTTGACTATTATGTTGCCAACCATGACGTCACGATACTCCCCCACCGGGCCCACCGGTGACACGTGGAAATTTGGGGTGTGACAAAGGGGATATGCAGAACAATCAAAGGTAGATACCTTACAAAAAGGTTATTTCCCATCTGCACCCAGATTTTTATTTCACACACTTTTGTCGTGTGTTTCAAATAAAACAACAGCGTTTAACGAAATACCATTAAAGATTCAATGCCTGGGCTATGCTATTTTAAATAATAAAGATTACAACTACTCCCAGGAGATCTTTAATGACTTGGTAAAAAATGTTGATAGCAAAGCATTTTTACTTTTTCCAAGATTTCTAAGCTACTATTTAAACAAAAATTTGAAAAAGAAAATGAAAATTTGCTAAAACAAGGTGTTTATTTTCAAATAAAAAGTTTAACACCTGAAACATTCACTAGAATGTTGGCACCAATAAAAACAAAAGCAGAGGTGTCTGAGCAGAATTTAGCAGTTACCACTGCTCCTCAGACATCTGCTGCTGAGCCTACTGCTCCAGGTGATCCTAGCAGCACTACCCCTGCTTTGAAACCCACACCTGCCACTACCAAAAAGACCAAAAAGAAAACATCCAGAAAGCCCCCCAAACCCAAAACAAAGGCAACTCTGGAAGATGAGATCCCAGAGCAAATGCCAGTGACAACACAAATGTCACCACAAACCACTGCTGCTACTTCCTCACAGCAGTTGGTAGAAAGATCTCCACCTTTGCCTCATACTCCTCCTGCATCCTCACAAAAGGATCAGGTTGTAAGCACAGGGACCCCACAATATGAAGCTCTGGATTCAATCGGATCCATCTTCCTCAGTCCTGATCCCAAGGACATGTCTCTTTCAACTCCCATACCCTCACCAATAATATTACCACAATCCATGCTACCCTTGTTGCATGCAGTTGTTATAGCTCAGACACAAACCAGTTCCTCTCAATCACTCATCAAAGAGAGTACACTCCAACAAGTGACTGGGTCTGATGCTTATACCTCTGCTATCCCAGCAACAACTGAGGAGGTTACACCCCCAGAGTTACAAGTAACTCTCGGTGGTAGTTCAAGTGGAGCAGCAACTACAACTGATGGATCAACAGATCTTCAGTTGGATAGTTGTTTCATTAGTAAGACTCCCTTGAAGGCAATTTCTTCCATAGCACCATCGGTAATCACCAGTGAGTTGGTTTTAACCACTAGTACCATCAAAGGTTTATCAAGTGCTGAAGAAAGAAGTCCCCAGTACCAAGAACAAGGGGCATCAATGGGTGATTTTTGGGACTCAGTTCCTAAGTCACACATTGATACAACCACTACAGGTGGGGATTCAGATGATCCCATTAAAGTGGGTGATGATTCAAAATACCAGGAATTGACGGGAAGAGTTGAAAAACTGGAAACCTCAGTTGCTGAAATAAAGGATATGGTGCAAGAGATTTTAAAAGCTCAAAAAGCACAATCCACTGCTGTTCCACCACAAGCACCTGTTCCACCTCAAGCATCTGCTCCACCACAAGCAATTGCTGCAAATGAGCTCTGGAATATCTTTCAACCCATGCTTGAAAAACAAAAACAAATGGCTGATCGGCAGCATGCTATACATGTACAAATGCTGACAAACATGGTGGAGTCAAGATTTAAAGATACTCAAGCAGACATCAAGGCTATAAAGGCCAGCATACAAAAGACTGCCCATGGTGAAAAAGTTCCTTCAACCGTCTTCTTCATGGATAAACCCTTTCCAGATAATGCCAAAAAGGGGGAGAAAATCCAGTTGAAGAAAAAGGGAATTGAAGATGGCCTGTATATTGAACCAGAACAAGAAAAACAGCCATCTAAATCCTCAACAGGGTCAAAATCCCAAACCACAAAATCTCATATTTCCATCCAAACAGCTGATACACCAGTAGTTATAAAAACTGCTAGCAGTAGCCAAACAGCTGTCATCTCATCAACACACACAACTTCACCACACACCACCAAAACCACTGCCCTACCACCATTACCTCCTGTCATAAAACAGAAGACAACAGATGTTAAAACATCTGTTGTAATGACAACAGCAGTTGGAACACCAGTTGTTTCAACAGCTGTTAGTCAATCACAAACAGAAACCACTGCCATTTCATCTCAAACCACTGAGCCACCCAAGACATCATCAGCCTCTCCTACAATAAAAAGGAGAAGGATTTTCATATCTGATGATTCACCACCACCATCACCACCATCAAAAACTACCTCACCACCTTCATCCCCTGCTCAAAAGCAGAAGACATCTACTGACACATCAGTAGTTGTAATGACAACAACAGTTGAAACACCAGTTGTTTCAACAGCTGTTAGTCAGCCACCCACCACTGCTCTCATCATTCCTACCTCACAACCAAAACCCTCTACATCAGTAAAGCTTCACAAAAGAAAAAGAGAAACAACTCAGCCTACTGATGAAAAGTATGATCTTGTTGCTGCTAAATATCCACTGGAACTAGAAGCTGTGAAAAAAGAGATGAGACAATTTTACACTGAGGATGATCCTATAAAAAGAAGATTTCCTTCTCTCATAGGTTTTGTAGTTCCAGAAGACATGGATAAATATCTTGAGATGAAAGCAAGGCAAGCAAAGATCAGAGCTAAGCTCGAATGCAAAGATCAAGGTGATGAAGCCATTGCTGAAAAATTGGAATTTTTACTCTCAAAAGTCAAGCTGTTGGAAAACTATGCACAAGATCTGAGCAAAGAGAAGGTAGATAAACGAAAAGCAATGAGAAAGGAGTATCTTGCATATATAATGAAAGAAAAATTCTATCAAGCTGAAGAAAACCAATTTGAAGAGTGGCCACTGGTTGCCTTGAAGCATGAAGCAAACAGGATTGAAAGGGTTAAAAATGATCCAAGTAAGTAGAAGACAACTCCAAATTGGAATAAATACAAAAAGCTAATTGCTGATCTTACTTCTGAATACAAAAAGAAAAGGCAGGAACTGATAGATGCTAAGGTGGATACTGCTGAAGCCATAGCAAAATGGACAAAGCAGCATACTGATGAAGCTCATGAACGGCTGAAGAAAAGAAAGATAACAGTCTTAGGCACTTCTAAAAGGCCAGACTACAACAAGATAGAACAACAGCTGGATGCTCTCAAAACACTGATCACATCAAAAGTTAGCCCGAGCCTTGTGATAAACCAAGAGAAAGGGAAACTGCTGACCAGTGAAGAAGAAAAAGAAAAGGAAGCTGAGTACTTCACAGAAGCCATCAAGAAAATGGGTCTAAAAGAAGATAGTTCAGTGAGCCTTCAAAACCTTTTCAAAAAGGTACTAACCAAACCTGCATCACCAAACATTTCAGCAGATATCTCAGACAGTGAGCTTGATCATCAAAAGACACAAGAGCAAATTGACAAAGAAGTTGCAGAAGATATAGCTGCAGCAAATGAAGTCATAGAAGAAGCTTTCAAAAGAATGTCTGAGGTTCAGGATACTGCTTTAAATTTTTTCTCAAGGCCAAAATCTCAAAGCTCATCTGGAAATAAATCTCTCCCAAGAAACCCATTGGGTTCAAAAATACTAAAGTGGCTCTCTGATCAAAAGACCCATGTATTGACCCTGGTCAGATCCAATGGTGAGATGAAGTACATATCAAGGAAAGAAGCACTAGGCCTTAGTGTTGAAGATTTGCAGGATCCCCTTGAACTTTCATTGTGCAGGGATGAGGATGACACAAGTTCCAAAGAATTTGAAGAAGAATTTAAAAGTCAAGCAAGGGAACTACTGATGAGAAATAAAAATCCAGAATAATGAAGGCTTTTGGCATTATCTGTTCCAGGGGGAGATTGTTGGGATTGAACCCTGCCAGAGGAACAGATAATGAAAGCCAAAACCGGATCATGACAGTGGATTCACAATAAGCAGTAGTTTACACTAAGTCTCCTCCCTTGAAGGTGATTATAACATCTGATGGTCTTACACCCACTGCCCGGATACAACTGCTGCTGTTCTTCTAACTACTGATGAAGCCAGAAGACTGCTGAGAACTAAGTACTGCTGGTACAATCTACCGATGACAAAGCACTGCCAAATCAAGGACTGATCAACCTTGAGGAAAACACTGACATAAAGAGAGAGCAGTAGTTTAGTTTGCCATTTGTTTTATATATAGTCAGTGGTTAGGTTTAGCAGTGTTTGTATAAGGACAGTAGATACAGGTTGTTAGGCTGTTAGACGTCGCTTTCATGGTGACGTCAGCTGAGATGCCTCAGCGGTTTGGATTGTCTATAAATGGAGCAGTACTCTGTACTGTTACATTTGATCGTTTTGAGTGAGTTCTTCTCCTCAATTCAATCCTTTCATCTTGTGCAATCCAACCTTGGAGCATCAGGCTGAGGGGGGCTTAGTTTGTAAGCATGCTTTGTAATCTTTTGACTGATGAAAAGCATTTGTTTATCTAAACTATTTTCTTCATTGATTGTGTTTATAAAGTTTGTAATTATTTCCGCTGCACTTAAACTCAATTAAACTCTATTTGATCTGTTCAAATCATACAAACAAACACAATCATGAGAGCCTCCGATCCTAACAAGGGAACTCTGGTTCCAAGAAGGGGCAGTCGAATGATAAGCCCAGATGCAAAACTTGCAATAAGAGACACTTTGGGAAGTGCAACCAGGACCCACAAGCCAAACCATGTGGGATCTGTAAAAATAAAGGGCACAAGTCTGTTGAGTGCCGAAATATTAAGGATGCAACTTGCTATGGTTGCAATGAAAAGGGCCACATTAAAACCAATTGCCCCAAGAATGCTAAGAAGCCTGATGAGGCAAAGAAGAACAATGCCAGAGTTTTTCAGATGCAAGCGAGGGAAGCGGTGAATGACGAAAATGTCATAACAGGTACCTTCCTCGTCAATAATAATTATGCTAGAGTCTTATTTGATTCCGGTGCTGATAAAGTCTTTTGTAGACCATAAGTTCTGTAATTTATTGAATCTGCCTATTAAGACTCTAGACATAAAATACGAGGTAGAACTTGCTGATGGTACCTTAGAAACAGCTTCCACTCTTCTTGACGGATGTTCTATATCCATTAAGAATCATTTTATCCCGCTATCTCTCTTGCCAATGAAATTGGCTGGGTTTGATATAGTTTTGGGCATGGATTGGTTATCGCATAACCAAGCCCAAATTGCCTGCGATAAAAAGCTAGTTATTATCAAAACCCCTTCTGGTGAATCAGTCACCATTCAAGGAGATACACAATACGGATTGCCTAGCAATGTGTCTATTCTCAAGTTATCGCAGTGTATGAAAAGCGGATGTGTCATTTACATGGCACAAGTGACTGTGAATGATCCTAAGCCTAAAATTGAAGATATTTCGATTATCTCAGAATATCCTGATGTCTTTCCTGACGAGTTACCTGGATTACCTCCTGAGAGGCAAGTAGAATTCAGGATAGACATTCTCCCAGGATCAGCACCTATAGCACGAGCTCCTTATCGTCTAGCGCCTACAGAAATGAAAGAGCTCAGAACTCAATTGGATGAACTATTGGAGAAAGGTTTCATACAACCTAGTTCTTCCCCCTGGGGAGCTCCAATATTGTTCGTGAAAAAGAAGGACGTATCAATGCGCTTATGCATTGATTATCGGGAATTGAATAAGGTAACGATCAAGAATCGTTATCCCTTGCCCAGGATTGACGACTTGTTCGATCAACTCCAAGGGGCAAGCTATTTCTCGAAAATTGACTTAAGATCTGGGTATCATCAACTTAAGGTTAGAACTGAAGATGTATCAAAGACGGCCTTCAGAACAAGATATGGACATTTTGAGTTCTTAGTGATGCCTTTCGGGCTCACTAATGCGCCAGCAGCATTCATGGAACTCATGAATAGGGTCTGCAAGCCATACTTAGATAAATTTGTCATAGTCTTTATCGATGACATACTTATCTACTCTCGTAATCAAGTAGATCACGAGAAGCATCTTTGATGCATTCTAGGATTACTTAGACAGGAGAAATTATATGCAAAATTCTCCAAGTGCGAGTTTTGGCTACGCGAAGTCCAATTCCTTGGACATGTTGTTAGTGAGCGTGGAATCCAAGTTGATCCCGCTAAGGTAGAAGCCGTGATGAATTGGGAAGCACCAAAGACTCCAACTGAGATTCGAAGTTTTCTAGGTTTAGCAGGATATTATAGAAGATTCATCGAGAACTTCTCAAGAATAGCTGCACATTTAACTTCTTTGACCCATAAAAATGTGAAATTTAATTGGGGTCCAAAGCAACAGGAATCCTTCGAGATTCTTAAACAAAGGTTGAGCAATGCTCCGGTGTTAACCTTACCTGATGGAATTGAAGAGTTTGTCGTATACTGTGATGCTTCACACACCGGTATGGGTTGTGTGCTTATGCAGCGAGGCAAGGTGATTGCCTATGCATCACGGCAACTAAAAGTGCATGAGAAGAATTACACCACCCACGATTTGGAGTTGGGTGCCGTTGTATTCGCACTAAAGTTGTGGAGACATTATTTGTATGGAACTAAATGTGTGATCTTTTCTGATCACAAAAGTCTCCAACATTTGTTTAATCAAAAAGAGCTCAATATGAGACAGCGTCGTTGGATGGAAACCTTAAATAACTATGATTGCGAGATTCGCTACCATCCTGGTAAAGCGAATGTGGTCGCAGATGCTCTAAGCCGAAAGGAAAGAGTTAAACCAATTAGGATCAATGCCAAGAGCATTGAATTGAGGAATAGTCTGAATGAAAGAATATTAGCTGCACAGAAGGATGCTGTATTGGAATATAACTTTCCAAATGAAAAGTTAGGAATAACTGCTGAGCAGTTAGCACCTGGAAAGGATGGAATCCTTAGAATGAACGGTAGGATTTGGGTTCCTATTCATGGAGGACTCCGAGACGTGATCCTCCAGGAAGCCCACAACTCCAAATACTCAGTTCACCCGGGAGGTGACAAAATGTATCATGATTTGAAAGCTAACTATTGGTGGATAGGTCTGAAGAAATCTATTGCCACCTATGTAGCTAAATGCCTGACTTGTGCTCAGATTAAAGCTGAACATCAAAAGCCATCAGGTCTGCTTCAACAACCAGAACTCCCCACATGGAAGTGGGAAATGGTAACTATGGATTTCATAACCAAGTTACCTAAAACAAGGCACGAAAATGATACCATATGGGTTATTGTCGATAGACTGACTAAGTCAGCACATTTCTTACCCATCAAGGAGACTCATAGCTCTGATAAATTAGCCCAATTGTATGTAGATAAGATTGTAGCTCTACATGGAGTACCAGTAGCTATTATCTCGGATAGAGATACTAGATACACCTCACATTTTTTGAAAAGTTTCCAACAATCTTTGGGCATGCGTTTATATTTTAGTACTGCTTACCATCCACAGACGGATGGACAGAGTGAGCGTACAATTCAAACATTGGAAGACATGCTGCGAGCATGTGTTATTGATTTAGGAGGTAGTTGGGATGACCATCTACCCTTAATCGAGTTCTCCTATAATAATAGCTACCATACAAGCATTCAGGCTGCGCCTTTTGAGGCCTTATATGGTAGGAAATGCAGAACGCCTGTCTGTTGGGCAGAAGTAGGAGAAGCTCAGTTATCAGGACCTGATATAGTCCTTCAAACAACGGACAAAATTGTCCAGATTCGTGATCGCTTAAAAGCTGCCAGGGATAGGCAGAAAAGCTATGCTAATGGGAAGCGAAGGTCTTTAAAATTTGAAATAGGCGATAAAGTTCTACTGAAAGTATCACCCTGGAAAGGTGTGATGCGTTTTGGTAAGAAGGGTAAGTTGAGCCCTAGGTATATTGGACCATTCGAGATTATCGAATGTGTTGGTAGTGTAGCTTATAAGCTGAATTTGCCTGAGGAGCTAAGTGGGATTCATAATGTGTTTCACATTTGTAATCTCAAGAAATGCCTAGCCGATGAATCTCTAACAATGTCTCATAAGGACGTGCAAATTGATGAAAGTTTGAGATTTGTTGAAATACCTATATCGATCGAGGATCGACAGGTTAAAAAGCTCCGAAGAAAGCATGTACCTATAGTAAAGGTCAAATGGGAAGCCCGTAGAGGTCCCGAGTATACGTGGGAAGTCGAGTCCACTATGAAACAGAAATATCCTCACTTATTTCAGTAAATCTCGGGGTCGAGATTTCTTTTAAGGGGGTGAGGATGTAACACCACGGAAAAACGTGTCCAATTATATATAGACACGTGTCTTAAACTCCAAAGGTGCGAAAGATTTAGTTTGAAGGACCAAAGTTGTCGAACAGTGAAACTATGAAACCACAGGGACTAAAAGTGTCAACATGCCAAACTGGTGCCTCTGAATGACCTTACACGATGAATATATTCTTGAACGAGTGATTGATTAGATATAAGAAGCCGTTTATGAAAATAATCGGAAGATTATTAAATTACAAGGGTTAAACGTGTCAACATGTCAATTCTGACCTCTGAGTGACCTTTTAATGAAACCGAGGCTTCGAAATATTCAAATATACTCTTAAGAATAAGTGGTATAAATTTCACGTGGTTTCGATATCGTTAAGCATGATTTCAAGACTTTGGGCCAAAAGCGTCAACTTGACGAAACTTGCTTTCATAGTGATATTTAACGAACCCGAGCCTAACGAGGTTTGTTTGCACATCCTTGGGCTCCAAGAAATTAACTTTAAGGGTCTCTATTGCCAAAAACCATGTTAAAAAGGGGTTTAAACGAGCAGGGACTGAATCTGCCAGCTTTTAAAATTGTTTTCCCGGTTTAACCTGTCCACGCGACCCGCGTAAGACACCCTTAAGTCTTACGCGGCAGGGTGTCTTACGCGGCCTGCCTCAAAACGCCCAGATCAGAAATCAGCTGCCAGGTGCGGGTTTGGCCTGTTCCACCGCCTTAACCTCAAAGATATCGACCTAGGGAGCTGTAAGTCGGTTTATTACAATAGGTAGGACACCTGGGTCGATCTCAGAGCATCCTATTACACTTGGAAGTGATCAAAATCCTTGGACATTGCTATATAAAGAACCTTAGTTCATATGTTCTTGGCACATCATTTGCAACAATTTCAAAAGGACTTGCTCTGGAGCTTCCATCAGTTAGAAGAGGATTATCAAGTGTAGAAAAGTTTGCTAGGACCTTAAGTAAGCTTCTAATTACTTGTTTAGTTGTTTAATCTAGCTTAATTACTCTAAAGTCAAACTTATCGTAAAATTAGTTTGACTTTCATTTTAATTACATGTGGCTTAACCACTGATCAAATTGAAAGTGGTTATAAGACCACATTAGTGTAGGTGATTAACCCTTAAAAGAGCACCTCCTAATTACCTCGTTTGACTGGTCAATTGTCGGGTCAAAGTAGTTTGACAAAAAGTCAAACTGAACAGAATTTACAAAAATGATTCTAATTAATAAAACAAAAGTTATAAATTATATTTTAACATTCTAATGACTTGGTAATCAATATTAAAACCTGTTTTATCAGTCCTAACCCGGCAATTAATAGTCTAAGGTCAGTTTATAACCGAAAGTCGCAAAAGCTTGACTTTTGCTTTGACTTTCAGTTCTGACCCGTCTAAGCTTAATTCTCCTATGTTTTAAGTTTCCATTAGGACCACATTACTTAGTAGTATAACCCCTGGAGTTATATTGCATGGTACCTAGTGGTTTGAATTATATGCACTTGATCGTAATTATGCTTAATAATGCCATAAACGCCCTTTTTACATACAACTGAGATTTTTAACAATATGATTGGACTAACACCATTGCTACTAATATTTAGACATGTCCTAAAAATTTGATATCAATTGGAGGTCTAGAATAAGAGTTATGCTCAATAGCGTAATTAAGGGACTTTTTATCATTTAAATGGCGTAATTAGTATGAAGCCTATCTAAACTCGATTTTTGACACCAAGCTTCATACCTACTGATGTAAAATAATAATTTAGGATTTTTAAAGATTTTTAATTATTTTTAGGCTGAGCATAACATAGGTTTATAGCTTGATTTCGGTAAATGTCGGTTTTACCCTTTTCATGCATAAAATGAGTTTTACATAACTTTTTAGTGTCAAACCTTTTGCTACTAATTTCAATTGATAAATAAAGTATTTTGGAACTTTAGAAACTGATCAAGAACTCAGATTTACTATTTTAACCCGAATACCCCTTTAAACCGACTTTTAGGCGTTTTTAGTACATAGTATGGGTCAAAACTCTATTTGACATATAAAACTTATTAACCACTGGTGTTTTAAGTTAATTTATCTAATTATACAGTAAACTAAAGTTTGTAAACTCAGAAGTCTATTTTGACCTTTAAGGCCTATGTAAAATTTCCAAAATGTCCCTACGGGACATAGTTTGGCCATAAAAGATAATTTTCACATATATAAAGTATCTTACTGTTATAACTTATAAAAATACATATTTTTACTGATATTATCAGACCTGAAACTCAATTGTACAATTAAACTCTTTTATGGACATTAAAATTACCAAAATGCCCTTATGGGACTTATTTTGGTTTAAATTACTTTTTGGGCATATATGTTAACCATCTTACTGATGTATTAACATATTTTGAGCATAATAATGATTAAGACCTGTATATAATTTATTTGGTTACCCGTTACGCGTTTACGCGTTCGGATCGGCTTATGTGACTAGTTTACATAAAATAGCCGAAACGGGTCAAACCTTATCCTTAAATCCTCAAATTCCAGAATGTGTTTAGTTTACCCATATTATACAAGTATCCAAGCTTCTCGGGTCTAAACCACATTCTGTTCCGGTCTCCACTTAATCTAGCGTTTAGAACCGTAAGGTTTCTTTCTAGCTAGCCGGTCTAAGTCCTTGACTTAATTAAAGACCCGTTAGCATCCTAATAGGTTAATAAACCTTTTATACAGATTAAATAGCTTCCGGTAGAAGGTGCCTTCGAAAAGCTTTAAGATTTTTACTGCTAGCATCAAGTAAATACTTTTAACTTATTTTCCCTATACGGGCTTGGGATATGGTATTATAATAATACCACTTGGTCGGGTATGAAATCATTTAATCGGATTGTGATTAATAAATTGCATAACCCGTTTTAATCTGTCTTGTTTGATAACATAAGCATTGGGGGTTAATGACCGTGTCCTGGATATCCTCGGCTCATTTATTTGAAAATGGCCACGACCTATGCACGGGGTGTAGGCATACACCTGACAGATTCAAATGCTAAATATAAACCCACATGTTGGGGATAACTCCTTTGTGGGTTCTATAAGTGGTGAGTCGGTTAATCACGACCGGCTTCCAACCGGCCCCAATTGTATGACAAACATATAAATCTGTATACAAGATTATACTTAAATAATTGTCCCAAGTTATAAAAGATTTATGCCATGTGCACCTAAATCAATTTTTCTTAAATATTTTCAAAAGAGTCAGTTAATTGTATTTACCAGTGTAAACTGACGTATTTTCTTAAAGACTGATTGACAGGTACCTCTCGAAATAGGCTGGAGCTATAGGGTATCAATAGAGGATCTTGCAAATCCATAAGATGCCTGCAATCTGTTATTTTTGTTTCTTTGTATATTTATGATCCGCCTGTGGATCTTATTACATTCCAGTCTGTACATTCATAAACTCGAACACTCAGACAATATGGTTTGTAATAGTTTATTCACCCAAGACTTCTGCTGTGCTATTATATTGTGTGTATTGACTATGATGATATCAACTACGTCACGATACTCCCCGCCGGGCCCACCGGTAATATGTGGAAATATCGGGGTGTGACAGGTTGGTATCAGAGCCAACATTGAGTGAATTAAACACTAGCCTTTTGTGTTTAATCTCAATGACACAATAAGCACATTCCTTAGACTCTCGAGTCTAGGCAAATGACCTAGGAATTTACTCTTAACTTTTGTTTTATTGTTTTATTATAATTATTTGTTTTGACAGATTTCCATTAAGAAGAATGCCACCGAGACTAAGAGGACGAGGCAAAGGACCCATGCGGGGAGGACCTTCTGGCAGCTCTGGTCCCTCCCATAGGCGTACACCATCTGACTCGCTTTCCGGCTCTGACTCCAAGGATTTGAGTCATAGCTTTCAACCAGCAAGACATTCTGTCTCGCTGGGGTCCTCACCATCAGACCTTCCTTATTTTGGGATGCCCATTCCGATCGAACCCCATCATTCTCCTCTTTCATTGGGAACTCATCAATCCAACCAATCATACCATTCTTGCCAATCTCATCCTTTTCACCAATCAGATTCCACTTACTCACCTTCACAATTCAATCCCAACGCTTATGTTAACGACTTTTTGGGCTACAACCCATTGGGACCTGAGGATCACTTTTCTCAGGAAATGGAGATGGATGACGACCCAGACCCGGATTTGCAAACAGGAACACCGGGCCACCCGATAAGTATCTCTAGCGGTTCCCCATTTCTGGGATCACCGTACAATGGGCCCGACTCATTCCAGGAGAGGATGGGTCAGTATGACTGGTTCTTTACACCATCATACCATAACTCCCCTATCCAACCTCCCTTGGATGAACCACAGCTTAGGGCTGTTACCCCACCACCCTTGCCAGTTGAGGATCCACCTTTTTGGCGGTTTTGCCGGTTTTGCCCTTTTGGCCTATAAAATGAGTTTTACAAATTATTTTGATACCAAACCGTTTTCTACTGATCTAATATGATAAATAAAATATTTTGAGCCTTTTGGAATAATAAAAATATCTGCTTTCCTTTAAATACCCGGAAATAGCTCAAAATCGCCTTTTTAAGCATTTTTAACGCATAGTATGTATTAAAACTATTTTAAACATATAAGGTTTGATGCCTACTGATATTTTCAGTAAATTTTTATATATTAATAGTAAGAAAAAGTTTTAAACTCAGATTTCCAGTTTTGACTTTTTAAGCCTATGTGAAATTACCAAAATACCCCTAAGGTGCATAGTTTGGTTTAAAAATGATAAATTTCACATATATGTAATACCCTACTGTTATAACTTATTAAATTAAGTATTTTTACTGATTATATCAGACCTGTAACTCAGATTATTATTTAAACTCTTTTATAACCTTTAAAATGACCAAAATGCCCCTACGAGGCATAGTTTGAGTTTAAATTCGTTTTGGGCATAATAAAAGATATCTTACTGATGTCACAACATATTTAAGGCATATTAACTTAGGAAACCTGTTCATGAATCATTTGGTTACCCGTTACGCATTATTCGCGTTCGGTGCGGTTTATGTAACTAGTTTGCATAAATTAGCCGAAACGGGTCAAACCTTATCATTTTTGTCTCAAAATCCAGAATGTGTTTAGTTTACCCATATTATACAAGTCTCCAAGCTTTTCGGGTCTAAATCACATTCTATTCCGGTCTTCGCTTAATCGTGCGTTTGAACCGTATCTTCTTTTAAAACTAACCGGTCTAAGTTTAGGCTTAATTAAAGACCCGTTAGGAATCTAATAGGTTATTAAAAACCTTTGTTCCAGATTAGGAGACCCGGTAAAAGCTATTT
This sequence comes from Helianthus tuberosus, assembly GCA_030545235.1. Taxonomy (NCBI): domain Eukaryota; kingdom Viridiplantae; phylum Streptophyta; class Magnoliopsida; order Asterales; family Asteraceae; genus Helianthus; species Helianthus tuberosus. The sequence goes on from CM060364.1 coordinate 52,941,712, forward strand.
GCACTTGCTGTTTGTGATTAATACTTGCAAAGGTAAATACTTTTAACTTATTTTCTCTTTACGGGCTTGGGATACGGTATATAAAATACCGCTTGGTCGGGCATTGAATTTTTAATTGTATGAAGGTTAAATTATTGAAATGTCCCGTTTAAATTGTTTTGTTTGCTTAAAGCCTTTGGGGGGTTAATGACCATGTCCCGGATATCCTTGGCATCATTTTACGAAACGGCCACGACCTAAGCACGGGGTGTAGGCGTACACCCGACAGTGCATAAATAAATAATAAGGTATAACCGCCAGTTTCGGGAATAACTCGCCGCGGGACTATATCATGTGGTGTGTCTATTAATCTTTAACCCGGTGTCAATCCGGGCTACTGAACGTATAATGAACATGTAATTATTTTACAAGTTTATATATAAATAATTATCCCATGTTATAAAAGTTTTGTACCATGTGCATTCAAATCAATTTTTTTAAACATTTTCAAAATGAGTCAGTTAATTGTATTTACCAGTGTAAACTGACGTATTTTCCCAAAAAGGCTAAGTGCAGGTACTACTCGAAATAGGTTGGCATCTCCTTAGCATCAATAAGAGTCTCGCAAGCTTGGATGCGTTTTGAGTCTGTTGAACTACGTTTTTTGTTTATTTGATCCGCCTGTGGACCCGTTTCAACTACGTTGTGATACTTAATATTACAATTTTATTCAGTTGAAATAAATCTATCTTTTGCTTCCGCTGTGCATTTAAAATTGTGTTGTTCGACTATGATGATATCAACTACGTCACGATACTCCCCACCGGGCCCACCGGTAATACGTGAAAATATCAGGGTGTGACAGGTTGGTATCAGAGCCAACACTGAGTGAATTAAACACTAGTCTTTTGTGTTTAATCTCAGTTACACAGTTGCACATTCCTCGATTCTCGAGTCTAGACAAGAACTTAGGATTGATCCAAATTTGTTTTATTTCTAACCTTGTCTTTTATGTTTTCTTGTTGTATCCTTTGTTTGTTTTGATAGGTTGAACAAGATGCCACCAAGAATGAGAGGGAGGGGGAGAGGAAGAGGCAAGGGGCCACTCGTCGCCCCGAATGATCATGAGGCCGGGCCTTCGCACCGGCGAACACCATAAGATTCACTTAGCCGGAGTCCTCAAGATAACTGGAGGACCTATATTGAACCAGCAAGGCGCTCAGTTTCGCTGAGCTCCTCCCCTTCTTTTCAAAACTCCTTTGGGCCTCATTCTGAAAATGAGCCCCATAATTCCCACCAATCTTACATTCCTCTCCAGGGCCACAACTCACCTTTTGATGACCCAACGCCCTTTTTCCAGAGCCGGTTCAACCCGGCAAACTACCTTGGAGAACCAATGGGTTTTAACCCACTAGGACCTGAAGACCACTTCTCAGGCGACCATGCAATGGACATGGATGAGGACACCGATCCCGCAGAGCCACCGTCTGGAACCCCTAACCACCCCATCAAAATTTTGGACGGGTCACCTTTTGTGGGATCACCTTATAATGGTCCCGGGAGCTATGAGGAAAGGTTCCGACAGATCGACTGGGTGTTTACTCCCAATTACCACAGCTCACAACAACAGCAGCAGCAGCAGGATCCCTCCGAGGATTCTCGTTTTGTCGCGGTGACTCCGCCACCACCACCAGCTCAGTAACAACCTCCGGAGCCGTCGAGGCGAAGAAGATCGAACGCACGGATGTCCGTGCGAGAAGGAGTGCGAATCAGCACCCCTCAACCTTCTAATGGCAGCCGCTACTCGCCACTTCATGAAGACCCGCAGATGGGTAAACCTTCAAACCCCGTCTCGGAAGTAAACTCTGCGCCTGTCGCGCCACCACCGTTGGGTTTTGGAGACCCAATTCCTACATACGCCGGCTCAGCGGCGTATAATCCCTTTGAGCAGCTGGTCCACACCACCTACAACTATGCAGAGGCCGACCCTTACCTGGTAGCAGCGGCAAACTACAATGGCCATCATCCGGAAGGATCCTTTGGGGTCCCATATCAACCCGAATACTCACACTATGGGTACCCACCTTATGGGTATCATCAACCGCCACCACCACCTCCTCAACCTCCGTAATATCAGCAACCCCCGCAGCCGCCAGCGATGTCGCCACCGCAGCATCAGGAGATTCTTCAAAGGATTAATGAGGTGCGGCAGGAAGTGCGGGAAGACCGTAGGCAAAACCGAGGAATGTTCAAGAGTCTGGCAAACTTAATTAAAGGAAAAAACAAGAAGGATCATTAAATCCTTTATTTGTTTGTTTGTTCTTAGTGTTGTAATCATGTCCCTGCGTGGACATTTGTTTCTAGATTCTGCCCCTGCGTGGGCATGTCTTTTTGTATTCCGCCCCTGCGTGGGTATGTTATTTCTGTTTAAGCCCCTGCGCGGGCATGTTATTCTTGTAGAAGTCCCGTTTAGGGCAAATCTGTACTTGATTAATTTTTGTAGTGGAATGGTTTAATTTAAATTTTCATTTTTGCTAAATTTTATGCATAAACATAAAATATGAAATAAATGAAAATATGACATTCCTTTATATAAGATCTATCATTATAATAAAATGACAAAATCTAAAAAAAAGACAAGACCTAGCCATGTGTCATCTTAAGACAGGGCCAAAATGGTAGTTCCATAATTAGATACAGATCCTTATTAACACCTCAATTTAGGATTGTTCTGCGTTAAATATTAAAAAGAATCTTAAAGGTAAAACCTAGTCTTTATGTCGTTGCAGACACGACCAAGATGGTAAAACCTTTCCAAAAGGTTCCAATCCTTGTTAACATCTAAAAACATGTTAACACTCTTGACAAAAGTGATTCGATAAAATCGCCTAAGTCATCCTTATAATGGATTCTCCCAAATACTTTTAATTAATTAAAACATCCATTAGGAATATAATGCCTACGGGCTATACTCATAGTCATATAAGACAAAAGACAGTCGTGGTCTTCGACCCCCTGTTAAGAAGAGGTAATGAATTAGAAATTAAAACCTTAATACCTTGATCCTATAAGATCATGAATAAAAATTTAAAACCGTCCACGTGACTAGGCCCTTTTGCCATTAATATATTTTAATTCTAACTAAGGATTTTTATAATATCCTGAATATATATATGTTTAACAAATTAATCGAAATGGTTCTTAAATACCATGATTAATAAATCTTCTAAAATAATAAAACTATTATAGACCTCTGAATGAATTAAATCATTTATCTTATGTAGCAATCAAGTTACATGCCTGGGTCAGACGAGGTCAACAGTCAGCCCAGAGAGAATCATGACACCTCCAGAGTCAACGTAGCAGGAGCATAATTACAGGCATTAATAGATAATGCTGTTACGCGAGCTTTGGACAGGCAGTTCAATGAATCCAGTGGTACCCATGTAAGGACCCAGTCTGTGCCACACTCTAAACCACCCTCTAGAACTCATATCGCTCATAAAAGTGATTCTCATCTGTGACAACCCTCGTAATTACATGTATCCGTACGATTAATTAATGTTAATTAAAGTGCTTGATGACTGTGCTGAATTACTTAACTGCTTTCTGATTACTGCGTCATACTTACATGTGCTTGTTGACATACTAGTCTTGCGCAGAAAATTGACTAAATAGTCCTGTATGCTTTCCTAAGTGTCGGGAATTAAAAGTGTTACAAAAAGATACATAAAAGACACTAAACGGAACAACTTAGCACTTTAACGAACCGGTATCTAACCGAACAACCGGACAGTACCCGAGACACCAAAATATTGCAAGAAACATTGTTTAATTATTTCTTGGCTAGTTATGATCCCCGAACACCATAACACCCACTAGATATCTACTAACTAAAAACATGTAACTTTACACTTGAAATTGAACTACCATTTTACCTACTAACCATCAAATGTTACAATTAACCCCCCCCCCCATACCCATTTTCGGTCCACAAGGGGACCTACATAGATTTTATTTATATTTTATTTGATAGCTTGCTTGATTTCTTGAACATGATATTATGTAAGATCCTTATAAGTATGGCTAGTAAGATTCATGAAATCATTCCTTATCATTCCATATCTCACAAAATCACTCCACATCCCTCACCATCTCTCTCTCCTTCTCGACCCTCACTAGAACCGCCACCACCACCACTTTATCACCATCATCTTCATCCATTCCCAAGCCTTATTCAAGTATTAGAAGGTGCCTTGTGAAGGTGGAAGCTTGAGGAACTTGAAGGAACTTCATTACTTGCTTTCTCACACCCTTTTCATCATCTTTTTCACTAGAGATCTTCCCTAGGTTAAAGCTAGTTGTAAGTTCTTGATTAACCTTGTTTACTTCTACTTTAATGGTTAAAAGATATAATAGGATGAAGTAATGCTAGTATGATGTTGTTTTGTTTATGTTGATAATGGTTACTTGATGAAAACTTGTACTCTAGAAATTTGATATGAACAATGGTACTTGACATGATGAATCTGAGTTAAATAAACGATAACCTGCTGCAAGTAATGTTAAATGTCGTTGTTGATCACTAAACATGTTAACGGAACAAATAGAACTTGCGTTAGAGCGCTATAAGCTGAAAACAGCTTCTGTCTAAGCATTTACAGCCAACTTTAGTTGGCTGTAAACAGGTCAATATTTATCGAAAAACTGATTTTCTTGAGTCTATAACGTGTTATTTCAAAATACAGTTCTAATAGCACTGGAATCATAATTTTTGGACTTCATTTGCTATTTTTAAAGGGGCCATTTTTCACAACAGCAAAAGCTGCGTTTTTACTGCAGAAAATATGTGTTATATTTTTCGTCATAACTTGAAATTTGTGTAGAATTAGCTCATGAAATTTATACTGTAGATGACCACTGATGTCGTTGTAATTCTCCAACTGGAATTTCATCAATCAGACTTACGATAAATTTTTAATAAATTATCCCGTTGACTGCAGTCAGAAAGTGATGAATCTGATTGCAGTCCGGTAAATGATTTTTTATAAAATATTGGTAATGAATTGGATCCCGATATTTTTACACAGTAATATTTGGATTGTTTAAAACATTCTGTAAAAGTTTGGGGATTTTTGGAGTAAGTTAACTATTTTATTAAAATACCCGAAAACAGTCCAGTTTTGGATGTTCAAGCTGAAACAATATAACAAGTGATATGCATGTCTAAATGTCGGTTATGTTATCTGAGAATGATCTAACATGTTATATGTCAATAAAAGTGTTATGTGCAATGTCGTATGTTTGCTTATGAATGGGAATAGATGGGAAGTTTATATGGGCATAAACCGTTAAAGTGAATGCATGTTATGTGATAGTTGCGTGTAGGAACTTCGTGCTTATTTGAAGTCACTAATAAACTAAGTGGTAATCATACTAGGACGTGATTGACCGACCTTGACTATTATCTATTTTTGAGAGTCAAACCGAGCAACCAAAGGTGAGTTCACACTCTCAAGGCATGGGATTCCCCGGTGGGTTGGGAATGAGATTAAATAGCTAAGACGAAACTTGTACTTTCACCACTACTAGACTACTTACCTCTGTCCTCGGATTGGGAAGGACGCCAGCGCTAAACCTACGTATTCACTACGTACCTCCGTTCTCGGATTGGGAAGGACGCCAGCGCTAAACCTACGTATTCACTATGTACCACCGTCCTCGGATTGGGAATGGCACCATCGCTAAACCTACGTATTCTTATACGTACCTCTGTCCTCGGATTGGGAAAGGCACCTACGCTAAACCTACGTATTCAATACGTACCTCTGTACTCGAATTGGGAAGGACACCTATATATACATCTAGTTTAGTGGTTTTACAACGTGGGGTAGCCCCCACCGTTAATGTTTTGGAAAACAAGGAAAGCTGATTTAATTGGTAGTTGCAAACAAACTCATAGTTCTTGAAAAACTACTTTGTAACAAACACCTAGTGTGAACTCGCTCAACTTTATTGTTGACTTGTTGTTACATGCCTTGCAGGTCGTTAGGTATCTATGGAGCTTGCACAGGGAGGCGTGGTCGTTGTGGGATATAGACTGTCGAGTCCCATGTTAAACATTTAAACTTATGAACTTATTAAACTTATGTTTTGGTTTCACGTCTTATGCTTCCGTTGTTTAATTTGAACTTGGTTAACTAGCTTTTGGTCACCAATTGTATTGTGGTTGGTTTTATTTACTTAATTACGTTGTTCAATATGATTGGTGGCTCGATCCTGGTCATGTCACGCCTCCAAGCGGTGATACTCCGCGTGTGGATTTTGGGGGTGTGACATCATCACTCAACAAATCAGAGGAGTGTTCCATCTAAGAGAGTTGTGTTAAATCAAGAACCACGTGCTAAAGGTTGCACCTATAAATATTTTATCTCCTGCAAACCCAGGGATTTCACTGGGGAGAAATGAGCAGTTGATTGCATGTCATGATTAGACGAGATGGACAATGTGGTGGATATCAGTGGTTGCGCTGAAAAAGATGTGGTAAAGTTTGTATCTCAGTCATTCAAAGGCGAGGCACTAGCATGGTGGAGGTCTTTGATCCAAGCTACTGGGAAGATCCCATTGTACAATTTCACATGGGATCAGTTTGTTACTCTCATTAAGGAGAACTACTGCCCTCAGCACGAGGTTGAAAAGATTGAAGCTGATTTCTTGTCTTTGGTTATGAAAAACCTAGATTGTCAAGCCTACCTTACGAGCTTCAACACTATGTCAAGACTAGTTCCGTATCTGGTGACTCCGGAACCCAAGAGGATAGCTCGTTTCATTGGGGGTTTGGCCCCAGAAATCAAGGCCAGTGTGAAGGCCTCTAGACCAGCTACCTTTAGGTCTGCAGCTGATATATCATTGTCACTTACTTTGGACGCGGTCAGGCAGAGATCGCTGAGAAACACAGACGCTGAGAAGAGAAAGCGTGAGGATGACAACTCACGACGTTCAGACAAGAAGCATAAGGGAAACAATGACCACAAGAAGAGTTCTGGAACTAAGAAGGATGGTCATCAGTCGGGTGATAAGCCCAAGTGTAAGGTCTGTAAGAAGCACCATTTCGGGTGGTGCAGATATGAATCGAAATCCCAGTCACAGCCAAGAGTTTGTGGGATTTGTAAATCCTCTGAGCACAAGACCTTAGACTGTAAGAAAATCAAGGATGCTATATGTTATAACTGCAATGAAAAAGGGCATATCAAGTCCAACTGCCCAAAGTTTGCTAAGAAAGCTGAGGAAGGGAAAAAGAGCAATGCTAGGGTCTTCCAGATGAACGCATAAGAGGCGATTCAGAATTATAATGTCATAACAGGTACCTTCCTTATTAATGATGTTTATGCAAGGGTGTTATTTGATTCGGGAGCAGATAAGTCATTTGTTGATGATAAGTTTTGTAAGTTGTTAAACCTACCTGCTAGAACCCTAAGCGTAAAATATGAGGTTGAATTAGCAGATGGCACCATAGAAATCGCATCAACCATGTTAGATGGATGTTTCATATCCATTAGGAACCACTCTTTTCCATTGTCCTTACTTCCTTTGAAGTTAGCCGGTTTCGACATAGTAATAGGCATGGAATGGCTATCCCATAACCAAGCCCAGATTGTGTGTGACAAGAAGCAAGTAGTGATCAAAACTCCGTATGGCGAGCCACTTACCATACAGGGAGATACTCAGTATGGATTGCCTAAGCAAGTGTCTATGCTTAAGGCTTCAAGGTGTATGAAGAAGGGTTGTGTCATCTACATGGCACAAGTAACTATTGATGAGCAGAAGCTCAAGATTGAAGATATCCCCGTCATTTCTGAATATCCCGAAGTATTCCCTGAAGAACTACCTGGAGCAGCACCTGTTGCAAGAGCACCTTACCGGTTAGCTCCAACTGAGATGAAAGAGTTGAGAACTCAGTTGGATGATTTGTTGGCAAAAGGATTTATTAGACCTAGCTCATCTCCTTGGGGAGAACCTATTCTATTTGTTAAGAAGAAAGATGGATCAATGCGGTTATGCATTGATTATTGTGAGCTAAACAAGATTACAATCAAGAACAGATATCCGTTCCCCAGGATCGACGATCTGTTCGATCAACTGCAAGGGGGAAGTTACTTCTCCAAGATTGACTTAAGATCAGGCTATCATCAACTGAAGGTTAAAGATGAAGATGTGCACAAGACTGCATTTAGGACTCGTTATGGTCATTACGAGTTCCTAGTGATGCCTTTTGGACTCACTAATGCACCAGCAGCGTTCATGGATCTCATGAATCGCATCTGCAAGCCCAACCTAGATAAATTCATCATCGTCTTCATCGATGACATTCTCATTTACTAGAAGAATCAAGCTGACCACGAGAAGCACCTTCGATGCATTCTGGAACTACTTCAGCAGGAGAAGCTCTATGCTAAGTTTTCGAAGTGTGAATTATGGCTTCGTGAAGTCCTATTCCTTGGACATGTTATCAGTGAGCGTGGTATCCAAGTAGATCCCGCCAAGGTTGAAGCTGTTATGAATTGGCAAGAGCCGAAGACGCCCACTGAGATTCGCAGTTTTCTAGGTCTGGCAGGATATTATAGGCGTTTTATTGAAAACTTCTCAAGAATTGCAGCACCCCTGACTTTACTAACTCGAAAGAATAGCAAGTTTGACTGGGGGCCTAAGCAGCAAGAATCTTTCGATATTCTGAAGCAGAAGTTGAGCAACGCTCCAGTATTGACGTTGCCTGATGGAATTGATGAATTTGTGGTGTATTGTGATGCATCACACACCGGTATGGGGTGTGTGCTTATGCAGAAAGGCAAGGTCATTGCCTATGCTTCACGTCAGTTAAAGGTACATGAAAAGAATTACACCACCCATGACTTGGAGTTGGGTGCCGTTGTATTTGCACTAAAACTGTGGAGTCATTATTTGTATGGTACCAAATGTGTGATCTATTCTGATCACAAGAGCCTTCAACACTTGTTTAATCAGAAGGACTTAAACATGAGGCGTCGACGATGGATGGAAACTCTAAATGACTATGATTGTGAAATCCGATACCATCCAGGCAAGGCGAATGTGGTCGCCGATGCCTTAAGTAGAAAGGAAAGGGTGAAGCCTATAAGAATCAATGCCAAGAGCGTTGAATTAAAGAATAGTTTGAATGAAAGGTTGTTAGTTGCACAGAAAGAAGCTGTATTAGAAGCTAACTATCCTGATGAAAAGCTAGGAGTAACTGAAGAGCAGTTATCCTATGGCAAAGACGAAATCCTAAGGTTAAATGGACAAATATGGGTTCCAGTTTATGGAGGACTTCGGGATGTTATCCTCCAGGAAGCCCATAGTTCTAAATACTCCGTTCATCCTGGAGCTGACAAGATGTACCAGGATCTGAAGGCGAACTATTGGTGGATAGGCTTGAAGAAGTATATAGCTACCTATGTAGCCAAATGTTTGACGTGCGCTCAAGTCAAAGCTGAACATCAAAAGCCGTCAGGTTTGCTACAACAGCCTGAACTTCCCACCTGGAAGTGGGAGATGGTGACAATGGATTTTATCACCAAGTTGCCAAAGACAAAGAAAGGAAATGATACTATATGGGTCATAGTAGATAGACTGACTAAGTCAGCACATTTCCTACCCATCAAAGAGACTCATAGCTCCGACTTATTAGCCCAGTTGTACGTGGATAAGATTGTATCTCTTCATGGCGTACCAGTGTCTATTTTCTCCGACAGAGATACCAGGTACACATCACATTTTTGGAAAAGTTTCCAACAATCTTTGGGCACGCGTCTAAATTTCAGTACGGCTTACCATCCTCAGACGGACGGACATAGTGAGCGTACGATCCAAACTTTGGAAGACATGCTTCGTGCATGTGTGATTGACTTAGGTGGTAGTTGGGATAACCACCTGCCATTGATTGAGTTCTCCTATAACAATAGCTACCATACAAGCATTCAGGCTGCGCCTTTTGAGGCATTATATGGTAGGAAATGCAGGACGCCTATTTGTTGGGCAGAAGTAGGATAAGCTAAGTTATCAGGACCTGATATAGTCCTTGAAACAACGGACAAGATTGTCCAAATACGTGACCGCCTGAAAGCTGCCAGAGATAGGCAGAAGAGCTACGCAGACTTAAGGCGTAAACCTCTAAAGTTCGAGGTTGGTGACAAAGTGTTGCTTAAAGTATCACCCTGGAAGGGAGTGATGCGGTTTGGTAAGAAAGGCAAATTAAGCCCAAGGTATATAGGACCATTCGAGATCATCGAATGTGTCGGATCAGTGGCTTATAAGTTAAACTTGCCTGAAGAGCTCAGTGGTATCCATAATGTGTTTCACATCTGCAATCTGAAGAAATGTCTAGCTGATGAATCGCTAGTCATACCACATACGGATGTGCATATAGACGAGAGCTTGAAATTTGTGGAAAAACCTTTGTCGATCGAGGATCGACAGGTTAAGAAGCTTCGAAGGAAGCATGTGCCTATTGTAAAGGTCAAATGGGATGCCCACAGAAGTCCCGAGTACACGTGGGAGGTAGAGTCCACGATGAAGGAAAATTACCCTTATTTATTTCAGTAAATCTCGAGGTCGAGATTTCTTTTAAGGGGGTGAGGATGTAACACCTCGTAAAAATCATGCCCAATAAAATTAAGACACGTGTCATATAAGGCAAACAAGTCATAAACTCGAATCAAGTTAAAGATGTATGGCAGGATTTAAAAGTATCGTCATGTTAATTAATACCTCTGAGCGACCTCGTTATAAATCCCAAGACCCTAATCTATAAACATCTGATGTATTCAAGTCCGATTACTTTGATAATGTATAATTCAAATTTGCACAAGAATTGGATCCTATGAGTGGTTACGACAAATATTACATACAAGACCCTTTCAAAAGAATCCAAGACAACATAAGTGCATGGCAAGGCTCTCATGGCTTTTCAGAACTGATCAAGTGGCCCCATTCTGATGTTAAAGACCTTGGATTCGTATTAGCAAAATTGCATGGGCAAAGCCTAAAAGTTTACAAATTTTTGTTTTATGATGAAGGCTTACGGACCGCAAAGGATCCACCTTACGGTCCGTAAGGTGGCAGAGCTGGGCGATAAATTCTGTAGGACGGATACGGATCGCAAAGCCAAAGGCTTACGGTCCGTAAGACCTGTAACTGGGCGAATTTTTGGACAGTTTCCTGTTATAACAAGTTACACCGCCTTATATGAGTGGTTTTCGAAAATCAGGGGTCTTGCAACTAGTTTTTGGCATCATAGGGACACCTGGGAAGATCCCATGACAATGGTAGAGTTATTTGGCATCATCCTAAGGATTTGGGTGCACTATATAAGAGGAACAAAGTTGCAACATTTTGTCATTCATTTGCAACTCACTTCAAACTCATTTCTGGAGCCCTCTGATCAGCAACCAAGTTTTCTTAGGCTTCCTAGTCATGCTTAGGACCCTTGTAAGTGTCTTTAACCTTCCTTAATCCAGTTTTACTTAGTTAATTAGCTTAAAGTCAAACCATCGTAATTAAGGTTTGACTTCGTAATTAATCAATAATTGTCCAGTCAAATCTCGAATTAAAAATACCTATGAGTTGGTAATTATGTGGGTAATAAACCCTTAAAAGGGTACTATCTGATTCCCACTCTAAGTAGGTCAATTGTCGGGTCAAAGTTTATCTTAAAAAGTCAACAGAAAGCTTATTTTCAAATTAATGCATAATTAGCAATGTAGGACCCATGCAACCTGTTTTATCACTAATATAACTTGGTAATTAATATAAGAACATGTCTAAACATGTTCAACCCGACAATTTTCAGTTTAGGCTTGGTTCGGAACCGAAAGTCGCATAATTTGACTTTTGCCGTGACTTTCAGTTCTGACCCAATATAACATGTTTTAGAAATGCCTTAAAGCATTATTTGGACCAGGTTTCATGTTAGTATAACCCTCTGTGATTATACAACTTGGTTCAATAGTTATCCGATTCATATGCATGTTTCCGTTAAATGTTTAAATGTTGGCTATTATGCCCATATGACCTTAAAACGTGATTTTTGAAAATGTAAAAGAATAGAAACCTTAGTTACTGATTTATAAAGTTGTTCCTAAAATTTGACATCAGTTTGAGGTCTAGATTAGGAGTTATGCTCATTAGCGTAATTAGAAAGCTTTTTACTAAATAAAAGGCGTAATTAGCATATTGCCTATCTAAACCCAATTTTTGATACCAAACTTTTTACCCACTGATGTAAAATAATATTTTGGGATTTTTGAAGATTTTTATTTAATTTTAGGCTGAGCATAACATAGAGTTCTAAGCATGATTCGGTAATTGCCGGTTTTGCCCTTTTGGCCTATAAAATGAGTTTTACAAATTATTTTGATACCAAACCTTTTTCTACTGATCTAATATGATAAATAAAATATTTGCTTTCCTTTAAAAACCCGGAAATAGCTCAAAATCGCATTTTTAAGCATTTTTAACGCATAGTATGTATTAAAACTATTTTAAACATATAAGGTTTGATGCCTACTGATATTTTCAGTAAATTTTTATATATTAACAGTAAGCAAAAGTTTTAAACTCAGATTTCCAGTTTTAACCTTTTAAGCCTATGTGAAATTACCAAAATACCCCTAAGGTGCATAGTTTGGTTTAAAAATGATAAATTTCACATATATGTAATACCCTACTGTTATAACTTATTAAATTAAGTATTTTTACTGATTATATCAGACCTGTAACTCAGATTATTATTTAAACTCTTTTATAACCTTTAAAATGACCAAAATGCCCCTACGAGGCATAGTTTGAGTTTAAATTCGTTTTGGGCATAATAAAATATATCTTACTGATGTCACAACATATTTAAGGCATATTAACTTAGGAAACCTGTTCATGAATCATTTGGTTACCCGTTACGCATTATTCGCGTTCGGTGCGGTTTATGTAACTAGTTTGCATAAATTAGCCGAAACGGGTCAAACCTTATCATTTTTGTCTCAAAATCCAGAATGTGTTTAGTTTACCCATATTATACAAGTCTCCAAGCTTTTCGGGTCTAAATCACATTCTATTCCGGTCTTCGCTTAATCGTGCGTTTGAACCGTATCTTCTTTTAAAACTAACCGGTCTAAGTTTAGGCTTAATTAAAGACCCGTTAGGAATCTAATAGGTTATTAAAAACCTTTGTTCCAGATTAGGAGACCCGGTAAAAGCTATTTGCACTTGCTGTTTGTGATTAATACTTGCAAAGGTAAATACTTTTAACTTATTTTCCCTATACAGGCTTGGGGTACGGTATATAAAATACCGCTTGGTCGGACATTGAATTTTTAATTGTATGAAGGTTAAATTATTGAAATGTCCCGTTTAAATTGTTTTGTTTGCTTAAAGCCTTTGGGGGGTTAATGACCATGTCCCGGATATCCTTGGCATCATTTTACGAAATGGCCACGACCTAAGCACGGGGTGTAGGCGTACACCCGACAGTGCATAAATAAATAATAAGGTATAACCGCTGGTTCCGGGAATAACTCGCCGCGGGACTATATCATGTGGTGTGTCTATTAATCTTTAACCCGGTGTCAATCCGGGCTACTGAACGTATAATGAACATATAATTCTTTTACAAGTTTATATATAAATAATTATCGCAAGTTATAAAAGTTTTGTGCCATGTGCATTCAAATCAATTTTTTTAAACCTTTTCAAAATGAGTCAGTTAATGGTATTTACCAGTGTAAACTGACGTATTTTCCCAAAAAGGCTAAGTGCAGGTACTACTCGAAATAGGCTGGCCTATCCTTAGCATCAATAAGAGTCTCGCAAGCTTGGATGCGTTTTGAGTCTGTTGAACTACGTTTTCTGTTTATTTGATCCGCATGTGGATTCGTTTCACCTACGTTGTGATACTTAATATTACAATTTTATTCAGTTGAAATAAATCTATCTTTTGCTTCCGCTGTGCATTTAAAATTGTGTTGTTCGACTATGATGATATCAACTACGTCACGATACTCCCCACCGGTAATACGTGGAAATATCAGGGTGTGACATCATCGTATCAACCCATCTGTTCTTGATAAAAATTTGAAATTTTGAAACGATACGATGCGTATAGGCCGGTACGCATCGTATCGATTCAAAAGTTCTTCAAAAAAACCCCAAAAAACCCTAGTTTTCAACCCAAAAATCACACTAAACCTACGGCTAAAATGCAAAATTTAAAACGTTAAAATGATGAGGGTGTGGAGATGAATACCGTACTAGTCTTCGATCTTGAAATCTCGAGTGTATGTCGACCGTATGTATACCATCGTATGTGTGTGTATTTGGATGTGTTTTAAGTTTTGTTTGTTTTTGAATCGTATAAACCCCCTGTGTTTTTAGGGGTTATATCGTTTTCTCATCCTATACGAATCGTATAGATCTATACGATGGTTAGTAAATTACCAATATACCACTGTTTTTTAAATAAAGCCAGGGGATAATACACATCGTATAGATCTATACGATGCGTTTTTAATGGGCAATACGATACAACTTTGGCCTATACGATCGTATATGCCATAGTTTGAAAATTTGGTTTTTCGTGTTTTCCTCGGTTCGACGCGTATACGAGTCGTTTTTTGACGAAATTTCTCATATTTTGTCGTTTTATGACGTATGACTTCAACATACGTCGTTTCGGTGACGTTCGGTTGCGTCCGAATATCGTATTTTACGATTACGTACAGTTTTGTTTGAAGTCCACTTGTACTCCATAGTGTCGTGTTATATGTATACGCTCGTGGAAAATATAATTAGTCACGTATTTTTGCGTATTTTAGAGCATTATAGCATATTTTAAGGTATTTTAACATATTTACATGTATCTTAGGGTATTTTAAGGTATTTTGGCGCATTTTAGCATATTTTAGCGTATTTAATTGTATTTTGACGTATTCTACCGTATTTTCAAACATTTTAGCGTACTTTAGAGCATTATATCGTATTTTAAGGTATTTTAACATATTTTCATGTATCTTATGGTATCTTAAGGTATTTTAGCGCATTTTAGCGTATTTCGGCGTATTTTAGCGTATTTAATTGTATTTTGACGTATTTTACCGTATTTTCGAACATTTTAGCGTACTTTAGAGCATTATATCGTATTTTAAGGTATTTTAACATATTTTCATGTATCTTAGGGCATTTTAAAGTATTTTAGCGCATTTTAGCGTATTTCGGCTTATTTTAGCGTATTTAATTGTATTTTGACGTATTTTACCGTATTTTCGAACATTTTAGCGTACTTTAGAGCATTATATCGTATTTTAAGGTATTTTAACATATTTTCATGTATCTTAGGGCATTTTAAGGTATTTTAGCGCATTTTAGCGTATTTTGGCGTATTTAATTGTATTTTGACGTATTTTACCATATTTTCGAACATTTTAGCGTACTTTAGAGCATTATATCGTATCTTAAGGTATTTTAACATATTTTCATGTATCTTAGGGCATTTTAAGGTATTTTAGCGCATTTTAGCGTATTTCGGCGTATTTTAGCGTATTTAATTGTATTTTGACGTATTTTACCGTATTTTCGAACATTTTAGCGTACTTTAATCAATATAATGCATTGATTTGGCGATAAACAAATGGAATACATTATACAAATAAATTATTCTTTAAAATTACAAATCAATCAATAATAAGCAATGTAGGTTCAATGTTAGGCTTCATTAGAATATCATACCACGCTATCCGTTCCGTGTAGTTTTCCGTCCAACGTAAAGCTTCTTGGCGTGCGCGTCTACTCCATGTAAGGTTCAGTGGCGGCATTGGATAGTCCCCTTCAAGTCTGACGTGGAGGAAATGACTACGATTAATAAATAACAGTGAAACGAACTGATGGGGGTCACGTGCGTACTCTGGATTATATAAGGGAAATACAGTAGAACAACCTTGGATGTCTAATATGTGAACAATCACACCAAAACTATCGGCAAGAAGGAGTGCTGCTTGAGGCAACTCCATCCAATGTACCCTGGGTGCCATTCCAACCCCGGTAAAATCTATTCTCTGTACTTGTTGGTCGTAGTCCCCTGGTAATTCACTATCGAAGATGTACTTCCACATTTCTTTGTTCGGACCCGTCAGCTCTTCAACTAGTTGGTTTCGAATATACCCAAAGTAATCTTGTTCCAACCCTAAACCCACAGCCGCCGCCCGAAACCCACAATGTCCATCCGGCCTGACATCTTTTATTCTTGAAATGTAGGGGTGTAACACTTTTGGAATTTTTTTTGTAACTGTGCGCATATTCAAGCATTCCCTCATCAGTGATTAACGGAAAGGCATTGCCCTTGCCAGGCTCTTCTTCACGTGAAGATGTTGAACGACCGCGTCGATTTAACGACCTTTGAGACTTTAGATACATTGCAGACGTAGACGGTATTAGGGAATCTTGCGATGTTACATAGGAGCTATGTCGAGGAAGGTCACATGTCACGGCCCTCGCCCCGGTTTTACCCGGGCCAGGAGCCGCGGGACAGAAACCCGTGGTATTTGTTAATTGAGTTGACAGCGGAAGATTTTTTAGGATCTTTAAAAACTTGAAATGCCCGATTATTTTATTTCATAATTCGGGATAAACCCCGTAATTTACAATAGAGGAATTTCACCAGGAAATTCCCTAATTTACAAAACATGTTTATTTGTTTAACTGAGCCACTACTTCAAGCTTTGTTAGTGCTCCGTAGCACTTTTCCTTGGTTCACAGTAGTCACCTGAAACATGTTTTGAAAATATTTTATCAGCGGGGAAATACTGGCGAGTCACTCGAATTTAATAAAACGACACATAGTTATAAATTACAGCATAAGAGCGATTACAATGGCTTCTATCTTATTTTTATCTGGCGCCGTGTCACCTCCTGGTGACGATGGTCATACCACTATTGGGTCCTTTCACCCAAGTAGTGATGATTATCACTGTTAGGATTTATTAGCCTAACCGTGAGAAATTAGTAATGTGCACAATACCCCACTAGCCAGTGATTCAAGATATCCACGACTTAATCCCTGTAATTATAACCTTTGAAAATAATTGGAGTATTGTAAAATATTTTTGATAAAAGAGAATGACTCACATTGCAGATTTAAACAGGCAGAGTTTAGCCTACTGATTAGCCTTGTAACCTAATTTAAATAACAATGCACACAAACTAGGTCAGTAACTAATACAACATTTACGATAACTCACGAGATTAAAACCCTCACAACGAATGACAAAGTGCAACACTCAAACATCCATCGAATTCACGACGAATGACAAAGTATAGCCCTAATTTGGGCAGCACTTAAACATCCATTGGATAGTTTCAATCGATCAGACATTGAATCGTAGCAGCGATCGAGTTAATACCCTGTATCGTAGCAGCGCCTTGCTATATTGAAAATGAATTTTGAGCAGTAGAACTTCGATTTTGATTAAAATTTTCGACACAGAATGAAAGCTCGATGTCCAGGCAATTTATAGGTGAAAAATGGGTCTCACGCGGCCCGCGTGAACCCATGCTTGATCCTTACGCGGCCCGCGTGGCCACCTAGTCTACGTGTAGGTTTGCTGGGTCACACGTAGGGTTGCCAGGTGGATGCCATGTGGCCTGGGAACGCTTATCCGGTCAAACACATGTTGACGCGGCCCGGGTAAGGTTATGCTTAACCCTTACGCGGCCCGCCTGAATACCAGATTTCTTGTTTTCTTGGTTTTTGTTATGGATCGGGGTTTCAGGGGTCCGGGTTTTCACTTACGGGTCGGTTTGGGACATTTTTGAAGGTCCTTACATCACACCTACTTTGTTGTCTGGGAGGCCCAATTGAGCTATCTCTAGCAGCTTGCTCTTTTCTTTGTTGTTGGACCTTGGAAGTTGGCCGCCCGCGAGTGTTTTCTTGTACGACATGCGGTTTTTTGTCGCTCATATATGGGTTTACCACCGCCATGATCTTCGATAAGACGCTTTTCCTCACTTGCGGGGGTTGGGTAGACAATTTTTGTTTCACATATTCTAATTGTTTCTCTACATCAGCATCTTCCTCATCAAAATTTGATGGGTTCAGGTCAAGTTTTCTCCAGAAAATGTCTATATCTTCGAGCTGAATGACGCAGTCTGCAAAACAAAAAAAGAGCATTAGACAATCATATTAAATTAAGACAACAAAACATTTTTTATAAGTCTATAAGTACCTGTATTCTGCAATCTCTCCAGGCGACAGGCACATAACAACCCGGCACCCGAGTACAGCTGGCAGCCACATGTTGATCTGAATGACCGCAACGTGTCTATTCTCCGTGTTAGCTCGTTTTTCAATAGGTTAAGAGCATGGATGGAAACTTTAAGAAGTAGGTTGCAAAACATAGGAATCTGAAGGTGGCTGTTCATTCGCTTGGTACAACTTTCTTCCAAGGATTTCTTTATTTGCGCATATTGCTTTAGTACCAAGGTGTCCACCTTTTTCACCAGCGATTCCAGACTGCGTCTTGGTGTAGTAAGCTGTTTCTTTAATGCAGCATGTGCGCCTCCAGCTCTGTTTGTTGTAGTTTGCAAGAATGTCAGGGTTTGATTGGTCCATGCAGATACGAACAATTGTCTGGATGTGCTTAACCAGTTATTCCATAGGTAATAAAAAACATCTGAAAAAAATAAACATATTCAAATTATATATCAATTTGTATGAATGTATTTACTTAGAGAGAACATACATGTAAGTTGTTGATTGACAAGGTGTCTCTGAAGGTTGAGGACGTTATATTTGTATAACTCTTCGGTAGCGGAATTACACACTGTTTTCCACTGATTTATAAAGGCATCCCAATCTCGCCCATTAAATGAACCCTTGCATTGCTTCACAATATTTTGTAAGATGTGGAACCTGCAGAGATATCTGTGTGCGCCAGGGAATATTTTTCTACACGCGTTTATCAGTGCCTGGTCCCCGTTCGTTAGAATTACACGCGGCTCCATGCACTCGTGCAGCATAGACCTGACCCTCTCCAAGACCCAGACGTACGTTGCCTCCTGCTCGTTTGAAAGAAATGCATGCGCAACACAGAAGGTGTGGTTTGTCGACGTCATACCCACAACTTGCAAAAATGGAAGATTGTACATGTTAGTCTTGTAGGTAGCGTCGATCATAAGCACACGCGGGAATGCCCTCCACATTTCAAAGGACTTATCGTGACAGAAAAATATATGCTGAACGACGTTGGTGGAAGGTTCCGCCTGTATGTAATAGGTCATCTTTTTTTCCTGGAGGATTTGTTCTAGTCGCTGCATGGGAGACGGTTTTTTCTCGAACTTCGCGGCCCTAATCTTTTGGCGAGCGTTGTGTATGTCTTTCGGAACACATACGTTCTCAGGGTTCTGATCGGTTACGGCCTTCCAGATTGTATGGGGTTGTATGTCTTGATCTGTCAGCTCTTGCACCAGCCTAAACTCATTAGGAGTAAGCCTCCTGGCATACGCGTAACCCTCCAGATGTTCAGCAGGGCCGTGGTTGTGCGCCTCGTTAAAATTTTTTGTTCAGATAATCTATCCGCCAAGCCCGACGACTCTGGTCGAGACGACCTATCACCATAAAAGGGCACGCGCATTTTTTGCTGCCGGTTTTCCTAACCGTGGCCTTACTCTCATGCTCGTCGCTACGACAACATTGGAGCCACACCCGGTTATCGTTGGACCGTCTGGTAACAATTATGTATCTGTTGGCTAAACCCCTTCGTTTTACCCAACATTCCAAATCATCGCGGGATAAAAATCCAAAAAATATAACAAGTAATTTAAAAAATATAACAATTTTGAATGCACTTTTTTAAAATTTCTTAAAAAAATATAACAATTTTAATTAATTTTATAAAAACATAACATTTTAATTAATTTTATAAAAATATAACATTTTTAATTATTTTTTTTATCCTATTTACAAAATATAACAATTCTGAATTTATTTTTTCTTTACAATTTTTAATTATTGTGCAAATTATTATTGTTTTTTATTGCGAGTAACGTGCGAATTGTGCATCGGTTTTGAAATGAACGAGGTAACAAGTATTAAAACAAATAGAAATTGAGATAAAGTAAAAGAGAGGCTTGATAAAACATCGGATTGTTTCGGGTTTAGAAACTTCGACTATTCCAAAGTGAATCGAAAGTCCTTTCAAATTAGGGAAACGTGCTTTGGCCTATAGGTAAAATACTCTCGTCGAGAAGCGATTGACGATACTTTACCCTTCCAGTTACTATACGTCGCTAATCGATTGAATAATCGAAACTTTGGCGGGATTGAAAATCGAGGAACGGAACTAGTCGACAAGATGCGGGTTTCACCCCTAACTTGAAGATTGCGTACCATAAGTGTGGTTGGTATTCGTCGGGTCAAGAAAGTTAATTCCGACACTTTGACGAGGGTCCACTAGAGTTTGAATTGGAAAGTTACCGTCAAGATGTGGATCTCACTCCTAACTTGATGGCGTAATTTCGTGCAAAATTGAATAAGCGGACTGAGAGTCATTCACCAAATTATGGGTTTCACGCCTATTTTGGTGAAATCATCTCGTTTGTATAATACGAGTGTCTTCAACTCTTCAACGAATATTTTAATTAATATTTAAAAAAAATATTTTAATGTATTTTTTTTATAATATTTAAAAAAATATAACAGGTTTAATTAATTTTATAAAAATATTCCATATAACATTTATTAATTAATTTTTATCCTATTTGAAAAATATAACAATTTTAATGTATTTTGTATTAACAATTGTATATTAATTTAACAGAAAAAAATATAACATTTAACAAAAATATATATCGTTCGTACCTGATCAGTTTTGTACGAAACTTCAGGGTAAGCGGGTGTCTCGTCACCCAATGACTCTTGCACGGGTGGCTCGTCACCCAATGACTCTTGCACGGGTGGCTCGTCACCCAATGACTCTTGCACGGGTGGATCGTCACCCAATGACTCTTACACGTAAGAAGGGTGACTAAGGTCTCCTTCTACTCCCGAGGGACCACTAACGAAAACGTTATTGCCATATTCTTCCTGTCCGTACGAGGGAACGTAACCGGGTTCATAAAACGGAGACCTATAACCTTGATCATGGCTACACGCGTTCAAATCTGGTAGCAACGGTTGGCGGGGCATAGCAAACTAAAAAAAACCAACGGGTAAAAGGTAATGGTAAGTTTAACGCCAAATAGAAAAAAGTAAATATATATACTTACCTCGTTGAGGTCTGGCAACGACGATTCATTATGACGGGGACGATAGCCCGACACGACCTCGTGCGCGTGATCATCATTTCCACCCAAATCGTAAGAATCAGGGACATTAGACCCCGCCTAATACAAACGGTGTGCTAAGTATTTCATAAACAAAAAAAAAAACAGAATAAGTTAAAAAAATGATATACCACACTGCTATCCGAAATAAACGTGCTCGTGTCCGCCTCAGACGGCTCACAGAAAACATAGTTGTACCAAGACATGTTTGTTAGTGAATGTGAATATATAACGAAGACGATATATATATCGTCTTCTTCGTCGTTTAAATAGGGGAAGAAGAATTCAAATTCAGAAAAGAATACGAGTCGTATAGCCCTATACGATGCGTATAGGGCATACGTCAATCACTTTAGGTCACTCAACTGTGACGGAAAGCTGATCGTACTTTATAAAAAAAGTAATACGCATCGTATAGGCCTATACGATGTGTATTACTTTAACCCCCGTGAGACAATGTCAGTCTTTGACTGATACAGAATTAATTACCAACTCAATACGCATCGTATAGACCTATACGATGTTTATTGAGGGTGTCGATTTAATAAGCCAAGGTGTGCCAATAATACGACCCATTCATAAAATCACATCCCTGGGATAGTCGTTGGCAGGCAATTGACCGGTTTATATGTTTTGCTTTAATTATTACATTTTTGAAATGTTATTTTCTGTCAATGATTAGAGTTTAAAGTGGTCTCAAGAATTAATTAAACTGGCCCGGACTTTTGGCTGTGGAAAATGGCAGCAGTCTGTGATGCCTTCACGGTAAAATCGCTTAGGGCGGAACTGGATCACATAAGTTTCATTCCAGAAACGAAAGGGCTCGTATGGCTACACGGGATTCCTAAAAAGGTCAATTGTTTTCTCTGGAGAATTGTTCTCGACCGTATCCCTACCAGAGAAGCATTGATTACACGTAATATTCCTCTTCCCTCACCTGATTGTGTTTTTTGCAACGGAAATACGGAATCGGTGAACCACCTACTAATCACGTGTGACTTCGCTCAACAAATCTGGACCGTCATCTTCTAATGGATCGATTTACCCTTGCCTCGCTTCACGATAAGTTTCTTTCAACTGCTCGAATATATATCGTCTTACAGCATACAAAAGGATTTAAAAAGGGCTATACATGTGATTCTAGCTGCTTCATGTTGGAATATCCGGAGAACAAGGAATGACTTTATTTTCAATCTCAAACCTCCTCACGTGTCGAAAGTGATAGGTGACATAAAGGCATGCTCTTTTCTGTGGATTAAATCTCGGGCTAGCCACTCGGGAATAAGTTGGGAGAAATGGAGGGGTTTTAAATTTACGGACTTTCCATTGTAATTTGTTTATTTATGTATAGATAACTCTTGTACTGTTATGTCTTTTTGAGCCTCTGGCTGGATTCGTTTTAATGAAATTTCGCCCTTTATAAAAAAAAACTATTCGCAGTGTCTCATTTGTTTTGGTTTAGTTTAATGATACACATATACTTAAAATATTCGCACGGTATGATTTCCTATTTATTCAATATCAAAAAAGTAATTTGTTTTGTCGGAAAAGATATTTAAAAAAACTAATATTCCCTTTTATAATTTCCACAAACCTCGAGAAAAGGAAATCTAGAATATCCATCAAAACGGGCCCGTGTTATATGAGTCATACACCGACTATCTCTCATTGAACCACTCGATACGTTTATAAAAAGAAAAGAAAAGAATTTTTAAAAAGTTAAATGTCATTTTAGTCGTCCATTTTAAATGTTTAGTCTAAATATTTTATTTTTCGTCTATGGGTCAAAAAAGATTTCACCCTTACCATTTTAAATCCACTAGGTTAACTTTTATTTTTTTGTTAACTAAAAAAGCAATTCGATTATTTTATATGTAATTCTGTTAAATAAAAGGGCAACTCGGCCATATAAAATGACCGAATTTCCCTTCTCGTTAACAAAAAAAATTAATGAAATTAACCTAGTGGACTAAATGACAACGGTGAAACCTTTTTGGACTCACAGACGAAAAATAAAACTTTTAAACTAAACTGGTAAAATAGACTTAAACCACATGGATTAAAATAACATTTAACTCTTCTTAAAATTTTAAGCTATTTTAAGTTAAAATCCATAAATTATTTCCCTAATGATTACACAGGCAGACAGGCTGTTATCTTTTAACATGGACACATGGTTCAGACTTCAAAGGCAAAATCAGTTGATAATATTTAATTACATTATTAGTCTATACTTATATTGATAATTTGTATGGAATATATACTAGTTATATAATATATTTTTAAAACCTTTTAATCTCACTTAATTAAATAATATAGTGACTTAGTTTTTGTTAATTGATTTTTTAATAACTTGTGTTCGTTAATATTTTTTAACAAAATTTGAATACGAAGATGCGTTTTTTTTTATAGTTTTTGTGAAAGGGTATATATTTTTTTTATATTGTAAGCAATGGTGATTGCTGGTATCGTCTGGCATCGTTGCTGAGAGCCTGAGATGACAAAGATTTAGCCTACACTTTTGGGTGCAGGCTAAATTTGCGCTTTTGGATGTCGGCTAAGGCTTATTCTACAATTTTGGGACGATTAAATTTTTATGTCTATCTTCGCACAAACATGCAATGCCGTGGCTTGTCTTTCTTAATTAAAACTCTTTGTCGTATAAGTTAATCACGACGCTACTAAAATATTGAAGACATTGACGCGACATCCTCTCGACCCCTTTGAAACCATTCGGTATTTGTTTCTTCACCGCTCGCAAATTTTAAAAATAGACGTTTCGACATACGAAACATTTGTCTAAACATACCTTTGTTGCATCTTGGGTTGTCGGCAAATAATCTTCCATTCAAACGTTGTTACCGTTTTCACGATCACGTGGCACATATCTTTTTTAGACATTGTCGTGTCTTCTTATTCAGCTCGCTAGACAATATCTTCGATAAATTGTAGGCTAGTTATTCCACTATAAATAAGCAACTACATTTTGCTTGGATGAGTTGTACAATGTGCTTGGGGAGTGTTTAAAAAAAAAGACAAAATTGCAGAAAACAACCTTTATGTATACCCAAAACTGCACTTTATACCTTTCACTATGAAATCCGCCAAAACCAACCTTTACGTTCATGTTTTGCTACAAGTTCAACCTTTAACACAAACTCTGTTAATATTCTTGGTTAAATCACCTCACATGCTTTGCATGTGAGGGTATTATTGTCATTTCAACCTTGTTTTTTTGTTTATTAATAAATTACAAGTCCCAAGCTTGAGATGAAAACCCAGCTCATTAATTCATACAAACCAGAAAACCCAGATCATCACCTCCTTGTTCATCTCTCCTAGCTCCCAACCAGAAAACCCAGATCATCACCTCCTTCATCTGCGTCGTCTTCATCAACAATCGCTCACCACCATCATCATCTAACACCGCCGCCATCATCATCTAACACCATCATCATCTAACACATACATGTTGTAGTGATATAAGCATATATGTGTTGCAAACTGGGTATATGTAGATAATCATATTAATGTTGATATATTAGATCTGTGTACGATGAGTGAATAATGTGCTCTTCTATGAAAAAACATTAATGTAGAGTTATGTAAGAAATTTGGGTTTACTTTGAGTGCATGATGTAGTGTTTTCATGGTGGGTACAACTGCCTATGCGCAAGGTACAACCTGGTCAAGCATATTAGTGGTAGTGTTAGAATGATCCTTGATGAAAATAATATTGTTAGAATGGTATGTTAGAATAAAATGATACTGTTAGGGTGTTGTGAAATGATGATGATTATGATGGTCGATAATTGCTAAGAATGATGTTCCTAATTTCATGTTTCTAGGTAATGACTTCCATTATGTTTTGAACATTCGAAATGATAATCACCGTTAGTTTACTATATGTTTTAAGAAAAGAATGATGCTTCGTGTTCATAATCTGGTTGAGATAAATTGTTATGAATATGGCCATGGCTTTGTTTGTATGAATTAATGAGCTGGGTTTTCATGTCAAGGCTGCTGTTTGTACGTTGAAAGTCGAAGTTGGCATAGTAACGTTAAGACTATTGTTTGTATTAATAACGATATTTTGAGCAACTGGGAGTTATTGCTGCTATTGGAATGTTATTACGGGTCAACAGACTGGGTTAGGAAACCAAATGTTGACTTCATTCATTTTTATGAAGGATGGAAGAGAGTCAAAATGCAGCATCAGAAGTGAATTCAATCCGTATCAATTTGCGGAACTTAATTGTATTAACAATCAGCAGATGGTCAATGGTGTTTAGAGCCAAAGGCAACGAGTTAATGGACGTAAAGATAAACAACTTATTCAGCCATGTTATAAATATGCGAATTTTGATCTTCTTTAATCCATGTCATTATATACCGTGTTATAAACAGTCAATCATGACCAAAAAGTAGTCAAATTATTCAGATTGTGTAAGGTAGCAAAAGTTTGTGTTGCATCTATGATACAGAATGTGAAGATAAACAAGAAGATGAACAAGACGGCGCAGATGAAGGAGGTGATAATCTGGGTTTTCTGGTTGGGAGCTAGGAGAGATGAACAAGAAGAGTGGTCATGTGTAATTATATAATTTATTAATAAACAAAAAAAACAAGGTTGAAATGACAATAATACCCTCACATGCAAAGCATGTGAGGTGATTTAACCAAGAATACTAACAGAGTTTGTGTTAAAGGTTGAACTTGTAGCAAAACATGAACGTAAAGGTTGGTTTTGGCGGATTTCATAGTGAAAGGTATAAAGTGCAGTTTTGGGTATACATAAAGGTTGTTTTCTGCAATTTTGTCAAAAAAAAAACTTGATTTTTCACTTTTAACCCAAACATTTCATATTTTATATTTTGACCCATTTTTTTTTACTTTTAACCCAAAGTTTTCCATCTTTTATAATTTAACACAACACTTTATTATTTACAACTTTGGTCCCCCATACTTTTTATCTTTCACAAGTTTTTCGTTTTACGTTTCGTTCTAAATTTTGCGAGTTAACACGACGCAACGTGCGTATGTGGGTGAACGTTTTTACATCGTCTATTTTTTCCCGTTTGACAGGTTTAACATAACGTGCGGGTCCTAGATCGACTTAGTTATAACTAAAAGTATAATGAGTTGTAACACACTATAACGGGTGTACGTGGTTCAACGATTTTAGTCTGCTTTTCGTTCAGTGTAATTTTTACCATTTTATCTATTTTATTTTTACGATGTTGAGAGTCGATGTCGTTGTGGCATTGGTACTAATTGGCACGGTTTTACGAACGTTTTTAACCTATTAAATTTTTTTACTAATATTTTGTTTCGGTTTACCCCTATACTTTCCTTTACTTAAAAACTATTTTTTACGTGCATATTTTTTGTACAGGTATGTATAAATATGATTTGTTCTACATTCCGACGTAAACTTTCTTTATAGACGAGTCAGGTCAAATATAATACGTTTTCGTTTAAAGAAACCATTTTTACGTGCATATTTTTATGTACGTTTTGGTATAAATTCAAGTTGTTCTACGTTTTGACGTAAACTTTTTTGGGAAATGATTAAGGTCAAATATAATATGTTTTCGTGTTTATTTTATGTATGTTTCGTAAAGTTTGTTTCGAACCGAGTGGAGTCAAATTATGGTTACTTTTTCTCCCCTTTTTTCGAAAGCTCTAATTAATCCCTTTCGATTACATGTGCATATTTTCCTTCATACCCGTTATGTTTTTATGTATGAGTTGGGTCACATATAATACGTTATGATTGTTCGATATGAATTTAATTTACTTTACGTTTGATCAAATCACAATGCTTATACAGGTTACATTGAGTTCAATGGGATACGTCGAAATGTGTGTTTTCATATAGTTAATGCATCATATAACGTCTGGACTAATCCATTCAATGTTTACGATGTACCCGCGCCGCAACGCGGGCGGTTCTTAACCTAGTATCGTTTAAAAATAATACTGGATCGGTATTGAGCGGTGGAATATATGTCTCTTACTCTTGATAATCACACTCATTTCGTAAAAATTATGGTAGGATAAAAGTGTAGAAATTTTAAATAGAGATGAGAGTAGAGACAAAAATTGTGTTAAAAATGGTGGTATATATATAAAGTTAGAAAAACGTTTTTTAAGCCTCAAACAACTCTTTTCTAGCCCTTATAAATTCTTGGAGTTAAATGTCATTTTAGTTCGTATGGTTTGGGTCACTTTGCCAGTTTAGTCCAAAGGTTTCATTTTTCTTCTGTGGGTCCAAAAAAGTTTCACCGTTGCCATTTTAGTCCACTGGATTAACTTCATCCATTTTTTCTGTTAACCAGAAGGGCAATTCGGTCATCTTATATGTAATTCTGTTAACTAGAAAGGCAATTCAGCCATAAAAAATGACCGAATCGCCCTTCTCGTTAACATAAATAATGGATGAAGTTAACCCAGTGGACTAAAATGGCAACAGTGAAACCTTTTTTGACCCATAGGCAAAAAATGAAACATTTGGACTAAACTGGCAAAATGGCCAAAACCACAGGGACTAAAATGACATTTAACTCTAAATTCTTGATGTCACCAACACAATATGATAGCAAACAACCAAGTTCGATACCCGGAACCCACTGCCTGGGACACCGATGACGGTGTTCTCGATCGGGTAGTGGGTATCCGATGGCAAATCGGGGAACTCCCCCACCCCTCTAACAACAAAAATAACAACGATGATAATGTCATCCGTATTTACATCATAATTATTTTCAAAAGTCATTAATCTTTATGATTCACACCGATGGTCCAATTAGCAAAGTTGTTGGAGTTAAGGGGTTACTTTTTTTGAAGTCAAGGGTTCGAGCCTCGTTCAAGATGAATTTTGTGTATTTTAAGCCGTTAAAAATTATGATTCATACCGATTAATTATTAAATTATAATTCGTTCGTTAATACTTGAGTATTGTATTGTTTTTTCTTAATATATGAAAGGGTTAAAACTTTAAAAACAAGATATTCTAATTTATAAAATGCAATCTTTCAAGCTGATTTAGTTGACTAAACTTCATGAAATACATAAACATACAAAATAAAATACACAAACATACAAAATTAGTATCAAACTTTGACTACTAATACACTCCTCACACATGTACATGCTACATATACAATTTTTTTATTAACGTGAAAATCATACATCCTAAATTTCCGTTTTAACTTCATGTTAAAACAACAAGAGTATGACAAGGGGAAGATTCAGGTTCAACTCCAAAAGGTAGTTTCTTGGTCGGAATCTACAATCAAAGAACATCGTTAGTCTTAACGCGAGAGGTGGCCTTCTTCGTGAGAATCAGTGGATTGTTCTTAAGGTAGTGTTTGGTATGCAGGAATGAGAGGTGGAATGGAATGAATGATTACGAGGGAATGAAGAAAAGAGTGTTTGGTTGGTCAATGGAATGGAATCACCTATTCCAAAAGGCATTCCATTCCCTCAAAATCATTCCTTCCACCCCCCATGTTTTTTTTTCATTCCATCCCCTCTTGCACCATTCATCAACAACACCACAACCCACCACTTTCGCCACAACCCACCACCACCACCACCCACCACCGACGCCATCGACGCCACCCGCCACCACCTCACCCCAACAGCCACCGCCGCCACCGCCACCGCCACCGCCACCGTTATCACCCACAGCTGCGACTAACCGCCAACGCCACTCGGTGCCGCCGCCCATCACAATCGTCGACGCCACCACCACCGCCACCACCAACCACCGTCGCCGCCACTAACCACAACCTCTGCTGCCACCCACCACCAACGGCCACCTTGCCACCACCACCACTCGTCGTCACCGCCGCGCCTCCACTCGCTGCCACCACCACCACCCATCGCCGCCGCCGACACACACCACCGCCACCTATAACCACCCACAATCATTACCACCGACCACCACCACCACTCACCGCTGATTTTATTACTCCGTTTTCTTGCCTACCGAACAATACACAATAATAATTCATTCCATTCACACATGGTAACCAAACAAGACATGGAATGGTAATGATCCATTGCATTCCCTCGTCCATTCCATTACCTAGTCCATTCCTTTCCTTCGTTCATTTCATTACCCCATACCAAACAGACCCTAAGAGTATAAGCGAAATGAAAAGATGAAAGTTTAGAGTGAGAGAGATGAACTTACTTTGGGCTGTACAAGACTCTCCTTTTATAGGCAGATTGCTCTGCCCAAGAGAGCCTTGTGCCAGCTGGTACCTTTTAGTCTTGGTAAGCTTATCCTCCCTTGACGTTGCTTGCATGGTTAGCATTGCCTCTTTAGGTAAGTTTCAGGTTTGTGTCTCGATGACACTTTTTGTGCTTTAGGGAGAAGTCTAATTAGTTTGAATTGTTGGGTTCAAGTTCCAAGGTTCTACATTAAGCTTAGCTCACTGTCATCAGCCGTTGGTGTATCAGCTTCTCGTCGGGAGCTTCCAGCTTCCGACTTTGAGCTTCTTACTTTTAGTTTATGTATAGCATTCTTTATTGTTTTCTTGCGATTGTTATTAACCTTGGGTTTGCTGACTGGAATCTCTGAGTACCCACGTCATCACTGTAAAAAAATAAATTATCTACGTATTTATTAACGTGAAAATCATACATCCCAAATTACGGTTTTAACTTCCAAATCACTGTAAAAAAATAAAGAGTAAATTATAAAAATCGTCCTTTATGTATGTGTGTTGGTATACTCTCTGACTTTTTATTTATATATATTATATATATATATATATATATATATATTTTTTTTGACTTGGTGCGTTGGTATGTTGATGGTTTTAGGGCCGGGGGTCTCTCTGGAAGCAGTCTCTCTATCCTTAGGGATGGAGGCAAGGTCTGTCTACATCCCACCCTCCCCAGACCCTATAAGTAGCTTTGCTATTTGTGGGATATACTGGGTATGGTTGTTGTTGTTGTCGTCCTTTATGTATGTCACTTATTGCAAACTGTGTCATTTCTCTTCAATAATTACAGAAAACGTACTCGATGTTTGCAAACCCTTACAAGTTATGTCCTTTAGCCCTAACTCAGTTAATTTTTGTGGTTAAATCTGACCAAATGGACCCCACATGAGGTATTTTTGTGGTTAAATCTGACCAAATGGACCCACATGAGAGTAAAATGACCAAAATATCCTAATGTGGGGTCCATTTGGTCAAGTTTAACCACAAAAAATAAAATGGGTTAGGGCTAAAAGACATAACTTGCAATGGTTTGCAAACATAAAGTACGTTTTCTAGTAATTATTGAAGATAAAAGACACAGTTTGCAACAAGTGACATACATAAATGACGATTTTTGTAATTTACTAAAAATAAATTATCTACATATATTAATTTCAACATTCTAGTGAGTAGTAATACTTTTTTGTCTTTTATTGGTTTTTCTTTTTTTGACTTTTTCCCTTTTTTTCATAGTAACTTTAATTTGTAATAAAGTTTCGTTTTTTTTTTATTTAGTTTTTATTTTATGTTTTTTATGAATTTTTTTTTGTTGTTCGGTTGATATTTACTACGGTGTTTAATGATCACATTTGGTTCCTCGGGTTTTATTTACCCCACGACTTTTTAATACGTTTCGGTATAAATTCGACTTCATCTACTTATTACGTCACATGAGTCATTTGATATAATAAATATTTGTTTTTGTTTTATGCTTTTTTCCTAATTTGTTCATTGTTCGGTTGCTACTTATTACTTAGCACGATTTTACGCTCCAGCCCCATTATTATATTTAGGCTGCACGGTATGGAACCGTCTCCCAGCCCATCTTGGTTCGGCGACGCCGGCACACCACGCCGGCCCCCCTCCGTCCCGTCCTCATCGTCCAAATGTTCCCGTTTGCGACAGACCAAACATGTGGGCCCCCAAGTCAAAAGTAGCCGTTAATAAAAAAAAATTAAATTCGCATTTATTTCAAAAAGTCCAACGGTTATTTTTTAAAAAGTTAAATTCGCATTTATTTCGTCTGTTACTGGTATATGACCTTAACATCATATACCAGTCACAGATATTCGAGGATGTAGTGGCGGGTACAGGTCCAGACACAAGCTTTACGGTTTCGGGGGTGGAATACAGGCAAGGTTACTACCTAGCCGATGGAATATACCCAACGTACTTGACAATCGTTAAAACTATTCCGCACCCGACAGACGAAAAAAGAAAAAAGTTTGCGAAGTATCAAGAGGGTGCGAGAAAAAATATTGAACAGGCTTTTGGTGTTCTACAAAAAAAAATGGCAAATCATTGAACATCCAGCACGTTCGGCTACACCAAAGCAGTTACGAAACATTATGTACGCTTGTATCATCCTTCATAACATGATCATTGAAGACGAAGGTAGAGCGATATGCGAGTACGACGAAAACGCGTCTACTGGAAATTCTGTTCCAGTTAGTGGGGAACAACAAGATTTGAACATGTTCGCTCTACGTAACGAGTATACACATCATAACCTTCAAGCGGACTTGGTGGAGTACATTTGGAACAACGCTCAAAACGAACCCGACGACATGGAAGACAAAGACTAGTATCTTATTTTAATATATTAGGATTTTTTTATGTTTATGTTTTTTTTTAAGTTTATGTAATATTTTTTAATATTAATGAAAATATTGTGTTAGTTTATTTGTTAAATGTTAAAAAAAAAGTAGAAGATTAAAAAAAAAACATAAAAGTGGTGGGGAGGACTATGACTAGGACCATCCTCCATACCCTCTACTTTTAGAGGATGAAGCATCCTTGGGAGGACTATAACGTGACGCCTACGTGGCGGATCATCCTCCCTTGGATGACCATCATCATACCCTCTAGCCTTAAAAGATAAAAAAAATGATTAAAGTAGCGGTGAATGTAATAAAAGTATATTTTAAAGAAAAGCAATTATGAATTGGGCCCACAACTAATCAGCGCCACGTCAGGTTAAGAGGTAAGTTTTTACGTAAATTAAACTTGTTTAATTCAGCACCTAATTGATAGTTACGATATTATCTTGGTCCAAAAAATCGTTAGGTTCACCATCGTAATTACATCCAACCTCAAGCCCTTATTCACTACCCCACCCACACCCACAGACACTGCAAAAACCTCCATATATATTCATTCTTCAATGTATACGTATAATCGCCACTTTTCAAATCAAATCGAGAAGAAGAAGAACACATCAAATCGAGAATCTCGGAGGTATATTCAGGAATCTGTAGGTTATTCAATCTTGTAACTATGTGATTTCTGGTTCTGTATCTTGCATTTTGTTTCCTGCATGTTTTGATCCGTGATGATGTTATTCGGATATTCTGTTCGGATTTGGAGCTATGATTGTTTATGAGTTGTTTGATTATATGCGTCTGAGGCAATGTTCGTTTATGCATGTTTTTATTCCGTTTCATATCGTTAATAATGTAATTATTGTTGAAGATATCTGATGATCGTCAAGGCGTTTTAAGTTTTTATGACCTGCAAAAGAAATTGATTCACTTGTTTCATTCTTGTTTTTTTTTTTTTTTCGATCTGTAGGTTTTAGTTGTTATGATGAAAAATGCATCAACTGTAGGCTTTGTATGTGTGTGTTTTCATATGTAAACTACATTGGTAGATACAGATCTCAGTGGGATCCTTAATTGTGGGTTTCAACTGCCTGCATCGTAACTATATCGAAGAGCAATTGGAACTTGATGGTTATGTAGATTAACTGAACATTCCGGCCTTTTATCGTTGAAAAACACATTGACTTTCGAATGGCCCTGCATACTCTTTGCCAATGTAATGGAGTTATCCACAGCAGAATTGATCTTTGAATGTAGCATTATGAAAAAAAGTTAAAAATTAAATTTCTAGATTAGTATGTCAAAATGAAGATAAATACTAAATGATCTTCGTAGCAATAAGAAGTATGGGCCTAAGGATGGTGGAATGTTAAGCGCCCTTACTATGTCAATTGAACCAAGAAACAATAATGAAGAAACATATATCATTGCTGATAATAATAATTGTTGTTGTTATAATTAGTGTTAGTATATAACTTGGATATACTATCAAGCCGGGGGTCTCACTGGAAGCAGCCTCTCTATTCCTACGGGTAGAGGTAAGGCTGTCTATATCTTACCCTCCTCGGACCCTACCTTAGCTTTGCTATTGGTGGGATTTGCCGAGTATGATGATGATGATGATATAACCTGGATATATGATTGCTCGTCTTTACGCTGCAGGTTTTTATTGTAGATGGGGTCTACACCAGTAGAGTATTTAATAGAGTCTTCAACAAGGGCACATTTTTCTGGGTTCCGCATGGATGGGATGCAGGCAACCAATTCGAAAGTGGGGCAGACAACAACTTCAGTGAATGAGAATGTGCATAAGCAGCCTTTTATCATTGGTATGTATTGCAGCAAGAATACCACTTGATTACTTGTATGGTTTCGGCGTGTTATTATATTGCTAGTATAGTAAGCTCATGTTCGATATGATTTATATACCTTAAAAGTTATAGTTTTAAGCAACAGTTGTGTATGTTGTCAGCACCTTCACCAACCTTATCATGAGAATCGGTTAGATTGCTTCAAAATGATTCCAGAAGGAACATATTTATATTTGCAAGCTTTCATTAGCTATATTACTAGATGATGTTCGAATTTTATTTCCAAATATCGAAAGAGTGGCCTAAAACTTTTCAGATAGTGAACGTGTGATAAATAAACACTTTTCTTTTTAGTTCTGCTGACTTAAGTTACTCCTTTTGTCATATAAAACGCAGGAGTCTGTTCACTATATGCATAGTCTGTTCTTTGAAAGGCTTAAGATTGTCATGTATGTTATGATAATTGTGATTAAATCTTTCTGTTGTTAAATAAATGACCAACAACCAGGGGTTGCTGGAGGTGCAGCTTCGGGAAAAACAACAGTTTGTGATATGATTATTGAGCAGCTTCATGATCAGCGTGTTGTACTTGTGAACCAGGTATATTTTTTCTCTGCTGATTATATTAGAATAAATGTAGAGTATGTGAAAGGTATAATATCATCATTTTTCTTGATGCATTTTTTTGTAACCTGCTAATCAACTATTGGTCTATTTATATAGCTAGTACTACTATAATCTGATCACACAAAAGTAATAGACATCTTTGGGTGTTTGTAGGACTCCTTCTATCATATTTTGACTGCTGAAGAACTTACTAGAGTTCATGAATACAACTTCGATCATCCTGGCGAGTGTTTATTTTTTTTGTTTTGCTTCAAATGGCTCTTTTCTTTATGATTTACCAGCTTGTGTTTCCATGCTTCTTATGGTACTTCCCTATCTGCTTTTCCAGATGCTTTTGATAATGAGAAATTATTATCAGTCGTGGAGATGTTGAAGCATGGAAAAGCAGTGGATATCCCAAAATATGACTTCAGGAGTTACAAAAACATAGTCTCTCGAAGGGTTAGTTCTTATAACATAGCTGGGAAATGTCTAAAAGTTTGGCCCATAATGTAAAAGTTTATCTTTGTTGCCTTTTCAAACAGTGGCAGACCCATGAATTATTTTATGGGGGTGCGAACGAGGGGTTTAACCAAATTTTCAAGGGGTGCGATCGGGATTTTGCCCTATAAAATATACTTGTTTTTCAAGGGGTGCGCCCGCCCACCCAACCCTCTACCTAGGTCCGCCACTGTTTTCAAAGTGCATGGATCAGTTGTTTTTTTTCCGGCTCATTTTGACTTGTCAAACCGTTTATCTTGATTTTTAATCTTTGTTCTGTTTAGTAGCATGAATTACAAACTAATTAGACTCATGTAACCATTATACATGCTCATGTAACCGTTTATCTTGATTTTTCATGTAACCAGTTTGTTGCCCACTGATGGTATTAGAACTCGTAGGATAACACACAAAAATAAACAGATGAGAACTGATTGCACTGGAAACTCAATTGATTGTTATTGCTTGAAGTGAATACATATTACGAAATCAAGAAAGGCTTATATAGCCAACAATACAACGTAAACCAAATAACTCGGTCTAGCTAACAAACTAGACTTATTAAAAAAAAACTCAAACAAACCCTACCGGATAACTCTAAGATCCACGCGCATAAAACTTAAATGATAAACTGATTAAATGAGGGTCACGTGACTGGGAGTATGGATCGGCTTCAAGTACCCACAATGCATCAAAGTAGAAGACCTGCTGGTGTCTATCTTTGTTCTTCGTTTCTTGTTTTTACTAGTAATGCAGCAGGAAGTACCATTAATTTATTCTTCTGTTTAAAAATAATATTCTCCCCCATTGTTTGTGGTGAATTATAGTATAGTTAAGAACTCAATATAAATCAATTGATATGAAATATATGGCAGGTGAATCCTTCAGATGTCATAATCTTGGAAGGCATACTAATTTTTCACGATCCTCGTGTACGTGAAATGATGAACATGAAGATCTTTGTTGATACAGGTTCTTTACACTCCTTACATAACATTAATCATTAAAAGATTCCTTTCTGTTCATCCATATTATCTATAACTCTGTGGTTCTTTTCCAGTGTCCAATGAAAAATCATTTTGTCATCTATCAGTATTTACATTCATATTACGGTGCAGATGCTGATGTGCGTCTGGCAAGGAGAATAAGGCGTGACACAGGCGAAAAGGGACGAGATATCAGTATGGTACTTGATCAGGTTAGTTGTTAAAAGATGAAAATATAGGTTATATACATTTTTAAGGTTTGTAAAACTATTATGGGATTGGTTTTGCCTATTGGATGCTTTTTTAATCGCAGTATTATCTTCTTTTGCTCATTTAATTTATTTACTTACGGGCTTAGCTTAACTTATATGCAGTATTCCAAGTTCGTAAAACCTGCTTTTGATGACTTCATACTTCCAACAAAGAAGTATGCTGACATCATCATACCTCGTGGAGGAGACAATCATGTGGCGATCGACTTAATTGTCCAACATATTCGGACGAAGCTAGGTCAACATGATCTTTGTAAAATATATCCTAATTTATACGTCATTCACTCTACTTTTCAGGTACCACATTTTAAGTTCCATGATTCATAATTAAAATTTTGATGCATTTTATTCTATTTGGGTATTCTTTTGTTATATGGTTTCCTCATTGTTAGTTGTTTGTTCTCATGCAGATACGTGGCATGCATACACTTATACGTGATGCTCAAACAACAAAACATGATTTTGTCTTTTACGCAGACCGATTAATCCGGTTGGTGAGTTCTTGTTTCTAGGGTGGAATTGGGAAATGTCATTTTCATTTATTTTAATATTTGCATAATTCTCATTTGGTTTAATTAGGTCGTTGAGCATGGTTTGGGACATCTACCATTTACCGAAAAGCAGGTGGTAACTCCAACCGGTAAGCTTCTACATTCATTAATCTTACTATGCATGCATGTGCTATCAAGTCTAATCATTTCTCTTCATTATATTTTCGGGTTGTGAACAGAATCAGTATACACAGGAGTAGATTTTTGTAAAAGATTATGTGGTGTTTCCATTATCCGGAGGTATCTAAACTCAAAAACAGTTTTTATTTCTACTTGTCGGTTCTGATATTTATATTTTTGGGAAAATATTTTATTTTGGGTTTTTTTTTTCCGTTTGGTCGAAGTTGTTGACTTGTCAATCTGTTTGCAGTGGTGAGAGTATGGAAAATGCATTGCGAGCATGTTGTAAGGGTATAAAGATCGGAAAGATTCTTATTCATAGAGAAGGTGATAACGGGCAACAGGTTTGCGCCTAATATTCTTATCAAGTAAATTTTGTTTGCATTTCACCCAAGTTGTACGCATTAAAACCAGTGGCGGACCCAGGATTTTTCTACTGGGGGTGCGAAATTTTTTTAAAGATTTTAGACCCCTATCTATATAAAAAAATCGGTTCATAGCGGGTCGGATCGGGTCGGGTCATGTAAAACAAGTAAAAACAAACAAACAAAGTTTAATGGTGGGTCGAATCAGATCGGGTCGGGTCCATTTCAATTCTCAAACAATCAAACTCTAGTTCCTAACTTCCTATCACATTAACAAACAAAAAAACATCAAAGTTCAAACCATCCCTACTTTTATTTCTCTTAATCATTCAATAAAAGAACAAAAAAACTTATCTATAATATACCTTGGTCTTTAATTAGAATAATCCGGCGAAAAAAAAATGGTTCAACCCCTTTCCTCTTGAGAAATCGCGGCATAACTTTCCTACTCATTGTTCATTCCTAATCCTATCACATACAAAATAAACAAGGATATTCAAGTGTTCAACCATAGCCCATGTTCCGTAATTTTCAATTTAAAATTTTGAATTTCAAGCCCTAGTAATTATTATTTGCCAACCAACAATCATATAATTAACAAACATGTTTGCCAAGTGAGGCAGAGGGAGGGCGGGAGTCGCTGGCAAGTGGCAGCGATTTGGGTTTTTTTTTTAAATACGTGGACTGATTTGTTTAACAAAACTAGTAGTTGGGTTGGACTTGAATGGGTATTAAGTTATTGGGCTTGATGGATTGAATTTAAGTTTTATTAAAGGGGTTAGTAGGCTAACTTGTTTACATAATTTGATCGGGTTTCAATCCCTGAATTTTTTTACATAAATTCCTAACATTTTTTTCTAAGGGGTGCGGTCGGAATTTTTCAAGGGGTGCGGACGAAAATTTCCAAGGGGTGCGGTCTGGATTTTTCGCAAAAAATACCACTAAAATATTTTTTTTCAAGGGGTGCGGCCGCCCACCCACCCCATAACTTGGGTCCGCCCCTGATTAAAACAAGGTTGAACTATTATGCAGTTAATATATGAAAAACTGCCACAAGACATATCCGACAGGCATGTTTTGTTGTTGGATCCTATACTTGGAACAGGTTAGTTTTTTAGATTTCTCACAAGTAACTTTTTTCGAACATGTTACAAGTAACTTCTTTTAGAATATGTGTTTGTGCTGATAATTGCAACTGATTTGTTCAGGCAATTCAGCGGTTCAGGCTATTTCTTTGCTTCTAAAGAAAGGGGTACCAGAGGCCAATATCATATTCCTGAATCTTATCTCTGTAAGTCCGAAATCCGTTATCAATTGACAACATTTTGACCAAATAAGTCAAACGCTAATTTTGAACAAATTGTGGGGGCATAAACAGGCACCGCAAGGAGTGCATGTAGTGTGCAGACGGTTTCCAAGAATAAAGATAGTGACATCAGAGATAGAAACAGGGTTGAATAAGGAGTTTCGTGTGCTTCCAGGGATGGGAGAGTTTGGCGACCGATATTTTGGGACAGACGATGAATGAAGATGTCCGAACTCCAGCCCGAGTCCTTTTGGGATCATAGAAAGATGGTTGTTTGTGAATTTTATGTTTCGGTTCGGGTTTGAGATGGTTTTGGGTTCCGCTGAGACTTGTTCCTTGTGTTTTATTATGGACTTGGTTGAGTTGGACTGATATACACATTATACATGGCATTCTAACAGGCTATATGATCATTAACTTATGCTCATGGGTGACAATTCATATTTGCAATATGTTATCTCACTAGAGCCCAGCACTACTTGCCACTATAAAGAACAGTCAAAGATGTTTATATATGTGTATAAACATAACATGCAATGATGCAAACATATATATTGCTATCATAAAATTTTCCAAAACAACAAAATATTATATATCTTTTGTTACTATTTAATCTATAAAAAAATTCTACTTTTCTTGCACAATCTGTAAATTACATTTTTCACCATTTATGTTTTTACCAACTTGCAAGTTTCGTTCTTAAACTATGTAAATTACATAAAACATTCTTTATTACAAGTGTGCTTTACACTAACTGGTGTTAAAAAATGAAGTTAATGTTTTACAAAATAACCATTTAACACTAAAAGAATTGTGTAATTATCACTTTTTTTTCTTATTTAATTCTTTTTCTTCAATTCTTTTTATCACTTTTACTCTATAAGAGTCTAATTAAATAACAATATTTTAATATTGGATATATTTCAAAAATAAGAGATACAATGAAATAAGAACGAAAAAATATGAATAAAAGTGTAATTATATTTATTTCATAAATAATTATTTTTTAAAACCTGAACCTAAATAACGAAAACTGTAATTTTTCATTAATTATTTGTGATATTTTTTCTGTAAAGATATTGTCGTGTATTTTTTTTTATAATCTTTATTTCAAAAATATTATTTTTCTCTATTTTCTGCAAAATATTATTAATTATTATCACACGTGGGACGTACTGTCTTCTAGATAAAGTGATAAACCAACGACGGTTCCCCCCACCTCATATCCTCCTCACCGTCGCTATCGCCGTGGCTGTTCCGTCGCCATGTCTCTCTGCTCATCTTACCGTCGAATCTCCACCCATTTCCTCCCACTCCCACCTTCAATCTTCAAACCCCTAAACCCTAAACCCCCCCCTTCATCTTTCCCCATTTCACCCAAACCCCATCTCTCCAATTCTTTCACCGTCCGATCAACCCCCACCACCAAACCCTCTTCCCCTGACCCCAATCTTGATCACTCAAATAACAAAAATCTCATCTTTGAACAACTCCCACAAAACCTTCAACAAATCATCAAACTTTTCCAATCCGTACAAGACCCAAAAGCCAAATACGAACAACTCTTATTCTACGGCAAAAACCTCAAACCCCTCGAACCCCATTTCAAAACAGACGAAAACAAAGTCAAAGGTTGTGTATCTCAGGTCTGGTTAAGGGCTTATTTTGATGATTTGGATAAGAAAGTTGTCATCTTTGAAGCTGATTCTGATGCTTTGATTACCAAAGGGTTAGCTGCTTTACTTGTTCAGGGTCTTTCAGGTTGTTCTGTTGAAGAAATTGTTAAGATTTCCCCTGAGTTTATTGTGTTGTTGGGTTTGCAACAGAGTTTGTCTCCTTCTAGAAACAATGGGTTCTTGAATATGTTTCAGTTGATGCAGAAAAAGGCCTTGATTTTGTTTGTTGAAGCTGAGAAAGGGAGTGTTTCAAGAACCGAAAATTTTGAGAGCCCGAAAGCAGATAGCGATTCGGGTTCAAGAACTTCTGATTTTGAATTAAGTAACAGTTCTTCAACTGTTGATGTTTCCAGTTCAGATGGTTTAGTTTTAGGAAGCAGGGGGCAGAGGATTAGGGAGATTTTGAATAAGGAGTTGCAGCCTGTTGAGTTGGAGTTAGAGGATGTTTCGTATCAGCATGCGGGTCATGCGGGTGTTAAGGGGAGTAATGGGGAAACACATTTTAATTTGAGAGTGGTTTCGAAGGAGTTTGAAGGGAAGAGTATGGTTAAGAGACATAGGCTTGTTTATTCGCTTTTAGCTAATGAGTTGCAGAGTGGATTGCACGCGTTGTCCATCGAAGCTAAGACGCCTGCTGAAGTTGGTCGTTAGGAAATGATGGTATACCTTTTGAGTTATATACTGTCTTGTTTTAGTTAATGTTATATTTACTTTACCATTGATCCTTGAATATACTGCATGATTTTTATTGCTTTATTCAATATTAAATATTGCATAATGTTACACATGTAGATGGCCACTATGACCTTAATTTGATTGTAAGAAACTGTTGTCAGTGTGTTCACTTCTTATGATACGCTCAATCTTCATTTTATGATTGTAGTATGGACGCACAGCCGATTTAGGGGAATCTTATACTACATATTCCTGTGTTTGATTTTTCGATTTCTGTGATTTATATCGTGTGTGATCATCAATCCTAGTGCTTATGGGTCTTTTTTCCAATGATAGAAAGTCGAAATATAAAAGTTCATCAGGATAGAGTTTAAAGTTTAGGATGCAAAGCTTGAAGTCTGAATGCAAAACCATTTATCTGGCCTTTTCCCTGTTAGATCTCGGGTAGTAGACAAAGAGCGGAAGCGAATTAAAGAGAAGATGATCTTAGAGGAAAATCGATATAATATTCAATAGTCAGAAACATTACATCAAACACTTGTTTTATGAGGTAGGTCTTATTCTGGCAAGTCGTGCGAAAATTGGAAAACTAAAACTGTCTGTCAAAATACAAAACTGACTTCTTAAATAGACAAGTGAATTACTCAAATCTAATATTCATGCGATTTTACATGTATATTTAAATTAACTGAAATTACAAAAATTGCGAAAGAGCCATCTTTATCGAATTTGGGCTCCAGATGATGGAATTCGTGTCCGACAGTCGGGACAAACCGCCTTTGGCGGTTTGCCACATGATCCGGCCTGTTGAAACCTTTTTCTTCGTTACTTATGGGCCTACTCCAAACGTAGCTCAAGTTATGTTCTTTCTGAGTTGGATCATCGATAGTTTTCCCTCCCTTCCTCATTTGAACGAAAATTCACCCGTTAGTTTTGATTTAAAAATTGCTTTAGAATCTTGCTTTATTTTATGCATCATTGTTTACCCTCTACAGTCCTGACACTGTTAGAAGAAGCATCCTGCAAGATTTATAATAAATTTCACAACTTTAAATTTTGTAACTTGTAGGTTTTCACACAAAAGTCAAAATATACATCTTCTGCAGCATGATAAGAAGATATATCTGCTTTATACTTTCATGTTCCCCAAGAATCTTGCTTTCGGTAAAAGATACCCAAGATCTCATTTTCATATCATTTCTTTAACGACCACATCATATCTTCAAACTTTTCACTTTTATGTTAGGTAGATTGTGTTGTCCTCACTTCTGATGTAACAGGAAACAAAAAACTCGGAGAAAATACTGCGTTATATACAGATTTTTGTAGGTATAGATAGTGCCCAATTGTCAATTATACACACGAGATACGGTTGAACTGAGTCGATTTAGATCTCAGTTCAACCTGTTGAAGAAAAGCAAAAAAATGAAAAGAGATGAATAACGATATAAATAACATTTCATCTCTTAGTTATGCAGCGTCTCGCCATGAGTAAACCAGACGGTGGACTGCTCATCTGCAACTCGCATCGACTATGCAACCAGTACGAGAAATGAATCAAACCGAAGCTTACTTGCACTTTAAAAGTCCCCTTCACACTGTACATAACTTTGTTGCTCAAAACCTGCCGTTTAAGCTCCATCGCGTGATTCGACGGCAGGGGCACTAGGCTCGATACGAAATGAAGTTTGACCACACCCGTCTCTCTTTGCCTTTGACTAAACGGTCTGATCGATTGATTCGCGATGACACTGTTGGCAAAACATAGTTCAACTGCAGCATACTCGAATCTCACGTTAAGTTTCCTGTTGGGGTTTGTGAAATTCGCGATAAAAGTGAAGTCTCCGTTGTAATTCCCAGGCGAATCGAAGTAAACGACGTTGAGACTCGCGTGGCTGGTGTCAAAGACAGGGTTTTTCGGTTTGACTACGAGGAATATGATCAAAGTTGTGATTCCAAACAAGATTATTAGTATGCTGAATATTAAACATATGATCGCGCAGCACCAAATGGCGGGATCTGTGTTTCGGTGGTTTCTTAGCCGGAGTCTGTCTCTTGTATTGGGAAACCTTTCGTAAAAATACTCAGGTGTTTGCGTTTGCATTGGCGTTTGCGTTGGTGTTTGTGTTTGTATCATCATGGTATGTCTAGATGATTTTACGGGCGTGACAGCATGAGCCAGCGGAGACGGGGTGGCGGTTCTGTAGTGTGGGTCAGGAGTAGAGTAGAGTGACGGCTGTTCTAGTGGTTGGTGTGGTGGTGTGAAGTGGCGAGGGTGCATCTTTAAGGAAGGAAAAACCACCAGATGAAGGAATGAAGGGGTGGAGTTTAAGAAGGTGGGATTAAAGTAAAGTGAAAAGTAGGCTCTTTGAGTGAGGTGGTGGGGACATGCTGAATTTGCATTTGCTAGATTGTATAACATCTTTATGAAAGTAGGACTCTGATTGGCATTTGGATTGGATGAATGGCTGTGATTGAATCAAGATGGTGATTCTTGGTGGTTAAGAAATTGGTATGGAGCAAAAAGTGACAAGCAAATTATTGGGAGACTTGTTATAAGGTACATAAAAGGTGTTTCCTATGATGATTGTGAAACTCTGGAAGGGACAAAGATCCAAACCATATATTGTAATGGGTTAGGTTGAGTAACATATTGACAATTGACACATACAAAAGATGTGTTCGAGACTCGATCACAAATAACCTTCCGCGTCCGTGAAAGGTTCTAATGTCTTGCAAAACTTAGGGTGGACGGTATGGGTTGATTGAGTGGGTTCGGTGATTGATTTCACCGATCGGTGAACCATCCCTAGTAGTTGATTGAGTATGATTGAGTGAGGGGTTTCGGTGTATACTCACCGAATGTTTGAGTATGATTGATTGAGTTTAATGGTGGGTCCCAATCCTTTTTAACCAATCACAATTTTTTTTTTAATTTTTTACCACTCTCAAGGTGTTTGAACCATACCTAGTGATTGAGTGCAAAATGGGGAGTGGAATGGGGACTTGACATGACATAATATTATTGGCTAGAGAATAACTCAAACACCCTAAAGTGATTGAACCATACCCTCCACCCTTAATCAATTCAGTTCAAAGTGATCAAACATGAACTTAAATCAGCATTCATTATCATTCACGTTTTGTCACACTCAAATGTCATATAAATTCGTGAAAATAACGTTAAAAAAGGGGGATGGTTAATCATGCATCATGTGGTGGCATTGATAGAAAACTAATTGGCATTTGTCTTAATTGCCGAGTGTTATGTGCCTTAT
This sequence comes from Helianthus tuberosus, assembly GCA_030545235.1. Lineage (NCBI taxonomy): Eukaryota > Viridiplantae > Streptophyta > Magnoliopsida > Asterales > Asteraceae > Helianthus > Helianthus tuberosus. The sequence continues at coordinate 52,985,816 of CM060364.1, forward strand.
GTCTAAGGCTTGATACAAAACTACCATCAAGCCGGGGTCTCACTGGAAGCAGCCTCTCTATTTCTACGGGGTAGAGGTAAGGGTGTCTATATATTCTCAAGATGTATGCTCACGTAACTAATTACTCATGTGAGCTTCTCAAGATGTATGCTCACATAAACTACCCATGTGATTCATAGTCTCAAATGAGACTTATGATCACATATTTAAGCCAAATAATATGCGTATATATCTACTCACCTGAGAATCGTGCAATTCTTGATTTTCCTCATTGGATACGTTCCTACTTAGGTTATGTATCACTCACCTTAGGATCGTGCTTTTTCTTCATTGACTCGTTGACTTCCTTAAGTTAAACACACTTTATGTCAAATTGTCAATATCTGATTTTTTATTGACATACAATTTAGTTTCACCATATACATGTCACGTAAACACTCTTAAACATATGGATATCCATACAAGACATTAGGCTATGGGGTGTGGATGGAGCCCCATGGGGCTTTATAGGTGCCACATAGGATCCACGTCAGCGCCATGTCAGCGTTAGGGCTTTATCATGCCCCCCTTTAATTTGGAGGGTGTGGATGGAGCCCCGTGTCATGATTACCTAATTATTTTTTTATTTAAATATTTTAAAAAAAACACTACATAATTTCATTAAAAAAATAAAAAAACACTAGATAATTTAATTTAAAAAATAAAAACACTACATACTTTCATTAAAAAAAATAAAAAACACTACATAATTTCATTTAAAAAAAAAACACTACATAACTTCATTTAAAAAATAAAACCACTAGTCGTCGTCTGTGTCGAGTCCTCCTTGTTCACGATAAAACCATAGGTGCTCTGTCAGATCGGCTCGAAGGTTTTGGTGTGTGTGCCTAGCCCGTATCATTGCTCGGATATCTTCTTTCTCCGCGTATGTTAGTATTGGGTTCATCGGTTGGATACTTTCATCATAGCTTTCTCCACAAAATGCTCTACCAGAGTCCTCCAATATCATGTTATGCAAAATGATACACGTATACATAACGTTTCTCATTTTACTTTTTTCAAGTATCCTCGAAGGCTGGGAGATGATAGACCATCTTTTCTTTAACACACCGAAAGCCCGCTCAATATCTTTTCTTGCTGACTCTTGTTTCTTCTTGAAATACATTCTTTTTTCGTCATCTGGACATGAAAGAGTTTTCACCAACGTCGCCCACTCCGGATAAATACCATCTGTGAGATAGTACCCATACTTATACTCCACGTTGTTTGCATAGAATGAAGTATCTGGTGCAACATCGTCTATGACATCGTCGAATAGATTTGAGGACATTAAAACTGTAATGTCATTGTTCGTACCAGCCATGCTGAAGTACGCATGCCAAATCCATAAATCTTGAGAAGCGACCGCTTGTAATACTACCGTTGGACCATCGTGGTCACCACGATGATGTTGCCCTTTCCAAGCGGTTGGGCATGCTGCCCATTCCCAGTGCATGCAATCAAGACTTCCCAACATTCCAGGAAACCCATGTAAGCGCTGATGGGCCTCGTATAGAATTGGAACGTCGGCTGCGGTTGGCATCCTCAAATATCGTCTCCCGTACAGAGAGATTACACCTGATAAATTATTGCTAATTTAAAAATAATAACGACGTAAAATAATAATAAATACTAGTGTTAATAAAAGTTACCTTCACAAAAATTTTCAAGAGACTCACGACACATTCTTGACGACATCCTTATATACTCATCCCACGCATCACTCGATGTGCCGTAGGCTAGTTGCCTAATTGCTGCCGTACACTTTTGTAGTCCAGAGAAACCAACCTTGCCAGTTGCATTTACCCTTTGCGTGAAAAAAAGGGGATTCACCCGCAAGATCATTGGAAATTTTAACGAATAGTCGTCGGCTCATACGAAACCTACGCTTAAACTGATCATCATTGTACACGGGAGTTTCACAAAAATAATCTTGCACTAGACGTTCATGAGCAGCTAACCGATTTCGTTCAATAGGCGGTTGTCTGGTACGCGATGCAGAGGATTCGGCTTCTTGCAAATAATTAATCATCTCCTGCGCCATGACGATAACCATATCATCAAGAACACCGTCGGATGACGAGCTCGAAGAAGACATTTTTAAAATTGTGATTGGTGTGTGTTTAAGTTGTGATTGGAGTGTTTTTTGGTTGTGATTGATGAGTTTTTTAGTTTAGAATAGGTTATATATATATAATAAAGATTAAGTTTATTTTTTTAATTTTCGACCGTTCCACAACGGTCATTTTGACCTTTTCAAAATTGTTCAACGCGTTGCCACTCGTTACCACGATGGCGGATGACCTATGGCGCCCCGGCTATGGCGCCGGGGGTGTGGGCGATGGCGGATGGGGCGCTATGGTGGTCCAGGTGGCCGAAGGGTGGCGCCCCACACCCTCCAGCCTTAGAACCAGTGGTGGAGCTTGACGAAAACTCTGTGAGGGCCGGACTCTCAAAATTCAAATCGCTAGGAGCCGAACACTTATAAATCCAATATTTTACACTAAAAAAAAAACTTTTTTCGGTAAAATTAACACCATGAGCGAAAAAACGGTAAGTAACCTCCACCCATGGTTAGAATCATTTACTAACATTTTAACACCAAAGTTTGATTAAATCTAATTTGCCCCTTTCCCATTGACTCGTTTGATAGTCATTTCACTAAGCCCACCCATAGTGGGTTTGTTATAGCGCATGAAATCGCCAAACCACGAGGGGAACACACCCCCCCTCTCGTGTTGACCTCGTAGACTCGTGCGTGTGGTTTGAACCACACGTTGAACGATGAGGAAATTTATAAATGTAGTCGTTGCTACCGGCTGTTAGGCTATATATTGTTTTTTTCTCTTTTCTATATTACACGATATAAATGCCACCACACTCTTCTCATTTTAACCCAACCAAACCTTATCAAATCCTTATCCCATACTATTTCAAACTACCAAAAAATGGATTATTATTCGTCTTCGTCTAGTAGTGAAGATAGCACTGTAACACCTCGTGTTTACGAAGTCAAAGTCAAACTCAAGATTGAAGTCGAAGGAAGACAAGATTGCTAATTGCGATTTGTCTCACCTTGCTCAATCCTTGTTTTGACTTCTTTGACTTGTAATTTAGTTTATTTTATTTTCGCTTTAGTTGTATTATGTGGAGTATCTATTAATAATCGCGTATTAATCGCTATTTATCGCATGTGTAATCGCTTAATCGCTATCGCAATCGCACTCGCAACTCGAATTATGCATTTTGGTTATCGTTATACGTGTGTGTGCCTTATGTGTTACTTGTGCATGTTTATTTATGTTATGTTGTGGTAATCAATCGAATCACAATCGAACTCAATCGCAATCGAAATCGAAATATGATAATTAGTGGAGAAGGGATAGTGCAAGATATGAGTAGTTGGGATTAAAAGTACTTTGAACTAGGAAAACCTGTCGCATCGCAACGCTCGCAATTGCAATCGAAACAGCAAAAATCGTCGCACCGAACACTAGAACCAAGTGCCATCCGGCCGGATTGCCATCCGACCGAGATGACATCCGACCGGACAGTCATCCGGGCGAGATGCCATCCGACCGACCAACCATTTCCATTTTGGGAATCCTATAAATATCCCATGTCACTCTCATAGTTACCACTTTTGGCAACTGACGTCCGAACAGCCCGTACACCTTACCTTTTCTTCGATTTCTCCCAATTCCGGTAAGATCTCGTCCTAAATCTTGTACTTCCTTAGTCTACACGCACTCCTACACCTTTCTATCTTTTGAATCTTAACTTTTAACAGGGAAATCACTAGATTTGAGGTGTTCTAGGATGACGTCATCATGGTGTTCTTATGAACTTCATGTTTTGGCTTCAATCCACCAAGAACAACTTAGATCTAACCGATTTCCGCACAAGTAAACAAAGATCTTGCATAGATCTAAACACATTCATGGTGAAAAGGGATTGAAAGATGGTTTCTAACTTTCTTTCAACTCTTTTACACTCAATGCACTCAAAACCGATAGGATCGAACCTTGATCTAGTCTCCTACTCATTCTCAGTGTTGTGCTAGCTCAAGATCTGGATTCTACTCACGAGGCCACCGACTTCGGGTTAACCAAGAACAACCGCCTTGAACCGATTAACTGGTCGAACTAGCGTGATTCCTGTTTGATCGGGTCACTTGGGTCAAGTTGGGGTTCTGTTGGTTAACACGTTGTCAAAACGTCTCGATAAAACGACAAACAATCAAAACGGCCAAGTGAAAGACGAACGGAACAACCAGGACGGAGTGCTATCCGACCGGACTACTGTCCAAACGAATAGCCATCTGAGCGGCCGGCTGTCCGAACGGCCTACATCTTGGGTCCCACACCTAACCAATTTTATCTGAAGTCTGAGTGTTGAACGGGTTACTATCCGGTCGGACTACCATCCGACCGAATTACCCTTCGGATCATGAGATACTTGGACTTTAACACTTAAACAATTTTCAACATGTTCAACGCACCAAGGATGCCACCCGGTCGAACAACCGTCCGACCGAGTGACCACCCTGCTGTGAACTTGTTCTCACTGAAGTGCCCAACCGAAGGGGTTGCCGTCCGATCGGACGACCGTCCGACCGACCTGAAAGGTAGAGATACTTCAATGTTTTCAAAATGCTACAACGGAAACTTCAAAGGTCAAGCCATCATACACAAACACATCCTTCTCAAAGGAAGAAACAATCCACTCGAATAGTCATCTGACCGGACTACCGTCCGACCGGACTACCATCCGACCGGACTGCTGTCCGAGCCACTTACACCTTGCATCGTTTTACGCGTCGCTTATCGTATTACTATCGTTCTGATCAGGCTAATTCCGCTCTAAGCGCTCCCTTCAATCCATCAACCGCTGTGAGTATACTCGATCCCTTTTTGCTTTATGCACTTTTGGGTGTTACATACGTTACTTATACTAAATCACAACGAACACACTACGCAATACTTTAAACGCTAACCGTTACTGCATGTTATACGTGACTTAATGAATGCTTGTTTGTTATGTTTACACATGGAATGCTGTCTACCTGCCTTAGCAACGATAGTACTATAGTTTGGACTCAGCACCCGCTCACGCGGGGGTTGTTAAGGACAATTATTTGCATAGATTACAGTGGTGATCATGTATTACGAACTGCCTTGGGCAGTCAACCCGCAGTCATTGGTATCGATAGGTTCATGTCGATAACTAACATGCCTCATTTCACTCTGTGTACGTGCTGGTTATGCGTAACCCTTTCGAACTCTATATGCTAATATCAAACTTGTATGCTCACCTTTACACTATGTGTATTGACTTTTATTTTAACGTATGTGACAGGTGCTTAGGATGCTTATCTGCTAGGGAGTCGAGGCTAGAATATGGTCTTAGAGGCCAACAAATAGTTGTCTGTACAAATGAAATCTGAGTTGTCGGAACAGAACTATTTGCCTAGATTTTGTCTGTAATAATTTGTTTATCTTTTAAGACATGGTATGGGACATGTTACTTTATATTAATTGGTAATGATAATTGTTATGGGAACTTCTGGACAATCTGTTTCGCTCAGTGCCATAGCCCGATGTTTCCGCCATCGGTTGGGGTGTGACAACACGTCTTCGCATTCTTGCGAGAAATTGGAGGCTATTACAAGTCCTGTTCAACTGGTGGCAGAGTTCATGCAATACATTAGTCACCCTCCACGTCCGATTATTAGAAGACAACAAATTGAACGGGACCATGAGGCTGCGAACGAGTTGTTGATGCATGATTACTTTTGTGATAATCCCGTCTACGGTCCTCGCGACTTTAGGCGTCGTTTTAGAATGAGTAAACGTTTACTTTTACGCATTACAAACGATTTGGAAGCGAAGTATGATCACTTCAAACAAAGACCCAACGCAAGAGGAAATATAAGATTCGCGGCAATATAAAAATGTACTTCCGCTTTACGAGTGTTAACATACGGTACATCAACCGACATGTGGGACGAGTATCTTAAGATGGTGGATAAAACCTCAAGAGACGCTTTAGCAAATTTTGTCGAAGGTAACGGTTATCTTTTATATATTATGTATTTTTTTCTTATATTGTATATATATTTTTTCTATTTACATGAATTTCCAACTTATTTTTTTACTAACGATGTGATTGAACTATATGGTAAACGGTATTTGTGAAAGCTGATATGGAAAGTTTTACAACGTATATATGATGTGCATGGGGACCAACACGGTTTACCCAGTATGATTGGTGCCATTGACTACATGCACTGGGGTTGGAAAATTGTCCAACGGCTTGGAGAGGTGCACATACTCGAGGTAACCGGAAAGGACCAACGCACATCCTACATATGTTGCGTCGTATGATCTATGGATCTGGTATGTTATTTTTGGTGTCCCTGCCTCCCTGGATCAAACAATGACATCAACGTTTTTGAGCAGTCGCCTATAGTTGAGGATCACGTAGCAGGCAAGGTAACCGTCTCTGCTTTTTGGGCTAACGGAAATGAATACCCACACGGGTATTTTCTAACCGATGGTATGCATCCAGAATACACGCTTATTCTAAAGACCTTTAGAGACCCTATCGACGACAGAAAAGCTCATTTAAAAAAGGTTCAAGAATCAGCCAGAAAAAGGGTATTCGGTGTTTTACAACAATGTTGGCATTTTGTGAGAAACCCTTGTCGACTGTGGCACAAGGATAAGGTTAGAAATGCTATGTATTGTTGCCTCTAATTTTACACAATATGATTCTTGAGTACGAGGGAAACGCGATTTGCCAAGATTATGATCCGCAACTGGTAGAAGCCGAACAAGCTAGCGTACCTATGGAACAAAGGTTGGACAATTCCGCTTGGATGCGAAGCTCTCAAGTACACCAAGCTCTAGTGGCGGATTTGGTACAACACGCTTGGATGAGACAACGAGACGACGAAGAAAACGAAGATGATTAATTTTATGTACTTTTTTCTATGTTTTTCTGAATTGCTTTTTTTTCCTTTTAATGTAATCCCCTTTTTTGGTTATGTGTGTTTTATTTAATATTGAATAATTATAAAAAAAATGAAAAAAACAAAAGTTAATCAAGCATTAGGTAATTAATAACTAATCATTTAAGAGATGGGTGAACCACTACACCTTTTTTGCATATGATTTGGCTAAGGTGATGTGGTAAACACATGACAAAAAAGTGCATGTGGTTTACCCTTCCACTACACATGGTCTAAGAATTCATCTTACATTATTCCCAACTATACCTAAATCATTTTAACCATTCATCTATATGATTGTAAACATTTGAGAACAATATATGTTGTTATAACATTGTCATTTGCGAAGTAAGTCAAGTGAATGTCTTTCAAGTTTTTCACCGTAACTCATAATCCAAGTTCTTAAAACATAAATTTTACTTCGACATCATACATAAGAATATTTTATCATCATTCCTTGATTATTTTGTCTTTGTCGTTTTCTCCTCTCCAAGAGCAGTCAACAACCAAATGGCCTTTGCCCTAGTGGTGTCCAAGAGTGTAAATGACGCCCCTGCCTAAGAGGTCGAAGATACAAGTCACATGTGTAAGATTAAATATTTATTTATTTATATTTAATCTAGTAGCCATCATTATCATTTATATAATATAGATCAAAATATATTAATAAACCTATTAATAATTAGTTGGTAATTGTTGATGGACCATATTACCCTTATTAACTAATTGGGTTTCCTCTTGGGTGTAAATATAAGGAGATTATTAGAGAGGTTAAAAGTTAGACACACAACCTAACAACATAACATCACAATTTCGTCCCTCTCTCTCCATAACCGAAACCTCCCTACTTTCGGTTCATCACCATCATCACTTTACACCCTAAGGAGGAACCAGATCAAACTGACAACTATGTCGAACTCCGTGGCTGCGTCTCTGACTGGATTCTCTACTGATGCAATCAAAGGTATGTTATTCATGTTTTCCATTATGTTTAAACAGAACTGATCAACATGTGGTATCAGAGCATATGTTGATAAATCAGTTCTGATTTTGTATCCATTATTCTGGGATCAAAAATCTGGAAAACGATTTTTTTAAAGCCTTATAAAATCTCGGCTGTTTTCGAGTCTTTGTTTGCGAAATCACTGTTTTCGGAAGAAGTTGGTTAATATATTGATTCGAAATCATAATGCGTAAAACTAATATTCGAAATCTGATAACAGAACTATTAAAAATCTAGATTTCGGAACCCAGAATTATGTTTTTATTTTTTAGGGTTCATCATAATGTTCTAAGAAAACTCGAAAAATTCCCTAAATTTTGGAATATAATTTGGATTAGTGGGTGTTTTTAATGATTTTGATCTTAATTTTATCTATTAAATTTTCGAAAACTGTTAATGGATTTTCAGTTATTATTTTCGAAATATTTGATAAGTTTAGATCAGCAACATAACAGGAAACATTATCTCACAATCCCTAAAAGTTCGAGTTTTCAGTCACTATCACAAAACAGTTGTTAACAGTGGATTCGAGACCATCAGACTACGACTCGAGACCACAAGGTCTCGACTCGAGACCACAAGGTCTCGACTCGAAATCATAAAGGTCATCAAACCATTACAACTCGAGACCAGAAGTTTACAACTCGAGACCAGAAGATTACGACTCGAGACCATCAGGTCTCGACTCGAGACTACAAGGTCTCGACTCGAAATCATAAGGACTCAAAACTTCACAACTCGAGACAACAGTCTCGACTCGAGACCACTGAGTTTTCGACTAAGGGCTTCAATCTTCTGACTCGAGACAACAGGTTGCGACTTGAGACCTCATAACTGACTCGAGATCTCATAACTCAGTCGAGACCTGACTCGAGACCGGGCGGGGGCATGCTGTCCCCCGCACCCCCCAGCGAACTCACCGCGGAGTTCGATCCGCGCTAACAGGTGGTTTGCTATTAAATACTTGGTTTTGTTAATACTTAGTTAATTAATAAGGATCAAATAATGTTTTACAAAACCAAACTAGCTTAACTTGAATGAGCTTCTGATGTATCATTTCTGGCCAAAGCTGATTTAATACATCTATTTATTGTTCAAGTATTATAAAAGCTATGTTGAGTATGCATTACACACGTGAAATGTCTTAATTCTGGCCAAAGCTGATTTAATTCATTTATGTTTAGCATGCTTGACAAGTGCATAACTAAAGTGATTGTCTCATTTCTGGCCAAAGCTGATTTGTCACGATTACTTTGCACACATACTTAAATGATTACACTTCTGGCCAAAGCTGATTTGTCTTTGTTTAAGTAGAATTTTACTAAGTCTATTATTTTGATGTTAGTAATAGACATATCACAATCTCTTCACATAATGATCCTTATATTAATGATCCTTAATTAATTTTATGATCATTTCGCCTGTGTTATTCTTAGTACCCAAAATTTTACTCACTATAATTTACTTCTACATATATCTCATCCACTCTAATTCTTAAACCTAAAATGTTTGCTTTATTTAAAGTTTCTATTAGAATTAGCTCTTAAATTAAATCCTTAATTATTTCTTAAGACACAATAATCCTATTGCTCTCTTCTGATAAAGATTATAAAGAAGAAAATTAGAGCATGATGATTAGGACAAATCGAACATGATGTCTCTTATGATAATCAAGAACTCTCTAACATAATGCTATCACTAAAGTTATTTCAGATTAAGTCTTTCCTAAGGCTAATCTCTTATATATGGAATAATAACTAGAACTCATAAGTTGCATGCCTTCTTTTATAATTCTAAACTATAAAGTTAAGTGGTATATGTGAATACATAATAATGTACAATACCATGCCCCATAAAGTTAAGGGCTTACGCATGGAAATAAGTACATTTTCCAGTACATTACATATTAAGATTTTCACTTGTACAATTTGATGCCTTATAAATCAACTATAACACTAAAAAATACCAAAGTATAATGAGTGTGTTGATAAGCAACATATGTACACAGAAATAAATGTTTGAAGCTGGAAAAATAAGTTGTTACTCACCTTACAACCACTTAAAACCTTAAAAAAGATTGTTCTAAGGTCCATAGACAAATTACAAGTGTTAATTCCACCTCTAAGGTTCTTCAACGGAAAATCTCACTGCATAATTATGTCATTAGACTAGACATAAGCAACGCGACTATCCATTATTCTAAAGCACAGTTGGATAAGTTAACTAGGTAGTCACTTACTAAAGATATTTTAGTCTGCTAATTTTAATATTCCAATTAACACATGATTAGTTGACTCTAGTTCCATAGGTTTCCTTACCAGCACTCGACAAATAACTAACATGACAGTTAGTGACAAAGTTAAATGTTAAGGCTATAAAAACCATAATAAGCAGTCTTCTAACAAAACGTTTTTCGATACCGTATATATATTCTGAGTATTAATCAGAATATAGTATCATAATTAAGCAATGTTATGAAGGTTGTGAGGTTTGCATAGTCAACATAAAGTCACACTTACCTTAAACTCTCATTTTATTTGTTCTAAATATCTGGATTGAAACATTATTAAGATAAAACTAGACGATACCTTACACTTTCACAACTTTTGTCATCATGCAAATGAAACATTTGACAAAAGGAAAATGAGACTTACAAATTTCATCCATTATAACCAAAATTCATGAGAAATCATGACATGGTTAATGAGGATGATTTCTTATCTAATCTCATTCTAAGTGATTTTAAATCATGACGTTATAGCCCTAAATATTACTTGGCTCAAGGAATAAGTATGGGTCCATCATAAGTCATTCATTGACATTCGTGGAACTTATTCCAAATGGAATATTCAGACATAATTCATTTATCATTTAAAGACTATCTACTTGTATCTAAATTTTGTCGTATATGGCCCACGGTCTTATAAGAAATCTATTCATATATGTACTTAATAAGATTTCTATTAGATATGTCCATAAGTTTCTTATGTTATTTGGACATTAAAGAAATCAAATAAATTCTAACGTATATGTGATGGGTTCCTACGTCATGTAGCTCATTGAAACTTCTCTTGTAGCATTCTAGAGATATTAAAGATCAGTGGGAGCATTAAGTGTCTTAATAACTTGCAATAGTTGCAAGAGGTGGGGGAGTGAAATTTTTACATTACCTCAATTTGCACCTCTTGTACAAGACACCGCTCCATCACGACAATGTTCTATAAAAACTTATCTCCTTATATCTAATGTTACTCTTACAAAAGTTTCATTGTTGCTTAATTGTGGGTACACTTAGATTTCTTACCTGAACTAACATAATCCTCAACAAGAGAAACTATAACGACTAATGTCATTAACTCGTTTCTCTATTAGAATTGGTTGGTCGTTACATATTGACCCTAAGCATGCTGAGTTCCTAAAGATTTCTAAGGTTAGTGGGAGCAGTCAAAGTCCTTATCATGATTTGCAAGGAATACAAGAGGCGGGGGGAAGAGTGTCATTAAATTTCACTCCAAATTTAACTCTGATTACACCTCTTGTACACCATACTGCACCAACTCTTACAAACTTAGAATCCTGAAAATGATAGCAACCTAATCAAGAGCTAATCCATAAAACTGAAACTTCTAACAAACTCAATAATCAACTCAGGAGGTCATCTAGGTTTAAAAACCTACTAACTTTGATGATTACATAACCTCCCTAATTTGGAGTTGAAATGGATTTTGGAAAAGTTTACTGATCCTATCTCTTCTAATTAAGCCATTAGTGTCAATCAATCTTCTGAATTGAATAAAATAGTTTTCTAGTAAAACTGATTTTATGTGTTCGCATAACGTTTGGGATTTGATTGAATTACCTAAGAGTGTTCATAACTAAACCAAATCCTGATATAAACGTTAAGACACAAAGAAGCATGATTGATTGTCAAAGGTTATACTCAGGAAAAGATATATCATTAAAGAATCTTTCTTACATATCTAACAAAAGATTTCTTTGAGGATCATCATTGTTCTAGTAGCTTATAATAGTTTAAAGCTACATTAGATGAACATTATAAACAATTTTTCATAACAAATGGCTGACACATTTACATGTTCATTAGATAACAACCTAAAGTTTCAAACTGAAGGTTAAAGAACACTTTATTTGTAAGCCAATAATATCCATGTATGGGTTAATGCAAACATCATAATGTGATGAAAAACTAACGTAATCATTTTCATCAAGAATCAAGTGGAATAATGTACCTACCTCAAGATGAGTGGGAGCAACTAAGATAAACTTGTCTATATAAGATGATATTCTTTTGACAAGTAAATGTTACATAAGTCAAAGCATTGTTAACACAAACTTTGATATAATAGATCTCAGAGATATCTCTTACATAATAGATATCATAACATGTTGAGATAGACCAAATGGGACATTACTTCCGTTCCATAAGTTTAACATTAAATTGGTCCTTACATATGTAACAAACAATATTGCTCCCCTTTAGAGGAGAATAGGATAAATGAGATTATTTCTTACGCTTCATTAATTAGAAGCCTTATGTAAGTTTAAGTCTATACTTGTTTAGATATTACTCACATTGCAACACACTAGAAATGTCTAGATTAATGTGAAGCATCTAATAGAGTATTACAATATCCTTAAAGGAAACGAGAGACTATAATTTTAAAGAAGAAGTGAGAATTAAAACTAGTTTATTACTCTAACTTTGAGATATTCAAAGATGACAAAATGTAATTTCGGGTATATCTTTATGTCAGCAGACAAAACCTATTTCATGGAGGAGTCATAATAAACTGATAACAACATAAGTTATAACGACATAATATATTGTTGATCACAAAGCAATAGTTACTAAATGTTGTTGGAAATTTATCAGTGGACTCATAAGTTTATTAACTCCATATAATTAATATTTTGAAGACTTATTGTGATAAAGTCAGCTACCATGTCTCCTTGAACAGTAACAGTTCGAGAGATGCTGCATTAAATTTCGATACACAATTAATTATTCGTTTATGAACGAATTGAGGAAACTAAATCTTTGTATCTAATGCATTCGTGATATGCTTAAGGATCCTATAACTAAAGGTCTCTTACCCATAAGTCTTATTAAGAGTGCTCATAAAAAGAGACGGGTTTTAATTGATGACCATGTACAACTGCATACCGTACTATGAATGACTAACTATTAATTAATTTTCCTCATCAGTTTGATTTTGTATGTCTCTTACATATGTTCTGCCGGTGTAATGACATATAGACAACTATAAATACAAATCAAACGTTAAAGGGCTTAGTTATTTTGATCATAACTGTTAGGTTTTAAATTAAGGCTATAGTATGACTAATGGGAGTCCTGAGTCGCATAATGATTCAACGGCTGTATTTCTCTGCTATAGTACTTGTTTAAGGCTAAAATGAGTATTAACTTCTGATCAGACTTATCTAATACTCATGATAAATGATTATTCGGCTAAGTGGGAGAATGTAAGATTAAATATTTATTTATTTATATTTAATCTAGTAGCCATCATTATCATTTATATAATATAGATCAAAATATATTAATAAACCTATTAATAATTAGTTGGTAATTGTTGATGGACCATATTACCCTTATTAACTAATTGGGTTTCCTCTTGGGTGTATATATAAGGAGATTATTAGAGAGGTTAAAAGTTAGACACACAACCTAACAACATAACATCACAATTTCGTCCCTCTCTCTCCATAACCGAAACCTCCCTACTTTCGGTTCATCACCATCATCACTTTACACCCTAAGGAGGAACCAGATCAAACTGACAACTATGTCGAACTCCGTGGCTGCGTCTCTGACTGGATTCTCTACTGATGCAATCAAAGGTATGTTATTCATGTTTTCCATTATGTTTAAACAGAACTGATCAACAACATGATGAACAATGATATAGAATTAGAGGTAAATTAGGCTGCAGTAAAAAAAAAGTCAACGCTCAAGACAACCAAGTGAGAACATAAGTTGCGTGTAATTTGAACGTACTTAGGTAGTTTATGAAGTTATAAGAAGAAATAATTATATTAGATAAATTATTTACACACCCACAATATATTTATATTTACTAAAAAAAACTAGCCATTTAGTTTTATAAAAAGCAAGTGGGAAATACAATAGGAAATTAGGAACAACAATTGTCACCAACCGGGCTTGGGTCAAAAGGTCTGTATATATATATATATATATATATATATATATATATATATATATATATATATATATATATAGGGTAAGGATATATAGAAAACCACTTTTAGCTAGAAAACCCAGAAAACTCTAAGCTCCCGACATTTTTTTTTTTGAAAAAAATAACATATGTAATATACATGTTTTTAAAACATTTGGGCCAAAAAAAACAAAAAAGCGCCGAGAGGATTTTAAAAAAAAAAAAAAACAAATTTCAGCATTTTTTGTGTAACACGTGTTACATTGCAAAGTTGCTGAAATTTGTTTATTTTTTAAAAAAAAAACCCTTCGGCGCTTTTTTGATTTTTTTGGCCCAAATGTCTTAAAAACATGTATATTACATGTGTTATTTTTTTCAAAAAAAAAAAATGTCGGGAGCTTAGAGTTTCCCGAGTTTTCTCAATAAAAGTGGTTTTCTCCGTATACTTACACTATATATATATATATATATATATATATATATAGGAATAAGTTAAAATGAGAACCACCTCGAGTTGTAAGAACCAGCGAGAACCACCCCTGCGGGGGGGCGTTGACCACGATTTTTTTTTACAACTAGATGTGTATATTTTAACACCCTACGTAAAGTTTGGGTTTAAACGGCGCGCCCGAGGGGGTAGTTTTTTACGCCCAAAGTTTGGTTAAAAAAAAGAAAAATTAAAAAAACCCAAACTTTGGGCGTAAAAAACTACCCCCTTGGGCGCGCCGTTTAAACCCAAACTTTACGTAGAGTGTTAAAATATACACATCTAGTTGTAAAAAAAAAATCGTGGTCAACGCCCCCCCGCGGGGGTGGTTCTCGCTGGTTCTTACAACTCGAGGTGGTTCTCATTTTAACCTTCCCCTATATATATATATATATATATAGGGAGCCGCTAGAATGAGAATCACCACGAGTTATGAGAACCGCGAGAACCAAGTGCCACGGAGGGGCGTTGACCACGATATTTTTTTTACAACTAGATCCGTATATTTTAACAACATTCGTAAAAAAAAAATTCAAACGGCGCGCCCGAGGGGGTAGTTTTTTACACCCAAAGTTTGTAAAAAAAACAAAAAAATAATAAAAACACCAAACTTTGGGTATATATATATATATATATTCTGGTTTCAGGCTTAGAAAAAGCCCACAAATGTGTTCCTTTTTATTATTAACACATTTAAATGGTGCTTACCTCTTTAATATATTTGTAATGTAATTTTTTTGTATTTTAATATTTGTTGTAATTAACAAAATATAGTGGTATGATACGAGTTGTATTTATAAGAGTTAAATGCCATTTTAGTCCTTGTTCAATTATAAAAAATGATCGAATTGCCCTTCTCGTTAATAGAAAAAATAGATGAAGTTAACCTAGTGTACTAAAATGGCAACGTTGAAACATTTTTGGACCCACAAACAAAAAATGAAACCTTTGGACTAAACAGACAAAATGACCCAAATCACATGAACTAAAGCATTTAACTCTATTTATAATATGTTTATTGAATCATTGTCCAGACAAAATAAGTTGTACCTTTTTAACTCAAATTTACAGTGATCAATATTAACTTCTATTAAGATAAACTTCCTCGTGTACGAGAGTGCACATGATATTTACACTTTTGATAATTATTATAGAGTAAACTGTAATTTTGGTCCCTGAGGTTTGATCACTTTTGTCTCTTTAGTCCAAATTTGAAACCTTTTACATCTGGGTCCCCGTGGTTAGGGCTGCAAACGAACCAAACGTTCGGCGAACAGTTCGTGAACTGTTCGGCGGGAAGTTCGTTTGTGTTCGTTTGTTTATTAAACAAACGAACACAAACAAGAAATTTCGTTCGTTTAGTTAAATGAATAAACATGAACAGAGGGCTCGTTCGTTTATTTATGTTCGTGAACGTTCGGTAACGTGTTCGTTTGTTATCGATAGTTCATTAGTTTTTTAGCTTTTATATTTTTTTAAATACTTCAAAATTACGACAAATAAAATATTTAATAAGTGTCAATGTATTATATATTTTGTTCATGAACGTTTGTTTGTGTTCGTTTGTGTTCTTTGTTAGTATTTGTGTTCATGAACATTAGTTTGTGCTCATTTGTGTTCATTATCGTTCGTTTTCATTTGTTGCCTAAAATTAACAAACAAACACAAACGAACATGAACAAGTTCATTTCCTTAACAAACAAACACGAACATAAAATCTTGTTCGGTAAGCGTTCATGAACAGTTCGTGAACACATATATTTCTTAACAAACGAACACGAACAAGGACTTGTTCGTGTTTGTTCGGTTCGTTTGCAGCCCTACCCGTGGTTTCACTTTTATTGCCATTTTGGTCCAAAAATCAAATCACCTTTTATTTGGCTATTAAAATCTGGTTATTTTGTCTTTTACTTCAGGGGCAAAATGGTTCATTTCAATTTATTATAACATATTTTAATTAAATTAATTATATTAAATATCATTTACCCTAATAATTAATAATGGTCACCATATATATCTTCCCCATAAGTTCATCATCCCCACATTATCCTATATATTAAAAAACAAACCTTGTGAATAGTATATGAGGGCATTATCGTAATTTTATTGTCTGTTCTAAATATATAAACACCAAAAACACGATCATCATCATTTTCTCATCTCTACAACCCACTTCATCTCAAAACCCTAACACCAAACCCACCATCACCGCTCCACCATCACATCTGTAAAGAAGTCCAGCATAAGTCTCTTCTTCTTTTGACAGCTCCTGCTACACGTGTTTCTCATCTCCTCCTTTCCCATAAACTCTGCTCACACTTTTTGTTTTGTGTATGCAACACAGAGAAGAAAGACCAAGAGAGAGCAACATATAACGGTGGAGAGAGAGAGAGAGAGGAGGGGGCGAAGAGAAGCGGCCGCGGCAGCGGCGGAGAAACGGTGGCGACGTTGAGGTTCCTCTCGAAATCTTTTTATATCTGCTTCCAATTTTTCAGCTAAACCTAGGGTTTTTGCTGCTTCTTTGATGGTTTCATCGATCCATCTCTAGGTATCTTTAATCCCCCAATTCCTATTAATTGTTACCTCATTCTAACATTGCAGAAACCAGAGAATTAGAGAGTGAACCAGAAGTGTGAGAGTGACGCAGCGTCGAGCCACCTGCGGAAACGACAGTGGCGGCTAGGGTTTCATTTGCCGTTTCAGGCGACATCAGCGGAACCAGATGGTGATGGCAGTTAGGGTATTACCACAGTGATGAGGATGATGTAATTCATTCGTTGTGCTTTTCCAATTATCAAGGTAAAACCCGTCTAACCCACCCCACCAATCTCATTAGTAGTTGCTGGTATTATTATTGTTGTTGTTTTAGTTTACTTTATTACACTTTCATGCGGTGATGATTTGTAAATGGTTGTTTCTTGCTTAATAATTTCTTTGCGAGATGGTGGTTGTTTGTTTGGCTGGGCTGTTAGCTGGCTGCTGGCTTTAGGCTTAAACTTTTGTTGGTCCTATACATATTTGCCCCTGATTTCAAACTGTTGTGTGGTTTTTTGTTGTGTAATATGGTTATTGTAGTATCCGTTGAGGATACATATCGATTTCGTTTTGTTTTGTTTTGATTTATCCAAATTAGAGTAGCATTCATGTATAATAATATAGCAATCAGACATTAGTAATGGCAACATTGGTTTGGATGGACAGTTGTGGCATAACATCTTGGTTTAACCTGTTAAAGTTAATTATTCTTGCTGAGTGTTTGTGATATTTAGTTTATTGAATACAAGAAGTTATGCTGTTAAGTTTCGTTTTTAAGATTGGATATTAAAGCTTATCATGCTTTTTAAAAGAAGCAAAAATAATCAACAAAACTTAAAACGGGAGAAGGATTAACATTATCTAGGTAGATGCTTTCATTTACGATTAATTGGGAACTCAAGTCACAGAGCGGATCAAGTAAAAATATTTGGCCAAAAAGTGTAGCGTTGACCTATAAAGCCTTAATAACACGCACTGCAATTTAATTGTTTAAAGCCTTAAAATTAAGACAAAAAGTGTTGTGTCCACACTCCACCTATAAAGCCTTAAAACTACTTGGCCTTAAAAAAAATTTATAAAGCCTCGGTATGTTAATATGTACTGGTCGAAGAATACTTTTATAGTAAACCTACTTTTTGTAAAAGGGTTCAATCAACGTTAAGTCTTAGAAGGGTTGCTAAAAATTTGCAAACACTACTCTTATTAACTAAGGTCATGATAGGATGGTAGATACAGTTAGTTCAGATCTACTAAGAAGCAAAAAGATTTTAATTTGTCAAATAGCATTTGATACTTATTTTTATTTGCTGCATACATACCCAATACTTATTGATTAAACTAAAGTTTCTGAATCCGTCACCGGTAAAATTAGTTTTTAAAAGTATTGATGATGATCTTCGATCAGTTTTTTGAAATTTATATGACTAATTATAGTTGACATGGACATGGGGAGCAGGACATATTGATATAGATGGAACAGAGTATCGATTAACCAGCTTCATTGGCACACAACTACCAATCATACCGTCAATGGCAGAAGGTACCATAGTGCAACCTTTTTGCAGTGGCTGACGGTACAAGTGATGATTTCTTGATGGCAGAAGGTACACACGTGCTAATTTCTGTATTAGTTTAGCATTGCCATTGTAGTCGATCTTTGTCGGTAGTGATCTTACTGAAATCTTTATCAGTAATCATGTTCCTGGCAAATAGCTCTATTTAACTACTATTGGTGAATCGTGTTAGTAATCATATTCATGAAGCGCGGCGCAACGCGCGCGCCGGAAAATACCTAGTATAATTAATAACTGAATGAAAACTAGTTATCTTTATGTTCAGGAACCAGAGGTTAGTCAACCGCTGGTGGTGGAGAACTCACCGGCATCGGAGCATGAGGAGTGCTCACCGGAGTCGTAGCAGGAGGCATTGGCGAAGCTTGCCCCCCCCCCCCAAATTTTCTGAAACCGGGGGGGGGGGGGAATGTATATACCTAAAAAATTTCTATACAAAAGTACTATTCATAACACTACGCATCGAAAAGTTCGGGGGGTCGGGCGCCCCCTCGGGCTATGCCTAAGTTGCGCCCCTAGCAGGAGGAACAGTCACAGGAGCCGTTGGAGGAGCTGCCACAGGAGCCGTCGGAGGAGATGACACCAGAGCTTTCACCGGAGCTACTGGAACAGCAGAAGGTAGCGCAGCAGGCGGCGTTGTTATTCGCTCGCTGCTCACCCGTCTTCAGTCACTCTGGTATGCCATTTGTCTCAATCGCTGTATTTATACATCAAATACTCGATACCGACCACAAATCTTGTGCAGTTAGGGTTCAATTTTCTCAGGGGTTTTGATTTCAACGTTTGATTTTGAAAACAAAACGATTCTCGATTGTATGAACGATCTGGGTGTGTATATGACAATTTTGAACAGGATGGGGGCTTTGAACAGGGAGGGTCGGAGGGGAAGTGGGTGCGAAGGGAGAGGGAGAGGGTGTCGGAGGACGGAGGGGGGGTGGTGGTGGGTGGTGGAGAAGCCGGAGAGGAAGGGGATTCCGAAAACGGCGATGGGGATTTTGGCTTTGAAGTGGATTGGGTTATGGGTTTGGCTTCGAGTTTTAGACATACTTTCATGGTGGTTGTTTTGGGAGGTGGTCGATCAGACGGTTGCTGGGGAGTTGATGAGGTTTAGGGATTAGGGTTTGGGTGTGGGGAGAAATAAAGAAGATGAACTGGGTAAAGGTTTTATAAGGGTAAATGATATTTAATATAATTAATTTAATTAATAATATGTTATAATAAATTGAAATGGACCATTTTGCCCCTGAAGTAAAAGATAAAATGTAACGCCCCAAACTCTTACTTACGTGTAGAGTATGTATGTGATGTATTCATAAAGATATGGATGTCATACAACTATGAGGTGCATGGGGTAATTTATGGAAGTGGTATGGAACAAGTTATCACCTGGGACAAATTTAAAGGATCAAAGTGCAAAATTGTGGGTGTAAATCTTGTTTTAAAACTGCATCTACGCAAAACTACTCATACTCATCATCGTGGTGAAGACGTGTTGTGTCCGGGATCGCCTCGAAGGCGAGGGGGGTTGGCTTTGGAAGCATGATCCAGACTCCTCTTCGGAAAGGCTGGAGTGGTGCTCTCTGATCTCGACGCTGGCTTCGGTGGCGCTGAGTTCGGTGTCCGATAAGTGGGTTTGGGCTGGAAATGGCTCGGATTCTTTCTCGTTAGCGGTGGTTAAGAAAGCCATTGAGTTGAAGGTGGATTTTAGTGATCGCTTTATGATGGATAGGTGCAAGTGGGTTCCGCTCAAATGCAACATCTTGGCGTGGAGAGCAGAGATGGACAGGATCCCGACGGTTGAGGCCTTGAATAGAAGGGGAGTTTTGCTATCGGAAGTTGATTGCAGTTATCGCGGGGCTGGTTCGGACATTTTTACGGGGTGTTCGTTGGCTTCGGGGCTATATTGAGTTGAAGGTGGATTTTAGTGATCGCTTTGTGATGGATAGGTGCAGGTGGGTTCCGCTCAAATGCAACATCTTGGCGTGGAGAGCGGAGATGGACAGGATCCCGACGGTTGAGGCCTTGAATAGAAGGGGAGTTTTGCTATCGGAAGTTGATTGAAGTTATTGCAGGGCTGGTTCGGACATTTTTACGGGGTGTTCGTTGGCTTTGGGGCTATGGGAGAAGATCACTTATTGGTGTCGGTGATGCAGGACGATATGCATATCTTTTATTTATTTAAAATTCAAATTTCCTATTTTATCTTTTTAATTGTTTAGTATAAATAGGGTATCTTGGGTTTATAGTTTTTCAGTTTTTGATTGATTTTTAATGATAAGAACTTTGTTCTTGAACCCTTTGGTTTGTTTTATCGTCTTTGATTAATCAAGTGATCTTGAGCCATTTGATTGCGTGAGAAACTGCATCAGGTGGTATCAGAGCTTTGGTTTTCAAATTTCTCAACGTGAAGGCAAATGTTTTCTTGTTCGAAGAGTCGCCGACCGAGGCATCGAAAAGAACATTGGTGATTCACGTGTTCATGGAGATCGATTAAACTGTGATAGTAGATCCGCCGACCGAGGCAACGAGATCAGAAACCGTGATCCACGTGATATCATTAAGATCAAAAGACTCCGACAACAAGTCCAAGATCTTGAAGAGAACAAACGGCTCCGACAACGAGTCCGAGATCTTAAAGAGATCAGACGACTCCATCAACGAGTCCGAGATTTTGAGTTACGACGGGAGATGCGTGTTAAGGAAACCGAATCGGGAACCATCGTCTGGGACGACGTGAACGAGGAGGAGGAGCATCCGTTCGACCATCCCCACCCCTGGTTATTTGAACCTGTCTATCAGGAGAGTTTGCT
This sequence comes from Helianthus tuberosus, assembly GCA_030545235.1. Classification (NCBI taxonomy): domain Eukaryota; kingdom Viridiplantae; phylum Streptophyta; class Magnoliopsida; order Asterales; family Asteraceae; genus Helianthus; species Helianthus tuberosus. Next base: position 53,007,494 of record CM060364.1, read on the forward strand.
GTATGATGAACCTGATTCGGGTAACATCGTTTGTGTAACACCCCGAAAAATGTAAAACCTTAAACTGGAATTAGTAAGGTTTAAATAAATGAGAATTTACTAACTAGGAACTTTAACCTAATTAGTTAAAAGTCTAAGAAATAACCATAAAGTAGAGTTAAAATTTACTAAAAATCAATGTTGATCAAAGAGGAGGGGTTCAAGTTGTTAAAATTGAAACTTTAATCCTAATAAACAAATAAAACACAAACTTAACCCCCACTTGAAATCCCTGGTCGACCAGAACCATCAGGGGCGACACCCACCTTCAAACAACCCTAGAATTCTACTAAAATCCACAAATTGAAGGAGCAAATCTGGTCCAAACGAAAATCCGAGCATAGAATCGTGATCCTCATCACAAGAGGATTACAAGGTATGTAAAATTTAAGGATTTCTCGCAACTAGAAATTCTCATGAATTGGGAAAAATCTGAAATTGAGCTTGCATGTATGTGTTATGTTGATCAAGGAACAACTATAGTGTTTAGGGACAAACCCTAGATCAAAATAAGTTGAAATCATAAGAAATTGTGTGAAACCTAAGAACACCATTGTAGGTGATTTGTGAATTATGTGTACTTGAATGAACACTAGGAAATATATTGTTGATTTTTGTGTAAATTAGCAATCTGGAAGTGATTTCAGCAAATAGAAGCTAACATTCATGTAAATTGGTTGATTTATATGAAAATAGGGTTAAATGAATAAACTAAAGATGTGATGTTTAATCATGTAAAAATCTGCTTATAAAGTGTTTGTTGAAATGCCTCTATGAAGGCTTAAAAACTGAAATTTTGAGTTTAAACGCATAATCATGATGTTCGGTGTATTATGCGAATTATGATATGAAAAGAGTTCTAAACATGTATTGAATTGAACTCTATAGGACAAGATACCGGAAACTCAAGTGGACAAGCCGGTGGGGACTCACGGTTGAAGGGCGTGCGCTAAGGTATGTAACTTGGTTTGTTACATTTGAGTTAAATTTGGTTGTCTAGTACATTGTAATTCTTTGTTGTACAAAAGTCGAGTTGGAATTAAGCGATGAACGTCGCTATATCTAAAGATAGGTTAAATACTGGTTGGAACCCGTTAGTAGTTGTCTTAGAGGAGGATTTCCTTAGACGAGCCAAACGGGTCGAATAATCAAGTGAAGCATGGTTATTACCTTGAAATATGTCGGATTATTCTTTGATATTGATTAACGTATATATATATATTAGAAATAAGAAAATTTGATGTATTGGTTTCTTAGAAAAACGAAATCCGTGAATTTGGTTTGAGTAAAATGAACAAACCAAACAAGATCATGAATTTCCAGTATCCACCGTAAATTACGGTAATACCGTAATTTACGGTAGTAGTCTTGAGTTTTACGGTAGTTCGCTACTGGTTTACGGTGACCAGACAGTTCCAGGTCTCACCGTAAATTACGGTGATACCGTAATTTACGGTGAACCCAGAAAAGCTTTTATATGTTTGTTATTTCAAATGTGTTGTTAATCTTTGATGTCATATTATATAACAACGTCAAAACTAATGATTTAATGGTTTTGATCATAGGTAAATTTGGTAGATCTTACGGGTGGCGATCAAGCGATTAAATGAAGAACCGAACACTCCGTTTTGAAGCTTCCGCAATGTTTTAGATCCTTGTAGTCTTTGTGTATGGGTTGTATATAAGTTCTCAAACAACTTTGAATGTTCTAATTTAGTCAAGTGTTGACTATGGTTTTGATACTTCTAAGAATTATGTAAATTTAGTATCTTTTGGTATAAAAATGTATAAATCTAGTAATTAATTCTAGTAAAAAATTTAGGGTGTTACAAGTTGGTAATCAGAGCTCAAGGTTGTCAATAAGTGTTCGGTTCAAGCTTGATCGGTCGTCCGGTAAGAATTAACTTGTTTTGTTAATAAATTATGTACTATGTATAGCATGAGAAATGAACAAATATGCATGAAAAGAGTGTGTAAGCTCACTCAAAAACAAGAAATGCATGAAACAAGAATAATTAAATCAAGTTACGAACTTGATTGAATGGAAACAAGAATAATTAAATCAAGTTACGAACTTGATTGAATGGAAACAAGAATAATTAAATCAAGTTACGAACTTGATTGAATTGAAGCAAGAATGATTAGATCAAGTTATGAACTTGATTAAAGCAAAACAAGTAAAGCATGTGTTATAAATGGAATGTTTAACAATCTATGTAAACATTTCAGAAATAGAGATGGCTGATGGAGGTAATGATAATGCGGTGCCAAGAGTCACCGAGCAAATGAAGGAAGTGATTGCCGAAGAGGTTAGAAAGGCGATCGAAAACAGCTTGTCGGGTTTTATTGATAAAATTCAAAACACAGTTTTATCAATAGTAGAAGAGAGAATCAAGAAACTGGAAGATGATTCCAATTCAGCAAAGGAAAAGCATGGTGGACGAAAGCCTTGTTCATACAAGGAATTCATGGCATGTAAACCACCAATATATAATGGGGAGGTTGATCCAATCGTGTGCCAACGATGGCTAAGTGATATCGAAGGAGTATTCGAGAGAACTCATTGTGATGAAAATGACTACGTAGCTTATGGTACGGGTCAATTAAGAGGCCAAGCGAAAGACTGGTGGGATAACAAAAAGAAGGAGATTGGAAGTGAAGTAGCTATGGCCATGACATGGGAGGAGTTTAAGACGCCGTTTCTTAAACACCATAGTCCCAAGGCGGTCATAAATAAAATCAAGGAAGAGTTCATGCAACTCAGACACAAAGGTGAATCCATAGACAAGACCACGGGAATGTTTATGGACAAGATGAAGTTCTGTGATGATTTGATAACGAATGAAGAGCAAAAGGTCTATTATTATCATAACATGCTAAGCGCGGAGTATAGAGAGTTCATAACCCCTTCAAAGTACGAGACCCTTACCGAGATTGTCAATGCTGCTCGGGAAAGGGAGATTGAATTGAAGAAGAGTATAGAACGGGGTGAACGAAGGGCACAAGATGTGAATCCAAGCCCTGCCAAGAAAGCAAGAACGAATGAATCAGCAAAGAAAGCAGATGCTAAAGGTAGTACATCAGGTTGCAAAATTTGTGGGAAAAATCATAAAGGCAAATGTCGTTACAAGGATAAGCCTTGCCCCATATGCAAGAAAACGGGACATATGGCTATGTCGTGCCCGGAGAAAGTGACGGTTTGTTACAATTGTTATCGAACGGGTCACAAAAAGTCGGAATGCCCGGAACTGGTTGGAAAGAAAGATGGGCAGGAACCGAAAGGTGAAGCCCCAAAAGCAAAGGCAAGATCTTTTCAATTAACCGTCGCAGAAGCGAAGATTGAACCTGACGTGGTCTCAGGTATATTTGCTATAAATTCAATTCCCGCACACGTGTTATTTGATACGGGTGCGAATAAATCCTTTGTTTCATATGGGTTTATTCGACATCCTTCATTTGTTCTAACCAAATTACCTGTGCCTTTAGAAGTAGAGATAGGTAATAACAAAAGCTTTATTGTTTGTGATGTATGTGAAAATTGTAAACTGAGCATCGATGATGAAGAATATTTGATAAATCTAATCCCGATGTCGATGGGAGAATTCCAAGTAGTCGTGGGGATGGATTGGCTATCTCAATACCATGCAAAGGTCGTGTGTTTTCGCAAAGAGATAAAACTAAAATCTCCGAGCGGAAAACACGTCACCATTTATGGCGAAAAAGGAGGCAACCCCATAGTATGTTCGATGTTGAAAGCTCACAAGCTCATGAAGCGAGGATGCAAGGCATTTATGATATACGCTAATGAGCCAAAAAAAGAATCACGAAGGATTGGAGATGTACCGGTAGTACGAGATTATGAAGATGTTTTTCCGGAAGATTTACCGGGGATACCGCCTGAACGGGAAGTAGAGTTCGGGATCGAATTGATTCTGGGCGCGAAACCCGTAGTAAAAGCCCCGTACCGACTTGCACCGTCGGAACTACAAGAGTTGATGTCCCAAATCCAAGACCTGCTTGACAAGGGATTCATAAGGCCGAGTGTGTCTCCTTGGGGCGCACCGGTATTGTTCGTGAGAAAGAAAGATGGGAGCATGCGTATGTGTATTGATTACCGGGAGTTAAACAAACTCACGGAAAAGAACCGATACCCGCTCCCGAGGATAGATGATTTATTCGACCAACTACAAGGTGCGAATTGGTTTTCCAAAATTGACCTTAGATCGGGGTACCATCAACTAAAGGTCAAAGAAGAAGATGTGCCGAAGACGGCTTTCCGCACGAGATACGGACATTACGAATTCCTCGTGATGTCATTTGGGCTAACAAATGCACCCGCTGCTTTCATGGACCTCATGAACCGGGTTTGCAAGCCAATGTTGGATAAGTCGGTCATCGTGTTTATCGATGATATCTTGGTGTACTCGAGAAGTGAAGCTGAACACGTACACCACTTACAAGAAGTGTTAGAGACACTTAGGCGAGAGAAGCTATATGCAAAATTCTCTAAATGTGCCTTTTGGTTACGAGAGATTCAATTCTTAGGCCATGTCATAAATGCCGACGAAGTATTGGTGGATCCGTCAAAGATAGAGGCTGTGTCAAAATGGAAACCCCCGAAGAACCCTTCAGAAATTAGAAGCTTTTTGGGGCTTGCAGGGTACTATAGGAGATTCATTCAAGATTTCTCCAAGATTGCGTCGCCGCTAACGAAACTAACCCAAAAGAAAGCAAAGTTTATTTGGGGAATCGATCAAGAAAAAGCGTTTCAAACGCTAAAAGAAAAGCTAACTCAAGCTCCGGTACTGACATTGCCGGACGGAGTCGAAGACATGGTGGTCTATTCGGACGCTTCGTTATCGGGGCTCGGTTGCGTGTTGATGCAACGGGGCAAGGTAATAGCCTATGCCTCGAGACAATTGAAGATGCACGAGAAGAAATACCCCACGCACGATCTCGAATTGGCAGCGGTAGTGTTTGCATTAAAAATATGGAGACATTACTTGTATGGGGTAAAGTGCACCATATTCACCGATCACAAGAGCTTGAAATACTTCTTTGATCAGAAGGAGTTGAATATGCGGCAAAGGCGATGGCTGGAAACGGTGAAGGACTACGACTGTGAGATACATTATCACCCCGGAAAAGCAAACGTGGTAGCGGACGCTCTAAGCAGAAAAGCGGACTATGTCCCAATACGAGTGAGGTCGATGCAACTCGTGGTGACCTCGGGTATACTTGAACGTATTCGAGAGGCGCAGTTAGAAGCAGTAAAAGAAGAGAATTGGAAGAAAGAAAGAATAATTGGTCAATTGAAAGATTTGACGGATGGGAATCATGGGTTGAAGACTCGATCCGGAAGGATATGGGTCCCACATACTTGTGGAGTAAAGGCGCTTCTACTTAACGAAGCTCATAAATCCTGTTATTCGATTCATCCGGGTGCAACCAAGATGTACAATGATTTGAAACAAAATTATTGGTGGCCCGGAATGAAGAGGGACGTGGCGAAATATGTGGAAAAATGTTTGACATGTTTACAAGTCAAGGCGGAGCATCAGAAACCATACGGCAAACTCCAACCGTTAGAAATTCCGGTTTGGAAATGGGAACATATTACAATGGACCTGTTAACCAAGTTGCCTAAGACGAATCGTGGTTTTGATGCCATATGGGTAGTGGTGGATAGATTGACGAAAAGTGCTCACTTCATTCCGATTCGTGAGACTTATACGTCAGAAAAGATGTCAGAAGTCTATACCAATGAAATCATAGCACGTCATGGAGTGCCGGTGTCCATCGTGTCCGATAGGGATACCCGGTTTACCTCGAATTTCTGGCGTGATTTCCAAGAACAAATGGGGACCAAATTGTTCATTAGCACTGCGTACCATCCTCAAACGGATGGACAAAGTGAAAGAACGATACAAATATTGGGAGACATGCTACGGGCGTGTATAATCGACTTTGGAGGCAGTTGGGATGTTCACCTACCGTTAGTCGAGTTTTCGTATAACAACAGTTACCAATCCAGTATTAAAATGGCACCATAAGAAATGCTTTACGGTAGGAAGTGTCGAACCCCGGTTTGTTGGGGTGAAGTGGGTCCACGTGAACTCGCCCACCAAGATATAGTACGAGCCACGAACGAAAAGATCGATAAAGTTCGGGCACACTTGAAAGCGGCTCAAGACAGGCAAAAAGCGTATGTTGATAAAAGGAAAAGGCCAATTGAATTTCAAGTCGGTGACATGGTCATGCTAAAAGTGTCCCCATGGAAAGGCGTTATTAGATTCAGAAAAAGGGGGAAGTTAAGCCCAAGGTTTATCGGACCATTTAAAATTATCGGGAGAGTTGGCAAGGTAGCTTACCGTCTTGAATTACCGGAAGAGTTAAGTGGGATCCATGGCACGTTTCACGTATCGCAATTAAGAAAGTGCCTAGCAGACGAAACGACCTATATCCATTACGATGATATCGAAGTGGATAATAGTCTAAATTATGCGGTAAGACCGGTTGAAATTTTAGACAGAAAGGTCAAACGTTTACGAAACAAACAAATTGACCAAGTCAAAGTCAAATGGGAGCATAGGAAGGGTTCGGACACTACATGGGAGTCCGAAGAGGAGATGCGACGTCTTCACCCTACTTTATTTGGTACGTATTACGGTTTCGAGGACGAAACCCTTTTTAAGGGGGGTGGACTTGTAACACCCCGAAAAATGTAAAACCTTAAACTTGAATTAGTAAGGTTTAAATAAACAAGAATTTACTAACTAGGAACTTTAACCTAATTAGTTAAAAGTCTAAGAAATAACCATAAAGTAGAGTTAAAATTTACTAAAAATCAATGTTGATCAAAGAGGAGGGGTTCAAGTTGTTAAAATTGAAACTTTAATCCTAATAAACAAATAAAACACAAACTTAACCCCCACTTGAAATCCCTGGTCGACCAGAACCATCAGGGGCGACACCCACCTTCAAACAACCCTAGAATTCTACTAAAATCCACAAATTGATGGAGCAAATCTGGTCCAAACGAAAATCCGAGCATAGAATCGTGATCCTCATCACAAGAGGATTACAAGGTATGTAAAATTTAAGGATTTCTCGCAACTAGAAATTCTCATGAATTGGAAAAAATCTGAAATTGAGCTTGCATGTATGTGTTATGTTGATCAAGGAACAACTATAGTGTTTAGGGACAAACCCTAGATCAAAATAAGTTGAAATCATAAGAAATTGTGTGAAACCTAAGAACACCATTGTAGGTGATTTGTGAATTATGTGTACTTGAATGAACACTAGGAAATAGATTGTTGATTTTTGTGTAAATTAGCAATCTGGAAGTGATTTCAGCAAATAGAAGCTAACATTCATGTAAATTGGTTGATTTATATGAAAATAGGGTTAAATGAATAAACTAAAGATGTGATGTTTAATCATGTAAAAATCTGCTTATAAAGTGTTTGTTGAAATGCCTCTATGAAGGCTTAAAAACTGAAATTTTGAGTTTAAACGCATAATCATGATGTTCGGTGTATTATGCGAATTATGATATGAAAAGAGTTCTAAACATGTATTGAATTGAACTCTGTAGGACAAGATACCGGAAACTCAAGTGGACAAGCCGGTGGGGACTCACGGTTGAAGGGCGTGCGCTAAGGTATGTAACTTGGTTTGTTACATTTGAGTTAAATTTGGTTGTCTAGTACATTGTAATTCTTTGTTGTACAAAAGTCGAGTTGGAATTAAGCGATGAACGTCGCTATATCTAAAGATAGGTTAAATACTGGTTGGAACCCGTTAGTAGTTGTCTTAGAGGAGGATTTCCTTAGACGAGCCAAACGGGTCGAATAATCAAGTGAAGCATGGTTATTACCTTGAAATATGTCGGATTATTCTTTGATATTGATTAACGTATATATATATATTAGAAATAAGAAAATTTGATGTATTGGTTTCTTAGAAAAACGAAATCCGTGAATTTGGTTTGAGTAAAATGAACAAACCAAACAAGATCATGAATTTCCAGTATCCACCGTAAATTACGGTAATACCGTAATTTACGGTAGTAGTCTTGAGTTTTACGGTAGTTCGCTACTGGTTTACGGTGACCAGACAGTTCCAGGTCTCACCGTAAATTACGGTGATACCGTAATTTACGGTGAACCCAGAAAAGCTTTTATATGTTTGTTATTTCAAATGTGTTGTTAATCTTTGATGTCATATTATATAACAACGTCAAAACTAATGATTTAATGGTTTTGATCATAGGTAAATTTGGTAGATCTTACGGGTGGCGATCAAGCGATTAAATGAAGAACCGAACACTCCGTTTTGAAGCTTCCGCAATGTTTTAGATCCTTGTAGTCTTTGTGTATGGGTTGTATATAAGTTCTCAAACAACTTTGAATGTTCTAATTTAGTCAAGTGTTGACTATGGTTTTGATACTTCTAAGAATTATGTAAATTTAGTATCTTTTGGTATAAAAGTGTATAAATCTAGTAATTAATTCTAGTAAAAAATTTAGGGTGTTACAGTTTGGGACGAAAGTGAAGGCGAAGATGAGGTTGGTTCGGTTGAAGTGACCATAGATGAAGCAATTAATCAAAAGAAATCCGATGAAGATGACTCCTTATGGGAACAACAGGCTAGTAATAGAGTTCCCAATAGAGAGAAAGAAGAGGAAAACAATCCGATGGGTTCATTAGGTACGTCTGATTTTTTTAATATAAATGTTGTTGCTGACGGTGGTGCTACGTTGGCTACGAGGGGTAATTTGGTTGCTAGCGGCAATGCGGTGGCTAGATGTGATGTGTTCGTTTTAGACGTTCCAATCTCATGGAAGACAACTATGGGAGATGCCAACAATGGCAATCACACGGCGGTGTTAGACGGTGACATGGTGGCCACCGGTAACGATTGGACGGCTAAGGATGGTGAGTTAATTAAGAATGGCTTAATCGTATCATCGAAAAATAGGGAAGTAGTAAACGGGGGAGCGATTAATATGGTTGTTCCCACCGGTTTGGAAACAAAAATCATCGAAATTAATATGATGAAATATGGTGTTCCTTTTGAAAATTCTCATGCCAGTTTTGCAACCAACACTCCGAAGATGGAGGCCAGTCAAATTTATTTAAAACTAGTGTATTTGACCGCGCCTTGCGGCGGTACAGTACCGTGAGCACTGTATCGGTATCGCTTTGGTTTGCTATAGTACCAGTACAATACATGCACTAAATATAGAAATCAACATGTGTTATACATCAATCCAAAACGATAGAAGCGAATACTGGTACAAGCACCAATGATGTTCGAACGGTATCGACCGGTTCAGATCGTCACGGTACCGATATTTATATCCCATCGCGGATAGAGTTGTATAAATGAAAAATTATCGAAACCAAAAACAATAAAAGTGAAAACTAAAAAAATAAAGTCGTGATATGCTCAAAAGGAAATCAACATGTGTATAATTTGAAAACTAAAAAAATTATCAGATCGTCGGCGGGAACTCAGTAGGTATCGGTTGTGTTCGTTATGGTACCGACACTCGCTATATATAGCAACTGAAAGAGAAAACTAAAAAAATAAAGTCGTGATATGCCCAAAAGGAAATCAACATGTGTTTTACATCAATCGAAAACCATAAAAACGAATACCGGTTCCTATACTACCGGTATCGGTACCGATGTTGTTCGGTCAAAATTGGTTCGGTTCGTGACGTATCGATACTCGTATAGTTTACGAAACAAAAAAATATGTTTTCTTTGTCATATTGTTACCGGCACTCGTATAGTTTACGATACAAAAAAATACATTGTTTTGAATACGAAAAAATAAATTAGTATTCAAGGTCGGTTTTTTTTTTTTTCGATTTGATACGATAGCGGCATGGTATTCATTTTCAATAAAATTTATATCGCAATATTGGATAAAAAATAAACATACTGCAGAGTTAGATTTTAAAAAGGTTAAAGTATGCAGTTTGTTAAAAATATCAAACTAAATGATGAATAAGATATTATAATTTTTTTGGATCAAAAATTAAAATAAATATTGAAATGTTTTAATCACTGTTCATGGTAATTGATATGTATAATATGCACAAGATATGGTGGGGTTCACTATTGATGATGCATGCATGAAAATAAATTTTGGATTGCATGTAAATTATATGAGAGGAATATTAAATGGTACTAACCGAGAAAAGAAAAAGATTGTGAATGAGCTGATGGCTAGTATTACTAATGGGCCAATCCAATTAATTGATTTGATAATGGTTGATGGACTAAAAAAGGTTGGGCTGTGTAGTAACAGCGGGTGTGCGGTTAATTTTGGAGCAAAATACCAAATTCTTTTCTAGTTCGCACGACTCAATGTTAATGAGCCAATTGTCCGTTACGAATCAACAACACAAGTGAACCGGAGGCAGCCTAATATTCCATTCGACCCAGGCGGTACAGGTCCAAAGTCAAGTGAGATGACCCTTGAAGTTGAACAATTTGGGTGGGTCGTGATAATAGTGCAAAAGGATCGAGTTGATGTTCCTTTTGATCCAGGTGGCTTTGGTTCGGAAACAAAACTCGAGGACGAGTTTTTTTTCGAAGAGGGGGAATATGATGCAGGACGATATGCATATCTTTTATTTATTTAAAATTCAAATTTCCTATTTTATCTTTTTAATTGTTTAGTATAAATATTATAGTTTTTCAGTTTTTGATTGATTTTTAATGATAAGAACGTTGTTCTTGAACCCTTTGGTTCGTTTTATCGTCTTTGATTAATCAAGTGATCTTGAGCCATTTGATTGCGTGAGAAACTGCATCAGTCGGCTTCGGCTTCGGAACTTTTTCGCGTTCTCGGTTCGCGATATTCTGCAGATTCATGAGCTCGGTTCAAGGGGGCTTCGGAGAGAGAGGCTCTGAAAGGAGTTATAATCGTCGCTTGTTGGATTTTGTGGAAGGTCAGGAACGAATTGAGATTTAGCGGTAAAAGACGTAGTGTCGAAGAGGTCTTTAGTGATGTTATAGCATAGGGCCAGGAAGGGTTCGTTAGAATGTGGAGATTGGTGTAAATTTGTAAATATGTAGTTTTGGTTGTTTTTTTTGCCGTCCCGGTTTTCGGGTTCGGTGTGCGTTATTGAAGTTCTCGTTTCAAAAAAAAAAACCTATTGAAAACCCTACAACCGCACACGAAATGGAAGGACGAACGCCAATAGATCTCAGGTATGTCTACGGCAAAACTTAGTTTCTTGGTTTAGTTTGAATTGGGGATGATGATTAACCTAAGTTCATCTCGATTAGGTTTGTTGCGGTGTACACGGAAGTCTCGGTTCACCGACTACGCATCTCCGATCTCACCAGGTAAGATTTTCGGCTCATGATTTGGTTATGTGTAAAGTGTTTAGTGGTTCCGTTTCACGGGTACGGCGACACGGGATGTGTGCTTAAATTTGTTAAGGTTGTCTTGACTGCAACCATGATCAACGATTTAGTGATAATCATTCGGTGTTGATCGTGCGCGGGTTTCGATACAATGAAACGAACCTGAACTCGTTGGCGATCTTAATAGGTTGTGATATTTGTCTGTTAGGGAGTCGAGAGCTTTGTTCTAACGCTTCAAGAAGTCCGGTTGAGGAACTCACTCGCCTTTCAGGTACAAGTTTATTTGAGGGTTGCATAGGAATTATAATGTAATGCAGTACATGGGTGGATAGAGTTGGTCGATTAAGATGACATTGATGTTGAAGGTGTTGATTGGGGTTTGTGATGCCATAAATAATTTGGACATGATTTGATTTTGGATTCAAGAGTACATAAAAGAAAAAAAAAAGACAGAAAGAAAAGGATAACATACATGCATTGTTTGCTGATGTTATGATCACACGCATGCATGTTATATTATAAAGGTCATTATATATGTTTTTTTAAGGCCCTAAGACCATGTGTAGTAGTAGTGGGTTATAATGCCCCCACCATGGGGCATTATCCGACACATGGCGTCCTAGTCAGCGATGGGGCATTATAGCAAAAGTGGTGTAGTGGGTATAATGCCCCATAATGCCCCATTCAATTATTAAAAAAAAAAAAAAAAAACACTTCCCAAAAATATCCTCAAAAGTCAATGCACATATAAGAATTGTCAAATATCCTCAAAAGGGATTGGTGCATAGCTCAAAAGTGGCCCACATGCATGTGTTACTTCGGCGTTTTAATTCAAACGCCCAAAACCATTTTTTCCAAAAATAACGCCCCAAAACGCCGGGTGTAATGGGGTGGGGGGCGTTTTGGGGCGTTTTTTTTCAATTTAAAAAAAAAAAACGCCCCACTACGGGTGCTCTAAGAGCATTCACATCCAATCCACTAAAAATATACATACATTCCACTAAAAAACAACTCCTATATCAATATATTTCCACTAAAAACAAATATTTTTTCTCTCTCATTTTCAATATATATTACATTTTTCTCTCTCCTTCACTCATAACCACTTTCAATATATATTAAAAAATTATAGTGGGTGAACAGTGTCCCCCCAAATATACAGACGAACAGTAATATTTTCTCTCTCCTCCACTCACAACCACTTTTTATACTCTTTACATTTTAAAAACCCCACACTCACAATATGATGCCTTGGATGTGAATGCTCTAACTATCTGCACACCCAGTTTGCCTATCTGCACACTTAGGGTTTACCTACGCTGCGTATTGACCTATACGCAGCGTATAGGGTTACCTCTATACGCTGCATATAGAGCTATACTCAGCGTATATAAACCATGGATTTCAGAGCCTTATCAGCAATCATTGCACAGAAAACAAGGGTTATATACGCTGCGTATAGGTCTATACGCAGCGTATATAAACCATTAGATTTTTTTGAGTCATTTTGGTAGGTTTGAGGGATCATTTTTTCACAAAGTTTAAATACGCTGCGTATAGACCTCTAAGGAGCGTATATAAATGTCTGAAAATGTCTTTTATACCCTTGTGTTGAGGCTATACGAAGCCAAATACAAGGGTAGTTGTGTCATTTTTGTCTCATACGCTGCGTAGGGACCTCTAAGGAGCATATATAAAGTTCAATTTTTGTATTTTTATTGTGTATTCCTTTGTTTATTTATAAAAAAAGTAAATTAATTGTGTGTATTTTGGGGTATTTCCATGTTTATTTATAAAAAAACAATATTATTAAAAATAATACAAATATTATGAATTATAAGAATTAAAAATAATACAAATATTGGGTCCCCTATTGACCTCGTATAAGCCTATAAGTGTGATATCGTATCGTATAGGTGTGGTTTAGGTCCCGTATTGACCTCGTATAAGCCTATAAGTGAGATACCGTGTCGTATAGGTGTAGTATAGGTCACGTATTGACGCCGTATAAGCCTATAAGTGTGATATTGTATCGTATAACGTATTATATGTCACGTATTGACTTCGTATAAGCCTATAAGTGTTATATCGTATCGTATAGCGTCGTATAGGTCACGTATTGACCTCGTGTAAGCCTATAAGTGTGATATCGTATCGTATAGGTGTAGTATAGGTCACGTATTGACCTCGTATAAGCCTATAAGTGTGATATCGTATCGTATAACGTAGTATAGGTCACGTATTGACCTCGTATAAGCCTATAAGTGTGATATCGTATCGTATAGCGTCGTATGTGTCACGTATTGACCTCGTATAAGCCTATAAGTGTGATATCGTATCGTATAGCGTCGTATAGGTCACGTATTGACCTCGTATAAGCCTATAAGTGTGATATCGTATCGTATAGGTGTGGTTTAGGTCACGTATTAACCTCGTATAAGCCTATAAGTGTGATATCGTATCGTATAGGTGTGGTTTAGGTCCCGTCTAATCCTATATGCATATACAAGACCTATAGGAAACCTATACGAGACTTATACTACACTATACGATACGATACGATACTATATTATACAATAACACCCGTATAGGCCTCTATACGAGACTTATATACTATACACTATACGATACGATATGATGCAATACGATACGATGCAACACGATAAGATAATTTAATTTAAACGATAACAATATAATATATTTGTATTATTTACGAATAATATTGTTTTTTTATAAATAATTTTCTTTTTTTTTATAAATAAACAAAGGAATACGATAATTTAATTTAAACGATAACAAAACAATATATTTGTATTATTTACCAATAATATTGTTTTTTTATAAATAATTTTCTTTTTTAATTTTTATAATTCATAATATTTATATTATTTTTTATTTTTATAATTTATATTTGTATTATTTACCAATAATATTGTTTTTTTTATAAATAATTTTCTTTTTTTATAAATAAACAAAGGAATACACAATAAAAAATACAAAAATGGAGCTTTATATACGCTGCTTAGAGGTCCCTACGCAGCGTATGAGACAAAAATGACACAACTACCCTTGTATTTAGCTTCGTATAGCCTCAACACAAGGGTATAAAAGACATTTTCAAACCTTTATATACGCTGCGTATAGGTCTATACGCAGCGTATATAAAGGGTAGTTTTTATTTTTAACCCCAAACATGTGGTTAAATTATCTTTTTAACCCTTATTGTATATATACGCTGCGTAGAGACCTCTAAGGAGCGTATATAAAGGTCTGAAAATGTCTTTTATACCCTTGTGTTGAGGCTATACGAAGCCAAATACAAGGGTAGCTGTGTCATTTTTATCTCATACGCTGCGTAGGGACCTCTAAGGAGCGTATATAAAGCTCCATTTTTGTATTTTTTTATTGTGTATTCCTTTGTATATTTATAAAAAAAAGTAAATTAATTGTGTGTATTTTGGGGTATTTCCATGTTTATTTATAAAAAAACAATATTATTAAAAATAATACAAATATTATGAATTATAAGAATTAAAAATAATACAAATATTAGGTCCCGTATTGACCTCGTATAAGCCTATAAGTGTGATATCGTATCGTATAGGTGTGGTTTAGGTCCCGTATTGACCTCGTATAAGCCTATAAGTGAGATACCGTGTCGTATAGGTATAGTATAGGTCACGTATTGACGTCGTATAAGCCTATAAGTGTGATATTGTATCGTATAACGTAGTATATGTCACGTATTGACTTCGTATAAGCCTATAAGTGTGATATCGTATCGTATAGCGTCGTATAGGTCACGTATTGACCTCGTATAAGCCTATAAGTGTGATATCGTATTGTATAGGTGTAGTATAGGTCACGTATTGACCCCGTGCTTAGGTCGTGGCCATTGCATTTAATGAGTCAAGGATATCCAGGACACGGTCGCATTAATCCCCAATGTTTCAGTTAAGCAATACGAATTAAAACAGGTTATTTGGATTTCCCGACTTATTGGTCTTTGAATCCCATACCTGACCATGCGGTATTTATATTACCGTATCCCAAGCCCGTAATAGGGAAAATAAGTTAAGAGTATTTACCTGAGCTAGCTCCTGTCTTAAATAGCAAGAATTAATAACTCAGCCGTATTCACTTAAGTAAGCGTAGGTACCATTTACCGGAAGGCTCTAGTCTGGAATGATGGTATAAATAACTAATTAGAATGCTAACGGGTCTTTAATTAAGCCTAAGCTTAGACCAGTTAGTCTTACGGGAAGATACGGTTCGTACGCACGATTAAGCGAAGACCGGAATAGAATGTGATTTAAACCCGACATGTTCAGAGACTTTTCTTATATGGGTATTTCATACACATTCTGGATTTTGAGATAAAACCAATAAGGTTTGACCCGTTTCGGCTAATTTATGTAAACTTGTTACATAAACCGAACCGTACGCGTAATAAGCGTGACGTGTATTCATGAGAGCTATATACAGGTTTCCTAAGTTAATTTATGCCTCAAATATGTTGTGACATCAGTAAGATGGCTTTCATTATGCCCGAAACGTATTTAAACACAAACTTTGCCCCGTAGGGGTAGTTTGGTCATTTAAAAGGTTATAAAAGAGTTTAAGTATTTACCTGAGTTACAGGTCTGATATAATCAGTAAAAATACTTATTTTTATAAGTTATAACAGTAGGATATTTTATATATGTGAAATTTATCAATTATTACCCAACTATGCACCGTAGGGGCATTTTGGTAATTTCACATAAGCCGAAAAGCTCAAAACTGAAGTCTGAGTTAAACAACTTTTGCTTATTGTTAAAATATTATAATTTGCCTCAAATATCAGTAGGTATCACCCTTGTATGTTTAAAAATAGTCTTGATACATACTATGCGCTAAAAACGCTTAATAAGGCGATTAGAAGCCATTTCCGGGTTCGATACTTAAGGCTGATATTTTTATTATTCCAGAAGGCTTAAAATAATTTATTTATCATATGTGATCAGTAGAAAAAGGTTTGGAGTTGTTTAGATATGTAAAACTCATTTTATAGCCCGTAAGGGCAAAACCGACAATTACCGGATTAAGCCTACGACTATAAGTTATGCTCAGCCTAAAATTAATTAAAAATCTTTAAAAATCCCAAAATAATATATTACATCAGTGGGTAATAAGTTTGATATCAAAAAGTAGGCTTAACTAGGCTATACGCTAATTACGCCGTTTAATTAACATAAAGCTTTCATTTTACGCTAACGAGCATAACTCTTAATCTACACCTCAAACTGATGTCAAACTTTGGGTACAAGTCTATATATCAGTGATTAAGGTTTCTACTCTTTTACATTTTCAAAAATCACATTTTAAGGTGAAAAGGGCATAATGGTCAACATATGAGCAATTAACGGAATCATGCGTATTAATCGGTTAACTAATGAACCATGGTGTATAATCACAGAGGGTTATACTAGCATGTAACCTGGTCCAAATGAAGCTCTTAGGTATTTCTAAAACATACCAAAACGGGTCAGAACTGAAGTCAAAGCAAAAGTCAGAGCTTTGCGACTTTCGGTTCCGAACCGGGTCTAAACAGGAAGTTGTCGGGTTGAACATGTTTAGACATGTTCTTATACTAATTACCAAGTTATAACAATGATTAAACAGGTTGTATATGACCTACATTGCTAATTATGCATAAATTGCAATTTAAGTATCCTGTTGACTTTTTATAAACAAGTTTGACCCGACTTTTGACCTAGTTAGAGTGGGAATCAGGGGGAACCCTTTTGAGGGTTTATTACCCACATAATTACCAACTTATAACTACTTTTGATTCGACTAATCACTGGACCATTAGTGATTAATCTTAAAGTCAACCGTTAATTTCGACGGTTTGACTTTTAAGCTAAAACTAAACTAAAACTTAACTAAGAAAGGTTTAGCAAGCTTACCAAGGTCCTATGCACGAAATGTGAAGACTTGAGCCTGCTTGGGAGCTCCAGAAATGCCCCAATATGCAGATGGAAGGTGTGAGGGACTTGTTGCAACTCATGGCCTTTATATAGTGGATTTTGATCCACAAATTGTTGACAAACAAGTCTACTACTGACCACAATCCTTCTACAAGTGTCCCTAAGTGTTTAGGGTTTGTTTAGGGGTCTCTTGGAAGGGTTTAAGGGCATTACATGTCGTTTAGAAGGCTGAACAGGCAAGATAAATGTTTTTCTGCATCTGGGCAACTGAGGCGGCCCGCGTAAAGACTTAGCATGTCTTACGCGGCCCGCTTGGGCCTTCTGATCAGATTTTCTTATTTTCAATTTTTTGTATTTTGTTCATTGGCTCTTCGAAAGGTCAACTAAGCATTTTTCTTGCAATTTGACCCCTTCTTATTTACCTTCAAGGGCTTTAGGACTTATACCCACTTTGCTAAGTCCCTGGACACTTCTGTTTAACCCGAAAAGTCTTAACTTTCAATGTTTACGCTTTAACCCCTCGCACACGAATTTGATCATAACTTTCTCATACGATAACGAAACTTTATGAAATTCATATCGCTCATTCTAGTGAGCATAATTAACAGTTACAAAGCTTCGGGTTTGTCAAAAGGTCACTCAGAGGTATATCTTTAAACATGTTGACACATTTAACCCCTGTAGTTTGAAATCTCTCACTTTTAGCTTCGCATGATCCATGATTTATTCGTTTGATGTTATAAACATCATGTAGGGTTATTATGAAGTATATTTATTCACTGTTGACATTTAGAACCCGTATTTACACATACTTTCCATGATTGTCAACTTCAGTCCTTTCCGAACATTCTTTCACACGTTCAAGCATATGACACGTGTCAATACATTATTGGACGTGAATTTTCGAGGTGTTACATCCTCACCCCCTTAAAAGAAATCTCGACCTCGAGATTTGTTAAAGTAAAGGAAGTATTTTCTGCCTAATAATGGCAGCTTACAGGTAATTAGGGATTTGTAAGATCTTATTCGTTGTTTCCAATGCAACTTTCGGATCCAGATAAGTGGACTTTCCAAAGTCTCGTCCATCCAACGGATGTCTTGATATTTCATCTATACAAGGTCTCCAAAGGAGCCACCTTGATACATATATAATAGCTATTATAGAAAAGCTTATCTTAAGGTGAGATGGTTATTCCAACCATTGCTCAAAACAAATCTTAAGGAATAACTAATCTTTACCGTTAGTCGAAAAAAAATCGATGATCCTGAGCAGCTGATGGCGATTCTTAATTGTTGTCTAATTAGGGTTGCGGTAAACAATGCCTAAGCAAAATGATCCGTCTTTCATAATTTACTATACCGTATTCTCAGGATATTGAGTTAGGCTTTATGAATCCATATCTTAAAACTTACCTAACCAGGGTTTTTGATTTTTTTTTTCCATAATGGTACTAGATGTCTTGGAGATTTCATAATACACAGCCTTAAATGGGATATTAAACTTAACTCTACCTGCCTCCCAGGGGTAAACAGGGTAATCTTAAGAGAAGATAATCAAGGTACAAGGAGGTTACAGAGATTTCCATATCTCAGGCTCCAGTTCACTAATCAACGCTTGTGTCTAATAAGTGACACATTTATGTTATTAGTCCACGAATTTCTCAATCGGGAATATTTTCTTGGACAATTTCATTCTGGGTATCTCCTTTGAATACTATTAGTTGACTTTAGTACCATATGATTATTGGAATATCTTTGTGGTCCCATGCATTAAACCTCCATACTGATCAGGCATGGAAGCAATCTATGGAACATATTAAGATACACCAATCCTCATATAGCGCTTTTGTCATACTATTTGGTATTCGAAATCAGTAGAGATCAAAGAGATATCAATTTCATATGATGATGTACTTTATCTGGAGGGAGGGTACATTAGGACTTTCTACGGTTTACTATTGTAGTATTAATAGCATGTGTCGCATCATCAATGGCGCGATTGACTGTTGTCTTATCCGAGTTTATCATACTCGAGATTTAGTTCTTATTACCAGATGAATCATTTACTTAGTTGCAATCCAACATCTGCTATTCATCACCCTGATGGCCTTAACATATACTAATCATGGTTTCATCAAACTATACCGGCCAATAAGGCACTAACATTCTTAATGAACGTTATTAAAAAAAATATCAATATCACTTAGCCTAGGTCACAAAAGACCATCAATGGCATTTAAGGGTTGGACCTAGTCCAATATTTGCTTGACAGAGGATCATAATGTCACCACTGTCTTTGGCACACGGACGATTATGAATAGCTCAAAGGCTTGCCATGAATGACTTTAAAACATAACTCGATGGTCTATCACCAAGGACCTTAATTTATAAGCCGCAATCTTATTAGATTAGGGCTTCAAGGTTTGAACGTGGTTCTTCACCTTTGGGTAGGGAGTCATAGACTACAACTGTCATCGTCTTGAAAGACGATTCATTTGGCAGAAAGGTAAGCCAATTAACATCCCTAATGGATGTTTATATATATCCATCGTATATAATGATATTAGTCATGATCACATCGATCATATTGACTATTAGGTTTGGGTATAATCACACCATTTTGAACAGGGGATCATAAAGATCACCACTATCTTTGTCTTACCGATACTAGAATAAAGTATAGCCCGTAGGCATTTCATCACGAGGGATGTAAATATTATGATCATCATACTGATGATACTAGTCAGGATCGCAATGATAGTATAGACTATGGGATTTGAGTATAGCTCACTACCTTGGACAGGGAATCTTAAAGATCACCATGTCTTTGTCACAAATGGACAATATATTAGCCCGTAGGCAAAACATCACTAAAGGATGTTAAATAATATGATCATCGTATTAGATGATATTAGTCATGATCGCATTGATCATATAGACTATTATGTTTGGACATAGTCCAACATTTTTAGGCAGGAGGTCAAGGACCACCACTGTCGTTGTCGTATCGGACAACAAGTTTAGCCCGTAGGCACTTCATCACTCACGGATGTTTATAATATGATCATCTCACAAGATGATATAAGCCATGATTTCTAGATCATAAGGCCAATTAGGAATTTAAAAATTTCCAATATAGGGATGACTGTTGTGATTTTATCGAATCATATTTTTCAGGAGGGCTAACACGTTCTTAGGTGTTAACAAGGATCTGAATCCCTTGAGTAGGTTTCACCATCTTGGCCACGTAGGATAGGTTTCACCTTTAAGATTCTTTTTAAAATGCATACTGGCAGGAAAGGAAGGATATTTATTTTATTCAGGATTTTTATTATAATCCTAATTTATAAGTTAATAATAGCACAAATGGCCTAGTCGTGTAGACAAGTTTATAAGCCATGATTTCAGAGAATCGAGGCGTTAAGGTGTGAATCAAAGTTCATCACCTTTTCTTGACAGGGAGTTGTAGGCTACCACTGTCTTTAGTCTCAGAGGACATTAACTATAGCCCGTAGGCACTTCCCTTCTAAGGGATGTTTATTATGGAATCGCCCCTTAGGGTAATTCATTAACCATGGTAATATAAACCACATTGGTTAATTTGTTAGTTATATTTAATTAGCATTTTCATTGTAATTTATCCTAGTTATAAAACATTAAGGATATTAAGGTGGCGCAAAGGCCTAGTCACATGGACACTTATAAATTATAAGCTATGATTTCAGAGAATCAAAGCATGAAGGTATTCTGGCACAATAGGCCTAGTCACAAGGACATTTATAAATTATAAGCTAGGATTTCAGAGAATCAAAGCCTTGAGGTTTGAACCTAGTTCATTACCTTTTTCTGACAGGGAGTCATAGCTACCACTGTATTTTGGCTCATGTAGAAATGAGCAAGGCCCGTAGGCACTATATTACCACGTATGGTTAAAATATGATCATCTTAATTGATGATGTAAACCCAGGATTCAGAGATCATTAAACTGGGTTAGGAATCTTTTGAAGAATCCTTAATAACGTGTGTGATTTCCAACGAATCACATCTGCCAGGAGTGTTAACATATTTACTGATGTTATCAGGGATTCGAATCTTTTAAACAGGTCTTACCATCTTGGCCAGGTCTTTATAATGACACTCGGGCTAGGTTTCACTCTTAAGATTCTTTTAATATTTATCGCATAACAATTTCTAATATTGAAATGTTAATAAGGATCTGAATCTAAATTGAGGAACTGCCATCTTGGCCGGTCTTAATATGACCCGAAGCTAGGTCTTGTCCTTTTTAGATTTTGCCATTTTATTATAATGGTAGATCTTGCAAAAGGAAATGTTATTTTCCATTTATTTAATATTTCATGTTTAGAATGAAAGTTTAAACTTAATCATTCCACTATATAAAAATAAAAGTATAAAGTTGCCCTAAGCGGGACTTGAAAGGAATAGTGTTGTCCTCGAAGGGACTGAAAAGATAAATATGTCCTTTTAAGGACTATTGAGGAAACGATTTTTCAGCAAAGGAGTTTCTTCTTCATTCAATTCCTGAATGCTTTCTCATTGGTTGCACGTCTCATCCTGGTCGCAGTACGAAGCTCAGCATTTCAAGGCTCCAGACGTGGAGAATTTTTATTACAGCTTCTTCGCTTGGCGACGTATCCAATTAAAAATTGGAAGCAAAATTTCCAGATTAGGATTGAGAATAATCCTATGTTAAGTCTAGACTCAGAAGGTCAAGGAATGTGCTACTGTGTCATTGAGATTAAACACGAAAGACTAGTGTTCAATTCACTCAATGTTGGCTCTGATACCAACCTGTCACACCCCGACTTTCCACGTGTCACCGGTGGGCCCGGTGGGGAGTATCGTGACGTGGTTGGCAACATAATAGTCAAACAACACAATATATATGCACAGCGGAAGCAAAAGATAAATATTATTACATTCCGAATATAAAGTAATATCCAGTATTACAACGGAAAGTAAAGGATCCACAGGCGGATCTTAAAACATATCATTTGTTCAACAGAATTTAGACGCCTAGAACTTGCAAGATTCCTTATTAGCGCCCTGAGCTTCTAGCCAATTACGTTCAGTACCTGTCACTTAACCTTTTTGGAAAATACGTCAGTTTTCACTGGTAAATACACTCAACCGACTCATTTGAAAAGAGTTTAAGAAAATTGATTTGAATGCACGTGGCACAAAATATCTTTTATAATTTGATTAAAATGCACAGAGGCTAAATTAATCTTTTATACTTGATTAAAATGCACAGAGGCAAAATTAATCTTTTTCACTTGTATACTTAGGACAAACTATATTTCATGTTATCAGTTTTACATAACTTGCTCTACATACGGGGCCCGGATCTATGCCGGTTCATGATTAACCGACACACCACTATTCCCCTATTGGGAATTCCATATTGGGTATAAACATGTGGCATCTGTCAGGTGTATGCCTACACCCCGTGCTTAGGTCGTGGCCATTGCATTTAATGAGTCAAGGATATCCTGGACACGGTCGCATTAATCCCCAATGTTTCAGTCAAGAAATACGAATTAAAACAGGTTATTTGGATTTCCCGACTTATTGGTCTTTGAATCCCATACCTGACCATGCGGTATTTATATTACCGTATCCCAAGCCCGTAATAGGGAAAATAAGTTAAGAGTATTTACCTGAGCTAGCTCCTGTCTTAAATAGCAAGAATTAATAACCCAGCCGTATTCACTTAAGTAAGCGTAGGTACCATTTACCGGAAGGCTCTAGTCTGGAATGATGGTATAAATAACTAATTAGAATGCTAACGGGTCTTTAATTAAGCCTAAGCTTAGACCGGTTAGTCTTACGGGAAGATACGGTTCGTGCGCACGATTAAGCGAAGACCGGAATAGAATGTGATTTAAACCCGACATGTTCAGAGACTTGTCTTATATGGGTATTTCATACACATTCTGGATTTTGAGATAAAACCAATAAGGTTTGACCCGTTTCGGCTAATTTATGTAAACTTGTTACATAAACCGAACCGTACGCGTAATAAGCGTGACGGGTATTCATGAGAGCTATATACAGGTTTCCTAAGTTAATTTATGCCTCAAATATGTTGTGACATCAGTAAGATGTCTTTCATTATGCCCGAAACGTATTTAAACACAAACTTTGCCCCGTAGGGGTAGTTTGGTCATTTAAAAGGTTATAAAAGAGTTTAAGTATTTACCTGAGTTACAGGTCTGATATAATCAGCAAAAATACTTATTTTTATAAGTTATAACAGTAGGATATTTTATATATGTGAAATTTATCAATTATTACCCAACTATGCACCGTAGGGGCATTTTGGTAATTTCACATAAGCCGAAAAGCTCAAAACTGAAGTCTGAGTTAAACAAATTTTGCTTATTGTTAAAATATTATAATTTTCCTCAAATATCAGTAGGTATCACCCTTGTATGTTTAAAA
Source organism: Helianthus tuberosus (assembly GCA_030545235.1). Lineage (NCBI taxonomy): Eukaryota > Viridiplantae > Streptophyta > Magnoliopsida > Asterales > Asteraceae > Helianthus > Helianthus tuberosus. The sequence goes on from CM060364.1 coordinate 53,031,364, forward strand.
ATAGTCTTGATACATACTATGCGCTAAAAACGCTTAATAAGGTGATTAGAAGCCATTTCCGGGTTCGATACTTAAGGCTGATATTTTTATTATTCCAGAAGGCTTAAAATAATTTATTTATCATATGTGATCAGTAGAAAAAGGTTTGGAGTCGTTTAGATATGTAAAACTCATTTTATAGCCTGTAAGGGCAAAACCGACAATTACCGGATTAAGCCTACGACTATAAGTTATGCTCAGCCTAAAATTAATTAAAAATCTTTAAAATCCCAAAATAATATATTACATCAGTGGGTAATAAGTTTGATATCAAAAAGTAGGCTTAACTAGGCTATACGCTAATTACGCCGTTTAATTAACATAAAGCTTTCATTTTACGCTAACGAGCATAACTCTTAATCTACACCTCAAACTGATGTCAAACTTTGGGTACAAGTCTATATATCAGTGATTAAGGTTTCTACTCTTTTACATTTTCAAAAATCACATTTTAAGGTGAAAAGGGCATAATGGTCAACATGCGTATTAATCGGTTAACTAATGAACCATGGTGTATAATCACAGAGGGTTATACTAGCATGTAACCTGGTCCAAATGAAGCTCTTAGGTATTTCTAAAACATACCAAAACGGGTCAGAACTGAAGTCAAAGCAAAAGTTAGAGCTTTGCGACTTTCGGTTCCGAACCGGGTCTAAACAAGAAGTTGTCGGGTTGAACATGTTTAGACATGTTCTTATACTAATTACCAAGTTATAACAATGATTAAACAGGTTGTATATGATCTACATTGCTAATTATGCATAAATTGCAATTTAAGTATCCTGTTGACTTTTTATAAACAAGTTTGACCCGACTTTTGACCTAGTTAGAGTGGGAATCAGGGGGAACCCTTTTGAGGGTTTATTACCCACATAATTACCAACTTATAACTACTTTGATTCTAGAACACTCGTAATCCTCAACCGGCTTTGAAACCGCACAGAATCTATGAAGAAGCTGTTCGATTTCACGGTGAGTGAAGAAATTAGCGACGACAAAAATTTCGTCGTAGAAACTTTGAACAAGATAAGAAGGATGAGATATCGGCAGTTAGCTCGAAGAAGTTTCTCACAATCATTCAACACGTGGCCTAAATCGATTTCAGAGAACGTGTAATCTAGAGGTCGGTTTATGGGGGGCATAAGATCCGTGGGCCCTATTGTCGGATCTGTGACTCCATGGAAGACGTGATTAAGGTAACTACTGAATCACACCAATTCGTTGAAACCACATATTCGTGTGTTGCAGTTTAGAAAGATGACCGAATAGAGATCTGATTTAGTTTCTGGAATTGGAGAACCGTTGTGTCTAATCATATCAACTATCGCGATAAGTTTCTGTTGAACTGCAATAACGAGTATGAAGATACGTTAAAGATAAGTCAAGAACAAAGAAGAACACTTGAAGAAAAATCAAGAACTTGGAAGTATTACCTGATTTGCAGCTGGATCTTGTTTGTTGTATATGTATTTGTATTCAGTTTTCAGTCAATGAACATGCTGTTGTAGAATATGTTTTATAGCTATAATGTACTAAAATTTGGTTTGTAATGAATGGAAATGTGTTGGCTTTTGTTGATATGTGTTGACTTATGTCAAGCTCAGATTTCGTGGAAAAGTTAGCCAAGCGTTTGTCAAAAGAATTCTAAACTATGCATTCTCTCACAATGTCCAACAACTGAATTTTATTTTCTTGTATGAAAAGAAGACTAAAATTCTTGAAATTCCTCTTTCTCCTTTAAGTTCTCAGTCACTCAAACATCTTACTTTAACGGGGTATGGTTATGACATACATTTCATCATGATACCTACTTGGGAGATACAAGCTTTAGCAATATTAAATCTCAGTTATGTCTCATTGCATTATGACAATACTGACAAGGGTGCTGGTCTTTTCTCCCATTGTGCAAACTTGAAGAATCTCACCATAACACATTGTAGACTGGTGGGCTTGAATGGTTTTAATATATTTCATCTTGGACTATCTAGTCTAACACTTGAAAATGGATATGATCGTGTCAAGATCTTTATCTATCATGTCATCGACCAACTGCTCGAAATCCCTTTCGTTTCTCGGGCTCGCATTCGAAGATCCTTGCATTGGACACAACACACCAAAATATAAACTTAAAAAATAAAAAAAAATAATACGATAGGATACGCCACGATACGATATAATACGACACTTAACGATAAAAATAATAATAAAGATTTTAAAACTCATTAAAACAAAAATAACCAATTATAAACACCAATAACAAACCCAAAACACTAAAAACAAAACACAACACACCAAAAATAAACTTCAAAAATTTAGTGCCTTAATACGTATCGTATAGGCCTATACGATGCGTATTAGGCTAGCCACCGGACAACACCTGCACTTGTCAGTCTGTCATGTCTTTTACTTTATTCAATACGCATCGTATCGGCCTATACGATGCGTATTGAATTAGAAAAGTGTGCGGATAGAAAGAGCCGATGTGCCAATAGAATTTCCGTACTTTAATCATCCTTAATTTTACCTACATGTCACATCACTCATTTTTCCACATTTCACTCCACCTCACCTCAAGAAAATAGTATAATCGCGTTAACTAACTTTATTTTTTAGTGGTTTTGGGTCTAAAAAATAAATAAGTAAATAATCAATTAAATCTCTTAACATCATGTTAATATGTTAATAAATAACCTCTTTAACACCTCTTAACACAACGAGGAAGTAATGTACAACCTTGGTTAACATATCATATCACTCTTAATGCCATAGATGTTAGAGACCCCCGAGGCCTAATAGAAAACGATAACTTGGATACATGACATTTTATTTCTTGATTATATTATAAATTAAGTTTCCTTGTTAACATAAAGGAAATGATATCTTAATAGGTTTTGGTGGTACCTTGGTAAAATTTGATTTTTCTTAGCATATATATATATATATATATATAGTAGGGATCTTGCGAAAAGTGTGTTTTTCCTAGAAAGTCTAGGAAGCAATCTGGGCCATCCAATGGGTGTGTTTAATGGTTAAGATGAAGTCAATGGCAATCTTGTAATTTTTTAGTTTATTTAATTCATTGTTTTAAAAGTGTAACACCTCGAAAATTCACGTCCTATAATGTGTTGACACGTGTCACAAGCTTTGAACGTGTGAAAGAATACTCTAGAGGGACTAAAGTTGACAAACAAGGAAAGTATGTGAATATAAGGGTTCAAAAAGTTAAAAATGGATAAAATATACTTTACAATAACCCTACATGATGTTTATACCCTTAAACGAATAAATCATGGATCATACGAAGCTAATTGTGAAGGAAAGTGAGGAATTTCAAACTACAGGGGTTAAATGTGTCAACATGTTTAAAGTATACCTATGAGTGACCTTTTAGCGAACCCGAAGCTTTGTAATGACTAGTTATACTCACGAGAATAAGCGATAAAAATTTCACCAAGTTTCGTTGTCGTATGAGAAAGTTATGATAAAATTCGTATACGAGGGGTTAAAAACGTCAACATTGAAATTTAAGACTTTTCGGTGATCGTATTAATAACCGGGGACTTAACATAGTTGGTTTATGACTTGGGGTCCTTAAAAGTCAAGTTTGGGGGTTACAAGTGCAAGAAAACTTGTTAAAAATCAAGATTTGGAAGTTCAGGGGCCAAACTGTCAGTTTTTAAAAGTTTCTGGTGAGCTGGCCGTTACGGACCGTAAGTCTGGACCCTTACGGTCCGTAAGCCATGCCCAGATGCAGAAACTCGTCTGTTGCCTATTCAGCCCATTTAAGCGACTTATATTGCCCTTTAACACCTCCATGGGTTGCCTAAACTAATTCTTAGGCCTTAGGGACACTTGTTAATGATCAGGGAGCATGTATAGCCTTGTTTGTCATGATCTTGATGGATCAAGAACACTATATAAAGCCCCCTTTGTTTGCCATTTTGATCATTCATTCTCAACTCAACATCTGATCATTTCTGGAGCTCAAGGCCATTCCCTAAGCATCTCTAATCGTGCATTAGACCTTGGTAAGTATCATTGACCTTCCTTAATTGAGTTTTGCTTAGTTATTCGCTTAAAAGTCAAACCGTCGTAATTAAGGTTTGACTTATCGATTAAACATTAATGGTCCAGTGTTTAGTCAAATTGATAGTAGTTATAAGTTGGTATTTATGTGGGCAATAAACCCTTAAAAGGACACCCTCTGATTCCCGCTCTAACTAGATCTTTTGTCGGGTCAAAGTTTATTATAAAAAGTCAACAGGATCCTAATTTTTGAACTAACGCATAATTAACATTGTAGAAGGCGTGTGACCTATTTTATCACTCATATAACTTGGTAATAAGTATAAGAACTAGTCTAAGCTTATTCGATCCGACAATTTTCTGTTTAGACCCGGTTCGGAACCGAAAGTCGCAAAACTTTGACTTTTGCTTTGACTTCAGTTCTGACCCGATTTAGATGGGTTTAGAAATGACTTAGAGCTTCCTTAGGACCGGGCTACATGTTGGTATAACCCTCTGTGGTTGGTTCATTGATTGTCCGATTCGTTTACACGTTTCCGTTAATTGCTTAATGTTGACCATAATGCCCTTTTGACCATAAAATGAGAATTTTGGAAATGTGAAAGGACAATAATCTTTATTACTGATTTATAAACATGTCCCTACAATTTCACATCAGTTGGAGGTCTAGATTAGGAGTTATGCTCAATAGCGTAATTTGAAAGCTTTTTGTTAATCAAAAGGCGTAATTAGCATAAAGCCTATCTAAACCCAATTTTTGACACCAAACCTTTTACCCACTGATGTAATATAATATTTTGGGATTTTTGAAGATTTTTAATTATTTTTAATCTGCTCATAACCTAAGGTTATGGCGTTTATTTGGTAAATACCGATTATACCCTTTTTGTTTATAAAACGAGTTCTACATAGTACTTTGACACCAATCCAATTGCTACTGATTTTATATAATAAATGAAGTATTTTGAATTTTATAACCTGATCAGAAAACTCAGATTTCCTGTTTAACCCGGAAATCGCTTAAAACGGCTTTTTACGCGTATTAAACACCTAGTATGGGTTTAAAACCATTTTATCATATAAGACTTATCACCAACTGATATGACCTATTAAATTAAGTTGTTTTACTGATTATTTCAGACCCGAATCTCAGAATTTTAATTAATCTCTTTTATAATCTTTAAAATGACCAAAATACCCCTACGGGGCTTAAATTGAGATTAAACTCGTTTTGGGCATAATGGAAGGTATCCTACTGATATCACAACATATTTAAGGCATATTAACTTTGGAAACCTGTATATGACTCTTATGGTTACCCGTTACGCTTCTTGCGCGTTCGGTTCGGTTTATGTAACTAGTTTGGATAAATTAGCCGAAACGGGTCAAACCTTATCGTTTTTATCTCAAAATCCAGAATGTGGTTAGATTACCCATATTATACAAGTCTTCAAACTCGTCGGGCCTAAATCACATTCTATTTCGGTCTTCGCTTAATCGTGCGTTTGAACCGTATCTTTACTTAAAACTAACCGGTCAAAGTTTAGGCTTAATTAAAGACCCGTTAGGATTCTAATTGGTTATTTATACCATCATTCCAGACTAGAGCCTTCCGGTAAATTGTACCTACGCTTACTTAAGTGAATACGGCTGAGTTATTATAATTCTTGCTATTTAAGACAGGAGCTAGCTCAGGTAAATACTCTTAACTTATTTTCCCTATTACGGGCTTGGGATACGGTAAAATAAATACCGCATGGTCAGGTATGGGATTAAAAGACCAATAAGTCGGGAAATCCAAATAACCTGTTTTAATTCGTATTGCTTGACTGAAACATTGGGGGTTAATGCGACCGTGTCCTGGATATCCTTGACTCATTAAATGCAATGGCCACGACCTAAGCACGGGGTGTAGGCATACACCTGACAGATGCCACATGCTTATTAATTAATTATACCCAATATGGGATTCCCAATAAGGGAATAGTGGTGTGTCGGTTAATCTTGAACCGGCATAGAACCGGGCCCCGTATGTAGAGCAAGTTATGTAAAACTGATAACATGAGATATAGTTTGTCCCAAGTATAAAAGATTAACTTTGCCTTGTGCATTTTAATCAAAGTGTCAAAATATTTTGTGCCCGGTGCATCTAAATCAATTTTCTTAAACTCTTTTCAAATGAGTCGGTTGAGTGTATTTACCAGTGAAAACTGACGTATTTTCCAAAGTCTAAGTGACAGGTACAAGTACGTAATAGGCTGGAAGCTGCTCAGGACTTGTTAGTTGAGGACTTTGCAACTCCTTCACATAAGCCATTAGTCTGATAACTTCTTTTGTTGTTTTGATCCGCCTGTGGATTATTACAAGCTGGTCTGTACAGAATACTTTTATATTATCAGACATTTGTGTTTGTAATAATATTTTATATTTCAAGACTTCCGCTGTGCATTTAAATTGTGTTGTTTGACTATGATGATATCAACTACGTCACGATATTCCCCACCGGGCCCACCGGTAATACGTGGAAATATCGTGGTGTGACAAAAAGAATAGGGGCAATTTTGTCAATATATCGTGTTTTAAATCAATTAGATAACCGTCAGTCAAACCCAATCCCTAATTTCACGCTATTTTCCCTCTCTCTCTCTCCAAACCCATCTTCGAAACCCCAATCCCTACAAAACATAACTACAATCATGGAAGAAGATAACTTTAGAAAGGATGGAGAGCACCGGATCAAATTAAAACACTTCTCCATCTCCACCATCTCCGAGTTCATCATCACCATTCAAATACTGTTCGTATCATCTCCGTTTTCTTGACGATGTTTTTTAATAGCAAGCAAATTAATACAGTTGTGTTTTAGCAGCAAGAAGATTCATACAGTTGTGTTTTAGCATTCAGATTCATACAGTTGTGTTTTAACAGCAAGCAGATTCATACAGTTGTGTTTTAGCATTCAGATTCATACAGTTGTGTTTTAACAGCAAACATATTCATACAGTTGTGTTTTAGCATTCAGATTCATATAGTTGTGTTTTAACAGCAAGCAGATTCATACAGTTGTGTTTTAATAGCAAGCAGATTCATACAGTTGTGTTTTAACATTCAGATTCATACAGTTGTGTTTTAACAGCAAGCAGATTCATACAGTTGTGTTTTAGCATTCAGATTCATACAGTTATGTTTTAACAGCAAGCATATTCATACGCTGTGTTTTACCATCCATGCTGGTAATGCTGGAGGATTTCTTGACGCTGTGTTTTAACAACAAGCATATTATAAAACAGTAATCTGCCAATTACAAAACCACCTCTATATTATGGGATCTATAAAAAAATTGACTTTAGCCCTGTAAACTGTTAAAACACAGCACCAAGAACATGCTGATAATTTCCAGTAATCTTCTGAACAATGGAATGTGCGATTGGTTTAGATTTCGAAAACAATTTATTCACAAAATCATGGAGAAAAACGGTTACAATTATGGACATGGATAGTTAGTTAATGAAGATAAATTCCAAAAATAAAAATAGAATGTGAAAGTATACAATTGGCCTTCTAGTTAAAAATCTTCAATGCCACATGTCGCATTCTGATTGCTTCCTAGACTTTCTAGGAAAAACCCACTTTTCACCCAACTCCTACTATATATATATATATATTATTTTAAATTGGGCAAATTACACTTTTCGTCCTTTATGTTTGTAACGGGTTACAATAGATGACCTTTAACTTCAATAATTACAGCTACAGTCCTTTATTTGGAAAACTCATTGCACCTTAGGTTCTTCAACACTAACTCAATTAGATTTTTCAGTTAAGTATGACATGTGCAAGGCACATGAGGGTAGATTAGTAATTTTACTAATATATTTAGAATATATTTAAACAAATAAACAAAACCAATTTTTAAAAAATAAAACAATAATTAAATCAGATGGATGGGAAATTAAAACCTTTGACTTTTTCTATTTTCATTTTCGAGATTACTTATAAGCACTTCCTTTCTTCTTCCCTTAAATTACAAACATGAACCTCAATAACCTGCAACTTTTTAGATTTCAGAAGTCTTAAGGCAAAATAGGTGTAGTTAATGGAGATTTTGGTATGCACATATCACGAGATTTAAACAGTTGCTGTTCTTGGAAACACTGTCGTCTCCAAAGTTGTTGAAGATTTGAGAGTTAGGGTTTCATTCGAAGACGAAGACAATGCTGATGGTGGTCGGGTCAGGTGTATGTGGAGCGATGGTTGTCGGTGGGTCAACTGGATTTAGGGGTGTATGGTGGTGATTTAACGATGTCACCAACTCCCTACGTACTAGATCTGAATCGGATTTGGTGGGTTTCATTCGAACACACAAACACTGAATCTGAATCACCCATTCTTTAACGACATCACCAACTCTCTATGTTCACCCACCCTTTAACGACATCATCAACTCCTTATGTTTTTTTATCCGAAATCGACAAGGAATGCGAGAGATCTGGTGGTGATTTTGCGTTTCAGGTGGGTTGCGAGGGTGTTTGTATCCGGGTTTGTAAGTTTGATTTATGATTTTTGAAGATGCCGGTAGTTGGAGATGGTGATGTTGACGAGGACGACGGTAGTGATGAATTCTAATTTTGGTGGAGTGTGGTGGCTACGAAGATGGGTGAGGTGGTGGTTGTGGAGATGGCGATTGTGGTGGTGGTAACCGGAGGTTGGGTTTTAGGCGGTGGTGGCTTTGGCAGTGGGGAAATACAATAGTGGTTGGTGGTGGCCAAGTTCTTTTTGTTTTATTTATTAAGATATTTAAAAGTTAAAAGACTAAATTACCTTTATGTGATTAAAGTTAACTGAAAAATTTAATTGGGTTAGTGTTAAAGGACCTAAGGTGTAATGAGTTTTCTAAATAAAAGACTCTAGCTGTAATTATTGAAGTTAAACACTATCTATTGCAATCCGCTACAAACATTGGCGGATCTTAGAAGGGTTGTGCCAGGGCCACGACCCTGACACATTTTTCGGCCAGAAGTGTTAATTTTCGCGGTTCGATCGAAATTTTTTATACCTACTATGTTCGGCACGACCATGTTTTTAGTGCCCATAGCTTTCGGCCCTGAGATGTTTAACGGGCAAGATCCGCCACTGGCTACAAACATAAAGAACGAAAAGTGTAATTTACCCTTTTTAAAGTTTTTGGTCATACATTGGTAAAATTTGATTTTTCTTAGCATAATCATCATATATATTTTTTTGAAAAGTTAATCATATATATATATATATATATATATATGGGAGCCGCTAGAATGAGAACCACCACGAGTTATGAGAATCACGAGAACCGCGCCCCGCGGGTGGCCGTCGGTGACGAAATTTTTTTTACACCTAGATCCGTATATTTTAGTGGGGGGTTTAAATTTTCGGTTCAAACGGCGCGCCCGAGGGGGTAGTTTTTTACGCCCAAAGTTTGGTAAAAAAAAAAAAGAAAAATTAAAAAAATTAAAAAAACCCAAACTTTGGGCGTAAAAAACTACCCCCTCGGGCGCGCCGTTTGAACCGAAAATTTAAACTCCCCACTAAAATATACGGATCTAGGTGTAAAAAAAATTTCGTCGCCGACGGCCACCCGCGGGGCGCGGTTCTCGTGGTTCTCATAACTCGTGGTGGTTCTCATTCTAGCGATCCCCATATATATATATTATTTTAAATTTAAATAACTGTTTATAAAGCTAAAGCCATCATTGATTTGATTGCTTAAAGACTATTAACCAATAACTACGAAAAAATGAGAAGATATTTATGATTAATAATTATTTAATTGTAGTTTGCGTGATCCACAATCCAACTATTATCATATGAAAAGATTCAAATACCTCCCCTCCCCTTCTCTTTTTTCCATAAACCCACAAACAACTTTTACTTTTCCTTGGTGGATTGGTTTTCAAGAGATACTTTGCTTTAGTTACCTAAACAAATTGGGTATGTTTCTTTCTTTGCAACCACGCTCGTATTAGGTTTGTGTTGAAAGTTGAAGCATAGCTTGTTACAAAACTTTATGGATTTATACAAATTATGATGCAAACATGAAAGTCATAAAAATAATGCCCTAGTTATTAACAAGCAAGCAAACAAATTTTTCAACTTTAAAATTGACGAGTTTTGTTAAAAATCAAGTAACACAAGGGTCTTTTAGTCTTTTTAACCTATTTAGTAAAAATATTTTAATAAATAAAACAAAATTAAATTTAAGAAACTAATATAATATAATGGGTTAGGGTAAAAGGACATGATTTAATTTAACATAAAAACTTAACTGAGTTAGGGTAAAACGACATACCGTGTGAGATTTTGAAACAATAAGTACAAAACTCGTCAATTTTAAAGATAAAGGACACCGCCTGAAATATAATATATAGAATATAGATAAAAGACAAAATTTGCAATTCACTCTAATATTTTTGTGGGTGTATGTGTATGTTTTAATACTATTAAGCAATTGTTCACCTTTAGGGTGGAGGGTATGGTCAATCACCCTAGGGTGTTTGAGTGAAATCCTACCCAATAATATTATGTCATGTCAACTCCCTATTCCACTCCCCATTTTGCACTCAGTCAGGGGGTATAGTCAATCATTCTAGAGTGTTTGAGTAGTTCAAAAAATAAAAAAATTGTGATTGGTTAAAAGGGGTTGAGACCCACCATTTTCTCAATCACTCTCTCTCCCCCTTTTTCGGTAAACACTCACCGAATTCCCAACCCTCTCTCCAACTCACCGAACACCCTCAATCACTCGGTATAGTCACCGATCGGTGACTTATACTCCCCGCTACTATACCCCTCACCCTTATAATCATGAAATATGTGTATAATCTGAAATAACTAAAGTGTAAAAACTTGGCTCATATTCTTTATCTACATGTGAAATTTTTGTTGAGCATCTATTTTTTGCGCAAACTAGGTTTATAACCCACGCGCGCGTTGCGGCGCGCTAAACTGAATCATTCTCGGTAGGAAGATTTTGCTTATACTAATGAAGTTTATATAAAAAAATGAAAAAAGTTGATAATAAAACCACCAGGTTGAGTCAGCAGAAGTGATGTTGGATTTTGATCTTCAAAAATCTTCCAAATTCGTAAGCTATCTTCACCAACATTTGCTAGGTATCCCATATCTGCCATCATGACTAAACTTTATGATTGAAATTGTTTTGATTTCCTTTTGTATGTGTGCACATGAACTGTGTGATTACCTTTTGTGTGTGTGCACATGAACTGTGATTGGAATTCTTCGAAGTCACTGATTCAAAGTTTCAAACAACCTTAATATATAAACTTCAAACATAGATTCTTTAACAAACAAAGCACATAAAAATTGAATATTTCTCTATACATTAATCAACCATATTATTGGTTGAATAATAAATAAACAATCCAAAGATCAAAATTTTACAATTAAAGAATACTCACGTTATAGAAATTACAAAATCCCAACAATCTTTTCGTAAGTTTAAACAAAAAAATCTAACCTTTTTAGTCATCAGATTTAGATTTAAATCAATTAAAGAAACAGGGGTTTCAGTTCCACAAGCTTCTTTATCAGATCTTCTGTTTGATAAATAAGAAATTAGACCAGCAGTATAAAATAAAAATAATTTGGGATCCCTAAGAACTACAGTTTTCAATCGTGTAATCCAAACCATTGCTTCAGTTGACTGGGATACAAACGTATATCTGGTGATAAAATGCGCAGAAAAAAACGATTATCTTTGTATTGGATAACTTCAGATACGAAAGATCACAAACATTAAAAAAAAAAAAACAATACACAAATCATAGAACAAACACCAAATTACTCACTGTGGGAAAACGTAAATCCGCAGTAGGAGTTTCATACTCTTCCGGACCTTATATGGCACACTAAGATCATGAATTGTATTCGACGCAGCTCCAAGCGCCATTGACTTCGCCACAGTCGATCTATCAATCGGACCGACTACCGCCCCAGCCTGCATCATCTTCAACTCCCAGAACTACGCAAAACACCAAACAATCACTACAACTTTCACATCACAGATCCAAAATTCCAAACAAAACCACCACAAGTAACCAAAACACCAAACAATCACTACAAATTTCACGTCACAGATCCAAAATCCCACCATAAATCACCACAACTAACCAAAACATCAAACAATCATACTACAAACAACTCTGTGGTTTTCCCTTAGGTATAACTGACCTCAGCAGTAGTTCAATACTATCCATAAATGGCTAAAAAGCATTCATTTCAATTCCCTGTAAGAGTGGCTGCATTCACAATTCATAACAATAGTCAATAGACATAGACACCAATTGTAGTTTGTTTGGTTGATTATTTATTATCCATTGTAGGCTCAGAGTTTGTGAAAGGATCAAACTATCATGGCTGCAAATTAGGTTTCATGTGAGAACCTACGATCCTGTATTTTTGCCACGCCAAAGTTTGATCTTCAAAAAACTTCCACTAAAATCTATCCACTCATCACAACCTCGAACACTAAACAAACAGCACATACCAAACCCAAAATAAATTTGGTTCCAAACTCAGCAACATCAAGTTACAGTCTGAAGACGCCTCATATTACCAAAAGGCAGAATCATCGACACTACATAAGGCAACAAAATCAGAAAACAACCCCAAAACAAATTAGGGCTTTAATTCAGCAAATTCAAGTTATGGCAGGCCATCTCTGGATGCTCCATAAATATAGCAGCCCTGACTAACGGGAGACCAAGGGTAAGACAACCGGAGAGCCGCCGGAGCCATGGAACAGAGAGAGACAGACACTTACCGACCATCGAATGAACAAACCAAGACCATCCCTGCCGAAATGGCGAAGTCGTTGCCACAGAACCTAGAAAGAACATTGAAACTCAATCTAGTTGTCACCGCAGGTGACCAGTCCGCAAGTCTCAAACCCAATCGGAACAGAAGACTTACCGTCGTAGGAATTGAACCCTAGCCGCCGCTGATAAAAACATCGCTACCGTCGTAGTTCCCCATCATCGGAGCACAGAATGGCCTCCGGCGGAGGCCCTCCGCCCACATCTGTCGCTGCCATCAACGAAGACTTACCGTCGTCCGAATTGAACCCTAGCCGCCGCTGATAAAAACATCGCTACCGCCGTAGCTCCCCATCATCGGAGCACAGAATGGCCGCCGCCCAGATCTGTCGCCGCCATCAACCAACTCCATACCTCTTGATTTTCCGGAATCTGTTTTTCTCTCACGATTTCTTCTTGAAATGGGTTGAAAACATGGTTTTAGATGGTATGAAGACTACTACGTGGAACCCAAATAAAAACCCTCTGCTGACTCAGGTTGATAAACACTGTTCATTTCGTTTTCAAACACTGTTCATTTCGTTTTCCTTTTATCATATATTAATAATTCTCTTTTCACTTATCTGCTTTAATGTTACATTTTTAGTGATACTGAACACAATATGCAGTGGATTAGTGCCCTGCCGTTGTCAGCAGCGAAGGGCGCCAAGCACCATACCAGCCTGCCTTTAGGGGGCGCCACTAGAATAACAGGCATGAAGGAGACAGAGATGGGGTCCACAAGTATTTCAACCAATCACATATTTTTTTATATACTTTATAAGTTTTTTTAACGGTGAGAATCTTTAACTTGTTGTGAGACAAATCTCATACCTTCCCAAACAGAGGGCTCTAACCCCCCCCTCTGGCGAGACTATGAGCCCGCCTTTAAGGGGCACCACTAGAATAACAGGCACGAAGGACACAGAGATGGGGTCCACAAGTTTTCAACCAATCACACATTTTTTATATAATTTTAGTTTTTTTGAACGGTGAGAATCTTTAACTTCTTGTGAGAGAGATTTCATACCCTCCCAAACAGAGGGCCCTAACCCCCCCTCTGGACAGACTATGTTTTCTTAACCGGGTCCATGCTAGCGTCAGAGCTTGGCTAACGGCGTTCCCCAGAAAACCATACCACCCACTGCCAGTGGCAGGGGCTTGCGCCGCCACAAGAGAGAATCTCTCTTGCGTAACGCACGGTGGACTAAAACCCGGGGTGGCTTGGGCTCGAACTCTTGACCTAGGGTTTTACACAATCTCTCTGGCGTAACGCACGGTGGACTAAAACCTGGGGTGGCTCGGGCCCGAACTCTTGACCTTGGGCTTGTGAATATCGAAGGAGAACACAAGTCTTTCCAACCATTAGACCACAAGAGAGAACTAACCTTCATTTCTAGTTACACAAACAACTACACACATTTAAAGGTTTAGTTAGTTAAAACCTCATTTCCTAAATGAAGAGACACAACACAAATTTTTTACACTTTTTAGTTTATTCATCAATAAAAAAGAGACCAAGTTTAGTTATACTTTTTAATACACTTGGGACACATTTACTATTTTATGGAAATTGATCAACAAAGGCAGCATCTTCAACACCAACCCCTAAATCATCCCTTACTCTTTCTTTATCTTTTCATCCAAAATGTATCATACTTATTAAAACATCAAATATCAGATTCTTGCGTGCCCCAAAATAAACCCCATAATCAAATTCTTCTTATTTGATTATGATTATAACATAATTACGGGGACAAACAACACACAACACACAGTGACCCCTGAAACTGTATTTTTACATGAAGCAGAGTCTAACTGTAAACCTTAACCGACAACCTGGGAAAACACGACGGATTATTCGATTGTTTCCATGAAATCACAACAGCTCTTAGGATGACGACCGACAACGCTTACCGTGTTGACACCACTTCCCGCCTTGCTCAATGGCGGATTGACAATTTGGCTTCTTGTACTTACCGGAAGTCTGATCCTTTCAAGATCGGAAGATGGAATTGGTAATTTTGTTTTTTGATTCTTACCCAGTTTTTAAAATATACAAATTTAGAATCTTGCATCAAGATTCGTTGCTGGGTGGGAGCAATAAATTCTTTGTATTTTGTAAAAATTAATGTTTGCTTTTGTTGATTAAATGAAGGCAATATGTTTTTTAATTCTTACCCAGTATTTGTAACATATGAAACATAAAAATTCAAAATCTTGCATCAAGATTCACTTTTTGAGTTTCTTGATGAGAATCTTGAATTTTGTAAAAAAAATGATGTTTTTTTTGTTGGTTAAATGAAGGTAATTTGTTATTTGATTCTTATCCAGTTTTTAAAATGTAAAAATTTACAATCTTGCATCAAGATTCACTGCTTGGAGCAATAGATTCTCTGTGTTTTGAGTTTCTTGGTGAGAATCTTGAAGTTTGTAAAAATTAATGTTTTTTTTGTTGGTTAAATGAAGGTGATTTGTTTTTTTGATTCTTTTGAAATATATAAATATAGAATCTTTAATCTAGATTTACTGCTTGGAGAGATTCTCTGTGTTTTGAGTTTCTTGGTGAGAATCTTGAAGTTTGTAAAAATTAATGTTTTTTTTTGTTGGTTAAATGAAGGCGATTTGTTTTTTGATTCTTACCCACTATTTGTAACATATAAATTTAGAATCTTGCTGTATTTTCAGTTTCTTGGTGAGAATCTTGAATTTTGTAGAAATTAATGTTTGATTTTGTTGATTTTAATGAAGGAGATTGATTCTGGAGAAGAATCGTAATTTGTTTATAAAGTTGTTCCCGGAGATGTCAAGTGTAAATAAAGATAGTCCTCCAATTGCTTCTTTTATCATTCGGGTTGTTTCTTCGTTGGGAGGGCGTAAGGCCTTGGTTCATCCAGGTATTGACTTTTGACTTTGACTTCAAATAAGTCAAATTTATAATCCAAGATCATTTATTGGTACTTAAGGTTATAGTGTTAGTAGTGATTGCAGCATTCTCACCAGTTGAATTGGTGTGATTAAGTGATATGTGAATTCTTTGTGATTGCAGAAATTAGAGATAAGCAGTTGAAAAGCAGTGATGATTTCGTTTGGGCGCTTGAGGTCCCGCTTACAGGAAAATTCATCATTGAACTTGAATTTCTTGATCTTAAGGCTGCATCTCCAAATGTAATTCTACCGCTTATCTCTTTGGTTAAATTTATGTTTGTTATTACTTTGGGCATATTGCTAGATAGTTAATTAGAATTAACAGTTGGTTGGTGAACCGAAAGTTATCTAAATGTGTTGTTGGTTGACAAGCTAACATTTTTATTCTAGTCGGTACATTTAGGTAACGAGTCAATGTCATGTGCTCCTAATGACTACTGTACCAACAAAAGCTGCTTATATGACTCGTGTGCTTGATAACTAGGGTCGTTTGATTATCTTGATTGGCTAATTTTAAGGTCGGGTGGAATGTTAAGTGTTTGAATTATGCAACTTTTATGTAGAGACGAATGCACATACGTGCAGGAGGCAATTTGAATATGTTTATATGAGAACGGGTTAACTATGTGTATTTGATTGACAACATGTCGAACGTGCTAAACAAAAAAAGTATGTTAAACAGGTAACAAGTCAAAAGTCGTTAAACATGTATTTAAATATCTATGATGTCCTAAATTGTTTTATTCAAAAACAACCATAGTAATTATTTACAAAAAAAAATAAAGTATTATAAATGTATTGACGGGTCGACCCGACCCAACCCAACTCATTTGACTCTCCATCTCTACATGTAACTTACCTTTTGTGATGCAACAGGGGGGTGAAGCTTCTTCTGTATTTACCGAAGGATTTACACAAAAAGAGCTAGGCGCAACAGCGCTTTCCTCCCTTGGAAAAATGTTATCAGAAAGTATTCACACAGATATCATCATCAACGCTTCTGACGGAAGCATCGGGGCCCACCGGGCCGTCCTTGCTGCCAGGTCACCGGTCTTCCGGAGCATGTTTTCCCACGACTTAAAAGAAAAAGAAATGTCTGTCATAAACATATCCGACATGTCCATTGAAGCCTGCCAAGTTTTCTTAAGCTACATATATGGTAACATCATAGATCAAGATTTTCTTGATCACCGACTCGACCTTCTTAGAGCCGCTGATAAATACGATGTTACAGATCTAAAAGAAGCATGTCATGAAAGTTTATTACAAGATATCGATACGAATAACGTGCTTGAAAGGCTTCAAAATGCTTCTCTATATCATCTCCCAAAGTTAAAGATTTGTTGCATGCAATATCTTGTGAAGTTCGGTAAGATATACGACATTCTAGACGATTTCAATGCGTTTATACAGTCTGCAGACATGGAATTGGTAGGTGAAGTGTTTAATGAAGTTCTTTCGGTGTGGAAAGGTTTCTGAGTAATTTGCTCAACCTGGAAATATACACACACACATGTAACATTATTATTAAGTTAGTTGATGCATATGTTGATTTATAGTACTGCTTGTGCCAAGAATTGTTGTACATAATTTGTCAACATTTAAACTGGATTACACGGGCGAATTGAAGTCTGTTCATGTACATGTACAAAATTGTTTGTTTAATGTAAACTGTAAAGAATCTACTTGAATTGTGTTTTATGATTGTTGGTGATCATGGTTGACCATGCCTGCAAATATCATCTTGTTTTTTAAGATTAGAAAGAGTGTCTTTCTCGGTTAAACGATACATGTATGTGTGCGCGCGCAAGCGTCTATAAGCAGAGGCTAGGATTCATGAATTACTCAAAAAGTTATTAGTAGATTAAGTGACAGATAACCATTTGACTCACCTTCTTATGACTTTAACTTGATAAAGTGACTCATGGTTTCCAAAACAGTTGCTTGAATCATGGGTTTGAACCTGTTTGTTTCTTTGCAGCTTCCCCTTGTTTGTTTTGTTATCTTTCATGAAACTTCAATGGAGAGAGAAAGAGAAGAGATATAATTATAGGTTTTAAGGCATATTTGAGCACATGAGAATATATAAAGAGGGATATTTTCAAAGCACCTTTTTTTAGAAGAAAGCATATTCCTTGGATCCAAGTTGAATTCTTAGAATGCAGCAAAAGAATGAATTGCCTGAAACGGCTACGCAAAAGGGGGCATAAATTGCCTGAAACGGCTACGCAAAAGGGGGATGATGGTTAAGGCTGTTGGACCACCCTTCACCAAACAGGTTCCTAACCCGGCATGATACAACATTTGCTGGTTTGACCCAAACCGGTTTCAAACTTCCAACCCGCCAGCTTGTATACCGCTTCCTACTCTCTTTACCAAAACCGGTTTTGGACCTGAACCCATTTGAAAACCCCCGTTTGGAAAACCAGTTTTTACCAGTTGCAACCCGACCCATACCAATTTGTATAGGGTTGGAATGTTTTCCTCCATAACCGATTTATGATCCGAACCGGCTTTGAATCAAACCGGTTTTGACCAAATCGATTCGGTTGTGCTGAAAACCAATCAACTCAAGTCACACAACCCTCCTTCACTACCCAAACCTGGTCCACTATGGCTGGCTAGGAGGAGTTAACCATTCCTGGCTTCCTTTGGAGTTTTATTTTTATTTTGCATGCAACTCTTATTTATGAGTTAAAAGAATTTCAAAGGTGGCACAATCAAAGCTTTAATTAAATTGTCACAAATTTCTTGTAAAAACTATTACGACAAGATTTTGAAACCTACAATGACACCTGAAAGGACAATTGATATAGAACTGGAAGATAAAAAGATCATTGTAGTTGTTATGGACCGAACCGCTAACTACGGTTTCATGGGGCAACAAAACAAACTAGCCGGCTCGAGCTCGATTTGAAGCTCAAGCAAGCTTGTTTATTAATTGGGCCTCAAATAAAGCTCTAGTCTGAAATCGAACTCGTTTAAGCTCGGCTCAAGTCAAGTTTTCTTTAGCGAGCCGGTCTTAAGTAACTCACGACTCGTTTATTACAATATTTGATACCATAAACGCATACAATATTTGGCTGAATTCTTGATGTATTATTACAAATAAACAACCTTTTATAAAGGGATTACAAAGCCTACTAATATGGTAACAGATATACCAAATATAGTTACATAATCAATTACACAAATCTACTATATATTTAAATATATCCGCTAATTATATCACCGTTTTGATGCAAAATTTTAACCTTAAACAATATTGTAACATCTTCAAAATTCCAAAAAGAATATCATATAAACAAGCACTTATTAAACTTCAATTCGCACATAATTCAACGACAATTTCAGAATCGAAGAACATATAGATCAAGAAGACAATCCAAAACAGAAGTAACAATTCATATAGCTAGACCATTGTTGTGCTTGAACTTAACAAACATTAATAACCACGAAAAACGCTTAAAACAGGCAGCGAAATCAACGAAAGGCCTACCGGCTAAGACAAATCGTCTTCGAGGTCTCCGAAAAATTTGTTGAAAACACCATAACCGATCATCACAAGGATTAGGATCACCATGAGGAGAATTAAACATGAGCACATCAAGCATATCTTTAGACAACACATGGTGGGTCTGAAATGGTTCTGATACGAAGAGTTAATAACGGCAGCAGGTTACTTACTGCACGCTTGTTCCTCTTCCAGTGTATAACTTTCGTTACGATTTAAAACAATCCTTTTCCTTCATGTTGTATTTTGACATAAATGTAATGTGTAATATATTGTTTGTTATATATGGCAGTTACTTTTTTGTGTATATCATAAATTTTGATTTGATGGTTTAAAATAGTAAAATACTAGTATTAAGGACCCCGCGTTGCGGCGGGGGGCATAAAACCATGCAAAGCAGCACCAATGTCACACCACTATCAGCGATCAACGCCGAAAAACTCACAAAAACAAAATAAATAGAAAAGGAGAAAATAAAACCGAATGAAAAGCATATGTAAAATCATTGAACCACGCATACCCATTACGGCGTGTTAATGCGAAAAATTTAGGTTGAAACGTAAAACATAGAAAAATATCTAAGTCAATCTAGGACCCGTGCATTGCGACAAACTTCTCAAATGAGAAAAAATAGACGAAAAAACTTTGAACCCCACACGCACGGTGCGGCGTGTGAACTCGCAAAACTTTGAATGAAACGTAAAAAAAAAAAACTTGCGAAAGATGAAAACTATGGGGGCCAAAGTTGAAAGTAAAAAAGTATTGGGGTTAAATTGCAAAAGATGAAAAGCTTTGTGTTAAAAGTAAAAACCAAATGGGTTAAAGTGCAAATATAAGATGTTATGGGTTAGAAGTGAAAAATATTCAAAACTTTTTTGAAATACCCCCTAAACATAGGGGATAACAACATGAAGCACATACGTGTTGCTAATTTATAATATGGAAATATGTTACATTTTTTTTAAACGGCATATGTTACATTATTTAATGATATATCTATCTATAATTGTATTGGTTATAAATATAATGTGTTGATTATAAATCTATACTATATAATAAAAGAAACCACTTTGTAGACACTTGTCATCATATTAGACCATCTCTTATAGATAATTATTATTTTAGTTTGATCTCTTCTAATTAATTATAGATAATCCTCCTATTAACTATTATTTAGTTTAATAACTTATAGATAATTATTATTTAGTTAATCTCCTTTTCATTTATAATATTATTTATTTGATTTAATTAGAGTTAATTACTAGGGGTGAGCAAGAAAACCGAAATAACCGAACCGTAACCAAATAACAGAAATAACCGAACCGAAAAAACCGAACCGAAACAAAAACCGACGGTTCGGTTTTCGGATTTTTAATAACCGAAAATTTCGGTTCGGTTTTCGGATAAACTTTTTCAATAACCGAAAAAACCGAACCGAACCGATAAGTTACAATCCATATATTTTTATGTTTAAGTTTAAATTGTTTAAGTGTTTAACCCAATGCTAGTAGAAAATGTTAATTTTATTCTTGAATGTTAAGTGTTTATAATAAAAACATTATAACTGAAATGATTTATTATTATCTATAAGATATAACAAAACTTAATATAAAATTAAATTTAATAAAAACTTTAAAGAAACATAAAAATAGATTAGAGGGTTTGGTTTATGTAAACAATATTAATTAAAGAGGTAAACTATAATAACTAAAATGTAAACATATAAAAAGATTGTTATAATATAAATTATACTTTTTATTTTTTGAATCTTACGTAATTTTGTTCCAAAAACCGAAATAACCGAAAAACCGAACCGAACCGAACCGACGTAAAAACCGAAAAACCGAAACCGAAAAAACCGAAACCGAACGGTTTTTAAAACCTGAAAACCGACATTTCGGTTTCGGTTTTGATTTTACCCAAAAACCGAACCGAACCGTGCACACCCCTATTAATTACTGTATTCGTCCTTGTGATTTGTCAAAAGTCATTATTCAGTCAATAAGTTTAAAAATTACGATTTCAGTCCCTATGGTTTGACTTTCGTAACTATTTCAGTCCACGTCGTAACCATTTCAGTCCCTGTAATTAACAGAATAGTGGATTGAAATTGTTACGAAATTGAAACCATAGGGACAAAAATGGTTACGAAAGTGCAACCAAAGGGACTGAAATCGCAATTTTTAAACTAATGGACTGAAATAGTGATTTTTGACAAATCACATGGACGAAAACAATAATTAACTCAATTAATTATTACTTTTATATTTATCTATTTACTTCAAATCCAAACTTAGTTATCTAATTTGATCTTAACTATATATTTGAACGTTTTGTTTAGTTTGGTATCAGATATATTTTACGAAACTTGAAATAAAATTAACTAATATTATTTATCATTTATATATCTACGGAGTTTTAAATAAAGGGTTACATTTATTGAGACTTCGTTAACAAATTTTGCAACAACAGAATAATATATTTTTATCACGAAAACCAAACTTTGTATTAATATATTAAATTTTTTTATTTTCACTATACAAAATTACATTTACTCGACCCATGTAATACATGAGGTGTTTTAAGATATAACGTTTTATTATTTGATATATAAAGTTAGATTTATTTAATTCGTACAATACACGGGGTTTTTAAGGATATATATATATTTTATTATTATTTAGTACAGAAAATTACATTTATTCAAACCGTGTAATACACATATTTTTAAAGATGTAATTTTTTATTATTTGGTATATAAAATCACATTTATTCAACCCGTGTAATAAATGGGGTTTTTTAAGATGTATTATTTTATTATTTAGTAAAAAATATTACATTTATTCAACTCATGTAATACACGTGGTTTTAAAGATATAACTTTTTTATTTGGTATATAAAATTACATATATTCAACCCGTACAATATGGTTCTTATAGATATAAATTTTTATTATTTAATATATAATAATTATATTTATTCAACCCGTGCAATAAAGAAGGTTTTTAAATATATATTGTTTTATTATTTAGTATATGAAATTTATTTATTCAACCCGTTTAATACTCGAGGTTATAACCTAGTGTTGCTATAAACATTTTTTATGTATTTTTTCAGTGCCGGGTTGTATAATAAAACCGTTTATATTTAAAAAATGGTTTATGTTTAGTAGATATCTATACTATATAATAAAAGAAACCAACTTTGAGACAAATGTCATTCATTGGAGCCATCTATTTTTTAGTTTTCTCATCTTTATCTCCTACTTAATTATAAATAATTAATATTAATTAAAGATAATTATAAAATTAAATTTAAACAATTCGTATAGGAGATAGTATAATCTTTTGAAATATTTATTAGATTTCAAAATTATTTATCTTGACATTAACAAAAGACGTACACAATATAAATTGATATAATGTAAAGAGGTAAATGTCATTTTAGTCCCTGTGGTTTGGCCATTTTGTCAGTTTATTCCAAAAGTTTTATAATACATAGGGTTTATAAAGATATAATAAGATATAACTTTTTATTGATTGCTATATAAAATTACATGTACTCAACCCATACAATACATGAGGTTCTTAAAAATGTAACTTTTTTCATTATTAATATATAAAATAAAATTTACTCAACCCGTACAATACACAGAGTTCTTAAAGATATAACTTTTTATTATTTAATATATAAAATTACATTTATTCAACCCATGTAATAAATGAGATTTTTAAAGATATTTTTTTTTATTATTTGGTATGTAAAATTACATTTATTCAACCCGTGTAATAAACGAGGTTTCAAAAATATAATTTTTTATTATTTGATATATAAAATTACATTTATTCAACCCGTGTATTACACGGGGTTCTAACCTAGTATAATATATATGGTTATCAAGAGTTGTATTTAGGGTCATAGACGAACCAAATGTTCACCTAACCATTCGTGAACCATTCGGCGAGAAGTCCATTTACGTTCATTTGTTTGTTTAATAAATGAACGAACACGAACAAATGTGGCGCGTTCGTGACGTCCGTTCATGGCCGTTTGTTTTGTTTAGTTTGTGTTTGGTCGTTATAAACTAAGA
Source organism: Helianthus tuberosus (assembly GCA_030545235.1). NCBI lineage: Eukaryota > Viridiplantae > Streptophyta > Magnoliopsida > Asterales > Asteraceae > Helianthus > Helianthus tuberosus. The sequence continues at coordinate 53,054,810 of CM060364.1, forward strand.
TCTTTCAAACATAATTTTGGAAAAATTATGTTTATGCTTACTAGGTATGGGATCAAATACAAACTCTTATGTTTGTAAGAACCATAAGAACCAATACATAAATGACAAGTGTTATTCAATTAAAAATTATTTTAGGGGTAATTTAGACATTTTGATCCTATTTATTTATAACTAATTAAAATTAATTATCAAAATATCCCTAAATCCATGTAGATTAATTCAAACCAAAATTTGAATTTTTGTAACATATTCAGATCAAACCAACCTAGAGGAACCACCAATACAAAAAACATAAGCACATCCACATAAACGACATTAGCACAATCAAAAAAGAAACTTTCATTATTAGCACTCTCGTTTCAATAAAAAAATGAACTTCCATTATCAACGACCTTAGCAAAATCAAAAAACGACATTAACGTAAGACTATCCACATTATCAGCATTCTCGTTTCAATCAAAAAATGAACTTCTATTATCAACGACATTAGCACAATAAAAAAACGACATTAGCACAATCAAATAACGACATTAGCACAATCAAAAAACGAAATTAGCACAATCAAATAATGACATTAGCACTCTCTTAACACCACCGCCTGGGCATCCGACGGTAACACCAACAAAACAACATTAGCACAATAAAAATACGATATTCCAACGAATTTATTTCTAAATAGGCTCCCAATAACAACACAAAAGGAAAAAAAAAACAACAGATACTATTAGATAACTAGCACAATTTCATTTTTTTAAATTTTATAAACAACACAAATTGTTCTATACTAGCACAATTTCATTTTTTTTATTTTATAAACAACACATATTGTTACATACTAGCATATTTTTTTTAATTTTATAAACACACACTAACACAATTTCATAATTATTACATAATTAGCACAATTTCATTTTTTTTAATTTTATAAACAACACATACTATTACATAACTAGTAGAAAAAAAATTATTTATAAATAGGCTCCCAATAACAACACAAAAGGAAAAAAAATAACAACACATAAGAATTACATAATAAAATAAGAACACACGTATAGATTTAAAATTAACACAATACATTTTCATATTAGCGCATTCCAGCTACGTAAATAGCACAATTATAAAACATCTTTTTGTAACTTTTTTAAAAGTCATTTTTATAAATAAAAAAAGTATAGCAATATGGTACTTATATTAAAGATAAAAAAAATACTTGATTTTATGGTATAAATTTTTGTTTTCCAAAATTAATGAAACATATAAAAGTTATTTTAGTTTAAAAAACTTGGTGGAATTAGTATTTTATGGGAAATGACTAAATGACTAAAATACCCTAACTTGATAGTATTAATTATTAATTATTGAGATTTTATTTGTAATTAATATCAACCCTTAATTTAAACTATCAATGGCTCAGATCTGTTCTTCCGGTTCTTACAGTTAGCACTGTTTGTACAGGAATTCAACACATGCTTACTATGTCTAATTTGTGCCTTTATTTTGGAATAATTATGTTTATGATTATTATATCAAGTGCTTAACAAGGTGATTATGTCTATATTCAGGATTAAGAATGTTGTTTTTTCTATTTTTTTTAAATGATACATGTTCAATTTCTTAATAAGGGACATGAACAAGAATTTTTGTTTGATATTACGCATTCCCACCTATTCACAAACGAGTCGCCCGTTCGAGTTATCGACCTCGCATCACACCACCTGCTTGATTTTCCTTGGAATTTTTTCCGCAATCTGGTGAGTGTTTCAAACTTAAATTTTGAAATATCATATCTTTTGGGATAACAATGAGTTCAATGTTAATGGTATCATTGATTGTGGTTGATTGTGAACACAAGATCCCTAATTTTAATATGATTTAAATTAAGGTCTTGTGTTCGCATGTTGTTGATTAAGGATGTGCATTTATCATATACATGTCTATGTACACTTCATGTTAGCACAAATGAATGAAGATTGAAACTACAAACATTGTTTAGTTGAGAAATGAGTGAAAACTATATCTCATCAATTGACTTAAGATAAATGATAAACAAGGCTTGTACACATCAATTAAATGAAGATCAATGATCATACATGTCAAAGATGATGATTCAGAAGCTTACAAAGATCAACATATGAAAACTGAATTTTTTTTAGTGAAGATCAAAGTTAAACCGTCAATCAGATCACTTGGGAATTAAGAAAGGTTTTTTAAAATGACAAAATTTGGTGAAGATCAAAGTTAAAACCGTCAATCGTATCGAATCACTTGAGAATTAAGAAAGGTTATGGAAAGGGTTTTCATATAATTTAAATGAATTTATAAAAATATTATTTTTTAAAACAATGATGATATCCTAAAGGATTTTTATTAAACACATAATACATTCTAGGTTCTAAAAATGGGTTTAAATTATGTTGGTGGATGAAACTTACTAAGCGGAGAAGAGATTCAAATTCCATCCACATAGAAGACACGACAAAACCTTATATGGTTTACGGACAAACAAATTGGAAAAAATGTCACACCCTCAAATTCTACATGCAGGGTTTTACCGCGAGGTGTGCAACTGACTAGGATCCAGCCACCAATCATGTTGAACCAATTATTTAAAGTTATAAGTCATCACTAACAACACGATTAGTGATCGAGTTTTAAAAGTCCAAATCACAATTTAATTTAACAGCGGAAGCAAAGTTTAAAATCCCAACAAAATTAAAAACCACAAGTTCAAAATATAAGTAAAACGTAAAGCTCATTTGTAACACCCTTCTAATTTCTACTCGAATTTAACAATAATTCATAAGATTTATATAAGAGATGACCCATTTAAAACATAAATTAAAAAAAAAACAAAGTTTTAAGGTAACAAACATTAGCCAACTACCGACTAATTCAAACATTCATAAGTTGTTTTGCAAACTAGTTACATCATAAAACATTGTCCAAACAAAGTAAATCAACGCGGAAGCTTCAAAAGTTGTGTTCGGTTCTTCAAAGCTTGCTTGACCGTCATCCGTAATCCTTGAATACCTAGAAACTGAAATGTTTACATTAAACATTATTATTATAATACTAAGAATTTATGCTTAATCGATCTACGATGAAAGTGGATTCGATTAACTATAATTATACAAAGTTTAAATAGAAATTCCAGATTCTACCGTAACTTACGGTCCTACCGTAAGTTACGGTAGTCATCTTACAATCCTGGTCCACCGTAATTCAGAAGAAGTATACCGTAAGACTTTGGCCTCTACCGTAAGTTACGGTGATACCGTAACTTACGGTAGTCCCTGTAACTTTATGCTTTGGCTTTTTGTTTATTTTGCCCAAACCCTTTTCTCAGATTTCTCATTCTAACCAACCAATATACTGATTTTTTTCATAATCTAATAGGTCTTTTATAAATGTTAACAAAGAACGAGTAACCATACTACAATGCATTCCATGCCTTAATCGGTTATTTGACCCGTTTAGCTCATCTAAGGAATCCTCCATTTTTTATGACAACCAATGAGGTCTAACCAATTTCTTGGCCTATTATTCAAACTAGCGAACATTATCGCTTAATTCCAACTCAACTTTTGTTCACAAATCAATTGCATATATACTAAATATCAAAATTTACTCAAATGTAACGAATCGAGTTACATACCTTCATAATTCGTCGACATTGCTTTCTAATCATAATTACCCATTCCCGGGCTTGTCGACCTTAGTGTATCCCTTCTAATCCTCGGTTTCTGCTTTTATAACTCAATTTAACGGGTGACGTTCGAGTCACTCCAAACACTACCATTTCGACCATTATTTTAACACATTCTTCATCTAGTGAATTACATCACTTCTTAGACTTACCAAAGGGTTTCAATTTCACTATTTCGACATCATACCTATTTCAACTATCTCCTTTGACCCGCTTGGTTTGTCGAGTGAATTCCATCACTTTTTAGACTTACCAAACGTAACTATTTTCGCTATAACAACATTAGACATATTCACGACTAGGCTTATCTACGTAAATGTAACGAGACGACAAGTCGCGTACCTTTAGAGCACACCCTTCAAACGCGTATCCGCTCCGGCTTGTCCGCTTGACGATCCGGATTCTTTGCCTAAAGAGTTCAATTCACAATCAACTTAGAACTCTTTTCATAATCATTAACGCATAATTCTCTATAATAATCAAATCTGCGTTTTCATCTGATTTTTAACATTTTAATCCCCACTTAGGCATTTTAACAAACACCTAGCGGGTCAGATTTTTACATCATCAAAACCAAGTTCATGACTTGTAATAATCATCTAAATCAACTTCAATTAGTCACATTACACATGTTTTAACTTCCAAATTTCACAAAGTACCTCATAAAACTCAGATTACACTAGAACAAGAATCATGATCTTAGTGTTTACCAAGTTTCTACAACTTATTAATCACCTACAATGGTGATTATGAACCCTACAAGTATCATGCAAGATTTTGACAAGAATCATCTAGGGTTTATCCCTAAACATCACACTTTTTCTGAAGATCACTTTCTACGATCAAATTACACTAGAATAATCATTCTAAACCCTAGTGTTCATCATTATCTTGTAAAACCCATAACCCACCTTCAATGAGTTCATGGAATTTCCTGAATTTGGACATGATTTCACATGTAGTTGTCTAGGTTTTACTTCTAGACACTATATCATCCCTAATCTAACCAAATCACAAACATGCATCTTCAAATTTTGAATCTCCCAAATTCATAAGAAATTCAAACAGAGAATTTTCATAGAATTTTACATACCTTACAACCCCCTTGCAATGAGGATCGGTAATCTATGTTCGATTTTCGTTTTGGGGCTGATCTTGACCTTCAATTTGTGGATTTAGACAAGAACTAGGGTTGGAGTTCTTCTACTGGTCGCCCCCTGCTTGTGTCGACCGAACACACAAGATTTTTGTGTGTTTGGTGTTTATTTTATTTGTTTTGATTAAATCCAATTTCAGTTTTAACAAGTTTGGCCCCTCTACTTCCTTTTAGTTTATTTTTATGTCTTCAACCACACATAAGTCATCATCTAACTAGGTTAGTGTCACCCCTAGTTAGTTTATTTTACTAATTTATTTACAAATAAATTGTAAATTTTATGAATTTATATTTTAGGGATGTTACATCATTAAACCACGACACTCCAACCATTGCAAGCCTCCGTCTATATTGTACCTAACGACCTGCAAAGCATGCAATAGTGTGTCTACATAAAGTTGACGAATTCACAAATTTTAGTTAAGCAAAATGTGTAAGCGTAATTCACAAACAAATTGTTATAAGTATGACTTGGGTAGCTAACCCTTATCAAGGTAACTACACTGTGTGTACCGAATGCTGATGTTATTGTTTTATGTCCTCATTAATGTTTATCCACATTAGTGAAATGAAAAGGTCAATAGTTCACGCCCGGCTCCCAACATGGTGTGAGCCTGTGAGGTTTGTCAAACCTAATAGCGCTATCAACTAATACCCCGCCTACCAACCCGACATGCTAATCGGTAAAATGTGTAGGGACTTCCAGATAGAGTTTTCATTTAGTTTAAGTGTACTATTCCACCTCCAGTGGATAGTATGTATGTGGTCCCAAACTAGGAACGCGCTCGTAGCCCCAACCAGGGCTACCGTAAGTGTGATGTCCCAAACCGGGGACGCATGCTTTTAGAAAAGAGTTGTGAACTCACCTTAGTTTGCTCGGCTAGAAAATATGTGAAACGTAGCAAAAGTGGTCAACCTCGTCCTGATATGGTTACTGTTTCAGTTAGTCTGTGCTCACGTAATCCTACACGTATACTAACACACAACCATGCAATCATGTTAACATTTAATTAACCGTTCGTGCGGGTAGGTGCATGTGATCATCTCATTACATGCAATACATTCATTAGCACTCGTTAAGGTTTTAAACAACCACTAACACCTTGTAGTAACACATACGTACACTCAAAACATCTACATTAACTTTTAGCATGTTTCAGTTTCTCATAAGATTTTGAGCAGTTTTACGGAATTTATTTAAAACACCAAACGGACTCGAAAATTTATGATATTTTTACGAGACATGTCATTCAGTCCACTAATACTTGTGGATTTTTTCAGATGACCTAATTACTCACAAAAAAATCAATAAAAATCATCTATCACACATAGGTCTGATTCGTCACATTCTGGCCACAGTTTAGGGAAAAATTCATTTAAAAATCCTCGTTAACTCGTTTAACGAAATTCCAGTGGGAGAATTTCAACATCACCTAGGAATGTCTAAAGTAAAATTTTCAAGTATTAACTCAATTCCTATACCAAGTTATGACATTCATAATAGGCTGTAAATTCTGTGAAAAAACGCAGCCTGGGCCTTCGTTACGGAAAAATTCATTTAAATATAAAATCACTTCGAAAAATTATAATTCTAGTGGGGTTTGAAAGATATTCTTGGAACTAAATCTTAGACTCAAGAAACACTTGTTTTCGTTTAATTTTGACCAAGATACAACTGATACAAACCGGTTGTAACATTTTGCGCAGAAGTTGTATGCAAACCATTACTTCATAAAACGGATCCTATAGTTTCGTTATTAAGCTTTCCGATCAAAATAACACATATACACCTCATGTAGAAGGTTATATACGCATCAATTCAGATTATACATCAAGTTATTTACCAAGATCATACAAAAATCAAAACCCTAGTAACTAAACAAACTCATATGTGATCATATTACCAATCAAGCATGAATTCTAGCAACCCTAGACTACGAGTAACATCATAAAACATCAAAACATCGATTTATGCAGAAAACGCAGCCATGGTTATATATACAATTCACAAAACTATATGCGTGAAAGTGTGTTACCGAGAGAGAGTGTGGTGAGGATCGATATTAGCTTGAAACCGAACGAATTGAAGTCTTGATCTTCGTCGATCAGAGAGGAGTAGAGAGAGGGCGTGAGATTGTAATTAGGGTTAGGGGTTTATGGAAGTTTGCATGCTTACGTATAAAGGGATGTGGGGCGGGGCGGTTTCGGTTTGGATTTGAGTTGGGCCGTAACTTGAGTGGGGCGAAGTAAAGGGGTTGCAATTAGTTTAGGTTAGGTGGTTGTGGTTTGGGCCACCACAACTTGGGCCTCATGAGTGGGTCGCGAAGTGAGTGGGTTCGGGTATTAAGCTTCCGGGTTTGGGTTATGGGATTTGGTTGGCTCGTGTTTTTCTATTTTAGGTTCCGCATGTTTATAAATATATATATATATATATATATATATATATATATATATAGGTTCATTTGAGAAGAATCTTCTTAAAAGAATAAAAAATAAATTAATCTAGACCCTATATTTTTTTGATCAATGGTTGTAAATCAAGATATCATTTTTGTCCACTTTTAATTAATGCTTTAACTACTAAGGGTAGTATAGACATTTTGATTTAGAATATTAATAAATATTTTAAAGAGTTACTCAAGTCTTATTAATGCAACCATAAATTACTCTTTCACCATCATTAATGTATTGGCTCCTACACAAATTTTATTAGAAGTGACAAAATTATTTAAAAATTTTGTGTCATACACATATTTTATTATGAGTCGCATAATTATTTAAAAGTGTCTGAGTTCTACACATTCTGTATTCTACACCAAAATATTGTTTTAATGGTGTAGGAAACGTTGAAAATGTAAGATCATGTGCAAGATTGTTTTTATTGTGTAAGGTGCACAACTATTTTATAAGAAATGCTCATTAAATGATTAGAGTTCATTAATTTGAATAGCAAAGATAAATAATAGACTCATTAAATGATTTGTTCAAATTACCTTTCTACCCTTTATTCTTTTTATTCTTAATTTTTAATTCTTCTCATTTGAACTCTCCACTATATATATATATATATACACACACACACACACACACACATAATTATTCAAACGTGTTCAGTTTACTAACCCATGACTTGCGTAACGAGTTTTGTTTTAATCGTGTGTCATGAATGTGAAAACATAAGCGAGTCGTAAATTAGTAAACGAGGAAGTGAAGGTGCTAATCTTGAAAGTACGGGTTGTCACATCATCCTCAAGTTGAAAGAAATTTCGTCCTGAAAATTTAGCAAGCACGCTGACGAAGTTTGTGCGATCAAGAACTATCCTAAGGTGTCACAGAAAACATCTAAATCCTTTACAAAATCACAAAAGTGAAGTTACCATTTTCATGTAAAATTGTTTTCAAATCAAGATGTCAAATTGAACATTATTGAGACTCAAAAATCATATGAAAATGTGCTAAAATGGGTTTACAAAAATGGACGGGACAATTCACAACGTCAACAGCACAAAACAACAAAGTTGGACAAACCTGACGGTTCATGGTTGTTACCGTCGACCGTGGGATCGACTATCGGGTCTTCAGTTTGTCCAATCTTGTTTTTCGTATTGTGCCTATAAATAAAACATCCCACTTTCATCCAAACTCACCCGTTTTGCTCTAGACACTTCCAAGTACATATCTAAACCAAATATCTCTAGTTCCCATGTAATTCAACCATCAAATTGAAGATGGAATCAAGATAAAAGAACGAAGAGCAAAAAAGAAAAGTTGTGGTACAACTTCCAATCTTTCAAGCTTATTATTATGACTAAATTGTAAGCACTATTGTTTTAGTAGTGAGAGATTTTTGAGGGGTCTCACCCATGGTTGGTGATTTGTGTGAAGATTCACTGTCTTGAGATAATCAACGTTTGAAAATTTGTAAAGACATTATCTTGACATAGTATGTTGAGGAAGACGATCACTACCTTTGGAATAGTGGACGTTGTTAAGTTGATCCCTATCTTGCTTGGTGAAACGCTTGTATCGGCGATCTCTTCCTTTTAAGAAAAACGTTAGTGGAGCAACTCTCGATCATAAGATCGGGGGGAAACGATATAAAGAGATTAATTACTATATCTCGAACCTTAATAAATCGATTTTTTTATTCTTTCCCTAAACTTTTTAATTACTTGCATATCTTATTGTTCATTGCTTACAAATCTGTGGTCGGGTTTCAAACAAGTTTCAACCGGCTAATTATTTCAAGAAAACCTATCACACATCTTTGGTTATTACAGCATAGATTTTTGCTTTGAACCTCTCATTTTCTGTGTATATTCTAATTGAATTTCAAATAGGTCTGTTTGGTTTTTGTTGTTATGGAAGCCGGGTAATGGGTTTTGTGGGTTTTTAAAATTGGATTTGATTTGCAAGTGGTTTAAAGAAATGATTTGAGTGGAAATTGATTACACAAATGGTATTTTGGTCTTCTATTAAAAAGATAACACAAACTTTTGATGTGGTTTACGAAACTTGTTAGACAAAAAAAAAAAAAAAAATCAAATTTAACCTTTTGGACTAAAATAATTATTGGAGTTAAACCACAAATACTAAGATTGTATTTGACTTTTTTTATATCATGTTGCAATCAAAGCTTTAATTAAAATGTCACAAATTTCTTGTAAAGCCTATTATGACATGATACGTACCATAACAGCTAAAAGGACAATTGATGTTCAACCGAAAGATAAAAAGATTACTACAGTTAGCTTCATACCATCAACGTTCCCTTAACGCTTGGGCCACTCTTAAAAATAGGGATTAAAACCGTCTGGTTTAGCCTGTTTTGACTAAAGTTCTTAACTAAACCGCCAACTACCATTTTGGGGACGACAAAACAAACACGATGGTCTTACCGTTTGGCGATCTAACAAATTTTCTTACTATCTTGTTGTTTAAACAATTTTCCTTTAAAATTTTCAGAACGTTAAAAATTCCAAAAAAAAAAAATCATATAAACAAGCAAATATTAAACTTCAAATGGTGCATAATTCGGTAAATTTCAAGATATAAAGACATAAAGGCCAATAAAACAATCCAAACACTAAAGTAACAACTCATATAGCTAAAACATTACCATGCTAGAAATTAACATCACGATCAAACCCCTAATGAAAATCAACAACTACGAAAAACGCTTAAAACGGGGGAGGGGCAGCGAAACCGACGAACGGCCTACCAGTGCCAGGAGAATAAGAATAATGCACATCATTGTGAACCTTGTGGAAAGCTTTGGTGAAAACACCAAACCCGAATAACATACCGATTGCGATCACCACAAGTATCAAACATGCGCACATCATGCATATCTTTCCACAACACATGGTGAGTTCTAGTGGATGTGAGATTGTTTTGGTATGGAGAATTAACAAGGGCAGCAGGTAATGAAGAGATCGTTGGGTTGATGAGTGGTGCAGGTGGTGGCGAGTGGAGCGGTTACTGCACGCTTTCTTCCTCTTTTAACTTTGGCCTATCGTTACGATTTATAGTATAAGATCCCTTTTTGTTTACGTTATGTTTTGAGATATATCACTCTCTATATGTGATATTTATTATTTATCTATTTTATACGACAATTACATTTTTGTGTATATCTAAAATTCTGATTTTTTTTGTAATATTAAAAATAGATTAGGTAAAAAAGGTGGCCGTGTCTTGTGAAAAGTATATATTTATAGATAGGATCATTAGTTGTATTGTTGTATTGAATGTTTTTTTCTTTTTGTGAAAACTATATATTTATAGATAGGATCATTAATTGTATTGTTGATTTTAATGTTTTTTTTCTTTTACCTTTTAAAGTTTTCAAATTTTATCCCTGTAAATTTATTATCAAACTTTATACATTTGCATTTTTAACATGTACAATTCTTTTTTTAACAACAAATTTGGATTACTGACGGACCACTGCAGTATCATCGTGCCACCAGCGAAACCACCCAATCATATCCATCTTCACTAGGCAATAATGCTTATACACAAATTCAGGATGAAACCCAATAAATCTGGGCTGCTTGTGGGAATCGAACCCATGACCAAATGGTCATAAGCCTTATCCCATGCCCAAGATGTCATGGCAATGGGCCAGGTTCTGGTCGGGTATTGGTAATCTCATACCCATACCCGACCCAATACCCGTCAGGTATTTGTCGGGTAATTACCCGTCGGGTATTTGTTGGGTAATTACCTGTCGGGTATTTGGTATACCCATTAGTTTGTTAAAAGATATACGTTGAGATTTCCAAATCCATTTTTTTACTATTATAATTATTATATAATTTTATTTATACAACAACTATTGTAAGTTAAAAATATACATTACATACATATAAGTTTTGTCATGAATTAGTAATAACTTTATAATACTTATAACTTATATGTATACACTTCACGACATACAAAATATAAACATTATTATCAAATATACATTAAAAGAAATTTTTTTGACTTTATCAACATACTAAAATAAATCACTAAGGATGTAGGGAGTGGTTATACACTTTGAATAGGTAAACTTCCAAATCACCCAATCAATCAGTGCCACGTCATTTTACCTATTTTGTTTACCTATCACTTAAAAACGTTGGCGGTGGTTAGACACTTTGGAATAGGTTAACTATATAAAAAAAAGGAAAAATATGTGATTGATTGAGAAGACATTGACCCCACCACACACCCCTCTCTCTCTCCATTCCCTCCCTCTCCCCGATTCGGTGAACCTTCAACGAAAACACCCCCAATTTCGGTAAGTTTGATCGGTAAAATTGTTGGGCAATGGTCACCGATTCGGTAAACATGTAACACCCCAAAATTTTGTAAGTCATAATATAAATTTTTTTTATATTATGTTGACGCAATTAGAAAAGAAAATGGTAAATATAATTTTACCATATGAAAGTAAATAAGATACTAGTAAGTAAATGTAGGTAAGTAAGATATTGTAAATAACCAAGTTAACTATTTTAGAGGATGGATGAAAATAGTCATGTTATGAGAAATAAAGGGGTTAGTTATGTTAAAAATGAAAGAAAGTTTGATTAAACAAGGAAAAATGCAGAATTTTCATAAGTATGTATGTGTCGTGGGTTTGAAAGGAGATTCAAGGTTCTCACCTAAATCTATCATCAACAAAAGAATTCTGCATAAATTGGGGTGATTTGAGCTGGAAATCGAGTGCATGAGACATAATCTACACTTGTCTAAGTGTTCTTGAGGTAAGGTAAGTCATGGATTCATGAAATTTTGATGAGAAAAGAAGTGGGTCTTGATTAATCCGTGTGTATGTATGAAATTAGGGTGGTAAGATGCTATAATCATCATATGAGACTTGAATTATGCATGAAATTCGGATTAATTTGACGTTGTTATGTAAACCCACGTGTATGTAATAATGTCATGGAAATGTTGATGAATTATGTGTCATACTAGTTATAGTTTGATATGTGAAGTTAATTGTTGAATGTCGATGTTATATAAATCTGATTTTGAAAGGAGATTAGGTGAAAATGATGAATGTGATGATCTTGATAAGAATTTGGTATGATTGTGCACAAGTTATTTGTACACTATGCTTGGAAAGTAGTATGCACACCAAGTGTTTGGTGAAATGCCTAGTATAGGTTAGTATGTGTTATCACTTGTAAGGAATGTTAACTAAATAGTAATGAAGGTGAGATAATGTATTATAAGTATGAAAAGTGCTTGGTTATGATCTTGTGTGCAAAATGACATGCTACGTGTATTGAGTAACAAAGCTGATTAGGATTAAAATTTGTTGCGCAACAGTTTTGTAAAAATCATATAAAATCATAGGAAGGACTTGTGAGGTCGAGCCTTATATGCTCAGAAAGCTATTTAAACATACTACGTTTTGTGTTTGAACATGTTTGTTGAATTCGGATGTTAAACAGGCCAAAACAGTGCCCAAATTCGGCAATACTGTTTTTGATAGCAAGCTGTTTGGAAGCATTTCAGCTTCTGTGCTGATTTTGTAAAAATCATATAAAATCGTAGGAATGCCCAATTGTTACGATCTTTATATGCTTAGAAAGGTCTCTGAGTCTAGATCATTTCATATTTGAACATGTGACGGGTGGTCCGTAGGACAACCCTTAAAAGGTTTAATTTTACACACATTCCACGCTTTACACGGTTAATTGTTGGAACATAGTAACTACGAGATATGTGGTTTCACAGGTGATAAAGAACATAAGGAGTGGCTTTTATGAAGCTTGGATGGGAGTTACATATGGTGGAAACAAGATAGGACATTAGAGATGTCAAAAGAAAAACAAAGGAAACAATTTTAGTTATCGCCGTAGCCTACGGCTCTGGCCGTAGGTTACGGCACTCATATGTGCCAAATCCACCCGCCGTAGTCCAGTTACCACACACCGTAAAGACATTCTAGGTGCCGTAGCCTACGGCTGGCGCCGTAGGTTACGGTGCCATGTTGACTTCCTTTTGACCATGGATCGTCGTAAGCTACGGTGAGCGGCATAGCTTACGGCGCTGAGCGAACCAAATACGTAACTTATGCATTAAATGTCATTTTGATGATGTCTTATGGGTTCTAATCATGCATTTTCGGTTACAATCACTTGGAGAAAAAGTGTGGAGCTTGCTTGGTGCTTGAGGACTTTTGTTAATCATTGGTTTTATGTTTTAACTTGTTTGAATATTAAGACTTTGATGATGATGTTTGTTCAAGCCATGTGTGGCTAAACTTGTGATGATTATCTTTGGTTGAAGGTTTGTTTAAGACTTTTTGCTTTGATTTCATATCATTAGAATAATAAACTTGCTTCTTTGTCGTGTTTATTATGGTGTGTGTTTACTTGTTTGTAAATTGTTAATTCACATGTAATCTTATTTGAAACCATACGTTCTTGGTGCCGCTGGAAATTGAGATATCATGGGTAGAATTAGGATTGGGTATTGATTAATTGGTCATCGGGTAACAACCTCGCGTTCTATTAATCCGAGTACTTAGTTCCCTTTCATCACAACAAGTAATCACACATGAACCATGTCTATGTGGTTCTTTCTAGTTGAATGTTAGCATAAATGTCAAAGCAAACCGGAAACTAAAGATGATCATTTGTCTCTAAAATTGTTTACAAACCAAATTCTCAATTTGCAATTTAATTAGTAATATTAGTTTTTAAAACCAACAATCCAAATCATTGAATTTACCTTTCTTGCAATTAGTTTATTTAGTTCACTTAGATACATATTCTAATAACACATATTCCATAAACTCCCTGTGATCGATACCCACTTACCGCTAACTATTTAGTAGTATTTTGATTAAATTTGATTGTGACCACGACATCACGTCAACATGAAGAACTGAATCGGATGATAAGTGGGTTAAATAAAATGTGTCGTGAACAGCTGCTGCGCAGAAAGTTGCTGCACATTTTTAGTTTAAATATTCAGTAAAAATAGTTGTATTGTTATGCATACTTGTATGAATCATGAACTACTGATTTTAATAAAGTATTAGTAAGTTATGTGATTGTTTTAAGTGTCTAAAACACTTACCAACTAGTTTATGCATATAATTGCACCAACGGGTCGAAACGGGTTGTTGATAGAAAATAGTATAATGGATGTGTAAAAACCAAGGTGTTAAGAAATGGTATGAAATGTTTAACATATGAAGCAAGTTGCCTAACTTAGAAAATGTTGTCATTCTAAGTATTGAATTTTGAAAGAATAATGAACATGATGTAAGTACATAATTATGCATGCTAGAAGCTCATGTATGACTTTTGTGATGATGGAGTGATAAATTGTTAGATTGATTAGCATTGTAGTATTATGATACATGTAGAACTCGTTAAGCGATTGACACGTAAATAGGAGTGTAATTAGTGATGCGTATAATTATGTATACTAACTATTGAATGGATGTAATGGAATGAGATAATAGGAACGTGTCAAGGAGAGCTCAAACATAGGAGGATAACGGGTCAAGATAAGGCAAGGTGACAAATACACTTATTGGAGTACTCAAGGTAAGTGATTTCCGAAATCACTTCTTATCTTATAAATAAAGTTTTGATATGTTGAACGTAGGAAATCATGTGAGAAATTATGAGAAGGAGTAAGTACTAAAGTATGTATTAATGAGGTAAGTCGTAAGAAGTTATTTGTGCTTGGAATTACATGATAAAAGTGAACGGGTCAAGAATAAAGAAAGTAACATGGCGTAATGTGGTAGTTAGTTTGATCATGTGGTTATGCGTTAGAAAGATTTAGGAGTTTGTATATGATTATTTTACATATTGGAAGCGTGAAAAACGGAGAAGAAAGAAGTTCGGGTGTCTAACGGTTGTATACGAATGTAAAAATAGAGAACAAAGGTTAGCTGAACTGGGCTCTACCGTAGCTTACGGTAGCCACCGTAAGCTACGGTAGGTACTGATGGTCATTTCTCCACTGTAAGGCAGTATAAAGGCACCGTAGGCTTTTGTGTGCCACCGTAATCTACGGTAGTCACCGTAGCTTACGGTGGAGGCCAGGTTCAGATGTAAAGTTTGTGTTTCTTCGGTTTCTTTGAATTTGGACCCCGAGAACCCATTCCAAGTCCCGTTAAACTTCTATAATGTACCTTAGCCATATTAAATGGCTTGGTGAGTTACGGATGAATATAGTACTCATTTTAAGATTTCCTCAATGTACCCGAAAGTCATTTAAAAAGCGTTTATGAAGTGCTAGTAAGAACGGAATGTGTACGCGAGTATGTGGAGGAATGAAATATGTGGGCATATATGTATAGAATTAATTTCATTCCAATAGCCGGGACTTATAAGTACTCATGAATAGAAGTGAGTATGCACGTAGGTTTGTATGTACGTGACCTATTTATATGGAAGTTTGTAAATAGGATACATTAGCAAATCATTTGGAATGATGTAAGTGGTATGTAAGAGCTTGTACGTTTGTATGTGTGTTCGTAATCATGTGTGGAAGTATGTGTCCACGAATATATGTATGTATGTACCTGTGCATGAAATAGAATTTATTGTACACGAATGAATGCGACTTGTGTATATGTTTACATAGTTTCAATACTTTTGAGTGTTAAGTTACTAAACTGGTGTCTTGAGTATGAAATGAGAATGCAGGTATACTATTAATGTCCTTATGAAGGTTTAAGGAATTGGAATGCAAGATCATACACGGAAAAAGGATTCGAAAAGATTAGCATGAGATGAAGGAATACAGAGTGGTTATTTAATTACGTATGTTTAGTTTATGAACGACGTCACCAAATTTTAACGATGCGTATGTATGTGGTGATTGCAGGTCGCACGAACTTAACATCATTATGAAGTAAATGAGGATTGAAGATCGAGTCAAAGAGCGAGGATTGTACGGGAAGGGTAGTCACATAACTGGTGATTTTATATTACATTTGATGCGATAACTAAGAATGAACGTTGTAAATCTTTTGAAGAAAGTGTTTGTTATTTTTAAACGAACCTTCAAGTAAGTCATATGAGTAATTATGAAAGAAATTTTAAGTCTCTACTTTCCGTTGTGTCTGTATGGTTAAATCGTGATATGGGTGTATCAAAACATAAGTTTACCGCTCCACTCCGTATGCCCTAATAGACAAGGGTTAATGAAATATAAAAATATAAATTAAAAGATTCGGGTATAGGATTGGGTATATAGTTCGGGTAAACGCCTAAACGGGTATGTGGTTTCGGGTAATCGGGTCGGGTAACACCTAATCCCGTACCCGACCCATACCCGCGAAAATTTGTAAAACTGATACCATACCCGGCCCAATACCCATCGGGTATCGGGTATACTTGTCCCATTTGTGTCGGGTTTCGGACATACCCGTCGGGCTCGGGTATTTTTGTCATCCCTAGATGCCATTAGGCTATAATGCCATGAGCACATGTACAATTCTTATACATAATTTTTTTTTCACTAGTCAGTTATATTTAAAACCATAACTAATGGATTTAATATTGATTTATGGATTTAGTATATAAGAGGAGTGCATTAGAGGAGTTTGCATTTGAGTAGAGTGCACTTAGTGAAGAATCATGTATTTGGTGAAGAATCGTGTATTTGGTGAGATGATCGGGCCAAGCTAAGTTTTATATCTATTTTTTTTCTTTTTCTTATTTTAATTTATGTTGAGATGCATTAATAAATTATATAACAATCTAATTTACAACATTTCTATGCTTATGGGTGTTGTAAGTTGTGTTTTTTTGGTGTTTTATGCATACAATGATGGTACAAAAGCATTATTTACAAGTACCTTCCATGTATTCATCACACAATTGCAAGTCATTTTCTTTCAGCTTAGAGAGAGACACGGGAGAGAGAGAAACAGGCGAGAGAGAACTAAACGGAGTCGGCGCGTCTCCGGCGATTGGCCTAGCTCAGGCGCGTGGTAGGCCTCAATTAACTGAACCAAGAGTAAGGAATCTCATGGTGGTGACGGAATGGTGGTCGTGATGTTTGCAGATGTGGTGGCTAGGGTTCCGGTGACCCTAGATGGTGCGGTGGCGCACACACGGTGGCAAGAGGCTATAGGCGCGATTGTTGATTACCTTGTCCAGTTTTCAGGTTTTGAACCCTCCTATAAATCTTTACCTCTATATCCACACAATCACCCAGTCTCACAAACGTCTCACCAGGAAGCAGAGAGACAACCCTCTGCGAACCCTCACTTTCACGGCGACAATACCCATTGTTTGTAATCTCTACCCCCAGGTGGTAAGCCGACGATGATGCAAACATTGTCTGCTTTTTTATTCTCCGACTGTCATCTGGTTCATTTTGCTGAAACTTTGCTTTATTTTTTCTGATTGTTATTCGATGTTTTAGGTTTGATTATTTGTTTCATCAGGTTTATGCAAGTTTGTGGTTTCCTTGATTTTTATAGCTACTACATGAACTGGTAATTGCTCCCGGCAGTGGAATTTATGTCAGGCTACCAGAACAGTAGATGTCGGAGAAGTGTGACATACATGTTCCTAATATACGCATATCGAGACCCTTTCATCCGCTTTTGATAGGTGTATTCGGTGATCTTTACCATCTTCTTCATTTTGGCTTTCACATATTTGAATCGAAAGTAGTTTTATGGTTGCATATTTAATTAGACAATAGTTAACTGAACTTCTTGATCTGATCTAATGTTATTTTCGACGTGAAATGCACAAGGGAATGAGATGTTAATGGCGATGACAGAGGAGACGGCTGGGGATTACTGGGAGGGGAAAGATGAGGTGCTTAATGATATGTGGGTGGATGAAAGCAGGAAAAAGGGGAAGGACAAAGGGGTGAAGTCGGCTACTGCGCATTTGGAAGGGCTGAAGTGGGAGGTTTTGGTGGTCAATGATCATGTTGTCAATGCGTTTTGTTTGCCTGGTGGGAAGATTGTGGTGTTTACCGGGTTGTTGGAGCATTTTAGAACTGATGAAGAGATTGCCACCATTATTGGTCATGAGGTATGTCGTTTGGTTGATTTATTTACAAGTTGACATGAACGAAATTTGTTTGCATATGATGTTTAATGTTTGATGAAGTTTAAATGGCCTTCACTATTTGCATAGTCAGAACTTGTATGCTATGTTATACCAGTATATTTTGGATTGGTAATCTTATGCTATAATTTATGCAATGTAGGATCTCATGAGGGATCATAGAGAAGTGATTTAGGGAGTTAGTTTCCTAGATGGAACAATATTGGTCCACCATAAGGACATATTAAACAACAATTTGGGGATTACTCATAGTCATTATATTCTCACTCGAATTCCTAATACCCAACACAAAATTGTTCTTAAGAAAATTCTTAGTGATCACTAGATTTAATTATATAAAAGCCATCATCATGACATCTTCATGTGTTGGATCAAGTAGTCTGAACACGTTCTAATATTCTTTGGTGTCATTATTATGATCATTGTAAAGAAATAAACATGACTCCTTTGTGAGGGTGCTTGGATGTGCATTTTAAGTAATTTGTTTGAAAAAAAACTAGAAGAAGGTGCTTTAGTTAGGGTGGGTTATATGATTTTTCATTTATTTTGATGCTTAGTTTTCATAGTTACATGCTTTTCAATGTTATCAATAAATGACCACAGAGTTGTCATAATACTAAGTTTTTGCCAAAGGCTTTAAAGTGATGATAATTTGATTGTGTATCCAAACATCTCTTTAAGATATTGGTTATTTGATCATCATGTATTCTTGGTCACTTTGCTGTTGGATTAGTCTATTTAGTTAGCATAACTTTTAGATCCTTTATTTTTCCAAATAAGTTGCATATTTCAATGTAATTTGGATTTTTTTTTTATGAAGGATGATAAGAAAGCAACACATTATGGCGATGTTCTTCACCTATTTATACACATATGGCCTGTATTTTTTCCTATTTTTTCATTTGTTATATATAATATAGGTGGTGTATTCGAAATGTAATCAATTTTGGAGTTTGTTTATGTGTATAAACGTTGTACTGCCAAATAACACTTTATGAACATTTTGAACTTTGCGTTTATGTTTTATTCATATATATTACGTCTTAAATTCTAAACCCCTGTCCGCATCGCGACCGGGGGCTTCCATCTAGTTGTACACTATAAACTTTATTAACTTGTACACCATATTTATTTTTTCATTCTAAATGTAGTAATTGGGTAAAATAATAAAAAAATGTAATGTTTTTATATAAAAACATAGATTTATTAATGTCATTTTAAATTTAAAAATATACTAATACAAAGTTTAAGATACATACAATGTAATATTTTTTATATAAAAACATAGATTTATTAATGCCATTTTAGATTAAAAAAACTAATACAAAGTTTAAGATACATACATTTTAGTTTTTATAATTTTCAATATATATTAATACAAAAATAAAAGGAGGGATCAATTATGAAAAAGAATTTGATTCTTAAAAATAAATGTAAAAGTAGTGATGATGTGGATATACAAGTATTTGTAAGAATGTTTATAGGGTTGGAGAGAAAATATGTATTTTTTTATAGATTTATGAAAATCTAATGTAGCAGCTGACTAGAGACATTTGTGAACGCATTTAGCATCTTGCATTGGTGATATTCTTAGTGCTCGGATATCTATTAAATTGACATCTGAATTTTGGGAACAGGTTGTTCGTATAATAAAATACAATGTCATTTACAATTTTATAGTAACATTACATTTTCATTACACAATAAATAATAAAAATACAATGACATTATAAAATATATAATAAAAATATAATGTGAAGAAACACGAAACTAATTTTAAGTTTATTAGTTTGGTTTATGTTTCAACCATAGAGGTTAATCTTCTTAATCCTTCTTGAGTTAAAGCTGAGATCCTTCCTGCAAAACAATCAACACCCCATTAAGCTCGTTGAGTGGAATATGGGGGTTTCCCTCTTAACCACTCTCTGGCATGTGAATAAGTATTTGTTATGAGGAAATAAGTGTGTGGTAAGAGTGAGAGAGTAGAGAGCAGAATCCTTTAACCTGTACACGAAGGTCCCTATTTATAGCTGGTGTATTGTAGAAGGAGATAGGTTGATGGGCCTTGGGCCTGGAGTCGACAACAAGGAGTATCCTTTTTGTCTCTTCTATGACGACTGTTAGTGTTTCTAGAAGATCGTCGGTGCTAGAGCACCTTGATTGGAGCCACGTGTCCGGGTTGTCGTCCTTGTTGTCTCTCTAACATCAGCAGGTGAGTGGAGATCATGGGGCAGTTGTCGCTGTCCCCTGATTGGTGCCACGTAGGCGTCCTTGTGTACTTTTTGTCTCCTGCATGATTGTTAATCATGGAGCACGATATGATACAGCCTGTTGGACGCTGATTGGCTTACTTCTCTGCCACTCGTACCTTTCGTGCTTCCTGGAATGAACCTGCGCCGCTACCCTCGTGCGGCCTCTAGAGTGCATCCAAACAGCCGGCGCAAGCTCAAGGGGTCGAGTGCTTTCATTCAGGATGCCAAGTGTAGAATCTGAGCTTTAACCTTGCTTGGGCCTCATGCGCGACCTAAGTTGTGCCTATGTAGTCCACGCGGGGTCTGTAGGTTTGTCAGATTGATGTCTTAGGAGTATGGTTCTGCGCGCGACCTGATCGTTTGTGGAACTTTGTATAATTTGCTTAGTCAAACCTTTTGCGTTTCAACCGAGACAGTATGACTATGTGTCGAACAACGGAAACCCCATCGAGTCCAAGTCATCCGATCGGATGGGAATCACCCCGTCCGATCAGTTAACTGTTCTTGACGGAACCTCATATTCAACCCGTTAAGTCGGTCATCTCATAGATAGAAATCGGTTCTCAGACCGACACTTTGCTAGAGAATGAGTAGAAGGCCTGAACGAGCTCCGTTTCTATCGGTTTTATGTGAAAAGTTGAGAATGTTGAAGAAAAGTTTGAATCTAGTTGAAATTGTTTAGATTATGACGAAGTCAATGTTTAAACATGTTGAAATTACTTAGATCTGAGTTATTCTTGGTGAGATGATGTCACACTTCAATGTTCATAAGAACTCCATGATGACATCACCCTTGAACACCCCAAATCAGTAGATTTCATGGTGAAATGATGAGATTTGTTGGTGAAACCGATGAAAAAGTGTGTGTAGATGATAGAAGTACAAGATTTGAGATGAAAACTTACAAGAATCGCGAGTAATCGAGAGGAAATAGGTCAAAAGCGTGCTGGTCAGAGGGGGAGCTGTCACATCAATGATCGTTGATGTGACAGGTGCTATTTATAGGCAAGGAGGGAGAGAGGCGGTGTAATGTAATCGGATCGGAGGGCCTTCCGATCGGATAGCCATCCGATCGGATAGTCATCCGGTCGGATGGTCCTTCGATTGGAGGACTCCTGCGAATTGGTTTCCGACTTTTCGTTTCGAACGTTGCGCATTGCGAGTAATGATGCAATAGTTTTATACAATAGTTACACAAATAACCTAACTAACATAAAATAACATAAGTAACCTTGCGTTTACGATTCCGGATGAGATTGCATTGCGATGGAGTTGTGATTGCATTTGCGATTAACATCCCAAAACAAATATAAACATGCACAAGTAACACGTAATAGCACACACACGTAAAACAATATCCATAACCTGTAATTCGAGTTGTGATGCGATAGCGATGAGATAGCGATAAGTCGATTAGCGATTAAATAGCGATTATTGCACTATAACTCCACATAATACAACTAAGTTAACATAAATTAAAGCATCGATTGCAGGTCGGGAAGTACAAGTAATAATTAAGAGAGGAATGACAGATCGCATTAGCAATATTTTCTTCCTTTGACTTGTACTTTGACCTTCAAAATGTTGGGTTGTTACATTCCGCTGGTCTGTAAACGAGACTGAAATCGTGCTTCGCTGCTTCATTATAGACGGCGCGCGGCCATAGTCTGTAAGACTAATGATTTCTCTGCAAGCGGTTGAAAACTAAAGAACCTTCGTCTTCTTTCCAAGTAGGATCATCCTCATCCGTGTTATCCCATTCGTTGTTTATGTTGCGCGGCCCCAGCGGGCTGTGCAACGGATACCTGTGTTGCACATTGGACGGATGATCATAGTAACTGCCTGTCTCCTCATACGTATCGTGCGTGTCATGCACGCTTGGTCTTCTTTGGGAGGAGGTCTATTGAACTGCCCATGCACGTTCTGTTGAGGAGTTACCTGGCGCGTCCCCTGTGTTGGTGCAGGGGGTGTCACCAGGGATGGTTCCTCTTGCAACACTTCTTGTTGGTGCACTCAATGATTGGTAAACAACACTTACAGTATCAATTTTTTTGGCATACCAGGAGGCTAGGGTTTCACCTTCTGGTAATCCTAACAACGATGATATGTTTGAAAGTGCTGGGTTTGACGGTCCAGAGTTGTTACTCGTTGGGGTAGCCGTTTGAGTAATGCGAGTGATACTCACGCGGGGTCCTCCAACGTTTGTTGCTTCGCCCTCGGCTAACTCGTCAATAGGAAGGGGTTGGACGTGCGAGTTGTCCTCCCCCATTCCTACTTGAGAGTTTGTACCGAAACCGAAATCCGGTATTCCCTGACAGCCATGATCGAGAGAACAGAAAAAGCTCAGAAATAGAAGATGAGATGATTGTAAAAATCGGTGGGAGCCAATGAAGAAACACATAACTAATTTTAAGTTTATTAGTTTGGTTTATGTTTCAACCATAGAGGTTAATCTTCTTAATCCTTCCTGAGCTAAATCTGAGATCCTTCCTACAAAACAATCAACACCCCGTTAAGCTCGTTAAGAGGGGAATATGGGGGTTTCCCTCATAACCACTCTCCGGCATGAGAATAAGTATTTGTTTTGAGGAAATAAGTGTGTGTTAAGAGTGAGAGAGTAGAGAGTAGAATCCTTTAACCTGTACATGAAGGTCCTTATTTATAGCCAGAGTAGTGTAGAAGGATATGGGCTGATGGGCCTTGGGCTTGGAGTCGACAACAAGGAGTATCCTTTTTGTCTCTTCTATGATGACCGTTAGTGTTTCTAGAAGATCGTCGGTGCTAGCGCACCTTGATTGGAGCCACGTGTTCGGGTTGTCGTCCTTGTTGTCTCTCTGACATCAGCAGGTGAGTCGAGATCATGGGACAGTTGTCGCTGCCCCTTGATTGGTGACACATAGACGTCCTTGTGTACTTTTTGTCTCCTGCACGATTGTTAATCATGGAGCACGATAGGATACGACCTGTTGGACGCTGATTGGCTTACTTCTCTGCCACTCGTACCTTTCGTGCTTCCTGGAATGAACCTGCGCCGCTACCCTCGCGCGGCCTCTAGAGTGCATCCAAACAGCCGGCGCAAGCTCAAGGGGTTGAGGGCTTTCTTTTAGGATGCCAAGTGTAGAGTCTGAACTTCAACCTTGCTTGGGCCTCGCGCGCGACCTAGGTTGTGCCTATGTAGTCCGCACGGGGGCTGTAGGTTTGTCAGATTGATGTCTTAGGAGTATGGTTCTGCGCGCGACCTGATTGGTCTGCGCAGCTTTTTTGGGACCATACCGCTTCATAATGTCACTGGAAATGGATAGAACATTGCTTCTCAGACCATACGTAATGGGCATTATAGGGGCATGAAAGAGTTTGATAAAGCCCCCAGCACCATCCCCTTGGGCATTATAGGGGCATGAAAAGAGAGGGGCATTTCTAGAATAATGCCCAAAGAGAAGGAAAAAAATAGCAAGTACTGAATGAAATGGACATTAACCGTTACACATTTTTTACAGGGACGTTATAATGTTGATGTGGCGAAAAATGCCCCTTAAGGGGCATTAACCATTACACGTGGTCTTATATTCGTTATCTGTTATTTTTTTGTTCTTTTAAATACTATTCATTACATCTTTGGTTGAAACAATTTTAAAAGAACTGTTATTTAACGTGACAAATGAAAAGCTGCTTCCACATAATATATAGGATTTGATTTTTCTTTTTTCTTTTTCTTTTAGGGTAAGAAAAGTTGGATTTTTGGGCTTGAAACTTGGACTCTACATAAATAGTTACCAACATCCACTAATACCACTTCTAGGTAACTATAGTAGAAGTGGTAGAATACTATCTTTGTGACAAACTTTGTTCATATTTGTTATTGATGATTGAAAATTACTCGTTTTTAATTTTGAGAAATGAACACACAACTAAAATGACAAGCTAAACTAAAAAATCATACTCTATTACAAACATAAATTAACTCTAACCTAGTGATGTAGAATACAATGATTATAACATAACATAACACAATATAATATAATACAAACATTCATTACCTTTCATTTATCATAATTCAAGCTGTTTTATTTGTTGGCGGGTTAGTAGGTTAAAATATACAACCCGAACACGACTCATATTATTATTGTTGTTGTTGTCGTTGTCGTTGTCGTTGTTGTTGTTGTTGTTCTTGTTGTTTAAACCATAACTTACTCACACATAAATTCGGGTCAACCGGAACAAGCCCCATATACCCATTTTTCTATAATAAGTTAAATGTGTTGACGAGTTATAAACAGGTTGTTAGGTTATTAGTGAGTTATAGAAACATGTTTTATGGGTGGATATGAGTGTGACAAGAAGATAATATAATGTTACAAAACTAACATTAGTATAACTATCCATAATATTATTTTGTCACAATAACGTATGAAGAGGTGAACTGGTTAATGTAGAAAATGAGGTACCATGAACACATTGCAAATGATAAAACAAAAAGTTGGGTGATAGTGTGAAATTGAGGATTTGAGACTAGTGGGAGTAAACTCTTTAAGTGTATGATAAGTACAGTGTAATTGTATGTTGTATTCATAATTCTAATTGGGGTTTTACGAAGAAAGGGTTATATACGTAACCCATATTTACATAATATTGCCTCTATCACCAATAACATTGTTGTCTAAAATTCCCTCATAAGCTAAGGTTGGAGCATAAATAGGAAAATCTATGTGTATGCAGAGGCTTTGTTAAGATGACCGCAATATGATATTCTATATATATGAATTGGACTCGTAGTTTTCCGTGTGCAACATTTTCTCGTACAAAGTGAAAGTTTACTTTAACATGTTTTGTTCTTGTATAAAAGATTGGATTTTTGGATAGATTGGTGACACCGAGATTGTCACACCTGAGAGTTGGAGTAGTATTTGTGTCTGACCCAAGTTATTTCAATAAAGCTTCTAACCATGTGAGTTTGACAATGTTGTTTGTTAGAGATTTGAATTTAGATTAGGCAGAGGACTGACAATTTGTTTTCTATTTTTGTGTAATCCAGGAGATGAGTTTGAAACCAATATATATCGCGAACCCCCTCCCCGATAGATTGATGATCATACGGGTAACCAGCTTAGTTAGCATCCGAAATGGCACACGTGGTGGAGGAACCCTTACAGTGAGCATCAATAAAGGCTTGTAGACGAGAGATGGAGTCATAATGAATGACTCGATGAGCAACCCATGGTCAAGTGTGCCTTTTAGACATTGAAGGATGTGTTTTGCAGTGGACCATTGATTTTCTAAAGGATCATGCATAACTTGGCACACATTGTTAACAACAAAAGTGATGTCGGATCTTGTAAAGGGGAAGTGGGGTGGGGTGCTAAAGTTTGTTTTTTGGGTGGATCCTTGGGCTTCTAATCAACCTCCAGGAGTTCTTTTCCCAAATTTGTTTCTTTTGAACAAGAAAAAACAGTTTTGCTACAAGATTTTATAGATCGAAATGATGATAGCGTGGATTGGAAGTGGAAATCGAAAAAAAGATAATTTTGATCAAGGAGAGTCAATAGAATGGGAGTATTGTTTGAACTTGACTAGAAAAGTGGTATTGACGAATATCCTGGATCGTTGGTGATGGGCCTCGGATCCTAGAGAAGGCTTTTCGGTTGCTTCTATGAAGGAAACATTGTCAAAATCAGTTGTTACATCAGCTGCGTTTGCTGTAAAATGAAAAATCTGGGTTCTTAAGAAGGTTAATTTATTTATGTGGGGAGCGGAGAAAAAGAAAATTCCAACAGTTGAGGCATTGAGGCGTAGGAATGTGCAAATTGAAAACGGACCGTGTAGTATATGTGGGAAAAATAAAGTAACAGTGAACCACTTATCGACATCTTGTTATTTTGATGCTCGAGTTTGGTACAGTGCGAGTAAGTGGTGTTATATTCCTCCCGTGAATGCATTCGATGTGTGTGATTTGTGTTCGTTTTATAAAAACCTCAATATGGAAGCTCGCAAAAATAAGGTGATTCATGGTATCATTTTAACGGTAACTTGGTGCATTTGGAAATGGGAAAATGGAGTGGTGTTTGCGGTAAGAAGGCAAGTGTGGCTAAAGTGGTGGAGGAGATAAAATCTTTAGTTTACTTTTGGATTAAAAATTGGTCTTCGATTAAGAATCTTTCTTGGAAAGATTGGAGTGTTTTTGATGGGGATGTTCTTATTTCTAACTTCTTTCTAGTTGTTTTTTTTAATGAAAGTCACAATTAAAAAAAGCCATGTATTTTTTTACTTGATCGGTGGCCCACTTTTTATTATTTTAATTTTAACCTCTTATACAGATATGTAAGGAAGGTGCTGCGAGTATAAGCACTACCACATACAATGGAAGAGAGGCAATTGAAAACAATTTTATGTAACATATTTAAAACATGAGGTATAAGTATGCATATTATATTTTTGTGTGAAAAATATGATTGAAAGTTTATCACACTAATTCAATGATTAAGACTGGCGGCAAGAAAATTGTAAATAACTTGTAAATACAAACAATTTAAAGGAAAGAATCAATTTTCATTCTTGAGTTATATTTATTTAAATCTCATTAAGGACGTAGGACAAGTTTCTCAAAGCTTGCCATGATTCTCTCAATAAAAGTCTTATCCCACAACAGACCTGTGATTTTCATCTATGTTATTCTGTCATCATGGAGCCTTTACCTCTCCCAAACATTCAAATCTAATAGTATCCCCTAATGATTATTCTTTGTCTTTTATAAATTCTTTTGCATCAAGGGAATATATGAATGTGCTTTGGATCTTCATACTTCCTAGATATCTTAGCTCCGCTTTATGTTTATAGCTTTGCCAAGTGCCAACCAAGGATTCTCCTTTCCGCATGTTTGTTTCTATGTAATCCAACTGCCCTATCTTATCTTTTAAGTTATCAACTGGTATCCTTGTTACAACGTTTTTGTATAAGTACGTCCTCGACGACACCGATAGGATAACTGTTTTGTCCTGGGGGATATAGTTCTTGTTGTTATACCCCTGGTATTGATTGTGACTTTTTGCCATCTTTATTAAACTTTGCAAAGTTTGCCATAATCCTCTTCCTCCCTTGCTTATCTCTCCTCCTAGCGATATCAACACCAACTAATGAACCAAATGGCCACATCTTTCACATTCAAAGTTAACGTCTTTATTCTCAACATCCTCATGGAGGGTTGAGAGAAAAGAAAGTTGCCGTTTGTTTCGTCTCTTTTCTCCACCCTCTACTTCTTCAAATTTCCGCCAAGTCTTCCCCATCCTTTCCATGGTCATCTGTTGTTTTGATCCTATTTCATCTCTTCGTCTTTTCCTCTTATTCTATTGTCTTATTCTCCCCTCGTGTCTATTTTTCTTAAAATGCATATCTATGTTATATGTTATCCCATTGTGTCTAAATTTATACATTAATTCATATATATTGTTCGATGTATTTATGAATTATGAGTCATTTTATGAATAAAATATAGAACTTTGTCACTCCCTAAGACCAAGGGGTATGGGGGCCGGCTTAGGCCCGGCGAAGGCCGGCGCCGGTCCCCCACACCGCCCCCCTATGCGCGGCTTGTGATAACCGGCTTCCCCAAGACGATGTTGACGGGCCCATATTTTGAATATATAGCCGATCAACGGCGTTATGCATTTAATAAAAAAAATCCTTTTTTTCTATAAAACCATCTCATTTTATACCATTTTTCATCATTTTCTCCCCACTTTCAACCCAAAACACTCTCATTTTTATACCATTATTTTATAAAAAAATATCTTTTCATCCACAATGGCATCTAATTCTTGGTGGTCCTCGGGTTCTTCAGACGAAGAGGAGATATTTTTCGCAAACACTGTGGTAAAGGCGGCGCAGATTCTTATGGAGGAGGAAGAGGAAGACGTCTCGTCTGAAAGCGTTATTACCAGACGAATACGGATTAACAGAGACCGCCAAGGTTTGTTGTTTTGGTAAAAAATTACCGAAGCAATTAAGTGATCAAATTAGTTAAGTGAGGTAGTGTGCTAAAAACGTGTGTTGAAAATATGCTAGTTAAGTTGTTTACAAAAACAGGTTCAAGATATAGCTCAGGATATTGAGCTATATCTATGATCAAACAATGAGAAAAAATGTAAAGGGTGACACGAGATGTACGAGGAAAGCCCTTGATCAATCTAGATCGCCGGCATAAAACCTCGGGAGCTGACAATCGCAGCTGCCTTGTTCTTTTTATTGCTTCAAATATCAGGATACAGTGCAGGATATGATGCGGATCAACTAAGTGTTACAATGCAATTCGAGTACAAGTGTTAGTGCGTTGTGAGTGTTTGCAAGTAGAGAGAAAGAGTGTGCGAAAGATTGTGTGTGTTGCTATCTGATACGATCAATCCATTTATAGTAAAATGAAAATAAAAAACTACCCTATTAAACCGGGATGCTTCGAATATTCCTCAAGTGAACGTTGTAGTCCACGTCTTCCGGCTTCAACGTCTATAACCCAACTGATTTGCCCGAGTCTTGAGGAGAAGAAGTCCACTTGAACGTTGGAGACTTGCACCTTCTAATCTGCACGTGGTTAAATTAGTCACTACCAGGATATCGTATCAGGATGTTACCAATATCCTGATCCGGCATCCTGGACAATAAAATAAACAAAGTCAGAATATCAGTCAGGTATATGAGCAGAAAATCACCCATAACAATTGTCCCCAAAATATATTTGTTGGTATACCAATTCCAACGGATATATTTTAAATCTTATCCCTCGAATCGAGGTTATTGAATTGAAACGGCGGTCAAGATAGCACTATGTAACTTCCAACGCGGTTTTTACTCGATGGATATCTATTACGCCCCTATATCTTCTCTCTTTTTATTTGAAAACCAAATATCATCAACTGAGTCTCCAGGTAATTACTCATTCCTTCCTCATTTCCTGTTAATTTCTTTATTCTACTTCCAATGGCCACTAGATCCTACTCTCAAACCGGTGAATCGTCGGAGACCTTTGTCCAGCAAAACCTTCTTAAAAACCCCGAGAAGGAGATCTGTGCCTTTGATAACGCAGACATTGCAGCGTTGAGAGCCTCCGACGCTTTCCCCGATGGCACAATTATTAGGCCATTTGATCGATCAATTCGATTGGATGTTTCTTCCGCCGATTGGGTCTGTTTTCCGGCATACCCTTTCTCACTGGGTCTTCGGTATCCATTTCCTGAAATTATGATGCAATTTTTCCGAACTACTGGTATTTCCTTTGCCCAAACAATGCCCATGGTTTGGAGAGTACTGATCGTACTCAACCAAATCAAAAATCTTCATTGTCCTTAGCTCTGCATCGAGGATATCCCGATTGCTTATCGCCTCCGATCACACGGTTCCAGTCGGTTCTTACTCTTTTCAACTTCCAGCAAACCCCTCATTCTTAAAGCCACCAAGAACGAGGATGGATGGCAGCGTAAATTCTTCTTCGTCAAGCGAGACTCCATCTATGAGGGTGCTAGCCTTCCGGTGGAGTGGTTAACCACCGGTAGGGTTTAGGGTTTCAAGAATATCCCCAGATTTTTCCTGGCCTTTATCCTGTGCTAATATTTTCTTCTTTGGCCTTTATGCAGTGAACTTTAAAGAAGTAGCCCCTCCTACTGCAGAATCCGAAAAAAGGATCAAAGCAATTTACCAGTTAAATAATTGATCTGCGTAATATAATGATAGAGTAATAAGGATTTAGAACTTCCCCTTTATGCAGCACCAGCCAAGATCCCAGAAGTTTTCGACCTTGAAGAGCTGGACAGTTACTCCGATCACGTCCAGGTCAAGAAGGATCCCAGTCCCAAGGCTACGGCCTCATCCAAGCCCAGCAGCTCCAAAGCCATCATCATTCCCAAGCCTTCGCCGGCTACTAAGCCCCGGAGTTCAAGTTCTCGCAAAAGGAAAGAGACCGATTCACCTACCATCTCTGATACGTTCCCCTATGAGAATCATGGGTTTATTGAGGCGAGCGGGTTCATGACTTCCTTTCTTAACCAGGTATAAATTCCTATTCCATATCCTGCATATATACGTCAAACCAATATCCTGGTCATCATAATACCTGTGTCTTTGGGTGTAGGGCCTCGAACGTCTGGTTCATTTGTACCAAGAATCCTGTGGGCTCAACAAGATGCTCGAGTCCAAGTTGAAGAAAGCTGAGGTTACCATTTCCGACCAAGGTATGATCGCTACTGCCAAAACTCGACACTACGAAGACAAGTTCAAGACCATGACTCAGGAGCATCAGGCTGCTCTCAAAAAGGCCACTCATGAAGCCCAAGCCCATCTGGACGCTGCCCACGCCCAACATGAGCAGGATATGGTCACTTACCGGGAAGGCCTCAAAGGCTCTGTTGTCATCTCCCTCTTGCAGGCTCGGCTAAAAATGGCTTACTGATGTGTGTAAGTGTGTATAGTTTTTAATGTATAATTTAAGCCCTTTTACACTTTTTAGCCATGTTTTAAATTTATAAAACACGATATTTACTAACACTAAACACACATATGGGCAAGTGTACCCATCGTGAGCGTAGTATAGTGTTGGTAAGATACCGAGGTCGTCCAAGGACACAAGAGCTTTTAATACCGGTTTATCCTAATCAAATCAAAAGTTAGAAAAAAGTTTTTAAACAAGAAAAATAAAACTAACTAAAGTGCTGAAAAATAAAATAAAATAAAAACAGATAGACAAGATGAATCACTTGGATCCGACTCGTGTGTAGTGTAACCTTTGATTATTTCCGCAATTTTGCACTTTTTAAGAGATTATCTTAGTTATTGTAGTAGGCCCCTCTTTTGAAGGTGACGTTATCCTCAACCCAGTAGTTTGAGTCAGCAAGGATACAATCCTAAAGGGTCGGATTATTGAAAGATAATTAATTAAGTTATTAATGCATAATATGGTAGGCCCCTCTTTTGAAGGTGACGTTACCCTCGGCTAAGTAGTCTGAGTCAGCAGGGATACAGTCCTAAGTAGCCGGGTTAAAGTTTTAATAATAGCTTACATATGAGGGGATCAAAGAGTTTGGACCCCCGCCATCCAATACCGGTGGGTATTGAAGGAGGTCCTACTAAATTTGACCCAGGTCCTTGCAGGATCTATACACTGAACAAGGCAAGACTCTTACCTAACTATTCCCTTAACCCCTGACCAGGTAGCCAACATACCTCCATATAGACCATGGAGATATGAATGGTGAAAATCTTTTATTTTATATAGACAGTAAAATAATGCCAAGACATCACGAACAAACGTTAAGGAAGAATCACCTTCAACATAAGAAACTAGTTATTAAAGTCATTAATACATAACCAAATAAAAAGTGCGAAAAGATTAAAAATAAAAAGTATTACACTAGACACTTGTCTTCACCAAGTGATGTAAGAGACTTAGGCAAACATGGCCTTTGATTGTCAAGAACTCTTACGATCAATCTTAGATCCCGAGATGACTCATACACTCTAAGATGGATGATGGATGATGGTGTTGTGGTGGTGGTGGAGTGTGGGTGAAGTGTGAGAGAGGTGGTGTGCCAAGGGATGGTTTGCAAATGAGCCAAGCACCCCTATTTATAGCCTGAACAGCAGCTCGGGCACGGCCCCGTGTTCATTGGGCATGGCCCCGTGTCCACCCTCCTTCTCTTTTTTCTTTAATTGCAGTTTGTCTGCATTAGTTGACCACGCCCCCGTGTCCGCTGTGACAACCCTCACTAAACCAGGTATCCGTACGACTTAATTAATAATTAATTACTACTTAATTACTGTGCTTGTTTGAAATTACTGATGAACTGCTACTTGATTTTTGATACATGCATATACCTGCATCATACTTTACTTACCGTCACTACATTATTTACATGCTGAACCTTAGTGACAAACATGATGCACAAAAAGCACAGTAGCTCTATAAACGGATAACCTATTGAACATGCTGATAAAGCCAGCATCAGGCAGACACTGCCTCTAAGGCCAGTATGAGCCAGAAATATTTTACTACACTAGTGGTGAGTGTAGGGATACAAGGGTTGTAGAACTGCGTCTCTAGGAATAAGTTACAATGACTGGATGTGCCTAAAACGTACTCTAAGCACAAAAACTCAGCACTTTACATAATAATTCAGCTTTTAGCTAACTAATAAAGTGCCAAAACATGAGAAAATATTCCTGACACTTTGGAGGAATAAGTTGTGTCACTGAAAATAATTATAACGACACTTTAAAGCTTTGTTAAGCACTTTAACGGAATACTATCCAACCGAACAACCGGACTATACCCGGAACATGAAAATATTGTTGATCACATTATCTTTCTTTTTTTTTTTCTGAGCCAGTTAGGGTCCCCGAATACCCTAACACCCGCTGTAAAGCACAACACACTAGTAACCGGGTTAATCACCTAACTAACTAGATTAACCAAACTATATACTTAACCTTTGGTTGGATTTGAACTAGTACCCCCCCCCCCCCTTACAAACCGTCCCCAAGAGGGGGAACACCCTTTGTACCATGTTGATTATTTTAATCAACCATGTCTAATATCTATTAGACACATGATCCTATGGTTAATAACCTTGAGTATTGTCTATAAGTAATGAGCTTAATCCAACATAACACACACTTAACACCACAACTCACACACACTCTCTCCCTCTCTCTTTGGTTCTCGGCCGAAGACACAAGCAACACCACCACCACCTTTCGATTTTGATCATCACTTTCCAAGCTCATACAAGTGTTAAGGATCGCGTATAAGGAACCTTGGTGCAATCGGAAGGCGAAGGACCTCACTACATTGCTTTTATCCACGCATTTTTTTTCGCTTAGATTCTTCCCTAGCCTCGAGCTAGTAGTAAGTTGCTTAAATCACCTTCTCGAACTATTTTAAAGTGGTTAATATGATTCGTAACGGTTAAAACTCGCAAACACACAAGTTGAAGCTTAAAAGTCTACTAAAAATGCTAAAAGTGATGGTTAAAAGCTCATATGTTGTGTAAATCTTGTAGTAATTGATTTGTGTGATTATTTAGTCCCGATCTATGTTGTGGTAGCTCGGATCATCATTTAACCCGGATTGGTCATGACCTTGGATCATGACATAAGGTTGTTTTGGAAGTAACAAGGGTTAAAGGGTGAAACTCTACCACACACGAATCATGAACTTGTGTAAAAGCGATTTTACTTGTGAAATAGTGTTTAAAACTAGTAGATCTACGTATCTACAAGCGGTATTTTCAAAGAACCAAGTATCAAAGAAATCATGTTCTCTAAAGACGGATCTTACACTAACATGAATGATTTTTAGAACACACAAGTGTGTAAACACTTGTGTAGCACAAAGTTTCGACAAAATAACTATTTTTGTAAAAGTTGACAAGAAGTTGTAAGGATGGAATTTCTTTAAAAACAAGACTTTTACGAAATCGTATTGCTTTATATAAAGATCCACTAAAAGTAATGGAAAGATACTACATATTTTGGATAAATCACAAGTTCATGTAATTTATGCGATTTATACATGTTTATTAACTAGTTTGATGAGTTGAACATTGTTTTGATTGAATAAGGAGATTGTTGGTTTGATTTGTAAAAGAAAATGATACGCTTGAAAGCGTGGCCACCTCCAGTTACAGAGGAAACTCTGGCGAAATTTTTCCAAAAACCTAACACTTAGAAATATTTTCACTATAAGTGTTAGAAATACTTTTCGACTTGTTTTCAAATTATAGATTTCGCCACGACTTTATTTACAAAACATCGGAGGTGGGGTTTCACAAAATAGAACTTGGTAAATATATATTTAGTATATATTTTTCCTAAAATCACTTGATATGTGTTTACGATTATTTTGTGAAAATACTAGTATTATTCTTAGGGTAAAAATAATACTATCGAATGTTAACGAATCCAGAATAATACGAACGTCTCTACGATAAATATATAAGTTACACCGGTAATTATTATTACCACTCGATCATTAAAACGTAACTTACGCATTTTAAGAAAATATGACTTAACGCGTGTTTTTGTCAAGGAATTATTTTGGGAAAACTTATGTAATAGAAAATATAATATTTTTGAGAAGAATATTCATATTTTGGAGTTAGAAATAAAATATATTTTAAGTGAGACTTAATAATATATTTCGAAACTATACGAATACACATGTATTAAATCCCCCATCCTTGGGAAGGAATATATTTACAAAATAATTACGAAAAGTAATTACGAAATAGTTGCCTAACTATTTCCCAAAGACATTAAACCTTAAGCTAAGGCACGGCCGTCCGTCTAATAGAAGTTAGTACGTGTAGGTCGTTACGCAGCAGGTTGACTGGGAGATTACTATTTCGAGACGCACCACTGTGAGTTCATGTCCCCCTTTTCTCTTAACTATTTTCAGTTTTATACTTCGGGGGTGAAATACATGTTACATACTGCTACGGACAATTACGAATGGTATGGTCAGCTAAGGAAGGAACTGTTAGGTTATGTGATTGGGTAGGTGAAATCTTAAGAACATTAGTCCTCGTAGTACGAACGAGGGATACAAGTGATAGGCCTATTTGAGCATAACAAACCCCACCCATGCGCCCTAAGGTTGGACCATGTGGTGACCTTGTCTTATCCCCACCCATGCGCCCTAAGGTTGGACCATGTGGTGACCCTGTCGTAACACCACCCATGCGCCCTCAGGTTGGACCATGTGGTGACCTTGTCCTATCCCCTCCCATGCGCCCGCAGGTTGGACCTTGTGGTTACACATTAACTGATATGTTTCCTTATTTGCTTTCATACCAGAGTTTACAAAACATTCATACTTACAATGATTATAAAGGTTTATCCGCGCGCACATACTAAACACATGAACTCGCTCAACATTTTTGTTGATTTTTCAACTTACATGTATTTCAGGGAATTAAAGGATCTGGCGCGGTATGACACGTTTTCCCGCTGCACTAGTTACGAGGTCATCCGGGTTTGGGGAATGTGACTCTTTCCTGGACAAGTCACAGTCCTTAAACTGTGTTTATGTCATGTTGATGTTTGTGTTTGTTAAGACAATGTTGTTGTATTTGGTTTTTAAAACTTAATTAAATGGATGATCTTGCATGGTTTTATTTCGTATAGCTTTGTTATGGTTAAGCTATGGTATTAAGAAGTCACACCAAAATAACCACGCTTCCGCAAAGCCAGGGTGTGACATCCGCTGGGCACGACCCCGTGTGCAGAAGCGTATCTGTACTATCAAGATTTCCCCAGATTCTGCGAATCTTAGAGTTGACCACGGCCCCGTGTCCGCTGGGCACGCCCCCGTGGTGGGTGATAGAAGCTTCTACAACTTTGTCTTTTCTGCAGACACTTAGGCACGCCCCCGTGCTCATTGAGCACGGGGCGTGTTCAGCCTTCTGTTTTCTTGTTTTTGCTTGGGAAGATGCTGTCGGGGGGCCGGGCATGCCACGTTTGTTCCTTTTCTTGTATTTATGTTAGATTTAGCTGTCTTTTTGCTTCTTTTGTTCATTTGAGCTCATTTAATCCTGAAAATACAAAAGGAAGACAAAAAACACACTTTTTCCAACATTAGTACTAAAAAAAGGGTTAGTTTTATGCCACATTTGATGTAATTTATATGTTGCATTTTGCACACATCAAATACCCCCACACTTGAATCTTTGCTTGTCCTCAAGCAAAACTCTTTATAATGTGGCTTTACACTCCCAAATGGAATGGGTAGAAGAGAAGGTTTTTGGGTTTGTCATAGAGTGTCGGGATTCCAAGATTTTTATTAGGTTTTATTTTTATTTATTTACAATCCTATTTGTCATGATTTATTTAAAACATTACATAAGATAAATTATTTATTAGGGCATAACATGCCTTTTTAAAAATTCCACTTATATTCAAGTTCACATACCTCAAGGGAGATCACTCAACACTCGGCCGAAAATGTATTTTTGTGAAACACTCGAGAGCGGCATGGAACTTACACCTACAATAAGCTTGCCAAGCAATCAATCCTCCTCCTTTTTAACTATATACCTTTGTTAATATCAAGAGGACTTTTGGGGTGAAGGGTTAGGCTTTGGTTAAAGGTAGGTGGTTGGGTTAGTGGTTAGTAGAAAAGGGCGAAAGGCGTAAAAAGCATCGGTTTTCGTAATACTTTTTATTTTTCATAACTTTTTATTTTGATAAAGCAATTCTTCAAACAAATTTGTTGTTGATAAACTTGTTTGTTTATTTTTGGCTTCATCATCATAAATATATATATATATATATATATATATATATATATATTTGATAAGGAAGTCATAAGAAAACCGAGCTTTGTTACTAAAATAAAGGGTTTAAAATAAAAAAGGTTTTGGTGGGTAAAAGGGTGTTTGTTTTGGGTTAACTCGGGGGATTTTGCGTAGGTGGTAAAAAAAAAGAGAAAATAATGGTGTAGAAATAAAAAGAGTTAGTCCTAATTACTTACTCGGGTTTAATTTGGTAAGGACCGGGCATGTATTGTCGTGGCAAGTTCTAGAGTCGTAAGAACCAAGCGGCTATTCACACAAGAAACGAAAAATGAGCATTTAGTTTAAAGATATGTATTTGTATGCTCAATAAAGGCTCAAAACTCACTTTTTGTGGGAATGAGTTTTTATGTGATCAAGTATATATAATCAAATTTTAACTAAACTTGTCATGCCGTTTCATAATTTTCTTATGTTGGTTATTTTTATCACGACGCTATCGATTGTAAATTTGTAAAAATATAACCTTTTTTAGAACTTAAAATTCCCAAATTAAACCTAGACAAGTAAAAAAAAATTGAAAATTTTTTGAAAAAATTTGGGGTGATTAGCGGTTCCAATAGAGTTTTGTGTAAGGCTTGTAATTAGGACTTGCAAGATTCACGGTTTTAGCATCCCCCCCCCCCGCACTTAAATTACACATTGTCCTCAATGTGTCCCAAAAATAAGTTTTTAGGTTGATTGAATGTGTAAAAAGGTGTGGAAAAACAAAATTTTATGTTACTGGGCCTATGGACATGGCCCCGTGGTGACCGGGCACGGCCCAGTGTTCAGATCGCCAGTAACAAAAAATGGTAAAAAGAAACAGAAGCCTGGACATGGGGGCGTGTTCAGTGAGCACGGCCCGTGTCCAGTTACCAGAACTGGGCATTTTCTACAGACGTCTGGGCACGGGGCGTGTTGGGTGAGCAAGGCCCGTGCTGAACTTGCTATAATGAAGAAAAATTTGTCGGGTGGCCCTGTTTTTGTGCATGGGGTGCTGGTTCAAGTTTTCCTTGGTATCCTTCACCATCCTGAGTGTGTTTTACCCATTACAACGTCATCCAAACACCAATTTAACTAAAACCGTCATTTCATTAAATAGAGAAAATTACATAATAGTCCTATTAATTTAAAATTCTAGATAAATAGGTCAAAAGAAGCACAAGAAGTCTAAACCAAGAAGTTCTAGCCTAAGTTTATTCTATTAGCAAAATTTCCGAAAAGATAATTCTCTCGGTTGGGTGTGGCACGAAGAACTACCTCCTCCGGACATGTGTCCCTCATACGTCGGCGAGCCATTCCTTTATCTCCCTTGGGAGAAGAAAAGTGGGGCTTATTGGCATTAGTTTGAGGGGGTGCAACCTCCACCGGGACTTCTTGTAAATTTTCAAGAGGTGGCTCTGCTTGAATGTCATCCCATCCGGTGGGATTGTAGACTCCAAGTGCTAGGTTCCAATCCTCTTGAGGGAGGATTGGTTCCATGGGAGGTGTCACAAGAATGTTCAACCTCTGGTGCAAGAGGTTGATTTCTTGAAAACTGTTTTCCAACCCCACCGTAAGATAATTTATACGATCTATGAGGACCTCCTCTACCGATGTCATCTCATCAAGAGCCTCACGTAATGCCATCACGTAGCGAACGAGAGTTGCTTCAATTGAAGACCTTCTTTCCCTTCGACTGCTTCTGGAGTGCGCAGAAGAGGTTCCACTGTTTTGGCATGACATTCTACGAAAATAAACGGAAAAGAGTTTATTTTAATGAAACAGTATCCTCGGACACGGCCCCGTACTCAGTGAGCACGGCCCTGTGTTCATCTTTCTGCAGATTTTTGGAACAAGGAATCTCGGAGTTTTAAATTATTTTTTCCAACTTTTAAAGCATTTTTGAGCAGAAATAACTTAAAACAATGTTGCAAAACTTGTTTTTAACAAGATTCCTTGAACAAAAACCTAACAAACATCTCAATAAAGCTTGGAATCATGTTAATCTCAAGCTCTAATGGAGGTGTTGAGGTGAAAGAGATCGAGAAGAAGGTAATTGACAAAAGAGGAAAAGACAAGATGGTTGTTGAGAACCTTCTTTTAGAAAATACCTAGGATGGTATGATTGAAGATTCCCCCAAATCCCTGTCCCTGGAATGGTCCAAATGTGCTGGATTCTTGGCTGCATTTATAGAAAATGACAGCACGCTGCACACGGCCCCGTGTGCAGGCGACGTCCTGACACATTTTGTCCTTATTCTTACAAAAAGTCAGAAAGGAATCTTTTGGTGGACACGGGGCGTGTCTGGACATGGCCCCGTGTCTAGAGGCTGTTTATGAAGTTTCATCTATTTCTAAGGAACTTATCCGGATCGGGTGGTTCCTTACTGGATGGAACAACCCCAAAGTGCCTAAGATACCTTAATTGCTCTAGATTAAGACGAGAACGCAAGAGGTTGTCGGTGAGGGTGATTCCTATGCTAATTGTAGGTGGACAAGTCCAACCCTTTCCCGGGCTCTCGTTAAAGAAGGTGTATGCCGAATCGCTCAGGTCTATGTATGCATCGAACGAAGTCGATAGGGAGTCCTTCACGGCACAATCGACACAGGGACGACTATCGCCCAAGTCTTTGCTAGAGTTAGAGGTAATATCGGGAACAACGAAGTTGTTTTTATTCGAATGCGATCTCAACAATTCTTCTTGGGTATCGTCTTGAGATGAATTATTGAAATCCATCTTAAGTTCTTTTAACCAATTAAGAATTAGATCTTCCAATTGAACTAGTTCATCAAGAAGCATTTCTCCTAGAAGGTCCGGTTGAGAGCATTCGTGGGAGATATAGGGATTATTTTTACTTTTGCCCCTCCTAAGGCTACATGAAAACAATGGGTCTATATAATGGGGCTTATAATTTAGAAAATAACATTCTAAATCTTTATGAGGGCCACCACATATTTGACACCACGTACCATAAGAGTGCCGAAAGTTAAAAATATCAGTATCTCTCATGTTTGTGTCAGAAATTACCAACCGTCGGGATCTTACGGTTCTGTTTTCAGTAACTGAAACTTGGACACGGGGCGTGTTGAGTGGGCACGGCCCCGTGTTCAGCTACTGTCTGACTTAAAACAGGATTGCCAGTACCAAAGATTGGGCTCGGGGCTTGTTCAGCGGGCACGGCCCGTGCTGAGTTCTGCAGAAGCTGAAAAATTAAGAAAAATCCTAAAAAAAATAGAAAAATAAGAAAAAACGATTAGGGCATTGATTCCTAACTTTCTTAAAATTCTTGTGTCCCCGGCAACGGCGCCAAAAACTTGATGTGCGTAAGTGTGTATAGTTTTTAATGTATAATTTAAGCCCTTTTACACTTTTTAGCCAAGTTTTAAATTTATAAAACACGATATTTACTAACACTAAACACACATATGGGCAAGTGCACCCATCATGAGCATAGTATAGCGTTGGTAAGATACCGAGGTCATCCAAGGACACAAGAGCTTTTAATACCGGTTTATCCTCAACGTCTAATCAAATCAAAAGTTAGAAAAAGGTTTTTAAACAAGAAAAATAAAACTAACTAAAGTGCTGAAAAATAAAATAAAATAAAATAAAAACAGATAGACAAGATGAATCACTTGGATCCGACTCGTGTGTAGTGTAACCTTTGATTATTTCCGCACTTTTGCACTTTTTAAGATATTATCTTAGTTATTGTAGTAGGCCCCTCTTTTGAAGGTGACGTTACCCTCAACCCAGTAGTTTGAGTCAGCAATGATACAATCCTAAAGGGTCGGATTATTGAAATATAATTAATTAAGTTATTAATGCATAATATCGTAGGCCCCTCTTTTGAAGGTGACGTTACCCTCGGCTAAGTAGTCCGAGTCAGCAGGGATACAGTCCTAAGTAGTCGGGTTAAAGTTTTAATAGTAGCTTACATATGAGGGGATGAAAGAGTTTGGACCCCCGCCATCCAATACCGGTGGGTATTGAAGGAGGTCGTACTAAATTTGACACAGGTCCTTGCAGGATCTATACACTGAACAAGGCAAGACTCTTACCAAACCGTTCCCTTAACCCTCGACCAGGTAGCCAACATACCTCCATATAGACCGTGGAGATATGAACGGTGAAAATATTTTATTTTATATAGACAGTAAAATAATGCCAAGACACCACGGACAAACGATAAGGAAGAATCATCTTCAACATAAGAAACTAGTTATTAAAGTTATTAATACATAACCAAATAAAAAGTGCAAAAAGATTAAAAATAAAAAGTATTACACAAGACACTTGTTTTCACCAAGTGATGTAAGAGACTTAGGCAAACATGGCCTTTGATGGTCAAGAACTCTTACGATCAATCTTGGATCCCGAGATGACTCACACACTCTATGATGGATGATGGATGTTGGATGATGGTGGTGGATGATGGTGTTGTGGTGGTGGTGGAGTGTGGGTGAAGTGTGAGAGAGGTGGTGTGCCAAGGGATGGTTTGCAAATGAGCCAAGCACCCCTATTTATAGCCTGAACAGCAGCTCAGGCACGGCCCCGTGTCCACCCTCCTTCTCTTTCTTCATTAATTGCAGTTTGTCTGCATTAGTTGACCACTCCCCTGTGTCCGCTGGGCACGACCCGGTGTGCAGAAGCGTATCTGTACTATCAAGATTTCCCCAGATTATGCGAATCTTAGAGTTGACCACGGCCCCGTGTCCGTTGGGCATGCCCCCATGGTGGGTGATAGAAGCTTCTACAACTTTGTCTTTTCTGCAGACACTTTGGCACGCCCCCGTGCTCATTGGGCACGGGGCGTGTTCAGCCTTCTGTTTTCTTGTTTTTGCTTGGGAAGATGCTATCGGGGGGTCGGGCATGCCACGTTTGTTCCTTTTCTTGTATTTATGTTAGATTTAGCTGCCTTTTTGCTTCTTTTGTTCATTTGAGCTCATTTAATCCTAAAAATACAAAAGGAAGACAAAAACACACTTTTTCCAACATTAGTACTAAAAAAGGGTTAGTTTTATGCCACATTTGATGTAATTTATATGTTGCATTTTGCACACATCAAATACCCCTACACTTAAATCTTTGCTTGTCCTCAAGCAAAACTCTTTATAATGTGGCTTTACACTCCCAAATGGAATGGGTAGAAGAGAAGGTTTTTGGGTTTGTCATAGAGTGTCGGGATTCCAAGATTTTTATTAGGTTTTATTTTTATTTATTTACAATCCTATTCGTCATGATTTATTTAAAACATTACATAAGATAAATTACTTATTAGGGCATAACATGCCTTTTTAAAATTCCACATATATACAAGTTCACATACCTCACGGGAGATCACTCAACACTAGGCCGAAAATGTATTTTTGTGAAACACTCGAGAGCGGCATGGAACTTACTCCTACCATAAGCTTGCCAAGCAATCAATCCTCCTCCTTTTTAACTATATACCTTTGTAAATATCAAGAGGACTTTTGGGGTGAAGGGTTAGGCTTGGGTTAAAGGTAGGTGGTTGGGTTAGTGGTTAGTAGAAAAGGGCGAAAGGCGAAAAAAGCATCGGTTTTCGTAAGACCTTTTATTTTTCATAACTTTTTATTTTGATGAAGCAATTCTTCAAACAAATTTGTTGTTGATAAACTTGTTTGTTTATTTGTGGCTTCATCATCATAAATATTTATATATATATATATATATATTTTGATAAGGAAGTCATAAGAAAACCGAGCTTTGTTACTAAAGTAAAGGGTTTAAAATGAAAAAGGTTTTGGTGGGTAAAAGGGTGTTTGTTTTGGGTTAAGAAATGAAAAGGTTTAGGCTCAAAGGGGTTAACTAGGGGGATTTTGGGTTGGTGGTAAAAAAAAAGAAAAATAATGGTGTAGAAATAAAAAGAGTTAGTCATAATGCCTCCATCATTTACTTACTCGGGTTTAAGTTGGTAAGGACCGGGAATGTATTGTCGTG
Organism: Helianthus tuberosus; assembly: GCA_030545235.1. Classification (NCBI taxonomy): domain Eukaryota; kingdom Viridiplantae; phylum Streptophyta; class Magnoliopsida; order Asterales; family Asteraceae; genus Helianthus; species Helianthus tuberosus. The sequence continues at coordinate 53,097,746 of CM060364.1, forward strand.
GCAAGTTCTAGAGTCGTAAGAACCAAGCGGCTATTCACACAAGAAACGAAAAATGAGCATTTAGTTTAAAGATATGTATTTGTATGCTCAATAAAGGCTCAAAACTCACTTTTTGTGGGAATGGGTTTTTATGTGATCAAGTATATATATAATCAAATTTTAACTAAACTTGTCAGGCCGTTTCATAATTTTCTTATGTTGGTTCTTTTTATCACGACGCTATTGGTTGTAAATTTGTAAAAATATAACCTTTTTAGAACTTGAAATTCCCAAATTAAACCTAGACAAGTAAAAAAAATTGAAAAAATTTTGAAAAAATTTGGGGTGATTAGCGGTTCCAATAGAGTTTTGTGTAAGGCTTGTAATTAGGACTTGCAAGATTCACGGTTGAAGCATCCCCCCCACACTTAAATTACACATTGTCCTCAATGTGTCCCAAAAATAAGTTTTTAGGTTGATTAAATGTGTAAAAAGGTGTGAAAAAGCAAAAATTTATGTTACTGGGCCTCTGGACACGGCCCCGTGGTGACCGGGCACGGCCCCGTGTTCAGATCGCCAGTAACAAAAATTGGTAAAAAGAAACAGAAACCTGGACACGGGGGCGTGTTCAGTGAGCACGGCCCGTGTCCAGTTACCTGAATTGGGCATTTTCTGCAGACTTCTGGGCACGGGGCGTGTTGGGTGAGCACGGCCCGTGCTGAACTTGCTGTAATGAAGAAAAATTTGTCGGGTGGCCCTGTTTTTGTGCATGGGATGCTGGTTCAAGTTTTCCTTGGTATCCTTCACCATCCCGAGTGTGTTTTACCCGTTACAACATCATCCAAACACCAATTTAACTAAAACCGTCATTCCATTAAATAGAGAAAATTACATAATAGTCCTATTAAGTTAAAATTCTAGATAAATAGGTCAAAAGAAGCACCAGAAGTCTAAACTAAGAAGTTCTAGCCTAAGTTTATTCTATTAGCAAAATTTCCGAAAAGATAATTCTCTCGGTTGGGTGTGGCACGAAGAACTTCCTCCTCCGGACAGGTGTCCCTCATACGTCGGCGAGCCATTCCTCTATCTCCCTTGGGAGAAGAAAAGCGGGCTCATTGGCATTAGTTTGAGGGGGTGCAACCTCCACCGGGACTTCTTGTAGATTTTCAAGAGGTGGCTCCGCTGGAATGTCATCCCATCCGGTGGGATTGTTGAATCCAAGTGCTAGGTTCCAATCCTCTTGAGGGAGGATTGGTTCCATGAGAGGTGTCACAAGAATGTTCAACCTCTGGTGCAAGATGTTGATTTCTTGAAAACTGTTTTCCAACCCCACCGTAAGATAATTTATACGGTCTATGAGGACCTCCTCTACCGATGTCATCTCATCTCATCAAGAGCCTCACGTAATGCCATTACGTAGCGAACGAGAGTTGCTTCAATTGAAGACCTTTTTTCCCTTCGACTGCTTCTGGAGTGCGCAGAAGAGGTTCCACTGTTTTGGCTTGACATTCTACGAAAATAAACGGAAAAGAGTTTATTTTAATGAAACAGTATCCTCGGACACGGCCCCGTGTTCACCTTTCTACAGATTTTAGAACAAGGAATCTCAGAGTTTTAAATTATTTTTCCAACTTTTAAAGCATTTTTTAGCAGAAATAACTTAAAACAATGTTGCAAAACTTGTTTTTAACAAGATTCCTTGAACAAAAACCTAACAAACATCTCAATAAAGCTTGGAATCATGTTGATCTCAAGCTCTAATGGAGGTGTTGAGGTGAAAGAGATGGAGAAGAAGGTAATGGACAAAAGAGGAAAGGACAAGATGGTTGTTGAGAACCTTCTTTTAGAAAATACCTAGGATGGTATGAGTGAAGATTCCCCCAAATCTCTGTCCCTGGAATGGTCCAAATGTGTAGGATTTTTGGCTGCATTTATAGAAAATGACAACACGCTGCACACGGCCCCGTGTCGACTGGACACGACCCCGTGTGCAGGCGACGTCCTGACACATTTTGTCCTTATTCTGACAAAAAGTCAGAAAGGAATCTTTTGGTGGACACGGGGCGTGTCTGGACACGGCCCCGTGTCTAGAGGTTGTTTATGAAGTTTCGTCTATTTCTAAGGAACTTATCCGGATCGGGTGGTTCCTTACTGGATGGAACAACCCCAAAGTGCGTAAGATACCTTAATTGCTCTAGATTAAGACGAGAACACAAGAGGTTGTCGGTGAGGGTGATTCCTATGCTAATTGTAGGTGGACAAGTCCAACCCTTTCCCGGGCTCTCGTTAAAGAAGGTGTATGCCGAATCGCTCAGGTCTATGTATGCATTGAACGAAGTCGATGGGGAGTCCTTCACGGCACAATCGACACAGGGACGACTATCGCCCAAGTCTTTGCTAGAGTTAGAGGTAATATCGGGAACAACGAAGTTGTTTTTATTCGAATGTGATCTCAACAATTCTTCTTGGGTATCGTCTTGAGATGAATTATTGAAATCCATCTTAAGTTCTTTTAACCAATTAAGAATTAGATCTTTCAATTGAAATAGTTCATCAAGAAGCATTTCTCCTAGAAGGTACGGTTGAGAGCATTCGAGGGAGAGATAGGGATTATTTTTACTTTTGCCCCTCCTAAGGCTACAGGAAAACAATGGGTCATTATAATGGGGATTATAATTTAGAAAATAACATTCTAAATCTTTATGAGGGCCACCACATATTTGACACCACGTACCATAAGAGTGCCGAAAGTAAAAAATATCAGTATCTCTCATGTTTGTGTCAGAAATTACCAACCCTCGGGATCTTACGGTTCTGTTTTCAGTAACTGAAACTTGGGCACGGGGCGTGTTGAGTGGGCACGGCCCCGTGTTCAGCTACTGTCTGACTTAAAACAGGATTGCCGGTACCAAAAATTGGGCTCGGGGCGTGTTCAGCGGGCACGGCCCGTGCTGAGTTCTGCAGAAGCTGAAAAATTAAGAAAAATCCTAAAAAATAGAAAAATAAGAAAAAACGATTAGGCCGTTGATTCCTAACTTGCTTAAAATCCTTGTGTCCCCGGCAACGGCGCCAAAAACTTGATGTGCGTAAGTGTGTATAGTTTTTAATGTATAATTTAAGCCCTTTTACACTTTTTAGCCAAGTTTTAAATTTATAAAACACGATATTTACTAACACTAAACACACATATGGGCAAGTGCACCCATCGTGAGCGTAGTATAGTGTTGGTAAGATACCGAGGTCGTCCAAGGACACAAGAGCTTTTAATACCGGTTTATCCTCAACGTCTAATCAAATCAAAAGTTAGAAAAAGGTTTTTAAACAAGAAAAATAAAACTAACTAAAGTGCTGAAAAATAAAAACAGTTAGACAAGATGAATCAATTGGATCCGACTCGTGTGTAGTGTAACCTCTGATTATTTCCGCACTTTTGCACTTTTTAAGAGATTTTCATAGTTATTGTAGTAGGCCCCTCTTTTGAAGGTGACGTTACACTCAACCCGGTAGTTTGAGTCAGCAATGATACAAATCTAAAGGGTCGGATTATTGTAAGATAATTAATTAAGTTATTAATGCATAATATGGTATGCCCCTCTTTTGAATGTGATGTTACCCTCGGCTAAGTAGTCTGAGTCAGCAGGGATACAATCCTAAGTAGTCGGGTTAAAGTTTTAATAGTAGCTTACACATGAGGGGATCAAAGAGTTTGGACCCCCGCCATCCAATACCGGTGGGTATTGAAGGAGGTCCTACTAAATTTGACCCAGGTCCTTGCAGGATCTATACACTGAACAAGGCAAGACTCTTACCAAACCGTTCCCTTAACCCCCGACCAGGTAGCCAACATACCTCCATATAGACCGTGGAGATATGAATGGTGAAAATCTTTTATTTTATGTAGACAGTAAAATAATGCCAAGACACCACGGTCAAACAATAAGGAAGAATCACCTTCAACATAAGAAACTAGTTATTAAAGTCATTAATACATAACCAAATAAAAAGTGCGAAAAGATTAAAAATAAAAAGTATTACACTAGACACTTGTCTTCACCAAGTGATGTAAGAGACTTAGGCAAACATGACCTTTGATTGTCAAGAACTCTTACGATCAATCTTGGATCCCGAGACGACTCACACACTCTTTGATGGATGATGGATGATTGTGGTGGATGATGGTGTTGTGGTGGTGGTGGAATGTGGGTGAAGTGTGAGAGAGGTGGTGTGCCAAGGGATGGTTTGCAAATGAGCCAAGCACCCCTATTTATAGCCTGAACAACAGCTCGGGCACGACCCCGTGTCCATTGGGCATGGCCCCGTGTCCACCCTACTTCTCTTTCTTCATTAATTGCAGTTTGTTTGCATTAGTTGACCACGCCCCCGTGTCCGCTGGGCACGACCCCGTGTGCAGAAGCGTATCTGTCCTATCAAGATTTCCCCAGATTTTGCGAATCTTAGAGTTGACCACGGCCCCGTGTCCGCTGGGCACGCCCCCGTGGTGGGTGATAGAAGCTTCTACAACTTTGTCTTTTCTGTAGACACTTGGGCACGTCCCCATGCTCATTGAGCACGGGGCGTGTTCAGCCTTCTGTTTTCTTGTTTTTTGCTTGGGAAGATGCTATCGGGGGGTCGGGCATGCCACGTTTATTCCCTTTCTTGTATTTATGTTAGATTTAGCTGCCTTTTGCTTCTTTTGTTCATTTAAGCTCATATAATCCTGAAAATACAAAAGGAAGACAAAAACACACTTTTTCCAACATTAGTACTAAAAAGGGTTAGTTTTATGCCACATTTGATGTAATTTATATGTTGCATTTTGCACACATCATTTACGAAGCCAAATCCCTGGGCTTCGAATGCCCTTCTTGGAACGTCGACGCCTGGGATACCAAGCTAAAAACTCTTGGAGGTAATCCCGTGGAGCATCCCATTAAATCTGCGGCTGCAGGGTCTTCAAAAGCGATGGAAAAGCTAATGGGTGCTGACGACGAGGCTGAGAAGGAGGTTCAAGCCAATCCTGAAGCGCATGCTGGTGAAGACGCGATGAACGAAGAAGGCGTTGCCCCCTAAAACTCATTTCTTTTAAATTTCATGGTTATGTTTGTATGAACAATTTTATTTCTTGTCCTTTGAACAATTTTCTCTTCCTGCACTAAAACAATTTGATAACCAAAGGTGGATGGGTCCTAGGTTTTAGGATGAAGCCTTTGGTTATCAACTAGTATCGCTTATTTCGGATAATACCACCTCCTTTTGACTTATTTGCTGTTGTCTTTTAATTCTTTGTTAAGGATTGCTTAGTTTAAATTTCAACTCTCCAAAATTAGTGCCATTACTTTTTGAAAATATCCTGACCAGTATATTCAGCGATATCCTACAAAGACTTTCGTCTGACATGGTTTTTCAAAATTCAGATAATTCAGATAAAGTTTTTAAAGAAAAAAGGACAGTTTGTTTTACAAAGTTCGTTTTGATAACACTTGTTTGACCAGAGTATTAGTTTCTAACCCAAGTATTATATCCCAAACATTCCAATCAAATATCCTGAAACATATTCCGAAAACACATTTTGAGAATATATCCTAATCAGGATATTTAAGCCCTCTTCAAACATAGTTTCAAAAGTTCAAATAAGGTTTACAAAGGAAAGACCATACCAAGAATAGGGTGTAACCCTATTTTTGAGTTTCAATCCTTTTGCAATTTTCTTCCAGTAAGATGTCCCCAGTCCGAAATACTTAGTACACTAGGTCCGAATTTGATCCTTAGAGCCTTACACAATCGCCTCAGAAGGAATGTCCCCTGTGCATAAAGTCTTTGGACACTTAGAATTTTTTTTGAACATTGGTTCCAATCGTCTGAACAGTTCTTGTGTTACAGGGGGTAAACCCTAAAATGTACTGGAGATAAATCCTTAGTATCCTGGGGATAAACCCATAAGTATCCTGGGGAAAATCCCAAATTTTCATGCGCTATAGGCGGGAGTGTATAAACTCCAAGACTTAGAAAGGTGATAACCTTTAAACCTTAGAGAGTATGAAAATACCCTTCCGTGAGAGAGGGTGATCAATCCTCATATACCTTTAGGATCCAGGATATAGCCAACAATAAAGAAATTGCCAGCCACTTTTACATGGACTGGTCCCGCTATCTTGAACTATCCCTGGATAACTTGCGCTCCAGGCGGGGTGTTTAAACCCAATTCGAGAGAAAGGTGAATACCTTTAAACCTGTGAAGGGATCAGGATCCCTTAAACGTGAGAGAGGGGGCCAATCCTCTAATCTTTTGAAGTATCCTGAGTGTGTATCCTGGAGCTATATCCCGAAGCATATACTGCAAAACAACTGTAAACTAAGGTGGGTGTTAGCCTGGCTAACACCCCTCCGATGCTTAAGTTAGTAATGGGTTCAAAAGAATAAATAATATCAAAACATATTAAAAGAGATAGAATCCATACCATCCTGAGTTAGAATTTAAATTCCAAACTCACTTGAAATAGAGCTTTAGATGTATAGCATTCCAGGATCTTGGTAGCATATCCCCCCTCCATATTCTTGAGTCGGTATGCTCCTTTTCCTGATTCTGATTCAATCTCATAGGGTCCTTCCCATTTTGGAGCCAACTTTCCATCAGCGGGATTAGTAGTATTCTGAAATTCCTTTCTTAATACCCAATCTCCAACCTGGAACCTTCTAGTCCTTATATTCTTGTTATATGCTCTGGAAATCCTCTGTTGATATGCTGCCATCCTTAATTTTGCTGCATCTCTTGTCTCATCAACAGTATCCAATTCCTGGCATAGGGCTTCAGGATTCTGCTTAGGATCCCGGAGGTTGGATCTTGCTGTAGGTATCACCATTTCTGTCGGGATCACCGCTTCTGCTCCAAACACCAAGGAAAATGGGGTTTGGCCAGTTGCAGATTTCACCGTCGTTCTATCAGCCCATAAAACAAAGGGTAATTCTTCTGCCCATTTTCCCTTCTTAGCTCCAAGCCTTTTCTTCAAATTGCTGAAAATTATCTTGTTTGAGGATTCTGCTTGTCCATTTGCTTGAGGATGTACCGGTGTGGATGTGATCATTTTGATTCCCCAACTCTTGCAAAAGTCAGTAGTCCTCTTACTTATAAACTGAGATCCATTGTCACAAATTATCTTAGCTGGCACTCCAAACCTAGTCAGGATATTCCTTTTTATGAAGGATACTACTTCTTGATCTCTGACTTGAACAAATGCTTCAGCTTCGACCCACTTAGAGAAATAATCAGTCATTGCCAGCATGAAGACCTTTCCTCCTGGAGCCTTTGGCAATTTCCCTACTATATCCATTCCCCACTTCATGAACGGCTAAGGGGAAGCGATAGGATAAAGTGGCTCAGCAGGTTGGTGTAATATATTACTGTGTCTTTGACACGCATCACATCTTCGAGCATATTCTGCAGCATATTTTCTCATCGTCGGCCAATAGTATCCTGTTCTTAATACCTTTGAGAATAATGACCTGCCCCCAGTATGGTTACCACAATCCCCTTCGTGTATATCCTGAAGCACTTCTTTGGTTTCGGGATCCTCCAAGCACCTCAGATATGGTCCTGCAAGAGATTTCTTATACAAGATATTATTTATAATAGTGAATCGTGATACCTTCATTCTAAAGGCCTTAGGATTTTCATCCTTTGGGATGTGTCCTTTCTTGAGATATCTTATGATTAGAGCCGTCCAGGACTTAGGATCCTCCTCAGGATACTCATCATCAGGATTCTGAACACTTACTACTTCATTATCCTGACGATCCGTCGCAGGATACAGGATATGTAATATTGGTATTCGGGTCCCTTCCGGTATCCTGACTGATGATCTAAGATTTGCCAAGGCATCAGCTTCAGCATTATCCTCTCTTGGTACCTGTTCAAGTGTAAAAGTATTGAAATATTCTGCTAATTTTTTGAGAATTTCGAGATACTCGATTAACTTCTCACCTTTAACTGCATAGGTCCCATTAAATTGATTAGTAATTAACAAAGAATCAACAAATACTTTTAAACTCTTGCTACTCATGCTCTTAGCCAATTCTAATCCTGCAATTAAAGCTTCATATTCTGCTTCATGATTAGTGGCAGGAAACTCACATCTAATAGCCTCGGGTAATATGTCCCCCTTTGGCGACTTTAGTAGTATACCCAAACCTACACCTCTTACATTAGATGCACCATCAGTATATAATGTCCAGGATCCTAAGCTTTCTCCTAGCTGTTGTACTTCTAGGTCTACTTCACTTTGAATATCACTACTGAAATCAGCCACAAAGTCAGCTAAAGCCTGAGACTTTATGGCATTTCTAGGTTCATACACTAGATCATATGCACTTAATTTTACTGACCACTTAGCCATCCTACCTGACATCTCTTGTTTCCTAAGCACATTTTTACAGGATAGTTGGTTTTAACATGAATCCTATGTGTTTCAAAATAATGTCTAAGTTTTGTTGACGCCATAACTAGGGCTAATATCAATTTCTCTAAATGAGAATACCTAGTTTCAGCATCTAATAAACTTTTACTAACATAATAAACAGGATACTGCTGACCTTCATGATCCTTTACAGGGACAGCACTTACTACATTCCCTGATACTGCAAGATACAGGGATAATGGTTCACCATCCTTAGGCTTCATCAATAGGGGTGCAGATGAAAGATACTGCTTCAAATCCTGCAAGGCTGCTTCATGCTTTACTCCACATTCGAACTTCTTGTTCTTCTTCAGGATATCATAAAATTCCTTGCATTTTTCTGAGGATCTTGAGATAAATCTATTCAATGCTGCTACTCGTCCTGTCAGTCTTTGAACATCTTTCATGTTAGAAGGTGATTTGATATCCAAGATGGCTTTGATATGTTCTGGGCTTGCTTCTATCCCTCTTTTAGTCACCATATATCCTAGAAACTTTCCTGCCCCCACTCCGAAATGGCACTTAGCAGGATTAAGCTTCATGTTATACTGATCCAGGATATCAAATGCTCCCTTAATATCCTGGAGGTGATCCTCAGCCTTTTTAGATTTTACTACCATGTCATTGATGTACACCTCCATAGTGTCCCCCAGCTTGTCTTTGAACATCATGTTCACCAATCTTTGATATGTTGCACCTGCATTTTTCAAACCAAAGGGCATAGCAGTGTAACAATAAATACCTGTTGGTGTCATGAAGGCAGTATCCTCCTGGTCTGAAGGTTCCATTTGGATCTGCTGGAATCCTGATGATGCATCCATGAAGGTTAACATGTCATGGCCGGCAGTAGCATCCACCATTGAGTCAATATAAGGAAGAGGAAATGGGTCTTTGGGACAAGCTTTGTTCAAGTCTGTGTAATCTACACAAACTCTCCATTTCCCATTTTTCTTCTGCACCACCACTACATTTGCTAGCCATCTTGGAAACTTGACTTCTGTTAGGGGTGGATTTCTAAATGATCAGTGATCCTTATTTACTGTTGGGTTTAGTGATCCTCAATTCTGTCTGAAGTAGTGATCCTCAGAAGTGTTGCAGGATCAGGATCATGGATCACTATAAGGATCCTTGTACTAACGATTGTCTACTTTGAATTCGTAATTGTTTTGCAGGAGTATCAACTTGGACTTAGTCTTGGCGATATTCCTGGAGAATATTCTCAGTCTATTCCGCACGTGCTTGGCCAGAAATGGACGTTATGGAGTCGTGGAGGACTTGCACCATTTGCGGAATGTTAGTTAGAGTAGATATTTTCTATTTTTAAAGGGGGTAGCGAGCTAGTTAGAAAAGACTTGGCTATTTTTGGCTACACACGCACTCATACAACCGCTCTCATCAGTTCTCGCTAACACATTTGGCGATTATACACATTTTCTACACAATACACTATAGTGATCCTTGTACTTAGCTCGCTATCATCCGAAGTTGTAATACATTTCTTGTTTAATTTGAGTTGGTGATCGGTAGTTTCCATCACCCGAGGTTTTTTATGCCGGAGATCATTCATTGATCAAGGGCTTTTTCCTCGTATAAATCTTCGTGTCACTTGTCCATTATACTTCATAGTGATCCTTATTGTTGTTCATCAATTCAAGCATCATACCTCACAACAGAAAGTTTGGTTACATTGTCATTGCTTGATTTTTGACCAAAACAGTTTGGCGCCCACCGTGGCGCAATTGGTGCTTCATTCCTAGAAAGATTCGTGTTTTTGTGGTCATTTCGGTTCGCTACAACCAAACAGATGGCTTCCTCAGTGAAGAATACTTCAAGTTTGATGCCCTCATTCAGTTCTTCACAAGGCGTTCCTCCTTTGCCTCCACTACCTTCTGGATCCCAGAAGAATGCTGAGAATGCTGCGAAGAAACCAACTCCTATTTTCCAAAAACCACCTACTTCTTCTGTTTCAACTAATCCTACTACTAATGATCTCTATGCCCTGATTTTGCAGATGAGGAATCATGCACAAGAGCAGGATAAAACCAACGAAAGGATCCTCCGGGAGATCGATGAAATCAAGAAACAGAAGAAATCAGTGGAGGATCACTCCCCTCTGATGCCAAGGTCGCTGAACTTCGACACTCCGGTCATAACTTCCCAACACTCAGCAGTTCCGGACGTGCAATACTTGGGTGAACAACCAGGAAGGCGTTATGGAACAACAACAATGAGTCAGGCATTTGGCTCTTACTTCCAGCCTCAGGAATCCCCTTCTCAACTATCAGGGTCCTCCTCTCAGCATCAGGGATATTTCACGTCAGGAGGATATGTGGGAATGCATGCAGTCCAAGGATCCTCCCAGGTCCAAGGATCCTCCCAGATCCAAGGATCCTCCCAGATCCAAGGATCCTCCCAGCTCCAAGGATCCTCCCAGGTCCAAGGATCCTCCCAGGTCCCAGGATCCTCTTTGGTCCCAGGATCCTCTCTGGCCCCAGGATCTTTTCAGGTTCAAGGATCATCGCAATTCCAAGGATCCAACCTCCTTCAAAATCAAGGATCCTTGAGAAGTATGCAGCCTCAGAACTCGGACGTTCATCAAGGAGACTTCATACCAATGCAGACCATTGCCTCCTCTGGTCCTTCAATCATGCCAGAGTCTCGACAAGATGGATTCACATCCGCAATTCCAAACTCGAATCCTGTGGGAGGTAACACTTTTAATAATTTATATAACACTAACCATGGCTTTATGCAGGACACAGGTATTAATCAGGCCATGGCTAGGGAGCTACAGAAGCTTAAGGATATGATATCCAGTGTACCAGGAGTGGTTAAACCCATTCCTGAGATTGCGGATGGTAGCCATAGGATATCTCGTTTTGCACCACCTTTATGTGATGCTGAGATACCTAAAAGATTCCAAATACCATCAATGAAGCTATATGATGGTTCAACGGATCCAGAAGAGCATATAGCTCAGTACAGGGAGAGGATGGAGATCAATCCAATTCCTGAAAGGTTGAAAGAAGCATGTCTGTGCAAGGGATTTGGATCCACACTTACAGGATCTGCTCTTAAATGGCTGCTAGGTCTTCCCCTTACTCTGTTACTTCATTTGCTAATTTAGTTAACTTGTTCAATAGTCAATTCTCTTGTAGTAGAAAGTTTGAACGATTAACTAGTGATCTATATAGGGTAACACAAGGTCAAAATGAATCACTTAGAGATTATATCACTAAGTTTAGTAAAGAATCCTTAGATATTCCTAATTTGGATATTGCTACGGCGGTAGAAGCCTTTAAAATGGGATTTCTTAGGGATTCATTATTCTATGATGATCTTGTTATGACACCTTGCAGGAATCTTGATGAAGTAAGGACTAGGGCCCTTAGGTTCATCCGCCTAGAGGATGACAAAAGGATCCAGGACAGATTGACAGGATCCTCAAAACAGGATAAACAAGGACCCTACTTCAGGAACAACAAATCTAAGTCCTACAACAGATCTGATAACCAGAATGTGCACGCAGTGGAACAAGAAGAGGATGATGAGGATTATCCTCCTATTTCTGAATATTGTTTTTCCGTTGATAACAATGAACTAATCCTTGCAATGCAGAATCTAGGTGAGAAAGCTAGGTGGCCAAGGAAAAGAGATAAACCAGCTGCTACAAAGGATAAATCCAAGTGGTGTGCATATCATGAGGATTTTGGGCATCTCACTGAAGAGTGTATTGCACTTAGAAAGGAAATTGGTTACTTGTTGAGCAAGGGGTATTTAAAGGAACTCTTGGGACGAAAGAATTCAAGGACCCAGGATCCTGAAAGGATCCCGGAAAGGGCTCCTGCTCCTCCAGCAGATGCACAAGTCATAAATTTCATATCCGGTGGATCAGACATCCGTGGTACATCCTTCTCAGCAGCAAAAAGACACGCTAAGGAAACCAAGATGGATAATGGAGACAGACCCGTCCGGACCTCCGTTGTCACCCAGGATAAAGTCATTACTTTTGATGAGGATGATCGTGTTGACATCCAGGATCCTCATCATGATGGTCTTGTAATTACATTGTTTATTTCTAACCACTTTGTTCGCAGGATCCTTATAGATGGAGGAAGCTCTGTGAACATCATTCAGCTGGATGTTCTCAAGAAAATGAATATCCCAGAGTCTGATAATATCCCAAGATCCTCAGTACTTGTGGGATTCAGTGGGGAAACAAAGAATACATTGGGGGACATCAAACTCCCAATATATATTGAAGGATTGCATTCTTATCAAAAGTTTTGTGTTATTGATTGCTTATCGTGTTGTAATGTTATCCTTGGCAGGCCATGGATACATGATATGAAGGCAGTCCCATCCACCTATCATCAGTGTGTAAAGCTTCCAAGTCCATGGGGAGTGGTGAAAATTGAGAGTGATCAACAGGAGGCTAAGAATTACTATACCTCATCAATGAAACCAGCCTCAAGACCAAGGGAGCAATAGCAATTAAAGTATCCTTCAAGAGATGTCTTGGAGGCAAGAGAACAGGATTCGAAAGAAATCCTCATGGATCCTGATGATCCTGAATCCAAGATCTTCATAGGGTCAGGGATCCTTAGCGATATTGAACGGGATCTAGTATCCTTTCTCAAAAGAAGGAAAACCACCTTTTCCTGGAAACATGAAGACATGACAGGTATATCTAAAGATATAATTACTCACAAACTTGGCATTAACAGGTCATTCAAGCCAATTCATCAAAAGAGGAGGAAGTTTGCACCTGAAAGAAATGCTATTATCCAGGAAGAGGTAGATAAGCCACTTCGAGCAGGTATGATTAGAGAGGTTAAGTATCCAAGATGGTTAGCCAATGTGGTTGTTGTTCAAAAGAAAAATGGAAAGTGGAGGGTATGTGTCGATTTTACAGATTTAAACAAGGCATGTCCCAAGGATCCTTTCCCATTACCCCACATTGACTCCATGGTGGATGCTACCGCGGGTCATGAGTTGTTAACTTTTATGGATGCTTCATCTGGATTTCAACAAATTCAGATGGAACCATCCGATCAAGAGGATACAGCCTTTATGACCCCAACTGGTATATACTGTTATATTGCCATTTGGATTAAGGAATGCAGGTGCTACTTATCAAAGGCTAGTCAATATGATGTTCAAGGAGCAAATTGGACACACTATGGAAGTCTATATTGATGACATGGTGGTTAAGTCCAAGAAAGCTGAGGATCATCTTAAACACTTGGAGGAAGCATTCAATATCCTTGATAAATATAATATGAAACTTAATCCTTCTAAGTGTCATTTTGGTGTAAAGGCAAGTAAATTCTTAGGATATATGGTGACAAAGAGGGGTATTGAAGCAAGTCCAGAGCAAATTAAGGCTATTGTAAATATCAAATCTCCTGCCAATGCTAAGGATGTGCAAAGGTTGACTAGCAGGATCGCAGCCTTGAACAGATTCATATCCAAATCCTCAGAAAAGTGCAAGGAGTTCTATGACATCCTGAGGAAGAACAAGAAATTTGAATGGACTGAGAAGCATGAAAGTGCCCTTAAAGCTCTTAAGGATTACTTATCCTCAGCCCCAGCCTTGATGAAACCAGAAAAGGGAGATGTGTTATCCTTATACTTGGCGGTATCCTCAAAAGCAGTAAGTGCGATCCTTGTTAAGGATCACCAAGGTACACAACATCCTGTTTATTATGTAAGTAAGAGCTTACTTGATGCTGAATCCAGGTATTCACATTTAGAAAAACTTATCCTTGCATTAATTATGGCATCTACTAAATTAAGACATTATTTTGAGACTCGTGCCATTATTGTTAAAACTAATTTCCCAGTTAAGAATGTTCTCAGGAAACCTGAAATGTCAGGAAGGATGGCTAAGTGGGCAGTGAAGTTGAGTGCATATGATATAAGATATGAACCAAGGACTGCCATCAAATCCCAAGCCTTAGCTGACTTTGTGGCAGATTTTAGTAGTGATTTGCAAAAGGAGGCTGAACTAGAAGTCCAACAGCTTGAAGAAACCAAGGATCCTTGGATACTGTTCACTGATGGATCCTCCAATGTAAATGGAACAGGGCTTGGAATACTACTAAAATCGCCACAGGGGGACATAATACCCCACTCCATAGCTTGTGAATTTCAAACTACCAACAATGAGGTTGAATATGAAGCCTTGATAGCTGGTTTGCAAATTGCAAAGCATATGAGGATCAGGTATCTTGAGGTACATGTAGATTCTTTATTGATCACTAATCACTTTAATGGATCCTATGCTGTTAAAGGTGAAAAGCTAATCAAATATTTGGAGATAGTCAAAGAATTGGCACTCTCTTTTGTATCCTTTAGTTTGACACAGGTACCAAGGGAAGAGAATGCAGAAGCTGATTGATTAGCCAATCTAGGATCATCTTTGAAGATTCCTGAGGATATCAAGATCCCTATTATCCATATCCTGACCCCTGCTATCAAGGATCATGTAGCTATGGAGATAGGAGAAGATTCTGCAATCATCCCTAGTGATAATACCCAATCTCATTCAGGATCATGGATACTCCCAATCATGAGATACATACAACATGGAGAAATTCCTACAGGAGAAAACCCAAGAGCTTTCAAAATTAAGGTATCTCAATTTACAATATTAAATAATATGTTGTATAAACGATCTCTTGCAGGACCATATTTAAGATGCATTGAGGATCCTGAAATTCAAGAAGTCCTAAAGGATTTCCATGAAGGAGATTGTGGAAACCACACTGGGTGCAGGGCATTATTCTCAAGGATCCTGAGGACAGGATACTATTGGCCCACTATGAAGAAGGATGCTATGGAGTATGCCAAGAAGTGTGATCCTTGTCAGAGGCATAGTAATATCCTTCACCAACCAGCAGAGCTCTTGCATCCTATATCCTCTTCTTGGCCATTCATGAGATGGGGAATGGATATAGTTGGAAAGCTTCCTAAGGCACCTGGTGGAAAAGTATTCATGCTTGCTATGACTGATTACTTCTCTAAGTGGATAGAGGCTGAAGCCTTTGCTCAAGTCAGAGAAAAGGAAGTTATATCCTTTATTAAAAGAAATATTATTACTAGATTTGTTGGGGGATTAAGATGATAACATCAACACCAGTCCATCCACAAGCTAATGGTCAGGCAGAGTCATCCAACAAGATCATCATCAACAATTTGAAGAAGAAGCTTGGATCCAAGAAAGGAAAATGGGCAGAAGAACTACCTTATGTGCTTTGGGCTGATAGGACAACTCCCAAGAATGCTACAGGCCAAACTCCATTTTCTTTGGTATTTGGGGCAGAATCAGTGATCCCTACAGAGATGGTGGTTCCAACTGCAAGAACAAGCATTCGTGATCCTGAAGAAAATGCTGAAAACTTGATTCAAGACTTGGATACTATAGAAGAAATCAGGGATTTAGCAAGGATAAGGATGGCCAGTTATCAACAAAGGATGGCTGGAGCTTACAACAAAAATGTCAGGCTCAGGAAATTCCAAGTTGGGGATATGGTATTAAGGAAAGCATTTCAAAACACCACCAATCCTGCTGATGGAAAGCTAGCACCAAAGTGGGAAGGCCCCTATTTGATTGAAGCTGAAGCAGGAAAGGGGGCATATCGATTGCTAACAATGGAAGGTGATTTGCTACCAAGAGCTTGGAATGCTGTCCATTTGAAGAAATATTTCATGTGATCATGATCCGTGATCCTTACCAGACAAGTATCCTTAAAGGATCCCTACTGACAGATGATCCTCTTTCTGGTAACATTCCAATCTCAAACTATTTCATTCTTTTTATTCCCTTACAAGGATAAGGATCCTGCGTCCTTTATCCTCCTTTTACTTGATTCTGAGTTTTGAAGGTTCAGGTATCCTTAACTAAGGATTGAGTATCCACAGAAGTATCCAGTTATTTGGGCTTGACCCCAGTTATTTGGGCTTGACCCCAGTTATTTGGGCTTGACCCCAGTTATTTGGGCTAGTCCCCAGTTTGGGCCTGTCCCCAGTTTCGCCAGTAGCGCACGATGATCCTGGTATAGTTCATGGCAATGGGACCAGTACCCGCTTTAGGGGCTGACAATTTCATTGTACTGGCTATATTCAGGATCCTACGTATAATGGTAGACGTACCATACATCCGTTCCTAAGGTTTCTAACGTTTTCACGTTAGCTAAGGTTTTGGCATTTTCATGTCACTAAGTTTGGATAGTCGCCAGTGAGGGCCATACTCCAGTTTACATACGATCTTTTGGGCTTGTCCCCAGTTATCCTTTGGGCTTGTCCCCAGTTATCTTTTGGGCTTGTCCCCAGTATATTGGGCTTGTCCCCAGTTACTAACATTCATCTTATATTGGCTCAGTCCCAAGTAATATCATATTTTAGGTTTGTGAAGATAAATGACCAAGGATTCTTGATCCTTACTTTCAACTAAGGTTTGTATCTTGGGTTATCCTAATTTTAAGTGTTAAAGGATAGGATCCTAACTTGGATTCTCAGGTATGATCCTTAACTGTTTTGATTTTATTCATTATGTATTTAAGTGACACTTATCCTTTGACAACTGAACTTATGATCCTTAAATTATTTTTTATGTGATCCTTGATCATATCCTTAACTCTTAAGGGATATTTTTTTTTAAACTTTTCCTTACTTGATAAGTTTAAACGACATGAACATCACAATAGATTGAAAAATAAAATAACAATAAGGATATCAACGCAGGATATAGCCAAAAAGTTAAAGTCATTTTATTCACAAAAGCTTAAACCCTTTTAAGGTTGTCAAAATTGCCAACCCACGTTTCTACCAGCAAAACGTGGCCCGTCCACATGGGTTGGCAAAGGGTGTCCATTGTTCATAGGTCTAACAAGAGCAGGAAATTAAAGACGGCAGGATCACAATGGCTTCATCCCCCAAACAGAGGATCCCTTCACCATTTGTAATCCTACCTATTGTTCAAAGGATCATCCATGATCCTCAACCCTAATTACTATTGTTCAAGTACAGACCAACCATTGTTTATCAAAACATCATCAAAACAAAAAACCATAACCAAACTAAAAAATGGGCTCCGGCTACGTCTAGAAATGTCCTTCATCGCCCATTCAAGCAGCCTACACCTTCGCTGCATCATCATCCCCTCCAGCTCCAGTATCCTTTGCATGATCCTTGCCACTACCACTAGCCTCAATTGCCAGAACCTCATCAGCCTCATCCTCATCCTCCAATTCAGCCAGCCTAGCCTTCCAGCCTTCCACATCCCAGCTGCTCCTATCAAAGGCAGGATCCTGAGCTTCTTGAGCCATCTGTAGCTTGGTCTTGTACATGGAAATGGCAGCGGAGACCTTGGCATCCTCTGTGATCTCGTGCTTTTCATAATCGAAGTTGATCAGAATAGCAGTTGTCTGAGCTTTGGCATCAAGGAGATCCTTTTCAAGGGAAGCAATTTTGTGATCCTTGAGCACCGCAACCTTTTGAAGGTCAGAATGCTTCTCCTCAAGCTCCTCAACATTCCCAACATAGTCCTCTATCTCAGCAAATTTCTACAAAGAAGACAATGCAAAGATTAGAATTAAGTGATCCTCAAGTGGATAGGGTAACTAAGCTGAGTCAGTGATCCTTACATCATTGAAGTACTCGAGGAATTGATGGCGGATTAGAGGCAGACCTTGTAGGTTGTCAGCTTCGGAAGTCTTTCTCTTCTTTCCACCTCTTCCCTTTGAAGTGGTAGCTTTGGGGATTACAACGGAGGGGCTAGCAACAGATTTTTTCTTGGATCGGACGGTGTCAAGCTCAGTGACACTAAATTTGGAAGCAGATCTTGATGACTTTCCAGCGCCTACACACCCAAAACAGATAAGTGTCCTTATTCTATTCATATATAACTATTTATTTAAACATTTGAATATAAAAAGAACAGGATACTTACTTGACATGGTGACAGAGCCTGAGGATACCTCTTGAGAATCCTGGGTGATTGTCTTGAATGATCTTGTTTCAGGACCGAGTTTTCTAAAAGCAGCAAGTCTCCCCTTGGTGGCAGCTGAAGGAATAATATGCGAGAATGTGATAGCTGTACAAAAGAAACAAAAGCATATTAGTAATCATTTTCAGAAATGAGCTTACTTAGTGATCCTTCTAAGGATCCTCCTATCCTACCATGAGTGCTCCATTTCCTTGGAAAATCCTTTCCATCCGGGAAAGAATCCCTTCTGACGAAGAAGAACCGCCGTTTCCAGTTGGTATCATTTTTAGTAGCTTTAAAGATGGGATGTTCTTCTCCGGGTTTACGCTTGAATAGATATTGGTGGGATCCAAATGTGGTAAGGTCATACATCTCGGCTAATTCTGACATTCCCAAGTCAATTCCTTCTTGCTCAATGATCCTTTCAAGGGTATACAAGACCCTCCAGATCATTGGCATAGCTTGAATATAGGAGATGCCGGTGAGGGAGAAAAAAGATTGGGTGAATTCAGGGAAGGGATATGAATATCCTATTGTGAAAGGTGTGACTGGGAAGGCTACCCAAGTTTCAGAAACATAATCACTTAAAACAGTGGGGTCAAATGGTTTGAAAACGGTATTCACCGGAAAACAGTGGCGAATTCTGCTATTTGCGGATCAGTGAAGCAGCATCTTTCTTTCACTGAATCCTTAATAATCCCCTGGCTCTTGAGAGGACTTTCCTTCTTATGATCCTTGGCTGGTGAGGATCTCAGCATCATCTTGATTTGAAGAAGGTGAAGAAAGATGAACAGAGGAAGAAAACGTAAAGGAAGAAAAGGAAAAGAGTTACCTGCTTGATCGTCGGATGAGAATTTAAAGGGAGTTCTCTTGAACTTAAATGTGAAATAATCCCTATCTCTAACTCCTATTTATAATGATGATTCTGCAGGATAGTCATCTCACTGACGTCATGTTCGTAACGGCTAGTCCGACTCCAACGGCTAGTTATCTGATTAATTCGTTACGGATAAGAACAAAATATAACTCATTTATTTACATAATTACTCCTTATATTTTGGGGGCAATTGTTAGGGGTGGATTTCTAAATGATCAGTGATCCTTATTTACTGTTGGGTTTAGTGATCCTCAATTCTGTCTGAAGTAGTGATCCTCAGAAGTGTTGCAGGATCAGGATTATGGATCACTATAAGGATCCTTGTACTAACGATTGTCTACTTTGAATTCGTAATTGTTTTGCAGGAGTATCAACTTGGACTTAGTCTTGGCGATATTCCTGGAGAATATTCTCAGTCTATTCCGCACGTGCTTGGCCAGAAATGGACGTTATGGAGTCGTGGAGGACTTGCACCATTTGCGGAATGTTAGTTAGAGTAGATATTTTCTATTTTTAAAGGGGGGTAGCGAGCTAGTTAGAAAAGACTTGGCTATTTTTGGCTACACACACACTCATACAACCGCTCTCATCAGTTCTCGCTAACACATTTGGTGATTATACACATTTTCTACACTATACACTATAGTGATCCTTGTACTTAGCTCGCTATCATCCGAAGTTGTAATACATTTCTTGTTTAATTTGAGTTGGTGATCGGTAGTTTCCATCACCCGAGGTTTTTTATGCCGGAGATCATTCATTGATCAAGGGCTTTTTCCTCGTATAAATCTTCGTGTCACTTGTCCATTATACTTCATAGTGATCCTTATTCTTGTTCATCAATTCAAGCATCATACCTCACAACAGAAAGTTTGGTTACATTTTCATTGCTTGATTTTTGACCAAAACAACTTCTCTGATCATTTTGGATTTCAATAACCTCTCTACTTCTTTTTGAATAATCATATTTCGCTCCGGAGCAAATTTCCTTCTCTTTTGTTGGACAGGCTTGAACGACCTGTCAATACCGAGCTTATGTGTTATAATATCCTTGGATATTCCTGTCATATCCTCGTGTTTCCACGTGAATGTTGACATCCTGCATTTCAAAAAGTTAGTCAATTGATCTTCAATATCCTTAGGGATATTGGTTCCTACGAGCACCGAGATATCCGGATTATCCTGATCCAGGATAATTTTCTTCACATCCTGCTCTAAAGCCTCCATGATATCCTGGCCTCACATCTTTAATTGCTATGCTGCACTAGGTTTTGTTGAGGATTTCATTGAAGAAGAATAACACTCCTTTGCTTCCTGTTGATCACTTTCCACCTTGACAACTCTCCAAGGGGTAGGGATCTTGATACATTGATGGTAGGTTGACGGAACAACTTTCATATCATGGATCCAAGGCCTACCTAATATAATATTATAGCAGGATAAAGAGTCCATGACACAAAAGCGCTGCATTGAGTTGACCCCTTGAATATACACGGGTAACTTTATCTCTCCTACGGTATTCCTAGCTTCTCCACTAAAACCAACGAACACAGTGGACTTCGAAATAATATCCATCGGGGATACATTCATCCTCTTCAACGTTTCCAGCTGAATTATGTTGACTGAGCTGCCATTGTCCACTAATATCATGCGCACAAAATGGTTAGCAACATATAACGTTATTACTAAAGCATCATGATGAGGATCCTGGAAAGTATCCATGTCGTCATTATCGAACGTGTTCACTTTGTCAGTCATGAGGCTTGACATCCTGGTTGGCTTATCTCCCCTCTCTGCTTTGGCTTCCTTCGCGTGTCTTTTCGCCGCAGAATATGATGTGCCACAGATGTCGGATCCTCCTGAAATAAAGTTAATTATTTTTGCATCCGCAGGAGGTGATGCTGCCCGTTCAGGATCCTTCTCAGGATCCTAACCCTTATTCTTATTTCTTCCCAAGAGGTCCTTCAGATATCCCTTTCTTAAGAGATAGCTTATTTCTTTCCTTAAGCGATGCAATCCTCGGTAACATGTCCAAAGTCCTAATGGAAAGCACACCATTTGGACTTGTCCTTCCAATCAGCCTTTTGTTGATTTTTCCGGGGCCATCTTGTTTGTCTCCTAAACATGCATAGCATACATTAGTTCAGGTATATTAACAGAAAAACAATATTCAGACAACTCAGGATACTCCTCAGGATCCTCATCTTCAACAGCATTCACTTTCTTGCTGTCATTTCTGCCATATGGCTTTGAGCGATATGGTTTATACGAGGATTCTGATTTCCTGTTGGTTGACTCATAGGTTGTGGACGAATTCATCCTCTCTTGCATCTTTTTGTCATCCTCCAGCCGAATGTATCTTAAAGCCCTGTTACGAGCTTCGTCCAGATTCCTGCAGGGATTCATTACAAGATCCTGATAAAATTGAGAATCCTTTTGCAACCCCATCTTGAAGGCTTGCACAGCTGTTGCAACATCAAGATGCGGGATATCCAAAGATTCCCGACTAAACTTGTTCACATAATCCCTCAAGGATTCCTAAGGTCCTTGAGTTATCCTATAAAGATCACTGGTTGGTTTCTCAAAACTCCGGCTGCAAGAAAATTGACTATTAAAAAAATTAACTAAATGAGCAAATGAAGTAATTGAGTGAGGAGGAACGTTTAATAGCCATTTTAAGGCTGATCCTGTTAAGGTAGAACCAAAACCCTTGCACAGGCATGCTTCTTTTAGATTTGGAGGGATAGGGTTGATTTCCATCCTTTCCCTATACTGGGCAATATGCTCGTCGGGATCCGTAGTTTCGTCATAGAGTTTCATGTTGGGGGTTTGAAATCTTTTTGGGATTTCAGCATCACAAATAGGATATGCAAACCGTGATATCCTGTGGCTGTCCTGGGACACTTCTGGAATTGGCTGGACCACCCCAGGCACACTGGATATAATGTCTTTCAGTTTTTGAAGCTCTCTGGAAAATGCTGATGTCATACCTGCATCCTGCAAAGATCCAACACCATTAGTAGCAAGAGTATTATTATTATTAGATACATTACTAGTCTGGGGATTCTGGCCATATCCTGAAGCATATCCTGAGCTTCTCACAGTTGATACTCTTACTGAAGAGGGTATCTTAGGGGTATGATTCTGGGAATGGCTAGGCACAATATTCCCCCGGTTATCCTCAGTATAAACTGCAGAACTGAAGTTCAAATCCCTGGGTTGCAAGGGAGTGACAGTATCTTCAGCAAGCCTACTTGGGCCGGATTTTAAGAGTTGTATCTCTCTCATCAACATCTGATTAGTTTCCTACTGCTGCCTCATTTGTTCCTGTACACTACCAAACAAATTTAGAATTTCTTCGTTAGAAGCCAAAACAGGAGCAGATCCCTGGATATTGCGAGCGGGGATAACATCCCGAGCCACATGACTTTCAATTCCCTGTGAAGAGGCTTGCATTCTCGGAGGAGGTGGTGGAAGCACCGAACCAATTGTTGCATAGGTTGTAGCAGACACGGAGGAAGAGCTCATGTTTGATCTCGAGGCCATTGAAAATAATGTAGCAAAAAGTTTTGAAAATAGAAAACCAAGTAACGATTTTGCAAAAACTTTTAGTAGAAGTAGCACCACTTGCCCCACGATGGGCGCCAAATTGTTTTGGTCAAAAATTACCGAAGCAATTAAGTGATCAAATTAGTAAAGTGAGGTAGTGTGCTAAAAATGTGTGTTGAAAATATGCTAGTTAAGTTGTTTACAAAAACAGGTTCAGGATATAGCTCAGGATATTGAGCTATATCTATGATCAAACAATGAGCAAAAATGTAAAGGGTGACACAAGATGTACGAGGAAAGCCCTTGATCAATCTAGATCGTCGGCATAAAACATCAGGAGCTGACAATCGCAACTGCCTTGTTCTTCTTATTGCTTCAAATATCAGGATACAGTGCAGGATATGATGCGGATCAACTAAGTGTTACAATGCAATTCGAGTACAAGTGTTAGTGCGTTGTGAGTGTTTGCAAGTAGAGAGAAAGAGTGTGCGAAAGATTGTGTGTATTGCTATCTGATCCGATCAATCCATTTATAGTAAAATGAAAATAACAAACTACCCTATTAAACCGGGATGCTTCGAATATTCCTCAAGTGAACGTTGTAGTCCACGTCTTCCGGCTTCAACGTCTATAACTGTAAGGTCCGATTTCATGTCTAATAAAAATGGCGACCAAAGACACTTTAAGTTTTTAAATTTTCAGAAGCGCCTAATCTTTTCACAATTCAAGGTACGATACCAAATCATTAATGCACAAATGTAACAAAATTTGGGCATGGCCCGTCCATAAGACGAGTGTATCCCTGTTTTAACCATCATCAACACGATAAAGTCTACAACCCATTTGACTAGACACGACTAAGAACCATGACATCAAGTGTTAAAAAGCGTAGCTACAGACAAGGTTATGCAAAAACAAACATTTTGACCCAAAACATTAATACGAAATAGCGGAAGCGCTTAATGGTCATAATGTGTGCATGTGCTCGCTCCAAATTGCCAAGTCGCCTAACTCGAGGATTTACCTACATTCATCATAAACAAATAAGTTAGTATTTCATCACTAACACAAGTAATTTAATACACCGATTCGTTTCTAACACGGTTCTACATCATTCCGTTACATTACTAACCGTTGAACGGTTCATTACTTGCTTGCCTCATAATAAAGGTTGAATATACCTTTCATAACATACCCGCTAATAACGGATACTTGTATCATTAATATATCTTTCATTTGTTTCGTTCATGATGAACAATCATATTCCTTACATTCTTACACTTAAACTCCAATCCGAGAAGACGGATCAAATAATCTTTCATTCGTTACATACATAACCTTCCATACCCGGTTCGACTAGAAGGAACCGGATATGATACTTTATCTTTCGTAATTTATTCATTCCTCATAATCCATTTATGATGGATCTTACTATTACTTTCAAACGACTATAGATTTCAACTCTCACAACTTTAACACAACAACACAATGCAATTGAGATTATGGTTTACATACGACAACATCATAAAAATAGAAATGTGGTGTACACTAACGTACCTCGATATTGTGAGCTTTTCGACTTCCTAGCGTTGTAACCTTCTTCTTTCACACCTATAACAACACGTTCATTCACTTATTTAGTTCAACTAAATTTCATTCATTCTTCTTCCAAATCACGCATATTATTCTTTTAAGCATTCCATCAAACACTTGGCGGGTTTCGCATTTCCGGGACATTTACCCAACTAACTAAAACATGTATTTAAGCTAGTTCTTTTAATTATTCAACAATAATCAAGCAAACCTCATTCTATATCAATTCATCTAGTGTTTATACATCATTAACAGAATTGTTCATCAATGATTCACATGCATGACACTACATAATCATCCTAATTCACATCTCAATTTCATAAAGTGGGTTTTTACTAGAATCTTTCAAATAACCTAGAATCAAACATGATTCTTGTTCTAGAAGGTAATCCTAACTCAGATTTCTCACATTCAAACACAAGAATTCAAGATTGGGTTGAACCCCTCATTCAACAAACCATGATTTCAGAAAATTTAACTTACCACTATAGAAATTGAGGTTAGCTACTCGCATTTAGGGGTTCATGCATTAGATTTCTCCTTTGATTCAAGTTCAATTCTTGATTTCTTGAAGTTAGGGTTTCACCCCTTTCCCTGCTCTCTTGTTCGCTCAACCAGAACCCAGTTATGGGTGTTTTCTTTTAAATTTTTATTTAATAGTTAAAACCTTTTAATTTATTACTTACACATTGAACCCTACCACTTAGAAAGAGTGTTTAATTTAGGCTTTCCCATAAACTAACTACCATTTGTCATATTTCATTAACAATGTTAAATTCTTTGTTTATTTTCGCTTATTATTATACTAGACATTTTTGGGGTGTTACAAGTCTACCCCCCTTAATTGAGGTTTCGTCCCCGAAACCTGGACACATAACAATTTAAGCGTTTACATACCGAAGAGAAAAGGGTAGTGCTTCCTCATTTCATCTTCCGCCTCCCATGTAAGTTCCGACCCCTTTCGATGTTGCCATTGAACCAACACTTGTCTAACGGCTTTGTTGCGAAGATTCTTCACCTTAACGTCTTTAATGGCTATTGGTCTTTCGACATAATTTAGCCTCTCGTCCAACTCGATGTCGTCAAGAGGCACTAATGTTGTTTCATCCGCAAGACACTTCCTCAACTGCGACACGTGGAAGGTATTGTGGATCCCATCTAGTGAAGACGGTAATTCTAATCGATATGCAACCCTTCCAACTCGAGCCAAGATTTTAAACGGTCCGATATAACGAGGACCTAACTTACCCCATTTGCGGAAGCGGATTATACCCTTCCATGGTGACACTTTCAATAGAACATAATCTCCGACTTGAAACTCGATAGGACGCCTTCTCTTGTCCGCATAAGCTTTTTGCCGATCCTGGGATGCTTTCAGTCGAACTCTAATCAAATCAAACTTTTCATTCGTTACTGCTATTAAGTCATTTGGCGCAAGTTCTCTCTGTCCAACTTCACCCGAACACACAGGAGTTCTGCACTTCCTCCCGTATAATAGTTCATAGGGAGCCATTTGAATACCACTATGATAGCTATTGTTATAAGAAAATTCTGCTAGTGGTAAATGGTCATCCCAACTCCCACCAAAGTCTAAGGCACAAGCCCTTAACATATCAACAAGTGTTTGGATGGTTCGTTCTGATTGACCATCAGTCTGAGGGTGATAGGCTGTGCTTATGTGTAGCTTCGTGCCCATACTTTCATGAAACTTCTGCCAGTAACGAGAGGTAAATCTAGTATCCCGATCTGAAATGATTGACACGGGCACCCCGTGTCGTGATACGATCTCATTCATATAAATTTCCGCCATCCTCTCCGAAGAGTAAGCTTCTCAAATCGGTAAAAAGTGGGCACTTTTTGTGAGTCGGTCTACAATTACCCATATTGCATCATGCCCCTTTTTTTGTTCTAGGAAGTTTGGTTACCAGATCCATAGTTAACTCCTCCCATTTCCAGACTGGAACTTACAAGGGTTGTAACTCCCCGTATGGTTTTTGATGTTCTGCTTTCACTTGGGAGCACGTCAAGCATTTCGAGACATACTTTACAATATCGCGTTTCATACCCGGCCACCAATAATTGGTTTTCAAGTCCCGGTACATTTTGGTTGCCCCAGGATGGATTGAGTATCGTGACTTATGAGCCTCGTCGAGTAGAGCGGTCTTTACTTCGCAAATCGTGGTATCGAAATTCGACCGAATCTTGTTTTGAGTCCGGCCGAATTTTCTTCTAATTTATCAACTATACCTTTCATTCTTTCTTTCTTTGGGTCTTCTGCTCCAAGCGACTTTATTTGGGAATCACGTATCATATCAAGTAATCGTGGCGTAACTATCATCTTCATGGATTTTACTCGAATGGGATACGGATACTCTTTTCGGCTTAACGCGTCGGCTACCACGTTCGCCTTTCCCGGGTGATAAAGGACATCGCAATCGTAATCCTTGATAAGTTCTAACCATCTCCGCTGCCTCATATTTAAGTCTTTCTGCTCGAAGAAATACTTGAGGCTTTTGTGATCCGAGTAAACTGTACATTTTGCACCGTAGAGATAGTGCCTCCAGATCTTCAAGGCGAAAACTACTGCCGCCAATTCTAAGTCGTGAGTTGGGTAGTTTCCTTCATGCTGTTTAAGTTGTCTTGACGCATACGCAATAACTTTTCCCCTTTGCATTAAAACACACCCTAAACCTTGATGTGAAGCATCCGAATAGACAACCAGATCTTCAGTTCCTTCTGGGAGTGTTAAGACCGGAGAACTAGACAACTTTTCTTTTAACACGTGAAAGGCTTCTTATTGATCTTTGCCCCACACAAACCTTTACTTCTTCCTCGTCAGCTTCGTTAGGGGTAACGTTATTTTTGAAAAGTCTTGTATAAATATCCGGTAATAGCCGGCAAGGCCTAGGAAGCTCCTTACTTCAGTGGGAGTTTTTTGGGAAACCCACTTCATTACTGCCTCAATCTTCGATGGATCGACCAAGACACCTTTCGAGTTTATTACGCGGCCGAGAAACTGCACCTCTCTGAGCCAGAAATCGTATTTTGAGAATTTTGCGTAAAGTTTCTCCTTACGGAGAACTTCAAGTACTTCACGCAAGTGTCTCGCATGTTCACTCTTGCTTTGCGTGTAGACTAGAATATCATCTATGAACACAATCACATATTTATCTAACATGGGTCGGCATACCCGGTTCATAAGATCCATAAACGCAGCTGGTGCGTTCGTCAATCCAAAGGACATGACTAAAAATTCATAATGCCCATATCGGGATCTGAACGCGGTCTTTGGAACATCTTCTTCTCGTATTCTTACTTGATGATACCCCGAACGCAGGTCTATTTTAGAGAACCAACTCGTCCCTTGTAATTGATCAAAAAGATCATCAATTATGGGTAAAGGGTAGCGGTTCTTCACGGTCAGCTTATTTAATTCTCTGTAATCGATGCACATGCGCATCGACCCGTCTTTCTTCTTAACAAATTAGACAGGCGCTCCCCAAGGCGACACACTCGGGCGTATAAAGCCCTTATCTAGTAGATCTTGTAATTGTGTCATTAACTCCCGCATCTCAGTGGGAGCCAATCTATAGGGAGCCTTCGCAACCGGCTTCGCACCCGGACTCAATTCGATGCGAAACTCTATTTCTCATTCGGGAGGGAGTCCCGGCAATTCCTCCGGAAATACATCCGGAAATTCGTTCACGACCTCAACATCTTCAAGCTTCGGGAGGCTTTGTCGAGCGTCTACTACATAAGCTAGGTATGTTCTACTCCCGTTAAGTACGTATTTAACGGCTTGAACAAGGGTGCACAATTTTGTTTCCACGTTTCTCTCCCCTTGAATACTCAATTGCCTTCCACTTGGAGATTGGACAAGCATTACCTTATTTTCACAATTAATCTCTACGAGGTGTCATGCCATCCAATCCATACCTACTATCATTTTAAATTCCCCCAAAACCATAGGTATGAGGTCGATATCAAATTTTCCATCTTTTATAGTGAATTTGCAATTTCTACAAATCTCGTGTAACACATAGTTCTTACTATCGGCTATCTCTACTTCTAAGGGTATCAGCATTCGTTTAATCTTAAATGAAGGATGTTATACGATTTCAGTTGAAATAAACGACATAGTGGCTCCGATATCGAACAAAACATAAACCGGTATGGAGTTTATTAGAAAGATACCTGAAACCACATTCGGGTGGGACTTGGCTTCTTCGGATGTGATTTGAAACATTCTCCCTTTCGCCTTAGAGCTTTCTTCGTTCTTTCCCTCCTTCTTTGATCCTTGTTGGAGTTTAGGACACTCCGATTTAACATGCCCTTTCTAGAAACAGTTGAAGCATGTCTTCGGGTTGCTAGGGCACTTGTAGGATGTATGCCCTTCTTCACCGCATTTATAGCACCCCTTCTTACCCAAGAGGCATTCTCCAGTATGGAGTTTCCCACATGTCTTGCAAGGAGTCATACCACCCTTCGGCTTATCTTTCCTTCCCTGATAATGGGACCTCGCCTTTTTAGATGGACTTGCATTTGTCCCCCTTTCTATCGACCTCTTTTCGCCACGTTCTTCTTGCCTCTTAATTTCAATTTCTCTATCCCGTGCCAGATTGATGAGCTCGTCAAGGGTTTCACACTTTGAGGGAGTGATGAACTCCCTAAATTCGGCCTTTAATATACCATAGAAACGGTTGATCTTCATCCTTTCTGTCTTCACAAAGTCTCCGCAAAACTTCATCTTATCCATGAACGTGTTTGATATTTCATTTATCGTCTCGTTTTTCTGTCGGAGGCGTAAGAAATCCTCCTGAATCTTATCGATGGCTGACTGAGGACAGTGGTATCTCATAAAAGGTTCCTTGAATTCCTGCCAAGTCATCCCTTGTAGCTTGTCCTCCCCAACTTCCTTACTATGCGCATCCCACCAGTCTTTCGCCTGAAGAGTGAGTTGACCAGTAGCGAATATCACCTGGTCTTCCTTGTCATACCGACTTCGTATAAATACCGCTTCTATGTTTGAAACCCATCTTTGGCATGCGATCGGATCGATCTTACCATCATACGTTGCAGGATTGCATGCCATGAAATCTTTATACGTGCACCGTCGTTCTTTGCTTTTACCTTTAGATCCCTCAATTAATTCCTTCAATTCTTCGATCTTGCTAGTCATCATGGCATCCACAACTCCCAACACCAGACTTTCTACTTCTTGAGCTAATCGTGGAAGATTAGCTTGCATAACCCCTTCCGCCACTTCTGTGACCTTGCTATTAAGTACTTCTTGACGAGCCGTATCATCATCATCATTAACGTTTCTTGCATCAGCCATCTACACAATGTCATGTTTTCGTTTAATATGAATCATAAGCTTTCAGTATATCATAGTTCATTAGTCTACATTTACTTATTTCACAGCCTTACATTTAAATTTTGTTTTGCTCTTTTAAACTTCATAACCCATCTCGTGTCATTCAATTCATCACTTTCGACTTTTACGAATCCATTCTATCGTAACCACTAATTATGGTTACATACATCTATTAGGCCTTACATGGACCCTACGTAATCATTAATTAAGCTTTCGGACAACCCGGTAACTCTATGTGTGAAAACAAAATTTTCCGTTACCACCAAATTTTCTTTTATCCTTTCATGACTTAATTTGTCCCATAAGGGCTCAACGGGGCCGTGAATCAGGCTTTCGAGAAGTACATTTGGCTAAAACGTGAAAAACATGGAAAATTT
The DNA here is from genome assembly GCA_030545235.1 of Helianthus tuberosus. Classification (NCBI taxonomy): domain Eukaryota; kingdom Viridiplantae; phylum Streptophyta; class Magnoliopsida; order Asterales; family Asteraceae; genus Helianthus; species Helianthus tuberosus. The sequence continues at coordinate 53,127,939 of CM060364.1, forward strand.
GCGGACCGGATTTGCACAACCCATCAGCGACGGGCCTCAGAATGTGGCGTCGGCCATTTGTTTCCGTCGGCAGACAGATAGGGAGTCGGCCCTGGGGGGTGGCGTCGGCGACGGGCATCCAGCCGTCGGTGACGGCCTGCCGTTTGTTAATCCACTGCTGCTTCCATTTTAAGTGTTTTAACTTTTTTCGGGTCCATTTCCAGCCGTACGGTCCCTGGAATTCATCGTTTCACCCTCCATAATTATTCCTTCACATACTTAACTTAACTTTATATCACAAGCACATTACACATACTTGTATTTACCAAGAACTTAAATTGTTACCTCGTTGGCGATCTTGGAGCGAGCACACCTTCGAATGAGCCGTCGGTTTGAGTTCAAGCATCACGTTATACGCTCGAATCCCTCAAACCTAGGCTCTGATACCAACTTGTAAGGTCCGATTTCATGTCTAATAAAAATGGCGACCAAAGACACTTTAAGTTTTTAAATTTTCAGAAGCGCCTAATCTTTTCTCAATTCAAGGTACGATACCAAATCATTAATGCACAAATGTAACAAAATTTGGGCATGACCCGTCCATAAGACGAGTGTATCCCTGTTTTAACCATCATCAACACGATAAAGTCTACAACCCATTCGACTAGACACGGCTAAGAACCATAACATCAAGTGTTAAAAGCGTAGCGACAGACAAGGTTATCCAAAAACAAACATTTTGACCCAAAACATTAATACGAAATAGCGGAAGCGCTTAATGGTCATAATGTGTGCGTGTGCTCGCTCCAAATTGCCAAGTCGCCTAACTCGAGGATTTACCTACATTCATCATAAACAAATAAGTTAGTATTTCATCACTAACACAAGTAATTTAATACACCTATTTGTTTCTAACACGGTTCTACATCATTCCGTTACATTACTAACCGTTGAACGGTTCATTACTTGCTTGCCTCATAATAAAGGTTGAATATACCTTTCATAACATACTCGCTAATAACGGATACTTATATCATTAATATATCTTTCATTTGTTTCGTTCATGACGAACAATCATATTCCTTACATTCTTACACTTAAACTCCAATACGAGAAGACGGATCAAAAAATCTTTCATTCGTTACATACATAACCTTCCGTACCCGGTTCGACTAGAAGGAACCGGATATGATACTTTATCTTTCGTAATTTATTCATTCCTCATAATCCATTTATGATGGATCTTACTATTACTTTCAAACGACTATAGATTTCAACTCTCACTACTTTAACACAACAACACAATGCAATTGAGATTATGGTTTACATATGACAACATCATAAAAATAGAAATGTGGTGTACACTAACGTACCTCGATATTGTGAGCTTTCCGACTTCCTAGCGTTGGAACCTTATTCTTTCACACCTATAACAACACGTTCCTTCACTTATTTAGTTCAACTAAATTTTATCATTCTTCTTCCAAATCACGCATATTATTCTTTTAAGCATTCCATCAAACACTTGGCGGGTTTCGCATTTTCGGGACATTTACCCAACTAACTAAAACATGTATTTAAGCTAGTTCTTTTAATTATTCAACAATAATCAAGCGAACCTCATTCTATATCAATTCATCTAGTATTTATACATCATTAACATAATTATTCATCAATGATTCACATGCATGACACTACATAATCATCCTAATTCACATCTCAATTTCATAAAGTGGGTTTTTACTAGAATCTTTCAAATAACCTAGAATCAAACATGATTCTTGTTCTAGAAGGTAATCCTAACTCAGATTTCTCACATTCAAACACAAGAATTCAAGATTGGGTTGAACCCCTCATTCAACAAACCATGATTTCAGAAAATTAAACTTACCACTATAGAAATTGAGGTTAGCTACTCGCATTTAGGGGTTCATGCATTAGATTTCTCCTTTGATTCAAGTTCAATTCTTGATTTCTTGAAGTTAGGGTTTCACCCCTTTCCCTGCTCTCTTGTTCGATCGACCAGAACCCAGTTATGGGTGTTTTCTTTTAAATTTTTATTTAATAGTTAAAACCTTTTAATTTATTACTTACACATTGAACCCTCCCACTTAGAAAGAGTGTTTAATTTAGGCTTTCCCATAAACTAACAACCATTTGTCATATTTCATTAACTATGTTAAATTCTTTGTTTATTTTCGCTTATTATTATACTAGACATTTTTGGGGTGTTACAATAACCCAACTGATTAGCCCGAGTCTTGAGGAGAAGAAGTCCACTTGAACGTTGGAGACTTGCACCTTCTAATCTGCATGTGGTTAAATTAGTCACTACCAGGATATCATATCAGGGTGTTACCAATATCCAGATTCGGCATCCTGGACAATAAAACAAACAAAGTCAGAATATCAGTCAGGATATATGAGCAGAAAATCACACATAACATTTGTCATTAATAAATTTTATTATCCTTATTCCTTATTTCCCCGTATTTATATATTTTTTACGACAGGAGCGCACGAGAAATTGGTGAACGATTATTTTTCGGATGCACCCCTTTACAATGCCGACATTTTCAGACGAAGGCTCCGAATGAGTCGCCGGTTATTCACACGGATTGCTGATGATTTGGCGGGGCTAGACTCGTTTTTCACGCAACGACCCGATGCTCGGAGTTATGAAGGGTTCACCACATTACAAAAGTGTAATGCGGCCATTCGCCAACTGGCGTACAGGACAGTGGCCGACGCTTTGAACGAGTACTTACAGATGTCGGTAAGAACTACGCGGGAATGTTTGTATCGGTTTTACCATAATGTGGTGAAACTGTATAGCAAACAATATTTGCGGAAACCAAACGCGTATGATGTTCAGCAGTTGTACCAAGCTCATGAAGCACGGCACGGGTTTTCGGGAATGCTTGGTAGCATTGATTGTTGTAACACCTCGTAAAATCACGTCCAATGATGTATTGACACGTGTAATAAACCCTAATAAAGTCAAGCCTTGAATTTAAGGGACTAATTTTTTGAAAAATCGAAAAACATTAATTATAAAAGAGCTGGAAGTATTAACATACTTAAAATAAGTTTCTAAATAACCTTTTACGGATTTATATTCACAATTGGGCCACTTGTGGATCAAGTATAGCCGTTTGTGTAAATAATTGAAAGTGTGCGCAATAAAGGGTTAAAAGTGTCAACATGTTAATTATTACCTCTGAATGACCTTTTAACAAACCGAGAGCTTCATGATATTTGATTATACTCTCGGGAATGCCAATCGTTGGCCGTCCAAGGCTTTTGTACCTTTAAGTGACGTTACGCGCAACTTTGCAAATATAAGGGGTTAAAAGTGTCAATATGTTTAATTATACCTCTGAATGACCTTTTAGCAAACCCGAATGTTATGGGTGAAATTTTGAGCTTATATCCTGGGAAATATCTTGACTTATATCTTGGTTGTATGATATCTGTTCATGTCCGGGATGCTCATTCAGGATATTGGTAACATCCTGAATGGTATCCTCAGGATTACTAACGGGTTGTGTGCAGGAGTACACGTCCAGGTGCCCAACGTTCACGAAGACCCTTTCTCCGGGAGACTCGGTCCAAGTCGTTCAAATGAAGACGTTGAAGCCGCATAAATCGGTCTACAACGTTAACAATGGAATATTCGGGAGCATCCCATATTTATAGGAATTTTCGTTTGTATTTCATTACTATAAATAGGTGGGTATATCAGATCAAATAGGACATCACAATCAAACTCACTACACTCTTACACTCGTTCTCTCATAATTTTCACTTTCACAAAAAAAGCATTGTAACACTTAGCGATCTGGTCGATATCCTGCACTGTATCCTGACGTTTGAAGTAATAAGAAGAACTAGGCAGCTGCGATTGACAGCTCCCGAGGTTTTATGCCGGCAATCTAGATTGATCAAGGGCTTTCCTCGTACATCTCGTGTCATTTCCTTTACTTTTTGCTCATAGTTTGATCGTAGATACAGCTCAATATCCTGAGCCGTATCCTGAAAACTGTTTTTACAAACAACTTAACCAGCATATTTTCAACGCACTTTTTAGCACACTACCTCACTTAACTAATTTGATCACTTAATTGCTTTGGTAATTTTTGACCAAAACAATTTGGCGCCCACCGTGGGGCAAGTGGTGCTACCTTTACTAAAAATCTTTGTGAAATCGTTAATCAGTTTTCTGTTTTCAAAACTTTTTGCCACATTATTTACAATGGCCTCAAGATCAAACATGAGCTCCTCCACTGTGTCTGCTACGACTTCTGCTACTACCGGTTCGGTGCTTCCACCACCTCCTCCAAGGATGCCAGCTTCTTCACAACCTCAGGATATTATCCCTACTCGGAGTGTCCAGGGATCTGCTCCCGTTTTAGCCTCTAATGATGAAATTCTAACTTTATTTGGAAGTGTGCAGGAACAAATGAGGCAGCAACAGGAAACTAACCAAATGCTGTTAAGAGAAATACAACTCTTAAAAGCTAGCTCGAGCAGATCCGCTGAGGATATTGTTACTCCTTTACAACCTAGAACTTTGAACTTCAGTTCGGCTGTGTATACTGAGGATAATAGAGGGAATATTGTGCCTAGTCATTCCCAGAACCATACTCCTGAAATACCCTCCTCGATCAGGATGTCAACTGTGAGGAGCTCAGGATATGTTTCAGGATATGGCCAGAATCCTCAGACTGGTAACGTGTCAAATAATAATATTCATGCTACTAACAATAGTGGATCTTTGCAGGATGCAGGTATGACGTCAACATTTACTAGGGAGCTTCAGAAATTGAAGGACATGATATCCAGTGTACCTGGAGTGGTCCAGCCAATTCCGGAAGTGTCCCAAGACAGCCACAGGATATCTCGTTTCGCATATCCTATCTGTGATGCTGAGATTCCGAAAAGATTTCAAACCCCCAACATGAAGCTCTACGATGGGACTACGGATCCTGAAGAGCATATTGCCCAGTATAGGGAAAGAATGGAGATTAATCCTATCCCTCCGGAGCTCAAGGAAGCATGCTTATGCAAGGGCTTTGGTTCTACCTTAACAGGATCAGCCTTGAAATGGCTCTTAAATGTTCCTCCGCATTCGATTACATCTTTTGCTCACTTAGTGAATTTATTTAATAGTCAATTTTCTTGTAGTCGGAGTTTTGAAAAACTGACAAGTGATCTTTACAGGATAACTCAAGGACCTCAGGAGTCCCTAAGGGATTACGTGAACAAATTCAGCAGGGAATCCATGGATATCCCACACCTTGATGTTGCAACAGCTGTGCAGGCTTTCCAGATGGGACTACAAAAGGATTCCCAGTTTTATCAGGATCTTGTGATGAATCCTTGCAGGAACTTGGACGAAGCTCGAAATAGAGCCTTGAGATATATCAGGCTGGAGGATGATAGGAAAATGCAAGAAAGGATGAACTCATCCACTACATATGAGTCAACTAATAGGAAGTCAGAATCCTCGTTTAAACCATATCGCTCTAAGACGTATGGCAAAAATGACAACAAGAAAGTGAATGTTGTTGAAGATGATGATCCTGAAGAGTATCCTGAATTATCTGAATATTGCTTTTCTGTTAACATTCCTGATCTTTGCAGTTTTGTCCGAAAATATTTCTGTTTCGTGCTAACTTTTGGTGTATTCTTGCAGATGGCCAGGAAGTTTACAAGATTCAACGCCAATGAGCTAGATGCAAGAGCTCGATACGAGCTTCTTCAAACAAGGCCGGAGGAATACCCGAGGCAGGCTTGCACAGAACTGCTAACCATGGTGAATCAAATTGACCGTTTCAACAACATTGTCACGGGACCACTCAGAGTCGCACTAACAACCCGACTCCGTTCCGTCCATGAATGCACCTTGGAATTTTACAGCACCTTTGCATTCACTTCAAGGTGTGACCCGTTCGATAATGACGGGGTGTCATTCCGGTGTGGCGGAACGAGGTATTCGATCTCTATGGCACAATTCGGGTCGATTATTGGGTTGTATGCGGAAGAGGATGCGGGAAACGAAGAAAATACAGGGGGATTGAGAGAGATTGAAGACAACGAGCGCCTAGCCATGTGGGCTCAGATTGGGGAAGGGTTCTACAATCCGAGCAGCACTAAGAGTACCAAGCTGAGGGATCCGCTATACAGATACATTCATAGGCTCCTCGGCTACTCTCTTAGCCAAAGGCATGACAGTGGTGGCGTTGTTGGGTTAAGAGATTTGCTTGTCCTCCACTGCATTCACAACCGCAGGCCGCTCGATGTTCCGTTCCTCATGCTCCGAAACATGCATCACAACCGCCTTGCTAGTGCACCAACTCCTATTTTCTTCGGGGGATGGGTGTACCGTCTCTTCAAGCACTTCGCCCACATACCTAGGTCATTTGAGAGGAGCCCATGGACGGGTACGGTGGATATTCACATATGCCGCTCAATGAACCTGATTTATGAGGCAGAAGACGGGACGGTAACCTTTCAAAGGATGCAAGGCCATGCATGGAACCCGCAAGAAGCGCTTGTCCTCCCAGCTCCGCAACATCATCAGTACCACTACCAACCCCACGGTGACCCGGGCCAATCATCCTCCTCAGGAGGCGGTTTTCCTAACTTTCAAAGTTTGCATGATTTGTTGCAGGAAAACCTCATGTGTACTCGGAACACCTATAACATGGCGAGCAACACCTACCACCGGGTCGGAGCTATCGAGAGAAACCTATCCGAGATCCAAGACGATGTCGGATACATACGAGACCACATTGCACGCCATGGAGGGGATGATGACGATGATGATGATGACGATGCTATGGAGTAGGCGAGAGGAGCAGAGGAGGAAGCGGTTGATTGATGACTCCACAGGTTTAAGTCCCTTTATCTATCGAACAATTGGTGGCCTGCGTGCCAAGTGTTAAACAATTTACTTTTCCTAACTATTTCTGCATTTTATTTTTCTTTTTCTTTTACTTTATGCTTGGAACAATTAACTATGGTAATGTAGGATGTTTGTATTGCTTGGTGTGGTATTAAGTGACGAAACAGGTACAATCTGAGGCTTGGAATGCTAAGCCTCAGCACTTATAGGACCAGGATGGAAAAACCGGGGGAAGAAACCTGTTTTTCAGGCTTTCAGACTGTCCACACGGGGACGTGTCCAGCCAACACGCCCCCGTGCTCACCTCCCAGACCTGCTGTTTGGTTACTGTCCTGGAGAATTCTTGTCAGACACGGGGCCGTGCCTACCCAACACGCCTCCGTGTTCACCTTCTGTAAGTTCTCGTTACTGGCACCTGAACACGGGGTCGTGCCCACTCAACACGGGGTCGTGTCCAGGCTGCCAGTAACACAAAATTTTTGCTTTTTACACCTATTTACACATCTAATCAACCTAAAAATTTATTTTTGGGACACATTGAGGACAATGTGTAATTTAAGTGTGGGGGGGATGCTAAAACCTTGAATTTTGCAAGTCCTAAATACAAGCCTTACACAAAACTCTATTGGAACCGCTAATCACCCCAAAATTTTTCAAAAATTTCAATTTTCTTACTTGTCTTGGTTTAACTCGGGAAATTCAAGTTCTCAAAAAGGTTATATTTTTACGAATTTACAACCGATAGCGTAGTGATAAAAAGAACCAACATAAGAAAATTATGAAAAGGCATGACAAACTTAGTTAAAATTTGATTATATATACTTGATCACATAAAAACCCATTCCCACAAAAGTGAGTTTTGAGCCTTTATTGAGCATACAATTACATATCTTTAGACTAAATGCTCATTTTTCGTTTCTTGTGTGAATAGCCGCTTGGTTCTTACGACTCTAGAACTTGCCATGACGATACATTCCCGGTCCTTATCAACTTAAACCCGAGTAAGTAAATGATGGAGGCATTAGGACTAACCCTTTTTATTTCTACACCATTATTTTTCTTTTTCTTTTACCACCTACCCAAAAATCCCCCTAGTTAGCCCCTTTGGGCCTAAACCTATTCATTTCATCACCCAAACCAGAAACCCTTTTACCCACCAAAACCTTTTTATTTTTTTTACCCTTTGTTTTAGTAACAAGCTCGGTTTTTCGTTTGATCGTTCAAAAAAAAAAAGTAAAAAAAATAATAATAATTTTTTGTGTTGATGATGAAGCAAAAAGAAAATAAACAAACAAGTTCATCAAAAATAACTTTGTTTGTATAAAAGCTTCATCAAAATAAAAAGTTACAAAAATAGAAAGTCTTATGAAAACCGACACTTGTTAAGCTTTTCGCCTTTTTCTACTAACCACTAACCACTATCCCAACCACCTACCTTTAACCCAAGCCTAACCCTTAACCCACAAAGTCCTCTTGATATTTACAAAGGTATAAAAGTTAAAAAGGAGGAGGATTGATTGCTTGGCAAGCTTATGGTAGGAATAAGTTCCATGCCGCTCTCGAGTGATTCACTAAAAATACACCTTCGGCCGAGTGTGAGTGATTTCCCCCGTGAGGTATGTGAACTTGTATATAAATGGAATTTTAAAAAAGGCATGTTATGCCCAAATAAGTAATTTCTCCTATGAAACGTTCTAAATAAATCATTACGAATAGGATTGTAAATAGATAAAAATAAAACCCAAAAAGATCTTGGATATCCCGACACTCTACGACAAGCCCAAAACCTTCTCTTCTACCTATTCCATTTGGGAGTGTAAGCCACATATTAAAGAGTTTTGCTTGAGGACAAGCAAAAGTTCAAGTGTGGGGGTATTTGATGTGTGTAAAATGCAACATATAAATTACATCAAATAAGGCATAAAACTAACCCTTTTTAAGTACTAATATTGGAAAAAGAGTGTTTTTGTCTTCCTTTTGTATTTTCAGGATTAAATGAGCTCAAAAACACAAAAGAAGCAAAAAGACAGCTAATTCCAACATAAATACAAGGAAAGGAACATAAGTGGACTGCCCGACCCTTCAACGGCACCTTCCAAAGCAAAATAGAGAAGGCAGAAGACTGAACACGCCCCGTGCTCAGCCAGCACGGGGCCGTGCCCAAGAAGCAGCAGAAAAGATAAACCTATAGAAGCTTCTATTGCCCACCACGGGGTCGTGCCCAGTGAACACGGGGGCGTGTTGAAAGTACAGCAGGCGCATTAATTGTAATTGCGAATTACAATTAATGAGGAGAGAGAGTGTCAGACAGGCACGGGGCCGTGCCCAGCGGACACGGGGCCGTGCCCAGCTCTCTGTTCAACCTATAAATAGGAGTGCTTGGTTTCATTTCAACTCATCCCTTGGCACACCACCTCTCTCACACTTCATCCACCACCCACCACCATCACAACACCATCATCCACCACCATCATCCATTGTCCATCGTAGAGTGTGTGAGTCGTCTTGGGATCCAAGATTGATCGTAAGAGTCCTTGACAATTAAGGCCATGTTTGCCTAAGTCTCTTACATCACTTGGTGAAGACAAAGTGTCTAGTATAATACTTTTTATTTCTAATCTTTTGCACTTTTTATTTGGTTTTGTATTAATGACTTTAATAACTAGTTACTTATGTTGAAGGTGATCTTTCCTTATCGTTTGTCCGTGGTGTCTTGGCATTATTTTACTGTCTATATAAAATAAAGGATTTTCACCATTCATATCTCCACGGTCTATATGGAGGTATGTTGGCTACCTGGTCGGGGGTTAAGGGAACGGTTTGGTAAAGGTCTTGCCATTGTTCAGCGTTTAGAGGTCCTGCAATGGACCTGGGTCAAATTTAGTAGGACCTCCTTCAATACTTCACGGTATTGGATGGCGGGGGTCCAAACTCTTTGATCCCCTCATAAGTTAACTACTATTAATACTATAACCCGGCTATTTAGGACTGTATCCCTGCTGACTCAGACTACTTAGCCGAGGGTAACGTCACCGCCAAAAGCGGGGCCTACCATAATACTGCATTAATAACTTAATTCATTATCTTCCAATAATCCACCCTTTTAGGATTGTATCCTTGCTGACTCAAACTACTGGGGTGAGGGTAACGTCACCTTCAAAAGAGGGGCCTACTACAATAACTAAGATAATCTCTTAATTATGTGCAAAAGTGCGGAAATAATCAAAGGTTATACTAGATACGAGTCGGAACCAAGTGATTCATCTTGTCTATCTGTTTTTATTTTATTTTTATTTTCAGCATTTTAGTTAGTTTTTATTTTTCTTAGTTTAAAACATTTTTCTAACCTTTTTGTTTTGATTAGACGTTGAGGATAAACCGGTACTAAAAGCTCTTGTGTCCTTGGACGACCTCGGTATCTTACCAACGCTATACTACGCTCACGATGGGTGCACTTGCCCATATGTGTGTTTAGTGTTAGTAAAATATCGTGTTTTATAAATTTAAAACTTGGCTAAAATAAGTGTTAAAAAGGGCTTAAAATATACACCTAATATATACGACACTTCGCACGCATCAAGTTTTTGGCGCCGCTGCCGGGGACACAAGGATTTTAAGAAAGCTTAAAATCGACGGCCTAATCAGTTTTTCAAAACTTTTTTAAAAAGCGTGCACATTTTTTCTGCATTTTAGTTTAGTTTTGCATTTACAGTAACCTGTACACGAGGCCGTGTTCACTGAACACGGGGCCGTGCTGCACATTTTTATAAAAACACCCAGTAACAGAAGCTTGAACACGGGCCGTGCTCACTGAACACGCCCCGTGCTCAAAGAAATCCGTAAATTTAATTAAAACGCCCAGATACAGATCCTGAACACGGGGCCGTGCTCACTGAACACGGGGCCGTGTCCAGCCTCTGTTTCCGTTTTTCTTTTTGTTTTCTGATCTCGAGACTCGGTTGTGGTCTGCTGAGTGATTCTTATGGATCAATACTCAGGAGGTTACAACTACACCTATGAGGAGGATGATTATAGGGGTAATTATTGCACTAATTGTCGTAATGCACGCTCGATTCAAAATAATCACTCATATCAACCATCCAATCCATACACCTACTATGAGGAGCCCAGGTACGAGCCATCAACTTCATACACATCCTATGAAGACCAAAGGTATGAACCTCCTCCCTCATACTCATATTTTGATGAACCAAGGTATGAGCCCTCATACTCATACTTTGAGGAACCAAGATATGAGCCACCACCTTCATATGCTTACTATGAGGAACCTTGGCGTGAACAACCCACCTCATATGAGTATTATGAAGAACAAAATTACGAACCTTATCCATCATATACTTACAATGAAGAACAATGGTGTGAACCATCTACTTCATATGAGTATTATGAGGAACAAAGGGTCGAACAACCGGATTCAAGCTTAGAAAATACCGATTCTTTTTCTATAACCAAAGTGACCGATAGGATATTAGAACACATTAGAGTTATCGATTGATGTATAAAAGAAGCTCGCGCAAGGGAAGAGGAGTCCCGCGCAAGAGAAGAATTAAAAAAGGAAGAGATAACTGAAAATGTAAAAATGGAAGAACAAATAAGTGAAAAACCGACACATGAGTTAAACAACGAAAAAGGTGAGTCCGACAATGTTAAAATTCAAGAAGAGTCTAATTTTGAAGAAATTAATCTCTTGTCACCTTCTTTCGAAAACCATTGTTTAATACCCACTCATGCTAAGTTTTTAAAAGAGTTGAACACTAACACTAAAATTGACTAAACGGTAAGTGTTAAGTTAACTAATGATCAAACTTCACTAATAAAAGAAGACCCATTTGAAATTAACATTACACCGGTTCCATGTTTCTTTCAAAATTCGTTTATTAGTAATGTCACAATCGATAAAGATCTTTGTGTTAACATAATGCCTAACTACATTTTCGAAAAATTAAGTATTAGTGATTTTTCTCCACTTCAAATACCCATTTTTCTATCCAATCGGAAAGTAATAAAATCAATTGGTATAGTTGAAGATGTCTTGGTTCAAACAAATCAAATGGTAATCCCAACCGACTTTGTCATCCTCGATGACGCTCCTCTAGTATTGGGAAGACCATTTGTAAAAACTCACGAAGCTTTGAAACACCGGAAGTTCAACAATCTACCTCTTCAATTAGGGGCATTTAAAAGAAGTGTCGATCTCGAACGATCAATGAAATATCCATTCGGCAATAATGACCCCCTAATTGAAGATGAAGATGAACCACCCGATACAAGTGAAGAATTTGACCACTTTGTTGAAGAAGAGGTCGCCATAGAATAAACTTTTAAAGTTCTTGATCGAAATGAGCAACCAAATAAGGAGTCTCCTAAAGACCCACCACTTGAGCTCAAAGAACTCCCAAAAGGTTTGGAATATGCTTTTCTAGACAAAGATGGTAATTTACCTGTAATTATTTCGTCTAAATTAGATAACTTAGAAAAAGAAAAATTAATTAATCTTTTGAAAAAACACAAAAATGCAATAGCTTGGAAACTTGTAGACATAAAAGGAATTAGTCCTTCTATGTGCACACACAAAATTTTGATGAATGATGACTACAAATCGGTCATACAACCACAACGTCGAGTAAATCCAAATGTTCAAGAAGTGGTTAAAAACGAAGTCATCAAGCTACTTGACGCCGGACTTATCTATCCTATCTTAGATAGTCCTTGGGTAAGTCCCGTCCAAGTGGTTCCAAAGAAAGGAGGTATGACGGTAATAACTAACGAAAAGAATGAACTAATACCAACGAGAACCGTCACAGGATGGAGAGTATGTATAGATTATAGAAGATTAAATGAAGCAACAAGAAAGGATCATTTTCCTTTACCCTTCATTGATCAAATGTTAGAAAGATTATCCGGTCATAAATTTTATTGTTTCTTAGATGGTTTTTCAGGTTACTTTCAAATCCCGATAGCACCCGAAGACCAAGAAAAGACAACTTTCACATGTCCCTATGGAACTTTCGCTTATCGACGCATACCGTTTGGTCTATGTAATGCCCCAGCAACATTCCAACGTTGCATGGTAGCCATTTTCCATGACATGATAGAAAAGACAATGGAAGTCTTTATGGACGACTTTTCTATCTTTGGGGATTCATATGACCAATGACTCGATAATCTTGAACGAATGCTATCCCGATGTGAGGAAACTAACCTCGCCCTTAATTGGGAAAAATGCCATTTCATGGTAACGGAGGGAATAGTACTCGGTCACAAGATCTCAAGCGAAGGAATGGAGGTGGATCGAGCCAAAATAGATACCATTTCTAGATTACCACCTCCATCCTCCGTACGAGCTATCAGAAGTTTCCTAGGGCATGCCGGATTTTATAGGCGATTTATCAAAGACTTTTCAAAAATCTCAAGGCCTCTAACGAAATTACTTGAAAAAGATGCTCCTTTCATCTTTGACAAGGATTGCAATCAAGCATTTCTAACCTTAAAGGAAATGTTAGTCAACGCACCTATCATGATAGCGCCTGATTGGAAATTTCCTTTCGAAATCATGTGTGATGCTAGTGACTTTGCAGTTGGAGCTGTCTTGGGACAGAGAAAAGAAAAGCATTTCCACCCAATCTATTATGCTAGTAAAACACTTAATGATGCACAAGAAAATTACACAACAACTGAAAAAGAATTACTAGCTGTGGTATTTGCTTTTGATAAATTTCGTTCTTATCTTGTTCTTTCTAAAACTATAGTCTATACAGACCATGCAGCCATTCGATATCTCTTCAAAAAGCAAGACGCAAAACCACGTTTGATTAGGTGGATTCTACTCCTCCAAGAATTTGACATTGAAATCAAGGACAAAAGAGGAGCAGAAAATACCGCAGCAGATCATCTTTCACGCTTAGAAGACCCAGCTTTAGAAGCAACCAGGGACGAGCAAATCAACGAAAAATTTCCAACTGAATCCCTGGAAATGGTGGAATACAAGGAAGAACCATGGTACGCCGACTATGCTAACTATCTAGCTAGCGGTATAGTCGCAAAAGGATGGCCACATCATCAAAGAAAAAAATTCTTTGCTAATGTGAAACACTACTTTTGGGAAGATCCATATCTTTTCAAAATGTGTGCCGACCAACTCGTCAGACGATGCGTACATGGTAGTGAAGCACGAAGAATTCTCCACCATTGTCATGAAGGTCCATACGGAGGACATCATGGTGCTGCTAGTACCGCATGAAAGGTATTCGATTCGGGGTTTTATTGGCCAACCATTTACAAAGACGCCCAAAGTCTTGTAAAAACATGTGATGCTTGCCAAAGAACAGGTAATATTTCTTCCAAAAACGAAATGCCACAAAATGGCATTCTTGTTTGTGAAATTTTTGATGTGTGGGGACTCGACTTTATGGGACCTTTCCCACCATCGAAAGGAAACAAATATATACTTGTGGCAGTAGATTACTTGTCTAAATGGGCCGAGGCCGAGGCACTTCCAACAAATGATGGAAGAGTCGTGGTAAGATTTCTGAAAAAATTATTCTCTCGTTTTGGCACACCTAAAGCTTTAATAAGTGATAGAGGTACCCATTTTTGCAACCATCAACTTGAAAATTTTTTAACAAGATATGGGGTTTATCACCGGGTTTCAACAGCGTATCACCCTCAAACAAACGGACAAGCCGAAGTGACTAATAGAGGTTTAAAACGAATACTCGAAAAAACCGTAGGGTTAAATAAAAAAGAATGGGCTGATAAATTAGATTATGCTTTATGGGCTTTTCGAACTGCTTATAAAACAACAATAGGTACAACCCCGTATAAGCTAGTCTATGGAAAAAGTTGTCATTTGCCAGTAGAAATTGCACACAAAGCCTACTGGGCAATCAAAAATGTAAACTTAGATTTAGAATTTGCTGGTAAAAATCGATTTTGTCAATTAAATGAATTAGACGAGCTTAGGAATTATGCATACTCGAACTCTGAAATTTATAAGGAAAGAATGAAAAATTTACATGACAAACATATTAAACCTAATGAATTTCAGGTAGGGGATCTATTTCTTTTGTTTAATTCACGACTTCGATTGTTTCCTGGCAAATTAAAGTCTAGGTGGTCAGGACCTTTTTCCATCACCCATATTTTTCCACACGGTGCAGTAGAAATTAAATCTCGAAATGGGCCACCATTTAAAGTCAATGGCCAACGGCTGAAACTCTATCAAGGATTCATTGAGGATGAGGAAGAAGAGATATTGCTTCAAACGGTGGAAGAATAAAAACATCATGCCTGGTAAGTTACGAACGATTGAGACGACAAAATAAAGCGGTAAGTTTTCTAACCATAGCTTATGGGAAAAAGGGGCATTCACACGAGCACTAAAAAAAAAAAAAAAAAGAAGCTCGACACGAGGCCGTGTCCGCTGGACACGGGGCCGTGTTCGCGCTGCAGACGGGATAAAACCCCTTTTTCAAAACAGTTTCTTCATTCCACACGCCCCGTTTCCCCACAAAAGCTCTGGTTCCATGCGATTTTTCGCGAAATTTCGACGTCTCCTATCGATCTAACAACGTCAAGGTATGATTCTATCACTCTTAGTAGTTAGATTAGTTACTTGCATGTAGTTAAAACACCAAAAATTTGGGGGAAAATCTAGGGTTCTTGAAGTTCATCCGGATCGAACCTCAAATTTTTGTTTAGATCTGTTTACATTTAGTTAGATTAGTGTTAAGGAAAGTAAATACACTTGTATTGTTCATAGATTCACCCGATTTCTTACAAAAACCCCAAACCCTTGTTCTTGAACCGAAAAAAGATAAAATTGATAGGGTAAACGGGATATTTTGGGAAAAACGGTGTTTAGGGTTTCATTTTCGGGGGAAACCGCACCTATTGGACCAAAAATTTTCAAGTTTTCGAAACCGGGTAGAAAAATGGGATTTTTGAGTAACAGACCTCTGGACACGGGGCCGTGTCCGCTAAACACGGGGTCGTGTCCAGGCTGCTGTTTGCAGTTTTGTCCGAAAATATTTCTGTTTCGTGCTAACTTTTGGTGTATTCTTGCAGATGGCCAGGAAGTTTACAAGATTCAACGCCAATGAGCTAGATGCAAGAGCTCGATACGAGCTTCTTCAAACAAGGCCGGAGGAATACCCGAGGCAGGCTTGCACAGAACTGCTAACCATGGTGAATCAAATTGACCGTTTCAACAACATTGTCACGGGACCACTCAGAGTCGCACTAACAACCCGACTCCGTTCCGTCCATGAATGCACCTTGGAATTTTACAGCACCTTTGCATTCACTTCAAGGTGTGACCCGTTCGATAATGACGGGGTGTCATTCCGGTGTGGCGGAACGAGGTATTCGATCTCTATGGCACAATTCGGGTCGATTATTGGGTTGTATGCGGAAGAGGATGCGGGAAACAAAGAAAATACAGGGGGATTGAGAGAGATTGAAGACAACGAGCGCCTAGCCATGTGGGCTCAGATTGGGGAAGGGTTCTACAATCCGAGCAGCACTAAGAGTACCAAGCTGAGGGATCCGCTATACAGATACATTCATAGGCTCCTCGGCTACTCTCTTAGCCAAAGGCATGACAGTGGTGGCGTTGTTGGGTTAAGAGATTTGCTTGTCCTCCACTGCATTCACAACCGCAGGCCGCTCGATGTTCCGTTCCTCATGCTCCGAAACATGCATCACAACCGCCTTGCTAGTGCACCAACTCCTATTTTCTTCGGGGGATGGGTGTACCGTCTCTTCAAGCACTTCGCCCACATACCTAGGTCATTTGAGAGGAGCCCATGGACGGGTACGGTGGATATTCACATATGCCGCTCAATGAACCTGATTTATGAGGCAGAAGACGGGACGGTAACCTTTCAAAGGATGCAAGGTCATGCATGGAACCCGCAAGAAGCGCTTGTCCTCCCAGCTCCGCAACATCATCAGTACCACTACCAACCCCACGGTGATCCGGGCCAATCATCCTCCTCAGGAGGCGGTTTTCCTAACTTTCAAAGTTTGCATGATTTGTTGCAGGAAAACCTCATGTGTACTCGGAACACCTATAACATGGCGAGCAACACCTACCACCGGGTCGGAGCTATCGAGAGAAACCTATCCGAGATCCAAGACGATGTCGGATACATACGAGACCACATTGCACGCCATGGAGGGGATGATGACGATGATGATGATGACGATGCTATGGAGTAGGCGAGAGGAGCAAAGGAGGAAGCGGTTGATTGATGACTCCACAGGTTTTTTGCTTTTTACACCTATTTACACATCTAATCAACCTAAAAATTTATTTTTGGGACACATTGAGGACAATGTGTAATTTAAGTGTGGGGGGATGCTAAAACCTTGAATTTTGCAAGTCCTAAATACAAGCCTTACACAAAACTCTATTGGAACCGCTAATCACCCCAAAATTTTTCAAAAATTTCAATTTTCTTACTTGTCTTGGTTTAACTCGGGAAATTCAAGTTCTCAAAAAGGTTATATTTTTACGAATTTACAACCGATAGCGTAGTGATAAAAAGAACCAACATAAGAAAATTATGAAAAGGCATGACAAACTTAGTTAAAATTTGATTATATATACTTGATCACATAAAAACCCATTCCCACAAAAGTGAGTTTTGAGCCTTTATTGAGCATACAATTACATATCTTTAGACTAAATGCTCATTTTTCGTTTCTTGTGTGAATAGCCGCTTGGTTCTTACGACTATAGAACTTGCCATGACGATACATTCCCGGTCCTTATCAACTTAAACCCGAGTAAGTAAATGATGGAGGCATTAGGACTAACCCTTTTTATTTCTACACCATTATTTTTCTTTTTCTTTTACCACCTACCCAAAAATCCCCCTAGTTAGCCTCTTTGGGCCTAAACCTATTCATTTCATCACCCAAACCAGAAACCCTTTTACCCACCAAAACCTTTTTATTTTTTTTACCCTTTGTTTTAGTAACAAGCTCGGTTTTTCGTTTGATCGTTCAAAAAAAAAAGTAAAAAAAAATAATATTTTTTTTGTGTTGATGATGAAGCAAAAAGAAAATAAACAAACAAGTTCATCAAAAATAACTTTGTTTGTATAAAAGCTTCATCAAAATAAAAAGTTACAAAAATAGAAAGTCTTATGAAAACCAACACTTGTTAAGCTTTTCGCCTTTTTCTACTAACCACTAACCACTATCCCAACCACCTACCTTTAACCCAAGCCTAACCCTTAACCCACAAAGTCCTCTTGATATTTACAAAGGTATAAAAGTTAAAAAGGAGGAGGATTGATTGCTTGGCAAGCTTATGGTAGGAATAAGTTCCATGCCGCTCTCGAGTGATTCACTAAAAATACACCTTCGGCCGAGTGTGAGTGATTTCTCCCGTGAGGTATGTGAACTTGTATATAAATGGAATTTTAAAAAAGGCATGTTATGCCCAAATAAGTAATTTCTCCTATGAAACGTTCTAAATAAATCATTACGAATAGGATTGTAAATAGATAAAAATAAAACCCAAAAAGATCTTGGATATCCCGACACTCTACGACAAGCCCAAAACCTTCTCTTCTACCTATTTCATTTGGGAGTGTAAGCCACATATTAAAGAGTTTTGCTTGAGGACAAGCAAAAGTTCAAGTGTGGGGGTATTTGATGTGTGTAAAATGCAACATATAAATTACATCAAATAAGGCATAAAACTAACCCTTTTTAAGTACTAATATTGGAAAAAGAGTGTTTTTGTCTTCCTTTTGTATTTTCAGGATTAAATGAGCTCAAAAACACAAAAGAAGCAAAAAGACAGCTAATTCCAACATAAATACAAGGAAAGGAACATAAGTGGACTGCCCGACCCCTCAACGGCACCTTCCAAAGCAAAATAGAGAAGGCAGAAGACTGAACACGCCCCGTGCTCAGCCAGCACGGGGCCGTGCCCAAGAAGCAGCAGAAAAGATAAACCTATAGAAGCTTCTATTACCCACCACGGGGTCGTGCCCAGTGAACACGGGGGCGTGTTGAAAGTACAGCAGGCGCATTAATTGTAATTGCGAATTACAATTAATGAGGAGAGAGAGTGTCAGACAGGCACGGGGCCGTGCCCAGCGGACACGGGGCCGTGCCCAGCTCTCTGTTCAGCCTATAAATAGGAGTGCTTGGTTTCATTTCAACTCATCCCTTGGCACACCACCTCTCTCACACTTCATCCACCACCCACCACCATCACAACACCATCATCCACCACCATCATCCATTGTCCATCGTAGAGTGTGTGAGTCGTCTTGGGATCCAAGATTGATCGTAAGAGTCCTTGACAATTAAGGCCATGTTTGCCTAAGTCTCTTACATCACTTGGTGAAGACAAAGTGTCTAGTATAATACTTTTTATTTCTAATCTTTTGCACTTTTTATTTGGTTTTGTATTAATGACTTTAATAACTAGTTACTTATGTTGAAGGTGATCTTTCCTTATCGTTTGTCCGTGGTGTCTTGGCATTATTTTACTGTCTATATAAAATAAAGGATTTTCACCATTCATATCTCCACGGTCTATATGGAGGTATGTTGGCTACCTGGTCGGGGGTTAAGGGAACGGTTTGGTAAAGGTCTTGCCATTGTTCAGCGTTTAGAGGTCCTGCAATGGACCTGGGTCAAATTTAGTAGGACCTCCTTCAATACTTCACGGTATTGGATGGCGGGGGTCCAAACTCTTTGATCCCCTCATAAGTTAACTACTATTAATACTATAACCCGGCTATTTAGGACTGTATCCCTGTTGACTCAGACTACTTAGCCGAGGGTAACGTCACCGCCAAAAGCGGGGCCTACCATAATACTGCATTAATAACTTAATTCATTATCTTCCAATAATCCACCCTTTTAGGATTGTATCCTTGCTGACTCAAACTACTTGGGTGAGGGTAACGTCACCTTCAAAAGAGGGGCCTACTACAATAACTAAGATAATCTCTTAATTATGTGCAAAAGTGCGGAAATAATCAAAGGTTATACTAGATACGAGTCGGAACCAAGTGATTCATCTTGTCTATCTGTTTTTATTTTATTTTTATTTTCAGCATTTTAGTTAGTTTTTATTTTTCTTAGTTTAAAACATTTTTCTAACCTTTTTGTTTTGATTAGACGTTGAGGATAAACCGGTACTAAAAGCTCTTGTGTCCTTGGACGACCTCGGTATCTTACCAACGCTATACTACGCTCACGATGGGTGCACTTGCCCATATGTGTGTTTAGTGTTAGTAAAATATCGTGTTTTATAAATTTAAAACTTGGCTAAAATAAGTGTTAAAAAGGGCTTAAAATATACACCTAATATATACGACACTTCGCACGCATCATTGTGCCATCAACTTATCATCAATGCATCAAGATCCCTACCCATTGGGGGGTTGTCAAGATTGACAGTGATCAGCAGGAGGCAAAAGAATGTTACTCATCCTCAATGAAATCCTCAACCAAGCCTAGTACAGCATAGCAAAAGTTGCGGGCCCAGGATATCGTGGAGGCTTCAGAGCAGGATATGAAGAAAGTTATCCTGGATCAGGATAATCCTGATATCTCGATGCTCGTAGGAACCAATATCCCTCAGGATATTGAAGAACAATTAACTAACTTTTTGAGGTGCAAGATGTCAACATTTGCATGGAAGCATGAGGATATGACAGGTATATCCAAAGACATTATCACTCATAAGCTTGGAATTGACAGGTCGTTCAAGCCTGTGCAACAAAAGAGGAGGAAGTTCGCTCCTGAACGAAATACAATTATCCAAGAGGAAGTTGAAAGATTATTGAAGTCCAAGATTATCAGGGAAGTCAAATTTCCCAAGTGGCTGGCAAATGTGGTCGTGGTTCAAAAGAAGAATGGGAAATGGAGAGTTTGTGTAGATTACACGGACTTGAATAAGGCTTGTCCCAAAGACCCATTTCCTCTTCCTCATATTGACGCAATGGTAGATGCTACTGCCGGGCATGAGATGTTAACCTTCATGGATGCATCCTCAAGATTTCAGCAGTTTCAAATGGAGCCTTCGGACCAGGAGGATACTGCCTTCATGACACCAACATGTATTTATTGTTATACCGCTATGCCTTTCGGTTTGAAAAATGCAGGTGCCACATACCAGAGATTGGTGAACATGATGTTCAAAGATAAGCTGGGGGACACAATGGAGGTATACATCGACGATATGGTGGTAAAATCTAAAAAGGCTGAGGATCACCTCCAGGATATTAAAGGAGCATTTGATATCCTGGATCAATATAACATGAAGCTAAATCCTGCTAAGTGTCATTTCGGAGTGGGGGCAGGAAAGTTTCTAGGATATATGGTGACCAAAAGAGGAATACAGGCGAGCCCGGAGCAAATTAAAGCCATCTTGGATATTAAATCACCCTCAAATATGAAGTATGTTCAACGATTAACAGGGCAAGTCACAGCATTGAATAGATTTATTTCAAGATCCTCCGAGAAATGCAAAGAGTTTTATGATATCCTGAAGAAGAACAAGAAGTTCGAATGGGGTGAGAAGCATGAAGCAGCCCTGCAGGATTTGAAGCAGTATCTTTCAACTGCACCTCTACTGATGAAGCCTGAGAATGGTGAACCACTGTCCCTATACCTCGCAGTATCAGGGAATGCTGTAAGTGCCGTCCTTATAAAGGATCATGAAGGTCAGCAATATCCTGTTTATTATGTTAGTAAAAGTTTGTTAGATGATGAAACTAGATATTCTCATTTAGAAAAGTTGATACTGGCACTAGTTATGGCATCAACAAAGCTTAGACACTACTTTGAGACACATAGAATTCATGTCAAGACCAATTATCCTGTTAGAAATGTGCTTAGGAAACCCGAGATGTCAGGCAGGATGGCCAAGTGGTCGGTAAAGTTAAGTGCTTATGACTTAGTGTACGAACCTAGAAATGCCATAAAATCGCAGGCTTTAGCTGACTTTGTGGCTGATTTCAGTAGTGACATTCAGGATGAGGTAGACCTAGAAGTACAACAATTAGGAGAATCCTCAGGATCCTGGACATTATATACCGATGGAGCATCTAATGTTAGAGGAGTAGGATTGGGAATACTACTAAAATCGCCACAGGGGGACATATTACCCCAGGCTATTAGATGTGAATTCTCTGCTACTAATAATGAAGCAGAGTATGAGGCTTTAATTGCAGGATTAGAACTGGCTAAAAATATGAATATCAAGAATTTGCAAGTATATGTTGACTCCTTGTTAATCACTAATCATTTTAATGGAACCTACGCAGTTAAGGGTAAGAAATTAATCGAATACCTTGATATTCTCAAAAAATTAGCAGGATATTTCGATGTTTTTACACTTCAACAGGTACCAAGGGAAGATAATGCTGAAGCGGATGCCTTAGCAAATCTGGGATCATCGGTCAGGATACCAGAAGGGACCCAAATACCAATATTGCATATATTGTATCCTGCAACGAATCCTCAGGATGAAAAAGTAATAAGTATCCAGGATCCTGTTGCTGAATATCCTGAGGAGGATCCTAAATCCTGGACGGCTCCAATCATAAGATATCTCAAGGAAGGGCACATCCCTAGAGACGAAAATCCTAAGGCATTTAGGATGAAGGTATCACGATTCACCATTATAAATAATATTTTGTATAAGAAATCTCTTGCAGGACCATATTTAAGGTGCTTGGAAGATCCCGAAATTAAAGAAGTGCTTCAGGATATACATGAAGGGGATTGTGGTAACCATACTGGGGGCAGGTCATTATTCTCAAAAATATTGAGAACAGGATACTTTTGGCCAACGATGAGGAAAGATGCTACAGAATATGCTCGAAGATGCGATGCATGCCAAAGGCACAGTAACATACTACATCAACCAGCCGAACCACTATATCCTATAGTTTCCCCTTGGCCATTCATGAAATGGGGAATGGACATAGTAGGGAAATTACCAAAAGCTCCAGGAGGAAAAGTCTTTATGTTGGCAATGACTGATTATTTCTCTAAGTGGGTGGAGGCTGAAGCATTTGTTCAAGTCAGAGACCTAGAAGTAGTATCCTTTATAAAGAGGAATATCCTGACCAGGTTTGGAGTGCCAGCTGAAATCATTTGTGACAGTGGATCCCAGTTCATAAGTAAAAGGACTACTGACTTTTGCAAAAGTTGGGGAATTAGAATGATCACTTCTACCCCGGTACATCCTCAAGCAAATGGACAAGCTGAATCTTCGAACAAGATAATTGTCAACAACTTGAAGAAGAGAATAGGAGCCAAGAAAGGCAGATGGGCAGAAGAACTACCCTTTGTTTTGTGGGCTGATAGAACAACGGTAAAGAATGCAACTGGCCAGACACCATTTTCCTTGGTATTCGGAGCAGAAGCAGTTATCCCAACAGAAATGGTGATACCTACTGCGAGATCTATCCTCCGAGATCCTGAGCAGAATCCTGAAGCTTTATGCCAGGATTTGGACACCATAGACGAGATAAGAGATGCAGCAAGACTAAGGATGGCAGCATATCAATAGAGGATATCCAGAGCATACAACAAGAATATAAGGACTAGAAGGTTCAAAGTTGGAGATTGGGTGTTAAGAAAGGCTTTTCAAAATACCACTAATCCTGCCGATGGAAAGCTGGCTCCAAAGTGGGAAGGACCATATGAGGTTGAATCAGAATCAGGAAAAGGAGCATACCGGCTCAGGAATATGGAGGGGGATATGCTACCAAGATCTTGGAATGCCATACACCTAAAGCTCTATTTCAAGTAAGAATAGAATTTAGCTTTTATCTCAGAATGGTATGTATTCTATCTCTCTTAAATATATTTGAATTCGTTTATTATCTTGAACCCAATACTGACTTAGGCATCGGAGGGGTGTTAGCCAAGCTAACACCCACCTTAGTTTAAGATTGTTTTGCAGAATATGAATCAGGATATAGCTCCAGGATATACGCTCAGGGTATTTCAAAAGATTAGAGGATTGGCCCCCTCTCTCACGCTTAAGGGATCCTGATCCCTTCAAAGGTTTAAAGGTATTCACCTTTCTCTTGAATTGGGTTTGAACACCCCGCCTGGAGCGCAAGTCATCTGGGGATAGTTCAAGGTAACGGGACCAGTTCATGTAAAAGTGGCTGACAATTTCGTTACTATTGACTATGTCCTGGATCCTGAAGGTATATGAGGATTGATCACCCTCTTTCACGAAAGGGTATTTTCATACCCTCTAAGGTTTAAAGGTTTTCACCTTTCTAAGACTTGGAGTTTTTACACTCTCGCCTGTAGCGCATGAAAATCAGGGTTTATCCCCAGCATATTAAGGGTTTATCCCCAAGATGTTAAGGGTTTACCCCCAGGATATTAGGGTTTATCCCCAGGATATCAGGATTTATCCCCAGGATATTTGAGGTTTATGCAGTCAAACTAAAATATGACCATGATGAACACAGGGGACATACATCATACAATTTGAAAGATGGATTTAAATTTATGCACTGGGGACATTCCTGTGATTGGAAGATGGAATTGACACTCCGGGAGTATTCGGTATGATCTCTACTTTTTATAGCCTAAGTTTTATAAGTTGCGAGGCAGTATACTGAGTAGGATATCTCTCAGGATACTCTTGTAATATGTTCCCTATATTGTCCAAATTTAACTATTTTTATAAGTAAAGTTTAAACAACAAAGTAGTAACCACAGAAATAAAGGCAAAAGGAAGTTATATTATTAACATACCAAAAGATGTGCTCTTAGTTTCACCTCAAACCAAGGCCCATCCACTAAGAGCACTAACAGTTCCTTATCGTATTTACTTAACAGTTGAAGGCTTTGTCTCAAACCGAGACCTATCCACCTCCAACTGTTATATTGTTCAAAAGAAAAAACATACTAACCGTTATGGCTCATTTTCTAAGCATACATATCTTGATCTATATCCTGCTTTTAATTGTTTATCTGTGATCAGGATACTGGACGGGGATATTGCTAACATCCTGGGTGATATCCTGAGGTATATCGAATTAATCACGTGCAGGTTAAAGACTGGGACTTGCCAACGGTCAAATGGACTCCATCTCCACAAGACTCAGGCGTATTTGTTAAAGGAGAGACGTTGAACCCGAAAGACCAGGTCTACAACGTTCGACTAAGGAATATTCGTTGGATCCCGCTTATGTAGGATAGTTAGTTACATTTGTTTTACTATAAATAGATGGGGGCGGATCATATTAAGGCACAACGCAACTTTCACACACTCTCAAACACTACTGCTTTTTAGCTTTCAACAATCACTACACACAAACACTTGTAATCGAATTACATTGTAACACCTAGTTGATCCGCACCACATCCTGCACTGTATCCTGATATTTGAAGCAATAGAAGAACAAGGCAGCTGCGATTGTCAGCTCCCGAGGTTTTATGCCGGCGATCTAGATTGATCAAGGGCTTTCCTCGTACATCACGTGTCAACCTTTACATTTTTGCTCATTGTTTGATTGTAGATACAGCTCGATATCCTGAGCTGTATCCTGAAACTGTTTTCATAACTAATTTGGTTAACACATTTTTCACACATAATATTAGCACACTACCTCACTTAACTAATTTGAACACTAAATTACTTCGGTAATTTTTGACCAAAACAATTTGGCGCCCACCGTGGGGCAAGTGGTGCTACTTTTACTAAAAATCTTTGTGAAATCGTTGATCGGTTTTCTATTTTCAAAACTTTTTGCCACATTGTTTACAATGGCCTCAAGATAAAACATGAGCTCCTCCACTATGTCTGCTGCAACCTCTGCTACTACCGGTTCGGCGCTTCCACCACCTCCTCCAAGGATGCCATTTTCTTCACAACCTCAAGATGTTATCCCTACTCGGAGTGTTCAGGGATCTGCTCCCGTTTTAGCCTCTAATGATGAAATTCTAACTTTATTTGGAAGTGTGCAGGAACAAATGAGGCAGCAACAGGAAACTAACCAAATGCTGTTAAGAGAAATACAACTCTTAAAAGCTAGCTCGAGTAGGCCTGCTGAAGAAACTGTCACTCCCATACAGCCCAGGGCTTTGAACTTCAGTTCCGCAGTTTACACTGAGGATAACAGGGGGAATATCGTCCCAAGCCATTCTCAGAATCATACCCCTGAGATACCTTCCTCGGTCAGGATGTCGACTGTGAGGAGTTCATGATATGCTTCAGGATATGGCCAAAATCCTCAGACCGGTAATGTGTCAAATAATAATATTCTTGCTACTAACAATAATGGCTCTTTGCAGGATGCAGGTATGACGTCAACATTTACCAGGGAGCTCCAGAAATTGAAGGACATGATATCTAGTGTACCTGGAGTGGTCTAGCCAATTCCGGAAGTATCCCAAGACAGCCACAGGATATCCCGCTTTGCATATCCTATCTGTGATGCTGAAATCCCGAAAAGATTTCAGACTCCCAACATGAAGCTGTATGACGGGACTACGGATCCTGAAGAGCATATTGCCCAGTATAGGGAAAGAATGGAGATTAACCCTATCCCTCCGGAGCTCAAGGAAGCATGCTTGTGCAAGGGTTTTGGGTCTACCCTGACAGGATCAGCCTTAAAATGGCTATTAAATGTCCCTCCTCACCCAATTACTTCGTTTGCTCATTTGGTTAATTTATTTAATAGTCAGATTTCTTGCAGCCGGAGTTTTGAGAAACTAACCAGTGATCTTTACAGGATAACTCAAGGGCCTCAGGAATCCTTGAGGGATTATGTGAACAAATTCAGTCGAGAATCCTTGGATATCCCACATCTTGATGTTGCAACAGCTGTGCAAGCTTTTAAGATGGGGTTGCAAAAGGATTCTCAGTTTTATCAGGATCTTGTAATGAATCCCTGCAGGAATCTCGACGAAGCTCGTAACAGGGCTTTGAGATATATCCGTTTGGAAGATGACAAGAAGATGCAGGAAAGGATGAATTCTACCTCAACCTATGAATCAACTAACAGGAAATCAGAATCCTCATATAAGCCATATCGCTCCAAGCCATATGGCAGAAATGATAACAAGAAAGTGAATGCTGTTGAAGACGAGGATCCTGAAGAATATCCTGACTTATCTGAATACTGCTTTTCTGTTAATATACCTAAGTTAATGTATGCTATGCAGGGTTTAGGGGACAAAGCTAGGTGGCCTCGAAAGAACCAGCAGAAAGCTGATTGGAAGGATAAATCTAAATGGTGTGCCTTCCATGAAGACTTCGGACATATGACCGAGGATTGCATTGCTTTAAGGAAAGAGATAAGTTACCTGTTAAGCAAGGGGTATCTGAAGGACTTGCTGGGAAGAAAGAAGAATAAAGGGCAGGATCCCGAGAAGGATCCTGAATGAGCAGCATCATCCCCAGCAGATGCCAAGATAATTAACTTTATTTCAGGAGGATCCGACATTTGTGGGACTTCGTATTCGGCGGCTAAGAGACATGCAAAGGAAGCTAAGAGTGAAAGGGGAAACAAACCAGTCAGGATGACTACCCTCACAACTGATAAAGTGATCACTTTCGATAGTGATGACAGAGATACTGTTCAGGATCCTCACCATGATGCTTTGGTAATAACATTATATGTGGCTAACCATTTTGTACGCAGGATACTGGTAGACAACGGTAGTTCTGTCAATATAATTCAGCTGGAAACATTGAAGAGGATGAATGTATCTCCGATGGACATTACTTCGAAGTCCACTGTGCTCGTTGGTTTCAGTGGAGAAGCTAGAAATACTGTAGGAGAGATAAAGTTACCAGTATACATTGAAGGGGTCAACTCGATACAACGCTTCTGTGTGATGGACTCCTTATCCTGCTATAACATCATACTGGGAAGACCATGGATTCACGATATGAAGGTTGTGCCATCAACATATCACCAATGCATCAAGATCCCTACCCCTTGGGGAGTTGTCAAGGTTGAAAGTGATCAGCAGGAGGCGAAAGAATGCTACTCATCCTCAATGAAATCCTCAACCAAGCCTAATCAAGCATAGCAATTAAAGATGCGGGCCCGGGATACCTTGGAAGCTTCGGAGCAGGATGTGAAGAAAATTATCCTGGATCGGGATAATCCTGATATCTCGGTGCTCGTAGGAACCAATATCCCTCAGGATATTGAAGAGCAGTTAACTAACTTTTTGAAATGCAGGATGTCGAC
This sequence comes from Helianthus tuberosus, assembly GCA_030545235.1. Lineage (NCBI taxonomy): Eukaryota > Viridiplantae > Streptophyta > Magnoliopsida > Asterales > Asteraceae > Helianthus > Helianthus tuberosus. The sequence continues at coordinate 53,156,070 of CM060364.1, forward strand.
GTTTGCATGGAAGCATGAGGATATGACAGGTATATCCAAAGACGTTATCACTCACAAACTTGGAATTGATAGATCATTCAAGCCTGTTTAGCAAAAAAGAAGGAAATTTGCTCCTGAGCGGAATACGATTATCCAAGAGGAAGTTGAAAGACTATTGAAGTCCAGGATGATCAGAGAAGTCAAGTTCCCAAGGTGGTTGGCAAATGTGGTCGTAGTGCAGAAGAAAAATGGGAAATGGAGAGTCTGTGTAGATTACACAGACTTGAATAAGGCTTGTCCTAAAGATCCGTTCCCCCTTCCTCATATCGATGCAATGGTGGATGCTACTGCTGGGCATGAAATGTTAACGTTCATGGACGCATCCTCAGGATTTCAGCAGATTCAAATGGAGCCTTCGGATCAGGAGGATACTGCTTTCATGACACCAATAGGTATATATTGCTATACTGCTATGCCTTTCGGTTTGAAAAATGCAGGTGCGACATACCAGAGATTAGTGAACATGATGTTCAAAGATAAGCTGGGGGACACCATGGAGGTATATATTGACGATATGGTGGTGAAATCTAAAAAGGCTGAGGATCACCTCCAGGATATCAAGGGAGCATTTGATATCCTGGATCAGTATAACATGAAGCTGAATCCTGCTAAGCGCCATTTCGGAGTGGGGGCAGGAAAGTTTCTTGGATATATGGTGACGAAAAGGGGGATAGAGGCAAGCCTGGAGCAGATTAAAGCTATCCTGGATATAAAATCACCCTCGAATATGAAGGATGTTCAACGGTTAACAGGACGAGTAGCAGCATTGAACAGATTTATTTCAAGATCCTCGAAAAAATACAAGGAATTCTATGATATCCTCAAGAAGAATAAGAAGTTCGAATGGGGAGCAAAGCATGAAGCAGCCTTGCAGGATTTGAAGCGATATCTCTCAACTGCACCTCTATTGATGAAGCCAAAGAATGGTGAACCACTATCCCTATACCTCGCTGTATCAGGGAATGCTGTAAGTGCTGTTCTTATTAAGGATCATGAAGGTCAGCAGTATCCTGTTTATTATGTTAGTAAAAGTTTGTTGGATGCTGAAACTAGATATTCTCATTTAGAAAAATTGATACTGGCATTAGTTATGGCATCAACGAAGCTTAGACATTACTTTGAGACACATAGAATTCATGTTAAAATAAATTATCCTGTCAAAAATGTGCTTAGGAAACCAGAGATGTCAGGCAGGATGGCCAAGTGGTCAGTAAAGTTAAGTGCTTATGATTTAGTATATGAACCTAGAAATGCCATAAAGTCTCAGGCTTTAGCTGACTTTGTGGCTGATTTCAGTAGTGACATTCAGGATGAGGTAGACCTAGAAGTTCAACAGTTAGGAGAATCCTCAGGATCCTGGACATTATATACCGATGGTGCATCTAATGTAAGAGGAGTAGGATTGGGAATACTACTAAAATCGCCACAGGGGGACATATTACCCCAGGCTATTAGGTGTGAATTTCCTGCTACTAATAATGAGGCAGAATGTGAGGCTTTAATTGCAGGATTAGAGTTGGCTAAGAATATGAATATCAAGAATTTGCAAGTATATGTTGACTCCTTGTTAATTACTAACCATTTTAATGGATCCTATGCAGTCAAGGGTGAGAAATTAATCGAATACCTCGATATTCTCAAAAAATTAGCAGGATATTTCGATGTTTTTACACTTGAACAGGTACCAAGGGAGGATAATGCTGAAGCAGATGCCTTAGCAAATCTGGGATCATCGATCAGGATACCAGAAGGGACCCAAATATCGATATTACATATCTTGTATCCTGCAACGAATCCTCAGGGTAAAGAAGTAGCGGGTATTCAGGATCCTGGAGCAGAATATACGGAAAATGATCCTAGACCTTGGACGGCTCCAATTAGGATGAAGGTATCACGATTCACTATCATAAATAATGTTTTATACAAGAAATCTCTTGCAGGACCGTATTTGAGATGCTTGGAGGATCCTGAAGCCAAAGAAGTACTTCAGGATATACATGAAGGGGATTGTGGTAACCATACTGGGGGCATGTCATTATTCTCAAAATTATTAAGGACATGATATTATTGGCCGACAATGAGGAGAGATGCCACAGAATATGTTCGAAAATGTGATGCATGTCAAAGACATAGTAACATACTGCATCAGCCTGCTGAACCATTATATCCTATTGTTTCCCCTTGGCCATTTATGAAGTGGGGTATGGATATAGTGGGAAAGCTTCCAAAGGCTCCAGGAGGGAAGGTTTTTATGTTGGCAATGACAGATTATTTCTCCAAATGGGTTGAAGCCAAGGCATTTGTCCAAGTCAGGGATCAAGAAGTAGTATCCTTCATAAAGAGAAATATCCTGACCAGATTCGGAGTACCAGCCGAGATAATCTGTGACAATGGTTCTCAGTTTATAAGCAAGAGAACTACTGACTTTTACAAGAATTGGGGAATCAAAATGATAACATCTACTCCGGTACATCCTCAAGCGAATGGACAAGCAGAATCCTCAAACAAGATAATTGTCAATAACTTAAAGAAGAGACTTGGAGCCAAAAAAGGAAGATGGGCAGAAGAATTACCCTTTGTTTTGTGGGCTGATAGGACAACGGTAAAGAATGCAACAGGCCAAACCCCATTTTCCTTAGTATTTGGAGCAGAAGCAGTGATCCCGACAGAAATGGTGGTACCTACAGCAAGATCCAACCTCTGGGATCCTGAAAAGAATCCTAAAGTCCTATGCCAGGAGTTGGATACTATTGATGAGACAAGAGATGCAGCAAGGCTGAGGATGGCAGCATATCAACAAAGAATATCCAGATCATATAACAAGAATATTAGGACCAGAAGATTTAAGGTTGGAGATTGGGTGTTAAGAAAGGCTTTTCAGAATACTACTAATCCTGCCGATGGCAAGCTAGCTCCAAAATGGGAAGGACCATATGAAGTTGAATCAGAAGCAGGGAAAGGAGCATATAGACTCAATAATATGGAAGGGGATATGCTACCGAGATCTTGGAATGCTATACACCTTAAGCTTTATTTCAAGTGAGCTTAGAATTTAATTTCTAACTCAGGATGGTATGAATTCTATATTTTTTAAATATGTTTGGTTTAATTTATTCTTTGAAACCCAATACTAACTTAAGCATCGGAGGGGTGTTAGCCAAGCTAACACCCACCTTAGTTTAAGGATGTTTTGCAGTATATGCTTCGGGATATAGCTCCAGGATGCTCACTCAGGATACTTCAGAAGATTAGAGGATTGGCCCCCTCTCTCACGTACAAGGGATCCTGATCCCTTCACAGGTTTAAAGGTATTCACCTTTCTTTCGAGTTGGGTTTAAACACTCCGCCTGGAGCGCAAGTTATTCGGGAATAGTTCAAGGTGGCGGGACCAGTCCATGTAAAAGTGGCTGACAATTTCGTTACTGTTGGCTATATCCTGAATCCTAAAGGTATATGAGTATTGATCACCCTCTCTCACGAAAGGGTATTTTCATACTCTCTAAGGTTTAAAGGTTCTCACCTTTCTAAGTCTTGGAGTTTATACACTCCCGCCTGTAGCACACGAAAATTTGGGATTTCCCCCAGAATTCAAGGGATTTATTTCCAATACATTCTTGGGTTTTACCCCTGTAACATGAAAAATTGTCTATACAACGGGGATTGATATCCAGAAGATTTCTAAGTATTTGAAGACATTGTACACAGGGGACATTCCTACCAAGGCAATGATGTAAAGCTCAAAGAATAAGGCTCGGAACTAATGCACTAAGTGTCTCAGACAGGGGACATCTTCATCGGAAAAGTTGCAAAGGGGATTGAGGTTTGTTAATAGGGTTTTACCCTATTCCTGGTATGATCTTTCCTTTGTAAACATCGTTTAAGTTTTTGACAATACTAGGTTTGGTAAAAGATTAAACATCCTAATTAGGGTCAATTCTCGGGATATATTCTCAAAATATATTTTCAAAATACTTTTCAGGATATTTGATTAAGATATATGAAACTGGTACTAGTTTGAAACTTTAATTAAGCAAGTATCGTTATAATAGGTTATCTTTTAATTTTCTCTAAAGGTGATTGAATTAACAAAAGTTTTGGTAATATATCACTGACTATATTTTGCAAAACTAAGGTCTATAATAAGAAAGACAGAAAATGATAGCAAGAAAAATGAAAGATAAAATTACTGGAAATAACGGTACTAGCTGATAACCAAAGGCTTCATCCTGAAACCCAGGACCCATCCGCCTTCGGTTATTAAATTGTTTTAATGCAGAAAATAAAAATTGTTCATAAAACATAAAATTGCTCGAACAAAAGGAAATAAGTTTTAGGGGGCGGTGCCATCTTCATTTGCGGTAATTTCAGCAGCATCGATCTCAGGATCCACCTCAGCATCCCTCTCGGCATCATTAGCTTTTTCAGCTACTTTGGAAGATCCTTCGGCAGCTGGTGTAATAGAAATGCCGCCAAGATTCTTTAGCCTCGTTTCCCAGGCACCAACGTCCCAAGAAGGGCATTCAAAACCTAGTGTTTTGGCTTCATGGGCCATCTTCAGCCTGGCCTGGAGAAGAGAAGTGACGACGGAATTCTTAAGGCTATCCCGGTAGGTGACCATATCCCGTTCATGTTGCACATGGGCAGCTTCAAGATCGGCTTGGGCTTGAAGAGTAGCTTTGTTGAGAGCAGTCTGGTGTTCTTGAATCATAGCTTTGAACTTCTCCTCGTAATGACGAGATTTGGCGGCTGCAATCATGCCTTGATCGGAGATTGTGACTTCTGCTTCCTTTAGCTTGGATTCAAGCGTCTTGTTAAGCCTGCAGGATTCTTGATATAGATGAACCAGACGCTCAAGACCCTGCGAAAGTAAGAGGACAGGTAATTGGTAAATAGTTTTAATTCTTTCCTCTGATTCAGCGGTAGGGGGAGCTACTTCCTTGAAATTCACTGCATAAGAATAAAAAAGAAGGATATTAGTAAAAGATAAAAATCTAAAGGTACATGAGAACATTTATGACCCTACCGGTGGTTAACCACTCCACCGGAAGGCTGGCACCCTCAGCAATGGAGTCTCGTTTGACAAAGAAAAATTTGCGTTGCCATCCATCTTCATTTTTGGTGGCTTTAAGAATAAGGGGTTTGCTAGAGGTCGAGAAAAGCAAGAACCGGCTAGAGCCGTGGGATCGGAGGCGATAAGCAATAGGCAGATCCTCGATGCAGAGGTCGGGGCAGTGAAGGTTTTTGATTTGGTTAAGTACGATTAATACTCTCCAAACCATGGGCATGGTTTGAGCAAAAGAGATGCCGGTGGTTCGGAAGAATTGCATCATGAATTCGGGAAAGGGGTATCGAAGACCCAGTGAAAAAGGGTATGCTGGAAAGCAGACCCAATCTGTGGAAGAAACATCCGATCGAATTGACCGATCGAACGATCTAAAGACTGTGTTATTAGGGAAGGCACCGGAAGCTCTCAAAGCCGCGATGTCTGCGTTGTCGAAAGCGCAGACCTCCTTTTCAGGATTTTTGAGGAGATTCTGCTGAGTGAAGGTCTCGGCAGCCATTACGAATAAGGCAAGAAAAATTGACAGAAAGTGAATGAGAAATGGGGAATTACCTGGAGACTCTGTTGGAGATATCTGCTTTTCAAACAAGAAGAGAGAAGATATAGGGGCATTGTGGATCTCCATTGAGCTAAAAGCGCGTTGGAGGTTATGATGTGATCTTGACCGTCGCTTCGTTTTAAATGCCTTGAATTACGGGATAAAACTTTTAAAATATATCCGTTGGATTGGTATACCAACCGATATATTTGGGGACAATTGTTATGGCTCATTTTCTAAGCATACATATCTTGATCTATATCATGCTTTTAATTGTTTATATGTGATCAGGATACTGGACGGGGATATTGCTAACATCCTGGGTGATATCCTGAGGTATATCGAATTAATCACGTGCAGGTTAAAGACTGCGACTTGCCAACGGTCAAATGGACTCCATCTCCACAAGACTTGGGCGTATTTATTAAAGGAGAGACGTTGAACCCGAAAGACCAGGTCTACAACGTTCGACTAAGGAATATTTGTTGGATCCCGGTTATGTAGGATAGTTAGTTACATTTGTTTTACTATAAATAGATGGGGGCGGATCAGATTAAGGCACAACGCAACTTTCACACACTCTCAAACACTTCTGCTTTTTAGCTTTCAACAATCACTACACACAAACACTTGTAATCGAATTACATTGTAACACCTAGTTGATCCGCACCACATCCTGCACTGTATCCTGATATTTGAAGCAATAGAAGAACAAGGCAGCTGCGATTGTCAGCTCCCGAGGTTTTATGCCGGCGATCTAGATTGATCAAGGGCTTTCCTCGTACATCACGTGTCAACCTTTACATTTTTGCTCATTGTTTGATTGTAGATACAGCTCGATATCCTGAGCCGTATCCTGAAACTGTTTTCATAACTAATTTGGTTAACACATTTTTCACACATAATATTAGCACACTACCTCACTTAACTAATTTGATCACTAAATTGCTTCGGTAATTTTTGACCAAAACACTGACGGTGATGACCAAGGGCTTCGTCCTGAAACTTAGGATCCCTCCACTTTTGGTCATCATATTGTTCAAGTGCAGAAAAGTAAAATGCAGGAAAAGTAAATTGTTTTGAGTTACAAGCCAACGATCAAATTTAAAAAAAAAAATGGGCTCCGGCCTTGGCACATACATCCATCATCGCCCACCTGAATGCCCTTACACAGCGGCATCTTCTCCAACCTTCTCTGCCTTCTCAGCCTCAGCATCCTGAGCAGCATCCTCACCAGCATCCGTCCCAGCATCCGCTCCAGCATCTTTCTTGTCTACAGCCTTGTCTGCCACCTCTGCCGACTTAGAGGATTCACCAGCTTCAGCAGGAAGGGGCACAGCCTTGCCTCCAAGCTCCTTCAGCTTTGCCACCCAGGATTCGACCGGCCAGGATGGGCACTCAAGACCTGTCTTCTTGGCCGCATAGGCCATCTTAATACGAGCTTGTAGCAGGGAGACGATGGCAGAAGCTTTGATTCCTTCCCGGAAAGCAACCATGGCATGTTCATGTTCCATTTGGACAGTGGCCAGCTTGATCTCAGCATCCTGGGTCACTTTCTTCAGCTTGTCCTCATAGTGCCGAGTCTTCGCTTCAGCAATGGCACCTTGGTCGGCAACAGTAGTTTCAAGCTATTTAATCCTGGCTTCATAGAGTGCAGCAGTACCACAGGCATCGTTGTAAAGGTGGAGCAGATGCTGGAGGCCCTGTAAGTCAAAATTCAGGAATAAATCAATATTCGCTAACCTGGATATCCTGTCAGGATATTCTATCGGGATATATGTGCAGGATATGGGGTCAGGATATTACCTTATTAAGGAAGGATGTCATCGGTTCCAAGGAATCAGTGAAGCTGAGCTCATCATAAGAGAATCCTTCGGAGGCTGGAGCACTAACTTCGGAGTTCTTCCTCTTCTTTGCGGTGGAAGCACGAGTCCTCGGATTAGCTTTAGGAGCCGGGAGCGGCTTGGAGCTGGTGGCAGCAGGGGTCTCTTTCTTGACCATGACTGGAGTAGGGTAACTGTCAAGCTCATCGAGATCAAGGAGGATTGGGACTTTGCTGGAGTCTGCATACAGGGAGTAGAATTTTTTCCTAAATATGCCAAATAAAAACATGTATGCAGGATATTGTGCATGATTCTTACCAGACATGTTTGCACTGGAAAGAGGGCTTGGAGATGGTGGAGACGGGTTAAAACTTCTTTCAGCCTCTGGAAAGAGTCTGATAGCGTCGATCCTCTTCTGTGAATCAGCAAGGGGAGGTGCAAGCTTCCTAAAATTAGCTGTATACAAAACAATAAACAGAAAGTTGATCAGTTCAGGATATGGAACAGGATGAGAGGCAGGATTACCCTTAAACCCTAAATCCTACCCTTTCTCAACCACTTCACCGGATATTCCGTTCCACCAGGGATTGAGTCTCTTTTTACAAAAAAGAACTTGGATTGCCATTTCTCCTCGTTCCTGGTGGCACGAAGTATCAACGGCTCGCCGGAGGTGGAGTAAAACAAAAATCTACAGGATCCATGGCATCTAAGCCGGTATGCTAGGGGGAGGTCATGAACAGAAAGGTCAAGGATGTGATTCTTCTTGATCTGGTCAAGAACGGACAAGACTCACCAAAGCATCGGCATTGTTTGGCTAAAAGAGATTTTTGTAATGCTGAAAAACTCGGTAATAAAGTCTGGGAAGGGGAACCATAACCCTAAGGTGAAAGGAAAGGCACTAAAGCACAACCATTCGTCGGAAACCATGTCTGACCGGATTTCCCGGTCAAACGGCCGGAATACCGTCCCTTCCGGAAAGATACCGGAGGATTTGAGGGCCGACAAATGGGCGCTATCAAAGGTACATATTTCTTTCTCCAGATCCTGGAGAAGATTCTGTTGTATGAATGTGGGGGCGGAGTCGCTGGAACTTGATCTTGTTTGCCTTGTCATATTCTCACCGGAATGCTGAAAAGAATGAGAGAATAAGATGAAAAAGAGAGAGAAGTTTTTACCTTTTTTCTCTTCGGTAAAGAATAAATGGGATAAGGATGAGAAGTTATTGGGTGGTGATGAGTAAATGTAGGCTGAGCAGTTGCAAACAGTCACATCATGGGTCTAATCTCTTAAATTGCCTCGTTCTTCGTAAAAAAAAATATGACCGTTAGTGCCAGGATACTAAACGGTAACATTTTTTGGGGACAATTGTTATGGGTGAAATTCTGAGCTTATAGCCTGGGAAATATCTTGACTTATATCTTGGTTGTATGATATCTGTTCATGTCCGGGATGCTCATTCAGGATATTGGTAACATCCTGAATGGTATCCTCAGGATTACTAACGGGTTGTGTGCAGGAGTACGCGTCCAGGTGCCCAACGTTCACGAAGACCCTTTCTCCGGGAGACTCGGTCCAAGTCGTTCAAATGAAGACGTTGAAGCCGCATAACTCGGTCTACAACGTTAACAATGGAATATTCGGGAGCATCCCATATTTATAGGAATTTTAGTTTGTATTTCGTTACTATAAATAGGTGGGTATATCAAATCAAATAGGACATCACAATCACACTCACTACACTTTTACACTCGTTCTCTCGCAATTTTCACTTTCACAAAAAAAACATTGTAACACTTAGCGATCTGGTCAATATCCTGCACTGTATCCTGACTTTTGAAGTAATAAGAAGAACTAGGCAGCTGCGATTGATAGCTCCCGAGGTTTTATGTCGGCGATCTAGATTGATCAAGGGCTTTCCTCGTACATCTCGTGTCATTTCCTTTACTTTTTTCTCATAGTTTGATCGTAGATACAACTCAATATCCTAAGCCGTATCCTGAAAACTGTTTTTACAAACAACTTAACCAGCATATTTTCAACGCACTTTTTAGCACACTACCTCACTTAACTAATTTGATCACTTAATTGCTTCGGTAATTTTTGACCAAAACACCGAAGCATCGTGATGTTTAATAATACTTTCAAGAATGCCTAATATGGATTAGATGAGGCTTCGATGCTATTAAATGATGAGATGCGCAAGTTTGCGCAATAGAGGGACCTAAAGCGTCAACTTTTGAATCTACGCCTTTCGGTGACCATTTAATCGAACGAGAGTGTAGTAATATTTAATTATATGCTTGGAAATGCCCATTATGGGCCATGGAAGGCTTGAATATCATTAAACAACGTTTCGCGCTACTTTGCGTAATTAAAGGACTAATTGCGTCAAACTGCGAAAGTATGCCGATTCGTATGGTAACGGACCTTCCGGAATATGACCATGAGTTAATCATACCCTAATTATCCTTTATATAGCTTAGATTTAGGCTTAGAGGTGTTTGGTGTGCAAAAATAAACTTTTACGTCATGCAGGGACTAAAAGTGTCAAAAAGGGCACAAGTTTGCATTTTCGCGCATATCTTGCAATCTGAATATATCCGGACACCCAAAAATTTATTTGAGCACTAAAATATTTTATTTTAGTGTTTGGCGTGATAAAATTCCATTCGTCGCGTAATTTGGATCGTTTTTCGCGTCCGTCCGTGTTTCGTTGTAATTAGCTGAACAACGTGACCGTATGACCCAACGAACCGACATCCGGCATATTTTTGAGCATGTTTCATGTTCCCTATGTTGAGGCATCATTGTAGAGCCTTAAAAATGGTTTAACGGGCCTTAGATGTGTCGGAAATGACATTTGGAAGTGCAGGGACCAAATATGCCAACTTTTGAAAGTTCTGGTGAGCTGGCCTGGTCCTTACGGACCGTATGGCTGGACCCTTGCGATCCGTAAGCCATGCCCAGTTTCAAAAATCAGAAAAAACAGCCTTGGTTTTGCCTTTTGTCTCACATATTCAATCCTATGGATCATTTGATGGTTTCTAAAACTGGGATACACCTGTTATAATCTTGTTATCCCTCTATAACACTTGTCATCATCCCATGATCCTCCAAAACCTATAAATATAAGGTGGGTTTCATTGTTCAAGCTCACCATTTCATTCTCATCTTGCTACCTTCTCAATTCTGGAGGATCCTGAGCATTTGGAACTTCCTTGAAGTTCTTTTCAGTACTAAGGACCATTTGTAAGGTGCTGTTTGTTTTTTCTGCAGGAAAACCTCTTCTGCTGCAGGCCACATCTGCAGACATCTGCAGGAGAAGAGGTGGACCAAATGTCTGCAGTCTGCAAGGAGAAGAGGGTTTGTTTTTTTTATATAAAACCTCTTCACCATTTTAAAACACACACACAACACACTGATCTCTCTCTACTCTCTCTCTACAATCTGCACCACCGCCATCATCATCACCGCCACCACTTCACCACCGCCACCACTTCACCACCGTCATCATCACCACCGCCATCATCACCACCACTTCACCACCGCCATCATCATCACCGCCACACACTGATCTCTCTCTACTCTCTCTCTACTCTCTCTCTAACAGATCGATGATGATGATGATGTAACAGATCGATGACGATTTGGGGGTTTTGTTTCTGATCGATTTGGGGTGTTTTGTTTGCCATCGATTTAGGGTTTCGGAGGTGGAGGTCGATGGGTGTCGGCGGAGGTGGGGGTTTTGGAGGTGGAGGTGGTGTCGATGGTGATGATGATGATGATGATGGTGGCGGAGCAGGTGGGGGTTTCGGAGGTGGAGGTGGTGTCGATGGTGATGATGATGATGATGGTGGCGGAGCAGGTGGGGGTTTCGGAGGTGGAGGTGGTGTCGATGGTGATGATGATGATGATGGTGGTGGCGGAGCAGAGGTGGGGGTTTCGGAGCAGGGGTGGAGGTGGAGGTGGTGCCAAGAAGAGGTAAAAAGCTTTGGTTTATATCTTCCTCAGGAAGAGGCTGGGGAGAGGTAAAAAGCACCTCTAAAAAAAAAAAAAACACTCTTCTGAGGCTAAACCTCTTCCCGCGTCTGCACGGTGCAGACAGAAGAGGCCAGGAAGCTCTTCTTAAAAAAAACAAACACCACCTAAGTGTCCTTAACCTCCTAAATTCAGTTTTGATTAGTTTAATGGCCAAAAGTCAAACTTATCATAGTTAAGGTTTGACTTAGTAATTAAACACTAATGATCCAGTCATTAGTCAAATTAAGAGTAGTTATAAGTTGGTAATTGTGTAGGCAATAAACCCCTAAGAGGGAACCTACTGATTATCACCCTAACTTGGTCAAAAGTCGGGTCAAACATAATTATAAAAAGTCAACAGAAGACTATTTTTCAAATAAATTCATAATTAACCAAGTAGAAGCCATGGAACCTGTTTTAACACTTATATAACTTGGTAATTAATGTAAGAACATGTTTAAGCATGTTCAACCCGACAATTTCAAGTTTAGGATCGGTTCGGAACCGAAAGTCGCAAAAGTTGACTTTTGCTTTGACTTTCAGTTCTGACCCGAATTAGCTTAGTTTGATTATGTCTTAGGGTTCCTTTGTGACCATGTTATATGTTAGTATAACTCTCTGAGGTTATGCAACTTGGATCCTTAGTTATCCTATTCATTTACATGTTCCCGTTATATGCTTAAATGTTGACCATTATGCTCATTTAACCTTAAAACGATATTTTTGAAAATATAAAAGAATAGAAACCTTTATTACTGAATTATAAACTTGTCCCTAAAATTTGACATCAGTTTGTGGTCTAGATTAGGAGTTATGCTCATTAGCGTAAATGAAAAGCTTTTTATTAAGTAAACGGCATAATTAGCGTATAGCCTATCTAAACCCAATTTTTGATACCAAAATTTTTACCTACTGATATAAAATAATATTTTGGGATTTTTAAAGATTTTTATTTATTTTTAGGCTGAGCATAACATAGGGTTCTAAGCTTGATTCGGTTATTGTTGGTTTTGCCCTTTTGACTATAAAATGAGTTTTACAAATCCTTTTGACCCCAAACCTTTTTCTACTGATCCAATATGATAAATAAATTATTTTGAGCCTTCTTTAATAATAAAAACATCAGCTTTCCTTTGAAAACCCGGAAATGGCTCCAAATCGCCTTTTAAGCGTTTTTAACGCATAGTATGTATTAAAACTATTTTAAATATATAAGGTTTGGTGCCTACTGATATATTCAGTAAATTTTTATACTTTAACAGTAAGCAAAAGTTTTAAACTTATATTTCCAGTTTTGACCTTTTAGGCTTATGTGAAATTACCAAAATGCCCCTACGGTGCATAGTATGGTTATAATTAATAAATTTCGCATATATATGATACCCTACTGTTATAAATTATTAAATTAAGTATTTTTACTGATTATATCAGACCTGTAACTCAGGTTAATATTTAAACTCTTTTATAACCCTTAAAATGACCAAAATGCCCTTACGGGGCATAGTTTGAGTTTAAAATCATTTCGGGCATAACGAAAGATATCTTACTGATGTCACAACATATTTAAGGCATATTAACTTAGGAAACATGTATATGACTCTTATGGTTACCCGTTACGCATATTTCGCGTTCGGCTCGGTTTATGTAACTAGTTTGCATAAATTGACCAAAACGGGTCAAACCTTATCATTGTTGCCTCAAAATCCAGAATGTGATTAGTTTACCCATATTATACAAGTCTTCAAACTTGTCGGGTCAAAATCACATTCTAACCCGGTCTGCGCTTAATCTTGCGTTTTGAACCGTAAACCTTTCCTTAAAACTAACCGGTCTAAGTTTCAACTTAAATAAGACCCGTTAGGAATTTAATAGGTTAATAAAACCTTTGTTCTAGATTAAGATCCCCAGTAGAAGTACTTGTGCTTGCTGATTAGAATATACGGCTGAGTATAAATTGCATTGCTAGCTCAGGTAAATACTTTTAACTTATTTTCCCTTATACGGGCTTGGGATACGGTATTATAAAAATACCGCTTGGTCGGGTGTAGAAACCTTTTAATCGGAGATGATTAAATTGCATAATCTCGTTTTAATCTGTATTGATTGATAACAAATAACATTAGGGGTTAATGACCGTGTCCTGGATATCCTTGGCTTATTTAAAAAGTGAATGGCCACAACTTAAGCACAAGGTGTATGCATAACACCTCCTGTTGCGTATGTAAAAGATATACTCACTCGTAAGGGTGTCTTCTTGTGAGATTATATTTGTGGTGTGTCGATTAATCTTGACCGGCTTGTATTATCACCGGCCCTAAATGTTGGACAAACATGTAAATCGGATACAAGATTTTTATTAATAAAATTGTCCCAAGTTATAAAAGAATTTTCGTGCCTTGTGCATTCAAATCAATTTTCTTAAACATTTTCAAAATGAGTCAGTTAATTGTATTTACCAGTGTAAACTGACGTATTTTCCAAAAAGGTTAAGTGGCAGGTATTGTACGTTATTGGCTGGGAGCTCAGGGCGTCAATAGGGAATCTTGCAAGTTCTAGATGCCTAAAGTCTGTTGAACAGTTTTCTTTTAATTGATCCGCCTGTGGATCCTTTACATACCGTTTGTAATACTTTGATATTTTCATTCGGTTATAATATAATTATCTTTTGCTTCCGCTGTGCATTTAAATTGTGTTGTTTGACTATTATGATATCAACTACGTCAAGATACTCCCCACCGGTAATACGTGAAAACATCGGGGTGTGACAATTGTATGCATTGGGCGTGGCATAACTGCCCGACTGCGTGGCGAGGCCAATACACGCGAGGTGATCGCAGCCATCCAACCTTAATACTTAAGGCCGTGGCGTCACAAGATTTGTGGATCTGGCATTCTTTCTTTGGTCTCCCTGGTTCACTCAACGACCTCAACGTGCAACAGGATTTAAACTCGTTCGCGCTAACCAACGACTACACGCATGCAAACCTTCAACAGGATTTGGTAGAACATATATGGAACAACGCAAACGACGGGTACGGTGACGAAGACGAGTAGTGTAATTTATATAAATTTTTAAATGTTGTCTTTTTTATAAATTTTAGGTTATGTAATTTTTATTTATGTTATGTAATGGATTTTATTATCTTCTTTTATGTCTTATTTTATTTAAATTTTGAATTGTTTTTATAAAGTTAAACAAATAAAAAAGTTAAACAATAAAAATTAAACATTAAACAATAAAAGTTAAACAAATAAATAAATTAAACAATAAAAAATTATGTGAGGTAGTCCCGTCCTCCACCTCCCTAAAAAATGGAGGAGGCCCATCCACTATAAGATGGTGATGTGGCGCATACATGGTGGCCCATCCTCATGGGGACGAGTCTCCCCATACCCACTAGTCTAAACTTTCTTCTCATACTTTGCTATTGGGCTAGTTACACAACATTCGATCAATCATTTTGCACTTTGATGTTAGGCAGGCTAGCTATAAATTTAAAAAAAAAAAACCGAACTTTCCACACTTCATGGGAGTCAATTAAACTTGGGGAAAAAGTTAATATAATCAATATAAAGACTAAAAGTGTATTTCCAACTGTTACAACTTACAATCAAGAAAAAGTAGAGAAAAACAAACCAAATAAATACTTCTTCTTCTTCTTCTTCTTCTTCTTCTTCATCTTTTTCATAGAATCTGGTCTCCCAAAAGTCACACTCTCCACCCCCCATAATCTCACTCTGCACCAACACCCACACAACAACACACACTCTTCCATCAATCTCACCCCTTTTTCCCCTTCAACCCAAACCCTAATCCCCAATCCCCAAACCCTAATCCCAATTATTCAGATCTCAATCAAATCAATCCATTCATTCATGGCTTCTCACACAAACCAAAACCAGCAACCAGCCGGACCACCATTCGATCCTCCACGTTTCTTCGCCCCATCATCTTCCCCACCACCAAACCCCAACACCCTTTACCCTCCACCGTCTTCCGCCGCCTCATACCCACCACCCACCGTCACCGGCACCGTCACCACTGGCGGCACATACTCCTACACCCCTCAATCCCCAATCTACCACCCCCAATTCCACATCCCATCACCCCAGTTTCATCCCCCTCTTCAACCCCCAAACCCTAACCCTAACCCTAATCACGGTGCTCGATTGATGGCCCTATTGAGTGCCCCACCGGCTGCAGAATCATCAGCACCTGTGGCTCAATCTACTAGCCCTATGGTTACATTGAATTCTGGGTCTGGGCCATTGAGGATGCCCAGTAGTAAGCTTCCAAAGGGGAGACATTTGAGTGGTGAGAGTATGGTGTATGATATAGATGTGAGGTTGCCTGGTGAGGTGCAGCCTCAGCTTGAGGTTACGCCGATTACCAAGTACGGGTCAGATCCCGAGCTTGTTTTGGGTAGGCAGATTGCGGTTAATAAGAGTTACGTGTGTTATGGGTTGAAAATTGGGGCGATTCGGGTTCTTAATATTAATACGGCTTTGAGATCATTGTTTAAAGGTCTAGCTCAGGTATGTTGGTTTTGTTTGAGGAGTTTGTAGGGTGGGTGTGGATTAAAGGTTTGATCTTGTTGTTTCTTGATCTGTTTTTGTTTAGTAATGGATCATGATAAGTTGTGATTTATGAAGCTAGGGGATATGCAAATTGATTATAGATTTCGTAGAAACCTTTATGGTTTGTGAGTATTAATAGGGACTGGATCGAGTTACTGGTTTTGTTGCTTTGTATTCATTTCTACTTTGCACTCGTAAGTGGCATCGGATTACTAGTTATTGGAGATTGATTGATTTTCTTTTTTGTCATTGGTAAAGTGTAAAAAGAATGGCAACAACATTTCTGAGCATGCACATGTTTCTGAATACTTATTCATTTTGATGATTCGAGATTTAGCTGTTTCTTTACTACTTATAATTATTACAAGTCATATGAAATTTGTCTTTTTCTTGCAAGTAATTATGGGTTGACTGTTAACATACTACTGAGGGCGGGTTTTTGGACGTCCTTTTTGAAAGCGATAATGTGGTATTGACCACTCATAGTTAGATAAGCATTAACCAGCTGCTATGATAAACCGTGGTGCTAAAGAGTTTTTGGATATGCTTCTGCTGCTTGAAGCTGTAATAAGCATTTTTGATATTGTTGAGTGTTTAACAAGTTCTGATTAGTTAAGGAAGTAGTAGATGAATAAACGAATTAAGAAGTAGCAAATGGTTTAGATAATCTCTAGACAGTTAAAACAATCTTAAGCCAAGTAGGATACAGGAACACCAAATGCAAGTTGTTTGTTTTGATGGTTCAGAAGAGTCTGCCGAGTTTATTAACTTAAACACTTGTCTTTTTCAGAGGGTTACAGATATGGTTTTCTTTGCCGATGATGTTCACCTTTTAGCTAGGTAAGAACTTGCTTGTATTTCGTCATTTTTTGTTTTATTTACGGGTTATAATAAAATTATCATATGCAGTGCAAGCATGGCTGGACGAGTTTATGTGTGGAAAATTACGGAAACCACGGATGAGGATGATAAACCGCAAATCACAGGGAATATAGTTATTGCAATTCAGGTTGTAGGAGAAGGGGAACCTGTTCATCCTCGTGTTTGTTGGCACTGTCATAAACAAGTAATAATTTGTTATAAACTTCTAATAATAATTTTGAATTTCCATTTTTTTTCGATATTATATGAATATCTGTTGGGTTTTTATGCGTTGCAGGAAGTTCTTGTTGTTGGAATTGGAAAACGTGTCTTGAGAATTGATACTACAAAGGTTGGGAGAGGTGAAGTCTATTCTGCAGAGGAACCTCTTATATGTTCGGTTGATAAATTGATTAACGGAGTTCAGCTTGTTGGTAGTCATGACGGTGAAGTAACAGATCTATCAATGTGCCAATGGATGACTACTCGTTTGGTTTCTGCTTCAGTAGATGGAACGGTTAGTTAATATCTTAACGCTAATTAATAATCTACATGATTTTGGCTGACCGTTTTGCTCGTTCAACTGCTAAATAACAATGATATTAATTATCTTTTCACAGATAAAGATCTGGGAAGATCGAAAGTCTTCACCAATTGCTGTATTGAGGCCACATGACGGTCTGCCAGTCAACTCTGCAACATTTTTAACGGGCCCACATCGCCCAGATCACATCATACTTATCACTGGGGTATGTGCTAAACCGCTAATCATTTTCATATCATTTTTTTCTATTATGTTTATTTGTATTAATTTAATTAAAAATATTTACAGGGTCCATTGAACCATGAAGTGAAAATATGGGCCTCAGAGGGTGAAGAAGGATGGTTACTTCCTAGCGATGCTGATTCATGGCACTGTTTACAAACGTTGGAGTTAAAGAGCTCTTCTGAATCTCGACTTGAAGATGCATTCTTCAATCAAGTTGTTGCATTATCTCAAACGGGCCTTTTGTTACTAGCAAATGCAAAGAAAAATGCTATTTATGTTGTTCATTTGGAATACGGGCCCAACCCAGAATCAACTCGCATGGATTACATTGCGGAATTTACGGTTACCATGCCCATTCTGAGTTTTACAGGCACTAGTGATTTATTACAGAACGGTGAACAGATTGTTCAGGTTTATTGTGTCCAAACACAGGCGATTCAACAATATGCTTTAGACATGTCTCAATGCTTACCACCTCCAATTGACAACAACTCTTATGAGAGACAAGATTCAACCGTTAATGTTTCGGAACCTTCTAGAAGTAAGACAGAAACATCTTTGGAGGTCTCGGTACCTACATCTGATGGTGCTTCCCTTCCAAGGCAGCTCTCGAGCTCTCCTTTGACAGAAGCTTCTATTGAACCGCCTCCAGTAGCATCAAGTCCTACTTTGACCCGTGAACTTTCTGATTTGAAAAGTCCAGCTGGCGGTCATGGCTCTGATGAGATGAAAACCATTGAATATTCAGTTGATAGACATGTTGACGCCATGGTGGCGACTGATTCCGTAACTGATGAAACCAAGTTTAAGCATCCGACTCATTTGGTGACACCTGCTGAATTGATGGCCACATCATCATCTGAAATAAGTCACGTTACTGAGCAGAAAGATGACATTGATTATAATGTATTGGATGTGGTTTCAGTTTCTGATCCACAGAATGTTGAGCTGGAGGTCAAGGTTGTTGGTGAAACAGGAAAAAGTCAAACTATTGAACCCGTTTCGGTTTCTCAAGGAGAGATTCATGGTTTTGCTTCACAGGCATCAGATTTCGGCCGAGCTGTGTCTGTGGAAACCTATATTGTTAACGAGTCGAAGCAAATTGACGGGTCAGGTGGTCAAAATGAAAGTCAAGATTTGAAAACTGATGCATCTGAGACTCTTGTATCCAAAACAGTTGACTCCACGGGCCCCGTGTCATCAACCAAAGGGAAAAAACAGAAAGGAAAAAGTGGTCAACAGGCAAACCTGTCTTCTAGTGCTTTTAATTCAACGGATTCTTCTATTGAACCGGGAATCAGTTCAAGTGTTCCCTCTGTTGAATTGATACTTTCACAACTTCATTCTATGCAAGAAATCATTACTCAGGTAAAATATCAGTTGATATTAACATATCAACGTGTAAAATTGTAAACTGATTAAATCTTTACTTGCAGGTCTTAGCGAATCAAAAGGAGATTCAAAAGCAGATTCCGGGAATGGTGGCAGTACCAGTTACAAAAGAAGGCCGGAGAATTGAGGCAGCGATAGGAAAAAGCATGGAGAAAACGTACAAAAGTAATTCTGATGCTCTTTGGGCCCGCACTCAAGAAGAATTTACAAAACAAGAGAAGTCAAACCGAGATCGAAGTCAACAAGTTTTGGGTTTGGTTACAAATGGCTACAAGGATTTGCTTGCTGCTTTGGAGAAAATGTTGAAGAAAGAAACATCTGCACTTGTGCCGGCTATTGTGCGCTCGCTTTCTCCGGTTATTGAAAAAACAGTGTCTACAGCAATCACAGAGGCTTTCCAGGTTACAGATTTTTAACATTATAGTTTTTTAAACCAGAATTTACGTAATTAAAGTCTGATTAAGTTTATATGCAGAGAGGGGTGGCTGATAAGTCTGTAAACCAATTGGAGAAATCAATAAACTCTAAGCTTGAAGCTAGCGTTGCTAGGCAAATTCAAACCCAGTTTCAAACTTCTGGCAAACAAGCACTGCAGGTAAATACGCTTGTTCGTTTATAGTTCGAATTCGTTTTGACCCGTTTGCAGAGCCGACCAGCTTTATTTGCTATGCTTATCATTAATTAACACTAATTTGCATACTATGATAATCTTTACCTACAGGAAGCACTTAAGTCGAGTATAGAAGCATCTGTTATTCCTGCTTTTGAGATGTCTTGCAAGGCCATGTTTGATCAAGTTGATGCTACATTTCAAAAGGGAATGGTCGAACATACAAGTACAGCTCAGCAGCAAATCGAGGCCGCTCATTCTCCTTTAGCCATGACTTTGAGGGTAAGAAAATCAACCATAATCGGTTTATGTCAGCTAGACCCGTTGTCTTATTGTTTTGCTAACTTGTGTTTGTTTTTTTTTAGGATGCCATTAATTCAGCTTCATCCGTTACTCAAACCTTGAGTGGTGAAATAGCCGAAGGTCAAAGGAAGTTGGTAGCTCTTGCACTTGCAGGGACAAATCCAGAATCAGTCAACCCATTGATGACTCAAATAAGCAATGGACCAATTGGCAGTTTCCATGAGAAGGTCAGTTTATGATATAGTTTTATATTGATGTATATATACACACACACACACATCATATTCTGCATCTATAACTATGTTCTTCAATAGATCGAACCACCAGTGGATCCAACGAAAGAGCTTTCTAGACTTGTATACGAGCACAAATACGAAGAAGCTTTTACTGCTGCCCTTCAAAGAAGCGATGTCAGGATCGTGTCTTGGTTATGCTCTCAGGTATTTTATTTAATCTTTTACATATCTGCAAATTGTTTGATTTGTACGACTTTTCTCATGTTTTAGTTTTGAATTTGGTCAAACAGGTTGACTTACAGGGGCTATTAGCAAGAAATCCTTTGCCTCTGAGTCAAGGAGTACTGTTATCTCTGCTGCAGCAGTTGGCTTGTGACATTGGCAATGATACGTCCAAGAAACTCGCGTGGATGATGGACGTGGTGGTGGCGATCAAGCCATCGGATGGGATGATAGCGATGCATGTACGGCCCATATTTGATCAAGTTTATTCTATTCTAAATCATCAAACAAGTGTTCCGACAACTTCGGTATCTGAGCTGTCAAGCATACGGGTCGTTATGAAACTCATCAACTCCACACTCAGGACCCTGTAATTAATTGATAATAGATATATTTACAGAGGACTGTGTGTACAAAGTTTTGGGAGTTTTTTTAACGGTAATGACTGTTTGCACTTGGAGTTGTTTAGATCAGTTTTAGGGGATTTTGTTTTGTTATTATATTATGGATGGTTTAGGTCTTATATTGATTTAAAAATTGTACATTTGTTCTTTACTTGTTTGTTAGTTTCTTTAGATGTCTGTATTTTTTGCTGCCTTCTTGGTGTTTTATTCAATCCAACTTTCCGAGATATTTTTTTTGTTTTTGACATGTTGGGAAAAGATGAAATAGGAAGATTAATTTCGCTAGGAAGAATAGGAAGCAATAAGAGGATGACATGTGTCAACATTTAAAATAAAGATAAAGGGTATTTTAGTCAATCCAACCCTTTCTTCTTCCTTTTTCAAAACCCAGTAACTTCAAAACCTATCATTTTCAAAACCCACAATCTTCAACCATTTCTTCACTTTCTATCTCAATAATCACTACACTATAGTGCGATTTTCTTCATCAATCAATGATTCAAACCCCCGATCAACGTGTTTTTCAGTTTTTTTTTTGAAGAAAACCCAGTTTAATTTCATACAAAATCTCGTTTTTTCCGGTGATTTTGAAGATAATCACTCGATTTGTTCGATTCAATCGCTGATAAGTGTTTCTATCATTTCAAATTTCGTCAATTGATGAAGAAACCGGCTTCGATCCATGTAAGAAATTCTTTAATTTCATTTTCACGATCTGGGTTTTTATTTAGTCATTGTGTTTTACGATCTTGGCGGGGGTCCGGGGGCGGCAGCCCCCGGTAGCAGGGTCCCAGGGGCGGCAGCCCCTGCCGGGTCCAAGGGGCAGAGCCCCTGGCTGGGGTTGAGCTGTACTAAAAACGCATCAGAAAAATTAATTTTCCAGAAATTGGCTCATTTCGAAGACAGTAATTCGTAGACAATTCAGACAGTTCACAGACAATTCACAAACAGTTCAGAAACAGTTTTATGTGTCCATTGCGTTTTAGAAATAAGAGAGTTTTATGTGTTTTCTGGCTATTGCGTTTTAGAAAAAACACATTTTTAAGTATCTTTAGTCATTGCGTTTTAGGTAAAACACATTTTTGAAGTGTTTTTAGTCATTGCGTTTTAGGTAAAACACATTTTTAGGTGTTTTCAGTCCATTGCGTTTTACAGAGAACACTTTCTTTTGTTTTTTTAGGTCATTGCGTTTTAGAAATGAGACATTTTTAAGTGTTTTCTGGCCATTGCGTTTTACAAATAAGACATTTCTTTGTGTTTTTGTGCATTGCGTTTTAGGTAAAACACTTTTTTATGTGTTTTCAGTCTATTGCGTTTTAGAAATAAGACATTTCTTTGTGTTTTCTGGCCATTGCATTTTACAAATAAGTCATTTCTTTGTGTTTTTGGTGCATTGTGTTTTAGAAAAATGTCATTTTTTTGGTTTTTTTTTTCATTGCGTTTTACGTAACTGGTGGTTTTTCTATTGCGTTTTACACAACTGGGTTTAATTTTTTTTTTAAATATAGCAATAGTATACTCGTTTTAAAGATAAAAAAACGCTCGTTTTTTTGTGCAATTTTTATAAAAAAATAATGTCGTATGAAAGAGTTATTAACGTTTAAAAAATGGGGGGGGGGGGGGGGAAATTGGAGGAGAGAGAAACTATTGGCTTGGATTGACTAGAATGCCCTTGAACAAACTCACGCGCCTCTTTTCTTCTTTTCAATTTCCCTGATTTAATCTTAGCCCTTGATTAACTAAATGGATGGTCAAGATCACTTCCTAGCCTTCCTAGCCAAATTAACTTCCTATTGTATCTCCACCCTTGACATGTTGGTCTCTTTTAAACAAAAACATTCAAAAAAATTTATGTTATAAACTTCAGTTTAGTCTATGTAAAATATCTCATTCTTCATCCATCATTGTCATGTTGTCACCTTCTTTATCATTCATGTTCACAACTCTCATGTTAAGTCTATTATATTCACCATTTGTTTAATTTTTTTAATACAAATACAGATATCTGCACACCTCTCATGTAATGCTAAGTCTATTATTCACCATTTATTATAATCTTTTAATACAAAATACCAATAAAAAGGTGTCATGTTACATACTAAACGTGTTAAGTTGAGTGATGAGCAGAATGGCCATCATCTTCGTATTGCAAGCTTATGAAATGAGAGGAAGGCCGGGCACTATTCCCTGCAATCTCGTGTGGCCGCGTCATCACATCACACTCACATCGCATTCCTCTACGTATGAGCATTTGGTATTGCCGTATTGTACCAATATTGAATTGAAACCGTACCGAGCTATTTAGTACCAATTTGGTACCCACTTTTTGTGCTTTTCAATATCAATACTTTCGGTTCAGTATGATATTTTTGGATTCGAATACCAACACCATACCATACAAACCACCTTTGGTACCAGTACCAATACCCACATTTACTTTTGCAATTTTCAAGATTGATACTTTCAATTCGATATCAATACGGTCCCAAGCTCATCCGTACTCCTCTCCTTTCGGTAACAAATTTTAACAAGAGATACAGATTATATCAGTGACTGTTTTTTTATTAGTCACAGAGATTAACATTATTTGATAACAATTTTTTTTAATTGGTTAGCATTATTTGATAATTATTAATAAAATTAAGTCAAAACATTACTAATGTACACGATTTTTTATTTTTTTTTTGTTTTTTTTTTCAAACAAAATGTCCCATATACAAAACTTAAAACTCTACCAACACTGGTCAGTCTCCCATCGCCGGAATGTGCAAACCCCCCGCCTATTCCCGACGGCCGATCGTATGTTCAGTTTCATATCATACATCGCTCGATCCGCAGGATTACACAACGTAGCGTACGCATCATGAATCTCAATAAACCTCCGGTCATCATGTTTCTCAACATCAGAACAATCCGGATGATAAACCTTCGCTAAATTCCGGTAAGCAGCCTTTATCTCGTTAGACGTAGCGTCACGTTTAACTCTTAAAACTTCGTATAGACTAAAACGTGTTTTAGAACTCGAATCTACCGCCAGATCGGCGTGAAGCACGGCGTTGCACGGGTTGTGACGCCGGAAACACACTTTTCCGGTTGAAGTAACCGGCGATAGCCGGTTATTATTGAGGAATATGAGGGACGGTCCCCCGTTTAAGGTGTGGATCATTCTTCAGATAGAAATGGAAGGGTGATTAGGGTTTGGAGAAATTGAAAGGTTTGAGTCGAGTTGTGGGTTTTGGAAGAGACTGATTTATATAGAAAAGAGGAGGGAGGGTGATTGAGGGGTCACTTTCTCTTTGCGTGTTGATGGGGTGGTCGATTGTTTCTAGAAGGCTAGGGTTGACAAGTTGGGTTGTGAATTTTGCTGTGGGTTGGTACGAAGCTTTTAGGAATTTTTAACTTTAATTTTTTAGGGTGGACGGTGTTGGTATGGTTTGTTTGAGTCAGGGTGTTTGAGTTTTCTCTATCTAATAATATAAAGTCATGTCAACTCTCTCATTCACTCCCTATTTTCTACTCAAACATTAGGTATGGTTCAAACACCCACTCAATTAAAAAATAAAAAATTTTGATTGGTTCTTCTCTCCTCTCTCCTCTCTCCTCTCTCTCTCTCCTCCATCACTCCTTCTCCACCTTCGGTGAATAGTCACCGATTTCTCTCCCTCTCTCCTACTCAAACACTCTAACTCAAACACTAGGGGTGGTTCACCAATCGGTGAAACCATTCCCCGAGCTTAGTCCCTGCAACCATACCGCCCTCCCTTAAGAAAAAGCTCTTACTTAATAAAAAGCTTTGTTTGGTTAAAGGAGTTTGAAGCTTTTAGGTTAGGAGTTTGAAGCTTTTGGTTGAACGCTCCTGCTAGTAGCGTTTAGAATGAGCTACAAACTTTAGGGAAAAATGACTATTTTAACCTCTAAAGATAATGAACTTTTTAATGCACAAACTTTTTAAATTTTTAGTTATGTCAATCTTGCTCATTTTTTATATTTTATTAAAAGCTACAGCTACTCTATCAAATACCAAATATATCTAAAAAGCTACAGCTACCAGCCACCAGGCACCAACTACTTTTGCCGAACATACCCTTGGTCAGCTTCAATTTAACTTGACATGTTAACCCATTTAATTCGTTTTTATTATTATAATTTTTTGTTATGTATTTAATGTCATAATTACAACCTATATAAAGAAGCAACTATTTTGTGCATGTGTGAGTTGTAACCTTTGCTTAGGGTGTTTTTTAAAAAAAATTTTGGATATATGGTTCTCCTTCAAGCACGTGCCAAAGGTATTTCGGGTGGGTAGTGTTTCAGGTGGAGTGGGTAGTGTTTCGGGTGGGTAGGGGTTTTGGCAAAAATTCCACTTTATTTTAGGGTGGGTATTTCGGGTGTTTTAGGGTGGGTATTTCGGGTGGAGGGATGATGATGGTACAAGTAAGTACAACCCGCTGATGCTAAGTACAACCCGCTGATGCATAGTTTACAAAGTGCACCCTTCAAGTTTAAG
Source organism: Helianthus tuberosus (assembly GCA_030545235.1). Lineage (NCBI taxonomy): Eukaryota > Viridiplantae > Streptophyta > Magnoliopsida > Asterales > Asteraceae > Helianthus > Helianthus tuberosus. The sequence continues at coordinate 53,181,434 of CM060364.1, forward strand.
ATAACTTTAACAATCGATCCCAGGCCTTTTGAAATTGTGTTATTTTTGGTGATGAAACTTCAAATATTTACACCTTTGGTCGTAACTTTTGAGGTTTAGCAACTAATGCACTCATCACGTGCTTGACAGATGATGGCCATTATCATATTTTGCATATGTTAGGCATCTATCAATGTTTCATAAAAATTGTTTGAATATGTGATTCGGGTGTACAATTTTTGAATTACTCGAATCGAATTTTTTGAATATTCTTTTTCGCTTGAATTCGTATTCGATTTAAAACTCGTCACTTTGATTCGAATTCGTATTTACTGCGCCAATTCGTATTCGATTAAAAATTCAAATCAAATTCGGAAATGTTTTTATACTATATATGATGTAGCACCAAATGAAAAATGCTCTTTTTTTTTTGCTCAGGAGAAAGATAAGGAAAACAAGAAAGAATTGAAGGAAAGCATATGCATACAATCACATCCAAACTACTTTACAACTCACTTTTGGTGTCGTTTAGATCCGGCTTTTTTTTTCGGTGCGATGAGATAACTACGAGTCGGAAGGTCGGAGAAGAAGACAAGGACGGATGCTCGCATGTAAGAACCCCGCCGCATTGCGGCGGGTACTAATTCCTAGTTATAATTTAAAAAGAAATCGACATAGGATTTAGCAATAAAATTATAATTTATTTTATACATTTGTATTTTTGTTTAAAACTTTAATTTTAAAATAATATTGTATGAAAAAAATTTTTTTTGGGGGGTCAAACGAGTTGTCGTTGGGTCAACCCGTAAATTTTCCGGCCATGTTCAAGTTTTTGTTTCGAGTTTGTGTAAAATTTTATACTTCAGGTCAATTGGACCCGCCAACCTTTAAACACAACCCTTTTAACACCCTAAATGAATAACTCATTACATTTCAGGTGTCTTGGTGGTCATCAAATTGCCACCAGCAGTGTTGTTCAACATATTTCTCGTAGCAGGTCACTCTATTGTAGAACTTTTTAACCAATGCCTAATCTTAAAAACTGTGATGTGGACACTTGTTCGGAAACTCCTTGAAATGCTCCCATTTCTCATAAAAAGACTCCCCCTTTTTGTTGATAGGGCTGAATCATGCTCCTTAGACGAATAGTTTTAGATGGTGGAAAGTACTTGTTCAGAATTTTTTCTTGCATCCCAGCCCAAGTGGTGATGGATCCCGCATGAAGGAATTCCAGTCAACTGTGGGCTCGGTCAGCAAGAGAGAATGGATCAGAAGCAATTTGCATGCATCCTTAGAAACACCATTAACCTGAAAGGTATCACAGATTCTCCCGAAGCGAGACAAATGGACATACGAGTCCTCATAACGTAATCTGTGATACTGAATGGTGTTAGCAACCATAGAACTAGTCTTAGGAGGAAATTCCAGTTATTGACACCGGCAATGTTACACCCCAATCGATGGCGGAAGTATCGGAGTGAGATGAAAACGAGATTGTTCGAGACTTCATAACTTGCTAATGTGACAATAATTGAGTAAACCATTATTATCGTTTTAGATTGCAAGTAAAGCGCGATTCGGGTCTTCGACTTTTGAAATGAAAATGGTATCAGATGTAAAACACAATAAAATTGATATTACATAAGAGAGATTCAACGTAAAATCTTGGAGTGTCTCGAAACGAAACTAAGACTATTCCAAAGTGATTGAAAATTCCTTTGAGTTTGGGAAAACATGCTTTGGCCTAATAGGTAGAATACCTTCGCCGAAATTTCGGCTAACGATATTCACCCTTCTGATTACTACATGTCCCAAGTCAACCGAAAGTTCTAGACTTTGGCGAGATTGAAAGCTAGGAGTGGGACTAGTTATCAAGATGCGGGTATCACCCCTAACTTGATAATGTCATGCCCTAAGTGTGGTTGGTACTTATCAAACGAGATAAGGAACTAAATCCGACTCGTTGGTAAGGGTCCCCCAGAATGATGAGGATATCACTCCTATCTTGATGGCATAATTTCTTAAAATCAATAAACATGAATTGAAAGATATCACCAAAGCGGGGGTTTTCACGCCTATTTTGGTGAGATAATCTCGTTTGTGTAGTGAGAGTGTCTTCGTGTCCTCCTGTTCGTGGTATAGCATGTCTTAGGAAAGGGATGTATATTTTATGACAAAAGATAAGATGAGAAGCAAAATACGGAGAATTCAAGTATTTTTAGCATGAACACAAGAATGGTCAAGTATGGGACTTCTTAACTATAGACTAGGTCAAAAACATGACAATTTTCCTAATTCCCTATAGCTATGGCTCTGATACCAATCTGTCACACCTCAACCGATGGCGGAAACATCAGAGCTAGACAAAAAACGAGATTGTTCGAGACTTCATAACTTGCTAATGTGAAAATAATTAAGTAAACCATATTTCATTTCATACTAAAATGAAGAACATTGTCTTGAATGTTGAAATACAACATGTTTGCAACTTGAATGTAACGAAACAAACGGAAATATAAAACATTAAGTAAAGGTGCGTTTCTAGTTCACCCTAAGTGACTTTCTTGCATGTCATCATGAATTTCTTGCAACATGTATTAAAATAAAAGCAACACAAAAGTTGGCGAATATACAAGTTTGATTACATAGCATACTTATAAAAGTTTGTCTCAAATCCAACACGACATTTCGTATACTAAGGTAAATTACATACTAGCATTGTAACACCTCGCAAAATCATGTCCAATAAAGTGAAGACACGTGTCATAAACCCTAAACGTGTAATAAGTTAACTTTGAAGGACTAAAGTTGACAAACAGTGAAAAGATGTATGTGGAAGGACTAAAAATGTCAACATGTTAAAACTATGCCTCTGAATAACCTTACACGATGTTCGTAATCTTAAAACAAGTGAATTATTGGGCGTGAGAAGCCATTTGTGGAAAAACAAGTGAAACTTATAAGACGAAGGGGTTAAATGTGTCAACATGTTAATTCTTACCTCTGAGTGACCTTTTAACGAACCCGGAGCTTCGTAATGTCCAATTATATTTCCGAGAATTCCAAATGAAAATTATATATGGTCTCGGTATCGTTAATTAAAAGTTGTGCAAGATTTCAAGAAAAAGGGTTAAAAGGGTCAACGAGAGAAACTAGTACCTTTCGGGTGATCTCGTAACTGAACGGAAGCCTAACGATGTTTATTATAAGTCCCAAGATACTTAAAAACAAACTTTGGGGGTCAAAAGTGCTAAAAATGAAAGTTAAATAAAGTTATAAAGGACCAGGGACTGAAACTGTCAAGTGTGAAATATGTTTTACTGGATCAGAGGAGAGTCGCGGGGTGCGTTAACCTTCTTTGTCTCGTTCGCGGCCCGCGAGGAAACGCCCAGAAACAATAAAATGGACAGTTGCATGTTGCAGCCTTTCAAACCGCCATTGCATGCCTTCTGCTCGAAACCAGGGCTTGTTTGATGGTTTTTACTAACACCTTAACACCTGTAATCATCTGGGAACATCTCATAACACCTGGATTAATCTTAAAGACCCTTGTTTCACTATAAATAGAGCTCATTCTTGAGCTTTTGAACTTGCACCTTCAAAGTTTTCCTCTATACTTCTTCTCTGGAGCTTCCTGGTCATAAAGGAGACTCCCCTCAGTTCAAGTTTCGAGCTAGGACCTTGTGTAAGGGTTCTTAGCCTCTGCTTTTAAGTTTTTAGGCTTTTTAAAGCCGAAAGTCAAAGTTGCCGCAAAACGGCTTTGACTTTTAGTTTAAACCTTAACGGTCCAGCCATTATTCGAGGCGAATATGGCTACGTGATCGTAATTAGGTAGGTGTTAATCCCTCAAAAGGGAACCTCCTAATTATCACGTTTACTTAGTTAATTGTCGGGTCAAAGTAATTAAAATAAAAAGTCAAACGTGTCATTTTTTAAATAAATACAAATCTGATAATGTAGAACTCATAAAATATGTTTTATCACTTTAATAACTTGGTAAACATTATTAGAACATGTCTAAACATGTTAAACCCGACAATTCTAAGTTTAGGCTCGGTTCGCAACCGAAAGTCGCAAAAGCTTGACTTTTGCTTTGACTTTCAGTTCTGACCTGAATTAGCTTAGTTTCTTTATGCATTAAGGTTCCTTTGTGACCATATTATATAGTAGTATAACCCTCTGAGGTTATATCACATGGTCCCTTAGTAATCTGAGTTTATTTACTTGATTCCGTTATTATGCATAATATTAACTAATATGCCCTTTTGCTCAAAAATATGATTTTTAAAAGAAACAAACATGCAAATGAATTACATTCTATTTAGTAAATTTATTTAACATATTTTGGCAATTATATTCTGCTCATAGATTGAACTTACATAATAAATTGCAAAATATTCTGTATAAAGGACTAAAATACCCTTATGCATGCAAATGGAGTTTAAACATAATTTTAACATCAAAACTCATTACTCACTGATATAAAATCATATATAGGACTAATTGGGATTTCAAAACAGATTACTTACTGAGTTTATGCATAAGTTTTGTACTATATTATTAAATGACGATTATGCCCTTTTTACACATAAAATGGATTTTAAATAAGGTTAACATGCAAGAACTTTTTGTTACTGATATGTTATTATAAATAAATTATTTTGACTATTTAAAAGCTGGTCATAACCTCAGAATTTCCTAAACATCGAAATAATCGTCATTTACCGATTTTTACGACGATAAGGTGAAAAGTATGGTTTTAAACCATGCTTAGCACCCAAAACTTTTTACCTACTGATTTTATAAAGCATTTCTAATATTTTTATAGTAAGTATAGGTCATGAACTCAGAATCCCAAATAAGTCCTTATAACTATGTGTGAAATGACCAAAATGCCCCTACGGTGCATAGTTTGGTCATAAATGGTAAACCACACATATATATGATATCTGATGTGTGTCGAGTGTGATATATTTTTATTAATATTTTTAGCCCTTTTTAACACTTTAGTTAGGTTTTAAATTTATAAAACACGATATTCTACTAACACTAAACACACATATGGGCAAGTGTACCCATCGTGAGCGTAGTATAGCGTTGGTAAGATACCAAGGTCGTCCAAGGACACAAGAGCTTTTAGTACCAGTTTATCCTCAACGTCTAATCAAATCAAAAGTTTAGAAAAGGTTTTAAACATGAAAAAAAAAAAACTAAAAATGCTAAAAAAATAAAATAAAATAAAAACAGATAGAAAAGATGAATCACTTGGATCCGACTCGCCTTTAATGTAACATTTGATGATTTCCGCACTTTTGCACTTTTTAAGAGATTATCTTAGTTATAGTTGTAGGCCCCTCTTTTGAAGGCGACGTTACCCTCAACCCATTGGTTTGAGTCAGCAATGATACAATCCCAAAGTGTCGGAATATTGGAACATAATTAGTTAAGTTATTAATGCGTAATGTGGTAGGCCCCTCTTTTGAAGGTGACGTTACCCTCGGCTAAGTGGTTTGAGTCAGCAGGGATACAATCCCAAGTAGCCGGTGTCACACCCCCAAAATCCACATGCGGAGTATCACCGCTTGGAGGCGTGACTGACCAGGATCAAACCACTAATCATATGGAACAAGTAAATATTTAATGTAAAAGTCCAACCAACACGATTAATGTCCAAAACAAACATAGTTAAGTTATGAGCGGAAGCATAATGTTTAAAACCAAGTCAAGAGTTCAAATATCCAAATGTTTAACATGGCACACAACTGTCCATGTCCCACAACGACTCTTCCTTGTGCAAGCTCCAGCTAAGTACCTATAAACCTGCAAAGCATGTAGTAACGAGTCAACAACAAGTTGAGTGAGTTCACGGTTGGGTGTTCGTTTTAAGTTGTTCCAAAAACAGTTTCCTTTAACTGGCGTTCCTGCCGTGGGGGTTACCCCATAGTTGAAAACGTGATTTGTTTAACCCTTTGTTTAACCCATTTACTCTGGCAATCCGCCGTGGGGGCTACCCCATGTATACACTAGACTCGTTACCATATCGACTACTGACTGAAGTCATGTTTAAGTGCCCTGAAACTGTCAATGTCTATCAGCATTGACGTGCCCCAGATCCATTAGTTCACGCCCGTCCTCTGCGGCACGGTGTGAGGCTTGTCAGACCTAAATAGCGCTATCTAACTAATGACCCGCTCGCCATTGGCCCGGCGATTAAGTCGATATAAAAAGGAGGGACTTCGTGATAGAGAGTTTTAGTCTAGTAAAGTTATCTGTCCGTGAGGACGAGGAATTACATTCCTGGACCAATACTGTCCTACCCAAGAAGGACGAGGAATCCATATTCCTTAACCCCATTCCCAACCCCTGGGAATCCCATGCTTTGTAGAGTGTGAACTCACCTTGGTTTGCTCGGCAGATTACACAGAAAGGTCAAGTCTAGCAGCTAGTGGTCAACCACGTCCTAACATGGTTACCATACAAGTCAGGTTTTGATTTCAAGTAGTGCACATAAGTATCACGTAAGATTGCATGTAAGAACACACACGGATCATGGCAAACACACATCATCACATTTAACAGTCATAACGTATTCAAGCTTGGGCTCGCACAAGTTTAGCGGTCTTGTGCGAGTCATCCGTTGGAGCCCACAAATACCCGACCCAAAAATCAGAAACCCAACAAAACTGTAAACATAAACACGATCCAAATTAATTGATTCTAAACTTGTACGATCAGAACCCCTTGTGCGATCCGGCTACTAGCCCAGCCCAACATAATCATTTGGCCCAAACAGTTTAGTAAACATACATCTTGTGCGACTGGTTGGGTTGTGCGATTGGATTTTTGGGCTTGGAGGCCCAGTAGTTAAACAACATTGCAACTTGTACGATTGACAAGTCTTGTGCGAATGGACCCCTTGTGCGACTAGGGGTCTTGTGCGACCAGTTTACAACATCCGATATTTGTGTTAATCAGTTACAATCATTTAATTGTTTCTTTATTCACAATAATCAATTAACAGTTTCCATCCTAATTGTTCGATCAAACCAAGTAATCATCCACAATTCATATGAACTCTAATCATAAACAATCATAATAACAATCATCATTTCAATGCAGAAACCATCATATCTATTCTTTTATCAAAGTCAAAAAGGTCACCTAGGGTCTATGTATTTAAAAGGATAAGCTACAATTTACCAAACCAATTGTTATAATAATTGTTGCATGTGAGTTTAGTGATTAGGTTGTCAGAATCATGTGTAGAATCATATGTTTATCATACCCCAGTTCTTTGCCTCTAATATCATTATACCATTCATGTATATCAAAACAATCCTTATTATCACATTAATGTTTAACATATCCATCAACCAAACCGAATCATCATCACAATAAACTACAATGGCCGACCACCATATAATCAACTCAAAGATTATTGGACCAAAATAAATCATAGCCGACAACTCAATTAATGGACACACAATAATTTGAAGATCACCATGTGCGGCCCACTCACATGATCGGCAATAAGAACAATTTAATTTAAATTCGCCAAACATTTCACGTGATTACTTGACCTAGCATTTCATACCAATCGGTTCAATCACATCAAACAATCACTCTAAATTAATAGCAATATATCATCATATAAACATCAATCGAATAACAACACATAATCATGAGCACTAACCGATTAAAGGAGAGCGTAGGGAATTGATCCGAACACAGAGATCTTCGATGGAGAGAATGTTTGGCTGCCGTCGGGTTCGTGAGGGAGAGAGAGAGAGCACTAGGGTTTTGCTATGTGTGGTTGTAAATAATGAAAAGTATTCACCTACTCAATAGGCTATGCGTATGAGGAGTAGGCCGAACCCATCATGGGCTGCCTTCCGAGTTCAAGGAGAAGTGGGCCGAGAGTTGCATGAGCCAAAGCCCATTGGCTTGTGCGTTCGGATGTCTATTGTGCGATCGGTTTCCATCGTGTGGTAATACATACATATAATCAAACACAACAATTCACATTTAACATCACATTCAATGACATAGCATTCCATTTAATCATTCAATTCACAAAATCACAAAACGTTTACGTTACATCAAGGTACAAGGATAGGTTCGAAATACGAGTTGTCACAGCCGGGTTGATGTAATAATAGTAGTTTACATATGAGGGGATCAAGCCATTCACACCCCCGCCATCCAATACCAGTGGGTATCGAAGGAGGTCCTAGTAAGCTTGACCCAGGTCCTTGCAGGATTTATACACTGAACAAGGCAAGAACCTTACCAAACCATTCCCTTAACCCCCGACCAGGTAGCTACAACAACCCTCAAGAAAACCGACACCCTCGAAATATTTTTTCTGACACCCAAATATATTTTAATTATCCCAATATGTCCTAAAATACACCCCATACGCGAAAACGGACCCCGAATACTTGAATATTATTAAAAAATAAATAAAAATTCAATTTTTGGGTTTGAGGCGGGGCGCGTAAGCCACCCCTCAACCCCTACGCGGGCCGCGAGCGGTCGAGAACGCAGTGACACCCGGTGATGACACATGTCATCATCGTGGCAAGGCTAGTCGATGACCCGGATCAGCTACACCGTTGACTATCTTTGACGCGGGCCGCGTAGCCTCTCGGCTACACCTTACGCGATGTAAGGACTTTCAAAAATGTCCCTAACCAACCCATAAGTAAAAACCCGGACCCCTGAAACTCTACTGTATATAAAAAACCAAGAAAACAAAGTTTATGAGTTTCAGGCGGGCCGCGTAAGGGTTAGCTTAGCCTTACGCGGGCCGCGTCAACATGAGTTTGACCGGATAAGCGTTCCCAGGCCACGTGTCATCCACCTGGCACACCTATTCGTGACCCAGCAAGCCTACGCGTAGACTAGGTGGCCACGCGGGCTGCGAGAGCCCCATTTTTCAGCTATAAATAGGATGGGTCATGGGCAGTTCACTGGTGTCGAAATCAAATCTCAAAAACGAAAGCACACTGCACAAATTTGAAATTTACTTTTATAATAGCAAGGCTGTCACACCCCGATTTTCCACGTGTCACCGGTGGGCCCGGTGGGGGAGTATCGTGACGTGGTTGGCAACATAATAGTCAAACAACACAATATAATAATGCACAGCGGAAGCAAAAGATAAATATATTACATTCCGAATATAAGTAATGTCAAAGTATTACAACGGAAGGTAAAGGATCCACAGGCGGATCAATAAAAGAAAACTGTTCAACAGACTTTAGGCATCTAGAACTTGCAAGATTCCCTAGTGACGCCCTGAGCTCCCAGCCAATTACGCATAGTACCTGTCACTTAACCTTTTGGAAAATACGTCAGTTTACACTGGTAAATACAATTAACTGACTCATTTTGGAAAAAGAGTTTGAAAAGTGATTCGAGTGCAAACGGCACAAAATATCTTGACACATTGATTAAAATGCACAGAGGCAAAATTAATCTTTTATACTTGGGACAATTTTATTAATAAAAATCTTGTATCCGATTTACATGGTTGTCCAACATTTAGGGCCGGTGATTATACAATACAAGCCGGACAAGATTAATCGACACACCACAAATATAATCTCACAAGAAGATACCCTTACGAGTGAGTATACGTTATACATATGCAACAGGAGGTGTTTTGCCTACACCTTGTGCTTACGTCGTGGCCATTCACTTTTTAAAATGAGCCAAGGATATCCAGGACACGGTCATTAACCCCCAATGTTATTTGTTATGAATCAATACAGATTAAAACGGGATTATGCAATTTAATCATCTCCGATTAAAAGGTTTCTACACCCGACCAAGCGGTATTTTTATAATACCGTATCCCAAGCCCGTATAAGGGAACATAAGTTAAAAGTATTTACCTGAGCTAGCAATGCAATTTACACTCAGCCGTATATCTTAATCAGCAAGCACAAGTACTTCTACTGGGGCTCTTAATCTGGAACGAAGGTTTTATTAACCTATTAAATTCCTAACGGGTCTTATTTAAGTCGTAACTTAGACCGGTTAGTTTTAAGGAAAGGTTTACGGTTCAAAACGCATGATTAAGCGAAGACCGGAATAGGATGTGATTTAGACCCGACAAGTCTGGAGACTTGTATAATATGGGTAAACTAAACACATTCTGGATTTTGAGATAAAACCGATAAGGTTTGACCCGTTTCGGCTAATTTATGTAAACTTGTTACATAAACCGAACCGAACGCGTAATAAGCATAACGGGTATCCGTAAGAGCCATATACAGGTTTCCTAAGTTAATATGCTTCAAATATGTTGGGACATCAGTAGGATGTCTTTCATTATGCCCCGAACTAATTTAAACACAAACTATGCCCCGTAGGGGTAGTTTGGTCATTTTAAAGTTTGTAAAAGCGTTTAGATGTTTAACTGAGTTATGGGTCTGATGTAAACAATAAAACATACTCAATTTGATGAGTTATAACAGTAGGCTAAAGCATATATGTGAAATTTATCATTTTTAACCAAACTATGCCCCGTATGGGTATTTTGGTAATTTCACATAAGCCGAAAAGCTCAAAAACGAAGTCTGAGTTAAGCAACCTTTTCTTACTGTTAAAATATCCTAATTTGCCTTATATATCAGTAGGTATCAACCCGGGTATGTTCAATATGATTTTAAAACATACTATGCGCTAAAAACGCTAAATAAGGCGACTAAAGGCCATTTCCGGGTTCGGTACTTAAATCTGATATTTTTATATTTCCAGAAGGCTTAAAATAATTTATTTATTATGTGTGATCAGTAGCAAAAGGTTTGGAGTCGTTTAGATATGTAAAACTCATTTTATGGCCCGTAAAGGCAAAACCGACAATTACCGGATTAAGCCTACGCCTACTAGTTATGCTCAGCCTAAAATTAATTAAAAATCTTTAAAAATCCCAAAATAATATATTACATCAGTGGGTATTAAGTCTGATACCAAAAAGTAGGCTTAACTAGGCTATATGCTAATTACGCCGTTTTATTAACATAAAGCTTTAATTTTGCGATATTAAGCATAACTCTTAATCTATAAGTCAAACTGATGTCAAACTTTGCATACAAGTTTATATATCAGTAACTAAGGTTTCTACACTTTTACATTTTCATAAATCATGTTTTAAGGTAATAAGGGCATAATGGTCAACATATGAGCAATTAACGGAAATATGCATATTAATTGGATAACTAGTGAACCAAGGTGTATAATCACAGAGGGTTGTTCTAACAAGTAACCTAATCCAATTTAAGCTCTGAGGCATTTCTAAAACATACCTAAACGGGTCAGAACTGAAAGTCAAAGTGAAAGTCAAACTATGTGACTTTCGGTTCCGAACCAGGTCTAAACAGGAAATAGTCGGGTTGAACATGTTTGGACATGTTCTTATACTTATTACTATGTTATAAAAATGATCAAACAGGTTATATATGTTCTAGATAGCTAATTATGCATAAATGACATTTTAAGCATCTTGTTGACTTTTTAAATAAAAGTTTGACCCGACTTTTGACCTGGTTAGAGTGGTGATCAGGGGAAACCCTTTTGAGGTTTTATTACCCACATAAATACCAACTCATAACTACTTTCAATTTGAGATATGACTAAGCCATTATTGACTAATCTCGAAGTCAAACCGTAATTACGACGGTTTGACTTTTAGCTAAATAACTAAGCTAAACTCAATTTAGAAAGAATTAGAACACTTACTGAAGTCCTAAGCTTGATTAGGAAGGACTTGGGTCTGCTTTGAAGCTCCAGAAGGCTCCTCAATTGCAGAATGAAGGTGTGAAGAAAATGTTGAACACTTGTGGCCTTTTATAGTGGATTCAATCACCACAAGGTGTTGACAACAAGGTCTAGCACACACCACAACCTTCCCACATGTGTCCTAGATGCTTAGGGGGTGTTTTTAGGGGCCAAGAGATGTGGAAAATCGATTGGAATCGGGCAGATTGCACTTCAGCAGGCAAAACCCATTTAATTCTGATCTGGGGACCCCTAGCGTGACGCTAGGCCTCCCTCGCGTCGCGCTAGGCCCTCCCTGATCAGCTTTTTGATTTCTTGCAATTTGATCCTTGGCTCTTCAAAATTCGATTAGGCACTTGATTTCTTGCATTTTAAACCCTCAATATTGATCTATAAGGGCTTTAAAACATATACCCACTTTGTTAGGTCCCCGGTTAACTTCGTTGTCACCCGAAAAGTCCTAACATCCAACGTTTACGCTTTAACCCTTCGCACACGAATTTGATCATAACTTTCTCATACGTTAACGAAACTTTATGAAATTTTAATCGTGCATTCTAGTGGGCATAATTAACATTTACAAAGCTTCAGGTTTGTCAAAAGGTCACTCAGAGGTATATCTTTAAACATGTTGACACATTTAACCCCTGTAGTTTGAAATCTCTCACTTTTAGCTTCGTATGATCCATGATTTATTCATTTGATGTTATAAACGTCATGTAGGGTTATTATGAAGTATATTTATTCACAGTTGACACTTAGAATACGTATATTCACATACTTTCCATGTTTGTCAACTTTACTCCTTTCATAACATTCTATCACACGTTCAAAATTTATGACACGTGTCAACACCTTATAGGACGTGAATTTTCGAGGTGTTACATCCTCACCCCCTTAAAATAAATCTCGACCCGAGATTTACTGAAATAAGTAAGGGTACTTTTCTTTCATTGTGGATTCAACCTCCCACGTGAATTCGGGGCCTCTAAGGGCATCCCATTTGACCTTTACAATAGGTACATGCTTCCTTCGAAGCTTCTTTACCTGTCGATCTTTAATCGACAATGGTTTTTCCCACAAATTTCAAGCTCTCGTCTATATGCACATCTGTATGCGGTATAACCAGTGATTCATCAGCGAAGCACTTCTTCAGATTGCAGATGTGGAACACATTGTGAATTCCACTGAGCTTATCCGGTAAGTTTAACTTATAGGCAACTGAACCTACACGTTCGATAACCTCGAAGGGTCCTATGTATCTCGGGCTTCGCTTGCCTTTCTTACCAAATCGCATCACTCCTTTCCAGGGTGATATCTATTGTTGAACCTTATTCCTTAATAAGAATTTAGGAGGTTTGCTATTTTCATAATCCTTAATTTTCTGCCGAATACTGGCATCTTACTGATGATTATGAATTTGCGTGATCTTATTGATTGTCTATAATGCAACTTTCAGATCTTAATGTTTGGACTTACCAAACTATTGTCCTATCAATGGACGTTTATCATTCCATCTATACAAGGTCTTCAAGGGAGTAGCCTTGATACTTATATATCAAATATTATAGAGAAGCTTATCTTAAGGTGAGATGGTTATTCCAACCATTACTTAACTAATATTAAGGAATAGCTAATCCTTGTCGTTAGTCGAACAATTCGACGATCCTGGTTAGCCGATGGCAAATTCTTAATCGTTGCCTAATTAGGGTTGCGGCATGTATGCATAAGCAATATGAACCGTCTTTCTTATCTAACAATATCAAACTCTCAGAATATTGAGTCTGGCTATATTAGCCTATGTCTTAAAACCTACTTAATCAAGGTTTTGTTTATTCCATAATCAATATGGAGTTTTCACAATACTCCAGCCCACGGCGGGCTACGATTCTTAATTCTACCTGCCTTCCAGGAGGTAAGCAGGGACAACCTTTGAGAAGATAATTAAGATACAAGGAGGCTACAGAGATTTTCCATATCTCAGGCTCCAGTTCATCCATCATTGTCCGCGTCAAATGAGTGACACCTTTATGTTATAAGTCCTCGAATTCCTTAATCGGGAACATTTACTTGGAAAGAAAAAAAAATCCATTTTTGGATATCTTCCTTGAATACTACTAGTCGAATTTAGTACAATATGATCATTGGGATATCTTAGGGGTTCCATGTATTAAACCTCCATGCTGATCAGACATGGAAATAATCTATGGGACACACTAGGATACGCCAATCCTCATATGACACTTTTATCAAACATAGTTTGGCATTCGCAGGCGATAGAAAACAATGAGAAAAATAATTAAAATAACATATGTTGTCGTACTCTATGCAAAGAAAGAGTGCTCTTAGATTTTCGGAAGGATTCCTTGCCGATACGAGAAGAATCGGTTACTAAGGTTTCCTTGGTAATTTATACCTTGTGGATGAAATTTTTTTTTTGCTAAGTTTATGGTTCATGAAGATCTATTATTGCCTGTATTAAAAACAGGGCACTTAGCAGAAATTATCATTGATAAATGATAAGGAAGTTTATTGTACAAGTGCTTATATTTAATTAATAATGGAAGTTTCATAAACTAGGCACCTAGCTCAGTTGGCTAGGCACGCGAAAGGGTGCGGCCTAGACCCAGGTTCGATTCCGGGGACGGCCAATTCCACCATTTTTGCGACTTATCGGTTTCTTACAGGAACAGAAAAATAGTTCTGGTAAATTTTCTACTTGTAAGTTTTTACCTTACACTTAATATATATATATATATATATATATAGTCCTTATGAAGAGTTTTAAAAAAAACTTGTTATACTTATGGTTTATGAAGGATTTACTGGTATCCGAACCAAAATAAAACTCTTAGCATTTAAATTACTGATAAAATGCCAAGGAATGTACCTGATGCCATTATTTATGGACTAGCTCAGGCATTTTAGGCGCTTTCAATTTTAGGCTTTACTTCCTCCGCCGCATTTCCTTTGACATATTTAGGGCACGTAGTCTTGATGTGGCCTTTCTCATTGCAGCCGAAACAGACTGCATTCTTAATGTCCTTACAGTCCAACGTTTTATGTCCCTTAGACTTGCAGATCCCACAAGCCCTGGGCTGCGATTTAGATTTTGGTTCGAACCTGCATTTCCCATAATGGCGCTTCTTGCAGGTCTCACATACTGGTTTCTGGTCGGACTTTTGTTTGTTCTTTTTCTTAGAACTCTGGGAGTTATCTACCTCCCTTTTCCTTTTTAGTTCATCCTTTGCATCAGAGGCATGAACGAGATCCTTTTTAAGAGTAAGGAAATGTGGTCCTAGATAAAATTTGGACCGAGCAGCATGGGTCTCCTTTAACTTTTTCACAGCTCTCTTCACAGCTTTTCCAACGGCTGCGTCTATCATAGTTTGAAGAACATCTTTGGAAATTCTAAGGTTTACAATTTCAGCATCATTAGCATGCGTCGCGTCATCAATGGCGCGATTGACTGTTGTCTTATCCGAGTTTGCCATACTCGATATTGGTTCCTAATACCAATAAAACAATTTCTTAGTTGAAATCCAACAACTACTATATTCTTTTGCTGATGGCCTTAATATATACTAACCATGGTGTCAATAACCTATACAGGCTATTATAGCACTAACATTCTTAATGAACGTTATTTAAAATATATTAATATTACTTAGCCTAGGTCGCAAAAGACCATCAGTGGCATTAAAGATTTGGACCTAGTCCATCACTTTTCTGACAGAGGATCAAAACGTCACATCTGTCTTTATTATATTAAAGAATTTAGGTAGCTTGAAAGCTTGCCATAGGAATATCAGAAAAGAGTGATTCCTATTTAGATATAAAATATCCATCTAAGGTTTGTTGGAGCATTTTCTAAAGTATCATCGGCCAGTTTCTACTTCGTATAAAATGATCGAAGTCCTACTAAGACGGAGACAATAGTTCTCAACAGTGATCGCTCATTATTGAATCACATGCGTCAGCATCAAATAAATTTCTGCATAAACTGCTTGATAAGGAAAAGTACCTGCTATATAGTTATCCTTCCTGGCGTTCATCCGGAAGACTCATGCGTTTGTTTTCCTGGCCTCTCCAGGCTTCTTTATAAGCTTTGGGCAGTTGGTTTTGATATGCCCTCCCTCGTTACAATTGTAGCATGTGGCGTTCTTTAACCCCTTGCAATCTAAGGTTTTGTGACCCTTGGTCTTGCAAATTCCACACAATTTAGCACGTGGGTCGATTGTACATTTTCCATAATGTTGCTTTTTGCAGTTACTGCATTTGGGTCTGTTATCAGATTGACTCGAGTTCTTCCTAAACTCGGAATCCTTCCCGCGCTCAGAGTTTCCCTTCTTCTTCTTGTTATATCGATGAGAGTTTTCCTCCTCTCTTTCTCTTCTTCCCTCGTCAGAAGCCTTAACAGACTTAATTCTAATTGCATCTAAGGTGAGAGATAAGGATAAGTCCACCGCGGACCTATATGTGGTTGGCCTAGATGCTTTAACATTTCCTTTTATCTCTGGTGCTAGGCCTCCAATGAAACGCGCTATGCGTTTAGGTTCAGGGGTGACTAAATAAGGAACTAGGCGGGACAAAGTGTTAAAACTTGTCACATATGCCTGACAATCCAAATTCTCCATGACCAGAGTCAAGAAGTCTGATTCTATCTTTTCTACTTCATGCTGGGGGCAATAGTTTTCCTTGACTAATGCAACAAATTTCTCCCAAGATAAGTTGTAGAGTAGAACCTTTCCCGTGACTTGGAGTAATGATCTCCACCATGCCAACGCTTCCCCTTTGAATGATTGTGAAACAAATTTCACAACATCTTGCTCCGCACAACCGCTGATGTCGACAACAGCGTCCATCTCATCGAGCCATGTCATGCAATCGATGGCCCCTTTTTCTCCTGTAAAGTCTCTGGGCTTGCAGGAGACGAAATATTTATATGAACAGGTCTTAACTGATGTCTCTTGATGAAACACAACTTGTCTAGATGGAATACTCCTTTGATCTGACACGTCATGAACATTGTCCTCCCTTGACTCATGTGTTTTAGGAGGGGGCTTACTATGAGCCACAGATAGAGTCTCAGAGTGGGTATCATTTGATTCATCATACTGTCGATCAAGAGCTCGAGTAACAGCATAATCTATTATTGCCTACAGTTCTGCTCCAGTTACATTAATTCTGGTAGTATCATTGCTCTCCTTCAAGTGACTGTTAACTTCATCTAATCCAGCCATGTAGCTTGATTGCTACATAAATATTAACAATGATTTATTCAGAGATTATTATGGAATCATCATCTTTGACGATTTATCAACCATGGTAATATAAACCATATTGGTTAACTTGTTTGTTATATTTAATTAGTATTTTCCATTATAATTTATCCTAGTTATGAAACATTAAGGATATTAAAGTGGCGCAAAAAGGCCTAGTCACAAGGACAATTCTAAATTTTTATAAGCCATGATTTCAGAGAATCGAGGCATTAAGGTTTGAATCACGTTCATTACCTTGACAGGGAGTTGTAGACTTCAACTGTCTTTTGTCTTTTAGGACAATAGATATAGCCCGTGGGCATTTCCCTTCTGAGGGATGGTTATAATATGATCATCTTTTCAGATGCTATTAGTCGAGATCATATGGATCCTACCGACTATTAAGCTTGGACCTGGTCCAACATTCTTAGACAGAAGGTCAAAGATCACCACTGTCGTTGTCTTATCGGACAACAAGTTTAGCCCGTAGGCACTTCATCACTATCGGATGTTTATAATATGATCATTTTATAGGATGACACAAGCCATGATTTCTAAATCACTAGGCTAGATAAGAAAATTAGAAGAATCCAATATAAGGATGACTGTTGTGATTTTATCGAATCACATTTGTCAGGAGTGCTCACACGTTCTTAGGTGTTAACAAGGATCTGAATCCCTTGGGTAGGTTTCACCATCTTGGCCGCGTAGGCTAGATTTCACCTTTAAGATTCTTTTTAAAATGCCTACTGGCAGGGAAGGAAGGATATTTATTTTAATCAGGATTTTTATCATAAATCCTAATTTATAATTTAATAATAGCACAATTGGCCTAGTCGCGTAGACAAGTTTAATTTATAAGCCAAGATTTCAGAGAATCAGGGCAATTTATGAATTAGTAATGGCACAAAAGGCCTAGTCACGTGGACAAGTTTAATTTATAAGCCATGATCGTCTGGGATCGAGGCATCTAGTAATAGCACAAAAGGCTTAGTCACGTGGACAAGTTTAATTTATAAGCCATGATCGTCTGGGGTCGAGGCATTTAGGTGTGAATCAAAGTTCATTACCTTTTCTTGACAGGGAGCTGTAGGCTACCACCGTCTTTAGTCCCAGAGGACGTTAATTATAGCCCGTAGGCACTTCCCTTCTAAGGGATGTTATTTTCCATTCATTTCATATTTCATGTTTAGAATGAAAACTTAATTTAATCAATCCATTATATGAAAATAAAAGTACAAAGTTGCCCTAAGCGGGTCTTTGAAGGGATAATGTGTCCTTGAAGGGACTGAAAGATAAATATGTCCTTATAAGGACTATCAAAGAAACGATCTGTAGCAAAAGGAGTTTCCTCTTCATTTTATGTCTGTATGCTTTCTCCTTGGTTGCACGTTTCATCCTGGCCGCGGTACGAAGCTCAGCATCTCCAGGCTCCGGGTGTGGAGAACTCCTATTACGGCTTCTTCGCTTGGCGACGTATCCAATATATATAAAAATTTTTGGAAGAAAAGATTCCCAGATTAGGATTGAAAATATTCCTATGTTAAGTCTAGACTCAGAAGATTTAGGAATGTGCAATTGTGTCATTGAGATTAAACACTAAAAGCTAGTGTTTAATTCACTCAATGTTGGCTTTGATACCAACCTGTCACACCCCGATTTTCCACGTGTCACCGGTGGGCCCGGTGGGGGAGTATTGTGACGTGGTTGGCAACATAATAGTCAAACAACACAATATAATAATGCACAGCGGAAGCAAAAGATAAATATATTACATTCCGAATATAAGTAATGTCAAAGTATTACAACGGAAGGTAAAGGATCCACAGGCGGATCAATAAAAGAAAACTGTTCAACAGACTTTAGGCATCTAGAACTTGCAAGATTCCCTAGTGACGCCCTGAGCTCCCAGCCAATTACGCATAGTACCTGTCACTTAACCTTTTGGAAAATACGTCAGTTTACACTGATAAATACAATTAACTGACTCATTTTGGAAAAAGAGTTTGAAAAGTGATTCGAGTGCAAACGGCACAAAATATCTTGACACGTTGATTAAAATGCACAGAGGCAAAATTAATCTTTTATACTTGGGACAATTTTATTAATAAAAATCTTGTATCCGATTTACATGGTTGTCCAACATTTAGGGCCGGTGATTATACAATACAAGCCGGACAAGATTAATCGACACACCACAAATATAATCTCACAAGAAGATACCCTTACGAGTGAGTATACGTTATACATATGCAACAGGAGGTGTTTTGCCTACACCTTGTGCTTACGTCGTGGCCATTCACTTTTTAAAATGAGCCAAGGATATCCAGGACACGGTCATTAACCCCCAATGTTATTTGTTATCAATCAATACAGATTAAAACGGGATTATGCAATTTAATCATCTCCGATTAAAAGGTTTCTACACCCGACCAAGCGGTATTTTTATAATACCGTATCCCAAGCCCGTATAAGGGAAAATAAGTTAAAAGTATTTACCTGAGCTAGCAATGCAATTTACACTCAGCCGTATATCTTAATCAGCAAGCACAAGTACTTCTACTGGGGCTCTTAATCTGGAACGAAGGTTTTATTAACCTATTAAATTTCTAACGGGTCTTATTTAAGTCGTAACTTAGACCGGTTAGTTTTAAGGAAAGGTTTACGGTTCAAAACGCATGATTAAGCGAAGACCGGAATAGGATGTGATTTAGACCCGACAAGTCTGGAGACTTGTATAATATGGGTAAACTAAACACATTCTGGATTTTGAGATAAAACCGATAAGGTTTGACCCGTTTCGGCTAATTTATGTAAACTTGTTACATAAACCGAACCGAACGCGTAATAAGCATAACGGGTATCCGTAAGAGCCATATACAGGTTTCCTAAGTTAATATGCTTCAAATATGTTGGGACATCAGTAGGATGTCTTTCATTATGCCCCGAACTAATTTAAACACAAACTATGCCCCGTAGGGGTAGTTTGGTCATTTTAAAGTTTGTAAAAGCGTTTAGATGTTTAACTGAGTTACAGGTCTGATGTAAACAATAAAACATACTCAATTTGATGAGTTATAACAGTAGGCTAAAGCATATATGTGAAATTTATCATTTTTAACCAAACTATGCCCCGTATGGGTATTTTGGTAATTTCACATAAGCCGAAAAGCTCAAAAATGAAGTCTGAGTTAATCAACCTTTTCTTACTGTTAAAATATCCTAATTTGCCTTATATATCAGTAGGTATCAACCCGGGTATGTTCAATATGATTTTAAAACATACTATGCGCTAAAAACGCTAAATAAGGCGACTAAAGGCCATTTCCGGGTTCGGTACTTAAATCTGATATTTTTATATTTCCAGAAGGCTTAAAATAATTTATTTATCATGTGTGATCAGTAGCAAAAGGTTTGGAGTCGTTTAGATATGTAAAACTCATTTTATGGCCCGTAAAGGCAAAACCGACAATTACCGGATTAAGCCTACGCCTACTAGTTATGCTCAGCCTAAAATTAATTAAAAATCTTTAAAAATCCCAAAATAATATATTACATCAGTGGGTATTAAGTCTGATACCAAAAAGTAGGCTTAACTAGGCTATATGCTAATTACGCCGTTTTATTAACATAAAGCTTTAATTTTGCGATATTAAGCATAACTCTTAATCTATAAGTCAAACTGATGTCAAACTTTGCATACAAGTTTATATATCAGTAACTAAGGTTTCTACACTTTTACATTTTCATAAATCATGTTTTAAGGTAATAAGGGCATAATGGTCAACATATGAGCAATTAACGGAAATATGCATATTAATTGGATAACTAGTGAACCAAGGTGTATAATCACAGAGGGTTGTTCTAACAAGTAACCTAATCCAATTTAAGCTCTGAGGCATTTCTAAAACATACCTAAACAGGTCAGAACTGAAAGTCAAAGTGAAAGTCAAACTATGTGACTTTCGGTTCCGAACCAGGTCTAAACAGGAAATAGTCGGGTTGAACATGTTTGGACATGTTCTTATACTTATTACTATGTTATAAAAATGATCAAACAGGTTATATATGTTCTAGATAGCTAATTATGCATAAATGACATTTTAAGCATCTTGTTGACTTTTTAAATAAAAGTTTGACCCGACTTTTGACCTGGTTAGAGTGGTGATCAGGGGAAACCCTTTTGAGGTTTTATTACCCACATAAATACCAACTCATAACTACTTTCAATTCGAGATATGACTAAGCCATTATTGACTAATCTCGAAGTCAAACCGTAATTACGACGGTTTGACTTTTAGCTAAATAACTAAGCTAAACTCAATTTAGAAAGAATTAGAACACTTACTGAAGTCCTAAGCTTGATTAGGAAGGACTTGGGTCTGCTTTGAAGCTCCAGAAGGCTCCTCAATTGCAGAATGAAGGTGTGAAGAAAATGTTGAACACTTGTGGCCTTTTATAGTGGATTCAATCACCACAAGGCGTTGACAACAAGGTCTAGCACACACCACAACCTTCCCACATGTGTCCTAGATGCTTAGGGGGTGTTTTTAGGGGCCAAGAGATGTGGAAAATCGATTGGAATCGGGCAGATTGCACTTCAGCAGGCAAAACCCATTTAATTCTGATCTGGGGACCCCTAGCGTGACGCTAGGCCTCCCTCGCGTCGCGCTAGGCCCTCCCTGATCAGCTTTTTGATTTCTTGCAATTTGATCCTTGGCTCTTCAAAATTCGATTAGGCACTTGATTTCTTGCATTTTAAACCCTCAATATTGATCTATAAGGTCTTTAAAACATATACCCACTTTGTTAGGTCCCCGGTTAACTTCGTTGTCACCCGAAAAGTCCTAACATCCAACGTTTACGCTTTAACCCTTCGCACACGAATTTGATCATAACTTTCTCATACGTTAACGAAACTTTATGAAATTTTAATCGTGCATTCTAGTGGGCATAATTAACATTTATAAAGCTTCGGGTTTGTCAAAAGGTCACTCAGAGGTATATCTTTAAACATGTTGACACATTTAACCCCTGTAGTTTGAAATCTCTCACTTTTAGCTTCGTATGATCCATGATTTATTCATTTGATGTTATAAACGTTATGTAGGGTTATTATGAAGTATATTTATTCACAGTTGACACTTAGAATACGTATATTCACATACTTTCCATGTTTGTCTACTTTAGTCCTTTCATAACATTCTATCACACGTTCAAAATTTATGACACGTGTCAACACCTTATAGGGCGTGAATTTTCGAGGTGTTACAAAGGCGCTGCTACGATACAGGGTATTAACTCGATCGCTGCTACGATTCAATGTCCGATCGATTAAAACTATCCGATGAATGTTTAAGTGCCGCTCAAATTAGGGTTATACTTTGTCATTCGTCGTGAATTCGATGGATGTTTAAGTATTGCACTTTGTCATTCGCCGTGAGGGTTTTAATCTCGTGAGTTATCGTAAATGCTGTATTAGTTACTGACCTAGTTCGTGTGGATGTTATTTAAATTAGGTTACAAGGCTAATCAGTAGGCTAAACTCTGCCCGTATAAATCTGCAATGTGAGTCATTCTCTTTTTATCAAAAATATTTTACAATACTCCATTTTCAAAAAGTTATAATTACAGGGATTAAGTCGTGGTTATCTTGAATCACTGGCTAGTGGGGTATTGTGCACATTACTAATTTCTCACGGTTAGGCTAATAAATCCTAATAGTGATAAACGTCACTACTTGGGGAAAGACCCAATAGTGGTATGACCATCGTCACCAGGTGACACGGTGCCAGATAAAAATAAGATAGAAGCCATTGTAATCGCTCTTATGCTGTAATTTATAACTATGTGTCATTTTATGCAAAATGAATGATTCACCAGTATTTCCCCACTGACAAAATATTTTTAAAACACATTTCAGGCGACCTGCTATAAATCAAGGAAAACGTGCTACGGAGCACTAACCAGCTTGAAGAGGTGGCTCAATAAAAATGAATAAACATGTTTTATAAATCAGGGAATTTCCTAGTAAAATTCCTCTATTGTAAATTACGGGGTTGATCCCGAATTATGAAATAAAATAATCGGGCATTTCAAGTTTTAAAAGATCCTATTAAAATCTTCCGCCGTCGCATCATTTAATCAATACCACGGGTTCCTATCCCGCGGCTCCTGACCGGGTCAAACTGGGGCTGGGGCCGTGACAGGAAAATGTGGTATCAGAGCCACTGATTTAAGCCTATTAAGTATTTAAAAATACTTAATTTTCTTGATTATCGTCTTGTGATTATTTGTTTTTAACTGACTATCTGTTAGTTACAGTATGGGTAAGCAAAGAATTTCGGATATCTATCTTAAATTAGATAGTTCACCGAAAGATAAGGAAAACTCATCCCAATCAAATTCTTCAAGATACTCAGCAGAAACTGAGGAAGGAATATTTGTTCGTAAGGCACAATTTGAGAAACCACTTTCCCCTAATAAAAGAAGTTTGATTATTAGAAAAAGTCAAGAGAAAGTGAGAAAGTCACAACCAAAGGGAGTAATGATCAATAAGGAAACTCAGGAAATAGGCAATAATCCACCATGGGAAGATGAGTTAGATGAGAAATGGGCAGATCTCTATATGTTAGCCACTATAGCAGTAAATGCTAGCTTTTAAATACCCTAACCCAGTACTAGCATCCATATCACCTACAATCCCGAAACTTTAAAATTTTAGTTGTACTAAAAATAAATATTTTGTTTCAATAAAATGGTTTATTAGATATTTGTAATTAATATTAATTTTCTAAATTGCTATTATGTGATTATGTGAAAATTTAATTTACAAAATTTAAACTAAAATATTGTATGTTTCTTCATAAATGCCAAACAGCATAAATGAGTTGTCTGATGCTCTTCAGAATCTCAATCTCTATCCTGTGAAAATAGAAGTTTCCAGAGACTTTACTGGTTACTTGGCTGATGTGGAAGAACCTATGGAATTTCAAGCTCCACCTCCAGAGAAACAAAATCCAAAGAAAAGAAGAAGATTTGTGGGCTGGAGGCGTGTGCGCAGAAGGAAACCTGCAACTAGAAAAGTTCCCAAGATAGAAAATCCCATTGATAAAGGAAAAAGGGATAGAAATTGGAGAAAATTCTAGGCAAACAGGAATAGAAATTGGGGAAAGTTCTAAGCAAGCCGAGGAATTGCCACTGCAGGAAGAACTAGATCGCATACTGGCAAGTTGTGATATCATTAGGCCAATCAATGAAAATCTCTTCCCTTATCCCGCCGAAACCGAACTTCCAATAAATTTGGAACCAGCCATCCCAGAACCTCTGATCCACACCCAACCTCTAGGAATGGACGAATGGTGGACCAATGACTGGCAGTTTCAAAACCTCCTAAATAATCCTTATACCTTTTTCCCTCAGTTCGACCTAGAACCTGCACCAAACCCACCAATGAGTAATGAAAATTTAGCTGAACTCCGTCATTTTGGCGAGGAACTGATAGATGCAGGGAATAGGATCCGGGAGGTAGGAGAACAAATCTCCTGAAAATACGACGAGAGGGAACGTCGTGTCTAAAATACCAGCTGACGGGGGAGGAGGGGGGGAAGTGTGGATGTGAAGCTGTGGTTATATAATAATAATAATAATAATAATAATAAAAATATAAATATAAATCCTGTAAAATAACTAAAAATAAAACTTTTTGTAAGATAACAGTGTGTAAGGATGCATAATATAATCTATAAAAAAGGAAGTCGAGAAGTCGACAATTTTGGCTATACGTGTATTGTGATTATGTGCGATTATTTTGTTATATTCGATTGTTAATGATTTTCTGCTAATCACTTATATAAATTAATTACCAGATGGCACATGCTGGTAATGAACCCGATAATGAAGTTAATCAATCTGAGCATATCAATGAAGATCAATTTCTGAATAGGCAAGATATCGAGAATATCGTTGCTCAAGGAATAGCCAATGCTATTCCCACAATCCTTGTTGCTGCCCAGAAACCTGTTGAACCTCAACAAATTATTCCTAGTAAACGTACTCATGAAGACAATTTCAGTAATAGCGTAAACGGAGGCGGCAACCATACTAACAACAATAATGATGTACTGCAAACCCCAATTCTCAAAAGAATGAAAGTTGCAACACCTGGTTGCACTTACAAGGAATTTCTTGCCTGTAAACCAGCTGAATTTGCAGGCAATGAATGGGCGACTGCAGCACTGCGTTGGTTGGAGAAAACCGAAGCAGTAATTATGATAAGTAAATGTGCTGAGGAAGACAAGGTCATGTATGCGTCGCATCTTTTTAAAGAAGGGGTGCTAGAATGGTGGAATACGGTACTCCAAGCCAAAGGAAGAAATATGGCCTATGCCATGAGTTGGGAAGAATTTAATCAGCTAATGGAAAGAAAATTCTGTCCCGAATATGAAAAGGAACAAATGGCGAATAAATTCCTGAACCATCAGATGATGGGTGTAGATTGTCGAGGGTATACTTCGACATTCTTTGAGTATGCTAGAGTAGTACCAACCCTGGCTTCGCCAGAGCCGGTGCTTATTTCCCGCTATATTTGGGGATTGATTGGCGAAATCCGTAATATCGTTAAAGCTGCGAGACCTCGCACTATTGGCGATGATGTGGAATTAGCTAACAGCCTAACTGACGAGCTGGTACGCACAAGAGAAGAAAACCGGAAAAAGGAAGTAGCTCAAAAGATTACCCGAGGATTCCGTGTGGGTAATAGTGCCACTTTCAAGAGAAAGGGAACTGGGCAATCTTCCACTGTTCCATTTTGCAATGCCTGCAAAAGAAAGCATTTTGGAAAATGCAAAGGGTATTGCAATTTCTGCAAAATCCCGGGGCATCAAGAAGAAGATTGCAGAAAGAAGAAAGCAACAGTTTGCTACAACTATGGAGAAGCTGGACATTTTAGGCCAAACTGCCCGAAATTAGTCAAACTCGCTGACAACAAAGCCAAACCTGTAGAAGGAGCTACAAAGAAGAACGTAAGAGCTTTTCAACTCACTACGCAGGAAGCCGAACTAATTCCTGACGTAATAGCTGGTACGTTCCTAGTTCACGACGTTTATGCAAAAGTATTATTTGACTCAGGTGCAAACCAAAGTTTTATAAATACTTCATTCTGCAAAGCTCTTAATTTACCTTTAACCAACCTTAGGCAAATTTTTACGGTAGAAACAGCCGACGGGAATTTGGTTAACATAAATACAGTTTTGCAGAAAGCAAATATAGAACTTTCAGGTCATAAATTCTCTGCAAACCTATTACCTATGAATTTAGCTGAGTTCGATGTGGTATTAGGAATGGATTGGTTAGTAGCCAACGATGCTCGAATTCTCTGTGATAAAAACTCCATAGAAATACATTCACCCACAGGAGAATTAATAGTGATTACAGGAGATAAGCCACGAAAGCCACTGAAATTCATTTCAGTAATGAAGTTGGCCAATTATATAAGAAAACAAGAAATAGTGTATATGATTTCAGTAATCATTAACACAAAAGGTAAGGAACTTAAGGAAATTCCGGTAGTAGCAGAATACCCGGATGTTTTTCCAGAAGAACTACCAGGATTTCCACCTGATAGGGAAGTAGAATTTAGAATTCATCTAATTCCTGGAACTATACCGATAGCTAAGGCACCTTATCGGTTAGCACCCACTGAAATGCTAGAATTGAAAAAGCAGTTAGATGAATTGCTAAGTAAAGGATTTATACAACCTAGTTCATCCCCGTGGGGAGCTCCAGTGTTGTTTGTAAAGAAAAAGGATGGTTCGATGCGAATGTGTATCGATTATAGAGAACTGAATAAGGTAACAATTAAGAATCGATACCCATTACCTAGGATTGATGATCTGTTTGATCAACTTCAGGGAGCTAGATATTTTTCTAAGATCGATTTACGCTCAGGATACCATCAATTGCAGGTACAAGAAGAAGACATACCTAAAACTGCTTTCAGAACTAGGTATGGTCATTACGAGTTTACAGTCATGCCCTTCGTACTAACGAATGCACCCGCAACATTCATGGACATGATGAATAGAATTTGTAAACCGTATTTGGATAAATTTGTAATTGGCTTCATCGATGATATACTTATTTATTCCAAAAGTCAGAAGGAACATTGTGAACACCTGCATGCACTCTTAACTTTGTTAAGAAAGGAAAAGCTTTATACCATATTCTCGAAGTGTGAATTTTGGCTACAGGAGGTGCAATTTTTAGGTCACATGGTGAATCACGAAGGTATTCACGTAGATCCTGCTAAGATAGAAGCGATCACAAAATGGAAAGTCCCACAGTCAGCTATGGAAATTAGAAGTTTTCTAGGGTTAGTTGGATACTATAGGCGATTCATTAAGGATTTTTCCAAGATAGCTGTACCATTAACTAAGCTAACCTGTAAAGCAGTTAAGTTTGAATGGGGACCTAAACAAGAAGAAGCCTTTAAGATTTTAAAGCAGAAGTTAACCAATGCTCCAATTCTAGCCTTACCAGAAGGAACAGAAGATTTTGAAGTTTATTGTGAAGCTTCAAAATTAGGATTAGGATGTGTACTTATGCAACGCAAGAAGGTAATTGCGTATGCATCAAGGCAATTGAAAAAGCACGAGGAAAACTATACGACTCATGATTTAGAATTAGGTCCATAATTTTTGCCCTTAAGATTTGGAGACATTATCTGTATGGAAGTAAGTTTACTGTCTATACAGATCATAAAAGCTTAAGATACATATTTGGGCAAAAAGAACTAAACATGAGGCAAAGGAGATGGATGGAAATCCTAAGTGACTACGACTGTGATATTCAATATCACGAAGGAAAAACAAACGTAGTTGCTGATGCTTTAAGTCGTAAGTATCATGAGAAACAACAATGAGTTCGTGCTCTTAGATTAAGTTTACAATTAGACTTAATGGAACAACTAAAAAGCATTCAAGAAATAGCAATCAAGGATAATGCTGAAGGAATGAAGGGACGAGTAAAGGAATTAGAGCAAGGATTTGATGGAATTTGGAGATTCCATAAGAAAATGATTTGGGTACCTAAGCAAGGAGAATTAAGAAAGAAGATTTTAGAGGAAGCTCATAAATCTAGGTATACCATGCATCCTGGTAACAACAAGATGTACCAAGATTTAAGAAATAATTCCTGGTGGATAGGAATGAAAAAGGACATAGCTAGATATGTTTCTAAGTGTCTTACTTGTTCACAAGTTAAGGCAGAACACCAAAAACCTTTGGGTCTACTTCAACAATTAGAAATGCCTGTATGGAAATGGGAACTCATAACAATGGACTTTGTTACTAAGTTACCCAAAACCAGAAAAGGTAATGATGCAATTTGGGTAATTGTGAATCGATTAACCAAATCAGCTCATTTTCTACCCATGAAAGAAACCTTTAGTATGGAAAGGTTAGCCAAGTTATATGTAGATGAAGTAGTATCCTTACATGGAGTTCCACTCTCCATTGTATCGGATAGAGATAGTCGTTTCACTTCCCATTTCTGGACAAGTTTCCAGGAAGCAATGGGAACCCGATTAAATCTAAGTACTGCATATCATCCTCAGACAGACAGACAAAGTGAAAGGACAATCCAAACTATGGAGGACATGCTCAAGGCATGTGTAATAGATTTTGGTGGAAATTGGGATGACCACCTACCATTAATTGAATTCTCCTATAATAATAGTTATCATTCAAGCATTGAAGCTGCCCCATTCGAAGCATTATATGGACGCAAATGTAGAACTCCAGTTTGCTGGGCAGAAATAGGAGAAAGTCAATTATCAGGTCCTGAAATAGTGCAAGAAACTACCGACAAGATTACTCAAATCAAGGAAAGATTAAAGACGGCTCGAGATCGCCAGAAAAGTTATGCCGATAATCGACGCAAACCACTAGAGTTCCAAGTTGGAGAAAAGGTACTCTTGAAAGTTTCTCCTTGGAATGGAGTAGTTCGGTTCGGTAAGAAAGGAAAACTAAGTCCAAGATACGTAGGACCATTTCCAGTAATCCAACGCATTGGACCAGTTGCTTATCGCTTACAACTACCAGAGGAATTAGCTGGAATACATGACGTATTTCATGTATCCAATCTCAAGAAATGTCTAGCAGACGAATCTCTGGTAATACCTCTTCAAGACATCCAAGTAAATGAAAAGTTGAAATTTGTCGAGAAGCCATTACAAATAGAAGACAAAAAGATCAAGTTTCTCAAGCACAAAAGATTGGTACTCGTCAAAGTCAAATGGGATTCCAAAAGAGGACCCGAATACACTTGGGAGCTGGAATCGGAAATGAAGCGAAAGTATCCTCACTTATTTCAATAAATCTCGAGGACGAGATTTTAAATAAGGTGGGGAGGATGTAAGGACTTCCAAAAATGTCCCTAACCAACCCATAAGTAAAAACCCGGACCCCTGAAACTCTACTGTATATGAAAAACCAAGAAAACAAAGTTTATGAGTTTCAGGCGGGTCGCGTAAGGGTTAGCTTAGCCTTACGCGGGCCGCGTCAACATGAGTTTGACCGGATAAGCGTTCCCAGGCCACTTGTCATCCACCTGGCACACCTATTCGTGACCCAGCAAGCCTACACGTAGACTAGGTGGCCACGCGGGCCGCGTAAGGGTGAGCCTATGGCTCACGCGGGCCGCAAGAGCCCCATTTTTCAGCTATAAATAGGATGGGTCATGGGCAGTTCACTGGTGTCGAAATCAAATCTCAAAAACGAAAGCACACTACACAAATTCGAAATTTACTTTTATAATAGCAAGGCGCTGCTACGATACAGGGTATTAACTCGATCGCTGCTACGATTCAATGTCCGATCGATTAAAACTATCCGATGAATGTTTAAGTGCCGCTCAAATTAGGGTTATACTTTGTCATTCGTCGTGAATTCGATGGATGTTTAAGTATTGCACTTTGTCATTCATCGTGAGGGTTTTAATCTCGTGAGTTATCGTAAATGCTGTATTAGTTACTGACCTAGTTCGTGTGCATGTTATTTAAATTAGGTTACAAGGCTAGTCAGTAGGCTAAACTCTGCCCGTATAAATCTGCAATGTGAGTCATTCTCTTTTTATCAAAAATATTTTACAATACTCCCTTTTCAAAAAGTTATAATTACAGGGATTAAGTCGTGGTTATCTTGAATCACTGGCTAGTGGGGTATTGTGCACATTACTAATTTCTCACGGTTAGGCTAATAAATCCTAATAGTGATAAACGTCACTACTTGGGGAAAGACCCAATAGTGGTATGACCATCGCCACCAGGTGACACGGTGCCAGATAAAAATAAGATAGAAGCCATTGTAATCGCTCTTATGCTGTAATTTATAACTATGTGTCATTTTATGCAAAATGAATGATTCACCAGTATTTCCCCGCTGACAAAATATTTTTAAAACATGTTTCTGGCGACCTGCTATAAATCAAGGAAAACGTGCTACGGAGCACTAACCAGCTTGAAGAGGTGGCTCAATAAAAATGAATAAACATGTTTTATAAATCAGGGAATTTCCTAGTAAAATTCCTCTATTGTAAATTACGGGGTTGATCCCGAATTATGAAATAAAATAATCGGGCATTTCAAGTTTTAAAAGATCCCGTTAAAATCTTCCGCTGTCGCATCATTTAATCAATACCACGGGTTCCTGTCCCGCGGCTCCTGACCGGGTCAAACCGGGGTTGGGGCCGTTACAAGAAAAGGTGGTATCAGAGCCACTGATTTAAGCCTATTAAGTATTTAAAAATACTTAATTTTCCTGATTATCGTCTTGTGATTATTTGTTTTTAACTGACTATCTGTTAGTTACAGTATGGGTAAGCAAAGAATTTCGGATATCTATCTTAAATTAGATAGTTCACCGAAAGATAAGGGAAACTCATCCCGATCAAATTCCTCAAGATACTCAACAAAAACTGAGGAAGGAATATTTGTTCGTAAGGCACAATTTGAGAAATCACTTTTCCCTAATAAAAGAAGTTTGATTATTAGAAAAAGTCAAGAGAAAGTGAGGAAGTCACAACCAAAGGGGGTAATGATCAATAAGGAAACTCCGGAAATAGGCAATAATCCACCATGGGAAGATGAGTTAATTGAGAAATGAGCAGATCTCTATATGTTAGCCACTATAGCAGTAAATGCTAGCTTTTAAATACCCTAACCCAGTACTAGCATCCATATCACCTACAATCCCGAAACTTTAAAATTTTAGTTGTACTAAAAATAAATATTTTGTTTCAATAAAATGGTTTATTAGATATTCGTAATTAATATTAATTTTCTAAATTGCTATTATGTGATTATGTGAAAAATTAAACTAAAATATTGTATGTTTCTTCATAAATGCCAAACAGCATAAATGAGTTGTCTGATGCTCTTCAGAATCTCAATCTCTATCCTGTGAAAATAGAAGTTTCCAGAGACTTTACTGGTTACTTGGCTGATGTGAAAGAACCTATGGAATTTCAAGCTCCACCTCCAGAGAAACAAAAGCCAAAGAAAAGAAGAAGATTTGTGGGCTGGAGGCGTGTGCGCAGAAGGAAACCTGCAACTAGAAAAGTTCCCAAGATAGAAAATCGCATTGATAAAGGAAAAAGGGATAGAAATTGGAGAAAATTGTAGGCAAAACAGGAATAGAAATTGGGGAAATTTCTAAGCAAGCCGAGGAATTGCCACTGCAGGAAGAACTAGATCGCATACTGGCAAGTTGTGATATCATTAGGCCAATCAATGAAAACCTCTTCCCTTATCCTGCCGAAACCGAACTTCCAATAAATTTGGAACCAGCCATCCCAGAACCTCTGATCCACACCCAACCTCTAGGAATGGACGAATGGTGGACCAATGACTGGCAGTTTCAAAACCTCCTTAAATAATCCTTATACCTTTTTCACTCAGCTCGACCCAGAACTTGCACCAAACCCACCAATGAGTAATGAAAATTTAGCTGAACTCCGCCATTTTGGCGAGGAGCTGATAGATGCAGGGAATAGGATCCGGGAGGTAGGAGAACAAATCTCCTGGAAATACGATGAGAGGGAACGTCGTGTCTAAAATACTAGCTGACGGGGGGGGGGGGGGAAGTGTGGATGTGAAGCTGTGGTTATATAATAATAATAATAATAATAATAATAATAATAATAATAATAATAATAATAATAATAAAAATATAAATAAAAATATAAATCCTGTAAAATAACTAAAAATAAAACTTTTTGTAAGATAACAGTGTGTAAGGATGCATAATATAATCTATAAAAATGGAAGTCGAGAAGTCGACAATTTTGGCTATACGTGTATTGTGATTATGTGCGATTATTTTGTTATATTCGATTGTTAATGATTTTCTCCTAATCACTTATATAAATTAATTACCAGATGGCACATGCTGGTAATGAACCCGATAATGAAGTTAATCAATCTGAGCATATCAATGAAGATCAATTTCTGAATAGGCAAGATATCGAGAATATCGTTGCTCAAGGAATAGCCAATCCTATTCCCGCAATCCTTGCTGCTGCCCAGAAACCTGTTGAACCTCAACAAATTATTCCTAGTAAACGTACTCATGAAGACAATTTCAGTAATAGCGTAAACGGAGGCGGCAAGCATACTAACAACAATAATGATGTACTGCAAACCCCAATTCTCAAAAGAATGAAAGCTGAAACACCTGGTTGCACTTACAAGGAATTTCTTGCCTGTAAACCAGCTGAATTTACAGGCAATGAAGGGGCGACTGCAGCACTGCGTTGGTTGGAGAAAACCAAAGCAGGAATTATGATAAGTAAATGTGCTGAGGAAGACAAGGTCATGTATGCGTCGCATCTTTTTAAAGAAGGGGCGCTAGAATGGTGGAATACGGTACTCCAAGCCAAATGAAGAAATATGGCCTATGCCATGAGTTGGGAAGAATTTAATCAGCTAATGGAAAGAAAATTCTGTCCCGAATATGAAAAGGAACAAATGGCGAATAAATTCCTGAACCATCAGATGATGGGTGTAGATTGTCGAGGGTATACTTCGACATTCTTTGAGTATGCTAGAGTAGTACCAACCCTGGCTTCGCCAGAGCCGGTGCTTATTTCCCGTTATATTTGGGGTTTGATTGGCGAAATCCGTAATATCGTTAAAGCTGCGAGACCTCGCACTATTGACGATGCTGTGGAATTAGCTAACACCCTAACTGACGAGCTGGTACGCACAAGAGAAGAAAACCGGAAAAAGGAAGTAGCTCAAAAGATTACCCGAGGATTCCGTGTGGGTAATAGTGCCACTTTCAAGAGAAAGGGAACTGGGCAATCTTCCACTGTTCCATTTTGCAATGCCTGCAAAAGAAAGAATTTTGGAAAATGCAAAGGGTATTGCAATTTCTGCAAAATCCCGGGGCATCAAGAAAAAGATTGCAGAAAGAAGAAAGCAACAGTTTGCTACAACTGTGGAGAAGCTGGACATTTTAGGCCAGACTGCCCGAAATTAATCAAACTAGCTGACCACAAAGCCAAACCTGCAGAAGGAGCTACAAAGAAGAACGTAAGAGCTTTTCAACTCACTACGCAGGAAGCCGAACTAATTCCTGACGTAATAGCTGGTACGTTCCTAGTTCACGACGTTTATGCAAAAGTATTATTTGACTCAGGTGCAAACCAAAGTTTTATAAATACTTCATTCTGCAAAGCTCTTAATTTACCTTTAACCAACCTTAGGCAAATTTTTACGGTAGAAACAGCTGACGGGAATTCGGTTAACATAAATACAGTTTTGCAGAAAGCAAATATAGAACTTTCAGGTCATAAATTCTCTGCAAACCTATTACCTATGAATTTAGCTGAGTTCGATGTGGTATTAGGAATGGATTGGTTAGTAGCCAACGATGCTCGAATTCTCTGTGATAAAAACTCCATAGAAATACATTCACCCACAGGAGAATTAATAGTGATTACAGGAGATAAGCCACGAAAGCCACTGAAATTCATTTCAGTAATGAAGTTGGCCAATTATATAAGAAAACAAGAAATAGTGTATATGATTTCAGTAATCATTAACACAAAAGGTAAGGAACTTAAGGAAATTCCGGTAGTAGCAGAATACCCGGATGTTTTTTCAGAAGAACTACCTGGATTTCCACCTGATAGGGGAGTAGAATTTAGAATTCATCTAATTCCTGGAACTATACCGATAGCTAAGGCACCTTATCGGTTAGCACCCACTGAAATGCTAGAATTGAAAAAGCAGTTAGATGAATTGCTAAGTAAAGGATTTATACAACCTAGTTCATCCCCGTGGGGAGCTCCAGTGTTGTTTGTAAAGAAAAAGGATGGTTCGATGCGAATGTGTATCGATTATAGAGAACTGAATAAGGTTACAATTAAGAATCGATACCCATTACCTAGGATTGATGATCTGTTTGATCAACTTCAGGGAGCTAGATATTTTTCTAAGATCGATTTACGCTCAGGATTCCATCAATTGAAGGTACAAGAAGAAGACATACCTAAAACTGCTTTCATCATTACGAGTTTACAGTCATGCCCTTCGGACTAACGAATGCACCCGCAACATTCATGGACATGATGAATAGAATTTATAAACCGTATTTGGATAAATTTGTAATTGTTTTCATCGACGATATACTTATTTATTCCAAAAGTCAGAAGGAACATTGTGAACACCTGCATGCACTCTTAACTTTGTTAAGAAAGGAAAAACTTTATGCCAAATTCTCGAAGTGTGAATTTTGGCTACAGGAGGTGCAATTTTTAGGTCACATGGTGAATCACGAAGGTATTCACGTAGATCCTGCTAAGATAGAAGTGATCACCAAATGGAAAGTCCCACAGTCAGCTATGGAAATTAGAAGTTTTCTAGGGTTAGCTGGATACTATAGACGATTCATTAAGGATTTTTCCAAGATAGCTGTACCATTAACTAAGCTAACCTGTAAAGCAGTTAAGTTTGAATGGGGACCTAAACAAGAAGAAGCCTTTAAGATTTTAAAGCAGAAGTTAACCAATGCTCCAATTCTAGCCTTACCAGAAGGAACAGAAGATTTTGAAGTTTATTGTGAAGCTTCAAAATTAGGATTAGGATGTGTACTTATGCAACGCAAGAAGGTAATTGCGTATGCATCAAGGCAATTGAAAAAGCACGAGGAAAACTATACGACTCATGATTTAGAATTAGGGCCATAATTTTTGCCCTTAAAATTTGGAGACATTATCTGTATGGAGGTAAGTTTACTGTCTATACAGATCATAAAAGCTTAAGATACATATTTGGGCAAAAAGAACTAAACATGAGGCAAAGGAGATGGATGGAAATCCTAAGTGACTATGACTGTGATATTCAATATCACGAAGGAAAAGCAAACGTAGTTGCTGATGCTTTAAGTCGTAAGTATCAGGAGAAACAACAACGAGTTCGTGCTCTTAGATTAAGTTTACAATTAGACTTAACTGAACAACTAAAAAGCATTCAAGAAACAGCAATCAAGGATAATGCTGAATGAATGAAGGGACGAATAAAGGAATTAGAGCAAGGATCTGATGGAATTTGGAGATTCCATAAGAAAAGGATTTGGGTACCTAGGCAAGGAGAATTAAGAAAGAAGATTTTAGAGGAAGCTCATAAATCTAGGTATACCATGCATCCTGGTACAAAACAAGATGTACCAAGATTTAAGAAATAATTTCTGGTGGATAGGAATGAAAAAGGACATAGCTAGATATGTTTCTAAGTGTCTTACTTGTTCACAAGTTAAGGCAGAACACAAAAAACCTTTGGGTCTACTTCAACAATTTGAAATGCCTGTATGGAAATGGGAACTCATAACAATGGACTTTGTTAGTAAGTTACCCAAAACCAGAAAAGGTAATGATGCAATTTGGGTAATTGTGAATCGATTAACCAAATCAGCTCATTTTCTACCCATGAAAGAAACCTTTAGTATGGAAAGGTTAGCCAAGTTATATGTAGATGAAGTAGTATCCTTACATGGAGTTCCACTCTCCATTGTATCGGATAGAGATAGTCGTTTCACTTCCCATTTCTGGACAAGTTTCCAGGAAGCAATGGGAACCCGATTAAATCTAAGTACTGCATATCATCCTCAGACAGACGGACAAAGTGAAAGGACAATCCAAACTATGGAGGACATGCTCAGGGCATGTGTTAAATAGATTTTGATGGAAATTGGGATGACCAACTACCATTAATTGAATTCTCCTATAATAATAGTTATCATTCAAGCATTGAAGCTGCCCCATTCGAAGCATTATATGGACGCAAATGTAGAACTCCAGTTTGTTGGGCAGAAATAGGAGAAAGTCAATTATCAGGTCCAGAAATAGTGCAAGAAACTACCGACAAGATTACTCAAATCAAGGAAAGATTAAAGACGGCTCGAGATCGCCAGAAAAGTTATGCCGATAATCGACGTAAACCACTAGAGTTCCAAGTTGGAGACAAGGTACTCTTGAAAGTTTCTCCTTGGAATGGAGTAGT
The DNA here is from genome assembly GCA_030545235.1 of Helianthus tuberosus. Lineage (NCBI taxonomy): Eukaryota > Viridiplantae > Streptophyta > Magnoliopsida > Asterales > Asteraceae > Helianthus > Helianthus tuberosus. Next base: position 53,218,025 of record CM060364.1, read on the forward strand.
TCAGTTCGGTAAGAAAGGAAAACTAAGTCCAAGATAGGTAGGACCATTTCCAGTAATCCAGCGCATTGGACCAGTTGCTTATCGCTTACAACTACCAGAGGAATTAGCTGGAATACATGACGTATTTCATGTATCCAATCTCAAGAAATGTCTAGCAGACGAATCTCTGGTAATACCTCTTCAAGACATCCAAGTAAATGAAAAGTTGAAATTTGTCGAGAAGCCACTACAAATAGAAGACAAAAAGATCAAGTTTCTCAAGCACAAAAGATTGGTACTCATCAAAGTCAAATGGGATTCCAAAAGAGGACCCGAATACACTTGGGAGCTGGAATCGGAAATGAAGCGAAAGTATCCTCACTTATTTCAATAAATCTCGAGGACGAGATTTTAAATAAGGTGGGGAGGATGTAAGGACTTTCAAAAATGTCCCTAACCAACCCATAAGTAAAAACCCGGACCCCTGAAACTCTACTGTATATGAAAAACCAAGAAAACAAAGTTTATGAGTTTCAGGCGGGCCGCGTAGGGGTTAGCTTAGCCTTAAGCGGGCCGCGTCAACATGAGTTTGACCGGATAAGCGTTCCCAGGCCACGTGTCATCCACCTGGCACACCTATTCGTGACCCAGCAAGCCTACGCGTAGACTAGGTGGCCACGCGGGCCGCGTAAGGGTGAGCCCATGGCTCACGCGGGCCGCGAGAGCCCCATTTTCAGCTATAAATAGGATGGGTCACGGGCAGTTCACTGGTGTTGAAATCAAATCTCAAAAACGAAAGCACACTGCACAAATTCGAAATTTACTTTTATAATAGCAAGGCGCTGCTACGATACAGGGTATTAACTCGATCGCTGCTACGATTCAATGTCCGATCGATTAAAACTATCCGATGAATGTTTAAGTGCCGCTCAATTTAGGGTTATACTTTGTCATTCGTCGTGAATTCGATGGATGTTTAAGTATTGCACTTTGTCATTCGTCGTGAGGGTTTTAATCTCGTGATTTATCGTAAATGTTGTATTAGTTACTGACCTGGTTCATGTGCATGTTATTTAAATTAGGTTACAAGGCTTATTAGTAGGCTAAACTCTGCCCGTATAAATCTGCAATGTGAGTCATTCTCTTTTTATCAAAAATATTTTACAATACTCCATTTTCAAAAAGTTATAATTACAGGGATTAAGTCGTGGTTATCATGAATCACTGGCTAGTGGGGTATTGTATACATTACTAATTTCTCACGGTTAGGCTAATAAATCCTAACAGTGATAAATGTCACTACTTGGGGAAAGACCCAATAGTGGTATGACCATCGTCACCAGGTGACACGGTGCCAGATAAAAATAAGATAGAAGCCATTGTAATCGCTCTTATGCTGTAATTTATAACTATGTGTCATTTTATGCAAAATGAATGATTCACCAGTATTTCCCCGCTGACAAAATATTTTTAAAACATGTTTCAGGCGACCTGCTATAAATCAAGGAAAACGTGCTACGGAGCACTAACCAGCTTGAATAGGTGGCTCAATAAAAATGAATAAACATGTTTTATAAATCAGGGAATTTCCTAGTAAAATTCCTTTATTGTAAATTACGGGGTTGATCCCGAATTATGAAATAAAATAATCGGGCATTTCAAGTTTTAAAAGATCCTGTTAAAATCTTCCGCTGTCGCATCATTTAATCAATACCACGGGTTCCTGTCCCGCGGCTCCTGACCGGGTCAAACCGGGGCTGGGGCCGTGACACGCGGGCCGCGTAGCGCCCAAAATCAGGCCCTATATAAGAGGGCTTCCGGCCTTCAGTTTACGTCGTTCAAATTTTGACTTTCTCTCTTAATTTCTTAATAGTAGACACTATACTCGGGCATAATACCCCCCTAAATAACAAAGTTCTGCTCCGTTGTAAGTATCATAACCCCTGGATACGTATTAGGTACTCTGCCCGATTGATCTAGGGTTCCGTAACGGTTGTCGTGGTTCTGCCCGACGTAGTCGTTGGAATGCCGTCTCGGGGAGGGTATTACTAATGTTAAAATGGGTTATTATACTAACACGTGTGCATTTGTGTAAATTATAGATTGTCACCAGGAAACCCTAAAGGATAATCTAAGACAGCAATGTGAGTAATCTCCTTTTTGTAAATTGTTTTTACGAAACCTCACACAATTAATTACATATTAAGCAGTTATTGAGTATTTGTAAGGATACAATTATCGTCGGTATGTTGGGGTTTTGTATACAAAATTTGTTACTGGAGGGGTAACATTTCCACAAGTCGGGTCTGACAGTACCGTGGGTGGTAATTGGTATGACTTGGAAACAAATGTAATTGCGAGACCGCCCTCAATATTGTGCAATGAATTTTATTTAAACTTAATTAAACTGGGATTCACTCACCAGTATTTCCCACTGACAAAATGTTTTTAAACGTGTTTCAGGTAACAAAATGTGAAAGCCAAATAGAAGCCAGCTGGACAGCACTGAAGGCTTGGAAAAGTGGCAATAAAAGTTACCTAAAAAGAAATAGACGTTTTTATTAAATAACATAGGATTTATTCCTATGAAAATATGTGTACTTAAAACTTGGGTCTTATCCCATGTGTTTAATATTATGAAAGTGTGGTATTTTACTCTGATAAAATATTTCCTAACTATGGTCCTGATGAAAATTCCGCTGCCAAAATTAGACAATACCAGATACCACCGAAACTGGCTCGCGGCCACCCGTTCCTGTGTTTGAATATGGGGACGGGGGTTGCGACAGTAGCCAACATATCTCTATATAAACCATAGAGATATGAATGGTGAAAATCTTTTATTTTATATAGATAGTAAAATAACGCAAGACACCACAGACAAATGATAAGGAAGTTTCACCTTCAACATAAGAAACTAGTTATTAAAGTCATTAATACAAAACCAAATAAAAAGTGCGAAAAGATTAAAAATCAAAAGTATTACATTAAATGCTTGTCTTCACCAAGTGATGTAAGAGACTTAGGCAAACATGGCCTTTGATTGTCCATAACTCTTACTATCAATCTTGGATCCCGAGACTACTACACACACTCTAAGGTGGATGATGGATGTGGGTTGTAGTGGTGGTGGAGTGTGGGTGAAGTGGGAGAGAGGTGGTTTGCCAAGGGATGCCTTTGAAGTGAACCAAGCACCCCTATTTATAGCCTACACAGAAACCCGGACACGGCCCCGTGTCCATCTCCTTTCTCTTTCTTCATTAATTGCAATTTGTCTGTATTAGCTCCACACGCCCCCGTGTTCGATGGGCACGGCCCCGTGTGCAGAAGCGTATCTGTACTATCAAGATTTGCAAGATTCTGCGAATCTTAGCGTTGACCATGGCCCGTGTGGAGTTGGGCACGCCCCCGTGCTGGGAATAGAAGCTTATATAGATTTGTCTTTTCTGCAGACAACTGGCCACGCCCCCGTGTCCGCTGGGCACGGGGCCGTGGTCGGCCTTCTGTTTCTTTGTTTTTGCTTGGGAAGATGCTGTCGAGGGGTCGGGCACGCCACATTTATTCCTTTTCTTGTATTTATGTTAGATTTTGCTGAATATTTGTGCCTTTTGTTCAATTACGCTCATTTAGTCCTGAAATTACAAAAGGAAGACAAAAGCACACTTTTTTCAACATTATGTTACTGGGCGTCTGGGCACGGGCCTGTGTTGGTCCGGGCACGGCCCCGTGTTCAGATCGCCAGTATCATAATTAACAGAAGGCTGGGCATGGGGGCGTGTTCAGCGAACACAGCCCCGTGTCTAGTTACCTGAACTGGGAGTTTTCTGCAGATCCTCAGGCACGGGGGCGTGTTGGGCTGAGCACGGCCCCGTGTGTGACCACTGTCAAATTTGCATGCATCCGTACAATTATTAAATGATGATTAGTGCTTAATGATTGTGCTGATTTACAATTTATGGCTTGAATTGCTCTCTGATTACTGCATTATACTTACATGTGCATCACATATTGCAAATGCCACATCATTGATTGCATGCAAACATATTGACATAAATGATGCACAAAGCACAATTAGCACAGTTAACAGACAAACCGGGAAAATGCTGACGGAGTTCAGTACATAGACAGACGTTGTTTTGACACAGTATGAGCCAGAAACCAAGTACTACATTAGTATGGTGTGTAGGGAAGTAAGGACCACAAAACTGCTTTTCTAGGAGATAGTTTAAGTGCCGGAAAGTGCCTAAAACTTACCTAAAGTGCAGAATTCTGCAGAAAATTCAGCAAATCAGCATTTAAATACATTAATATTATGCAAAAACATGACTAAATGGTCCTGAATGCTTTCCTAAGTGTCGGGAATTAAAAGTGTCACAAAAGGGTACATAAAGAACACCAAACGGAATAATTTAGCACTTTAACGAACCGGTATCCAACCGAACAACCGGACACTACCCAAAACACTAAAATTATACTAGAAGCATTGTTTTAATATTTCTGAGCTAGTTATAATCCCCGAACACCCTAACACACTATATGACACCATATTAGCTAAAACACCTAAACTTATACCTGAAATCTAACTAGTTAACATAACATTCCATCACAACCCAACCAATACCCCCCCCCCATGGTGGACGATCACCAAGGTGGCCCCACCCTTGATTTCCATTGATCTTCTTGGATTTGATTTGTGATCTTGTATTGTACTTAGTAGACACATGATCCATTGGTTAATACATAAACATGGTTTATAAATGAAACCTAAAGATTCTAAACCTCATTCTATACACACCAAAACACACACCATCATCTCCTTCTCCTCCCTCCATGTTCACGGCCACATACTACCTGCACACCATCTCCATTTTCAACTTTCTTCCATACATTCCAAGGTGATCTAGTGGTGTAAGGAGCTAAGTTAGGAAGCTTGGAGCTTTCGGAAGTTGAAGGACCTTCACCGGTTGCTTTTATCCACTTGCTTTCTTCACTTGATCATCCCTAGCCTTGTGCTAGTGGTAAGAGTCTTGATCTCTTCATTTTACATCTTATCTAAGTGGTTAAAAGTTGATACATGATGTAAAGTTTAAAGAACACTAAGAAACTTGAAGATGAAACTTTAACAAAAACTTAATAACATAAGAATACATGTTGATTAGTGTTGATTTGCTTCTTGATGATTTGTGTTAGTGATGTTAGACATCATATGAAACCTACTAGATTGTGATTTAACACATGATCTAGTAAGTTAAGGAGGTGATCTTGTGAAAGACCAAGATCATCATACTTTATGTTTCTCATGAACTTGAAGAATGAAAATGATTTTATGAATGATGAAGTATGCAACATGTTACTAGTCATAAACTTGGATGATTTCAAAACTAGTTTTCTCAAGAAACTAAAATTATACACAAGATTTACTAAAACATTGTTTTTAAAGAAACTAATCATGTTTCTAGTGGTGAAACAAGTATAAAAGTACATGGTTAACAAGAAAAATACAAGAAGATTAATTTTTGAAAAATCATCATACAAGTTGTAAAGATCTAAAATTTTCAAGAATGATGTTATTAAATAAATAATCATATTTTTAAGGGTAACTAGGCTTACTAAAAACACTAGTAAGTTACTACAAGTTTTTATGAAAGTTCAAGTTCATGTTGTTATGTAAATATCATTGTTTTGGCACTTGGTAAGTGTTGGTTAAGTTGTTGATTGTTTGTGATGATTTTAAAAAGAAAATGATATGCTTTGATAGCATGGACACCTCTATTTTTAAGGGAAACTATGGCAAAAGTTTCTAAAAATATAAACACTTAGAAAAATATTTTCTAACAAATATTTAGAAGTGTATTATAACTATGGGTTTCAATATAAGCTTTGCCATAATTTTTGTAACGAAAATAAAAATATTGGAGGTTGGTTTTTGTAAATAGAAATAACTAAATATGTATTTGAAAGGTGTATATTTAGAAGACACATGTGTGTGATTATTTGAATACTTTGTGTATTAGTTATATTATTTTAGGATTTGAAATAATATAACTTAACAAATACCAAGAAGTTACAATCCAAAATATTACCAAAAATCACAAGGAATAAATACACAAGTTACACACACAATATTGGGAAACCGAACGAAAGAATGTAACTTACAAAATATTCCGGAAAATACATTTATAAGTATATTTTTGGTGAACAATATTTTGGACACAAGAAAGGAAAATATGATTTTTCCAATTATTACAAAGTTATATCATATTTTTGACAAGGAGAAAATATATTATTTTGGAACTACAAATATTTTTTCTAAAAGGAAAAATTATAAATAATTTTTCCAAGCAATAATTCTAATATATATATATATATATATATATATATTGGGAAATATATACATATATTAGTGGACCTTTATTAGAAATAATATTCCGGAAAGTTTAACACAAAATTAAGTATAAGAATACTTAACTATTACAAGAAGATACGTATCCTCGTACGTATAAATCCACACCGGAATACGACGACAATACATGGCAAATTATACAAATACAAAAATACGAATGCACATGTATGAGGTACCCCCCATCCTTGGGAAGGAAATACGGATATAAATACTTGAGAAGTATTATTATGAAAATATTGTTTAACAATTATTCCAAAATTTATAAATATAATGTAAATTTAAAATAATTATTATTTTAACAAGTAATTATAATTTGGAATAATAATAAAGACACTTTGAAACGTAACTCAAAGACACTAATCCTTACCAAGTCAAGGCACGACCCGCTGGTCTAATGGACCGTAGTACGCATGTAGGTAGTCATGCGTTCTAGAGGAAGCTTTGAGTTACATCGGATACAGGGAACGCAAAACCGTGAGTTCATGTCCCCCTTTTCCTTTTAACTGTTCTCAGTTTTATAACTCTCGGGGGTGAAATACATGTTACATACTGATTACAAACAATTACAAATGGTATGATTAGCTAAGGAATGTACTGCTAGATCACGTGAATGGGTAGGTGATTAACTTAAGACCATTAATCCTTGTATAAGGACCGAGGGGCATGAGTGATAGATCTATTGGGTGTTGCGAGTCCCACCCATGGGCCTACGAGTTGGCCGCATGTGGTGACTATGTCGTTCCGCCGGAGGGGCCGGTACGAAATACGCATACAGGTTTGAGTGCTTCCTATACCATGTCACTTATATTAATGTATTAGCTACACATTAATTGATATGTTTTTCATTGTTGCTTCATACCAGTTTACAAGTACATACATACATACAAAGGTTTTCAAGGATGATTCGTGCACACATACTAAACACATGAACTCGCTCAACTTTTTGTTGATGTTTTCAAACTACATGTATTTCAGGGAATTAGTAAGTGGATCTGGCGGGCATTGGAAGTTTTATGCTGCGATAGGAATAAAGATGTCATCCATGGTCTTTGGATTTGGTCAGTGTGTCTTATTCTTGGACGAGACACGTCATCCAAACCTTAGTTACATTTAATATCTTTTGACGAGTCCTTAGTGAACTCATAAACAACTTGTATGGTTTGTAAAACTTGAAACTGAAGTCTACATTTTCAACAATGTTGTTTGTTTTAAACTCATTTAATGGATGACAAATCTATGGTTTTATCATATAGTTGTTGTTATGATTGAATGCAATGGCATTAAGAAGGTCACACCATAATCACGCTTCCGCAAAAGTCAAGGTGTGACAGCTTAGTATCAGAGCTTCGATCGTAGCGAACTAGGATTCTTTCTCGAGTCTAGACTACGATCATTAGGGCTCTCACAAAACGATTTTACAAACATGTTTTCATTGCATATACGAAACGCCCAGATCCAGAAAACAAACATTTTTACAAACAAAAGACACGAAAACACATTTCAAAGTTTATGCTTATGATTCAGTCTGAGAGACTGGGAAGTGTAGTCTGAGAGACTAGGGAGTTCAGTCTGAGAGACTGGGAAGTGTAGTCTGAGAGACTAGGGAGTTTAGTCTGAGAGACTGGGAAGTGTAGTCTGAGAGACTTGGGAGTTCAGTCTGAGAGACTGGGAAGTTTAGTCTGAGAGCCTAGGAAGGATAGAAGGTTTCATGAAGAATAATGTGAATACATGATTACATGATGAATTGTCCTTGTTTGCAATATACTAAGTGTTAGTGATTGCTATGAATATACATGCTATGATTATTAAGTACCGGCACACATGTCACCTTCTTCCGAGAGCGAGGAATCAGACATTGACGACCCTACGGCCACTGTCACAGATAATGAGATTGTACCTGCGCTGGAGATATTTGCGTTAGACACTGAGAGTGATCCTGATATGATGACCGAGGACGAGGATGACTTCCAACCGTCCGCGCTGCCAGACTTTGGTGATGATTTACCCTTGCTGATGGTTTCCCTGATGAGAATCCTTCTGTCATTCTTGTTTCAGTCCATGACCACCTTGTCATCTGGATACCCGATGGCGAGCACATCATGACTCCGATCCTCGATGCCGTACCTCTCGTGGTCATTCCTCCCGAGGATATGCCTTTTTGACGATTCATTTGATGGTGATGTTGATTTATTTGTTGATGATCCTCCTGTTGACGCCCAGGGTGATGGAAAGATAGCTGAGTATGTCATTGCTATTCTACCTCCTGAGATTCCCGCCATTGAAGTATCCTCTGCTTCCATTTTGCACTCGATTTCAGACTCCTTTGAGTCTGTGACATCTGCAACCTTACAAACGGTTGGATTGCAACTTTCTACTATTGACTCAGACGATGACACCGCTATGACTACTGCACTATCACCTGCTCGAGATCCCACACCTTCACACGACCCAGAGCCTACTCCTGAGCCAGCTCCTGTTCCTCTTGGGTCAGCTTGATGTTGCACTTGCTGATCCTAAGCCCTTGCTTAATCATGACACTATTTCTTTCGGTTTACCAGACATTGCACCCCTTATACCGGACCCAGTATCTGCACCTGATGGTCTTCTCTTTTGCTGAGACATTTGTTCCTGCACCCGCACCCACTGATGTTGCTCCTTTCCTCCTGTGGAGTCCGACGTCCAACGCACCGGTTTGCCTATTGCTTTCTTTCAAGACATACCCGCACCCCATCCAGGGGAAGGTACCTTTGGCCAGCACCTGCGTGATGGTCTTTTTGTATCAGCAACTTTTCCACAGATCCTTCAGGCTGTACTGTTCATTTCTTCACCACTGGACGAGCCATTCCGAAGGTTCCTATCAAGCCCTATGCTGATTTCAGACCCCTACCATCCCTCACATTATGGAAGCTACACATGGGATGAGTTGCTCTTGTTACTTCAGCTACAGTTTGAGGTTTTGGGTTATAGAGTTTTGGAGCTTGAGCTGACACTACGTCCTCCACCCTGACAATGCCAGTATACTTTGATCCTCCACATTCATCATTGTCTCCTTTTTGCACTCTAACCTTCTGCTATTACACCTTCTTAGGTTTTGATGCTCGTTTCTTTACTATCAAGCAGCAGATCAGATACTTACTGCGCCGTATATTCAAACTCGAGGAGAAAGTCACACATGTTAGCAGTTTGCTTTTCTTCACTCCTCCACCTCAGACACCAGTGTAGTTGGCTTTTGGTTTTATGCGGATTGCATTACTTTTGGGAAAAGACACTACTAATAAGCCGAGATTGTAGAGACTTTTGAAGACCACTTTTGACCCCGCGAATTTTGGTACACTGATAAACTTATTGGACGAGGGTAGGGTGACCCTGTGTCCCTTTTGAGGTAATGCACTTTGTGGACAATGTGATTGTGACTGGTAAATAATGAAAGCTCCGTCACCATGTCCTCACTAAGCACGTTGTTGATTTGCATGATTGTACTATAATTGTGATGCTACGTGCTTGCTTGTCAAGTTCTCATTAAATTTGTACCTACCTACAAGTTTGTGCTATAATTGTGATGTTATATGATTGCTTGTTATAACGACTGCGTATATACACATGTAAATACACCTCCTAGGTCTTATTCGTTAAGTAGAAGCATATGCGCTTGTGTCCTTAATAAGACCTGACCTAACCATTCTTCTTCTTAGAAGATGTCGCTTCAAGGGAACACCGATACCAACAACTCGCTGCCGACGACAGAGGCGGAATTACAAGAGCGCATCTCACAGGCCATCGCACAGCACGTTCGCTCCGAGCGCAGCGGAGGTACCATAGGAAATAACCCACCCAACGGTAATGTTTAGTCTCTTAAGACACATTACAAAAACATTTGGACATTTCCAACTGTGCTTTGCTAATGCCTCTCGTGAATGATGTTTCTTATATCGCAGGCTGCACCTACAAGCAGTTCTTGGGCTGCAAGCCCCTGGATTTCGATGGTACTGGGGGTGCCTTAGCCTTCATGCGCTGGGTTGAGAAGACGGATTCTGTTTTGCGGTTGAGCCGATGTGCCCCAGAGCATCAGGTCACGTACATTTCCGGATTGCTTCAAGATGGGGCTCTGTCATGGTGGAACCTCCAGGTTCAGACGTTGGGCGAGACTGCTGCGTATGCTTTGACATGGGACGAACTGCAAGAACTAATGCATAAGAAGTACTGTTCGAGAGCAGAAGTCCATAAGTTGGAAACTGAGTTCTGGAACTTGAAGATGGAAGGTCCAAAGATAGCTGAGTACGTGCAGAGATTCCATGATCTATCTTGTGTTGTCCCCTAAATGGTAGATCCAGAGTTTAAGAAGATTGAATGTTTCATCGGGGGATTGGCACCTCAGATTCTAAGCCTGGTGACCACATCTAAACCTCCAACAATTAACGCAGCTATTGACTTGATTGTGGCACTCACTGAAGAAGCGATTAGACTAGGAAGATTTTCAACCTCTGAGGAGAAAAAGGAGACTCATGTGGAGTCATCTGGAGATAACAAGAGAAAATTCGGAAACTTCAAGCAGGGTACTCAGACGAATAACAACAACAAGGCCAAAAAGGGAAAAGAGTACATGGGTAAACTACCTAAATGCGACAAGTGTCGACGTCATCATACCGGGCGATGTAAAAATGGAAAGTGTGACAACTGTGGCAAAGTGGGGCACTTCAAGGAAACGTGTTGGCATGAGACGAGACGTGGAAAGAGAGGTCAAGGGTGTTATAACTGCGGTGACATGGGGCACCTTAGGAAAGATTGCCCAAGGGAGATTAAACAAGATCGTGGGAAAAATGTCTAACACCGGAGCTAGGGAAGCATGCCAGGATCCAAACATGGCCATCGGTATGTCTCATAGTAGTCAATGTTATGCGTCTGTGCTGTTTGACATTGTTGTCAAATTTTAGCTTCAGAATATACTTGTTTTAGTAGTAAGTAAGATAGATATCCAGTACTCGATAGAACTAGCTTAAGGGAAGCTTCGACGTGGTAATTGGGATGGATTGGTTGTCGAGCAATCGAGCGGAGATTATTACCCGCACCCCGATGGCAAATGAAGAAACAATCATGATTCATGGAGGTAAGCAGACTACGCCCCTACAGCTTCCGAATTGCTTGAAGGCACGAAAGTTGTTGCGTAATGGATGTGTTGTTTTTCTGGGCTCATGTCGTGGATAAGAGAACCGAAGAACCAAAACTCGAAGATATCCCTGTGATAAGGGAATAACCTAAAGTCTTCCTCGAAGACTTGCCAGAATTATCTCCTCAACGACAAGTCGAAATTCGCATCGATTTGATTCCAGGCGCCGCGCCTGCAGTCAATGCACCTTAGCGACTTATACCTTCGGAGATGCAAGGATTGTCAGTGTAGCTTCAGTAGTTGATAGAGAAGGAAGATAACAGACCAAGTTTCCCGCTTTGGGTAACCCCAGTTTTGCTCGTCAAGAAGAAGGACGATAGCTTTCGTACGAACATCAAACTACCAGGAGCCGAATGAATTAACCAACAAGAGTCGGTAACTCTTGCTAAGGATTGACGAATTACTTATTTAACTAACTGTGAGGATCCAACTACTATTTCACGATTGATCGATGATCGAGTGTCATTAGCTGTGAATTCAGGAAGAAACTATACCGGGGAAATTGTGGGACAATAACTTGTTTTAAACGTACACAAAAATGGTGTTTCCTACACAATGCACAAAACAGTTTTACACAGAATACGGAACTTTGAGAATCTAGAAAACGTGTACTTAGGACCTTTGGGAACCCAGGTCCAAACTCGTAAAGGTTGCTTAGGAACCACACCTGTTAACCCAAGCAAACCCCATTATCCTGACATATATGCTATTTCAGTTAACCAAACAGAAAGTACTCAAATTTCTTTTGTTAAAATCTTCACTTTTGCTCCTAGCGAGTAGATGTTTGCATCTCTACTCCCCTTAATGGTAGTTGCATCGCGTTACTTTTCTTCGCTGAGAGCGAACACACATTTGCTTCGATACTTGGTCATTTCTTCATTTTAGCAAATAATCATTGTTTCATTACTTGAAAACTTATATGTTACGCATGCACCATTTGCTACGCATGCGGTTTCATTTCGAATAAACGCTTCATTGAAGTTCAAATATTATGTTGCTAAATCTAATTACTGATTTGTGATTCGAATGACCTACATTATGGTAATTGTTGGGTTCCTTGTTATCAAGTCAACACACTTTCTTGCGACTTCATTTCTTTCAAGTTACATTCATGGTTTATCTTCGTAACCATGCTGAGATTCCCTTGTTGATACATACGTTTATTGTCAGGTTACCAAGTTCAATTGCTTGAACTTATCCATTTCGCATATTCAATTTAAGACGCCATATAATGTATTGAGAGCATCATATTCAAACATTTTTGCAAAGGTTCGTTTGTTTCGAGTCGTAGTAGACTCCACTAAATCGTTTATTGATTTCAATACCTTACGGTAATACTTTCACAAAGTTGAAGCTTGCGCTAAGTTGGTTACGCACCTCATACACGGATTTAATTGTCTATTTATTTGCTCTAAATCCGTTTGCTTTATCACAATTAAATCGGTCCCAACACAGTTGTGTGCTAAGGCAATGATACATAGATTAATTTCATAGCACGGTGTACCTCCTAACGATTCTTTCATGGTCGATCGAATGCCTTGCGGTACTTATTACTTTTTCATCTTCGATCAGAAACAGTGGTTCTTTGATGTTCTGTATTCAATAGGAAACTCTATGACATTGTGTAAATCAAATTTTCAGAGTTGTTTCAGTACACTTTCCTTTGATTTCAAGCATGGTGAACTTGTTCGGTCACCGCTATTGTTGAAATATGTCAATCACGACACTCGTGGTGTCCTTACAAATTTGTAGCTTGTGCTAACCATGGTCAATCGTTCCACACAAAACTACACATACTTTTGATTGACTTGTCATTTAAACATTCCTAATGCAACTACGAATTAAGACAATGATACACCAGATTCATTTGTATTTCATTTGGTGAAATTTCGCAATTCAAAAATGTCAACACACTAATCCTTACCATTTATTTATTCGAAAGTTGACAGATCACTTTCATATCCAAGTTGTTGATTTTGAGTTCATATAGTAGATGCTATGGTTTGTGAAAACTCGTTTCCATATTGTAACCGATTGTTTGAGAATCCATTAGTCAAAACTCCTTTGTTGCACCCCTGTTAACTAAGTTACGCTAGATTATACATCTATACATCTCGTGTCCTTCGACATCAAAAGCTAGAACACATACCTTTTTACCATTGGGTTCTTGTTGTTGAAATACATCCTTGGATTCACCTGATATGAATAAGATTTAATTCGGTTTTGGTGGTTATCTACCTCAGTACTATTCATATACATGCACGCATGATGTAACCATAAGGAGTTAAGGTAGTACAAATTTCGAGGATGAAATTTTCTTAACAGGGGGAGAATGTGACAATTGTCAAATTTGCATGCATCCGTACAATTATTAAATGATGATTAGTGCTTAATGACTGTGCTGATTTACAATTTATGACTTGAATTGCTCTCTGATTACTGCATTATACTTACATGTGCATCACATATTGAAAATGACACATCATTGATTGCATGCAAACATATTGACATAAATGATGCACAAAGCATAGTTAGCACAGTTAACAGACAAACTGGGAAAATGCTGACGGAGTTCAGTACATAGACAGACGTTGTTTTGACACAGTATGAGCCAGAAACCAAGTACTACATTAGTATGGTGTGTAGGGAAGTAAGGACCACAAAACTGCTTTTCCAGGAGATAGTTTAAGTGCCGGAAAGTGCCTAAAACTTACCTAAAGTGCAGAATTCTGCAGAAAATTCAGCAAATCAGCATTTAAATACATTAATATTATGCAGAAACATGACTAAATGGTCCTGAATGCTTTCCTAAGTGTCCGGAATTAAAAGTGTCACAAAAGGGTACATAAAGAACACCAAACGGAATAATCTAGCACTTTAACGAACCGGTATCCAACCGAACAACCGGACACTACCCGAAACACTAAAATTATACTAGAAGCATTGTTTTAATATTTCTGAGCTAGTTATAATCCTCGAACACCCTAACACACTATATGACACCATATTAGCTAAAACACCTAAACTTATACCTGAAATCTAACTAGTTAACATAACATTCCATCACAACCCAAACAATACCCCCCTATAACAACCCTAAAGAAAACCGACACCGTCATAAATTTTTCGACACCCTAAAAATATTTAAAATATCTCAATATATCTTAAAATACCCACCATATGTGAAAATGGGCCCCAAATACCTTAAATATTATTAAAATTAATTAAAAATGGAAATTTTGGGGTTTAGGCGGGCCGCGTAAGCCACCCCTTAAGCATACGCGGGCCGCAACAAGGTGAAAGCTGGCGAAACCCTGGGCCGCCACGTGGCCCAACACACGTCGAAGCTAGCTGATGACCCGGATCACCTAAACCCTACCCGGGCTACTACGCGGGCCGCGTAGGTAATGTGTGTAAAATGCAACATATAAATTACATCAAATGAGGCATAAAACTAACCCTTTTTAAGTACTAATGTTGGAAAAAGAGTGTTTTTGTCTTCCTTTTGTATTTTCAGGATTAAATGAGCTCAAATTCACAAAAGAAGCAAAAAGACAGCTAAATCTAACATAAATACAAGAAAAGGAACATAAGTGGACTGCCCAACCCCTCAACGGCATCTTCCCAAGCAAAATAGAGAAGGCAGAAGACTGAACACGCCCCGTGCTCAGCCAGCACGGGGCCGTGCCCAAGAAGCAGCAGAAAAGACAAACCTATAGAAGCTTCTATTGCCCACCACGGGCCGTGCCCAGCGAACACGGGGGCGTGGCGAAAGTACAGCAGGCGTATTAATTGTAATTGCGAATTACAATTAATGAAGAGAGAGAGTGTCAGACAGGCACAGGGCCGTGTCCAGCGGACACGGGGCCGTGCCCAGCCTTCTGTTCAGCCTATAAATAGGAGTGCTTGGTTTCATTTCAACTCATCCCTTGGCACACCACCTCTCTCACACTTCATCCACCACCCACCACCACCATAACACCATCATCCACCACCATCATCCATTGTCCATCATAGAGTGTGTGAGTCGTCTCGGGATCCAAGATTGATCGTAAGAGTTCTTGACAATCAAGGCCATGTTTGCCTAAGTCTCTTACATCACTTGGTGAAGACAAATTGTCTAGTATAATACTTTTTATTTCTAATCTTTTGCACTTTTTATTTGGTTTTGTATTAATGACTTTAATAACTAGTTACTTATGTTGAAGGTGATCTTTCCTTATCGTTTGTCCGTGGTGTCTTGGCATTATTTTACTGTCTATATAAAATAAAAGATTTTCGCCATTCATATCTCCACGGTCTATATGGAGGTATGTTGGCTACCTGGTCGGGGGTTAAGGGAACGGTTTGGTAAAGGTCTTGCCATTATTCAGCGTTTAGAGGTCCTGCAATGGACCTAGGTCAAATTTAGTAGGACCTCCTTCAATGCTTCACGGTATAGGATGGCGGGGGTCCAAACTCTTTGATCCCCTCATAAGTTAACTACTATTAATACTATAACCCGGCTATTTAGGACTGTATCCCTGCTGACTCAGACTACTTAGCCGATGGTAACGTCATCGCCAAAAGCGGGGCCTACCATAATACTGCATTAATAACTTAATTCATTATCTTCCAATAATCCACCCTTTTAGGATTGTATCCTTGCTGACTCAAACTACTGGGGTGAGGGTAACGTCACCTTCAAAAGAGGGGCCTACTACAATAACTAAGATAATCTCTTAATTATGTGCAAAAGTGCGGAAATAATCAAAGGTTATACTAGATACGAGTCGGAACCAAGTGATTCATCTTGTCTATCTGTTTTTTTTTTCATTTTCAGCATTTTAGTTAGTTTTTATTTTTCTTAGTTTAAAAACATTTTTCTAAAATTTTTATTTTGATTAGACGTTGAAGATAAACCGGTACTAAAAGCTCTTGTGTCCTTGGACGACCTCGGTATCTTACCAACGCTATACTACGCTCACGATGGGTGCACTTGCCCATATGTGTGTTTAGTGTTAGTAAAATATCGTGTTTTATAAATTTAAAACTTGGCTAAAATAAGTGTTAAATGGGCTTAAAATATACACCTAATATATATAACACTTTACCGCACATCAGTAGGCCCTGGTCTTGTTTTACGCGGGCCGCGAGAAAGGCCAAATCAGGCCCTATAAATTGCAACGAAGGGCCTTCAGTCGAATTCGTTCATTCACTCGATCTCTCTCTCAATTTCTTAAATAGTAGAAGTTATACTCGGGTCTAATACCCCCTAAATAACAAAGTTCTGCTCCGTTGTAAGTATCATAACCCCTGGATACGTATTAGATACTCTGCCCGATTGATCTAGGGTTCCGTAACGGCTGTCGTGGTTCTGCCCGACGTAGTCGTTGGAATGCCGTCTCGGGGAGGGTATTACTAATGTTAAAATGGGTTATTATACTAACACGTGTGCATTTGTGTAAATTATAGATAATTCTCAGGAAATCCTTACAGAAAACCTAAGACAGCAATGTGAGTAATCTCCTTTTTGTAAACAGTTTTTACAAAACCTTAACTATTTTACAATGCAATTTAGCAGTGATTGAGTCTTTGTAATTCTACGATTACTGCCGGTATGTTGGGGTTTTGTATACAAAATGTGAGACACGTTACCATTGGACGAAGAGTTGGCCAATGTGTAATATGACCCACAAGTCAGGATTGATAGTACTGAATGAGTAATTGGGTAGATATAAACATTGTAATCGCTCTCAATACTGTTTAAATTAAATTAATGTTTCTCAATTAAACTGGGATTCACTCACCAGTATTTTCCACTGACAAATGTTTTTAAAACGCGTTTCAGGTAACACAATGTGAAAGCCAATTAGAAGCCAGCTGGACAGCACTGAAGGCTTGGAAACGTGGCTATAAAAGTTACCTAAATAAAGAAGGCGTTTTATTTCAAATAAAATGGGATTTATCCCTATAAATCAGTTTGTAATGAAAACTTGGGTTTCATCCCAATATGTTTATTTATATAAAATGTGGTGTTTTACTCTGATAAAATATTTCCTAACTACGGTCATGATGTAATTTTCGCTGCCAAATTAATAAACACCGATACCACCAACACTGAGTTCGCGGCCTCCCGTTCCCGGGACAGATAGGGGGCGGGGGTTGCGACAGAAGGTGGTATCAGAGATAAGCCACTGATTCAGCCACAGAAGTGTTCTGCTGACATCGAAATTCAAATTGTTAGGAAATAAATTACGGGAATACGTGCATAATTGTATTTCTTGTTATGTGTTATTTGACTATTTGTTAGTTTACAGTATGAGCGACCAAGGACCATCTGACGCGTACCGTCAATTGTCTGGTTCGCCTAGAAGCGAAGGTGCCTCTTCTCAGCCTACCCTCTCAGGGTACTCTGCTGATACGGAAGAGGGAATATTCATGTTTAAAGCTCAGTCCGAGGAGCTATTCCCTCAGAAAAAGAGAGGATGGTTCAGTCGAGGGGCACATGAGCGTAGGAAGCATATGAAAAAGTTACAAGACCAGAGAGCACTAGCAGCAGCCAAAAGAGAAACCGATGCCTATGCCCAGGAAATGATTAATAGGGGTATAGCCAACATCCACATCCTAGCAACCACTGCAGCTGACCCTAACCTGGAACAAATGATAGCACCCCAACCACAACCACCAATTCCTGACCAACCGATGGAGATAGAAAACCCTGAAAATCAAGTAGAAATGCATGATTTCGACCCGGAGGAAATACCTAGGGTACCTGCACCAAACCCCTTAGACCCAAATTACGACCCATGGTGGGACGACATTAGGGACTATGTGCAACGTTACCCGATACACGAAGACATGCCCATGCCAAACCTAGGAGCCTACCCAGGGTTAGATCCTCTAGATCCCTATCACGACAATGATGTATACATTAGGGAGATCTTAGAAAATCCTTACCCATACCAGGCCCCTATACCTCCGTACCAGGAACCCGCACCCCAATTTCCGAACCCAGTCCTAGAACCTGCACCCCCAATGAGTGCAGACAATGTACAAGAACTTAGGACATTTGGTGAGGAAATTTTAGCGAGTAGTGAAAGAATGCGACAGGTGGGAGAGCGACTCGTCTGGAAGTACGACGAGCGCAATATGGATTTCTGGATGAATCCATATCCGTAGATGTGATGATGGAAACGGTAGTAGTAGTAATAATAATAATAAAATAATAATAAAATATGTGTGTATGTGTATGAAAAAAAACTACGGATGCCTACTACTATTAGTATAATTTTTTATTTCAGTCGGTATTGTAATTTTAATTTCAGTACTGGTGTGTAATAGATGCATATTATATGAATAGAGTAAAGTCGCAATGATCGACGCTTTTGACCAAAGTGCGTGTCATGTGATCTGATGTATTAAATATTATTTTATGATTATTAATGCATGGTAAATGTTTAAAATTCAGATGGACAACGAAGTGAACCAGGAAAACCAAAGTGTTAACCACCCGAATAACAATAATAACAATGGAAATCAAGTGGATAATAGTGCCATCCAACATATAGTGGCACAAGGAATCATAGATGCAATGCCATTTATTATTCAAACTGTTAAAGAAGCGGATAATAAAAGTAAGCATAGCAGTAAGCGACCAACTGCACTAGAACACAGCGTAAACAATGGACCTGTAGTTCAAATGCCCATTCCCAAAAGAAGAAAAACCATGCCTTATGGTTGTTCTTATAAAGAATTCTGGTCCAGCAAACCAATAGAATTCTCGGGCAATGAAGGACCCATTACGACTCTGCGCTGGATAGTAAAGACTGAGGCTGTTTTAAAAATAAGCAAGTGTGCTGAAGAAGACAAAATAATGTTTGTTTCTAATTTGTTTAATAACTCAACCTTAGAATGGTGGAACACTATCCTCCAGTCAAGAGGAAGTGATAGGATATACAACATGGAATGGGAGGAATTTAAGAATATGGTAGAAAGGAAATTCTGCCCTCCCAATGAAAAGGAACAAATAGCAAATAAGTTTCTGGACCTTAGAATGACCGGGGTAGATAGTAAGGGTTATACTACTACATTCTTTGAATATGCTAGAATAGTACCAACCCTTGCATCACCTGAACCAGTATTAATCTCCCGTTACATCTGGGGATTAATCGGGGAGATTAGGCATGTAGTCAAGGCAGCTAGACCTCAAACCATAGAAGAAGCTGTAGAACTAGCAAACACCTTGACAGACGAATTAATCCGTACTAGAGAAGAAGATCAGAGGAGAAACCTAGCTCAAAAACTTACCCAAGAATTCCGATCTGGAAATTCCAACCGTGGGAAAAATGTAGGTTCCACATCTGCACCTTATTGCAAGTATTGCAAAAGGAAGCATTCTCGAAGATGCTCCATATATTGCAATTTCTGCAAAATATCAGGACACAAGGAAGAAGACTGCAGGAGGAAAGCCAACAACAGGATATGCTACAACTGTGGGGAACAAGGTCATATCAAGCCAAATTGTCCAAAATTAGCTCCAGCTACAAATAACAAGAACACTAAAAATGCTAGAGCATTCGTTCTAACTGCAGATGAAGCCAAGATGATTCCAGATGTGATAGCCGATACGTTTTTAGTTAATGATGTTTTTGCTAAAGTATTATTTGACTCTGGTGCAAACCAAAGTTTTATTAATACTTCATTTTGCAAACTTCTAAATCAGTCATTAACTAAACTACCACGAGAATGTTTAGTAGAGACAGCAAATAGAGAAACGATTAGGATTTTATGAAATCTTGCGTGGAGCAAGAATAGAGTTTTTAAATCAAAAGTTTATTGCAAACCTTTACCCAATGAATCTGGCAGGATTTGATATCGTTTTAGGAATGGATTGGTTAATAGCCAATAAAGCCAGTATTTTATGTGATCAAAAGTCAATCCAAGTAAATTCACCCAAAGGTGAAAAGATCACAATTAAAGGAGATAAACCATCTAGATCCACGAAATTCATCTCTGTGATGAAAACTGCAAGCTATATAAGAAAAGGGTCTATAGTGTATTTGATTTCTATAATCACTAACACTAAAGGAAAAGAACTAAAAGTCATTCCAGTAGTGTCTCAGTTTTCAGATGTATTTCCAGAAGAATTACCAGGACTACCGCCAGACAGAGAAGTCGAATTCAGAATTCACCTATTACCAGGAACAACACCAATTGCCAAAGCACCTTACCGTTTGGCACCCACAGAAATGCAGGAATTAAAGAAACAATTAGACGAATTATTGGAGAAAGGATTCATACAGCCAAGCTCATCGCCATGGGGAGCACCAATTTTATTCGTTAAAAAGAAGGACGGATCAATGCGTATGTGCATTGACTACCGTGAATTGAACAAAGTCACAATTAAGAATCGGTACCCATTACCAAGAATCGATGATCTGTTCGATCAATTGCAAGGAGCTCGATTTTTCTCTAAAATCGATTTAAGGCCAGGATATCATCAATTAAAGGTACATGAAGAAGACACTCCTAAAACCGCCTTTCGAACAAGGTATGGTCATTATGAATTTACTGTCATGCCATTTGGTTTAACCAATGCCCCAGCCGCATTTATGGACATAATGAACCGAATATGTAAGCCATATTTGGATAAATTCATAATTTTTTTTATTGATGATATTCTCATTTATTCTAAAAGTAAGGAAGATCATGTAAAGCATTTGCACGCCCTTTTAAGTCTATTAAGAAAGGAAAAACTTTATGCTAAGTTTTCAAAGTGCGAATTTTGGTTAGAGCAGGTACAGTTTCTTGGACATTTAGTCAATCATGAAGGAATTCATGTGGATCTCACAAAAATCAAGGCGATTACTAAATGGAAGACACCTAAGTCACCAACCGAGGTTAGAAGTTTCTTAGGATTGGCCGGTTATTATAGAAGATTTATTCGAGATTTTTCTATAATAGCCATTCCCTTAACCAAGCTAACCTGTAAATCCATTAAGTTTGAATGGGGACTAAAACAAGAAGAAACATTTAGAATTCTTAAGCAAAGATTAACCCACGTACCCATACTAGCATTACCAGAGGGAACTGAAGATTTGTAGTCTATTGTGACGCTTCTAAACTAGGTTATGGATGTGTATTAATGCAACGCCAAAAGGTTATAGCTTATGCATCTAGGCAACTTAAGAATCATGAAGAGAATTATTCAACCCATGATCTAGAATTAGGAGCCATAATTTTTGCCCTTAAGATTTGGAGACATTACCTTTATGGTAGTAAGTTTACCATATTCACTGATCATAAAAGTTTAAGGTATGTTTTCAGGAAAAAGGAGTTGAATATGAGACAAAGACACTGGATGGAAATGCTTAGTGATTATGATTGTGATATCCAGTATCATGCAGGAAAGGCAAATGTAGTTGCTGATGCTTTAAGTCGAAAATATCATGAAAAGCCAAAAAGGGTACGTTCTCTTAAATTAAATCTACAAGTAGATTTAAATGATCAAATTAAAAGAGCACAAGAATCAGTAATCAAGGATGATACTGAAAAATTAAAAGGTATGATTAAGGAATTAGAACAAGGAACAGATGGAATTTGGAGATTCCATAAGAAGAGAATGTGGATACCTAAATTAGGGAACCTGCGCCATCGTATATTAGAAGAAGCCCATAAGTCCAAATATACGATGCACCCAGGGAATGATAAAATGTACCAGGATTTAAGAAAGAATTTTTGGTAGATAGGAATGAAAAAGGATATAGCAGCCTATGTTTCTAAATGTTTAACTTGTTCACAAGTTAAAGCTGAACACCAAAAACCCTCAGGTCTGTTACAGCAGCTAGAAATGCCAGTGTGGAAATGGGAATTGATAACAATGGATTTTGTTACTAAATTACCCAAAACAAGGAAATGTAATGATACAATCTGGGTGATTGTAGATAGGCTAACCAAGTCAGCTCATTTCCTACCAATGAAGGAAACTTTCAGTATGGAACAGTTAGCTAAATTATATGTAAATGAAATAGTTTCATTACATGGAATTCCTTTATCAATTGTTTCTGATAGAGATAGCCGTTTTACCTCCCATTTTTGGTCAAGTTTTCAAAAAGCAATGGGAACCAAGTTAAATCTAAGCACAACTTACCATCCTCAAACAGACGGACAAAGCGAAAAGACAATTCAGACAATGGAAGATATGCTTAGAGCTTGTGTAATTGATTTCGGAGGTAATTGGGATGATCACTTACCTTTAATATAATTTTCTTATAATAACAGTTATCACACAAGTATCAACGCTACACCATTCGAAGCACTTTATGGTCGAAAGTGCCGAACCCCAGTCTATTGGGCAGAAATTGGGGAAAAGCAACTATCTGGACCTGAGATAGTGCAAGAAACAACCGACAAGATTATTCAAGTCAAGGAACGACTGAAAGCAGCACGTGATTGACAGAAGAGCTATGCTGATAACCGACGCAAACCATTGGAATTTCAAGTAGGAAATAAAGTATTGTTAAAAGTCTCTCCTTGGAAAGGAGTGGTGAGATTCATCAAACGAGGAAAGCCAAGTCCCAGGTATGTTGGACCTTTTGAGATTATCAGAAGAATAGGACCTGTAGCCTATCAGCTACAACTTCCAGAGGAAATGGCATGAATACAAGATGTATTTCATGTATCTAATCTCAAGAAATGTCTAGCCGATGAATCACTAGTAGTACCTCTTAAGGATATAGAGGTAAATGAACAACTCAAGTTTGTAGAAAGGCCTCTACAGATTGAAGAAAGGAAAGTCAAGAATCTCTAGCACAAGAGATTAGTTCTGGTCAAAGTGAAGTGGGACTCCAAAAGAGGACCTGAGTACACATGGGAGCTTGAATCAGAAATGCAAAGGAAACATCCACACCTATTCCAGTAGACCTCAAGGACGAGCTCTAAAACAAGGTGGGGAGGATATAACAACCCTAAAGAAAACCGACACCCTCATAAATTTTCCGACACCCTAAAAATATTTAAAATATCTCAATATATCTTAAAATACCCCCCATACGTGAAAACGGGCCCCGAATACCTTAAATATTATTAAAATTAATTAAAAATGGAAATTTTGGGGTTTAGGCGGGCCGCGTAAGCCACCCCTTAAGCTTACGCGGGCCACGACAAGGTGAAAGCTGGCGAAACCCTGGGCTTCCACGTGGCCCAACACACGTCGAAGCTAGCTGATGACCCGGATCACCTAAACCCTACCCGGGCTATTACGCAGGCCACGTAGGCCCTGGTCTTGTTTTACGCGGGCCGCGAGAAAGGCCAAATCAGGCCCTATAAATTGCAACGAAGGACCTTCAGTCGAATTCGTTCATTCACTCGATCTCTCTCTCAATTTCTTAAATAGTAGAAGTTATACTCGGGTCTAATACCCCCTAAATAACGAAGTTCTGCTACGTTGCAAGTATCATAACCCCTGGATACGTATTAGATACTCTGCCCGATTGATCTAGGGTTCCGTAACGGCTGTCGTGGTTCTGCCCGACGTAGTCGTTGGAATGCCGTCTCGGGGAGGGTATTACTAATGTTAAAATGGGTTATTATACTAACACGTGTGCATTTGTGTAAATTATAGATAATTCTCAGGAAATCCTTACAGAAAACCTAAGACAGCAATGTGAGTAAAATCCTTTTTGTAAACAGTTTTTACAAAACCTTAACTATTTTACAATGCAATTTAGCAATGATTGAGTCTTTGTAATTCTACGATTACTGCCGGTATGTTGGGGTTTTGTATACAAAATGTGAGACACGTTACCATTGGACGAAGAGTTAGCCAATGTGTAATATAACCGACCAGTCAGGATTGATAGTACTGAATGAGTAATTGGGTAGATATAAACATTGTAATCGCTCTCAATACTGTTTAAATTAAATTAATGTTTCTCAATTAAACTGGGATTCACTCACCAGTATTTCCCACTGACAAATGTTTTTAAAACGCGTTTCAGGTAACACAATGTGAAAGCCAATTAGAAGCCAGCTGGACAGCACTGAAGTCTTGGAAACGTGGCTATAAAAGTTACCTAAATAAAGAAGGCGTTTTATTTCAAATAAAATGGGATTTATCCCTATAAATCAGTTTGTAATGAAAATTTGGGTTTCATCCCAATATGTTTATTTATATAAAATGTGGTGTTTTACTCTGATAAAAATATTTCCTAACTACGGTCCTGATGTAATTTCCGCTGCCAAATTAATAAACACCGATACCACCAACACTGAGTTCGCGGCCGCCCGTTCCCGGGACAGATAGGGGGCGGGGGTTGCGACACCCCCCATGGTGGACGGTCACCAAGGTGGCCCCACCCTTGATTTCCCTTGATCTTCTTGGATTTGATTTGTGGTCTTGTATTGTACTTAGTAGACACATGATCCATTGGTTAATACATAAACATGGTTTATAAATGAAACCTAAAGATTCTAAACCTCATTCTACACACACCAAAACACACACCATCATCTCCTTCTCCTCCCTCCATGTTCACGGCCACATACCACCTCCACACCATCTCCATCTTCAACCTTCTTCCATACATTCCAAGGTGATCTAGTGGTGTAAGGAGCTAAGTTAGGAAGCTTGGAGATTTCGGAAGTTGAAGGACCTTCACCGGTTGCTTTTATCCACTTGCTTTCTTCACTTGATCATCCCTATCCTTGTGCTAGTGGTAAGAGTCTTGATCTCTTCATTTTACATCTTATCTAAGTGGTTAAAAGTTGATACATGATGTAAAGTTTAAAGAACACTAAGAAACTTGAAGATGAAACTTTAACATAAGCTTAATAACATAAGAATACATGTTGATTAGTGTTGATTTGCTTATTGATGATTTGTGTTAGTGATGTTAGAAATCATATGAAACCTACTAGATTGTGATTTAACACATGATCTAGTAAGTTAAGGTGGTGATCTTGTGAAAGACCAAGATCATCATACTTTATGTTTCTCATGAACTTGAAGAATGAAAATGATTTTATGAATGATGAAGTATGTAACATGTTACTAGTCATAAACTTGGATGATTTCAAAACTAGTTTTCTCAAGAAACTAAAATTATACACAAGATTTACTAAAACATTGTTTTTAAAGAAACTAATCATGTTTCTAGTGGTGAAACAAGTATAAAAGTACATGGTTAACAAGAAAAATACAAGAATATTAATTTTTTGAAAAATCATCATAAAAGTTGTAAAGATCTAAAATCTTCAAGAATGATGTTATTAAATAAATAATCATATTTTTAAGGGTAACTAGGCTTACTAAAAACACTAGTAAGTTACTACAAGTTTTTATGAAAGTTCAAGTTCATGTTGTTTTGGAAATAACATTGTTTTGGCACTTGGTAAGTGTTGGTTAAGTTGTTGATTGTTTGTGATGATTTTAAAAAGAAAATGATATGCTTTGATAGCATGGACACCTCCATTTTTAGGGGAAACTATGGCAAAAAATTTTAAAAATATAAACACTTAGAAAAATATTTTCTAACAAATATTTACAAGTGTATTATAACTATGGTTTTCAATATAAACTTTGCCATAATTTTTGTAACGAAAATAAAAATATTGGAGGTTGGTTTTTGTAAATAGAAATAACTAAATATGTATTTGAAAGGTGTATATTTAGAAGACACATGTGTGTGATTATTTGAATACTTTGTGTATTAGTTATATTATTTTAGGCTTTGAAATAATATAACTTAACAAATACCAAGAAATTACAATCCAAAATATTACCAAAAATCACAAGGAATAAATACACAAGTTACACACACAATATTGGGAAACCGAACGAAAGAATGTAACTTACAAAATATTCCGGAAAATACATTTATAAGTATATTTTTGGTGAATAATATTTTGGACACAAGAAAGGAAAATATGATTTTTCCAATTATTACAAAGTTATATCATATTTTTGGTAAGGAGAAAATATATTAGTTTGGAACTACAAATATTTTTTCTAAAAGGAAAAATTATATATAATTTTTCCAAGCAATAATTCTAAAATAGATATATATATATTGGGAAATATATACATATATTAGTGGACCTTTATTAGAAATAATATTCCGGAAAGTTTAACACAAAATTAAGTATAAGAATACTTAACTATTACAAGAAGATACGTATCCTCGTACGTATAAATCCACACCGGAATACGACGACAATACATGGCAAGTTATACAAATACAAAAATACGAATGCACATGTATGAGGTACCCCCCATCCTTGGGAAGGAAATACAGATATAAATACTTGAGAAGTATTATTACGAAAATATTGTTTAACAATTATTCCAAAATTTATAAATATAATGTAAAGTTAAAATAATTATTATTATTTTAACAAGTAATTATAACTTGGAATAATAATAAAGACACTAATCTTTACCAAGTCAAGGCACGACCCGCTCGTCTAATGGACCGTAGTACGCATGTAGGTAGTCGTGCGTTCTAGAGGAAGCTTTGAGTTACATCAGATACAGGGAACGCAAAACTGTGAGTTCATGTCCCCCTTTTCCTTTTAACTGTTCTCAGTTTGATAACTCTCGGGGGTGAAATACATGTTACATACTGATTACAAACAATTACAAATGGTATGATTAGCTAAGGAATGTACTGCTAGATCACGTGAATGGGTAGGCGATTAACTTAAGACCATTAATCCTTGTATAAGGACCGAGGGGCATGAGTGATAGATCTATTGGGTGTTGCGAGCCCCACCCATGGGCCTGCGAGTTGGCCGCATGTGGTGACTATGTCGTTCCGCCGGAGGGGCCGGTACGAAATACGTATACAGGTTTGAGTGCTTCCTATACCATGTCACTTATATTAATGTATTAGCTACACATTAATTGATCTGTTTTTCCTTGTTGCTTCATACCAGTTTACAAGTACATACATACATACAAAGGTTTTCAAGGATGATTCCTGCACACATACTAAACACATGAACTCGCTCAACTTTTTGTTGATGTTTTCAAACTACATGTATTTCAGGGAATTAGTAAGTGGATCTGGCGGGCGTTGTAAGTTTTATGCTGCGATAGGATTAAAGATGTCATCCATGGTCTTTGGGTTTGGTCAGTGTGTCTTATTCTTGGACGAGACACGTCATCCAAACCTTAGTTACATTTAATATCTTTTGACGAGTCCTTAGTGAACTCATAAACAACTTGTATGGTTTGTAAAACTTGAAACTGAAGTCTACGTTTTCAATAATGTTGTTTGTTTTAAACTCATTTAATGGATGACAAATCTATAGTTTTATCATATAGTTGTTGTTATGATTGAATGCAATGGTATTAAGAAGGTCACACCATAATCACACTTCCGCAAAAGTCAGGGTGTGACACCGTGCTTAACTTGCTGTAATGAAGAAAAATTGTCTGGAGGCTCTGTTTTTGTCCATGGGGTGTGGGTTCAAGTTTCCCTCAGTAACCTCCACCATTTCGAGTGAGTTTTAACCATTACAACATCATCTAAATACCATTTAATACTTAGAAACCATCATTCATTCAAGAGCGGATTACATAATATCCTAGAAAGTAAAGACATAAACTAAATCTGGATAAGTAGGTCATGAAATACAAGAAATCTCAAACCACAAAGAAGTCCTGGCCTACATAATTTTATTTTAAGAGCAAAATTTCCGAAAAGATAATTTTTTCGGTTGAATGAGGCTTGAAGAACTTCTTCTCCGGAAAGGGCCCCTCACACATCATTAAGCCATTCTTCTATCTCCCGAGGGAGAAGGAAGGCAGGCTCATTGGCGTCCTCATTTTGAGGGGTGTGACTTCCACCGGAACCTCTTGTAAGTTGTCAAGAGGAGGTTCCGCAGGGATGTCATCCCACCCGGTGGGGTTAACGACTTCTTGTGCCAAGTTCCAATCCTCTTGGGGAAAGATTGGTTCCATAGGAGGCATTGCAAAAATATTCAACCTTTGGTGCAAAAGGTTGATTTCTTGGAAGCTATTTTCTAGCCCCACCGTTAGATAGTTGATACGGTCAATTAGGACTTCTTCTACTGATGTCGTTTCTTCGAGAGCTTCTCGTAGTGCCATCACATAATGCATTAGGGTTGCTTCGATCGAAGGCCTTCGTTCCCTGCGACTGTTTCTTGAATGTGCTGAAGAGGTTCCGCTATTTTGGCATGACATTCTAAGAAAACAAACCGAAAAATTTTAAATCAATGAAACAGTACTCCGGCACGGCCCCATGCTCGCTGAGCACGGCCCCGTGGCCACCTCTCTGCAGGTTTTTGAGACAAGGAATCTTATTGCTTTAGATTATTTTTCTGGATTTAAATCATTTTAAGCAGAAATAACTTAAAACAGTGTTGTAAAACTTATTTTTGATAAGATTCCTTGAATAAAAACCTAATAATCATAACAATAAAGCTTGTAATCATGGAGATTTCAAGTTTTAATGGAGGTTTTGAGTGGAGAATGAAGAAGAAGGCAATAGACAAAAGTAGAAAAGACAAGATGGTTGTTGAGAACCTTCTTTAGAATATACCTTAAAGGGTATATGTGAAGATCCCACCAGATCTTTGTCTTTGGAATGGGTCCAAGAGTGCAGGAATCTTGCTGCATTTATAGAAAACGACAGCACACTGGACACGCCCCGTGTCGGTTGGACACGACCCCGTGTGCACGCAAGATTCTGAAACTTTTTGTCTGAATTCTGACCAAAAGTCATACGGGAATCTTTAGGCGGACACGGGGGCGTACTGACCTGGACACGGCCCCATGGCTAGAGGTTTTTATGAAGTTATGTCTTATTTTAAAAAATTTATCCGGATCGGGTGGCTCCTTACTGGTTGGAACAACACCGAAGTGCCTGAGGTACCTTAATTGTCCTAGTTTAAGACAAGAACGTAAGAGGTTATTGGAAATGGTGAATCCTAAACTAAATACCGGTGGGCAAGACCAACCTTTATTTCCCTTTTCCGGGCTCTCGTTAAAGAAGGTATATGTTGAATGGCTCAGGTCTATGTATGCATCGGCGGAAACCGATGGGGAGTCCTTCACGGAACAATCGACACAGGGACGACTATCGCTCAAGTCCTCACAAGAGTTAGAGGTGATTTCGGGAGCACCGATGTTCTTAATGTCCGAATGCAATCTCAATAATTCCCTTTGATCGTCGTCTTGAGATGAATTAGTTATTTCCATCTCAAGTTCTCTTATCAATTGGAGAATTACTTCTTCCATTTGAAATAATTCTTCGAGAATCATATCATCTAGAAGAGATGATTGAGAGCATTCGAGGGAGAGATAGGGATTAATTTTACTTTCGCCCATCTTAAGGTTACAGGAAAACGATGGGTCTATATAGTGGGGAATGTAGTTTAAAAATAACATTTTAAATCCTCATGAGGTCCACCACATATTTTACACCACGCACCATAAGAGGAGCGAAAGTAAAAATGATCAGTATCACTTATGTTTGTGTCAGAAATTACCAACCGTCGGGATCTTACGGTTCTGTTTTTAGTATCTGAAGCTTGGGCACGGGGGCGTGTTTAGTGGGCACGGCCCCGTGTTTAGCTACTGTCTGACTTAAACAAGATTGCCAGTACCAAAGATTGTGCACAGGGGGGTGTTCAGCGGGCACGACCCCGTGCTGAGCTCTGCAGAAGTTGAAAAATTCTAGACAAATCCTAAAAAAATAGAAAAATAAGAAAAACGATTCGTTGATTCCTAACTTTCTTAAAATCCTTGTGTCCCCCGCAGCGGCGCCAAAAACTTGATGCGTGTCGAGTGTGATATATTTTTATTAATATTTTTAGCCCTTTTTAACACTTTAGTCAAGTTTTAAATTTATAAAACACGATATTCTACTAACACTAAACACACATATGGGGAAGTGCACCCATCGTGAGCGTAGTATATCGTTGGTAAGATACCGAGGTCGTCCAAGGACACAAGAGCTTTTAGTACAGGTTTTTTCCTCAACGTCTAATCAAATCAAAAGTTTAGAAACATGAAAAAAAACTAAAAATGCTGAAAAATAAAATAAAATAAAAACAGATAGACAAGATGAATCACTTGGATCCGACTCTCCTTTAATGTAACCTTTGATGATTTCCGCACTTTTGCACTTTTTAAGAGATTATCTTAGTTATAGTAGTAGGCTCCTCTTTTGAATGTGACGTTACCCTCAACCCAGTGGTTTGAGTCAGCAAGGATACAATCCCAAAGGGTCGGAATATTGGAAGATAATTAATTAAGTTATTAATGCGTAATGTGGTAGGCCCCTCTTTTGAAGGTGACGTTACCCTCGGCTAAGTGGTTTGAGTCAGCAGGGATACAATCCCAAGTAGCCGGGTTAATGTATTAATAGTAGTTTACATATGAGTGGATCAAGCCATTCACACCCCCGCCATCCAATACCAGTGGGTATCGAAGGAGGTCCTAGTAAGCTTGACCCAGGTCCTTGCAGGATCTATACACTGAACAAGGCAAGAACCTTACCAAACCATTGCCTTAACCCCTGACCAGGTAGCCAACATATCTCTATATAGACCGTAGAGATATGAATGATGAAAATCTTTTATTTTATATAGACAGTAAAATAACGCAAGACAGCACAGACAAATGATAAGGAAGTTTCACCTTCAACATAAGAAAGTAGTTATTAAAGTCATTAATACAAAACCAAATAAAAAGTGCGAAAAGATTAAAAATCAAAAGTATTACATTAAATGCCTGTCTTCACCAAGTGATGTAAGAGACTTAGGCAAACATGGCCTTTGATTGTCAAGAACACTTACTATCAATCTTGGATCCCGAGACTACTACACAGACTCTAAGGTGGATGATGGATGATGGTGGTGGATGTAGGTTGTAGTGGTGGTGGAGTGTGGGTGAAGTGGGAGAGAGGTGGTTTGCCAAGGGATGCCTTTGAAGTGAACCAAGCACCCCTATTTATAACCTGCACAAAAGCCCGGACACGGCCCCATGTCCATCCCCTTTCTCTTTCTTCATTAATTGCAATTTGTTTGTATTAGCTCCACACGCCCCTGTGTTCGCTGGGCACGGCACCGTGTGCAGAAGCGTATCCGTACTATCAAGATTTGCAAGATTCTGCGAATCTTAGCGTTGACCATGACCCGTATGGAGCTAGGCACGTCCCCGTGCTGGGAATAGAAGCTTCTATAGATTTGTCTTTTCTGCAGACATCTGGCCACGCCCCCGTGTCCGCTGGGCACGGGGCCGTGGTCAGCCTTCTGTTTCTTTGTTTTTGCTTGGGAAGATGCAGTCGAGGGGTCGGACACACCACGTTTATTCCTTTTCTTGTATTTATGTTAGATTTTTCTGCATATTTGTTCCTTTTGTTCAATTACGCTCATTTAGTCCCGAAAATACAAAAGGAAGACAAAAGCACACTTTTTCCAACATTAGTACTAAAAAAGGGTTAGTTTTATGCCTCATTTGATGTAATTTATATGTTGCATTTTACACACATCAATATCCTACTATTAATATAACATAAATTAAATATTTTTACAAAAGGTTTATGACCAGAACCTCAGTTTGCATGTAAACCCCTTTTATAAATCATAAAATGACCAAAATGCCCTTATGAGGCTTAATTCGGTTTTAAAATCTTTTTGGGCATATTTGTTGATATCCTACTGCTATCATAACATATTTTAAGCATAATAACTTATGGAACATGTATATGACTCATCCGGTTACCCGTTGACGCTTATACGCGTACGGTACGGTTTATGTAACTAGTTTGCATAAATTAGCCGAAACGAGTATAACCATATCAATTTAACTTCAAATTCCAGAATGTATTTAGTTTACCCATAATATACAAGTCTCCATACTTGTTGGGTCTAAATTACATTCCAATCCGTTCATCGCTTAATCTAGCGTTTCGTACCGTAAATCCTTCTTTAAACTAACCGGTCTAAGTTTACAACTTAAATAAGACCCGTTAGTAATCTAATAGGTTAATAAAACCTTTATTCCAGATTAGGAGCCCCGGTAAAAGCTACTTGCACTATGCACTAGTTTAATTAGATTATACGGCTGAGTAGATAAATCTTGCATTTTAAAGCTCAGGTAAATACTTTTAACTTATTTTCTCTTATACGGGCTTGGGATACGGTAAAATATTACCGCTTGGTCGGGTATGAAATAATTTAATCGGATTGTGATTAATAAATTACATTACCCGTTTTAATATGTTTTGTTTGATAACATAAACATTTGGGGGTTAATATGACCGTGTCCTAGATATCCTCGGCTCATTTCATTTGTAAATGGCCACGACTTAAGCACAGGATGTAGGCATACACCTGGAAGTTGCGTATGTAAAAATATATACCCACTTGTTGGGGATAACTCTTTGTGGGTTTATATTAGTGGTGTGTCTATTAATCATGTCTCGGCTTCTATCCCGGGCCATAAACGTACGGCAAACATATAAATTTGTATACAAGATTATTTTATATAATTATCCCAAGTTATAAAAGAATATTTATGCCTCGTGCATCCAAATCAATTTTTCATAAATGTTTTCAAAAGAGTCAGTTAATTGTATTTACCTGTGTAAACTGACGTATTTTCAAAAGGCTAAGTGACAGGTACTACACGTACTAGGCTGGGAGCTTCTGGGCGTTAAATAGAGAATCTTGCAAGTTCGTAATGCCTTAAGTGTGTTGAACATGTTTTTGTATTATATTTAGATCCGCCTGTGGATCCTTTCTTTACAACCGTCTGTATATTATTTTATTCGTACTTTACACTTTTGGTTTGTAATAGTAATTTCTACCAAGACTTCCGTTGTGCTATAAACTGTGTATATTTGACTATGATGATATCAACTACGTCACGATACTCCTCACCGGGCCCACCGGTTTTGTGGTAAAATATCGGGGTGTGACAGGTTGGTATCAGAGCTAACATTGAATTAATTAAACACTAGCCTTTTGTGTTTAATCTCAACGACACAGTAGCACATTCCTTGACTTCCGAGTCTAGGCAAATGACCTAGGATTAATCTTAATCTTATTTGGTTTATATATTTTGCTTGTTTCTTTGTTTTTGACAGGATTACTTATTGATCATTCCGCCAAGAATTCGAGGGAGATGAGGAAGAGGCAAAGCGCCAATGAGAGGGAGGCATGACCACGAAGCAGGGCCTTCACATAGGCGAACTCCCTCTGCATCATTCAGCTAAGACCCATATAAGGACTAGAGGCATTCCCTAGAACCTGCGAGATGTTCAGTCTCACTAAGCACCTCCCCCTCTTACCACCATTCGTTTGGTCCACAACAACTTGATGAGCCCCAAGGCTCCCACCACTCACAACAGTCAGTGCATTCGCACCTTTCATTGCAACGTTCTGATTCCCACCATTCATTCCATCAACCTTCTCCTTATTTCCAGGGTCAATTTGACCCCAATGACTACATTAATGAACCAGCGGGTCATAACCTGTTGGGGCCCGAAGATCACTTTCCTGAATATCAGGATATGGATGTAGACGATGATCCAGATCCAGTTATACCGCTTTTTGGGACGCCTACGCATCCCATAGATATCTCCAGCGGTTCTTCTTTTGCAGGATCGCCATACCGAGACCCCGATTTATGGGCCGAAAGGTGGAGCACCTACAAGTGGGAGTTCACTCCCCCTCACCACAACTCACCACCACCACAGCGGACTCCCTCTGAGGACCCCCACTTTCAAGCGGTCACGCCACCGCCACCGCCACCGCCACCGCCACCACCAGCACCAGAACAGCCTCCGCCACCAGAACCATCGAGGCGAAGGAGAAGCGCACGGATATCCATGCGATGGGGTTTCCATTTTAGCACCTCACAATCTTCCAGCAACTACCCTCCCATTTTTGAATATCCACAAATGGGTGGGCCGTCAAACGCTGTGTCAAAAGTTGACACGGCACCGGTCACTTTTGTACCACCACCACCTCCCATGGGTTTTGAAAACCCAATCCCTGCTTACCCAGATACAACTGGGTACAACCCGTATGAGCCACAAGCTTACACGGGTTATAACTATCTTGCACCTGCCGTTGACCCATACGTCGAGGCAGCAAATTTTAACGCTCTCTACCCCTCACCTTTTCCACCCGCGTACCCAACTGGGTACCCTACTTATGGGTATCAATACCCGCCACCACCACAACCGCAATAGCAGCAACAACCTCAACCTCCACTTCAACAACCGCAACCACAAGAAATTTTACAAAGGTTAGAAGAAGTGGAACAAAGGGTGGAAGAAAGGGATAGAAATAACCACAAATTTCTTAAGGGTTTGGCAAACTTCATCAAGGGGAAAAAGAAGAAAGATTATTAAAGACCCTTACCTTTGTTTTGTAATTTTTATTTCAATTAAGTCCCTGCGTGAACATTTCTTTTAAGTATTAGTCCCTGTGTGGACTTGTTTCTTATTTAGTCCCTGCGTGGAAAAGTTTATTTATTTAAAGACCCGTTTAGGGCTGTTTGTGTAATTCTTAGTATTTCTAATGAGAAGTTTTCTTTTGAAATTGCACGTGTTATTATAAATACATATATGCATTATATCATTGATTAAACTATCATTTTAATTTATAATTGATCTGTCAATAAATGTCAAAAGATCGTCTTAATGGTATAACCTAGCCTATATAGACATGGCTGTGATGGTAATGCCTCTTAAGATGATAAATCCTTGTTAACATCTAAGAACATGTTAGCACTCTTGACAAATGTGGTTCGAGAAAATCACACTATTCTTCCAAATCCTTATGTAGCCTAACGGATTTAAAGAATCATGGCTATCTCATCAAATAAGATGATCATATTAAAGCATCATCTGGTGATGTTATTGTTTCGCCTTCGGGCCAAACTATTCCAACTACACATCAATGACAATAGTAGTCTATGACTCTTTATCAAGAAAGGTGAAGAACTATGTTCAAACCTTAATGCCTCGATCCAATAAGATCATGGCCTATAGGTTAAAACTGTCCTTGTG
This sequence comes from Helianthus tuberosus, assembly GCA_030545235.1. Classification (NCBI taxonomy): domain Eukaryota; kingdom Viridiplantae; phylum Streptophyta; class Magnoliopsida; order Asterales; family Asteraceae; genus Helianthus; species Helianthus tuberosus. The sequence goes on from CM060364.1 coordinate 53,253,603, forward strand.
ACAAGGCATTTTGTGCCACCTTAATGTTCTTAATGGTTTTATAACCAAGATTAACTATAATAAAAAGTTTAGATAAATATACTTCAAAACTGATTAACAAATTAACCAATGTGGTCTATTTTACCATGGTTAATGAATCACCGAATATGATGATTCAATATAAGACCACTGAATAAGTTGTTGTCAATTGTTTTATAGCATTCAAGCTTCACGATGGTTGATTCGGATGAAGCTAATAGTCATACTAATGAAAGGAATGATAACACAAGATTAAACGTAATGGGTGCTGATCTGCAAGCTTTGATAGACAATGCTGTAACTAAAGCTGTTGGTAGGGTATTCAAAGATTCGAGTGCTGCTCGCACCAAGACCCAATCAGTGGCTCATTCTACGCCCCCTTCCAAAACACAACATCTAAGAAGGACGACTCTCAACATTCGTCAAATCAGAAAAGTCAACCATCCAAGAAGATAGTGTTTGACCAGGAACCACGTTCCAAGACTTGCTCTTATAAGTACTTTATCTCTTACAAACCAAGAGACTTCACTGGTGAAAAAGGTGCCACAGATTGTATGAAATGGCTAGACGAGATGGAGATAGTTGTTGACATTAGTGGTGTGCTGAACAGGATGTTGTAAAGTTTGTATCTCAGTCTTTTAAGGGTGATGCCCTAGTTTGGTGGAGGGCAATGATTCAAGCCTCGGTAAAAATTCCACTTTACAATCTGTCGTGGGATAAATTTGTTGATCTGATGAAAGAAACTTTATGCCCACAACACGAAGTGGAAAAACTTGAAGCTGACTTCCTAACTCTGGTTATGAAGAATTTGGATTGTAGAGCCTATGTTACTAGTTTCAACTCCATGTCTAGATTGGTACCTTATTTGGTGACTCCAGAACCCAAGCGTATAGCACGCTTTATTGGTGGGTTGGCTCCCGAGGTAAAGGGACACGTGAAGGCTTCAAAGCCCGCCACTTATAGGTCAGCAGTGGATCTGTCTCTATCCCTGACACTAGATATTGTCAGGAATAAGTCTGCAAAGACTACTGATGAAGGGAAGAGAAAGAGAGAGGATGATAACTCACAACGTTCTGATAAGAAGAAGAAGAAGGGTAATTCGGGGTTTAAGAAGAATACCAATCAGTCGGGTGGAAAGCCCCTGTGTAAGAACTGCAAGAGAAATCATTTTGGGAAGTGTACTATTGATCCGCAGGCAAGACCCTGTGGAATCTGCAAAACGAAGGGTCACAAAACTGTGGAATGCAAGGACCTGAAGAATGCAACCTGTTATGGTTGCAATAAGAAGGGGCACATCAAGTCTAACTGCTCGAAAAACGCCAAGAAGCCTGAAGAGGCTATAAAGACAAATGCAAGAGTGTTCCAAATGAATGCCAAGGAGGCAGTGCAAAATGATAACGTTATAACAGGTACTTTCCTCATAAATGATGTTTATGCTAGAGTTTTATTTGATTCTGGTGCAGATAAGTCCTTTGTAGACAATAAATTTAGTAGACTGTTGAATCTGCCTATTAAAACTCTAGACATTAAATATGAGGTAGAACTAGCTGATGGTACCTTAGAAACTGCCTCAACAATTCTAGATGGATGTTTCATATCCATTAGGAACCACTCTTTTCCGTTGTCCTTGTTACCGATGAAATTGGCGGGGTTTGATATAGTTATAGGCATGGATTGGTTATCTCGTAACCAAGCCAAAATTGCCTGTGATAAGAAACAAGTTATCATCAAAACCCCTTCTAGTAAATCAATCACTATTCAAGGAGATACGCACTATGGATTGCCTGATCAAGTGTCTATGCTTAAGGCATCCAAATGTTTGAAGAACAGTTGTGTCATTTACATGGCACAAGTGACTGTAGATGCACCAAAGCCCAAGATAGAAGATATTCCTGTTATTTCAGAATACCCAGACGTTTTTACTGAAGAATTACCTGGTTTACCTCCCTAGAGGCAAGTAGAATTCAGAATTGATATTATACCAGGAGCAGCACCAGTCGCACGAGCTCCTTATCGTTTGGCACCGACCGAAATGAAGGAATTAAGAAACCAGTTAGATGATCTATTGGAGAAAGGTTTTATTCAGCCAAGCTCGTCCCCTTGGGGAGCGCCCATGTTATTTGTAAAGAAGGATGGTTCAATGCGTTTGTGCATTGATTATCGTGAGCTAAACAAAGTAACAATCAAGATTCGCTATCCATTGCCCAGGATCAACGATTTGTTCGATCAGCTACAAGGGGCAAGTTTCTTCTCAAAGATCGATCTAAGATCGGGGTATCATCAATTAAAGGTCAGAACCGAAGACGTACACAAGACCGCATTTAGAACAAGATATGGCCACTACGAGTTCTTAGTGATGCCTTTGGGCTCACTAACGCGCCTGCAGCATTCATGGATCTCATGAATCGAGTCTGCAAGCCGTATCTGGACAAGTTTGTCATTGTTTTCATTGATGACATACTTATTTATTCCAAAATTCAAGCTGATCACGAGAAACATCTTCGATGCATCCTCAAACTTCTACAACTAGAGAAACTTTACCTGAAATTCTCCAAATGTGAATTCTGGCTTCGAGAAGTCCAATTCCTTTGACATGTGGTAAGCGAGTGTGGTATCCAAGTAGATCCCGCTAAAATAGAAGCAATCATGAATTGGGAAGCACCTAAAACACCTACTGAAATTCGCAGCTTCTTAGGACTGGCAGGATATTACAGGCGATTTATCAAAAACTTTTCAAGGATAGCTGCACCTTTAACTACTTTAACCTGCAAGAATGTGAAATTTGATTGGGGTCCCAAACAACAAGAGTCTTTCGAAATTCTCAAACAGAAGTTGAGCAATGCTCCTGTGTTGACATTGCCTAAAGAAATAGAAGAGTTTGTTGTTTATTATGATGCATCGCACACTGGTATGGGCTGTGTGCTTATGCAAAGAGGCAAAGTGATTGCCTACGAATCACGACAACTGAAGGTGCACAAAAAGAATTACACCACCCATGACTTAGAATTGGGTGCCCTTGTATTTGCACTTAAGTTATGGAGGCATTACCTGTATGGAACCAAGTGTGTGATATACTCAGATCACAAAAGTCTCCAACACTTGTTTAATAAGAAAGATCTCAACATGAGACAACGTCGTTGGATGGAAACATTGAACGATTATGAATGTGAAATTCGCTACCATCCTGGCAAAGCGAATGTGGTCGCTGATGCATTAAGCAGGAATGAAAGGGTTAAACCTATACGAATCAATGCTAAAAGTATTGTACTAAAGAACAACTTAAACAAGAAGTTGTTGTCAGCACAGAAAGAAGCTGTAATGGAAGATAACCTTCAAGAAGAGAGATTAGGTGCAACTATTGATCAGTTGTCACCTGGGAATGATGGAATTCTCAGATTGAATGGTTGAATCTGGGTTCCAATTCATGGAGGACTTAGAGATATAATCCTCAAAAAGCTCATAATTCCAAGTATTCAGTTCACCCAGGAAGTGACAAAATGTATCAAGATTTGAAGGCAAACTATTGGTGGATGGGTTTGAATAAATCCATAGCCACACACGTAGCAAAATGTCTGACGTGCTTACAGGTTAAAGCCGAACATCAAAAGCCATCAGGTTTACTGCTACAACCAGAACTTCCCACTTGGAAGTGGGAAATGGTAACTATGCATTTCATTACCAAGTTAGCAAAGAAAAGACATGGAAATGATACAATATGGGTTATAGTTGACAGACTGACTAAGTCAGCTCATTTCTTACCCATCAAGGAGACGCATAGCTCTGATAAATTAGCTCAATTATACGTGGATAAGATTGTATCTCTCCACGGAGTGCCAGTGTGTATTATATCCGATAGGGATACTAGATACACTTCTCATTTTTTGAAAAGTTTCCAACAATCTCTAGGCACTCGTTTGAATTTCAGTACTGCTTATCATCCTCAGACGGATGGGCAAAGTGAGCGTACGATTCAGACACTTGAAGACATGCTTCGAGCTTGTGTCATTGACTTAGGTGGAAGTTGGGATGATCAACTTCCCCTGATTGAGTTCTCCTACAACAACAGTTACCATTCGAGCATTCAAGCCGCGCCTTTTGAGGCCTTATATGGTAGGAAATGCAGAACGCCTGTTTGTTGGGCGGAAGTTTGGAAAACCCAGCTATCAGGACCTGAGATAGTCCTTGAGATAACGGACAAGATTGTTCAGATCCGTGATCGTCTAAAAGCTGCCAGAGACAGGCAGAAGAGCTACGTAGATAAAAGGCGCAAACCTCTAAAATTCGAGGTAGGAGATAAGGTGTTACTTAAAGTGTCACCATGGAAAGGAGTAATGAGGTTTGGTAAAAAGGGCAAGCTAAGCCCAAGATACATTAGACCATTCGAGATCATCGAGTGTGTCAGGAGTGTGGCCTATAAGCTGAATTTACCTGAAGAGCTTTGTGGAATTCACAATGTGTTCCACATCTACAACTTAAAGAAATGTTTAGCTGATGAATCTCTAGCAATGTCTCATAAAGACGTGCAGATAGATGAAAGCCTGAAGTTTATTGAAAAACCTTTATCGATCGAGGATCCACAGGTTAAAAAGCTTCGAAGGAAACATGTGCCAATTGTGAAAGTGAAATGGGATGCCCGCAGAGGCCCAGAATATACATGGGAAGTTGAATCCACGATGCGACAGAAGTATCCTCATTTTTTTCAGTAAATCTCGAGGTCGAGATTTCTTTTAAGGGGGTGAGGATGTAACACCTCGAAAAATCATGTCCAATAAAGTGAAGACACGTGTCATAAACCCTAAACGTGTAATAAGTTAACTTTGAAGGACTAAAGTTGACAAACAGTGAAAAGATGTATGTGGAAGGACTAAAAATGTCAACATGTTAAAATTATGCCTCTGAATAACCTTACACGATGTTCGTAATCTTAAAACAAGTGAATTATTGGGCGTGAGAAGCCATTTGTGGAAAAACAAGTGAAACTTATAAGACGAAGGGGTTAAATGTGTCAACATGTTAATTCTTACCTCTGAGTGACCTTTTAACGAACCCGGAGCTTTGTAATGTCCAATTATATTTCCGAGAATGCCAAATGAAAATTATATATGGTTTCGGTATCGTTAATTAAAAGTTGTGCAAGATTTCAGGAAAAAGGGTTAAAAGCGTCAACGAGAGAAACTAGTACCTTTCGGGTGATCTCGTAACTGAACGGAAGCCTAACGATGTTTATTATAAGTCCCAAGATACTTAAAAACTAACTTTGGGGGTCAAAAGTGCTAAAAATGAAAGTTAATAAAGTTATAAAGGACCACGGACTGAAACTGTCAAGTTTGAAACATGTTTTACCAGATCAGAGGAGAGTCGCGGGACGCGTAAACCTTCTTTGTCTCGTTCGCGGCCCGCGAGGAAACGCCCAGTAACAATAAAATGGACAGATGCATGTTGCTGCCTTCCAAACCGCCATTGCATGCCTTCTGTTTGAAACCAGGGCTTGTTTGATGGTTGTTACTGACACCTTAACACCTATAATCATCTGGGAACAACTCATAACACCTGGATTAATCTTAAAGACCCTTGTTTCACTATAAATAGAGCTCATTCTTGAGCTTTTGAACTTGCACCTTCAAAGTTTTCCTCTATACTTCATCTCTGGAGCTTCCTGGTCATAAAGAAGACTCCCCTCAGTTCAAGTTTCGAGCTAGGACCTTGTGTAAGGGTTCTTAGCCTCTGCTTTTAAGTTTTTAGGCTTTTTAAAGCCGAAAGTCAAAGTTGCCGCAAAACGGCTTTGACTTTTAGTTTAAACCTTAACGGTCCAGCCATTGTTCGAGGCGAATATGGCTACGTGATCGTAATTAGGTAGGTGTTAATCCCTCAAAAGGAAACCTCCTAATTACCACGTTTACTTAGTTAATTGTCGGGTCAAAGTAATTAACATAAAAAGTCAAACGGGTCAGTTTTTAAATAAATACAAATCTGATAATGTTGAAGCCATAAAATATGTTTTATAACTTTAATAACTTGGTAAACATTATTAAAAACATGTCTAAACATGTTCAACCCGACAATTCTAAGTTTAGGCTCGGTTCGCAACCGAAAGTCGCAAAAGCTTGACTTTTGCTTTGACTTTCAGTTCTGACCCGAATAACTTAGTTTCTTTATCCATTAAGGTTCCTTTGTGACCATATTATATAGTAGTATAACCCCCTGAGGTTATATTACATGGTCCCTTAGTAATCTGAGTTTATTTACTTGATTCCGTTATTATGCATAATATTGACTAATATGCCCTTTTGTTCAAAAATATGATTTTTAATAGAAACAAACATGCAAATGAATTACATTCTGTTTAGTAAATTTATTTAACATATTTTGGCAATTATATTCTGGTCATAGATTGAACTTACATAATAAATTGCATAATATGCTTTATAAAGGACTAAAATTGTAACACCACAAAAATATTAGGAATTTATAAATGACCATAATAGATATGTTGGTCACAATTAAGGATAAAATAACTAGGAAAAATTTAACCTAGTTAATTATGTGCCTTAAAATAATAAAGAAAAATACTTGGTTAATAACCCTTTTATAAAACTTGAATAGTTAAGGGGCTAAAGTTGGCAAAACTGAAAAAGGTTTTAATTTATTAAAAAAACACCAAAACACACCTAAGTGTGTGTTCTGGTTGTGAGTTTCCACAGAGCCAAAGAAGCTCCCTTGTTCAAACCCTAAATTGCAAGAATTCACCAAATTGAAAGGGGAAATCAAACCCGAATCGAAATTCAAGCACAAATTAGTGATCACCTCAGTAAAGGGATCATAAGATATGCCAAATTTCATTGTTCGATTCCATCTTGATTCTTGATAAATATATGAAATCAAAAATTAGACTTGCATGATTGATGTTCAGATGAAATTAGTAATGAAAACATGTCTAGGAGTAAACTCTAGTCAAATACTTGTTGAATTGATGTTCAAAAGTGTGAAATTCATGGTCACCCATCTAAGTGTAGAATGGGTTTTGTAGAATGATAAAGAACACTGGGAATTTGATTTTTAAAACGAATGTTGTTGATTTACATGAAGTGAATCTAGATGCTATTATGTATACTAGATATAATGAACTTGCAAAAAAAAATTGTTAAATTTTGGAACTAAATAGTTAGTCATGAACTTGATAATGGATTTAATGAAACGATGCCCACAAGGTGTTTGTTAAAACACCTAAGAGAAAACTAAATGTTGAAATTCGGAACAAAACGCATATTTGAATGATGTTGAGAATTATGCGTTATATGACATGACTAGAGTTCTAAACGAATTGTTGATTGAACTCTATAGGAAAAGGAATCGAGTCTTCAAGCGGACGAGCCAGAGCGGACACACGCTTGAAGGGAACACTCTAAAGGTACGTAACCATGGTTTTGTTACGTTATGTTTGTTATGTATTTTGTTAGTAGACTTTGAATTTAGCATATTATATGAATTTGGATGTCTAGTTGAAGTGACGATGTTCACTAGATAAACAAACGGGTCAAATAATGGATAAAATGGTAGTGTTGAAGTGATTTGGTAGTCACTAGTTAATTTGAATTATAAAAGTATAGTCCATTATGCTTGATTATGGATTTTAGTTAGTAGATTTGAATTAGCATAATATGTGAATTTGGTGTATCGCCGAAGTGACAAAGTTCACTAGACCAAACAAACAGGTTAAAATATTGGTTAGAATAAGTTTGGCATGTCATTGAGGTGATGGTTTTCACTCGACAACCGAACGAATTAAAGCAAACGGTTAGAGAACGTTTGGTGTATCGTAGAAGTGATGAAACTCACTCGTTACCAAACAGGTCAAAATGAATAATTGGTGTATGTTTGGTAAGTCATAGAAGTGACGAAGTTCACTCGACAAACCAAACGGGTCAAAATAAATGGTTAAAGTATGGTTGGAATAAGCCAAACGGGTTAAAATGAACGGCTAAAATCGTAGGGTGTATCATAGAAAACGGGTCAAATAATGGTCGAAATGGTAGTGTTCGAAGTGACTTAAATGTCACTCGTTAAATTTGAGTTATAAAAGCGTAAACTATGAAATGGGAGTGATACGCTGAAGTTCACGAGCCCGGGAATGGGTAATTATGGATAGAAACTAATGTTGATTGTTGGGATTGAACCCTACCAGAGGAACAGATAATGTAAAGCCAAAACCAGGTCACAACAGTGGATTCACAATAAGCAGCAGTTTACACTTTGCTCTCCCCTTGAAAGTGATTTATAACAACTGATGGTCTCTATCTGCTGTTCATATTCAACTGCTGGTCCTATCTACTGATGATAAAGCACTGCCCAGTCAAGGACTGATCAACCTTGAGGAAAGCACTGACATAAAGAGAAAGCAGCTGTTTAGTGAAATATCTGTTTTATGTATAGTCAGTGGTTAGGTTAGCAGTGTTTGTCTAAGGACAGTAGTTACAGGTTGTTAGGCTGTTAGACGTCGCTTTCATGGTGACGTCAGCTGAGATACCTCAGTGGTTTGGTTTGCCTATAAATGTAACAGTACCCTGTACTGTTACATTTGATTGACTGAGCGGGTTCTTCTCCTCATGTCTAATCCTTTCATCTTGTGTGCAACCTACCTTGGGGTATCAGGCTGAGGGGGAGTATAGTTTGCAAGCATGACTGTAATCTTTTGCTTTAATTTGTAATCTTTTGACTCTATGTGAAGCAATTGTTTATCAAACTATTTCCTCCTTTGATTGTGTTTACAAAGTTTGTTGTTCATTTCCGCTGCACCTAACATGTTTTCATATTCATTAATCATTCATTTTAAACAAACAAACACTATCATGAGAGCCTCCGATCCTAACAATTGGTATCAGAGCCTGGACAGTCAAATTCGATCTAACAATCAATTTGACATAACAGTTCGGCTCAAAATTCATTGATACTAAGGTTGGTTGTATTTTGTTGAAAAACAGAGTATCGATTAAATCATGTTCAAATTGGTTATTCAAAACTCTGTAAATCAACCAAGATGTCATATAACACACAAATTTCACACAACAGGTGATATCATGCAAAAGTCACTCATAGCTTTCAGATTTGTAAACATATCTGTTAAATTATGGGATTGTTTTATATTTTTCAATATTGATTTCAACCTGTTGTTTTGATATTTGTGATTTTTTCATTAAATACTAAAGTATGAACCTCAGATTAACAAAACCTATGATCCATAAAACATTGATGTCTTGTTAACTCAAAAAGAGGGGATTAAAACTTTAGTCATTCAGATCTTATGTGTTAAAAACAGGTTGAGTCCCTCAAAAGGACAAAATCAACTTTGTTAAAATACATTGAGGAAATTCACAAAAACTCAGAAGTGTGTTTATCTCAAAACTTTTGAAGTCAAAAGAAAAGAGTATAAACATAAAACACTTCAAAGTTTAGGGTAATAATGGTCATTAAGCAACTATGTGCATTCATCTGTTCAGGAAAAGGTTTTAATTCCAGTAAATGAACTCCAAAGAGGACTAGACAAATGTTTAAAAATATATCCATGTGTCCTCATGTTTGCAATCAACTGACACAGAAAATGGTACCAAACAGTGGTCAAAATGTTGTCAAAATATTCTACCACTGCTGTCAAACCACTGACCATTTATCATAAAACTTGAGAATGATATGATTATGTTTTCTATTGAAAATATACCAGATCCTTTTTGATACTGTTCTCAGAAAATCCTTTAATCATTTTTTTTCCGAAGGGTTTTCTCAAATAACCAGGATATATTATTCATTTTTTGGAAATAATATATTTGAAACTCTTGCCTGTTTTTGTTGGCAATAGTTTCAGCTCCTGTCAGGATGTAATACCTTATTTTTGGTGGTATCTGTGTCCTCATAAATGGGTCAAAAGGAAATGGTACATATGTTATGATCATGTCATAAATGGTAAAAAGTTTTCATCATCTGGGGTACTAAACCACTGTCTTTCAAAATTGACATGTGGCAAAACCTTGAATGAAAATCCTCAAAACTGTTGCTGAAACACCTGTTCTTCAGAGTTGTACTATTTACCCTAACCACTGTTTTGTTCCAACGTCTGATCTCTAAAACACTGTCCACTGCTGAAAGTTAATCACTAATCCTTTATTTTTAAAAAAAAAAAAAGCACTGATGCTCAAAATCAGTGTCTTATCCACTGATATGCTATCCACTGATAGTACAAATCATCCACTGCCCATAATTTTTACCGTTGTAACCACTGATGCCTGATACGTCAGTGGGCCTTAAAACAATTGTTTTCCATACTTCATCCACTTTATCAGTGTTTGACACGTGGTCAGTTTTTAGCCCTCAGATCTTAATAACCGCTGCCACATCAGCGATCATTTTTTAAATAAAACCCTGCCCTAAACCCCAAACAGGGTTTTACACTGTCGAATTGAATTCCAAAATTCTCTTCTCATAGCAGTTTCCAACCCTTCCTCTCAAAATCTTCAAAATCCTCTTTCGTTCTTCTTCGAAAAAATGACAAAATCAAAATCAAAACCTAATTCACCATCACCTTCCAAAGAGGTCGCTCAAATGGCCGAAGAACCCATCGAAATACCATTCAAACAATCTCACAATTATCTGGGTTTACTCACGAAACCTACTGATAATCACACCTTTGACACCATCATTGATACATTATCTGCATCAAAGTACAAAACTTTGTTGACAGCAAATGCTCCCATCTATCTGCAAACCCAGAGAGAGTTTTGGAAAAAGGCGTCGCTTGAAAAACAAGACGGAAAAGTCATAACCATTAACTCCTCAATACAGGGTAAAGCAGTTCAAATAACCCCACAGTCGATCTCCGAAGTCTTTAATCTCAACGATCAGGAAGGTAAACTCTCTTTTGAGAAAGCCGAGATGAAAACTGATTTCGTAAAAAGAGGTTATGCAGAACAATCAAAGGTTGATACCTTACAAAAAGGTTATTTTCCTTCTGCTCCAAGATTTTTATTTCACACACTTTTGATGTGTGTTTCAAATAAAACAACATCTTTTAACGAAATACCATTGAAAATTCAATGCCTGGGTTACGCTATTTTGAATAATAAGGACTACAACTACTCCCAGGAAATTTTCAATGACATGGTGAAAAACGTTGAAAGTAAAGCATTTTTACTTTTTCCAAGATTTTTGAGTTACTATTTTGAACAAAAATTTGTAAAGGAAAATTTAAATTTGCTAAAACAAGGTGTTCATTGTCAAATAAAAAGCTTAACAAAGGAAACATTTTCAAGGATGATGGCACCAATAAAAACAAAAGCAGGGGTACTTGAGCAGATTTCAGCGGTTACAACTGCTCCTCAGGTATCAGCTGCTGAGCCCACTGCTCCAGGTGATCATAGCAGCACAACCACTGCTTTGAAACCCACACCTGACATAACCAAAAAGACCAAAAGAAAAACATCCAGAAAACCCACCAAACCCAAAACAAAGGCAACTCTGGAAGATGAGATCCCAGAGGAAATGCCTGTGACAACACAAAAGTCACCACAAACCACTGCTGCTACTTCCTTACAGCAGTTGGAAGAAAGATCTCAACCCATGCCTAAAACTCCTCCTGCATCCTCACAAAAGGATCAGGTTGTAAGCACAGGGACACCACAATATGAAGCTCTGAATCCACTTGGATCCATCTTCCTCAGTCCTGATCCCAAGGACATGTCTCTTTCAACCCCCATCCCCTCACCAATAATAATGCCACAATCCATGCTACCTTTGTTGCATGCAGCTGCTATAGCTCAGACACAAACCAGTTCCTCTCTATCACCTGTCACTGAGAGTATACCCCCACAGGTGACTGGGTCTGATGCTACTACTCCTGCTATCCCAGCAACAATTGAGGAGGTTACACCACCCTGAGTTACAAGTAACTCTCGGTGGTAGTTCAAGTGGAGCAGCAACTACAACTGGTGGATCAACAGATCCTCAGTTGGACAGTTGTTTCATAAGTAAGACTCCCTTGAAGGCAATTTCTTCCATGGCAACTTCGGTAACCACCAGTGAGTTGGATCTACCCACTGGTACCATCAAAGGTTTATCGAGTGCTGAAGAAAGAAGTCCCCAGTACCAAGAACAAGGGGCATCAATGGGTGATTTTTGGGACTCTGTTCCTAAGTCACACATTGATATAACCACTGCTGGTGGGGATTCAGATGATCCTACTAAAGTAGGTGATGATTCAATATATCAGGAATTGACGGGCAGAGTTGACAAACTTGAAGAATCAGTTGCTGAAATAAAAGAGATGGTGCAAGAGATTTTAAAAGCTCAAAAAGCACTAGCCACTGCTGTTCCTACTCAAGCATCTGCACAACATGCATTTGCTGAAAATGAGCTTTGGAATATTTTTCAACCCATGCTTGAAGCACAGCAACTTATGGCTGACAAAAAGCATGTTATTCAAGTACAAATGCTGACCAACATGGTTGAATCAAGGTTCAAGGACACTCAAGCAGATATCAAGGCTATAAAGGCAAGCATTCAAAGTGTCTCTGGCAAAGCTCCTTCTTCCATATCATTCCTTGATAACCCCCCTACAGATAATGCCAAAAAGGGGGAGAATATCAAGCTGTTGAGAAAAATAAATACGAAGGGAATAGAGCATGGCCTCCATATTGAGCCTGAAAAAGAGAAAGAAAAGCAGGTCTCAAAACCTGTTAGTTAAACAGCTGATACAGCAGCAGTTACAAAAACTGTTGCAGCAGCAGTTACAAAAACTGCTGTCAGTAGCCAAACAGCTGCTATGACATCAACACACACACTCTCAACACACACCACTCTACCACACACCACCACAACTACTGCTCTACCACCATCATCCACAATTACACCACCACCACTGCCTCCTGTCATAAAACAGAAGACAACAGATGTTACAACATCTGTTGTAATGACAACAGCGGTTGAAACACCAGTTGTTTCAACAGCTGTTAGTCAGTCACTCTCCACCATTCAAACCACTGCTTCACCAACAGCCCCTCCTCAACCAAAAAGGAGAAGGGTTTTCATTCCTTATGATTCACCACCACCATCACCACCATCTAAAACTACTTCATCACTTTCATCCCCTGCTCAAAAGCAGAAGACAACTGCTGACATATCAGCAGTTGTAATGACAACAGATATTGAGACACCAGTTGTTTCAACATCTGTTAGTCAGTCATCCACCACTGCTCTCACCTCTTCTACTTCACAGCCAAGGCTTTTCAACAGAATAAGAAAACCAATACCTGCTGATGAGGGTACATATGATCCTAATGCTGCACAACATCCACTGGAACTTGAAGCTATCAAAAATGAGATGAGGCAATTCTATACAAAAGAAAATCCTTCAAAAAGGAGATTCTCCTCACTCATAGGCTACATGCCTCCAGAGGATATGGATGATTACCTCAAACTCAAGGCAAGGCAGGCTAAAGCAAGAGCAAAATTTGAAAGTGATCGTGATCATTTAAGCGAAGTTGGCATTGCTAAAAGACTGGAGTTCTACTTAACAAAAGTAAAGCAGATAGAAGAATTTGCACAAGAACTAAACAAAGAAAAGGCTGATCAAAAGAAAGAATTAAGAAAACAATATCTAGCCTACATCATGAAAGAAAAATTTTATCCTGCTGAAGAACAACAGTTCAAAGAATGGCCAGTAGTAGCTCTTAAGCGCGAAGCAGAAAGGATTGAGAAGATTAAGAATGATCCTACGAATAAGAGGAATGCTCCTAACTGGAGAAAATATGAAAAGCTCATTGCTGACTTAACTGCTGAATATAAGAGAAAGAGAAAGGAGCTGGTGGATGCAAAAATGGGTACTGCTGAAGCCATATCAAAATGTTCAAAACAGCAGACTGATGAAGCCTACGAAAGGCTGAAGAAAAGAAAGATAACTGTTTCAGGCACTTCTAAGAAGCAAGAACAAATGATGAAGCTTGAACAGAAGATGGGAAACCTCGACACACTGTTCCGGTCTACTTTTGTAACAAATCAAGAAGAGGGAGAACAGCTGACTGAAGAAGAAGTAATAGAAAAGGAAGCAGAGTACTTCAAAGATACCATCACAAAAATGGGTCTAAAAGAAGAAACTTCTACAAAGCTTCAAAGCCTTTTTAAGGCATTAAACAAACCTGCATCTCCAAACACTGCTCAAGACAAGACAGAAGCTGAAAGACAAGAACTTATTGAACAAGAAACTGCAGAAGATATAACTGCAGCAGACAAAGTCATTGAAGAAGCTTTCAAAAGAATGTCTGAAAGTCTGCAGGTGTTTTCAAGGCCATCATCCCTCAACTCATCATCAAATAAATCTCTCCCAAGAAATCCATTGGGTTCGAAAGTACTAAAGTGGATGTCTGACCAAAAGACCCATGTATTGACTATTGTCAGATCCAATGGAAATGTGAAGTACATATCAAGGAAAGAAGCACTAGGCCTTAGTGTTCAAGATTTGCAGGATCTCCTTGAACTTTCACTGTGTAGGGATGAGGATGACCAGAGTGCAAAGGAATTTGAAGCTGAATTCAAAGTACAAGCTAAGGCACTTTTGATGAGTAATAAAGATCCAGAATAATGACAGGTTTTGGCATTATCTGTTCCAGGGGGAGATTGTTGGGATTGAACCCTACCAGAGGAACAGATAATGTAAAGCCAAAACCAGGTCACAACAGTGGATTCACAATAAGCAGCAGTTTACACTTTGCTCTCCCCTTGAAAGTGATTTATAACAACTGATGGTCTCTATCTGCTGTTCATATTCAACTGCTGTTGTCCTTTCAACTGCTGATGAAAACCCTGAAGTATCCAACAACTGCTGGTCCTATCTACTGATGATAAAGCACTGCCCAGTCAAGGACTGATCAACCTTGAGGAAAGCACTGACATAAAGAGAAAGCAGCTGTTTAGTGAAATATCTGTTTTATGTATAGTCAGTGGTTAGGTTAGCAGTGTTTGTGTAAGGACAGTAGTTACAGGTTGTTAGGCTGTTAGACGTCGCTTTCATGGTGACGTCAGCTGAGATACCTCAGTGGTTTGGTTTGCCTATAAATGTAACAGTACCCTGTACTGTTACATTTGATTGACTGAGCGGGTTCTTCTCCTCATGTCTAATCCTTTCATCTTGTGTGCAACCTACCTTGGGGTATCAGGCTGAGGGGGAGTATAGTTTGTAAGCATGACTGTAATCTTTTGCTTTAATTTGTAATCTTTTGACTCTATGTGAAGCAATTGTTTATCAAACTATTTCCTCCTTTGATTGTGTTTACAAAGTTTGTTGTTCATTTCCGCTGCACCTAACATGTTTTCATATTCATTGATCATTCATTTTAAACAAACAAACACTATCATGAGAGCCTCCGATCCTAACATTGATGAATTATGCAAGTATGTAACTTGGTTCCGTTACATCATGTTTGTATATTGAATAGTTAGTTAACTTGAATTAGTCTAATAGTGAAATTGGTATAATGCCGAAATGACGAAGTTCATTAGGCATGGCATTGAGTCAAAATGTGTGTTGGAATTAAGTTAGTATGATGATAAAAATGGAGGTTTCCATTAAATGACCAAACGGGTCAAAACAATGGTAAATTAGTAATATTAAAGTGACGTGAACATCACTCTATAACTGAGAGTTATGAAGCGTAAAACCATGGAATGGTAATAATACGCTAAAGTTCACGAGCCCGGGGAATGGGTATGTACACTTAGAAGTGAAAAATGAATAATTAACATGTTTTGCAAAGTATAAAACAAATGGGTCGAATAAATGAAACAATAAATTATAAACTATTCGTTTATAATTCAGGTTTCATATGCGGGAAATAGGATAAATTGATGCGTATTTTTATTAAAAACGCGTAGGAAAAAGAATCACCTAAAACGGACTTGTAGATAAAAAGTTATGGCCAATTGAAGTTGGTAATTGTAAAAAAATTGGAGCTGGGCAGATATGCAGATCCAAAATGTGAACCCGCTAGAAAAGGTTCTCCCCCGTGGCACGCGACGGGGGAACGTCAATCTGGCGCGACACGCGGGGCCGCTCGCGGCCCGCGAAAGACTTAAGTGAATCTCTCGCGTGGCGCGAGAGATCAAAGTTTAAAATTTTTATTTTGTTTTCATTTATTCGATATTGGAACTTGATTATACTTATTTATATGTTGTCAAAACTAACTTCTAAGTTAGTTTTGATGATTAGGTGAAGTAGGTGATATCCCGGATGAAGATCGAGCGGTTATCAAGAATCGAACACACAACCAAACAAAGCTTCCGCATTAATCTATTTACTTTTAGTTAAAAGTAAATCTTGTAAACACTTAACACTACGTTTTGGAATGTTTTAAACTATTTACTGTTATATTCATTCTTCATTCATCATTGCCATCTTAATGTCACATTAATTATCACCTTCTTTTATCATTCATCTTCACTTCTATTCATCTTCACAACTTTCATTTATATCTATTATTCATCATTTATTTATTTCTTTTTTTAATACAATCTACCAAACAACTCTCATATATTATTATTACTAGTACTGAAACCTGTGTGCAAACACAGATGGTTTTTAGAAAACCATGCATACCACATTTTAATAGAAAGTATCGATAGGTGTATAAATACTGTAAATTTTAGTTTAGTTTTTCGTTTGATTAATATTAAAATAGTCATGAGTTATTCTCACAAATCTTGTGTGTTGATGCATTTGAACTCTGATTTACAACTAAAGAAATAAGCAGCCTAAACAAATAATCAAAAGTAGTCACTACCTTTCATCGTAAAAAGTAAGAACTACTATTTTAAATATTTTTGTTTTTTAAACAAAAACATTCGAACAACTTTATGTTGTAAACCTTATTTTAGTCCAAGTAAAATATCTGTTATATTCATTCTTCATTCATCATTGTCATCTTAATTTCACATTAATTATCACATTATTGTAAACCAGCACTCTCAATTTTCAACTTATTGGCCGATAATACTCCTTAACTAAATGAACCCTAACCCGGTTAGTTTTTACTAATGTGGCTCTTTTTCTAACATGGAATATGATGTGACAGCTGGCGTGACATTTTTGATGATGTGGCAAGTGATGTGGCATTTTTGATGATGTGGTAGGTGACATGGCATTTATGATGACGTGGCACTGGCATCAGCTAACTCTGTTAGGGTTCAGTTAGTTAAGGAGTGTTATCGTGTAACATCCTGAAAACGGGTTTGGTAATTAAACCCCGTTAATACTAAAAGACGGGTAAAGTACCGTTAGTGGTAAAATTTACCCGGTGGAATATTAGGATTTAAATAATTAATCCTAATAATAAAAAAATGAATAAAAGCTTTAAGGAAATAAAATGGATAAAGGGCCCGAGTTAACGGGGCCTAAAATAAACTTAGTCATAAATATTCTCGAACCCGCTAAGTTAACTAGGAATATTAAACCTAGTTAATAAGTGAGAGTATTGTTGAAAATAATTAGGTTGTGACCTAATTAATAACTAACCAAACGCGAGGGACCAAAGCCGGGTAACTTGAAACTAGAATTATAAACTTAAAACTAAAACACAACACACACACAACAAGTGTGCGTGCATGCGTGAAGTAGTCCAGGAGAAGGAGCTAGAAGCTCCAAACCCTAGCTCAAACAATCTCAACAAATTGAAGGGGCAAATCAAGTCCAAATCAAAATCCGAGTATGAATTAGTGATCTCCATTGAAAAAGGAGTCACGATGTATGTAAATTTCTTGAAAAATCTCTAGTTGAAATTCTGAGCAAACCTAGAGAATTCGAATCTGAGCTTGCATGTTTGTTGTTTGGATGAAATTAGGGATGAAACTATGTCTAGTAGTAAACCCTAGCCATGTATTTGTTGAATTGATGTTCATTGTTGTGAATTCATAATCATACACTCATGTGTCAAGTGGATTTTGATTATGTAGAAAAGATTATAATATAGTTGTGTTAGAAATCATCATAAGTGATAGTAGATGCAAGATACTTGAACAATTTGCAAGTTTGAGTATTTGATCATACATGATAATGGTTGAATCTTGATGTTAATCTTGGTAAAAATGACTAATCATGAACTAGTTAGCAAATGTGTAGAATCATGCCCATTAGGTGTTTGTTAAAATGCCTAAATGAAAACTAAAGTGTTGAAATTAGAGTGAAAATGTGCAATGAATAAGTTGATAAGTCGATTGACCTTAAAAAGTCAAATCGACCAAGTGTATGATCGGATGGTAAATTCGATATAAGAAGAGTAGGATGGAATAGTCGTAAATGATTATGACTAACCTAACCATCTTACAATTACAATGATAGTTTGACGGTTGCCAAGCTAGGTGAAGGCTTGGGGAAGGAAGCGGGTCAAACAAAGCAAAAATGACGGAAAAGCATAATTCGGATGCAAGGTAAGTATAGCTTACACTAGTCTTATATTTCAGAATATTCTCTTATCGTATTAGTTATGAATAAGATAAATACAAAATCGAAGTATGATGTTCCGGCGTGTAGACGTACGGAACAAGATAGTCGAGCATAATAAGAAACCATGTTGATGGTTTAAAAGGAGTTAAATTGGTAATTCGATCTTTTTATGACAAATGGAAAAATGAACTTTTGGAATGGTTACCTTATAGGGTAAACCAAAACAAACAATAAGGGTAAAACGGTAAATTGGTCATGCGTTGACCATAACTATTGGTTTTGAAAGACACGGTAGGATGTAAGCCATGATAGACTAAAAATCGTTAAGAAACGATTAATAAGTGAAATGACCGCACGGTGTAAACCAGAGCGAGTCATGTAGATGAGATGGTAATAAATATCATCTCGCCAATAAAATCGGTCACTTAGACCAAATGGGTCAAAAGGTGAAGGTATCACCTTTTGACAATAACGACTAATGATTATTGTCGAGTTATATTATTTCAGGAGTTAATGTCAAATGGATATTCGCAACGCTAAGAATTTGCATTTATAAAAGCAAGGTATTAAAAACGAGTCAATATATTGGTCCGCGCCAGGTACGTGAAATAGTGTAACACTCATTTAGAACATGTGGTTCAAGGAGTGTTAAAAGTAGTCAACATAGACATTTGGTTACTTGATAAGTAAATCGAATGTTTTAAATAATGAACATTGCGTTTGGAAAGCTTAATGACTTTTCAAACAATATCATAAGTTAAAAGAGGGATTATGGGTCAAATATACTTTCAAAAGTCCTTCATCGTAAAGGATTGGCTAAATGGACTAAAACGCCCTTATAAGCTAAATTGTACAAACGACCTTTAAGGGTAGTTTTGAAACGAGTGTTATGACCAAATTAATAATTAGAATAAGTATGTGAAGCGAAAGAGGTAAACTTTTGGTCAAATGTCTCTATATGAGTCTTTGTCGTAAGTTAGCAATCCGACGAGAAAAACTCGGATTATAAAGATCGCCTCATTAAGTCCACCACAAATATAGTTGTGGTGGAAGATTACTTGATAATAAATGTCATATTATAATGCTAGAATCAAATGAAAGCGTTTTATGCTCAAAACATGCCTAAATACCCTTAACGGGTCAAATTTCGTAAAAAGGTAATAAGCCGAAGCTATAAAAGCTTCAAATTTATTAAGCCGGATGTCGGATTTTAACTCCATATGTTGGAGAATCAAATTACAAACACATAGGAAGAAACGGTAGGTCAAACGGATAGGCGGATTGAAAGATACGAAAGTTTTCGTGTCAAATAACGGCAAAATGGAAAAGTTGGATGCAGAGGCCACCGTAACTTACGGTGCCACCGTAAGTTACGGTGGAGCTGATATTGTTACGGTGAAACACCCCTGAGTTACGGTGGGGGAATATCAATTCAGAGGCCACCGTAACTTACGGTGGCACCGTAAGTTACGGTGGAGACCAGGTTGGAATTTTTTTGTTTTGATATCAAGAGATTAACGTTGGGATTTCTCCTTTCATATTCGTTACCAGACTCGTTTAAACACGTTTTAATCTTACTATGACTAAAGCATTTCATGTTTATGAAACGTAGGTACATTTTGGATGCCGAAAGACGATCAAGCTCAATGAAGAACCGAACACGATAAAGACACATGCTTCCGCACATGGCCTCGTTGTAAATTTTTAACGACGAACCTGATCACGATATGTAGAATAACTTATGATTTGTAAAAGTTTTAATAAACCCGTATTTCCAAATGTTATTGTAATCTTAATTACATGACTGTTTTACGTAAAATATACGTTAAACCTTGAATAATAAGAACGGGTGTTACAAGTTGGTATCAGAGCCTTGGTTTAAGAGATTCGAGTATGGTGGGGAGGAACCATGCTTGGACTTAAACCTTATGCTCTTGACAAAGAATAGTGTTCGGTTCGAGGCTTGATCGCAAATCCGGTAAGTACAAGTATGTTAATAGCTTAGCATGCTAAAGTGTTGTAAACAACACATAGGGCTATCGTGTGATACACGTTACCCCAATTAAAATGATTGATATAGTTGACGAAAATACGCGCGTTGACGCGTATAGAAGAAAAAGCCTTGTATTATAATACGGGCGATTATTGAAGTTGACGTTACTAACTTTATGAATGTTTTAATTGAAGGACACTCGCGTTTGAAGACGACGAGAGTCAAACGAATTGTGGATATGATGATGGAACGGTCCGAAGAATGACAAGAGGAGCATGCTCACCGAGGACTAAATCGCGTAACGACCGCGAACAAGGTTAATGGCAAGGAACGCCCGTTGGGGCAAACATTACCAGGTGCACATTTTAAATAATCGCACAGATAGTAATATGCAACAAATAAGTAGAAATTGAAAGTTGCATATGTAGATTAAAAACTTGGAAAAACCCGAATAGAAAATGTATTCGGGATATTGTTTCCAAGAGAAACAAATAGAGGCGTTACTTACATAGGGCGTGATGTGAAAACTATAAAAAGGTCATGTGTGTCATGTGTTAATCGCTTACTCTGGCCAAGTAAGTAGTGGCATATGATACCATGAACTTCTTATGGCGGACACGTTTACATCCGATGTAGTAAGGACGGTGTGAAAAGGGGGCTAACTTAAAAGTACCCAAATGAATCAAATAAGCAAAATGTTTGATAATAATGTAAACGCACAACCGAGTGACGGAAGCATATTACATCAGGATAATGAGCCCGAATGAAGGGACAAAGAAGCATGTAAAATGATTTAGACGAGTATTGGGAGGGAGTGTACTTACACTCGAACCCAGAAAACGCAAACATGAAAAATGATTTAGACAAGCATTGGGAGGGAGTGTACTTACACTCGAACCCGGAAAATGCGAATATGTCCCTAAACGAGTCGTTTTTGTAAAACGTCAAACTTAAAGACAAAGTCGGAATATAAAAATGAAGCGAGGTCTTAATGCATACCGGGAGGGTTGCAATAATAACGACTTTGGTAAAACACCCGGTGGATGGGTAAGAATTAAACACATGCGTAAACCAAGAGACGTGAACGCGGGTTGAAAAATCAAAGTAACTTGGATTACGAGTTATGACTATAAAATCTCGTATATAGAAATTGTGAGTAAATATGTTCAACTATTCGAAGTCGAATGGGTTGAATAAAGAATAAAGTTGATTGTTTATAAGTGATGGATTTCACATTAATAGGTCAAACATGTTGAATACAATATAACGCCGAATGGCACAAATGAGCACTAGCCAGATAAAGGTAGCGTTAAATGCAAGAGAATAATGAGCCCGGTAATGGGATATAACCAAATAAGAATAAATTATGGACTGTCAATATCCTGGTATGGATAATTGACAAAAGTTAAAGAGAAGATCCTAAAACTAAAACTTCGGTTTTAGTAAGAAATATTTTTTTTTACAAACATGAATTCTGATAGGAATTTAAGTAATAAGGATGAAAGATACAAGTCTTGACATTGATGGGCAAGACAATATATTCGAAAAGTGATAATTTTCGAAAATGAAAGGTTGATATAAATTAAACATGATGTAACACAATCACGGTCAAGAAATGTAATGTGAAGTAGAATCACATTATAACCAAGCAAGTGGTAAAAAGTAACTGGACTAATAAGTCTAATTAGTGAGACCCGTCAAGGTCATTTAAATAAATTTGGTTTGCTTGCAGGCGGTGGATTCGGTATAAATGAACCGAATAAATAAAATTGAAAACAAAAGAAACCGTTGCGAAAAGTGACAGATTTCATTAAAGACCTTTAAATGGGCCAAAGTAACGGATTCATAAAGAATTCGAGAATATATGAAAGCGATGGGAATCGCTAATTTAACTAAACTAGTGGAAATAACGAGATTACGTTGTTTCGAGGTGCACTATGATGTATGAGATACGTACACAATTAGTAACCAGAAAGATGTTACCATATTTTCTGGTAATACTAACAATCAGTTAAAGTTGGAGTAATGCTTAAAAGATTACTCAGGTCAAATGCATTGAGTTTGAGACTCGATGAGCTATGTAAGAAAGGTTTCGAGGGCGAAACCTCTTTAAGGGGGGTAGACTTGTAACACCCCGAAAACGGGTTTGGTAATTAAACCCCGTTAATACTAAAAGACGGGTAAAGTACCGTTAGTGGTAAAATTTACCCGGTGGAATATTAGGATTTAAATAATTAATCCTAATAATAAAAAAATGAATAAAAGCTTTAAGGAAATAAAATGGATAAAGGGCCCGAGTTAACGGGGCCTAAAATAAACTTAGTCATAAATATTCCCGAACCCGCTAAGTTAACTAGGAATATTAAACCTAGTTAATAAGTGAGAGTATTGTTGAAAATAATTAGGTTGTGACCTAATTAATAACTAACCAAACGCGAGGGACCAAAGCCGGGTAACTTGAAACTAGAATTATAAACTTAAAACTAAAACACAACACACACACAACAAGTGTGCGTGCGTGCGTGAAGTAGTCCAGGAGAAGGAGCAAGAAGCTCCAAACCCTAGCTCAAACAATCTCAACAAATTGAAGGGGCAAATCAAGTCCAAATCAAAATCCGAGTATGAATTAGTGATCTCCATTGAAAAAGGAGTCACGAGGTATGTAAATTTCTTGAAAAATCTCTAGTTGAAATTCTGAGCAAACCTAGAGAATTCGAATCTGAGCTTGCATGTTTGTTGTTTGGATGAAATTAGGGATGAAACTATGTCTAGTAGTAAACCCTAGCCATGTATTTGTTGAATTGATGTTCATTGTTGTGAATTCATAATCATACACTCATGTGTCAAGTGGATTTTGATTATGTAGAAAAGATGATAATATAGTTGTGTTAGAAATCATCATAAGTGATAGTAGATGCAAGATACTTGAACAATTTGCAAGTTTGAGTATTTGATCATACATGATAATGGTTGAATCTTGATGTTAATCTTGGTAAAAATGACTAATCATGAACTAGTTAGCAAATGTGTAGAATCATGCCCATTAGGTGTTTGTTAAAATGCCTAAATGAAAACTAAAGTGTTGAAATTAGAGTGAAAATGTGCAATGAATAAGTTGATAAGTCGATTGACCTTAAAAAGTCAAATCGACCAAGTGTATGATCGGATGGTAAATTCGATATAAGAAGAGTAGGATGGAATAGTCGTAAATGATTATGACTAACCTAACCATCTTACAATTACAATGATAGTTTGACGCTTGCCAAGCTAGGTGAAGGCTTGGGGAAGGAAGCGGGTCAAACAAAGCAAGAATGACGGAAAAGCATAATTCGGATGCAAGGTAAGTATAGCTTACACTAGTCTTATATTTCAGAATATTCTCTTATCGTATTAGTTATGAATAAGATAAATACAAAATCGAAGTATGATGTTCCGGCGTGTAGACGTACGGAACAAGATAGTCGAGCATAATAAGAAACCATGTTGATGGTTTAAAAGGAGTTAAATCGGTAATTCGATCTTTTTATGACAAATGGAAAAATGAACTTTTGGAATGGTTACCTTATAGGGTAAACCAAAACAAACAATAAGGGTAAAACGGTAAATTGGTCATGCGTTGACCATAACTATTGGTTTTGAAAGACACGGTAGGACGTAAGCCATGATAGACTAAAAATCGTTAAGAAACGATTAATAAGTGAAATGACCGCACGGTGTAAACCAGAGCGAGTCATGTAGATGAGATGGTAATAAATATCATCTCGCCAATAAAATCGGTCACTTAGACCAAATGGGTCAAAAGGTGAAGGTATCACCTTTTGACAATAACGACTAATGATTATTGTCGAGTTATATTATTTCAGGAGTTAATGTCAAATGGATATTCGCAACGCTAAGAATTTGCATTTATAAAAGCAAGGTATTAAAAACGAGTCAATATATTGGCCCGCGCCAGGTACGTGAAATAGTGTAACACTCATTTAGAACATGTGGTTCAAGGAGTGTTAAAAGTAGTCAACATAGACATTTGGTTACTTGATAAGTAAATCGAATGTTTTAAATAATGAACATTGCGTTTGGAAAGCTTAATGACTTTTCAAACAATATCATAAGTTAAAAGAGGGATTATGGGTCAAATATACTTTCAAAAGTCCTTCATCGTAAAGGATTGGCTAAATGGACTAAAACGCCCTTATAAGCTAAATTGTACAAACGACCTTTAAGGGTAGTTTTGAAACGAGTGTTATGACCAAATTAATAATTAGAATAAGTATGTGAAGCGAAAGAGGTAAACTTTTGGTCAAATGTCTCTATATGAGTCTTTGTCGTAAGTTAGCAATCCGACGAGAAAAACTCGGATTATAACGATCGCCTCATTAAGTCCACCACAAATATAGTTGTGGTGGAAGATTACTTGATAATAAATGTCATATTATAATGCTAGAATCAAATGAAAGCGTTTTATGCTCAAAACATGCCTAAATACCCTTAACGGGTCAAATTTCGTAAAAAGGTAATAAGCCGAAGCTATAAAAGCTTCAAAATTTATTAAGCCGGATGTCGGATTTTAACTCCATATGTTGGAGAATCAAATTACAAACACATAGGAAGAAACGGTAGGTCAAACGGATAGGCGGATTGAAAGATACGAAAGTTTTCGTGTCAAATAACGGCAAAATAGAAAAGTTGGATGCAGAGGCCACCGTAACTTACGGTGCCACCGTAAGTTACGGTGGAGCTGATATTGTTACGGTGAAACACCCCTGAGTTACGGTGGGGGAATATCAATTCAGAGGCCACCGTAACTTACGGTGGCACCGTAAGTTACGGTGGAGACCAGGTTGGAATTTTTTTGTTTTGATATCAAAAGATTAACGTTGGGATTTCTCCTTTCATATTCGTTACCAGACTCGTTTAAACACGTTTTAATCTTACTATGACTAAAGCATTTCATGTTTATGAAACTTAGGTACATTTTGGATGCCGAAAGACGATCAAGCTCAATGAAGAACCGAACACGATAAAGACACATGCTTCCGCACATGGCCTCGTTGTAAATTTTTAACGATGAACCTGATCACGATATGTAGAATAACTTATGATTTGTAAAAGTTTTAATAAACCCGTATTTCCAAATGTTATTGTAATCTTAATTACATTACTGTTTTACGTAAAATATACGTTAAACCTTGAATAATAAGAACGGGTTTTACATATCGGCCAATAAGTTTAAAGTTGGGAGTGCTGGTGTAAAAATTGAAAGTTGGGAGTGTTATCCGCCAATCGGTGAAAGTTAAGGTTATTTAAATCCAATATCCCTATATGTAATATATAAGAGTTTATTCAAGTTTTACAAAAATAAAATTTTTAACTTTTTTGTAATTTATTGTGTTGTGCCTCATGTAAAAGGTTTTTTTTTTTCATTTCTAACCCAAAACTTTTCTTTTTTTTTTGCAATCTTGACTCTATATTTTTATTACTTTTAACCCAAAGCTTTTCATCTTTTGCAATTTAACCCAACTCTTTTTTATTTTCAGTTTTTGTAAGGACCTGCAAAATTGTCCATAAACGACCCGTAAGTAAAAACCCGGACCCCTGAAACCCTAATATGCATGAAAAACCAAGAAAACATGAAATCTGGTTTTCACGAGGGCCGCGTAAGCCATAAGGTAAGGCTACGCGGGCCGCGTCAACTTAAAAAGTCTCCGGATAAGCGTTCAAGCCACGTGTCGCACACGTGGCAACCCTACCTGTGACACGCTAGCCCTACACGTAGACTATGGGGCCCTCGCGGGCCGCTTAAGATTCAAGCAAGGGTTTACGCGGGCCGCGTAAAACCCAAAAATCAGCTATAAAAGGGTCAGTCATGGGCAGATCATCTGTGTGCGAGAAATTTATCAAAAATCACATCTTTCTGCTCGAAATTCACATTCACAATAGCAAAACGCTGCTACGATCAAGGGTAATAACTCGATCACTACTACGATACAATGTCAGATCGATTAAAACCGATCCGATGGATGTTTAAGTGTTGCCCGTATTTGGGCTATACTTTGTCATTCGTCGTGAGGGTTTTGATTTCGTGAGCTTATCGTAAATGTTGTATTAAGTTACTAACCTAGTTTCGTATGCATTGTTATTTAAACTAGGTTACACGGCTAAATTAGTAGGCTAAACTCTGCCCGTCTAAACTTGCAATGTGAGTTATTCTCTTTTTATCAATTGTTTTACTACACCTCAAGTTATTTTTCAAAAGTTATAATTACAAGGATTAAGTCTTGGTTATCTTGAATCACTGGCAAGTGGGGTATTGTGCACATTACTAATTTCTCACGGTTAGGATCACCAATCTAACAGAGATAATCATCACTACTTGGGTGAAAGGACCCAATAGTGGTATGACCATCGTCACCAGGGTGTGACACGGCGCCAGATAAAAATAAGATAGTAGCCATTGTAATCGCTCTTATGCTGTAATTTATAACTAACGAGTCATTTTGTTTAACCTGAATGACTCGCCAGTATTTCCCCGCTGATAAAATATTTTTAAACATGTTTCAGGTGACTACTGTGAATCAAGGAAAAGTGCTACGGAGCACTAACAAGCTTAAAATAGTGGCTCAGTAAAATAAATAAGCATGTTTTGTAAAACAGGTAATTTCCCTTATGAAATTACTCTAATGTAAATTAAGGGGTTTGCACCAAATTATGAAATAAAATAATTGGGCAGTTTCAAGTTTTAAAAGATCCTGTTAAACTTCCGCTGTCAACTCCAATAATAAATACCGCGGGTTTCTGTCCCGCGGCTCCTGGACCGGGTAACACCGGGACGGTGGCCGTGACAGAAAAAGGTGGTATCAGAGCCACTGATTTAAGCCAATTAAGTATTTAGAAATACTTAATTTTTCTGATTGCCATTCTGTGATTCTATGAAATTTTAATTTACAAAATTTTAACCTAGAATTTTGTGTGTTTCTTCATGTATGCTAACAACATGAATGAACTATCAGAAGCACTTCAAAACTTTACTATCCATACCACATATATGGATACCACAGGAAACCCATCTGGCTATCTGGCGGATACGGAGAAACCACTGACCTTCCAGGCCCAGCCGCAAGAGAAACCAAAGCCGAAAAAGAGAAGAAGACTCGTAGGCTGGAGGCGTATGCGTAGGAAAAACCAGCGGCACAGAAAATTATAAAGACTGAGGATCCGAAGGATAAAGGAGAAGGAAGGGAAATCGGGGAAAGTTCAGGGCAAGCCCAGGAAATGCCACTGTGGGAGGAGTTGGACCGCAAACTGGAAAATAGCGACCTCATCGGACCTGTCGATGAAAACCTCTTCAATTACCCAGCTGAAGCACAACTTCCAGCCAATCTGGAACCTGCTATCCCATATCCTATTGTCAACCCCCGACCATTACCAGGAGAGCTGGAAGCATGGTGGACAACTGACTGGCAATTTCAGAATCTCTTGAATAACCCTAACACCTTTTTCCCCCAGTTTGACCCTGACCCTGAGCCTGCACCAAACCCACCTATGAGCACAGAAAACTTGGCTAAACTCCGCCACTATGGCGAGGAGCTGGTGGACACAGGAAATAGAATCCGGGAAGTGGGAGAAAGGATATCATGGAAATACGACGAGAGGGAACGTCGTTTCTGAAGTGCCAGCTGACGGGATCGTATGTGGTTGTGTGGTTACGTGTTTAATAGTAATAAAATAATAATAAATAATAAAAATATAACCAGGTAAAATAACTTAAAATAAAACTTTTGTAATATAACTGGTGTGTACGGATGCCTACTAATATATAAAAATATCAACGTCGCAAAGTCGACAATTTTGGCTATACGTGTTGACGTGATTATGTGCGATTGTTTTATTGTGTTTGATTGTTATTTATTTTGTGCTAATAACTTATATATATTAATTACCAGATGGAACACGCTGGTAATGAACCAGTTAACGAGGTTAACCAATCCAAGCAAAACAATGAAGATCACTTTCTTAACAGACAAGATATAGAAAATATTGTTGCTCAAGGAATAGCCAATGCTATTCCAGCAATCCTTGCTGCTGCCCGAAATCCAGTTGAAC
Organism: Helianthus tuberosus; assembly: GCA_030545235.1. Lineage (NCBI taxonomy): Eukaryota > Viridiplantae > Streptophyta > Magnoliopsida > Asterales > Asteraceae > Helianthus > Helianthus tuberosus. The sequence continues at coordinate 53,282,189 of CM060364.1, forward strand.
CTCCGCCGCCTACTCTTAGCAAACGTACTCGTGATGACAACTTCAGTAATAGTGTAAATGGAGGCGGTAACAATAATAATGATGATGTGATGCAAGCCCCATTCCTTAAGAAAATGAAAGCTGCAACGCCTGGTTGCACTTACAAGGAATTTCTTGCCTGTAAACCAAACGAATTTGCAGGCAATGAAGGGGCAACTGGAGCTCTGCGTTGGTTAGAGAAAACCGAAGCGGTAATTAAAATAAGTAAATGTGCCGAGGAAGACAAGGTCATGTACGCGTCGCATCTTTTTAAAGAAGGGGCACTAGAATGGTGGAACACGATATTACAAGCCAAGGGAAGCGAAGTGGCTTATGCCATGAATTGGGAAGAATTTAAGAGACTAGTAGAAAGAAAATTTTGTCCCGAATATGAAAAGGAACAAATGACAAATAAGTTCCTAAACCACCGAATGGTGGATGTTGATTGTCGAGGGTATACTTCGACATTCTTCGAGTATTCTAGAATTGTACCTACCCTGGCTTCGCCAGAACCGGTACTTATTTCTCGCTATATTTGGGGTTTAATTAGCGAGATTCATGATATCGTCAAAGCTGCGAGACCCCGCACAATTGACGATGCAGTGGAATTAGCCAATACCTTGACCGACGGACTGGTACGCACAAGAGAAGAAAATCGGAAGAAGGAAGTGGCCCAAAAGATTACCCAAGGATTCTGTCTGGGTAATAGTAATAATTTTAAGAAAAAGGGAACCGGGCAATCTTCCACTGCTCCATTTTGCAGTACTTGTAAAAGAAAGCATTTTGGAAGATGCAAAAGGTATTGCAATTTCTGTAAAATTCCAGGGCATCAAGAAGAGGATTGCAGGAGGAAGAAATCAACAATCTGCTTCAACTATGGAGAAGCTGGACATTTTAGACCAGACTGCCCCAAATTGGTCAAACCAGCTGACAACAAAGCCAAACCTGCAGAAGGAACTACCAAAAAGAATGCAAGAGCATTCCAGTTGACTACCCAAGAAGCAGAACTCATCCCAGATGTGATAGCTGGTACGTTTCTAGTTCATGACGTTTATGCAAAAGTTTTATTCGACTCTGGTGCAAACCAAAGTTTTATAAATACTTCATTCTCCCAAGCTCTTCAACTACCCTTAACCAACCTTAGACATTTTTTTACTGTTGAAACGGCAGATGGGAATTCTGTTAACATAAATAAGGTCTTGCGAGAAGAAAAGATAGAACTCTTAGGCCATAAATTTTCTGCAAACCTGTTACCTATGAATTTAGCCGGATTCGATGTTGTGTTAGGAATGGATTGGTTAGTAGCCAACCATGCTCGAATCCTCTGTGATAAGAATTCTATAGAAATCCATACACCCACAGGAGAAGTAGTAATGATTACAGGAGATAAGCCGCGTAAGCCAATGAAATTCATTTCAGTAATGAAAGTGGCCAGTTATTCAAGAAAACAAGGGATAGTGTATATGATTTCGGCAATCATCAACACTAAAGGTAAGGAACTTAAGGAAATTCCAGTAGTATCAGAATACCCGGATGTATTTCCGGAAGAACTACCAGGATTACCACCAGATAGGGAGGTAGAATTTAGAATTCATCTAATTCCTGGAACTACACCGATAGCTAAGGCACCTTATCGGTTAGCACCCATCGAAATGCTAGAATTGAAAAAGCAGTTAGATGAATTATTAAGCAAAGGATTCATACAACCTAGTTCATCCCCGTGGGGAGCACCAGTGTTGTTTGTAAAGAAGAAAGATGGTTCGATGCGAATGTGTATCGATTACAGGAAATTGAATAAGGTTACAATTAAGAATCGATACCCATTACCAAGAATTGATGATCTTTTCGATCAACTTTAGGGAGCTAGATATTTTTCTAAGATAGATTTACGCTCCGGATACCATCAGTTGAAAGTACAAGAAGAAGACATACCTAAAACTGCTTTCAGGACTAGGTATGGTCATTACGAGTTTACAGTCATGCCTTTTGGATTAACAAATGCTCCTGCAGCTTTCATGGACATGATGAATAGGATCTGTAAACCGTACTTGGATAAATTTGTAATTGTCTTTATCGACGATATACTTATTTACTCCAAAAATCAGGAAGAACATTATGAACACCTACATGCACTCTTAACTTTGTTAAGAAAGGAAAAGCTTTACGCCAAATTCTCGAAGTGTGAATTTTGGCTACAGGAAGTGCAATTCTTAGGTCACATGGTTAATCACGAAGGTATCCACGTAGATCCCTCCAAGATAGAAGCGATCACCAAATGGAAGGTCCCGCAATCAGCTACGGAAGTTAGAAGTTTTCTAGGATTAGCTGGGTACTATAGGCGCTTCATTAGGGATTTTTCTAAGATAGCTGTGCCATTAACTAAGCTGACCTGTAAAACAATTAAGTTTGAATGGGGACCTAGGCAAGAAGAGGCTTTTAAGATTTTAAAGCAAAAGTTAACAAATACACCTATTCTAGCCTTACCGGAAGGAACATAAGATTTTGAAGTTTACTGTGATGCTTCTAAGCTAGGATTAGGATGTGTGCTAATGCAACGCAAGAAGGTAATTGCGTACGCCTCAAGGCAATTGAAGAAGCACGAAGAAAATTATACGACTCATGACTTAGAATTAGGAGCGATAATTTTTGCCCTTAAGATTTGGAGACATTATCTGTATGGAAGTAAGTTTACTGTTTATACAGATCATAAGAGTTTAAGATATATATTTGGGCAAAAAGAATTAAACATGAGGCAAAGATGATGGATGGAAATTCTAAGTGACTACGATTGTGATATTCAATATCACGAAGGAAAAGCAAATGTAGTTACAAATGCCTTAAGTTGTAAGTATTATGAAAAGCAAAAGCGAGTTCGTGCTCTTAGATTAAATCTACAATTAGATTTAATGGAACAATTGAAGCATATTCAAGAAATAGCAATCAAGGATGATGCTGAAGGAATGAAAGGACGAATAAAGGAATTAGAGCAAGGAAGTGATGGAATTTGGAGACTCCATAAGAAAAGGATTTGGGTACCTAAGCAAGGAAATTTAAGAGATAAGATTTTAGAAGAAGCCCATAAATCTAGGTATACCATGCATCCTGGTAATAATAAGATGTACCAAGATTTAAGGAATAACTTCTGGTGGATAGGAATGAAAAAGGACATAGCTAGATATGTTTCTAAGTGTCTTACTTGTTCACAAGTTAAGGCAGAACACCAGAAACCCTCAGGTCTACTACAACAATTAGAAATGCCTGTATGGAAATGGGAACTAATAACCATAGACTTTGTTACTAAGTTGCCCAAAACCAGAAAGGGTAATGACGCGATTTGGGTAATTGTGGATCGATTAACCAAATCAGCTCATTTTCTACCCATGAAGGAAACCTTAGCATGGAAAGATTAGCCAAATTATACGTAGACGAGGTAGTATCCTTACATGGAGTCCCACTCTCCATTGTATCGGATAGGGATAGTCGTTTCACTTCCCATTTCTTGACAAGTTTCCAAGAAGCCATGGGGACGCGGTTAAATTTAAGTACAGCTTACCATCCCCAAACAGATGGACAAAGTGAAAGAACGATCCAAACCCTGGAGGACATGCTTAGGGCATGTGTGATAGATTTTGGTGAAAACTGGGATGACCACCTACCCTTAATCAAATTCTCCTATAATAATAGTTATCATGCAAGCATTGAAGCTGCCCCATTCGAAGCACTGTATGGAAGAAAGTGTAGAACTCCAGTTTGCTGGGCAGAAATAGGAGAAAGCCAGTTATCAGGTCCTGAAATAGTGCAAGAAACAACCGACAAGATAACTCAAATCAAGGAAAGACTAAAGACGGCTCGAGATCGCCAGAGGAGTTATGCAGATAATCGACGCAAGTCACTAGAATTTCAAGTTGGAGACAGAGTACTCTTGAAAGTTTCTCCTTGGAAAGGAGTGGTTCGATTCGGGAAGAAAGGAAAGCTAAGTCCAAGATACATAGGACCATTCCTAGTAATCCAGCGAATAGGACCGGTCGCCTATCGCTTACAACTACCAGAAGAGTTAGCCGGGGTACATGACGTATTTCATGTATCCAACCCAATGTTGTAGAAGGCGCTAGGCGCTAGTCGGGCGGTGAGGTACAGCCTAGGGATTAATCGGGATTAATCGGAATGGGATTTTTATATGTATTTTTTCAAAATTATATATATATACCCAATAATATAAAAATAATACTTCAAAATTCACATAAATACTTCAAAATTCACATAAAAATTCAAAAATTAACCAACTTTTGACCAACTAGGACCGATTAATCCCGACTAGGACCGATTAATCCCGACCAGGACCGATTAATCCCGACCAGGACCGATTTTGAGCAAAAAAACCATGGTCCGATTAGTCCGACTAGACCGACTAGGACCGACTTTTGACCGACTAGCACCGATTTTGACCTGGACCGATTAATTGACCGATTTGCTCAAATTTAGGCGATTACTAGCCGACTAGCGCCTAGGCGGCGATTAATCGGCCGCCTAGGCCGATTTCAGCAACAGTGATCCAACCCCAAGAAATGTTTATCTGACGAATCCCTGGTCGTACCTCTTCAAGACATAGAGGTAAATTAAAAGTTAAAGTTCGTGGAGAAACCACTTCAGATAGAAGACAGAAAGATTAAATTCCTCAAACACAAAAGATTGATACTGGTCAAAGTCAAGTGGGATTCAAAAAGAGGACCCGAATATACCTGGGAGCTGGAATCGGAAATGAAGCAAAAATATCCTCACTTATTTCAGTAAATCTCGAGGATGAGATTTTAAATAAGGTGGGGAGGATGTAAGGACCTGCAAAATTGTCCATAAACGACCCGTAAGTAAAAACCCGGACCCCTGAAACCCTAATATGCATGAAAAACCAAGAAAATATGAAATATGGTTTTCACGCGGGCCGCGTAAGCCATAAGGTAAGGCTACGCGGGCCGCGTCAACTTAAAAAGTCTCCGGATAAGCGTTCAAGCCACGTGTCGCACACGTGGCAACCCTACCTGTGACACGCTAGCCCTACACGTAGACTAGGGGGCCCTCGCGGGTCGCGTAAGATTCAAGCAAGGGTTTACGCGGGCCGTGTAAAACCCAAAAATCAGCTATAAAAGGGTCAGTCATGGGCAGATCGTCTGTGTGCGAGAAATTTATCAAAAATCACATCTTTCTGCTCGAAATTCACATTCACAATAGCAAAACGCTGCTACGATCAAGGGTAATAACTCGATCACTGCTACGATACAATGTCCGATCGATTGAAACCGATCCGATGGATGTTTAAGTGCTGCCCGTATTTGGGTTATACTTTGTCATTCGTCGTGAGGGTTTTGATTTCGTGAGCTTATCGTAAATGTTGTATTAAGTTACTAACCTAGTTTCGTATGCATTGTTATTTAAACTAGGTTACACGGCTAAATCAGTAGGCTAAACTCTGCCCGTCTAAACTTGCAATGTGAGTCATTCTCTTTTTATCAATTGTTTTACTACACCTCAAGTTATTTTTCAAAAGTTATAATTACAGGGATTAAGTCTTGGTTATCTTGAATCACTGGCAAGTGGGGTATTGTGCACATTACTAATTTCTCACGGTTAGGATCACCAACCTAACAGAGATAATCATCACTACTTGGGTGAAAGGACCCAATAGTGGTATGACCATCGTCACCAGGGTGTGACACGGCGCCAGATAAAAATAAGATAGTAGCCATTGTAATCGCTCTTATGCTGTAATTTATAACTAATGTGTCATTTTGTTTAACCTGAATGACTCGCCAGTATTTCCCCGCTGATAAAATATTTTTAAACATGTTTCAGATGACTTACTGTGAATCAAGGAAAAGTGCTACGGAGCACTAACAAGCTTGAAATAGTGGCTCAGTAAAATAAATAAGCATGTTTGGTTAAACAGGGAATTTCCTTGTGAAATTCATATATTGTAAATTAAGGGGTTTGCAACAAATTATAAAATAAAATAATTAGGCATTTTCAAGTTTTAAAAGATACTGTTAAACTTCCACTGTCAACTCCAATAATAAATAACACGGGTTTCTGTCCCGCGGCTCCTGGACCGGGTAACACCGGGACGGGGGCCGTGACAGTTTTGGTCCACCATGCTTTTCATATTTCCCAACTTTTTTGTTTTGTTCTAAATTTTGTGAGTTAACACACCGCAACGTAAGTGTGAGGTTCAACATTTTTTCGTATATTTTTTTTCCAATTTTACTGGCCCGTCGCAACACTTCTGTTTTTCTCCATCTGACAAGTTCATCGCAACGCGCAGTCCTGGATTCACTTAGTTATTTTTTTCTTTGTTTTACATTTCTGTTGAATTTCTCTGTAACGAGCGTGCGTGATTAAAAGATTTTACGTCTGTTTTTCGCTCGGCGTTATTTTATTCCGTTTTTATTTATTTTGCTTTCAGGAGCTTTTCCGGTGTTGGTGGTGCTGATAGTTGTATAACATTGATACTACTTGACACAATTTTATGACAACTATTGCAACGCATGAGCTTATACTAGTTAAATCATTACTAATGTACACAATTTTTACTCTATTTTTGTTTATTTTTAAACAATAAACTGTCCCATATACAAAACTTAAAACTCTACCAACACTGGTCAGTCTCCCATCGCCGGAATGTGCAAACCCCCCGCCTTTTCCCGACGGCCGATCGTATGTTCAGTTTCATATCATACATCGCTCGATCTGCCGGATTACACAACGTAGCATAAGCATCATGAATCTCCATAAACTTCCGGTCATCATGTATCTCAATATTAGAACAATCCGGATGATAAACCTTCGCCAAATTTCGGTACGCAGCCTTAATCTCGTTAGACGTAGCGTCACTTTTGACTCTTAACACTTCATAGAGACTAGAACGTGTTTTAGAACTCGAATCTACTGCCAGATCGGCGTGAAGCAAGGCGTTGCACGGGTTGTGACGCCGGAAACACAGTTTTCCGGTTGCAGTGACCGGCGATAGCCGGTTATTGTTCAGGAATGTGAGGGATGGTCCTCCGAGCGGTGTGGTTAGTGTTAGGGTTTCGATGATCATTCCGATAGGATGATTAGAGAATTAGGGTTTTGGAGAAATTGGGATGTTTGAATCGAGTTGTGGTTTTTGGATGGGACTGATATATATAGAAAAAGAAGGGTGAGCAAGGGGTCTTTTTCTGTTTGCGTGTTGATGGGGATTCCATATTATAATAAGGTACTTAAATAATGGTAGAGGAGTGAGATTAACCGCTATTCTTAATAAATGTAACTTGGACGTCGGTGACTAGAGTTGCAAACGAAATAAACGAACATAAACAAAAGATTGTTCGTGTTTGTTTGTTAACAAATATATGTGTTCACGAACTGTTCATGAATACTTACTGAATTCTTTTGTTTGTTAAGGAAATGAATGTTTTCGTGTTTGTTTGTTCATTTTAGGCAGCGTACGTTGGTAAACACCAACTAATGTTCATGAACACAGATGGAAACAAACGAACACAAACAAGTGTTCATGAACAAAATAAATATTTTATTTATCGGAATTTTGAAGTAATTAAATTAAATATAAAAACTAAGAACACTAATGAACTATAGAACATAAACGAAAACGTTCACGAACATAAATGAACGAACACGACTTCTGTTCCTGTTCGTACGTTTAACTAAACGAACAAAAATTATTGTTCGTGTCTATTTGTTTAATAAATGAAGAAACACAAACGAACTTTTCGCCAAACGTTCATTAATTGTTTATTGAATGTTTGATTCGTTTGCAACCATACCGGTGACTAATCTAGCCGGTAGCCCTTCTAGCCGAGAAATAAATAAGTGGTATTTGAATTTTGAATACATATAAGTTGATGGTTTTCACTTTTCAAATCTTTAGGAATTTTGGTTTTATATTTGTAAATTTCACTTTAAAATTATTTGATTGAATGTTTCTAGAAGGCAAGAGTTGACAAGGGTCGTGGTTTGTGGGGCATGAGCAATATAAAAAAACTTGGGCTTGGAGTTGGAGAGTGGGTCCGTTTGGTTTTGGTGCACCAAAACAGGACAAATAAAAAGGTTTCTAGAAGGAGTCTCGACTTCAAAAGAACGATTGCTTGGAGTGAAGTTGATTTTTTTCCCTTCCTTTATTTCAGCAAGAATGAGGGGTGGGGAATGTATTCTTTTCATCCCACATATTCTTCATCTTTGGGGCTGTTTGGTAGTCTCTGAATCAGGGGCGGACCTAAAGAAGGTCCAGGTGTAGCACGGGCTACGGCTCAACTTTTTTCCGGTAGTTTTTTTTTATACTAAGGACAACTCTAAACAACTACGAGCACAACCCTCAAAATTTTTTTTACAAACCAATAATAAGCCTAGTTGATGATGATGATGATACAAACCCAAATAATAAGCCCAAATAACTATATAATAGCACATTAGATTAGCCCAAATAACCAAATAATAGCCCAAATAAATAAAAAAAATTCAAAATTGAAGCTTGTCAAGACGGATTTACGCAATCGAATCGGCCCGGAATTTTGAACAATGCTACGGTTTGTGCGGTCGAAAAGAAATTTTTACTTTATTTATTTATTATTATTTTTTTAATATTGTATGATTCCACGGTAAAAAAAAATTTGGGATACCCCTGAGTTAATATTCTAGTTCCGCCACTGCTCTGAATGGTTATTAAAAGGCTACCTCTTAATTGAATCATTAAGAATTTTACCAATGAGAATGTAGAAGAATGTGACATGTGATGATTTACCATTCAGAGGTTACCTCTTAACCATTCAGACTTGAGGTTACCTCTTATTCATTCAGAGGTTTTAAACCATTAAGAGGTAGCATCTGAATGGTCATTAAGAGACTACCAAACAGCCCCTTTCTCTTCTACACTCCTTTGTCTAAAAAAATGGATTGGAAAAAAAAGAGACGTATTTCAATTCTTTTTTTAAACTATATAGGAATGCACATTCTTCTTATAAAGATGGTGTGGGTTCAAGTATATCAAAATTTGTAATAGATGGATTTTAAGAGTACGTAATAAGAGGTGTATGTGCTTGTTGTGAACAAAAAAAAAAAAAAAAAAAAAACCTTATCATTAAAGTCTAAACTACTTTTTAAATAGAGTAAACTGCCATTTTGGTCCCTGTGGTTTGGACACTTTTGCCATTTTAGTCCAAATCTCAAACTTTTTACATCTGGGTCCCTGTGGTTTGCATTTTGTTGCCATTTTAGTCCAAAAGTTAAATTTGACCAGATTCCCCAATTTAAACCCTGATTTTTTGTCTTTATCTTCAGGGGTATTTTAGTCATTTTAGATTTATTATAACTGATTATTGATTAAATTAATTATATTTAAATACCATCTCCCTCATCTTGTCTCCTCAGTCTCTCCCTCTGTCTTCACCACTTTGAACAACATTTCTAGAGAGAGAAACTAGAGAGAGAGCTTCAAGCTGCATCAATGGCAATCTTATCGTTCGTAGGTCGCCTTCTCTTCGTCGCTGTCTTCGTTTTCTCCGCTTATTAAGAGTAAGTTCTGGTTCTCTTGTTTCAGATCTGAATGGTGAATTGTGTTTTAATGTGGAGTTGAATCACTGATTTTAATTGCCATCAACATTCCCCAAATTTGAAAGAAAAAACATAGAATGTACAAACTACCTCAAATTTCATCATCTATTCAACACCACCACTACCAGCCGTTGACCGACGGTGAGGACTGAGGAGGCGCTCCGCCGTCGCTGGTTCCAACTTCACAACCGATGAACCTGGAAACGTTGCACGATGACGACCACGCTACCCGGTTGTCAAAGATTAGTAAACTGAATATGAGATCTGTAATTTGGGGAAGAAAGATGTGTGGATCTGAGATTGTTCTTAGAGAGTGTGAGATAGTTTAGAGAGAGTGATGACCGGAGCTAATGGTTGCAGCGACTGGAACTTAAAGAATTTGGGGAAGAAAGATGTGTGGATTTGAGGTTATTCTTAGAGAGTGGGAGGGGGTTAAAAAGAGTGATGGTTGGGCCTAATAGTTGCGGTGGCTGGAACTTGAAGATGAACAGACAAGGGTGGTAGTGGATGCAATGGTCGTTGTGGAAGACAGTGGTGGTGGGGCTCGATTCGGTGGCTGGAACTTGAAGATGAACAGACAAGGGTTTGTGGTGGCCGTATCCGGTGGTGGTGGGGCTCGATTCGGTGGTGGTGGCGGCTTGGATATGGTGGTGGTGGTGGTGGAGGTTGATTGAAGAGAGAGAGGGAATGGGTGGGGATAGTTGAGAGGAAGAAGATGACCTCTGCATACATAATAAAATGGCAGTCAAAATTCAGATAAATACAAAAAAGGGTTTTTTTAATAAATGAATTGCATTAATGAAAATTAAATGACTAAACTGCCCCTGCAGATAAAGACAAAAAAGGGTAATTAAAACAGTCAAAATTCGGAGATTTTAAGTTTTGGACTAAAATGGCAACAAAATGCAAACCACAGGGACCCAGATGTAAAAAGTTTGAGATTTGGACTAAAATTACAAAAGTGCCCAAACCACAGGGACCAAAATGGCAGTTTACTCTTTTAAATAATTAACTCAAACAATTAAAAATGTTATATTAAAGTTACAAAATTAGTATTTTTTTTTTATAAGAATGAAGTTTAACTATTAGTAACATGTTCATTATCATGTTTTTGACAAGTAAGCATTTGTTTTGTTTTCCTCTTTGTAATTTAGAATTATTTACATGCTTGGTTTTTGTGGTATATCGATGTTAAGGGTTTAATACATATTTATTGGAAAATATACCATTGGTCTCAATTATGCATAAATGTAACATGTTTAGCCTCACTTAGCGTATAGATAGAGTTGTTTTTTTTGGTTATTGCAAAAAGCCCTTTGAGACAAAAATCAGTTAACTTAGCATTTCTATCATTTTCCTGAAAACCTGCCCCTACCGATGGCGGTATTTCAGTTGACACCACATGCGCCTAGATAAAGGTCCAGGGTGATTTTAATATCAAAGAAAGGTCAGCTCTCTAAAAATATACATACATTCCACTAAAAAACAACTCCTATATCAATATATTTCCACTAAAAACAAATACTTTTTCTCTCTCCTTTTCAATTAAATAATATTTTTATACCTTTATCATTACATTTTTCTCTCTCTTTCACTCACAAGTCACAACCACTTTCAATATATATTAAAAATTATAGTGGGTGAACAGTGTCCCCCCAAATATACAGATGAACAGTAACATTTTATCTCTCCTCCACTCACAATTACTTTTTATACCCTTTATATTTTAAAAACCCCACAAACAGATTTTGATTCCCAGGTTAGAGCATTCCCATCCAGTCCATCATATCCAGTGTGTAGAGTTTTTATAATATAAAGAGTATAAAAAGTGGTTGTGAGTGGAGGAGAGATAAAATGTTACTATTCATCTGTATATTTGGAGGGACGCTGTTCACCCACTATAATTTTTTAATATATATTGAAAGTGGTTGTGAGTGAAGGAGAGAGAAAAATGTAATATATATTGAAAAGGAGAGAGAAAAAGTATTTGTTTTTAGTGGAAATATATTGATATATGAGTTGTTTTTTAGTGGAATGTATGTATATTTTTAATGGATTGGATGTGAATGCTCTAAGAACCCTTACATCTTGTCCATGGTAAGGGCAACAACCCCAAAGTGAAACAAATGCCAGAAACTACCTGAATATGAAGCAAGTCATGAATTTACGAACTTTCTATAAGTATTAGAATGGGTTGGGTTCGGCTACAAAGTCCATTTTTCCTACAAAGTGTACAAAGTCATAAAACACCACAATTTCAGCCATAAAACACACTCCAAACCCACAATTACAAAGTGAAGATCTCTAAGGCCACCTGGTATACTCTAACATCCATTGGTGTTAATCCTAGTTGGCATCCGTTAACACTTGTTAAACCGCTCCTGAAGGGTGTTAAGAGACATTAAAAACTTCACATGTTAAGATGTTAACTAGGAGAGAGAGAGGGAGAGAATCAAGCATTGCAAAATTTGTACACACACAACAACATGCTATATATATGTATTTTAATTAATTTTAAGGGGAGTTAACGGGGTTAAACCATTTCCTTGGTGTGTGGTGAAGGTGAAAGATGGTCAAGTAGGTGATGTGGTGCCTACATGTAGTTAAGGGGCGTTAAAGTATACCCAATAGCCTAAAACACAATATACAAACCCTAACATTCCATAAAATCTTCAAACACACCATTGTAGAACTATTAATATAAAACACAACATGATAATCAACATAAAACACACTAATGTTAGTCATTCGATAATCAAAGCCTTATCATCCAAAACACAACACAAAACACACAAATGTGACGTTTTAGTAATCTTCACTTTGTTATTGTGTGTTTTGAGTATGTTTTATGGTTAACATTATAACTTTTTACACTTTGTAGGAAAAATGGACTTTGTAGCAAACTCCCACCTTAGAATATTAATAATAATACATAACATAACTACCCTTTAGTATTTTATAAACCTTATTCAATTCTTTTGAATTTCATAAACATTCTTAAAATCTTCCTTTTTCAAATCTTTGTAACACTTTAAATATGATTTTTTTATAAACCTTTCAGTATTAATCTTCTCTTAAATATAATAAAATTACATAATTTGAATTTTCAAAACATTTTTATTTTTTTAAAGTATACCCTAAACCCACTAACAAATTAAAATGAGTAAATTGCATAAAACATCCTTTATGTTTTACCAATTTTGCTGGTTTCAGCCTTAATCTTTAAAAGTTGCCAAAATCAGCCTTTAAGATTAATTTTGTTGCAGGTTTCATCCTTTATCACTAACCCAGTTACTAATCCATGTTAAATGGCCTCACATGCATAGCATGTGAGGGTAAAACCGTCTATGAAAAGACGGTTTTACCCTCACATGCTATGCATGTGAGGCCATTTAACATGGATTAGTAACTGGGTTAGTGATAAAGGATGAAACCTGCAACAAAATTAATCTTAAAGGCTGGTTTTGGCAACTTTTAAAGATTAAGGCTGAAACCAGCAAGATTGGTGAAGCTTAAAGGACGTTTTGTGCAATTTACTCAATTAAAATCTAACCGGTCAAATCCTCATGACTTGGTCAACCTACTTCCCTCACTAAGACCATACGATGTAGAGGGGCTTGAAAATTGGGCGTTTTCGACACGTGGGCGCGCGTCAGAAACAGGGCGTGGTGCCAAAACGAGGGGTGTGAGAAAGGGCATGGAAGGTGATGTTATTCGACACGTGGTACCTTGTTTTTGTTATTATTTTTATTATTCAAAATTATAAAATGTGTATTTAATTTTTTTAAAATACCTATATAATAAGACCAAATTGCATAAATCAACCTTTATTTTTGCGTCAAACTGCACTTTATAACTTTCAATATGAAATCGGCAAAAACCAACATTTATGTTCATGTTTTGTTACAAGGGTCAACCTTTACCACAAACTCTGTTAAATTTCTTAGTTAAGCCACCTCACATGCAAAGCATGTGAGGGCATTTTGGTCTTTTCAAATCCATGTTTAATATATATTAAAAAAACCACAAAACTGTAGTCACTGTCATCATCGGTGACTCTGAACTCACTTCAGCTTCATGTTTTTCTTCAACCACATTTCCAAAACTGTTGTCATCGTCATCATCGGTTGCCGATACAAGGTCATCATCACCAATTTTCAACATATCAATACATGGGTCAAGTGGTGTTTCAGTAACAGGAGGAGCCATAGTGGCATTGAAAACTGGAAGAGAGAGAGAGAGAGAGAGAGAGAAAGAGAGAGAACCTTTGGTTTGGGGAAGGGGGTTGTTGGGATTGTTCTTGAGGTTATTGGTATTGACAAGTTGAGCGGCCCTACTCTGCTCCAGCTCTTGCAATAACTTATCTTCGAGGGTGGTGTCATAGACTTTGCCTTCACCAAAGCCTCTGGGCTTGTTTCGAGTCCACTGCCTCATGTTACTCAACAAAACATATACATCTTCTTCTTCGTCATCTTGTTGGAAATCGAATCTCTCGGTGATTGGGGTTTTAGAGGAGGATGGTAATTTAAGATGAAAGGATTTGTTGTGTTTGGGATGGAGAAGCTGGTTCTCGATTTGTTTATGGTGGTTACTGGAGATGAAGATGGAGGCTCATGGTGGGTCTTGTGGGTTTTTTAAATATATATTAAAAAGGATTTAAAAAGACCAAAATATCCTCACATGCATTGCATGTGAGTAGGGGTGCAAACGAGCCGAGCCGAGCCTAGCCCGAGCTCGAGTTCGATTAACTTATGAGAGCTCGGCTCGTTGGTATTTTCTCAAGTTCGAGATCGGCTCGGGATCGACTCGTTTATTATCTATTAATTAATATATTAAATAAAAATAATATAAATAATAGACTTTTTAGGCTCGCGAGCTCGATAAGTGATCGATCTTCATAACGATGAAAAACTTTTAGACCTTTTGGAGGATGATTGTCCCATTAAAGGTACCCGTGCCCATTTTGGGGAGTTTTTCGCAACATCCCAACCAATGAATAAATTTAAAGGTGACCCCTTTTTTACCTTCCGAATACAAAGACATCGCACGCATCAACAAGTTTGTGTGCGTTTCACCTCTTTTTGGGTTCTTCCTTAGCAAAAGCGTAAAACCCCCAATTTTTAACAAACAAATTAACGCCTAAATAATAAAAAAAAAATATACATACTAAATCTCAAATTAAATAAAGTCATAAATTAATAGAGTATTATATTATAATATTCTAATATTATTATTATTATCAGTTGTTAAAAGGATATAAAGAAACTGACGATACTTGTTTATGCAGGCGTTAAAAATAAAAAGTAGAGTTAATTGCCCGGATAGTCCCTGTGGTTTTATGGTTTTTCACGTTTAGTCCCCGACTTTTTAAAATAGCATGTATGCTCCCTGTGGTTTAATCGTTTGTTACTCGGATAGTCCCTGGTGCGGATGAGGGTTAGTTTTCTCAGTTAAGTGGATGTGAAAATACTAAATTACCCTTTTCAAGTCTTTTCCCTGTCACCCACCCAATTCTTTCTTCTTTGAATGTGTTATCTTCTTCTCTGAATCGTCCTCCACCACACAATCGTTGCCATCTCCGGACCACCACCACACAATCGCCACCATCTCCGATCAACAAATCATCCTCCACACCTTCTCTCCCCTCTTCTCTCTCTTCGCCGTCGGCGTCTACGATCAGCACCATTTCTCCGACCTACTTCTCCAGCAACTCTCACTCTAATACCATTGTTTAACCCAGATCTGGACAAATCTTGAACCATTTGCTACATTGGCCGAGGATTTGGATGGAAAATTGGTTTGTTTCAGTTTGGGTATATTTGGATTTTGGCGGTAGCCAGAGAAAACGAGTTTGTTTGTTTTGAGCGGCGAGAAAGATATACAATGGTGGTGCCCGGAATCGTGTGGAGTGGTGACAGGTCGTGGTTTTCTCAATGATGCATTTTTCTGGTCGTGTTCAATGATACGTGTGGAGTTCACAATTATCCGACTGTGATTTTATTCAATGATGCGTTTTTCCGGTCGTGGTTTTCTCAACTGTGCATTCCCCTACTCGTCTGATTCACTCCTTCCACATCTCTGACGGAGTAAACTGCGCTAACGACGCAACATCGAAATAAGGTCTGAGTTGCAGGATCGCCAGACATATTGGTATTGGAATTGTAAGTAGGTCCGCTTATCTACTTATGCCAGTACATCATCTCTAAGTAGGATGTATTTATACAAATGATTTTGTTAATTAATAAATTTTCATTTGGTTATCATGGAGAAATAAATTAGTTACATGTTGCAGGTTAATGTTTTGCATTTGGCCGGAGAGGATGGAAGGAGATATAATGTTTTGGGTAAAACTGAGAAAACTTGAAAAGGGTAATTTAGTAATTTCACACCCACTTAACTGAGAAAACTAACTCTCATCCGCACCAGGAACTATCCGAGTAACAAACGATTAAACCACAGGGAGCATACATGCTATTTTGAAAAGTTGGGGACTAAACGTGAAAAAAGTGAAACCACAGGGACTATCCGGGCAATTACTCTAAAAAGTACTACTAATAGAAACAAGACTAAGGGGCTGTTTGGCTAAGCTTATTTTTTTGACTTATTTACTTATTTGCTTTTTGAAAAGTTAAAAGGTGTTTGGGTTAGCTTATTATGTGAGAGGAATAACTAAATAAGTCATTCCAATATGACTTATTTGCTTTTCAAATAAGCAAATAAGTAAATAAGTAAAAAAAATAAGCTTAGCCAAACAGCCCCTAAATTACCCAGATTGTCCTTTGATTATTGCACTCTTTCTCTTTTGTCTTTAAATATTACACAAAAAGGTCTTTTATTTCTACGTTTTGCGTGCTCCTTGTCCTTTAAGCTAGGGGTGTGCACGGTTCGGTTCGGTTCGGTTTTGAGCCTTAACCGTAACCGTAACCGATTTTATCGGTCATGACATATCCTTAACCGATCGGTTCGGTTATTTCGCTTTCGGATAATTCGGTTAATTTTCGGTTAATGTTCGGTTACGGTTCGGTTACGGTTAAATAACCGTTTTTTTATTTTTTTTATTTTTCAATTTTTATTTTTTATTTTTTTTATAGTTTTTGTAAGTTGTTGTTGACTTGTTGGACCTGAGATTTGTTTTTTATTAATGGGCTTAGTAACTTGGGTCTAAAAACAATGGGTCTAAAAACAATGGGCTTCTTATTAGTGTAATGGACCTTACATTTGTTTTTTATTAATGTAAAATGGGCTTAGTAACTTGGGTCTAAAAACAATGGGCTTCTTAAAAACTTAGGACTAGATATAAATATAATCACAAAAATATGGATTGGGCCAATCGGTTCGGTTATGGATAAATCGGTTCGGTAAAATGTGCTTAACCGTAACCGAACCGTTTTTTCGGTTATTATAAAAACGGATAACCGAACCGTCGGTTAAGGCTCGGTTCGGTTATTTTCGGTTCGGTAATTTCGGTTATTTCGGTTTCGGTTCGGTTATTTCGGTTATATGCTCACCCCTACTTTAAGCTAACTAATGTTAACTTTTCAATTAATTTTTAAGGTAAAATGACCATTTGCTCAAATGATATATAATCTGAAGTTTACTTAAAATTTGACATAACCTGTAATTTACTTGAGTTATTTTATTTCTTTTATTTTATAAAATTTATCATTATTGATTACTTTAAATTTTACTTAATTCATTAATTAACACTTTTTTAATAAAAATATATGTTTTTATAATTTATTTATGTTCTTTTTTTAGTTACATTATTAACTTTTTTTATTTTACAAATAATGTAATTTTTTATACTATGTGTTTACATGTACCGTTGATGTGGTCGAGTTATTTTTATCACTTTTACAATTATTATATGCTATTCGAACAAACTTTACACCAAAATGTGGAGAAAAGTAAGCATGCCAGTTGCGTGTTACGACGGTTCTGTTTAAATATAGATAAAAAAACATGCCACAATGTTGTATTTTGAGTTGAGTGTACGTCAAAAAATTTATACCACGTCTAAAATAACCAGTTGCTTTTAAAAATGACGTTACAAAATTTCAAAATTTTATAGAACATCATAATTTAGACGACCCATCTTACCGCGCGACCAACATGCTTAATTTTCTCCATATTTTAGGTAAATTTCGTTCGAATAACATATAATAATTGTAAAAGTGATAAAAAAACTCCATCACACTAACAATTTATATAAAAACATAGTATAAAAATGACCTTATTTATAAAATAAGAAAATTAAATAATTTAATCAAACAAACCAAAATAGATAAATTAGAAAATATATATTTTTAAAAAAAAATGTTAATTAATGAATTAAGAAAATTTAAAGTAATCAATAAAACAATATTTATAAATCTAACAAAATAAAAAAGAAAGAAAAATAATATAAAACAAAAGAACTTAAACAAATTACATGTTATGTCTTTTTTTAAGTAAACTTCAGATTATATCTTTTAGGCAAAATGGTCATTTTAGCTTAAAGTTAACTGAAAAGTTAACATTAGTTAGGTTAAATGTCAAACGGTGTGCAAACCGTAAAAATGAAAGACATTTTGCCTACTTTTTAAATACAAAGGACAAAAAGTGTAATTTAGTAAATAAATAAAGGACAATTTGTTTAATTTACTCTAGAAACAAAGGTAATGTAAAACTATTAAGGTTCAAATAGACAAACATACCAAAAAATGTCCTTAAAAATAAAATTGATTTTTTAATTATTTCTATACCATATTTCTTTCTATAAGCGTCACTCATTACAGAGAAAAAAAACTCAACTATCGGGAATCGAACACCAGAACTTTTATCAAAGCGCGCAAACTAACTTACAATCAAACGAATAACCATTAGGCCATTTCCTTGTTTTGTGTTATGGCTTGTTGGTAATTTTGAAAATAATATTATATTATTGAATAATATAATGATTATTTAGTGATTAAAGCAAACTAGGGTCATTGACCGACGCGCGTTGCGCGATTTACATTGTGGTTAGCATATATGATTATAAAGCATTAAAACGTTTTTTTTTTTGGATTTCTTGCGTCACATGTTTGGTTTCTAGGTTTAATCTTTGTGCTAAAATATTTATCATGCTTCATTTCTAGGTTTTGTTACTATGAATGGACATTGATCATAATAACCAATAGAAGAAATGGCAACTTTAGTTTCAAAGCGGTTTTTTTTTCTTGTTGGAGATACTCTATCCATAAAAAAACTCCCAAAGATTTCTAAAGTTGCTACGTTTCACAAAAGTACATACATATTGAATTTGCTAAGATCATATTACAAAAAAAGACATTGATGAACATAAAACAAACTATATACAACATTCCACTGATTTTTATAAAGCCCTCATCAAGAGATGTGATGGTTTCTGTGTATTTTTACGTCCTCAAAGTAGAGGTTAGAGTTAGGACAAGTTTTGAAAAAAGAGTTTGTAATAAATTTTTGTAACAAACCCATATAGATAACTCCATCAGTGGCAAACAACTGATAAATTTTTGTAACAAACCCATAAATTAAGATCAAGAGAACTTACTTGGAGCCATGTTTAGCAACATTCGCTTGGCTGCAACTTTCGCCTGTTAACGGACAAAGTTTCCTCTGTTTTTGGACAATTCTGACAAGGCATGTTGTCGATTTATATGATTAAAACTCAATAACCAATGACCAAACAACATAAATATGTATATATACACTTTTATTATGTCCACAACTCACTTAAAGTTTTGGTTCCGCGATTTAAAACAATAGAAAATACAAAATAGTGAAATTAACATACGCGTTATACCGAGTCGAACCGGGTTGAACTGAGCAGCACCGAGACCCGCACTTGAGCTGAGACCTAAGCTGACCCGAATCAATGCTGACTGATGTTGACTTATCGAACCGAACCAAAGCTGAGCTCACCTAAGTCGACCGAAATGAAGTTGAACCGTAACGTGAACTTGATTAGAAAGATACTCGAATTTGTTAACTTGAATAAACATAACCCACATCAGCTTCTAACCTGAACCGAACCGAGATAGGGTTCAAAAATGAACCGAGCCAAGACACCACGTCGTCTTGATGAGGACTGAACCGAAATCGCTGACCCGAGGCTCGAGTGAACGGAAACCCGAAACCTGAACCGAGTGAACAACCAACAGAACATTATCGGACATTCAATAAAAAAAAGGAATAGAATGAGAAGTAGCAGGGGGTGTTACCGTAAACATCGTTGGCCAAAAGGTCTCGGGGAACAATTTAGCTGTCTTAGGATATCCAAAAGGTTGGCGCCGGTTATACTTCATTTGATCCAAAGTACATTAAAAAATTTATCAAACTAATCCTTACAAAAAAGCTTCTAACTGTAAAAAAACTATAAGATATTTTTGATATCAGCCTTCAACGTCAAGCAAAACGTCACTGGTTCACCGATTTTGCGAGCGACTGGGTCTGGTAGTATCTAGCAACAACAATTGGAATTTCAAACTATGAAAGTGATTAATGATACATTTAAGTTGATTGTTTTTAATAGATCTTTCTAGCAACAACAATTGAAATTTCAAACTATGAAAGTGATTAATGATACATTTAAACTGATTCTTTTTAATAGATCTTTCTCTTTAAAAACTCTATATGAGAAAACAAAATTTAAATAAGCGAACTTGAATGCGCGAGTAAAACGCTTTACGTATACATTCATATAAAGCTATCAAGTGAGTAATGATACATTTAAGTTGACTTTTTTATGAATGTTTCAGTTCTAAAACTCTAAATGAGAAAAACAAATTTAAAAACTATCGCTTTACCTGTGTTTGGCGTTGATACGAAGCATTCAATTTAGGGATGAGCAAATACCGATATCGTCCCGATCCCGATCCCGAAAACCCCAATCTCGAATATCATGAAAACTGGATACCGATACCGATACCGAAATATGTCGGTACGGTATCGGTATTTTGAAGGTAAAATTTGGTATTTTACCGGTACCGTACCGAACCCGTCCCGATACCGAAAAAGCCAAAAAGTGGATACCGATTCCACTACCGCAAAAAATCGGTACGGTATTTTCGGGATCGGGACGGTATTTGCTACCATTTGCTCATCCCTAATTCAATTCATACAAATCAATGTCAGACTTCCTGCTACTATCCTCTATGACCCACTTAAAATAAAAGGGAAATTAGTTAAATCCTGACTACTATCTAATTAATAAAAGGAAAATAAAATCTCAGTTTTCACTTCTACGATCTAGATACTACAGTCTCACATTATGAAATAAGCAAAATGTAACTGCTCATTCAAGATAGCTAATTTCAAAGTTCAAACACGATTAATTTGATAAGTAGTTCCGATAAGCAATACTAAACACCCCAAAAAACAGTTTATCCCAGTTTCTAAAAATAATGATTACTATCTGTGTGCATCTGATAATGTGATAAAATTGATAAGGGTACTGTTTTTTAAACCCGATCCTATTAGCCTTATTTAGTCAAATGCATACCCTTAAACCGAACGACTCAAACATTATTTATTACTTATTAATCTACGTAATAAGCTTCAAATAATTAGACCTCATTACCAACTAATCCTCAACAGTCATTCATCCGAAATAAGATCGATCTAAACCTGGAAAGTTCCAATTATCATATTGCTTGTGCTGCGGGAACCGACACCTTAGATCCGGACTGCTTCCACATAAATTGTGTTCATGATCCCATCACTCTACTGCCATTTTAAAAAAAGCATTAAAACAGCTAAGACTCGCAAAGTACAGCAAAACGATGTGGCTCAGATCTACCAGAAATTATGGCTGCAAGGTGGGTTGCAGGTCAAACCCTACCATCCGCCATCCTTTCCATGCCATCATCAACTGGAAAAAACTTTTGAGGTCATCATAGCCTAGTGATAGAACCCATTACCACAGCCAACCAACAAAACTGTAGCAAAATACTGTAATTAGATCACAAAACTGCTAAAAAACATCGATTCAGTAGGCTCACATATAGATCATAGCCAAGCAACCAAAAGCCCTAAATAGATAGTATAACATCGATACATTAGGCTCACAAAAAGATCACAGCCAAGAAACCAAAACCCGTAAGAAAATTAACGACAAAGAGGTAAAAAAAACTTGAATGATATACACACTCAAAACCATCGCCACTGTCCACCAACCAGGAGCGGTGGGTGGCAACCAGAGCACATGTCATGTGGCCTTCTAAGGAGTCGCAAATGATGAAAATACCCTTGCCCACAACATGATATAATCAACACACCCTTCTACCGTTCTGTGACCATCATCACCCTACACCGTCAATGACCGGGGAAGGCGAGTGGTCGGTAACAGCCTCTGCCAAACAGAGTAGGTGATGAGAGAGAGAGAGAGACCGGAAGAGAAGACCTTTGGAAGGAGGCGGAAACGATGGGAGAGAGCGCGGAAGAGAGAACCAGATGCCGATATGCATGTGGCTGCCGCCGTGGCTCCGCCACCAGGGACGACACCGCTTCTCCCAGCTCTCTCTCTCTCTCGACCTACACACCGCGTCCTCAGGGTGACCGGATGACGAAGTGTCCGCCGTGGTGGCGGAGGGAGTTGCTCCCATCTCTCTCTAGATTCTGAAGTACACATGAAGAAGCAATTTGGTGGTGATCAGGTGAAGGGATTTAGGGTTTTGATTTTGATTTTGGGGAAAAAGGGGATGATGATGGTGATCTGGTAACGTGGCAAACTTTGAAGGGTGGAAAGTACTGTTTATACTATTTATAAGGTTGGTTTTTTAATATATAGGATAATGAATGGGAGATCAGAAGTTTTAATTATGTTGGAATTTTAATGTGTGGAAGTTGTGCTTGTCTCACATTGGTGGAGAGATAAATCTTTTGTAGATTTATAATTAAAGTTCTCTACACGAATGCATTTTTATGTGACAACTCATACCTAGTGGTAGCTAGGAGGGTGCGAAGCACCCGACGCGCACACGCGCCCGAGTACTAGACCGAGACAAGGGTGATGGGCGTAATGTGACGTTTTGATGGCTTGGAGCCGCCTTTACTATATTTTTAGTGTGGCTCGGGTCTGTGGCTTGGCGTAGTTGACTGGTGTGGACAGGACTCTTCAAGTTCCACCAATCCACCGGTTTCGAGAATTCAATAGAATTGAATTAGACATGTAATTACGTATTGATGAAGTTCAATTAATGTAAAGACAATTCGAATTCTTTACCTGCTTGGTGTTGATGATATATACAAGACTTGTTCAATACACAGAAAGTTTTTACATGTTCCAACATCCACTCGAAACCTTTGATAATTTCCCTAATTTTTCGGACCTGCAAGCTCTCGTTTCAGGTATTCATTTTAGGTGCTAGGCTAATCCCGGCAGTACAACCTGCTTAGGCTGTTGTACCTGGAGAAACAGACGGGTTCACCTGGGTGCCCCGAAATCTAACGTGCCTCACATGGCCGGCCCTGAAGGTGGGCGAGGAGGACCACCGGCCAGGACCCGATATTTTGAAGGGCACGTTATTTAAAAAGATCCGATATGTATATGTAAAAATTTAAATTAATAGGGTATACTCATACAAACACTAACATAGGCTCACTTACAAAACTATTTTTATGTTTAAGATTTGTTATTAGCTAATTGGCATTAGGTTTAGATCTTAAGTGAGCTCAATACCTAATTTCGTTAAGGCTTAAGGACACGTATTTTTGAGCTCGAACAAAGTACACGAATTCTTAAGGCCGGCCCTAGTGTCTCAACCAAACCTCAACTTTCTTTTCTTGTTTATCTACTTTCATTGTATACAGTTTAAGGATCTTTTGGCTTCATTCTGCTTGTCTTTTTCATGGAACAAATTGTAATTTGTTCAGTACTTTTTTCTGTTCATGTTATTATTTTTATTGTAATGTGTAATTGGAAAACGAAAGAAATGGTATTTTATTTTATTTTATTTTGTGAACGGATGTCCTACATGACTACTTTAAATTTATTTATGGATCACTTATTAATTTCTATATGTTGTGAAACTAGACTAATAACAAAAATAAGAGAAAGAGATGTAGGGAGAAAAAGATATTTCATTGATAGATCTATCATACAAGAGATACAATGGGAAGTATATATAGGAGAAGAAAACTTGGAGAAGAAGCTAATCTATTTTTGGTGTTGATAACCATAATATTAATAATATATTTATAACACTCCCCATTGGTTATCAACTTGATACGCTTGGAGATGCTGCGTCGTTAAAAAACCTTGCCAGGAAAACCCAATGGGACAAAACCTTAGCTAAGGGAAAAAAAGTGTAGCGCGTATCGTTTCCCCCTGATACTTCTGGATCATGTACGTTGCCTTATTAAAAACCTTACTAAGAAAACCCAATGGAATAAAACTTAGTGATGGGAAAAAGAGTGCAAGTTATATAATACTCCCCCTCATTTGAACATGTATTCTTCAAGTGACTAGTGCTCATTTTTCTTGAAAGTTGCTCAAAGTTTTTATAGTCAATGAGTTGCCGCTTGATCCCTTATTGTGCAAATCTTTATGTTCGCAATGTTGTATATCTTCATATGAGCCTTTAAGTGCCTCTTCTTTTAAACACATGTCATAAGATCCACAACTGTGATTTGTTACATTCCCTGCATTTACAAAACTAACCAAACTTGTTTTGATAGGTTAGTAAAATATAAATTCATATCTTACATACATTAGATGAATTGAAATAGATGTTTTCCCATTTCAATATTTCATCGTTTAACACATGCTATATCAAATCGATAAATTCAATAAAGATATATAAAATCATGAATATATAGCAAGAAATACTAATGCACAATTGCACTTAAAGATGGTACCTCTAGACCAAAAATTTCAATTTCTTTCATATGAAGCTATAACAACCATTTTATATATCAAGTAATTTAACAACCTTTAACGTAGTTAAAGGATAAGCTTTGTCCATGGTAAAACGCGTCAACCTCTTATAGATATAGTTTGATTGATTACACATATACTCGTACTACATGTCGAGCAATAATTACAATGTGTCAAGGTTATTCAAAAATTCACCCTCTAAAAGCTCGACAGTTTCTCTCGATGGTGCCTAGACATCATCACTATAAACTGCGATTATAGTGAACTTTTAGGAGAGGACTTTTGATAAAGATGGATGATATTATCAAACTCATATTGCTCTTTATCAGAATATCTCATGAGTTATACAACACTCAACCTAACTATTTTATCCATACTATCTTTTTAAGTTTATAAAGATACATTCATGAGGTTTTGAAATCAATGCTTCAGGCATTTACAATCATTCAGTTACTTCTTTCCACTTTGAAAAACAATGTGTGTGCGTACACTCTTTAGGAGTTCTGTTACACAAACCTCCTCATTGATTTCTATATCATACGCAAGGATGTCTTGAACACTTGCTTCATTTGTATAATACATATTGTACCATGCTTGTACACTGTACATTGAGATACCATAATCACCAAGTACAGGTTTTCTATGTATGTTTATGTGACAACCGGTGATTTACGGCACCTAATTACGTGATTAACAGATGATTAACGCGATCATAAATAGTGTTTATAGCGCAAATTAACTTAATTAGGCCTTTGGAGTGCCTAGGAACGTTTATTTGACTTTACAGTACACGTATGAAGATTCGTATGGAATAAGCGGAACATCAAACAACAACGAACTGATACCGTACAAAATACTGACAACGCCACTATTATACGCCTTTTAATTTTAAAATTTTATGCTTTCGAAACTTATGGAGTTTGGGTTGCGATATCGGGTCTCGTAGGAATTACGGGCCACTTACACATGAGATGGGCTTGTGGGCCCTGGGCCCAAGCCCAAAACCCACAAGCCTAAACCTGCACATAATATATTAGATCTCTTCCTTAAGAATCTTATTAAAATCTATACTAAATCTCTACTAAATCTTTATCAAATCTCCACAAGATCTCTACAAGATCTACAAAATCTCTATAAGATCTACAAGATCTCTACAAAAGATTTTGTCTCAAAAAGTGGAACACACAAATCTCTACAAGATATCAACAACATCTCTATAAAAGACCTCACTCTCTCTCGGTTATGCATCCAGGCAACACAAACACACAAGAGGTTTCATCTTCTCTACAAACCTCAAACTAAAACAAACACGCACATACTCAGATTACCCTCTTCTCTTTCATTTCAAATTTAACCTAAGCTGATCATCTACAAACACAGCCGCTTTCCCTCTCCACCCTCACACCTCCGGTCGCCGGAGGAGCTCCGGTGACGGCCATAACTTCGACAAACAACCCCCCTTCTCGTGATGCTTCGTGACAGACAAGCTGGAGCCGGTTTCTGGTATATCTCCGACCGTCGCACCCCACCCCCTTCTTCGTTGTGTGTAACCGGCCGACCACCGCCACCACCGTTTGGTGGTGGTGCGATGACGAAACGAAGAGAAATGGAGAGAGACTGAGAAGAGAGAGAGAACAGCGACAGTGGGAGCGACGCCCCCGCTCACGGTGGCTGCATGGGTGACGACGGTGGTGTGATGGTCCGACGATTATCACGGTAACCCGCCATCCGATGTTTACTTCTTCTTTAATTGAAGTTCGATGATGATGACGGTGATCTTATGTTGAAAATGTTCGGTTTTGAGTCAGCCTTGTTCAAGTCAGGTTTGGGTTAGATGCGGCTCGTTCAGTCTCGGATTTGTGTTCGGGTTAGCTTCGGTTCAGTCTCAGTCAAGACAAGTCAATTTGGTCAAAGGTTGGTTCAACTCGGTTTGACTCGGTCAAACCGAGTCAACTCAGTCAACTCGGGTCAATGGGTCAGACCTGGTGTGGTTCGGGTTCAGCTCAGATCGGGTGCGGTTCGGTCAGATTGGTCAACTTCAGATGTGGTTCGGGTCAACTCGGTCAACCGAGTTAACTCGGTTAACTCAGACAACGCGAGTCAACCCGGTTGACTCGGTCAACTGGTCAACTCAGTCTCGGTCAACTTTTCCGTGTTTCGACATGAAGATTTGGTAAATAATTAACATCAAGATTAATATTTACGTTTTAACATAGTTTTAATGGATTACGTGAAATACGAGCTCTCGAACCGAACAAATTAGTGAATTTTAGTTAAAAATTTACTTGGATTATTTATTATCATTGATTATACAAAACTGCTGTTGAATTTTGAAAAATAACGACAACTTATGTTGTCAGGGCCGTCCAAAAACAGAGGAAACTATGCCCGTTTTTCGAGAAAATCCGTAAAAATAAACTTGTTTTATTATAAACCAAAACCATCGGATACAAATAAACTTTTAGAAAAATAGATACAAATATACGATTACATTCGACGGCGTTTTATAAATACGACTTCTTTTCATAAAAATAAATATATTGTATATTTATTTTAACAATCAAACAACACGACGATCCTTTTACTAAAATAAATATAGTTTATATGTTTATTTCAATTATCGAGCAACACGAATTCGTTTTATAAAAATAAATATAGTTTATATATTTATTTCCAATATCATACAAAACGAATCCTTTTATAAATAAATATAGCTATATATTTATTTCCGACACAAACAAGTCGAATTCTTTTATAAAATAAATATAGACATATTTATTTTCAAACACGACAACTCGACGATTCTTTTATAAAATAAATATAACTTTTCATAATTATTTTATACGCCGGAACGGCATATACGAATATTTTGACAAAGATCATACGAAACGCGATATATAATACGAGTTTGTTATATATTATTTTCGCGTAAATATTCTTTTATACACATACGACTTCTCGTGACGCCTAACGCGATGATAACGATATATTTATATATTTTTATATAAATATTTATATATACCCTAAATCTCAAAAGAACTAAGTGTTTTTCAAAGACTTAGCGAACCATTACCAACAATAAACAAAACTTAATGAGTATAACTTCCTCGCTTCCTTCGAGATAATAACTTACCGTAGAATCGTTCGGTTAACGATTCGGTAGAGCTCGATGACACGTAGTTTAGTACCGTGTCTATTTAGAAACTTATAAGATATTCCGTGTTAGGAATATTGTAGAATGCACGCTAGCGAGTCCCGTCTCGGAAACGACATTACGGAATCATAATTAGCTAGCTTTGCACAAGGCAATTCAGGTGAGTTCATAACCCCACCTTTTTACGGTTTTACATTTTTGTAAATGTTTTCGGGGTGGAAAGACATGCACGTTTTGCAGAAACATACAAAATTTTCAATGAGCAAAGACTGCATATTTTAGACAAAGCACGTTTTGCAAGAACATACAAAGTTTTTGAACGAACGAAAACTCATATTTCTAAAT
Organism: Helianthus tuberosus; assembly: GCA_030545235.1. Lineage (NCBI taxonomy): Eukaryota > Viridiplantae > Streptophyta > Magnoliopsida > Asterales > Asteraceae > Helianthus > Helianthus tuberosus. The sequence continues at coordinate 53,310,181 of CM060364.1, forward strand.
CATGTTACGAAAGGATTTCGAGGAACTCAAATGGTTTACGAATGGATCATACTAAATATACCGGTTTTTACAAAACAAAAGCGTATTATCGAAATGTGAATGATTTTCATGACTAGGGATGGGATCGTCTAGTTATAATAATGGGACTGGGTTGGTCTGTGTAACGCCGACTTAATTAATCAAGATTTTAATAATAAAATACACATTTTAATGCTAAAATGTGACTTTACAAAAACTTTTCATACTAACATTCCCACATGTTTACAACATTTCAAAAACATATTTATAAGTGTTTACATAATTCATTTATAACTAAACAAATCAAGATTTGACGCGGAAGCTTCATTTAACGAGTGTTCGGTTCTTGCTCGTCGCTTAATCTTCATCCGGGCACTCTTGGCGATCACCTATGATCAAAACCACATCAAATGTTAGTTTTGATAGTGTTAGAATGGGTATAAACAAGTCCCATGGGTCAACACACCAAAAATTAAAAAAATTCCGGAATTAGGGGGCGTCGCGCTACGCCTAGGCCCCTTTTTCACAGATTGTTGCTTAAACAGTTGCTGCATATTCCCAGCATAACCCGATTTCACGGAAACGAGCATAACTTTCTCGTTTTTAATCCGTTTTACCCGATTCTTTTTCCTACGCGTCCGTAATTCAATTCTCCATCTTATGAAGTTGAAATCCAACATCCGGCATAACAAAATTTCAGACCTTTAAGTCTTCGACTTAATACCTTTTTACAAAGTTTTGACCCGTTGATGCGTTTATCAAACAAACATGTTTGTTTGATCCCAAATTCACATGAATCTTATAATTTCAATGTTGTCTATCATATTAGGTTCAATTCATGAGTTTATGTATATTCTTAAACCCGTTTATACTTAAAAGCTTATTTTGACCCGTTAAGGGTATTTAAGCACTTTTCCGCATAATTCATACTCGTTTATTTCTAACATCTTATTTTCGCAATATTTATCAAATAATCTTCCACCACAACTATTTTGATGGTGGATTTAGCATAACTAACCTATTATCCCAAAATTTACCCATCGGTTGGTCATTTTACGCAAATGACCATTTTTATGCATTTGACCTATGAATGTGTATTCCTGTAACTTTTATTCATATCTAATGATTCCAAAATCTTGATGCAAGTTGCTAAACAACCCCTATGGGTCATTTACCCAATATACCCTTCAAGGGTGTTTTGGTCCACTTTAGTCCCTCACTTTACGACGAAGGACTTTCGTTAAATATTTGACCATAAATTATATGTTTAACTAAAACCTTATTTATGCGTACCTGGCTCGGGTCAAGGTATTGACCCATTTACATAACTTTTTGCTTTAAATCTTTCTAGTTAAAGCAACACACGTTTATGTTGTTTCCTGTGATTACAACACTCAACAAGCAATTGTCAAATGAAGTTGTCAAATGGTGTTAACAACACCATTTGACCCATTTAGCCTAATTGACCATTTATCCGAATGAGATGGTATTTAGTTACCATTTCATCCCTTTAAATCTATCCCGGTTTTTCCTTAAACTCATTTTACTCAAAACCATTTTTTTATTTGTTCGTCATTACATGACTAATTTACCTTTTTACCCCTTCTACCATAATTCATGATTTCCTACCTTTTTATTCAGTCCGACTTGCATTGTATCATGCCGGATCATCGTATTTCAATTACTTAACAATATTCACGATCAATTTTCGCTAGTAAGTGTATAGTTATTAAAAAAAGGGGTGTAAGTTTAACTTACCTCGGATCCGGTTTACGCTTCCCTTCCCTTCTTGTACTTGATTTATTTGACCGCTTCTTTCCCAAGCCTCCACGTAGCTCGTTTAAGCGTCAAACTATTGTCAATCATTTACAAGGCGGTTAAATTAGTCATTAACAATCACGACTATTCCACCTCACTTATTTTCTATGTCGAAGCTACTATTCGACTTCATGATTAGTTAACTTAGTTTATAAAAGTTAACTATTTTCAATCACATGGTTTACAATATTAAGTCTAAATCGACATGATGTTTAGAACCCTTATCACTTCATATTGCGCATAATTCCCATATCATTCAAATACGCGTTTTCACTCTAATTTCAACACTTTAGTTCTCATTTAGGCATTTTAACAAACACTTAAAGTGCATAATTTGTATTCTTCTTTTATAAAGTTTATGGTTAACTTTTAACCATATCTTCAACATCAAAATCACATCCTTATGTCTAGTGTTCATGAACTACATCTAGAACTTGCTTCATATCCTCAAATTTCATCAATTTTACATTCTAATCTGAGTGTTCATCATATTAACATAAAACCCACTTAGCACATAATAGGGTAATTATCAAATCCCTAGTTTTGACAACAATTCATCAAGTTTTCTACTAGGGTTTGTTTCTAAACCAAGATTTTATCACAATAACACTCATAGATTCAACATTTATTCCAGAATTTTGATTATGATTGTTCATCATAATCTCAAAGTATCACCAAATCATAAAATTCGACATACCTTGTAATCCCCACGACTAGGTGATCACGAATTTGTGTTCATGCATCTGATTTGAGCTAGTTCTGCCCTTCGATTTGGTGAAATTGAGATGAGCTAGGGTTTGAGCTCCTGGCCCTTCTTCTGATCGATTTCACACACACACCCACTAGTGTGTGTGTAGTATTTTAATTAAATAAAAATCAAGTTTTAAATCTTCCTCTTTTGGCCCCTCTAGTTTGTAACCTTATCATAAGAGTTATTACCCAAGTTTCCTTCTTTATTTTAAGGCACATATTTAACTAGGTTGATATTCCTAGTTACTTGGTGGGTTCGGGGAAGTTATAACCCGTTTTATTTTTAAGTCCCGTTAACTCGTGCCTTTCGTAACTTTATTTCCTCAAGCATTTATTTTACTTTTTAATTAATATTAGGATTATTTGTTTAAGTACTAATATTCACCGGGTTAATTTTACCATTAATGGTATTTTATCCGTCTTTTAATATTAACGTGGTTTGACTACCAAACCCGTTTTCGGGGTGTTACAAGTCTATCCCCCTTAAAGAGGTTTCGTCCCCGAAACCTTTCTTACGTATTTCCTTAGTTTCAACTCTACGGACTTAGTTTCAGCAACTACTTGAGCGTTGCTCGCATATAATAATCTTACCAAAAGTATGGTAATGTGTTCTTGGTTTTAAGGCGTATGCGCCTCTCACGTGTAAGGCCAGTACTTTCAACTTGTATTTCTTATTCTGGTCACTTGTTTGACCGAGTTGTCATCAGATCACTCTGTCCCACCCCTATTTTACCACGTTTGACCGGTGGGCCCGGTAGGGGAGTATCGTGACGTAGTTGATATCATCATAGTCAAACAACACAATATATAAATGCACAGCGGAAACAAAAGATAAATATATTACAATCCGAATATAAAGTAATATCCAGTATTACAACGGAAAGTAAAAGATCCACAGGCGGATCGAAAATAAAATGAAACATTGTTCAACAGACTTTGACATCTAGAGCTTGCGAGACTTGAGTAATGATGCCTGGAGTAGCCAGCCTATTTCGTCTAGTACCTGCACTTAGCATTTTTGGAAAATACGTCAGTTTACACTGGTAAATACAACTTAACTGACTCATTTTGAAAAGAGTTTGAAAATTGATTTGAATGCACGAGGCACAAAATATCTTTTATAACTTGGGAGAATTATTTGTATATAATCTCGTATACAGTTTTACTTATTTGTCGTCCATCGGGACAGATTAACTGACACGCCACAGGTATAATGCCCACAAGGATTGTATTCCTCTAAGTGGATTACCAGTTTTTACATAATGCATCTGTCAGGTGTACGCCTACACCCCGTGCTTAGGCCGTGGCCATTTCGTAAAATGATGCCAAGGATATCCGGGACATGGTCATTTAACCCCCAAAGGCCATACACCAAATAATACATATTAAACAGGTTATGTAAATACATCAATCACAATCCGATTTAAATGACTAGATACACCCGACCAAGCGGTACTTTTATAGTGCCGTATCCCAAGCCCGTATAGGGAAAATAAGTTAAGAGTATTTACCTGAGCAAAGTATCAATCAAATACAGCAAATGCATGTACTTTTAATGGGCTCCTAATCTGGAACGAAGGTTTATAATAACCTATTAGATTTCTAACGGGTCTTTAATTAAGCCTAAGCTTAGACAGGTTAGTTTTAAAAGGAAGGCACGGTTCAAACGCATGAAGAAGCGAAGACCGGTTTAGAATGTGGTTTTGACCCGACAAGCTTGTATGCTTGTTTAATATGGGTAACTTAAACACATTCTGGATTTTGAGACCAAAAAGATATGGTTAGACCCGTTTCGGCTAATATATGCAAACTAGTCACATAAGCCGATCCGAACGCGACAAGTGCGTAACGAGTAACCAAAAGAGTCATATACAGGTTTCCTAAGTTAATATGCCTTAAATATGTTGTGATATCAGTAGGATACCTTCCATTATGCCCAAAACGAGTTTAATCACGACTTAAGCCCCGTAGGGGTATTTTGGTCATTTTAAAGATTATAAAAGAGATTATTTAAGTTTCTGATATTCGGGTCAGAATACATCAGTAAAATAACTTATTTTAATAGGTCATATCAGTTGGTAATAAGTCTTATGTGATAAAATGGTTTTAAACCCAAACTATGCGTTTAATACGCTTAAAAAGCCATTTTAAACGATTTCCGGGTTATACGGGAAATCTGAGTTTTCTGATCAGGTTAATAAGTTCAAAAATACTTTATTTCTTATATAAAATCAGTAGCAATTGGATTGGTATCAAAAGGGCTTGTAAAACTCATTTTATGGCCTAAAAGGGTATAATCGGTATTTACTGAATTAAGGCGATAACACAAGGTTTTGATCAGTTTAAAAATAATTAAAAATCTTTAAAAATCTCAAAATATTATATTACATCAGTGGGTAAAAGGTTTGGTGTCAAAAATTGGGTTTAGATAGGCTTTATGCTAATTACGCCGTTTAATTACTTAAAGGCGTTAAAATTACGCTAATGAGCATAACTCCTAATCTAGACCTCCAAATGATGTGAAATTTTAGGTACAAGTTTATAAATTAGTAACTAAGGTCTCCATTCTTTTACATTTCCAAAATTCTCGTTTTAAGGTCAAATGGGCATATTGGTCAACATTAGGCATTTAACGGAAACATCGGACAATCAATGATTCAAGTAGTATAAACGCAGGAGGTTATACTATCAAGTAACTAGGTCCTAATGGAACTTTAAGGCATGTCTAAACCTATCAAAAATCGAGTCAGAACTGAGGTCAAAGCAAAAGTCAAAGTTTTGCGACTTTCGGTTCCGAATCGGTTCTAAACAGAAAATTGTCGAATCAAACAAGCTTAGACCAGTTCTTAAACTTATTACCAAGTTATATGAATGATAAAATAGGTTACACGCCTTCTATATTGTTAATTACGCGATAATTCAAAGATTAGCATTCTGTTGACTGTTCTAAGCAACTTTGACTCGACAAAAGACCTAGTTAGGACGGGAATCAGAGGGTGCCCTTTTAAGGGTTTATTGCCCACATAATTACCAACTTATAACAACCCTAAGTTTGACTAATCGCTGGACCACTAGCGATTAATTAATAAGTCAACCGTTAATTACGACGGTTTGACTTTAAGGCTATAAACTAAGCAAAACTTAAACAAGGAAGGTTGAGGATACTTACACAAGTCCTATGAACGATTTGGAGTGTCTTGGGTCTGCACTTGAGTTCCAGAAATGCTCCAAAGATGAGTTATGATTGTAAGAACAAAAGTTGCAACTCATGCCCCTTTATATATGCATTTTGATTGCCCAAGATTGTGCCATCTATGTCTATAATTGTTCCAAGATGTGTACATGTGCCCTCTAGTGCCTAAAAACCGTTATAGGAAGCCCATGGTATGCCAAAATGGCATTTTGAGTCGGTTACAAGGCTGGACAGACACCTGTCTGTTGTTTCTGCATCTGGGCATCGCACGTGGCCCGCGTAAGATCCTTACAAGTCTTACGCGGCCCGCCTCAGACCTGCTGTCAGGTTTTGCATTTCTTGTTTATTGCATTTTCAGTCCCCGGTCCTCCTAAACGTCGCTTTCACTTCCATTCTTGCATTATGAGCCTTTAATATTGACATATAAGGACTCCAAGACTTATACCTATTTTGTAAAGTCCTTGATCACTTTGTGTTCACCCGAAAAGTCATAAATTTCACCGTTGACGCATCTAACCCCTCGAATACGAATTTTATCATAACTTTCTCATACGATAACGAAACTTGGTGAAATTTTTACCACACATTCTAGTGAGCATAATTTACCGTTACAAAGCTTTGGGTTTGCCAAAAGGTCACTCAGAGGTATACTTTAAACATGTTGACACATTTAACCCCTGTAGTTTGTAATCTCTCACTTTCTTTCATATTTAGCTTCGTATGATCCATGATTTATTCGTTTGAAGGTATGAGCATCATGTAGGGTTACTGAAAAGTATATTTATTCCTTGTTGACGTTTTGAACCCTTATTTTCACATAGTTTCTTTGTTTGTCAACTTTAGTCCTTCTAATGTAATCCTTTGCACGTTCAAAGTTTATGACACGTGTCAACACATTATAGGACGTGGATTTTCGAGGTGTTACATCCTCACCCCCTTAAAAGAAATCTCGACCTCGAGATTTACTGAAACAAATGAGGGTACTTTTCTTTCATTGTGGATTCAACCTCCCATGTGTATTCGGGACCTCTACGGGCATCCCATTTTACCTTTACAATAGGCACATGCTTTCTTCGAAGCTTCTTAACCTGTCGATCCTCAATCGACAATGGTTTTTCCAAAAATTTCAAGCACTCATCTATATGCACATCCGTATGCGGTATGACTAGCTTTTCGTCAGCTAGGCATTTCTTCAGATTGCAGACGTGGAATACGTTATGAATACCACTGAGCTCTTCAGGTAAGTTTAACTTGTAAGCCACTGACCCAACACATTCGATAATCTCGAATGGTCCTATATACCTCGGGCTTAACTTACCTTTCTTACCAAACCGCATCACTCCCTTCCAGGGTGATACTTTAAGTAAAACTTTATCACCAACCTCAAACTTTAGAGGTTTACGTTTTGGATCTGCGTAGCTTTTCTGCCTATCTCTGGAAGCTTTCAGGCGATCGCGAATCTGGACAATCTTGTCCGTCGTTTCAAAGACCAATTCAGGTCCTGATAATTGAACTTCCCCTACTTCCACCCAACAAACAGGCGTTCTGCATTTTCTACCATATAATGCCTCAAAAGGCGCAGCCTTAATGCTCGAATGATAGCTATTGTTATAGGAGAATTCGATCAATGGCAGGTGGTTATCCCAACTACCACCTAAATCAATTACACATGCACGAAGCATGTCTTCCAACGTTTGGATAGTACGCTCACTTTGACCGTCCGTTTGAGGATGGTAAGCCGTACTGAAATTTAAACGCGTGCCCAAAGATTGTTGGAAACTTTTCCAAAAATGTGACGTGTATCTAGTATCTCTGCCAGAGATAATAGACACAGGTATGCCATGTAGAGATACAATCTTATCTACATACAATTGGGCTAACATATCGGAGCTATAGGTTTCCTTGATGGGTAGGAAATGTGCTGACTTAGTCAATCTGTCTACGATTACCCATATGGTATCATTTCCTTTCCTTGTCTTAGGTAACTTGGTGATAAAATCCATGGTTACCATTTCCCACTTCCAAGTGGGAAGTTCCAGCTGTTGTAGCAAACCTGACGGTTTCTGATGTTCTGCTTTGACTTGCGCACACGTCAAGCATTTAGCTACATAGGTAGCTACAGACTTCTTCAAGCCTATCCACCAATAGTTTGCCCTTAGATCCTGGTACATCTTATCAGCTCCAGGATGAACGGAATATTTAGAAATATGGGCTTCCTGGAGAATAACATCCCGAAGTCCTCCATAAATTGGAACCCATATTCGTCCATTTATCCTCAGGATTCCGTCCTTGCCCTGAGATAATTGCTCTTCAGTGACTCCCAGCTTTTCGTTAGGATAGTTAGCTTCCAGCACAACTTCCTTCTGTGCAGCTAACAACCTTTCATTCAAACTGTTCTTTATTTCAATGCTCTTGGCATTGATTCTGATGGGTTTCACCCTTTCCTTCCTGCTTAAGGCATCAGCAACTACATTTGCTTTGCCTGGATGGTATCTGATTTCACAATCATAATCATTCAACGTCTCCATCCACCGGCGCTGCCTTATGTTTAAATCCTTTTGGTTGAACAGGTGCTGGAGGCTCTTGTGATCAGAATAGATCACACACTTGATACCATATAAATAGTGCCTCCACAGCTTTAGTGCAAATACAACGGCACCCAACTCCAAGTCATGTGTGGTGTAATTCTTTTCGTGCACCTTTCACTGTCGCGAAGCATAGGCAATGACTTTGCCTTTCTGCATAAGCACACATCCCATCCCGGTGTGTGATGCATCGCAGTATACCACAAAATCTTCTATTCCATCAGGCAATGTCAATACAGGAGCGTTGCTTAACTTCTGCTTCAGAATAACAAAAGATTCTTGCTGCTTAGGCCCCCAGTCAAACTTAATCTTCTTCCTAGTCAAGGAAGTTTGGGGTGCAGCAATCCTTGAAAAATTTTCGATAAATCGCCTATAGTATCCTGCTAAGCCTAGGAAGCTACGAATCTCTGTAGGCATCTTTGGCTCTTGCCAGTTCATGACAGCTTCTACCTTAGCGGGATCCACTTGGATACCACGCTCACTCACCACATGTCCAAGGAATTGGACTTCTCGAAGCCAAAATTTACACTTAGAGAATTTGGCGTAGAGCTTCTCATGCTGAAGTAGTGAAAGAATGCATCGAATGTGCTTCTCATGATCAGCTTGGTTCTTCGAGTAGATGAGGATGTCGTCAATAAAGACGATGAAAAATTTATCTAAGTAAGGCTTGCAGACGCGATTCATGAGATCCATGAATGCGGCAGGTGCATTAGTGAGCCCAAAAGGCATCACTAGGAACTCGTAATGACCATAACGAGTCCTAAATGCAGTTTTGTGTACGTCTTCATCTTTAACCTTCAGTTGGTGATAGCCTGACCTTAAGTCAATCTTAGAGAAGTAAATTGCCCCTTGAAGTTGATCGAACAGATTGTCGATCCTGGGCAATGGATACCTATTCTTGATAGTGACTTTGTTAAGTTCGCGGTAATCAATGCACAGACGCATCGATCCATCCTTCTTCTTGACAAACAAGACTGGTGCTCCCCAAGGAGACGAACTAGGTCTAATGAAACCTTTTGCTAGCAATTCATCTAGTTGCGTTCTCAATTCCTTCATCTCCGTTGGTGCCAATCTATAAGGTGCTCTAGCAACAGGTGCTGCCCCAGGGATGATGTCAATTCTGAATTCGACTTGTCTATCTGGTGGTAGACCAGGTAGTTCTTCAGGAAATACTTCAGGGTATTCAGAAATGACGGGAATATTTTCAACCTTAGGCTTCGGCTCATCAATAGTTACCTGTGCCATATAAATGACACAACCCTTCTTCAAACACCTAGACGCCTTGAGCATAGACACTTGCTCAGGCAGTCCATACTGGGTATCTCCCTGAATGGTAAGTGATTCACCAGACGGAGTCTTGATCACCACTTGCTTCTTATTGCAGACAATCTGGGCCTGGTTATGAGATAACCAATCCATGCCTAAAACTATGTCGAAACCGGCTAACTTCAAAGGAAGTAAGGATAATGGAAAAGAGTGGTTCCTAATGGATATAACACATCCATCTAACACATTTGAGACGGTTTCTATGGTTCCATCAGCTAATTCCACCTCATACTTCACACTTAAGGTTTTAACAGGCAGTTTCAACAGTTCACAAAACTTATTATCTACGAACGACTTATCAGCGCCTGAATCGAAAAGTACTCTTGCATAAATATCATTTATGAGGAAGGTACCTGTAATCACGTTGTCGTCCTGGACGGCTTCCTTTGCGTCCATCCTGAAGACCCTTGCATTGGTCTTCTTGACCTATTCAGGCTTCTTGGCGTATTTGGGGCAGTTGGTTTTAATGTGCCCCTTCTCATTGCAGTTGTAGCATGTGGCATCTTTAATCTTCCTGCAATCAACAGTCTTGTGCTCCTTAGATTTGCAAAACCCACATGCAGGTGGTCCTGATTTAGAATTGGACTCAAGTCTGCACTTTCCAAAGTGGCGTCTTTGGCAAGTCGTGCACTTTGCCTTTTCCTCTGTTCGCTGACTATTCCTTCCAGACCCAAACTTCCTAGAATCAGTGTTTCCCTTGTGCTTCTTCTCTGACCCTCGTGAGTTATCATCCCCACGCTTCCTCTTATTTTCTTCAGAATTCTTTAGCGACCTTAGGCTGACCGCATCTAAAGTAAGGGACAGAGAGAGATCAGCTGCTGACCTAAACGTAGCAGGTCTTGAAGCCTTAACACTGGCTTTGATCTCTGGGGCTAAACCCCCAATGAAGCGAGCAATTCGCTTGGGTTCCGGTGTTATCAGATATGGAACTAGCCTAGACAGGGTATTGAAACGGGTGAGGTAAGCTTGACAGTCTAGATCCTTCATTACCAACGATAAGAAATCTGATTCAATCCTCTCCACCTCGTGTTGAGGGCAATAGTTCTCCCTGATGAGAGTAACAAACTGTTCCCATGACATGTTGTAGAGTGGGATCTTCCCAGCAGCTTGAATGAGAGACTTCCACCATGCTAGTGCCTCTCCTTTGAACGATTGGGATACATACTTTACTACATCCCTTTCAGCACAACCGCTGATGTCAACCACCGTGTCCATTTCATCCAACCAGGTCATACAATCTATTGCTCCTTTCTCCCCAGTGAAATCCCGGGGTTTGCAGGAAACAAAGTATTTATAGGTACAGGACTTGGTACTCGGTTCATTACCGAACACTATCCTCTTGGATGGAACACTGTGTTGATTAGATGAACGTCGATCATCATCTTTCTTTGACTCATCTTTCTTTGGGGGTGGCTTGCTATGAGCCTCAGAATGAGTCTTAGGGACAGACTTAGAGTGGGGTACAGATGAGGCTCTACTATTAGTCCCACTATACTCCCTGAATTGCTCCTCTACAGCTTTAGATACAGCTGTATCAATCACTGTACGAAGTTCTCCTCTGGCTATATTAATCCTATCATCATCGTGGTTTTCCAGGGGATGACTGTTCTCTTCCTCTGACCTAGCCATATAGCTTTAATTGCTACATAAAATCAAACAAGGACAAGGTTTATACGGAAGCTTATACGGTTTTATCGTTTTAAACGATTTATTAACCATGTTTTTAATACACATTTTAGTTAATTTGCTAAATATATAATTGTTCAGGATCTTTATCATAATCCTAAATCATAGGTTAATAATAGCACAAAAGGCCTAGTCATGTAGACAAGTTTAATTTATAGTTTAGGATTCTTACAGAATCGAGGTATTAAGGTTTGAATCAAAGTTCATTACCTTTTATTGACAGGGAGTTGTAGGCTACCACTGTCTTTTGTCCCAGAGGACGTTAATTATAGCCCGTGGGCACTTCATCCATAAGGGATGATTATATAAATAAGGGAATTTAGAATAACCCAATTAAAAATGACTTATGTGATTTTATCGTATCACACTTTGTCAAGCATGCTAATATGCTTTCAGATGTTTAATAAGGATTTGAATCTCTTGAATAGGTTCTACCATCTTGGCCTTGTCTGCAGTGACATTTAGGCTCGGTTTTACCTTTAAGATTCTTTTTAATATCTAACGCAGAACAATCCAAAATTGAAATGTTAACAAGGATCTGAATCTAATTGTGGAACAACCATCTTGGCCCTGTTTTAAGTGACATATGGCTAGGTCTTGTCCTTTTTAGATTTTGCCATTTTATTCTAATGGTAGATCTTATAATATAGTAATGATATTTTAAATATAATCTTTCCATTAAAATTTAAACAAGTATATGGTTGCCCTAAACGGGTCTTCTACTGAAAATGACTTGCCCATGCAAGGGCTAATCAGAAAAATAACAAAGGAACCAAATGAGGACAAAATAAAACAAATTAGGATTTGTCCTATGTTCTTGTCTAGACTCAAGAATGTGCAATTGTGTAACTGAGATTAAACACAAAAGGCTAGCGTTTAATTCACTCAGTGTTGGCTCTGATACCAACCTGTCACACCCCTATTTTACCACGTTTGACCGGTGGGCCCGGTAGGGGAGTATCGTGACGTAGTTGATATCATCATAGTCAAACAACACAATATATAAATGCACAGCGGAAGCAAAAGATAAATATATTACAATCCGAATATAAAGTAATATCCAGTATTACAACGGAAAGTAAAAGATCCACAGGCGGATTGAAAATAAAATGAAACATTGTTCAACAGACTTTGACATCTAGAGCTTGCGAGACTTGAGTAATGATGCCTGGAGTAGCCAGCCTATTTCGTCTAGTACCAGCACTTAGCATTTTTGGAAAATACGTCAGTTTACACTGGTAAATACAACTTAACTGACTCATTTTGAAAAGAGTTTGAAAATTTATTTGAATGCACGAGGCACAAAATATCTTTTATAACTTGGGACAATTATTTGTATATAATCTCGTATACAGTTTTACTTATTTGTCGTCCATCAGGACAGATTAACTGACACGCCACAGGTATAATGCCCACAAGGATTGTATTCCTCTAAGTGGATTACCAGTTTTTACATAATGCATCTGTCAGGTGTACGCCTACACCCCGTGCTTAGGCCGTGGCCATTTCGTAAAATGATGCCAAGGATATCCGGGACATGGTCATTTAACCCCCAAAGGCCATACACCAAATAATACATATTAAACAGGTTATGTAAATACATCAATCACAATCCGATTTAAATGACTACATACACCCGACCAAGCGGTACTTTTATAGTGCCGTATCCCAAGCCCGTATAGGGAAAATAAGTTAAGAGTATTTACCTGAGCAAAGTATCAATCAAATACAGCAAATGCAAGTACTTTTAATGGGCTCCTAATCTGGAACGAAGGTTTATAATAACCTATTAGATTTCTAACGGGTCTTTAATTAAGCTTAAGCTTAGACAGGTTAGTTTTAAAAGGAAGGCACGGTTCAAACGCATGAAGAAGCGAAGACCGGTTTAGAATGTGGTTTTGACCCGACAAGCTTGTATGCTTGTTTAATATGGGTAACTTAAACACATTCTGGATTTTGAGACCAAAAAGATATGGTTAGACCCGTTTCGGCTAATATATGCAAACTAGTCACATAAGCCGATCCGAACGCGACAAGTGCGTAACGAGTAACCAAAAGAGTCATATACAGGTTTCCTAAGTTAATATGCCTTAAATATGTTGTGATATCAGTAGGATACCTTCCATTATGCCCAAAACGAGTTTAATCACGATTTAAGCCCCGTAGGGGTATTTTGGTCATTTTAAAGATTATAAAAGAGATTATTTAAGTTTCTGATATTCGGGTCAGAATACATCAGTAAAATAACTTATTTTAATAGGTCATATCAGTTGGTAATAAGTCTTATGTGATAAAATGGTTTTAAACCCAAACTATGCGTTTAATACGCTTAAAAAGCCATTTTAAACGATTTCCGGGTTATACGGGAAATCTGAGTTTTCTGATCAGGTTAATAAGTTCAAAAATACTTTATTTCTTATATAAAATTAGTAGCAATTGGATTGGTATCAAAAGGGCTTGTAAAACTCATTTTATGGCCTAAAAGGGTATAATCGGTATTTACCGAATTAAGGCGATAACCCTAGGTTTTGATCAGTTTAAAAATAATTAAAAATCTTTAAAAATCTCAAAATATTATATTACATCAGTGGGTAAAAGGTTTGGTGTCAAAAATTGGGTTTAGATAGGCTTTATGCTAATTGCGCCGTTTAATTACTAAAAGGCGTTAAAATTACGCTAATGAGCATAACTCCTAATCTAGACCTCCAAATGATGTGAAATTTTAGGTAAAAGTTTATAAATTAGTAACTAAGGTCTCCATTCTTTTACATTTCCAAAATTCTCGTTTTAAGGTCAAATGGGCATATTGGTCAACATTAGGCATTTAACGGAAACATCGGACAATCAATGATTCAAGTAGTATAAACGCAGGAGGTTATACTATCAAGTAACTAGGTCCTAATGGAACTTTAAGGCATGTCTAAACCTATCAAAAATCGAGTCAGAACTGAGGTCAAAGCAAAAGTCAAAGTTTTGCGACTTTCGGTTCCGAATCGGTTCTAAACAGAAAATTGTCGAATCAAACAAGCTTAGACCAGTTCTTAAACTTATTACCAAGTTATATGAATGATAAAATAGGTTACACGCCTTCTATATTGTTAATTACGCGATAATTCAAAGATTAGCATTCTGTTGACTGTTCTAAGCAACTTTGACTCGACAAAAGACCTAGTTAGGACGGGAATCAGAGGGTGCCCTTTTAAGGGTTTATTGCCCACATAATTACCAACTTATAACAACCCTAAGTTTGACTAATCGCTGGACCACTAGCGATTAATTAATAAGTCAACCGTTAATTACGACGGTTTGACTTTAAGGCTATAAACTAAGCAAAACTTAAACAAGGAAGGTTGAGGATACTTACACAAGTCCTATGAACGATTTGGAGTGTCTTGGGTCTGCACTTGAGTTCCAGAAATGCTCCAAAGATGAGTTATGATTGTAAGAACAAAAGTTGCAACTCATGCCCCTTTATATATGCATTTTGATTGCCCAAGATTGTGCCATCTATGTCTATAATTGTTCCAAGATGTGTACATGTGCCCTCTAGTGCCTAAAAACCGTTATAGGAAGCCCACGGTATGCCAAAATGGCATTTTGAGTCGGTTACAAGGCTGGACAGACACCTGTCTGTTGTTTCTGGATCTGGGCATCGCACGCGGCCCGCGTAAGATCCTTACAAGTCTTACGCGGCCCGCCTCAGACCTGCTGTCAGGTTTTGCATTTCTTGTTTATTGCATTTTCAGTCCCCGGTCCTCCTAAACGTCGCTTTCACTTCCATTATTGCATTATGAGCCTTTAATATTGACATATAAGGACTCCAAGACTTATACCTATTTTGTAAAGTCGTTGATCACTTTGTGTTCACCCGAAAAGTCATAAATTTCACCGTTGACGCATCTAACCCCTCGAATACGAATTTTATCATAACTTTCTCATACGATAACGAAACTTGGTGAAATTTTTACCACACATTATAGTGAGCATAATTTACCGTTACAAAGCTTTGGGTTTGCCAAAAGGTCACTCAGAGGTATACTTTAAACATGTTGACACATTTAACCCCTGTAGTTTGTAATCTCTCACTTTCTTTCATATTTAGCTTCGTATGATCCATGATTTATTCGTTTGAAGGTATGAGCATCATGTAGGGTTACTGAAAAGTATATTTATTCCTTGTTGACGTTTTGAACCCTTATTTTCACATAGTTTCTTTGTTTGTCAACTTTAGTCCTTCTAATGTAATCCTTTGCACGTTCAAAGTTTATGACACGTGTCAACACATTATAGGACGCGAATTTTCGAGGTGTTACACACTCGGTTATATTTATTTTCAACATGCTTACTTCAAGTTAATCTTATATCGACAAGTGCTTTGTATAAGTCATAACACTATTCTGACTTTAAAAGGTTTTTACCGGCTAGACTGATTAGTCGCCGTCACTTTTTTTTTTCATTAGGGTATATCTTATTGCCAACCCGGCCTTTTACGTGTTTTCTGATTTTCATATCTCGTAACTCACGTTACGACTTGATTGTATTCTATATCACTTTTTGTGACCATGATTACATCATGTTTTGTTTAAGTTTATGTCGACTTTTATTATCGAAAATCTTTCCTTCGAATGTATCGCTTTGCACCTACCGGTGTCAAGATCCATATTCCTTGATATTAATCATTTTCCGAATTCGTTTCTTAATATTCGTATTTGTTAAAGTGTTGTTTCTCACTAATACTGAATTTTTGTTTAACACTCTTCTTCTTGAACTCATGTCAATTCCAATGATTTATCCCATTCCGTTGTCATTTCGGTAATGACTTCATCCACTTTTGTGACGTAACACAATTTAAATAATTGTGAATTCTTTTGTCATTTTTGCCCGTTTGAATGTTTTAGTGAAATTCTTCACTTTTGTCAACCAGACCTTTCACAATCTCTTTGCGTTTAACCCATTTAGTTAACTTAGCGAAACCCATCGCTTTTATACGAACTTTATCTCCCGTTATTAATTTACGCGGGAAGTTACAAACAGTTTCCTTGTTTTATACTTTTGACCCTTAGGTTCTTTTGCTTAGCCTCGTAGGCTATTTCTTTATATCTTCACCTTTTTACCTTATTAAGGTGAGACTCCAACAATTCGTTTCTTTCTATTTGGAACCCGAAGGTCTTTTTGGTCCCGTAGACCTTAGCCTCATTTATAATCTCGTAGGTTATGATAATCCCGTAGATCATCTTTTATTCAAGTCTTTATTCAAGGGTATATACATTTATATATGTATATGGCATTAAGGCACCCTTTTTATGTTCCAAATCATTTATTTTCACCTTGTTATTTCCTTTGACTTTGACCGTAGTCTAAGGCTACATTTGTTTTCTTTCGGACAAATTTTCCGACTTTATGACTTCTCACGTCATTTATGCGTCGGTTCATCTTATGCTCACCATTATCCAGTTTACATATATTCGTTTTTGATTATGTCCCATTACCGGGCTCATTATTCTTTTGCTTTTAACGCTACCATTATCTCGCTTGCGCTTACTCATGCCATCCGGCATTATATTATATTTGACCCGTTCAACTTTAAAATAGTTGAACATAATTTATTCAAAATTTCTATTTACATTATCTCGTCGTCTTTTAGTTATGACTCAAAACCCGAGTCTTTTATCTTTCCATCCGAGTTCCCGTCTCTCGGTCTACGCATGTGTTAAATTCTTACCCAACAACCGGGTGTTTAACCGAAGTCGTATTTTTTTGCAACCTTCCCGGTATGAATTAAGACCTTGCTTCATTTTTATGTTCCGACTTTATCCTCAAGTTTGACGTTTTACAAAAACGTCCCATTAAGAGGCATATTTGCATTTTCCGGGTTCGAGTGTAAGTATACTCCCTCCCAATGCATATCTTAATCATTTTACATGTTTCTTTGTCCCTTCACTCGGGCTCATTATCCTAGTATAATACGCTTCCGTCGCTCGGCTGTGCGTTTACATTATTATCAAATAACTTGCTTATCTGATTCATTTGGGTACTTTTTAATTTGTCCCACTCACCCCGTCCTTACTACATCGAATGTAAGCATGTCCATCATAAATAGTTCATGGTACCACGTGCTCACCACTTACTTGGCCAGAGTAAGCGATCAATACCTGGTATCCATGACCTTTTTATAATTTTCACATTACACCCCATGTAGGTAACGCCTCTATTTAGTTTTCTTGAAAATAATATCCTGAATAGGTATTCTATTAAGGTTTTCAAAGTTTCTAATTTACATATGCAACAATCATTCTCTACATGTTTGTTGCATATTGCTATTTGTGCGTTTACATTTAAAAGCGTGCACCTGGTAATGTTTGCCCCGACGGGCGTTCCTTGCCATTAACCTTGTTCGCGGTCGTTACGCGATTTAGTCCTTGGTGAGCATGCTCCTCTTGTCATACTTCGGACCGTTCCTCTTTCATATCCGCAATTCGTTCAACTCTCGTCATCTTTAGGCACGAGTGTCCTTAAATTAACACATTAACAAAAGTTAGTAGTGTCACCTTCAATAATCGCCCGTATTATAATACAAGGCTTTTTTTCTACTATACGCGTCAACGCGCGAAATTTCGTCAACTGCATCAATCGTTTGATTGGGGTAACGTGTATTACACGATAACCCTATGTGTTGTTTACAACACCTTAACACGCTAAACCATTAACATACATGTACTTACCGGATTTGCGATCAAGCCTCGAACCGAACACTTTACCCTTCAACCTTGGGCTCTGATTACCAACTTGTAACGCCCGACTTAATTAATCAAGATTTTAATAATAAAATACACATTTTAATGCTAAAATGTGACTTTACAAAAACTTTTCATACTAGCATTCCCACATGTTTACAACATTTCAAAAACATATTTATAAGTGTTTACATAATTCATTTATAACTAAACAACTCAAGATTTGACGCAGAAGCTTCATTTAATGAGTGTTCGGTTCTTGCTCGTCGCTTGATCTTCATCCGTGCACTCTTGGCGATCAACTATGATCAAAACCACATCAAATGTTAGTTTTGATAGTGTTAGAATGGGTATAAACAAGTCCCATGGGTCAAAACAACAAAAATTAAAAATTTTCTTGAATTAGGGGGCGTCGCGCTACGCCTAGGCCCCTTTTTCACAGATTGTTGCTTAAACAGTTGCTGCATATTCCCAGCATAACCCGATTTCACGGAAACGAGCATAACTTTCTCGTTTTTAATCCGTTTTACCCGATTATCTTTCCTACGCGTCCGTAATTCAATTCTCCATCTTATGAAGTTGAAATCCAACATCCGGCATAACAAAATTTCAGACCTTTAAGTCTTCGACTTAATACCTTTTTACAAAGTTTTGACCCGTTCATGCGTTTATCAAACAAACATGTTTGTTTGATCCCAAATTCACATGAATCTTATAATTTCAATGTTGTCTATCATATTAGGTTCAATTCATGAGTTTATGTATATTCTTAAACCCGTTTATACTTAAAAGCTTATTTTGACCCCTTAAGGGTATTTAAGCACTTTTCCGCATAATTCATACTCGTTTATTTCTAACATCTTATTTTCGCAATATTTATCAAATGATCTTCCACCACAACTATTTTGATGGTGGATTTAGCATAACTAACCTATTATCCCAAAATTTACCCATCGATTGGTCATTTTACGCAAATGACCATTTTTATGCATTTGACCCGTGAATGTGTATTCCTGTAACTTTTATTCATATCTAATGATTCCAAAATCTTGATGCAAGTTCCTAAACAACCCCTATGGGTCGTTTACCCAATATACCCTTCAAGGGTGTTTTGGTCCACTTTAGTCCTTCACTTTACGACGAAGGACTTTCGTTAAATATTTGACCATAAATTATATGTTTAACTAAAAGCTTATTTATGCTTACCTGGCTCGGGTCAAGGTATTGACCCGTTTACATAACTTTTTGCTTTAAATCTTTCTAGTTAAAGCAACACACATTTATGTTGTTTCCTGTGATTACAACACTCAACAAGCAATTGTCAAATGAAGTTGTCAAATGGTGTTAACAACACCATTTTACCCATTTATCCTAATTGACCATTTATCCGTATGAGATGGTATTTAGTTACCATTTCATCCCTTTAAACCTATCCTGGTTTTTCCTTAAACTCATTTTACTCAAAACCATTTTTTTATTTGTTCGTCATTACATGACTAATTTATCTTTTTACCCCTTCTACCACAATTCATGATTTCCTACCTTTTTATTCATTCCGACTTGCATTGTATCATGCCGGATCATCGTATTTCAATTACTTAACATTATTCACGATCAATTTTCGCTAGTAAGTGTATAGTAATTAAAAAAGGGGGTGTAAGTTTAACTTACCTCAGATCCGGTTTATGCTTCCCTTCTTGTACTTGATTTATTTGACCGCTTCTTTCCCAAGCCTCCACCTAGCTCGTTTAAGCGTCAAACTATTGTCAATCATTTACAAGGCGGTTAAATTAGTCATTAACAATCACGACTATTCCACCTCACTTATTTTCTATGTCGAAGCTACTATTCGACTTCATGATTAGTTAACTTAGTTTATCAAAGTTAACTATTTTCAATCACATGGTTTACAATATTAAGTCTAAATCGACATGATGTTTAGAACCCTTATCACTTCATATTACGCATAATTGCCATGTCATTCAAATACGCGTTTTCACTCTAATTTCAACACTTTAGTTCTCATTTAGGCATTTTAACAAACACTTAATGTGCATAATTTGTATTCTTCTTTTATCAAGTTTATGGTTAACTTTTAACCATATCTTCAACATCAAAATCACATCCTTATGTCTAGTGTTCATGAACTACATCTAGAACTTGCTTCATATCCTCAAATTTCATAAATTTTACATTCTAATCTGAGTGTTCATCATATTAACATAAA
Source organism: Helianthus tuberosus (assembly GCA_030545235.1). Taxonomy (NCBI): domain Eukaryota; kingdom Viridiplantae; phylum Streptophyta; class Magnoliopsida; order Asterales; family Asteraceae; genus Helianthus; species Helianthus tuberosus. Next base: position 53,330,518 of record CM060364.1, read on the forward strand.
ACCCACTTAGCACATAATAGGGTAATTATCAAATCCCTAGTTTTGACAACAATTCATCAAGTTTTCTACTAGGGTTTGTTTCTAAACCAAGATTTTATCACAATAACACTCATAGATTCAACATTTATTCCAGAATTTCGATTATGATTGTTCATCATAATCTCAAAGTATCACCAAATCATAAAATTCGACATACCTTGTAATCCCCACGACTAGGTGATCACGAATTTGTGTTCATGCATCTTATTTGAGCTAGTTCTGCCCTTCGATTTGGTGAAATTGAGATGAGCTAGGGTTTGAGCTCCTGGCCCTTCTTCTGATCGATTTCACACACACACCCACTAGTGTGTGTGTGTAGTGTTTTAATTAAATAAAAATCAAGTTTTAAATCTTCCTCTTTTGGCCTCTCTAGTTTTTAACCTTATCATAAGAGTTATTACCCAAGTTTCCTTCTTTATTTTAAGGCACATATTTAACTAGGTTGATATTCCTAGTTACTTGGTGGGTTCGGGGAAGTTATAACTCGTTTTATTTTTAAGTCCCGTTAAATCGGACCTTTCGTAACTTTATTTCCTCAAGAATTTATTTTCCTTTTTAATTAATATTAGGATTATTTTTTTAAGTACTAATATTCACCGGGTTAATTTTACCATTAATGGTATTTTATCCGTCTTTTAATATTAACGTGGTTTGACTACCAAACCCGTTTTCGGGGTGTTACAGTCTGCGTTTGAGAAATGGGACACCCAATGAGTACATGTTACTAAATGATTACAGACAATTACAAATGATATGGTTAGCTAAGGAAAGGGTACACTTAGATCATGTGAGTGGTGGGTACAACACTTAAGGCCATTAATCCTCATTGTAGGACCGAGGGACATGAGTGATAGATCTATTTGGGTGTAGCGAGCCCACACCCATGCGGACCAGGGTGGCCCATGTGGTGACTATGTCTTCTTCCCGGAGACAAATTTGCTAGGTTTGAGTTTTCCTGCATCACTTCACACATACCATTGGCCTTGCAAACCATTGGTGATCTGTTTTCCTTGTTGCTTTCATACCGGGGTTTTACAAACTACATACCATGTTTTATACAAATTCAAAGCATAGGATTATGCAGGCATGAAGTCAAAGTCAGGGTGGGCATTGACGGTTATACAAACTTTACAAATACAAGGGTTTACAAATACATGGTTTTACGAACATAATGCGTTACAAGTACAAAGCTTCCATATAACTTGACAAGAAAATGATTTTTAAATTCGTTTTCTCATTAATAGTTCACAAACTGGTTATTCAAAAAGATTTATTTCAAATCTTTACAAACAAACTATGAACTCGCTCAACTTTATGTTGATTTTTCGCATGTTTCTTTCTCAGGTTACATTTCAAAATTATGGCACGGTTGGAATAGGAGAACCATTGGAGACTCGAGTACTTAGTGGGCGTTCGATTTTCTAGAAGTCTTAGCTTTATTTGCTTCCTCTGTGAAATGAAGATACCAGTCTAGTCACGCCAGCTCTGATATTTTCGGGTGTTGGATCGTGTTTGGTGACCCTAAAGTCAGTTAAGGCAGTTCATCTTCAAATACGAGGGCGGAATCAACGTAAACGAAGTCAAAACAGCTTGTATCCTTTTAACTTTCTTTCTATTACTGATTGTGAGCTTTTACAATGTATTCTGACAAAAATCCAGCAGCACCTTCGCTCACACACACATACATGACCGCTTCAAATGAACAACACACACTCCTATTTATAGACCTACAGGGTTTCGCTTGAAGATGTCAACCCATAGGGTTTCGCTTGAGCTGATCACAACCCTGTTCAAGCGAATTCAGATGATAGGGTTTCGCTTGAACTAGCACATATACATATTCAAGCGAAATACCTTCCTAAAACATGTAAAAACCCTAATTTCGACCCTGTTGTGTGTTCATTCAACCTATCTAGACAAAAGACTTGTATAAGACAAAGTTAACAGACACTAAGTGCACCAACAGACTCCCCCTTGGATGTTGACGAAGTCTTTGGCTTCAAGTCTTTGTCTTTATCATTCTCCAATCATTGTAAAGCTCTCTTCAATCTTTATCTTCAAACTTTAATCTTCAATCTCTCCTTTGACTATTGATCCAGAATTCAGACTCCCCCTTTCACAGACTCCCCCTTTCACAGACTCCCCCTCTCAATAAGCTAGGGCTCAAATTCTGATTCAAACTTTAAAATTCATCACCATGGAGATTCCTATATAAACTCTACCCAAATATAAGATATATGATAATAACAATTACAATCCAAACTTACTATTCAACTTTCAGTGTTAGAAATCCACTTAAGTATTCAGGTCCAAGTTAATGACCCTGATTACTCAATTTATCTACCAAGTCCAATTTAATGACCTTGGTTGATCTGAGATAAAACACACTGACTTCTTGTTCAATCATTCTCTAAAAATTTAAAAGTTTCAAGTTAATGAACTTGCTTAAGCTTTCCAATTTTCACAAACTTATCATGTTTTTGCTCACGACTCATCCTCCAGTACAGAAACCTTCCTGCATCTGCTTTCATCTTTCGAAGTTTGAATCCGAAGATCAACTCTCCACTTTGGTTTGTCAAAAATAAAGCAGAAATGAAAAATCTTTTTGAATTTTTAATAAAGCTTCTAAACTAGAAATGAAATACAAAACTAAAAAGCAATGAAAGTAAACTATATACAAACATATTTTTGGTGAGCGTGTTAGGGAATCATATCAGCTATACGACAAATCACAAGTACCGTTAAGCTTCAATTTCATACTCGGAATTAAACAATTCACGTAGATTGTCGATATACTGATCCACTTAAATTCTTACACAAATTTCAATCTGTCCAGGATACGGATTTAGTGTTTTAAAGACTTAAACTTATACGTGTGTCCCACCTCTTGAATATACTCCCGTATCCAGATCCCGATATTCAGTCTTACAGGCAATTATAACACAAATGATATCTGTAAGGGTTAATAAATTATGAAGAATCATGAGAGCTCAGGTCAGAACCATCGTTCAGCAGAGAGATCATGACTCAACTTGTGGGTGTATCCCCTTTAGAGGATCCTTTTTACAACAACATTGCTAAGCAATTTTATTGTCTTATCATATATGCTGAGGGTGATGCTGTGTTTCAAGCATTTGCGGAAAGTATTATTCAAGGACTAGGTCAGAACTTCCATTCAGCAGAAGTCCCGGAATAATACCCCAGATATCACTGAGTATAAAAACCTAGTATATCAGAAAAAGGAATCTTTCAAACAAGATTTCAGGGGTTACCTATATATCCAAGTAGTGTTCCCCACGAAATAAGCAAGTAAGATTTAGGTTTATATCCCGAACAAACCTACTAGATGTGTAAAAACCTATCGACACATCATCAGTGAGACTGTTTAACCCATTAAAACATTCCATTTCTTTAGCATACCGTGACTGTCAAGCCGATGTACTATCATTTTCCCTTTTTTACACAAACTCTTTTCTGTTTTTCTATTGTTTTTGGATTTTGAAAAAATATCTCATGTTTTTGTATTTTTGACATTTTTTATTGTTTTTGTATTTTCTGAAATATTACCCTATACCTCCCCCTAAATACCAAAACAGGTAAAAAATCTACAAACCATTGCAGATTGCTTCTCAACATCATCTACAATTTCTCCTTCATCAATGCCAATGATCTCCTCCAACACCGATAAAAGCTTCATACCATTCAGTTTTAGCAAATACTGAAAATGTGTTTTGTCAAATGCTTTGGTATGTAAATCAGCTTTTTGATCGTCAGTGTGGATTTTCTCAATACGTATCAACTTCTTCTCGAAACAATCACGAATGAAGTGATGACGAATCTCAATATGTTTGGTTTTAGCGTGATGAACATGATTTTTAGTAATGTTAATCGCTGCCTCATTATCAACAAAGATAGGGGTGTTTAGAAATTGCAAACCGTAGTCGCGCATCTGTTGCTGGATCCACAAGATTTGTGAGCAGCAGCTGCTAGCAGATACATACTCTGCTTCACATGTGGATAAAGCCACAGAGGTTTGCTTTTTGCATTGCCAGGTGACCAATCGTGATCCAAAGAACTGGCACCCTGCTGTTGTTGATTTAGCATTAACTTTGCAGCATACGAAATCGGAATCGGAATACCCTTCGAGCATGAAATCGCCTTCTCTTGGATACCACAACCCCAAAGATGGAGTTCCTTTCAGGTAGCGTAATATCCTTTTCACAATAATCATGTGCGATGCTCTCGGGTTAGATTGAAATCTTGCTGCGAGGCAGGTTGGGTACATGATATCGGGTCTTGAAGCTGTCAAATACATCAGCGAACCGATCATGGAACGATACATCGTTTCATCTACCTTCTCTCCGGTGAGATCAGGGTTTATCCCATGATTCGTTGCTAATGGGGTGGCTGCTGGAGTAGAACCTGACATCCCGAATTTCTCTAAGATATCATGAACGTACTTCGTTTGATGTATAAAAATTCCTTTGGGTAGTTGTTCGACCTGCAATCCCAAAAAGAATTTCATCTCACCCATCGATGACATTTCGAATTTCTGCTTCATGACTCGTTCAAAATCTTTGCATAGATCCTCATTTGTTGACCCAAATATGATATCGTCCACATATATCTGAACAATCAGAAGATGTCCGTCGACCTCTTTGGTGAAGAGAGTGGCATCCACTTTTCCACGAATAAAGCTGTTGGCTAGCAGGTGTTGAGACAATGTCTCATACCAAGCTCTCGGGGCCTGGTGTAAGCCATATAGCGCTTTGTCTAGCAAATAGACCTTGTCTTTGTGGTGTGGATCGGTAAAGCCCGGTGGCTGACCGACATATACCTCTTCTTTTACCTTCCCGTAGAGAAAAGCCGATTTTACATCTAACTAATATACTTTGAAATTTTTCCAAGATGCAAATGCTAGAAAGATTCTGATCGCTTCTAGTCTAGCAACTGGAGCATACACTTCAGTGAAATCTATACCCTCCTGCTGACAGAAACCCTGGACAACGAGTCGAGCTTTGTTACGAACCATAACTCCTCTATCGTCTCTCTTACACTTGAACACCCACTTGGTGTTTATCTTCCTTTGACCATCAGGTAAATCCACTAACTTCCACACTCCCAACTTTTCGAATTGGCTAAGTTCCTTCTGCATTGCATTGACCCCAGAATCTTCAGTAAGCGCCTCTTTGTAAGTTCTTGGTTCAACCTGCGAGATAAAACAACTCAATGAGAATTCAGTTTGCAAAGGAGCAACTGTTGTATAAAAACATGTAAGCCCTTTATCAATCTGTCTTCGAGTGCGAACACCTGTCTGCAGTTCTCCAATGATCAATTCCTCTGGATGATATGAAAGAGTTCGTGGCATTACTTCGCCTGAAACATCTACATCACCTTCCAGATTAGTAACATTCTGATTTGCACCTTGTTCACTGACGGGGTTTGTTTGTCTTGAGATCTGAATTTGCTCCCCCTCAGAATCTGAATCACCACGATCAAATACTGGCATGTTCTCAGATTCTTGATTATCATTCTGTGCCGTCTGATTATCTTGAGCAACTTCATTTTGTTGGATATCATCATGTTCACCAGCATTGCTTGGACCTGCTTCATCATCATTTGAAGCTCTTTGTGGTCTTCTTGAATACTCAGCTGGAAACCTTTTCTGCGATTCTTCATACTCTCTTAAAATATCCAACTCATCAAAGAAATCTTCTTCTTCATCCTTTTCTTCTTCCATGTCAAACGAATCCCACAATTTATCGTAATTAAAACGCCATGAGTCACCGGGGTTCTGAGGCGGCATAGTATACCCCTGACACTCAACATTAGGAGCTTCAATAATCCGCTTCAGACTTGGAACGAAGACTCGTCGTAATGGACTTGCATAACCTATGAATATCCCTTCAATACTCTTCGGACCAAACTTTCCAAAAGGCTCTAGAATAGTACAGGGTGACCCAAACGGTTCTAAAAACTTTAGATTCGGTTTGCGGTTATTGATCAACTCAAAGCATGTTTTGTTGAATTTCTTGACAGTGAGAACTCTGTTGAGTGTATAGCATGCGGCGGAAACTGCTTCTGCCCAAAAATTTATCGGTAGCTTTGAATCAGCAAGCATTGTTCTAGCCGTTTCAATTAGCGTCCTGTTCTTGCGTTCTGCGACTCCATTCTGCTGCGGAATATACGGAGCACTAAACTCATGCAATATACCTCTTTCATCACAAAATTCTTCCATCTTGTTGTTCTTGAACTCAGTACCATTATCACTTCTAATTCTTCGGATACGCCTTTGGTACAGATTTTCAATCTTTCTGAACAACGCCATCAAACTGTCAAACGTTTCATCTTTCGACTTCAAAAATGATACCCACGAAAATCTGGAATAATCATCAGTAACTACAAGACAGTAGAGATCCCCTGTAATACTTTTGACATTTACTGGACCAAACAAATCCATATGTAGTCTCTCTAACGGTCTGGAAACTGAATTGACTTGCTTTTTAGGGTGTGACTTTTTCTTTTGCTTGCCTTTGATGCAGCTAATGCACTCCCCTTCCAGATGAAAACCTTTGATATTAACTCCAAGAACCAAATCATTGTGTACCAAGTGATTCATTTTTCTAAGATGTATATGCCCCATCTTCCGGTGCCACAACTTCGATTCTTTTTCCGTTGCTCTAGAAACAAAACAATGTGCTTGACCTGTTGTTGTAGTCGCTACACTCATGTCCAACACATATAAATCATTCACTCTAGGTGCTCGCATGATAATCCATTCTTCAGGGATAACAAATCCTGGTTTCAAGATCAAACATTCTTTGTCTGTGAAGTGAGTGGTATACATATTGTCACAAATCTGCGAGATACTCAGCAGATTGTTCTCCAGCTCAGTAATGTAGTTAACTATTTCAAACGTAACAATCCCATTGGATAACGTTCCTTCACCAATAATTCGACCCCCTTCGTGTCCAGCAAATCCCACATAACCACCATTAATATTTCTAACATCATACAACAATGCAGTCTTTCCTGTCATATGTCGAGACGCTCCACTATCCATGATCCATCTTGAAATAGCTCTTGGAAGTTCCTGCACATATCACAAACAATTCAATAAAGATGCCGATTCATGCTTCACAATTACCAACTAGGAAGCTCCGGCAAGTCCAAAATCTTTAGTGAGATTTTGATGCCACCCAAGCCTCTTTGGACTCAGGTAACTTGACTTTAATGTGAGTTTTTGCAGTGTAAAGAGGCGAAAATTTTTTATCATTCATTTTCAAACTTTCATTTGATCCAACCTCAACCTTTTTGTATAAGAAAAACTCATCGATTTTAAGTTGACCGGTTGGTTGATTTTTCTTTTGAACATTCTTCTTTTCATGTGAAGTAGAAGATTGTTTCTCCAACTTTTCATAATAATTCAAAGGAACATCCATCTTTACCGGTGTGGTAGAAGATGATTGTTTTTCCGACTCAGAAACCTTTGGTTTATCAACAACTTTTGGCTTCCATGTTTGTTGAGATGATGCAACCCGTTTGTAAAAATTTTCATTTTTAGTTACCACGTTCTTAACATGTTCAGTTTTGACTTTTGTTTTCTCATTTTTCAAAAATTTCTCAACAACCAATGGAGCTTTGCCTTTAGCATTAACCTTCTTCTTTTGTTTCTCAACAACGTCAGTCTTAGGCTTGAAATTGGTGCAATTTCTTGCAATGTGAGCAACTTTGTTGCATCTAAAACATGTACGAGTATCAACAACTCGACTTGTGCCTTCAGACTGAGGTTGTGAGGCCCTCTTCTCAAAGAATTCTTCATTTGATTTTGAAAAGATTTCATTTTCCTCATCAGAAAGTGAACTTGAACTATTCACAAACACTTTCTTTTCAGCAAACCTTTTGTTTTGAAAACTCCTTTTCTGATAACTCTTACCACCCTGATATCCACCCGAGCAATTGTTTCGATTGTTGTTATAAAAACGTGGTGGAACTACAGGTTTCTTATAGTAAGCTTTATCTTTCTCAAAATTCATTTGTCTCTTTGTTTGACTCAAACTGTTCACTTCTGACATCTCAACTTCAACCAATTTGAAAACATTTGTTAACTTGTTCACATTAACATTCTCAATGGGAAACTCAGAATCCGAATACAACTTATCAGATCCAGCCATCTTGTACATCACAAGACCCGGTTCATCACTTAAGTTGTTTTTTAATTTTGGTTTCTGAATGTACTTGTCCAAGAAACATTCATCATCTTCAGCTGAATCAGACAATAAAACACTTTCAGCTATGCTTTTAACTATCTCAGTTTGAACACTATCATCAGATGATGATGAAGAAAATGTCACATCAATCGTGCTTTTAAGCTTCTCAAATTTTTCAGTGATCTGATGATTTTCAAGAACTAACCTCTCATTTTCTTTCCTAACCTTTTCTTGATCAATTTTATCAGTTTCAATTTTGTTAGTTAATTCTTTTAATCGTTCAGTTGAAGCTTTCACCATTTTGTCACGATCAAGGATTTGATCCTCAACACTTCTGACTTTAGCTGTCAGATACTCAATCTTCTTACCTTTGAGATAAGTGTTTGTACTACAAACCTTGGACTCTTTGATGCAATTTTTGCAGTCAACATCACCACTAACCTTTTTACCTGACTCAGTCGTTGACTCATTTGAACTGACTTGGCTTTTAGACTCAAAATCGGATTTAGAATCTACCTCAATTGCCTTAGCTGCCAGCACCTTGTCAGCCATCTTTCCCATGTTTTCGGCATTCAACTCCTGTGTCGTGTCAATGATTCCAGTATCAACTTTCTTTGACTTCTCTATCTCTTCTTTCTCTTTCTTTTCTTTCTCTTCGTCTTCTCCGCTTCCCCACCATTTCTTCTGCCAATAATCATCTTCAATTTTACATTCTTGGATTATGGTTTCTATATCAAGAGTGTTATATTCAACAGCAATGTTTCCATAGGGGTCAATATAACACTCTCTGTCTGGATCCCATATCTTTGCTCTTTTTGCCTTAGAAAAAATACCAGATAATCTGATCAATTTGTTCGTGGCTAACTGCCTTCTGTAATTATACTTATGTTCTTCAGTTCTGTTATCTTTCCAAGGTTTAGGTTCAGAATTTGCCATGAATGCATATCCAACCGCATCCTCCTCAGGTAACAACTCGCTCCAGTCGAAACCTTCATCATCGTGAATCACCGCAAGAGCTCTATATTTTTCTTTGTTATCTTCAATCTGTTTCATTCTTGGTGGCTCCGATTTATTCTGATGATAAATCGCTTTCTTGTAGTAATCTTCTCTGAACGGGTTCTCAGATTCATCAGCATACGCGTTTCTGCATTCACGCTTAAAGTGACCTTTCTGTTTGCATTTGAAACACGTCACCTTAGACTTATCAAAGCCCAACTTGGTAGATGGTCCACCAATTGACTTCCTCCCTGTTATCTCCAAGAAACGCTGTGCTCGACGAACTGCACTGGCCATACACCACCTTATGTCGATCAGCTCCATCTCCTCAGGATCAATCTGATCATAATCTTCTTTTGTCAGATTGGTGTTGCCTATCTTCCCTGTTACAAGACTTTCATAAGATTCTACCACAGATGCTAAGAAAACCATCTGTTGCTTTGCCGACTCCTCGCTGAAGTTCTGAGCGTTCTTTAAGTCTACAGCGATGTTGCATTGAAATAAATTCTTTGCATCGGACTGGTTTGAATTTGATGAAGACCCACTGTGATATCCACTATTTTGACTTTCTTTGCTTGTTTTGGAAACATTTTCAGCAGAAAACGCAGTCTTGGGAGATGTGTTCTTTTGGTAACATGCTCTTTGGATAATACAAATCTAAATTCTGCTGATAAGACGAATGATTGACTTTGTGTGTCTTCTTTAACTCCAACTCGTGACTCTCTAGTCTCTCAATCAACAGATCCACCGTAAGATCTGCAGGCTTGATCGTATTCTTCAACATCAATGCATAGTATTGCCAATCCATTTCATCCGGTAGTGAGTCAAACAACTTATCAACTAGCTCTTCTTGAGTATAGCGAATATCATGTCTCGCCAGTTCCAGTTTCAGATGCCCAAACCTCTCTATCGTTTTATAAACTGATTCATTCCTTAAACACCCAAACAAATCAAACTCTTTTCTAAGTAGTTTCGTTTTGTTTTTCACAATTTCTTTACTTCCTATACATTTGTTTTTCAATTTGTTCCAGAGATCTGTAGCACTAGAGTATTCGATCAAAGATATGATATCTTCTCTGACAGACTGAAACAGCAACGCAATACATATTTGCTCAGCAACAAACGATTCTATTTCATCAGGTGTGGTTAAGGTTTCACCACTTTTGCCTCCATTATCATAACCGTTTTTTAGACTCTTCCAGCTAGGAAAAGCAAAGGCTCTCAACCAATCTTCAAATTTCTTTGCCCACCGACTGTATTCTTCTATAGCCATCAGCTTCGGGGGTTTGTTATAAGTTCCAAAAGCACTTTCAACCTCCAATGCATCCGATAGCTTTTTCTTTGAATTCTGCGTGTTATCATTGGTGTTACTCGACGATGTATCATTTCCACCATCTCCAGCAAATGCAAAAACATCATAGAACGGATTGAAATCATCCATCTTGAACGTGCCTGAAAAATAATCAGCAAAACACTTAGAGCTTTTAAGTTTTGAAAAATAACAAGTTCAAACAAAATCACTTGAAGCGAAATAGTAACAATTCAAGCGAAACAAGCAAGAATCAACACTATTCAAGCGAATTGGTAAACAAGTTTATGAAGTTCAAGCGAAACAGATCAGTCTGAAACAACCAGTTCAAGCGAGATGCAAGTAACCTAGTTCGCTTGAACTTGTCAAGCAAAATGCCTAAACAGGTTCTAGACAGTTCAAGCGAAAAGCAATAATCCTAGTTCGCTTGAACTTTTCAAGCGAAGGGGTCTGATTTTTCAAGCGAAAACCTTAATTTTTAAGCGAAATGGGTCCCTTTCAAGCGAAACTACGAAGAATACTTTCAAGCGAAAGGCTGTTTTAGTCCATTTTTTACCAGTTTTAATTCGAATTTTAATCTGATTCTTTGTAGGCTTTGTTAAATCTATGTTTTACACAACATATGTAAAAATCAGTCCATTTCAACCGTTAGAACTCGTTCAAATCAGAAAAGTATAAAAAGAAGTGAGTAGAAAGTAGAAAATCCAGTAGAATCAAGCTGCTATGGTATGAACTCCTCGTCTTGAGCTCTGATACCACTTGTTGGATCATGTTCGGTGACCCTAAAGTCAGTTAAGGCAGTTCATCTTCAAATACGAGGGCGGAATCAACGTAAACGAAGTCAAAACAGCTTGTATCCTTTTAACTTTCTTTCTATTACTGACTGTGAGCTTTTACAATGTATTCTGACAAAAATCCGGCAGCACCTTCGCTCACACACACATACATGACCGCTTCAAATGAACAACACACACTCCTATTTATAGACCTACAGGGTTTCGCTTGAAGATGTCAACCCATAGGGTTTCACTTGAGCTGATCACAACCCTGTTCAAGCGAATTCAGATGATAGGGTTTCGCTTGAACTAGCACATATACATATTCAAGCGAAATACCTTCCTAAAACATGTAAAAACCCTAATTTCGACCCTGTTGTGTGTTCATTCAACCTATCTAGACAAAAGACTTGTATAAGACAAAGTTAACAGACACTAAGTGCACCAACATCGGGGTGTGACAGATTGGTATCAGAGCTATGGGTTACAGCGAATAGGGTTTTCTGTAGAGATACCTAGGCTCTAACCTCACCTTTATCTGGGACTTAGACTATTAAGACTTTGAATACGTACAGAACGCCTAAGACTCGAATATGGTCTCCAACCGTTGCCAAAAAACAATGTGTTAAAATTTTGTTTTCAAACATACGCTAAAGTGGTGTTTTACACACGGTGCACGACACAAATGCATATAATAAACAAAACTTGGAGAGTTAGAAAACATGCATTTAGGAACTTTGGATAACTTATGTTGAAGTTCATTAAAGGTCATCACGTAGGAACCGCGAATATTAACTCGGGCACACACTATTATCCATATTGTCTATGATATTTTAACTTCCCGAGCAGGCAGCCTACGCATAACGAAACACTAGTGCACGAGAATACATGGAACTCAGATTTTACGTCAACGGATGTCGGAGTACATCACGTTCTACGCGGAACGAAACGCTAGTGCACAGGTATACGTGAAACTTAAGCTATACATCAACGGAGGTTGATGTACGACACATACGACTATCTGACGGGTGGTCCATTGGACAACCCTTAATGATGTTAAAAGACGAGTTTATCCCTCATTTGATCGTGTAATTATCTTGAATTAGATAACTACGAATGCTTATGTTTCATGTACAGTTCGGGAGCTTAAAGTGGTTAAAACACAGCTTTGGACGGTTTGGAGAGGAACGGGTCGTTCATGGAAGGAACAAAGAAACAAAACCCAACATTCAGGGCTCCACCGTAAATTACGGTGGCCACCGTAATTTACGGTGGCCCTGAAATATGCTCAATTCTCCACCGTAACACAGGAGCTATGCACCGTAACACTTTGAAGTCCACCGTAATTTACGGTGGAGATGACGGACAAATGTGTAACTGCCCTATTAAACAGTTTTTGTGGGTGTCTTTTCACATATCTCATCATTGGACGTTTTCTTAGCATCTTGGGGGCGATTTTGGCTGGTTCTACCTTGTTCTAAGCAATTCTGAACATTTGGTTCTTGTTTTTGATTTGTATGAACTTGAATTTGGATGTTATGATGATCAACCGAACAATGTCCGGCTAAACTTGTGGTGATCATCTTAGGTGAAGGTTTCTCTAAACTCTTGTGTGTTTGTTACTTTATTTCTAGAATGATAACTTGTGTTTGCTTGATTATCATGGTGTATGCATAATTGTTTGTAGCTTGTTAATTGGTATTGCAATTCTAGTCTAAATCGTACGTTCTTGGTGTCGTTGACAATCGAGATATCACGGGAAGGGTTAGGGTTGGATATTGATTGATTGGTCATCGGGAAACAACCTCGCATTCATATAATCTGAGTACTTTGTTCCCTTTTATCACAACAATTGTTTATACACGAGTTATGTCTATGTAACTCTTTCTAGTTGGAATTTCACACAAGTGTTAAAAGAAACTGAATCCTAAGATGGTCATTGTTCTCGTAATCTGAAGTAAAAATCCAATCTTGATTAGTAGTAATTAATAATTTAGTTTTCTAAAACAAACCATCCAAATCATTGATCTTTAATTTCTGCAAATTAGGTTAATTGTAGTTAAATTGCAAAGCTATAAAATCAACACATTTCCACATACTCCCTGAGTTTGATACCCATTTACCACTATCTATTAGTTTTTAATTGGATTAAATTTGCGTGTACTACGACAGCACGTCAAATTTTGGCGCCGTTGCCGGGGAGTTGTGCTCATCGTGTGTCAGTTTGTTAGTTTTGCTTTGTTATTTTCGGGTTTACACTGGTGTGTTTAGTGTGCAGGTTCTACAGGTGCATGCATTGTTATTTTGTTCTCACAAGTCGTCACCATTGTCATTTGATCCGAAGATTGAAAGAACGTTAAGGCAAAACAGAGTCTTAGTAAGAGAAAACAGAATTATTGGTTCACCTACATCACCCATCACACCACGAAACACCATGCAAGAATCTCAAATACCACCCACAACGGGTCAAACGACCTCATCATTTATACCTACTTCCACACAACCATCACCAAACACAACCATACCTAATACCACATCAATTCCTACTCCACCTCATGACACTACACCAACCAACACCACACAACCAATTACTACTCAAGTTGAACCCAATCTTACCTTTAGCCCTTCATCCACAATACCACCATTGTCACACTTCTTTCCCCCCAACTACGGGTCAATCATCCTCAACTTACACAATACCACCAAATTCAACTATTTTCCATGCTACCTCTACATTTAGACCATCGAACCAATTGGGCTTTCAATACTCATCCATTCCATTCGGGCAATCCTCGGGTATTCAAGGAGATGGATATGATGATGGCTATGAAGAGGAGTTTAGTGGGTATGAAGAGGAAGGTTCTTACTATGGGGGTGATGGAGGCTACTTGGGACCGCAAGGAGGAGTGGGTCAACAAAGTCAACCGATCCAACAATTTCAAGATACGAGTAGACTACCGGTTGGGATGCAACACATTAGACCACAAGGGCCACAACTGCAACGCCCTACACCGCTACATCAAGTACGTCTTCAAAATATGCAACCACAATTTCAAAGACCGATTCAACAACAACCACAAATGCCGCAATACCAATTTCAGCCACCTTTTGCACCTCAAGGGCCTATGCAAATGGGTCAACCAAGAGCACCATTGGGTGCACCTCAAAGACATCATCGTGAGGTTGTACGGGGGATTGAAGCTCACTTCCGGCCTATTATCACTAACAATCCTTCGCCGGTAGTGATTCCTCATCATGCGGATGGAAGAACGTTTGAAGTTAGAACAACCGCCCTCCAAAGTCTACCAAAGTTCAAAGGGTTAGCAACGGAAGAACCCTATTTTCACTTAGAGACATACGACTCCATTTGCAACACTATTGGAGGTCAAGGGTTTTCTTTGGATGATGTCAAGTTGGTTCTCTTCCAATTTTCTTTGGAAGACAAGGCAAAGAGATGGTTTCACACTCTACCCTCCGCATCGATCTTTACATGGGCCGATATGCAACAAATATTCTTGGATGAATATTACACCTCGCAAAAGACTAATGATGCAAGAAGAGGTTTGAGAAGCTTCCAACAACAATCGGGGGAGATGTTTCATGAAGCCTTCGAAAGGTTTAATATGATGCTACGGAATTGCCCTCATCATGGGATCCAATTATGGGAGTTGTTGAACGCATTTCACGAGGGGTTGAGTTCGGAGGATGCACGGGATTTAATGTCGATCACTAATGGCACATTCGGTACGAATTACGAAAATGTTGATTGGGCATTTTTAGAGAAAATGGCGGTGAATTCCAAGAGGAAGGCCCAATCTTCAAGAAGGGCAAGGCATGTGATACAAAGGCCGCAAGTGCATGGAGTAGAGAGTGGTAATGTTCAAGCTACAAATCAAGTGTACAACGTGTGCACTAATTGCAACGAAATAGGCCACACGGTGGAAGTTTATGTAGTGGGGGTGGTTGATGAACAAGTAGAAGAAGTGAATGCAATTCAAGGAGGGGGTGGTCGAAATTTCAACATGAACTCAAGCATATACGACCTCGGGTTACGAAACCATCCTAATTTCCGTTATGGGAACGCGGCGAACCAAGCTAACCCAAACTTTCAAGGAGCTCAAGGTAACTTTGTAACTCGTCAACAATATAATCAAGGCAATTATCGGGGTGGAAACAACTATGGTTATCAAGGGCAAATTCAACAAACGGGTCAAAGTGGTTCGGGTCAAAGTTCGTCAAGCGGGAATGAAGTCATGGATATGCTTCGGGCTATGCAACAAGATATGCAAAAAACGGAATCAACTCGATGAAGTTCGAATGCAAAAGGATGAGGTTCGTGACAAGAGTATCCAATCGCTAACAACCCAAATGGGTCAATTGGCAACCGATGTGGCGGAATTGAAGAAGAGCAAAGGTCAACTTCCTAGCGACACCAAGGTAAATCCTTCACATGGTTCGTCACGAGGTAATGTTAATGTTCATCATGTTAGTGTTTTAAGAAGTGGTAAGGAATTTAAAGCCAATTTGTCACCCGATTTGGTTGAGGGGGTAGTTGAGGATGTCACGGGTAATGAAAGTGACGATGATGAAGTTTCACCGGTTGTTTCTAAAAAATTAAATATTAAAAAAACGGGGTTGGGTGAAAATGAAAAAAGTGAAAAAGTTGAGGGTGAACCGAGTCAAGTCCCGTTTCCATCGGCTTTACTTGACCCGGGTAGAAAAAAATTTATTGCACCAAGAGGTCCCCAAAAAGAAGAATTGTGGGACATGTTTAAACAAGTAAAAATTAATCTTCCACTACTTGATGCAATAAAACAAGTACCCGCTTATGCTAAATTCCTAAAGGAATTATGCACACAAAAAGGCAACAAAAGAAGAAAATGCCTAAGCGGGTGGATTTAACCGGGCAAATGAGTGCGGTTTTGAATGGGGAGCTTCCTCCTAAGCTCCAAGATCCAGGCACGCCATTAATTAACATTCAAGTTGGTAATTTTCAAATGGCAAAGGTGTTACTAGATCTTGGAGCCGGGGTGAGCATTTTACCGGGGGGCTTATATGACCAATACGACTTTGGTCCATTGGCAAGGGTAGAGACAACGGTTGTTTTAGCCGATTTATCTCATAAGCTACCTCGGGGGATGGTTCAAAATGTGATTGTGAAAATTGATGAGTTCTATTACCCGATTGACTTTTTAGTCTTGGATTACTCATCCGCGGACCCAAAACAACAACAAAATGTCATTTTGGGTCGGCCATTTTTTAGCACCGCACATGCTGTGATTGTAACAACCCTCGGTAAAACCAAAACCCTCATAATATTCCGACTCTCTAAATATACTATAAAATGTCTCAATATGTTTTATATTATACCCCGTATGCTAAAACCAAGTCTAAATTATGTTATAATTTATGAAAATAAATAAAATTCTGAAAATATAAGCTGAGGCGGGCCGCGACAAACCTCACCTCAAACTAACGCGGGCCGTATTAGGACCAGGGTTTGACTTCGCTGACTTCTTTAGTCAAAGCGGGCCGCGTAAGGGTTAAGATAAGTTAAAGCGGGCCGCGAGTGACCTATACACGCGATCGCACCAGAGGGCGACACGTGTCGTAATCGTGTCAACCCTACTAAACGACTCAGCTAAGCTACGCAGTTGACTGGAGTCAACGCGGGCCGCGTACGGTTACCCTATCTCTAACGCGGGCCGCGTCAGGACCTAATTACACAACTATAAATAGCAGACATCAGTTTTCGATTTCCGTCGCTCATTCCTTATTCTCAATCTCGAATTCTGAAAGCATAGACATAATATTTTGGGTATTATACCCCTAATTAGCGAAGTTCTGCTCCGTTGTAAGTATTATAACCCCGGTTTCATAATAGTTACGCTGCCCGATTGATTTAGGGTTCCGTAACAACTGTCGTGGTTCTGCCCGACGTAGTGGTTGGAATGCCGTCTCGGGGAGGGTATTATTAATAATTTCAAAGGGTTATGGTACTAACCAATGTACATTTGTATAAATTATAGATTATACCCAGGAAACCCTTACGAAAAGCCTAAGACAGCAATGTGAGTAATCTTCTTTTTGTTAACAGTTTTTACAAAACCTTAAATGCTTTATAATGCGATTAAGCAGTATGTGAGTCTTTGTAGTTCTTCCATTACTGCCGGTATTTGGGGTTTTGTATACAAAATTATTACTTGCGAGTAATAAGTCGGGACGACAGTACGTTACCATTGGACAACGAGTTAGCCAATGCGTAATATGACCCACAAGTCAAGGATTGACAGTACTGATTGAGTAACTGGGTAGAAATAAACAATGTGATCGCCCTCAATACTGTGTTAATTGATAAAATATTTCTTGATTAAACTGGGATTCACTCACCAGTATTTCCCGCTGACAAAATATTTTTAAAACATGTTTCAGGTAACACAATGTGAAAGCCAATTGGGATAAAGCCAGCTCGAGAGCACTGACGGCTTGGAAAATAAGTGGCTATAAAAGTTATCTAAGAAACAATGTTTTAAATTAAATAAAATAGGGTTTGTCCCTATAAATGTATTGTAATAAGAAACTTGGGTTTTGCCCATGTATTTATTAATATCAAGCATGGTGGTTTTACTCTGATAATCATTTCCTAACTACGGTCCTGATGTAAATTCCGCTGCGAGACTAAATAAAACTGATACCACCACACTCTGAGTTCACGTCCGCCCATTCCCGGGGAACAGGGATCGGGGGTTGTGACAGAAGGTGGTATCAGAGCCTAGCCACTGGTCTGAGCCAAAGAAGTGTTCTGCTGACACTTAAATTCTAAATTTTGTGTTAGGAAATAATTACGGAAATACGTGCATAACTGTAATTATTGGTTATGTGTTATTTGACTATCTGTTAGTTTTCAGTATGAGTGATCAAGGGCCATCAGACGTGAATCGTCAGTTAGCTGATTCACCTAGGAGTGAAGGTACATCATCACAGCCTACCCTCTCGGGGTATGTTGCTGATCAGGAAGACGGGATATTTGCTTTTAGAGCTAAATCTGAAGAACCATTTCCTACTAAGAAACGAGGATGGTTCAGTAAAGAAACTTTTGCTCGTAGGAAAAGAATGAGGAAATTGCAACAGCAAAGGGCTTTAGCAGCTATTAAGAGAGAGACAGATGCCCAAACTCAAGAAATACTTAATAGAAGCTTAGCAAATTTCCATATCTTAGCTACGACTGCTGCTGACCCAAGTCTGGAACAATTAGTAGCCCCACAACCACAAAACCCAGAACAACCTATGGAAATAGAAAATCAGGAAAACCAAGAAGAAATGTACAACTTTAACCCAGAAGAAATCCCTAGAGTGCCTGCACCAAATCCCATAGACCCGAATTATGACCCCTAGTGGGACGACAATAGAGACTTTGTGCAACGTTACCCTATCCAGGATTATCCACCCATACAGAACATAGAAGCTTACCCAGGTATGGACCCTTTAGATCCCTATTATCAAGATGATTATATTAGGGAGATATTAGAGGATCCTTACCAATTTCAGGAAAATGCACCCCAGATTCCAAACCCAGTCCGAGAACCTGCACCCCCAATGAGTGCAGAAAACGTGCAAGAACTTAGGACTTTCGGGGAGGAGATCTTAGAAAGTAGTGAGAGGATGCGCCAGGTGGGAGAGCGTCTCGTATGGAAATACGATGAGCGCAATATGGATTTCTGGATAAATCCATATCCATGAATGTTAGAATGGAGGAAGCAGTAGTAAGAATAATATAATAAAATAAAATAAGATATGTGTGTACGGACGCATATTATTATTTAATTTCTGTTGGTATTGTAATTTCATTTCTGTACTAGTGTGTATTAGACGCATAAGTATATGAAAAGAGTAAAAGTAGCAATGATCTACGCTTTTGACAAAACTGCGTGTCATGTGATTAATTATATTAATATATTATTTGTGATATTAATATGGGATAAATGTTTAAAATTCAGATGGCCGACCAAGAAAATCAAGTCAATTTGGATAATAACCCAGAAATCCAGAATGATAATATTCAGAATGACGATAATCTGAATAATGAGAACCCAAACAACAATAACAATGGAAATCAAGTGGACAATAGTGCTATCCAACATATAGTAGCACAAGGAATTATAGATGCAATGCCATTTATACTTCAAACGGTTAAGGATGCTGATAATAAAAGTAGGCATAGCAGTAACCGACCACTTGAACCAGAAAACAGCGTGAACAATGGACCTGTACTTCAAATGCCTATTCCTAAAAGAAGAAGAACCGTGCCTAACGGTTGTTCTTATAAAGAATTCTGGTCTTGTAAACCAATGGAATTCTCGGGCAATGAAGGGGCCATTGCAACCTTACGCTGGATAGAAAAGACGGAGGCAGTCTTAAGGATAAGTAAGTGTGCTGAAGAAGATAAGATATTGTTTGCTTCTAATCTGTTTAAGAATGCAGCACTGGAATGGTGGAACACTATCCTCCAGACAAAAGGAAGTGATCAAACCTATAATATGGAATGGGAAGAATTTAAAAACAAGGTAGAAAGGAAATTCTGCCCACCCAATGAAAAAGAACAGATAGCAAACAAATTCCTAAACCTTAGGATGACTGGTGTAGATAGCAAAGGGTACACAAAGCTATTTTTCGAATATGCTAGGATAGTACCAACTCTTGCTTCACCAGAACCAGTGTTAATCTCCCGTTATATTTGGGGATTAATTGGGGAAATAAGACATGTAGTCAAGGCAGCTAGACCACAAACCATAGAAGAAGTTGTAGAATTAGCCAATACCTTGACTGATGAATTAGTCCATACTCGAGAAGAGGATCAAAGGAGAAACCTAACCCAGAAATTGACTCAAGAATTTCGTTCTGGAAATTCTAACCGTGGAAGAAATGTAGGTTCTATCTCTGCATCTTACTGTAGGAATTGTAAAAGAAAGCATTCAGGAAGATGCTATGGGTACTGTACCTTTTGCAAAATATCTGGACACAAGGAAGAAGATTGCAGGAAGAAAAACAACAGGATATGCTACAATTGTGGAGAACAAGGTCACATCAAGCCAAACTGCCCAAAATTAGCTCCAGCCACCAACAACAAGAATACTAAAAATGCTAGAGCATTTGTTCTGACTGCAGATGAGGCCAAGTTAATTCCGGATGTTATAGCTGGTACGTTTTTAGTTAATGATGTCTTTGCTAAAGTATTATTTGACTCTGGTGCAAACCAAAGTTTTATTAATACATCGTTTTGCAAATTTCTAAATCAGTCATTAACTAAACTACCACAAGAATGTGTAGTAGAAACAGCTAATGGAGAAACCATTAGAATTTCTGAAATCTTGCAGGGAGCAAGCATAGAAATTTTAAATCAGAAATTTAGTGCAAATCTTTATCCCATGAATCTGGTAGGATTTGATGTTGTTCTAGGAATGGATTGGTTAATAGCCAATAAAGCTAGTATTTTATGTAATCAAAAGTTAATCCAAATAAATTCACCAAAAGGTAAAAAGATCACAATTAAAGGAGATAAGTTCTCTAGATCTACAAAATTCATATCTGTGATGAAAACTGCAAGTTGTATTAGAAAAGGTTCTATAGTGTATTTGATTTCTATAATCACTAACACTAAAGGAAAAGAACTAAAAGATATTCCAGTAGTATCTCAGTTTTCAGATGTCTTTCCAGAAGAATTACCAGGACTACCTCCAGACAGAGAAGTTGAATTCAGAATTCACTTATTACCAGGAACATCACCAATTGCCAAAGCACCTTACCGTTTGGCACCTGCAGAAATGCAAGAATTGAAGAAACAACTAGATGAATTGTTAGAAAAAGGATTTATACAACCAAGTTCATCGCCATGGGGATCGCCGATATTGTTTGTTAAAAAGAAGGACGGATCAATGCGTATGTGCATTGATTACCGTGAATTAAACAAGGTCACGATTAAGAATCGGTACCCATTACCGAGAATCGATGATTTGTTTGATCAATTGCAAGGAGCTCGATTTTTCTCTAAAATCGATTTAAGGTCAGGATATCATCAATTAAAAATGCAGGAAGAGGATATTCCTAAAACCGCATTTAGAACAAGGTATGGCCATTATGAATTTACTGTCATGCCATTTGGTTTAACCAATGCCCCAGCTGCATTTATGGACATGATGAACCGAATATCTAAGCCATATTTGGATAAATTCATAATTGTATTCATAGATGATATTCTAATTTATTCTAAGAATAAAGAAGATCATGCAAGACATTTGCACATACTTTTAAGTTTGTTAAGAAAGGAAAAGCTTTATGCTAAGTTTTCTAAGTGCGAATTTTGGTTAGAACAAGTACAATTCCTTGGACACTTAGTCAATCATGAAGGAATTCATGTAGATCCAGCAAAAATCGAGGCAATTACCAAATGGAAAACCCCTGAATCACCAACTGAGGTTAGAAGTTTCTTAGGATTGGCAGGTTATTATAGAAGATTTATTCAAGATTTTTCTAGAATAGCCATTCCTTTAACTAAGTTAACTTGTAAATCTGTTAAGTTTAAATGGGGATTAAAACAAGAAGAAGCCTTTAGAATTCTTAAGCAAAGATTGACCCATACACCTATATTAGCATTACCAGAAGGAACTGAAAACTTTGTAGTCTATTGTGATGCTTCTAAATTAGGTTATGGATGTGTATTGATGCAACGTCAGAAAGTTATAGCTTATGCATCTAGACAACTTAAGAATCATGAAGAGAATTATTCAACCCATGATTTAGAATTAGGAACTATAATTTTTGCTCTTAAGATTTGGAGACATTACCTTTATGGTAGTAAGTTTACCATATTCACTGATCATAAAAGTTTAAGGTATGTTTTCGGGCAGAAAGAATTGAATATGAGACAAAGACGTTGGATGGAATTTCTTAGTGACTATGATTGAGATATCCAGTATCATGAAGAAAAAGCAAATGTAGTGGCAGATGCTTTAAGCCGCAAGTATCATGAAAAGCCAAAAAGGGTACGTTCTCTTAAATTAAATCTGCAAGTAGATTTAAATGATCAAATAAGAGAAGCACAAGAATCAGTAATCAAGGATGATTATGAAAAATTAAAAGGTATGTTAAAAGAATTAAAACAAGGAATAGATGGGATATGGAGATTCCATGAAAAGAGAATATGGATACCTAAATTAGGAAATCTACGTAATTGTATATTAGAAGAAGCCCATAAATCTAAGTATACCATGCATCCAGGAAGTGATAAAATGTACCAGGATTTAAGGAAAAATTTCTGGTGGATAGGAATGAAAAAGGACATAGCAACCTATGTTTCTAAATGTTTAACTTGTTCACAAGTTAAAGCTGAACATCAGAAACCCTCAGGTTTGTTACAGCAATTAGAAATGCCAGTTTGGAAATGGGAATTAATAACAATGGATTTTGTTACTAAGTTACCCAAAACTAGGAAAGGAAATAATACAATCTGGGTGATTGTAGATAGACTAACTAAGTCAGCTCATTTTCTACCAATGAAGGAAACAATTAGTATGGAACAATTAGCTAAGTTGTATGTAAATAAAATTGTTTCTTTACATGGCATTCCTTTATCAATTGTTTCTGATAGAGATAGTAGATTTACCTCTCGTTTTTGGTCAAGTTTCCAAAAAGCAATGGGAACCAAGTTAAAGCTAAGTACGGCTTATCATCCACAAACAGATGGACAAAGTGAAAGAACAATCCAGACAATGGAAGATATGCTTAGAGCTTGTGTAATTGATTTTGGAGGTAATTGGGATGAACACTTACCTTTAATAGAATTTTCTTATAATAATAGTTATCACACAAGTATCAATGCTGCACCATTTGAAGCACTTTATGGAAGAAAGTGTCGAACCCCAGTCTGTTGGGCAGAAATTGGGGAACAACAATTATCTGGACCTGAGATAGTGCAAGAAACAACTGACAAAATTATTCAAGTCAAGGAACGACTGAAAGCTGCACGTGATCGACAAAAGAGTTATGCTGATAACCGATGCAAGCCGTTAGAATTTCAAGTAGGAGATAAAGTGTTGTTAAAAGTCTCTCCTTGGAAAGGAGTGGTAAGATTCATCAAACGAGGGAAGTTAAGTCCCAGGTATGTTGGACCTTTTAAGACTATTAAAAGAATAGGACCTGTAGCCTATCAGCTACAATTGCCAGAGGAAATGGCAGGAATACATGATGTGTTTCATGTATCTAATCTTAAAAAGTGTTTATCTGATGAATCACTGATAGTGCCTCTTAAGGATATAGAGGTAAATGAACAACTCAAGTTTGTAGAAAGACCTCTACAAATTGAAGATATGAAAGTCAAGAATCTCAAGCACAAAAGACTAGTTCTAGTCAAAGTGAAGTGGGATTCCAAAAGAGGACCTGAATACACTTGGGAGCTCGAGTCAGAAATGAAAAAGAAATATCCGCATTTATTTCAGTAGATCTCGAGGACGAGCTCTAAACAAGGTGGGGAGAATGTAACAACCCTTGGTAAAACCAAAACCCTCATAATATTCCGACTCTCTAAATATACTATAAAATGTCTCAATATGTTTTATATTATACCCCGTATGCTAAAACCAAGTCTAAATTATGTTATAATTTATGAAAATAAATAAAATTCTGAAAATATAAGCTGAGGCGGGCCGCGACAAACCTCACCTCAAACTAACGCGGGCCGTATTAGGACCAGGGTTTGACTTCGCTGACTTCTTTAGTCAAAGCGGGCCGCGTAAGGGTTAAGATAAGTTAAAGCGGGCCGCGAGTGACCTATACACGCGATCGCACCAGAGGGCGACACGTGTCGTAATCGTGTCAACCCTACTAAACGACTCAACTAAGCTACGCAGTTGACTGGAGTCAACGCGGGCCGCGTACGGTTACCCTATCTCTAACGCGGGCCGCGTCAGGACCTAATTACACAACTATAAATAGCAGACATCAGTTTTCGATTTCCGTCGCTCATTCCTTATTCTCAATCTCGAATTCTGAAAGCATAGACATAATATTTTGGGTATTATACCCCTAATTAGCGAAGTTCTGCTCCGTTGTAAGTATTATAACCCCGGTTTCATAATAGTTACGCTGCCCGATTGATTTAGGGTTCCGTAACAACTGTCGTGGTTCTGCCCGACGTAGTGGTTGGAATGCCGTCTCGGGGAGGGTATTATTAATAATTTCAAAGGGTTATGGTACTAACCAATGTACATTTGTATAAATTATAGATTATACCCAGGAAACCCTTACGAAAAGCCTAAGACAGCAATGTGAGTAATCTTCTTTTTGTTAACAGTTTTTACAAAACCTTAAATGCTTTATAATGCGATTAAGCAGTATGTGAGTCTTTGTAGTTCTTCCATTACTGCCGGTATTTGGGGTTTTGTATACAAAATTATTACTTGCGAGTAATAAGTCGGGACGACAGTACGTTACCATTGGACAACGAGTTAGCCAATGCGTAATATGACCCACAAGTCAAGGATTGACAGTACTGATTGAGTAACTGGGTAGAAATAAACAATGTGATCGCCCTCAATACTGTGTTAATTGATAAAATATTTCTTGATTAAACTGGGATTCACTCACCAGTATTTCCCGCTGACAAAATATTTTTAAAACATGTTTCAGGTAACACAATGTGAAAGCCAACTGGGATAAAGCCAGCTCGAGAGCACTGACGGCTTGGAAAATAAGTGGCTATAAAAGTTATCTAAGAAACAATGTTTTAAATTAAATAAAATAGGGTTTGTCCCTATAAATGTATTGTAATAAGAAACTTGGGTTTTGCCCATGTATTTATTAATATCAAGCATGGTGGTTTTACTCTGATAATAATTTCCTAACTACGGTCCTGATGTAAATTCCGCTGCGAGACTAAATAAAACTGATACCACCACACTCTGAGTTCACGTCCGCCCATTCCCGGGGAACAGGGATCGGGGGTTGTGACAGTGATCGATTGTAGATTTGGTACAGTTGATATGACTTTTGGGAATCGAAAAATGTGCTTGAATCTTTTTACTAACAATTCTAATGCTAACGGTGTTGATGAGTGTTTTATGGCAGATTTGTTTGACGGATGCAACCCGCATGAGTATGAAGAGGATGGTATAGATGTTTGTTTGTGTGATTTTTCTGAACAGGTACATGCTTATGCATTACGGGTTGAAGAGGAAAAACAGGATGCTATGGCTTTGAAAGAAGGTCGACCGCCATGGACTCATCAATTTGAAGGCTTATCGGCGGAAATAAACTCGGGTACTAAACCATCATTAGAAGAACCGCCGAAGTTGGAACTCAAAGACTTGCCAAGCCATTTGAAATATGCTTTTCTAGGGGATAATGACACTCTACCGGTCATTATTGCCTCTAATTTGGAGATGGCACAAGAGCAAGCCTTATTGGAAGTTTTGAGAGAGAATAAAGGAGCTATTGGATGAACAATTGCCGATCTCAAGGGAATTAGTCCGTCACACCCCCAAAATCCACCATGCGGAGTACCACCGCTTGGAGGCGTGACGTGACCAGGATCGAGCCACCAATCATATTGAACATCGTAATTAAGTAAATAAGACCAACCACAACACGATTGGTGACCAAAGCTAGTTAACCATGTTTAGTTTAAACAGCGGAAACATAAGAGTAAATCCAAAAGCATAAGTCCATAGTTTATAAGTTAAAGTTCAAAACGCAAGTTTAATAAGTTCATAAGGATTTAAATAGTAAGCACGGAACATAACAGTTCGCACACCACAACGACTCCTTCCTCGTGCAAGCTCCAAGCGTTTAGTGACATGTAAGGCATGTAACAACGAGTCAACAACAAAGTTGAGTGAGTTCACGTTTGGTTGTTTAGTTTTTAAGTTGTTTATGAAAAACGTGGTTTGACTTTCGTTGGCTTAATTGCCGTGGGGGTTACCCCGTAGTTGAAAGTATGTTTAACCAGTTCCTTTTTCATTACCCAAACCATGACCATAATCAGTGGGGGCTTTCCCCGTGTGAACTACTAGACCATACATATCGACAACTGACGAACAATAGTTGTGCCCTACATCAGTGTCTATCATCACTGACAGTTTGCCATAGTCCATTAGTACACGCCCGTCCGAACGGCACGGTGTGAGGTTTGTTATACCTAATAGCGCTATTAACTAATGACCCGCTCGCCATTGGCCTCGGTGATTAAGTCGATATAAATTGAGGGACTTCATGATAGAGTTTTGTCTAGCTAGTTTTAAGGTTGTTGTCCTGCACCAGGAGGACGAACGTACGTATTCTGCACCAGGAGAATTCGTAGGATTAATAATGGCATCCACTCTATGGAGGATGGCCGTACATATCCTACCCAAGGAGGATATGTAGATTTAGTTTTAATTCTTTAACCCATTCCCAAACCACCGGGAATCCCATGCCTTAGAAAGTGTGTGAACTCACCTCGGTTTGCTCGGTTAGATTCTCAAATATAGCTAACGGTCAAGGTCGGTCAATCACGTCCAAATATGATTACCAGTTAGTCATTTAGTGACTTTCAAATAGAGCACAAAGTTCCTACACGAATCTATCACATAACATGCATCACTTTAACGGTTTATGCCCATCCAAGTTTCCCATCCATTCCCCACTCAAAATCAAACATACGATAATGCACATAACACATATAACATGTTAGATCATTCACAGATAGCATACTCGACATTTAGACACGCAAGTCACAACTTATGTCATTTCAGCATTAATATTCAAAACCGGCTGTTTTCGGACATTTTAATAAAATAGTTAAATTATTCCAAAAATTCCCAAATTTTTACAGAATGTCTTAAACGTTCCAAATTTCACTGTGTAAAGATATCGGGGTCCATTTCATTACCAATATTTTATAAAAATTCATTTTCCGGACTGATCTCAGATTTATCTATTTCTAACCACAGTCCACGGAACAATTTATTAAAAATTCATCGTAAGTCCGATTTACAAAATTCCAGTGGGGTAATTACAAATACTTCAGTTGTCATCTTTAGTACAATTTTCATGATCTAACTCTACATAGAACTCACATTATGACAGAAAACAAAACGCGTATTTTCAGCAGAAAAATGCAGCTCTAGCTGCTGTTACGAAATGACGCTTTAAAAATAGTAACCGAAGTCCAAAAATTACGATTCCGGTGCCATTAGAACCGTATTTCATAATAACACATTTTAGACTCAAAATATCAGTTTTCCGTAGAGTTTATGACCTGTTTACAGCCAACTGAAGTTGGCTGTAAAACTTGGACAGATTCTGTTTTTCATTCTTTAACTTACTAACTTGTGTTCGATTGATTCCGTTAATATGTTTAGCGATTACAACAACATCAAACATCAATATTAACAAGTAACTCAGCAAGAAATCAGCAAGAATCATAACAACATCATTCTAACATCATTTCATCACTAGACTAGTTTATGTTCAAAACTTGTTTAAGGTTCTTTAGAGTTTCATGGATTTTCAACATCAAATATCTATTAACCACTTAAATAACATAAAGAATGAACGGATCTAAGTTCTTACCACTAGCTCAAGGCTAGGGAAGTTCGAGTGAAGAAATGAGGTGGTTAATAGCAACTAGAGAAGGTCCTTCCACTTCCGAGAACACCAAGCTTCGTTAGAGACCTTCTTACACCTTGATGTATACTTGAAATGAATGAATGGAAATTGAGAATGTGGTGGTGTGTGTGGGGTGGTTTGGCCGTAGCCTTTATGGAGAAGAAGAAGGGAAATTTTGGTGATTGAAATGAAAGAGATAATGGTTATTTATTTATCAAATTCTAGTGACCAAAGGTTATTATGTCTAGTGAAGTACAATACAAGATTTACAATACCCAAGAAGAAGATCATGGAGGATATGGAAGATTTAAACAAATCTTTGATGTGGGTCCCTTAGGGGACGGTTACAAGAGAGGGGGGGGGTAAAATGTAATTTGTTGGCAACTAATTTAATTAGTGGAAGGTTATGTGGTAAAAGTCTAGTGTTATGTGTTTCATGTAATATGTAGTGAGTTATAGTGCTCGGGAACCATAACTAGCTCAGAAAAGTGTAAACAATGTTATTGACAATATTTTTATGTTCCGGGTAAAGTCCGATTGTTCGGTTTGACACTGTTTCGTTAAACTGCTTAATTAATCCGTAAAGCGTCATATATATATATTTTTGTAACCTTTTTAATTTTCAACACTCAGGAAAGCATACAGGACTTTTTAGTAACTTTTCTGTACACTATTAGTATATTAACATGCACATGTAAGTATAACACAGATATTAGAAAGCAGTTAAGTACTTCCACACAGTCGTCAAGCACTTTAATTATCATTAATAGATTGTACGGAATACATGGGATTTTCCTGGGGTGTCACATCATCCCCCCGTTGATTTGGAATTTCGTGTTTAAATTCTGCAGTAGCTTCAGCCTCAGTAGTGGTTGCGTTTTTCTTAAACAGTTGGGGATACTTGAGTTTCATTTGGTCTTCTCGTTCCCAGGTATACTCTGGGCCACGACGAGCATCCCCAACAAACTCGGACCAGAGGTATCCTGGTACGCTTGAGGATCTTAACATCTCGATCCGTAATCTCTACTGGTTCCTCGACGAATCGCAGCTGGTCGTCGATTGTGAGTTCCTTGAGAGGAACTATGAGGGTCTCATCTGACAGACACTTCTTCATATTCGACACATGGAAAACATTGTGAACTCCGCTGAGTTCTTCAGGTAGATTCAACCTGTAGGCGACTTTGCCAATTTTCTCGGTGACTTCGAATGGTCCGACATAACGCGGATTGAGTTTGCCTCGTTTTCCAAAGCGGACTACACCTTTCCAAGGTGAGACTTTGAGTAGCACTTGATCCCCAACCTGGAGCTCGAGTGGTTTTCTTCCCTTATCAGCATAGCTTTTCTGACGGTCACGAGCTGCCGCCATTCGCTGTCGTATTTGAGCAATTCTCTCGGTGGTATCTACCACAAGTTCTGGGCCAGTGATTTGGCTGTCACCAACTTCTGCCCAACAGAGAGGTGATCGGCATTTGCGTCCATACAATGCCTCAAACGGAGCAGCCTGGATGCCGGTGTGGTAGCTGTTGTTATATGAGAACTCCACTAGCGGGAGGTGCTTTTCCCAGCCATTACCAAAATCGATTACACAGGCCCTAAGCATGTCTTCAAGGGTTTGGATGGTGCGTTCAGATTGCCCATCCGTCTGTGGGTGATAAGCGGTGCTCATATCTAAACGTGAGCCAAAAGACTTATGCATAGCTTGCCACAATTCCGAAGTAAAACGCGCGTCACGATCAGAAATGATGGAGGTTGGCACTCCGTGCCTTGAAACCACTTCCTTTAGATAAATTTATGCAAGAGTAGAAAACTTATCCGTTTCTTTGATGGCCAGAAAATGTGCAGACTTAGTCAGTCGATCTACGATCACCCAAATGGTATCGTTTCCGCGTTGAGATCTAGGCAGGCCAGTAACGAAATCCATGGAAATTTGCTCCCATTTCCATTTAGGTATCTCTGGTTGTTGAAGTAGGCCTGATGGTTTCTGATATTCAGTCTTGACTCTCGCACAAGTCAAGCACTTACTGACGTAGGTTGCTATGTGGGCTTTCATGCCAGGCCACCAATATGTAGTCTTAAGGTCGTGGTACATTTTATCCGAACCAGGATGTACCGAATAACGAGACTTGTGCGCTTCGTCCATCACAAGCTCGCGTAAGTTTCCATAAAGTGGAACCCAGATGCGCCCTGTTACATAGTAAGCGCCGTCTTCCTTTTGTTCTAGCCGCAGCCTCGATCCTCGTAGGGATTCAGCCCTGATGTTCTCTGCTTTCAATGCTTCAACCTGAGCATCACGAATCTGAGCGGGAAGGTTCGACTGGATGGTAAGTTGTAAAGCACGTACACGCTTAGGTAGGGTATCCTTTCGACTGAGGGCGTCGGCCACAACATTGGCCTTGCCCGAATGATATTTGATAGCGCATTCATAATCGTTCAAAAGTTCGACCCATCGGCGTTCTCGCATATTTAATTCCTTTTGCTTGAAGATATGCTCGAGACTCCTGTGATCGGGTGTAAATGGTGCACTTGGTACCGTACAGGTAATGTCTCCATATCTTAAGTGCGAAAACAACTGCTCCCAGCTCCAAGTCATGCGTAGTGTAGTTCCTTTCGTGAACTTTAAGTTGGCGCGATGCGTAGGCAATGACCTTGTCACGTTGCATCAATACGCAACCAAGTCCTTGGATGGAAGCGTTGCAATAAACCACAAAATCTTCTGTGCCTTCAGGCAATGAGAGGATAGGCGCGCTACAAAGTCTGTCTTTCAAGTGCTGAAACGCAGATTCCTGTGCATCACCCCAGCGATAGGTGACACCCTTCTGAGTCAGTGAAGTGAGGGGTTGCGCAATCTTGGAGAAATCCTTTATAAACCTTCTGTAATATCCCGCCAAACCCAAAAATTGGCGGATTTCTGTTGGTGTACGAGGTGCAGGCCAGCTCTTGATCGATTCAACCTTAGATGGATCCACATGAATTCCATACTTGTTTACCACATGGCCTAAAAAGTGGACTTCGCGAAGCCAGAAGTCACATTTCGAAAACTTGGCATACAACTGCTCTTTTCGAAGAAGTTCCAGCATAAGTCGTAGATGCTGCTCGTGTTCCTCCTGACTCTTAGAATAGATTAGGATATCGTCGATGAACACAATAACGAACTTATCCAGGTAAGGCTTGCACACTCGGTTCATGAGATCCATGAAGACCGCTGGTGCATTCGTCAGCCCGAATGGCATAACCAGAAACTCGTAATGGCCGTAACGAGTTCTGAATGTTGTTTTGGAGACGTCCTCCTCTCGGACTATCAGCTGATGGTATCCCGATCTCAAATCAATCTTAGGGTAATAGCTCGACCCTTGCAGCTGGTCGAATAAGTCGTCAATACGTGGAAGAGGATAACGATTCTTCACAGTCACCTTGTTAAGCTCGCGGTAGTCAATACACATTCTGAAAGTACCGTCTTTCTTCTTTAAGAATAACACTGGAGCTCCCCAAGGCGAAGAGCTAGGACGTATGAAACCCTTTTCCAAGAGTTCTTGTAGTTGCGTGGACAATTGTTCGAGTTCTGATGGAGCTAGACGATATGGTGCTCGAGCTATGGGCGCTGCTCCAGGAGCTAGCTCGATTTGAAATTCAACTTGACAATGAGGCGGAAGACTAGGTAATTCCTCAGGAAATAACTCGGGAAAATCACGCACAATAGGGATGTCTTCAATTCTCTTCTCTTCCGTTGATGTGTCAGTAACGAGTGCTAAAATGGCAGTGTGGCCCTTTCGCAAACACTTCTGGGCCTTAAGGAAAGAGATGATGCCTTCGACAACACCACTCTTGTCGCCATGAATCACGAGAGGTTCTTCACTAGAACGAGGAATGCGGACGATTTTCTCCTTGCAAACAATCTCCGCTTGATGATGAGATAGCCAATCCATCCCAATAACGACGTCGAAACTACCAAGTGTGATAGGAATAAGATCGATAGGGAAAGTCTGACCAGCTAAGACGAGGTTACAACCTTTAACTACGTGTGTGGCTTCAAGACTTTTACCGTTAGCTAGTTCTACCGTGTGTTTGGCGTTCAGAAGTGTTGGAGTGCGCTTAAGCATTTGGCTAACTTTTAAGGACACATAACTAGTATCGGCACCTGAATCGAACAAAACAGTAACAAAGAAGTCATCCAGAAGAAACTTACCCATCACAACGTTGGGATCGTTCCTTGCTTCTCCCTGACCAATCACGAACACCCGACCTTGGGCGCCATTGCCATTATTGTTACCTCCATTGTTGCCTCCATTGTTGTTTCCATTGTGGTTCCCGTTTCTTTGGTTATTGTTCTGGTTTTGGTTCAGCTGGGGGCAGTTCCTCTTAAAGTGGCCTTCAGCGCCACACTGAAAGCATCCTTTATTTCCCTGCTGATGCTGCTGCTGGTGGTTCTGTGGGGCTTGTTGTTGTTGTTGGCGATTCTGATTTGCTGGTCGGGCGCTCCTACAATCCTTTGCTTCATGACCAAACTTGTTACACCTCAGGCAACGACTTTTGTTGCACTGCCCGCTGTGATGTTTGTTGCACCGGTTGCACTTGGGGTGGTTCCCTCGGTATCCACCCTGTCCTTGGTTACCAGAAGATTGCTTACCAGGACTCTGGTAGTCATCAGTCTTTCGCTGCTGAGACTGAACTGAAGTAGACCCCTTTCCGGACTTCCCATCCCATTTTCTCTTGTTGTCGGTAGGGCATCACAAGTAGCTGTGGCACTAATACGTTTGGGTAGCCTGTTTTGCTCCACCGCCTGGTCGGTGAGACGATGAGCCAACTTGATATTTTGCTGAATGGTACCCAGGTTGGCTGAAGTTACGTGACTTTGAATCTCTGGTACAAGGCCCTTGAGGTACAGCTCAATAGGTTTGATGGGAGGGTCCACCATAGTTGGACACAGGATGGCCAGCTCATTTGACCTCTTAGTATACGCCTCAATCTCAGACCCTGTCATCTTCAGGTTGTAAAATTCCACCTCTAGCTTGTGGATGTCATCCCGACTACAGTACTCCTCCTTGATCAGCTCTTTGAAACCATTCCAGGGTGTGGCATTAGCAACCGCCAGCCCTAGTAGTTGAACCTGTGCCTTCCACCAGGTTAACGCAGCTCCTTCAAGTGTCCCGGTAGCATATTTCACCCTACGGTCTTCGGGGCATTCGCACATCTCGAAAACTGACTCAAGCTTTTCAAACCAGTGAAGAAGGCCCACTGCTCCTTCGGTGCCACTGAAAGTAGTAGGTCGGCAGTCCATGAACGTTTTGAATGTGCACACAAGAGGTTGAGCATGTTGACCTGTTGTGTGAGAATAATAGACAAGGTTAAGCACGAGGGTTGGTTTGTGAAGGTAGGATCTAAACGTCCTAAGGTGAGTTGGTATAGCAGGTTATACCTCCTGCTGGGTTAGCCGCGAGTGCCTCAGCGACTCGTTCGTTGATCAAATCCGTCAACTGGGCTTGAGTGAGGTTGATACGTCCCCCGCGTCCGCTCATGATCTTCATAATGAAGCAACGTAAGTGAGAAAGGTGTCGCGAAAGTGCATAAGTGTGGGACGATAGTAGAGCGTAAGCACACAAGGTTCAAATAGAAATTATCACATTATCTAACGCACCGTGAGAACTATCTAACCGACAATATAACATAAATCATACCACTTATGGTGTCGAGTCTTGCACGTGGAGTGAAGCGTCGTTGTGGATCGTTGAGCACTGTACAGGTTATAGTCTGGTTTTATCAAAAACTTTTCCATTTTAAAACCAAGTTCACTATAACCAATGGCTCTGATACCAATCAGTCACACCCCCAAAATCCACTATGTGGAGTACCACCGCTTGGAGGCGTGACGTGACCAGGATCGAGCCACCAATCATATTGAACATCGTAATTAAGTAAATAAGACCAACCACAACACGATTGGTGACCAAAGCTAGTTAACCATGTTTAGTTTAAACAGCGGAAGCATAAGAGTAAATCCAAAAGCATAAGTCCATAGTTTATAAGTTAAAGTTCAAAACGCAAGTTTAATAAGTTCATAAGGATTTAAATAGTAAGCACGGAACATAACAGTCCGCACACCACAACGACTCCTTCCTTGTGCAAGCTCCAAGCGTTTAGTGACCTGTAAGGCATGTAACAACGAGTCAACAACAAAGTTGAGTGAGTTCACGTTTGGTTGTTTAGTTTTTAAGTTGTTTCTGAAAAACGTGGTTTGACTTTCGTTGGCTTAATTGCCGTGGGGGTTACCCCGTAGTTGAAAGTATGTTTAACCAGTTCCTTTTTCATTACCCAAACCATGACCATAATCAGTGGGGGCTTTCCCCGTGTGAACTACTAGACCATACATATCGACAACTGACGAACAATAGTTGTGCCCTACATCAGTGTCTATCATCACTGACAGTTTGCCATAGTCCATTAGCACACGCCCGTCCGAACGGCACGGTGTGAGGTTTGTTAAACCTAATAGCGCTATTAACTAATAACCCGCTCGCCATTGGCCTCGGCGATTAAGTCGATATAAATTGAGGGACTTCATGATAGAGTTTTGTCTAGCTAGTTTTAAGGTTGTTGTCCTGCACCAGGAGGACGAACGTACGTATTCTGCACCAGGAGAATTCGTAGGATTAATAATGGCATCCACTCTATGGAGGATGGCCGTACATATCCTACCCAAGGAGGATATGTAGATTTAGTTTTAATTCTTTAACCCATTCCCAAACCACCGGGAATCCCATGCCTTAGAAAGTGTGTGAACTCACCTCGGTTTGCTCGGTTAGATTCTCAAATATAGCTAACGGTCAAGGTCGGTCAATCACATCCTAATATGATTACCAGTTAGTCATTTAGTGACTTTCAAATAGAGCACAAAGTTCCTACACGTATCTATCACATAACATGCATCACTTTAACGGTTTATGCCCATCTAAGTTTCCCATCCATTCCCCACTCAAAATCAAACATACGATAATGCACATAACACATATAACATGTTAGATCATTCACAGATAGCATACTCGACATTTAGACACGCAAGTCACAACTTATGTCATTTCAGCATTAATATTCAAAACCGGCTGTTTTCGGACATTTTAATAAAATAGTTAAATTATTCCAAAAATTCCCAAATTTTTACAGAATGTCTTAAACGTTCCAAAATTCATTGAGTAAAGATATCGGGGTCCAGTTCATTACCAATATTTTATAAAAATTCATTTTCCGGACTGATCTCAGATTTATCTATTTCTGAACACAGTCCACGGAACAATTTATTAAAAATTCATCGTAAGTCCGATTTACGAAATTCCATTGGGGTAATTACAAATACTTCAGTTGTCATCTTCAGTACAATTTTCATGATCTAACTCTACATAGAACTCACATTATGACAGAAAACAAAATGCGTATTTTCAGCAGAAAAATGCAGCTCTAGCTGCTGTTACGAAATGACGGTTTAAAAATAGTAAACGAAGTCCAAAAATTATGATTCCGGTGCCATTAGAACCGTATTTCATAATAACACGTTTTAGACTCAAAATATCAGTTTTCCGTAGAGTTTATGACCTGTTTACAGCCAACTGAAGTTGGCTGTAAAACTTGGACAGATTCTGTTTTTCATTCTTTAACTTACTAACTTGTGTTCGATTGATTCCGTTAATATGTTTAGCGATTACAACAACATCAAACATCAATATTAACAAGTAACTCAGCAAGA
This sequence comes from Helianthus tuberosus, assembly GCA_030545235.1. Classification (NCBI taxonomy): domain Eukaryota; kingdom Viridiplantae; phylum Streptophyta; class Magnoliopsida; order Asterales; family Asteraceae; genus Helianthus; species Helianthus tuberosus. The sequence continues at coordinate 53,366,218 of CM060364.1, forward strand.
AATCAGCAAGAATCATAACAACATCATTCTAACATCATTTCATCACTAGACTAGTTTATGTTCAAAACTTGTTTAAGGTTCTTTAGAGTTTCATGGATTTTCAACATCAAATATCTATTAACCACTTAAATAACATAAAGAATGAACGGATCTAAGTTATTACCACTAGCTCAAGGCTAGGGAAGTTTGAGTGAAGAAATGAGGTGGTTAATAGCAACTAGAGAAGGTCCTTCCACTTTCGAGAACACCAAGCTTCGTTAGAGACCTTCTTACACCTTGATGTATACTTGAAATGAATGAATGGAAATTGAGAATGTGGTGGTGTGTGTGGGGTGGTTTGGCCGTAGCCTTTATGGAGAAGAAGAAGGGAAATTTTGGTGATTGAAATGAAAGAGATAATGGTTATTTATTTGTCAAATTCTAGTGACCAAAGGTTATTATGTCTAGTGAAGTACAATACAAGATTTACAATACCCAAGAAGAAGATCATGGAGGATATGGAAGATTTAAACAAATCTTTGATGTGGGTCCCTTAGGGGACGGTTACAAGAGAGGGGGGGGGGTAAAATGTAATTTGGTGGCAACTAATTTAATTAGTGGAAGGTTATGTGGTAAAAGTCTAGTGTTATGTGTTTCATGTAATATGTAGTGATTTATAGTGCTCGGGAACCATAACTAGCTCAGAAAAGTGTAAACAATGTTATTGACAATATTTTTATGTTCCGGTTAAAGTCCGGTTGTTCACTGTTTCGTTAAACTGCTTAATTAATCCGTAAAGCGTCATATATATATATTTTTGTAACCTTTTTAATTTTCAACACTCAGGAAAGCATACAGGACTTTTTAGTAACTTTTCTGTACACTATTAGTATATTAACATGCACATGTAAGTATAACGCAGATATCAGAAAGCAGTTAAGTACTTCCACACAGTCGTCAAGCACTTTAATTATCATTAATAAATTGTACGGAATACATGGGATTTTGAGGGTTGTCACATAGTCCATCAATTGTCATGCACAAGATTATTACCACCGAAGATGCAAAACCGACACGAGAAGCTCAAAGGCGATTGAATCCGAACCTAAGGGAGGTAGTAAAGAACGAGGTAATTAAATGGTTGGATGCGGGAATTATCTATCCGATTTCGGATAGTGCTTGGGTAAGTCCTACCCAATTTGTGCCTAAGAAGGCCGGTATTCAAGTAGTCAAAGATGAGAATGGTGAACAAATTGCCACCCGACCGGTCACCGGGTGGCGTGTATGTATTGACTACCGAAAATTGAATACCGCCACTTCTAAGGACCATTTCCCGCTACCATTTATTGACCAAATCATTGAAAAACTGTCGGGTCAAAAGTACTACTGTTTTTTGGACGGGTATTCGGGTTACAATCAAATAGCAATACACCCGGATGACCAACACAAGACCACCTTCACTTGTCCATATGGCACCTTTGCCTTTCGGCGAATGCCATTTGGCTTGTGCAATGCACCGGCAACTTTCCAACGATGTATGATGAGTATCTTCTCGGACATGGTTGGAGAGTCGCTTGAAGTGTTTATGGATGACTTTTCAATTTTTGGCACGAGTTTTGAATCTTGTCTCAACGAATTACAAAAAGTTTTAAAAAGATGTGTTTAGAAAAATTTAGTGCTTAGTTGGGAGAAAAGTCATTTTATGGTGCGAGAGGGTATTGTGTTGGGTCATGTGATTTCGGAAAGGGGAATGGAGGTGGATAAGGCAAAAATACGGGTAATATCATCTTTGCCACCACCGAAAAATGTTAAGGGTGTAAGGTCATTTTTGGGACATGCGGGCTTCTATAGACGCTTCATTAAAGGTTTTAGTGTTATCACGAAACCTTTATGTAATTTGTTGTTAAAAGATGTGCCATTTGACTTTACTGACGAATGTTTGCAAGCATTTACTGTTTTGAAGGAACATTTGGTCAAAGCTCCTATTTTGCAACCACCGGATTGGTCAAAGCCGTTCGAGATTATGTGTGATGCAAGCGACACTACAATTGGTGCAGTTTTGGGTCAACGAGTTGACAAAAAGCCGGTGGTAATTTATTATGCAAGCAAGACTTTATCCGAAGCGCAACTGAATAACACCACAACCGAAAAGGAGTTATTAGCGGTGGTGTATGCTTTGGATAAGTTTCGTGCGTATATTTGGGGGAGCAAAGTGGTGGTATATTCGGATCATAGCGCGGTCCGGTATTTGATGGAGAAAAAGGACGCGAAGCCCCGTTTAATTCGATGGGTGTTATTGTTACAAGAGTTCGATTTAGAGATTCGAGACAAAAAGGGAAGTGAGAACGTAGTGGCGGATCACTTGTCTCGGATTCCGGTAGAAGGGATTGATGATGTTAGTGAAATAAATGAAAGGTTTCCCGACGAGCAACTCCTAGCCGTTTCCACCTTTGTTGCACCGTGGTATGCTCACTACGTAAATTACTTAGCCACGAGTGCCATCCCAAATCATTGGACCAAGAAGCGAAGACAACAATTTATGGTTCAAGTGAATCAATACATTTGGGATGAACCAGATCTTTTCAAGATCGGACCGGATCAAGTTATTCGAAGGTGTGTGCCCGAAACGGAAGTGTTGGAAATTTTGACCCATGCTCATTCATCCGCATGTGGAGGTCACTTTAGTGGGCATAAAACGGGTTACCGGGTTCTCTCATGTGGGTTTTATTGGCCCACAATTTTCAAGGATGCATGTGAGTTTGCTAGAAATTGTGTAAACTGCCAAAAGATGGGAAGCATATCGAAGAGGGATGAGATGCCATTGCAACCAATCTTGGTTGTGGAAATATTCGATGTTTGGGGCATTGACTTTATGGGTCCCTTCCCGAATTCAAATGGTTTTCTATATATTTTGGTGGCGGTGGATTATGTCTCTAAGTGGATTGAGGCTATTGCAACAAGAACAAATGACCACTCGGTTGTTTGTAAATTCGTTCAATCCAACATCTTTTCTCGTTTTGGCATTCCAAGACTTATCATAAGTGATGGTGGTTCACATTTCAAGAACTTCAATTTTGGGAAATTCTTGAAGAGGTATAGAGTGAATCACCGGATTGCCACACCTTACCATCCGCAAATGAGTGGACAAGTTGAAGTGCCCAACCGTCAAATAAAAGAAATTCTCATGAAGACGGTTAGAACGGATAGGAAGGATTGGTCGAGCAAGTTGGATGATGCGTTGTGGGCATACCGAACGGCCTACAAAACTCCAATCGGCACAACACCTTACCGGATGGTTTATGGAAAGGGTTGTCACTTGCCAATGGAGTTAGCACATCGGGCAATCAAGACGGTAAATGCGGACTACGATGAAGCGGGGAAGATGAGAAAGTTGCAATTGAGTGAGATCGAAGAAATTAGAGACGAGGCGTATGAGTGTGCATCGGCTTACAAAGACAAGCTCAAGAAGGTACACGATGCAAAGTTGAGGAAGAAAACCTTTGAAGTGGGTCAAAAGGTTTGGTTGTACAATTCAAGGCTCAAGATGTTTGCGGGCAAGATGTAATTTTTACATGTTTTTGAAAATTTTAAAAAACACAAAAAAATTGAAAAAACTGAAAAAAAATAAAAAAAGACATTGAAAATTGGAGTTTTTGGCGAAGCAAAAAGGCCCAGAGGCCACCGTAATTTACGGCCTGTACCGTAATTTACGGTGGAAAGTGAAAAACATGGGGCTTTACGGTGAAAACATCCTGAGTTACGGTGGGATTTTTGTGCCAGCGTCCACCGTAATTTACGGTGTCCACCGTAATTTACGGTGGACCTGGCGAGTGTAGGTGTCGTTCCGGGTGCAGCGGTTATATAAAAAAAATAATAATAATCAGTTTCGAGAATTAACCCCATCCATTCGTTTCTTTCACCTTTCTCCTCCATCCATTCTTATCTATCACTTTCACAAGACCCACCAAATCTAAGAAACTCCATAGCCTTCTTCAACCTTCAATCTTCCATATCTCTTTCAATTCTTAACCAAATCAAGTAAAATCTAGGTCTAACTTGACTAATTTTTTACATACTTGCTGATTTTGAGGAGAGATTTGCGAAAAAACAAAGCTTTCTGGTCCGAATCCCAAACCCTAGGTCTGACAATTTTAGGGGTTTTTGAAGTTTTTGTTTCACAAGTGTTCTAGCATCTTCAAATCAAGGTATGGAAGTATATTTGTTATATTTTGATGATGAATTGTGAAGATTAAGGTTGTTATTGGATATTTGTTCATACCCACTTGCTTGTTCATAGTTTTCATAATGAAACTTGTTATTTGATCATTGAAAGGGTTGTAGATGTAGGATTGATGGCAAAGTAGTGAACTTTTGGGAACCTCTATGTTGTAGAGGCATCATGCCCAATTTTTGAGAAAATAATTTATAAAAGTTTTGGTTCACTAGCATCTACAACCATAGTAACAAGCAAGTGTGGGGATATTTTGGAGAGAAGGGTCTAATTTTTGTGTTTGGTTGTGTTGTTTGCTTTGCTATGTGTGTAGGAAAATGGTACGAACGAAGGAAAGAGCGGGATCTAGTTCGTCTTCTTCGTCTAAAGGCAAGGGCAAGCAGCCGGAAGAACAACCGAGGAAAAGACAATACTTGGGTCGAGTTAGCGAGAGTGAAAGAGAGGACGAAGAGATGTTCGAGTTGGACCCGGCTGAAAAGCCAAAATGGGAATCGGGTCCTCTAGATGATCAGCTGGAGCATTGGCAACTGACACTGTTTCACGACAGTATGAACCGATTGAAAAACAGGGCTGCCGCGTTTCTTTGTGAGCGGGAGGTGAGAGAGGTTGAATTTGGGCCATTAAATGTGTTTGCACAATTCCGCGCCTTGGGTTGGGAGGCGGCTCTCAGTTGTTATGATAAGGATAACAAAAACCTGTTCATGACTGAGATTCAAGAATGGATGGCGACCCTCAAGTGCAACACATACGATTGGCCGTCACAAATGAAGTTAACGGATGAGGTGAATGGGATTAAGGTAGAGATGTCATTTGACACACTAAAGAAATTGGGGAAATATGACAATCTACCGGCTCGTGATTACATGATTCCTAGTCTTGATGACCTTTTGCTTAAACCGGAGAAGCATCCTTGTTGGAATGATATGTTAGCGGCGTTGTTTTTGCCCGGTATTTATAGTGGAGTTTTGTACTGCAGGAAGTTGAGAATAGAAGCAAAGTTGTTGCTAGCGATTTGCATCTTAAATGTCATTCCGCGAAAAGGGGATAAAGAGCAAGTGAGGTACCCGGAAGTACCTGTCCTCTATTCGTTACTCAATGGGTCTCCGCGTTTTCCAATCCGATATTTGATCATGAACCACCTCTGGATTTGCCGAAACAAGTTGGGGAGAGATATTATCCCGTATTGCCGAATTATCACGGGATTGATGAAGCAGCAAAAGGCAATCACGTCAGAGGATAAAGGGGCACCAAAAAGGCATCAGCCTTTTACTTTACAAAAGTTGGGAATTGGTTGGACTTACACGCAATCGGAACGGTATCATAAGCTCAAGTCAGAAGGTCAAAGACGGCGAGCATTGAAAGTGGGTGCAAGGGATCTTCTACCGGGTGAAGCGGACGAGCCGGAGAGTGAGGCGGAAGCTCCAAGTGGTGATGATGATTATGCGAACGAGCCGCATGGCGGTGAGAATGTGAATGTGGGCCAAGGGGGCCTAGGTAGGGGTTATGGTGGTGCCTTTTACGATTACACGGAGCGTTCTTATGAGCCGAATTGGGCTTATGATGGCACGATGCAAGAGGTTATCGAGAATCAACGTCCCCCGGTGGAAGTTTTTGAGTCATGGTCGGGTTCGGAACGCACTTTATTTGATCAACAAACAATGATGAGTGCTAGCATGGAGCGATCTTTGAAGCATAATTTTGATCGTCAAGAGGCGTGGAATCGCACTCATGCGTATTCCCATGAGTTAGAAATGAATAGTCGATACAATGATGACCAAGCTCGAAGAATGCATGTAGATTGGCACGCCGGGCGGCCGGTGGTTGTGGATCCACAACATGTGGATTATGCGTCTCTACCACCTTACGATGGTAGTGTATCGTATCCGACCCCGCCGCTCCATCATTCACAGTGGATCGACCCGCGCCAACAAGAGGGAGCTTCGCAACAAGGTGGAGGTAGTAGCGGCGCATTCGATTTTGGAGAATGGAATGACATGATGTCTTCCATTTTTGGACCTCCGCAGCCACGCTATTACTAGTCAGGTTGTGTCCCTTCTTGTACATTTTGTGAATATGTGTTTAGTTTGATATGTTGATGGTTGGGTGGTGTTAGTTTGTGATGTTATGTGTTGGGTTGCAAGTTGGCGGTGTGATGTTTTAAAAGAAAAAAAAATAAAAGAAAACAAATACCAAAAAGAAATTTGTGGTTTGAGTGTTGAGCTTTTAGTTGGTGTTGAAGAGTTAGCGATCAAATCCTCTTAAAACCATACATTGGGGTCAATGTATCCCAAGTGTGGGGATGGGGGGGGGGGATTTTTAAAGTTTTTGAAAAAAATTTAAATCAAGCAAAACAATGTGAGAGTTGGAACACCTTTGATTAACCCCAAATGATGCACCGGCAACCCTTAATACCCTTTATTCTTGGTGAGAGTTGAAGCCACACGTGTAAATAAATAATACTTGTCTTTGATGAGAGTGGCTATGGGTGGGGGTGCATTAGAACTTGTGCCTTAATACGGTTTGAGTCCTTAGTTGGATATGAATGCGAAAAGGATAAGGGCGATTAGGTAGCCTCGTCATTAGTGTGTGCGAGTGTGGGATTTGGGGGGTTGGACCTCATAAATTATATATATGAGCATGGTTGCGAGAGGGGCGGGGGTTTGGACATTTAGTTGCCCAATTTTGTGCCTAAAAGCCTATCATTTGTTACCCCTTAGCTAGTTCCTAAAATTTACCCGACTTGACCCGGTCTTATAGTGTTAGTAGTAGTTTTAGTAGTATGTATATATATTTGATGTTATATTGTATGTTGTTTTATTTGAAAAAAAAATCAGAAAAAGAAAGAAAAAAAATCAGAAAAAGCAATGAAAAATGAAAAAGAAATGATGTTTAGTTGTTTTGTATATATTAGTTAAGTTGGTAGTTGTTTGTTTGCTTTATTGTGTAATAAAAAAGACCGGGTTAAGTTTTCGCTACTTCATATATATTCCATTTCCTACCCGAACACCTAGCCACGTTACAACCTTAAAAGTCCCTTTGATTTGCATTCATGTTTGGCACTTGTTAGGAGAAGGATCGATTTAGGTACAAGCCTATAGTTGTACAACCGCCCGTTAGCCTTTGTGTGTCTAGCTCATAGTTGCTAGTGCTTACTTGTTGCCGAGAGGAGAGACATAGCGAGGGGTGCGTTATTTCAGGTGTTATAAAGGGGTTAGTAAAAGGACTACTTGTTTATGCTTGGTTTACATTGATCACTTGTTTTGAAAATGATTTGATGAGTTGCTTGGGACAAGCAACGGTTAAGTGTGGGGATGTGACGGGTGGTCCATTGGACAACCCTTAATGATGTTAAAACATGAGTTTATCCCTCATTTGATCGTGTAATTATCTTGAATTAGATAACTACGAATGCTTATGTTTCAGGTACAGTTCGGGAGCTTAAAGTGGATAAAACGCAGCTTCGGACGGTTTGGAGAGGAACGGGTCGTGCATGGAAGGAACAAAGAAACAAAACCCAACATTCAGGGCTCCACCGTAAATTACGGTGGCCACCGTAATTTACGGTGGCCCTGAAATATGCCCAATTCTCCACCGTAACACAGGAGCTATGCACCGTAACACTTTGAAGTCCACCGTAATTTACGGTGGATACCGTAAATTACGGTGGAGATGACAGAAAAATGTGTAACTGACCTATTAAACAGTTTTTGTGGGTGTCTTTTCACATATCTCATCATTGGACGTTTTCTTAGCATCTTGGGGGCGATTTCGGCTGGTTCTACCTTGTTCTAAACAATTCTAAACATTTGGTTCTTGTTTTTGATTTGTATGAACTTGAATTTGGATGTTATGATGATCAACCGAACAATGTCCGGCTAAACTTGTGGTGATCATCTTAGGTGAAGGTTTCTCTAAACTCTTGTGTGTTTGTTACTTTATTTCTAGAATGATAACTTGTGTTTGCTTGATTATCATGGTGTATGCATAATTGTTTGTAGCTTGTTAATTGGTATTGCAATTCTAGTCTAAATCGTACGTTCTTGGTGTCGTTGACAATCGAGATATCACGGGAAGGGTTAGGGTTGGATATTGATTGATTGGTCATCGGGAAACAACCTCGCATTCATATAATCCGAGTACTTTGTTCCCTTTTATCACAACAATTGTTTATACACGAGTTATGTCTATGTAACTCTTTCTAGTTGGAATTTCACACAAGTGTTAAAAGAAACTGAATCCTAAGATGGTCATTGTTCTCGTAATCTGAAGTAAAAATCCAATCTTGATTAGTAGTAATTAATAATTTAATTTTCTAAAACAAACCATCCAAATCATTGATCTTTAATTTCTGCAAATTAGGTTAATTGCAGTTAAATTGCAAAGCTATAAAATCAACACATTTCCACATACTCCGTGAGTTCGATACCCACTTACCACTATCTATTAGTTGTTAATTGGATTAAATTTGCGTGTACTACGACAGCACGTCTCTATCGAGGTGAGGCCTTTGAAAAGAAACGATGGCGCAATTCAACGACGACGCTAGATTCCTGTCAGCAGGAGAACTAACAATCAGGAAACTGCAACTTGTCACACGATCCTGCAATGACACGAGTCATGCTAAGGAGAAGACGAATGTCTCCGCATTCCCCCTACCTAATTAACGACGAGTACGCTATGTTCGATATTCCATGGTAATGTCACCTAACAACTGGTCGCCACATGTAACCCCAGGTAAATCCTCAAATTTATTTTATTGAAATTTCGACTTTCACATCTACTGAGTAGATTTTCGTATCTCTACTCCTCTTAATGGTCATTGTATCATGATCGTTTCCATCATTTTAGCGAATACTCATTTGCTTCATTTCTTGAAAATTCATATGTTACGCATGCATCGTTTGTTAAGCGTGTGATTTCGTTTCAAATAAGCGCTTTATCAAAGTTCAAATATTATTTTGCTAAATCTAATTATTGATTTGTGATTCGAATGACCCACATTATTGTAATTGTTGGCTCCTTTGTTATCCAGTCAACACAATTTTCTTGAAATTTCTTTCCTTTTCAAGATTACATACATGGTTTTTCGTTGTGACCATGCCGAAAGTTTTCTTGTTGATACATGTATTTATTGTCGGCTTGCGCCGAAATCAAATTCAATTATTTGTACCTGTTCATTACACATATTCAATTCAAGACACCATATGATGTATTGGAAACATCATATTCAGATTCGTTTTAACAAGTGTTTCATTTGTTCCGAGTCGTAGTAGACTTGTTTGGTCTACGACTCCATTAAGTCGTTTGTTGATTTCGACACCTTGTGATGGTGTTTTCACTAATTTGAAGCTTGCGCTAAACTCGTTTACGCATCTCATGCACGGATTTAAATATTTATTTATTGATTTGCTTTAAATCCGCTTTGATTTATCATATTACAACAGTCTTAATACAATAGTGTGTTAAGACAATGGTACACAAATTCATTTTTATATTCCGGTGTACCTACTAACGGTTCTTTCACTATCGATCGAATGTTTTGCGATATTCATCACTTCTTCATCTTCGATCGAAAACATTATTTCTTTGATGTTCCATTTTCAACTGAAAATCCTATGATGTCATTTGAAACAAACTTTCAGGTTCACTTTGTTACACTTTCATTTGATTTCAAACACGGTGAATTTGTTTAATCACCGCTATTATTGAATTATTTAAGTCACTACGACACCTTGTGGTGTCAGTACAAACTTGTAGCTTGGGCTAATCATGATTGAGCGTTTCATGCAAAACACATGTGATACTTGTTCGATCACCGCTATATTGAAATCGTTTCATTCTCTACGACACCTTGTGGCGTCGGTATAACTTGCAGCTTGTGCTGATCACGACCGAGCGTTTCATACAAACTATTACATTAGAGATTGTTGATTCTAAGTTCATCCAGTGGATGTTATTGCTTCTAGAACTCATTTACATGTTGTAAACGTTCATATGGAATTCGATTGGTCGAAGTTCCTGTTCATTTTTGGACCCCTGTTAACTTAGTCACACTAGTGACTGTATCTATACGTCTTGTTTCCTTTGACATCAACTTTTGAAACACATTTCTTTTAAACCGTTGGGTTCCTATTGTGGAGGAATGTCCTTGAATTCACATGATTTGAATAAGTCTTGATCCGATTTCGTGGTCATCCACTTTGATGTTATTCGTATTTACCTACACATAACGTAACTCTAAGGAGTTAACGTAGTCTAAATTTCGAGGACGAAATTTCATTAACAGGGGGAGAATGTGACAACCGGTGATTTACGACACCTAATTACATGATTAACAGATGATTAACGCGATAATAAATAGTGTTTACAGCGCAAATTAACTTAATTAGGCCTTTGGAGTGCCTAGGAACGTTTATTTGACTTTACAGAACGCGTATGAAGATTCGCGTGGAATCTGCGGAACATCAAACAACAACGAACTGATACCGTACAAAATACTGACTGACGAGGTATGGTACTGGACCCGACCCGAGCGGTCGGACTTTCCTGCTATTTATCACTTTTATGTTAAATATTATTATTATTACGTACTAACCTGCGAAGCCCAACGCATTGTAGTTTACATACTACACTAGGCTGTGGGCTTGTAGAGACAACCCCTAACTGGGCCTGGCCCATTGAGGTTAGGGTTTCCCATATCTCCTATATAAGGAGGTCTCCACTTCCTTATTAGGGCATGCAATACGGGGCAAACACTTTTGTAGCTGGAAATAGGGGATTCTTCCCCTACCGGCCGTCTCTACATCCCCGTTTTTCTCTTTTCTTCTTATTTGCAGGTCTAGGATTCGGTCGAAGAAGACAAGGTGTGGCCATATCCGTGTTCATCATCGTAGAAGTACCGACCCGCTCGGGTTCACTCTTTTACATTGGCGCCATCCGTGGGACCGACACGAACCACATCTTGTTATTCTTCCTTATCCAAATTTCTAGGAGATACAAAGCTCAGCTGCAAGCGGGTACTGATTGGTTGCTGTGTAGGGTAAATATTTACTTTCCTTCTGTGATACAAGTTTGTCAAAAGGGGGCATGACAAAGACATGTGAAACAAATTTAGTGACAAGGGTTTTTACAATGCAAAACAAATTGCAAGATTCTCTCACGCCACTGAAACCCTAAATGCTTATCTAATTAATTATATAGTTAACTATATAGAGCTCATGGGCTGATTAGCAACTGAGAAGAAAGGAAACTTGTTTTAGCCTTATAATTTTAAATTGCTAATAGTTGTCATGCATCCTTTGTCAAAAGGTTTACAATCGTAAACAACCTGCTAGGCATGTGCTTGCTTCTTTTAAACATACAGGTCATATACTTCGTGTTTTCCGGATAAAATAGATAGACCATTTTCATAACCGTAAGAGGCCACGACTCACAGGTGCATGGTTAAGGAAGCCTCGTGCTCGTCAGACATACACTGCCGCCGCGGATAAATTCGGCCGCACGAATATACCAGTCGTCGGACACACTCCGCCGCGCGAGTACTCCGCCTACCAAACATACTTCGTCGTCGCGGGTACACTCCGTCGCGCGAGTATACCAGCTGCCGGACACGTCCGCAGCGTGGGTACACCGCTTGCCGACACACTCCGCCGCCGCGCGAGTAATCTCCGCTTGCCGACACACTGCACCGCCGCGCGAGCAGTCTCCACCTGCCGGGCACACTCCGCCGCCGCACGAATACACCCCGTTTGTCGGACACACCCGCCGCGCGGGTATACCGCTTGCCGACACACTCCGCCGCCGCCCGAGTACACGCCGCTTGCCGGACACACTCCGTCGTGCGCGCGAATACACATCGCTTGCTGGACATTCTCTAGACACAACCCGTGGCCGCGCGGGTGCACCTCCGCTTGTCGGGCACACTTCGTCGCCGTGCAAGTATGCTCCGCCGCCGCCCGGGTACACGCCGCTTACCGGACACTCTCTGCCGCCATACGAGTACACCTCGCCTGTCAGACACGCTCGTCCGTGGGACCGACAACGATCACATCTCGCTTTTTTCACTTCAATCTATAGATCTGGGTTTTTTTTAGATCTACATACGATTCGTTGGATCAAGAATGATCAGTTCTATGCCTTCTGAAGGTTTGATTCGTGTAGGTGGGGTGTGGGGTACAACGAATTCTTCATTCACTTGAAAAGTTACATACAGGTTTTAAAGCACTGAATTATACCATATGTGAAGCCATAATTTGATCAAACATTAACTCTTATTATTAATTTATGAACTTCAAGAATATCATCTCAAATGGGCTTTGAACCAACTCACATTAACTACTGCTGTGGAGTTGATTAATTAGAGCCAACATGCCTTAGTATGGGTGTCCAAAACTAGCCGGCATATATGCTTACCTTGTGCCATAACCTGCCTAATAAACCACCAACTTTCGTCAAAGTTCAAGCTTGGACAATACTTACACTCATAATTATTTGTAGTCACGGTTCATGGGTAAACCTAGAAACGTGAGTTTTCTTTGTAAAACTTCTAAAACTGCTTAACATTATTCCCAATGATCTAGTTTATCTTATTTAAACGGTGAATGGGCATTACGCTTCCGCGGGAACCAGCGTATGCCGGATTTGCTCAAGTCGCGTACGTAAATTTCCCGAACATGACCTTTCTTTCTGACATCTCGGGCGGGCAACCTTCTTCGTCGCGCCGTCCCCGGCAGACAATAGCTTTATCTTGGTTACACCACCTCTGGCGGCAGATAAAGTCATTCCGCCCATCTCCGGCGGATTACCATGATATTCCCGCTATCTATTACCCCACTCCTCCAACTCCGGCGGGTTACAATCACGTCCGCCCATGGCCTATCTCCGGCGGACTACCATACCATACCATTCCTCCATCTATCGCGGACCCGTCACAAAGTTTTCCCTCCTTGGCGCAACCAGGTTCACGCCGCAGGGATCCGTGCGGCGTTGTTCATTCCACCGACGTTCAATAAAGATAGTCCACACACAGGAGACGTTTGTTAGATGACCGCCATGCCGCACCATCTCATTGCAAGGTAGCACCCTTCTTGATAAACGGTGATTGCCATCAAATCGCCTCTTTACGCGCTACCGGCGTTCGGACCCTCACGCCACCTAGTTTGCATCATCGACCCTTTACGCCATATGTATTCGCCCGCCGGCACTCAGGCCACCAGCCCTCGCGCAGAAGTTATAAATGGACTTGACGTCTTCACCGGAAAGGACTTTGATCGCCTAGTTTCAAGTCAGATCGGATAAGTCTTTTAACTTCTATCCATACATATACTTTGAAAAGGCATGGAATCTATCATGCTACTTAAAATTTTTATCCATAGTTTTGTTGATAATCATTACACGTCGGTACAATTTCACCGAGTGATATGAACCTGTACCTAGAGCATATGGCCCTGGCGGATGTCCTCTTCGTTAGCTCGGTGACCACGGGGGACGGTTTTTCCTTGTCACTCTTACTTAATTCGACGCTCTTCCTTGTAAGATAACAACACATATCTAGTGGAAGACAAACATGACAAATCACAAATATAGATATGCCCTTTTGTTTATTACAGTCATTTGTGATAGGCACATCCATGACTTATATCTAGCCTAACTTTATCAAGTTAATCAGATATAGAGCACTGTGAATAAAACCGTCTAAAGAAGTGGTTTAATGAATAAACGGAATCTACAAGAATTCCTTAGTTTTATTCAACCTCCAAAACGCTGTATGATCTGTTGATCCAGGAGTTCATATTTATCTATGGGCATAATTAAACAACAAAGCTCAAGACAAATTGTGTTTGGTCATGCAGAATCGCACGTATGACACGAAGGCTATATTTTTTATTATGCGATATATTTAGATATGCATTTGTATGATGGTTTGCTAGCACTTTTTGCTAAAGTTCAATGCTACTAAAATTATTTAGCAGCACTGAACTGGGGGACTAGCAGGGTATAGCACCACTACGCCTTAAAAGTGATCATCTTCTCTTTGGCTACCCATTAAAATGACATCCACTGCACATTATCCCGCATCGGTTCTTATATAATGTGGGTGTTTTCAATACGCCAGACGATATTTATACTTCTCACATCATTTGGCCTACAACTATACCACTCGACACAACATATGCAATTTGGTAGTCAAGACAAATGCACGACAAAACCAAGATACTTGATTATCTGAATAAGTATTCCACACGCTATGCGACAGGAAAAATACTTATTCAGATGTGTATTCTCCACGCCAATATGTGGCATGGATAACAGAAAACCCTCACGCCATAGTCGGCGAGGTAATTTAAACAGACATGCCACCTACTATAAGCGGTTCCCACGCCAATGCGCGTCTGGGAAAAGCACATAGCACCTTACATAAAGTGCTCATTCACGCCTAGCGCGTATAAAGCATTTTATTATATCAATAAGTGCTCATTCACGCCTAGCGCGTATAAAGCGTTTTATTATATCAATAAGTGCTCATTCACGCCTAGCGCGTATAAAGCATTTTATTATATCAATAAGTGCTCATTCACGCCTTGCGTGTATAAAGCATTTTATTATATCAATAAGTGTTCACTAACGCCAAGCGCGTAGAAAGCACTTTGTTACTTAAGTGTTCATTAACGCCATGCGCATTATAAAGCACTTTCTTATATCAACAAGTGTTCATATAAACATTTGTAAACACAACATACCATCGCATTTAAACCGCATATCACGGTAAAAAACAACTCTGACACGAAATATTTTTCATAATAACAAAGTCAGATGATCAAATTATACAGCGCTAAGAGTGGGCATCTTGGTAATAGATGTATTCAACCACTACAATTCCAGTGGGTATCTTGGTAATAGATGCACAACCACTGATGAAAAACCAAGTACTTGTCCCACAATTATAAAAACATTGTGGGGAACATAAATAACGCTCTAAGCACCCTTCCGAGGTCACTGAGCATAGCAAGCACTTCTGCAGGGGTGCATTGTATAACATTCTTCCCGACTGCAACGATGATTGCTATAGTCGGATCATCAATAACGACAGCTGGTACAACCGGCAGCAGTTCTACATTTGCCTAAGGTGGCATAGCATCTGCATGTGCATCTATGACCACCAATGGCTGCACATTACGAAAACGGAGATCCCGTGAAACGCCCAAAATTTACTCATTCGACCACAACATAAAATTCTTACAGTTTTACAAAAATTTGACATGACTCGTTCGTATTAAGAACATTTCTCCCTGCTTTTAACAATACCATTTTAATTAATACTACTACACTTTCCAACCTAACAAAAGTTACGACCATATAAGGTTCGCCATGAACATTTTGTACAAACTACACAAAAGTTTAGGATCCAAACTTCTTACTAGCAACCTAGACACTTACTAATTAACATTTACAACATAAAATGGTAAGTTGACCCATCAAAATAAACAACTTGGACCGGAAGCGCATAAGGTCGACGTTGCGTGTGTGTTCGGTCCGAGTGTGCCGCAATTAATCATGAGATTTACCTATCATTCATAACAACAAAACACTTGTTAGTTCATAATACATAACATTTGAAATCCTATACTTCCGTATCATCATTCAACCTGTTTACATAACATGTTACTTTACTAATCGCTACATGCCATACCTTTCAATATACTTACATTATTTGACCCGTTATGAACAAGTCAAATTCTCAAACATTCCAACAATCATTTTACCTATCATTCCAACCCATTAGACGAGTCATTTCAAATTTACTACAACATCATCTTTTGGACATTTCTCCATATAAACTCTTTGCATCTAATCAATCATGAATCACAAGGAAACTTACACTAAGTTCATAGTACTAAATGTTATCATTCATAAATCTACAAGTAGAGTACATAAAGTTCATACGAACTTACCGCGATCTTGAGATGCTTATGCCTTCGAGTGACTTGCGCCTTCTTCCTTCTTCGTGCTTATATATCATAATCTCATACTTTAGCTTTCATAAACCATGCTTTCACAATCCTTATAATACGTTATGGCGTCTACTTTCACATACATCATTATCATAAAGAAGTTGCATCAATCTTAACAAGCATTCATGTAAAAACCATAACTAAACTCACTTAGGCATTTCGCCGAACACATTGTGTGCGTATCACTAGTTTAGCACAATGTATCAAGGACCTAGCTTTCCGCGTTTACGAAAACGAATTATCCCTTTCCATGGGGAGACTTTTAGTAACACATGATCTCCCACTTGAAACTCAATTGGTCGCCTTCGTCGATCCGCATAAGACTTTTGTCTATCTTGCGCCGCCTTAATTCTTGATCTAACCATATCAATCTTTTCATTCGTTTCGGCTACTACATCCTTTGACGCGAGTTCGCGCTGACCCACTTCCCCCCAGCAAACCGGGGTTCTACATTTCCTTCCATAGAGCATTTCGTAAGGGGCCAATTTTATGTTGTTATGATAACTATTATTATATGAAAACTCTACCAAGGGTAGATGATCATCCCAGCTTCCCCCAAAATCCATGACACACGCCCTTAACATATCAACTAATGTTTGTATAGTTCGTTCCGATTGACCATCGGTTTGAGGATGGTAAGCGGTGCTAATATGTAACTGGGTCCCCAATTCTTCATGAAATTTTCTCCAATAACGAGATGTGAACCGGGTATCCCGGTCGGACACTATAGACACCGGAACCCCATGTCGAGATATAATCTCATTCGTATAAACTTCCGCCATCCTTTCTGAATTATAAGTTTCTCCAATGGGTAAGAAATCTGCACTTTTGGTTAGTCGGTCAACGACTACCCAAATAGCATCGTGCCCTTTTCTTGTCTTTGGAAGTTTAGTCACCAGGTCCATTGTTACATGTTCCCACTTCCACACCGGTATCTCCAGCGGTTTCAACTTTCCATACGGCCTTTGATGCTCGGCTTTTACTTGAGAACATGTCAAACACTTAGCAACATACTTGACAATGTCTCTTTTCATTCCCGGCCACCAATAATTCATTCTCAAGTCTCGATACATCTTTGTAGCTCCCGGATGAACGGAGTACCGAGACTTGTGAGCTTCATTCAATAGTAATTCTTTCACATCACATTCCCGAGGTATCCAGATTCGGTCATACCTCATTTTCATACCATTTGCATTCTCTTCCAATTCATGAATAAATCCTTTCGTCCTCTCTTTCTTTGGGTCGCCAGCATTTAAAGATTTTGTTTGAGCTTCTCGAATTTCACCAAGGAGTTTAGGTGTGACTACCATCTTCATAGACTTTACCCGAATCGGGGGCAGGTACTCCTTTCGACTTAGAGCATCCGCCACTACATTAGCCTTCCCAGGATGGTAATGAATGTCACAATCATAATCCTTAATGAGTTCCAACCATCTTCGTTGCCTCATATTAAGATCTTTCTGTTCGAAAAAATATTTGAGGCTTTTATGATCCGAGTAAATAGTACATTTCACCCCATATAGGTAGTGCCTCCATATCTTCAAGGCAAACACGACCGCCGCCAATTCTAGATCATGAGTTGGGTAATTGTTTTCATGCTGCTTGAGTTGTCTTGAAGCATAAGCAACGACTTTACCCTTTTGCATTAACACGCAACCTAAACCTTGGTGAGAGGCGCCAGTATACACCACCAAATCATCCGTTCCATCCGGTAATGTCAACACTGGGGACTTTGAGAGCTTTTCCTTTAAAGTCTGAAACGCTTTTTCTTGTTCTTCGCCCCATATAAACTTCTCACTCTTCTTTGTTAACTTCGTCATAGGCGAGGTTATCTTGGAGAAATCTTGGATAAATCTCCTGTAGTACCCAGCCAAGCCTAGAAAACTTTTTATTTCGCTTGGATTCTTTGGGGGTACCCAATTCATTACCGCATCTACTTTGGACGGCTCCACATGGACACCATCCGCATCGATTATATGGCCCAAAAACTGTACCTCTCTAAGCCAAAAGGCACACTTTGAGAACTTTGCATATAACTTTTCTTTGCGAAGCGTTTCCAATACGTCACGTAGATGGGAAGCATGCTCCGCTTCACTTCGGGAGTATATTAGTATATCGTCAATAAAAACGATTACATACTTATCAAGCATAGGTCGGCACACCCGATTCATTAAATCCACAAACGCAGCTGGTGCGTTCGTTAACCCAAAGGACATTACTAAAAACTCGTAATGTCCGTACCGCATTCGAAACACAGTCTTTGGCACATCTTCTTCTCGTACACGCAGTTGGTGGTAACCCGACCGCAGATCGATTTTCGAAAACCAACTTGGCCCTTGAAGCTGGTCAAACAGGTCATCAATTCTGGGCAACGGGTAATGATTCTTCACCGTTAACTTGTTCAACTCCCGATAGTCGATGCACATTCGCATCGAACCATCTTTCTTCTTCACGAATAATACGGGCGCTCCCCACGGTGAAACACTTGGTTTAATACTCTTGAAGTTGTGTCATCAATTCTTTCATTTCGGTTGGGGCCAACCGATAAGGAGCTTTAGCTACCGGTTTTGCATCCGGGTTAAGCTCTATCTTGAATTCCACTTCTCGTTCGGGCGGAAGCCCCGGTAAATCTTCCGGAAATACATCCGGATATTCGTTCACTACATTCACATCTTCGAGCTTTGGAACACCTCGATTGATTTCAATAACGTAAGATAGATACGCCTTACCTCCATTCTTCACATGTTTGACAGCTTTGATTATAGAACACAATTTCGACTTGATGACCCTATCTCCTTGAACAGTTACCCGTTTCCCCCCCGATGTTACTACATGAATGACTTTCTTTTCACATTGAATTTCAGCGTGGTTTTGGGCAAGCCAATCCATTCCTACAACTACTTTAAATTCCCCCATGTACATCGGGACAAGATCTATACTAAATTCCTCATCTTCAATTAAGATCATACAGTTTCTACAAATATCATGTAACAAATAGCTTTTACTATCAGCAACTTCCACTTCTAAGGGTACTAACATCTTTTCAAGCTTAAACGATGGATGAACTAACAATTCATTAGAAATAAACGATCTACTAGCCCCGGAATCAAACAATACATTCATAGGCATAGAATTAACCAAGAATATACCTAAGACCACATCCGGGCTAGTCTTAGCTTCATCCGAGGTTAACTGGAACATCCTCCCACGAGCCTTGGAAGACTCATCCTTATTTCCATCTTTCTTTTCCCCTTGTTGGAGTTTCGGACATTCCGCTTTAATGTGCCCCGTTTGGTTACAATTGTAACACGCTTTAGAGTTTTCGGGGCACCTATAATACGGATGTCCCTCTTGCCCACATTTATAGCATCCTTTCTTTCCCAACAAACATTCACCCGAATGATGCTTCCCACATGTCTTGCAAGTCGGAATCCCACTACTTGTCTTCCCTTTCCTGGTTTGATCTTGATATTTTGCCTTTTTCGATGGGTTTGTGTTGGCGGGCTTCTCCGCCACCCTTTTCTCTCCCCGTTCAACCTGCCTTCTTAACTCGATCTCCCTATCTCTTGCCCAGTCGATTAATTCATTCAACGTTGCACACTTGGAGGGATTTACGAACTCCCGATATTCAGCTTTTAACATAGCATGATAACGTATGATTTTCAACCTTTCAGTCCCCGCTATCTCCCCACAAAACTTCACCTTCTCGAGGAACTTATTCGTTATTTCATCAATCGTTTCATCCTTTTGTCGAAGACGTAAAAAGTCTTCTTGAATCTTATCAAGTGCGGATTGTGGGCTATGATATTTCAGAAACAGCTCCTTGAACTCTTGCCAAGTTAACGTTTGTACTTTGTCATCCCCCAATTCCTTCGAATGTGCGTCCCACCAATCCTTCGCTTGGAGTTGTAGGAGGCCCGTAGCAAACATCACTTGATCCTCCACTTCACATCTACTTCTCACAAACACTGCCTCGGTGCTTGAAATCCATCTTTGACAAGCTATCGGGTCAATTTCCCCTTTATACGGCAAGGGGTTACATGCCATGAATTCCTTGTACGTGCACCTTCGAGTACTTTTCTTTGTTTGTAGATCACTAATCATCTCCTTTAGTTCTTCCACCTTGGTCGTTACTAGAGTATCGACTACTGCCAATACTTGACCTTCCACTTCTTGAGCTAGTCGGGAATTACTAGCTTCAATCACTTTCTCTACTTCTTCTATAATCATTGTTCTCATTTCATTTCGGCGTGCTTCATCGTCATCATTTACATTCACCACATCAGCCATCTACATAAAACATTCATTACATTCATTAGATTTCATTTAATACTTCTCATCGTCATGTTTTAACATCATTTTATCATGACACATTCCATTCATCATTCATACTTCATGTCTTATCGTCATTGACGATCGTATCATATCATTCTTTATTTTAAACATTCATTCATCCTTTCTAATACGTAGAAGAAATTACTCGCGACTAAATCATACTTAAACTTTCTTTGGAAACTCAACGTTTCCGACGATCAACATCATAGTATTCTTTATCCCATATACCTTGGTATCACTTTTCTTATTCCTTAAAGTCTTAATATAACGTTTTTAATATTCCCCGTGCGATAAAAACATCAAACAGAACATTATATTTGAATTTGGCTGAAAATGGCCTCCACCGTAAGCTACGGTGGCTACCGTAGCTTACGGTGGCCCCTTTTCCTTTACGGTACTAAGCTACTGCCTTACGGTGACTTTTTCCTCCCAGGTGCTACCGTAAGCTACGGTAGCCACCGTAGCTTACGGTGACGCCCAGCGTTCAATGCTGATTTTTTCCATGTTTTTACCCCCATTTTGACCCGTTCTAACCCCCAAACTGATCCGATTCATCCCACATCTTTCCACAACATCCCGTAACCATTCAATATCATTCTGTGACTAAATTATTTGTAATGCAAAAATTTCAACTTTTTAAAATACTTACTTGCCTTGCGCCGCAGACGAACACACACTTCTCACGAGCTTTCAGTTTGAGTTCAAGCACTCAATGCTTAAATCCCTCAAACCTAGGCTCTGATACCAACTTGAAACGCCCAAAATTTACTCATTCGACCACAACATAAAATTCTTACAGTTTTACAAAAATTTGACATGACCCGTTCGTATTAAGAACTTTTCTCCCTGCTTTTAACAATACCATTTTAATTAATACTACTACACTTTCCAACCTAACAAAAGTTACGACCATATAAGGTTCGCCATGAACATTTTATACAAACTACACAAAAGTTTAGGATCCAAACTTCTTACTAGCAAACTAGACACTTACTAATTAACATTTACTACACAAAATGGTAAGTTGACCCATCAAAATAAACAACTTAGACCGGAAGCGCATAAGGTCGACGTTGCGTGTGTGTTCGGTCCGAGTGCGCCGCAATTAATCATGAGATTTACCTATCATTCATAACAACAAAACACTTGTTAGTTCATAATACATAACATTTGAAATCCTATACTTCCATATCATCATTCAACCCGTTTACATAACATGTTACTTTACTAATCGCTACATGCCATACCTTTCAATATACTTACATTATTTGACCCGTTATGAACAAGTCAAATTCTCAAACATTCCAACAATCATTTTACCTATCATTCCAACCCATTAGACGAGTCATTTCAAATTTACTACAACATCATCTTTTGGACATTTCTCCATATAAACTCTTTGCATCTAATCAATCATGAATCACAAGGAAACTTACACTAAGTTCATAGTACTAAATGTTATCATTCATAAATCTACAAGTAGAGTACATAAAGTTCATATGAACTTACCGCGATCTTGAGATGCTTGTGCCTTCGAGTGACTTGCGCCTTCTTCCTTCTTCTTGCCTATATATCATAATATCATACTTTAGCTTTCATAAACCATACTTTCACAATCCTTATAATACGTTATGGCGTCTACTATTCACATACATCATTATCATAAAGAAGTTGCATCAATCTTAACAAGCATTCATGTAAAAACCATAACTAAACTCACTTAGGCATTTCGTCGAACACATTGTGCGCGTATCACTAGTTTAGCACAATGTACAAGCATCCTAAGCACAATTTCCATAGTTCTTCTCATTGATTAACATAAACATCATACTATTTTGAAATCTACCATTCAAATCATGAGCACATAGTTCTAAATCAATTATTATTTCATAAATCAACAATCAAATTAACATACAAAACTTCACAATTACTAAACATTACTTGACAAAACTTCACAATTACTAATGATGTCTAGACCTTCATAGCAACCATTAATCATACTGAATTTTGTATTACATTCACGAATCACGCAAAACCCACATACTCAAACATCATCAAATCACAAAATTTAACTTACTTGAGATCAAGAACACTTAGATAATCAGGATTTTTAGGTCATGCATTCGATTCTTCAATAATATGGCTTTCAATTGAGGGAATTTAGTGATTTAGGGTTTTGTGAGGGAAGGAGTCCCCTCCTGGCTTCTCACGATCGCAACCCCCACCAGACTTGTCTGGTTTTTTTTTAATCATTTTATAACATTATTTACACATTTAGTCCCTCATGATTTAATCCCCATTCACTTTAGTACTTTACCTTCTAACTTAACCATCTTTCTTTTACTAACTTTTATATATATATATATATATATTATTTTTTTATTAAAACATCATTACTTATTATACTTATAGATCCTATCCGAATTTAGGGTGTTACATCCCGATGACACGGACGCGTGGTAGGGATTGTTGTCACATCAACATCAACTCTTTCAATGGGTTGAACGCTGTTAACGCACCATATGCTAACCAACAAAAGTCACATCAAAGGGTGAATATTTTATAGTAGCCCACACGACCGTGCGCACAGCTAAAGCAGGGCCACACCTGAAAAAAATCATCCAAAGGCGAGGCACTTAACCGCCAAAACTCAGCCTCTTCCAAGACTCATGCATGAGACCTAACCACTTACGTACAACCTGGACAAGCACATGGTAATGCGCCAGTACAAATGGAAACTGCCTACAACCGATCAGCGTGTGCCATGTTTGCCCAACCAATTTCCACGATGAACAATCGTAGGATATTCATTGCTCCATTATCTCCACTCACAGGTAACCACAACCAACGTGGCCGGTGACTTTCTCGCACCCGGACGACATGTAAGCCTAAAATTAGTGATCTTCACTCCCGAGCTCCTAATAAGTCTAAGTGCTCCTCCCACGCTTGCACGCGGGAGCAACACTAGATTGGGGGACATGACGAGGTATGGTACTGGACCCGACCCGAGCGGTCGGACTTTCCTGCTATTTATCACTTTTATGTTAAATATTATTATTACGTACTAACCTGCGAAGCCCAGCGCATTGTAGTTTACATACTACACTAGGTTGTGGGCTTGTAGAGACAACCCCTAACTGGGCCTGACCCATTGAGGTTAGGGTTTCCCATATCTCCTATATAAGGAGGTCTCCACCTCCTTATTAGGGCATGCAATATGGGGCAAACACTTTTGTAGCTGGAAATAGGGAATTCTTCCCCTACCGGCCGTCTCTACATCCCCGTTTTTCTCTTTTCTTCTTATTTGCAGGTCTAGGATTCGGGCGAAGAAGACGAGGTGTGGCCATATCAGTGTTCATCATCGTAGAAGTACCGACCCACTCGGGTTCACTCTTTTACACTGACAACGCCACTATTATACGCCTTTTAATTTTAAAATTTTATGCTTTTGACACTTATGGGGTTTGGGTTGCGATATCGGGTCTCGTAGGAATTACGGGCCACTTACACATGAGATGGGCTTGTGGGCCCTGGGTCCAAGCCCAAAACCCACAAGCCTAAACCTGCACATAATATATTAGATCTCTTCCTTAAGAATCTTATTAAAATCTATACTAAATCTCTACTAAATCTTTATCAAATCTCCACAAGATCTCTACAAGATCTACAAAATCTCTATAAGATCTACAAGATCTCTACAAAAGATTTTGTCTCAAAAAGTGGAACACACAAATCTCTACAAGATATCAACAACATCTCTATAAAAGACCTCACTCTCTCTCGGTTATGCATCCAGGCAACACAAACACACAAGAGGTTTCATCTGCTCTACAAACCTCAGACTAAAACAAACACGCACACACTTAGATTACCCTCTTCTCTTTCATTTCAAATTTAACCTAAGCTGATCATCTACAAACACAGCCGCTTTCCCTTTCCACCCTCACACCTCCGGTCGCCGGAGGAGCTCTGGTGACGGCCATAACTTCGACAAACAACCCCCCCTTCTCGTGATGCTTCGCGACAGACAAGCCGAAGCCGGTTTCTGGTAGATCTCCGACCGTCGCATCCCACCCCCTTCTTCGTTGTGTGTAACCGGCCAACCACCACCACCGTTTGGTGGTGGTGCGATGACGAAACGAAGAGAGATAGGGAGAGACTGAGAAGAGAGAGAGAACAGGGATAGTGGGAGCGGCGTCGCCGCTCACGGCGGCGGCAGGGGTGACGACGGTGGTGTGATGGTCCGACGAGTATCACGGTAACCCGCCCTCCGATGTTTACTTCTTTAATTGAAGTTCGATGATGATGATGACGGTGATCTTATGTTGAAAATGTTCGGTTTTGAGTTAGCCTTGTTCAAGTCAGGTTTGGGTTAGATGCGGCTCGTTCAGTCTCAGATTTATGTTCGGGTTAGCTTCGGTTCAGTCTCGGTCAAGACAAGTCAAATTGGTCAAAGGTTGGTTCAACTCGGTTTGACTTGGTCAAACCGAGTCAACTCAGTCAACTCGGGTCAGACATGGTGTGGTTCGGGTTCAGCTCAGATCGGGTGCGGTTTGGTCAGATTGGTCAACTTCAGATGTGGTTCTGGTCAACTCGGTCAACCGAGTTAACTCGGTTAACTCAGATAACGCGAGTCAACCCGGTTGACTCGGTCAACTGGTCAACTCAGTCTCGGTCAACTTTTCCGTGTTTCGACATGAAGATTTGGTAAATAATTAACATCAAGATTAATATTTACGTTTTAACATAGTTTTAATGGATTACGTTAAATACGAGCTCTCGAACCGAACAAATTAGTGAATTTTAGTTAAAAATTTACGTGGATTATTTATTATCATTGATTATACAAAACTGTTGTTGAATCTTGTTGAATTTTGAAAAATAACGACAACTTGTGTTGTCAGGGCCGTCCAAAAACAGAGGAAACTCTGCCCGTTTTTCGAGAAAATCCGTAAAAATAACGTGTTTTATTATAAACCAAAACCATCAGATACAAATAAACTTTTAGAAAAACAGATACAAATATACGATTACTTTCGACGGCGTTTTATAAATACGACTTCTTTTCATAAAAATAAATATATTGTATATTTATTTTAACAATCAAACAACACGACGATCATTTTACTAAAATAAATATAGTTTATATGTTTATTTCAATTATCGAGCAACACGAATTCGTTTTATAAAAATAAATATAGTTTATATATTTATTTCCAATATCATACAAAACGAATCCTTTTATAAATAAATATAGCTATATATTTATTTCCGACATAAACAAGTCGGATTCTTTTATAAAATAAATATAGTCATATTTATTTTCAAACACGACAACTCGACGATTCTTTTATAAAATAAATATAACTTTTCATATTTATTTTATACGCCAGAACGGCATATACGAATATTTTGACAAAGATCATAAGAAACGCGATATATAATACGAGTTTGTTATATATTATTTTCGCGTAAATATTCTTTTATACACATACGACTTCTCGTGACACCTAACGCGATGATAACGATATATTTATATATTTTTATATAAATATTTATATATACCTGATGTGTGTAAAATGCAACATATAAATTACATCAAATGAGGCATAAAACTAACCCTTTTTAAGTACTAATATTGGAAAAAGAGTGTTTTTGTCTTCCTTTTGTATTTTCAGGATTAAATGAGCTCAAAAACGCAAAAGAAGCAAAAAGACAGCTAAATCCAACATAAATACAAGGAAAGGAACATTAGTGGACTGCCCGACCCCTCAACGGCACCTTCCAAAGCAAAAAGGAGAAGACAGAAGGCTGAACACGCCCCGTGCTCAGCCAGCACGGGGCCGTGCCCAAGAAGCAGCAGAAAAGACAAATCCATAGAAGCTTCTATTGCCCATCACGGGGCCGTGCTCAGCGGACACGGGGGCGTGTCGAAAGTACAGCAGGCGCATTTATTGTAAGTGCGAATTACAATTAATGAGGAGAGAGATTGTCAGACGGACACGGGGCCGTGCCCAGCGGACACGGGGCCGTGTCCAGCTCTCTGTTCAGCCTATAAATAGGGGTGCTTGGATTCATTTTATCTCATCCCTTGGCACACCACCTCTCTCACACTTCATCCACCACCCACCACCATCACAACACCATCATCCACCACCATCATCCATTGTCCATCGTAGAGTGTGTGAGTCGTCTCGGGATCCAAGATTGATCGTAAGAGTTCTTGACAATCAAGGCCATGTTTGCCTAAGTCTCTTACATCACTTGGTGAAGACAAAGTGTCTAGTATAATACTTTTTATTTCTAATCTTTTGCATTTTTTATTTGGTTTTGTATTAATGACTTTAATAACTAGTTACTTATGTTGAAGGTGATCTTTCCTTATCGTTTGTCCGTGGTGTCTTGGCATTATTTTACTGTCTATATAAAATAAAGGATTTTCACCATTCATGTCTCCACGGTCTATATGGAGATATGTTGGCTACCTGGTAGGGGGTTAAGGGAACGGTTTGGTAAAGGTCTTGCCATTGTTCAGCGTTTAGAGGTCCTGCAATGGACCTGGGTCAAATTTAGTAGGACTTCCTTCAATACTTCACGGTATTGGATGGCGGGGGTCCAAACTCTTTGATCCCCTCATAAGTTAACTACTATTAATACTATAACCCGGCTATTTAGGACTGTATCCCTGCTGACTCAGACTACATAGCCGAGGGTAACGTCACCGCCAAAAGCGGGGCCTACCACAATACTGCATTAATAACTTAATTCATTATCTTCCAATAATCCACCCTTTTAGGATTGTATCCCTGCTGACTCAAACTACTGGGGTGAGGGTAACGTCACCTTCAAAAGAGGGGCCTACTACAATAACTAAGATAATCTCTTAATTATGTGCAAAAGTGCGGAAATAATCAAAGGTTATACTAGATACGAGTCGGAACCAAGTGATTCATCTTGTCTATCTGTTTTTCTTTTATTTTTATTTTTCAGCATTTTAGTTAGTTTTTAATTTTCTTAGTTTAAAACATTTTTCTAAACTTTTATTTTGGTTAGACGTTGAGGATAAACCGGTACTAAAAGCTCTTGTGTCCTTGGACGACCTCGGTATCTTACCAACGCTATACTACACTCAACGATGGGTGCACTTGCCCATATGTGTGTTTAGTGTTAGTGAAATATCGTGTTTTATAAATTTAAAACTTGGCTAAAATAAGTGTTAAAAAGGGCTTAAAATATACACCTAATATATACAACACTTACCGCACATCAATACCCTAAATCTCAAAAGAACTAAGTGTTTTTCAAAGACTTAGCGAACCATTACCAACAATAAACAAAACTTAACGAGTATAACTTCCTCGCTTCCTTCGAGATAATAACTTACCGTAGAATCGTTCGGTTAACGATTCGATAGAGCTCGATGACACGTAGTTTAGTATCGCGTCTATTTAGAAACTTATAAGATATTCCGTGTTAGGAATATTGTAGAATGCACGCTAGCGAGTCCCATCTCGGAAACGACATTACGGAATCATAATTAGCTAGCTTTGCACAAGGCAATTCAGGTGAGTTCATAACCCCACCTTTTTACGGTTTTACATTTTTGTAAATGTTTTTGTAACACCTCGAAAATTCACGTCCTATAATGTCTAGACACGTGTCAAATGTTTAAACGTGTGAAAGAAATATTATAGAAGGACTAAAGTTGACAATCATGGAAAGTATGTGGATATACGTATTCTAAATGTCAACAGTGAATAAATATAATATACATTAACCCTACTTGGTGCTCATACCTTCAAACGAATAAATCATGGATCATACGAAGCTAAAAGTGAGAGATTACAAACTACAGGGGCTAAATGTGTCAACATGTTTAAGTTATACCTCTGAGTGACCTTTTGAGAAACCCGAAGCTTTGTAACGGTTAATTATGCTCACTAGAATGCACGATTAAAATTTCATAAAGTTTTGTTTAACGTATGAGAAAGTTATGATCAAATTCGTGTACGAGGGGTTAAAGCGTAAACGTTGAAAGTTAGGACTTTTCGGGTAACAATTAAGTTAACCGGGGACTTAATGTAACACCCCGAAAATGGGTTTGGTAATCAAACTCCATTAATACTAAAAGACTGGTAAAGTATCGTTAGTAGTAAAAGTGACCAGGTGAATATTTGGATTTAAATAAGAAATCCTAATAATAAATACAAACAAATCAAAGTTTTAAGGAAATTGAATCTATAAGAGCCCGAGTTAACGGGACTTAAAATAAATCGGGTTATAACTCCCGGGACCCACTAAATAACTAGGAATATCAACCTAGTTAGTCTAGTGTTTTAAAATAGTGAGGAACTTGATGTAGTAACCTTTATAAACTTGGGTAAAGTTGAGGGATTAAAATGGTTAAAGTGAGAAAATGGTTTTTATTAATTAAAGTTAAAAACACCAAAACACACACCTTGTGTGTGTGTTCTGGTCGTACAAACACAGGAACCAGGAAGAGCTCTCAAGCTCAAACCCTAAAACACAGAAATTCATCAAATTGAAGGAGCAAATCAAGTCCAAATCAAAATCCGAGTATGAATTAGTGATCTCCATTGAAAAAGGAGTCACGAGGTATGTAAATTTCTTGGTAAATCTCTAGTTGAAATTCTGAGCAAACCTAGAGAATTCGAATCTAAGCTTGCATGTATGTTGTTTGGATGAAATTAGGGATGAAACTATGTCTAGTAGTAAACCCTAGCCATGTAATTGTTGAATTGATGTTCATTGTTGTGAATTCATAATCATACACTCATGTGTCAAGTGGGTTTTGATTATGTAGAAAAGATGATAATATAGTTGTGTTAGAAATCATCATAAGTGATAGTAGATGCAAGATACTTGAACAAATTGCAAGTTTGAGTATTTGATCATACATGATAATGGTTGAATCTTGATGTTAATCTTGGTAAAAATGACTAATTATGAACTAGTTAGCAAATGTGTAGAATCATGCCCATTAGGTGTTTGTTACAATGCCTAAATGAGAACTAAGTGTTGATAATGTGCCTAATTGAGTCTTGTGAACTTGATAGTGCAATCATATGTGTTAATTGGTGATTTGACTTTTAAATAGTCAAACCGACCATTAATAAGATCGAATGGTATTTGTGATAGAAAATATGTAAGATGGAATAGTCATAATTAATGATGACTAATATAACCGTCTTACGAATTATGATGATAGTTTGACGCTTGACAAGCTAGGTGGAGGCTTGGAAAGGAAGCGGGTCAAACGAAGCAAGAATGGCGGAAAAGCATAATTCGGATGCAAGGTAAGTATAGCTTACACTAGTCTTAAATTGTGGAATGTTTTCTTATCATATAAATTATGAATGAGATATCTAAACAATTGAAATATGATGTTCCGTCGTGTAGTCGAACGGAACAAGAAAATCAAAGATGATAGAAACCATAATAATGGTTAAAAAGAAGTAAATCGATAAATTGGTCATATTATGTCGAAAGAAATACACGGTTTATATTTAAAATTTCCGTACGGTGTTAAACGGGAAGAGTCATGTAGAGGAGATGATAATAAATATCATTTCGCAAAGTTAAATGGTCATTTCGGCCAAACGGGTCAAAAGGTGTAGACAACACCTTTTGACTATATAGACTAATGATTCTTTTATCGAGTCATATGCTTACAGGAATAGATATCCAATGGATATTCGCATCGTTCTTAATTAGCGAATATAAAGCAAGGTATTAAAATCGGGTCTATTTGTTGATCCGAGCCAGGTACGCTTATTTATGATGTATGTAAAAGTGCTAATTTGGTCGAATAATTGGTGATAGACCTTCATTGTAAAAGAAGGACCAAAATCGACCAAAATCGACCAAAACGCCCTTGTAGGCTAAATTGAACAAAAAACTCTTAGAGGTTGTTTGGAAAGGAGTCTTATGATTAAATAAATGTTTAGAACGAGTACGGGTAGTGAAAGATGTAATTCTTGGGCCAAAAGACTCCATATGAGTCTTTGCCGTAAAATGATATTTCAAGAAGTATAAATTCGGAACACATAGATATCTACTTTAAATCCAACACACATTTAGGTTGTGATGGAAGAGTACTAGATAAGAGATATAGGTTACAACGCTAGATTAGAATGAAAGCGAAATTGAGCTTAAAAGTGCTTAAAATATCCTTAACGGGTCAAAATAAGCATACTAGTGAAAACGGGTTTAATTTGTGTAATAAACCTATGATTAGAACCTAATATGGTATATCACAATTATTTGATGAAGTGTATGAAATATAGGA
This sequence comes from Helianthus tuberosus, assembly GCA_030545235.1. Lineage (NCBI taxonomy): Eukaryota > Viridiplantae > Streptophyta > Magnoliopsida > Asterales > Asteraceae > Helianthus > Helianthus tuberosus. Next base: position 53,397,083 of record CM060364.1, read on the forward strand.
ATCAAATAAATACGTTTGTTTGATAAAATGCATAACCGGGTCAAAGTTTGGTATAAAGGGTAATAAGCCGAAGACTTAGAAGTCTTGAATTTTATCAAGCCGGATGTCGGATTTTAACTCCATATGATGGAGAATCAAATTACAAACATGTAGGAAGAAACGGTAGGTCAAACGGATAAGCGGTTTGAAAGATACGAAAGATTTCGTGTCAAATTACGGCAAAATGGAAAGGCTGAACCCAGGGTCCACCGTAATTTACGGTCCCACCGTAATTTACGGTGGAGATGAATTATTTACGGTGGTGGCCCACTGATTTACGGTAGAAAAGCATGAACCCAGGGGCCACCGTAAATTACAGTCCCACCGCAATTTACGGTGGAGATTTTTTATATATTTTGTTTTTCATTTGAAAAATCAATTGTTTCCCCGGACATCGTTCGGACATGATTTAAACCCCGTATGACTAAAGCATTTCATGTTTTTATGAAATGTAGGTACATTTAGGATGCCGGAAGACGATCAAGCTCAGCGAAGAACCGAACACAATGTATATATTCACGCTTCCGCACTTTGCCACGTTGTAAATGTTAAACAACGAACTCGATCACGATATGTAGAATAACTTATGATTCGTAAAAGTTTTAATAAACCCGTATATTTATAGTATGTGTAGTCTTAACTACACATCTAATCGTTGGTATTTACATGTAAAACCGTTAAATAGAAACTAGGGTGTTACAAGTTGGTATCAGAGCCTTGGTTTAAGAGATTCGAGTATGGTGGGGAGGAACCATGCTTGGACTTAAACCTTATGCTCTTGACAAAGAATAGTGTTCGGTTCGAGGCTTGATCGCAAATCCGGTAAGTACAAGTACGTTAATAGTTAGTATGCTAGAGTGTTGTAAACAACACATAGAGCTATCGTGTGGTATATGTTACCCCAATTTAAATGATTGATATGGTTGACGAAAATACGCGCGTTGACGCATATAGTAGAAAAAGCCTTGCATTATAATACGGGAGATTATTGAAGTTGACATTACTAACTCTTGTGAATGTTTTAATTGAAGGACACTCGCGTCTGAAGATGACGGGAGTTGAACGAATTATGGATATGATGATGGAACGGTACGAGGTATGACAGGAAGAGCATACTCATCAAGACCAAAATTGCGTAACGGTCGCGAACAAGGTTAATAGCAAGGAACGCCCGTAGGGGCAAACATTACAAGGTGCACATTTTAAATAATCGCACAATTAGCAATATGCAACAAACACGTAGAGAATGATCGTTGCATGGGTAAATTAGAAACTTGGAAAGCCTGAACAGAAATACATATCCAGAATATAATTTTCCAAGAAAAGTGAATAGAGGCGTTACTTACATAGGGCGTGATGTGAAAACTATAAAAAGGTCGTGTACGTCATGTGTTAAATCGCTTACTCTGGCCAAGTAAGTAGTGGCATATGATACCACGAGTTTCTTATAGCGGACACATTTACATCCGATGTAGTAAGGGCGGAGTAAATGGGACTAATTAAAAAGTACCCAAATGAATCAGATAAGCAAAATATTTGATAATAATGTAAACGCACAACCGAGTGACTGAAGCGTATTACATCAGGATAATGAGCCCGAGCGAAGGGACAAAGAAGCATGTAAAATGATTTAGACAAGTATTGGGAAGGAGTGTACTTACACTCGAACCCATAAAACGCAAGCATGTAAAATGATTTAGACAAGTATTGGGAAGGAGTGTACTTACACTCGAACCCATAAAACGCAAGCAAGTAAAATGATTTAGACAAGTATTGGGAAGGAGTGTACTTACACTCGAACCCATAAAACGCAAGCAAGTAAAATGATTTAGACAAGCAATGGGAGGGAGTGTGCTTACACTCGAACCCAGAAAACGCAAACATGAAAAATGATTTAGACAAGCAATGGGAGGGAGTGTACTTGCACTCGAACCCGGAAAATGCAAATATGTCCCTTAACGGGTCATTTTTGTAAAAACGTCGAACTTAAAGACAAAGTCAGAATATAAAAAAAAATGAAGCGAGGTCTTAATGCATACCGGGAGGATTGCAATAATAACGACTTTGGTAAAACACCCGGTTGATGGGTAAGAATTAAACACATGCGTAAACCGAGAAACGAGAACATGAATTTAAAGTCAAAAGACTCGGATTATGAGTTATGACTAAAAGACCATAAAAAAAATTTCGTAAACAGAAATTCTGATAATTATATTCAACTATTTTGAGATTGAACGGGTTGAATAAAGTATAATGCTTGAAGGCGTAAGTAAGCGCAAGCCGGATAACGGTAAGCTTGAGACAAATGAATTTCAAACGTAAAAAGAGTGCTTTGACACCAAATATATATTTTAATAAGACACGAGTAAAAAGAGTGATCTACGGGATCATCATAACCTTTAGGGTTATAAACAAATGAGAGATATACGGACTAAAACGACCCACGGGTCATGATTAGAAAGAAGTTATAAGGACTTCGCCTTAAAGAGGTGAATGTCTAATAAAAAATAGCCCGTAAGGCTAAGTGATAAAACCTACGGGTTAGAAGGAATAAAGCGAGGAAATCAGTTAAGAATCCCCGCATAAAAACTAAGACTGTAAAGGATTAAATTACGGACTGTCAATATCCCAGTATGGATGATTGACACAAGTTAAAGAAAAGATCCTAAAACTAAAACTTCGGTTTTAGTAAGAAGTAATGTTTTTACAAACATAAATTCTGATAGGAATTTAAATAGTAAGCATGAAAGATACAAGTCTTGACACTGATAGGCGCAAGATGATATATTCGAAAAGTGATATTCTCAAAAATGAAAGGTTGATATAAATTAAACATGATGTAACACAATCACGGTCAAGAAATGTAATGTGAAGTAGAATCACATTATAACCAAGCAAGCGGTAAAAGGTAACTGGACTAATAAGTCTAGTTACTGAGACCGGTCAAGGTCATTTAAATAAATTTGGTTTGCTTGTAAGCGGTAGGTTCGGTATGACCGAATCGAATAAATAAAATTGAAGATAAAAGAAATTGCTGCTAGAAGTGAAAAGATTTCACTAAAGGCCTTTAAACGAGTCAAAATAACGGATTCATAAGGAATTCGATAGTATATGAAAGCGATGGACATCGCTAAGTTAACTAAACGAGTGGAAATAACGAGATTACGTTATTTTAAGTTGCACTAAGTCATATGAGATACGTAGACAATTAGTGACCAAAAAGATGTTACCATGCTTATCTGGTAATACTAATAATTGGTTAAAAGTATAAGTAATGTTTAAATGATATCTCGGATCAAATACATTGAGTTTAAACTCAATAAATCATGTAAGAAAAGGTTTCGAGGACGAAACCTCTTTAAGGGGGGTAGACTTGTAACACCCCGAAAATGGGTTTGGTAATCAAACTCCATTAATACTAAAAGACTGGTAAAGTATCGTTAGTAGTAAAAGTGACCAGGTGAATATTTGGATTTAAATAAGAAATCCTAATAATAAATACAAACAAATCAAAGTTTTAAGGAAATTGAATCTATAAGAGCCCGAGTTAACGGGACTTAAAATAAATCGGGTTATAACTCCCGGGACCCACTAAATAACTAGGAATATCAACCTAGTTAGTCTAGTGTTTTAAAATAGTGAGGAACTTGATGTAGTAACCTTTATAAACTTGGGTAAAGTTGAGGGATTAAAATGGTTAAAGATAGAAAATGGTTTTTATTAATTAAAGTTAAAAACACCAAAACACACACCTTGTGTGTGTGTTCTGGTCGTACAAACACAGGAGCCAGGAAGAGCTCTCAAGCTCAAACCCTAAAACACAGAAATTCATCAAATTGAAGGAGCAAATCAAGTCCAAATCAAAATCCGAGTATGAATTAGTGATCTCCATTGAAAAAGGAGTCACGAGGTATGTAAATTTCTTGGTAAATCTCTAGTTGAAATTCTGAGCAAACCTAGAGAATTCGAATCTAAGCTTGCATGTATGTTGTTTGGATGAAATTAGGGATGAAACTATGTCTAGTAGTAAACCCTAGCCATGTAATTGTTGAATTGATGTTCATTGTTGTGAATTCATAATCATACACTCATGTGTCAAGTGGGTTTTGATTATGTAGAAAAGATGATAATATAGTTGTGTTAGAAATCATCATAAGTGATAGTAGATGCAAGATACTTGAACAAATTGCAAGTTTGAGTATTTGATCATACATGATAATGGTTGAATCTTGATGTTAATCTTGGTAAAAATGACTAATTATGAACTAGTTAGCAAATGTGTAGAATCATGCCCATTAGGTGTTTGTTACAATGCCTAAATGAGAACTAAGTGTTGATAATGTGCCTAATTGAGTCTTGTGAACTTGATAGTGCAATCATATGTGTTAATTGGTGATTTGACTTTTAAATAGTCAAACCGACCATTAATAAGATCGAATGGTATTTGTGATAGAAAATATGTAAGATGGAATAGTCATAATTAATGATGACTAATATAACCGTCTTACGAATTATGATGATAGTTTGACGCTTGACAAGCTAGGTGGAGGCTTGGAAAGGAAGCGGGTCAAACGAAGCAAGAATGGCGGAAAAGCATAATTCGGATGCAAGGTAAGTATAGCTTACACTAGTCTTAAATTGTGGAATGTTTTCTTATCATATAAATTATGAATGAGATATCTAAACAATTGAAATATGATGTTCCGTCGTGTAGTCGAACGGAACAAGAAAATCAAAGATGATAGAAACCATAATAATGGTTAAAAAGAAGTAAATCGATAAATTGGTCATATTATGTCGAAAGAAATACACGGTTTATATTTAAAATTTCCGTACGGTGTTAAACGGGAAGAGTCATGTAGAGGAGATGATAATAAATATCATTTCGCAAAGTTAAATGGTCATTTCGGCCAAACGGGTCAAAAGGTGTAGACAACACCTTTTGACTATATAGACTAATGATTCTTTTGTCGAGTCATATGCTTACAGGAATAGATATCCAATGGATATTCGCATCGTTCTTAATTAGCGAATATAAAGCAAGGTATTAAAATCGGGTCTATTTGTTGATCCGAGCCAGGTACGCTTATTTATGATGTATGTAAAAGTGCTAATTTGGTCGAATAATTGGTGATAGACCTTCATTGTAAAAGAAGGACCAAAATCGACCAAAATCGACCAAAACGCCCTTGTAGGCTAAATTGAACAAAAAACTCTTAGAGGTTGTTTGGAAAGGAGTCTTATGATTAAATAAATGTTTAGAACGAGTACGGGTAGTGAAAGATGTAATTCTTGGGCCAAAAGACTCCATATGAGTCTTTGCCGTAAAATGATATTTCAAGAAGTATAAATTCGGAACACATAGATATCTACTTTAAATCCAACACACATTTAGGTTGTGATGGAAGAGTACTAGATAAGAGATATAGGTTACAACGCTAGATTAGAATGAAAGCGAAATTGAGCTTAAAAGTGCTTAAAATATCCTTAACGGGTCAAAATAAGCATACTAGTGAAAACGGGTTTAATTTGTGTAATAAACCTATGATTAGAACCTAATATGGTATATCACAATTATTTGATGAAGTGTATGAAATATAGGAATCAAATAAATACGTTTGTTTGATAAAATGCATAACCGGGTCAAAGTTTGGTATAAAGGGTAATAAGCCGAAGACTTAGAAGTCTTGAATTTTATCAAGCCGGATGTCGGATTTTAACTCCATATGATGGAGAATTAAATTACAAACATGTAGGAAGAAACGGTAGGTCAAACGGATAAGCGGTTTGAAAGATACGAAAGATTTCGTGTCAAATTACGGCAAAATGGAAAGGCTGAACCCAGGGTCCACCGTAATTTACGGTCCCACCGTAATTTACGGTGGAGATGAATTATTTACGGTGGTGGCCCACTGATTTACGGTAGAAAAGCATGAACCCAGGGGCCACCGTAAATTACGGTCCCACCGTAATTTACGGTGGAGATTTTTTATATATTTTGTTTTTCATTTGAAAAATCAATTGTTTCCCCGGACATCGTTCGGACATGATTTAAACCCCGTATGACTAAAGCATTTCATGTTTTTTTATGAAATGTAGGTACATTTAGGATGCCGGAAGACGATCAAGCTCAGCGAAGAACCGAACACAATATATATATTCACGCTTCCGCACTTTGCCACGTTGTAAATGTTAAACAACGAACTCGATCACGATATGTAGAATAACTTATGATTCGTAAAAGTTTTAATAAACCCGTATATTTATAGTATGTGTAGTCTTAACTACACATCTAATCGTTGGTATTTACATGTAAAACCGTTAAATAGAAACTAGGGTGTTACACTTAACAAAGTGGGTATATGTTTTAAATCCCTTATAGATCAATTGTGAGGGTTCATAATGCAATAAACAAGTGCCTAATCGAGTCTTGAAGGGGCAAGGATCAAATCGCAAAAATCTAAAGTATGGATTTGGTGCAGAAGGGGCCTAGCGCGACGCGAGGGGGGCCTAGCGTCACGCTAGGGGTGCCCAGCTTCGATTTCTTTGAGTTTTTGGCCTGCTGAGTGCAATCTGATCGATCCCATCCGATTTTCCACATTTCTCTTGACCCCTAGACACCCCCTAAGCACTAGGAACATGTGTTGATCAGTTGTGGTGAGTGCTAGACTTTGTTGTCAATCAATTGTGGTGCTTAAATCCACTATATATGGCCATGAACTTGCAACTCTTTCTTCACACCTTCATCTGCATTTGTGGATCACTTCTGGAGCTCAAGGCTGCTCTCAAGTGTTCTCTAATCAAGCTTAGGACTTCAGTAAGTGTTCTAATCCTTCTTTAATCGAGTTTAGCTTAGTTAATTAGCTAAAAGTCAAACCGTCGTAATTACGGTTTGACTTCGAGATTAGTCAACAATGGCTCAGTCATATCTCGAATTAAAAGTAGGTATAAGTGGGTATTTATGTGGGTAATAAACCCTCAAAAGGGTTCCCCCTGATTACCACTCTAACCAGGTCAAAAGTCGGGTCAAACTTGCTAAGAAAAAGTCAACAGGATACTTAAAATGCAATTTATGCATAATTAGCAATGTAAAGCATATACAACATGTTTGATCATTGTTATAACTTGGTAATAAGTGTAAGAACATGTCTAAACATGTTCAACCCGACAATTTCCTGTTTAGACCCGGTTCGGAACCGAAAGTCACATAGTTTGACTTTCACTTTGACTTTCAGTTCTGACCCGTTAAGGCATGTTTTAGAAATACCTCAGAGCTTTAATTGGACTAGGTTACATGTTAGAATGACCTTCTGTGATGTTACACCATGGTTCATTAGTTATCCAATTAATATGCATGTTTCCGTTAATTGCTCATATGTCGACCATTATGCCCTTTTCACCTTAAAACGTGATGCTTAAAAATGTAAAAGAGTAGAAACCTTAGTTACTGATATATAAACTTGTATGCAAAGTTTGACATCAGTTTGAGGTGTAGAATAAGAGTTATGCTCATTAGCGCAAATTGGAAGCTTTATGTTAATTAAACGACATAATTAGCGTATAGCCTATTTAAACCTACTTTTTGATAACCAAATCTTTACCCACTGATGTAATATATTATTTTGGGAATTTTAAAGATTTTTAATTAATTTTAGGCTGAGCATGACTCATAGTCGTAGGCTTAACCCGGTACTTGTCGGTTTTGCCCTTATGGGCCATAAAATGAGTTTTACATATCTAAACGACTCCAAACCTTTTGCTACTGATCACATATGATAAATAAATTATTTTAAGCCTTCTGGAAATATAAAAATATCAGATTTAAGTATCGAACCTGGAAATGGCCTTTAATCGCCTTATTAAGCGTTTTTAGCGCAAAGTATGTATTAAAATTATATTGGACATACCCGGGTTGATACCTACTGATATATGAGGCAAATTATAATATTTTAACAGTAAGCAAAGGTTGATAAACTCAGACTTCAGTTTTGAGCTTTTCGGCTTATGTGAAATTACCAAAATACCCCTACGGGGCATAGTTTGGTTAAAAATGATAAGTTTCACATATATGCTTTAACCTACTAATATAACTTAGCAAGTTGAGTATATTTACTGATTACATCAGACCTGTAACTCAGGTTGTTACTTAAACTCTTTTATAAACTTTTAAATGACCAAACTACCCCTACGGGGCCTAGTTTGTGTTTAAACACGTTTCGGGCATAATGAAAGACATCTTACTGATGTCACAACATATTTGAGGCATAATTAACTTAGGAAACCTGCATATAGCTCTCATGAATACCCGTCACGCTTATTACGCGTACGGTTCGGTTTATGTAACAAGTTTACAGAAATTAGCCGAAACGGGTCAAACCTTAACGATTTTATCTCAAAATCCAGAATGTGAATAATAAACCCATATTAAACAAGTCTTCAAACTTGTCGGGTCTAAATCACATTCTATCCGGTCTTCGCTTAATCGTGCGTACGAACCGTATCTTTGAAACTAGCCGGTCTAAGCTTAAGCTTAATTAAAGACCCGTTAGGATTCTAATAGGTTATTATAAAACCTTCGCTCCAGATTAGGAGGACCAGTAAAAGCTACTTGCAATTTGCTTATTGTGATTTATACATTGCTCAGGTAAATACTTTTAACTTATTTTCCCTATATGGGCTTGGGTTACGGTATATAGCATACCGCTTGATCGGGCATTAAATTCTCCACCGTTGAGTGGGTAATTGAATAAATTTGATCGGCTCGTTTAAACAGTCTTGTTACTTAAAGCCTTTGGGGGGGTTAATGACCATGTCCCGGATATCCTAGGCATCATTTTACGAAATGGCCACGACTTAAGCGCGGGGTGTAGGCGTACACCCGTCAGTGCACAAAAGTATATTGTGGTGCGTCTATTGATCTTTAACCCGGACAAGATCCGGGCTACTGAACGCACAAGGAGCATGTAATTCGTTCACAAGATTATAATATTAAATAATTCTCCCAAGTTAAAAAGATTAATTTTGCCTCCGTGCATTTTAATCAAATTATAAAAGATATTTTGTGCCACGTGCATCCAAATCAATTTTTAATCATTTTTCAAAATGAGTCAGTTACTTGTATTTACCAGTGTAAACTGACGTATTTTCCAAAAAGGCTAAATGCAGGTACTATACGAAATTGGCTGGATATTTCTCCTTAGCATCAATAGAAGTCTCGCAAGCTTAAGATGCCTAAAAGTCTGTTGAACTATTGTTTCCAGTTTATGTTCGATCCTTCTGTGGATAAACTTCCGAATATTGTGACATTTGATATTACAATATTAAATTCGGTTGTATTATATCTTTTAAAAATTGCTTCCGCTGTGCATATTAAATATTGTGTTGTTTGACTATTATGTTGCCAACCACGTCACGATACTCCCCACCGGGCCCACCGGTGACACGTGGAAATCGGGGTGTGACAGGTTGGTATCAGAGCCAACATTGAGTGAATTGAACACTAGTCTTTCGTGTTTAATCTCAATGACACAGTAGCACATTCTTTGACCTTCTGAGTCTAGACTTAACTTAGGAATATTCTCAATCCTAACCTGGAAATTTTGCTTCCAATTTTTTTTTATATATACGTCGCCAAGCGAAGAAACTGTAATAAAACTTCTCCACATCTGGAGCCTTGAAATGCTGAGCTTCATACCGCGGCTAGAATGAAACGAGCATCCAAGGAGAGGACACTCAGAAATAAATAAAGAAGAAACTCCTCTTGCTGAAGATCGTTTCCTTAATAAGTCCTTATAAGGACACAATTATCTTTCAGTCCCTACGAGGACAACATTTTTCCTTTCAAGTCCCGCTTAGGGCAACTTTATACTTTTATTTTTATATAGTGGAATAATTAAGTTTAAACTTTCATTCTAAACAAGAATATTAAATAAATGGAAAATAACATTTCCTTTTGCAAGATCTACCATTATAATAAAATGACAAAATCTAAAAAGGACAAGACCTAGCTTCGGGTCATATTAAGACCGGCCAAGATGGCAGTTCCTCAATTTAGATTCAGATCCTTATTAACATTTCAATTTAGAAATTGTTCTGCGATAAATATTAAAAGAATCTTAAGAGTGAAACCTAGCCTGAGTGTCATTATAAAGACCTGGCCAAGATGGTAAGACCTGTTTAAAAGATTCGTATCCCAGTTAACATCTGAAAACATGTTAACACTCCCGACAGATGTGATTCGTTGGAAATCACACACGTTATTAAGGATTCTTCAAAAGATTCCTAACCCAGTTTAATGATCCCTGAATCCTGGGTTTACATCATCAATTAAGATGATCATATTTTAACCATACGTGGTAATATAGTGCCTACGGGCCTTGCTCATTTCCACATGAGCCAAATACAGTGGTAGCTATGACTCCCTGTCAGAAAAAGGTAATGAACTAGGTTCAAACCTCAAATGCTTTGATTCTCTGAAATCATAGCATATAATTTATATATGTCCTTGTGACTAAGCCTGTTGTGCTAATATATTTAATGGCCTTGATTCTCTGAAATCATGGCTTATGATTTAAAAATGTCCTTGTGACTAAGCCTGTTGTGCTAATATATTTAAAGGCCTTGATTCTCTGAAATCATGGCTTATGATTTAAAATTGTCCTTGTGACTAAGCCTATTGTGCTAATATATTTAAGGGCCTTAATTCTCTGAAATCATGGCTTATGGTTTAAAAAAAAATTGTCCTTGTGACTAGGCCTTTTGTGCTATTAAATAAAACTTTTATTGTTACTTTGATTCTCTGAAATCATAAGCTTATAATTTATAAATGTCCATGTGACCAGGCCATTGGGTGCCACTAATAAAACTGTTAATGTTTTATAATTAGGATAAATTATAATAGAAATCCTAAATAAATATGATTAATAAATTAACCAAATATGGTCTCTGCTTACCATGGTTAATGAATTTCCCTAAGGGGCAATTCCGTAATAAACATCCCTTAGAAGGGAAGTGCCTACGGGCTATAGTTGATGTCCTCTGAGACTAAAGACAGTGGTAGCCTACAACTCCCTGTCAAGAAAAGGTAATGAACTTTGATTCAAACCTTAATGCCTCGATTCTCTGAAATCATGGCTTATAAATTTAACTTGTCTACGCGACTAGGCCATTGTGCCATTATTAAAACCTTAATGCCTCGATTCTCTGAAATCATGGCTTATAAATTAAACTTGTCTACGCGACTAGGCCATTTGTGCCATCATTAACTTGTAAATTAGAATTTATGATCAAAATCCTGAATAAAGTAAATATCCTTCCTTCCCTGCCAGTATGCATTTTAAAAAGAATCTTAAAGGTGAAACCTAGCCTACGCGGCCAAGATGGTGAAACCTATTCAAAGGATTCAGATCCTTGTTAACACCTAAGAACGTGTTAGCACTCTCGACAAATGTGATTCGAGAAAATCACAACAGTCATCCCTATATTGGAAATTTTTAAAATTCTAATTTGCCTTATGATTTAGAAATCATGGCTTATATCATCTTATAAGATGATCATATTATAAACATCCGTAAGTGATGAAGTGCCTACGGGCTAAAATTTGTTGTCAGATAAGACAACGACAGTGGTGGTCTTTGACCTCCTGTCTAAAATGTTGGACTATGTCCAAACATAATAGTCTATATGATCAATGCGATCATGACTAATATCATCTAATATGATGATCATATTATTTAACATCTTTTAGTGATGTTTTGCCTACGGGCTATAATATATTGTCCATTTGAGACAAAGACATTGTGATCTTTACGATTCCCTGTCCCAGGTAGAGAGCTATGCTCAAGCCTAATAGTCTATATGATCAATGTAATCATGACAAAGATCGTCAATATGATGATTAAAGATTTTAACATCCTTAATGATGTTTTGCCTAAGGGCTATATTATATTGTCCAATTGAGACAGGGCAATTGTAATCTTTTGTGATTCTTTGCCCAAGGGGGTGAGCTATACTCAAATCCCATAGTCTATACTATCATTGCGATCCTGACTAGTATCATCAGTATGATGATCATAATATTAACATCCCTCGTGATGAAATGCCTACGGGCTATACTTTATTCTAGTGTCGGTAAGACAAAGATAGTAGTGATCTTTATGATCCCCTGTTCAAAATGGAGTAATTATACCCAAACCTAATAGTCAATATGATCGATGTGATCATGACTAATATCATTAGATACAATGGTTATATATAAACATCCATTAGTGATGTTGATTGGCTTACTTTTCTGCCAAATGAATCGTCCTGCAAGACGATGACAGTTGTAGTCTATGACTCCCTGTCCAAAGGTGAAGAACTATGTTCAAGCCTTAAGACTCCTGATCTAATAAGATTGCAGCCTATGAATTGATGTCCTTGTGACAAATCCACAGGTTATATTCAAGTCACCCATAACAAACCTCTGGGCTATAATTCGTCGTTCGTAAGAAGTTAACATACTAAATGTTAACATCACTGGTGACAGGCCTTAGTGCCATATCCTATAACGTCCTAGAGACAAGGCCATTTGTGCCGCGTCTAAATGTCATTACGACAAGGCCTTCGTGCCGTATAATCGTTTATGTCCTTCATGACTGGGCTTTATGCCATATCTTTCTACGTCCATCGAGACAGGCTTCTATGCCATATGTGTATATATATATAATAAAAGTCTTGTAAGGCTAGCCTTTGAGCTATTTATAATCATCCTTGTGACAAAGACAGTTGTGACATTATGGTCCCCTGTCAAGCAGGTGTTGGACTCGCTCCAAACCTTAAATGCCATTGATAGTCCTTTTGTGACCTAAACTAAATGTAATAGATATACATTCAAATAGCATTCATTAAGAATGTTCAGAACAGAATAGCCCATACGGTTTATGAATGTCGTGGCTAATCTAAGTCAGGTCATCAGGATGATGACTAATAATTGTTAAATCTTGGTGATTAGTACCAAGTTTTGAGTGGAAAACTTGGATGAGATGGGCAGTTCACGATGTCCTAGTTTCCGTTAAAATATAAAGACACAATATAGTTATAAAAATCGATGGGTTGTCTTAAAAATCAAGCCCATATTTTGGGTGATAAGAAGCAATTAATAATCAAGACTCCTTATGAGCAACCCTCATAATTATATGTATCAGTACGATTAATTAATATTAAACATTAAAAATGGTGGAACCGGCCGTCCCCGGAATCGAACCTGGGTCTAGGCCACACCCTTTCGCGCGCCTAGCCAACCGAGCTAGGTGCCTAGTTTGTGAAATTTCCATTTTGATTAAATATAAGCACATAATTATTAGTGGTTAGCATTGGCAATAAGAGGGCACACTAAGGTTTCAAAACCTACTCATTATAAATCCATTATGGATCTACCTCAGCTACTCACGTTATATAGATTAAGAAACGACCAGTCAAAGCTGAGACTGCCCTAAATTGTCATAGATTTTGCAGCTAAGTTTGAAAGGATTAAGAATGGAGGCGCTTAACCCTCCTGGTGAATGAATGCCAAGAGCCAGTTCACGATGTCATCAAATACATTCCTTATCATTTACCAATGATAATTTCTGCTAAGTGTCCTGTTTTTTTAATACAGGCAATAATAAATCTTCATAAACCATAAGCTTAGCAAACTTTTATATTTTTCACAAGGTATAACTTACCAAGGAAACCGTAGTAACCGATTCTTTTAGTATCGGCAAGAAATCCTTCCGAAAAATCTAAGAGTACTCTTTCTTCGCATAGAGTACGACAACATATGTTATTTTAATTATTTTCTCATTGTTTTTCTATCGCCTGCGAATGCCAAACTATGTTTGATAAAAGTGCCATATGAGGATTGACGTATCCTAGTGTATCCCATAGATTACTTCCATGCCTGATCAGTATGGAGGTTTAATACATGGAACCCCTAAGATATCCCAATGATCATATTGTACTAAAGTCGACTAGTAGTATTCAAAGAAGATATCCATAATGGAATTATCCAAGTAAATGTTCCCGATTAAGAAATTCGTGGACTTGTAACATAAATGTGTCACTTATTTGACACAAGCAATGATGGATGAACTGGAGCTTGAGATATGGAAAAATCTCTGTAGCCTCCTTGTATCTTGATTATCTTCTCATAAGCTTTCCCTGCTTACCTCCTGGAAGGCAGGCAGAATTAAGATTAACATCCCGCTGTGGGCTGGAGTATTGTGAAAACTCCATATTGATTATGGAATAATCGAAACCTTGATTAAGTAGGTTTTAAGACATAGGCTCATATAGCCTGACTCAATATTCTGAGGGTTTTATATTATTAAATAAGAAAGACGGATCATATTGCTTACGTATTAAATGCCGCAACCCTAATTAGGCAACGATTAAGAATTTTCCATCAGCTACCCAGGATCTAAGGGCAAACTATTGGTGGATAGGCTTGAAGAAGTCTGTGGCCACCTATGTAGCTAAATGCTTGACATGTGCGCAAGTCAAAGCCGAGCATCAGAAACTGTCAGGTTTGCTACAACAACCTGAACTTCCTACGTGGAAGTGGGAGATGGTAACTATGGATTCTATCACCAAGTTAGCCAAGACAAGGAAAGGAAATGATACAATATGGGTTATAGTTGATAGACTGACTAAGTCAGCACATTTCCTACCCATTAAGGAGACTTATAGCTCCGACATGTTAGCCCAGTTATACGTTGATAAGATTGTAGCCTTACATGGAATACCTGTGTCTATTACCTCTGATCGAGATACTAGATACACGTCACATTTTTGGAAAAGTCTCCAACAATCTTTGGGCACACGTTTGAATTTTAGTACGGCTTATCATCCTCAGACTGACGGTCAGAGTGAGCGTACTATTCAAACGTTGGAAGACATGCTACGTGCATGTGCGATCGATTTGGGTGGTAGTTGGGATAAGAACCTACCATTAATCGAATTCTCCTACAACAATAGCTACCATACCAGCATTAAGGTTGCGCCTTTCGAGACATTATACGGTAGAAAGTGTAGATCACCCGTTTGTTGGGCGGAAGTTGGAGATGTCCAGTTATCAGGACCAGAGATCGTGTTCAAAACGACGGACAAGATTGTCCAGATTCATGACCGTCTCAAAGCTGCCCGGGATAGGCAGAAGAGTTACGCTGAACCAAAGCGTAAGGATTTTCACTTCGAAGTAGGTGACAAAGTCCTACTTAAAGTGTCACCCTGGAAGGGAGTGATGCGGTTTGGTAAGAAAGGCAAGCTAAGCCCGAGATACATAGGACCTTTCGAGGTTATCGAACGTGTCGGGTCAGTTGCCTATAAGTTAAACTTACCAGAAGAGCTCAGTGGAATTCACAATGTGTTCCACATCTGCAATCTGAAGAAGTGCTTCGCTGATGAATCACTGGTTATACCGCATACAGATGTGCATATAGATGAGAGCTTAAAGTTTGTGGAAAAACCTTTGTCGATTGAAGATCGACAGGTAAAGAAGCTTCGAAGGAAGCACGTACCTATTGTAAAGGTCAAATGGGATGCCCGAAGAGGTCCCGAATACACGTGGGAAGTTGAATCCACGATGAAAGAAAAGTACCCTTACTTATTTCAGTAAATCTCGGGTCGAGATTTATTTTAAGGGGGTGAGGATGTAACACCTCGAAAATTCACGTCCTATAATGTGTAGACACGTGTCAAATGTTTAAACGTGTGAAAAAAATATTATAGAAGGACTAAAGTTGACAATCATGGAAAGTATGTGGATATACGTATTCTAAATGTCAACAGTGAATAAATATAATATACATTAACCCTACTTGGTGCTCATACCTTCAAACGAATAAATCATGGATCATACGAAGCTAAAAGTGAGAGATTACAAACTACAGGGGCTAAATGTGTCAACATGTTTAAGTTATACCTCTGAGTGACCTTTTGACAAACCCGAAGCTTTGTAACGGTTAATTATGCTCACTAGAATGCACGATTAAAATTTCATAAAGTTTCGTTATCGTATGAGAAAGTTATGATCAAATTCGTGTACGAGGGGTTAAAGCGTAAACGTTGAAAGTTAGGACTTTTCGGGTAACAATTAAGTTAACCGGGGACTTAACAAAGTGGGTATATGTTTTAAAGCCCTTATAGATCAATTGTGAGGGTTCATAATGCAATAAACAAGTGCCTAATCGAGTCTTGAAGGGGCAAGGATCAAATCGCAAAAATCTAAAGTATGGATTTGGTGCAGAAGGGGCCTAGCGCGACGCGAGGGGGGCCTAGCGTCACGCTAGGGGTGCCCAGCTTCGATTTCTTTGAGTTTTTGGCCTGCTGAGTGCAATCTGATCGATCCCATCCGATTTTCCACATTTCTCTTGACCCCTATACACCCCCTAAGCACTAGGAACATGTGTTGATCAGTTGTGATGAGTGCTAGACTTTGTTGTCAATCAATTGTGGTGCTTAAATCCACTATATAAGGCCATGAACTTGCAACTCTTTCTTCACACCTTCATCTGCATTTGTGGATCACTTCTAGAGCTCAAGGCTGCTCTCAAGTGTTCTCTAATCAAGCTTAGGACTTCAGTAAGTGTTCTAATCCTTCTTTAATCGAGTTTAGCTTAGTTAATTAGCTAAAAGTCAAACCGTCGTAATTACGGTTTGACTTCGAGATTAGTCAACAATGGCTCAGTCATATCTCGAATTAAAAGTAGGTATAAGTGGGTATTTATGTGGGTAATAAACCCTCAAAAGGGTTCCCCCTGATTACCACTCTAACCAGGTCAAAAGTCGGGTCAAACTTGCTAAGAAAAAGTCAACAGGATACTTAAAATGCAATTTATGCATAATTAGCAATGTAGAGCATATACAACCTGTTTGATCATTGTTATAACTTGGTAATAAGTGTAAGAACATGTCTAAACATGTTCAACCCGACAATTTCCTGTTTAGACCCGGTTCGGAACCGAAAGTCACATAGTTTGACTTTCACTTTGACTTTCAGTTCTGACCCGTTAAGGCATGTTTTAGAAATACCTCAGAGCTTTAATTGGACTAGGTTACATGTTAGAATGACCTTCTGTGATGTTACACCATGGTTCATTAGTTATCCAATTAATATGCATGTTTCCGTTAATTGCTCATATGTCGACCATTATGCCCTTTTCACCTTAAAACGTGATTCTTAAAAATGTAAAAGAGTAGAAACCTTAGTTACTGATATATAAACTTGTATGCAAAGTTTGATATCAGTTTGAGGTGTACAATAAGAGTTATGCTCATTAGCGCAAATTGGAAGCTTTATGTTAATTAAACGACATAATTAGCGTATAGCCTATTTAAACCTACTTTTTGATAACCAAATCTTTACCCACTGATGTAATATATTATTTTGGGAATTTTAAAGATTTTTAATTAATTTTAGGCTGAGCATGACTCATAGTCGTAGGCTTAACCCGGTACTTGTCGGTTTTGCCCTTACGGGCCATAAAATGAGTTTTACATATCTAAACGACTCCAAACCTTTTTCTACTGATCACATATGATAAATAAATTATTTTAAGCCTTCTGGAAATATAAAAATATCAGATTTAAGTATCAAACCCGGAAATGGCCTTTAATCGCCTTATTAAGCGTTTTTAGCGCAAAGTATGTATTAAAATTATATTGGACATACCCGGGTTGATACCTACTGATATATGAGGCAAATTATAATATTTTAACAGTAAGCAAAGGTTGATAAACTCAGACTTCAGTTCTGAGCTTTTCGGCTTATGTGAAATTACCAAAATACCCCTACGGGGCATAGTTTGGTTAAAAATGATAAGTTTCACATATATGCTTTAACCTACTGATATAACTTAGCAAGTTGAGTATATTTACTGATTACATCAGACCTGTAACTCAGGTTGTTACTTAAACTCTTTTATAAACTTTTAAATGACCAAACTACCCCTACGGGGCCTAGTTTGTGTTTAAACACGTTTCGGGCATAATGAAAGACATCTTACTGATGTCACAACATATTTGAGGCATAATTAACTTAGGAAACCTGCATATAGCTCTCATGAATACCCGTCACGCTTATTACGCATACGGTTCGGTTTATGTAACAAGTTTACAGAAATTAGCCGAAACGGGTCAAACCTTAACGGTTTGATCTCAAAATCCAGAATGTGAATAATAAACCCATATTAAACAAGTCTTCAAACTTGTCGGGTCTAAATCACATTCTATCCGGTCTTCGCTTAATCGTGCGTACGAACCGTATCTTTGAAACTAGCCGGTCTAAGCTTAAGCTTAATTAAAGACCCGTTAGGACTCTAATAGGTTATTATAAAACCTTCGTTCCAGATTAGGAGGACCAGTAAAAGCTACTTGCAATTTGCTTATTGTGATTTATACATTGCTCAGGTAAATACTTTTAACTTATTTTCCCTATATGGGCTTGGGTTACGGTATATAGCATACCGCTTGATCGGGCATCAAATTCTCCATCGTTGAGTGGGTAATTGAATAAATTTGATCGGCTCGTTTAAACAGTCTTGTTACTTAAAGCCTTTGGGGGGTTAATGACCATGTCCCGGATATCCTAGGCATCATTTTACGAAATGGCCACGACTTAAGCGCGGGGTGTAGGCGTACACCCGTCAGTGCACAAAAGTATATTGTGGTGCGTCTATTGATCTTTAACCCGGACAAGATCCGGGCTACTGAACGCACAAGGAGCATGTAATTCGTTCACAAGATTATAATATTAAATAATTCTCCCAAGTTAAAAAGATTAATTTTGCCTCTGTGCATTTTAATCAAATTATAAAAGATATTTTGTGCCACGTGCATCCAAATCAATTTTTAATCATTTTTCAAAATGAGTCAGTTACTTGTATTTACCAGTGTAAACTGACGTATTTTCCAAAAAGGCTAAATGCAGGTACTATACGAAATTGGCTGGATATTTCTCCTTAGCATCAATAGAAGTCTCGCAAGCTTAAGATGCCTAAAAGTCTGTTGAACTATTGTTTCCAGTTTATGTTCGATCCTTCTGTGGATAAACTTCCGAATATTGTGACATTTGATATTACAATATTAAATTCGGTTGTATTATATCTTTTAAAAATTGCTTCCGCTGTGCATATTAAATATTGTGTTGTTTGACTATTATGTTGCCAACCACGTCACGATACTCCCCACCGGGCCCACCGGTGACACGTGGAAATCGGGGTGTGACAGTTTTCGGGGTGGAAAGACATGCACGTTTTGCAGAAACATATAAAATTTTCAATGAACAAAGACTGCATATTTTTGACAAAGCACGTTTTGCAAGAACATACAAAGTTTTTGAACGAACGAAAACTCATATTTCTAAATCATGTTACGAAAGGATTTCGAGGAACTCAAATGGTTTACGAATGGATCATACTAAATATACCGGTTTTTACAAAACAAAAGCGTATCATCGAAATGTGAATGATTTTCATGACTAGGGATGGGATCGTCTAGTTATAATAATGGGACTGGGTTGGTCTACGTTTGAGAAATGGGACACCCAGTGAGTACATGTTACTAAATGTTTACAGACAATTACAAATGGTATGGTTAGCTAAGGAAAGGGTATACTTAGATCATGTGGGTGGTGGGTACAACACTTAAGGCCATTAATCCTCATTGTAGGACCGAGGGACATGAGTGATAGATCTATTTGGGTGTAGCGAGCCCACACCCATGCGGACCAGGGTGGCCCATGTGGTGACTATGTCTTCTTCCCGGAGACAAATTTGCTAGGTTTAAGTTTTCCTGCATCACTTCACACATACCATTGGCCTTGCAAACCATTGGTGATATGTTTTCCTTGTTGCTTTCATACCGGGGTTTTACAAATTACATACCATGTTTTATACAAATTCAAAGCATAGGATTATGCAGGCATGAAGTCAAAGTCAGGGTGGGCATTGACGGTTATACAAACTTTACAAATACAAGGGTTTACAAATACATGGTTTTACGAACATAACGCGTTACAAGTACAAAGCTTCCATATAACTTGACAAGAAAATGATTTTTAAATTCATTTTCTCATTAATAGTTCAAAAACCGGTTATTCAAAAAGATTTATTTCAAATCTTTACAAACAAACTATGAACTCGCTCAACTTTTTGTTGATTTTTCGCATGTTTCTTTCTCAGGTTACATTTCAAAATTATGGCACGGTTGGAATAGGAGAACCATTGGAGACTCGAGTACTTAGTGGGCGTTCGATTTTCTAGAAGTCTTAGCTTTATTTGTTTCCGCTGTGCAATGAAGATACCAGTCCAGTCACGCCAGCTCTGATATTTTCAGGGTGTGACAGTTTATTGGTGCACAAGAATTACATCCATAAGATGTTTCCACAAACCTTATAAGCACTTAAATGCTTTAGGATACTCATCAGGAGTTCCAATTATATTCAACGTATTCAAATATGAATCTGTATACAACAATCATATCGTTTTCGAGAACTTATTTTACATGATTTTAATAAATTAAATCCATGAGGGATTTTTATGTAAACTTTTAGTATCCAGTGATTCATAACTTTCATAAGACACGTATCAGTTCTCTCTATATATTACCAGACTAATTAAATATTGGAAAGCCAATACATCCACCACCCGAGAATACGTCTCCTCATAATCAGTCATAGGTCTTTGCGAAAATACTTGTGCCACCAATTTTGCCTTATATCACTTTATTTAATTTTCACACGATTCGCATAAAAGACCCATTTGTATCCAACATATTTTACAACTTCATTTGTATGGACTGTTGGTCCACAAACTTTCCATCTTATTAGAGAATTCAACTCTTCCTTATTTGTGTCTTTCCATTTTGGCCAATCATTTATATGTTTTCATTCATAGGCAGATCTTAAATCTTGATCCTCGTCACTTCATCATTTCAAGCGCTATATTATATACAAAAGTATAACGACGTCGATTTTATTTCTATTCCATGTACTTTTAGACACAATACAATTTAATGAGATCTCTTTAGTTTCAGGTACCTGAGGTCCTTCTTGAACCTTCATGTCTAATGTCTCTTCATGAGACCTTTTTAATATAACCTCGACTTGACCATCTTAATTAGTTGCTCCAACTTTCGAGGAATTTTATTATTGGAATCGACTGGTCTACCACGCTTTAAATGTGCAATAGACAAATTACAAACATGTGGTTGTCCTTCTGGGACACTCATCTTAATTGGAGCATTAGCAGTTGGTATATGTGACATAGTCACATTTTTAAGGTCAGTGAATGTGTCTGGTAATAGATTCGCTAATCATTGTAAATGAGTTATTCTTTGAACTTCTGGTATATGTGACATAGTCACATTTTTAGTTTTGAGGATCAATGATAATTCATACCAACTCATTTCTTTTCCAACTGCTTTTTATCTCCCCCTGATATTGGGAATGTTAATCCATTAAGATGGATATTAATTAATTGAGTTGTAAACAAATATCTCATCAAAGGCTCTATTCGTTATCATATATTCCCAACCATCTTTTAAGTTCCCATCTTTGTGCGTAGTGTAACAATCCTCAATAAAACCGACACCCTCATAATTTTTCCGACACCCTAATATATTTTAAAATATCCCAATATGTCCCAAAATACACCCCATACGTGAAAACGGGCCCCAAATACATTAAATATTATTAAAATAATTAAAAAACTGATTTTTTTTTGTTTTTAGGCGGGCCGCGTAAAGGACCTTTAACCCTTACGCGGGCCGCGTCAACTTAAAACCTGGCGCAACCCGGTGCGGCCACGTGGCCCAACACCCGGCAGGTCTAGTCGCTGACGCAGCTAAGCTACAATGTTGACCAGGTCTAACTCGGGTCGCGTAGACCCTTGTTAACACTTACGCGGGCCGCGTAAAAACTGAAGTGAGGCCCTATATAAAGGAGCCATCGGATCTCAGTCGAAATCGTTCAAAAATCGTTTCTTTCTCTCAAAATCTGAATAGTAGGCTTATTATACGGGTATTATACCCCCCTAAATAGCGAAGTTCTGCTCTGTTGTAAGTATCATAACCCCTGGATACGTATTAGATACGCTGCCCGATTGATCTAGGGTTCCGTAACGGCTGTCGTGGTTCTGCCCGACGTAGTCTTTGGAATGCCGTCTCGGGGAGGGTATTACTAATGTTAAAATGGGTTATTATACTAACGCGTGTGCATTTGTGTAAATTATAGATTGTCACCAGGAAACCCTTACAGAAAATCTAAGACAACAATGTGAGTTGATCCACTTTTTGTAAACCTATTTTGTGAAACTGTTTATACAAAACCTTGAATATTTTCCATGCGAATAGCAGTTATTGAGTATTTGTAAGAATACAATTATCATGAGTATGTTGGGGTTTTGTATACAAAATTTGTTACCACCTGGTCAAGGAGTAACATTGCCACAAGTCGGGTCTGACAGTACCATGGATGTTAATTGATATAACTTGGAAACAAATGTAATTGCGAGATCGCCCTCAATACTGTGAAATGGTTTTTATTTAAATTTGATTAAACTAGGATTCACTCACCAGTATTTCCCACTTCCAAATGTTTTTAAAACGCGTTTCAGGTAACAAACTGTGAAAGCCAAATAGAAGCCAGCTGGACAGCACTGAAGGCTTGGAAAAGTGGCAATAAAGTTACCTAAAATAAAATAGATGTTTTTTTTAAATAAAATAGGATTTATTCCTATGAAAACGTGTGTACTACAAACTTGGGTTTTATCCCATGTGATTAATGTTATGAAAATGTGGTATTTTACTCTGATCAAATATTTCCTAACTACGGTCCTGATGAAAATTTCCGCTGCCAAATTAGACAATACGCGATACCACCGAATCTGGCTCGCGGCCGCCCGTTCCCTGGGATTAGGGATCGGGGTGTAACACCCCAATTTCTCGTATGTCCTAAAAGTATAATGTATAGTGATGTTCTAACAGGTTAAAATGGAAAATATATATATAGAATTATGTCAAAATAAAAGTTAGTAAAAGAAAGATGATTAAGTTAGAAGGTAAATTACTAAAGTGAATAGGGATTAAATGATGAGGGACTAAATGTGTAAATATTGTTATAAAACATGATAAAAAAAAAAAGAAACCAGAATTGAGTCTGGTGTGCGATCGTGAGAAGACCAGGAGGGACTCCTTCCCTCTCAAAACCCTAAATCTCTAAAATTCCATCAATTGAGGGCCAAATTAGTGAAGAATCGAATGCATGAGCTAAGAATTCTGATTATCTAAGTATTCTTGATCTCAAGTAAGTGAAATTTCTTGATTTGATGATGTTTGATTATGTGGGTTTAATGTAATTCGTGAATGTAATGAAAAATTTAGAATGATTAATGGTTGCTATGAATGTCTAGATATCAATAGATGCTAAATTTTGAATATGAGCATGATTAGGGCAAAACCCACTTGTATGTCAAGTAATGGTTAGACATTGTGAAGTTCTACATGTTAATTTGATTGTTGTTGATGAAATTGTTGTGAATAATGGATTTGGAACCATATGTTCATGGTCAAAATAGTAAATTAAAGATTAGGGTAATGATTTTTATTATGAAAGAATTAGTTGATCTATTTGATGAATTTAGGATGAATGTGTTATAAATACTTGTACATCATGCTTAGAAAGTAGTACGCACACCAAGTGTTTGATGAAATGTCTAAAAGACAATAATAAGTGAAATTTCATGCAAGTAATGAGTAAACAGATATAGTTCATGTGAAGATTATGTAGGGATGATGTTGAGTACGCTTTATGCTTGTTTGAATGGATTAACGAAGGTCATATATGAGATGTGAATTGATATGATTGTTCATATGTATAAGCATATATGCTAATAAGAATGCAAATGTAATGACATGAATGTGTAGGAATCATGTGAAAATGGTTGAGAGCGCGGAAGGCTAACGGGCTAAGAAGACTCAAGTAAAGCGAACGCAAATACGGACACGCAAGGTAAGTGAATCCCGGACTTACACTTTAGATGTAAAATGTATTGTAGTATGATGATTATTGTGAATCATGTGAGAAAGTATGAAACAATGGAAGTAATAAGGTAAGTTTACGGTAAATGAGTCGAAAGTGGTTAAGGAAATAGTTTCTTTTAAGTATAGGTAAGAAAGAAGCTTACATGATGGTATTATGCATAAAGATAAAATAAGTAGTTATAGGCATAGGTATGGGTTAGATTGTAAGTAAGTAATTGGGACTCATACGAGAGTATGACTATAAACACGTAAGTATGGAGAATTATGTGTATACGATTTACATGTATAGACGTGTGTGTTTAGGATTTGTAAGTAATATTGTGTAGAATGTAAATTGTAAGTATATGTACAAATAGAAAGGGTATGTATGCATGAATTGGAATTTAGTTATATGCACAAATTAATGAGACTTGTTATGCGTATACATGGATATGTTCGTATGAATGAAATCTAATGATGCTAACCGTTTTCCTATTGAGAATGAAATGGGAATGCAGGTATACCAGTGATGGAAGTTGAAGGTAGACACCGAAATCCAATGTGGGTGGTTTGAATGGATGGATGAATGGACTAACATAAGCGAAAGCATGATATGTTGACGCCTAATTATGCATGTTTAAATTTTATGTATGATGACACCGGTTGCTAATGATGTGATTGTACGTGGTGTCTGCAGGTTGTACAGAACTGTGGGTTCTCATTATGGAGTGTAAGAGGTTGAAGATCAAGTCAAGACATGGATTGTACGTGTGTGTGCGTGGTCACGTAATTTAATATAAGTAGGTCAGATTTTATAAATTTATAGAAAGCATTAATGTATTTAATGTAAAAGAGTGATTTAATGTATTTCTAAGTATGTTAGAATGAATACAATGAAAGAAAATTTTTAAGTTCGTATTTCCGCTGCGACTTTTGGTTAAAACATGTTAGGGCGTTACACGGGGGTTGCGACAGAAGGTGGTATCAGAGCTAAGCCACTGATTCAGCCACAGAAGTGTTCTGCTGACATCAAAATTCAATCTGTTAGGAAATAAATTACAGAAATACGTGCATAACTGTATTTATTGTTATGTGTTATTTGACTATTTGTTAGTTTACAGTATGAGCGACCAAGGACCATCTGACGCGTATCGTCAATTGTCTGGTTCGCCTAGAAGCGAAGGCACCTCCTCTTCTCAGCCTACCCTCTCAGGGTACTCTGCTGATACGGAAGAAGGAATCTTTGTGTTTAAGGCTCAGTCCGAGGAGCCATTTCCTCAGAAAAAGAGGGGATGGTTCAGTAGAGGGGCACACGAGCGAAGAAAGCGTATGAAAAAGTTACAAGAACAGAGAGTACTAGCAGCAGCCAAAAGAGAAACCGATGCCTATGCCCAGGATATGATAAATAGGAGTATAGCCAACATCCACATCCTAGCCACCACTGCAGCTGACCCTAACCTGGAACAAATGATAGCACCCCAACCACAACTACCAGTTCCTGACCAACCCATGGAGATAGAAATTCCCGAAAATCAAGTAGAAATTCATGACTTCAATCCAGAAGAAATACCTAGGATACCAGCACCAAACCCCCTAGACCCAAATTACGACCCCTGGTGGGACGACAATAGAGACTATGTGCAACGTTACCCGATACATGAAGACATGCCCATGCCAAACATAGGAGCCTACCCATGTTTGGATCCTTTAGATCCCTATTATCACGATGAATACATTAGGGAGATTTTAGAAGATCTTTACCGATTCCAGGCACCTACACCCCCATACCAGGAACCCGCACCCCAGATTCCGAACCCAGTCCTAGAACCTGCACCCCCAATGAGTGCAGAAAACGTACAAGAACTTAGGATATTTGGTGAGGAAATTTTAGAAAGTAGTGAAGGGATGCGACAGGTGGGAGAGCGACTCGTCTGGAAGTACGACGAGCGCAATATGGATTTCTGGATGAATCCATATCCATGAATGTGATGGTAAAAACGGTAATACTAATAATAATAAAATAATAAAATAATAAAATATGTGTGTACGGATGCCTACTATTATTAGTGTAATTTTATTTCAGTCGGTATTGTAATTTTAATTTCAGTACTGGTGTGTAATAGATGCATACTATATGAATAGAGTAAAGTCGCAATGATCGACGCTTTTGACCAAAATGCGTGTCATGTGATTGGCTATACTAAAATATTATTTTGTGATATTAATATGTGGTAAATGTTTAAAATTTAGATGTCCGGTGAAGGAAATCAAGATAATCTGAATAACGATAATCAGAGTAACATTAACTTAGTTAATGAGAATCCAAGCATCAATAACAATGGAAACCAAGTGGATAATAGTGCCGTTCAACACATAGTGGTACAAGGAATCATAGATGCAATGCCATTTATTATTCAAATGATCCAGGAAGCGAATAATAAAAGTAAGCATAGCAGTAAGCGACCAATTGAACCAGAACACAGCGTGAACAATGGACCCGTACTTCAAGCGCCCATTCCCAAGAGAAGAAGAACCATGCCTTATGGTTGTTCTTACAAAGAATTCTGGTCCTGCAAACCAATAGAATTCTTGGGCAATGAAGGACCCATTGCAGCTTTACGCTGGTTAGAAAAGACTGAGGCTGTTTTAAAAATAAGCAAGTGTGCTGAAGAAGACAAGAAAATGTTTGCTTCTAATTTATTTAAAAACTCAGCCTTAGAATGGTGGAACATTATCCTCCAGTCCAAAGGAAGTGATAGGGTATACAACATGGAATGGGAGGAATTTAAGAATATGGTAGAAAGGAAATTATGCCCTCCCAATGAAAAGGAACAGATAGCAAATAAGTTTCTCAACTTAAGAATGACCGGGGTAGATAGTAAGGGGTATACTACCACATTCTTTGAATATGCTAGAATAGTACCAACCCTTGCATCACCTGAACCAGTGATAATCTCCCGTTACATATGAGGATTAATTGGAGAAATTAGGCATGTAGTCAAGACAGCTAGACCTCAAACTATAGAAGAAGCTGTAGAACTAGCAAACACCTAGACAGATGAATTAATCCGTACCAGAGAAGAAGACCAAAGGAGAAACCTAACCCAAAGGCTTACCCAAGAATTCCGTTCTGGGAATTACAACCGTAGGAATACAGGTTCTACCTCTGCACCATTCTGCAAGGTCTGTAAGAAAAAGGATTCGGGAAAATGCTCCACTCTTTGCAATTTCTGCAAGATGCCAAGACACAAGGAAGAAGATTGCAGGAGAAAATCCAGTAATGGACTGTGCTTCAACTGTGGAGAAAAAGGCCATATTAAGCCGAATTATCCGAAATTGGCTCCAGCTGCAAACAACAGGAACACTAAAAATGCTAGAGCATTCGTCCTGACTGCAGATGAAGCCAAAATGATTCCAGATGTGATAGCTGGTACGTTTTTAGTTAATGATGTTTTTGCTAAAGTATTATTTGACTCTGGTGCAAACCAAAGTTTTATTAATACTTCGTTTTGCAAACTTCTAAATCAGTCATTAACTAAACTACCACAAGAATGTCTAGTAGAGACAGCTAATGGAGAAACTGTTAGGATTTCTGAAATCCTGCAGGGAGCAAGAATAGAGTTTTTAAACCAAAAGTTTATGGCAAACCTTTATCCCATGAATCTAGCAAGATTTGATATTGTATTAGGAATGGATTGGTTAATAGCCAATAAAGCCAGTATTTTATGTGATCAAAAGTCAATCCAAGTAAATTCACCAAAAGGTAAAACGATCACAATTAAAGGAGATAAACCCTCTAGATCTACGAAATTCATCTCTGTGATGAAAACTGCAAGCTATATAAGAAAAGGATCTATAGTATATTTGATTTCTATAATCATTAACACTGAAAGAAAAGAACTAAAAGACATTCCAGTAGTGTCTCAGTTTTCAGATGTATTTCCAGAAGAATTACCAGGACTACCGCCAGATAGAGAAGTTGAATTCAGAATTCACCTGCTACCAGGAACAACACCGATTGCCAAAGCACCTTACCGTTTGGCACCCGCAGAAATGCAGGAACAGAAGAAACAATTAGATGAATTGCTGGAAAAAAGATTCCTACAGCCAAGCTCATCGCCATGGGGAGCACCAATATTATTCGTTAAAAAGATGGACGGATCGATGCGTATGTGCATTGACTACCGTGAATTGAACAAGGTCACAATTAAGAATCGATACCCATTACCGAGGATCGATGATCTGTTCGATCAACTGCAAGGAGCTCGATTTTTCTCTAAAATCGATTTAAGGTCAGTATATCATCAATTAAAGGTACAGGAAGAGGATATTCCTAAGACCGCTTTTAGAACAAGGTATGGTCATCATGAATTTACTGTCATGCCATTTGGTTTAACCAATTCCCCAGCCACATTTATGGACATGATGAACCGAATATGTAAGCCATATTTGGATAAATTCATTATTGTTTTTATAGATGATATTCTAATTTACTCTAAGAATAAAGAGGATCATGCAAAGCATGTGCACGCACTTTTAAGTCTATTAAGAAAGGAAAAGCTTTATGCTAAATTTTCAAAGTGCGAGTTTTGGTTAGAGCAAGTACAGTTTCTTGGACACTTAGTTAATCATGAAGGAATTCATGTGGATCCCACAAAGATCGAGGCAATTACTAAATGGAAAACCCCTGAGTTACCAACCGAGGTTAGAAGTTTCTTAGGATTGGCCGGTTATTATAGAAGATTTATTCGAGATTTCTCTAGAATAGCCATTCCTTTAACTACGTTAACCTGTAAATCCATTAAGTTTGAATGGGGACCAAAACAGGAAGAAGCATTTAGAATTCTTAAGCAAAGATTAACCCATACACCTATACTAGCGTTACCAGAAGGAACTGAAGACTTTGTAGTCTATTGTGACGCTTCTAAATTAGGTTATGGATGTGTATTAATGCAACGCCAAAAGGTTATAGCTTACGCCTCTAGACAACTTAAGAACCATGAAGAGAATTATTCAACCCATGATCTAGAATTAGGAGCAATAATTTTTGCTTTGAAAATTTGGATACATTACCTTTATGGTAGTAAGTTTACCATATTCATAGATCATAAGAGTTTGAGATATGTTTTCGGGCAAAAGGAGTTGAATATGAGACAAAGACGCTGGATGGAGATGCTTAGCGATTATGATTGTGATATCCAGTATCATGAAGGAAAAGCGAATGTAGTGGCAGATGCCTTAAGTCGAAAGTATCATGAAAAGCCAAAAAGGGTACGTTCTCTTAAATTAAATCTACAAGTAGATTTAAATAATCAAATTAGAAAAGCACAAGAATCAGTAATCAAGGAAGATACTGAAAAACTAAAAGGTATGATTAAGGAATTAGAACAAGGAACAGATGGAATTTGGAGATTCCATGAAAAGAGAATGTGGATACCTAAATTAGGAAACCTACGTCATCGTATATTAGAAGAAGCCCATAAGTCTAAGTATACAATACATTTTGGAAGTGATAAAATGTACCAGGATTTAAGGAAAAATTTCTGGTGGATAGGAATGAAGAAGGACATAGCGGCCTATGTTTCTAAATGTTTAACTTGTTCACAAGTTAAAGCTGAACACCAGAAACCCTCAGGTTTGTTACAACAGCTAGAAATGCCAGTATGGAAATGGGAATTGATAACAATGGATTTTGTTACCAAATTACCCAAAACAAGGAAAGGTAATGATACAATTTGGGTGATTGTAGATAGACTAACCAAGTCAACTCATTTCCTACCAATGAAAGAAACTTTCAGTATGGAACAGTTAGCTAAATTATATGTAAATGAAATAGTTTCATTACATGGAATTCCTTTATCAATTGTTTCTGATAGGGATAGCCGTTTTACCTCTCATTTTTGGTCAAGTTTCCAAAAGGCAATGGGAACCAAGTTAAATCTAAGCACAGCTTATCATCCTCAAACAGACGGACAAAGTGAAAGGACGATTCAGACGATGGAGGACATGCTTAGAGCTTGTGTAATTGATTTTGGAGGTAATTGGGACGATCACTTACCTTTAATAGAATTTTCTTATAATAATAGTTATCACACAAGTATAAATGCTGCACCATTCGAAGCACTTTATGGACGAAAGTGCCGAACCCCAGTCTGTTGGGCAGAAATTGGGGAAAAGCAAATATATGGACCTGAGATAGTACAAGAAACAATTGACAAGATCATTCAAGTCAAGGAACGACTGAAAGCAGCATGAGATCGATAAAAGAGCTATGCTGACAACCGATGCAAACCATTGGAATTTCAAGTAGGAGATAAAGTATTGTTAAAGGTCTCTCCTTGGAAAGGAGTAGTAAGATTCATCAAAAGAGGAAAGCTAAGTCCCAGGTATGTTGGACCTTTTGAGATTATTAGAAGAATAGG
Organism: Helianthus tuberosus; assembly: GCA_030545235.1. NCBI lineage: Eukaryota > Viridiplantae > Streptophyta > Magnoliopsida > Asterales > Asteraceae > Helianthus > Helianthus tuberosus. The sequence continues at coordinate 53,427,580 of CM060364.1, forward strand.
ACCTGTAGCCTATAAGCTACAATTGCCAGAGGAAATGGCAGGAATACATGATGTATTTCATGTATCTAATCTCAAGAAATGCTTAGCTGATGAATCTCTGATAATACCTCTTAAAGATATAGAGGTAAATGAACAACTCAAGTTTGTAGAAAGGCCTCTACAGATTGAAGACAGGAAAGTCAAGAATCTCAAGCACAAGAGATTAGTTCTGGTCAAAGTGAAGTGGGACTCCAAAAGAGGACCCGAGTACACATGGGAACTTGAATCTAAAATGCAAAGAAAATATCCACACTTGTTCCAGTAGATCTCGAGGAAGAGCTCTAAAACAAGGTGGGGAGGATGTAAAAATCCTCAATAAAACCGACACCCTCATAATTTTTCCGACACCCTAATATATTTTAAAATATCCCAATATGTCCCAAAATACACCCCATACGTGAAAACGGGCCCCAAATACATTAAATATTATTAAAATAACTAAAAATCTAATTTTTTTTGTTTTTAGGCGGGCCGCGTAAAGGACCTTTAACCCTTACGCGGGTCGCGTCAACTTAAAACCTGGCGCAACCCGGTGCGGCCACGTGGCCCAACACCCGGCAGGTCTAGTCGCTGACCCAGCTAAGCTACAACGTTGACCAGGTCTAACGCGGTCCGCGTAGACCCTTGTTAACACTTACGCGGGCCGCGTAAAAACTGAAGTGAGGCCCTATATAAAGGAGCCATCGGATCTCAGTCGAAATCGTTCAAAAATTGTTTATTACTCTCAAAATCCGAATAGTAGGCTTATTATACGGGTATTATACCCCCCTAAATAGCGAAGTTCTGCTCCGTTGTAAGTATCATAACCCATGGATACGTATTAGATACGCTGCCCGATTGATCTAGGGTTCCGTAACGGCTGTCGTGGTTCTGCCCGACGTAGTCGTTGGAATGCCGTCTCGGGGAGGGTATTACTAATGTTAAAATGGGTTATTATACTAATGCGTGTGCATTTGTGTAAATTATAGATTGTCACCTGGAAACCCTTACGGAAAATCTAAGACAGCAATGTGAGTTGATCCACTTTTTGTAAACCTATTTTGTGAAACTGTTTATACAAAACCTTGAATATTTTTCCATGCGAATAGCAGTTATTGAGTATTTGTAAGAATACAATTATCATGAGTATGTTGGGGTTTTGTATACAAAATTTGTTACCACCTGGTCAAGGAGTAACATTGCCACAAGTCGAGTCTGACAGTACCATGGATGTTAATTGATATAACTTGGAAACAAATGTAACTGTGAGATCGCTCAAATGTTTTTAAAACGCGTTTCAGGTAACAAACTGTGAAAGCCAAATATAAGCCAGCTGGACAGCACTGAAGGCTTGGAAAAGTGGCAATAAAGTTACCTAAAATAAAATAGATGTTTTTATTAAATAAAGTAGGATTTATTCCTATGAAAACGTGTGTACTACGAACTTGGGTTTTATCCCATGTGATTAATGTTATGAAAATGTGGTATTTTACTCTGATCAAATATTTCCTAACTATGGTCCTGATGAAAATTTCCGCTGCCAAATTAGACAATACGCGATACCACCGAATCTGGCTCGCGGCCGCCCGTTCCCTGGGATTAGGGATCGGGGGTTGCGACACGTAGTGGTGGATCATTTTCTACATATACCGCACAACCAAAATCTTAGAAGGGACATCTTTGGTTTCTGACCAAAAACCAACTATAATGGGGAGAAACTATTACAAGATGTTGGCTATGTGAGTTAATGTTATTGCATGTAAAATTACATGTACTAAAATAGAAACATGAACTTTTGCTCTCGTGATCATTGACTTTGCAATAAGTTGTAGACGTTTAGTGATCGTCTTCAACAAAAAAACACTTATTTTAGTGATCTTAATAACTTGAAAATAAATTTCACAGTTATAATCGAAACAAATATGCCAATCTGGAACAATGTACTTGCTATATCATTAGCCAAGCCATAAATCACACAATCCTTAGTTGTGTATTCGATAACCATTTAGACGATGCATCGATTTTAAACATAAAATGGTATCATGTTAGGATATGCGTATCCTTTAATCACTTCCAGAATATTTAGGCATACACACCCTCATTTATATGGCAAAATATAAAATTTCCCTTGGGAGCAAACATTACATGCTAATTACTAGCTTGAAGAATCTTTAAGCTCTTCATTATGTTTCACATCATCATTGACTCGGTGTGGTCTAACCGGTCATGTCAACTAAGTAAATAATCATGATACATAAACTTATAGTTTACGATCGTATGTGCATTAGTTGCATTATGCGAGAAAACAACGCATTATCATTGCAAACTATCATGTTATATAACTTTTATCCTTTTTACATTTTGTTCTCATATAATCACTCCTTTAATTTGCTACTTCTAGTGGTCTATCTCATTATGACCATTATTACAATTCTAATAGTCGGTCTCACTATTAACTTGGCTATCATAACATTCTGATGGTCAATCTCATTATCAACTTGGTTATCATAGCACTTCTAATTATCGATTTCACTATTAACATGACCATCATTACAAATTTTCTTAACTATATCCATGATCACGACATTTTCAATGATCGTTATATAATATCATTCACTTTAGGGAATGGAATAACCAGAACAAACTTCATAGCTTTCCATTATTTATTTTCTTAGACATACGAATATAAAGTCACTTCAACCTTTCATAACCTTTCATAACCTTTAATAATATTGCTACTTCAAGAGCATATTTGAGGTATGACAACCGAAAATATTTATCCGCCTTTCCCTTGTAATAATCTTCTCTTTGCAATTTTCATAACACTAATAGAGAAGTAATTAGATGGCCGAGTCATATAAGATTTATAAGTACGACACTTCGAGTGTAATGCCTAAGCATATCTATACTCTTTCATGAGATTTATACTAAACCACAACTTTGATTTAATTGGTCTATTAAATATTATCTTTATAATAAACTATAACATATAGGATACAAGGTGTACATAGAGTAAAATCAAACAATGCTTTTACAATAACATGTCACCATATAAAACGAGTTATAATAAAACTTTATGGAATAAGACTTTTTATCATCACTTATAAACAAACGTATATATAATTTATGTATCAACATATCCGAGTATAACCAATCACAGATACATATTATATACGAATATTTGTTACTTTAATTAAAGCATAAACTAATATCCCCATCAAGCTCCATGGTGCTTTCATATTACACAATTTAATAAACGTGCACACATATTACAAAATAATATTGGGGTCATGAACCAACAATTTAAATAATGCACTTTAAATAACTTAGTAATAAAAGATGATATCAGCTTGGATATGTAAGTTTGGTTTGATTATTCACATTGTAAGCATATGTCATTGAAGTAGAAACAAAACAAGTATATTAAAATTAATTGCCATGCGCTAGCCAATTTTTCATAAAGTAGCGGACTTAATTTTCAAACGACAACCATTCTTATATAATTAAATTAGCTAGTTGTAAATCTAAATAATAATAAACATTTAAATTGAATCACCCGTATGCATAATTTTATAATTAAGGAAATAAAAATGTTCAACCAAAGTAACCCAAAATTTGTGTCTATTTTGTAAATTATATGTCACGATTAATTTACAACTCAAAACATGATAAAAGCATGTGATTTTAATAGTTATGCATAATAGCAACCAAATTCTAAACAATTGTGTTCATTAGGAAATAGATTCCACTTTTAGTTTATGATAACGAGAAAAATTGTGTTCATTTATCTTCTTAACCCATCTTATATTACTAATCAGAGAAAATATTTTAGTTCAACCATTATATTGTAATTATTTTATTTGAGATTTCTACGTGATTCAAATCTATTGATGATAATATGATCATGAAATAAGTAAACTATTTTTTAATAGTTATCACAGTATTCAAACATATAATCCACTAATTAAATCATAAAATATATTTGAAATCAAGATAATATTACAAATCATAACCATATATACCATGTATCATCTACTAGCAAACTTTTAGTATTATTTAAATTATGACTCAACAAATTTTTAAAGAGAAATCATAAAACCGATAAGAATCATAAATAACACATAAAAATAATTAGGAAACTTAGTTATTATGGTATAAGTTATACCAACTTAAAATTAACCACTTTAGAGAATCCAAGTACTCAAAAAATCAAAGCAAACCTAAAACCAGAGTCTAATGATTAAGTAAGTACATAAACTAAAACATCTAGTGATTTAAAATTTCAAATATTGAAAAGTAAACGTGAAGAAAGACTCAACAAACTTTTAGTATTATTTAAGCATGAATCTCGGAGGTTTGATCGTTTATGAGGGGCATATTGACAAAATTAATGTACATGAAAACTAGCCATTGTAAATTACTCACATAAAAACCAAATTCCATATTATGTAGTAAATGATTAGAATAATACCTTGAACGATATGAACCAATCAGTTTTTGGTGGGTACTGTTGCTCTGTTAGAAATCCGGGATGACCGGGGTGTCGCAGATCTGCGATGATTTCGTCAACGGAATAGAACACCGGGTACCTCTTCTATTTGTGCCTAGAGAAAGTGCGACGATTTCTCTAAAACGAAATCAACGAGCGAACTCGTGCTGATAACGTGTTGTGAAACTAGACTAATAACAAACAATAAGAGAAAGAGATGTAGGGTGAAAGAGATATTTCATTGATAGATCTATCATACAAGAGATACAATGGGAAGTATATATAGGAGAAGAAAACTTGGAGAAGAAGCTAATATATTTTTGGTGTTGATAACCATAGTATTAATAATATATTTATAACACTATATACGTTATTAAAAACAATGTGTCCCTCGAAATCACATGTTCTGGCCAGTGGTCCTCCCGCCACCCCAGGGCCGTCCCTGGTAGCCCGACTTGACTCGAGTGTCAGAGTACCTATACTCTATATACCCTCTAACGAGTTTTCTATGATTTGTAGAGATGTGGAGTGTGTTGGTTCAGGCCCCAAGGTTAAACACACACACTACACACTATGAGACAATATTATGTGTATTGAACTTCAAAGAATTAAAAGTGCTTGCAACTGCTTTTATTATCGAATGAGAGGTACAGGTTATAACTTAGCTACTCTTCCTATTTATATTGACTAAAACAAGCACATGCAAAATATAATAAAGCCCACTACTTGCTAAAATTTAGAACTACTCCAACGTACACATTCCCACGTTCAACTCCTCCTTTTCCGGTCAAACATGACCAATTCTTCAACAACCCATCTGACCCATTCATGCGAAACCCGGTTTCGAACCGTTTCAATGACCCGGCTTGACCCGACCATCAAGATTATCCAACATTCACCCCCATAATCTTGATTCGGTTCTTTCTTCTTGCTTATTTGTTCTTGCTTTCCATGCTAAAACCGGAATCGGTTTTCTTGCTAAACCTGCTTTCTTGCTTGATTCGAATTCATTCTTACTTGCTTCGAATCATCTTTCTTGCTAACTTGCTACTCGAACTACAAAGGTTCGGTCTTGCTCTTGCTATACGAACCACACGGGTCAGATTACTTGCTTAACTTTCGGTTTTCTTTCTTTCTTCGGGCTGTCGATTTCATTCTTTCTTTCAATTCGATGCCTATTCTTTCTTCTTTCTTACCGATGCTTGCATTTCTTTCTTACCGCACCGATATCTTTCTTACTTACTTGCGAGGCCTTCTTTCTTTCTTGCTAAGCGACGCCGGCCTCTTTCTTCTTTCTTGTGGCGCCTCTTCTTTCTTTCTTGCTTTCTTTTGAGATCAACGAACCCGTGCGGCACCCGTCTTTCTTCTTTCTTCACGGCACCGGCTTTCTTTTTTCTTTCTTTGGTTGTTGATCTTTCTTTCTTTCTCTCTTTCTTTGCAACACATTCTTCTTTCAACAATATCACAGCAGAATTCTTCTTCAATTAGACTCAACGAATGACACAGATTCAAATATGCTCCTGCCACACACGTCTTTGGGTCACACAGCCCTTCGATCACGTATTTCGGCTTCATCTTCTCTCCGTCGGGCTCACTTAGAACCGCGTTCGTTCACGCAGAATCGTTTTCGGTTCACACCGAACCTTCATGATCACTAAGATCTTCTCCACATTTCTTCTCCCTCGATCACACAGATCGACTTCATTTTCTTCTCCATCTTTCCCGGTTCACTCAGAACCGCAGTCGGTTCACGTAGAACCGTTCTTCAATACTCGTCTCCGCCCTGCAGATTTAAGGGCCTGCACCCCCTTCATTCGACACCGACTCTCAAAACCGCAACACCGATCTTCACTCGAGCCCTAAGCTCTGATACCAAATGTTGGTTCAGGCCCCAAGGTTAAACACACACACTACACACTATGAGACAATATTATGTGTATTGAACTTCAAAGAATTAAAAGTGCTTGCAACTGCTTTTATTATCGAATGAGAGGTACAGGTTATAACTAAGCTACTCTTCCTATTTATATTGACTAAAACAAGCACATGCAAAATATAATAAAGCCCACTACTTGCTAAAATTTAGAACTACTCCAACGTACACATTCCCACGTTCAACTCCTCCTTTTCCGGTCAAACATGACCAATCCTTCAACAACCCATCTGACCCATTCATGCGAAACCCGGTTTCGAACCGTTTCAATGACCCGGCTTGACCCGACCATCAAGATTATCCAACAGAGTGATTACAGAATCGTACCCAAAAGTGAGGAGTATCACCCCATTTACCCCAATTTCTTGGCTTGGATGCACCGATCTGTTTCTATATTTTCTCCCAGTGAACATAAATTCATTTGAATTAAACTTTAATGAGTCGAATAATTTACACTTAAAATTATTTGTGTATCATTATTAGTGATTTAGTGACACTTATATGCTACAATTTTGTTTTCATTAATACTACCAAGCTACTTTGCCATGTGGCCTTATTTTTGTGAGATTTTCAAACTAAACAGATACCGAATCAAACAATATTAACGATACCGCTACCAGCATTTGTTTATATAATTTTCAATCATCTAAACTGAAAAAAAAACATTAATGTTTTTGTTTCATACATGGATGGATGATGATCTCAAAACCGACTATGTATACTCCAACTACATATCAAGCACTTGCCACATGTCCTCTTTGTTTCAGACACGTGTCCACTAAGCAATCTTCTCGACCAACTACACGTGATTTCGTCTCAATCTCATCACCTCACAATCCTCCATATATATTCAATCTAAACCCATCCTTATCACAAAACACAAGACCAAATAATAATAATAATCAATCATGGATACCCAATATCATACACTCATGCCACACCAACAGCAGCAGCAGCAGAAGCAGCAACAAATGAGCACAAAAACAATGGTAATCGCAGCCATAGTGGGAGTTACAATAGGAGGACCACTTTTGGCGTTGATGAGTTTCATTTTCATATCAACAATGGCTCTATTTGTGGTCACCTCACCACTTCTTATCATATTCAGTCCTGTTCTATTGGGGGCTGGGTTTGTGATTGTAGCTGCTATGGCCGGGTTCGGGGCTGCGGGCTTGTTGGCGATCGCGGGGGTGTCGGCTTTGGGCTGGGTCTTGAGGTCGGTTAAAAGCGGTCAGTTTCAGCAGGGGCTGGAAAGTGTGACCGGGAAGTTGTTGGAGACTGGAGAGAATGTGAAAGAAAGTGTGAAAAATACCGGGAAAGAGTGGGCTGGTAACCTGAAACAGACGGTGCAGGACTCACCGGAAAATGTGACGGCAAATAGAGCTTAGGTGTGATTTGTGATGAAGATAATAATTGTACGTTGCTGTCTTGTAATAATAATATAATAATAAAGATGTTCATGCACGAATAGAGTGGGGGTGGGTTGGTTAAAAGTTAAAACTAGTGAGGGTGGTCGAACAAAGAGATTCATGTCATATATTTCCTTGCACGCAGGAAGGTTGTCGGCTCAAGTGATCGAACTTAGGTTATAATTTGTGGAAGGATGATTATCTTATGCATGTGTGTGTTGGGTATCTTTATTTCGTATCTTCTGTTTCGTATGTAATGTGTAGCTTTAGTAAATAGTAATATATAATTATAATATTTTGATAACAGCACTAATTGAACCAAGTCCTATAATATTAGGGTAGGCGGTATGGTGGTGGATGAGTTAGGGTGTTTGAGTTTTCTCTACCAATGATATAAGTCATGTCACTCTCCCCTTCACTCATCATTTTCTATTCAAACACTAGGTATGGTTAAACACCCACTCAAACACCCGATATCTTTCTCTTATCTCTTACTTTGATTGGTTCTTCTCTCCTCTTTTCTCTCTCTCCTCCCTTTGTTCTTCTCCACATTCGGTGAGTATACACTGATTTCTCTTCCTCTCTCCTACTCGAATGTAACGGTGTGGTCACCGATCGGTGACTCCACTCAATCACCCTAGTCTCCGCAAACCATATCGTGCATTACACAATGCACAAGTTCATCGCATATTAGTTGTAATATAAGTTGATATGTTACACACTTGGGAAGGTCCCACATTTAGGAGGGTCGACTGGTGATGCTAAGACTAGTGGGTGTGGTGAAGGTCATCCCTAAGGGGATGGGCCGTCATGTCACCGGGAGTGAGGATGAGTCTAAAGGGGATGGACCAAATGGGTGGAGGATGGGGCCTCACACAATTTATAAAAACAATTAAAAAATATTAAATTGATTTGATTTGAGAGAGAGAGGGGAGAGAGAAAGATGCAAGAGAGAGAAGAAAGGAGGGCTGGTGACTTCGTCTTCTGGACGACGATGAAGACAGGACGGACATGAGGGGGGCGTTGTGGGGGTGCGGCGTCGGGCCAAGGCCGGTATACCCTCCATTCTAAGAGAGCAGGGGAACACGGTGCCTTTTTTAACAAGCTGTGAAACACTTGAACATGATACACGTACCTTCTTGCTTATGCTTATGCATGTCACAAGTTGATGGAACAACCAGCAACTTATTATTTTTTTTTTTGAACGGCAGCTCACCGGTTTCAAGGTACCGGGTATTGCGACGCGGCCCGAGTTCGAGACGGCGCCAACACGCCGGCGACGGACATACCAACCGGGGCCTGGCCAGGGTTGACCCGGGGCTGCCAGGAATCGAACCTCGTGACCTGAAGGTGGGAACCATGCGAGGCATGTAAAACCACCCCCACCTCACTTGCAGTGAGTGGGGATCGAACCGGAGTCTCTATTGAGAACTCAAGTTCTTTCCACCACTAGACCACAAGGTCATTGGCAACCAGCAACTTATTACTTTCGAGGAGAACAACTACCTACACCCGAGAAGCATCGCTATTGGTACACAAACTCTCACATAATCCTCTTAAAACGTGTCACACACAATATATGTACTTTCCACTTAATAAGAAGTGACGGATTAAAAAAAATTTATTTTCATCGGGTACCAGCTTTCATATGTACTCTTACAAATTTGCAGAATATTATATATATATATATATATGGGATCAGAAGAAAACGCTCAAAAGTGTGAGAACGCATCATGGCCCAACACGTGTCATGCGGCATAGAGAAGGATGGAGGGGTTTTTTTATCTTTTCAATCTTCTTTTATTTTCCCAACGCGGTATAATAATTTATGGCGTCTAAGTTTTTTTTGGCGTTAATTGTATTTATTAAAATTTTTGGCGTTGAATTAATTGTTTTTGTGTCACATATATAATTTTTTGGCGTTATAGCGTTTTCTGTTTATTTTTTTTGGCGTTTGTGGCGTTTTGTATAATAATTCACTAGGAGTCATTAATATTTGCATAAGATTACAATAAGACCAATTTTTTTTGGCGTTTAGTGAATTTTTTGGCGTTTAATACCCTTTACAAGGTGCTTTGCCAGCACTCGTTCTCGCAGTTTTCATACTACTAACGTTTTGATGTTTATAGTTTTTGGCGTTTTATATAATAATGTATTTTATTTATAGAGAATTAGATAACAAAACATCATATAACTTGATATCAAAACAATATAAAATGAAAACAAAATTAATAAAAAATGGTAATCTAAATTTTCTTCCGAATCTTCACTTTTATCACCTCTTTTTTCTTGAATTTGTTTTTGGCATTTTGAACCTTTTTTGAACACTTTAGCTAGATGTCAACTTTCCTACATAAACCCCGTCTTTTTCAGAAGAAGCTGCTTAGTGGCATCCTGTGTTTTAGTGTGATATTCTTGTTTGGTGGCATGTCATTGAAAATCAACTCTTGCTTGATGCTATTTATAATAATGGAGTTCAAAATAGCATTCTACCCTTGTGTTGATCCCTTTATTCCATGCCGATATTCATCAAGAACAAAGCTCACATGATGGCATATCACTGTCATTAGCTCTTTTTCTTGAATATTTGTCCATCTCATTCAGAAAAATATTATTGAGATAACCCCCTCAGAAGAAGAATCCATTTCAGTGAAAGCTTTGTCACCTGTGTTTTTTTTAACTAACATTTTTTGGCGTTTTAAAGTGAGTGGTTTCTAGAGGATATGACGTTTGTGTTTTCTGGGTGTGATCAATTTCATTGTGTATAGACCCCTCTCTTATATGAGTTTTTTGGCGTGTAGTTTAGGCGGGACTTTTTATTGTAATAAATTATAGTAATAAAGTAACTGTCTTTTCAGTTACTGTTTTTGTATTTACTGTGTTAATCAGTTTTTATCAGTTTTATAGGTTATAGACGTCCCATCTTCTAAGTTTGGCGTTTTTTTAAATGGCGTTATGCAGACCAAGATAACAAAATACAATAACGGAGTAAATAAAATATTAAGCAGGAAAAATATTTTTTGTTATTTTTGGCGTTTTGTAAGGATTAACCATTTTTAGTATTTTTTTGGCGTTTTGCTAATAATGAGAGAAATATATCATTTAATTATCTTAAAAAAAAGATTACATAGAAGAAAAAAAATAGGAAAAAAATTAAAAGCCTTCGTCAGAAGGTACTTTATCCGAAAAGTATCCATCACTTGCGTTATCTTCTTCCTCCTCGGAGTCTTATCTGGATCTTCATCCATGTCATCACCTTCACCTTCATCAGCTTCTTGTTCCTGAAGATTCTGAAGCCTCCACTTGAACATGTCTTGCATTAACTCCAATTTTGAGTATATTTCTGTGTTGGTACAAGTGGCGTTATGCAATTCTTCCATGAAACTCAGATGCTGCTTTGTCATGATGTTTTCTAGCCAGTATACTTCCTGCTCTCCGCTGTTGTATGTAACCGTCACCATATCTGTTTCATCATCAAAACGCATGATGTCATGGCAGGGTCCGGCTTTACATCTGCTTTGATTGGTCCAAATTTCCTGGTTAATGCTTTCATAAGCATATGTGTTTCATGGCATTCGTTGTCTAGAGCGATGCCAAGGGATAAGATTCCCCTCTGTATCTCTTCTTCCATCTTCAGAATTCCCCTGACCATCTTAACATACACCCTCCCTCTGTTGTCAAAACGGATGACGTATCGCCTGATTGCAAGAGTGTATCTCCAGGAAACGATTGTTGCCATTTTTGGCGTTTTGGTTAAAGATGTTTTTTGCAGAAATGGATAGATTGAAGTGATTATGGAAGCTATGTTTTTACCTCGTTTATATAATGATGTTTTTTGGCGCGTAATTTAGGAGAGAATTTCTTCTAATAAATGTTAATAACTGAAATTCAGTTACCGTGTTGTTTCATCTTCCTGTAATATCCAACGCGTTTTATCACTAATTTTTGGCGTTTTGTTTTTAATGGCGCTTTATTTTTTTAATGACGTCTTATCATTTGATGGCGTTTTGAATATGAGCGGTAAAAGACCCTTTTACCCTTAATGAAGCGCGTCCCACATAATAAAATTGATGTTATTTACGAAAACGCCACCGCGCAATCTAGTCCATGGATTGTTTTGATCGGACGACCCATAAGCATTCTCACCGTTCTCACACTTTCTACCGTTTTCTCTAGATCCTGACCCTATATATATATACCCTTGAGAAATTACAAATGTCATATGTTCTCTTACAAAGTTGAAATATAATATATAAGTAATATAACCAATTCATTAAAATTAAAAACAATTTAATAAATAACAAATTTACTCTTATTTTTCTAAACCTTTGAGATTTCAACTTTTAACTTCAAATATTATATTTACTCATTTTTAGCTTAATTTATTTAGTTATATGAAGAATACTATGGTTCATGAAAATAAAAAAAATATATAAAAATAGATAAAAATAAATTTAGTAAGCTATATTAGATAATAATATAAAGTAGAAAGATAAGCATATGTGAAAACTTAAAGTTAAAAACATAAGAGTAAAATAATTAATTATTAGATTGTCTTTACTAAATTGGGTATATTTAATATTTTAATTATTTTATAAGGGTATATATGATATTTTTAATTTTTATTGGGTATATATAAAAATTTTAAAGTTTTTAAATGTATATATGAAATTAGTCCTAAAATGATTTTCAACACGATATTAGTGCAGATGGGTCCAACTCTCAATATTAGTGGAAACTTCAAGTAATATAGGCAATTAAACGCCACTTGGGCTGTGGCCCAGTGGTAAGTAGTCAAAGACTACTTTGGGGATGTTTAGGTTCGAATCTTGGGTATGGGTGTAATATTAGGGAAACAATTTGCTGTTCAAAAAAAAAATATAGGCAATTAAACAAAAACAACAAATATTTAAGAAATATTGGCAATTGATACATTTGATACGTTAGGTTCACTTACTCTAAAGCTGTTGGTTTTTTTATAGAGTGTAGAGGGTCGTGCACAATAATTTCTTGACGTCAAAGAATCAAAGTTTTATCTTCGGTAGAATTGAATTTGCTATTCCAAACGGGGTGTGGCGCAGCTTGTTACCGTTTACCTGCCATTCTTATGTAATTTTTCTACCATTAATAGGCAATTAAACATCAACAATAATAAGTATTTTAACCACGGATAAGTTTGGGCTGTCAAATAGCCTCAATAGGTCACAACTAGAAGATGGAAAGACTTTGGGTAACAATTCAGATGGTCGCTCCATGATTTCTCTTTTATTTGATTTTGGCTTTGGATAAAAAAGATGTGTTTTATTTGGTTTGTGCTTTGAAAAAACACAGGCTTCAAATGAACATGAAAGAAAATGAGGGACACACTTGGGGGCTTAATAGGAAAATGCATGGGTGCGCATTAACGTGGGGTTTATTTTTAGTAGGAAAGAAAACTCTAATATGAAACTATGTGCAAAAACCTAACTGCTTTCGAAAATAAAGCACGTGTCTTGCGTCAAGCAAAGAGGCGGTTGATGATGGGCGCCAAAGCGTTTGCCTTGAGGTAAGCGAAGGGCGGCTGATGATGGGCATTGGGCACTGCCAAGGTGGGAGTGGCGAGATGGCATTGTGGCCCGTGGTGTATGTCGGTGGGATCTTTATTTAATAAATGGGTGTGGAATCAATGCATGCATCTCAAATGGGTAGTTTCTAGCAACCGTCTTACATGAGAGTTGACTTGGTCTTAGTTTTAGTGTCCTTCGACTTGCTATGACTAGTTGATGATTTGACAACCAAATGAGAGGTTGCCTCCTGGGGCGGTGTTTGAGTGTTTCTCCATTTCTTGACTTACCATAGCAAGATGTTATCCCTTTCTGCATTTCTTGACTTGACTATAACGAATGGTCACCCCTTCTTTATTTCTTAATTTGACTATAACGACATGTCACCTGAGCTAGGGTTGTTTCCCCTTACATGGTAGATGTTGCCCATGTCTAGGGCGATTTATGTATCATCTCATACTTCTCATCTGATCTAGCAAAAGCATACATTTTCAGATCAAGAAGTCGTCCTAGGTAGGGAACCAACCCCCTTGTGATAACAATTGCATAAAAAAAAATAACTTTTTTGGATTATCTCGTATTTCTCTGACTTAGCAAACGCACATGTTTTAAGACCATGAAGTTACCCATAGAAGGGACGACAATCCTCTTGTGAAACAATTGCAAGAAAATACCTACTTTGTAGTGTATGCATTGTCCCCATAATCCTTGTATTATAATTCCTTTGTTATTTCTTTATGGTTATTGGGTGGTGGTGGGGTGGGGTGGGTGGGTGGGGGTGGGTGGGTGTTTAGGTTTTTGGTGGTGATGTAGTGGGTTTAGGTTTTTGGTTTTTGGACACTTGTCACTCTATAAATCCTTCTTACACTTCTTATAATTAGAAGCCTTTGTAGAATAACTTGACCCGTAAGATATAAAGGCTAGTATGTAAAGAGGCTTGTTTTTAGTAGAAAATTAATCCAGCAAACTAGTTTCATTCCCGTCTTTTTCTACTAAATTTGTTAGAGATTCCTCATCTTAAATCGGCATTTATCATACAGCCTTTTAGTAGCTAGCTTATTTGGTATTTTATATTCAAGGGTGGAGATATAATAGGAAGTTTATTTGGCTAGGAAGGCTAGGAAGTGATCTTGACCATCCATTTACTTAATCAAGGGCTAAGATTAAATCAGGGAAATTGAAAGTAAAAAAAGAGGCGCGTGACTTTTTTCAGGGGCAATCTAGTCAATCCAAGCCAATAGTTTCTCTCTCCTCCAATTCCCCCCCATTTTTTAAACGTTAATAACTCTTTCATACGACATTATTTTTTTATAAAAATTGCACCAAAAAAACGAGCGTTTTTTTATCTTTAAAACGAGTATACTATTGCTATATTTTGAAAAAAAAAATTAAAACCCAGTTGCGTAAAACGCAATAGAAAAAACCCCAGTATCGTAAAACGCAATGAAAAAAAAACCCTAAAAAATGACATTTTTCTAAAACGCAATGCACAAAAAACACAAAGAAATGACTTTTTTGTAAAACGCAATGGCCAGAAAACACATAAAAATGTGTTTTACCTAAAACGCAATGCACCAAAAACACAAAGAAATGACTTATTTGTAAAACGCAATGGCCAGAATACACTTAAAATGTCTGTTTTCTAAAACGCAATGGACTGAAAACACATAAAAAAGTGTTTTACCTAAAACGCAATGCACAAAAAACACAAAGAAATGTCTTATATGTAAAACGCAATAGCCAGAAAACACTTAAAAATGACTCATTGTAAAACGCAATGGACTGAAAACACCTAAAAAATGTGTTTTACCTAAAACACAATGACTAAAAACACTTAAAAATGTGTTTTTTTCTAAAACGCAATAGCTGTCTGTCACTGTGAACTGTCTGTCACTGTGAACTGTCTTATTTCTAAAACGCAATGGACACATAAAACTGTCTGTCACTGTGAACTGTCTGAATTGTCTACGAATTACTGTCTTCGAAATGAGCCAATTTATGGAAATTTAATTTTTCTGATGCGTTTTTAGTACAGCAATTTAATAGAAAAAAATTTTCAACCCCAGCCAGGGGCTCTGCCCCTTGGACCCCGCCAGGGGCTGCCGCCCCTGGGACCCCGCTACCGGGGGCTGCCGCCCCCGGACCCCCGCAAAGATCGTAAAACGCAATGACTAAATCAAAAACCCAGATCATGAAAATGAAATTAAAGAATTTCTTACATGGATCGAAGCCGATTTCTTCATCAATTGACGGAATTTGAATGATAGAAACACTTATCAACGCTCAAATCGAACGAATCGAGTGATTATCTCCAAAATCACAGGAAAAAACGAGAATTTTTTATGAAATTAAACTGGGTTTTCTTCAAAAAAAAAGCTGAAGAACACGTTGATCGGGTTCTGAATCATTGATTTGTGATGAAAATAGCACTATAATGTAGTGATTATTGAGATAGAAAGTGAAGAAATAGTTGAAGATGGTGGGTTTTGAAAATGAGGGTTTTTGAATTTACTGGGTTTTGAAAAAGGAAGAAGAAGGAGTTGGATTGACTAAAATACCCTTTCTCTTTATTTTAAAATTTGCCACATGTCATAATCCTATGGCTTCCTATCCTTCCTAGAGAAAATTAACTTCTTATTTGATCTTTACCCTTATATTCAAACCTGAGCAAATTGATGGTTCAAAATTATTGTAAGTAAAGTATAAGTAAAAGTAAGTTAAAAAAATATAGCCCTTTAATGACTAGGGATATACATCAATTAAGACAAAGCCTACTATTGTATTTGTTAAAATAAATGTGTTAAAAAAGAAAAGCCCATTTGACGTTAATTAATCGTTAACAATAAATTGATTTCAAATTAATAGATGTAAAGTCTTTAAACATCTGAGTTTGAGAGTGTAAGGTCTTGGGTTCGAGTCTCACATACGTAAGGAATTAAAAGAAATTTGTCGTACAAAAAATAATAATAAATTGATTTCAAAGTTTGACAAAAAAACGTTGCAACGTTTTATAAAAAAAAAAGTTAACAAGTATAAGCCTTTTAGACCAAAAGTAATTTTTTTTTTAAATACAACAAATTATCAGATCTAAAGTTTATTAAATACATCTGCTCTTAATACACATGCCTGGAATCGTGATGTTTATTTAAATTTTGTTTCATGATATTTGTACGAAGGTGTTTTTATTAAACTGAAGTTTTATTAAATTGATTCAAACTAGTGATATTTCCCCGCGCTTCGCGGCGGGGATTAAGTTGGTATCAATTTGGTTCGTTACAGTACCTGCACTCGATATAATAATTGAAAGAGAAAGCATTACATCGATCGAAAAAAAAAAAACACATATTGATATGATACCTATATATGTTGTTCAGTTGATATCGGTTCGGTTCACTTGCATTTTATGTTTATTTTATTTCAACATTACGATATTTTTTTATAACGGATATTCTACCACTATCGTACCAAGCCCAATCGAAACCAATTGAACAACATTTGTATCGGTACCAATATTTTTTTATTTTTAGTTTTTTTTGCTTTCAATAAACTGATACTATATCGCTACCATATTGTACCGAACATCATCAGTACCGGTATACATTCCATTTTATTGTTTCCTGTTTGATAACGGATACTTTGATCGTATCTTAAAAGTTATATGATAGAACAAAATATACTTAAATCAATTAAAGTAATAAACCAATAAAATAATAAAACCTTAAAAAATAATATTGAAAAAAAATCAAAAACAATTGTTCCCCTCTTTTTATTTCAACATTACGATATATATTTTTTAAACGGATATTGTGTCGCTATCGTACCAAATTCAATCAAAACCGATTAAATAACATCTGTATCCGTATCAATATTTATTTTTAGTGTTTTTGTTTTCGATGAATAATATCGTATCGCTATCATACCGTATGGAACAACATCGGTACCAGTATATATTCATTTTTATGATTTCTTGTTTGATAACTGGTAATTTGATCGTATCTTATATAAAAATCTATGTTTAAATCAATTAAACTAATAAAATAATATAATAATAAAAACTTAGAAAAAAATATTAAAAAAATAAAAAACACTGTTCATGGAGGGTTTCTATTAAATATTATTAATAATTAAATCAAATGAAGACTAAATAAAATATTAGTAAAAACAAATCTTTAAAATATTTCATTTTACTGTTCATGGTAACTTTGTTTTGATATGTATACTAGTTTTTTATTCTCCGCGCTTCGCGGCGGAAGTTTAGTCGTTTCCCCTACGTTACATGACAGAAGCTTTGTCGTTACCGGTGTGGAAAACGATTGGGTTCGTTATGGCATCACAATGATAACATCATTGGCTATAACTTATAATAAAAAAAAACTTTGTTTTCAAACTTACACAACACAAAAATATTTGATTCTCAGGGCCGTCTCCGAAAATCACAAAAATTTATTTGGCCCTGGTCGAGATAAAAAATTTGGGTCTTATTCGCAAATCTTCATATAATATAAACTCATCAATCATTCAATAAGTATATAAATACTAAAAACCCATAATACTACGATAATTGTTATGAAATACTACGAAGTTTTGTTTGTTTTCCCTGATCTAGTAGGCCCTTATTTTTGTTTAGGTTAGTCACTTCGGTTTGTTAATTGGGCCATTTTTTTAAAACTCTTAAACAGGCCCTTATTTAAAAAAATTTGAGTCTTTTAGCAGGCCCTTATTTATTTTTTCGGGCCCTATATTGATTTGGACCCTGATCGCAGTCACCTCCTGCACCCCCGGATAAACGTTCCTGTTGATTCTAAATGTAACTTAGTTTTCAAATAAAAAAAAACTTTTGGACCCTGATCGCAGTCACCTCCTGCACCCCTGATAAACGGTCCTGTTGATTCTAAATCTAACTTAGTTTTCAAATAAAAAAAAACTACTTTCATTTAATATATATAAATATAACTTAGTTTTCAAATAAAAAAAACTACTGTTCATGGTGAGTTTCATTTAATATGTATAATGTATAATATATAATACCGAAGCTTAGTTTATCAACGGATCCAATTGCACATTTACTAAATAATAAAAAGAAAATTAAAATAAAATAAAAAGAAGATAAATTATTAACCTATAAATAAGCAATTTATATGTGCATAAAAGGTAGTACCTTTAGCTTTGGGAGTCTTTCAAAAAGAAAATGGAAAATTTTCTTTTTAACCCTAAAGTTTTAATGTTTGACAATTTAAGTTTAAACTTCTAATCTTTGTTTTCTTTTTAACCCTAAAGTTTTAATCTTTGACAATTTACCCTAAAATTTTAATCTTTGACAATTTAAGTTTAAAATTTTAATCTTTATTTCCTTTTTATCCCTAAAGTTTTAATCTTTGACAATTTAAGTTTAAAGTTTTAACATTTGATAATTTAACCCCTTTGATTAATTTGATTTTTTACTTCTAATTCAAAAGTTTCCATCTTTTGCGATTTAACCACTTTGATTTTTTTACTTATGTGTTGTAATCTTGGCTTTGCGGGTTTTTCAAAGAAAAAATGGTTATGCATATGGTTGTTGTAACCTTGGCTTTGGGGTTTTTTTTTTCAAAAAATAAAAATTGATTTTTATACTTTTCACCCAAATGTATTTCATAAATTACTTTTAACCTAAAACTATTTGTTTTTTTACTTTTAACACAAAACTTTTTATCTTTTGCAATCTATCCTCACAACTTTTTTTACTTTCAACTTTGGTCCTTTATAGTTTTCATTTTTCGCAAATTTTTCGCTTTATGCTTCGTTCTAAATTTTGTGACTTAAAACATCGCAACGTGCGTCTTTGGTTTAGCGTTTTCACGTTTCGTTCTAAATTTTGCGAGTTAACACGACGCAACGTGCGTGTGTGGGTGAACGTTTTTACATCGTCTGTTTTTTTTTCCTGTTTGACAGGTTCAACATAACGTGCGCGTCCTAAATCGACTTAGTTATAACTAAAGAATCCCCGCCGCATTGCGGCGGGTCATAATTCTAGTTTAATTTATTTTTTAAGGTAACCATATGAGTTGAACTAATCGAAAAATTGAAATCAAACTACCTTGACGACCAAACAAAACATCAAAATCACTAGTCGCTTCAAACACCAAAATTTCAATTCAGCTAACCAAATTCGATTTTTGTAGAAGTCTAATAGTCTTCTTCTCTCTTGTTGAATACCCAATCAATATAGTATAGTCTAACCAAAATTTCAATTCAACTAACCAAATTCGATTTTTGTAGAAGTCTAATAGTCTTCTTCTCTCTTGTTGAATACCCAATCAATATAGTATAGTCTAGTTTTTATTTTGAACTAACTATTATTTTTATATTCAATACCACATAACTTTATACGTGTAAGGATTTAAACATACCACACTTTTATAAGGACAAACACCATATCACTAGAAAGAAAGTTGAAGATACACATGACTTACGCAACGTTTTGGATTCTTTGGAAATCCCGTAATGGTTGGGTGGTCTTCAAAGAAGAAGGTGTTGGTAGACAACATTATTGAGGATAGCTAGGTGTACGTAATCTTGATGAGGTTGAATAGGGAAAATGGTACCATTTTCAACATATACAAAAAGAAGATGGGCTGTAATAGTGGTGGCCAATTATTGGCTGAATTGGGCGGCCAACGTAATAGTGCCAGGCAGCTGCCTGGCACTCCCCTATTAGCCCAACAAATTTACACTTTTATCCTATTTTAAAATTACGATTTTGCCATCAGTTTAAAAATATGTTTTTGCCCACACAAAAATAAATTTACGTTTTTGCTTCCAGCTAAATATTTAAAATTTTCCCTCGGTTCAAAATTACGATTTTGCCCCGTTTAAATTTACACTTTTGCAATTAGTTTTCTTCCCTTAAAATTACGATCTTGCCATCAGTTCAAAGTTATGTTTTTACCCCCACTTAAAAATATTTTTACGCTTTTGCTCCCAGTTAAAAATTTTAATTTTGTCATCGGATCAAAATTAGGATTTTGCTCCGTTTAAATTTACAGATTTGCCCATAGGTTTTTTCTCACAACTACGTTGCGATTTTGTCGTCAACTTAAATTTACATTTTCTCCATCGTTTTTTGTTGTTTTCCTGGTTAAATTACAATTTTGCCCCCAATGTAAAATTACAGTCATGCCGTCAGCTGCCTGACACTCCCCCATTGGTCCATTTAATTTACGATTTTATCCCTGAAATAAAATTATGATTTCGCCCTCAGTTAAAAATTACGTTTTCCCATCGTTGTAGTTTTTTTTAGCAAAACTATAAAAGTTTTTTGTTTTAATTGGTTAACTCCATTTAATTTTTTCCCGTGTCAAGGAGCTGCCTAACACTCGCTCATTAGTCCTGAAAAATTACAGTTTTGCCCTGAGCCGAAAATTACGATCTTATCATCGTTTTAGTTTTTTCCCTATCAAAATTATAGTAGTGTTTTTTTAATTGATTGAGAATTATTCGGCCATCGCCCCGCAACGCGGACGGGGCAACCACTAGTTATGATGTAATTTAGACTTTGTATTTGGTGTTAATGTCTTCATATTCCCCCGATTCGTGCTAGAGTTGTATTTTGAATATAGGAAAAATTACAAGTTTTGTCTTTTATCTTAATACCACTTATGAGGCGGTGTCCTTTTTAACGAATTTTGACAAGTTTTGCTCTTTACAAGGAATTTTGTTGCACGTTTTGTCCTTTAGGCTTAACCCAGTTAGATTTTCTTGTTAAATCTTGTCACCCAAGGGTATTTTAGTCTTTTTACCCATTTATTTAATATTATTTAAAAGAATAAAACAAAATATTTTAGGGTTAACTCTTGAAATAAATGGGTAAAAAGACTAAAATACCCTTGGGTGACAAGATTTAACAAGAAAATCTAACTGGGTTAAGCCTAAAGGACAAAACGTGCAACAAAATTTCTTTAAAAGGGCAAAACTTGTCAAAATTCGTTAAAAATGACATCGCCTGATAAGTGGTATTAAGATAAAGGACAAAACTTGTAATTTTTCCTTGAATATAATTATATTCCTTAATGTTAAAAAAACATCATACCACTATATTATGGGTAATATATATAATCAATTAATAAACAGAAAAAAATCATAATATAAAAATCGATCGTCAATAAGACACATTTTATATATGAAAAGTAATAAAGTTTGTATTAGGTCTTTGTTATGGTATTAAAGAACTTGAAAAGAAGATGATTTAGATGAAAAATCACAATACTTATGAATTTGTCTATGCTCTAGTCTCGTTTGTTGTAATAAATATTGTTAAAAAATCTGTTTCTGCAATAAAATTTATCAAGATTAATTTACGCAATACGATAGGCAATAATTCTCTCACAAATTCTGTTGAATTTTATACATTAATAATACCATTTCACTTTTACTATAACATCTCATTTTTATTATTTTTATAAACATTTCACTTATAACAGTTTATTTTGTTTTGTTAAAACATTTGGGCTTTTGTGAGCCTTTTGTGACTTGTTCGTGGGCTGGAAGCTTAAATGGGCTTGGAAGCATGGATGGGCTGGAGCTTATTGGAGCGGGTCACATGCCGGAGCTTATTGGAGCGCATATAAATGAGTTCATCACATCTGATTAACTCATTCAACACATTAGATATTTTGAGAACTCTTGTTTTTTTCTCTCTTAGGGTTTTCTCTTTCAAAGTTAGATCTTGTTGTCTTGTTAGATCTTGTGTTGAGATCTTGTTGTTGTGAGGCAGATCTTGTGTGAGAGAGTTGCAGATCATCAGATCATCAAGTTGATGATCTGCTTGTGAGAAGAGTCTAGAGATTCGTCAATTTCATTCGTTTGTTGTTTCATGTTATAAAATAGAGTTTAGATCTCTTTGATCCATGTATTTTGACAAATTAATTGGTGCTATATCGATAAAATTGTTTTCCCAAGTGTTAGAAATTAAAGATTCTACAATGCCTTCAAGATATGGGACGTCGAACAAAAATATATACATCAATCTATACTATATAATAAAAGAAACCACTTTGAGGACACATGTCGCTTTATGAGGTGGTCTCAATTAAAATTTGTAGAAAAAATTGATGATAAAGATAAAAATAACTGTTAACCATATATTAATTATTAAAATTAAAAGATTTTGAATCCAAATACAAACTTCGAATTTAGTAATGATAAATGTTATGAGTTGGATAAGATATTCTAATTCATTTAACAATATATAAAGGGATATAGGCGGGAAATTGGAACTCTATATGGGTTGTACTTCATATATTAATTAATAAAATTAAAAACTATATATTTAACATTTTTATTATTTATAAAGATAAAGATAGTTTTAATTGTTTATATAAAAGTTTATAATCTTTATCTTTATTTATTATCTAATAACTGACGGGTAATGAAAATTAAAAAAATAACATTTTTTTTCTTTTAACGTTTTCTTTTACTTTTTCCACTTATTAATAACTATTTAATTTAAAATTTCATCGATTTAACCATGCGTATTGCTTAAGTTTCTAACATATTAATAAATAAAGTAAAATGTTAACTTGTGTAATACACAAGTTTCTAACCTAATAATAAATAAATAAAAAATAAAGTAAAATGTTATAATACATCAAAGTTCATTTTTTTCAAAACATATATTGACGACCATATGTGTTAACCGATTATATTATATTTAATCAACCCGTGTAATACACGTGTTTATTCAACCCATGCAATACACGTTTTTAAAGATGTAACTTTTTTATTATCTATAATAGGGAAAATGTCACGAAATAATAACCAAGTTTTAAAAGTGTATAAATTAGGTCATTCTTTTCGATTTTGTCCCAATTAAATAACTTAACATTCAAATCGAGCCATGTCCTTTTTTCCATGTGTCAAGAAAAAAATGGTGCATAAAATGTTTGCTCGGATTATTTTAATATATGAAATTACATTTTTTTTAAAATAAAAACACTTTAATTACATTAAAAATAAAAAAAAAACAAGTTACAATCAACGTCACTCAAGTTAGCATCAAATAAAAGGGAAAAAGAAATAAAAATCCACATCACCACGGTTACCTTTGAAATAGATGAAAAACCCTTAATTTTAATGAAAAATGAATGTTGAGTAATTTGATTGAAACACTTTTAAAACTTGAGTGACCTAACTGGAACACTTTTAAAACTTTGTTACTATTCTATAAAGTTACCCCATAATATATAAAGTTATATTTATTCAACCCGTGTAATACACGGGGTTATAACCTAGTCTATACATATAATAAAAGAAAATCTAACGAGGACACATGTCAGCCTCTTAGGCACTCTCTAATTATGTTTCCCACTTAAATCATAATTAGTTTTTGTTATTCTATTTCTCAAAATTATATTAGATATATCTCATTCCTCAAAATATGGCAAATATTTCTCATTATTTACCTCTCTTTGATAAACTCTATCCTTTACCTTTTAGTATTTTTTCACCAAATCTATTATGTTTTTTTTCGAATATAAAATATTAAATTTAATACCTTTATACCTTTTTTTTTTTTCAACAAACAACTTACGTTTCATGTTTTGAATATAAAATATTAAATTTGGTTAATTTTAAAATATTGCACTGGGCTTAATCAATTTTAGATTTTTCATTTATTATTTGTTAGTTTAAAGTTTAATTTAAGAAATTATATATATAGCTAGGTTCTTATTTTTTTTTTGGGTTATTTTCTTAAATAATAGGTTATGGTCTTGTGTATTATTTGGACGGATTTAGTAATAAGAAAACTGTTTATTTACATTTTTTATAAACAACGAATAACCATGTTTGAATTGGTAAAGTAATTTAAAGATATAATCATCATTATAAATCTAATATAAAAACATTTTCGTAAAATCTATTTTTGGTAAGGTTTAAATAAAAAATATAATTATAAGTTATAAATCGTAAAAGTTGATTTTGTATGAATGTTTAGCAGACCTAATCTAACAAAAAAATATTGGTTAGTGTAACATATATATTTAGAGGTCGAAAATTAAGGTAAATATTTTAAAATGCGAAATATCGATAGTATTTCCTTATACTATTTTATTTCGGATAGCTAAGACTTGAAGTTTAGTTATTGGAAGAAGTTATGTCTCAAGTGAAGTCATCTGATACCAATCCTCGACTCATAACGAGTAATGTCGGCAGTATCGATCGAAGGATATGGATGTTCCAAAAGCAGTCTTAAGGAAAGTTAGTCTGTTTATGCCAAGGCAGGGCAAGAACCGGTTTGCAATGAGTAAGAGAATGAATTCCCCACCGAGTCAGTTGACGAGAAAGTTTCTTAACTATTTGTTTTTGTTCTTTAGAATATTTACTTAAAGAATATTTTTTTTCTTCAGTATTTCATTTTTCAATGTTTCTATTCTTTTTTTTTTTGCTTATTTAATAATTTAATATTTTATTAACTTAACCCCGTGTAACACACGGGGTTCTAACCTAGTTGATAAATATAAGTAACCGGTGTACACTAATGAGTATAAAACAATTATGAAACTTTGTGTAAAAAGTTCTAGTTCCACGACTAACAACTTAGTCCAATACATATAGGCATAGTGGCATCAACAAAGACCCAACATTTAGTGTAACCTTTTATACACGTTAGTAGCCAAATTGTTTAGTAATGCCTAGTTTTCGCTATTGCATCGTTTGATTCTAGCTTAGACAAACCAATATAAGTTAACTGAAGTCCAGACAACGAATTTGGAACAATTGTAATCTATATCCTTCTAATTTACAATTGTTGTAAATGTTTTTAATCTTGTTCACTATTGGTGATTTAAGTGTCATCTAGCTATTTTATGTAATTGGATTTATTTAATCCCAATAATTAATCATAATCAAAGATCAAACAAGTTGGAAAGTGTAAAGTACACACTTGTTTGAGAACGTCTTTGGTAGCAAGGTATAGGGGCGCGATCGATGCCGGATCGGTCAGTAAAGAATAAAGTTAAAACTGGTTCCTAGCTATCTTTACTAGTAACGATAAGTAGGGTGTCGAACCACGAGGAATAAGTGAAAAGTGTCAAAGTTCAAGTGCCTCATTGATTTAAACATTAATTTGTAAAATTGAGAATTGATTTTAATAAAAAGATCTTTATAAAACCTGATATTTAAGAAGTTTCAAAAGAATGTTAAAAATATGCCAAATAATTCAAACTAGAATTAAGCACCCACGCGTTGCGGCGGGGGCCTAAAACTATACCAAATAACATAAATGCCACACCGCTGGTAACGACCACCAACACTAAAGTTGCGGTGTGTTAATGCGAAGAAATAAGACTTAAACATTTAAAATATAAAAAATAACTATGTCGATTTAGGACCCACGCGTTGCGACAAACTTGTTAAATGGAAAAAATAGACGTAAAAACGTTGAACCGTACACGCACATTGCACCGTGTTAACTCGCAAAATAACGTAGAAAAGAATAACTAAGTCGATGTATGATCCGCCCGTTGCGACGAACTTGCCAAATGGGGGAAATAGACACGTTGCGACATAGCTGTCAGATGTGAAAAATAGACCAAAAACGTTGAACCACACACGCACGTTGCGACGTATTAACTCGCAAATTTTAGAACGAAACGTAAAACGAAAAACTTGCGAAGATAAAAAGTATGGGGGACCAAAGTTGTAAATAAAAAAGTTTTGGGTTAAACTACAAAAGATGAAAAGTTTTGTGTTAAAAGTAAACAAATTAAGAGGGTTAAAATACAAAACATGAAAACCTTTGGGTTAAAAGTGAAAAATCACAAATTTTTTTTGAAAAACAATCCATGCTTAGGGTACAACAACACAATGCAACAATGTGTTGCTAATTTATATTATGGAAATAAACTGGTACAACTAATTATAAGACTAGGTGCGCCAATGTACAATTAGCCTACTTGGTAGAGGCACATGCGTCTTAGAGGAAAGTCTAAGATTTTAACACAGGTAACAGAGTAATTTAGAATTATTTGTGTAAAGTAGCGTAAAAATAACAATTGCCGTTAGAGATGAGCAAATAGCACTCGTTGCCGAAACCGAACCGGTACCGAACCGGACTGTACAGGTACCGGTACCTACTTTTGCGATTTTCGGGATCAGTACTTTTGGTACCAGTACGGTATTTTACCCACCTTTTTACCTTCGACTATCGTACCGTACCGGTACCCATTTTTTTTGATTTTCAGAATTCGTACTTTCAGTGCCGGTACGGTTTCGAGCACATCCATAATTGCCCTTAAAAAAGGTCCTAATAATCCCACACTCCAAAAATTTTAATTTCACACCATGTATACGGGTCATATAACCTTATACGACCCGTATTGAATAATTTGACATGACAAATATTGGGCCGTATAATGTTATACGACTCGTATACATAGAGTAAATATTAGGCCGTATAACATTCTACACAGGTCGTATAACATTATACGGATCGTATAGCATTATATGAGGTTTAAGTCGTATAACATTCTATACGGGTCGTATAATGTTATACGGCCCATATACATGGACAAAAGAAAACATTCTCTAGCTTTTTTTTTGCAACAATCAGTTATACGGCTCGTATATCTATATACGGGCTGAATACATGTAAATGTGTGAAAATAAGATTTTAGTGATTTGGAAATAGCAGAAGCATAAAAAAAATATAAAACTAGCCAACTAGGTGCATATATATTCCACCTTTTCTAAAAAATCAGGGATAAATCCTAGCTTCTTGGAACAAGCCAAGGACATAGAGTGTTTCTATATAGGGATGAGCTCGGTACCGAACCGGTACCGGAACCGAAAGTACCGGAACCGAAAATCCTCAAAAGTGGGTACCGGTACCGAATATACCCGGTACGGTACGGTTCGGTACCGGTATTTGAGGGTAAATACCGGTACCGAACCGGTACCGTACCGGACCGATACCGGACCGATACCGGACCGATACCGAACCGGTACCGAAAATGTCAAAAGTCGGTACCGAATCGGTACCGAAACGGTACCGAAAAGGTACCCGGTTCGATAAATTCGGTACCGGTACCGAGTCCATTTTGCTCATCCCTATTTCTATACAACTTGCGTGATCCCATTGGATCACTTGTGGCGGTGCATATCCCATCTTATGAGTTCATGTCGATCCAAAAAAACACGAAAGAATTATTGGTTTTACCCACAAAACTTCAAAAAACTTTTTACAAGTCGAACCTAAACGAGAGCGAAAGGGAGCCAAGAATCTTTCCACTTTTGCTAAACGATGATAGCAAATGGCCAACAATCTTTACGTAACAAAGACATATTAATAAAAACACGCTTTTAGTTCACTTCAGTTACCAATCAGATTCTTCGTGGAGATCAATGGCAGTAGAAGTTGAACATGTAGCTCAAGATTCCACCATTGATGATGACAAGATCATAAGAACAGGTAAAAAAAAACTAAAAATGATACAAAAAAATATAGATATATATTTGAGATTTTAGTGATAGTGGTTTGAAAACATTTTGT
Source organism: Helianthus tuberosus (assembly GCA_030545235.1). Taxonomy (NCBI): domain Eukaryota; kingdom Viridiplantae; phylum Streptophyta; class Magnoliopsida; order Asterales; family Asteraceae; genus Helianthus; species Helianthus tuberosus. The sequence goes on from CM060364.1 coordinate 53,455,499, forward strand.
TGAACTTAACCAGGCACGTTATGGACCACGGTTGCGCATATTATAACCGCGGTGATCGGTTCGGGTGTATTGTCACTGGCTTGGAGCACGTCTCAGCTCGGTTGGATAGGCGGGCCGATCGCGTTGTTTAGTTTTGCGTTTGTAACGTATGTTTCTTCGTCTCTTTTATCGGATTGTTACAGGTCTCCTGATCCTGTTACCGGGACTAGAAACCGCTCTTTTACGGATGCTGTTACAGTTATTCTAGGTACCAAGATTTCATCAAACATTTAAGTTTCTATGTGTTTGTAAGTAGTAAGTTATGATAGTGTGTTTTTCAGGCAGAAAACACGCCTGGATATGTGGTTTGCTTCAGTATGTGAGTTTTTATGGAACTGCGGTTGCTTATGTTGTAACAACTTCGACTTGTATGAGGTAGTTTAACTCACTGATTAAGGTTACTAATTAATGGGTGGGTTCCAAATATTGTTTCATGATGAATGGTGAGTTTAAGGTTTTCTATAATCCTTCAGGGCGATTTTGAAAGCCAACTGTTACCATAAAGAAGGGCGTGATGGCGATTGCGAATACGGTGGCAACACTTATATGTTGTTGTTTGGAGTAGTGCAGATTTTAATGTCACAAATACCGGATTTCCATAGCATGGTTTTGGTGTCGGTTGTCGCGGCCATAATGTCGTTTTGTTACTCTTCTATTGGTTTGGGGCTCGGTTTCGCTCAAGTAATCGGTACAAACCCCTTTATGTTTCTATCCCCCACTCAGGTTTTTAGTAGGGGTTTGGCGTTTTGAAAGGGACTTGAAACCGCAGAAAACGTCAAACACCCTCTTAAGAATTCCGTGTGATCTGATCATTTGAAAACACCGCAGAGAATGGTAAGATTGCTGGGAGCATTACAGGACACCCGGCTGTTAGTGTAGCTCATAAGTTATGGCTAACTTTTCAAGCACTTGGAGACATAGCATTCGCGTATCCGTATGCGCTTATTCTTTTGGAAATTCAGGTTAATAATTCGTTATTGGTTAAGTTTAAGATCAGTTACTTTTTAATTGTGTTATACACATGTGTACGATAAAGTTTTTGGTGTAATATAGGATACTGTGAAGTCACCACCAGCAGAAAACAAGGTTACAAAACGCGCTTCAGCAATCGCGATTCTTGCGACAAGTTTTTTCTACCTTGGATGTGGATGTTTCGGGTATGCTGCATTTGGGAATGATACACCGGGAAACCTCTTGACAGGCTTCGGGTTTTATGAACCTTATTGGCTCGTCGCCTTTGCTAACGCCTGCATTATAATACATCTAATAGGAGGATATCAAGTAAACCTTCATTTCTTCATAGAAACAAGTAATTCTTTGACTTTTCAGGTCAAAGTAGTGGCTTTCAAGTTGAAATTGACATGGTTTTAATAAAGATTCTGTTGACAAGTATTTTTATTAAAAAAAATATGAGGTCCATCATAAGTTATGAAATTTCTAACTGCTAGTTTGACCTCGAAAGTCAAGCTGTCTTTTACTATCTGACTTTTCAGGTCAAAGCTATAACTTTGCATACTGAAATTCGTATGAATTGTATAAAAAATTTCTGAAGGAGATTATTTTGAAATATTTGTATCTATATTTATATTCGGTTTAGTCATCAAGATTTTTCTAAAAGATTACATGGTTTATCAAATAATGAATTTTCTACCTTTTCATTTGACCTCAAAAGTCAAACCATTAGTCAAGAACAATCTTATCCTTCAAGTCAAAGCCATGTATTTTAAAGTTGAAATCCACGTGGATTTTATCAGCTTTCTTAACCATTTTGAGTTTTGGTTAAGGTTTTATGTGGATTTAACAAAAGATATGGAATCTTTATCTAGTAGTTGACTTAAAAGTCAAACTTGTGTTATTTGTAAAAACAACTAATGCAACCCTTTTTAATTTTAACAAAAGCTATTCAGCCAGCCAGTATTTGCATTTGTGGAGAGATGGTTAGCACAAAAGCTCCCCAACAGTCAGTTTCTAAAAAGATTCCATGAACTAAGGCTGCCACTTTTACCAGTTTTTCGGTTCAACATATTCAGGCTATGTTTCAGAACAACATACGTTGCAACAACAACCGGAATCGCATTAGTGTTCCCATACTTCAATGAGATTCTGGGTGTGTTAGGTGCACTAAATCTATGGCCATTGGCCGTATATTTTCCGGTAGAAATGTACATAGTGCAAAGAAAGGTGGAAGTTTGGAGCCGAAAATGGGTGGTTCTTGAAATATTCAGTGGTGTTTTGATGGTGGTATCCGCAGTGGCTTTAGTCGGGTCGATAGCTGGACTCATTGAAGCAAAGTTGAAGTAGTAATTAGGATGGTAACATTGTATTATGCATGGCTTATTTGGTCTTATTTGTATGTCATTAAGAAAAAATGTAGTATTCTAAGAGAATAACTACAGTTTATGTCTAGACTAATTAAGTAATTATCAGATTTACTTGAATGTGAAAAGGGGTAAACAGATTGCTCTTCAATGAAATGATTATGGAATGATTGGCTTTATTAATCATATTGATAATTTTGTGTTATTTGGTATATTGTTTATTCGGGAAAGCCCACCGATGGGTTGTCCCATCTTTTTTTTTTCTTGGAAGCATGCACAGCCACAGACCCGTGAAGGAAACTGCAGATTATTGTTTATTTGAAAATCAACCCATATCTTATATCTTTTTATATAGCAACTTGTTGTCCACCTTTCAGTAATATTTTACTAATAATTTGGTTAACTGAAACTTGTTTTTTTTTTCAAAACCAAATGGTTTATCGTTTCACAACCCACGTAAATCGTTTTATAGTGTTGGTCTTCTATTTTTGTTTGTTTGGATCGGTGTTACATCTGCATGAAATTATTCATATCTACGTTACATCTGAACATGTTGTGTTATATGTACAATCTGTCTTGATAAGTTAATTCAAAACAGGGGCAACATAGTGGGGCAGAGGGTGCGGCCAACCCCTCGAGCTTTTCGCTTAGTAATGGAAAGAATGTAGTTTTCGTATAAATTTTTTTGGGTATATACGTTTTTTATCTCCGTTTTATAGAAATTTTTGGGTATATAAGAGCATTCTCATCCAATCCATCAAATTATACATACATTCCACTAAAAAACAACTCCTATATCAATATATTTCCACTAAAAACAAATACTTTTTCTCTCTCCTTTTCAATTAAATAATATTATCATCACATTTTTCTCTTTCATTCACTCACAGCCACTTTCAATATATATTAAAAAAATTATACTGGGTGAACAATGTCCCCCCAAATATACAGATGAACAGTAACATTTTCTCTCTCCTCCACTCACAACCACTTTTTTTACCCTTTACAATATAAAAACTCACCCTCACAAGTTTTGATGGATTGGATGAGAATGCTCTAATAGAGCTGAGAGAGTTGGAATGAGGGAGAGATAACTCTTATCTCTGTTTATATAGCACCAGCTTTAAAGCCACAAGCCCACAAACACTTCATAAGCCCAGTAGCTTCAATAAGCCCACGAACACCTCAATAAGCCACAAGCCCACGAACTCTTCACCAGTCCAGCAACTCCACAAGTTATAAGTCCATGAAAAATATAAAACACCAAATAAGAAATAAGAGTAAACTGCAATTTTACCCCTAGGGTTAGATGCGATTGGCACCCTTACCCCCTACCACGAAATTTTTGCTGTCTAACCCCCCAACGAATGTGAAACGCTGCAATATTACCCCCCGGTGTTAAAATATGTTTAAAGTCAACGTCACTTATTAACGGTCAAAGGGTAATATAGTCTTTTCCACTTGTGTTTGATTGCTTCCTCAACACAACACCCTATATTATACACTTCACTTCGACCTTACCCCCAATCTCCTTTCTTCTCTCCGGCGAAGACACCACCGGCGACCACACCAAATTTCTTCAAGAACACAGTGTTGTGTTCGTCAGCGAACCTCCACCTTCTCCAGCCGCATCTCCACCTCCGCCGCCGCCCACGTCGAGCTCCACCTCCTCCGCCGCCCCCTGATAACGTTTGCTTCCTCCCATCACGAATCTGTCAAGTTAAAAAAACCTTCAAAACATTCTTAAAGTAGGAATTTAAAGTCTGATATTTTAGACTCATGCTCCTTATTGTAAAGAAGAAAATTACCGATTTAAGTGTATCTTTAAACCGGTTGGTGACGATCTTTTTAAGCCTTTAAGCACGGGCACAATCCATTCATTTCCTTCCTTTCTTGTCAATTTATACAGTGTACAAAAAGATATTATTGTCAATTTGCAAGAAAAAAAAGGGAACTTACAAATGATTCTAGAATTTCTTCCACAGAATCCTTTGAAAAACACTCGTCAATTACTTCCCGTCTGAAATCAAATGAAGAGAGCATCAATTTCATGTAAATTTCCAAAAGTAAAAACTTTATTTTTTTATCAGATTCATTACTTGTGTAATACACTTTCTTGACTAATCTGAACATCTGAAGAGAATTCTTCAATGGCAGCTTTCACTGCAATCTCATCGCCAGAGTTCAAGCTCACCAAACGGTTTTCTAGTTCCAACAATTTCTGAAAATAAATTAACAAATTTTGTTGCCCGTCTACCTGCTATTCTTATGTAATTTGCCCTGGTGATTGAAATTCAAGATATCTAGATACACATATGCATAAAAAATAAAAAATAAAAATACCAGAATATCTTTAAAACAATCTGCTTTGATTCTAAAGTTCAAACTCACATCTAAACACTACTAAAAAAACACCTTTAATGACGCGCATTCCGCGTCATTAAAGGGTAAATATGACCTGTTCAAAAAAAAAAGGGTAAATATGACACACAAAAGAGTGTCAAGGAAGCCCATGTCATTAATTGAAGATGAGATGCACTTGTGTGTCATCCTTTTATGACACACCTTAATGACACGTGTTTATGACACACCTTAATGACACATGTTTTTGACACACATTTATGACATGCTTTAATAACACTCGTGTATGACACGCATTGCGTGTCATGGTTTTAATTGTTTTAAAAAAATATTATATTTTTTTGTAGAATTTTCCCTAGAGAATCAAAACAATATATAAATCAACTAGTGCTAATACCCGCGAAATTCGCGGGTTTGACAAAATAAATTTTTTTTTGAGGTATTGACAAAGAACATTATACGTTTATGATGAGCATAACGAAATTCTTCGAAAGAAATTATTATGGAACTCTCTGGATCATAAAGTAAATAAAACAACCAACGCACTATTCATATAAATAAAACAAAAAGATAAATAAATGATTAAGTTACGTATCTGTAGTTCAAAATATCAATAGAAAGCCTATTAATCTAATAAAAAACAATAATATCTTCATGACAATAAAAAAACAGAAAGCAAATGTCTTCAAACATTTAACAAACTTAAAGGAACAGAGACTAAAATTGTTATCAATAAGAAACTGTAAATAAAAATAAATCATAGATAAAGAAGGAATTTTGTTTCTTCAATCAAAAGCAACAGCTTCATTTCTCTGTTTTGGGAATCAACAGTTTGACCCTGGACTCTCCATTGCCTTCTTTTTTTGGGCTTTAATTGCACAAACATGACCAATATTTCATGAAAATCACATCATAAATATATGCCAAGTTATGTTTAATATCTAAATTTGCAGAAGTTCGTGAAGGGGTTTTTTCATGAACAATCGGATGATCTTTTAAAAACTGGACACCAAAATAGCATTGTAACCGGTGAACGATAAAGGATCCTTCAAAATCAAATATAAAAAAATGGATATTTATTAGAAAATAATGATGATGATTTAAATGTTAATATAAATAATGAATATTTTTTGGAAAATAAAATAATGATGAAAACGTAATAAAATAACAGACCTTCATGGCAAGCGTAGCTTCATATTGGAATTTAGGCATAGCAATAACATTTATAGTCTCAAAATTAGAAGACGTACTTTTTTGGGAAAGGAGACGGTACCCCAGGCAAACTTTATTAAAATGAATAAAATAATACAAAAGAGCTATGTTGCTAGACCGAGACAAATCCCCGGCCTACAAATCAACAGAGCCCGCAAAAGGGCATCACATAAACTTATGTGATCCACGTTGTCCAAAAGTAAAACATACAAATACCAATTCAAATAACAAACTTAGATAACCAAAAATTATTAAATATGAACTTTAAAACAAAAATGATGTTAACGTTGATCTTGATCTTTGTCGCTTCCATTTATAACTTGATACCATGAGTAGTATGTGTTGTTCTCATGCTCCATAACCTGTGGATTATAATCCTTGGCCTTGGCCCATAATGATCTAGGTTTTTCCATTCAGCATTAATAACACCCAACATACTTAATAATTTTAGTCAATTGGTCTTCTAAAATATATCTTTTCTCTAATTGATGGGTGTCCCAGGCCAGTAAAAGCTTATCCTATAACATATCTCCGGCCCTGCTCCTCTTCCAATCATAACCCATACAATTTCATTTCCACTATAATGAGACACTGTTTTAAAAAGTATGAGGATATTAATACCTGAAGTCACGAAGTTAGACCCGCAATCTTTATGACTTCCATTCTACGAATGGCTTTCCTAGATCTAACTCGATCCTTCAGGTTCTTCGTGTTCCATAAGTGGATTGGGCCTCCTTTAGTTAATGTCTTTCTCCATTTGGGCCACCAATCAGAGACTTTACACCCAACAATACACCCGTATTTTTTGTCAATAATCCATTTCGCTCGAACCCAACCCCCATTTACACGATGAACCTGATTGAGCATAGCGAGCCCATACTTCCCAAAAAACCTTGCTTAGATACTCGATGTAACCAGACCCCCTCTCTTATTTGCCTAGCCCTAACTGATAAAATAAAAAAGGTACCTTTTTATGGACCTCATCCATCACATCTCCTGGGCTGTTCCATTCCATAATAGCAATACACATAACTTCATAGGCCTGGGATTTATTTCCATGCCCCAAGAATATAGAACTAACAATATATCTACTGCCCAAATTTTGAAACCACCCATTATACCTACATTTGTTTGTCTCAATCTACTAACTAAGCAAATTTCAAAGCTTATTTAGCATTCAGTTTTTAGGTTAGCTATATGCAGATATGGTTATCATGTGTCATTTGTGATAATATGGTTAACCATAGTGTTTTTTCTCGGAAAAAAAATTGCAAAGTTTCATGTGTAATGGTTTTTATATGTGCAGGGTTCACCTCTTAGATCCTAGATTCCTAAGAAGATGGCTCAGTAACATCACCATTCACCTATTAGACACTGCATAAACAACACCATAAAGATAGAGAGTCATATTTAAGAAAATAGGTTCCTGAGGTTACTGGCACAACAATTGTAACTTATCACCGGTGCACAATCTGTGAAGTGGTAGGGACCTAACTTCAAGGAAGAAAGGCAGATGAATGGTAAGATTGAATTCATTAACTTTGATACTTTTTTTTACCTCATTTAAGCCCGAGCGCAATTTCGGTGCGGAGCCATTTTCATCAAAACCGAATTAATACTTTTAAAAATTACATGTTTAGATACAAACCCAGTTATACAGAACTCCCGGCTTAGTTAGAAATGCTTACAACATAAAGATCTATTTTGCGCTCGTTTTTTTAAGCCAAGTTGTAAGACATGTTAAGACTCAAACACAACCAAGACGTCATACCTTCATTAAGTCCATAATTCCGGCCATTGCGTCACGCTCCTTGTAAAGATTCAGCTTAATCTGATAATTATAAACAAAAAATGGGTATATTACACTGTTACTACAACTATTTGTGAAGATAGCAAGTCATTATTTGATTGGAAACAGTTTTACGTTTTCTTCCTTGCAATGCATATCTAACAGTTATACTTTAAAAGCCTTAAGCATTGAGATGATGTCTTTTGTGGCTTAACTAACACTTTACATTTCTCAGGTACGATCTCCTTGTTTAGCTTGAATATGGCACATCAGTAGATGTCATGAAATTTCACATCAACAAACATGGGATTAAACTCAGTTTGATTTTTGTTCCTGATCAACTACCAAACATTTTATAGTTTAAACTTTTTAAACATATTAATGGCAGCATAAATGCTACCATAACATAGGTACAAATTCACCCTCTAGAGTAAACTAACAGGTAGAGGTTGGATGCTTTTGAATATTCCATGTGACTTTTAATCCATTCGACCTGTTTACATCATAGCTAGGTTTTTTGTTTGACCCGAGAGAGATTAAAAAAGTAAAAGGTAACCCAACATCAGCCAATTCATAATTAAGCAGGTCAATATTCCTAACCCTGCCGACTGAAGCAATAATCTATAGATAAGCCACTACTAGAAAAGTGCATAATTTCCTACGGAAATTTCCTACACAATTATTTTTGTCACAGATTCAAACACATTTGTGACAAATTTCCTACGATTTTTTTTCCAAAATTCTATGTCAAATTTTTGACGCAACAATGACAGAAAATAAAAAAACCCTAATTAATTGATAGTTGCGTCACAGATATGTTAGAAATAATCTACAAAAGGTTGATTATTAAATCATTTCCTACAAGTTTGTGACAAAATATTTATTCTTTAGTTTAATTAAACATTCCGTCGGAACTACGTCACAAGTTGCGACACATTTCCGACAACTAAGTCATATTACTTAATTTTATTAAAAATAAATACAAGGATATACACTTCTATATTTATATATAATAGTAAAATTAGTATAATAAATAAAAATTATTATATTTCCTACACATTTGTGACAAAATATTTATTTTTTAGCTGATTTAATCGTTCCGTCAGAATTGTGTCACAACTTGTGACACATTTCCGACAAACAGTTTATTTTTTAGTTGATTTAATCATTCCGTCAGAATTGTGTCACAACCTGTGACACATTTCCGACAACTAAGTCATATTACTTAATTTTATTAAAAATAAATACAAGGATATACACTTCTATATTTATATATAATAGTAAAATTAGTATAATAATTAAAAATTATTATATTTCCTACACATTTGTGACAAAATATTTATTTTTTAGCTGATTTAATCGTTCCGTCAGAATTGTGTCACAACTTGTGACACATTTCTGACAAACAGTTTATTTTTTGTCGGAAATGTGTAGCTAAAAAAATTCCGAAAATATAATAATTAATATTTATCATAAATAATATATTAAAAATAACTATGAATTGTTGTAGGAGATCTGTAGCAGTTTGTGACACGGCGATTTTGTAGGAAATGGGTAGGAAATTGCGTAGGAAATGCGTTGGAAACAGGTTTCCTACGAGGCATTTTCCTACATCATGTATTTGTCACAAATGTGTGGGAAAGCCTGTTTTGTAACGCATTTCCTACGAAAACTGGTGTAAGAAATTTCAGATTTTCTAGTAGTGAGCAAAAAAAAAACAATGAAGAATGAAAATGGTCTTTCGGGATAAAAAAAAGAATATGTAGCTACTAAATAAAATCACCTTCCATTTGAAAGCTAGTGACAATAAAAAATATGTAGTTTTCTACTTATAACCGGTAGACGAATAACATATTATAAAAACCCTCACATTGGCTTTGCCATTAACTTGATCTCAATTCTGGTTGCTCAATCAAATAGCAGGTTAACTTAAAATGGAATAGACACCTTCCACAAACAAACAAAGAATCCACACTTCATTAAAACATCATATTCAACAATTCTTCATATTTGAGGTCCAAATTCATTATCATTAGCATTTTTTTTATCATAACAGAGTTTAATTAGGCTTCTATTTGCAAGTAAAACAGAAGAGTTGTTTGAAATTAAAAGGCAATAATATATAATTTAAATAGTAATACACCATGTTGAAGTTGTTGCTGAGAAAACTACCAAAAACTACTGGAACAGACCATCACCGGAAATGAAGATTGCATACAACAATCAATCGAACAATAATTGTGTTAATAAACAACATGACAAAAGAAGAACACATGAAAGTAGGATTCCTAACCTGGTGAATCTCTTCATTTCGAACAGCGACGATGAGATCTCTAGGGTTTGCTGGGTCTCATCATTTAGTTCACCAACAGGGAGAAAGCTTACCTAAACTTCAAGATCCAAACAAAAAATCGTTGAATGATGGAATAGATTTAGGTATGGGTGTGGGAGAACTGCGTAGTAGGGAGCAGGTTATGAAAAGGGGCTGTGGAGCGGGAATTCAAATTTGAATCCAATATTTGGCCGCCCAAACACATGATATGGAGATTTGACTTTAGGATTTATAAAAATAAAACAAAATTCTCACAAAATGACACATCAGATGAAAGGAAAAGGGAGGCTGTGGAGGTGACACATGGCAAAGATAAGTTTTCCTTTATTATATAGGAAGATTCAATAACAAAATACACATCTACCAAAACAATTCATTTCATAGTCATGTCAAATATATTACAAATATCTTAGACTAAAAAATTATTATTTGACATACATTCAACATCTAAAATAGTCACTTAAAAACAAACAATGCCCAATAACTCAAACACTCTTCACGTATTCTATCAATATCCGCATCTATGTATACAACTTTGCCTCCCTCAACCTGAGAACAAAATTAGAGAACTTAAATGCATGCACTTTGACATGAAAAACGACTAATGACATAAACAAAATTAGCTCGTTGGATGTTGTTCTCAAAATAGCTCGACCGAACCGAGCTCGAGCTTTGGGTTTTACTTGCGAGCTGAGCTCGAGCTTCATAAAAACATGACAAGCTCGAGCCTAGTTGGGCTCGGCCTAGCTCGTTTACACCCCTTGTTCTATACTTGCTTAATTTCACCCCTTGTGACTTTGAATATGATAACTCTATTTCCTTTACAGAAAAAAACTCCTGCGATCTCAATAGAAACCAAGCGTAACTCACTATGCCTTTTTCATGGTAGTTCCAATATCATCGCCACACTGATTGAGGGTTCTTTCAAGTAACTAACATAAATAAATTCAATTGTTAGCATCAAATAAGACTACTTAATCCTAAAAAAAAATCTCTACAAATGCATAGTTTCACATGCTCAGCCGCTCAGGTTTACAGCTTGAACTCCATCTATACTCAAAAGAGAAATCTTAGTGTCAAACAAATCATGACACCTGCTTAAGTATTAAAAAGCGTCTGGGCATTATTCCATTTTGTACAAAACATGAACTTCAAAAGTGTATCAGCATTCAATTACTAGCATCTGAAGTCACATTATACGATTAATAACATAAATTGAAGCCGATACTTAACAGACAAATACGGTATACTACGAACACTAAAATAATAAACAAATACTTAAACAATCAACTAGCCAGCTTATCCATGTCAAAAAATGATGTAATGAGACGATCAAGTGCCGACAACCAACCAAAAAATTCAGTGACTTCCTAAAAACTTTACCGGTTCAATATAAAAGCCAACCAAAATATAGCCCGACACTTGAAAAATACACCTGCTGTCAACACACTTTAGTTGCTAAACTTGCAATACACTTGAAGACTTTGGCATTCAATAAAAAATTTTAAGGTTACACCATCCTGTAGGTTCAAATTTGAGTCCTGCATATTAAGTTAGGTTCCATAAACCTTCTTTGATCACTATAAGGGCATGAACTACAAGATATATCGAAAACAACAAGAAGCCCAAAATAACCATACCGAAGAAGCCTGAACAAGCTCATCCAAGTGAGAAAAAGGCCAATAATTCCTCTTTTTCTTCTTCCCTTGCCATCGTTCTTCTACCTCTGTACAAAACAAGAGAGCCCCCAATACATTCAATAATAAAGTTTCTCTGTGATTCTATATCTTTGTTTAGTGCCATAAATCTGTTGTGACTTTTTGAACTAACTTATTGACTTATTAGCTTTTAGTCATTTTACATCAATAAGCTAAGCCAAACACTTTTTAAAAAACAACTTATTGACTTATTGGTTTTTCCCACCCCATAAGCTAATCCAAACACTTTTTTTAAAAACTCCTTTTCAAAAAGTCATAAGTCAATAAGTCCTTCTCCAAAAAGTCCTTTTTAACTTAAATAAGCTTAGCCAAACATGCACTCAGTTAAAAAATTTCCACCCCTGAGTAGAGCTTATGAATGTGGTTACACTCTACAACTCTAAAGAAACAACATTTTATTACAATCAAAATCACATGAGGGAATGCACATAAAACCTTGAATCAATCATCATCAACAATAGGGATATATTGAATTGCCTATGAATACCAAAGCAAACAAACAAGTTACTTTTACAAAAAAAAAATAAAAAAAAAATCAACCACATGTAAAACCGTACCTGACAGAGAACATCCATGGTACTCAGACCCCCACTTCCAGCCAAAAACTTAAACCTAAACTTCTGCAGCCCACCTTTAACATCCTCACGCGTCTTCTCCTTCGGTACCGCGGAGACAACACAGACCAAACCTCCAAACCCTCAACCCATTGATTCAAACATAGAATTACCCAAATCCAGCCTCTTTCCATGTTATGGGAGGAATGAGGGACAAAATTAAGTTAGAGTTGGTGAGGAGGGAGATTAGAGGTTTTTAGGAACGAGGGAGATTTAAGATAGAGTTGGTGGGAGGAGGGAAGTTAGAGTTTTTAGGAAGGAGGGGGATTTAGGGGATCTTTGGCTAAGCTTTTTGAACCAACTTCTTGACTTATTTTTCAAAGGAGATTTTGTGTTTGGCAAACCTAAAAGGACTTTTCAAAATGACTTTTTGTACAAGAGAAAAATCATTTTTGAAAAGCATGTTGTGACTTTTTTAACCAACTTATAACTTTTCAAAAGCCAAATTACTAGATTACCCTTGTTTTTAACACTCCTTGCATTTGCCCTGCAACACGTTCTTGTTCAACACTGCAAACAAATAGCCGCCACTGGAGAATTGACGCCGCTGCATTCCGTCTGCACAGCTCTGACTCCGCCACTGGTTCAACACGAGACGCCGCTGTAATTCCGACTGCACAGCTCCGACTCCGCCACTGGTTCAACACAGATGCCGCAGGTATGTTATTTTTGTTTTCTGCAATTCCGGTTTCTCTTCCGCTCGAACTGAATACTCTTCTTCTTTACATTATTTCCACTACTTTTACAACACTAATATTGACTGATGAGTATGTAATCTAATTATATGTTGAATATGACGATTTGATTGCAAGTTGTAGCTGGATTTAGGCAATTGAGTGAAAAGTGAAAACAGTGTGATGATATTGAAAACGGAGTTAATTTGGTTAAATTTAACACTAGATTGAGTTTGTAATTTAACTATAAGTTGAATTTGGCGATCTGATTGCAAGTTGTAGTCGGATTTATGCAATTGAGTGAAAAAATTTGCAATGTCAGTGAAAATATTGCAGTTTAGTTTGTATACTCTAACCAGTTTTCAAGCTCACCGTGCATCAAATTAGTTCACTGTTTGCACTGCATCTAATTAGTTCTTGTTTTTGTTTGCACTGCATCAAATTTGTTCAATCTGTTTGTATCATTTTAGATTAGGAATGTTGATCTTGTATATGTATCAGATAATGGATGATTACCAAACAAATGTTGTTGAACGACTTATAAAAAAATGTCCCTTTTAGTTATTTTACATCAATAAGTTCAGACAAACACTTTTTAAAAAAACAACTTATTGACTTATTGGCTTTTCCCTCCCTATAAGCTAATCCAAACACTTTTTTAAAAACTCGTTTTCAAAAAGTCATAAGTCAATAAGTTCTTTTCACAAAAAGTCCTTTTTAGGTGAAATAAGCTTAGCCAAACATGCCCTTAATTTGTTTTGGGAAAAATAAAGGCAAATTGGAATTAAATAATCCAAACTTTCTCAATTTGACCGATAATAATCCTAAGTCAGTTATTAGCCGATAATAATCCGAACTGGTCAATTTTTTTTGTAAAATAGTCCGCCGTTAGATAGCTTAACGGAATTAAGTTTTTTTTCGAATTACAAACTGATGTTTTAGGGCTTTGGATCAGAACGAGGATACGAGTAGATTGATGTAAACTTACCTCAAAATACTGCCCCTAGCCCACGAAAACGGTGTTTCAATTCGGGTGTTTAACTTCCAATTAACAAAAATCAAGCTATTTCGAGCACAATTTCGATGTAAGTTTTACATCCATCGACTCGTATCATCGTTTTGATCAAAAGCCCTAAAACATCGGTTTGTAATTTGAAAAAAAAAACTTAACTCCGTTAAGCTATTTTAACGGCGGACTATTTTACAAACAAAAATGGACGAGTTCGGATTATTACCGGCTAATAACTGACTTGGGATTATTATCGGCCAAAGTTAAAAAGGTGGGATTATTTATTTCCAATTTGCCAAAAATAAAAGCGTAAAATGTAATTCTTTATATTAAATTTGGCGGGGTTTATGAAAATTTAATTTAATAAAACAAATTATATCGGTTAACGGGGTGTCACATCACCCTGTTAACGAACCCACACACAGCGCAGCTTCGTTATTGCCTTTTGTTATCGAGGACATCACGATTGCGATGGTGACCGTTGTTGATTGCATGTGTGTGGGGGGGGGATGAAAACGAGGTCAATTTGACCGTTTGGAAGGGGCGGATTAGGACTTTACCAAATATTGAACCTTAATAGGTTACATCGAGTTGTAATGAGTCGTATTATGTCGTAAAGGACAATAACTTATCGTACATGTCTTCATGGGTCATATTCGCCCTTAATAGCTTTTTAATGGGTCATTATTGGTTTTACTATGCCATGTTCCACCATATTGACTTCGACATCGTACAACTAAGTACCAAATGTTCCACCGTCTCGTCATAGGTATCACACCTGCAACACACTTGATTTTGAAGTTGGACGCCTCTCTTGATCATTTGGTTTTAATAGGAATCCTACCCATAGCTATTCTCCATGAAAACAACTTCACCTTCGACAGGATCCAACGATTCCACTCGTCATCCGCATAGCATAAGTGGGAAATGCATGGACCGTCATTTGGTAATTTTACCCCTTTAAACACACCCCTAGATCCCATTCTTTTCATTATTACGTCTAACGCTTCCATTGCTAAAATGAATAAGAATGAGGAAAGAGGATCACCTTGTCGAAGCCCTATTTTCATTTGAAATTCCGCGGTAGGAGATCCGTTTACCAGCACCGAAGCCCAACTAGATTTAAGGCTAGCACCAATCCATTTCCTCCAAAGTAACGGGTATCCCATGGCATTTAGATTCGACAATAAGAACTTCCAGTTTAATGAATCGTACGCTTTTTCGAGATCCACTATAAAAATGAATATATTTTGGTTGCTTTTCTTTGTCCATGATATTATTTCGCTAGTTATCATAGGACCGTCAAAGATGGGGCGGCCTACGATGAAAGCCGTTTGTACCAGAGCCACGAGACTTGAGGTAACCACCTTCAGTCTAATTGCAAGAATCTTCACTATCACTTTATACAGAACTCCAATAAGGGATATAGGCTGAAAATCGTTGAATGTCTTCGGGTCATGAGCCTTGGGGATTAAAGCAATAAACGAAGCATTACAACCCCGCTCTATAAAAGCTTTCTTATGGAACTCATTTAAGACCCTAACAAAATGACATTCAATAGAAGTCCAAAATCTTTTTATGAATTTGAACGTAAAACTGTCAGGACCCTGGGTTTTGTCGCTACCACGCCAAAACCGAATTTTTAATCTTTTTTTTAGAAAAAATCGTAATCAATTCTTTCGCATGCTCGTCCGTCAGTCGTCTAAATCCCTTTCCGTCCAAGGACGGTCTCCGTTGGTGAGGTTCTGTGAAACGAGTCATAAAACTAATCTTCATTTCATTTTTGATTTCTTTCAGGTCACCTTCCACTTTGTCGTCGATAACAAGGGTATTTATACGGTTTCTAGCTTTTCTGTTGTTTATTATCCCATGAAAGAATTTCGAGTTTTCATCGCCTACTTTCGCCCATTTTAGTTTCGCCTTTTGCTTCAAACCATTTACACAAAAATAAGTGTGATAAAAATTATAACATGATACATATACTTTAATGTATTTTATTTTTACATTTAAACCATGACACACAAATATAAGTGTCATAAAAATTATAAGAAGACATACAACGATGACACACATATTTTATGGTGTTTTTTTTTTATTAAATGACATTTAAATTATGACACACAAATATAAGTGTCATAAAATATTCAGATTTCACCAACGATGACATATTTTTAATGACACACGTGTTTCTGTGTCATAAAATTAGTGTGTGTCATTATTTATGTGTCATTAAAGACCGTACGACCGCCGCCCCCTCATTAAGACTCGACATCATCTTGTGCAGGCAATATTGAAGGAAGTAAAGAAATATTTAACACTGGGACTGGGGTTAATACGTTTTCTTACAAGAAAGCATATGGGGTAATAAGAAATGATAATATAGTCATTTAACACCGGGGGTAATATGTTTTCTTACAACAAAGCATAGGGGGTAATAAGAAAGGGTAATATAGCATTTAACATCCCAGTTAACAGAACTGTTAAGTTTTTTAACACCGGGGGGTAATATTGCAGCGTTTCGCATTCATTGGGGGGTTAGACAGCAAAAATTTAGTGGTAGGGGGTAAGGGTGCCAATCGCATCTAACCTTAGGGGGTAAAATTGCAGTTTATTCAAGAAATAATAAAGATAAAAAATATAAAAAATGAATAATATTGAATTGTATTTTAACACCTAACCACTGTCTTCAACATATGAGCATCTCCCCCTTACCCATTATGATCGGTACCTTGTTTAGGTTATGAACAGACACGTTGTTCTAAATTACAAATGAAATTTAAATTACAAAAGAATAAATCATCACCTGGCTTAAAAAAATAGACAACCCAAAATCAATAGCTTTAAGTGGCGAATTCTCTTTCTTATTCACTGAAGAAACACGGAATTACTGCTGGGATGATTGGACCGCTTTTTTGAGAGGATGGAGAATCACACCTTGTTCTTCTTCTTAAACCTAGATCTGCAATAGAGAAGAGAGAAACACGGGGATGTAGAGATGGCCGGTAAGATAAGAATCTCTTGTTTCCAGCAACAAAGTGTGGTGGCTCCATATCTTGTGCCTTAATAATGAGGTGAATACCTCTTTATATAGGAGATATGGGCCTCCCTTAACCTCAATGGGCTAGGCCCAGTTAGGGGTTATCTCTACAAGTCCCCAACCCAAAGTAGGGTAAACTATATCGCGTTGGGCCTCGCGGTTGGGTTAGTAAGCAACAATAATAAATAATTAATATAAAAGCGATAAGTAACGAGAATGTCCGACCGCTCGGGTCGGGTCCAATGCCATACCCCATCATGTCCCCCAGTCTAGGGTTGCTCCCGCATGCAAGCGTGGGAGGAGCACTAGACTTATTAAGAGTGCTCGGAAGTGAATAATGTGAGTTTTAGGCTTACCTGTCGCCCGGGTGTGGGAAAGTTATTGGCCACGGTTGTTGCGTCTGTCTTTAGCTGTGAGTAGAGATAATGGAGCAGTGAATATCACACGATCGTGGAAACTGGTTGGGCAAACCTGGCGCATGCTGATTGATTGCAGGCAGTTGCCATTTGTACTAGCGCATTGCCATGAACTTGTCAAGGTTTTGCGTACACGATTAGGTCTTGTGCATGACTTATACAACATTTGGAATCATACCCCTTCAGGTCTCCCTAGTCCAGTGTTGCTCCCATCCGCGGATGGCAAGTGGGTGAATTCTTGACTAGATGAGTGTCTTCCCTTCATATGATTTTTTGAGTGTGGCCCAGCTTTAGCGGTGCGCAGACCGTCAAGCCTCAACGATCCCTTGAATCATGAGTTTGACGCCCAATCTCACACGGATGAAACCGAATCTGTGCATCAGGTTTGTTCAATAGTTGTTACTCGTTAGTAATCGGTATGCTATTCAGTCGATCAGGTCGTTTCTTGCACATTCTCTAAGGGTATAAGGAGTGGTTAAACACTTTAGAGTGACAAACTAAAAAATCAACCAATTAGAGTGCGCCACGTCAATCAGGGAAAAGTGTTTAAACTTTGTTGAAAAGCGTTGGCAATGGTTTAGACACTTGCTGAAGTGGTAAACTTTTTTTTTTTTTCTGTTTTTTTTTAATTTAAGATAAAATGGAAAAAACATCGAACTTTTATAAATAAAAATAAAGCATTACATTATAAATAAAATCTAAGTTTAAAAAAACTAGAAATCACAAGGCCATCCATATTTTTTTTGCGATCTCACGTTTTCTAGCGAGTGTGATTTCCAACATCGCAGGGTGAACATTGTCAGTAGGCCGATTAAACATCTCCAAGTCATTGTCGTACATTGTTTGTCGCAATGCCTCTCGTTGCTCTTCCGCCAAGGTCAAGTATTTTTCTTCTCGTATACGTTTAATATCCATTATCTCTTTTTTCATGGCCTAGTATTCTTCGAATTTGTGTGTTATATCTCTTGGATCTTCGTTTCTTGAAGACGGCCCTTTGTCCCTTTTCTCCTTTCTCGTTTGTCGTCTTGGCGAGGGATCCTCGTTTATGTCGGGAATACCGAATCCGCTCGAGACTTCGACATTCGGTGTATCCGCTCTATAATTTCCCGAATCCGAAGACTTTCTTTTTTTACTCGAGCCGGAGCTTTCTTCACCCAACAAGGGTGTTAGGGCATGGATTTTATGCTAAGGATCACCTATCCTGAGACTGGGCATGGATCACGGATCCTTAACGGATTATGCAGGGAGTCTGAGGATCTAGAGTCTGAGGATCCAGGATCCTTAACATTACTTATGATTTCTAACAATTGTCACGTTTTTAATGTTTATACGCAGATAATGGACTCAGTGGACTAAATCTCAGCTAGAATCTCGGGAATATTCCTTAAAGATGCCACACATGTTCTATTTTCACAATGGTCATGGGGAAAGAACGTGGACTTCCTTATTTTTCGCTTAGTTTGTTATTTCTAAGATATAAGGGGTTGATCAAGTGTTGTAATACGTTTTTTACACCTTCATACACACACACACACTCGCAGATATCGAAAACCAGAAGCTTACACAACACACATAGCATTCAATCATTGTACCACACTTGATCAACATCCAAAGTTGTAATATTTTTCGTGTAATAAAGTTGATAGTGATAGTTTTCACTATCCGAGGTTTTTATGCCGGCGATCTGCTAGCGATCAAGGGCTTTTCCTCGTAAAAAATCCTTGTGTTCATCATTTATTTCGTTCATTTCTTGTTTACACTTTTGTTCATTTAACCAAGCATCATACCTCACAAAATCAGATTTGGTTGCATTATCCTTGTGTGATTTTTGACCAAAACAGTTTGGCGCCCACCGTGGGGCAATCGGTGCTTCAATTCTGAAATTTTCTTTCATTTCATTCATTTCTGTGCATTACCTTCAACCACATAGCTTCTCAGGGAAAAACCACTTCAAGTTCCATGTCGGCGGTTACCTTATCACAGGGCATTCCACCGTTGCATCATCTTCCCCATGCATTCCAGAAGAATACTGAGAATGCTCCGAAGAAGACAACCCCCGTTTTCACAAAACCAACTGTTGTTTCTTCCTCTACACCTACTAACAGTGATCTTTATACTTTGATTTTGCAGATGAGAGGATACATGCAACAGTAGGACGAAACTAATGGCAGGATCCTTCGCGAAATTGATGAAATCAAGAAATTGAAAAAATCAGCAGAGGATCACTCCCCATTGATGCCCAGGTCGTTGGATTTTACCACTCCATCATCAACAATCCAGTTTTCCAAAGGATCCAGTGTCCAGATTCAAGGATCCTCTATCCTTCGGCAAGGATCACTGGAGTCAGCGCAGCCTCAAGGATCCTACTTCCAGCCTCAAGGATCCTCTTTTCAGCCTCAAGGATCCTCATCTCAGCATCAAGAATCCTTATTTAGTTCGGGAGGATACATGGGGACGCTTTCAGCTCAAGGATCCTACCCTCAGCATCAAGGATCCTCATCGCAGATTCAAGGATTCATGGAATATCCACCAAGACCTTCAGCTCCAATGTATCCTGGATCCAACATCTTTCAGGATCAAGGATCCTCGGGGAGTCAACAACCCAGAAGTTCAGAGATTCATGTGGGAGACTTCATTCCCATGCAGACTATTGCTTCGTCTGGTCCCTCGATCATACCAGAGTCACATCAATATGGATTCACATCAGGAATCCCAACCTGAATCCTCTAGGAGGTAACACTTTGAATAATTCTTATAATGCTAACCATAGCTTTGTGCAGAAACCAGGAATCAACCAGGCCATGGCTAGGGAGTTGCAAAAACTCAAGGATATGATATCCAGCATTCCAGGAGTGGTTAAACCCATTCCTGAAATCCCAGATGGGATTCACAAAATATCTCGTTTTGCACCACCTATTTGTGATGCAGAGATACCGAAGAGGTTTCAGACACCAAACATGAAGCTATATGATGGCTCAACTGATCCAGAAGAGCATGTAGCTCAATACCGGGAGAGAATGGAGATTAACCCCATTCCAGAGAGGTTAGAAGAAGCATGTCTATCAAGGGTTTCGGATCCACACTGACAGGATCAGCTCTTAAATGGCTGCTAAGTCTTCCTCCTTACTCTATTACTTCATTTGCTAATCTAGTTAACTTGTTCAATAGCCAATTTTCATGTAGTAGGAGATTTGAACGATTAACTAGTGATTTATATAGGATCAACCAAGGTCATAATGAATCATTAATAGATTACATAACTAAATTCAGTAGAGAATCCTTAGAAATCCCTAACTTAGATATTGCTACTGCTGTTGAAGCTTTTAAAATGGGTTTACTTAAGGATTCTCAGTTCTATGATGATCTTGTTATGACGCCTTGCAGGAACCTAGATGGGGTAAGGAACAGGTCCCTTAGATTCATCCGACTAGAGGATGATAAAAGGATCCAAGAAAGACTGGCAGGATCCTCAAAGCAAGACAAACAAGGATCCTATTTCAAGAATAACTGATCCAAGCAATACTCCAAGCATGACAACCAGAATGTGCATGCTGTGGAACAAGCGAAAGATGATGAGGATTATCCTCCTATTTCTGAATATTGTTTTTCTGCATATAATAGTGAACTAATCCTTGCTATGCAGAATTTAGGTGACAAGGCTAGGTGGCCAAGGAAGAATGACAAACCGCCTGCTACCAAAGACAAATCGAAATGGTGTGCTTACCATGAGGATTTTGGCCATCTCACATATGAATGCATAGCACTCAGGAAAGAGATTGGTTACCTCTTAAACAAAGGATACTTGAAGAAGCTATTCGGAAGAAAGAAATCGAGGATCCAGGATCCTGAAAAAGCTCCTCCTCCACCAGCTGATGCTCAAATCATCCATTTCATCTCTGGAGGTTCTCAGCAGCTAAAAGACATGCAAAGGAAACAAAGATGGAGAATGGGGACAGACCTGTTTGAACCTCCATTCTTACCCAGGAAAAAGTCATATCCTTTGATGAGGACGATCGTGTGGACATACAGGATCCTCATCATGACGGTTTGGTTATTACATTATTTATATCTAACCATTTTGTTCGCAGGATTCTTATTGATGGGGGAAACTCAGTGAACATAATCCAGTTGAATGTCCTCAAAAGAATGAACATCCTTGAATCTGATATTGTCCCAAGATCATCTGTCCTTGTGGGATTCAGTGGAGAGACAAAGATTACATTGGAGGACATCAAACTTCCTATTTATATAGAGGGAGTGAATTATGTTCAAAAAATCTATGTTATTGATTGCTTATCTTGCTGTAATGTTATCCTTGGCAGACCATGGATACACGATATGAAGGCAGTCCCCTCAACATATCATCAATGTGTCAAGCTCCCAACTTTATGGGGTGTGGTGAAGATAGAAAGTGATCAGCAGGAGGCAAAGAACTGTTACACTTCTTCAATAAAGCCAGCTTCTAAGGAGCAAGATGTCACGAAAGCAAGAGAGCAAGACGTCAAGGATATTCTGGTGAACCCAGAGGATCCTGAATCCAAAATTTTTATAGGATCCGGGATCCTAGACAGTATTGAGCAGGATTTAATATCCTTTTTGAAAAGAAGAAAGTCTACCTTTGCTTGGAAACATG
The DNA here is from genome assembly GCA_030545235.1 of Helianthus tuberosus. Taxonomy (NCBI): domain Eukaryota; kingdom Viridiplantae; phylum Streptophyta; class Magnoliopsida; order Asterales; family Asteraceae; genus Helianthus; species Helianthus tuberosus. The sequence goes on from CM060364.1 coordinate 53,477,651, forward strand.
AAGACATGACAGGTATATCTAAGGATGTTATTACTCACAAACTTGGTATTGACAGGTCTTTCAAGCCAATATACCAAAAAAGGAGAAAGTTTGCACTTGAAAAGAATGTCATTATCCAAGAAGAGGTAGACAAATTGCTCAAGGCAGATAAGACATATTGAGGAAGAATAAGAAGTTTGAGTGCACTGATACGCATGAAGCTGCACTCAAGGCTCTTAAGGAGTATCTATCATCAGCACCAGCCCTGATGAAACCAGAAAATGGAGAATCATTATCCTTATACTTAGCTGTTTCAGCTAAAGTAGTAAGTGCGATCCTAGTTAAGGATCATGAAGGCTCTCAACATCTGGTATAATATGTAAGTAAAATTCTACTTGATGCTGAGGCCAGGTATTCTCGTTTAGAGAAATTAATTCTTGGTTTAATTATGGCTTCCGCTAAACATAGACATTATTTCGAAACTCACACCATTATTGTGAAAACTAACCTTCCTATCAAGAATGTTCTCAGGAAACTTCAAATGTCAGGTAGAATGGCAAAGTGGTCAATCAAGCTTATTGCATATGACATTAAGTATGAACCCAGGACTGCCATCAAGTCCCAAGCTTTAGCTAACTTTGTGGCTGATTTCAGTAGTGATCTACAAAGGGAAGCTGAATTAGAAGTTCAACAACTTGAGAAGACCAAGGATCCTTGGACACTCTTCACGGATGGAGCTTCAAATGTTAAAGGAACTAGAAAAAGCACACTACTAAAATCGCCATAGGGGGACACTATACCCCAATCAATTGCTTGTGAATTTCAAACCACCAATAATGAGGCTGATTATGAGGCCTTGATAGAAGGTTTGCAATTAGCTAAGAATATGAGGATCAGGTATCTTCAAGTATTTGTAGATTCCCTATTAATTACTAATCATTATAATGGTTCTTATGCTGTCAAAGGTGAAAAGCTAATCATTACTTAGAAATAGTCAGGAAACTGGCAGATTCTTTTGCTTTTTTCAGTCTATCACAGGTACCCAGGGAATAAAAATGCAGAAGTTGATGCTCTAGCTAATCTTGGATCATCACTGAAGATTCCAGAGGATTTGAAAATACTCATCATCCACGTTTTAACTCCTGCAATTGAGAATCACGTAGCCATGAAGATAGTGGAAGATTCTGCAATCATACATAGTGATGATGCACAGTCACATTCAGGATCCTGGATTCTTCAAATCATGAGATATATACAACATGGAGAGATCCCTACAGGAGAAAATCCTAGAGCTTTCAAAGTCAAGGTATCTCAATTTACATTATTAAATAACATGTTATATAAACGATCTCTTGCAGGTCCATATCTAAGGTGCATCGAGGATCCTGAAATTCGCAAAGTCCTAAAGGATTTTCATGAAGGAGATTGTGGAAACCACACTGGGGCCAGAGCATTGTTCTCAAGGATCCTTAGAACAGGATACTATTGGTCTACTATCAAGAGGGATGTTGTGGATTATGCAAAGAAATGTGATGCTTGTCCGAGACATAGCAATATCCTTCATCAACCAGCGGAGCTCCTACATCCTATTATTACTAGATTTGATGACCGGTTATCAACAAAGAATAGCTGGAGTATACAACAAGAATGTCACGATCAGAAGATTTCAAATTGGTGATTTTGTGCTAAGGAAAGCATTCCAGAACACTAGGATTCGGCTGATGGCAAATTAGCACCAAAATGGAAGGTCCCTACCTAATTGAAGCTGAGGCAGGAAAGGGGGCATATCATTTACTGACAATGGATGGTGATCTCCTACCAAGAGCTTGGAACGCTGTTCATCTCAAAAAAATACTTTAAGTAAGAAGGATCAGGGATCCTCAGCGATACCAGTATTCTGATTAAGGATCCGGGATCCTCAAAGGATATACGATTCTACATTTGGTAACACATTACTTTCATTTTCATTCATTTTATACTTACTACTTATCATAAGGCAAAGATGTTAAACATTTAACATCTATTTTCATAAAGTTTAAGCTTTTGCAGAGTTGTTATCATTTTACAGAAGATCAAAGTGGTTGGCTAACTCTCCAAAGTTATTTGGGTTTGTCCCCAGTTTGTTGGGCTTGTCCCCAGTTTTTGGGCCTGTCCCCAGCTTCGCCAGTAGCGCACGATGATCCTGGTGCAGTTCAAGGCAATGGGACCAGTACCCGCTTTAGGGGCTGACAATTTCATTGTACTGGCTATATTCAGGATCCTACGTGTAATGGTAGACGTACCATACATCCGTTCCTAAGGTTTCTAACGTTTTCACGTTAGCTAAGGTTTCGGCATTTTCATGTCGCTCACGTTTGGATAGTCGCCAGTTTGGGTCATACTCCAGTTTACACAAGTTATTTGGGCTTAACCCCAGTTTACACCCGTTTATTTGGGCTTGTCCCCAGTTATTTGGGCTTGTCCCCAGTTTGTTGGGCTTGTCCCCAGTTTATTTGGGCTTGTCCCCAGTTTGTTGGGCTTGTCCCCAGTTTATTTGGACTTGTCCCTAGTTATTATGGGTTCATTCCCAATTATTTGGCTTGGTCCCAAGTTTGTTTTTCTTACAGCTAAAAGTGGTTTAATAAAAACAACTAAAATTAACCCTAATTTAGACACTCTAAGCTTTAAGTTTATAAAACTAAGACTCTCTAAACCCTAAAACACACAACCGGCAAGTGTACCGATCGAGTGTAGTATAGCCTAAGGAAGTCCGAGTATCGAACCCAAGAGACTCTACTGATTACGCTAACGACTCTATTCTAGACTTAGACTGACACGACTTAACTAAATGTTTATTGATTGGGGGGTTTTCTAAGAATCCTGAGAATGCAAATAACGAAACTAGATTAGCTAAAAGACTAACACGAACTTGGACGAAGACTCTAACCAATGGGGAATGAAGACTACCTAGGTTAAACGCAAGCTAAACTCAGAATGGATCTCTATTCGATGATTTTGCGGTGTGGAACCGGGATCTTAAGATACTAAACCTATTAAGTCACCACTAAGCCCCTCAAACACTCTCAAGGCGATTCTTGTGGCACTACCTAGGCTGTTATGTTCACCGGCTTTCTAGATTTCTTTTCCGTCCTCTAGTTTCTTGAAAGTGCTTATGTAAGACGCTCTACTTTGCCGCGCGAACGTCTAAAGCGACAATGGGTTCTAATCTTGGTTTAATAGGCTATGGGATGTTAAGGACTTATAACCAAACCTAGACCTATCAATAACCTCGAGCCTTTCCGCGACGAGTTTAGCAGCACATTTGATTTTATAATATTACCGAGTATTACTTCTAAGGTTACTTATGCAATTTTCACCCTAAAGGATTAATGATTTATTATGTGATAAAGACCGTCACCTAAATCAAGAAACCCTAATACAACCCTATTATGTGATAAAGACCGTCACCAAGAGTTATATGAAGCAATAAACAATAATAAAACAATTGTCAAACACGCATATGCACCAAGGTAGATTCCCAAAGCTTTTACAATACAAGAATATCCACAACCACGCTAAAAAACGAGTAAAAATCCAAACTTTATTTAACTATTGTCATAACCTAGGTAGTTTAAGGTTTTTTAGCCGATAATCATTGTCTTAAAAATAATAAAACTAAGTCTCAAACAAGAATTCATCGAATAAAAACAAAGAAACTAGAAAATAAGAGAAACTGAGTAGCAAAACCCGTTAATCCCTTGCTCTCCAAGCTTCCCGCTTGATGCCGATGATTCCCTCAAAACAAGCTCTAGATTTCATCCCTTGCCTCTTGATCGTCTGATCTTGTGTCCGTGCGCTCTCCTCTTCAGCCGTAGTCCCAGAATCTGTATATAATCGATGTTGGTGTATGTCCTCCAATTGCCGCCCCCTAGTGTTGTTCGTTTAATGGGCTTCAAGCCCAAAGCTCGTTTTGTCACCCAACTGATGTATGTTCTTCAAATTAATTCCCCCCTCTCATAAATTAGATATCTATAATAATGCCTCCTCCTTTTTGTTTTCGCTTATTTGTCTAGTGGCCTTGTCTGCTTGTATCGGCCCATGTGGCTAGAAAGAATAACAATTCTTTCTTTTAATACCTTTGTTAATCCCCATCAAATTATAATACCCTTTCAACAATATTATTAAAAGTATGGCCACCTTTCTTGTTAATACTATATAAATAGTGGGCACGGTCCAATCAAGGAAAATAGCTGCAATGTCACTTCGGTTATTTGCGCTCCACTCTACTCAACTGGCTGGTCATTTGATTATTACTCGTTTTCGCTCCATTTGCACCAGGACCTGACCCAACACAAAATAATATAATAAACTACTAAAACTAAATAAAAATAAATAAAACCTATACAATAATCATACAATTTACACGGGACAAGTATGTATATTTTATCGCATATCATCCCCAGTTATTTGGGCTTGTCCTCAGTTTGTTGGGCTTGTCCCCAGTTTATTTGGGCTTGTCCCCAGTTTGTTGGGCTTGTCCCCAGTTTATTTGGACTTGTCCCTAGTTATTATGGGTTCATTCCCAATTATTTGGCTTGGTCCCAAGTTTGTTTTTCTTACAGGATCTTGGAGCTCTAAAGTTATACAAGTTCTGACAATAAGGATCCTGGATCCTCGAAACTTTACTTTTCACAGTTTGTTTATTTAGTATTAATTTACAAGGATATAGAATCCTAACTTGGATTCTCTGATATGTTATATTCTAACCTTTTCTAAGCTGCAAGTTGTCTCTTATCCTTTTTGGTTAAAGATCATTAATCCACATTTGTATGGACACTTCAAGTTTTCTGTTAAAAGTTTAACATTATCATCAGAATTCCAATAACTTTCCAGTTGTTTGGCGATGGTATCTTTGAAAATAGAAAGCATACATGAAAAATAAAAAAAAGGGAAGAAACAACAGATGTAGCTAAAAAAGTTTAATGTTATTACCCATTCATTATGTATCAAAATCATCTGGCGTGGATTTCACCAGCAAATCAGTGGACCATCCACCCAGGCCGGTGTTAGGGGAGGATTTTCCAATCCTAAGGATCACGGATCCTCAAGTTCTGCCAGGATCATGAATTCTGTTTGAATTAAGGATCCTCAGTAGGTGTTGCAGGATCAGGATCCTTATTGTTATCCTTATACTAACGATTGTCTTCATTATGCGTGAGCTTGTTTTGCAGGAGTATGTGCATGGACTTGGTCTTGCCGATATTCGTGGAGCATATTCCCTCAATATTCCGCATGTGCTTGGCTCTTGTGAATGTTATGGAGATCGTGGGAAGCTAGCATGATTAGCGGACAGTTAGTTAGCTTAGTTATTTCTAATTTTAAATAGGGGATAACAAGCTTGATTTAGAACACTTGGCTAATTTTAGCAAAACACACACCCTCGAACAGCTCGCGACAGTTTACTTGGCGATTTCATACACTTTAACACTTTTGCACACTAGTGATCCTTGTAACAAGCTTGTTATCATCCCGAGTTGTAACCTTTTTTTCTGTTTAATCTTAGTTGGTGATCGGTAGTTTCCATCACCCGAGGTTTTTTATGCCGGAGATCAACTCTTGATCAAGGTCTTTTTCCTCGTATAAATCTTTGTGTCGCCTCTTTATTTGATTTGCAAGTTGTTCATACAATTGTTCATAGATTCAAGCATCACACCTTTGCATTATCCTTGCTTGATTTTTGACCAAAACAGTTTGGCGCCCACCGTGGGGTAATTGGTGCTTCATTCCTAAGAAATTCTTGTTTTTGTGATCATTTCGGTTCATTACAACCAAGCAGATGGCTTCTTCAGCAAAGAGCACTTCAAGTTTAATGCCGGCAACGAGTTCTTCACAGGGCGTTCCTCCTTTGCCTCCACCACCTTCTGGATCCCAGAAGAATGCTGAAAATGCTGCAAAGAGACAAAGCCCCATTTTTCCAAAACCACCAACTTCTTCTGTTTCTTCTAATCCTACTACTAGTGATCTTTTTACTTTGATTTTGCAGATGAGGAATCACATACAAGAGCAGGACAAAACCAACGAAAGGATCCTCTGGGAGATTGGTGATATTAAGAAACAGAAGAGATCGGGGGAGGATCACTCTCCTCTGATACCAAGGTCACTAGATTTCGACACTCCAGCTATAACTGCCCAGCAATCTGCAGCCCCGGATATCCAGTACCAAACTGAACCACTGGGAAGGCGTTATGGAGCAACAACTATGAGTCAGGCTTTTGGCTCTCACTTTCAGCCTTCGGGATCCTCTTTCCAGCATCAGGGATCCTTCGTCAGCTCAGGAGGGTATATGGGAACGCATACGGTTCAAGGATTTTCTCAGGTTCAAGGATCCTGTCAGGTCCCAGGATCCTCTCAGGTCCAAGGATCCTCTCAGGTCCAAGGATCCTCACAGGTGCAAGGATCCTTTCAGGTTCAAGGATCCAACATCTTTCAGGATCAAGGATTCTTAAGAAGTGTACAACCCCCAAGCACAGATGTTCATTAAGGAGACTTCATTCCAATGCAGACCATCGCCTCTTATGGTCCTTTAATCATACCAGAATCCCGTCAATATGGATTCACATCTGCAATTCCAAACTTGAATCCCCTGGGAGGTAACACTTTCAATAATTCTTATAACACTAACCATGGCTCTATGCAGGATACAAGTATCAATCAAGCTATGGCTAGGGAATTGCAGAAGCTGAAGGATATGATATCCAGCGTTCCAAGAGTGGTTAAGCCCATCCCTGAAATTGCAGATGGGAGCCATAGGATATCTCGTTTTGCACCACCCATTTGTGATGCTGAGATACCCAAAAGGTTCCAAATACCAACTATGAAGCTGTATGATGGTTCAACAGATCCAGAAGAACATGTAGCTCAATATAGAGAAAGGATGGAGATCAACCCCATCCCAGAGAGGTTAAAAGAAGCATGCCTATGCAAGGGTTTCGGATCCACACTCACAGGATCTGCTCTTAAATGGCTGCTAAGTCTTCCCCCTTACTCTATTACTTCATTTGCTAATCTAGTTAATCTGTTTAATAGTCAGTTCTCATGTAGCAGAAAATTTGAACGTTTAACTAGTGATCTATATAGGGTAACACAAGGTCAAAATGAATCACTTAGAGATTACATCACTAAGTTTAGTAAAGAATCCTTAGATATCCCTAATCTGGATATAGCTACGGCTGTGGAAGCCTTTAAAATGGGTTTGCTTAGGGATTCATTATTCTATGATGATCTTGTTATGACCCCATGCAGGAATCTTGATGAAGTGAGAACCAGGGCCCTTAGATTCATCCGATTAGAGGATGATAAAAGGATCCAGGAAAGATTGGCAGGATCCTCGAAACAGGAAAAGCAAGGATCCTACTTCAAGAATAACAAGTTCAAGTCCTACAACAAGTCTGATAACCAGAATGTGCATGCAGTAGAACAAGAAGAGGATGATGAGGATTATCCTCCAATTTCTGAACACTGTTTTTCTGTTGATAACAATGAACTAATTCTTGCAATGCAGAATCTAGGTGAGAAAGTAAGATGGCCAAGGAAAAGTGATAAACCAGCTGCTACAAAGGACAAGTCCAAGTGGTGTGCATATCATGAGGATTTTGGGCATCTCACTGAAGAGTGTATTGCACTTAGAAAAGAAATTGGTTACTTGTTAAGCAAGGGGCACTTGAAAGAGCTTTTGGGAAGAAAAAAGTCAAGGATCTAGGATCCTGAAAAGGTTCCAGAAAGAGCTCCTGCCCCTCCAGCAGATGCACAAGTTATAAACTTCATTTCGGGTGGATCAGACATTTGTGGTACTTCCTTTTCAGCAGCCAAGAGACATGCTAATGAAAACAAGATGGATAATGGGGATAGACCCATTCGAACCTCTACTATTACGCAGGAGAAAGTTATAACTTTTGATGAGGATGATCGTGTTGATGTTCAGGATCCTCATCATGATGGTCTTGTTATTACTTTGTTTATTTCTAACCATTTTGTTTGCAGGATCCTAATCGATGGAGGAAGCTCGGTGAACATCATTCAGCTTGATGTCCTCAAGAAAATGAACATTCCTGAATCAGACATTGTCCCAAGATCCTCAGTTCTTGTGGGATTCAGCGGAGAAACCAAGAATACTTTGGGGGACATCAAACTCCCCATCTATATTGAAGGACTTCATTCTTATCAAAAATTCTGTGTTATAGATTGCTTATCCTGTTGCAATGTTATCCTTGGCAGGCCATGGATAAATGACATGAAGGCAGTCCCATCTACCTATCATCAGTGTGTGAAGCTTCCTAGTCCATGGGGGGTGGTGAAAATTGAGAGTGATCAACAAGAAGCTAAGAATTGCTACACCTCATCAATGAAGCCAGCCTCAAGACCAAGGGAGCAATAACAATTAAAGCATCCTCCAAGAGATGTCTTGGAGGCAAGAGAACAGGACGTGAAAGAAATCCTTATGGATCCTCATGATCCTGAATCCATAGTCTTCATAGGATTAGGGATCCTCAGCAACATTGAACAGGATCTAGTATCCTTCCTTAAAAGGAGAAAAACTACCTTTGCCTGGAGGCATGAGGAGATGACAGGTATATCTAAAGATATAATTACTCATAAACTTGGCATTGACATGTCATTCAAGCCAATTCATCAAAAAAGGAGGAAGTTTGCACCTGAAAGGAATGCTATTATCCAGGAAGAAGTAGATAAACTACTCCGAGCAGGTATGATAAGAGAGGTTAAGTATCCAAGATGGTTAGCCAATGTGGTTGTCGTTCAAAAGAAAAATGGAAAGTGGAGGGTATGTGTCGATTTCACTGATTTAAACAAGGCATGTCCCAAGGATCCTTTCCCATTACCCCACATTGACTCCATGGTGGATGCTACCGCGGGTCATGAGTTGTTGACTTTTATGGATGTTTCATCTGGATTTCAACAGATTCAGATGGAACCATCTGATCAAGAGGATACAGCCTTTATGACCCCAACTGGTATATATTGTTATATTGCTATGCCATTTGGACTAAGGAATGCAGGTGCTACTTATCAAAGGCTAGTCAATATGATGTTCAAGGAACAAATTGGACACACTATGGAAGTCTATATAGATGACATGGTGGTTAAGTCCAAGAAAGATGAGGATCACCTTAGAGACTTGGAGGAAGCATTTAATATCCTTGATAAATTTAATATGAAACTAAATCCTTCCAAGTGTCACTTTGGTGTTAAAGCAGGTAAATTCTTAGGCTATATGGTGACAAAAAGAGGCATTGAAGCAAGTCCAGAGCAAATTAAGGCTATTGTGAATATCAAATCTCCTGCCAATGCCAAGGATGTGCAAAGATTGACAGGCAGGATCGCAGCCTTGAACAGGTTCATATCAAATGCAAGGAATTGTATGACATTTTGAGAAAGAACAAGAAATTTGAGTGGACTGAAAAGCATGAAAATGCTCTCAAAGCCCTTAAGGATTACCTATCCTCAGCTCCTGCCTTAATGAAACCAGAAAAAGGGGATATATTATCCTTATATCTGGCGGTATCCTCTAAAGCAGTAAGTGCAGTCCTTGTTAAGGATCACCAAGGTACATAACATCCTGTCTATTATGTAAGTAAAAGTTTGCTTGATGCCGAATCCAGGTATTCACATTTAGAAAAACTTATCCTTGCATTAATTATGGCATCTACTAAATTAAGACATTATTTTGAAACTCATGCCATTATTGTCAAGACTAATTTTCCAATTAAGAATGTTCTCAGGAAACCTGAAATGTCAGGAAGGATGGCTAAGTGGGCAGTGAAGCTCAGTGCTTATGATATAAGATATGAACCAAGGACTGCCATCAAATCCCAAGCCTTAGCCGACTTTGTGGCAGATTTTAGTAGTGACTTGCAAAAGGAAGCTGAGTTAGAAGTCCAACAGCTGGAAGAAACTAAGGATCCTCGGATACTTTTCACTGATGGAGCCTCTAATGTCAAAGGAACAGGACTTGGAATACTACTAAAATTGCCACAGGGGGACATAATACCCCACTCCATAGCTTGTGAGTTTCAAACTACTAATAATGAGGCTGAATATGAGGCCTTGATAGCTGGTTTGCAAATTGCCAAGCATATGAGGATCAGGTATCTTGAGGTATGTTTTGGTCAGAAAATCTGATGAGGATATTGCAACCAAACTCTAGATTACGGGGTATGATGCTCAAAATGTGTAACAACAACGAGGATCACTTCAATGTAGAATGCACAAACAACACAAGGATTTATACGGGGAAAAAGCCCTTGATCAAAAGTTGATCTCCAGCACAAAAAACCCCGGGTGATGGAAACTACCGATCACCAAGCTCAAATAAATGATTAAATGTTTACAACTTCGGATAGTAACGAGCTAGGTACAAGGATCACTACGGTGAAATGTGTAAAAAGTGTATGAAATTGCTAAGTGTTTGAACGAGAGCTTGTATGAGCGCTTGTATGAGTGTGTGTAACTGCCAAAATGACTAAGTGTCACTAACTTTCTAACTTAGCTCGTTACTCCCTTTAAAATAAGAAAAATATCTAGCTAACAAACTCTCCGACTTTCGGGCCAAGCCTCCACGTTCTCCATAACGTCTAGTTTTGATCTAGCACGTGCAGAATACTTCGGGAATATTCTCCAAGAATGTCGCTAAGACTTGGTCAAGCTTGTTATACCTGCGAGATGTTATAAAACATAAGTAAACAATCATCAGTATGAGGATCCTTGAAGTGATCCATGATCCTAAAGCCCTTCTGAGGATCACCACCTGTCACAGAAGTAAGGATCACTAATTAGGATAAAGAATAAGGATCACTAATTGTTAGAAAATCCTCCCCTAACAATTGCCCCCAAAATATAAGGAGTGAAATTGTAAAATTAGCGAGTTATGTTTTCTTAATCTTATCCGTAACAAACTAACGGATATATAGCCGTTAATTTTGAACTAGCCGTTGCGATGATGATGTCACGGAAGTGACAACCTGCAAGATCATGATTATAAATAGAGATATAGATAGGATCAAATGCATTTAAATTTTCAGAGAAACTCCCTTTATAATCCACATTCCGAAGACGTTCAGGTATTCTCTCTCTCTATCCTTTTCCCTCTCTTGCTCTGTTTTTATCTTTCCATCAAAGATGTTGCTCCGAAGTTCTCCGGGCAAAGATCACAAGAAGGATAGCCCTTTGAAAAGTCAGAAAATCATCAAGGACTCATCGAATGAAAAGTGTTGTTTTAACGACGCACAAATAGACAAAATCCGTTGCTGTTTTCCGGCGAATGCCTTTTTCAGACCCTTTGATCCTTCTACCCTTAGCGACTGTGTTTCAGAAACATGGGTTGCATTTCCAGCCACTCCATTCACCATAGGATACACCTATCCTTTCCCAGAGTTTACACAATCCTTCTTTTCCCTTACCGGCATCTCTTATATCCAAGCCATGCCGATGATTTGGAGGGTCTTGTATACCCTAGAGAGGATCATCGAACAGGAAGGCATTGCTTTGGGCATGTCAGAGTTGTCGGAACTGTATGATCTTACTACTTTTGGTTCCCATCGTTATTTGCTTAAGCGAAAACCCGGTGCAGATCATCCTCTTCTGAAAGTCACCAAGAATGACAAAGACTGGAAACGTCGCTTTTTCTTTGTCAAGAGGGATTCTATTCTAAACGGTCAAGATCTCCCTAAGGCATGGTCCACCCATGGTAGGCTGGAGGATCATAAGAAGGATCACCAGGCAATCTTGTTTTCGTATAAGGATTACTGACCCCTTTCTGTCTTATGTTATGCAGCTATCTCTGTCTCACATATCCGCACATCACCTGAAACCAAGGATAGGCTCGCTGCTTTTTGGAAGCTTGATCCTGAAACAAGGACATTCAAGATAGACACCCAAGACTCACAAGAAGTATCCTCAGGTTCCATTACCATGTCGAGTAAGTATCCTGTCTTTTGCATAGTTTAAATATTAAAATAAATAGATAAATTGAAATAGGATAAGGATACTCATCTTGCTTTGAATGTGTAGGCGCTGGAAAATCTGTCAAGCCTGTTTCCCAATTCAACACAGCTGATCTTGATCTTGTACGACCCAGGAAGAAGAGGTCCACTACCAGTCCTAGCATCTCCATTCCAAGGGCACCCACTAAAGGAAAGGGTGTCAAGAAGAGGAAAGCTTCTGATGCTGAGGATCTTCAAGGGCTGCCACTGATCCGCCACCAATTCCTTGAATACTTCAATGATGTAAGGATCCTTAACTTTGCCTAGGTATCCTGCTCTTATGAGGATCACTTGACCTTGAACTGCCTTATCTTCTTTCTGCAGAAATTTGCTGAGATCGAGGATTACGTGGGCAATGTTGAGGAGCTGGACAAGAAAATAGCTGATCTCCAACAGGTTGGCGTGCTCAAAGATCTTGCCCTTGCTGATGCTCGGAAGGAACTCCAGGATACCAAGCAGGAAATGGCCAAGGTGCTGGTTAACTTTGATTATGAAAAACATGACCTCATCGAAAATGCCAAGCTCTCTGCTGCCATCACGATGTATCAGACTAAGTTGAAGATGGCCCAGGAAGCTCAAGACCGTGCTTTTGACAAAGACAGCTGGGATGTTGAAGGCTGGAAGGCAAGGTTGGCTGATCTTGAGGATGATGAGGAGGAGGCAGCTGACGTCCTGGCAATTGAAGCAAGTGGCAGTGGGAAGGATCAGGCTGGTGGTGATGATGCTGGTGGTGATGCAGCCAAGGTGTGAGCTGCATGATTGGGTGATGATGGATATATGTGCTAAGGCCGGAGCCCAATTTTTTTAGTTTGATGGTTGTGATGTTTAAAACAATTTCATGGTCTGTACTTTGAACAATAGGTTTTAGGATTAAGGATCATGTATGATCCTTTGGACAATAGGCAGGATTGCAATTGGTGGAGGGATCCTCTGTTTGGGGGATGAAGCCATTGTGATCCTGCCGCCTTTATCTTCCTGCACTACTTTTGAACTCATTATCATGGACACCCTTTACCTACCCCAGCGGACGGGCCACGTTTTGCTGGTAGAAGCTCGGGTAGGTAATTTTGACAACCTTTGAAGGGTTAGCCTTATGTTAATAAATAAAAACTTAACCTTTTGTCGCTTATCTTGTGTTATTATCCTTTCTTAATATGTTAATTTCCAACTGTTGTAATGTTCATTCTGTTTATACTTATCAAGCCTTGACAAATTAGAAAAGATATCCAGAAAGTTTAGGATATGATCAAGGATCACATATCCCATAACCGATAAGTTCTAAAAAGTGAAATGATTTAAGAAATACCAATTCAGTTGTCAAATATGAGGGTTATTTAAGAGAATAATGAATAGAATCAAAAGAGTTAAGGATCATACCTGAGGATCCAAGTTAGAATCCTAACCATAATAAGGATAACTATAAGATAAACCTTAGAGTGAAATAAGGATCAAGGATCCCTAGCTGCCTATCTTCAAGGACCTGAAATAGAGCATAACTTGGGACTAAGCCAATATAAGAAAAGAGTTAGCAACTGGGGACAAGCCCAAGGATAACTGGGGACAAGCCCAAGGATAACTGGGGACAAGCCCAAGGATCGTGTGTAAACTGGAGTATGGCCCTAACTGGCGACTATCCAAACTTGGTGACATGAAGATGCCAAAACCTTAGCTAACGTGAAAACGTTAGAAACCTTAGCTAACGTGAAAACGTTAGAAACCTTATGACCGGATGTATGGTACGTCTACCATTATACGTAGGATCCTAAGCATAGCCAGAACAATGGAATTATCAGCCCCTAGAATGAGTACTGGTCCCAAAGCCTTGAACTATACCAGGATCATCGTGCGCTACAGGCGGAATCTGGGGACAAGCCCGAATAACTGGGGTTAAACCCAAAGACGGATTGCTTCTGTGGATAACCAACGTTGTGCTAAAGATACCTGAACTTTCAAAACTTAAACTCACGTGAGAGATGGATAAAGGATACATGATCCTTATCCTTACAAGAGAAAATAATGAAATAGCTTAAGTTTAGGATATTACCTAAGTAAGGATCATCGATACTTTGAGGATCCTTTAAGGATACCCTTTTCGCTAGGATCACCTCTGCCACGAGGATCCTTGTCACATGAAATATTTCTTCAAGTGGACAGCATTCCAAGCTCTTGGTAGCAAATCACCTTCCATGGTTAGCAATCTATATGCCCCCTTTCCTGCTTCAGCTTCAATCAAATAAGGGCCTTCCCATTTTGGAGCCAATTTTCCATCGGCAGGATTGGTGGTATTCTGAAATGCTTTCCTTAACACCATATCTCCAACTTGAAACCTCCTGATCCTGACATTTTTATTGTAAGCACCAGCCATTCTTTGTTGATAACTGGCCATCCTGATCCTAGCCATATCCCTGATTTCTTCAATAGTATCCAGGTCTTGAGCCAAGTTTTCATCATTTTCCTCAGGATCACGGGTACTTGTTCTAGCAGTAGGAACCACCATTTCTGTTGGGATCACTGATTCTGCTCCAAACACCAAAGAGAATGGTGTTTGACCAGTAGCATTCTTGGGGGTTGTCCTATCAGCCCAGAGCACATAGGGTAGTTCTTCTGCCCATTTTCCTTTCTTGGATCCAAGCTTCTTCTTCAAGTTGTTGATGATGATCTTGTTGGATGATTCTGCTTGGCCATTAGCTTGTGGGTGGACTGGTGTTGATGTTATCATCCTAATCCCCCAGCTGTCACAAAAGTTAGTGGTTCTGCCCCCAATAAATTGGGAACCATTATCACATATAATCTCAGAAGGGATACCAAATCTAGTTATAATATTTCTTTTAATGAAGGATATAACTTCCTTTTCTCTAACTTGGGCAAAAGCTTCAGCCTCTATCCACTTGGAGAAGTAATCAGTCATAGCTAGCATAAATACTTTTCCACCAGGTGCCTTAGGGAGCTTGCCAACTATATCCATACCCCATCTCATAAATGGCCAAGAGGAGGATATAGGATGCAATAATTCGGCTGGTTGATGAAGGATATTGCTGTGTCTCTGGCAAGGATCACATCTTCTGGCATACTCCACAGCATCTTTCTTCATGGTTGGCTAGTAGTATCCTGTCCTCAGGATCCTTGAGAATAAAGCCCTGCCCCCAGTGTGGTTTCCACAATCTCCTTCATGGAAGTCTTTTAAAACTTCCTGAACTTCAGGATCCTTAATGCATCTCAAGTATGGTCCTGCAAGAGATCGTCTATACAACATATTATTTAAAATTGTGAATTGAGATACCTTAGATTTGAAAGCCCTAGGGTTTTCTCCTGTAGGAATCTCTCCATGTTGTAAGTATCTCATAATTGGTGAGATCCATGATCCTGATCCTGGATGGGATCGAGTATCCTCACTAGGGATCATTGCAGAATCATTTCCTATCTCCATAGTCTGGTGATCCTCGATAGCCGGGGTCAGGATATGGATAATAGGAATCTTGATATCCTCTGGGATCTTCAAAGATGATCCTAAGTTAGCCAATGCATCAGCTTCTGTATTTTCTTCCCTTGGTACCTGTGACAAACTAAAGGAAACAAAAGAGAGTGCCAAACTTTTGACTATCTCCAAATATTTGGTTAGCTTTTCACCTTTAACAGCATATGATCCATTAAAGTGATTTGTAATTAACAAAGAATCTACGTGTACCTCAAGATACCTGATCCCCATATGCTTTGCAATTTGCAAACCAGCAATTAAGGCTTCATATTCAGCCTCATTATTAGTGGTTTGGAACTCACAAGCTATAGAATGGGGTATTATGTCCCCCTGTGGCGATTTTAGTAGTATTCCAAGCCCTGTGCCTTTGACATTTGAGGATCCATCAGTGTGGAGTATCCAAGGGTCCTTGGTCTCCTCTAGCTGCTGGACTTCTAACTCAGCTTCTTCTTGTAAATCACTACTGAAATCAGCCACAAAGTCAGCTAATGCTTGGGATTTGATGGCTGTCCTATGTCACGACCCCCGACCCACCCTGGACGGAATCGGGTGCCGTGAACAGTCCAGCGGTACCGGTGATTATTTTAAAAAACATTGCAGCGGAAATTTCATCAGGACCGTGAGTTAGGAAAAATATCAGAGTTTAGAAAACACCGGATTTTATTGAAAGAGATGGGATAAACCCATATTTTATAAAGTGAATTTTGTTTACAATATTTCTTAATTTGATTTAAATAAAATAAGCCACTTCTTGAAGCCTTTCAGTGTCGTATCCAGCTCTTATTCCACTTACCTGAAAAATGTTTTAAAAAGGTTTTGTCAGCGATAACACTGAGTGAATTCATTCCATTTTATAAATATATTGTTATACCTTACAATATTAAGGTTTTTATATTTACCCAATTCACTCAGTATTTGTCAAATAATGACAGTTCCAATGTGACAGTAATCATATCAATTATTGACTTCACTTTAGTCTGATAGTGAATTCATCAAATAAAAGTATTTGACTATTATTTACTTTATCTGCCACTAGGCGATTCCTGTGACTATAATCATATCAATATTGATTATTCTTTCAATTAATGATTCTGGTCATATCACTGTTGATCATTCTTTCAACTAGTGATTTTATAACACTGTTGATCATTCTTTCAACTAGTGTTTTCGGTCATGTCACTGTTGATCATTCTTTCAACTAGTAACTCAGATTATATTACTGTTGATCATTCTTTCAACTAGTAATTTCTATTCATACACTGTTGATCATTCTCTCAACCCGTGTCTTCAGACATAATGATGTCCCGTGATATTTCTTTATCAAATATATTACTTTTGGTATAAAACCATTTAATCCAGAAAATGACATATCTCAATTTATGTCAAATTATTATACTTATCAAATATGTTAATTAAATAATTGTAATATCATTATTTAATATTTTAACGTGACTAAGACTAAAATATAATCTTAGTAAAATACATAATTTCCAATGTTATTGTAATCATGATAATATTAACTAACTTTCTGGCAAATAATAATAAGAATCAAATAATATATAAAATCTTTCATACCAGCAGTTAATATAAAAACTTAATTTACTGTAAGTATAACTGGTAATCATTTAGGATTCTGTAAAATCTTTGTAAATATAATTGTTTCACAAAAAGGTGATAAAACTGTGAGAAAATATAATGGACTCACAAACTGTGAGAAAAGAAGAAATGAACTCACATTGCAGATTTCTACGGGCAAAGCTTAGTCTACAGATAATCCTTGATATATTGCAGATTTAATTTGAGCAGAGCTTAGCCTAGTGATTAGCCTTTTTAACCTAATGCACATGAACTAGGTAAGTAACTTAATATAGCATCTTACGATAACTCATGAGATCATATTCTCACAACGAATGACAAAGTGCAATACTTCATACATCGAATTAACGATGATCCGTCGAATTAACGACGAACGACAAAGTATAATACTTTACCTATCGAATTAACGACAATCCGTCAAATTAATGACGAACGATAAAGTATAACCCTAATGTGGGCGGCACTTAAACATCCATTGGATATATGGATCGATCGGACAATGAATCGTAATAGCGATTAAGTTAATACCCTGTTCTGCAGCACCCCGCTATACTTAATTGAAGATTCGTGTGTGTTAATTGAAGTAAACAGACGATATATCGAAGAATTGGACGAATTCTTTCGTCGTTTGAACACCAGAAATCAAGTGCCAAACGCTGCTATTTATACACGAAATTTGACATGCTTACGGACCGTAAGCTTCTCAAGGTTGAGGTCCGTATGACAGCTTACGGACCGTAAGCTTGGTGACCTTACGGTCCGTAAGGTTAACAAAATGGCTATAAGGAGGCCACGTGTGTTTCCAGCCTTGATGAGTCGACGATATTTTAAATTTCAACTTCCGGAGCACGCAAATATAGATAATTATTAACTAGGGAATACCCCCCCTGAGTTTTAGGGGCCCTAATCCTGATTCTGAAAATTATGAAAATCTTAGGGTTTGCACAGAATTACTTGGGTATCTCAATTAGGGTTTCCTATTGGTCAAATTAATTTAATAATTATGACTTTTGATGAGAGTCGTTACATCCTAGGCTCGTATCTTATATCATATGCACTCAGCTTCACTGCCCACTTAGCCATCCTTCCTGACATCTCTGGTTTCCTGAGGACATTCTGGATTGGAAAATTAGTTTTAACAATGATAACATGAGTTTCAAAATAATGTCTTAACTTGGTAGATGCCATAATTAATGCAAGGATAAGCTTTTCAAGGTGTGAATACCTGGATTCGGCATCAAGTAAACTTTTACTTACATAATAGACAGGATGTTGTGTACCTTCATGATCCTTAACAAGGACCGCACTTACTGCTTTTGAGGATACTGCAAGATACAAGGATAACACATCGCCTTTTTCTGGCTTCATCAATGCCGGGGCCGAGGATAAATAATCTTTGAGGGCTTTTAAAGCATTTTCATGCTTCTCCGTCCACTCAAACTTCTTGTTCTTCCTTAGGATATCATAGAATTCTTTACACCTCTCGGAGGACTTGGATATAAATCTGTTCAAGGCTGCTATCCTTCCTGTTAGCCTTTGAACATCCTTAGCATTGACCGGAGACTTGATATTCACTATTGCTTTGATCTGTTCCGGGCTAGCTTCAATGCCTCTCTTAGTCACCATGTATCCCAAGAATTTACCTGCTTTAACACCAAAATGACATTTTGAAGGATTAAGCTTCATGTTATATTTGTCAAGGATATCGAATGCTTCCTCCAAATCCTTCAGATGATCCTCAGCTCTTATGGATTTTACCACCATATCATCTATGTAAACCTCCATAGTTTGTCCAATCTGATCCTTGAACATCATATTCACCAGCCTTTGATACGTTGCACCTGCATTTCTCAATCCGAACGGCATAGCAATATAGCAATATATACCAGTTGGAGTCATGAAGGCTGTATCCTCTTGGTCGGATGGTTCCATTTGGATTTGTTGAAATCCAGATGAAGCATCCATAAAAGTTAACAGTTCATGACCCGCAGTTGCATCCACCATGGAGTCAATGTGGGGTAAAGGGAAAGGATCCTTGGGACATGCCTTATTTAAATCGGTAAAATCGACACATACCCTCCACTTTCCGTTTTTCTTTTGAACAACAACCACATTGGCCAACCATCTTGGATACTTGACCTCTCTAATCATACCTGCCCGGAGCAATTTCTCTACCTCTTCCTGGATAATGGCATTCCTTTCTGGTGCAAACTTCCTTCTCCTTTGATGGATTGGTTTGAAGGATCTGTCGATGCCGAGCTTGTGAGTGATAACATCTTTGGATATACCAGTCATGTCTTCGTGTTTCCATGCAAAGGTAGTCTTTCTCCTTTTGAGGAAGGATATGAGGTCTTCTTTCATTTCGCCAAGGATCCATGACCCAATATAGATTTTGGATTCAGGATCATCGGGATCCATGAGGATTTCTACCATATCCTGCTCTCTGGCCTCCAAGACATTCCTTGGAGGATACCTTGATTGCTATTGCTCCCTTGACTTCGAGGCTGGTTTCATCGATGAAGTATAGCAATTCTTAGCCTCCTGCTGATCACTATCGATCTTTACTATTCCCCAAGGACTAGGGAGCTTCACACATTGATGGTAAGTAGACGGGACTGCTTTCATATCGTGTATCCAGGGCCTGCCAAGGATAACATTACAACAAGATAAACAGTCAATAACACAAAATTTTTGATAAGAGTGTAAGCCTTCAATATATATTGGGAGTTTAATGTCCCCCAGGGTGTTCTTAGTTTCGCCACTAAATCCCACGAGCACGGAGGATCTTGGTATGATCTCTGATTCAGGGATACCCATCTTCTTTAGAACATCAAGCTGGATAATGTTCACTGAACTTCCTCCGTCTATTAGGATCCTGCGGACAAAACAGTTAGATATAAAAAGAGTAATAACTAAACCATCGTGATGAGGATCCTGGATATCAGTACGATCCTCTTCATCAAAGGTTATGACTTTTCCTTCGGAGACACTCGATGTTCGAACTGGTCTTTCTCCATTATCCATTTTAGTTTCCTTTGCATGCCTTTTAGCTGCTGAGAAGGATGTGCCACAAATGTCGGATCCTCCAGAAATAAAGTTTATCACTTGTGCATCTGCTGGAGGAGCTGGAGCCTTCTCAGGGATCCTTTCAGGATCCTGAGTCCTTGACTTTTTTCTACCCAACAACTCTTTTAGATGCCCTTTGCTCAACAAGTATCCAATTTCCTTTCTTAATGCAATGCATTCTTCTGTGAGGTGCCCAAAATCTTCATGATATGCACACCACTTTGATTTATCCTTAGTTGCAGCTGGCCTGTCATTCTTTCTTGGCCATCTAGCCTTATCACCTAGGTTCTGCATAGCAAGGATTAGTTCATTGTTATCAACACTAAAGCAATATTCAGAAATTGGAGGATAATCCTCATCATCTTCTTCTTGATCAATAGAATGCACGTTCTGATTATCAGATTTGTTGTAGGATCTGAACTTGTTGTTTCTGAATGAGGATCCTTGCTTATCCTGCTTTGAGGATCCTGTTATCCTCTCCTGAATCCTCTTGTCATCCTCTAGCCGAATGAACCTGAGGGCCCGGGTTCTTACCTCATCTAGGTTCCTGCATGGTGTCATAACGAGATCATCATAAAATAACGAATCCCTAAGCAGTCCCATTTTGAAGGCCTCAACAGCCGTGGCTATATCTAAGTTGGGAATGTCTAAGGATTCTTTACTAAATTTGGTAATGTAATCCCTTAATGATTCATTATGACCCTGGGTTATCCTATATAAATCACTAGTTAATCGTTCAAATTTTCTACTACAAGAAAACTGAGTATTAAACAAGTTAACTAGGTTTGCAAATGAGGTAATAGAATAGGGAGGAAGACTTAGCAGCCATTTGAGAGCTGATCCAGTAAGAGTGGATCCGAATCCTTTGCATAGGCATGCTTCCTTTAACTTTTCTGGGATTGGATTGATCTCCATCCTCTCCCTGTATTGTGCTATGTGTTCTTCAGGATCCGTCGAACCATCATACAGTTTCATTGTAGGCACATGGAACCTCTTGGGTATCTCAGCATCACAGATTGGTGGTGCAAAGCGAGATATCTTGTGGCTCCCATCTGCAATCTCTGGAATAGGTTTGACTACTCCCGGAACACTCGAGATCATATCCTTTAGCTTTTACAATTCTCTGGCCATGGCATGATTGATACCTGGATCCTGCATAAGACCATGGTTAGTAGTATGAGAATTATTAAAAGTGTTACCTCCCATTGGATTCAAGTTAGGAAGAATGGAGGTTAATCCGTATTGTTGAGACTCTGGAATGATCGAGGGACCGGTAGAGGCATTGGTCTGCATTGGAATAAAATCTCCTTGATGGACATCTGAACTTCCTGTTTGCAGACTCCTCAAGGATCCTGGCATCTGAAAGGATCCCTGAAACTGGGATGATCCTGGAACAAAGAAGGATCCTTGAAGCTGGGATGATCCTGGAACGAAGGAGGATCCTTGAACCTGGGATGATCCTGGAACGAAGGAGGATCCTTGAACCTGGGATGATCCTGGAACGAAGGAGGATCCTTGAACCTGGGATGATCCTGGAACGAAGGAGGATCCTTGAAACTGCTGCATTCCTGAATATCCTCCTGTACTCGTGAGGGACCCCATATGCTGGGGATAGGATCCTGCTGGCTGGAAATATGAACCTAGTGCCTGGGTCATAGCTGTTGTTCCGTAGTGCACTCCTTTTGGTCCACCCGCATATTGAATGTCTGGAACCACTGACGGCTGAGAAGTAACCACCGGAGTATCAAAATTCAAAGATCTGGGCATCAGTGGAGAATGATCCTCTGCCGTTTTCTTCTGTTTCTTAATTTCATCAATCTCCCGGAGGATCCTTTCGTTGGTCTTATCCTGCTCTCGTGCATGATTCCTCATATGCAAAATCAAGGCATAGAGATCATTAGTAGTAGGATTAGTTGAAACAGAAGAAGTAGGTGGTTTTGAGAAAATGGGAGTCGGTTTCTTCGCAGCATTCTCTGTATTCTTCTGGGATCCAGAAGGTGGTGGAGGCAAAGGAGGAACGCCTTGTGAGGAAGTGAATGAGGGCATCAAGTTTGAAGCATTCTTCGACGAGGAAGCCATCTGCTTGGTTGTAGTGAACCGGAATGAGCACAGAAATGCGAATTCTTCTAAGGCAAAGCACCAATTGCCCCACGGTGGGCGCCAAACTGTTTTGGTCAGAAAATCTGATGAGGATATTGCAACCAAACTCTAGATTACGGGGTATGATGCTCAAAATGTGTAACAACAACGAGGATCACTTCAATGTAGAATGCACAAACAACACAAGGATTTATACGGGGAAAAAGCCCTTGATCAAAAGTTGATCTCCGGCACAAAAAACCCCGGGTGATGGAAACTACCGATCACCAAGCTCAAATAAATGATTAAATGTTTACAACTTCGGATAGTAACGAGCTAGGTACAAGGATCACTACGGTGAAATGTGTAAAAAGTGTATGAAATTGCTAAGTGTTTGAACGAGAGCTTGTATGAGCGCTTGTATGAGTGTGTGTAACTGCCAAAATGACTAAGTGTCACTAACTTTCTAACTTAGCTCGTTACTCCCTTTAAAATAAGAAAAATATCTAGCTAACAAACTCTCCGACTTTCGGGCCAAGCCTCCACGTTCTCCATAACGTCTAGTTTTGATCTAGCACGTGCAGAATACTTCGGGAATATTCTCCAAGAATGTCGCTAAGACTTGGTCAAGCTTGTTATACCTGCGAGATGTTATAAAACATAAGTAAACAATCATCAGTATGAGGATCCTTGAAGTGATCCATGATCCTAAAGCCCTTCTGAGGATCACCACCTGTCACAGAAGTAAGGATCACTAATTAGGATAAAGAATAAGGATCACTAATTGTTAGAAAATCCTCCCCTAACAAGGTACATGTAGATTCATTGTTAATTACTAATCACTTTAATGGATCCTATGATGTTAAAGGTGAAAAGCTAATCAAATATTTAGAGATAGTCAAAGAATTGGCACTCTCTTTTGTTTCCTTTAGTTTGACACAGGTACCAAGGGAAGAGAATGCAGAAGCTGATGCATTGGCCAATCTAGGATCATCCTTGAAGATTCCAGAGGATATTAGGATCCCTGTTATCCACATCCTAACCCCCGCTATTGAGGATCATGTAGCCATGGAGATAGGAGAGGACTCTGCAATCATCCCTAGTGATGATACACAATCTCATTCAGGATCATGGATCCTTCTAATCATGAGATATATCCAACATGGAGAGATTCCTACAGGAGAAAACCCCAGGGCTTTCAAAATTAAGGTATCTTAGTTTACAATATTGAATAATATGTTATATAAACGATCTCTTGCAGGACCATATCTAAGATGCATTGAGGATCCTGAAATCCAAGAAGTCCTAAAGGATTTTCATGAAGGAGATTGTGGAAACCACACTGGGGGCAGGGCATTATTCTCAAGGATCCTGAGGACAGTATACTATTGGCCTACTATGAAGAAGGATGCTGTGGATTATGCCAGAAAGTGTGATCCTTGTCAGAGACATAGTAATATCCTTCACCAACCAGCAGAGCTCTTACATCCTAAATCCTCTTCTTGGCCATTTATGAGATGGGGAATGGATATAGTTGGAAAACTTCCTAAGGCACCTGGTGGAAAAGTATTCATGTTTGCTATGACTGATTACTTCTCCAAGTGGATAGAGGCTGAAGCCTTTGCTCAAGTCAGAGAAAAGGAAGTGATATCCTTTATTAAAAGAAACATTATTACTAGATTTGGTATTCCTTATGAAATTGTTTGTGATAATGGATCCCAATTTATTGGGAGTAGAACTACTAACTTTTGTGACAGCTGGGGGATTAAGATGATAACATCAACACCAGTCCACCCACAAGCTAATGGTCAAGCAGAATCATCCAACAAGATCATCATCAACAACTTGAAGAAAAAGCTTGGGTCCAAGAAAGGAAAATGGGCAGAAGAACTACCTTATGTACTATGGGCTGATAGGACAACTCCCAAGAATGCTACTGGCCAAACTCCATTTTCTTTGGTATTTGGGGCAGAATCAGTGATCCCTACAGAGATGGTGGTTCCTACTGCAAGAACAAGCATTCGTGATCCTGAAGGAAATGCCGAAAACTTGGTTCAAGACTTGGATACTATAGAAGAACTCAGAGATTTGGCAAGGATAAGGATGGCTAGTTATCAACAAAGGATGGCTGGAGCCTACAACAAAAATGTCAGGATCAGGAAGTTCCAAGTTGGTGATATGGTGTTAAGGAAAGCATTTCAGAATACCACAAATCCTGTTGATGGAAAATTGGCACCAAAGTGGGAAGGCCCCTACCTGATCGAAGCTGAGGCAGGAAAGGGGGCATATCGATTGCTAACAATGGAAGGTGATTTGCTACCAAGAGCTTGGAATGCCGTCCACCTGAAGAAGTACTTCATGTGATAAGGATTTGTGATCCTTAGCAATACTCACGATCCACATCCTTGAAGGATCCTTAGAGGATGGATGATCCTCATTTTGGTAATGATCTAATCTCAAACTATTTCATTCTTTAATTATCCTATATACAAGGAAAATGATCCTGGATCCTTTATCCTCCTTTCACTTGATTCTGAGTTTTGCAGAAGGTTCATATATCCTTAACGAAGAATTGAGTATCCACAGAAGTCTCCAGTTATTTGGGCTTGACCCCAGTTATTTGGGCCTGTCCCCAGTATCGCCAGTAGCGCACGATGATCCTGGTACAGTTCATGGCAATGGGACCAATACTCGCTTTAGGGGCTGATAATTTCATTGTACTGGCTGTATCCGGGATCCTACGTATAATGGTAGACGTACCATACATCCGTTCCTAAGGTTTCTAACGTTTTCATGTTAGCTAAGGTTTTGGCATCTTCATGTCACTAAGTTTGGATAGTCGCCAGTGAGGGCCATACTCCAGTTTACACAAGATCCTTTGGGCTTGTCCCCAGTTTTTTGGGCTTGTCCCCAGTTTTTTGGGCTTGTCCCCAGTATATTGGGCTTGTCCCCAGAATTGTTGGGCTTGTCCCCAGTTGCTAACTCTTCTCTTATATTGGCTTAGTCCCAAGTTATGTTCCATTTCAGGTTTTTGAAGTCAAACAGCCAAGGATCCTTGATCCTTACCTTTTACTAAGGTTTGTCTTTTGGTTATCCTGATTGTAAATGTTAAAGGTTTAGGATCCTAACTTGGATTCTCAGGTATGATCCTTGATCATTTCAATTTTATTCACTATTTATATAAGTGACCCTTATCCTTTGACAACAGGATTTATGATCCTTAAACTATACTACTTTTTTGAATTTATCGATTGTAGGATATTGGATCCTTGATCATATCCTAAAACTTTTTGACATTATTAAACCTTTATTCTTTACTTATAAATTCAAATAAAGTATATCATGACAGTTGAAGAATGAAGAATTAACAAGAATAACAACACAAGAAATAGCCAAAATATTAAAGTTTTATTTATTCACCAAAATGTTAAACCCTTAAAGGTTGTCAAAATTGCCAACCCAAGCTTCTACCAGCAAACCGTGGCCCGTCCACTTA
Organism: Helianthus tuberosus; assembly: GCA_030545235.1. NCBI lineage: Eukaryota > Viridiplantae > Streptophyta > Magnoliopsida > Asterales > Asteraceae > Helianthus > Helianthus tuberosus. The sequence goes on from CM060364.1 coordinate 53,503,377, forward strand.
GGTTGGTAAAGGGTGTCCATTGTGAACAGGTCTTAAAAGTGAAGGAAATAAAAGTTGGCAGGATAACAAGTGGTTTCATCCCCCAAACAGAGGATCCCTCCACCACCTATTATCCTACCTATTGTTCAAATGATCCATGATCCTCAACCCTAATAGCTATTGTTTAGTTATTACAGACCATCATTGTTTGAAATAAAAACATCATAACCAAAAACCACTACCAAATTCTAAAAAATGGGCTCCGGCCGCATCTAGAAATGTCCATCATCGCCCATTTCTGCAGCTCACACCTTGGCTGCATCACCACCAGCATCAGCACCACCTGCTTGATCCTTCCCGCTGCCACTTGCCTCAATCGCCAAGACCTCAGTAGCCTCCTCATCATCATCTAGCTCAGCCAGTTTCGCCTTCCAGCCCTCCTTGTCCCAAGTGGTCCTGTCGAAGTCAGGATCCTTAGCCTCCTGGGCCATTTGCAGCTTGATCTTATACATGGTGATGGCAGCAGAGACTTTAGCATCCTCCAGCAGGTCGTGCTTCTCATGATCAGCATTTATCTGGGCCATGACCACCTACTGCTTTGCCAAAGCGAGATCCTTCTCAAGGCGAGAGATAGTCTCATCCTTAGCCAGGAAGAATTTTTGGAACTCCAAATGCTTCTGCTCCGCCTCCTCAACATATGCATCAAACAACATTTCGATCTCGGCGAATTTCTGCAAAAAGACAAGGTAAAGTTCAGGATCCGTGATCCTCAAGTGGGCAGGATAATCAAGCAGAGTCAGTGATCCTTACATCAGCAAAATATTCCTGAAATTGGTGGCGGATGAGAGGCAAGCCTTCCAGATCCTCAGCCTCGGTGGCCTTCCTTTTCTTTCCTCCTTTTCCCTTGGAGGTAGTGGGCTTAGACACTGGAACGACGGGGCTAGCAGCAGTCTTCTTCTTCCCGAAACGAGGAGCTACGGTGATGAGATCACTGATGCTGAAGCGGGTGGCCGACCTTGAAGATTTTCCAGCACCTATCAATCCAAAACAGCAGATAAGTATTCTTGTTTTATTCTCATTTAAACATTTAATCATATACAAACTCGGATACTTACTTGACATTGTGACTGAGCCTGAGGATACTTCTTGAGAATCCTTGGTGTTTGCTTGAAATGACCTTACTGCAGGATCAAGATTCCGGAAAGCGGTGATCCTCTCTTTGGTTGCAGGTGATGAAATGATATGAGAAACAGATATAGCTGCACAAAAGATACAAAAAGATGTTAGTGATCCTCAACAGAAACAGGGTTATCCTATGATCCTTCTATAAGGATCCTCTATCCTACCATGGGTGGTCCACTCCCTTGGAAGATCCTTCCCATCCGGGATAGAATCCCTCCTAACGAAGAAGAAACGCCTCTTCCAGTTGGTGTCATTCTTGGTGGTCTTGAGGATTGGGTGTTCTTCACCGGGTTTATGTTTGAATAAGAAGCGATGTGAACCGTGGCTAACAAGGTTGTATAGTTCAGACAACTCCGACATTCCCAACTCTATATCCTCCTGCTCAATGATTCTCTCAAGGGTATATAGAACCCTCCACATCATTGGCATAGCCTGGATATAGGATATACCAGTAAGGGAGAAGAAAGACTGGGTAAAAGTAGGAAAAGGATAAGAGTATCCTATCAGAAATGGGGTAGCTGGAAAAGCAATCCAAGTTGCAGAAACGAAGCCACTCAAGGCGGTAGGGTTGAAAGGTTTAAAGATAGTGTTCGCCGGAAAGCAATGACGAATCCTGTCAATCTCAGGATCAGTAAAGCAGCAACATTCCTTCAGAGAATCTTTGATGATTCCTTGGCTCTTTAGGGGATTATCTTTTTGGTGATCCTTAGCTGGTGAAGATCTTAACATCATCTTGGTCATGGATGATGGTAAAGAAAGAAGGAACAGAGTAAGAAGGTGAAGAGAGAAAGGAGAGAGAAGTACCTGCTTGATCTTCGAATGAGGATTTAAAGGGAGTATTGCTCGAATTTAAATGCACATTAGTCCTTATCTCTAACCTATATATAATGATGATTCTGCAGGGATGTCGCTTCAATGACGTATGATCGGTAACGGCTAGTTCGATCCTAACGGCTACATATCCGTTAGTTAGTTGCGGATAAGATCAAAAAATATAACTCGCTAATTTACACATTACTCCTTATATTTTGGGGGCAATTGTTAAGGGAGGATTTTCCAATCCTAAGGATCACTGATCCTCAAGTTCTGCCAGGATCATGAATTCTGTTTGAATTAAGGATCCTCAGTAGGTGTTGCAGGATCAGGATCCAGGATCCTTATTGTTATCCTTATACTAACGATTGTCTTCATTATGCGTGAGCTTGTTTTGCAGGAGTATGTGCATGGACTTGGTCTTGCCGATATTCGTGGAGCATATTCCCTCAATATTCCGCACGTGCTTGGCTCTTGTGAACGTTATGGAGATCGTGGGAAGCTAGCATGATTAGCGGACAGTTAGTTAGCTTAGTTATTTCTAATTTTAAATAGGGGATAACAAGCTTAATTTAGAACACTTGGCTAATTTTAGCAAAACACACACCCTCGAACAGCTCGCGACAGTTTACTTGGCGATTTCATACACTTTAACACTTTTGCACACTAGTGATCCTTGTAACAAGCTTGTTATCATCCCGAGTTGTAACCTTTTTCTGTTTAATCTTAGTTGGTGATCGGTAGTTTCCATCACCCGAGGTTTTTTATGTCGGAGATCAACTCTTGATCAAGGGCTTTTTCCTCGTATAAATCCTTGTGTCGCCTCTTTATTTGATTTGCAAGTTGTTCATACAATTGTTCATAGATTCAAGCATCACACCTCACAACAAAAGATTTGGTTGCATTATCCTTGCTTGATTTTTGACCAAAACAGCCGGATAGAGCTATCTAACAGTTAAAGTGTCTATGCAGAAATTAAAGTGCAGGAAGGTTAATAGAGAACGGTGTAGAAGGATTCATTATCCACAAACAGAAGGATCTTCTGATCTGTAAAGGCACTTGAGGAGTTATCTCTAACTCTATATTTTGCAATCAGTGGCGAAGCTTGGATTTTTCGGCCGGGGGGGTGAAAACATATATACCCAAAAATTTCTATAGAACCGGGGGGGGGGGGGGTGAAAACGTATATACCCACAAATTTCTATACGAAAACTACATATATAACACTACTGAGCGAAAAATCCCGGGGGGCGGACGTCCCCCCCGCCCCCATTAAGCTTCACCCCTGTTTGCAATGATGATTATAACAGGTCTTATCAGTGACGACAAGCAGTGTAACGACTAGTTACCAGCAGCAACGGCTAGTCCGCTTCTAACGGAAATATGACAGCTGTGAATCCTTATCGCAACTGCCATATTGGGGGCAATTGTTTGGGCATGGATTTTATGCTAAGGATCACCTATCCTGAGACTGGGCATGGATCACGGATCCTTAACGGATTATGCAGGGAGTCTGAGGATCCAAGATCCTTAACATTACTTATGATTTCTAACAATTGTCACGTTTTTAATGTTTATACGCAGATAATGGACTTAGTGGACTAAATCTCAGCTAGAATCTCGGGAATATTCCTTAAAGATGCCACACATGTGCTATTTTCACAATGGTCATGGGGAAAGAACGTGGACTTCCTTATTTTTCGCTTAGTTTGTTATTTCTAAGATATAAGGGGTTGATCAAGTGTTGTAATACGTTTTTTACACCTTCATACACACACACACACACACTCGCAGATATCGAAAACCAGAAGCTTACACAACACACATAGCATTCAATCATTGTACCACACTTGATCAACATCCAAAGTTGTAATATTTTTCATGTAATAAAGTTGATAGTGATAGTTTTCACTATCCGAGGTTTTTATGCCGGCGATCTGCTAGCGATCAAGGGTTTTTCCTCGTAAACAATCCTTGTGTTCATCATTCATTTCGTTCATTTCTTGTTTACACTTTTGTTCATTTAACCAAGCATCATACCTCACAAAATCATATTTGGTTGCATTATCCTTGTGTGATTTTTGACCAAAACAAAGGGTACCGGCGACCGCTTTTGATTTGTTCGAACAACCTCCCTAGCCGCAATATGAGCAAAATCAATTTTTTCTTTGCTTTTGTAATCCTTTAGCGCTTGCGACATTACAAAAGCATCGTTAGTCCCGCTAGGACGTAAACGATCCTAAAATAATAAATTATCAACAACTAAATCCAAATACTTCATTAAAAAATAAACCGTATATAAATAATAAAGTATACCGCTTGATGATATAAACCGTTGAATGTGTTCATTTTTGTTTGCATCGTGATCCATTTTGATCGAACTTGGTGGTGGGTTCGGTTACTTCCTCCGACCGTTTGATTGAAGTGGTTTAGAACTTGCTTCCAAAACCCATCCGCCTTTTGTTGATTGTCTTTCTTATTATTCAAAGTGCAATGAATAAAAGCCTTTGCCAACGCCTCTTCTTGTTTAGGCGTCCAACTTTCCCGTTTCGCTTTTCCTTTTCTTTCCGGTGCAGCTTCATTTTGGTTCACGGGATTTTCTTGAACCGCAACATCTTCATCCTCATCATCATGTTGCTCTTGGGTATCCGGTACGAACTCTTCATCCTCATCGGAGTCATCTTGTATGTCTCTCGGTGATTGTGAGCTTGGGGTTTGAAAAGTAAACGGGTCAAAAGCATTTTGGGCGTCTAGGGAGTAATCATAATAACCGGGTCGAACCATCGGTAGACCGTGTTGCATCCAATTTTGGATGGGTTGGCTATCATAACCGAAAGGTGGATGCATGGGTTGGTTAAAATAAAATGGAGGTTGGGTTTGATTCGCAAACCGAAGTTGGGGATGAAACGGCACACTAGAACCACCCGAACCACCGCGTTTATCGTGAGCCCTCGCCTTCGAACCGGACCCTACCATTTTTTTCTTGCCTTCACCTTTGTTTGAGCCTTCCATTTTTTTAAAAAGATTTGAAAGAATGAGTGTGAAATGTAGTGAAAATGGATGTTGATTTTGTTTGGTGAAAATGGAAATGAATTTGTGTAATTTATAAAGGTAAAAGATGATTTTTTTATTAATGCCAACGGCATTATAGCCGTTTGAATTCAAGTCCCCGCATCGGCATTTGGTCGCCGCATGATTAACGAAACCGAGCGGCAAAGGGGTCAGCGGCGTTGTTACCGCGCGGCAAAACCCTTTGCCACTCCCCTTTGCCGCACCACTCCGGACACCCTAACCTAATTTTTCCTTCTTTCTTGTTATTGTTTGCTCATTTCTTATTTGCTTCTCATCTGCTTACCACGATTATTAATTAGGCGCTTTTTGGTGCTGATGATGTTTGATTTATTGCAATTGGCCTTCAAATACCTTGCCACGTGGACAACACTTAGGGCTGCAAACGAACCAAACGTTTGGCGAACAGTTCGTGAACCGTTCGGCGGGAAGTTCGTTTGTGTTCGTTTGTTTAGTTAAATGAACAAACATGAACAAAGATCATGTTTGTTCGTTTATGTTCATGAACGTTCGGTAACGAGTTCGAAAGTTCATTAGTGTTTTTAGTTTTTATATATAGTTAAATACTTCAAAATTCAAATAAATCAAATATCTAATAAGTGTCAGTGAATTATATATTCTGATCATGAACGATTGTTTGTGTTCGTTTGTTTCCATTGGTGTTCATGAACATTAGTTTGTGCTCATTTGTGTTCATCAACGTTTGTTTTTGTTCGTTGCCTAAAAAACAAACAAACACAAACGAACATGAACAAGTTCATTTCCTTAACAAACAAACACGAACATAAAATCTCGTTTTTGTTCGTGAACGGTTCGCGAACACATACATTTCTTAACAAACGAACACGAACAAGGTCTTGTTCGTGTTCGTTTGGTTCGTTTGCAGCCCTAACAGCACTACAAGTTTTAACTAAGTGTTAACTAACTTTTAATAACTACTATTTAATGTGCTTGATTTAGGGATTCTCTCCAAAATCTTATTTATTGTGCTTCGTAACATGATTCCACATCTTTGAAAGCACATGCTATTTTGCCTTAAAACTATGTGTTGTGGAATGAATGGCTAGTAATTCTATCATTTTTTTAACAGATTAGTATATCTTCGGGTAACTGGAATGGATGATGGGTTCAACATCAAGGGTGTGTTTGGTACGGGGTAATGGAATGGATGAGATAATGGAATGGATAAGGGAATGCAATGGATCACTACCATTCCATGTCTTTTTTGGTTACCATGTGGGAATGAAATGAATTATTATTGTGTATTGTTTGGTGGGGGTTGGTTTCGGTACAAACCATATTTATCCTACAAACCGTAAGAACAGATCCTAGCACTTAAAAAAAGTTAAATTAGCACATACCAAAACAATACATACATAAAAGTAGCACATGAAAATTAATCAAGGTAATTGATTTTAGCACATATTTGAATGATATCAACATTTTTCTTAATCATCACATTGAAAACAAAAAGAAGATCCAAATAAAGAATTAATTACTTGTTAGCATATTTTATAGGGAACTCAATATAATTGATATTATTTAGGATATTATTTTATCATTTCTCTATAATTGGTTGGATGCCACGTGACACTTTTTAAATGGTTCTTACAGTTTGTATGTGAAATGTGGTTTGTATTTGATCCTACTCCTTGTTTGGTGGACAAGAAAAACGAAGGAATAAAATCAGCGGTGAGCGGTGGTGGTCGATGGTAGTGATTGTGGGTGGCGGCGGCGGTGGATGGCGGCGGCGGCGGCGAGTGGCGGTGGAGGCGGCGATGGCGGGTGGTGGTGACCGGGCGGTACGTGGAGGCAGAGGTAGCGGTAGGTGGCGGCGGCGGTGGTTGGTTGTGGCGGTGGTGGCGTTGACGGTGGTGGTGGGTGGCGGCGACGACTGGCGTTGGCGGCGATGGTGGTTGGTGGCGGCGGTGGATGGCAACGGTGGCGGGTGGGTGGCAGCGGCGGTGGTGGCTGTCGGGGTGGCGGTGGAGGCGTTGACGGGTTGCGGGTGGAGGCGACGATGGCGTCGGTGGTGGTGGTGGGTGGTGGCGAAGGTGGTGGGTTGTGGTGTTGGTGATGAATGGTGCTAGATGGGATGGAATGAAAAAAAAAACATGGGGAGTGGATGAAATGATTTTGAGGGAATGGAATGCCTTATGGAATGGGTGATTCCATTCCATTGACCAACCAAACACCCCTTTCTTCATTCCCTCGTAATGATCCATTCCATTCCGCCTCTCATTCCTGCATACCAAACACTACCCAAAGGAAGATTTTGCTTTGTAAGTTATCAAATAATTTTTGCCAAGTTCTACACCTCCATAGTTTTATTGTTGGTTTGACACATTTTTTTTAAAACCACTGACATTTTACTTGTAGTTGATTTTCTTAATTGTAAATGATAGTTCATACCATAACTTCTTTATGTATTATGATAAGCTGATGAAATCACATGGATTGTATCATATGATCTGAATCATCATTCTAGTTTTGTTTAACTGTAGCTAACTTCTATGATGGATATTGAGAGTGACGTTCAAGTTCGTGCTAATGGAGGGCTTCTTGCCATATTGGAGAACGAAAGAGTCGTGGATACCATTGAACAAAATGAGTCTGGGAGTCTATCAAATTTAATCGGTTCTGTCCTGCAAATTTTATTGTATCTGATCATACTACTTTCTTTACTCAAACTAGAATCTACTGGTTTTTGTTATACTTTTCCTGTTTAAAATGCAGAAACAAATTTCTTAAAGTTGACGCTGCAAGCTCACGAGGCATTGCAGATATTTCAAACTGACAAACATCCAAGCCACATGGGTATTGGTTGGCCAAAAGAAGGGTAATATATATTTTTTCTTAATTCTTTTTTTTTATATATCTCGAAAGTAAGTTTTAATATCTGCTTATTTGACGGTTTTCTGTTTTTGGTATGATGAATAAGGTGTAGAGATTGCATTTTTCTTGTGAGGCGTCTTTGCTTTCAAATTTATGTCTAATCGATGTTTTCTATTTTACTTTGCCTACAAGTTCTCACTGTCGGTGTTGGAAGATGGGTTTTTATGTAATAGGGTATGGTTTCTCAGGCCCATATTGGACCTTGACAACTTGAATAGTCGTCTTAACGCTGTATCCTGTCTTTTTTGTAACATATCGAAGTTTATAGATGACTTGAACTTGTTACTCTGTGCTTTATTGTCTTTATTCCATATACACAGAAACACTTGTTTCCATTAACAAATTCAGATATCATTCTATTTTACGAGATACTCTTACATGGCACGTACTGAAGGCACAAGACTGTCTTTTTTTTTCTCTGCAGTCACATTTTTAGTTTCTTTGATAGATATGCAATGCAGGAGTATTTTGTAGTATAACCTGGATCTACTCATGCTGACCAAAATAGCATACTCAGATCCTAATTGATGAACACTTTATGATTTTTACAGTCTATTAGATGTTAATTAACATTACTTTATGATCTTTAAAGCTTAGTTTTACTTATGGTGTTAAATTCTGAGATATAAAACCCAAAGGGCAAAAGTCATCACAGTCCCACATCGGCTGAGTGAGCTATACAAAGATGAAGAGATTGCCTATAAATACAGCGGCCCAAGAAGAGAATAAGCATACCTTTCTCGGCCTTTTGGCTAAGATCAAGTGTAGTATCTGTTCTTATCAGTTTAATATCTGATATGTGGGCATCGGCCCACTCGATATTAATCTTATTTTTTATGGGGAAAGGCCCAGCACAATAGCTTGCTATTGGGGTCTTTGAGTGTCGCCTTGGCGTTGCAAATCTTAGTTAAAAGTTTGTTATTAAATCTTAGTTAAAAGTTTTAGTTAAGCTTGTTCTGTTTGTGAATGTTTTTGTTATGATCCTAATCTAGAAAACTTGGGTTCTATTTCTAGTTGTCTGATGAAGATGTTTATGTTAAATGGGTCTACTACTGCAATGCAAAGACTCGAGAACTGGACAGCCTTTTAGGAGCTATTTATCATATGATCCTAGGTATTAAAAACCCCTCACTTTCCTGTATTGTTTTTATTGATCTTGTAAACAGATGCACCCCTCCAAACCATAGTTTATATTTTTTTACCTTTTTGTTAAATAGTAGACCTTGAGATAATTATCACTAGATGTATAAACTATAAAGTAACCTGATGGTGGTTAATATTGATACCCTTCAGCCGGCTCTGACGTTTTCTCGCTTCTTTTTAGTTGTATCTTTTCATTTTTCTCTTATCTCAACTTTTAACCAGTTGACCCATTTGATGCTCAAACTGCAAGGATTTACCTTCATTTGTTTCTAATCACACTTAACATATTATACTCAATTGTTTCTGAACTCCATATTTTGGTTGAAACACATTTTGGATGTTTTTAGCAGGTTCTAGTCATTTATGTACCTCAACATATGTTTAACTAGGCAGTAACATGTAGTCTGTTCTGTGACACATTTATTCCTAGTTCGACAAAGATTGTGGATCATGATATATGGACTTTCAGCCTTATTTATTGTTTCTTGGCTTACCCGCTTTATGAGATTGCTTACAACATCATGCTAATAATTTTACTAGTTATCAGTTTAATTTTACTAAAAATATTCATCTCATTCAAGGACCTGATTGTTCTGGCATATATGTAAACCAGGTTGTTCTTATTTATTGTTTCCCGAGCATGGTTGCCCTGCAGTTTTAGTCTTCTGTTTCCATACCATTGTTTAGTTTGGCTGGCTATTAATCAATAATTGTAATGGATTTTGCTTATCTTGTAATCAATTCTCAACATGCAGAATATTCTTACAATCCTTTTGAATTCAAATGAGTATATAACAAACGGATATCATGATTGGGATGTACTGACTTTTAGAGGTTATCTGTTTAAGCTAAACATAGCTGGTATTAGTCTGGTAGATAAGGGTTCTTAGAACATCAAAGCACATTCAGTCTTCCTAGCAGAATATTCAGTTGACAGGTCTGTTCTAAGGCAGTGTAATTTGTATGTATCCCACTTAAATTTTCTAAACAATAACCTGATATTGATTTTGAAAACTTATTAAGGTGCCTTAATAAAGAGTGTTGATTAAGTATCCATTAATTGTTGAACACTTTGTGATATTAAATTCTAAGAGGTGAAAACCATTGTGAAATTTAGTCTATCACAGTCCCACATCGGCTGAGTGAAGAATACATATATGAAGAGACAGCAGACATAAACAGCAGTCCAAGAAAAGAATAACCATACCTTTCTCGGCCTTTTGGCTAAGATCAAGTGTAGTATCTGTTCTTATCAGTTTAATATCTGATATGTGAGCCATCGGCTCACTCGATATTAATCTTATTTTTTATGGGGAAAGACTCATCACAATAGCTTGCTATTGGGGTTTTTGAGCGTCGCCTTGGTTTTGCACTACCGCTTTGGCCTGGCGCACCCCTCCAAACCATAGTTTAACTTATTTACTCATGAATTAAAAATGGGTTTTCTGAGTTTTTTTATTGATAACAATATATAAGAATTTGTAAAAAATTTACTTAATGATAAACATGGTTTGAGGTTGAGTTTTTTAAACAAGCTGTAAGATTGTCTTCATAAATGTTGAAATTGAAGATATCTCTTTATGCTCACTTTCTATTAACGTTTCTAGAGGTGCACAAAATAATCGGGTTGGTAACACTGCAATGTAAAGACACAAGGACTGGACACAGAATATGCAACTCTTGGAATTAAGATGATTTTTACCTACTGTCTTCACTGTCTAGAGGCGGCAATTTGGACCAGTTTACTTGTAAAATGGTCGAGTTGGGTAGTGTTTTTATCTCTAATGGGTCAAATGGGTTAAAAGCTAATGTATCTAACTAGAAAGAAAAAATGGCAATCAGATGCTATGTTAGAAAGTTACATGCTTTGACCCATTACCCAACCTGTCTGGCTTGCACGTTTCGCCATCTTGATCACTGTTATGGTTTTTACTGCATGTTCATATTTATTCTTGAGTTTACGATGCTTGAGGGAATCGATTTGCAGGAGTACCGACTACTGATCAGATACAGCCTAAACTTGTTTGTTCTTTTTTTTTTCCATAGAAACCGACTGGTCAGATAGACGGATACATCCTCATCTCCATAGAGTTCTTGTGTGACATGATATTTATGTTCTTGACTACAATGCTAGTTGGCGGTCAACGTCTATATTTGATAGGCTTGGAAGTACCAACTTGTCAAATATATGAAGAATTGCCAGAATATTTGGAGGAGGTGCTATTAAATCCTGTTACAAATTGTGATTCGTTCAACTATATGTACCTGTGGTGATTCGACTGCCTTTCTGAAGGTAATCTGTGCTCTTTGTTTCATCCTTCTTTTAAAGCTCCACTTGGTTTCGATCATGATTTTTTTTCGGATGAAGAACCTTATTTTGTTAAAATCTGCTTCTGGGGTCACAAATTTCGTGTTAACTATCTTCAGTGTATGTGTTATATAAACAACTGTTTGCTCTTTATACATCTGTTGTAGTTGTTGATTATTGACAAAGATGTTAAATGACGACTTATGTTGCTTATACATAATATGGCTTTATTACCTATTTGTTAACTACTTTTATGTAACCGTATAGGCCAACTATTTCAGTGTAAATATCATTGAGAAGGTACTGAATTATATTACTGAGCATTAACCCTGCAGTTGTTAGTCTTTGGTTTCCATACCATTGCTTTAGTTGAGAGGCGCTAATAAATAATAATCGACTTTTAGTCTTTTACAGGCTGCTTCATGCATATCAAGGATTTAGCTTATGTATACTAAATGCCAAAATGGTTAGTTACTTTATTTTACTGTTGTGATCCCTCATATCATAATATACATCCAAGTTAGATTCAGTTGCAGTGAAACTGAAATATACTGATGAACGATTCCCAATTCAGTGTTTTATTTTCTGATTGAGTAAACTGCAAGTTTACCCCCTGTGGTTAGGGGCGACTGACACCCTTACCCCCTATTTTCAAAAAAATGCTGTCTTACCCCCTGACGTTTTCTGATTGCATCAATGTACCCCCTTGAGGGGTAAAACTGTAACCTTACCAAAAGGGCATTTTCGTAATCTTACCCATATTTATATAGTAAACTTCAATTTTACCCCCTGTGCTTTACCTACGCTGACACGTTTACACCTTGTTAAGTGTCTTCTCCGCCGATGTTCCGACCACTCCGGCGATATTCCGAGGGTGTAAACGTGTCTGCGGAGGTAAAGCACAGGGTGAAAATGTGTCATTTACTTCTAATTCTTTTTATTATCAGGGGGCAAAAATGTCTTTTCACGTTTGGGGGGGGGGGGGGGGGGTACATTGATGCAATCAGAAAACGTAGGGGGTAAGAGAACAACTTTTTGGAAATAGGGGGGTAAGGGTGTCATTCGACATTCAATTCGCCCCTAACCACAGGGGGTAAATTTGTAGTTTACTCTTTCTGATTTATTGTTGTTTTTGTAGGTATCCAACATGCATTGGTACTTGAAAAAAAAAAATTATGAAGTAACTTTGTGCATCTGTTGAGCTTACATGATTATGTCACTGTTTAACATGCATGTGTCTTCACTGGAACTTGCACGTCTTCCGTACATGTCTAGTGACAAATTGCTTCTACAAGTTGTTTATATAAATTAAGACAAAAGATCAAATACAAATAATCTTAACATACTAAACATACAAATTGAAGGAAAACTCAAAAAGACAATGTGGCATTTTTGTAATTACCACCAACTATCAAAATTACTATACAAATGTGAACTCAACCAAAAATACCTAAAAAAACACAATTTTTTTTAAAATATTTTTTTTATAAAAAAATCGCTACATTTTTTTTGCTGCTACTAAAAGTAGCGATTTTTTAATAAAAAATGTTAAAAAAATAAAATAAAATAATTTGTGTGTTTTTTTTATTTTTTTAGATTTTTTTAGGTTTTTTGGGGGTTTAGTTTTTAGCATTTTAGCTAGGGTGGGGGGTGGGGGGAGGGGGGAGGGGGGGGGGGGGGGTTAGTTTTTTTTTTAGGTTTTTTAGGTATATTTGTAGAGTAACTTTGATAGTTATTGATAATTACAAAAATGCCACCTTGTCTTTTTGAGTTTTCCTTCAATTTGTATGTTTAGTATGTTAAGATTATTTGTACAAGAACTTTCCCCTATAAATCAAACTAGTTTTTTTTATATCGTGCGTTGCGACGAAACCGAGTAAATGATCATGTAAAACAAACGTGATTTGAAAATAAAACATGTTGTTTAGAAAGTCAAACCATTAGAACGATTTAGTTTATCATCATACCTTTTTATGATACCAAATAAATACTTTATTTTGAGTATAACCTCGTTTCAACAAAACTTATAACAGAATATCAGGGAAAGAAATCAAGCACATCTACGTATTTAAGTTTTTAGAAAAAAAATTATAAACGTAACTTATTAAAGAAGTATCAAATTAATCGATAAATTAATATATGTAAAAAAAAAAAGAAAAAAACAATTCTTAAAAAAAAGGTAAAGGAAATAGATGTTAAAAAAAAGAAAAATATGTTATTAAAAGTAAATAGAATAATAAAATATTATAATATATTAAATAATAAAATAATAAAAAATATATATTATTATAAAAATAAAGTTACTATTTATCGTTCCTCGAAATCAATGTATATATAATAGGTATGCTTTGTTTTTCTTTTACCATGTTTGATATTCTCTACCACTTGAGTGAAAAAGAAAAAAATAAAGTAACAGAAAAAAGCAGCATGAGCCAACAGTTATAAGTTAGAAACATGATTTGGATGTACTCACTCACTAATAGATTATAGAGGTTATCAGTTTAAGCTACTCATTGCTGGAATTAGTCGGGTATATAAGGGTTCTTAGAAAAATACTAAGCTCATGGTATTGTACTCAGGCAGTGTAATTTGTATGAACCCACTTAAATTTTTTCCATAATAGCACAATGGTAAGTTTGAAACGATATTAAGAGGCCTTTGCCCAATGGCATTGGTGAATCATCATTACTTTATGATCTTTAAAGTCTAGTTTTATTAGATAGTAATCCACATTATTTTTATTATTAGAGTAAACTGCAATTTTACCCCCTGTGGTTTAGGGCAATTGCCATGTCTACCCCCCCCCCCCCTAAGGAAATAAATGCAATTTTACCCCCCAACGTTGGGGGTTATGTCGCAACTTTACCCCCCGGACCATGTTTCCGTCACAGATCACCGTTTTCTTTGAATGGTCAAAGGGCAAATAGGTAAATCACCATTCTCTCTAACATATCACCCTTCGCTTCAGCTGCAACCTCATAAAAATCCCATTTAATCACTTTGAAACCCTCAACATAACCTACCTCTAAATTCAAGAGCTGCTCATTGGCGATCTTCAAGAAGTACAGTGGATTAGAACTCTGTTACGAGCATGGATCTTCGATTGTGGAAGCTACGAGCTGAAGACCAGTATTTCGAACCAGATGAAATGTACCGTAAGTGACATGCAAGCTCACAGGGTCTGAATTAGGTAAAGTTTGAACCTTTTTCTGTGTTAATTTGTTATTGTTGTTTGTTTACAGGTCAAACCCAATCTCAATTTACCATAAAATTTCACCATGGAGGTAATTTTGTAGAAAACCCAAATAGGAATTACTTTGGTGGGAAGATGAACTACATTGATCATGTAGTTTTTCGAGTGTTGAATACTGATGTTTTAGAGGAGATGGTTAAGAAATTAGGATACAATGATGGTCTGTTTTTCTGCATTCATTATAAGGAACCGTACTGTTCGTTGTATTTTGGTCTTAGGACATTAAAATGTGATGTTGACTTAAAGCCTATCTTTGATCATGTGCATCAAGGAGTCCACATTATAGACATGTATGTTGAACACCGGAGGTCAACAATCTTGATTGAGTCAAGTGAAGTTCCTGTTGATAGAACATGTAAAGCAATTGTTCCAGCATCATTTACAATAAATAATCAGAATCATAGTATGAATGAAGATGAGGAAGAAATTGAAGATCATGATGAAGAGAGTGAAGGAAGTGATCCTGATTATGAGTATATTGAGGAAGATAATTTGGTTTATGAAATAGAGGTGGATATGCAGAGGTTCAGGGCTAATGTTGATTTTACTAGGGAAGAACTGGATGGTTCAACTGATGGGGATCATGATGATGAGAAAAGCGAAGAAGGTCATCTGCCTGTAGACCTGGAGGACTTTGAAAGTGGGTCTGATGACAATTCAAGCCTTAGAGATAAGGTTGCCAGGAAGATAAGGAGGAGAAACGAGGGTGTTTTAAAAGGTCCAAATGATCTGCCATTCTTTGTTGGTCAGCTTATTTATGACAAGAAAAAGATGAATCAGATGGTGAAATATTATGCTCTTAAGGCAAGGAGGGATGCGTTTATTCTAAAAAAACGAATTGTTAAGGTATAGGGTAGTATGTTTTGGAAGTAATCCACCACTACTTGGTCCTGTAAAAAAGAAGGGGGGTGAGGGGCAAAATAGTAAATGCACCAAAGTAGGGCAAAAATACAAACACCTTAAAAGGCATACCAAGCCCACATGTCCTTGGGCAGTTCACATCTCAAGAAATACAGACAAGGATAAGTGGTGTGTGAAGACCATTCATAATCAACATAATTGTTTGACAACAAGGGTCGTTTCTTTGTACACAATGAGTTCGATTGCCAAAGAGATCCAACCTATGATTGAAAGCAATCCAGACATGCCAATTCATGCCATTCAAAGTCAACTGCTTCGGAAGCATCAACTAGAAATATCACTACATAAGGTCTTCAGAGCCAAGAGCATAGCAACTACGAGGATTTATGGTGATTACCAAGAACAGTATGGTCTGCTAAGGTCATACTGTGATGAACTTCTAAAAGCCAACCCAGGTAGTACAATTAAAATTGATGTGGAGCCATGTAGGAACTCAGGTAGTCCTACAAGGCAGTTTCGAAGGGTTTATGTTTGTTTTGACTCTATGATGAGAGGATTTAAGATGATTGGAAGACCATTGCTGGGTGTGGATGGTTGTTTCATGAAAGGTCCATTTCCTGGACAGATCTTGAGTGCTGTTGGTATAGATGGGAACAATAGCATATATCCAGTTTGTTATGCCCTTGTTGAGGCAGAAACAACCCAAACCTGGAAATGGTTTTTGCAACTGTTGAGAGATGACCTAGGGTGTACGGCTGAGTCTTGTTTCACCTTCATCAGTGACACACAAAAGGTAATAACTTCTTAAGTGTTAATTAATAACTTGCAAATAACTTTGGTTGCAAAATATTAGGATTAATTGCATTTTGTATCACAGGGTCTGATTCCAGCTATGCTAGCTGTTTTTCCTAATGGTGAGCACAGATTTTGTTTGAGGCACATCCATGAGAACATGAAATCTAAGTGGCGTGGAGATCTTTACAAGAATTTGCTTTGGTCAGCCGGAAGGAAGACATCTATTCCATATTTTAACAAAGCTATGGAAGAAATTAAGACAACAGAACGAGCTATGTATGACTGGCTGAATGAGATCCCATACACAGCTTGGTCAAGAGCATATTTTTCTGGAAGAGCTAAATGTGATATGTTCCTGAACAACATATGTGAGGTTTTTAACAGACAAATCATAGGAGCAAGGGACAAGCCGATTATCACATGCCTAGAATTCATTAGGGAGTACATGACCAAGAGGATAGTGAATGTCAAGAAATTGCAAGCAAAGTGTATGGGGCCACTGACACCTCATGCCACTAAGGTCTTCGATGAGATCAAGAAACGGGCTGCTGAAATGTCTGTTTTAATGGTTGATTCAGACAAGTATCAAGTAACAAGTCCAAGATCACAGTGTGTTGTGAATGTTAAACATAAAACTTGTGCATGCAGGAAGTGGGATTTGATAGGGATGCCTTGCAAACATGCAGTTGCAGCCATATGGGATATGTCAAGGAATAGCATTGATGCTGGCATACCAGAAGAGTGGGTTTCTGATGTGTATTGGCTGTCAACATGGAAGAAAGTTTATAACAATGTGATAAAGCCAATCAACGGGCCGGAGATGTGGACTCCTTCACAGTGTCCAACAACACTCATCCCATCAAAGCATCATACACAAGTTGGAAGGCCAAAGAAGAAACGAAGAAAGGCATTTGGTGAAAAAGAGCTTGAGCAGGAGTTCGACAAAGGAGGTAAAATGACCAGAAAGGGAACCAGCATCAAGTGTGGTAAATGTGGGAACATGGGTCACAATGTCAGGAGCTGCAAAGGACAAGGGGGTGAACAATCCACTGCTTCACAGGAATCACACACTGCCACTCAAGGTGCACCAGTTTACAATCTTGATGAGTGACGGATGGTTTGTAACTTTAGACTATGTTTGTTTCTTTGCCAAGTTTGTTCAAGACAATGTTTGGTTTGTAACTTTAGACTATGTTTGTTTGTTTGTTTGTTCAAGACAATGTTTGGTTTGTCAAGTTTGTTCAAGACAATGTTTGGTTTACAATCTTTATGAGTGACGGATGGTTATGTTGTCATGAACATGTTTGGTTGTTTGAATATAGTTTGTATATGGCTGCTTTAGTACAAATAATGTGTTCAAACAGAATTTTGGCGGGAAGTGATTCGATTACATTGCAACATTTAGTACAAATAAGAGGTCCAAAATACAAACATACAACCAAACAAATCTAGCCTATTTCCAGTGACAATCATCTAAACAAGACCAATCCGAATCAGAACCATGCTCCCCTTCATATGGGTCAAAGTACCAATCATCCTCTTCATCCCAATATGTGTAATCCCATGCATGTTCCAGCACTTCAGGGTCATAATCCTTTGTCGGATCTCCGAATATCTTTTCATAATCAGTTTCTTGCTCCATGTAAGGTCTGAGTATCTCAGAGTCTTGATCCTCAAAGTATACATAACTTTCTGGTTCTTCGGCTGCAACGACGTCTTCATCCTTAGCAATATCTTTCTCATTGTCAGCAATACCTACAGAATTACAAGCAGGCTACCAAAACAAACATATAAGAACTTGAAAAGGACCATTGCATAAACTTGACAACTCATAACTCAAATACAGTTAGAGTCAAAATACACAAACTAATCCAATTTCTCCACATTTAACTACTTAAGCAAAAAAAGTAGAACAATCAAGACCCAAGTAATCCCTAAGTACATCTTCAGTTTGAACATATCGCCATTCTTGTACCGAGCCAACTGGTCTTTGCACTTAGCCAACTCATCCTTATCTTTAATGCTTTGAATTAAAGCAGGCATTACCTCTCGACAAATCGGACATCCCTGTTTTTAACAACATCATCTGAGGAATCCACATCCTCCAACCTATTATCGGACATCATAAGCAACACGACAAACAAACTTGAGTTTCAATAAGCATAAAACAGAAGAAACTTACACATCGAAGATACCATCGACCCAGGATTAGCTTTGGATTCTGATTGTTTGACCACTGTTTTCCCACCACAAGGACAGATGATGTCTGAAGCTTGAGTTTTGCCCATTGTCTCCTTGAATCGAAGCACAGAGGAAGAAGATGAAGACATGTTCAGGGCAGTGAATTGAGGACTTCAAGCTTGAATTGGGGGTCGATTGAAGAATTGGGTGAGAACAGCGTTTAGGGCAGTGAATTGAGGGCTTCAAGCTTCTTAATGGGGAAGACAAAGGGTACTTTGGATATTTCAATACACACTAACGGTAATATTAACGTTGACATGGTCCGGGGGGTAAAGTTGCGACATAACCCCAAACAGTGGGGGGTAAAATTGCATTTATTTCCTTAGGGGGGGGGGGGGGGGTAGACATGCTAATTGCCCTAAACCCCAGGGGGTAAAATTGCAGTTTACTCTTATTATTATTATTATTTTTTGAACAACTAAGCCCTTTCCTCCTAAATACTAAGTAATCCACATTATTTATGGTATATAAATTCTGAGACATGAACCAATAGGTGGTCCACTGGCAAACGCAAAACCTTTAAATACATGTGTTTGGGAGAGGGAGTTCTTGGGTTCAAGTCCCACAGACGAAAGGGATTAAAAGAAATTTGACGTTAAAAAAAGAAAATTTTGAGACATGAAAACACAATAGTAAAAGTCACTCACAAATCACCATCCCACCTCGACTGAGTGAAGAATACATATACGAAGAGACTGCCTATATAAACAGAGGCCCAAAACAATAAAAATCATACCTTTCTCGGCCTTTTGGCTAAGATCAAGTGTAGTATCTGTTCTTATCAGTTTAATATCTGATACGTGGGCCATTGACCCACTCGATATTAATCTTATTTTTTATGAGGAAAGGCCCATCACAATAGCTTGCTATTGGGGTCTTTGAGTGTCACCTTGGTCTTGCACTACTGCCTTGGCCTGTCGCACCCCTCCAAACCATAGTCAAAACTCTTGTAAAGTTGTAATACAAAATCAATCTTTAAATACATTTACTAATATATGGTTTGCCATTATAGAATTCTGCTCCTGAATAATTTAAGTTGGAATGGTTTTGTACCTGAATGAGATCATACAGTCATTAGTATATATTTATTAAGTTGATACTTTAAAGGCATGCTACTTGTCGATTACTAGACGAATTTGGCAAGGTATTGAGAAATGTGTTGGTGTCACTAATATTCTATGTTAATCAATTTAGTAGTTTACAGTAATCATGCTCCTGTTTTCCTTTGTTGGTGTCACTAATATTCTATGTTAATCAATTTAGTAGTTTACAGTAATCATGCTCCTGTTTTCCTTTCTAGATGGTATCGGTCTCCTTGGTGGACGTATTGATCATTTTATCTCAATGTATGCTCCCCCAAAGGTTTATGACTCTTTAAATGTCACTCACTCATTATCATGCAGTGATATACATGTCAGCACTTTATGAACTCTCTACAACTTTTTGAAGTAGACCGACGAGATAATATTTCTAATCATTGAAAACATCCGTTGGAGAAAGTAAAACACTACAACATGGGCATATCAACTGGGCAATATAAGGTGCCATATTAATAACAATTATATGTTTGCACTCAAGTTGTGTTTATCTGTATGTTCATATATCCATCTGAATCAACTGGCAGGATGCTGCGGAGAAGATGGTAGTTACTCGTTAATTCGATACTATTAATGGCGGTTGGTCCCTCTTCTTTCAACGTTGAGTTCCTACATGTTTAAAATTGTACGTATCCATTTTGTTTCCCTTTGGTCGACTAGCATTATTACTTATGATAAACAAACAAGAATACACAATTATTAACATTTAAGGTTTTAGTGGACATCGTTTAACAAATCATTAGGTATACATTATAGACTTGTATCTTTAGTGACAGTGACTCTAATGTGAACTCTCCATTGTGTGTGAATAGTGGCCAAAGTTGACTCATTAGGATATACACCAAAGTTTGTTTTGGATGTAGTTTTACTGAGGTTAAAGTAGGGGTTTAAACGAGGTGAATTGAGCCCGAGCTCGTTTAACTTACGGGAACTCGAGCTCGAGTTCTATTTCTAGAACTCAAGCTCGAGCTCAAGCTCTATTTCTAAAGCTTGAACTCAGTTTATGAGTTAATTTTCAAGCTTGAGCTCGGCTGGTTTATTATTTATTAAGTAATCTATGTATATATTTCTTTTATTTTTTATTTGATTACACATTTTAGATATAACATAATATATATTATCAGGCCGGTTATTGTACAAATTGCCTTAACGTACGATGCGTAGGAGATGCAGTATCAACGTGCGATTTTGGTTTCGAACATGTGATTTTGGTTTTGTAAAACAACTTGCGGCTTCTTTACAACATGCGAAATTTGTATTTTTTAAACATGCGATTTTGGTTTTTTTACAACATTCGATTTTGGTAACATTCGAGATTTCCCTTTCTGGGTTTATAACGTGCGAACTTGTCATAGCGTATGCTCGTACGTTAAGGCAAAATGTACAATACACTTTCACTATATATTATTTAGTTTTTTGTATCCTAGTTTATATATAAAATTAGTTATTATATAAATATATATGTTTAATAGAAAAAATATAGATAATAAGCTCGTTTAGGCTCATGTGCTAGCTCGAGCCCGTAAAAGCTCAGCTCAATTAGAGCTTTTAGCAAGCCAATCTCGAGTAGCTGACAAGTGACTTGGCTCATGTACACCTGCTACGAGTTAATTAGAGATAATAGGTAGCAGGTCTATTATGTAACTATCGTATTGTCTAGGGTCTATTGTGTAACAATTAGTTACATGGTTGTACTTAGGCGACTTGATGAATTGAGATTACTTCTTCTCTTAGTGTTCTTATCGGTCTTATGCTTGATTACCAATTTGTACAGACACTAACAACACCCCTAGGTTAGTTATAAAGGAGTCATTTTGGTAACTTTAAAGGTTAAATCATGGTAGTTTGGTGGCAAAAGTTAGTAGCAATTAGCAACCAGTGGTGGTTCTACGTGGCAGCTATGAGCTATAATTGTCACCGTAATGGCCGTTTTGGTTGGTACATGTAAAACGCATAATTTGTCTAAAGTATCTCTTATCTCTAAATAATAAGTGATGTCCCTTCATAGATTTTGTGTATTCTAAGTTACTTATGTACCTAAACCTACATTTAGTTTTAGTTCATACATTTAGTTTTAGGGTGGTCCAAAAGAAAGTATTGACAATTCATGAAAATCGGTATCATTTCTCTACAAAATATAGTTACTTATTAATTTGTTGTCTAAAAACAAATATTAGAAGATATTTTGGTCAAAATTATGGGTTTCACTTTTTATAACTATTGCTTAAGTTAAAATCGTAATTTGTTGTCTGAAAACAAATATTACTTGTTATGAGATAGAAGATATTTTGTACAAAATTATGAGTTTCACTTTTTATAACTATTGCTTAAGTTACTAAACCTAATAACCCGCTCGACTTCGGTATCAACACCATGACCATGAGCGACCACTAGGGCTGTAAACAAACCGAATGTTCAGCGAACAGTTCGTGAACCGTTCGGCGGGAAGTTTGTTTATGTTCGTTCGTTTAATAAACGAACGAACATGAACAAGAAATTTCGTTCGATTTGTTAAATGAACGAACATGAACAGAGCTCTTGTTCGTTCGATTGTGTTCGTGAACGTTCGGTAAGGTGTTCGTGAACGTGTTCGAGAAGATTCGTTGATTTGCGTTCGTTTATGTTCGTATTTTTGTGTTTTAATTGAACATATTTGTAGTTTCTTATATTTTATTTATACTTTTTATATTATTAAACTTTTATTTATTTTATTACCCTAACAATGAAACTAGGAAACCCACTTTCGCCTTGTTTATGCATCATTTCCCTTTCATTTCTCATTATTTACATCGGCGAATACGATCGACCTCCGTTCCACAATAAGGGATTCAAGTTCGAGTGCTACTCTCTGGGCCATCTATCTTTATCCTTCGCCGCGTTCGCCAAATTTATTTGTGTTCGTGAACCGTTCGCGAACACGCTCATTTCCTTAATGAACGAACACGAACATAAAATCTCGTTCGGTAAGTGTTCATGAACCGTTCGTGAACACATTTATTTCCTTAACGAACGAACATGAACAAGGGCTTGTTCGTGTTCGTTCGGTTCGTTTACAGCCCTAGCGACCACCAATGCCGCCAACCCCTATGCCCACACGCACAACCCAAAACTCCATCTCCCACCATGATTCACACACTCCTCTTCAACAATATCATAGGAGTTTACATTGTCTTTTATTCGAATTCACAAAATAACCCTTACGAAAATGGATTTATATAAAAATGGAGTGGGTTCAAATCGTTGCAAGTGCAAGATTAGATGGTATTTATTTGTAAGAGTAAATTACGTTTTTGGCCCCTGTGGTTATATCACTTTTACTATATTAGCCAAAAATAAGAATTTTTAACATATCTGCCCCCATGGTCTCTATAACTAACCATTTTGGCCCCTAAGTCTAACCATTTTAGCCCCCATGGTCTCTATAACTAACCATTTTGGCCCCCATGATCTCTAGACTTAGGGGCCAAAATGGTTAGTTATAGAGACCATGGGGGCAGATATGTTAAAAATTCTTATTTTGGGCTAATATAGTAAAAGTGATATAACCACAGGGGCCAAAAACGTAATTTACTCTATTTGTAAAAAATTGCTTTTATAAAGACTATGATTGTTGATTTTGAGAATCCAAATGTAAAAGTAGACAAAGGAGATAAAGTTGTGGTCCTCGTCATTTCCTTGATCCTCTTTAAGAAAACTGTACAATAAAAAGCAGGGTGGCCCAGGCCTTTTGGAGGCCTGCAGCAAAACACGCAAATTTTGGGTCTTTTTGAATTTTAATGTTATAATTTTTTTTTTTTTTGGAACGAGGACTTTCTTTGTGTTTGGCAATCGCACTTCTTAAATTGAAGAGCTCCGTTGTCTCACTTCGATCAGACTATGATGTCTTAACCGAGCCGATTAATGTTACAAACTAACATATCTTAGCCGGGAATAGGATATGTAGGTAACTAGTTTTTGCCCGGCGCACTGCTGCGCCCTTTTTTACGTAAGATATTTGTATTTTTCATAATCGATTTGGTTTACTATGGTATTGCGACAGTAGATGCAATCAATCTAACAACTTAGTTTAAGAAATCATTAAACGAAGAAAAAAAACGTAAAAGAAACTAAAGGAAAAAAATATCTTTATTAAAACTTGACAATGTAAAAAAAAAAAGCAAAGGGAACACAACAAAAAACTTTACTAAATTTTGCAGATATATAGGAAATTTTGAAATTGAAGGGTAATAATGTAAATTATTAAAGTTAAATGTTCTAATTAGGCACTCTTGAAAAGATAAAAAATGAATTAATCAAGACGGGATTTGAACCCAAGTATAGAGGAAAAGAAGAAACGAGAAGGTTTTCAATCAAACTAATCGAAGCCCGCAGGAGATCGTTAGGGAGATTAAGTCGAGAGGGTATGCTTGGATTAAAAATAGAACATCTTGTAATTATATTAGCTGGGGTGACTGGTGTAAATACCCGATGTATATGTTGTAATTTTCTTCCCTTTGCCCGTTTGGGTCGGGGGTGTGTGTTTTGTTTGGCCTTTTGCCCGTTTGGGTCGGAGGTGTCTTTTTAATGAAGTTCTCTTTTCAAAAAAAAAAATATTTTGTTGCTAACACTGAAATCAGGAAAGGGAAAAAATGCTAACATTGGAAATGTAGTTATAGGAAATGGGCAGCCGCCCTCCTCCACCAATTGACGGCTTAAACTATTCCCTTCCATTGGAAATTTGTATTAGATTTTGCTGCTAATACTGAAATCGGGAAAGGGAAAATATGCTAACATTGGAAATGTAGTTATATGAAATGGGCAGCCGCCCTCCTCCACCAATTGACGGCTTAAACTATTCCCTTATAGGAAATAATAATAATAATAATAATAATAATATAAATTGTCTATGGTTGCCAGACATAATTTTTTTTAACTTATATGTTATTTTTTGTGCGTATATTATATGTGTTATCATTAGAGTTAAGTAGATTGTAATTCTGAGATATATGTTGGGTATTTAGCTTAACGGACGTTAAAAACTAACTGAGAATTAAGGGTATTTTCGTTAGTTCACTTGTTAAAAGAATCAAAAAGTAAACAATTAGTGTGTGTATATAGGTGTGTGTATTCATTTGCACTTCTCTGACGATTTGGAGAGGTGACGCAAAAGTAGATTGTAATTCAGATGTATACTTCCGCCTAGTGTTCTACGGCCAAATTCGCGTAATATATGTGTTCTCATTTGAATTACAATATATTCAACTCAAATACAGATCTAAAAGTAAAAGTAAAAGTTCTTATTGGCCTAGTCGTATCTTGTGTTTATTTCCACCAAAGTGGTGTGACTTCAAGTCTTATAAAGTGATATTAAATTAGGGATCACAATGGGATGGGCTTAGATATCCCAAGTCCCAACCCAAAATCCGATTAGATAAGCTTGTCCCAAACCTTTCGAGTTTCTATTGGGTAACTACTAATCAGTTACATTTAGCATTATCACAATAAAATTATATCAAATATCTACAATGTATATAAATAAAATACCTAAATGTATAAAAAAAATACCCAAATGCATAGATTACAAAATAATGTATGTTAATTTTTGGCGATTGTTAGTGCAAGATGACAATCTATAGATGTTTCAAAAAAAAGTTACACCAAAAGATTACAAAAAGAAAGCGTATACCATAAGGAGTATTATCGCCTAATCTCAGGGATTTGGACATTTAGGTTACGTGCCTTAATAAAAAAAGAGAAAGAAAATGGATATATCATATACATACTTACTTTAAAAAAAATTATATTGGGTAGACGGGTACACTTTATCGGGTAATTGAGTCGGGTAAACGGGTATATCATCAAATCTCATATCCATCAAAAAACCGCGAGAAAAAATAAAAACTACTCCCATGCCCAGTCCGATACCTGATTACCAACCCCAAACCCGTCCCAAATGTGTTGGGTTTCGGGTTTACCAGTTAGGTTCGAGTTTGATTGTCATCCCTATATTAGATGGATTCTAAGGAAGTGTGTGTTTTCCGTTGTATATATATATATAAAAAAAAAACCTTTAGCTTTTCACATAATGAAGATACAAAAGTGAAACATTAGTAGACAAGTGTTAAAAGAAAATAAAAATTGAAATCATTCGGGTATATAGTTTCATACACTAGGGTCAGGTATTACCTAATATCATCCCCGTACTCGAACCTGTGATTTTTTTAATCAATCCCATACCCCTGTCCAAACTCCTATACCTGTCCGAGATGTTTCATGTATTCCAGTAAGGTTTATTTATTTATTTATTTATTTATTTATTTATTTTTTTAATTTATATCTCTAACGATGATATCAAATCCAAAAGCTGCGTAGTTTCAAGAGGCCGAAGTTCTTCACAAGAATGTTCTAACACGGTTTCAAGCTACTAAAGACCTTAGTGACGGAATAGAACAAATTTCAAGCTATGAAGTTTAAGATAAAGATGCAAAGGAAAAGATAAACCACAATGTGAGATGGACATTGCAAACAAAATTGATGAAATGAGTTGAGTTCAGAACAACACAGAGGACTCTATCAAAGAAACCAACACGTTTGATTGTTTGATGAAGAATTGAATACGACCATATATATATATACTCGTTGAATATACTAAGCTTACACTATAAAAACCGTTGCTATTACTGTACAAATATGTAAGTACTGACATGAGATTTCAAGTTATGTTTCCAGGCTAATCCCATAATCAGTGCTAAACAACAAATCAAAATGTTGAAAAGATCTGTAAGTTCTAGTCAAATGCTTTTCTTTTCTCTCGTGAAACACCACTAGGGCGGCTCGACCATAAAACAATATAAGCTGAGGAGCCCACAGTTTTCTTTTAAGGTTTGACTATGTTTGATTCGCATTCGATTTTTTCTCTTTTATTCAAAATCTCCTTTAGCTCTCAATATTATATGATTTTATACCTTTTCGAAATCATATACGAAAAAATATATATTATAAAATAGGAACTGGTATCATTTTAGAATATAATAAATAAATCAAGGCTTTCGGTCGACAACATCAACATTTTCGATGGTGGGGTTATAAGGCCACCAATGAAATAAACAGCATCCATCATGCATGTGTTTGTTGACTTTATCAATGGTAATAAATAAATAAAGAGTAAACTCCTTTTTGAGTCGGTTTATTTATTTTAACTATTTGAATCTAAAAACCAAATTTATTTTGATTTGAGTCCCTGTGGTTTGTATTTTTAACCATTTGAATCCAAAATGCAAACCTCATCCAAATCATGGACTAAAAGGGTTGGATTCAAAGTGTTAAAAATACAAACCACAGGGACTCAAAGGGTTGGATGATGTTTCATTTTGGATTCAAAGGGTTAAAAATACAAACCACAGGGACTCAAATCAAGACAAGTTTGATTTTTGGATTCAAATAGTTAAAATACACAAACCAACCACAGGAACTCAAAAAGGACTTTAAGGGAATAATACAATGGTGGGGTGGTCCTTTTAGTGATGGTGATGCCATTAGAGGCTGTGGGGATGGATGTCTAGGTTTTTTGTTTAAATTTAACATTAACATCAGTAATAATAATCAAATACATTTTTGAGTAAATTACTTTTTGAGTCCCTGTGTTCTAGTGGTTTTAACCACTTGAGTCCAAAATCAAAAAGTTTAACGCCCTAGTCCCTAGCCATTTATTTTATAACGTTTTGAGTCCAATTTTGTTCATTTTATAACGATTTGAGTCCAAAAAATTGGACTCAAAAGGTTAATGAAAATGCTTATAGGGACTCAGGTCGTTAAACTTTTTGCTTTTGGACTCAACTAGTTAAAACCACTAAAACACAGGGACTCAAAAAGTAATTTACCCAAACAACCCTACATTTTTTTATGTGTGATTGGAAGGTTCGGGGTAACATTTGGTTAGCCGCGTCATAAGGCATGCCACGGTTGTTCCATGTGAAATATTGAAACAAGTGTAAAGTGTGGTTTTTAAGCCACGTGCACGTATCAACCCGTAGTTAAGGTTGTAATGGTTGCCAATGTATATGTCAAGCATTGTTTATGACTCAGATTAATCCAAACTATGTTGGTGTTAGCGGATCAGTAGCTCGTATCTTAGAGATCCAGATGCTTATCGCTTACAGTCGCAACAACCCAAAAACCAATTCATTTGAGCACTTACTGAATTTCGGGTCAAAACAAACAGTCACCCTGGTTCGAACCAACCGATTTAAGTGCCAACCGAAACGGCGAAATACTATTAGGTAAAGCCAAGTCTTTAGTCTATTTTGGGGTTAAAAAGCAAAACACGTATACATACTATAATAGCGTTAAAAAACAATAGGAGTGAAGTAGAGTGTGTTTGTTTGTGGCTTGTGAACAAATGATGGGGCCGACGGCGGAAGTATCGTTGAATCTAATCATTAATGCGTGGAGACTGGAAGCTTGTAGCACATAACGCAACCACTTCCACCGTGGACCCTTGTGTTGACCATCACCAGAACGTAACCGATTACGTGAGCCTTTAATTGAGACAATTTTCTTCGTCATCGCTTATGTCACACTTCTATCTATAATTAACTTTCACATAATGTCAGTTTAATAATCAAATTAACCTGAGCAAATTGCATATAAATAAAACAAATTAGGGTTTATTTTTATTTGATAAATTGTACTTCTAAAAATGTATATAAGAGTTTATTTTTAGACGAAATTGTACTTATAAAAATGTATATAAGAGTTTTTCTTATTAGACGAAATATAGTAGTTAGGATTGATTTATCGTATTATTTTTTTAATTATAGTTATGAATTATTATTATTATTATTATTATTATTATTATTATTATTATTATTATACTAGGTTTTTTGTAAGTATACTTAAGTTTAACACGGATTTGGATAGAGAACTAATTACCTGATTGCAACCTATTAAAAATATGTAAAAGGATCATATACAAGAGAGTCATAGGTAGTGTGGGAAAGATATTGAGTCGTTGATCAAGTAATCTAATGGTTGACATTATATGGTCTTCAAATGTAGAATTCTAGTGAATAAAATAAGGAAAATAAGTGGGGAAAGGGTAAAATAGGAAAATCTAATATTGTTTACTTATAAACCCACTCCTCCACGATTTTCAAACGCTCTAACTTTATTATACTATAATATTTTTTTTAAACTATACCGTATTAACGAGCATTCCATTATCTTTTATCTGAGAAGACTAATGCTATAGTTTTCTCAATTTAAAAAAAATTATTTTACAAGCTATAACGTTACGTGATACGTGTAGGGGTGTTCAAAAAACTCGCAGCTCGTTTGAAACTCGCTAGAAAAAAAAACTCGGCTCGAAATTGGCTCGGTTGTAAACGAGCTTGCTCGACTCGGTTTGTAAACGAGCCGAGCTGGAGCTAGGCATGGACAGTGGACACTTATGTTAGATTTAACTATTTTATCACTAGAGGGCTTGTATCCTATACACTAAAGGTGTCCTACTCCGCTAGGTTAAAGGTCAAGTTTTATAGTGAACAATTGAAGAATTTTGAGGGTATGTGAGTTGGCCAATAAAAATGTTTTTTTTAACCATTTTCTAAACCACTTAAATTATTAAAAACAAATATGTAACTAGTGTATCATTAGTTTTGGCGAAAAATCGTGCCAAGTAGCACCAAAATCGCATCACTGTCAGCGACCACAAACACCGAAAAAACTCGTAAAAACAAAATAAATAAAAAAAGAAAAAACAACATCAAACGAAAAGCATACGTAAAATTGGTGAACGACACACACTCGTTGCGGCGTG
The DNA here is from genome assembly GCA_030545235.1 of Helianthus tuberosus. Taxonomy (NCBI): domain Eukaryota; kingdom Viridiplantae; phylum Streptophyta; class Magnoliopsida; order Asterales; family Asteraceae; genus Helianthus; species Helianthus tuberosus. The sequence goes on from CM060364.1 coordinate 53,532,809, forward strand.
TTAATGCGGAGAAATTAGACCGAACGTAAAACACAGAATAGAATAATTAAGTTGATTAAGGACCCGTGCGTTGCGACAAATCTATCAAATAGGGAAAGTTGCAACTAGCCTGTCAAACGGGAAAAAATAGACAAAAAAACGTTGAACCCTACACGAACGTTTCAGAGTGTTAATTTACAAAATTTAAAACGAAACGTAAAACGAAAAACTTGCGAAAGATGAAAAGTATGGGTAAACAAAGTTGAAAATAAAAAAAAAACGTGTTGGCGTTAAATTGCAAAAGATGAAAAACTTTGTATTAAAAGTAAAAAAGTCAAAAATTTGGGGTAGAACTGAAAAGTTAGTTTTTTTTTTTTTTTAAATCCTCTTAACATTGGATACAACATCTTAAAGCACTAAAACGTTGATAATTAACACTATGAAAATATAACCAATGGGGGTGGTCTATTGGCAAAGGCAAAATCTTTAAACATTTTGGAATGGGGAGGTCTTGAGGTCAAGTCATATAGACGACAAGAATAAAAGAAATTACCATTAAAAAAAAGTATGAAAATATGTATTCAAACCACGATGGGTTTTCATATGAATCTTAGAGACTTATACTGTAGTGGAATGAGAAGGTCTTGAGGTCAAGTCATAAAGACGACAGTATGAAAATATGTATTCAAACCATGATGGGTTTTCATATGAATCATAGAGAATTAGGCTACTCGGTATGGGGTTCGGCCCCGGTTCGTCTTGGGTCGGCGACGAGCGGAACACCGTGCCCCCCCCCACGTCGCGTCGTCCCCGTCGACTTCCAGCCGTTTGCGACGATCCAAAATGAGTGGGGCCCAACCAAAAGTAACCGTTTAAAAAAAATTAATTTCTAATTAAAATTAACGGTAATAATTCAAAATATACCCCAATTCACTTCCATTTTTATAAATACTCACCTCTTTAACCAATTTTTTCACAACTTTTCACCCACTACCACCCCATCTCTCTCACAATTTATAAACCCCTCTTCCTTTTTTATAAAAACTCATCATATTTTATACCGTTTTTTACCCGCTACCACCCCATCTCTCGCTCAAAAATTATCATGGCTTCACCCATTTATTCCATTTCTTCAATTTCTTCTATGTCTTCATCGTCTTCGTCTGTGTGGTATTCATCATCTTCGGAAGAAGATGATATTATGCACAACATGATTATGAACGCGGCTCAGGTCTTCATGGCGGCTGATGAAGGGTCGTCCCAACGGCTAACTAGACGAGCAAAATATAACCGAGACCAAGAAGGTATTTTACTTTTTTTTTCCTTATGTTTTATATAGATTTGAAAATGTATTGTATAATTAATTTCATTTATGTTTCGTTTTAAATTTATAGCCGGCCACAATAAACTACTAGCCGATTATTTTGCCGACGAACCCGTGTACCCCGCCGAGATTTTTCGACGTCGGTTCCGCATGAGTCGTCCACTGTTTTTACGTATTGCAGGCGACATGGCCCAGTCTGATCCGTTTTTTACATTGCGGAACGACGCTAGGGGGCAAAGGGGTTTCAGTAATTTACAAAAATGCACGTCGGCCATTCGCTAACTTGCGTACGGTTACGCACCCGATGCATTAGACGAGTATATTAGGATGTCTGAAAGAACCGCACATCGATGTTTGCACAAGTTTTGCGAATGGGTTGTCAAATTGTATAGCAAGCGATACCTGCAGAAACCGAACGCAAACGACGTTCAAAAATTATATCAAGCACACGAACAGAGACATGGTTTCCCAGGAATGCTCGGGAGCATTGATTGCATGCACTGGCCGTGGCAGAACTGCCCAGTCCAATGGCAAGGTCAGTATACTAGGGGAGATCATGGACATCCGACTATTATTCTAGAGGCGGTTGCGTCACAGGATCTCTGGATCTGGCATGCTTTTTTTGGTCTACCTGGTTCGCTCAATGACCTTAACGTCATATACCAGTCACAGATATTTGAGGATGTAGTGGCGGGTACAGGTCCAGACACAAGCTTTACAGTTTCGGGGGTGGAATACAGGCGAGGTTACTACCTAGCCGATGGGATATACCCAAAGTACTCGACAATCGTTAAAACTATTCCGCACCCGACAGACGACAAAAGAAAAAAGTTTGCGAAGTTTCAAGAGGGTGCGAGAAAAGATATTGAACGGGCTTTTGGTGTTCTACAAAAAAAAATGGCACATCATTGAACATCCAGCACGTTCGCAAACACCAAAGAGGTTACGACACATTATGTACGCTTGTATCATCCTTCATAACATGGTCATTGAAGACGAAGGTAGAGCGATATGCGAGTACGACGAAGACGCGTCAACTGGAAATTCTGTTCCAGTTAGTGCGGAACAACAAGATTTGAACATGTTCGCTCTACGTAACGAGTACACACATCATAACCTACAAGCGGACTTGGTGGAGTACATTTGGCACAACGCTCAAAACGAACCCGGCCACGGCATGGAAGACGAAGACGAAGACTAGTAGCTTATTTTAATATATTAGGATATTTTTAAGTTTATTTTTTTTAAGTTTATGTTTTTTTTTAGTTTTTTTTTAAGTTTATGTTTTTTTTATGTTTATGTAATGTGGTTTTATTATTTATGAAAATATTTTGTTACTTTATTTGTTAAATGTTAAAAAAAAAAGTTGAAGATTAAAAAAAATAAAAACACATAAGGGTGGTGGAGGACTATGACTAGAATCGTCTTACCATGCCTTATAGTTTTGGGGGATGGACCATCCTTGGGAGGACTATGACGTGGCACCTACGTGGCGGATCATCCTCCAAGGATGGTCCATCACCATACCGAGTAGTCTTATACTGTAGTAAAAAGTATAATCCAATAATAACAACATTTGATTTGTAACGGTCAGAATAAGTAAACGAGTTATCTTGATTTTCAATGTTTATTATTGAAAAAGATTAGTATCAGTCGGTCAATCTTAGTTTCTAGTTTCAACTACCTCCAATCAACCTTTCATGAATTGGATGTATTCGTTTCTTGTCATCCAAATATTTGTTTAGCGGGATACAATTAACATCTCGAATTAATTATGTCCGGTCGCTCGTGGGACCAGGCAATTTGTAAGATTCATTGTTCCGTTTACCTAAATAACATATTAAGAAATTGGTTTGGACTTACTTCGATGTATATTCTATTACCTAAATAGCATATTAAGTAATTGGTATTAAGAAATTGGTTTGGACTTTGGATGTATATTCTATAAGAACAGTGAGGTAAATAATTGTGTGCCATCAAATTATTATATAATTGTATAAATTTGATCATTTATTAACAAATACCTAAATAGCATATTAAGTAATGGTATTAAGAAATTCGTTTGGACTTTGGATGTATATATATCCTATAAGGCCATGTGTAGTCATAACCCCCCTTTGGGGGCGTTATGCGACACGTGACGCGCCACGTGTGCGGGTGGAGGTTATGGGGCGTTATGCATTTAAGCCCGTAGTCATAAAGCCCCCGCCTAATCATTACTCAATTATTAATTTCTAATTTTTTATACTTATTTTCTAACTTTATAAAATTAAAACTCATTTTATTAAATTAAAAAAAACATTACACTAAAATTAAAAAAAAACATTACAGTAACAAAAAAAAAATGCAGGGACCAAAGTGTAAAATGCAGGGACCAAAGTGTATAAACCAAAGTGTAAAATGCAGGGACCAAAGTGTACAAAAAAAAATGTAGGGACCGGTTGTCTTCTTCTCCGGCCTTCTTCTCCGGCTTCTTCTCGGTCTTCAGGTCCGATTTGCAGGACCTATACTGTTTCCTCTCCGATTTGCAGCGACCAAACATGGTCAAACAATTAAACCTTTCTCACATCACGCCGCGATATGTATCGCGCCCTCCCCCCATTTTTGAAACATAGCGCCGGTTGTTTTCGTGTTCCGGGCGTTTTGGCGGCGCCATGCTATGGCATACCGCCCCACTACGTATGCTCTAAGAACAATGAAGTAAATAATTGTGTGCCATCAAATTATTATATCATTATATAAAGGAAAAATTACAAGTTTTGTCCTTTATCTTAATACCATTTATCAGGCGGTGTTCTTTTTAACGAATTTTGACAAGTTTTACCCTTTATAAGGAATTTTGTTGCACGTTTTGTCCTTTAGCCTTAACCTAGTTAGATTTTCTTGTTAAATCTTGTAACCCAAGGAATTTTAGTCTTTTTACCCATTTATTTAATATTATTTAAAAAATAAAACAAAATATTTTAGGGTTGACTCTTGAAATAAATGGGTAAAAAGATTAAAGTACCCTTAGGTGACAAGATTTAACAACAAAATCTAACTGGGTTAAGCCTAAGGACAAAACGTCCAACAAAATTCCTTGTAAAGGGCAAAACTTGTCAAAATTCGTTAAAAAGGACAAAGCCTGATAAGTGGTATTAAGATAAATGACAAAACTTGTAATTTTTCCTTAAATAAATTTGATCATTTATTAACAGAAAATATATAAGAAAAACAAAATACAAAAAAGCACCAAAAATTACGGAGTATAGTAATTTTTTTTTTATATTACAATATCATTATATAAATTTAATCATTTATTAACAAAAAATATAAGAAAAACGAAATACAAAAAGCACCAAAAATTACCGAGTCTAGTAATTTTTTTTTATATTACAGATTTACAAAATATCAAAGTCCATCAGCTTACAAGCTGAAGCAAACTGGGATTTGGAAACCTTTTTTTCTATTGTAGGGTAGTTAGTGATAAAACAAATAGGTAATTGTTGATCTTGAACTTGACGTATGCAATTTCATTTTCTTTTTCTTTTTGATAGTCATCCAAATGTTACGGGGTTAGTTTTCGAGCCCCGTGTGGCGTCCCCAAGTCTCCGGGGATAAGCCAATTCATCCCGCTTCTTTGTGTGGGTCACTGGTCTCGTCCTATCTTGGACTCATCAGGAGAGCGGTGCCAGCTCTCGACCAGTGGTCCGTTCTTCATTTGCACGACTAGGCACGTACACCTCTTCATTGACACTGACACCGCTCCCGCCCCCCCCCCCCCCCCCGATAAAGTCCAGTCCTAGCCAGTAACCCAAGTGTTAAGCACAACCCACAACATTGCGACCTTCAAATATTTGGCCCGTGACACAAAGCTAGTATATTTAATATTTTGTAGTGATGCAAGTTATTCATATAACTTATAAATAAATATGGTAGGTGTGTGCAGGGTTGGTCCAGAGAATTCAGGTGTACGGAAAAACGAGCCCCATAGGCCTTAACGGAATAGATAAGTAAACTATTTTTTTGCCTCTCATTATTATATGATTCACCAAAGCACAAAATCATCAAATTTGTTGATGATTTCGTTTGGTCATGAATAAGATTAAAATTACAACTGATTAAGTTTATCAAGTAGCCAAATAAGAACAACCCGAACATGTGCATACCCAACATGGCAAATGTTGGAGACGATGTGGGGTTGGCTTACTTTGATTCTTAGAAGCTACTTGAATCATTGTATTATCTAGGTTTCCAAGTAACCAAGTGATCTCAAACTAGACTAGTGCATTTCAAACATGGCAAATGTTTGAAGACTTTGCTTAGCTTGGTCACTTTGTTGCTAGTAAGTTTACTTGGTAACTTTTGTGTAGGATTGGCTAACAAATCAAGCAAGTGAAGTAGTGGAAACATATTTGAAAAGCCTAGACTTCCATGGTTCATACATTACCAAAAACCCAAGTCTCATCACATTGAAGGTGGTGAGCTTGGATGGTTTCAACACTTGTCTAGGTTACTTGGAACCTTCATAACAGAAAGTTTAGAAAGTATTTGGACCTCTAATCTCATGCAAATCAACCATACTCAAGTCCCACAATCATGAGTTTGATTGGGAACAAGATAGGCACAAGATTCCCACAAAAGTAACAAGTTTATAGAAAGTTTATGTAAAAGTTTAACAAAGCAGAAAGTTTGGCCCTTAAAATGGTGATATTCCACCTTAGTTTACCATGACAAACTTGTGGAAAAAACTCATAGAGGTGTTCTAAAAGAGTTTGAAGCAAGAATTCATGAAAAAGAGAAAGAAAAGTGAGTTTGAAGCTCACTTATAAACTTGCAAGTAATTTGCCTTCTTTATGTAATTTCAGTAGTTTGGAGAATGTTTTGAGTTTGTGAAAGGAAAAATGTGCTAAGGAGGCATGTATTTATAACAGTGGTTTATGGTTAGTGTTTTAATGGAGAAATAAGGTGATTATGGAAGAAAGGAGGTGAGAAAAGGTGACCAACCCGTATGAAGGAAACAACTCATTGCAGATTAGCTATCCTTGTGTCACGCGGTGGGGAGGCAAGGTTAGCCCGCACAAAGAGGCGTGTTACTTTTTCAGTCGAAGTTTGATTTTTGTACAATTTAGTCTCTGAACTTGCATGTACTTGTTATTTCGTGTTATAAATTATGTTTTAATCATGTTTTCAAGTGCCGGGAGCGTATGTATATATGTGTTACGTATTGTGCGTGTATGAATGATAGTATGCATGTATGATAAGTCTCGGTTTTGCATGTAAACACGTATTTTGACGATTTGATTGTATAAACACAAGTATGCTTGATATAAATATGAAATTCCATTATGATCGAAGTCTCGGATTACAAGATTGGAAGTGAAACATGAATACAAGTTTCTAAAAATAGAAATGCAAATACAACTTTCTAAATATAAAAATACAAAAATGCGGAGCGTTACACCACTGCATTATGTAACAATGCTCATAGGGACCTCACCTTGAAAACCGTTGCCAGCAACATCAAAAACTTCTAATCTTTCACTACAAGTTTAAATCTTTTGAATATGTGGATCAAACCCGTTATACGAAATGTTAAAATAGCTCAGATTTGCTAATCCTAGAATGCGAAAAGGTGCAATTTTGATGAAAAGATTGCTACCAAGATCCAAAGTTCCAATCTTTGACAACTTGTGATCTATTCTTCAGCACTGCTTATCAACGTGTTGTTTCTAACAGACAAATAAACAAGATCTGGGATCTCAAAAATTTGTGAAGGGAATCCACCACTTAAACCGTTGAAAGACACATCAAACCCTTCAAAATTCAAGCAATTGTCGATGATGATTGGAATTTCACCGGAAAGATTGTTATGGGACAGTCAAATGAACTTTGTTTTGTCACAAACTCTAAATAAAGACGACCTAATTTGTCCTTTAAACCTGTTTTTTGACAAATTAAAAAAACGAATGCTTGGTAAATCCCGCAAAAACCTCAGGCGTTCGACCCAATAACGCATTAGAGCTCACATTGAACTTCCACAAAGCGGTGAGATTTACAAACACCAGGAGGATGTTTTTAGTAAATCTATTCCCAAACAAGGTGAGAATCCTTAAAGATCCTAATTCGGACAACGCAGGTGATAACACACCAAGCTCACTTTCTCTCTCTAAACCTCTATCTAAACAACTCAGTCACCACCACGTCGCAGTTGACTCTTAGGAAAGTGAGATTGAATTGGGAGTTGCAGAGAAGAGGTCAAACATGCAAGATTGAATAGGAAAGTGGATTGAATTATTCATATTGGTTCAAAGAATCTAACCAGTCAAACATAAAAATTGACAATTTTACCCCTCAGTTGGACGATCAAACAAAGACGACTGGAGGCAGAGTGTGATGCTTTGTGGGCACGGGGAGCCATAAGCCAAAATTTGGAAGATATGGTGTCATTCTGCAAAATGTCCCAAACCACATGGGCGGAAATTGTAATTTACTCTTTAAATACGATAATAAATATGATCAAATAAATATTTTTCTAGCAACGCGTTTTTATTTTCGGTTACCTAACTAAAAATCATACCTAATCATGATTATATAATAGTTCGTACATCGGTTGTTGGTTGTAGTCTCATTTTCGAGTGTTACACATTTACTTGGGAAGCTTCACAATAAGGTAATAGTGTGTATGCTAGTGTAGTGATGGTGATATTGTGACAAGGATTAAGCTACTTTGGGAGTTATTTGTAGAATGTGAAACTCTACTTTCCTGATTTACTTAGTGATTCGTGAGTACAACTGTACAAGAATTATTTCAAAGGGGGTAGATTGTTATAGTCCAATAATTGACGCATGAGTTGCACAAAAGAATAAGAAGCAAATATAGTCCTACGTTAAAATGAGGGTTTTGGTTCTTGAGTTTTTATATTTGAAGTTCATTTTTTTGTGTATTTATATAAAGGTATAACTATCATTTTATCAAAAAGTAACAAAAAGTTTGACGCTTGTGACTGTAAATGACCAAATGTGTTACAAGTGAGCGAACAATGAGAATCGTGGATGTTATTTCTAAAAGCTTGATACAAAACCGAATGTAATCATACCAAGAATACTATTTGTGTTTTTAAATCTGATAATAATAAGGTGAATTAAAATTACTAATTCACTGGTCTATGATAATTAGTATTTGCAATGTGACAAATGTCACTCCTAAATTTCATTTTGTTGTCAAGGACAGTCTCAATAGAAAATTAACTTTGTTTGCTCATTTATTTTGTCCCAATTAGAATGTTGTAACTTATTTTGAAACGAGATAAATAAAAATCAAGGGCATATAGAGCCATTTCTTCATTAGAGTGAGACTGTACTTGACTTAGGAAGTGATGAACTATTATCAGCAAATACGTAATAGTTTTGATTATAAAAATTCAAATTGCAATAATACTTTATTAACTAATCGGTATCATGTATCAAACATCTCACATATTTTTTGAATGGCAATTTTATTAATCTTAAATACCATCTAACCTTGTATTTAGACTGTGGGGTATGGGGCTTGGGTTGGCCGAAAACGCCCAAGCCATCACCCCGGGTGGGCTTGGGTTGGGGCGTGGCCCTTGGTGCTTGAGTTTGAAGCCGGGCGTGGGGCGGGCTAGCGATCCGATGTGGCGGCCTCCTATTCGCTTTGTTGGCCATGTCATAGCGGGGTGTTTGAGTTTGAATTTTAAATTGTAACCGTTTGGCCAAGCCAAGCGGTCACCCCAACCCCCAACAGTCAACATCCCCTATAAATACAACCCCAACCCCACCGGCTAACCCCAACCCAAACCATCGCTGTCCACCGCTATCCCAACCAAAACCCACTTGATCCCACGAACCCGCTACCCCAACCCGAAGAAGATTGAGTTTCGAGGCAAGGAGCGAAATGCGTTCAACAAGCTCGCGCTTTTTGAAATTTACCTAACGATCTAGGTTTTTTTTATTTTGTAATTTTTAGGAATTATGTAATTTTAGGCTTTTTTATTAATAAAATTTTAGGTTTTTTTTAAATGTTGTGTGTATTTTTTAAATTTTCTTTATTTTTTTTAATAACCTGCCAACCCACGCGGTGCACCCACGCCCCGCCATACCCCACGGACACGTCACTCGGCGGTGAGGGGGCTCGAACTCCACGTGTCAACTCATGCCCCCAACCCAAGCCCCACCTTACCCCACGGTCTTACAATGCATTTACAAGAATTTAAACTTACGCCACCTTTATGAGATGCAAACACAATATTACTAGATTGTAGAGATGCACAAAACGGTTTTTTCTGAGTCTAAACAGTTTTGACTGGTTCTAAGAATTACATAACCTAACCCAATATTAATAAAAAACAAAGCAAAAACATCCAAATAATTATATAACCTAACCCATCTATTTATACTAAACTAATTACTTGCTAAACATCATCATCATACTCAGTAGATCCCACCAATAACAAAGCTAAGGTAGGGTCTGAGGAGGGTAAAATGTAGATAACCTTACCTCTATCTCGTAGGAATAGAGAGACTGGTTCTGGTGAGACCCCCGGCTTGATAGTAGTTTTGTATCAAGTCTTGGACATAAGACACATAACACTCAATAATCAGAACAAATGTCGATTAGTGCATGTACCCTTTTGTCTTTCGGCTATCAACGCCATCACATGATGCATGATTAACCGTCCGCCGCTTTTTAACGTTATTTTCACGAAATTTGTAAAATAACGTTAAAATTAGTGCAATTTCACTTTTGCCCCACAGGGCCCACACATATCTACATTATATGTGCACACCGCAATAGAAGCGTTAATCACTTGCTAAACAAACTATCCTAAACCAATATAAACTCTAATACTTAATCAACCAATTAAACCAATATAAACTCTAATACTTAATTAGGGAAAAGATCAAATAGGAAGTTTATTTTGGCTAGGAAGTATAGGAAGCAATCTTAGCCGTTCATCATCTTTTTTTAAATTTTTGGACGCGGTGGCATTTTCGTCTTTTTACATTATCATATCTTCGTTCTAATTCAATTATAGATTCTGTTACTTCTTTTCTTAGTTCATCACTCTCATAACATAATTGAAGTTTCTGTAACCCTAAATCGCCGTCAATCGCAAATTCACCTCTTTTCAAACATTAATCTTGTATCGTTCGTCAATTCGATAACTTCAATGTCTTCTTCAGACTCTGCTGGTATGTTTAGCTTCAATTCGGAGTAAATTTTTGTTATTTTTTCCGAATTTCATTGTTTTACGTTTTATAATTCGTGGTTCTGTAAGTAATATTTGATTTTTCATAAGTTTAATAGTTATTGTTGTATAATTTAACATAATTTGTTTGTTTTTTTTCTTCATCATTTATTGCGTTTTAGTGAAGAGTTGCGTTTTATGATATTAATTAAATTATATGCATATAAAACTTTTAGTTTTATGTAATATAACGCTATAACTGTCTATAACTGTTATTGTTGTACAATGTTTTGTTTTTTCATCATTTGATGCGTTTTACTCAATGTATTGCGTTTTATGATTTTATAGATAATAGTTCATATACAAACCTTAAAGGTCTTTATTTCTAAATTATTATTAACATATTTTGTGATTTAACACTAAACACATTATTATATAGAATGTATTGCGTTTTATGATTATTTGTTAAGTGTTTCAGATCATATGATGCGTTTTACTGAACGTATTGCTTTTTATGCTTTTATCCATATTAGTGTATATATAAACTTTAAAGGTTTGTATTTTAAATTTTTATTAACATATTTTTTGGTTTATCAATAAAAACATTATTATGTAAGATGTATTGCGTTTTAAAGTTTTTTTTAATTGTTTCAGATAACATTTCCAAGTGGGAGGAACGTGTATGCATAAACAGTGGAAGAAAGTTTTTCAAACCTAAAGTCAGTGGATCCATTACACCTGTTGTTGGAATGTTTTTTAAGTCATTTGATGAGGCTTTTGCGTTTTATCAGAGATATGCACTTGCTGCAGGTTTTTCTGCAAGAAAAAAATACCTTTTGGAAAAATGGTGGTGGTTTAGTGAAAATAAGATATATTGTCTGTTCAAAAGAAGGATTTCATGTTAGCAAAGAAATAGATTCTGGTTCAGCTGAGAATAGTAAAAAGATTGTTAGACGTAATAGAGGTTCAAAAAGAGTTGGATGCAATGCTCATGTGAAATTAATATTAGAGAACAATAATATGTATAAAATCTACTACTTTGAAGAAGAACATAATCATATCTTTGTGGAAGATGAAGATATTCATTTCTTGCCGGCTGCACGAAATATCGATTATGTGAAAGAAAGTTTTATATCTGGATTGTCTGCAATCAATATTGGACCTGTTAAAGCATTCAATATTACGAAAACAATGTATGGTGGTTTTGGTGAAGTTGGTGCTAGTAAAGTTGATTGTAAGAATTATAGAAGGGATTTGAATCTTTATATCGGAGAGTATGATGCAGAAATGGTAGTTAGGCATCTTATTAGGAAGAAAAAATGTTGTCCTGGTTTCACATGTGATTATGTTATTGGTGAAGATAGAAGATTGAAAGGGCTTTTCTGGGCTGATGAGCAATCAAAAACAAATTATACAGTGTTTGGTGACATATTTGGTTTTGATGCTACTTATAAATCAAACAAGTAAGTTTTTTTCATTTATTGCGTTATATATTCTATTGCGTTATATATCCTGTTCTAATTTTCTAATGCCTTTTTAATTTGTTTTTAATGCAGGTATGATTTGGTTTTTGTACCATTTACTGGTATTGATAAACATTATAGGAATGTCACATTTGGTGGTGCATTACTTGGTTCGGAGACTGCAGATTCTTATAGATGGCTTTTAAGGTGTTTTGTTAATGCTTTTGGAAGTGAGCCTAAAGTTGTTGTTACTGATCAAGATGCTGCAATGAAGAGAGCTATTAAGGATGTACTTTCAAGAAGTAGGCATAGGTTATGTATGTGGCATATATGGGAGAAATTGAAGACAAAGGTATTAACTGCGTTTTATGATATAACAAACTGCAATTTTAAATTGTTTTATTATTGCGTTTTATGTATTATACAATAAGATCCCCAAATATTTTTATCAATAGAATTACAAAACTATTGCGTCTTACCATCAATGCAATATGTTTATCATTTTCTATATATTGTTTTTAAATTATTGCGTTTTATGTTTAATAATATTATTACTTTTTTATTCAGGTTGGTCCTGTTTTGTCAGCAAACACTGATTTTAATACAAGAATGACTCATGTTGTTTGGAATGATACTATTAGTCCAGAAGATTTTGAAACTGAGTGGCATTCAATAATGTATACTTTTGGATTGGAAAATCATGAGTGGTTAAAAGATATGTACGATCTTCGATTTGACTGGATTCCTGCTTATTACCATGGAGAGGATTTGGCTGGTCTTATGCGTACTACGTCGAGATGTGAAAGCGAGAATTACTTCTTTGGTCAGATTTGCAATCCAAGATGTACACTTGTTGAATTTTTCACTCATTTTGAGACTGCAATGGATATTCAAAGGCATGAGCATAGGAGGAATGATCATGATACAAGGTATATTGAGTCTAAGCCCTGGAGTGACATTGTATTGGAGAAACAAGCATCAGAAATATATACCAAAACAATTTTTAAGGATATTCAGATTGAAATTGATGCTGCCATTACAAAGTGTATGTCAAAGTCTCTTGATATTGTGGGTGATGTTCAATATTTTGAAATAAAGGATTTCAGACAGCCATGCCCATCTTTTTTCAAGGTATTTTTTAAATTTATAGATTATTAAATATCTATTGCGTTTTATTTTTCCATCATTCATTGCGTTTTATCATTTTATGAAAATATAGTTTTATCTGTATTATATTTAATATTCATTGCGTTTTATATTTCATTTCACTAATTTTATATAGCTTTTTAATCTTATTTACAGGTGCAATACAACAAACAAGAAGATGGTTTAACTATATGTTGTTCTTGCAAACGGTTTGAACAATTTGGTATATTATGCCGGCATATATTTTACGTATTACGGTATGATGATATAACTGAGTTTCCTAGAAGATATGTTTATAGAAGATGGATGAGAGATGTGGTTTCTGTTGGATCAAATCATTCAAATATTCGGTTTGATGAAATTGGTAGGAATAGTGAAATTGATAAAGTTTATAGAGAAACCGTTGTTGCAAATGAGTATGTGGTTAATAGGTTGGTTGGTGATTTAGATGAGCTGTGTCGTTACAGGGATCATATTAAAAGTTATATTGATAAAGCGGATGAGGTTATGGTTGCTGCGCCGCCTCCTAGTCGCAAAGAAAGATTTGCTGATATTGGATGGAACATAGAAAAATCAGATTCTATTATTCGTGTCCCGATCAAAACAAGGACTAAAGGATGCGGTGTACAAAAAAGGATCAAGTCAAATCGTGAGATTGCAATTCAGAAATCATCAAAGATCCAGAAATCGTGCCGTGTATGTGGTGAAAAAGGACATAACAGTCGCACATGTAAAGATAAGGTTTCTTCTAATGCTATAGGTTCTAGCAATGCAATGTAATTATGTAACACCCTAGAATTTAAACCCTTGATTTTTAAATTAAATATATAAAAAGCACATGACTTATCATTAGCAAAATTAATAAGTATTCAAGATTCTAATCAACTAGTGACTAAGTTACATGTTTCAAAAAGTGTGTTCGTCATGTGTTTACAACCCATATTTAAAGACTACAAAAGATCTAAGACATTGCGGAAGCTTCAAAATAGAGTGTTCGGTTCTTCACTTTATCACTTGATCGCCATCCGTAAGCTACACTAATTTACCTATGATCAAAACATTAAACTTATTAGTTTTGATCGTTATTGTAAATCATAAACACAAAGATAAACATTACATCTGAAATAATAGACACGAAACAACAATTCTGGGTTTACCGTAAATTACGGTCTCACCGTAATTTACGGTGTGCCCTGAACTTTCCTGGTTACCGTAAACCAGTAGAGATGCACCGTAACAAGTCTGTCCATTACCGTAAATTACGGTAAGACCGTAATTTACGGTAAGAGCTGGAAATCTTTGTTTTTGTTTTGATGATTCATCTCATTCAACAATTCTTATAATTTGCTTTTCTATTCACTTATATCATCCCAATTCTAGTGTTTCTAATAATGTGTTAGTTATTAACTAATAACATAACACTATCTATCATATTCCGGAGTATAGATATATATATATATATATATATATATATCAAGTTTCACTTGATTAATTGACCCGTTTGGCTCGTCTACGGAAATCCCTTCCTTATGACGACTGCCAACGAACTATAACAAACTTTTGACCCATTATCTTATATTGCAACATCAACGCTTTATTCCATGGCATCCTTTATTCTAAAATTCAAGTATACATTATATAAACATTCAATCTACTAAATGTAACGGGTCAAGTTACATACCTTCAAAGTTTGCCCTTTAAACGTGGTTCGCCACTCGCTTGTCCACTCGACGCTCCTGCGTCCGCTCCTATAGAGTTCATTCATAATGCGTTTTAGAACTCTATTTAAATCATAATTCGCATAATTCACCAAAACATCATGATTATGCGTTTAAGCTCAGAATTTCAGTTTTAAGCCTTCATAGAGGCATTTCATCAAACACTTCATGTGCAGAATTTTTTTATATCTTTTGAAATCAACTTCTTAGCTTGTTAATTAGCTAACTTGGCAACAATAGAGCCATCCTATAGTGTTTTAAGCATCATATTTTCTGGAAATCACTTTCAACAATCAAAATACACTAGGATAATCATCCTAAACCCTAGTGTTCATCTTCATCTTACTAAACCCATAACCTAGCTTCCATGGATTCTTAAAATTTCCAGAATTTGGGCATGATTTCATATGTAGTTGTCTAGGTTTCACTTCTAGACACTACATCATCTCTAATCATATCAAACAACACACATGCAAATCATCTAATCTTAGATTTCCAAAATCATGAGAATTTCAAACAAGGAATTAACACGAATTTTTACATACCTTATGATCCTCTTGTGATGAGGATCGATAATCTAAACTCGGATTTCGTTTTGGATTAGAATTGCATCTTCAATTTGAGAGTTTTTGTGAGATTGAGGTTTTTGGAATGGGGGTGTCGCCCCCTGTCTCTTTTGATCGACCAACAACCCTGGTTTGGGTGTTTGGTTTATTTTTATTTTCTTAAATTTTAA
Source organism: Helianthus tuberosus (assembly GCA_030545235.1). Taxonomy (NCBI): domain Eukaryota; kingdom Viridiplantae; phylum Streptophyta; class Magnoliopsida; order Asterales; family Asteraceae; genus Helianthus; species Helianthus tuberosus. The sequence continues at coordinate 53,548,369 of CM060364.1, forward strand.
TTAAGTTTTAGAGTTAACAACTATGGTCCCTCTATTTTGTTCCACATATAGTTTGATAGCTTTTAATCACTCTAGAAGCTATCTCTAGACTAGTTAACTAACTAGGTTAAAATTCCTAGTTAGTAAACTCTCATTTATTTAGGCTTTATAAATCTGATATAATATTTTATATTTTCGGGATGTTACAAGTCCATCCCCCTTAAAGAGGGTTTCGTCCCCGAAACCAAAGTACGTACCAAATAACGTAGGGTGAAGACGTCGCATCTCCTCTTCGGACTCCCATGTAATGTCCGAACCCTTCCTATGCTCCCATTTGACTTTGACTTGTTCGATTTGTTTATTTCGTAAACGTTTGACCTTTCTGTCTAAAATTTCAACCGGTCTCACCACATAATTTAGACTATTATCCACTTCGATATCATCGTAATGAATATAGGTCGTTTCGTCAGCTAGACACTTTCTTAATTGAGATACATGAAACGTGTTATGGATTCCACTCAGCTCCTCTGGTAGTTCAAGACGATAAGCTACCTTGCCAGCTCTTCCGATAATCTTAAATGGCCCGATAAACCTTGGGCTTAACTTCCCCTTCTTTCTAAATCTTATAACACCTTTCCATGGGGACACTTTTAGCATGACCATGTCACCGACTTGAAACTCAATTGGCCTTTTCCTTTTGTCAACATACGCCTTTTGCCTGTCTTGAGCCGCTTTCAAGTGTGCCCGAACTTTATCGATCTTTTCGTTCGTGGCTCGTACTATGTCCTGGTGGGCAAGTTCACGTGGACCCACTTCACCCCAACAAACCGGGGTTCGACACTTCCTACCGTAAAGCAGTTCGTATGGTGCCATTTTAATACTAGATTGGTAACTGTTGTTATACGAAAACTCGACCAATGGTAGGTGAACATCCCAACTGCCTCCAAAGTCGATTATACATGCCCGTAGCATGTCACCCAATATTTGTATCGTTCTTTCACTTTGTCCATCCGTTTGGGGATGGTACGCAGTGCTAATGTACAACTTGGTCCCCATTTGTTCTTGGAATTCACGCCAGAATTTCGAAGTAAACCGGGTATCCCTATCGGACACGATGGACACCGGCACTCCATGACGTGCTATGATTTCATTGGTATAGACTTCTGACATCTTTTCTGACGTATAAGTCTCACGAATCGGAATGAAGTGAGCACTTTTCGTCAATCTATCCACCACCACCCATATGGCATCATAACCACGATTTGTCCTAGGCAGTTTGGTTAACAGGTCCATTGTAATATGTTCCCATTTCCAAACCGGAATTTCCAACGGTTGGAGTTTGCCATAGGGTTTCTGATGCTCCGCCTTGACTTGTAAACATGTCAAGCATTTTTCCACATACTTCGCCACATCCCTCTTCATTCCGGGCCACCAATAGTTTTGTTTCAAATCATTGTACATCTTGGTCGCACCCGGATGAATTGAATAACGGGATTTATGAGCTTCATCAAGTAGAAGCGCCTTTACTCCACAGGTATGTGGGACCCATATCCTTCCGGATCGAGTCTTTAACCCGTGATTCCCATCCGACAAGTCTTTCAACTGACCAATTATCCTTTCCTTCTTCCAATTCTCTTCTTTTACTGCTTCTATTTGTGCCTCTCGAATACGTTCAAGTATACCCGAGGTTACCACGAGTTGCATCGATCGTACTCGTATCGGAACATAATCCGCTTTTCTGCTCAGAGCGTCCGCTACCACATTTGCCTTTCCGGGGTGATAATGTATCTCACAATCATAGTCTTTCACCGTTTCCAACCACCGCCTTTGTCGCATATTTAACTCCTTCTGATCGAAGAAGTATTTCAAGCTCTTGTGGTCGGTGAATATGGTGCATTTCACTCCATACAAGTAATGCCTCCATATTTTTAATGCAAACACTACCGCTGCCAATTCGAGATCGTGCGTGGGGTATTTCTTCTCGTGCATCTTCAATTGTCTCGAGGCATAGGCTATTACCTTGCCCCGTTGCATCAACACGCAACCGAGCCCCGATAATGAAGCATCCGAATAAACCACCATGTCTTCGACTCCGTCCGGCAATGTCAGTACCGGAGCTTGAGTTAGCCTTTCTTTTAGCGTCCGAAACGCTTTTTCTTGATCGACTCCCCAAACAAACTTTGCTTTCTTTTGGGTTAGCTTTGTTAGCGACGATGCAATCTTGGAGAAATCTTGAATGAATCTCCTATAATATCCAGCAAGCCCCAAAAAGCTTCTAATTTCCGAAGGGTTCTTCGGAGTGTTCCATTTTGACACCGCCTCTATCTTTGACGGATCCACCAAAACTCCATCGGCACTTATGACATGACCGAGAAATTGTACCTCTCGTAACCAAAAGGCACATTTAGAAAATTTTGCATAAAGCTTCTCTCGTCTAAGTGTCTCTAACACTTCTTGCAAGTGGTGTGCGTGTTCAGCTTCACTTTTCGAATACACCAGGATATCATCGATAAACACGATGACCGACTTATCCAACATTGGCTTGCAAACCCGGTTCATGAGGTCTATGAATGCCGCGGGCGCATTTGTCAGCCCAAATGACATCACGAGAAATTCGTAATGTCCGTATCTTGTGCGAAAAGCCGTCTTCGGCACATCTTCTTCTTTGACCTTTAGTTGGTGATACCCCGACCTAAGGTCAATTTTTGAGAACCAACTTGCGCCTTGTAGTTGGTCGAATAAGTCGTCTATCCTCGGGAGCGGGTATCGGTTCTTTATCGTGAGTTTGTTTAACTCCCGATAATCGATACACATGCGCATACTCCCGTCCTTCTTTCTCACAAACAACACCGGTGTGCCCCAAGGAGACACACTCGGCCTTATGAATCCTTTATCAAGCAAATCTTGAATTTGGGACATCAACTCTTGTAGTTCCGACGGTGCAAGTCGGTACGGGGCTTTTGCTACAGGTTTCGCGCCCGGAATCAATTCAATCCCGAACTCTACTTCCCGTTCAGGCGGTATCCCCGGTAGATCTTCCGGAAAAACATCTTCATAATCCCGTACTATCGGTACATCTCCAATCTTCCGTGATTCTTTCTCGGTCTCATTTGCATAAATTAAGAATGCCTTGCATCCTCGCTTCATGAGCTTGTGAGCTTTCAACATCGAACATACTATGGGGTTGCCTCGTTTTTCGCCATAAATGGTGACGTGTTTTCCGCTCGGAGATGTTAGTTTTATCTCTTTGCGAAAACACACGACCTTTGCATGGTATTGAGATAGCCAATCCATTCCCACGACTACTTGAAATTCTCCCATCGACATCGGGATTAGATTTATTAAGTATTCTTCATCATCGATGCTCAGTTTACAATTTTCACATACATCACAAACAACAAAGCTTTTGTTATTACCTATCTCTACTTCTAAAGGCACAGGTAATTTTGTTAGAATAAATGAAGGATGTCTAATAAACCCATATGAAACAAAGGATTTATTCGCACCCGTATCAAATAACACGTGTGCGGGAATTGAATTTACAGCAAATATACCTGAGACCACGTCAGGTTCAATCTTCGCTTCTGCGGCAGTTAGTTGGAAAGATCTTGCCTTTGCTTTCGGGGCTTCATCTTTCGCTTCTTGCCCATCTTTCCTTCCAACCAGTTCCGGGCATTCCGACTTTTTGTGACCCGTTCGATAACAATTGTAACAAACCGTCACCTTCTCCGGGCATGACATAGCCATATGTCCCTTTTTCTTGCATATGGGACAAGGCTTATCCTTGTAACGACATTCGCCCTTATGATTCTTCCCACAAATTTTGCAACCTGATGTGCTACCTTTAGCATCTGATCTCTTTGCGGATTCATTCGTTCTTGCTTTCTTGGTAGGGCTTGGATTCACATCTAGTGCCCTTCGTTCACCCCGTTCTATACTCTTCTTCAATTCGATCTCCCTTTCCCGAGCAGCATTGACAATCTCGGTAAGGGTCTCGTACTTTGAAGGGGTTATGAACTCTCTATATTCCGCGCTTAACATGTTATGGTAATAATAGACCTTTTGCTCTTCATTCGTTATCAATTCATCACAGAACTTCATCTTGTCCATAAACATCCCCGTGATCTTGTCTATGGATTCACCTTTGTGTCTGAGTTGCATAAACTCTTCCTTGATTTTATTTACGACCGCCTTGGGACTATGGTGTTTAAGAAACGGCGTCTTAAACTCCTCCCAAGTCATGGCCTTAGCCGCTTCGCTTCCAATCTCCTTCTTTTTGTCATCCCACCAATCTTTCGCTTGACTCCTTAGTTGACCCGTACCAAAGGCTACGTAGTCTTCTTCGTCACAATGGGTTCTCTCGAATACCCCTTCGATGTCACTTAGCCATCGTTGGCACACTATCGGGTCAACCTCCCCATTGTATACTGGTGGTTTACAAGCCATGAATTCCTTGTATGAACAAGGCTTTCGTCCTCCACGCTTTTCCTTTACTACATTTGACTCGTCTTCTAGTTTCTTGATTCTATCTTCTACTATTGATAAAACCGTGTCTTGGATTTTATCAATAAAGTCCGACAAACTGTTTTCGATCGCCTTTCCAACCTCTTCGGCAATCACTTCCCTCACTTGTTCGGTGACCCTTGGCACCGCATTATCATTGCCTCCATCAGCCATCTCGATTTCTGAAATGTTTACATAAGTTGTTAAACATTCTATTTATAACACATGCTTTACTTGTTTTGATTTAATCAAGTTCGTAACTTGATTTGATAATTCTTGTTTCTATCCAATCAAGTCCATAGCTTGATTTGATTTATTCATGTTTCTATTTAATCAAGTCCGTAACTTGATTTGATAATTCGTGTTTCTATTTAATCAAGTCCGTAACTTGATTTGATAATTCTTGTTTCTATCCAATCAAGTCCATAGCTTGATTTGATTTATTCATGTTTCTATTTAATCAAGTCCGTAACTTGATTTGATAATTCGTGTTTCTATTTAATCAAGTCCGTAACTTGATTTGATAATTCTTGTTTCTATCCAATCAAGTCCATAGCTTGATTTGATTTATTCATGTTTCTATTTAATCAAGTCCGTAACTTGATTTGATAATTCATGTTTCTATTTAATCAAGTCCGTAACCTGATTTGATAATTCATGTTTCATGCATTTCTTGCTTTTTGAGTGAGCTTACACACTCTTTTCATGCATATTGTCCATTTCTCATTTTATACGTAGTACATAATTTATTAACAAAACAAGTTAATTCTTACCGGACGATCGATCAAGCTTGAACCGAACACTTATTGACAACCTGGAGCTCTGATTACCAACTTGTAACACCCTAGAATTTAAACCCTTGATTTTTAAATTAAATATATAAAAAGCACATGACTTATCATTAGCAAAATTAATAAGTATTCAAGATTCTAATCAACTAGTGACTAAGTTACATGTTTCAAAAAGTGTGTTCGTCATGTGTTTACAACCCATATTTAAAGACTACAAAAGATCTAAGACATTGCGGAAGCTTCAAAATAGAGTGTTCGGTTCTTCACTTTATCACTTGATCGCCATCCGTAAGCTACACTAATTTACCTATGATCAAAACATTAAACTTATTAGTTTTGATCGTTATTGTAAATCATAAACACAAAGATAAACATTACATCTGAAATAATAGACACGAAACAACAATTCTGGGTTTACCGTAAATTACGGTCTCACCGTAATTTACGGTGTGCCCTGAACTTTCCTGGTTACCGTAAACCAGTAGAGATGCACCGTAACAAGTCTGTCCATTACCGTAAATTACGGTAAGACCGTAATTTACGGTAAGAGCTGGAAATCTTTGTTTTTGTTTTGATGATTCATCTCATTCAACAATTCTTATAATTTGCTTTTCTATTCACTTATATCATCCCAATTCTAGTGTTTCTAATAATGTGTTAGTTATTAACTAATAACATAACACTATCTATCATATTCCGGAGTATAGATATATATATATATATATATCAAGTTTCACTTGATTAATTGACCCGTTTGGCTCGTCTACGGAAATCCCTTCCTTATGACGACTGCCAACGAACTATAACAAACTTTTGACCCATTATCTTATATTGCAACATCAACGCTTTATTCCATGGCATCCTTTATTCTAAAATTCAAGTATACATTATATAAACATTCAATCTACTAAATGTAACGGGTCAAGTTACATACCTTCAAAGTTTGCCCTTTAAACGTGGTTCGCCACTCGCTTGTCCACTCGACGCTCTTGCGTCCGCTCCTATAGAGTTCATTCATAATGCGTTTTAGAACTCTATTTAAATCATAATTCGCATAATTCACCAAAACATCATGATTATGCGTTTAAGCTCAGAATTTCAGTTTTAAGCCTTCATAGAGGCATTTCATCAAACACTTCATGTGCAGAATTTTTTTATATCTTTTGAAATCAACTTCTTAGCTTGTTAATTAGCTAACTTGGCAACAATAGAGCCATCCTATAGTGTTTTAAGCATCATATTTTCTGGAAATCACTTTCAACAATCAAAATACACTAGGATAATCATCCTAAACCCTAGTGTTCATCTTCATCTTACTAAACCCATAACCTAGCTTCCATGGATTCTTAAAATTTCCAGAATTTGGGCATGATTTCATATGTAGTTGTCTAGGTTTCACTTCTAGACACTACATCATCTCTAATCATATCAAACAACACACATGCAAATCATCTAATCTTAGATTTCCAAAATCATGAGAATTTCAAACAAGGAATTAACACGAATTTTTACATACCTTATGATCCTCTTGTGATGAGGATCGATAATCTAAACTCGGATTTCGTTTTGGATTAGAATTGCATCTTCAATTTGAGAGTTTTTGTGAGATTGAGGTTTTTGGAATGGGGGTGTCGCCCCCTGTCTCTTTTGATCGACCAACAACCCTGGTTTGGGTGTTTGGTTTATTTTTATTTTCTTAAATTTTAATTAAGTTTTAGAGTTAACAACTATGGTCCCTCTATTTTGTTCCACATATAGTTTGATAGCTTTTAATCACTCTAGAAGCTATCTCTAGACTAGTTAACTAACTAGGTTAAAATTCCTAGTTAGTAAACTCTCATTTATTTAGGCTTTATAAATCTGATATAATATTTTATATTTTCGGGATGTTACAAATTATGTATACAAATTCTGACAAAATCAGATATCAATAAGTAAAAAAAAAATTTGTCATTGCGTTTTATGATGTATATGTTTCATCTCATTTTGTTACTGAGTTTTATAATATCCTTCATAGTTATCAGTATGTTTTGGTTAATTGCGTTTTATCATACCAACAATATATTGTTATTGCGTTTTATACATAGAACAATATACTTTAAATTGTATTTTTTGATTATTGCGTTTTATTGTAACACAGATCATAGATCAAATTAAACAAGAAATGATGACAACACTAAGCTTCCATCAGGGATTTCCAAATCACTTATCAGCTTTTTTTGGAAAATTGCGTTTTATGATAACAGTTTATTGTTATTCCGTTTTATAGATAGAACAATATACTTTAATATGTATTTTTTGATTATTGCGTTTTATTGTAACACATATCAAACATAAAATTAAACAAGAAATTCAAGTGGATATAATAAACATTGCGTTATATAGATAATGATAGTTTTAAACAAAGATGATGTTTTCAAACCACAAAATTAAACAAAAATTACTAGCATGATCAGCTTCATGGATCAAAGTTTGTTTCTTCATCGGATGAAAACCCTAAGCTTCCATCAGGGATTTCCTCATCACTTTCAGATTCAACCCAAAGTTTAACCTGTGAGAGTACTGCGTTTTGAAGCTTCTCTGCAAATTTGCTAGCAGAGTTGTTGGTGATTGGTATTTCAGATAACTGCTTCAAAAAACTTAGATCCTCACTGGTAGATATGTCCTTTGGGTCATACATCTCCACATCACCATCGTCCCAAGTCACAGAAACTTTGAAAGTTTCCTCAATGAACTCCCAAGATGTAACCTGGGCATCTTCAGTTGCTGTTTGATTCGGATTACCATATCTTTTGTGTAGAATTCTGAACAGTGCGGCTGTTTGATCTGTGTAACAAGAAGGTGGTATACCTATTTCGTTCATCCTTTTCAAAACATTTTCATTGCAGTTTTGAAGAACAGAAGCAACGGAATGGTATTTTTTTTCCATCAAGGAATTGAAGAAAGAAATTGCCTCTTTTAACCCACCAAACTGATAGTTGTTGATTATCCATTTTAGGGTTTGTGTGTATTTTGGTGTATGATGAGAGCAATGTGAAAATAGTTTAGGGTTTCTGTTCTTATATAATCGACTGGTAGAGGAATTTGAATCAATTGTCTTAATAATAATATATGATTATTTTTTATTTTTTTTCTTTGAATTGATTTTTCAATCATACATACAGTATTTTATATCAGGAATCTAAAAGGCTTTTTAAGGCTTTTGGTCTAATCAATTTCTTGTCATTAAGATATCAGTTTATTTTTTTTGTTTTGTCTTTATTGTAATTATGTTTTTAATTTGTTTTTTGTGTTATAAAATTGTAAAAAAAAAATTCATTGCGTTATAAATATATTGCGTTATATGTTTGGAAATGAATAATTAGAAAAAATATTGCGTTTTATAGTACTTAGCATTTTAATACATTGTAATAATTTAAATAGACAATAGCATATATTAAAATGTTGCGTTTTATAAATTTTATATAAATTGTATAAATTTTTTTCAAAATAATGATTAAATAATTTTAAATGATACATATTGCGTTTTAAGATAACAAACAAATAAGTGGCATTTTAAAATAAAAAACATTGCGTTTTATAGTAAGTAGCATTTTTAACTCAAAGTAATTAGCAAGATAAAGAAAATAATGTTTATATAAAAACCAAGATAAATGAAAAAAACATTGCGTTTTATAATAAGTATCATTTCAAAATCAAAGTAAACCAGCAAGAGCAAGCCTGTCTTTAATCCTATCTAAACTAGTGTCATAAGATTGTTTTTTAAGTTTCGCACTGAGGTCTCGAAATTTCTTTGAGTCCTCAATAACATAATCTCTTTGTTCGTTGATTTCGTGCAATAATATCTTCGCGATGAACTTTCTTCTTAAATCTTCAAGTTGTGCGGTCTGCTTGTTGACTGGTTTTTTGTTTTTAACCTTCTTGATAATTGCAGGTTCTTCATATTCCACGTTAAACCCACAATCCCATTTTTCGACCGGTTCTCCATTATAACATTCCATATGACGCATAGTGAATATACCACAATCAATGCCATTATGTTGTGTCCTCCATTTTATCTGCATTCTAACAGGGGTTATTCCCTTTATATCATCTGCTTTTTCATGTCCAACAGATTTAAGGTAAGCTGCCAAAGCATCCCTCTACAGAAAAAAAAAAAAAAAAAACAAAACAAAAAGATTAGGTGGTTTATATTTGTGTTTTAAAAGCATAATTAAGAATACTTACTGTATTTTCAGGGACATTCCCATATTTAGCTTCATTTGTTTCTTCTTTCGCACTGTTGTCAATGATGAATATTTGTTTCTCTTCAAGATTGAAGGATATAACAAAGAAATGCTGTATATGGAGAATCGGGACAAGGATAATTTTAAAATCCTTTATGCTTTTTAGCTTTGCACCTTTAAGAATTTTTTCTATGTTCATTGTGAATGCTTTTATCATCTTTTCTTTATTTTCAGTTTCTTCCTTGTCACAATTTGGTAAAGCCTGCATAAAATTAAACAAATTAACATATTATTGCGTTTTATGAAGGTAAATAAACATAGAGCTGCGTTTTATGAAGTTAATAAAACATACAGCTGCGTTTTATAAAACTCCATTCAAACAAAGAAAGCATTGCGTTTTATTAAAGAAATAAAAATTCAATTGCGTTTTATAAAACATCATTCAATCAAACTTCAAAATACTTCATTATACGAATACAGAAAAATTGCGTTTTAAATATCATACCAGCATTCGAATAGTACAGAAAAATCTTGGAGATTTGTTGTCTTTTGATCTTCTTTTTTCTTCTTCATTCAAAATATATGACCAACAATTGATTACTTCTCCGGTGATTTCCAATCATGGCCTCATTGTTTCAGCAGCATATCTATATAGAAATGCATGTTCTTTAATTTCAAAGAGAGTATCCCTGCAAAAAAAAATAATAATAATAATTAAATTATAATATTTTGATTTTTGTTTTTTTTGTTTTAGTGTATATAAATGAATTTTTACATCATTTCTCCTTTTGCATGGAATGCATATCCCGATATGTTGTTTTCGTGTGCTGTTCTTGCTTCCTTCATTGCTACTTGTCTTAGATAGTATGGTGAACAAAATACTTCAGGTACATTTTTCTCTCGATCTGGTCGTACCATCCTTGTGATTATTTCTTTTGTTTTGCTTATATCACTTGTTGGTTGTTCTTGATGAACTGATTTTGCAGGTGTTTTATACGGATCTTCTTGTGGATGTAGGAATGATGTGTTTTGAAGTAGATCACTGATTTTCTTTTCAGTATCCTGTTCTTCAATTCTATCAAACATTGTTTGTATTCCAGTAATTTGAACATCTTGTTCGATTGTTTTATTTTCAGATTCCGCTTGAATTTCGGTTTGTGCACCGTGTCGAGTAGCATCAACTTCAACTTCATTTTCATCAACATTTGAAGACAACTGAGAAATTTTCAAATCAAAGGATGGTACCTCATCATCATGAATTTTCTTTTGATTTGATTTTTTTTCTTCTTCATCTGTCTTTTTGATAATCTCCAACATTAATGATGGAGTTTCTTCGCTAAATGATGATTGTACCATTGAAGGTTTTTCAATGTGTGTTTGCAGAACAGATGCAGGTTCATTCTCACTGATTTTTTCTGGATTGGATGATTGAACTAGAGGTGAGCTATCCTCATTGCGTTTTGTATCATCATCATTGCGTTTTACAATCAATGGTGTTGAAATGATTTGATTTTCAGTGTCTTCATTTTGGCTCAAATTTAGAAATCTTGATGGTGTTTCAATCATAGTTGAATCAATATTAACTTTCATGTGCTTTTTTGCTTGATGGTTGAATTTTTCAATCAATGACACCCATTCGTTAACTTTGTTATGAAGAGCTTCACTCGTTGGATATTCCTCCACAATCTCATCTATGCGTGATTGGATGTTTTCGAAAATATCTTCAAATCCTTTAAAATGATGATCCAAAGCAGTCACAAGATATTCTTCATGTGATTTTTTATCTTTAATGTTCTTCATATTTTCATCGCCACTTTTTGTTGAATGAATGTCAGAAAGACCTTCACTTTGATTTTGTGATGGCATGAAATTACGCAGTCGGCTTTGACTGTCTACCCACATTTTATCTTTATTTCCTATTGATGGTTTAATGAAGAATTGCCCCCATGATCCTCCACTTTCTGTATGTGTTTTCTCAGTTTCATTGGTTATAATTTGGCTGTTTTGAACATTCTCTTGATTCTCATGATCAATCCAGTCTGTTGCAGCTTTAAGTAAGGTGATTGGTTGTTCTTCAGCATCGTCTTCATGTTTTTCTTCAGATTCATCTTCAAAAATTTCTTCGTTTTCATTCTCGGATTCACTTGGATAAACATAAAATTCATCCTTTTCATCTTTCTTTTTTTGTTTTGTCTTTCTGACTTTTTTCTCTTTATCCTTTACAAGACATCTGCCCTCATTTTGCGCAGCAATTTCCAATTCATCTTCAAATTCTTGTAATGTTGTAGAATCAATTTTATCAAGTGAGAACTCTTCAGTGTTTTCAGTATCGTCAAATCCTTGTTTTTTGTATGCATATAGTATCTGTATGATTCATTGCGTTTTAGATAAATAACCAATTCATAATTTGTTGCGTTTTAAAATATAAATCATTGTAAACAAATTACAAAACTATTGTTTTGTAACTTTAAATATATTGCGTTTTACAAAAACATTGCGTCTTACACAAGCAAAGAATAGTTTTAAACAAACAAAGAATATAAATAAACAAAAATGAAAGATAATTGCGTTTTAAAATATACATTGCGTTTTATAAAGTATTGTTTTAAACAAACAAATAATATAAACAAGCAGCCTAAACAAGCATTCAGCAAATATGTAGCAATAATGAAAGATCAGATTTCATACCGCTAACAATGCAATAGGTCCATTGAAGAGCTTCTCATTTCCAGGCCATTGTCTTCTTGTACGCTTTAAAACGGTCAGCATATATTCACACCAATTAAAATCCTGGGTTTTTTTGTCACTTTTCATTGATGACAGGAATCTTTGATTAACATTACTACTCTGCATTGCCTCCGCCATGATCGTAAAAAATATAACCAAGAAATTCAGTTTGAACAATCTTCCAAGCTCATTTCTTGATTTTAAATAACTAATCAAGTTGTGCGCATACATTCTCTTCAAAATATCTTTGGTGAATTGACCGCGCCAGAATTTAATTATAAGATCAGTGTCTTTTGGTCTCAGTTTTTCCACAATCTCTGTTTTTCCATTTGGTATTTGAAATACCTTTTGGATGAATTCAGCTGTGATCTTAATCTTTTCATCTCCAATATTTATCTCATCAATTTCAGCATCAAAGTTTTTTACCAGCCAATATCCGAATTTGCGTGGAACTGAATGCAGCTTGAATTTTAGTATGCTCTCAAACCCTATTTCTCTAACAACATTCCTTTGCTCTTTTGACAAACCTTCAATATAATCTTTTAGATTATTGACTGCACATCTTATGTTAATTTTTTTTCCGTCGTAATCATAATATGGTTGTTGTTCTGGTTGTTCTTTTGTTTTATCTTTCCTCTGTGATCTCTTTGGTTTTGATTCTGCCTTTTCCTTCTTTTGATTTTTTGTCAGGTTAACTCTTGGTTGTGGATCAATAAAATCATCATCTGATACATTGAATTGTGTTAAAAACATATATTTTTTTCATGAAATATGTTAAATGCGTTTTATGTTACCTGAATTTACTTGTTGTTGTTTGGAAGTATGCAGAACAATAGCTCGACTAGATTTTTCATCCATTGAATCAGAAACTGTATCTTCTGATGATTCTATCACCACTTTCTTTCTTCGCCTTTTTTGTTTTTCCTGTTGTTGTTTTTCCTGTTGTTTTTTAACTTTAAATAGAATAATGAAACAATGTCAATTAACAAATTTATGATAAAACACATTAGCTAACACCATAAAGATAAAAAGCAGTGATTCAGAGGTTTAAGATAAAACGCAATACTTTACATCATATTATTTAACACACCAAATTAAAATTACATAATCTCATTTTGTTTTTTATGATTTATTAATGTAAAACGCATTAGTCAACAATGTCAATTAAGAAATTTATGATAAAACGCATTAGCTAACACCATAAAGATAAAAAGCAGTAATTCACAGGTTTAAGATAAAACGCAATACTTTACATCATATTATTTAACACACCAATTTAACATTACATAATTTCATTTTGTTTTTTTTATTATATAGTAATATAAAACGCAATAGTTAACAACACATGTATCTCAGCAAATTCAAAGATAAAACGCAATGTACTAAAATTCGATTACAATTATCATAATAATAATCTCATTGTTTCTGCAAATTTATTAAGGTAAAACGCATTAATTCACAATATATAAATCCCGTAAGAAGCATTAGTATCTTAGATCATAGTTTTAACATAAAACCCAATATAGTCTCTAGTAACAAAAATGTTAAGATAGGGGATGATATAACTCATTAACTATTTTTCGGAACGGATATGAAATATTAGGTCTATTGTACTTCATAAAACGTAACTTGAATTCAGTTAAAGAGCAAAAATATATAAATATACCATTGTCTGAAATATCTTTGCGTTTTCTAGTTCTTTGTTGTTTGATTGTTGATTTTCGGCTAATATTTTCTTGTTCATCAATGTTCTCTTCAGCTGTTGATGTTTTTCGCTTCTTTGATGATTTAGGGTTTTCAGAGACTAATTTGTTTTGAGTAACTCGAATGTAAACCTTCAAATTATCTCTCGACGACGCCATGAACTTCAATAGAGTATGATTTTCTCAAATTTCTGTATGTGTTTGATCGTTCAATGGAAGTGTAAAACGTAATGCACTTTTTTTCGAAGCGTTTCTGTGTATAATCAACGGCGGTTATTTTGAAATTTGACGATAATACCCCTGAAACTCCGGAGAGCGTGTTTAAATGACAGTTTTTAATTTGATTTTGATCTTGACCGTAGATTGTGCAATTGGACGGTTATGATTGCTTCCTATCCTTCCTAGCGAAATAAACTTCCTATTGTATCTCCACCCTACTTAATTAATCAATAAATAAAATAACTAGATAAACATATTAATTCACACTAATATGTTTGGAACTATTAGAATTAACTCTTCAAACATTTACTTGGTGTGATTTTTTATCAGGGGAAGTGCACATGTTTCATAGATATTTCAAAACCTATTTCCCACATCACTGCCGACATAATCGGCCACAATGAACTCACATTCGTACCTAGTAGATAAAAAGATAATTATTGATAAATACTCCCCCTGCCCTCAACCACCCATTTTTTTCATTAAAAATAAAATAAAATATTATTTTTCCGGTAAAAGCTCCGGTCTTTTCATTAAAAATAAAATAAAATATAATTTTCCCGGTAAAAGCTCCGGTCTTTAACATACATACGCCTCCTCCTCCTCCTCAATTTCACATATAAAAGGGTTGCGTCCCATAATCCCACACTCAACCTCCACATCTCTATATACACACACAATTTATCTCTATATTCCACCAATCCCCCAATAACAAACACAAAGATGACTGCTTGCATCCACAGATCATGCACACAAGTTCTTGAATTTGAATCTAACCACAACTACACCAAATTCTGCAGATCAGATTACCCTGATCAACTATCTTGCAAACCCATCTCCAACATCACAACAACACACAAACACCAACAAGATGAAGAAGAAGAAGATCTATGGCTGAAGATGAAAGATGAAGCTAAATCAGACGTTGATCAAGAACCCATCTTGTCAGCCTATTATTTCAGCTTAATCTTGTCTCATTCTTCGCTTGAAAGTGCTCTAGCTAACCATATTGCAATGAAGTTGAGTAACTCTAGTTTACCTAGTGCCACCCTATATGATCTTTTCATGGGTGTGCTCACAGAGGATCAAGAGATTGTTAAAGCTGTTAAAGATGATTTAAAAGCAGTTAAAGAAAGGGACCCAGCTTGCATAAGTTATGTCCACTGTTTCTTGAACTTTAAAGGGTTTCTTGCTTGTCAAAGTCATAGAATAGCACATAATTTATGGTTACAAGATAGAAAGATTTTGGCACTTTTGATTCAGAATAGGGTGTCTGAGGTTTTTGCATTGGATATACATCCTGGAGCAAGAATTGGTAGTGGGGTTATGCTTGATCACGCGACCGGAGTGGTGATCGGTGAGACCGCGGTGATTGGGAACAATGTGTCCATTTTGCATAATGTGACATTGGGTGGGACTGGAAAGAGTTGTGGAGATAGGCATCCTAAAATTGGTGATGGGGTTTTGATTGGGGCTGGGACTTGTGTTTTGGGGAATATTCGGATTGGTGATGGCGCGAAAATCGGGGCGGGGTCGGTGGTGTTGAAAGATGTGCCTGCTAGAACTACTGCTGTTGGAAACCCTGCAAAGTTAGTTGGAGGAAAACAGAATCCTGTTAAGCTTGATAAGATTCCTAGTTTTACTATGGATCATGTGCAACATGTGAATGGATGGTCTGATTATGTTATTTAAAAACTAGGTTGATTTATGAAAATTGTCTTTTTAAGGTTTAGTTTTACCGTAGATATGTAGAAGACCGTATGCAGGTGCACTA
The DNA here is from genome assembly GCA_030545235.1 of Helianthus tuberosus. Classification (NCBI taxonomy): domain Eukaryota; kingdom Viridiplantae; phylum Streptophyta; class Magnoliopsida; order Asterales; family Asteraceae; genus Helianthus; species Helianthus tuberosus. Next base: position 53,564,291 of record CM060364.1, read on the forward strand.
GGCACGTATCTGTGCCGATGTGTGTACGGATTTGTGTAGAAGATAGGATATGCACGTGAAGGAAAAGGGATCGAATATGTTAAAAAGAGATTATATTGTATATACGCGTGCATATTCTAAATTTCTTATCACGAAAATAATTTGAAATAATGATGTTTACTGGGGATTTCGTCCCATTGAGAGTTAGGACTCTCTTTATATGAATTACATTGGATATGACATCTTCGTTTTTTTTATTATATCTTTGTCTCACCTGTATTGTGGCATTGTATATCGGTATCGTATGATGCGTTATATAATAGTGTGTTGTACACATGTAATTCGGCTCAGCTGTAAATGGCTTCAGCTAGCTCCAGTTTTCAATTTAATCGGGTTGAAACCGAATAATTGACGCTCCTAATTGCCTGCTTAGATTTTTAACTATCTCTTAATATTAGTTTCAATAGAATTGGCTAAAGCCCAAAATTATATTATATTATACTACATATACAAAAGTAAGTTGGGGGGGGGATAGTGCCATGCAGCTCCCTGGCACTCCCCCATTGGACTAACATTTTTTTAATTTAATTTTATTTTGTTTAAAAATACGTTTTTGCCCTCAGCTCAAAATAAAGTTATAATTTTGCCCCTAGCTCAAAATTACGCTTTTGCCCTCGGTTCAAAAACTCATTTTTAATTTTGTTCTCAGTTTAAAATTACGGTTTCGCCCTTCGTTTAAAATTACGGTTTTGCCCCCAGTTCAAAATAAAATTTTGGTTTTCCCTATACCTGAAAATTACGATTCTGCCCTCAGCTCAAAATTACGTTTTCGCCTACAGTTCAAAATAAAATTATGATTCCCCCCCCCCCCCCCCCCAGCTCAAAATTATGATTTTGCTCTCAATTTAAAATTATGATTTCGTCTACAGCTCAAAATATAATTACGATTTTGCCCTCTATACAGACATACATGTTATGAGAGAGAAATATTCGATTTATTGCCTCACAACGCGGGCGGGACAAAAACTAGTTTAGAACATAAAGCTTAAAATATATAAAAATCATATATATATATATATGTAACTTGGGCTTAACGGTTTATGTTAAACGTAAAAGGGATGTAACCAATTTGAAAAATGGGTAAAAAAGTCAGAATCAAACCTCTAATTCTCTAAATGTAGAACTTGGGCTTAACGATTGGGCCAAAAGACCCAAGGCGAGTACGTCTTGGACCATATTTGGTAGTGGGATGATGGTTGATCATGCAACCCGTGTTGTGAACGGAAACAATGTCTCCATTTTGCATAATGTGACATTGGGTGGCACCGGAAAGAGTGGCGGAGACATGCAACCTAAAATTGGTGGTGTGATTTTGATTGGTGCAAAGACTTGTTTTTTGGGAAACATCGGGATCAGAGCTAAAATCGACACGGGTTCTATAGTTTAGCAACTAATGATGTTACCTATGTAGAAGATATTAAATAAGATATACACGTTCTTCACCTAAATTTATTATGCTTGAAAATCATTTGTGAGGTCGATATTTACCTCTCTTATAATAAGATGTTACAATACATGTGAGATATAAATCATATCTAGAAAGTGAAAAGGTGGTTGTATAAATATACGACTTAGTCGAATAAAAAATGTTGGTGTTGATTATTATGATGAATAGAATAATTTGGAATGTTCTTGTTGTTTTGATCTTCTCTTGGGCCTTTGAGGGACAGTCTATTGTATTGTCTTGCTGGACCATCTTTTTTACGTTTGACGTTATTAGTTTTAGTAGAATGGTCCAAGCCCAAATTTTTGAACTTATGGTTAAGATTTAAAAGATCATAACGACATAACGATAGTCCGGTAGGAACCGTAAAATGCAATGGCCCAAGCCCAAATTTTAGAACTTATCTTCTATCTTCTCACTAACTTATAATAAAAGACTCCAAATGACACATGACATTCTCTCCTTCAACCTCATAAATTTTATTTATATTTGTTCAATAAATTTCTTTTAATATTAATTTTAATTAAAAACCAATAGATATGACTTATTTTTATCCTTATCTTTATCTAAAATTAATAAATAACTTTAATTTTGCAATTTAGACCCTTTGTTTTTTTACAACACGAGATAGCCCATATATGACATATCGTATTTCTTTCTTCATTTTCAACATTCAAAACCTAATAACAGCCCTGTTGAAGCTACAGTCACTCCGGTTTATGATCACCTTACCTTCTTTTCTTCTATTTTCTTTCAAATATGACGATAATTAAAGCGTCAAAGTATCATAAACGTCATTGCTGGATATTGGTTCAGGGAAAAATTTGCTTCACCTTACCCCTAGTTTAAAAAAAACATGTCTCAGAAAACACGGGCACTGGTCGGAGATCCTCCCTACCCACCCAGGGCTGCCACTGGCCAAAGGTAGGGGTGTTCAAAATACTCGTAGTTCGCAGCTCGCTCGAAAAAAACTTGGCTCGAAATTGGCTCGGTTGTAAACGAGCTAGCTCGGTTCGTCTTGGTTTGTAAACGAGCCGAGCTCGAGCTTGATCTGGCTCGATAAGGTTTACATCTTTCATTTTTTTTTTTGTCCCACATTGCTTAGTAAACAAAATCTAAGGGAGTATCTCCCCTATAAAAGAAGACAAAGACAATGCACAAAGTGAATTAGCTATTTATACTTGCATATTTAGCCATTTGGTTAAGTTAAATTTGCAATCATGGCCCTTAGTCTATGAAGAGATTCATTTTTGTCACACCCCGATTCCCAGTAGGCCCGGATGGGTTTAGTCGTGACGGTTGGATAGCAGTTTATCACAAATTAATTAATAATAATGCAACGGAAGTATCAAGAGTAAAAGTATTCATAACATTTAAAGTGTTCGAATAATCAAAATAGAAAGATTGTTCAAGTTTAAACCCACAAGCAGGATTAAAGATAAAACAAAGCTTAGACATCATAGGCCTTAAGCTAGGAGTTGCAAATCCCAAAGCTTTTGTCATAGCCGACCCGGATTCCCAGCCTAACATTCAAGGTTTGGTACCTGTAGTTTAGTCTTTTGAAAAAAACGTCAACTTTCGCTGGTAAATACAATTAACTTACTCATTTTGAAAATAGTTTTTCAAAAATGATTTTATACATACAGAAAACCCGTAGGTAATCATTTAATATTTCTTGGGATTTTATCTTGTCACCAGATTTACATATTTGTCATACAATGGGAACCATATATCAATGCCGGTCATTTTCAGTGCTATAATGATTAAGGTACACACCAAAGTTGAATAACGTGTGTTACAGTCAGTGTGCCTACCCCGACACGTTATTCTGTATGGCCATAATAGTTCATGAGTCGGGATGCCCGAACACGGTACCAATAATCCCCAATTGTTTCAGTTATCAAATATAACGGATTAAACTGGGTTCTTACATTTATGAGCAATCATAGGTGGCTCATTTATGTAATACCCTCTCCAAGTGGCGTATTTGCCATACCCCAAGTTTTAAAAGAAAATAAGTTAAGAGTATTTAGCTTTTAGCTAGCTTCTAACTAATAACGGTTTTCAATTTAGTAAAAGCCGTAAGACAAAATATTAAACTCAAGTCCGATTATCTAGGGGGTTCTATAGTCCGGAGTGAACAAATTTAGCTATTTGTTAGAATGTATACGGGTCATAGGTTAGTTCCTTTGACACGACCAGTTACGTTAAAATAAGATTAATTCGCTAGATTAAGCGTAGATTGATTAGAATGTGGTTTATACCTATCCGAGTGTAATGACTCATTGGATAAAGGTAAGTCAAACCAACATTCTGATTTAGAAAGGTTTAAAAAGGTTTTGACCCGTTACGCCTAGTTTATGCGAACTGGGTTCGCATCACTAGTTATGCGCATAAAGACGGGTTCGGAAGGTGGGATGGGCATATGACAAGTCCAAGTAGTAAAATACATTCTTAGTTGAAGTATATATTGTTACAAAGTCAGATTATAAGTTTGATTTAGTTTAAAATCATTCAATTAGCTCATTTGACCACATAAGGGCATTGTGGTCATTTTTAATAATATATTTACGACTTGTCATTAAACCCATCAAACGGGCTGGCCATGTGGTATAACTTCAGAGAGTTATACTCAAAAATATTATGGTCCTAAAACAAGTTTAAAACAGGTCTAAACGTTGACCAAACTGGTCAAAATCAAAAGTCAAAGCAAAAGTCAAATTGCTTGACTTTTGACATAGAATAAGACCCTAAACTGAATTGAACAAGTTGAGCATGTTATAATCGGTTTATATTGGTTATAAAAATTGTATATATGATAAAACATCTGAGTTTTAAGTTATAGAAACCATTTATGCATTTTAGTCGAAAATTCAAGTTTTACGTAATATGCTCAACTTAACAATTCAACTAAATACCCATGACATTATAGCCTAGTGGCATCTTGGTGGTGGGATAAGGCTTATGACCATTTGGTCATGGGTTCGATTCCCACAAGGGGGTTTTTCCCAAATTTATTGGGTTTCCTCCTAAATTAGTGTATCGACATTATCTTCTAGTGGAGATGGATATGATCGGGTGGTTTCACTAGTGGAACGATGATACTCTAGTGTCCGTCAGTGATCCAAATTTGTCGTTCAAAAAAAATGGAACTAGCAAATGTAATAATCCGAAGGTATGATCATAGAGGGTTCATACCATCGTTATTACGAAGACGTAGGAAAGTTCGGATTGAACTTTACCTTGACCAAAATGGTCAGAAGCTAAAGTCAACTGTTTGACTTTATTTTCAAAATAACTAAATAAAATGAAGAGTTAATTGCCCGGATGGTCCCTGTGGTTTCACGTTTAGTCCCCACCTTTTGGAATAGTACGTATACTCCCTATGGTTTGTTGTTTTGTTACTCGGATAGTCTCTGACATTTACTCGGGGGACTATCCAAGTAACAAAATGACAAACCATAGGGAACATAGCTGTCATTTCCAAACTAACTGATATCTACTCATGGGACTATCCGAGTAACAAAATAACAAATCATAGGGAGCATACCTGCTATTTCAAAAGGTGGGGACTAAACGTGAAAAAACGTGAAACCACAGGGACCATCCAGGTAATTAACTCTAAAATGAAATTGAAGTAATGTAAACACTTACTTGGAAGTGTTGAGCAGAAAAATCACTATGAGAGGAGTCCTCTTGTCCAGAGGATAGCTCCAAGAAGTGTTAGAGTAGAATAAGGTGAATGAGCAAAGAAATAAGGAGGATCAAGTGGCTATTTATACTTAGAGATGATCCACAAGATCATTCCAAGTGTTAGGATTTGTTATAGGATGTCCACAAGTGTCCTTAGACGTGTAAGGAGCAGAGAAAGATGGCAAGAATATGAGAGATATGGCAGAATGACAGCTAGCCTTAGGCTGCAAGCAAAACTGCCACTGGCAGTCCCTTACGGACTGTAAGGGTTAAGAGCTTACAGTCCGTAAGGACCTTAAGCGCGCTGGATTTTCAAACAGCTTACGGACCGTAAGCAGTAAGGCTTTGCGGTCCGTATGAGACCTCCAGAATCAGAATTTTCACATTCAGTCCTTGGACTTTACATCTTTGTCCATTAGGCACTTTTAGTCCCTCTCCTTCCTCGTAGTTGGGATTAGTCGGAGATCCGGAATGCGTTTTAGTTAACACTCAATAATAATCTTTCTTTTTCCCCTTCCCAGAATCAGGATTAGTCGGAGATTCAAAACACGTTCCAGTTAACGTTCAGTGTAGGTCCTTCCACCTTCCACATAATCAGGATTAGTTGGAGAATTGGACACGTGTCGTCTCATAATTGGATGAAATTTTCGGGGTGTTACAATTTTTTAGGGCCTTTTAAGTAGTAAATTTTTTGCTTCTTTGTTAATTCGAGCTAGATCGAGCCGAGCCGAGCTAGCTCGAATTTTAATCGAGCTCGAGCCTCAAATCTCAGCTCGATTTGAAATTCGAGCTTTAGCCAAGCCAGCTTGACTCGACTCGTTTACAACCCTAGCCAAAGGACAGACGGTGCAAGAGTTTAAAACGTAAAGGATGATCCATGTCAATTAAAAGGTAAAGGACATCCACTGAAGTTTGATATAAACATAAAGAACCAAAAAAGTAATTTTTTATGTTTAATGTAAATGTTATTTTATTGAAATTATCATTAACATTAAACTTAAACAACTAAAATATAAAGTGGGACTTAAACAATTCAACACTAGTTTTGGTATGCGGATCCAGACGATCCCACTTCTTTTTAAGTTTTTTTGTCAAAAAAATGTTTAACCGTACGTTTCTTGAGACTTGGGTTTTCCATGGCTTTCAAGAACATCCCACAATACTTGCAACGAGTCATTTCGGTGTTGTCCGACATAAGACATATGTCGTAGTGGGCAGTGGCGGATGCAGGAGGTACCTGGGTTCCCAGGAACCCCCTCGGTTTGTAAAAAAAATGGAAAAATATAGTGGAAACCGTGATTTGGGAAAAAATTAGTAAGAATTAGTGAGATTCTACCAAGAGGAACCCCCTGGAAAAATTCCTGGATTCGCCACTGCTAGTTGACCAAATCTCGGGGTTTCTTTTGGTTTCGAGTACCAAAACAATTTCTTCATTGTTTGCCATCGTTAGTGATAAGAATGCATAAAGGTTTGAGCGTCTTGAGTTTTAGAGTGCGTTTGAGAGTTAGAGAAGTAGTGTAATCAAACTTAAGCATTCAACACTTATTTATACTAAAGTACGAGGGTTAAAATGATAAATAACTAGTTCCAACAGTTCAAACGACTATATTATCATTAGGAACCGGTTCCAACGTTAAAATCCATTTTTTAAACCATACCCAGTTGTACCCAATTTTTGGGTAGGAGTCGACCCAACTTGTACCGGTTCTACATGGTACCCCACTATACCTCTAGTATCTGGTTCCTACAAAGACAAGGTTCTAGTTGTACCTGATTGGGCGTTACCCAATTCCGGCCCCATACGACTATGGGGTATGGGGCTTGGGTTGGGGGAAAACGCTCAAGCCACCACCCCGGGTGGGCTTGGGTTGGGGCGTGGCCCTTGGGGCTTGGGTTTGAAGCCGGGCGTAGGGTGGGCTAGCGGTCCGATGTGGCGGCCTCCTATAGAAAATTTTAGGCTTTTTTTTAATGTTGTATGTATTTTTTTAATTTTTTGTAATTTTTTTAATAAACTGCCAAGCTACGCCCCAACCCAAGCCTCGCTATACCACACGGACACGTCACTCACCGGTGGTTGGGGGGGGGGGGGCTCCAACTTCATGTGTCAACTCATGCCCCCAACCCAACCCAAGCCCCACCATACCCCAAGGTCTACCCGGCCCGGGCATCTTTAGGCCCCACCTAACCTATTTAATATATATCTTTTTAGAAACAAAACCAACCGAAACAGCCCTGTACTTTAAAAATAGTTATTTTAAGCTCTTATATTTTTTACAAACTTTATAAATTGTCATTTTTATACCTTTAAGTTTTAACTTTTCAAGTTTACCCTCTTTCATTCTTTAGCTTAAAATGAAAAAAAAAACCATTTTCTCACGTGGTTATTTTTATGTACGTGTCGGCATTCCATGTTTTCACGTAATTTTTTTTCGGAAACGAGGTAGGTCAATTTTATAATTCGTTTTCATGCTTATTTTTATAACGTTTTCAATTGGTTTACATTTTGATGTAAATTAAAAAAAAAACAGTATTTTCTCACGTGCTTATTTTATTGTACATTTCAGTATAAATTCACGCTTCAACGTAAACAACATAAATTCACGTTTCAACTAAATTTTTTTTCAAAACGAGTTTAGTCAAATATAATACGTTTTCATGCTTATTTTTGCGTACGTTTTCGGTTGGTCTACGTTTTGACATAAACTATGTTTGGAGATGAGTCCGGTCAAATATAATACATTTTCATTCGGCGGTATACATTCGAGAAATTGTATATTTTGACGCCGCTAAGTCTAGATGCAAAGGTAAGGCGGTGTAGTGGCTAGATGGAACCCTCACTAAAAGAACCAACCCGGGTTCGATTTCGTTTCTTCATAATGCTTATATAGATCATACTAAGTTAAATCGAATACGTAGAAACACGCGTTTTCATGTGGTTAACGCGTCACATAATGTGCCGTTAGCTATAAACAATTAAGACGTCATTGCCGCAACGCGCGGGACAACAATCTAGTCTATACATAATTATTAACCTTTTTAATTTATTTTCGTTATAATAGTTATTAATCTATTTTTTTTACACAGAGTTCATAACCAATTTGTCAAGCGACTAGGTGATGCCCCGCCCATATTACGGGGGGATGGCCGAATAATTCTCAATCAACTAAAAAATCAGTACTATAGTTTTGCTAGAAAGAAAAACTAAAAAGAGTGTTAGGAAGCTCCTTAACACGATTTTAAGCTGTAGGCAAAGTCATATTTTCATTTTTACTTGAGGGAAAAATCAATTTTTTTTCCCAATGGTAAAATCTTAATTTTTAGCTAGGGGAAAACCATATTTTTATTTTACACTTGTGGGCAAAAACGTAATTTTGAATTGAGGGTGATATCCTAATTTTTACAACATAACGATTTTGCCCATGTGCAAAATTACGATTTTGCCCCTGATTCAAATTTACAGTATTGTCATCACTTTACCTTTTGGCAAATTACGATTTTACCCCAGTCAAAAAATACAATTTTGCCCTCAGTTCAAAATTACAGTATTGCCATCGTTTTAGTTTTTTTAGATATAAGTGTTTTCTTTTAATTGGTTGACTCGAATTTTTGTTTTTTGTATCAAGTAGCTGCCTAACACTCACTTATTAGTCCTAAAAATTACAGTTTTGCCCCCGAGTTAAAAATTACAGCCCTGCCATCATTTTAGTTTTTTTATTCTAGCAAAACTCTTGTAGTATTTTTTAATTGGTTGAGAATTACTTGGCCTATCGTGTAACACCCCGTGTTTTCACAAGTCAAAGTCAAAGTCAAGGTCAAAGTCAACGACCGATTTCGCGCAACTTGACTCGTAGAAACTTCTTGTTTTTAATTATATTATGTGGAGTAAGTGTTGTTAATTGCAATAATCGATGTGTGTTAATCGTTATTCAATCGATCTACGACTATGAACTATAGGAAGTAACAATGCGATAAAGTTAACTAATCAATAGTCTAGCTATGCTAACCGAATCGACATCAAATCGCAACTCGAGCTGCGTATTTGTACTTGCTATCATACGTGTGCGTGTGCCTTACGTGTTACCTGTGCATGTTTATTTATGTTGTGTTGTGTAATCAAGCGAACTCAATCGAAACTCGAATGCTATCGAACTCGAACTCGAATCACAATCGAACTATGATAGATGGTGGAAAATAGATTACGCGAGATACGAAGTAGTTGGGACTGAAAGTAATTTGATTAGGAAACCCTATCGTATCGAACCGCTCGCAATCGAAATCGAAATATCAGAAATCGTCGCGCAAAACACTCAAAAGGTGCGACTGATCGATCAGGCTTCCCAGCCGATCGAACAGCCAGCCGAACGGACTACTGTCCGAACGGACAGGCTGTCCGATCGAGCTGCCAACCGATCGGCCAGCCCTTTTTTCCTCTTTTGTCATCCTATAAATACCCCTGTCATTGTCATCCTTTTCCACTTTTGGAAACCCCTGTTCGACCAGCACGCCCAGCTCACCTTTTTCTCAGATTTCTCTCGATTCCGGTAAGTTTTCATTCTAAATCTTGTACTTTCGTGATCTATACACACTCCTACACCTTTCTATCTTTCAAATCTTAACTTTTAACCGTGAAATCATCAAGAATCAAGTGTTCTAGGATGATGTCATCATGGGTTCTTGAAGAACTTCATGTTTTGGCCTCAATCCACCAAGAATGACTTGGATCTAGCCGATTTCCACATAAACAAGCAAGGATCTTTAATAGATCTAAATATAACCACGGTGAGAGGGATTAGAAGATGGATTTTCCAACTTTCTCCCAACTCCTTCTCACTCAGTAACTTCAAACCGGTAGAAACGGAACCTGAGCCGGTTTACAAATCACTTCGGTGGTTGTACGGTTCAAGATCTGGATTCTATCCACAAGGTTAACCGACTTCGGGTTAAATGTTAAACCCCGTTCCGAACAGACCACCGACCGGATTTGGGTGATTCCTGTCCGACCCGGGAAACCAAGTAAGGACGAGGCATCTATGGTTTTACTCGCTGTCAAGATACCTCGATAAAACGACAAACGAACAGAACAACCAAGTGTTAGACGAAAGGGACTGATCAGGTCAGGATGCTGACCGATCGGACTGCTGTCCGAACGGACAGCCAGCCGATCGGATAGTCAGCCGATCGACCAGCCAGCTGATCGGCTAGCACTTGGCCCCACACAATCAATTTGTTGTGAAGAATAGTATTGAACGAACTGTTGTTCGATCGAACTACTGTCCAATCGGATTACTCTTCGGATCATGAGATACTATGCTTCAATATTTGATCATTAGATACTATGCTTCAATACTCGACCTAGTCCGGGTCGATGTCTTAGAAACCTAGACTATAGTTAGGAACCAACAGACCGATGGTGCATAACCAGAAGGGGGTTATGTACGAACTCATTTCTTGCTATACTCGCTTATTTCTCACTATCACTGCACTCGAATTTCTCGATATGAATGAGCAATAGAGTCGAGAATAGGTGTGAAAACCGCAAACTCTCGACTAAGGTTGCTTAATCAACCCGCATTTTACCTACAAATAAGGAGGATTATGCCAAATCAGGAGTGAAATCCGTATTTTGATGAATAATCTCCTCTATTTTATTAAGGCTCAGGAACATAAGTCATTAAGCTAGGGGTGAAACCCTAACCTTGACAACTCGTTCCGCACATTTTACAAAACTCCCACCAAAGTTCGACGGACTCCAACGAACTGAAGTCACAATAGGACCAACGGGATGTGTGCCAAACGGCCAAGAATCGAGGCAAGGGCATATTCCTGGAAGACAACCGTGTACAGCGGGTCCTTGCGAATAGTCGAATCGCTTTGGTTAGTCAAAGTCTACTAGCTGCAGACAATCTATCTCTCGATTTTACATGTTTCAATTCTGAACCGCAACTGCTGGCTCAGATGATTCGCTGATTTTATGTGTTTTATGTGTGTTTACCAGTTTATGTGTTTAAATTTTTGAATATTTACACGATTTCGCTTTCACTTCGATCGACACGCACGACCCGCACTGCATTCTATCACAAGACGCTGACAAATCGCCAGATTTTGGACAACCCTATGCTATACTACGCTATTCGATATACTAAGCGCGATCGCTATACTCGAACGATCGCAAGCTTTGAATAATAGGTTTCTGTTTTCTGACTGCCTCTAGTGATTAAATGCGTATGTGTTTCCTTGCTTCTTTGCTTTATGTACTTATGTGATAATATGATTATGTGCTCTACATGCTTATATGTTTATGTGACACGTGTTCTATGTAGTTATAGGTCTATGTGTTTACGTGGTACGTGTTACTGAGCTTTAGTAAGTAGTAGACGTGTGAGGTGAGATTCGAATACAATGTGATGAGTCCGTGACAATGTCTGTTGCAGATAATGTCGTCTGGATCCCGTCATGCACTTTCTCGTCAGGAAAGGAGAGACAAATGTATTGCTTCCATCATTGCTAAAAGCGTAGCAAAGGCTGTGAGTGATGTCTATGAGAATGCCAGCAAATTGTCTGAGGAGTCAAGAACCGACGCACCCAAAGCTGCCGCAAGGCCTTTCAGTTTCAAGCAATTCAAGTCTTGTGGGCCAAAAGAATTCACTGGCGAAGGAGGTCCAACTGCACTATTTCACTGGTTTGATTCCATTGAGGTCACTCTGCGACAGAGTGGTTGCCCTGATGACCTTCGAACTCTGAATGCTACCGGCGTTTTCCAGTCCCATGCTCTAGACTGGTGGACGGCCGATAGGAACAAGCAAGGGAACGATGCAGCCTACGGTCTGTCGTGGGACGAGCTCAAGGAAGTTATGCTAGAGGAATTCTGCCCTCCTCACGAACGTCAAAAGCTGGAAGATGAATTTTGGCACATACAACAGAAGGATGGTGACAATGCTGGTCTCACTGCTCGTTTCAAACAGCTCAGCATTATCTGTCCCGACCAAGTCAAGACCCCAGAGATCACCATCAAGAAGTAAACCCGGGCCCTGCCCGACTGCGTTGCTGATTTCGTGCAAGCAGCTAAGACTACGACGATCGAGGAAACTTATCCGCTGGCCGCTGAAATCAACGACAAGCGGGTTAAGGCTGGTGTATGGGATAAGACTTCGAAGCATCTACATCAAGCTACTGCTACCGCACTGACTGTTGAACCCACCTCATCAAACAACAAGAGGAAGAACAAGAGAAAGAACAGCTCCACCAACAAGAACTGTGCGATTACTGCTGCACCAATTCAAGCTGTACCTGCCCAACCGCGTCAAGTAGCGGCGCCTATGGCCAATGCACCGCCTGCAAAGCGTGCATACACTGGGCCACACCCGCTCTGCCCTACTTGCACCTACCATCACCCAAATGCAATTGCTTGCCGTTTTTGTGCTCATTGCAACGTATACGGCCATTTTACTGCCAACTGCCGTATTCGTCAAGCTCCTGCCAACCAAGCTCTACTCCCTGCCCCACAGGGTCAACAAGCTCCTCCGGCACCCGCAGTCAAAGCCAGAGCCTGCTTCGCATGTGGCGACCCAAGCCATTTCGCCAACATGTGCCCGAATAGGGCTGTGAAACAAGAGCCTCAGCAACAGCAGCCACAGCAGCAACAACAACAGCAGCAGCAACAACAAGCCGCACGCGCCAGAACTTTCAACCTCAACGTGCGTCAAGCCCAGGCCGACAACAACGTGGTCAATGGTACGTTCTTTGTGAATGGTATATATGCATCATGTTTGTTTGATACTGGAGCGGATAATTGTTTTGTGTCGTTCGAATTTGAGAAATTCCTTAGTCGTAAACATTCCCAACTCTCCTCGACATTCGATGTGGAAGTCGCTACCGGAAGAACCGTCGCTGTTAACTCTGTTATCCGTGATTGTACCCTTGAGCTCAACAATTACATCTTCCTAATTGACCTCATCCCGATGAAACTCGGAAGTTTCGACGTCATAATAGGCATGGATTTTCTACGCGAAAACCATGCTGAAGTTGTGTGCTTCGACAAGATGATTCGATTTTCACTCGCAAATGGTGACTTATTATGTGTGTTTGGTGATACTACATCAAAGAGTCTCAAACTCATGTCGTGTGTCCAAGCTAACAAGTATCTCCGTAAGGAATACAGAGCCTTCTTGGCTAACATTGTAGTAGCGGAGAAGGAAAAGAAAGAGAAGAAGGAAGTGAAAGACGTACCTGTGGTTCGAGAATTTCCTAATATTTTCCCAGAGGATCTTCCCGGACTACCTCCCAGTCATGATATCGACTTTCGTATTGACCTCATTCCTGGAGCCAATCCTATTGCCAAAGCTCCTTATCGGCTCGCGCCGTCTGAAATGCGCGAACTCTCAACTCAACTCTAGGAATTACTTGAGAAAGGCTTCATTCGCCCGAACACCTCTCCTTGGGGCGCGCCAGTCCTTTTCGTCAAAAAGAAGGACGGGTCGTTCCGGATGTGCATCGACTACCGGGAATTGAATAAGTTGACTATCAAGAACCGCTACCCCCTACCTCGCATTGACGATTTGTTTGATCAACTACAAGGCGCTACGTGTTTCTCAAAAATCGACCTGCGTTCAGGATATCATCAGCTACGTATTCAAGAGGAAGATATACCCAAGACCGCATTTCGCACTCGACACTACGAATTCGTTGTCATGCCTTTTGGTCTAACCAACGCACCAGCAGTTTTCATGGATCTGATGAATCGCGTGTGTAAACCATATCTCGACCGTTTCGTCATTGTATTCATCGACGATGTCTTGATTTATTCCAAGTCAAAAACCGAACACGCGCAACATCTACGTTTGGTTCTTGAGTTACTCCAGGGGAACCAACTCTATGCCAAGTTCTCCAAGTGCGAATTTTGGTTAGAGGAAGTCCAGTTTCTGGGTCACATTGTTAATAGTCAAGGCATCCACGTCGACCCTGCGAAGATTGAGGCTGTCAAGAGCTGGGTTACGCCTAAGAACCCGTCTAAAGTCCGCTCTTTTCTCGGACTGGCGGGCTATTATCGACGATTTATCGAAGGATTCTCGAAGATCGCTGTGCCGCTTACCTCTCTTACGCATAAGGACCAGTCTTTTGTCTGGGGAACCAAACAAGAGTCTGCCTTTCGAACCCTCAAACACATGCTTTGCAATGCTCCTGTTCTCACATTGCCCGACGGAAACAATGATTTCATTGTCTACTGTGATGCTTCCAACCTTGGTCTTGGTTGTGTTCTTATGCAACGAGACAAGGTAATAGCTTACGCATATCGTCAGCTCAAAATCCACGAGAAGAACTATACAACCCATGATCTCGAGCTAGGCGCAGTTGTTTTTGCGTTAAAGATTTGGCGACACTACCTGTATGGTACCAAGTGTACGATCTTCACCGATCATAGGAGCCTACAACATATCTTTAATCAGAAGGAACTTAACATGCGTCAACGCCGATGGGTAGAACTTCTCAACGATTACGACTGTGAGATCCGTTATCACCCAGGCAAGGCAAATGTTGTTGCCGACGCACTTAGCAGACGGAGCTATCTGCTTAGCACTCGTAATGTTCAAGCCCAACATGATCTCGAAACCCTCACCCGCGACGCGCAACATGCATGTTTCAACGAACGCACTTTGAAGAAGGAAAGAATCTACCACGATGGAGCCCAGCTTGTGAGCAAATCGAATGGGATATTTCACTTTTTAGACCGAATTTGGATTCCCAAGCGAACCAATTTGCGACAGATTCTGATGGACGAAGCCCACAAGTCCAGATATTCTATTCACCCCGGTGCTGACAAGATGTACCAGGACCTTCGTTATAAGTACTGGTGGCCGGGTATGAAAAGGGATATCGCTCTCTATGTCGGAAAATGCCTAACTTGTGCTAGGATCAAGGCCGAACACCAAAGACCCTCTGGCTTACTCGAACAACCACCAATTCCTATGTGGAAGTGGGAGAGTATAGCTATGGATTTTGTAACCAAGCTACCACACACGTCATCAGGTCACGACAGCATTTGGGTTGTTGTTGACCGTTTGACTAAATCAGCCACTTTCTGCCCATACGGGAAGACTACAAGGTAGAGCGATTAGCCCTAATCTACACCGACGAGATCATTTGTAATCATGGGATGCCTCGTGACATCATCTCTGATCGTGATGCTCGGTTTACTTCGCGACTGTGGGAAACGTTTCAAACGGCACTCGGTACAACGCTTAATCTAAGTACTGCTTTCCACCCACAAACCGACGGTCAGACTGAAAGAACGATTCGTACTCTTGAAGACATGTTCCGATCGTGTGTTTTGGACTTCGGTGGTAACTAGGATAAATACCTGCCATTGGTCGAATTCTCGTATAATAACAGCTATCATTCTAGCATCCAGATGGCACCTTTCGAGGCATTGTACGGAAGGAGATGTCGATCGCCTATTGTGTGGCACGAGATCGGTCACTCGCAACTAACCGGTCCGGAGCTACTACAAGAAACGACAGACAAAATTTTCCAAATTCGAGACAACCTAGTGAAAGCTTGAGATCGACAGAAAAGTTACGCCGATAAAAAGCGCAAGCCCCGTGAATTTGGCATTGGTGACTACGTACTCCTAAAGGTATCACCTTGGAAGGGTGTAGTCCGATTTGGCAAGAAAGGGAAACTCGCGCCTCGATATGTTGGACCTTTTAAGATTCTGGAAAGGATCGGAAAAGTCGCCTACAGACTCGAACTACCGGAGGAACTTAGTAACGTCCACCCGACTTTTCACGTGTCAAACCTCCGAAGGTGCATAGCCGACCATGACTTACATGTTTCTCTCGATGATCTGCAAGTGAACGAAACATTACACTTCGTGGAAAAGCCTGTCGAAATCATGGATCGCCAAACCAAGCAGCTCAGGAGCTCACGCATTCCTATTGTGAAGGTCCGATGGGAAGGCAAACGAGGTGCAGAGTTCACTTGGGAACTCGAAAGCGACATGAAGGCAAAGTACCCGCAGTTATTCTCAGAGAAAGTCTAGACAGAGAAAGTTCTCCACGTGAATCACGGTGGTTGTAGCAGCTTTTAGCTTAATTTTGGGACGAAATTCCCTAAACAAGGGGAGGCTGTAACACCCCGTGTTTTCACAAGTCAAAGTCAAAGTCAAGGTCAAAGTCAACGACCGATTTCGCGCAACTTGACTCGTAGAAACTTCTTGTTTTTAATTATATTATGTGGAGTAAGTGTTGTTAATTGCAATAATCGATGTGTGTTAATCGTTATTCAATCGATCTACGACTATGAACTATAGGAAGTAACAATGCGATAAAGTTAACTAATCCATAGTCAAGCTATGCTAACCGAATCGACATCAAATCGCAACTCGAGCTGCGTATTTGTACCTGCTATCATACGTGTGCTTGTGCCTTACGTGTTACCTGTGCATGTTTATTTATGTTGTGTTGTGTAATCAAGCGAACTCAATCGAAACTCGAATGCTATCGAACTCGAACTCGAATCACAATCGAACTATGATAGATGGTGGAAAATAGATTACGCGAGATACGAAGTAGTTGGGGCTGAAAGTAATTTGATTAGGAAACCCTATCGTATCGAACCGCTCACAATCG
The DNA here is from genome assembly GCA_030545235.1 of Helianthus tuberosus. Classification (NCBI taxonomy): domain Eukaryota; kingdom Viridiplantae; phylum Streptophyta; class Magnoliopsida; order Asterales; family Asteraceae; genus Helianthus; species Helianthus tuberosus. Next base: position 53,581,091 of record CM060364.1, read on the forward strand.
AAATCGAAATATCAGAAATCGTCGCGCAAAACACTCAAAAGGTGCGACTGATCGATCAGGCTTCCCAGCCGATCGAACAGCCAGCCGAACGGACAGGCTATCCGATCGAGCTGCCAACCGATCGGCCAGCCCTTTTCCTCTTTTGTCATCCTATAAATACCCATGTCATTGTCATCCTTTTCCACTTTTGGAAACCCCTGTTCGACCAGCACGCCCAGCTCACCTTTTTCTCAGATTTCTCTCGATTCCGGTAAGTTTTCATTCTAAATCTTGTACTTTCGTGATCTATACACACTCCTACACCTTTCTATCTTTCAAATCTTAACTTTTAACCGTGAAATCATCAAGAATCAAGTGTTCTAGGATGATGTCATCATGGGTTCTTGAAGAACTTCATGTTTTGGCCTCAATCCACCAAGAATGACTTGGATCTAGCCGATTTCCACATAAACAAGCAAGGATCTTTAATAGATCTAAATATAACCACGGTGAGAGGGATTGGAAGATGGATTTTCCAACTTTCTCCTAACTCCTTCTCACTCAGTAACTTCAAACCGGTAGAAACGGAACCTGAGCCGGTTTACAAATCACTTCGGTGGTTGTACGGTTCAAGATCTGGATTCTATCCACAAGGTTAACCGACTTCGGGTTAAATGTTAAACCCCGTTCCGAACAGACCACCGACCGGATTTGGGTGATTCCTGTCCGACCCGGGAAACCAAGTAAGGACGAGGCATCTATGGTTTTACTCGCTGTCAAGATACCTCGATAAAACGACAAACGAACAGAACAACCAAGTGTTAGACGAAAGGGACTGATCAGGTCAGGATGCTGACCGATCGGACTGCTGTCCGAACGGACAGCCAGCCGATCGACCAGCCAGCTAATCGGCTAGCACTTGGCCCCACACAATCAATTTGTTGTGAAGAATAGTATTGAACGAACTGTTGTTCGATCGAACTACTGTCCAATCGGATTACTCTTCGGATCATGAGATACTATGCTTCAATACTTGATCAATTTTCAACATGTTCAATGCACTAGAAGTGCCACCCGATCGAACAGTCGTCCGATCAGGTGACACCCTGTTGTCCGATCGAACAGCAATTGTGCTATTCGATCGACCAACTGTCCGATCCACTTCACCACACTTTACATTTCATTTAAGTCTTTGACTTGTTGTCCTGTTGCCCGATCGAACACCTGTCCGATCGAACGCCTGTCCGATCCAAATACTAAACATTTGCAAATCATATGAAGGCCTAACCGATCGGGCTGCCGGCCGATCGAACCGCCGTCCGATCGACCGACCTGAAAGGCAAAGGTACTTCAATGTCTTCAAATGTTACAACGAAAACTTCAAAATTCAAGCCATCATACACAAACACATCCTTCTCAAAGGAGGAAACAATCCACTCGAACAGCCATCCGATCGGCCCACCAACCGACCGGACAGCCGTCCGAGCAGACTGTCAACCGAACGGTCAGCCGTCCGATCGAACTACCGTCCGATCGACCAGCTGTCCGACCCTCCCACACTTGTTTCCTGTTTTGCGTTTCACTTATCGTTATGCTACCGAATCTATTCAGGCTAACCGTACTCGCTAAGCGCTCCCTTCAATCCATAATCGCTGTGAGTATACTCGATCCCTTTTTGCTTTAAGCATTTTTGGGTGTTACATACGTTACGAATATTCAAACTACAACTATCACACTACTCAAACTATTTGAACGCTAACCGTTAATGCATGTTATACGTGGCTTATGAATGCTTGTTTGTTATGTTTACACATGGAATGCTGTCTACCTGCCTTAGCAACGATAGTACTATAGTTTGGACTCAGCACCCGTTCACACGGGGGTTGTTAAGGATCTCTTACTTGCATGGGTTATGGTGGTAATCATGTATTGTGAACTGCCTCGGGCAGTCAACCCGCAGTCATTGGTATCGATGGATCTATGTCGATAACTAACGTGCTTCATTTCACTATGTGTACGTGCTGGTTATGCGTAAACGAATTCAAACTCTATATGCTATTATCAAACTTGTATGCTCACCTTTACATTTTATGTATTGACTTTATTTTAACGTATGTGATAGGTGTTTAGGTTGCTTGTATGCCTAGCTCGTTGTGAAATCGAGGCTAGGAAAGGTCTAGGATGCTCTCTGTGCTGTGATGAAATCGAAGCTAGGAAAAGAGGTCCTAGAAACCAACAAATAAATTCTCTATGTTTAAATCTGAGTTGTCGGAACAGGATATTTGCCTAGATTTTATCTGTAATAATTTGATTACTGTTTGAGACATGGTATGGGACATGTTAATTTAAATTGAATGGTAATGATAGTTGTTATGGAAACTTCTGGACAATCTGTTTCGCTCAGTGCCATGCCCCGATGATTCCGCCATCGGTTGGGGTGTGACATATCGCCCGGCCAATATTGTAGCCAACTCCTAGCCTAAAGGTATAAACATACACCTATTTTCCCCCGATTTCTTCTCGTTGAAATAATTCTTTTTGTGTCACATAGTTAAATTTTTTGGCGTTATGGCGTTTTCGAGGTCATTTTTTTGGCGTTCTGGGTCTTTTGTTAATAATTGATTACCATAGATTAATATTTTATAAGATTACAATAATACGAAATCAAAATAAACTAATAGTCTTCTATGGATGGGAATACATCAGAGATGTACCAATCGCTTTGTTCATCACTTTCTTCAGGTTCATCATCATCAAATTTTAAATTGGCGTATAACGCCATTAGCTCATCTCTTCTTTGCTGCAACCTATTCTTGAATATCATTGCAACCCTGGATTTTGCATCGTTCAAAGGTGGTAAATCACAGAGTTGTTCAATGAGAGATAGCCTCCCTGTCTTCAACATTTCCTCCATTGGCAATGAATATTGCACCCCGTGTTGATAAGTCACTTCAACCGGAAGTGTAAAATCATCAACATCTTCATCATCTTCTGCCGGAAGTGTAAAATCGCACTCATGCCGACAGCTTCCTGGCACTCCCCCATTGGTCCATTTAATTTACGATTTTATCTCTGAATTAAAATTATGATTTCGCCCTCAGTTAAAAGTTACGTTTTTCCCATCGTCAAGGTTTTTTGTTTTAATTTGTTTATTCGATTTAATTTTTTTCATGTCAATGAGCTGTCTAACACTGGCTCATTAGTCCTGAAAAATTACAGTTTTGCCCTGAGCCCCAAATTACAGTCTTATTATCGTTTTAGTTTTTTCCAAGCAAAATTATAGTAGTGTTTTTTTAATTGATTGAGAATTATTCGGCCATCGCCCCGCAACGCGGGCGGGGCATCAACTAGTTTATAGACAAACTTTAGTGTATTCTACACTCTTCACTCACTTCCAATCTCATTGCTGAAAATAAATTGTGTGTAAAATGTTTGGATAATCAATTAGATATTTCAGGTAAGGCTTTTTTTTAAGAGTAAACTGTCGAAATGGTTCCTAAGGTTTGGTTACTTTTGTCACTTTAATCCAAAACTCAAACATTTTGAATCTGGGTCCCTGTGGTTTCAATTTTATTGTCATTTTCATCCAAAATCAAAAATTGGTCAGATTTTTCAGTTAATATCCAGTTTTTTTTTTTTTTTTGGTCTTTTTCCTCTCTTTTAATGAAGGGCCAAATGGTCTTTCAACGTTTTAGATCCTAGAAGCAATTTATGATCTAAATCTTCAGTGTCATCAGTCTCTTTCTTCTTTTTAAACTACAAGAACTGTCACAAATAAAAGGCGTTTTGGGTTTGGCGTGGTTTATTTTCTTTGTTCATGTGTTGACGTGTCTTTGTGGATGTTGGAGACATAGATCGACTCCGTGTGGGTGGATGCTATCTGCCCGTCATCTTCATTATAATCATCGAGGCCAAAGTAGCATTTACACTGGGATAGGTCTCTTCTAGTCATCTAAACCTTCTTCAAAAACAAAGAAGACAAAATGACATATGGGTGTCATCAGTCCCTCTTTCTAGAATTTTGTCCATCTCATGCAACAAAATCTTACTCCCCTCACCTAACAAATCATTCAGCGAAACTTCATGCATAACATTACTGAGTATCAAAGAAAAGATGTTTGCCATCGTTGTATTTTTTGGCGTTTTACATTGAGTTGTATTTTTTTAGGAACCACTGTGTTTTTTGTGTGTTTTTTTGGTGTGATAAACGGAAGGTGGTGCCAGATTACGATTTTGCCCCAATGTAAAATTACAGCAATGCCATCGTTTTAGTTTTTTTTTGACAAAACTATAGAAGTGCTTTGTTTTAATTGTTTGACTAAGTGTAATTTTTATTCGTGCCAAGGGGCTGCCTGGAACACGCTCATTTATCCTGAAAAATTACAATTTTGCCCCCTGTTTAAAATTATTGTTTTTCTATCGTTTTTGTTTTTCTTAAGCAAAAGTATGATAGTGTTTTAGTTTAATTGGTTGACTCAATGTAATTTTTTTGAGATCGTGTTATGAGTAGTATATACAAGTAACCGAAACACAGACGTATATGTTATGAGAGAGGAATATTCGGCGATTAGTCGCTTGTCGGCCAGTAACTGAGTAATTTTTCGTTAATCAATCCATTAATCGCTAGTCGGACCTAGTCGGCCAGCCAAAAATCGGCGATTCCGGCAAAAAACGTGTATATTCCGGCGAAAACCTCTAAATTCCGGCCAGTTTCCAACCAAACCATGTGAATTCTAACAATTAATCTTGTATACTTAAAAAATGAGTTGAGTAAGAGTTAAAACATATCTATTTAAAATATTTACCTATAAAAATGTGTATATGTATACATAAAACTGAAATTACATATAAAAAACTCGATCCGATTAATCACGAGTAGTCGCTAGTCCCCACCTCACCAGCCGACTAGCGACTAGCGAGTCCAACGTTGCGTTAAAGCAATGATAGATCTACGTGTTAAATTGAAATTTACATATAATTTCTTTTTATGTTTAGATCAATGATAATATTTTCAGGATAAATTAAAATATCTGTTAACATGACAAAGTTGAAGAATATTACACATGAAACATGCATTTTCAGTCGTATTTACAATAGTTTGTAAGTCAAGAAAAATAATTAGTTTGAACTTTGAATATACCTCCTCCCAGCCAAGCTGGGTAATCCCTTGGGGTTTGGTTGGGCCGGTCTCCGGTTCGATCCCCGGTTGTGGCATTATGGGGGGGGGGGGGGGGTGGTCCCAATGATAGATCGTATCCTACCGAGGCATGGTGCGGTCTTGAGGGCAACCCGGTTTTACCCAGCTGTTACCCCAGCGAGTCTCTCGTGTGGGGGCAGTATGGTTTCCGGGCAGAAGTCAGCTTGCGCGGCGGCCGGGGCCCGATCGAACATCGCGTCCGAGAGTGCGGGGCTGACGGGGGAATGTTTTTGACATGAACCCAGTGACCAATAGGTCCAGTACATAGAAAGTCACCTTCTAAAAAAAAAGTTTGAACTTTGAATCAGATCTACGATAATAGAACATGAGCGTTTACTTGTTAATATAGTAGTTGAAGACTTTTTACTTTTGGAGTTATTGACTTTTATTAGTACTCCATATAATAATTCCAAATTCCAAGTCATGCACGACTTATTAGGGATGAGCTCGGTATCGGTCCGGTACCGAACCGGTACCGGTACCGAAAGTACCGGTACCGAAAAACGTTGAAAAGTGGTACCGGTACCGAATATACCGGTACCGGTACTTTCGGTACTTTACTAGTGTTTTACCCAAAAATACCGGTACCGGTAACGAAAAACGAGTAAAATAGGAACCGATACCGGTACCGAATATACTCGGTACCGGTTCAGTACGGTACCGGTTTGGTACCGGTACCAGGTACTTAATGCTCATCCCTACGACTTATCTTATTCAACTCAAAAATCTTAATTCCTATTTTCCTTTGACCGTTTCATTTAACAAACTTTTTATTATTATTATTATTATTATTATTATTATTATTATTATTATTATTATTATTATTATTATTATTATAAGAGTTAATTTTCGTTTTGCTTCATGTGGTTTGGTCATTTTAATGGTTTTGCTCCAATAGTTTAAAAATAGCCATTTTTTCTCCTTGATCTTTCGAGTTTGTCGTCAGTTTGCTCTCTGGCTCTAACTCAGTTAAAATGTTCAATTAAAAGTAGGGGTATTTCGGTAGTTTACTCTCTGTCTCTAACTCAATTAAAACGTTTATTTAAAAGTCGCGTTAGTCGTGGTCGGCAGGTGGTTGTTACAGGTGGTGGTGGATGGTTGTAGATGATGGTGGCCGGTAGAAAGAGTGGTTGGAAAAATGGGGGATCAGAAAAGAATTACTTATATCCATGTAAATAAACAAGTTATATGTTTATTAGGTGAAAAGACTTGCATGCCCTTGTTTTTATCTATAAAATTACCAAAATACCCTTCTAGTTAATGGACTTTTTGGATGGAGTTAGAGGCGAGGTGCAAAATGACGATAAGTTAGAAAAATTATGGAGGAAAATGGCTATTTTTAAACTATTGGGGCAAATCTAAGTTGATGCCCCGCCCGCGTTGCGGGTCGATGTCCGAATAATTCTCAATCAACTAAAAAAACACTACTATAATTTTGATAGGAAAAAACTATAACGATGATGAGACCGTAATTTTTGGCTTAGTGAAAAACTGTAATTTTTCAGGACTACTGAGCGAGTGTTAGACAGCTCATTAACACACACACAAAAAAAAAATTTAAATCGAGTCAACCAATTAAAACACAAAAACTTTTATAGTTTTTCTAAAAAAACAAAGACGATGGAAAAACGTAATTTTTAACTAAGGGCGAAATCATAATTTTAATTCAGGGAAAAAATCGTAAATTAAATGAACCAATAGGAGAGTGTCAGGCAGCTGCAGACATGATTGTAATTTTACACTGTGGTCAAAATTGTAATTTAACCAGGAAAACAAACAAAAACGATGGAGAAAATGTAATTTTAAGTTGAGGGCAAAATAGTAACCTGGCTGTGAGAAAAAAAAACTAATGGCAAAATTGTAAATTTAAACTGGACAAAATCGTAATTTTGAACCGAGGGCAAAATTGAAATTTTTAGGTGGGAGCAAAAGCGTAAATTTATTTTTAAGTGGGGTTAAAAACATATTTTTAAACTGACGGCAAAATCATAATTTTAAAGCGGGATAAAATCGTAAATTTATTGGGCCAATATGGGAGTGACAGACAACTGCCTGACACTATTCCCTCAAAAGCCTATTTCAGCCAATTGATGAAAAACACTATTACCCTCCATATGCTTTGTAGATATTGAATGAATGAATATGAATCTTTCATATGATGCTAGTCAGTAGTAGACTGTACAGTCTTCTTGTAAATTTTTTTTTTTTTTGAAAATTAAACTTCATTAAAACAACCTTCGATCCAAACGGGCAAAAGGCCAAACAGACAACACCCCCGACCCAAACGGGCAAAGGGCAAAACAAACTACAACATATACAAAGGGTATTTACACCAATCCGACCATCTAATAGATTTACATGAGGATCTATTTCTAACCAACGCAAAACTTCTTGCTTTTAACTCCCATATGATATCTTTCGGGTTACATCTTTTCTGATTGAAAATCACTTCATTTCTCTCTTTCCATATGCACCAGGACGTTATTAAAGCCAACCCATAGACGATTTTCTCCTCATTCTTACTACACTTAATGAATTTATGGATCTCTAAAATGTCTTTAAATTCAAAAAGGTATAGAGGCGGTATTTTGCACCATTGACTGAAAGCCGACCACACCCTTAAAGCTACCGAGCACGCGGTGGACAAATGCTCAACCGATTCCTCGGAATCATCGCATAAGGGAACATAGTAGAAGATAAAACCACATTCCTTCTTCTTAAATTAACTCTAGAAGGAAGTCTATCCAAATTGCCTCTCCAGTTCATAATATTGCATTTAATAGGAACCCATTTACACCAAGAGAAATCTGGAGGGTGACAGCTACCTCTATCCTTTAACAACTCTGATTTGACAGCCTTCGCCGAGAAACCCTTCTGACTATCCCCACTCCAAATCCAGGCATCCTTGCCAACAGAAAGCCTCACCGTACTAAGCACCTCGCAACATTCCTTCCATTCCTTACGCTCCTGTTCCGAATCAGGCTGTCTAGACCACTGCCAATTGAACTCTCCATTTCCTCTAGCAATATCCAGTCTCTCTTCCACCCTGCACAATTTAAGCCTTTCCAAACCAAATAAATTGGGCCACCTTTCCCAAAAGGAAAGATCACCCACCCAAGTATCTATCCAAAACCGGATATCAGCCGTTCAGCCCCATTCCCCACTTTACCTTTTATTATATGATTTCAACCTCTCCCATTAATTTTCACTTTGGAAACCAGATTCACAATAGTCTTCTTGTAAATAATAAAGTAATATAAAGAGGACAAATATGCGTAAGTAGCAAGAAATTATAGAAAAAAGAGCCTTCCCAAATCGACAAATTTATATCTTATCCTCTTACCTTTCCCGGAAAAGAAGTCCACTACCTCCGGCATTTATTTATTTATTTCCACACGTAAGAAAAGTAGGAAACAGTGGACTAAATTCAGGGAAAAATATAAAAGAATTTAAATTGAGTTATTATTGCTACTTAGTTCTCTTCAAAAAGCTCGTTTGAAGCTCATTCGGATTTAGTTTGAAAAAAGCTTGTTTGATATGGCTTGATTTAAAAGTGAGCCGAGCCAGCTCGGCTCGGTTAGAAAGTGAACTTAGCTCGGCTCGGCTCGTAACAAACGAGCCGGATTGACTCGGTTTGACTCGCTTTGTAGCTCGGCCCGGCTTAGCTCGGATTATTTTACTTATAATATATTTTATTTTTATATACATTACAAATACCTATTATCTAATTAAGAATTGTTTTATAAATGAGCCTATTAACAACTTGGTGATTTATATGGGTATACTATTTCAATTGTGAGGTCACTATATCACTATAACCCCCACCCGGCCACATCCTATATTTTTAAATAAAAGTTATTAACATGTTAACATGTCTTTAACTTGTTTAGACACGAAAATTAACAAGTTTTATCGTGTCAACTTGTTTAAGACACGAAACCTGTTAAGGTCGTGTCGATTCATATCATGTTATCTTGTTCGTGTCTGAAATTGTCAATCCTATAGAGCAATGCGGATTTTGTTTTTGATTTATCTTACCAGCTTTGATTTAGTAAACGCTACAAATCTATTTTGCTAAACTGAATGTGGAAATATTATGATAGTAAATAAAAAAACCGTCGTTTTCCTGAATCGTTTTTCCAAAAATTAAAGCAAATGATTTTTGGAAGCAAACTTTTCTTCTTTCGTTTCCTTTCTTGTGAGTGTGTTGCTTTTACCACATCGGGATTACTTTGTAGCCTCTATTCACGTTGAATTAAAGCACGCCTCAACTACATGTGATTCGTATTCTTTGATATAAAGTTTCATTTTTTCCTGCTTTTTATCTTTCTATTATCCGAATTATTAATATTAGTTATGATGTATAATATAACATTAGACGTTTAAGATTAAATATTTATTTATATGTATTTAATCTAGTAGCCATCATTATCATTTATATAATATGGATCAAAATATATTAAAACCTATAATAAATTAGTTGGTAATTGTTGATGGGCCAAATTACCCTAATTAACTAATTGGGTTTCCCCTTGGGTGTATATAAGGAGATTACTAGAGAGGGATTAGGGTTAGACATTCATAACATCAATACTAAAATCGCCCCTCCTCTCTCTCCATTACTACGAGTTCTTCAACCCTAAAGAACTCGGTACTACCATCAAGAAGATACATCCTAAAGGGGAACCAGACCAATCTGACGAACATGACGTCTATTTCCCTCTCTCGTGTGGTGACTGGCTAATCAGGTACACACCTCTTATTTTATTGTTCATGATTGAATTTACATCATTAGGGTTTATGTTTTACCCATGTTTTTATGATATAATCAACATGTGGTATCAGAGCTATGTTGGTTATATCAATTCAATCTTGAAACCTAATTTATGATTTTAGAAATTTAAAAGAATCGATTAGTATTATTGATATTAACGTAATTCGCAAACCTCAAAGTTGTCAGAATTGGGAGATTCCATAAACTTTTAGGAACTTTAATTGAATCATTGGCTTTTACTTGGTTTTTTGAGATGGTACGCAACAAATAGTTTTAATTTTCTATTAGTTTAAGATCTTTAACCATTTAAATTGCAACACCATGGATTTATCCAATATAATCATGTTTATCTTCTCTACTTTTGAATAGAGAGAATATTAATTATTCAACGAAGCATATGATTTAACTATAAATTGAAATATTGCATGTTGATCTGAATTAGTTATAATATTAATTTTGAATTGATTTTATTAATTCAATGATAATTTCATGACCATAAATTGGTTAATTACCTTCTTTAGGGATAAGTTAGATTTTGATTATATTTCCTAAAATTGTGTAACTTTATCTCCAAGTTTCGAATAATATATTATTTTTAATTTATAATCGAATAATTAACTTGGATAGATACACATGAGATATTTTGAAATTATAATCAAAATCCCTTAAAATTAGCTGATTCAAACTTATCACAATAACAGCTGTTAACAGTGGACTCGAGACCATCAGATCTCGACTCGAGACCACAAGGTCTTGACTCGAAATCATAAGGGTTCTCAAAACTTTACGACTCGAGACAACAGTCTCGACTCGAGACCACTGAGGTTTCGACTAAGGGTCTTAAATCTTCACAACTCGAGACCATAAGGTTATAACTCGAGACCATAAGGTTGCGACTCGAGACCATAAGGCTACAACTCGAGACCAAGGTTGCGACTCGAGACCTCATAACTGACTCGAGATCTCATAACTCAGTCGAGACCTGACTCGAGACTTGACTCGAGACCTCACTCGAGATCTCATAACTGAGTCGAGATCTCACTCGAAACCTCATTATTTTAGGCTGTTTAATGTGAACTAAAATTTAGCTATTAAATAATTGGTTTTGTAATTATATAATTAATCAGAATAAAATAATGTTTTACAAAACCAAAATGGCTTAACTTGGGTGAGCTTCTGATGTATCACTTCTGGCCAAAGCTGATTTGATACATCTATTTATTGCTCAAGTATAATAAAAGCCATGTTGAGTATGCATTACAAACGTGAATGTCTTAATTTCTGGCCAAAGCTGATTTAATTCATTCATGTATAGCATTCTTAACAAGTGCATAACTAAAGTGATTGTCACATCTCTGGCCAAAGCTGATTTGTCACAATTACTTTGCACACATGCTTAAATGATTACACTTCTGGCCAAAGCTGATTTGTCTTCGCTTAAGTAGAATTTTAACAAAGTCTATTATTTTGATGTTAGTAATAGACATATCACAACCTCTTCACATAATGATCCTCATATTAATGATCCTTCATTAATCTTATGATCATTTCGTCTGCCTTATTTTTAAGTACCCATAACTTTACTCACTATAATTTTCTTCTATAAATCTATATCTCATCCACTCTAATTCCTAAACCTAAAGTTTTTGCTTTATTTAAAGTTTCTATAAGATTAGCTCTTAAAATTAAATCCTTGATTATCTCTTAAGACACGATAATCCTACTGCTCTCTTCTGATAAAGGTACTACAGAAGAAAAGTAGAGCATGATGAATAGGACAAATCGAACATGATGTCTCTTATGATAATCAAGATCTCTTTAAACATAAATGCTATTACTAAAGTTATTCCAGATTAAGTCTTTCCTAAGACTAATCTATTATTGTGGAATAATCACAAAAACTCCTAAGATGCATGCCTTCATTTAAAATTCTAAGCTATAAGGGTAAGTGGCATTCCTGAATACATCATAATGTACAGTACCATGACCCATAAAATTAAGGGCTTACGCATGAAAATAAGTACATTTTTCCAGTACATTACATACTAAGATTTTCACTTGTACAATTTGATGCCTTATAAATCAACTATAACACTCAAAAGTACCAAAGTATAATGAGTGTGTTGATAAGCAACATATGTACAAAGAAATAAATATTTTGAAGCTGGAAAATAAGTTGTTATTCACCTTACAACCACTAAAACCTTAAAAGAGGATTGTTCTAAGGTCCATAGTCAAAATACGAGTACACAATTCCAACTCTAAGGTTCTTCAAGGGAGAATCTCACAGCATAATTATGCCATTAGACTAGGCATAAGCAACGAGACTATCCATTATTCTAAAGAACAGTTGGATAAATTAATTAGATAGTCACTTACTAATGATATTTAAGTCTGGCAATTTTAATATTCCAATTAACACATGATTAGTTTACTCTAGTTCCATACGTTTCCTTACCAGAACTCGACAAATAACTAACATGAGAGTTAGTGACAAAATTAATTGTTAAGGATATAAGAACCATAATAAGCAGTCTTCTAACAAAGCTTTTCGATACCTTACATATTCTGAAGATTAATCAGAATACAGTATCATTACTTAGGCTATGTCATGAAGGTTGTGAGGTTTGCATAACCAACATAAAGTCACACTTATCTTAAACTCTCATCTTATTCGTTCTAAATATCTGGATTGAAACATTACTAAGATAAAACTAGATGATACCTTACACGTTCACAACTTTTGTTATCATGCAAATGAGAATTTGACAAAAGGAAAATGACACTTATAAATTTCATCCATTATAACCGAAATTCATGAGAAATCATGACATGGTTAATGAGGAAGATTTTCCTTCATCTAATATCATTTTAAGTGATTTTAAATCATGACGTTAAAGCCCTAAAATATGACTTGGCTTAAGGAATAAGTATGGGTCCATCACAAGTCATTCATTGACATTCATGGAACTTAGAATATTCAGACATAATTCATTTATCATTTAAAGACTATCTACTTGTATCTAAATTTTGTCGCATATGGCCCACGGTCTTAGAAGAAATCTATTCATATATATATATATATATATATATATATATATATATATATACTTAACATGATTTCTATTAAATATGTCCCTAAGTTTCTTATGACATCTGGACATTAAGGAAATCAAGTAAAGTCTAACATATATATGATAGGTTCCCATGTCACATACCTAATTGAAACTTATCTTGTAGCATTTATAGAGATATCATAGATCAGTGGGAGCATTAAGTGTGTTAATTATAACTTGTAAAAAGTTGCAAGAGGTGGGGGAGTGAAAACTTTATATTACTTCAATTTACACCTCTTGTACAAGACACCGCTCCATCACGACACTGTTCCAAATCTAATGCTACTCTTACAAAAGTTCCATTGTTGCTTAATTGTGGGTACACTTAGATTTCCTACCTAAACTAACATAATCCTCAAACAAGAGAAATCACAACGACTAACGTCATTAACTTGTTTCTCTATTAGAATTTGTTGGTCGTTAAAATATTGACCCTAAGCATGCTGAGTTCCTAAAGATTTCTAAGGTCAGTTGGAGCAATCAAAGTCCTTATCATGACTTGCAAGGAATACAAGAGGCGGGGGGAATAGTGTCATTAAAATTAACTCCGATTACACCTCTTGTACACCATACTGCACCAACTCTTATAAACCTAGAATCCTGAAAATGATAGCAACCTCACCAAGAGCTAATCCATAAAACTGAAACTTTTAAAACCCAATAATCAACTCAGGAGGTCATCTAGGTTTAAAAGCCTACTAACTTTGATGATTACATAACCTCCCTAACTGAAGTTGAAATGGATTTTGGAAAAGTTTACTGATCCTATCTCTTCTAATTAAACCATTAGCGTCAATCAATCTTCTAAATGGAATAAAATTGTTTTCTAGTAAAACTGATTTTATGTGTTCGTATAACGTTTGGGATTTGATTGAATTACCTAAGAGTGTTCATAACTAAACCAAATCCTAATATATAAACGTTAAGACACTAAGAAGCATGATTGATTGTTAAATGTTATACTTAGGAAGAGATAAATTATCAAAGATTTCTTTGAGGATCATCACTGTTCTAGTAGCTTATAATAGTTTAAAGCTACATTAGATGAACATTAAAAGAATTTTTCCCTAACAAACTCGTTGACACATTTACATGTTCATAAAACAACCTGAAAGTTCTAAACTGAAGGTTAAAGAACACTTTATTTGTAAGCCAATAAAATCCATGTATGGGTTAATGCAAACATCATAATGTGATGAAATCTTAACGTAATTATTTTCATCAACAACCAAGTGGATTAATGTACCTACCTTAAAATGAGTGGGAGCAACTAAGATAAACTTGTCTATATAGATGATATTCTTTTGACAAGTATATGTTACATAAGTCAAAGCATTGTTAACACAAACTTTGATATAATAGATCTCAGAGATATCTCTTAAGTGATAGATATCATAACATACCGAGATAGACCCAATGGGACATTAGTTTCGTTCCATAAGTTTAACGTTAAATGGGTCCTTACATATGTGACAAACAATACTGCTCTCCTTTAGAGGATAATAGGATTAATGAGATTATTTCCTTACACTTCATTAATTGGAAGTCTTATGTAAGTTCAAGTCTATACTCGTTTAGATATTACTCACATTGCAACACACTAGATATGTCTAGATTAATGTGAAGCATCTAATGGAGTATTACAATATCTTTAAAAGAAACGAGAGGCTATAACTTAAAGAAGAAGTGAGAACTCAAACCGGTTGATTACTTTAACTTTGTAATGTTCAAAGATGACAAAATGTTATTTCGAGTATATCTTTATGTCAGCAGACAAAACCCATCTCATGGAGGAGTCATAATGTACTGATATCGACAACCTAAGTTATAATGATATAACATAGTCACTAAATGTTGTTGGAACTTTATCAGTGGACTCATAAGTTTATTAACTCCACATAATTAATGTTTTGAAGACTTAGTGTGATAAAGTCAGCTACCATGTCTCCTTGAACAGTAACAGTTCGAGAGGTGTTGCATTAAATTTCGATACACAATTAATTATTCGTTTATGAACGAATTGAGGAAACTAAATATTTGTATCGAATACATTCATGATATGCTTAAGGATCCTATAACTGAAGTTCTATTACCCATAAGTCTTATTAAGAGAGCTCATAAAAGAGACGGGTTTTTAATTGATGACCATGTACAACTGCATATCGTACTATGAATGACTAACTATTAATTAATTTTCCTCATCAGTTTGATTTTGTATGTCTCTAACATATGTTCTGCCGGTGTAATGACATATAGACAACTGTAAATACAAATCAAACGTTAAAGGGCTAACTTATTTTGATCATAACTGTTAGGTTTTAAATTGAGGCTGTAGTATGATTAATGGGGGTCCTGAGTCGAATAATGATTCAACGGCTGTATTTCTCTGCTACGGTTCTTGGTTTAAAGCTAAAATGAGTATTAACTTCTGATCAGACTTATCTAATACTCATGATAAATGATTATTCGGCTAAGTGGGAGAATGTAAGATTAAATATTTATTTATATGTATTTAATCTAGTAGCCATCATTATCATTTATATAATATAGATCAAAATATATTAAAACCTATAATAAATTAGTTGGTAATTGTTGGTGGGCCAGATTACCCTAATTAACTAATTGGGTTTCCCCTTGGGTGTATATAAGGAGATTACTAGAGAGGGATTAGGGTTAGACATTCATAACATCAATACTAAAATCGCCCCTCCTCTCTCTACATTACTACGAGTTCTTCAACCCTAAAGAACTCGGTACTACCATCAAGAAGATACATCCTAAAGGGGAACCAGACCAATCTGACGAACATGACGTCTATTTCCCTCTCTCATGTGGTGACTGGCTAATCAGGTACACACCTCTTATTTTATTGTTCATGATTGAATTTACATCATTAGGGTTTATGTTTTACCTATGTTTTTATGATATAATCAACAACGTTATGTTATATAATATAGTCCTATGATACAAGTAAAACAAAGTTCAAAGGGAAAATATTACCTTAGCTCAATTACAATTACAATTTACAAGTATTATAGATATTTCTATCCTAATTGAAGTGGTTATTTTGTTTCTTTAGGTCATCCGTAGTCATAAGACCCCTTTGTGGGCGTTATGAGACATGTGGCACGCCATGTCATCACGGAGCTTTATGGGGCGTTATGCAACTTGAGGCCGTAGTCATAAAGCCCCTTTGTTATCATTACTCAATTAATTAATTTTCAATTTTTTTTATTAATTTCTAACTTTTTTAAATTAAAACCCTTTAATGGTAAATAAAAACATTAAATAAAATAAGTTTTCATAATTGCAGGGAGCAAATATGTTAAAAACCAATTTTAAAAACCAAGTTTTAAAAACAAATTTTAGATATTTGAGACTTGCAGGGACCAAATATGTTAAAAACAAATTTTAAAAACCCTTCTTCCTTCTTCCTTACCTGCAACAAAACAGAGCCCCACCCCTTCTTCGAAACCTGCAACAAAACAGAGCCCCACCCCTCTTCTTCGAAACAGATCTAACAATTTTGGATGTATGTATATATGTTTGAGTGAGGAAAACCAGAAAATACAAAAAAGAAAAAAAGAAAAATCAAACTTCAATCCAATAACGCCGCTATCCACATCGCGCTCCTCAAAATTTTTTGGCCATACCGCCCTTCGTGGCGGTGTTCTTGGGCGCTTTCCGGCTATGTGGGAGCATACCGCCCCACTACACACTGTCTTAGTTTCTTTTCTTTGATGCTACATATACATGTTACATTGTTACCTAATGTGTAATTGTAGTAATCATTTATTAGTAGTATGATTGTTGTACTTTATATGATGGAATTTTACTTAGGGTGAGAGGGGCACTCACCTCTTAGGGGAGTCCCCTCTCTTACGCACACCCAATCAGGTTATGTCACGTCAACTCCCCTCTTAAACTCCCCTCACACCCTCAATTTGATGGCGGCACTCCCCTCTTAGGGGACTTGCTTTTTTTATTCAAAAAGAAAAAAAAATGTTTTGATTGGTTGAAAAGAGAGTGGCCCACCATCTCCCTCCCTCCTTCATGCGGTGACTCCTCCCCGATTTGCCTCACCGTAGGGATGGCGGCGGTGTTCCCGCTACGGGAATTGGGTCACCGATCCCCCTCCCCGCTGGTGCCCAGTATACCCTTAATCTAGTTATCTAAAAAACCACTAAATGATGGAATTATACTTAATCTAGTTATATAGAAAAACCACTAAATCTTGGTTACAAGAATATAAACTTTGAACGTTTCCTCTTTCTATCATATCTTTATCCAGAGTGACCAATCATCTTTTCATATTCCCACTCTCATCACATCCAAAGATTAGTCTCACATACGATTTTTCAAACCAAAATTTATCTAAAACTCTATAAAAGTGTAATGTCTTATGCCAAAAGTGTAGCCAACAGCCCAACACTATGACATGAAGATTATAAACACATCCTTGAAAGGAATCATGTACATACAACTTCTAAACTTTAACATTGTAAATCTTCTATATTGGTTAACTTTCCTTGTTACTTGATCCCACAATATCTTAAGGCCACACCACCATGGTTAGCAATGGCAGACCCTGAATTTTTTGCTAAGGGTGCAGCTGAGGCGTTCAATCATATTTTCAAGAGGTGCGGTCGGGTTTTTTTGCCTAAAATAAACACTACTTTTTTTTCTTCAAAGAGTGCAAACACCTACCTACGAATGTGGGTAGGTCCGCCCCTGATGGTTAGTGGGACAACATATCATCTCTTAAAACTAAGTGAGTTACCAGTACTTACCACAGGGTTCATTGAAAATACAAGACTGGTAATAATCAATAACAAATGGCTAAATTTATAACTATAAAGAAATTCATCTATTCTTTCATCTTATTAAACTTTTACAAATATAACAGTAAACGAATAATCTATAATGAGAGGGCGTGTATAACTGCAATCAGTATACAAACACATCTAACACACATGCATTACTTAGCTATTTAATCCATGCTACCGTATAACCGGCTGCAATGATGCGACATACCAGTGCTCGGCTCATTTACTAGAAAATTTTAAATAAGGGGTAAATGCAATTAAATATTAGTTATGATGTATAATATAACATTGGACGTTATGTTATATAATATAGTCCTATGATACAAGTAAAACAAAGTTCAAAGGGAGAATATTACCTTAGCTCAATTACAATTTACAAGTATTATAGATATTTCTATCCTAATTGAAGTGGTTATTTTATTTCTTTTCTTTGATGCTACATATACATGTTACATTGTTACCTAATGTGTAACTATAGTAATCATTTATTAGTAGTATGATTGTTGTACTTTATATGATGGAATTTTACTTAATCTAGTTATCTAAAAAACCACTAAATGATGGAATTATACTTAATCTAGTTATATAGAAAAACCACTAAATCTTGGTTACAAGAAGAGTAAATTACGTTTTTGGCCCCTGTGGTTATATCAGTTTTACTATATTGGCCCAAAATAAGAATTTTTAACAGATCAGCCCCCATGGTCCCATTATCTAACCGTTTTGGCCCCTAAGTCTAACCAAACCCTAACCCTGGTTAATTTCTTGGTCACATGTTTAGCACATGATGTCTAATTTGGTCATTTTACCTCCCTCTATAAATAAAACCCTAACCCTGTTTTTTCACTTCATCTCCTTCAATAAATACTCTCTCCACCACCAGCATACACCACCGCCACCACCCACTTTCCGACATCCCCACGCAACCGTAACCACCAAACCACCACAACAACCCACTTATAAACCCTAAATCAATCCACCAATCTAAAGTTCCAGATCTCAGTTCTCAGTTCTGAAGTTATGAAGTTGAAGATTAATATGGTTTTGATGAACAACAGGTTCATAAATATCAACCACCACCGGAAGTTGCAGGTTTCGCCGGATATGGCCGGCGGTGGGTTTTTTGTGTCGTGGTCCGGCGGATTGTTGATTTTTTCAGCACAGTCAAATCCCCTTCACCAATCGTCGATCTTGTTGATGTTTTTCAGTACAGTCAAATCTCGTTCACGTATGTTCTTGTTAGATATGGCCGGCGGTGTGTCTATATTTATACAGATGTGTGTATTTGTGTACAGAGAGAGAGATAGTAGAGAGAGAATAATTTTTAATTCGGAATGTTCTTGAAGATCTGGGTAAGAAGACGAAGATGTTCTTGAAGATCTTGGTAACAAGATCATCATCTTCAACCATCATCATCATCCCCAGATCTTCAATTAAATCTAACCCATATCATCATCCCCGTCTCTGATTGTGGTAAGAAGATAGAGGTTTGTATGGGGGGGAAATGCAAGAAATCTGGAGCTGCAATGCTGTTGGAGAATTTCCAAGCGAAGATGTTGAGACCATTGCCGAATGTGAAGGTGCACAACAAAGATGTGGCGCCTGCAGTGACGAATTAGCTGTGCATCGGAGTTGGACTCGAGGATGTTGAGACCATTGTGACCAATTTCTTTGGTGGGGGTTCTGATATGGTGCCAACACTGTCTTAAGTGTTTAATTCCAGTTACTACACTACTTATGAATTGTATATGTTTTTTGGTTGGATTGAATTTTGATTAATAGATTTTTAGGGGTAGAGATATGATTATGTAGATAGATGTAAGTTGATGATTATATATCATAAATGAAATATTTGTAAGAGTCCAACTTTGAATGATGGTTTCATGGTTTGTAACTTTCAGTGGTTTGAAGATTGATTGCTTGTTCTGATTGAAGATGATGATGGTTGAAGGTGATGGGTTAGAAGATGATGATGATTGAAGAGGTAGATGATGGAGAAGTGATGAAGAAATCTGCAAATGTGGGTTAAAAAGAAATCAGGATGAAGGGGGAGGTGAAATTACCATATTACCCATCATGTGCTAAACATGTGACCAAGAAATTAACCAGGGTTAGGGTTTGGTTAGACTTAGGGGCCAAAACGGTTAGATAATGGGACCATGGGGGCTGATCTGTTAAAAATTCTTATTTTGGGCCAATATAGTAAAACTGATATAACCACAGGGGCCAAAAACGTAATTTACTCTTACAAGAATATAAACTTTGAACGTTTCCTCTTTCTATCATATCTTTATCCAGAGTGACCAATCATCTTTTCATATTCCCACTCTCATCACATTCAAACATTAGTCTCACATACGATTTTTCAAACAAAATTGATCTAAAACTCTATAAAAATGTAATGTCTTATGCCAAAAGTGTAGCCAACAGCCCAACACTATGACATGAAGATTATAAACACATCCTCGAAAGGAATCGTATACATACAACTTCTAAACTTTAACATTGTAAATCTTCTATATTGGTTAACTTTCCTTATTACTTGTTCCCACAATATCCTAAGGCCACACCACCATAGTTAGCAGTGGCGGACCTTGAATTTTTTGTTGGGGGTGCAGATGACGCGTTCAACCATATTTTCAAGAGGTGCGATCGGACTTTTTTTGCCTAAAATAAACACTACTTTTTTTCAAAGAGTGCGAACACCCACCTACGAATGTGGGTAGGTCCACCCCTGATGGTTAGTGGGACAACATATCATCTCTTAAAACTAAGTGAGTTACACGGTTCATTGAAAATACAAGACTAGTAATAATCAATAACAAATGGCTAAATTTATAACTATTAAGAAATTCGTCTATTCTTTCATCTTATTAAACTTTTACAAATATAACAGTAAACGAATAATCTATAATGAGAGGGCGTTTATAACTGCAATCAGTATACAAACACATCTAACACACATGCATTACTTAGCTATTGAATCCATGCTACCGTCAGGGGCGGTTCTTAGTTGGCTAGTGGCAGGGCCACGGCCCGGGCAAGTTTTTCGGCCGTAGTGCTAATTTTCCGCATTTCGATCGAAATTTTTTATATATACTATGTTTGGCCCGGGCTTGCCCGGGCTTTTTTTAGTGCCCGTGTCTTTCGGCCCTGGCACGTTCAACGGGCAAGATCCGCCACTGGCTACCGTATAACCAGCTGCAATGATGCGACACCACGACCATGACCTGCCTCAACATTTGCATGTTAACAAGTTCACCCCACTAACCATGGGCGAAGCTTTTAAGGGGCGGGAGGGGGCGGCTGACCCCCCGAACTTTTCGCTTAGTAGTGGAGAGTATGTAGTTTTCGTATAGAAATTTTTGGGTATATATGTTTTCAACCCCCCGGTTTTATAGAAATTTTTAGATCCGGTGACTTCCACCCCCTCGATCGGAAATCTCAAGCTTCGCCACTGCCACTAACCACCAATTAAATCATTTGTTTAACTTGCCATGCTTGTCCATTAGCTAATCGTCTAATCTTAGTGTAAACACAATAAGATGAACATTCTTATACAAAAAAATAAATTGTAGTTTTCGTCATGTGGTTTGCTCCAATTAACATCTACCATTAACACCTTTCATACAGGGGGTACCCACCTTATGCCTAAGGCGGGCGGGCACACCCCTTGAAAAAAAGAAGATTAAGTGCTAAATTCCAGGTAAAATCTCGACCGCATCCCTTGTAAATTTTCGTCCGCACCCCTTGGAAAATCTCGACCGCACCCCTTGATTTTTTTTTTAAAAAATACAACCTAATTATCTTTCCACTTAACTAATTAACTTTAACTTAACCGAATTAACTTTCTCTTAACCTTTAGCCTAATAAACACTCCATAACCCAAACCCATCTGAATTAATAATATAATTTGAACTAAAATATAATAACCCAACCCACCGCTTTTTCCCCTTCTCTCGTCCCGCTCTTTGTTTTGTGATCCCAGGCCCATGAAACCAACAACAGCGCACAACAGGTCTTCATCAGGCAGCAGCAACAACTTCGGATTCCGCCGGAAAATAGTAAATTATGGCCACCAAACTCACGAAAACATCTTCATCACTATTTTCGGGTATGGTTCGACTATTTTGTTGTTTTCTTGTTTTATTTGGATTTTTAGGAGAGAAAATTGTTAACAATTTTGAAATTTTAGTTGTTTTCGTCATAGCCCCCGACCCCTCCCCGGGAGCGGGAGCCGCGAGCCAGTTAGATGGTATCGGTGTTTATTAATATGGCAGCGGAAAGTTTCATCAGGACCGTAGTTAGGAAATATTTTTATCAGAGTTAAACACCAAAATGTTTAAATTAGAGAAATAGAATAAAACCCAAGTTTTGCTGATAATATATTTAAAATAAACAAAAGGGACAAAACCCGATTTTCATTTATAATATATATACAGGGATAAACCCTAGTTATTGAAAATAATTCATCTTTTTATTTATGTAACTTTTATAGCCACTTTTCTAAGCCTTCAGTGCTCTCCAGCTGGCTTTTATAGGCTTCCTACTAAGTTACCTGAAACACGTGTTTAAAACATTTTATCAACAAGAAATACTGAGTGCATCACAGTTTAATCAAAACAATTTTAATACTTTAACAGAATTGAGGGCAACCCGCAATTACATTTGCTTGATCTAAACAATTACTCAATCAGTACTGTCAACCCGACTTGTGGGTCATATTACTCATTGGCTAACTCTTTGTCCAAAGGTAACGTCTTACAAATTTTGTGTAACACCACGTAAAAACGTGTCCAATTATGTATAGACACGTGTTCTAAACCCAAGATATGTGAAAGATTAAGTTGGAAGGACTAAAGTTGTCAAACAGTGAAATTATGGGTCCGGAGGGACTAAAAGTGTCAACATGCCGAACTTGTGCCTCTGAATGACCATACGCGATGAGTATATTCTTAAACGAGTAATTGATTGGATATAATAAGCCGTTTATGAAAATAATCGGAAGATTTTTAAACTACAAGGGTTAAATGTGTCAACATGTTGATTCTGACCTCTGAGTGACCTTTTAATGAATCTGAGGCTTCGAAATATTCAAATATACTCTCAAGAATAAGTGATATAAATTTCACGTGGTTTCGAGATCGTTAAGCATGTTTTCAAGACTTTGGGCTATAAGTGTCAACTTGACGAAACTTGCATTTATGGTGATAATTAACGAACCCGAGCCTAACGAAGTTTGTTTATACATCCTTGAGCCTCAATAAACTAACTACAAGGGCCTTACATGTCAAAAAGGAGGTTAAATAAGGTTTAAAAGGTGCAGGGACTGAAATGGTAAACATTGAAACTTGTTTGGCTGGTTAGCCAGGTGGTCGCGTTGCGCGACCTTGATGACATCCAGCCGTCGCGCTGCGCGACGGCACTCAGTTGACAACAAGTGTTGCCAGGTGCAGGTTATTGTCTTTCCTTGAGCTCCAACCAAATTCTGATCGATTCTATGGATGTTTGATGGTATTAGAAACCACTATGGACACCTGTAGAACCCTGGTAACATCCTCTAACACATGTATTCATCTAGGGCTACTTGAATTCCCTATATAAAGGGCCTTAAGTCCAACAATTCAAGTGCTCATTCATATCAAACATCACTCTCAACTCTCTAGCTTGAGTTCTGGACCTTTCTGGAGTTAGCAAGCATTAGGAGAAGATTATCAAGTGTAGAAAAGATAGCAAGGACCATTAGTAAGAGTCTTATTATCTGCTTAGTCGTTTTTATTAGCTTAATTACCGAAAAGTCAAACATATCGTAATTTAACTTTGACTTTCAGTTTAATCACAATTGGTCCAGTGACTGATCAAAACGAAAGTGATTATGGAACCATATTAATGTAGGTGATTAACCCTTAAAAGGGCACCTCCTAAATATTTCATTTGACTAGTCAATTGTCGGGTCAAACTAGTTTGACAAAAAGTCAAACTGGACAGAAAGTTTAAAAATGAATAAAATTAATAAACCAGAGGTTCTAAATTATATTTTAACATTCTAATAACTTGGTAATTAATATTAGAACATGTTTTATCAGTCCTAACCCGACAATTATCAGTCTAAGGTCAAATTATAACCGAAAGTCACAAAAGCTTGACTTTTGCTTTTACTTTCAGTTCTGGCCCATTCAAGCTTAATTCTCCCATGTTTTAAGCTTCCATTAGGACCACATTACTCAGTAGTGTAACCCCCTGGAGTTATAGTACATGGTTCTTAGTGGTTTGAATTATATGCTCTTGATCGTTAATATGCTTATAAATGCCTTAAATGCCCTTTTGACACACAAATGAGATTTTTAAAAATATGAGAGGACAAAAACCTTTGTTACTGATTTATAAACTTGTCCTAAAAATTTGACATCAATTTGAGGTCTAGATTAGGAGTTATGCTCAATAGCGTAAGTAGAAAGCTTTTTATTAATTAAACGGCGTAATTAGCATAAAGCCTATCTAAACCCAAATTTTGACACCAAACTTTTTACCCACTGATGTAATATAATATTTTTGGATTTTTGAAGATTTTTAATTATTTTTAAACTGATCATATCATAGGGTTCTAGCTTTAATTCGGTAATTGTCGGTTATACCCTTTTCTTGAATAAAATGAGTTTTACATAATATTTGGATACCAAACTTTTTGCTACTCATTCTATATGATAAATAAACTATTTTGAACTTTATAAACTGATCAAAAACTCAGATTTCCTATTATGACCCGAAAATCGCTTAAAACCGACTTTTACGCGTTTTAAGCGCATGGTATGGGTTAAAACAATTTTTAACATATAATACTTGATACCTACTGATGTTTTTAATAAATTTCTATACTTTAACAGTAAGCAAAAGTTTTAAACACAGATTTCCAAAATTGGCCTTTAAAGCTTATGTGAAATTACCAAAATGCCCATTCGGCGCATAAATTGGTTATATAGGATAAATTTCACATATGGGCAATACCCTACTGATATAACTTATTAAATTAGATATTTTTACTGATTTCAAAAGACCAAAACTTCAGTTTATTATAAAATCTCTTTTATAAGTATTTAAAATTACGAAAATGCCCTTTCGGGACTTAAATTGGTTTAAATTAATTTTTGGGCATATATGTTAACATCCTACTATGTATTGACATATTTTAAGCATAATAAAAATTAAGACCTGTATATAATTCATTTGGTTACCCGTTACGTGTTTACGCGTTCGGATCGGATTACGTGACTAGTTTACGTATAATAGCCGAAACGGGTTTAACATTATCATTTAATCCTCAAATTCTAGAATGTGATTAGTTTACCCATATTATACAAGTATCCAAGCTTGTCGGGTCTAAACCACATTCTATTCCGGTCTCCGCTTAATCTAGCATTTAGAACCGTAAAGTTTCTTTCTAGCTAGCCGGTCTAAGTCATTGACTTAACTAAAGGCCCGTTAGCACCCTAATAGGTTATTAACCTTCTATACAGATTGAGTAGCATCCAGTAGAAGGTATCTTCATACAGCTTTAGGATTTACGGCTGAGTTACTTTCACCTTTAAGCTCCGGTAACTACTTTTAACTTATTTTCCCTATACGGGCTTGGGATATGGTATTATAATAATACCACTTGGTCGGGTATGAAATTATTTAATCGGATTATGATTAATAAATTTACATAACCCGTTTTAATCTGTCTTGTTTGATAACATAAGCATTGGGGGTTAATTCGACCATGTCCTGGATATCCTCGGCTCATTTCATTTGAAAATGGCCACGATCTATGCACGAGGTGTAGGCATACACCTGACAGATGCAAATGCTAATATATAAACCCACATGTTGGGGATAACTCCTTTGTGGGTTCTATAAGTGGTGAGTCAGTTAATTATGACCGGCTTCCAACCGGCC
The DNA here is from genome assembly GCA_030545235.1 of Helianthus tuberosus. Classification (NCBI taxonomy): domain Eukaryota; kingdom Viridiplantae; phylum Streptophyta; class Magnoliopsida; order Asterales; family Asteraceae; genus Helianthus; species Helianthus tuberosus. The sequence continues at coordinate 53,606,918 of CM060364.1, forward strand.
CCAATTGTAAGACAAACACGTAAATTTGTATACAAGATTATATTTAAATAATTGTCCCAAGTTATAAAAGATTTGTGCCATGTGCATTAAAACCAATTTTATAAATACTTTTCAAAAAAGTCAGTTAATCGTATTTACCAGTGTAAACTGACGTATTTTCTTAAAGGCTGATTTGACAGGTACCTATCGTAATAGGATGGAGCTTTTAGGTGTCATAAGAGGATCTTGCAAATCCATAGATACCTGAAGTCTGTTATTTTGTTTCATTGTATTTATTTTTTATCCGCCTGTGGATCTTATTACATTCCTGTCTGTATATTTTTTCACTCGGACACTCAGACATTATGGTTTGTAATAGTTTATTCACCAAGCCTTCCGCTGTGCTATTATATTGTGTGTATTGACTATGATGATATCAACTACGTCACGATACTCCCCGCCGGGCCCACCGGTAATATGTGGAAATATCGGGGTGTGACATTTTGTATACAAAACCCCAACATACCGGCAACAATTGTAGACTTACAAATAATCAATTACTGTTAAGTGTATATTAAAACATTTGAGGTTTTGGTAAACATTTTGACTCATGAAAATATATTTGCAAAAAGGTGACAAAAAGAAGATGTACTCACTAATAGTGAGAAAAAGCAAGATGTACAGACATTTGTAGATTTAGGTATTTTTGTAGGCTTCCTGGTAATATTATAGCTTCCTGATAATAATATAGTTTCCTGGTTAATTTAAACATTGCATATGTGTTAGTAAAATAACCCTAACTGCATTAACCGTACAACTCGATACAGAACTCCAATGACTGAGTCAGGCAAGGCCTTGACATCCATTACGGATTCCTAAATTAATCGGGTGTACACACGAGACAGAATTCCAATGACTGAGTCGGGTAGAGCCGATATGCATTACGGAATCCTAGATCAATCGTGTAGGGTAATTACAGGGTTATAATACTTACAACGAGGCAGAGCTTCGCTTCTTAGGGGGTATTATTTCCCGAGAGTTTTAGCTATTCAGAGAGTTGAGAGAGAAATAGAAACTGAACAATTTGCAAATGCCAACTTCTGCCCCTTTTATAGCTGGTCGACCAGTCTGTCGCGCCCCGCGACAGACTTCACTTCATCTTTCGCGCCCCGCGAGGGCCTTAAAGGTGGTTTAGGGTTTGCTGAGTCACCGGTGGTGTTGACACGTGGCATTCAGGGTGTCCGCCAAGCAACCGGCTGTCGCGCCCCGCGACAGCTTTGTCTTCGTTCGTCGAGGCCCGCGAGCGAAGGGAAATTTTTGTTTTTTCTTGATTTTCACAAGCACGAAGGTATCTCGGTTCCGTTTTTCATGTATGGGATGTATTTGGGAGTGTTTAGGATCACGTTAAGGGTTCCAGGCGAGCTGTTACATCTGTGGTGGTAACTGAAGCAAGTACGTGGCTTTAATTTTGTTAGATTTGTTGTCATCTCCATTTGCCTACCTATGTTTAGCTATCTTTGGACATATATATATATAGGTGTGTCTTAAGAATTTTTAGGAGAGTTGTTATATCCTCCCCACCTTGTTTTAAATCTCATCCTCGAGATTCGAGCTATTATATTCCTTTGGAGTTATATAGCGTCAAAGCATCTTTGGAAGTATTCATTGGTCGAAAGTTCCAAACCCTTGTCTGTTGGGCAGAATTTGGAGAAAAGTAACTTATCTGGACTCGAGATAGTACAAGAAACAATAGACAAGATAATTCAAATACGAGTTTTATCAAAAGAGTTACATAGATAATAGATGAAAAACCTTTCAAGTAGGAGATAAGGTTAAAAGTTTCTCTATGGAAAGGGGTAGTTAGATTCGTTAAAGAGGGAAGTCAAGTTTTAGGTATGTTGGAACATTTATTTAAACGAGTAGATCCCGTAGCTTATCAGCTACAACTGACAGAAATGATGTATGTATGAAATCTTACTTTAGCAGACAAATCCTTAGTGAGATTTCTTCTAAGGACATCGAAGAAAATGAGAAACATAAATGTTTCGATTAGTTCCAGGGATTATTAACTGAATGTGATACAATTAAGTTTCACAAGATCAAACAAAGACATATGAATAAACGTCTTTTAGAGATAATAGGATTCAATGTCAAAAAAAGAACTTACTTTGTTCGTTTAAAAAGAACTCTGAATCAATAATCTCAATTTGAAGATAGAAGTATGAAAAATGATTTGTCAATAATCAAACCAGAAATCAGTGACATTTATTTAAATGGCAAGGATACATCGGACAATACAATAGAATGTAGTGTATCATGGTCTTAATACATAATTGTATCAAGACTATTTGAATGATGAGTCGAACGAAAGACGTATGAATTGATATGATTAGGGTTTACGATTAGCTCAAGCTATGAATTTATACAGACACCGCAAGGTGTTGTAATGATTGAAAGAATTTAATGATTACGGTGACCGAATGATTTCACTGTTCTCGAAATTAGTTGAAAGTTTCAATGAAGTGAATCTGGATATTCAAAAGATAGGATTTTCAAGTGAAGGAATAAATGAATATCGTAGGATTGATCAATGATGAAAGAAATGTTGGAGGTATATTGGAATAAGAATTTAGGTACCTTTATCTTAACACAAAATTGTATTAAGACTGGTTTAGGACAATGAATCAATAAATAGATAAATTAGTACCTCAGCTTTGAAAAGGAAATGAGTCCAAGTTTCAAAGAAATCGCCACCGCAAGGTGTCGTGTTTTAACAAATGATTCATTGAAGTTGGAGACTTTAAACAAGTCTACTATGATTCAAACAAATGAGGTTACTTCGAATATGATGATCTCAATTCATCATATGGGATTTTGAATTGAATGTATATTATGAACAAGTTCAAACAATTGAGCTTGGTTTGGACATATTCCAACAATGGACATATGTATGGACAAGAAATGGTTACAATGAAATCCGGTGAGAAATTTTGAAAAGACAAGGAGTTTTCCAAGAAATCTGTTGACTTTATATCAAAAGTCAACGTTTTTGCAATCATAGAAATTTTCAAAATGAGTATAACGAAATAAGATCCGAACTCATGAATAAAAGATCTTTTGAAACGAAATCATATGCGTAACAAGCAATGCATGTACGACATAGGAATTTGTCAAGAGATAAGATAGATGAGTGTTGGCCTTTGTGAAAGCAAGATAAGGACCTTTTAATATAAAACTTTGCTCGGAATCGAAAGTCAACTAATACTTTAGTACAGAAAAAACGTACGGATGCTTAAGTTAGAATTTGTTATGGCTTTATTGTTAGGTTCCGTAGATAGTTCTGGGTAGTAGGGACGAATATGACTTGGTTCTCCGCAGTTGAAATAGATGTTACTTTTCCTTCTACATTCTTCCTCGGTATGTTCAGCTTTCTTGCAGAAGTTACAGTGGGGTGTCTTCTTAAAATGGCATCTTCCCGAACGCTTTTTGTTGTTGCAGGTAGGCTGTGCGATTGCTGATTCCATTCCTTTGTCCTTATATGATTTGTCGGAGTAGAATTCCTTATAGGAGTAGCTATATGTTATGGTTTTCTTCCTTTTGGAAGATGGAGTTTTGATACGAATATCATGACCTCCATTGGAACTAGGGTTAGGTTTGAAGTGATGAAGATGCCTACAGTGGGTAGTAGGATTCTCGTTTATTGGCACAGAAACCTTAATAACTTCAATGATCGAAGGTACGACATTCGATATTCCTTGAGCTATTATATTTTCTATAGTGCTTTTATCTAGGGAATTCTCATTACTAGCCTGGATTTCCTGATTACATGTGATTTCCTTTGACATCTGAATTACAAACATATTTAGAGATAATTATCACAGAACTAAATAATTATATAGGCATCTATTGTTGCTCCTATTATGTTTAACACAAAATATAGTCATGCCTATCAGTCTTATGTGTTGATATATATATATACACACACACACACACACATATTTATATTTCGACATTTTCTTTTACTATAGATTTTATCAAAATATAAGGAAAGTATTATATTTTGTGTTGTTTCTTTCTTTGTTGTAATGGCTTTTCTCTATGCTGCCTCTATTCAATTATACTTCCAGAGCTCATGGCTGGATAGGTATTCAGAAATTACAATTGTGGCTAGAGGTAAGGGTTCATATGAGATTCTGAGAATTTCCGTCATTGGCCAACGATTGTTCTTCAAGAGGTGGTGCTAGTACATATATTCTTAAGGTATCTTTTGGATTAAAGGTGGGTATCAAAATAGATCTTTGAGTAAACATGTAGGTTTGTTTTCTTTTGTTATATAATAGCTTCTTTTTCGATAGAAGATATTCGATTATCATATTGTATATTTTATCAAGAAATTTGTGTCTTGCATATACCTACGTATAAATATAAAGTTTTAAAGTTTCCTGAAATATATATATATATATATATATATAATACCAAATTATAAGAATCCAATTACATAATTAAATGTATTAATTATCCTGTTTATTCCCATAACTTTGTTTATTTCTTTATAATAACAAAATAAATTTTTATTAAATTTATTAGACAGAGTATTTTTAGAATAAAAAGGTTAATTCATCGAAAGGAATTTAAATAAAAATATAAATTTTCTGGATTCTTTTAGAACAATTTAACCTTTAACTGATAGGTGAACTTATTTCGATTATAATATAGTTAGAACTTGGTTTCTTAATTTATCATATTTAAATATTAAAGAAATAGATAGTACAGAGTTTAGCGTTTTTTAATTTTTGATCCTTAATATTTTAAGTAGTGAAATATTATTCCTATATCAGAATATACATATATAATTTAAGGAATACGTTGAGCTATTAGATAAAAATCCTTAAACTATTTCCTGTTGATATATATGTGTTGTGTATTTATTTTAAATCATCTACAATACCAAATATTTTTGTACTTATTTGTATAAAATATCATTTGTTTTATTAATGTAGGTTATAAAATATAAAATATTTTATACATATATTTACATACTCTTCATATAAATGAAAATGTACATGTGTGCTGATTCCAGGATCCGGTGAGTTCGACGGAGCTTCGGTCCCGATCCGACGTGTTCGGTGCGTTTATTACGACTAAGAAAGGAGTAGAAAAAGAATACGGCACCGATCAGTCAATTTCAATCTGGTCTCTATTGATTATTCAACATTTACAGCACCACGAGACCAGTTGGACAACATTTCCCCGCTGGGAACCAAAAACTTGTCCAAATGGGAGCCCCGACCCCCTATTTATAGACATCACCTACACCATGTGTCATCCGATCGGATTGCCGCAATCCGATCGGATTGGCTTTGACAGTTACAAAACCTGTCCAACTTCTATATTATATACAATATTCAACACACGCTCTATCTAGCTATTCGCATAGTGGCAGACGTACGAAATATGCACCAACAATGTGCTTATATGGATATAATATTATCATATGGAATAATATTTTCATAGAGCTATCCTGAAAATCCTGTTCTTAATTATTATATCTAAACAATAGACATGTTTTAAGTAGACTAAAATGTTATATTTTAACAAAGATAATATAATTATATGTTTTGTCAAAACTTTGACAAAATATAGACTTAAGTCGAGTAAAATTTTAGGGTTTGTATCAAATAACATTTTATATTATAATATTTTAGTGACATCATACCTAAGGGGTGTTATCTTATATTTTTGATTAAGATATTAATGTCAATATCATAAGAATATTATTATAATTTATATTGTATTCACATAAATATATGGGTGTGATATATATCACAAAATTTAATATATTATGAATATATCCCATTTTTTATATTTATAGCATTACATACTGTAAGATACGAATAGGGGTTACACATACTGAGAATTTAAATGACATAAAATCATTTAGGTATAATACATATTATCATAATATTTATATTATGATATTTTTCGAATTATAATACCTGAATTGTGTTATCTTATATTAATATAGAGATACTAATGTTAATATCGTAATATTATTATAATGTTATAAAATTCATGTTGAAACATATTTATATAAATATATGATATACATAATATAGCATAATAATTGATAAGGCATAGCATTATTAATATATCACCTATATATATAATTAAATATAGCATAATTGTAAGATACAGATATGGGTAATGATGTGGGCAAAATGCAACATATAAATTACATCAATTGTAGCATAAAACTAACCTTTTTTTAGTACTAATGTTGGAAAAAGTGTGCTTTTGTCTTCCTTTTGTATTTTCAGGATTAAATGAGCTCAAATTAACAAAAGGAGCAAAAAGGCAGCTAAATCTAACATAAATACAAGAAAAGGAACAAACGTGACATGCCCGATCTACCCGAAAGCATCTTCCCAAGCAAAACAAGAGAACAGAAGGCTGAACACGCCCCGTGCTCAGTGAACACGGGGGCGTGCCCAAGTGTCAGCATAAAAGACAAAGCTGTAGAAGCTTCCATCGCCCACCACGGGGCCGTGCTCAGCGGACACGGGGCCGTGGTCAACTATAAGATTCGCAGAATCCAGGCAAATCTTGATAGTACATATATTCTTCTGCACACGGGGTCGTGCCCAGCGGACACGGGGCCGTGGTCAACTAATACAAACAAGAGCAATAATTGAAGAAAGAGAAGGAGGATGGACATGGGGCCGTGCCTGAGCTTCTGTTCAGGCTATAAATAGGGGTGCTTGGCTCATTTGCAAACCATCCCTTGGCACACCACCTCTCTCACACTTCACCCACCACCATCACAACACCATCATCCATTGTCCATCATAGAGTGTGTGAGTCGTCTCGGGATCCAAGATTGATCGTAAGAGTTCTTGACAATCAAAGGCCATGTTTGCCTAAGTCTCTTACATCACTTGGTGAAGACAAGTGTCTAGTGTAATACTTTTTATTTTTAATCTTTTCACACTTTTTACTTGGTTATGTATTAATGACTTTAATAACTAGTTTCTTATGTTGAAGGTGATTCTTCCTTATCGTTTGTTCGTGGTGTCTTGACATTATTTTACTGTCTATATAAAATAAAAAATTTTCACCATTCATATCTCCACGGTCTATATGGAGGTATGTTGGCTACCTGGTCGGGGGTTAAGGGAACGGTTTGGTAAGAGTCTTGCCTTGTTCAGTGTATAGATCCTGCAAGGAACTGGGTCAAATTTAGTAGGACCTCCTTCAATACCCACCGGTATTGGATGGCGGGGGTCCAAACTCTTTGATCCCCTCATATGTAAGCTACTATTAATACTTTAACCCGGCTACTTAGGACTGTATCCCTGCTGACTCAGACTACTTAGCCGAGGGTAACGCCACCTTCAAAAGATGGGCCTACCATAATATGCATTAATAACTTAATTAATTATCTTTCAATAATCCGACCCTTTAGGATTGTATCCTTGCTGACTCAAACTACTGGGTTGAGAGTAACGTCACCTTCAAAAGAGGGGCCTACTACAATAACTAAGATAATCCCTTAAATAGTGCAAAAGTGCGGAAATAATCAGAGGTTACACTAAACACCAGTCGGAGCCAAGTGATTCATCTTGTCTATCTGTTTTTATTTTTTAGCATTTTAGTTAGTTTTTATTTTTAGTTTAAAACCTTTTTCTAAACTTTCGATTTGATTAGACGTTGAGGATAAACCAGTACTAAAAGCTCTTGTGTCCTTGGACGACCTCGGTATCTTGCCAACACTAAACTACGCTCACGATGGGTGCACTTGCCCATATGTGTGTTTAGTGTTAGTAAATATCGTGTTTTATAAATTTAAAACTTGGCTAAAAAGTGTTAAAAAGGGCTTAATATATACATTAAAAACCTATCACACTACACACGCATCAAGTTTTTGGCGCCGTTGCCGGGGACACAAGGATTCTAAGAAAGTTGGGAATCAACGGCCTAATCTTTTTTTTATTTTTCCATTTTTTAGGATTTTTCTTAGTTTTTCAGCTTCTGCAGAGCTCAGCACGAGCCGTGCCCAGCATTGTTACTGGCAGTTTTCATTTTCCGAGTTACAGAGAGCTGAGCATGGGGCCGTGTCGGTGCAACACGGGGCCGTGTCCACTTCCCCAGTAACAGGGATCCGGAAAACAATCACTGTATCTCCGACCACGGGCCGTGTTCGCTGAGCACGGGGCCGTGGTGAATCTTCTGACCAACGTTCTTTTCTGTTTTTATTGCAGGACTTGGAACCCAGGCACCACATTTGAACTTCCTACGTAGTGTATGAGCTCCAGTTCTAGTAGAGACATAAAAGAACCTCTAGAAGAACCCGAACGCTTTCTCAGAAAAAGACTTAAAGCTAAAAACCAAGAGAAAGTTTCGGGGGACCCACTTCCAATGGGGGACCAACGTACCCTAATGGATTACCTACGACCCACTGTAGGTAATCTCGGCGCCGCTATCAATGCACCGAATGTCGAAGCCAATAACTTCGAACTTCGGCCACATTTGATACAAATGCTTCAAAACTCTGCAACCTTCCATGGGCTTGCGGACGAGGATCCCCATCTACATATTACTAATTTCTTAGAAATATGTGATACCTTTCGGATCAATGGAGCATCAAACGATGCCATCCGCCTTCGGATGTTTCCATTTCCACTAAAAGACCGAGCTAAGGCTTGGCTTAATACCCTCCCAGTTGGCTCGGTAAACACCTGGGATGAACTAGCCCAAAAGTTTCTATATAAGTATTTCCCTCCTGCTAAAACGGCTAAATTAATGACTGAAATTAATACATATTCACAAGAAGATGGGGAATCCTTATATGAAACTTGGGAAAGGTTCAAGGAGCTACTAAGAAAGTGTCCTCATCATGGTCTTGCGGTATGGCAACAAGTATCCACTTTCTACAATGGGTTGTTGCCACACACAAGACAAACACTTGATTCTAGCTCCGGGGGACTTTTAGGTAATCGTCGCCTAAATGAAATATATAATCAAATTGAGGAAATTGCTCAAACCAATTTTCAATGGCACACTCCCCGAGGCAATAAATCTATTGCCCCGGGCACCCATAAGGTTGATGAAAGCACTTCTTTACAAGCCCAAATCGAGGCCCTTTCTTCAAAAATCAAAAAGTTAGAAATGACAAAAACGGTCTCGGTTATGGCTTGTGAAGGGTGTGGTGGGCCACATGAAAACTGGAGTTGTATGAAAGAATTAGATGATCAAACGGAAATGGTGAACTACATTGATAACAGACCTAGGCCGTCGGGTCCTCCAACGGGTACCTACAACCAAGGATGGCGTAACCACCCAAACCTTGGTTGGAGAGATCCCGGTAATAGTAGTAACTAGTGTTGTAAAAGTCGGATTACTCGGCCGAGTACTCGGCGAGTACTCGGTCCTCGGACCCCCTCTGAGGCGACTTCCTCCTAGGCGGTCTCAATTAGTCGGCCTCGGGATTACTCGGGAGTACTCGGTACCTAGTCGGACGTAGTCGGACGTAGTCGGCCTAGTCGGTCTAGGCGGTCAACGTGGTTTGTTGACTTTTAATCGGTCAAACTCGGTCAAAATCGGCCTACTCGGCCTTGTACTCAGACTACTCGGCCTTGTACTCAGACTAGTCGGACTTGTATTCAGAATATTTGAACTTTAAACATGTTTCATTTTAAATTATACTCAGTTGACATGAATTATGCTTATTTTAACACATAAATAATATATAACAATTAATTTTCTTTATATTTACCATGTCCGCGTACTCCCCGAGTACTCTCCGAGTACTCCGATTACTCCCAACTCCCCAGTCGGCCGACTAGGGACCGCCTAGCGACTTTTACAACACTGGTAGCAACCAACAAAACCAACGAACTAACTTTCAACAACCACAAAATTTTTCTCAACAACAAGGTGGACGAGAAAGGCTTGAAGATACTGTATCTCGCCTCATCTCCGACACCGAAAAGAAAAACTCGGATCGATTTCAGCAATTGGAATCGAATTTTAGAAATCAACAAGCTAGCATTCAAAACATTGAAAAACAATTAAATCAAATAGCTCAAAATTTCTCCGAGAGACCACAAGGCGCGTTACCGAGTAATACCGAAACCAACCCAAAGGCGCAAGTACATCTTATAACATTGAGAAACCGTACCGTGGGTCCCAAAGAGGCTCCACTTCCACAAACTGAAAGAAGCCAATCTAGCTAAACCACAACTCCACCAGCGCCCCAACTAGAAAAAGCTTCTCCACCAGTTCAAGAGCCTACTAAGACTCCTCCTGTTCCATACCCCGGTCGGTTAATTCGTCAAAAGACCGATGAGCAATTCGCAAAGTTCGAAAATTTACTAAAACAATTGCATGTTAATATTCCAGTTATCGAAGTCCTAACTCAAATGCCTAAATATTTATGAGGGACTTCCTCACTCAAAAAAGAAAAATTGAATCATTGCAATTAGTTAACTTAGGTGAAGAATGCTCAGCCTTACTACTCAACAAGCTCCCGCAAAAGAAGCTTAACCCTGGAAGCTTCACAATTCCTTGCTCGATTGGGAAATCCCCCGTTCGTAATGCACTAGCCGATCTCGGGGCAAGCATCAACCTCATGCCCTCATCAATGTTCAATCGACTCGGCTTAGGAAAAACAAGTCCTACAAAAATAAGCATACAACTCGCCGATAGATCCTTCAAATATCCACAAGGTGTCGCTGAAAATCTATTGGTCAAGGTCGGCGAATTTGTCTTTCCGCCCGACTTTGTCATACTAGATATGGAGGAAGATACCGAAGTACCACTCATCCTAGGAAGGCCATTCCTAGCTACGGCCCAAGCAGTGGTAGATATGAATGATGGAACACTAACATTAAGGGTTGGGGACGAGGAAGTAAAGTTTGGAGTCGGAAAAAGAGTAGAAGACGAAGACCCGGTCACTACATGAAGGTCATTGACTCAAGCTTGGATGATGCTCTCCGGCGGTGTAGCATGGGATGCAAAGCATCCCACTTGGGTAACATATGACCAGGCTTTGGGTCTTTATAAACGTGGCGCACCACGGAGGCATTCCGCGGAACTATCCTTAGTTTAGTTTAGATTAATTTTTATGTTTTCTAGTTTAGTTTTAATTTTCAGGAATAAAACACACTCAGGATGGTGAAGGATAACAAGGGAAACTTGGACCAGCACCCCATGCACGAAAACAGGGCCATCCGACGAACTTTCTTCATTACAGCAAGTTCAGCACGGGCCGTGCCCGCCCAACACGGCCCCGTGCTGCACAGTCTGCAGAAAATACCCAGTTCAGGTAAACTGGACACGGGCCGTGTTCACCCAACACGCCCCCGTGTCCAGGCTTCTGTTTCTTTTGTTCAACTTTTTGTTAGTGGCACCTGAACACGGGGCCGTGCTCGGACAACACGGGGCCGTGTCCAGACGCCCAGTAACATAAAATTTTGCTTTTTCACACCTTTTACACATTCAATCAACCTAAAAACTTATTTTTGGGACACATTGAGGACAATGTGTAATTTAAGTGTGGGGGATGCTAAAACTTTGAATCTTGCAAGTCCTAATTACAAGCCTTACACAAAACTCTATTGGAACCGCTAATCACCCCAAATTTTTTCAAAAATTTTCATTTTTTTTACTTGTCTTGGTTTAACTTGGGAATTTCAAATTCTAAAAAGGTTATATTTTTACAAATTTACAACCGATAGCGTCGTGATAAAAAGAACCAACATAAGAAAATTATGAAAAGGCATGACAAGCTTAGTTAAAATTTAATTATATATGCTTGATCACATAAAAACCCATTCCCACAAAAGTGAGTTTTGAGCCTTTATTGAGCATACAAATACATATCTTTAAACTAAATGCTCATTTTTTGTTTCTTGTGTGAATAGCCGCTTGGTTCTTACAACTCTAGAACTTGCCACGACAATACATTCCCGGTCCTTACCAACTTAAACCCGAGTAAGTAAATGATGGAGGTATTAGGACTAACCCTTTTTATTTCTACACCATTATTTTTTTTTACCACCTACCCAAAATCCCCCTAGTTAACCCCTTTGAGCCTAAACCTTTTCATTTCTTAACCCAAACCAAACACCCTTTCACCCACCAAAACCTTTTTTATTTTTAACCCTTTGTTTTAGTAACAAGCTTGGTTTTTTGTATGACTTTCAAAAAAAAAATGTTGATGATGAAGCAAAAGAAATAAACAAGCAAGTTCATTAAAAATAACTTTGTTTGAATTATGGCTTCATCAAAATAAAAATTGCAAAAAATAAAAAGTCTTAAGAAAACCGACGCTTTTTACGCTTTTTCGCCCTTTTCTACTAACCACTAACCCAACCACATACCTTTAACCCAAGCCTAACCCTTCACCCAAAAGTCCTCTTGATGTTTACAAAGGTATAAAGTTAAAAAGGAGGAGGATTGATTGCTTGGCAAGCCTATGGTATGAGTAAGTTCCATGCCGCTCTCGAGTGATTCACTAAAAAACATCTTCGGCCGAGTGTTGAGTGATCCCCCGTGAGGTATGTGAACTTGTATATAAATAGAATTTTAAAGAGGCATGTTATGCCCTAATAAGTAATTTATCTTATGAAAAGTTTTAAATAAATCATGATGAATAGGATTGTAAATAAATAAAAATAAAACTTAATAAAGAATCTTGGAAATCCCGACACTCTATGACAAGCCCAAAAACCTTCTCTTCTACCAATTCCATTTGGGAGTGTAAAGCCACATTATAAAGAGTTTTGCTTGAGGACAAGCAAAGATTCAAGCGTGGGGGTATTTGATGTGTGCAAAATGCAACATATAAATTACATCAATTGTGGCATAAAACTAACCCCTTTTTAGTACTAATGTTGGAAAAATGTGCTTTTGTCTTCCTTTTGTATTTTCAAGATTAAATGAGCTCAAATTAACAAAAGAAGCAAAAAGGCAGCTAAATCTAACATAAATACAAGAAAAGAAACAAACGTGGCATGCCCGACCTCCCCGAAAGCATCTTCCCAAGCAAAACAAGAGAACCGAAGGCTGAACACGCCCCGTGCTAAGTGAACACGGGGGCGTGCCCAAGTGTCAGCATAAAAGACAAAGATGTAGAAGCTTCCATCGCCCACCACGGGGCCGTGCTCAGCGGACACGGGGCCGTGGTCAACTATAAGATTCGCAGAATCCAGGCAAATCTTGATAGTACAGATATTCTTCTGCACACGGGGTCGTGCCCAGCGGACACGGGGCCGTGGTAAACTAATACAGACAAGGGCAATAAATGAAGAAAGAGAAGGAGGATGGACACGGGGCCGTGCCCGAGCTTCTGTTCAGGCTATAAATAGGGGTCCTTGGCTCATTTGCAAACCATCCCTTGGCACACCACCTCTCTCACACTTCACCCACCACCATCACAACACCATCATCCACCACCATCATCCATTGTCCATCATAGAGTGTGTGAGTCGTCTCGGGATCCAAGATGGATCGTAAGAGTTCTTGACAATCAAAGGCCATGTTTGCCTAAGTCTCTTACATCACTTGGTGAAGACAAGTGTCTAGTGTAATACTTTTTATTTTTAATCTTTTCGCACTTTTTACTTGGTTATGTATTAATGACTTTAATAACTAGTTTCTTATGTTGAAGGTGATTCTTCCTTATCGTTTGTCCGTGGTGTCTTGACATTATTTTACTGTCTATATAAAATAAAAGATTTTCACCATTCATATCTCCACGGTCTATATGGAGGTATGTTGGCTACCTGGTCGGGGGTTAAGGGAACAGTTTGGTAAGAGTCTTGCCTTGTTCAGTGTATAGATCATGCAAGGACCTGGGTCAAATTTAGTAGGACCTCCTTCAATACCCACCGGTATTGGATGACGGGGGTCCAAACTCTTTGATCCCCTCATATGTAAGCTACTATTAATACTTTAACCCGGCTACTTAGGACTGTATCCCTGCTGACTCAGACTACTTAGCCGAGGGTAACGTCACCTTCAAAAGAGGGGCCTACCATAATATGCATTAATAACTTAATTAATTATCTTTCAATAATCCGACCCTTTAGGATTGTATCCTTGCTGACTCAAACTACTGGGTTGAGGGTAACGTCACCTTCAAAAGAGGGGCCTACTACAATAACTAAGATAATCTCTTAAATAGTGCAAAAGTGCGGAAATAATCAAAGGTTACACTAAACACGAGTCGGAGCCAAGTGATTCATCTTGTCTATCTGTTTTTATTTTTATTTTTATTTTTTAGCATTTTAGTTAGTTTTTATTTTTAGTTTAAAACCTTTTTCTAAACTTTCGATTTGATTAGACGTTGAGGATAAACCGGTACTAAAAGTTCTTGTGTCCTTGGACGACCTCGGTATCTTGCCAACACTATACTACGCTCACGATGGGTGCACTTGCCCATATGTGTGTTTAGTGTTTGTAAATATCGTGTTTTATAAATTTAAAAATTGGCTAAAAAGTGTTAAAAAGGGCTTAATATATACATTAAAAACCTATCACACTACACACGCATCAGTAACATATATTGGGAATTCAAAATTCATTAGATGACATAAAAATCATAATAAACATATTAGGATTTTATGTTCACAGGATAACACATAAGGTATTTAATTTCCTAACATAAATGTTTAAGATTTAGTTATTGGAAGAACACATAAAGGGCTTAAACCAGTGGCATAACTCTGATACCACCTTCTGTCACAGCCCCCGACCCCTCCCCGGGAGCGGGGGCCGCGAGCCAGTCAGATGGTATCGGTGTTTATTAATATGGCAGCGGAAAGTTTCATCAGGACCGTAGTTAGGAAATATTTTTATCAGAGTTAAACACCAAAATGTTTAAATTAGAGAAATAGGATATAACCCAAGTTTCGCTGATAATATATTTAAAATAAACAAAAGGGACAAAACCCGATTTTCATTTATAATATATTTACAGGGATAAACCCTAGTTATTGAAAATAATTCTTCCTTTTATTTAGGTAACTTTTATAGTTACTTTTCTAAGACTTCAGTGCTCTCCAGCTGGCTTTTATTGGCTTCCTACTAAGTTACCTGAAACACGTGTTTAAAACATTTTATCAGCAAGAAATACCGATGAGTGCATCCCAGTTTAATCAAAACAATTTTAATACTTTAACAGAATTGAGGGCAACCCGCAATTACATTTGCTTGATCTAAACAATTACTCAATCAGTACTGTCAACCCGACTTGTGGGTCATATTACTCATTGGCTAACTCTTTGTCCAAAGGTAACGTCTTACAAATTTTGTATACAAAACTCCAACATACCGGCAGCAATTGTAGACTTACAAATACTCAATTACTGTTAAGTGTATATTAAAACATTTGAGGTTTTGGTAAACATTTTGACTCATGAAAATATATTTGCTAAAAGGTGACAAAAAGAAGATGTAGTCACTAATAGTGAGAAAAAGCAAGATGTACTCACATTTGTAGATTTAGGTATTTCTGTAGGCTTCCTGGTAATATTATAGTTTCCTAATAATAATATAGTTTTCTGGTTAATTTAAACATTGCATATGTGTTAGTAAAATAACCCTAACTGCATTAACCGTACAACTCGAGACAGAACTCCAATGACTGAGTCAGGCAAGGCCTTGACATGCATTACGGAGTCCTAAATTAATCGGGTGTACACACGAGACAGAATTCCAATGACTGAGTCAGGCAGAGCCGACATGCATTACAGAATCCTAGATCAATCGTGTAGGGTAATAGCAGGGTTATAATACTTACAACGAGACAGAGCTTCGCTTCTTAGGGGGTATTATTTCCCGAGAGTTTTAGTTGTTCGGAGAGTTGAGAGAGAAATAGAAACTGAACAATTTGAAAATGCCAACTTCTGCCCCTTTTATAGCTGGTCGACCAGTTTGTCGCGCCCCGCGACAGACTTCACTTCATCTTTCGCGCCCCGCGAGGGTCTTAAAGGCAGTTTAGGGTTTGCTGAGTCACTGGTGGTGTTGACACGTGTCTTGACACGTGGCATTCAGGGTGTCCGCCAAGCAACCGGCTGTCGCGTCCCGCGACAGCTTTGTCTTCGTTCGTCGCGGCCCGCGAGCGAAAGGAAATTCTTGTTTTTTTTTCTTGATTTTCACAAGTACGAAGGTATCTCGGTTCCGTTTTTTCACGTATGGGATGTATTTGAGAGTGTTTAGGATCACATTAAGGGTTCCAGGAGAGTTGTTACATCTATGGTGGTAACTAAAGGAAGTATGTGGCTTTAATTTTGTTAGATTTGTTGTCATCTCCATTTGTCTACCTATGTTTAGCTATATTTGGACATATATATATAGAGGTGTCTTAAGAATTTTAGGAGAGTTGTTATAGTTTTGTTGTTTTTTGAAACTTTAGTTGGCTGATTTTGTTGTTTTAGTTAAAGTTTAGTGTGTTTAAATGGTTAGTTACAAGGAATCAATAATTAAAACTAGAGCTTGATTTTAAAGTTAAAAATTATGAAGTCTGGTGATGATAGTTTAAGTGTTTAGTGTTAAAAATTGAGATAATTGCGTATTTCCCCTTAAAAAAGTTTCTCAATTGCATATTTACCTAACCTTAAATCAAAATTGCACATTTCCCCTCCTTTATTAAAATTTCTAAAAATGACAAAATTACCCTTTTAAAAAAAAAAATACTTATCACATACAGTACACACAACTTGTTCAAAATAGGCCTGCAAAACCGATGGTTCAGTTCCTACTCTCGGAGTTTATATCCTCTTGGCGATCAGATTGCAATTCCATTCGGGTTAGCTCCTACAACTCTATTCAATCAGCGATTACAGTGTTCTATCGGATTGCGATTGCAGTGTTCGATCAAATTGTGATTCCTCAATAATGTGATTTAACAAAGAAGATGGGATGATTTTGAATCTGCTATAGTTTAAAAAGAAAGTAAATTGATTTACAGAGAGTAGAGACATGGCGATGGAGGTGTTCATATTTGCAGACATAGTAATATTAATATGCATCCTTTTTCTTGTCCCGCAAGTCCATTGACGTCACCGCCAACACTTGTTTCTTTCACTTTGTATCTGGATTAAACATATGAAATGAGTTAATCGCCACTTGAGCTCGTGTTAGACGTAAAAGATAATAATGAAAATAGTTATTGTTTTTGATGTTTTATTTTCATTTTAATGATTGTCATTAGTTTTTTGTTTTTTTTACTATTTCTCTAGTTAAAATAGGTAAATATGTAATTTTAAAAGGTTTAATAAAAGTAAGGGTAAAATAGTCTATAAATAACTTATCTTTGATCAAATAAATTAAAATGGGTAAATTTACAATTCTTTTAGTTAAGGAAGGGGATATATGCAATTGTTTTATTGGGTTGGGTAAATATGCAATTAATAATATTTACAAGGGGATATATGCAATTCACCCTTAAAAATTAGTTATATATGTTATATAGAGAAAAACTTGCTTAGAAAAGTAGCTCTAAGTGATGTTTGTATAGATTTTAAAAAATAAAAACCCGTAGGGCGACATTTTAAATATGTTTGTAACGACGTTTGACGTGTTTTTGATGATTATATAAATTTTAGCTTAATATTCTTTTGTTTTGCATGACCCGACCCGATCCGATCCGAACCGACCGATACGGCCCGATATGAACCGAAATTTTTTTCATATACCTAGGCTAAGGGCCTAAAATCTTTAAAAATATTCCGCACCCCCATAGAAAAAATCCTGGGTTCGCCACTGTCGGCTCGACTCGACTCATTTACTAGAAAAATTTAAATAAGTGGTAAATGTAATTAAATATTAATAAAAACTAAAATTATACTGACGAGCTTCACATGTCAGGCTCGAGCTCGGGCTCGGTAAGTAAGCGAGCTATATTTTAGGCTCAAGCTCAGCTCAGGCTCGGGCTCGATAAGACTTGGCTCGTTTCGAGCTTTTTTCCTGAGCCGATCTCGAATAGCTCGCGAGCTGCTCAGCTCGTTTTCACCCCCTACCATTAAAGACATTCATCTCATACTTTTTAAATGAATTAAAAAAAAAAAAAAACAAATTACGTATTACTTTTAATCTGTTAATCAATTGTATAAACAAAATTATTATTTAACTAGTTTATAGACCCGTATATAACACGGGTTTAAGGATATAAATTATATAACTTAACAATGTATGCATAATTATTTTTCGCAATTTGCTTATATATATGACTTAGATGTTTACTTTTTTTCAATCAAATATCACAAACATATGATAGTCGTACCATATTTAACCTTGACTAAAATCATTTCAATTAATAATTTTCAAACCTATTTCCTTGATTACAGAAAATTATTTGCCTTTTCAAATTATTTTGCATGTTTTTAAATTTTTAGCTCACGAAACACTTCTTATAAATATATATAATCATTTATTACAAGTTGACATTAAGGCACGACCATAAATAAAGTTTCATATATGCTATGCTACCTCCATTACCTCTCAAGTTGTATGTATGAAAATAATTTAGTTATATAAATTTGTGCATACATTATTAAATGATATATTTTCTTATACTCAAACCCGTGTAATACATAAGTTCATAACCTATTACTCAAACCCGTGTAATTCACAACAAAATTTCGAATAAAACTTATATCGAACATAGATTAAATTAAATATGTTGCAACACTATACTTATAATTTTGGTAAAATATAATATTTTAAAGTTATAAGAGAAAAATATAGGTTGAAAATTAATTCTCCTATATATTAATAAACGAACTTAATGAACAATAGAATATGGCAATTTTGTAATTTGGTTCTTTAACAAGTTTAAAAGGTTGAGAAAAGAGAGAGCAATATCCGCTTCTGGTCACAAAGAGAAGAAAGATCTGGAAGGAGAGAGGCCTGGCACGGTGGCGCACGACGAGGCTGTGGCGGAGCAAAGGCGGCAATACCGATTTCCGTCGAGTGCACGGTTGGGATTAAGTAAACAGAAGACAAAGAAGCTTATGGTAGCATCGGTTAGGTCATTGTATTAAAAACCCCTCCCCTAAAACCACCACCTGTATATAATTGTTACTTCGAAAGCTTATAATTTAATAGTTACAAAAAATACAAAAAGAAAAAAATTTAAAACATTGAATAAGATAAAATAGATAAATAATTATTTTGGTTTTAGTGATAAGAAGTCTATATATATTATAAAAGATTGTGTATTCGGTTTTAATTATAAGAAGTCAATATAAATTATAAAAGATTGTGTTTAACGATTTGATGATAATTCTATACAAAAAAAAACTCCCAAGTCTATATATGTTATACAAGATTGTGTATTCGGTTTTAATTATAAGAAGTCAGCATAAATTATAAAAGATTGTGTTTAACGATTTGATGATAATTCTATACAAAAAAAACTCACAATTACTTTTTATATATTAAAGTGAAAATATTACTTTTTATATATTAAAGTGAAAATACAAGATATGAATGATTATAAATGTGATCTTGGAAAATTTAAATATAAAAAATATAATAATAATAAAAATTTAACAAAACTTAATAAAAAAAATTGGATTGTAGGAGATGTTGCCATGTGGCATTTATTGGAGTCTTTTATTAGAATTTAGATTATATTATATTATATTATATTATATTTAAGAATAATATGATTAATAATCAAATTGATATTAATGTTAATTAACAGTATTAGATATTAGATTAGATGTTAACATTAAATTGAAGGACATATTCCCAGGTAAGATCAATTGGAATATATCTTTTATTATAATTTAAATTAGATTAGATATTACATATTTTTTATTGGATCATTATAAATAATTAACCACGTGTAATACATTGGTCTATAATAATATATATCCTTAGGCCGGTGGGTGTGGCTTAACGCCACCTCGCCACCTCAGCCCCTTTAGCGCCCCGGGGTGCCATCGTCCACACTGAGCAAAGTAAAGGGGGAGGCGCTATGATGTGCTCGCCAGGGTGATAATGAGCGTTAAAGGTGTGAGTAGGTGGCGTCCACCCATTTTCAACCAATAAAATCTTTTTTCTATTTTGTTTAATAGGGGGCTTTATACCACATCATGCAAGTTAAAGGGAGAGGCTTTAAAGCCCCCCATATGACGTGACGTGGGCTTTATACCACACCCTACAGCCTTAGACCATCCGTACTCGTGCAATGTTGGGCGTTTTTTTGGACGAAAACGCCAAACCACGCCCCTCTATCAACCCCCGTGGGCCTTTTTTTTTGCGAAAATTGGTTTGGAGCGTGCTTTATTCCACGCCTCTTGTTCAAGTTGTTGGCCAACCACATTTAATCTTCTTTTTCTTGTCCAATGGTTTTTTTGTTGTTTTTTTTAATTTTATTTAATTTTTACACCCCTTTTAACATAATGCATCACAATGCCCACATCCCCATTTAGAAAACGCTACTGTACTACCATATAACATAAAACGTGAGATGTTAACCACACATTATGTTAGAAGTATTAGATTTGATTAATTTACATTAGGTAATAACTTTTAAACTTTTGAGAACCTTTTCGGTTAATTAAACACATGTTTAGAAATCCAAAAAGACCAAAAAGATATAATCGTATATGATCGAATATTCTTTAAAAAATCGATAAGCACACAAACTAATTAATAAACTGTGGCTTCCAAACTCCATAGGAGGTTGAATACTATTATCATTGAAAGAGGGCGTGAATATGCAATAGGATCGATGATCCTTTCCCTCAATTCTCATTCCTTTATAATGTTACAGATCTCCTCTATTTTGGGAGAAATACACCAAATTACCATAATACACGGGATTGATATAATATCTAAATTTACCAATATTATCTACAGCTATTACACCCCCGCAGTCGAAGCGGGAGGAGACCGGATGCTGAGACTGGACCGAAAATCTTCAAAGAGAATCCGCGGAAGGCCTTTGGTGAAAATATCAGCTACCTGGTATCGTGAGGGAACATGCAACACACGCACTTGTCCGCGTTGAACTTGTTCGCGAACGAAATGGATGTTAAGCTCGATATGTTTCGTGCGTTGATGCTGCACCGGATTTCCCGACAAATATATGGCACTAATGTTGTCGCAATATACGAGAGTGGCGAGTGACGGAGGACAACGAAGTTCCAATAAAAGATTGCGAAGCCAACAGATTTCCGATACTACGTTAGCAACTGCCCGGTATTCGGCTTCAGCACTCGACCGAGAAATAGTAGGTTGCCGTTTCGATGACCACGAAATAAGATTGTCTCCATAATAAACACAATATCCACTAGTCGATCGACGGGTATCTGGGCAACCGGCCCAGTCGGCATCTGTGTAGGCAACAAGCGATTTGGAGCGAGTGGGACCGAGTGTTAAGCCGAATGAAGTTGTACCTTTAATATATCGAATGATCCGTTTCAGAGCTAGCCAATGACCCGTTTTAGGGGCGTGCATATGCATGCATATTTGCTGGACCGCGTAACTGATGTCCGGACGAGTGAACGTGAGATACTGCAAAGCACCCGCCAAACTACAGTAAAGAGTTGGGTCGGAAAAATCATCACCAGAAGAAGCGCTGAGCTTGGCATTAGTGTCAACAGGAGTGGACACCGGATTACACTGAGACATGTTGGCCCGCTTTATGATTTCAAGTGCATAAGCATGTTGTGACAGAAACATGGTGTCGCGAGTTTGTGAAACTGAGATGCCGAGGAAGAAACTTAGGGGGCCAAGGTCTTTCATTGCGAACTCGCTAGCAAGGTGTGCCATTAGACGTTGCCGAAGCCCGTCAGATGAGGTGACTAGGACAATGTCGTCAACATATAGAAGCAAGAAGGCAATATCCTGTCCTTGATGAAAAATAAATAAAGATGCGTCACACCGGCTTTGGATAAATCCCACACTAAGAACATAATCAGTAAACCGTTGATACCACGCCCGTGGAGCCTGCTTTAACCCGTATAACGACTTTTTAAGTCGACAAACATGATTCGGAAAACCTTGATTTCGAAAACCCATTGGTTGATACATGTATACCGTTTCATGAAGATTGCTATGTAGGAACGCGTTGGTGACGTCTAATTGATGCACAGACCATGAGTTGGAAAGAGCCAGTGACAACACTATGCGAATTGTAGCCGGCTTCACTACGGGACTAAACGTATCACCACAATCAATACCCACTTGCTGAAGTCGACCATCACATACTAACCTGGCCTTGTAGCGTTCCAAACTACCATCCGATTTAAACTTATGCTTAAAGAGCCACATGCTGCGAATAACATTCATGGTCGGATGTCTAGGAACTAATTCCCAAGTCACGTTTTAATAAGAGCGTGAAATTCTGTTTTCATGGCGTCATACCATTCGGGAATGGACAAGGCATCGGTGGGTTGTTTGGGTATGGGAATGATGGAGGAGGTGTGAAGATTGAGTTTATGGATTGGCTTGGTGATGCCGTCCATGGCTCTTGTGCGCATGGTTCGAGCAGGTGGGGTAGGTGGGGAAGGGATAGAGGCGTGTTGGGCTGGAGAGGAGTAAGGGGTGTGAAGAGAGTTAGGTGGACTGGATGGCGAGTAAGCGGAAGGGGAGGGCTGTTGGGCCGATGATTCGGCAGTTGGAGTGGACGGGTTTGGTGAGGGGTGGGCCGAGGAGGGCATTTGGGTGAGAGATGTGGGAGAGGGTTGGGCTGGCGATGTGTGTTGGGCCGAAGGGGGTGGAGTAGGCGGTGAAGTTTGGGCCGGAGGTATATGGGCTGAGATGTTTGGGGCAGTGGGTGGAGTGGTGTTGTTGGCAGTGGGAGTTCCATCTAAAGGCCAAAGATGGGGTGGGAACGGGTCCGTCAAGAAGTCGTATGACGGAGGAGGGTTTATTGTGTGAGAGAAGGGAAAGGTTGTTTCGTCGAAAGCAACGTGACGGGATATGATGATTTGACGAGTTTGAAGGTTAAAACAGGTGTAACCGCGATGGTTGGAGGGGTAACCGAGAAATACACAAGGAGAAGAGCGAGGTTGAAGCTTATGAATAGTTGTTGAGGGGATAAGGGGATAACACAAACAACCAAAAACACGGAGGTGATGGTATGTTGGTGTGCGAAAGTAGAGGAGTTCAGTGGGGGTTGTATGGTGTTGTTTGGTAGGGAGGATGTTTAAGAGATAGGTTGTTGTGGCAAGAGCGTAATGCCAAAACATGTTGGGTAAGGAAGCATGGGTGAGAATGGTGCGGATCATGTTGTTTATGGTACGTATTTTATGCTCGGCCTTTCCATTTTGAGAGGAGGTGTGTGGGCATGATAAACGGAATACCATGCCATGTTGATTAAAGTATTGTTGGAAAGCCGAGTTGACGTATTCTTTGCCATTATCGCATTGAAACATTTTTATTTGTCGTTCAAATTGAGTGCCAATAAGTTTATGAAATTGACAAAAAATAGAAAATACTTGTGACTTTTTGGATATGGGGTAAGTCCATAGAAAGTCGGTCAGGTCATCAAGAAATAATACATAATAACGATGACCTTGAGAACTAAGGATTGGCGATGTCCAAAGATCGCTATGAACAATGTCAAATGGTTGAAAAACACGGGTGTGAGAAGCAGTAAATGGTAATCGAATACTTTTACCAAGCACACAAGATTCACAAATGTCTTTATTATGTTTATTAAAATCAATAAAAGTAGACTGTTTCAAATAATGCAAAGATGGACGTCCTGGGTGACCAAGACGTTGATGCCAGAGTTGAGAAGAGATGGCTGCAAAGGTGGATGGTGAGCTGGTTGTCCCGGATCCGAGCGTGAGAGGGTAGAGATCACCGCTGCTGTTGCACCGGAGGATAGGGATCCGGGTCTTGTAGTCCTTCACAAGAAAACCAAAAGGGTCAAATTCGTCAAAAACAGAGTTGTCGGTTGTGAACCGACGTACGGAAATTAAATTTTTGATCAGTTTAGGTGCATATAGGACGTTTTTAAGAATAAGTGGGGGAAAAGGTGGGGGGAGGGTTTGTGTGGCTTGTCCAATAACCGGTATGGTTGAGCCATTTCCAACAGTAATATTTTGGTCCACGCTATTATCAAAATAAGACTGAAAATTAGTAGCCGAATTAGACATATTACCTGTTGCACCCGTGTCCATGTACAGGTTAGGATCCGGTTGATTGAGCGACATGGTGTAAAGTGCTTGTTCGATGTCGGTTGGGGCATAAGCGTTGTGGGCTTGAGTGGGCCTTGGTCCAAGGAGCCCATTTCCGCCGGTGTTGTTTACTGAAGTGGGTCGAGGAGCAGCGGTGGGGTATGGGCAAGGAGGGGGGGCATGAGTGATGTTGTGGGGCGGCCCACGGCTGAGAAGAAGCAGGCTGATGAGACATTAGCCCAGTCCATGGTTGCTGCTGGGCTGAATTGGGCCAGAAGGGCTGCTGAGAGGGCCAGCCAGACTGCTGAGTGTATGTGTTAGGATTGCGGCCGCGGCCCCAGCTTCCCCGTCCTCTGCCTCGGCCACGTGAACGCCCGCGGCCCCGATATCGCTCGGAGTCATTTCGGTAGTCATTGTTATTCGCCGGTGGGTGCGACTTGTTGGAGTTGGCGTTTAAAGCAGTGCCCGCGGTTTGAGCCATAAGAAGCGCTTGTTCAGCCTTACGAGACTCGACACGCATGACCTTTGAGCGAGCCTCATAAAAATTCGGTAAGGGGTCTTGTTGCTGGAGGATGGTAGCGATACCCTCATATTGTTCATTGAGACCCGCGATCAGTTGAAGAACCAAGCGATCGTTATCAACCGGACTGCCAACGTTAGCGAGTTGATCGGCCAACACTTTGAGTTGCTGGCAATACGCCGAGACGTTGGGGAACCCGTCAAGACGTGTGTTCGAGAATTTGTGTAGGAGGTGAATGGACCGAGAACTTTTGTTGTCGTGAAAAATACCTTCAAGCGTCTTCCAAGCATCATACGCGGTCGTGTTCGGTTTAAGAATAGTGTGCAAGAGATCGTTGGATATAGTAGCGTAAATCCATTGGAGCACAATGGCGTCCAACCGATCCCAAGAGTCATCGGCTTGAGTTTCTTTATCTTTGTCGGCTTCCTTGGTTGAACCAGAGGATGAAGAAGTTCGGGGAGAAAGATGATCGATAACAAGAGATGCACGACACTGTATCTTGAACAGTTCGGACCAGGAGGCATACTGCCCAGGTTCCATCTCGAGAACAACGGGAATCGGGCTTTTGATGTTGGTTACGGTTGCGGTTGCAGCGGGATGAATTTTAGGTTCCATTAGAAGGATGTTAAGGTAGCGAGACAGGTAGGAAAAGAAGGAGATCGGCAGGCAGTAAGGAAGAAGGAGGGAAGGTTAGGCTTGGTCTCTTGATACCATGAAAGAGGCCGTGAATATGCAATAGGATCGATGATCCTTTCCCTCAATTCTCATTCCTTTATAATGTTACAGATCTCCTCTATTTTGAGAGAAATACACCAAATTACCATAATACACGAGATTGATATAATATCTAAATTTACCAATATTATCTACAGCTATTAATCATCTTATCATCATCTTATCTATCTATTATACTAAAGCAAAATAATGTTGACCATTTGACCTTTTGCTGAGAAGCCAGGAAATTGAGAATTGAGCGGCAATATCTTTCTCCTCTTTTTCTTTCACGCTAATAGTTTTCTTCCTCTTTCAGCCCGCTTTCTTCTTAAAACCCTAATCGTGTTCCTTCATCATCTACGATCCTAATCTCTGTCGCTTTATTCTTAAAACTCTAATCGTGTTCTTTCAGTCCGCTTTCTTCTTAAAACCCTAATCTCGTGTTCCTTCATCATCTACGATCCTTCATAAAACAATCAGGTTAGCGATCTTTCAATTTTTTGTGTTCTTCAGTTATTGAATCTATTTAATTTCGTATCATATCATCGTATTTTCAAATCGATGGCTAAATGGTAGGTAATTTCACTATTTATTGCAAAAGAGAGGGCATCTAGGGTTTTGCAGATTGAGTAGTGATTTGGGGGTTTATTCAGAATGTCCTTCCATCTCTCTTTTGTCAACCAAAAACTATCGTCACTAATCTTAAGTACATGTGTTTCGTCGAAGGCTCAGTTACATGGTGGTGAGACGTGCATATGGTGGTGGTTATGATGAAGAAGGTTGATACAGTGGAAGCCTTAATGGTGATTACAGAGGTGGTGGTTTTTAATCATCATATTTTGATGAATAGGATGCGGGTTGTTTAATGCACAGGTTAATCTGTCGTTCAGTCGTTCAATCTGTCGTTCCATCCAAGCCTATACAATCCAATGTTCCATCAGGTTAATCTATTCAGGTATCTGCTTAATTATATGTTGTTCTATGTATTTCATCCATAAACTTTTGTATCTCATCGATTTGATTTTAACAATTGATAATCAGATATGTTTTGCCTCTTTCAGTCTTCACATAAACCCTAATATTTACCTCTTAATACTCAGATTAGATTTATCTTTGTGTATTTTTTTTTTTAACATTTTTTGTTTATTTTGCAATCTCTAATAGCACACATCACTAGCAGGTACGATTCCTTATTTTCCTCACAAAACCTAATCCAAAAAATTATCCTCTGTCTGAAATGGCGCTGCCAAAATCTTATCAAGGTGAGTTTATATGATTTCAATTACAAAATCATCGTCACAAATCTCTTGGATTTTTCTTAATTAAGAACTTTACAACGTTGAATTTCACCGTACATAACGCAAGATGGATTGAAATTGCTTAGGGAACAAAACCCTAATTCAGAGCTATGGAAGGTATGCACACACTTTTGACCTATTTGTTTAATTCGAGATCAGTTCAAGTGGATTTTCAGTTTTTGTTGTTGAATTGCTGTGATTTGGAGTTATTTTCAACTTATAATTTATATGAAAACAGTTATCATTGCATTGAAAATATTTATCAGCAAGTATAGCAAGTATGTGACATGTGAGAAATTGTTGTTAATTTATAATTTATTAACAAAGTCCAAATCAGTTTTTGTTAGAATAATACTAGATTTGATCTCAAAGATCCTTTTGATGTATATTGATTTGGGATTAAGGGGGTGTTTTAGTGCATTTCAGATAATATATCTTTTCTTTAAAACTGTGTTTTTTGTAATTAGGGCAAGAAAATGGGTTTTATTTATTTTGGTTTAAAAAGACGCGGCTGATGATTTTAGTTCCACAGATCTCTGATTTGTCTAGCAGGTTCGTAACCTACCAGAACCACTGTGGCATAAATTGAGAACCACTGTGGCATAAATTGAATACATCACATTTCTCTACTCCACACTATCTCAAAACTTGAATCTCGATTACTTGGTTCAACACTACGGCTGGTTGGGAAGTTCATTTTCTAGCAATTTGTGTGATCCGTGACCCATGTCCTTCTCTGAATGGGAGCACGTAAGTTGCTTCATTTATGTTCGTATTATACATTTTTTTTTAGTTTTACAATTAATTGATGGAATTCTAGGTTTCTGAATGCGAAATTGTGGAAAAAAAGGATTACTTTTGATCAATTTGAGAATATAACAGTTAATTTGAACCCTAAATTGAGCATTCATGAAAAATTATGAGCAAGGCGCAACAAAGTAATAAGTTAAAGAAGTTCATGTTTATGTAGGTAAGGTGTTTGATTAAATGCTTAGTTGGTTTTTGCAGTTGTGTAAGAGTTGAGGGAGTGCTGGAACGGCGAGATGGAATTGAAATTGTTGGATTGGATGAAACAGCAACGCAATTAGGTAATTTATTGTCCTTTTATTATGTAAGAATTGCATTAAGTGTTGGATCATCTATCAAAGATCTGATCTGAAGGGATCGTTGATGTATTTCATGGATGGATTAATAAACAAATTCGATGGATATAATGTTGAAAACATTAGAATCTGTTAGGTTGATTTGGTTGTTACTTAAAATGACAAGAATCTGAGTTTCAATAAGCTAACGTCATTTGGCAATGATCTAGATGGCTTAATTAGCCTTAAAATTATGTAAGTTTTGTCTCAATCATATTATGAGGATGGTTGTAAAGCGTTTTGCATTATTTTTATCTTAACTATCAGTCTCAATACTTTTCCAAAAACGGGTAATCTTTCAATGCACAAATACATCCTCATAAAGGTGGAAAAATGAACGGGTCGGTCAAAAAGAATAATTCTAGATGTGGGTCAAAATGATCAGGTTTGAGTTGGGCCAACATACAAACACTTTGTTAAATTCTTTTCTCTAAAAATTTCGAATATTATTTTTTTTATAAAGATTTGAGTGTAATATAGGTTAAATAAAAAAATTTTAAATGTGGGTCAAAACTATACTCTTTCAACTTGAAATCTGTAAACTTAATCTTTTATATCGTAAATTTTTTTGAATTTATTTTTTAAGAGTTTTGGCCTGATGATTTTGTGAAAAATACTGAATGTCTGCGTACTGACTTTTGCTGAAACACGTTCTCTCACCCAAACCAAGATGTGTTTTTAAAACAACATGTCCTGACCCGTGACCCTGCTTGACTCATTATTTGTTAAATATATCACTATATTAGAATATATCTTTATGAATATGATATTTTTAATTGCAGGTCACGTTACGCACACCATTCAATTTTGCTCTAGAGATCCCTCTATTCTAGCTAATGGGAGCTTTTTACATGGATAATAAACCTATCCTTAAAGAGTTAAAGTTGATTATAAGTGAGTTTTAAGGAACATAATTCAATATGAAATAACTAACATTTGTAGATCTTAATTATTAAAAGGTACACATATTTATAGGTTTGCATTTTTATGGAACAATTGCTTTGGTTAACTTTCTTCATAAAATGAGCAAGGGGAAGAGTTGTTTTTTTTTTGTCAATAGCAAGGAGATTAGTTGATTTATGCTCTAGCAGGTATGTGTTTCTTTTTTCTTTTTCTATTTAATTCACATACATGCTTTCTTGATGCAGTTCTCAACTTTAGGCCTTATTGAAACACATGGATTTGTTAGAGACAGAGTATAGACCATAGAACCTGGCCCCTACATTTCTATTTAATGCCAATGCCAATTTTTATTGATTTGTTACTTAAACCCTCTGGAGAGGATTTAAAGATTTGGCCCCATAGGTATATCTTATCCAAGTATGCTCAAATTCTTTCTAGAAATGATCTCCAAGTTTTTATTTTTATTTTTTATGTACACTTGGGATTTAAAGGGAACTAAACTATTTGGCTATTTACCAAAGTCTCTATTGGAGCGATCACGAATTGGATGACTCAAATCTAAGAATCAAGAATCAAGAAGTTTTTTGTACTTAAAATGACAAGAATCTGAGTTTCAATAAGCTAACGTAATTTGGCAATGATCTAGATAGCTTAAGTAGCCTTAAAATTATGTAAGTATTGACTCAATCATATTATGAGGATGGTTGTAAAGCGTTTTGCATTATTTTTATCTTAAGTATCAGTCTCAATACTTTTTCAAATATGGGTAATCTTTCAATGCACAAATACATCCTCATAAAGGTGGAAAAATGAACGGGTCGGTCAAAAAGAATAATTCTAGATGTGGGTCAAAATGATCAGGTTTGAGTTGGGCCAACATACAAACACTTTGTTAAATTCTTTTCTCTAAAAATTTTGAATATTATTTTTTTATAAAGATTTGAGTGTAATATAGGTTAAAATAGAGTAATTTTAAATGTGGGTCAAAACTATACTCTTTCAGCTCTTTTTAGGGGTGTGAATTTCTTACACAACCTGAAAACACGACACGAACACGAATTTTTTGGGTTTGGGTTTACCCTAAATGGGTTCGGGTCAGTTTCAGGTCCAAGTGGTGTCTTTGGTACTACAGCCTTTGGTTCCATCTTGCATTACAACGCAATATTCTTTTATCTTTCATTATGATGCTAAGGGTATAGTTATAGGAGGTGATCATAACCTATATACTTTTGAATGGATTTGCATTTGATTTTATGTCTTTCATTTTAGCACCTTCCAAAAGACATTGCTATTTTAATGACAGTGAAGATGATGTCTCTTTTTCTAGAAATGGAATGGGAAATGAATTTGCGTGTTGAGATGTTTCATGGGCATGAAGATATTATAATATATTTTTACCTTCTTAAGGCAACCAGTAAGTCGAAATATGTTCGGTATCTAAGTCAACATTTTATTACATTTCTTATGGTATAGGTATGTGGTTTTAGGATGACATCAGTCATGAAGGACAATGGTATAGTTGTTTGTGATTGATGCATGTTCAACTTTTTTGGAAATTAAAGGTATGTTGTTAGTATCCGAGGTGTCAAAGAACTAGGGGGAAACTTCGTCAACTGGTCAAACTGTCTTTTTTGTTTTGGTGTGGATACATCATAATACATTGTGCTTTATTGAAACTTTTATGATTCACGCATGATAATGTTTTCACTATATATGTTGTTTTGGATTTTGGATACTATATTAAATTTTAACACTTACGAATTGTATTTTTTAAGTTTTTGTAATTTCAAAAGTCAAAACGTTGACTGATGTTATTTATCGTTAAGATTAATTTAACATAGCTAATTTATTTTATTAAAACCAAGAACGTCTTTTTGTATCAACCATGTTTTGTTTTTGTATTATAGCTCTACTGAAGCAACAAGGTGTTGCGCTAAAAGGAAACGAAAAAAGATGCCGTTGTAGCTGATCAAGTTGTTCGTTTCCTTGAAGCAAATGGAAAACTTGAGGTTTAATCTTATTTTTATTTCTATATACACCGGTTGATTGTTTATTATTTACTTTTATTTAGTATTTTTAGCATCTATGTATTGTCTATTGTATGTGATATGTTATGAGCAAGCTTAGTGGTGACTCTAAGAAGATCAATCCATTGGGGATTAATTTCCATTTTATATATCTTTGTCAAAATAAGGTCTTCAATTATTTGGAAATAATGACCCTTGATGGAGTTACAAGAGAAGTTAGTGTCCTGGTGGTCGAGGACATGAAGTATATGTTGTTGGTGTGGTTGTGTAATTAATAAAGAGAAATCGAATAAAAATTGGGGTAAGTGTTCATCATACCACTCTAATGTTGTTCTTTTGAATCAAAATAGGAAACTAATATCATTCATCCTTGATAGGGAGTGTAGCTGGAGTATATGATGGAATGGAGTATGGCGTTGAGCGAGTGCGTGGCGCCTGAGATTGGGTAAATTATAACATCTTTATGACATGCATTTTATAATGCTTGCGCACACATATAGGACCATTGGTGGTGTGTGTCAATTGCTAAGTATCATGTTGCTGATTTAATGTGTTTATTTTTACACTTAATCAGTTTGCGATTTGCCTAATAAAAAATCCCAATTTCGGACTTTCCAACAAAATTAATGCAGTTCGCAAGTATGACTTTAATATTCTTAATATTCTTTTTCCTCCTCTTTTGGCAGATGATTTCCGGCTGTTATGGAAGATGTTGATAAAAATTGGTATTAATATGTAGCTGATGAATATGAAATGGAAGATATAGATTCGGGTCAGAGATATTGCTTCAGATAGTTTGTGGTGAATATGATTTCATAGTTTGTTTTGACTCGCTTGCCATTTATACACATGATATTGAAATAATGTTGGGTTACAATAAGTTGTTTTAGATATTTATTACATTGACTAATACTTTCAAATCTACTACCGAGTAATTTTTACACTTTATTGATGATTGTATGTTCCACAGATGAAGAAGCTTCCTGAATGGACTGGACTGATATATTGAATATTGGTACCTTTAAGAAACATGTTCCCTATGATCTTGACTGGTATTACATATAAAGCTGGTGAGTTTTTGTTTCTGTCATTCAATGTCATGTAGGTATGTTTCTGTTCGTTGATCGATCAATTGATTCAATTCGTTGATTGTTGTTTGATAATATGTTTGTTTCATTTGAGATGTTGTTTGGCCTTTAGGGTTCTTAATTATGAGTTTCTTGATTTGTGTTTATTATGGAAAATGTGTAAAAGAATTTAAGATATAATATTTTTCTAAGCCGTTTCTTCTTGATATCAATCACCCTTTGAATTTGGGTATAAAGAATGAATCTGTACTTAAAATACGTTGAGTGTATATATTGTTTTGTCAAACTTGATTTCTAAAACCAGTTTATGGAAATCCTATATTTTTGAGGCATTATTGAGATTTTCTTGATAGTGAATATGAATTTTTGTTGCTCTATAGATTTCAGTACGAAAAAACTTCCAACATTTTATGACAAAAAGTATAAACTTTTATGGCCTAGGTGCTTTAAACCTTGAAACCTCAATTTTTTTTATAACTGGAGGTTATTGATTACTATTATTACATTTCTTTTCTGTGGGCATGCAGTGGGTCAGGTGGATGTGAGGACGGCAATGGATGACGGCGAAGAGATAGGCTGCGATGGGTGAGGTTGTGGTATGGTATCATCTGCATCAAATCAAGTGTGTTTTCTTCTCACTAGGAACAATTGGTTTTCAGTTTTGTTATTGCATTTAGACCCATTATTGAATTTAAATTTCATAGGAAATACCATTTTCATGTAATGAAATTTCTAGCATCAACTTTAAAAACCAAGAGCAACGGAGAACTAAAACTTCAAAGCTCTTTAGAATTGTCAAATTATGATTCTAACATGCATGTTTTTTTGGCTTATTGTATCAGACAATTAAGGTTTTGTCAATGGTTCCGGTACCCAAGCTTGCATTGAGGTTATATTTGGAATGTGCTGAGGTATGTCTATGAATTAAAGTTTTTAATATATTCATATTTTCTCTGACCTCTTCTGGCTCTACATGATACAGGCTGTCAATGACTGTGATCTTGAACCTGTAGCATACGAGTTTTTCACCCAAGCATGTATATTGTATGAAGAATAAATTTCGGTAAGTTATACTTCATATCCCACTCCAAATTTTAATATGGGTTGCTTGATTTTATTAAAAAATATCATGTGCATTGCCTCCTATTTTTATTAATGTCATTGGTGTACATTTGGTTGTAAGAAGGCTGCAAAGAGGAGGTTTGTAAGAGCTTTTTTTCTGTTATTATTTAGTCCTAATTTTTTATAGTGTATATTTACTCTCTATCTTCACTGCAGCTGAGGGTGAAATGGGTATTAGTGAGCATATGATAAATCCTAACACTTGCTTTACTAGGTTTTATGTTTTATAACTATATTGAGCCGAATCGATGTCATATATTTTTTTTATGTGTTTTTTATGTTGATGGTCTAATATATTTTAGTGTCTACTACTGTCTTTGTTTCTTAATTGTTAAGCAAATATATATTTGATTTTTTCTTTCAATTTCATCAATGATGTTACAGATTCAACAATTTTAATTCGGCTTGGATCGTTTCCGATTTTATTAATGATATATAATCGACAACGATTCCTTTGTCATTCTACTTTGAAGTGTTAATCAGGTATTATGATTTTAGATTTCTTAGATCTCAAAAACTTTGATCTTATTATTTTGTTGCTAAATTTATTTTAGTTATTGTTTTGTTAATCTTTATTATTTATTGCTAAATCTACCATGGTTGGATCGGATTCAAAAACCGCATAAGTTAGGGTTTTTCTCTTAATTTTTTAATGATTTTTGATGTTGTAATATGTTTTTACAGTGGATCTACCACCTTTGGAGCACTCATGTGCAGCAAAAACACATCACAACCTCACATATAATCACCAATATGAATATGTGTAGAAGTTCAACAAGACATGTCTAGATGCAGATTCCATTGTTGGTGGCTTTCTTAGGGATGCAACTGAATTTAACCTACAAGTTGATACTTTCTTGCTCAAGCTTCCCTTTCAGGTTCTTTAGTTTCCTTAACTCTAAAAGCACATAAATTTATGGGTTTTGTATGGTTTTTTATGACCATTCAGCTGGGTTTCAGGGGTTTGCTAGATCAAATCTAATAGATAATGTGCTCATTCGGATATACTATCACCTAGGATCCAAAGGCTCAGTTACAGTTTGTGTTCCTTGGCCCTGGTGTGGTTTCTTATGCAGAGATTGTGGCCAGTTCTGCTAGAGTTGTTGCTTTTGCATGTTATTTGCTTTCTTTCTTCTTTTTTTTTTTGTTCTGAATGTCATGTAAGTACAACTTTTTGTGTGTTTAACATCCATTTTCACTAACTTCTTTACTTCTTATGGCTTTTCTTTAGAGGCAATTTTCTTTAAAGTATGTCTAGGTGAATCTGAAGTCCAACTCTTGCAATAGCAAGAAAACGACCCAAAATGACATCCTTCATTCTCGGTTCAGCCCGAAGAAAGCCAGATGGTTTGAGAATTGAGACGTAAGCTGATTATGTTATTCGAGACATAATCTAATAGTATGATATAAGACCTGAGCTCAAATTAATAGTAGGTTAAATTAATCATTCAAAATAAATGATGATGATGATAATGTTCTATATTCGAGACATAAGCCAATTATCTAAGCTCAAGTCTACTAAATGCTTTAATACAATAACTTATGTAGTAAAATAGACAATGATATTGGTTTCATATAACAATTTTAATTAGATAAATCTAGCACATATAGGGATTATGATTTTGTAGGCTTGATTATTGAATAGGTGGAATGAAGGCTGGCTTTATGTATTTTGTTGTCTTTTTAGTGGGTAGAAGGATGATACCTATAGATTATTAAGCCTTTTTTGTTAACTTATTGTTATCATGTAGATTAAAGAGTTCAGTCAAAACGATAACGTTGCTATGCTTGATGAATTCTAGATTATGTGAAACACTTACAGATGCAAATCAAGGGTCTTCTTGGAACAACTAAAGCGTAAGTCTATAATATTCTTCATCTTTCCTACAACTTTTTTTTAATCCAAATTGTACAGCTTCCTTTTATTCAATTTTTTTTAACTTATTAAGCCGAGTGTGTTAAATATGTTAGAGAAACTTAGTTTATCACAATGAAATTTCTTCTCATTTAAATAAAGTGATGTAAGAGCCTTTATGCATTTGAGTGCGCTTTGGATGGTTTTTGACCCACTTATTTTTTCAATAATTTATAATATTATATTATCGTTTATTGATTACTGATTGATTGATTGATTATGAGGTTTATGTTTGTAGTAGAATTTTTTTTCTTTCATAAAATACTAAATTACGTATCTTTTGTCGTGCTTTAGTCATATATTTTTTATGTACACATAATAGAAAGGGTTTGTCCTAAATGGGTTAGTGCTTAGTCATTACACAGGGTATTTTGTGGATGACCAATGACCTTAATGGGTCAAGAGCTTTACAGGAAGTCCAATAATGACCAAATCCCAAACTCGACAAATGCATTTTTTATGACGGAAATGTACAAAAAAAGTACAATAACTAAAAAAGGTGAAGAATGATGTTATATTAATATTTTTGTAAACGAACTTGGTTTAGTCATACTTTTTTTTTATAAATAAGTTCAGCTCATTACTTATTGGTTAATAAATACTATAAATGGCTTGATTATTATTAATGGATTGTACTGACTTTGTTCTTCTTCATAGGCCTGATTCACCATGACGAATATTTCTCACACGATCATGTCCATGAAAAAGATCAGCCAATGAAGATTATCGTAGATAGGTAATATTGGCACAATGGTTTTTGGGCCCAAAAACAAACTTTGTCACGTAGACCTGGATTGAACATTTGGGCCTAAAAACAAACTTTGCATGGTTGAAAGGCAATATGTAGTGTAGATTTCATTTCCTTTTCTAAATGATGATTACTAGGTGTTAAGATGAGTGGGTTGGGTAACGGGTCGAACCATGTAATTTTCTAAATTTTTAGAATGGACCGAACTTGCCTGGATGGTTGGGTTGACATGCATTTATTTTTTGTCAATTTCTTAAAATACTTTTTAATAAAAAAAATAACGTGTTATATATGATTTTGAATATTTATTTTTACGCAATCCAAATTTTTCAATAAATCGTTCGAATACAAATACAATTTGGGCTACTTTCAACTTAAAATTTGATCTGTTTGAAATAAATATTAACCCAAATCAACCTCTTCTGGGTCAAAATTGACTCCTATTTTTTTACTAACAAAATTAAAACATTTAACTAAAGCTTCTCATAAGTGTTTGATTCTCTCTATTTGGTGCATATGGCGTTGGCGAAACAACATTATTTTCAGCAAAAGCAAGCACATTTTGGGAGGATTATGGAAGAGATTAAGGTCCTCGGTTATCTGTGAAAAAAAACAACGCCAAAGCCTCGGACCTAACATGGGATAGGTGGCTGGAATTCGACTTAGAAGGTCTGGGTGTGTAATGTTTGCATTTTTCTTTATGTTTCAGCTGTACTGCTATGCTGGTGTATTGTATCTAGCTAACGGTGTCGGTTTGGTTAGCTTGGATTAGTTTTTAATGGACTTTTGCTTTGTTGGCAGCATAAGGGTTAATACCACACTCTTTCATGATTGATCACATATTTGAGCTTCTGTTTAGTTGTAATTACCAAGGACAATGTTGGGTTTTTCTTCTTGCAGAAGACATGGTGTATATGTGTTTGCTGGTCAACCCTTCATTTGGTGACTGTTTGCCAGAACACTTTACTCTTTTTCATTTTTCATAATTCATGGCTACTCTATAATGATCTCCACACACCATCATAACACCAGTATAACTCATTCTAAGCCATTGATTACTGTATCACCATTGTCTGTCTCACCAACTTCTATATGTCCCCTGGTCTGCCAATCAGATCTGATTTGCCAAAGCTCGCGACTCTTATGTGATTTCTTTCTCTTTATTTGCCTGTGTGTTATGTGATTAATGGTTATGATTGAACTTCACGAGATTAACTTGATTATTAGTTCTTATTAACCAATGCAACATGCAAATTTTCATTGTGATATTGAACTAAATAGTAAAAAATGAACTACTCTGTTTGTATGAGGCGCTTTTGTTAAGTCCAGTGATTTAGGGTTGAAATGGTTAAATTCCAGAATCATATTTCATATAGATCATATATGTTTATAGCATGTGGATTAGAGAGCATCAATATATAGGGTTTTGAGATCTAACCAGTAATCTAGGGTTTAACATAGGGGATTAAAAATACTATTAACGTTTGGCACTTGATTTAGTTAATCTACAAATGACCATTTTCATTATTCACTTATGCAATTTCTCATGAGGATCTGAAGGAGTCCTACAAGTCAAGAAATTAAATTAATAAACACAAATACCAAATTAAGTGGCCCTGACATACATTATTACTTAAGTGGCCCTGACATACATTATTATTCATATTTCTTAAAATCTAATAAGAAATGTAATTGTTAATTAATTTTTATAACATATTATTTATCGTAATATTCGAACGAACCTGTAATAAAGTATTTACGTATTAAAATATAATTTTTTTGTTGTTTAGCCACCCGTGTATTACACGGGTACTTAGAGTAGTTATATTATACTGAATATCATCAAAAGAATCTTTGGAATTACAAACTTTTTACTATTCAATTCACCAATTGAAAATGCAATCGTCCCCATCAACATCTCCGTCTACTGATTCTTGGCAACCACGTAAATTTTTCAAGAAACCCATCTTTGACTCTCTCCACCTTCACTTTCATCGTTGAAAAATGACTATATAATGATCACCCATAAACCCAAAACCCCATCACCACTCGTGCTTTCTGACTCATTGCTATACTGAGTGAGTGGTGACCCCCAAATCCCCCAAAAAATAACATATTTAAGATTCTTACTGTTTTAAGATTTGGTATATGTTTTACAATTCTGCAATGAACCCTTTGATAAACCCTATTTTCTTACATGGGTGTGTTGCAACCATACAGTTTCTGTTCTTGATTGTCTTATTCATCACTTGGGTATGGAAAAGATTCAAGCTTGATCA
The DNA here is from genome assembly GCA_030545235.1 of Helianthus tuberosus. Classification (NCBI taxonomy): domain Eukaryota; kingdom Viridiplantae; phylum Streptophyta; class Magnoliopsida; order Asterales; family Asteraceae; genus Helianthus; species Helianthus tuberosus. The sequence goes on from CM060364.1 coordinate 53,644,799, forward strand.
AACTTTGGTTCCAAAACAGAGTTCTGGGTGTTTGTTTTACAAGCAAACTCTGTTTTGTTCCCTTGTTCTTTCACTCTTTAATCTTGTTTTGTGTTTCTTGAACAATTTTTATTGGTATAGAAATGGCTGGACTGATGAAAAGATTGTGACCCTTTTGAATGCTGTTCTTGGAGCACTTGTTTGGTTGTTTGTTTCGGTTTATTTGCACACACTTGTTTCGAATTCGTCGACAGGATCAAGAAAATACCCATCTGTGATAAGGGTGTGGTGGGTGTTTTTCTTTACAGTTTCTTGTTACTCCCTTGTGGTAGACTATGTTTACTACAAAAAAACCCATGATTTAGTTTCTATGTTGTTTGTCTCTGATTCTGTGTCTAGTATCATGGGATTGTTTCTTTGTTTTGTGGGGTTGTCATACAAAACAGAGGAAGAGTCCCAAAGTAATAATCTTGAAGAACCGCTTTTGAGTTCTGGTGTCTCTAGAGGTGGAGTTGCATCAACTTATGAAAATGCAAGTTTCTATAGCTTGCTTACATTTTCTTGGATGAATTCTGTAATTGCAAAAGGTAATAAAAAAACATTAGACCTTGAAGATGTTCCTCAGCTTGCAAAGATAGATAGTGTGAAAGAAGTTTATCCTGTTTTGTTAAACAAAGTAGAGTCTTTAAGCAATGGGGGTAATCAAATCACTGCATTCGGTCTCACCAAAGCCTTATTGTACATCGTGTGGAAAGATGTGGCTATCACAGGATTGCTCGCTTTAGTAACTTCGCTGAGTAGTTTTGTCGGTCCTTACCTCATAGAAGCATTTGTTCAATATTTAGACGGACAACGAGATTACAAACACCAAGGTTTTGTTTTGGTAGCAGCATTCCTTGTTTCCAATGTTATTGGGTGTTTCACACAACGACATTGGTACTTCAAGCTCCAACAAGCTGGAATTAGGGCGCGGTCTGCTATTGTTGCCATGATTTACCAAAAGGGTCTGACCATCTCCGGCCAGTCAAAGCAAGGGAACTCGAGTGGCGAAATCATCAACTTCATGGCTGTTGATGCAGAAAGAATAGGTGATTATGCTTGGTATATGCATGATTTTTGGATAGTTCTTGTGCAAGTTGGTGTCGCGTTGTGGCTTTTATATAGAAACTTAGGACTAGCCTTCATTGCTTCATTAATCGCTACAATTCTTGTGTTGTTGGCCAATATTCCACTTGGAAACATCCAAGAAAAACTTCAAGATGACTTGATGAAATCCAAAGATAAACGGATGAAATCAACATCTGAAATCTTGAGAAACATGAGGATTCTCAAACTTCAAGGTTGGGAAATGAAGTTTTTGTCAAAAGTCACCAAACTTAGAGATGAAGAACAAGGTGCACTGAAGAAGTATATGTATACCTTATCCATGACTTCTTTTATCTTCTGGGGTGCTCCAATTGTTGTTGCTGTGGCCACTTTTGCAACATGTTTATTTGCTGGTATCCCTCTTGAATCTGGGAAAGTACTTTCTGCACTTGCCACTTTCAAGATACTTCAAGAGCCGATTTACAATCTTCCTGACTCGATATCAGAGTTTTTCCAAACTAAAGTCTCACTTGATCGAATTGCCACATATCTTCGGCTCAATGACATTGATTCTAGTGCTGTTAGTAAGGTTTCACGAGGTAGTTCTGAAACCGCTGTTGAAATCATCAATGGTAATTTTTCTTGGGATTCAAATGCATCTTCTAACCCGACTTTGAAAGATATAAACATTAGAGTGAATCATGGGATGCGGGTTGCAGTTTGTGGGACCGTCGGGTCAGGGAAGTCGAGCTTATTGTCTTGTATATTAGGTGAGGTATCAAAGATATCAGGAAGTGTGAAAGTTGAAGGATCAAAGGCATATGTAGCTCAATCTGCATGGATACAAAGTGGTAAGATTGAAGATAACATCTTGTTTGGTAGGGAGATGGATAGAGAGAGGTATGAGAAGGTTCTAGAAGCATGTTCTTTGAAGAAAGACCTTGAAATTCTTTCCTTTGGTGATCAAACTGTTATCGGGGAGCGAGGGATCAATTTGAGTGGCGGTCAAAAGCAGAGGATACAAATTGCTCGGGCTCTTTATCAAGATGCTGATATCTATCTTTTTGATGACCCGTTTAGTGCTGTTGATGCTCATACAGGAAGTCATTTGTTCAAAGTAAGTGGGTTTTGTTAGTCTTTTTAGCATATATAAAGATTTAAATCACATTATCTAAATGTGCATTCTGTATTTTTCAATAACAGGAATGCATGCTGCAATTTTTGGACTCGAAGACGGTGATTTATATCACACATCAAGTAGAGTTCTTACCTGCTGCAGATCTTATCCTGGTTAGCTCTCTAATTCTTTACCTGGCAAAATGGGTCAGAACTGGTGGTTTTAAAAACTGGTCGTTTTGATTCAGGTCAAAACGGGTTTTCATGGCTGGTTGCAGGCCCAGAACTCCACTTTGATAAAGTTTTATGCTTGTCCTTATTTGAATTAGACAACTGTCGTCTTTGTTTGTAGGTAGATTTTTGTTTCACCTATATATGTGAGCACGTTATCTCACTTGATATAACATAAATATTAGGTGTTAAGAGATGGAAGGATCACACAAGCCGGAAAGTACAACGACCTTCTCAATTTTGGAAGCGATTTTATGGACCTTGTGGGTGCACATAAAGAAGCATTATCAGCCATTGATTCCATGGGGACAACCGTTCAAGAACAAATGGGTAGTTCCAAGAAGAACACAAACGATGACCAAAATGGTAAATCTGACGATTCATCGGGTTCAAAAGCGCAACTTGTTCAAGAAGAAGAACGAGAAAAAGGAAGAGTCGGTTTCGCAGTCTACTGGAAATATGTGACAACGGCTTACGGTGGGGCACTTGCACCACTTATATTATTGGTAGTAATCCTCTTCCAAGTACTTCAGATTGGAAGCAATTACTGGATGGCTTGGGCATCCCCAGTGTCAGCAAGTGATCCAGCCCCGGTTACTAGCTCGACCCTAATCATTGTTTATGTAGCTTTATCAGCTGGTTGTGCTTTATGCATACTTGCAAGAGGCTTGCTTATTGCAACCATGGCATATAAAGCCGCCACTATCCTCTTCCACCAAATGCACCTGGCCATTTTCCGCTCACCCATGTCATTCTTTGACTCAACTCCAAGCGGACGGATACTTAATAGAGTAAGCTAGCAAACATCTTCTCACTACGACAAATACACTATTTACACTATCTTTTTTCAGTTGTTAAAGTTTTAATATTTTGCTTTATTATCTATAGGCATCTACAGACCAAAGTGCAGTGGACTTGCAAATTCCTTATCAAGTGGCATCATTTGTGTTTGCAATCATTCAACTTCTTGGCATCATTGCAGTTATGTCACAATGTGCTTGGCAAGTGATCATTATTTTCATCCCTGTTGCTGGAATGTGCGTCTGGTTACAGCAATATTACTTGCCATCAGCCAGAGAAATGTCACGACTAGTTGGGGTTTGTAAAGGTCCAGTGATACAGAATTTTGCTGAAACAATATCGGGATCAACGACTATTCGAAGCTTTGATCAACAAGCCAGATTCCAGGACACGAATCTAAAACTGAATGACGATTTTTCAAGGCCTAAGTTTCATGCTGCTGCTGCTATGGAATGGTTGGGCATACGTTTGGATATGCTGTCTTCTTTTACGTTTGCTGTGTTCTTAATTTTCTTGGTTTCCATCCCCGAGGGAACCATTGATGCAAGTAAGTCTTTTTTGTCCTTCTTAGATTGTGAATTATTCAATAGTGAAGATTGAAGAATAACTCACTGATGTACGTAATCTTACATTTCTATATTCATCAAGGTATTGCTGGATTGGCTGCTACTTATGGGCTTACTTTGAATAATTTACAAGGGCGGGTAGTATGGACTTTAACCAACCTCGAAAACAAAATTATTTCGGTTGAAAGAATATTTCAGTACTCTTCTATCCCGAGTGAACCTCCTCTCGTTATAGAATCAAATAGGCCTGATGATCAGTGGCCGTCACAGGGAGAAGTTGATATACGTTATCTGCAGGTACTTAAATCATACACTCGTTTGTCAGTTCTTCTTTCTTGTGTAAATATCTTAAATCATACACTTTTTTGGCGTTAATAACTGAATTTAATGATTTCTATAAAAAGGTTCGGTATGCACCACATATGCCACTTGTGTTGCGAGGTCTTACGTGCACCTTTAATGGAGGAAAGAAAACTGGGATTGTAGGAAGAACTGGTAGTGGGAAGTCAACTCTAATACAAACACTCTTCCGTCTTGTGGAGCCTGCAGCTGGACAGATTCTGATAGATGGGATCAATATATCGACAATCGGACTTCATGATCTTCGTTCAAGATTGAGCATAATTCCCCAAGATCCAACCATGTTTGAAGGAACTATCCGAAGTAACTTGGATCCCCTTGAAGAGTACACAGATGATAAGATTTGGGAGGTAATTAAATTACATAATATCAGCTTGAATGCTTCAAACTGTTATGGTGCTATAATAGTATAATATAACAATGTTTGTTATTGCAGGCTCTTGATAAGTGCCAACTTGGAGAAGAAGTGAGGAGTAAGGAAGGGAAGCTTGACTCACCAGGTTTGGTTCATAGTCTTAGCATAAACTGTTTTTCTTATATTTACCAGATGTGGCAATGCCAATATAAAAACATTGTTTATTCATAAAATTTAATAATCAGAGAAAAACATAATGACTGGTGAAACCAACCTCATCAACCCGGTATTGATGTGTGTTAGTAAGCCCTAGCCACCTGTTTTGACCCGTTAACCAACCCACCCAAATCATCATCTTTCTACATTCAGTATTTACTTATCAGCTTTCACATAAATTGGTATAGTTACGGAGAATGGAGAGAACTGGAGCGTGGGACAAAGGCAGCTGGTGTGTCTTGGGCGTGTGTTACTTAAAAAGAGCAAAGTCTTGGTACTTGACGAAGCTACTGCATCGGTAGACACTGCAACTGATGGAATGATTCAGCAAACACTTGCGAAGCACTTTACTGACTCAACTGTGATAATGATCGCGCATCGTATCACCTCTGTGCTTGATAGTGACATGGTTTTGGTTCTAGAACAAGGTTTGTTAAGAAACATTGGTGTCCTTTATGTCGTCTACTGGGTTAAATTTAAGTCTTGATCTAAGCAAATTTTTTTCTTGTATGCAGGTCTGATTGAAGAATATGATTCTCCAACAAAGTTGCTGGAAGATAAATCATCTTCATTTGCAAAGCTTGTTGCCGAGTATAGTATGCGATCCAGTTCCAGTTACGAAAACTTAGCAGCAACATAATGTGTTTGTATCAAAGACCATCTAATCTTGATTGCTCAAATGGAAATGTGGATCCCGGAAGCTAATGGGCGTTTATAGATGCTAAAATAACGTTGTTATATTTCCATCAGTTTTCTGAATTTTTGATGATTGTAAGTGTTGATACATGTATGTGGACGCGACTCGACTCGACGCGACTTGGTTCGGTTCGACCCGGTTAGGTTCGGCTCAAGCCCGACGTCACGACATTCCTCCGTCGTGCGTCCCAGAGTTCGTCACGCGAAGCACGGAGTGCCGCGAGCCGGTTCCCGCTGCCACATCATCATGACATCATCATGATGATGTCATGATGATGTCATCATGGTGACTAAGTTGGCTAAACATCTCAAATTCTATCTGCATGTTTTACGTGAAGTAGCTTGGGCCATTATCTCTTTCATGTGGGCTACTTCTTCACTTGGGCCGACCCCAAGTCCAATCGCACAACATATATATGCCGAAATCATTTGTGATTTCGGTAGAACACAAGACAAGAGACAAGAACCGGACAACAATCGCACAAGAAGAACCGAGAGATTTGTTTGAGAGTTTGCAAAGATTGATTTGTAAACATTGATTTGTAATCGACTTTTCTTACGTATTAATACATTGGTGTTAATCGTTGAGTCTCGGTCTTGTATCTCGTGTTCTTGTTCATCTCGTTCTCGGTTTGCCATTTCCGGTTGGATTCCGCACAACCGGGTTGGTTCGTACACAAGGAGTAGGCGACTAGATCCTCCCCTAGCCGGACCTACAAGTGGTATCAGAGCCTTGGCTCTTCTCCTTGTTAAAACCGAGTGTTTTCGGGTTGTTTTCGGGTTTTTGAAGTTCATATTTTTCTGAAAATTCTGCTCATATCCTCGAAAATTCTGTTGTTTTGCTGGAAATTCTGATAAAAACCTTGTTGTTTATCATTTTCACATGTTAAAAGTGGGTTTTTAGTGAAGTTTTAAGCAAAAGTCGGGTTTCGGAAAGTTGTCGGTTAACCGGAAAATTCAAATCTTCTGGGTTGTTCTTCATATCTTCAACATATATTCAAGGTGTTCTTCAAAAGTTACACGTTTAGATCTTTGAGAAATATTGTCAAGTTGTTATTGCATTGGAAAGGGTTTAAAGGATAAAGTATTGTCTGCCATCATCATGGTTGGTAACTTGGGGATGGTGAGCCGAAAGTAGATGTGAAAAGGAGTATGCTTTGTGTCAGACAATAGAAAGTCAAAGACCTTGTTTCAGTCGCACAACATTCTCATATATTTGAATCACACAAGATTTGTGTAGTGTGGAACGTACAAACTGATAATGGATCGCACAAGATAGTGGGCTATCACAAGTAGCTGGGTTTCAGTTTTGGGCTTCTGATTACAACATTTAATTTCTGTTTGGGCTTCTTGTTTCAGTCGCACAACATCTTGTTTCAGTCGCACAACATCTTTCTACTCGCACAAGAAGTGGGCTTCAATTGGGCTTATGTTGGAATTCTATTTGGGCTGTTAATATTCAGTCGCACAAGATTTATTCATTTGGGATTGAAGTCGGTCAAGATTTGTTTAGTTGGGTCGCACAAGATTTGCTTGATCACACAAGTTTCAATTAGTCGCACAAGACTTTATTATTCGCACAAGAAGTTGGGCTCGCACAACAAAAATTTGGGCTTCTGTTTGGGCTCGTTTTCGTCGTCTATCTTTCAAGAAGTGTGGTTCATCGCGTTGTATCACAAGACTTGTTCCGTCGGATTTTTGTTTCGTGGGACTTTGTTTCGTCAAATTTTTTTTAATAAAAAAAAAAAAAAAAAAAAAAAAAAAAAATTTGCATTTGTAGTTTAACAGTTTGTTTGAGGTGTGATTTTCAGGTATTTATTATTTTTCTTGATCAAAAATGAATTCGATGTGGGGTGTTCCGGTAAATGCCGAGATGTATTTTGGTACTCCAGCTCCGGATTCGGGTTCGCAAGCTAATGCTACATCTACCGGTCAATGGGCTTTCGTATCAAATCAAGCTCCGAGTGTTCAAAGTATTTTGCTAAGCGAAAGTGAAACAGGAAGTTTGAATAGACCTCCAAAGTTAATGCATTTAAGTGAATATCCGGGATGGTTTGACAGATTTCATACATATGTCCTTGGTCAAAATACAGAACTGTGGTTGCGCTTCATCACAGATTTTGATCAAACGATAGAGGTTGCCGCTTCATCTGCTGCTACATTTGCTGATCTTACGGAAGATCAGAAGAAGGTTTATGACTTAGAAAAGAAAGCATATGCCATTCTTACTCAGGCGTTAAGCAAAGACATTTATCATCAATTTGTCAGTTTCAAGACAACGAAGCAGTTGTGGGACGCATTGAAGATAAGGGGCATAGGAAATGAAGCAACACGCCAATTAAGAAAAGATCTGCTAAAGAAAGAGTTTGATGGTTTTGTGTGTATGCAGAATGAATCTCTAGGAGATTTGACAAGTCGATTTACTCACTTGCTGACTGAATTGGCAAATACTGGGGTTGTAACAACTTCAGCAGAGATAGTGAAGAAGTTTGCAGATGCTCTACCACCTCAATGGAGTAATTTCTTAGAAATCATGAAGTACAATGGCACTTTGGAAACAACAAGCTTCAGTGATTTTGCTCAACTCCTGGAAAACAAGAATCAGGAAGAAACTCTCAATGGCACTTTGGAAACAACAAGCTTCAGTGATTGTGATAGATTGCATGCTAGATGTGCTGATTTGGATGCAAACATGTCTGAGTTGCAAGGCAAACACGATGCTTTACAAGCTGGTTTGTTTGAATTGCAAGACAAACATGTTTTAGTGAATGATAAGTGGTGTGAATTGCAAAGCAAGCATGAGGCTTTGCAAGAGAAATATGATGTGACATTTATACACAATCAGAAATTGACAGTTGATCTTTCTAAGTGCACTGAAGCCAACATGTTTTATGAAAACCATGAAAAAGGATTTAAGTAAATGATTGAAACGTTAAAGAAAGATAAAACAGAGTTGACTAAAATGGTTTCCAGAAAACAAACTGACATTAATTTGTATATAACTCGTCTTGAGGTAATGCAAAAAGAAATGGCTTGTGTTAAAACAGAAAGTGAGGCGATCCGACTCAAGTTAGACAGTTATTTGAGTTCTAGCTATGTGTTGGATCACATCATTGATGTACAGAAAGAGAAAAAGGATGTCACATGCATAGGTTATAAGAAATGTCCACCACCCGTGAGGAACAACTTTGATGCACTGCCTGATGAGGAGTATAGAACTCATTTTGAACCCTCTGTTCCTTTGGACGTTGAGGAATTTGCTACAGGACTCGGATACAAGAAAGAAGTATCGTCAGATTCAGATGTGTCAGCGGATACCTTTGTAACTGCTGAACCGAATCAGGATCCTCCAGTTATAATTGAGGATACTGACTCTTCTGATGATGAATCTGATGATACCGATTCAGCAAAGTCTGATGCGGTGATAAAAGATGAGGACATACCTCTTGAGAATCACATTCTGTGTGATCCTCCAGCAAAACCCGCTAAGACTATTGCAACTGAGTCCTCGTCTGAGAAAGAGTCGGAGAGTGTGGATTTGCTGTACACTCTTGTTGGTGATGATAAAATCTATTCAGACAAAGATTTTCCTATTAAAAATGTTAATCAATCTTTAATCAGTAAAGTCTTTGAAAATTCTACAAGTAAGTTTTTGGGAAAGACAGGACCACATGTTACAGTTACACAGTGTCCTCCTATCCCAAAGGCTGAAGTTAGAAAACAGTTTGGGAACAAGAAATTACCAACAGTGCCAAAACAGCAAAACCATACCAAAACAAATGGTAAGGCACCGACTCAAAATCAAAAGAAGCCGAATCAGAAGAAGAAGAAGAACGTGAACTTTGTGAAGTCGAAGGGAACGGACAAAATTGAAAAGTTTGCAAATCAATCTAATTTAGATTTTGTCCAAAAAGCAACTGTGATGAAAAGGAATGAACCAAGTTGTTCAAAACCTAGTACCTCGGGATCACAAAGTTCATCATCGGCAAGACGACCACATGATACTTCGGGGTTTGTTAAACGAAGATCATGTTTTGAATGTGGAACAATCGGGCATATTGTTCGAAATTGCCCGTATCTTCATAAACAAAAAGGCATAGTTGATGTTCCCCGTGACCAAAATCGCCAAAAGCGATCTGTTTCTGTAAAACAAGATCCCCGCCTTGTAAAAGAAAGGGAAAAGAAACAGAAACGCCAACAGGTGAAGAAAATTGAAAAAGCAATTAAAACTGATGCGGTTAACAAACCATCTGTTTCTGTTAAACCAGGAAATTCAAAAACTTCTGACAACCATGAAGTTAAAATTTTAAAGAATAACACTGGTAAAACTCAACAGACCTGGAAACCAAAATCTGTTATTGAATCAGGGGGGCCATCACAATTTTCAAATCATCAAAGAATAGAGGTTATTGTCATTGATGAAAATGGAAGACCCAAGACCACAATGGCTTGGGTCCCCATCTCCAACTAATTATGTGAGTTCATGTGCAGGGTGTTCCAGGAGGAACTATCAGTAGTCATTGGATTGTTGATAGTGGGGCATCCAGGCACATGACAGGCGACATGAAGCTTCTCTACGACGTCAAATCTATTAGAGGAGGTTATGTTGCTTTTGCTAGAGATAAAGGCGGATATATTACGGGTGAAGGAATGATTTCCAACGGGGTTGTTAGTTTTGACAAGATCAACTTTGTGCAACAACTTGATCACAATCTTCTTAGTGTTTCTCAAATCTGTGACAAGCAGTTCTCAGTACACTTTGATGCTAATGGATGTTATGTGCTGAAACCCGGCTTCAAAATTCCAAAAGAATGGATTCTCTTGTCGGCTCCAAGGATAAATGATCTGTATGTCCTTGATATGAGCCAAGCTATCACAACGTCTGCACAAGCAACTTGTTTCGTTTCCAAAGCCACAGAAAAAGACACAATCTCTTGGCACAGACGAATGGGTCACATTCACTTACGCAAAATGAATCATTTGGTATCAAATGAATTGGTGAATGGTGTTCCTCTTAAAAATTTCCATCTTCAAGACGTCTGTGTCTCGTGCCAGAAAGGAAAACAAACGAAGAAGCGACACCCTACAAAGAAAGTCAACACAGTGGCTGTTCCTCTTGAACGTTTGCACATGGATTTGTTCGGTCCTGTCAAGCACAAAAGCATTAGGAATGATCAATATTGCCTCGTGATTACTGATGATTATTCAAGATTTTCTTGGGTGGCGTTCATGGCACACAAGAGTGAAACCTTCGGTATTATCAAAAACTTGATCATTCAGATTGAGAATCTTTACAACTTGAAGGTTAGGCGGATACGTAGCGATAATGGTACTGAATTCAAAAATCATGCCATGGCGGAGTTTTGCACTTCAAAAGGTATTCTTCACGAATTTAGTGCAGCTTATACTCCTCAGCAGAATGGCGTCGCTGAACGTAAGAACCGCACATTGATCGAGACTGCTAGGACTATGTTGGTAGAGTCGCAGCTGCCCATTCCATTCTGGACTGAAGCTGTGTCCTCTGCATGTTATACGTTGAATCGAGTCCTTACAGTCAAACGGCACAACAAGACCTGCTTTGAGCTTATCAACAAACGGAAACCAGACTTGTCTTATCTTGAACCGTTTGGAGCTCCATGCACAATAATCGATCCTAATGGAAAGTTTGGGGCAAGAGCAATTGAGGGATACTTTCTTGGGTATTCCACCCCGAACTTAAGAGTCTGGAATCTAGAGACTAAAAGGGTCGAGGAATGGTCTGAAGTCAGAGTACAAAGGCACACTTTACCAGTCAGAAATCCTGGTCAGCCTTGGATGTTTGAGTACGATGACTTTTTCAATTCGATCAATGTTGAAGACGTTGAAGAAAATGCTGCGGCAAGGATGTTTTTCGAGAGTGATAACGCAACAGATTCTCCGTTGGTTCGTCCCATTATTGTCAATCAAGAACCATCTAAGGTGAACAATAATGCTCTCGACAATGAGGATTTTCATGATGCTTCCGAATTGAACGAATCTTCAGAGGATGATGAATTTCTAGATGCAGATCAAGAAGCTCCAACAGCAGTTCATGGTACTTCAGAGGGTACTCCTCCAGTGGATGTCCCTAGAACAGCTGAAACTTCTGCATCATCCTCTTCGTCAATTCCGGGACTTGAATTGATTGTTGATCTCAATCTCAACAATCTGGGTACAAATATTCCAATTCAAGATAATCCAGAAACAAGGATTCATAATACCCATCCTCAACAAAACATCATCGGAAATGTACAAAGTGGCGTTCAAACAAGAAACATGTTGCGAAACAACAACAATGCAGGCTTGTATGCAACTATCAGAGAATCTGGTCAACAGAATGATTGGTCTTTCGCGTGTTATGTCTCACAGGAAGAACCAAGAACTTGGAAAGATGCATTGAAAGATAGCTCATGGGTTGAAGCGATGCAGGAAGAACTGCAGCAATTTCAGAAGCTAGGTGTCTGGAAACTCGTAGAGAAACCTGCTGGTTATAAGAAGATTGGTACCCGTTGGGTGTTTAAATGCAAAAAAGATGACCGTGGAATTGTTATCCGAAACAAAGCAAGGCTAGTCGTTCAAGGTTTTCGTCAGATAGAAGGGATCGACTACAACGAAGTGTATGCACCTGTTGCACGTCTAGAAGCCATTCGGATTTTTCTGGCTTATGCCTCATTCAAAGGTTTCAAGGTATACCAGATGGACGTGAAAAGTGCATTCTTACATGGTGTGGTAGAAGAAGAGGTGTACGTCGAACAGCCTCCAGGTTTTGAAGATCCTATCCATCCCGATCGGGTTTGGTTGCTCAACAAAGCTCTCTATGGTCTTCATCAAGCACCGCGAGCTTGGTACGCAACCTTATCTAATTATCTGCTGGAGAATGGATTTCGCAGAGGTCTTATCGATTGTACTCTTTTCATCAAAGAACAAGATGGAGATCTTCTACTGGTTCAGGTATACGTTGATGATATTATATTTGGGTCTACTAATGATGTTTTGTGTAGGGATTTCGAGCGTGTAATGCAGGATAAATTCGAGATGAGTGCTATGGGGGAAATGACTTTCTTTTTGGGCCTACAAGTACAACAAACCGAGTCTGGGATATTCATCCATCAGACTAAATATGTTGGTGACATCTTGAGCCGGTTCCAGATGTCTGATGCAACGCCCATTGGTACCCCATTACCACAAAATCACGGAATTACTCCAGACTTGAAGGGACAAGATACTAGCCCCTCATACTACCGCGCGATGATTGGATCCCTTATGTACCTCACAGCATCAAGACCAGATATAATGTACCCAACGTGCCTGCTTGCCAGATATCAAGTCAACCCGAAGGCCTCACATCTTGCAGCTGTAAAAAGGATTTTTCGTTATTTGAAGGGTTACCCTGACACCGGTCTGTGGTACCCTAGGGATAATAACTTTGACTTGATCGCATTCAGTGATTCTGATTTTGGCGGATGCAAAATCGACGGCAAATCCACAACGGCTGGATGTCAGTTTTTGGGAAATGGCCTAGTCACATGGCAGTGCAAGAAGCAAACGTGCGTCGCTACATCAACATGCGAAGCTGAATACATTGCTGCCTCAAGTTGTTGCTCCCAAGTCCTATGGATCCAACAACAAATGCGTGATTACGGTTTTGAATTCCTAACTACTCCTATTTACGTTGATAATTCTGCTGCCTTACAGATCACTAAAAATCCTGTGCAGCATTCAAAGACTAAGCACATCGACATTAAGTATCACTTCATACGTGATTGCTTTGAGAAAAGGCTAATCGATGTTGCTTACGTCCACACCGATGACCAACGTGCCGACCTTTTTACCAAAGCATTTGACAAGTCAAGATTTGACTATTTATTATTGGTAAACGGCATTAAGGTCAAGCAAGAGTAATCCACATCGGAAAATCATTTTTGTAAATATCTTTGTGTTTTTAAATTTATCTTAGTTTATTGATTTTAGGGGGAGTAAATCCAAAATTTGAAAATCCAAAAACATTGAAAAATTTCAAAAACACAAAAACAATAGAAAATCAAAAATGAGTTTCCTGGCGAGCAAAAGAGAAAATGATAGTACATCAGTGGTCTATCCAAACCTCTTTAAACCTTAAATGCAAAACGATAAGCAGCTCTATATAAGATGTATCGGTAGGCTCACAATCATTTTAAAGTGTGCAGGGTGATATAAACTTAAATCGACTGAAGATCAGGTGGGAACCATTCATTGGCATTTGGTCTTAGTACCGAAATTTCGTTTGAGAGATTGCCGAGGTTCTGAGATATTCGGTCTTTATGCTGCTTATCATCTGGGTATCATGGTTGTATCTTTTACCGAAAAATAACGGGGACGCAAGTCTAGATCTTCCATGATACCATACATACGTGTACATATTGCATACGACCTCAATAAGTGATCAACAATCACATGTCCAAACAAATAAGTGATAATATATCACAGATTCTTTGCGGGAGTCAAGTTCGTCTCTCTGCTGTACGAAAGTACTGACCTGTTCACGGACTTGCTCCTGTGCCCTCATGCATATGAAAATCAAGTTCCTCATCAATAAGTGATTCTATCACATAGGGCTTGTTTTCAAATCAAATAAGTGAGAATCTCACATCATATACGGTCAAACAGATGATAATCGGTATACTCACCGGTAAGATGAACCCTCGTGCATACCTTGATACGGGAATGTGTCGTGATGTGGATGAACACCGGTCGGTAAGTATAAATCATACCTTAACGTATCCCCTCGCCATGATTACATTTGATAAGTTGAGCTTATGTGGACAACAATACCGATAATTGTTATAGGATGCTTATCTTAATGTTAATTAATTGAACAACAAGAGCGTTTTGGCATGACCGTACACTGATATGATTCTCTTACCCTCGAAACTCACAAAAAGAATGTCTGTAAATATTTATTTAATGCTTTCAGTTTCTGCATCTTTGTATATATTTATTTACTGCTTTCTGTCTTTACATTCGAAATATTCAAAAATACCAAAAAGATTTTAGGTGTGTTTTAATATAAACTTTGTAAAAGCCAAAAAGATTTTATTTCTATCTTATTTTCGATCGTACGATGTTGGAGCTCGAGTCTTCGTTACCTGAAACCTGATTGAAAACCAAAACGACTAAATCTTCATAAACGGTCGAAATTTGCAAAGTGTTGAAAGTTAAAAACTAAAATTGAACAATTTGTTAAACTTTCAAACTGTCGGACGGTGTTTGATTGAGAAATGGTCATGTGTGTGTCTTTTGTTTATGTTACTATATTCCAAGAAGTTGTTCTCATTACGCGTTTAGATTTCTTGTATGTGCAGATTCAAAAGGCAAGGAGAACATGGTCGATGACAAGCTTCGGAATGAAGACACGACGTGAAGGCACTCAAATGATGAAGATGATCGAGTTGCCGCTGACCATCATCAACACCACAAGGATCTCAAGTACTGAAGATCAAGTCTTTCACGAGCATAACTCAAGAGGGAGCTTATGTTTAGGGGGAGTTTGTCAACACACTTCCTACATGAAACGGGGAGTTTGTTGATACACTTTCTGCTTTCAAGACGTGAAGACTTTGAAGATCCTCCGACATAGAAGACATGAAAGGCGAATCTCGCGAGTAGCGTCCAAGGGGGAGTTTGTTGATACATGTATGTGGACGCGACTCGACTCGACGCGACTTGGTTCGGTTCGACCCGGTTAGGTTCGGCTCAAGCCCGACGTCACGACATTCCTCCGTCGTGCGTCCCAGAGTTCGTCACGCGAAGCACGGAGTGCCGCGAGCCGGTTCCCGCTGCCACATCATCATGACATCATCATGATGATGTCATGATGATGTCATCATGGTGACTAAGTTGGCTAAACATCTCAAATTCTATCTGCATGTTTTACGTGAAGTAGCTTGGGCCATTATCTCTTTCATGTGGGCTACTTCTTCACTTGGGCCGACCCCAAGTCCAATCGCACAACATATATATGCCGAAATCATTTGTGATTTCGGTAGAACACAAGACAAGAGACAAGAACCGGACAACAATCGCACAAGAAGAACCGAGAGATTTGTTTGAGAGTTTGCAAAGATTGATTTGTAAACATTGATTTGTAATCGACTTTTCTTACGTATTAATACATTGGTGTTAATCGTTGAGTCTCGGTCTTGTATCTCGTGTTCTTGTTCATCTCGTTCTCGGTTTGCCATTTCCGGTTGGATTCCGCACAACCGGGTTGGTTCGTACACAAGGAGTAGGCGACTAGATCCTCCCCTAGCCGGACCTACAGTAAGCATAGCTAGTTTCTTGTTGTAAGTTGTTAAAGTTACTTTCAAAGATGATTTTTAGATCAAGTTTTTTATGTTGCTGGTTAATGACGCTTAACCATTTTGGGGATCCAAAGCGCAAAAAATAGGCCCTTCTTTATGAAATCTTTGTTAGCTTCTATAGTTCGATTGAACAACAGTCAACAGAAAATAGCTCGATCTCGATTGAACAAGCTGTGTTCATCGCCTATCACCTAGGATCTCTGCTCCCACTTCCCAGCAGACTTAGTTTTGTAAACGTCACCCTACTAATTTTGTATTTTCTATGTGTTACACAGGGCGCCCACCAAATTAGCATACATATATTTCTAGCCTAAAGCCAAAATCACACACACACACGTATAAAAACTTTAAATTTGGGTGCTAGAGAGGTGGGTACCCAAAGCCTTTGTGTATCATACTTTTTTGCCCTGCTCGCGTTGCGAGACATTAAGCCGAATATTTCTTGTAAGAATAAATAAATAATGTATTTATTCATATATGGCCATTATAATCATTTATATAATAATAGATCAAAATATATAACAACATATTAAATAATTAGTTGATAATTGTTGATGGGTCTTATTACCATTATTAACTAATTAGGGTTTCCTCTTGGGTGCATATATAAGGAGACTAATGTAGAGGTTAAAGGGTTAGACTTCAAGACATAACCTAATTACTCATAACATCAAATCGCCTCCTCTCCATAGCCGATTACCCTTTATCGGGTTTCATCATCACCATCATTAGATTGCACCCTAAGGAGGAACCAGATCAAGCTGACAATCATGTCAAACCTTATTGTTGCGTCTCCATCTGGATTCTCTGTTGGCCTGTACTGCTGCAATCAGGTATGTTATTCATGTTTTCCATTATGCTTAAAACAGAACTGATCAGCATGTGGTATCAGAGCATATGTTGATAAATCAGTTTTGTTTTCGTATCCATTATTATAGGATTGAAATCTGGAAAACAGAGTTTTGAAAACTTAATAAAATTTAAAAGCCTGTTCGAGACCAAGTATCTCGAAATCACTGTTTTCGGGAAAAAGAATGTTTTATAATTGTCTCGAACTCAAATAGTAACCTTAATGTTCCGAAATCTGTTTTAAAACCTTAATATTCAGGTTTCGGGTTCCAGAATTTTGATTTTATTAATATTAGGGTTCTTCTTGTTCTTAGTGAAATTCGAATAAATTCCCTTATTTTGGAATGAATTAAGGATTAGAAGGTGTTTTTCCTGTATTTGATTAATTTTTATCCCTTAAGATTTCGAAAAATCTGTTAATGTTATTAGATATAAGTTTCGAAATCATTGGATAAATATAAAATATCTTTTAAAACAGGAAACAAGATATACCAAATCTCTTAAAATTCGAATTTCAAACTTATCACACTAACAGCTGTTTACCGAAGGTTCGAGATCACCCTTAACGAGTCGAGACCAAGATTCCGACTCGAGACCATAAGATTTCGACTCGAAATCATAAGGGTTTTCAGTATTTCATGACTCGAGACCAAGGCTGCGACTCGAAATCATAAAGGTTTCAATCTTTACAACTCGAGACCAAGGTTCCGACTCAGTTTCCGACTCGAAATCTCATTAAAATACGAGGACAGCAGCAGATTGCGACTGAGATTTTGACTCGCAACCAGGTGGTTGCGACTCGAAACCTCATTATGAAGTCGAGATCTCATAAAATTCAGTACTCGAGACCTCGAGATTTCGACTGAGGTTTTGACTGGCATTAGTGACTCGCAATCTGATGGTTGCGACTCGTGACCCTAATGACTCGAAACCTCATAATGATTCAAGATGAGTTGAGACCTTACTCGAGATCTCACTCGAGACCCCATAACTGAGTCGAGATCTCATAACTGAGTTGAGATCTCACTCGAAACCTAAGACTAACTCGAAATCTCAACCTCATTACTTTATTAGGCTGATTAATGTGAACTAAAATTTAGCTATTAAATAATTGGTTTTGTAATTAGTTAATTAATCAGAATCAGATAATGTTTTACAAAACCAAAATGGCTTAACTTGGGTAAGCTTTTGATGTATCACTTCTGGACAAAGCTGATTTGATACATCTACTTATTGCTCAAGTATAATAAAAGCCATGTTGAGTATGCATTACAAACGTGAATGTCTTAATGTAACACCCTTCTAATTTTACTTGATTTTAATAATAGATTATACCATTTCAAATAAAATATTTCTTAAGTAACATAACTTTCATTAAAGAAGTTCATAAGTAGTATCAACCTTAGTCAACTAACGACTAAGTTAAAACGTTTCAAAAGTTGTTTAGAAATTGTTTACAACCCATACACAAAGTCTATTAAATATTTAAAACATTGCGGAAGCTTCAAAATGTAGTGTTCGGTTCTTCATCATTTGCTTGATCGCCATCCGTAAGTTCACCAACGTCACCTAATGTCAAAACCACATCAAGGATTAGTTTTGAGAATAATAAAACACGTATAATTGAAATCTAGCATCAAAACAATTGAAAACAATAAAAATTTCCGGAACAGGGTCGCTCGCGCCCCGCGAGAGGTGTTACGCGGGCCGCGAGAACCCTTCGCGTGTCGCGGCGCCTGCCGGGTCTTCTTCCGCGTGGCGCGGGGGGACAGGTTTTCCAGCAGCTTATGTTTATTAAGCTGCATTTTCTGCCAGCTCCGGAAAACTCAAATTTCAACTTCAAATGCATATCTTTTGACTCGTAAGTCCGTTTTAGGTGATTCTTTTTCCTATACGTCTGTAAATTCATTACCGACGTGCCTATTACGATTATCATACCGAAAATTTTATTTACGGACCGAAAGACCATATGTCATTATGTAATTATTCGACCCATTCAAACCTTACTCATTTTACTACCATTTAACTAATAAACATATGGCGCCTTATGCCCAACATCCGGGGCTTATTATCACCCAAATTTCTTACCAATTTCATGGTTTAATGTCTTTGTGATTATTATCGCCATTATCGACTACTAGAACGTTTAAAACTAAAATTTTCACAACTAATAGATCCATTGGCTCATCTTGTGGAACCATCCACTTATGATGACTACCAATTGGTTCGTCGACTATACTAAGTCTATTAATTCACATTCCAACCATAATCAATATAAATTCAACGCAGATTTCGATTCGATAATAAGATTTACAAAACTTATCAACAACTCGCTTAATGTAACCAATCAAGTTACGTACCTTCAAAGTAGGCCTTTTAAACGTGGTTCGCCACCCGCTTGTCCGCTTGACACTCCTGCGCCCGTTCCTATAGAGTTCATTTATGATATGTTTAGAACTCTCTTTAAATCATAATTCGCATAATACACCAAACATTATGATTATGCGTTTAAACTTGGAATTTCAGTTTTAAGCCTTCATAGAGGCATTTCAACAAATACTTCATGAGCAGATTTTTACATGATTAAACATCAAATCTCTAGTTTATCATTTAGCCCTAATTTCACATCATTCAACCTTTTACATGATTGATAACTTCTAATTTTCTGGAATCACTTCAAAATTGCCAAATTACACTAGATCAACAATCTATTTCCTAGTGTTCATCAAATTACACATAACCCACTAATCACCTATAATGGTGATCATAGTTTCCACTAAATTTTCACATGATTTCAGCTTGTGTTTGTCTAGGGTTTGTCCCTAGACACTATAGTTGTTCCTAAATCATCATAACACACACATGCAACCATAATTTCAGATTTTTCCCAATTCATGAGAATTTCAATTTGAGAGATTTCTCAAAATTTTACATACCTTGTAATCCTCTTGTGATGAGGATCAGTAATCTATGTTCGGATTTTGATTTGGACTGAGTTTGATCCTTGAATTTAGAGTTTTTATGCTGAACTAGGGTTTGATGGAGCTTGGGTCGCTCCTGGTCGATCTCCACCAAAACACAGACAAAATGTTTGTGTTTTATTTATTTAGATTTTATTAATATTAGTTTCATTTTGAACACATTTGGTCCCTAGACTTTCCTTTGGTTCCAATTTAGCATTTTAACCCATTTGTAGGTTACTACAAGGCTTTCACCTAATTGGGTTATTTAAAATCCTAGTTAGTTAACTAGTTTATTTATCAACTTTATATTTAAATAAATGATTTGCATTTTTCGGGGTGTTACACTTAATTTCTGGCCAAAGCTGATTTAATTCATTCATGTATAGAATTCTTAACAAGTGCATAACTAAAGTGATTGTCTCATTTCTGGCCAAAGCTGATTTGTCACGATTACTTTGCACACATGCTTAGATGATTACACTTCTGGCCAAAGCTGATTTGTCTTCGTTTAAGTAGAATTTAACTAAGTCTATTATTTTGATGTTAATAATAGACATATCACAACTTCTTCATATAATGATCCTCACATTAATGATCCTTCATTAATCTTATGATCATTTTGTCTGCCTTATTTTTTAGTATCCATAAATTTTACTCACTGTAATTTTCTTCTATAAATCAATATCTCATCCACTCTAATTCTTAAACCTAAAATGTTTTGCTTTATTTAATGTTTCTAGAAGAAGTAGCTCTTAAATTAAATCTTTGATTATCTCTTAAGACATGATCATCCTACTACTTTCTTCTGATAAAGATACTACAGAAGAAAATTAGAGCATGATGAATAGGATAAATCGAACATGATGTCTCTTATGATAATCAAGAACTCCCTAACATAATTGCTATCACTAAAGTTATTCCAGATTAAGTCTTTCCTAAGACTAATCTATTATTGTGGAATAATCACAAGAACTCCTAAGATGCATGCCTCATTTAAAATTTTAAACTATAAGGTTAAGTGGCATTCATGAATAGATCATAATGTACAATACCATGACCCATAAAGTTAAGGGCTTACGCATGGAAATAAGTACAATTTTTTAGTACATGACACACTAAGATTTTCACTTGTACAATTTGATGCCCATAAATCAACTATAACACTCAAAAGTACCAAAGTATAATGAGTGTGATGATAAGCAACATATGTACAAAGAAATAAATGTTTGAAGCTGGAAAATAAGTTGTTACTCACCTTACAACCACTTAAACTTTAAAAGAGGATTGTTTTAAGGTCCATAGACAAATTACAAGTGCTAATTCCACCTCTAAGGTTTTTCAAGAGAAAATCTCACTACATGATTATGCCATTAGACTAGGTATAAGCAACGAGACTATCCATTTTTCTAAAGAACAGTTGGATAAGTTAATTAGGTAGTCACTTACTAATGATATTTAAGTCTGCTAATTTTAATATTCCTATTAACACATGATTAGTTGACTCTAGTTTTAAACGTTTCCTTACCAGAAGTTAAAAAAATAACTAACATGAGAGTTAGTGACAAAATTAAATGTTAAGACTATAAGAACCACAATAAGCAGTCTTCTAATAACGCTTTTCGATACCTTATATATTCTGAAGATTAATCAGAATGTAGTATCATAATTAAGCAATGTTATGAATGTTGTGAGGTTTGCATAGTCAACATAAAGTCACACTTACCTTAAACTCTCATCTTATTTGTTCTAAATATCTGGATTGAAACATTACTAAGATAAAACTAGATGATACCTTACACTTTCACAACTTTTGTCATCATTTAAATGGGAATTTGACAAAAGGAAAATGAGACCTATAAATTTCATCCATTATAACCGAAATTCATGAGAAATCATGACATGGTTAATGAGGATGATTTTTCATCTAATCTCATTCTAAGTGATTTTAAATCATGACGTTAAAGCCATAAAATATGACTTGGCTTAAGGAATAAGTATGGTTCCATCATAAGTCATTCATTGATATTCGTGGAACTTAGAATATTCAGACATAATTCATTTATCATTTAAAGACTATTTACTTGTATCTAAATTTTGTTGCCTATGGCCCACAGTCTTAGAAGAAATCTATTCATATATATACTTAATAAGATTTCTATTAGATATGTCCCTGAGTTTTCTTATAACATCTGGACATTAAAGGAATCAAATAAAGTCTAACATATATATGATAGGTTCCCACGTCACGTACTTCATTGAAATTCTCTTGTAGCATTTTGAGATATCACAGATTAGTGGGAGCATTAAGTGTCTTAAGAATAACTTGCAATAGTTGCAAATGGTGGAGAGTGAAAATTTCACATTACCTCAATTTGCACCTCTTGTACAAGACACCACTCCATCACGACACTGTTCCATCAAAACTTGTCTCCTTACAATCTAATGCTAATCTTACAAAAGTTTCATTGTTGCTTAATTGTGGGCACACTTAGATTTCTTACCTAAACTAACATAATCCTCAATAAGAGAAACTGCAACGACTAACGTCATTAACTTGTTTCTCTATTAGAATTTGTTGGTCGTTACATATTGACCCTAAGCATGCTGAGTTCCTTAAGTTTTCTAAGGTCAGTGGGAGCAGTCAAAGTCCTTATCATGATTGCAAGGAATACAAGAGGCGGGGGGAAGAGTGTCATTAAATTTCACTCCAAATTTAACTCTGATTACACCTCTTGTACACCATACTGCACCAACTCTTACAAATTTAGAATCCTGAAAATGATAGCAACCTAACCAAGAGCTAATCCATAAAATTGAAACTTTTAAAACCTAATAATCAACTCAGGAGGTCATCTAGGTTTAAAAGCCTACTAACTTTGATGATTACATAACCTCCCTAACTGAAGTTGAAATGGATTTTGGAAAGGTTTACTGATCCTATCTCTTCTAATTAAGCCATTAGTGTCAATCAATCTTCTAAATGGAATAAAACAGTTTTCTAGAAAAACTGATTTTATGGGTTCGTATAACGTTTGGGATTTGATTGAATTACCTAAGAGTGTTCATAACTAAACCAAATCCTAATATAAGCGTTAAGACACGAAGAAGCATGATTGATTGTCAAAGGTTATACTTAGGAAGAGATAAATTATCAAAAGATTTCTTTGAGGATCATCACTATTCTAGTAGCTTATAATAGTTTAAAGCTACATTAGATGGACATTAAAAACAATTTTCCCTAACAAATGGCTGACATATCTACATGTTCATAAAACAACCTGAAAGTTCCAAACTGAAGGTTAAAGAACACTTTATTTGTAAGCCAATAAAATCCATGTATGGGTTAATGCAAACATCATAATGTGATGAAATCTTAACGTAATTATTTTCATCAAGAATCAAGTGGATTAATGTACCTACCTCAAGATGAGTGGGAGCAACTAAATTAAACTTGTATATATAGATGATATTCTTTTGACAAGTATATGTTACATAAGTCAAAGCATTGTTAACACAAACTTTAATATAATAGATCTCAGAGATATCTCTTACGTGATAGATATCATAACATGCCGAGATAGACCCAATGGGACATTAGTTCCGTTCCATAAGTTTAACATTAAATGGGTCCTTACATATGTAACAAACAATACTGCTCATCCTTTAGAGGATAATAGGATAAATGAGATTATTTCCTTACGCTTCATTAATTAGAAGCCTTATGTAAGTTCAAGTCTATATTCGTTTAGATATTACTCACATTGCAACACACTAGATATGTCTACATTAATGTGAAGCATCTAATGGAGTATTACAATATCTTTAAAACAAACGAGAGACTATAATTTAAAGAAGAAGTGAGAACTCAAACCGGTTTATTACTTTAATTTTGTAATGTTCAAAGTTGACAAAATGTTATTTAGGGTATATCTTTATGTCAGCAGACAAAACCTATCTCACGTAGGAGTCATAATGGACTTATATCAACAGCCTAAGTTGTAACGACATAATATAGTCACTAAATGTTGTTGGAAATTTATCAGTGGGCTCATAAGTTTATTAACTCCTTATAATTAATGTATTGAAGACTTATTGTGATAAAGTCAGCTACCATGTCTCCTTGAACAGTAACAGTTCGAGAGGTGCTGCATTAAATTTCGATACACAATTAATTATTCGTTTATGAACGAATTGAGGAAACTAAGTCTTTATATCGAATACATTCATGATATGCTTAAGGATCCTATAACTGAAGGGCTATTACCCATAAGTCTTATTAAGAGAGCTCATAGACGGGTATTAATTGATGGTCGTGCGCAACTGCATATCGTACTATGAATGACTAAGTATTAGTTAATTTTCCTCATCAGTTTGATTTTGTATGTCTCTAAGAATATGTCAAGCCGGCATAATGGCATATAGACAAATAAAGTTACAAATCAAACAAAGGGCTTATGCGTATTTTGATCATAACGATTAGGTTTTAAATTGAGGCTATAGTATGACTAATGGGGGTCCTGAGTCGCATAATGATTCAACGGCTGTATTTTTCTCTGCTATAGTTCTTGTTTAAGGCTAAAATGAGTGTTAACTCCTGATCAGGCTTATTTAATGCTCATAATAAATGATTACTCGGCTAAGTGGGAGAATGTAAGAATAAATAAATAATGTATTTATTTATATATGGCTATTATAATCATTTATATAATAGTAGATCAAAATATATAACAACTTATTAAATAATTAGTTGGTAATTTTTTATGGGCCTTATTACCATTATTAACTAATTAGGGTTTCCTCTTGGGTGCATATATAAAGAGACTAATGTAGAGGTTAAAGGGTTAGACTTCAAGACATAACCTAATTACTCATAACATCAAATCGCCTCCTCTCCATAGCCGATTACCCTTTATCGGTTTTCATCATCACCATCATTAGATTGCACCATAAGGAGGAACCAGATCAAGCTGACAATCATGTCAAACCTTATTGCTGCATCTCCATCTGGATTCTCTGCTGGCCTGTACTGCTGCAATCAGGTATGTTATTCATGTTTTTCATTATGCTTACAACAGAACAGATCAACATTTCTCTCATAACATGTACGTCTGTGTTTTGGTTACTTGTACATAGCACTCATAACACGATCTCAAAAAACTTATATCGAGTCAACTAATTAAAACAAAAACTACCGTATTTTTGCTAAAAAAAATAAAACGATGGAAAAACTACCGCTTGGTACGAATAAAAATTACATCGAGCTAACCAATTAAAACAAAACACTACCATAGTTTTGTCAAAAAAAAAAACATTAAAACGAATTTTACACTCGGGGCAAAATCATAATTTGACAGGAAAAAAAAACAAAAACAATAGCAAAACAATAAATTTGAGCTGAGGGCAAAATCATAATTTGGTTAGGAGAAGAAAAAAAAAATCAGTGACAAAATTGTAAATTTAAACAAGACAAAATCGTAATCTGACTAGACCAATGAAGAAGTGTCAGGCGGCTCCTGTCTAACACTATTCCCTTCATGTGAAATGTAGTATGTATAAATGTCTAAGGCCGAATCAGAAAAAAAGGATCATTATGTAATTTTTAAAATTCCCCTAGACAAATTACTATATTAGTTGTCTTTGTACGAGTGGCGAATCCCATTGTCTTTTATACTGATTTTATTAATAAATATTGTACTTAGAATTTATTAATAAAAATATGAACAGAGTTAAGTTTTGGGCTTAGGATTTATCGTCTGATTCACACTCTATATATACATATAGTCATCTACGTTGGTTCATAAAACCAGACCGAATCGCTAAGAACCAGAACCATTATCATGCTAAATATAATAACCAGGATAGGCCGTGACGAGGGTGTGCGGGGAAGGGTCACCGCATAGAGCTTGTGATTTCGAGGGGCACAAATTTTTAAAAAAAGAATCTGATATATATGTAAGTTTTTTTTTAAATAACAAATCATACCAACACCAAGATAGACCCATTTACAAAACAATTGTTATGGTTTAGAAGTTAGCTCATTTGCATTAGTTTTAGTGAGCCCAATATCCATTTGATTTAAAAAAAATAATAAAAATTATGAAAGGGCACATTTTTCGACTTCGAACAAGGTACATGAATTCTCAGAGACGCCCCTGATAGCCAGAACCGGAACCTATAATAACCTACCGGTTCGGAACCGGGTGAAACGGTTCTGGCCGGAATAAGTTATGAATTAAATCCTAAAATTAACATTAAAATAAAATATCAAACCTGATTATCGGATAGTTGATCGAAGATTTGGAATCGGTGATCGACGAACTTGTAACGACGATGATTCTCCACTCAAAAAATTGAAACGCTGGAAGTTGGGATTTGAAAATTGAGATGGTTTTCTGGACGTATGGGATTGAAGACGACACCTCAAAACTTATCAGAAGGTAGATCGTATATAAGCGGGATAAATTAAAATGTGGATGGTCGGAAGGTGGAAAGCCGATGAAACAAAAAGGGTTTTTAAATATTGACTTTAGTCCCAACCGGTTCTAGCGGTTTTTTAATTGGACCCATCGGTTTTAACAGGAAATGGTGACGAGAGACAAATTATTATTAGTTGAACAATTTGTAAAATTTATTTATTTTAAATAAATAAAATGAAGGGTTTTATTAAATTATTTGTAACTAGATTAATTGCAACTTAATTAATAAATAAATTAACGGTTGCTAATAATTATTAAAATAATTATTTAATTACATAATTATCAAGTTAGTTGATAAATATAAATAATAAATTAAAAAAAATTCATAATTATGGAATTCAAATTAATCATTATTTTAAATATATATTATACTAGGTTAGAACCCCGTGTATTACACGGGTTGAACAAATCTAATTTTATATATTAAAATTATATCTCTAAGAATCCCATGTATTGTACTTAATAAATGTAATTTTATATAACAAATAATAAAAACTCATGATTTGTACGGGTTGAATAAATCTAATTATATATACTAAATAATAAAAAAAGTTATATCTTTAAAAACACTGTGTATTACACAGGTTAAGTAAATGTAATTTTATAACCTTGTATATTACTCGGGTTGAATAAATGTAATTTTATAAACTAAATAATAAAAAAGTTACATCCTTATAAACCCCGTGTATTATACGGGTTGAATAAATCTAATTATATGTACTAAATCATCATCATCATCATCATCATACTCAGTAAATCCCACCAATAGCAAAGCTAAGGTAGGGTCTGAGGAGGGTAAGATGTAGAGGCTGCTTTCAGTGAGACCCCCGACTCGATAGTAGTTTTGCATCAAGCCTTGGACATAAGGCACATAACACTCAGCAATCGGGACAAAGACTGATTAGTGCATGTTCCCTTTTGTCTTTCTGTTATCAACGCCACCACATGATGATGATGCATTATTAACCGTCCACCGCTTTTAACGTTATTTTCACAAACTTAGTAAAATAACGTTAAAATTAGTGCAATTTCACTTTTGCCCTCTGAGCGTCCACACATATATATTATATGCGCATACCGCAAGCGGGGCGAATATATACTAAATAATAAAAAAAATTATATCTTTAAAAAATCATATATTACACGGGTTAAATAAATGTAAGTTTGTATAGTAAATAATATGCTATTGGATTCGTTTAAAAAATAATAAATTTGGTTCGGTTTAATTCGAATCAAATAAAAAACTTGGTTAAGTTTAATTCAAATTGATTAGAACCCGAATTTGAAAAATCAAAAACAAAATTATATTATTAGCTTCTTTTCCTAATTAGTGTTTTTTTAAAGTTTAATCTAATGTCTAATAAGTTATTTTGTATATTTTGTTTGTACTTTAAATTTTTTATATGAGCGTATTATTGTTTTTTTAAGTTTAAGATTATTGTTTTGTGCTATTATTTAAAAAATTACCTTTAATTTATAACTTAAATTTGAAGATAATATATTATTAGAAAAAATAGAATATTTATAACTTAAATTTAAAGATAATATATTATTAGAAAAAATAGAATGGTTCTATCCGACATTCAAAGTAAGATAAGATCTAATATTAATTAGTTATTTATTATTTAATTAATTAATATAAGATAAGTATGAAAAGGCAGTAAATTACAAATGTAGACGCCTTCAATGAATGACACGTGTCAGTTATTGGTTTCTTTTATTATATAGTATAGATTATACAGATTGAAATTGGTCATAAACATTGATCTAATATTTTAATATTTTAAATTGTTTACTTATTTTTTATACCTATTTCAATCATTTATTTATTTTTATTAAATATTTTATTCATCATTAAATTTAATATTTTTTCAATAACTTTCTTCGTTAATTTTTCAAAAAATTAAATTTGTAACTATACATTGCGATATAAGTATTATTAAAAATAGATACCGTGCCGCTATTGTATCAAACCAAACCAAACCGTCGATGAATTGTAGTTTGTTATTTTGATGCACTTATTTACTTTTTAGAATATTTTATTCATCACTTATTTTGATTGTTTTCTAATAACTTGCGTTTTGTGTTTATTTTTTTCAATGTCACGATAAAGAATGACAAAATTGTAGAAAACAATCTTTACGTTTGCCTCAAATTTCACTTTATACCTTTTACTATGAAATCGGCAAAACCAACCTTTATGTTCATGTTTTATTACACCTTATAATTTTAGCACTAACCATGTCAAAAAATTCAGTTAAATGGACTCACATGCCTTGCACGTAAAGGCATTTAAGTCTTTTACTTTTAAATTAAAACAATACTTTTTTTATTAATAAAAACCCACCTACACTCCACCCCCACCCTCACCCTACCTTCTCTCTCCCTTTAACATAAAAATAAATATAATTAAGAGGGGCCACCACCCTCTTCTTCATCCCTGCATAAAAACTCCACCACCACCCACCATGTTCAGAAACCGCCACCGCCACCACTGCATCCCCACCCTCACCCACCACCGTTGTAAACCATACAATCTGGCCACCCTATGTTGTCTCTCTCTACTCTCTCTCCTCCCAGACCACCAAAGAATTGATCATGTCTGTGTTGGGTTAATCGGGTTTGGTTCGCGGGTCACTTGGGTCGGTGCGTTATCGGTTCACGGGTTCGTTTATGAATCGAACGGGTCAAGATTTGTTTGACAGAATCTTATCAGAATAATGGGATTATACCCATGATCTCTCACATGTTTAATTAAAGAAAAGTGGTGTTGCTGACCAAGTAAATCGGAGAACAGCTTTTACGTGAAGATTGTTTGGTTATTTCCAACACATGTTTTATTTGTTTAGTTTATTATAAATAGGAGTAATAGTTATTTTTGTTTCGTACCCCTTTATTTGATTATCAAAACAGAAGTTTACATTTTCCTTTCTTCTCTGCATATATCACGTGAGTTTGAGAGTATAGTGTGTGGGACCTGAACCAACAGTCTGCAGCTCAACCGACACCACCACAGAGACAGGATAGTCCACCAAGACTGCTGCTCTTCTAGTCGGCTCGGGACTGACCCAAACGAGAAGAAAGAATGTTGCCAACAATTAGACCGTAGAGAGCCAGAGCTAATTGATATAGTTGAATATAAGTTAAAAAAGGTCATCTAACTCAATACTGCAGAAATACAAACATACAATAACACATATTGATCGAATATAAAGTGAAAATTCAATAACAAAATACTATAAAGCACAATTAAAGACAAAGAGATTAAAAAAAAAAAAAAAAAAAAAAAAAAAAAAAAAAAAAACCAAATGTGTTACCATTGATCCATGGAGGCACTTGTGGAGGTTGATGGTGTACTATCTGGTAACAACCTTTTCTTTTCTTCCTTTAGTCTGCTCCATCATTTTTACTCTCGTAATTACACCTTACCTGCAATCACAAAAATAACAAA
Organism: Helianthus tuberosus; assembly: GCA_030545235.1. NCBI lineage: Eukaryota > Viridiplantae > Streptophyta > Magnoliopsida > Asterales > Asteraceae > Helianthus > Helianthus tuberosus. The sequence goes on from CM060364.1 coordinate 53,674,302, forward strand.
GTCAGTAGGATTTAATTGCTAGATGATTTAGGCTGATTGCATATATGTTACAGGATCAATTAACATGGTGTGTAACCTATTTGTGAGATTGAAAGATACCGGCGAATGAACCTCGATGGGGAGCTGGAGCAGATGATGAAGACGATGAAAACAAAGGCGTAGAAATGACTTAAATGGGTTTTTATGTTAAATGGAGAGAGAAGGTAGGGTGAGGGTGGGGGTGGGGTGCAGGTGTGTTTTTATTAATAAAAAGGTCTCGTTTTAGTTTAAAAGTAAAAGACTTAAATGCCCTCACATGCAAGCCATGTGAGTCCATTTAACTGAATTTTTTGACGTGGTTAGTGCTAAAGGTTACAGGGTGTAATAAAACATGAACATAAATGTTACTTTTTGCCGATTTCACACACTACAAGAAATCGAACCTTTAGCGACGACCCAAAAAAGACTTTTCGCGACGAAATTCCGTGCCTATACGGTTTTGCGACTAAAATTAGTCGCAACAGGGTCGTTGCTATTGATCCGTCGTAACAGGCTGTTATTTTCGTCGCTACACAGGCGTCGCTATAGATTGACTTACAGCGACGATTTTTAGTCTCTATAGGGTTTTTACAATTTCCTGCAATTTCATCTTTAAAGACTAAATTTGGTCGCTATAGGTTTTTTATAATTATAAAGTTTTTATTCTATGGACACTAAATGTAGTCGCGATAGGGTTTTCACAAAGATATGATTTTTCTCCTACAGACACTAAATTTAGTCGCTATAGGGTTTTTAAAAATATAAGATTTTTCTCCTATAGAGACTAAATTTAGTCGATATAGGTTGCAGATGTGTTTTTAATATGTCACCAATAACAACCACATTTCGTGAAACCAAACCGAACCGCAACGATTGAACAACATGTGTAATGATACTAATATTTATTTTTAATATTTTTTTTACTTTCGATGAACTGGCACCATATCGTTATCTTAACGTAACGTAACGAATCGAGCCGAGCCGAGCAACATCGGTACCAGTACCTATACTCATTTTTATGGTTTCTTGTCGGATAACGGATATCATGCCGCTACAGTAGTGAATCGAGCTGAAATTGGACGTACAAAATCGATTTCGGTACTGGTATTTATTTTTATTGTTTTTGCTTTATATAAGCAATGTACCAAATAACATCGGTACGACCTGTATTCATTTTTATAGTTTATGGTTTCGATAATTTTTCATTTGTGCAACTTTGTATGTGACGATAAATGAATATCGATACCAGTACTGTGGCGATCTAAACCAATCGATATCGTTCGAACACCATCGGTGTAGGTACATGTTTCGTTTTTATTATTCTCGGTCGATGTAAAATACCTGTTGCTTTCTATATGGAGTGCATGTATCGTATCCATACTATAATATAACGAACCGAACCGAACCAATATCAATCCAATGCTCATGGTAATGTACCATCACAATGCGCGGTCAAATAAGCTAGTATATACATTATACATATTAATTCATTATTATTATTATATTATATATATTAATTCAAACTCTCCATGAATAGTAAAACAAATACTATATTCAAAGTTTTTTTAATTTCATATTTCAACCCTTATGTTTTAAATAATATACATTGCTAACCCATTTAGTTTTTATTTCATTTGGTTTTCTTTCGATAACTTATGTTTATTATCTTTTTAAAAGCTGAACACGTGATCATGTTTAATAATTTTTTATCGATATTTATGTATAAACTTTGTTGAAAAAGGAGTTTTATTCAAGACAGTATAGTGATGAACCGAACCAATACCGGTACTGTTTGTTATTATTGGAACCATAATCGGTATTCATTTTTGTGATTTTATTTGACATCAGTAGCTGTATTGTTATTATCGAAACCGGTACCGGTTTTCGTTTTAATGGTTTTTAGTGTAAAACACATTTATTTGTGCATATCATTGACTTTAAACCGAATGCCGGTACCATAGTGATACCGTTAAAAAATGTGTCCTCAGAAAACACGGGCACTGGTCGGAGGACCTCCCCGCCCACCCAGGGTTGCCACTGGCCAAATGACAGACGGTGCAAGAGTTTAGAACGTAAAGGATGATCCTTGTCAATTAAAAGGTAAAGGACATCCACTGAAATTTGGTATAAACATAAAGAACCAAAAAAGTATTTTTTTTATGTTTAATGCTAACTATGTTTAATGTAAATGTTATTTTATTGAAACTATCATTTAAACATTATAAATAAACAAGTCTTAGCTTAGTTGATTGTACTCTTAGCTTTGGGTGATTTAAAAAAAATTGAATTATATGGTTTTAAATGTTTATAAATTAGAAAATGAATTGCATTATTAATAAACTAAAAATATATATATATAATCAATTATTTCTCTAATATTTGTTAGATCCAAATATCTAATTAATAATAAATAAAATGTAAAACAAAGAATTATAAAATTCAACATATAACTTTATATTTTAGAAAATATTTATTTAATTATAATTAAATAAAATATGTCTACTTAATTGTAATTAACCAATAATTATTGCCAATGAGTGGAGTGATTGTGTAACAACCCGCACGTTCGTGCGTTGTTACTACTCGCCATACTCGTTACGCCTAGCACCAGAGATTCAGATCATGATGTAACTATATCGCTTATATCGCTATATCGCAGTATTTTCGCATATCTCGCATACTTTATCGCTATAACACATCGCATCGGACACACTAACACTCACGATGACGTTGAGTGAGGACATATTCTACCTTCCTCGATAGTCGTGATGCGTCGCAACGCAACACATATTCGAAACGAAACTCGGTTATCGCAACTCAAATTTGGAAATGTGAATATTTATACGACCCTTTAACAAATATATGAATGTGGATATGAAAAGGTGTAACCAAACTATCGCAACGCTTAACGAACAAAACGGAACGTCGAAACGTAAATCGCCGGAGACCACCAATCGAATGACCATCCGATCAGATTGCCATCCGATCCGTGGCACTCCCTCACCTTCTCTCATCTTCACCTATAAATAGCACTTGTCACATCACTTGAACAGTGATGTGACAGCTCTCGTTCGACCAGAACGCTCCAGACCCCATTTCGCCTGATTTCTCACGATTCTTGTAAGTTTCTACCTCAAATCTTGTACTTCTATGATCTACACGCACTCTTCCACCTTTTTCACCTTTGAATCTTAACTTTTAACCGTGAAATCAACGGATTTGAGGTGTTCTAGGGTGATGTCATCATGGAGTTCTTATGAACTTCAAGTTTTGGCTTCATTCCACCAAGAACAACTCAGATCTAAAGGATTTCCACAAAATTAAACAATGTTTTTGCATTGATCTGCACCCATTCATGGTTAAGATGATTGAAAGATGGTTTTCTAACTTTCTTTCAACTCTTTTACACTCAATGCACTCCAAAACCGATAGAATCGGAGCTCGTTCCAACCTTCTACTCTATCTTAGTGATGTGTTGGTCCAAGATCTGAATTCTAGCCGAGAGACAACTTATTTCGGGTTTAAACATGAACAACCGTCTCGAACAGTGAACTGATCGGACTAGGGTGGTTCCTGTTCGATCGGATCACTTGGGTCAAGATGGGGTTTCTGTTGTTTAAGCACGTTATCATAACGTCTCGGTCAAAACTGCAAAAACCCTCAAAATAATCAAGTGCCAAGACGATCAGGTCGTTGGGACGGATTGTCGTCCGATCGAATTGCCATCCGATCGGACAACCATCCGATCGGCTTGCACTTGATTTCACTCTTAAACGATTTTCCACGTTTCAAGGTTCTGAACGTCGAACGGATTGCCGTCCGATCGGATTGCTATCCGATCGTGTGACGTTAGGGACTTTGGTACTTGATCAATTTCAAAGAACAGTAGTTTCAACGGATTGCTAACCGATCGGATTGCCATCCAATCGAGTGACAATCCTGCTGTGAACTTGTTTTCCCTAAGGGTCCTACCAATCGGATCGCTATCCGATCGGACTGCCGTCCGATCGATCGACCTAAAGGGTAGAGATACTTATCTATTTTCAAAATGCTACAACAAAAACTTCAAAGCTATCATACACAAACACATCCTTGCCAAACGAATGCCAATCCGACCGAGTGGCCATCCGATCGGATTGCCATCCGATCGAACCGCCATCCGATCGGATTGCTGTAACACCCCGAAATCAGGTTTGGTAATTAAACCCCGTTAATACTAAAGACGGGAAAGTACCGTTAGTGGTAAAAGTAAACCGGCAAATATTAGGAATAAATTGAATAATCCTAATATTTAATTAAAGTGAATCAGAGTTTTCAAGAAAAATAGGATAGACAAAATGCCCAATTTAACGGGACTTAAAGTAAAACGGGTTATGATTTCCCGAACCTACTAGACTGACTAGGAAATAAATAACCTAGTTAGTTGGTTGTCTTGTTTTAAAGCATGAATAAAGTTAAATTACCAAAGATATAAGTTAAACAAAAGGGGAGGGACCAATGTTGTTAAATTTGAAACTATTATTATTAGTTTTAAAACAAAAAAAATAAAACCAAACACCTCAAATTGAGGTCCTGGTCGAACAAGAACACAGGGGGAGACACTGGCTCCCCACCAAACCCTAGTGCATGTCAAATTTGATCAAATTGAAGGTTCAATTCAATCCCAAATCAAGTTCTAAACACGAATTAGTGATCACCTCACTGAAGGGATCACAAGGTATGCAAAATTCTAGTATTTTGATTATTCTTAAGTTCAAGGTTAATTGTGAAAAACTGAAATTGAGCTTGATTATATCTTGCATGGATGGAATTAGAAGTAATATGGCATCTAGGGATAAACCCTAGATGATTTCTTGTTAAAATCTAGCATTATACTTGTGGGGTTTATAATCACCATTGAAGGTGATTAGTTAGTTTGTAGAAACTAAATAAACACTAGAATTATGGTTCTTATTCTAGTGAAATCTGAATTCATGTGGTGAATCCGAAATTATTCATGTTAAAATTTAGTATAGATTTGTTAATTGAAGTGGATGTAGATGAAAATAACATGTCAAGAACCTAGTAATGGTTATGTAAAAATCTGACCCGCTAGGTGTTTGTTAAAACGCCTAAGTGAGGAGTAAAACGTTAAAGATCGGACAAAAACGCAGATTTGAATATTATAATGAATTGTCCGATTTTTGGTGATAAAAAGAGTTCTAAATTAGGTTGTGAATGGAACTCTATAGGTAAAGAATCTGGGTCGTCAAGCGGACAAGCCGGAGGTGATACACGCTTGAAAAGTATGCTTTAAAGGTACGTAACTACGGTTCCGTTACATTATGCTTGATTTCGTATTTTCGTTAGTAGACTTTAAATTAGCATAATACATGAAATTGGCATCTAGTGGAAGTGACGAAGGTCACTAGGTAAATAAACGGGTCAAAAGGTGAAATTATCACCCTTTGACAATATCGACTAATGGTTTGTCGAGTATATGTTTATAGGAATAAATATCTAATGGATACGCACATCGCTATTGCTTAGCGGCTACTAAGTCAAGGTATTGAAACGGGTCAATATATTGATCCGAGCCAGGTATGTATAATGATTCAATTCATCATGTAGAGCTTGAGGTTTTCTAAGAGTTAAACAAGGTCAAATTGGATATTTGGTTATCTTAAAGATAAACCGAATAATTCAAGTTATAATTGTAGTGTTTTAGAAACATAATGGCTTCTAAACAAGGTTATAGTTAAAAGATCGAATTTTTGGGTCAAACAAGTATCTGAAGTCCTTTGTCGTAAAAGAAGGACCAAAATTGACCAAAATGCCCTTGTAGGTTAAATTGAACAAACAACCATTAAAGGTTGTTTGGAAATGAGTTTCATGATTAAATAAATACTTAGAATAAGTGTAGAAGCGAAAGATGTAAAATATTGGTCAAATAACTCTATAAAGAGTCTTTGCCGTAAAATAATAATTTGAGGGGTAAAAATTGTAATATATAAATCATCACATTGAATCCACCACAAATATAGTTGTGGTGGGAGGTCATTTGATAAGAAATGTGGACATATGTATTTAGAAATGAATAAAAGCGATTGGTGCTTAAAATATGCTTAAATACCCTTAACGGGTCAAAATAAGCATATGAGTGAAAATAAGTTTAAGAAGGTATATGAACCTGTAATTGGAACCTATTATGTTAAACATCATTGAATTTATTAGGTTATGAGAAATAAGGGTCAAACAAACTTGTTTGTTTGATAAATGTGCAAACGGGTCAAAATTTTGTAAAAAGGTGTCACACCCCGGATTTCCACGTGTCACCGGTGGGCCCGGTGGGGGAGTATCGTGACGTGATTTGGCAACATAATAGTCAAACAACACAATATTTAAATGCACAGCGGAAGCAAAGTATAGATTCATTTCAACCAAACAATATTGTAATATTAAGTATCACAAGTAGTCGAAAATAAATCCACAGGTTGATCAAAATAACAGGAAACAATGTTCAACAGTCTATGACATCCAAGCTTGCGAGACTTATTGTGGATGCTAGGAGAAAAGCCAGCCTATTACGCGTAGTACCTGCACTTAACCTTTTTGAGAAAATACGCCAGTTTACACTGGTAAATACAATCAACCGACTCATTTTGAAAAGAGTTTAAGAAAATGCATTTAAGGCACAAGGCACAAATAATATTTTTATAACTTGGGATAATTATTTGAATATAATAGTCGTAAAAGATTTACATGTTTCTTATGCGTTCAGTAGCCCGGTTCGTGCCGGGTTAAAGATCAATAGACACACCACATTATGTATATGAGACACTGACAGGTGTACGCCTACACCTGTGTGCTAAGGTCGTGGCCATTTCGTAAAATGATGCCAGGGATATCCGGGACATGGTCATTAACCCCCCAAAGGCTTTAAGAAAACAAAACAATTTAAACGGTCATCTCGATAATACTTAACCCCCAAAACGATTAAGGTCGAATGCCCGACCAAGCGGTATTTTATATACCGTACCCCAAGCCCGTATAAGGGAAAATAAGTTAAAAGTATTTACCTGAGCAAGTATAAATCAAAATCAGTGAGTGCAAGTATCTTTTACCGGTTCTCCTAATCTGGAACGAAGGTTTATAATAACCTATTAGAATCCTAACGGTCTTTACTTAAGCTTAGACCGGTTAGTTTTAAAGATACGGTTCGAACGCACGATTAAGCGAAGACCGGATAGAATGTGATTTAGACCCGACAAGTTTGAAGACTTGCTTAATATGGGCATATTATACACATTCTGGATTTTGAGATAAAACCGATAAGGTTTGACCCGTTTCGGCTAATTTATGTAAACTAGTTACATAAACCGAACTGAACGCGTATGAAGCGTAACGGGTAACCATGAGAGTCCTAAACAGGTTTCCTAAGTTAACATGCCTTAAATATGTTGTGATATCAGTAGGATACCTTCCATTATGCCCAAAACGAGTTTAATCTCATATTAAGCCCCGTAGGGGTAATTTGGTCATTTTAAAGGTTATAAAAGGAATTAATTAAGTTTCTGTGAACCGGGTCTGAATACATCAGTAAAATAGTTTATTTTAACAGGTTATAACATTTGGTTATAAGTCTTATATGTCAAAATAGTTTTAAACCCAAACTATGCGTATAATACGCGTATAAAGCCGTTTTAAGCGACGTACGGGTTAAAATAGGATTCTGAGTTTCCAGGTCAGTTCAACAGGTTCAAAACACTACATTTATTAATTAAAATCAGTAGCAATTGGACTGGCATCAAAAGGATTCGTAAAACTCATTTTATGGCCGAAAAAGGTATATTCGGTATTTACCGAATCAAGGCACTAATCCTAGCTTATGATCAGTTTAAAAATAATTAAAAATCTTCAAAAATCCCAAAATATTATATTACATCAGTGGGTAAAAGGTTTGGTGTCAAAAATGGGGTTTAGATAGGCTTTACGCTAATGACGCCGTTAAATCACTAAGAAGCGTTCTAATTACGTCATTGAGCATAACTCCTAATCTATATGTCCAACTGATGTAAAAATTTACGGACATGTTTAATAATAAGTAACTAAGATTATTTTACTTTCCTATTTCCAAAATTCTCGTTTTATGGTCATAAGGGCATTACGGTCAATATTTAGGCGATTAACGGAAACGTCGGACAATTAAGGATTTATGTGGTATAAACGCAGAGGGTTATACACACATGTAACTAGGTCCTAATGGAACTTTAAGGCATGTCTAAACCTATCTAAACTGGGTCAGAACTGAAGTCAAAGCAAAAGTCAAACTTTTGACTTTTGCGTCTTTCGGTTCCGAATCGGTTTAAAACAGAGAGTTGTCGAATCAAACAAGCTTAGAGAAGTCCGTACACTTATTACCAAGTTATATGAATGATAAAACAGGTTACACACCTTCTATATCGCTAATTACGCGTTTAATGATTCTGTTGACTTTTTCGAAAGAAGTTTGACTCGACAAACAACCTGGTTAGGATTGGAACCAGTGGGTGCCCTTTTAAGGGTTTAAAGCCCACATAATTACCAACTTATAACAACTTTCGTTTTGACAAAACCCTGGACCGTTTGTGTTTTATTGCTAAGTCAAACCGTAATTACGACGGTTTGACTATTAAGCTAAATACTAAACAAAACTTAATTTAGAAGGGTTAAACATACTTACACGAGTCTAATGAATGATTGGGAAGGCTTGGAAGATGGTCTTGAGTTCCAGAAATGCTCAGAGATGAAGTATGGAATGAATGCTCAAAGTTGTCAACATTAGGAGCTTTATATAGTGGATGTAATGGCTTGTAAACATGACAAATCACTCTACCAATGTTCATTGATCATCAACAAGTGTCCTAGAGGCTATAAAACATGTAGGGGGTGCTCACAAATGCAGATAAGATCAACCAACGTCGGTTAAATGAGCTGCAGGATAGCTGCACATGTTTTCTGATCAGACAAGGCAGTCGCGTAGCGCGACTGCCGAGGTGTTTCATGCTCGCGCTACGCGAGGGTGTTAATGACCAGCCAAACAAGTTTTCGTTATTTGCATTTCAGTCCCTGGTCCTCCAAAAGGTCGCTTTCTCATTCTTTCTTGCATTTTAAGACTTTATATTTGACATATGGGGCTTTAAGGCTTATACCATCTTTGTCAAGTCCTCGGGTAACTTTGTGATTACCCGAAAAGCCCTAATTTTCAATGTTGACGATTCTAACCCTGACACACGAATTTTATCATAACTTTTTCATACGGTAACGAAACTTGGTGAAATTTTTATGGTGCATTCTAGTGAGCATAATTAATCGTTACAAGGCTTCGGGTTTGCTAAAAGGTCACTCAGAGGTATATCTTAACATGTTGACACATTTAACCCCGGTAGTTTGTAATCTCTCACTTTCTTTCACAATTCGCTTCGTATGATCCATGATCCATTCGTTTAAGGTTATAAACATTATGTAGGGTTATTGTAAAGTATATTTATTCATTGTTGACACTTTGAACCCTTATATTTACATAGTTTCATTGTTTGTCAACTTTAGTCCTTCAAGAACATTCTTTCACACGTTTACTCCTATGACACGTGTCAACAGATCATAGGACGTAAATTTTCGAGGCGCAGCCTTAATGCTGGTATAATGCCTCAAAAGGCGCAGCCTTAATGCTGGTATGGTAGCTATTGTTGTAGGAGAATTCGATTAATGGTAGGTTCTTATCCCAACTACCTCCCAAATCGATTGCACATGCACGTAGCATGTCTTCCAACGTTTGAATAGTACGCTCACTCTGACCGTCAGTCTGAGGATGATAAGCCGTACTAAAATTCAAACGTGTGCCCAAAGATTGTTGGAAACTCTTCCAAAAATGCGACATGTACCTAGTATCTCTATCAGAGATAATAGCCACAGGTATGCCATGTAAGGCTACAATCTTATCCACGTATAACTGGGCTAACATGTCGGAGCTATAAGTCTCCTTGATGGGTAGGAAATGAGCTAACTTAGTCAGTCTGTCAACTATAACCCATATCGTATCATTTCCTTTCCTGGTCTTAGGTAACTTGGTAATAAAATCCATCGTCACCATTTCCTACTTCCACATAGGAAGTTCAGGCTGTTGTAGCAAACCTGACGGTTTCTGATGCTCGGCTTTGACTTGCGCACATGTCAAGCATTTAGCTACATGAGTGGCTACAGACTTTTTCAAGCCTATCCACCAATAATTTGCCTTTAGATCCTGGTACATCTTATCTGCTCCAGGATGAACGGAGTATTTGGAACTATGGGCTTCCTGGAGGATAACATCTCGAAGTCCTCCATAAATTGGAACCCATATTCGTCCATTCAATCTTAGTATTCCGTCCTTGCTATGTGTTAACCGCTCCTCAGTTACCCCTAGCTTTTCGTTAGGATAGTTAGCTTCCAACACAGCTTCCTTCTGTGCAGCTAACAACCTTTCAATCAAATTGTTCTTTATTTCCATGCGCTTGGCATTGATTCGAATGGGTTTCACCTTCTCCTTCCGACTCAAGGCATCGGCGACTACATTCGCCTTGCCGGGATGGTATCTTATTTCACAATCGTAATCATTCAGAGTTTCCATCCAACGGCGTTGCCTCAAGTTCAAGTCCTTCTGATTGAACAGATGCTGAAGGCTCTTGTGATCAGAATAGATCACACATTTGATTCCATATAAGTAGTGTCTCCACAGTTTTAGTGCGAATACAACGGCACCCAATTCCAAGTCATGGGTGGTGTAGTTCTTTTCGTGCACCTTTAACTGGCGTGAAGCATAAGCAATGACCTTGCCTTTCTGCATAAGCACACAACCCATCCCGGTGTGTGATGCATCACAATAAACTACAAACTCCTCTATTCCATCAGGCAATGTCAGTACTAGAGCATTGCTCAACTTTTCTTTCAAAATATCAAAGGATTCCTGCTGCTTAGGACCCCAGTCAAACTTAATCTTCTTACGTGTCAGCGAAGTCAGAGGTGCAGCAATCCTTGAGAAGTTTTCAATGAATCGCCTATAGTATCCTGCCAAACCTAGGAAGCTACGAATTTCTGTAGGCGTCTTTGGCTCATGCCAATTCATGACAGCTTCAACTTTACCAGGATCTACTTGGATACCATGCTCACTAACAACATGCCCAAGAAATTGGACTGCTCGAAGCCAGAATTCACACTTTGAGAACTTGGCATAGAGCTTTTCTTTATGAAGTAGTTCCAAAATGCAGTGAAGATGCTTCTCATGGTCAGCTTGGTTCTTTGAGTAGATGAGGATATCATCGATGAAAACGATGACGAATTTATCTAAGTGCGGCTTGCAAACGCGATTCATGAGATCCATGAACGCGGCCGGTGCATTAGTGAGCCCAAAAGGCATCACTAGGAACTCGTAATGACCATAACGAGTCCTAAATGCTGTTTTGTGCACGTCTTCATCTCTAACCTTCAATTGATGGTAGCCTGACCTCAAGTCAATCTTCGAGAAGAAACTTGCCCCTTGAAGTTGATCGAACAGATCGTCGATTCTGGGCAAAGGATACCTATTCTTGATAGTGACCTTATTAAGCTCGCGGTAGTCGATGCACAGACGCATCGATCCATCCTTCTTCTTGACAAATAAAACTGGTGCTCCCCAAGGAGACGAACTAGGTTTGATGAAACCTTTGGCTAGCAAATCATCTAGCTGCGTTCTCAATTCCTTCATCTCTGTTGGGGCCAATCTATAAGGCGCCCTTGCTACCGGCGCTGATCCAGGAATAATGTCAATTCTGAATTCTACTTGTCTATCTGGTGGCAAACCAGGTAGTTCTTCAGGAAAAACACCAGGGTATTCAGAAACGACGGGGATATCCCCAATCTTGGGCTTCGGCTCATCAATAATCACTTGTGCCATGTAGATGACACAACCCTTCTTCAAACACTTAGAGTCTTTGAGTATAGACATTTTCTCGGGTAGTCCATACTGGGTATCTCCCTGTATAGTAAGTGATTCACCAGACGGAGTCTTGATCATCACTTGCTTCTTATTGCAAATTATCTGGGCCTGGTTATGAGATAACCAGTCCATACCCAAAACTATGTCGAAACCGGCTAGTTTCAAAGGAAGTAGGGACAAAGGAAAAGAGTGGTTCTTAATGGATATGAAACACCCATCTAATAAGGTTGAGGTGGTTTCTAAAGTACCATCTGCTAGTTCCACCTCATACTTCACACTTAAAGTCTTAACAGGTAATTTCAACAATTCACAAAACTTATTATCTACGAACGACTTATCAGCGCCTGAATCAAATAACACTCTCGCATAAACATCATTTACGAGAAAGGTACCTGTTATCACATTGTCGTCCTTGACGGCTTCCTTATCATCCATCCTGAAGACCCTAGCATTGGTCTTCTTAGCCTCTTCAGGCTTCTTGGCGTATTTTGGGCAATTGGTCTTGATGTGCCCCTTTTCATTGCAACCGTAGCAGGTCGCATCCTTCATCTTTTTGCAATCCAAGGTTTTGTGTTCCTTGGATTTGCACAACCCACATGCAAAATATTTCGATTGTGAATTCGAATTCGATTCATACCTGCACTTCCCAAAGTGCTGTCTCTTACAGATTTTACATCTGGGTTTTTCACCCGCCTGCTGACCATCCTTCCTAAATCCTGACCCCTTCTTGTGGTCATTGTTCCCTTTCTGCTTCTTGTCTGAACGTCGTGAGTTGTCATCCTCACGCTTCCTCTTTTCGGTATCGGTGTTCCTCTGCGATTTCAGCCTGACTGCATCCAAGGTAAGAGACAATGATATGTCCGCTGTAGACCGAAAAGTAGTTGGTCTGGAGGCCTTCACACTTGCCTTGATCTCCGGGGCCAAACCCCCGATGAATCGAGCTATACGTTTGGGTTCTGGGGTTACCAAATATGGAACCAACCTTGACAAGGTGTTGAAACTGGTAAGGTAGGCCTGACAGTCTAAGTTTCTCATGACCAGCGACAAGAAGTCAGATTCAATTTTCTCAACCTCATGCTGAGGGCAGTAGTTTTCCTTGATCAGTGCCATGAACTATTCCCAGGTCATATTGTACAACGGGACTTTCCCCGTAGCTTGGATCAAAGATCTCCACCAAGCTAATGCTTCCCCCTTAAAAGACTGAGACACGAATTTCACAATGTCCCTATTATCGCAACCACTGATATCCACAACCGTATCCATTTCGTCCAACCAAGTCATGCAATCTACCGCTCCTTTTTCCCCAGTGAAATCCCTGGGTTTGCACGAAACGAAGTACTTATAGGAGCAACCCTTATTACGGGGTTCTTGATTCCGTATGACTCTTTGGGATAGAGCACTCCTCTGGTTTGATGAGTGGTGAGAATTACTGTTGTGGGCAGTGTGGGTCCTGGAGGGTGTTCTAGAGTGTGGTGCAGATTGGGTTCTTGCACGGGTACCACTGGATTCATGGAGCTGTCTATCCATAGCTCGATTAACGGCATTATCTATCATTGCCTGTAATTCTGCACCCGCTACATTTACTCGGGCATTATCATGCTCTCTCCCTGGGTGACTGTTGACCTCATTTGAGTCTGCCATGTAGCTTGAACTGTTACATATCGACATCAATTTATTGGTGAGTTTATTATAGAATTGTCTTTTATGGCAATTTACTAACCGTGGTAAACATAGACCATATATGGTTAATTTATTACTCACATTTATTTAGGATTTCAATCATAATTTATCCTAATTATAAAACAATAACAGTTTTATTAGCACATAAGGCCTTGTCACAGGGACAATTTAAGTCATAAGCTATGATTTCAGAGAATCAAAGCATGAAGGTTTGAACAAAGTTCATTACCTTTATCAGACAGAGTCACAAACTATTACTGTCTTTTGTCTCATACGAAAATGAGAAGGGCCCGTAGGCATTCTATTACCAATGGATGGTAAAAAGAACTTATCATATATATTAATGATTTAACCCATGATTCAGAGATCATTTAGGTGGGTTTGGGATCTTTGAAAAGATCCATATATAATAATAACACGTGTGTTTTTAACGAATCATGTCTGCCAGGAGTGTTAACATGTTTTCAGATGTTAACAGGGATTTGAATCTTTTTAACGGGTTTTACCATCTTGGCCAGGTCTTAAAATGACATGCAGGCTAGGTTATACCTTTAAGATCCTAAATTAAAAATATAACATAGGCAGATAGATTTTAAAAGGAATGATTCCGATTTATTTATTTCATATTTAATTTAATTACGCATAGCATAGCAAAGATGAAATTTATAAACTTACAATCCATTAAAATTTAAAAGTAGTACACTTTGCCCTAAACGGGACTTTTTCACAGAACATTTGCCCACGCAGGAGCTATACAGATAATACATGTCCTCACAGGGACTGTTTACAAAAGTAAATGTCCACGCAGGGACTAATAGAGACAAGTCCTCGTAGGGACTAAGTACAAAGATAGATGTCCACGCAGGGACTACATACACACATAAATAAATGTCCACGCAGGGACTTGATTTAAACAAGGAAATACAATAATACATATTGGGATTTAACGATCCCGTTTCTTCTTTCCTTTCAGCAAACTTGCCAAACCACTCATGAATCCCTCATTCTTCTTACGCTCTCTCTGGAGGTCTCGCTCAACCCTGCCCAGTCTTTGACGGAGATCCTCCTGCTCTGGTGGAGAAAACCGTGGTGGCTGGTACTGTGGCGGAGGCTGAGCAGGTACTTGATACCCACGAGCTGGATGTCCCATTCCCCAAGGGGTTCCATATGGTCCCTCAGGATTTTGGGCAAGGTAGTTTGCTGCCACTTGACATGGGTCGGCCTCGGCATAGTTATAGTTATGGTATGCTGGCGGTCCGTATGGGTTGTAAGCTGCCGGTTGCAGGCTCGACGGGATCTGTGTCCTCGTCTATATCCATCGCTTGATCACCTGAAAAGTGATCCTCTGGTCCTAGTGGATTAAAACCCCCTTGTTCTGGTAGGTAGTCCGCCGGGTTAAACTGGCCCCGAAAGTCAGGAGTAGGGTCGTCGAAGGAACGGTGCGATGAAGATCGTTGTAAAGGTATGTATGAAGGTGGCGGATTGTTGGGCTCATTCTCGGACTGAGGCCCATAGGGGTGATGATATGGGGGCGTTGAGCTATACGAAGTAGATCATCTGGAAGGCTCCTCGTAAATCCTCCAAGGTTCTTGTGGATCTGCACTCCTTGTAGAAGAAGGAGTTCGCCGGTCCGAAGGCCCGGCCTCGTGGTCGTTAGGGGCGCTCATTGGCTCCTTTCCTCGACTTCCTCGCATGAATCTTGGCGGCATTGTTAAACCTGTCCATATAAACAAAGGTAACAACAAGGAAAAATAAAGGACAAAGTTAAAAGTAAAATAAAAACATTTTGGATTATTCCTAAGTTCTTTGTCTAGACTCGAAGATTTAGGAATGTGCAATTGTGTCATTGAGATTAAACACAAAAGGCTAGTGTTTAATTCACTCAATGTTGGCTCTGATACCAACCTGTCACACCCCGGATTTCCACGTGTCACCGGTGGGCCCGGTGGGGGAGTATCGTGACGTGATTTGGCAACATAATAGTTAAACAACACAATATTTAAATGCACAGCGGAAGCAAAGTATAGATTCATTTCAACCAAACAATATTGTAATATTAAGTATCACAAGTAGTCGAAAATAAATCCACAGGTTGATCAAAATAACAGGAAACAATGTTCAACAGTCTATGACATCCAAGCTTGCGAGACTTTTTGTGGATGCTAGGAGAAAAGCCAGCCTATTACGCGTAGTACCTGCACTTAACCTTTTTGAGAAAATACGTCACTTTACACTGGTAAATATAATCAACCGACTCATTTTCAAAAAGAGTTTAAGAAAATGCATTTAAGGCACAAGGCACAAATAATATTTTTATAACTTGGGATAATTATTTGAATATAATAGTCGTAAAAGATTTACATGTTTCTTATGCGTTCAGTAGCCCGGTTCGTGCCGGGTTAAAGATCAATAGACACACCACATTATGTATATGAGACACTGACAGGTGTACGCCTACACCTGTGTGCTAAGGTCGTGGCCATTTCGTAAAATGATGCCAGGGATATCCGGGACATGGTCATTAACCCCCCAAAGGCTTTAAGCAAACAAAACAATTTAAACGGTCATCTCGATAATACTTAACCCCCAAAACGATTAAGGTCGAATGCCCGACCAAGCGGTATTTTATATACCGTACCCCAAGCCCGTATAAGGGAAAATAAGTTAAAAGTATTTACCTGAGCAAGTATAAATCAAAATAAGCGAGTGCAAGTATCTTTTACCGGTTCTCCTAATCTGGAACGAAGGTTTATAATAACCTATTAGAATCCTAACGGTCTTTACTTAAGCTTAGACCGGTTAGTTTTAAAGATACGGTTCGAACGCATGATTAAGCGAAGACCGGATAGAATGTGATTTAGACCCGACAAGTTTGAAGACTTGCTTAATATGGTCATATTATACACATTCTGGATTTTGAGATAAAACCGATAAGGTTTGACCCGTTTCGGCTAATTTATGTAAACTAGTTACATAAACCGAACCGAACGTGTATGAAGCGTAACGGGTAACCATGAGAGTCCTAAACAGGTTTCCTAACTTAACATGCCTTAAATATGTTGTGATATCAGTAGGATACCTTCCATTATGCCCAAAACGAGTTTAATCTCATATTAAGCCCCGTAGGGGTGATTTGGTCATTTTAAAGGTTATAAAAGGAATTAATTAAGTTTCTGTGAACCGGGTCTGAATACATCAGTAAAATAGTTTATTTTAACAGGTTATAACATTTGGTTATAAGTCTTATATGTCAAAATAGTTTTAAACCCAAACTATGCGTATAATACGCGTATAAAGCCGTTTTAAGCGACGTACGGGTTAAAATAGGATTCTGAGTTTCCAGGTCAGTTCAACAGGTTCAAAACACTACATTTATTATTTAAAATCAGTAGCAATTGGATTGGCATCAAAAGGATTCGTAAAACTCATTTTATGGCCGAAAAGGGTATATTCGGTATTTACCGAATCAAGGCACTAATCCTAGCTTATGATCAGTTTAAAAATAATTAAAAAACTTCAAAAATCCCAAAATATTATATTACATCAGTGGGTAAAAGGTTTGGTGTCAAAAATGGGGTTTAGATAGGCTTTACGCTAATGACGCCGTTAAATCACTAAGAAGCGTTCTAATTACGTCATTGAGCATAACTCCTAATCTATATGTCCAACTGATGTAAAAACTTACAGACATGTTTAATAATCAGTAACTAAGATTATTTTACTTTCCTATTTCCAAAATTCTCGTTTTATGGTCATAAGGGCATTACGGTCAATATTTAGGCGATTAACGGAAACGTCGGACAATTAAGGATTTATGTGGTATAAACGCAGAGGGTTATACACACATGTAACTAGGTCATAATGGAACTTTAAGGCATGTCTAAACCTATCTAAACTGGGTCAGAACTGAAGTCAAAGCAAAAGTCAAACTTTTGCGTCTTTCGGTTCCGAATCGGTTCAAAACAGAGAGTTGTCGAATCAAACAAGCTTAGACAAGTCCGTACACTTATTACCAAGTTATATGAATGATAAAACAGGTTACACACCTTCTATATCGCTAATTACGTGTTTAATGATTCTGTTGACTTTTTCGAAAGAAGTTTGACTCGACAAACAACCTGGTTAGGATTGGAATCAGTGGGTGCCCTTTTAAGGGTTTAAAGCCCACATAATTACCAACTTATAACAACTTTCGTTTCGACAAAACCCTGGACCGTTTGTGTTTTATTGCTAAGTCAAACCGTAATTACGACGGTTTGACTATTAAGCTAAATACTAAACAAAACTTAATTTAGAAGGGTTAAACATACTTACACGAGTCTAATGAATGATTGGGAAGGCTTGGAAGATGGTCTTGAGTTCCAGAAATGCTCAGAGATGAAGTATGGAATGAATGCTCAAAGTTGTCAACATTAGGAGCTTTATATAGTGGATGTAATGGCTTGTAAACATGACAAATCACTCTACCAATGTTTATTGATCATCAACAAGTGTCCTAGAGGCTATAAAACATGTAGGGGGTGCTCACAAATGCAGATAAGATCAACCAAAGTCGGTTAAATGAGCTGCAGGACAGCTGCACATGTTTTCTGATCAGACAAGGCAGTCGCGTAGCGCGACTGCCGAGGTGTTTCATGCTCGCGCTACGCGAGGGTGTTAATGACCAGCCAAACAAGTTTTCGTTATTTGCATTTCAGTCCCTGGTCCTCCAAAAGGTCGCTTTCTCATTCTTTCTTGCATTTTAAGACTTTATATTTGACATATGGGGCTTTAAGGCTTATACCATCTTTGTCAAGTCCTCGGGTAACTTTGTGATTACCCGAAAAGCCCTAATTTTCAATGTTGACGATTCTAACCCTCACACACGAATTTTATCATAACTTTTTCATACGGTAACGAAACTTGGTGAAATTTTTATGGTGCATTCTAGTGAGCATAATTAATCGTTACAAGGCTTCGGGTTTGCTAAAAGGTCACTCAGAGGTATATCTTAACATGTTGACACATTTAACCCCTGTAGTTTGTGATCTCTCACTTTCTTTCACAATTCGCTTCGTATGATCCATAATCCATTCGTTTAAGATTATAAACATTATGTAGGGTTATTGTAAAGTATATTTATTCATTGTTGACACTTTGAACCCTTATATTTACATAGTTTCATTGTTTGTCAACTTTAGTCCTTCAAGAACATTCTTTCACACGTTTACTCCTATGACACGTGTCAACACATCATAGGACGTAAATTTTCGAGGTGTTACAAAAGGTAAAAGCCGAAGCCATAAAGGTCTCAAAATTTATTAAGCCGGATGTCGGATTTTAACTCTATGTGATGGAGAATAAAATTACAATCATGTAGGAAGAAACGGTAGGTCAAACGGACAACCGGGTTGAAAGATACGAAAGTTTTCGTGTCAAAAACGGCAAAATGGAAGAAGCTGATGCAGGGGTCACCGTAACTTACGGTGGGTACCGTAAGTTACGGTGGAGGCTGAATTCTTTACGGCAGTTCTCCACTGCCTTATGGTGGGGACATGTTATAACAGGGCTACCGTAAATTACGGTGTCCACCGTAATTTACGGTGGACCCTGTACAAAAATGTATTTTTGATCAGTTTTGTTTCCCGGACTCGTTTAGATACGTTTTAAATTCAGTATGACTAAAGCATTTCATGTTTTTATGAAATGTAGGTACTTTGTGGATGCCGGAAGACGATCAAGCTCAACGAAGAACCGAACACAATAAAGATACATGCTTCCGCACTTTGCCTAGTCATAAATTTTAAATGACGAATCTGATCACGTTATGTTAAATAACTTTTGATTTGCGAAAAGTTTTGATAAACCCGTATTTCCGATGTATATGTAATCTTAATTACATGATTGTTTTCGTAAAATATACGTTAAACTTTGAATTATAAGAACGGGTGTTACAAGTTGGTATCAGAGCCTTGGTTTAAGAGATTCAAGTATGGCGGGAAAAAAACTATGCTTGAACTTAAACCTTATGCTCTTAATAAAGGTTGGTGTTCGGTTCGAGGCTTGATCGCAAATCCGGTAAATACATGTATGTTAATAGTTTAGCATGCTAAAGTGTTGTAAACAACACATAGGGCTACCGTGTGATACATGTTACCCCAATTGAAATGATTGATATAGTTGACGAAAATACGTGCATTGACGCGTATAGTAGAAAAAGCCTTGTATTATAATACGGGAGATTATTGAAGTAGATGTTACTAACTTTTGTGAATGTTTTAATTGAAGGACACTCGCGTTTGAAGACGACGAGAGTCAAACGAATTGTGGATATGATGATGGAATGGTCCGAGATATGACAAGAAGAGCATGCTCATTAAGGACCTAAATCGCGTAATGGTCGCGAACAAGGCTAATGGCAAGAAAAGCCCGTTAGGGCAAGCATTTACCAGGTGCACGTTTAAATTATTGCATGAATATAAACATGCAACCAATACGTAGAAATTGATAGTTGCAGATTTAGATTGAAAACTTGGACAAACCTGAATAGAATACATATCCAGGATATTGCTTCCAAGAGAAACAAATAGAGGCATTACTTACATGGGGTGTAATGTGAAAATTATAAAAAGTCATGTATACCAGGTGTTGATCGCTTACTCTGGCCAAGTAAGTAGTGAACACATGGTACCATGAACTTCTTATGATGGACACATTTATGTCCGATGTAGTAAGGGTGGGGTGAATGGGACTAACTTAAATGGTACCCAAATGAATCAAATAAGTAAGACGTTTGATGGTAAACGTAAACGTAAGTCGGATGACGGAAGCGTATTACGTAAGAATAACGAGCCCGAGAGAAGGGACAAGGATTAAGTAAAAAGAAAATACAGACCGACCAATAGGAATGCTAAGGCATAGGGATAAAAGCTTGACTGTCACAAGTGATGAAATTCACATGGACAGGTCAAACGAATTGAATAAAGAATAAAGGACTTGATTGAATGAAAGCGATGGATCTCGCTAAGACGACCAAATAAATTAAAATAACATCTAAAACCATATAAAAATGGTTACTTGAAAATGATTACGGTAAAGATACCCGATGAATGGGTAGGATTTGGAAAGAATGCGTAAACCAAGAGACAGGAACGCGAAACATAAAGTCAAAAGACTCGGAATATGAGTCATGACTAAAAGACAATGAGAATTTGCAAACAGAAATTTTAATAACTACGCTCAACTATTTTAAAGTTGAACGGGTCGAATAAAGAATGAAGTTTGACATTCATAAGTGATGAAAATTCACCCAAAATGAGTCAAACGAGTCAATTAAGGAATAACGCTTAATATAATAGGAAAACGCAAGCCGGTGAAACCGGAAGGCTAAAAAACAATAAGATAGAAGGACCCGGGTAATGGGTGGTAAAGGAGTATAAGTGTGAACCGGGTAACGGTAAGCGTAGGACAAACCGACGTGTAAATGACGTTAGAAGTCGTAAAGTCGGAAAGATAGTCCGAAAGTAAACAAATGAAACCTTAGACTACGGTCAAGGTCAACTAAAGCTCAAAAGCAAAATTAAATGATTCCAAACATAACAAAGGATGCTTTAAAGCTATATATGTATAAATAGACAATTGAATAAAGACTAGAATAAAAGATGATCTACGGGATCATCATAACCTACGGGATATTAATTAGTGTAAAGGTCTACGGGGCCAAAATGACCCACGAGACATGAATTAAAGCAAAGGGATCATAAGAGCCTCGCCTTAAAAAGGTGAAAAATCTAAAGAAATAACCTACGAGGTTAAGTGAAGGAACCTACGTGTCAATAGTGTAAGGTGAGGGAACTTGTTACGATTCCTCGGGTAAAACGAGAACGGAAAACAATAGATTAGGGGTTGTCAATTTCCTTGATATGAGTAATTGACATAGTTAAAGAGAAAAACGTTAGACTAAAATTCAGTTTTAGTAAGAAATAACATTTTTATAAATATAAATTCTGATAGGAAATTGAATAGTAAGCATGAAGGATTCAAGTCTTGACGCTGATAGGCGCAAGACGATATATTCGAAAAGTGATCTTTTGAAAATGAAAGGTTGATATAAATTAAACATGACGTGACACGATCACGGTCAAGAAATGCAATGTGAAGTGGAATCGCATTATAACCAAGCGAGCGGTAAAAAGTAACTGGACTAATAAGTCTAGTTAGTGAGACCGGTTAAGGTCATTTAAGTAATTTGGTTGCTTGTAAGCGGTGGATTCGGTATAACTGAACCAAATAAATGAATTTTGAAAACAAAAGAAATTGTTGCTAAAAGTGAAAGATTTCACTAAAGACCTTTAAACGGGTCAAAGTAACGGATTCATAAGGAATTCGATAGTATATGAAAGCGATGGATATCGCTAAGTTAACTAAACTAGTGGAAATAACGAGATTACATTATTTCGAAGTTACACTATGTCGTATGAGATATGTAGACAATTAGTAACCAAAAAGATGTTACCATACTTTTCGGGTAATACTAACGATTGGTTGAAAAGTATAAGTAATGTTTAAAATATTTCTCGGATAGAATACATTGAGTTTAAACTCAATGAATTATGTAAGAAAAGGTTTCGAGGACGAAACCTCTTTAAGGGGGGTAGACTTGTAACACCCCAAAATCAGGTTTGGTAATTAAACCCCGTTAATACTAAAGACGGGAAAGTACCGTTAGTGGTAAAAGTAAACCGGCAAATATTAGGAATAAATTGAATAATCCTAATATTTATTTAAAGTGAATCAGAGTTTTCAAGAAAAATAGGATAGATAAAAGGCCCAATTTAACGGGACTTAAAGTAAAACGGGTTATGATTTCCAGAACCTACTAGACTGACTAGGAAATAAATAACCAAGTTAGTTGGTTGTCTTGTTTTAAAGCATGAATAAAGTTAAATTGCCAAAGATATAAGTTAAACAAAAGGGGAGGGACCAATGTTGTTAAATTTGAAACTATTATTATTAGTTTTAAAACAAAAAAAATAAAACCAAACACCTCAAATTGAGGTCCTGGTCGAACAAGAACACAGGGGGAGACACTGGCTCCCCACCAAACCCTAGTGCATGTCAAATTTGATCAAATTGAAGGTTCAATTCAATCCCAAATCAAGTTCTAAACACGAATTAGTGATCACCTCACTGAAGGGATCACAAGGTATGCAAAATTCTAGTATTTTGATTATTCTCAAGTTCTAGGTTAATTGTGAAAAACTGAAATTGAGCTTGATTATATCTTGCATGGATGGAATTAGAAGTAATATGGCATCTAGGGATAAACCCTAGATGATTTCTTGTTAAAATCTAGCATTATACTTGTGGGGTTTATAATCACCATTGAAGGTGATTAGTTAGTTTGTAGAAACTAAATAAACACTAGAATTATGGTTCTTATTCTAGTGAAATCTGAATTCATGTGGTGAATCCGAAATTATTCATGTTAAAATTTAGTATAGATTTGTTAATTGAAGTGGATGTAGATGAAAATAACATGTCAAGAACCTAGTAATGGTTATGTAAAAATCAGACCCGCTAGGTGTTTGTTAAAACGCCTAAGTGAGGAGTAAAACGTTAAAGATCAGACAAAAACGCAGATTTGAATATTATAATGAATTGTCCGATTTTTTGTGATAAAAAGAGTTCTAAATTAGGTTGTGAATGGAACTCTATAGGTAAAGAATCTGGGTCGTCAAGCGGACAAGCCGGAGGTGATACACGCTTGAAAAGTATGCTTTAAAGGTACGTAACTACGTTCCGTTACACTATGCTTGATTTTGTATTTTCGTTAGTAGACTTTAAATTAGCATAATACATGAAATTGGCATCTAGTGGAAGTGACGAAGGTCACTAGGTAAATAAACGGGTCAAAAGGTGAAATTATCACCCTTTGACAATATCGACTAATGGTTTGTCGAGTATATGTTTATAGGAATAAATATCAAATGGATACGCACATCGCTATTGCTTAGCGGCTACTAAGTCAAGGTATTGAAACGGGTCAATATATTGATCCGAGCCAGGTATGTATAATGATCCAATTCATCATGTAGAGCTTGAGGTTTTCTAAGAGTTAAACAAGGTCAAATTGGATATTTGGTTATCTTAAAGATAAACCGAATAATTCAAGTTATAATTGTAGTGTTTTAGAAACATAATGGCTTCTAAACAAGGTTATAGTTAAAAGATCGAATTTTTGGGTCAAACAAGTATCTGAAGTCCTTTGTCGTAAAAGAAGGACCAAAATTGACCAAAATGCCCTTGTAGGTTAAATTGAACAAACAACCCTTAAAGGTTGTTTGGAAACGAGATTCATGATTAAATAAATACTTAGAATAAGTGTAGAAGCGAAAGATGTAAAATATTGGTCAAATAACTCTATAAAGAGTCTTTGCCGTAAAATAATAATTTGAGGGGTAAAAATTGTAATATATAAATCATCACATTGAATCCACCACAAATATAGTTGTGGTGGGAGGTCATTTGATAAGAAATGTGGACATATGTATTTAGAAATGAATGAAAGCGATTGGTGCTTAAAATATGCTTAAATACCCTTAACGGGTCAAAATAAGCATATGAGTAAAAATAAGTTTAAGAAGGTATATGAACCTGTAATTGGAACCTATTATGTTAAACATCATTGAATTTATTAGGTTATGAGAAATAAGGGTCAAACAAACTTGTTTGTTTGATAAATGTGCAAACGGGTCAAAATTTTGTAAAAAGGTAAAAGCCGAAGCCATAAAGGTCTCAAAATTTATTAAGCCGGATGTCGGATTTTAACTCCATGTGATGGAGAATAAAATTACAATCACGTAGGAAGAAACGGTAGGTCAAACGGACAACCGGGTTGAAAGATACGAAAGTTTTCGTGTCAAAAACGGCAAAATGGAAGAAGCTGATGCAGGGGCCACCGTAACTTACGGTGGGTACCGTAAGTTACGGTGGAGGCTGAATTCTTTACGGCAGTTCTCCACTGCCTTACGGTGGGGACATGTTATAACAGGGCTACCGTAAATTACGGTGTCCACCGTAATTTATGGTGGACCCTGTACAAAAATGTATTTTTGATCAGTTTTGTTTCCCGGACTCGTTTAGATACGTTTTAAATTCAGTATGACTAAAGCATTTCATGTTTTTATGAAATGTAGGTACTTTGTGGATGCCGGAAGACGATCAAGCTCAACGAAGAACCGAACACAATAAAGATACATGCTTCCGCACTTTGCCTCGTCATAAATTTTAAATGACGAATCTGATCACGTTATGTCAAATAACTTTTGATTTACGAAAAGTTTTGATAAACCCGTATTTCCGATGTATATGTAATCTTAATTACATGATTGTTTTCGTAAAATATACGTTAAACTTCGAATTATAAGAACGGGTGTTACAATTGCCGTTCGACACTTGGTCACCTTTCACCGTTTTACGCACCGCTCTTCGCTTATGTGTAACACCCTAACAGGTTTAACCTTAACACAACGCAGCGGAATTTCGAGTCTGAAAATTACTTTCATGACATACATCTTGACATTCTAAAAATTCATTTTATAATATAAGAACATGACTTATCATCACTAAATTACATATTTAAACATTCCCGTACAATCTGTCTTGTGACTCGATCCTCGATCTCCAAACCTTGGTTATCCTCATGACTGGTACTACCTGCGCTCACCACATAAAGTTCATACATTAGTACACATTATAAACATACAAGATTTGTTCACGTTTACTTCTCGTTTCATTTACTCTTTACATTCCAGCTTTTCCATCCTGTCATACCATCCGTGGTGAAACTTCTTTGCCATTCCTGCATTTCTCTTATAACTCCATGTATACAAATAAACAACGTAAACACTTGATCGTACCATAAGACTTACATACATACTTATACTTCATACACACTATCTCCATACATACATACGTACACACATACATGTCAACCTACATACAAACTTACATACAATTACATATCGATCATTCTATATGTATCTACATATATACATACCTACATCGTCACGTACGATCATGTCATCCCACCTATATACATTCACCCATACATACATTCGTACATACATACATACACCTTATTACATGCCTTCACACAAACCTACATACGTGCATACATTCGTACATACTCACTTTCGTACATATACATACTTCCTACATACACCCATACATACATACACTTAGGTTTATAAAACATACATACGTACACGCCTACATACTTACTTACATATATATTTATAACCACCTGCTTTAACATACCCCACTCATACTTACCTAGTCATATACATCTTCGTAAATCCTTACGTACTTGCTTACGCCCTATAATCTTACATACATTCGCGCATACGCGCTTACATACATTTCTACATACGTGTATAGGGATATACAACATCCATACATACCTATCCACACATACGCTTACCCTAATGGTCATAAAACATGAGTTAAACTAATCATACGCGACTTAAAACGCGTTTAAACGAGTTCCCAAGCTAAAACGGAGCACGAAAACAACTTTCGAAGAAATTTGACCCGTCGCGCTACGCGACACCCTTAAAACAGCAGTAGGTTGCTGCTGCTGTGCTGCATTCTTTCAGCACGATTCCGTTTCACGGAAACGAGCATAACTCCCTCGTTTTTGATCCGTTTTACCCGATTCTTTTTCCTACGCGTCCGTAATTTAATTCTCCATCTAAGGGAACTAAAATCCAACATCCGACTTAATATAATTTCCGACTTTTAACTCTTCGGCTTATTACCATTTTCCCACTTTTCGACCCGTTCATGCATACGTCAACATAACTTGTTCGTTTTACCAAAACCTCTTATAAATATAATAATATGAGTGACGTCTATCATAAATTACCAAATTCTTGGATGTCTTGCATCCTCTTAACACCTTATTGTTCATATGCTTACTTTTGACCCGTTAAGGGTATTCGTGCATTAATTGGTCTACGACTAACCAAACCATAATCCCCACTTTCATACTTGTCCAAAACATCACACTAATCGCATAACTTGTTTCTAAGCTACTTTTACGTTCGTTTACCCCAAAATACCCATCAAGGGCATTTTGGTCAACCTTAAACCCATCATTTACGACGAAAGACTTTAACACATATTTGACCTCAAACATCATGTTTAATTCATTACAACACTTTATTACTTACTTGTACTAAGAAGTGATTACAGAAATCACTTACCTTATGCGTCCGTGCTCGTATCCGATTCCTTGCCTCTTCTTGACCCGTTAACACCTCAAGCTTGAGTCCGTCTTGACGTGTTTCCTATACTTTCATTTCATCGAAACCACGCCCTTATTAGCATACTCATTTGTACATGTAACCATCATATCATTCGCATAATTCACACTTAACTTTCCTTAGTCATTACTAACAAGCATTAAAACATATAATCGACTTCATATAATCATATCCGTATACGTTAAACTCATGCAACTCATCATGTCATTACATTTAACACGGATTGCTATAATATGTACCATACGACTTCCCATCAACATACATTTACGACAATGAGTCAAGTCATGTTTCTTATACTTAGTTGACTTTCAAAAGTCAACTATTAACCATACTTAACTATCGACTTATCATCATATTCCCGTAACATCATAATCGACTATACGGACGACACTATATACATTTCATCATACACTTGATGTGAGTACTACCTTTTAAGCATAACGTACAACTATTTCATGCACAATTCTTCTAAACTCATACATAACCCATCAAAACCATTTACCAATCATCATGTATCATTCCAAATGAACATTAAACATAACATCATCATATTACTATACTTTCATCTAACAATAATTCATCATACCCACATAATACATCAATCATTCAACAAGACTTGAACATAGGAGGTGATACTAGTCATCATCTTCACCCTAACTAACGGGTGTCACCTCTAAACATCAAATTAACGCAAACCATTCATAACCCATGTTCTACACGAGAACTCTAACCCTTGTACATGATCAATTTCACATTTACTCACGGATTAGAACATAACCCACTTCACCCATGATCACCAATCTTAGATTTAAAACATACCTTATGATCCTCTCGTGTTGGTGATCATTAATCCATGCTCGGTTATGGATTTGGGCCTTGATTCATCCTTCAAATTAAAGCTTTTGAAGAACTAGGGTTTTGGGGCTCTTGAGAGCCCCTACTCGATCTTTCCAGAACACACGTATGTGTGTGTTTGTGTGTGTCAAGTTATTTTATAACTTACTTTCATTTGTTCCACTTTAGCCCCTCGGGTTTACCTTTAAAACATAACTGACACTACCTTCGTCATTTAATACTTTTGACCATACCCTTAACTAGGTTAAATAGCCTAGTTATTTATTTCATGACGTGTCACATAAGAACATACGACAATTATTAACATTCAGATTTTTGGGGCGTTACATTATGATATCGTTACTGTCCAGGCTGATCACTCTAGCACACCCTTCGATCCATCTCCATCACTGTGAGTATACTCGAACCCTTTTTATCGCGTTTTGGGTGTAACATACGTTTTATCAAATCAATCTAATCAAATGCTTAAACTATTTATCACTTGCGAATGACTGAATTACATATTTATACATGATGCTAGTTACATATGTGCTAGGACTTTTGCTCGCGAGGTCCCGCCTTAACTAGTATAGTACTATAGCACCAGACGGGGTCTAGTTAGGATGAATAGCAATCGCAATCGCAGCTTGAGTGACTTAGCTGGTAGTATCTGTCTTGTATGTATGTATGTTTGGTGTATCTCGTTTATGTATGTGGTAATTCGCAGCACTTTTTATCTATTTTCGCTATTATCAAAACTTGTATACTCGCCAATACTTTTGTATTGACGTTGTTTTAACGTATGTTGTAGGTTTAGGTCGCAGTCTACATC
Source organism: Helianthus tuberosus (assembly GCA_030545235.1). Lineage (NCBI taxonomy): Eukaryota > Viridiplantae > Streptophyta > Magnoliopsida > Asterales > Asteraceae > Helianthus > Helianthus tuberosus. The sequence goes on from CM060364.1 coordinate 53,702,944, forward strand.
AAATCAAGCTAGGAAGTCTAGAAACTCACCTAAAATCTAGGTTGTCGGATTTGTATTGTTCGAGAGAACAGAAAAATCTGTGATAACTTTTGTGATTGTATTGTTTGTTAGTATGGGATAACAAATGTAATAAATATTGCCGCTATTAGTTGTTATGGATTCTCTTGAGCAATCTGATTCGCCAAGTGCCGCGCCCCGATGATTCCGCCATCGGTTGGGGTGTGACAGATTGGAGAAAGAATTGGTGTTCTTTGTGACTCAGGTTTAATTCTCACTCTCCTCCTTATTTTCTGCGGCATCCAAGTGAAGAGCAAATACGAGTGGCACCGGTTCGACTTGGATGGGAGGCAAGATTTTACCGATTATTCCACTGTCATGCCTTCAGGCGGGTGGAGGTCAGGTTTCCGCGCATCTGGGGAGAGCCAAGGGGCTGGCGGCAGTCGAGTAGTCCACCTTGGCCACAATGCCCGGTGTCATGGAATAAATACAAGATGAGAGGAGCATGACATTGTCGTATGCAGCTGTAAGCTGTGTGTGTCTGGCACTCTACTTGCCTCCGCATCATTGTCTGATCTTGATAATGGGATCAAGACAGGACACTGGTCGTTCTACAATGGGAGCTCACACTATGACACGGCCCAGTACAACGAAGACATGATCAAATTCAGAAAAATGGTTTGGGGCACACAAGACTAGGCCAACAGTGAGTACAGCCGGCCCAGGAGTGAATACATATTGCACCCATATGGGTTAAGTAGTGAAGAGCCAAATACTCACAAAATGGAGAAGGTTAGGTTGCGATTTGGCAATCGTGGCTCGAGCGAGGGGTTCGAATGATAATTGTACAAAAAGTATGCTATTTTTTGTATATTTTTAAATTCGATTTAATGAGTTCGTGTACGATTACTGAAGTTGAAAGATTCAAAGGGTTTTGGTTAAATTGGTGAGATTTATGGTCAATCGACAATTGGTTTGAAGGTTATTTTATAGGTTTGACAAATAACGTGTGTACACAATGGATTTGTTATAATCGGCACCAGGTTTGACAAAATAGTTGTCGTTTGGCATATTTGCTGTCACTGGCACCACATTTTTTGGCCACATTTTTCGGCTTCTAGATGATATGTATAATATTATTCCACGAATAGTTATTCTTACTAATATGTGTACACAATGGATTTGTTATAATCCGCGCTAAATAAAAGCTGAGAGACGTAACGACTCAGCTCGATTTAGTGTGACGTCCGCGCACACTTTAATGTGATGTCCGCACGTGTTGTCTGCGGCGCAACGCCCACAGGGTATTATCCTAGTTAACATTAAACTTAAACAACTAAAATATAAAGTGGGACTTAAACAATTCAACACTAGTTTTGGTATGCGGATCCAGACGATCCCACTTCTTTTTTGTTTTTGTTTTTTGTTTTTTGTTTTTTGTCAAAACAATGTTTAATCGTATGTTTCTTGAGACTTGAGTTTGCCATGGCTTTCAAGAACTTCCCACAACACTTGCAACGAGTCATTTCGGTGTTGTCCGGCATAAGACATATGTCGTAGTGGGCAGTGGCGGATCCAGGGGGTTCCTGGGTTCCCAAGAACCCCCTCGGTTTGTAAAAAAATGGAAAAATATAGTGGTAACCATGATTTGGGAAAAAATTGTAAGAATTGATGAGATTCTACCAAGAGGAACCCCCTGGAAAATAATTCTTGGATTCGCCACTGGTAGTTGACCAAATCTCAGGGTTTCTTTTGGTTTCGAGTACCAAAACAATTTCTTCATTGTTTGCCATCGTTAGTGATAAGAATGCACAAAGGTTTGAGCGTTTTGCGTTTTAGAGTGCGTTTGAGAGTTAGAGAAGTATTGTAATCAAACATAAGCATTCAACACCTATTAATACCAAAGTACCAGGGTTAAAATGGTAAATAACTAGTTACAACGGTTCAAACGACTATATTATCGTTAGGAACCAGTTCCAACGTTAAAATCCATTTTTTAAACCATACCCGATTTTACCCAATTTTTGGGTAGGAGTCGGCCCAACTTGTACCGATTCTACATGGTACCCCACTATACCTCTAGTATCTGGTTTCTACAAAGACCAGGTGCTAGTTGTACCTGATTGGGCGTTATCCAATTTCGGCCCAATACCCGGCCCGAGCATCTTAGGCCCCACCTAACCCGTTTAATATATATCTTCTTAAAAACAAAGGTTGGTGGCCTTTGCCACCAACCGAAACACCCCTGTACTTTAAAAATAGTTATTTTCCGCTCTTATATTTTTTACAAAGTTTATAAATTCTTATTTTCACCCCTTTAAGTTTTAACTTTTCAAGTTTACCCCCTTTCATTCTTTAGCATAAAATGAAAAAGACCATTTTCTTATGTGCTTATTTTTATTTATGTGTCGGCATAAATTCATGTTTTGACGTAATTTTTTTTGGAAACGGGTTAGGTCAATTATATAATTCGTTTTCATGCTTATTTTTATTACGTTTTCAATTGGTTTACGTTTTGAAGTAAATTAAAAAAAAAACAGTATTTTCCCATGTGCTTATTTTAATGTATATGAGTATAAATTCACGCTTCATCATATGCAATATAATTCACGTCTCGACTTAATTTTTTTTGGAAACGAGTTTAGTCATATAATACGTTTTCATGCTTATTTTTGCATATGTTTTTGGTTGGTCTACGTTTTGAAATAAACTGTATTTGGAGATGAGTCCGGTCAAATATAATACAATTTCATTCGGCGGTATAAATTCGAGAAATTGTATATTTTGACGCCACGAAGTCTGGAAGCAAAGGTAAGGGCGGTGTAGTGGCTAGATGGAACCCTCACTGAAAGAACCAACCCGGGTTCGATTTCGTTTCTTTTGTAATCGTAATGCTTATATAGATTACACTGAGTTAGATCGAATATGCCGAAACACGCGTTTTCATGTGGTTAACGCATCACACAATGTGCCGTCAGCTATAAACAATTATGACGTTACTGCCGCAATACGCGGCTGATGACAACAATCTAGTCTATACATAATTATTAACCTTTTTAATTTATTTTCGTTATAATAGTTTTTAATCTTTTTCAAAATCTATATATATTTTTTTTGACACATCCTCACCTAGTGGCCCAGTGGTAAAGTTGGGCCGGTGTCTCCTTGTGGGCGCCGGTTCGAATCCCATCTGTGGCAACGGGTGCAGGACGTCCCAATGATAGATCGTATCCTACCGAGGCATGGTGCGGTCTTGAGGGCAACCCGGTTTTCACCCAGCTGTTACCCCAGCGGTTTTACCCGTGTGGGGGCAGTATGGTTTCCGGGCGAAGGTCAGCTTACGAGACGGCCGGGGCCCAATCGAACATCGCGCCGGAGGGCGGAGCTGACGGGGGATTGTCTTCGACAAGAACCCGGTGACACTGAGTCACGTACATAGAAAGTCACCCTTCAAAAAAAAAAAATATTTTTTTTGACACGGAGTTCATAACCAATTTGTCAAGCAATATGAATCTTTCATATGATGCTAGTCAATAGTAGACTGTACAGTCTTCTTGTAAATAATAAAGTAATATAAAGAGGACAAATATGCGTAAGTAGCAAGAAATTATAGAAAAAAGAGTCTTCCCAAATCGACAAATTTATATCTTATCCTCTTAACCTTTCCCGGAAAAGAAGTCCACTACCTCCAGCATTTATTTATTTATTTCCACACGTAAGAAAAGTAGGAAACAGTGGACTAAATTCAGGGAAAAATATAAAAGAATTTAAATTGAGTTATTATTGCTACTTAGTTTTGTTCAAAAACTCGCTTGAAGCTCATTCGGATTTAGTTCGGAAAACCTTGTTTGATATGGCTTGATTTAAAAGTGAGCCGAGCTGGCAGCTCGGCTCGGTTAGAAAGTGAACCTAACTCGGCTCGGCTCGTAACGAACAAGCTGGATTGACTCGGTTTGACTCGCTTTGTTGCTCGGCTCGGCTTAGCTCAGATTATTTTACTTATAATATATTTTATTTTTATATACATTACAAATGCCCATTATCTAATTAAGAATTGTTTTATAAATGAGCCTATTAACAACTTGGTGTTTTATATGGTATGTCAGTATAACTCCCATCCGGCCACATCCTATATTTTTAAATAAAAGTTATTAACATGTTAACATGTCTTTAACTTGTTTAGACACGAAAGTTAACAAATTTTGTCGTGTCAACTTGCTTAAGACACAAAACTTGCTAAGATCGTGTCGGTTCGTATCATGTAATCTTGTTTGTGTCTAAAATTGTCAATCCTATAGAACAATTCTGATTTTGTTTTTAATTTGTCTTACCAGCTTTGATTTAGTAAACGCTAAAAATTAGTTTTGCTAAACTGAATGTGGAAATATTATGATATTATGATAGTAAATAAAAAAAACCGTCGTTTTCCTGTATGGTTTTTCCAAAAATTAAAGCAAATGATTTTTGGAAGCAAACTTTTCTTCTTTCGTTTCCTTTCTTGTGAGTGTGTTGCTTTTACCACATCGGGATTACTTTGTAGCTTCTATTCACGTTGAATTAAAGCACGCCTCAACTACATGTGATTCGTATTCTTTGATATAAAGTTTCATTTTTCCTGCTTTTTTATTATCATCATCATCATCATCATCATCATCATCATCATCATACTCAGTATATCCCACCAATAGCAAAGCTAAGGTAGGGTCTGAGGAGGGTGAGATGTAGACAGCCTTACCTCTACCCCGTAGGAATAGAGAGGCTGCTTCCAATGAGACCCCCCGGCTCAATTGTGGTTTTGCATCAAGCCTTGGACATAAGGCACATAACACTCAGCAATTGAGACAACCGCCGATTAGTGCATGCACCCCTTTGTCTTTTGGCTATCAACGCCACCACATGATGCATGATTAATCGTCCCCCTCTTTTAACGTTATTTTCACGAAATTAGTAAAATAACGTTAAAATTAGTGCACTTTCACTTTTGCCCCCCGAGCGCCCACGCATATATACATTATATGAGCATACCGCAAGCGGGGCGTTGCTTTTTTATTATCCGAATTATTAATATTAGTTATGATGTATAATATAACATTAGACGTTAGTTATATAATATAGTCCTATGATACAAGTAAAACAAAGTTCAAAGGGAAAATATTACCTTAGCTCAATTACAATTTACAAGTATTATAGATATTTCTATCCTAATTGTGTAGGTCCGGCTAGGGGAGGATCTAGTCGCCTAATCCTTGTGTACAAACCAACCCGGTTGTGCGGAATCCAACCGAGATAGCAAACCGAGATAGAACACGTAAAAACACGACACGCTTTGTAGGTCCGGCTAGGGGAGGATCTAGTCGCCTAATCCTTGTGTACAAACCAACCCGGTTGTGCGGAATCCAACCGAGATAGCAAACCGAGATAGAACACGTAAAAACACGACACGCAATATTCACCGATTAACACCACTTGTATTAAACGTATGAAAGGTCCAGTTACAAAGCAATGTTTACAAATCAGTTCTGTAAACTCTCAGAGTGTGTGTGTGTTCTCTGTGTTCCTTATCTGTCTGACCCACGAAATGAACATAACACACGGGTATTTATACCCAACACAGCAGGTCTAGTCGAAGGATCAGACAGACTGATCGAAAGATCATCTGTCGACCAGAAATAACTCGAAGGATCCACATGTACCACGAAGGATGATATCCTTCGTGGTCCATCTGTCGAATGTTTATGTTTCGAGCTCATCATCGAAGGATCTAAGCTATCCTTCGATGACCATCCTTCGACCCAGCCATATTACAACCATATCTAACTGTTTGGCCAAGTCAAACCAGGAGGATGGTTGACTTGGTCAAACTTACAAGACTAACAAAGACATCGTTTTGTATCAATACGAAATACAGACAAAGTACAGACACAAGTGCACCAACAAACTCCCCCTTGGCTGTAGCTTTGTCGCTGTAGCTTTGTCTCGATCTCGATCTTAATCCTTGTAGGTCCTTCGTGTCTTCAAGTCTTTGACTTCTTTTCAAGTCTTCAATGTCGGAGGATCTTTAAAGTCTTCACGTCTTGAAGGCAGAAAGTGTATCAACAAACTCCCCGTTTCATGTAGGAAGTGTGTTGACAAACTCCCCCTTAACATAAGCTCCTCCTTGAGTTATGTTCGTGAAAGTCTTGATCTTTATGAAGTGAGATCCTTGTGGTGTTGATGATGGTCAGCGGCAACTCGATCATCTTCATCATTTGAGTGCCTTCACGTCGTGTCTTCATTCCGAAGCTTGTCATCGACCATGTTCTCCTAGCCTTTAGAATCTGCACATGCAAGAAATCTAAACGCGTAATGAGAACAACCGCTTGGAATATCATAGCATAAACAAACGACACACATGTGACCATTGTTTAAACAGACACCGTCCGACAGTTTGAAAGTTTAATAAATTTGTCAATTTCAATTTTAACTTTCAAAACTTTGCAAATTTTGACCGTTTATGAAGATTTAGTCATTTTCGGTTTTCGATCAGGTTTCAGGTAACGAAGACTTGAGCTCCAACATCGTACGATCGAAAATAAGATAGAAATAAAATCTTTTTGGCTTTTATAAAGTTTATATTAAAACACACCTAAAATCTTTTTGGTATATTTGAATATTTCAAATTTAAAGACCGAAAGCAGTAAATAAATATATACAAAGATGCAGAAACTGAAAGCATTAAATAAATATTTACAGACATTCTTTTTGCGAGTTTCGAGGGTAAGAGAATCATATCAGTGTACGGTCATGCCAAAACGCTCTTGTTGTTCAATTAGTTCAATTAGTTAACATTAAGATAAGCATCCTATAACAATTATCGGTATTGTTGTCCACTTAAGCTCAACTTATCAGATGTAATCATGGTGAGGGGATACGTTAAGGTATGATTTATACTTACCGACCGGTGTTCATCCACATCACGACACATTCCCGTATCAAGGTATGCACGAGGGTTCATCTTACCGGTGAGTATACCGATTATCATCTGTTTGACCGTATATGATGTGAGATTCTCACTTATTTTGATTGAAAACAAGCCCTATGTGATAGAATCACTTATTTATGAGGAACTTGATTTTCATATGCATGAGGGCACAGGAGCAAGTCCGTGAACAGGTCAGTACTTTCGTACAGCAGAGAGACGAACTTGACTCCCGGAAAGAATTTGTGATATTTTATCACTTATTTTGAGGACATGTGATTGTTGATCACTTATTGAGGTCGTATGCAGTATGTACACGTATGTATAGTATCATGGAAGATCTAGACTTGCGTCCCCGTTATTTTTCGGTAAAAGATACAACCATGATACCCAGATGATAAGCAGCATAAAGACCGAATATCTCAGAACCTCGGCAATCTCTCAAACGAAATTTCGATACTAAGACCATATGTCAATGAATGGTTCCCACCTGGTCTTCAGTCGATTTAAATTTATATCACCCTGCACACTTTAAAATGATTGTGAGCCTACCGATACATCTTATATAGAGCTGCTTATCGTTTTTCATTTTGCATTTCAGGTTTAAAGAGGTTTGGATAGTCCACTGATGTACTATCATTTTCTCTTTTGCTCGCCAGGAAACTCATTTTTGATTTTCTATTGTTTTTGTGTTTTTGAAATTTTTTTTTTTTTTTCGATGTTTTTGGATTTTTCAAATTTTTGGATTTACTCCCCCTAAAATCAATAAACTAAGATAAATTTAAAACACAAAGATATTTACAAAAATGATTTTCCGATGTTGGTTTACTCTTGCTTGACCTTAATGCCGTTTACCAATAATAAAAAGTCAAATCTTGATTTGTCAAATGCTTTGGTAAAAAGGTCGGCACGTTGGTCATCGGTGTGGACGTAAGCAACATCGATTAGCCTTTTCTCAAAGCAATCACGTATGAAGTGATACTTAATTTCGATGTGCTTAGTCTTTGAATGCTGCACAGGATTTCTAGTGATCTGTAATGCAGCAGAATTATCAACGTAAATAGGAGTAGTTAGGAATTCAAAACCGTAGTCGCGCATTTGTTGTTGGATCCATAGGACTTGAGAGCAACAACTTGATGCAGCAATGTATTCAGCTTCGCATGTTGATGTAGCGACACACGTCTGCTTCTTGCACTGCCATGTGACTAAGCGATTTCCCAAAAACTGACATCCAGCCGTTGTGGATTTGCCGTCGATTTTGCATCCGCCAAAATCAGAATCACTGAATGCGATCAAGTCAAAGTTATTATCCCTAGGGTACCATAGACCGGTGTCAGGGTAACCCTTCAAATAACGAAAAATCCTTTTTACAGCTGCAAGATGTGAGGCCTTCGGGTTCACTTGATATCTGGCAAGCAGACACGTTGGGTACATTATATCTGGTCTTGATGCTGTGAGGTACATAAGAGATCCGATCATCGCGCGGTAGTACGAGGGGCTAACAGCTTCACCCTTCAAGTCTGGAGTAATTCCGTGATTTTGCGGCAATGGGGTACCGATGGGCGTTGCATCAGACATCTGGAATCGGCTCAAGATGTCACCAACATATTTAGTCTGATGGATGAATATCCCAGACTCAGTTTGTTGTACTTGTAGGCCCAAAAAGAAAGTCATTTCCCCCATAGCACTCATCTCGAATTTATCCTGCATAATGCGCTCGAAGTTCCTACACAAAACATCATTAGTAGAACCAAATATAATATCATCAACGTATACCTGTACCAGTAGAAGATCTCCATCTTGTTCTTTGATGAAAAGAGTACAATCGATAAGACCTCTGCGAAATTCATTCTCCAGCAAATAATTAGATAAGGTTGCATACCAAGCTCGCGGTGCTTGATGTAGACCATATAGAGCTTTGTTGAGCAACCAAACCCGATCGGGATGGATAGGATCTTCAAAACCTGGAGGCTGTTCGACGTACACCTCTTCTTCTACCACACCATGTAAGAATGCACTCTTCACGTCCATCTGGTATACCTTGAAACCTTTGAATGAGGCATAAGCCAGAAAAATCCGAATTGCTTCTAGACGTGCAACAGGTGCATACACTTCGTTGTAGTCGATCCCTTCAATCTGACGAAAACCTTGAACGACTAGCCTTGCTTTGTTTCGAATAACGATTCCACGGTCATCCCTTTTGCATTTAAACACCCAACGGGTACCAATCTTCTTGTAACCAGCAGGTTTCTCTACGAGTTTCCAGACACCAAGCTTCTGGAATTGTTGCAGTTCTTCCTGCATTGCTTCAACCCATGAGTTATCTTTCAAAGCATCTTTCCAAGTTCTTGGCTCTTCCTGTGAGACATAACACGCGAAAGACCAATCATTTTGTTGACCAGATTCTCGGATAGTTGCATACAAGCCTGCATTGTTGTTGTTCCGCAACATGTTTCTTGTTTGAACGCCACTTTGTACATTTCCGATGATGTTTTGTTGAGGATGGGTATTGTGAATCCTTGTTTCTGGATTATCTTGAACTGGAATATTTGTACCCAGATTGTTGAGATTAAGATCAACAATCAATTCAAGTCCCGGAATTGACGAAGAGGATGACGCAGTAGCTTCAGCTGTTCGAGGGACATCCACTGGAGGTGTACCTTCTGAAGTACCATGTACTGCTGTTGTTGGAGCTTCTTGATCTGCATCAAGAAATTCATCATCCTCTGAAGATTCGTTCAATTCGGTAGCATCGTGAAAATCCTCATTATCGAGAGCATTATTATTCACTGAAAAGGTTCTTGATTGACAATAATGGGACGAACCAACGGTGAATCTGTAGCATTGTCACTCTCGAAAAACATCCTTGCTGCAGCATTTTCTTCAACTGCTTCAACATTGATCGAATTGAAAAAGTCATCGTACTCAAACATCCAAGGCTGACCAGGATTTCTGACTGGCAAAGTGTGCCTTTGTACTCTGACTTCAGACCATTCCTCGACCCTTTTAGTCTCTAGATTCCAGACTCTTAAGTTCGGGGTGGAATACCCAAGAAAGTATCCCTCAATTGCCCTTGCCCCAAACTTTCCATTAGGATCGATAATTGTGCATGGAGCTCCAAACGGTTCAAGATATGACAAATCTGGTTTCCGTTTGTTAATAAGCTCAAAGCAGGTCTTGTTGTGCCTTTTGACTGTAAGGACTCGGTTCAACGTGTAACATGCAGAGGACACAGCTTCAGTCCAGAAGGGAATCGGTAACTGTGACTCTACCAACATTGTCCTAGCAGTCTCGATCAATGTGCGGTTCTTACGTTCAGCGACGCCATTTTGTTGAGGAGTATAAGCTGCACTAAATTCGTGAAGAATACCTTTTGAAGTGCAAAACTCCGCCATGGCATGATTTTTGAATTCGGTACCATTGTCGCTACGTATCCGCCTAACCTTCAAGTTATAAAGATTCTCAATCTGAATGATCAAGTTTTTGATAATACCGAAGGTTTCGCTCTTGTGTGCCATGAACGCCACCCACGAAAATCTTGAATAATCATCAGTTATCACGAGGCAATATTGATCATTCCTTATACTTTTGTGCTTGACAGGACCGAACAAATCCATGTGCAAACGTTCAAGAGGAACAGCCACCGTGTTGACTTTCTTTGTAGGGTGTCGCTTCTTAGTTTGTTTTCCTTTCTGGCACGAGACACAGACGTCTTGAAGATGGAAGTTTTTAAGAGGAACACCATTCACCAATTCATTTGACACCAAATGATTCATTTTGCGTAAGTGAATGTGACCCATTCGCCTGTGCCAAGAGATTGTGTCTTTTTCTGTGGCTTTGGAAACGAAACATGTTGCTTGTGCAGACGTTGTGATAGCTTGGCTCATATCAAGGACATACAAATCATTTATCCTTGGAGCCGACAAGAGAATCCATTCTTTTGGAATTTTGAAGCCGGGTTTCAGCACATAACATCCATTTGCATCAAAGTGTACCGAGAACTGCTTGTCACAAATTTGAGAAACACTAAGAAGATTGTGATCAAGTTGTTGTACAAAGTTGATCTTATCAAAGCTAACAACCCCGTTGGAAATCATTCCTTCACCCGTAATATATCCGCCTTTATCTCTAGCAAAAGCAACATAACCTCCTCTAATAGATTTGACGTCGTAGAGAAGCTTCATGTCGCCTGTCATGTGCCTGGATGCCCCACTATCAACAATCCAATGACTACTGATAGTTCCTCCTGGAACACCCTGCACATGAACTCACATAATTAGTTGGAGATGGGGACCCAAGCCATTGTGGTCTTGGGTCTTCCATTTTCATCAATGACAATAACCTCTACTCTTTGATGATTCGAAAATTGTGATGGTCCCCCTGAATTTGTGGTTATTTTAGGTTTCCATGTCTGTTGAAATTTACCAGTTTGATTGTTTGAAAGTTTAACTTCGTGATTGTTTGAAATTTTTGAAAATTTTGAACTTTCTGGTTTAACTGGAACCGTTTGTTTTTGAACCACTTCATTCTTAAGTGCCTTTTCAACCACCTTGACTTGTTGGCGTTTCTGTTTCTTTTCCCTTTCTCTTACAAGTCGGGGATCTTGTTTTACAGAAACAGATCGCTTTTGGTGATTGTGTTCACGGGGATCATCATCAATTGCTTTCAACTTATGAAGATACGGGCAATTTCGAATGATATGCCCAATTGTACCACATTCAAAACATGATCTTCGTTCAACAAACCCCGAAGTATCATGTGATCGTCTTACCGATGATGATGAACTTTGTGACCCCGAGGTACTAGGTTTTGAACTACTTGGTTCATTCCTTTTCATCACTGTTGCCTTTTTGACAAAATCTAAGTTAGATTGATTTTCAAATGTTGCGATTTTGTCCGTTCCCTTGGATTTCACAAAGTTCACATTCTTTTTCTTCTTCTGATTTGGCTTCCTTTGACCTTGAGCCGGTAATTTTTCTTTTGGCTTGGTATGGTTTTGCTGTTTTTGCACTGTTGGTAATTTCTGATTTCCATATTGTTTTCGAACTTCAGCCTTTGGAATAGGTGGACACTGTGTTACTGTAACACGTGATCCTTTCTTACCCAGAAATTTACTTGTCGAATTTTCAAAAACTTTACTGATTAAGGCTTGATTTACATTCTTAATCGGAAAATCTTTGTCAGAATAAATTTTATTATCACCAACAAGAGTGTACAGCAAATCCACACTCTCTGACTCTTTTGCAGACATGGACTCGATTGCAACAGTCTTAGCGGGCTTTGCAGGAGGATCACATAGAATATGATTCTCAAGAGGTATGTCCTCTTCTTTTATCACCGCATCAGACTTTGCTGAATTAGTATCATCAGATTCATCATCAGAGGAATCAGCATCCTCAATCACAACTGGAGGATCCTGATTCTGTTCAGCAGTTACAAATGTATCTGCTGACGCATCTGAATCTGACGATACTTCCTTCTTGTATCCGAGTCCTGCAAATTCTTCAACAGCTAAAGGAACAGATGGTTCAAAGAAAACTCTATCTTCCTCATCCGGCATGGCATCATAATTATGTCTCACAGGTGGTGGACATTTCTTGTAACCTATGCATGTGACATCCCGTTTCTCTTTCTGAACATCAATGATGTGATCCAACACATAGCTAGAGCTCAAATAACTGTCTAGCTTAAGTTGAATCGCCTCACTTTCAGTTTTGACACAAGCCATTTCTTTTTGCATTACTTCCAGACGAGTTATATACAAATTAATATCGGTTTGTTTTCTGGAAACCATTTTAGTTAACTCGGTTTTATCTTTTTTTAACTTCTCAATTACCGATTTAAACTCCTTTTCATGGTTTTCATAAAACATGTTGGCTTCAGTGCACTTTGAAAGATCAACGGTCAACTTCTGGTTGTGAATGAATGTCACATCATATTTCTCTTGCAAAGCTTCGTGTTTGCTTTGCAATTCACACCACTTATCATTTAAAGAAACATGTTTGTCTTGCAAGTCAAACAAACTAGCTTGTAAAGCATCATGTTTGCCTTGCAACTCAGACATGTTTGCATCCAACTCAGCACATCTGACATGCAATCTATCACAGTTATCACAAATAGCAGCAGTGGGTTTATCGACACATACCTGACTTGATGAACTGTCGACATTAGCCATAAAGGCTGAATGGAGAGAAGACGAAGAATAAGCAGCTTGATCCACCAAAATAGATCTTCTTTGAACTCCTGCTGCAGCTCCTTCCAATAGTTCATCAATATCTGCATTAACTGAAACACTTGATGCGTCATCTTCCTGATCATTGCCTGAAGTGGAGGACTCTTCATCTGAACTTCCACTATAACCAGAACTGTCTTCATCTTCAGAAGATTCAACACCATTGGTGGAAGATTCTCCACCACTGGCGTGCTTAAGATCCGTGACAACTTCAGCAAAACAAGCTGTTCCATCTGGAGCATCATTTCCAAACTGGATTGACCAATCACAACCTTCATCTACTTGAACCACAAGTGCCTGGTTGGCATTAGATGATCCTGCTTGACTCTGGTTGTTGACAGGCACCAATGTACGAACATTGTTCCTGTTCTGGTTCTGCTGGTTGCTTTGACTTCTGAAGGGATTTTGGTTCCCATGTTGAGATGGTCTTGTACATTCCCTTTTAAAATGACCACGTTCACCACAATTGAAACACTTAACAGCCTGCTTATCAAAGCCATACTTGGTGTCTTTCTTGCTCTCCAAGCTGGTTCTGCCTGTTCTTTCCATGAAATCCTTTGCTCGCCTAACAGCACTGGCAAAGGCCCACTTGATATCCATCATCTCCATCTCCTCTTTATCTATCTGCTGATAGTCTTCTTGTGTCAGATTAATGTTGCCAATCTGACCTTCCACTAATCCACAGTATGCGCTCACCAAAGTGTTTAGCAGCTCCATGTGTTCTTTTGCTACTTCCACACTAACTTTAGAGAAGCTTGAGGTGTCGAGCCGTACTGTATTTGGCTTTGATTGTTGACCAGCAGATGATGTGCTTCCATAACATGCTTGCTGTTGAGGAGGAAGTGGATTCCCATACATGTCGGTTGGTCCGGTAGATCGAACAGGTAATAGATTTCCGAACATATCAGTTGCTCTTGGTTGTTGGCTTTGCTGTTGTGGTGCTGGTTGAGGAACTGGATCAAGCGGATTTCCATACATATCTGTTCGAGCAGGCTTGACCGGAACTTGGATAGTATTTCCAAACATGTCAGTGGTAGACACAAACGCTGTTTGGATTGGAGCGTGTGAAGCAGGTTTTGCAGCAATGCTAGAAGTTCCATAATACATTTCTGGATTTTGTGGCACATCAACCCTTTTCGCCTTTAGAGTTTCTTCCTGATTCTTGTTTTCCAGGATTTGAACAAAGTCATTGAAACTCGTTGTAGCTAAAGTACCATTGTACTTCATGATCTCCAAGAAGGTATTCCATTGAGGTGGCAACGCATCTGCAAACTTTTTCACAATCTCTGCTGGAGTTACAACAACCTCAAAGTTTGACAACTCAGTCAGCAGATGATTAAATCTACTCGTCAAGTCTCCTAAAGACTCATTCTCCATACAAATAAAGCCATCAAACTCTTTCTTTAGCAATTCTTTTCTCAATTGGCGTGTTGCTTCATTTCCTACGCCTCTTGTCTTCAATGCGTCCCACAACCTTTTCGTTGTCTTATAACTGACGAATTGATGATAAATATCTTTGCTCAACGCCTGAGTGAGAATGGCATATGCCTTCTTTTCCAAATCATAGATCTTCTTTTGATCTTCTGTAAGATCTGCAAACGTAGCAGCAGATGATGCAGCAACCTCTATTGTTTGATCGAAATCTGTGATGAATCTCAACCACAACTCTGTATTTTGACCAAGAACGTATGTATGAAATCTATCAATCCATCCTGGATATTCGTATAAATGCATCAACTTTGGAGGCCGATTCAAACTTCCCGTTTCACTCTCGCTTAAGAGAATGCTTTGAATACTTGGAGTTTGATTTGATACGAATGCCCATTGACCGGTAGACATTGCATTAGCTTGAGAGGATACTGATGCGGAAGATGACGGAGCACCAAAATACATATAAGTATTTACCAAAGTACCCCATCTTGGATTCATTTTTTTTTATCAGCCGAAGGATACCTGTCGAAAGACTTGAAAAACACAAACTGTTAAACACAAACAGACTAATGATCGAAAGATCAACACCTGTTCGAAGGATCAACAGTGTTCGAAAGATCACTGTTGAGTTTCGAACAATGTTTTCGAAAGATTTTCCAACCGAAGGATCCTTATCTTTCGAAAAAGGACTGTAGACCGAAAGATGAACACGAAAGATGACTTCGAAAGACTCCCCAATCGAAGGATCCTTGTCTTTCGAAAACGAGCAGTAGACCGAAAGATGTATGTTTCGAAAATATTCCTTCGAAGGATATCTTTCGAACAGCTCTGACACGGTTGACAAATGTGACAGGTTGGTGAAAAGTTGACGGGTTGGTGAGAACTTTCGGCAGAAAGTATGTTCAGACCATATCTTTCAGGTCTGAATAAGCAGGCTTTCACCAACCAGGTAAGGATCCCAATATTTTAATCAGAAAACAACTTCCAACACACAAACAAACACTTTGTAATTTAAAATTCTTAAGATCAAAAGTGTAGTTTTATCAAGAACACTATGAATATAACAAGAACACTTATAAATTTTCGGTGAAATTTAAACTACCAAACACAAGATTTTGCTAAAATGTTTAATGAAAACCAAAAACTAACATGAGAACATGATGAACAACAAGGTTTTCAACAAAACACCAAGCAAAAATACAAGCTTACACCCGATTTTAACAAGTTTTTCCAGAAAAATATAAACTTCAAACACCCGGAAAACACCCGAAAACACTCGGTTTTAACAAGGAGAAGAGCCAAGGCTCTGATACCACTTGTAGGTCCGGCTAGGGGAGGATCTAGTCGCCTAATCCTTGTGTACAAACCAACCCGGTTGTGCGGAATCCAACCGAGATAGCAAACCGAGATAGAACACGTAAAAACACGACACGCAATATTCACCGATTAACACCACTTGTATTAAACGTATGAAAGGTCCAGTTACAAAGCAATGTTTACAAATCAGTTCTGTAAACTCTCAGAGTGTGTGTGTGTTCTCTGTGTTCCTTATCTGTCTGACCCACGAAATGAACATAACACACGGGTATTTATACCCAACACAGCAGGTCTGGTCGAAGGATCAGACAGACTGATCGAAAGATCATCTGTCGACCAGAAATAACTCGAAGGATCCACATGTACCACGAAGGATGATATCCTTCGTGGTCCATCTGTCGAATGTTTATGTTTCGAGCTCATCATCGAAGGATCTAAGCTATCCTTCGATGACCATCCTTCGACCCAGCCATATTACAACCATATCTAACTGTTTGGCCAAGTCAAACCAGGAGGATGGTTGACTTGGTCAAACTTACAAGACTAACAAAGACATCGTTTTGTATCAATACGAAATACAGACAAAGTACAGACACAAGTGCACCAACAAATTGAAGTGGTTATTTTATTTCTTTTCTTTGATGCTACATATACATGTTACATTGTTACCTAATGTGTAACTTATAGTAATCATTTATTAGTAGTATGATTGTTGTACTTTGTATGATGGAATTTTACTTAATCTAGTTATATAAAAAAAAACCACTAAATCTTGGTTACAAGAATATAAACTTTTAACGTTTCCTCTTTCTATCATATCTTTATCCAGAGTGACCAATCATCTTTTCATATTTCCACTCTCATCACATCCAAACATTAGTCTCACATACGATTTTTCAAACAAAAAATTATCTAAAACTCTATAAAAATGTAATGTCTTATGCCAAAAGTGTAGCCAACAGCCCAACACTATGACATGAAGATTATAAACACATCCTCGAAAGGAATCATATGCATACAACTTCTAAACTTTATAATTGTAAATCTTCTATATTGGTTAACTTTCCTTATTACTTGATCCCACAATATCTTAAGGCCACACCACCATGGTTAGTAGTGGCGGACCCTGAATTTTTTGTTGAGGGTGCAGATGAGGCGTTCAACCATATTTTCAAAGGGTGCGGTCGGGGTTTTTTTTTTTTTTTGCCTAAAATATACGCTCATTTTTTTTTTCAAAGAGTGCGAACACCCACCTATGAATGTGGGTAGGTCCGCCCCTGATGGTTAGTGGGACAACATGTCATCTCTTAAAACTAAGTGAGTTACCACAGGGTTAATTGAAAATACAAGACTGGTAATAATCAATAACAAATGGCTAAATTTATAACTATAAAGAAATTCATCTATTCTTTCATCTTATTAAACTTTTACAAATATAAGTCAAATAATCTATAATGAGAGGGCGTGTATAATCGCAACCAGTATACAAACACATCTAACACACATGTATTACTTAGCTATTGAATCCATGCTACCGAATAACCAGCTGCAATGATGCGACATACCACGACCATGACCTGCCTCAATATTGCATGTTAACAAGTTCACCCCACTAACCACCAATTAAATCATTTCTTTAACTTGCCATGCTTGTCCATTAGCTAATCGTCTAATCTTAGTGTAAACACAATAAGATGAACATTCTTATACAAAAAAATAAATTGTAGTTTTCGTCATGTGGTTTGCTCTAATTAACAGG
The DNA here is from genome assembly GCA_030545235.1 of Helianthus tuberosus. Lineage (NCBI taxonomy): Eukaryota > Viridiplantae > Streptophyta > Magnoliopsida > Asterales > Asteraceae > Helianthus > Helianthus tuberosus. The sequence goes on from CM060364.1 coordinate 53,720,638, forward strand.
TTTCGTCTACCATTAACACCTTTCACGGCTCGGCTCATTTACTAGAAAAATTTAAATAAGGGGTAAATGTAATTAAATATTAATAAAAACTAAAATTATACTGACGAGCTTCACATGTCAGGCTCGAGCTCGGGCTCGGTAAGTAAGCGAGCTATATTTTAGGCTCAAGCTCAGCTCAGGCTCGGGCTCGATAAGACTTGACTCGTTTCGAGCTTTTTTCTTGAGCCGATCTCGAGTAGCTCGCGAGCCGCTCGACTCATTTTCACCCCACGTTTAAAGACATTCATCTCATACTTTTTAAATGAATTAAAATTAAAAAAACAAATTATTACGTATTACTTTTAATCTGTTAGAGGGAGGGGGTGGTCACTAGTGATAAATTTCTATCACTCCCAATATCCAATCAAATCATGCAATGTCATAACCCAATATTCTATCACTAGTGATAGAATTGTAGTGGGGGTGGTCACTAGTGATAGAAAATAGTTATTTAAAAATAGTTAACAAAAGTTGAGGGGCTAAATTTGAACTTTTCATCAAACTTTTCATTAAAAATGGCTAACAAAACAAGCAAACTGTCGAATTCTTCCAACTTTCAACGCGTGATATATTTCACTCGTTGAAAACTTAACGCGTGATGGGGGTACCGGCGGCGGTGTTCGTGGAAGAATAACGAGTGACGGGGGATCCATCACGGACCGCCCCGCCTGCCCTTAATCAATTGTATAAACAAAATTATTATTTAATTATATTATATTATATTTTATTTAAGAATAATATGATTAATAATCAAATTGATATTAATGTTAATTAATAGTATGTTAACATTAAATTGAAGGACATATTGCTAGGTAAGATCAACTGGAATATATCCTTTATTATAATTTAAATTAGATTAGATATTACATATTTTTTATTGGATCATTATAAATAATTAACCACGTGTAATATATTGGTCTATAATATATATCCTTAGGCCGGTGGGTGTGGCTTAATGCTACCCCGCCACCTCAGCCCCTTTAGCGCCCCGGGGCGCCATCGTCTACACCGAGCAAAGTAAAGGGGGGCGCTATGATGTGCTCGCCAGGTCGATAATGAGCATTAAAGGTGTGTGGAGGTGGCGCCAACCTATTTTCAACCAATAAAATCTTTTTTTTTAATTTTGTTTAATAGGGGACTTTATACCACACCATGCAAGTTAAAGTGGTGGGCTTTAAAGCTCTCCATATGAGGTGATGCCTAGGTGGATCTGACTTGACGTGATAAAGCCCTAAGAGCTTTATACCACCCCTCCAGCCTTACAAGGATTAGATTTGATTAATTTACATTAGATGATAACTTTTAAACTTTTGAGAACCTTTTCGCTTTATACCACCCCTCCACCCCTCCAGCCCTAAGAGCTTTATACCACCCCTCTACTCTACGGTGTGGTTTTTATGGAAGGCGCGGAACTGTTATATTTTTCGGAACCAAAGATCTTCCAGTGAATCGCTTACCGAAGACTGCTGTGCTCAGCTCTTCTCCTGGGTTTCAAACAGATCTAAGCACATTTCTATGTGCTGGAGGAAATGGTGTTGGTCCCCTGTGTCTTGTTTCTCTTAATTTTTTGCTTTGTTGTTTGTTGTAGTTCCTTTGTACTTCTTTCAGCTTTGCGCTGACTTGTTTTATGTTATTTTGCCTTCCAAAAAAAAAAAAAACATGTTGAGAAATCCAAAAAGACCAAAAAGATATAATCATATATTATCGAATATTCTTTCAAAAATCGATAAGCACACAAACTAATTAATAAACTGTGGCTTCCTTGTTTGTTGTAGTTCCTTTGTACTTCTTTCAGCTTTGCGCTGACTTGTTTTATGTTATTTTGCCTTCCAAAAAAAAAAAAAACATGTTGAGAAATCCAAAAAGACCAAAAAGATATAATCATATATTATCGAATATTCTTTCAAAAATCGATAAGCACACAAACTAATTAATAAACTGTGGCTTCCAAACTCCATAGGAGGCTGAGGGGGTGTTTGGCCTAGCTTTTTTATCTAAGCTTATAGCTTTTTTAGCTTATTTTTACAAAATAAGCACTAATGGGTGTTTGGTTTAGCTTTTTAAGCTTATGCTTATTAGCTTACTAGTGGGAAACCCGCGCGTTGCTGCGGATTCGCCAATACGGAGTGAGAACCTAATTCAAACGTTAGAATGTGAGATTCATTGACGTTAATTGTGGCCAACTTTACTTGTGGAACTAAAAGCTGTCAAACACATGTGATAACTTAACCACCACATTTCATACTTAGGGGCTGTTTGACTTGTTTTAATAATGGGTAATGGGTTACACGGGTCATGTCCAGGTTACACGTTTTTAAATGTGTCGGGTTAGGATTGATGTCTTTGATACTAACTCATATAAAACCGTCTGTGGGTTTATCAATTCAACCTGCTAAGCCAAAACCGTCTCACAACTGACACCCCTAGCCGTTTCAATCTCTCCCCCTCCGTTTTCGTTTAATCTTTGCACTCATCTAAATAAAAAAAAATATTGTCCAAAAAGTTTCTAACAGTGAACAACTATGAGGATAATGTTTATATCAATATACATTATAACCAGAATCATAAAACAAATGACCAAAAGATATAATAAGCATTACTTATCTTTTAGCTGGACAACTTACCAACCCTTTGGTCACATTGTACATGAATAGTATAAACTTGAACTTCTTTCAACAGAGAACCCTTACTCAACAAGTTAATTTAAAAGACAAATTTCTTAATGAAAGCCTGCACCAGACCAGTTTCCATCTGACTTCCCACTTTGAGTAGCAGGGGTTTTACCGTTAGACGGTGCTTAGCCAACACTATCATCATCATCTTTATCGTCATCCCAACCTGCCCAGCTATCTCCGTAGCTGTTGACTGAGACACCACCATTCCCACCATTCGAATTCCAAGATTTTAATTCTTGACTAAACCGGTCACCTTGGTTTTTGTTTCTTGGCTAGTCATCAGTTTTACGAGGGGTACCGGCTTCTTTGGCGTATTCTTCTACCTTTTGTGTAGCTAACGCCATTATGCCTCTCACCATTCCCCATGTCCTGTGTAATCCCCCTCTCACCATTTCAGTGGTTTTTGCGGTAACAACATTGACCGTTTCATTGACGTTGTAATCCCCATCTCTCACCTGTTTATGAGGAGATATCAATGGTCTACCACTTTTTTTTTCAAAAAAAATATGCAAGGGCAGGGATGCAAAGTAAAAAAAAAAAAAAAAACCTTTGTTGTTATTCGCGTGGCATGTAGCCTCACACTTGCAACAAATGACCTAAATTTTAAGTTAAACATAGGCTCATAGTCGATCCAAACGAATATTTGTAGTATCCAGTTGGGTGAATGTAGCAGGATTTGATCTAATAATAGCCAAGATGAACCGGTACAACCATAATTTGTATAATCCGATTGGATAATTTCCATCCAATTGGCTCTACTAATGACTTAAAAAAACCAACACGAACAGTGACTGTAGCCTGGTATTACAAGAAATTATAAACAAAACCAGCAGAGAGGGAAAGAGAAACCTGCTGATGTGGTGGTTGACGAATCCAGGAATATGCAACTCCTCCGAATATACTGGTTGGTGATGACTAACGTTTGGTAGCGTGGGAGCTGTCGGCACCCACTTATCTTCAGCCTGATCTGGTCGAGGAACCACCGGTGGAGCAACCGTAGGAGGTAGTGGCGAATGTCCCGCCAACACCTAAACAGAACGGAACAACAAATGAAATTAGTGGTTCAAATTATTTGATCTCAAATGCAAATTTCTTTTTATCATTTGACCACACCAACAAAGTGTTCGGATAAGCTTGTTTTATAAAAAAAGCCATTGGTTTCGTTTATTATTATTACTATCTTGCGGTTTATTCACGTGGCATGTAGCCTCACACTTACAACAATGAGTAGATAATGAGCGCTAGCTTCATCTCTCCATACATCGGTAACCTAAGAAACATTTTTCAAATAAAAGACTTACGGTGAATTCTCATGTTAAAACATGCATACATACATTACGTGCAATAGATAATCTATGATACGTACCATGAAATGAATATATCACAAGATTATCTATGCTAATCGCTTACTGATAGTTGACCAAACAAGTAAATGGTCAAACTTACCAATATTGACACCAAAATCTCAATTCTGCATTTGCTGCACTATGCTTCTCAATGGTTTTAAAACACTGAAAAGCTGGATATGCATATCCAAGAATCAACCTAAAATCATAACCAAACACCATTAAATTTAAAAAAAAATCCCAATTTACCTATAATTAGATTCACAAAAGGAAGATGCTTACACAAGACTGTTTATGATGAGCTCAATACAGATGTGAAAGAACCAAATAAATCATTTCGCATTCTGGTTCCAACATACTCAACTGCAAAACTCCAGCCTTTCTTAGCAATGCAAGAGTGAACCATGCAACCAACACAATATTGTCGTGATTCAACAGAAGCGTTCATGAGAGCACTGTACGTCCACTGTCTTAGTCAAATGGCTCCGCCATCATCTTCTTCAACAAATTAACACAAGTATCAACGTTTCCATGGCAAGCGCGACCGTAAATATGTCAGTCACTTTAGTGAAGAGTTGAAAACTACTACTATAATGATATTTCTATAGCTTACTCCCGCAATATTCCTTGGTTGCTCCGCTACAGTCTCTTTGATGCTGGCACTGAATAAAAAAATAATAAATACCCATTAAGACAAATCCAAGTTTTTATTAACAAGACACAGAAAAAAATCGCCATTTAAAAGATTACATAAAAATTCAGAAAAACGCTATGTCGTTATCTACCTCCACATTTTGTAGATACAGAGAGGTCCATAGCTTTGTTATCACATGATTAAATCCAATAACTTAAAAAACTCAATGTATACATTTTTTATTGCATGAGTAAATAATTTAGATCGTCAAAACCTAACAGAAAAGTCTTTTTTCAAGTGCTTAAATCACTTAACTTTTTAAATAAAACATTTTGAGCCCCACATGGCTACAACATTAAATTACTTCTTTTCTCGAGGAGTAATTTAATAAAGATGCATATGTATAATCAAAATGAACTAATAATCGCCTCAACATGTTGAACTCAAAAAAATCGAAGAAAAGATTTGAACAAAACACTGGCCAGGCCCAAAGGGTTCTTCACAATTACTGATTCCAGATTGCCAGCCACTGATGGCAAGGGAGCACTGAATTTAAACGCCTTCCCATCAAACTGATATCATATTCTTCGGTTTCAAACTGCACAAACCCGTAACCCTTTGACTGGCATGTACCGTCTGTAGCTATCTTGCAAGAGAGTATGTTACCGAAGCTAGAAAATGTGTCGTGCAGTGCCTTGTTGTCAATTAAAAAACCCTACACACGACGCTGAGTCATTAAAAAACCCTAAAACTGTTCTAATAAATCAACAGTTTCAATTGCATTGTAAATTCAAATACCATTATCTCCTTCAATGAGTCATACTCATACTTCCCGTCTACTGTTACATGCAGAGGGATTCATCTGACCATGTCCTGGATAGAAATCATTGATAACCGTGTCACTTAAATAAAGGAATCATACATGAACCAGAATGGTATAAGAGATGAGTATGCATACCTTGGCACCAAAAATATACACATTTACAGCATTTGTTTGACCATGTGTATGAGCTCGACTTTCAGCCTACAAGGTTCACAAGTGCATCAAGCAACGACAATACAAACTTCACAAACCTAACTTGATTACCCAATTGTAAAAAAATGCAAATGAATACCTGATTTGAAAAATTATGTATTATCCATCATAGTCATCCAAATGTTACGGTGATTAACCATATCAAAAATCAACATCAGAATCAAACCCTAAACTAAATAAAAAACCTATAACCATTAACACATAAAATGTAATAACAAATCTAAAAAGCATGAAAAATCAAATGGAAAACAAACCATCCTTTGAGCCTTCGTCCAAATCCCCATTCATCGACAGCCAGAGAGGAAATGAAGAGACAATTTGGAGTTATACATTGTCACCAGAGTGCTCAATTCCGTCTAATAGAAACTGGCCTCTGTAGCATTGGCCCCATCTTTATCTCTCTAATTAACTGGAAATACAACAAAATCCAATATCAGCAATAAAAGAAGAACCCTAAAAGCAATTTAAGAAAAGAAACTGACCACGAATGAAGCCCCATTGGTAGACTAACAAGGGTGGGATGGAAACGGAGGGGAGGATTGAAGCGACTAATTGAAGGTCGGACGTGAAGAGGTGGTTATAAAGACAATGAAAACGGCATTTAATAGGGTTGCAAAATCTCAATTCTAGCCCTAAGGCGTCTTAAAAATAAATCCAGATCCCTAATCTATTGGCTTGCCTAATCTTGTATATCTTGCTTCAAAACTTGTACTTATGGTAAAATTACAATTTGATACGTCACTTATCCTTTTTAATATATTATAGATATAAGCTAATTCCAAGAAGCTTATGGGAACATGGTTTTTTAGCTTATTTTAATAAGCTTATTTGAAGAAGATGGTTTTTTACTCATTACACACAATGATATTATACCCCTTCCCATAATACAAAATAACTTAACAAACAACTAAAGATTAATTATTAATTATCAACTTGTAGAATATAAGCTAATCCAAACACTTAAAAATAGCTTATCAAATGAAAGAAAATAAGCATAAGCTACTTTAAAATATAAGCATAAGCCAAAAAAATAAAAGCTAGGCCAAACACCCCCTGAATACTATTATCATCTTATTATATTATACCGAATATCATCAAAAGAATCTTTGGAATTACAAACTTTTAACTATTCAATTCACCAATTGAAAATGCAATCGTCCCCATCAACATCTCCGTCTACTGATTCTTGGCAACCACGTAAATTTTTCAAGAAACCCATCTTTGACTCTCTCCACCTTCACTTTCATCGTTGAAAAATGACTATATAATGATCACCCATAAACCCAAAACCCCATCACCACTCGTGCTTTCTGACTCATTGCTATACTGAGTGAGTGGTGACCCCCAAATCCCCCAAAAAATAACATATTTAAGATTCTTACTGTTTTAAGATTTGGTATGTTTTACAATTCTGCAATGAACCCTTTGATAAACCCTATTTTCTTACATGGGTGTGTTGCATCCATACAGTTTCTGTTCTTGATTGTCTTATTCATCACTTGGGTATGGAAAAGATTCAAGCTTGATCAAACTTTGGTTCCAAAACAGAGTTCTGGGTGTTTGTTTTACAAGCAAACTCTGTCTTGTTCTCTTGTTCTTTCACTCTTTAATCTTGTTTTGTGTTTCTTGAACAATTTTTATTGGTATAGAAATGGCTGGACTGATGAAAAGATTGTGACCCTTTTGAATGCTGTTCTTGGAGCACTTGTTTGGTTATTTATTTCTGTTTATTTGCACACACTTGTTTCGAATTCGTCGACAGGATCAAGAAAATACCCATCTGTGATAAGGGTGTGGTGGGTGTTTTTCTTTACAGTTTCTTGTTACTCCCTTGTGGTAGACTATGTTTACTACAAAAAAACCCAAGATTTAGTTTCTATGTTGTTTGTCTCTGATTCTGTGTCTAGTATCATGGGATTGTTTCTTTGTTTTGTGGGGTTGTCCTACAAAACAGAGGAAGAGTCCCAAAGTAATAATCTTGAAGAACCGCTTTTGAGTTCTGGTGTCTCTAGAGGTGGAGTTGCATCAACTTATGAAAATGCAAGTTTCTATAGCTTGCTTACATTTTCTTGGATGAATTCTGTAATTGCAAAAGGTAATAAAAAAACATTAGACCTTGAAGATGTTCCTCAGCTTGCAAAGATAGATAGTGTGAAAGAAGTTTATCCTGTTTTGTTAAACAAAGTAGAGTCTTTAAGCAATGGGGGTAATCAAATCACTGCGTTCGGTCTCACCAAAGCCTTATTGTACATCGTGTGGAAAGATGTGGCTATCACAGGATTGCTCGCTTTAGTAACTTCGCTGGCTAGTTTTGTCGGTCCTTACCTCATAGAAGCATTTGTTCAATATTTAGACGGACAACGAGATTACAAACACCAAGGTTTTGTTTTGGTGGCTGCATTCCTTATTTCCAAGGTTATCGGGTGTTTCACACAACGGCATTGGTACTTCAAGCTCCAACAAGCTGGAATTAGGGCGCGGTCTGCCATTGTTGCCATGATTTACCAAAAGGGTCTGACCATCTCCGGCCAGTCAAAGCAAGGGAACTCGAGTGGCGAAATCATCAACTTCATGGCTGTTGATGCAGAAAGAATAGGTGATTATGCTTGGTATATGCATGATTTTTGGATAGTTCTTGTGCAAGTTGGTGTCGCGTTGTGGCTTTTATATAGAAACTTAGGACTAGCCTTCATTGCTTCATTAATCGCTACAATTCTTGTGTTGTTGGCCAATATTCCACTTGGAAACATCCAAGAAAAACTTCAAGATGACTTGATGAAATCCAAAGATAAACGGATGAAATCAACATCTGAAATCTTGAGAAACATGAGGATTCTCAAACTTCAAGGTTGGGAAATGAAGTTTTTGTCAAAAGTCACCAAACTTAGAGATGAAGAACAAGGTGCACTGAAGAAGTATATGTATACCTTATCCATGACTTCTTTTATCTTCTGGGGTGCTCCTATTGTTGTTGCTGTGGCCACTTTTGCAACATGTTTATTTGCTGGTATCCCTCTTGAATCTGGGAAAGTACTTTCTGCACTTGCCACTTTCAAGATACTTCAAGAGCCGATTTACAATCTTCCTGACTCGATATCAGAGTTTTTCCAAACTAAAGTCTCACTTGATCGAATTGCCACATATCTTCGGCTCAATGACATTGATTCTAGTGCTGTTAGTAAGGTTTCAAGAGGTAGTTCTGAAACCGCTGTTGAAATCATCAAGGGTAATTTTTCTTGGGATTCAAATGCATCTTCTAACCCGACTTTGAAAGATATAAACATTAGAGTGAATCATGGGATGCGGGTTGCAGTTTGTGGGACCGTCGGCTCAGGGAAGTCGAGCTTATTGTCTTGTATATTAGGTGAGGTATCAAAGATATCTGGAAGCGTGAAAGTTGAAGGATCAAAGGCATATGTTGCTCAATCTGCATGGATACAAAGTGGTAAGATTGAAGATAACATCTTGTTTGGTAGGGAGATGGATAGAGAGAGGTATGAGAAGGTTCTAGAAGCATGTTCTTTGAAGAAAGACCTTGAAATTCTTTCCTTTGGTGATCAAACTGTTATCGGGGAGCGAGGGATCAATTTGAGTGGCGGTCAAAAGCAGAGGATACAAATTGCTCGGGCTCTTTATCAAGATGCTGATATCTATCTCTTTGATGACCCGTTTAGTGCTGTTGATGCTCACACTGGAAGTCATTTGTTCAAAGTAAGTGGGTTTTGTTAGTGTTTTTAGCGTATATAAAGATTTAAATCACATTATCTAAATGTGCATTCTGTATTTTTCAATAACAGGAATGCATGCTGCAATTTTTGGACTCGAAGACGGTGATTTACATCACACATCAAGTAGAGTTCTTACCTGCTGCAGATCTTATCCTGGTTAGCTCTCTAATTCTTTACCAGGTCAAAACGGGTTTTCATGGCTGGTTGCAGCCCAGAACTCCACTTTGATAAGTTTTATGCTTGTCTATATTTGAATTAGACAACTGTCTTCTTTGTTTCTAGGTAGACTTTTATTTTACCTATACATATGAGCACATTATCTCACTTGATATAACATAAATATTAGGTGTTAAGAGATGGAAGGATCACACAAGCCGGAAAGTACAACGACCTTCTCAATTCTGGAAGCGATTTTATGGAACTTGTGGGTGCACATAAAGAAGCATTATCAGCCATTGATTCCATGGGGACAACCGTTCAAGAACAAACGGGTAGTTCCAAGAAGAACACAAACGATGGCCAAAATGGTAAATCTGACGATTCCTCGGGTTCAAAAGCGCAACTTGTTCAAGAAGAAGAACGAGAAAAAGGAAGAGTCGGTTTCTCAGTCTACTGGAAATATGTAACAACGGCTTACGGTGGGGCGCTTGCACCGCTTATATTATTGGTAGTAATCCTCTTCCAAGTACTTCAAATTGGAAGCAATTACTGGATGGCTTGGGCATCCCCAGTGTCAGCAAGTGATCCAGCGCCGGTTACTAGCTCGACCCTAATCATTGTTTATGTAGCTTTATCAGCTGGTTGTGCTTTATGCGTACTTGCAAGAGGCTTGCTTATTGCAACCATGGCATATAAAGCCGCCACTATCCTCTTCCATCAAATGCACCTGGCCATTTTCCGCTCACCCATGTCTTTCTTTGACTCAACTCCAAGCGGACGGATACTTAATAGAGTAAGCTAGCAAACATCTTCTCACTACGACAAATACACGATTTACACTATCTTTTTACAGTTGTTAAAGTTTTAATATTTTGCTTTATTATCTATAGGCATCTACAGACCAAAGTGCAGTGGACTTGCAAATTCCTTATCAAGTGGCATCATTTGTGTTTGCAATCATTCAACTTCTTGGCATCATTGCAGTTATGTCACAATGTGCTTGGCAAGTGATCATTATTTTCATCCCTGTGGCGGGAATGTGCGTCTGGTTACAGCAATATTACTTGCCATCAGCCAGAGAAATGTCACGACTAGTTGGGGTTTGTAAAGGTCCAGTGATACAGAATTTTTCTGAAACTATATCGGGATCAACGACCATTCGAAGCTTTGATCAACAAGCCAGATTCCAGGACACGAATCTAAAACTGAATGACGATTTTTCAAGGCCGAAGTTTCATGCTGCTGCTGCTATGGAATGGTTGGGCATACGTTTGGATATGCTGTCTTCTTTTACGTTTGCGGTGTTCTTAATTTTCTTGGTTTCCATCCCGGAGGGAACCATTGATGCAAGTAATACTTTTTTGTCCTTCTTAGGTTGTGCATTAATCAATGGTGAAGATTGAAAAATATCCGACTAATATAATCTTAAATTTCTACGTTTATCAAGGTATTGCTGGATTGGCTGCTACTTATGGGCTTACTTTGAATAACCTACAAGGGTGGGTGGTATGGACTTTAACCAACCTCGAAAACAAAATTATTTCGGTTGAAAGAATATTTCAGTACTCTTCTATCCCGAGTGAACCTCCTCTCATTATAGAATCAAATAGGCCTGATGATCAGTGGCCGTCACAGGGAGAAGTTGATATACGTTATCTGCAGGTACTTAAATCATACACTCGTTTGTCAGTTCTTCTTTCTTGTGTAAATATCTTAAATCATACACTTTTTTGGCGTTAATAACTGAATTTAATGATTTCTATAAAAAGGTTCGGTATGCACCACATATGCCACTTGTGTTGCGAGGTCTTACGTGCACCTTTACTGGAGGAAAGAAAACTGGGATTGTAGGAAGAACTGGTAGTGGGAAGTCAACTCTAATACAAACACTCTTCCGTCTTGTGGAGCCTGCAGCTGGACAGATTCTGATAGATGGGATCAATATATCGACAATCGGACTTCATGATCTTCGTTCAAGATTGAGCATAATTCCCCAAGATCCAACCATGTTTGAAGGAACTATCCGAAGTAACTTGGATCCCCTTGAAGAGTACACAGATGATAAGATTTGGGAGGTAATTAAATTACATAATATCAGCTTGAATGCTTCAAACTGTTATGGTGCTATAATAGTATAATATAACAATGTTTGTTATTGCAGGCTCTTGATAAGTGCCAACTTGGAGAAGAGGTGAGGAGTAAGGAAGGGAAGCTTGACTCACCAGGTTTGGTTCATAGTCTTAGCATAAACTGTTTTTCTTATATTTACCAGATGTGGCAATACCAATATAAAAACATTGTTTATTCATAAAATTTAATAATCTGAGAAAAACATAATGACTGGTGAAACCAACCTCATCAACCCGGTATTGATGTGTGTTAGTAAGCCCTAGCCACCTGTTTTGACCCGTTAACCAACCCACCCAAATCATCATCTTTCTACATTCAGTATTTACTTATCAGTTTTCACATAAATTGGTATAGTTACGGAGAATGGAGAGAACTGGAGTGTGGGACAAAGGCAGCTGGTGTGTCTCGGGCGTGTCTTACTTAAAAAGAGCAAAGTCTTGGTACTTGACGAAGCTACTGCATCAGTAGACACTGCAACTGATGGAATGATTCAGCAAACACTCGCGAAGCACTTTACCGACTCAACTGTGATAATGATCGCACATCGTATCACCTCTGTGCTTGATAGTGACATGGTTTTGGTTCTAGAACAAGGTTTGTTAAGAAACGTTGGTGTCCTTTGTGGCGTCTGTTGGGTTAAATTAAGTCTTGATCTAAGCTAATTTTTTTCTTGTATGCAGGTCTGATTGAAGAATATGATTCTCCAACAAAGTTGCTGGAAGATAAATCATCTTCATTTGCAAAGCTTGTTGCCGAGTATAGTATGCGATCCAGTTCCAGTTACGAAAACTTAGCAGCAACATAATGTGTTTGTATCAAAGACCATCTAATCTTGATTGCTCAAATGGAAATGTGGATACCGGAAGCTAATGGGCGTTTATAGATGCTAAAATAACGTTGTTATATTTCCATCAGTTTTCTGAATTTTTGATGATTGTAAGCATAGCTAGTTTCTTGTTGTAAGTTGTTAAAGTTACTTTCAAAGATGATTTTTAGATCAAGTTTTTTATGTTGCTGGTTAATGACGCTTAACCATTTTGGGGATCCAAAGCGCAAAAAATAGGCCCTTCTTTATGAAATCTTTGTTAGCTTCTATAGTTCGATTGAACAACAGTCAACAGAAAATAGCTCGATCTCGATTGAACAAGCTGTGTTCATCGCCTATCACCTAGGATCTCTGCTCCCACTTCCCAGCAGACTTAGTTTTGTAAACGTCACCCTACTAATTTTGTATTTTCTATGTGTTACACAGGGCGCCCACCAAATTAGCATACATATATTTCTAGCCTAAAGCCAAAATCACACACACACACACATATAAAAACTTTAAATTTGGGTGCTAGAGAGGTGGGTACCCAAAGCCTTTGTGTATCATACTTTTTTGCCCTGCTCGCGTTGCGAGACATTAAGCCGAATATTTCTTGTAAGAATAAATAAATAATGTATTTATTCATATATGGCCATTATAATCATTTATATAATAATAGATCAAAATATATAACAACATATTAAATAATTAGTTGATAATTGTTGATGGGTCTTATTACCATTATTAACTAATTAGGGTTTCCTCTTGGGTGCATATATAAGGAGACTAATGTAGAGGTCAAAGGGTTAGACTTCAAGACATAACCTAATTACTCATAACATCAAATCGCCTCCTCTCCATAGCCGATTACCCTTTATCGGTTTTCATCATCACCATCATTAGATTGCACCCTAAGGAGGAACCAGATCAAGCTGACAATCATGTCAAACCTTATTGTTGCGTCTCCATCTGGATTCTCTGTTGGCCTGTACTGCTGCAATCAGGTATGTTATTCATGTTTTCCATTATGCTTAAAACAGAACTGATCAGCATGTGGTATCAGAGCATATGTTGATAAATCAGTTTTGTTTTCGTATCCATTATTATGGGATTGAAATCTGGAAAACAGAGTTTTGAAAACTTAATAAAATTTAAAAGCCTGTTCGAGACCAAGTATCTCGAAATCACTGTTTTCGGGAAAAAGAATGTTTTATAATTGTCTCGAACTCAAATAGTAACCTTAATGTTCCGAAATCTGTTTTAAAACCTTAATATTCAGGTTTCGGGTTCCAGAATTTTGATTTTATTAATATTAGGGTTCTTCATGTTCTTAGTGAAATTCGAATAAATTCCCTTATTTTGGAATGAATTAAGGATTAGAAGGTGTTTTTCCTGTATTTGATTAATTTTTATCCCTTAAGATTTCGAAAAATCTGTTAATGTTATTAGATATAAGTTTCGAAATCATTGGATAAATATAAAATATCTTTTAAAACTGGAAACAAGATATACCAAATCTCTTAAAATTCGAATTTCAAACTTATCACACTAACAGTTGTTTACCGAAGGTTCGAGATCACCCTTAACGAGTCGAGACCAAGATTCCGACTCGAGACCATAAGATTTCGACTCGAAATCATAAGGGTTTTCAGTATTTCATGACTCGAGACCAAGGCTGCGACTCGAAATCATAAAGGTTTCAATCTTTACAACTCGAGACCAAGGTTCTGACTCAGTTTCCGACTCGAAATCTCATTAAAATACGAGGACAGCAGCAGATTGCGACTGAGATTTTGACTCGCAACCAGGTGGTTGCGACTCGAAACCTCATTATGAAGTCGAGATCTCATAAAATTCAGTACTCGAGACCTCGAGATTTCGACTGAGGTTTTGACTGGCATTAGTGACTCGCAATCTGATGGTTGCGACTCGTGACCCTAATGACTCGAAACCTCATAATGATTCAAGATGAGTTGAGACCTTACTCGAGATCTCACTCGAGACCCCATAACTGAGTCGAGATCTCATAACTGAGTTGAGATCTCACTCGAAACCTAAGACTAACTCGAAATCTCAACCTCATTACTTTATTAGGCTGATTAATGTGAACTAAAATTTAGCTATTAAATAATTGGTTTTGTAATTAGTTAATTAATCAGAATCAGATAATGTTTTACAAAACCAAAATGGCTTAACTTGGGTAAGCTTTTGATGTATCACTTCTGGAAAAAGCTGATTTGATACATCTACTTATTGCTCAAGTATAATAAAAGCCATGTTGAGTATGCATTACAAACGTGAATGTCTTAATGTAACACCCTTCTAATTTTACTTGATTTTAATAATAGATTATACCATTTCAAATAAAATATTTCTTAAGTAACATAACTTTCATTAAAGAAGTTCATAAGTAGTATCAACCTTAGTCAACTAACGACTAAGTTAAAACGTTTCAAAAGTTGTTTAGAAATTGTTTACAACCCATACACAAAGTCTATTAAATATTTAAAACATCGCGGAAGCTTCAAAATGTAGTGTTCGGTTCTTCATCATTTGCTTGATCGCCATCCGTAAGTTCACCAACGTCACCTAATGTCAAAACCACATCAAGGATTAGTTTTGAGAATAATAAAACACGTATAATTGAAATCTAGCATCAAAACAATTGAAAACAATAAAAATTTCCGGAACAGGGTCGCTCGCGCCCCGCGAGAGGTGTTACGCGGGCCGCGAGAACCCTTCGCGTGTCGCGGCGCCTGCCGGGTCTTCTTCCGCGTGGCGCGGGGGGACAGGTTTTCCAGCAGCTTATGTTTATTGAGCTGCATTTTCTGCCAGCTCCGGAAAACTCAAATTTCAACTTCAAATGCATATCTTTTGACTCGTAAGTCCGTTTTAGGTGATTCTTTTTCCTATACGTCTGTAAATTCATTACCGACGTGCCTATTACGATTATCATACCGAAAATTTTATTTACGGACCGAAAGACCATACGTCATTATGTAATTATTCGACCCATTCAAACCTTACTCATTTTACTACCATTTAACTAATAAACATATGGCGCCTTATGCCCAACATCCGGGGCTTATTATCACCCACATTTCTTACCAATTTCATGGTTTAATGTCTTTGTGATTATTATCGCCATTATCGACTACTAGAACGTTTAAAACTAAAATTTTCACAACTAATAGATCCATTGGCTCATCTTGTGGAACCATCCACTTATGATGACTACCAATTGGTTCGTCGACTATACTAAGTCTATTAATTCACATTCCAACCATAATCAATATAAATTCAACGCAGATTTCGATTCGATAATAAGATTTACAAAACTTATCAACAACTCGCTTAATGTAACCAATCAAGTTACGTACCTTCAAAGTAGGCCTTTTAAACGTGGTTCGCCACCCGCTTGTCCGCTTGACGCTCCTGCGCCCGTTCCTATAGAGTTCATTTATGATATGTTTAGAACTCTCTTTAAATCATAATTCGCATAATACACCAAACATTATGATTATGCGTTTAAACTTGGAATTTCAGTTTTAAGCCTTCATAGAGGCATTTCAACAAACACTTCATGAGCAGATTTTTACATGATTAAACATCAAATCTCTAGTTTATCATTTAGCCCTAATTTCACATCATTCAACCTTTTACATGATTGATAACTTCTAATTTTCTGGAATCACTTCAAAATTGCCAAATTACACTAGATCAACAATCTATTTCCTAGTGTTCATCAAATTACACATAACCCACTAATCACCTATAATGGTGATCATAGTTTCCACTAAAATTTCACATGATTTCAGCTTGTGTTTGTCTAGGGTTTGTCCCTAGACACTATAGTTGTTCCTAAATCATCATAACACACACATGCAACCATAATTTCAGATTTTTCCCAATTCATGAGAATTTCAATTTGAGAGATTTCTCAAAATTTTACATACCTTGTAATCCTCTTGTGATGAGGATCAGTAATCTATGTTCGGATTTTGATTTGGACTGAGTTTGATCCTTGAATTTAGAGTTTTTATGCTGAACTAGGGTTTGATGGAGCTTGGGTCGCTCCTGGTCGATCTCCACCAAAACACAGACAAAATGTTTGTGTTTTATTTATTTAGATTTTATTAATATTAGTTTCATTTTGAACACATTTGGTCCCTAGACTTTCCTTTGGTTCCAATTTAGCATTTTAACCCATTTGTAGGTTACTACAAGGCTTTCACCTAATTGGGTTATTTAAAATCCTAGTTAGTTAACTAGTTTATTTATCAACTTTATATTTAAATAAATGATTTGCATTTTTCGGGGTGTTACACTTAATTTCTGGCCAAAGCTGATTTAATTCATTCATGTATAGAATTCTTAACAAGTGCATAACTAAAGTGATTGTCTCATTTCTGGCCAAAGCTGATTTGTCACGATTACTTTGCACACATGCTTAGATGATTACACTTCTGGCCAAAGCTGATTTGTCTTCGTTTAAGTAGAATTTAACTAAGTCTATTATTTTGATGTTAGTAATAGACATATCACAACTTCTTCATATAATGATCCTCACATTAATGATCCTTCATTAATCTTATGATCATTTTGTCTGCCTTATTTTTTAGTATCCATAAATTTTACTCACTGTAATTTTCTTCTATAAATCAATATCTCATCCACTCTAATTCTTAAACCTAAAATGTTTTGCTTTATTTAAAGTTTCTAGAAGAAGTAGCTCTTAAATTAAATCTTTGATTATCTCTTAAGACATGATCATCCTACTACTTTCTTCTGATAAAGATACTACAGAAGAAAATTAGAGCATGATGAATAGGATAAATCGAACATGATGTCTCTTATGATAATCAAGAACTCCCTAACATAATTGCTATCACTAAAGTTATTCCAGATTAAGTCTTTCCTAAGACTAATCTATTATTGTGGAATAATCACAAGAACTCCTAAGATGCATGCCTCATTTAAAATTTTAAACTATAAGGTTAAGTGGCATTCATGAATAGATCATAATGTATAATACCATGACCCATAAAGTTAAGGGCTTACGCATGGAAATAAGTACAATTTTTTAGTACATGACACACTAAGATTTTCACTTGTACAATTTGATGCACATAAATCAACTATAACACTCAAAAGTACCAAAGTATAATGAGTGTGATGATAAGCAACATATGTACAAAGAAATAAATGTTTGAAGCTGGAAAATAAGTTGTTACTCACCTTACAACCACTTAAACTTTAAAAGAGGATTGTTTTAAGGTCCATAGACAAATTACAAGTGCTAATTCCACCTCTAAGGTTTTTCAAGAGAAAATCTCACTACATGATTATGCCATTAGACTAGGTATAAGCAACGAGACTATCCATTTTTCTAAAGAACAGTTGGATAAGTTAATTAGGTAGTCACTTACTAATGATATTTAAGTCTACTAATTTTAATATTCCTATTAACACATGATTAGTTGACTCTAGTTTTAAACGTTTCCTTACCAGAAGTTAAAAAAATAACTAACATGAGAGTTAGTGACAAAATTAAATGTTAAGACTATAAGAACCACAATAAGCAGTCTTCTAATAACGCTTTTCGATACCTTATATATTCTGAAGATTAATCAGAATATAGTATCATAATTAAGCAATGTTATGAATGTTGTGAGGTTTGCATAGTCAACATAAAGTCACACTTACCTTAAACTCTCATCTTATTTGTTCTAAATATCTGGATTGAAACATTACTAAGATAAAACTAGATGATACCTTACACTTTCACAACTTTTGTCATCATTTAAATGAGAATTTGACAAAAGGAAAATGAGACCTATAAATTTCATCCATTATAACCGAAATTCATGAGAAATCATGACATGGTTAATGAGGATGATTTTTCATCTAATCTCATTCTAAGTGATTTTAAATCATGACGTTAAAGCCATAAAATATGACTTGGCTTAAGGAATAAGTATGGTTCCATCATAAGTCATTCATTGATATTCGTGGAACTTAGAATATTCAGACATAATTCATTTATCATTTAAAGACTATTTACTTGTATCTAAATTTTGTTGCCTATGGCCCACAGTCTTAGAAGAAATCTATTCATATATATACTTAATAAGATTTCTATTAGATATGTCCCTGAGTTTTCTTATAACATCTGGACATTAAAGGAATCAAATAAAGTCTAACATATATATGATAGGTTCCCACGTCACGTACTTCATTGAAATTCTCTTGTAGCATTTTGAGATATCACAGATTAGTGGGAGCATTAAGTGTCTTAAGAATAACTTGCAATAGTTGCAAATGGTGGAGAGTGAAAATTTCACATTACCTCAATTTGCACCTCTTGTACAAGACACCACTCCATCACGACACTGTTCCATCAAAACTTGTCTCCTTACAATCTAATGCTAATCTTACAAAAGTTTCATTGTTGCTTAATTGTGGGCACACTTAGATTTCTTACCTAGACTAACATAATCCTCAATAAGAGAAACTACAACGACTAACGTCATTAACTTGTTTCTCTATTAGAATTTGTTGGTCGTTACATATTGACCCTAAGCATGCTGAGTTCCTTAAGTTTTCTAAGGTCAGTGGGAGCAGTCAAAGTCCTTATCATGATTGCAAGGAATACAAGAGGCGGGGGGAAGAGTGTCATTAAATTTCACTCCAAATTTAACTCTGATTACACCTCTTGTACACCATACTGCACCAACTCTTACAAATTTAGAATCCTGAAAATGATAGCAACCTAACCAAGAGCTAATCCATAAAATTGAAACTTTTAAAACCTAATAATCAACTCAGGAGGTCATCTAGGTTTAAAAGCCTACTAACTTTGATGATTACATAACCTCCCTAACTGAAGTTGAAATGGATTTTGGAAAGGTTTACTGATCCTATCTCTTCTAATTAAGCCATTAGTGTCAATCAATCTTCTAAATGGAATAAAACAGTTTTCTAGAAAAACTGATTTTATGGGTTCGTATAACGTTTGGGATTTGATTGAATTACCTAAGAGTGTTCATAACTAAACCAAATCCTAATATAAGCGTTAAGACACGAAGAAGCATGATTGATTGTCAAAGGTTATACTTAGGAAGAGATAAATTATCAAAAGATTTCTTTGAGGATCATCACTATTCTAGTAGCTTATAATAGTTTAAAGCTACATTAGATGAACATTAAAAACAATTTTCCCTAACAAATGGCTGACATATTTACATGTTCATAAAACAACCTGAAAGTTCCAAACTGAAGGTTAAAGAACACTTTATTTGTAAGCCAATAAAATCCATGTATGGGTTAATGCAAACATCATAATGTGATGAAATCTTAACGTAATTATTTTCATCAAGAATCAAGTGGATTAATGTACCTACCTCAAGATGAGTGGGAGCAACTAAATTAAACTTGTATATATAGATGATATTCTTTTGACAAGTATATGTTACATAAGTCAAAGCATTGTTAACACAAACTTTAATATAATAGATCTCAGAGATATCTCTTACGTGATAGATATCATAACATGCCGAGATAGACCCAATGGGACATTAGTTCCGTTCCATAAGTTTAACATTAAATGGGTCCTTACATATGTAACAAACAATACTGCTCATCCTTTAGAGGATAATAGGATAAATGAGATTATTTCCTTACGCTTCATTAATTAGAAGCCTTATGTAAGTTCAAGTCTATATTCGTTTAGATATTACTCACATTGCAACACACTAGATATGTCTACATTAATGTGAAGCATCTAATGGAGTATTACAATATCTTTAAAAGAAACGAGAGACTATAATTTAAAGAAGAAGTGAGAACTCAAACCGGTTTATTACTTTAATTTTGTAATGTTCAAAGTTGACAAAATGTTATTTAGGGTATATCTTTATGTCAGCAGACAAAACCTATCTCACGTAGGAGTCATAATGGACTTATATCAACAGCCTAAGTTGTAACGACATAATATAGTCACTAAATGTTGTTGGAAATTTATCAGTGGGCTCATAAGTTTATTAACTCCTTATAATTAATGTATTGAAGACTTATTGTGATAAAGTCAGCTACCATGTCTCCTTGAATAGTAACAGTTCGAGAGGTGCTGCATTAAATTTCGATACACAATTAATTATTCGTTTATGAACGAATTGAGGAAACTAAGTCTTTATATCGAATACATTCATGATATGCTTAAGGATCCTATAACTGAAGGGCTATTACCCATAAGTCTTATTAAGAGAGCTCATAGACGGGTATTAATTGATGGTCGTGCGCAACTGCATATCGTACTATGAATGACTAAGTATTAGTTAATTTTCCTCATCAGTTTGATTTTGTATGTCTCTAAGAATATGTCAAGCCGGCATAATGGCATATAGACAAATAAAGTTACAAATCAAACAAAGGGCTTATGCGTATTTTGATCATAACGATTAGGTTTTAAATTGAGGCTATAGTATGACTAATGGGGGTCCTGAGTCGCATAATGATTCAACGGCTGTATTTCTCTGCTATAGTTCTTGTTTAAGGCTAAAATGAGTGTTAACTCCTGATCAGGCTTATCTAATGCTCATAATAAATGATTACTCGGCTAAGTGGGAGAATGTAAGAATAAATAAATAATGTATTTATTTATATATGGCTATTATAATCATTTATATAATAGTAGATCAAAATATATAACAACTTATTAAATAATTAGTTGGTAATTTTTTATGGGCCTTATTACCATTATTAACTAATTAGGGTTTCCTCTTGGGTGCATATATAAAGAGACTAATGTAGAGGTTAAAGGGTTAGACTTCAAGACATAACCTAATTACTCATAACATCAAATCGCCTCCTCTCCATAGCCGATTACCCTTTATCGGTTTTCATCATCACCATCATTAGATTGCACCATAAGGAGGAACCAGATCAAGCTGACAATCATGTCAAACCTTATTGCTGCATCTCCATCTGGATTCTCTGCTGGCCTGTACTGCTGCAATCAGGTATGTTATTCATGTTTTTCATTATGCTTACAACAGAACAGATCAACATTTCTCTCATAACATGTACGTCTGTGTTTTGGTTTACTTGTACATAGCACTCATAACACGATCTCAAAAAACTTATATCGAGTCAACTAATTAAAACAAAAACTACCGTATTTTTGCTAAAAAAAATAAAACGATGGAAAAACTACCGCTTGGTACGAATAAAAATTACATCGAGCTAACCAATTAAAACAAAACACTACCATAGTTTTGTCAAAAAAAAAAACATTAAAACGAATTTTACACTCGGGGCAAAATCATAATTTGACAGGAAAAAAAAAACAAAAACAATAGCAAAACAATAAATTTGAGCTGAGGGCAAAATCATAATTTGGTTAGGAGAAGAAAAAAAAAAACAAAATCAGTGACAAAATTGTAAATTTAAACAAGACAAAATCGTAATCTGACTAGACCAATGAAGAAGTGTCAGGCGGCTCCTGTCTAACACTATTCCCTTCATGTGAAATGTAGTATGTATAAATGTCTAAGGCCGAATCAGAAAAAAAGGATCATTATGTAATTTTTAAAATTCCCCTAGACAAATTACTATATTAGTTGTCTTTGTACGAGTGGCGAATCCCATTGTCTTTTATACTGATTTTATTAATAAATATTGTACTTAGAATTTATTAATAAAAATATGAACAGAGTTAAGTTTTGGGCTTAGGATTTATCGTCTGATTCACACTCTATATATACATATAGTCATCTACGTTGGTTCATAAAACCAGACCGAATCGCTAAGAACCAGAACCATTATCATGCTAAATATAATAACCAGGATAGGCCGTGACGAGGGTGTGCGGGGAAGGGTCACCGCATAGAGCTTGTGATTTCGAGGGGCACAAATTTTTTAAAAAAGAATCTGATATATATGTAAGTTTTTTTTTAAATAACAAATCATACCAACACCAAGATAGACCCATTTACAAAACAATTGTTATGGTTTAGAAGTTAGCTCATTTGCATTAGCTTTAGTGAGCCCAATATCCATTTGATTTAAAAAAAAATAATAAAAATTATGAAAGGGCACATTTTTCGACTTCGAACAAGGTACATGAATTCTCAGAGACGCCCCTGATAGCCAGAACCGGAACCTATAATAACCTACCGGTTCGGAACCGGGTGAAACGGTTCTGGCCAGAATAAGTTATGAATTAAATCCTAAAATTAACATTAAAATAAAATATCAAACCTGATTATCGGATAGTTGATCGAAGATTTGGAATCGGTGATCGACGAACTTGTAACGACGATGATTCTCCACTCAAAAAATTGAAACGCTGGAAGTTGAGATTTGAAAATTGAGATGGTTTTCTGGACGTATGGGATTGAAGACGACACCTCAAAACTTATCAGAAGGTAGATCGTATATAAGCGGGATAAATTAAAATGTGGATGGTCGGAAGGTGGAAAGCCGATGAAACAAAAAGGGTTTTTAAATATTGACTTTAGTCCCAACCGGTTCTAGCGGTTTTTTAATTGGACCCATCGGTTTTAACAGGAAATGGTGACGAGAGACAAATTATTATTAGTTGAACAATTTGTAAAATTTATTTATTTTAAATAAATAAAATGAAGGGTTTTATTAAATTATTTGTAACTAGATTAATTGCAACTTAATTAATAAATAAATTAACGGTTGCTAATAATTATTAAAATAATTATTTAATTACATAATTATCAAGTTAGTTGATAAATATAAATAATAAATTAAAAAAAATTCATAATTATGGAATTCAAATTAATCATTATTTTAAATATATATTATACTAGGTTAGAACCCCGTGTATTACACGGGTTGAACAAATCTAATTTTATATATTAAAATTATATCTCTAAGAATCCCATGTATTGTACTTAATAAATGTAATTTTATATAACAAATAATAAAAACTCATGATTTGTACGGGTTGAATAAATCTAATTATATATACTAAATAATAAAAAAAGTTATATCTTTAAAAACACTGTGTATTACACAGGTTAAGTAAATGTAATTTTATAACCTTGTATATTACTCGGGTTGAATAAATGTAATTTTATAAACTAAATAATAAAAAAGTTACATCCTTATAAACCCCGTGTATTATACGGGTTGAATAAATCTAATTATATGTACTAAATCATCATCATCATCATACTCAGTAAATCCCACCAATAGCAAAGCTAAGGTAGGGTCTGAGGAGGGTAAGATGTAGAGGCTGCTTTCAGTGAGACCCCCGACTCGATAGTAGTTTTGCATCAAGCCTTGGACATAAGGCACATAACACTCAGCAATCGGGACAAAGACTGATTAGTGCATGTTCCCTTTTGTCTTTCTGTTATCAACGCCACCACATGATGATGATGCATTATTAACCGTCCACCGCTTTTAACGTTATTTTCACAAACTTAGTAAAATAACGTTAAAATTAGTGCAATTTCACTTTTGCCCTCTGAGCGTCCACACATATATATTATATGCGCATACCGCAAGCGGGGCGAATATATACTAAATAATAAAAAAAATTATATCTTTAAAAAATCATATATTACACGGGTTAAATAAATGTAAGTTTGTATAGTAAATAATATGCTATTGGATTCGTTTAAAAAATAATAAATTTGGTTCGGTTTAATTCGAATCAAATAAAAAACTTGGTTAAGTTTAATTCAAATTGATTAGAACCCGAATTTGAAAAATCAAAAACAAAATTATATTATTAGCTTCTTTTCCTAATTAGTGTTTTTTTAAAGTTTAATCTAATGTCTAATAAGTTATTTTGTATATTTTGTTTGTACTTTAAATTTTTTATATGAGCGTATTATTGTTTTTTTAAGTTTAAGATTATTGTTTTGTGCTATTATTTAAAAAATTACCTTTAATTTATAACTTAAATTTGAAGATAATATATTATTAGAAAAAATAGAATATTTATAACTTAAATTTAAAGATAATATATTATTAGAAAAAATAGAATGGTTCTATCCGACATTCAAAGTAAGATAAGATCTAATATTAATTAGTTATTTATTATTTAATTAATTAATATAAGATAAGTATGAAAAGGCAGGAAATTACAAATGTAGACGCCTTCAATGAATGACACGTGTCAGTTATTGGTTTCTTTTATTATATAGTATAGATTATACAGATTGAAATTGGTCATAAACAGTGATCTAATATTTTAATATTTTAAATTGTTTACTTATTTTTTATACCTATTTCAATCATTTATTTATTTTTATTAAATATTTTATTCATCATTAAATTTAATATTTTTTCAATAACTTTCTTCGTTAATTTTTCAAAAAATTAAATTTGTAACTATACATTGCGATATAAGTATTATTAAAAATAGATACCGTGCCGCTATTGTATCAAACAAAACCAAACCGTCGATGAATTGTAGTTTGTTATTTTGATGCACTTATTTACTTTTTAGAATATTTTATTCATCACTTATTTTGATTGTTTTCTAATAACTTGCGTTTTGTGTTTATTTTTTTCAATGTCACGATAAAGAATGACAACATTGTAGAAAACAATCTTTACGTTTGCCTCAAATTTCACTTTATACCTTTTACTATTAAATCGGCAAAACCAACCTTTATGTTCATGTTTTATTACACCTTATAATTTTAGCACTAACCATGTCAAAAAATTCAGTTAAATGGACTCACATGCCTTGCACGTAAAGGCATTTAAGTCTTTTACTTTTAAATTAAAACAATACTTTTTTTATTAATAAAAACCCACCTGCACTCCACCCCCACCCTCACCCTACCTTCTCTCTCCCTTTAACATAAAAATAAATATAATTAAGAGGGGCCACCACCCTCTTCTTCATCCCTGCATAAAAACTCCACCACCACCCACCATGTTCAGAAACCGCCACCGCCACCACTGCATCCCCACCCTCACCCACCACCGTTGTAAACCATACAATCTGGCCACCCTATGTTGTCTCTCTCTACTCTCTCTCCTCCCAGACCACCAAAGAATTGATCATGTCTGTGTTGGGTTAATCGCGTTTGGTTCGCGGGTCACTTGGGTCGGTGCGTTATCGGTTCACGGGTTCGTTTATGAATCGAACGGGTCAAGATTTGTTTGACAGAATCTTATCAGAATAATGGGATTATACCCATGATCTCTCACATGTTTAATTAAAGAAAAGTGGTGTTGCTGACCAAGTAAATCGGAGAACAGCTTTTACGTGAAGATTGTTTGGTTATTTCCAACACATGTTTTATTTGTTTAGTTTATTATAAATAGGAGTAATAGTTATTTTTGTTTCGTACCCCTTTATTTGATTATCAAAACAGAAGTTTACATTTTCCTTTCTTCTCTGCATATATCACGTGAGTTTGAGAGTATAGTGTGTGGGACCTGAACCAACAGTCTGCAGCTCAACCGACACCACCACAGAGACAGGATAGTCCACCAAGACTGCTGCTCTTCTAGTCGGCTCGGGACTGACCCAAACGAGAAGAAAGAATGTTGCCAACAATTAGACCGTAGAGAGCCCAGAGCTAATTGATATAGTTGAATAAAAGTTAAAAAAGGTCATCTAACTCAATACTGCAGAAATACAAACATACAATAACACTAACACATATTGATCGAATATAAAGTGAAAATTCAATAACAAAATACTATAAAGCACAATTAAAGACAAAGAGATAAAAAAAAAAAAACAAAAAACAAATGTGTTACCATCCATGGAGGCACTTGTGGAGGTTGATGGTGTACTATCTGGTAACAACCTTTTCTTTTCTTCCTTTAGTCTTCTCCATCATTTTTACTCTCGTAATTACACCTTACCTGCAATCACAAAAATAACAAAGTCAGTAGGATTTAATTGCTAGATGATTTAGGCTGATTGCATATATGTTACAGGATCAATTAACATGGTGTGTAACCTATTTGTGAGATTGAAAGATACCGGCGAATGTACCTGGATGGGGAGCTGGAGCAGATGATGAAGACGATGAAAACAAAGGCGTAGAAATGACTTAAATGGGTTTTTATGTTAAAGGGAGAGAGAAGGTAGGGTGAGGGTGGGGTGCAAGTGGGTTTTTATTAATAAAAAGGTCTTGTTTTAGTTTAAAAGTAAAAGACTTAAATGCCCTCACATGCAAGCCATGTGAGTCCATTTAACTGAATTTTTTTGACGTGGTTAGTGCTAAAGGTTACAGGGTGTAATAAAACATGAACATAAAGGTTGCTTTTTGCCGATTTCATAGTAAAAGGTATAAAGTGCAGTTTGAGGCAAACATAAAGGTTGTAATCTGCAATTTTGTCTAAAAAATTATTGATAACAGCCATTGTGCCGTTATACCAAACCGAACCGCAACGATTGAACAACAAGTGTAATGATACTAATATTTATTTTTAATATTTTTTTACTTTCGATGAACTGGCACCATATCGTTATCTTAAGGTAACGAATCGAGCCGAGCAACATCGGTACCAGTACATATACTCATTTTTATGGTTTCTTGTCGGATAACGGATATCATGCCGCTACAGTAGTGAATCGAGCTGAAATTGGACGTACAAAATCGATTTCGGTACTGGTATTTATTTTTATTGTTTTTGCTTTATATAAGCAATGTACCAAATAACATCGGTACGACCTGTATTCATTTTTATAGTTTATGGTTTCGATAATTTTTCATTTGTGCAACTTTGTATGTGACGATAAATGAATATCGATACCAGTACTGTGGCGATCTAAACCAATCGATATCGTTCGAACAGCATCGGTGTAGGTACATGTGTTCGTTTTTATTATTCTCGGTCGATGTAAAATACATGTTGCTTTCTATATGGAGTGCATGTATCGTATCCGTACTATAATATAACGAACCGAACCGAACCAATATCAATCCAATGCTCATGGTAATGTACCATCACAATGCGCGGTCAAATAAGCTAGTATATACATTATACACATTAATTCATTATTATTATTATTATTATACATATTAATTCAAACTCTCCATGAATAGTAAAACAAATACTATATTCAAAGTTTTTTTGATTTCATATTTCAACCCTTATGTTTTAAATAATATACATTGCTAACCCATTTAGTTTATATTTCATTTGGTTTTCTTTCGATAACTTATGTTTATTATCTTTTTAAAAGCTAAACACGTGATCGTGTTTAATAATTTTTTTATCGATATTTATGTGTAAACTTTGTTGAAAAAGGAGTTTTATTCAAGACAGTATAGTGATGAACCGAACCAATACCGGTACTGTTTGTTATTATTGGAACCATAATCGGTATTCATTTTTGTGATTTTATTTGACATCAGTAGCTGTATTGTTATTATCGAAACCGGTACCGGTTTTCGTTTTAATGGTTTTTAGTGTAAAACACATTTATTTGTGCATATCATTCACTTTAAACCGAATGCCGGTACCATAGTGATACCGTTAAAAAAATGTGTCCTCAGAAAACACGGGCACTGGTCGGAGGAACTCCCCGCCCACCCAGGGTTGCCACTGGCCAAATGACAGACGGTGCAAGAGTTTAGAACGTAAAGGATGATCCTTGTCAATTAAAAAGTAAAGGACATCCACTGAAATTTGGTATAAACATAAAGAACCCAAAAAGTATTTTTTTCTGTTTAATGCTAACTATCCTTAATGTAAATGTTATTTTATTGAAACTATCATTTATTTAAACATTATAAATAAACAACAAGTTTTAGCTTAGTTGATTGTACTTTTAGCTTTGGGTGATTTAAAAAAAAATTAATTATATGGTTTTAAATGTTTATAAATTAGAAAATGAATTGCATTATTAATAAACTAAAATATAAATATATAATCAATTATTTCTCTAATATTTGTTAGATCCAAATATCTAATTAATAATAAATAAAATGTAAAACAAAGAATTATAAAATTCAACATATAACTTTATATTTTAGAAAATATTTATTTAATTATAATTAAATAAAATATGTCTACTTAATTGTAAGTACCCAATAATTATTGCCAATGAGTGGAGTGATTGTGTAACAACCCGCACGTTCGTGCGTTGTTACTACTCGCCATACTCGTTACGTCTAGCACCAGAGATTCAGATCATGATGTAACTATATCGCTTATATCGCTATATCGCAGTATTTTCGCATATCTCGCATACTTTATCGCTATAACACTTCGCATCGCATTGCACACACTAACACTCACGATGACGTTGAGTGAGGACCTATTCTACCTTCCTCGATAGCCGTGATGCGTCGCAACGCAACACATATTCGAAACGAAACTCGGTTATCGCAACTCAAATTTGGAAATGTGAATATTTATACGACCCTTTAACAAATATATGAATGTGGATATGAAAAGGTGTAACCAAACTATCGCAATGCTTAACGAACAAAACGGAACGTCGAAACGCAAATCGCCGGAGACCACCAATCGAATGACCATCCGATCAGATTGCCATCCGATCCGTGGCACTCCCTCACCTTCTCTCCTCTTCACCTATAAATAACACTTGTCACATCACTTGAACAGTGATTTGACAGCTCTCGTTCGACCAGAACGCTCCAGACCCCATTTCGCCCGATTTCTCGCGATTCTTGTAAGTTTCTACCTCAAATCTTGTACTTCTATGATCTACACGCACTCTTCCACCTTTTTCACCTTTGAATCTTAACTTTTAATCGTGAAATCAACGGATTTGAGGTGTTCTAGGGTGATGTCATCATGGAGTTCTTATGAACTTCAAGTTTTGGCCTCATTCCACCAAGAACAACTCAGATCTAACGGATTTCCACAAAATTAAACAATGTTTTCGCATAGATCTGCACCCATTCATGGTTAAGATGATTGAAAAATGATTTTCTAACTTTCTTTCAACTCTTTTACACTCAATGCACTCCAAAACCGATAGAATCGGAGCTCGTTCCGACCTTCTACTCTATCTTAGTGATGTGTTGGTCCAAGATCTGAATTCTAGCCGGGAGACAACTGATTTCGGGTTTAAACATGAACAACCGTCTCGAACAGTGAACTGATCGGACTAGGGTGGTTCCTGTTCGATCGGATCACTTGGGTCAAGATGGGGTTTCTGTTGTTTAAGCACGTTATCATAACGTCTCAGTTAAAACTGCAAAAACCCTCAAAATAATCAAGTGCCAAGATGATCAGGTCGTTGGGATGGATTGTCGTCCGATCGAATTGCCATCCGATCAGACAACCATCCGATCGGCTTGCACTTGATTTCACTCTTAAACGATTTTCCACGTTTCAAGGTTCTGAACGTCGAACGGATTGCCGTCCGATCGGATTGCTATCCGATCGTGTGACGTTTGGGACTTGGGTACTTGATCAATTTCAAAGAACAGTAGTTTCAACGGATTGCTAACCAATCGGATTGCCATCGGATCGAGTGACAATCCTGCTGTGAACTTGTTTTCCCTAAGGGTCCTACCAATCGGATCGCTATCCGATCGGACTGCCGTCCGATCGATCGACCTAAAGGGTTGAGATACTTCTCTATTTTCAAAATGCTACAACAAAAACTTCAAATCTATCATACACAAACACATCCTTGCCAAACGAATGCCAATCTGACCGAGTGGCCATCCGATCGAACCGCCATCCGATCGGATTGTCGTTCGACACTTGGTCACCTTTCACCGTTTTACGCACCGCTCTTCGCTTATGATATCGTTACTGTCCAGGCTGATCACTCTAGCACACCCTTCGATCCATCTCCATCACTGTGAGTATACTCGAACCCTTTTTATCGCGTTTTGGGTGTAACATACGTTTTATCAAATCAATCTAATCAAATGCTTAAACTATTTATCACTTGCGAATGACTAAATTACATATTTACACGTGATGCTAGTTACATATGTGCTAGGACTTTTGCTCGCGAGGTCCCGCCTTAACTAGTATAGTACTATAGCACCCGACGGGGTCTACTTAGGGTGAATAGCAATTGCAATCGCAGCTTGAGTGACTTAGCTGGTAGTATCTGTCTTGTATGTATGTTTGGTGTATCTCGTTTATGTATGTGGTAATTCGCAACACTTTTTATCTATTTTCTCTATTATCAAAACTTGTATACTCGCCACGCCAATACTTTTGTATTGACGTTGTTTTAATGTATGTTGCAGGTTTAGGTCGCAGTCTACATCAAATCAAGCTAGGAAGTCTAGAAACTCGCCTAAAATCTAGGTTGTCGGATTTGTATTGTTCGAGAGAACAGAAAAATCTGTGATAACTTTTGTGATTGTATTGTTTGTTAGTATGGGATAACAAATGTAATAAATATTGCCGCTATTAGTTGTTATGGATTCTCTTGAGCAATCTGATTCGCCTAGTGCTGCGCCCCGATGATTCCGCCATCGGTTGGGGTGTAAGAGATTGGAGAAAGAATTGGTGTTCTTTGTGACTCAGGTTTAATTCTCACTCTCCTCCTTATTTTCTGCGGCATCCAAGTGAAGAGCAAATACGAGTGGCGCCGGTTCGACTTGGATGGGAGGCAAGATTTTACTGATTATTCCACTGTCGTGCCTTCGGGCGGGTGGAGGTCAGGTTTCCGCGCATCTGGGGAGAGCCAAGGGGCTGGCGGCAGTCGAGTAGTCCACCTTGGCCACAACGCCCGATGTCACGGAATAAATACAAGATGAGAGGAGCAGGACATTGTCGTATGCAGCTGTAAGCTGTGTGTGTCTGCCACTCTACTCGCCTCCGCATCATTGTCTGATCTTGATAATGGGATCAAGACAGGACACTAGTCGTTCTACAATGTGAGCTCACACTATGACACGGCCCAGTACAACGAAAACATGATCAAATTCAGAAAAATGGTTTGGGGCACACAAGACTAGGCCAACAGTGAGTACAGCCGGCCCAGGAGTGAATACATATTGCACCCATCTGGGTTAAGTAGTGAAGAGCCAAATACTCGCAAAATGGAGACAGTTAGGTTGCGATTGGCAATCGTGGCTCGAGCGAGGGGTTCAAATGATAATTGTACAAAAAGTATGCTATTTTTTTGTTTATTTTTAAATTCGATTTAATGAGTTCGTGTACGATTACTGAAGTTGAAACATTCAAAGGGTTTTGGTTAAATTGGTGAGATTTATGGTCATTCGACAATTGGTTTGAAGGTTATTTTAAAGGTTTGACAAATAACGTGTGTACACAATGGATTTGTTATAATCGGCACCACATTGGCACCAGGTTTGACAAAATAGTTGTCGTTTGGCATGTTTGTTGTCACTGGCACCACATTTTTTGGCCACATTTTTCGGCTTCTAGATGATATGTAGAATATTATTCCACGAATAGTTATTCTTACTAATATGTGTACACAATGGATTTGTTATAATCCGCGTTAAATAAAAGCTGAGAGACGTAACGACTCGGCTCGATTTAGTGTGACGTCTGCGCACACTTTAATGTGATGTCCGCACGTGTTGTCTGCGGCGCAACGCCCACAGGGTATTATCCTAGTTAACATTAAACTTAAACAACTAAAATATAAAGTGGGACTTAAACAATTCAACACTAGTTTTGGTATGCGGATCCAGACGATCCCACTTCTTTTTTGTTTTTGTTTTTTGTCAAAACAATGTTTAATCATATGTTTCTTGAGACTTGAGTTTGCCATGGCTTTCAAGAACTTCCCACAACACTTGCAACGAGTCATTTCGGTGTTGTCCGGCATAAGACATATGTCGTAGTGGGCAGTGGCGGATCCAGGGGGTTCCTGGGTTCCCAGGAACCCCCTCGGTTTGTAAAAAAAATGGAAAAATATAGTGGAAACCATGATTTGGGAAAAAATAGTAAAAATTGATGAGATTCTACCAAGAGGAACCCCCTGGAAAAAATTTATTGGATTCGCCACTGGTAGTTGACCAAATCTCAGGGTTTCTTTTGGTTTCGAGTAACAAAACAATTTCTTCATTGTTTGCCATCGTTAGTGATAAGAATGCACAAAGGTTTGAGCGTTTTGCGTTTTAGAGTGCGTTTGAGAGTTAGAGAAGTATTGTAATCAAACATAAGCATTCAACACCTATTAATACTAAAGTACCGGGGTTAAAATGGTAAATAACTAGTTACAACGGTTCAAACGACTATATTGTCGTTAGGAACCAGTTCCAACGTTAAAATCCATTTTTTAAACCATACCCGATCGTACCCAATTTTTGGGTAGGAGTCGGCCCAACTTGTACCGATTCTACATGGTACCCCACTATACCTCCAGAATCTGGTTTCTACAAAGACCAGGTTCTAGTTGTACCTGATTGGGCGTTATCCAATTTCGGCCCAATACCCGGCCCGAGCATCTTAGGCCCCGCCTAACCCGTTTAATATATTTATATAATCTTAAAAACAAATGTCGGTGGCTGTCCCATCAAAAGCCACCGCCATTTGTTTGTTTATATTAGCTATTGAAAGCAAAGCTATCAACAATGAAATGGTTGGATCAGGTGGCTGCCGCATGTAGGCTTCTCACTTCCAGTCCGGGTTCGAATCCCCTGATGCAATTTTTTTTTCATACCCTTTCACTGCATATATGATATACCTCTTTTGAACAAGGGTTAATTATGCTAACTTTAGAAACTCCCTATCCACATTTCAACACAAAACATGTAGTAACATACTCGCACCTTTTTTTTTGTTTTCTTTTTCCTTACTTTTTTATTTTATTGTTATATATTATATTATTATATAACTATTAATATTCATTAATATACTTTATTATGGTATAGTAACATGTGCTTAAGAGGTTTTCTTTGTTTAAAGGATTTTGTACATGAGGATGAGGCTTTGGTTGATGTACATTGTTTATTTAACTTTAATTCAAATCAGCAAAACATTTTGTAATAAATTTGAAAATGTTTATCGTTTTTAGTTTTCTATTTCTTTTACTATACGCGCATACTGAAAACGATTGAGTTCACACCCGCAATAACGCGTTTGTCACACCCGAAAACGATTGAGTTCACACTGAAAACGATTGAGTTCACACCCGCAATAACGCGCAAGGATTAATAGTCAAACTTTTGACATGAAAACTATTAATCCTCATCTTTAAGTAAGTTACACATTCACTTGTAACTTTTGGTTATGAACAAATTGACCGGCAACCTTTTCTACTTAATAACTTGACACCTCATTTTATCTAAATTACTTTTAAGGTTATACACCGTAACGTGTGACACAATATTATACTTTTTTTTATCTATATCTAAACACGTTAATAGCTAAATTACTTTTATGACTTTACACCGCTGTCTAAATTATCTTTACAATTTTAAACTGCAACATCCAAGATATTATACTCTTTTTATTATCTAGGGTAAATTACACTTTTCGTCCTTTATGTTTGTATCGAATTGCAATGGATAGCCTTTAACTTCAATAATTACAGTCACAGTCCTTTATTTGACAAATCATTACATCTTTGGTCCTTTGACTCTAACCAAGTTAAAATTTTTAGTTAAAACCAGTCATATGCTTTTCACATAAGGGCAAATTCGTCTTTTTTCTGTTCCAATGACCACTTGTGTAATAAACATCCATGCCCTCTCTCCCTCTATGAAATGTCTGCAACAACACACAACCCAAATCCTTATTTCCTTACTCTTTCTTCTCTCTCTCTAGAAAATGCCGGCCACCACTACCCTTGTGGCGGAGCCACGGTGACAGCGCCACCCCCACAGTGAAACACCTTTAAAATCATATTTGGTGCAAATGAAGTAACCCATTCGTCCATCACTGCGGCAACGAATACAGAAAGAATACTGAAAGAAAGCTTGACCCATTTCCAGGAGTTGCCTGCTTTATTTGGTCTAAGATTTCCAGTAAACCGTGCAGCATTCCAACAATTACTCCTCCGGTGACCGGAATCAGAAGAATTCGATGCCAGGTGTCCGACAGCTGCTGTGACCGTAGCCACCCAGCACCCTCATTTGGAGTCCCGGCCCTTTAAAGCACAATTCAAGGTCAAAGCACTAATTATAGTTTCATTTCAACCCTCAAAAGTCACAAGCATCATTCATTTCACTTTAAAAGGAAATCAGATCTACAAAACACAGAATTCATATAGACTTAATTACACATATCGCATATATAAATGTTTCAACCTCTGCCGCCAGACCACCACCACCACCACAAGGCTTTCTTCAGTGATTGGATCTCCAATAGCTTGTAAAGAATCAAATAGATTCTTAGCTTCATCACAGAAATCAGAAACTGATTTCGATTATTGTCGTAGAGTGAAACTGAGATCTATACAAGTTCTAGTTTGTAAACAATTGTTGATTGAACAGCTCTTTGATTTTGCGCCATGAATCTGATGTAGAAAGGGTTCGTCTGGCAATATGAATCAAAGATGGTGATAAATTGGCAGTTATGAAGGCTGGCTGATACATACGCATCTAAATGTTCCAAGCATATCGAGCTTCAAGATCATTAAGGGGTGGTGGTGAGACTTTAGGTTACAACGGTTCTATAGAGAGAGATGAAAGATTATTGGGATTAGGGTTTGGGTTGTGTGTGATTGGGAAAATGAAAGAAATAGAAAGATATTTTATACATAAGAGTAAAATTACTAATATACCCTCATGTGCATAGCACATGTCATAATTAACTGAAAATTTTAACCTGGTTTGTGCTAAAGGACCTAGGGTGTAATAGGTTTTCCAAATAAAGGACTGTGACTGTAATTATTGAAGTTAAAGGCTATCCATTGCAATTCGATACAAACATAAAGGACGGAAAGTGTAATTTACCCTATTATCTATGTATAATGATATTAATGTCACAAACGTAACGTGTGTAACAAAGTCAAAAACGTGTAACGTGAGGTACAGGCATCACACGTTAATGTCATCATCATTACGCGTGTAATGAGTTGACAAACACGATGTTGCCGCTGCAACGCGCGACATAGGTCCAAATTCTAGTATCTTCTTAAAAACAAAGGTTGGTGGCCTTTGCCACCAACCGTAACACCCCTATACTTTAAAAATAGTTATTTTTCGCTCTTATATTTTTTACAAAGTTTATAAATTCTTATTTTCACCCCTTTAAGTTTTAACTTTTCAAGTTTACCCCCTTTCATTCTTTAGCATAAAATGAAAAAGACCATTTTCTTATGTGCTTATTTTTATTTACGTGTCGGCATAAATTCATGTTTTGACGTAATTTTTTTCGGAAACGGGTTAGGTCAATTATATAATTCGTTTTCATGCTTATTTTTATTACGTTTTCAATTGGTTTATGTTTTGAAGTAAATTAAAAAAAAAAAAACAGTATTTTCCCATGTGCTTATTTTAATGTATATGAGTATAAATTCACGCTTCATCGTATACAATATAAATTCACGTTTCGACTTAATTTTCTTCGGAAACGAGTTTAGTCATATAATACGTTTTCATGCTTATTTTTGCGTATGTTTTTGGTTGGTCTACGTTTTGAAATAAACTGTATTTGGAGATGAGTCCGGTCAAATATAATACATTTTCATTCGGCGGTATAAATTCGAGAAATTGTATATTTTGACGCCGCGAAGTCTAGAAGCAAAGGTAAGGGCGGTGTAGTGCCTAGATGGAACCCTCACTGAAAGAACCAACCCGGGTTCGATTTCGTTTCTTTTGTAATCGTAATGCTTATATAGATTACACTGAGTTAGATCGAATATGCCGAAACACGCGTTTTCATGTGGTTAACGCATCACACAATGTGCCGTCAGCTATAAACAATTATGACGTTACTGCCGCAATACGCGGCTGATGACAACAATCTAGTCTATACATAATTATTAACCTTTTTAATTTATTTTCGTTATAATAGTTTTTAATCTTTTTCAAAATCTATATATTTTTTTTGACACAGTTCATAACCAATTTGTCAAGCAATATGAATCTTTCATATGATGCTAGTCAATAGTATACTGTATAGTCTTCTTGTAAATAATAAAGTAATATAAAGAGGACAAATACGCGTAAGTAGCAAGAAATTATAGAAAAAAGAGTCTTCCCAAATCGACAAATTTTATCTTATCCTCACCTTTCCCGGAAAAGAAGTC
Source organism: Helianthus tuberosus (assembly GCA_030545235.1). Classification (NCBI taxonomy): domain Eukaryota; kingdom Viridiplantae; phylum Streptophyta; class Magnoliopsida; order Asterales; family Asteraceae; genus Helianthus; species Helianthus tuberosus. The sequence continues at coordinate 53,757,326 of CM060364.1, forward strand.
CACTCAGTAGGAAACAGGGGACTAAATTCAGGGAAAAATATAAAAGAATTTAAATTGAGTTATTATTGCTACTTAGTTCTGTTCAAAAACTCGCTTAAAGCTCATTCGAATTTAGTTCCGAAAAAAACTTGTTTGATATGGCTTGATTTAAAAGTCAGCCGAGATAACTCGGCTCGGTTAGAAAGTGAACCTAACTCGGCTCGGCTCGTAACGAGCCGGATTGGCTCGGTTTGGCTTGCTTTGTAGCTCGGCCCGGTTTAGCTCGAATTATTTTACTTATAATATATTTTATTTTTATATACATTACAAATACCCATTATCTAATTAAGAATTGTTTTATAAATGAGCCTATTAACAACTTGGTGATTTATATGGTTATACTATTTCAATTGTGAGGTCACGTATATCACTATAACCCCCACCCGGCCACATCCTATATTTTTAAATAAAAGTTATTAACATGTTAACATGTCTTTAACTTGTTTAGACACGAAAATTAACAAGTTTTATCGTGTCAACTTATTTAAGACACGAAACTTGTTAAGGTCGTGTCGATTCATATCATGTTATCTTGTTCGTGTCTGAAATTGTCAATCCTATAGAGCAATGCGGATTTTGTTTTTAATTTATCTTACCAGCTTTGATTTAGTAAACGCTAAAAATTAGTTTTGCTAAACTGAATGTGGCAATATTATGATAGTAAATAAAAATCGTCGTTTTCTTGTATCGTTTTTCAAAAAATTAAAGCAAATGCCAACTGATTTTTGGAAGCAAACTTTTCTTCTTTTGTTTCCTTTCTTGTGAGTGTGTTGCTTTTACCTCATCGGGATTACTTTGTAGCTTCTATTCACGTTGAATTAAAGCACGCCTCAACTACATGTGATTCGTATTCTTTGATATAAAGTTTCATTTTTCCTGCTTTTTATCTTTCTATTTATCCGAATTATTAAGGGTGTAGGGAGTGGTTAAACACTTTAGAGTGGCAAACTAAAAAACCGACCAATCAGAGCGCGCCATGTCAATCAGTCAAAAGTGTTTAAACTTTGGTGAAAAGTGTTGGCAATGGTTTAGACACTTGGTGAAGTAGTAAACTATTTAAAAAAAAAGGAAAAAATTGTGATTGGTTGAGATAGGAATGGACCACACCCCACCACACACACAAACTCACTTCACCGCATCGGCATTCAACCACCGAATTGGTAAACTTGAGAGTGGTACACTATGTTGGCGGTGGTGTTTACCAATCGGTAAACTCACTTTGCCGAGGTTTGCCGCGTCCACTCCGCACACCCTAATATTAGTTATGATGTATAATATAACATTAGACGTTATGTTATATAATATAGTCCTATGATACAAGTAAAACAAAGTTCAAAGGGAAAATATTACCTTAGCTCAATTACAATTTACAAGTATTATAGATATTTCTATCCTAATTGAAGTGGTTATTTTATTTCTTTAGTTTCTTTTCTTTGATGCTACATATACATGTTACATTGTTACCTAATGTGTAACTATAGTAATCATTTATTAGTAGTATGATTGTTGTACTTTATATGATGGAATTTTACTTAATCTAGTTATATAAAAAAACCACTAAATGATGGAATTATACTTAATCTAGCTAGTTATATAAAAAAATCACTAAATCTTGGATACAAGAATATAAACTTTTAACGTTTCCTCTTTCTATCATATCTTTATCCAGAGTGACCAATCATCTTTTCATATTCCCACTCTCATCACATCCAAACATTAGTCTCACATACGATTTTTCAAACCAAAATTTATCTAAAACTCTATAAAAATGTAATGTCTTATGCCAAAAGTGTAGCCACCAGCCCAACACTATGACATGAAGATTATAAACACATCCTCGAAAAGAATCATATAAATACAACTTCTAAACTTTAACACTCTAAATCTTCTATATTGGTTAACTTTCCTTATTACTTGATCCCAGAATATCTTAAGGCCACACCATCATGGTTAAAAGTGGCGGACCCTGTGTTGGGGTGCAGATGAGGCGTTCAACCATATTTTTAAAGGGTGCTGATGAAACAATGGTTAACCGGGTGGGGTTAACTCACTGGTCTCGTCAAGTAGGGTTAATCCCTTCTTTCCGAGGATCGCTGGCTGGATCGTCCGCTGGTTGGTTTCCTGCACAAGGAAACAAGCCGTGACTCGTAACAAGGAGGATGGGGTGGGGGGTGCTCCTTGTTACCACTCTCCGGCGTGAGAAGCAGTAATTTGCTTGGGAAGCAACGTGTGATAGTAGTAGTAGTGAGAGAGTTGAGAAGTGATACCTCAAACCTGGTTTGGGATGGGTATTTATAGCCGAGGAGTGAAGGAGGGTAGTTGAGTAGCTAGTCTGACAACGCACAGTATCCTGCAGGTATGTCAGACCTGTCGGTTACGGTGGTGATGCCACGTCCTGCTGTGGTGTCAGACTGTTGCATACATGTGGGCTGACAGTTGACTATTCTCAGTGCCACTTGTACTGTGGTGTCAGACCCACTTGCATTGTAGGCAGGATGCGGTGCTGGGCCGCATCGCTGCTTGCGGTAACTGATATTGTTCCCGCATTCTTGTTCTAGCCAAGATGCATGCGGGATGCGGTGTTGTGCTGCATCGCCGCTTGGTGACTGTTACTGTTGTCCAGATCCCTTGTCATGACGAAAATGTTCATAGGATGCGGTGCCAAGCCGCATCGCTATGCGTAACATCCGTTCCGTTCTTTAAGGTAAGTCTTCTCATCACTGGACAGATTGGTTTATACCGCTGTGTTCGCGCGTGCCCGCACGGACACAGATAAGTTCTTGCTGGTGGGGGTTTTTGATAAGGGTAATGGTCATTCGCGGTCATACTGACGCGAGATCTGGGACCACACCCCCTTCAAGTCCCCCCAGTCTAGTGTTCCTTCCTTATGCAAGTTGCATGTGGGAGGGATACTTGACTATGGTGTCTAGAAGGTAGAATATGGGCCATGCAAATGGCTCATTCTTTCAGTAAATCAGGCTGTGAGTCCGGTGACGTCTCTTCCGTACTGATGAGCAAGTTCCGTCTGATGCGGAATTCTCAGCCAAGGATTTGATTCGGTAATAGGGTGTACCTTTTTCTGATGTCATCAGCCACCTGTTGGTGTTTCGAACCAACCTTTGTAACGGTGACTGAAGATGTTGACAGGGTTCGAACCAACCTTTGAGATGGTGACTGAAGATATCCGTTATCGCAACTCTAGTTGTAACCTCTGCATCAGGTGATGCAATGTTGTAAGTACTTTGCTCAAGCTCTATGTTTATCAACTGGACATTCAACGATGATCCCTGCTTTTGTGGGGTGTTCATGTTCTCCAGTTTAGCTCTCAAGTAACCGCACGTCCTCTGCGGTTTTAGCTCTCTAGTAACCGCACGTCCTTTGCGGTTACCTCGTTGCTGTACTTTGTTCGGCCATGTGTAGTCGAACTATGTGGGATACTTGCGTCATTGTTGGTCGTGTTTGGTTGAACAATGTGAATCTGTACTATGGGCAAATAAACATGGTTATAGGCATGGTAGTGCCCACCATTGTTTATTCTATGCGGTCCATAGATGGGTAGTTAGTCATAAGCAGACTTGTTACCACTGTTCCTTAGCCACTTCCCTTCACGCTTTGGTAGAAAGTAGTTTTCCTTGAAGTAGTTTTGCCGAAGGAGATCACCTTAGATACTTGGGAATCTGAGTGAAACTCATTCGCACTCGTTCTGTAGCCACTTTCCTTCATGCTTTGGTGGAAAGTTGTTTTTCCTGAAGTAGCTTTACTCAACCGCGTGGCGGTTTAGTCGTGGCTCTTCCGTAGCTACCGTTAGGGTAATTATATTCCGCCGCAGCTATTCGTGAGTGTCTGCGGTTTGCATCAAAGAACTCGCTTCTAGAGAGTTTGAAGCCTGGATGTGGCTCTTGAAGGATCAGGAGTCATGGTTGCTGATGTGCGGTTGCCCAGCGTACCTGTCCTTTATCCTAAGGAGAAGCTGTTTGCGTTCCCTCCGTGATTGTGAACCGGACACGAGGGATTTGAACCTTGAAGAAGGTTATATGGAATGCGGTTTGCCGCATTCTGAGAAGCGGTTTTCGCAGTCTAAAGAACAACGCTGGTTCTGAGTATCTGACACACCCGTGCGGGTTCGTGTGTGTCATCTCCGCATATTCCACGTGTGCTCGTGGGTATGTGTGGTTATTGGTTATACCCCTTTACATAATGTAGAGATATATATTTTTGCCTTTTTTGAGGGGTATGTAAAAAAAACAACATGTGGTATGGGTTATGGTGCGGTAAACCAGAGAAACCGCATGCTGCTTATGTTTGGATAATGTTGTCGCTTTTGCGCTGCATACGTGGCTGAACGCACGTGTGGGTTGGTGAAAGTTGGTAGGATTCTGTCATGTGCTGAATCGAAAGGACGTTTGCACTGCCCGAGGTCATAAATACATTGTAGCAAGTAGTGTAAAAGTCTCTTCAGTCAAGCGCGTGGACGACCACGCGCGCGTGATAACCGTCAGCGGAACCGTCGCTGAACACGTGTCGTCGCGTAATTCGCCCATTTTGAACGTGATGATTCAGTTACTGCATCGCATTAATTGCGATGAGTATATAAGGGGAAACCGTTCGATTTCTCTTCACTTTTTCAAAATTTGAAAATTTTCTGGTGAGTGAAAGAGTGTGTTCTCGTTGTCTTCTCCGATAAATTGTCTAAAATTCCGGTGAAGTTTCTGAGTTTTCTTGTAAACCCATCCTTCTATCTTCTTTATTACATTGCTTGATGGCTGAACCATCTAATCCACACAATGTTAAGGGTGAAACCCTGAACATTCTTCGCCGGTGGCGGCGGAAGAAGAAGAAGACGGTGGTAGTGCCCCCGGTGGGGGCCTACCGGTGTTGAAGTGTTCAAAAAGTCAATTTAATAACTTGATGACCAGTATTCAAATGACCTAGGAGTTTGGGGCTGTTTATCCCCAGGAGGGTGACACCGATGCCGATGCTCCGGCCGGTTATGTTACCATGTGGGCCGATTCCTTCATTGATGGTAACCTTCGTTTACCATTAACCGTTTTTGTTGCTGAAGTTCTGGAATACTACCAGCTTCATATCTCCCAAATGAGTCCGTTTGGGATGATTCGGATTAGAAATTTTGAGTACACTTTTCGTGCTCTTGATTTGGAGATTACCGTTGAAAATTTCCGGCGGTTCTACCAGTTGACGGTGAACACTGGGTTCTTCTCTTTTAGCCAACGGTACGGGAGCCCCAAGATGATGACCCCTCCGAAGGGTATTTCAAAGTGGAAGACAAAGTTCTTCTACATTAAGGCAGCCGCGGTCGTTGCCAGGATGACCTTCCACAACGTGAACGAGGTGATCCCTGCGAAGGCTATTGATCTTCCTAGTGCGGATACGGTGGAGTGGTTTCCACGGTTGAAAACCATTGAGCATCAAAAGCTGGACAACTCGCAGCTGTTGGTGCTGCGGATGATGTTGACCAGGCCCGATAGGAAGTCAAGGCCTGTTGTGCGGGAAAAGAGTGGAGGTAAATATTCTTACCCTTTGTGCGGTTTCCTTACTTCCTTATTCGTTATTGATTTGCAATTGTACTATCAGCGGATGCTGCTTTGTGGAGGATTTTTGATCCGACCTTCACGGGTAAGGTTGAGTTAGTTCTGCTTGCGGCAGGTGAAAAAGGTTTTAATGTGATAATTGTCCACAACTTCCGTGTTCCTGATCGCGAGGGGTTGACCGCACCCCTGCCACAAGACCAAGGTATATTCTATAACCTTCTTTGTAAAGAAGTTCACATTTCTTACTTGTTTGTTTGATGATGTAAACGCAGGTACTCTTGGGGCCCTGGGTAAATTTGAGGTAAAGGGTGCTCCCAAGAAGCATGCTGAGAAAGCTGCATGGGGTCGTGGCAAGAAAAAACCTGATGCTACGGTTGTTCCTCCTTTGGTGCCGCAGGCGGCAGGTATCTCTCGTTCTCGTTTCCGCAGATATACCGATTACGTGGTAGTATCTGACACCCTTGAGGGTTTGGGTGTTCCAGGTGGTGGTGCGGCAGCAGGTGGATCCTCTGTGGGTTCGCAGCCTGCTGATAAGAAGAAGAAGAGAAAGATAGATGATAAGGCTGCTGGTGCTGGTGAGAAGAAGCGTCCGAAGATACAAACCAAACGAACAGCTGCTGTGAAACCTGTGGTTGCTTCTGGTAAGTGATTCATAACTTTTACAAGTATTTTGTCTTTGTACTTGTAGTTAAAGTGTTTTTGCTTTGGTTACAGAACCGCAAGATGAAGGTTTCTCTATGTTTGATGCTCCTCATTCCCCCCGCATGATACAGCTGCGGATGCGGGGGTTAATAAAGATGTTACCACTGAACCTTCGATTAAAGTGGTGCCTGAGTCCTTTGTGCGGGCGGAGGATACTGGGAAGGGGCCTGCGGCTCAGATCTATGACACGGTGGACTCTCATGATAACCTGATCTCCCCGCAGGACACTGATGATTTGAACTTGAAGTTTGCTTATACTGAGAGGAAGAAATCTCCTGTTGCTGAGAAAGCTTCTGGTTCCACTTCTGGGGGTGCGGGTTTTAAAGGGACTCCTATTCAGCCTGAAGAGTCTGAATTGGAGTTCTATTACCGCACCTATACTGAAGACCGGGTTGTGAACTATCACCGTCCCCCTTGGACTGTTATGCAAGGGGATGATATTTATGCTGATCCCTCTGCGTGCAGGGAGATTATGGGTGGTTTGGGCACCCCGTTTGAAGTTAACCAGGCTCGCGATTTGCCACGTGAGCTCCGGATCAATCAGCTCTCCTCCATGCTTGTGGGGAGTTCCATAATGGCGAATGCCATTATGGAAGACTACAATGTGCTGGGGCGCAAAGAGGAGGAAACTGCTCGGTTGCGGGCTGAGGCTGAAGAGTTGGTGAAGGCTGCCCATGAGGGTGTAGAGCAGCTTGAAAGGGATAAGGCTGCCTTTGAGAAGCATAAGCAGACTGAGGAGTGGGCTGCAACTGCTGAGCTCAAACGGGTTCGTACCCTTGCCAAAATGCTCTCTAATGAGCGCAAGACTTGGAAAGAATCTCTTTCTAATGAGCGCAAGACTTGGAAAGAATCTTGGGCCAAACAGAATGAAACTCTCTTTCGTGTTCGCCAGGAGCTTACTATAGTCAAGGCAGCGAATGCTGCTTTGGTTAAGGAGAAAGCCGCAGCTGATGCGGTTGCCAAAGAGGCCAAGGGGGCGGAAGCTCGCGTTGCCAAGGCTTTTGAAGAGGCCAAGGAGGCGGAAGCCCGTGCTGCCAAGGCTCTTGAAAGAGCAAATGCTGACCGCACCAACTTAAACAAAACTGTTCAGGGCCTCCAGGTATAAATTTCTTTTGCTCTTGACTTTGTATATATATATCTCACAAGTATGTTGATTATCTTTGTGTATTTGCCTCCTTGTTAAAAGGCTGAAGTGCGGAGCCGGGTGGCCATTATTGAGGAGGTCTCTGCCCATGCTGCTGAAGCTGAAGCGCGGGCAAGGGAGGCTGCTGAGGCTAGGGATAGCCTTATTTCTTCATTCGATCAGCTCAAGGAAGATCGCGAATGGATGAGTATCCATGGTATCGGGCATGTAAATACCCGTTGCCTTTGCTATGTTTTTCGGTTTGCCATTTGATAACCTTATTGTCTGTGTTTTGCAGATTGTTCGGGCTATCCTTGACGCGCCTGAGAACGCATCTGGTGTAGAGCAGATTAGGCTGTGTGCGCGTGACGCTGGTTTTAAAGCTGGCTACAACCGGTGCATCATTCATATGAATGTTTTGGCCCAGGGAAAATATACTGATGAAAGGTCCGGTTTCTATGGCGTGGACACTGAAACGCTTCTTGCTGCCGCTCTTGCGGCGTATAACGATACATCCATTTCCGCCCTTGAGAAACTTGACGAATGCCTGGACGCAGAAGACTACGTAGACCGCTTGTGGTTATTATATGCTGATGAGGAAGATGAAGAGGAAGAGACTGCTGGTGATGGCAAGGGTGATGCGGGTACCAGCGGTTCAAAGAAAGACTAGGATGTCCTGCGTGCCCTTTTCAAAGAAAGACTAGGATGTCGTGCGTGCCCTTTTTTGTTTCCTCCATGTAAATGTTAGAAACTTTATGTAAATATCTTGTACACCGCGTGGGTGTAGACATTTTTTGAATATAAAGTTTTAACCGTTTCAAGTTATACAAGTGTTTTTACTACTTGCATGTGTGAACTTGTATGAGTTAATGTTATTGTGAATAACACTAAGTCTGTATTTGCCTTTTGCATATCTAGATGATATGCAAGTATGAAGAACTTTACCCGCTGTGAAGCGCGGTTAAGTATACTCTATACCCTTGTCGTATGAGTATTAGTCAATTCCTGTTTTTATCTCGTTAGGGTTTAGGAATTGTATAGGTTTTGTGACAACCGTATTTGCATTGCTAGCCTATTACAATACTTGCGTGTGGTCACCACTCTGTGTGGGTATCGCGAATGAAGATTTTGCCAATCTGTTTTTGCAGATACCGCAGAGTGGAACACGTATTTGTAATAGAAGTAAATAAACAATATTGCATTGAATCGTTCATTTATTTATTTGTAAATGGCCTGCGGCCCGATAGGTTACATGGTGAATGTAAAAAACATGGCTTACATGTAACAGCATCGAAGCTGTTGTGCATTCCATGTGCGTGCGATAGTTTCACCCTCTAATGTTTGCAGTTTATACGCGCCTTTGCTCAGGACCTCTTGGATGAGGTAGGGTCCTTCCCACTTGGGGGCAAGTTTCCCTGGGCGTTCCGCGTTAGATGCTTCATTGTCACGAAGGACTTAGTCTCCCGTGTTGAAGGTACAAATGCGGACGCGTGCATTGTAGTACTTTTCAAGTTTGGTTTTGTACTTGGCCTCGTTGATGGCAGCGTTTTCACGCCTTTCTTCCAGAAGGTCCAAGTCAACCCTGCGTTCCTCATTGTTGTCTATCTTGTTGATAGCCAACATTCTAGGTGAGGGGAGGCCTACTTCCGCGGGGATCACCGCTTCAGTGCCATAGACCAGGCTGAAGGGTGTCTCACCTTTACTTGTCTTTGGGCTTGTCCTGTGGGCCCATAAGATACTTGGGAGTTCATCAACCCAGCCGCGTCTGGCTGTTCCCAATCATGCTTTGATGCCTTCGACTAAACTTTTATTGATACTCTCGACTTGGCCGTTCCCTTGCCGATGCGCCACTTAGGAGAATATGTGTTCAATGTTTAGCTCCTTTAGCCATTTTTGAAAGTCATCAGCAGCGAAGTTGGTACCGTTGTCGGTAACGATGCACATTGGTAGACCGAAACGGCAGATGATATGTTCCCAGACGAATTTCCTTGTTATCATAGCGGTGGTTGAGGCGAACGGTTTTGCCTCTACCCATGATAAACTTCACTACACCTGGTGCGTCTGGAAATGGTCCCACCACATCGATTGCCCATTTTTGGAATGGCCATGCAGTGGTGACAGGGATTAGGTTGTTCTTGGGGCGCAAGGTCTTAGGAGCATGCCGCTGACAATTGAAACACTTGCGCAAGACTTTGACCGCATCTAGGTGCATGCCGGGCCAGTAGTACCCGACATTCATGATTTTGGCCACCACCATGCGTGGGCCCGCGTGTATGCCACATATTCCCTCGTGTATTTCTCTGATAAGGTATGTGGCATCTTGGGGGTCGACGCATCGTAAGAGTGGCCCCAGGTATGACTTACGGTATAAGATACCGTCTCCCATCTGATAATGACACGCTTTGTGTTGCAACTTACGTGCCTCTGGCTTGCTTTCGGGAGTAACAACTGATTGCAAGTATGCAATGATTGGTGTCATCCAGGATGTTGTACCGTACTGGATGACATTTACTTGGCGCAGGGGTACTGAGGGATTTTGCAGAATCTCGATGCGTACCTCCTTTGCCAGGTGTTGGAAGCTGGTGGATGCAAGTTTTGACAGTGCATCCGCGGGTTTGTTATCACTTCTGTTGATATGGCGGATATTGAAGGAAGTGAACTTTGATTTCAGTTGCAAGGCTTGTTCGAGGTAGAGGATCATGATATCCCCTTTTGCGGCATAGTCGCCGCATATCTGGCCTGCAACCAATAGTGAGTCGACGTGTGCTTCCAAATGTTGGACGCCGAGTTTGACTGCCAGACGCAGTCCTGCCAGTAGAGCCTCGTACTCTGCCTCATTATTTGTGCTTTTGAAATCGAGGCGGATTGCATAGGTAAGCTCTTGGCCATCGGGGCTGACGAGTCGCAGACCCGCACCTACACCATCCTCGTTGGATGCACCATCGGTAAATAGTGCCCATGTTTCTGAGGAGGATGGTGGTGGCGTAGGGTTTTGTTCTTGTTCGCATTCTAGAATGCGATTTGCTGGTACTTCGGCGACGAAATCAGCCAAGACCTGTCCTTTGATTGCGGGGCGCGGCTTATAGTTCAGTGTAAGTGCGCCCAACTCAATTGCCCACTTTGCTAATCTACCAGAGATGTCGGGTTTTGATAGGATCGGTCCGATCCTGTAGTTGGTTAACACTGTAATGGCGTGGTTTGCAAAGTAACGTCGCAACCGTCTTGACGCGTGTACTAGTGCCAATACCAACTTCTCCATGATGGAGTACCTCGTCTCTGGGTCGTTGAGCATTTTGCTGATGTAGTAGATGGGTGTTTGAACTCCTTTTCGTTCCAATATGAGTACCGCGCCTACCGCGTTGTCTGCAGCAGATAGGTACAAGATAAGTGGCTCATCCTTGCGTGGTGCAGTTAGAGTTGGGAGTTGAATCAAACACTCTTTCATCTCCCGGAAAGCTTTTTCGGCCTCTGCGGTCCATTGGAATTGTTCCTTTTTTAAGCAGCTCCGCAGGGTCTTGATGAAAGGATAAGACTTAGTTGCATGGTTGGCTAAGAATTTGTTCAGTGCGGCTAGCCTGCCGGCTAGTCGTTGCATTTCTTTCATCGTAGAAGGCGATGGCATGTGTTCGATCGCCTGAACTTTTTCCGGGTTCACCTTGAATCCATCTTTGGTTACTATGAATCCAAGGAACTTGCCTTCTTCCATTCCAAACGAGCATTTCCCTGGGTTTAGCTTCATATTAACGCTTCGCAGAGTTTGGAATGTTCTTTCAACATCGTTGAGCATGGTATCTTCCTCCATGCTCATGACGACCAGGTCGTCCATATAGATTTCGACACTTTTGCTGATTTGTCCGCGAAAAGTGTCGTTCATCAATTTTTGATAGGTTGCACCCATGTTGCGCAACCCAAACGGCATTTTCGTATTGCAGTAATTTCCGATAGGCGTGCGGAATGCCGTTTTATCTTCGTCCTCGATTGCCATCTGCACCTGGTGGTAGCCTTTGTAACAATCGAGGAAACACTTCCATCGAAATGGTGCAAGGTTATCGACCTTCTCGTCGATCTCCGGAAGTGCGTAACAATCCTTGGGGCAGGCCTTGTTGAGATCTTTATAATCGACGCACATGCGCCAGCCCCCGCTTGGTTTTTCTACCTTGACTGGGTTGGACAACCAAGTCTGGTATTTGACTTCCCGCAGGATGCCTGCGGAGAGCAGTTCTTGTACCTGCTCTTCCATCGCCGCGTTCTTTGCTGATCCAAGGTGGCGTTGGCCTTGGATCACCGGCTTGATACCTGGCATGGTATTCAAGAAATGCTGCGCAATTTTGCGTGGTACCCCTGTCATGTCTGCGGGTGTCCACGCTAAAATATCTTGGTTCCTGAAGAGGAGCTGCTTCCGGCGCGCTCTGATGGTGGGGGACAAGGCGTGGCCCAACATGACTGTTTGCTCTGGGTGTCTTGCGTTAAGAACCCATTTTTCTGTTTGCGTGTTGGGGGTAGGCCTTGCTACCTTGGTCGGACGCAACTTGTCCGAGGACATAACTTCTCTGCGGGCGTAAATTATCGCAATTCCCGTCTCGGTTGGGAAACCGATGGCAGAGTGGGGGACGGATGTGATCATGTTGAAGTCGCCCTGGGATTCCCTCCCCAGAAGTACGTCGTATTTGGAGGTGTGAGGTAGAACCATGAAGTTTACCTCCTCCGTTCGTGTGTGCCTACCATTGGTGAGGCGCACAGGAAAAGTGATTTGGCCCAGGGGGAATACGGTTTCCCCCGCAAACCCGGCCAAAGGGTAGTCTACCGGCTGCAACCGATCTTTGTCCTCTTGATCGAACTGGTTGAAGCACTGCTCATATATAATGTCAGACGTACTACCCGGGTCGATGAATAGTCGCTCGGTGCAGTAGTGAGCCAGGTAACCTGTGATAACGACGGCGCGCCTGTCGCGCAGTCCGCCTCGGACTTTTGGAAAGACCACTTGCTTGTCTTTCCAGTCGTTGTCCGGTCTTCTTGCCGCCTTGCGCGGCCTTCCTCGTCCTCCATTGATCATGTGTGTTGAGGCCACGTACATGGTCCTCTTACCCGTGGAGGTACCCTCGTTGTGGGGGGTGATGCGCTTAGTTTGCTTTTGCGCGGCTGGCAACAGATGTTGCAGCTTCCCCTCTTTTAGGGCTCGCTCAATCTCCAGTCGGAGACTGATGCAGTTGTTCGTTGTGTGGCCCGAGTCCTTGTGATACTCGCAATAGAGTGCGGGATCCTGGTTCTTTTTGGACTTCATCGGTTGGGCCGGTCGCAGGAATTGCGCGTCCGTAAGGAGGACGTCGCTTGGCGACTGGTTGATCTCGGTCCAGTTACGGTCCCGAGACTCCTTCTTCGACGCCCGGTTTTCACGCTGGGCGTTGATTGTTGCCCTTGCGTCTGGCTGGTTGTTCCGCGGGACATATGGTCTAGGATCGCTGCCGCGATTCCCTGTGTCCCGGTTGCGCTTGTTGTTGCGCTTGTGTTCTTGGTGGGAGGACTGGCCTTCTGTTTGGGGCTGTGCCTTTGAGACGTGCGGTTTGAGGGACCGCTGAGTCTGGGCGTATGTCTTGACCGCAGCCATGACATCTTCCCATTTCTTGGGCAAGCCGTCCTTGCCGGAGATAGTCATAACCATTTGTTCGTCCTTAACGGCAACAATGAAATGGTTACGTGCCATTTGGTCTGCCACGTCACCTATCTCCAGGCATTCTTTATTGTAACGGACAACGAACGCCTCAAGCGATTCGTTGTCTCTGCGCCAAATGTTCATGACGTCCATAGAATCACGTTCATGACGTCGCTGCTGGCAAAAATGTGCGAGGAACTTTTCTTGTAAGTCCTCAAATGAAGCTAGTGATCCCACTGGCAAAGAATCGAACCAAGCCCTCGCCAGACCCGTGAGGGTCTGGGGAAAAAATGACACCAGGTAGGCTCGTCCCACCTGCCGTTGCACCCTGCGCCGATGAAGATGTTCATGTGGTAGTCCGGGTCGGACGACCCATTGTATTTCACAATGTTCAATGGGAATTTGGTGGTCGTAACATCGGCTTGGGCGATCTCCGGGGTGAATTTGGAGTTTTCGGCCGCAGATTTCGGCCTATAGGGTTGGCTCTGGGGGCGCTTTGCAGCGCGGAAGTATGTGGTGCGGGGTTGAGTGGGAGGAACATAATTGCGTCCTCCCGGTCTACTGCTAGTAGCATGAGACTCCCCTTAGTATGTACCGTCGTCCGGATCGGTACGGCCCTGCCCTTCATGGTGGGACTGAGGTCCCAGTCGGCTCTGGATGCCGGGGCCGTGGTGGGCTGTAGACTGCCGCCTGATTTCGCCATGGGGGCCAGGCGGCTATGTATAGGGCCTCTGCGGCGGGACCCATACGAGGAATCGTCCTCATCAATTGTGCGGACGTCGCAGTAAGAGGAACCGCGGTCTTCGTGCCTACTCCGGGAGGCTGGGTGTGTTGGGGCCCAGTTGTCGTATTGTAAAATACGACCCGCAGGGGTATGCGGTGCTGGGGTAAGCCCGACAGGTACTTGCGCTTCTGCGCAAGCTCTGTTGTATGTTGCGGCCAGCAAAGCTTGTTGCTGGTCAAACCAGGTATGAAGGTTCATGTCTGGGGGTATCACAGCAGCGTACTGTGAAAGATCGTGTCCGAACGTAAGGGAAGCGCCCCCTTGCGTCGATGTGCCAACATGGTCAGCATTTGGGGCTAGGGGAGTGGTCCCCGCAGGCCCTTGGTTTGCGGGGTTTAGGTTATCCCCGGTAGTGTTGTTTAGACGATCAGACATAATCTTTGGAGAGAAAATGATGATGGAAAAAAGTGCTAAGAGCCCCACGGTGGGCGCCAATGATGAAACAATGGTTAACCGGGTGGGGTTAACTCACTGGTCTCGTCAAGTAGGGTTAATCCCTTCTTTCCGAGGATCGCTGGCTGGATCGTCCGCTGGTTGGTTTCCTGCACAAGGAAACAAGCCGTGACTCGTAACAAGGAGGATGGGGTGGGTGGTGCTCCTTGTTACCACTCTCCGGTGTGAGAATCAGTAATTTGCTTGGGAAGCAAAGTGTGATAGTAGTAGTAGTGAGAGAGTTGAGAAGTGATACCTCAAACCTGGTTTGGTATGGGTATTTATAGCCGAGGAGTGAAGGAGGGTAGTTGAGTAGCTAGTCTGACAACGCACAGTATCCTGCAGGTATGTCAGACCTGTCGGTTACGGTGGTGATGCCACGTCCTGCTGTGGTGTCAGACTGTTGCATACATGTGGGCTGACAGTTGACTGTTCTCAGTGCCACTTGTACTGTGGTGTCAGACCCACTTGCATTGTAGGCAGGATGCGGTGTTGGGCCGCATCGCTGCTTGCGGTAACTGATGTTGTTCCCGCGTTCTTGTTCTAGCCAAGATGCATGCGGGATGCGGTGCCGTGCCGCATCGCCGCTTGGTGACTGTTACTGTTGTCCAGATCCCTTGTCATGACGAAAATATTCATAGGATGCGGTGCCAAGCCGCATCGCTATGCGTAACATCCGTTCCATTCTTTAAGGTAAGTCTTCTCATCACTGGACAGATTGGTTTATACCGCTGTGTTCGCGTGTGCCCACACGGACACAGATAAGTTCTTGCTGGTGGGGGTTTTTGATAAGGGTAATGGTCATTCGCGGTCATACTGACGCGAGATCTGGGATCATACCCCTTCAGGTGCGGTCGGGTTTTTTGCCTAAAAGATACACTAATTTTTTTTTCAAGGAGTGCGACCGTCCACCTACGACTGTAAGTAGGTCCGCCCCTGATGGTTAGTGGGACGACATATCATCTCTTAAAACTAAGTGAGTTACCACAAGGTTCATTGAAAATACAACACTGGTAATAATCAATAACAAATGGATATATTTATAACTATAAAGAAATTCATGATCTATTCTTTCATCTTATTAAACTTTTACAAATATAATAGTAAACGAATAATCTATAATGAGAGGGCGTGTATAACCACAACCAGTATACAAACACATCTAACACACATGCATTACTTAGCTATTGAATCCATATTACCGTATAACCAGCTGCAATGATGCGACATACCATGACCATGGCAATATTGCATGTTAACAAGTTCACCCCACTAACCACCAATTAAATAATTTGTTTAACTTGCCATGCTTGTCCAAATTTAATAGTATGAAAGTTCAGGGATGTAAAGTATGTAAAAATCAAACGTTATGGATCATCTTCATCATCATACTCAGTAAATCTCATCAATAGCAAAACTAAGGTAGGGTCTCAGAAGGGTAAGATGTAAACAACCCCACCCATACCTCATAGGAATAGAGAGACTGCTTCAAATGAGACATCCGGCTCCATAGTAGTTTTGCATCAAGCCTTGGACATAAGGGAGATAACACTCAGCAACAATCAGGACAAAGGCCGATTAGTGCATGAACCTCTTATCTTTCGGCTATCAACGCCACCACATGATTCATGATTAACCGTCTGCTGTTTTTAACATTATTTAAATGAAATTAGTAAAATAACGTTAAAATTAGTGCAATTTCACTTTTACCCCCGAGTGCCCACACATATCTGCATTATATGCATACATCGCAAGCGGGGCGTAATCAAACAACATGGATGAAAGGTGTTAATGGTAGACGAAACATGTTAATTGGAGCAAACCACAGGACAAAAACTACAATATTCATATATTCTTTCATCTTATTAAACTCTTACAAATATAACAGTAAATGAATAATCAATAATATAATTTGAACTAAAATATAATAACCTAACCCACCGTCTTTTCCCCTTCTCTCGTCCCGCTCTTTGTTTTGTGATCCCAGGCCCACGACACCAACAACAGGGCACAACAGGTCTTCATCAGGCATCAGCAACAACTTCGGATTCCGCCGGAAAATAGTAAACTATTTCTGGGTATGGTTCGACTATTTTTTTGTTTTCTTGTTTTATTTGGATTTTTAGGAGAAATAAAATTGTAAAACATGTTTGAAATTTTAATTGTTTAGTTGTTTTTTGAAACTTTAGTTGGTTGATTTTGTTGTTTTAGTTAAAGTTTAGTGTGTTTAAATGGTTAGTTACAAGGAATCAACAATTAAAACTAGAGCTTGATTTTAAAGTTAAAAATTATGAAGTCTGGTGATGATTGTTTAAGTGTTTAGTGTTAAAAATTAGTTGTATATGTTATACTAGTAGGGTGCCCGCGCGATGCGACGGGGGAAACACTTTGCATCGCGGTACTCATTTATGGTAGTTTTCAAGTTTATTATGTTTTTTTTTAAGATTTTAGGTTAATAACATTTTGTGATTGATATACGTCATAAACGTTATACATGTTTAGTAAGTAATAGATTTAACATTTAAATAATCAATTACCTCAAGAAATCATGTATACAATAAAATAACATAGATGCAAGTTTCAGTGGATAACTGGATATAACTATAGATGTAAGGCCTTAGGGTATACTTTAAACCTTCTCAACTCCACCCATGTACCACATCACCCACTTTTCCTCTTACACCCATGTCATATTTTCTTGCTTGAGGATCCTATGTATTAAAAAGAATGGGTCGAAAGTTGTTTGATGTTTAGCTTTAGTGGATAACTGGATATAACTATACATATTGTTTTATTCAAAAGGTTAAATTATCATTGTAATAATTAAGCTCTTATAATGATACTTAACTTATTAACTGTTTTTACAAATATAGTTATGTAGGCAAAAGCATACTTACAGCTGTAACGGATGTAACAGTTTTGATGAAGGCAACTACAAATGCAGAATAAATGTCTTTGTCAATATAAAACCTCTCTGTATCAGCATAATTCTGTCCACTTGATTGCAGGGCAACCCTAACAAGTTATGCAACGTATATTCAACCCTTAACAATATATTCAACATACAAATTTTAAGAGTCAGACTATCACTTTTAAAAAAAAGGAGGTTGGTCAGTTGTCTTTCCTAAACCCAGGATTAACTTCATGAACGGTTTGATTTTGGTCCATTCCAAGCCCCAAACACACGGTGAATTTGAGGTGCTCATGTGGTCCAGACTCCGGAACCTTCTTAAGTCGATCACTCTAGATATTCAAAAGAAAAATAACAAGTAATTAGTAACCGTTTAAAAGCAAGCTCATGCAGCGTTAAGGTTTATAATAAATCTAACGGCTAAAAAGTAGATTACCTTCTCCTTCTCAAGTGCATGTAGATGCACATGAAGTTTTACATGTTTTCTCAATAATAAAAGAGTTTCATCTAATACTGTCATACAAGAAGTTGCAAAACAGTGCTCTCCATTATGAAAAATACCAAATTGTAGACATTAATGATTAGAACGGTCATAAAAAAAGATATTTAAAACTAAATATCAAGTGTTTGGATACATACTTCTCTAGCAACTTGTACATTCTACAAAATAGATTCATAGGAGAGATTGGAATCATCAACAAAGTTGGTTACTTGTTATTAAGTTGCATCAGGTCTTGATGTTCAAAGCTTGCTTTTCTCAATGCATCTGCTTTCCCTTCGGGCAGTCAAAGTGCTTCAATATGCCCTCTCATCAACCTTTCCAAACATCACAATATAACTCAATTTTATTTTATTTGGTAAACTGTAACATAAAATATTTTATATATAATAACTATGTAAGGCATACCAAGGAGAGTTCTTGGAATAGCTAGTTCACAAAGGCCATCAATCTTGTATGTCTGTAAAGGAAGCAACACAGACATCAAAAGCCAGCAAGATGAACATCAGTTGCATTATCAACTAATTTTCCAGCATTTGACCCCCATACCACATAGCAGTTTCCTCCGATTAAACTGCAGCTGACTACACCAAACAAAAAAGGGTAAAATCAACAATAATAAACAGTCAGTAAACTAAAGCTTAATTTGTTTAACAGATAAAAAGGTGATGGCTTTAACCTTCAATTAAATGATAGAATTACAAAGTATAATGAATATCATGACACCCTAGTAACGAATCCATAATATGAAGTTGGGGCATGTTAACTAAACCATCTAAAGTATGATTATGACGAAAGTACGTTACAAAGGGAACATACCACCAATTCCTGAAGTAGCGTACATAAACTGAATGTAATGTCATAAAAAATAGAAAACGAAGCAATGCCACAATGCTAATAGAAAATAAATACTTTTGTAATATTGGGATTTAACAATATTATTGGAAGACTGGAAGTGAAAATTCCACATTTTCACTAATTTCTCAATTCTTCATATTTGGATATCAATATTTGGTTCAATCATTCTAACACTGATAAATTGGTATCTTAACACCATTTTTTCAAAACTCCATTTTGGATTGTTGACCCATTCTAGCAGATTCTATGCAAGATCAAATCTTGTTTAGTTTGAAATTAAACTCGCCTAAGAATGTAATCATCCCCACTAAATATGCAAAAAGATTAACTTTAGAACAACTACCAAAGGCCCCTCTACTAATGGTTCTTTCACCATTACACAAACATCCAACATTTCTACCATTTGGATTAAAGGCAAACTATCAAACTTTACATAAATATGAATTTAGTGTGTGACCTTTCATCATATACCAGAGTGAATGAGTTCGATTCCAAAAAGTAAAGTTGAGATGTACGAATCCTCTTCAGTTATATTCGATTCATATGGTCAGATCCGATGGTGCAACCACGTAAGCAAATCGATGTCATCAGCAATTCCTCTAGCTAGTTTCACGTAAAAGCATAGATAACAAAAATCAAGATCCATAATTTTATATAGCTAACAAAGATTAGGATCACAAATTCACAATCAACATGTATAAGTAGTGTAAACAACAACTTTTGCTTTTGAATTCGGAGATTGGGTATACCTCTTGTAGAAGTAAGTCCTCGGGTACAACTTGTTTAATACATTGCAGCATTTTCTCTTTCCTCTGGCGAAAGAAAGGAGTTCATCCACCGAAAGAAGTTTTCTAAGAGCAGCTTAGGACACATGAATTGCCAAACAAATGTACCTTGTTCCTCGGTTAAGAATTGTTGTTTCTGCAATGGGAACACCTGTTTTAAGGTACATGTAACATTTTAAAGACCAACCTTTTTTATTTATTTAATCAATATCTTCAAACATGAATAATCAACTAATTGGATTTCACTTTGATATTTGGAATCCCTGATTCAGTCGTCGACTATCAACCACCTAAAGCAACTGTCTATGCTTCCCTTCAGAACACCGATGGTTATCCATGTCTGAAAATGACCACACAACCACAGGTCGCTGGTTATTAAACATTAAACAACCCGAAACTCGATTAGGGTTTGAAGGTTTACCTAAAGAAACTCTATTAGGGTTTGAAGGTTTACCTAAGCTGGAAACTAGATTGATGTTCTTCTTCTTTGATTTAAGGGTGAATAGAGATAGGGGAGGGGGAGGGAGAATGCAGATCCTGATTCAGAAGGAATCTGAGAGAGATGTAGGTCATAAATTCGAAATTTAATTAGGGTTTTAGGTTTGAAATTCGAATTTTGATCAGGGTTTTTGCTTGTTGTCCCGCTTAAGTCTGCGAGTTTGAAGGGTTTCATGACTTTTTCCAAATGTGTTTTAAATGGTTGTACACAAGTTTTAAATTATATGTTAAATAAAATAACTAATTTATCCTTATTTTAATTGTACCTTATGCATAAAGTAAAAAAAAAAAAAAAAATCTTATTTTTAGGTATTTTAAAATGCCTTTCACAGTTTCACTAATACATTATTATATAGTTAGATAGATATGAATAATATTTCATTTTGTGATATAGAAATACACACATTGCTTTAATCACCTGTACACTAATGCAACGTCTATTTGTACATTTTAATATGCACGTCAATACAGATCAAGACAACTATTGAAACGTCGACGAAAATGAGTACTTCGTCACAGTACCTTTATATTTTTTTAAAACATTATAGTTTTTAATATGTTGAAAGAATACGTAAAAGATATATAAGTTTGTTATGAAGGAGGAAAAATGTAACTAATTATCTATAATTATGTCAAAACTTATGGATCTATGTGTAATAAAATTGGGGACTAAAATATAAAAAGTGTTTAAAACACCAAGTTACCCTCATTTTAGGGGTGTATTTATAAATAAAGGGGGAGGAAATTCTTATTTTTTGGGTATCTTAAATTGCCCCTCCCTCATGCATTATAATATAGCATAGATAGAGAAAAACTTGCTTAGAAAAGTAGCTCTAAGTGATGTTTGTATAGATTTTAAAAAATAAAAACCTGTAGGGCGACATTTTAAATATGTTTGTAATGACGTTTGACGTGTTTTTGATGATTATATAAATTTTAGCTTAATATTCTTTGGTTTTGCATGACCCGACCCGATACGGCCTGATATGAACCGAATTTTTTTTCATATACCTATGTAGGTCCACCCGGAGGATCGAGTCAACCTCTATTCCCTGTTTTCCGACAAACTCGAGAGTGCGGAATCCAAACGGGTAAGTTAAACCAAGTTACGAACACAAACACAAAGATTCAATAATTAACACGCAAAGTATTAATGCTCTGAAACGGTTACAATGCAATGTTTACAAGGTATCCTTATAAACTCTCAGTTGTGTGTGTGTGTTCTCTCTGAAATCTATTCAGACTTCTCTTTTGTTGTCTGTTCTGAGTGTTTCTGTCTGTTCTGCTGTGTTTATATAGTAACACATCGACGAAATCAGGTTGCCGACGAACACCCACGAAGAAGATCCAAGACCTCGACGAAATCCAATGATTTCGTCACATATGAGTGTCTTCGTCATCTTGAGATCTTCGTCACAAGGGGATTTCGCCAACAGTGTTGGGCCTTGTCATGTTGGGATTTGTCACAGATGGGCCAAACAACTAAACAGACAACAGACAACACTCAAACTTAATCTAATCATGCATACCGCACACACGCAGTTGCATGAACATCGTACGATACAAAGTAAATATCATACCGAGTCAAGACAGGAGGATGTCTTGACTACGGCCTTCACTTCGTAGCCGAGTCGAACCGAGCCGAGCCGTATCCACATAATATGTATCAACAAACTCCCCCTTGGATGCTGCTCGCGAGGTTCTTAATCTCGTTCTCCATCTCTTGATGATTCTTTTTCTCGGAAAGGATCTTTAAAGTCTTCACGTGTTGCACGTAGAAAGTGTATCAACAAACTCCCACTTTCATTTAGGAAGTGTATCAATAAACTCCCCCTTTGATTATGCTTGTGAATCTTTTGATCTTCAATACTTGAGATCCTTGTAGTATTGATGATTGATCAGCGGCAACTCGATCATCTTTATCATTTGAGTGCCTTCACGTCGTGTCTTCATTCCGAAGCTTATCATCGAACATGTTCTCTTCGCCTTTAGCATCTGCACATGCAAGAAAGCTAAACGCGTAATGAGAACAAACGCTTGGAATATAGTTAACATTAAACAAATAACACACATGTGACCATATTTTCAACTACCGTCCGACAGTTTGTTTGAAAAGTTAACAGATTTTTCAATTTTGATTATTAACTTTCAAAACTTGCAACTCTGACCGTTTATGAAGATTAAGTCATTTTGGTTTTCAATCAGATTTCAGGCAACGAAGACTTGAGTTCCAACATTGGTTAATCAAAACTAAAACAGAAATAAAATCTTTTTGACTTTTATAAAGTTTATATTAAAACACACCTAAAATCTTTTTTGGTATTTTGAATATTTCAAACTTAAAGACTGAAAGCAGTAAATAAATATATACAGAGTTGCAGAAACTAAGAAAAGTAAATATATACAAACATTCTTTTTGCGAGTTTCGAGGGTAAGAGAATCATATCAGTGTACGGTCATGCCAAAACGCTCTTGTTGTTCTTTTTGTTAACATTTAGATAAACATCCTATAACGATTATCGGTATTGTTATCCACATAAGCTCAACTTATCAGATGTAATCATGGTGAGGGGATACGTTAAGGTATGATTTATACTTACCGACCGGTGTTCATCCACATCACGACACATTCCCGTATCAAGGTATGCATAAGAATTCATCTTACTGGTGAGTATACCATTTATCATCTGTTTTGCCGTATATGAAAATGTGATAAACTCACTTATTTTGATTGAAAACAAGCCCTATGTGATAGAATCACTTATTGATGAGGAACTTGATTTTCAGATGCATGAGGGCACAGGAGCAAGTCCGTGAACAGGTCAGTACTTTCGTACAGCAAAGAGACAAACTTGACTCCCTGATAAATGTGATATATTATCACTTATTTTGTTTGGACATGTGATTGTTGATCACTTATAGAGGTCGTATGCAGTATGTACACGTATGTATGATATCATGGAAGATCTAGACTTCGTCTCCGTTATTGTTTTCGGTAAAAGAAACAACCATGATACCCAGATGATAAACAGCATAAAGACCACATATCTCAGAACCTCGGCAATCTCTCAAACGAAATTTCGGTACTAAGACTATATGCCAATGAGTGGTTCCCACCTGGTCTTCAGTCGATTTAAGTTTATATCACCCTGCACACTTTAAGATGATTGTGAGCCTACCAATACATCTTATATAGAGCTGCTTAACATTTTTCATTTTGCATTTCAGTTTAAAGAGGTTTAGACAGACCACTCATGTACTATCATTTTCTCTTTTGCTCGCCAGGAAACTCATTTTTGTTTTTCTATTTTTTTTTTTGAGTTTTTGAAATTTTTCGATGTTTTTTGAAATTTTCAAATATGGATTTACTCCCCCTAAAATCAACAAACTTACAATAATTTTAAAAACACAAAGATATTTACAAAAACGATTTTCCGATGTGGATTTACTCTTGTTTTACCTCAATGCCGTTTACCAAAATTAAATTTTTGTCAGAAATAATTTATCGAATTTTGGAAAAATCAGTTGGCATGTCGGTAATCGGTGCGGACCATGACAACATTGATGAGTTTCATAGTGAAATAATCACGTGTGAGATGATATTCGAGATCAACGTGTCAGGTCAAAGAGTGCTGTACGAGTTGATATAATTCATAAAGCAGCTTAAATATCGACAAGTATAGGAGATATTAGAAATTCAAAACCGTATCCTGCAACTGCTTCGTGCATTGCCAGGAATATGAGTGCTCTCCCAAACTGGATATCCACCCGATGTGGACTTCAAAGTCGATTTTGCAGCTACTTCAATTAATCCGAGAAAAACTCTTCACAGCAATAAGATCAAAAACCTCTGGGTCCGGCTGGACTTCCACATTGCACCAACGAAGGTCTTTGTCTTTCTCTTTGATAAGTAGTGTGCGGTTGTTCAATCCACGCCAAGGCATCCGCACACCCGGTTGGTTTGTTCAACAAACACATTTTCTTCAATCACACTGTGGAGAAAAGTACCCTACACGTTTATCTTGTGGACTTTGAACTTCTTCTGAAAGAAAAATCCATGAATCTTCAAAAAGCTTCAGACGTGCTACAGGCGCGTACTTTTCATTGGAATCTTTCCTGAGGACCCGATCAAAAACCATAACAACAAAAATTTTGGCACATTTTTCAACTTGTCGAATTTTTCAACTTCATTCAACCAAATTCTTTCACCAACATATTCTTCTTTTCTTTTTCTCTCTCTCTCTCTCTCTCTCCATCAATGGCAACAATATTCTCCTAGATGTAACAATATTTCGGAGCCTTATGTCGTCGATCTTGTGCATGGACGCTCCACTATCAACAATCCTAAGACTATCAATAGTTCCTCCTGGAACATCCTACACACTCATTCAGATATTAGTTGGAGAGGGGGACCCAAGCCTTCGTGGTCTTGGGTCTTCCATTTTCATCGACATAAGTTACTTCAACTTCTCGATGTTTTGGAAATTGAGATGTATCCCCCCCTGAAACAGTTATCAGTTTTGGTTTCCAAATCTGTTTTTGTTTTTCATGTTTAACATTTGATTTAACAGATTTTGTTTGGACAACCTCTGGTTTTAAAACCTTTTCAACATTTTTCCGTTGTTTCTTTCTCTGTTTCACTTCTTGTTGTTTAACAAGACGAAGGTCCTGTTTTGGTGAAACAGATCTTTCATGGTACCTGTTACCACGGGGGGGGGGGGGGGGTTCAACCTTTGACTTTCCTTTCATGAGATATGGACAATTTCTGACAATGTGCCCATACTCACCACATTCAAAGCATGATCTCCGCTCAACAAACCTCGGAGTATCATAACTGTAAGAACTTGACGATGAACTTCGTGATCTTGAGATACTTGGTCCTACATCACAACCGTTTGTATATTGTGTGTAGTTTTTTTGACTGTTTCTTTTCAAAATTTTACTTTGTTTAACAAAATCCGTGTTGGATTTGTTTTCGAAAGTCTCAATTTTATCAGTCCCTCTGGATTTCACGAAGTTTACCTTCTGAATCGTCTTCTTGTTT
Source organism: Helianthus tuberosus (assembly GCA_030545235.1). NCBI lineage: Eukaryota > Viridiplantae > Streptophyta > Magnoliopsida > Asterales > Asteraceae > Helianthus > Helianthus tuberosus. The sequence goes on from CM060364.1 coordinate 53,782,200, forward strand.
TGGCTTTGTTTGCCTTTTCCCTTTCCTTGGTGAACCTGACCTTTCTTTCGTTGATTGTGTTGTGGTTGCAATTTTTGATTCCCATATTTCTTTCTAACTTCGGATTTTAGGATAGGAGCACATTGAGTTACTACAACTCCTGGGCTCGACTTTCCCAAAAACTTACTGGTAGAATCTTCGAAAACTTTATCAATCAAAGATTGATTGACATTTTTGATAGGGAAATCCTTGTCGGTATATATATTATCAGATCCAATCAACGAGTAAAGCAAGTTCACGCTTTCACAACTTCCAGATGAGGATTCAACGGACTTGGCTGTAGCAGTCACAAACGGTTTTGCAGGTGGATCACAAAGAATGTGATTTTCGAGAGGTATGTTTTCCTCTTTTGTTACCGTTTCTGACTGTTCAGAGTTAGTATCCTCGGATTCATCATCTGACGAATCTGCATACTCAACAATGACTGGAGGATCCTGATTTCATTCAGCTGTTGACGCTTTTGCATCTGCTGATTCATCCGAATATGAGGATACTTCCTTTTTGTAACCTAGCCCAAATGTGAATTCCTCAAGGCTCAATGAAACTGAGGGCTCAAAATGAGGTTTATTTTCCTCATCAGGCATCGAAGAATAATCGTGTTTAACAGGTGGTGGACACTTCTTATAACCTATGCATGTGACATCAGTTTTCTTTTTCTGAACATCAATGATGTGATCCAGCACATAGCTAGAGCTTAAATAGTTGTCTAACTTGAGTCGGATCGCCTCATTTTCAGATTTAACACAAGCCATTTCTTTTTGCATTAACTCGAGCCTATTGATGTAAAGGTTTATTTCAGTTTGTTTTCTTGAAACCATTTTCGTTAGCTCGGTCTTATCCTTTTTTAATGTTTCAATTATCTTTTTAAATTCCTTTTCATAATTTTCACGAAACATGTTGGCCTCTGTGCATTTCGAAAGATCCACGATCAAATCTTGATTGTGGATAAATGTCACATCATATTTGCTTTGCAAATCGTCATATTTTCTTTGCAAATCAGACAATTTAACATTTAATCCAACACACAAATCACACCTATCACAACTATTAGATTTTGATTCATCGACACGTACCTGACTGGAATCACTCTCAGATGTTGACCTATCTGCATCAGAATCAACAACCTCCCTTGATGATTCACATTCAGATCCATCCTCGCTTGAACTTGAACTTGAAGTTGTAACATCTTCAACTGAAGTTGAAACGTCTTCAACTGAACTATTGTCATGTTCAGAACTGTCATCGTTTCCCGAGGATTCACCATTGCTGGCATCTTTGACAATTTTAGCATAAAACGCCGTTTTTGTTTGACTACAGTTTGTTGGATCAAGAGATGATGGTGCTACAAGAGAACGATGGCGCTGTGAAGCAACTGGTGGTAATGGATTTCCATACAAATCTGTGGTTGGAACTGGCTTTACAGGAACTTGTATAGGATTGCCATATAAATCTGTGCTTGTGACAAACGCCGTTTTTCTATACTTGCTTTCCGCATTAGACGGAGTACCCCACCAATTCGGATTCATTCTGAATGTATAATGATGAAAACCTGCTCAAAATACTCAAAACAAACAGTTTAGTGTGAAATGGAAACCTTTTGTTTAAAAAATATCACAAGTATGCGACGAAATCTAAAGGAGTTCATCCAAACACAACAATGACGAAAACAAGAGAGTTCGTCAAGATCAAATGTGACGAAAATAGGGTTTTCGTCGCTGAACTTGTGCTACGAAATCAGGGTTTTCGTCGCTGAACTGTTTGACGAATATAAAGGTGTTTTCGACGCTGAACTGTTTGACGAATATAAAGGTGTTTTCGTCGCTGGGACAAAACAAAATCTTATATTTCTTCTGACACAATGTAAAATTTGTCAAACACCTTATCTTTAAAGACTCCCTTTTCAACTTTCAATCATTCATGTGTCAACATTTTCAAACAATCAATATTATATCAATAACACTTTAATAACAATATCATCAAAGATCAAATATATATATATTTGAAGAACACTTATGAACTGGATGAATATCCTGATGAAACTGATGAGTTTTCCGGCCACCGAAAAAATTTTCGAACACAATTTTTGCGCAAATGTTCAATAAAAATCCTTTCTTAACATGTATAAATGAAAACTAACAAGATTTTTATAAGAACAATCAGCAAAAACACAAGATTTTCAAAGATTTAAACCTGATTTTTCTGAAAATATAAACTTTATGTTTCAAAAATCAAGAACAAATCTGGAAACACATGAAAATCTACTTGGTTTTAACAAGGAATCGACCCAATGCTCTGATACCAATTGTAGGTCCACCTGGAGGATCGAGTCAACCTCTATTCCCTGTTTTCCGACAAACCCGAGAGTGCGGAATCCAAACGGGTAAGTTAAACCAAGTTACGAACACAAACACAAAGATTCAATGATTAACACGCAATGTATTAATGCTCTGAAACGGTTACAATGCAATGTTTACAAGTTATCCTTATAAACTCTCAGTTGTGTGTGTGTGTTCTCTCTGAAATCTATTCAGACTTCTCTCTTGCTGTGTGTTCTGAGTGTTTTTGTCTGTTCTGTTGTGTTTATATAGTAACACATCGACGAAATCAGGTTGCCGACGAACACCCACGACGAAGATCCAAGACCTCGACGAAATCCAATGATTTCGTCACATATGAGTGTCTTCGTCATCTTGAGGTCTTCGTCACAAGGGGATTTCGCCAACAGTGTTGGGCCTTGTCATGTTGGGCTTTGTCGCAGATGGGCCAAACAACTAAACAGACAACAGACAACACTCAAACTTAATCTAATCATGCATACTGCACACACGCAGTTGCATGAACATCGTACGATACAAAGTAAATAGCATACCGAGTCAAGACAGGAGGATGTCTTGACTACGGCCTTCACTTCGTAGCTGAGTCGAACCGAGCCGATCCGTATCCACATAATATGTATCAACAACCTAGGCTAAGGCCCTAAAATCTTTAAAAATATTACGCACCCCATAGAAAAAATCCTGAGTCTGCCACTGTCGGCTTGGCTCATTTACTAGAAAAATTTAAATAAGGGGGTAAATGTAATTAAATATTAATAAAAACTAAAATTATATTGACGAGCTTATGTCAGGCTCGAGCTCGGGCTCGGTAAGTAAGCGAGCTATATTTTAGACTCAAGCTCGGCTCAGGCTCGGGCTTAATAAGACTTGGCTCGTTTCGAGCTTTTTTCCTGAGCCAATCTCGAGTAGCTCGCGAGCCGCTCGGCTCGTCTTCACCCCTACCTTTAAAGACATTCATCTCATACTTTTTACATGAATTAAAATTATGAAAACAAATTATTACGTATTACTAGGGCTGCAAACGAACCGAACAAACACGAACAAGACCGTGTTCGTGTTCGTTTTCGTTTGTTAAGAAATATATGTGTTCGCGAAACGTTCACGAACACTTATCAAACGAGATTTTATGTCCGTGTTCGTTTGTTAAGGAAACGAACTTGTTCGTGTTCGTTTGTGTTTGTTTGTTAATTTTAGGAAACGAACAAAAACGAACGTTGACGAACACAGACGAGCACAAATGTTCATGAACACAAATGGAAACAAACAATCGTTCATGAACAAAATATATAATACACTAACACTTATTAGATATTTAATTTGTCGGAATTTTGAAGTATTTAAATAAATATAAAAACTAAAAACACTAATGAACTATTGAACACAAACGAATAAGTTAACGAACGTTCACGAACATAAACGAACAAACACGGCCTCTGTTCATGTTTGTTCATTTAACTAAACGAACGAAATTTCTTGTTCGTGTTCGTTTGTTAAATAAACGAACGAACACAAACGAACTTCTCGCCGAACGGTTCACGAACTGTTCGCCGAACGTTTGGTTCGTTTGCAGCCCTACGTACTACTTTTATTTTGTTAATCAATTTTATAAACAAAATTATTATTTAATTATATTATATTTAAGAATAATATGATTAATAATCAAATTGATATTAGTGTTAATTAATAGTATTAGATATTAGATTAGATGTTAACATTAAATTGAAGGACATATTGCCAGGTAAGATCAATTGGAATATATGTATACTATTGTTATATTGTATACTACTAGTTGATGCCCCGCCCGTGTTGCGGGGCGATGGCTGAATAATGAGCGAGTGTTAGTTAGCTTATTGAATCGAAAAACAATTAAATCGAGTCAACCAATTAAAACAAAACACTTTTATAGTTTTGATAAAAAAAACTAAAACAATGGCAATATTGTAATTTTTAACTGAGGGAAAGTTGTATTTTTTGACTGGGGTAAAATCGTAATTTGCCAAAAACTAAAATAATGGCAGTACTGTAAATTTGAACCGGGGGCAAAATTGTAAATTTTCATAGGGGCAAATTCGTAATTTTGAACTTGGGGTAACAACGTAATATAAATTTGAACTAAGGGCGCAAGCGTAATTTTAAGCTGGAGGCAAAATCACAATTTTATTTTGAACCGAGGGCAAAATCGTAATTTTGAGTTTGGGGGCGAAAACATAATTTTATTTTGAACTGGGAAAAAACGTAATTTTGAAATGAGGGCGAAATCACAATTTTTTAAACGGAAAAAATTCACATTTTTGAACAGAGGGCAAAATCGTAATTTTTAGCTGTGGGCAAAAACAAAATTTTATTTTGAACTGGGGGCGAAAAGGTAATTCTGAGCTGAGGGCAAAACCACAATTTTATTTTGAATGGAGGGAAAAATCGTAATTTTGAGCTGGGGACAAAAACATAATTTTATTTTGAGTTGGGGACAAAACCGTAATTTTATTTTGAGTTGGGCACAAAACCGTAATTTTAAAGAGGGACAAAAACGTGATTTTAGAATGGATATAAAATAATAAACTGGTTGGTCCAATGGGAGAGTGCCAGGCAAAGTCGTAATTTTGAATTGAGGGCAAGATCGTAATTTTGAGATGGGGACAAAAAACGTAATTTTATTTTGAGCTGGAGGCTAAAATGTAATTTTAAAATGGATATAAAACAATAAACGTGTTGGTCCAATGGGGGAGTGCCAGGCAGCTGCATGACACTATTCCCCTAACTTGGTAAATGTATATGTACGATAATTAATAGACAAATTGTATACTATTAATAGACAAAGTGAATGAATAGTAACTATATTTGTTTTAAACGTTTTTTTATATGTGTTATTTAGTAGTTTTTTATATGTGTTATGTGGTTCTTTTATCTATCTTATGTAATTTGCGTTTGTTTTTTATCGATGTAATTTATGTGTCAGTATTTTTTTATCATATCAAGATTTTTTTTCTATGGGTTGCTGTAACGAGTGTAGGTGGCGTAACAAAACAAACCGATACCGATCAAATTCCCGCTGTGTTGGTATATTTTTGGTCATATCACGATTTTTTTTCTCTATTGGTTGCTCTAACAAGTGTCAGTACCGTAGTTAAACAAACTGATACCCACCCACCGCGCAACGCGCGGATTTAATAACACTAGTTATAATTTAAATTAGATTAGATATTACATATTTTTTTATTGGATCATTATAAATAATTAACCACGTGTAATACATTGGTCTATGATAATATATATCCTTAGGCCGGTGGGTGTGGCTTAAAGCCACCTCAGCCCCTTTAGCGCCCCGGGGCGCCATCGTCCACACCGAGCAAAGTAGGGGGGGGGGGCGCTATGATGTGCTCGCCAAGGTGATAACGAGCGTTAAAGGTGTGTGCACGTGGCGCCCACCTATTTTCAACCAGTAATTTTTTTTATTTTGTTTAATAGGGGGCTTTATACCACACCATGCAAGTTAAAGGGAGGAGCTTTAAAGCCCCTCATATGACGTGACGCCTAGGTGGATCTGATGTGACGTGATAAAGCCCCTAAGGGCTTTATACCACACCCTCTAGCCTTAGACCATCCGTACTCGTGCAATGTTGGGCGTTTTTTTGGACGAAAACGCCAAACCACGCCCCTCTATTGGTCCCCGTGGGTGTTTTTTTGCGAAAATTGGTTTGAGCGTGTTTTATTCCACGCGTCTTGTTCAAGTTGTTGGCCAGCCACATTTAATCTTCTTTTTCTTGTCCAATAGTTTTTTTGTTGGTTTTATTTTATTTAATTTTTACACCCCTTTTAACATAATGCCCAACAATGCCCACATCCCACTACATCCATTTTAGAAAACGCTCCATAATACACCACTGCTGACTGTACTGTCACATGACGCAAAACATCCAAGAGTGAGGTGTTAACCACTACACATGTTCTTAGAAGGATTAGATTTGATTAATTTACATTTACATTACCTATATATTACCTATCAATTTGAATGAATAGTAACTCACTAAGTGATTAGCAAATGGTATCGGGTACCGGTATCAATTTTATCAAACCGAGTGTATTTTCGGTACCGGTTCGGCACCGGTATTCACCCGTTTTTACCCTCAAATACCGGTGTCGTACGAGTACCGAACTGTACCGTACCATGTATATTCGGTACCGGTACCCACTTTTGAGGATTTCGGTAACGGTATTTTCGGTACCGGTTGGTACCGAGCTCATCAAATCCTGTAGCAACGTAGCAATGCAAGTAACTCACTAAGTGATGAGCAAATGGTATCGGGTACCGGTATCAATTTTATCAAACCGGGTGTATTTTCGGTACCGGTTTGGCACCGGTATTCACCCGTTTTTACCCTCAAATACCGGTGCCGTACCAGTACCGAACTGTACCGTACCAGGTATATTCGGTACCGGTACCCACTTTTGGGGATTTCGGTAACGGTATTTTCGGTACCGGTTGGTACCGAGCTCATCAAATCCTGTAGCAACGTAGCAATGCAAGTAATTGCACCGTTTAGATTATTTTTCATAAACACAACAAGTAAGTAAACTGTATTCGTTTGAATGAGGATTTATATACACAACTTATTTTGCTTTCTTTTTTGTCTTTTTCTGTAATGAATGAATTGTAGCATGTAAAATTAACTTGGATATTTAGATTATTGGCGAATCGTGCCAAATCCTGTAATAAAACTGGTATCGTATCGGTACCAAATTTACTAGACCAAATCATTTTCGATACCAATTTGGTACCCACCTTTTGCATTTTCAGAATCGTTACTTTCGGTTCGACACCGGTCTAGCACCATACCTATATGTATTGATTTTTACCTTCAAATACCATACTGTATTGTACCAAGTATCTTTGTTGCCAGTTCCTAATTTTGATGATTTTCCGGATCGGTACTTTCGGTGCCGTTACAGGTACCGAGCTCATCCATATTTTAATGTGTTAACACCGTAATAACCGAACTGAAAACAACCGAATTTTCAACGTTTAGGATGTGTGGGTCCTATTATTATATATTAGGTTATTTAAAATCGTTTTTTAGGACGTAGTGACTATCCTTATAGCGTAATTTTTATTTATGTTTTGATATTCTGTATCTGCTTGCCGTTGCTGACACGCGTTTTGCAGTCATTGGGTCCCCGCCGCAACGCACGGTTAGAAAATCAACTAGTTAGTTAATAACTTTTAAACTTTTGAGAACCTTTTAGGTTAATTAAACACATGTTGAGAAATCCAAGAAGACCAAAAAGATATAATCATATATGATCGAATATTCTTTCAAAAATCGATAAGCACACAAACTAATTAATAAACTGTGGCTTCCAAACTCCATAGGAGGCTGAATACTATTATTGTCTTATTATCATCTTATTATATTATACTGAATATCATCAAAAGAATCTTTGGAATTACAAACTTTTAACTATTCAATTCACCAATTGAAAATGCAATTGTCCCCATCAACATCTCCGTCTACTGATTCTTGGCAACCACGTAAATTTTTCAAGAAACCCATCTTTGACTCTCTCCACCTTCACTTTCATCGTTGAAAAATGACTATATAATGATCACCCAAAAACCCAAAACCCCATCAACACTCGTGCTTTCTGACTCATTGTTATACTGAGTGATTGGTGACCCCCAAATCCCCCAAAAAATAACATATTTAAGATTCTTATTGTTTCAACATTTCGTATGTTTTACAATTCTGCAATGAACCCTTTGATAAACCCTATTTTCTTACATGGGTGTGTTGCATCCATACAGTTTCTGTTCTTGATTGTCTTATTCATCACTTGGGTATTGAAAAGATTCAAGCTTGATCAAACTTTGGTTCCAAAACAGAGTTCTGGGTGTTTGTTTTACAAGCAAACTCTGTTTTGTTCTCTTGTTCTTTCACTCTTTAATCTTGTTTTGTGTTTCTTGAACAATTTTTATTGGTATAGAAATGGCTGGACTGATGAAAAGATTGTGACCCTTTTGAATGCTGCTCTTGGAGCACTTGTTTGGTTGTTTGTTTCGGTTTATTTGCACACACTTGTTTCGAATTCGTCGACAGGATCAAGAAAATACCCATCTGTGATAAGGGTGTGGTGGGTGTTTTTCTTTACAGTTTCTTGTTACTCCCTTGTGGTAGACTATGTTTACTACAAAAAAACCCAAGATTTAGTTTCTATGTTGTTTGTCTCTGATTCGGTGTCTAGTATCATGGGATTGTTTCTTTGTTTTGTGGGGTTGTCCTACAAAACAGAGGAAGAGTCCCAAAGTAATAATCTTGAAGAACCGCTTTTGAGTTCTGGTGTCTCTAGAGGTGGAGTTGCATCAACTTATGAAAATGCAAGTTTCTATAGCTTGCTTACATTTTCTTGGATGAACTCTGTAATTGCAAAAGGTAATAAAAAAACATTAGACCTTGAAGATGTTCCTCAGCTTGCAAAGATAGATAGTGTGAAAGAAGTTTATCCTGTTTTGTTAAACAAAGTAGAGTCTTTAAGCAATGGGGGTAATCAAATCACTGCGTTCGGTCTCACCAAAGCCTTATTGTACATCGTGTGGAAAGATGTGGCTATCACAGGATAGCTCGCTTTAGTAACTTCGCTGACTAGTTTTGTTGGTCCTTACCTCATAGAAGCATTTGTTCAATATTTAGACGGACAACGAGATTACAAACACCAAGGTTTTGTTTTGGTAGCTGCATTCCTTGTTTCCAAGGTTATCGGGTGTTTCACACAACGGCATTGGTACTTCAAGCTCCAACAAGCTGGAATTAGGGCGCGGTCTGCTATTGTTGCAATGATTTATCAAAAGGGTCTGACCATCTCCGGCCAGTCAAAGCAAGGGAACTCGAGTGGCGAAATCATCAACTTCATGGCTGTTGATGCAGAAAGAATAGGTGATTATGCTTGGTATATGCATGATTTTTGGATAGTTCTTGTGCAAGTTGGTGTCGCGTTGTGGCTTTTATATAGAAACTTAGGACTAGCCTTCATTGCTTCATTAATTGCTACAATTCTTGTGTTGTTGGCCAATATTCCACTTGGAAACATCCAAGAAAAACTTCAAGATGACTTGATGAAATCCAAAGATAAACGGATGAAATCAACATCTGAAATCTTGAGAAACATGAGGATTCTCAAACTTCAAGGTTGGGAAATGAAGTTTTTGTCAAAAGTCACCAAACTTAGAGATGAAGAACAAGGTGCACTGAAGAAGTATATGTATACCTTATCCATGACTTCTTTTATCTTCTGGGGTGCTCCAATTGTTGTTGCTGTGGCCACTTTTGCAACATGTTTATTTGCTGGTATCCCTCTTGAATCTGGGAAAGTACTTTCTGCACTTGCCACTTTCAAGATACTGCAAGAGCCGATTTACAATCTTCCTGACTCGATATCAGTGTTTTTCCAAACTAAAGTCTCACTTGATCGAATTGCCACATATCTTCGGCTCAATGACATTGATTCTAGTGCTGTTAGTAAGGTTTCAAGAGGTAGTTCTGAAACCGCTGTTGAAATCATCAACGGTAATTTTTCTTGGGATTCAAATGCATCTTCTAACCTGACTTTGAAAGATATAAACATTAGAGTGAATCATGGGATGCGGGTTGCAGTTTGTGGGACCGTTGGGTCAGGGAAGTCGAGCTTATTGTCTTGTATATTAGGTGAGGTATCAAAGATATCAGGAAGTGTGAAAGTTGAAGGATCAAAGGCATATGTAGCTCAATCTGCATGGATACAAAGTGGTAAGATTGAAGATAACATCTTGTTTGGTAGGGAGATGGATAGAGAGAGGTATGAGAAGGTTCTAGAAGCATGTTCTTTGAAGAAAGACCTTGAAATTCTTTCCTTTGGTGATCAAACTGTTATCGGGGAGCGAGGGATCAATTTGAGTGGCGGTCAAAAGCAGAGGATACAAATTGCTCGGGCTCTTTATCAAGATGCTGATATCTATCTTTTTGATGACCCGTTTAGTGCTGTTGATGCTCACACAGGAAGTCATTTGTTCAAAGTAAGTGGGTTTTGTTAGTGTTTTTAGCGTATATAAAGATTTAAATCACATTATCTAAATGTGAATTCTGTATTTTTCAATAACAGGAATGCATGCTGCAATTTTTGGAATCGAAGACGGTGATTTACATCACACATCAAGTAGAGTTCTTACCTGCTGCAGATCTTATCCTGGTTAGCTCTAATTCTTTACCTGGCAAAAGGGGTCAGAACTGGTCGTTTTAAAAATTGGTCATTTTGATTCAGGTCAAAACGGGTTTTCATGGCTGGTTGCAGGCCCAGAATTCCACTTTGATAAAGTTTTATGCTTGTCTTAATATGAATCAGACAACTGTCTTCTTTGTTTCTAGGTAGTTTTTTATTTCACTTATACATATGAGCACGTTATCTCACTTGATATAACATTAATATTAGGTGTTAAGAGATGGAAGGATCACACAAGCAGGAAAGTACAACGACCTTCTTAATTCTGGAAGCGATTTTATGGAACTTGTAGGTGCACATAAAGAAGCATTATCAGCCATTGATTCCATGGGGACAACCGTTCAAGAAAAAACGGGTAGTTCCAAGAAGAACGCAAACGACGATCAAAATGGTAAACCAGACGATTCCTCGGGTTCAAAAGCGCAACTTGTTCAAGAAGAAGAACGAGAAAAAGGAAGAGTTGGTTTCTCAGTCTACTGGAAATATGTAACAACGGCTTATGGTGGGGCACTTGCACCGCTTATATTATTGGTAGTAATCCTCTTCCAAGTACTTCAAATTGGAAGCAATTACTGGATGGCTTGGGCATCCCCAGTGTCAGCAAGTGATCCAGCCCCGGTTACTAGCTCGACCCTAATCATTGTTTATGTAGCTTTATCAGCTGGTTGTGCTTTATGCGTACTTGCAAGAGGCTTGCTTATTGCAACCATGGCATATAAAGCCGCCACTATCCTCTTCCACCAAATGCACCTGGCCATTTTCCGCTCACCCATGTCTTTCTTTGACTCAACTCCAAGCGGACGGATACTTAATAGAGTAAGCTAGCAAACATCTTCTCACTACGACAAATACACGATTTACACTATCTTTTTACAGTTGTTAAGGTTTTAATATTTTGCTTTATTATCTATAGGCATCTACAGACCAAAGTGCAGTGGACTTGCAAATTCCTTATCAAGTGGCATCATTTGTGTTTGCAATCATTCAACTTCTTGGCATCATTGCAGTTATGTCACAGTGTGCTTGGCAAGTGATCATTGTTTTCATCCCTGTGGCGGGAATGTGCGTCTGGTTACAGCAATATTACTTGCCATCAGCCAGAGAAATGTCACGACTAGTTGGAGTTTGTAAAGGTCCAGTGATACAGAATTTTTCTGAAACTATATCGGGATCAACGACCATTCGAAGCTTTGATCAACAAGCCAGATTCCAGGACACGAATCTAAAATTGAATGACGATTTTTCAAGGCCGAAGTTTCATGCTGCTGCTGCTATGGAATGGTTGGGCATACGTTTGGATATGCTGTCTTCTTTTACGTTTGCTGTGTTCTTAATTTTCTTGGTTTCCATCCCGGAGGGAACCATTGATGCAAGTAAGAATTTTTTGTCCTTCTTAGGTTGTGCATTAATCAATGGTGAAGATTGAAAAATATCCGACTAATATAATATTTAAAATTTCTACATTTATCAAGGTATTGCTGGATTGGCTGCTACTTATGGGCTTACTTTGAATAACCTACAAGGGTGGGTGGTATGGACTTTAACCAACCTCGAAAACAAAATTATTTCGGTTGAAAGAATATTTCAGTACTCTTCTATCCCGAGTGAACCTCCTCTCATTATAGAATCAAACAGGCCTGATGATCAGTGGCCGTCACAGGGAGAAGTTGATATACGTCATCTGCAGGTACTTAAATCATACACTTGTTTGTCATTTCTTCTTTCTTGTGTAAATATCTTAAATCATACACTTTTTTGGCGTTAATAACTGAATTTAATGATTTCTATAAAAAGGTTCGGTATGCACCACATATGCCACTTGTGTTGCGAGGTCTTACGTGCACCTTTACTGGAGGAAAGAAAACTGGGATTGTAGGAAGAACTGGTAGTGGGAAGTCAACTCTAATACAAACACTCTTCCGTCTTGTGGAGCCTGCAGCTGGACAGATTCTGATAGATGGGATCAATATATCGACAATCGGACTTCATGATCTTCGTTCAAGATTGAGCATAATTCCCCAAGATCCAACCATGTTTGAAGGAACTATCCGAAGTAACTTGGATCCCCTTGAAGAGTACACAGATGATAAGATTTGGGAGGTAATTAAATTACATAATATCAGCTTGAATGCTTCAAAATGTTATGGTGCTATAATAGTATAATATAACAATGATTGTTATTGCAGGCTCTTGATAAGTGCCAACTTGGAGAAGAAGTGAGGAGTAAGGAAGGGAAGCTTGACTCACCAGGTTTGGTTCATAGTCTTAGCATAAACTGTTTTCCTTATATTTACCAGATGTGGCAATGCCAATATAAAAACATTGTTTATTCATAAAATTTAATAATCTGAGAAAAACATAATGACTGGTGAAACCAACCTCATCAACCCGGTATTGATGTGTGTTAGTAAGCCCTAGCCACCTGTTTTGACCCGTTAACCAACCCACCCAAATCATCATCTTTCTACATTCAGTATTTACTTATCAGTTTTCACATAAATTGGTATAGTTACGGAGAATGGAGAGAACTGGAGTGTGGGACAAAGGCAGCTGGTGTGTCTCGGGCGTGTCTTACTTAAAAAGAACAAAGTCTTGGTACTTGACGAAGCTACTGCATCAGTAGACACTGCAACTGATGGAATGATTCAGCAAACACTCGCGAAGCACTTTACCGACTCAACTGTGATAATGATCGCACATCGTATCACCTCTGTGCTTGATAGTGACATGGTTTTGGTTCTAGAACAAGGTTTGTTAAGAAACGTTGGTGTCCTTTGTGGCGTCTGTTGGGTTAAATTAAGTCTTGATCTAAGCTAATTTTTTTCTTGTATGCAGGTCTGATTGAAGAATATGATTCTCCAACAAAGTTGCTGGAAGATAAATCATCTTCATTTGCAAAGCTTGTTGCCGAGTATAGTATGCGATCCAGTTCCAGTTACGAAAACTTAGCAGCAACATAATGTGTTTGTATCAAACACCATCTAATCTTGATTGCTCAAATGGAAATGTGGATACCGGAAGCTAATGGGCGTTTATAGATGCTAAAATAACGTTGTTATATTTCCATCAGTTTTCTGAATTTTTGATGATTGTAAGCATAGCTAGTTTCTTGTTGTAAGTTGTTAAAGTTACTTTCAAAGATGATTTTTAGATCAAGTTTTTTATGTTGCTGGTTAATGACGCTTAACCATTTTGGGGATCCAAAGCGCAAAAAATAGGCCCTTCTTTATGAAATCTTTGTTAGCTTCTATAGTTCGATTGAACAACAGTCAACAGAAAATAGCTCGATCTCGATTGAACAAGCTGTGTTCATCGCCTATCACCTAGGATCTCTGCTCCCACTTCCCAGCAGACTTAGTTTTGTAAACGTCACCCTACTAATTTTGTATTTTCTATGTGTTACACAGGGCGCCCACCAAATTAGCATACATATATTTCTAGTCTAAAGCCCAAATCACACACACACACGTATAAAAACTTTAAATTTGGGTGCTAGAGAGGTGGGTACCCAAAGCCTTTGTGTATCATACTTTTTTGCCTTGCTCGCGTTGCGAGACATTAAGCCGAATATTTCTTGTAAGAATAAATAAATAATGTATTTATTTCTATATGGCCATTATAATCATTTATATAATAATAGATCAAAATATATAACAACATATTAAATAATTAGTTGATAATTGTTGATGGGTCTTATTACCATTATTAACTAATTAGGGTTTCCTCTTGGGTGCATATATAAGGAGACTAATGTAGAGGTTAAAGGGTTAGACTTCAAGACATAACCAAATTACTCATAACATCAAATCGCCTCCTCTCCATAGCCGATTACCCTTTATCGGTTTTCATCATCACCATCATTAGATTGCACCCTAAGGAGGAACCAGATCAAGCTGACAATCATGTCAAACCTTATTGCTGCGTCTCCATCTGGATTCTCTGTTGGCCTGTACTGCTGCAATCGGGTATGTTATTCATGTTTTCCATTATGCTTAAAACAAAACTGATCAACATGTGGTATCAGAGCATATGTTGATAAATCAGTTTTGTTTTCGTATCCATTATTATGGGATTGAAATCTGGAAAACAGAGTTTTGAAAACTTAATAAAATTTAAAAGCCTGTTCGAGACCAAGTATCTCGAAATCACTGTTTTCGGGAAAAAGAATGTTTTATAATTGTCTCGAACTCAAATAGTAACCTTAATGTTCCGAAATCTGTTTTAAAACCTTAATATTCAGGTTTCGGGTTCCAGAATTTTGATTTTATTAATATTAGGGTTCTTCATGTTCTTAGTGAAATTCGAATAAATTCCCTTATTTTGGAATGAATTAAGGATTAGAAGGTGTTTTTTCCTGTATTTGATTAATTTTTATCCCTTAAGATTTCGAAAAATATGTTAATGTTATTAGATATAATTTTCGAAATCATTGGATAAATATAAAATATCTTTTAAAACAGGAAACAAGATATACCAAATCTCTTAAAATTCGAATTTCAAACTTATCACACTAACAGTTGTTTACCGAAGGTTCGAGATCACCCTTAACGAGTCGAGACCAAGATTCCGACTTGAGACCATAAGATTTCGACTCGAAATCATAAGGGTTTTCAGTCTTTCATGACTCGAGACCAAGGTTGCGACTCGAAATCATAAAGGTTTCAATCTTTACAACTCGAGACCAAGGTTCCGACTCAGTTTCCGACTCGAAATCTCATTAAAATACGAGGACAGCAGCAGATTGCGACTGAGATTTTGACTCGCAACCAGGTGGTTGCGACTCGAAACCTCATTATGGAGTCGAGATCTCATAAAATTCAGTACTCGAGACCTCGAGATTTCGACTGAGGTTTTGACTGGCATTAGTGACTCGCAATCTGATGGTTGCGACTCGTGACCCTAATGACTCGAAACCTCATAATGATTCAAGATGAGTCGAGACCTTACTCGAGATCTCACTCGAGACCCCATAACTGAGTCGAGATCTCATAACTGAGTCGAGATCTCACTCGAAACCTAAGACTAACTCGAAATCTCAACCTCATTACTTTATTAGGCTGATTAATGTGAACTAAAATTTAGCTATTAAATAATTGGTTTTGTAATTAGTTAATTAATCAGAATCAGATAATGTTTTACAAAAACAAAATGGCTTAACTTGGGTAAGCTTTTGATGTATCACTTCTGGACAAAGCTGATTTGATACATCTACTTATTGCTCAAGTATAATAAAAGCCATGTTGAGTATGCATTACAAACGTGAATGTCTTAATTTCTGGCCAAAGCTGATTTAATTCATTCATGTATAGAATTCTTAACAAGTGCATAACTAAAGTGATTGTCTTATTTCTGGCCAAAGCTGATTTGTCACGATTACTTTGCACACATGCTTAGATGATTACACTTCTGGCCAAAGCTGATTTGTCTTCGTTTAAATAGAATTTAACTAAGTCTATTATTTTGATGTTAGTAATAGACATATCACAACTTCTTCATATAATGATCCTCACATTAATGATCCTTCATTAATCTTATGATCATTTTGTCTGCCTTATTTTTTAGTACCCATAAATTTTACTCACTGTAATTTTCTTCTATAAATCAATATCTCATCCACTCTAATTCTTAAACCTAAAATGTTTTGCTTTATTTAAAGTTTCTAGAATAATTAGCTCTTAAATTAAATCTTTGATTATCTCTTAAGACATGATGATCCTACTGCTTTCTTCTGATAAAGATACTACAGAAGAAAATTAGAGCATGATGAATAGGATAAATCGAACATGATGTCTCTTATGATAATCAAGAACTCTCTAACATAATTGCTATCACTAAAGTTATTCCAGATTAAGTCTTTCATAAGACTAATCTATTATTGTGGAATAATCACCAGAACTCCTAAGATGCATGCCTCATTTAAAATTTTAAACTATAAGGTTAAGTGGCATTCATGAATAGATCATAATGTACAATACCATGACCCATAAAGTTAAGGGCTTACGCATGGAAATAAGTACAATTTTTCAGTACATGACATACTAAGATTTTCACTTGTACAATTTGATGCCCATAAATCAACTATAACACTCGAAAGTACCAAAGTATAATGAGTGTGATGATAAGCAATATATGTACAAAGAAATAAATGTTTGAAGCTGGAAAATAAGTTGTTACTCACCTTACAACCACTTAAACTTTAAAAGAGGATTGTTTTAAGGTCCATAGACAAATTACAAGTGCTAATTCCACCTCTAAGGTTTTTCAAGACAAAATCTCACTACATGATTATGCCATTCACTACTACATGTTGGTGCACTTGTGTCTGTACTTTGTCTGTATTTTGTCTTGTTACTGAACGATGTCTTTGTTAGTCTGTAAGTTTGACCAAGTCAACCATCCTCCGGTTTGACTTGGCCAAACAGTCAACATTATGTTTGTAATTTGTTTGTAATTTGTTTGGTTCGAAGGATGTGTCATCGAAGGATCACTTATATCCTTCGATGATGAGCTCGATAGATAGCTTTCGATAGATGGACCACGAAAGATCCCATCTTTCGTGGTACATGTTGATCATTCGAGCTGTTCCTGGTCGAAAGATGATCTTTCGACCGGTCTGCATGATCCTTCGACCGGACCTGCTGTTTTTGGGTATAAATACCCGTGTGTTGTGTTCATTTCGATAGAACACATAGACGACAGTTAGCAGAGAACACACACACACTTAGAGAGTTTACAGGACTGATTTGTAAACATTGAGCTGTAACCGGATCTTTCATACGTTTAATACAAGTGGTGTTAATCGTTGAGTCTTGTGTGTTGATTATTTGCGTGTTCTATCTCGGTTTGCTATCTCGGTTGGATTCCGCACAACCGGGTTGGTTTGTACACAAGGATTAGGCGACTAGATCCTCCCCTAGCCGGACCTACAAGTGGTATCAGAGCCTTGGCTCTTATCCTTGTTAAAACCGAGGTGTTCTTGCTGTTTTTCGGGTTCTTAAAGTTCATATTTTCTGGAAATCTTGCTGTTTTTGCTGTTTGTTCTTATAAAAACCTTGTCACTTTTCATTATCACATGTTAAAAATAGGTTTTTGGTGAAGTTGCAAGCAAAAACGGGTTTTGGATAGTTGTCGGTTTGCTGGAAATTTCATATTTCTGGATTTATTCCTCATATCTTCAACCGTTATTCTAAGTGTTCATCATAATTTTACACATTTGATCTTAAAAATTTTGAATTACCAAGTGTTTGTGTGTTGGAAGTTGTATTTTGATTAAAATATTGGACATTACCCGGTTGGTGAAAAACCTGCATGTTCAGACCTGAAAGATATGGTCTGAACATACTTTCTGCCGAAAGTTCTCACCAACCCGTCAACTTTTCACCAACCTGTCACCCATTGTCAACTGTGTCAGAGCAAGTTCGAAGGATATCCCTCGAAGTCGAAAGATCATCTTTCGACCAAAGAAGGTTCGACAGATAGTCATCCTTCGAGCATCCTTCGAAGTGTGAGACTTATCTTTCGTTCCAAGGAATATTTTCGAAACATATATCTTTCGGTCTTCTGCTCATTTTCGAAAGACTAGGATCCTTCGATTGGGGAGTCTTTCGAAGTCATTTTTCAAAATCATCTTTCGGTGTACAGTACTTTTTCGAAAGATAAGGATCCTTCGGTTGGAGAATCTTTCGAAAAACATTGTTCGAAATTCAACAGAGATCCTTCGAACCCTGTTGATCCTTCGAACAGGTGTTGATCTTTCGATCATTAGTCTGTTTGTGTTTATCAGTTTGTGTTTTTCAAGTCTTTCGACAGGTATCCTTCGGCTGATTAAAAATGAATCCAAGGTGGAATACTTTGGTAAATACAGATATGTATTTTGGTACTCCGTCATCTTCCGCACCGGTATCTTCACAAGCTAATGCAATTTCTACCGGTCAATGGGCATTTGTATCAAATCAAGTTCCAAGTGTTCAAAGCATTCTTTTAAGCGAAAGCGAAACTGGAAGTTTGAATAGACCTCCAAAGTTGATGCATTTATATGAATATCCAGGATGGATTGATAGATTTCATGCATACGTTCTTGGTCAAAATACAGAATTGTGGTTGCGTTTCATCACAGATTTCGATCAAACAATAGAGGTTGCCGCATCATCTGCTGCTACGTTTGCAGATCTCACGGAAGATCAGAAGAAAGTCTATGATCTA
Organism: Helianthus tuberosus; assembly: GCA_030545235.1. Taxonomy (NCBI): domain Eukaryota; kingdom Viridiplantae; phylum Streptophyta; class Magnoliopsida; order Asterales; family Asteraceae; genus Helianthus; species Helianthus tuberosus. Next base: position 53,801,021 of record CM060364.1, read on the forward strand.
GAAAAGAAGGCATACGCCATTCTCACTCAGGCCTTAAGTAAAGATATCTATCATCAGTTCGTCAGTTATAAGACTACAAAAAGGTTGTGGGACGCGTTGAAGACAAGGGGCGTGGGAAATGAAGCGACACGTCAACTGAGGAAAGAACTGCTAAAGAAAGAGTTTGATGGTTTTACTTGTATGGAGAATGAGTCGTTGGGTGATTTGACAAGTCGATTTAATCACTTGCTGACTGAATTGACAAATTTCGGGGTTGTTACGACTCCTGTAGAGATTGTGAAAAGGTTTGCAGATGCATTGCCACCTCAGTGGAATACATTCTTGGAAATCATGAAGTACAATGGTACTTTAGCTACAACGAGCTTCAACGACTTTGTTCAAATTCTAGAAAACAAGAATCAGGAAGAAACTCTGAAGGCAAAAAGAATTCCCGTGCCTCAAAATCCTGAAATGTATTTTGGAACCTCTAGCACCTCTACAAAACCTTCTTCACATGCTCCAATTCAAACAGCTTTTGTGACTAGCACAGATATGTATGGCAATACTATCCAAGTTCCTGTGCCTCCAAAGACAGACATGTATGGAAATCTGCTGGAACCAGTCCCTCAATCAGCACCACAACAGCAACGACCTTTCAGACCAACTGATATGTTCGGAAATCCTTTACCAACAACAGATATGTATGGGAATCCGCTTCCTCCTCAACAGCAAGCTTGTTATGGAAGCACATCATCTGCTGGTCAGCAATCAAAGCCAGATACAGTACGGCTCGACACCTCAAGCTTTTCTAAAGTCAGTGTGGAAGTAGCAAAGGAACACATGGAGCTGCTAAACACTGTGGTGAGCGCATACTGTGGATTAGTGGAAGGTCAGATTGGTAATATTAATCTGACACAAGAAGACTATCAGCAGATTGATAAAGAGGAGATGGAGATGATGGACATTAAGTGGGCCTTTGCCAGTGCTGTTAGGCGAGCAAAGGATTTCATGGAAAGAACAGGCCGAACCAGCTTGGAAAGCAAGAAAGACACCAAGTATGGGTTTGATAAACAGGCTGTTAAATGCTTCAACTGTGGTGAACGTGGTCATTTCAAGCGTGAATGTACAAGGCCATCTCAGCATGGGAACCAGAATCCTTTCCGAGGTCAAGGCAACAGGGCAAATCAGAACCAAGGAAGGAACAACGAACGAACACTGGTGCCTGTCAATAACCAGAGTCAAGTAGGACCATCTAATGCCAACCAGGCACTTGTGGTTCAGGTAGATGAAGGTTGTGATTGGTCAATCCAGTTGGGAAATGATGCACCTGATGGAACAGCTTGTTTTGCTGAAGTGGTTAATGATCTTAAACACGCAAGTGGTGGAGAATCTTCCACCAATGGTGTTGAATCTTCTGAAGATGAAGACAGCTCCGGGTACAGTGGAAGTTCAGATGAAGAGTCCTCTGCTTCAGGCAATGATCAGGAAGATGACACATCAACTGCATCAGTTAATGCAGACATTGATGAACTTTTGGAGGAAGCTGCAACAGGAATTCAAAGAAGATCTATTTTGGTGGATCAAGCTGCTTATTCTTCGTCTTCTCTCCATTCAGCCTTTATGGCGAATGTCGACAGTTCATCAAGTCAGGTATGTGTCGACGAACCCACTTCTGTTAGCTGTAATAACTGTGATAGTTTGCATGTTAGATGTGCTGAGTTGGAAGCAAACATGTGTGAGTTGCAAGGCAAACACGATGCTTTACAAGCTAGTTTGTTTGAATTGCAAGACAAACATGTTTCTGTGAATGATAGGTGGTGTGAATTGCAAAGCAAACACGAGGCTTTGCAAGAGAAATATGATGTGACATTCATTCACAATCAGAAATTAACAGTGGATCTTTCAAAGTGCACTGAAGCCAACATGTTTTATGAAAACCATGAAAAGGAATTTAAAAGGATGATTGAAACATTAAAGAAAGATAAAACAGAACTGACAAAAATGGTTTCCAGAAAACAAACTGACATTAATTTGTATATCACTCGTCTTGAGGTGATGCAAAAAGAAATGGCTTGTGTTAAAACAGAAAGTGAGGCGATCCGACTCAAGTTAGACAGTTATTTGAGTTCTAGCTATGTGTTGGATCACATCATTGATGTTCAGAAAGAGAAAAAGGATGTCACATGCATAGGTTACAAGAAATGTCCACCACCCGTGAGAAACAATTTTGATGCTTTGCCTGATGAGGAGTATAGGACTCACTTTGAGCCATCTGTTCCTTTGGACGTTGAGGAATTTGCAGCAGGGCTCGGATACAAGAAAGAAGTATCGTCAGATTCAGATGTGTCAGCAGATACATTTGTAACTGCTGAACAGAATCAGGATCCTCCAGTGGTGGTTGAGGATGTTGATTCTTCTGATGATGAGTCTGATGATACTGATTCGGAAAAGTCTGATGCAGTAATCAAAGAAGAGGACATACCTCTTGAGAATCATATCCTATGTGATCCTCCCACAAAACCTGCTAAGACTGTTCCAACCGAGTCCACATCTGCAAAAGAGTCGGAGAGTGTGGATTTACTGTACACTCTTGTTGGTGATGATAAAATCTATTCAGACAAAGATTTTCCTATTAAAAATGTTAATCAATCTTTAATCAGTAAAGTCTTTGAAAATTCTACAAGTAAGTTTTTGGGAAAGACAGGACCACATGTTACAGTCACACAGTGTCCTCCTATCCCAAAGGCTGAAGTTAGAAAACAATTTGGGAATAAGAAATTACCAACAGTGGAAAAACAGCAAAATCATACCAAACCCAAAGGTAAGACACCGGCTCAAGATCAAAAGAAGCCGAATCAGAAGAAGAAGAAGAATGTGAACTTTGTGAAGTCGAAGGGAACGGACAAAATTGAAAAGTTTGCAAATCAATCTAACTTAGATTTTGTCCAGAAAGCAACTGTGATGAAAAGGAATGAACCAAGTTGTTCAAAACCTAGTACCTCGGGATCACAAAGTTCATCATCGGCAAGACGACCACATGATACTTCGGGGTTTGTTGAACGAAGATCATGTTTTGAATGTGGAACAATCGGGCATATTGTTCGAAATTGCCCGTATCTTCATAAACAAAAAGGCATAGTTGATGATCCCCGTGGCCCAACTGACCGCAAGCGATCTGTTTCTGTAAAACAAGATCCTCGACTCATAAGAGAAAGGGAAAAGAAACAGAAACGTCAACAGGTCAAGAAAATTGAAAAAGCAATTAAAACCGATGTGGCTCAAAAACAATCTGTTTCTGTCAAACCAAACAATTTAAAAACTTCAGACAATCATGAAGTTAAGTTTTTAAAGAATAACACTGGTATAACAAAACAGACTTGGAAACCAAAAACGGTTACTGAATCAGGGGGACCATCACAATTTCCGAATCATCAAAAGGTGGAAGTCATTGTTGTTGATAAAAATGGAAGACCCAAGACCACAATGGCTTGGGTCCCCATCTCCAACTAATCGATTGAGTTTATGTGCAGGGTGTTCCAGGAGGAACTATCAGTAGTCATTGGATTGTTGATAGTGGGGCATCCAGGCACATGACAGGCGACATGAAGCTTCTCTACGACGTCAAATCTATTAAAGGAGGTTATGTTGCTTTTGCTGGAGATAAGGGCGGATATATAACTGGTGAAGGAATGATTTCCAACGGGGTTGTTAGCTTTGATAAGATCAACTTTGTGCAACAACTTGATCACAATCTTCTTAGTGTTTCTCAAATTTGTGATAAGCAGTTCTCAGTACACTTTGATGCTAATGGATGTTATGTGCTGAAACCCGGCTTCAAAATTCCAAAAGAATGGATTCTCTTGTCGGCTCCAAGGATAAATGATTTGTATGTCCTTGATATGAGCCAAGTTATCACAACGTCTGCACAAGCAACTTGTTTCGTTTCCAAAGCCACAGAAAAAGACACAATCTCTTGGCACAGACGAATGGGTCACATTCACTTACGCAAAATGAATCATTTGGTGTCAAATGAATTGGTGAATGGTGTTCCTCTTAAAAATTTCCATCTTCAAGACGTCTGTGTTTCGTGCCAGAAAGGAAAACAAACGAAGAAGCGACACCCTACAAAGAAAGTCAACACGGTGGCTGTTCCTCTTGAACGTTTGCACATGGATTTGTTCGGTCCTGTCAAGCACAAAAGCATTAGGAATGATCAATATTGCCTCGTGATTACTGATGATTATTCAAGATTTTCTTGGGTGGCGTTCATGGCATACAAGAGTGAAACCTTCGGTATTATCAAAAACTTGATCATTCAGATTGAGAATCTTTACAACTTGAAGGTTAGGCGGATACGTAGCGACAATGGTACTGAATTCAAAAATCATGCCATGGCGGAGTTTTGCACTTCAAAAGGTATTCTTCACGAATTTAGTGCAGCTTATACTCCTCAACAGAATGGCGTCGCTGAACGTAAGAACCGCACATTGATCGAGACTGCTAGGACTATGTTGGTAGAGTCGCAGCTACCCATTCCATTCTGGACTGAAGCTGTGTCTTCTGCATGCTATACGTTGAACCGAGTCCTTACAGTCAAAAGGCACAACAAGACCTGCTTTGAGCTTATCAACAAACGGAAACCAGACTTGTCTTATCTTGAACCGTTTGGAGCTCCATGCACAATAATCGATCCTAATGGAAAGTTTGGGGCAAGAGCCATTGAGGGATACTTTCTTGGGTATTCCACCCCTAACTTAAGAGTCTGGAATTTAGAGACTAAAAGGGTCGAGGAATGGTCTGAAGTCAGAGTACAAAGGCACACATTACCGGTTAGAAATCCTGGTCAGCCTTGGATGTTTGAGTACGATGACTTTTTCAATTCGATCAATGTTGAAGCCGTTGAAGAAAGTGCTGCGGCAAGGATGTTTTTCGAGAGTGACAACGCAACAGATTCACCGTTGGTTCGTCCCATTATTGTCAATCAAGAACCATCTTCAGTGAACAATAATGCTCTCGACAATGAGGATTTTCATGATGCTTCCGAATTGAACGAATCTTCAGAGGATGATGAATTCCTAGATGCAGATCAAGAAGCTCCAACAGCAGTTCATGGTATTTCAGAGGGTACTCCTCCAGTGGTTGTCCCTAGAACAGCTGAAACTTCTGCATCATCCTCTTCGTCAATTCCGGGCCTTGAATTGATTGTTGATCTGAATCTCAACAATCTGGGTACAAATATTCCAGTTCAAGATAATCCAGAAACAAGGATTCACAATACCCATCCTCAACAAAACATCATCGGAAATGTACAAAGTGGCGTTCAAACAAGAAACATGTTGCGAAACAACAACAATGCAGGCTTGTATGCAACTATCCGAGAATCTGGTCAACAGAATGATTGGTCTTTCGCGTGTTATGTCTCACAGGAAGAGCCAAGAACTTGGAAAGATGCATTGAAAGATAGCTCATGGGTTGAAGCGATGCAGGAAGAACTGCAGCAATTCCAGAAGCTTGGTGTCTGGAAACTCGTAGAGAAACCTGCTGGTTACAAGAAGATTGGTACCCGTTGGGTGTTTAAATGCAAAAAGGATGACCGTGGAATCGTTATTCGAAACAAAGCAAGGCTAGTCGTTCAAGGTTTTCGTCAGATTGAAGGGATCGACTACAACGAAGTATATGCACCTGTTGCACGTCTAGAAGCAATTCGGATTTTTCTGGCTTATGCCTCATTCAAAGGTTTCAAGGTATACCAGATGGACGTGAAAAGTGCATTCTTACATGGTGTGGTGGAAGAAGAGGTGTACGTCGAACAGCCTCCAGGTTTTGAAGATCCTATCCATCCCGATCGGGTTTGGTTGCTCAACAAAGCTCTATATGGTCTACATCAAGCACCGCGAGCTTGGTACGCAACCTTATCTAATTATCTGCTGGAGAACGGTTTTCGCAGAGGTCTTATCGACTGCACTCTTTTCATTAAAGAACAAGATGGAGATCTTCTACTGGTACAGGTATACGTTGATGATATTATTTTTGGTTCTACTAATGATGTTTTGTGTAGGGATTTCGAGCGTGTAATGCAGGATAAATTCGAGATGAGTGCTATGGGGGAAATGACTTTCTTTTTGGGTCTACAAGTACAACAAACCGAGTCTGGGATATTCATCCATCAGACTAAATATGTTGGTGACATCTTGAGCCGGTTCCAGATGTCTGATGCAACGCCCATTGGTACCCCATTACCACAAAATCACGGAATTACTCCAGACTTGAAGGGACAAGATACTAGCCCCTCATACTACCGCGCGATGATTGGATCCCTTATGTACCTCACAGCATCAAGACCAGATATAATGTACCCAACGTGCCTGCTTGCCAGATATCAAGTCAACCCGAAGGCCTCACATCTTGCAGCTGTAAAAAGGATTTTTCGTTATTTGAAGGGTTACCCTGACACCGGTCTGTGGTACCCTAGGGATAATAACTTTGACTTGATCGCATTCAGTGATTCTGATTTTGGCGGATGCAAAATCGACGGCAAATCCACAACGGCTGGATGTCAGTTTTTGGGAAATCGCCTAGTCACATGGCAGTGCAAGAAGCAAACGTGCGTCGCTACATCAACATGCGAAGCTGAATACATTGCTGCCTCAAGTTGTTGCTCCCAAGTCCTATGGATCCAACAACAAATGCGTGATTACGGTTTTGAATTCCTAACTACTCCTATTTACGTTGATAATTCTGCTGCCTTACAGATCACTAAAAATCCTGTGCAGCATTCAAAGACTAAGCACATCGACATTAAGTATCACTTCATACGTGATTGCTTTGAGAAAAGGCTAATCGATGTTGCTTACGTCCACACCGATGACCAACGTGCCGACCTTTTTACCAAAGCATTTGACAAGTCAAGATTTGACTATTTATTATTGGTAAACGGCATTAAGGTCAAGCAAGAGTAATCCACATCGGAAAATCATTTTTGTAAATACCTTTGTGTTTTAAATTTGTCTTAGTTTATTGATTTTAGGGGGAGTAAATCCAAAAATTTGAAAATCCAAAAACATTGAAAAATTTCAAAAACACAAAAACAATAGAAAATCAAAAATGAGTTTCCTGGCGAGCAAAAGAGAAAATGATAGTACATCAGTGGTCTGTCTAAACCTCTTTAAACTTAAACTGAAAAGCGATAAGCAGCTCTATATAAGATGTATCGGTAGGCTCACAATCATTTTAAAGTGTGCAGGGTGATATAAACTTAAATCGACTGAAGACTGGGTGGGAACCATTCATTGGCATATGGTCTTAGTACCGAAATTTCGTTTGAGAGATTGCCGAGGTTCTGAAATATTCGGTCTTTATGCTGCTTATCATCTGGGTATCATGGTGGTATCTTTTACCGAAAAATAACGGGGACGCAAGTCTAGATCTTCCATGATACTATACATACGTGTACATATTGCATACGACCTCAATAAGTGATCAACAATCACATGTCCAAACAAATAAGTGATAAAATATCACAAATTCTTTCCGGGTGTCAAGTTCGTCTCTCTGCTGTACGAAAGTACTGACCTGTTCATGGACTTGCTCCTGTGCCCTCATGCATCGAAAATCAAGTTCCTCATCAATAAGTGATTCTATCACATAGGGCTTGGTTTTCAAATCAAAATAAGTGAGAATCTCACATCATATACGGTCAAACAGATGATAATCAGTATACTCACCGGTAAGATGAACCCTCGTGCATACCTTGATACGGGAATGTGTCGTGATGTGGATGAACACCGGTCGGTAAGTATAAATTATACCTTAACGTATCCCCTCGCCATGATTACATCTGATAAGTTGAGCTTATGTGGACAACAATACCGATAATTGTTATAGGATGCTTATCTTAATGTTAACTAATTGAACAAAGAGAGCGTTTTGGTATGACCGTACACTGATATGATTCTCTTACCCTCGAAACTCGCAAAAAGAATGTCTGTAAATATTTATTTAATGCTTTCAGTTTTTTCATATTTGTATATATTTATTTACTGCTTTCAGTCTTTACTTTTGAAAAATTTAAAATACCAAAAAGATTTTATTTCTATCTTATTTTCGATCGTACGATGTTGGAGCTCGAGTCTTCGTTACCTGAAACCTGAACGAAAACCGAAAACGCTAAATCTTCATAAACGGTCGAAATTTGCAAGCGTTGAAAGTTAAAAATTGAAATTGATAAACTTTGTTAAACTTTCAAACTGTCGGACGGTGCTTGCTTAAACAATGGTCACATGTGTGTTGTTTGCTTAAGATATTCCAAGCGGTTGTTCTCATTACGCGTTTAGATTTCTTGCATGTGCAGATTCTAAAGGCTAGGAGAACATGGTCGATGACAAGCTTCGGAATGAAGACACGATGTGAAGGCACTCAAATGATGAAGATGATCGAGTTGCCGCTGACCATCATCAACACCACAAGGATCTCACTTCATAAAGATCAAGTCATTCACGAGCATAACTCAAGGGGGAGCTTATGTTAAGGGGGAGTTTGTCAACACACTTCCTACATGAAACGGGGAGTTTGTTGATACACTTTCTGCTTTCAAGACGTGAAGACTTTAAAGATCCTCCGACATTGAAGACGTGAAGAGACGTCAAAGACTTGAAGACACGAAGGACCATACAAGAATGAAGATCAAGACAAAACTATCTCGAAGATCGAGACAAAGCTACAGCCAAGGGGGAGTTTGTTGGTGCACTTGTGTCTGTACTTTGTCTGTATTTTGTCTTGTTACTGAACGATGTCTTTGTTAGTCTGTAAGTTTGACCAAGTCAACCATCCTCCGGTTTGACTTGGCCAAACAGTCAACATTATGTTTGTAATTTGTTTGTAATTTGTTTGGTTCGAAGGATGTGTCATCGAAGGATCACTTATATCCTTCGATGATGAGCTCGATAGATAGCTTTCGATAGATGGACCACGAAAGATCCCATCTTTCGTGGTACATGTTGATCATTCGAGCTGTTCCTGGTCGAAAGATGATCTTTCGACCGGTCTGCATGATCCTTCGACCGGACCTGCTGTTTTTGGGTATAAATACCCGTGTGTTGTGTTCATTTCGATAGAACACATAGACGACAGTTAGCAGAGAACACACACACACTTAGAGAGTTTACAGGACTGATTTGTAAACATTGAGCTGTAACCGGATCTTTCATACGTTTAATACAAGTGGTGTTAATCGTTGAGTCTTGTGTGTTGATTATTTGCGTGTTCTATCTCGGTTTGCTATCTCGGTTGGATTCCGCACAACCGGGTTGGTTTGTACACAAGGATTAGGCGACTAGATCCTCCCCTAGCCGGACCTACACTACAAAAACACGCATTTGCTACGGAAAAATCTGTAGCAAATCCGTAGCAAACACCCCTTTTGCTACCAATTTGCTACGAATTTGGTTCGTAGCTACAAGTCCCGTCGCGAATTTATTTGCTACGGACTTTAGCTACGGAAATTATATTTGCAACGAGTTTAGCTACAAAAAAGGACATTGCTATTTTAGCCACGGGTTTGCTACGTAAAAGGTTGCTACCGAATTTCGCTATGGATTTTTAGCTACGGAGATTATTAGCTACAGAATTTTGCTACTAATTTTTAGCCGCGAAATAGTTTTGCTACGAATGTTAGCTACGGAAATTTGCTACCTACAAAATAGTATTGCTATAGATGTCAGCTACGGAAATTTCCTGCATTTTTGCTACCAGTTTTGCTATGGAACTTAGCTACGAATTGGCTACGGAAATTTTCTAGCTTTTGCTGAATTTGGCTTAATTTTGCTACATGTACAGCTACGAATTTTGGAAGGTTTTAGCAACAGATTTGTCTACGTATTCTTAATTTTGCTACAGGTATAGCTACGGATTTTTGGAAGGTTTTAGCAACAGATTTGGCTACGTATTTTGTCTAGAATTTTTGAAAACTTTTGTTTTCTATAATGTTTTTTTTTTGTATATTTAAATATCAATAAATATAAAAAAAAATCATACCAAAGATAAATACTCAAACCAAATACCATAATAATTCAAACATAAACAAATTCAACAACATAAAGATCCAAATTATCCAAAAGCAATACAATAAATTTCATCTTTTGGTGGTGGGGTTTGTGACAAAAATTGAATTTTCTAATTCATATCGGCGTACAACCTCGCACTTTCTTCGATTTTCTCCATCACAACATGTTTCTCTACTTTATTATGTTCCAACTCCGCTTTTTTTCCTTCAACCATTGCACCTATACCATCCAAAGCAGAATTGACCCATTAGTATCCATTATGACACATTATAACAAGTTATAACTTAACAGAAGTCATTACACCCAAATATGGGATGTTATAACACATTAAAATCAAACCTAACTCAGTATAACCCAATTTATTTAAATAACCTATTAATAGTCTTTATCATATGAAAAAATAGACTTTTTTTTACTAAAAGAGAATACGAACCTCATATTGTCACTTCTCTCTTGTGGGTATGAACTATGGGTACTCGGCATTGACGGTGCACCTGTCATCACAACGCACGGTCAAGCGATGTTGTCGGTCCCATACGATGTACCTTTTTTTTGCCACCAGCAGTTTGCGACCACACTTCCATGTCAATTTCCGGGTGTAAGCTAGTATCCTCTCCGAATATCCCAATAACATATTTATTATATGTGCTCTATGATGGGAACTTAAAACAATTAGTACCTTAGCATTATATACTTATAGAAAAAGAGTAGTACAAACATACATTAACAACGTATCAAGACTTACATAAACTTCACTTGCCCTCGTGTCAACCCATGTCATGTTAGGCTCCTGAATGGTCTCTTCCACGACATCGACTTCTCCTGAACCATACTTTACCAACCTGGCAACCTGCTACACCGCAACAATTATCTAGGGGTCTCAAGCCTTTCTTTGCGTGTGTTTGTAACCATAACTCACCAAACTTAGCACGCCGCTCCAATGTCTTCGCCTACAACGAAAACCAGAATTACAATCGATTTATAACCCTGCAACAAGCAAAATCATGATATAAGTTGCCTCAAACTTAATTAAAAAATAATGACATGATGGATGAACATATCAGTAATGAAAAAAAAATTAAAGAAAATTGTCAATGTGTATATTTGGTTGTATAGGTGTATATATAACAAACATGTTACATTTCCTTCAATGTTAGAAATATGCTTTAAATCCTGCCATGAATTCATCTAGTCTGGAAGATGGAATCAAATTGATATATAAATATACAAACTACTGAAAAGTTTAAAACAAACATGTAAAAACAAACTAATTATATTCTGACTTTATGCATATGATTTTCTTATTCAGTTATCGAATCAAGATTAGGGTTCATCACTTTCATCTATGATTCGAGTAGAGCCACCATTTCTAGTGACTTTTAAAGATCGGAACTGTTGGAGAAAGATTCGTCTGGCAAGTATTCCAAAACGTCTTAATGCATAAAACCTCCCAAATTATGTACTTAAAAAATTGGAATGTCAATGAATAAAGATAACCTTTGTAAGCATATTTGACACGTAACTATTTGTTAATATATAAAAAAATATAGACAAAAGGTTCTTTGGGTCAAACCAACAAAACCTGTTTTGATGCGTACTAAGAAACCTAGTTTTGACCATCACCCAAACCGTATGAGAAGGTTCTAGAAGCATGTTCTTTGAAGAAAGACCTTGAAATTCTTTCCTTTGGTGATCAAACTGTTATCGGGGAGCGAGGGATCAATTTGAGTGGCGGTCAAAAGCAGAGGATACAAATTGCTCGGGCTCTTTATCAAGATGCTGATATCTATCTTTTTGATGACCCGTTTAGTGCTGTTGATGCTCACACAGGAAGTCATTTGTTCAAAGTAAGTGGGTTTTGTTAGTGTTTTTAGCGTATATAAAGATTTAAATCACATTATCTAAATGTGAATTCTGTATTTTTCAATAACAGGAATGCATGCTGCAATTTTTGGAATCGAAGACGGTGATTTACATCACACATCAAGTAGAGTTCTTACCTGCTGCAGATCTTATCCTGGTTAGCTCTAATTCTTTACCTGGCAAAAGGGGTCAGAACTGGTCGTTTTAAAAATTGGTCATTTTGATTCAGGTCAAAACGGGTTTTCATGGCTGGTTGCAGGCCCAGAATTCCACTTTGATAAAGTTTTATGCTTGTCTTAATATGAATCAGACAACTGTCTTCTTTGTTTCTAGGTAGTTTTTTATTTCACTTATACATATGAGCACGTTATCTCACTTGATATAACATTAATATTAGGTGTTAAGAGATGGAAGGATCACACAAGCAGGAAAGTACAACGACCTTCTTAATTCTGGAAGCGATTTTATGGAACTTGTAGGTGCACATAAAGAAGCATTATCAGCCATTGATTCCATGGGGACAACCGTTCAAGAAAAAACGGGTAGTTCCAAGAAGAACGCAAACGACGATCAAAATGGTAAACCAGACGATTCCTCGGGTTCAAAAGCGCAACTTGTTCAAGAAGAAGAACGAGAAAAAGGAAGAGTTGGTTTCTCAGTCTACTGGAAATATGTAACAACGGCTTATGGTGGGGCACTTGCACCGCTTATATTATTGGTAGTAATCCTCTTCCAAGTACTTCAAATTGGAAGCAATTACTGGATGGCTTGGGCATCCCCAGTGTCAGCAAGTGATCCAGCCCCGGTTACTAGCTCGACCCTAATCATTGTTTATGTAGCTTTATCAGCTGGTTGTGCTTTATGCGTACTTGCAAGAGGCTTGCTTATTGCAACCATGGCATATAAAGCCGCCACTATCCTCTTCCACCAAATGCACCTGGCCATTTTCCGCTCACCCATGTCTTTCTTTGACTCAACTCCAAGCGGACGGATACTTAATAGAGTAAGCTAGCAAACATCTTCTCACTACGACAAATACACGATTTACACTATCTTTTTACAGTTGTTAAGGTTTTAATATTTTGCTTTATTATCTATAGGCATCTACAGACCAAAGTGCAGTGGACTTGCAAATTCCTTATCAAGTGGCATCATTTGTGTTTGCAATCATTCAACTTCTTGGCATCATTGCAGTTATGTCACAGTGTGCTTGGCAAGTGATCATTGTTTTCATCCCTGTGGCGGGAATGTGCGTCTGGTTACAGCAATATTACTTGCCATCAGCCAGAGAAATGTCACGACTAGTTGGAGTTTGTAAAGGTCCAGTGATACAGAATTTTTCTGAAACTATATCGGGATCAACGACCATTCGAAGCTTTGATCAACAAGCCAGATTCCAGGACACGAATCTAAAATTGAATGACGATTTTTCAAGGCCGAAGTTTCATGCTGCTGCTGCTATGGAATGGTTGGGCATACGTTTGGATATGCTGTCTTCTTTTACGTTTGCTGTGTTCTTAATTTTCTTGGTTTCCATCCCGGAGGGAACCATTGATGCAAGTAAGAATTTTTTGTCCTTCTTAGGTTGTGCATTAATCAATGGTGAAGATTGAAAAATATCCGACTAATATAATATTTAAAATTTCTACATTTATCAAGGTATTGCTGGATTGGCTGCTACTTATGGGCTTACTTTGAATAACCTACAAGGGTGGGTGGTATGGACTTTAACCAACCTCGAAAACAAAATTATTTCGGTTGAAAGAATATTTCAGTACTCTTCTATCCCGAGTGAACCTCCTCTCATTATAGAATCAAACAGGCCTGATGATCAGTGGCCGTCACAGGGAGAAGTTGATATACGTCATCTGCAGGTACTTAAATCATACACTTGTTTGTCATTTCTTCTTTCTTGTGTAAATATCTTAAATCATACACTTTTTTGGCGTTAATAACTGAATTTAATGATTTCTATAAAAAGGTTCGGTATGCACCACATATGCCACTTGTGTTGCGAGGTCTTACGTGCACCTTTACTGGAGGAAAGAAAACTGGGATTGTAGGAAGAACTGGTAGTGGGAAGTCAACTCTAATACAAACACTCTTCCGTCTTGTGGAGCCTGCAGCTGGACAGATTCTGATAGATGGGATCAATATATCGACAATCGGACTTCATGATCTTCGTTCAAGATTGAGCATAATTCCCCAAGATCCAACCATGTTTGAAGGAACTATCCGAAGTAACTTGGATCCCCTTGAAGAGTACACAGATGATAAGATTTGGGAGGTAATTAAATTACATAATATCAGCTTGAATGCTTCAAAATGTTATGGTGCTATAATAGTATAATATAACAATGATTGTTATTGCAGGCTCTTGATAAGTGCCAACTTGGAGAAGAAGTGAGGAGTAAGGAAGGGAAGCTTGACTCACCAGGTTTGGTTCATAGTCTTAGCATAAACTGTTTTCCTTATATTTACCAGATGTGGCAATGCCAATATAAAAACATTGTTTATTCATAAAATTTAATAATCTGAGAAAAACATAATGACTGGTGAAACCAACCTCATCAACCCGGTATTGATGTGTGTTAGTAAGCCCTAGCCACCTGTTTTGACCCGTTAACCAACCCACCCAAATCATCATCTTTCTACATTCAGTATTTACTTATCAGTTTTCACATAAATTGGTATAGTTACGGAGAATGGAGAGAACTGGAGTGTGGGACAAAGGCAGCTGGTGTGTCTCGGGCGTGTCTTACTTAAAAAGAACAAAGTCTTGGTACTTGACGAAGCTACTGCATCAGTAGACACTGCAACTGATGGAATGATTCAGCAAACACTCGCGAAGCACTTTACCGACTCAACTGTGATAATGATCGCACATCGTATCACCTCTGTGCTTGATAGTGACATGGTTTTGGTTCTAGAACAAGGTTTGTTAAGAAACGTTGGTGTCCTTTGTGGCGTCTGTTGGGTTAAATTAAGTCTTGATCTAAGCTAATTTTTTTCTTGTATGCAGGTCTGATTGAAGAATATGATTCTCCAACAAAGTTGCTGGAAGATAAATCATCTTCATTTGCAAAGCTTGTTGCCGAGTATAGTATGCGATCCAGTTCCAGTTACGAAAACTTAGCAGCAACATAATGTGTTTGTATCAAAGACCATCTAATCTTGATTGCTCAAATGGAAATGTGGATACCGGAAGCTAATGGGCGTTTATAGATGCTAAAATAACGTTGTTATATTTCCATCAGTTTACTGAATTTTTGATGATTGTAAGCATAGCTAGTTTCTTGTTGTAAGTTGTTAAAGTTACTTTCAAAGATGATTTTTAGATCAAGTTTTTTATGTTGCTGGTTAATGACGCTTAACCATTTTGGGGATCCAAAGCGCAAAAAATAGGCCCTTCTTTATGAAATCTTTGTTAGCTTCTATAGTTCGATTGAACAACAGTCAACAGAAAATAGCTCGATCTCGATTGAACAAGCTGTGTTCATCGCCTATCACCTAGGATCTCTGCTCCCACTTCCCAGCAGACTTAGTTTTGTAAACGTCACCCTACTAATTTTGTATTTTCTATGTGTTACACAGGGCGCCCACCAAATTAGCATACATATATTTCTAGTCTAAAGCCCAAATCACACACACACACGTATAAAAACTTTAAATTTGGGTGCTAGAGAGGTGGGTACCCAAAGCCTTTGTGTATCATACTTTTTTGCCTTGCTCGCGTTGCGAGACATTAAGCCGAATATTTCTTGTAAGAATAAATAAATAATGTATTTATTTCTATATGGCCATTATAATCATTTATATAATAATAGATCAAAATATATAACAACATATTAAATAATTAGTTGATAATTGTTGATGGGTCTTATTACCATTATTAACTAATTAGGGTTTCCTCTTGGGTGCATATATAAGGAGACTAATGTAGAGGTTAAAGGGTTAGACTTCAAGACATAACCAAATTACTCATAACATCAAATCGCCTCCTCTCCATAGCCGATTACCCTTTATCGGTTTTCATCATCACCATCATTAGATTGCACCCTAAGGAGGAACCAGATCAAGCTGACAATCATGTCAAACCTTATTGCTGCGTCTCCATCTGGATTCTCTGTTGGCCTGTACTGCTGCAATCGGGTATGTTATTCATGTTTTCCATTATGCTTAAAACAAAACTGATCAACATGTGGTATCAGAGCATATGTTGATAAATCAGTTTTGTTTTCGTATCCATTATTATGGGATTGAAATCTGGAAAACAGAGTTTTGAAAACTTAATAAAATTTAAAAGCCTGTTCGAGACCAAGTATCTCGAAATCACTGTTTTCGGGAAAAAGAATGTTTTATAATTGTCTCGAACTCAAATAGTAACCTTAATGTTCCGAAATCTGTTTTAAAACCTTAATATTCAGGTTTCGGGTTCCAGAATTTTGATTTTATTAATATTAGGGTTCTTCATGTTCTTAGTGAAATTCGAATAAATTCCCTTATTTTGGAATGAATTAAGGATTAGAAGGTGTTTTTTCCTGTATTTGATTAATTTTTATCCCTTAAGATTTTGAAAAATATGTTAATGTTATTAGATATAATTTTCGAAATCATTGGATAAATATAAAATATCTTTTAAAACAGGAAACAAGATATACCAAATCTCTTAAAATTCGAATTTCAAACTTATCACACTAACAGTTGTTTACCGAAGGTTCGAGATCACCCTTAACGAGTCGAGACCAAGATTCCGACTTGAGACCATAAGATTTCGACTCGAAATCATAAGGGTTTTCAGTCTTTCATGACTCGAGACCAAGGTTGCGACTCGAAATCATAAAGGTTTCAATCTTTACAACTCGAGACCAAGGTTCCGACTCAGTTTCCGACTCGAAATCTCATTAAAATACGAGGACAGCAGCAGATTGCGACTGAGATTTTGACTCGCAACCAGGTGGTTGCGACTCGAAACCTCATTATGGAGTCGAGATCTCATAAAATTCAGTACTCGAGACCTCGAGATTTCGACTGAGGTTTTGACTGGCATTAGTGACTCGCAATCTGATGGTTGCGACTCGTGACCCTAATGACTCGAAACCTCATAATGATTCAAGATGAGTCGAGACCTTACTCGAGATCTCACTCGAGACCCCATAACTGAGTCGAGATCTCATAACAGAGTCGAGATCTCACTCGAAACCTAAGACTAACTCGAAATCTCAACCTCATTACTTTATTAGGCTGATTAATGTGAACTAAAATTTAGCTATTAAATAATTGGTTTTGTAATTAGTTAATTAATCAGAATCAGATAATGTTTTACAAAACCAAAATGGCTTAACTTGGGTAAGCTTTTGATGTATCACTTCTGGACAAAGCTGATTTGATACATCTACTTATTGCTCAAGTATAATAAAAGCCATGTTGAGTATGCATTACAAACGTGAATGTCTTAATTTCTGGCCAAAGCTGATTTAATTCATTCATGTATAGAATTCTTAACAAGTGCATAACTAAAGTGATTGTCTTATTTCTGGCCAAAGCTGATTTGTCACGATTACTTTGCACACATGCTTAGATGATTACACTTCTGGCCAAAGCTGATTTGTCTTCGTTTAAATAGAATTTAACTAAGTCTATTATTTTGATGTTAGTAATAGACATATCACAACTTCTTCATATAATGATCCTCACATTAATGATCCTTCATTAATCTTATGATCATTTTGTCTGCCTTATTTTTTAGTACCCATAAATTTTACTCACTGTAATTTTCTTCTATAAATCAATATCTCATCCACTCTAATTCTTAAACCTAAAATGTTTTGCTTTATTTAAAGTTTCTAGAATAATTAGCTCTTAAATTAAATCTTTGATTATCTCTTAAGACATGATGATCCTACTGCTTTCTTCTGATAAAGATACTACAGAAGAAAATTAGAGCATGATGAATAGGATAAATCGAACATGATGTCTCTTATGATAATCAAGAACTCTCTAACATAATTGCTATCACTAAAGTTATTCCAGATTAAGTCTTTCATAAGACTAATCTATTATTGTGGAATAATCACCAGAACTCCTAAGATGCATGCCTCATTTAAAATTTTAAACTATAAGGTTAAGTGGCATTCATGAATAGATCATAATGTACAATACCATGACCCATAAAGTTAAGGGCTTACGCATGGAAATAAGTACAATTTTTCAGTACATGACATACTAAGATTTTCACTTGTACAATTTGATGCCCATAAATCAACTATAACACTCGAAAGTACCAAAGTATAATGAGTGTGATGATAAGCAATATATGTACAAAGAAATAAATGTTTGAAGCTGGAAAATAAGTTGTTACTCACCTTACAACCACTTAAACTTTAAAAGAGGATTGTTTTAAGGTCCATAGACAAATTACAAGTGCTAATTCCACCTCTAAGGTTTTTCAAGACAAAATCTCACTACATGATTATGCCATTCACTACTACAAAAACACGCATTTGCTACGGAAAAATCTGTAGCAAATCCGTAGCAAACACCCCTTTTGCTACCAATTTGCTACGAATTTGGTTCGTAGCTACAAGTCCCGTCGCGAATTTATTTGCTACGGACTTTAGCTACGGAAATTATATTTGCAACGAGTTTAGCTACAAAAAAGGACATTGCTATTTTAGCCACGGGTTTGCTACGTAAAAGGTTGCTACCGAATTTCGCTATGGATTTTTAGCTACGGAGATTATTAGCTACAAAATTTTGCTACTAATTTTTAGCCGCGAAATAGTTTTGCTACGAATGTTAGCTACGGAAATTTGCTACCTACAAAATAGTATTGCTATAGATGTCAGCTACGGAAATTTCCTGCATTTTTGCTACCAGTTTTGCTATGGAACTTAGCTACGAATTGGCTACGGAAATTTTCTAGCTTTTGCTGAATTTGGCTTAATTTTGCTACATGTACAGCTACGAATTTTGGAAGGTTTTAGCAACAGATTTGTCTACGTATTCTTAATTTTGCTACAGGTATAGCTACGGATTTTTGGAAGGTTTTAGCAACAGATTTGGCTACGTATTTTGTCTAGAATTTTTGAAAACTTTTGTTTTCTATAATGTTTTTTTTTTTGTATATTTAAATATCAATAAATATAAAAAAAAATCATACCAAAGATAAATACTCAAACCAAATACCATAATAATTCAAACATAAACAAATTCAACAACATAAAGATCCAAATTATCCAAAAGCAATACAATAAATTTCATCTTTTGGTGGTGGGGTTTGTGACAAAAATTGAATTTTCTAATTCATATCGGCGTACAACCTCGCACTTTCTTCGATTTTCTCCATCACAACATGTTTCTCTACTTTATTATGTTCCAACTCCGCTTTTTTTCCTTCAACCATTGCACCTATACCATCCAAAGCAGAATTGACCCATTAGTATCCATTATGACACATTATAACAAGTTATAACTTAACAGAAGTCATTACACCCAAATATGGGATGTTATAACACATTAAAATCAAACCTAACTCAGTATAACCCAATTTATTTAAATAACCTATTAATAGTCTTTATCATATGAAAAAATAGACTTTTTTTTTACTAAAAGAGAATACGAACCTCATATTGTCACTTCTCTCTTGTGGGTATGAACTATGGGTACTCGGCATTGACGGTGCACCTGTCATCACAACGCACGGTCAAGCGATGTTGTCGGTCCCATACGATGTACCTTTTTTTTGCCACCAGCAGTTTGCGACCACACTTCCATGTCAATTTCCGGGTGTAAGCTAGTATCCTCTCCGAATATCCCAATAACATATTTATTATATGTGCTCTATGATGGGAACTTAAAACAATTAGTACCTTAGCATTATATACTTATAGAAAAAGAGTAGTACAAACATACATTAACAACGTATCAAGACTTACATAAACTTCACTTGCCCTCGTGTCAACCCATGTCATGTTAGGCTCCTGAATGGTCTCTTCCACGACATCGACTTCTCCTGAACCATACTTTACCAACCTGGCAACCTGCTACACCGCAACAATTATCTAGGGGTCTCAAGCCTTTCTTTGCGTGTGTTTGTAACCATAACTCACCAAACTTAGCACGCCGCTCCAATGTCTTCGCCTACAACGAAAACCAGAATTACAATCGATTTATAACCCTGCAACAAGCAAAATCATGATATAAGTTGCCTCAAACTTAATTAAAAAATAATGACATGATGGATGAACATATCAGTAATGAAAAAAAAATTAAAGAAAATTGTCAATGTGTATATTTGGTTGTATAGGTGTATATATAACAAACATGTTACATTTCCTTCAATGTTAGAAATATGCTTTAAATCCTGCCATGAATTCATCTAGTCTGGAAGATGGAATCAAATTGATATATAAATATACAAACTACTGAAAAGTTTAAAACAAACATGTAAAAACAAGCTAATTATATTCTGACTTTATGCATATGATTTCTTATTCAGTTATCGAATCAAGATTAGGGTTCATCACTTTCATCTATGATTCAAGTAGAGCCACCATTTCTAGTGACTTTTAAAGATCGGAACTGTTGGAGAAAGATTCGTCTGGCAAGTATTCCAAAACGTCTTAATGCATAAAACCTCCCAAATTATTTACTTAAAAAATTGGAATGTCAATGAATAAAGATAACCTTTGTAAGCATATTTGACACGTAACTATTTGTTAATATATAAAAAAATATAGACAAAAGGTTCTTTGGGTCAAACCAACAAAACCTGTTTTGATGCGTACTAAGAAACCTAGTTTTGACCATCACCCAAACCGTTTAGTCTGCCCAATTTACTAACTCTTGTAATATAAAAGAAATAATAGGTTATAAGTCCAAAACCGCTGATACCGCAACTCATCTACAGTGTTCTTCAATGTTTCATAATCGGATTTTTCTTCTCAAAGAACAACCTTGTGTTGATTTATCATCTACACAAAACGAAACAAAATAATTCAAAAGAAAACTCATCGATGGTAACTTTAATAAATTACACTAGTAAAAACTAACCTCTTCTGTCTTCGTATAATCAGCCAAAGTGCGCATGCTTCGACTTGACTCATTTTGACCCATTACCCAATCTAACTTGCAACCTATAATTTCGGAAGAACATTCAGACCTATAATCTCCAAGCAAGCGACTATATCTAGAAACAACAAACGAACTAAAACATTAGATATGGTAAGACTATGCGGCAAGAGAATAGATATACTCATGCATTATAGAAAAGATACGGCACAATAAATGAAAACATTTGAAAATGGATAAATAAGTTGAAAATTTCATCCAATTCTTAATTCTTTCGTGTGGACAATCCCAAATTAGCGATTGAATTACAGATACAATATGTGAATGCATTGCAATAGATATCAGAGTTAGTTACTATACATTGCCTCTTGTCATTAGGATTATTATTTTCAAGCATAGTAAGATCCTTCTGCAAAAACAAAGTTCCCAGGTTGTTTTGCAAAAAGTCAGCAAAGTTATCAGGGGTTTTCACAATTACTCAATTTTAAACTGAAATGTGAGTTGGTGTTTACATCAAATTTTGGTTAGAGTGTGAAATAAAAAAAGAAATCATTAATATGTTCTAAATATCATATAAAAGTCTTATTTTTTTGTTAAGCCATGTATCTTTTTTATTGACAGTAAGGCATTGAACATTCACTCTTTTACCCCTTTCTAGGTTTGGTCTTCTAACTGAAATAAAGGAGCATATTGTTATAGAAAAAAACAAACACTACTCATGATAAACATTGGTATTTTAATTCAAAAGGTTGTGCTAAGTTCTCACTATTAGGTCTCGTGAAATCTCAAAATTCCAATTGTAGAACGCAATTCAAGAATCACACATATAATAGTCAAGTCATCTGAATATATACCAAGCCGCAATTCGGATGCTATCATACAAATTAAATTGAAAAAACTAATCAGCGAAGTTGAATCTTACCTGCAGGTCGGCCGATTGTGTCCACTTGTGTCGGCGGCTTCTCCGAACCCGTTCAAAGAAAATATAACAGAGATTTCGAGAGTTACAAGAGTGCAGAGGGATATGCATTGTGTGATAGAGGGGTTGTGCAAGGAAGAAGGAAGGTTGGCTGTGAACGTGGTCATGAGGTCCCGAACGTTCCGGCGTAGTGGGTTATCTGTAGCGAGAGTAGAAAGGATATTAAGTTTTTTGTCATAACCTTTATTTTTATTTGGTTTTTTATTATATTTACACATTTTCAGAAAATAAATTGTTAGAAAATTAAATTAAATTATAAATCAAGTTTACATGAAATAGTGAACTTTATATGAACGACTTGATCATATAATATACTTTATATGAACCTGCAATATAAAACGAATCTATCTCTACTGTATAATAAAAGAAACCACTTTGGGATACATGTCGCCTTATGAGGTGGTCTCAATTAAAATTTGTAGAAGAGATTTGATGATAAAGATAAAGATAAGTGGTAACCATATATTAATTATTAAAATTAAAAGATTTTGATGATAAGAATAAGGAGAACTGATAATCATATATTAATTAATAAAATAAAAAAACTATATATTAATGTTTTTATTATTTATAAAGATAAAGATAGTTTTTATTGTTTATATAAAAGTTTATAATCTTTATTTTTATTTACTATCTAATAACCGACGGGTAATGAAAATTAAAAAAAAACTAGAAATAAGACCCGCGCGCGTTGTGGCGCGGGTACATCGTAAACATCGAATAAATTAATTCAAACGTTATGCGATGCATTAATCATATGAAAATGTGTGTTTCGACGTATCCGATTGAACTCAATGTAACCTATATAAGCATTGAGATTGGATCAAAACGTAAAGTAAATCGAGTTTATATCGTACAATCATAACGTATTATATGTGATCCGACTCATACATAGAAAACATACCGGGTATTAAGGAAAAACTGACACTTGTAATCAAAAGGGATTAATTAAAGCTTTTGAAAAAAATAAGAAACCACAATTTGAGTCCACTCGGTTGGAAACAAAATTTACGAAACATCCAGAAAATAAGAACGACAACATATTATATTTGACCTAACTCATTTCCCAAAAAAATTAACGTCCAGTCGTAGACCAACTCGAATTTATACCAAAACGTACATAAAAATATGCACGCAAAAATGTTTTTTTTTAAACGAAAATACATTGTATTTGACCTAACTCGTTTCAAGAAAAAGTTTACGTCGAAACGTAGAACAAATCAAATTTATACAAATACATACATAAATAAATGCACGTAAAAATTAGTTTTTTTTAAGTAAAGGAAGTACAGGGATAAACTCAAAAAGCTTGTAAAAATAAAATAATAAAAAAAGTAAAACCAGACGAAAAAACGTTGAACCATACACGCACGTTGTGGCGTGTTAACTCGCAAAATTTAAAACAAAAGGTAAAACGAAAAACTTGCGAAAGATGAAAAGTATGGGGGACCAAAGTTGAAAATGAAAAGTGTTGGGGTTAAAATTAATAAGATGAAAAACTTTGTGTTAAAAGTAAAAAATCAATGGGTTAAAATACAAAAATGAAAACCTTTGGGTTAGAAATGAAAAAAACAATTTTTATTTTTTGAAAAACTCCCAATGCATAAAATACAATACCATATAGCATCAACATGTTACTAAATTATAGTATGGAAATATCATTTTTATTTTCTTTAAACATTTTCTTTTACCTTTTCCGCTTATTAATAACTATTTAATTTAAAATTTCATCGAAACCATGCATGATACTTAAGTTTCCAACCTATTAATAAATAAATAAAAAATAAAGTAAAATGTTAACTTGTGTAATACACAAGTTTCTAACCTAATAATAAATAAATAAATAAATAAATAACAAAGTAAAATGTTATAATACATCAAAGTTCATTTTTTTTTCAAAAACATATATTGACGACCATATGTGTTAACCGATTATATTATATTTAATCAACCCGTGTAATACACGTGTTTATTTAACCCATGCAATACACGTTTTTAAAGATGTAACTTTTTTATTATCTAATAATAGGAAAAATGTCACAGAATAGTAACCAAGTTTTAAAAGTGTTAGAATTAGGTCATTCGTATCGTTTTTGTCCCAATTAGATAACTTAACATTCAAATCGAACCATTTCCTTTTTTACATGTGTCAAGAAAAAAATGAAGCATAAGATGTTGGGCTCGAATTATTTTAATATATGAAATTATATTTATTAAAAATAAAAACACTTTAATTACATTAAAAATTAAAAAACAAGTTACAATCCACGTCACTCGAGTTAGCATCAAATAAAAGGGAAAAAAGAAATAAAAATCCACATCACCACGATTACCTATGAAACGAATGAAAAAAAGCCTTAATTTTAATGAAAAATGAATGTTGAGTGACCTGATTGATACACTTTTGAAACTTGAGTGACCTAACTAGAACACTTTTAAAACTTGATTACTATTCTACAAAATTACCCCATAATATATAAAGTTGTATTTATCGACCCGTGTAATACACGGGGTTATAACCTAGTGTATATATATATATATATACTAACTCGAGTGAAATGAGAATTGATAACAATGGATTTTGTCACTAAATTACCCAAAAAAAGAAAATGTAATGATACAATCTGGGTGATTGTAGACAGGCTAACTAAGTCAGCTCATTTCCTACCAATGAAGGAAACTTTCAATATGGAACAACAAGCTAAGTTGTATGTAAATGAAATAGTTTCATTACATGGAATTCCTCTATCAATTGTTTCTGACAGAGATAGTCGTTTTACCTCTCATTTTTGGACAAGTTTCCAAAAAGCAATGGGAACCAAGTTAAATCTAAGCACCGCTTATCATCCTCAAACGGACGGACAGAGTGAAAGGACAATTCAGACAATGAAAGACATGCTTAGAGCTTGTGTAATTGATTTCGGAGGTAATTGGGACGATCACTTACCATTGATAGAATTTTCTTATAATAACAGTTATCACACAAGTATCAATGCTGCACCATTTGAAGCACTTTATGGACGAAAGTGCCGAACGTCAGTCTGTTGGGCAGAAATTGGAGAAAAGCAACTATCCGAACCTGAGATAGTGCAAGAAACAACAGACAAGATCATTCAAGTCAATGAACGATTGAAAGCAGCACGTGATCTACAAAAGAGTTATGCAGATAACAGACGAAACCCATTGGAATTTCAAGTAGGAGATAAAGTGTTATTGAAAGTCTCTCATTGGAAAAGAGTGGTAAGATTCATAAAAAGGGGAAAGCTAAGTCCCATGTATGTTGGACCTTTTAAGATTATTAGAAAATTGGACCTGTAGCCTATCAGCTACAACTGCCAGAGGAAATGGCAGGAATACATGATGTATTTCATGTATCAAATCTCAAGAAATGCTTAGCTGATGAATCACTGGTAGTACCTCTTAAGGATATATAGGTAAATGAACAATTAAAATTTGTAGAAAGACCTCTACAGATTGAAGACAGGAAAGTCAAGAACCTCAAGCACAAGAGATTAGTTCTAGTCAAAGTGAAATGGGACTCCAAAAGAGGACCAGAGTATACATGGGAGCTTGAATCAGAAATGCAAAGGAAATATCCACACCTGTTCCAGTAGATCTCGAGGACGAGCTCTAAAACAAGGTGGGGAGGATATAACAACCCTCCAAAATATTTCCGACACACTGATAATATTTAAAATATCCCTATACGTCATAAAATACACCCCGTATGCGAAAACGGACCCCGAATACCTTTATTTTTATTAAAATTAATTAAAAACAAAAATAAATGGTCTCTGGCGGGCCGCGAAGACCCAGCCTTGGTCTTACGCAGGCCGTGAGCGCTCTTCAACGAGTCAGCACCCTGAGCTGCCACGTGGCAGCCACACGTCGAAGCTATACCCATGACCCGGATCAGCTAGGGCCTAAGGACCCTATGTCGCGGGCCGCGTAGCCCTTGGCTACCTCTTACGCGGGCCGCGAGGGACTTGAATTCAGCTCCTATAAATTGGGAGCTCAGGCCTTCAGTCCCAACTCGCACCACACTTTTTCTCTCTTGAAATTCTGAACAATTAAAGCTATTTCCGGGAATAATACCCCCTAAATAACGAAGTTCTGCCCCGTTGTAAGTATCATAACCCCGGTTACGTATTAGATACGCTGCCCGATTGATCCAGGATTCTGTAACGGCTGTCGTGGTTCTGCCCGACGTAGTCGTTGGAATGCCGTCTCGGGGAGGGTATTACTAATGTAAATATTGGGTTATTATACTAACGCGTGTGCATTTGTGTATTTAATAGACAATCACCAGGAAATCCCTAAAGAAAATCTAAGACATCAATGTGAGTAATCTCCTTTTTGCAAATTGTTTTTACAAAACCTCATACAATTAACATTATATTAAATAGTGATTGAGTATTTGTATTCTACAATTATCGTCGGTATGTTGGGGTTTTGTATACAAAATTTGTTACTACCTTGCGAGGAGTAACATGACCACAAGTCGGGTTGACAGTACCGTGGGTGGTAATTAAGTAGATGGAAACAAATGTAATTGCGCGACCGCCCTCAATACTGTACAATGGTTTTACTTAACTTGATTAAACTGGGATTCACTCACCAGTATTTCCCACTGACAAAATGTTTTTAAATGCGTTTCAGGTAACAAAATGTGAAAGCCGAATAGAAGGCAGCTGGACAGCACTGAAGGCTTGGAAAAGTGGCAATAAAGTTACCTAAAATAAAGAGATGTTTTATTTAAATAAAATAGGATTTATCCATATAAAAATGTGTGTACTTGAAACTTGGGATATTCCCATATGTTTAATATATTAAAAGCGTAGTATTTTACTCTGATAAAATATTTCCTAACTACGATCCTGATGTAATTTCCGCTGCCAAAATGATAAACACTTGGATACTGTTGATGCATGGAATGTCTGTTGACTGCGTCTACAAAAAGTCTGAAGTCAAGATTGGTCAACAGGGGTTCAAAGTGTAAATATTGTGTGAAATAGGGTTAGGATCGCTTATTTGTCAAGTGTTCTGGACCGCTCATTTGGCATGTCTTATGAGCGGACCAGAAACTCTATAAATAGGCTGAGCAGTTCATTAGTGTGTAACGTGTATGTGTGTGCTTGGGAGCCGAAACTCTGTCAAAATTTCATCAGAAAGCAATAAAAAGATAGGAATTGAAAGGTTATGCTGTTGTAACTTCATATATGTTGATTCCGCCTTCATACATGAAGATGAGCTACTCTGACTGACTTTTAGGGTCAAACAACGGTCCAACAAGTGGTATCAGAGCTTCAGGACGAGGAGTTCATACTACATCAGCCGATTCGACACTATTATCTCATTTCTACTCTATTTCTCTTTTATTTTTCGGATTATACAAGTTCCTACGGACAGAATGATCTGAAGTTCAAGCATATTGAACGAATTTGTCTTTTAAATAATCCGTAACAGTATCAGACCTTAAAACATAGTAAAATTCAATATATTTTAACAAAATTTCGATTAGTTTTCGAACCGGAACTTCATTATCAGATCTGGAACATATTTGTGGTCGAAATTGAACAATAATCATATCATTGTGTTCGGAATTCAGTGTAGATCATTCCTTGAAAGTATCAGATTGTAATTAGGACTAAAAATGGTAAAAACAGGCTAAAAACAGTGGTTCGCGTTTTCGAACAAACAGGTCCGCTTTTTTGTACATTAGTGAACAGGTTCGCTCGAAACATCTGTTTTGGTTCGCTCTTTCAGACAATCTTACTGTCAGGTTCGCTTGAACGGACATAGTTGGTTCGCTTATCTGACATTTGACTGGTCCGCTCAAACGGACACTATCTGGTCCGCTCGAACGATCATTTATTGGTTCGCTCGAACGAACATAGTTGGGTTCGCTCATTAGTACATTTTCTGGTTCGCTCGAACTGATTTTTGCTTATTGGTTCGCTTATCTGAACCTGTTTGGTCCGCTTATCTGTCACGTGCACAGATTGGTTCGCTTTTGTGGTTCTGTTTTTCAAAAATCTCGAAAATTTTTCTAAGTGTTGATTGATTTTGCAGGTACGATCAAAATGGATGATATTTTCATGAATCCCTTCAGCGATATGTATGCTTTCACGGGTAGTTCAGGAAACAACGATACTTCTTCAAGCAATGCAAACAAAAGTCCACCGAAAGAAAGAAAGAAGGAAGCTTGGGAGTCCGAAAGCGCATTTGGAACATTTAACAAACCTCCTAAGCTGATGGCTATAGAAGATTACAGCAGGTGGGCAACAAAGTTCGAAGATTGGTTGATGGCATTTGCTTTTCCTAGCTGGAAGAGTATGAAGAATGGTTATGCCGAAGGAAAGAAGAATGGTGAAGCATTAAGATCAGCTGAAGAGATTGAGAGTTTTGTGGCCGAGCAAAAATGTGTGGCATTATTGTTTCAATCGGTGCGTGAAGACATCATTTCGCTGATAGATTACTCCAATGCTAAAGACTTATGGGAAAAACTCGAAAAGAAGTGTCTTGGAAGCAAAGAGATTGTAAAAAATAAAAAGAAACTTCTTAGGAAAAAGTTTGATATGTTTGGTTGTCTTAAAAATGAATCGGTGTGTAAAATGATTGAAAGGTTCGGTCATCTGAAACTGGAGCTTGCTCGACACAAGATCACGTATACTGATGAAGAACTTGTTGATAAACTGTTTGATTCATTACCAGACAAAGTGGATTGGAGATATTACGCGCTGATGTTGAAAAACACTATTGCTCCAGAAGATTTGACTCCAGATGTGTTGATTGAAAGACTGGAAAGTCATGAGCTAGAGCTGAAGAAAACGTTTAAAGTTAATAATTCATCTTATCAGCAAAATCTGGATCTGTACTATCCAAAAAGTTTGATCCCGAAAGCTACTTCTCCAAAAACTGCATTTTCTGCTGAGAATGTTTCTCCAGCAAGCAAAGAAAGTCAAAGCAATTCAAGCAACGGAAGCCATAGTGGTTATCACAGTGGATCTACGTCTTCTGCAAATCATTCTGATGCGAAGTTTTCTTGCAATATTGCGATAGATCTGAAGAACGCACAGAATTTTGATGAGGAGTCGGCCAAGCAACAAATGGTCTTTCTGGCGTCTGTTTTGGAATCCTACGAAGGGTTGGTGGCTGGAAAAATCGGGAATACAAATCTGACGAAAGAAGACTACGATCAGATAGACCCTGAAGAAATGGAGCTGATCGACATTCGTTGGGCAATGGCAAGTGCAGTTCGACGTGCACAACGCTTCATGGAGATTACAGGGAGAAAAACGATCAGTGGTCCGTCTACAAAACTGGGGTTTGACAAGTCAAAAGTGACATGTTTTAAGTGTAAGCAGAAGGGTCATTTCAAACGGGAATGCAGGAATGCGTATGCTGATGAGTCAGAGAATCCGTTTCGAGATGATTATTACAAAAAGGCAATCTACCATCAGAATAAATCCGAGCCGCCTAGATTGAAGCAGTCTGAAGATAACAGAGACAAATCAAGGGCTCTTGCTGTGATTTATGATGATGAGGGGTATGATTGGAGTAAGGAAGTTCTACCGGAAGAAGATGTGGTGGGTTACGCATTCATGGCAAGCAATGATGAACCCATTAAGTGGAAAGATGATCGTACTGAGGAACAGAAGTATAAATACCGGAAGATGATTGCTGAAAACAAGATTATCAGACTTTCTGGTATCTTTCTGGAAGCTAGAAGAGCAAACAGATGGGATCCAGATAGAGAGTGCTATCTTGATAGGTATGGCAACATTGCGATTGATGACAAAACGCTAGATATCGAAGCCATCATCAAGGAGTACAAAGAAGAAGATGAATACTGGCAGCACAAGTGGTGGGGAACACCAACTGAGAAGATGATTGAAGAAGCGAAAGAGAAAGAGAGAAAGGAGAAAGAGGAGAAAGAGAAGAAAGAAAAGCAGGTTGATACAGGCTTAATTGATACTACGCAAAAGTTGACAGCTGAGAACCTGGGAAAGATGGCTGACAAAGTGCTAGCTGCAAAAGCACTTGAGGTAGACCCTAATTCTGTTACTGAGTCAAAGGGGTCAGTCAGTCAAAGTGTGTCAACAAATGCGTTAGGTAACAAGATTGACGGGATTGCTGACTGCAAAAATTGCACCAAACAATGCAATTTTTGTAGCACTGTCACGTATCTTAACAATGAGAAAATTCAGAATCTGACAACAAAGGTTAAAAATGTTGAAGATCAGATTCTCGATCGTGACAAAACTGTAAAAACTTCAACT
This sequence comes from Helianthus tuberosus, assembly GCA_030545235.1. Lineage (NCBI taxonomy): Eukaryota > Viridiplantae > Streptophyta > Magnoliopsida > Asterales > Asteraceae > Helianthus > Helianthus tuberosus. The sequence continues at coordinate 53,831,257 of CM060364.1, forward strand.
GAACGGATCAAAGAATTAACGGCTCAAATTGAAAATGATAAAACTGAACGTGAGAAAATAAAATCTGAAAATGAAAAGTTAATTCTTGAAAACCGTCAGATTTCTGAAAAGTTTGAGAAATTGAAAAACATTGTCAAAGATAGTGATGATCGTAATGGCAAAACATTTAAAGAAAATGAACATCTAAGAGCTGTTTTGAGATTAAAAGAAGAATCGATTAATGAACAACTGGATCAAATTGCTAAACTGAAACTTAAAGTTCAAGAAGCTGAAATTGAGAATGAACGAATCCAGTTGAAGCTTAACAGCTATAAATCAGCAAGCTTTGTTTTGCAGCATATTATTCCTAAACCTATAGGAAAAAACAAAGATGGCGAGGATGTGTTTTCTGATGGAACGGGTGTAGGTTTTCACAAAGTTCCACCGCCAATTTTAGACAACTACACGAAAAAGCAGTCTAGTTTGATGGAAATTGAGGAAGAAAGTGAAGTTAAACTTCCAGAGAACATTGATGTCATGTTTACGTCTTCCAATGACGATAGTGTCCAAAATGATATTGTAAAAGGTGTTGTTGAAAATGTACTAAAAATGGATAGTGACACTACTGAGGAAGATGGGTGTTTCTTGGACAAGTACATTCAGAAATCAAAATCCAAAAACAACTTAAGTGATGAACCGGGTTTTGTGATGTATAAGATGGCTGGATCTGATAAGTTGTATTCGGATTCTGAGTTTCCGATTGAGAATGTTAATGTGAACAAATTGACAAATGTTTTCAAATTGGTTGAAGTTGAGTTGTCAGAAGTGAACAATCTGAATCAAACAAAGAGAAAAATGAGTTTTGAGAAAAATAAATCATATTACAAGAAATCTGTTAATTCACCATGTTTTTATAATAACAATCGAAACAATTGGTCGGGTGGTTATCAGGGTGGTAGGAGTTATCAGAAAAAGAGTTTTCAAAACAAGAGGTTTGCTGAAAAGAAGGTGTTTGTAAACAGTTCAAGTTCACTTGCTGATGAAGAGAAAAAGATTTTTTCAAAATCGAATGAAGAGTTCTTTGAGAAAAGAGCTTCACAGTATCAGTCTGAAGGCACAAGTCGAGTTGTTGATACTCGAACATGTTTCAGATGTAATCAAGTTGGTCACATTGCACGAAAGTGTACCAATGTGAAGCCTAAGACTGAAACTGTGAAGATTCAACAGAAGAAAGTTGATGTGAAGGGTAAAGCACCAATCGTTGTTGAGGAAAAGAATGTGAAAAATGATAACATCCAAGTGAAAAATGAACCCATAAAGAAAATGGTAACTAAAAATGACAAATTTTACAAACGGGTTGCATTATCTCAACAAGTTTGGAAACCAAAAACAGAAATGAAAATTTCAACTTCTGAAGTGAAAAAGGCTGAAGAATCAATTTCGGTTGATTATGATGCAAATTTTCCACCTTTGAAAGTTGAAAATTTCAAAATTCAAATTGCGAGAGTCAAGGTTACACCTAAGGCTGATGAGGCCTGGGTGGACACCATGTTCGAATAAGCAGTTTGAATGGCCGGAGCTTCCTGGAATGCGAAGCATGAATCGGCATCTTTCTTAAAAGTTGGTTAATTTGAAGTTTGTTATGTGCAGGATCTTCCAAGAGCCATTTCAAGATGGATCATGGATAGTGGCGCATCTCGACATATGACAGGAAAAACTGCATTACTGTATGATGTAAAGAATATCAATGGTGGTTATGTGGGATTTGCAGGTCATGAAGGTGGTAGAATTGTTGGTGAAGGAACGTTATCCAATGGGATTGTAACGTTTGAGAGAGTTAACTACATCACTGAGCTGGAGAACAATCTGCTTAGTATTTCGCAGATTTGTGCCAATCAGTATACTACTCACTTCACTGATAAAGAATGTTTGATCTTGAAACCTGGTTTTGTTATACCTGAAGAATGGATTATTATGAGGGCACCTAGAGTGAATGATTTATATGTGTTAGATATGTCTGTAGCAACTACAACTACTGGTCAAGCACATTGTTTTGTGTCTAGAGCAACTGAGAAAGAATCAAGATTGTGGCACCGGAAGATGGGGCATATACATCTTAGGAAGATGAATCACTTGGTGCACAATGATTTGGTATTGGGAGTTAATATCAAAGGTTTTCATCTGGAAGGGGAGTGCATTAGCTGCATCAAAGGCAAGCAGAAGAAAAAGTCACACCCTACAAAGCAAGTCAATTCAGTTTCGAGACCTCTGGAAAGACTTCACATGGATTTGTTTGGTCCGGTGAATGTCAAAAGCATTACAGGAGATTACTATTGTTTGGTCGTTACTGATGATTATTCCAGATTTTCTTGGGTTTCTTTCTTGAAGACGAAAGATGAAACATTTGACAGTTTGATGGGGCTGTTCAGGAAGATTGAGAATTTGTACCAAAGGCGTATCAAGAGAATTCGAAGTGATAATGGTACTGAATTCAAGAACAGCAAGATGGAAGAATTTTGTGATGAAAGAGGTATTTTGCATGAGTTTAGTGCTCCGTACACTCCACAGCAAAATGGAGTCGCAGAACGCAAAAACCGGACACTAATCGAGACGGCTAGAACTATGCTCGCAGATTTAAAGTTACCGATAAATTTTTGGGCTGAAGCTATTTCCGCCGCATGCTATACGCTCAACAGGGTTCTTACTGTCAAGAAGTTTAACAAAACATGCTTTGAGCTAATCAATAATCGCAAACCGAATTTGAAGTATCTAGAACCGTTCGGGTCACCTTGTACGGTTATAGAACCTTTTGGGAAGTTTGGTCCGAAGTTCATTGAGGGAATATTTGTTGGTTATGCAAATCCGTTGCGACGTGTCTTCGTTCCAAGAGAAAAGCGGATTATTGAAGCTGCAAATGTTGAATGTCAAGGTTATACTATGCCGCCACAGAATCCTGGAGATTCATGGCGTTATCATTATGACAAACTTTGGGATTCGTTTGATATGAGAGAAGAATCAGAGGATGATGAAGATTTCTTTGATGAGTTGGATATTTTGCGTGAATATGAGTCGCAGTTAAGGTTCCCAGCTGAGTATTCAAGAAGACCACGGGAAACTTCAAATGATGATGAAGCAGGTCCGAGTAATGCTGGTGAACATGATGATGTCCAACAGAATGAAGTTGCTCAGGATAATCAGTCGGCTCAAAATGATAATCTAGAAGCTGAAGACAGACCAGTATTTGATCATGGTGATTCAGATTCAGATTCTGAGGGGGAGCAAATTCAAATTTCAAGTCAAACAAACCAAGTTGGTGAACAAGATGCAGAACAGAATGTTACTAATCTGGAGGGAAATGTAGATGTTCCAAGCGAAGTGATGCCGCGAACTTTTTCATATCATCCAGAGGAGTTGATCATCGGAGAATTGCAGACAGGCGTTCGCACTCGAAATCAGATTGATAAAGGGCTTACATGTTTTTATACAAAAGTTGCTCCTTTGCAAACTGAAGTTTATTTGAGTTGTTTTATCTCGCAGGTTGAGCCAAGAACTTACAAAGAGGCGCTTACTGAAGACTCTTGGGTCAATGCAATGCAGGAGGAACTTAGTCAATTCGAGAAGTTGGGAGTGTGGAAGTTAGTTGATTTTCCGGATGGTCAGAGGAAGATTAACACCAAGTGGGTGTTCAAGTGCAAGAGGGACGATAGAGGAGTTGTTATAAGGAACAAAGCTCGACTTGTTGTTCAGGGATTTAGTCAACAGGAGGGAATTGATTTTACTGAAGTCTATGCTCCTGTAGCAAGACTAGAGGCAATCAGAATTTTCCTAGCATTTGCGTCTTGGAAGAACTTCAAAGTTTATCAGTTGGATGTTAAATCGGCGTTTCTTTACGGGAAGGTTAAAGAGGAGGTTTATGTCGGTCAGCCGCCGGGCTTTACCGATCCAATCCACAAAAACAAGGTCTACTTATTGGACAAAGCGCTGTATGGTTTACACCAGGCCCCAAGAGCATGGTACGAGACTTTGTCTCAACACCTACTAGCCAACAAGTTTATTCGTGGAAAAGTGGATGCCACTCTCTTCACTAAAGAGCTCGATGGTCATCTTCTGATAGTTCAGATTTATGTGGACGATATAATCTTTGGGTCGACAAATGAAAATCTATGCAAAGATTTCGAACAGGTGATGAAGCAGAAATTCGAAATGTCATCAATGGGGGAGATGAAATTCTTTCTGGGTTTACAAGTTGAACAACTTCCTGAGGGAATTTTCATTCATCAGTCAAAGTATGTTCATGATATTCTAGAGAAATTTTGGATGTTAAGTTCTACTCCAGCTGCTACCCCACTTGCAACAAATCATGGGATTCACCCAGATCTCACCGGAGACAGGGCTGATGAAACTTTTTATCGATCCATGATAGGTTCTTTAATGTACCTAACTGCTTCACGTCCTGATATAATGTACCCAACGTGCCTCGCAGCAAGATTTTAGTCTAACCCGAGAGCATCGCATATGATTATTGTGAAGAGGATATTGCGCTACCTGAAAGGAACTCCTTCATTGGGGTTGTGGTATCCTAGGAAAGGTGATTTTACGCTCGAAGGGTATTCCGATTCGGATTTCGGATGCTGCAAAGTCAATTCAAAATCAACAACTGCAGGATGCCAGTTCTTTGGTCCTAGATTGATTACCTGGCAGTGTAAGAAACAAACGTCTGTGGCGTTATCTACATGTGAAGCGGAGTATGTTTCTGCTAGCAGTTGCTGCTCTCAGATCTTGTGGATACAGCAACAGATGCGCGACTACGGTTTGCAGTTTCTTAACACACCTCTTTTTGTTGATAATGAGGCCGCAATAAATATAACAAAGAATCCAGTACATCACGCTAAAACTAAACACATAGAAATTCGTCATCACTTTATTCGTGATTGCTTTGAGAAAAAGTTGATACGAATTGAGAAAATCCACACAGACGAACAGAAAGCTGATTTACATACCAAAGCTTTTGATAAAAATCGGTTTAAATATTTGTTAAAACTGAATGGTATGAAGCTTCTGTCGGTGTCGGATGGCATAATTGGCGTTGATGAGAGTACTGTTGCGGATGAAGACGAGAAACAATCTGCAATGGTTTGTCGAATTTTTACTTGTTTTGGTATTTAGGGGGAGTAGATGTTTGTATATAGTTATTTTCAGAAAATACAAAAACAGTAAAAAATGCAAAAATACAAAAACATGATAAAATCTGAAAAAGAGCTTGTGTATATAGGGAAAATGATAGTACATCAGCTAGACGATTACAGTATGCTAAAGATTTGAAAAGTATAAAAGAGTTAAACAATCTTACTGATGATGTGTTGATAGGTTTTCATACATTTAGTAGATTTATTCGGGATATAAACCTAAAATTCAAACTTGTGAATTCGTGGGGAACACTACTTGGATATATAGGTAACCCCTGAAATCTCGTTTGAAAGGTCTCTTAATCTGATATACTAGGTTTTTATACTCAATGATGTCTGGGGTATTATTCCGGGACTTCTGCTAAACGGTGGTTCTGACCTAGTCCTTGGCTAATACTTGCTGCAATGCTTGAAACACAGCATTAAACCCTCAGCATGCTGAAACAATAAAATTGATAAATGCTGCTGTTGTAAGCAAAAAGATCCTCTAAAGGGGACACACCGAAAAGTCAAAGCTGATATCTCTCTGCGTATACGGAAGTATCGACCTGAGATCCCTCGGCCCTCGCATACCTAAATTATATACAGATATCATTGTAGTATACTCACCTGTAAGACTGATTATTGGGATTCTGGATACGGGAGTATATTCAAGAGGTGGGACACATGAATGATCTAAGTTCTTAATTCATCTAAATCGTATCCTGAATAAGTTGAAATTTGTGTGGGAATTTAAGATGGATCAGTATATCGACAATCGAGGTGAATTGTTTAAATCTAAGTATGTAATGTAGCCTAACGGTACTTGTAATTTGTCTGAAAAGCTGATATGATTCCCTGACACGCTCACCAAAAATATGTTTGTAAATAGTTTACTTTGTTTAATTTCTGCAATTTAAGTTTTCTGTATTTCATTTCTTAGTTTAGATCACCTTAAAATCTAAAAAGATTTTATTTCTGCTTTATTTTAGACAAACCAGAGTAGAAAGTTGATTGTCGGATTCTAGAAAGATGAAGCAGATACAGGAGATTCTGAGCTGAAGATCGAGGAGAGCTTACTTTGTTGGAAATATGTTTGTTTTCAAAGTCAAAACAAGTTCATTAAGTTGATACTTGTTATTTTTTTTAAAAAAAATTTAATGAACATAAGTTTTACTAAATTAGTGTGATTCGTCAAACAGATCAACCAGGGTCATTAAATTGAACTTGGTAGATTAATTGAGTAATCAGGGTCATTAACTTGGACCTGAATACTTGAGTGGATTGCTATAACTGATTGATTTTGTGATTTAATGTTGAAAAGATAGTTTGTAATGTTTGTTGGTTGAGTAACAGGTTTGAACTTCATTATTCCAAAGGAAGCTATTTGTCAAAGCTTGAACTAGATATCTCAAGATCCCAGCATACTGAGAGGGGGAGTCTGTGAAAGGGGGAGTCTGGATCAACAGTTATTGGGAAGTTGAAGTTAGAGCAAGGTGATGCTGAAACCTGTGAAGAATGCTTGTGAGAATAGACATAGTTAAGAAAAAGACTAAGACTGAAGACTACGGATCTGAAGATACGTAAAGACTACGTCAACATCCAAGGGGGAGTCTGTTGATGCATGGAATGTATGTTGAATGCGTCTACAAAAAGTCTGAAGTCAAGATTGGTCAACAGGGGTTCAAAGTGTAAATATTGTGTGAAATAGGGTTAGGATCGCTTATTTGTCAAGTGTTCCGGACCGCTCATTTGGCATGTCTTATGAGCGGACCAGAAACTCTATAAATAGGCTGAGCAGTTCATTAGTGTGTAACGTGTATGTGTGTGCTTGGGAGCCGAAACTCTGTCAAAATTTCATCAGAAAGCAATAAAAAGATAGGAATTGAAAGGTTATGCTGTTGTAACTTCATATATGTTGATTCCGCCTTCATACATGAAGATGAGCTACTCTGACTGACTTTTAGGGTCAAACAACGGTCCAACAAGTACCACCGAAACTGGCCGCGGCCGCCCGTTCCCGGGTTGTTAGGGGACGGGGGTTGCGACATAAATCGTTCAAAAACCTAGCGTCATCGGTGGATTCTGGTGGTGAGATCTGGTCGGAGAGATGACATCATCGGTGAATTATAGAGAGAGAGAGAGATGACATGACCGGGTGATGGTGGTGGTCTAGTGGCGGGGGTCGAGTGACGGTGTCCCGTTTCTTTAAGGTGCTAACCCACATCGACCCATTTCTTTAATGTTGTCGACCCACTTTGACCCGAAAATAACAAGATGAAATTTCAATTGACCCGTTGTGAACCGTTTAGTTAAAATATCTTACCCAAACTAACCCATATAATTTTAAAAGCAACCCAAACTAACCCAATTGAAAGCCTTTAGGTCAAGATTGCCACCTCTAATTAAACATGATTAAGTGTTAATTGCATATAACTAAATAGATATTATATATGTAAATGAACTAGTTTTATGCCCTGCCCGTATTGCGGGGCGCTAGACCGGATATTTCTCTACCAACTAAAACAAAACACTATTATTAATTAATTTTAATTTTCTTACGCGTCTTTTTTTATTGTTTTTTGAATATTTATTTTGTTAGTTTTGCTATGGATTTTGCTACCACTATTAATTAATTATTTTTTTTTTGTTTTCGTAAGGTATTTTGCTATGGATGTTGCGACGGATATTAGTAAATTATTTTTTGAATACTTTATTTTTTCTTATTTTGCAATGAAATTTTCTAGATTTTGCTACCAATTTCTCTACGGACTCTATTTACTTACCGATTTTGCTACCGTTTTTTTAAACCTCAGTTAGTTAGTTTTTAAATATTTATTTTTATCATTTAGCTAAGGACTTTGCTACCAATTTTACTAAGTTTTTTTATTATATTTATTATTACAATTTTGCTATCGATTTTGCTACAAATTTTATTTTACTTTTTTTAGTTTATTTCTAAATACTTATTTTCATGGTTTTCCTACGGAATTTGCTACCAGTTTTGCTACATTATATGTTTTATATTAATTTAGTCAGTTTTGCTACGGATTTGCTATGAGTTTTGCTACGAAATTCATTTGTGACGGAAGTTCGTAGCTAATTCGTAGCAAAATGTGTTCGTAGCTAATCCGTAGCAAAATGTGTTCGTAGCTAATCCGTAGTTAACTCGTAGCAAAATTTGCCACCATTTTTTTCCATAACAAAATTTCATAGCAAATGCCTCTTTTTATAGTAGTGATTAGACTAGGCATAAGCAACGAGACTATCCATTATTCTAAAGAACAGTTGGATAAGTTAATTAGGTAGTCACTTACTAATGATATTTAAGTCTGCTAATTTTAATATTCCTATTAACACATGATTAGTTGACTCTAGTTTTAAACGTTTCCTTACCAGAAGTCAAAAAAATAACTAACATGAGAGTTAGTGACAAAATTAAATGTTAAGACTATAAGAACCACAATAAGCAGTCTTCTAACAACGCTTTTCGATACCTTATATATTCTGAAGATTAATCAGAATATAGTATCATAATTAAGCAATGTTATGAATGTTGTGAGGTTTGCATAGTCAACCTAAAGTCACACTTACCTTAAACTCTCATCTTATTTGTTCTAAATATCTGGATTGAAACATTACTAAGATAAAACTAGATGATACCTTACACTTTCACAACTTTTGTCATCATGTAAATGAGAATTTGACAAAAGGAAAATGAGACCTATAAATTTCATCCATTATAACCGAAATTCATGAGAAATCATGACATGGTTAATGAGGATGATTTTTCATCTAATCTCATTCTAAGTGATTTTAAATCATGATGTTAAAGCCATAAAATATGACTTGGCTTAAGGAATAAGTATGGGTCCATCATAAGTCATTCATTGATATTCATGGAACTTAGAATATTCAGACATAATTCATTTATCATTTAAAGACTATTTACTTGTATCTAAATTTTGTTGCATATGGCCCACAGTCTTAGAAGAAATCTATTCATATATATACTTAATAAGATTTCTATTAGATATGTCCCTGAGTTTTCTTATAACATCTGGACATTAAAGGAATCAAATAAAGTCTAACATATATATGATAGGTTCCCACGTCACGTACTTCATTGAAACTTCTCTTGTAGCATTTTGAGATATCACAGATCAGTGGGAGCATTAAGTGTCTTAAGAATAACTTGCAATAGTTGCAAGAGGTGGAGAGTGAAAATTTTACATTACCTCAATTTGCACCTCTTGTACAAGACACCGCTCCATCACGACACTGTTCCATCAAAACTTGTCTCCTTACAATCTAATGCTACTCTTACAAAAGTTTCATTGTTGCTTAATTGTGGGCATACTTAGATTTCTTACCTAGACTAACATAATCCTCAATAAGAGAAACTACAACGACTAACGTCATTAACTTGTTTCTCTATTAGAATTTGTTGGTTGTTACATATTGACCCTAAGCATGCTGAGTTCCTTAAGTTTTCTAAGGTCAGTGGGAGCAGTCAAAGTCCTTATCATGACTGCAAGGAATACAAGAGGCGGGGGGAAGAGTGTCATTAAATTTCACTCCGAATTTAACTCTGATTACACCTCTTGTACACCATACTGCACCAACTCTTACAAATTTAGAATCCTGAAAATGATAGCAACCTAACCAAGAGCTAATCCATAAAATTGAAACTTTTAAAACCCAATAATCAACTCAGGAGGTCATCTAGGTTTAAAAGCCTACTAACTTTGATGATTACATAACCTCCCTAACTGAAGTTGAAATGGATTTTGGAAAGGTTTACTGATCCTATCTCTTCTAATTAAGCCATTAGTGTCAATCAATCTTCTAAATGGAATAAAACAGTTTTCTAGTAAAACTGATTTTATGGGTTCGTATAACGTTTGGGATTTGATTGAATTACCTAAGAGTGTTCATAGCTAAACCAAATCCTAATATAAGCGTTAAGACACGGAGAAGCATGATTGATTGTCAAAGGTTATACTTAGGAAGAGATAAATTACCAAAAGATTTCTTTGAGGATCATCACTGTTCTAGTAGCTTATAATAGTTTAAAGCTACATTAGATGAACATTAAAAACAATTTTCCCTAACAAATGGCTGACATATTTACATGTTCATAAAACAACCTGAAAGTTCCAAACTGAAGGTTAAAGAACACTTTATTTGTAAGCCAATAAAATCCATGTATGGGTTAATGCAAACATCATAATGTGATGAAATCTTAACGTAATTATTTTCATCAAGAATCAAGTTGATTAATGTACCTACCTCAAGATGAGTGGGAGCAACAAAATTAAACTTCTCTATATAGATGATATTCTTTTGACAAGTATATGTTACATAAGTCAAAGCATTGTTAACACAAACTTTAATATAATAGATCTCAGAGATATCTCTTACGTGATAGATATCATAACATGCCGAGATAGACCCAATGGGACATCAGTTCCGTTCCATAAGTTTAACATTAAATGGGTCCTTACATATGTAACAAACAATACTGCTCATCCTTTAGAGGATAATATGATAAAAGAGATTATTTCCTTACGCTTCATTAATTAGAAGCCTTATGTAAGTTCAAGTCTATATTCGTTTAGATATTACTCACATTGCAACACACTAGATATGTCTACATTAATGTGAAGCATCTAATGGAGTATTACAATATCTTTAAAAGAAACGAGATACTATAATTTAAAGAAGAAGTGAGAACTCAAACCGGTTTATTACTTTAATTTTGTAATGTTCAAAGATGACAAAATGTTATTTAGGGTATATCTTTATGTCAGCAGACAAAACCTATCTCATGTAGGAGTCATAATGGACTGATATCAACAGCCTAAGCTATAACGACATAATATAGTCACTAAATGTTGTTGGAAATTTATCAGTGGACTCATAAGTTTATTAACTCCATATAATTAATGTATTGAAGACTTATTGTGATAAAGTCAGCTACCATGTCTCCTTGAACAGTAACAATTCGAGAGGTGCTGCATTAAGTTTCGATACACAATTAATTATTCGTTTATGAACGAATTGAGGAAACTAAGTCTTTGTATCGAATACATTCATGATATGCTTAAGGATCCTATAACTGAAGGGCTATTACCCATAAGTCTTATTAAGAGAGCTCATAGACGGGTATTAATTGATGGTCGTGCGCAACTGCATATCGTACTATGAATGACTAAGTATTAGTTAATTTTCCTCATCAGTTTGATTTTGTATGTCTCTAAGAATATGTCAAGCCGGCATAATGGCATATAGACAAATAAAGTTACAAATCAAACAAAGGGCTTATGCGTATTTTGATCATAACGATTAGGTTTTAAATTGAGGCTATAGTATGACTAATGGGGGTCCTGAGTCGCATAATGATTCAACGGCTGTATTTCTCTGCTATAGTTCTTGTTTAAGGCTAAAATGAGTGTTAACTCCTGATCAGGTTTATCTAATGCTCATAATAAATGATTACTCGGCTAAGTGGGAGAATGTAAGAATAAATAAATAATGTATTTATTTATATATGGCCATTATAATAATTTATATAATAGTAGATCAAAATATATAACAACTTATTAAATAATTAGTTGGTAATTTTTGATGGGCCTTATTACCATTATTAACTAATTAGGGTTTCCTCTTGGGTGCATATATAAGGAGACTAATGTAGAGGTTAAAGGGTTAGACTTCAAGACATAACTTAATTACTCATAACATCAAATCGCCTCCTCTCCATAGCCGATTACCCTTTATCGTTTTTCATCATCACCATCATTAGATTGCACCATAAGGAGGAACCAGATCAAGCTGACAATCATGTCAAACCTTATTGCTGCGTCTCTATCTGGATTCTCTGCTGGTCTGTACTGCTGCAATCAGGTATGTTATTCATGTTTTTCATTATGCTTAAAACAGAACTGATCAACATTTCTCTCATAACATGTACTTCTGTGTTTTGGTTACTTGTACACAACACTCATAACACGATCTCAAAAAACTTACATCGAGTCAACTAATTAAAACAAAACACTACCGTATTTTTGCTAAAAAAAATAAAACGATGGAAAAACTACCGCTTGGTACGAATAAAAATTACATCGAGCTAACCAATTAAAACAAAACACTACCATAGTTTTGTCAAAAAAAAACGTAAAACGAATTTTACACTCGGGGCAAAATCATAATTTGACAGGAAAAAAAAACAAAAACAATGGCAAAACAATAAATTTGAGCTGAGGGCAAAATCATAATTTGGTTAGGAGAAGAAAAAAACAAAACCAGTGACAAAATTGTAAATTTAAACAAGACAAAATCGTAATCTGACTAGACCAATGAAGAAGTGTCAGGCGGCTCCTGTCTAACACTATTCCCTTCATGTGAAATGTAGTATGTATAAGGGGCTGTTTGGTAGCCTTTGAATGGTCATTAAGAGGCTACCTCTTAATAGAACCATTAAGAATTTACCAATGAGAAGGTAGAAGAATGTGACATGTGATGATTTACCATTCAGAGGTTGACTCTTAACCATTCAGACTTGAGGTTACCTCTTATTCATTCAGAGGTTTTAAACCATTAAGAGGTAGCATCTGAATGGTCATTAAGAGACTACCAAACAGCCCCTAAATGTCTAAGGCCGAATCAGAAAAAAAAAGGATCATTATGTAATTTTTAAAATTCCCCTAGACAAATTACTATATTAGTTGTCTTTGTACGAGTGGCGAATCCCATTGTCTTTTATACTGATTTTATTAATAAATATTGTACTTAGAATTTATTAATAAAAATATGGACAGAGTTAAGTTTTGGGCTTAGGATTTATCGTCTGATTCACACTCTATATATACATATAGTCATCTACGTTGGTTCATAAAACCAGACCGAATCGCTAAGAACCGGAACCATTATCATGCTAAATATAATAACCAGGATAGGTCGTGATGAGGGTGTGCGGGGAAGGATCACCGCATAGAGCTTGTGATTTCGAGGGGCACAAATTTTTTAAAAAAGAATCTGATATATATGTTAGTTTTTTTTAAATAACAAATCATACCAACACCAAGATAGACCCATTTACAAAACAATTGTTATGGTTTAGAAGTTAGCTAATTTGCATTAGCTTTAGTGAGCCCAATATCCATTTGATTTTAAAAAAAATAATAATAAAAATTACGAAAGGGCACATTTTTTGACTTCGAACAAGGTACGTGAATTCTCAGAGACGCCCCTGATAGCCAGAACCGGAACCTATAATAACCTACCGGTTCGGAACCGGGTGAAACGGTTCTGGCCGGAATAAGTTATGAATTAAATCCTAAAATTAACAATAAAATAAAATATCAAACCTGATTATCGGATAGTTGATCGAAGATTTGGAACCGGTGATCGACGAACTTGTAACGACGATGATTCTCCACTCAAAAATTGAAACGCTGGAAGTTGAGATTTGAAAATTGAGATGGTTTTCTGGACGTATGGGATTGAAGACGACACCTCAAAACTTATCAGAAGGTAGATCGTATATAAGCGGGAGAAATTAAAATGTGGATGGTCGGAAGGTGGAAAGCCGATGAAACAAAAAGGGTTTTTAAATATTGACTTTAGTCCCAACCGGTTCTAGCGGTTTTTTAATTGGACCCATCGGTTTTAACACGAAATGGTGACGAGAGACAAATTATTATTAGTTGAACAATTTGTAAAATTTATTTATTTTAAATAAATAAAATGAAGGGTTTTATTAAATTATTTGTAACTAGATTAATTACAACTTAATTAATAAATAAATTAACGGTTGCTAATAATTATTAAAATAATTATTTAATTACATAATTATCAAGTTAGTTGATAAATATAAATAATAAATTTAAAAAAAATTCATAATTATGGAATTCAAATTAATCATTATTTTAAATATATATTATATTATACAGATTGAAATTGTTCATAAACAGTGATCTAATATTTTAATATTTTAAATTGTTTACTTATTTTTTATACCTATTTCAATCATTTATTTATTTTTATTAAATATTTTATTCAGCATTAAATTTAATATTTTTCCAATAACTTTCTTCGTTAATTTTTCAAAAAATTAAATTTGTAACTATACATTGCGATATAAGTATTATTAAAAATAGATACCGTGCCGCTATTGTATCAAACAAAACCAAACCGTCGATGAATTGTAGTTTGTTATTTTGATGCACTTATTTACTTTTTAGAATATTTTATTCATAACTTATTTTGATTGTTTTCTAATAACTTGCGTTTTGTGTTTATTTTTTTCAATGTCACGATAAAGAATGACAGAATTGTAGAAAACAATCTTTACGTTTGCCTCAAATTTCACTTTATACCTTTTACTATGAAATCGGCAAAACCAACCTTTATGTTCATGTTTTATTACACCTTATAATTTTAGCACTAACCATGTCAAAAAATTCAGTTAAATGGACTCACATGCCTTGCACGTAAAGGTATTTAAATCTTTTACTTTTAAATTAAAATAATACTTCTTTTTATTAATAAAAACCCACCTCCACTCCACTCCACCCCCACCCTCACCCTACCTTCTCTCTTCCTTTAACATAAAAATAAATATAATTAAGAGGGGCCACCACCCTCTTCTTCATCCCTGCATAAAAACTCCACCACCACCATCAGTGGCGAAGTTTGAGATTTCCGACCGAGAGGTCGAAAACGTATATAACAAAAATTTCTATAAAACCGGGGGGTCAAAAACGTATATACCAAAAAAATTCTATACGAAAACTACCTACTCTCCACTACTGAACGAAAAGTTCAGGGGGTCGGCCGCCCCCTCCCGCCCCCACAAAGCTACGCCCTTGACCACCATGTTCAGAAACCGCCGCCGCCACCACTGCATCCCCACCCTCACCCACCACCGTTGTAAACCATACAATCTGGCCACCCTATGTTGTCTCTCTCTACTCTCTCTCCTCCCAGACCACCAAAGAATTGATCATGTCTGCAGCTCAACCGACACCACCACAGAGACAGGATAGTCCACCAAGACCGCTGCTCTTCTAGTCGGTTCGGGACTGACCCAAACGAGAAGAAAGAATGTTGCCAACAATTAGACCGTAGAGAGCCAGAGCTAATTGAAATAGTTGAATAAAAGTTAAAAAAGGTCATCTAACTCAATACTGCAGAAATACAAACATACAATAACACATATTGATCGAATCTAAAGTGAAAATTCAATAACAAAATACTATAAAGCACAATTAAAGACAAAGAGATAAAAAAAAAAAAAAAAACAAATGTGTTACCATCCATGGAGGCACTTGTGGAGGTTGATGGTGTACTATCTGGTAACAACCTTTTCTTTTCTTCCTTTAGTCTTCTCCATCATTTTTACTCTCGTAATTACACCTTACCTGCAATCACAAAAATAACAAAGTCAGTAGGATTTAATTGCTAGATGATTTAGGCTGATTGCATATATGTTACAGGATCAATTAACATGGTGTGTAACCTATTTGTGAGATTGAAAGATACCGGCGAATGAACCTGGATGGGGAGCTGGAGCAGATGATGAAGACGATGAAAACAAAGGCGTAGAAATGACTTAAATGGGTTTTTATGTTAAAGGGAGAGAAGGTAGGGTGAGGGTGGGGGTGGGGTGCAGGCAATGTTGTAGAAGGCGCTAGGCGCTAGTCGGGCGGTGAGGTACAACCTAGGGATTAATCGGGATTAATCGGAATGGGATTTTTATATGTATTTTTCTCAAAATTATATATATATACCCAATAATATAAAAATAATACTTCAAAATTCACATAAATACTTCAAGTTTCAGATAGTATGGTTCGATTTTGACCGATTTTGACCAATTTTGACCGCCTAGGACCGATTTTGACCGATTTTTTTACCATGACCGATTAATTGACCGCCTAGCTCAAAATTAGGCAGTAATGGACCGCCTAGCGCCTAGGCGCCGATTAATCGGCCGCCTAGGCCGATTTCTGCAACCATGGGTGCAGGTGGGTTTTTATTAATAAAAATGTCTTGTTTTAGTTTAAAAGTAAAAGACTTAAATGTCCTCACATGCAAGCCATTTGAGTCCATTTAACTGAATTTTTTGACGTGGTTAGTGCTAAAGGTTACAGGGTGTAATAAAACATGAACATAAATGTTACTTTTTGTTGATTTCATAGTGAAAGGTATAAAGTGCAGTTTAAGGCAAACATAAAGGTTGTAATCTGCAATTTTGTCTAAAAAATTATTGATAACAGCCATTGTGCCGTGATACCAAACCGAACCGCAACGATTGAACAACATGTGTAATGATACTAATATTTATTTTTAATATTTTTTTACTTTCGATGAACTGGCACCATATCGTTATCTTAACGTAACGAATCGAGCCGAGCAACATCGGTACCAGTACCTGTACTCATTTTTATGGTTTCTTGTCGGATAACGGATATCATGCCGCTACAGTAGTGAATCGAGCTGAAATTGGACGTACAAAATCGATTCCGGTACTGGTATTTATTTTTATTGTTTTTGCTTTATATAAGCAATGTACCAGGTAACATCGGTACGACCTGTATTCATTTTTATAGTTTATGGTTTCGATAATTTTTCATTTGTGCAACTTTGTATGTGACGATAAATGAACATCGATACCAGTACTGTGGCGATCTAAACCAATAGATATCGTTCGAACACAATCGGTGTAGGTACATGTGTTCGTTTTTATTATTCTCGGTCGATGTAAAATACCTGTTGCTTTCTATATGGAGTGCATGTATCGTATCCGTACTATAATATAACGAACCGAACCGAACCAATATCAATCCAATGCTCATGGTAATGTACCATCACAATGCGCGGTCAAATAAGCTAGTATATACATTATACATATTATACACATTAATTCATTATACATATTAATTCAAACTCTCCATGAATAGTAAAACAAATACTATATTCAAAGTTTTTTTAATTTCATATTTCAACCCTTATGTTTTAAATAATATACATTGCTAACCCATTTAGTTTTTATTTCATTTGGTTTTCTTTCGATAACTTATGTTTATTATCTTTTTAAAAGCTGAACACGTGATCGTGTTTAATAATTTTTTTATCGATATTTATGTATAAACTTTGTTGAAAAAGGAGTTTTATTCAAGACAGTATAGTGAGGAACCGAACCAATACCGGCACCGGTACTGTTTGTTATTATTGGAACCATAATCGGTATTCATTTTTGTGATTTTATTTGACATCAGTAGCTGTATTGTTATTATCGAAACCGGTACCGGTTTTCGTTTTAATGGTTTTTAGTGTAGAACACATTTATTTGTGCATATCATTGACTTTAAACCGAATGTCAGTACCATAGTGATACCGTTAAAAAAATGTGTCCTCAGAAAACACGGGCACTGGTCGGAGGACCTCCCCGCCCACCCAGGGTTGCCACTGGCCAAATGACAGACGATGCAAGAGTTTAGAACGTAAAGGATGATCCTTGTCAATTAAAAGGTAAAGGACATCCACTGAAATTTGGTATAAACATAAAGAACCAAAAAAGTATTTTTTTTATGTTTAATGCTAACTATGTTTAATGTAAATGTTATTTTATTGAAACTATCATTTAAACATTATAAATAAACAACAAGTTTTAGCTTAGTTGATTGTACTCTTAGCTTTGGGTGATTTAAAAAAAATTGAATTATGTGGTTTTAAATGTTTATAAATTAGAAAATGAATTGCATTATTAATAAACTAAAATATATATAATCAATTATTTCTCTAATATTTGTTAGATCCAAATATCTAATTAATAATAAATAAAATGTAAAACAAAGAATTATAAAATTCAACATATAACTTTATATTTTAGAAAATATTTATTTAATTATAATTAAATAAAATATGTCTACTTAATTGTAATTACCCAATAATTATTGCCAATGAGTGGAGTGATTGTGTAACAACCCGCACGTTCGTGCGTTGTTACTACTCGCCATACTCGTTACGCCTAGCACCAGAGATTCAGATCATGATGTAACTATATCGCTTATATCGCTATATCGCAGTATTTTTGCATATCTCGCATACTTTATCGCTATAATACATCGCATCGCACACACTAACACTCACGATGACTTTGAGTGAGGACCTATTCTACCCTCCTCGATAGTCGTGATGCGTCGCAACGCAACACATATTCGAAACGAAACTCGGTTATCGCAACTCAAATTTGGAAATGTGAATATTTATACGACCCTTTAACAAATATATGAATGTGGATATGAAAATGTGTAACCAAACTATCGCAACGCTTAACGAACAAAACGGAACGTCGAAACGCAAATCGTCGGAGACCACCAATCGAATGACCATCCGATCCGTGGCACTCCCTCACCTTCTTTCCTCTTCACCTATAAATAGCACTTGTCACATCACTTGAACAGTGACGTGACAGCTCTCGTTCGACCAGAACGCTCCAGACCCCATTTCGCCCGATTTCTCGCGATTCTTGTAAGTTTCTACCTCAAATCTTGTACTTCTATGATCTACACGCACTCTTCCACCTTTTTCACCTTTGAATCTTAACTTTTAACCGTGAAATCAACGGATTTGAGGTGTTCTAGGGTGATGTCATCATGGAGTTCTTATGAATGTTTTCGCATAGATCTGCACCCATTCATGGTTAAGATCTAAAGGATTTCCACAAAATTAAACAATGTTTTCGCATAGATCTGCACCCATTCATGGTTAAGATGATTGAAAGATGGTTTTCTAACTTTCTTTCAACTCTTTTACACTCAATGCACTCCAAAACCGATAGAATCGGAGCTCGTTCCGACCTTCTACTCTATCTTAGTGATGTGTTGGTCCAAGATCTGAATTCTAGCCGAGAGACAACTGAATTCGGGTTTAAACATGAACAACCATCTCGAACAGTGAACTGATCGGACTAGGGTGGTTCCTGTTCGATCGGATATGGGGTTTCTGTTGTTTAAGCACGTTATCATAACGTCTCGGTCAAAACTGCAAAAACCCTCAAAATAATCAAGTGCCAAGACGATCAGGTCGTTGGGACGGATTGCCGTCCGATCGAATTGCCATCCGATCGGACAACCATTCGATCGGCTTGCACTTGATTTCACACTTAAATGATTTTCCACGTTTCAAGGTTCTGAACGTCGAACGGATTGTCGTCCGATCGGATTGCTATCCGATCGAACGACTATCCGATCGTGTGACGTTTGGGACTTTGGTTCCTGATCAATTTCAAAGAACAGTAGTTTCAACGGATTGCTAACCGATCGGATTGCCATCCGATCGAGTGACAATCCTGCAGTGAACTTGTTTTCCCTAAGGGTCCTACCAATCGGATCGCTATCCGATCGGATTGCCGTCCGATCGATCGACCTAAAGGGTAGAGATACTTCTCTGTTTTCAAAATGCTACAACAAAAACTTCAAAGCTATCGTACACAAACACATCCTTGCCAAACGAATGCCAATTCGACCGAGTGGCCATCCGATCGGATTGCCATCCGATCGAACCGCCATCCGATCGGATTGCCGTTCGACACTTGGTCACCTTTCACCGTTTTACGCACCGCTCTTCGCTTATGATATCGTTACTGTCCAGGCTGATCACTCTAGCACACCCTTCGATCCATCTCCATCACTGTGAGTATACTCGAACCCTTTTTATCGCGTTTTGGGTGTAACATACGTTTTATCAAATCAATCTAATCAAATGCTTAAACTATTTATCACTTGCGAATGACTGAATTACATATTTACATGTGATGCTAGTTACATATGTGCTAGGACTTTTGCTCGCGAGGTCCCGCCTTAACTAGTATAGTACTATAGCACCAGACAGGGTCTAGTTAGGAAGAATAGCAATCGCAATCGCAGCTTGAGTGACTTAGCTGGTAGTATCTGTCTTGTATGTATGTTTGGTGTATCTCGTTTATGTATATGGTAATTCGCAACACTTTTTATCTATTTTCGCTATTATCAAAACTTGTATACTCGCCAATACTTTTGTATTGACGTTGTTTTAACGTATGTTGCAGGTTTAGGTCGCAGGCTACATCAAATCAAGCAAGGAAGTCTAGAAACTCACCTAAAATCTAGGTTGTCGGATTTGTATTGTTCGAGAGAACAGAAAAATATGTGATAACTTTTGTGATTGTATTGTTTGTTAGTATGGGATAACAAATGTAATAAATATTGCCGCTATTAGTTGTTATGGATTCTCTTGAGCAATCTGATTCGCCTAGTGCCGCGCCCCGATGATTCCGCCATCGGTTGGGGTGTGACAAATTGGAGAAAGAATTGGTGTTCTTTGTGACTCGGGATTAATTCTCACTCTCCTCCTTATTTTCTGCGGCATCCAAGTGAAGAGCAAATACGAGTGGCGCCGGTTTGACTTGGATGGGAGGCAAGATTTTACCGATTATTCCACTGTCGTGCCTTCGGGCGGGTGGAGGTCAGGTTTCCGCGAATCTGGGGAGAGCCAAGGGGCTGGCGGCAGTCGAGTAGTCCACCTTGGCCACAACGCCCGGTGTCACGGAATAAATACAAGATGAGAGGAGCAGGACATTGTTGTGTGCAGCTGTAAGCTGTGTGTGTCTGCCACTCTACTCGCCTCCGCATCATTGTCTGATCTTGATAATGGGATCAAGACAGGACACTGGTCGTTCTACAATGGGAGCTCACACTATGGCACGGCCCTGTACAACGAAGACATGATCAAATTCAGAAAAATGGTTTGGGGCACACAAGACTAGGCCAACAGTGAGTACAGCCGACCCAGGAGTGAATACATATTGCACCCATCTGGGTTAAGTAGTGAAAAGCCAAATACTCGCAAAATGGAGACGGTTAGGTTGCGATATGGCAATCGTGGCTCGAGCGAGGGGTTCGAATGATAATTGTACAAAAAGTATGCTATTTTTTTGTTTATTTTTAAATTCGATTTAATGAGTTCGTGTACGATTACTGAAGTTGAAAGATTCAAAGGGTTTTGGTTAAATTGGTGAGATTTATGGTCATTCGACAATTGGTTTGAAGGTTATTTTAAAGGTTTGACAAATAACGTGTGTACACAATGGATTTGTTATAATCGGCACCACATTGGCACCAGGTTTGACAAAATAGTTGTCGTTTGGCTTGTTTGCTGTCACTGGCACCACATTTTTTGGCCACATTTTTCGGCTTCTAGATGATATGTAGAATATTATTCCACGAATAGTTATTCTTACTAATATGTGTACACAATGGATTTGTTATAATCCGCGCTAAATAAAAGCTGAGAGACGTAACGACTCGGCTCGATTTAGTGTGACGTCCGCACACACTTTAATGTGATGTCCGCACGTGTTGTCTGCGGCGCAACGCCCACAGGGTATTATCCAAGTTAGCATTAAACTTAAACAACTAAAATATAAAGTGGGACTTAAACAATTCAACACTAGTTTTGGTATGCGGATCCAGACGATCCCACTTCTTTTTTGTTTTTGTTTTTGTTTTTTTGTCAAAACAATGTTTAATCGTATGTTTCTTGAGACTTGAGTTTGCCATGGCTTTCAAGAACTTCCCACAACACTTGCAACGAGTCATTTCGGTGTTGTCCGGCATAAGACATATGTCGTAGTGGGCAGTGGCGGATCCAGGGGGTTCCTGGGTTCCCAGGAACCCCCTCGGTTTGTAAAAAAATGGAAAAATATAGTGGAAACCATGATTTGGGAAAAAAATAGTAAGAATTGATGAGATTCTACCAAGAGGAACCCCCTGGAAAAAAATTCTTGGATTCGCCACCGGTAGTTGACCAAATCTCAGGGTTTCTTTTGGTTTCGAGTACCAAAACAATTTCTTCATTGTTTGCAATCGTTAGTGATAAAAATGCACAAAGGTTTGAGCGTTTTGCGTTTTAGAGTGCGTTTGAGAGTTAGAGAAGTATTGTAATCAAACATAAGCATTCAACACCTATTAATACTAAAGTACCAGGGTTAAAATGGTAAATAACTAGTTACAACGGTTCAAACGACTATATTATCGTTAGGAACCAGTTCCAACGTTAAAATCCATTTTTTAAACCATACCCGATTGTACCCAAATTTTGGGTAGGAGTCGGCCCAACTTGTACCGATTCTACATGGTACCCCACTATACCTCTAGTATCTGGTTTCTACAAAGACCAGGTTCTAGTTGTACCTGATTGGGCGTTATCCAATTTTGGCCCAATACCCGGCCCGAGCATCTTAGGCCCCACCTAACCCGTTTAATATATATCTTCTTAAAAACAAAGGTTGGTGGCCTTTGCCACCAACCGAAACACCCCTGTACTTTCAAAATAGTTATTTTCCGCTCTTATATTTTTTACAAAGTTTATAAATTCTTATTTTCACCCCTTTAAGTTTTAACTTTTCAAGTTTACCCCCTTGCATTCTTTAGCATAAAATGAAAAAGACCATTTTCTTATGTGCTTATTTTTATTTACGTGTCGGCATAAATTCATGTTTTGACGTAATTTTTTTTCGGAAACGGGTTAGGTCAATTATATAATTCGTTTTCATGCTTATTTTTATTACGTTTTCAATTGGTTTACGTTTTGAAGTAAATTAAAAAAAAAACAGTATTTTCCCATGTGCTTATTTTAATGTATATGAGTATAAATTCACGCTTCATCGTATACAATATAAATTCACGTTTCAACTTAATTTTTTTCGGAAACGAGTTTAGTCATATAATACGTTTTCATGCTTATTTTTGCGTATGTTTTTGGTTGGTCTACGTTTTGAAATAAACTGTATTTGGAGATGAGTCCGGTCAAATATAATACATTTTCATTCGGCGGTATAAATTCGAGAAATTGTATATTTTGACGCCGCGAAGTCTAGAAGCAAAGGTAAGGGCGGTGTAGTGGCTAGATGGATCCCTCACTGAAAGAACCAACCCGGGTTCGATTTCGTTTCTTTTGTAATCGTAATGCTTATATAGATTACACTGAGTTAGATCGAATATGCCGAAACACGCGTTTTCATGTGGTTAACGCATCACACAATGTGCCGTCAGCTATAAACAATTATGGCGTTACTGCCGCAATACGCGGCTGATGACAACAATCTAGTCTATACATAATTATTAACCTTTTTAATTTATTTTCGTTATAATAGTTTTTCATCTTTTTCAAAATCTATATATTTTTTTTGACACAGTTCATAACCAATTTGTCAAGCAATATGAATCTTTCATATGATGCTAGTCAATAGTATACTGTACAGTCTTCTTGTAAATAATAAAGTAATATAAAGAGGACAAATATGCGTAAGAGTATTCACATCCACTCCACCATATTTTTCACCCTAAATTACACTAAAAAACACTACATTTTCTCTTTCCTTTCAATTAAATAATATTTTTTTATACCTTTATCATTACCTTTTCTCTCTCCTTCACTCACAACCACTTTCAAAATATATTAAAAAATTATAGGGGGTGAACAGTGTCCCCCCAAATATACAGATGAACAGTAACATTTTCTCTCTCCTCCACTCACAACCACTTTTTATACTTTTTATATTTTAAAAACACTACACACACAATTTGATTATTTGGATGTGAATGCTCTAAGTAGCAAGAAATTATAGCAAAAAGAGTCTTCCCAAATCGACAAATTTATATCTTATCCTCTTAACCTTTCCCGGAAAAGAAGTCCACTACCTCCAGCATTTATTTATTTATTTATTTCCACACGTAAGAAAAGTAGGAAACAGT
Organism: Helianthus tuberosus; assembly: GCA_030545235.1. Lineage (NCBI taxonomy): Eukaryota > Viridiplantae > Streptophyta > Magnoliopsida > Asterales > Asteraceae > Helianthus > Helianthus tuberosus. The sequence goes on from CM060364.1 coordinate 53,855,207, forward strand.
GGACTAAATTCAGGGAAAAATATAAAAGAATTTAAATTAAGTTATTATTGCTACTTAGTTTTGTTCAAAAAGCTCGCTTGAAGCTCATTCGGATTTAGTTCGGAAAACCTTGTTTGATATGGCTTGATTTAAAAGTGAGCCGAGCTGGTAGCTCGGCTCGGTTAGAAAGTGAACCTAGCTCGGCTCGGCTCGGCTCGTAACGAACAAGCTGGATTGACTCGGTTTGACTCGCTTTGTAGCTCGGCTCGGCTTAGCTCGGATTATTTTACTTATAATATATTTTATTTTTATATACATTACAAATGCCCATTATCTAATTAAGAATTGTTTTATAAATGAGCCTATTAACAACTTGGTGTGTTTTATATGGGTATGCTATTTCAATTGTGAGGTCACGTATGTCAGTATAACTCCCATCCGGCCACATCCTATATTTTTAAATAAAAGTTATTAACATGTTAACATGTCTTTAACTTGTTTAGACATGAAAGTTAACAAATTTTGTCGTGTCAACTTGCTTAAGACACAAAACTTGCTAAGATCGTGTCGGTTCATATCATGTAATCTTGTTTGTGTCTGAAATTGTCAATCCTATAGAACAATGCGGATTTTGTTTTTAATTTGTCTTACCAGCTTTGATTTAGTAAACGCTAAAAATTAGTTTTGCTAAACTGAATGTGGAAATATTATGATAGTAAATAAAAAAAACCCGTCGTTTTCCTGTATCGTTTTTCCAAAAATTAAAGCAAATGATTTTTGGAAGCAAACTTTTCTTCTTTCGTTTCCTTTCTTGTGAGTGTGTTGCTTTTACCACATCGGGATTACTTTGTAGCTTCTATTCACGTTGAATTAAAGCACGCCTCAACTACATGTGATTCGTATTCTTTGATATAAAGTTTCATTTTTCCTGCTTTTTATCTTTCTATTTATCCGAATTATTAATATTAGTTATGATGTATAATATAACATTAGACGTTAGTTATATAATATAGTCCTATGATACAAGTAAAACAAAGTTCAAAGGGATAATATTACCTTAGCTCAATTACAATTACAATTTACAAGTATTATAGATATTTCTATCCTAATTGAAGTGGTTATTTTATTTCTTTTCTTTGATGCTACATATACATGTTACATTGTTACCTAATGTGTAACTTATAGTAATCATTTATTAGTAGTATGATTGTTGTACTTTGTATGATGGAATTTTACTTAATCTAGTTATATAAAAAAAAAAAACCCACTAAATCTTGGTTACAAGAATATAAACTTTTAACGTTTCCTCTTTCTATCATATCTTTATCCAGAGTGACCAATCATCTTTTCATATTCCCACTCTCATCACATCCAAAGATTAGTCTCACGTACGATTTTTCAAACCAAAATTTATCTAAAACTCTATAAAAGTGTAATGTCTTATGCCAAAAGTGTAGCCAACAGCCCAACACTATGACATGAAGATTATAAACACATCCTTGAAAGGAATCATGTACATACAACTTCTAAACTTTAACATTGTAAATCTTCTATATTGGTTAACTTTCCTTTACTTGATCCCACAATATCTTAAGGCCACACCACCATGGTTAGCAGTGGCGGACCTTGAATTTTTTGTTGGGGGTGCTAGGGCTGTAAACGAACGAACACGAACAATGCCTTGTTCGTGTTCGTTCGTTAAGGAAATAAATGTTTTCATGAACGGTTCATACCGAATGAGATTTTATGTTCGTGTTCGTTCATTAAGGAAATGAGCGTGTTCACGAACACAAATGAACACAAATAAATTTGCCGAACGCGACGAAGGATAAAGGTGGGTGGCCCAGAGAGTAGCACTAGAACTTGAATCCCTTATTGTGGAACAGAGGTCGATCGTATTCTTTGATGTAAATAATGAGAAATGAAAGGGAAATGATACATAAGCAAGGTGAAATAGGGCTTCCTAGTAGTTTAGTTGTTATTGTAATAAAATAAATGGAAGTTTAATAATATAAAAAGTACAGATAAAATATATGAAATTATAAAAATCTTTAATTAAAACACAAACATACGAACATAAACGAACTCAAATGAACGAATGTTCATGAACACCTTACCGAACATTCACGAACACAATTGAATGAACGGGACCTCTGTTCATGTTCGTTCATTTAACTAATCGAACGAAATTTCTTGTTCATGTTCGTTCGTTTATTAAATAAACGAACATAAACGAACTTCCCGCCGAACGGTTCATGAACTGTTCGCTGAATGTTCGGTTCATTTACGTCCTTAGGGGGTGCAGATGAGGCGTTCAACCATATTTTCAAGGGGTGCGGTCGGGTTTTTTCCTAAAATATACACTATTTTTTTTAAGGGGTGCGACCGTTCACCTACGACTGTGGGTAGGTCCGCCCCTGATAGTTAGTGGGACAACATATCATCTCTTAAAACTAAGTGAGTTACCACAGGGTTCATTGAAAATACAAGACTGGTAATAATCAATAACAAATGGCTAAATTTATAACTACAAAGAAATTCATCTATTCTTTCATCTTATAAAACTTTTACAAATATAACAGTAAACGAATAATCTATAATGAGAGGGCGTGTATAACCGCAACCAGTATACAAACACATCTAACACACATGCATTACTTAGCTATTGAATCCATGCTACCGTATGCTGCAATGATGCGACATACCACGACCATGACCTGCCTCAATATTGCATGTTAATAAGTTCACCCCACTAACCACCAATTAAATCATTTGTTTAACTTGCCATGCTATGCTTGTCCATTAGCTAATCGTCTAATCTTAGTGTAAACACAATAAGATGAACATTCCTATAAAAAAAAATGTAGTTTTCGTCATGTGGTTTGCTCTAATTAACAGGTTTCGTCTACCATTAACACTTTTCATCCAGAGGCGTGCCCACCTTATGCCCAAGGTGGGCGGGCGCATCCCTTGAAAAAAAGAAGATTAAGTGCTAAATTCCAGGTAAAATCTCGACCGCACCCTTTGAAAATTTTCGTCTGCACCCCTTGAAAAATCTAGACCGCACCCCTTGAATTTTTTTTTTAAATACAACCTAATTATCTTTCCACTTAACTAATTAACTTTTACTTAACTCAATTAACTTTCTCTTAACCTTTAGCCTAATAAACACTATAACCCAAGCCCAACCCAATTAATAATAGGGTTAATGGATTTAAACACCCCCAACTATGGCCATTTGGCCGATGGCACTCTCAACTTTCACTTTGGCTCAGACCACTCCCAACTTAACACATCGATTGTCATGGCACCCCTTCGTTAAATATGCACTAACTGGGTTAGTTCTTTTTGCTGACGTGGCCATTTTGTCCGACGTGGCATGGTGACATGGTCTGTTTTTATGAGGTGATGTGTATTTTTTTATTTTCAAATGAAACATAATAAATTGCCAGAGAACCACACTCATTTTGTCCGACGACACCTTTATTCTGCTTCTTCTTACTCTCCAATGGTGATCAATGATAAGCAAACCTTCACCATTAAACCAAAACTCAAACCCACCACCAAAAAATCATCATCAACCCCAGAACAAAAGTACTAGAAATCATTCAAATCCAAACAATCGCAAACCCTAATCACCGTCACAACCCAACCCTCCCAAAACCAAACCAATCACCGTCGCCATCAAACGTCGTCGTCTTCACCTCACCATCAACGTCGTCGTCTTCACCCTAATCGCAAACCCTAAAAGAAAGAGTGAACAGAGGGGCTTACCAGGGAGTTCGGTGGCTGCCTAGTGCCTTCACAAACGTCGTCGTCTTCACCTCACCATCAACAACATCACCAGCGGTGGCGCCGGTAATCTTCGTCGGAGGAGTGGTTGTGTGGTGTGTGCTTGACCGGAGAAACAGTTGAAGAGGTCGTCGGTTGGGTTACCGGACCTGAATTAGAGAGAGAGAGTTGAGTGAGGGTGTGAGTGTTGATGTGCGACCGCCGGAGTCACTCCGGTCGCCGGTCAGAATAGATAGAGCAGAGGGAAGATCTGGTGGCCTTGGAGTGGGCGTCGAACTCGTCTCTGGCGAAACGAGAGAGGAGGTTGGATTTACCCACGGCGGAATCGCCGATGACCACGATTTTTAAGAGGTATTCTTCTCCGGTTTCTGGTTGTTCTGCCATTGTTGGTTTTTTAGAGAGAGGGGGGAGATGGGTTTAGAGAGAAAGCTGTGATAGAGTGATTATATGTATTTGTTTTGTTTTTAGATTTGAAATTTTGAATCAGATTAAAGAAAAACCATTCATGTATGAATGGTCTGAACCAAGGTTGGAGAACTCGCTAGTCGCTAGCGGGTCGGTGAGGTAGGGACTAGCGACTACTCGGGATTACTCGGGATTAATCGGATCGGACTTTTTATGTATAATTTTAAGTTTTTATACATATATACATATATTTTTATACGTAATTTTTTTAAGTGGACAAGTTTTGACCGGAATCTGGGAGGTTTTGGCCGGAATATGTGTTTTTTCCGATTTTTTTTGTTTTTTCCCGATTTTTTCCGAATTTTCCCGACCGACTAGTCGCGATTAGGGCCGACTAGGCCGACTAGCGATTTTTTCACTGATTAGTGAAAAATTACTCAGTAGAGGTCCGACTAGCGACTAGTCGCCGATTAATCGCCGACTAGTCGCGATTTTTGCAACAATGGTCTGAACCATTCATGACACGTATGAATGCCACATCAGATTAAATTGCCATATAGGCTAATTTTAGTAACCTGGTTAGTGCATATTTAACGAAGGGGTGCCATGACAATCGATGTGTTAAGTTGGGAGTGGTCTGAGCCAAAGTGAAAATTGAGAGTGCCATCGGCCAAATGGCCATAGTTGAGGGTGTTTAAATCCATTAACCCTTAATAATATAATTTGAACTAAAATATAATAACCCAACCCACCGCCTTTTCCCCTTCTCTCGTCCCGCTCTTTGTTTTGTGATCCCAGGCCCACGACACCAACAACATCGCACAACAGGTCTTCATCAGGCAGCAGCAACAACTTCGGATTCCGCCAGAAAATAGTAAATTATGGCCACCAAACTCACGAAAACATATTCATCACTATTTCCGGGTATTGTTCGACTATTTTGTTGTTTTCTTGTTTTATTTGGATTTTTAGGGGAAAAAATTGTTAAAAATGTTTGAAATTTTAGTTGTTTTGTTGTTTTCTGAAACTTTAGTTGGCTGATTTTGTTGTTTTAGTTAAAGTTTAGTGTGTTTAAATGGTTAGTTACAAGGAATCAACAATTAAAACTAGAGCTTGATTTTAAAGTTAAAAATTATGAAGTCTGGTGATGATTGTTTAAGTGTTTAGTGTTAAAAATTAGTTGTATATGTTATATAGAGAAAAACTTGCTTAGAAAAGTAGCTCTAAGTGATGTTTGTATAGATTTTAAAAAATAAAAACCCGTAGGGCGACATTTTAAATATGTTGGTAACGACGTTTGACGTATTTTGAAGATTATATAAATTTAGCTTAATATTCTTTTGTTTTGCATGACCCGACCCGAACCGATCCGATACGGCCCGATATGAACCGAAATTTTTTCATATACCTAACTAAGGACCTAAAATCTTTAAAAATATTCCGCACCCCCATGAAAAAAATCCTAGGTCCGCTACTCTCGGCTCGGCTCATTTTCTACCAAAATTTAAATAAGGGGTAAATGTAACTAAATATTAATAAAAACTAAAATTATACTGACGAGCTTCACATGTCAGGCTCGAGCTCGGGCTCGGTAAGTAAGCGAGCTATATTTTAGGCTCAAGCTTGGCTCGGGCTCAGGCTCGATAAGACTTGGCTCGTTTCGAGCTTTTTTCCTGAGCCGATCTCGAGTAGCTCGTGAGCCGCTCGGCTCGTTTTCACCCCTACCTTTAAAGACATTCATCTCACGCTTTTTAAATGAATTAAAATAAAAAAAAAATATTACGTATTACTTTTAATCCGTTAATCAATTCTATAAACAAAATTATTATTTAATTATATTATATTATATTTAAGAATAACATGATTAATAATCAAATTGATATTAATGTTAATTAATAGTATTAGATATTAGATTAGATGTTAACATTAAATTGAAGGACATGTATCCTTTATTATAATTTAAATTAGATTAGATATTACATATTTTTTTTATTGGATCATTATAAATAATTAACCACGTGTAATACATTGGTCTATAGTGGAGGGTTCAAATGAGAAGAATTTTTTTTGTAAGAAGAAAAAAGAAGAAGTTTCAACCAATAAAAATGCTTCATTTTACTTCATTTAATATTTGTATTTAATTTTAATATAAGGGTATATTGGTAAACTTACTTAAATCATTAATTTGTATTCTTCCTCTTTAATAACTAGCTAAATTAAATTTGTAACTCCGTTTCAAAATATATACTTTTCCAAATTAAAAAAACAACTTAATTTAAAGTGTAAAATAAATTACTAGTTGTGTATGATAAATTTCGACTGTGTAGGATAAAATTCTATAATGTGTAGGGTATATGTAGGAAAATTTTGATATGTGTAGGTTTTGTAGATTATATGTAGGAAAATTAATGATTAGTTGACTAATTAATTAAAGAGAGAAAAATTAATGATATGAGTTATAAATGAAATAACATTTTACTAATATGCCCTTTCTTCTTTTTCTTCTCACATTAAATTTCTTCTCAAATGAGCGTTCCCCTTGGTCTATAATAATATATATCCTTAGGTCGGTGGGTGTGGTTTAATGCCACCCCGCCACCTCAGCCCCTTTAGCGCCTTTTTTTTTTAATTTTGTTTTTTTTGAACGACCGACAAAATATTTTATTCAATGTAGCAAGATGCTACCACCATACATACAATTGTTTTACACCAATTATAAGCAAAATTACGTAAATTACATAAATTACTTAGCCACCAACTTTGAATTTACTCCAATCTTCCCATGTCAGAGACACCAACTTTGACCGGTTCTTCACCCAAAGATACGCCAACGCTTTAATTTCGTCCAGAATCTTAGTCGTATTCGGTGTTTTTTGTTGAAACACGGCTTCGTTCCTCGACTTCCAAATAGTCCAAATTGTTACCAAGATGACCGCATATAACGCCTTTTTCTTCTTGGCTGAACCCAAACATATCTCGTGTAGTGTGAGTATATCCTTTATTTCGAATGCAATAATCGGGGGAATCGTGCACCAGGTCGCGACGTTTTGCCATATCAGTTGTGCAAATTGACATGAAACAAAAATGTGCTCACTGGTCTCATCATAATTACCACACATAACACACGTTCGGTTTTGCACCGGTATATTCCGAGCTGCTAGAGCACACCTAGTCGGTAATCGTTCCTTCTTTGCTCTCCATGTCACCATGCCAACTTTTTTCGGGACCCAATTGTTCCACTCAAACACTTTATAAGGTCGCACACGGTTAACCTCACTTAGGATTTTTTTTATGCTTGCAACTTTGAACATACCTGAACCATCAAGTTTCCACAACCATTTGTCTTCTCCACTTGACATATTCAGACCATCAAGCCCATTAATCAAGCCCAATAGCTGAATTAGTTGACTGTTTTCAATATTACCCAGTGAAGGGGTAAGGTCCCAAAAACCTCGTTCCGAGCGTTTGGACCATACCACAACCTCGATTTTCTAGCCTTCTTTAGACCTTGCGCGGTCGCACACTGGTCCAATAAAGAAGACTTAAGAGAAAAACCACAACTTCATCTTTAACCCTCTTTTGACCCTGCGCGGCCGCACACTGGTCCAACAAAGAGGACACGCAAGAAAGACAACAAACAACACCTACGCGCCAAAAGGAGATTAATAAATCCCTGCGCCTCTCTCATAACAGAGGGATAAAAATCCCAATCAGCACTCCCGCATTAAATAATGCCCAGACTTGGATATTATTTACCCAACTGGTACCACACGATAAGAGGCCACACATGATTATGGCAATAATCTTCTAGAAAGCTCAATCATGCACCACCAGACGGTTATAACCGTCTGGGCCACGTGTCATCACCCCGTGCTCTCTAGGAGTCACGATGATGGCATGGAGTTAGAAAGAAACCTCCACTTGCCCACTTTCCACGTGGCAACACCCCAGCTGTCGATCAGGATCACGATCCGTGTGACCTCACAGTTCAATCAAGAAGATTAACGGAGAGAACGTAACCGCTACGGTGTTAGCATCTTTCGTTAATCTTTCATCAACAAGTTTTCCTGCCCAAAACTCTCGGCTATTCACTATCTCTACATCCCTACTCACAGTTAAAGACAGACACAACTAGCGTGATCAACAATTATTCCTCACACCGGGAACGCGCAGCAGCTGCGCAGGTGTTATATATAGCCAAGCTATTCAACAAGTCAGACTTATACAGGCAAGGTATTTTTTTCCCATTTCACTTTATTGGCCCCGCGCCCTATTAATGCAAAAATTATCTTTACATGTTTGTTACAAATTGCATGTAATTCCTTTGGTATACGCGAAAACAGTATGGTGAACATTGTAAGCCTCATGAACGGTCTAAAAAAGAGCAAGCCCCGCGCACAGTCTAGACTTACGTTCGCACATGAGCACAACACCATTTTCATTCGCTATACCTAAACAAAGTAATTATACACATGCAACATATTGTAATTCAAATATAAATCAATAAACACAAAACATGAATGCATAACATTGCATTAAAGTTACTAGTGCAGCAAGGCACCTTTAGCAGCATTTACAGCAGCAGAACATCAAAAGGTTCTTTACAAAATAAACACCAAAAAACATAACTGAAGCCTCATCAGAGGTATACAGTACTTCCCCGAACACCCTAACAAGGGGGAACAACAGCCAGCTCAATCTCCCCATCAACAACTGGTATCCCTTCATTCCCAGAGGAAGGATCAGTATAACACCTGTTTCGACGCCGCCGGTACACAAGCAAAGGCTGATCTTTCCGGTTAACCGGAAGATACTCCTTCAAGCATCGACAAGAGAGGACAACAGAACCCGTAATGACTAACTATCAAATCATCTTCCCCTAAACGACGCTACCAGAAAAACATCAATCTCATTAAATGAATTATGACAACGTCTGCACATATTCCAAAAATGAAAAGATGAAAAAGTACTACATGTATTCATGTTTCACTTTTCAAATAACGTCATAAACGTCAGATCACAACGAAGCAGGCCAGAGCAAAGAAGAAAACTCACAAGTTTTCTTCAAAGTTTTTTCAAAAAACAAAAAAATGCGCAAGTGTATTTTCTCATAAAAAATCTCCACTTTCGCGCCAAAAGACCCTGCAGCAAAAAGCATTTCTCTCTCATAGTCCAGTGCTCCACTTATTTGCATAAGAGTAACACTAGTCTGGGGGGACTTAAAGGGGTAAGGTCCCAAAAACCTCGTTCCGAGCATTTGGACCATACCACAACCTCGATTTTCTAACCTTCTTTAGACCTTGCGCGGCCGCACACTGGTCCAATAAAGAAGACTTAAGAGAAAAACCACAACTTCATCTTTAACCCTCTTTAGACCCTGGGCCGCACACTGGTCCAACAAAGAGGACACGCAAGAAAGACAACAAACAACACCTACGCGCCAAAAGGAGATTAATAAATCCTTGCGCCTCTCTCATAACAGAGGGATAAAAAATCCCAATCAGCACTCCCGCATTAAATAATGCCCAGACTTGGATATTATTTACCCAACTGGTACCACACGATAAGAGGCCACACAGGATTATGGCAATAATCTTCTAGAAAGCTCAATCATGCACCACCAGACGGTTATAACCGTCTGGGCCACGTGTCATCACCCCGTGCTCTCTAGGAGTCACGATGATGGCATGGAGTTAGAAAGAAACCTCCACTTGCCCACTTTCCACGTGGCAACACCCCAGCTGTCGATCAGGATCACGATCCGTGTGACCTCACAGTTCAATCAAGAAGATTAATGGAGAGAACGTAACCGCTACGGTCTTAGCATCTTCCGTTAATCTTTCATCAACAAGTTTTCCCGCCCAAAACTCTCGGCTATAAATACAAGAACAATTCAGGTATGAAAGGCAAGTTACTCACACTTCGTCAATGCCTCTTCTTCTTCATAAACACCTACTTATTCTCACGCCGGAGTCGGGTCAAGGAGAGAACCCCCCATCTCCCCTTGACGAGGCTAACGGTGCTTTGTTTTGCAGAGTTTACCGGAGAAGAAGGTCAGTTGCATCGAATCAAACGAGAGAGAACAACCCCCCTTTATGCAGATCCAAACCCCCTAGATATTTCGATCCCGGTCGTTAATCTAGTGTTTTTCACCCAGGGCCGAGGCAGTCCAGGCCCGACTGAATACCAGGCGTGACCCACTTAAACCCATTCGGTCTGGTAGCAAACAATCCTTATGCTTTTCAACTTTAAAAAGATCTGGGAACCTAATATAGAAAGGAATTGAATCTGCCCAGCTATCTAACCAAAAGGATATGTTCCTGCCGTTAGCCAAAACTCCTGATGAAGCATTATTCAGGTCTATATCGGCTTGCAGAAGTATATTTCGGATGCTCGCAATATTCTTCCATGGCCCGGCTATAGAAACTTTTGTTGGTATATCCCTCTATCCTCTCGAGTTGTGATGAATTACCCAAACAACACGCCTCCACAATCAGTTTTTTCCGTTTTAAACCTCCACCACCATTTTGCTAACATCGCTAAATTAGTATCCCTAAGAGAACCAAACCCCAATCCCCCATATTCCACCAGAGCTATAGTTTTTTCCCATGCCACCCAATTCATTTTAGCTTTTTCCTCCGAACCTCCCCAAAAAAATACTCGTCTTATTCTATCAAGGGCGTCCAAAACTTTAATCGGAGCTTTAAACAGTGAAAAAAAGTATGTGGGTAAGGAATTTTACACTGATTTAATCAGCGTAATCCTTCCACCATATGATAATGTTTTAGCTTTCCACAAAGAAAGCCTATTTTTAAATACATCAATCACCGACTTCCAATTTTTTTCAAGATTCATATTCGCACCTACTAACATACCAAGATGTTTAAATGGAAACACACCTTTTTTACAACTTAACAAATCTGCCATTCCTTGTATTTCATGGTCCTCCATGGAAGTTATACCACACCATGGAAGTTAAAGGGAGAAGCTTTAAAGCCCTCCAATCTTAATAGGGAACTTTATACCACACCATGGAAGTTAAAGGGAGAGGCTTTAAAGCCCTTCAATCTTATAAGGATTAGATTTGATTAATTTACATTAGATTGATTAGATTTGATTGATTTTTGTTTTGAACGACTAATGTCTTTAATCCCTTGTCGTCTGTTGGACTTGAACCCAAGACCTCCCCCTTCCCAACTTTGGTGTTTTAAAGGCTTTACCTTTACCAATGGACCACTGTCCTAATGGTTAATTTTTTTTTGAACGGCAAAAGTCTATGATAATAGAACACGGGCCAGCAAGCTATAAAACCCAATTACAATTACAATTACAAGCGAAGACAAAAACATACCAACATAACAATTTATTTTATGATATCTCTCACATTAAAGTCCCTCCATCTCTCCCAAACAAAATCTTTAATCTTTGATCTTTCTTTAATCCATATAAAAGAGCTTTCCTTTATATCTTCCATCGTATTTGTTACTGATATCTTGCAATTGTCAAATTCAGCTGAGTTCCTTGACTTCCAAATGTACCATATCGTTATCATTATGATAGCCTTTATTAATAACTTCCAATTCTTTGATCCTTCAAGCCCTTCCACGCGTCGCATAATTTCTCCACAGTTCTCTATTTCACCCATATCCGGAAGCTTTAACCATATCCACACGTTCCACCATGTCGCGTGAGCCATTAGGCATTTAAATAACATGTGTTCAACTGTTTCTTCTTCAGTCTCACACCTTGAACAATTTTGACTACCTAATACTATACCTCTGCGAACCAGCTCGGTTTTAGCCGGAATTCGATTTTTTGCAGCCCTCCATACAAAAAGATTGACTTTTGGCGGAATCCATTTATTCCAGTATCCCCACTCCACGTCGTCAGGCTCTGCTTCTTGCTTGTTTATTTCACCTCTTAACATTGCAACCGTAATTGTCTCATTCTCTTTTGATTTCCATCTCCACACGTCCTGATTTTCACTAGTGCAGTATCCATTTAGTATGCCCAACAGCTCTATGTATTGAGCCCACTCTTGTGCATTTTTCGGCCCACGAACCCATTCCCAAGCCCAAACGTGCCTTCCCCCAATTTTCTTTGCGCAGCTGTGTACCTGTACATTCTTTTCTTTTGCCAAATTGAAAATAGCAGGGAATCTATCCTTTAGATTTGATCCCCCAGCCCATATATCAATCCAAAATTTCGTTTTCTTCCCATCCCCCAATTTTACAAACAGGTTTTTTTACATAAAGATATGTGTAACTTTGTAAATTCCTTTTCCACCTCAACAATATCTTTCCATGTACCGCTTAATTTGTTTTTTGAAGGAATAAAAAAGACTGACCTTTTCTTCGTATGAATTGCTTCAATCAATTTAACCCAAAGAGCCTGCGGATTTTCTTTATACTTCCACCACCACTTCGCTAGGAAAGCGAGATTTGCACTCCTTATGTCCCCTACCCCTAAACCTCCACACCCCTTTGATTTTATTATGTTATCCCATGCAACCCATCTCATTTTGCACTTCCCATTTATTTTACCCCAAACAAAATCCCTCCTAATTGCTTCTAACTCCTTTACCACTTTTTTAGGGGCAATAAATAATGATAAGTAATAGTTTGGTAATGCTCCAAGAACCGCTTTTGCTAAAACAATTCTACCCGCCATCGATAAAAATTTCACTTTCCAAGATGACAGCTTGGAATTAAATTTATCAATTATGGGTTTCCAATGTTTTACTCTTTTCATGTTTGCCCCAACCGGAATCCCAAAAAAAACAAATGGAAATTTTTCTGCTTTGCAATTTAATCCATTCGCCATTTCCTCCACTGTTTTATTACAAACCCCCACCCCCAATAGGTTACATTTATTCAAATTAACCTTTAAGCCCGACACTAAATAAAAACATCTTAAAATCTGATTTAAGTTTTTAATGTTTCTTTCCGACCATTCCCCAAGAAATATTGCATCATCCGCGTAACAAAGATGTGAGATTATTGGTCCCCCATTTGTCACCGAGACGCCTTTGAATAACCCTATTTTAATTGCCCTTTTCATTATAACATACAGAGCCTCTAAAGCTAGGATGAAGAGAAAAGGTGATAAAGGGTCCCCTTGTCTTAACCCGCGAGATAGGTTAAATTCCTCCGTAGGCGACCCATTTACCAACACGGAGGCTCTACTTGAACCCAGACTCCCCCCTATCCATTTTCTCCATAGAATTGGAAACTTCATGCCTTTCAAATTTGAAAGCAAAAATTTCCAATTTATAGAGTCGTATGCTTTCTCAAAATCCACTTTGAAGATAAAAATCGTTTTTTTTTTTCGTTTTTTGCCCAAGATATTATTTCATTTACCATTAATGGCCCCTCCAGAATATGCCTCCCTTCAATAAAGCTTGTTTGTGTATTACTAACAAGAGTAGGTATTACAGGTTTAATTCTCCTAGCAAGTACTTTTGCAATTATTTTATACATAGTACCAATTAATGAAATAGGTCGAAAATGCTTAATAATAGAAGGGTCACGTACCTTTGGAATTAGAGCATTAGATAATAACTTTTAAACTTTTGAGAACCTTTTCGGTTAATTAAACACATGTTGAGAAATCCAAAAAGACCAAAAAGATATAATCGTATATGATCGAATATTCTTTCAAAAATCGATAAGCACACAAACTAATTAATAAACTGTGGCTTCCAAACTCCATAGGAGGTTGAATATTATTATCATCTTATTATACTGAATATCATCAAAATTATCATCTTATTATATTATTATATTATACTGAATATCATCAAAAGAATCTTTGGAATTACAAACTTTTAACTATTCATTCACCAATTGAAAATGCAATTGTCCCCATCAACATCTCCGTCTACTGATTCTTGGCAACCACGTAAATTTTTCAAGAAACCCATCTTTGACTCTCTCCACCTTCACTTTCATCGTTGAAAAATGACTATATAATGATCACCCATAAACCCAAAACCCCATCAACACTCGTGCTTTCTGACTCATTGTTATACTGAGTGATTGGTGACCCCCCAAATCCCCCAAAAAATAACATATTTAAGATTCTTATTGTTTCAACATTTGGTATGTTTTACAATTCTGCAATGAACCCTTTGATAAACCCTATTTTCTTACATGGGTGTGTTGCATCCATACAGTTTCTGTTCTTGATTGTCTTATTCATCACTTGGGTATGGAAAAGATTCAAGCTTGATCAAACTTTGGTTCCAAAACAGAGTTCTGGGTGTTTGTTTTACAAGCAAACTCTGTCTTGTTCTCTTGTTCTTTCACTCTTTAATCTTGTTTTGTGTTTCTTGAACAATTTTTATTGGTATAGAAATGGCTGGACTGATGAAAAGATTGTGACCCTTTTGAATGCTGTTCTTGGAGCACTTGTTTGGTTGTTTGTTTCGGTTTATTTGCACACACTTGTTTCGAATTCGTCGACAGGATCAAGAAAATACCCATCTGTGATAAGGGTGTGGTGGGTGTTTTTCTTTATAGTTTCTTGTTAATGCCTTGTGGTAGACTATGTTTACTACAAAAAAACCCAAGATTTAGTTTCTATGTTGTTTGTCTCTGATTCTGTGTCTAGTTTCATGGGACTTTTTCTTTGTTTTGTGGGGTTGTCCTACAAAACAGAGGAAGAGTCCCAAAGTAATAATCTTGAAGAACCGCTTTTGAGTTCTGGTGTCTCTAGAGGTGGAGTTGCATCAACTTATGAAAATGCAAGTTTCTATAGCTTGCTTACATTTTCTTGGATGAACTCTGTAATTGCAAAAGGTAATAAAAAAACATTAGACCTTGAAGATGTTCCTCAGGTTGCAAAGATAGATAGTGTGAAAGAAGTTTATCCTGTTTTGTTAAACAAAGTAGAGTCTTTAAGCAATGGGGGTAATCAAATCACTGTGTTTGGTCTCACCAAAGCCTTATTGTACATCGTGTGGAAAGATGTGGCTATCACAGGATTGCTCGCTTTAGTAACTTCGCTGACTAGTTTTGTCGGTCCTTACCTCATAGAAGCATTTGTTCAATATCTAGACGGACAACGAGATTACAAACACCAAGGTTTTGTTTTGGTAGTTGCATTCCTTGTTTCCAAGGTTATCGGGTGTTTCACACAACGGCATTGGTACTTCAAGCTCCAACAAGCTGGAATTAGGGCGCGGTCTGCCATTGTTGCCATGATTTACCAAAAGGGTCTGACCATCTCCGGCCAGTCAAAGCAAGGGAACTCGAGTGGTGAAATCATCAACTTCATGGCTGTTGATGCAGAAAGAATAGGTGATTATGCTTGGTATATGCATGATTTTTGGATAGTTCTTGTGCAAGTTGGTGTCGCGTTGTGGCTTTTATATAGAAACTTAGGACTAGCCTTCATTGCTTCATTAATCGCTACAATTCTTGTGTTGTTGGCCAATATTCCACTTGGAAACATCCAAGAAAAACTTCAAGATGACTTGATGAAATCCAAAGATAAACGGATGAAATCAACATCTGAAATCTTGAGAAACATGAGGATTCTCAAACTTCAAGGTTGGGAAATGAAGTTTTTGTCAAAAGTCACCAAACTTAGAGATGAAGAACAAGGTGCACTGAAGAAGTGTTGATACATGTATGTGGACGCGACTCGACTCGACGCGACTTGGTCCGGTTCGACCCGGTTAGGTTCGGCTCAAGCCCGACGTCACGACATTCCTCCGTCGTGCGCCCCAGAGTTCGACACGTGAAGCACGGAAAGCCGCGGCCAGTTCCCGCCGCCACATCATCATGACATCATCATGATGATGTAAGGTTGACTAAACTTCACAAATATGAAACAAGTTGGATACGTGCATGCTGTTGGTCCAATCATCTCGCATGGTCGTTTGGTCCAATCAAAACGGTTGGGCTTCTACAAACTGACTGGCCCAAAGCCCATTATGGACGAATCACAAAGGATCTCGACGAAACAGCCATGTTTCGTCGACATGATCCATTTCCGTCGAGCATTTCTTTGTTTCGCCAAGCTTCTGATTCGCCAAGTCTGATTCGCCGAGTCTTAGTTTGATTCGTCATGTACTGTGTGTCTGTGTATATAAATAGAAGGTTATCCTTCTGTTTCTTTAAGAGAACACATTGTAGAGAGCACACACACACATGAGAGTTTGAGAGAGTTTGCAAAATACATTTGTAAACATTGCTTTGTAACTGAACTTTTCATAGTATTAATACAGAGGTGTTAATCGGTGAATCTTACGTGTCGTGTATTTACGTGTTCGATCTCGGTTTGCTATCTCGGTTGGATTCCGCACAACCGGGTTGGTTTGTACACAAGGATTAGGCGACTAGATCCTCCCCTAGCCGGACCTACAAGTGGTATCAGAGCCTTGGCTCTTCTCCTTGTTAAAACCGAGGTGTTCTTGATCGTGTTTCGGGTTTTTGAAAAGTTCACATTTTCTGAAAAATTTGTTAAAATCGGCTGTAATCTTGTTATTTTGCTTCATGTTTTGTTAAAAACCTTGTTAAAATTCACATTTACATGTTTGTTATGGGTTTTTATTAAACTTTTTAGCAAAATTCGTGTTTCGGAAATTTGAGAGTTCACCGGAAAACTAATATTTCTGGGTTGTGTTCATATCAAATTCATAGTGTTCTTCAAATTGTACACCTTTTGATCTTTAAAAGTTGCTTGTAAAAGTTGTTTGTGAATTGGTAAGTGTGATTTTATTAAAATATTGGCATGCCATATCGGTTGGTAATTTAGACATACTGATAGGTTGGAAAGGTGTGGTGAGTGTCTGACATAGTTTGAATTATTTCACCAACTCACTGAACCACTTTTCGACGAAACAGGATTTTATTTCATAAACATGTTTGACGAAACATAAAATGGGTTTCATCTAACAATTGGGCTTGACTCCATTTCGTCATAACTTGGGCCTATCTGTTTCGTGAAGTTGAAGGCCCAAAGGACTCCCTGTTTCGTCGACTTTGCAAGTCCAAGCCCAAAAACCAGTTTCGTCGACAAGGATTGGTCCATCTATTTCGTCGAATATATTATACATCTTGTTTCGTGGACTTCTGATAAACAATTCTGTTTCGCCGTTTTTCAAAAGTTTGGACCTTTGTTTCGTCATTGACAATATCTTGGGCCTGTTTCGTCGAAACAAATTTTACAAAGTCTGTTTCGTGGAAACTGTTTCGTCGTGGGTATTGTCAAGTTTTAACAGAAGGCATACAAAACTGTTTTAACTGTTTGTTTTGAGTGTGTTTCTCAGGTACTTGTCATTTTACATCAAAAATGAATCCAAGGTGGAATACTTTGGTAAATACAGATATGTATTTTGGTACTCCGTCATCTTCCGCACCGGTATCTTCACAAGCTAATGCAATTTCTACCGGTCAATGGGCATTCGTATCAAATCAAGTTCCAAGTGTTCAAAGCATTCTCTTAAGCGAGAGCGAAACTGGAAGTTTGAATCGGCCTCCAAAGTTGATGCACTTATATGAATATCCAGGATGGATTGATAGATTTCACACATATGTTCTTGGTCAAAATACAGAATTGTGGTTGCGGTTCATTACTGATTTCGATCAAACAATAGAGGTTGCCGCATCATCTGCTGCTACGTTTGCGGATCTTACTGAAGATCAGAAGAAGGTCTATGATTTGGAGAAGAAAGCATATGCCATTCTTACTCAAGCGTTAAGTAAAGACATTTATCATCAATTTGTCAGTTACAAGACAACGAAAAGGTTGTGGGATGCGTTGAAGACAAGGGGCGTGGGAAATGAAGCGACACGTCAATTGAGAAAAGAACTGCTGAAGAAAGAGTTTGATGGTTTTACTTGTATGGAGAATGAGTCGTTAGGTGATTTGACAAGTCGATTCAATCATCTGTTGACTGAATTAACAAATTTTGGGGTTGTTACTACTCCTGCAGAGATTGTAAAAAGGTTTGCAGATGCGTTGCCATCTCAATGGAATACCTTCTTGGAGATCATGAAGTACAATGGTACTTTAGCTACAACGAGCTTCAATGACTTTGTTCAAATCCTGGAAAACAAGAATCAGGAAGAAACTCTGAAGGCAAAAAGAGTTCCAGTGCCTCAAAATCCTGAAATGTATTTTGGAACTTCTAGTACTTCTACAAAACCGTTTTCACACGCTCCAATTCAAACAGCCTTTGTGACTAGCACAGACATGTATGGCAATACTATCCAAGTGCCGGTCCCTCCAAAAACAGACATGTATGGAAATCTATTGGAACCAGTTCCTCAACAGCAACAGCAAAGCCAACGACCTCTCAGACCAACTGATATGTTCGGAAATCCTTTACCAGTTCGATCTCCCGCAACAACAGACATGTATGGGAATCCACTTCCTCCTCAATCTACCGTACCAACAGATATGTACGGGAATCCTCTTCCTCCTCAACAGCAAGCTTGTTATGGAAGCACATCATCGGCTGGTCAACAATCAAAGCCAAATACAGTACGGCTCGACACCTCAAGCTTTTCTAAAGTAAGTGTGGAAGTAGCGAAGGAACACATGGAGCTGCTAAACACTTTGGTGAGCGCATACTGTGGGTTAGTGGAAGGTCAGATTGGCAACATTAATGTGACTCAAGAAGACTATCAGCAGATAGATAAAGAGGAGATGGAAATGATGGATATTAAGTGGGCCTTTGCCAGTGCTGTTAGGCGAGCAAAGGATTTCATGGAAAGAACAGGCCGAACCAGCTTGGAAAGCAAGAAAGACACCAAGTATGGGTTCGATAAACAGGCTGTTAAATGTTTCAATTGTGGTGAACGTGGTCATTTTAAAAGGGAATGTACAAGGCCATCTCAACATGGGAACCAGAATCCCTTCAGAGGTCAAGGAAACAGGGCTAATCAGAACCAAGCGAGGAACAACGAGCGCACACTGGTGCCTGTCAACAACCAGGGTCAAGCAGGACCATCAAATGCCAACCAGGCACTTGTGGTTCAAGTAGATGAAGGTTGTGATTGGTCAATTCAGCTGAATAATGATGCTCCAGATGGAACAGCGTGTTTTGCTGAAATTGTCAAGGATCTTAAGCACGCCAGTGGTGGAGAATCTTCCACCAATGGTGATGTATCTTCTGAAGATGAAGACAGCTCCGGTTACAGTGGAAGTTCAGATGAAGAGTCCTCTGCTTCAGGCGATGATCATGTGGATGACACATCAACTGCGTCAGTCGATGCAAATATTGATGAACTTTTGGAGGAAGCTGCAGCAGGAATTCAAAGAAGATCTATTTTGGTGGATCAAGCTGCTTATTCTTCGTCTTCTCTCCATTCAGCCTTTATGGCTAATGTCGACAGTTCATCAAGTCAGGTATGTGTCGATGAACCCACTTCTGTTAGCTGTGATAATTGTGATAGTTTGAATGTTAGATGTGCTGATTTGGAAGCAAACATGTCTGAGTTGCAAGACAAACACGATGCTTTACAAGCAAGTTTGTTTGACTTGCAAGACAAACATGTTTTAGTGAATGATAAGTGGTGTGAATTGCAAAGCAAAGCAAACATGAGGCTTTGCAAGAGAAATATGATGTGACATTCATTCATAATCAGAAATTGACCGTTGATCTTTCCAAGTGCACTGAAGCCAATATGTTTTATGAAAACCATGAAAAGGAATTTAAATCAATGATTGAAACATTGAAGAAAGATAAAACAGAGTTAACTAAAATGGTTTCCAGAAAACAAACTGACATTAATTTGTATATAACTCGTCTTGAGGTAATGCAAAAAGAAATGGCTTGTGTTAAGACTGAAAGTGAGGCGATCCGACTCAAGTTAGACAGTTATTTGAGTTCTAGCTATGTATTGGATCACATCATTGATGTTCAGAAAGAGAAACGGGATGTCACATGCATAGGTTACAAGAAATGTCCACCACCCGTGAGAAACAATTATGATGCCATGCCTGATGAGGAGTATAGGACTCACTTTGAGCCATCTGTTCCTTTGGACGTGGAGGAATTTGCAGCAGGACTCGGATACAAGAAAGAAGTATCGTCAGATTCAGATGTGTCAGCAGATACATTTGTAACTGCTGAACAGAATCAGGATCCTCCAGTTGTGATTGAGGATGTTGATTCTTCTTCTGATGAGTCTGATGATACTGATTCAGCAGAGTCTGATGCGGTGATAAACGAAGAGGACATACCTCTTGAGAATCATATTCTGTGTGATCCTCCTGCAAAACCCGCTAAGACTGTTGCAATCGAGTCCTCGTCTGAGAAAGAGTCGGAGAGTGTGGATTTGCTGTACACTCTTGTTGGTGATGATAAAATCTATTCAGACAAAGATTTTCCTATTAAAAATGTTAATCAATCTTTAATAAGTAAAGTCTTTGAAAATTCAACAAATAAGTTTTTGGGAAAGACAGGACCACATGTTACAGTCACACAGTGTCCTCCTATCCCAAAGGCTGAAATTAGAAAACAATTTGGGAACAAGAAATTACCAACAGTTGAAAAACAGCAAAGTCATACCAAACCAAGAGGTAAGCCAACGACTCAGAGTCAAAAGAAGCCGAATCAGAAGAAGAAGAAAAATGTGAACTTTGTGAAATCGAAGGGAACGGATAAAATTGCAACATTTGAAAATCAATCTAACTTAGATTTTGTCAAGAAAGCAACTGTGATGAAAAGGAATGAACCAAGTAGTTCAAAACCTAGTACCTCGGGATCACAAAGTTCATCATCGGCAAGACGATCACATGATACTTCGGGGTTTGTTGAACGAAGATCATGTTTTGAATGTGGTACAATTGGGCACATTGTCAGAAATTGCCCGTATCTTCATAAACAAAAAGGCATAGTTGATGTTCCCCGTGACCACATTGACCGCAAGCTATCTGTTTCATCAAAACAAGATCCCCGCCTTGTAAAAGAAAGGGAAAAGAAACAGAAACGCCAACAGGTCAAGAAAATTGAAAAAGCAATTAAAACTGATGCGGTTAACAAACCATCTGTTTCTGTCAAACCAGAAAATTCAAAAACTTCTGACAACCATGAAGTTAAAATTTTAAAGAATAACACTGGTATAACAAAACAGACCTAGAAACCAAAAACGGTTAAAGAATCAGGGGGACCATCACAATTTTCAAATCATCAAAGAATAGAGGTTATTGTTATTGATGAAAATGGAAGACCCAAGACCACAATGGCTTGGGTCCCCATCTCCAACTAATCGATTGAGTCAATGTGCAGGGTGTTCAAGGAGGAACTGTCAGTAGTCATTGGATTGTTGATAGTGGGGCATCCAGGCACATGACAGGCGACATGAAGCTTCTCTACGACGTCAAATCAATTAGAGGAGGTTATATTGCTTTTGCTGGAGATAAAGGCGGATATATTACGGGTGAAGGAATGATTTCCAACGGGGTTGTTAGCTTTGATAAGATCAACTTTGTGCAACAACTTGATCACAATCTCCTTAGTGTTTCTCAAATTTGTGATAAGCAGTTCTCAGTACACTTTGATGCTAATGGATGTTATGTGCTGAAACCCGGCTTCAAAATTCCAAAAGAATGGATTCTCTTGTCGGCTCCAAGGATAAATGATTTGTATGTCCTTGATGTGAGCCAAGCTATCACAACGTCTGCACAAGCAACTTGTTTCGTTTCCAAAGCCACAGAAAAAGACACAATCTCTTGGCACAGACGAATGGGTCACATTCAGTTACGCAAAATGAATCATTTGGTATCAAATGAATTGGTGAATGGTGTTCCTCTTAAAAACTTCCATCTTCAAGACGTCTGTGTTTCGTGCCAGAAAGGAAAACAAACGAAGAAGCGACACCCTACAAAGAAAGTCAACACGGTGGCTGTTCCTCTTGAACGTTTGCACATGGATTTGTTCGGTCCTGTTAAGCACAAAAGCATTAGGAATGATCAATACTGCCTCGTGATAACTAATGATTATTCAAGATTTTCTTGGGTGGCGTTCATGGCACATAAGAGTGAAACCTTCGGTATTATCAAAAACTTGATCATTCAGATTGAGAATCTCTATAACTTGAAGGTTAGGCGGATACGTAGCGACAATGGTACTGAATTCAAAAATCATGCCATGGCGGAGTTTTGCACTTCAAAAGGTATTCTTCACGAATTTAGTGCAGCTTATACTCCTCAACAGAATGGCGTCGCTGAACGTAAAAACCGCACATTGATCGAGACTGCTAGGACTATGTTAGTAGAGTCGCAGCTGCCCATTCCATTCTGGACTGAAGCGGTGTCCTCTGCATGCTACACGTTGAACCGAGTCCTTACAGTCAAAAGGCACAACAAGACCTGCTTTGAGCTTATTAACAAACGAAAACCAGATTTGTCATATCTTGAACCGTTTGGAGCTCCATGCACTATAATCGATCCTAATGGAAAGTTTGGGGCTAGAGCAATTGAGGGATACTTTCTTGGGTATTCCACCCCGAACTTACGAGTCTGGAATCTAGAGACTAAAAGGGTCGAGGAATGGTCTGAAGTCAGAGTACAAAGGCACACTTTGCCAGTTAGAAATCCTGGTCAGCCTTGGATGTTTGAGTACGATGACTTTTTCAATTCGATCAATGTTGAAGCAGTTGAAGAAAATGCTGCAGCAAGGATGTTTTTCGAGAGTGACATTGCAACAGATTCACCGTTGGTTCGTCCAATTCTTGTCAATCAAGAACCATCTTCGGTGAACAATAATGCTCTCGACAATGAGGATTTTCACGATGCTTCCGAATTGAACGAATCTTCAGAGGATGATGAATTTCTAGATGCAGATCAAGAAGCTCCAGCAACAGCAGTACATGGTACTTCAGAGGGTACACCTCCAGTGGATGTCCCTAGAACAGCTGAAACTTCTGCATCATCCTCTTCGTCAATTCCGGGACTTGAATTGATTGTTGATCTCAATCTCAACAATCTGGGTACAAATATTCCAGTTCAAGATAATCCAGAAACAAGGATTCACAATACCCATCCTCAACAAAACATCATCGGAAATGTACAAAGTGGCGTTCAAACAAGAAACATGTTGCGAAACAACAACAATGCAGGCTTGTATGCAACTATCCGAGAATCTGGTCAACAAAATGATTGGTCTTTCGCGTGTTATGTCTCACAGGAAGAGCCAAGAACTTGGAAAGATGCTTTGAAAGATAGCTCTTGGGTTGAAGCAATGCAGGAAGAACTGCAACAATTCCAGAAGCTTGGTGTCTGGAAACTCGTAGAGAAACCTGCTGGTTACAAGAAGATTGGTACCCGTTGGGTGTTTAAATGCAAAAAGGATGACCGTGGAATCGTTATTCGAAACAAAGCAAGGCTAGTCGTTCAAGGTTTTCGTCAGATTGAAGGGATCGACTACAACGAAGTCTATGCACCTGTTGCACGTCTAGAAGCCATTCGGATTTTTCTGGCTTATGCCTCATTCAAAGGTTTCAAGGTATACCAGATGGACGTGAAAAGTGCATTCTTACATGGTGTGGTAGAAGAAGAGGTGTACGTCGAACAGCCTCCAGGTTTTGAAGATCCTATCCATCCCGATCGGGTTTGGTTGCTCAACAAAGCTCTCTATGGTCTTCATCAAGCACCGCGAGCTTGGTACGCAACCTTATCTAATTATCTGCTGGAGAATGGATTTCGCAGAGGTCTTATTGATTGTACTCTTTTCATCAAAGAACAAGATGGAGATCTTCTACTGGTTCAGGTATACGTTGATGATATTATATTTGGTTCTACTAATGATGTTTTGTGTAGGGATTTCGAGCGTGTAATGCAGGATAAATTCGAGATGAGTGCTATGGGGGAAATGACTTTCTTTTTGGGCCTACAAGTACAACAAACTGAGTCTGGGATATTCATCCATCAGACTAAATATGTTGGTGACATCTTGAGCCGGTTCCAGATGTCTGATGCAACGCCCATTGGTACCCCATTGCCGCAAAATCACGGAATTACTCCAGACTTGAAGGGACAAGATACTAGCCCCTCATACTACCGCGCGATGATCGGATCTCTTATGTACCTTACAGCATCAAGACCAGATATAATGTACCCAACGTGCCTGCTTGCCAGATATCAAGTCAACCCGAAGGCCTCACATCTTGCAGCTGTAAAAAGGATTTTTCGTTATTTGAAGGGTTGCCCTGACACCGGTCTATGGTACCCTAGGGATAATAACTTTGACTTGATCGCATTCAGTGATTCTGATTTTGGCGGATGCAAAATCGACGGCAAATCCACAACGGCTGGATGTCAGTTTTTAGGAAATCACCTAGTCACATGGCAGTGCAAGAAGCAGACGTGCGTCGCTACATCAACATGCGAAGCTGAATACATTGCTGCCTCAAGTTGTTGCTCCCAAGTCCTATGGATCCAACAACAAATGCGTGATTACGGTTTTGAATTCCTAACTACTCCTATTTATGTTGATAATTCTGCCGCCTTACAGATCACTAAAAATCCGGTGCAGCATTCAAAGACTAAGCACATCGACATTAAGTATCACTTCATACGTGATTGCTTTGAGAAAAGGCTAATCGATGTTGCTTACGTTCACACCGATGACCAACGTGCCGACCTTTTTACCAAAGCTTTTGACAAATCAAGATTTGACTATTTATTATTGGTAAACGGCGTTAAGGTCAAGCAAGAGTAAAACCAACATCGGAAAATCATTTTTGTAAATACCTTTGTGTTAAAATTTGTCTTAGTTTATTGATTTTAGGGGGAGTAAATCCAAATTTGAAAATCCAAAAACATTGAAAAATTTCAAAAACACAAAAACAATAGAAAAACAAAAATGAGTTTCCTGGCGAGCAAAAGAGAAAATGATAGTACATCAGTGGTCTGTTTAAACCTCTTTAACCCTTAAATGAAAAGCAATAAGCAGCTCTATATAAGATGTATCGGTAGGCTCACAATCATTTTAAAGTGTGCAGGGTGATATAAACTTAAATCGACTGAAGACTGGGTGGGAACCATTCATTGGCATATGGTCTTAGTACCGAAATTTCGTTTGAGAGATTGCCGAGGTTCTGAAATATTCGGTCTTTATGCTGCTTATCATCTGGGTATCATGGTTGTATCTTTTACCGAAAAATAACGGGGACGCAAGTCTAGATCTTCCATGATACTATACATACGTGTACATACTGCATACGACCTCAATAAGTGATAAACAATCACATGTCCCTCAAAATAAGTGATAAAATATCACAAATTCTTTCCGGGAGTCAAGTTCGTCTCTCTGCTGTACGAAAGTACTGACCTGTTCACGGACTTGCTCTTGTGCCCTCATGCATCGAAAATCAAGTTCCTCATCAATAAGTGATTCTATCACATAGGGCTTGTTTTCAAATCAAAATAAGTGAGAATCTCACATCATATACGGTCAAACAGATGATAATCGGTATACTCACCGGTAAGATGAACCCTCGTGCATACCTTGATACGGGAATGTGTCGTGATGTGGATGAACACCGGTCGGTAAGTATAAATCATACCTTAACGTATCCCCTTGCCATGATTACATCTGATAAGTTGAGCTTATGTGGACAACAATACCGATAATTGTTATAGGATGCTTATCTTAATGTTAACTAATTGAACAAAGAGAGTGTTTTGACATGACCGTACACTGATATGATTCTCTTACCCTCGAAACTCGCAAAAAGAATGTCTGTAAATATTTATTTACTGCTTTCAGTTTCTGCATCTTTGTATATATTTATTTACTGCTTTCAGTCTTTACATTTGAAATATTCAAAAATACCAAAAAGATTTTAGGTGTGTTTTAATATAAACTTTCTAAAAACCAAAAAGATTTTATTTCTATTTTATTTTCGATCGTACGATGTTGGAGCTCAAGTCTTCGTTGCCTGAAACTTGAACGAAAACCGAAAATGACTAAATCTTCATAATCGGTCGAAATTTGCAAGTTTTTGAAAGTTAAAGACTAAAATTGACAAACTTGTTAAACTTTCAAACTGTCGGACGGTGTTTGATTAAATATGGTCATACGTGTGTCGTTTGTTTATACTAACTATATTCCAAGCAGTTGTTCTCATTACGCGTTTAGCTTTCTTGCATGTGCAGATGCTAAAGGCGAAGAGAACATGTTCGATGACAAGCATTGGAATGAAGACACAACGTGAAGGCACTCAAATGACGAAGATGATCGAGTTGCCGCTAGCCATCGTCAACACCACAAGGATCTCAAGTTGTAAAGATCAAGACATTCACGAGCATAACTCAAGGGGGAGCTTATGTTAAGGGGGAGTTTGTCAACACACTTCCTACATGAAACGGGGAGTTTGTTGATACACTTTCTGCTTACAAGACGTGAAGACTTTGAAGATCCTCCGACTTAGAAGACATGAAAGGCGAATCTCGCGAGTAGCGTCCAAGGGGGAGTTTGTTGATACATGTATGTGGACGCGACTCGACTCGACGCGACTTGGTCCGGTTTGACCCGGTTAGGTTCGGCTCAAGCCCGACGTCACGACATTCCTCCGTCGTGCGCCCCAGAGTTCGACACGTGAAGCACGGAAAGCCGCGGCCAGTTCCCGCCGCCACATCCTCATGACATCATCATGATGATGTAAGGTTGACTAAACTTCACAAATATGAAACAAGTTGGATACGTGCATGCTGTTGGTCCAATCATCTCGCATGGTCGTTTGGTCCAATCAAAACGGTTGGGCTTCTACAAACTGACTGGCCCAAAGCCCATTATGGACGAATCACAAAGGATCTCGACGAAACAGCCATGTTTCGTCGACATGATCCATTTCCATCGAGCATTTCTTTGTTTCGCCAAGCTTCTGATTCGCCAAGTCTGATTCGCCGAGTCTTAGTTTGATTCGTCATGTACTGTGTGTCTGTGTATATAAATAGAAGGTTATCCTTCTGTTTCTTTAAGAGAACACATTGTAGAGAGCACACACACACATGAGAGTTTGAGAGAGTTTGCAAAATACATTTGTAAACATTGCTTTGTAACTGAACTTTTCATAGTATTAATACAGAGGTGTTAATCGGTGAATCTTACGTGTCGTGTATTTACGTGTTCGATCTCGGTTTGCTATCTCGGTTGGATTCCGCACAACCGGGTTGGTTTGTACACAAGGATTAGGCGACTAGATCCTCCCCTAGCCGGACCTACAAGAAGTATATGTATACCTTATCCATGACTTCTTTTATCTTCTGGGGTGCTCCTATTGTTGTTGCTGTGGTCACTTTTGCAACATGTTTATTTGCTGGTATCCCTCTTGAATCTGGAAAGTACTTTCTGCACTTGCCACTTTCAAGATACTTCAAGAGCCGATTTACAATCTTCCTGACTCGATATCAGTTTTTTTCCAAACTAAAGTCTCACTTGATCGAATTGCCACATATCTTCGGCTCAATGACATTGATTCTAGTGCTGTTAGTAAGGTTTCACGAGGTAGTTCTGAAACCGCTGTTGAAATCATCAAGGGTAATTTTTCTTGGGATTCAAATGCATCTTCTAACCCGACTTTGAAAGATATAAACATTAGAGTGAATCATGGGATGCGGGTTGCAGTTTGTGGGACCGTCGGCTCAGGGAAGTCGAGCTTATTGTCTTGTATATTAGGTGAGGTATCAAAGATATCTGGAAGCGTGAAAGTTGAAGGATCAAAGGCATATGTTGCTCAATCTGCATGGATACAAAGTGGTAAGATTGAAGATAACATCTTGTTTGGTAGGGAGATGGATAGAGAGAGGTATGAGAAGGTTCTAGAAGCATGTTCTTTGAAGAAAGACCTTGAAATTCTTTCCTTTGGTGATCAAACTGTTATCGGGGAGCGAGGGATCAATTTGAGTGGCGGTCAAAAGCAGAGGATACAAATTGCTCGGTGTAGGTCCCTCGGAGGTTGAGGTTTAACCTATTCCTTGTTATGTCTAACACACTAGCGAGTGCGGAATCCAAGCTAGCATGCAAACCGGGATAGAACAAGCACAATGATAAACACAACACACAATATTCAACGATTAACACCACTTGTATTAATGCGTATGAAAGGTTCGGTTACAAGCACAAGGTTTACAGATGTATTCTATAAACTCTCTCTATCTTTCGTGTGTGTGTTCTCTGAACAGAATGCTCTCACTTTGTCTGAAATGTCTAACTACTGAAGTGAACACACAACATGGGTATATATACCCGAACACAGCAGGTCTGGTCGAAGGATCAGATAAGATGATCGAAGGATCATCTATCGACCATAAACACATCGAAGGATCCATATGTACCATGAAAGATGTGATCTTTCGTGGTCCATCCATCGAAGGACATCTTTCGAGCAGGTCATCGAAGGATATAGGCAATCCTTCGATGGCACATCCTTCGACCCAACATCTTACAAACATAATGTTGACTGTTTTGCCAAGTCAAACCAGGAGGATGGTTGACTTGGTCAAACTTACAAGACTAACAAGACATCGTTTTACATCGTGACCGAATACAGATAAAGTACAGACATAAGTGCACCAACAAACTCCCCCTTGGCTGTAGCTTTGTCTGGCTGTAGCTTTGTCTCGTTCTTCATTCTTGTAAGTTCTCGTGTCTTCAAGTCTTTGACTTCTATTCAAGTCTTCAATGTCGGAGGATCTTTAAAGTCTTCACGTCTTGAAAGCAGAAAGTGTACCAACAAACTCCCCGTTTCATGTAGGAAGTGTGTTGACAAACTCCCCCTTAACATAAGCTCCCCCTTGAGTTATGCTCGTGAAAGTCTTGATCTTTATGAAGTGAGATCCTTGTGGTGTTGATGATGGTCAGCGGCAACTCGATCATCTTCATCATTTGAGTGCCTTCACGTCGTGTCTTCATTCCGAAGCTTGTCATCGACCATGTTCTCCTTGCCTTAAGAATCTGCACATGCAAGAAATCTAAACGCGTAATGAGAACAACCGCTTGGAATATAGTAAACATAAACAAACGACACACGTGTGACCATTGTTTAAACAAACACCGTCCGACAGTTTGAAAGTTTAATAAATTTGTCAATTTGAGTTTTTAACTTTCAACACTTGCAAATTTCGACCGTTTATGAAGATTTAGTCATTTTCGGTTTTCGTTCAGGTTTCAGGTAATGAAGACTCGAGCTCCAACATCGTACGATCAAAAATAGGATAGAAACAAAATCTTTTTGGCTTTTATAAAGTTTATATTAAAATACTCCTAAAATCTTTTTGGTATTTTTGAATATTTCAAATTTAAAGACTGAAAGCAGTAAATAAATATATACAAAGATGCAGAAACTGAAAGCATTAAATAAATATTTACAGACATTCTTTTTGCGAGTTTCGAGGGTAAGAGAATCATATCAGTGTACGGTCATGCCAAAACGCTCTTGTTGTTCAATTAGTTAACATTAAGATAAGCATCTTATAACAATTATCGGTATTGTTGTCCACATAAGCTCAACTTATCAGATGTAATCATGGCGAGGGGATACGTTAAGGTATGATTTATACTTACCGACCGGTGTTCATCCACATCACGACACATTCCCGTATCAAGGTATGCACGAGGGTTCATCTTACCGGTGAGTATACCGATTATCATCTGTTTGACCGTATATGATGTGAGATTCTCACTTATTTTGATTTGAAAACAAGCCCTATGTGATATAATCACTTATTGATGAGGAACTTGATTTTCAGATGCATGAGGGCACAGGAGCAAGTCCGTGAACAGGTCAGTACTTTCGTACAGCAGAGAGACGAACTTGACACCCGGAAAGAATTTGTGATAATTTATCACTTATTTGTTTGGACATGTGATTGTTTATCACTTATTGAGGTCGAATGCAATAT
This sequence comes from Helianthus tuberosus, assembly GCA_030545235.1. Lineage (NCBI taxonomy): Eukaryota > Viridiplantae > Streptophyta > Magnoliopsida > Asterales > Asteraceae > Helianthus > Helianthus tuberosus. The sequence goes on from CM060364.1 coordinate 53,885,246, forward strand.
GTACACGTATGTATAGTATCATGGAAGATCTAGACTTGCGTCCCCGTTATTTTTCGGTAAAAGATACAACCATGATACCCAGATGATAAGCAGCATAAAGACCGAATATCTCAGAACCTCGGCAATCTCTCAAACGAAATTTCGGTACTAAGACCATATGCCAATGAATGGTTCCGACCTGGTCTTCAGTCGATTTAAGTTTATATCACCCTGCACACTTTAAAATGACTGTGAGCCTACCGATACATCTTATATAGAGCTGCTTATCGCTTTTTCATTTAAGATTTAAAGAGGTTTGGACAGACCACTGATGTACTATCATTTTCTCTTTAGCTCGCCAGGAAACTCATTTTTGTTTTTCTATTGTTTTTGTGTTTTTGAAATTTTTTTAATGTTTTTGGATTTTCAAACATTTGGATTTACTCCCCCTAAAATCAATAAACTAAGACAAATTTTAAACACAAAGGTATTTACAAAAATGATTTTCCGATGTGGATTACTCTTGCTTGACCTTAATGCCGTTTACCAATAATAAATAGTCAAATCTTGATTTGTCAAAGGCTTTGGTAAAAAGGTCGGCACGTTGGTCATCGGTGTGGACGTAAGCAACATCGATTAGCCTTTTCTCAAAGCAATCACGTATGAAGTGATACTTAATTTCGATGTGCTTAGTCTTTGAATGCTGCACAGGATTTTTAGTGATCTGTAAGGCGGCAGAATTATCAACGTAAATAGGAGTAGTTAGGAATTCAAAACCGTAGTCACGCATTTGTTGTTGGATCCATAGGACTTGAGAGCAACAACTTGATGCAGCAATGTATTCAGCTTCGCATGTTGATGTAGCGACACACGTCTGCTTCTTGCACTGCCATGTGACTAGGCGATTTCCCAAAAACTGACATCCAGCCGTTGTGGATTTGCCGTCGATTTTGCATCCGCCAAAATCAGAATCACTGAATGCGATCAAGTCAAAGTTATTATCCCTAGGGTACCATAGACCGGTGTCAGGGTAACCCTTCAAATAACGAAAAATCCTTTTTACAGCTGCAAGATGTGAGGCCTTCGGGTTGACTTGATATCTGGCAAGTAGGCACGTTGGGTACATTATATCTGGTCTGGATGCTGTGAGGTACATAAGAGATCCGATCATCGCGCGGTAGTAGGAGGGGCTAACAGCTTCACCCTTCAAGTCTGGAGTAATTCCGTGATTTTGCGGCAATGGGGTACCGATGGGCGTTGCATCTGACATCTGGAACCGGCTCAAGATGTCACCAACATATTTAGTCTGATGGATGAATATCCCAGACTCTGTTTGTTGTACTTGTAGGCCCAAAAAGAAAGTCATTTCCCCCATAGCACTCATCTCGAATTTATCCTGCATAGTGCGCTCGAAATCCCTACACAAAACATCATTAGTAGAACCAAAAATAATATCATCAACGTATACCTGTACCAGTAGAAGATCTCCATCTTGTTCTTTGATGAAAAGAGTACAGTCGATAAGACCTCTGCGAAATCCATTCTCCAGCAGATAATTAGATAAGGTTGCGTACCAAGCTCGCGGTGCTTGATGAAGACCATAGAAAGCTTTGTTGAGCAACCAAACCCGATCGGGATGGATAGGATCTTCAAAACCTGGAGGCTGTTCGACGTACACCTCTTCTTCTACCACACCATGTAAGAATGCACTTTTCACGTCCATCTGGTATACCTTGAAACCTTTGAATGAGGCATAAGCCAGAAAAATCCGAATTGCTTCTAGACGTGCAACAGGTGCATATACTTCGTTGTAGTCGATTCCTTCAATCTGACGAAAACCTTGAACGACTAGCCTTGCTTTGTTTCGAATAACAATTCCACGGTCATCCTTTTTGCATTTAAACACCCAACGGGTACCAATCTTCTTGTAACCAGCAGGTTTCTCTACGAGTTTCCAGACACCTAGCTTCTGGAATTGTTGCAGTTCTTCCTGCATTGCTTCAACCCAAGAGCTATCTTTCAAAGCATCTTTCCAAGTTCTTGGCTCTTCCTGTGAGATATAACACGCGAAAGACCAATCATTTTGTTGACCAGATTCTCGTATATCTGCATACAAGCCTGCATTGTTGTTGTTCCGCAACATGTTTCTTGTTTGAACGCCACTTTGTACATTTCCGATGATGTTTTGTTGAGGATGGGTATTATGAATCCTTGTTTCTGGATTATCTTGAACTGGAATGTTTGTACCCAGATTGTTGAGATTGGGATCAACAATCAATTCAAGTCCCGGAATTGACGAAGAGGATGATGCAGTAGCTTCAGCTGTTCTAGGGACATCCACTGGAGGAGTACCCTCTGAAATACCATGAACTGCTGTTGGAGCTTCTTGATCTGCATCTAGAAATTCATCATCCTCTGAAGATTCGTTCAATTCGGTAGCATCGTGAAAATCCTCATTGTCGAGAGCATTTTTGTTCACTGAAGATGGTTCTTGATTGACAATAATGGGACGAACCAACGGTGAATCTGTTGCATTGTCACTCTCGAAAAACATCCTTGCCGCAGCATGTTCTTCAACGACTTCAACATTGATCGAATTGAAAAAGTCATCGTACTCAAACATCCAAGGCTGACCAGGATTTCTAACCGGTAAAGTGTGCCTTTGTACTCTGACTTCAGACCATTCCTCGACCCTTTTAGTCTCTAGATTCCAGACTCTCAAGTTTGGGGTGGAATACCCAAGAAAGTATCCCTCAATTGCTCTTGCCCCGAACTTTCCATTAGGATCGATTATTGTGCAAGGAGCTCCAAACGGTTCAAGATATGACAAATCTGGTTTCCGTTTGTTAATAAGCTCAAAGCAGGTCTTGTTGTGTCTTTTGACTGTAAGGACTCGGTTCAACGTGTAGCATGCAGAGGACACAGCTTCAGTCCAGAATGGAATGGGCAGCTGCGACTCTACCAACATAGTCCTAGCAGTCTCGATCAATGTGCGGTTCTTACGTTCAGCGACGCCATTTTGTTGAGGAGTGTAAGCTGCACTAAATTCGTGAAGAATACCTTTTGAAGTGCAAAACTCCGCCATGGCATGATTTTTAAATTCAGTACCATTGTCGCTACGTATCCGCCTAACCTTCAAGTTGTAAAGATTCTCAATCTGAATGATCAAGTTTTTGATAATACCGAAGGTTTCGCTCTTGTGTGCCATGAACGCCACCCAAGAAAATCTTGAATAATCATCAGTTATCACGAGGCAATATTGATCATTCCTAATACTTTTGTGCTTGACAGGACCAAACAAATCCATGTGCAAACGTTCAAGAGGAACAGCCACCGTGTTGACTTTCTTTGTAGGGTGTCGCTTCTTCGTTTGTTTTCCTTTCTGGAACGAGACACAGACGTCTTGAAGATGGAAGTATTTAAGAGGAACACCATTCACCAATTCATTTGACACCAAATAATTCATTTTGCGTAAGTGAATGTGACCCATTCGCCTGTGCCAAGAGATTGTGTCTTTTTCTGTGGCTTTGGAAACGAAACATGTTGCTTGTGCAGACGTTGTGATAGCTTGGCTCATATCAAGGACATACAAATCATTTATCCTTGGAGCCGACAAGAGAATCCATTCTTTTGGAATTTTGAAGCCGGGTTTCAGCACATAACATCCATTAGCATCAAAGTGTACTGAGAACTGCTTATCACAAATTTGAGAAACACTAAGAAGATTGTGATCAAGTTGTTGTACAAAGTTTATCTTATCAAAGCTAACAACCCCATTGGAAATCATTCCTTCACCCGTAATATATCCGCCTTTATCTCCAGCAAAAGCAACATAACCTCCTCTAATAGATTTGACGTCGTAGAGAAGCTTCATGTCGCCTGTCATGTGCCTGGATGCTCCACTATCAACAATCCAATGACTACTGATAGTTCCTCCTGGAACACCCTGCACATGAACTCACATAATTAGTTGGAGATGGGGACCCAAGCCATTGTGGTCTTGGGTCTTCCATTTTCATCAATGACAATAACCTCTACTCTTTGATGATTCGAAAATTGTGATGGTCCCCCTGAATTTTTGGTTAATTTAGGTTTCCATGTCTGTTGAGTTTTACCAGTTTGATTGTTTGAAAGTTTAACTTCGTGATTGTTTGAAGTTTTTGAAAATTTTGAACTTTCTGGTTTAACTGGAACCGTTTGTTTTTGAACCACTTCATTCTTAAGTGCCTTTTCAACCACCTTGACTTGTTGGCGTTTCTGTTTCTTTTCCCTTTCTCTTACAAGTCGGGGATCTTGTTTTACAGAAACAGATCGCTTTTGGTGATTGTGTTCACGGGGATCATCATCAATTGCTTTCAACTTATGAAGATACGGGCAATTTCGAATGATATGCCTAATTGTACCACATTCAAAACAGGATCTTCGTTCAACAAACCCCGAAGTATCATGTGATCGTCTTACCGATGATGAACTTTGTGATCCCGAGGTACTAGGTTTTGAACTACTTGGTTCATTCCTTTTCATCACAGTTGCTTTCTTGACAAAATCTAAGTTAGATTGATTTTCAAATGTTGCAATTTTGTCCGTTCCCTTAGATTTCACAAAGTTCACATTCTTCTTCTTCTTCTGATTCGGCTTCTTTTGACCTTGAGCCGGTGTTTTACCTTTTGGTTTGGCATGATTTTGCTGTTTTTGCACTGTCGGTAATTTCTGATTGCCAAACTGTTTTCTAACTTCAGCCTTAGGGATAGGAGGGCACTATGTTACTGTAACACGTGATCCTGTCTTTCCCAAAAACTTAGTTGTTGAATTTTCAAAGACTTTACTGATCAATGATTGATTAACATTCTTAATAGGAAAATCTTTGTCAGAATAGATTTTATCATCACCAACTCGATTGCAACAGTCTTAGCGGGTTTTGCAGGAGGATCACACAGAATATGATTCTCAAGAGGTATGTCCTCTTCGTTTATCACCGCATCAGACTTTGCTGAGTCAGTATCATCAGACTCATCATCAGAAGAATCAACATCCTCAATCACAACTGGAGGATCCTGATTCTGTTCAGCAGTTACAAATGTATCTGCTGACGCATCTGAATCTGATGATACTTCCTTCTTGTATCCGAGTCCTGCAAATTCTTCAACAGCTAAAGGAACAGATGGTTCAAAGAAAACTCTATCTTCCTCATCCGGCATAGCATCATAATTATGTCTCACAGGTGATGGACATTTCTTGTAACCTATGCATGTGACATCCCGTTTCTCTTTCTGAACATCAATGATGTGATCCAACACATAGCTAGAGCTCAAATAACTGTCTAACTTGAGTCGGATCGCCTCACTTTCTGTTTTAACACAAGCCATTTCCTTTTGCATTACCTCAAGACGAGTTATATAAAGGTTAATGTTAGTTTGTTTTCTGGAAACCATTTTTGTCAGCTCTGTTTTATCTTTCTTTAACGTTTCAATCATTGACTTAAATTCCTTTTCATGGTTTTTATAAAACATGTTGGCTTCAGTGCACTTTGATAGATCAACGGTCAATTTCTGATTGTGAATGAATGTCACATCATATTTCTCTTGCAAAGCCTCGTGTTTGCTTTGCAATTCACACCACCTATCATTCATAGAAACATGTTTGTCTTGCAAGTCAAACAAACTTGCTTGTAAAGCATCATGTTTGCCTTGCAACTCAGACATGTTTGCCTCTAAATCAGCACATTTAACACTCAAACTATCACAGTTATCACAGCTAATAGAAGTGGGTTCATCGACACATACCTGACTTGATGAACTGTCGACATTCGCCATAAAGGCTGAATGGAGAGAAGACAAAGACAAAGAATAAGCAGCTTGATCCACCAAAATAGATCTTCTTTGAATTCCTGCTGCAGTTTCTTCCAAGAGTTCATCAATATCTGCATCGATCAACGCATTTGGTGTCTCATCCACATGATCATCACCTGAGCTCGAGGATTCTTCATCCGAACTTCTGCTGTAACCAGAAGAGTCTTCATCCTCAGAAGAGTCACCACCATTGGCGGAAGATTCTCCACCACTGGTGTGATTAAGATCCTTGACAATCTCAGCAAAACACGCCGTTCCATCCGGAGCATCATTTCCCAACTGTAGTGACCAGTCACAACCTTCATCTACTTGAACCACAAGTGCCTGGTTGGCATTTGATGGTCCTGCTTGGCTTTGGTTGTTGACAGGTACCAGCGTACGAACATTGTTCCTGTTCTGGTTCTGTTGGTTGCCTTGGTTTCTGAAAGGATTCTGGTTTCCATGCTGAGCTGGTCTTGTGCATTCCCTTTTGAAATGACCCCGTTCACCACAGTTAAAGCACTTTACAGCTTGCTTGTCGAACCCATACTTGGTGTCTTTCTTGCTTTCCAAGTTGGTTCTTCCAGTTCTTTCCATGAAATCTTTTGCTCTCCTTACAGCACTGGCGAAAGCCCATTTGATGTCCATCAACTCCATCTCATCCTTATCAATCTGCTGATAGTCTTCTTGTGTCAGATTAATGTTCCCAATCTGACCTTCCACCAATCCACAGTATGCGCTCACCACAGTGTTTAGCAGCTCCATGTGTTCCTTTGCTACTTCCACACTGACTTTAGAAAAGCTTGAGGTGTCGAGCCGTACTGTATTTGGCTTTGATTGTTGACCAGCAGATGATGTGCTTCCATAACACGCTTGCTGTTGAGGAGGAAGTGGATTCCCGAACATATCAGTTGCTCTGATTTGCTGTTGCTGTTGTGGTGCTGGTTGAGGAGCTGGATTAAGCGGATTTCCAAACATATCTGTTGTTGGAGGAGGAGTGCCATACAAGCTCGTGCTAGACAAAAATGCAGTTTGAATTGGAGCGTGTGAAGAAGGTTTTGTAGAAGTGCTAGAAGTTCCATAATAAATTTCAGGATTTTGTGGCACTGCAACTCTTTTTGCCTTGAGAGTTTCTTCCTGATTCTTGTTTTCCAGGAGTTGAGCAAAATCACTGAAGCTTGTTGTATCCAAAGTGCCATTGTACTTCATGATTTCTAAGAAATTACTCCATTGAGGTGGCAGTGCATCTGCAAACTTCTTCACTATCTCTGCTGAAGTTGTTACAACCCCAGTATTTGCCAATTCAGTCAGCAAATGAGTAAATCGACTTGTCAAATCTCCTAGAGATTCATTCTGCATACAAACAAAACCATCAAACTCTTTCTTTAGCAGATCTTTTCTTAATTGACGTGTTGCTTCATTTCCTATGCCCCTTATCTTCAATGCGTCCCACAACTTCTTCGTTGTCTTGAAACTGACAAATTGATGATAAATGTCTTTGCTTAACGCCTGAGTAAGAATGGCATATGCTTTCTTTTCTAAGTCATAGACCTTCTTCTGATCTTCCGTAAGATCAGCAAACGTAGCAGCAGATGAAGCGGCAACCTCTATCGTTTGATCAAAATCTGTGATGAAGCGCAACCACAGTTCTGTATTTTGACCAAGGACATATGTATGAAATCTGTCAAACCATCCCGGATATTCACTTAAATGCATCAACTTTGGAGGCCTATTCAAACTTCCCGTTTCACTTTCGCTTAGTAAAATGCTTTGAACACTTGGAGCTTGATTTGATACGAATGCCCATTGACCGGTAGATGTAGCATTAGCTTGCGAACCCGAATCTGGAGCTGGAGTACCAAAATACATCTCGGCATTTACCGGAACACCCCACATCGAATTCATTTTTGATCAAGAAAAATAATATTACACCAGCCGAAGGATCTGTTCGAAGGATCTGAGATCGAAAGACAAGAAACACAAACTGTTAAGCATAAACAGACTAAGGATCGAAAGATCAAAGCTTGTTCGAAGGATCAACAGTGTTCGAAAGATCACTGTTGAGTTTCGAACAATTGTTTTCGAAAGACTCCCCTATCGAAGGATCCTGGTCTTTCGAAAAAGAACTGTAGACCGAAAGATGTATGCTTCGAAATGATTCCTTGGTTCGAAGGATGATGATCTATCGAACCTCCACTGATCGAAAGATGGTCTTTCGAAATGATTCCTTGGTTCGAATGATGATTGATCTATCGAACCTCCACTGATCGAAAGATGGTCTTTCGAGTTCGAAGGATATCTTTCGAACGGTTCTGACACAGTTGACAAAGGATGACAGGTTGGTGAAAAAGGTGATGGGTTGGTAGAAACTTTCTGCGGAAGATATGGTCAGACCATGCTTTCTGCCAAAACCATGATTTGAAACATAAAATATAATAAACTTATCCAGAAAACCGGTCACCGGAGAAGCCGGAATTTTGGCCGGAAATCACCAAACACCTCAAAAACGAGTTTTTATCTTACCCAACCCGTCCTTTAACACATGCAGAAGTTTAGAAGACGTTTTAACGACAAGAAAACCGATAAAAACAGTGAAAACGGGTTCAAAACCGAGAGAGTTTTTGTCCAAACACTCCAAAGACTTGTAAAAACCCGGTTTTTAACAAGGAAAAGAGCCACGGCTCTGATACCACTTGTAGGTCCCTCGGAGGTTGAGGTTTAACCTATTCCTTGTTATGTCTAACACACTAGCGAGTGCGGAATCCAAGCTAGCATGCAAACCGGGATAGAACAAGCACAATGATAAACACAACACACAATATTCAACGATTAACACCACTTGTATTAATGCGTATGAAAGGTTCGGTTACAAGCACAAGGTTTACAGATGTATTCTATAAACTCTCTCTATCTTTCGTGTGTGTGTTCTCTGAACAGAATGCTCTCACTTTGTCTGAAATGTCTAACTACTGAAGTGAACACACAACATGGGTATATATACCCGAACACAGCAGGTCTGGTCGAAGGATCAGATAAGATGATCGAAGGATCATCTATCGACCATAAACACATCGAAGGATCCATATGTACCACGAAAGATGTGATCTTTCGTGGTCCATCCATCGAAGGACATCTTTCGAGCAGGTCATCGAAGGATATAGGCAATCCTTCGATGGCACATCCTTCGACCCAACATCTTACAAACATAATGTTGACTGTTTTGCCAAGTCAAACCAGGAGGATGGTTGACTTGGTCAAACTTACAAGACTAACAAGACATCGTTTTACATCGTGACCGAATACAGATAAAGTACAGACATAAGTGCACCAACACTCGGGCTCTTTATCAAGATGCTGATATCTATCTCTTTGATGACCCGTTTAGTGCTGTTGATGCTCACACAGGAAGTCATTTGTTCAAAGTAAGTGGGTTTTGTTAGTGTTTTTAGCGTATATAAAGATTTAAATCACATTATCTAAATGTGCATTCTGTATTTTTCAATAACAGGAATGCATGCTGCAATTTTTGGACTCGAAGACGGTAATTTACATCACACATCAAGTAGAGTTCTTACCTGCTGCAGATCTTATCCTGGTTAGCTCTCTAATTCTTTACCTAGCAAAATGGGTCAGAACTGGTGGTTTTAAAAACTGGTCGTTTTGATTCAGGTCAAAACGGGTTTTCATGGCTGGTTGCAGGCCAAGAACTCCACTTTGATAAAGTTTTATAATTGTCTTTATTTGAATTAGACAACTGTCGTCTTTGTTTCTAGGTAGATTTTTGTTTCACCTATACATGTGAGGCTGTGAGCACGTTATCTCACTTGATATAACATAAATATTAGGTGTTAAGAGATGGAAGGATCACACAAGCCGGAAAGTACAACGACCTTCTCAATTCTGGAAGCGATTTTATGGACCTTGTGGGTGCACATAAAGAAGCATTATCAGCCATTGATTCCATGGGGACAACCGTTCAAGAACAAACGGGTAGTTCCAAGAAGAACACAAACGACGACCAAAATGGTAAATCTGATGATTCCTCGGGTTCAAAAGCGCAACTTGTTCAAGAAGAAGAACGAGAAAAAGGAAGAGTCGGTTTCTCAGTCTACTGGAAATATGTAACAACGGCTTACGGTGGGGCACTTGCACCACTTATATTATTGGTAGTAATCCTCTTCCAAGTACTTCAAATTGGAAGCAATTACTGGATGGCTTGGGCATCCCCAGTGTCAGCAAGTGATCCAGCCCCGGTTACTAGCTCGACCCTAATCATTGTTTATGTAGCTTTATCAGCTGGTTGTGCTTTATGCGTACTTGCAAGAGGCTTGCTTATTGCAACCATGGCATATAAAGCTGCCACTATCCTCTTCCACCAAATGCACCTGGCCATTTTCCGCTCACCCATGTCATTCTTTGACTCAACTCCAAGCGGACGGATACTTAATAGAGTAAGCTAGCAAACATCTTCTCACTACGACAAATACACTATTTACACTATCTTTTTTCAGTTGTTAAAGTTTTAATATTTTGCTTTATTATCTATAGGCATCTACAGACCAAAGTGCAGTGGACTTGCAAATTCCTTATCAAGTGGCATCATTTGTGTTTGCAATCATTCAACTTCTTGGCAGGGCCGGTCCAACAATATTGGAGGCCCTAAGCGAAAAAATATTGGAGGCCCTAAGCGAAAAAGAACAATAATCAATAATCAACAATTAAAGACAATAGGCATATAAACAATAAAGACCATTGGCAAAAGGAAATAAACAAACCTGAAGTGTCAAGACAAAATTCCAGCTCTGAGCTTTTATCATAAAAATTAAAATCAATCCGATAATAAACCTGAAGATTGATTCAATATACCAAGAAAAACATAAAAAATTACAAACCGTAAGTTATTAACTATTTTAACAATTGTTATTATAAGGGTAAACAAATAAACAATTAAAACTTACCCTATTAAATACAAGATTTGCTATGAACTAATGAGTAATGACCAAGGACTAAATAACAATGATGAATAATCGAACTATGAAACCAGAAATCAAAACTGTAGTTTGGAGAAAAAAAAAATCAGAATCGTAAACTTACAAGTACTCGGCTGAAGTCATCTTAACGATTGCTTTTTCTAATCAACAATTTCCCTATTTCCAATGATTTTGCCCAATCCCACTCTGATTTACAATTGTTTATAGAATTTCCAATTCCACGCTCACTTGCAGATGATTAAACAGCCCAAATTCTTACCAGACCTGGCCCAAAACATGTATTATATAAAAGCTATTGAAAAAAATTGGAGGCCCTATATTTTGGAGGCCCTAGGCCCAAGCCTTACCTGGTAACCTTAATGGGCCGGCTCTGCTTCTTGGCATCATTGCAGTTATGTCACAATGTGCTTGGCAAGTGATCATTATTTTCATCCCTGTTGCGGGAATGTGTGTCTGGTTACAGCAATATTACTTGCCATCAGCCAGAGAAATGTCACGACTAGTTGGGGTTTGTAAAGGTCCAGTGATACAGAATTTTGCTGAAACAATATCGGGATCAACGACCATTCGAAGCTTTGATCAACAAGCCAGATTCCAGGACACGAATCTAAAACTGAATGACGATTTTTCAAGGCCGAAGTTTCATGCTGCTGCTGCTATGGAATGGTTGGGCATACGTTTGGATATGCTGTCTTCTTTTACGTTTGCTGTGTTCTTAATTTTCTTGGTTTCCATCCCGGAGGGAACCATTGATGCAAGTAAGACTTTTTTGTCCTTCTTAGGTTGTGCATTAATCAACGGTGAAGATTGAAAAATATCTGACTAATATATTCTTAAATTTCTACGTTTATCAAGGTATTGCTGGATTGGCTGCTACTTATGGGCTTACTTTGAATAACCTACAAGGGTGGATGGTATGGACTTTAACCAACCTTGAAAACAAAATTATTTCGGTTGAAAGAATATTTCAGTACTCTTCTATCCCGAGTGAACCTCCTCTCATTATAGAATCAAATAGGCCTGATGATCAGTGGCCGTCACAGGGAGAAGTTGATATACGTCATCTGCAGGTACTTAAATCATACACTTGTTTGTCATTTCTTCTTTCTTGTGTAAATATCTTAAATCATACACTTTTTTTGGCGTTAATAACTGAATTTAATGATTTCTATAAAAAGGTTCGGTATGCACCACATATGCCACTTGTGTTGCGAGGTCTTACGTGCACCTTTACTGGAGGAAAGAAAACTGGGATTGTAGGAAGAACTGGTAGTGGGAAGTCAACTCTAATACAAACACTCTTCCGTCTTGTGGAGCCTGCAGCTGGACAGATTCTGATAGATGGGATCAATATATCGACAATCGGACTTCATGATCTTCGTTCAAGATTGAGCATAATTCCCCAAGATCCAACCATGTTTGAAGGAACTATCCGAAGTAACTTGGATCCCCTTGAAGAGTACACAGATGATAAGATTTGGGAGGTAACTAAATTACATAATATCAGCTTGAATGCTTCAAACTGTTATGGTGCTATAATAGTATAATATAACAATGTTTGTTATTGCAGGCTCTTGATAAGTGCCAACTTGGAGAAGAAGTGAGGAGTAAGGAAGGGAAGCTTGACTCACCAGGTACGGTTCATAGTCTTAGCATAAACTGTTTTTCTTATATTTACCAGATGTGGCATTGCCAATATAAAAACATTGTTTATTCATAAAATTTAATAATCAGAGAAAAACATAATGACCGGTAAGCCCTAGCCACCTGTTTTGACCCGTTAACCAACCCACCCAAATCATCATCTTTCTACATTTAGTATTTACTTATCAGTTTTCACATAAATTGGTATAGTTACTGAGAATGGAGAGAACTGGAGTGTGGGACAAAGGCAGCTGGTGTGTCTCGGGCGTGTGTTACTTAAAAAGAGCAAAGTCTTGGTACTTGACGAAGCTACTGCATCAGTAGACACTGCAACTGATGGAATGATTCAGCAAACACTCGCGAAGCACTTTACCGACTCAACTGTGATAATGATCGCACATCGTATCACCTCTGTGCTTGATAGTGACATGGTTTTGGTTCTAGAACAAGGTTTGTTAAGAAATATTGGTGTCCTTTATGTCGTCTATTGGGTTATATTAAGTCTTGAGGCCGGTCCCGAGAATTCGTGTACCCTGTTCAAACTCGAAAAAACGTGCCCTTAGGCCTTAAAGAAATTGGATATTATGCGGTCTAAACCTAATGACAATGGGCTAATAACTAATCTAAACCATAAAAATAGTTTTGTAAGTGGGCCTATGTTGGTGTTTATATGGGTACACCCTATTAATTTATTTTTTTTACATATGAATATCGGATTTTTTTTTAAAATAACGTGCCCTGGCCGGTGGTCCTCCCCGCCCACCTTCAGGGCCGGCCATGTCTTGATCTAAGCTAATTTTTTTCTTGTATGCAGGTCTGATTGAAGAATATGATTCTCCAACAAAGTTGCTGGAAGATAAATCATCTTCATTTGCAAAACTTGTTGCTGAGTATAGTATGCGATCCAGTTCCAGTTACGAAAACTTAGCAGCTACATAATGTGTTTGTATCAAAGACCATCTAATCTTGATTGCTCAAATGGAAATGTTGATACCGGAAGCTAATGGGCGTTTATAGATGCTAAAATAACCTTGTTATATTTCCATCAGTTTCTGAATTTTTGATGATTGTAAGCATAACTAGTTTCTTGTTGTAAGTTGTTAAACTTACTTTCAAAGATGATTTTTAGATCAAGTTTTTTTTGTTGCTGGAGTATAGTTAATGACGCTTAACCATTTTGGGGATCCAAAGCGCAAAAAAATAGGCCCTTCTTTATGAAATCTTTGTTAGCTTCTATAGTTCGATTGAACAACAGTCAACAGAACAATAGGGTGCTAGAGAGGTATTAAGCCGAATATTTCTCTCATAACATTTACGTCTGTGTTTTGGTTACTTGTACATACTACTCATAACACAATCTCAAAAAACTTACATCGAGTCAACCAATTAAACCAAAACACTACTGTACTTTTGCTAAAAAAACTAAAACGATGGAAAAACTACCGCTTGACACGAATAAAAATTACATCGAGCCAACCAATTAAAACAAAACACTACCATAGTTTTGTCAAAAAAAAACCACTAAAACGAATTTTACACTGGGGGCAAAATCGTAATTTGCCAGAAAAAAACAAAAACAATGGCAAAATAATAAATTTGAGCTGAGGGCAAAATCATAATTTAATTAGGAGAAGAAAAAAAAAACAAAATCAGTGACAAAATTATAAATTTAAACAAGACAAAATCATAATCTGACTAGACCAATGAATGTCAGGCCGAATCAGAAAAAAAGGATCATTATGTAATTTTTAAAATTCCACTAGACAAATTACTATATTAGTTGTCTTTGTACGAGTGGCGAATCCCATTGTCTTTTATACTGATTTTATTAATAAATATTGTACTTAGAATTTATTAATAAAAATATGGACAGAGTTAAGTTTTGGGCTTAGGATTTATCGTCTGATTCACACTCTATATATACATATAGTCATCTACGTTGGTTCATAAAACCAGACCGAATCGCTAAGAACCGGAACCATTATCATGCTAAATATAAGGGATTTTTTAATGGCACACCCCCTGTCTATCTGCACACCTTTTCAATTCAATACGCATCGTATATGCCTATACGATACGTATGAAATAAAGTAAAAAACATGACAGACTGACAAGTGCAAGTTATGTCTGGCGGCTGGCTTGATACGCATCGTATAGGCCTGATACGACGATGCGTATCAGGCTACTGTTTTTTTGAATTTATTTTTTGTTGTGTTGTGTCGAATGTGAACCCGAGAAACGAAAGGGATTTCAAGCAGTTGGTCGATGATATGATAGATAAAGATCTTGACACGATTATTTCCATTTTCAAGTATTATTAAAACCATTCAAGCCAACCAGTCTACAATGTGATTCCCAATTTGTGGAACATAATCCCAGATTGTCTAAAGAAACGCTTTTATCATGTGTCATGTGGTAAACAAATACCAAGGGTGTATACAGATCTCTGTTCGGTCATCTTTCCAAGCTTTTACACACGAATATGTGGTTCCCAATTTGCGGAATATAATCCCAGATTGTCTAAAGAAGCGCTTTTATCATGTGTCATGTGTTATGGTGAGATTTTTCAAGTTTGCACAGTGGGAGAAAAGACCAGCACCTCTGTCAGTATTGTCCTTTAAATTCGCATAAACATATATTCGTTTCATAACCTCATCCTATAAATCAACCACAACTCACCCGATACGTCTTCTATGATGATTCGAAACATTCACGAACCATAATGGACTCAGACTCATACTACTCTAATATCACACATGATAAAAGCGTTTCTTTAGACAATCTGGGATTATGTTCCATTTTATGACACATGATACGGCACGCTTACCTTAATCACATCTTCCATGGAGTCACAGATCCGACAATAGGGCCCACGGTGTAACATTTCCATTTTTATCATATAAAGAGTTATAGGTTGTTCAAATTTATTAACCACTAGTAACTAGTTTTATTTTTCGACCCATATAGTTTTAAAAACTATTTTATATATAATTGGTTGGAATGGTATACTAATTAATTGGCTTGTATATGTGTGACATTTCTATTTTCTATATTAAAATAAAGTATATAAAACTTATATTATTAGACGGATAGAGTAGGGGTAAGTTGACTGTTAGAAATATGAAGTACCTAGACGGGCATAGGAACCGTTTAATAATTAAATTATAAAAATACATTATATTTGAACCTACTCAGTTTTTAATGAAACTTGGTTCAAAATGTAGATACAAATATTCTCGTTCTAATGACATATTCATTGTTTTATAAAACGTCATATTTTAGAAGTTATAAGCGCCAAATAAATGAAGCAGCTGAATTAATTATAATATATATAATAATAAAATAATATTTAAAAATCAAAACATTTGAAATTGTAGAAGTGGACGTGTGTGTGATAGGTGTACGTGTCACTTTTCTATCACAAATAATCAAAATTTGCCTTGCATGCAAAGTTTCGTCATGTATATAAGGAGAAGTGTTATGTTTTATTTGCTCACATTTTTCTACACTCTCTTGCCATCCTCTGTCTTTCTAAAAATTATGTTTTATTTTATTTATTTATTTTATTTTCACCTATAATAATAATAAATCTGTCACACCCCGACCGCGTTAAAACAACAAACTGCGGCGGAAACGTCCGGGAGTGTCGTAACAGAATCATTGTTTCACAACACATGGATTAAAGTTTCGTTTTATTGAATTAAGTTTATTACAGTGTATTGAAATTAGAAACAAAACATGAACAAATTGACTTTCATTGTTATCGAGTCACTAAGGCCTCGTCCATTCCTATGTGAGTAAGCATCATAATCATCGTCAAACATCATCAAATTATGGTACCTGAAACATATGTGAAAATACGTCAGCATAAAAATGCCGGCGAGTACATAGGTTTTGTGAGAGTATCGGATTCATGACTTGTTTACATGTTGCAATACCTCGTTAGACTACAAAAGTTGATAGTTGAAAACCTTGTTTGAAAAGTGTTTGGTATTGCAATATGATTAACCAACTCAAAACAAGTTGGTTATAGTTTATAAAATCTCGTAGCCATGAATCTTAACCCAAAAGATTTGTTTATGTAACCCAAATCGTAAATCGTTTTTGTAATAAAACTCGTATGGTTTATGTCGTTAAGAAAACCTTGTAGTGTAACTTCGTTTTGAAAACATTCGACCAAGTGATCTAGATAACGCAACGGTATGTAATGTGTTAAAAGCACTTATATATAGGAAGTACCAGCGGCGTATCCACCATGCTTTTATCACATTACACCCGCCTCGTTACCTAATCACTTACCATAACCCAATAGTTCAATAGTTCAAATAGTTTCAATTGTTGAAATAGTTCAAATAGTTCACATAGATCAAATAGTTCCAATGGTTCAAATAGTTCACATAGATCAAATAGTTCCAATAGTTCAAATAGTTCACATAGACCAATAGTTCCAGTGGTTCAAGTAGTTCCAGTGGTTCAAGTAGTTCCAGTGGTTCAAATAGTTCACATAGTTCTCGTAGTTCCAGTGGTTCAAATAGTTCAATAGTTCCAGTGGTTCAATAGTTCACATAATTGAAATTGTTGTGTTTAATATAAACCATAGCGTTTGTTTAGAAAGCTCGAAATCGTTTAGCATATATGAATCACCCCAAAACAGTCGAAAACGGTAAAAGAGGGGAACTATGTACTCACATTGAATTGCTAGGTATCCTCGATTAAAGTGAACTAACAAGCTCGGGCAATCAAGGAATCATGTAGTACCTAATAATCGGATCGCTGGTTAATAAATCGACACCTAAATTGGAAGATCGGGTAGAACGAGGTCTCGTAAACCAAATGAGTATTGGAACTCATGTGATATGGTTTAACAAAGCCTACATTCTAAAACGGAACCTATCCTAAGTGCTTACGACCCGTTACGACCCATTAAGGAAGCTTACGCTACTTTAACGCGTCGTTCGCGTAAAACACGTTCGAGGCGCCTAACTAGTCCAATGATAAGTATTATATGCCCTAACATGTTTAAATATGTTGCATAATCAGTTTAAGTGGCAAAAGTTAAGTTACATATGCTTAAATACCAATTATGCATGAAAAAAGCATTTTGGTCATTTACCTAAGGCATATAAACTACATATCATACAACTAATTAAACTAAGTGACCATAAGGGATAACCTCGGAAGTTTATTCCCTATACAACTATGGTCACAAAACTTGTTTGGTCGGATCCTAGCGATCGACCAAACGGGTCGGGTTCGAAAGTCTAAGCGGTGGTTTAGACCGCTTGACTTACGACCCTAAACAAGCACAAAAGTGCAGCGGCGTATCCACCATGCTTTTATCACATTAAACCCGCCCCGTTACCTAATCACTTACCATAACCCAATAGTTCAATAGTTCAAATAGTTTCAATTGTTGAAATAGTTCAAATAGTTCACATAGATCAAATAGTTCCAATGGTTCAAATAGTTCACATAGATCAAATAGTTCCAATAGTTCAAATAGTTCAAATAGTTCACATAGATCAATAGTTCCAGTGGTCAAATAGTTCCAGTGGTTCAAGTAGTTCCAGTGGTTCAAGTAGTTCCAGTGGTTCAAATAGTTCCAGTGGTTCAAATAGTTCACATAGTTCTTGTAGTTCCAGTGGTTCCAATAGTTCAATAGTTCCAGTGGTTCAATAGTTCACATAATTGAAATTGTTGTGTTTAATATAAACCATAACATTTGTTTAGAAAGCTCGAAATCGTTTAGCACATATGAATCACCCCAAAACAGTCGAAAACGGTAAAAGAGGGGAACTATGTACTCACATTGAATTGCTAGGTATCCTCGATTAAAGTGAACTAACAAGCTCGGGCAATCAAGGAATCAAGTAGTACCTAATCATCGGATCGCTGGTTAATAAATCGACACCTAAATCGGAAGATCGGGTAGAACGAGGTATCGTAAACCAAATGAGTATTGGAACTCATGTGATATGGTTTAACAAAGCCTACATTCTAAAACGGAACCTATCCTAAGTTCTTACGACCCGTTACGACCCATTAAGGTAGCTTACGCTACTTTAACGCGTCGTTCACGTAAAACGCGTTAGAGACGCATAACTAGTCCTATGACAAGTATTATATGCCCTAACATGTTTAAATATGTTGCATAATCAGTTTAAGTGGCAAAAGTTAAGTTACATATGCTTAAATACCAATTATGCATGAAAAGGGCATTTTGGTCATTTACCTAAGGCATATAAACTACCTATCATACAACTAATTAAACTAGGTGACCATAAGGTATAACCTCGGAAGTTTATTCCTTATACAACTATGGTCACAAAACATGCTTGGTCGGATCCTAGCGATCGACCAAACGGGTCGGGTTCGAAAGTCTAAGCGGTGGTTTAGACCGCTTGACTTACGACCCTAAACAAGCACAAGACTAAAAGTGACGAGTTAAACATGTTAAAACATGTTTAACAAAGTTAGAAAACAGGTTTGATATCAAAACAAAGTGTTTTGATACCCAAAGATAGTTTCGTGGCAAAATACGCATAAACACGTACTTTGACCGAAACTATGACTCGTCACTATGCCTATTCAACGTGGTAATCAGTAGGTATAGTCACAAGGGACTATAACCATCGTGATTACGCTCACGTTGCAAAGTTCAAACGAACTTTGTGTTGACCAAAGACTGGTCAAAGCAGAAAGTCAAACACTGTTTGACTTTCACGCTTAAAAAGTATAAAAGCATGAAAGAATACTCACAAAAGGTCCAAGCAAGGAAGTTTTGATTCAAATAACTCAGGTATGAAGTATAAAACTCCAACTTAGAGCTGATTGAATCAAAGTGTGAGTTGCAAGCATGAAAAAGCTTGGGTATATATAGATTTCAGAGAACCGTTAGGATTGTTTCTCGTAATTCGTGCCTTGATCTTGACCCTCCATGTGTAGCCTAAGGTTTATAATACAATGGGACACTCAAAAACCATCAAATGGTATTGCAAAACAAGGATCAAAACCATCAAAATAGCTGAATTGGACCATATTCAATGTTTCTGTCTGATATGCTGTCGCGGGCCGCATAGACATAGGCCTCAGTCTACGCGCCTCTCCTAGCAATCTTTGACAAATTGTCAAAAATGGTCCCTGCAAGCCTGAAACTTGGTTTTTGATGCATTTTTGACACGTTTAAGCCCTATTAATCCCATTTCAAGCCTCTACAATGAATTTAAAGTATAGGGAACATGAAATATGCTCAAAAATATCTCAGATGTCGATTCATTTGGCCGTACGGTTGCGTTATTCGGTTAATTACGATGAAAACTCGAACAGACGCAAAAACGATCCAAATTACGCGACGAATGAAAATTTTGAATTCCAATCACTAAAATAAAGTATTTTAATGATTACAAAAATTTTTGGATGTCCGGATATGTTCAGAACGTAAGATATGCGCGAAAATGCAAACTTATGCACTTTTTGACGCTTTTAGTCCCTGTTTGATCAAAAAGTTTATTTTCGCATACCGAACCCCTCAAAGCCTATTTCTAAGCTATGTAAAGGATATTTAGGGTATGTTCAACTTATGATCAAGTTCCGGAATGTTCGTTACCATACAAGTCGGCATAGTTTCGCAGTTTGACATAAATATTCCCTGTGATCGAATAAACTTGTTTTCGACATACCAAACCATACAAAAATTATTTCTAAGTTATGTAAGGGTTATTTAAGGTATGTGAAGCCTATGTCACTATTCCGGAGTGTTTTTCGCGTTAAACTGATTACGTTTATGCATCAGTTCGCGTATAACTTTCCAGAAAGCGATTTAAAGCTCGAAATTGAACAAGAATTGATATGTGCAAAAGATACACATATTTATACAAATCCTAAGTATGAAACACAATATTTCATTGGTTTTGTATTCGTATGATGGTCGAAGAGGCACAGATGTCACAGTCTCCCCTACTTTAGGAAATTTCGTCCCGAAATTTATTCGTAGGAGTTTGTCTGTAACATTGTGTTAAATAATTATCTTGCATGGAATCTAGGGTGTCATCTATTTGCGTAGAGTAACCCATCAAAGATATGCAAGGCATAATCTTGTCATTTCCCAGTGGATATACTTTGAAGCGAAAAATGAATGGATGATTCATTTTCTCCAATGGATTCTTCGTTAGATGTGGAAATGAAAGATTATTTGAATAAGATATTGATTTCCCTGATGGATATTTCTTCAGAAGCGAAAATGAATAGATGATTCATTTTCCTCAATGGGTACTTCGTCAGAAGTGGAAATGAAGGAGTTGATACAGGATTATTCATTCCCTAATGGATTTTTCTTCAGAAGCGAAAATGAATGGATAATTCATTTTCCTCAATGGATACTTCATCAGAAGTGGAATGGATTTAATCATTTTCCTCAGTGGATGTTTCTTCAGAAGTGAAGATGAACGGATGGTTCATGTTCCTCAGTCGGTACTTCATTAGAAACGAAGATGACAGAATTAACGCAGGATTATTCATTCCCTCAGCGGGTATTTCTTTAGAAGTGAAAATGAATGATCAATTCATTTTCCTCAGTGGGCACTTCGTCGGAAATGAATGAATTTATTCATTTTCCTCAATGGGTATTTCTTCAAAAGTGAAAATGAACGGATGGTTTATTTTCCTCAGTGGGTACTTTATCAGAAATGAAAATGAATTTGTTCATTTTCCTCAGTGGGTATTTCTCAGAAGCGAATATGAATGGATAATTCATTTTCCTCAGTGGGTACTTCATATGAAATGAAAATGAACACGGTTCATGAATAGATTATTCATTTCCCTTAGCGGGTATTTCTTTCAGAAGTGAAAAATGAATAGCTAGTTCATTTTTCCTCAGCGGGTACTTCATCAGAAATGGAAACGAATAGAGTTAAATTTAGATACATGACAAAACTTGCTGTGATTTCTGTGCACGAAATTCCATAATTATGTATGCATCCATAATTACGTAATTCCTTGCACAGTCCACACAGTTTGTTTTATAATGTGAAGGGGATAGAATTTGTTGAACAAGTTGAGATAACTTTGATTAGGTCAACACATAAACACATAAGCACATAATTGTTCACTTGGTTATTAATTTCTTATCAGTTTGTTATTAATTGTTATTAACTTGTTGTCGATTTGTACATGGGTATTCAAGGTACACCAGGAACCCAGTCAAATGGACTTCAACATCCTCAAGAATCTATTTGTAAAGATAGGAAGATCTTATAAGATTTCGATTTCGTTTACAAGGAATCGTAACATTTGTATTAAGGCACACAATGAATCCAATTAAGGACTTTTGATTATGCGTTTTGAACATCCCCGAGGATCTAATTATGAAGAAGATCCTCTAAGGATTTGGAATTCGTATAGCGGGAAGAGTTTAGGAATCTTATACTAGGTATGCTATAACAACATACGAACCATTGTGTTTATGAAATCAAGGTGCTAGATATGCTAAGACAACATATGAAGCAAACAGATCCTTGATATCATTTGTGCTAAGCATGCTAAGTCGGCGTACGAAGCAGAGTGTTCTTGAAAATCGCGTGCTACGTATGTTAAGGCAACATACGAGCAAAATTTGTTTTTGGGGCTATGCTTGGAATCGTTAAAAAAATATGGTTTTGAAAACCTTTTTATAATGTTTTTGAAATCATGCACTAAGTATATTAGGTAAACATTTTGATGAAATGTTTTAAAAACCATGTGAGATGATTTTGAAAACATGTATGAGGTTTTTGAAAACATGCATAATCTTTTGAAATCGTATGCTGTGTAAAATATTGTGAAGTCGGGAGGACATGATATGTAAGACCAATCAAGGGCTTACGGAAGTACCCTTGGGCATCCTATTAAGGATTTGAATTGGTACTTTGGGTATTCATCCAGAGTTGTAACTTGCGCCTTGTACTTCGTTTCCTTAGAAGAAACGAGTACTTAGGATTTTCGTGGAGATCGCAAGCGATCACAAAATGGAAGAATTTCGAGAGTAGTTTGTTTTACAAGGAACACGGTTCCTTGATCGTTGGTATCATAGGGGATATGTCGTTCATACATGTAACCATATTTGTACATCGTAATGTAAATAAAGATTTATTTATAAACAAAAACAACTGTTTCATAGACCTTGATAACAAAAGAAAATAATACATAAGGTTTGATTGTTTCAAAACAGCATCGTCTTCCAGTCAGTCGAATGCTCATCCTTGTGCTGGATTTGCATTAGCAAGCTTTGGGCAATTGTTTCGGAAATGGCCCATCTCGCCACAGTTGTAGCAAGAACCTGGTGGAAAACGAGCTTGAGCAGGATTGTCAGCTTGATTTGGTGCTGCTGCAGCTCGGGAAACCCTAGCTGTATGACCGACAAATCCGCAGTTTAGGCATTTGCGGCATTTCACACTAGCATGATGATGAAGGTTACATTGGTTGCACATGGGTGCAGTCCAGTTGTATGGCTTCTTAGCACGGGGTTGAGCTGGTTGGTTAGGGACAGCTTGATCATTTTAAGCAACCACGGCGAAGTTCTGGGAAGCCTTACGCTTCTTTGACTTCTTAGAGGACTCAGTCTGCTTATCCTTTGGTTTCGATTCATCGGTTGGTTTCTTGTCGCTTTTTTGGAAAAGTTTACCTTTCCTGATCTGGGATTCAATCAGGGTAGCGGATAGCTCAATGGGCTGTCTAACTGTAGTAGGGCTGCTACCAGTAACAATGTCTTGTACTGAGTTAGGGATGCCATCAATATACTTTTCAATTGCCTTATCCAAAGGCGTAACCATGGTTGGGCATAACAGACTTAGCTACTCATATCAGTCCGTGTAGGCTCGATGCTCACCACTATCTTGCTTAAGATCGTCGAATTCCCTTTCCAATGCCCTGATTTCGTGAGGAGGACAGAATTCCTTCATCATTAGAGCTCGAAGCTCTTCCCAGGTTTGAGCCAGTGCCACATCGGCACCCCTATCTCTCATCACACCATTCCACCACGTTAATGCTCGTTTCTCAAAGACACTAGATGCGAATTCAACCTTTCTCTCGTTTGGACACTGAACATGTCTGAAGGTGCTTTCTAGACTCTAGAACCATTGCAGGAGTGCAGTTGCTCCTTGAGACCCAGAAAATTTTGATGGCTTAGCCGAATTGAATGTTTTGAAGTTACATTGAGCATTGTTATTGTTGTTATTGTTATTCGCTTGGTTTATCTGGGTAATGAGGTTCGGAAGCACAGCAGCCATCTGCTGAACGATTGTGGCTGCGAGGGCAGCATCGTGTTCTGGATCACGTCTAGGTGGCATATTCTAAAAAGAACAAGGAGATATGAGAAACAAGTGAGATTGACAATTGGATAAACAAAAGAGGTATCGAAGATATCGATGAAACATAGGGGAGGCGATAATTCTTTCGTTACCTCGAACAAACAAACGACGCGAAATGGCTGAACAAAGTAAATAGGTCCTTATAATGTATCGCGAAGACATGCTTTAGCCTATAAGTGGACACTCATCCCAAGAGTTCGTAGGTAAGAGTGACTGGTCCGATTATGTGGATTTGTACGAACACTCTAGCCTTAGACAGAAAACTCAGGATACAGGCACCCACTCTTCCAGATTGCACGTGTTCACATTAATAAGACCCAAACTTTGACGAGATTTTGAAAACTTTGAAGGTTCAAAACCTTATAACAAATCTTCTAAGAAGAGATGATTAGTTTTCAACTCGGATTCGTATTTGGTGTTCTTGTTGTGGTTGTTACCTAAAGATAGGTAACGGTATTGTTTTAAGACTAAACACAAGTAAACTCGCGTTAGGGTCCTAGGAAGGTTATAGTCTAGGTCAAAGCATTACTAATAACCTAATTCCCTGTAACCATGGGCTCTGATACCAACTTTTCTGTCACACCCCGACCGCGTTAAAACAACAAACCGCGGCGGAAACGTCGGGGAATGTCGTAACAGAATTATTGTTTCACAACACATGGATTAAAGTTTTGTTTTATTGAATTAAGTTTATTACATTGTATTGAAATTAGAAACAAAACATGAACAAATTGATTTTCATTGTTATCGAGTCACTAAGGCCTCGTCCATTCCTATGTGAGTACGCATCATAATCAACGTCAAACATCATCAAATTATGGTACCTGAAACATATGTGAAAATACGTCAGCATAAAAATGCCGGTGAGTACATAGGTTTTGTGAGAGTATCGGATTCATGGCTTGTTTACATGTTGCAATACCTCGTTAGACTACAAAAGTTGATAGTTGAAAACCTTGTTTGAAAAGTGTTTGGTATTGCAATATGATTAACCAGCTCAAAACAAGTTGGTTATAGTTTATAAAATCTCGTAGCCATGAATCTTAACCCAAAACGTTTGTTTATGTAACCCAAATCATAAATCATTTTTGTAATAAAACTCGTATGGTTTATATCGTTAAGAAAACCTTGTAGTGTAACTTCGTTTTGAAAACATTCGACCAAGTGATCTAGATAACGCAATGGTATGTAATATGTTAAAAACACTTATATATAGGAAGTACCAGCGGCGTATCCACCATGCTTTTATCACATTACACCCGCCCCGTTACCTAATCACTTACCATAACCCAATAGTTCAATAGTTCAAATAGTTTCAATTGTTGAAATAGTTCAAATAGTTCAAATAGTTCACATAGATCAAATAGTTCCAATGGTTCAAATAGTTCACATAGATCAAATAGTTCCAATAGTTCAAATAGTTCACATAGACCAATAGTTCTAGTGGTCAAATAGTTCCAGTGGTTCAAGTAGTTCCAGTGGTTCAAATAGTTCACACAGTTCTTGTAGTTCCAGTGGTTCCAATAGTTCAATAGTTCCAGTGGTTCAACAGTTCACATAATTGAAACTGTTGTGTTTAATATAAACCATAACATTTGTTTAGAAAGCTCGAAATCGTTTAGCACATATGAATCACTCCAAAACAGTCAAAAACGGTAAAAGAGGGGAACTATATACTCACATTGAATTGCTAGGTATCCTCGATTAAAGTGAACTAACAAGCTCGGGCAATCAAGGAATCAAGTAGTACCTAATCAACGGATCGCTGGTTAATAAATCGACATCTAAATCGGAAGATCGGGTAGAACGAGGTATCGTAAACCAAATGAGTATTGGAACTCATGTGATATGGTTTAACAAACCCTACATTGTAAAACGGAACCTATCCTAAGTTCTTACGACCGGTTACGACCCATTAAGGTAGCTTACGCTACTTTAACGCGTCGTTAACGTAAAACGCGTTCGAGACGCATAACTACTCCTATGACAAGTATTATATGCCCTAACATGTTTAAATATGTTGCATAATCAGTTTAAGTGGCAAAAGTTAAGTTACATATGCTTAAATACCAATTATGCATGAAAAGGGCATTTTGGTCATTTACCTAAGGCATATAAACTACCTATCATACAACTAATTAAACTAGGTGACCATAAGGTATAACCTCGGAAGTTTATTCCTTATACAACTATGGTCACAAAACATGCTTGGTCGGATCCTAGCGATCGACCAAACGGGTCGGGTTCGAAAGTCTAAGCGGTGGTTTAGACCGCTTGACTTACGACCCTAAACAAGCACAAGACTAAAAGTGACGAGTTAAACATGTTAAAACATGTTTAACTAAGTTAGAAAACAGGTTTGATATCAAAACAAAGTGTTTTGATACCCAAAGATAGTTTCGTGGCAAAATACGCATAAACACGTACTTTGACCGAAACTATGACTCGTCACTATGCCTAATCAACGTGGTAATCAGTAGGTATAGTCACAAGGGACTATAACCATCGTGATTATGCTAACGTTGCAAAGTTCAAACGAACTTTGTGTTGACCAAAGACTGGTCAAAGCAGAAAGTCAAACACTGTTTGACTTTCACGCTTAAAAAAGCATAAAAGCATGAAAGAATACTCACAAAAGGTCCAAGCAAGGAAGTTTTGATTCAAATAACTCAGGCATGAAGTATAAAACTCCAACTTAGAGCTGATTGAATCAAAGTGTGAGTTGCAAGAATGAAAAAGCTTGGGTATATATAGATTTCAGAGAACCGTTAAGATCGTTTCTCGTAATTCGTGCCTTGATCTTGACCCTCCATGTGTAGCCCATGGTTTATAATACAATGGGACACTCAAAAACCATCAAATGGTATTGCAAAACAAGGATCAAAACCATCAAAATAGCTGAATTGGACCGGATTCAATGTTTCTGTCTGATATGCTATCACGGACCGCATAGACATAGGCCTCAGTCTACGGGCCCCTCCTAGCAATCTTTGACAGATTGTCAAAAATGGTCCCTGCAAGCCTGAAACTTGGTTTTTGATGCATTTTTGACACGTTGAAGCCCTGTTAACCCCATTTGAAGGCTCTACAATGAAGTTAAAGTATAGGGAACATGAAATATGCTCAAAAACATCTCGGATGTCGGTTCGTTTGGCCGTACGGTTGCGTTATTCGGTTAAATACGACGAAAACTCGAATGGACGCAAAAACGATCCAAATTACGCGACGAATGGAATTTTTGAATTCCAATCACTAAAATAAAATATTTTAATGATTAGAAAATTTTTTGGATGTCCGGATATGTTCAGAACGTAAGATATGCGCGAAAATGCAAACTTATGCACTTTTTGACGCTTTTAGTCCCTGTTTGATCAAAAAGTTTATTTTCGCATACCGAACCCCTCAAAGCCTATTTCTAAGCTATGTAAAGGATATTTAGGGTATGTTAAACTTATGATCGAGTTCCAGAATGTTTGTTACCATACAAATCGGCATAGTTTTGCAGTTTGACATAAATAGTCCCTGCGATCGAATAAACTTGTTTTCGACATACCAAACCATCCAAAACTTATTTCTAAGTTATGTAAGGTTATTTAAGGTATGTTAAACCTATTTAACTATTCCGGAGTGTTTGTCGCATTAAACTGATTACGTTTACGCATCAGTTCGCGTATAACTTTCCAGAAAGCGATTTAAAGCTCGAAATTGAACAAGAATTGATATGTGCAAAAGATACACATATTTATACAAATCCCAAGTATGAAACACAATATTTCATTTGTTTTCTATTCGTATGATGGTCTAAGAGGTACATATGTCACAAAAATCCTGCCCCGTTTTTAAGTGTTTTAACCCTGATCACTGATACCCTGTCCGATTGATCTGGAGCCCGTAACGCATGTTAAGGCTCTGCCCGACTAAGTTCGTTGGGGTTCTGTCTCGTGACGTAGGGATAAAGTTGAATTGGGTTACTATACTTAACACGAGTGTATTATATATTTATTAAATAGCTCAGGAGTTATACCCAAGAATCTACCAGGAGACTTTTAGTTAAACCCTAAAGTTACAAAGTTAGTTCATTCTCTTTTTCTCACAATTTGTGAGTCATTCTCCTTTTTTATCACCTTTTGGTGATAAAGTTATATTTAAAAATGCTTTCCAAAATCCTAAATATTTATCAGTTATACTTACAGTGATTAAATTTTTGTATTATGCAATAACTGCCGGTATGGGAGGTTTTATACATTACTTGACCCTCGTTACTATTGGCAAAAAAGTTAGCCAATAGTAGCATGACCACAAGCACGGGGGAAATTGTGCCCCAGTAGCCATAGCCTATAACTAATATCATTTTTACATTAAATCATTAATAAATTTAATATATGATTGAAATAAATCTAAATGCTGTATATATATAAAATAGAGATGAAGGGGTATGGTCCCAAAAAGCCGTGCGGACCTTCATTCAGGTCGCGCGCAGGACCATAATCCCTATTTATCAAGTTGCTTGCTACCAACCTCGTGCGGGATACGTCGTCATGTATTAATCTCGCGCGAGGTCTCAACACGGGAAAACGCCACATTCAATACTTAGCATTTTGAATAAGAGCCTTCAACCACGCATATCCTGCGCGGGCTAAGTTACGTGTTCAACAAGGGTCACACAAGGCTATGTCGCTGGGACACTTCAGAAGGCACACATGGTACAAGTGGCAGAAGAAAAGGGCCAATCCGCGTCCTCCAGGCTCTGCTCAATCGTGCTCCACGATCGTCTGACGTGCAGGAGACAGAGAGTACTTAAGGACGTCAACGTGGTACCAATCACATGGCAGAGACACCTGCCCCACGATCTCCACTTACCTGCTGATGGCGGAAGGACGGCCAGGCCGATAAATGTGACACGTGGCTCCAATCACGGTGCGCCAGCACCAGAGAGCTTCTAGAAGCCACTAACGGTCGACACCAATGAGAGAAGGAGCATATCCTCTATGTTGTCGCCTTCCGGCCCAAAGCCCATCAGCCCACAGCCTCTTACACCTCTCCGGCTATAAATAGAGACCTCAGTTCACAGGTTAAACATTATATTCCCTCTACTCTCACTCTTAACTCACAATTATCTCCTCAAAGCAGTTACTTATTCTCACGCCGGAGTCTGGTTAAGAGGGAAACCCCCATATTCCCCTCTTAACGAGCTAACGGTGTTCTGTTTTGCAGGATTAACGAATCATTAAGGAGCTCAGAAAGTCATAAGAAGATTAACCCTCATGGTAGAAACATAAACCAAACTAATCAACCCCTAAAATTAGTTCAGTGTTTCTTCATTGGCGCCCACCGATTTTTTGCAAATCACTTTCATCTTCTTTTTCTGAGTTTTCTAAGTGTTTTTCCTTCGATCATGGCTGGTCAAGGAATCATTCCTGATTTTGGTTTTGGAACAAACTTTAATGCAGTGTTGGGAGAGGACAATCAGAACATCCAAGCCCAACATGGAGAGGAGATCGGTGAAATCGAAGTAAACAATAATGGGGGACCCCGCGCGAGTGTCACTCGCATCACCCAAACGGTAACCCCAGTAAGTCACGTCGCTGGTCCTTCAAACCCAGCACCACCTCAGAACATTTCGGCGCTATTAGGGCTGCCAGAAGGCGAAACTCCAGCTTCCTGGTACGCCAAACAAATTGCAACAATCAATGCGGCGTATCAATCTTTGAGCGCACAACAAGCAGTCTTACAAGCAGAACTATCTCTGGTTACACCTACGGGTCCCAGTCAG
This sequence comes from Helianthus tuberosus, assembly GCA_030545235.1. Classification (NCBI taxonomy): domain Eukaryota; kingdom Viridiplantae; phylum Streptophyta; class Magnoliopsida; order Asterales; family Asteraceae; genus Helianthus; species Helianthus tuberosus. Next base: position 53,914,803 of record CM060364.1, read on the forward strand.
GGGGCGCGCCAGAAACCCCCGCAACAAAACTTACATGGAAGAGTTAACAGGCCTCCTCCCCCAAGAAGACCAAGCGAGCATGACACACGCGAGACACGGGGAGGGACCGACAGCTATTATGACCATCCGTCAAATGTTCAAAGAGGTCCAATTCATAGCCGGCTCGGGCCGCGCAATATGAATAACGAGTGGGATGTCACAGACCCAAATGACCCAACTTGGCAAGACGACGAAGGATCCTCAGTATTTAACCGTTTGCAGCGGAATCACGAAAATTACAAGCCAAGGCAGCGCATTGCATACAGCGAACAAAAGCAGAACGAGACTTCAGCCTCGCCTATAGATCAGCTGAAGCTGCAGAACACTCGAAGTTTATCCCAAAGATTGCTTTGGCACCGCTTTCAAGAGAAAAGCTACCCCCAACAGTGGGAAAATTCAATGGTTTAACTGATCCTGACGACCATGTCAGAGTATTTACGCGTTGGTTGCATGGGAGGATGGAATATGCCGATGTGGTGTCATTTGTTTATCCAGATGCTTACCGGGGCTGCTCGTGCTTGGTTCGACAACCTTCTGCTTGGAAAAACCAGTTCATGGGTTGGTTTCAGAACACAGTTTGTGAATCATTTCAGCCAGCAAAGGCGCTCTCAATGAGATACGTCTGAAGTAACAGATATCTGGTGAGGAGAGAATGAAGGTTTGGAAGACTTCATCACATGCTTCAACAAAGAATGTATAGAAATCGGCGGTGTAAGCGAACAACTCATGCGCGCTCACTTTAAGAAAGCTATTCGATATGATAGTCTCATCAGAACTATCACCGGAAAAGATGGTATGCCTAAGGAATGGAGTAAGCTGATGGAAGCCACAAAAATCGTAGCGCAAACCGAGGAAACGCTAGCTGGAGCCAAGAGCTCATACTCTGAAGATCGTTTTTCCAAGAGAAGCTCGCGCGACTATGGCAAGCGCAACAAGGGCAAAAGTCCTGATTGGAAATTTGGAAAACTAAGTGGTTATGAGGAAAGATCGCGCTACAAAGAGGACACGCGGGAAACAATTAACAGAATTGGGTATCGAAAGGCAGTCAGGGATGACAACCGAGAAAAGCACTGGACTCCGCTCGTAAAAACACTAAAAGAGGTGCTAATGACGGAGAACCACGATTTCAAGGCTCCAAGGCCTATGACAAACAAAAAGGGACAAGACCCGAACCTGTACTGCGATTTTCACAAGGATACAGGTCATCTGGCAGACGACTGTATCAGGTTACGACAAGAGATCGAGAAAGCACTAAAAAGCGGAAAGTTGAGCCACTTGGTGAAGAACGTGCGCAAAGAAACACGCCAAATCCAGCGCCATGATGACGGAAACCAAAAGAAAGTCAGGCGCCTGGAAACTCACAAGGTCAACGGACCAAGATACAACGCAAGAGAAAAAGGCAAACGCCCTTACGAATCTTCATGGTAAGAGCAGCAGGTCATTTTCCCGGTAGTGCGCGGGGGTCCACGCGCCACGCACCCCGTCGTCATTACTGGTATTATCGGTCATTATGAAACAGAATACATCTTCATTGACCCGGGAAGTACAGCCGACATCATCTATGAGCAATGATTTAATCAGTTTGACGGTGAAGATAAAGCGAGACTTGAGCCGGTTGACTACCCTCTGTCAGGATTTTGCAACGAAATGGTCTTCCCGTTAGGCCAAATCAGCTTCCCCGTCACGTTATCTGACGGGAAGCACTCAAGAACCACAAATGTCAACTTCATGGTAATGCCTGTCAAATCAAGACATGACGTTTTGATTGGGAGAGAAACCCAAGGTGAATTAAACATGGTAACTTCCACACCCCACTCAGCCATCGGGTTCCTAACTGAGACGGGGGTGGCAATTATCTATGTGAAGAAAGAAGTAATGTCAGCAGAAGATGTGCGCCCAACAAAAGCGGCACAAATTTCAACGACTGAGCCAGAAAAGTGGGTTTTAAACCGTAAATACCCAGAGCAAACGGTGACGATTGGCCACGCAATCTCACCAAACATCAGAACACACCTCAAGCAACTTTTGTTCAGGAACATGGATATCTTCGCCTGGACTCCGGCTGACATGACCATTGTCCCGCGTGATGTTACTGAGCATTGTCTTAATACTTATCCCTCCGTCGAACCAAATGTGCAAAGAAGGCGCAGCTTAGGGGCGGATAAGACTAAAGCAATGAATGAGCAAGTGTGTGAGCTGCTAAAAGCAGGAATCTTGAGAGAGGTGCGCTATCAAAGCTGGGTTGCAAACCCCGTAATGGTGGAGAAGTCTAGTGGAGGATGGAGAATGTGCGTCGATTATACCGATCTCAACAAGGCATGCCCAAAAGACTGTTATTCATTGCCATAAATCGACAAAAAGATAGACTCTCTCACACCATACAGATGGAAATGTTTTCTGGACTGTTATAAAGGTTATCACCAAGTCCAGATGAAGTTGGAGGATGAAGACAAGACAGCTTTTCGAACTGACCTCGGAATCTTTTGTTACACAAAGATGCCGTTCGGTCTAAAAAATGCTGGCGCAACATACCAGTGCCTGATGGATAAGATCTTTGCCGAAGATATTGGGAAACACGTCGAGGTTTACATTGATGATCTCGTAATCAAAAGTCCTGAGGAAGACCAGATGTTAAAGGATATAGAGAAGACTTTTCACTCCTTGTGAAACGTGAATATGAAATTAAATCCAGCCAAATGTTCCTTTGGTATGGAAGAGGGAAAATTCTTAGGCTTTGTGGTCACAAATGGCGGCATTAAAGTTAATCCAGAGAAGGTTCAAGCCATAGAGCGGATGCCGTCACCCCGAACAATCAAAGAAATGCAACGATTGGCCGGCCGCCTAGCCGCGCTTAATCGATTTCTATCAAACCATGCAACAAATTCATATCCTTTTATCAGCACCTTGCGTAACTGCGTTAAGAAGAAAGAATTCAAATGGACGCCAGAAGCAGAAACCGCATTCCAGCAGATGAAAGAATGTCTGATAAAGCTCCCTACTCTGACCGCGCCGTTTAAAAAGGAACCACTCATCTTGTATTTGTCCTCTTCGGACAAGGCAGTGGGGTTAGTATTATTGGTGGAGAGAAATGGAGTTCAGACTCCAATTTACTACGTCAGTAGGGTGCTTACCGATCCAGAAATGAGATATTCCACAATGGAAAGTTGGTACTTGCGCTGCTACACGCCTCCAGAAGGCTGCGCAGATATTTTACAGGGCATGTGGTCACGGTACTCACCAACTTTTACATCGGCACCATATTACAAAAGCCAGAAACGTCAGGTCGCCTAGCAAAGTGGGCAATCGAACTGGGGGGCCATAACATTCTCTACAGGCCGCGCCCGACAATCAAGGGTCAAGTTCTAGCGGACTTCATCACCGAAGTCCCAGAGGACAAAATCAAAGATTGTGAAATTGTTGAGACTCCCAGAAAAGACACGTCCGATGAGTTATGGTTGCTATACACTGATGGGGCCTCAAACGAAGATGGCGCAGGGGCTGGATTGCGCCTTGTTAGCCCTGAGAAACATGAATTTACATACGCCATCAAGTTGGACTTCAAGAACACCAACAAAGAGGCAGAATACGAGGCATTCTTGGCAAGCTTGCGCCTCGCCATAAAAATGGGAGCTCAAAATCTGCGAGCGCATGTTGATTCACTCTTGATCGCCAGCCAAATCAACGGTCTATACGATGCAAAGGGCGAAGTTATAGCTTTGTATTTAGATCAAGCAAAAGAGTTTCTTCAACGATTCAAGTCCTACAAGGTAGTGCATATTAATCGCTCAGAGAACAAACCAGCAGAAGCCTTGAGCAAGCTCGCTTCAACTTCTTTTCATCATCTCGCCAAAGATGTAAGAATCAAAGTACTAAAAAATCCGTTGGTCTTGCTGCGTCCAGTGAATGTGATAGAGATAGGGCAACTATCCTGGATGAGCCCTATAATCAAGTATTTGCAAGAAGGAATACTCCCTGACAGCAAAGCAGAGGCAAGGAAGATACAAAATAAGGCCCTGCATTATGAGATGAATGGCGGTATCTTGTACCGAAAATCCTTCTTGGGGCCACTTTTGCGCTGCGTGGACCCCCAAGATGCCAATTACTTGATCAGGGAGATTCACGAAGGAATCTGCGGCATCCATGCGGGACCGCGCATGGTCGTTGCGAAAATTATGAACGCTGGATACTATTGGCCAGGGATGCACGTTGACGCTCTAAAGGAATTGCGCAAATGCGACTCTTGTCAAAGGCACGCCCCTAAGACCCTGCCCCCGAAAAATGATCTCATTCCTGTGTCCACTGCATGGCCTTTCCAGCAGTGGGGAATCGATATGGTGGGACCCTTCTCGGAAGCTCTTGGAGCTGTCAAGTTTATAATTGTTGCCGTTGATTATTTCACCAAGTGGGTGGAGGCCAAAGCACTCGCTTCAACAACTGTAATGATGGTGCGCAAGTTCATCTAGGAATACATCATTTGTAGGTTTGTCCTCCCACTCAAAATTGTAACTGATAACGACACCAACTTTGCTTCTGAAGACCTTCAAAAGTGGATGAAAGAGATGAACATCGAACACACTTTCTCATCTGTTGCGCATCCTCAGGGCAACGGAAAAGTCGAAAGTGTTAACAAGAGTATCGTTGAAGGGATAAAAGCCCGCCTGGGCACTAAGAGAAGAGGCTGGGTAGATGAGCTCCCAAGCATCCTGTGGGCTCATCGAACCATGCCGAAAACGAGCACTGGCGAAACCCCTTTCAGCCTAGTCTATGGCTCAGAGGCGGTTATCCCAGCCGAAATTGGCTTGCCCTCGTCGCGCTTGACAGCAGTCAACACAATCGATAACGAGGTAGAGCGTCGTCTTGACTTGGATTTACTCGAAGAAAGGCGCAGAATTGCGCGAATTAAAGAAGCCAAGTACAAGACACAGCTGGAAAGGTATTACAATGCAAGAGTGCGCATTTGTACCTTCACTCCAGGAGAGTATGTCTTTAGAGACAATGAACGCCCAGGAATGCTAGCACCCAAATGAGAAGGCCTATACTTGATACACGAGGTGCTAGGAAAAAGGGCGTACAAGTTGCGCACTCTGGATGGATACATCATCCCACGCACGTGGAACGCGCAACAACTGCGCAAGTGCTATATGTAACTACTCTCGGCCTTGCGCCTCTACTCACTCATGTTGGCCACGCGCCTTTTTTAATTTCTATGTTGGCTAAACGCCCTTTGTGTTACTTACATGCGATGTATGTTGGCCTAAGCGCCCGTTTCTTAATCAATGAAAGCATATGCCTTATGTTTTCTTTTATCATGATGACTTCTACGTTACAAATGCATGTTAAACTTTTGATTAGCACGAAAACACTTCAGTAAATTACGAGCTCTTAAGTTATGCCTACAAGGTCCTCCACGAACATAGCGCGAGACCAGGCAGTTACACTCGCACAAGAGCCACACTTACATTTATTCGCGCTAATTTAACCAAAGTTTCTAACAACAGTGCAATAATTGTAACTGGACAAAGAGAAAGCAAACATAAACATCATATTCAACAGGCGCAACCGCGCAATAGTTACATAGAAACAAACCATCATCGATTTAATTCAAAATAAGCGCGACCGCGCAACGGGTTACATTTAACATCTAAAAATAAAATTACAAGGCACAGCCTGTCAATGCTACCTACTCACACCATCATCATTATCATTATCATTATCATCATCATGTTTATCATCATCATCATCATCATCATCATCATCATCATCATCATCATTTCCAGCTGGCTCTTCATCAGACAACTCCACGGTCACTGGAGGGTCAAGAATCTGCTTCAAGCGTTGGCACCAGTCGTCATGCTCCAGCGCCTTGGCGTCCAAATCCATCACGGGTAGTGATAGATAGTCATAAGCCTTCTCAGCGCATGCTAACTCAGCATCAGCCTGATCGGTCACTAAGCAATGACTGACATCAAACTCTTGTCCAAATGCTTCTTCAACATGCTGCGCACACTCTAGATAACCTCCACGGTGACCAACCGCGCGTGAGGCATCAATGAGAGCAGCAACAGCTCCATCCAGTTCTCCAGCATTTAGGATAGAGTTGGCCATCTACAACGAAGACAATGGATTAGAAGTAGGTTTTAGCAAATAAAGCCTAAGTAAAAAAAAAGAGAACATACCAGAACTACTCCCCTGGCGCGCATCCACTCAGCCTCAGAAGCCAGAGTATCAACGATGCTTTGAGCCTCAGAGTAGTTAGTTTGCGCTACGTTGAGAGCCGCGGTACTGACGTCTCGCGCCTCTTCAGCCTTCTGTTTGGTCTCCTTAGCAGTGGCAGCCTTGCCCTTCTCAGCTTCAAGGTCGATCTCCAAGGACTCACTTTTGTCAACCTGCTCTTGCAGGCGATGTTTTAACTCTACAATCTCGACGTACTTGGCCGCCAGGTCCTTATCCTTACTGGATAACTGCGCTTTTAGCTCAGCCTGCAAAGGATAAAAGACTTAGATAACTCTACAAACAAAAAGCACAAGGACAGAAAAGGTCAACACTTTCCGAACCTCAGCACCCTCCTTAGCAGCCTGCCCATCTTCGACCTTCCCGGTCAGTTCAGCAACCTTACCCTTGAGCTCGTTAATCTTGGCTCGGGCCGTTTACATACGCTGGTTATCTTTTTCACAAATTTTCTTCTAGTCAGCACGCTCCTTCGCTAGAAGATCTTCAGTAGCACGAAGCTTGCCCCGAAGACCTTCACGACCCCACTCCTCAGATTTCTTGTCAGACTTAAATTTAGCCCTCTCTTCATCAAAAGCAGCTTTCGACTTTTCAAAGTCCTTGACATGCCTTAACAACCACTCACGGTACCTCTCCCATTCCTCTCGCTCCCTAACCATTGTGCGCCACTCACGCGCAATTTGATGGTTAGCAGCACGTGTATTGGCCTCGCCAATAACATAAGCGTGATACAACCCATTGTGGGTTCGCGCTCTTTACCGGTTAACCTCACCGGGAGGAAGAGAGTTCAGAAACCAGTCGTGGCAAGGAGAAAACTCTAAGAATGTGTCTTTCTGCTTCAAACCCCATGGTGGTTGGTGCGGAGCATCACCACGAGTCTCCTTATTATAAGACTTGTAATAAATATCTCCCAAGGTATCCCTGGGACCTATAGGAGATTGTGGCATTGAACTTTGCCCTCCCGCGCCAACCTGACCAGCAGCGAAACCGGCACTCGCACTACCTGCAGCGTTGGATTTTCCTTATGAATCTCAGAACCCGATCCCCCGGTAGTAGGAGTTATTTTAACAGTCTGAAGGGGGGATCAGGTTGCGCAGGCTTGGTCAGCTTCTCAACCTCCGGTTCCTTCCTTTTCTCATGACGGGGCTGGTCAAGCCCAGTGACGTGGACGACCCCCAGACCCTGCGTTTTCTCTTGAGCAGTTGTAGCAGCTGCCTCGACCTCCTTTGGATCACCACCAACAGGCTCTTCAGTAGCCTTCTTCTCTTTCTCCTTCTCCTTCTCAAGAAGTTTCTCAACAGCTTTCTTCTTCGCCTTCTCGGACTCTACCCCAGCAGTCTTGAAAGGCTTGATGGTAACCTTGGGCCTCTTCTGCGCCAGCTCAGGGGGATCTTTAAACACGACACCCTTCTTCTCAGGGGTCTTCTTTTTGGCCTCTGCAGAAACGAAGTGTCAAAAAGAGGTAATCACAAAGAAAACAATGAAGTCAAGAAACTAACCAGGAGAAAATTTATAAAGAGAGCGCAGATTACTCTGTTTCCCGATTACGGGAGCTCCACCAGCCTTCTGCGCCACAGAAGCACCAGCTGTGGTCTCCCTACTCCTTTTCCTGCTTATCAACTTCTCAGCAGGTTCCTCCTCTTCTTCCTCCTCTTCATCTTCAAGCGCGACAGAGGAAGGAGTGGCTCCAGCATCTGGGTTTTGAGAACCCGCGCTACCTGAGGTCTTTGAACCAGCAGCTCCTGTCTTCTTCTCGCCTATACGCGACAAACCTTCAAGTGAGTCACTGATAATAACGTAATCTTCCAAGTTACTCTGACGAAGGCGGAGAGTACCTTTGTCAGCAGCACCAGCAGTCGCGCGGCTACTCCCGCCCTTCTTGCTGTTCACCTCAGCGTCTAAGGTAATCACCTTCTTCCGCTTGGTAGGTTTTTTATTCTTCTCTTCTGGGTCAATCCCTAAGTCGCGCAACACACCTGCAAAGGTAAAGAATTTCTTTCCCAGCGGAGGTCACAGCTCGCAAGGGTCAGGGATTGGGAATATGCGCACCTTCAGTTGCGGTAGGAGGATTGGCGAAGGCTCCAACAACAGGGTACATGAAGCGTGGCTTGATCGTTTCGTACCAATATTGCTCCCCTGACCTCAGTGGGCGCGCGCCCATAGATCCACCAAAAGTGGGAAAGGCAGCTTGGTAAAGGTGTACCTCTACCATTCAAAATTCAACAGTTAAATGCAACGAAATTAAACAGAGAATCAAGGAAGCAACTATCCTCTATCCTCAAACTTCAATACTGGCACCTCTTCACTATCCTGCGGCCACTGGTCACTCATCTGCGTCGCGACAAGAACACTTTCACCAAACACTCGATTTGGAGTGGCGGTAAGCCTCACATACCAATCTTCCTTCTTGGGAATCTCCAGCTCCTCCTTCTCGATCACATCGGTCCATGGACGGAAGGTCATGGCAATAGGCATCACCTACTCGCGAATGAAAAAGAACTTCTGTTTCCAATCATGGAAACTCTTGGGTGGATTCAGTAAGATCTTTTTAGCAGACCCCCAGCTAGCAAAGGAGAAAAAACCCATATTTCGAATTAACTGGTAAAATACCCTGAACCTTTCAACTGTGGGATCTATGTCATGGGCTCGGCATAAGAACTCGAAGTGCCGCACCCTTACCATACCAGGTGGACTCATCTGAGAAATGTGGAACCCATAAAAGTGTAGGATATGGGCCAAGAACTCCGTCGCCGGCAACCGAAAGTTGCCCTGAAGGAAGAAGTCTTCAAAAAGGGTAATATACCCCGGCGGTGCATCGGCGGCCGTCTAATTCTGGCCGGGGTATCGAGCATCCCATTCCGGTGGGAATCGGAATCCTCGGGTGATCTGCTCAAACAACCCTAAATCCCATTTGAGGACAGGAATGAGACCTTCTTCGCCCAGATTTTCTTCTTGATGATGTTCTTCAGCCATGGATATTTAAAGAAGAAACTTCGAAAATGTTGAAAAACTTGAAGATCTGCTACTGCGGTTTTGAAGATTTGAAGAAATGAAGAAGACAAGTAGAGAGGAAAGGTAACAACAGTAGAAGAGGTAAGGATCTTCTCCCCTTCGTCAGATATATATACCCATTGCATTTAATGCGATGGGTAAATGTGCCGAGATCACCACGCACGTGACCAATCAGAAGACGCCACGCATAGCGGGATTCTCGGAGTGACGATTACCTCGTGCGCTTGAGCCTCACTCTCCTGACGGAAAGCAGAACCATCAGGGACAACTTGATGATGGCCGTGTCAGCAGTCAACTCAAACGTCGCCATCAACGACATTTCTTACCAACCTGCCAGAATTCAAAATTCGAGGTTTTTCCCGCTCAAAAGTACTACAAACCTCATGCAGAAGTTACTCAGGCTGCGCAATATTAATGTTACCCAACGAGCCTGCGAGCTTACAATCAGAAGCAAAGAATCACCAACAGTCAGGCATAGTAGTCGCGCCATAGCAACTGTCAAACATTTATACGCGCACGTCTACCCAACACAAGCAAGCATTTTTAGCACTTTTCTTTTTCTAAGTCTAGAGCTCCAACCACTTGCCTCGCACATGGTGTAGCACTGGACTGGGGGGACTTGAAGGGGAATGGTCGCAAAAAGCCGCGCAGACCTTCATTCAGGTCACGCACAGGACCATACTCCCTATTTATCAAGTTACTTGCTGCCAACCTCGCGCGAGATACGTCGTCATGTATTAATCTCGCGCGAGGTCTCAACAAGAGAAAACGCCACATTCAATACTTAGCATTCTGAATAAGAGCCTTCAACCACTCATACCCTGCGCGGGCTAAGTTACGTGTTCAGCAAGGGTCGCGCAGGGCTATGGCGCTGGGACACTTCAGAAGGCACACAAGGTACAAGTGGCAGAAGAAAAGGGCCAATACGCGTCCTCCAGGTTCTGCTCAATCGTGCTCCACGATCGTCTGACGTGCAGGATACAGAGAATACTTAAGGACGTCTACGTGGCACCAATCACAGGGCAGAGACACCTGCCCCACGATCTCCACTTACCTGCTGATGGCAGAAGGACGGCCATGCCGACAACTGTGACACGTGGCTCCAATCACGGTGCGCCAGCACCGGAGAGCTTCTAGAAGCCACTAACGGTCGACACCAATGAGACAAGGAGCATATCCTCTATGTTGTCGCCTTCCGGCCCAAAACCCATAAGCCCACAGCCTCTTACACCTCTCCGGCTATAAATAGAGACCTCAGTTCACAGGTTAAACATTCTATTCCCTCTACTCTCACTCTTAACTCACAATTATCTCCTCAAAGCAGTTACTTATTCTCACGCCGGAGTCTGGTTAAGAGGGAAACCCCCATATTCCCCTCTTAACGAGCTAACGGTGTTCTGTTTGCAGGATTAACGGATCATTAAGGAGCTCAGAAAGTCATAAGAAGATTAACCCTCATGGTAGAAACATAAACCAAACTAATCAACCCCTAAAATTAGTTCAGTGTTTCTTCAAGAGATTTATTAATCATTATTAAAATATATATTAAAGAAAATATATTTAATGAACCTAAATTACTATTCACCTTATAAAATAATGTTTAGTCAATAAATGTATAACATAATAAAATATGTCAAATATAATATATTCCAGTATACTAAGATTATATTTTTAATCTTAGTCACGTTAATATATTAAATAATTGTATCACAATTATTTAGTTAATATATTATATATGATAAAGTTATAACTATTAATTTGATAGAAAATGATATATTTTATTTTCTGGGCTAATTGGTTTTATGCCATAGAAAATATATTTGAGAAAGTAATGTCAGGGGACACTACTAAATTCAGAGTCACTAGTTGAGAGAATGATCAACAATGATACAACCAGAATCACTAGTTGAGAGAATGATCAACAGTGATATGACCAGAAATATGACCAAAGTCACTAGTTGAGAGAATGATCAACAGTGATATTACCAGAGTCACTAGTTGAGAGAATGATCAACAGTGATACGACCCCAGTCACTAGTTGAAAGAATGATCAACAGTGAATTGACCACGTCACGGGAATCGCCTAGTGACAGATCCTTTGAATAATAGTAAAATATAATTACTTGATAAACTTCACTATTGGACGAAAGTGAGCCAATGAGTGATATGAGCACTGTCACATCGGAACTGCCACCATGTGACAAATACTGATTGGGTTGGGTAAATATAAATAAATATAAAAACCTTGATGTTGTAAAGTATAACAATATATTTTATAAAAATGGAATGAACTCGCCAGTATTTATTACTGATAAAATGTTTTCAAAACGCGTTTCAGGTAATTTGCTGTAAGGATAATAGAAGCCAGCTATAGAGCACTGAAGGCTTAAATAAAGTGGCTATAAATACCTGAATAAAAGAAGAAATTATATTTTATTTATTTGGGTTTATCCCTATAAAAACAATTGAATGAAATATGGGTTTTAGCCCGTTTGTTTAATATTAAAAGTTTGGTGTTTTATAAACTCTGAAATTATTTTCTAATTACGATCCTGATGAAAAATTTTCCTGCTGCGTAATTAATAAACACCGATACCATCTGACTGGTTCAGTACTCCCGCTCCCAGGGTGGGGTCAGGGGTTGTGACACACGGATCTTATGCCCACACGAGACCGACCTCTTGATCACACATGATAAAAGCGCTTCTTTAGACAATCTGGGATTATGTTTCATTTCATCAAGATTTACGTCTAATGTCCAAGTTTGATCATATTGGACTTCATCTGCGGTAGTCCAATGACTTTCTTGGTTCAATAATCCAACAATAGGGCCCACGGATCTTATGCCCACTCGAGACCGACCTATGGATCACACATAATAAAATCGCTTCTTTAGACAATCTGGGATTATGTTCCGTTTCTTCAAGATTTACGTCTGATGTCCAAGTTTGATCACATTTGACTTCATCTGCGGCAGTCTAATGACTTTCTTGGTTCAATAATCCAACAATAGGGCCCACGGATCTTATGCCCAGCCGAGACCGACCTCTGGATCACACATGATAAAAGCGCTTCTTTAGACAATCTGGGATTATGTTCTGTTTCTTCAAGATTTACGTCTGATGTCCAAAGTTTGATCACCTTTGACTCCATCTGCGGCAGTCCAATGACTTTCTTGGTTCAATAAAATCCTTTCAATATCAGCGTTGTTTATCACCCTGTGTGAGCATTGGAAGCCCGACAAATAGTCTTGCAATTACATCTTCAATCGAGACCGCATTATTAATTATAATGAAGCAATGAAGATTGAATGTGCAAAACCGCAACCGTTTTTTACTACGGAAATGGTGGCTATGGGAAATACAAACCTGACACGAACCACAATGGACTCAGACTCATACTACCCTTGTCGTTCCGTATTTTCTCCTTTTCTAACTCTCGAAGAATCTCGTAACGTATGACACATGATAAAAGCGCTTCTCTAGAAAATCTGGGATTATGTTTCGTTTTATTACAATCGTGAGTTGGTCAAACCTTTCTAAAAGTAGAAAAAAATAAAACAGAAGAAAGTGTTCCTCTTGTTACCAAGCATGTCATCTGAAACAATTAACAGGACATTGTTAAAAGGGAGAATCTATTGGAACACCTGATTGAGAGAAACTTCATCGAGCTAACTGCCGATATCTCATCCTTCTGTTGTTCAGTACTTCCGAGACGATTCAAGTGAGTCATATGAAGCAAGTGTCTGTCTACAAATTCCAACAAATTGTGGGTTAATAGATTCCGAAGCTGTTATTTCAGTTATTTCTGTTGATTCAATACTTCAAGGCATGCTTGTTTGGGCGATTTACAAAAATACGGATGCATTCCACGTTAAACGATGCAGCTAATGAAACCGAAGCTGTTATTTCTGTTGTTCAGTATTTCTGAGACGATTCAAGTGAGTCTTATGAAGCAAGTGTCTGTCTATTCAATTGAGAGGAAAGATGACCGAATAGAGATCTGAACCAACCGAAATCCACAAATTCTAACAAATTGTGTCTAATGCAAGGATCTTCGAATGCGGTGTGTACGTTAAATACCGTTCACCACTTTTAACGTATTTTAACGTATTTTAGTTGGTTTCGAATAAACCCAAAGTAGTTGATCACGCTCTTATATACATTCAAAATTGTATTTTAACGGACGCTACTAAATATGGATGCATTTAGTAGTGTTTGTTTGAGAACCTGATTCAGATACACAACGGTCTCTTTGCTTTATCCACTAGAACTATTTGTGTATGTATTCTTTTGTTAGTTAACAACGCTAATTAGAAAAAAATACGTTAAGAGGAAAGATGACCGAATAGAGATTTGAACCAACCGAAATCGACAAATTCAAACAAATTGTGTCTAATGCAAGGTTCTTCGAATGTGGTGTGTACGTTAAATACCGTTCACCTCTTTTTTAGTTGCTTCACTTGTTAAGTTTCTGAACCAATCAAAACCCACAAATTCCAACAGTTTCTTCTTCGCTAATTTCTCCACTCACCATGAAATCGAACAGTTTCTTCGTAAATTCCGTCCGGTTTCAAAGCCGGTTGAGGATTACGAGTGTTCTAGACTCGTTCAAGGCATGCTTGTTTGGGCGATTTACAAAAATACGGATGCATTCCACGGTAAACGACGCAGCTGATGAAACCGAAGCTATTATTTCTGTTGTTCAGTACTTCCAAGACGATTCAAGTGAGTCCTATAAAGCAAGTGTTTGTCTATTCAATTCAGAGGAATCATTGCATTACTTCCATGTTGAAAACAAGTGGTTGTAAGGATGGAACCCTTGATTTGAAAAACATTTTTGAGAAATTTATAGTTCAATACGCATCGTATAGGCCTATACGATGCGTATTAATCGATGAATTTACTGAAATACCCCTGGTTTTCAGAGAAATTCAGGGGTATTTTTGAGAAAATTCAAAGTTTAATACGAATCGTATAGGCTGATATACGATACAACATAGGCCTATACGATCGTATATGGCATTATTTCAAATTTAGTGTTATCGTGTTTCCCTCGGTTCGACGCGTATACGTCTCGTTTTTTGCCAAACTTTCTCATATTTTGTCGTTTTATTAGTTATACCTTAAACATAAGTCATTTCGGTGCCGTTCGGTTGCGTGCGAATATCGTATTCTAAAATTACGTACAGTTTGGTTTGAAATCCACTTGTACTCCATAGTGCCGTATTATGGTATGCGTGTGTGGAAATACCGTTAGTTGCATATTTTGACGTATTTTTGCGTATTTTGATGTATTCTAACATGTTGTTGCGTATTTTTGACGTATTTGAGCGTATTCTAACATATTTTAGCTTATTTTAACCTATTTTAGGGTATTTTTACGTATTTCGGCGTATTTTATCGTATTTTGGCGTATTTTAGCGTATTCTAACATATTTTAGCGTATTCTAACGTAATTTTAGCGTAATCTAACGTAATTTAGCGCATTCTAATGTATTTTAGCGTATTTTAGCGTATTTTGGCGTATTTTAGCTATTTTGACCTGTTTTAGCGTATTTTAGCGTATGTTAACGTATTTTAGCTTATGTTGAAGGATAACGCAAACAAGTTATCCACAGTTTGTTATTCAGATGTCTATTCGGTCATCTTTACAAACTACAACACACGATAAGTTTAAACTTTATAGTGTGTGATTTGACCAGGAAATGATTGGAGGTGATTTATTCTTTTAATAAGCTGTCACAATTGTCAAATTCGTTGCGTGCATTCATATTGTTTAGACAACAACATATAATAAACGGATTGTTGGACTTCTTGTTCCAAATGCACGCCTCAATTTATCTTTTTTACACTTTTCTTCGATTTCAACAAATCTTTTCTTTTTCCTTCAATTTCGAGAACATTCTTCGTAACATGATGACGTGTCGGGTTCTTCCACTAGTGGTATTTTAATGAAGTATTGAAGATTGAATGTGCAAACCGCAACCGTTTTTTACTACGAAAACGGTGGCTATACGAAATACAAACCGCAATCGTTTGTGACTATGGGAAACACAAGTTTTCTTTTTGAGCTTGATGGATGTCCGTTATCTCAGTTGAGGCGTGCATTGTTTAAATTTGAATCAGTTGGCATGTGTTCGTATCAGCGTTGTTTATCACCCTGTGTGAGCATTGGAAGCCCGACAAACAGTCTTGCAATTATATCGTGTCAAGATGTTTCAGTTTGCAGATTCAATATTCACAGTTGCATTTGGAACAAGAAGCCCAACAATCCGTTTTTTATCTGTTTGTTGTCTAAACAATATGAATGCACGCAACGAATTTGACAATTGTGACAGCTTATCTATCTGTGTGTGTCACATCCATCCTGTTATAGCAATCGATATGATTAATTTTACAGATTTTTTTCTAATTAGCGTTGTTAACTACCAAAAGAATGCATACACAAATAGTTCTAGTGGACGAAGCAAAGAGATGGTTGTGTATCTGAATCAGGTTCTCAAACAAACACTACTAAATGCCGCTGATGAAACCGGAGCTGTTATCTCGGTTGTTCAGTACTTTCGTGATAAATACAATGTTCATCTTCGTTATCCTTTGCTTTCTGCAATTCAAGCAGGCACGGATGCTAAACGTACTGTTATTACATCCGCGACCATTCAAGTGAGTCCTATGAAGCAAGTGTCGGTCTATTCAATTGAGAGGAATCATTGAATTACATCCCTGTTGAAAAACATAATCGATAAATTTAGGGAAAATGGGGTTGAAAGATGATAACCCAACAGTGGAGGATCTCATTCTACATCTTCGATGAAGTCAAATGTGATCAAACATGGACATCAGACGTAAATCTTGAAGCAAATATGTGCTTCCCAATTTGCGGAACATAATTCCAGTTTGTCTAGAGAAGCGCTTTTATCATGTGTCATATGGTAACAAGAGTATGTTTTTCCAAGATCAATTCCAATTTCAGTTTTTTCAACCCTCTTGTTCCAAAATGCCGCTGATGAAACTAGAGCTGTTATCTCAGTTGTTCAGTACATTCGTGATAAATACAATGTTCATCTTCGTTATTACTTTTTCGTTCGCGTGACGGAAAGCTACCGCGTGACAGGAACCTACCTTGCAAAAATTAAAAAAATTAAATTGACACCCTCAATACGCATTGTATTAGGCCTATAAGATGCGTATTACTTTTTTGGTAGGGGACAATGGTAGCCTTTGGCAGACATAGAAGTTTGAACCCACCTCAATACGCATCGTATAGGCATATACGATGCGTATTGAGGGTGTCGATTTAATCCCCCAAGGTGTGCCAATAATACGACCTAAATATAACAACCAGCATAGGTCGTGACGAGGGTAGGGAGTACCACCGCATAGGGCTCTGATTGCGAGGGGCACACATTTTTAAAACCGATAATTTACCATTATGCCCATCACTAACCCATGATAGCAGTTTTCATTTCATATCCTTGTTGTCAAAAGTTTCAATCAATTCAAAACTAAACCATAACACTCTGTTCCCGAGTCTCATTTAACAGGGGATGAGGGAAAAGAGATGAAAATATGAAAAACCATGTTCCCGAGTTTCATTTAACAGGGGGCGGGGAGGGAAAAGGAGGGAAAATGGAAGAAAATATGACCATATATTCATCCTCTCAAACTGGAGAAATTAGAAGAGTAAATTTTCCTTCCCCCCCCCCTGTTAAATGAGACTCGGGAACACAAAATCAACTTCAAAATCGTTAAAATCAACATACTGATTCAATCTCATCTGTCAATTTCATCCAAAATCGAAACTTCGAAACCCTAATTTCCCCAAATTTCACTCCATATGCTCCACAAATCACAAAATTAGTCAGTTTCAAGCAAAATCGACAATTTGAAACCCTAATTTTCCCTCAATTTTACTTCTATTTCACTCCATATGCTCTACAAATCATAAAATTAGCTTTAAGCAAAATCAACAGTTTGAAGCCCTAATTTCACTCCATATGCTCCACAGATCACAAAATCAAACTTTGAATCAGTTTCAAGCAAAATCGACAGTTAGAAACCCTAATTTTCCTCCAGTTTCACTCCACATGTTCCACAAATCTCAAAATTTGAATCAGTTTTAAGCAAAATCGACAGTTTGAAATCCTAATTCCCCCCCCCCCCCCAATTTCACTCCACATGCTCCACGGATCACAAAATCAAACGCTGAAACCCTAATTTTCCTCAATTTTACTTCAATTTCACTCCATATGCACAACCGATCACAAATTCAACATCTGAATCAGTTTCAACACATCAATGGCAGCTGAGAAGAAGTTAATACTCACACTCTTCATCGCCGCATTCATCTCACTACTCCTAGTCATCTCCTCGATCCGCGTGTCCAGTTCTTCATACAAGCTATACGCTAACGTATGCCGCGGGCACGGCCACCCGCCGGCGTTCGCGTAGTACATCTCCGGGACACGTGGCGATGCTGAGAGGATATTGTAGGTCCGGCTAGGGGAGGATCTAGTCGCCTAATCCTTGTATACGAACCACTCCGGTTGTGCGGAATCCAACCGGAATAGCAAACCGAGATAGAGCACGTAATAACACGACACGCAAATATCACCGTTTAACACCACTGTATTAATACGAATGAAAGGGTTCAGTTACAATCCAACGTTTACAAATGTGCTCTGTAAACTCTCTCTCTCGTGTGTGTGTGCTCTGTGGGTTCTCTCTTGTTCTTCTACCGAAACAGAACAAATGAAACCTATTTATACTAACATACACAATTACATGTGACGAAACAGAAGACAGGCGACGAAATGGAAACAATGTCGACGAAACAGACATGTTTCGTCGACTTCCAACCTGTTTCGCCGACATGGGCTTTGGCCCAAACAGTTGAGGCCCAATTCCTGTTTCGCCATCTTCTCTCAGCCCAAGGACTTTAATGTTGAGCCCAGTCCTTGTCTTTTCTCTGGTGTCGGCTTGAGGTCTTGCACACGACGGAGGAAAGTCGTCACAATACGTGCCGAACCGAGTCGCGTCCACAATATCATGTATCAACAAACTCCCCCTTGGACGCTACTCGTGAGATTCGCTTCTCATATCTTCTATGTCAGAGGATCCTCAAAGTCTTCACGTCTTGAAGGCAAAGAGTGTATCGACAAACTCCCATTTTCATGTAGGAAGTGTGTTGACAAACTCCCCCTTAACATAAGCTCCCCCTTGAGTTATGCTCGTGAAATACTTGTTCTTTATGAATTGAGATCCTTGTGGTGTTGATGATGGTCAGCGGCAACTCGATCATCTTCATCATTTGAGTGCCTTCACGTCGTGTCTTCATTCCGAAGCTTGTCATCGACCATGTTCTCCTTGCCTTTAGAATCTGCACATGCAAGAAATCTAAACGCGTAATGAGAACAACTGCCTGGAATATCATAAGTAAGCGACACACATGTGACCATTGTTTAAATAAACACCGTCCGACAGTTTGAAAGTTTTAACACATTTTATCAATTTCAAATTTTAACTTTCAACACTTGCAAATTTCGACCGTTTATGAAGATTTAGTCGTTTCGGTTTTCAATCAGGTTTCAGGTAACGAAGACTCGAGATCCAACATCGTACGATCGAAAATAAGATAGAAATAAAATCTTTTTGGCTTTTATAAAGTTTATATTAAAACACACCTAAAATCTTTTTGGTATTTTGAATATTTGAAATGTAAAGACAGAAAGCAGTAAATAAATATATACATAGTTGCAGAAACTAAGAAAAGTAAATATATACAAACATTCTTTTTGCAAGTTTCGAGGGTAAGAGAATCATATCAGTGTACGGTCATGTCAAAACGCTCTTGTTGTTCAATTAGTTAACATTTAGATAAGCATCCTATAACGATTATCGGTATTGTTGTCCACATAAGCTCAACTTATCAGATGTAATCATGGCGAGGGGATACGTTAAGGTATGATTTATACTTACCGACCGGTGTTCATCCACATCACGACACATTCCCGTATCAAGGTATGCACGAGAGTTCATCTTACCGGTGAGTATACCGATTATCATCTGTTTGACCGTATATGATGTGAGATTCTCACTTATTTTGATTTGAAAACAAGCCCTATGTGATAGAATCACTTATTGATGAGGAACTTGATTTTCGAATGCATGAGGGCACAGGAGCAAGTCCGTGAACAGGTCAGTACTTTCGTACAGCAGAGAGACGAACTTGACTCCCGGATAGATGTGATATTTTATCACTTATTTTGAGGGACATGTGATTGTTGATCACTTATTGAGGTCGTATGCAATATGTACACGTATGTATAGTATCATGGAAGATCTAGACTTGCGTCCCCGTTATTTTTCGGTAAAAGATACAACCATGATACCCAGATGATAAGCAGCATAAAGACCGAATATCTCAGAACCTCGGCAATCTCTCAAACGAAATTTCGGTACTAAGACCATATGCCAATGCATGGTTCCCACCTGGTCTTCAGTCGATTTAAGTTTATATCACCCTGCACACTTTAAAATGATTGTGAGCCTACCGATACATCTTATATAGAGCTGCTTATCGTTTTTCATTTTGCATTTCAGTTTAAAGAGGTTTGGACAGACCACTGATGTACTATCATTTTCTCTTTTGCTCGCCAGGAAACTCATTTTTGTTTTTCTATTGTTTTTGTGTTTTTGAAATTTTTCGATGTTTTTGGATTTTCAAATTTTTGGATTTACTCCCCCTAAAATCAATAAACTAAGACAAATTTAAAACACAAAGGTATTTACAAAAATGATTTTCCGATGTGGATTACTCTTGCTTGACCTTAATGCCGTTTACCAATAATAAATAGTCAAATCTTGATTTGTCAAAAGCTTTGGTAAAAAGGTCGGCACGTTGGTCATCGGTGTGGACGTAAGCAACATCGATTAGCCTTTTCTCAAAGAAATCACGTATGAAGTGATACTTAATGTCGATGTGCTTAGTCTTTGAATGCTGCACAGGATTTTTAGTGATCTGTAATGCAGCAGAATTATCAACGTAAATAGGAGTAGTTAGGAATTCAAAACCATAGTCACGCATTTGCTGTTGTATCCACAAGACTTGGGAGCAACAACTTGAGGCAGCAATGTATTCAGCTTCGCATGTTGATGTAGCTACACACGTCTGCTTCTTGCATTGCCATGTGACTAGGCGATTTCCCAAAAACTGACATCCAGCCGTTGTGGATTTGCCGTCAATTTTGCATCCGCCAAAATCAGAATCACTGAATGCGATCAAGTCAAAGTTATTATCCCTAGGGTACCATAGACCGGTGTCAGGGTAACCCTTCAAATAACGAAAAATCCTTTTTACAGCTGCAAGATGTGAGGCCTTCGGGTTGACTTGATATCTGGCAAGCAGACACGTTGGGTACATTATATCTGGTCTTGATGCTGTGAGGTACATAAGGGATCCAATCATTGCGCGGTAGTATGAGGGGCTCGTATCTTGTCCCTTCAAGTCTGGAGTAATTCCGTGATTTTGTGGTA
This sequence comes from Helianthus tuberosus, assembly GCA_030545235.1. Classification (NCBI taxonomy): domain Eukaryota; kingdom Viridiplantae; phylum Streptophyta; class Magnoliopsida; order Asterales; family Asteraceae; genus Helianthus; species Helianthus tuberosus. Next base: position 53,935,619 of record CM060364.1, read on the forward strand.
ATGGGGTACCGATGGGCGTTGCATCAGACATCTGGAACCGGCTCAAGATGTCACCAACATATTTAGTCTGATGGATGAATATCCCAGACTCTGTTTGTTGTACTTGTAGGCCCAAAAAGAAAGTCATTTCCCCCATAGCACTCATCTCGAATTTATCCTGCATCACACGCTCGAAATCCCTACACAAAACATCATTAGTAGAACCAAAAATAATATCATCAACGTATACCTGTACCAGTAGAAGATCTCCATCTTGTTCTTTGATGAAAAGAGTACAATCGATAAGACCTCTGCGAAATCCATTTTCCAGCAGATAATTAGATAAGGTTGCGTACCAAGCTCGCGGTGCTTGATGAAGACCATAGAGAGCTTTGTTGAGCAACCAAACCCGATCGGGATGGATAGGATCTTCAAAACCTGGAGGCTGTTCGACGTACACCTCTTCTTCTACCACACCATGTAAGAATGCACTTTTCACGTCCATCTGGTATACCTTGAAACCTTTGAATGAGGCATAAGCCAGAAAAATCCGAATTGCTTCTAGACGTGCAACTGGTGCATACACTTCGTTGTAGTCGATTCCTTCAATCTGAGCTTCCACTGTAACCAGAACTGTCTTCGTCTACAGAAGACTCATCACCATTGGTGGAAGATTCTCCACCACTGGCGTGCTTAAGATCCTTAACAACCTCAGCAAAACAAGCGGTTACAATAGATGGCCGATAGACTTGCTGTTGTGGAGCGGGTTTTACTGGAACTTGTATCGGATTGCCATATAGATCAGTTGTCACAGGAGGCCTTTGGGTTTGCTGTTGAGGCACTGGTTGAGGAACTGGTTGAAGCGGATTTCCGTACAGATCTGTTGGTTCGGTAGATCGAACAGGTAATGGATTTCCGAACATATCAGTTGCTCTGATAGGTCGTTGCTGTTGTGGTGCTGGTTGAGGGACTGGTTCAAGCGGATTTCCATACATGTCTGTATTTACCAGAGTATTCCATCTTGGATTCATTTTTGATCAAGGAAAAATGAATACCTGAAAAACACACTTCAAACGAACAGTTAAATACCTTCTTCAAACCTTCAGTTTAAAATTACAAGTGTCTCGACGAAACAAGTTTTCACTTATGTGATCGGCGAAACAAATATATGTGTGCAACAGTTTGGCGAAAAGGATTTTTAATTGACGAAAGTGAGGCCCACTATGGAAAATCGGCGAAACTGAATTATCTGTTTTTGGGCTTCACAAATGACGAAACAAGGTTTGACACTTTGGGCTTGATAATTGACGAAACAGGTTCTGGCCCACTACCTTTGTTTGTAAATTGACTTTTGATTTGTAAATTGACAACCGACAAAACAAAGACTTCAAAGCCTTTTAAAATACCGAAGAAACTTAAAAGCCTACTTTGACTTTTGTTTTAAAAGATCGACCAGACAAATAACATATTTCAAAGGTTGTTGGGCTTTGTCATGTTCACGAAACAGAAAAGCCCAAATGATTTTTGTTTTAAATTTCGACGAAACAAGTGAGCCTAATTCTATGCGACGAAACAGGCTTAAATTTAATTGTTTTTATTTTAAAAATGACGAAACACTTTCAAATCTGTTTCGTCGAAGAGTCTGATTCAGTTGGTGAGATATGTCTGACACAACACTCCTTTTCCAACTGCTATCATGGGTTAGTGATGGGCATAATGGTAAATTATCGGTTTTAAAAATGTGTGCCCCTCGCAATCAGAGCCCTATGCGGTGGTACTCCCTACCCTCGTCACGACCTATGCTGGTTGTTATATTTAGGTCGTATTATTGGCACACCTTGGGGGATTAAATCGACACCCTCAATACGCATCGTATATGCCTATACGATGCGTATTGAGGTGGGTTCAAACTTCTATGTCTGCCAAAGGCTACCATTGTCCCCTACCAAAAAAGTAATACGCATCTTATAGGCCTAATACAATGCGTATTGAGGGTGTCAATTTAATTTTTTTAATTTTTGCAAGGTAGGTTCCTGTCACGCGGTAGCTTTCCGTCACGCGAACGAAAAAGTAATAACGAAGATGAACATTGTATTTATCACGAATGTACTGAACAACTGAGATAACAGCTCTAGTTTCATCAGCGGCATTTTGGAACAAGAGGGTTGAAAAAACTGAAATTGGAATTGATCTTGGAAAAACATACTCTTGTTACCATATGACACATGATAAAAGCGCTTCTCTAGACAAACTGGAATTATGTTCCGCAAATTGGGAAGCACATATTTGCTTCAAGATTTACGTCTGATGTCCATGTTTGATCACATTTGACTTCATCGAAGCTGTAGAATGAGATCCTTGTAGGTCCCTAAATCTGAGGATCGATTACGAACCGAATCTCTTGTTTATAGTAAACACGGTTACGTGTGCGGAATCCACGTAACTATGCCAAATCAAACATATATAGCATAAATAACAACGGATTAATCAATGATACACACTCGATTGATTAACGGGATAAGAACCTATTACAACTGATACAAACACAGTTCAGACTAAATTTTGGCAGAGTTTTGTTACTATGGTCTGTTTCTTATCTCTGAGTTCAAATGAACACAAAGTGTTGCTTATATAGTCCCTGGCCACTGATATCGACGAAACACAATGGTGTTTGACGAATCTGAACATGGGCCAGACATTGGGCCTGGAACAGCCCAATACATGACGAATCAGGGTCTGATTCGTCAGGATATGACGAATCAAGGTCTGATTCGTCATGACCTTCAACGAAACAGGATTAAGAACATTGGTCTGTTTCGTCATGAAGTGTTACGACGAAACAGAAGTCTGATTCGTCGAGGACTGCAACTGTTGTGTTTGTTCCTGTTATCAGACAGCAACAATCAGCAACATATAAACATAGAAATGACAAAACTACCCTTTAATGCAACATGCATTGTTCATAATACATTACATACCAAAAGAGACAAATAAGTTGTACACAAGTAGATAGGAGGATATCTGACTTGGTCAACATAACATACAGACTCGATAATTAATAAAAGACCATTCAAAATACATCGTTAAAACAAGACTAGTTACAGACACTAAAAATGCATCAACAAACTCCCCCTTGTCTGTTACTCGTCTTTGGTCTTCTAATCTTCCATCAGTGTTGTTCGGACCACGTACTGCCCGAATGAATACCCCTGTAGTAGCAAAAACAAGCTACTCTCTGAAACTTTAACGCTTGGCTTGCATCTTGATCTTCATAGAAAATATCATGACGATATAATCTGCCAATATCAGCTTCAGACATGTTGACGATCCACATCGGATCCAACATCCTGTAGTTAGCACGACCATCTCTAAACACAATAACAGTTTCATGAGTATCCGAGTCGTAGCACCACAATGCAGTCAAAACAGTAACACAGGCTGGAAATATTTTGCAGTCAAAACAGATTATGAACACAATTCCATTCAGTTTGAATTTTCAAATGCAAGAACGTTTTTATGAAGAAGGTTTCAGGCTTCCGGTAGAAAACACCAAGCAACAACTTCGGCTTAATCAAAAACGAACTTTACACAAATATACTAAAAGCAAATTTAAAGCAAGGTAAACTAAAAGAAAATGCGGAAAACTGTTAAAAACACTAAACAACTGTACAAGTGCAATCTTTTTGCGAATCTCAAGGACAAGGAATCATACCAGCTTACGGTCTTAGTCAACATGATTTTGATTCTGTTTAAAGCTCTGGATAAGTATACTACCTCGATTATCGGTATTGTGGTCCACATAAGCTCAAACTGATCAGACATAATCATAATTTAAGAGATACGATTAACGGTAAGGATTTTACTTACAAGTCGATGTAAATCCACTCACGACACATTCCCGTATCAAGGTATGCACGAGAATTCATCTTACCGGTGAGTATACCGTTTATCATCTGTTTGACCGTATAAAAAAATGTGAGAGACTCACTTATTTTGATTGAAAACAAGCCCTATGTGATAAAATCACTTATTGATGAGGAACTTGATTTTCAGATGCATGAGGGCACAGGAGCAAGTCCGTGAACAGGTCAGTACTTCCGTACAGCAGAGAGACGAACTTGACTCCCGCAAAGAATCTGTGATAATTTATCACTTATTTTGTTTGGACATGTGATTGTTGATCACTTATTGAGGTCGAATGCAGTATGTACACGTATGTATAGTATCATGGAAGATCTAGACTTCGTCTCCGTTATTTTTACGGTTTGATACAACCATGATACCCAGATGATAAGCAGCATAAAGACCGAATATTTCAGATCTCGGCAATCTCTCAAACGAGATTTCGGTACTAAGACCATATGCCAATGAGCAGTTCCCACCTGACTTGAAGTCTGTTAGGTTTGTATCATCCTGCACATTTTAGTCTGATTGTGAGCCTACCGATACATCGTTAGTAGAGATACTTATCATTTTTCTTTTTATTTTGCATTTTGAGCACATTGACCGACCACACCAGTGAATTTCATCATTTTCCTTTATCCAAGAAACTCATTTTTGGTTTTTCTATTGTTTTTGAATTTTTGAATTTTTCAAAACGAAACGACAGAAAGTAAAGACATCTTTTTGGATTTTGAACTTTTTCAATGTTTTTGTATTTTCTTGAAATATCTCCCCCTAAAATTCGCAAAGTTTACGAAAACTAAAATCTTTTTGAATTTTCAAAGTTTATAAAGAAAATATTTACAAAAACGATCAGCCAAAGAAGTTTACTCGGGTATCACCTTAATGCCATTGACCAAAAGTAGATAATCAAAACGTGATTTATCAAAAGCTTTTGTAAACAGGTCGGCACGTTGGTGATCAGTGGGGACATGAACGACATCGATTAACCTCTTATCAAAACAATCACGGATAAAGTGATATTTAATGTCGATGTGTTTAGTCTTAGAATGTTGCACAGGATTTCTAGTAATTTGCATGGCAGCATTATTATCAACAAAAATACGAGTAGATAGGAATTCTAAACCGTAGTCGCGCATTTGTTGTTGTATCCAAAGAACTTGGGAGCAACAACTCGAGGCAGCAATATATTCTGCTTCACATGTTGATGTAGCAACACACGTTTGCTTCTTGCACTGCCACGTTACGAGTCGATTTCCTAGGAACTGACATCCTGCTGTTGTTGATTTGCCATCGATTTTGCAACCACCGAAATCAGAATCACTGTATGCAATTAATTCAAAACTATCATCCCTAGGGTACCAAAGACCGAGGTCTGGGCATCCCTTCAAATAGCGTAGAATCCTTTTGACAGCTGACAGATGAGAGGCCTTCGGGTTTGCTTGATATCTTGCTAGTAAGCATGTTGGGTACATGATATCAGGCCTCGAAGCGGTAAGATACATGAGAGATCCGATTATGGCACGATAGTACGAGGAGTTGATGCTTTCTCCCTTCAAATCCGGAGTAATCCCGTGATTCTGCGGAAGTGGGGTACCAATGGGCGTTGCATCTGACATTTGGAATCGGCTCAAAATGTCACCAACATATTTAGTCTGATGGATGAATATCCCAGACTCTGTTTGTTGAACTTGAAGGCCCAAAAAGAAATTCATCTCTCCCATAGCGCTCATTTCGAACTTTTCTTGCATAACACGTTCGAATTGCCTGCACAAAGAGTCATTAGTAGACCCAAATATTATATCATCAACATATACCTGCACCAGCAGAAGATCTTCATCTTGTTCTTTGATAAAGAGTGTGCAATCAATAAGACCTCGTCTAAATCCATTCTCCAGAAGATAGTTTGATAAGGTTGCGTACCAAGCCCTAGGTGCTTGATGTAGACCATAAAGAGCTTTGTTGAGCAACCAAACCCGATCGGGGTGAATAGGATCTTCAAAACCTGGAGGTTGTTCGACATGCACTTCTTCTTGAACAAATACCATGAAGAAAAGCACTTTTAACGTCCATCTGGTAAACTTTGAATCCTTTGAAAGAAGCATAAGCTAAGAAGATTCGAATAGCTTCCAGACGTGCAACAGGTGCATAAACTTCATTGTAGTCAATGCCTTCAATCTGACGAAAACCTTGAACAACCAGTCTCGCTTTGTTGCGAATAACAACTCCGCGATCATCTTTCTTGCATTTATAAACCCATCGTGTTCCAATTTTCTTGTAATTCTCCGGTTTTTCAACAAGCTTCCAAACACCAAGCTTTTGAAATTGCTGCAGTTCGTCCTGCATGGCTTCAACCCATGAATTATCTTTTAAAGCTTCCTTATAAGATTTTGGTTCTTCTTGTGAAACGTAACACGCGAAAGACCAATCATTTTGTAGACCAGATTCTCTAATAGCTGAATACAAACCAGCACTCGGGTTGTTTCTCAGCTGATTACGTGTCTGCACACCTTGTTGGACATCTCCTATGATATTCTGCTGTGGATGGGTATCGTGTATCCTCATTTCAGGATTTTCAGGAACACGAGCATTAACACCCAAATTGTTAATATTAAGATCAACAACCAACTCTACACCTGGAATATGCGTAGAAGTGGATGCATTTCCTTCAGCAGTATCATCGACTTGCACATGAGGAGTATCAACAGAAATACCCTGAACTGGAACAACTGGAGATTTAGTGCCTTCAGTCGCATCAAGATTTTCTTCATCTTCTTCTGATGACTCATTGTATTCAGTAGCATTCTCAACTTCCTCATTTTGAACCGTGTTGTTAGACGAATTAGAACTTTGTGAGTTAACAACAACAGGTCTAACTAATGACGACTCAGCAGCATTGTCACTATCAAATATCATTCTAGCAGCTGCGGAATCTTCATCAAAAATTGGCAGGTCAAAGGAGTTGAATAGCCCATCATAATCAAACATCCAAGGATCACCTGGAGCTTTAACAGGATCTGTATATCTCTGAACCCGTACTTCACTCCATAATTCAATCTTTTTGGTAGTCAGATTCCAAACACGAAAATTTGGTGTAGCATATCCAAGGAAGAAACCCTCGATAGCTTTCGCTCCAAACTTTCCATCCGGATCAATCATAGTGCATGGACCACCAAAAGATTTTTCAGAATTGAAAGATCTGGTTTCCTTTTCTGTAGAAGTTCGAAACAAGTCTTGCCATGTCTCTTAACCGTAAGAACTCGGTTTAATGTGTAGCAAGCAGTCGACACAGCCTCTGCCCAGAACTGAACAGGAAACGCCGACTCTACCAGCATTGTTCTTGCAGTTTCAATTATCGTCCGATTCTTCCTCTCCGCGACACCATTTTGTTGTGGAGTGTAAGGAGAACTGTATTCATGAAGAATGCCTTTAGAAGTACAGAACTCGTCCATAATCCGGTTTTTGAATTCAGTTCCATTGTCGCTTCTGATCCTCTTAACTTTCAACGAGTAGAGATTTTCCAACATTGTAAGAAGATCCTTGAGGATTTGAGGAGTATCACTCTTGTGTGCCATAAAAGCTACCCAAGAAAATCTAGAGTAGTCATCAGTAACTACTAAACAATACACATCTCCGAACGTTGTTTTGTGTCTCATAGGTCCAACGAGGTCCATATGAAGACGTTCGAGAGGCATGCCAACAGTGTTGATTTTCTTCAAAGGGTGAGACTTCTTTGTTTGTTTCCCTTTCTGGCACGAAACACAGATATCTTGTAGATGAAAACTTCTCACGGGTACGCCATTCACAAGATTGTTTTTCACCAAATGGTTCATTTTTCTCAAGTGAATGTGTCCCATTCTTCTGTGCCAAGATATAGACTCCTTCTCCGTGGCTTTCGAGACAAAACATGTGACTTGTGCAGAAGTCGTAATCGCTTGACTCATATCAAGAACATAAAGATCATTGATTCTTGGAGCCGATAAGAGAATCCATTCATCAGGAATTGTGAAACCAGGTTTAAGCACATAACAACCGGCATCATCAAAATGCACGGTGAACTTTTTATCGCAGATTTGCGACACACTGAGAAGATTATGATCAATTTGACGAACATAATTGATCTTATCGAAACATACCACACCATTGGAAATCATTCCCTCTCCAGTGATGTAACCGCCTTTGTCTCCAGCGAAAGCAACATAGCCTCCTTTAATGTTTCTCACATCATATAGAAGCCGTAAGTCGCCCGTCATGTGCCTAGATGCCCCACTATCAACAATCCAATGACTATTAATAGTTCCTCCTGGAACATCCTGCACATAGCATCCAATGATTAGTTAAGGATGGGGACCCAAGCCAAAGTGGTCTTGGGTCGTCCCTGAGCATCACGAATAGTGATCTCGATTTGTTGATGGTTTTCCAAACAAACAGCTCCCCCTGAACCTTCACTCTTCCTAGGTTTCAAAGTTTGTTTTTGTTTACCAGATTGAGTTTTGTAAACAAATTTTGAAATTTCTGGTTTTACAGGTGAACTTGGTTCCCTTGGAACAGAATTGACCTTAGGTTTTAAAGCCTTTTCTATTTTCTTCACATTTTGATGTCGTTGTTTCGATTCCTGTTCTTTAATAGTTCTATTATCATGTTTAGGTGAAACAGGACGACATTTAGGGTGAATCGATTCAGGTGATGCTCTTTCAACAAATTTCACTTTCGGAGTGTTAGCACAATCTTTGATTATGTGCCCAAACTCTCCACATTTAAAACACGTTCTCCTTTCAACAAACTTAGGAGAACTGGATCGACGATCAGATGTCGAATTTGTATAACCTGAGGTACTAGCTTTTTCATCACACCCGTTTGAATGTTGAGTGTAATTGTTTTGACTATCACGTTTTAAAATTTTGACTTGTACAAAATCAGTGTTTGACTTGTTAGCAAAAGTCTCAATTTTATCTGTACCCCTCGATTCCACAAATTTAACATTGCTGTTTTTCTTCTGATAACGAGCCCCTTTTGTTTCAAATTTTGAGTTTGAAACATTTGACAATTTAGCTCGTTGATCTGATTGTTTACCCTTAGAAGCAATAGGTTGTTGCTTTGAAGGTGATTTCTGATTTCCAAATTTCTTTTTAATTTCAGTCTTAGGAATTGGATTACATTGAGTCACATTAACTCCCTGAATCAACTTTCCCACAAACTTACTTGTGTTATTTTCAAAAACATTATCAATCAATGAAGGATTGACATTTTTAATTGGAAAATCATTATCTGAATAGATTTTAGAATCACCAACCAAAGTGTACAACACAATATTACTTTTAACAGTAGACACAGGATTTATCACTTGTTGAACAACAGATTTAACAGCAGGGGTAGGAGGATCACACAGTATATGATTCTCAATTGGAACTTCTACTCCTTTAAGTTTGTCAAGTGATTTATCCTGATTACTCACATCTGATTCAGATTCATCATCCGACGACTCATAGTCCTCAATGGTTGGAGGACCTTGTTTCGTAGATGTTGACTCTTTTTGCTCAGAATTTGTACTTGGAGAATTGTCCGATTTGAACCCTAGGCCAGTAGTTACTTCCTCATAATCAAGAGGCACACTGGATTCAAACCGTGGCATTTCTTCTTCATCAGGCATATAAGTATAATCATGTCTCAAAGGGGGCGGACACTTCTTATACCCAACACCTTTCTTGTTTCCCTTTAGTTGTTGAACATCAATAATGTGATCGAGCACAAATCGGGAGTTAGAGTAACTCTCCAATTTTTGCTTGATTGCATCATGCTCACATTTGGCAATGGCTAGTTCCTTTTTAGTTTCCTCAACAATGTTAATGTAATCATTTATACTAACTTGTTTATGATAAACAGTTTTTGTCACTTCGGAAACATTTTTCTTTTGAATTTCAATCATAGATTTAAATTCTTTTTCGTTTCGAACCAAGGCCATATTCGCTTCTTTGCATTTAGCCATTTCAACAACTAAACTCTGATTGTGAATATGAATCGTATCACATTCAAGTTTTATTCTATCAAATTCATTTTTCATATATTCACAATCTCTACAGTTGATAAGAATTTCAGATTTTACCTGGCTTGTAGAATCTGAGACATTTGCCATAAAGGCAGTCTGATAAGAGAAAGATCCGTCTTCAGAAAAGAACTTCTCCATTTCTTTAGATACTACCTCAGCCTTCTTAATCAGAACTGATTTCTGACATTTCAAATCTTCTGCTTCATTCAATAAGTCATCAAGATTAGAACTTGCTTCTTTGTTCACATCAGATTCAGAACTCGAAGTAGAACTTTCTTCATCAGAACTCCCGGTATGACCAGAACTGTCGTCACTATCAGAAAATTCTTCCTTATGAACGTGCTTGATGTGATTGATAATCTTAGCATAACACGCAGTTCCTCCTTTACCTTGATCACTTTCCCCAAGTTGTAAAGACCAATTAAACCCTTCATCAGCTTGTACGGTTAATGCACGACTTTCATTTGATGGTCCAGACTGATTCTGGTTAGTGGTGTTGGTTACAGCCACTATCCCTTTTCCACGATTGTCTTGATTAGCATTTGAAGTACTCGTCTGATTACGGAATGGGTTCTGATTGCCTTGTCTGCTTGGTCGAGTGCACTCACATTTGAAGTGACCCTTTTCCCCACAATTGAAGCATGTAACGGCTTCTTTATCAAAACCGTACTTTGTATCTTGTTTGCTTTCCAAAGAACTTCTTCCTGTTCGAACCATAAAGTCCTTCGCCCTTCTAACAGCACTTGCGAATGCCCACTTTATATCCATCAACTCCATTTCATCACGGTTGATTTGTAGATAGTCTTCGTTGGTTAAATTGATGTTTCCAATTTGACCTGCGACCAAACCGCAGTAAGCACTGACCATGGTATTAATAAGTTCCATATGTTCCTTTGCTACTTCAATGCTAACATTTGAGAGGTTTGATGTATCAACTTTGACTGTGTTAGGGTTTGGAGTTGGAGGATTGTTGGTATAATGAGCTTGCTGTTGTTGTTGTGGTTGGACTTGTTGTTGTGGTAGGGATGGATTAAAACCTCCTCCTGAATATGCTTGAGGTTGAGTAGTATTTACTGGAGGTATAAAAGGAATAAAACCTCCTCCAGAATAAGTCTGAGTTTGTTGAGGAAACGGAGAAGAGTTTGTATCTGATACAAACGCCGTTTGTAACTTTGGTTGCCTCAGACTAGCTGACGGGTCAAAACCTCCACCACAATACATTTCAATATTCTGAGGAGCAGTAATGCGTTTTGCTTTTCGGATTTCTTCGTCATTTTTATGTTCCAGCTTCTGTACGAATTCATAGATAGTTATAGTGTCAGCATCTAGAATACCTGTATGTTTTAGAAGCTCAATGTATGGACTCCACTTTGGTGGTAGAGAATCAGCAAATCGTGCACAAACTTCCTTTTGAGATGCAGTAACAGCATAGGCAAACATCTCACTAATCAAATGATAAAACCGTGTGGTCATATCATTTAGAGTTTCGTTTTCCAAGAACTGGAACGACTCGAACTCTTTCTTTAATAAATCATGCCGTGTCTTTCTGGAAGCTGCGTTTCCTTCTCCTCTTGTCACCAAACTATCCCATAGGGCTTTCGTGTTCGTACAATAAGAAAACTGATGATAGATATCTTTATGAAGTGCTTGAGTAAGAACAGCAAACGACTTTTTCTCAAATTCATATGCTTTCTTGTCATTTTCCTGCATGTTAGTAAAACCTTCGGCCGTTGAAGCTGCTACTTCAAGAGCATCATTGCGTGGAGTAATGAAACACCTCCAAATATCAGTGCTTTGACCATGAACATATGTAATGAAACGACCTTTCCATGATGGAAACTCGTTCATATGATTCAACTTTGGCGGGCGATTGTTGCTACCCGTTTCGCTCTCGCTAATCAACAGATTTTGAATGTTTTGGTTCTGATTGGATGCCAAAGCCCATTGTCCGGCACTTATAGTTGGTTGACCAAAAACACTCTTCACCCACGCTGCTGCGGACGTCGGATCTTCACGTGGTCTAGAATCCATACTCCAATCCCATGGACTAGTACAACTCATATTTGATGTATGTATGATAGTACCTGCACAAATTTCTTGAAAACAAACAGTAAGCAAACTGATATAAGTCTTCTGTTAAAAACAGATCTGTTTTCGACGAAACAGAATTCACGAAACAGGTTTGTTTCGTCTGAATGAATGACGACGAAACAGACTTGTGATAATTGTGATTTGTGGCGAAACAGAATTTGTTTCGTCAAAGATGTTGTGGCGAAACAGACGTTTGATTCGTCAAGGTTGTTGCGACGAAACAGATGTGATTCGTCGGCTGTGTGTTTCGTCAAAACTGGGTAAAAGTCAGTTGGTTTAGATATTTAAAATATCTACTGACCAGTCAAAGATAAGATGAGACAACAAGATATTTAATCCTGACACAAGTATGTTTGTTACTTTCTTATTTTCAACGAAACAGACTGTGACAATTATCAACTTTTACACACAAAAGTCAAGTTATTATATTATAAGTGCAACACTTGTTTTAAATAACTTATCAGATCAAATGCTCAGCTTATAACAAGAACACTTATGAATATATGAAGAACACACTCAAGAACATGAAGTTTCCGATGAGTTTTCCGATCACCGATAAATTTCCGAAACACGAAAATACACTAGATTTTCACTAAAAACCCGGTTTAAAGCATAAACAATACAATCTAACTTAGGTTTTTGATAAAAATCTGTAGCAAACAACACTAAAACAGCAGATTTATGAATATTTTTCCAGAAAATATTAATTTTTCAAGAACAAGTTTTCAGAAAAACACACACAAAATACTTGATAAAAACCGAACAAGTTTGATTTTAAACAAGGATAAGAGCCAATGCTCTGATACCACTTGTAGGTCCCTAAATCTGAGGATCGATTACGAACCGAATCTCTTGTTTATAGTAAACACGGTTACGTGTGCGGAATCCACGTAACTATGCCAAATCAAACATATATAGCATAAATAACAACGGATTAATCAATGATACACACTCGATTGATTAACGGGATAAGAACCTATTACAACTGATACAAACACAGTTCAGACTAAATTTTGGCAGAGTTTTGTTACTATGGTCTGTTTCTTATCTCTGAGTTCAAATGAACACAAAGTGTTGCTTATATAGTCCCTGGCCACTGATATCGACGAAACACAATGGTGTTTGACGAATCTGAACATGGGCCAGACATTGGGCCTGGAACAGCCCAATACATGACGAATCAGGGTCTGATTCGTCAGGATATGACGAATCAAGGTCTGATTCGTCATGACCTTCAACGAAACAGGATTAAGAACATTGGTCTGTTTCGTCATGAAGTGTTACGACGAAACAGAAGTCTGATTCGTCGAGGACTGCAACTGTTGTGTTTGTTCCTGTTATCAGACAGCAACAATCAGCAACATATAAACATAGAAATGACAAAACTACCCTTTAATGCAACATGCATTGTTCATAATACATTACATACCAAAAGAGACAAATAAGTTGTACACAAGTAGATAGGAGGATATCTGACTTGGTCAACATAACATACAGACTCGATAATTAATAAAAGACCATTCAAAATACATCGTTAAAACAAGACTAGTTACAGACACTAAAAATGCATCAACAATCCTCCACTGTTGGGTTATCATCTTTCAACCCCATTTTCCCTAAATTTATCGATTATGTTTTTCAACAGGGATGTAATTCAATGATTCCTCTCAATTGAATAGACCGACACTTGCTTCATAGGACTCACTTGAATGGTCGCGGATGTAATAACAGTACGTTTAGCATCCGTGCCTGCTTGAATTGCAGAAAGCAAAGGATAACGAAGATGAACATTGTATTTATCACGAAAGTGCTGAACAACCGAGATAACAGCTCCGGTTTCATCAGCGGCATTTAGTAGTGTTTGTTTGAGAACCTGATTCAGATACACAACCATCTCTTTGCTTCGTCCACTAGAACTATTTGTGTATGCATTCTTTTGGTAGTTAACAACGCTAATTAGAAAAAATCTGTAAAATTAATCATATCGATTGCTATAACAGGATGGATGTGACACACACAGATAGATAAGCTGTCACAATTGTCAAATTCGTTGCGTGCATTCATATTGTTTAGACAACAAACAGATAAAAAACGGATTGTTGGGCTTCTTGTTCCAAATGCAACTGTGAATATTGAATCTGCAAACTGAAACATCTTGACACGATATAATTGCAAGACTGTTTGTCGGGCTTCCAATGCTCACACAGTCTTGCAATTATATCGTGTCAAGATGTTTCAGTTTGCAGATTCAATATTCACAGTTGCATTTGGAACAAGAAGCCCAACAATCCGTTTTTTATCTGTTTGTTGTCTAAACAATATGAATGCACGCAACGAATTTGACAATTGTGACAGCTTATCTATCTGTGTGTGTCACATCCATCCTGTTATAGCAATCGATATGATTAATTTTACAGATTTTTTTCTAATTAGCGTTGTTAACTACCAAAAGAATGCATACACAAATAGTTCTAGTGGACGAAGCAAAGAGATGGTTGTGTATCTGAATCAGGTTCTCAAACAAACACTACTAAATGCCGCTGATGAAACCGGAGCTGTTATCTCGGTTGTTCAGTACTTTCGTGATAAATACAATGTTCATCTTCGTTATCCTTTGCTTTCTGCAATTCAAGCAGGCACGGATGCTAAACGTACTGTTATTACATCCGCGACCATTCAAGTGAGTCCTATGAAGCAAGTGTCGGTCTATTCAATTGAGAGGAATCATTGAATTACATCCCTGTTGAAAAACATAATCGATAAATTTAGGGAAAATGGGGTTGAAAGATGATAACCCAACAGTGGAGGATCTCATTCTACAGCTTCGATGAAGTCAAATGTGATCAAACATGGACATCAGACGTAAATCTTGAAGCAAATATGTGCTTCCCAATTTGCGGAACATAATTCCAGTTTGTCTAGAGAAGCGCTTTTATCATGTGTCATATGGTAACAAGAGTATGTTTTTCCAAGATCAATTCCAATTTCAGTTTTTTCAACCCTCTTGTTCCAAAATGCCGCTGATGAAACTAGAGCTGTTATCTCAGTTGTTCAGTACATTCGTGATAAATACAATGTTCATCTTCGTTATTACTTTTTCGTTCGCGTGACGGAAAGCTACCGCGTGACAGGAACCTACCTTGCAAAAATTAAAAAAATTAAATTGACACCCTCAATACGCATTGTATTAGGCCTATAAGATGCGTATTACTTTTTTGGTAGGGGACAATGGTAGCCTTTGGCAGACAAAGAAGTTTGAACCCACCTCAATACGCATCGTATAGGCATATACGATGCGTATTGAGGGTGTCGATTTAATCCCCCAAGGTGTGCCAATAATACGACCTAAATATAACAACCAGCATAGGTCGTGACGAGGGTAGGGAGTACCACCGCATAGGGCTCTGATTGCGAGGGGCACACATTTTTAAAACCGATAATTTACCATTATGCCCATCACTAACCCATGATAGCAGTTGGTGAGATATGTCTGACACAACACTCCTTTTCCAACTCACAATATCATGTATCAACAGATATTCCGGCTGTTGCTGGCGGTGTATCATCCGGGAAATAGTATTTGTTGCATATTGGAACAGAGGGTGTTGGTGATGAACGGAGGAAGTTGAGTGTGATGGTGAGATCTGTTCCGGCGGTTAGGGCGTTTGGGAATATTGATGTGATTAGGAAGCCTGATGCAACGACGTTTATGTGAGCGAGTAATGTTGCGACAGTTTTAAGAGCTGCTGCTGTTTTGTTGAAGGTGGATGGGGATTATCCTTTGCTCACACAAGATGGTATTGTTGTTTACTGTTAATAGTATTTGTATAACTGTATTGTTTTTGTTTGTGCAGTATTCATTTGTTAGTGTTTGGGTGAATTGATTGTGGTTAAGAAGTTTATGATAGTTAGGAATAGATTAACAGAATCGGATAATCAGCTTTGAAAATCTAACTGTGTGATTATGATTATGATAATCGGATTTGGAAAATCGGTTAGGCGTAAGCTATGCAGTTAATATCGTTGATATATCGGCCCCTTAGTAAAATATCGGCGTTAAATATCGGTCAGAATTTGAGTACCGATATTATCGGCGATATTGACCGATATATCACTGATATAACCGATATTTGACGTTAAGGAATATTGTATTTTACCCTTTCACTAGAGAGAGAGAGATATGTGTGATTGACTCATTGACCTAACAGAACATAACGTTTGGATGGTAAGTTGCCTAGTACCGAAATGGGTTAAACTGACCACATTTGATGGTATGATCATTCTATCCTACTGTGAAGAGGCATTACCTGTGAGCTGCTTTCACTGGTAATAATATTTCATTCATTAATACAGTTTAGTGGTGATGTTTCTTACAATGGATATAAACTAGAAGAATTTGTTCCTCAAAGAACTGCTGTATATATTAGCCAAAATGATTTGCATATTTCTGAGATGACCTCCCAGGGAAACACTTGATTTCTCATCTCGTTGTCAGGGCACTGGAAGCCGTGCAGGTATGACTGATCACTTCATGCACATAAAACAGATACTACATACTTTGTATTCCATTCCAAGGGACGATTGTTTAAGAACTAATTCAAAATCGGTTTATTCTCGAACAGAGATTATGATGAAGGTTAACAGAAGGGAGAAAGAAGGAGGGCTTATTCCAGATCCAGATACAGACATTATTATGAAGGTAACATGCTGATGCTTATTGTTTGTGTATTAGATTGCTTTTAGTTTTGCACAAGATATCCTTTCATCTAATTTGACTAGAAGTTTTTGAAAAAAAAACATGTTTAATTTCATCAGGCAATTTCCATTGAAGGACAAAAGACAACTCTTCACACAAACTACATATTGAAGGTAATTCTTTTAGCTGAAGTGAGCATAAGATATACTTTTTCATATATGGATATGCACAATATGTTAATATTCTTACCATTGATTATCATGTTATTTCAGATTCTAGGACTTGATATTTGTGCTGATACAATGTTTGGAGATGCCATGAGGAGAGGAATCTCGGGTGGTCAAAAGAAAAGATTCACTACTAGAAAACTGCTACTTTTCCCACGTCAATTTCCGTAGGAAATCCGTGGGTAACTGCGTTTACCCACGGATTTCCCACGAAAATGGGCTGTGGGAATTTTGCTCGTGGGTAATTTTTTTCTGATGCATTTCCTACGGAATTTCCTACTCCTTTCCCACACAAATGTTTCGTTAGAATTCTCCTACTTATTTCTCACGGAATTAATTTTCTTAACTTTCCGACGCATTTCCTACGGAATATTTATTTTAATTTTCTTACACAATTCCTACGGAAAAAAAATCAGCCAAAAAGGGGAAATTCCCCCTGGATCGGTGTGTGCCTGGGATCGAACTCGAGACCTATACATTATAACCGAAGTGTCTTAACCAGTTTATCCTCCTGTACAGGAGCTGATATATCTTAGATTTAATTCTATATATATACTATTTGAGTCAATATTTTCCTACACATTTCCTAAGGATATTAATTAAAAACATATTTCGTGAGCAATTTGTGAGCAATTTGTCAATAATTTCTGACACACTTCCTACGGATAGGAAATGAAACATATTTCGTAGGAATTGTGTTGGTATTTTCCTACACTTTTTCTACGGATATAAATAAATTTATTTTAAAAATAACATATATTGATATAAATAATAAAACTTTATGTTTTAATATCAGTAATTTCATTTTATTATGAATTTTTTTTTATGATAAATTGGATTCCTACGCATTTCCTACCGATAATTAAAATGAAAACGGATTCCGTAGGAGATCGGTCGGAATTTTCCTACACTTTTCCTACGCATAACAATTCCTACGAATTTCCGACTAATGGTTAAAATGAAAACGGATTCCGTCGGAGATCGGTCTGAATTTTCCTACACTTTTCCTACGCAAACCAATTTGTCGTTCTTTTGTCGCTTTTTTGTCACAAAACTAAGACCCTTTTTAATACGTCGGAATTTCGTAGGAAATGTGTAGCCATTTTCGTTCGTAGGAAATGCGTAGGAAATTTTGGTAGGAAAAATATGAGTTTTCTAGTAGTGATTGACTATAGGTAACTTTTGCATTTGCTTCCCTATTTGATGAACTGTATTAACTATATTCATGTTGGAACACAATCGACATTGAGCAGACAAAAACACCGAACTCAATGACTTTGAGGTTAACCCCAACCTCAAGATTCTTTCCTATATATTTAACTCGACAAAGACAAATGACTTACTTCGACTCCTATTTATACCAACCAAAAGATAATCAAACCAATCCTAGTGATCTAATGCAAACTCAAACAAACCAAACTGATACATACTGAAGTTAAACTTTACATAATAGCTATTACTTGGGAGATAAATCATCTTGATTTTGGATATTTATATCTTCCCTTAATTTCAAAATCTTTTTTTTTCGTTCATAGTTATAGGCAAGAATGTAGTCTACATTGTCAATGAGTACAACCCAACTGCCTCGTCCATGCAAATATAGTTTAACTTGCATGGCTGTTTTTAGGGGAGATGATTGTCGGTCCCACAAAAGCTTTATTTATGGAAGAAATATCAAATGGATTAGACAGTTCCACTACATATCAGATAATCACTTGTCTTCAGCAGTTGGCACATGTAACAGATGCTTCTATACTTATTTCACTTCTTCAGCCATCACCAGAAGCATTTGATCTCTTCGATGAAATTACCTGTATCTACATTTTGTTGTCATCTGGAGTTATTCTGTACAACAAGGTAGCTAGTATGCACCTCATGTCTCATTATTTATGTCACTACTACAAAAATAGGTATTTGCTAAGGCCAAATTCATAGCAAATCCGTAGCAAACACACATTTTGCTACGGAATTGCTACGAATTTGGTTCGTAGCTACAAGTCTCGTCGCTAATTAATTTGCTTCGAATTTTAGCTACGAAAATTATATTTGCGACGAATTTAGCTACAAAAAGAGACGTTGCTATTTTAGCTACGAATTTTGCTATGAAACGTTTGCTACGTATTTTTTGCTACTGAATTTTGCTATGAAATATTTGCTACGTATTTTTAGCTACTGAATTTTGCTTCGGATTGTTAGCTACAAAACTTAGCTACGAAATTTAGCTACAAAAAAGTTACTACGGGTTCTGCTACATAATTTAGCCATGAAATTTGTTTAAGTTTTGCTACAAATATAACTATAGTTTTCTTGAGGACTTTGCTACAGTTTTTTTCTAGTATTATTTTAAACATTTTTTTGTTCTTTTCATAGTATTTCTCACTTTTCATGTAAACAATCTCAATAAATATAAACAAAAATCATATCAAAGATCCAAAAAAAATAAAATAATTTAATCAACTTATCCATATGCATCACAATAAAAATTCAAAATATTCAAATACAATACAACAAATTTCACATATCTTAAGTTGATCGAAACTTTTGTGGCGAGTTTTGTGAGAACATTTGAAGTCTCTTCACATTTTGATGCATAATTTTGCATTTTCTTCAAAATTCTTATTATAAGATGTTTTTCTTCTTTAACTTGTTCCAACTCCGCTCCATGTTCCTTCACCATTGCACCTATAAGTAAATAAATTAACACATCGCTCTTAATAACACATTAAGATATAATAGATTGATAAGGACCTCATATTACCCACTTGAATAAGCTACAAGAAAATATAACTCAATACAAGCTACTACATCCAAATATGAAAAATCTATACATGTTATGATACATTTCACGTAAAATGACTAAATAACATTTGTTATGGCACGTTATAACTAGTTATAACCAAAGTACAACTTTATAAAAAGCATTTCATCCAAATATGAGATGTTATATCACATTATAGACGATTCTAACTCAATATAAGTAATTTCATTTAAATAAGTCACTAAAGCTCTTTATAACAAAAAATTATAGACCTTTTTTACTAAAATAAAATACAAACCTCATCAATTCCTCGATACGAACTACGAGTACTCGACTTTTACTTTTACGGCGCATTAGTCATCACCACACACGAGTCAACGATGTTGATACTCTTCTTTATAATTCTCAACGCATTTACTAATTGTTCCATGCTGGAAAAAAATACCTTAATGTAAAGCAAAGTGCAAGCAAATATTATGTAAAGCAACACATTTCGAGAATAAAGGAAGATGTGAGCACAATTTGTAAATGAAAATAATAAGTCTAAAAAACATGCCCTCGAGATCAATAAATTTATTTCTTAAAAAAATAAACAAAGTAATCTTGTGTAACCATACTAAACAAGGTTGTTCCTCTCTTTCTCTGTCATTCAAATTTCAAATCGATAAATCAACTTCAAAAAGGTAGAAAATTGATATCAAAATCAACTACAAAATACAAAGGAAACTAACATATAATCTAATAAAAAAAAACTAGTGAGGTTAAATGAAACTAATATAAGATCAAACCGATTGCTTCTAGTGTCATAGCATTTCATATTTAATTTTTTTAGATAGGGCTCAATTTCTACCTTAGCGAGCCATTCAAACTTTAGTGAGCCCTTCCAAGTAACACAAGAGACACGACTTGTTTACACCTCCTACCTATAAAACCACCCTATGAAAAATCTAACCGTTTCAAAATGCGTTAACAACTCACATTGTCGAATAAGCAATACGATCAGCATTTGAGAAGCCCGACCAACATGAAACGAAAAAAGAATCAGATGAGTTAATTAAAACATCCAGATGGTGTGCCGCTTCTGTGCTAAACCCATCTGTAGCATCAAAAAATCCAATTAACCTGACATATAAACATCAATTCTTAACTATGAAAACTCAGATAAGAAAGAAATTTATTTCCTTTTACCTTGGGGTAATTTGCTTCGGAAGAATTGATGTTCATACTAAAAACTATAAGTTACTCTTTTCAATTTCCTTATCTCATCTGACATGCACCGATGCACGGTTGTTTAGAAGACTGAGACCACTGACAAGTAGTTAACATACATAATGAGTCTCCTCTCCATCCCATCATTTTTTACGCATCCTGTATCTTGCAGTAGTTCGGAAGGCAGGTGGGGAAATGAGAGAATGGTGAAAAACAATGAATTAAGTGGGAATGCTAAAATTTTGAAAGATAAAACAGGGAATTTGAGGAATATTAAGGAGGGAACAGTTGAAATTAGGGGGGAAATTAGAAATTTCGGGGAGAGGATATTATGGTCCTAAAGAAATCAACTTTCTTTTTAATTTACAATTAAAAAATATTAGGTGTAAAAGTAAAATTATAATTTATATCATACTTTTATTAAAGTTATAAAAGCTTATATATATTGAGTTAAGTTCACGTATAAAGTGTCTTATAGTACAAAACGTAAGAAAGGCATGAAAAAAAAAAACGCGGTTACATTTCGTAATTATTTACTCGTAAAATTACTCTACAAATGATCTTGTAGGGTAATTTTGATCTTGTAGAGTAATTTTATAAAATGTTCTTGTACGGTAATTTTGATCTTGTAGAGTAATTTTGTAGAGTAACATAATTACTCTACAAATGATCTTGTATAGTAATTTTGATTTTGTAAGATAATTTTGTAGAGTATCATAATTACTCTACAAATTATTTTATAGAGTAATTTTGAACTTGGTAATCTAAGGCTGCGGGGAATGGAGGGGCTTGGGTTGGGGGCATTGCTTGACACGTGACGAGGGTGGGATCCATAAGTTTATGGTGAAAAATGAGTGGTGTGGTGTGGCGTTGCCAGCCATGCGAATTTTTTTTAATTAAAGTAGCCAACCAAAGCCATCCATATTAAACCAGCTAACCAAAGCCAGCCAAGTAACCATGCCCCCCCCCACCCCAGGCTGAAAATACCCACGCCAAGGGGGCAATGCCATGCTCAAATCCAACCCGGAGTGAAGCAGCTAGCGTTGAAGGGCATCCCCCGCCTCAACCAACGCCCCACTCCCCACAGCCTAAGCATTCAATGCTTTTTACCTATTGATTCATTTGGTTGGTTGTAAATGGTCGATTTTTATTTAAACCTTAGTTCTAATTCATTCAATTCCCAAGAGTTCTAGCAATTGAGATATATTTTTATAGGGACTGGAGGTAATTTCAATTGATGTTCATATGATAACCTTCCGTTGTTTTGCAATCGAAGTACTTAGTATTTGAATAATCACTACCTATTAATTGAGTTATGCAATCATGTCTATGTGATTGTTATAATTAGACACATAAATGAAATCTGTTTTGAGTTTGAAATCCGGAGGAACCATCTTTACTCTCATTGTTACAACTCTTCTTAGTAAGTTTTAATTTAGTTCAAAATACTCAAATAACCGATTTTATATTTCTGCAATTAGATTCTTAATACTTAATCAACAAACACTTTCCACCATACTCATCTGGTTGTCCTAAATTTCACCTTTAGTCTCTAACTTTCAAAAATTACATATATCTTTATTATTGATGGAATTTAATTTGCGACAGGATTCGTCAACTTTATCTTTGTAAAAAGGAAAAATTTATATTTAGCATAATGACCCCTTTTAACCCTACAATTATCATAATCAAAACTTGAAACGTTTGTCCACGCATAAATGGATATGGGTAATTGGGATGCATGACATGCTAGTTTGGGGAATTCCTCAACTGTAAAAACTGGAACTACTGTTTGAACGAACCAGATCCCTGTAACGCCCAAACTTTCTTTATAAAACAAATTATTTTACATTTTACGATAAATTGTACATTTTATTTGATTATACCATTACCTAAACCACATAAAACGAACAACCGTGACCGGCACGCAAAATGGTGCACAGAAGCCAAACTTGTATTTGACACCAAAACACTACCCATCGCAATACTTTGAGGCTATTGGCCCATTTTCGGATGAATATTTCCATCCGAGCCTGGTATATAGAGATTACCGATCCAGACATTGTTTTCGGTAATTAACCATAAATTATTGATACTATGATTGGATTAGCGATACGATTACTGTGCTTACATACTTGAGCTACACTATCAAATGAGTTTCATTGCCCATTTTTCCAAACTGTTTACTTGAGGTGAATTGCATGTTACATATGTACATACTTGCACATGAAAACAGGATTCGATGTAAATTATCTAAGTTAGCACTAACACACGGAAAGTTCCCACAAACATGAGTGATTATCTGTAGGTCGATGAATGTGTAAATAGTACTATTGGTTTGACAAACCCAATTGAGATGGCACCAATGCCATAGGTTCTACTACAATTGCACATGTTCATGCACATACGTTGAACAAGCTATGGGGTGTTAGCTATATCTACATGGGGCGGTGGCGTAGTGGATGGAGGCCAATGGATTGTGAACGAACAGTCGAGGCTTCACTTGTGGGCTTAGTGTAATTACATCATATGTACTAAATCTGGTTTACATACACTCTGATTGATACGAACAAAACTTTTGAAACTCATCAACTTTTGTAGTTGACCGTTCAAAGTTTTAACATACTTTTCAAGTAAGACGAAAGATGAATAAAAGATGAATGTGCTAGTTGATCCAATTTTGCTTTTCGGATACTATCGTAGATAGATGCATACCTACTAAGGATAAATTGCTTTTGGAGATGAACTTGTGCAATATACGTTAGTGTGTAAACGATAATGTAAAATAATGTAACGTTTAGCGTGTAATACGGTATCTTTATGAACGATGTGTTTGTGCCATGTGTCTGTTGCACCCCCGTGCGCTTCTGCTGGGAGTCAGGGTGTGACGGATTTCAATTAACGTTATGTTTGACAAGGTGTTAAAGATGAATAAAAAACGGTTGATCAAGATTTATTAGGCAATTTCCGGAAGCACTAGAAAATTTTGGTTGGGTTCCCCGATGAACGAAGAAGAAGGGCGGGACATGTTTGGGTTTTAAATGATTTTGAAAATGGTAAATGAACAGTGGTTCATCGGCTGGTATAGGTGATAGTTGAGGGGTCCGACTTTGTGCGATTGAAGAAATTAGTGGTGGACGATTGTATAGATGGGTGTGGTCGTATTGATGGTGGTGGTATGCTAGTTATATGGTGGAGGCAAGGTGGAAGAGGGTGATTACGATGGAGATTGGTTGCGTTCAAGAGAAAGAGGAAGAAAGGGTGGGGGTGGGGTGAGTCCCACATGTATTTTTTAAAACTTTTAATTTTTTATTTATTACTATTTAATATAAAGGGTATTTTTGTCATTTAACACCCAATTAACCGAGAAAACTAACCCTCATCCACATCAGGGACTATCGCAGAAACGGATGTGCAAAAGTTGGGAACTACAGGTGTAATTTTAAAAAAGTGGAGACTATAGATGAAATTTCATTGAAACAAATGGACTATACAGGGACTATAATTTTCTACAATATTTATTAGGTGATTTATTATCTTTTTCCTCGATTTTGCTACGAAACTTGCTATCAATTTTATTCACTTATTTATAAATATTTATTGTCTAGATTTTGCTACAAACACTGCTATGAAATTTATATTTTCTTAATTTTGTAACAGATTTTGCTACAGTTGTTTTTCTTCAATAGACCAACAGTAGTTAAATTGTACCAAATATGTCCTTAGCATTGTTTTGATACGGATTTTACTACGAATTATATTAAGTCGCTTATTAAAAATTTATTTTCTTAATTTTGCAACGAATTTTGCTACAAATCCTTTTTTTCAACAGAAAATCCATAGCAAAACTGTAGCAAATATGTTCGTAGCAAAAAATTGCTATGTATTTTGCTACGGATATTTTTTGCAACGGAATATCCGTAGCTAAACCGTAGCAGAATATGTTGGTAGCGAATCCATAGCTAATCCGTAGCAAAGTTGCAACGAAATGTTGCGACAGTTTTAAGAGCTGCTGCTGTTTTGTTGAAGGTGGATGGGGATTATCCTTTGCTCACACAAGATGGTATTGTTGTTTACTGTTAATAGTATTTGTATAACTGTATTGTTTTTGTTTGTGCAGTATTCATTTGTTAGTGTTTGGGTGAATTGATTGTGGTTAAGAAGTTTATGATAGTTAGGAATAGATTAACAGAATCGGATAATCAGCTTTGAAAATCTAACTGTGTGATTATGATTATGATAATCGGATTTGGAAAATCGGTTAGGCGTAAGCTATGCAGTTAATATCGTTGATATATCGGCCCCTTAGTAAAATATCGGCGTTAAATATCGGTCAGAATTTGAGTACCGATATTATCGGCGATATTGACCGATATATCACTGATATAACCGATATTTGACGTTAAGGAATATTGTATTTTACCCTTTCACTAGAGAGAGAGAGATATGTGTGATTGACTCATTGACCTAACAGAACATAACGTTTGGATGGTAAGTTGCCTAGTACCGAAATGGGTTAAACTGACCACATTTGATGGTATGATCATTCTATCCTACTGTGAAGAGGCATTACCTGTGAGCTGCTTTCACTGGTAATAATATTTCATTCATTAACACAGTTTAGTGGTGATGTTTCTTACAATGGATATAAACTAGAAGAATTTGTTCCTCAAAGAACTGCTGTATATATTAGCCAAAATGATTTGCATATTTCTGAGATGACCTCCCAGGGAAACACTTGATTTCTCATCTCGTTGTCAGGGCACTGGAAGCCGTGCAGGTATGACTGATCACTTCATGCACATAAAACAGATACTACATACTTTGTATTCCATTCCAAGGGACGATTGTTTAAGAACTAATTCAAAATCGGTTTATTCTCGAACAGAGATTATGATGAAGGTTAACAGAAGGGAGAAAGAAGGAGGGCTTATTCCAGATCCAGATACAGACATTATTATGAAGGTAACATGCTGATGCTTATTGTTTGTGTATTAGATTGCTTTTAGTTTTGCACAAGATATCCTTTCATCTAATTTGACTAGAAGTTTTTGAAAAAAAAACATGTTTAATTTCATCAGGCAATTTCCATTGAAGGACAAAAGACAACTCTTCACACAAACTACATATTGAAGGTAATTCTTTTAGCTGAAGTGAGCATAAGATATACTTTTTCATATATGGATATGCACAATATGTTAATATTCTTACCATTAATTATCATGTTATTTCAGATTCTAGGACTTGATATTTGTGCTGATACAATGTTTGGAGATGCCATGAGGAGAGGAATCTCGGGTGGTCAAAAGAAAAGATTCACTACTAGAAAACTGCTACTTTTCCCACGTCAATTTCCGTAGGAAATCCGTGGGTAACTGCGTTTACCCACGGATTTCCCACGAAAATGGGCTGTGGGAATTTTGCTCGTGGGTAATTTTTTTCTGATGCATTTCCTACGGAATTTCCTACTCCTTTCCCACACAAATGTTTCGTTAGAATTCTCCTACTTATTTCTCACGGAATTAATTTTCTTAACTTTCCGACGCATTTCCTACGGAATATTTATTTTAATTTTCTTACACAATTCCTACGGAAAAAAAATCAGCCAAAAAGGGGAAATTCCCCCTGGATCGGTGTGTGCCTGGGATCGAACTCGAGACCTATACATTATAACCGAAGTGTCTTAACCAGTTTATCCTCCTGTACAGGAGCTGATATATCTTAGATTTAATTCTATATATATACTATTTGAGTCAATATTTTCCTACACATTTCCTACGGATATTAATTAAAAACATATTTCGTGAGCAATTTGTGAGCAATTTGTCAATAATTTCTGACACACTTCCTACGGATAGGAAATGAAACATATTTCGTAGGAATTGTGTTGGTATTTTCCTACACTTTTTCTACGGATATAAATAAATTTATTTTAAAAATAACATATATTGATATAAATAATAAAACTTTATGTTTTAATATCAGTAATTTCATTTTATTATGAATTTTTTTTATGATAAATTGGATTCCTACGCATTTCCTACCGATAATTAAAATGAAAACGGATTCCGTAGGAGATCGGTCGGAATTTTCCTACACTTTTCCTACGCATAACAATTCCTACGAATTTCCGACTAATGGTTAAAATGAAAACGGATTCCGTCGGAGATCGGTCTGAATTTTCCTACACTTTTCCTACGCAAACCAATTTGTCGTTCTTTTGTCGCTTTTTTGTCACAAAACTAAGACCCTTTTTAATACGTCGGAATTTCGTAGGAAATGTGTAGCCATTTTCGTTCGTAGGAAATGCGTAGGAAATTTTGGTAGGAAAAATATGAGTTTTCTAGTAGTGATTGACTATAGGTAACTTTTGCATTTGCTTCCCTATTTGATGAACTGTATTAACTATATTCATGTTGGAACACAATCGACATTGAGCAGACAAAAACACCGAACTCAATGACTTTGAGGTTAACCCAACCTCAAGATTCTTTCCTATATATTTAACTCGACAAAGACAAATGACTTACTTCGACTCCTATTTATACCAACCAAAAGATAATCAAACCAATCCTAGTGATCTAATGCAAACTCAAACAAACCAAACTGATACATACTGAAGTTAAACTTTACATAATAGCTATTACTTGGGAGATAAATCATCTTGATTTTGGATATTTATATCTTCCCTTAATTTCAAAATCTTTTTTTTTCGTTCATAGTTATAGGCAAGAATGTAGTCTACATTGTCAATGAGTACAACCCAACTGCCTCGTCCATGCAAATATAGTTTAACTTGCATGGCTGTTTTTAGGGGAGATGATTGTCGGTCCCACAAAAGCTTTATTTATGGAAGAAATATCAAATGGATTAGACAGTTCCACTACATATCAGATAATCACTTGTCTTCAGCAGTTGGCACATGTAACAGATGCTTCTATACTTATTTCACTTCTTCAGCCATCACCAGAAGCATTTGATCTCTTCGATGAAATTACCTGTATCTACATTTTGTTGTCATCTGGAGTTATTCTGTACAACAAGGTAGCTAGTATGCACCTCATGTCTCATTATTTATGTCATTGGCTATCTAGTCAATGGCCATAAAAGCCCAGGGGTGGCCCAGCGCAGCAAAACCGCTGTGCGTTCATCATTAATTTTTTATTTTATTGCAGGGGGTTCTCTCTCTAAAGGGCACAAACTATATTGATTTATATTTTGTTTATTGATTTAGGTACAACCTTAAGAAGCTAACTTACGAAGGAGAGGAAACGAAAGCTTATTGAGAGGTTGAATGCTTTGAATGATGCTGCTGGAGCAAATGATGATGACGATTCAGACGAAGATTGATGATTTTTGACTTTTGTTAAATGTTTGTTAGTTTGTGGTTTAACCATGTTAGAAGTATGTTAAATTCAAAACAGTTTTTTAAGTGTTTTTGTGATTTTTCTTGTAAGCTTTTAGCAAAAAAAAAACTGGAATTTCCGGTGTTTTTTTTTTGTTTTACTTTTTTCAATATTCCGTCACATATTAGTTGCAATTTTTTATAATATTCCGTCACAAATACGTTGCAAAACTTTAAACTAAATAATTAAGAAATGGTGTAGGAAATGCGTCACAAATTTCCGACACCATATTTTTGTTGCAAATGTGTTGTAAGTTGCGTAGTAAATGCGTAGTAAAAAGTTTCCAACGGGGCTTTTTCCAACATCAAGGTCTTGTTACAAATTCGTAGCAAACTTAGGTTTGCTACGCATTTGTAACAGAAAAGTTTGTTAGAAAATGCTAAATTTCTAGTAGTGAGCTATATATTCAGGGTTTCGTCTAATTCCTTTACGAACGCTATTTAAACTCATATTCACCTACGAAACATAAACCATCTCAAAGTAGTGTGTTCTAAATCACAATTTCACATAAAACTGTCAAATTAGACACTTTAAATGATAGAAATCTACTTGAACATCACATCCCCTGCTCATTACTATCCAACCATCAAGAATAAATACACTTAACATATGCCTTACCAATTCTCAGTTAAGGTCCAAAGTGTAGGTCCGGCTAGGGGAGGATCTAGTCGCCTAATCCTTGTATACGAACCACTCCGGTTGTGCGGAATCCAACCGGAATAGCAAACCGAGACGGAACACGTAATAACACGACACGCAAATATCACCGTTTAACACCACTGTATTAATACGAATGAAAGGGTTCAGTTACAATCCAACGTTTACAAATGTGCTCTGTAAACTCTCTCTCTCGTGCGTGTGTGCTCTGTGGGTTCTCTCTTGTTCATCTGCCGAAACAGAACAAATGAAACCTATTTATACTAACAGACACACATACATGTGACGAAACAGAATATAGACGACGAATCAGAATCATGGTCGACGAAACACATCTGTTTCGTCGACTTCTGGGCTGATTCGCCGATGTGGCCTTTGGCCCAAACAGTTGAGGCCCAATTCCTGTTTCGCCATCTTCTCTCAGCCCAAGGACTTTAATGTTGAGCCCAGTCCTTGTCTTTTCTCTGGTGTCGGCTTGAGGTCTTGCACACGACGGAGGAAAGTCGTCACAATACGTGCCGAACCGAGTCGCGTCCACAATATCATGTATCAACAAACTCCCCCTTGGACGCTACTCGTGAGATTCGCTTCTCATATCTTCTATGTCGTAGGATCCTCAAAGTCTTCACGTCTTGAAGGCAAAGAGTGTATCGACAAACTCCCATTTTCATGTAGGAAGTGTGTTGACAAACTCCCCGTTAACATAAGCTCCCCCTTGAGTTATGCTCGTGAAATACTTGTTCTTTATGAAGTGAGATCCTTGTGGTGTTGATGATGGTCAGCGGCAACTCGATCATCTTCATCATTTGAGTGCCTTCACGTCGTGTCTTCATTCCGAAGCTTGTCAACGACCATGTTCTCCTAGCCTTTAGAATCTGCACATGCAAGAAATCTAAACGCGTAATGAGAACAACCGCCTGGAATATCATAAGCAAACGACACACATGTGACCATTGTTTAATCAAACACCGTCCGACAGTTTGAAAGTTTAACAAATTTTATCAATTTCAATTTTAACTTTCAAAACTTGCAAATTTCGACCGTTTATGAAGATTTAGTCGTTTCGGTTTTCGTTCAGGTTTCAGGTAACGAAGACTCGAGCTCCAACATCGTACGATCGAAAATAAAATAGAAATAAAATCTTTTTGGCTTTTATAAAGTTTATATTAAAACACACCTAAAATCTTTTTGGAATTTTTTTTAATATTTCAAATGTAAAGACAGAAAGCAGTAAATAAATATATACAAAGATGCAGAAACTGAAAGCATTAAATAAATATTTACAGACATTCTTTTTGCGAGTTTCGAGGGTAAGAGAATCATATCAGTGTACGGTCATGCCAAAACGCTCTTGTTGTTCAATTAGTTAACATTAAGATAAGCATCCTATAACAATTATCGGTATTGTTGTCCACTTAAGCTCAACTTATCAGATGTAATCATGGCGAGGGGATACGTTAAGGTATGATTTATACTTACCGACCGGTGTTCATCCACATCACGACACATTCCCGTATCAAGGTATGCACGAGGGTTCATCTTACCGGTGAGTATACCGATTATCATCTGTTTGACCGTATATGATGTGAGATTCTCACTTATTTTGATTGAAAAACAAGCCCTATGTGATAGAATCACTTATTGATGAGGAACTTGATTTTCGATGCATGAGGGCACAGGAGCAAGTCCGTGAACAGGTCAGTACTTTCGTACAGCAGAGAGACGAACTTGACTCCCGGAAAGAATTTGTGATATTTTATCACTTATTTGTTTGGACATGTGATTGTTTATCACTTATTGAGGTCGTATGCAGTATGTACACGTATGTATAGTATCATGGAAGATCTAGACTTGCGTCCCCGTTATTTTTCGGTAAAAGATACAACCATGATACCCAGATGATAAGCAGCATAAAGACCGAATATCTCAGAACCTCGGCAATCTCTCAAACGAAATTTCGGTACTAAGACCATATGCCAATGAATGGTTCCCACCCAGTCTTCAGTCGATTTAAGTTTATATCACCCTGCACACTTTAAAATGATTGTGAGCCTACCGATACATCTTATATAGAGCTGCTTATCGTTTTTCATTTAAGGGTTTAAAGAGGTTTAGACAGACCGTATATACTATCATTTTCTCTTTTGCTCGCCAGGAAACTCATTTTTGATTTTCTATTGTTTTTGTGTTTTTGAACTTTTTCAATGTTTTTGGATTTTCAAATTTTGGATTTACTCCCCCTAAAATCAATAAACTAAGACAAATTTAAAACACAAAGGTATTTACAAAAATGATTTTCCGATGTTGGTTTTACTCTTGCTTGACCTTAATGCCGTTTACCAATAATAAGTAATCAAATCTTGATTTGTCAAATGCTTTGGTAAAAAGGTCGGCACGTTGGTCATCGGTGTGGACGTAAGCAACATCGATTAGCCTTTTCTCAAAGCAATCACGTATGAAGTGATACTTAATTTCGATGTGCTTAGTCTTTGAATGCTGTACAGGATTTTTAGTGATCTGTAATGCAGCAGAATTATCAACGTAAATAGGAGTAGTTAGGAATTCAAAACCGTAGTCACGCATTTGCTGTTGTATCCACAGGACTTGGGAGCAACAACTTGAGGCAGCAATGTATTCAGCTTCGCATGTTGATGTAGCGACGCACGTCTGCTTCTTGCACTGCCATGTGACTAGGCGATTTCCCAAAAACTGACATCCAGCCGTTGTGGATTTGCCGTCGATTTTGCATCCGCCAAAATCAGAATCACTGAATGCGATCAAGTCAAAGTTATTATCCCTAGGGTACCATAGACTGGTGTCAGGGTAACCCTTCAAATAACGAAAAATCCTTTTTACAGCTGCAAGATGTGAGGCCTTCGGGTTCACTTGATATCTGGCAAGCAGGCACGTTGGGTACATTATATCTGGTCTTGATGCTGTGAGGTACATAAGGGATCCAATCATTGCGCGGTAGAATGAGGGGCTAACATCTTGACCCTTCAAGTCTGGAGTAATTCCGTGATTTTGTGGCAATGGGGTACCAATGGGCGTTGCATCAGACATCTGGAACCGGCTCAAGATGTCACCAACATATTTAGTCTGATGGATGAATATCCCAGACTCTGTTTGTTGTACTTGTAGGCCCAAAAAGAAGGTCATTTCCCCCATAGCACTCATCTCGAATTTATCCTGCATAACACGCTCGAAATCCCTACACAAAACATCATTAGTAGAACCAAAAATAATATCATCAACGTATACCTGTACCAGTAGAAGATCTCCATCTTGTTCTTTGATGAAAAGAGTACAATCGATAAGACCTCTGCGAAATCCATTCTCCAGCAGATAATTAGATAAGGTTGCGTACCAAGCTCGCGGTGCTTGATGAAGACCATAGAGAGCTTTGTTGAGCAACCAAACCCGATCGGGATGGATAGGATCTTCAAAACCTGGAGGCTGTTCGACGTACACCTCTTCTTCCACCACACCATGTAAGAATGCACTTTTCACGTCCATCTGGTATACCTTGAAACCTTTGAATGAGGCATAAGCCAGAAAAATCCGAATGGCTTCTAGACGTGCAACAGGTGCATAGACTTCGTTGTAGTCGATTCCCTCAATCTGACGAAAACCTTGAACGACTAGCCTTGCTTTGTTCCGGATAACGATTCCACGGTCATCCTTTTTGCATTTAAACACCCAACGGGTACCAATCTTCTTATAACCAGCAGGTTTCTCTACGAGTTTCCAGACACCAAGCTTCTGGAATTGTTGCAGTTCTTCCTGCATCGCTTCAACCCATGAGCTATCTTTCAAAGCATCTTTCCAAGTTCTTGGCTCTTCCTGAGAGACATAACACGCGAAAGACCAATCATTTTGTTGACCAGATTCTCGGATAGTTGCATACAAGCCTGCATTGTTGTTGTTTCGCAACATGTTTCTTGTTTGAACGCCACTTTGTACATTTCCGATGATGTTTTGTTGAGGATGGGTATTATGAATCCTTGTTTCTGGATTATCTTGAACTGGAATATTTGTACCCAGATTGTTGAGATTGAGATCAACAATCAATTCAAGGCCCGGAATTGACGAAGAGGATGATGCAGTAGCTTCAGCTGTTCTAGGGACAGCCACTGGAGGAGTACCCTCTGAAATACCATGAACTGATGTTGGAGCTTCTTGATCTGCATCTAGAAATTCATCATCCTCTGAAGATTTGTTCAATTCGGAAGCATCATGAAAATCCTCATTGTCGAGAGCATTGTTGTTCACTGAAGATGGTTCTTGATTGACAATAATGGGACGAACCAACGGTGAATCTGTTGCATTGTCACTCTCGAAAAACATCCTTGCCGCAGCATTTTCTTCAACGTCTTCAACATTGATCGAATTGAAAAAGTCATCGTACTCAAACATCCAAGGCTGACCAGGATTTCTGACCGGTAAAGTGTGCCTTTGTACTCTGACTTCAGACCATTCCTCGACCCTTTTAGTCTCTAGATTCCAGACTCTTAAGTTCGGGGTGGAATACCCAAGAAAGTATCCCTCAATTGCTCTTGCCCCAAACTTTCCATTAGGATCGATAATTGTGCAAGGAGCTCCAAACGGTTCAAGATAGGACAAGTCTGGTTTCCGTTTGTTGATAAGCTCAAAGCAGGTCTTGTTGTGCCTTTTGACTGTAAGGACTCGGTTCAACGTATAGCATGCAGAGGACACAGCTTCAGTCCAGAATGGAATGGGTAGCTGCGACTCTACCAACATAGTCCTAGCAGTCTCGATCAATGTGCGGTTCTTACGTTCAGCGACGCCATTCTGTTGAGGAGTATAAGCTGCACTAAATTCGTGAAGAATACCTTTTGAAGTGCAAAACTCCGCCATGGCATGATTTTTGAATTCAGTACCATTGTCGCTGCGTATCCGCCTAACCTTCAAGTTGTAAAGATTCTCAATCTGAATGATCAAGTTTTTGATAATACCGAAGGTTTCACTCTTGTGTGCCATGAACGCCACCCAAGAAAATCTTGAATAATCATCAGTAATCACGAGGCAATATTGATCATTCCTAATGCCTTTGTGCTTGACAGGACCGAACAAATCCATGTGCAAACGTTCAAGAGGAACAGCCACCGTGTTGACTTTCTTTGTAGGGTGTCGCTTCTTCGTTTGTTTTCCTTTCTGGCATGAAACACAGACGTCTTGAAGATGGAAGTTTTTAAGAGGAACACCATTCACCAATTCATTTGATACCAAATGATTCATTTTGCGTAAGTGAATGTGACCCATTCGTCTGTGCCAAGAGATTGTGTCTTTTTCTGTGGCTTTGGAAACGAAACATGTTGCTTGTGCAGACGTTGTGATAGCTTGGCTCATATCAAGGACATACAGATCATTTATCCTTGGGGCCGACAAGAGAATCCATTCTTTTGGAATTTTGAAGCCGGGTTTCAGCACATAACATCCATTAGCATCAAAGTGTACTGAGAACTGCTTGTCACAAATTTGAGAAACACTAAGAAGATTGTGATCAAGTTGTTGCACAAAGTTGATCTTGTCAAAGCTAACAACCCCGTTGGAAATCATTCCTTCACCCGTTATATATCCGCCCTTATCTCCAGCAAAAGCAACATAACCTCCTCTAATAGATTTGACGTCGTAGAGAAGCTTCATGTCGCCTGTCATGTGCCTGGATGCCCCACTATCAACAATCCAATGACTACTGATAGTTCCTCCTGGAACACCCTGCACATAAACTCAATCGATTAGTTGGAGATGGGGACCCAAGCCATTGTGGTCTTGGGTCTTCCATTTTTATCAACAACAATAACTTCCACCTTTTGATGATTCGGAAATTGTGATGGTCCCCCTGATTCAGTAACCGTTTTTGGTTTCCAAGTCTGTTTTGTTATACCAGTGTTATTCTTTAAAAACTTAACTTCATGATTGTCTGAAGTTTTTAAATTGTTTGGTTTGTCAGAAATAGATTGTTTTTGAGCCACATCGGTTTTAATTGCTTTTTCAATTTTCTTGACTTGTTGACGTTTCTGTTTCTTTTCCCTTTCTCTTATGAGTCGAGGATCTTGTTTTACAGAAACAGATCGCTTGCGGTCAGTTGGGCCACGGGGATCATCAACTATGCCTTTTTGTTTATGAAGATACGGGCAATTTCGAACAATATGCCCGATTGTTCCACATTCAAAACATGATCTTCGTTCAACAAACCCCGAAGTATCATGTGGTCGTCTTGCCGATGATGAACTTTGTGATCCCGAGGTACTAGGTTTTGAACAACTTGGTTCATTCCTTTTCATCACAGTTGCTTTTTGGACAAAATCTAAATTAGATTGATTTTCAAACTTTGCAATTTTGTCCGTTCCCTTAGATTTCACAAAGTTCACATTCTTCTTCTTCTTCTGATTCGGCTTCTTTTGATCTTGAGCCGGTGTCTTACCTTTGGGTTTGGTATGATTTTGCTGTTTTTCCACTGTTGGTAATTTCTTATTCCCAAATTGTTTTCTAACTTCAGCCTTTGGGATATGAGGACACTGTGTGACTGTAACATGTGGTCCTGTCTTTCCCAAAAACTTACTTGTAGAATTTTCAAAGACTTTACTGATTAAAGATTGATTAACATTTTTAATAGGAAAATCTTTGTCTGAATAGATTTTATCATCACCAACAAGAGTGTACAGCAAATCCACACTCTCCGACTCTTTTGCAGATGTGGACTCGGTTGGAACAGTCTTAGCAGGTTTTGTGGGAGGACCACATAGGATATGATTCTCAAGAGGTATGTCCTCTTCTTTGATTACTGCATCAGACTTTTCCGAATCAGTATCATCAGACTCGTCATCAGAAGAATCAACATCCTCAACCACCACTGGAGGATCCTGATTCTGTTCAGCAGTTACAAATGTATCTGCTGACACATCTGAATCTGACGATACTTCTTTCTTGTATCCGAGCCCTGCTGCAAATTCCTCAACGTCCAAAGGAACAGATGGTTCAAAGTGAGTTCTATACTCCTCATCAGGCATGGCATCATAATTGTGTCTCACAGGTGGTGGACATTTCTTGTAACCTATGCATGTGACATCCCGTTTCTCTTTCTGAACGTCAATGATGTGATCCAACACATAGCTAGAGCTCAAATAACTGTCTAACTTGAGTCGGATCGCCTCACTTTCAGTTTTAACACAAGCCATCTCTTTTTGCATGATCTCAAGACGAGTGATATACAAGTTTATGTCAGTTTGTTTTCTGGAAACCATTTTTGTCAGCTCGGTTTTATCTTTCTTTAATTTTTCAATCATCGATTTAAATTCCTTTTCATGGTTTTCATAAAACATGTTGGCTTCAGTGCACTTCGAAAGATCCACGGTTAACTTCTGGTTGTGGATGAATGTCACATCATACTTTTCTTGCAAAGCCTCGTGTTTGCTTTGCAATTCACACCACTTATCATTCAACGAAACATGTTTGTCTTGCAAGTCAAACAAACTAGCTTGTAAAGCATCATGTTTGCCTTGCAACTCAGACATGTTTGCCTCTAAATCAGCACATTTAACACTCAACCTATCACAATTATCACAAATAACAGTAGTGGGTTCATCGGCACATACCTGACTTGATGAACTGTCGACATTAGCCATAAAGGCTGAATGGAGAGAAGAAGAAGAATAAGCAGCTTGATCCACCAATATAGATCTTCTATGATTTTCTGCTGCAACTTCTCCCAATAGCCCATCAACATCTGCATCAACTGACGCACTTGACGTGTCATCCAAATGATCATTGCCTGAAGTTGAGGATTCTTCATCTGAGCTTCCACTGTAACCAGAACTGTCTTCGTCTACAGAAGATTCTTCACCATTGGCGGAAGATTCTCCACCACTGGCGTGATTTAAATCCTTTACAACCTCAGCAAAACAAGCTGTTCCAACTGGAGCATCACTACTCAACTTGATTGACCAATCACCACCTTCATATACTTGAACCACAAGTGCCTGGTTAGCATTTGATGGTCCTGCTTGGCTTTGGTTGTTGACAGGTATCAACGTACGCTCATTGTTCCTGTTCTGATTCTGCTGGTCTCCTTGATTTCTGAAAGGGTTCTGGTTCCCATGCTGAGCTAGCTTAACAGGAACTTGAATGGGATTGCCATGTAAATTTGTTGTCACAGGAGGCCTTTGGGTTTGCTGTTGAGTCACCGGTTGAGGAACTGGTTGAAGCGGATTTCCGTACATGTCTGTTTTTGGAGGAACCGGAACTTGGATAGGATTGCCATACATGTCTGTTGGTCCGGTAGATCGAACAGGTAATGGATTTCCGAACATATCAGTTGCTCTGATAGGTTGTTTCGGTGCGGGAGACGGAGTACCATAGTACATATCTGTATTTACCAGAGTATTCCACCTTGGATTCATTTTTGATCAAGAAAAATAATACTTTAAACTTGTGTCGACGAAACAACTAGACAACCAATTCTGTCTTGGACTTTAAAAAGACGAAATAGGGAGCCCAATCCTAGTCGACGAAACAAACAGGAGCTTATCAGTTGACGAAACAGATTGGGTGTGATGTTCTTGACGAAACAAGGGGTCCTTTTGGGCTTCTACGAAACAGATTTGAGCCCAACAAGTGGACGAAAATGATCTTAAAAATGAAACCCAGTTACTAAGCCCACTTCATAAACGACGAAACTGATTATTGTGTTTCGTCAAACACTATTTGGCGAAACAGAAATGAATTGGTTTGTAGATTCGTCGGGTTCTGTTTCGTCGAAAAGGTATGATCAGGTAGGTGAGTTCAGTCTGACACACCACTCTCTTTTCAAACAACTGGTATGGTGAGCTTACTAACTCGGTAAGGTGTGTATTATTTTAATTATTACCTTTTTCAATTTCAATTTTCAGTACACACAAACAACTTTTATAAATCACTTTTGAAGATCAAAAAGTGTATTTTATCAAGAACACTTTGAAGGTTGCAAAGAACCCAATGAACTTTCCGGTAAAAATATGATGATTCCGGTGACCCGAAAAGTTTCCGAACCCAGAATTTTGCTCGAAACTTCACTAAAAACCAACTTTTAATATGTGAGTATGAAAAGTATAGTGGTTTTTATAAGAACTTCCAGCAAAACACCAAGATTTCAGCCGATTTTAACAAGTTTTCCAGAAAAATATGAACTTAAAACACCCGGAAAACACCCGAAAACACTCGGTTTTAACAAGGAGAAGAGCCAAGGCTCTGATACCACTTGTAGGTCCGGCTAGGGGAGGATCTAGTCGCCTAATCCTTGTATACGAACCACTCCGGTTGTGCGGAATCCAACCGGAATAGCAAACCGAGACGGAACACGTAATAACACGACACGCAAATATCACCGTTTAACACCACTGTATTAATACGAATGAAAGGGTTCAGTTACAATCCAACGTTTACAAATGTGCTCTGTAAACTCTCTCTCTCGTGTGTGTGTGCTCTGTGGGTTCTCTCTTGTTCATCTGCCGAAACAGAACAAATGAAACCTATTTATACTAACAGACACACATACATGTGACGAAACAGAATATAGACGACGAATCGGAATCATGGTCGACGAAACACATCTGTTTCGTCGACTTCTGGGCTGATTCGCCGATGTGGCCTTTGGCCCAAACAGTTGAGGCCCAATTCCTGTTTCGCCATCTTCTCTCAGCCCAAGGACTTTAATGTTGAGCCCAGTCCTTGTCTTTTCTCTGGTGTCGGCTTGAGGTCTTGCACACGACGGAGGAAAGTCGTCACAATACGTGCCGAACCGAGTCGCGTCCACAATATCATGTATCAACACAAAGCCATACCCCATTCACAAGTCTGACACAATAGATTTATAATTTAGCAAGCAAGGGCGATAAACAACTGAAACAAGGAATTTTCTAACCAAATCTAACATGCTTCTAGCTTTTATTCTCATGCAACACACCCTTCACAACGTTTTGCTACCCTCCCTAATTCATATCTGGACTAGTATAAGATGTACTAGTTGTAGGTCCCCGTGTCCGGATACGGATCTAAACGCCTACTTCCTTGTATACGAACCGATCTTGTTGTGCGGAATCCAACAAGATCAGCAAACCGAGATAGAGACGAAAACAAGTAAAGATAACACACGCGGTATCAACGATTAACACATCTTGTATTAAACGCGGAATCAGTTACAGAACAATGTTTACAAACGTAATATGTAAACTCTCTCAACCTCTCGTGTGCTCTCTGTGTTTACAGTATGCTCTCACACTTGTCTAGTGTTCATCTCTCGTCCCTCTATTGAACACACACTGCATGGGTATATATATGCCCAGCACAAGTTGTATGGACGAAGGATCATGATAACTGATCGAAACATCATCTTTCGATCATACAGCCATCGAATGATCCACATATACCTCGAAGGATGGTATATCCTTCGAGGTCCATCTGCAGACATCCATCGAAGGACTATCCTTCGAGCTCATCTTTCGACACCAACAACATAAAGGCCCATGTGACAAAGCAAAAGCCCAACATGAAGTCTGGTTAAAGCATGCACGTCCAGAATTCATTTTGTTGCATATCTTTGAAGTTTAGTCAACATAGTGACATCATCATGACATCATCATGATGATGTCATGATGATGTGGCAGCGGGAACTGGCTCGCGGCGCTCCGTGCTTCACGTGACGAACTCTGGGACGCACGACGGAGGAATGTCGTGACGTCGGGCTTGAGCCGAACCTAACCGGGTCGAACCGAACCAAGTCGCGTCGAGTCGAGTCGCGTCCACATATATGTATCAACAAACTCCCCCTTGGACGCTACTCGCGAGATTCGCCTTTCTTGTCTTCTAAGTCGGAGGATCTTCAATGTCTTCACGTCTTCAAAGCAGAAAGTGTATCAACAAACTCCCCGTTTCATGTAGGAAGTGTGTTGACAAACTCCCCCTTAACATAAGCTCTCCCTTGAGTTATGCTCGTGAATGTCTTGATCTTTACAACTTGAGATCCTTGTGGTGTTGAAGGTCAGCGGCAACTCCATCATCTTTGTCTTTTGAGTGCCTTCACGTCGTGTCTTCATTCCGAAGCTTGTCATCGATCATGTTCTCCTAGCCTTTAGAATCTGCACATGCAAGAAATCTAAACGCGTAATGAGAACAACCGCTTGGAATATAGTAAACATAAACAAACGACACACGTGTGACCATTGTTTAAGCAAACACCGTCCGACAGTTTGAAAGTTTAACAAATTTTATCAATTTCAATTTTAACTTTCAAAACTTGCAAATTTCGACCGTTTATGAAGATTTAGTCGTTTTCGGTTTCCGTTCAGGTTTCAGGTAACGAAGACTCGAGCTCCAACATCGTACGATCGAAAATAAAATAGAAATAAAATCTTTTTGACTTTTATAAAGTTTATATTAAAACACACTTAAAATCTTTTTGGTATTTTTGAATATTTCAAATTTAAAGACTGAAAGCAGTAAATAAATAAATATATACAGACATTCTTTTTGCGAGTTTCGAGGGTAAGAGAATCATATCAGTGTACGGTCATGTCAAAACGCTCTTGTTGTTCTTATTAATTAACATTTAAGATAAGCATCCTATAACAATTATCGGTATT
Organism: Helianthus tuberosus; assembly: GCA_030545235.1. NCBI lineage: Eukaryota > Viridiplantae > Streptophyta > Magnoliopsida > Asterales > Asteraceae > Helianthus > Helianthus tuberosus. Next base: position 53,976,230 of record CM060364.1, read on the forward strand.
GTTGTCCACATAAACTCAACTTATCATTTGTAATCATGGCGAGGGGATACGTTAAGGTATGATTTATACTTACCGACCGGTGTTCATCCACATCACGACACATTCCCGTATCAAGGTATGCACGAGGGTTCATCTTACCGGTGAGTATACCGATTATCATCTGTTTGACCGTATATGATGTGAGATTCTCACTTATTTGATTTGAAAACAAGCCCTATGTGATAGAATCACTTATTGATGAGGAACTTGATTTTCGATGCATGAGGGCACAGGAGCAAGTCCGTGAACAGGTCAGTACTTTCGTACAGCAGAGAGACGAACTTGACACCCGGAAAGAATTTGTGATATTTTATCACTTATTTGTTTGGACATGTGATTGTTGATCACTTATTGAGGTCGTATGCAATATGTACACGTATGTATAGTATCATGGAAGATCTAGACTTGCGTCCCCGTTATTTTTCGGTAAAAGATACAACCATGATACCCAGATGATAAGCAGCATAAAGACCGAATATCTCAGAACCTCGGCAATCTCTCAAACGAAATTTCGGTACCAAGACCATATGCCAATGAATGGTTCCCACCTGGTCTTCAGTCGATTTAAGTTTATATCACCCTGCACACTTTAAAATGATTGTGAGCCTACCGATACATCTTATATAGAGCTGCTTAACATTTTTCATTTAAGGTTTAAAGAGATTTAAACAGACCACTGATGTACTATCATTTTCTCTTTTGCTCGCCAGGAAACTCATTTTTGCTTTTCTATTGTTTTTGTGTTTTTGAAATTTTTCAATGTTTTTGGATTTTTCAAATTTTGGATTTATTTACTCCCCCTAAAATCAACAAACTAAGACAAATTTAAAAACACAAAGGTATTTACAAAAATGATTTTCCGATGTTGGTTTTACTCTTGCTTGACCTTAATGCCGTTTACCAATAATAAGTAGTCAAATCTTGATTTGTCAAAAGCTTTGGTAAAAAGGTCGGCACGTTGGTCATCGGTGTGGACGTAAGCAACATCGATTAGCCTTTTCTCAAAGCAATCACGTATGAAGTGATACTTAATGTCGATGTGCTTAGTCTTTGAATGCTGCACAGGATTTTTAGTGATCTGTAAGGCGGCAGAATTATCAACGTAAATAGGAGTAGTTAGGAATTCAAAACCGTAATCACGCATTTGTTGTTGGATCCATAGGACTTGGGAGCAACAACTTGAGGCAGCAATGTATTCAGCTTCGCATGTTGATGTAGCGACGCACGTCTGCTTCTTGCACTGCCATGTGACTAGGCGATTTCCCAAAAACTGACATCCAGCCGTTGTGGATTTGCCGTCGATTTTGCATCCGCCAAAATCAGAATCACTGAATGCGATCAAGTCAAAGTTATTATCCCTAGGGTACCATAGACCGGTGTCAGGGCAACCCTTCAAATAACGAAAAATCCTTTTTACAGCTGCAAGATGTGAGGCCTTCGGGTTGACTTGATATCTGGCAAGCAGGCACGTTGGGTACATTATATCTGGTCTTGATGCTGTGAGGTACATAAGGGATCCGATCATCGCGCGATAGTATGAGGGGCTAACATCTTGACCCTTCAAGTCTGGAGTAATTCCGTGATTTTGTGGCAATGGGGTACCAATGGGCGTTGCATCAGACATCTGGAACCGGCTCAAGATGTCACCAACATATTTAGTCTGATGGATGAATATCCCAGACTCCGTTTGTTGTACTTGTAGGCCCAAAAAGAAAGTCATTTCCCCCATAGCACTCATCTCGAATTTATCCTGCATAACACGCTCGAAATCCCTACACAAAACATCATTAGTAGAACCAAAAATAATATCATCAACGTATACCTGTACCAGTAGAAGATCTCCATCTTGTTCTTTGATGAAAAGAGTACAATCGATAAGACCTCTTCGAAAACCATTCTCCAGCAGATAATTAGATAAGGTTGCATACCAAGCTCGCGGTGCTTGATGAAGACCATAGAGAGCTTTGTTGAGCAACCAAACCCGATCGGGATGGATAGGATCTTCAAAACCTGGAGGCTGTTCGACGTACACCTCTTCTTCTACCACACCATGTAAGAATGCACTTTTCACGTCCATCTGGTATACCTTGAAACCTTTGAATGAGGCATAAGCCAGAAAGATCCGAATTGCTTCTAGACGTGCAACAGGTGCATAGACTTCGTTGTAGTCGATTCCTTCAATCTGACGAAAACCTTGAACGACTAGCCTTGCTTTGTTCCGGATAACTATCCCACGGTCATCCTTTTTGCATTTAAACACCCAACGGGTACCAATCTTCTTGTATCCAGAAGGTTTCTCTACGAGTTTCCAGACACCAAGCTTCTGGAATTGTTGCAGTTCTTCCTGCATTGCTTCAACCCAAGAGCTATCTTTCAAAGCTTCTTTCCAAGTTCTTGGTTCTTCCTGTGAGACATAACACGCGAAAGACCAATCATTCTGTTGACCAGATTCTCGGATAGTTGCATACAAGCCTGCATTGTTGTTGTTTCGCAACATGTTTCTTGTTTGAACGCCACTTTGAACATTACCTATGATGTTTTGTTGAGGATGGGTATTATGAATCCTTGTTTCTGGATTTTCTTGAACTGGAATATTTGTACCCAGATTGTTGAGATTCAGATCAACAATCAATTCAAGGCCCGGAATTGACGAAGAGGATGATGCAGAAGTTTCAGCTGTTCTAGGGACATCCACTGGAGGTGTACCCTCTGAAATACCATGAACTGCTGTTGGAGCTTCTTGATCTGCATCTAGAAATTCATCATCCTCTGAAGATTCGTTCAATTCGGTAGCATCTTGAAAATCCTCATTGTCGAGAGCATTATTGTTCACTGAAGATGGTTCTTGATTGACTATAATGGGACGAACCAACGGTGAATCTGCTGCATTGTCACTCTCGAAAAACATCCTTGCCGCAGCACTTTCTTCAACTGCTTCAACATTGATCGAATTGAAAAAGTCATCGTACTCAAACATCCAAGGCTGACCAGGATTTCTAACTGGCAAAGTGTGCCTTTGTACTCTGACTTCAGACCATTCCTCGACCCTTTTAGTCTCGAGATTCCAGACTCTTAAGTTCGGGGTGGAATACCCAAGAAAGTATCCCTCAAATGCTCTTGCCCCAAACTTTCCATTAGGATCGATAATTGTGCAAGGAGCTCCAAACGGTTCAAGATATGACAAGTCTGGTTTCCGTTTGTTGATAAGCTCAAAGCAGGTCTTGTTGTGCCTTTTGACTGTAAGGACTCGGTTCAACGTGTAGCATGCAGAGGACACAGCTTCAGTCCAGAATGGAATGGGCAGCTGCGACTCTACTAACATAGTCCTAGCAGTCTCGATCAATGTGCGGTTCTTACGTTCAGCGACGCCATTCTGTTGAGGAGTATAAGCTGCACTAAATTCGTGAAGAATACCTTTTTCCGTGCAAAACTCCGCCATGGCATGATTTTTGAATTCAGTACCATTGTCGCTGCGTATCCGCCTAACCTTCAACTTATAAAGATTCTCAATCTGAATGATCAAGTTTTTGATAATACCGAAGGTTTCACTCTTATGTGCCATGAACGCCACCCAAGAAAATCTTGAATAATCATCAGTAATCACGAGGCAGTATTGATGATTCCTAATACTTTTGTGCTTGACAGGACCGAACAAATCCATGTGCAAACGTTCAAGAGGAACAGCCACCGTGTTGACTTTCTTTGTAGGGTGTCGCTTCTTTGTTTGTTTTCCTTTCTGGCACGAGACACAGACGTCTTGAAGATGGAAATTTTTAAGAGGAACACCATTCACCAATTCATTTGACACCAAATGATTCATTTTGCGTAAGTGAATGTGACCCATTCGTCTGTGCCAAGAGATTGTGTCTTTTTCTGTGGCTTTGGAAACGAAACAAGTTGCTTGTGCAGACGTAGTAATAGCTTGGCTCATATCAAGGACATACAAATCATTTATCCTTGGAGCCGACAAGAGAATCCATTCTTTTGGAATTTTGAAGCCGGGTTTCAGCACATAACATCCATTTGCATCAAAGTGTACTGAGAACTGCTTATCACAAATTTGAGAAACGCTAAGAAGATTGTGATCAAGTTGTTGTACGAAGTTGATCTTGTCAAAACTAACAACCCCGTTGGAAATCATTCCTTCACCCGTAATGTATCCGCCCTTATCTCCAGCAAAAGCAACATAACCTCCTCTAATAGATTTGACGTCGTAGAGAAGCTTCATGTCGCCTGTCATGTGCCTGGATGCCCCACTATCAACAATCCAATGACTACTGATAGTTCCTCCTGGAACACCCTGCACATGAACTCACACAATTAGTTGGAGATGGGAACCCAAGCCATTGTGGTCTTGGGTCTTCCATTTTCATCAATCACAATAACCTCTATTCTTTGATGATTCGAGAATTGAGATGGTCCCCCTGACTCAGTAACCGTTTTTGGTTTCCAGGTCTGTTGAGTTTTACCAGTTTGATTGTTTGAAGTTTTTGAAAACTTTGAATTATCTGGTTTAACTGAAACAGATGGTTTGTGAATCACATCGGTTTTAATTGCCTTTTCAATTTTCTTGACCTGTTGGCGTTTCTGTTTCTTTTCCCTTTCTCTTATGAGTCGGGGATCTTGTTTTGATGAAACAGATCGCTTGCGGTCAATGTGGTCACGGGGAACATCAACTATGCCTTTTTGTTTATGAAGATACGGGCAATTTCGAACGATATGCCCAATTGTACCACATTCAAAACATGATCTTCGTTCAACAAACCCCGAAGTATCATGTGGTCGTCTTGCCGATGATGAACTTTGTGATCCCGAGGTACTAGGTTTTGAACTACTTGATTCATTCCTTTTCATCACAGTTGCTTTTTGGACAAAATCTAAATTAGATTGATTTTCAAACTTTGCAATTTTGTCCGTTCCCTTCGATTTCACAAAGTTCACATTCTTCTTCTTCTTCTGATTCGGCTTCTTTTGATTCTGAGTCGGTGCTTTACCTTTGGGTTTGGCATGATTTTGCTGTTTTTCCACTGTTGGTAATTTCTTGTTCCCAAATTGTTTTCTAACTTCAGCCTTTGGGATAGGAGGACACTGTGTGACTGTAACATGTGGTCCTGTCTTTCCCAAAAACTTACTTGTAGAATTTTCAAAGACTTTACTGATTAAAGATTGATTAACATTTTTAATAGGAAAATCTTTGTCTGAATAGACTTTATCATCACCAACAAGAGTGTACAGCAAATCCACACTCTCCGACTCTTTAGCTGATGTGGACTCGGTTGGAACAGTCTTAGCAGGTTTTACGGGAGGATCACATAAAATATGATTCTCAAGAGGTATGTCCTCTTCTTTGATTATCGCATCAGACTTTTCCGAATCAGAATCATCGGACTCATCATCAGAAGAATCAGAAGCCTCACTGTATATCACAACTGGAGGATTCTGTTTCAGTTCAGCAGATGACACACATGTATCTGCTGACACATCTGAATCTGATGATTCCTCTTTCTTGTATCCGAGTCCAGCTGCAAATTCTGTTGCAAATTCCTTAACATCTAGAGGGACAGATGGTTCAAAATGAGTTCTATACTCCTCATCAGGCAGTGCATCATAGTTGTGTCTGACAGGTGGTGGACATTGCTTATAACCTATGCATGTGACATCCTTTTTCTCTTTCTGAACATCAATGATGTGATCCAACACATAGCTAGAGCTCAAATAACTGTCTAACTTAAGTCGGATTGCCTCACTTTCGGTTTTAACACAAGCCATTTCTTTTTGCATCACCTCAAGACGAGTGATATACAAATTAATGTCAGTTTGTTTTCTGGAAACCATTTTAGTCAGTTCTGTTTTATCTTTCTTTAATGTTTCAATCATCCTTTTAAATTCCTTTTCATGGTTTTCATAAAACATATTGGCTTCAGTGCACTTTGAAAGATCAACTGTCAATTTCTGATTATGAATAAAAGTCACATCATATTTCTCTTGCAAAGCCTCATGCTTGCTTTGCAATTCACACCACTTATCATTCACTAAAACATGTTTGTCTTGCAATTCAAACAAACTAGCTTGTAATGCATCGTGTTTGCCTTGCAACTCAGACATGTTTGCAACCAAATCAGCACATCTAACATTCAAACTATCACAATTATCACAGCTAACAGAAGTGGGTTCGTCGACACATACCTGACTTGATGAACTGTCGACATTCGCCATAAAGGCAGAATGGAGAGAAGACAAAGAATAAGCAGCTTGATCCACCAGAATAGATCTTCTTTCAATTCCTGCTGCAGCTTCATCCAATAGTTCATCAATAACTGCATCGACTGACACACTTGATGTGTCATCTTCCTGATCATTCCCTGAACCCGAGGATTCTTCATCCGAACTACCACTATAACCTGAGCTGTTTTCATCCTCAGAAGATTCACCACCATTGGCGGAAGATTCTCCACCACTGGCGTGATTTAGATCTTTGACAATCTCAGCAAAACATGCTGTTCCATCCGGAGCATCATTTCCCAACTGGATTGACCAATCACAGCCTTCATCTACTTGAACCACAAGTGCCTGGTTGGCATTTGATGGTCCTGCTTGAGTCTGGTTGTTGACAGGCACCAATGTGCGAACATTGTTCCTGTTCTGGTTCTGTTGGTTGCCTTGGCCTCTAAAAGGATTCTGGTTTCCATGTTGAGATGGCCTCGTACACTCACGCTTGAAATGACCACGTTCACCACAATTGAAGCATCTAACGGCCTGTTTATCAAACCCATACTTGGTGTCTTTCTTGCCTTCCAAGCTGGTTCTGCCAGTTCTTTCCATGAAATCCTTTGCTCGCCTAACAGCACTGGCAAGGGCCCACTTGATGTCCATCATCTCCATCTCCTCTTTATCAATCTGCTGATAGTCTTCTTGTGTCAGATTAATATTACCAATCTGACCTTCCACTAATCCACAGTATGCGCTCACCACAGTGTTTAGCAGCTCCATGTGTTCCTTAGCTACTTCCACACTGACTTTAGAAAAGCTTGAGGTGTCGAGCCGTACTGTATTTGGCTTTGATTGCTGACCAGCAGATGATGTGCTTCCATAACATGCTTGCTGTTGAGGAGGAAGCGGATTCCCGTACATGTCTGTTGTTGGTAAAGGATTTCCGAACATATCAGTTGGTCTGAGAGGTCGTTGCTGTTGTGGTGCTGATTGAGGAACTGGATCAAGCAGATTTCCATACATGTCTGTTGTTGGTAAAGGATTTCCGAACATATCAGTTGGTCTGGGAGGTCGTTGGCTTTGCTGTTGCTGTTGAGGAACTGGTTCCAGTAGATTTCCATACATGTCTGTCTTTGGAGGCACCGGAACTTGGATAGTATTGCCATACATGTCTGTGCTAGTCACAAAGGCTGTTTGAATTGGAGCATGTGAAGACGGTTTTGTAGAACTGCTAGACGTTCCAAAATACATTTCAGGATTTTGAGGCACAGGAATTCTTTTTGCCTTCAGAGTTTCTTCTTGATTCTTGTTTTCCAGGATTTGAACAAAGTCGTTGAAGCTCGTTGTAGCTAAAGTACCATTGTACTTCATGATCTCCAAGAAGGTGTTCCATTGAGGTGGCAACGAATCTGCAAACCTTTTCACAATCTCTGCAGGAGTTGTAACTACCCCAAAATTTGTCAATTCAGTCAACAAATGATTAAATCGACTTGTCAAATCACCTAACGACTCATTCTCCATACAAGTAAAACCATCAAACTCTTTCTTCAGCAGTTCTTTTCTTAATTGACGTGTCGCTTCATTTCCCACGCCCCTTGTCTTCAACGCATCCCACAACCTTTTTGTCGTCTTGTGACTAACAAACTGATGATAAATATCTTTACTCAACGCCTGAGTAAGAATGGCATATGCTTTCTTTTCCAAGTCATAGACCTTCTTCTGATCTTCCGTCAGATCTGCAAATGTAGCGGCAGATGATGCAGCAACTTCTATTGTTTGATCAAAATCTGTGATGAACCGCAACCACAACTCTGTATTCTGACCAAGAACGTATGTATGAAATCTATCAATCCATCCTGGATATTCATATAAATGCATCAACTTTGGAGGTCTATTCAAACTTCCAGTTTCGCTTTCGCTTAAAAGAATGCTTTGAACACTTGGAACTTGATTTGATACAAATGCCCATTGACCGGTAGAAATTGCATTAGCTTGAGAAGATACTGGTGCAGAAGATGACGGAGTACCAAAATACATATCGGTATTTACCAGAGTATTCCACCTTGGATTCATTTTTGACCTAGGATGACAAGTACCTGTGAAACACACTCAAAACAAACTGTTAAGACACACTTAAATCAAACAGTTAAATCAAGGTGTTATTATTACGAAAAGATTTTGTGAACTTGATTGACAAGATAAAAGCCCAAGATGTTGATTGACGATTATGTTCGACGAAATGGCCCACTATTTGATGAAAAGAAATATGATCGGCGAATCACAATTTACTTTGGTGTGTTTGACGAAATGACAGTTGACCGGCGAAACAAATTGTTAATTTGGGCCTTGACGAAAAGGAGTTGGGCTTTTGACGAAATTGAATTTGGTTATTAGTTTAGATGATTATGGGCTTTCAAGATCTTTGGGCTAATTCTTTTTGCCTACTTGGGCTTTGACGAAATGGATTGTTATTATTATTTATTTATATTTTTTTTTTTTTAAATTTGACAAAACCCAAATAGGAAACTACAAGTCTGTTTAATGTTTGTTTTGTCAAAAAGCAGTTCAGTGAGTTGGTGACAACTTTTCAAGACTTATCCTTCGAAACATAAGATATATGCTGATCTTTCGAAATCGTTGGGGACAATGATGTATCTTTCGAAATCGTTGGGGGTTATGTTGATCTTTCGAAGTTGTTGTGGGTGGAAGATTATCCTTCGATTCAATGAGATGACCTTTCGAAAAGAAAGATGATCCTTCGAATATATCTTTCGGGGTATGAAAGATCTTTCGATTCACAACATCTTTCGATTCAATATATGCTGGATCTTTGTACGTTCCAAACTACTTGTGTGATTCAATTTGTTGACTTTTAAACTCCTGACACAATGCAGACCCACTTTCGGCTCAAAGTATGATCAATTCACCAACTAAGATATGATATGTACTATTAAAACCAAAAACACACTTCTCAATTAAACATCATCATTATGCAATGTCTGCCATTTTTTTTTTTTTTTTTTTTTAACCTTAATATTATAATAAACAACAACAATATTTCAAACCCAAATCAGATCAAACAGAATCTTGTCAAGAACATTTTGAATATGGTTTGAAGATATGAAGAACAAACCCAGAAATATAAGTTTTCCGGCAAACCGACAACTTTCCGAAAACCCGTTATTGCTTGAAACTTCACTAAAAACCCACTTTTAATCATGTGAAAATGATAAACAACAAGGTTTTTATAAGAACTAACAACAAAATACCAGAATTTTCGAAGATAAGAGCTGAAATTTCAGAAAAATATGAACTTTAAAAATCCGAAAAACAACCCGAAAACCACTCGGTTTTAACAAGGAGAAGAGCCAAAGCTCTGATACCACTTGTAGGTCCCCGTGTCCGGATACGGATCTAAACGCCTACTTCCTTGTATACGAACCGATCTTGTTGTGCGGAATCCAACAAGATCAGCAAACCGAGATAGAGACGAAAACAAGTAAAGATAACACACGCGGTATCAACGATTAACACATCTTGTATTAAACGCGGAATCAGTTACAGAACAATGTTTACAAACGTAATATGTAAACTCTCTCAACCTCTCGTGTGCTCTCTGTGTTTACAGTATGCTCTCACACTTGTCTAGTGTTCATCTCTCGTCCCTCTATTGAACACACACTGCATGGGTATATATATGCCCAGCACAAGTTGTATGGACGAAGGATCATGATAACTGATCGAAACATCATCTTTCGATCATACAGCCATCGAATGATCCACATATACCTCGAAGGATGGTATATCCTTCGAGGTCCATCTGCAGACATCCATCGAAGGACTATCCTTCGAGCTCATCTTTCGACACCAACAACATAAAGGCCCATGTGACAAAGCAAAAGCCCAACATGAAGTCTGGTTAAAGCATGCACGTCCAGAATTCATTTTGTTGCATATCTTTGAAGTTTAGTCAACATAGTGACATCATCATGACATCATCATGATGATGTCATGATGATGTGGCAGCGGGAACTGGCTCGCGGCGCTCCGTGCTTCACGTGACGAACTCTGGGACGCACGACGGAGGAATGTCGTGACGTCGGGCTTGAGCCGAACCTAACCGGGTCGAACCGAACCAAGTCGCGTCGAGTCGAGTCGCGTCCACATATATGTATCAACACTAGTATTAGTCACTCAAGGACTAAGCGTGCCATACTATTATCATAGACTTTGTAGGACAATCCCACCTCCACCATTAGGGCCGGCCCTAAGAATTTGTGTGCCCTGTTCAAGCTCGAAAAAATGTGCCCTTCAGCTTTAACGAAATATATAAATGTAAACTAGTTTCTTATATAACTGTTCAAGAAATCATAGTATTCGCTCAGACCAAACAGAGATACTACGGTCATGTGTTTCGGGCTTCGGGTTTGTTCAACGATTAGGGCTAAATAAGGTTTATCACATAATAAAAAACACCATACAATAAGAAAAAATTAAAGTAGAAACACATTTCCTATTTCTCTAAATGTGGTTTACTTTTGTCAGCACAATCCACACCAAAATCAATTCATAGATTAAAACTAATATAATCTATTTTAGATTTAAAAAAAAAAACCTTCAGAAAATAAAATGGAACCCTTCAAAAAATATAAGAACAAGCATGACTTGAACCTGGGCCTTCAAGTTTGGAAGCAGGGAACTTAAAAAAGAATTATAACATATATAAGATATTTTTTTTTAAAAACGTGCCCTTCGGAATCTCGGGCCCTGGCCGATGGTCCTCCCCGCCCACCTCCAGGGCCGCCCCTGTCCACCATAACACATAGACAATGTACACATCAAAAGGACATACAGGTTTTGGGCTGAGTAAAGGTAGGTAATTTTGGCTATTAAAGTGGCTAAAATAAAAAAAGGGAATAAACCATACCATTAGACAATCCTTATTTCATACAAATTACCAAAACTTGGGGTAAACTTGACTCATTGCTACATGATTAATATTCTTACTCTTTCTCGGTCGGTTTTTTGATCCTTTTGACCTGTTTATTCACTGTAATTTTCCTCTACATTTAAGCCGCTACCTCCAAACGCCTTGACATTACACTTGCACTTTTTTCCGTATAGCATCTAACTACAGACGCTACAAGTGTTCATTTTGGTTATTCCACATAGTCATTGTCCAAAATGGTAATTTTCCCCTACCTTTATACATGTGTAAAAAGTTTGTAAGTAAAACGATTGATTTTATTAGTGCACATCAAAAATTGATTCAACCCATGTTGAGAAACCTTAAAAGATATCATCATAATATATTATGAATATTCTTTCTTTCGAAAATCCATAAGTTCAAAAGTAATTAATATTGAATAAAGTGTGGCTTCTAAATTCCAAAGGCAATTGGACACCTATACAATACCTTTCGAATTACAAACTTTTAACTATTCAATCCTATAGACAACAAGGAATAATTCAATCCTATAGACAACAAGGAATAAAAGATATTTGCCCTTAAAACAAATGAGATTGTCCAAAACGTTGTTGTCTCCGTAAATTTTTCAACAAACCACCTTCCCTTTCATCGGGAAAAAACTTTAAAATATACACATATAAACCCACTTCCCTTTCATCATCGGGAAAAAAACTTTAAAATATACACACATAAACCCAAAATCCCATCACCACTCGTGCTTTCTGACTCATTGTTATACTAGTGAGTGGTGACGACCTCAAAATCCCCGAAAAAACAAAAAAAAAAAAAACATCTTAACTTCAACACCCATTTGCTCGATAAATAATAGAGATTCAGATTCTGGGTGTTTCAAGATTTGGTATGCTTTACAATTCTGTGATGAACCCTTTGATAAACCCTGTTTTCTTACATGGGTGTGTGGCTTCCATACAATTTCTGTTTTTGATTTTCATATTAATCTCTTGGGTATGGAAAAGATTCAAGATTGATCAAACTTTGGTTCCGAATCAGAGTCACGGATGGTTGTTCTACAAACAAACTCTGTATTGTTCTCTTGTTCTTTCACTCTTTAATCTTGTTTTGTGTTTCTTGAACAACTTTTATTTGTATACAAACGACTGGACTGATGAAAAGATTGTAACTCTTTTGCATGCTGTTCTTGGAGCGCTTGTTTGGTTATTTGTTTCGGTTTATTTGCACACACTTGTTTCGAATTCGTTGACAGAATCAAGAAAATACCCATCTGTCATAAGGGTGTGGTGGGTGTTTTTCTTCACCGTCTCTTGTTATTCCCTTGTGGTAGACTATGTTTACTACAAACAAACCAATGTTCTCATATCTATATTCTTTGTCTCTGATTCCATGTCAAGTATCATGGGATTGTTTCTTTGTTTTGTAGGGCTGTCCTACAAAACGGAGGAAGAATCCCATACTAATAATCTTGAAGAACCACTTTTGAGTTCTGGTGTCTCTAGAAGTGAAATTGCATCAACTTATGAACATGCAAGTTTCTATAGCTTGCTTACATTCTCATGGATGAATCCTGTAATTGCAAAAGGCAACAAAAAAGCATTAGACCTTGAAGATGTCCCTCGGCTTGCAAATATAGATAGCGTGAAAGAAGTTTATCCTGTTTTGTTAAACAAAGTAGAGTCTTTAAGCAATGGGAATAATCAAATCACTGTGTTCGGTCTCACCAAAGCCTTATTGTACATCGTGTGGAAAGAAGTGGTTATCACAGGATTACTCGCTTTCGTCTCTACGTTGACTAGTTTTGTTGGTCCTTACCTCCTTGAGGCATTTGTCCAATACTTAAATGGACAACAAGATTACAACAACCAAGGTTTTGTTTTGGTGGCTGCATTCCTTGTTTCCAAGGTTATCGGGTGTTTCACACAACGACAATGGTACTTCAAGCTCCAACAAGCTGGAATCAGAGTGCGGTCTGCCATTGTTGCCATGATTTATCAAAAGGGTCTGACCATATCCAGCCAGTCAAAGCAAGGGAACTCAAGTGGCGAAATCATCAACTTCATGGCTGTTGATGCAGAAAGAATAGGTGATTACGCTTGGTATATGCACGATTTCTGGCTAGTTCTTGTGCAAGTTGGCATTGCGTTGTGGCTTTTATATAAAAACTTAGGACTAGCATTCATTGCTTCATTAATCGCTACACTTCTTGTGTTGTTGGCTAATATTCCACTTGGAAACATCCAAGAAAAACTTCAAGATGAATTGATGAAATCTAAAGACAAACGGATGAAATCGACATCTGAAATCTTAAGAAACATGAGGATTCTTAAACTTCAAGGTTGGGAAATGAAGTTTTTGTCAAAAATCCTCAAACTTAGAGATGAAGAAGAAGGTGCATTGAAGAAGTACGTGTATACTTTATCGATGACTTCTTTTATCTTCTGGGGTGCTCCAATTGTTGTTGTTGTGGCGACTTTTGCAACATGTATATTTGTTGGCATCCCTCTTGAATCAGGGAAAGTACTTTCTGCACTTGCAACTTTCAAGATACTTCAAGAGCCGATTTACAATCTCCCTGAATCAATATCAGCGTTTTTCCAGACTAAAGTGTCACTTGATCGAATTGCCACGTATCTTCAGCTGAACGACATTGATTCTAGTGCTGTTAATAAGGTTTCACGAGGTAGTTCTGAAATCGCGGTAGAGATCATAGACGCTAATTTTTCTTGGGATTCAAAGGCAACTTCTAACCTGACTTTAAAAGATATAAACATTAGAGTGAATCATGGGATGCGGGTTGCAGTTTGTGGGACAGCTGGATCCGGGAAGTCAAGCTTATTGTCTTGTATATTAGGTGAGGTATCAAAGATATCAGGAAGTGTGAAAGTTGAAGGATCAAAGGCATATGTAGCTCAATCTCCATGGATACAAAGTGGTAAGATTGAAGAGAACATCTTGTTTGGTAGGGAGATGGATAGAGAGAGGTATGAGAAAGTTCTAGAAGCATGTTCTTTGAAGAAAGACCTTGAAATCTTTTCGTTTGGCGATCAAACGGTTATTGGGGAGCGAGGGATCAATTTGAGCGGAGGTCAAAAGCAGAGGGTACAAATTGCCCGGGCTCTTTATCAGGATGCTGACATCTATCTTTTTGACGACCCATTTAGTGCCGTTGATGCTCATACAGGAAGTCATTTGTACAAGGTAAACTGTTTTTGTACGTGTTTTTTTTTTTGTTTTTGTGAATTTAAAGATTTAAATTAGATTATTTGAATGTGCATTCTGTGTTTTCTCATTGACAGGAATGCTTGCTGCAATTTTTGGATTCGAAGACGGTGATTTACATCACACATCAAGTAGAGTTTTTACCTGCTGCAGATCTTATCTTGGTTAGCTATCCAATTCTTTGCTTTCATAATTTCAATTAGTTTGGGCATATAAGCTTGCATTTGACATACACTTCTAAATATACCTAGCAAAACAAGCGGGTAGGGTCGAGCCGACTAATGGGACAAATGACGCGAAAGTTATAAGCATTAACTTATCATAGTGTCACTAACCGTCTAAAAACAAAACCATTTTCGCGAGTTCCGGAAGATTCCGGAACACTAAAGAAGCACCTAGGTCTGCCCAGAAGTCTCTGGAACAACCTACACTTTTACGGGCAACTTTGGCACCTTCAAGACAACCGATATCAACCAGGAAATCACATATAAAAGGCTGGAACATTGCTGAAAATTCTGGACAGATTCAGCAGCACGGAACGTTCTAGAAAAGCCTTCAGAGTGCTAGAAAATTGCTGGAAGAATCAGCCTTGGTTCAAGTATCATCTAGCCTTTCTAGGCCATAGAATTCTCTAGAAAAGACCACAAAAATTAGCAATAAATATCTAAGATATTATGTAAGGAATTCTCTAGATTGAGAATTCTCTAGAACTAGTATAAATAGGTGTTAGGGTCTCATTTTGAGATCACCCCTCATAACTCATTCACAACCCACAACATTTTGTAAAGCCTTGTAAAACTTCTTTTACTCTTGATCCTTGAATCAATATAAGTACTTGTTTGTTCACAACTCAAAACGCTTCCGCATTTCATTACTTGAATCCCACCAAAACATTATCAAAGGCTTAACTTAGAAGCATTCTAAGTCGCCACACGTGAGTCGAGAAGTTATTCCGTGACAAGTGGTATCAGAGCTGCGTCGGTTCATCGGGATGGCGAACAAGAAAAGCAAGAAGGGAACAACGAACAAGAAAATTGTCTCTAGTAAAGAAGAGACACACAATCACAACCAGAATCAACAAGAAGTTGAAAGCATGTCTATGGATTTGGCCGGATCCTTAGACAAAATGAAGACTAATGTCGAAGCATCGGTCACACAACTTGGAACTCTTGTCAATCGTTCCTTGGAAAAGCTAGACGCTTTGGGAACATTGCGAGATGAGTTAAAAGGACTAAAAAAAGATCTCAAAACCTCTATCGACGTCATACGCCTCGAGTTGCAAGCCATGATCCAAGAGGATATCGCAACGTTGCGGAGAGAGGTAGACGACAAGATCAAAAAAACCTTCACAAAAACTTTGCTGAGTAAGAAGCAAAAATGAACGACACCAACAAGGCACAACCAGAAGCATGTCCGGGGTCCATGCAAGTAAGGCATCTCGATACTTTAAACGCACAAGAAACTCATAGAACACGGGAAAAACATAACATCAAAAAGATCCCGAACAAGGGAAAGAAAAGATCCACAACCACAAAACTAGAAAAGAAGTCTGAAGAAGGACTTCAACTCGTCAACATGGTGGTAAACGGGAGATCCGTTAAAGAACTAGTTGACACAGGATCAAGCCATAACTTCGTCTCAATAGATGAAGCAATAAGACTCGGTGTTCGAGTAACAAAACAAAACACAACGATGAAGACCACAAACGGACCCATCCAACCAACACTAGGGATGGCCTACGGTGTCAAAACCACAATCGGCAAATGGAAAGGGTAAGATTGACCTTTCTGTGGTGCCAATGAAACAACACGACTTCGTGCTTGGCCAGGATTTCTTTGAAAAGGAACAAGCCTTTCTCATTCCGTTTGCAAACAAATTTTGCAACATAGACGGAAACCAAGTCCACAAAATGAAGACAGAGACGGACATTGGCCGTCAAAGTATGTCAATAACATCAATACAACCGAAGGTTGGTTCTAAGACAAGATTAAGCAGTCATTCATCACAACGAGACATGACCCGAAATCCCAACTAGGACGTTGCAAATTTAGGTGGGGGAGAATGTCACAAACCGCCTAAAAACAAAACTTTTTTCGCGAGTTTCGGAAGATTCCGGAACACTAAAGAAGCACCTAGGTCTGTCCAGAAGTCTCTGGAACAACCTACACTTTTACGGGCAACTTTGGCACCTTCAAGACAACGGATATCAACCAGGAAATCACATATAAAAGGCTGGAACATTGCTGAAAATTCTGGACAGATTCAGCAGCCCAGAGCGTTCTAGAAAAGCCTTCAAAGTGCTAGAAAATTGCTGCATAATTGCTGTAAGAATCAACCTTGGTTCAAGTGTCATCTAGGCCTTTCTAGGCCATTGAATTCTCTAGAAAAGACCACAAAATCAGCAATTAATATCTAAGATATTATGTAAGGAATTCTCTAGATTGAGAATTCTCTATAACTAGTAGTGAACTAGTATAGATAAGTGTTAGGGTCTATTAGACCAGAATTATATATTAGTTTATTATTTTTGATTTAGTTTCCATAGTTATCTTTTCCTTATTTATCTAGGTCTAATAGTCTATATATTATCTTGTATAATTCTCTTCTTCAATCAATAACAATTACAATTTACCTTTAGTCAGTTTGATTTGGTATCAGAGCAAATCAACTCCTAATCTTTCTCTAACCCTAATCGGCGCCCTACTGCCGATCTTCAACCTCCAGCCGACGCAACTTCCGGCCAATAACCCCCTGCTTCAATGGCGGCTATTATCAATTTCTCTCATCAAGAAAAGACAACCCACAATTCCCACAAATTCCCCTTCACTCTCAAACCCACCAATTATGGCTACTGGCGTTCCATGCTTGAGTCGTTCCTAACATCCCATAACCTGTTTGGTTACGTTGATGGTACGATCCCGTGTCCAGAACAGAAGGTACAAGTCGGCGATGCTACAACAGACAATCCCAGCTACACTCCTTGGATTTCGAATGATGCTCACATTCGAACATTACTCATCTCAACAGTCTCAGAAGAATCTTACCAGCACGTTCAAGGTAAAACCTCCAGTGCAGTTTGGCAGTCCCTGGAACGGGCCTATGCGCCAAACACTGCTTCACACGAATTCTTTCTCAAAAGCCAACTCATGCGCATCACTATGAAGGGTGATGAAAAACCAATTGACTACCTCTGCAGGGTCCAAGATTACGCTACCGCTCTCGCCAACATCGGACAACCGGTAAAAGATAGCGATCTCGTTATGCACACCCTTGCAGGGCTTCGTGAAGAATACACCGGTCTAAAAGGCAGCGTGCTCGGGAGAAACCTCCTATCTTGTTCAATGAAATCTATTCGCTGCTGTCCGATCATGATTATGCAGTCAACAAAACATTCAGCCCCAACCCACAGGCCCTTCTTGCCACGGCTCAGCCTCCAAATCAACAGCCATCGGCTGTGCCAACTTCCCCCAACCTTGAACAACTTCAACAGCAGCTTCAACACATTCAATTAGCTGCTTCTCAACTGGGGTATCAACTGCATCCGAACCCGCCACAACTCAAGCCTATTTTGGATCTAGAACATTAAGCAACAACCGAAGTGGTAGAAACAATCGTGGCCGGGGAAACTCGCGTGGATCTTTTACTCCACGCTCTAGAGACAATGGTGGCACCAGGCAGTTCTCTTGGGCTTCAACTCAGAACACCGTTTTTGGCCACTGCAATCGGTGTGGAATAGGCCACTTACCCTCTCAGTGTCTAAATCAGCAATCCCAGCACACTCAGCAGTCACGGCCTCCTCCTCAGGCTAACTTTACATCTTTTTCGGATGCTGCTTCATCCTCTGGAACTGCTTGGAAGCCCGACCCTGGTGCCACACATCATGCCACCCCAGACTTATCTAGCTTGGACAATTCTGAGGCATATTATGGTAACGATTCCTTACTTGTTGGCAACGGTTCTTCTATACCAATTTTTCATATTGGCTCCTCATAAATCTACTCTTCCAATAAAACCTTTAATCTTTCTGATATACTTCATGTTCCTACACTTAAACAAAAATCTTTTATCAGTTCAAAAGTTTTGCCTTGATAATAATGTATTTTTTGAGTTTCATTCTTCTTATTTTCTTGTGAAGGACGAGTCTACACGCACTACCCTCCTCACGGGCCCCAGTGAACAGGGTTTGTACTCTATTCGCCTTCCCCAACTCAAGACTTTACCCAAGGTTGCATTCACTGCTGTCAAGGCTTCCTCAGATGTTTGGCACCAACGCTTAGGACATCCACATGCTCAAGTTTTTAATTCTATTGTTTCTTATTGTTCTTTACCAGTTTCGAATAAATTATCAAAACATTTATGTTCTTCTTGTCAAATGGGAAAATCATCTAAATTGCATTTACCTGATTCTACTTTTCGTAGTCATCATATTTTGGATCTTATTTATTGTGATGTTTGGGGCCCTACCCCGTCACCGTCTCTTGATGGTCACCGTTATTTCTTGTTATGTGTTGATCATCACACCCGCTACATGTGGCTTTATCCCCTATCTCAAAAATCTGACGTTTACACCATTTTAACCAACTTCGTCACCATGGTTGAACGCCAGTTCAACACCAAACTAAAATGCATCCAATCGGATTGGGGTGGCGAATTTCGACCTCTAGCTTCATTTTGCCGTAACCTCGGTATTATTCATCGCCGTTCTTGCCCACACACAAGCAAGCAAAACGGTTTTGTGGAGCGTCGCCATAGACATGTTGTTGAAACGGGCCTCTCACTTATGGCTCATTCTCACCTTCCTCGGCGGTTTTGGCATTTTGCCTTTGAAACAGCCGTTTACCTCATAAACCGCCTTCCCTCCCGAGTTTCTTCAAACAAATCCCCATTTGAACACACCTATGGCAGAAAAAAAGATTATTCGTTTTTACGGGTCTTTGGTTCTCAATGTTTTCCCTATCTTCGTCCCTACAACCACAACAAAATCGACTTCCGTTCCACGCCTTGCGTGTTTCTTGGCTATAGCCTCTCACATCACGGCTATAGATGTTTCGATCCTCTAACCGAGCGTATTTACATTGCTCGTCATGTTCGCTTTAATGAACACATCTTTCCCTACGCTCCATCACCAAAACCAAACCCACCACCACCCTCTTCCCCTTATGTCTCTATCTTTCCTAACCCATCGCCCGGCTTTCCGGCCGAACCTCCATCTTCATCCCTACCTACGGCTGACAACCCCTCTCCTATATCTTTATCACCACCTACGGCTGACAGACCCTCCCCTATCCCTTCGGTTCGATCAACTCCTACGGCTGACACCAACACACCTTCTCACACCTCGTCACCCACAGCTGAATCCACCTCCATATCATCTTTTTCGGGTCCATCATCTTCGTCTCATTCCTCCACTGCCCCCACCGTTAATCAACCAGCAGCTACCCGGTCCAGACCTGCTAATCTTCGGCAACATCCTAAACAGCCGGATCGGTACAATCCAGCTGTTTACATCGCCACCGCCCCTTCCTCTCTACCTGTTGAACCCACTTCCTTTACCATGGCTAACAAGTACCCTGAATGGCGCCATGCTATGTCCGAGGAATTGGACGCGCTCTATAAGAATGGTACGTGGACTCTTGTTCCACCTGTTCCTAATACTTACGTGGTTGATTGCAAATGGGTTTACAGGTTGAAAACTGAAGAAAACGGGAAAATTAGCAGGTACAAAGCACGCTTGGTTGCAAAGGGTTTTCATCAACAACATGGTGTTGACTATCATGAGACATTCAGCCCTGTTACAAAACCGACTACCATTCGGACTATTCTGTCCCTGGCTGTTACAAATCGGTGGTCCTTAAGACAGTTGGATATTCAGACAACATTTTTACATGGTGATCTTGCAGAAACGGTCTATATGCGCCAACCATCAGGATTCGTTGATCCCAACAAACCGGATCATGTCTGTCTACTTAACAAGTCTCTTTATGGTCTTAAACAGGCACCTCGTGCCTGATTCAACAAACTGTCTAACACTCTTATTCAGTTGGGATTTCATGGGTCCAAAACGGATCCTTCATTGTTCATTCTCAACTCCTCGGGCTTACTTATTTATCTTCTGGTTTATGTTGATGATATTATCATCACCGGGAATGATTCCAACACTATTACCAACATTATTGGGCGTCTCAATTCTCTTTTTGCCCTTAAAGACTTGGGTCAGCTTCATTATTTTCTTGGAGTGGAAGTTATTCACAAGAATTCTGATCTTGTCTTATCGCAACGAAAGTACATTGCTGATATACTGCACCGGGCTGGTTTGGCAGATTGCAAGCCCATCTCCACTCCCATGAGCACCTCTCATGTGCTCCTTCCTGATGACAGCCCTTTACTTGATGATCCCTCGCGTTACCGGCAAACCGTTGGAGCTCTTCAATATGCTACTCTTTCTCGACCAGATATTGCCTTTGCCGTCAATCGGGTTTGTCAATTCATGCATGCTCCTACCGAAAATCACTGGTCCGCTGTCAAACATATACTGCGCTACTTGAAAGGCACGATAAACATGGGTCTTTGGATTCATCATAACACAGGCTATCGTTTGCAGGCCTTCTCTGATTCTCATTGGCTCACTGATCTTCGGGCCTTTTCCGATTCTGATTGGGCTGGTTGCCCTGTCGACCGTCACTCTACGGGGGGATTTGCCATCTACTTAGGCTCTAATCTTATTTCTTGGTCGGCTAAGAAGCAGAAAACGGTTTCTCGCTCTTCAACAGAATCAGAATACAAAGCCATTGCAGACACCGTTGCTGAATTACTTTGGCTCAAATCTCTTCTTCATGAACTCGGGTTGGACAGTGGAGCTCCTACTCTTTGGTGCAACAATCTCGGTGCTACCTATCTCACTGCTAATCCAGTCTTTCACGCCCGCACCAAACATGTTGAAGTCGATTACCACTTTGTTCGTGAACAAGTCTCACAGGGCAAACTCAATGTAAAGTTCATCTCAACAGGGGATCAAATTGCTGATATTTTTACAAAGCCGCTGCCTTCAGAGAAGTTTAATTTTCTGCGATCCAAGTTACAGATTGCTGAACGCCCTGAACTTGCGGGGGTGTATTAGACCAGAATTATATATTAGTTTATTATTTTTGATTTAGTTTCCATAGTTATCTTTTCCTTATTTATCTAGGTCTAATAGTCTATATATTATCCTGTATAATTCTCTTCTTCAATCAATAACAATTACAATTTACCTTTAGTGAGTTTGATTGGGTCTCATTTTGAGATCACCCCTCATAACTCATTCATAACCCAAATTCTTGTGAACTCTTTACTTGTAAACTTTGTTCAAGTAATACAAAACCTATCTTTGTTGTAGTATTGCACTACAAAACCGTTCTTGTGTTTACACACATAAAGACTTCTGCTGCCATACATTAACAAACCCAATCAAAAGGCTTAACTTAGAATCATTCTAAGTGCCGCACGAGAGTAGGAAAGTTACTCTGTGACAATAGGCACCTACAAATGTAGGTGGTACAAACCCCGAAGCAAAAGGAAGAAAACACTTACGCAATCAGAACGAAAAGAAAATCATACAATCAACAACGAAAGTAGATGTTCGTGATTAACAATATGTAAATACATATATAGGCTCAGGTTATCGGCTGCAAGTGTTGGCTACATTAAATCCACTTTCATTAAAGGGTGTCTCTTGATTCCTTCCTTGATGCCATCGATCAAAGGGTGTGTCTCCGGGAGACATGTCTTTTCCTTAAGTGTAGTTACAATCTTTTAACTTGTCTTCTTTAGTCCTTGTACTTTATAACTACCCAATCTAAACATAACATAAACTTATCTATTAACTAATTACACTTCTAATCGGTATCTTATCTTTCGAACCTGATCAACAAGACTTAGACAATTAAAGTCCAACAATTCCCCCCTAATTGTTTAAGTCTTGTTCTTCCAATCTTCGTGCTCCTTCATGGGCAATCTTTGAACCCGGTGTCTTTAACCATATGCGACTTTGGGATCAACTTCTTGGGAGACTTGTAAATTGGTGATTTCCATGAACGAATGATGGCTTCCCATGCGCGTACTGTTTACCTTTTCCACTGCCTGGCCGCTCTTTTCTCCACTCAGACCCGCACCAATATGCTCGGTTCGCTCGATGATTTCTTGCCTTCCCTCAGATGATTCTTCCGAACTGCAAAACCCTTGCCTTGATTGAAGAATTGAACCCATGATCTTGATTCTTTGAGCCTTGGCTCTGATACCAATATAGATCCTAGGAGACCATGAATTCAACCCATCAATCAAGAACAAAATAACAATCGAACAAAGAACAAGAAGAAAGGGATAAACCCTAATATGCAATTGTATTGAAACTGAACAACTGAATCTGATTGATACAAGATACAAAAAACAAACTGAAACCCTAATCCTATTTATACAGTTGCGTCTTGAACCATCGCTTCTCTTCGCGAACGGTTATGTCTCTTAAATATGTGGCTGAGATATTTGTTGAAGAGGTGTGTCTCCAGGAGACATGTATTTTCCTTAAGTGTAGGTTACAATCTTTCAACTTGTCTTCTTTAGTCCTTGTACTTTATAACTACCCAATCTAAACATATTATAAACTTATCTATTAACTAATTACACTTCTGACCCGTCTCTTCTCTTTCGAACCTGATCAACAAGACTTAGACAATTAAAGTCCAACACGGTCGGTGTCAGCTGGTGGAACGGTACCATCAATATGATCCAATACTTTGTAACCATTGGATGGAGCTTGAAAAGATTTACCCATGACGAGTAGGTGACATTGGTGCCTCTAAAACATGAACTACGTTTTGGATGTTTGTGACAATGTACACGGGATGAAGAGCCAGCGTTTGCTTAGCAGTAGCACCGATTCCTCTTTATCGGCTATCTTTATGGGACAGGAATAGGTTAGGGTGGTGTGAGGCAAAGAGGTTTGATGGATAGCGGTCCATGATGATGGTGGTGTACCCGACGACGACATATCAGCCGAGGGAGAGGTGGTTGGCGATGGCACATAATTAGTATTAAGGTTTTGTTTTGGCTCTTATACCATAAAAGTATTATGGTATCGTATTTTTTCATGAATAAATCAGAATAGAAGGGCCCAATATATACATTTCTAAGATACACATTATTAATACCCTCTAGGTTTAATACTATGACATATATGTAGGATCGAGTAACGACCAAAACGAGTCAATCAGAAGTGTTCTAGACCAAAACGAAAGGCGGAAACAGACGTTTCGGTTTCGAATCAGCTTGATTTGCACTAGAAAGTAGTTTAATTATCTCTTGTATTGATATGAAAGTTTTAACTGTCTGGAGATACCTCGGCAGAGCTTCGCTACCGGAAATGTCAAAGTTACAAATGAAAATTACAAGTCACCTATATATACTAACTCCACTTCGTTTGAACAAGCATTTCCAGTTCATACGAACTGGCCACTTCGTTTGAACTGGCCACTTCGTTTGAACTGGCCACTTCGTTTGAACTGGCCACTTCGTTTGAACTGGCCACTTCGTTTGAACTGGCCACTTCGTTTGAACTGGCTTGTTCACCTCTGTTTCCTACTTATCTCGAACAGCGTGACTTGTTTCATCTAATCTATTACATGACTCGATACAAGACGAAGTCGACAGACGTATGCACCAACAGACTCCCCCTCGAATGTTGACGAGTCTTCAGTGTCGAGTCTTCGGTTGTCAAACCTTCAGTCTTTATCAGTCTGTTCACTCTCTCCAAATATTCTCCATTGTAAGCATCTTCAAACAATCTCTTTTTCTTTTTCGTAATCTTCAGAATCCGAAACTTTCTCTACAATCTTCAGACTCCCTCTTGATGTCTTCAGACTCCCCCTCTCACTAAGTTGGGATCGCAGTCTGGAATTCACAAGATCATACCTTGGCTTTCATCCAGCTCTGGATTGAAACATGGCCAACCTACAAAAAAAACTCTACCCAAAAATAAATTTTCTGATAATCATTTGTGGATAAGATTTTCAAATCTAATTTACCACATGCAGGAATAACGTTTTTATTGTAAAAATTTTCTCATTCCATTTCAACAATCTTCAAACACTTTCACCCAAACCATTTGTTCATCATGTTTAGCACTCGGAATTTTGAAAATCAGCTCTCCAAAATCAGTTGTCGAAAATCTTTTTGGATTTTTCAAAAATTTATGCTAAAACACACTAAAATCTTTTTGGATTTTCTGAAAGAAAGTAACTGAAGAAATAAAATATTTACAGACAATATTTTTGTGAGTTCGTGCAAGAGGATCATATCAGATTCTGAGACAAATCACCAACACCGTTAAGCTTCATTACATTTTAAGTTCTAAACGATTCACTTAGATTGTCAGTATGTTTGTCCACTTAAATTTTCACACAAAGTTCAATTGATCCGAGATACGAGATTAATGTTTTAAGCTCTTGAACTTATTCGTGTGTCCCACTACTTGAATATACTCCCGTATCCAGATCCCAATATTCAGTCTTACAGGTGAGTATACCACAGATGATATCTGTCAGGGGAATAAATTATAGTACGAGGGCCGTGAGAGCTCAGGTCGATCTTTCGATACGCAGAGAGATGACGGCTTCGACTTTTGGTGAGTCCCCTTTAGAGGATCTTTTGCATTACAACAGCAGCGACTATCAATTTTATTGTTTCATCAGCTTGCTGAGGGCGCTGCTATGTTTCAAGCATTTGCAGAAAGCATTATCCGGGGACTAGGTCAGAAATTTCTTTCAGCAGAAGTCCCGGGATAATACCCCAGATATCACTGAGCATAAAGACCAAGTATCTCAGAATAAGGGACCTTTCAAACAAGATTTCAGGGGTTACCTATATATCCAAGTTTGTGTTAACCCACAGAACAAGCAAGTTTGAAATTTAGGTTTATATCTCGTCACAATCTACTAAATGTGCAAAAACCTACTGGCACATCATCAGTGAGACCGTTTATCACATTTTTACTTTCCAATTCTTTAGCATGCTATGATCGTCCACTGATGTACTATCATTTCCTCTTTTATGCAACAAAAACTCATTTTTTATTTTATCATGTTTTTGGCTTTTTCAAAATTTTCAAATGTTTTTGGATTTTCTAAATTCTTACTCCCCCTAAAATGCAAACACATTATAGGAAATTTGAAAACAAACTGTACACAACCATGACAACTAATATCGAATTACCTCAATTCGCCATCCACTTGGCATAAACAATCAGAACTCCCCCTCACAACAAACTATTTTCCCATTGTGATTTCAAAACACTTAAGTTTGTTTTAATCAAATGGTTTTTCCGGAAAATAAGTTTTGTTGATTTTATCACTTGTAAAATTGGGGATCAAATCATCACATTGTTTTACCAATCATACGTAGAAAATCAGATACAACTTAATGTCCCTGATTTACCACTTGTAAGATCAATCTAATCAAGCATTTTCAACCAATCATCATCTGTTGATTGAATTCTCAAGGTGCCGATTCCTACTCCTCGCTTACAAACCTGGGAGTTCCGGCAAGTCCTGCAAAAACTTCTCAAACATTTTATACAAACATGATAAAGAATAATGCCGATTCATGATCCACGATTACCAACTTGGGATCTCCGGCAAGTCCACAGACTCATTGTTCATAGTATGAACCATCCCAGTCACGAACTAAGGATGGTTCAGTTTTCTCCTTCTGCATCTTTTTCTCATAAAACTCCTTTGTTCCTTTGACCTTCCTGTCAATCATTTTACCAAAAATATGATGAACTTTGGAGTTAAAGACTTTTTCAACATCAAAATCCTTTTTGTCATCATAAAATTGATTTGATATCTCAACTTTACCAATTTTCTTTTTATAATTTTCAGCCCGAAGTGATGGAAAATTTTCATCATCCACATTCAGAACTGATTTATCACTTTTTACCTCAACCTGTGGCTCCTCTGATTTTGTGGAATCAGATTCATCGCCAGAAGATAGCTCCTCTGATTTTGACCTATCAGAATCATCGCTAGAGCTTTGAGCAACTTTCTTAACAACCCATCTCTGGTTGTCAGATTTAGCTTTCTTCTTGTAAAACTTGTTTGAACATTCACCAATTTCAAAAGTAGAATTTTTGAAAAGTTTGGTTCTGTCAATTAGTGGTTCAAACACAATTTTCTTGTCTTTCGAGTTACGAGAAACTCCCTGTTTTGACTGTATTGCCTTTGAACAATCTTTGGCAATATGTCCAACATTGTTGCATTTGAAACAGGTTCTCGTTTCTTTCATCTCTTCTTGCTTCTTTGCAAGAAATTCTTTGTTCGATTGTCTCCAGAATTCTTTCTTTTCTTCTTCTTCTGATGAAGTACCTGAAACAAATGTCACCTTTGATTTAAAATCACGAACATATTTTTCATTTTTCTGTTTTTCTGTTGGAATAAATCCAAGACCTTTCTTTTTGAAATTACGGTTAGGATTTGGTTTCTTTTGAAAACCAGAACCAGAACTGTAACCTTTTTTCTTGTTTAATCTTTGTTGTACTCTTGAGGTGTAAGGTTTACCTTTAAGATTTAAATCTTTTATTTCAGAAATATTAATTTCTGTAAGTTTGAAAACCTTTTTTATCAATTCAGTTTTGACACCTCTTATTGGAAATTCCTCATCAAAATATAATTTGTCAGAATCATTCAAAGTATATGCAACTTTAAATGTTCCATCATCCAAATTAGATTTTGATAACAGGAATTCTTTATTATAAACTCTTTTAACCGAAGAATTTGGACTGTTGACTGTCGAACTCGAACTTTCAGAACCAGACTTTGACTCTGACTCTGACTTTGACTCTGAGTTTGACTCCAACTTTGACTCCTCAGTTTCATCTTTATCCAACACCTGATCGACGACTTTCTTTATTAACTCGGACTCATGATCAGTATCAGATGATGTAAACACGACATCAATATTTTCTGGCAAATTGACTGACGACTCCGACTCCCACTGTAAATTTGTTGCTTTTTCGACTCTTTCCTGATTTGGATTCCTGGGCAAATATCCATTTTCTAACGGAGGTGGACACTTGTTGTAACTGACATCTTGTTTCTTACCAGAATCCTTCTTGTCAGTCTTTTTCTTTGAGTCACTCTTCTTCTTGTTCTTCTTTTCTGGAGTCTTTTCTTTAATCACTTTTCCATCATCCTTCTTTTCTTCAGTTACTTCATCCTCTTCAAATGCCTTCATTCCTTCAACAGTTGGATAGATCCTGTCAATGACATAAGAAGTACATGAGTAACTTTTCAACAATCGGTTCACTCTTTCAGTCTCAATTCTTTGCAACTCCAACTTTTGTTCTAGCACAGCACACTTCTCAATGTAGTTGTTCACCACTTTTTGCTTTGTCATAAAAGCTCCTTGAAGTGTTTTCATCGCTGTTGCTTGTTCTTCACTTGTTTGATTATACTGGTTCATTGCTTTGTTCAGTACATCATAAGATTCCCTATTCAAGTTATAGATCAATGTACTGTTCTGCTTCTTCACAGCTTCACAGTTTTCACACTTCACTGGAATCTTCTTTGCATCAACTTCTTCATCAACTTTGAATTTTGGAACTTCAACCTTTACTTTCCTTTTGATCACTGGAATTTCTTCATCATCACTGCTAACTGGTGTTTTTACCTTTTTCTTCTTCTTTTTAACCTTTTCATCTTCACTATCACTTTCAGCAATCAGTTTCATATCAGCTTCGAATTTTCTCCTCCAATACTCAGTATCATCATCACTGTCCTCTTTAACTCGAGCTACAAAAGCTGTGTGAGCTTTAGCTTGATCAGGAACATAATTATCCCAAGTGAAATTTTCCCTGCTAAACCCTTCAGGTAATTTTTCGTCATCTTGATCTATTATCAAGGCACTTCCATCAGCTCTTGTTGAAGAATCTTGATTAATCACACAAGCTCTCTTTCCAGAATCTTCAATAATGTGCATTCCATGTGCAGTTTGTGCTTGATGTTGATGTTGTTGAGATGGTTGTTGAGCAACTTGATGGTAGATAGCTTTTCGGTAATAATCATTGTTGTTGTTGAAAGGATTCTGAGCTCCACTTGCTTTGCGATTGGTGCACTCCCTCTTGAAGTGACCTTTCTCCCTGCAACGAAAACAAGTGACTTTAGATTTGTCAAAACCTAAAGTAGAAGTACCAGCCTCACGAAGATCATCTCTTCCAGTGATTTGCTTGAATTTCTCAGCTCTCCTCAACACGCTGGCTAAGCACCATTTTATGTCCATCAGCTCCATCTCTTCAGCATCGATCTGGTCGTAATCTTCTTTTGTCAGCATTGGATTCCCGATTCGACCTGCAACAAAACTACCATAAGATTCAAGAACAGTTCCCAATAAAGACATATGACTTTTTGCTAACTCTTCAGAAAATTCCTGATCATTTTCAATGTTCAACACAATGTTGCATTGAATCTTTTTGCCATTTCTTGTTGTTGACACATTTGGATCAAATGATGGAAATGATGTAAAACTTGTTTTGCTGTTTGATCCTGATGATGAACTTCCAGGAGAATTCTTGACATTGTAAGCAGTTTCTATTTTCGGAGATAGATTTGAATACTTTTCATTCACTCCTGCTTTATAATACAACCCAATATCTTGTTCACCATTGAAATCTTTCATTCGAATAATCTTTCGTTGCTCCATTTCTTGAGCTTCCAACTTCTCAATGAACTTGCTGAGTGTCAAATTGCTAAAACCTTTCTTGTTTCTAAGCATCATGAGATATGTTCCCCAAGTCTCGTATGGCAAAGCATGAGCAAGTTTTTCGATCAACTCTTCATTGTTTTTCTCAATACTCAATCTCTTCATGTTAGCAAGCAAATTGCAGTATCTTTCGATAATCTCTCTTGTACTTTCATTCTTTAATCCGCGAAACAGATCAAATTCTTTCTTTAGAAGCGATTTCTTGCTTTTGACCATTTCGTCACTACCACGAAACTTTGACCTTAAAGCTTTCCAAATCGAGTAGGAAGTTCCATTATGTTGCAATAGAACCAAAATATCTTCTTTCACAGCTTGTTGCAATAAACTCAGCATCATTTTCTCATCTTTGTACTTCTTTCTAGCATCAGCACTCAGATCTTTAATCGGAACCACTTCTTCATCATCATTCATCGGTCGAACATATTTTGTCTCGACACATTCCCAAGCATCTAAGTAGTTAGCTTGTACCCAATTCTCGAAACGACCTTCCCAACCCTTATATTCTTCGATGTTCATTAGTTTGGGCGGTTTTTGCATTGTTCCAGTTTCGTTTTCGAGCATTGTGTTCTGTGCAACAGTGATTGAGGAAACCGGAGTAGCGAATGCGTTGTAAAAATCTTCGTCCATGTTTCGGTTTTTCAACTGAACTGTATCACCTTGTGAAAATACCTGACAAATACCTGACAACACCAAACAACACACAATCAGTTTAAACGACTTATCAATTAATAGAAATGAACTGGTACTCGAACTGGTGATAATTCTGTGCGGATTGAAGGTTGATGAACTGTGCGGACTGCTATGACCCAGATCAATTACCAACGAACTGACTCACAAAAACACATTCTGGACAATTTTACTTGTACGAACTGAAATTATGTCAATCTGTGTGACCTGAAGTAATTTTTGTGCAAACTGAGATCTATATGAAACGATGTTTCAAACCATGAGATCTGATATGATTTCAATCCGAGCAATATGGTTTGCTTTAACTTTTGAGAATGATTGAAATATCAAAATACTTAAGTCTCAACACAATATCATTGGACTTCTAGAATTAACTTGGATCTAATTCTTCAAAAATTGTTGACCGACGATAGTTATTATCACTTGATTTTCATTGGACCAACATACTATAGTTGGCTGATTATTTAATGAACCGACAAATCTGACAACATCAATTTATGACAAAACTCTCTTGGACCGCAATTATAGACCAATCACATGAGCTGACTTTAATGAGCCGACAATAATAGTTCTCAATTCAATATTTTTGGACCGCTTAATCTGAATTCACACGTGCTGAAAATTATGAATGCATGGGCAGAACAAATCACGTGACCTGATCAACTTGTTTCAGACGACCTGAACGAGGAACAGACGAACTGAATATCTTAAACGAACTAAAGTTCAAACAAACTGAACTGAAAAGCTTTCAAACGGACAGACGACTTTTATAAATCCCACTAACATACAACTTCGTCTAATGTCTATCTCAAGCAAACCGACAACTAGATATATCAAACTTTTGGAAGACAGATCACATTTATCACAAATCAATTCTAATTTGACCTCCAAATCCACTAAAATGACAAGTATTATATGTTTCAAAATCTGATTGGACCAAATCCTTCAACTCGTGAATTGAATCAAAAGACTTTAATAGTTCTGACACTTCACATGAGCTGATAAAATATTCACTAAATCACGGAACAGTTGAAGTGTGATCTGATATCACATCGTACGATGTGAAAACAAATTCAAACGATGTGAACTGATGATGTGATAACCAGTCCGTACGACCTGAACAACTCACTCAAACGAACTGAATTCTTTATACGAACCGAACTGTTAAACGAACTGATTTTCTCAGACGGACTGAACTTCTAAACGGACTGAACCTGTCACTACGTATGATCTTTCAGACGACCTAGGTCACTTCGTATGACCTTTCAAACGAACAGAATGATACACTTCATACGAACAAGATATCTTTTAACAAATTGATCAGGTTTTCGGTGGTATTAGGATCAGATATGATCAAGGATTGTTCTACACAGAATTCCGATCACAATGATATGTATAATGTTCAATTTTGTCCACTAATTTGTCGTAGATCTGAGTTCGAAGTTCTGTTCGTGTGAATCGGACGAGTCTCAAACGAACTGAATGGTTTTTGAACAAATTAATTGAGTTTTAAACTGTTTTATGGTCTGATACTTTCACAGATTACTCAAAACACTGTTTTACACAATATACTTGAAAATCAAGTAATTTTATCCAGAAAATCTCGTTTAAATTTTGAAAAAAAAAAATGAAGAATATGAGTAGAAACAGAAA
Organism: Helianthus tuberosus; assembly: GCA_030545235.1. NCBI lineage: Eukaryota > Viridiplantae > Streptophyta > Magnoliopsida > Asterales > Asteraceae > Helianthus > Helianthus tuberosus. Next base: position 54,007,770 of record CM060364.1, read on the forward strand.
TTATCCGTGAAAAACAAGCTGAATCGGTAGAACTCTTCCTCCTGAGCTCTGATACCACTTGTAGGATCGAGTAACGACCAAAACGAGTCAATCAGAAGTGTTCTAGACCAAAACGAAAGGCGGAAACAGACGTTTCGGTTTCGAATCAGCTTGATTTGCACTAGAAAGTAGTTTAATTATCTCTTGTATTGATATGAAAGTTTTACACGGTCTGGAGATACCTCGGCAGAGCTTCGCTACCGGAAATGTCAAAGTTACAAATGAAAATTACAAGTCACCTATATATACTAACTCCACTTCGTTTGAACAAGCATTTCCAGTTCATACGAACTGGCCACTTCGTTTGAACTGGCCACTTCGTTTGAACTGGCCACTTCGTTTGAACTGGCCACTTCGTTTGAACTGACCACTTCGTTTGAACTGGCTTGTTCACCTCTGTTTCCTACTTATCTCGAACAGCGTGACTTGTTTCATCTAATCTATTACATGACTCGATACAAGACGAAGTCGACAGACGTATGCACCAACAATATAAATACATAAATATATATCTTCTAATAGTTATCTCACCTGATATGACATTACAATTAGGTGTTGAGAGATGGAAGGATCACACAAGCCGGGAAGTACAATGACATTCTCCATTCTGGAAGCGATTTTGCAGACCTTGTAGGTGCACATAAAGAAGCATTATCAGCCATTAATTCCATGGGGATAACTGTTCAAGAAGAATCAGGTAGTTCCAAGAAGATCACAAATGATGGTCAAAATGGTAAACCAGAGGATTCCTTGGGTTTAAAAGCGCAACTTGTTCAAGAAGAAGAACGAGAAAAAGGAAGAGTCGGTTTCTTAGTCTATTGGAAATACATAACAACGGCTTACGGTGGGACACTTGCACCACTTATATTATTGGCAGTAATCCTCTTCCAGGTACTTCAAATTGGAAGCAATTACTGGATGGCTTGGGCATTCCCAGTGTCAGCAGGTGATCCAGCCCCAGTTAATGGCTCGACCCTGATCATTGTTTATGTAGCTTTAGCTGCCGGATGTGCTTTATGTATACTTGCAAGAGGCTTGCTCATTGCAACCATGGCGTATAAAGCCGCCACTATCCTCTTCCACCAAATGCACTTGGCCATTTTCCGCTCGCCCATGTCTTTCTTTGACTCAACTCCAAGCGGACGAATACTAAATAGAGTACGAAAACATCTTCTCCCTACAATAAATGCGCGATTTGCATTCTTCTTTTACAGCTGCTAAAGTTTTAATATTTTTGTTTATATTTATAGGCATCTACAGATCAAAGTGCAGTGGACATGCAAATTGCTTACCAATTTGCATCAGTTGTGTTTGCAACCATTCCAGTTCTTGGCACCATTGCTGTTATGTCACAATGTGTTTGGCAAGTGATCATTATTTTCATCCCTGTTGCAGGAATGTGCATCTGGTTACAGCAATATTACTTGCCATCAGCAAGAGAAATGGCACGGCTAGTTGGGGTTTGTAAAGGTCCAGTGATACTGAATTTTTCTGAAACAATATCAGGATCAACGACCATTAGAAGCTTTGATCAACAAGCCAGATTCCAGGACATTAATCTAAAACTAAATGACGATTTTGCAAGGCCAAAGTTTCATGCTGCTGCAGCTATGGAATGGTTGGGCCTACGTTCCGACATGCTGTCTTCATTTACATTTGCTGTGTTCTTAATTTTCTTGGTTTCTATCCCTGAGGGAACCATTAATCCAAGTAAGTCTTTTTTGTCCTTCTATCATGGTTGCAATTTTCTTATGTTGTGCATTAATCAATAGTGAAGATTGAAGAAGATCTGACTGATGTAATCTTAAATTTCAACATTTATGAAGGTATTGCTGGATTGGCTGCTACTTATGGGCTTACTTTGAATAACCTACAAGGGTGGGCAGTATGGACTTTAACCAACCTTGAAAACAAAATTATTTCGGTTGAAAGAATATTTCAGTACTCTTCTATCCCGAGTGAACCACCTCTTGTTATAGAATCGAATAGGCCTGATGATCAGTGGCCGTCACAGGGAGAAGTTGATATACGTCATCTGCAGGTACTTAAAATTATCAACTTGTTTGCCATGTTTTCTTTGTTGTATGCCTAGGCCAGTTGTTTAGTTTTTCCAGCATTAGTATTTGAATTTAATGCTTTCTATAAAAAAGGTCCGGTATGCACCACATATGCCACTTGTGTTGCGAGGCCTTACGTGTACTTTCAGCGGGGGAAAGAAAACTGGAATTGTAGGAAGAACTGGTAGCGGGAAGTCGACCCTTATACAAACACTATTCCGTCTTGTGGAGCCCGCAGCTGGACAGATTCTAATAGATGGAATTAACATATCAACAATCGGACTTCATGATCTTCGTTCAAGATTGAGCATAATTCCTCAGGATCCAACCATGTTTGAAGGAACTATCCGAAGCAACATGGATCCCCTTGAAGAGTATACAGATGATAAGATTTGGGAGGTAGTTATATTACAAAATATCAATTTGAAGGCATTCAAACTGTTATGGTGCTATAATAGTATAATATAACAGTGTTTGTAAATGCAGGCTCTTGATAAGTGCCAACTTGGAGAAGAAGTGAGGAGTAGGGAAGGGAAGCTTGACTCTCCAGGTCTGGTTCTTAGACTTGCGTCAAGTGTTACACATCTGTATAGAAATAAGTTGATTTGGGTTATATTTTATCTTTAACTACTCACACATGCCAACTTTTAAAAGTTTACCTGAGAATGATACTGGTCAACCCTGTTGAATGTCAGTAAAAGTGTTAAATGTTTTCATCCTCCTATATTGATTTATTTTTAATTTTTAAGGAGAAAATCATATTGATGGGTGCCCTGTTTTAGTCGCGCATCTTGCCACATTGTGTGTTTACTTATCTGTTTCCACATAAAACCTAATAGTTACCTAGAATGGAGAAAGTTGGAGTGTGGGTCAAAGACAGTTGGTGTGTCTTGTGGGTGTGTTACTCAAAAAGACCAAAGTCTTAGTACATGACGAAGTTATGAGAAAATTACCAAATAATCATTTGACTAGTCAAAATTACCAAAATTGACAAACGCTGGCTAAGCCCGCAAATTTGGAGGTAAGCCAGCGTTTTTGCCCACAAGTTTCCGGGTTAGCCTCCAAATTTGCCGGCTTAGCTACGTTTGTCTATTTTTGTAATAAACATTGGTCAAATTATTTTTGTAATTTTCTTCCAAGTTAGTGCATCTTAGTACTTGACCATAGTCTTTGCATCAAATATTTTTCTTATATTTACTAGAGGTGCAATTTCAATATATATGCTTTGATTGAGTCACTTTGGGTTATATTTGAGTTGTAATCACACATATCGAAACTGGTCAAACGGGTTGAAAATTAAGATAAGTGTCTCCGTTCTCCTAAATTGATTTATTCCCGCATCTTAAATATTATTGACGGTGTGTAATCAAATTTCTTACATTATTTTTTTATTATGAAATAAACACGGTTCTGTAATCCCCTTGTTGATGGGTTTGTGGCCAATTAGCAAAGACAAAGCCTTTAGAAACACCTAGGTTTGGATGTCTTGAGTTCAAGTCTCACAGATGAGACAAGATTAAAGAAATTCACTTACCTAAAAAAAGCAATCACCTGTTTTGACCCATTAACCAATCCACCCAAAATCATAATCTTGCCACATTTAGCATTTACTTATCAGAGATCACATAAATTGGTATAGTTACGGAGAATGGAGAAAACTGGAGTGTGGGTCAAAGGCAGTTGGTGTGTCTCGGGCGTGTGTTACTCAAAAAGACGAAAGTCTTGGTACTTGACGAAGCTACTGCATCAGTAGACACTGCAACTGATGGAATGATACAGCAAACACTTGTGGAACACTTTACCGACACAACTATGATAATGATCGCACATCGAATCACCTCTGTGCTTGATAGTGACATGGTTTTGGTTCTAGAACAAGGTTTGTTTAGAAACTCTGGTGTCCTTTATTTTGTCTGTGGGGTTAAATTAAGTTTTGATCTAAGTATTTTTTTTCTTGTATACAGGTCTGATTGAAGAATATGATTCTCCAACAAAGTTGCTGGAAGATAAATCATCATCATTTGCAAAGCTTGTTGCGGAGTATAGTATGAGGTCTAGTTCCAGTTATAAAAACATAGCAGCAACATAATATGTTTGTAAGAGCACCGGTGCATACTTTAACTGTCGGATCAGGCGGTTATTGATGGTACAAAATAACCTTGTTATATTTCCACCGGTTTCTCATTTTTTTATGATTGTAAGCATAACTAGTATCTTCTTGCAAGTTGTCCAAAGCTACTTTCAAAGATGATTTTTAGATCAAGTTCTATGTTGCTGAGCATACAGTTAACGTCCTTTCAACCTCTTATGTGTTCATCGCCTATCGCCTCAGTTCCCTGTTCCCACTTCCTTTATGTTAATTTTCAATTTTTTGTGTTACACGGGCCACTCACCAGACACCAAATCATCATACATATCTTTCAAGCCAAAAGCCGAAATCAATCACTCACATATATAAACCACACATGGCTCACTTTTGTGGAGGGCCAAATTTTTGAAATTTTGTTTATTTATTTTATATATCATTTTTTAAACAAAAGTCTATAAGTAAAATTAAAACCCACTGTGTTATTTAAACACATTTACTTTCCTATTTAGTTAGGGCTCATTTAAACAACTAAACTCATTAGTCATCTAACCCAATTCACTACAAGGAAAAGTAGCAATAGCGGCAACGGGTCGCTGCTAAAGAGTTGCCGCTACTACCCCGTCGCAAAAGCCAGCATGTCCCGCTAAAAGTGTCGCCCCTAACGCCTGTCGCCCCTAAAAGTGCTTTTCACTGATAAAAGTGACGCCCCTAATAAAACTTTAATATTTCAAAGCCAATTAAAAATTTTAATCATAGGGCGGCAAATTGTGCGACTAGAGAGGCAACACAACAGTAATTCATGCTACCACATTCGTGCGACCAAGCGTCAATCTTTTACACCCATTTCAGGCTTCTGATAATCTGACCAATGCAATTGTGCAACGGTGTAGGATTCAACCAAGAGACCGAATTTTTGTGATCCGCAATTGAGAATAATTGAGTGATCAACAATGGCACTTAAATGAGTGCGACTTTGAATTTCTGGTAGGTATTCAAACGACTGAGCAAGTTGATTATTTATCGCTGTGTTCCTGAGTTTCATCATTTAAGGAGAGAAGAGAAAGGATTTGGAAGAAAGTATGGGAAAATTGTATAAGAGTTTTTTTATGGAGATAAAGGAAGAGAAGAGCAGAGAAAGGGAGGGGTTTTTAGGTTCATCCTTCTAAATTGGAAAGAAATTGAGAGAAAGGAAAGAAAAGGAAGGGGAGAGAAGAAAAGGGGAGGGTTTCTCTTCTGTTCTCTATTCAACTCGGGAACACATCATTAGGGGTCCATTTTTCTAGTCACACAGGGCTCCCGAGTTCTAAGGACGGCCATGGCTTGATGCTAACCCTACTACACCTTTGAGTATCATACATAACACTATGTTTTAGACTGCTGAATTTTGAAGATACAAAGGGTCAATGATATATATTCATACCTCGGTTTTATTCTAAAACTCTATATTACCCGTTATGGCAACTCTCTGATCACCCACTCTCGCTCTGTACCTACAAATATTTCCCCAGCCCATTCTTTTCTTAAATCCACAAGCCTACTAATCAAACTACACAGCACCAGCACATCCACCACCACCACCACCACCACCATTTTCTTCAGCAACTCTATCCAATCAAAACTCACTGGTCGGCTGGTCGCATCATTCTTGGCCACTCTACACGTTCCCACAGGCAGTTGTAGAAGAGTCCACCTATGAGAATGGTGTAGACGATCATGGTTGTTTCGCGGCTCATCTCATGTTGCCGCTGAATTTGGCCTTTGATTTCAAACTCATTGCTTTTGTCTTCTTCCCTGGTTTGTTTCCATGTTTCTTTTGTCATATTAGTGCATACACACACACATCTAAACTCTCGAAAAATGTAGTTCACCTAAATTCTATAATTCACAAATGGTTGGATATCAATGAATCCATTGAGATCACTTTCTTAATATATTTTGATGGTACTTCAAAATTAAGTCGGGTTATTCAAAGGGAAATACAAGAACGAACATGTAACTTATGTTATGAAAACATGTGTACCTTAGTTAAACCAAAGACTATCCATTTATAATTCGGAACCATCACAACATTTCACTCATTGGTTAGGCGGTTGTACCCATCAACAATTATTCAGTTGGGTGTACCTATTGGCACACCAAACCCTAATAAAATCAGGGTTTACCTACGCTGCGTATAGGTCTATACGCAACGTATAGGGTTACACCTATACGCTGCGTATACGCAGCGTATGTAAAGCATGGATCTCAGTGCCTGATCACCTATCATTGCACATAAAACAAGGTTTATATACACTGCGTATAGCTCTATACGCAGCGTATATAAACCAGCTGAATTTTTGGTGTCAATTTGGTGGGTTTGAAGCATCAGATTTTTACAAGGTTTATATACGCTGCGTATAGAGCTATACGCAGCGTATATAACCTTTCAGAATTTTGTTTCGTTATTCGGCATATTTGTGGTATAAATTCTCACCCGGTTACAACATTAACTCGCTTAAAATATATAACGAGTTAAAAATATATAATGTTTTTTATTATTTAGTCGACGTCGTCGTTAATTTATTTAGTCGACGTCGTCGTTAATTTATTTAGTCGACGTCGTCGTTAATTTATTTAGTCGATGTGGTCGAAAAGCGTATAATGTTTAAATTTTGAAAAGCGTATATACGGTTCGAATACTATAACATTAAAATATTATAGCGTTAAATAAGTGGAAATACCAGGGTACTGTTCGAATATGTTATACCGTTTACAGCAAAAGTTTTATATGTACACCAAAAGTTTGATATATACAGCAAAAGTTTGTGCATACATAATAAAATGATAAAATACTATGGCAGTGGATCCTGTGGATCCTGCAGCTGATGCTAATCCCATTCCGCATCCGGATTGTAGGGTCGTGGAGGTAACCAGTCACGCTGTCGGCGCTCCTGCAGCTCCGAAACCTTTCCACCTAGGTTGTCCAACAGTGGGTGTCTGTGTTGGTTCATCGTTTTTTCGATGCTCTCGGTGAAACTTTTTGTATTTCATCGTACTGAGATTCAACTATATCAATGACGCATCTTGCTATTCGCTCCAATGAACTCCCGCGCGTAACGTATCTTTTTAAATTTGCGTGCTGGCTCTCAACTCTGTTGGTGGTGCGCTGACCAAAGTTGGGACACTTATTGGTCCATGCACAAACGAACATTTCTTTATAGTCTTTGAGCCAGTTTTCATAGACGTAATTAAAGACACCTGCAAAAATAAAATAATGAAATGTAAAAGCGTGTGTAAAATATAATAGATTGGGTGAGTCGTTTGTTGAAGGAACACTTACTTTCTCGGTTGGCAACCACGAGTCGGTTATATAGTTTCTCCAAGTTGTACTTGTACATGGGCTCTGAAGCAGATTCGCACACTCTCCGCTAGTACGACATAAATTTCTCCCCATCTAATTTATTGAACCCTTGCTTGAAATGTCTACATATATTTTGTTCGATGTGAAACTGGCATAGAAGCCTAGACGCGTTCGGGAATACTTTAGCACACGCGTTAATTAGGGCTAGCTCTCTATCCGTGACTATCACATGCGGCATCATACATTCATGCAACATTGACTTGATCCGCTCAAGCACCCACACGTAGTTATCCCTTCGTTCTTTGCAAATAACGGCATGTGCGATACAAAAAGACTTGTTGGTCAGCGTCAAACCCACAACCTGGACAAATGGCATGTTGTAGATGTTTATTTTGTAGGTCGCGTCCATCAACATCACGTGCCGGAATGCACGCCACATAGTGATTGAATGAGGATGAACAAAGAAAATCTCTGTTACGACATCGGTTTTGGGTTCCTGTCGGTTTCGTAAATGAATCGGCTGTCATGCAGCATGCTTTCCAGTGCCTGCATAGGAGTCTTTCCGTCCATCAGTGACGCTCTAATTTTTTGTACCGCATTTTGCATGTCTTTCTGAACATGCAAGCTGTTGGGAAACTGCTTTCTTAGGGTTTGAAATATGATACGTAGCTCCATGTTTTGAGCAATTAACTGCTCCACTAGCTTGTATTTGTAACAACCCGCATTTTGGAAAGTCAAAGTACAAGTCAAAGTCAAAGTCAAAGTCAAAGGAAGAAAAGATTGCTAATTGCGATCTGTCACTCCTTGCTTAACTACTGGCTGTGCTCCTTGACTTGTAATCGAATTCTATTAATTATTTGCTTTAGTTGTATTATGTAGAGTATCTATTAATAATCGAGGTTTAATCACAGTTTAATCGCTAATCGCATCGCTATCGCATTCGCAACTCGAACTAAATGTTCTGGATACTGTTTTACGTGTGTGTGCCATTATGTGTTACTTGTGCATGTTATGTTTATGTTGAGGTGTTTAATCGCAAAACGCAATCGCAATTCTGTCGCAACGCAATTTAATCGCAAACGCTAAACGCAAGTTATTTATAGTGATTGTATGTTAGATATAGTATTTAGGTTGGTTATGTAACTAATGGGTAATACTATCACATCGCTCACTCGAAACACATTGCAACGCTCAGCACGCAAAACGAAACATCGAAACACAACTCGCTGGAGCCACTCGATCGAATGACCATTCGATCGAATGGTCATCCGAACGGATGGCCATCCGATCGAAGTGCCATCCGATCTGATCCATACGCCACTTTCCTCTTTTGGCAACCTATAAATACCCCCTGTCACATCACCAAAGAGATGTGACAGCTCTCTCTTGTTCGACCAGCGTTCCAGCCCACTTTTCTCGATTTCTCGCGATTCTTGTAAGTTTTCCACTCAAATCTTGTACTTCTACTATCAATGCACACTTCTTTATCATTTTCACCTTTGAATCTTAACTTTTAACCGTGAAATCAACGGATTTAAGGTGTCCTAGGATGATTTCATCATGGGGTTCTTATGAACTTCAAGTTTTGACATTATTCCACCAAGAACGACTCAGATCTACATGATTTCCACATGATTTAACACTATTTTCATCTAGATCTAAACTTTTTCATGATTAAAAGGATTGAAGGATGGTTTTGTAACTTTCTTTCAACTCTTTTACACTCAATGCACTCAAAACCGATAGAATCGGAGCTAGTTCAAGCCTTTCACTCGTTTCTTAGTGAAGTGTCGGTCCAAGATCTGATTCCTATCAACGAGACAGCCGACTTCGGGTTTGAACACGAACAACCGTTGTGAACAGTTAACTGATTCGGATTGGGGTGATTCCCGTTCGATCGGATAACCTGGGCCTGATGTGGTTCCTGTTGTTCAATATGTAGTCATACCGTCTCGATCAAACCGCAAACGATCAAATCATCAAGTTCAAAACGATCAGATCGTCGGGACGGATTGCCATCTGATCGGATTGCCATCCGATCGAAAGACAATCCGATCAGATTGCACTTGGACTTCAACACACAAACTTTTTTGCAATTTTCAAAGATCATTAGTTTCTAACGGATTGCCATCCGATCGGAAGACCATCCGATCGAATGACAATCCTGCTGTGAACTTGTTCTCATAAAGTGTCCTGCCGATCTGATCGCCATCCGATCGAATAACCTGAAAGATAGAGATACTTCTCTGTTTTAAAAATGCTACAACGAAAACTTCAAAGTCACATCATACACAAACACATCCATCCCAAACGAATGCCAATCCGATCGAATGGCCATCTGAACGGATGACCATCCGAACGGATTGTCATTCGATCGAATGACCATCCGTTCGGATTGTCATTCGATCGGATGACCATTCGTTACTTCGTCCCACTACACCGTTTAACGCACCGTTCTTCGCTTATGCTATCGTTAACTGTTTAGGCTAATCCTCTCAGCTCTCCCTTCAATCCAAGAGAGTGTTTATTTACTAAACACGATCTGTGAGTATAATCGATCCCTTTTTGCTTTACGCACTTTTGGGTGTTACATACGTTACTTATTCTAAATCACATCGATCACACAACACAAACACTTTATACGCTGACCGTTACTGCATGTTATACGTGTTACTCGATGAATGCTTGTATGTTATGTTAACACAGTGATTGTTGCCTGACGCCTTAGCAACGATAGTACTATAGTTTGGACTTAGCACATTTCGTGGACAAGGGTTGTTAAGGTTATTTCTTCACGTGTCACGGTGGTGATATGTGTTGCGCATTCTACAACTCGCAGTCATGTCTGTGCATATTTCATTGTCGATAACCTACTAGCTTCACATTATACATGTTACATCATGGTTATGTGTAAACACTTCGAACTCTGTTATTACTATTAAACTTGTATGCTCACCTTTACACCATGTGTATTGACCTCTATTTTAACGTATGTGACAGGTGTTTGAGATGCTAGGATGCTTGCTTTTGTGGAATCAAGTAGGCTGAGTCTAGAAACAAACAAACAATTTAAATCTGAGTTGTCGGAACATTTATTTGTCTTTGAGATATCTATGTCTGTAATAATTGATTTGCTTGATGGATTATGGTATGGGACATAATATTAACTATCCGGTAATTTAGTTGTTATGGATTTCTCTTGGACAATCTGTTTCGCTCAGTGCCGCGCCTCGATGTTTCCGTCATCGGTTGGAGTGTGACAGTATTCGACTTCAGTAAATCTTCGCACAAAAGCGTGGCCCAACAGACTCGTCGTAGCTTCGTGGTTATGGTTCGCGTGGTCCACTTTTAACTCCCACGTGTCATTCGTCACGTCCCGGATGGCGAGTAATGAAAATGGGCAACCGATTTTTTTCTACCAGCTTTCCTAACTGTTGCTTTACTACGGTGCTCACCACTACGGTCGCACACAATCCATATAATCCCAGTAGTACGGCTAATATTTTTCGATCTGCGGGTATCAATCACGTAACCATTCTGCTTTCCCGTTTCTTGTACCCAATTCTTCATATCAGTTAGAGACATGAAACACTAAAAAAAGTTACGTTAATAATAATAACGATAATAACAACAACAACAACAATAATAATAATAACAACAATAATAATAACAACAACAATAACAACAATAATAACAATAATAATAATAATAATAATAACAATAATACTAATAATTATTATTATAATTATAATAATTTTAACAACAACACCAACAACAATAATAATGACAACAATAATAATGACAACAATAATAATAATAACAATAATAACAACAATAATAATAATAATAATAATAATAATAATAATAATAATAATGTTGGCAATAGTTATATAATTTGACCAATAATAATAATTATAATAATTTGAATAATAATAATAGTTATAATAGATGTCACAATTATAATAGTAATAATAACAATGACAATAATTTTTAACAATAATATTAATAATAACAATAACAATATAAATTTAACAATAATAATAATTATTATTATAAAAATAATACAAATATCAATGTGATACCTCCTTTATTTGAAACGGATAGCCCGGGGTAGATGGTTCATAATCTTCATATAGTGGTGTGTTACGGGGCTCATAACCGTATCCATCGTATTCTTCGTATCCACCGTAGCCTCCGTATCCACCTTATCCACCTTCACCCCCATATCCACTGTATCCGCCTTCACCCCCGTATCCACCGTATCCACCTTCACCCCCGTATCCGCCGTATCCTCCGTATCCACCTTCACCCCGTATCCGTAACCCGGAGACGATTGCTGCGTCGGGTAATATGGTTCATCAACAGGTGCATTCTCAGCACTGTATCCACTTTGTTGAACGTACGGAGATTCATACCCGTATCAGTAATCCGGATACACTTGATGCGCCGTGTAATTTGGTTCATCAACAGGTGGAGTCAGAGTCTCGTTCAAGTCTGGCAATTGTGTTTTTTGATCAACAGGGACTCTAGACACAACCTCCTCCTCCTCATTGGCATCATTTACTCCCCATGCGTCGTTAGAATAGCGATTATAAAAATAATTCTCATCCCAAAATGATGACATTTTAACAATATTGTGTTTGATACAGAGAAATTGAAGATCTACACAACAAATGAATTGGACAAAAAACACAGCCTATAACAAGTGATTGAATGCACAGAGGAAATGAGGATTGAAGTCGAAGGCAGAGATGCATGGCTAAATACCACTTTTGAATTTACAATCATGCGCAGCGTATAGCTCTATACTCCGCGTATAGCTTTATTCACGTGCCTGGACAACATCGTATCATTGTCAAATCAGTCGGACATACGCTGCGTATAGACCTATACGCAGCGTCTTACTTTATGTATATACGCTGCGTATAGGTCTATACGCAACATATGTCAGACTGATTTGACATGGTACTAGGTTTGACTGCTGGTCGTGTACCTACCCTTTACCTACGCTGCGTATAGGTCTATACACATCGTATACATGTAACCCTATATGCTGCGTATAGGTCTATACGTAGCGTAGGTAAACCCTAAATGTGTAGATAGCCTGCCAAGGTGTGCAAATAGTTAGAGCCATTCAGTTACATTAGCTACAAAATCCTTTTGAAGAAACTTCGTTAGTAGTAATCATGTTATTACAAGCCACAATTATCACTACTCGAAGTTACTAGTGCTTCAAGTTACTACTTAATTATAAGTGGTAACTTGCCATTAACTACGAAATTACTACCCATTAATAGTAACTTATCACTATCTCATGATATGTGCCCACTACTCCATGTTCATGCAAGCCACGATTTCCATTATAGTTCATGTTTTGTTTGTTTACTTTTGCAAGTGTCTAAGTAATAGGGTTAGTGGGGTTTAACCATTTAGTCCATGTTTTATTAATTCAGTTTGTAATTAAGCCTATAAAAAGGCATATGTGTTAGTGTTTGATTACGAATGAAATATTAATTAAGTCTTGATATCTCTCTAATTTTCTTTGGAGCTTCGATCTATTTTCTTTGGATCAATTGGTTAACGACTCGGTTCGTATCAATTGGTATCAGAGCCACCGTGATCCCCCTTCGGACCTATGGCTGCTAAAAAACTATCTAAACCCGAGTTCCGTCAATGGAGGGAATCCTTTGCGAAACTCGAGTCCCGGTTTGAAACCGTGTTCGCCGAGCTCTGATCGACCCGAACCGTGTTCAAATCCCACCACATCCCTACAGCACCACCACCATTTACCTCTCCCGCGCCACCATTGGTTTCCGCCCCTGAACCACCACCGGCTCTTGTGGCTTTACCGACATCAGCCCTTTCTTCTCTTGCTTTTGTCTCTAGACCACTGTCCTTAATCTCACCTTCTACACCTATTTCAGTTCCTATAAAAATTCAACCTCTTATACTACCCCTATCAATTCAAACCAATAGTGACATCAGTTCTCATAACCCCTACAAACCCATTTTTTCATTACCACCTTTGCAACAAAAATCACCCAGGTCAAGGCAAACCTCCCTCACTCCCAGCCACAAATTCTTCAATATGGATTCAATTGCAAAATGACACTTGAATTCAATTTCATGGTGGTCTCCAAGTCCAGGCACCAGTCCCTCACCCTCACCCTCACATGGGAAATGCATACACAACAATCTTGTCACCACATCCAATTGCTTTGGTCTTGTAAGAGCATTCACATCGATACTATCAAATTTCGTGTGTGGAGTTTTTATAATTTAAAGAGCATAAAAAGTGGTTATGAGTGGAGGAGAGAGAAAATATTACTGTTCATCTGTATATTTGGGGGGACACTGTTCACCCCCTATAATTTTTTAATATATTTTGAAAGTGATCGTGAGTGGAAGAGAGAGAAAAAGTAATGATAAAAGTATAAAAAATATTATTTAATTGAAAAGGAGAGATAAAATATAGTGTTTTTTAGTGTAATTTAGGGTGAAAATATGATGGAATGGATGTGAATGCTCTAAGCAGGGAAGAAGTTGACAAAGGTGAAGCCGAGAAATGCAAGTGGCGCCCACCATGGCGCTTGATATTGGAAACGACTCTGAGTGCTACAGTACGAGTCGAGTGGCGTCCGCCGTGGTTTACACCAAGTCGTATCCTGATTTTCGACTTGCGGACAAGTCGAGTTCGAGTGGGGTGGATTGATATGTGCCCACTACTCCATGTTCATGCAAGCCACGATTTCCATTATAGTTCATGTTTTGTTTGTTTACTTTTGCAAGTGTCTAAGTAATAGGGTTAGTGGGGTTTAACCATTTAGTCCATGTTTTATTAATTCAGTTTGTAATTAAGCCTACAAAAAGGCATATGTGTTAGTGTTTGATTACGAATGAAATATGAAGTAAGTCTTGATATCTCTCTAATTTTCTTTCGTGCTTCGATCTATTTTCTTTGGATTAATTGGTTAACTACTCGGTTCGTATCATCTCACTTGTCCCTATTGGACTAAGTTGTTGATACTATTTATAATCACTCATCATTAATGGTCATTATGCAACTTATCATTAGTTATCCAAATCCGAAATAACTTCCAATGGTACCTTAGTTACCACTGATAGTTAGTTTCCATGCAAGTTTTCATTAATAATGCAAATCCAAAGTAACTTCCAATCCAATGGTACTTCAATAAGAAACTTAAAAAAAAATCTCCATTAGGAGCTCTCCCTCTTGGACCACACATGGTTGTTTCCCTATACCCCACTAGGGCACTACCCCTGTGACACCTGTGTCACTTCAACCATCAAACAAATGCCAAACCAATGAAATATTGTATTTCATACTTAGGATTTGTAAAAATATGTGTATCGTTTACACATATCAACTCTTGTTCGATTTTAAGCTTTAAATCGCTTTCTGGAGGGTTATACGCGCTCTGATGCGTAAATATAACCAGTTTAATCCAACGAACACTCCGGAATAGTGAAATAGGCTTAACATACCTTAAATAACCTTTACATAACTTAGAAATAAGTTTTAAAGGCTTTGGTATGGCAAAAACAAGTTAAATCGCTTACAGGGACTAAAGTTGACAAACTGCGAAAGTATGCCAATTTGAACTCTAACAGACATTCCGGAACAATACCATAAGTTAAACATACCATAAATATCCTTTACATAGCTTAGAAATAGGCTTTGAGGTGCTCGGTGTGCTAAAATAAACTTTTGGGTCATTAAGGGACCAAAAGCGTCAAAAAGTGCACAAGTTTGCATTTTCGCGCATAACTTACGTTCTGAATACATCCGGACATCCAAAAATTTATGTAAGCACATTCGCCGCGCCATTTGGATCCTTTTTCGCGCTTATGCGCATTCCGTCGTAATTAACCGAACAACGCAATAGTACGGCCAAACGAACCGACATCCGAGATATTTTTGAGCACATTTTAAGTTCCCTATACTTTAACTTCATTTTAGAGCTTTGAAATGGGGTTAACGGGGCTTAAACGTGTCAAAAATGCATTAAATAGCAAGTTTGGAGCTTCAGGGGCCTGTTTTGCCATTTTTTAAACTTCTGGTCTGCAGGTCCTTGCGCACCTCAACACTCTGAGTGTTATGGTGCGCAAGCAGGGGCCAGATGCAGCAACTTGTTTTTAAACAGCTGTTAACAGCCCTTAACACTCTCCAAAGGCCAAGTGCCACATGTTAATCTCTTGTGGTGGGCAAAATCAGTTACCACAACATTCCGACAAGTGTACGCACGAGATTCGATCAAGTTATTCAAGAAACGATCTTAACGGTTCGAAGAATCCTATAAATACCCAACCCTTTCAACCCCAAAAACCCACACCTTTGAATCTAAATTTGCTCTCTAAGTTGTTGTGTTTAACACTTCATACCTGAGAGTATTCGGATTCAAACCTTCCATTCTTGGACCCTTTGTAAGTGTTCCTTCATTCTTTTATTGCTTTTCGAGTCTGAACTTTCTGCATTGACCAGTTTATGGTCAATGCGAAGTTCGTTTGAACTTCGCAACGTGATTGTAATCACGATGGTTATAGTCCCTTGTGACTATGCCTACTGATTACCACGTTGTCTAGGGTCGTAAGGGTAAGCGATCTAATAAATCGCTTATACCTTCGAACCCGACCCATTAGGCCGATCATTAGGATCCGACCAAACACATTAGGTGACCATAGTAGATAGGGCATAACCTTCCGAGGTTATACCTTATGGTCGCTTCGTTTAAGTAGTTGTATGATACGTAGTTTATATGCCTTAGGTAAATTACCAAAATACCCCTTTGACACCAAAATTCATTTTAAGCATATGTAACATAACTTTTGGTATCTAAACTGATTTGGTAACAATATTAGACATGTTAAGGCATATTTTACTTATCATAGGACTAGTTAGGCGTTCTGAACGCGTTTTACGCGAACGACGCGTTAAAGTAGCATAAGCTACCTAAACGGGTCGTAATGGGTCGTAAGCACTTCGGTTAGGTTTCATTTAGTATGTAGGCTTTGTTAAACCATATGACACGAGTCTCCATACTCGTTTGGTTTACGAACCCTCATTCTATCTAAATCCTCCGAGTTAGGTCCGGTTTATTAACATAGTTACCTATAATAGGTGCCGTTTGATATCCGTGATCTCTAGCATTGTTTGGTTGTTACTCAAGGACTCCTAAGCACTCTCAAGTGAGTACATAGTTCCCCCCTTTTACTGTTTTCAACTGTTTTGGGGTGAAGCATGTGTACCTATATGTTATTTTCATGATTTCAAAGTATAATTGATTATACATGTTATTACTTATCATTTGACAAACTAAATGACTATCTATGGTTTAAATACTGATTTCTCAAGAACATAAAATAAAATGTTGAATTGTACTTATTTTATGTTCACCAGACCGATTGTTAGTATGATATAGCGCTATAGGATTAGACACCCCATTCCTGTTGTCATAGAATGTCTGAAACCAATTTGTTTCTCCATCCAAATAGGGATTGCCTTTGTGGTATCCCTATAGTCTCAAAGGTGTATTTTGATGCACTAGGTCTGAATGAATTCTTAAATCACATTATTTTTGTATATTTAGTTATACTCCCAAAAGTATAGTTTGATATGCTCCCATGTGTGATATTGTACAAAACCAACATATATTTTGTTAATTATCCAAAAGATATTTTGATATGTTATTTACAAAACCAAAACATAGTTTAATATGTTATTTATAAATCCGAAGTATACTTGTAATATACTACTGAAAACTACTATTTTAACCAACTAAAGTATATTTAATATACTATCTATCTAACGATTGGGTTTTGGTTAGTGTTTAGATAACGGGACGGGTGTAATGTGATAAAAACATGGTAGATACGCCGCTGGTACTTCTTATATATAAGTGTTTTCATTGCATTACATACCGTGGCGTTATTTAGTACACTTGGGTTAACGATATTGGAACTGAGATATATTTTAATATATTACTCATTCGATTCTCTTAAAATTCAAAGTATATTTTCACATATACTATAAGCCTTTTTATCAAAATATTGTTTTCGAACAATACATTCAATACAAACCCATTTTACATGGTTATTCACTTAACCATACATTACTCTTTTATAAATATATATCATTTGGTTTATTTACCACTTTTCGAATGATTTATGAAAGAAAACACTTAACAAGATTCATGACAAATTTTTATTAAACATCTTCTTTAAACTTAAGTCATGAATCCTATTTTCACAAAACCTATGTATCTCACAGGCATTTTTATGCTGACGTACCTATTTTTACACATGTTTCAGGTACTGCTTTGTGATGATTGATGATATATGCTACACTTAGGATGGACTCGTGCCTTAGCAACTTTAAAACTTGGAAGTTCATAGTTGTACTTATTTGATTGTATTAAAACAATGAGTTCATTTATTCAATAAAACAGAATTTATTTATTCCATGGTTATTAAACAATGATTCTGTTACAACACTCCCCGACGTTTCCGCCACGTCTTGTTGCTTTACGTGGTCGGGGTGTGACAACCCCTTTGGAACTCTCATGTGGGTTTGACCCCTAGAACCTTTGAGGTTTCTAGGTGCGTGAAATTAGTACAATCTTGAACGAGTGTCTATTTCACACCTCTTAACTCATATACACAATTTATCATAAATTTTCTTTGGTGTTAAGTAGCTCTTAATTAATCATGCAAAATGACTTTATGGCAGCAGCAACAACAATTCAAACCACAAAACCTATCAATCACAACATGAACTCAAGCAAAAGAGACAAGTGAATAAAAGATTTTGCTACAAGAATCTTGTGGATTATGCAAAGGCCTCATGGTGGTGCTTGAGTTTACTCCTTGAGCACTTGAACGATTAGACTTACCACAAGGATGAAGGGGAGATAGAGAGAGCAATTAGTGTGAGCCATCAATACAACATGAGCACTAAACGTAAGTCGTATCTTAAGGAGGGAGATGGTATTTATAATATGTTGTTACAAGGAATCGAGATTTTAGAAATGCCGCTATTAAGTTCCAGAAATGCCACTATAAGTAACAGTTGTAAGTCCCAAACATCCCAAGATATCACTCAAAGGTTTAATCGAACGTGGAATATAAGATCAAACCACAAGAATAAAAAGAAAATATATTATTACAAAATATTGTGCCACTGCTTCGATAGCACACGATTTCAACGAACCGTCTGGTACGATCTCTAAGAAGATTGCACACGCTCTCTAGGAACGTCTGGTACAATCTCTAAGAACCTTGCACACAATCTCTAGGATTGTCTGGTACAAGGTTCTCCATGGGGGATTACATGATTAAAAATAAGAGGCCACCCTAAAAATAAACTAGACATGACAATATATAGGAGCCTCTAACCAATTGGCCCACATGGCCTAGCCCAAACCCAAGTCCTAATCTAAGCCCAATAAACATAAACTTGTACGATAAAGATAAGCGTAAAACTATACAATTTCTGGGCCTTACAATGTCCCCCTAGTTTTATGCTATCTTTATTACGGCTTAGAAAAATAATATCTTCAGCTGTTATGATCTTCGATCTTGGGTCTTTTCTTTCGGTGGTACAATAGTAAATAGGCCCACTCTCAATAAACCTTCCGGTCCAACAAAGAAACTTAAACATCCCATAAGACCCCGAATAGAGGAGATCCACCAAAAATTCATATCCTTCTTCGGTCCAGAGAAATCAAAACTGCTTCTGGCTCTAGTCCAATGTCTTTAGCGCAATCCACAGCCCACTCAAAATTAAACCTTGCACAAGTTTCGATCCAAACATAACCTAATATAATCTGTCGCGAAACAACTCTCCCAATACCCAAACTGTCACAAAAGATATGTTTGCTTCTTCTATGTTAAACAGCTGACCAAAACCCTATTTCAAAAACTCAGCCGATTAACTTCCCTTTACTTTCCCGACATCGAAGTTGTCACAACAAAACGTATGTCTTCATCTCTTATGATCAACAACAGCAATAGTGAGTGATGATCAGTGAATCAAATATGATGGTTATAGTGTTGGTAGATCGAAGATGATAAACAACGGTGAATGAGTGGTGGACGTTGAAACGGTTGATGGTGAGATTCGAATTACCGGTGTTCTGTAAAGTAATGCTCAGAAATGTATTTCGAACAGTTGACTTCGGAGATGAGGATTATGACAGAGGTGAAACGCCGATGGTTGTTATCGACGACGGTGACGGTGAGAAGTTGTGGTCGCCGGAGTTCCGTTATGGCCGGAGATGATGGACGCCGGAGAAGGTAGTGATCGGACGATGACTGGAATATAGTGGCTACCGGAGATAGTAAACCCGAACTCAAACTCGATATCGAAACAGAGAAGGTGATTGTTTATAAAAATTGACGATATATGCGGCGGAGGTACTCGGAGATCGTTATGGAGGTAACACAGTGGTGAATGAAGATTTCGGTGATGACGGTTGGTAGTCGGAGTTTGAGCGGAGGTTGATGGAGTGTTGCAGGTGATGTGATGAATGATGGTTTGAAGATGATTGATCTAATCGCACAAGATCGTAGTCGCACAAGAATTGTAGTCGCACAATATATGTTGGATCGCACAAGATAGAGTCGCACAAGATCATAGTCGCACAAGAATTGTAGTCGCACAATATATGTTGGATCGCACAAGAATTTGTTTGCTGATGATAAATGATAGTTTCAAATGATGATGTGTGCTCATGATGATGAAAAATGAAGTTATGATACAATCGCACAATTTAATGTTGATCGCACAAAACTAGATATTTTATGATGATGTGAGTAATAAGAATTCTAGAGCCCCAAAAAATAGTGATGTCTCCTGCCCATAATCGATGATAATGATGTGATGTTTCTTTTGTGTGCGTTCAATTCTTCACATGAATATAACCTCCACTGTCATCCTTTTTAGATAATGCAGCCAATATTTCAAATCCCATTTAAACCTTCACCCCAAGGAAAGAATCTAGACTAAATGATAGCCACATTCATAATCAATCAAATTGTCAATTTTCCTTGAAAAAGAGAAACCCTCCATATCCGCCAATCTGAATATTATTCAAATCCATAAACAAATTTCCAAAATTATAGGCACACGTTCTCAATATTAAACCTTCCTGCGGATCAATCCAAAAACAAACACCAACTCTAACGGAGGACCATAATATGGATAATCTTCAGGAACACATCCACACACCAACCTCTCGACCAACAAACTGTTTGCAAATATAATCAAAATAAGACCCGATTCTTTTCAAATGAACCAATGAAGTATGATGATTAACCATTACATATTCTAATACGGTGACTAAGAACGGAGTTCGATCTTCCAAATCACACACATCTATAGTTCAAATCATGATTCTTAACAATAAGATAAATTATTACCTTGTGAACCAGAGATCTCCCTTTTGACGAACATACATCCCCCGTCACTGTGCAAATCCTTCTTCTTGTTCTTCGAGTGATATCAAAACCGAGCCCTTGAATGGCTTCAATGGCTCTGATACCACTTGTAAGTACCAAACATCCCAAGATATCACTCAAAGGTTTAATCGAACGTGGAATATAAGATCAAACCACAAGAATAAAAAGAAAATATATTATTACAAAATATTGTGCCACTGCTTCGATAGCACACGGTTTCAACGAACCGTCTGGTACGATCTCTAAGAAGATTGCACACGCTCTCTAGGAACGTCTGGTACAATCTCTAAGAACCTTGCACACAATCTCTAGGATTGTCTGATACAAGGTTCTCCATGGGGGATTACATGATTAAAAATAAGAGGCCACCCTAAAAATAAACTAGACATGTCAATATATAGGAGCCTCTAACCAATTGGCCCACATGGCCTAGCCCAAACCCAAGTCCTAATCTAAGCCCAATAAACATAAACTTGTACGATAAAGATAAGCGTAAAACTATACAATTTCTGGGCCTTACAACAGTGACGGCATTTGATCCCTTAATAGTCGGAGTCACAAAGCTGTGGAGTTGATCTCTAAATGCCGCTAAACTACATCATATCATCATCACCATCATCATTGTCATCACCTTCATCATCGTCTCCATCTCCTACATTTGATCCCTTAATAGCCGGAGTCACAAAGTTGTGGAGTTGATCTCTAAATGTGGGGTTTGGAACAAATCCATAACATATTCCTACAATAATATTGTTGATACATAATAGTGGATACGGCTCGCTCGGTTCAAGTACATTAGAAAGTGAAGGCCGAGACTCGATATCCTCCGTCGTATCTCGGATCGTGATCAACTGTGCCTGCAAGTCTGTTTGTTGCTGAATCATATCAAATGCTGTTGTTTGTTTATAACCTGCATGACGAAAGATATGCAGCTCCTGCTGTTTATGTTCTGCAAGATTGCAGCCTGATGACGAAACTCCTAGAAATGATCATGACGAAACTCCAGCTTTGCATGCTGTCAACGAAAGTCCTGACCTTCCATTGCCGAAACTCCTGCTGATGAAACTCTAGTTTCGTCGTATATAAGGGTGTGACGAAACTCTCCTTGTTTGGTCACTGTTGGTGTTTCGCCATGAGGTTTTGTTGACTCAACGTGTTTCGTCGAACCTACCACTATATAAACAGCAGCAGACAGAAGACATAGGCAGACACACAGAACAAGATAGAGCACAACACAGAGACAACCGAGAGAACTGTGAAAGAGCTTAGTGTGTGTGAGACTTATGTCGTAATCTTGTAAACTGAACTCTTCTCATATATAAAATTGTATGTCTTAAACAGTAAAGCTGTGTGTCTTCGTGTTCTTATCTCGGTTTGCATATCCGGTTGGATTCCGCACAACCGGGTTTGTTCATACACAAGGATTAGGCGACTAGATCATCCGCTTTTGTTGATGCATATATGTGGACGCGGCCCCTTCGGTTCGACATCGCTACAAAATGCAGATCGAGACTCTGATGTTTGTCGTTGTGGACATGCAAAAACCTATTTAAACTATTAGTATAGAATAAGTAGGGTATCGAACCAGAGGAGGATTGTGGAAAGTGTTATAAGGTTAAGTGTTGATTAACTAAGATGAAAAAATAAAGCTTTGTTGTGAGTTGATTGATTATCTAAATTACGAACTAAAAAGTGAAGTTTAAATCAATAGAGAAACAATGGTTCCTCCAGATTTCAGGTTTTGCAGCTAGATTCAATTATGTGTTTAATCGAAACACTTACATAGACATAAGTGTTGAATCTAATTAACCATTTGTGATAACCAACGACTAAGTACTCCGGTCAATACATAACGGGAGGTTATCGAATGATTATCAATTACAATTACAAACCCTAACCCCATGTCAAATATATCCCAATTACTAGAACTCTCGGGAACTGAATGCTTAGAAATTAAGGTTTAAATAAATGCAATTGTTTACAACCAATAAAATCAAAGGTGAAAAGCATCGAATGCTTAGATCACCGAGTTAAACGATTGTCACAAACACATAAAATTATCTAACTTACAAAAACCCTCCACCCGGAGGAAACCACAAAACGACTAGCCGCTCATCTCGCACGAAGAATCTTCAAAAGCTTGATTTGATGAAGAAATCATGGTTGATTCGGTGATTGAATGAAGAATCTTGATGGAATTGGATGAAAGAACCCTTGAAAATCGAGTGCCTTGATGCCTTGATCGATCGTGAATGATAAGATAATGATTCCCCACTTTTCAAACCCTAATATATACCACAAAAGCCTTTTTCTGCGTCATTTATCTTTCCTGGGTCGTAAGCTACGAGTTGGCACTCGTAGGCTATGAAATACAAGTTCTGGTTACACATAAATACCCAACCGTAGCTTACGGTTTGTAAACCGTAGGCTACGGTCGCTCCTCCACATCTTTATTTTGCTGATTTTAACTAACTGTAGCTTACGGATTAAACTCATAGCTTACAGTTTTAGATTTCTGACCAACATTGTTGTTCTACCATGTCCACTCAATCTTCATGTGATGATGTCGTTCTTTCACCCAGTCCCAAGAAGTCAGCGTCCACAACACCTTGTATATATGCGTTGTTGTGATGATGGATGATTTGACTTTTTTTCTCCTCCTCTCACGTGAGTACAGCCGCCTCTGATGATGATTAATGTTGTATTTATGATGTGTATACAATTGTTCTCTCCCTTCATGTGATCCCCTCTCTAATGATGATGATTTGATTTTGTGTTCCCCATGTCTGCGCATGTATGTATCCTCAAAGATTGTGAATGACATAACAATCCTCAAGATGGTGAAAGATCAGCCAATCACATCTTAATTGCCGCCCACCTTAACTTCCTGTATTCTATTTGACATACAATTCAACTTTCACTTATTTACCACATGGCCCCTCGACTTCATTATTTTGCGTTCTTTGTACATTCAAGCTACATTTTCACTCGTAACGGCTCCCGAATAATATAGTGTGTCTTGACTATTATCCTTAGTAGTTCCACTTTATCACCAAACAGTCCAACTTTACCGGTTTACGTGTTTTACCTGCAAATCAACAAATTCTCGTAGTCACTTCATTCTACGCAAGTAAACACATCAAATACACATAAAACATCATATTTAAACACTCTAAAGTTCGGGTTTCACCCACTCCATCTCATTCCCACACTTGCCTTTGCTTGTCCCCAAGCAAACCAACTAGAACTAGTCACCATAGCAACAATACCTCTAAACCCCTTAACCGATTCAACCTGTTCAGTCCCAAGTCATACCCATCCTATATACTGACACAATCGAGATTGACAGTATGACAAGTAAATGATGCAATTTTAAAAACTTAAGACTTGTCTATTTAAAACTAACATGTTTACAATTAATCACATGCTACACATCCCTCACAATGTACTCTCCTCTCGGGTTAATATCTGGACTAGCGTGTAATGTGCTAGTATATAAACACTCAAAAAGCAAACATGAAATCCTGCAATCATAAGCTTGTATGACAATCACACCTCCACTGTATCATCTAACATGGCACATATCAAAAGGACTTTCGGGTTTTGGGCTTAGGGTAAAGGTAGGAAAATATTTTTAGGTTCTTTTTCTTTTCTAATTGGCTCACAAACAATAACCAAACCATGATAACTTTATTCAACACAACGTATACTTTTGGGTTGGTTTTTACCCAAGAACATAGACGATATTCATACACTTCTATTCTTGTTCTTTTCTTTTTCATTTTTTCACATATTTTTCTTTTTATCACATATTTTTCTATTTTTCTTTTTCTTTTTTTTAATATCATCACGGTCGGTTTTTCACATAAACAATGGGCGAACAAACGAAAGGTAGTTAGGCTCAACAGGGCTACTAAGGGAAATTTGGTGAATAACACAAAAGAAACACAAACACAAAAGGGTGTAACAGGAAAATCCTAATGCCTTTATCATCTATGTGCACATGTCAAACCCACAGTCTCAGCATGCATCGAATCATACAAGTTCTAACACAGAAAAACACATAGCCTGCACTCAACAAATGAATTCATTATATAATGTATCCTATCTGTCTACAGGCTCAAGATCTCACCAAGAAAAGGTAAAAAGGTTAACGACATGTAGCATATGCAATTAAAACATGTTACCCCTAGATAGACATCTCTTTTCAACTCATTTCCTATAAAACACATGTCAAACCTACTCTCATAAAACTTAAAGAGATAACCATGAAAAGGGACTAATCTAGTCTACTACTGGTAAGAAGCCTATTAGTGATTGAAACTTCAGGTTTTCGTATCCAATTAGCTTGTTTAAGGCGATGAAATTTTTTTTTAAAATTTCCAAAATTTTCAATTTTTTTCCAAATTTCATCGATTCCAACCACTTTCAATCGCTTCAACGCTTTATCCACAAATCCCTTCCCGGGCTCCCCCATCCCCACACTTGGGATACATTGTCCCCAATGTATGGTGCTTTTAAAATATAAGCCCCGGAAAACAAACCAACTATCCTAAATGAGCGGCTAACTCGTAAAGCAAATAACTAAACACACTCCCATAACACAATAAAGTTTTAACACCACCAAAAATAAAAACAAACCGAAACAGGATAGAGAAACACATGCACCTGATCAGAAACAAGTGAGTGTCTGTAGCGGTGTAACTGCTGCGATTAAGACCGGAAAATACGCATTCAATATAGGATTTTATGATGTCTCATCGGGGATGTTGCAAAACATCCCCACACTTGAATCATTGCCTCCGCGAAGATAAACGCATAGAAACCTGTCAAAACACAACACACCAAACGAAACCAAAACGAAATACAATACTCTACATCCTCGGGCTGCCTCCCGAGAGCGCTAAGTTTTAGGTCTTCAGCCAGACCGTACCTGATGTTCAAGGTGGTTCAGCTGCACGTTTTCCCTCCCATGTCTCTCCGTACATATCCATCCAGTTTTTAGGGAGGGTCACCGTTTCTGTCACACCCCTATTTTACCCCGTGTCACCGGTGGGCCCGGTGGGGAGTATCGTGACGTAGTTGATATCATCATAGTCAAACAACACAAATAATGAATGCACAGCGGAAGAAAAAGATAAAATATTACAACCCAATATAAAGTAATATCCAAGTATTCCAAACAGAATGTAAAGGATCCACAGGCGGATCTTAAAACAGAAAGATAAACACTGTTCAACAGACTTTAGGCATCTAGAACTTGCAAGATTCCCTATTGACGCCCTGAGCTCCCAGCCAATTACGTACAGTACCTGTCACTTAACCTTTTTGGAAAATACGTCAGTTTACACTGGTAAATACAACTTAACTGACTCATTTTGAAAATAGTTTAGAAAATTGATTTGAATGCTCAAGGCACAAAATTCTTTTATAACTTGGGACAATTATATAAAAATAATCTTGTATACAGATTTACATGTTCGTTATACACTTAGGGCCCGATGTAGAAACCGAGTCAAGATTAACAGACACGCCACAAGTATAGGCCCACATGAGAGTGAGATATCGTTTCCCTTATGCACTGTCAGGTGTATGCCTACACCCCGTGCTTAAGACGTGGCCATTTTATAATATAATGATGTCAAGGATATCCGGGACATGGTCATTAACCCCTAAAGGCTTTTATTTCAAACAATACAGATTAAAGCGTGTTACCTCAATAATTTAATCAAAATACGACTAAACATTCAATACCTGACCAAGCGGTATTATTATAATACCGTATCCCAAGCCCGTATAGGGAAAATAAGTTAAGAGTATTTACCTGAGCTAAATATAAATTCAATCCCAGCCGTATATCAAATCAGCAAGCACAAGTACTTCTACTGGGGCTCCTAATCTGGAACGAAGGTTTTTAATAACCTATTAGATTCCTAACGGGTCTTAATTAAGCCTATGCTTAGACCGGTTAATTTTAAGGATAGGTTTACGGTTCAAAACGCAAGATTAAGCGTAGACCGGATTAGAATGTGATTTAGACCCGAAAAGTTTGGAGACTTGTATAATATTGGTAAACTAAACACATTATGGATTTTGAGGTGAAAATGATGAGGTTTGACCCGTTTCGGTTACTTTATGCAACTAGATACATAAACCGATCCAAACGCGAAACGTGCGTAACGGGTACCCATAAGAGTCATATACAGGTTTCCTAAGTTAATATGCCTTAAATATGATGTGATATCAGTAAGATATCTTCCGTTATGCCCAAAATGAATTTAAAACCAATTTATGCCCCGAAGGGGTATTTTAGTCATTTAAAAGGTTATAAAAGAGATCAAATATAAATCCGAGGTTCAGGTCTGATTTGATTAGTAAAAATACTTAATTTACTAAGTTTTATCAGTAGGGTATTACATATTACATATATGTGAAATTTATCATTTATAACCATACTATGCACCGTATGGGCATTTTCGTAATTTCACATAGGCTTAAAAGGTCCAAACTAGAAACCTGAGTTTAAAACTTTTCCTTACTGTTAAAATGTAAAAATTTACTGAATATATCAGTAGGCATCAACCCTTATATGTTTAAAATAGTTTTGATACATACTATGCGTTAAAAACGCTTAAAAAGGCGATTTAGAGCCATTTCCGGGTTTTCAAAAAAAAAAGCTGATATTTTTATTATTCCAGAAGGCTCAAAATATTTTATTTATCATATTAGATTAGTAGAAAAAGGTTTTGGGTCAAAAGGATTTGTAAAACTCATTTTATAGCCCAAAAGGGCAAAACCGGCAATTACCGAATCAAGCTTAAAACCCTATGTTATGCTCAGCCTAAAAATAATTAAAAATATTTAAAAATCTCAAAATATTATTTTATATCAGTGGGTAAAAAGTTTGGTATCAAAAATTGGGTTTAAATAGGTTATACGCTAATTACGCCGTTTAATTAATAAAAAGCTTTTTAATTACACTATTGAGCATAACTCCTAATCTAGACCTCCAACTGATGTCAAATTTTAGGGACACGTTTATATATCAGTAATAAAAGTTTCTATTCTTTCACATTTTCAAAAATATCATTTCATGGTAAAAAGGGCATAACGGTCAATAGTTAGGCATATAACGGAAACTTGCAATGAATAGGATACTAAGGATCCAGGTTGTATAACCTCAGAGGTTTATACTAACCCATAATATGGTCCTAATGGAATCCTAAGGCATATCTAAACTAAGCTAAATCGGGCCAGAACTGGAAGTCAAAGCAAAAGTCAACTTTTGCGACTTTCGGTCCCGAACCGAGCTTATACCTAGAATTGTCGGGTTGAATCATGCTTAGGCATGTTCAACTAATATTTACCAAGTTATTAAAGTGAGAAAACTGATTTTATGACTTTTATATAATAGCCATGTATTTTATTTAAAACTAACCCGTTTGACTTTTATTTGACCCGACAATTAAACTAAGTAAACGTGGTAATTAGGAGGTGCCCTTTTAAGGGTTGAACACCTACCTAATTACGGTCACGTAGCCATGTTTGATGCGAACAATGGCTCAACCGTTTAAAAGTCAAAGCGTTTATCAAAAACGGTTGACTTTCGGTTATAACCGCTAAAATTTAAACTAAGCATGAAAGGACACTTACAAAAGGTCCAAGCAAGGAGGGAATTGATCTTGGATGTTCAGGTATGAAGCACAAAGGCCCCAACTTAGAACAATGAGATCAAGGTGTGAATGAGAGCAAAAATCAAGTGGGTTTTTATAGGTTTTTGAGAACCGTTAGGATCGTTTCTCGTAAACTGTGCTTCAATCTTGGCCCTCCATGTGTGCCCAAGGTTTCTAAATACAATGGGTGTTGAAAACCAGCTCAAGGTATTGAGAATTTTACCTAAAAGCCCTTGAAAAATGACAAAAATGCTGAAAATATGAATCTGCCCAGACCTGGGCGTAGGCTACGCTGCAGGGGGCGTAGCCTACGGCCTGCACAGCTCAAACAAACTATCAAAAGTGCAGTTTTGTTCCCTGCTTGCATAATAATGTTTTCTGACACATCTAAGGCCTGTTAACCTCATTTCAAGGCTTTAACATGATGCCTAAATATAGGGGACATGAAACATGCTCAAAAACATGTCGGATGTCGGTTCGTTTGGCCGTACGGTCACGTTGTGCGTCGAATTACGACGAAACACGGATGGACGCTAAAAACGGTCCAAATTACGTGCCGAGTGGAATTTTATCATGCCACACACTAAAATAAAATATTTTAGTTCTTACATAAATTTTTGGGTGTCCGGGGATATTCAGAATGCGAGATATTCGCAAAAGTGCAAACTTGTGCACTTTTTGACACTTTTAGTCCCTGCATGACATAAAAGTTTATTTTTGCGCACCAAACACCTCTAAGCCTATATCTAAGTTATATAAAGGATAAATAGGGTATGTTTAACTTATAGACATATTCTGGAAGGTCCGTTACCATACGATTCGACCTACTTTTGCAGTTTCACGCAATTAGTCCTTTAATTGCGCATTGTAGCGCGAAATGTCATTTAATGATATCCAAGCCTCCTATGGCCCATAATGGGCATTACCAAGCATATACTTAAATATTACTATGCTCTCATTCTCCTAGATGGTCACCGAAAGGCGTAGATTCAAAAGTTGACGCTTTAGGTCCCTCTATTGCGCAAACTTGCACATTTAATCATTTAATAGCATTGAAGCCTAATCTAATCCATATTAGACATTCTTGAAAGTATTATTAAACATCACGATGCTTTGGATTCACTAAAAGGTCATTCAGAGGTATAATTAAACATATTGACACTTTTAGCCCCTCTAACTTGCAAAGTTGCGCGTAACTTTACTTATAGGCATAAAAACCTTAGACGGCCATTATTTGGCATTCCCGAGAGTATAATTAAATATCATGAAGCTCTCGGTTTGTTAAAAGGTCACTCAGAGGTTAGATTTGACATGTTGACGCTTTTAACCCTTTATTACGCAAACCTTCAATTAATTACGCAAACGGCTACACTTAACCATCAAGTGGCACATTTGTGAATATAAACATCGTTAGAGGTTATTTAGAAACTTATTTTCGGTATGCTAACACTTCCAGTCCTTTCATAATCAAAGTTTTCGATTTTTCAAAAAATTAGTCCCTAAATTTCAATGGTTGACTTCATTTGGGTTCATTACACGTGTCAAGACTTCATTGGACGTGATTTTACGAGGTGTTACATCCTCACCCCCTTAAAATAAATCTCGACCTCGAGATTTGCTATTGTAATGGAAGTACTTTTTGTCGCATAACGGACTTAACTTCCACAGCCTATTTGGGCCTCTAGAGGCATCCTAAATGACCTTTATAATAGGTTCATGTTTTCTTCCTTAGATTCTGATCCTGATGATCCTTAATTGATATGGGTTTCTTATAATATCATAGATACGTCTATCATTATGTGATAATGCTTCTCGACTTATTGGTGGCATACATCCTTAAATCATTAGTGTGGGTCACACTGCGAGTTCCACCACGTTCCATAACTAGGTTTTAGTTTAAAAGCTATTGACCTTTGATGTATTTGATTTTCCTCGAATGATCCTATATATAATCAGAGCTTAACTAGCCTGTTGTATAAAATTTTCAGTACACTCTTCTTAGAGCGATACTTTCAATTGAACCCTAGTCCTTATTAAGGACTTAAGAGGGTTGCGATTTTTATTAATCCTTGATTTTCTGCCGATTACTGGCAACTCTAAGATGATTATGAATTCGAATGATCTTATTTGTTGTTTCCAATGCAACTTTCAGATCCTGATAATTGGACTTACCAATCTATTGTTCTAACAATAGATGCTTAACATTCCATTTATACAAGGTCTCCAAGGGAACAGCCTTGCTACTTATATATCAACTATTATAGAAAGGCTTATTTTAAGGTGAGATGGTTATTCCAACCATTACTTAAAACTAATCTTTAGGAATAGCAAATCCTTACAGCTAGTCAAATTAAGTCGACGATCCTGGGCAGCTAATGGCGATTCTTAATTGTTGCCTAAATAGGGTTGCGGTAATCAATGCATAAGCAAAATGAACCGTCTTTCTTAATTAGCAATATCAAACTCTTAGAATATTGAGTTGGGCTATATGAACCTCTATCCTAAAACTCCCTTAATCAGGGTTCTGATTCTTCCAATGATGATACTAGTTATCATGTAAATTTTATATTAATGCGCATCCCTAAGCGGGACGTTAATCTTAACTCTACTTGCCTCTAAGGAGGTAAACAGGGTAATCTTGGAGAAGATGGTCAAAACGCAAGGAGGTTATAGAGATTTTCCAATTCCCAGGCTCCAGTTCATTTACCATGGTCTGCGTCAGATAAGTGATACATTCGTGTTACGAGTCCACAGATTTCTTACTCAGGAACGTTTACTTGGATAATTCCATTTTAGATATCTTCTTTGAATACCATTAGCTGACTTTAATACCGTATGACCATTGGAATATCTTTAGGGTTCCATGCATTAAACCTCCATACTGATCAGACATGGAAGCAATCTATGGAACATATTAAGATACACCAATCCTCATATGACGCTTTTGTCGTACCATCTGGTATTCGCAATCGATAGAGATCAAGAGATATCAATCACTTATGATGATGCACTTCATCTGAAGAGAGGGTACACTAGAATTTCATGACTAAAGACTTTTGGCAGGAGCAGAAGAAATGGTTCCTATGATTTTCGCCTGTAACTTTTACCTTACACTTAATATCTAGGGTTCTCATGGGAGTCTTTAAGAGTTTGCTATACTTACCATCTATGAAGGATTGATTGGTATCCGAAATAAAGTAGAACTCCTAGCGTTTTATTCAACTTCATATATTATGCTTAGGGTTCTAACAGGCATATTAAATAACTTATAAAATTCATTCCACAATGACTTATTTGCACCTGAATCAAACAATACCCTTGCATATACATCACGGATAAGGACGTACCGGTTATAATGTTGTCATCTTGTATGGCCTCTTTTGCATCCATCTGAGAGACTTTAGCGTTGGTCTTCTTATCTCCTTCAAGCTTCTTAGCATACTTTGGGCAATTTGATTTGATATGCCCTTTCTCGTTACAGTTGTAACAAGTCGCATCTCCTATCTTCTGTCATTCCAATGTTTTATGCTCCCTAGATTTGCAGATCCCACAAGCCCTAGGCTGCGATTGGGATTTTGGTTCGTACCTGCACTTCCCACAATGGCACTTCTTGCAGGTCTTGCATTTAGGTTTCTGGTTGGACTTTTTTTTGTTCTTCTTTTTAGAGCTCTGGGAGTTATCTTCCTCCCTTTTCCTTTTCAGTTCACCCTTTACATTAGAGGTGCGAACGAGATCCTTCTCGTGAGTAACGAAGGGTGGTCTTGGTTGAGATTTGGAGCAAGTAGCATTGGGCTCCTTGATCTTTTTCACAGCCTTCTTCACAGCTTTTCCAACAGATGCGTCTATCATAGTCTGAAGAACATCCTTGGAAATTCTAAGGTTCACAATTGTAGTATCATTAGCATGTGTCGCATCATCCATAACACGGTCAACGGCTGTCTTATCCGAGTTTGTCATACTCGATATTTGATTCCTAACACCAAATAAAACACTTATTTAGATGCAATCCAACAACCGCTACTCATCATCCTGATGCCCTAATATATACTAACCATGGTATCGTTAAACCATACAGGTTAATATAGTACGAACATTCTCAATGAACGTCATTTAAATATGTGTATATATCAATTATGCTTAGCCTAGGCCATAAAAGACCATTAATGGCAATTAAGGTTTGGACCTAGTCCATCACCTGTTTGACAGGGGATCAGTTGTCACGTCTGTCTTGATCATATTGATGATTTTGGATAGCTTGAAAGCTTGACATTAGGATATTGGATAAGAGCGGTTCCTAATGGATATAAAGCATCCATCTAAGGTTGTTGAAGCAGTCTCTAAATGTTATCGGCTAATTCTACCTTGCGTTATAAGCCTAAGATCCTAATAGGCGGATACAACAACTTACAATATTTACTGTCCTCAATAGACTTTTCTGCGCCAGAATCAAATAATCCCCATATAAGCATCATTGATAAGGAAAAGTACTTTTACGATGTCATCTTTCTATATCGCCTCCTGGTGTCCATCTGGAAGACTCATGCGTTTGCTCTCTTGGCTTCTTCAGACTTCTTTTGATTCCTAGGGCAGTTAGTCTTGATGTGCCCCTTCTCGTTGCAACCATAACAGGTCGCATCTTTCAACTTTTTGCAATCCAAGGTCTTATGCTCCTTGGACTTGCAGATTCCACAAGGAAGAGGCTGAGATTCAAATCTGCATTTCCCCAGGTGGAATTTCCTACATGTTTTGCACCTGGTCTTTTCACCCGTCTGCTGGTTACCCTTATTAAACTCGGAACTCTTCCTATGATCAGAGTTCCCCCTTTTCTTCTTATCGAAGTGATGAGAACCCTCATCCTCCTTTTTACGCTTCCCTTCTTCCGAAGCTTTTGCAGCCTTGTTTTTGGCTACGTCGAGTGTGAGAGATAGCGACAAATCTACCGCTGACCGGAATGTAGTAGGTCTCGATGCTTTCACGCTTGCCTTGACTTCTGGGGCTAGGCCCCCAATAAAGCGAGCTATACGCTTTGGTTCTGGTGTGATCAAGTAAGGAACCAATCAAGACATAGTATTGAAATTTGTAAGATATGCCTGGCAATCTAAGTCCTTCATGACTAATGCCAAGAAATCAGTTTCAATTTTCTCAACTTCATGTTGAGGACAATAATTTTCCTTGATAAGAGCAACAAACTGATCCCATGTTTGATTATACAACGGGATTTTCCCAGTAGCCTGGATTAGCGACCTCCACCAAGCTAGAGCTTCTCCTTTAAAAGATTGTGAAACAAACTTCACAATGTCTTGCTCTGCACATCCGCTAATATCAACAACAGTGTCCATCTTCTCGAGCCACATCACGCAGTCGATGGCTCCTTTTTCTCATGTGAAGTCTCTGGGCTTGCAGGAGACAAAATATTTATACGAATAGGTTTTAACATGTGGTTCTTGATTAAGCACAACCTGTCTAGGCGGAACACTCCTCTGATTTGACGAGTTATGAACATCGTCCTCCTTTAAATCATGTGATTTAGAAGGGGGTTACTACGAGCCACAGATAGAGTCTTAGAGTGTGTACCACTTGACTCATTATACTGTCTGTCAAGAGCTCGAGTAACAACATTATCTATTAATGCCTGCAGTTCCTCACCAGTTATGTTAACTCTGGTAGTGTCATTGTTCTCCCTCGGGTGGCTGTTGACCTCCTCTGATCCAGCCATGTAGCTTGATTGCTACATAAATACTGACAATGATTTATTTAGAGGTTATTATGGAATCATCATTTTTGACGATTCATCAACCATGGTAATATAAACCATATTGGCTAATTTGTTAGTTATATTTAATTAGTATTTTCATTATAGTTTATCCTAGTTATAAAACATTAAGGATATTAAAGTGGCGCAAAAGGCCTAGTCATAAAGACAGTTTTTAAATTTATAAGCCATGATTTCGGAGAATCGAGGCATTTTGGTTTGAACATATTTCATTACCTTTTTCTTGACAGAGAGTCAAAGACTACAACTGTCTTTTGCCCCACAGGGCGTTAATTATAGCCCGTAGGCACTTCATCCTTAAGGGATGGTTATATAAATAAGGGAAATTGATATATCCCAATTTAAAGATGACTTATGTGATTTTATCAGATCACAGTTTGTCGAAAATGTTAACATGCTTTCAGATGTTAACAAGAATTTGAATCTTTTGAATAGGTTTTACCATCTTGGCCGTGCCTGAAATGACAGGTAGGCTAGGTTTTAACTTTAAGATTCTTTTTAGTATTAAGAGCAGAACAACCCTAAATGGGGATGTTAATAAGGATCTGTATCTACTTGAGGAACTGTCATCTTGGCCCTGTCCTTAAAATGACACATGGGCTAGGTCTTGTCCTTTTTGGATTTTGTAAATTTATAATATTGGTAGATCCTATAATAGGAACGTTATTTTAAATCTAACCGTTCCATTTAAAATTTTAACAGGTACATGGTTGCCCTAACACAGGACTTCTAACAATACTGACTCGCCCATGCAGGGGCTAATCAGAAAAATAACAAAGGAAACAAATAAAGGACAAAAACGAATCAGGAGTAGTCCTAAGTTCTTTGTCTAGACTCAAGAATGTGCAACTGTGTAACTGAGATTAAACACAAAAGGCTAGTGTTTAATTCACTCAGTGTTGGCTCTGATACCAACCTGTCACACCCCTATTTTACCACGTGTCACTGGTGGGCCCGGTGGGGAGTATCGTGACGTAGTTGATATCATCATACTCAAACAACACAAATAATGAATGCACAGCGGAAGCAAAAGATAAAATATTACAACCCGATATAAAGTAATATCCAAGTATTCCAAACGGAATGTAAAGGATCCACATGCGGATCTTAAAACAGAAAGATAAACACTGTTCAACAGACTTTAGGCATCTAGAACTTGCAAGATTCCCTATTGACGCCCTGAGCTCCCAGCCAATTACGTACAGTACCTGTCACTTAACCTTTTTGGAAAATACGTCAGTTTACACTGGTAAATACAACTTAACTGACTCATTTTGAAAATAGTTTAGAAAATTGATTTGAATGCTCAAGGCACAAAATTCTTTTATAACTTAGGACAATTATATAACTTAGAACAATGAGATCAAGGTGTGAATGAGAGCAAAAATCAAGTGGGTATTTATAGGTTTTCGAGAACCGTAAGGATCGTTTCTCGTAAACCGTGCTTCAATCTTGGCCCTCCATGTGTGCCCAAGGTTTCTAAATACAATGGGTGTTGAAAACCAGCTCATGGTATTGAGAATTTTACCTAAAAGCCCTTGAAAAATGATAAAAATGCTGAAAATATGAATCTGCCCAGACCTGGGCGTAGGCTACGCTGCAGGGGGCGTAGCCTACGACCTGCACAGCTCAAACAAACTATCAAAAGTGCAGTTTTGGTCCCTGCTTGCATAATAATGTGTTTCTGACACATCTAAGGCCTGTTAACCTCATTTCAAGGCTCTAACATGATGCCTAAATATAGGGAACATGAAAGATGCTCAAAAACATGTCGGATGTCGGTTCGTTTGGCCGTACGGTCACGTTGTGCGTCGAATTAAGACGAAACACGGACGGACGCTAAAAACGGTCCAAATTACGCGCCGAGTGGAATTTTATCATGCCACACACTAAAATAAAATATTTTAGTGCTTAAATAAATTTTTGGGTGTCCGGGGATATTCAGAATGCGAGATATGCGCAAAAGTGCAAACTTGTGCACTTTTTGACACTTTTAGTCCCTGCATGACATAAAAGTTTATTTTTGCGCACCAAACACCTCTAAGCCTATATCTAAGTTATATAAAGGATAAATAGGGTATGTTTAACTTATGGACATATTCCAGAAGGTCCGTTACCATACGATTCGACCTACTTTTGCAGTTTGACGCAATTAGTCCTTTAATTGCGCATTGTAGCGCGAAATGTCATTTAATGATATCCAAGCCTCCTATGACCCATAATGGGCATTCCCAAGCATATACATAAATATTACTATTCTCTCGTTCTCCTAGATGGTCACCGAAAGGCGTAGATTCAAAAGTTGACGCTTTAGGTCCCTCTATTGCGCAAACTTGCGCATTTCATCATTTAATAGCATTGAAGCCTCATCTAATCCATATTAGACATTCTTGAAAGTATTATTAAACATCACGATGCTTCAGATTCGCTAAAAGGTCATTCAGAGGTATAATTAAACATATTGACACTTTTAGCCCCTCTACCTTGCAAAGTTGCGCGTAACTTTACTTAGAGGCATAAAAACCTTAGACGGCCATTATTTGGCATTCCCGAGAGTATAATTAAATATCATGAAGCTCTCGGTTTGTTAAAAGGTCACTCAGAGGTTAGAATTGACATGTTGACGCTTTTAACCCTTTATTACGCAAACCTTCAATTAATTACGCAAACGGCTACACTGAACCATCAAGTGGCACATTTGTGAATATAAACATTGTAAGAGGTTATTTAGAAACTTATTTTAGGTATGCTAACACTTCCAGTCCTTTCATAATCAAAGTTTTCGATTTTTCAAAAAATTAGTCCCTAAATTTCAATGGTTGTCTTCATTAGGGTTCATTACACGTGTCAAGACATCATTGGACGTGATTTTACGAGGTGTTACAGTTTCACTTTGGTTGGGGTTAACTACAGTTTCATTACCCCATCCAAACCCACCATCAGGTGATTTTCCTCCGCCAAATGGCCTTCTCACACTTGACTTCTTCACCCGATATCCACTCGCCTCTAACCTGTCCTTTGTCACACTTGAATTATGTTCATTAGTAGCAACTGTGTGACAAGAATCATTAACAGGATCGTAAGAAATAGTTTTTAAAAACACATTAAAGTACAACTTACGATTCTTATAGCTCATGGTGACCATTCCACTTCGACAATCAATCTGGGCGTTCGCGGTATATAGGAATGGTCAGCCCAAAACTACCTGCGGCTGCTCGTATGTGGTCGATGGTGCATAATCGACCACCATAAAATCGACCGGGTAGTAAAACTCGCCGAGTTGGATGACCACATCCTTCACAACCCCCCGTGGTTATTTCAAACTTGCATCAGCGAACATGGCCATGCTATCACACGCTTGTAACGGACCAAAATCATACTGGTCATACAAGCTACCGGGTAATACACTCACTCCTGCTCCATAATCCAGCAATGCCTTGTGGATTTTCAACTTTCCAACTCTGATGGAAACAATCGGTTCCCCCAAATCTATTCCGCTTTCTTCCACAGCCGCTTCATTTAGACCTGCAATCACATGAGAAGCAGACAAATTGTTATCATAGCAAATATTTCTAGAAACCGGATTTACCCCACTGATTAGTGTGCTCTGTGCATTCTTGGGATTTATCTGGGTATCACTCGGCAGCTTCCCACTACTCTTCTTCAGCTCCTTCACATCGGTTGCAAGTTGGGCCATTTGTGTAGTTAATGATTGAACGGCCTTATCTTGCATCTCATCCTTTTGAGCACGGTTTTGTAACTCAAGCCTTTGGTTTTGTAAATCAAGTTGAATTGCTTTCAACATCTCCATCATATCATTATTCACCTGACCATTACTATGCTGGTAATTTTGTTGGAAACTCGAATTATTACCCCCTTGATAATTATTTTGGTTCCGGGGCTGGTAATATTGGTTGTTTCCTTGGAAACCCGAATACCTGTTCCCACTTCCCTGCATCATATTCACCTCATCCAGATTACCGATAATGTTAGGGCACTGATCAGCAATGTGCCCTATATCCCCACAATGACCACACAACGGAAACTGACCACTTATCTCCGGTGGATTCTCTATTGCTCTCACTGTTCACTGTCATGCACTTCTAGAAGATTGAGCCTTGCGTTTTGACGCCCTTGCGGTTCTTTCTAAATATTCCCAATCATCTTCTTCGTAATTCATTCCAAAAGTACCATTGGATATTGAATTTACATCCCTGGCATCTTCATCTGTTAGGCCTTCGTGGAATGTATTAATAAGCTCCCACAAATATATCTCATGATGTGGACAGTTCTTGAGCATCATTTTGAAACGATTGAACGCTTCGTGAAATAACTCACCGGGCTGTTGTCGAAAACCAAGAATATCCTTCCTTGCATTGTTAGTACGCAAATGAGTATAAAATTCATCTAAAAATTGTTGCTGCATTTCGCCCCATGTGAAGATCGAAGCTAACGGTAGCGAATGAAACCATTGTTGTGCTTTGTCTTCAAGTGTGAATTGGAAAAGTACCAATTTCACATCATCAACTGAGAAACCTTGGCTGCTGATTGTGTTGCAACGTGCATCATATGCAGCAATGTGTAGATATAGTTCTTCATGTGCGTGACCATGAAACTTAGGCAGACTGGATATTGATTGTGTTCGTACTTCGAATGACCGCCCTCCTTGTAGTTGCGGGATCACAACCGGTGATGGGTTGTTAACTATAGCAGGCCTGAAATGGCTCTCTATA
The DNA here is from genome assembly GCA_030545235.1 of Helianthus tuberosus. Lineage (NCBI taxonomy): Eukaryota > Viridiplantae > Streptophyta > Magnoliopsida > Asterales > Asteraceae > Helianthus > Helianthus tuberosus. The sequence continues at coordinate 54,046,950 of CM060364.1, forward strand.
CCTCGAACTGGACCTTTATTATTTCTTCGTGGAATTCCTTCCGGTAAAATCACCGGTCGATGTAGGTTTCGTGGCAGCGGTTTTGCCTGACCCTGCATCTGAGGTACCGGCGGTGGTAATGGAATGTCCACCACCGGGCTCCTCGGAGCAGGCTGCTGATTGAGTGGGTCAGGTTGATGATATTGTTAATACCCCAAATTCCCTTGATTGACTCTTTCGAATCCACCTGCCCCAACTGTTTGCCTCTCGTAGGTACCCATATTGACCACTTGTCTCTCGTTTTGACCCACGTAGTTATCATATTCCTCAAAACCATCATCGAAATCCCCTGAATTATTTCCTTGATCATAAATGGACGATCTATAAAGATGTGGCATTGGCTGACTTTGTTGTGAAATAGCCGGTCGGGTGGCTGGCGGAATTGATGTTGCATTTGGTTCATGAGTCTGACTCGGTGACACATTATCATCGGGAATGATTCTAACGTAAGGAGACGAATGCTGTAAATTGACAGTCTGGGTTGTAATTGGATGTTGAAGAGATGTTGTTTGGGTGGAAGTTGGTTGATTGTTATCAAGGTTTGGGAAAAAGGTTGAGAATGATGGTACTGGAGATGTAGAAGTAGGTTGTGTAAACTGTGGTGGTGGTGGTGGTGGTGGTACGGTAGTGTTTGGTGAAGGTTGGGTCGGTGTTGGAGAGAATTGTTGCGGTTGTGAAGTTGCGGGTTGTTTCTCCGGTGTTGCTAAGTTCTCCATTGCTTTAGATGTTGGTATAGGTGATTGTAGAATCTTGTTCTCACGATGTAGTACTCGTTTTGTATGCTTTACTGTTCTCTCGATCTCTGGGTCGAACACTAATGGTGATGACTTCCCGGAATTTCGAGTATGATGCATACACTTACTAGATCACCTGCGCAAACAAAAACAAGGAAACCTCGCGTAAATCCGAACAAAACAGAACAAACTAAAAAGACACTATTTTTTTATTTTTGTATATTTAACTAAAACTAGACTTAACACTAAGCACTTTGCGCACGCCTCCCCGGCAATGGCGCCATTTTGATTTCTGTCGTTGTGGACATGCAAAAACCTATTTAAACTATTAGTATAGAATAAGTAGGGTATCGAACCAGAGGAGGATTGTGGAAAGTGTTATAAGGTTAAGTGTTGATTAACTAAGATGAAAAAATAAAGCTTTGTTGTGAGTTGATTGGTTATCTAAATTACGAACTAAAAAGTGAAGTTTAAATCAATAGAGAAACAATGGTTCCTCCAGATTTCAGGTTTTGCAGCTAGATTCAATTATGTGTTTAATCGAAACACTTACATAGACATAAGTGTTGAATCTAATTAACCATTTGTGATAACCAACGACTAAGTACTCCGGTCAATACATAACGGGAGGTTATCGAATGATTATCAATTACAAACCCTACCCCATGTCAAATATATCCCAATTACTAGAACTCTCGGGAACTGAATACTTAGAAATTAAGGTTTAAATAAATGAAATTGTTTACAACCAATAAAATTAAAGGTGAAAAGCATCGAATGCTTAGATCACCGAGTTAAACGATTGTCACAAACACATAAAATTATCTAACTTACAAAAACCCTCCACCCGGAGGAAACCACAAAATGACTAGCCGCTCATCTCGCACGAAGAATCTTCAAAAGCTTGATTTGATGAAGAAATCATGGTTGATTCGGTGATTGAATAAAGAATCTTGATGGAATTGGATGAAAGAACCCTTGAAAATCGAGTGCCTTGATGCCTTGATCGATCGTGAATGATAAGATAATGATTCCCCACTTTTCAAACCCTAATATATACCACAAAAGCCTTTTTCCGCGTCATTTATCTTTCCTGGGTCGTAAGCTACGAGTTGGCACTCGTAGGCTACGAAATACAAGTTCTGGTTACACATAAATACCCAACCGTAGCTTACGGTTTGTAAACCGTAGGCTACGGTCGCTCCTCCACATCTTTATTTTGCTGATTTTAACTAACTGTAGCTTACGGATTAAACTCGTAGCTTACAGTTTCAGATTTCTGACCAACATTGTTGTTCTACCATGTCCACTCAATCTTCATGTGATGATGTCGTTCTTTCACCCAGTCCCAAGAAGTCAGCGTCCACAACACCTTGTATATATGCGTTGTTGTGATGATGGATGATTTGACTTTTTTTCTCCTCCTCTCACGTGAGTACAGCTGCCTCTGATGATGATTAATGTTGTATTTATGATGTGTATTCAATTGTTCTCTCCCTTCACGTGATCCCCTCTCTAATGATGATGATTTGATTTTGTGTTCCCCATGTCTGCGCATGTATGTATCCTCAAAGATTGTGAATGACATGACAATCCTCAAGATGGTGAAAGATCAGCCAATCACATCTTAATTTCCGCCCACCTTAACTTCCTGTATTCTATTTGACATTCAATTCAACTTTCACTTATTTACCACATGGCCCCTCGACTTCATTATTTTGCGTTCTTTGTACATTCAAGCTACATTTTCACTCGTAACGGCTCCCGAATAATATAGTGTGTCTTGACTATTATCCTTAGTAGTTCCGCTTTATCACCAAACACTCCAACTTTACCGGTTTACGTGTTTTACCTGCAAATCAACAAATTCTCATAGTCACTTCATTCTACGCAAGTAAACACATCAAATACACCTAAAACATCATATTTAAACACTCTAAAGTTCGGGTTTCACCCACTCCATCAGACTCAAGATCCTCCATCAAGTCTCAGTGAACGTTGCTGTTCTGCAGGTTGCAGGTATAACAGTTACTGCTGTCTGTTTGTTTCAGCAAGTCTGAAGGTTGAAACCAGAGACGAAACTTGTGGAGGTGCTGTTGACGAAACATTTGTTGAAGCCAGCGACGAAACATGTGCAAGTGCTGTTGACGAAACATCTGCTGCTGTGCATGACGAAACTCCTGCATGTTTCGTCATCATGGTCTTTCATCATGATGTTTCATCGGCTCAATGATGTTTCGTCGGCTGCTTGCTGTTTTGGTGATGGATTTCGTCGGCTGAAACAGTTTCGTCGTGTTGCTGTGCTTATATAAACAGCACAGATTGAAGACAGAAAGTAAGACAGAACACACAGAATAGAGTCACGAGAAACCTAATCGTTGTAAACAATACTTTCTGGTTTAATATATTGTGATATTCAAACGTTGAATCTTTGTCTCGTGTTTATCTCGATCTCAGTTTGCTTTCCCGGTTGGATTCCGCACAACCGGGTTTGTTCGTATACAAGGATTAGGCGACTAGATCCTCCGCTAGTTGGACCTACAAGTGGTATCAGAGCCGTGGCTCTCTTCCTTGTTAAAACCGAGTAGTTTTCTTATGTTTTTAAAAGATTTTCATAATATTTTTCTGGAAAAACAGTTTACCGTCGTGAAAATCTTGGTGTTTTGTTGTTAGTTCTCACAAAAACCTTGTTAGTTTTCATTTTTACATGATAAGTAAAGGTTTTCTTTGACCTTTAGTGCAAAATCATTGTTCGGAAATTTTGCGACACCGGAAAACTCATCAGAAACTTCATAGTGTTCATATTGGTCTTCATATATTCTGGGTTTTTGAAGATTCTGATGTTTGTGAATTATTGAAGTTGATTATAATATTGCTTGTTTGGATTTTGTGTACAAGGCATGATGACTTGTTGATAAATAGGACCTAAAATAAGGTGCTTTGGCAAAGGAAGCTTCTTTGTCAGAAAGTTGGTTGGATTTTATTTTGAAAAAAATATCTTATCCATTTGTGATTTTTAGTCAACGAAACACTATAATTTTTCCTCAAAATTCATTAGTGGGCCATATTTAGATTTAGTGGAGTTGTATTTTTCATGGGGCACATGCACACGTGAGCTCCAATCATAATTCACAAAATACCTTTTCATTCTACGTGACTTAGAGAACAATTCCCATAAATTCTTAGTGGGCCTTAATTTTTAATTCATGAACAATTCTTTGTGAAAACAACATAAGGTTAAAAGATAGTTTGTAGGTTTGTATTTACAATCATCATGAGTACACATCTTTGGGGGTCAAGCATTTTAGGATCTCAATCTTCAAATGATCTTTCTCATCAAAGTAAACCGAAAATGACAACATATATGCATGGTCGTTGGATACCGGATCCTAATGCTGATATGTATACCAGTAAAGGTTCAGTTCCTTCATGGGCTCAGTCTCCCACACCCCCATCCTCATCAACTCCATCCCTAGTGAGTTTAATTGCGAAAATTTCTTATAAGCAAAAGGGTTTAGTACCATCTTCAAAAATCAATCTTTGGGATAAATTTACTGTCGATTGTGATCCGACAGTTCAGTTGGAGAACAGTGGTCAAACAAAAACGGCGTTTTATGCCAAAATTGTCAAGGATGCCAACAATGGTGAATCCTCGAGAAATGATGGCAGTTCTGAACATGACGGTAGCTCAGTTGAAGATGTTACAAGCTCAGTTGAAGATGGTAGAAGTTCAAGTTCAAGTGAGGATGGATCGGAATATGAATCAACAAGGGAGGTTGTTGATTCTGTGGTAAATGAGTCACTATCTGAGAGCGAATCCAGCAGGTATGTGTCGATAAACCAAGTTCTGATAGGTGTGATAAATGTGTTAGTTTAGGAAATAAATTGTCGGACTTGCAAAGCAAATATGATGATTTGCAAAGCAAGTATGACGTGACAATTATCCACAATCAAGGTTTGATCGTGGATCTTTCGAAATGCAAAGAGGCTAACATGTTTTATGAAAACCATGAAAAAGAGTTTAAAAAGGTGGTTGAAAATTTAAGAAAAGATAAAACCGAGCTAACAAAAATGGTTTCAAGAAAACAAACTGACATAAACTGTTATTTCAATCGTCTCGAAATCATGTAAAAAGAGTTAGCCTGTGTAAAGTGTGAAAGTGAGGCGATCCGACTTAAGCTAGATAGTTATTCAAAATCTAGGTATGTGCTAGATCACATCATTGACATACGAAAAGAGAAAAAGGATGTCACGTGCATTGGATATAAGAAATGTCTACCACCTGTTAGACACAATTATGATGCATTGCCTGATGAGGAGAATAGAACTTATTTTGAGCAATCAGTTCCTTTAGACATTGAGGAATTTGCAACCGGACTCGGATACAAAACGGAAGTAACATCAGACTCGGATGTGTCAGTAGATACGAAAGTATCAACTGCTGAACAAAATCAGGATCCTCCAGTCATTGTTGAGGATGCTGATTCTTCAGATGATGAATCCGATGATACTGACTCAGCAAAGTCTGATGCAGTAATCAAAGAAGAGGACATACCTCTTGAGAATCATATTCTATGTGATCCTCCTGCAAAACCTGCTAAGACTGTTCTGGTCGAGTCCACGTCTGCAAAAGAGTCAGAGAGTGTGAATTTGCTGTACACTCTTGTTGGTGATGATAAAATCTATTCTGACAAAGATTTTCTGATTAAAAATGTAAATCAATCTTTAATCAGTAAAGTTTTTGAAGATTCGACAAGTAGGTTTTTGGGAAAGTTGGGTTCACACGTTGTGGTAACACAATGCCCTCCGATTCCAAAGGCCGAAGTTCGAAAACAATATGGCAATCAAAAATTACCAACAGTGAAAAAGCAGCAAAATCATACCAAACCAAATGGTAAATCAATGACTCAAGGTCGAAAAGAACCGAACCAAAAGAAGAACAAGAAAGTGAACTTTGTGAAATCAACGGGAACGGATAAATTGGAAACTTTTGCAAATAAATCTAACTTAGATCATGTCAATCAAGTTAAATCTTTGAAAAGAAATGATCAAAATAGTTCAAAACCAAGTACCTTGGGATCACAAAGTTCATCGACAAGACAATCACATGTTACTTCGGGGTTTGTTGAACGAAGATCATGTTTTGAGTGTGGTGAAATTGGACATATCATTCGAAATTAGACATATCTTCATAAGTTAAAAGCCAAAGTTGATGATCCCCGTGAACAAAATTACCGAAAGCGACCTGTTTCTACAAAACAAGATCCCCGTCTTGTAAAAGAAAGGGAAAAGAAACAGAAACTCCAATAAGTCAAGGTAATTGAAAAGGCAATTAAAACCGACATGGTTCACAAACAACCTGTTTCCGTTAAACCAGAAATTTCTAAAACGTCTAATAATCATGAAGTTAAGATTTCGAAAATTCAAACTGGTAAAACACAACAGACTTGGAAACCAAAAACGGTTACTAATTCAGGGGGAGCATCACAATTTCCAAACCATCGAGAAATTGAAATAACTTTTGTCGATGAAAGCGGAAGACCCAAGACCACAAAGGCTTGGGTCCCCATCTCCAAATAATCATGCGAGTTCATGTGCAGGGTGTTCCAGGAGGAACTTTCAGCAGTCATTGGATTGTTGATAGTGGGGCATCCAGGCACATGACAGGTGACATGAAGCTTCTCTACGACGTTAAATCTATTAGAGGAGGTTATGTTGCTTTTGCTGGAGATAAAGGTGGATATATTACTGGTGAAGGAATGATATCCAACGGGGTTGTAAGCTTTGATAAGATCAACTTTGTGCAACAACTTGATCACAATCTTCTCAGCGTTTCACAAATCTGTGATAAGAAGTTTTCAGTACACTTTGATGCAAATGGATGTTACGTGCTGAAACCCAGCTTCAAGATTCCGAAAGAATGGATTCTCTTATCTGCTCCAAGGATTAATGATTTATATGTACAGGATATGAGCCAAGCAATTACTACGTCTGCACAAGCAACCTGTTTCATTTCCAAAGCCACAGAAAAAGACTCAATCTCTTGGCATAGACGGATGGGTCACACTCACTTACGCAAAATGAATCATTTGGTGTCAAATGAATTAGTGAATGGTGTTCCTCTTAAAAACTTCCATCTTCAAGACGTCCGTGTTTCATTCCAAAAAGGAAAGCAAAGCAAGAAGCGACACCGGGCTAAGAAGATCAACACGGTGGCCGTCCCGCTTGAACATTTGCACATGGATTTATTCGGTCCAGTCAAGCATAAAAGCATTCGGAATGATCAATACTGCCTCGTGATAACAGATGATTATTCAAGATTTTCTTGGGTGGCGTTCATGGCTCACAAGAGTGATACTTTCGGTATTATCAAAAACTTGATCATTCAGATTGAGAATTTGTATACCTTGAAGGTTAAATGGATTCGCAGCGACAATGGAACTGAGTTTAAGAATTATGCCATGGAGGAGTTCTGTAGATCAAAAGGTATTCTTCATGAATTTAGTGCAACTTACACTCCTCAACAGAATGGCGTCGCTGAACGTAAAAACCGTACATTGATCGAGACTGCTAGGACGATGTTGGTAGAGGCACAATTGTCGATTCCCTTCTGGACAGAAGCTGTGTCCTCTGCTTGTTATACATTGAACCGAGTCCTTATAGTCAAAAGACACAACAAGACCTGCTTCGAGCTTCTTCACAAACGAAAACCAGATTTGTCATATCTTGAACCGTTTGGAGCTCCTTGCACAATGATCGATCCAAATGGAAAGTTTGGGGAAAAAGCTATTGAAGGTTACTTTCTTGGTTATGCCACCCCGAACTTAAGAGTTTGGAATCTAGAGACTAAAAGGGTCGAGGAATGGTCTGAGGTCAGGGTACAACGGCACACATTACCAGTCAAATGTCCTTGTCAGCCATGGATGTTTGAGTACGATGACTTTTTCAATTCGATCAATATTCAAGAACTCGAAGAAAGTGTTGCGGCAAGGATGTTTTTAGAGAGTGACAATGCAACAGATTCACCGTTGGTTCGTCCAATTATTGTTAACAATCAAGAACCAACTTCAGTGAACCATAATGCTCTCGACAATGAGGATTTTCACGATGCTACCGAACTGAACGAATCTTCAGAGGATGATGAATTTCTCGATGCAGACCAAGAAGCTGTTCATGGTACTTCAGAGGCTACACCTCCAGTGGACGCCCCTAAAATAGCTGAAGCTACTGCATCATCCTATTCGCCAGTTCCGGGTATTGAATTGGTTGTTGATCTCAACCTTAACAATCTGGGTACAAACATTCCAGTTCCGAAAAACCCTGAAACAAGAATTCACAATACCCATCCTCAACAAAACATCATCGGTAATGTACAAAGTGGCGTACAAACGAGAAACATGTTGCGAAACGACAACAATGCAGGCTTGTATGCGGCGATTCGAGAATCTGGTCAACAAAATGATTGGTCCTTTGCGTGTTATGTTTCACAAGAAGAACCAAAATCTATTAAAGAAGCTAGGTGTCTGCAAACTCATGGATAAACCTGATGATTACAAGAAGATTGGTACCCGTTGGGTGTATAAGTGCAAAAAGGATGACCGTGGTGTAGTTATTTGAAACAAAGCAAGTTTAGTCATTCAAGGTTTTCGTCAGATTGAAGGGATCGACTACAACGAAGTTTATGCACCTGTTGCACGTCTTGAAGCAATTCGAATCTTTCTAGCCTATGCTTCCTTCAAAAGATTCAAGGTCTACCAAATGGACGTGAAAAGTGCATTCTTACATGGTGTGGTTGAAGAAGAGGTGTACGTCGAACATCCTCCAGGTTTTGAAGATCCTGTTCACCCTGATCGTGTTTGGTTGCTGAACAAAGTTCTCTATGGTCTAGATCAAGCACCATGAGCTTGGTATGCAACCTTATCTAATTATCTGCTGGAGAATGGTTTTCGTAGAGGTCTTATCGATTGCACTCTTTTCATCAAAGAACAGGATGGAGATCTTCTATTGGTACAGGTATACGTAGATGATATTATTTTTGGTTCTACTAACGATGTTTTGTGTAGGAATTTCGAGCGTGTTATGCAGGAGAAATTTGAAATGAGCGCTATGGGGGAGATGACTTTCTTTTTGGGCTTACAAGTGCAACAAACGAAGTCTGGGATATTAATCCATCAGACTAAGTATGTCAATGACATCTTGAACCGATTCCAGATGTCCAACACATCACCCATTGGTACCCCACTGCAGCAAAATCATGGGATTCATCCTGACTTGAAGGGTGAAGTTGTTAGCTCCTCATACTACCGCGTTATGATCAGATCTCTTATGTACCTCACAGCATCAAGACCAGATATAATGTATCCAACGTGCCTGCTTGCCAGATATCAAGTTAACCCGAAGGCCTCACATCTTGCAGCTGTTAAAAGGATTTTTCGCTATTTGAAGGGATGCCCAGACACCGGTCTATGGTACCCTAGGGATGATAGCTTTGACTTGATCGCTTTCAGTGATTCTGATTTTGGCGGATGCAAAATCGACGGCAAATCCACAACGGCTGGATGTTAGTTTTTAGGAAATCGCCTAGTCACATGGTAGTGCAAGAAGCAGACTTGTGTCGCTACATCAACATGCGAAGCTGAATACATTGCTGCCTCAAGTTGTTGCTCCCAAGTCCCGTGGATTCAAGAACAAATGCGCGACTACGGTTTTGAATTCCTAACTACTATTTTCGTTGATAATTCCGCTGCCTTACAGATCACTAGAAATCCTGTGCAGCATTCAAAGACCAAACACATCGAAATTAAGTATCACTTCATACGTGATTGCTTTGATAAAAGGCTTATCGATGTTGTTAAGGTCCCCACCGATGACCAACGTGCTGACCTTTTTACCAAAGCATTTGACAAATCACGATTTGACATTTTATTATTGGTAAACGGCATTAAGGTCAAGAAAGAGTAAAACCGACATTGAAAAATCGTTTTTGTAAATATCTTTGTGTTTTTAATTTATCATAGTTTTTACATTTTAGGGGGAGTAAATCCAAATTTTAAAAATCCAAAAACATCGAAAAATTTCAAAAACATAAAAACAATAGAAAAACAAAAATGAGTTTCCTGGCGAGCAAAAGAGAAAATGATAGTACATCAGTGGTCTGTCGAAACCTCTTTAAACCCTAAAATGAAAAATGTTAAGCAGCTCTATATAAGATGTATCGGTAGGCTCACAATCATTTTAAAGTGTGCAGGGTGATATAAACTTAAATCGACTGAAGACTGTATGGGAACCACTCATTGGCATATGGTCTTAGTACCGAAATTTCGTTTGAGAGATTGCCGAGGTTCTGAGATATGTGGTCTTTATGCTGTTTATCATCTGGGTATCGTGGTTGTTTGTTTTACCGAATATAATGGAGACGAAGTCTAGATCTTCCATGATACCATACATACGTGTACATATTGCATACGACCTCAATAAGTAATCAACAATCACATGTCCACAAAAATAAGTGATAATATATCACATTTATCCGTGAGTCAAGTTCGTCTCTTTGCTGTACGTTAGTACTGACCTGTTCACGGACTTGCTCCTGTGCCCTCATGCATCTGAAAATCAAGTTCCTCATAAATAAGTGATTCTATCACATAGGGCTTGTTTTCAATCCAAAATAAGTAAGTATCTCACATTTTTCATATACGTCAAAACAGATGATAAATGGTATACTCACCAGTAAGATGAACTCTCGTGCATACCTTGATACGGGAATGTGTCGTGTGTGGATGAACATCGGTCGGTAAGTATAAATCATACACTAATCGTATCCCCTCGCCATGATTACATCTGATAAGTTGAGCTTATGTGGACAACAATACCGATAATCGTTATAGGATGCTTATCTAAATGTTAACTAATTGAACAACAAGAGCGTTTTGGCGTGACCATACACTGATATGATTCTCTTACCCTCGAAACTCGCAAAAAGAATGTCTATAAATATTTATTTAATGCTTTCAGTTTCTGCATCTTTGTATATATTTATTTACTGCTTTCCTTCTTTAAATTTGACATATTCAAAATTCCAAAAAATATTTTAGGTGTGTTTTAATATAAACTTTATAAAAGCCAAAAAGATTTTATTTCTAATTTCTTTTGATTACCCGATGTTGGAACTCGAGTCTTCGTTACCTGAAACCTGAACGAAAACCAAAACAACTGATTCTTCATAAACGGTCGAAATTTGCACGTTTTGAAAGTTAAAAACCAAAATTGAACAATTTGTTAAACTTTCAAACTGTCGGACGGTAGTTGATTGAAAAATGGTCACATGTGTGTCATTTGTTTAAATGTTAACTATATTCCAAGCATTTGTTCTCATTACGCGTTTAGCTTTCTTGCATGTGCAGATGTTACAATCAAACCAGCTAAAGGCGAAGAGAACGTGTTCGATAACAAGCTTTCGAATGAAGACACGATGTGGAGGCACTCAAAAGATAAGGATGATCGAGTTGCCACTGACCACTCTTCAATACCACAAGGATCTAAAGCATTGAAGATCAAAAGATTCACGAGCATAACTCAAGGGAGAGTTTATTTCAAGGGGGGGGGGGTTTGTTAACACACTTCCTAAATGAAAAGGGGAGTTTGTTGATACACTTTCTACTTACGACACGTGAAGGCTTTGAAGATCCTCCGACATGATAGACATGGAAGATGAACCCTCACGAGCAGCGTCCAAGGGGGAGTTTGTTGATGCATATATGTGGACGCGGCCCGTTCGGTTTGACATCGCTACAAAATGCAGATCGAGACTCGAGATCCTCCATCAAGTCTCGGTGAACGTTGCTGTTCTGCAGGTTGCAGATATCACAGTTACCGCTGTCTGTTTGTTTCAGCAAGTCTGAAGGTTGAAGCCAGTGACAAAACATGTGCAGGTGCTGTTGACGAAACATTTGTTGAAGCCAGCGACAAAACATGTGCAGGTGCTGTTGACGAAACATCTGTTGCTATGCATGACGAAACTCCTGCATGTTTCGTTATCATGGTCTTTCATCATGATGTTTCGTCGGCTCAATGATGTTTCGTCGGCTGCTTGCTGTTTCGTCGAGGGATTTCGTCGGCTGAAACAGTTTCGTCGTGTTGCTGTGCTTATATAAACAACACAGACTGAAGACAGAAAGTAAGACAGAACACACAGAATAGAGTCACGAGAAAACTGAGAGAAAACACAGTTAGAACCAGTTAGTTTGTGAGAGTATATCGTTGTGTAATTGTTGTAAACAATACTTTCTAGTTTAATATATTGTGAGTTTCAAACGTTGAATCTTTGTCTCGTGTTTATCTCGATCTCGGTTGGATTCCGCACAACCGGGTTTGTTCGTATACAAGGATTAGGCGACTAGATCCTCCGCTAGTTGGACCTACAAATATCAACATTAACAAAATTAGCATACTACCAACATATACCAAAATTACCAATAACATTTACCAAAATATATATACCAAACTTACCAACACACACACACACACACACACACACACACATATCTGGTAGGAGTTGGCTACAAGGTCTACTTTTCCAACAAAGTGTAGGAAGCATTCTCCTTATGACATGTGGGATTGAGGGATTTTATACTAAAGTGCATAAAAGTAATTGAATAACTAACTTATTTACGAAGAATTTATCTCTTAAACAAGAAAAAGAGTTTTTTAAGGAAAGAACATATATTTTAAGAATTCAAAATCGACAGTTACTTATAATACAATGAATGCATATTGAATCATATTCCATTCAATTTTTTTGCATCTTTCATCATGAACAAATTCTTCACGTTGCGTTTTAGCAGTTATTAGTTTATTCACGTTGTGTTTTTATTAGTTACAGGTGTAAGCAACTTACATTTCGTATAACACACCACTATAAACAACTTACATTTCGTATAACACTAGTATAAACAACTTATATTCCGTATAACACCAATATAAGTAGCTTAGATTCCGTATAACATACAAGTATAAATAACTTAGATCGTCAGTATAACACACTAGTATAAATAACTTAGATCACCAATATAAACACCTTACATTCTGTATAACACACCAGTATAAACAACTTACATTCCGTATACCAGTATAAAAAACTTAGGTCGCAAGTATCACACCAATATAAACACCTTATTCTTCTTCAATGTTTGAATGTTCTTGAATCTTGTTCCTACAAAAAACAAATTAGCAAAAAACACACCGACGATGATATTTGAGCTCCATAACACAATAATCAATTTAAAAAGAAACTTGCGCTTGTATTGTTGTCTGAATTTCTTATCTACATCCATGATTCTAGCTAAATTTGGTAGTGATCGAGGGTTTTGGAAGTGAGTGTTTTAGAGAGAAGGGAAATAGCAAGAATAATGGAGGTGGTTTAATGTTTGACGATTACTTGCTTTGTTTAAAACATGTTGAGTGACCATTATACCCACAATTAATCAAATCAATTTATTTTTATAACACATATATTACCAAATTGCCACCAAGATGATCTTAACCATTAAACACACTCATCCAATGGCCAAGATCGCTTCCTACACTTTGTAGAGGGACCCCACCATATATAGGGAGAGCTTATTGTAAAAAGGGGTTTTTTTTTGTGAGAAGTGTAAAAAGTCCTTAGATATTGTAGTTAGTAGTTGAGATAAAAAGGGGATTAAAATGTAAAATATGTTTTTTACTAATTTAGCTAGATTAGGAGTAATAGTATCTGTTTATATTGTATTGTTTAAATAAAGGATCTGTCATCAACCTCAATGCACATGCAACTTCCCACCATCTTTTTTAAAACGTCAATAACTTTTTATACGTAACTTTTAAAAAAAATTACATCATAATAACGAGTATTTTTTATCTTTAATTCTGCTATACTTATATAGAGAAAAAAATTACGTTTCAATCGGAGGTTTTAGTCCATGGTGTTTTGTCAGTATTCGGTGTTTTAATTGTATTGTGATTCAAGGGGTGATGTTTTAAACATCTGGAACATCGTATTATGATTCAAGTCATGATGTTTTAACATCTTGAATGATTGTATTGATATTCAAGTCATGGTGTTTTAACATTTGGAAAAACAATACAATCATCCCCTGACCATGGCTTGAATAGCAATACAATCGTTCCACACCATGACTGTATTACGATTTAAGTCGTGGTGTTTTTGGAATATGTATGGTGTTTTATATCTGCAAAATAACAAAAAAACATTCCAGATGTTAAAACACCATGATTGGTTATTGTTACGTAAAAAAATTATCTTCTAAAATAAATCCAAAAGCGGTTATAATCTATTTTATAATTAAATTGTTTTTTGAAGTTAATTACCTTATTACCCTTAATCCATACAGTTTAAAAAATGTCACGTGTCATCTCCATAATATTTTTTACACTTCTCACAAACTACTTCATCCTTTTTATAGGAACCTGGACCTATATATATATATATATATATATATATATATATAGGGAGAGGATTACAAACTAAAAAAGCCTAAAAATCATACCATTTTTTTTACAAGTTTTTATAAAAAATCGCTATTTTTTGTATATAAAAAAATTTCAAAAAAAAAAAAAACTTGTACTGCACATGTGTATTACATGCTTAAAATTAGCTTTTAAGTTTAGTTTAGCATTTAGGGTTAGGTTTTTTGGAGGTTTAGGATTACGATTAGGTTTTTTGGTGGGTTAGGGGGGGGGGTTTAGGTTTTTGGGGGTGGGGTGGGGGTGGGGGGTTTAGGTTTTTTTTGGGTTTATGTTTAGGGTTTAGTTTTACGTTTTCGGGAGGGGGGGTTAGGTTTTTGGGGGTGTCGGTGGGGGGTGGGTTAAGTGGTTTAGGCTTTCCGTATTATTGAACATTTGCAGTACATAAAAAAAATTATTTTTTTATTGAAATTTTTTTATATATAAAAACCTGCGAAAATAAATAATAAAATTGTAAAAAAAAATTGGTATGTTTTTAGACTTTTTTAGTTAGTTTTTTGGTTTTCTCATTTAAACTAGTTTTCTCATGATCCATCATATATATATATATATATATATATATATAGGTTTAGGATCTTGTGAAAAGGACATTTTTCGTGAGAAGTGAGAGAAGGCAAAGGAATTGACATGTAGGCATCATGTTTTGGACTTAAGCATAATGTTTTAGTTTGTTTTGGCAAGAAAAACATCAAAGATAACAATTTAGGACACAATGCAATGAATTATATGCTTAAAACTTAAAACACCATCCTAAGAACATTAAGTAGTGTGTTTTAAGTGTTAATTAGTGTGTTTTAGTTATGTCTTAAATTTCATGCCTCAAATTCATTACATTGTGTCTTAAATTGTTATGGTTGGTGTTTTTCTTACCAAAACATCATGCCTAAGTCCAAAACATAATGCATACATATCAATTTCTATGCCCTCTCACACGTCTTACGAAAAAAAAAAAGTTTTTTTTACAGGAACCTTACCCTATATATATATATATATATATATCTATACTACTTTATAAAGCATATAGGAAGGATAGAATGGTCATTTGCCACTTTACAAGTCTTTGAAGCTCATTGTACAAACCAGTTAAGCACAAAGTGTTGAAACTTGTTTTCAACACCTGATGATACCCACGCGGATCTTACCGGATCAACTTGACCCGTTTTTAGTTTGATGGATCCAATATATTCTTCTCTATCACTCTCTAAACCACATTTGTTTCATTCGCTGCTCCACCTTTTCTCTACAAACCCTAGATCCTCCACCGCAACTCCACCTTTCATCCATGGAACCGGTCGTCGCCATCACCGTCTTCTCCCCTTTCATCCATGGAACCGGTACCGTTTTTTACCCTATCTCTTACGTTTTTTTTTAAATCTTTGTCAGATATGTGATAATACTTTTAGATTTAGATCCGTGTTGGTTTTGTGATTTTTTTAATGTTCTGTGAATGGATCAACATAGAGAGTATATATTTTTGTATTGATTAGGGTTTTTGTTTTCTGGAACTTTGAATATAGTTGAAGACGAAGACTCAGATCTGTGATAATACTTTTAGATCTGTGTTGGTTTTGTGATTTTTTTAATGTTCTGTGAATGGATCAACATAGAGAGTATATATTTTTGTATTGATTAGGGTTTTTTTTTCTGGAAATTTGAATATAGTTGAAGACGAAGACTCAGATCTGTGATAATACTTTTAGATCTGTGTTGGTTTTGTGATTTTTTTAATGTTCTGTGAATGGATCAACATAGAGAGTATATATTTTTGTATTGATTAGGGTTTTTGTTTTCTGGAAATTTGAATATAGTTGAAGACGAAGACCGATGAACAGGTGAAAGAGAGAACACTGCGGCTTGGTTCAAGAACCTTCAAATTCAGCCTTAGTGGTACCGTTTTTTACCCTATCTATAGTTTTGTTTGTTAAATTTTATATCATTTAAGTTTTTTATAAACATCTTTGTCAGATCTATTATAATACTTTCAGATTTGTGTTGGTTTTGTGTTTTTTTTAATCTTTGTTTTTTGTTTTTTATAAATATTTATCTTTGTTTTTTGTTCCAGGTTTGGTGACGATGGGCGGACAAATAAGCATGGTGTGTCGATTTCGTTGGTTATATGCAGAGTATATAGCTGAACAATCAACTGTGTTATGATTGTAAGATCTTTATTTTTATTTTGTGTTATTGTAGATGAGACTTTTTCTTTCTTTAGATGAGACTTTTTGTTTCTTTCTTATGATAATTTGTGTTTTATGGGTTGTTTGATCTAGATTTTAGCGGATTTGGATGAAATAATGAGTATGAAAGTTGTGAAATTGTTGCTGCTGTGTGTTATCTACTTCAGTGTGTTTCTGATTGGTTGATTTGAATGATTTAGTGTTGTAAATTTAACTATTTGTTTTTATTTGTAGAACTGTGAACCTTCGCCTACTTGTCCTGCTAATCTTGATGGCAATTGGGAAGGGGAGTTCTTCCCTCGCATTCCCAAAATTAGGTATGAGGTGAGAAGATTAATAGCCTTTATCGTGTTTAGATGAATTATATGTTATTGATGTGATTGTTTTGTGTAGGGGCCAACTAGCAAGGCTACCTTTGAGTTTCTTGAAAAGCTCGGAGTGGACAGATGGTGCTTTCATGATAGAGATATTGCTCCGGATGCCGAAACATTGGAGTTAACTTGACCATAATCGTTACTTAATAGTTATTTTATCATAGATAATAAACGTATTTTTGTGATAGAGGTGCAATATTATATATTGATTGACCGCTTTATTATCTTTGTAGGGAACCAACGCAAATCTGAATGAAGTTGTAGCTCTTGCGAAAGAACTTCAGGTAATTTCTCAATATATAAAATTACGATGATGCTTACTTTTTTATAATCAACACATAATAATTCAGTCCCAATATAAATGAACACATATTCTCTCAGGTGACCAAGATCCGTCCTTCATGGGGCACGGCTCAGTTGTTTATGCATCCCCGCTACATGCATGGTGATGTCACCAGGTAATATTAATAAATTATCATTTTCAATATTTAATTTTTTAAATTTGATTAGTTAATTATAGCTTCACACAAATCTATCTTCAATATTTAACTTTTTAAATTTGATTAGTTAATGATGGCTCCAGTGTTTTCAAAGGCTACGTAGCACTGCGTGTGGTATCTGATTCAGGTACAGAAAAATATTCATACCTCAAAAAGAACAAAAGAGTACCATATTATACCATTGGGTGGTGATTGTGATGATTTTTGTGCTGAACAGAATGATTTGATTCACGCATGGGGCATTGATTTTCAGCTCGGCTATTGTGCTCAGGCAAGTCATTACACTTTTATAAAATTCATCCATCTATATATGACCTCCCTGCAGTTATGTTGTTACTGACTCAGATTTTGATCACGTGTCTCTACAGGGTGACCGGAAGCAGAAGGTTGGTGTGGTTGTTGCTGAATACATTGTTCGTATTGGTGTCCCTTCTCTTGGACTGGTTAAGATATAAATAAACGAAATTGACCCGTACCCCTAAACTACTTCAATCCTTCGTCCCATACTTTTATAAACTAATTTACAATTTTTTAACTTGTAAAGTGGCCAACAAAAGAAACTTTGCGATTAATGTTCGATATGGTGTTCGGGTCTGTAAATTGTGTCCTTTTTTTAAAAAAACTTTGCAGCTAATTTGTCCATCAAAAAGAGAAGTAATGGTGCTTGGGAGCTTCAAACAACCAGGAACCCTATCAAAGAAACTGTCAAACTTCGAATTATGGGCCTCCCGTTGACAAAGTCCGGGCAGTCGGTTCGTATGGCGAGAGTGTGGGACCTGCAAGGTATCAAATGGTTATCACCAAAACCCTCCAACCCCATATCTTAATTACACCTGACAATATAAATATATATTCAAAGTACAAGGAGGGTTTTATCGACTTCCTGATATAAACTGTCATTATTACTTAGCATTTGCATACTGACCTTTGCCTATATGTTCTTTTGTGCATGTCGCACGTGATCCTCTTAGTTATTACTACATAAATGTGTATATTTTACTTCTGGTCGTGTTTATGCATGTCTTGAAACTACATAAATGTGTATATTTCACTTGGTGGAGATGAGCTGCACTTGGTGGCAATGCGTTCTAGAAGAAATGACTTATTTCCATGTTTTTTGGGGGATTTATCGTTGCGCCAGGGCTTTACGTGTCATGCTTAGTCATGCTGAACCTAAGATGTTTGGGCATCGTATTTGCATATACTGTTCTGATTTATGGTTTCTAAAGTTTAGATTGTTATTTATGCTTTCTAAATGCATATACTGTTCTGATTTTGTTAGGTTTTGGTTATGAATATTTGCTCTATTATGTGTTGTTTTGGTGCATCTGTTTAGAAATGGAGGTCTGTTTGGCTTGATTTGTGTAGATTCAAAATTATTATCAACATAGGGCATATTTGAGATATGAAGATTGAGTGATTGGTATATGTGTTACATCTCGGAAGTCGTGACAGAATGAGTGTTTGCTTTGCTCACATTATGAATTAAGAAAAGTTTTGTATGCTTATTCGGATGGACTAATCAATGTTGACTGCATGCCATGAAAAGTGGAATAAATCTGTTGGATAGCTTGCTATAGGTGGTTATGGGTTTACTCTTTATCTATAGGTGTCTGTATGACTTAAACTGTGAAACTATATATATGTGTGAGAGAGAGAGACAGTTATTATTTGAGTCTGATCTGTTTATAACTTCTACATATGTGTTTGGATTTGGTTAACTTTATGTTTGCGACAAGAGTTATGTTTATTGACTTGAGCAATCATATTAATGGTTTTTTAATAGAAAATAAATATTATTAGTTCATTACCAACTAAAAAGATTCAGTAAAATATTTTATTGAGATTTTGTAATCACTAATCATATATTGACCAATGTGTAAATATAAGACATTCAAGATTTACCTTATCCGAGCAGGCGAGCAGGAGTTGCAGCATAAGCAAGAGGTCGTGGAGCGAAACCCTAACAACGTCGACGAGTTGAACGGTATATGAAGTCTAAATCTGTATTTTCATACGTTTTTGTTCGCTATTTGAGTCTGATCTGTTTAATATTTATACAGTGTTTGGATAGGGTTCAATGACACCGAATCGATGATTTTCTCTCTATTCGACACAAGATCCACTGGGGTTGACCCTGATGTTTTCTTTGCATTTTAGGGGGAACATGGGTGCTTCTCTCCCAAGGCATACAAAACACAGGTTATTGGCGGCAGCCCGCCATATTTAACATATAAAAAAACTTTATATGTTAAATTTGGCGGGCTTCCGCCAACAATCTGTGTTTTGTATGCCCTATGGAGAGAAGCGCCCATTTCCCCCCTAAAAAGCATAGAAAACCTTAGGCGATTCAACCTGCCGCAAGTCGAAACCGACAATGAATCAGGTAAAAACTCTAAACAGCTTTGCACTTGTATCAAATGATAACTCTTTTGAATAAACTTATTGTTTGACAGATTAGATCAGCAACTGATGAATATGGCATTTTATTATTTCTTCTATCTTGAGATGTAAAAGTTCAAAAATAAGTTGGCATTGTTTAAGCGTAACTTCTTAAAGAAATAAAAATAACCTGTAAATTTAGAACTTTATAATACTAATATGTAAAAAAATATTTAATCTTTGGGTTAAGCGGCTCATGTTCGTGTCAACCCATGTATCCTGTTTAGTTATCAAGCAATATTTTTGAGATCATTTTAGATCTGGTGGATATGAATACAAGTCTGCTGGCATAAAGGATAACCTGGATCATTTTAGAGGGGTAAAAATGAATTCAAAATAATCTATTTTTTAAATATTATGTTTTAAGAATAACTTGGCTCAATAATTTTCATTGTGACAATTAGTTGACCTCAAACTAGACAAATCTGTCGTTGGCCACTGCAAATTCATTCTTTTTTTAATTCATATGGTTTAGTTAGAATCCAACTTCAACTTATAATCCAAAGTCTTTAGTTATAATAATATCTTTTAATATAACCTTTTGAAAAACAGGTCGTATCATGTCAGAATGTATTGTTTGAATTTTGTTCTTTTTGTTTTTTTACTACTTACTGTATTGCTTTTACATCTACAGTCTACAGCTGTAAAAGCAACATTTTACTGTTCTCTGAAAGACAGCTTGCTTGCGGCAGTCTCTATAAATAATTCAGATGTATCAACACTCTCTACAAACAGTCTGAAAGACGGCAAGCTTGCTTCAGTCTCTATAAATACTTCAGATGTATCAACACTCTACAAACACTCAACTGAGAGGAATTAAACTTTCAAATTGTAAGTTTATCTCATTTGAACTAAATCATACTTTCAAAACATGAACCTAACAACTATTTTACTTCGATTTCAGAATATATCGACTCTTTGCATCTGGATCTTGCGTTGTTTCTCGGCTCTCACATCAAGGTTTTAAATTTTTTGTCGGCTTTTCACATCTGCCTGTTGCATTGTTGTAAGTTCTTTCAAATTTCTTGGTTTTTTTGTAACTTTTAACTGTGGCTTTTAACTTTAGAAGGTTGTAAATGTTGAAATAACTGGGGTTTTTGGATCTGTATTGTTTAACTGCCTCTTTGTTTTTTTTTATTAAAAAGTCGAGCTAATAGTTATGTAGGAAGTTCATGCTTATACATTGACACGACATGCAGATGTTTTTTTTAACTGCCAAATGTTTTTTTTTATTAACTGCCTCTTTGTTTAACTGCCTCTTTGTTTTTTTATTAATTCAACACATATATATATCCGAAAAGTGCTCTCACATTATTCATTCTAATATGGCTTCATCCTAAAAAACATTCATATATAATCCATAATAAAAAGATTCACTGATGTCAAATAGGATAGTAAGTAATATTCTATTCTTGATTCTTGCTTTTCTATAAGCGATTTTCTTTAAGATTTGGGATTGCCTTTGAATCTAAATCTTTGACACATGATATTATTGCTTTCATGGCTAATTAGATTATGGTGCAACATTATGCTAATTAGATTATGTTTGTGGTTAGGGATTTTAGGCTATACAATTCTTGTTCTGTACATGAAATTTGTACAGCACTTGGGGTTTATTAGGTTATCGTTTAAATGGTTTTATTTTCATGGCTTTAATTCATGTTGTTTGGTCTCAAGTCACTTGCATTTGGTTTTATTTTCATGGCTTTAAATGGTTTTATTTTCATGGCTTTAATTCATGTTGTTCACAATAATTTTACATTTGGATCATAATATCATATCTTAATGTTTATTTGATAATTCGCTTACAAAGAGATTAGATGTTTGGCTGGATATAATCTAACACTTTTTGATTCTGAGTGGAGTTTTTGATACTATCATTTTTTTTATTTTTTATTTTTTTTCGTTTTTTATTTATTTTTAATTTTTTTCGTTTTTTAAATATTTTTTAATTTTTTATCATCCACTTTTTTTATGCAGCTATTTTTTTTAAATATTTTTTTATTTTTTATCATCCACTTTTATCATCCACTTTTATTTATGCAGCTATTTTTTTATCATCCACTCCTGTTATTTTTAAATAATTTTTTATTTTTTATCATCCACTTTTATTCATGTTGTTTGGTCTCAAGTCACTTGCAGATTATTTTTTTTTTCGTTTTTTATTTATGTTTAACACTGAAGTCATCATCCACTTTTATGGTGGCTTCTAAAAATAATTTCATATCACACGAGATAAAACAACAATAAAAAAAACAATAAGAAATTGATTAAAAACCGAGTATCATGCTACGTGGATTTCTTCCATGCAGCTAATTGATTACCGGGACAACCGGTTACTAATTCTCTCTCTTTTTTTTTTAAATAATCACAATAATGTTTAAATTTAACAAGTTAAGGGGTTGTAAATGTTGAAATAACTGGGGTTTTTGGATCTGTATTGTTTAACTGCCTCTTTGTTTTTTTTTTATTAAAAAGTCGAGCTAATAGTTATGTAGGAAGTTCATGCTTATACATTGACACGACATGCAGATGTTTTTTTTAACTGCCAAATGTTTTTTTTATTAACTGCCTCTTTGTTTAACTGCCTCTTTGTTTTTTTATTAATTCAACACATATATATATATCCGAAAAGTGCTCTCACATTATTCATTCTAATATGGCTTCATCCTAAAAAACATTCATATATAATCCATAATAAAAAGATTCACTGATGTCAAATAGGATAGTAAGTAATATTCTATTCTTGATTCTTGCTTTTCTATAAGCGATTTTCTTTAAGATTTGGGATTGCCTTTGAATCTAAATCTTTGACACATGATATTATTGCTTTCATGGCTAATTAGATTATGGTGCAACATTATGCTAATTAGATTATGTTTGTGGTTAGGGATTTTAGGCTTTACAATTCTTGTTCTGTACATGAAATTTGTACAGCACTTGGGGTTTATTAGGTTATCGTTTAAATGGTTTTATTTTCATGGCTTTAATTCATGTTGTTTGGTCTCAAGTCACTTGCATTTGGTTTTATTTTCATGGCTTTAAATGGTTTTATTTTCATGGCTTTAATTCATGTTGTTCACAATAATTTTACATTTGGATCATAATATCATATCTTAATGTTTATTTGATAATTCGCTTACAAAGAGATTAGATGTTTGGCTGGATATAATCTAACACTTTTTGATTCTGAGTGGAGTTTTTGATACTATCATTTTTTTTATTTTTTATTTTTTATTTTTTTTTCGTTTTTTATTTATTTTTAATTTTTTTAATTTTTTTCGTTTTTTAAATATTTTTTTAATTTTTTATCATCCACTTTTTTTATGCAGCTATTTTTTTAAATATTTTTTTATTTTTTATCATCCACTTTTATTTATGCAGCTATTTTTTTATCATCCACTCCTGTTATTTTTAAATAATTTTTTATTTTTTATCATCCACTTTTATTCATGTTGTTTGGTCTCAAGTCACTTGCAGATTATTATTTTTTTCGTTTTTTATTTATGTTTAACACTGATGTCATCATCCACTTTTATGGTGGCTTCTAAAAATAATTTCATATCACACGAGATAAAACAACAATAAAAAAAACAATAAGAAATTGATTAAAAACCGAGTATCATGCTACGTGGATTTCTTCCATGCAGCTAATCGATTACCGGGACAACCGGTTACTAATTCTCTTTTTTTTTATAAATAATCACAATAATGTTTAAATTTAACAAGTTAAGGGACTTTTATATGTAAAATATAAGTTGAGGGACTTTTGTGAGAAAATACATAAAGTATATTGGTTTTTTGTGGTATTTGCCCTTTTTTAATTAAGTGATTTTGTTGATCAATTATGTATGGACATAGTAAGCGACAGTATATCACTATCATAAATTCAATTACAATACTGCAATAAATAAATATTTTGTACAAATCATCACCTCATGTTATAACCGTATACTGATTTCCAGTTTTTAAAGAAATGTGAAAAAACGAGTAATTATACACAATTTAACCATATCATCACCTCATCGTCCCTATAGGGGTTTTTTCTTATAGTACAAAGCGATACAATAGTTAGCGGTACAACACAATCTTCCGTTAACAGCATTAGTTTCTAACCATATAAGTTAAAACTCAAAACTAAAGTCGAGTAAATCTATAATTTCTGCTATGCCATCTGAGCATGTTATTAGTAAACAAGTATAAAAAGTAAGTAGTCAAATAAATTGGATACTCTAAATTCAAGTATTATCTATTTGTCTTTTTGTATTTTTCAGTTTACAAATCACTCCAAACACATATCAATTGAGAGGTATGGGTGGTGGTTATCCAATTCCCGTTGAACCACTAGGATCAACAAACCATGGACGATCATCCCATCGCCATTTAAACCTTCCTGATTCAAACCCTCTAACTTCAAACCCTGAAGTTAGAAACCCTTTTCGTCCGGTGGCAAACCCACCTCCGGTGTCAACTCCACCTCCGGTTTCAACCCCACCTCCTGTTTCAACCCCACCTCCAGTGGCAAACCTTGAACATGATGATCCATTTGGTTGGACGGATGAAGAGTTGAATTGGGCGTATGACTATACCTTCGCTCAACTACAATTTGGTGGACTACAAATTGAGGGGTGCCATCGTCCGGTGCCAAACACTCCTATACGGCCTATGCATCCTCCACTTTCAAACCCCCCTTATGTGGAAAACTACAGTCAAACACAAGAACTACCGACCTGGGCTGAAGGGTACGAAACTGACCCTGGGGCGGTTTACGAACCACCATTGGATGAAGAAATGGTTTGGGAACCTTAGAACAACTTTTATGATGACTGTAGCCGTAATTTTTTTCTCGAATTAGTTTGAATCTTAATTATGTAACTTTTAATTATGTATTAGTTTAAATTTAAATTTGTTGTTTAATTTTAATCATGTTTTAGTTTAAATTTAATTTCTGGAGTTTTTATTTTTTTAGGATATGTCTGATCATTTTTCCGTTGAAGAATTTTCATCATTGAGAAATGATAGAGCATGGTATAATATAATCTTTGTTAAGGTGGAGTTTATTTGGCATGACGTCGATGGAAAGAGATTAGTGGTTATATTTCTTGATCAACACGTAAGAACATTATTTTAATTTACTTTGTGTTATACGAGTAAGCGTTTTTCCACCACTAAATTTCTTTTCATTTTAGAGACAAAAAATTGTTGCGTTCGTCCCACAACATTTGATACACAAATATAATGACGCGTCATTGATGGGTGGTTTTTTTTCCTTGAATCATTTCCAAATTGAGAATCTCAACTATCATGAGTACCCAAAGTACCAGAATTACGTGTTAGTTTGGTCCGAGAAAAAAATTGTCATCAACGAATATACACAGCTTTCTTCACTTATGCTTACGATTCCAAGGGGTGCTTCTTTATATCCATTGGTCCCTTCCATTATAGAATTGAAGCATGACAGGAGACCTCAAATGGATATTGTTGGTACATATAAATTCTCTATCTATAATTTTTATTAAATATATAAAACTTTATATATGGTCTATACGATTTGACTGATTTGGTTTTAGATGTGGTTGGGAGAATAATAGAAGGCAAACGTGATCGATGTTGTTTTGAACTTTCTCTTCAAGATAAGACGTACGTTATTATTTATTATTAACATATTACAAACATAATATTTACGTTATATGTAAGAAAATATTATTATTAGAAGAACTTTAACCCAAAATCGTAATATACAGTGGTCACACAATACAATTGTTTTTGTCTGCCCTGAAGCCTTCCGATGTTATACGTTCCATTCGAGCCGTGCAACAAAGGTCTATCATATATGTATCACGTCTCAAGTTGGTTCATCTACCAGATAGTATGTTATGCTTTACACATGAACATTCTAATAATTAGTTAGATTTAATGGCTCATGTAGTTTAATAAAAGTTATATTTTATTTGTTATTTCAGTTAATATTTTGAAGTCTACGGAGTTGAGTACGATTACGTACGAACCGGATATGGTCGAGGCAGGGGATATTTAAATTATGGATCGTTATCCAAGTTTGTGTTTAAGTTAGAAACATTTGGTGTTGTTATATGTTTAGTTGTTGAATATTAAAGTCTCTCTTGGTGTTTCGTGTTTTGCTTTTTGTTTCCCTCATATTGATGTAATTGTCGAAGTATACTTTACTTTGTTATTACAAGTATGTTATATTAGTTGATTTACATGTAATGGTTACACCTATTTTTCACCAAACTATAATCTTCTTAGATTGGACAACTAAATAATCATTATCTGCCTTAAACGAAGGTATAACCATGGCTGACCTTCCTATTCATACAATCGTGTTTGAGATATTAACGAGGGTGCCAGCAAAGAATGTAGGTCGTTCTAAGAGTGTATGTAAGCAATGGTATGCGTTACTGTCAACTCAAGATTTCGTAAGGATACATTGTTCTCGCTCATTAGTTTCATCTAACCAGAGAGTTCTACTAATTGACGACCTAACGTGCTCTGTTCGTCCGATCATCTCTAAATCCAATGACTATGGGCCAAGCTCCATAGTTACATTTCCATTCCATCACCAAAATAATGATGTCTCAATACTTTCACATTTGAATGGATTGTTGTGTGTTTGCTTGAATCATACATACGAGCTGCTTCTTTGGAATCCAACAACTACTGCTTTCAAGCGTTTGTCAACTCCTGATTCTCATGGATTCTATATAAATAACCTTGATGCCGTTGGTTTGTACGTTGACGCTCACGATGATTACAAGGTCTTGCATATAAAGCGTAGGAGTGGTGTATTTGGTGTCTATGTTTATTCTAGGGAAGTAGACTCTTGGAGAAATGTTCCTTTCATAACAAGACAAGAGTACCTAAGCCCTCATTTCAATTGGTCAGTTGGCACATTTTGTGGTGGTATTGTATATTTCACTGTTTGCGAATGTTGGCTTGGAGGTACGAAAAGAGTGATTTGTTTTGATGTTAATTCGGAGCAGTTCAAGGAGATAAGCTTTCCACCCGTTCCTTCTATAGGAATGGTTCAAGGTGTTTTAGTGAATGTAAAAAATGAGCTTCACATGTTTGCTAGCACTGGCATGTTTGAGATGACAATTGACCTATGGACGCTACAAGGGGATTACTGGATTAAGGTCTTATCATGTCCTCCGATCCCCCCGATATCATTGTCATTGTGGTGCGATATAACACATTATGTGACAAATGGTAATTGGTTTGTGATGACAAAATTAGGGAAGTTGTTTACAATTGAAATGGATATGAAGCCCTTCGAATGTTTTTATCCCGTTTCTTGGTTTCGAGGTTTTAAGGGTGCGGTGTTTGTGGAGACCGTTGTTTCACCAAGTATTTAGATTGGCTTTCACTTAATGTTATCATTATGTATGTCAATGTTTTAAGGATTTGTTTTTTTTTTTCTCTAAGTCACGATATTCGGTTTAAGTCATGTATTTTAATGTTATCATTATGTATTTCAATGTTATCATTCGGTTTGTTTTTCTGTAAGTTATGTGTTGGAATGTTGTAATGATTTGAGAATTTCATCATCTATGATAACTCTCTTTTATTTAATTTGCAAGGTATTTGTCATTTTATCAATTTACAATGACTAATGGACAACCAAACCCTCGTAATCATGCTTCTAGCTCGAGTGCATCTACTAAAGCTGAAAAACGAAAAGAGTATCAAAAAAGATACTATGCTGCACGCAAAGAAAATAACAAAGTATCTAAATTTGGGAGTGGTGATGCATCCCACAGTGCTTCATCAATATCTTTAATGAGTAATAGGTTAACAGAAAGGACACCGTTAAGAAGTATACAAACTAATATTACTTAATTTACACAAACAACAAATGAGAACGCCTCATGTGTTTCTACTATAAAACGCAAGGAGTACAATAAAGGATGTTCTAATACACGAAACGATAATGGAATGCGTATTTCAAATGGCAGTCAAGTTAACCAAACCCCGATAGAAGATGTTACGCCGACAACCACATTCCCATCTGTTTTTGACGTAGTCAGGGATAGAACATTACGAGGTTTCTATTTATTTAACAATGATTTCTTTTTCGAACTTGACATCTTTTACAACCTTCATTACTTAATACACCAATTTTTTTAGGTATTCGAATTCATCCGCGTACTTTATTACCCCAATTTGCTGAAGTAGTTGATCAACCTTCCTTCCAAGATGGGAGTGTACAAGATGATCCTTATAATTTTGTTTACAATGGTGTACCTGGAGAGCATCGTGTTTTAAAGGAACGAGGTGCATGTCCTAATTGTGGAGCAAAACGATTTCAGTATGAATTTGATACCTTTTGTTGTATGAGTGGGAAAACTGTGTTAGCAAACTTAGAAATTCCAGAGGAATTGTACCGACTTTTCACGTCTCAAGATGAAATTGGAGATACGTTTAGGCAAAACATCCGTGCTTATAACACCAATTTTTCTTTTGCCTCAATGGGTGTGACATTGGATGATACATTGAACAATATGAGAGACGGCGTATATACTTTTCGTGCACATAAAGGAATATATCACAGAATCGACCAATTAGTTCTGAGGGATGGGACCCCTAGGTACTTGCAGTTGTATTTTTACGATCCTGATACTGAGTTAGATCACAGACTCCGATGGCCAAATCTTGATCGGCGTATTACTCAGATTTTAACACGCGTTCTTTCTACAAACCCATATGTTGATACATTTAGAAGACTTGCGGAACTAGGACCTCTGGACAACTATAGAGTCACTTTGAATACTTCGGTTGAACTTGACCAAAGGGTGTACAACCGACCAACGACATCGGAGGTATATATAATATTATATTAATTGCAATTATTTAATAGTATTGCTTATTTTACTTACTTATAGTTCACAATTATATAGGTTGCTGGTATTTGGGTTGAAGGTAATGACAATATCACTTCGTATAAACGAAGTATTGTTGTGTACGGTAGGTCTGAATATAGTCAAACTATTCAGCCGTACTTCAGTTGTTACGATCCATTGTCGTATCCTCTATTTTTTCCTAATGGTGAGTCGGGTTGGCATGCTAACATACCACGTCACGGAGTATCAATCAATGATGTTCGCAACAATGACAACATCGAAGGAGAAATGGAAGGTACCAACAATTTGTTATCCTTTTTTAAGTGAAGATCATAAAAATAGCGTAATGCATTTTATTTTTATTAACTATTTGTTTTTAATACATCTTCATCGTTCAGAGGCAAACACACGAAGTGGTAGAACAACCGTGGCTATGCGGGAGTACTACTGTTACAAGTTCCAGATTCGATCTACCAATAATGTGCTTTTGTTCGGTGGTAGGCTCTACAGCAGTTTGTGGTTGATGTTTACATCAAAATTGAGACGTCACGCTTAGAATTTTGTGAGAGAAACCAGGCTAAGATTCGGGCCGAATTGTACCAAGGTATTGTGGATTGCGTCAATACTGGTGAGGTTCATGCAAACAGAGTCGGGAAAAGAATTGTGTTGCCTGCATCTTTCATCGGGGAGCCTCGCGACATGCGACGTCGGTTTCTAGATGCGATGACGTTAGTTCAAGATGACGGCAAGCCTGATGTATTCCTTACAATGACATGTAATCCTAAGTGGCCTGAGATATGTGATAATTTACAAGTTGGTCAAACTGCTACAGATCGTCCAGACCTTGTTTCAAGAGTGTTCCAGGCGAAATTAGAAGATCTTAAGGATCAACTCTTCAAGAAACATGTCCTCGGGGAAGTTAAGGCATACGTCTATGTCATTGAATTTCAAAAGCGGGGTTTGCCGCACGCACATTTTCTCCTAATCATGTACCCGCAACACAAGATCAATAACGCGGACCATTATGATAAGGTTGTGTGTGCTGAAATTCCTAACAAACTAACACATCCCAGATTGCATGAGATGGTTGTCAAGCACATGATTCACGGTCCTTGCGGCAATTTACGTTCAAGCAGTCCTTGTATGCAGGGTGATCCTAAAATTTGTCGTTTTCACTATCCTAGACAATTTAACGAACAGATGACACAAGGAGAAGATTCGTATCCGTTGTATCGACGGAGAGACACCGGGATAGAAGTGGACCTACGAGGACAAACACTTGATAATAGATGGGTGGTCCCATATAACCCAAGGCTTTTGATGATGTTTAACTGCCACATGAATATTGAAGTTTGCTCAAGTATAAAATCTGTGAAATATCTTTTCAAATATGTTTATAAAGGACATGACAAACAGGTTATTCAAGTGGATCAAAATGAGCCAGGGGTTGTTATTAATGAGATAAAAAGATTTCAAGATGCACGCTACATATCGCCCCCAGAGGCTATGTGGCGCATTTTTTCCTTCTCTCTTTCTCAAATCTTTCCTGCTGTTCTAGCCTTACAACTTCATCTCCCAAATAATCAGATGGTTAGATTTAGAGATGATGACTTGATGCCTAATATTGTTGATAGGGAAAGGGATAAGAGAACCATGCTAACAGCATTTTTTGAGATAAATAGAAACGATGAAACAACAAGGGTACATTTGTATAAAGATTTTCTAAAACACTTTACGTGGAATGGAAGCACACGCCGTTGGAGTCGTCGTTTCGGTAAAAAACAAAGAGGTCGTATCGTTTCCGCTAATCCAGCCGAAGGAGAAAGGTACTACTTACGCCTACTTTTGTCGAATGTCAGAGGGCCTACTTCTTTTGAACATCTTTGCACAGTTAATGGTCAACGGTGTGCGACATTTCGGAAAGCAGCTCTTGAGTTAGGATTAATAGAAGACGATGAATATCTATCACAATGTCTCGCAGAAGCCTCTACGTTTCAGTTTCCCAATGCTCTTAGAAGGTTATTTGCGACCATAATGATTTTTTGCCAACCTGGAGATATTCGAAAGTTATGGAATGACCACTTTGATTCACTGTCTGAAGATCATCGGTTACACTGTCAAAGTATAGAACGAGTTCAAAATATGGTTCTTACCGAAATTAGTGTCTTGGTACAATCCATGGGTAAAAATTTCAATGAGTTCGACCTTCCTAAGATAACAGACGATGTTAACTTACAAGATGCAGGTTATCGTGAGTTACAAGAAGAGTATGGGATTGTTTTGGAACCTGAACACTTGAGTGCCAAATATTCACTTAATCCGGACCAAAAAAATGTGTTTGATGAGATCATGATGCATGTTGATAATGATCTTCCAGGCGTGTTCTTTATTGATGGTCCAGGTGGAACTGGAAAAACATTTTTGTACATTGCCTTGCTTGCTGAAATTCGGTCACGTGGTCTTATTGCTCTCGCAACAGCTTCATCAGGTGCAGCGGCTAATAATATGCCAGGAGGTAGAACGGCTCACTCGAGATTCAAGATTCCTCTTAATCTTGAAAATAATTCAATGTGCAATATCAAAAAACAGAGTGGGGCCGCTAAACTGATTCGGTCTGCCAAAATAATCATATGGGATGAAGCGTCGATGGCTAAACGACAGGCGATAGAGGCACTCGATCGTACATTCCAAGACATTATAGGTGTTAGTCTCCCATTTGGTGGTAAGATAATGGTTATGGGAGGTGACTTCAGACAGGTGTTGCCGGTTATTAAACGTGGCACTCGAGCACAGATTGTAGACTCCAGCGTACGAATGTCACCTCTTTGGTCTTTGACTAAGAAGATGCGGTTGACCATAAATATGAGAGCGCTGAAAGATCCATGGTTTTCTAAATTTCTTTTAAGAGTCGGCGATGGAACTGAAGAACCAATCGAAGGAAACTATATCCGCAGACCCGATGACATGACAATTCAGTGCAACAACAGAGAAAACGCTATAAAAGAATTGATCCATGCCATCTTTCCATCAATTGAAAATAATGTATATTCTTCAGATTATATAATCTCTAGAGCAATATTGTCCACTAAAAATGATAGTGTTGACGAGATTAATAATCAAATGATAGATAATTTTCAAGGGGAGGAAAAAGTTTATTACAGTTTTGATGAAGCTGAAAACGATCAGCGCAACTTCTATCCGGTCGAGTTCTTAAATTCGCTAAATGTTAGTGGTTTGCCGCCTCATAAGCTTCGTTTAAAAATTGGATGCCCAATAATATTGTTACGTAATATCGATCCATCACTTGGCCTGTGTAATGGCACGCGGTTGATATGTAAGGGTTTCATGCGAAATGTTATTGATGCGGAAATTGCAGTCGGTCAACATGCCGGAAAAAGAGTTTTTTTTGCCAAGAATCCCTCTAACCCTTTCTGAAGATGACATGTTCCCATTCAAGCTGAAAAGAAAACAATTTCCAATTCGACTTAGCTTTTCCATGACGATTAATAAAGCTCAAGGTCAAACAATTCCGAACGTTGGTATTTATCTACCGGATTCTGTATTTTCACATGGACAACTTTATGTCGCGTTATCAAGAGGGATTTCAAGACAAAGTACGAAGGTGTTGGTACATCTCGCCAAAGAATTCAAACAACGCGGAGTTTACACATCAAATGTTGTCTACCAGGAAGTGTTGCGTGATTAATTAATCGCATCCGTATCAAAACGAAGGTAAGTTAGTAGATTTTGTGCCTTATTTGCTTCCAGAAATTACTTTTTAATTACTATTTTAAAGCACCTGTAAGCGTGTAACATTTTTTTATGTGTCGAAATCTGGTACAGTAGAGGAGAAGATACAAGAAAGTCATAACCGAACGGATGTATTGGTAAAACAGGAAGAGATACAAGAGACTCCCCGCATTTTGTTTCTATTGTTTTGTCCAGCTACTTGACTGTTTTGAACTCTTCTTGTTTTTAATTACATCTACTTCCTTGTTTTGTACTCTTCTTGTAGAAGATCACGAATAAGAAAACTAACTTAAGTACTATACGATATATCACGAGACGACGGATAAACTAACGGTAAACGAGTATCCTATTGTAAATCGCCACTCCCGCCGCATCGCGCGGGTAAGTGACTAGTATATATATATATATATATATACATGGACCGGTTCAAATGAAAACCAGCCTTAATTGCGAGAACCGTAGGAACCACTCTCCACCAATTAGACAATGACACATATACGCTATTATTTTAAAATGCAAAGGTTAATTTAGTAATTTACTCAAAATGTCAAATCTCTCTATGTCTCTGTATGTCTTTAAAGTCTTTAGACTTTTTATCACATCATACCCCCAAATTTGAAATCCATCATCTCATCTCTCTCTCAAACTCGTTCACCATCATCATAATCAGAGATCTGAAACAGGTTTCCAAACAGGTTGCCGACTCGGATGAACTCGCCACCGCCCCGGAGTTAATGAACTCGTTGTCGGAGTTCATGAACTTGTCGCCTCCCTTTCCATTAAAATCAGAGATTGCCAAACAGATATCTTTTCTCTCTGTCATCTCTCGAAAACCAAATCTCTCTCTCTCTCTCTCTCTCTATCTTATTCACTTACCGGTGGTGGTGGTGGTTTTCATGACTGTGACTGGTTGTGATGGTGTGGGGCGGAGGTGGGGGGTGACGGTGTTGGTGTTGGTGGCGTTGGGGTTTGGCGGCGGTGTTGGGGTTTGGTGGGGTAGAGGTTGGGGGTGATGGTGGTTCCAGTGGCACTGATTGCGCTGGTGGTTCCGGTGGTGCCGAGACGTGGGGTTGGTTTGCTGATTGATTTTTTGTATGAATCACAACTGTAATGTGTGTGTCATCCTTTCTATGAGTCTTCCTCCCTTAGAGATATGATTGATCTGATCTATTTTATTTTCTTATAACTTGTATATACATATGCAACGGATTTCTTAGTCATGATTCTCTGAATCGATAGTTTTTGAGTTGATTTATTCTACTCTTTATAGTAGGTCTAAATATTGTTTCCTTCTGTAGTCCTTGTTGATAGTTGAAATTTTTTTATTGGAAGTGATAGTTCGAAACATGTTTTCCGACAATTGATGACGATTGCGTGGCAAGGATGGTGAAGGGTAGGTTTTTCAACATGCAACCCCACTTTACAGCCATGATTATTGGAAAATTTGAGCCAAACCACGTTTTTTTTTTTTAAATTCACACATGGTTTTGATTTTTGTTGTTGGTTTTTATATTTTTTTTCAGTCGATTATGATAAGTTCAACTTATCTGAGACATCTAGTAAGTCGTGATTTTTGGGTGAGTTCGTTTGTTAAGATTCTCAAATTTCGCAAACCTGAAATCGGGGTTGGGGGGTAAAAAGATGTTTGGCGTAAAAAAAAATTTGTTAAAAAAAAGTTTTTGTAAAAAAAAATTCTTTAAGCGTAATTTTTTTTTGTCTTTTGTAAAAAAGTTTAAACCCGTAAAATTGTTTTTGTAAAAAAATAAAAAAAAATTTGTACTTTTTGAAAAAAAAAAATCTGTTTTTGTAAAAAAGTTTAAAACCGTAAAAAAATTTGGCGTAAAAAAATTTAACCCGTAAAAAATGTTTTAAAACTGGGTCGTAAAAAAAGTTTAAACCGGTAAAAAAAATGTTTTAAAACCGAGTCGTAAAAAATGTTTTAAAACTGTAAAAAATAGTGTTTTAAAACCGAGTTGTAAAAAAGTTTGAATCCGTCAAAAAATTGTTTTTTTTTGTAAAAAAATCTGATTTGTATACTTGTAAAATAAATTGTTTTTTGTAAAAAAGTTTAAACCCGTAAAACAATTGTTTTTTTATAAAAAAAATCTAAAAAAATTGTTGTTTTGTAAAAAAATCTGATTTGTATTTCCTTTTAAAAAACCTAAATAAGACAAAAAGTAATAAAAATTAATTAATACAATAAGACAAAAAAGTAAATTTACTAAACTACCCTTATGACATTAAAATATTAAAAACATAATAAGTTAAAAAGATTTTAAAATGTTTTTTATTCTCTTTTAATCTCAACCATCCATCACAAAAAATCAATGTTAGATTGGTGGTTACTACGGTTCTCGCAACTGGAGGTGGTTTTCATTTTAACCCATCCATATATATATATATGTATATATATAGGGTAGGGATAGTGTACAAAGTGTCTAAAGTGTGAGAAGTGTAAGAAGTGTTTTAAACCGTTAGATCCTTGATCTAATGGTTGAGATCAATAGAGACCAAATTATAAATTGTGTTTTAATTATTTGGACTGATTTGAAAATTGTAAGGGTAATAGTATCTTTGTATATGTATCAAATTAGGTAACATCTCCCAAATTCTAGCGATTCACTCCTAAATTTTTAGCGATTCAATTTTAAACTTATTCTAAAATCCGGACATTCTAAAAAATCCAGAAATATGTAACTGAAATATGTAACTGCTACAAGAAATACATAACACTATACATCCATCATATAACACTATATAACACTATATAACACCATATAACACTGTATAACACTATGTAACACCATATACACCATAGTGGAGGGTTCAAATGAGAAGAATTTTTTTGTAAAAAGAAAAAAGAAGAAGTTTCAACCAATAAGAATGCTTCAGTTTACTTCATTTAATATTTGCATTTAATTTTAATATAAGGGTATATTGGTAAACTTACAAAAATCATTAATTTTGGAATAATGAAGTACAATTTCTCGGGCACGTTGTTAGTAAAAAAAGGAATTCATGTTGACCCTTCCAAAATCGAAGCAGTGAAGAACTGGAGTACGCCTAAATATGCATCTGAGATTCATTCCTTCTTAGGATTGGCTGGTTATTACCGTCGATTCATCTTGGACTTTTCAAAGATCGTCGTTCCTCTCACTTCATTGACTCGGAAAGAGAAACCTTTTGCTTGGGGTCCTGAGAAAGAGGAATCTTTTCAGACTCTTAAGAATCTACTTTGTAACGCTTCTGTACTTGCCCTCCCTGATGGGAACGATGATTTTGTGGTATATTGTGATGCCTCGAATCGTGGCCTGGGCTGTGTGCTCATGCAACGGGATAAGGTCATCGCTTATGCCTCCCGACAACTCAAAATACATGAGAAAAACTATACTACCCACGATTTAGAGCTTGGCGTAGTTGTTTTTGCGTTAAAGATTTGGCGACACTACCTATATGGTACTAAGTGTGTGGTTTTCACTGACCATAAGAGCCTACATCACATCTTTAACCAAGAGGAACTGAATATGCGTCAGCGACGATGGGTAGAGTTGCTTAACGACTATGACTGCGAGATTCGCTACCATCCTGGCAAAGCGAATGTCATGGCCGGCGCCCTTAGTCGTAAGACTC
Source organism: Helianthus tuberosus (assembly GCA_030545235.1). Taxonomy (NCBI): domain Eukaryota; kingdom Viridiplantae; phylum Streptophyta; class Magnoliopsida; order Asterales; family Asteraceae; genus Helianthus; species Helianthus tuberosus. Next base: position 54,082,978 of record CM060364.1, read on the forward strand.
ATGTTAGTAGCATTCTCTGTTCTCAGCTCACTAGCGATCTTCATGCTTGTATCCATGAAGCTCAATACTCGTCAGCAAACGAAGGGAGTCTAAATGTGGAAATTCGAGGCGCTACAATTGATCAACTTGAAACAAAGTCTAATGACTTCAATACTACCTCAATCGCATCTGGGTGGCGGATCGCGATAACCTTTGTGAGCTCATTATGAATGAGGCTCACAAATCACGATACTCTATTCATCCGGGAGCTGATAACTGCGTATAACTTATTGGTGGCCTAGTATGAAGAAGGAAATCGCCACCTACGTCTCAAAATGTCTTACTTGCTTAAAGGTTAAAGCCGAACATCAATGTCCTTCAGGTCTTCTTGAACAGCCCGAAATCCCTGTGTGGAAATGGGATAGTATCGCTATGGACTTTATAACTAAACTACCTCGAACACCTGTCGGTCATGATAGTATATGGTAATCATTGACCGCTTGACCAAATTGTCACACCCCGACCCGCAGCGGAAAAGGTGATCGGGGCATGATCGGGTTAACTCGAGAGCTTATGACTTACTATTACTTGTTTTAAATAATAATTTATTCATAACAAATGTTCCACATAACAAATAATTCAAATAAACAATTACAAATGAGACATTGATCATAACCACTAAGCTACATTTATCCGTTTCTTGTTAACTAAGGCCCATCCTATGTCCAATCTTCTCTTTGTTAAGATCTGAGTTTCTTTTTTATTGTGTTTTTGTTTGAAATTAATGAAGATGAACAAGTAATTGCAGCGGAAACTAAAAATGGAAATAAACTTTGCACACAATCAAACAGGAGAAATGCTTTTAACACACAAGTTTAACATTGAACCGAATGCTTGAATTTATTCCAAGATTCAATTACAATTTGCATGCATGTAACAAACTCCCCCTCAGCCTGAGCTCACAATGTTTGTTCGTACAGGAAGAAAAATGATGAAGAGCTAATAGAACAGTACAGGGTATTGTTCTATTTATAGGCACGCCCAAACCACTGTGGCATCTTTGCTGACATCACCATGATAGTGACATCTAACCTCCTAACAAACTCTAACTACTGCCCTCATTACAACTACTGATAGCAAACAACTTATTACAATATATTACATAGAAATAAACTAAACTATTGATTCTTCATTCCACTGCTTAGTCTTCAGCAGTGCTTCTAGTCTTCAGCGGTACTTGAAACAAGGCAGTTGTTTGAGTCATCAGCATTTTGGTCTTTATCAGTCATTTGGAATCAACAACAGTTAGGAAAGGCAGTAGTTGTGTCCATCAGTTGTTAGAGCCATTATCAAGGGAAAAGCTTGTGTACAAACATCTGCTTATTCTAGATCCACTGCTCTGATCCGGTTTTGGCTTTAATCAACTGTTCCTTTGATAGGGTTCAATCCCAACAATCTCCCCCTGGAACAGATGATGCCAAAACCCTTCATTATTGTGGAACTTTATTACCTCATCAACAGTTCCCTTATTTGGCCTTTAAGTTGTAACTCAAAGTCTAAGGCATCTGTATCATCTTCATCCCTACAAAGTGTAAGATCAAGGAGATCCTAAAGATCTTCAACACTCAGGCCTAGTGCTTGTTCCCTTGATATTTTCTTCACTTCTCCACTGGATTTGATCAGAGTCAATACGTGGGTCTGTTTATCAGTTTTTCACTTTAGTATTTTTGAATCCAGTGGGTTTCTTGGGATATTTTTATTAGATGAGGAATTTGGAGATGATGGCCTGGTGATGACTGACTGAGCAGTGCTTTGAGCTTTAGCAAGTTCAGGAATATCAGCCATCATTTGTTTGAGGACCATTTTCAAAACTTCATCACCTGCTGCTTGATCCTCTGGTGTTTCTGCATCCATCTGCTTTTGTCTCCTTCTTTGATAAAGGATGGCACCAGGTGGAGCAGTGGCTTTCCTAACTTGCAGCTTTGGTGGTCTTGTTGAAACCTCTGCTTCAGGATAGTTAGGTTTTTGTGGAACTTTTGGATTTTTCTTTCATAGTTCCTCCAACTTTTTGTAGCTGGCCCTAACTTTGTCTTCTTTCCACATTGTCACCTGATTTCTTGACCCAAAATCTGCAGTTATAAGTTCCTCTTTCATTCTCTTCAGCTCTAACACTTTGTCTGGTACATTTTTCATCTACTTTGTCCAGACAGGAGGAGTGTGTTTCACTTTGTCTTTATTCATTTTTTCAATTCTTTCCAACTCCTCTTTGAGTTCACCCACTGTCCATTCTTTATATTGAGCTTTGTCACCTTTGTACCTTTTGAAGGCCATGATGTGCTCAATGTAATCTTTTCTTAAGGTTTCATCATCTCTTTCTGAAAGCTTTTGACACAAATCTTTTGAAAACTGCTCCAAAGTTCTGACTTGTGTGAGCAGAAATTGATAGTGCCTTTGAATTTCTTTATCAGATTTTCCTTGTGAGTTTCTCCTAGAGATATCCTCTGCCTGTTGAGCCTTAATCTTCAAATATTCTTCAATGTTGTTTGGCCTTGGATATCCTTGGACAGATGGTAGGTTTTTTTAGCAGGATCATCCTCAGAATAAAAGGATTTGATTTCTTCTCTGACTGCTATGAGCTCTAAAGGATACTGAACAGATGCTGAAACAATGGCAGTGATTGGTTTTGAACTTGGGCTGAAGAAAGAGGAATAGGGTTTAGAATAGTAACAAGTGACAATGGTTGTGAAGATGTTGGTGGTGGTGGAGAATCATCATCTTTTAGAATTATCCTTCTCCCTTTTGGTTGAGGAGAGGCTGATGATGTTTTGGTTGGTTTAGTAGTGGTGGTTATTGTAGTGGAAGGTGGCTGACTAACAGCTGTTGAAACAACTGGTGTTTCAACCACTGTTGTCATTACAACTGATGATGTGTCATCAGCTGTCTTTTGCTTTTTGGCAGGAGATAATGGCGGTGATGAAGTTGTTTTAGGTGGTGATGGTATTTTTGATGGTGGTGGTAAAGCAGTGGTTGTAGTGTGTGTTGAGGTGATGGTAGTTGTTTGGCTAGCAGTTGTTGAAACCACTGAAGTATCAACATCTGTTGATACAATAGGAGTTTTAACAACTGCTGGTTTAGGAGATTGATGTTTGGAGCTTTGAGTAGGTTTGGGAGTTTGCTTTGTGGGTCTGGATGGTGTGTGTTTGGGTTGCCTCACTTTTCTAGTGGGCTGCTTTCTTTTTGGCACAGGATTTTCATCATCCTTAGGCTCAGAAATACCCTGCTCATTCAGCTCCATAAATGCTCTTTTCTCCTGTTCCCACCTGGCTTTATCCTTAGCCTCCTTATCCTTTTTAACATCAGCTTTTACATCAGCTATGGCATTTGTGGTAACATCAATCTTTTTAGAACCATCTGGTAAGGGTATGTCTGCAAGCATGCTAGAATTGTCTGGAGCAATATATAAGCCATCCTCATAACCCTTTTTCTTCCACTGCTTTATTTTCTCCCCTTTTTTGGCATCAGCTGGTGGTGGTTCATCCACAAATAAGATAGAGGGAGGAGCAGTGCCAGTGGTGTTCAGCAAATGGGCCTTGATAGCCTTGATATCAGCCTGGGTGTCTTTAAACCTTGACTCCATGAGATTTCTGATTTTGTGAACTTGAATCTCATGTTGTTGATCAGCTAATTCTCTTTGATGATGGAGCAGTGGTTGAAACAAACTCCTCAGCTCATCTGTAGTAGGAGCAGATGATGGAGCAGCTATTGGAGTTGGTGCAACAGTGGGTGGAACCTTTTGAACTTTCAACAACTATTGCAGCATTTCTTTGATTTCTGCAACAGAAGTGTCCAGTTGTTCAACTCTAGCCGTCAATTCTTGGTACATTAAACCATCACCCAACTTAATGGGATCATCTGATTTCCCACATTCAGTGGTTGTAACAGTGGTTGACTCAAGGAATGTATCCTAATTGGTAAAATCATCCACTGATGCCCCTTTTTCTTGGAACTGGGGACTTATTCCTTCAAATTGAGAAACACTTTTTAGTGAACCAGTGAATACTGGATACACAAGAGTTCCCAGAGAAGAAATTGCCTTCAAGGAAGTCTTATTGATGTAACCACTATCCAAATGCAAACCAGTGGGTTCAACACTTGTAGTGGCTGCTTCACTTGAACTACCACCAAGAGTTACTTGTAACTCAAGGGGTGTAACCTCCTCAGGTGTTGTTGGTGGGTTAGCAATGATTGAAACATCAGACCCAGTCACTTGTTGAGGTATATTCTCATTAACAGGTGAGTGAGAAGGACTGGTTTGTGTCTGGTTCAAATCAAGAGCATCCAACAAGAGCTTTGTTTGTGGGGGAATTATGGCAGTGAGTGTGGGTGTAGAAAGTGAATTTGCCCCGGGCAGTGGGCTGTGGATGATGGAAGCAAGTGATTCTAGAGCATCATATTGTGGTGTCCCTAATCTTACAACCTGTTCTTTTTTAGAAGAAGCAGGAGGAGTTTGAGGCATGGGTTAAGATCTTTCTACCATCTGCTGTGAGGAAGTAGCAGCAGTGGTTTCTAGTGACTTTTGTGTTGTCACTGGCAGTTGCTCTGGGATCTCATCTTCCAGAGTTGCCTTTTTTGTAGGTTTGGGGGGCTTTCGAGTTTTCTTTTATCTTGGTTTTCTGGTGGTTTTAGGTGTGGGTTTCACAGCAGTTGTTTTGCTGCTTTGATCACCTAGAGTAGTGGGCTCAGCAGCAGGTGCCTGAGGAGCAATGGTAGCTGCTAAATTCTGCTCAGGAGCCTCTGCTTTTGTTTTAGAAGGCTTTGATAATCTTGTAAAAGTTTCAGGTTATGCCATTTATTTGTAAAGGTTCACCTTGGATGAGCACATGAGCATCATCCTTTCCAAATTTCTTTTGAAAGTAAAAACTTAGGAATCTTGGAAATAATAAAAATGATTTTGCAGTAACATTTTTGACCAAGTCATCAAAGATCTCCCGGGAGTAGTTAAAATTTTCATTTTGTAAAATAGCATATCCCAGGTATTGAATCTTTAATGGTATCTCATTAAAAGCAGTTGTTTTATTTGAAACACACATCAAGAGGGTATGGAATAAAAATCTTGTTGCAGGAGGAAAGTTACCTTTTTGTAAGGTGTCCTTTCTCATTTCATCAGCATACCCTGATCTACGTTAAATTATACATCTTTTTATACCCAAAAACACTTCCGTTTTAAACATTTTTAACTGAAAACACGACGTTTAGGTACCAAATCCGGTACTTTTATATTTTCAGGTCTTAAAAAGAGCATAAAGAAAAATTCTGATGAAAACGGACAAATTCTGATACATTTCTGACGAAAATGGCAAAAATCTGATGACTGCCAGGTGTGGCACGACCGTGCCATCCATCGGCACTACCGTGCCAATGCTCCGATCTCGGAAGCACTGCCAGTGCGATCAGGGGTGCCAACTGTTTCTCGGGCAGCGCTACCGTGCCGATCTGATGACCTAGGAAACTTGTCCACTAGTCCACTTGGCTGACTCGGGATCGCTGAAACTGACGTCACCCAACAACACCTGCCGCACGACCGTGCCGATGAAGAAATCTCCTATAAATACAGCATTCGCTACTGGTTCAAGTGTTGGGTTTTTCTCCATGTTTCTGGGTGATTTCTGGGTTCCGAAGCAGTCCTGATCAGACCCATTTGAAGCACCAAGATCGAGTGGAAGCATAACCAATCCAACCCATCAATTCCTTGCTTGTTTATGGTTCGATTCCTTGTTCATGAACATGTATTCTGATCATTTTGCAAGATATGAGCTGATGTTAGTTTATGTTTAATGTAGTTTATGTAATAGTAGTTATAAATTTGTTTCTTGAATAATCTTTACGTTGTAATCTTGTTTGTCTGAAACTTAGTGCTTTTTCATGTTGAATCTTCATGATTATATAACGAATGTTTCATTGATGTTGAGTTCCTGATTATATTTGATTGTCTTGGATAATGAATCTGTGGTTAGTGGGATGGTAACTATTTCTTGATTAATCACTTGTTTGTAGACTTTGTTTACACCATCAAACCAGACCAGGGTATTGGTTTTATACAAGATATATCTTACTTTGATTAGGAATACTCTCTTGCACGTAAGGGTTCTAATGAATTATATGGTGTTGATTGCATGTTCTTAGATGCGGTTTATGATCCTTGTTTAGTAGTTTTGGTCTGAAATTGCTGACATGGTAGATTTGTGTTTAAGACATGTAAAGATGAAATTGTTTGTTATATGATCTACATAATTGCTTGTCCTCGTGGTTGTATTGTAACCATCGGTATTGCTTTCTTTGATAAGTGAGGTTAGGAATCCAGACCCGGTAAATAACCTATCTTTAAAGTTTCGCATGAATAAATATCAATAGTTCGCTAATGAATGATTTTAGGTGGTTAACGTGTGACCATCGCGTTAACTTTCCGAAGAATCATAATGCTAGAAATCCAGACCCGGTAACTAGCTGTCTCGAAATTGAAAAATTGATTAAGTGCTTTTGTGACATATCTGATAGATAACATGTTTAGGTTGTTTGTGAAACAAGATAATAGTATATTTATGTTTTAGATGTAATTTAGATAACCTAGTTAAACAACAATTCACCTATCCTTTTATTTGGTAGATTAATGACAAAGATCTAGTACGTAATAACGCCCGTGTTCCATGGATCGATATCTGGCTCTTACCAATACTTTGCTACATATATGACGGGATACAATTGTCCTTTGTTGTGTGTGTTTTAATGTTAAGGTATGAACCATTTTTATAAATATAAAACGCACTTCACTGGGCGCGTGAAGATACTGTAAATATGTATATAACCGCCCACGTCAAGTTTTTGGCGCCGTTGCCGGGGACCACGAAGAAATTAATGGAACAATCCGAGTCAATATCTTACCGGTGTACAAACTGTTAATAACTGTTAATACTTGTACATTTTTGTATCTATTTTCTTTGATTTACCAACTTGTAAACACCTTGCCAGGTACGCCCACTAGGACTAACTTTTGACTAACTTTTCTTTTTCTGTTTTACTAACCACTAACCAACTTATTAACGGACTCAACTAAACAACTAACATTACTAACTTATTACTAACTTTTTACTAACTCTTTAACTAACATTTATTTCCTTTTATTTATTTAATTCAGTTAATGTGTTCGGAATCGAACCATTTTTCCTTAATTATTTCAATTCAGTAATTTCAATTCTGTACTTCGTTTATTTATTTATTTCAGTTCAGTATTTCTAATTCAGTATTTTATTTATTTGCGTTCAGTTATTCATTTATTTATTTATGTCCGTTTATTTAACTGTTTATTCATTTAATTATTGTGCTCATTTGTTTATTCATTTACTCCACAAAATATATATATATATATATATATATATATATATATATATATATATATATACCTTTCTGATAAAATCATCAGATTTTCTGATGAATTCCAATGAATTCAACAGATTTTCTTATAGATTCTGATAAACCCATTAGATGTTCTTAAAACAACAATTTTCATTTCTGATGAATTTACCAGATTTTCTGGTAATTCTGATGGATTTATCAGAAATTCTGATGGAACGAAAACTTTCATCAGATTTTTATCAGAATTGTATCAACACTTATCAGGTATTCTGATATATAAAACATGCTAAAAAGTTTCCTCAGAATTCTGATGTTTGTCATCAGAATTTCTGGTAAACAGCCAAAAACAGCTTTCGGGTGTAAATAAGTAAATAATCCAGTAAATATTTAATTAAGATCCGTTTCATTATTTATATGTTTGTATATTATGTATTATCATTATTATTACTTAATTCTTATATTATTATTATGTTCTTTTTTTTCTGTATAATACCTTCCTTTTACGTGCAGGCTAATGTCCACGCCCCCTACACCCGCTAACGCTGAGCTAGCCAATGAACCAGAAAATAACCTAAGAAGAAGTAGGCGGCTTCGCGAAAGATCACTTGTCATTGCACAAAGGATTGCGGCTGCAATCGACGAACCAGTGATACTTTCTGACAGCGAGAGTTCAGAGGACGACACAGGAAGCATTATGGCAGAGGACGACCAACCTTTGAATGAGACCGGCCGTCCAGGAGGAGAGGGCTTGCTACCGAGCATCGCCCGACTTACGATAGCAGCACCGAGTTTTGAAATTAAATCTAGTATTATTAACATGTTACAAAATTCTGTGCAGTTTGACGGGAAGGATCACGAAGATCCAGGTCGACACATCGCTTCATTTCTCGAGGTGTGCTCGACTTTCAAAATTAGAGACGTTTCTGAAGACGCAATTCGTTTGCGACTCTTTCTATTATCTTTGCGAGACAAAGCCCGATCTTGGCTTTTGTCACTTCCAGCAGGTTCCATCATGACTTGAAACGAGATGGCCGATCTTTTTATGCAAAAATATTTCCCGTTGGAAAAGACAGCTAAGCTTAAAAATCGTATTATGACATTCAAACAGGATGAAGGAGAATCTCTACACGCAGCTTGGGAGAGGTTCAAAGATCTTCGGATCGATGTTCCACATCATGGGTTGTCCAAAAGACAACTTGTGTTGAACTTCTACCAAGGACTTAACTACGACTCGCAAGAACGTTTAGATTTTTATGCAGGAGGTGATCTTGGAACAAAAACACCCAACGAAGCCTATGCAATCATAGAAAAAGCTACCTTGAAGTCAAGTTCGCATCACGGTGGAGTACGAAGTAAAGCTTTATCTATTCCTGGAGTTCATCAAGTGGATACATATACGGCTCTTGCAGCACAGATTGGAGCTTTGGCAGCAAGATTTGATCAAGCTCAGAACGTTTCAAAAATACAATCATCATGTGAACTGTGTGGAGTGTCACACGATCCAGGTACATGTGAGCAGGGTGTTATGTTTACATGCCATGAAGAGGTGGACTATTTGGGCAATCAAATTAGGCCACAAAATAACCCCTATAGCAACACGTACAATCCGGGTTGGAGGAATCACCCAAACTTTGGGTGGAAAGCCAATTCCAGTAACCAGAACCCACTCGGATATGCTCAACGCGCTCCCGTGCCACAACAGCCTCAGGGGCAATCCTTTCAGCCCCAGGGACAATCTTTTCAGCCATCAGGGCAAACCTTTCAACCACGTTACAATAATTTAGGTTCAGGAAGCACTTCCCAGCCACAAACCTCTCAAACCAACTCAAAACTAGAGGAGATGATGGCGCAGCTATTAAACAACTCCAACAATGCCAATCAAATTTCTGAAAAGCGATACCAGCAGCATGAGGAGCGTTTCATGGCACAAGAAGGGGAAATGCGGAGCCAGAAGGCTTCAATTCAAACCAATGAGAATCAAGTCGGCCAATTGGCCAAAATGTTGTCTGAAAGACCTCAAGGTAGTCTTCCAGGTAACACAGAACCAAACCCGAGAGGGCATGTTAATGCAGTAATGACGAGGAGTGGTAAAACCATGGGACCTGAAATCGGACTCACCACCGATCACTGATACGGTCCAAACTGACGCTTCAGACGAGGTGCACGCTAGGCGAGTCCCAGCAAGTACAACACAGTTTCAAGAGCCAGTTAAAGATTTCATTCCTCCTATTCCATATCCGAGCAGATTGAAGAAACAAAACAATGATGAACAACATGGTAAGTTTTTAGAAATGTTTAAACAATTACATATAAACATACCATTTGTTGAGGCGTTGGCTCAAATGCCTAAATACGCAAGGTTCTTAAAAGACATCCTCACAAACAAGCAGAAGCTCGAAAGCTTGTCTTGTGTGTTGATGAATGAAAACTGTTCAGCCCCTCTCCAAAACCGTCTACCTGAAAAGATGGGAGATCCGGGAAGTTTTACTCTTCCCTGCCTCATTGGCAGCATGTCTGTCAGTCATGCATTAGCCGATTTAGGAGCTAGCATAAACCTTATGCCATATAAAGTTTTTGCTAAATTAGATCTGGGTGAATCTTCTCCCACTAGAATGAGCATTTGACTTACAGATCGTTCAATCAAGTATCCACGTGGATTCGTTGAAAACATGCTTGTTAAAATTGAATAATTTGTTTTTCCCGTGGATTTTGTTATTCTCGACATGGACGAAGATTCAAAAGTGCCATTAATACTTGGACACCCGTTCCTCAATACTGCGAGGACGAGTGTTGATGTGGCAGCTGGACAAATCACGCTCCGAGTAAATGACGAGCATGTGACTTTTGATATTAAAAGATCAATGCAGCATCCGCAAAGTCACGATGACATGCTTTACTATGTCGACATTGTCGATACTTGTGTAAGCTCTCATTTCCAAGGCACTATTGAAGAAATTGATACGGACACACATCTTTTGTGTGATAACCAAAATGGCAATTCGCAGGAAGGCCACGAAGTTGAGCCCCCAGTTTCCCAAATCGGTGAACATGGTTCTAAAAGTCCCGATCAATTTGTGGAGATCGACTGTGAAGTTGAAGAAAAATCAAAACCATCGGTTGAAGATCCACCGTCTTTGGAGTTAAAAGAACTCCCACCGCATCTCGAGTATGCATTTCTAGACGAGCAGTGTCACTTGCCTGTTATCATTTCAGTATCCTTAGAAAAAGAGGAAAAGAGACGGCTTCTCGAAGTTCTAACACTCCACAAGAAAGCCATGGCGTGGAAGATTATGGATATTAAAGGCATTAATCCTTATTTTTGTACTCATAAGATTCTCATGGAAGACAATTACAAGCCTAGTGCACAACATAAAAGGCGCTTAAATCCTAATATGCAGGGCGTGGTGAAGAAAGAAGTTATTAAGTTGTTATATGCAGGGCTGATTTATCATATATCTGATTCTGTTTGGGTAAGTCCAGTGCAAGTAGTACCCAAGAAAGGTGGTATTACTGTAGTTCCAAACGATAGGAATGAACTTATTCCTACCCGTACCGTCACCGGATGGAGAGTTTGCATCGATTACCGCAAACTCAATGATGCCACCCGCAAGGACCACTTCCCGCTTCCATTTATCGACCAGATGTTCGAACGTCTGTCAGGGAAGTCATTTTTTTGTTTTCTAGATGGGTTCTTTGGATATTTTCAAATTCCTATCGCTCCTGAAGATCAGGAAAAGACTACTTTCACATGTCCTTTCGGCACATTCGCCTACAGGCGTATGCCTTTTGGACTGTGTAATGCACCAGCCACATTTCAGTGTTGCATGGTAGCTATGTTCCATGACATGATTGAAGACTCCATGGAAGTATTCATGGATGATTTCTCTGTTTTTGGGAGTTCTTTCGATCAATGTCTTGGAAATCTGAAAAGAATGTTAATGAGATGTGAGGAAACTAATCTTGTGCTTAACTGGGAGAAATGCCACTTCATGGTGAAAGAAGGGGTAGTTCTTGGACACAAAATCTCTGAAGCCGGGTTGGAAGTTGATCCCGTAAAAGTGGATATCATTTCTAAACTTCCTCCCCCAACCTCGGTCACAGCAATTAGAAGTTTCCTAGGTCATGCAGGGTTCTATAGGCGATTCATAAAAGACTTTTCAAAAATCGCAAGACCTATGAACCGTTTATTAGAAAAGGATGCTCCATTTATGTTTTCAGACGATTGCATGAAAGCATTCAAGCAGCTTAAACAAAGGCTTATCGAAGCCCCTATTTTAGTTGCGCCAGATTGGGCATTGCCATTTGAGATAATGTGCGATGCCAGTGACTACGCAATAGAGGATGTCTTAGGATAAAGAAGGGAGAAGCATTTTCATCCTATTTACTATGCCAGCAAAACTCTACATGATGCTCAAGAAAATTACACAACTACAGAAAAAGAGCTTTTGGCAGTAGTATATGCTTTCGACAAATTCAGGTCGTACCTTGTGTGTTGTCCAAAACAATTGTGTATACAGATCATGCGGCGATCAAATACCTTTTTAGCAAACAGGACGCAAAACCGCGTCTTATCAGATGGATCTTGTTACTACAAGAATTTGACTTTGAGATCCAAGATAAAAAGGGAGCTATAAATGTTGCAGCCGACCATCTCTCGAGACTCGAGCATGGAAGTTCTGAAAATTCGCTGGAGAAACCAATAAACGACAATTTCCCCCATGAATTTCTCTTAAGTCTTGAGATGAACGACGAGTCACCATGGTTCGCCGACTTTGCAAACTACCTCGCATGTGGAATCCTTATCAAAGGATTGTCATATCAACAAAAGAGGAAGTTCTTTGCAGATTTGAAATATTACATTTGGGACGAACCATACTTGTTTAGAATCGGAGCCGATCAGGTGATCCAATGATGTGTATTTAGAGAAGAGGCAGCCAGCATTCTGCGTCACTGTCACGAAGGGCCAACCGGAGGTCATCATGGACCAAACTACACTGCAAATAAAGTGTTAGACTCTGGGTTTTACTGGCCCACAATCTTTCGTGATGCGCATGAATGGGTTCGAGCGTGTGATGCTTGCCAGAGGGCAACGAATATCTCCGTACGCAATGAAATGCCTCAACATTCAATGCAAGTCTGTGAAGTCTTTGATATATGGTGTATTGACTTCATGGGACCATTTCCAGCCTCACGAGGTAACAAATATATCCTAGTTGCTGTAGATTACGTCTCAAAATGGGCCGAAGCTCAAGCTTTGCCCACAAATGATGCTAGGGTAGTTGTGAGGTTCTTAAAAAGTTTATTTGCCCGATTTGGTGCTCCAAAAGCACTAATCAGTGACCGAGGAATGCATTTTTGTAATGCGCAGTTAGAAAGAGCCTTGTCTCGTTATGGAGTTCATCATAGATTGGCTACGCCATATCATCCTCAAACGAGCGGGCAAGTGGAGGTCACGAATCGGGGTTTGAAAAGAATCCTTGAGTGGTCCATTAATAACAACCGCAAGGATTGGTCAGACAAGCTAGACGACGCTCTATGGGCTTTTAGAACAGCATTCAAGACACCTATCAGGACCACCCCTTTAGGTTGGTTTATGGAAAAGCTTGTCATCTATCTGTCGAGCTAGAACACAGGGCATTCTGGGCCTTGAAAATGGAAAATATGGATTTAAAACTCAGAGGTGAAGCCCGTTTTCTGCAAATTCACGAGCTCGAGGAGCTAAGAAACCATGCCTATGAAAGTTCTATCAGATACAAGGAACGAGTCAAGAGATTTCATGACAAGAGGTTGAGAGACCATAAAGATCTCCGTATAGGGGATCTTGTCTTGTTATATAACTCAAGACTGCGTTTATTCCCCGGGAAGCTAAAATCGCGATGGATGGGTCCATACAAGGTTAAAGAAGTATTTCCATACGGAGCCGCCACTATCGAGGATCCAAGCGGGGTAAGTTTCAAAGTCAACGGTCATCGTTTAAAACTTTACATCAACGGACCGGTTGACCCAGTGGAGAAAATTCTCGAACTCCATGTCCCGCACACTTAAAACAAGTGTGGGGAGAATGAGTCTAGCTATCGACTCGCTGACAAATTTAGCAAGCGTGTTGTCACACGCTAAGGGTAATTTTGTATATATTAGTTTCTAATGTTTATTTCGTAATTCATTAATTTTTCGGTTTTAAACGTAGGAACATGCGATCTTGATCCATAATTTTTGGAGATTTGAAGTTAGTTAATTGTTAAAATATATGAAATAGTGCAAAAATGGGAAAATTGGGTGAAATTTCAGAGTTAAAAGCTTACTGTGAAAAGTTATACAAAAAGGCCCAGGTGTTGCACGGTCATGCCAAATCGGCACGGTAGTGCAATCCTTAGGCAAAACAGACCACTTACTCGTGCATCGGGTGGTCATCAGACCGCACTACCGTGCAACCCAATGACAAAGGTCAAACCAGGAAAACGATTCGGAATGGCACGACCGTGCCAAATCCGCACGACTGTGCAGCTCAAAAACCGAACATTAAAAACCGGGGTATTTAAACGAATCTGCAGTAAAAACATATCATTTTTACGAAACCCTATTCGCCGCACGGGAGTTCCAGGTCGCCTCCACCCACAAATCACCTAATTTTTGGCTAGTTTTCTCTTCAATCATCTTCCAAGGTATGTTTCCTACTTGTTTTGTAGATTAAACTTAGTTTCTGATGTAGATCTGATGATTGAACCAAGAAATTTAGGGTTTTCTTCATAAAATTCAAATAAACCCTTATTCTTGAGTGATTAATGATAAATCGATGGTTCTGATGCTTGATTCGAGATCTATTAACTGATTACAAGTTAAATTTTGAAAGATACAAGTTAAAATCAGTGATTTAGACTATTTTCTGATGATATTTGTTGTCGCACGGTCACGCCACTTAAATGGCATGACAGTGCCGTTCAGAAATCAAAACAGAACATCGAATCAAAGCTGTGACGCCGAGTCGCACGGCAGTGCCGATTTGGCACGACAGTGCCACACGGGTTTCCGGAAACAAGCTGTTGACCGATTAGGATTGGCATGGCAGTGCCACCAGCCGCACGACCGTGCGACTACTGAAACAGAAACAGAAGCTCGTCAACAGACTGTTCCGATGGCAGCAATGAATTTTTTATATTCTGCTCTTATTTTGTTGTATTCCTGTGTGCAGATGAATCACTGATTCCTTCATTTCAGCGAGAACAAAGCGAAAGAACAACCCTGTATTGCAAGATTACAAGCTTTATGGAATAGACGAGGGCAAATCGGTGAACCGAGAAGAATCAACTGGGAGACTTTGACAAGCCTAAACCAAGAAGAAAGGCTATCCAACATGATGTCACATCCAATGTCAAGGTTGTTCAACATTGCACGGCCCGTTTATCTTGAACTAACATTGGAATTCTTCGCTTCATACACTTATGAAAAGGCAAGAAGCGAGAATCCGGACTTTAAAAACAGGGAAACAATACAGTTCAGATTGGGAAAAAAGTGGCATAAGTGGACAGTTGCTAGACTTGGAAGAAGATTAGACATACACTCAGCTGAAGACATAAATTCAAAACTTTTCACCAATATCTACAAGTTTGATAATGATCAGCAACGAGCCAACTTTTGGGCCCAAGTAGAAGTTGGACCACCTTATGAAGCTAGGAAAGCTAAAGCTTCATGACTACGAGACCCGCTTCTGAGGGTCATTCATCAGGTCATGAGTCACACCATCTGTGGGCGCATGGACAGTGCAGGAAACTGTCCCACTCTAGATCTTCATGTATTCCTTAGTGGCTAGAGGGCATGTTAACCTCGCAGCTAGAATGGCTGAATTCTTTATAAACAGCGCAGGGAGAACCACAAGCAGTGAAATCCATGGTGGTGAATATTTGACTCAGTTGGCATACAACTTAGGTATTATGACAGATGATGTAGTCAACGGTCTCACGATGGTTCACGCAGGAGGATATGTGGATATGAGGTCTTTGAGAGCGATGGGTTTGGTAGTAGATACAGATAGTGGCCCGCGACTGAGGAGTCTAAATGGGGAAATATGGGATCTGCTACCACTACCACCACAGGATGAAGACGTCAACATGGAGGAGCATCAGGTACTCGAGCCACCACCACATGGCCAGCCACCACATGATCACCCACATCATGAAGAGCACCAGCATCAGTATCAACACCAGCAAAACTGGCCTCCAGGTATACCTGCCTACCCTGAGTTGTACCAGCAGTTCCAACATATGCAGGTTTCTCAAGATGCTATCAGAGCAACTCAAGACGCTATGAGAGCCGACCAGATATCTATGCGGGCATCTCAACATACCATGCGGGAGGAAATGTATGCAGGATTTTCCTACATCTTCGGAGGGTTACAAAACGTATATCCCAGCCATTTCGGCAACCCTCCACAGTTTCCGTTTGGAGACACAAGTACCTATGGGGCCGGTTCATCAGGAACACGCCACCATGATGGTGATAATGATGAGGAGTAGGAGGAGGTAGGGTAAAATAGTTCAGAAACTAATGTTTTATGTTATTTCTATTCAGTACTTTGTTTGGAAATTGAAGGGGTAAGGTCCCAAAAACCTCATAAAAAGGATTTGAGACCATACCATAAACGAACTTTTCTAGCCTTTTGACCTTGCGCGGCTGCGCACTGGTCCTACTAAAGGAACAAAGAAGACAGTAGCTTGTAATTGCGCGCCCAAAAGATAACATAAATCTTTGCGCCGTCTCCTATTCAGCAAAGGATTAAAATCCTGAGATCAATACTTCCGCCCAAATATCCAGACTTGGATATTATTCTACCCAGACTTGGGATTTGTTCATCTGTGTCCACACAGTAAGGTGTCACACCGGATTACAGCAGTAATCTTCTAGAAGAAATGCAATCGTGCACCACCCAGACGGTTATAACCGTCTGGACACGTGTCATCACCATAGACAACCCTGAAGTCACAACGAATGCATGTAATTAGAGAGCAAACTCCACTTAGTCACTTTCCACGTGGCAATCCCCCAGCCATCGATCAGACCACGATCCATGTGCATTCACATCGGATCGAGGTTAATCAACGTCAGATTAAAGAACTCTAACGGAAGAAAAATAACCGCTACGGCGTTAGGCATTTTCCGTTAACTTTTCAATAACGGGTTTTCCCTCCCAAACTCCCGGATATAAATAAGAGAACTGTTCAGGTATAAACTCAGACTACTCTCACTCTTTAAATACTTATCTTCTCCGATACCAATACTTATTCTCACGCCGGAGTCGGGTCAAGGAGAGAACCCTCTTCTCCCCTTGGCGAGGCTAACGGTGTTCTTTTTTGCAGAGTTACCGGAGAAGCAATTCCATTGCAACTGAATCAATCGAGGGAGAGCTAACCTTTTATGCGGATTCAAACCCCCTAACTATCTCGGTTCCGACCATTTAGTTAGTGTTTCTTCATTGGCGCCCACCGTTTTCTCAGTTTTCCTAGTCTCTATCTCGTTTTGATTCAGTTCATTCCATTTCTGTTTTTTGCACATGGCAGAAAATTCGTCTTCTCACCGGCAACCTGGTCCTTGACCAAACGTCGGAAACAATTTACCGATAGAAGGGATCGTCGAGGAAGCCTCGGACGATAATGAGGTCCAATCCAATTGAGCAAATGATCCTGTAACCCCAGGAATGTTACCAGCAAATCTTGCACCATCAATTTTACCACCAGGGGAAACCCCGATATCATGGTATGTCCGGTCTCAAGGAGCATTAAACGCGGTATAATCACAGTTATGTGCTCAAACTGCTCCTGTAACCCAATCCCGGAGGCCGGGATCAAGAGCTCATGCCTCTCAGCGAGAAGAATCAACTTATGATGATACAAGCAGTTACCGAAGACAACATCATGATGAATCTCGTCCTCGTCAACGACAATCGGTGCATGATAGGTTGGGTTCCCAACGGGATACTCACACCGATGAATCCGATCGAACATACCGATTGAGTGAAAACACAAGCGTCTTCAATAGACTACAACCAAACTATAACAAATGCAGGCCTCGAGCGGTTTACAACCCCGAGGCCGAGCATAACTATGATTTAGTTTATCGCCCGGACGAAGCGGCAGAAAACTCGAAGTTTATATTAGAGATAGCTTTGGCTCCGTTGGAACGGGCTAAGTTACCGTCTAATGTTGGGAAATTCAATGGGTTAACCGACCCTGATGATCATCTAAGGGTATTCACCAGTGCAGGGTTGGTCGGTGGTTGGACCCTTCCGCTGTGGTGTCACTTATTTGTACAAACACTAACTGGCCCAGCGCGAATCTGGTTTGACAACCTACCAACAGGGCAGATCGAATCGTGGAAGGATCTACGGAGAAAATTTCTAACACACTTCAGTCAACAAAGGCGCTCAAAGCGTGATACATCCGACGTCATGAACATCTGGCGTCGCGATGATGAGAATCTGGAAGATTTTATTACCAGATACAATAAGGAAGTGTTAGAGATCGGAGGTGTCAGTGAACAACTAATCCGCGCACAATTTAAGTACGCGGTTAGGTGTGACGACATGGTCAAAGTGTTATCAGGAACAGAAGGCCTTCCCACAAGTTGGGAAAAGATAATGGCGGCAGCCAAGGTTTATGCGCAGACCGAGAAAAACCTCACTACAAACCGGCCACCACCACCACACAGCAGGCCGGCAGACTTAAGCGCAAATGGAAAGTACAAAAAGTCATGGCGCGAAACTTCCGGAAGTCGATCTGCGGAAGATAATCGCACAACTAACAAGTTCTCGGCGCAAAAAGAAAACCGACACGAAAATAGGGAGAGACAGTGGACTCCCCTAACAAAAACCCCAGCAGAGGTACTAAGTACCGAGGATCATCAATTCAAACCCCCGATTCCGATGAAGAGTAAACGTGGTCAGGACCCGACGCAGTACTGCGAATATCATAAGGATAACGGGCACACCACTAACAATTGTATATCTCTGCGCACGGAAATCGAAAAGGCTCTCAAGAACGGAGAACTTACGCATTTGCTCCAGAATATGCGCAAGGAGATTAAACAGATCACTCGGGGGGACGAAAGCTCAAGCAAACGGGCTAAGACTTAAGGACCTCCGTACGTTTTCCGCGGGATAGACACGACTTATTAAAAGAAGCGGAACTATCAGGGAGTAAGTTAAGTTCCATTTAATTATCCAAAAAACTTTGTAACGCCTCTGAGCATTATCCATGAATAAAATTACAAAGTTTCTATTATTTTTGTGTTTACAAAATGCATGCAATTCCTTTTTAGTAAGCGCAAAAACATTATGGTAGTATAACACAAAGCTCCATGCGCGGTCAGTGATCACGTCACAAACGACCATAAATTCATACATGAGCTTCATACCAAACTTTATTCGCCTTACTTAAAACAAAGTAATTGTACTCATGCAACATATTGTAAAGGCATATTCACAAAATAAATAGAAACATATTATGTTTGGCGTACAAAAACGTCCTGAAAGGTTTAAGGCACAGCAGTGTTTAAAACCCATGCGCAACAGCGCACCATCAAAACAAGGATCAACATCCTACATAGAAAAAGTTCAAATACAATTTCACCACTACTCTAAATCTTCTCCCTCATCCGGAAAGATTTCCTTAAGCTGCGCAACGTGATCATCCGATTGCAGCGCCACATTTATCAACTCCATCACTGGCAGTTGCAAATTATTAAACTCTGCCTTCATAGCAGCAAGCGCACTGGAAGTATTAACACCAAAGGTAGCAGATTTGCTATCATCCCAGTTAACCTTTAAAGCACTATTCACATGCTGGGAGCATTCCGCATACCCTTGCGCGTAACCATCTCGTCGCGCAGCAACCATCAAATTAGCAACTGTTTTATCCAGTTCTTCAGAGTTTAATACAGATTCAGCAACCTATAAACATCAGGAAAAGATAAGATCGAAGCAAGAAAAGCGCATTCATGAATTAGAAGAAGAAAGGAACTTACACATGCAATCCCGCGATCCTTCAACCAGGCCATATCATTCTTCAAGGGTTCAAGTTCGCTCTCCGCTGAAACCCGCGCCATTTCTGAATTCTCCAGTTTCTCTTCAACTTCAGTTAAACGGCGGGAGGTTTCAGTATTCTCGGAACGCGCAAGCTCCAGATCCTTCTTCAATTGTTCCTGGTCAGAAACCAAAGCGGTAAGTTCCTCTAATTCTTTATCTCTAATGGCAAGGGTGGCTAAAGCTTGTACCTCCCTTTGCTCGCTTCGCTCCCTATGAGAGCGCGCTTCCTCCAACAAAGCTTCCATGTCAGCTTTTTCTTTATTCAATCTTTCCACCTCCACATCTTGATTCGTCAAATTTTCAACCTCAGCCTTGAGGTTATTTATGATGTTACGAAGGCTCGCCTTCTCGGCATTATCCTTCTCACAAATTCTCCTCCAATTTTTGCGCTCCTCCGACAAAAGCGCAGCTTCCGCTTCAGCTTTTCTTTTCTAACTAGAAACTGACCATTCCTCAGTCTTGCGCTCCGCTTCAAATTTAGCTTGCTCAGTCTCCAATTTAGCCTTCAACTGAGCTACATGTTTTTCATCTTTTGCAAGTTTCCTTTGTGATGCTACAAAAGATGCTCGCTCTTTATGCAAGCTATACCATTCACGGACTATGCGATGAGTAGTAGAAACATGAGATGCAGTTTCTGCAAGATAAGACTGATAGGTCTGTTCATAAGGCTGATTTTCCTGAAATTTAATCTCGCCAGGCGGAAGTATCCCCTGCAACCAGTCTTGGCATACACGCCAATCCGAGAAAGTATCTCCTTTCTTCACATTCCAAACAGGAATATGAGGATCAGCAGCATCTTTATCCGCATACATTCGGTAATAATACTCTCCTAAAGTTTCTTCTGGACGAATTGGAGATTGTTTCCCAACACCAGCAGAAGAACCTGCCTCCTCAGTAGTAACCTTTTCAGTAGGCTCAGGAACAGTTTCAGAAGGTCTGGGAGGAGAAGATTGGATTGCCTCGGCAGTCTCCTTTTCCGGTATTGGCTGATCATTATCGTTCACCACACTTGGTTTAGCAATCTGTTCAGTTTCTATGTTAATACCAACAGGCTCCTCAGCCTCAACAGTTTTCTCAACACCTTCCCCAGTTACCTCTGAAGCCTCTAAAGGAGGGGTAACAATAGCGTGCGGTGGGGAAGGGGGAAGTTCTTTATCAGCCACAGTTGGTATGTCCACAGAGACAGGAACCTCTGGCGAAACAAAAGTCTATAAAAATTCTATCCGTTCAAAGAAAACAAAAGAAAATCAATACATACCAGGAATGGATTCCGAAACAAAAGCATCTAGGTTTCCCTTCCTAGTAATTTTCTTCCTCTGCACTTTCTTGGGAGGTTGACCCTCCGCATCAGCATCAGCTGGCTTCCTTTTAACGGTCTTCCTATGAACCAAACGCTCGGGACTAGAATCCAAATCGATAGGCTCATTTGGATTAGAAGGAGGAATATCGGCAGAATCCTTCGGTTCTGGTTTCGGTTCCCGCATAGTCACTACAGGAGTAAGACCCTCCAATGAGTCAGAAACCACCACATAGTCACACCTGGAAACAGAAGAGCAGCGCGTACCTTTCTTCTCTCCAGCATTTTTTGCTTTCAAAGGCTGCGCTTTAACAGTTTCACCCCTCTTCGGCGCGGAAGTGAACATAGTTGCGCGTTTTTTCTTCTCAGGGCCGATGCCCAAATTCAACAGCTCAACTACAAACAAGCGCAAGATAGAGAAAATTATTCAAAGCAAGAAAGAAAAGGAAAACATATATAAACTCACCAGCACCAGCTGCCGGTGGAACAGATAAGTCCGTGTCCTGCGGAAGCACAAAATTCTTCTCAATGCGGTGATACCAAAGCTCCTCCTCAGGTTTCTTCTTGATTGTCCCCATTCTTCCGCCTTCCCTCTTAAAAGCAACAACATATAGAGAAACGACTGCATTGAAGGGAAAGTAGGTTTTTAAAAAAAAAAAAAAAAAAACAAAAAACAAAAACACACCAAGAGGAACAGTGGCAAAACACCAATACTTACTATGGCCATCCTCAGTATACACAGGTTTATCATCTCGTTCCATTTTCCAGTTCAAACTCATACCAGCTCCGACTAGGGCTTTCTCCGGCAAAGCAATATTGGGAACGTCCTTCAGATCTTGGTACCAGTTCTCATCAACAGGGGTCTGAATAGATTCAATCGGAACATCGTCTTTCCCTCTCAGCTTCATCTTCATCGGAATCACTCCAGCTTTAATGAAGAAAAATTTCTGTTTCCAATCATGAAACGATTTTGGGGGCTGATGAAGGATTTTCTTTGCGGAAGCTCTCTGAACAAATGAGTAAAATCCTTGGGTACAGTGCATCTGATGAAAAACCCTAAATCGGGGAACGGTTGGCTCCACATGCATCATTCGACATACAAATTCGAAATGACGAACCCTAACCATACCAATAGGGTGAAGTTGGGAGATATGCAGATTATAAAATCCAAGAATTTCAAGGAAAAATTTCGTAACAGGCAATCGAAAGTTACCATCGTAGAAAAAATCCCAAAACAAGGTAATATACCCTGCCGGAGCATTCGCTGCCGTTTGCCCTTCTTCAGGATACAAGGCACCCCAGTTCTCCGGGAATTTAAGATTCTGGATTAAACCCTCAAAAGATGCCCTGGGCCACTTCAATGGTGGAAGTTCAGTCGACATCTCTTCAACAAGATCCTCTTGATGTTCTCCGGTTGACATACGCAGGGGAATGACGGGAAGTATTTTCTTCAAAACAAGGAAAGGGGAAAAGTTTTCAAACAAAACAATGATTACACAGAAGGGGTTATCCAAACGATTATATACCCATCGCAATAAATAAGCATCGGTAACCGTCGCACTACTGCTCCGGATATCACGATTACCCAAGCAACAGAAAAAGCAGATGTCAGAACATACACGCGTTTACACGCGCGCGTGTAAGACACGAATGGTAAAAGACAACTGACAATGACAGGCTGTCAAAATCAATTTACTGATACAATGTCAAATCAAAGATTTTTTACAAAAAATCTTTACAACACTCAGTAAATTCAAATCTTTTCAAAAAAAGATTTTCGCGCCCAAAACAACATTTCCCTCTCCTAAGTCCAGTGCTCCACTTACTTGCATAAGTACAACACTAGACTGGGGGGACTTGAAGGGGTAAGGTCCCAAAAACCTCATAAAAAGGATTTGAGACCATACCATAAACGAACTTTTCTAGCCTTTTGACCTTGCGCGGCTGCGCACTGGTCCTACTAAAGGAACAAAGAAGACAGTAGCTTGTAATTGCGCGCCCAAAAGATAACATAAATCTTTGCGCCGTCTCCTATTCAGCAAAGGATTAAAATCCTGAGATCAATACTTCCGCCCAAATATCCAGACTTGGATATTATTCTACCCAGACTTGGGATTTGTTCATCTGTGTCCACACAGTAAGGTGTCACACCGGATTACAGCAGTAATCTTCTAGAAGAAATGCAATCGTGCACCACCCAGACGGTTATAACCGTCTGGACACGTGTCATCACCATAGACAACCCTGAAGTCACAACGAATGCATGTAATTAGAGAGCAAACTCCACTTAGTCACTTTCCACGTGGCAATCCCCCAGCCATCGATCAGACCACGATCCGTGTGCATTCACATCGGATCGAGGTTAATCAACGTCAGATTAAAGAACTCTAACGGAAGAAAAATAACCGCTACGGCGTTAGGCATTTTCCGTTAACTTTTCAATAATGGGTTTTCCCTCCCAAACTCCCGGATATAAATAAGAGAACTGTTCAGGTATAAACTCAGACTACTCTCACTCTTTAAATACTTATCTTCTCCGATACCAATACTTATTCTCACGCCGGAGTCGGGTCAAGGAGAGAACCCTCTTCTCCCCTTGGCGAGGCTAACGGTGTTCTTTTTTGCAGAGTTACCGGAGAAGCAATTCCATTGCAACTGAATCAATCGAGGGAGAGCTAACCTTTTATGCGGATTCAAACCCCCTAACTATCTCGGTTCCGACCATTTAGTTAGTGTTTCTTCAGAAATTTTTAACTTTATGTCTGTTTTAAGTATTTAAGTAGTATGTTTGCTTCGTTTGAATAACGGATTTGGTTGAATTATCTAACATTTTGATCAATGGTAATGTTGGCTATTTTTAGCGAGTAACATAATTGGCAGATTCATAAAGAAATGCACACAGAGTTGAGACGACTTCAAATCAAAGTCTACTCAAACGAGTTAACTCAAACTCTGAGGGAGTACATCTTTCCCTTTTCACATTATTAGTATAGCTCTTCATAATTGCTTAACTAATATGTATTTTACATTGGGGACAATGTGAAGTTCAAGTGTGGGGAGGGGTTTAAAAGGTTTTAAACTTTGTTTGTCCTTAATTGTTCTCATTTCTGTATATATTTTCGAAAAATAAAACAAAAATGGCCAATTCGTGTTCTTTAGAAAGCATCAAATTTGATAAAAATCGACAAGCCAAGTTAATTTTTGAAAAAGATAACTAAAAAGCGTGATAAAACAAAATGAATGACTTACATGTTTATCTTTATATTTATACTCATTCTTTCCGTTTATGTGAGCATATTTTTTGAGCCTTTACAGCTTTCTTGTCAAATGCTTCTTTGTTTTTGCGGAAAAATGAGTGAACCGGATGTTTTATGTAATTTAGAACTTGTCATTTGTATACTTTTTGAAACCATGAATATGTGAAATTACATAGAAATGATAGAGGCATTTAGGATAACCCTTTGTCAGCCTTTTTCTTTGTTTATATCCCGCACCCAACATCATCTATTAGTTCGCCATGTTGAGCCTATTTTCCGTATTTTTCTTAAACGTTACCCAAAATATAAAACCTACTTAACCAAATTTAACCTTTTCTCATTCACCCTTATTTTCATTAAAAATTTGGCCATAAGCTTTCTAGTTTGATATAAAGTTTCACTTTAGTACTTTACCAAAAAAAAAAAAAACCGTTTGTCAAAACTCTCTAGGGAAATTAAGGAAAGACTATCAAGAATGGAAAATAGAGAGTTGATGTACAAATAGAATAAACTTTGAGGACCTACACAAGTAGCTTAGCAACGTGTTCAGAAACCTAGAAAATAAAACGCCAAGTTTTTGGCCAAGTTTTAACCTTTCTTGCCACTTTCAAATATCCATTCCATACCCTAAATCTTAGCCTATCGTTACAATCCATCAAAGACCTCTTGATTTATGCTTTTCACATATTAATTGGTGGATATTAGATCTTTTGACAAGCTTATGATATTGCATGATTCATTGACTAGGCATCGAGTGTTTTACATACACATTATATGGATGATTTAGAAATATAACCGAGTGTGTGTGAACATTGTGAGAAATGTAAAGGTTTACATGCTAAGTCATTCAAATGTTAAGTCATTGCTTATTTGTTTATCCTTTCATAACATCTAACAAAGCTTGTTTGTTTTAAATCTTTGATGATGACTTTTGGAAAACAAATTGGACCACCAAACAAATTAATAAACCTTGTAAATATTCAGAGTTGTTTCCGTATTTTATTTTAAGTTTGCTTGAGGACAAGCAAAGTTCAAGTGTGGGGATGTTTGATATACATTAAATTATACATGTTTTTATACCCCAAAACACTTCCGTTTTAAGCATTTTTAACTGAAAACACGACATTTAGGTACCAAATCCGGTACTTTTATATTTTCAGGTCTTAAAAAGAGCATAAAGGAAAATTCTGATGAAAACGGACAAATTCTGATACATTTCTGACGAAAATGGCAAAAATCTGATGACTGGCAGGTGTGGCACGACCGTGCCATCCATCGGCACTACCGTGCCGATGCTCCGATCTCGGAAGCACTGCCAGTGCGATCAGGAGTGCCAACTGTTTCTCGGGCCGCACTACCGTGCCGATCTGATGACCTAGGCAATTTGTCCACTAGTCCACTTGGCTGACTCGGGATCGCTGAAACTGACGTCACTTGACAACACCTGCCGCACGACCGTGCCACCAATGGCACGACCGTACAGCCATTCACTACTGGTTCAAGTGTTGGGTTTTTCTCCATGTTTCTGAGTGATTTCTAGGTTTCGAAGCAGTCCTGATCAGACCCATTTGAAGCACCAAGATCGAGTGGAAGCATAACCGATCCAACCCATCAATTCCTTGCTTGTTTATGGTTCGATTCCTTGTTCATGAACATATATTCTGATCATTTTGCAAGATATGAGCTGATGTTAGTTTATGTTTAATGTAGTTTATGTAATAGTAGTTATAAACTTGTTTCTTGAATAATCTTTATGTTGTAATCTTGTTTGTATGAAACTTAGTGCTTTTTCATGTTGAATCTTCATGATTATATAACGAATGTTTCATTGATGTTGAGTTCCTGATTATGTTTGATTGTCTTGGATAATGAATCTGTGGTTAGTGGGATGGTAACTATTTCTTGATTAATCACTTGTTTGTAGACTTTGTTTACACCATGAAACCAGACCAGGGTATTGGTTTTATACAAGATATATCTTACTTTGATTAGGAATACTCTCTTGCACGTAAGGGTTCTAATGTATTATATGGTGTTGATTGCATGTTCTTAGATGCGATTTATGATCCTTGTTTAGTAGTTTTGGTCTGAAATTACTGACATGGTAGATTTGTGTTTAAGACATGTAAAGGTGAAATTATTTGTTATATGATCTACATAATTGCTTGTCCTCGTGGCTGTATTGTGACCATCGGTATTGCTTTCTTTGATAAGTGAGGTTAGGAATCCAGACCCGGTAAATAACCTATCTTTAAAGGTTCACATGAATAAATATCAATAGTTTGCTAATGAATGATTTTAGGTGGTTAACATGTGACCATCGCGTTAACTTTCCGAAGAATCATAATGCTAGAAATCCAGACCCGGTAACTAGCTGTCTCGAAATTGGAAAATTGATTAAGTGCTTTTGTGACATATCTGATAGATAACATGTTTAGGTTGTTTGTGAAACAAGATAATAGTATATTTATATTTTAGATGTAATTTAGATAACCTAGTTAAACAACAATTCACCTATCCTTTTATCTGGTAGATTAATGACAAAGATCTAGTACATAATAACGCCCGTGTTCCATGGATCGATATCTGGCTCTTACCAATACTTTACTGCATATATGACGGGATACACTTGTCCTTTGTTGTGTGTGTTTTAATGTTAAGGTATAAACCATTTTTATAAATATAAAACGCATTTCGCTGGGCGCGTGAAGATACTGTAAATAAATGTATATAACCGCCCACGTCATACCCCCTCTCAAGAAAATCAGTTTGATACTCGTTTTTGGGAAAAGAAGTTTTACCTTGCTGATCATCGAGTTCAAATACTTCTGAAATGGATTGTGGTGTAATGTTGACCTTTTTACCCTTTATTGAATAATTAACGGCTATGATTGTCTCACCTTAGGTCTCAAGTGTGGCATTTTTCCAAAATTATCTCTGGGTTTTTAGGTAAATTGGAGCATCAGCAGTCAACAAAGTTTTGTACTTTGAAGACGGAAGAGCGTCAACAGTGGAATTGAAGGTTTCAGTGTGAGTGGGTTTTGTGAGTAGACCCAAGTAATTGTGAGGAGCTTTGTAAGGAATTTCGATGGCTTTTTCAGTGGGTTTTTCAGAAGATGAAGACTTTGATTTTGTCATTTTGAAGAAGAAGAACGATGAATTATTTGAGAGAATTGTATGATAACTGCTTTGAGAAAGGAACTTTTTTTAATTCGATTCGACAGTAAAAACCATGTTTGGGGGTTTGCTCAGGGTTTTATACAGGAAAAAGTGAATGCTGACGTGGCAGCGGTTACAAAAAGATATGACCGTTATGTACTGTCTGTCACGGCCCCCGACCCACCCTGGACGGAATCGGGAGTCGCGAACAGCCCAGTGGTACCGGTGATTATTTTGAAAACATTGCAGCGGAAATTTCATCAGGATCGTGAGTTAGGAAAAATATCAGAGTTTAGAAAACACCGGATTTTATTTATTAAATAGATGGGATAAACCCATGTTTTACAATGGTAGCTTTAATTAGGGATAAACCCAATTACAGGAAATAATATTTATTAATTTTATTTAATTAAAATAAAATAAGCCACTTCTTTGATGCCTTTCAGTGCCGTATCCATCTCTAAGTCCAATCTACTGTAATTACCTGAAACATGTTTGAAAAAGGTTTTGTCAGCGGGAAATACTGAGTGAATCATTCTATTTAATAAAACGACACGTTTGTTATAATTTACAGTATTAAGAGAGATTACAATGTTTCAGGTATCAACCAACTACCCACAGTATTTGTCATCGACTCGTTTCGGTGACTGTGGTCATATTACTATTGAGTCCGTTCACCCAATAGTAACGAGTATCATTAATTAGGTTCGCCCACCTAAAGTGATAAAAACAGTAATGTGCACAATACCCCACATACCGGCTGTAACTTGGTGACTACATATACTTAATCACTGTAATTATAATCTTTGAAAATAAACATACTTTTTATAAACAGATTTGATAAAAAGAGAATGGCTCACATTATAATCATGCAGATTCATACGGGCAAAGTTTAGTCTACAGATAAGCCTTGATATATTGCAGATTTATACAGGCAGAGCTTACCCTATTGATTTAGCCTTGTAACCTAGTGCACACGAACTAGGTAGGTAACTTAATACAACAATTACGATAACTTACGAGATCAAATTCTCACAACGAACGACAAAGTGCGATACTTAAACATCCATCGATTTAACGACGAACGACAAAGTATAACCCTAACGTGGGCGGCACTTAATCATCCATTGGATATATTGATCGGTCGGAAAATGAATCGTAATAGCGATCGAGTTAATACCCTGTATCATAGCAGCACCCCTTTTACTAATTAGTGATTTTGTGACTGTTTTGACTATAACTCGACGTACAGATTGAATTTGATTATCGTAATAAAACCAGAAATCAAGTCCCAGACGCTGCTCTTTATACACAAATTTGGTCTAGCTTACGGACCGTAAGACTCTTCCCTTACGGTCCGTAAGGGGCACGTTTTATTTATAGAGTTGCCCCGTGTGGGACTAGGCCTGCTGAGTCGACGAAATGAATAAATTCGATTTTTATAATAAGTTATAAGGATAATCGTTGAGTAGGGAATGCCCCTCCTGAGTTTTAGGGGCCCTGATCCTGATTCTGATTGTTCTGAAAATTTTAGGGTTTATGTAGGATTACTTAGGGGTCTTAACTAAGGTTTCCTTGTGAACAAAATATAATAAATAAATAATAGTTTTGGTGGGAGTTGTTATGGTTTGGGATAAAAGAGAATAAAAATAGTGAGAAAAGATAATGGATCCACTTTGAAATTTTAGGGTTCAACTAGAAAGACTCCTGGTATAAATTTTGGGTATAACTTCTGAGCTATTTAAAAATATATATTGCACTTGTGTTAAGTATAGTACCCCTTATTCAACCTTGTCCCTATGTCACGAGACAGAACCCCAACAAACTTAGTCAGGCAGAGCCTTGACATGTGTTATGGGGCTCATATCAATCGGACCGGGTAGCGGTGATCGGGAGTTAAAATACTTAAAACAGGGCAAAGCTTATTATTATTATTATTGATGATAAAAATAAAAATAAAAGAAAGGAAGTTGGCGATCCATAACCAAGGTGCAAGTTCTAGTTTGTTTGCCTTCCTCTTATTTATAGTACTCTAGGATTCATTAGAATTGGACAGGTATAAAACAACATTAATTGCTAGGGACACCATTCAAATTTCATGATATGCATACATAGATATTTTGATTATTTATTGTTTATTTCATACGAAAGTTTTAATTTTATTTTTTCTTTATTTTAGTTCCTACTATCTCGATATTTACAAAATTAAAAATCTAGATGTTAATTAAATTAATTTCATCCGTATGTTTTAGTTTTATTATTATTATTATTATTATTATTTATATACTATAATTAATTTAACTGCTTCAGTTATTTGACGCTTATAATTTCTAAAATATGACGTTTTATAAAATAATAAATATGTTTTTAGAACGAGTATATTTTTTGTTTACATTTGGGTCTAAGTTTTATTCAAAGTAGAGTAGGTTCAAAATACAATTTATTTTTATAATTTAATTATTATACGGTTCCTAGGCCTGTCTAGGAACTTCATATTTTTTTTATTAGTCAACTTATCCGTAGACTACCCGTCTAATAGATTTTTATATACTTTTATTTTATTAGAAAGGTTACTCATATACAGGCCACTTAATTAATATAATATTTCAACCAACTATATAAAATAGTGTTTAAACTATTTTGGTTGAATATTTATATTAAAAATAAATTAGTTACTAGTTACTAGTGGTTAATAAATTTAACCAAGCCTATAATTCTTATATAAAAATAGGGATGTTGCATTCTCCCCACATTGTTTTAAATCTCGTCCTCGAGATTTGGGTTACGATATTTCTTTTAGACTTATGCCAAATTTTAGTAAATAAAACAATATTAAGGTAGATGACACAAATTTTAAAATATCAAATTTTGTGAATATTAGTTGTAAAATAAATAGGACTCAGTGGTTTAACTGAATTAGTTCAAGAAATCGATGACAAATGAATGAGATAAAATGGTATAATTTCCAAAGTGACTAGGTTCAAGCCAAAAGATATATGATCAATAGATATTTAAAATGAATGTGAAGGACTTTTTGGAATCAATAAAATTCTTTGTTAAAAGAAAGCTTACTTTGATTGGCAACTGAGGAAGACTTAGAATTGACAGGTTTAAAATGAAATAAAAGCATGAAAATAATTTGTCAAATATTGAATTATGATATGAGAAAATCAAAGTGTTGAGATGAGTGAATTGCAAAGACACACTAAAAGACAATAAAGTTAGTGTATCATTGTTTAGAGTTCCAATTTGTTTTAATTGTGAAAGAATATGATCGTATACTATTAGTAACCATATTTTTCATACTATGTCCTAGAGATTGAAATATAATAAGAAAAAGTTGTTTTGACATGACCAACCATTATATTATATTTGTAAAGCAAATGTAATATAGATTATTTGTTACGTATTTTTACTATATGTAAATGGTCACCACTTTTAAATAAATATTATTTTAGTATTTTACTATACTATGTAAAATAACTTATAGTTACTATATATTACAAAACACTGAAATGAAGTTATTATATTACAAAATATTTTAGTATTATTATTTTGTAAAAGAAATCAATATTATTTTTAACGTTAAATGAAAATTAAAGATGTAAAAATATTTATTGTACAAAAGTATTTGTAAAATAATTTGTAAATATATATCACTTAATAAATTGATTCTATGTGATTACTTATTTTCATTTTGAAACCATATAACATTGTGAAAATATTGAAAACGGAGACTATTATAATGTTCTTCTAACCCAACGTAGTTGATGACTATCATATTATTCTTATATAGTTATTTTCTTGTCAGAACGTTACGGTACATAGTTACCACAAAACATGTGATAGACAATTATTTATATAATTTTATTCGTCCCTCTACTTCTTGTATTGTTTTATGAAAATATATCTTCTATTTACAGCACAAAGTAAAATATTTTTGTATATAATTAAAATTTACTAAATAAGTATGATGACTTAATTTATATATATTAACTAGTCATTATCATGGTTGGATATTGGTTAGTGCTGCCTTGTTTAAGCATAGGTGGCCAGTCCATGCATAACTAAGGCTAGGTTATCCAATACCTGCCCCTGATAATAACCATAGTCAAAATGATACTAACACTTCTGTTATTAATATTTATAAATTTTAAATGAGAATATATTTCAAACATAATTTTATACATATAAAAATATAAATTCTTCATCTTAATGGTTTTAGATAGAATATAGTAATACTATTTTGTAATTTAGGTAATTACTTATGTAAGTTTCCCTATATAATTAATTATATATAATTTTTTTCAATTGAAGATGTTAAAGCAATAATTATCACGAAAAGCTGGATTGATGTTGTAAGAATCATTTAAGAGATATACTGAAATATGACAAAATTTTGTGTATCATTATCTTAGTATACGATTTGTGTTAAGATAGCTTTTATCAATAAAGCAATTTAATATATAATTAAATAAATAATTAAATCCGTATATGATATATATATACGAAATTAGTGCAAGCTTTAAATTTTGTGAAAATGTCAGTACAAGGTGATCGTGATCAAAATAATTTAATGGAGTCGAAGATTTAAACAAGCCTTTTATGGTTTAAAACAAATGAAGTGCTTGTTGGGACTATTTTGAATATGATAGCTTTTATCCATCATATGGGATAATGAATATGTAATATGAGTAAGTCAAATAATTTGAATTTAAACAAAACGAGTTTTAATAAGAAAATTCGAACATGGTTTCAACAGAAATTATGTATGCCAAAGAAAATTGAGTTTTTCAAGAAATTTATTGACTCGATATCAAAGAGTTATCGTTTTGCAATAATGCGGTTCACAGTACCAAAAAGCGAAATGATTTTTGAGTTTGGATAAAATAACAAATCGGAATGAAGCCCTCCAGTGGTCTTTTTATAATTCAAATGAACCAAATGCATAGTAAATAATGCATGTGTAACGTGGGAATTTACCAAGAAATAAAATAGATCAATATTCACTATTATGAAAGAAATCCTCATGGTATGATGATTATGAGGGGAAGTAAAAACACGAAAGTTAATTTATTATATGCAAAAAGTCAGAATTTCAACGAAAGAAATATAAGAACTTTTATCTGGAATTTCGTGTAATAATTGTTGTTAAGTGATATTACCAGGGAATGTGAATTAAATGAAATAGGAACTTTGCAAAAGTATGTAACTTCTTTTGTAGTGATAATAATTATGACTTCGATTAGATTGTGCACTGATGTTTGTGAAATCCTGTTCTAGCGTTCCTTAGAGATATTCATTTTGTAGGATCATGTAGCAAAGTGCCTCTTTTTGATTAGTAGTTCTTCTTACTGACGGAATTTTAACATTGGTGTCATCGTGCCCAATTTATATTTTCAAAAGGTCTTGCCTCGAAAGTTGTGTGTAATATACTTCAACTTCTGTGGACTTATAATTAAATTTTCATGTGTTTTCTTGTACCTTATCACAACTTTACATGCTTCTTAATTGTGTTAAAAATTTATGGTAATGTGTTAGAAATTCTTTACACTTTTGATGGTATCCCAACTTAATGAGTTTCTTTTTTTATTATTGTCGCTCGAGTTACTAGGCAGATAATCAAACGAAATAATGTTTGATATCGAAAAAGAGATTCCTAATAAAGAAATCTAGACACATATGCTTGTGTTTTATTTCAATTTGACTTTTTTTAATTTCTTATAGATATACATATCTATATAATCACATATTTCACATGCTGAAATAAACATACCATCTATCAGGTCAATGTATTTAACAGATTTATATTTCCAAAAACAAGTCAGATATCAGGTCATGATACTATTTAGGGAAATCTTGTCACTTGTTTGACATATTATATATCCCGTCTTATCCGATTCGCGCATGAGCGGTAACCTCAGTATATTCGGACAAACTGGAGAGTCTACTACACCATACCTAGTCTTGTTGGAGAAAATTTTCTATTTCCCATAAATAGTATCTTTTCAAAAGTGCCTCTTTTATTAGGGCTTTTATCCAGAATCAAGGAAACTTGTATTCCCATAACATATCTTATTCTAGACCAAGTAATATCAATAAGCAATAATTACTATTAATTCTTGCTTATTTATCATATCTTGCAATATTCTAATTACCATTCTTATGGTATATCAAAACACATCATAATTTATTCACATAAGTACTTTATCTTGAAGTTGATACTAAAGCATCTTTTCTTAAGTTCAAGTCTAAATGCTATCATGTGTGCTACCAGTTAACAGCAACCTCCTAACTCTTTTATATAAACTTAGGTATTATTATTACAACACCTAAAGGCTTGAAGCAATGGCTCTGATACCACCTTCTGTCACGGCCCCCGACCCACCCTGGACGGAATCGGGAGTCGCGAACAGCCTAGTGGTACCGGTGATTATTTTGAAAACATTGCAGCGGAAATTTCATCAGGATCGTGAGTTAGGAAAAATATCAGAGTTTAGAAAACACCGGATTTTATTTATTAAATAGATGGGATAAACCCATGTTTTACAATGGTAGCTTTAATTAGGGATAAACCCAATTACAGGAAATAATATTTATTAATTTTATTTAATTAAAATAAAATAAGCCACTTCTTTGATGCCTTTCAGTGCCGTATCCATCTCTTAGTCCAATCTACTGTAATTACCTGAAACATGTTTGAAAAAGGTTTTGTCAGCGGGAAATACTTAGTGAATCATTCTATTTAATAAAACGACACGTTTGTTATAATTTACAGTATTAAGAGAGATTACAATGTTTCAGATATCAACCAACTACCCACAGTATTTGTCATCGACTCGTTTCGGTGACTGTGGTCATATTACTATTGAGTCCGTTCACCCAATAGTAACGAGTATCATTAATTAGGTTCGCCCACCTAAAGTGATAAAAACAGTAATGTGCACAATACCCCACATACCGGCTGTAACTTGGTGACTACATATACTTAATCACTGTAATTATAATATTTGAAAATAAACATACTTTTTATAAACAGATTTGATAAAAAGAGAATGACTCATATTATAATCATGCAGATTCATACTGGCAAAGTTTAGTCTACAGATAAGCCTTGATATATTGCAGATTTATACATGCAGAGCTTAGCCTATTGATTTAGCCTTGTAACCTAGTGCACACGAACTAGGTAGGTAACTTAATACAACAATTACGATAACTTACGAGATCAAATTCTCACAACGAACGACAAAGTGCGATACTTAAACATCCATCGATTTAACGACGAACGAAAAAGTATAACCCTAATGTGGGCGGCACTTAAACATCCATTGGATATATTG
The DNA here is from genome assembly GCA_030545235.1 of Helianthus tuberosus. Classification (NCBI taxonomy): domain Eukaryota; kingdom Viridiplantae; phylum Streptophyta; class Magnoliopsida; order Asterales; family Asteraceae; genus Helianthus; species Helianthus tuberosus. The sequence goes on from CM060364.1 coordinate 54,117,496, forward strand.
ATTGGTCGGAAAATGAATCCTAATAGCGATCGAGTTAATACCCTGTATCGTAGCAGCACCCCCTCTACTAATTAGTGATTTTGTGACTGTTTTGACTATAACTCGACGTACAGATTGAATTTGATTATCGTAATAAAACCAGAAATCAAGTCCCAGACGCTGCTATTTATACACGAATTTGGTCTAGCTTACGGACCGTAAGACTCTTCCCTTACGGTCCGTAAGGGACACGTTTTATTTATAGAGTTGCCCCGTGTGGGACTAGGCCTGCTGAGTCGACGAAATGAATAAATTCGATTTTATAACAAGTTATAAGGATAATCGTTGAGTAGGGAATGCCCCCCCCTGAGTTTTAGGGGCCCTGATCCTGATTCTGATTGTTCTGAAAATTTTAGGGTTTATGTAGGATTACTTAGGGGTCTTAACTAAGGTTTCCTTGTGAACAAAATATAATAAATAAATAATAGTTTTGGTGAGAGTTGTTATGGTTTGGGATAAAAGAGAATAAAAATAGTGAGAAAAGATAATGGACCCACTTTGAAATTTTAGGGTTCAACTAGAAAGACTCCTGGTATAAATTTTGGGTATAACTTCTGAGCTATTTAAAAATATATATTGCACTTGTGTTAAGTATAGTACCCCTCATTCAACCTTGTCCCTATGTCACGAGACAGAACCCCAACAAACTTAGTCAGGCAGAGCCTTGACATGTGTTATGGGGCTCAGATCAATCGGACCGGGTAGCGGTGATCGAGAGTTAAAATACTTAAAACAGGGCAAAGCTTATTATTATTATTATTGATGATAAAAATAAAAATAAAAGAAAGGAAGTTGGCGATCCATAACCAAGGTGCAAGTTCTAGTTTGTTTGCCTTCCTCCTATTTATAGTACTATAGGATTCATTAGAATTGGACAGGTATAAAACAACATTAATTGCTAGGGACACCTTTCAAATTTCATGATATGCATACATAGATATTTTGATTATTTATTGTTTATTTTATACGAAAGTTTTAATTTTATTATTTCTTTATTTTAGTTCCTACTATCTCGATATTTACAAAATTAAAAATCTAGATGTTAATTAAATTAATTTCATCCGTAAGTTTTAGTTTTATTATAATTATTATTATTTTTATATTATAATTAATTTAACTGCTTCAGTTATTTGGCGCTTATAATTTCTAAAATATGACGTTTTATAAAATAATAAATATGTTTTTAGAACGAGTATATTTTTTGTTTACATTTGGGTCTAAGTTTTATTCAAAGTAGAGTAGGTTCAAAATACAATTTATTTTTATAATTTAATTATTATACGGTTCATAGGCCTGTCTAGGAACTTCATATTTTTTTTATTAGTCAACTTACCCGTAGACTACCCGTCTAATAGATTTTTATATACTTTTATTTTATTAGAAAGGTTACTCATATACAGGCCACTTAATTAATATAATATTTCAACCAACTATATAAAATAGTGTTTAAACTATTTGGGTTGAATATTTATATTAAAAATAAATTAGTTACTAGTTACTAGTGGTTGATAAATTTAACCAAGCCTATAATTCTTATATAAAAATCGGGATGTTACACTGTCCACGTGCCAACCCCTGATGAGTAATGGAAGACAGTTGTTTTATGAAACCACTGATGGAACAATATCAGTGGTTGCAACGGTACAATGAAAACAGTGGATGACTTTCATTATCAGTGGATAGCCTATCAGTGGATAAAACACTGATTTTGAACAACAGTGATTACCATGAAAATGAGAGAACCGGGATGACTTTCAGCAGTGGACAGTATTAAACAGAACAGATGTTTTAGCAAAACAGTGGTTATGGCAGACTTTTGAGGATTTAATGAAAAATTCATTTTTAGCTATTTTTAAGGATGGATTTTTGATTTTCTGAAAACATTTTAATGCTTTTATTCATAGAAAAACAGGATTTTGCCTGTTATTCCATGTTCAGCAAGCCAATCCTAGAGATCAGGCTTTTAAAGGTAGATGTGTCTAGTGCTTTGGTTAGCACATCTGCCAGCTGATCTTTAGTTGGAACATGGTGCAGAGAAATCAAACATTTTTCATAGCAATCTCTCACAAAGCGATGTCTGATATCAATGTGCTTGGTGGTTGAATGGGAAACTGGATTTTTGATGATATTTCCTGCTGCCTGACTGTCCAACATGAGAGGTGTCTTTATGGCAGTGATACCAAAATCCAGCAATTGATTTTGAAGCCAAAGCAGTTGGGCTGTACAGCTTGCAGCAGCTATATACTCTGCCTCAGCAGTGGATGTGGAAACAGCTGCTTGCTTTTTGCTTTGCCAAGACACTAAGCAACTGCCTCCTGAAGTGGACTTCCTTGTCTTGTCACATCCAGCAAAGTCACTATCTGAGAAACCTGAAAGCTTGATATGTCCATTAGCTGGATACCAGATACCAAGTGTGGGAGCACCTTTAAGGTATCTGAATATCCTTTTTACAGCAATAAGGTTTGACTTTCTAGGGGCTGATTGGGATCTTGCACAAACACATGTTGCAAACATGATGTCTGGCCTAGATGCAGTTAGGTACAATAAAGACCCAATCATGCTTCTATATAAAGTTTGATCAACCAAATCATCCTTTTCATCAGACATGACTATTTTATTTGTTGCAATGGGTGTACTGCATGGCTTACAATCATCCATCTCAAATTTCTTTAAAAGTTCTTTGGCATATTTGCCTTGATGGATAAAAGTGCCATTTTGATGTTGCCTTACTTGGAGACCAAGGAAGCACTGGAGTTCACCCATTGCACTCATCTCAAACTCAGCTGTCATGAGTTGCCTAAACTCTTCACACATTTTATTACACGTGCTTCCAAAAATGATGTCATCCACATAAATCTGGACAATCATCAAGTCTTTCCCTCTCTATTTAAAAAACAATGTTTTATCTATTTTACCTCTTGTGAAACCAATGGAAAGTAGAAAGGTGGAAAGAGTTTCATACCAGGCTCTTGGTGCTTGTTTCAGGCCATACAAAGCTTTATTTAGCTTGTAGACATGATTTAGATTAAATAGATACTCAAAACCTGGAGGTTGACAAACATAAACCTCTTCTTGAATCTTACCATAGAGGAATGCACATTTGATATCCATTTGATACACCTTGATGTTGTGATTGACAGCAAAGGCCAGGAATAGTCTGATAGCTTCTAATCTAGCTACAGGGGCAAATGTTTAATTATAGTCAATGCCCTCTTCCTGTCTGAACCCTTGAACCACAAGCCTAGCTTTATTCTTGACAACAATACCCCTTTCATCAGTTTTATTTTTAAAGACCCACTTTGTGCCAATAGGACTCACACCCTCTGGCAGTGGCACAAGCTCCCAAACTTGTTGTCTTCTAAACTGTTGGAGCTCCTCTTGCATGGCTTCTACCCAGCTGTTGTCTTTTAGTGCCTCTTGGTACTTGACTGGCTGATGGAGAGACAGGAAACCAGCAAAAAGACAGATGTTTTGGAATTGGCTTCTTGTGAGCACCCCTTCACTGATGTTGCCAATGATTTGGTCAGGTGGATAAGACTTCAAGAAGATAAGATCTCCTTTGTATGGAACAATGGCATTTAATGGTGAGGGCTGCAGATGTGAATCATCTGAGCTAACCACTGCTGGTGACTTTGATGATCCAGCAGTGGCTTCAAATGGAGGTGGAATAGGAGGAAGTGGTGTGGACACATGTTGACTTTGATCCACTGTTTGAGGACTTTTATCAACAGTGTTTGATGATGTGGAAGCAGGGGTTGATGGGCTACTTTTGTCAACAACTGTTGATGTAGCAGTGGTTGAGCTTTCACAGCTATTTTGAACATCTGCTGCTCTACCATTTGATGCAGACTTTTGTTGTGGAAGGATGACTTCATATCCATAGTCTGATGATGAAATTTGGGATGGACCTGCACTGTTAGTCTTGACAGCAGTATTTTCAAAAGTAAATTTATCAAGATCAAACAATTCTGCAGGATTTGCTGGGATTTTCATTGATAAAAGTTCATTGAACTTTACATTTAAAGTCTCTTCCACTGTCTTAGTCCTTGTGTTAAACACTTTGTAGGCCTTACCAGTGGTTGAGTATCCCAGATGATAACCACAATCAATTTTAGCTGCAAACTTTGAGATAGAATCTTTTAAGTTTAAAATGAAACATGGGCAGCCAAAAACTTTGAAATATGAGATCAATGGCTTTATTTTATACAGCAGTTCAAAAGCAGACTTTTGATGTCTAGGGTTGATTAAAACTCTGTTTTGGACATAGCAAGCAGTGTTTACTGCCTCTGTCCAGAAAGTTAGTGGCAAACCTGAATCAGCAAGCATGATTCTGGCAGCCTCAATCAAAGTCTTGTTCTTTCTTTCAACAACCCCATTTTGCTCTGGTGTTCTTGGAATGCTATATTGCCTTACAATTCCTTTTGACACACAGAAATCATCTAACTCCTTGTTTCTGAACTCTGTGCCATTGTCACTCCTAAAGATTTTTACTGGAAGATTAAACTGCTTTTCAACCTGTGTAACAAAGTCTTACAGAATGCCTGCAGTCTCATCTTTGGAATGTAAAGAGTAAGTCCATGTAAATCTAGAAAAGTCATCAACAATAACCAAACAATATCTTTTCTTCCTAAGACTCATGACTTTAACTGGTCCAAACAAATCCATGTGAAGCATTTGCAAACACTTAGTTGTTTTGGACTCTTCAATTGATTTGTATGAGCTTTTATGTTGTTTTCCTTTTAGGCAGGAAACACAATGCTCAGGACAGGAGAATGGTTTTTGAGGTAAACCTCCTACTAACCCCTGTTTGGATATAGCGGTGATTGTCTTGAGATTTGTGTGCCCCAATATCCTGTGCCATAATTCTGTCCCTTTGTTAGAGGCAGCTGAGAACAGACAGGCATCAGTCCTGGGGCTCTCTTTTGACAAATCAACAACATAAACATTGCAACTTCTTTGAGCAACAAGTTGAGTTTTTCCATTTTTTATTATTTCTTCAATCTTTTTAACCATTTCTGGTCCAACAATCCTTTGTGAAGAATGAGCCATAGCCCTTATCACTCATTTGAGAGACACTCAGGAGGTTGAATTTTAGATTGTCTATTAGATTGACATTTTCAAATTTGAGATTACCAGACTGTACTGTACCAGACCCCCGAACCTTCCCTTTACTATTATTACCAAAGGATATATCACCCCCTCCATGGATTTTGAAATCTTTGAGTAGGGCTTTACATCATGTCATGTGCCTGCAGCCTCCACTATCTACATACCAAAGGCTATCTAAGCATGCAGAAGCTCCCTGCACATGAAGTAAAAGGATTAGTTCATTAGGGTCTCCAAAGCCAATAAGGCTTTAGATGAGGTCTCAACAGTGTCTGTGTTTTGTTCAGATGGATGGACAGTGGTTAGCTTAGGGGTTTGGACAGTTTTGGTACTGTTTTTCTCTAACCACTGTTGGGGGTCTTGTCCAATGATCTGCTGGTACCCAAAAGGATGCATGTTCACTCTTGGTTTAGAAGGTTTATTGTAAGCCTCATAAACATGTGGGATCCTTTGGTATGGTGGTTGACCTTTACCTCTTCGGTATTGGTTGGCAGGGGGTGCATCAGTCACCCGAACATCTCTTTTGACAGAGGTTTGGTTCAGCTGTTTTGTAACAGCTGTTTGAACTGGCACAAACAGTGGTTGATTCTTGGTGAATTTGACAGATGATGTTGATGAACTCAAGGATGTTTTTGCAGTGTACTCATTCCTTTTTACATCAAAGGATTTGAGATACACACATTCCTGAGTTTTGTGGTTTGATTTACCACAGATGGTGCAGCTCGCAACAGGTACAATAACACTTGTTTTGTTGATATCATATGCGTTTAGTTGAAAACAGTCTTTTGTTAGATGATTCTTCTTTTCACAGAAATCACAAAACAGGTTTTTAACTTTTTCTCTTATTTTCTTCTTCTCAGACTCCTTAGCAACAGAGTTTTGAACCACTGTTGGGATGTCTTTGAGAGGAATGACCTTTGCTTTAGGAGCTTTTACACCATCAGTGGTTGTGAAATCCATTGGTTTAAAATTCTCAAGAATGTCATACTCATCAGACCATGTGGGTTTAAATTGGTATTTCTCAATTTCCTCAAAGGTTGAGGATCCCACAGATCTTTCCAGAGTGAGTTTGTTACCAAGTTTGTCAGTTATCTTAACTTCTTGGCCATTCTTGTTGGTTGGTGTGATTTCAACAGAACCAGCTTGTTTAGCAGTAGTGTTTTCAATTTCATCATATTTTCTAAACCTTATGCCAAATTTTACATTGCTTTCAAGGTGTTTTTCTAGCATGACCTCATAACCTTTGCAAGATTCCACCCATCTTTCACAAGTGATTTGGGTGGATTCCAACTCCTTTTTGCAAACTTGATATTTTTCTACCATAGTTTGGAGTTGGTTCTTGGTTATGCTTTGCTCTTCTTTGAGACTACAGATTTCCTTATCCTGTTCAGCCAATTTGTTTTTAAGTTCTTTTAAAGACTTTTCAAATTTGACTTCATCATTCAACACTCTACCCCTAAGGTTTTCATTCACCTCTTTAATGTTAGCAAATGCTATGATGCATTTGTCTGAACACATATTTTCAAGAACCTGAGATGATACCTTAGCTGCAGCTATCATGGCATAATTACAAGTATGCTCTTTCTCATCAGTCACCTTCTCTTCCTTCTCACCATGTTTCTTCTCTTCTTTTTCAGACCAGGGGTCAGATAGTGGTTCAATCAGGGGTTCTGAATTTTCTTCCAGCAGTATTTCACTAGCAACAGCAGTAACCACTACTTCAGTAACTTCATCCACTGTTTCAACACTTGTTTGCCCTTTTTTAGCATCCAGCTCTTCTGGTATTGACTCTAATGCCATAAGACAAAATTCATCATTAGTGGCATAGAGTGCAAAATTTTCATCACCTAGCTCATCAGGTAAGCTACTCCAGTCAACAAAGCCTTGGGTGAAAAAGCTTTGCTGATCTGGTTGAACCACTGTTGGTGGTGCAGCTTGTTGTGGTGCAACTGGTTGCATTTGAACCTGAGGTACAGGAGCTTGGACATACTGAATTTGAGGGACAGTGGTTTGAACATAATGCACAGGAACATGGTTTGCATAATGAGCAGTGTTTACATGGGCAGCAGGGGTATAATGGGAATAGTGCACAGTGCTTTGGTTTTGTGGTCTAGGGTTTGAGCTGGGATGAGTAACAATTGGACCAGTGGTTTGACTCCTACACTCCCTAGCAAAATGACCTAGCCTATTGCACTTATAGCACTTGATCTTTGACTTATCCAACCCCACTTTTAAATTCCCATGTAACCCTGAAAATTTTCTCCCTGTCCTTTTATAAAATTTGCTTGTTCTTACACTAAGCAAAGCCAATTGGTGCAAAATGTCCATTTCTTCAAGATCAGTTGGATCAAAGTGCTGTAAGTCATTGAGTTCAAAGCACAGATTATCTGACATCTTGTTTTCACAATTAGCAGTAAAAGCATAATTTGCAGAGTGAGGATCAGAGTTGTTAAAGGCTCCACCAGCAGTTATGTCAATGTAATGATCATAACTCTGATCCTTACTACTGCTACCAGATTCTTCCTGACCCAAAAGAGCTGTGCTGCCAAATGAGTAGTCAGTAGCAACTTTTCCAGACTCTTGCAACTTCTTTTTCTGGTTCAACTCCTTTAATAGGCCAGGAGTCTACCATAAAGCTGGGTCATTGTCAGATCTTTGAACTCAACAGAGTTTCTGGTCATAAATGCAATTGTATCCCATTTTTCAGGCAGTGATCTAAGAAACCTGCTATTTTGTGTAGATTTAGCAAATTCAACTTTAACAAGTCTTAGCTCACTAATGAGACAACTGAATCGCTCAAACTGTTGAGTCAATGATTCACCCTTAATGTGATAAAAAGTTTCATACTACTGATTCAGAATTTCCCTGTTATTTTCAATTACTTCTTCAGTTCCCCCAAATTGTTCCTTACGTGCATCCCATAATTCCTTGGCACTGTTACAGTGTAACAGCCCAGCATAAATTTCATTGGGTATTGCAGATGCAATTATGCTAAATGCTTTTGCATCGAGTTCGAAGTTTTGAAAATCAGTTTTAGTATAGTTTTCAGGCTTTTTAGGTTCGAACTTCTTTGAATCCTCAGTACTTGGCACCATAGGAACATGCAACAGATCTCCAACATCCGGTATTCTGTTGAGCAAGGATGTGACACATCCTTCTCTCCCAGATGTTGTATTCATTATGTTTCAGCATGGGTGGTTTGAAAAGTGAACTGATGTTATTTTTATCATCTTGTGATTATGATGTCATCCTGGTTGTTTTACAGGCACTGATTAATCAACTTTGAACGTGATTAAACCTTACTCTGTTTTTCAACAAAACGAACAGCTATCAGTATCAACAATTGTGAGCTGAACTATTTACGTCAAAATGATTGTTTGATCAAATTTGACTATCCGAGCTCTGATACGAATTGTTAAGATTTGAGTTTCTTTTTTATTGTGTTTTTGTTTGAAATTAATGAACATGAACAAGTAATTGCAGCGGAAACTAAAAATGGAAATAAACTTTGCACACAATCAAACAGGATAAATGCTTTTAACACACAAGTTTAACATTGAACCGAATGCTTGAATTTATTCCAAGATTCAATTACAATTTATCCCCCTCAGCCTGAGCTCACAATGTTTGTTCGTACAGTAAGAAAAGTGATGAAGAGCTGTTCTATTTATAGGCACGCCCAAACCACTGTGGCATCTTTGCTGACGTCACCATGATAGTGACATCTATCCTCCTAACAAACTCTAACTACTGCCCTCATTACAACTATTGATAGCAAACAACTTATTACAATATATTACATAGAAATAAACTAAACTACTGATTCTTCATTCAAGTCTTCAGCAGTGCTTCTAGTCTTCAGCAGTACTTGAAACAAGGCAGTTGTTTGAGTCATCAGCATTTTGGTCTTTATCAGTCCTTTGGAATCAACAGCAGTTAGGAAATGCAGTAGTTGTGTGCATCAGTTGTTAGAGCCATTATCAAGGGGAAAGCTTGTGTACAAACATCTGCTTATTCTGGATCCACTGCTCTGATTCGATTTTGGCTTTAATTAACTGTTCCTTTGATAGGGTTCAATCCCAACATTCTTCAAGCATGTTCACATGTATCATGTGTAAAAATAGTTTTTGGGTCAACAAAGGTTGGTGAATAGATCTTTATTTGTTTTTATTAAACTTTAAAAGTTTATTTAATTTTATTTAATAATTTTTTAACATGCAATATTAAGTGTAATAGGTGACATAAATCAATTAATTCAATTATCAGCCAATCCATATGTAACATGACATAACAAACCATAAGATATGAAACAATGATGTGATTCAAGCCTCGAAAGGCGAAAAGCGATACTATGAAACCATGATGCGATTCAAGTCCGAAAGGCGAAAAGCGATACTATGATGCTATTCAAGCCCCGAAAGGCGAAAAGCGAAAAAATGATACGATTCAAGCCTCGAAAGGCGAAAAGCGATACTATGAAACAATGATGCAATTCAAGCCCCGAAAGGCGAAAAGCAATACCATGAAACACTTGACACAAAGCGGTAAACACATATAGCATATGAATGATAACATGTAATGCATGTACGAAATAGACCATGAGCACTTATAACACTTAACTTGGCATGTTATTGAAAAGTATACGAAACATAGAAAATGTGGCACATGAAACACCACAAAAAAATTAAAGTGACAAAAATGGGGAAAGTAAGATCTACTCACAGTGGTTGCGTTTACGATTCCTTGTAAAATAACGCATGAAGAAAGATTGGGGAACAATCCAAAAGAACGAAACGAGTACCCTAAATGTTAAGATTCCACATAACGAACTAGTTAATGTTTATAGGTTAAATATAAACCTAATATATGGTTTATATATTAATTAATTAGATATTTAAGTTTATCTCATTTTTAATATTTAAAGTTTACAAGGATTAAGATAAGTTGTTAGTTATCTAAGTTATTAATAAGTTTAGAGTTTATTATAAAAGAGTAAAAGAAATAAATAAATAAACAAAAAGAATTATTTGTTGATGTTATTATGGACTATTAAGGTGTTAATAAAAGAAAAGGATTTAAATAAATCAGTCAAACAAAATACCTTTATTAGTGTGGATTCAACTTGTCAAAAGAAAGCTTTAACGTGTCCCTTAATGTAGGTCCCTCGGAGGATGAGGTCAAACCTAATCCTTGTTATGTTTAACACACTAGCAAGTGCGGAATCCAAGCTAGAATGCAAACCGGTAGTTTATATGAGAACACAAGCTACAAAGAGAAAGGTAGACACACGAGATATCAAAGTTTTCTCTTGTATTTCAGTGGACACGGTTACAGACCTTGACCAAACTGAAAATACGCTCTCTACAAAACTAAGTTCACTCACATCTCACACGCTTTGAAGTGAACACATTACATGAGTATATATACCCATCACAGCTCGTCTGGTCGAAGGATCAGATCGTCTGATCGAAAGATCATCTATCGATCTGAAACCTATCGAAGGATCCACATATACCTCGAAGGATGATATGCTTCGAGGTCCATCTATATCCATCGAAGGTTTATCCTTCGAGCTCATCGAAGGATGTAAACAATCCTTCGATGACTCATCCTTCGACACAAACATCTTACAAACCATGTTCTAACTGTTTGGACAAGTCAAACCAGGAGGATGGTTGACTTGGTCAAACTTACATCGAACATACATAATAACAAACCTAAGACGTAAACCAGACTAACACAAGACATCGTTTTGTATCTTGACAAAATACAGACAAAGCACAGACACAAGTGCACCAACAAACTCCCCCTTGGCTGTAGCTTTGTCTCGATCTTCGTGTCTTCAAGTCTTTGACGTCCTTTCAAGTCTTCAATGTCGGAGGATCTTTAAAGTCTTCACGTCTTGAAAGCAGAAAGTGTACCAACAAACTCCCCGTTTCATGTAGGAAGTGTGTTGACAAACTCCCCCTTAACATAAGCTCCCCCTTGAGTTATGCTCGTGAAATACTTGTTCTTTATGAATTGAGATCCTTGTGGTGTTGATGATGGCCAGCGGCAACTCGATCATCTTCATCACTTGAGTGCCTTCACGTCGTGTCTTCATTCCGAAGCTTGTCATCGACCATGTTCTCCTTGCCTTTAGAATCTGCACATGCAAGAAATCTAAACGCGTAATGAGAACAACTGCCTGGAATATCATAAGCAAACGACACACATGTGACCATTGTTCAATCAAACACCGTCCGACAGTTTGAAAGTTTAACAAATTGTTCAGTTTTAAGTTTTTAACTTTCAAAACTTGCAAATTTCGACCGTTTATGAAGAAACAGTCGTTTCGGTTTTCAATCAGGTTTCAGGTAACGAAGACTCGAGCTCCAACATCGTACGATCGAAAATAAAATAGAAATAAAATCTTTTTGGCTTTTAGAAAGTTTATATTAAAACACACCTAAAATCTTTTTGGTATTTTTGAATATTTCAAATTAAAAAAAAACTGAAAGCAGTAAATAAATATATACAAAGGTGCAGAAACTGAAAGCATTAAATAAATATTTACAGACATTCTTTTTGTGAGTTTCGAGGGTAAGAGAATCATATCAGTGTACGGTCATGCCAAAACGCTCTTGTTGTTCAATTAGTTTACATTTAGATAAGCATCCTATAGCAATTATCGGTATTGTTGTCCACATAAGCTCAACTTATCAGATGTAATCATGGCGAGGGGATACGTTAAAGTATGATTTATACTTACCGACCGGTGTTCATCCACATCACGACACATTCCCGTATCAAGGTATGCACGAGGGTTCATCTTACCGGTGAGTATACCGATTATCATCTGTTTGACCGTATATGATGTGAGAAACTCACTTATTTTGATTTGAAAACAAGCCCTATGTGATAGAATCACTTATTGATGAGGAACTTGATTTTCGATGCATGAGGGCACAAGAGCAAGTCCGTGAACAGGTCAGTACTTTCGTACAGCAGAGAGACGAACTTGACTCCCGGAAAAATGTGATATATTATCACTTATTTGATTGGACATGTGATTGTTGATCACTTATTGAGGTCGAATGCAATATGTACACGTATGTATGGTATCATGGAAGATCTAGACTTGCGTCCCCGTTATTTTTCGGTAAAAGATACAACCATGATACCCAGATGATAACCAGCATAAAGACCGAATATCTCAGAACCTCGGCAATCTCTCAAACGAAATTTTGGTACTAAGACCATATGCCAATGAATGGTTCCCACCTGGTCTTCAGTCGATTTAAGTTTATATCACCCTGCACACTTTAAAATGATTGTGAGCCTACCGATACATCTTATATAGAGCTGCTTATCGTTTTTCACTTTGCATTTCAGTTTAAAAAAAAAGGTTTGGATAGACCACTGATGTACTATCATTTTCTCTTTTGCTCGCCAGGAAACTCATTTTTGTTTTTCTATTGTTTTTGTGTTTTGAAATTTTTCGATGTTTTTGGATTTTCAAATTTGGATTTACTCCCCCTAAAATCAACAAACTAAGACAAATTTAAAACACAAAGGTATTTACAAAAATGATTTTCCGATGTTGGTTTTACTCTTGCTTGACCTTAATGCCGTTTACCAATAATAAATAGTCAAATCTTGATTTGTCAAATGCTTTGGTAAAAAGGTCGGCACGTTGGTCATCAGTGTGGACGTAAGCAACATCAATTAGCCTTTTCTCAAAGGAATCACGTATGAAGTGATACTTAATTTCGATGTGCTTAGTCTTTGAATGCTGCACAGGATTTCTAGTGATCTGTAAGGCAGCAGAATTATCAACGTAAATAGGAGTAGTTAGGAATTCAAAACCGTAGTCGCGCATTTGTTGTTGGATCCATAGGACTTGGGAGCAACAACTTGAGGCAGCAATGTATTCAGCTTCGCATATTGATGTAGCTACACAGGTCTGCTTCTTGCACTGCCATGTGACTAGGCGATTTCCCAAAAACTGACATCCGGCCGTTGTGGATTTGCCGTCGATTTTGCATCCGCCAAAATCAGAATCACTGAATGCGATCAAGTCAAAGTTATTATCCCTAGGGTACCATAGACCGGTGTCAGGGCAACCCTTCAAATAACGAAAAATCCTTTTTACAGCTGCAAGATGTGAGGCCTTCGGGTTGACTTGATATCTGGCAAGCAGGCACGTTGGGTACATTATATCTGGTCTTGATGCTGTGAGGTACATAAGAGATCCAATCATCGCGCGGTAGTATGAGGGGCTAACAGCTTCACCCTTCAAGTCTGGAGTAATTCCGTGATTTTGCGGCAATGGGGTACCGATGGGCGTTGCATCAGACATCTGGAACCGGCTCAAGATGTCACCAACATATTTAGTCTGATGGATGAATATCCCAGACTCAGTTTGTTGCACTTGTAGGCCCAAAAAGAAGGTCATTTCCCCCATAGCACTCATCTCGAATTTATCCTGCATGATGCCCTCGAAATTCCTACACAAAACATCATTAGTAGAACCAAAAATAATATCATCAACGTATACCTGTACCAGTAGAAGATCTCCATCTTGTTCTTTGATGAAAAGAGTACAATCGATAAGACCTCTGCGAAATCCATTCTCCAGCAGATAATTAGATAAGGTTGCATACCAAACTCGCGGTGCTTGATGTAGACCATATAGGTAGGACCGAGTTTCGTGACCGAAACCGTGATTCGTGTGAGATCGGTTCAAGACGGGAGAGATTATAGACGGATAAAAGTACTTACTTGTATAGATTTGTAACATAACAAAGCAAGTCGGCTGATTAACAAGCTAACCGAACCATACCAAAGGAGTACACATCCGGGGAGAGACCAAGTGGTGATCTCTCCCTGGTGAGGTCTCAAACCTCCTAAAATCTCCAAGTGTTTGAAATGGCAAGGGTTTTCTATTTATAGTCACACCCCTTGTCTTGCAAACACACACGGTCAACCGAATAACCCTCTCGTTTGACCACTTCAAACGAGCGGGTCTATACACGTTCGATAGACCGTTTCACTAACTATTACAAATTCAGCGTAAAATAAAACTAATCAATTCGACAAGCATCGGACACAAAATCTGCATCAACAAATTCCCCCTTGTCCGTTGCTGTCGAATGCTGAAAATGCAACTGCAATCGATCTTCAGTCAAGTATTCATCTTCTCTGTGTTAACAAATTCCCCCTTGACCGATGATCCAGGTAAGTAGTATCTTGACGCTCCTTGTAAAATATTTCCCCCTTAAAGTACGCGTATCCGTGTTGGGTGTTGTGCAATTTCCTCAATTGACCGATCTTCCGCTGATCTTCCAATACTCCAACCGGCATTTGATAAGGGTTCCAATCTTTAAGAACTGCATCAAGTCTTGATCTTGTCATAAGAACTCTGTTTCATACAAGCATACTACATTGATAGAGATTTCTGGTGAACTGTCTTCTGTAAACCGTCTTTGTGGAATCGACCAAGTAATGCACTTTAATCTTCAGCATCAACACTCAGGAAAGTCAGCTAGACCAAGTGTATCCCTTGCAAGCTCAACCAGCATGCTTAGTTGAACTACATCCAGATCTCATTGTCTCGCCTTTGTGAAGTTGACCACGTAATGCACTACGGATCTTCAGCATCAGTACTCAGGAAGTCAGCTAGACCAAGTACATCGTTTGCAAACTCAACGAATTGAGTTACCCCCAGATCCCTGTAAAATCCCAAAGAAACATCAAACCCAAAACCGAATCCTGCAGGTCTTCAGTCTTGAACTATCAGCTTTCATAAAGATTCCCCAGGTCTTCAGTGAACAGCGCTTTTGTAACTACTGTAGACTTTAGAAACCTGTATTTTTCCGTGCAAAACCCTTCACGCTGGCTGGAGAATTAATTAAAATCCTCAAATATGTGTATGTGCAAAACATTCCACGCCGAACCGTTTGTATCACTAGAAAATCACAAACTCTACCACCTGTGATTGCGTATAGAAATTTACCGAAGAAATTCAACATTTGAAAATTTTTTATCCCCCCATTTCTTTGGTAAAATCTCTAAACCTTAACAGATTCTCTCCACTTCAAAGAAACTGTCGTCAAATGTTCACCAATTCCCTCCACTGAGCGGAACTGTCGTCAATCTTCATTGAATGTTCTCGGTTCCGAAAAATCACGAAAACGACTTTCTTCTTTGCATATTCTAGTTGAATAAGAACGTCCCCTAGTACCCCGTAGGATCCGACTTGTATCCCTCCAAAGACTTTGTGAACTCGTTAGGACCGGTATTGACATTCTAGGTTCATTCATTCGTTACCAAATGCGAGAATATGACAATAAACAAAAAAGATTTCTTCGTTGCATATTCTAGTTGATAAAGAAATTTCGCCTAGTACCCCGTAGGATCCGACTTGTATCCCTCCAAAGACTTTGTGAACTCGTTAGGACCGGTATTGACGTTCCAGGTTCATACGTTCGTTTTCAAATGCGAGAATATGACAATAAACAAAATGCTTTCGAACATTTACGAATAACCGATAACAATCATAAATATTGACGTGCGGAAGTGAACATACCGTTCTTGTTTTTGGCCCATAGTAGTCAAGTCACCAAATTTGACGTTTGCATCAGTAACCATGACTACCCCACAATTTTTCAACCATCAAGTTTTCATCATCTCTTGTTTTCATCATGCCGCATCATCCCGCGCGCTCCCAAATTCGTACGAATTTGACATTGAGATTTGGAAGCCCGGTTCAAATAATCTTCGCGAACACCCGACCCGACTCCCACTAGTAATTTGTTTACTCAAACAAATAAACTAATGAAAATCCAATACCCATAACAACTTGACTTTTAGATGAGCCCATCACGAAGACTTGTTTGAAGTCAACGAACATTGGAATGATTGTGTTTGAAATTAACTCCACCACCTTGTTTTAAAGATACAAATTTTTAAAAAAAAAAAAAAAAGGAATGGCCCAAATATCAATTGTTCTCCACTAAGACTTAATTGTCTACAAAAAGACATCCAATTGCTACGAAGACTGGTCAAAGGTGGAGAATGCACATATATTTCCATGAAGACAATGGGCCTGGAGAACAATAAAGGTCCACCTAGAATGGTCGCCAACATACCCAGCCAAGAAATTGGCCCAATTGTGAAATAGTCATGTAATCATAGCCCACTTAAAAGGTATCCAATATGACCCAATAGTCAACAAACCTAATAACTTTATCAGCCGACAATCTCACTTTGCTGTTCATTTTCTTCGATACCCAGCAACCTTGTCTGACCTCTTCTTCATCTTCGATACACACATCAAAATTGCATCCGACAACCTCTTCTTTTCTTTGTGATATACACCTCAAAACCCAGAGATTTCCCAATTTTTTTTTTTAATCTCTGCGATTCCAATATCCAAAACCAACATCAGATTTCACCATTGAAGCTATTACAAGCTCCTCTTTTCACCAATCACATAACCGCAACTGTTTGCCTTTATACCTTTGCTGGCCGAAATCAAGAGCCAGCTGTTGAAGTTGTTCCTCCGACATACCCAGAAGCACGTTTGAATCTGGTGGAGAAATCTTTGGTTTAGTGACGGTGAAACATGAGTCTCGGAAATTCCACAGCCGACGAAACAAGGATGATGTCTGATGAACGACGAAACCGATGTGTGTTGATCCGACGAAACAGAAGTTGAGATCTTGCCGACGAAACTGAATGGATATGAAGAAACCCTAGTTCTTTAACCAGCCGCCACCCATCTTCAAGAACAAAGTGTACTGTTCTTTTGCAGATTTGACGAAAACATTGTATATATGATTTTTGATGATGATAACTTGATTATGTAGGTGTAAAACATAAAACTTAACCCTCTGGTCATCACAGATCTGCATATTCGGGTCCAGATCTGGATTTTTCTTCTATTACACCTTTTTAACATCTTGAACAAAAATCACGAAAATCACAGATCTAGAGCACATGTGACTTAGCAAACTGTTAGATTTACTAAATCGGGTACCATGGCTCTGATACCTGTTGGTACACTTTATGTGGACACGACTCGGTTCGGTTCGACTCAGTTCGACTTCGGGTCGACTCGGTTAGGTTCGGCTCAAGCCCGAAGACACGACATTCCTCAGTCGTGCGCCCCAGAGTTCGACACGCGAAGCACGGAGCGCCGCGAACAAGTCCCGCAAGACACATCACCATGACATCATCTCTGTGATGTCATGATGATGTCAACTTTTGTCTCATATGGGAAAAGTGTGCAAAACATTTACAACAGAAACGTGTCTGGGCCAATCTATTTCATCTCTGGGCCGTAACCTTCATACATGGGCCGTGAAACTTGTGTGGACTTGGACTACACTTGGGCTTCTACAACAGTCGACGAAACAGAAAATAGAGTCAATATGTATATCGACGAAACAGAGTGTTTCGTCGAATCTGTGTGTTTCGCCGAGTTATTTCAGTTTCGTCAAGTTGTGTGTCTGTTTTAGTATAAATACCATCTCAGTTTCACTTTGAAACAGAGATGAGTGCAGAGAGATCAGAAAATACTTGTAAAGAAACTCTGTCAAAATTCCGTCAAAACTGTGTTTGTATCAGTTTGTAATCGGTTCTCATCCCGTTAATCAATAGAGTGTGTTTCATTGGTTAATCCGTGTTATTTTATACACTTTGTTTGGTTTGCACCGTCACGGGGATTCCGCACCCGTTACCGTGTTCGTGATAAACAAGGATAGGTTTACGTTATCGACTCACCGGGAAAAACGGGACCTACAATTGGTATCAGAGCTTTGGCTCTTTTCCTTGTTTAAAACTAAACATTGTTAGTGTTTTATCGAGTATTTGTTGTGTTTTTCTGAAAACGGCTGATCTTAAAACTCATATTTTCTGGAAATCAGTGTTCAAAATCGTGTTGTTTTGCTATAGTTTTAGTGAAAACCTTCTTAAATTACACGTGTTCATGTTTAGAGTTTGGTTTTTATTGAAATGTTATGCAAAATTTATGTTTGAAATTTTGTCCGGTGATTTTTTGGCTGAAATATTCAAGTTTGTTCTTCAAGTTCTTCAATGAATTCATAATTGTTCTTGCATAATCTGTGTTTTTGATCTTGTTTAAATTTAAATTATAGTGTGTTTTGTTTTTATTGATATTAAATTACAAGTTGTTTGAAAATAGCAAACTTGTGATGATGGTTGTTTGACTGGTAAAGTAGAAACAAGGTGTATTTTGAAATTGTGTCTCTTTTGTGTCAGAGAATAGATAAGACTTTAAAAAAAAAAAAATATATCTAACCTCTCACCAATTCACATCTTATCCACATATCACAACCATTTCGTCGATCATATAACTGAATTGAGTTTCGTCGAGCCTCATTCACACTTCAGTTTCGTCGCATTAACAATTGTTAAAGTGTTTCGTCATTCAGTCAACAAACAGGTCAACAGTCAAACATGACAGCCTCCATTATTTAAATCAACATCAGTTTCGTCTTCACATTTGATTTGGACCTTAACATTCTGATTCATTTTCGTGGGCTTCACAAATTGGGCTTTTAAGTTGATTGGGCTTAACATTATCTTGGGCTTCAACTAAACTGTCTCGTCAACAACCAGAAGACTTAATCAGTTTCGTCGACCAGAAGTCATAATCTGTTTTGTCGATTGGTCAAACATTCAATTCAGTTTCGTCGCTGATATCACTCTTCTAGTTCGTCGGACAACTTCAATCTGTTTCGTCGATCAAGTTTCAACTTCTGTTTCGTCGTCGCAATATAATCATCAGTTTCGTCGACACATCAACAAATTCTGTTTCGTCGATAGGGTCTCACACCTGTTTCATCGATACTTGTATTATTTTAAACAGAAGACTTGCAATAGTATGATAACAGTCTGTTTTCAAGAGTGTGATCAGTTCTTAACATACATATATCAATCATGAGTTGTACTAGCCCTTTGGATTGGAGTATGGAACCGAGACCAGGTGAAGATCGGACTTCGGCAGCCGCGTGGGTAAAGATGGTTTTTGGTGAGAAATCTATAAGTGCAAGTCAATGGGCATTGGTGACGAACCAGAATCAAAGCATTCAAAATCTTTTGATAAGTGAGAGCGAAACGGGAAGCAACAATTGTCCGCCAAAGCTGAATCACATAAATGACTATCCATCATGGAAGGGTCGTTTTCACACATATGTTTTAAGGCAAAACACAGAACTTTGGACGTGTTTCACTACTGAATGCAACCTTGCCCTCGAAGCAGCAGCATCAACTGAAGCGGGTTTTACTAATATGCTTGAAGATGACAAGAAAGCGTATGATCTTGAGAAGAAGGCGTTTGCAATTCTTACACAAGCACTTCACAAAGACATCTATCATCAATTCAGCTATTGTACAAGCACGAAAGCGTTATGGGATGCCTTGGTAGCAAGAGGTGAAGGAAATGCAGCGAAAAGAAAGACACAGCATGATCTGTTGAAGAAGAAATTCGAATCATTTCATTTCTTAGAGAATGAAACCCTAAATGATATAACTACTCGTTTTTATCATTTGATTAGTGAAATGTTTGCTTATGCTGTTACTGCAACTCAAAAGGAAGTTGTAGCACGGTTTGCTGATGCTCTACCTCCAAAGTGGAGTACATTCATTGAGCTTCTAAAGCATGTGGGCATTCTGGATACAGTTAATATCTATGAATTCGTACAGAAGCTGGAACATAAGAATGATGAAGAAATTCAGAAAGCAATACGAATTGCTACTACTCAACCTCAGGCTTATTCTGGAGGAGGTTTTGACCCGTCAGCTATTCTTCAGCAACCAAAGTTACAAACGGCGTTTGTATCAAATACAAACTCTTCTCCGTTTCCTCAATCAGCTCCGCCTCCTGTTTTCAATCCAAGTGCCTATTTTCCTAAACCTACTGTCGATTGTGGTTCGACCATACCGTTAGGAAACAGTGATCAAACAAGAACTGCACTTTATGCTGAAGTTGTCAAGAATGTCAGCGATGGTGAATCTTCAGGAAGTTATTACAGTTCAGAATCAGACGTCAAGGAGGGAATGGATTCTGAAGCTGATAATTTGTCGAATGATGCTAAGGAGAAATCTGACTTGATCAAGAAAGCTGATGCGACATCAAAAGAAATGGAGAAGATTCTCACTGAAGATGGATCTTTCTCTTCTCAGACTGCCTTTATGGCAAATGTCTCAGCTTCTACAAGTCAGGTAAAATCTGAAATTCTTATCAACTGTAGAGATTGTGAGTATATGAGACTTGAATGTGAAAGATTTAAACTTGAATGTGACACAATTCATAGTCACAATCAGAGTTTAGTTGTTGAAATGGCTAAGTGCAAAGAAGCGAATATGGCTCTAGTTAGACATGAAAAAGAATTTAAATCTGTAATTGAAACTCTAAAGAAAAATGTTTCCGAAGTGACAAAAACTGTTTATCATAAACAAGTTAGTATAAACGATTACATTAACATTGTTGAGGAAACTAAAAAGGAATTAGCCATTGCCAAATGCGAGCATGATGCAATCAAGCAAAAGTTGGAGAGTTATTCTAACTCCCGATTTGTGCTCGATCACATCATCGACGTTCAACAACTAAAGGGAAACGTTAGTGGTGTTGGGTATAAGAAGTGTCCGCCCCCTTTGAGACATAATTATGCTTATATGCCCGATGAGGAGGAAATGCCACGTTTTGAGCCAACTGTACCTCTTGATTATGGGGAAGTTACAACTGGCTTAGGGTTCAAAACAGACAATTCATCGGAGGGCTCATCTGGAACAACCAAAAATTCAGCATCTGTTGTTACGGAACAAAGTCCTCCCACAGTTGAGGACTATGATTCGTCCGATGATGAACCAGATGTGAGTGATGAGGATAAATCTCTTGAGAAGAACAAAGGAGTAGAAGTGCCTTTTGAGAATCACATTCTGTGTGATCCTCCTACTCCTGTTGTACACTCAACTGTTAAACAAGAGATAGATCCTATCACTGAGACAGTGTCTACCATTAAAAGTGATAACGTGTTGTATACTTTAGTTGGTGATGACAAAATTTATTCAAACACATCTTTTCCAATTAAAAATGTCAATCAATCTTTGATTGACAAAGTGTTTGAAGATACTACAACTAAGTTTTTGGGAAAAGTGATCCCAAGAGTTTCAGTAACTCAGTGTGATCCTATTCCAAAAGCTGAAGTTAGAAGAAAATTTGGAAATCAAAAATCACCGACAAAGCAACAACCTATTGCTTTTAAGGGTAAACAACAACAACAACGAGCTCCAAAGCCTAAGGCTAAGGTTGAATCAAAAGGAGCTCGTTACAAGAAGAAGGCAAAAGACGTTAAATTTGTGGCATCCAAAGGTACTGATAAAGTGGAGACTTTTGAAAATAAGTCAAATACCGATTTTGTTCAAAAAGTTAACATTTTGAAACGTAATAATGATAACAATTACACTCAACACACAAATGGGTGTAAAGCTAGTACCTCTGGGTCTACAACTTCAACGTCAGGTCGTCGATCAAATTCTCCTAAGTTTGTTGAAAGGAGAACTTGTTTCAAATGTGGGAAGTTTGGGCATATCATTACAGACTGCACAAACTCGCCCAAACCAAATTTTGTAGAAAGAGCACCACCTGAAAAGGTTCACCCACAACGTCGTCCTGTTTCACCAAAACATGATAAAAGAACTGTTAAAGAACAAGAAACAAAACAACGACGTCAAAACGTCAAAAAGGTTGAAAAGGCGTTAAAACCGAAGGTTGTCCTAATAAAATCTGTTGAATCAAATGTTAAATATGAAAAACAAAAACAGATTTGGAAACCAAAATCGGTAAATGTTTCAGGGGGAGCTCAATCTATTCCGGGTTATCGGGAAATCGAAGTCACAATCTTCGATCATGCCGGAAGACCCAAGTCTGTGAAGGCTTGGGTCCCCCTCTCCAACTAATCTCTGAGTGAGTGTGTAGGATGTTCCAGGAGGAACTTTCGATAGTCATAGGATTATTGATAGTGGAATGTTCATGCACAAGATCGGCGACAGAAGAAATTGTTGCCTTTGATGGAGATAAAAAAAAAAAAAAAAAAAAAAAGAAAAGAAGACAGAATTGTCTGTCGAAAGAATTTGAAAAGCTTCGACAAAATGAAAATCATTCCAAGAGTTTGGTTGTTCAAGGCTTTAATCGGGTCCCCAGGGTAGATTTAAATCAAAATTGTGATTGAAGAAAATGTGTTTGTTGAACAAACCAACCGGGTGTGCGGATGCCTTGGCGTGGATTGAACAACCACACACTACTTCTCAAAGAGAAAGACAAAGACCTTCACTGGTGCAATGTGGAAGACCAGCCGGACTCAAAGGTTTATGATTTGTTTGCTGTGAAGAGATTTCTCAGTAGCTACAAAATCGACTTAGAAATCCACACCTGGTGGATATCCAGTTTGGGAGAGCGCTCAGATTCATCGCAATGCACGAAGCAGTTGCAGGATACGGTTTTAAATTCTAATCTCTCATATACTTGTCGATATTTAAGCTGCTTTATAAATTGTTATACTCTTGTAGCACTCTTTGACCAGACAATGTTGTCATGGTCCGCACCGCTTACCGACGTGCCAACTGATTTTTCCAAAATTCGATAAATCATTTCTGATTAAAATTAATTTTGGTAAACGGCATTGAGGTAAAACATGAGTTAACCGACATCGGGAAATCCTTTTTGTAACTTTGTGTCTTTTAAATTTATCTTAGTTTGTTGATTTTAGGGGGAGTAAATCCAAATTTGAAAAATTCAAAAACAGTGAAAAATTTCAAAACGCAAAAACAATAGAAAAACAAAAATGAGTTTCCTGGCGAGAAAAAGAGAAAATGATAGTAGATCAGTGGTCTGTCTAAACCTCTTAAACTGTAATGCAAAATGAAAAATGTTAAGCAGCTCTATATGAGATGTATCGGTAGGCTCGCAATCAGATTAAAATGTGCAGGATGATACAAACCTAACAGACTTCAAGTCAGGTGGGAACTGCACATTGGCATATGGTCTTAGTACCGAAATTTCGTTTGAGAGATTGCCGAGGTTCTGAGATATTCGGTCTTTATGCTGCTTATCATCTGGGTATCATGGTTGTATCCCAAACCGTAAAAATAACGGAGACGAAGTCTAAGATCTTCC
The DNA here is from genome assembly GCA_030545235.1 of Helianthus tuberosus. Taxonomy (NCBI): domain Eukaryota; kingdom Viridiplantae; phylum Streptophyta; class Magnoliopsida; order Asterales; family Asteraceae; genus Helianthus; species Helianthus tuberosus. The sequence continues at coordinate 54,140,825 of CM060364.1, forward strand.
ATGATACTATACATACGTGTACATACTGCATTCGACCTCAATAAGTGATCAACAATCACATGTCCAAACAAAATAAGTGATAAATTATCACAGATTCTTTGCGGGAGTCAAGTTCGTCTCTCTGCTGTACGGAAGTACTGACCTGTTCACGGACTTGCTCCTGTGCCCTCATGCATTTGAAAATCAAGTTCCTCATCAATAAGTGATTCTATCACATAGGGCTTGTTTTCAATCAAAATAAGTGAGTTTCTCACATTTTTATACGGTCAAACAGATGATAATCGGTATACTCACCGGTAAGATGAACTCTCGCGCATGCCTTGATACGGGAATGTGTCGTGTGTGGATGAACACCGGTCGGTAAGTATAAACCATACCTTAACATATCCCCTCGCCATGATTACATCTGATAAGTTGAGCTTATGTGGACAACAATACCGATAATTGTTATAGGATGCTTATCTAAATGTTAACTAATTGAACAACAAGAGCGTTTTGGCATGACCGTACACTGATATGATTCTCTTACCCTCGAAACTCGCAAAAAGAATGTCTGTAAATATTTATTTAATGCTTTCAGTTTCTGCATCTTTGTATATATTTATTTATTGCTTTCCGTCTTTACATTTGAAAAATGAAAATTCCAAAAAGATTTTAGGTATGTTTTAATTTAAACTTTATAAAATCCAAAAAGATTTTGCTTCTAGTTTATTTTTGATTGACTGATGTTGGAACTCGAGTCTATCCTACCCAAAATCCTGATCGTAAGCCGGAAAACAATTGCATCTTCATAAACAGTCGAAGTTAACAAGTTTTGAAAGTTAAAGGACTAAAATTGATCATTTTCTAAACTTTCAAACTGTTGTCGGTCGGTAGTTGATTGAGATTTGATCTCATATGTGTCATTTGTTTAAATGTTAACTATATTCCAAGCGGTTGTTCTCATTATGCTTTTAGCTTTCTTGCATGTGCAGATGCTAAAGGAGAGGAGAACATGTTCGATGACAAGCTTTGGAATGAAGACACGAAGTGGAGGCACTCAAAGGATAAAATGATCGAGTTGCCGCTGACCCTTCATCAACACCACAAGGATCTGAAGAATTGACAAGTCAAAAGATTCACGGGCATAACTCATTGGAGAGTTCATCCTAAGGGGGAGTTTGTTAACACACTTCTTAAATGAAAAAGGGAGTTTGTTGATACACTTTCTTCTTACGACGCGTGAAGACTTTGAAGATCCTCCGACATGAAAGACACAGAAGACGAACCATCACAGAAGACGAACCTCACGAGTAGCGTCCAAGGGGGAGATTGTTGGTACACTTTATGTGGACACGACTCGGTTCGGTTCGACTCAGTTCGACTTCGGGTCGACTCGGTTAGGTTCGGCTCAAGCCCGAAGACACGACATTCCTCAGTCGTGCGCCCCAGAGTTCGACACGCGAAGCACGGAGCGCCGCGAACAAGTCCCGCAAGACACATCACCATGACATCATCTCTGTGATGTCATGATGATGTCAACTTTTGTCTCATATGGGAAAAGTGTGCAAAACATTTACAACAGAAACGTGTCTGGGCCAATCTATTTCATCTCTGGGCCGTAACCTTCATACATGGGCCGTGAAACTTGTGTGGACTTGGACTACACTTGGGCTTCTACAACAGTCGACGAAACAGAAAATAGAGTCAATATGTATATCGACGAAACAGAGTGTTTCGTCGAATCTGTGTGTTTCGCCGAGTTATTTCAGTTTCGTCAAGTTGTGTGTCTGTTTTAGTATAAATACCATCTCAGTTTCACTTTGAAACAGAGATGAGTGCAGAGAGATCAGAAAATACTTGTAAAGAAACTCTGTCAAAATTCCGTCAAAACTGTGTTTGTATCAGTTTGTAATCGGTTCTCATCCCGTTAATCAATAGAGTGTGTTTCATTGGTTAATCCGTGTTATTTTATACACTTTGTTTGGTTTGCACCGTCACGGGGATTCCGCACCCGTTACCGTGTTCGTGATAAACAAGGATAGGTTTACGTTATCGACTCACCGGGAAAAACGGGACCTACAATACCAATTGTAGATCCCTCGGAGGATGAGGTCAAACCTAATCCTTGTTATGTTTAACACACTAGCAAGTGCGGAATCCAAGCTAGAATGCAAACCGGTAGTTTATATGAGAACACAAGCTACAAAGAGAAAGGTAGACACACGAGATATCAAAGTTTTCTCTTGTATTTCAGTGGACACGGTTACAGACCTTGACCAAACTGAAAATACGCTCTCTACAAAACTAAGTTCACTCACATCTCACACGCTTTGAAGTGAACACATTACATGAGTATATATACCCATCACAGCTCGTCTGGTCGAAGGATCAGATCGTCTGATCGAAAGATCATCTATCGATCTGAAACCTATCGAAGGATCCACATATACCTCGAAGGATGATATCCTTCGAAGTCCATCTATATCCATTGAAGGTTTATCCTTCGAGCTCATCGAAGGATGTAAACAATCCGTCGATGACTCATCCTTCGACACAAACATCTTACAAACCATGTTCTAACTGTTTGGACAAGTCAAACCAGGAGGATGGTTGACCTGGTCAAACTTACATCGAACATACATAATAACAAACCTAAGACGTAAACCAGACTAACACAAGACATCGTTTTGTATCATGACAAAATACAGACAAAGCACAGACACAATTGCACCAACACTTAAAATTGTGATAACCTAGTGATATATAATCGAAATAATGTCATGAATCGCTGCGTGTGTTTACCAAGCAAAATAGTTGTTGATTTCTAAGTTAGTTAGTCGGTGGTTTATGAAATAACAAAATCAAGTTCACTGGCATGTATCTATATAAGTATTATTATCTTGATATTATTTAAACTGATTGAGATTTAATTAAAAACATACATGTCAATGCCAAGATAAATAAAATTAAATTTGTAATTCTCTAACCTTAAAAACCATGAGTTTAATTAGAAAATAATGGATCAACGTTAAATTATTAAAATAGCATACGTATGTTTTAAAATAATCATAAAATAAACTAGTTATTAAGCAAAATATTATTTAGCTCATGAGAGCACCCCATGCAAATAAAACTCAGTCATCATCTTTAAATAAAAAAAAACATCAACAGCTTTGAAATAGTTTTGGCTTTTCGTTCTTTTTAACACATGTTGAATGTCTTCTTTTTTTTCATTGATAATAAAGAACTCTATGTATGGATGACTTGTTCAAGTGATCACACAACCATTCACGATTTTGAATAAAGATGAGTATATATCCTTTAAGTTCTTATTTCTTTAAATGGAATTCTTAAAACCACTACGATAAATCAATTAAATATAACAATAATCAAGGAGACTAAAGATCAGAAAGTTATACCGAAATGGAGAATGGCGTGAACGGGCAATGCTTTCCTGCGAGCTCGGTTTACTCCGACGGCTTCGGGGTTTCTCCGGTGAAAGTTTGGGTGTCGTCGAGGTCGGTAATTGATCGGGAGTGAAAGTATATCAAAATGGGGTGAAGCGATTTCCATTGTGATCTCCGGGTTGTCCTCGTAACTCCGGCAGGTGGTAAAGAATTCGTGCAGAGAGGGTAGAGAGAAGGTGGCTTAGTGTGAGAGATGTGTAGGTTATGGGGCATTTATACTCGTTTTTATTTATTTGTTTTGGAGGTTGATGAAGTTTCCGAAAACAAGAAAAGGATGCATGATGTTTGGTTTGTAGTCCAGGCTCATGAATGTTGGAGAAGGAAACGAGGAATAATCCCGGAAATTAGTTCAATCAATCGAGAAATTAGAGAAGGTGTTTAAAAAAAGAAATGAAGTTTGTCGCTGTCTGTTCTTTTTGGGCGGCAAATTTATTTAAAAGGCGAGTTTATCGCGTTTAATAAGGAAATGATTACTAGGCTTGTGTCAAAGGAAGCTCTAGTTGAGTGGTTTGTTTGTTGTATGTTGAGCGAGTGATCCCGGGTTTGAAACCCGTGGTTTACACCTTGGTTTCATTTTTTGTTATAGTTTTAAAAAAAAAATTACAATAAAGCCCCTCCACTTTACTAACTTAGTTCAACTACACTAACTTGGTTAGTTTATTTTGCTTGACTAATAACAAACTAACTAGGTTAGTTTAAGAAAATAAATCAAACAAATGAATAACTATAATGATATTTAATTAAATTAAAGAATAAAGTCTTTCAATGGCTTTTATTTCGCGAAAAAAAATTCCAAGGTTTCAAAGGTTAGGATTCAGATTTTCAAAACGGGTCGGATTTTGGTAGCCCATTTTGACGGATGTTACACAAATCAGCCCACTTTCTTCCGATTCGTGAAGATTTCAAAGTGGAGAAACTTGCATGAATTTACACTGATGAAATCATATGTCGTCATGATATACCCATCGACGTTATATCTGACCGTGATGGTCGATTCACTTCGCGTCTTTGGCAAACGTTTCAGTCCGCTATGGGTTCTCTTTTGAAACTTAGTACAGCTTTTCATCCTCAAACGGATGGACAGACTGAACGCACAATTCAAACCCTAGAGGACATGCTCCGTTCTTGTGTCATCGACTTTGGTGGTTATTGGGATGTACATTTACCATTGATCGAATTCTCGTACAACAACATCTATCATTCCAGTATTCAGATGGCTCCCTTTGAAGCTTTATACGGTCGCAAGTGCCGATCTCCGCTCAGTTCGCATGAGATTGGTGACAAGCAACTTACCGGCCCTGAAATCATTCAAGAGACGACGGATAAGATTCTTCAAATCCGCGACAACTTGATCAAGGCTAGGAGCAGACAAAAGAGCTATGCTGACAAAAGGCGTAAGCCTCTGGAATTCAATGTTGGAGATCACGTTCTGCTCAAGGTATCTCCTTGTAAAGGAGTTATACGTTTTGGTAAAAAGGGAAAGCTCGCCCCTCGCTATGTGGGTCCTTTCAAGATACTCGAAAGGATTAGCAAGGTGGCTTACCGACTCGAATTGCCTCAAGAGCTCAGCAATGTACATCCAACATTCCACATTTCTAATCTTAGGAAGTGCTTAGCAGATGAGGAACATCAGGTTCCCATCGAAGACTTGCAGATAAACGAGACTCTTTATTTTGTGGAGAAACCGGTCGAAATCATGGACCGAGGTACCAAGCGATTAAGGCGCAGCAAAATTTCCATAGTCAAAGTGCGATGGGAAGGAAAGCGTGGTGCCGAATTCACTTGGGAACTCGAGAGTGAAATGAAAACCAAGTATCCCTAGCTCTTCGAGCAGTCTTCCTCTTAGATTTCGGGGACGAAATCTCCTAAAGGAGGGGAGACTGTAACGCCCTGCGTTTCGAAACTTTGATATTTTCGCAATTCTCGTCCTTGTGATACTTATTATTACCATTTGAGACTCTTACTTTATGTGAAACTTTACTCTACGTGAAACTTTTATGCTATGTGATACTTTATGCAGAAACAAGGTGATACTTGACCCTTGTGACACTCGACTCTTGTGATACTTGACTCTTGTGATACTTTGAACCTTGACACTTGTGATACTAAGAAACTTGACACTTGATACTTATTGAAATAGAAACTTTGATACCTGGTTAAACGAGAAACTCGATTCTTTGTCGAACAAGAGACTTTGATACTTGACGCTTATGGAACGAGAAACTTTGATACTTTATGGATACTTGTTGAGCGAGAAACTGATACTTATTGTATGATAAACTAGTTTGAACACAACTTGAAACACGGAAACTTTTGTGTTAATTATGTAATAATACCATTGCGATGGTTACTCACAATAATACGCAACACAACGCTTAATCTAATTCGCAAAACGAACCAAAGTCGGCAAACTAGCAAACGGGAATTGGCTGTCCGAATGGACATCCTATCGGATGACCATCCGATCGAATGACCATTCGCTCAGATGACCATCCGATCAGATGGCCATTCGACCGGACAACCATCCTACCCCTTGCACCACTCCACCGACTCACCTATCACTTTCACCTACAAATAGACCACTTGTGCTCTCATTCTCACCTTTCACCCTCTGCCATCCGACCACACGCACTCTTAGTCATTTTAAGCAAGATTCAAGGCAAATCGTAAGTATTCTTCTCCGATTCTTGTACAACTTTCATCAATTATCACTTCTACACAACGGTCTTCATCAAAATCACACGAACACTTCAACTTTTTCATGAAAATCAACTGATTTAGGTCTCTTGAAGGTGTTTTCCGCTCAGTTGTTTGTACAAACTATGGAGGAGCATCATTTAATCAAGAACGGCCCTAGATGTTAAGGATTTTCACAGTTTTTATACGAAACCTAAAGGAAACTTACACTTTTACACCATATCTGACGAAGTTTCACCTATTTTCAGCTCAGATCTGATGAACATCGTGCTTTACACTTGATTTTCGAGCTTTTCTTCAACCTTTTGAACAAAACATGGGTGAAGTCAGATTCAAACATACTTTCGACTCATTCCTTAGTCGAAAGCCGGTTAGAAGACTGAATTCCGCCAGAAAACGGACTGATCGAGTCTAAACATGAAACACCACCAAAAACAGTTCATCGGTTCGAGGAGGGGTGGTTCCCAGCCGACCGAACGAGGAGGGGTGGTTCCCAGCCGTCTCTGTTAACCCGAAACTTGGAAAGACTCACAGAAACTACACTCACTGACCATCTGTCCGAATGGCCATCCGATCAGATGACCATTCGTCCAGATGATCTGATTATGATGACACTTGTTTGTTTTACAGGACACTATGATCACAACGTTTGAAACTTTAACAGTTCGCAAACTTTACCCACTATTCGAATGGCCATCCGTTCGAATGGTCATCCGTCCGGATGACCATCCAATCGGATGGAGTCCATCTGTTCGAACGGTCATCTGACCGGATGACCATCTGTCCGGATGATGTAACACTCGTCTTTTAATTTAATTGTTTAATCATAAAAAAATGCGGTATTCGTAGAAAGAGAATTTATAATTAACAAAAACTTAGTTAGTAAACTAAGTTATACTTCATCATAGTAATTAACATAGTCAAATAACTGGATTTGAAACATCCATCATTCAGTAGTATTTACAAAACAACATAGTTTATCTAGATTAGATTATCGCGAAAGCATCCAAAATTTGTGTTCGGTTCTTGAAGCATCGACTTGATCATCATCCACGAACTTTCAATACCTAAAACTGGGAATTTTGACAAATATTAGTATTAGAATTCTTAGAAAATTTGTATAATCGAACTACGCTCAAAAACGTATTCGATTAACTAAGATATGCAAAGTTCAACAATTGTGACAGGGCTCTACCGTAACTTACGGTAGCCACCGTAAGTTACGGTAGCCGCTGGACAATACTGGTCTGCCGTAAGGCAGTAGAAAGCTTCCGTAACATTTTATCCTCTACCGTAAGTTACGGTAGCTACCGTAACTTACGGTAGCCTCTGTAGTTTTGCTGTTTTGACTGATTTGTTATTTCACCCGAACCCACATTGACGGAATATCACTTCATTATGAGTAGACCCAAATCACGGGTTCCTTATTTTCCACACCCACACTCCCAACACCGGTTTGCGTGTTTAGTAATTCACTACCCATCACTCGGGCTCAAAATCTACGAGTAAGGTACTTCCGTTATCCGACTCGTACCTTCTCTTAATAACCTGTTTAGTTTACCCTTATGGAGTTCATCATTCAAACAAACCAAACCTCTAAATTCTCGTATTCTAATATACCTATTATTAACAATAACAAAAGACCAAATAACCATATCAACGAAGCGTTTAGCCACGTACTAATTGATTATTCGACCCGTTTAGCTCATCTATGGAATCCACCATTATAATGACTACCAAACGACTTTTAACCGATTCTTAACCTATTAATTTAAGTAACGAACATTGTCGCTTCCATAAACACAACCTTTATTTTACAACACAACTAAACGTATTCTAGTTATCAAATTACTCAATGTAACGAATCAAGTTACATACCTTCAAAGTACGCCCTTCAAATGCAAGTCGTCACCGGCTTGTCCACTTGTCGCTCCGGCGTCCTTTCCTATAGAGTTCAATCATAACATGTTTAGAACTCTTTTAAAATCATATATCGCATAATTTGCTGAAACATCGTAATTACGCGTCTTAACTTTAAATTTCAGTTTTAAGCCTTCTTTGAGGCATTTATACAAACACTTTACGGGCAGAATTTTACATGATCTATTAACAAGTTCATAACTTGTCATATAGCACAAATTTTCATCAATCAAACTACTTAACATAAATATTAGCCTCTATAATTCTGAAATAACCTCACATTTATCAAATTACACTAGGACAACTCCCAATTTCCTAGTGTTTATCAAGTTCTACATAACCCACTAATCACCTACAATGGTGTTCATAGATTTCACTAAAATTACACATGATTTCAACTTGTATTTGTCTAGGGTTTGCTCCTAGACATTACGAGGTTCAAACTTTATCAATATAACACACATGCATCATCATATTTCGAATTCCCTAAGTTCATGAGTATTTCAAATAGAGAATTTTTATCAATTTCCACATACCTTTTGATCTCCTTACAATGGGGATCACTAATCCGGGTTTGAATTTCGTTTTGGGGCTGATCTTAACCTTCAATTTGTGAATTTAGACAAGAACTAGGGTTGGAGTTCTTCTCCTGGTCGCCCCCTGCTTGTGTCGACCAGACACACACTTTTGTGTGTGTTTGGTGTTTATTTATTTTTTTTAATTAAATCCAATTTCAGGTTTAACAAGTTTGGTCCCTCTACATTCCTTAGTTTGTATTTTTAGTGTTTTTAACCTAGTTATGAGTCATCACTAGGCTTTTGTCTAACTAGGTTATTTTTAATCCTAGTTAGTTATACTTATTTATTCACCAACCTTTTTATTTAAGTATGAGGATTTATATTTTCGGGGTGTTACAAGTCCACCCCCCTTAAGAGGGTTTCGTCCTCGAAACCGGAAATACGTACCAAACATTGTTGGGTAGAGATGCCGCAACTCTTCTTCGGACTCCCATGTTGTGTCCGAGCCTTTTCTATGCTCCCATTTGACTTTTACTTGATCAATTTATTTGTTCCTCAAATTCTTTACCTTGCGATCTAAAATCGAAATTGGCTTCACCGCGTAATTAAGGCTATTGTCCACCTCGATGTCGTCGTAGGGGATATAAGCGGCTTCGTCAGCTTGACATTTTCGAAGATGTGATACGTGGAACGTGTTATGTATTCCACTAAATCCTTCGGGTAATTCGAGACGGTACGCTACCTTACCAACGCGTTCAATGATTTTAAATGGTCTAATAAATTTCGGGCTTAGTTTCCCTCTCTTCCTGAATCAGATCACGCCTTTCCATGGGGATACCTTTAACATAACTACTTCGCCTACTTGAAATTCAATCGGTCTTTGTCTTTTGTCGGCATAAGACTTTTTCCTATCTTGGGTCGCTTTCAAGTGAGCTCGCACCACCTCGATTTTCTCGTTAGTGGCTTGGACAATTTCCTTGTAGGCTAGTTCACGTTGACCCACTTCACCCCAACATACCGGGGTTCTACATTTCCTACCATACAACATCTCATATGGGGCCATGCCGATGCTGGCGTGGTAACTGTTGTTATATGAGAACTCTGCTAATGGCAGATACACATCCCAACTGCCCCCAAAATCGATGATACACGCTCTCAGCATATCCTCCAGGGTTTGTACTGTTCTTTCACTCTGTCCATCAGTTTGAGGATGGTACGCGGTACTGATAAATAATTTTGTTCCCATCTGTTCTTGAAAATCTCTCCAGAAGTTTGAAGTAAACCGGGTATCTCTGTCCGATAGAATGGATACCGGTACTCCGTGATGTGCCACTATTTCGTTTGTATATGCCTCGGACATCTTTTCCGAAGTATATGTCTCGCGTATGGGAATAAAATGGGCACTCTTCGTCAATCTATCCACAATCACCCATATAGCATCAAATCCCCGAATCGTTTTAGGTAGTTTGGTCAACAGGTCCATAGTGACATGTTCCCATTTCCAAACCGGGATCTCCAAAGGTTGCAGCTTTCCATATGGTTTCTGGTGTTCCGCCTTGACTTGTAGACAAGTCAAGCACTTCTTGTAACGCCCGGCTCTTTTGTACTTTCCATTTATAGAAAGTTTTGTTCGTATTTCTATTTTTGGAAACCTTGTACTCTCTTTGTAATCTACTTTCGTTTCATTTGTAATTCAAGACTATTGATCATAATGAAAACGAAGTTATTTTGTGTATTCATATTGAACTTATGTGCAACTGTTAATCAATTCCTCATTTGAACGAAATATTATTCATGGATTCTTGATTCTTTATTTACCAACACTTGATACTCGTTAAACTAATAATGAAATTCTATTTTTATACATGCTTTTACATGTCACAATACTTGGGTTATACATTACCGATCTCGAATGCATACGCACAACGGAAACCCGACATACTAGTACTCATAATTTATACATACTTGTTAACTATTAAATACATGGGTAAATAATAATAATAATATGATAACAATAATAATAATAATAATAATAATAATAATAATAATAATAATAATAATAATAACAACAACTTTAGTGAACATCAACTAACGTTGATATACCTTTTTCAATATACTTCTATTAAACAAAAAAAAAACATATATATAGAAGATGTATATTGGCAGCATTAGGATCGGACCATGTGACCCCCTTTAAGTTTTCTTTAGTAAACAACTTTCCATGATTTGTAATATTATAAATAATACTCTACTAATAGGCATCAACTTTATGTAACAAATTAAAAGATGGATGATATGGGTGGCTATTAAACAGCCTTCGGCCGTAAAGTCCAAGACATCAACAACTTGGTTATTTTATTTATTTAATAGCCAACTACTAGTATTAATTATCCCACCAAAACCTAACCTAAACCTTCCCTATATATACCATATGTTCCCCAAGCACTTGACCACTTTCATCACTCTCTAAACCTCACAATTACACTCTCTAAACTCTTGCAAAGCTCCATTTTCGGACAAATTCTTACCCTCACACTAAAAAGGGTATAACTTGCTCATTTCTCAACCAAATCACTTGATTCTTCTTCCTACTTGTTTGTATAACCATGGGGTTTGTTTCCTTGACTTCTCCTTGGAGAAATCAGACCTGGAATTGCCCTGAAATGGTCCAAGAACTTTCCGTTTTATTTCAACTTTCTTAAACTACAAAACAAGCTTGTGTTCTCATGCTTCTAGTCCATAATATGACTAATGAAGTTAAACCAAGATTGATTTACACTTAATAGGAGTGTCTAAACACTCTAAACTTTCTGTTTTAATCATGCTAATAGCTTGCAAGTGATGTCAACTCTTGAACTTGAAGATAGTGTGACTACTTGGATAGCATAGGCTAACCAACATAACAAGTCCACACATCACTTGATGTTTTGTTTAGATTAGTTGTATTATTTCTTGTACATATCCATGAGGTTCCTAAATGGAAGGTTCGCCTTCCTACCTCCTACATGACATATATGTTAATAAATAACTCGAGGTACCTAAATGGGAGCTTGTTCTTCCTACCTCATGTATGAATTCTATGACACTTTGAGGTGCCTAAATGAAGATCTTAATCTTCTACCTCCTACATGAAATCTTTGATTAAATAATATGTAATATATAACCTAGAAACTATATATATTCATTCGAACCTTTAATAATGAACTTGTGTTTATATGTTAAAGTAGTAGAATATCATCTAAGACCTAAAACACCAAGTATGATTCTAATGGGCATATTACCCATGAAAACATTCTAAACCATATTGGTTACATAGTGTCATACAAGGGTTACTAAGTTAAAGATGATTATTTTCATATCATATTTTATTCTACTTTATGTTATGTTAAAACTCCAAATTCATAATCTTCCGTTAACGCCAAACTCACACACCTATGTTTCCTCGTGTAGAAGGACTAGGTGCTCCAACTTAATACATCCACCAACTCACTCGCGGGATTCAAGTCGGAAAGCTTGTGAACCGTGAGTATACTCGATCCTTTTTTCCCTTTTTATTTTGGGATGCAACATGTATAATTATGCAAACATCTTTAAACTATACTAAACATACTCAATCCTTGTACAAACATGAAACTAATGTGCTTTACTTATGACTCTTGTATGCTCTATTTGAACGATTTGGAACGTATATGCTCATTAACTTTGCTAGCCCACCTTAACAATTATAGTACTATGCATATGCTATAGGATTTACGCACCGCCCGTTAAACTTGGGGTATTGTTAAGTTAAACATTTACCATCCTGCTATCAATTGGGATTTGGTTATTTTATGCGTTGGATTCTTGGGTTTGATCATAGTGTACGCCAAAATTGCATACTAGTAATTCACATATTATGAATCATGTTGGATTTGAGTTTTTATTCTATTATGCTATGTAAACAAACTTGTATACTCGCTCATTGCCTTTGCATTGAAACTCTATTTTAATACATGTTGCAGGTTGATTATTGAAGTATGGATGAATGATGAAACAAGTTTAGGGTGGACTAGATACACACCTTTAATCTATTTATCTTTTAATGTTATGTTATTTGTTGAAACAATGTTGTATTATGTTTTGAATATTGTATGACAATTTAGCACTTGCAATGAAATTTGAATTTAATTAAATATTGTCACATAGTGTTATGAAGTCTCTAGCAATCTATACACACTTCGTCTCATCCCGATGTTTCCGCCATCGGTTGGGGTGTGATACTTCTCCACGTATTTTACTACATCTCTCTTCATTCCGGGCCACCAATAATTTTGTTTCAGATCGTTATACATCTTGGTCGCACCCGGATGAATAGAATATCGAGATTTATGAGCTTCATCGAGTAATAGCGTCTTCACCCTACAAGTATTTGGAACCGATATTCTTCCGGATCGAGTCTTCAACCCGTCCTTTCCATCCGACAAATCTTTTAACTGTCCGATTATTCTTTCCTTCTTCCAGTTCTCCTCTTTCACTACTTCTACTTGCGCTTCTCGGATACGTTCAAGTATACCCGAGGTCACGACAAGCTGCATCGACCTTACTCGTAACGGGACATAATCCGCTTTTCTGCTCAGGGCGTCCGCCACTACATTTGCCTTTCCGGGGTGGTAATGTATTTCACAGTCAAAATCCTTCACCGTTTCTAACCATCGCCTTTGTCGCATATTTAGCTCTTTCGGATCGAAGAAATATTTTAAGCTCTTGTGATCGGTGAATATGGTGCACTTCACCCCATATAAATAGTGCCTCCATATTTTTAACGCAAACACCACCGCAGCCAATTCGAGGTCGTGCGTGGGATATTTCTTTTCATGTATTTTCAGTACCTCTAGGCATAAGCTATAAGCTTGCCCCTTTGCATCAAAACGCATCCGAGCCCCGATATTGAGGCATCCGAATAAACCACTAAGTCTTCGACCCCGTGCAGCAATGTTAATACCGGAGCTTGAGTTAACTTCTCTTTTAGCGTTTGAAACGCTCTTTCTTATTCAGCACCCCAAATGAACTTTTCCTCTTTCCGGGTTAACTTAGTTAGTGGCGACGCAGTCTTGGAGAAATCTTGAAAGAATCTCTTATAGTATCCCGCAAGCCCCAGGAAGCTTCTGATTTCCGAAGGACTCTTCGGAGGGCTCCCTTTTGACACGGCCTCTATCTTTGAAGGATCCACTAATATTCCACAGGCTCTTATGATGTGGCCAAGGAATTGCACCTCTCGCAACCAGAAGGCGCATTTTGAGAATTTCGCATACAATCTTTCTTGTCTGAGTGTCTCTAACACCTCCCGTAAGTTGCGTGCATGTTCTGCTTCATCTTTCGAGTATACCAGAATATCGTCAATAAACACGATTACAGATTTATCCAGCATCGGTTTGCAAACCCGGTTCATGAGATCCATGAAAGCCGCGGGTGCATTTGTCAGTCCGAATGACATCATGAGGAACTCGTAATGTCCGTATCTCGTGCGGAAAGCCGTCTTCGGTACATCCTCCTCCTTGACTCTTAGTTGGTGATACCCTGATCTAAGGTCAATTTTTGAAAGCCAGTTCGCACCTTGTAATTGGTCGAATAGATCGTCTATCCTCGGAAGCGGGTATCGATTCTTTACCGTGAGTTTATTTAACTCCCGATAATCGATACACATGCGCATGCTTCCATCCTTCTTTTTCACGAATAGCACGGGCACGCCCCAAGGAGACACACTCGGCCTTATGAATCCTTTATCGAGCAAGTCTTGTATCTGCGACATTAATTCTTGTAATTTCTATGGTGCAAGTCGGTATGGTGATTTTGCTACGGGTTTCACGCCCGGAACTAATTCAATTCCAAACTCTACCTCCCGCTCGGGCGGCATTCCCGGTAAATCATCCGGAAATACATCTTCAAAGTCACGTACCACGGGTACGTCTCCAATCTTCGGTAATTCTTTCTCGGGCTCATTCGCGTATATCATAAATGCCTTACATCCATGCCTCATGAGCATGTAAGCTTTGATCATCGAGCATATTTTAGGATTGCCTCCCTTTTCGCCATAGATTGTGACGTGTTTTCCGCTTGGAGATGTTAGCTTTATCTCTTTACGGAAACACACGACCTTTGCGTGGTGCTGAGATAGCCAATCCATCCCAACAACTACTTGAAATTCCCCCATTGACATTGGGATTAGGTCTATCAAGTATTCTTCATCATCGATGCTTAACTTGCAGCCTCGAAATATATCACAAACTATAAAACTTTTGTTGTCTCCTATTTCAACTTCTAAGGGCACATATAATTTCGTTAATACAAATGAAGGATGTCGAATAAATCCATGTGAAATGAAGGATTTATTCGCACCCGTATCAAACAATACACGTGCGGGAATTGAGTTTATTGTGAATGTACCTGAGACCACATCGGGTTCTGTTTTTCCTTCAACCGCGGTAAGTTGGAAGGACCTAGCCTTCGCCTTTGGAGCTTCTGCTGGAGATTCTTTAACATCTCTCTTTCCAACTAAGTATGGGCATTTGGACTTTTTGTGGTCGGGCTGATAACATTTGTAGCAAACCGAGACTTTACCAGGGCATAGAGACGCCGTGTGCCCCGTTTTACCACATATGGGGCACGGTTTGTCTTCGAACCGGCACTCTCCTTTGTGCCCTTTCCCACACACTTTATAACTTGGTGACCCGCCTTTAGCATCCATTTTCTTCCCCGATTCTACAGTTCGAGCTTTCTTTGTAGGGCTTGGATTCACATCCTGTGCCCTTCGTTCACCCCTTTCAACTTGTTTCTTCAATTCAATTTCCCGTTCCCGAGCAACGTTTGTGATCTCGGTAAGGGTCTCATATTTTGAAGGAGTCATAAACTCCCTATACTCGGTTCTCAACATGTTATAGTAGTAGTATATCTTCTGTTCTTCATTCGTCACCATTT
Organism: Helianthus tuberosus; assembly: GCA_030545235.1. Classification (NCBI taxonomy): domain Eukaryota; kingdom Viridiplantae; phylum Streptophyta; class Magnoliopsida; order Asterales; family Asteraceae; genus Helianthus; species Helianthus tuberosus. The sequence continues at coordinate 54,156,363 of CM060364.1, forward strand.
CATTTCAAAACTTCATCTTATCCATAAACGTCTCCGTAATCTTGTCTATGGTCTCGCCCTTGTGCCTGAGTTGCATGAACTCTTCCTTGATTCTATTAATGACCGCCTTGGGACTATGATGTTTAAGAAACGGTGTCTTAAACTCCTCCCATGTCATGGCCCTCGCTGCTTCGGCTCCTATTTCCTTCTTTTTATTGTCCCACCAATCTTTGGCTTGACCCCTCAACTGACCCGTTCCGTAAGCAACAAAGTCACTTTCGTCACAATGGGTCCTTTCAAACACTCCTTCAACATCGCTTAACCATCTCTGGCATATTATCGGGTCAACCTCCCCGTTGTAGATTGGCGCTTAACCATCTCTGGCATAAACTCTTTGTACGAACATCCCTTACGTTCTCCCGATTTCTCTTTCATAAGGTTGACACTATCTTCCAACCTTTTGACTCGTTCTTCCACTAATGATAATACCGTGTTTTGAATTTTGTCTATAAACCCGGATAGACTACCTTCAATTAACTTCCCCACTTCTTCGGCAATTATCTCTTTCATTTGTTCGGTGCTTGTCGGCACCGGATCATCATCGTTTCTTTCCGACATCTTGAAACTGAAATGTTTACATTAAACATTAAACATTAAACATTTCATTAATAACATGGTTTTATTTGCTTTGGTTTATCCAAGTTCGTAACTTGCTTTAACCGTTCGCCTTTACTGCACTTTCCGGGTTTGAGTGCGTTAACACGCTCTTCCCATGCATATTGATTTACATCTTGTTTCTTACATAAAATATAATCTGCTAACATAAATAATTAATTTTTACCGGACGATCAATCAAGCTTGAACCGAACACTTTGTTGACAACCTTAAGCTCTGATTACCAACTTGTAACACTCGTCTTTTAATTTAATTGTTTAATCATAAAAACATGCGGTATTCGTAGAAAGAGAATTTATAATTAACAAAAACTTAGTTAGTAAACTAAGTTATACTTCATCATAGTAATTAACATAGTCAAATAACTGGATTTGAAACATCCATCATTCAGTAGTATTTACAAAACAACATAGTTTATCTAGATTAGATTATCGCAGAAGCATCCAAAATTTGTGTTCGGTTCTTGAAGCATCGACTTGATCATCATCCACGAACTTTCAATACCTAAAACTGGGAATTTTGACAAATATTAGTATTAGAATTCTTAGAAAATTTGTATAATCGAACTACGCTAAAAAACGGATTCGATTAACTAAGATATGCAAAGTTCAACAATTGTGACAGGGCTCTACCGTAACTTACGGTAGCCACCGTAAGTTATGGTAGCCGCTGGACAATACTGGTCTGCCGTAAGGCAGTAGAAAGCTGCCGTAACATTTTATCCTCTACCGTAAGTTACGGTAGCTACCGTAATTTACGGTAGCCTCTGTAGTTTTGCTGTTTTGACTGATTTGTTATTTCACCCGAACCCACATTGACGGAATATCACTTCATTATGAGTAGACCCAAATCGCGGGTTCCTTATTTTCCACACCCACGCTCCCAACACCGGTTTGCGTGTTTAGTAATTCACTACCCATCACTCGGGCTCAAAATCTACGAGTAAGGTACTTCCGTTATCCGATTCGTACCTTCTCTTAATGACCCGTTTAGTTTACCCTTATGGAGTTCATCTTTCAAACAAACCAAACCGCTAAATTCTCGTATTCTAATATACCTATTATTAACAATAACAAAAGACCAAATAACCATATTAACGAAGCGTTTAGCCACGTACTAATTGATTATTCGACCCGTTTGGCTCATCTATGGAATCCACCATTATAATGACTACCAAACGACTTTTAACCGATTCTTAACCTATTAATTTAAGTAACGAACATTGTCGCTTCCATAAACACAACCTTTATTTTACAACACATATAAACGTATTCTAGTTATCAAATTACTCAATGTAACGAATCAAGTTACATACCTTCAAAGTACGCCCTTCAAATGCAAGTCGTCACCGGCTTGTCCACTTGTCGCTCCGGCGTCCTTTCCTATAGAGTTCAATCATAACATGTTTAGAACTCTTTTAAAATCATATATCGCATAATTTGCTGAAACATCGTAATTACGCGTCTTAACTTTAAATTTCAGTTTTAAGCCTTCTTTGAGGCATTTATACAAACACTTTACGGGCAGAATTTTACATGATCTATTAACAAGTTCATAACTTGTCATATAGCACAAATTTTCATCAATCATAACTTGTCTAGGGTTTCCTCCTAGACATTACGAGGTTCATACTTTATCAATATAACACACATGCATCATCATATTTCGAATTCCCTAAGTTCATGAGAATTTCAAATAGAGATTTTTTATCAATTTTCACATACCTTTTGATCTCCTTACAATGGTGATCACTAATCTGGGTTCGAATTTCGTTTTGGGGCAGATCTTAACCTTCAATTTGTGAATTTAGACAAGAACTAGGGTTGGAGTTCTTCTCCTGGTCGCTCCCTGCTTGTGTCGACCAGACACACACTTTTGTGTGTGTTTGGTGTTTATTTATTTGTTTTAATTAAATCCAATTTCCGGTTTAACAAGTTTGGTCCCTCTACATTCCTTAGTTTGTATTTTTTAGTGTTTTTAACCTAGTTATGAGTCATCACTAGGCTTTTGTCTAACTAGGTTATTTTTAATCCTAGTTAGTTGTACTTATTTATTCACCAACCTTTTTAATTAAGTATGAGGATTTATATTTTCAGGGTGTTACAGATGACCATCCACTCAGGTATTCTATCAGACACTTTTACTCGATTTTCGCACCATTCGACATTCTGTTCCCAACCAGGTCAGCTCTTAGAGGACTTATGCTTTGTTCCCCGCACGCAGGCTGATCCAGCGCTCCCTTCGATCCAACCTTAGTTGTGTTTGGTTTAAGCACCCACTGTGAGTATACTCGATCCCTTTTTGTTTTAAACACTTTTGGGATGCAACATGTATTCTATTATCAAGACACTTGACACTTGAAACTTGAATCTTATTTGAAACATACTCTATCCAGTAAACATGAAACTTGATACTTGTGAAACTTGAGACTTGAGACTTTTTATGCTATGTGAACGTTTAATCCTTGTGTGTAGTTCCGCCTTAACAATAGTAGCGTTATAGGGGTAACGCACCTACCCGTTAGTCTTGGGGGTATTGTTAGGTGGAGACATTAACTTCTCGTTAGTCTTTGGGAAGTGCATTAACGCGTTGGAAAACTTGGGCTATCACTTGGACTGCGTAAACTAGCATGGTGAAACTTATTTTGTGTTTTCATGTTGGATATGAGTTTTGAAACTATTATGCTACGTATTCAAACTTGTATACTCGCCAACATTTTTGTTGATAGTATTTTAATACATGTTGCAGGTTGATAGTAGCTGGGAATCAAGAAACAAGCTAGGATGATGCTTAGAAACTCATCTAGATAATCAGCCAAATTTTGAACAATATTTTCGTTATGTTTTTGTGATACTTATGGTGATTGTGGATTATGTTTGAAATTTAGACAATTTTATGAAACTTGAATTAATCTATATTGAAACTATTAGTGTTGTGGATTCTCTTGAGCAATCTGATTCGCTTAGTGCCGCGCCCCGATGTTTCCGCCATCGGTTGGGGTGTGACAATAACACTATACATCCATCATATAACATTATATAACACTATATAAGACCAAAAAAACACTATATAACACCATATAACACTATGTAACACTATATAACACTATAGAAAATATATAACACTATACAGTTCTGAATGGTGGTTGTAGTGTTATATATAATGTTGTAGTGTTATATAGAGTTATAAAAGGGTTATACGGTGTTATATGTTATTCGTAGTGTTTTATAGATATTTGTAGTGTTATATAAAAACCTTCATTCTTCATCCATCACTATATAACACTCTATAAATTTTCATTCTGCGATCTTCATAATTAATAATTAATGAACGAGATGACACAAATTCGTAGATTAATTCTTAATTTGTATTCCTATAATAAAGGGTGGCGGTTATGGAAGGTTATCAGTTAATTAAATCAATAAGAAAATTACTTGTTTACCCTTTTAAATTAATTTAGATTGAGGACACATGTCATCTCCACAATATTTCTCACACTTCTCACACTTTTGAATTAATGTACAGGATCTTCAATCTATATATATATAGAGTGGGGATCCTGCGGAAAGTGTGTTTTTCCTAGATAGTCTAGGAAGCGATCTGGTCCATCCAATGGGTGTGTTTAAGGGTTGAGATTAAATCAATGGCAATCTTGTAATATTTGAGTTTAATTAATTGATTGTTTTAAATGAGTAGGGGCAATTTTGTCAATGACCGGATTTTAAATCAATAAAAAAAAACTGTCAGGCAATCACAACTCCTATTTTCACGCGAATTTCCCTCTCTCTCTAAAACCCACATTTGGAAACCCCCAAAATCATACCAAATATACCTAAAATCATGGATGAAGATAAGAGATTTTCCTTGTTCTATATACGTAAGATCAAGCTGTCATTGTACTATGTGTTTTACAAAGCGATTACGGGTGTTAACACACTGACTTAAGAGTGTTAAAACACACTGACTTCAACCTCTCTGACTGGTAAAACACATCACCAAGAACATGCTGAGTGTTAAAACACACTGACTTCAGAGTGTTAAAACACACTGACTTCAACCTCTCTGACTGGTAAAGCACATCACCAAGAACATGCTGACTTCAGAGTGTTAAAACACACTGACTTCCACCTCTCTTACTGGTAAATCATTAAAACACATCACCAAGAACCTGATTATATATTGACTTCAGAGTGTTAAAACACACTGAATTCAACCTCTCTGACTGGTAAAACACATCACCAAGAAAATGCTAATAGTTTTCCAGATAAACACACTGACTTCCAGATTTGAATACGAAAACAACAAAAATTCCGAAAATCATGGAATGTTAGTTAATGAAAAATAAATTCCAAAAATAAAATTAAAATGTGAAATTACATAGTTGCTCTTTTAGTTAAAATAACTCAATGCCAGATGTCCAATTCTCATTGCTTCCTAGACTTTCTAGGAAAAATACACTTTCTACCCAACTCCTACTATATATATATATATATATATATATGGGTAATATCAAATGAAAAATTCATTTTGCCTAAGTAGGATGAGAATGGTTAAGAGGAAAATGTAGGAAAAAAGGGAGTGTAAGGGGGCGTTTGGTTCGTGGAATGATTTGGAATTGGAATTGGAATTTGTATAGAAATTAGAATTTGAAGGAATTGGATTGGAATTCAAACCTTCCAATTGAAATTGAAAATTGTTGGAATTGGAATCTCAATTCAATTTTTGTTATGTTTGGTTGTCAAATGAATTGGAATCCATCACCCGGCAACCACAACCACCAGTTCGGGTCGAAACGGTACCGGTCGAAACGGTTCGCGTCGAAGCGGTTTGCTTCGAAATGGTACCGGTCGAAACGGTACCGGTCGAAACGGTACAGGTCGAAACGGTTTGCGTCGAAACGGTATCGATCGAAATGGTACGCGTCGAAACGGTACCGGTCGAAACAGTATGCGGTATGCGTCAAAACGGTTCGCGTCGAAACGATTCGATTCGAAATGGTTCGCGTCGAAACGAATCGATTTGAAATGCGTCAAAACAGTTCGATTCAAAACGGTATGGGTCGAAACCGTTCGCGTCGAAATATTACGGGTCAAAACCGTTCGCATCGAAATGGTATGAGTCGAAACCGTTCGTGTCGAAACGGTTCGGATCGAAACCAGTATGGGTCGAAACGATTCAGATCGAAACGGTACAAATTGAAATGGTGCGGGTCGAAACGGTCGAAGATTCCAATGAATTTACTTTAATTCCTTCACATACAGGAAGGATTTTGAATCCCTTTAGTTAAAGGAATTCATGACTAATTTCAATTCCAATGTCAACCAAACACATGAAGATTGGAATTGGGATTCCAATTCCATCCAATTTTGTGAACCAGACATATTAAGAGATGGAATTCAAATTCCAATTCCCTTAAATTCCATTGAATTCATGCGAACCAAACGCCCCCTAAGGGTATCTTGAGAAATCGTATTTATTGACTTTCTCTCTCCACATGTAAGACACATGCATATTTCACCCTCATTTTTTAAACGTTCAAAACTTTTTATACGACATTATTTTTTCATAAAAAATTCACCATAAAATCGAGCGGTTTTTATCTTTAATTCGAGTACCAGATTGCTATATAAAATAGGATGACTAAAAAACCCACAAAAATGTATTGTATTTCTATGTTGTATAACATTTTTTGTGCTGATTTTTTGTATTATATTTTTGTGTTAAATTCTTTGCGCTGAATTTTTTTGTCTTAAAATTTTTTGTTCTCAATCTTTTGTGCTAGATTTTTTGTACTACATTTTTTTTGTGCTGAATTTTTTCGTGTTATATTTTTTTACTAGATTTTTTTTGTGCTATCTTTCGTGTGAATAGAATGTACGAGGTAATGGAATGGACGATGTAATGGAATGGATCATTACCATTCCATGTCTTGTTTGGTTACCATGTGAGAATGAAATGAATCATTACTTTGTGTTGTTTGATAGGAAAGAATAGACGAAGTAATAAAATCGGTGATGGGTGACGGCAGTCGGTGGTGATGGGTGGCAATGGTAGCGATGGTCGGAGGTGGTGGCAGTGGGTGGCGGCGGTGGGTGGTGGCGAATGACGGTGGGGGCGGTGGCGTGGATGGTGGGTGACGGTTGGTAGCGGCGGAGGTGGGTGACGACTGGGGTTGAGGTGGGTGGTGGCGGTAAACAGCTGGGGTGGAGGTGGGTGGTGGTGGCGGCGGCGGAAGTGGGTGACGGCGGCGACGGTAGTCACGGCGGCAACTATGGCAGTAGTGGTGTCGCCCGTGAGTGAGTTATTAAAACCAATAATAATAATAATAATAATAATAATAATAATAATAATAATAATAATAATAATAATAATAATAATAATAATGGTAAAAATATAATAATAATAATAATAATAATAATAATAATAATAATAATAATAATAATAATAATAATAATAATAATAATAATAATAATATATCTTTCGATTCCTTGAAGGAATGAAAAAAAAAACACCATCTTACCAAGGAATGAAAATTATTATATTTGGAAGGTTTACATTCCTTGTGGAATGCTCCATTCCATTACTATTTGACAACCAAACATGTTTCTTTTCATTCCAATAGAATGATCTATTCCATTCCGCCTTCTATTCCTTCGTACCAAACGCTACCTTAGTCTTCCCCTTTTAGGTTTCATTTAAAGGTGTTTGACTAAATTTTAGCATTTAAAAATCTACCGATAAATACAATATTGGATGCTTGTTTAAGCCAAAACAAAAGAGAGTAACGTAAACAGTGGACTAAGTTTAAGTGCCTAGGTGGTGCTTTTCTATAATAAAAGTAAAGCGATGAATGACACATGAAGTCATTTAATTTTTGGTTTTTCCAGTGGTTTATACTTTTCTTAGATATTTAATATGGTTGGATGTGGTGGATGGAAAAAAAATACTACCTTTATTCCATTAAAAGTGTCCTATTTTGAAATTTCAAAGTCTTTATTTGTAAAATTTGACCTTAAATAATTTTGTTTGTGTTAGATAATACTTGATGAAAGTTATATGATTTGAGTGTGTTTTACAAGTGTTTTTATCGGGTTAATTTTCATCAAGTTATATATAACACAAAAATATATAATTAAAGTCAAAGTTTATAAATAAAGACTTTAAAAATTCAAAATAAGACACATTTAATGGGACGGAGGGAGTACATGTCAAACGAATTAAGAAAAGATAGATTTTTTTAATGGCTAACGTTGCACACCATGAAAATTGAACCGCTAACCTCTCATATCTTAAGCTCTATCTAAACTCATCAACAACACTACTGGGTTATTCCCAAGTGGATAAGAAAAGATAGATGGTATAAAAAGCCTAAGTTTTAGTTCTTAATTTTTATAAGGGAAAGGTTTAAATGAAAACTTCTTTTATCGCGAGAACTCGAAAACTAAAAAAGCCTAAAAAACATACCAACTTTTTTTTATATTTTTTTATTAAAAATCGCTATTATATATATATATATATATATATATATATATATAGTGTGAGTTTGTTGGGGAACACTAAAAAAGTGGGGAACAGCGGGGAACCGACTCAAACGAACTCCGATTGGACTCATTCCAGCGGCGTTGGAACCGGCTCATCGAACCCTAACTAGGATCTCTTAACCCTAAACCCAAGATCTCTTAACCCTAAACCCTAAATGAGGGTTTGGCTTTTAGGGTTTAGCTTTAGGGTTTAGCTTAGGGTTTAGCTTTAGGGTTTAGGGTTTAGCTTTAGGTTTAGCCTTTAGGGTTTAGCTTTTAGGGTTTATAGTTTAGATTTTACGGTTTAGCTTAGGTTTTAGCCTTATTTTTTAGCTTTAGGGTTTAGAGTTTAGGGGTTAGGATTTAGGGTTTAGGGTTAAGAGATCTTAGTTAGGGTTCGACGAGTCGGTTCCAACGCCGCTGGAATGAGTCCAATCGGAGTTCGTTTGAGTCGGTTCCCTGCTGTTCCCTACTTTTTTAGTGTTCCCCAATGAACCTTCCCCTATATATATATATATATATATATATATATATATAAACTTTTTTTCAAAAAAAAATTGTAATGCACATACACATGTGCAGTACAAGTTTTTTTTTTTAAGTTTTTTTTAAACACAAAAACTAGCGAAAATTTGTAAAAAAAAATTAGTATGTTTTTTAGGCTTTTTTTAGTTAGTTTTCGAGTTCTCGCGATAAAAGAAGTTTTTAATTGAACATTCCCCTATATATATATATATATATATATATATATATATATATATATATATATATAAACGGGATCAGAAAAAAACGCTCAAAAGTGTGAGAATGGTGAGAACGCATCCTGGCCCAACACGTGTCACGCGGCATAGAGAAGGGCGGAGGGGCTTTTTTGTCCTTTTATCTTCTGCTTTTCCAGTTCCGTTTTTCACAATATTGTTTTATTTTTTGGGGTTTAAGATTTTTGGCGTTAACCAAATTCAATAATTAATGGCGTTTAATGGTTTCATTGTATTAACATTTTGGCATTTATGGCATTTATTCAAATCGTATGCCATTGGAACCCAGATGGTCAGGAAATCTATCTGAATGACGTTTTTTTCAAGGCGTTTTAAACAAGATGGCCCATTGTTCTATTATTTTTTATATACATTTTGGCGTTTGTGGTATCTTGGCGTTTTGCAATTGTAAGAATATATTACAACCACAGGGAAAAAAATAGAAGCGAAGAAAATAAATTAAAAATCCTAGTCGGATCTCTCTTCACAATCTTCAATGTCATCAGTCTCTCTCTTCTTTAATAGTACAAGAACTGTCACCAAATATATGGCGTTTTATGTAAAACTTAACAAACCCATCGGTTTTATTATTTTGCTCGCTCGTCTGTTGAAGTGGCTTTTTGTGGATGTTTGGGGACATAGATCTATGACGTGTGGGTGGGTTTTTCGCTTTTTCTTCATCTTAATCTTCATCTTTATAATCATCCCACTCTTCAGTGTTATTGATCTCTTCTCCTCATCCAAGCCTTCTTCAAGAACAAAGAATACAAAATACAAAATGACATATGACTATCATCAGTATCTTTTTCTTGAATTTTTGTCCATCTCATGCAGCAAAATCTTACTGAGTTACTCCCCTCTGCTAACAATTTATTAAGGGAAACTTCACGAAGAACAATACTGAATATCCAAGAAAGCATATTAGCCATCTTTGATTTTTAAATTTTTGGCGTTTTATAGTGAGTGGTATTTAGTAGTATTGGCGTTTGTTTTTTTGGTTTGATCAAATGGAAGTTGCTGAGACGTATCATTTTATAGGATGTATTTTTGGCACGTAAGGTAGGCGGTGCATTATTATAATAAAGTATTCGTCATTTCAGTTACTGTTTGTAATTATTGTTTTTCATAAGATTTATCTCTGAAGTCTGTAACACGTCCCATCTTTCAAGTTTGCCGTTTTAGATTCTAATATAATAAATTTTCCCTCTCCTTCAGTTTTACTGATTTGTAGTTACTGTTTCTAGTTACATTTTCAAGTTTGGTTTTTATTTACTTTATTTTATTTTATTTTTTTGTGGTTTTTTATAATTCTTGTCCAAAGTAATTTTATTATGGTTTGGTAGTTTTTGGGGCGTTTTATGGCATGTTGGCGTTTTGACAAGCATTTGGCTTTGTGGCGTTTTTATTAGATATGGTGTTGTTATTATATAACAATCAACTGAAAAAAAAATTAAAAAAAATATATATTGATCTTCCAAATCTTCACTGTCACCAGTCTCTTTCTTCTTTTGAAGCATCTTCACTGGCTCTTTCGACTTTAGTATGATTTTTTTTTTGAAGTAGTTTTTTTGTCGCCGTGTGGAAGCACAAAGTCTAAAACCAGCCTCATTTTCTATAATATTTGTCCATCTCATGCAACAAAATGTTATTGAGTTTACACCCTTTCAGCCAACAATCCTTGAATTTCCATTGAACGATGTTTGATTTTTTAACTTTTTTGGCGTTTTATCGAGAAAAATGTCGCAACCCCCGATCCCTTATCTGTCCCGGGAACGGGCGGACGCAAACTCAGAGTTTCGGTGGTATCAGTTGGTTAATTTGGCAGCGGAAATTACATCAGGAGCGTAGTTAGGAAATGTTTATCAGAGTAAAACCACCTCATTTGATATTAATAACATGGGCAAAACCCAAGTTTCTTATTACAATACGTTTATAGGGATAAAACCCTATTTTATTGAATTTAAAACATTGTCTTTTAGGTAACTTTTATAGCCACATTTTTCCCAAGCCTTCAGTGCTCTCCAGCTGGCTTTTTACTAATTGGTTGTCACATTGTGTTCCTGAAACGCGTTTTAAAAACATTTGTCAGTGGGAAATACTGGTGAGTGAATCCCAGTTTAATCAAGAAACATTTTATCAATTAAAACAGTATTGAGAGCGATCACATTGTTTATTTCTATACAATTACTCATTCAGTACTGTCAATCCTGACTTATGGGTCATATTACACATTGGCTAACTCGTTGTCCAATGGTAACGTACTGTCATCCCGACTTACTACTCGCAGTAGTAAATTTTGTATACAAAACCCCAACATACCGGCAGTAATTGAAGAACTACAAAGACTCAATCACCGGTTCATCACATTGTAAAACATTTAAGGTTTTGTAAAATATTACAAAAAGGTTAACAAAAAGAGGATAAACTCACATTGCTATCTTAGACTTCGTGTAAGGGTTTCCTGGGAATAATCTATAATTTACACAAATGTACATAGGTTAGTATCATAACCCTTTGAAAATATTAATGATACCCTCCCCGAGACGGTATTCCAACAACTACGTCGGGCAGAACCACGACAGTTGTTACAGAACCCTAAATCAATCGGGCATCGTATCTATTACGAAACTGGGGTTATAATACTTAAAACGGAGCAGAACCTTGCTATTATGCCTATGTCTTCAGAAATTCGCTTAAGAAAGAAAAGAAATGAACGAGGAATACTGAAACCCGATGCCTGCTTATATAGTTGCTGAAACTGGGCCACACGCGGCCCGTGTAGAAGATAAGCGGGGCTTACGCGGCCCGCGTACTAGCCCGGGTAGGGTTTAGGTGATCCGGGTCATCGCCTAGACTCGCCACGATGTCGACACGTGTCGGCCTATGGTGTCTCTGCGTTGTTGATCTCACGCGGCCCGCGTAAGTTAACCAAGGATTTTACGCGGCCCGCCTGAACTTAAAAAGTCAGCGAAAACAGGTTCTAACCCTTATACTGCCCGCGTAACGGTTGAGGTGGGTCTACGCGGCCCGCCTTAGCTTAATATTTCTTGTTTTTCATTTATTTTAAATGTTATAACATATTTCGGGCTCGGTTTTCACATACGGTGTGTATTTAAAGACATATTGGGATATTTTAAAATATAATAGGGTGTCGGTTTTACTGAGGGTTGTTACATCCTCCCCACCTTGTTTTAGAGCTCGTCCTCGAGATCTACTGGAATAAGTGCGGATATTTTCTTTGCATTTCAGATTCAAGCTCCCATGTATACTCAGGTCCTCTTTTGGAGTCCCACTTTACTTTGACCAGAACTAGTATTTTATGCTTAAGGTTCTTGACTTTCATGTCTTCAATTTGTAGAGGCCTTTCTACAAACTTGAGTTGTTCATTTACATCTAGATCCTTAAGAGGTACTATCAGATATTCATCAGCTAAACACTTTTTGAGATTAGATACATGAAATACTTCATGTATTCCTACCATTTCCTCTGGCAGTTGTAGCTGATATGCTACAGGTCCTATTCTTCTAATAATCTCAAAAGGTCCAACATACCTGGGACTTAGATTTCCCCTTTTTATGAATCTTACTACTCCTTTCCAAGGAGTGACTTTCAATAATACTTTATCTCCTGCTTGAAATTCCAATGGCTTGCGTCGGTTATCAGCATAACTCTTCTGTCGATCACGTGCTGCTTTCACTCGTTCCTTGACTTGAATAATCTTGTCGGTTGTTTCTTGCACTATCTCAGGTCCAGATAGTTGCTTTTCCCCAATTTCTGCCCAACAGACTGGGGTTCAGCACTTTCGTCCATAAAGTGCTTCGAATGGTACAGCATTGATACTTGTGTGATGAGTATTATTATATGAAAATTCTATTAAAGGTAAGTGATCGTCCCAATTACCTCCGAAATAAATTACACAAGCTCTAAGCATGTCCTCCATTGTCTGAATTGTTCTTTCGCTTTGTCCATCCGTTTGAGGGTGATAAGCCGTGCTTAGTTTCAACTTGGTTCCCATTGCCTTTTGGAAACTTGACCAAAAATGAGAGGTAAATCGGCTATCTCTATTAGAAACATTTGATAAAGGTATTCCATGTAAAGAAACAATTTCATTTACATATAATTTAGCTAACTGTTCCATACTGAAAGTTTCCTTCATTGGTAGGAAATGAGCTGATTTGGTTAGCCTATCTACAATCACCCAGATTGTATCATTGCCTTTCTTTATTTTGGGTAATTTAATAACAAAATCCATTGTTATTAATTCCCATTTCCACACTGGCATTTCTAAATGTTATAGAAATCCTGAGGGTTTCTGGTGTTCAGCTTTGGCTTGTGAGCAGGTTAAACATTTAGAAACATAGGCTGCTATGTCCTTTTTCATTCCTATCCACCAGAAATTTTTCCTTAAATCCTGGTACATCTTATCATTTCCTGGATGCATTGTATATTTAGACTTATGGGCTTCTTCTAATATACGATGACGTAAGTTTCTTAATTTAGGTATCCACATTCTCTTTTCATGGAATCTCCAAATTCCATCTGTACCTTGTTCTAATTCTTTTAGCATACCTTTTAATTTTTCAGTATCTTCCTTGATTACTGATTCTTGTGCTTCTCTTATTTGATTATTTAAATCTACTTGTAGATTTAATTTAAAAGAACGTACCCTTTTTGGCTTTTCATAATACTTTCGACTTAAAGCATATGCCACTACATTTGCTTTTCCTTCATGATACTGGATATCACAATCATAATCACTAAGCATATCCATCCAGCGTCTTTGTCTCATATTCAACTCTTTTTGCTTGAAAATATACCTTAAACTCTTATGATCAGTGAATATGGTAAACTTACTACCATAAAGGTAATGTCTCCAAATCTTAAGAGCAAAAATTATAGCTCCTAACTCTAAATCATGGGTTGAATAATTTTCTTCATGATTCTTAAGTTGTCTAGATGCGTAAGCTATAACCTTTTGTCGTTGCATCAATACACATCCATAACCTAATTTGGAAGCGTCACAATAGACTACAAAGTCTTCAGTTCCTTCTGGTAACGCTAGTATGGGTGTATGGGTTAATTTTTGCTTAAGGATTCTAAAGGCTTCTTCTTGTTTTAATCCCCATTCAAACTTAACAGATTTATAGGTTAGGTTAGCTTAGTTAAGGGAATGGCTATTCTAGAAAAATCATGAATAAATCTTCTATAATAACCGGCCAATCCTAAGAAACTTCTAACCTCAGTTGGTGACTTAGGGGTTTTCCATTTAGTAATCGCCTCGATTTTTGTTGGATCCACATGAATTCCTTCATGATTGACTAGGTGTCCAAGAAATTGTACCTGTTCTAACCAAAATTCGCACTTTGAAAATTTAGCATAAAGCTTTTCCTTTCTTAGTAAACTTAAAAGTGCGTGCAAATGCTTTGCATGATCCTCTTTATTCTTAGAGTAAATGAGAATATCATCTATAAAAACGATTATGAATTTATCCAAATATGGCTTACATAATCGGTTCATCATGTCCATAAATGCGGTTGGGGCATTGGTTAAACCAAATGGCATGACAGTAAATTCATAATGGTCATACCTCGTTCTGAATGCAGTCTTAGGAATATCCTCTTCCTGTACCCTTAATTGATGATATCCTGACCTTAAATCGATTTTAGAGAAAAATCGAGCTCCTTGTAGTTGATCAAACAGATCATCGATTCTTGGTAATGGGTATCGGTTCTTAATCGTGACTTTGTTTAATTCACGGTAGTCAATGCACATACGCATCGATCCGTCTTCCTTTTTAACGAACAGTATCGGCGCTCCCCATGGCGACGAACTAGGTTGTATAAATCCTTTCTCTAACAATTCGTCTAATTGTTTCTTCAATTCTTGCCTTTCTGCAGGTGCCAGACGATAAGGTGCTTTGGCAATCGGTGTTGTTCCTAGTATTAAATGGATTCTGAATTCAACTTCCCTATCTGGAGGTTGCCTTGGCAATTCTTCTGGAAATACATCTGAAAACTGAGATACTACTGGAATATCTTTTAAATCCTTTCCTTTAGTGTTAGTGATTATAGAAATCAAATACACCATGGAACCTTTTCTTATATAACTTTCAGTTTTCATTACAGAGATGAATTTTGTAGATCTAGATGATTTATCTCCTTTGATTGTGATCGTTTTACCTTTTGGTGAATTTACTTGTATTGACTTTTCATCACATAAAATACTGGCTTTATTGGCTATTAACCAATCCATTCCTAAAACAACATCGAATCCTGCCAGATTCATGGGATAAAGGTTTGCAATAAATTTCTGATTTAAAATTTCTATTCTTGCTCCCTGCAAGATTTTAGAAATCCTAACAGTTTCTCCATTAGCTGTCTCTACTAAGCATTCTTGTGGTAGTTTAGTTAATGATTGATTTAGAAATTTGCAAAATGATGTATTAATAAAACTTTGGTTTGCACCAGAGTCAAATAATACTTTAGCAAAGACATCATTAACTAAAAACGTACCAGCTATGACATCTGGAATCATCTTGGCTTCATCTGCAGTCAGAACAAATGCTCTAGCATTTTTAGTATTCTTGTTGTTTGTTGCTGGAGCTAATTTCGGGCAATTAGGCTTGATATGACCTTGTTCTCCGCAGTTGTAACATATCCTGTTGTTAGCTTTCTTCCTGCAATCGTTTTCCTTGTGTACCGATATTTTACAAAAGTTATAGTATACGGAGCATATTCCTGAATGCTTTCTTTTGCAATTCTTACAGTAAGGTGTAGAGGTAGAACCTATATTTTTCCCACGATTAAAATTTCCAGAACGAAATTCTTGTGTGAGCTTCTGGGTTAGGTTCCTCCTTTGATCTTCTTCTCGGGTACAGACTAATTCATCTGTCAAGGTATTTGCTAGTTCTATAGCTTCTTCTATAGTTTGAGGTCTAGCTGCCTTGACTACGTGTCTTATCTCCCCAATTAATCCCCAGATATAACGGGAGATTAACACTGGTTCAGGTGAAGCAAGAGTTGGCACTATTCTAGCATATTCGAAGAATATTTTAGTGTATCCCTTACTATCCACACCAGTCATTCTGAGGTTTAAGAATTTGTTTGCTATCTGTTCCTTCTCATTGGGTGGGCAGAATTTCCTTTCTACCTTATTCTTAAATTCTTCCCATTCTATATTGTAAGTTCTATCACTTCCTCTTGATTGGAGGATAGTGTTCCACCATTCTAGTGCTGAATTTTTAAACAGATTAGAGGCAAACAATATCTTATCTTCTTCAGCACGCTTGCTTATTCTTAAGACTGCCTCAGTCTTCTCTATCCAGCGTAGGGTAGCAATGGCCCCTTCGTTTCCTGAGAATTCCATTGGATTACAAGACCATTTCTTCTTTTGGGAATAGGCATTTGAAGTACAAGTCCATTGTTCACACTGTTTTCTGGTTCGATGGGTCGCTTACTGCTGTGCTTACTTTTATTATTCGCTTCTTGAATCGTTTGAATAATAAATGGCATGGCATCTATGATTCCTTGTGCCACTATATGTTGAACGGCACTATTATCCATTTGGTTTCCATTGTTACTGATGCTCGGATTCTCATTAACCACGTTAATGTTACTCTGGTTATCATTATTCAGATTTCCTTGATTTCCTTCATCGGCCATCTGAATTTTAAACATTTACCCCATATTAATATCACAAGATAATATTTAATATAGTTAATCACATGACACGCAATCTAGCAAAAATGTCGATCATTGCGACTTGTACTCTATTTCCATATACTATGCGTCTATTACACACTAGTACTGAAATAAAGATTACAATACCAACAGAAAGAAAATTACACTAATATTAATAGGCATCCGTACACACATATTTTATTTTTATTTTATTTTATTATATTATTATTACTATTATCGTCTCCTCCATCACATCACGGATATGGATTTATCCAAAAATCCATATTGCGTTCATCGTATTTCCATACGAGACGCTCTCCCACCTGTCGCATTCTCTCACTACTTTCTAAAATTTCCTCACCAAATGTCCTAAGTTCTTGGACGTTTTCTGCACTCATTGGGGGTGCAGGTTCTAGGACTGGGTTCGGAATCTGGGGTGCGGGTTCCTGATATGGGGTGAAAGTGCCTGAAATCGGTAAGGATCTTCTAATATCTCCCTAATATAGTTATCATGGTAATAGGGATCTAAAGGGTCCATACCTGGGTAGGCTCCTATGTTCTGTATGGGTGTGTCTTCATGTATCGGGTAACGTTGCACAAAGTCCCTATTATTGTCCCACCAGGGGTCGTAATTTGGGTCTAGGGGGTTTGGTGCTTGTACCCTAGGGATTTCCTCTGGGTTGAAGTCATGCATCTCCACTTGGTTTTCAGGGTTTACTATCTCCATGGGTTGGTCTGGGATTAGTGGTTGTGGGGCTACTAGTTGTTCCAGACTTGGGTTAGCAGCAGTTGTAGCTAGGATATGGAAATTGGCTAGGCTTCTATTAAGCATATCCTGTGTATGGGCATATGTCTTTCGCTTAATGGCTGCTAAGGCTCTTTGCTGTTGCAACTTCCGCATTCTTTTCCTACGCGCAAAAGCTTCCTTACTGAACCATCCTCGTTTCTTATGAGGGAATGACTCTTCTGACTGAGCTTTAAAGGCAAACATCCCATCTTCCTAATCAGCAGAATACCCAGAAAGGGCAGGCAGTGAAGAGGTACCTTCACTCCTAGGTGAATCAGACAACTGACGACACATGTCTGAGGGTCCTTGATCACTCATACTGTAAACTAACAAATAGTCAAATAACACAAAACACATAACCACATAAATTATTTCCTAACACAAAATTTAAAATTTAAGTGTCAGCAGAACACTTCTTTGGCTTAGACCAGTGGCTAGGCTCTGATACCACCTTGTGTCGCAACCCCCGATCCCTTATCTGTCTCGGGAACAGGCGGACGCGAACTCAGAGTTTCGGTGGTATCAGTTGGTTAATTTAGCAGTGGAAATTACATCAGGACCGTAGTTAGGAAATATTTATTAGAGTAAAACCACCTCATTTGATATTAATAACATGGGCAAAACCCAAGTTTCTTATTACAATACGTTTATAGGGATAAAACCCCATTTTATTGAATTTAAAACATCGTCTTTTCGGTAACTTTTATAGCCACATTTTTCCCAAACCTTCAGTGCTCTTCAGCTGGCTTTTTACTAATTGGTTGTCACATTGTGTTACCTGAAACGCGTTTTAAAAACATTTGTCAGTGGGAAATACTGGTGAGTGAATCCCAGTTTAATCAAGAAACATTTATCAATTAAAACAGTATTGAGAGCGATCACATTGTTTATTCCTACACAATTACTCATTCAGTACTGTCAATCCTGACTTGTGGGTCATATTACACATTGGCTAACTCGTTGTCCAATGGTAACGTACTGTCATCCTGACTTACTACTCGCAGTAGTAAATTTTGTATACAAAACCCCAACATACCGGGAGTAATTGAAGAATTACAAATACTCAATCACCGATTAATCACATTGTAAAACATTTAAGGTTTTGTAAAATATTACAAAAAGGTTAACAAAAAGAGGATAAACTCTCATTGCTATCTTAGACTTCGTGTAAGGGTTTCATGGGAATAATCTATAATTTACACAAATGTACATAGGTTAGTATCATAACCCTTTGAAAATATTAATGATACCCTCCTCGAGACGGTATTCCAACAACTACGTCGGGCAGAACCACGACAGTTGTTACGGAACCCTAAATCAATCGGGCAGCATATCTATTACGAAACTAGGGTTATAATACTTACAACCGAGCAGAACCTTGCTAATTAGGGGGTATTATACTCAAATATTATGCCTATGTCTTCAGAAATTCGCTTAAGAAAGAAAAGAAATGAACGAGGAATACTGAAACCCGATGCCTGCTTATATAGTTGCTGAAACTGGGTCTCACGCGGCCCGCGTAGAAGATAAGCAGGGCTTTCGCGGCCCGCGTACTAGCCCGAGTAGGGTTTAGGTGATCCTGGTCATCGCCTAGACTCGCCACGATGTCGACACGTGTCGACCTTTGGTGTCTCTGTGTTGTTGATCTCACGCGGCCCGCGTAAGTTAACCAACGATTTTACACGGCCCGCCTGAACTTAAAAAGTCAGCGAAAACAGGTTCTAACCCTTATACTGCCCGCGTAAGGGTTGAGGTGGGTCTACGCGGCCCGCCTTAGCTTAATATTTCTTGTTTTTCATTTATTTTAAATGTTATAACATATTTCGGGCTCGGTTTTCACATACGGGGTGTATTTAAAGACATATTGGGATATTTTAAAATATAATAAGGTGTCGGTTTTACTAAGGGTTGTTACAAAAAAGAACACAACTAAATAAAGCATCTTAAAACTCTAAATTTGATCATGCTAAAATCAATAACATTTTGCTGTATGGTCATGGACAACATTGTTAATCCTCAGTTAAGAAAGATAACTGACAAAGTTCTCCACCCCATACAGCTAAACTTTATTGACAACAAACATCAATAATGTTTTTGTATGTTTTAGCGTTATAAATTGGATGGAAAGTTGAGGATAAGTCAATAAGATTTTACTCAATGAAATGGAAAATATCCCCACTTAAGGATTTTGTCCATTACATTGATCGAAAGCTTACAGACAACCAAACTAAATTTCAAATAAACGTTTTGGTTTGGAAGATATTTGATGTTTGGGTTTTTTGGCGTTTCTAAGTCGAATGGTATATATTAAATATGGCGTTTGGGGTTTTGTGTGTGTGTTTAATTGAAGGTCTGAGATGTTGTGTATATAGGATTTTTTTGGCGGGCTTTTTAGGCGGGATTTTATTATAATTAAGTTTGGCGTTTTATATTTAATGGCATTTTTTAGTTAGAATAGTGTGTGATTTTTGTTTGGCGTTTTATTTCATGAGATTGCGTTTTGTGTGGAGAAGTCAAAAGACCCTTTTACCCTTAATGAAGCGCTTCTAGGTAATAAAATTGATGTTATTTATGAAAATGCCACCACGCCAATCTAGTCCATAGATTGTTTTGATCGGACGATCCATAAGCGTTCTCACCGTTCTCACACGTTCTACCGTTTTCTCTAAATTCGACCCGATATATATATATATAGGATAAGGATCATGTGAGAAGTAGTACGTTAATTGAGAAACTTGAGAAGCATTCTGGACCACATATTTTCCCTATGCAAAAAAAATGTAAAAAAATACAATTTTTTTAATGAAAAATCGGAGCTTTTTCTATTAGGTTTTTCTTAGGGATTTATACGCATGTGTATATTGTTAACGTTTTAACTATACATATGTATATATTGTCAATTTTTTAACTATACATATATGTATATACATGTTTAAAATTGAAAAATAAGTGTTGTACATCTTTGGTTGAGGTAAATGATTTACTTTTAACTTTAGGATTTAGCATTAGTATTTATGGTTTAGCATTAGGGTTTAGCTTTAGGGTTTAACATTAATATTTAGGGTTTAGCTTTAGGGATTAACCTTAGGGTTTAGCATTAGGGTTTTGCATTATGGTTTAGCTTTTGGGTTTAGCATTGGGATTTATCTTTAGGGTTTAGCATTAGGGTTTAGCTTTAGCTTTTGCGTTTAGCTTTAGCTTTAGGGTTTGCATTAGGGTTTAGCTTTAGGGTTTAGCATTATGGTTTAGCTTTAGGGTTTAGCTTTAGGGTTTAAGGTTTAGCTTTTAGGGTTTACCATTAAGGTTTAGTGTTAAGGGTTTAGAGAGTTTTGATTATTGTTCAATATACACATATGTATAGTTTAAAGATTAACAATATACACATGTGTATAAATCCCTAAAAAACTAATAGAAAAAGCTCTGATTTTTCCAAAAAAAAAAAAAGAGTAAACTGCCATTTTGGTCCCTGTGGTTTGGCCAGTTTTGCCACTTTAGTCCAAATCTGAAACTTATTACATCCAGGGCCCTGTGGTTTGCATTTTGTTGCCATTTTAGTCCAAAATCCAAAAAGTCTGTTTTTTGACTGTTGCAACCTCCTATTTTGTCCTGTAGTGCAGGGGCATTTTGGTCATTTTGTTTTTCATTTAACATTTTATTAACCCAGAAAATCCAGAAAATCATCATCAAGAACATCATCATCATCAACCCAGAAAATCAAGAACATGAACATCATCATCATCAACCCAGAAAATCCAGAAAATCAAAACCCAGAAAATCGAAGCTCAAACGCTCGAAATCGAAGCTCAAAATCCAGAAAATCTAGAAAATCAAGAACATGAACATCATCATCATCAACCCAGAAAATCAAAATCCAGAAAATCATAATTAGATAATCAGATAATATAGTCAAGGATAGGTAATGGTGTATCGGGTTTCCTTGACTATTAAAGTTGCAATAATCATGTCTAAAAACACATCCAAACGCTCAAAATCAAAATCGAAGCTCAAACCCAGAAAACCGAGATCTGGAAAACTGAGAAAATCAAAATCGAAGCTCAAACGCTCAAAATCGAAGCGCAAATCTGGAACTAACTAACGGCATCTCTCTCACCGGAAAACTGAGATCTGATTGAACCTTCTCTTTCGATATCCCAAATTTATCTTCAGCTTCAATAACCGGCGGTTCAACCTCATACACCACGAGACTCCCTTCAGTTTCCCTATCTTCCGTCTCATAAACCACCGCCGGAGTTTCAATCTCATACGCCACCGGTTGAATCAATAACCGGCGGTTCAACCTCATCCACACAATAAAACATCAATCTCTACAAACACCACCAAATCAATCTTTCGAGTTCTGTTTCTCAAACCTGTGATGAACTGTTGAAGTCTTGAAGATGAAGGGTAGGGTAGAGATTTGATCAAACCTGTGAAATCGGCGCTTCTCCGATCTCTCTCTTTCTCTCTCTCTCCCTCGTCGCCACCACCACAGTGGTGGCCGGCCATTAAATCGAGGCGGAATGGGGGTGGTGTGGTGTATTTGAGATGAAAAAGAGAATGGGAGATTGAGGGATGGTTGTGGGTGTTCGTTGTGGGCAGATGAAGGGATATTCAGAGAGAGAGAGATGATGATGAAGAATTGTTGAAGATGAAGGGATGGTTGTGAACTGTATCTGTATATGTATATATATATATATATATAATATATAATTAATATTTTTTTAATTAATTAAAAGAATAAATTAAAATGACCAAACTACCCCTGCACTACAGGACAAAAAAGGGTCAGAAAATCAGTCAAAAATCAGACTTTTTGGATTTTGGACTAAAATGGCAACAAAATGCAAACCACAGGGCCCTGGATGTAATAAGTTTGAGATTTGGACTAAAGTGGCAAAACTGGCCAAACCACAGGGACCAAAATGGCAGTTTACTCAAAAAAAAAACAAAAAGTTTTTTGCATTTTTTTAATTTTTTTTTTTTTGCATTTTTTTATTAGGGAAAATGTGTGGTCTAGAATGCTTCTCAAGTTTCTCAAATAGGATGGACTTCTCTTAGGATCCCTACCACATATATATATATATATATATATATATATATATATATATATATATATATATATATATATATATATATATATATAGATATATAGGGTGGGGTTCTAGAGTGAACAGTCGTGTATTTGCAAACTGAGTGAACAAATTTTGGCCATTGATTTAAACACATGGATGGCTAGGATTTCATCATCAAATCGTAAAATACACTAGTGTATTTCATCATTAAATCATGGCCATTGATCTACACATATGTATGGCTAGGATTTGTTCGCTCAGTTCGCAAACTCCACTGGTGTTCACTCTTGAACCTAATCCTATGTATATATATATATATATATATATATATATATATATATAAAGTATGAAAATATAAAAATATTTTATTTCTTATTTCCATGAGTGGGCTTTATATTTTTAGTGATACTCAAAAGGGGTTTTACAATTTTGAAAACGGATTAAAATCAACCCGGTGGGGTAATTTAAAATAAGTCTTTTAATAAAACTAATTGGTCTTGCTAAGTTGGTCTAAGTGTGTGTTGTCCGTGTGGGAAGCCGTGTTCCAAGTTGGCAGAAATATTTTTAAGTATGTGTTACTTAAAAATTTTTGAGCTTAAATATGTTAACATTGTTAGTTTTGAAACTCATTTGGGCTTTAATGGTTTCTAATGAAGTTTTGAGTTTGAGAAACTATTTTAGAAGACGGGAAGCTCGCTTTTCGGTGTGCTCGAGTTGTTCGATATTGTGTGAAGAACAAGACTGGAGCGGGAAGCGGCTTCACGAAGATTTGATGAAGATCTGCAGAACCCGCATATATCAAGGAGGAGTCTGTACATGCATCTCAGGATGATAAATGCGGGAAGCGGCTTCTAGAAGATTTGCTGAAGATTTGTAGATCCCGCATATATCAAGGGGGAGTCTGTAAGTGCACTTCAAGTTGATAAATGTTGGCATAATTGGAACAATACTATCAAACTTCTTAATAGCATTATTAATTAAAAATGTATTTTCTAGCATTTGACCACGTACCATTGAAGGCTTTAGACGCACACTTGAACGATAACCCAGAAAGTCAAGGGAATGATTGGATATATATATATATATATATATATAAAGTATGAAAAATATAAAAAGATTTTATTTCTTATTTCCATGAGTGGGCTTTATATTTTTAGTGATACTCAAAAGGGGTTTTACAATTTTGAAAACGGATTAAAATCAACCCGGTGGGGTAATTTAAAATAAGTCTTTTAATAAAAATAATTGGTCTTGCTAAGTTGGTCTAAGTGTGTGTTGTCCGTGTGGGAAGCCGTGTTCCAAGTTGGCAGAAATATTTTTAAGTATGTGTTACTTAAAAATTTTTGAGCTTAAATATGTTAACATTGTTAGTTTTGAAACTCATTTGGGCTTTAATGGTTTCTGATGAAGTTTTGAGTTTGACAAACTATTTTAGAAGACGGGAAGCTCGCTTTTCGGTGTGCTCGAGTTGTTCGATGTTGTGTGAAGAACAAGACTGGAGCTGGAAGCGGCTTCACGAAGATTTGATGAAGATATGCAGAACCCGCATATATCAAGGAGGAGTCTGTACATGCATCTCAGGATGATAAATGCGGGAAGCGGCTTCTAGAAGATTTGCTGAAGATTTGTAGATCCCGCATATATCAAGGGGGAGTCTGTAAGTGCACTTCAAGTTGATAAATGTTGGATGCTAGTGAAGTAGGAATCTTCAGGGACTTGTTCTGCATTTGTTGAAAGTCTATGTGATTTCTAAGCACAAATGCGGACTAGGGTGTCCATTAGGGTGTCTGAATTTATGAGATTTAGTATGTCAAAACTTGTAAATTCATGGATATATCCGCATTTGTAGTTTGGGGTTGTAAGAACTTGTAGTTCTTGCAAGGTTGTCCGAATTTAGGATTTTTTGTCAGGACTTGTAGTTCTTTGTTAATAGTTCTTAATTTGTAGTTCTTGTTATGTGTCAGTACTTATTTGTTAAGTACTGACAAGGGTTTCATTGTAAGGATTCAATGTGTCCGTATTTAGGTATGTATATATTCTAAGTGATTGTACGCAGACTAGGGAATGAAAGCAATTCAATGAAACAGTAATTGTTTTGGAGAAACTTCTTGTGCAAACAAACCCTAGCTTTGTGTGTTCTTCATTCACTGTGTTTTATCGTTGATTGTGAATACTCTGTGTATTCATTATTCTCTCATCTTCTACACCTTCTATACGAGCTCTACGTTGCGGTACGAGACACGCGGTGGTTTCAGCACATCGCGTGTGTGTTCGATCGGTCTGGTTCGGGTGTTCGTTGAAGGAAGACGGCCTTTCATAATGGTATCCGAGCATGGTTACCGATTCTGAATGGTCTAACCGCCTTTCATATCACCATTGCTCTTGATTTGATGTTTGTTTCTGCCAAACATCATGGAGACGTGAAGATTTTGCAGAAAACTTGAAGATTTTGAAGATGTCCGTCGTCTGAGATGTTTTCTTCTTTTCCAAAATTGTTTCAGATCTGTGTTTTGATCTGAAAAAGGTACTGTGCGAACTTAATTTTGTGTTAGAAGTTTGGATGTCCGTATTTGTTATTCTCATCTTCTTGATGACTTGTGTGTAGTCACACTTATCAGTACTTGTAATTCTCATCGTGTCCGCATTTACAAGAGAAGTGAGAACTTATTTCATTCGTACTTGTGCTCATGAAGTTTGTCCGCATTTAAGCTTCATTATGTCCGCACATAACTTTGATTCTGTTGTCCGAATTTAGTTTCCATGATATAGTCCGAACTTAATTTCAATTTGTGTGCACTTGTTCACTTAATCTCAGTCCGTATTTGTAAGATCAAGATCAGTCCGCACATACTGAATATGTCCACACTTGCATAGATTCTGTCCGCACATATATTTTTATTTGTCATCCACACTTAAAAGGTTTTAGAAGTTTATGTTGTGCGTACTTAGGAGTTGTTTTTTCATCTGTCCGCATTAGAATCAACATCTTATGTCCGCACTTAACTTCTAGCATTGTCCGCACTTATCAAAAAGTTTAAAGTCTGCACTTAACAATAGAACCTTGTCCGCATTTATTTCAAACTTATCAATCTGTCAGCATTTAATTGTCTTCTTGTGTCCGCATTTATGATTTAAAGTCTTGTCCGCTCTTATAAATTAAGTTTAAGTCCGCACTTGTGATTTTTATCTTTGTCTGCACTTGTGAATTAAATTCTCTTGTCCGTACTTAAAAGATATGTTCTTGTCCGCACTTGTGAATTAAATTCATCTTATTCGCACTTATTTCATTCATTATCCGCATTTGTCCCCACTTAATTGTGTATCCTTGTGCGTACTTATAACATCCTTTTCCATGTGAACTTAGTGTTTGTCAGTGCTTATTCACTCTTTGTGTGAGTTTAAGTGTTTGTCAGATTTCTTGATTCTCATTGTGTTGTCAGAATTGATTCATTCCTTTGAAATCCGAATTTATGAGTTATATTCGGAATTTCTTTGCTTGATCTGAATGTCTTTGTATTCTGAAGTACTGTTCGGTTAATCTGATCCGCAGTTTCAAAAGCTTTCGGGTTTTACGAGTTTCGAACTTTCTAGAATTCAGGGTTACCGGGGGTACCGGATATTTAGTTAAGTTTAGAAGTTGTGTAGCTCGGGGGGTTTCGATTTGTGCATGTTCCGAGGTTTTTCTAGCTATGTCGGGTTACCGGGGGTACCGGATAATTAGAAAAAGTCAAAATTTTGTGTAATTTGGAAATTTGAAGTCAGTTTCAGATTACTGAAAAGTTACAGGGTACTTATGTTGTCCGGATTAAGTGAGGGGGTGAGAAAGCGAAATGGTGGTCCACGGTGTTCTTTTCAAAATTCTCGGAGTTTGGGTTTGGTCCTTACTTGAGTTTTGGGAAAATATTGGACTATTATCGTGACTTGATTGGACTTTGATAGCTTGTGCATAAAAAGACTCGTGTGTGATGGAGTTTTGTCAAGTATGTTCGTATTTTCAATCAAGGCGTGATGAAGTTGGATTCTTGGTTGACGACTAGTTAAAGATTCAGCCTTATTAGTTGTTGTTTAGAGTAGAGATGATTAGTTTCTTGGTCCCTCTTCCAAGACGGTTGCTAGTCAGTTCTCGAATAATGTGGTGCTTCTTGATAAGGGGAAGATCGAAGATGAAAGCTATCGGGGATTCGGTGGATTCGTGAAAATAGGAGATTGATTCATGAAGATCTGTGACGAGATGAGATCATACATGAAGGGTTGCAGATTTTGATAAAGATGGTGGACGTACTTTTACAAAGTTCATTTTGTTATTAATTTATCGAACTGAACTTCATGTCTTTGTGAAGATTGAAGTGTTCAAGGTTAGGGATTGGAAATCTAATGTTTCTTTCTGCTGCCGGTTACGTTTGAAGATTAAGGTTTCGAGCGATATTCTTACATTTGGTTGTAAGTTTGTTCGCGGTAACTTAATTCGGGAGTAGTTTGAGGGGGAGGATCTACAGTGTTTGATTTTGGATTCTTCTGGTTTCACAAAGCGGCCATTTAAGTGATCTTCAGCAAGTCTTTAATTAGAAGGGTTGAAGATTGTTGTGCTCTACTGGAAAGATCAAGTCTCAGCCAAAGTAAAAAAAGCATGCATGACATCATCAGTTAAGGGGGAGTCTGTAAGTGCAGTATCCGGTGACTGAAGATTTTCGATGCCAATACAAAACTGATAACAACAGTTAAGGGGGAGTCTGTAAGTGCAGCTCTCGTCGGGTAACTGTGCTTTATCAATTATGTTCGACAAAGTCAAAGGCCAAGTCAAAGTGATTGATTAAATTCGGATTATATGAGTTGATTGATTAAATTCGGACAATATAGGGTGTGAAGGGTCCGAATTTGTGGTGATGTATGCTCAGGATTTAGGGTTTGCCCCAACCTATATATATGGGTGTACATGTTAGAATTGGGTATCTATCCATCACATTCATTCATCTCAGTGAGAATGGATCTGGGTGATCAGCTTTGTGCAACCTCTCACAAACCCTAAGGAATTCCTCAATAGTGTGTGCACATTTCTAGAGAGAGAGTGACTATGTGTAGTGGCAGAAAGCTCGGTTTAGATCTTTGTGATCTAAACCAGCTTGTAGATGATGTATACTCTTTCGGTTTGTAATATGTGATGATTGATTCATTAATAAAGAGATTCATCTTCTACATCTTTCTATCTTGTTTTGTTTCTGATTGTTCTTCATGTCATGTATTGAATCAAGTGCAATTTTGATCTTCATCATAAACTTCATAGTTATTGAGAATGGAGAGAACTGGAGCGTGGGTCAAAGTAGTTGGTGTCTTAGACGAATCTTTAAAATTTTCAGTAGTGGGTAGCGGCGCAGCTTGTTGCCCGTCTACCTGCCATTAATCCGTAATCGTCACTGTTTTAATGAAAACCTTGTTATCAAAAAAATAAATAAATAAACACATCATTATTCTTTCATTTTTATTCTGTTCTTTCTAAAAGAAAATATTTTTGGTTTTCAATTTTTTGTAAAATTTATTTCACATGTTGAAAGATATATAGATAAGACTATAACCTTGCAATTAAAAAAAAGAAATTAATAGTTTGTGTAAAATATATTTAGATAATATGCCAGCATGGAGATGGGGTTAGAAAGAAGGATTGAAGCAGCAGTGTCTTTTAATTTGCCTATTTCATCCCCTGTTCCTAGCTTTAACCTTTTTGTCCATTTATTTCATATTTTTTTATTACTGAAACATGTTTAATAGCTTCCACTAGCACAACTTAACAATCACAAATTTTATTTAACACACTTCCATGAAAAACTGAGTGAAATTGTTGAGAGTCAATTATTAATACAAAAGTCAAAGTAAATTCTTATTTAGAGCTATATTAAAACTTTTTATGATCTTAAATAACTTAGAGTTAAATGCTTGGTTGGTCCCTGTGGTTTGCAAAAATTGCAGACTTGGTCCCAATGGTTTACTAATTACACGCGTGGTCCCTGTGGTTTTCAAAAATGCACTCGGTTGGTCCCTAGCCCTAACATCAGTTAAAAATCTCAGTTAAGTCCATGTTAAATGACCAAAATACCCTTGCTTATCATCTTCTTCAACAACCAGTAACACCACCACCCTCATCATCTTCTTCAACAACCCCATTCTCTCTCTCAAACACCAGCATATAAAAATCATACCCAAAATTTTTACATAAATTCAGATCATACCCAAAAGATGAGCTGCAACATAAAAATCATAATTATAAAAAAACAAAATTCATCAGCGCAATTAACAAAATCAAAGCACCATGAACAAATTACTGCATCCCACTTTTCAATTTTCGTACACACCAAATTCCTATGAAAAGCTTTATTGGGGCAATAAAATGAAGTGGAAATCGACTGGATATATTTCCGATCGGTGATACAAAACACATCCACCCTTTTGGTCCTCAAAGATAAATTGAAGATTACATTTCTGATTTCAAGATAAGTGGTTTACAAGGGTACCTTAGCTTGTGCAGAAAGAAAGAATTAGGTCACTGAAAATACATCGCATCAGACGCATAATGACATCAATTAGTTTCAATTTTGCCGGCACCAGCGGATAGGTCGCGTGCGGCGGAGAGATGTGACGGAGACGTGTGGTGGAGGTACTGTAGCCGTGAGGTTTGCTGGCGAAATCAAAAGCTCAGTGAGGGAATGAAAAGGGCGATGAGATCATGAGATGAAGATTGAACCAACCCATCCTGACCTGCAACCTATTTTCCTCCCTCCCATCCTGACCCATGGGTTTATGGCAACGAGGAAGCTCCGGTCGTAGGGAAGGTGGAGGCGGTGGGTTGCAGGATGTGTGGATGAAGATGTGTGGATGAAGATGAAACCCTAAATTGGGGAAGATGATGTGGTGAAAGGGCTTATTTAAATTATAAGGAGAGTTAATAAGCAAGGGTATTTTGGTCATTTAACATGGACTTAACTGAGAAATTTAACTGATGTTAGGGCTGGGGACCAACCGAGTGCATTTTTGAAAACCACAGGGACCACGCGTGTAATTAGTAAACCATTGGGACCAAGTCTGTAATTTTTGAAAACCACAGGGACCAACCAAGCATTTAACTCAATAACTTATAAAAACTTACTAAACTTATTTTTAACATGATCATATCCAACCTGGTATGAAAATCCCATGTTTGTCATCAAGAAAACAGTGTGTCTTTCTAAACAAGTCAGCTATATAAACTGAAGTAAGTCAACTATATGTTAACTGCAGTTATTTGGTACACCGATGGGGATTTGAGATTAATGGTTGTTGGTGCACTGCATATTATGATCCCAATTAATACATTACACCTAAACTGCAGCAAACATCTGTCAAAAGACATGAAATCAACAACCGAAACTCTTATTAAAAAACTTGAACACTTACAAATCACTGAAACAATCACGAACAGAACAAACTCACACACTCTTACACTCCTAACACATACAGATCATCAACTTGATGATCTGATATACAACTTTACTCACAATAGAAGATCTAAACACTAGATCTTTACAAACGAAGAGAATCAAGACAAACCCTAGGAGAGAGAACGATGTGATACAGAGAAATATCTAGAACAATGATGATTGAATACACAGACACATGACCAGTTTACTTATATGAATAAGTCATCAATTCGGTAAGTCGGTCAAACTGTAAAGCGAGGCCCAGTCCAGTAGTCCATATGTAAAGCCAGTCCAGTAGTCCATATGTAAAGCCCAATGTCTATGTCCAGTAGTCAATGTAGTCTCCAAGCTCAGTACATGTCACACAAACATATTAAAACAAATGTGTATAATAAAAAGAATAAAAGTGATTATAAGTATGTATATATTTTCAACACCCCCCTCACTTTTATTACTAAATACATCAAACAGGTTTAACCACTTACACGCCTCAACATGTTGATGTACTAACAACCCCTTTGTAAAAACATCGGCTACTTGTTTTTCAGAACTAATCCCAACAGCTTTAATGCTTCCAGTTTGTATTTTTTCTCTTAAAAAGAAAAGATCCAACTCAAAATGTTTTGTTCTATCGTGAAATACCGGATTAGCAGCAATTGATATTGCTGCAGTATTATCACAAAACACAGAAACTGGTAAAGTAACAAATACATGTAATACGGATAAAAGATTTATTAACCACAAAATTTCACATGTCGCAGCACACATCGCTCGGTATTCAGCTTCTGCTGTAGACCGATATACCGTGGATTGCTTTTTACTTTTCCAAGCAACTAAAGACTGTCCAAAGAAAATACAATAACCAGACACAGATCTTCGTGAAACCAAACATTTGCCCCAGTCAGAGTCTGCATATGCAGATAACTCAAAACCACCAGTTTTACTTAACAATACTCCTTTTCCAGGAGAACTCTTAAGATATCGCAACACTCGCATAGCTAAAAGAAAATGTGCCTTTGTTGGTTTATGCATAAATTGACTCAAAACATGAACAGAATATGCAATATCTGGGCGAGTATGAGACAAATAAATTAACTTGCCAACCAACCTTTGATACCCAGTAACATTAATAAAACTAGCACTTTCTTTTTCACACAAAGTATTAACAGCAAAGTTTGGTTCAATCGGACTACTAACCGGTTTACACCCAGTCATTCCATAATCTGCTAACAATTCTAGACAGTATTTACGTTGTGACAAACATAATCCATCATTAACCTTAAGTACTTCAATACCTAAAAAATACTTAAGGGTTCCTAAGTCTTTAATTAGAAACTTGGAATTAAAAAACTTCTTAACCTCAATAATTTCATTTTCAGAATTACCGGTAATAACAATATCGTCAACATAAACTAGCAGAACAATAAACACAGAATCAGAAGATTTCACAAACATAGAATGATCACATTTACTTTGGCAAAAGCCCAATTCAAACAATACACTTAACAGTTTAGCACTCCACATACGAGGCGCTTGTTTAAGCCCATATAACGACTTATTTAGTTTACAAACTCTTGTTTCACTCTTTGAAAAATACCCTTCAGGTAACTTCATGTAAACATCCTCAACAAGATCACCATATAAAAACGCATTATTTACATCTCATTGATAAATTTGCCAATTATACTTTACAGCAAGTGTTAAAACACAACGAACAGTAATCATTTTAACAAGGGAGAGAAGGTTTCATCAAAATCATTTTGTTCAAATAAGTCGAAAAAATTAAGAGAGTTTACATCTTTAAATGTTTCAGAAGCATTTTCACTTGATACTAACTTAAAAGGAAAAACATATTCATAAAACCGTACATCTCTAGAAAATAAAACCGTCTTATTTTCTAAATTCCAAAGTTTGTATCCCTTTTTTTTCATTTTAATAACCAATAAGCACACACTTATCAGCACGACTACTCAGCTTATCTTTATTATTTAAAACAGTACTGAAACAAAGACAACCATACACTCTAAGGTGAAATAAAGAGGGTTTAAAACCATGAATTAACTCATAAGGAGACCTACCACCCAATACAGAAGACGGAGTCCTGTTAATCAAATACGTAGCAGTCAAAACACATTCTGACCAAAAACGTAAAGGTAAATTTCTTTGAAACAATAAAGCCCTAGCCACATTTAACAAATGCCTATGTTTCCTTTCTACAATTCCGTTCTGCTGTGGAGTATAAACACAAGTAGTTTGGTGTAAAATTCCATTTTATTCGTGAAATCTTTAAAAGCAATATTAACAAATTCAGTTCCATTATCACTTCTAAAAATCTTGACTCTTTTCTCAAACAGAGTTTTAATGAGACTCACAAAATGTTTAATGTTTTCTAACACTTCATCTTTATGCCTCATAAGATAAACCCAAACAGGCCTAGTGTAATCATCCACAACAGTTAGAAAAAGCCTAAAACCTTCTCTACTCTTTACCTTATAAGGACCCCATACATCTAAATGTACAATTTCTCCTAGGTGTTTGGTTTTATGGTCACTAAGAGGGAACGGATCTCTATGTTGTTTAGATTTATGACATATTTCACATGGTAAATTTTTATCTAACCCTTTAAGATTCAAGTCATTTTTAAGACTTTTAACACAATTTCAGAGGGGTGACTCAGTCTAGCATGCCACAAGTTAATCAAATCTACACTATCTGAACTAAAACATGACACAACAGAAGACTCACCACATAAATATAACCCCTCATGCTGACTACCAGTCACCAAGATTTTCTTTGTTAATGAATCCTGAAGATAACACATATTTTCATCAAATGACACAGTTATTTTACTGTCCTTAGCACGTTTGTGTACAGAAATTAGATTTACACAATAATCTGGTACGACAAACACATCATGTAAAGTGACTTTGTCATTAAGTTTTACATCACCAATCTTAGTAGCCAATGCACTTGTACCATTAGGATGGTTCACTTTAGTTTTATAATAAAAAACATCAATTTGATTTATCACATTTTTATCACTCATGACCATGTGCTGGTTTGCACTAGAATCACAAACCCAACCCATGTCCTTTAAGGACTTAGTTAAATTTGCAAAACAATAAATCGGTTTCATAAAACTTACAGTACAGAAAAAACTTTTAGATCTACCTGACATATTACTGCTAACAGTATTCTCACCAGATTTCAGATTTAACAGACCTAACAACTTCGACACCTGATCAGGAGTTAAACTAGCAGCATCAGACTTACTAACATCAGAAACACCACTATTAACAACATTATTGCTAACAGCCTGTTTTTAAACCCTTGACCAGACTTTGATTTCATCCAGGGAGGATATCCAATGAGTTCAAAACATTTCTCAATTGAATGACCCAGTTTATTACAATGAGTACACTTGACATTCTGATTCATGTTCTTAACAAACTTCTTTTTATTATCAATAACAGAATTAATTTTAGACATAAAACCAACATTCTGCTCTTTAGACACAAAAACTTTAGAGTTCCTGTGAGATTCTTCCCTGGATATAATCGAGAAAGCCTCTTTTACGGTAGGTAAAGGCTCTCTAATCAGCAAACTAAATCTAACAGGCTGATACACACTATCCAACACCATTAAAAATTGCATGAGTTTAACAAGGTGAATAAAGTTATTATACTGATTGGATGCATTGCAAGTACAAGTAGGTATTTCCAAAATCTGGTCCAATTGTTTCCACATAATGTTCAACTTATGATAATATTCAGCAACCGACAAGCCATTTTGAGAAAAGGAATTAATCTTTTGATATAAATCAAACACTACAGACCTATCTACTTTATCATAAGTATCTCTCAACTCTTTCCAAACCTCAGCAGCAGATTTGGAATATACATGACCCAAATAAAGCTCTTCAGAAACTGAATTTAAAATCCAAGTTAAAACAACCGAATTGCATCTTTCCCATTGCGTACCAAGAATTTCATTATCATCAGGTTTTAAAAAAGTTCCATCAATAAAACCAGTTTTATTTTTAACCCTCAAAGCCAAACTCATTGCATTAGCCCATACAGTATAATTTTCAGTTCCTTTAAGCTTTATATTCACCATAGTCAAACTTGTAGAATCACTAGCATGCAAATACAAAGGATTATCTGGTTCTAGTTTACTTATTAAAGTTTCACCAAACAAGTTCATAAGATCTGCCATTATCAATTCAGTCACACACAATAGACAAACAGATATCAGTCAAAGATCAACAACCAAAAAAGACACCCTACACTACAAAACCGTGCCAGGGACCAGATAGTAGGTTCGTCACTCAATGGTGCCTACCCAGACCTTTGCACGGGGCTGTATGCTAAACAAACTGAACCAACAAAAAAGACTAAAACAACAAACATATCAAAAAAATGCACACAAACAAGTAGTCAGGCAATATCACAAGATAACAGCAACAAATCTGTTAAAATTATAACAAGTCCTAATGCAATAGACTGAACCCTATCTGTATCCCAAAACAACAAACCGACCCAACTAGTCAGGCAACATATGCCTAAAAATGCAAGAAACGAATATCAATTTAAAAAGAAATAGGAACGATAGCACCATTATAGAAAACCTAAGTTAGGGTTTCTCCAAATCTGGTTAGGATTTTACAATCTTCTAGGATTGAACCCTAACCAGAGCGAAAAATCCTTTTAAGCAATATACAGCCACAAAGTTGTCAGGACAGACAACAGATTCACGAAAACCAAAGTCGGCAAAAACTATTCACCAAGACCAATAACACCTTCTTCAGTCAATCAGAGCAGGTGAAGCCTTCATAGGTCTGAGCAAACTTATCTTGAACAACAGATCCAGAACTAGCAGATCTAGAGCTACCAAGATTCCAAGAATCTTAACAACAATCAACCGATCTTACAACAAGAAGATGAAAACCCCAAAACTCTATGAAACCCTAACCAGCGAATCAAGAATCGGAGACTAATAACGGAAGCGAACAACTCAAAAAACGTATCAGTGCTCTGATACCATGTCAAAAGACATGAAATCAACAACTGAAACTCTTATTAAAAAACTTAAACACTTACAAATCACTGAAACAATCACGAACAGAACAAACTCACACACTCTTACACTCCTAACACATACAGATCATCAACTTGATGATCTGATATACAACTTGACTCACAATAGAAGATCTAAACACTAGATCTTTACAAACGAAGAGAATCAAGACAAACCCTAGGAGAGAGAATGACGTGATACAGAGAAATATCTAGAACAACGATGATTGAATACATAGACACATGACCAGTTTACTTATATGAATAATTCATCAATTCGGTAAGTGGGTCAAACTGTAAAGCGAGGCCTAGTCCAGTAGTCCATATGTAAAGCCAGTCCAGTAGTCCATATGTAAAGCGAGGCCCAGTCCAGTAGTCCATATGTAAAGCCCAATGTCTATGTCCAGTAGTCAATGTAGTCTCCAAGCTCAGTACATGTCACACAAACATATTAAAACAAATGTGTATAATAAAAAGAATAAAAGTGATTATAAGTATGCATATATTTTCAACAACATCAAGGCAGAAGTGCAAAAGAAATACTATCTCGTGTCACAACAGTTGACCATTTTTAGCAACTTGTGGCAAATCTGTAATTCATATACCCTTTTGACTTGTTTCCACATTGCAAAAGCAGCAGCCATGTTTTATTTCGTTTCTTCAAATTTTACGGCCCCAAAAATATTCTTCCAATATTTTGCAAGGACGGGTTAGAAGAATGGGTAAGAATAGTATAACGATCATTGTTGCAGCCTTTTAACTTCATCCTCTCTAGACCAGTATGCATCATTCGATTGAACAATTTTCCTGAACTTTGCATCGGAAACATGTACTTGCAGTTGTTCGGGGATTTTGCTACTAGCGACAAGATCGTTCTCCTCTAATCTGGTTTGTTGATTTCTAGATCCTGTAAGAAAAATGATTATTATTTTTCACAATCTGTACATTGTGACTATGTTTTACTCTCTGCATGTTTTCTTAAGGAGCATCCAACACTTGTGAACTTGTGATAACTCCCGCATGATATGTCACAGATGTTACCTTGAGTAGGTTTGAAAATAAGTTAAAGCTTCTAAGTTCAGATAGACCTAAATTATCTTATTTCCCTTTAAATGTTTTTGAATGTTTAAAAAATAAAAAGAAATTCTGATAACAATTTTAATCATTAATTGTTCTTTTACCTAGTACTCATCATGACTCAAAACTAATAATTATGATTTTCATCAATGACTTATTTTTTAATGGAGATGTTAAAGAATAACCAGAAATTGACCCAGAAAACTTCAAACCAACGATTATTATTGATGAATGATTGAATACAAGAATTGAAAGAAAACGAACTCATATCTATCTAGTCCTAACCACCTATTTATAACGTGTCGCTAAAGTATGTTACAACAAACTGTTGAAGAAACTTTACATAAAGCCCCCTGAACTTATAAGAAAATAAGTATCAGTCCTTGGGCCTTTAACCACTGCTTCCTAACTACTGATTCACTATCCACTGATTATACACCAACAGCGGTTGTTACCATCAGCAGTAGTTAACTGATGCGTGTGAAGTGTTATATATTTTAGGTGTATATTTTAAGCCCTTTTAACACTTATTTTTAGCCAAGTTTTAAATTTATAAAACACGATATTTTACTAACACTAAACACACATATGGGCAAGTGCACCCATCGTGAGCGTAGTATAGTGTTGGCAAGATACCGAGGTCGTCCAAGGACACAAGAGCTTTTAGTACCGGTTTATCCTCAACGTCTAATCAAAATAAAAAGTTTAGAAAAATGTTTTAAACTAAGAAAAATAAAAACTAACTAAAAATGCTGAAAATAAAATAAAAAAGAAAAACAGATAGACAAGATGAATCACTTGGTTCCGACTCGTATCTAGTGTAACCTTTGATTATTTCCGCACTTTTGCACTTTTTAAGAGATTATCTTAGTTATTGTAGTAGGCCCCTCTTTTGAAGGTGACGTTACCCTCACCCCAGTAGTTTGAGTCAGCAAGGATACAATCCTAAAAGGGTGGATTATTGGAAGATAATTAATTAAGTTATTAATGCAAATTATGGTAGGCCCCTCTTTTGGAGGTGACGTTACCCTCGACAAAGTAGTCTGAGTCAGCAGGGATACAGTCCTAAATAGCCGGGTTATAGTATTAATAGTAGTTAACTTATGAGGGGATCAAAGAGTTTGGACCCCCGCCATCCAATACCGTTAAGTATTGAAGGAGGTCCTACTAAATTTGACCCAGGTCCATTGCAGGACCTCTAAACGCTGAACAATGGCAAGACCTTTACCAAACCGTTCCCTTAACCCCCGACCAGGTAGCCAACATACCTCCATATAGTCCGTGGAGATATGAATGGTGAAAATCTTTTATTTTATATAGACAGTAAAATAATGCCAAGACACCACAGACAAACGATAAGGAAAGATCACCTTCAACATAAGCAACTAGTTATTAAAGTCATTAATACAAAACCAAGTAAAAAGTGCGAAAAGATTGGAAATAAAAAGTATTACACTAGACACTTTGTCTTCACCAAGTGATGTAAGAGACTTAGGCAAACATGGCCTTGATTGTCAAGAACTCTTACGATCAATCTTGGATCCCGAGACGACTCACACACTCTACGATGGACAATGGATGAGGGTGGTGGATGATGGTGTTATGGTGGTGGTGGGTGGTGGGTGGTGGGTGAAGTGTGAGAGAGGTGGTATGCCAAGGGATGGTTTGAGCTTAAGCCAAGCACTCCTATTTATAGGCTGAACAGAAGCTCGGGCACGGCCCCGTGTCCACATCCTTCTCTTTCTTCATTTATTGCAGCTTGTCTTATTAGTTGACCACGCCCCCGTGTCCGCTGAGCACGACCCCGTGTGCAGAAGAATCTTTGTACTATGAAGATTTTCCTGGATTGTGTGAATCTTATAGTTGACCACGGCCCCGTGTCCGCTGAGCACGGCCATGTGGTGGGTAATAGAAGCTTCTACCACTTTGTCTTTTCTCCTGACACTTGGGCACGCCCCCGTGCTGGCTGAGCACGGGGCGTGTTCAGTCTCCTGTTGCCTTGTTTTGCTTGGGAATATGCTGTCGTGGGGTCGGGCATGTCACGTCTTGTTCCTTTTCTTGTATTTATGTTAGATTTTGATGTCTTTTTGTTTCTTTTGTTAATTTGAGCTCATTTAATCATGAAAATACAAAAGGAAGACAAAAGCACACTTTTTACAACATTAGTACTAAAAAGGGTTAGTTTTATGCCACAATTGATGTAATTTATATGTTGCATTTTGCACACATCAAATACCCCCACACTTGAATCTTTGCTTGTCCTCAAGCAAAACTCTTTAATATGTGGCTATTACACTCCCAAATGGAATGGGTAGAGAAGAAGGTTTTTGGGCTTGTCATAGAGTGTCGGGATTTCCAAGATTCTTTATTTAGTTTTATTTTTATTTATTTACAATCCTATTCGTCATGATTTATTTAAAATTTTTCATAAGATAATTGCTTATTAGGGCATAACATACCTTTTTAAAATTCTATTTATATACAAGTTCAAATACCTCACGGGGATCACTCAACACTCGGCCGAAAATGTATTTTTGTGGATCACTCGAGAGCGGCATGGAACTTACTCCTACCATAGGCTTGCCAAGCCATCAATCCTCCTCCTTTTTAACTTATATACCTTTATAAACATCAAGAGGACTTTGTGGGTGAAGGGTTAGGCTTGGGTTAACGGTAGGTAGTTGGGTTAGTGGTTAGTAGAAAAAAAAGGCGAAAAACGTAACAAGTGTCGGTTTTCGTAAGACTTTCTATTTTTGTAACTTTTATTTTGATGAAGCTATTATTCAAACAAAGTTATTTTTGATGAACTTGTTTGTTTATTTTCTTTTGCTTCATCATCAACACACACATTTTTTTTTGAAAAGTCATACGAAAAACCGAACTTGTTACTAAAACAAAGGGTTAAAAATAAAAAGGTTTTGGTGGGTAAAAGGGTGTTTGGTTTGGGTTATGAAATGAAAAGGTTTAGGCTCAAAGGGGCTAACTAGGGGGATTTTGGGTAGGTGGTAAAAAAAAAGAAAAATAATGGTGTACAAATAAAAAGGGGTTAGTCCTAATGCCTCCATCATTTACTTACTCGGGTTTAAGTTGGTAAGGACCGAGAATGTATCGTCATGGCAAGTTCTAGAGTCGTAATAACCAAGCGGCTATTCACACAAGAAACGAAAAATGAGCATTTAGTCTAATGATATGTAATTGTATGCTCAATAAAGGCTCAAAACTCACTTTTGTGGGAATGGGTTTTTAGGGGAAGGTTCATTTGAGAAATAAAATTTATTGAGAAGAAAAAGAATAAAAGGGTATAATTGTAAAACATTAAATAGTTTTTTTTCTCATCTCATTTATTATTATGTTTGACTAATTAATTAGTCATTAAGACTATAATCCTCCACATTAAATATTTTTGCTTACACACATCAAAAGTTATCCTACACATTTCGAAATTTATCCTACACAACTCGTAATTTATCCTACACGCCTCGTATTTATCCTACACTTTAAATAAATTTTTATTTGTATTTTTTGTGAAAAATATATATCTTAAAAATAAGTTACAAATTTAATATAGTTAGTTATTAAAGATGAAACTGCCAATTAATGATGTATGTAAGTTTACTAATATACCCTTATAGTTACATTAAGTACAAATATTAAATGAAGTCTAATGAAGCATTCCTATTGGTTGAAATTTCTTCTTTTTTCTTCTTACAAAGAATTTCTTCTAATTTGAACCCTCCACTGGATTTTTATGTGATCAAGTATATATAATTAAATTTTAACTAAGCTTGTCATGCCTTTTCATAATTTTCTTATGTTGGTTCTTTTTATCACGACGCTATCGGTTGTAAATTCGTAAAAATATAACCTTTTTAGAACTTGAAATTCTCGAGTTAAACCTAGACAAGTAAAAAAAATGAAAATTTTTGAAAAAATTTGGGGTGATTAGCGGTTCCAATAGAGTTTTGTTTAAGGCTTGTATTTAGGACTTGCAAGATTCAAGGTTTTAGCATCCCCCCACACTTAAATTACACATTGTCCTCAATGTGTCCCAAAAATAAGTTTTTAGGTTGATTGAATGTGTAAAAAGGTGTAAAAAGCAAAAAAAATTGTGTTACTGGGCGCTGAACACGGCCCCGTGTTGTCCGGGCACGGCCCCGTGTTGTCCGGGCACGGCCCCGTGTTCAAGTGCCAGTAACAAAATTAAAACAAGAGAAATAGAAGCCTGGACACGGGGGCGTGTTGAGTGAACACTGCCCGTGTCCAGTTACCTGAACTGGGTCTTTTTCTGCAGACTGTGCAGCACGTGGCCGTGTTGGGCGGACACGGCCCGTGCCGAGCTTACTGTAAACGAAGAAATTTGCCGGATGGTTCTGTTTTCCTGCATGGGGTGCTGGTTCAAGTTTCCCTTGCATCCTTTGCCATCTCAAGTGTGTTTTATTCCTGAAAATTAAAACTAACTTGAAAACATAAAAATTAATCTAAAGTAAACTAAGGATAGTTCCGCGGAATGCCTCCGTGGTGCGCCACGTTTATAAGGGTCCTTGGCTAGACCCAAAGCCTGGTCATATGTTACCCAAGTGGGATGTATTGCATCCCATGTTACACCGTCGGAAAGCGTCATCCAAGCTTGAGTCTATGACCTTCATGTAGTTGACCGGGTCTTCGTCCTCTACTCTTTTTCCACATTCAAACTTCACTTCCTTGTCCCTAAACTTCAATGTTAACGTTCCGTCATTCATATCCACCACTGCTTGGGCGGTGGCTAGAAATGGCCTCCCTAGGATGAGGGGGACATCGGTGTCTTCTTCCATATCTAGGATGACAAATTCGGTTGGGAAAACGAAGTTGTCAACTTTTACCAATAGATTTTCAGCGACACCTTGTGGAAATTTGACAGATCTGTCGGCGAGTTGTATGCTCATCTTTGTAGGGCTTGTTGTTCCTAGGCCGAGTCGTTTGAACATCGATGTGGGCATGAGGTTAATTCTAGCCCCAAGATCGGCTAATGCATTACGAACGGGGGATTCCCCAATCGAGCAAGGAATCGTGAAGCTTCCGGGATCGATTTTCTTTTGTGGAAGTTTGTTGAGTACTAAGGCGGAGCATTCTTCTCCTAAGTTAACTAATTGCAATGATTCAATTTTCCTTTTGTTAGTGAGGAAATCCCTCATGAATTTTGCATATTTAGGCATTTGGGTTAGGACCTCAATAAAAGGAATATTAACATGCAATTGTTTTAGTAAATTTTTGAACTTTGCGAATTGCTCATCTGTCTTTTGACGATTTAACCTACCGGGGTATGGGATTGGGAGAGCCTTGGTGGGCTCTTGATTTGGTGGAGAAGCCTTTTCTGGTTGAGGTGTGGGTGAAGTCGTGCTTTGGCTGAGTTGACTGCCTTCAACCAGTGGTGATGGGGCATCCTCGGGACCCACGGTCCGGTTTCTTAATGTGATGAGATGTACTTGTGCCTTTGGGTTGGTTTCGGTATTACTTGGTAACGCGCCTTGTGGTCTCTCGGAGAAATTTTGAGCTAGTTGATTTAATTGTTTTTCAATGTTTTGAATGCTAGCTTGTTGATTTCTAAAATTCGATTCCAATTGTTGAAATCGATCCGAGTTTTTCTTTTCGGTGTCGGAGATGAGGCGAGATACGGTATCTTCAAGCCTTTCTCTTCCACCTTGTTGTTGAGAGAAATTTTGTGGTTGTTGAAAATTAGTTCGTTGGTTTTGTTGGTTACTACTATTGCCGGGATCTCTCCAACCAAGATTTGGGTGGTTACGCCATCCTTGGTTGTAGGTACCCGTTGGAGGACCCGACAGCCTAGGTCTGTTATCAATGTAGTTTACCGTTTCTGTTTGTTCATCTAATTCTTTCATACAACTCCAATTTTCATGTGGCCCACCACACCCTTCACAAGCCATAACCGAGGCCGTTTTTGTCATTTCTAGCTTTTTGATTTTCGAAGAGAGGGCCTCGATTTGGGCTTGTAAAGAAGTGCTTTCATCAACCTTATGGGCGCCCGGGGCAATAGATTTATTACCTCGGGGAGTGTGCCATTGAAAATTGGTTTGAGCAATTTCCTCAATTTGATTATATATTTCATTTGGGCGACGATTACCTAAAAGTCCCCCGGAGCTAGAATCAAGTGTTTGTCTTGTGTGTGGCAACAACCCATTGTAGAAAGTGGATACTTGTTGCCATACCGCAAGACCGTGATGAGGACACTTTCTTAGTTGCTCCTTGAACCTTTCCCAAGTTTCATATAAGGATTCCCCATCCTCTTGTGAATATGTATTATTTTCAGTCATTAATTTAGCCGTTTTAGCAGGAGGGAAATATTTATATAGAAACTTTTGGGCTAGTTCATCCCAGGTGTTTACCGAGCCAACTGGGAGGGTGTTAAGCCAAGCCTTAGCTCGGTCTTTTAGTGAAAATGGAAACATTCGAAGGCAGATGGCGTCATTTGATGCTCCATTGATCCGAAAGGTATCGCATATTTCTAAGAAATTAGTAATATGTAGATGGGGATCCTCGTCCGCAAGCCCATGGAAGGTTGCAGAGTTTTGGAGCATTTATATCAAATGTGATCGAAGTTCGAAGTTGTTGGCTTCGACATTCGGTGCATTGATAGCGGCGCCGAGATTACCTACGGTGGGCCGTAGGTAATCCATGAGGGTACGTTGGTCCGCCATTGGAAGTGGGTCCCCTGAAACTTTCTCTTGATTTTTAGCTTTAAGTCTTTTTCTGAGAAAGCGTTCGGGTTCTTCTAGAGGTTCTTTTATGTCTCTACTAGAACTGGAGCTCATGCACTACGTAGGAGGTTCAAATGTGGCGCCTGGGTTCCAAGTCCTGCAATAAAAACAGAAAAGAACGTTGGTCAGAATGTTCACCACGGCCCCGTGCTCGGTGAACACGGCCCGTGGTCAGAGATACAGTGATTGTTTTCTGGATCCCTGTTACTGGGAGTTGGACACGGCCCCGTGTTGCACCGACACGGCCCCGTGCTCAGCTCTCTGTAACTCAGAAAATAAAAATTGTCAGTGATGATGCTGGGCACGGCCCGTGTCCGACCAGGCACGGCCCGTGCTGAGCTCTGCAGAAACAGAAAAAAAAATCCTAAAAAAATGAAAAACAAGAAAAACGATTAGGCTGTTGATTCCTAACTTTCTTAAAATTCTAGTGTCCCCGGCAACGGCGCCAAAAACTTGATGGGTGTGAAGTGTTATATATTTTAGGTGTATATTTTAAGCCCTTTTAACACTTATTTTTAGCCAAGTTTTAAATTTATAAAACACGATATTTTACTAACACTAAACACACATATGGGCAAGTTCACCCATCGTGAGCGTAGTATAGTGTTGGCAAGATACCGAGGTCGTCCAAGGACACAAGAGCTTTTAGTACCGGTTTATCCTCAACGTCTAATCAAAATAAAAAGTTTAGAAAAATGTTTTAAACTAAGAAAAATAAAAACTAACTAAAAATGCTGAAAAAAAAAAAAAAGAAAAACAGATAGACAAGATGAATCACTTGGTTCCGACTCGTATCTAGTGTAACCTTTGATTATTTCCGCACTTTTGCACTTTTTAAGAGATTATCTTAGTTATTGTAGTAGGCCCCTCTTTTGAAGGT
The DNA here is from genome assembly GCA_030545235.1 of Helianthus tuberosus. NCBI lineage: Eukaryota > Viridiplantae > Streptophyta > Magnoliopsida > Asterales > Asteraceae > Helianthus > Helianthus tuberosus. The sequence continues at coordinate 54,200,062 of CM060364.1, forward strand.
GACGTTACCCTCACCCCAGTAGTTTGAGTCAGCAAGGATACAATCCTAAAAGGGTGGATTATTGGAAGATAATTAATTAAGTTATTAATGCAAATTATGGTAGGCCCCTCTTTTGGAGGTGACGTTACCCTCGACTAAGTAGTCTGAGTCAGCAGGGATACAGTCCTAAATAGTCGGGTTATAGTATTAATAGTAGTTAACTTATGAGGGGATCAAAGAGTTTGGACCCCCGCCATCCAATACCGTTAAGTATTGAAGGAGGTCCTACTAAATTTGACCCAGGTCCATTGCAGGACCTCTAAACGTTGAACAATGGCAAGACCTTTACCAAACCGTTCCCTTAACCCCCGACCAGGTAGCCAACATACCTCCACATAGACCGTGGAGATATGAATGGTGAAAATCTTTTATTTTATATAGACAGTAAAATAATGCCAAGACACCACGGAAAAACGATAAGGAAAGATCACCTTCAACATAAGCAACTAGTTATTAAAGTCATTAATACAAAACTAAGTAAAAAGTGCGAAAAGATTAGAAATAAAAAGTATTACACTAGACACTTTGTCTTCACCAAGTGATGTAAGAGACTTAGGCAAACATGGCCTTGATTGTCAAGAACTCTTACGATCAATCTTGGATCCCGAGACGACTCACACACTCTACGATGGACAATGGATGATGGTGGTGGATGATAGTGTTATGGTGGTGGTGGGTGAAGTGTGAGAGAGGTGGTATGCCAAGGGATGGTTTGAGCTTAAGCCAAGCACTCCTATTTATAGGCTGAACAGAAGCTCGGGCACGGCCCCGTGTCCAGTGGGCACGGCCCCGTGTCCACATCCTTCTCTTTCTTCATTTATTGCAGCTTGTCTTATTAGTTGACCACGCCCCCGTGTCCGCTGAGCACGACCCCGTGTGCAGAAGAATCTTTGTACTATGAAGATTTTCCTGGATTGTGCGAATCTTATAGTTGACCACGGCCCCGTGTCCGCTGAGCATGGCCATGTGGTGGGTAATAGAAGCTTCTACCACTTTGTCTTTTCTGCTGACACTTGGGCACGCCCCCGTGCTGGCTGAGCACGGGGCGTGTTCAGTCTCTTGTTGCCTTGTTTTGCTTGGGAAGATGCTGTCGTGGGGTCGGGCATGTCACGTCTTGTTCCTTTTCTTGTATTTATGTTAGATTTTTATGTCTTTTTGCTTCTTTTGTTAATTTGAGCTCATTTAATCCTGAAAATACAAAAGGAAGACAAAAGCACACTTTTTCCAACATTAGTACTAAAAAAGGGTTAGTTTTATGCCACAATTGATGTAATTTATATGTTGCATTTTGCACACATCATTAACCGTCAGTACTTATCCCTTTAAACACCAGCAGTGCTTACAAGACCCATCAGCAGTTTGACTTTAGACTCATCAGTGGTTTGACTTTATTTGACTAAACTAAATTGTTACTTTCTCCAACAATGTCCACCTAAGTAACCATTCAGGTTAGCCCAGACTTAAAGAATTAACACAAAATAGAAACTTTGCTCTTGGCAAAGCTTTGGTCATCACATCAGTAGGATTAACATCTGTTCCAACCCACTTGACCACAACTTCCTTAGAAGTCACCACATCTCTTATCCAAAATATCTTTACATTGATGTGTTTGGTTCTTTCATGAAAAACATTGTTCTTTGACAACTGAACAGCACCTTCATTATCACAATTCACCTCCACACCATCCAACCTGATTCCCAGATCAACAACCATACCTTTTAAACGTTATAAACTCGTTTCACCATTTTTTCGGGCGAAGAAGCTCACCGGAAGTGATTTTTAAATATTTGTTTTCTAACAATCTTGGGTAAACTAGCTTTTAACTTTCACTCTTTCAGAAACCAGATTCTGCTTAAAAAGGAAACATTCTACCTACCAGTTTACGAAAAACCAAGCTGCAAATTTGTCTTTTTGGCGAAGAACCCTGCTCAACGAAACATACCTTCTTCGTCAAATTCATCACTCACGAGAGACCTTATTTTGCCTCTAGCTCCCAAAAGTTCATTCCTCACAAAATATAGTTCAAACTGTTATCTTATTTCTAAGAAGAATAGATGGTGTTTCGTGGGACAATATTCAATTTTTCGTGGGTAGGCTATTTATACCAATCCTACGTAGACTTAACCTTTTGTCTGGTTTTTTTTTTAATTTGATTGTTATTGGCAGCCTTTATTTGTGGGCTTTTTTTGTGGACTCACTTCTTTGGCCATAATACCTTTTATTCACTTTCACAAAAGACTTTCACGAAACTTATATTTGGATTTAAATCATTTTTGTATGGCTTGTTATTAGTGGGATTGGCTTATCATTCACAAATAACTTTGGTATTTATCTGGTTGCCTTTTCATGGATTGGGCCATTCTTTTCAAGATTGGATTTTAAACTTGGGCTCACGAAATATTGAGTTTCATTTGACTATCATTTTTCGTGAAATGTCTTTCGTGGATTGATATTTTTCGTGGTTTCTAATTCTTCAAAGAAAGTTCACAGTTGCGTTTTAAGTTGGTATTTCGTACACATCATGACTTGAGACTGGTGGGGTGGGAAACCTGATCCTAAGATGTATTACGGAAATTGTGGAGGTACTAGCACTGTCACAAGAAATATGTATGGTGAACCACAACCAGGTTCCTTAGCTACAAGACCTGCTCAACATGCTCAGCTACAAACGGTTTTTGTCTCAAGCACCAATATGTATGGAACACCACAACCAGTTGGGGATGATATGTATATAGGAAAGGGTTCAGTGCCATCTTGGCTTCAGTCTCCCACACCGTCAAATAACCCTCCACTATCAAAAGTCAATCTATGGGATAAATCTACTGTCGATTGTGATCCGACAGTTCAGTTAGAGAACAGTGGTCAAACAAGAACGGCGTTTTCTGCTGAAATTGTCAAGAATGTCAGCGATGGTGAGTCCTCGGGAAATGACGACAGTTCTGAACATGGCAGTAGTTCAGTTGAAGATGGTACAAGCTCAAGCGAGGATGGATCTGAATGTGAATCATCGAGGGAGGTTGTTGATTCTGAGGCAAATGAGATAATATCCGAGAGTGAATCCAGTCAGGTATGTGTCGATAAACTAAGTTCGGATAGGTGTGATAGTTGTGTTGAATTAAATGCTAAATTGTCTGATTTGAAAAGCAAATTGTCGGATTTGCAAAGGAAATATGACCATTTGCAAAGCAAGTACGACATGACATTTATCCACAATAAAAGTTTGATCGTGGATCTTTCAAAGTGCACAGAGGCCAACATGTTTCATAAGAATCATGAAAAAGAGTTTAAAAAGATAATTGACACATTAAAGGAAGATAAGTCCGAGCTAACAAAAATGGTTTCAAGAAAACAAAATGCGATAAACAATTACATCAATAGGCTCGAGGAAGCAAAAAAAGAGTTGGCATGTGTCAAGTGTGAAAATGAGGCGATCCAGCTTAGATTAGATAGTTACTCAAACTCTAGGTATGTGCTGGATCTCATCATTGACATACGGAAAAAGAAATATGATGTCACGTGCATTGGATATAAGAAATGCCCTCCACCTGTTAGACATAATTATACCGCGATGCCTGATGAGGAAGATAAACCTCACTTTGAGCCATCTGTTCCTTTAGATGTTGAGGAATTCGCAGCTGGACTTGGTTACAAGAAGGAAGTATCATCAAATTCGGATGTGTCAGCAGATTCGAAAGTATCAACTGCTGAACAAAATCAGGATCCTCCGGTCATTGTTAAGGATGTTGATTCTTCAGATGATGAATATGAAGATACTAACACAGCACAGTCTGATGCAGAGGACATACCTCTTGCGAATCATATTCTATGTGATCCTCCCGCAAAACCTGCTAAGACTGTTTTGGTTGAGTCCACGTCTGCGCAAGAGTCTGAGAGTTATGAAAGCGTGAATTTGCTTTACACGTTGATTGGATCTGATAAAATATATTCAGACAAGAATTTCCCAATCAAGAATGTCAATCAATCCTTGATTGATAAAGTGTTTGAGGATTCAACCAGTAAGTTTTTGGGAAAGTCGAGCCCAAGAGTTGTAGTAACTTAGTGTACTCCTATCCCAAAAGCCAAAGTTCGGAAACAATATGGAAATCTAAAACTTCTAGTTCTACAAAAGCAAAATCATGCTAATTAAGGAACGAGAAAGGGCAAAAGAGCTCAAAACAAGAAAAGGCTTCAAAAGATAAGCTTCGTGAAGTCTCGAGGGACTGATAAAATTGAATCTTTTGAAAACAAATCCAACACAAATTTTGTTATGAAAAAGAAAATTTTGAAAAGAAACAGTCAAAACAACTACACACAACACACAAACTGTTGTGATGTAGGACCAAGGACCAAGTTCATCATCAAGCTCCTATAGTTATGATACTCCGAGGTTTGTTGAGTGGAGATCATGTTTTGAATGCGGTGAGTATAGGCACATTGTCAGAAACTGTCCATATCTCACGAAAGGAAAGGCAAAAATTGATGCCCCCCATGGTAACAGTTACCGTAAAAGATCTGTTTCATCAAAACAGGACCCTCGTCTTGTTAAACAACGAGAAAAGAAATAGAAAAAGAAACAAAGAAAAGAAGTTGAAAAGGATTTGAAACCAGAGGTTATCCAAACACAATCTGTTAAGTTAGAAGTTAAAAATGAAAAACAAAAACAAATTTGGAAACCAAAACCAGTAACTGCACCAGGGGGAGCTACATCAATTCCGAATCATCGGGAAATAGATGTCACAATTCTCGATGATGACGGACGACCCAAGTCTATGAAGGCTTGGGTCCCCCTCTCCAACTAATCTCTGAATGAGCGTGCAGGATGTTCCAGGAGGAACTATTGATAGTCTTAGGATTGTTGATAGTGCAACGTCCATGCATAAGATCGGCGACATAAGGCTTCGAAACATTGTTACAACTAGAAGAATATTGATGCTTTGATGGAGAGAGGAGCAAAGAAGACAAAAATGTCAGATGATGGAATGATGGTGAAAGAATGTGGTTGAATGAAGTTGAAAAATTCGACAAGATGAAAAATGTGACAAAATTTGATTGTTGAAGGTTTTGATCGGGTCCTCAGGAAAGATTCCAATGAAAAGTACGCGCTTGCAGCATGTCTGAAGCTTTTTGAAGATTCATGGATTTTTCTTCCACAAGAAGTTCAAAGTCCACAAGATGAACGTGTAGGGTACTTTACTCTACGGTGTGATTGAAGAAATTGTGTTTGTTGAACAAACCAACCGGGTGTGCGGATACCTTGGAGTGCATTGAACAACCGCACACTACTTCTAAAGGAGAAAGACAAAGACCTTTGCTGGTGCAAAAGCATGTGGAAGACATCATGTATGGACCGACCAATGATGATGTGTACAAGCTTTCCCACATGCTCCATTTGCCACTTACCAGCCGGACCCGAAGGTTTATCATCTTGTTGCTGTGAAGAGATTTCTCGGTTAATTGGAGTAGCTGTAAAATCGACCTTGAAGTCCACACTTAGTGGATATCCAGTTTGGGAGAGCACTCAAATTCCTACCAATGCACGAAGTAGTAGCAGGATTACGGTTTTGAATTTCTAATCTCTCATATACTTATCGATATTTAAGCTGCTTTACGGATTACTAACATCTCGTACAACACTCTTTGACCAAACACGTTGATCTCAAATATCACCTCACACGTGATTGTTTCAATGTGAAACTCGTCAATGTTGTTTTGGTCCACAACGATTACGGACATGCCAACTGATTTTTCCAAAATTCGATAAATCATTCCTGATTAAAATTAATTTTGGAAAACGGCATTAAGGTCCAGCCTGAGTAAACCAACATCGGAAAATCATTTTTGTATATATCTATTTGTGTTTTCTTAATTTCTCGTACTTTTTGCATTTTAGGGGGAGTAAAAAAGAAAAAATACAAAAACAATTAAAAATTTCAAAAATAAAAAAATATCGAAAAATTTCAAAAACACAAAAACAATAGAAAAACAAAAATGAGTTTCCTGGCAAGAAAATGATAGTACATCAGTGGTCTGTCGAAACCTCTTTAAACCTAAAATGAAAAACTATAAGCAGCTCTATATAAGATGTATCGGTAGGCTCACAATCATTTTAAAGTGTGCAGAGTGATATAAACCTAAATCGACTAAAGACCGTGTGGGAACCGCTCATTGGCATATGGTCTTGGTACCGAAATTTTGTTTGATAGATTGTCGAGGTTCTGAGATACATGGTCTTTATGCTGTTTATCATCTGGGTATCATGGTTGTTTCTTTTACCAAAAACAACGGGGACACAAGTCTGGAGCTTCCATGATACCGTACATACATGTAAATATCATTCAAACATGTATATAATATATGATGCATACGACCTCAATAAATGATAAACAATCACATGTCAATAAGTGATAAAATATCACAGTTTATTCGGGAGTCAAGTTCGTCTCTTTGTCGGCACGATGGTACTAACCTGTTCACGGACTTGCTCTTGTGCCCTGCATGCATCGAATTTTAAGTTCCTCATCAATAAGTGATTTTATCACATAGGGCTTGTATTCATCCAAAAAAAAGTGAGTATCTCACATCATATACGTTGAAAATAGATGATAAATGGTATACTCACCAGTAAGATGAACTCTCGTGCATACCTTGATACGGGAATGTGTCGTGTGTGGATGAACAACGGTCGGTAAGTATAAATCATACCTTAATGTATCCCCTAATCGCGAGTACATCTGATAAGTTGAGCTTAAGTGGACAACAATACCGATAATCGTTATAGGATGCTTATCTTAATATTATCTAACTGAACAACAAGTGCATTTTGGCGTGACCGTACACTGATATGATTCTCTTACCCTCGAAACTCGCAAAAAGAATGTCTGTAAATATTTATTTAATGCTTTCAATTTCTGCATCTCTATATATATTTATTTACTGCTTTCCGTCTTTACATTTCAAATATTCAAAAATACCAAAAAGATATTAGGTGTGTTTTAATATAAACTTTATAAAAACTAAAAAGATTTTATTTCTATCTTATTTTTTATTGTACGATGTTGGATCTCGAGTCTTTACCACCTGAAACTTAATCGAAACCTAAAACAACTGCATCTTCATAAACGGTCAAAATTAACAAGTGTTGAAAGTTAAAATCTAAAATTGATCAAATTTTTATAACTTTCAAACTGTTGTGGGACGGTGTTTGATTGAGAGTTGGTCATATGTGTGTCGTTTGTTTATGTTGATTATATTCCAAGCGGTTGTTCTCATTACTCATTTAGCTTTCTTGTATGTGCAGATGCTACATTCGAATCAGCTAAAGGCGAAGAGAACGTGTTAAACGACGAGCTTTGGAATGAATACTCACATAGATGCAATTAAAGGATTAAGATGATCGAGTTGCTGCTGACCACTTCTCAACACCGCAAGGATCTAAAATTCGAAGATCAATATTTCACGAGCATCGTTCAAGGGGGAGTTCGTTGATACACTCCCTGTTTGTGACGCGTGAAGACTCTGAAAGATCCGACGACAATGTAAAGATCGAACCATCATGAGCAGCGTCCAAGGGGAGTTTGTTGATGCATATTATGTGGACGCGACTCGGTTCGGTTCGGTTCGGTTCGACTCGGTTAGGTTCGGCTCAAGATCGACGTCACGACATTCCTCCGTCGTGCACCCTAAAGATCGACACGCGAAGCACGAAGAGCCGCAAGCTGACATCACCATGAGTTCATTTTGGACGAAGACTTCAAGTCACGAACCGTCAAAGGGTTCGTCATTGCTCCTCATGCGACGAAGACTCATGTGCCGAAAAATGGTTGCTGGACGAAGAGTCTCTCCAACGAAGACTCACTCTTCGTGGGAATGAGAAGGGTTCGTGGCCAGTCTAACTCTTCGTGGAGGTGTTGGTTTGCTTCACCTATATAAACTGCTTGCAGAACAGAAAAGTTGTCACACCCCTTTCTTAGGCGGAAGCATGAGGTGTGATCATGAAAGGTTCTCATTGCATACGAATGGTAAACATACTACATGCTCGTAAAAATAACTTCAAATACTCATAACATTACGTAACTGAATGACATAGTTTACGTGTTTACATCACATCATAAAACGTTGTCTGAAAGTTTACAACATTATTCATAGATAAACATAAACGACATCCAGGAGCATGAGTAAGACCACGCGCACATCCACTTTAGTTACCTGAAATACATGTACGTTTTTGGAAAAACGTCAACATAATGCTGGTGTGAATTCATGTAGTTCTTGTATTGAACGTTTGTATACTTTGTATGAAAAACATGGTATGTATCTTGTATAAATCAAGTATTTCTGTATGTATCTTGTATAAATCAAGTATTTCTGTATGTATCTAGGTTGTTAATGGGTTGCAAGGCCATTAACATGTGACATGACATAGGAAGCAACCAAACAATAGGCATTTTTCTAGTTGTCGATTCACGACTGAGACACAAAAGCACTACTCGGTACTCGTTCTTACCAAGAGTGTGGCTGCCCGAAAACCCGTTAGATCTAACCTTTTGTTCTGCGGTCTAGGTATATTGTTGATTAATGGTGCTTATGGTACCCTATTCGTGACACGATTTCTCGTATCATTTCCCGTATCACTTCTCGTATCATTTCTCGTATCATTTCTCATATCATCATACCATTTGTAAACATTGTAACATTTGTAACATGTATTTCACCCCCGAAGTTATAAAACTGAAAACAGTTAAAAGAAAAGGGGGATCATGAACTCACAACTTTGTGTTCCTTGTGCCGTAAACTTCACCGGTTTTTGCTTATCTAGCGTCGTGACCTAAACGTGTTTTATTAACGTTAGTCACTAGACTTGTATCGCACAAGTACAAGTCACCATCTTTTATGTATTTGTTCTTGTGTTAAAAATAATTTATATTTTTAACTATGTATCTTACTTATGTTATTTTCTCAAAAATAAATATAAATATCTTGTATTTTTCACCCGAATTATGTATTTTGTCCAAAACTTTATTTCATGTTCACAACTTGTCCAAGTTATTTATTCTATGAAGAAATATATTTTCATCAATATATTCTCTTTGTATTTGTCTAAGCATGTTGTATGTGTATTTTGTATTTTCACTCCTTAGGAGTATTTAGTGTATTTTCAAGTCCTAATACACTATTATATGTAATACATACTACATACACTTAGCACAAAATTTGGTGATCAATAAATATATATATTTTTCTCAAAAATATACATACTTAATATCAATTTTAACCTTGAAGAAATCATCATTTCTTAACACAAAAATTAGGGTAACATTGGTAAATATTCTTAGATACATTTTTAGGGAATAAGTTCCTCAAAAACTTATATTTTTTCTAAGTGTCAAAATTTATAAAAATATTGACATAGTTTCCCCTAAAAATGGAGGTTTCCCATGTTTTCAAAACATGTGTTTATTTTCTTTTAAATCATCACAATCAATAATCAACTCATTCAACACTTACCAAGTGCCAAAATCAAGTAATTTGCTCTACATCATGAACTTGAAGTTTTTGTAAAAACTTGTAGTAACTTACCATGTTATTTAGTAGGTTTAGTTACCCTTAGAAACATGGTTGTTTGTTTGTAAATCTCATTCTTGAAGGATTTAGTCATTTACAACTTGTAAGATGATTTTTCTAAAAATATATCTTTTGTATTTTTCTTGTTTCATAAGTGTTTGTACACTTGTTTTTCTAATAAAAATAGTGTAGGTTTAAGTAAAAACCAAGATCTTCTAAAAATCATATTTTAAACTTGGTTTTCTTGGAAAATCATTTATAAGTCTTGAATCTACAAGTTCACTAGTTTACTTTGTTTATCATCTTACAAGAAATCAATTTTATTCATCAAGCTCATGTCTTTACAAGAAGATGATTATTCTAGGTTGTTACATAATCATCCTCCCACTTGCTAGATTATGTGTTTAATCACCATCTAGCAAGCTTCATGTGATGATTAACATCATCATCTCTAGTAATCAACAAACAAATATCATTCATATACTAAACAATAACATTCTATCCATATATCATCATATGCAAAGCTTTATGCTCATGTTTCATGTGTATGTCTTTTAATGTTCTAGTGATTCTCAACATAATATGTCTTTTAACCAAGCAAAAATGGAAGTAAACAAGGGTGTTCAAGAATCTTACAACTAGCTTAAAGCTAGGGAAGAACAATGGTGAAAATGTGGTGGATAAAAGCTATAGATGGAGGTCCTTCAAGATCCGAGTCCACCAATCCTTCTAATACGGCTTCTTACACCTTGAATACACTTGAGAATGGATGAGCTTGCAAAGAAAATGGGCGTGGTGTGTGGGGATAGGGTCGGCCGAAAGCTTCAAGGGAAGGAGGAAGAATTGTGGTAGTGTTGTGCAGATGAAGCTCTAGTCCTACATACAGATCATGTTTAAGCTTTACCCATTGGTCAAAGTGTCACCTAAGTACAAGACCATGATCTTCACAAATCCAAGGGAGATTTAAGCAAAATCTCTAGAGATTATGGGGATCAAGTGTGGCCACCCTTGGGGCCGATTACACAAGGGGGGAAGGGGTGTAAGTGTAAGTTAGATGGTAAGTAGGTTAATTAGTGGGGTGATAAGTGTAAAGTCATGTATTTAATGTATTTCTTGTATTATGTAGTATGTTAGAGTGTTTAGTGATCATAACTAGCTTAGAAAAATAAAAACAATGCTTCTAGCAATATTTTAGTGTTCCGGGTAATGTCTGGTTGTTCGGTTACATATCGTTCCGTTAAAGTGCTAAATTGCATCGTTTAGTGTCTTTTAAGTACCCTTTTGTAATACTTTTAATTCCTGACCCTTAGGGAAATATTCTAAATGATAAAACATGAATTCTGCATAATATTTTGAGGTTATGAAGCTAATTATAGCTGAATTCTGTAAAATTATGCACTTAAAGTGCGTTTCGGGTGCTTTTTAGTGCGTATTTTGGCTTCCAGAAAGTCTATATGTTAACCCTTGTATGTACTCTTGGGTTTTAATGTATTCTTGTCGTTGGACCTTCACCTAGGCCCCAATTCTATTGTCTGATTGCTTTCTGCAGAATTGTTGACACAATGTGTCTTACCGGTGAGTTTACTAGTATTTCCGACGCAACGCTGTTCATTAATGCATAAAGCAATATCTTGTAGTATAAAACATGCATGAATTCACTTGTATAGTATGTAATCAGACAATGTTGACATTTAAGCACATAATTGCAGTCATTAAATAATAATTAAAGTGTACGGAAATTACCGGTTGGGTGCCAGTTGTCACAGTCTCCCCCCGTTAAAAGAATTTCGTCTCGAAATTCAGGCTGAACTAACTCTCGCAGGAGTCTTCTTGAACAGGTGGGGGTACTTTTCTTTAAACTGGTCTTCACGTTCCCACGTGTACTCGGGTCCGTGCTTAGAGTTCCAACGTACTTTGACAAGTTTGAAACTGCTCCTTCTGGTCTTGTTGACTTTCCAGTCTGTAACCTCAACGTGTTGTTCTATAAATCGGAGGGTGTCATCAATATGCACTTCATCCGCAGGGATGATCACGTCTTCTTGTGTTGGACTCTTCTTGAGGTTGGATACATGGAACGTATCATGTACTCCATTAAGTTCTTCCGGTAACTCCAACTTGTATGCCACGGTACCAATTCTTTCCAAGATCTTGAATGGTCCGATGTATCGGGGATTCAGCTTCCCACGCTTTTCGAATCTTACTACGCCCTTCCAAGGTTAGACTTTTAACAGAACTTTGTCTCCCACCTCGAATTCTAATGGTTTTCGTCTTCGATCAGCGTAGCTCTTTTGTCGATCTCGAGCCGCCTTAATGCGCTCTCGGATCTGCATGATCTTGTCGGTTGTCTCTTGTACAAGTTCAGGACCAACCATACGTTTATCTCCAGCGTCTGCCCAACATAAGGGCGAGCGGCACTTGCGGCCATACAACGCTTCGAACGGTGCGGCTTTTATACTTGTATGATAACTGTTATTGTAGGAAAACTCAACTAAAGGTAGATGAGTATCCCAGCTGCCGCCTAAGTCCATAACACATGCGCTAAGCATATCTTCCAGCGTTTGTATGGTCCGTTTGCTCTGACCGTCTGTTTGCGGATGGAAGGCTATGCTTAGATCTAGCTGGGATCCAAAGGCTTCCTGAAAGGATTGCCAGATTCTTGAGACAAAGCGTCCATCTCTGTCTGAAATAATTGAGATAGGCACTCCATGACGTGCCACGATTTCTTTTAAGTATATCTCAGCAAGCTTTCCAGTGCTATCCTTCTCTCGGATTGGTAGGAAATGCGCAGATTTCGTCAATCGATCAACTATCACCCATATCATATCGTGCCCTCTAGGGGTCCTGGGTAATTTCGTTATGAAGTCCATTGATATCTGTTCCCACTTCCACATGGGAATCTCTGATTGTTGCAAGAGCCCGGACGGTTTCTGATATTCAGCCTTAACCTTGGCACATGTTAAGCATTTTCCAACATAAACAGCAACATCGCTTTTAAGTCTCGGCCACCAATAGTATTCCTCTAAATCTTGATACATTTTGTCCGATCCTGGATGGATCAAGTATCTCGACTTGTGAGCTTCATTAAGGATGACTTCCCGCATACCGCCATAGAGCGGAACCCAAATACGCTTCTTAAAGTATAAGGTTCCCTCTTCATTTGGCGCCATGTATTTCAACATACCCCGGAGGTATTCAGCTTTACGGTTTTCCATCTTAAGGGCTTCTTGTTGTGCGTCTCGAATGCACGTAGTGAGGTTCGTTTGAATAGTCATTTCCAATGCTCGAACCCTTAGGGTCTTGACCCTTTCTTTTCGGCTTAATGCGTCTGCTACAATGTTTGCCTTTCTAGGATGGTACTTAATCTCACAGTCATAATCATTTAGCAGCTCGACCCATCGTTGCTGACGCATGTTTAATTCCTTCTGATCAAATATGTGTTGTAGGCTTTTGTGATCCGTGAAGATTGTACATCGAGTACCGTATAAATAATGTCGCCAGATCTTCAAGGCGAATACCACCGCACCTAGTTCCAAGTCGTGCGTGGTGTAATTCCTTGCATGCACCTTTAATTGTCTTGAAGCGTAAGCGATGACTTTCTGGCGTTGCATGAGCACGCAGCCCAAACCTTGACGTGAAGCGTCGTAGTATACCACGAAGTCTTCGGTTCCTTCGGGTAAGGATAGTATTGGTGCATCGCATAGCTTATTTTTGAGTAGTTGGAAGGCTTCTTCCTGCTTTTCACCCCAGTCGTACTTCTTGTCTTTCTGCGTAAGGGTAGTTAGCGGTTGAGCTATCTTTGAGAAATTCTCGATGAATCGCCGGTAATAGCCTGCTAAGCCCAAAAATTGTCGAACTTCAGTTGGTGTTTTTGGGGCTTCCCAATTCTTTATTGCTTCTATCTTGGATGGGTCTACATGAATGCCCTTCTCATTCACAACGTGACCAAGAAATTGTACTTCGCGAATCCAGAATTCGCATTTTGAGAACTTTGCATAAAGTTTCTCTTTCTTCAGTAATTCCAAAATGGTTCTGAGGTGTTGTTCGTGCTCTTCTCTCGATCGTGAGTAAATCAGGATATCATCGATAAATACAATCACGAATTTATCGAGATATGGTTTGCATACGCAGTTCATCAGATCCATAAATACCACTGGCTTGTTTGTTAGTCCGAATGGCATCACAAGAAATTCGTAATGCCCATAACGTGTTCTGAATGCAGTCTTTGGTACGCTTTCCTCTTGTATCCTTAACTGATGGTATCCAGATCGAAGGTCGATCTTGAAATAGTAGCTTGATCCTTGCAACTGATCAAATAAGTCATCAATCCTCGGAAGTGGGTACCAATTCTTGATTGTGAGCTTGTTTAGTTCTCTGTAATCGATACACATCCGCAGTGTTCCATCCTTCTTCTTTACGAACAATACTGGAGCTCCCCAGGGCGAGAAGCTTGGCCTTATGAATCCTTTATCCAACAACTCCTGGAGTTGTGTAGATAATTCTTGCATTTCGGATGGTGCAAGCCGATAGGGTGCCTTGGCTACAGGAGCGGCTCCTGGAACCAAGTCTATATGGAATTTGACTTGTCGTTGCGGAGGTAGTCCTGGCAGATCTTCGGGAAAAACATCAGGGAATTCCTTCACCACAGGAATGTCTTCGAGTTTTGGCTCCTCAACCTTCTTATCTACAACGTGTGCTAGGAAAGCAACACATACTTTCCTTAAGCACTTATGTGCCTTCATACAACTGATGATTCGTAGAGGCGCATCTCGCTTTTCTCCATGCACGATGAGAGTTTCATCATTCGCCAAAGGGATGCGAATGTTTTTCTCATGGCAAATAACTTCAGCTTTGTTCTTGGACAACCAGTCCATTCCGACCACTACATCGAAGCTACCCAATTTAATAGGTAAGAGGTCGATGCTAAATCTTTGCTCACCAAGTTCCAATGTGCAACTTCTAACAACTTCGCCCGATTCAACAAGTTTACCATTGGCTAGTTCTATGGAATAGGGAATATCTAATCTACTAGATTCTATTCCAAGGATACGTTTAAATTCCACAGACATGAAGCTATAATCGGCACCAGTGTCAAATAATATGGATGCAAAGTGATTGTTAATGAGAAACGTACCGGTGACCACATTAGGGTCCTCGCGTGCGTTCCTTGCTCCAATCACAAACGCTCGAGCCTGAGCGTTGTTTCCCCTTGGGAAATATTTAATGAAATGATCTTTGCTTCCACAACTGAAGCATCCTTGGTTTTGCCCAGCTCCATTCCCATTCCAATTACCATTTCCATTTCCATTCCCACCATTCCTATTACCAGCACCGTTGCAATTTCCATTTCCGTTCCTTCCTTTTCCCCAACAGTCTTCTGTTTGATGACCCAACCTACCACATTTGTCGCATCTTGGAATGCGACAAGCTCCTTCATGATGATACTTACATTTTTGGCATTTAGGCAGGGTGACTTGGTATCCTTTGGCTGCAGTATCATTTGCCGCTGCAAAGGTTCTCGCCTCCTTAGGTGGGTTAGTGTCACGTTTCTTGTTGTTTGAACCTTTGTTGTTGCTGCGGGTTACTTGATTTAGGTTTGCATGTTTCCTTTTCTTGTCACTGGATGACTCAGCATGCGTCTCGGTCTTTTCTGTTGGGTTTAACGATAATTTCTTCATTCGAACAGCATCTTCAGTAAGGTTGACAGCCAGAGTTACAGCCTCAGTGATTGTTGCGGGTTTGGCCGAGGTTACCATGACGCGAAACTTTGGAGCCAGTCCCCAAATGTAGCGTTCAACGCGCTTAAATTCAGGAATCACCATGTAAGGGATCACCCTAGAAAAATCGTGGAACCTTCGAGTGTAACCAGTGATATCAGCACCTTCCATGGTCAAATGTGTAGGTCCCTCGGAGGTTGAGGTTTAACCTATTCCTTGTTATGTCTAACACACTAGCGAGTGCGGAATCCAAGCTAGCATGCAAACCGGGATAGAACAAGCACAATGACAAACACAACACGCAATATTCAACGATTAACACCACTTGTATTAAACGTATGAAAGGTTCGGTTACAAGCACAAGGTTTACAGATGTATTCTATAAACTCTCTCTATCTTTCGTGTGTGTGTGTTTCTTATCTGTCTGAGTGTCTAACTCTATCTGTCCAACCCACTAAATGAACACAACACACGGGTATTTATACCCAAACCAGCAGGTCTGGTCGAAGGATCAGATAAGATGATCGAAGGATCATCTATCGACCAGAATCAGCTCGAACGATCAACATGTACCACGAAAGATGTGATCTTTCGTGGTCCATCTATCGAAGGTCATCTTTCGAGCTTATCATCGAAGGATCCATGCAATCCTTCGATGGCACATCCTTCGACCCAGCAGCTTACAAACATAATGTTGACTGTTTGGCCAAGTCAAACCAGGAGGGTGGTTGACTTGGTCAAACTTACAAGACTAACAAGACATCGTTTTACATCGTGACTGAATACAGACAAAGTGCAGACATAAGTGCACCAACAAACTCCCCCTTGGCTGTAGCTTTGTCTGGCTTATCAACAATCAGCTGTTGCTTTGTCTCGATCTTCATTCTTGTAAGTTCTTGTGTCTCCAAGTCCTTGACTTCTATTCAAGTCTTCAATGTCGGAGGATCTTCAAAGTCTTCACGTCTTGAAAGCAGAAAGCGTACCAACAAACTCCCCGTTTCATGTAGGAAGTGTGTTGACAAACTCCCCCTTAACATAAGCTCCCCCTTGAGTTATGCTCGTAAAGTCTTGATCTTTATGAAGTGAGATCCTTGTGGTGTTGATGATGGCCAGCGGCAACTCGATCATCTTTGTCTTTTAAGTGCCTTCACGTCGTGTCTTCATTCCGAAGCTTGTCATCGACCATGTTCTCCTAGCCTTTAGAATCTGCACATGCAAGAAATCTAAACGCGTAATGAGAACAACCGCTTGGAATATCATAAGCAAACAACACACATGTGACCATTGTTTTAAACAAACACCGTCCGACAGTTTGAAAGTTTAACAAAGTTTATCAATTTCAAGTTTAACTTTCAACGCTTGCAAATTCTGACCATTTATGAAGATTCAGTCGTTTTGGTTTTCAATCAGGTTTCAGGTAACGAAGACTCGAGCTCCAACAACGTACGATCGAAAATAAAATAGAAATAAACTCTTTTTGGCTTTTATAAGGTTTATATTAAAACACACATAAAATCTTTTTGGAATTTTTGAATATTTCAAATGTAAAGACTGAAAGCAGTAAATAAATATTTACAGACATTCTTTTTGTGAGTTTCGAGGGTAAGAGAATCATATCAGTGTACGGTCATGTCAAAACACTCTTGTTGTTCAATTAGTTAACATTAAGATAAGCATCCTATAACAATTATCGGTATTGTTGTCCACTTAAGCTCAACTTATCAGACGTAATCATGGCGAGGGGATACGTTAAGGTATGATTTATACTTACCGACCGGTGTTCATCCACATCACGACACATTCCCGTATCAAGGTATGCACGAGAGTTCATCTTACCGGTGAGTATACCGATTATCATCTGTTTGACCGTATATGATGTGAGATTCTCACTTATTTGAATTGAAAACAAGCCCTATGTGATAAAATCACTTATTGATGAGGAACTTGATTTTCGATGCATGAGGGCACAGGAGCAAGTCCGTGAACAGGTCAGTACTTTCGTACAGCAGAGAGACGAACTTGACACCCGGAAAGAGTTTGTGATATATTATCACTTATTTTGTTTGGACATGTGATTGTTGATCACTTATTGAGGTCGTATGCAGTATGTACACGTATGTATAGTATCATGGAAGATCTAGACTTGTGTCCCCGTTATTTTTCGGTAAAAGATACAACCATGATACCCAGATGATAAGCAGCATAAAGACCGAATATCTCAGAACCTCGGCAATCTCTCAAACGAAATTTCGGTACTAAGACCATATGCCAATGAATGGTTCCCACCAGTCTTCAGTCGATTTAAGTTTATATCACCCTGCACACTTTAAAATGATTGTGAGCCTACCGATACATCTTATATAGAGCTGCTTATCGCTTTTTCATTTAAGATTTAAAGAGGTTTAGACAGACCACTGATGTACTATCATTTTCTCTTTTGCTCGCCAGGAAACTCATTTTTGCTTTTCTATTGTTTTTGTGTTTTTGAAATTTTTCGATGTTTTTGGATTTTCAAATTTGGATTTACTCCCCCTAAAATCAACAAACTAAGACAAATTTAAAAACAAAGGTATTTACAAAAATGATTTTCCGATGTGGATTACTCTTGCTTGACCTTAATGCCGTTTACCAATAATAAATAGTCAAATCTTGACTTGTCAAATGCTTTGGTAAAAAGGTCGGCACGTTGGTCATCGGTGTGGACGTAAGCAACATCGATTAGCCTTTTCTCAAAGCAATCACGTATGAAGTGATACTTAATGTCGATGTGCTTAGTCTTTGAATGCTGCACAGGATTTTTAGTGATCTGTAAGGCAGCAGAATTATCAACGTAAATAGGAGTAGTTAGGAATTCAAAACCGTAATCACGCATTTGTTGTTGGATCCATAGGACTTGGGAGCAACAACTTGATGCAGCAATGTATTCAGCTTCGCATGTTGATGTAGCGACACACGTCTGCTTCTTGCACTGCCATGTGACTAGGCGATTTCCCAAAAACTGACATCCAGCCGTTGTGGATTTGCCGTCGATTTTGCATCCGCCAAAATCAGAATCACTTAATGCGATCAAGTCAAAGTTGTTATCCCTAGGGTACCACAGACCGGTGTCAGGGTACCCTCGGAGGTTGAGGTTTAACCTATTCCTTGTTATGTCTAACACACTAGCGAGTGCGGAATCCAAGCTAGCATGCAAACCGGGATAGAACAAGCACAATGACAAACACAACACGCAATATTCAACGATTAACACCACTTGTATTAAACGTATGAAAGGTTCGGTTACAAGCACAAGGTTTACAGATGTATTCTATAAACTCTCTCTATCTTTCGTGTGTGTGTGTTTCTTATCTGTCTGAGTGTCTAACTCTATCTGTCTAACCCACTAAATGAACACAACACACGGGTATTTATACCCAAACCAGCAGGTCTGGTCGAAGGATCAGATAAGATGATCGAAGGATCATCTATCGACCAGAATCAGCTCGAACGATCAACATGTACCACGAAAGATGTGATCTTTCGTGGTCCATCTATCGAAGGTCATCTTTCGAGCTTATCATCGAAGGATCCATGCAATCCTTCGATGGCACATCCTTCGACCCAGCAGCTTACAAACATAATGTTGACTGTTTGGCCAAGTCAAACCAGGAGGGTGGTTGACTTGGTCAAACTTACAAGACTAACAAGACATCGTTTTACATCGTGACTGAATACAGACAAAGTGCAGACATAAGTGCACCAACAAAATGCCAGAACTCGGTCTCCAACCTTTGGAGTTCAGCACAAGAACAATACTTCTCCCTCATTCTTTCCTTCAGTTCATCCCAAGTCATGCCATACGCGGCATCATCACCCAGAGTTTGGACTTGCAAATTCCACCAGGTTAAAGCTTCATTAACAAACAATCCAGTGGCAAAAGTGACTTGCTGATCTGCGGTACACTTGCTCATACGGATAGTGGCATCAGTCTTCTCCATCCAGCGTACAAAAGCCACTGCACCTCCAGTGCCATCGTAGTTCAGGGGTTTGTAGTCGAGAAACTGCTTGAAAGTGCAGCCCTGGGCTGCGTTTCCTCCAGATGAATCTCCATTTCCATTACGCCTTGCATTGCTTGGTCCTCCACTTTGTTCAGTACGGTTCGCCTCGTACTGAGCGATAGCTGCGAAGATCCTTTCTTCCAGTAGAGCGTTCAGCTCTTCGGCAGTCCTTGGTAATGGGGGAGGAGGAGGTTGATCATGAGCGTTCACAGCTCTTCTGGGTGCCATGTTCTGACAGAACACAACACAATAGGGTTAGACATTTGTTTGATATCGTCATACGAGTTCGTAGCAGTACATACATACATGCATATACTAGTTAAGTGACATCAAACAATCCGCCAAACGTATCAATTCATACAGCAACAAGCATGCATAAATAGATAAATATTGTTGTGTCATAAGATATTAACATTGGCGGTTCTTGTCTTTATACCCTAAATCATTACTCCAAAAGAGTATTTAATAGGCTGGGGGAAGGGGGTTCACGCTTGCCCTTTTCTGGCACTGAGGGAATCTATACGTGACAAGACTTGCTGTGGTTTCTGTGCACTGAATTCCATAATTATGTATGCATCCATAATTACGTAACTCCTTGCACAGCCCGCACAGTTCGTTTCATCCTCGTATCTCTTCCTTCAGATGGGCCATTGTTTTCAGACGAAGTCACGTATACCTGTGACATTCTACTTCTAGTGTATATATCAATTATCACACATAATTACAAGTAATTCTTAATCACAGACAAGTGCTACTCCGGTGCACCCTATGTAACATTCCTATTTTTATATAAGAATTATAGGTTTGGTTAAATTTATTAACCACTAGTAACTAGTAACTAGTTTATTTTTAATATAAATATTCAACCCAAATAGTTTTAAACATTATTTTATATAGTTGGTTGAAATATTATATTAATTAATTGGCCTGTATATAGGTGACCTTTCTAAATAAAATAAAAGTATATAAAAACTTATATTATTAGACGGGTAGATTACGGGTAAGTTGAAGATTAGAAATATGAAGTAATTAGACGGACCCATGAACCGTTTAATAATTAAATTATACATTGTATTTGAACCTACTCTGTTTTTAATGAAACTTGGTTTAAAATGTAGATAAAATTATTCTCATGACATATTCATTGTCTTATAAAACGTTATATTTTACAAGTTATACGCGCCAAATAAGTGAAGCAGTTGAATTAATTATAATATATATAAATAATAAAATTAACATTTGATTTAAGAAGGATGTATACATATGATTGAGATATTAGGAAAAGAATAAAATAATATTAAAACTAAAATATCTAGAATTGCATGAATGTACATGAGGAATGATACGTGTAAGTTCAAAAGAAAGTTAAAAGGATTGGATGTACTGCACGTGTCATGTTTTTCACAAAATCAAACTTTGCCTCCTATGCAAAGTTTCATATATATATATATATATATGAAGAAGTGATGCTCATATTTTTCTACAACTCTCTCGCATTCTGTTTTATTTTATTTATTTATTTTATTTTCAAATAATAATAAGGCTCTGCCCCGTTTTAAGTGTTTTAACTCCCTATCACCGCTACCCTTTCCGATTGATCTGAGCCCCATAACACATGCCAAGGCTCTGCCTGACTAAGTTCGTTGGGGTTCTGTCTCGTGACATAGGGACAAGATTGAATTAGGGGTACTATACTTAACACATTTACAATTATATATATATATTTAAATAGCTCAGAAGTTATACCCAATATTCTACCAGGACACTTTCTAGTTGAACCCTAAAGTTACAAAGTGGGTCCATTCTCTTTTCTCACTATTTTATTCCCTTTTTCTTTATGATATAATTATATTCAAAAATGTCCCAAATCGATCCATAAGTAAAAACCCGGACCCTTGAAACCCCAATCCATATCAAAAATCAAGAAATCAAGACTTGTGGTCTTCTCGCGGGCCGCGTAAAGAATACGCAGAAGGTTACGCAGGCCGCGACAGCTTGTAGATCTCCGGATATGCATGAAGGCCACGAGTCGTCACACGTGTCGCGACCACCGGTGACTCAGCAACATCCGATCTGATCCACACTTCCACGCGGGCCGCGTAAGGTTTGGACGGAGGCTTACGCGGGCCGCGAGAGAACCCAATTTCAGCTATAAATAGCTTGGCTCCTGAGCAGTTCGATGGTGTCGACGAAACTTTCAAACTCTTTATAATTCTGTTCGAATATTACTCTCAAATTAGTGAGGTGCTGTTACGATACCGGGTGTTAACTCGATCGCTGCTACGATTCAATATCCGATCGATTGAAACTATCTGACAGGATGTTTAAATGTTGTACTTTGTCATTAGTCGTGAATCCGACAGGATGTTTGAGTGCCACCCAAACTCGGGGTAGACTCTGTCATTCGTTGCGAATCCGATAGATGTTTAAGTATTGCACTTTGTCATTCTTCGTGAGGATTTTAATCTCGTGAGCTTATCGTAAAAGTTGTATTCAGTTACTAACCTAGTTTTCGTATACATTATTATTTGAATTAGGTTACAAGGCTAATCAGTAGGCTAAACTCTGCCCGTTTAAACCTTCAATGTGAGTCATTCTCTTTTTATCAAATTATTTCCAAAACTCTATTTATTTTCAAAGTTATAATTACAGGGATTAAGTCTTTGTAATCTCCAATTTACAGCCGGTATGTGGGTTTTTGTATACACTACTTGATAACCGTCACCATTGGACAACGGGTTAGCCAAGGGGTGATATGACCATAATCACAGACACCATTGGACAGCCAATAGGTGGTCGAGTGATAAATACCGTGGGTAGATGGTTGATATAGAAACATTGTAATCGCTCTTAATACTATAAATTATAACAACGTGTCGTTTTTAGTAAAAAGAATGATTCACCAGTATTTCCTGCTGATCAAATGTTTTTAAAATGCATTACAGGTAATTACAGTAGATCAGGAATTAGAGTTGGATGCAGCACCAACAAGGCTTACAGAAGTGGCTTATTTTATCAATTAAATTAAATTAAGAAAATTATTTTATGTATTCGAATTTATCCTATATTAAAGCTACCTTTTGAAACATGGTTTTATCCCATCTATTTAAATAAAAATCCGGTGTTTTCTAAAACTCTGATATTTTTCCTAACTCACGGTTCTGACGAAATTTCCGCTGCACTACTTTTCAAAATAACCATCGGTACCACTTGGCTGCTCGTGGCTCTCGATTCCACCCAGGGTGGGGTCAGGGGACGTTACAGAAGGTGGTAGCAGAGCCACTGCTTTAAGCCAATAGGTGTTGTGATAATAATACCTAAGCTTAAATAAAAGAGTTAGGAAATTGCTATTAACTGGTAGCACACATGATAGCATTTAGAGTTAAACTTAAGAAAAGATGCCTTAGTATAAGCTAAGCCACTTGTTTAAGCAATTAGGTGTTGTAATAATACCTAAGTTTAAACGAAGAGCTAGAAGCTTAATATTATCTGGTAGCACTCAGGATAATATTTAGACTTGAACTTAAGAATTGTGCCTTAATATAAGCTTCAAGATAAATTACTTATATAAGTATAATGTGATGAATATTGGTATGCCATAAGAATAGTGATTAAAATATTGCAAGGTACGATAAATAAGCAATAACACTTAATTGCTATTAATCCTTGCTTATTGATATTACTTGGTCTAGAATAAGATATGTTTTGGGAATACAAATTTCCTTGATTAAGGATGAAAGCCTTAATAAAAGAGGCACTTTTAAAAATACTATTTATGGGAATATACAAATTTTCTCCGGCAAGACTGGGTATGATGTAGCAGACTCTCCAGCTTGTCCGGATATACTGAGGTTACCTCTCCGGCGAGAACCGGATAAGACGGGGTATGTAATATGTCAAACAAGTGACAAGATTTCCCTAAATAGTATCATGATCTGATATCTGACTTGTTTTTAGAAATAAAAATCTGTTAATACATTGACCTTATGAAGGGTATGTATATTACAGCATGTGAAATATATGATTATATAGATATGTATATCTATAAGAAATTCCAAAAGCCATAACGATTGACAATTTAAAATAAATCACGAACATAAATAATTCTAGATTTCTTTATCAGAAATCTCTTGCATATATCTATAATTCCGATATCAAACATTATTTTGCTTGATTGTCTGTCTCGTAACTCGTGCAACAGTATAAACAATGGAAACCCTTTAAGTTGGGACGCCATCAAAAGTATAAAAAATTTCCAATGCGTTACCATAGACTATTAACGCAAGTAATAAGCATGTAAAGTTGTGCTAGTGCACAAGAAAACACATGAAACTTAAATTATACGTCCACAGACGTCGAAGTATATCACACACGACTTTCGAGGCAAGACCTTTGGAAAATATGATTAGGCATGACAACAACAAATGCTCATCCCAGCAATGGGAGAACTACTGATCAAAAAGCGGCACTTTGCCACATGATCCTACAAACGACATGAATCTCGTTGAGGTACGTTGGAACAAGATTTCACAACCATCGGTGCACAGTTTAATCAGAGTCATAATTATTATCACTGAAAAAGGAGTCACATATATCTTTACAACTCCCCTATTTTATTTTATTCGACATTCCCTGGTAATGTCTCTTAACAACGGTTATCACACAAAATCCCATATAAAATTCTTAAATTTCTTTTGTTAAAATTCTGACCTCTGTAAATAGACTTTTGCATTGCTACTTCCCCTTAATGGTCATCATACCATTAGGATTTCTTTCATAATAGCGAATATTGACCTGTTTCATTGCTTGGTAAATTCACACGTTACACATGCACCGTTTGTTGCGCATGTGGTTCATTTAATTTATGAAGACCACTGGAGGGCTTCATTCTAAGTTGTTGTTTTATCCAAACTCAAATATCATTCCGCTTTTTGCACTGTGAACCGCATTATTGCAAAACGATGACTCTTTGATATCGAGTCAATGAATTTCTTGAAAAAAAATTTAATTATATAAATTTAATTGATTATATATGGAAACTTACATAAGTAATTACCTAATTTACAATATAGTATTACTATATTTAAAAAAAATCTTGTTAAACCATTGAGGTAAAGAATTTATATTTTTATTATGTTTGAGGTATACTCTCATTTAAGTTATTTTTTATTGGTAATTAATATTAGTTTTATTATTAGTAATAATATATTAATAGTAGTAGTATTAGTATTATTTTTAGGTACTAGGGTTATTGTCAGAGGCAGGTATTGGGTAGCCTAGCCTTAGTTAGGCATGGACTGATCACCCATGCTTAAACAAGGCAGCACTAACCAATATCCAACCATGATAATGACTAGTTAATGTATATAAATTAAGTCATCATACTTATTTAGTAAATTTTAATTATATGTAAAAATATTTATATATATATATATATAAATATATATATATACTTTATACTGTAAGGAAAAGACATATTTTCGTAAAACAATACAAGAATTAGAGGGACAATAAAATTATCTAAATAACTGTCTAAGTATTCATGAACAAGATATTTTATACTTATAAGTAATTGTTCATCTTGTTTAATATTCCACAACTATTAAATACTTATAGAAGTATTATGTATCAAGATCGACAAAAGAGTTATGCAGATCAGAGACGTAAACCCCTAGAATTTTCATTAAAAGCTTTCAGTTGATTACACGGTGAATTTGTTCGATTACCATAATTATTGAACTATTTCAATCATTACGACACCTTGCAATATCGGTATAAACTTATAGCTTGGGCTAATCACAATCATTCGAATCATTCAAAACCACATCTGTCTTTCAACTCATCATTAAAAAAAATCGTCTTAATGCAATTATGTATTAAGACAATAATACTCTAACTCTATTGTCTTTTGGTGTATCCTTGCAATTCACTCCTCTCAGCACATTGATTTTCTCATATCATAATTCAATATTTGACAAATCATTTTCATGCTTTTATTTCATTTTGAACCTGTTGATTCTAAGTCTTCCTCAGTTGCCAATCAAAGTAAGCTTTCTTTTGACAAAGAATTTTATTAATTCTAAAAATCCTTCACATTCATTTTAAATATCTATTGATCATATATCTTTTGGCTTGAACCTAGTCACCTTGGAAATTATATCATTTCAACTCATTCGTTTGTCATCGATTTCTTGAACTAATTCAGTTGAACCATTGAATCCTACTAATTGTACAACTCGTATTCACAAAATTTGATATTTTAATTCTGTGTCATCTACCTTAATATTGTTTTTATTGACTAAAATATGACATAGGTCTAAAAGAAATATCGTAACCCAAATCTCGAGGACGAGATTTAAAACAAGGTGGGGAGGATGTAACATTCCTATTTTTATATAAGAATTATAGGTTTGGTTAAATTTATTAACCACTAGTAACTAGTAACTAGTTTATTTTTAATACAAATATTCAACACAAATAGTTTTAAACATTATTTTATATAGTTGGTTGAAATATTATATTAATTAATTGGCCTGTATATAGGTGACCTTTCTAAATAAAATAAAAGTATATAAAAACTTATATTATTAGACGGGTAGATTACGGGTAAGTTAAAGATTAGAAATATGAAGTAATTAGACGGACCCATGAACCGTTTAATAATTAAATTATACATTGTATTTGAACCTACTCTGTTTTTAATGAAACTTGGTTTAAAATGTAGATAAAATTATTCTCATGACATATTCATTGTCTTATAAAACGTTATATTTTACAAGTTATACGCGCCAAATAAGTGAAGCAGTTGAATTAATTATAATATATATAAATAATAAAATTAACATTTGATTTAAGAAGGATGTATACATACGATTGAGATATTAGGAAAAGAATAAAATAATATTAAAACTAAAATATCTAGAATTGCGTGAATGTACGTGAGGAATGATACGTGTAAGTTCAAAAGAAAGTTAAAAGGATTGGATGTACTGCACGTGTCATGTTTTTCACAAAATCAAACTTTGCCTTCTATGCAAAGTTTCATATATATATGAGAAGAAGTGATGCTCATATTTTTCTACAACTCTCTCGCATTCTGTTTTATTTTATTTATTTATTTTATTTTCAAATAATAATAAGGCTCTGCCCCGTTTTAAGTGTTTTAACTCCCGATCACCGCTACCCTTTCCGATTGATCTGAGCCACATAACACATGTCAAGGCTCTGCCTGACTAAGTTCGTTGGGGTTCTGTCTCGTGACATAGAGACAAGATTGAATTAGGGGTACTATACTTAACACATTTACAATTATATATATATATATATATTTTAAATAGCTCAGAAGTTATACCCAATATTCTACCAGGAGACTTTCTAGTTGAACCCTAAAGTTACAAAGTGGGTCCATTCTCATTTCTCACTATTTTATTCCCTTTTTCTTTATGATATAATTATATTCAAAAATGTCCCAAATCGATCCATATGTAAAAACCCGGACCCCTGAAACCCCAATCCATATCAAAAATCAAGAAATCAAGACTTGTGGTCTTCTCGCGGGCCGCGTAAAGAATACGCAGAAGGTTACGCGGGCCGCGACAGCTTGTAGGTCTCCGGATATGCATTAAGGCCACGTGTCCTCACACGTGTCGCGACCACCGGTGACTCAGCAACCTCCGATCTGATCCACACTTCCACGCGGGCCGCGTAAGGTTTGGACGGAGGCTTACGCGGGCCGTGAGAGAACCCAATTTCAGGTATAAATAGCTTGGCTCCTGAGCAGTTCGATGGTGTCGACGAAACTTTCAAACTCTTTATAATTCTGTTCGAATATTACTCTCAAATTAGTGAGGTGCTGTTACGATACCGGGTGTTAACTCGATCGCTGCTTCGATTCAATATCCGATCGATTGAAACTATCCGACAGGATGTTTAAATGTTGTACTTTGTCATTAGTCGTGAATCCGACAGGATGTTTGAGTGCCACCCAAACTCGGGGTAGACTCTGTCATTCGTTGCGAATCCGATAGATGTTTAAGTATTGCACTTTGTCATTCGTCGTGGGGATTTTAATCTCGTGAGCTTATCGTAAAAGTTGTATTTAGTTACTAACCTAGTTTTCGTATACATTATTATTTGAATTAGGTTACAAGGCTAATCAGTAGGCTAAACTCTGCCCGTTTAAACATGCAATGTGAGTCATTCTCTTTTTATCAAATTATTTCCAAAACTCTATTTATTTTCAAAGTTATAATTACAGGGATTAAGTCTTTGTAATCTCCAATTTACAGCCGGTATGTGGGGTTTTGTATACATTACTTGATAACCGTCACCATTGGACAACGGGTTAGCCAAGGGGTGATATGACCATAATCACAGACACCATTGGACAGCCAATAGGTGGTCGAGTGATAAATACCGTGGGTAGATGGTTGATATAGAAACATTGTAATCGCTCTTAATACTGTAAATTATAACAACGTGTCATTTTTTGTAAAAAGAGTGATTCACCAGTATTTCCTGCTGATCAAATGTTTTTAAAATGCATTTCAGGTAATTACAGTAGATCAGGAATTAGAGTTGGATGCGGCACCAACAAGGCTTACAGAAGTGGCTTATTTTATCAATTAAATTAAATTAAGAAAAGTTGTTTTATGTATTCGAATTTATCCTATATTAAAGCTACCTTTTGAAACATGGTTTTATCCCATCTATTTAAATAAAAATCCGGTGTTTTCTAAAACTCTGATATTTTTTCTAACTCACGGTTCTGACGAAATTTCCGCTGCACTACTTTTCAAAATAACCACCGGTACCACTTGGCTGCTCGCGGCTCTCGATTCCACCCAGAGTGGGGTCAGGGGACGTGATACCCTAAGTCTCGTAGTGTCTTTTCTTGACTCTTGTAAACAGTTTCAGGTAGTGGATGTCGCGGAAAGTTTTATGCAATGAAAACTTTTTGAAAAATTGTTTTCGTGAAAGGATCCTAGAGATTGTAGTCTAGACTCGAGAAGGAATCCTGGTTCACTACAATCGCAGCTCTGATACCAATCTGTCACACCCCTATCTTAGGCGAAAGCACGAGGTGTGATCATGAAAGGTTCTCATTGCATACGAATGGTAAACATACCACATGCTCGTAAAAATAACTTCAAATACTCATAACATTACGTAACTGAAAGACATAGTTTACGTGTTTACATCACATCATAAAACGTTGTCTGAAAGTTTACAACATTATTCATAGATAAACATAAACGACATCCAGGAGCATGAGTAAGACCGCGCGCACATCCTTGTTAGTTACCTGAAATACATGTAAGTTTTTGGAAAAACGTCAACATAATGTTGGTGTGAATTCATGCAGTTCTTGTATTGAACGTTTGTATACTTTGTATGAAAAACATGGTATGTATCTTGTATAAATCAAGTATTTCTGTATGTATCTTGTATAAATCAAGTATTTCTGTATGTATCTAGGTTGTTAATGGGTTGCAAGGCCATTAACATGTGACACGACATAGGAAGCAACCAAACCATAGGCATTTTTCTAGTTGTCGATTCACGACTGAGACACAAAAGCACTACTCGGTACTCGTTCTCACCAAGAGTGTGGCTGCCCGAAAACCCGTTAGATCTAACCTTTTGTTCTGCGGTCTAGGTATATTGTTGATTAATGGTGCTTATGGTACCCTATTCGTGACACGATTTCTCGTATCATTTCCCGTATCACTTCTCGTATCATTTCTCGTATCATTTCTCGTATCATCATACCATTTGTAAACATTGTAACATTTGTAACATGTATTTCACCCCCGAAGTTATAAAACTGAAAACAGTTAAAAGAAAAGGGGGAGCATGAACTCACAACTTTGCGTTCCTTGCGCCGTAAACTTCACCGGTTTTTGCTTATCTAGCGTCGTGACCTAAACGTGTTTTATTAACGTTAGTCACTAGACTTGTATCGCACAAGTACAAGTCACCATCTTTTATGTATTTGTTCTTGTGTTAAAAATAATTTATATTTTTAACTATGTATCTTACTTATATTATTTTCTCAAAAATAAATATAAGTATCTTGTATTTTTCACCCGAATTATGTATTTTGTCCAAAACTTCATTTCATGTTCACAACTTGTCCAAGTTATTTATTCTATGAAGAAATATATTTTCGTAAATATATTCTCTTGTATTTGTCTAAGCATGTTGTATGTGTATTTTGTATTTTCACTCCTTAGGAGTATTTAGTGTATTTTCAAGTCCTAATACACTATTATATGTAATACATACTACATACACTTAGCACAAAATTTGGTGATCAATAAATATATATATTTTTCTCAAAAATATACATACTTAATATCAATTTTAACCTTGAAGAAATCATCATTTCTTAACACAAAAATTAGGGTAACCTTGGTAAATATTCTTAGATACATTTTTAGGGAATAAGTTCCTCAAAAACTTATATTTTTTCTAAGTGTCAAAATTTATAAAAATTTTGACATAGTTTCCCCTAAAAATGGAGGTTTCCCATGTTTTCAAAATATGTGTTTATTTTCTTTTAAATCATAACAATCAATAATCAACTCATTCAACACTTACCAAGTGCCAAAATCAAGTAATTCGCTCTACATCATGAACTTGAAGTTTTTGTAAAAACTTGTAGTAACTTACCATGTTATTTAGTAGGTTTAGTTACCCTTAGAAACATGGTTGTTTGTTTGTAAATCTCATTCTTGAAGGATTTAGTCATTTACAACTTGTAAGATGATTTTTCTAAAAATATATCTTTTGTATTTTTCTTGTTTCATAAGTGTTTGTACACTTGTTTTTCTAACAAAAATAGTGTAGGTTTAAGTAAAAACCAAGATCTTCTAAAAATCATATTTTAAACTTGGTTTTCTTGGAAAATCATTTATAAGTCTTGAATCTACAAGTTCACTAGTTTACTTTGTTTATCATCTTACAAGAAATCAATTTTATTCATCAAGTTCATGTCTTTACAAGAAGATGATTATTCTAGGTTGTTACATAATCATCCTCCCACTTGCTAGATTATGTGTTTAATCACCATCTAGCAAGCTTCATGTGATGATTAACATCATCATCTCTAGTAATCAACAAACAAATATCATTCATATACTAAACAATATCATTATATCCATATATCATCATATGCAAAGCTTTATGTTCATGTTTCATGTGTATGTCTTTTAATGTTCTAGTGATTCTCAACATAATATGTCTTTTAACCAAGCAAAAATGGAAGTAAACAAGGGTGTTCAAGAATCTTACAACTAGCTTAAAGCTAGGGAAGAACAATGGTGAAAATGTGGTGGATAAAAGCTATAGATGGAGGTACTTCAAGATCCGAGTCCACCAATCCTTCTAATACGGCTTCTTACACCTTGAA
Organism: Helianthus tuberosus; assembly: GCA_030545235.1. Lineage (NCBI taxonomy): Eukaryota > Viridiplantae > Streptophyta > Magnoliopsida > Asterales > Asteraceae > Helianthus > Helianthus tuberosus. Next base: position 54,230,826 of record CM060364.1, read on the forward strand.
TACACTTGAGAATGGATGAGCTTGGAAAGAAAATGGGGGTGGTATGTGGGGATAGGGTCGGCCGAAAGGTTCAAGGGAAGGAGGAAGAGTTGTGGTAGTGTTGTGAAGATGAAGCTCTAGTCCTACATATAGATCATGTTTAAGTTTCACCCATTGGTCAAAGTGTCACCCAAGTACAAGACCATGATCTTCACAAATCCGAGGGAGATTTAAGCAAAATCTCTAGAGATTATGGGGATCAAGGGTGGGCCACCGTTGGGGCCGATTACACAAGGGGGGAAGGGGTGTAAGTGTAAGTTAGATGGTAAGTAGGTTAATTAGTGGGGTGATATGTGTAAAATCTTGTATTTAATGTATTTCTTGTATTATGTAGTATGTTAGAGTGTTCAGTGATCATGACTAGCTTAGAAAAATAAAAACAATGCTTCTAGCAATATTTTAGTGTTCCGGGTAATGTCCGGTTGTTCGGTTAGATACCGTTCCGTTAAAGTGCTATATTGCACCGTTTAGTGTCTTTTAAGTACCCTTTTGTGATACTTTTAATTCCCGACACTTAGGGAAATATTCTAAATGATAAAACATGAATTCTGCATAATATTTTGAGGTTATAAAGCTGATTATAGCTGAATTCTGTAAAATTCTGCACTTAAAGTGCGTTTCGGGTGCTTTTTAGTGCGTGTTTTGGCTTCCGGAAAGTCTATATGTTAACCCTTGTATGTACTCTTGGGTTTTAATGTATTCTTGTCGTTGGACCTACACCTAGGCCCCAATTCTATTATCTGACTGCTTTCTGCAGAATTGTTGACACAATGTGTCTTACCGGTGAGTTTACTAGTATTTCCGACGCAACGCTGTTCATTAATGCATAAAGCAATATCTTGTAGTATAAAACATGCATGAATTCACTTGCATAGTATGTAATCAGACAATGTTGACATTTAAGCACATAATTACAGTCATTAAATAATAATTAAAGTGTACGGAAATTACCAGTTGGGTTCCAGTTGTCACATAAGTGGAGACACAAGAGAACACAGAGAGCAAACAGTAGGTTTGTGAGAGCATTATCTTGTACTATTATTGTAACAAACTCTATCGAATCAATACATTTGAGCTTGAATCGTTGAATCTTTGTATTGTATCTTACTCTCTCTCTCTCGGTTTGTGTCGCAACGAGGATTCCGCACTCGTTACGGCACCCGAAACAAGAAATCATCTTAGTCCGACGATCCGTATCGGGACCTACACCCCTTCAGTTAAAGCTATGAACTCTGCCTCAGTTGTGGGTAGTGCAACAACATGCTGCAACTGAGACTTCCAACTGACCACATTCCCCATTACTGAGAACACATAACCAGTTATAGACCTGCCATTATCTTTGTCTTTGGCATAATCAGAATCAACATAACCACTGATCATGTTACCCTTCTTCTCAGTTAGGTCTTCAAACTTTAAACCAAGTTTTCTTGTACCAGCCAAAAACCTTAGAATCCACTTTACAGCTGCCCAATGATTCTTACCAGGATTTGCCATGTATCTACTCACAACACTAATAGCATATGTAATATCAGGTCTTGTGCAAACCATGATATACATCAGACTTCCAACAGTGTTTGCATATGGAACCTTGCTCATGTACTCCTTCTCGTCATCTGTCTGAGGACAATCTTTCTTTGACAGATTAAAATGAGCTGCAAGAGGAGTTGTAACAGGTTTACACTCTCCCATTCCATAATTCTTCAACACTTTCTCAATATAAGAAGATCGAGACAGTGTTAACACTTTTTCTGCCCTGTTCCTGTGAATTTCCATACCAAGTATCTTCCTTGCTTCACCCAAATCCTTCGTTTCAAACTCTTTCATCGGCAGCTTCTTGGTTTCTTCTATTTGACTTTTATCTTTACAAGTTATCAGCATATCATCCACATACAAGAGCAAATAGACAAATTTACCCATGTCATACTCCCTATGACACACACAAATGTCATAAGGACTCTTGCTGAAACCACTGCCCACAATATACTTATCAAACCTTTTATACCACTGTCTGGGAGACTGTTTGAGCCCATACAAGCACCTCTTCAACAAACAAACTTTATCTTCTTGGCCTTTTACCTCATATCCCTTTGGTTGTGCCATATAGATCTGCTCCTCCAAATTCCCATGCAAAAAAGAAGTTTTCACATCCATTTATTCCAACTCCAGATCTAATGATGCCACCAATGACAAGATGACTCTAATTGAGACATGTTTGACTACAGGAGAAAAGATCTCATTGTAATTAACACCTGCCTTCTGTGTGAATCCTTTGGCCACCAATCTTGCTTTATAGCTTGGACCCTCTCCTTGCTTAACACCTTCTTTAATCTTATAGATCCACTTGCAAGATACCAACTTCTGATCTTTAGGCTTGTTCACCAATTCCCATGTACCATTTTTGTACAGAGAATCCATCTCCTCATCCATAGCTTGACACCACTTTTGACTTTCTTCAGAATTTACAGCTTCTTCAAAAGTTAGTGGTTCATAAATGCTTTCATTCTCAGCTGTTACAAAAGCAACTGCAGAAATATCTTCAGTATCTCTATCACTACGTCAAAACTGGGCTTTAGCCACACTTTTTCCAAAACAGGCTTGCCACAGTTTTGATTAAATGTGTGGCTAAAGGTCATTTATAATATCTTAATACACTTTTAGCCACACATTTAGTTATTAATGTGACCATTGTATAACAACTCAAAACCTTTTGCCACACATTTTATTATTAATGTGGCTATTGTATAACATATCAAAACATTTAGCCACATTTCTAGAAAAAAACTGTGACATTTACTAGCCACAACTAGAAAAGTGTGGCCAAATGTAACCCTAATGACACTTTGTTTGTTTGATTTCTTAATTCCTGTGACGAAAACACATCTCTTTAAAACCTTCAGTCACATGTTTAATATAAAAATGTGACAATCACTAGCCATAGTAGAAAAGTATGGCCGTATGTAATTTATCAAGGAAGATATATATAGCCACTTACAAATTTGTGTGACAAAATATAAGCAACTATCATGATATTTCACAATAAAGTGTGTTTGTGTGGCTAGAGTTACTAGATGGACACAGTAAAATTTGTGTCACCAATCATTTCCTTCTTCCTCAAAACCCCCAAATTCCCCACCTCCACAAAACCTAAATTAACCCCCACCAAGCTAAGGAGATCTCCACCGTGTCTCCACCATGACCACCGCCAATTCCAACGTCCACGAAACCCTAATCAGATTTAGTTACCACTTACCATCAATGCTCTCCTCTCATGTACTCTCCTCCGCTACCCAAATTAAGCTTATGATTCAGTTTGAAGCAAGCTAGAATAAGATTACTCATATCGATTTTCACTTTTCTCTTCCTGCAGATGCAGGCGATGTAATTTGGAAACATCTTCAGTGGAGACTCAAAGAGATCTAAAGTCAAATGGTAATTTTTTTACTCAGGCGTATTGTAGTTTTAGTTTACAGCTTGATTTAAATTAGGTTAAACATGTGTGGTTTTGTTATGATTAAAGCCCCAAGATGTCAATTGGACTTGATGTTTGTGATTTTTGCTGGTCATATTTTCTTTTTAGTTGAATGGTGAAATCTTATTAAAACACTAACAAGGTACTAAAGAAAGCAAGAATGTATTTATTAGCTTGTTTTTTTCTTTTCTTTTCTTTTGTTTTGTTTTTTGTTGTTGAACGGCTAAAGTTTATAAAAACACTAGCAAGGTGCTAGAGAAAGAAAGGAGAAATCTGTTAGCTTGTGCTTTCCATATTCCTGAAGAATGTTATTTGGATCTGTCAAGCATGCTATACAGTTTAGCAATTATGTCATTTGTCGTTGACTTAACTTTGTTGGTTTGTTGTTCATAGTGTGTTGAATAATTATAAAGGTTTTTATCGTGTGGATTTTGTAATCAGACTTTTGATTTGTTAGCCTTGTGACAGTTCCGGTATGGCTATTACGAACCAAAGACCATCCTTATCACTGGAGCTGCAGGCTTCATTGCCTTTCATCTTGTTAACCGGCTGATCATAAACTACCCTGATTACAAGATCGTTGTGCTTGACAAAGATCGTCCCCCAACTTGAAGTTTGTGAAGGGGGATATCGGTAGCACCGACCTCGTCAACTACCTTCTGATCACCGAGTCAATCGATACCATCATGCACTTTGCTGCACAGACTCACTTCGATAAGTTTTTGGGCACCAGTTGACATTATGTGTAGGTTTGTGAGATGGCTACAATATATGTGAATACAACTTGAGGTGATGGTTTCATTGATGGGCTAAGAAACATCAGAATTGGCCACCTGTTAAAGTTTACTCACTACCACAACAGCAGCAAGGTAGCCACCAGCCTATGGATACAAATTTGCAGCACTTTCAAGTCCAAAAGTAGTGAGTATATACGGAATTGAAGAAAACAACCTAGAAATAGCTCTTAGTTTTTGTGTATATTTGTTTCCCTTTGCAACATTTGTAGATAAGTTTTGATTAGAAATTTGTCTTCCATTTGTATTTAAATTGAAAACTTATGTATGGATTTTTGCTTATTATTGTTAATATCATTTGTTTTATAAATTATCTCATGCTCATTGCAGTTTTTATTGTACAAAAAATTGAAAATAAAATCGGTAATTACACGAATATGGCCACATAGAATTGTAATAAATATGTGTGACCAAAGATTAGAAAATAGCCACACTTAAAATTACAAAATTTCGTGTGGTTATAAATAACCATTAACCACGTCATAGTTACTTTGTTTTTAATTGTGTGACGGGATGATACCAAATGTCATGGGAAAGAAAATTATGTGTGACTAAAGGTTAGACAATAGCCACATTTAAAATTACAAAATTTCGTGTGGCTATAAATAACCACTAGCCATGCCATAGTTACTTTATTTTTTGTTGTGTGACGGAATGATACCAAACGTCATGGGAAAAGAAAGTTATCTATGACCAAAGGTTAGACAATAGACACACTTAAAATTACAAAGTTTAATGTGGCTATACATAACTATTAGCCACACTTTCGTCACTTTGTTTTTTTATGTGACAGAATGATAGCAAATATCGTGGGGAAACAAATATGTGTGACCAAATGTTAGACAATGACCACATTATCATCACTTTGTTTTTATTGTGTGACAAACTAATAACAAATGTCATAGGAAAAACAAATATGTGTGACCAAAAGTTAGACAATAGCCACACTTAAAATTACAAAAGTGTTTTGTGTGGCTAGTAAAAGTTTTTAGCCACACGTACAATAAATTCATGTGACTATATATTAGAACCGACCACACTTATAGTAAAGTCATGTGGTCGTTGGTATATTTGAGCCATACTTAATGGACAAGATGTTTGATTACAACAACCTTTTTTGCCACTCTTATTTTAAATGATGTGGCTAAAACATACTTTTTTGTAACTATATGTGACTATACAATAGAAACAGTCACACTTAAATTAAATTCATGTGGCTGTTGCAACCATTTAGCCACACTTAACGGAGGAAATCCTAGATTTTAACCAAAATTGCTCATGTCCTTTAGCCACACTTTTAAGTTCTATAGCCACTAAAACGTTTGTGTGACCGTATGATACCTACGATGACTCGAGCTTTGGTCACACTTGACATGAAAAAAATATGTGTGGCGAAAGATATATAGTCACACTTTTTTTGTGTGGCTGTATCCCTATTTTGGCGTAGTGTATACTTCAGTGGTTTCACAACTTTTCTTTTTGACCTGTCTCTCACCAAACTGTAATCTTCCAAATTTGGTTCACTTTGACTTGTTTCAACCTGAGTTGAATCAGGACTTCCCTGACCGGACTCATTCTGAATTGTACCAGATCTTTCACTATTAACCTTTTGTCTTTCCAACACTGGCTCCACCTCAAACTGAAGATCATCCCTCTTGGATACATTCTTGTTCATAGACTCTACAACATCTTTGTACAGGATATTTTCCCTGCACTGAACATTTCTACTCACAATAACCTTTGGATGTTTCAACCTCCAAAGCCTGTATCCCTTTACTCCTTCAGTATAGCCCGGCATGACACACATTTGAGACCTTGGATCTAATTTATCATCACTAACATGAGAATACACCTGAGATCCAAACACTTTCAAATCTTCGTACTCAGGTTTAACCCCAGTCCACATCTCCATAGGTGTCTTCATCTTGATTGTTGATGAAGGACATCTATTAATCAAATAGGCTGTAGTGGATACAGCTTCACCCCAGAACTTCTTAGGCATCCCTGAAGTCACTAACATACATCTCACTATTTCCAAAGTGGTTCTATTCATTCTTTCAGCTAAACCATTCTGTTGAGGAGTACCAGGAATGGTTAAGTGTCTGGATATCCCATTTGCTTTACAAAACTGATCAAACTCATTGTACAAAACTCCAACCCATTGTCTGTTCTGAGTTTTTTCAATTTCCTCTCAATTTGATTTTCCACCAATACTTTCCATTCTTTAAACTTCTTGAAAGTATCATTTTTATGTCTAAGAACATAAACCCACAACCTTCTAGAGTAATCATCTATGATTGACAAGAAATATCTACCACCCCCCAAAGTTTGTATTCTTACAGGCCCCCACAGATCAGAGTGAACATAATCTAAGACTCCCTTAGAAATATGTTTCCCTTTACTAAACTTCACTCTTTTTCGTTTTCCCAAAACACAGCTTTCACAAAAGCTTATATCACAGTTCTTTAACTCACCAAGAACTTGTTGTTTTGACAATTCAATTAGGCCTTGTTGACTTATATGACCAAGTCTCTTATGCCATTTCAGGGCCTCATCATTTCCTTCTTCACTAGCTATAGCAGCTACTCCATCAACAATTTTACAATCTAACATGTAAATATTGCTCTTGGCCCTAGTACCACTTAGCACCACCATAGACCCTTTTATGACTCTAGCTTTACCATCTCTAAGACTGACATGATATCCCATTTTTTCTAAAGTGCTAAGAGATAATAAACTTCTCTTAAGATCAGGAATATACCTTACATCTTTGAGATCAAATGTAATACCAGATTCTGTCTTCATTGTAACTGTACCAATTCCAAGAATCTGGCATGGCTTGTCTTCACCAAGCTTTACAGACCTCATGTCCACCATCTTCAATTCTTTAAAGGCTTCTTTCATAGGTGTCATGTGGAATGAACACCCTGAATCCATTACCCACTTTTCTTTGTTACATTCACTAGTAGCCACAAGAACATCGGTAATCTCATAACCACCCTCTGATTGTTCATCAGAATCTACATGACTACTTTGCCCCTTTGAGTAATTACTACTTTGCCCTATGGAATAACTTCCTTCACTTTTTCTTCTCTTGAATTCTGGTCAGTTTTTCTTGAAGTGTTTCTCTGAATTACAAACAAAACATCTCCTCTTGAATCTTGACTTGGATTTTGACCTGGAATTCTTGCTACTACCGCTGTAATTCCTTTGATCTGACCTCCCTCTCACAAACAATCCATCTCCACCTTCTTCTTTAGAATCTGACCTCTTCTTCAACTCTTTTGAATTCAAGGCAGAAAAGACATCTTCCATGGACAGAGAATCTCTACCATACATCAAAGTATCCACAAAGTGTTCATATGATGATGGAAGAGATGTGAGAAATATTATTGCCTGATCTTCATCATCCATCACCACCTCTATATTTTCAAGATCCAAGATTAATTTGTTGAATTCATCTGTATGATCTTCAAGACTCTTTCCTGATGACATGTGAAACATATACAACCTCTTCTTCAAATACAACCGATTGGTCAAAGACTTCGTCATATACAATGACTCCAACTTTGCCCAAATCCCTGCAGCAGGTGTCTCTTTTGATACTTCACGAAGAACTCGATCACCAAGACTCAATATAATTGCACTATGAGCCTTCTCGAGCATATCCTTCCTCTCTTTATCATTTAATCCTTCAGGAAGTTTATCTTCTCCTTTCAGCGCATCAACAACACCATTATGAACCAGAAGAGCCCTCATCTTCACACGCCACAGACTGAAATCATGCTTCCCGTCGAACTTCTCCAATTCGAACTTCGTTGACACCATCCTTGTTCTCTGGTTGCGGAATTGAAAATCAATTTCTTAGAATCGAGCCACCAATAGCCCTGATACTACTTGTTAAAGAACAACCAGAAATTGACCCAAAAAACTTCAAACCAACGATTATTATTGATGAATGATTGAATACAGGAAACGAAATTACAAGAATTGAAAGAAAACGAACTCATATCTATCTAGTCCTAACCACCTATTTATAACGAGTCGCTAAAGTCTATTATAACAAACTGTTGAAGAAACTTTACATAAAGCCCCCTGAACTTATAAGAAAATAAGTATCAGTCCTTGTGCCTTTAACCACTGCTTCCTAACTACTGATTCACTATCTACTGATTATACACCAACAACGGTTGTTACCATCAGCAGTAGTTAACCATCAGTACTTATCCCTTTAAACACATGCAGTGCTTACAAGACCCTTCAACAGTTTGACTTTAGACTCATCAGTGGTTTGACTTTATTTGACTAAACTAAATTGTTACTTTCTCCAACAGGAGAATTATCTTAAACATGTAACATGCTCAAAAGGAATGTACAAGATTTTATAATTTTTTTGTTCCGATTATTTAATCAGTCAAAAGGAATTATGATTTTCATGAGTTCACTTGTATTGACCTATATTGTCATGTTTTAATTATATTGTTAAATTTTTTTTATCTTTTATTTAGTATATACTATATTTTTTTTGAAATGTGTGAATTATTCGCGAATGCCGGGAGGTCTAGGATATGTTGTCTTAACCGGGTCCACGCTAGAGAGCCCCCTCGCACAATAGATCCCCAATTTAAACCTCTCAATGAGAAACCCCTATCACCCAGACTCGAACTTGATACCTGGAGGGAAAAACTCATCCGGGCCTACCATAGGTAGAACTTAAATACCCATGGCCATCACTAGGGCACTAGTGATGGTTCTCCAATTAGTGGCCTAGTGGTGGAGTGACTTGGGTTCTCCAATGGAGACCCAAGTTCAATTCCCATTAGTGCCACTTTGGTGGCCACCGACACCCGCTTTAAGCCGGACCGAGGACACTCGAGGTCTCGGGTTTGAAACATGTTTCTTACCCCTCTTTGATGGCTATGGGTATTTGCCGTCAGGGATCCTTGTCGGGTGGTGAACTGGGAAGGGAGATCCCTTCCGCGGTCAGGGGTACCGTGCAACTACCCTTTTAGTGATGGTTAGTATATACTATATAGAGTTAATTGCCTGGATGGTCCCTATGATTTACCGTTTTTTCACCTTTGGTCCCCACCTTTATAAAATAACATGTTTGCTCCCTGTGGTTTGCTCACTTGTTACTCGAGTAATCCCAACACTAGATGAAGGTTAGTTTGTTCAGTTAAATCATTGTAAATGACTAAATTACCATTATAGTTAAAAAACAAAAAACAAGTACTAGTGGGTCCCACTTAACTCTTACCCACTAGTACCAGGGGTAGGGTAGGAGTTAAGTGGGACCCACTAGTACTTTTTTTGTTTTTTAATTATAAGGGTAATTTAGTCACTTTACAATTATTTAACTGGACAAACTAACCTTCATTCGGGACTACTCGAGTAACAAGTGAGCAAACCACAGGGAGCAAACATGCTATTTTGAAAATGTGGGGATAAAAGGTGAAAAAATGACAAACCACAAGGACCATCCATGCAATTAACTTTAACTAAAAAAGTCAAAGGGGTTAAATTGCAACAATAACAAACTCTTTGGATTAAAAGTGAAAAATACAAAAAAGTTTTGAAAAACTCGCAATACATATATTACAACTACATAAAGCTACAAAATTTTAGAAATTTATAGTTTAGAAATGTCCATACACCTGCTAAAGAAAATGAATGAAAAGCTTGTAACATTTTTTATTTGATTATGAAATGGAACATACATAGGGGCTAGGAATAGAATTACCCTGCACAACTTTCTGGCCACTGGCATCCATCATCCAAGATTGGACAGCTACATGTGGCTCACGGATAGGCTTGACCACCGGACTTATATCAAGGGTACCAAAATCTGTTTGCCTAATCAAGGTTAAAAGATTTACGGCGAATTAGAATTTAATTTAGTGCAACCGATGATATTAAAATAGAGAATTTCATCCCGCCTCATCACCTATTTTATGCATATGGGTATTCACTTCACAGAAGACAAAGTAAAGGAATATAAACCTCACCAAATAAACCTGCTGTAACGATATAATCAGTTTTAGCATTATTCAACCATGTAGTTAGCAATCATTTAAAATATCACTAATAAAAAGTAGTCCATATCCAACCAAATCACCATTAACCATCCACACCACAACTAAGTTGTCCGACAACAATCAGAATTAAACTTGACCTTATTGAATAAACCAACCAACCAACTAAACTCGACAAAAAAGGAAAAAGAATCATACGTAGATTCAGGAAGAGATTGAATACCAACTATTAAAATTTAGAGCCGTAGCGATATGATGAACAAATTACTAATTAAATGAGCTGATTATGAACAAGAACCCTCCAGCTTTCCCTCTTTATCACTTCTAACCCCCTCCTATCTTGCCTCCTTTTCATAACAGTTCTCATACTTATCTTTTTTATTACTATGTTCTGAAAACAACACAAGCTTAATAACCAATTCAACAACTTTCACAATCTTGAAATGATATATATTTAATTTAACAAAAAAAAGAACCTGGTGAACTTTGTATGGACTTTAATCATTTGAAGGTAAGTTTTAAAGATGATTTGGTGATCAAGCCTAAGCTAAACCATTGAGGTGTGATCCTTTGATTCACTGCATACCGCAAAAATGCATCAAAAAAATAGGTGAAGCAGCTATTGATTAAGCAAATCAAGTAAGCCCGCGCTTATTGACTAATTTCACCTTTTGTAGTAGTACCTGACTTTTTTGTAACAATGTAATTATTATTCTTACATGCAACAGAAGAAGCATTTCAATATTTGATTGTTTCTTGGTATAAAACAGACTCCAAATAAATTAGGATGACAGAATGAAAATCGTGTTTATATTTCCAAGGTTAGCCTTTGCTTTGAACGTCAGTTATTATTTTATTTTTTTCATTTCCTTTTGACTTTCAGCCCGATTCAAATATAAACAATTAATTATCTAGGTATTAAATTCAAACTCAAAATCAAAGTAAGACGATTAATAAAAGAATGAGAAGTACCTATGTTATCCACAGTTATATGTAGCAGTAGGAGGTGTATGTTGATCTTTCAAACACGGATGTAAAACCATACGACTCAAGCCGCCACCTAGACCCGTCAACAAGCAGACCTTTCAATTGAAAAATGCTTGGCGGAAGATGATTTATGCCAGCTCCCTCTATGTTTAACTCTTTTAAACATTTTAATTGTCCTATTTCCTCAGGCAATTTCTCAACTAGAACACAATATGGGAGATGGAAACATTTTAGACGTTTCATCTCACATATGCTGTCTGGAATACGTCGTAGGAATATACACTCCGTTAAGTACAACTCCTCTAAACACTCTAGCCTGCCAAGATCCTCAGGTAACTGCTCAAGAAGCCAACAAGATTTAAGTTGGAGAACTTTAAGGTGTTTCAACATACAAATGCCATCTGGAAGATGTTTAATGATGGTTGATGAAAAAGTTAACTCCTCTAGACATTCTAACTGGTCAAGGTTATTCGGCACGTCTGAAATACTTCCCGCGAGTGTAAGCTTTCCTAAACATTGTAAGCCACAAATACTTTCTGAGAAAGTCACAAGGTCTGTGCACGCACACAGACCAAAAGAAAGAAGCTTCTCAAGATTTCCTGTCGACGAAGTGGGTAGGTGTTCCTTATAAATACATTCAAACTGGAACTTAGGCAAATTATTGTCAGGGTGCAATGGGCATATATCCAAAGACCTTGCAATTAAATGCAATTCTGCTGAAGAACCAAAATCTGGAAACCATGGGTTAACCGAAAATGGTTTAAACCTAACACAGCCCCTTAATTTTATGTGGACAATCTGTTTGAGACATCCAATGGGAGCATGAATTTCTATCAAATTATTACAATCTTTAACATCTAATCTTTCAAGAATTGGAGTCAGCCCAAGGTCAATGGTTTTCAACTTACAACATTGGAGGGAGAGGCGTTTGAGCTCTAGACTTTCAACGGGCAGGTTAAGTTCTACCAAATCCTCACATTTTTCAAGATTTAACATCTCAAGATTCCGACACCCCTTAAGGTTAAGTGTTTTAAACTTAGCATTACGGAGGTAGAGGCGTTTGAGCATCAGACTACTTTCAACGGGCAGGTTAAGTTCTACCAAATCCTCACATTGTTTAACATTTAACTTCTCAAGATTCCGAGCCCCCTTAAGGTTAAGTGTTTTCAACTTAGGAGTACAGAGGTGGAGGCGTTTGAGCATCAGACTACTTTCAACGGGCAGGTTAAGTTCTACCAAATCCTCACATTGTTTAACATTTAACTTCTCAAGATTCCGAGCCCCCTTAAGGTTAAGTGTTTTCAACTTAGGAGTACAGAGGTGAAGGGTTTTGAGCATCAGACTTTCAACGGGCATGTCAAGTTCTACCAAATCCTCACATTTTTTAAGAACTAACTTCTGGAGATTCTGAGCTCCCTTAAGGTTAAGTGTTTTCAACTTAGTATTACCGAGGTGGAGGCTTTTGAGCATCAGACTTTCAACCGGCATGTCAAGTTCTACCAAATCCTCACCTTGATAAATATTTAACGTCTCAAGATTCCGACACGCCTTAAGGTTAAGTGTTTTCAACTTAGTATTACCGAGGTGGAGGCTTTTGAGCATCAGACTTTCAACCGGCATGTCAAGTTCTACCAAATCCTCACATTGATAAATATTTAACGTCTCAAGATTCCGACACGCCTTAAGGTTAAGTGTTTTCAACGTAGTATTACTGAGGTGGAGGCTTTTGAGCTTTAGACTTTCAACGGGCATGTTAAGTTCTGCCAAATCATCACATCCTCTAAGATGTAACCTCTCGAGATTCATATTCAACCCAATGTTCAAGGATTCCAACCCACGACCACAGAGGTCAATGAATCTAAGATTCTTTAGAACCTATCAAGAGCAAAACCTAAGAATGAATTCTATGTAATGACAACACCAATAGATATATGACTAGGGGAAAATCAACCCATGCATTCAACTTTGGGTGAGGATGGGTATTATTTTTGTAGTAGATGGGTTGAGTTGGGTTAACAAGAATTATTAAATGGGTCAAGATGGGTAACTTTAATAAATAACAAAATAACATGTGGGTCAGGATGGGTTTTCTTCTAAATTACTTAGAGGCAGCAATTCAATAAAAACAAGTTGAATTACATGTAAAAATTGAGATCGAAATGATATTAAACGTCAAAATTCAACTTAAAATTTCACAATTGCCGATACATTCTCCAGATCAGAACAAAATTTGTGTTCAGCGGACGAAATATAAGAAAATATTAAACCAGCCAGAATCTCCATTTTAAAAAAATCCAAGTAAATGATCAGATCCATAAATCGATTAACAGTCAAAAATCAAAATCTAGCAGAATAATAATAAAGTTTTAAAATGAATAATAGTTGAGGCTCAGATCTGTAAGAAAAGCAAAGAGGATAAAACCACCGCCATGGCTGCAAATCAACCTGGCAAACGGGTCGGGTTGGGTCGGGTCATGGGTTAAAACGGGTTGTGGTCGAAACGGTACGGGTCGAAACGATACACGTCGAAACGGTTCGCGTCGAAACGGTACTGGTCGAAAGGGTACGGGTCGAAACGGTTCGATTCGAAACGGTACGAGTCAAAACGGTTCGCGTCGAAACGGTACTGGTCGAAACAGTACGGGTCGAAATGGTTCGATTCAATTCGAAACGGTACTAGTCGAAACAGTTCGATTCGAAACGGTACGGGTCGAAACGGTTCAGGTCGAAACGGTTCGGGTCGAAACAGTACCGGTCGAAACGGTACGGGTCGAAACGGTTCGTGTCGAAACGGTACGTGTCGTAACGGTTCGTGTCGAAACGGTACGTGTCGTAACGGTTCGCGTCGAAACTGTTCACGTCGAAACGGTTGGTGTCGAAACCCATCTTTTAATTTTTTTAAAATTTTTTTATTTTTTTAATTTTTAATTTTTTATATTTTTTATTTATTTATATTTTTAGGCTATCATGGCCAAATCCATCTTGACCTAAACCCATCCTAACCCATTTTTTAATAAACCCATTCTAACCCATACCCATCCTAACCCATTACCCAAACCTACCCAACCCACCCATTTTGCCACCCGTAGATATATCGCATTATAAAGAATGATGTAAACAAAACTAATTAATCATAATTCTACCTTTTCTCCCACTTCCCAACGTTGATCCACATTGTTGTGCCGCATTTGAAGGCCAACAAGATTATTTGGTTGAAATTTTTTGGGAAAACACTTAAAAGGGCGATTGTACAAATACAAATATCTTAACCCATTTGGTAGGCATATGTTATCTTCACCAATATCCTTGCAGTCACAGTCACCATAACATCGATGATTCATTTCAAGAAATCTAAGTCCCCTCCAGAGCCGGCCCATTAAGGTTACCAGGTAAGGCTTGGGCCTAGGGCCTCCAAAATATAGGGCCTCCAATTTTTTTCAATAGCTTTTATATAATACATGTTTTGGGCCAGGTCTGGTAAGAATTTGGGCTGTTTAATCATCTGCAAGTGAGCGTGGAATTGGAAATTCTATAAACAATTGTAAATCAGAGTGGGATTGGGCAAAATCATTGGAAATAGGGAAATTGTTGATTAGAAAAAGCAATCGTTAAGATGACTTCAGCCGAGTACTTGTAAGTTTACGATTCTGATTTTTTTTTTTCTCCAAACTACAGTTTTGATTTCTGGTTTCATAGTTCGATTATTCATCATTGTTATTTAGTCCTTGGTCATTACTCATTAGTTCATAGCAAATCTTGTATTTAATAGGGTAAGTTTTAATTGTTTATTTGTTTACCCTTATAATAACAATTGTTAAAATAGTTAATAACTTACGGTTTGTAATTTTTTATGTTTTTCTTGGTATATTGAATCAATCTTCAGGTTTATTATCGGATTGATTTTAATTTTTATGATAAAAGCTCAGAGCTGGAATTTTGTCTTGACACTTCAGGTTTGTTTATTTCCTTTTGCCAATGGTCATTATTGTTTATATGCCTATTGTCTTTAATTGTTGATTATTGATTATTGTTCTTTTTCGCTTAGGGCCTCCAATATTTTTTCGCTTAGGGCCTCCAATATTGTTGGACCGGCCCTGGTCCCCTCATTTTTTGAAAACCTTTCTTGGCAACAGATAGATTGGCCATGGGCAGTTTTATACATTTTATTGCTTTAGTACCCTGTAATACGAAAGCACATACATAAACCTCGTGTCACAAGAAATAAGTATGTGTTAGTTTTCTTTACCTTACAAATAAACGTGAAACTTACCTTACTATTAATCAAGATATCTTCAATCTCCTCTTTAATCCACAATCGGCTATGTCTGTGAGGCTCATTGGGGTGCAAACGACGAACGATATTCTTACCCATTTCTTCTATATGGTCATGCATATCCAAGCCCCCATACAATACAGTTATAAGAGATTTTTGCTCAAGAACTTTTAAACCACTTCTGGCATGAAATCCGCAGCTTTCAAGCGCTCTGATTGCTTCTTCTTTCTCCCAACCTTTTAGTATACATGCAACATCTAGAAATATTTCCTTGTAATCCTCTTCTAGGCCGTCATAGCTTACTTCCAGTATCTTCAGAGTTTCCTTTAATGGAATTGTTTTTAGTCGGTCTAATGCATCTCTCCATTCAAGCTCATCTTTACCACGTAAAAATGAACCCAGAACTTTGATCGTCAACGGAAGACCAGCAGCGTAATGTATGACTTGACATGCTAGCTCTTCATAACCTTGGTTTGGTATCAGTCTCCCAAATGCATACCTATTGAAGAGGCAATTTGCTTCCTCACGCGATAACAGATTGACGTGAAGAATCAAGTTCTTTGGCACTCCATGTGCCACCAACACTTGTTCTTCTCTTGTTGTAATGATAACTCGGCTCCCCGGCTTAAACCAATTAGGCTCACCAGCTAATGCCTCAAGTTGGTCTATATGATCCACATCATCTAGAACAACAAGAACCTTTCTACCACGCATCATCCTTTTCATGTCAGATGCACCATTTACTATGATGTTTGGGTCATTTAACACATCTGAAAGTACTTGTTTTTGCAACGACTTCAATCCAGAGGGGTTTCCTGACATTTCCCTTACATTCCCAACAAAGCTTGAACCTTCGAACCGAAAGGATATTTGATCAAAAACAGCTCTCGCCAAAGTTGTCTTCCCAGCCCCTCCCATCCCCCATATCCCTATCATGCGAACATGATCTTCAATATTAATGTCTAATGATGAAACCACATCTTTTACACGTGTCTCCATGCCTACTAATTTCCCATCAACGCTCGAGTTAGTGAAACGTAGCTCTAGGGAGATCTCTTCCACCATTTTTGTGATCAATTTCGCTTCATGCCTGTGTGTTAAAGAAGATTCAAATAGATATCTCAAAATCCCGCATGAACAGTTAATCTCAAATCTAAAACATACAATCATATATAATCGATACACTCATGTTTCATAGATTAAAAATAAACAGAGATCTGTAGAGGGAATTATGTACCCATCAAAGATGTTCTTCAACTCCCACCCAGCGAGATCTGCAGCTTCTCTAAGAGCCTTTTTCCATTTCTCAGCAGATTCTTCCTCTTTATGTTTCTCAAATGCTTTTTCAACTGGGCCACTTTGTTTCCTGACTTCGGTGGGTTCCACATCAAAGAAGACCGGGTAAGCAGTGTGCTCGTTCGTCCTCTGGCAGTCCATAATCTTGACAAGCTCGTCTAAGCACCACGATGAAGATGCATAGTTCTTGGAGAAAACAATAACGTAAAATTTCGAGTCCTTGATGGATCTGATGAGCTCATCACTGATCTTTTCTCCTTTCTTGATTTCTTCATCATCTCTGTATGTGTAAATGCCTTTCTGTGTAAGAGCATGATAGAGATGGTCAACAAAGCTTTTACGGGTGTCTTCACCCCTAAAACTTAAAAAGACATCGTACTTGAAGCTCTTTTGAATGGATGAAGCTGAAGTAGATGCCATTGAGTTGAGTGTATGCTAAGGATCAAAATGAAATCTTTAATGGGGGGATCTTGCATAAGCTGGCTGCAGACAAACAGGGTAGAGATGAAAGCGTTGATTTAAGAAGACAGATGACTCACCACTGATTGATAATTGGAGTGTGACATATTTATATTTTGTTTGGAAAATGAAGAAACGGAGAAGGTTCATTGGAGAAAGGAAAGCGGCCTTTTTGTTTGGTCAAAGATTCCTAATCTGAATTTTGAAAGGGTGATGCTAATTACACACGTTTCCCTTATTTTCACATCCCAAAGTGCCCCGCTATGGCCAAAGAGGAGCGCTTAGGGCTTGGTCAACAGACAAGGACTGACAGATCAGTCCTTGTCTGTTGACCAAGCCCTAAGCGCCCCTCTGTGGCCAAAGCTCTGTCAGCCCTAAGCCCCTCTGCCCCGCTTCAGGCTAAAACGAGGGCTAAAGTGCCCCTCTTTGGCCATAGCGGTGCGCTTCGGTTTAAAATTTTCAACTAAGCGCCGCTCTTAAAGGAACCAATGATTTCATCGTATATAGTGATGCAATTCGATCGTGATTGAGTTGTATTCATATGCAAAGACAAAAGGTTATAGCTTATGTAACAAGCTTAAAGTTCATGAATGGTTGGTTATACAAGACATATGATTTGGAGCGCGTTGTCATGGTATTTTCATCGAAGTTATGATGTAAAAACAAGATCAAAATTACCATACATGATCATTTGTAGAGTAATTATGATACTCTACCAAATTACTCTACAAGATCAAAATTATCCTACAAGAACATTTTACAAAATTACTCTAAAAGATCAAAATTACATTACAATCATTTGTAGAGTAATTTTGATAATTACTCTACGTGTAAATAATTACGAAAATGTCACGCGTTTTTTTTTTTTGGACTTTTTCATGTCTTTCGTACGTTTTGTACGATAAGACACTTTGTACCTGAACCTAACACATATAAACAATATAGTTCATTAAAAATAATAAAAACAAATTAATTTGTCTTCTACTTGCTTTGGAGATGCTCATTACATCTTCACCGTTAAATATTTTTCTCTCACATAAACTATACAACCATTGCTAGGTGCTTCTGGTCAAATATAACCGATACGAGTGTTGGTTCTATGCCACTACCCTGAGGAACAAAATCGCTTCCGACTCAACGAAATTGGTACCGGTATTTTTTATTGTTTTTAATCGATGTTAAATACCTGATGATATTTCTTTGGGCATATGAAGACTGCTACGAACCAAACAAAATCTCTACCGGTATTTGTTGTTTTAGTTTTTTCTCTCAGTTCCTATAGTCAGTGTCGGTACCTTAAGTGAAATAAATTGTTACCGACCAAATTCTCGTCGACGTATAGCACGGGAAAATCCCACTAGTTGAAATAAAATCATTAATAAGAAAGATAATTTATAGAGTCTTCATCATCATCATCATCATCATCATCATACTCAGTATATCCC
The DNA here is from genome assembly GCA_030545235.1 of Helianthus tuberosus. Lineage (NCBI taxonomy): Eukaryota > Viridiplantae > Streptophyta > Magnoliopsida > Asterales > Asteraceae > Helianthus > Helianthus tuberosus. The sequence goes on from CM060364.1 coordinate 54,249,623, forward strand.
ACCAATAGCAAAGCAAAGGTAGGGTCTGAGGAGGGTAAGATGTAGACAGCCTTACCTCTACCCCGTAAAATAGAGAGGCTGCTTCCAGTGAGACCCCCGGCTCGATAGTAGTTTTGCATCAAGCCTTGGACATAAGGCACATAACACTCAGCAATCGGGACAAAGACCGATTAGTGCATGTACCCTTTTGTCTTTCAGCTATCAACGCCACCACATGATGCATGATTAACCGTCCTCAACTTTTAACGTTATTTTCACGAAATTAGTAAAATAACGTTAAAATTAGTGCACTTTCACTTTTGCCCCCCGATGGCACACACACATATACATTATATGCGCATACCGCAAGCGGGGCTTAATTTATAGAGTCTTGTTGCATATTTTTTTGGATTTATATTGAGTAACGTACTTTACAATGTGTTATATTATTTTATGTGATGGTGCAAAATGACCTAATGAAAATATCAAGGCATTTAGATGTGGGGTTTCGGGTTAGTTGCAAGATGCTAACGACAGAATAATAAATAAAGGAAGGTTGTCCGAAACAGTGGCGAAGCTTGAAGTTTTCGTCGGGGGGTCGAAAACGTATATACCAAAAAATTTCTATAGAACCGGGGGTCGAAAACGTATATACCCAAAAATTTCTATACGAAAACTACATGTACAACACTACTGAACGAAAAGTTCGGGGAGTCGGGCGCCCCTCCCGGCCCCTTAAATGCTACGCCCCTGGTCCGAAAGCTGGGTTAGGTTAGGACTGAGTGGTGAGTAGTGGGGTCTATAATAATAATAATAAATAAAATATTTTTGTTTATAATATTATAATGAATTAATTATGAATATTATTAATATTATAATGACACAAGTGGGTGTTGGAAGACTGAAAAAAATGGGTCATGCTAATTACACACGTTTCCCCTTATTTTCACATCTCAAAGCGCCCCGCTAAGCCGTTAGCCATTTGGATCAATAATAGAAAAACTACTACCATGTGTGGACTAAATCCAACGACCCAAAATACGGATGAAATACGCACTTGTACGAACCCAAAATGACAATATACGTAATAATACTACATTTAATGACAAAATACGCCATGTACTTATCCGGTACTGGGTGTATACACATAACACGACACAAAGTAGTACTTGTGGTTTCAAACCAGAATGATACGATATAATGGAATACGACATCACACGTAACCGAACACATCCGGAACTTGCCGTATAGTCCATATATATTAAAAAATGACGTGTAATGGAAAAAAACGTAAAATTTAGCCAAGTATCGATGCGTTTGTGAATTAAAAACAATTTTAAAAAATAAAAATAAAAACCCTAAACGCCCCGCCATGATCTAAGAGGGGCGCATAGCTAAAAAATTTGAACTGAAGCTCCCCACATTGGCCAAAGAGGGGCGCTTTGGACTTGGTCATCTTTTTGCACACTCTGATCTGTCAGTCCTTGTCTGTTGACCAAGCCCAAAGCGCCCCTCTGTGGCCAAAGCGGAGCGCTTCAGAGTGTGCAAATAGACAACCAGCGTGTGTGAATAGACCAGGCCATTTTGAAAATGGGGTTTTCTAATGGCACACCCACCGGTCTATTCGCACACTTTTCCAATTCAATACGCATCGTAAAGGCCTATACGATGCGTATTGAAATAAAGTAAAAGACATGGCAGACTGACAGGTGCTGGTTATGTCTGGCGGCGGACTTGATACGCATCGTATAGGCCTATACGATGCGTATCAAGGCACTGATTTTTTGAAGTTTATTTTTTGGTGTGTTGTGTCGAATGCGAACCCGAGAAACGAAAGGAATTTCGAAAAGGATTTCGAGCAGTTGGTCGATGACATGATAGATAAAGTTCTTGACACGATCATATCGATTATCAAGTACTATACTAGATAGTCCAAGATGAAATATATTAAAACCATTCAAGCCCACCAGTCTACAATGTGTTATGGTGAGATTTTTCAAGTATGCACAGTGGGAGAAAAGACCAGTACCCCTATCAGATCTCCATTCGTTCATCTTTCCGAGCTTTTACACACGAATATGTGGTTCCCAATTTGTAAAATATTATGTCAGTGGGAATGTTTTAAAAATCAGATGTGACACAGATCCGACAATAGGGCCCACGGATCTTCAAGCCCACCAGTCTACAATGTGTTATGGTGAGATTCTTCAAGTTTGCACAGTGGGATTATGTTCCGTTTTATTACAGTCGTGAGATGGTCAAACCTTTCTAAAAGTAGAAAAAAATAAAAAATTAACAACTAACAAAGATTGAAGAACAAAAGAAGAAAGTGTTCCTCTTTGTTACCACGCATATCATCTGAAACAATTAACAGGACATTGTTAACAGGTGCAACCTTACGGCACGCTTACCTTAATCACATTTTCCATGGAGTCATAGATCCGACAATAGAGCCCACGGATCTTATGCCCACCCGAGACCGACCTCTGGATCACACGTGTTGAATGATCGAGAGAAACTTCTTCGAGCTAACTGTCGATATCTCATCCTTCTTATCTTACTATTAAACGAGGTATAATAGCTAATAAAATATGTTTAACTTTTGAAGTCTGTATATTCTCTAACTTTTAAAGGTTCTTTATATGCTTTTTTCCTGATGCATGTCTGTGTCGAACAATTTCTCCGTCGATAATTTCTCCACTCACCGTGAAATCGAACAGTTTCTTCATAGATTTCGTCCGGTTTCAAAGCCGATTGAGGATTACGAGTGTTCTAGACTCGTTCAAGGGATGCTTGTTTGTGCTATTTACAGAAATAAGGATGCATTCCACGGTAAACGATGCAGCTGATGAAACTGGAGCTGTTATCTCGGTTGTTCAGTACTTCCGAGACGATTCAAGTGAGTCCTATGAAGCAAGTGTCTGATTATTCAATTGAGAGGAATCATTGCATTACATTCCCGTTGAAAGCAAGTGGTTGTAATGATGGGACCCTAGATTTGAAACGCATAATGTGAAACACACGAATACGTGGTTTCAACGGATTGTTGGACTTCTTGTTCCAAATGCAACCGGAGGTGTTATCTCGGCTGTTCAAGTGATGAAACCGGAGCTGTTATCTCGGTTTTTCAGTACTTCCGATACATTTGTTGGTCTTCAAACATCTAGGAAACACTTAAGGGTTATTTTTGAGAAATACCGCTGTTTAATATGCATCGTATAGGCCTATACGATGCGTATTAATCGTCGAAATTACTGAAATACCCCTTTTTTTTATAAATTCAGGGGTATTTTGGAGAAATTCAAAGATTAATACGCATTGTATAGACCTATACGATTCGTATTAAGCTGATATATGATACAACATAGGCCTATACGATCGTATATGGCATAATTTAAAATTTAATTTTATCGTGTTTTCCTCGGTTCTACGTGTATACGTGTCGTTTTTTGACGAACTTTCGCATATTTTGTCATTTTATGACGTATACCTTCAACATACGTCGTTTCAGTGACGTTCGGTTGCGTGCGATTATCGTATTCTATGATTATGTACAGTTTTGTTTGAAATCCACTTGTATTCTATAGTGCCGTGATGTATACGCGTGTGGAAATATCATTAGTCGCGTATTTTGACGTATTTTTGCCTATTTTGACGTATTCTAACATATTGTTGTGTATTTTAACGTATTTCGACGTATTTTAACGTATTTCGGCGTATTTTAACGTATTTTGGCGTATTTTAACGTATTTCAACGTATTTTATCGTAACATGACGTATCTTAACATACTGCAGCGTATTTTAGCATATTTTCATGTATTTTAACGTATTTTAGCGTATTTCAGCGTATTTTTGCCTATTTTATAGTATTTTAGAGTTTTTTTTCGTATTCTATTGTAATTTAGCGTATGTTGAAGGATAACGCAAACAAGTTCTCCACAGTTTGTTATTCAGATCTCTATTCAGTCATCTTTCCAAACTACAACACACGATAAGTTTAACCTTTATATTGTGTGATTTGACCAGGAAAGGATCGGAGGTGATTTTTACTTTTAATAATCTGTCACAGTTGTCAAATTCATTGTGTGCATTCATATTATTGAGACAACAACAGATAATGAACGGATTGTTGGACTTCTTGTTCTAAATGCAGCTGTAGGATACAAACCGCAATCGTTTATGACTATGGGAAACACAAGTTTTCTTTTTTGAACTGGAATTGGAGAACCGTTGTTATTTTAGTGCTTCTCAATCAGATATTATTTATTAAAACATAACTGAAACAGTCGGAAAAAAAACTAAACCGAACCAACATAGTTGAATTAATTGAAAAACCGGTGCGGTTGCCGTGAGCCTGAGGAACTTTTAATAAGCGTCTTTTCATTCTCGGTGACTGCTCAGAGATGCATGTATGCAGAAGGTGCAAGAGAATGGCGAGTAATCAGTTATAGTTTTACAAATTTGTTTCTTATTGGCCATTATTCGACCGAATTTTTGAAGTACACGTTCTCCGATACCTGATCGTGTTTGGTTTAACTACCAAAAGAATGCATACACAAAGCTTCATGCAACCGAGACCGCCTTGCTGTTTATTGAAAATATTTGTTGAGATCGAAGAAAAGAGTAAAAAAGATGAAATGAGGCGTGTTAACGCAAATGCAATACTTACAATTAACCAACATACATTGATTGTGGATTTAACTTGCAACATACATCAAAGCTTCATGCAACCAGACCGCCTTGTTAATTTTAATGAAGCAATGAATATTGAATGTGCAAAACGCAACCGTTTTTTACTACGGAAACGATGGCTATGGGAAATACAAACCGCTATCGTTTGTGACTATGGAAAACACAAGTTTTCTTTTTGAGCTTGATGGATGTCCGTTATCTCAACGCTTCTCCTTACATTACTGATCTGGAATTGGAGAACCGTTGTGTATTTCCTTACTGATCTGGAATTGGAGAACCGTTGTGTATCTGAATCAGGTTCACAAACAAACACTACTAAAGATGAGTTGGTATTGAACCAAGAATATGAAGATCACGGTGCAGACACGTGGGAAGAAAGTTATTGGACTGCCGCAGATGAAGTCAAATGTGATCAAACTTGGACATCAGACGTAAATCTTGAAACAAATATGCGGTTCCCAATTTGTGGAACATAATCCCATATTATCTAGAGAAGCACTTTTATCATGTGTCATATGGTAACAAGAGTATGTCGTTCCAAGATTAATTCCAATTGCAGTTTTTTCAACTCTCCTGGCCATTTTCAAACAAATGATTGTAATGATGGGACCCTTGATTTGAAACACATAATGTGCGTTGACTGGATTGTAGATATTTGTTGCCTGCATTCATATTGTTGAGACAACAACAGATAATGAACGAATTATTGGACTTCTTGTTCCAAATGCAGCTATTGAAACCGGAGCTGTTATCTCGGTTGTTCAGTACTTTCGTGATAAATACAATGTTCATCTTCGTTATCCTTTGCTTTCTGCAATTCAAGCAGGCACGGATGCTAAACGCACTGTTATTACATCCTAGACGATTCAAGTGAGTCCTATGAAGCAAGTGTCTGTCTATTCAATTAAGAGGAATCATTGGATTACATCCTCGTTGAAAAACAGAATCGATAAATTTAGGGAAAATGGGTTGAAAAATGATAACCCAAAAGTGGAGGATCTCATTCTACAGCTTCGATAAATTCAGGGGTATTCTCAAATAATGTTTCCTAGATGTTTGAAGACCAACAAATGTCCAAAGTGCTGCTTCTTCGTTCGCGCGACGGAAAGCTACAGCGTAACAGGAAGCTACCTTGCAAAATTAAAATATTAAATCGACACCTTAAATACGCATCGTATAGGCCCATATGATGCATATTACTTTTTGATAAGGGGACATTATCAGCCTTTAACTGACATAGAAGTTTGAACCCACCTCAATACGCATCGTATAGGCCTATATGATGCGTATTGAGGATGTCGATCTAATCCCCCAAGGTGTGCCAATAATACGACCCAGTGAAAATAAAATATGAAAAAGCACTTTTTGTGAGGATAAGAACAATTAAAATTAAAATCTAATATGCCACTAAGACTATGGGGTGTGGGAGGGGCTTTATCAGGACACGTCAGCGCCACCTAGGATCCACGTCAGCCAGGGGGATTTATCACGCCCTCCCTTAATTTGCAGGGTGTGGGATAAAGCCCCCATCATCATTACCTAATTATTTTTTTATTTATATATTTTATTTTTTAAATTAAATTCCAATTTTAATAACTAGAAAATTTAAAAAAAAACCAGAATTTCATTTAAAAAATAAAAACATTACAAAGTCATGGAAAAAAAACATAAGGTACTAGAAAATAAAAAAACTACATATATTTCGTCCGAATTTGTGCCTTACGAGCCTCCAAAATGACTCGGTCCTCCTACGCTAGATTTGAAAAATATTTCGGGAGAAAATCCATGTCTTTCTGGATTTGTTTCTCCATTTTCATTTCTTGCTCTTTTTCCTTAATCGAGATTATTTTGTGGAGACTTGCCGCGAACTCGATCAACTTTGACGGGCCATCCGATGGCGTTGAAAAGACTTTCCTCGTGCCACTGCCTTACTTTTATTCCTACCCTTTGGTCGTGGCAGCTCTTCTGGTTCTTCATATTCGTCAACATCGTCGTTTAGATTAATTGTTGTACGAGCAACGGACCCGGATGGTTCGGTAGTGGATGTTGACTTGGACCGTTTAGATCTAGGGCGGGTTGGGTCGAACGGTGGTACAAGATGCCACTTGGGAGATTTGTGAAGAAGCTCCCATGTAGTTACCATCGTAAAGTAATGCCCATGGTACAATCTATAGTCGGTGAGGGCTTGGGTCATAACGTCCACGACTCTCGAACAACTTTTTCTTCGATTATTGTTGACGAGATTAGTATATATATTGTTGAAATTGCTAACCTTCGTCCTCATAGCGCTCCACTTTCCCGAAAAAGAGTCGGGCATTCGATATTCGCCACGACCCATTGCAGTGAAAAATTTCTCACGTATACGAGCCCAAAATACCTTTATGTCTTAGTCGTTTCCTATAAAAAATATATTTGCAAAAGTATATGTTTAATTTAAAAAATATATTTACAAAATTATATGTTTATGAAAGTATGTAAAAAATATATAAAGATAAAATTTACCAACAATCTCGTCTTCCGATACGTCGAGCCATGATTTTGCCAACTCAAATTCTTCCTTAGGCGACCAAAATTTGATCTTCTTAGTAGCACGTTTTCTGGTCTCATCCTTATTTCGATGACTTCGCCTTTTTGAGGAAGTGGGTTCGGCTTGGGTTTCGGGTACGGATTCGGTTTGGGTTGTGTTTTGGGTTTGGGGTATGTTTTGGGAAAACAATGAAGGTTGAGAATAATAACCGTAAAAATCGGGCATCGGTGGAGTGGTCGGATGAGGAGAAGTTGGGGTGCTAGGTGGCATTGGATAATATCCAAGCTCACCCGTACGCGGATTCTTCGATAACGGTCCTCTTGCTCGTTGTTTGGCGTACTTTGCCAAAACGGATTGGTCGGATCCCACGGGTTTTGGTTGTTGGGAAACATTGTGGTAGATGTAACACCCTGACCGGAGGCGGAAAAGTCAAGGGCATCACGAAACATGGAAGAATGCATTTGAGCACATGATGATTAAATTAAGTTGAAATATAGTTTAGATTCAATTAAATAGATTGCATTCACATCCGAGTAAATAAGAGTACATAAACAAAATACATCATAACAAATTGTTTCACAAATGATAGATTCGGATTTAGTCTAAGGCATAAATCTTGATCAATCCTATATGAAATATTCTTGCAAATCATAGCATCAAACATTGTCACCTGAAACATATGTTAGAAAAAATATTGGGTCAACAAACGGTTGAGTGAATTCATAGGTTTTGTTAGGCAAAAATAACAATGTGATATGAAAATGGTTTAACACTGTGGCATGTGATATGTCTTTAAGCAAAAGAGTAATACAAGTAGTCACTTGGTGGTACATTCAAACCTTCGTTATGACGTAACACGGGGCTATCACCACACTCCCAAAAGTTTCACATGAGTATCAACAACAACAATAAATAGTTTCACTGGAAGTGAGGTGGGGCGTCACACCTATAGCGCTATAATATAACCGTTGGGCTTTTGCAAGTTAATGAACGTAAACGCGTTAAAGCAACAACAACAAGTATTAAGCAAATGCAAGGACAATCGGGATATCCACAAATGGCAAATGAGTTGGTATCACATTGTATCATATGTTTCATCCCAAAAATAATGTAAAAATGGACTATGAACTCACCTTGATTGCGGGTAAGTCCAAACACGTATGTAATTGTAAGAGTTTTTGGGAACAAGATTTCCACGTCACTCTAATAGATTGAACATGCAACAATATAGAATTTGTATCAATAAAAGTGTTTAATTGTTTTTGAACGGAAATCCTAAATCTATAGAATTTAATAGGGTTTGGATAAACGGTGATTATGTGGTTTGGATAACCTAATAGAGAACTCGGAAAATGAGTATGATATAAAGGAATTATTTGTAAGAAAATATTCAATTAACATAAATTGCAAAATTATACAATTGATTTAATATAAACATTTGTAATAATAAATCAAATATAATTAACTAGTATAATTAAATAACATAGTTAAATAATTGAATATAACCAAAATATTTTACAAGTGATATTATTAATTTATAAAAATTATAAATTAATGTAGATGCTCAAAAATATATATTTATTTGATAAATGATAATTATATAGTTTAAAGGGATAATTTGATAATTATATATCTAATTATCAAAATAATTAATTTAATCAAAATAATTAAAAATAATATTTTTAATTATTGTACTTGAATATTATTGGTTTAAAATAATTATTATGGCCTTGGATTCATTTTAAATAAATAGAATGAATTAATTTGCTTAAAATAATAATAAATAAGTTTATATACGTTTAATTATCTAAATAATTAAATATAATAAAAATTCAGACTCTAAATTTATATAAACTCAGTAATATATCTATTTTGTCCTAAAAATAATTTTGGATAAAAATTATATAGTTATATAATTTAAATATATTAAATTAAACTATATTTATAAGTAATAAAACTGATTTAATTATATAAATATCAAAATTGTATAAAATATCAGTAAAATCATTATTTTTGTAAAGTTCACCACTTAAAATAATTAACATAAAAATTTCAGTATTTATTTCCTGAAAATTGATTTATTATGAATTATTTAATAACAAACTATTTTAATATTATAAAAATTAGTTTTATAAATAAATTGACTAACTTTATATTTTTAATAAAAGTAACAGTGTCTAATAATGTTATAAAAATTATTGAAATGTTAAAAGTATTAAAAAGAAAAAGAATAAAAAGATTTGGTTGTCCCCGGATTCGAACCCGGGTCAACCGGTTGCAAACAAACAGACACAACCACTGGGCCAGGCCTAGTGGTTATGTTTAAGTTTAGTTTAAATAAAATAAATACAGAAATAGAAATTGGTCATCTTCCCCAATTGTTCAGACCGAGTCAAACAGAAAAGTCAAACATTTCAATTCTACGGGAAACATATGTTGTATCTAAATTAACTTTAAGGAATCATTGTACATGCATATTTGAACTAAATGTCCAGATAAAAACTAACCGGTATCGTCTGGATCGATGGTTCGACAAATTCCGGCGACTGGAATTCCGGCGAGAGTTACAGACGTGAACAGGTGGCTTGTTTCGATGTTTTAGAGGAATGTGATGGGTGTAAGAGGTTCGTGGGAGTCTGAGGGACTTAAATACCAGCTCAAATTGATCTCAGATCCAACAATTCTTAGTGGTTTCGATCTGTTTTAATTTTTAAATAAAAAGTTCGATTTTACAGCAATTTGGCACTTATGTGTGTCGATTAAATGTTCAATTGGGTTGGGTATGGGTTGTAGATGTTCTGGACAGATCAAAAGGTATTAAACAATCCGAATTGGATCGAAGCTGGCAACTGATCTGTGTTCGAAATTGATTTATTATATTAAATTCTAAAGTGTGTATAAATATAATAGAGTAAAATACACGAATAGTCCCTGTGCTTTTGTAAAATAACACCTATAGTCCCCAACTTTTGAAAATTACACCAGTGCTCCCTATGGTTTGACAGTTTGTTACTCGGATAGTCCCTGGAGTGGATGACGGTTAGTTTTCTCCGTTAAGTGGATGTGAAATGACTAATTTACCCTTCATCTTATCCACTCTATAAAAACAAAACAACACCACCCCAACCCCACCCATCCCCACCTTTCTCTTTCTTTCCCCACCATTAACCACCAACCACCACCGCCTGTTGTTTCTCCCTACCGCTGACTTTCCTAGATTTCTAACACACAGTAACACCAAGAGGAACCAATTCACACATAACCTATATACTCATCCACAATCTCAATCAAGTCACCAATCATAAAACTAACAATCCATTTAATAACACAGAGTACAGACCATCAAAATAACAATCAGACGATGATTAAAAAGTTGAAGAGATTAACATGATAAGATGACGTGAACACCAGTTGATATCAGCGTCATCGAAACCGTCTTTGAAGAAGTTGAAGAAATCGGAATCGGTTAAGCGGTGGTGTTCCATGGCGGCGAGAGGACCTTCGCCGAAGATATCGGGTGCTTCGACGTCGTCAACGTCCATCGCCACCGTTGATGGTTGATGCTTGATTACAGGAGTGGTGGAAGGGGATGGCGGCGGTGGTAGTGGTGGGGTGTGGTGACAGAGGCGGTGGTGGTGATGACGGTGGTGGGGAGTGGTGACAGAGGCGGTGGCGGTGGTGGTCAATGGTGGGGAAACAGAGAGAAAGGTGGGGTGGGTGGGGTTGGGGTTGTTTTGTTTTTATAGGGTGGAGAAGATGAAGGGTAAATTTGTCATTTCACATCTACTTAACAGAGAAAACTAACCGTCATCCACTCCAGGGACTATCCGAGTAACAAACTGTCAAACCACAGGGAGCACCGGTGTAATTTTCAAAAGTTAGGGACTATATGTGTTATTTTACTCAATATAATATAATATAATCTAGAAGTTTATCAGCTCCTAGTAGGAGGATAAACTGGTTAAGGCGTTGCGGTTCTAAACGAGAGGTCACGAGTTCGATCCTTACAAGGGCCGGTTCTTACACAGAAGACCCCCTTTTGACCGAATTTTTGAATATTTACACTTTGGTCCCTGAAGTTTCAGTTTTTAAAAAAATAGTCCCTATAGTTTCGAAAAGTTGCATAAACAGTCCCTATACTTTCATAAAAAGCACATAATTGGTCCCTGAGGTTTTGAAAATTGACACAAATAGTCCCTGTACTGTTCAGTTAAGTATGCTAACTGAGTTAATGTTTAAAGAAGGAAACCTTTATAAAAGGACTAACACGGTTAGGGTTTTCAGTTTATATAAGTTTAAAAATAACAGTTTTGGTCCCTACAGTTTAAGTTTAAGAAAATGACCATTTGAACCCTAGACTTTTTAAAACAATTTATATATTTTTATTTCTTTTATAAAATAAGTTTCAAAAATTACAAAAAGAACCCTAAACTTGTAGTTTGAAATAATTGCACTTTAACCCTTGTATTTATATAGTTTCAGAAATAACAATTTAGCCCATGGACTTGTACTTTCAAATAATTACGGTTTTAGTCCTTGAACTTAAAAAGAAATAGATTTCAAGCAGGTTTTAAAGAATGTCAAATAGGTCCCTCAACTAGTAGTTTCATAAGTAGTCACAATAAACCCTTTTAGTTTATGTAACCGTGTTTAATAGTATAAAAACTCAACAAATTTGAAATTGTTTCACGTGTTTGTATCGGTATGAGCACAAAGCAAGTAGGATCAAATAAGTTTCATTCCAAATACGGTAATTGTTACAATGCACGTCAAAACAAATACAAGTGTGAAAACCAAGGTGGTTACAGTCTCCCCTACTTTTGAGAATTTCGTCTCGAAATTGGTGTAGGAGATTCTTTTGCAAAGAGATGCGGATACTTGGTCTTCATATCATCCTCACGTTCCCAAGTGAATTCTGGGCCACGTTTGGATTCCCAACGTACCTTAACGATAGGTATGCGGCTTCGTCTTAGTTTCTTCACTTCGCGGTCCATGATTTCTACCGGTTTTTCAACAAAGTGCACGGAGTCGTCGATGCGAATGTCATCGAGTGGTACATGATGGTTTTCATCAATAAGACACATTCTGAGATTGGAGACATGAAAGGTTGGATGAACGTTGCTGAGTTCAGGAGGTAACTCAAGTTTGTAGGCTACTTTACCAATCCTTTCGATAATCTTAAAAGGACCAACATATCATGGAGCTAGTTTACCTTTCTTTCCAAAGCGTATAATACCATTCCAAGGAAAAACCTTGAGAAGTACCATCTCACCGACTTGGAATTCAAGGGGTTTGCGTCGTTTATCAGCATAACTCTTTTGACGACTTCTAGCCACTATAAGGTTGTCACGAATTTTAAAGATCTTGTCAGTCGTTTCTTGGATTAGTTCAGGACCAGTGATTTGTGCCTCAGTAATCTCGTTCCAACAAACAGGAGAACGACACTTGCGACCATAGAGAGCTTCAAAAGGCACCATCCCAAGACCGGAGTGGTAACTATTGTTGTAAGAGAATTCAATCAAAGGTAGATGTGAATCCCAATTACCACCAAAATATATAACGCAAGCTCGTAACATATCCTCAAGGGTTTGAATGGTTCGTTCAGACTGACCATCAGTTTGAGGGTGATAAGCTGTGCTGAGATTTAGTCAAGTTCCCAAAGCAGATTGCATAGTTTCCCAAAAACGAGAGGTAAAACGGCCATCACGATCAGAAATAATGTTCAAGGGCACACCATGACGAGTAACAATATCGTCAAGGTAGAGTTTAGCAAGTTTAGCAACAGAGTAATCTTCTCGGATTGGCAAAAAGTGAGCTGATTTGGTTAGACGGTCAACGATCACCCAAATGCTGTCATAACCCCGAGATGTGCGTGGTAACTTGGTTATGAAATCCGTAGAAATTTCCTCCCATTTCCACATAGGAATCTCGGGTTGTTCAAGTAATCCAGAAGGTCGTTGGTGTTCAGCTTTAACCTTCAAACATGTGAGGCATTTGGACACGTAGAGAGCAACATCCTTTTTCATTTCGGGCCACCAGTAAAGGCTTCGAAGATCCATGTACATCTTGTCCGCACCGGGGTGAATAGAATATCGGGATTTGTGGGCTTCGTCCATCAAGAATGTACGAAGGTTGTTACGATTAGGAACCCACAGACGGTTTTTGAAATGTCGTAAGCCATCTTCTCTGGTCTCGAGAAGGAAATCAAGTTTATGAGGTAATTCAGTAAGCAAATCACCGCTAGCCACAACATCTTGCTGAGCTTGGAGAATACGGGTTTGGATGTCAGAATGGATTTGTATGCTATGAAGTTGAATGCGTTCTTTACGACTTAAAGCATCGGCAACAATGTTCGCTTTTCCGGGGTGATAGCGAATTTCGCAATCGTAGTCGTTTAGAAGTTCAATCCATCTACGTTGGCGCATGTTTAAATCCTTCTGATCAAAGATGTGTTGGAGACTTTTGTGATCAGTGAAAATCACACATTTTGTACCACAAAGATAGTGTCTCCAGATTTTGAGAGCGAAGATTACAGCACCCAATTCAAGATCATGGGTAGTGTATCTCTTTTCATGGTCTTTCAGTTGTCGAGATGCATAGGCTATGACTTTGCCTCGTTGCATGAGGACGCAGCCTAAGCCAAGTTTGGAAGCATCACAATACACCACGAAATCGTTATTACCATCGGGGAGAGTCAGAATAGGAGCATCACAAAGTTTCTGTTTAAGAATTTGGAAAGCTTCATCTTGTTTTGGTCCCCACTCAAAAGGTTTGCCCTTGTGAGTTAAAGACGTAAGCAGAACAGCAAGTTTGGAAAAATTGGCAATGAAACGCCGATAATACCCAGCTAAACCAAGGAAAGAACGGATTTCAGTTGGAGCGGTAGGAATACTCCAATTCTTTATGGCTTCAATCTTCGCAGGATCAACATGAATTCCTTTGTTGTTTATGATGTGTCCCAAAAATTGAACTTCCTTAAGCCAGATTCGCATTTAGAGAATTTGGCATAAAGTTGTTCTTTCTTTAGGAGGTCTAAGATCAATCGAAGGTGATTCTCATTATCAGCTTTGGTTTTGGAATAGATAAGAATGTCATCAATGAAAACAATGACAAATTTATCTAGGTAGGGCTTGCAAACACGGTTCATTAAATCTATGAAGACCGCAGGGGCATTGGTTAAACCAAATGGCATAACAGTGAACTCATAGTGACCGTAGCGTGTGCGAAAAGCGGTTTTAGGAATGTCGTCTTCAAAAATGCGTAGATGGTGATAACCAGAGCGTAAGTCGATCTTTGAGAAGCAAGTGGCACCTTGTAATTGATCGAAGAGATCATCAATGCGAGGCAGGGGATAACGGTTTTTGATGGTGAGTTTGTTCAGCTCACGGTAATCAATACACATACGCATGGAACCATCTTTCTTCTTGACGAACAAAACTGGAGCTCCCCAAGGAGAAAAACTGGGGCGAATGAAACCTTTGTCAGAAAGCTCTTGAAGTTGGTTAGCAAGTTCTTGCATTTCCGAAGGTGCAAGACGATAGGGAGATTTGGCAATAGGATTAGCACCAGGAACAAGATCGATACGAAATTCTACTTGACGCACGGGAGGTAAGCCAGGTAGATCATCGGGAAAAACTTCAGGAAAATCTCGAATGATTGGAATATCTTTAATGTTCTTGGTTTCTTCCTTCTTCTCCCCCACGTGGGCTAGGAAAGCCACATAGTTCTTGCGCAAATACTTCTGGGCTTGCTGACGTGTGCGTATATATACATAATTTTGCAATGAATTTACACACGATTGGGTTTTAAATTTATAAAAGTGATTATTACTTTTACATCAAAACACACACGAAAGAGGCAAGTGTACCCCGTCATATATGTAATAAAGTATTGGTAAGAACCAAGTATCGATCCAAGGAAATGGGCGGAGAAATAATACTAGACCTTTGTCACTAAACTACCGGTAAAAACATAGGTTTGTTTGATTTAAACTAAACTAAAGTAAACATAACCAAATACATAATAAAAACATAATAGAATATAGATAAAAAGCCTTGCTAAATACACAACCACAGCATGTCAACTAAGTCAGTTTTGGCACTAGAAGCATTCGGTCAATATTCCAATTCAAGACAATTAGTATCCCTTTCGGGAATCCTAACATGACAATCATTCGGAAAGTTAAAACGATAAACACACTTTAACCACCTAAAATTGTTCTTTAACGTGCAATTGATAAATGTCTATGAAAATCTCTTAAAAATAAGTTAGTCAGCCGTTAGGATTGTTCTAACCTCACTTAAACAAGGAAAGCGACACCGATAAACACAATGCAACCACCGAGATAAGCATAAACTAGATTAAATCACAACCGAGTTCATTTTACAAATCTTGCACAATAATTCACTAAGATAGCAATTTTGGCCTAAACTACTAACTAAGCTAACAAATCATGGCAAGAATTCATAACGACACCATCTAACCCGTTTAGGTCCTTACGTGACGGCAAGCTCTCTTGATTAACAATAATTACATTTTATTAAATCACTAACCATTTCTAGTATCATGATGCATACATTTAAACCAAGTTAAACTAGTTAACCAAATTCAAAGTTTACTAATACAAGATTAATTAAGCTTCATTTTTCAATTATCTTAACTAACCAAGCACCAATCATCCAACATAATTACTTATAATCAAGAATTCAATATCAATAACAAGGTTGCAAACTAATCATCAAAGATAATCATAGAAAATACTTCAAGTGTCATTACAAACAAAGTTTAACAAACTAATGGTTATAATCTAGCAAGGGATTGTTGTGTTTTTGCCCAAAGGCTACAATAATACATAAATCATAATCTAAGTACTTGAAAGATTAACAAAAACATGGAAAGATTAGAAAATCAAACCATAAACAAGTACTAGACTAAGGATCCGGGTAGTAATCGAGCTAAACGAGACAATGTGGCTTGAATCTGGGTGAAAGCTAATGTCTCCGGAGCCTGAAAATCGCCTGAGAAGCTCTCCAAAAATC
Organism: Helianthus tuberosus; assembly: GCA_030545235.1. NCBI lineage: Eukaryota > Viridiplantae > Streptophyta > Magnoliopsida > Asterales > Asteraceae > Helianthus > Helianthus tuberosus. The sequence continues at coordinate 54,265,859 of CM060364.1, forward strand.
CAGAATTCCGAGCAGAATGTTTCTGCAAGTTTTTATATATTTTCGGTCTCGCACGGTCGTGCGTCCTGTTGCACGACCGTGCACTTTATGCATTATTGGAGTTACTGTGCACCATACCGCATGACGTCATCAGATCTTGACCAGATTTCGATCGGCACGGGAGTGCCATGGGGTGCACGGGCGTGCATCACCTAGATGGGCCTTGTTGTTGCATCCGCACGGGGGTGCCACCAGTCGCACGGGGGTGCATCACCGAGATTTCGTTGCACTCCTGATCGCACTGGGTGTGCAACGCCGAGCTAAGCTTTGTTGTCGCATCCGCACGGGGGTGCCACCAGTCGCACGGGGGTGCATCACCGAGATGGGTCTTGTTGTCGCATCCGCACGGGGGTGCCACCTGTCGCACGGGGGTGCAACTTGCCCAGGTCAGAATTTTCCACAGAATGTTCGCAGTTCATTCGTTTCGCCCAGAAAATCCTCGTTTTCACTATCATCTTGTCTGGTATGCTGTTTTAGGCCTGTAACAAAAGTATACTTGATTAAGTATCCGAATGACGATTTTACGGCCGAAAACGCATAAAATGGGGATAAAATGGGGGACTAAAATATGTATAAATTAGTGAATATCAAATCTCCCCACACCTGAACCTTGCTTGTCCTCAAGCAAGCTAAACTAAATTGCAATAAAAGATAGAATCTGACAAGAACGATAATTTACAAACTATTTATTGAAACAACTAAAAACGGTTAGCCGGTTTTTCGAAAGACAACATCAAATGAATCAAACCAAACAAGCATATGCAAATATATAGCGATAACCAAAAAGCCGTGACTCACTTTCAATTGACTTAACATGCTAATCTTCACACAACTCACAATGTTCACACACACTCGGTTTTATTTGTGAAACATACATAAAATGTGTATGTGCAAACACTCAATGCCTCGTCAATGAAATGTGTAATATCATAAGCTTGTCATAAGATCTCGTCTCCACCAACTAACATGCGAAAAAGTGTAAATCAAGAGGTCTTTACGGGTTGTAACGTTAGGCTTGGGCGAAGGGTATGGAAATGGATATTTAAAGTGGCGAAAACGGTTAAAACTCGGTAGTAGCGTTTAACTAGCAACAAACAATACAACTATACAAACAAATGCCTTAAAAAGGCGACTATTGCGCAATCGAGCTCATCAACGAAATTTTAACATTTAAACATTCAAAATTGCTCGATTTTTGTCAACTTCACCCTATTTTAGGGTTTGTATTTTCTGTTTTTTTTTTTTTTTTTTTTTTTTGCAAACTATATATACAATAAATTATAACAAACGCTAGTTAAACGATTATTTTGACCGAGTTTCAACACTAAAAAGGGTTAAAAATATAAAAAGGCTAAATTTGGGTAAGTGGGCGATAATGTAGGGTAAACAAAGGTAAACGGGAAGGCTCGACATGGTTAATCCTAAAGGGTAATGTAAGGTGGGAAGCACAACACAAAGAACAAGGTTTACAACAAAGGGGTAATCTAAGTGCCTCTATCACTTCTACACAATTCCGCAAGTTCATGGTCTTAACAAGCATACTAGTGACAAGTTCTAAATTACACATAACATCCGGCTCACTCCTATATCCGAAATGAACAAATATATATCAATATCAAGGCTCAAATATGCTCACGTAACGGAAGGAATGGGTAAAAGTGTGAAAACTATCATGTAAGTCTTTCTTTGTTTGTCACGCTTTTCGGTTTCCTTTTTCAAAAAAAAATTATTTTGCTTGTCGAGTTTTCATCAATTCCGACGCTTTCTAAAACACAACCAACCGGTTTATTTACTAAAATATATACAAAATACAGGTATTTTTGAATGATTTTTCTGAATTTTTTTTTTATCGAGGACAAACAAAGTTAACCCCCTCCCCACACTTGAACTTCGCATTGTCCCCAATGCGAGACCCGAAATATAGAGAAAAAGATAATAGTACTCCCCTAAAGATGATGTTGATGCCACGAGACTTCCGAAACTGTATTTGTCACGTGCTCCAGTCCAAGATTCGATTGCCAAAACCTGCAAGTATGTCACATGTGCACCAAAACAGGACAGAAACAGAAAAATCACAAATAAACTATAATGTACATAAATATAAGTACTAAAATCCAAACAAATACAAGACATAAAGTAAAGTGTCTGAAAATAAAGTACAATCCGAGGGTGTTTGAAATAGTAGCCAAAATGAACACCCGATAAATACACTACTAAAAGATATAACTTTTTTTTTTTTTGTTTTTTTTTAAATGCCCCTGACCAGGCGCACGGTAGTGCGGATTTTCGCACGGGCGTGCGGATCCGATGTTGACCCATTCTAGCACGTTGACCTCGGTAATGCACGGGGGTGCGACTCGAGGTGCAGGCCAGCCCGAAATCGCACGGGCGTGCGACCCATGGCACGGCCGTGCGAGATCTGCAGACATGTCTGTTAACTGCAGAATGCAGTTTCAGCGTCCGAATCGACCATTTTTCGCCATTTTTACCATTCGCACGCTATTATAACATTATTTCAACCTAGACCCTACGCTCCGCACGTTTAAAAACTGTACAAACTAACGAAATCTACCAAACACACCTAAATTACTCTAAAACTACAAAAACAAAACAAAAAATAGACGATTTTACCCTTAAAGCGCCAAAGACGCTCTTGCTATATTTTTAATCCACGAGTCAGTAGCGTAGACTCATGCTAAATTTTTGTCGGCGAGTCGATAGCAAGACTCATGCTAAATTTTTTTCGGCGAGTCGATAGCAAGACTTATGCTAAATTTTTGTCGGGGAGTCGATAGCAAGACTCATGCTAAATTTTTATCGGCGAGTCGATAGCAAGACTCATGTCCCCACACTTGTTACATGTGCGGGTCATTACCACGCCCCTGTGATAATACTCATGATCATCATATCATAGTATCCTTCATAGTAGTCCTTGACTCCTTGCAGTAGTGCTCCATGAGAATCACTACAAAGTACACTCAAACAAAAAAGGATCACGGGCACCGGATAGAGATAGAAATGAAATTAAAAAAAAAATATTTACAAAAGATAAAAATGATAACAAATATATACAAAATGGATAAATCACCAACTCGGATCTTTCTCAGAATCACCATGTCCCGGCAACGGAAAGTTTTTTTTTTTTGATGAATAGAAACATAATACTTATAAAAATTGGCTGAAAATTTTATAACATTTCATAAATGGGCCCGAATTTTTATAAAAATCATAATGAATCAAATAATCGAATCGGCTAGTATAAAAATGATTTTTTTTTCAGGGCCGAAAACTCAAAGAATAAATGAATAAATAAATCCGGATTCGAACAAATAAAAAGAATAAAAATTTACAAGTGTATAAAATAATCACGAAAATGAATAAAATGAATTAAAATCAAGAAATATTAACAAATAAATAAACAAATAAATAATCAAGAAAATATTCACAAATATTATAAAGTATATACACCGATAAAACAATGACTCGGGTCGTTCCTAAAGCTCGCCATTTCCCCGGCAACGGCGCCAAAAACTTGACGTGTGCGTATATATACATAATTTTGCAATGAATTTACACACGATTGGGTTTTAAGTTTATAAAAGTGATTATTACTTTTACATCAAAACACACACGAAAGAGGCAAGTGTACCCCGTCATATATGTAATAAAGTATTGGTAAGAACCAAGTATCGATCCAAGGAAATGGGCGGAGAAATAATACTAGACCTTTGTCACTAAACTACCGGTAAAAACATAGGTTTGTTTGATTTAAACTAAACTAAAGTAAACATAACCAAATACATAATAAAAACATAATAGAATATAGATAAAAAGCCTTGCTAAATACACAACCACAGCATGTCAACTAAGTCAGTTTTGGCACTAGAAGCATTCGGTCAATATTCCAATTCAAGACAATTAGTATCCCTTTCGGGAATCCTAACATGACAATCATTCGGAAAGTTAAAACGATAAACACACTTTAACCACCTAAAATTGTTCTTTAACGTGCAATTGATAAATGTCTATGAAAATCTCTTAAAAATAAGTTAGTCAGCCGTTAGGATTGTTCTAACCTCACTTAAACAAGGAAAGCGACACCGATAAACACAATGCAACCAACGAGATAAGCATAAACTAGATTAAATCACAACCGAGTTCATTTTACAAATCTTGCACAATAATTCACTAAGATAGCAATTTTGGCCTAAACTACTAACTAAGCTAACAAATCATGGCAAGAATTCATAACGACACCATCTAACCCGTTTAGGTCCTTACGTGACGGCAAGCTCTCTTGATTAACAATAATTACATTTTATTAAATCACTAACCATTTCTAGTATCATGATGCATACATTTAAACCAAGTTAAACTAGTTAACCAAATTCAAAGTTTACTAATACAAGATTAATTAAGCTTCATTTTTCAATTATCTTAACTAACCAAGCACCAATCATCCAACATAATTACTTATAATCAAGAATTCAATATCAATAACAAGGTTGCAAACTAATCATCAAAGATAATCATAGAAAATACTTCAAGTGTCATTACAAACAAAGTTTAACAAACTAATGGTTATAATCTAGCAAGGGATTGTTGTGTTTTTGCCCAAAGGCTACAATAATACATAAATCATAATCTAAGTACTTGAAAGATTAACAAAAACATGGAAAGATTAGAAAATCAAACCATAAACAAGTACTAGACTAAGGATCCGGGTAGTAATCGAGCTAAACGAGACAATGTGGCTTGAATCCGGGTGAAAGCTAATGCCTCCGGAGCCTGAAAATCGCCTGAGAAGCTCTCCAAAAATCCAGAATTCCGAGCAGAATGTTTCTGCAAGTTTTTATATATTTTCGGTCTCGCACGGTCGTGCGTCCTGTTGCACGACCGTGCACTTTATGCATTATTGGAGTTACTGTGCACCATACCGCATGACGTCATCAGATCTTGACCAGATTTCGATCGGCACGGGCGTGCCATGGGGTGCACGGGCGTGCATCACCTAGATGGGCCTTGTTGTCGCATCCGCACGGGGGTGCCACCAGTCGCACGGGGGTGCATCACCGAGATTTCGTTGCACTCCTGATCGCACTGGGTGCGCAACGCCGAGCTAAGCTTTGTTGTCGCATCCGCACGGGGGTGCCACCAGTCGCACGGGGGTGCATCACCGAGATGGGTCTTGTTGTCGCATCCGCACGGGGGTGCCACCTGTCGCACGGGGGTGCAACTTGCCCAGGTCAGAATTTTCCACAGAATGTTCGCAGTTCATTCGTTTCGCCCGGAAAATCCTCGTTTTCACTATCATCTTGTCTGGTATGCTGTTTTAGGCCTGTAACAAAAGTATACTTGATTAAGTATCCGAATGACGGTTTTACGGCCGAAAACGCATAAAATGGGGATAAAATGGGGGACTAAAATATGTATAAATTAGTGAATATCAAATCTCCCCACACCTGAACCTTGCTTGTCCTCAAGCAAGCTAAACTAAATTGCAATAAAAGATAGAATCTGACAAGAACGATAATTTACAAACTATTTATTGAAACAACTAAAAACGGTTAGCCGGTTTTTCGAAAGACAACATCAAATGAATCAAACCAAACAAGCATATGCAAATATATAGCGATAACCAAAAAGCCGTGACTCACTTTCAATTGACTTAACATGCTAATCTTCACACAACTCACAATGTTCACACACACTCGGTTTTATTTGTGAAACATACATAAAATGTGTATGTGCAAACACTCAATGCCTCGTCAATGAAATGTGTAATATCATAAGCTTGTCATAAGATCTCGTCTCCACCAACTAACATGCGAAAAAGTGTAAATCAAGAGGTCTTTACGGGTTGTAACGTTAGGCTTGGGCGAAGGGTATGGAAATGGATATTTAAAGTGGCGAAAACGGTTAAAACTCGGTAGTAGCGTTTAACTAGCAACAAACAATACAACTATACAAACAAATGCCTTAAAAAGGCGACTATTGCGCAATCGAGCTCATCAACGAAATTTTAACATTTAAACATTCAAAATTGCTCGATTTTTGTCAACTTCACCCTATTTTAGGGTTTGTATTTTCTGTTTTTTTTTTTTGCAAACTATATATACAATAAATTATAACAAACGCTAGTTAAACCATTATTTTGACCGAGTTTCAACACTAAAAAGGGTTAAAAATATAAAAAGGCTAAATTTGGGTAAGTGGGCGATAATGTAGGGTAAACAAAGGTAAACGGGAAGGCTCGACATGGTTAATCCTAAAGGGTAATGTAAGGTGGGAAGCACAACACAAAGAACAAGGTTTACAACAAAGGGGTAATCTAAGTGCCTCTATCACTTCTACACAATTCCGCAAGTTCATGGTCTTAACAAGCATACTAGTGACAAGTTCTAAATTACACATAACATCCGGCTCACTCCTATATCCGAAATGAACAAATATATATCAATATCAAGGCTCAAATATGCTCACGTAACGGAAGGAATGGGTAAAAGTGTGAAAACTATCATGTAAGTCTTTCTTTGTTTGTCACGCTTTTCGGTTTCCTTTTTCAAAAAAAAATTATTTTGCTTGTCGAGTTTTCATCAATTCCGACGCTTTCTAAAACACAACCAACCGGTTTATTTACTAAAATATATACAAAATACAGGTATTTTTGAATGATTTTTCTGAATTTTTTTTTATCGAGGACAAACAAAGTTAACCCCCTCCCCACACTTGAACTTCGCATTGTCCCCAATGCGAGACCCGAAATATAGAGAAAAAGATAATAGTACTCCCCTAAAGATGATGTTGATGCCACGAGACTTCCGAAACTGTATTTGTCACGTGCTCCGGTCCAAGATTCGATTGCCAAAACCTGCAAGTATGTCACATGTGCACCAAAACAGGACAGAAACAGAAAAATCACAAATAAACTATAATGTACATAAATATAAGTACTAAAATCCAAACAAATACAAGACATAAAGTAAAGTGTCTGAAAATAAAGTACAATCCGAGGGTGTTTGAAATAGTAGCCAAAATGAACACCCGATAAATACACTACTAAAAGATATAACTTTTTTTTTTTTTGCTTTTTTTTAAATGCCCCTGACCAGGCGCACGGTAGTGCGGATTTTCGCACGGGCGTGCGGATCCGATGTTGACCCATTCTAGCACGTTGACCTCGGTAATGCACGGGGGTGCGACTCGAGGTGCAGGCCAGCCCGAAATCGCACGGGCGTGCGACCCATGGCACGGCCGTGCGAGATCTGCAGACATGTCTGTTAACTGCAGAATGCAGTTTCAGCGTCCGAATCGACCATTTTTCGCCATTTTTACCATTCGCACGCTATTATAACATTATTTCAACCTAGACCCTACGCTCGGCACGTTTAAAAACTGTACAAACTAACGAAATCTACCAAACACACCTAAATTACTCTAAAACTACAAAAACAAAACAAAAAATAGACGATTTTACCCTTAAAGCGCCAAAGACGCTCTTGCTATATTTTTAATCCACGAGTCAGTAGCGTAGACTCATGCTAAATTTTTGTCGGCGAGTCGATAGCAAGACTCATGCTAAATTTTTTTCGGCGAGTCGATAGCAAGACTTATGCTAAATTTTTGTCGGGGAGTCGATAGCAAGACTCATGCTAAATTTTTGTCGGCGAGTCGATAGCAAGACTCATGTCCCCACACTTGTTACATGTGCGGGTCATTACCACGCCCCTGTGATAATACTCATGATCATCATATCATAGTATCCTTCATAGTAGTCCTTGACTCCTTGCAGTAGTGCTCCATGAGAATCACTACAAAGTACACTCAAACAAAAAAGGATCACGGGCACCGGATAGAGATAGAAATGAAATTAAAAAAAAAATATTTACAAAAGATAAAAATGATAACAAATATATACAAAATGGATAAATCACCAACTCGGATCTTTCTCAGAATCACCATGTCCCGGCAACGGAAAGTTTTTTTTTTTTTTGATGAATAGAAACAGAATACTTATAAAAATTGGCTGAAAATTTTATAACATTTCATAAATGGGCCCGAATTTTTATAAAAATCATAATGAATCAAATAATCGAATCGGCTAGTATAAAAATGATTTTTTTTTTCAGGGCCGAAAACTCAAAGAATAAATGAATAAATAAATCCGGATTCGAACAAATAAAAAGAATAAAAATTTACAAGTGTATAAAATAATCAAGAAAATGAATAAAATGAATTAAAATCAAGAAATATTAACAAATAAATAAACAAATAAATAATCAAGAAAATATTCACAAATATTAACAAATATATACACCGATAAAACAATGACTCGGGTCGTTCCTAAAGCTCGCCATTTCCCCGGCAACGGCGCCAAAAACTTGACGTGTGCGTATATATACATAATTTTGCAATGAATTTACACACGATTGGGTTTTAAATTTATAAAAGTGATTATTACTTTTACATCAAAACACACACAAAAGAGGCAAGTGTACCCCGTCATATATGTAATAAAGTATTGGTAAGAACCAAGTATCGATCCAAGGAAATGGGCGGAGAAATAATACTAGACCTTTGTCACTAAACTACCGGTAAAAACATAGGTTTGTTTGATTTAAACTAAAATAAAGTAAACATAACCAAATACATAATAAAAACATAATAGAATATAGATAAAAAGCCTTGCTAAATACACAACCACAGCATGTCAACTAAGTCAGTTTTGGCACTAGAAGCATTCGGTCAATATTCCAATTCAAGACAATTAGTATCTCTTTCGGGAATCCTAACATGACGATCATTCGGAAAGTTAAAACGATAAACACACTTTAACCACCTAAAATTGTTCTTTAACGTGCAATTGATAAATGTCTATGAAAATCTCTTAAAAATAAGTTAGTCAGCCGTTAGGATTGTTCTAACCTCACTTAAACAAGGAAAGCGACACCGATAAACACAATGCAACCACCGAGATAAGCATAAACTAGATTAAATCACAACCGAGTTCATTTTACAAATCTTGCACAATAATTCACTAAGATAGCAATTTTGGCCTAAACTACTAACTAAGCTAACAAATCATGGCAAGAATTCATAACGACACCATCTAACCCGTTTAGGTCCTTACGTGACGGCAAGCTCTCTTGATTAACAATAATTACATTTTATTAAATCACTAACCATTTCTAGTATCATGATGCATACATTTAAACCAAGTTAAACTAGTTAACCAAATTCAAAGTTTACTAATACAAGATTAATTAAGCTTCATTTTTCAATTATCTTAACTAACCAAGCACCAATCATCCAACATAATTACTTATAATCAAGAATTCAATATCAATAACAAGGTTGCAAACTAATCATCAAAGATAATCATAGAAAATACTTCAAGTGTCATTACAAACAAAGTTTAACAAACTAATGGTTATAATCTAGCAAGGGATTGTTGTGTTTTTGCCCAAAGGCTACAATAATACATAAATCATAATCTAAGTACTTGAAAGATTAACAAAAACATGGAAAGATTAGAAAATCAAACCATAAACAAGTACTAGACTAAGGATCCGGGTAGTAATCGAGCTAAACGAGACAATGTGGCTTGAATCCGGGTGAAAGCTAATGCCTCCGGAGCCTGAAAATCGCCTGAGAAGCTCTCCAAAAATCCAGAATTCCGAGCAGAATGTTTCTGCAAGTTTTTATATATTTTCGGTCTCGCACGGTCGTGCGTCCTGTTACACGACCGTGCACTTTATGCATTATTGGAGTTACTGTGCACCATACCGCATGACGTCATCAGATCTTGACCAGATTTCGATCGGCACGGGCGTGCCATGGGGTGCACGGGCGTGCATCACCTAGATGGGCCTTGTTGTCGCATCCGCACGGGGGTGCCACCAGTCGCACGGGGGTGCATCACCGAGATTTCGTTGCACTCCTGATCGCACTGGGTGCGCAACGCCGAGCTAAGCTTTGTTGTCGCATCCGCACGGGGGTGCCACCAGTCGCACGGGGGTGCATCACCGAGATGGGTCTTGTTGTCGCATCCGCACGGGGGTGCCACCTGTCGCACGGGGGTGCAACTTGCCCAGGTCAGAATTTTCCACAGAATGTTCGCAGTTCATTCGTTTCGCCCAGAAAATCCTCGTTTTCACTATCATCTTGTCTGGTATGCTGTTTTAGGCCTGTAACAAAAGTATACTTGATTAAGTATCCGAATGACGGTTTTACGGCCGAAAACGCATAAAATGGGGATAAAATGGGGGACTAAAATATGTATAAATTAGTGAATATCAAATCTCCCCACACCTGAACCTTGCTTGTCCTCAAGCAAGCTAAACTAAATTGCAATAAAAGATAGAATCTGACAAGAACGATAATTTACAAACTATTTATTGAAACAACTAAAAACGGTTAGCCGGTTTTTCGAAAGACAACATCAAATGAATCAAACCAAACAAGCATATGCAAATATATAGCGATAACCAAAAAGCCGTGACTCACTTTCAATTGACTTAACATGCTAATCTTCACACAACTCACAATGTTCACACACACTCGGTTTTATTCGTGAAACATACATAAAATGTGTATGTGCAAACACTCAATGCCTCGTCAATGAAATGTGTAATATCATAAGCTTGTCATAAGATCTCGTCTCCACCAACTAACATGCGAAAAAGTGTAAATCAAGAGGTCTTTACGGGTTGTAACGTTAGGCTTGGGCGAAGGGTATGGAAATGGATATTTAAAGTGGCGAAAACGGTTAAAACTCGGTAGTAGCGTTTAACTAGCAACAAACAATACAACTATACAAACAAATGCCTTAAAAAGGCGACTATTGCGCAATCGAGCTCATCAACGAAATTTTAACATTTAAACATTCAAAATTGCTCGATTTTTGTCAACTTCACCCTATTTTAGGGTTTGTATTTTCTGTTTTTTTTTTTTTTTTGCAAACTATATATACAATAAATTATAACAAACGCTAGTTAAACGATTATTTTGACCGAGTTTCAACACTAAAAAGGGTTAAAAATATAAAAAGGCTAAATTTGGGTAAGTGGGCGATAATGTAGGGTAAACAAAGGTAAACGGGAAGGCTCGACATGGTTAATCCTAAAGGGTAATGTAAGGTGGGAAGCACAACACAAAGAACAAGGTTTACAACAAAGGGGTAATCTAAGTGCCTCTATCACTTCTACACAATTCCGCAAGTTCATGGTCTTAACAAGCATACTAGTGACAAGTTCTAAATTACACATAACATCCGGCTCACTCCTATATCCGAAATGAACAAATATATATCAATATCAAGGCTCAAATATGCTCACGTAACGGAAGGAATGGGTAAAAGTGTGAAAACTATCATGTAAGTCTTTCTTTGTTTGTCACGCTTTTCGGTTTCCTTTTTCAAAAAAAAATTATTTTGCTTGTCGAGTTTTCATCAATTCCGACGCTTTCTAAAACACAACCAACCGGTTTATTTACTAAAATATATACAAAATACAGGTATTTTTGAATGATTTTTCTGAATTTTTTTTATCGAGGACAAACAAAGTTAACCCCCTCCCCACACTTGAACTTCGCATTGTCCCCAATGCGAGACCCGAAATATAGAGAAAAAGATAATAGTACTCCCCTAAAGATGATGTTGATGCCACGAGACTTCCGAAACTGTATTTGTCACGTGCTCCGGTCCAAGATTCGATTGCCAAAACCTGCAAGTATGTCACATGTGCACCAAAACAGGACAGAAACAGAAAAATCACAAATAAACTATAATGTACATAAATATAAGTACTAAAATCCAAACAAATACAAGACATAAAGTAAAGTGTCTGAAAATAAAGTACAATCCGAGGGTGTTTGAAATAGTAGCCAAAATGAACACCCGATAAATACACTACTAAAAGATATAACTTTTTTTTTTTTTTGCTTTTTTTTAAATGCCCCTGACCAGGCGCACGGTAGTGCGGATTTTCGCACGGGCGTGCGGATCCGATGTTGACCCATTCTAGCACGTTGACCTCGATAATGCACGGGGGTGCGACTCGAGGTGCAGGCCAGCCCGAAATCGCACGGGCGTGCGACCCATGGCACGGCCGTGCGAGATCTGCAGACATGTCTGTTAACTGCAGAATGCAGTTTCAGCGTCCGAATCGACCATTTTTCGCCATTTTTACCATTCGCACGCTATTATAACATTATTTCAACCTAGACCCTACGCTCGGCACGTTTAAAAACTGTACAAACTAACGAAATCTACCAAACACACCTAAATTACTCTAAAACTACAAAAACAAAACAAAAAATAGACGATTTTACCCTTAAAGCGCCAAAGACGCTCTTGCTATATTTTTAATCCACGAGTCAGTAGCGTAGACTCATGCTAAATTTTTGTCGGCGAGTCGATAGCAAGACTCATGCTAAATTTTTTTCGGCGAGTCGATAGCAAGACTTATGCTAAATTTTTGTCGGGGAGTCGATAGCAAGACTCATGCTAAATTTTTGTCGGCGAGTCGATAGCAAGACTCATGTCCCCACACTTGTTACATGTGCGGGTCATTACCACGCCCCTGTGATAATACTCATGATCATCATATCATAGTATCCTTCATAGTAGTCCTTGACTCCTTGCAGTAGTGCTCCATGAGAATCACTACAAAGTACACTCAAACAAAAAAGGATCACGGGCACCGGATAGAGATAGAAATGAAATGAAAAAAAAATATTTACAAAAGATAAAAATGATAACAAATATATACAAAATGGATAAATCACCAACTCGGATCTTTCTCAGAATCACCATGTCCCGGCAACGGAAAGTTTTTTTTTTTTTTGATGAATAGAAACAGAATACTTATAAAAATTGGCTGAAAATTTTATAACATTTCATAAATGGGCCCGAATTTTTATAAAAATCATAATGAATCAAATAATCGAATCGGCTAGTATAAAAATGATTTTTTTTTTCAGGGCCGAAAACTCAAAGAATAAATGAATAAATAAATCCGGATTCGAACAAATAAAAAGAATAAAAATTTACAAGTGTATAAAGTAATCACGAAAATGAATAAAATGAATTAAAATCAAGAAATATTAACAAATAAATAAACAAATAAATAATCAAGAAAATATTCACAAATATTAACAAGTATACACACCGATAAAACAATGACTCGGGTCGTTCCTAAAGCTCGCCATTTCCCCGGCAACGGCGCCAAAAACTTGACGTGTGCGTATATATACATAATTTTGCAATGAATTTACACACGATTGGGTTTTAAATTTATAAAAGTGATTATTACTTTTACATCAAAACACACACGAAAGAGGCAAGTGTACCCCGTCATATATGTAATAAAGTATTGGTAAGAACCAAGTATCGATCCAAGGAAATGGGCGGAGAAATAATACTAGACCTTTGTCACTAAACTACCGGTAAAAACATAGGTTTGTTTGATTTAAACTAAAATAAAGTAAACATAACCAAATACATAATAAAAACATAATAGAATATAGATAAAAAGCCTTGCTAAATACACAACCACAGCATGTCAACTAAGTCAGTTTTGGCACTAGAAGCATTCGGTCAATATTCCAATTCAAGACAATTAGTATCTCTTTCGGGAATCCTAACATGACGATCATTCGGAAAGTTAAAACGATAAACACACTTTAACCACCTAAAATTGTTCTTTAACGTGCAATTGATAAATGTCTATGAAAATCTCTTAAAAATAAGTTAGTCAGCCGTTAGGATTGTTCTAACCTCACTTAAACAAGGAAAGCGACACCGATAAACACAATGCAACCACCGAGATAAGCATAAACTAGATTAAATCACAACCGAGTTCATTTTACAAATCTTGCACAATAATTCACTAAGATAGCAATTTTGGCCTAAACTACTAACTAAGCTAACAAATCATGGCAAGAATTCATAACGACACCATCTAACCCGTTTAGGTCCTTACGTGACGGCAAGCTCTCTTGATTAACAATAATTACATTTTATTAAATCACTAACCATTTCTAGTATCATGATGCATACATTTAAACCAAGTTAAACTAGTTAACCAAATTCAAAGTTTACTAATACAAGATTAATTAAGCTTCATTTTTCAATTATCTTAACTAACCAAGCACCAATCATCCAACATAATTACTTATAATCAAGAATTCAATATCAATAACAAGGTTGCAAACTAATCATCAAAGATAATCATAGAAAATACTTCAAGTGTCATTACAAACAAAGTTTAACAAACTAATGGTTATAATCTAGCAAGGGATTGTTGTGTTTTTGCCCAAAGGCTACAATAATACATAAATCATAATCTAAGTACTTGAAAGATTAACAAAAACATGGAAAGATTAGAAAATCAAACCATAAACAAGTACTAGACTAAGGATCCGGGTAGTAATCGAGCTAAACGAGACAATGTGGCTTGAATCCGGGTGAAAGCTAATGCCTCCGGAGCCTGAAAATCGCCTGAGAAGCTCTCCAAAAATCCAGAATTCCGAGCAGAATGTTTCTGCAAGTTTTTATATATTTTCGGTCTCGCACGGTCGTGCGTCCTGTTGCACGACCGTGCACTTTATGCATTATTGGAGTTACTGTGCACCATACCGCATGACGTCATCAGATCTTGACCAGATTTCGATCGGCACGGGCGTGCCATGGGGTGCACGGGCGTGCATCACCTAGATGGGCCTTGTTGTCGCATCCGAACGGGGGTGCCACCAGTCGCACGGGGGTGCATCACCGAGATTTCGTTGCACTCCTGATCGCACTGGGTGTGCAACGCCGAGCTAAGCTTTGTTGTCGCATCCGCACGGGGGTGCCACCAGTCGCACGGGGGTGCATCACCGAGATGGGTCTTGTTGTCGCATCCGCACGGGGGTGCCACCTGTCGCACGGGGGTGCAACTTGCCCAGGTCAGAATTTTCCACAGAATGTTCGCAGTTCATTCGTTTCGCCCGGAAAATCCTCGTTTTCACTATCATCTTGTCTGGTATGCTGTTTTAGGCCTGTAACAAAAGTATACTTGATTAAGTATCCGAATGACGGTTTTACGGCAGAAAACGCATAAAATGGGGATAAAATGGGGGACTAAAATATGTATAAATTAGTGAATATCAAATCTCCCCACACCTGAACCTTGCTTGTCCTCAAGCAAGCTAAACTAAATTGCAATAAAAGATAGAATCTGACAAGAACGATAATTTACAAACTATTTATTGAAACAACTAAAAACGGTTAGCCGGTTTTTCGAAAGACAACATCAAATGAATCAAACCAAACAAGCATATGCAAATATATAGCGATAACCAAAAAGCCGTGACTCACTTTCAATTGACTTAACATGCTAATCTTCACACAACTCACAATGTTCACACACACTCGGTTTTATTTGTGAAACATACATAAAATGTGTATGTGCAAACACCCAATGCCTCGTCAATGAAATGTGTAATATCATAAGCTTGTCATAAGATCTCGTCTCCACCAACTAATATGCGAAAAAGTGTAAATCAAGAGGTCTTTACGGGTTGTAACGTTAGGCTTGGGCGAAGGGTATGGAAATGGATATTTAAAGTGGCGAAAACGGTTAAAACTCGGTAGTAGCGTTTAACTAGCAACAAACAATACAACTATACAAACAAATGCCTTAAAAAGGCGACTATTGCGCAATCGAGCTCATCAACGAAATTTTAACATTTAAACATTCAAAATTGCTCGATTTTTGTCAACTTCACCCTATTTTAGGGTTTGTATTTTCTGTTTTTTTTTTTTTTTTTGCAAACTATATATACAATAAATTATAACAAACGCTAGTTAAACGATTATTTTGACCGAGTTTCAACACTAAAAAGGGTTAAAAATATAAAAAGGCTAAATTTGGGTAAGTGGGCGATAATGTAGGGTAAACAAAGGTAAACGGGAAGGCTCGACATGGTTAATCCTAAAGGGTAATGTAAGGTGGGAAGCACAACACAAATAACAAGGTTTACAACAAAGGGGTAATCTAAGTGCCTCTATCACTTCTACACAATTCCGCAAGTTCATGGTCTTAACAAGCATACTAGTGACAAGTTCTAAATTACACATAACATCCGGCTCACTCCTATATCCGAAATGAACAAATATATATCAATATCAAGGCTCAAATATGCTCACGTAACGGAAGGAATGGGTAAAAGTGTGAAAACTATCATGTAAGTCTTTCTTTGTTTGTCACGCTTTTCGGTTTCCTTTTTCAAAAAAAAATTATTTTGCTTGTCGAGTTTTCATCAATTCCGACGCTTTCTAAAACACAACCAACCGGTTTATTTACTAAAATATATACAAAATACAGGTATTTTTGAATGATTTTTATGAATTTTTTTTTTATCGAGGACAAACAAAGTTAACCCCCTCCCCACACTTGAACTTCGCATTGTCCCCAATGCGAGACCCGAAATATAGAGAAAAAGATAATAGTACTCCCCTAAAGATGATGTTGATGCCACGAGACTTCCGAAACTGTATTTGTCACGTGCTCCGGTCCAAGATTCGATTGCCAAAACCTGCAAGTATGTCACATGTGCACCAAAACAGGACAGAAACAGAAAAATCACAAATAAACTATAGTGTACATAAATATAAGTACTAAAATCCAAACAAATACAAGACATAAAGTAAAGTGTCTGAAAATAAAGTACAATCCGAGGGTGTTTGAAATAGTAGCCAAAATGAACACCCGATAAATACACTACTAAAAGATATAACTTTTTTTTTTTTTTGCTTTTTTTTTTAAATGCCCCTGACCAGGCGCACGGTAGTGCGGATTTTCGCACGGGCGTGCGGATCCGATGTTGACCCATTCTAGCACGTTGACCTCGGTAATGCACGGGGGTGCGACTCGAGGTGCAGGCCAGCCCGAAATCGCACGGGCGTGCGACCCATGGCACGGCCGTGCGAGATCTGCAGACATGTCTGTTAACTGCAGAATGCAGTTTCAGCGTCCGAATCGACCATTTTTCGCCATTTTTACCATTCGCACGCTATTATAACATTATTTCAACCTAGACCCTACGCTCGGCACGTTTAAAAACTGTACAAACTAACGAAATCTACCAAACACACCTAAATTACTCTAAAACTACAAAAACAAAACAAAAAATAGACGATTTTACCCTTAAAGCGCCAAAGACGCTCTTGCTATATTTTTAATCCACGAGTCAGTAGCGTAGACTCATGCTAAATTTTTGTCGGCGAGTCGATAGCAAGACTCATGCTAAATTTTTTTCGGCGAGTCGATAGCAAGACTTATGCTAAATTTTTGTCGGGGAGTCGATAGCAAGACTCATGCTAAATTTTTGTCGGCGAGTCGATAGCAAGACTCATGTCCCCACACTTGTTACATGTGCGGGTCATTACCACGCCCCTGTGATAATACTCATGATCATCATATCATAGTATCCTTCATAGTAGTCCTTGACTCCTTGCAGTAGTGCTCCATGAGAATCACTACAAAGTACACTCAAACAAAAAAGGATCACGGGCACCGGATAGAGATAGAAATGAAATTAAAAAAAAAATATTTACAAAAGATAAAAATGATAACAAATATATACAAAATGGATAAATCACCAACTCGGATCTTTCTCAGAATCACCATGTCCCGGCAACGGAAAGTTTTTTTTTTTTTGATGAATAGAAACAGAATACTTATAAAAATTGGCTGAAAATTTTATAACATTTCATAAATGGGCCCGAATTTTTATAAAAATCATAATGAATCAAATAATCGAATCGGCTAGTATAAAAATGATTTTTTTTTTTCAGGGCCGAAAACTCAAAGAATAAATGAATAAATAAATCCGGATTCGAACAAATAAAAAGAATAAAAATTTACAAGTGTATAAAATAATCACGAAAATGAATAAAATGAATTAAAATCAAGAAATATTAACAAATAAATAAACAAATAAATAATCAAGAAAATATTCACAAATATTAACAAGTATATACACCGATAAAACAATGACTCGGGTCGTTCCTAAAGCTCGCCATTTCCCCGGCAACGGCGCCAAAAACTTGACGTGTGCGTATATATACATAATTTTGCAATGAATTTACACACGATTGGGTTTTAAATTTATAAAAGTGATTATAACTTTTACATCAAAACACACACGAAAGAGGCAAGTGTACCCCGTCATATATGTAATAAAGTATTGGTAAGAACCAAGTATCGATCCAAGGAAATGGGCGGAGAAATAATACTAGACCTTTGTCACTAAACTACCGGTAAAAACATAGGTTTGTTTGATTTAAACTAAACTAAAGTAAACATAACCAAATACATAATAAAAACATAATAGAATATAGATAAAAAGCCTTGCTAAATACACAACCACAGCATGTCAACTAAGTCAGTTTTGGCACTAGAAGCATTCGGTCAATATTCCAATTCAAGACAATTAGTATCCCTTTCGGGAATCCTAACATGACAATCATTCGGAAAGTTAAAACGATAAAAACACTTTAACCACCTAAAATTGTTCTTTAACGTGCAATTGATAAATGTCTATGAAAATCTCTTAAAAATAAGTTAGTCAGCCGTTAGGATTGTTCTAACCTCACTTAAACAAGGAAAGCGACACCGATAAACACAATGCAACCACCGAGATAAGCATAAACTAGATTAAATCACAACCGAGTTCATTTTACAAATCTTGCACAATAATTCACTAAGATAGCAATTTTGGCCTAAACTACTAACTAAGCTAACAAATCATGGCAAGAATTCATAACGACACCATCTAACCCGTTTAGGTCCTTACGTGACGGCAAGCTCTCTTGATTAACAATAATTACATTTTATTAAATCACTAACCATTTCTAGTATCATGATGCATACATTTAAACCAAGTTAAACTAGTTAACCAAATTCAAAGTTTACTAATACAAGATTAATTAAGCTTCATTTTTCAATTATCTTAACTAACCAAGCACCAATCATCCAACATAATTACTTATAATCAAGAATTCAATATCAATAACAAGGTTGCAAACTAATCATCAAAGATAATCATAGAAAATACTTCAAGTGTCATTACAAACAAAGTTTAACAAACTAATGGTTATAATCTAGCAAGGGATTGTTGTGTTTTTGCCCAAAGGCTACAATAATACATAAATCATAATCTAAGTACTTGAAAGATTAACAAAAACATGGAAAGATTAGAAAATCAAACCATAAACAAGTACTAGACTAAGGATCCGGGTAGTAATCGAGCTAAACGAGACAATGTGGCTTGAATCCGGGTGAAAGCTAATGCCTCCGGAGCCTGAAAATCGCCTGAGAAGCTCTCCAAAAATCCAGAATTCCGAGCAGAATGTTTCTGCAAGTTTTTATATATTTTCGGTCTCGCACGGTCGTGCGTCCTGTTGCACGACCGTGCACTTTATGCATTATTGGAGTTACTGTGCACCATACCGCATAACGTCATCAGATCTTGACCAGATTTCGATCGGCACGGGCGTGCCATGGGGTGCACGGGCGTGCATCACCTAGATGGGCCTTGTTGTCGCATCCGAACGGGGGTGCCACCAGTCGCACGGGGGTGCATCACCGAGATTTCGTTGCACTCCTGATCGCACTGGGTGTGCAACGCCGAGCTAAGCTTTGTTGTCGCATCCGCACGGGGGTGCCACCAGTCGCACGGGGGTGCATCACCGAGATGGGTCTTGTTGTCGCATCCGCACGGGGGTGCCACCTGTCGCACGGGGGTGCAACTTGCCCAGGTCAGAATTTTCCACAGAATGTTCGCAGTTCATTCGTTTCGCCCGGAAAATCCTCGTTTTCACTATCATCTTGTCTGGTATGCTGTTTTAGGCCTGTAACAAAAGTATACTTGATTAAGTATCCGAATGACGGTTTTACGGCCGAAAACGCATAAAATGGGGATAAAATGGGGGACTAAAATATGTATAAATTAGTGAATATCACTTGCACGCAAGATATGAGGTTGAGAGTTTTATAGGGTCCTTCCCCATAGACCTTGAGAACTTCACCAGACGGCAATGGTAAACGAACGAATTTATCATGACAAACAACTTTGGCATGATTTCATGGGAATAAGGTTGATCGGAAAAACATGGCCATGAAGTTCAGGTTTACAATTGGTAATCACAGAATTTAACACGGAGTGATCGCCACTAGCTACTATAACTTCAAATGATTCACTCAGTTTTGTACGTGGTAAGGCAAGCAAAGGTTCAAACTCAAGTGAAACAAAACTCCTATTTGCACCCGGATCAAACAAAACAGAAGCATAGCGATTGTTAACGAGAAACGTACCGTTGACCACATCATTTGCGGCACGAGCCTCATTGACATTTAGGTTGAATGCACGACCTCTAGCGGGTTGAGCATTTGCAAGTTTGGGACATTCCCGTTTGAAGTGATTCAGATCACCGCAATTGAAGCAAGTTCCAACGGGATATCGAGGTGGTGCAGCAGCGTGAACAGCAGGAGGGGCAATAGCTTGATGTGTACGGCATGTGGCTGCAAGATGACCAAAGCGCCCACAACTTGTGCATTGTTTACAAGGAAAACGGGCTTGATGATGGTAGTTACAACGGTTGCATAACGGTGCTTCACCAACATATGGCTTCTTGGCAGGAGGGGCCTGGTTGGCGGGAGCAGGAGTTGTAACGGCAAAGTTTTTGACTGCTTTGCGTTTGTTTACATTCCTGGTTTTCCTCGAAGATTGGGATCCACATTTGCCGCTTCGATAGCGTCGGACGCAGCTTTGGATGGTGTCTTCTTGTCGCTTTTTCGGAATAAGTTCCCTTCCTTGACTTGAGCATCCGTCAAGATAGCAGAGAGTTCATAAGCGTCTCGAAGTGTGGCTAGTCTGCTTCCAGTCACTATGTGCTTGATGCAACTAGGGAGCCCACCAATGAATTTCTCGACCAAGCGGTCGGAAGCTATTTTTGTGGGACAGAGGACGCATAATTCTTCGAACCGGTTTATGTAAGCGCGTTTTTCTCCACTATCTTGTTTAAGGTCGTGGAACTCATCTTCCAGTGCTTTCATCTCGTTTCGCGGGTAGAATTCCTTTAACATGAGAACTTTCAATTCTTCCCAGGTCAAAGCCATAGCAACTTCGGCTGTGCGATCCTTCATGATTCCATTCCACCAAGTTAACGCCCTCTTTTGGAAGACGCTAGAAGCAAATTCGACCTTGCGTTCATTTGTACACTGACTGTGGTGGAATGTATTCTCCATACTTTCGGTCCATTGAAGGAGTCTAGTAGCACCTTCATTCCCCGTAAACTTAGTGGGGTGGCAAGAGTTGAATTGTTTGAAGTTGCATGGAGTGTCATGATGGTTTCCGTTGGTTCTGCTGCTACTTTGCCCGTTGGTGGCTTGAGAAAGTTGTGTTACAAGGTCGGGAAGTATTGCAGCTATCTGTTGAGCAAGAAGAGCTGCCATCTCTGCGTTCGGGACATTGTCTTGTGGTGCACGTCGAGGAGGCATCTACACGAGGTAGGTAAAACATAAGATCATGGTGGTTTCATAATGGGATAAAGTAGTTTCATAAAATCAATGAGGATAAGAGAAAACACGCAACAAGATGGATATCATTTATTCCACGAATAAACGACATCAATGACAAGTCAAAGTAGTTGGGGTCTTTGACGTGCGATATCACGTAGTTCAAAAACTTGGTTGGACATGCTTTGGCTTAATAGGTATCGGTACTCTCATTGATAGTCCCCAGGTAGGCAACGGGTCCTTTTATTTGGATTTGTACGAATGCCAGCCTAGACAGGAGTTCTCAACCACCGGTACGTAACCCTTCCAGTTACTACATGTCCGTCAGTTTTAAGCATGTTTGAAACTATGATCGTAATTATATGATTGATTAATTGATTTCGTGATAAGTTTTAAATGGAATTGCTTCTAAACCACACGTAATCGGCAAGTGCCCCGGTCGCGGGGTAGTGAAGTCGGCAAGACCTGATATCAATCCGTGGACACTATGGGCGAAGTATTGATACTTAACCTTTATCGAAAACCTAGTCATTTTTAAGTTTGAGTTTCATGATTGAATTGGTTTTTAAAAGTAATAAGTGAAAACTTAAAATAGAAGATTTTAAACAGTAAATGGAATTATACAAACAGGACTGGAAACTGTGTTTTAAGATAAATATGATGGAAAGATGCTACTTAGGTTTTGAATCCCTAGAGTTGTGTGATGTTATTCTTCCTTCGGTTTATGACTAAATACTTTATTTACCCGGTAAACCTCCTGTTAAAGATGATGAATCAAGTAAATTAAGCTAAATGTGAAGTGCTAAAATGAATCGGCTCGACCTATCGATACCAAATCCCATGAGAATAAAACCTTTTTTTTACCTCAGAGACAATAATGTTGCGAGAAGATTTTAAAAACATGAAGCAGATGACTTATTGAAACTTGAAATCCTAGGAAACCTTAGACGCGAAGAAATAAACGGATCCGAGTTATCGGTCACCCAATTTACCCAACAACGGCTAGCTAATAACCTAGCAGACCTAGATCTTATTTCTAATCACTAGATAAGGATGCAACTTTAATTGGTTTGGTTTTATTACTTGATTAACTTGTTAATCGAACGTTAATGTTTTTATCGAAAAGACAAGGCCCGAACTGATAATCAAAAGATTAACAATTTAGATTGAAATAGTAATATGGTTTTAGGGGAGATTTCTCTATGCCTAAATTACTAATTTCAATAACCAAGTTATAAACAATTTAAAGTGCAATATCAAAGTCAAGTTCAATAAGACATCATGTAAATCACACCAAATAGTCATTAACCGGATTTAAAATAACATCACATCGTCTAGTTCATCATTACCTAAGTAGCTTACAAGTTTAGCCACTCATATTATTAAAATACAAAGCACAATTACATCTAAAATCACAAGGTAACATAGTAAAAAGTGAATAGATACGAAAACTTAACGTTTGTCGGACCCGGCACGCTTCTAACTCGAACCGAAAGCTTCCAAGACCTCCGAGAAGCTCCAAGGCACTTCAAGATCACTCCAACTTGTTCAGAATCAACTGATTTCAGTCTTGAGAGGTGTGTAGAGGAGTATTTTTGGTGTGTTTTTGATCATACAAGTGAGTGCCTTTTATAAGCCAAAATTTTGCCTTCTGCGAACACCTTACGGACCGTAAGGGTATAAACCTTACGGTCCGTAAGGTTCACCTACTCCATTCCACTCCGATAAAGTCCTTACGGACCGTAAGGATATGAGTCTTACGGTCTGTAAGGCTCACCTACAACATTCCACTAGCCTTCTTTCCTTACGGACCGTAAGGGTGTGAGGCTTACGGCCCGTAAGCCATTCTCCAAGGCAATTTCTTTGTTTTCTTTGACACGTTTTCCCATGTATTGTTTTCATTTTCGATTTCTTATCGTTTTCCTCGCATAATCCACGGATATTTCACCGATTCCTATAGATTCATGATTTTATCGATTCAGTAACGAATACAAAGGAGAAACGCACACAATTGATCTAAAATATGGGTAATTTGATACATAAGATGTGTATAATTCTAAACACATCAAATATCCCCACACTTAACCTTTTGCTTGTCCCTAAGCAAAATCCTAAACAACATGTCCAACTTAAACGATTTACAAGAACGCAAGCCTCGAGCAAATTAAAATGCGAACTACAAAATCATTAAACACAGAGGTTTCCCAAGACTTACATCGTTCAAAAGGTTGATAATTCAAGAGAATGAAACGAGAAACCGAGACTACCTAATCAAACTTTTCTTACCTTCAAGTAATTAATTATGCAACATCAACACCCCTTAAGAAATTCACTCCTCTCTTGGCTAATATATATGTAATTTCAAGTGAACTCTCAAAAACCAAACTGTGAAGCATGACTATTATAAGCTTGTACGTCAATCAGATCTCCACCTAATTGTTAGAAACGGATACAAATCAAGAGGACTAAAAATGGGTAGGTAAAGGTGAAAGGCAGGTTGTTTATTTTGAAGAGGGTGGTTAACAGGAGATTTTACGATAAACCGGAAAAGCACGTAATAAGGTTTAACAACATTTTGGTCATTTGACCATAACTTTATTCTTTTTTTTTTCTTTTTCTTTAATTTGCTCTTTTTTTTTCACACCAAATATAACAATAATATCACAATATTATACGTTCTGGTTTAAAATGGGTAACAACAGAAGGTTTTAGGTTCAAAGTGGTGTCTAAAGGAAAATGGTGAATTTTACAGAAAAGGTGATCCTAATGCCTCTATCATATTTGTATCAACGTTTAAACCAAAGGTCTTGAAATGTATCAAAACGTATAAGTTCTAAAGTAATGCAACAAGTTGGTAAACACACATGAAACGAAAATAGTGTTTATGTAAGAAACACTTATAGGCTCAAATCTTACCGTCATGTGGAAATACAATGGTTATCGATATTGACATTGCATAATCAATTAACTTTCCAGCTTGATTCATTATCTTAGGTATCCCGTAAAAGTTTTAAAAACTTGATTTAATCAACCTACTATCCCGCAACTTAAAGAAACATGTATTTTTTTTTGGTTTTGTAAGTTCAACATTTAAATCGTTTTTTGACAGACGTTTTGGAAAATGTTCATGTTTTACATGTGTTTAAAGGGCTGGGACAAGTATAAAACATTTTTTGAAATTTTTGATTTTTTTTTCAAATTTTTTTTATATAAATATCTATAATATACACAATATAATACAAAATTCCCTCATCTCCACACTTAAAAGACACATTGTCCTCAATGTGTGAAAATAAGAAATGAAAATAATAAAATGCACACTGAAATTTAAAATGTTACTTCCCTGATGTGTTGCGATATTTCATGTATATGTGTTACAACGCCACATTATATCAATTCTGCCTCAATGCTTGTTTGCGATGCTTGCAAAACGGTAAATAAACGCATCATAAGAAAGAAACATAATAAACACCATCAGTCAAAGTAAAGTCAAACCAAAATGTAAAGTGTATATACACAAACCAAAATGTAATAAAGTCAAATACAAACAATCCAGATCATCTATGGTGGTGGTTGATGATGTGTAGGGGGAATCTGAAAATGATCTATGATGCGCTGAAGCATCCCCCTAATCTCGATCTGTGTCTGCTCAATACTATCCTGCCTCTGCTCCATCCGTACCTGACTCTGTCTGATCTCAGCCTGTCCTTGCTCTAACATCTGTAAACGCTCTGGTATCGTGCGCTGGGCCCTAGGCTCTCCTGCTCTCTCTCTCTCAGGCACCTGATATCGTGGTACGATAACCGGGGCACCCTCCGGAACAACTCTCGGTGGTAAGAAACGTGGAGGCTCGCCCGGTGCCATGAGCTCTAGAATCAGGCGCATATCGCCCTTCCTAATCGTCGACCCAGCAGGCTCCTCATGCAGCCATCCTCTCGGAAAATCCTCAAAAACGCCCAAACTCTCTGCCAGAACTGTAACATAGCTACCCATACAAATACGGGACTCCCTGCCTCCCCCGTGGCCCCTCAAAAATGAAAATAGCAAAAATACCGCTAAATTGGGCTCCTGGCCCTGCACGATGCAATATAGCGCAAAAAGATCTGAAAACGTCACTTTCTCGATACTCATGTATCGAGAAAGGACCGTGCAGGCAAGGACCCTGTGGATAAAATGGTAAACGAGATCTCGGATCTGCGAGGCAGCGATCCCAGGCTGAAAACCTCCATCGGCGATGGTGGACCAGAAAGCTGTCAACTGTGTCGTCGTGACACAGTGAGGTAACTCCTGGTCCGCCCATCCCATCAAACTCTCAGTGAAGACCTCCTGCGTGGTCTCCTCCTGAGTATATAAACCAGCGTGGACGGCGAACTGTGCAACGGACATGATATGTGTCCGCCGTCCTAACGCGAAGCTAACCGCAGAGTCGGATGAGAGGCGCGCAGAATCGAATGAAAACGTAGCAAGGAACTCAATAGTGAGCTCCTGATATGCCGCACGCCTCTCATCTAACAACCTCAACCATCGAGGTGTCAGCAAGCCCTGTAACCTGTCCCTAACGCCCATCGTCTCCATCAATCCCCAATCTATGACCCTCGCCCGATGAAAACGTCTACCTAGCAGTCTCTGCATGGCCGTACGCTCCTCTGAACCTGTCTGAAAGTCTAATAGCGTGCTATCCTCTACAGGTGGGAGAACTGCTGGTATCTGAGCAAGAGGGTCTGGCCTAACCGCGTCCGTATCATAACGGATCTGTCTGGCAGGCTGCTGCTGCTGATCCTCCTGGATCTGTGGCTGAACCTGAGGCTCTGCCTGAGGAATCGGCTCCTCCTGAGTGGCAACACGTCCCCGCTTGCGCGAAGGACCTGAAGAAGATGCCATACCTGCATTTAAAAATATAACAATTAGGTATTGCAGGTTTAAAGCTTACCGTGCCCTAACACATTTTTCAATGTTTTTTTGATTTTTTTTGTATTTTTATTTTCAAACTTATATATATATATATATATATATATATATATATATATATATATTCAAACGATATTTTATTTTGCAGAAAAACGTGTTTTTGTTGTGTTAGGGACGGTTGTTGCGGCCGTATAGCATTTCGTTCGCGGTCGCAACGAATAATAACAACAATAATAATAAAAAATAAAAAAAATTCAAAATTTCGGCATGACCCCGACGTATTTACTAGAAACCACCCATCCTCGCCCGAATGGAGATTGGGTACGGGCGAGGCGGCGAAACCTGCAAATAAATCGCAATAATATTTTGACACTAAATAAATATTTATTAATTTAAAGCTCAACGTCATCATACTATCGGTATCCGAAATATACTTTACAACATATACATTATAATACGCCTTAAACTATGAGTCGACAATCTATACAATATTATCACAATAATAACAAAAACAATAACAACATTAAAAGAACGAAGCATCATTTATTCTCTTTAACACTAAACTCAACTTAAAATAGTTAATCTATTTGACTCGTCACTAGACACATTTAACTACAATTTAAGACTTATAATTACTCGACGCAAAACAAGTTCAAACTTTAACAAGAATATTAACACACCTAAAATTAAAAATAAAATAAAAAAAATTAAAAATTTTGGCAGCATTTCGGCGCAATTTTGAGATACCAACCTTTCTCGCCCGTAAAATGGAATTATACGGGCGATGAGATCAAAACCTGCAAATAAAACGCAATTACAATATTTGTATAATTCAATTCAATGCTCAATGTTCCTCCAAACTCGTCGGGCGAAACTCAATTCTATTTAAACTAAAACTATTAATCTTTGACAAAAGACGACTTAAAGACGACCTAACTTAGACTCAACACAAAAATTAACTTAAAACAATTAATTTATTCGACTCGAAACTAGACTCGATTAACCACAATTTGAGATTAATCACTACTCGACTTGAAAAACTTCAAATTCAAACAGAACATTAACTCCCCTAAAGTTTAAACTGACACGACCGAGATACGACGCGACAGGAGTCGAACCTATGAAATAATTTCGACTGACACACTAATCTACCGAGCTACAGCAACAATCAACTACGAAACTGAGTTAACGAATTTTTGGGTGCTACTTTCTACACCCCCCCTATTTACTTTTTTCACCCCCCTCCTCTCACATACTTACAGGTGGGGCCTGCGTGGGACCGACAGTTTTCCTCTCACAAGGGGGGGTGTAATCAGGAAGAGGGGGGGTGTGTATAGAATGAGCCGAATTTTTACAGGACACATACCAGAAATGCTGATCGAGTGCGGGAGTCTAGTTGAACCGGTGGTGGTAGCTGGCAATGGCGGAGACGGCAGCGGTGGTGGCTGAGGTCGGTGGAAGGAGGGGGGCGGCGATGGTGGGTATCGAGGATGATGATGAGTGGTGGTTGAAGGTGGTTGCAGTGGTGGAGATGGTGGTGGTGCGAGGCGACGGTGAGAGTGGAGACGGTGGTAATGGCGGAAGGTGGG
Organism: Helianthus tuberosus; assembly: GCA_030545235.1. NCBI lineage: Eukaryota > Viridiplantae > Streptophyta > Magnoliopsida > Asterales > Asteraceae > Helianthus > Helianthus tuberosus. Next base: position 54,293,958 of record CM060364.1, read on the forward strand.
TGTGGTTCGGGTGGATGTGAATCGGAGGAGGTGGAGGTGATGGTTGGTGAGGGCGGCGGTGGTCGAAGATGGAAATGGTGGTGATGGGGGCGGCGATCGGTTGTGGTTTGTGGTTAAAATGGGGAAGACGACCCCATTTGGGGTTTTATTTTTTTGATCTGCTGAAACCCTTACGGACCGTAAGGGTCTCATCCTTGCGGTCCGTAAGGCCTTTAATTTTTTTAGACCGACTTATGCTTACGGACCGTAAGGGTCTAATGCTTACGGTCCATAAGCTTGTTTAACTGCTTTTAAATCTCACCATCCTTACGGACCGCAGGGGTCTAATGCTTACGGTCCGTAAGCCCTTCAAATTTTTTTTTATTTTATGTTTATTTTTAATGTAAATATAAATCCAATTTTAAAAATAAGTTTTATTTACAAAAATTCGCGACTAAAAAACATTTACAAACCAAGAGATTTTTGTAACGTCCGTTTATCAAGACCAGTTTTTTCGAAAATGTGAATTAAGTCGTCCTCAGTCCTATAGTGTACATAACATCCAACTTTAATGGACCGTTCGGCATTGAGCCTAATAGCCCCCACCCTCATTAGTTGTATGTACTCACATTGGGATTCAGTTAGATTTCGTTTACATCTTCCTGTGTGTGACCAATTTCCACATCCCATGCATTTTTCATAACGTTTTGCTCTTCGTTTCATAGCACTTTTGGATGTTCCACAAAATGGCTGTGTTTGGTCTTGTTGACGCCATTCCTTTCTTACCTCAGTGCTTAGGAGAAAGATTTTCTCCTTAAGTTCTACAGGCAACCTTGGTTTTGCAAATTGTAAACAACAAAGAAAATTGAAATCGAAAGGATGCATTTTAATCCTAGATTACACTTGGGGGATGTTGTTGAGATTGTAAGCAGTTCCGAAATCACCCGAATGGAGATTGAGTACGGGTGGTACGATTCAATCCTGCATACACAAAAACAAACAAACCCAAGCGTAGAATTGATTCAAAATAAAAGACTATTAAAGCAGAAACAAAAACAAATTAAAGTTACACAATAAAACACAATAAAACCTAATATTTACGAGTCCTACCACTTCTCATTTCACCTTCAAGTTTCCATTAAAGGGAGGTCCAGCTCCTCCAACATCTCAGAACTTGGTCTTTCAACGTAATGCTTTAAACGATGACCATTTACCTTAAACTTCCGTCCATCCTCATTCTCCAGCTCAATCGTTCCATATGGAAAAACTTTTGTAACCAGAAATGGTCCAGTCCATCGGGATTTGAGCTTTCCCGGAAATAACTTCAATCGAGAATTGAAAAGCAACACTTTCTCCCCACACTTGAATTCTTTCATACTCTTAATGTGGCGATCGTGCAACTGCTTCATCTTTTCCTTATACGCCCAAGATCTCTCATATGCAATATCACGTAGCTCCTCTAACTCATTTATTTGAAGAAATCGTCTCTTTCCTGCTGCATCCATATCAAGATTTACCTTTCGTAATGCCCAATACGCACGATGTTCCAGTTCAACTGGGAGATGGCACGCTTTTCCATAAATCATCCTAAAGGGTGTAGTTCCTATAGGGGTCTTATATGCAGTGCAAAAAGCCCAAAGTGCATCATCCAGATTAGAAGCCCAGTCAATACGACTTTGTTCGACAGTTTTCTCCAAAATACGTTTTATCCCTCTGTTTGCATTTTCCACCTGTCCACTCGTTTGTGGATGATAGGCAGTTGAAAGTCGATGGGTCACCCCATAACGCTTCAATACTATCTCCATTGATGAATTACAGAAATGAGTACCTCGATCACTGATGATTGCTTTAGGTGTGCCAAATCTTGCAAACAATTCCCTAAGAAACTTTACTACAACCTTAGCATTGTCAGTGGCCAAGGCTTTCGCCTCTACCCACTTTGATACATAATCAATGGCTACTAGGATGTAACGATTTCCTCGTGACATAGGGAAAGGTCCCATGAAATCAATGCCCTAAATATCGAAGATTTCAACAGCTTGGATGGGATTTTGAGGCATTTCATTCCTGGATGAGATGTTTCCGGCTCTCTGACATGCATCACAACCACGAACATACTCATGAGCATCCTTAAAGATAGTGGGCCAATAAAAACCTGCATCAAACACTCTTTTGGCAGTGTAATTTGCTCCGTAATGGCCACCAGTTGGTCTTTCCTGACAGTGTTTAAGAATGTTTATGGTTTCTGGTGCAGTCACACATCTTCTGATTATTTGATTAGCGCCTATCCTAAACAAGTAAGGATCCTCCCAAATGTAGAATTTAAGGTCAGCAAAGAATTTCTTCTTTTGTTGAAAAGGCATTTCGGGTGGAAGATCTCCTGTGGATAGGTAGTTTGCAATGTCCGCGAACCAAGGAAAACCTTCTTCATTAGCTTTTATGAACATCAACACTTCGTGGGGAAACTCATCCCTTATCCTATCCTCCCGAGTGTTTTCCAACTCGGGGTTCTCTAATCTGGACAGATGGTCTGCAGCAACGTTTTCGGCACCTTTCTTATCTTTGATTTCGAGATCAAATTCTTGAAGTAACAAGATCCAACGAATCAGCCTCGGTTTAGCATCTTTCTTTGCAAACAAATACCGAATGGCTGCATGATCAGTAAAAATGATAGTTTTTGAAAGCACAAGATAAGAACGGAATTTGTCACACGCGAACACGACAGCCAATAACTCTTTTTCAGTCGTGGTGTAGTTTTCCTGTGCATCGTTTAGGGTTTTGCTTGCCTAATAAATAGGATGAAAATGTTTCTCTTTACGCTGCCCTAAAACGGCACCGACTGCAAAGTCACTTGCGTCACACATGATTTCGAATGGAAGGCTCCAATCGGGAGAAATTAGAATAGGCGCACTCACTAATCTCTCCTTAAGTAACTCAAAGGCTTTCAGACACTCATCAGAAAACACGAACGGCCTATCTTTTTCTAAAAGCTGGGTCATAGGACGGGCGATTTTAGAAAAATCACGTATGAATCTACGATAAAATCCCGCATGTCCTAAGAAACTTCTAATTGCTTTTACCGAAGTAGGCGGCGGAAGCTTGGAAATGGTTTCAATCTTGGCTTGGTCAACCTCAAGCCCCGCTTGTGAAATCTTGTGACCTAGAACTATTCCTTCACGAACCATAAAATGGCATTTCTCCCAGTTGAGCATTAGGTTCGTTTCTTCACAACGAGTCAACACACGCTCTAGATTATGCAAACAATGATCGAATGAACTTCCAAATACAGAAAAATCATCCATGAATACATCCATGGAGTCCTCGATCAATTCATGAAATATCGCCACCATACATCTTTGGAATGTAGCTGGAGCGTTACACAATCCAAACGGCATACGTCGATACGGGAAAGTGCCAAAGGGGCATGTGAATGTGGTCTTTTCTTGATCCTCCGGTGCAATGGGGATTTGGAAATAACAAGAGAACCCATCAAGAAAGCAATAGAATTGCTGTCCCGACAGTCTTTCCAGCATTTGGTCAATGAATGGCAAAGGAAAATGATCCTTGCGTGTGGCGTCATTTAGTTTGTGATAATCTATGCAAACTCGCCAACCGGTGACGGTCCTGGTGGGTAGTAATTCATTCTTCTCATTGACTACCACAGTCAGTCCTCCTTTCTTGGGAACCACCTGGATGGGACTCACCCATGCAGAATCAGAAATTGGGTAAATAAGCCCTGCATCAAGTAGCTTTATTACCTCTTTATTCACGACTTCTTGCATATTTGGGTTTAACCTTCTCTGAGGTTGAACTACCGGTTTAAACTCCTCTTCCATCAGAATTTTATGCGTGCAAAATGAAGGGTTAATACCTTTGATATCCTTGAGTTTCCATGCAATAGCTTTCTTGTGCATCTTAAGAACAGTTATCAGCTTCTTCTTTTCTTCCTCCGTCAAATTCTTGGAAATGATGACGGGTAATTGGGATCCCTCACCTAAAAATACGTATTCTAGATGAGATGGCAGTTCTTTCAGCTCCAAGGATGGAGGTTCTTCAATTGATGGCTTTTCTTTTGGACTTTCTTTCTCACAACTATCAGATTTTGGAGAAAGTTCGCTAGATTGTTCAAGATTGAATTCAGTGATCATGCTTAAGAGTTGTGTGTCAAACTCATTTTCACTCATTTCATTGGGAAAGTCATCTATGAGAGTGTCGATAGAGTAAGCAGTATCATCGTGTTGTTGGGTATGTTTCATAGAACGCTGAATATCGAAAGTGACTTCATCTTCATCGACACGAAGAGTCAACTTGCCATCAAAAACATTGATGATTGCTCGTGCAGTAGCAAGGAATGGACAACCTAAGATCAACGGGATCTCAGAGTCTTCATCCATGTCGAGAATAACAAAGTCAACTGGAAAGACGAATTTGTCGACTTTAACCAATATGTTTTCTACAATACCTCTCGGAAACTTCACCGATCGATCAGCAAGTTGAATACTCATGCGAGTAGGCGATGGTTCTCCTAGGTTGAGCTTAGCAAAGACAGAATAAGGCATGAGATTAATACTAGCACCTAGGTCGGCAAGAGCATTACTAACAGTAAGATTATCGATCAAACAAGGAATGGTAAAGCTACCCGGATCATTCACCTTGGTTGGTAGCTTATTCTGCAAGACAGCAGAACATTCCTCGCTTAGAGTGACAGTCGAAAGATCCTCTAATTTCTTCTTATTGGCAAGAAGATCCTTCAGAAACTTCGCATACTTCGGCATCTTGGCCAAAGCTTCGACTAACGGGATGTTTACATGCAGCTTCTTCAACATTTCCATGAATCGACCATATTGCTCCGCGTCTTTTGCTTTTATTAACCTTCCAGGATAAGGTGGTGTTGGTTTGTACACCCTCATCGACTCCTTTTTCTCTTCTCTCTTCTCTCCTGGAGACTCGCTGGGCTGTGCTATACTTTCTGGGAGCAGCTTCTCGTGTACTTTGCCAGCAGGTGTCTCCATTTCGATTTCTTCGTCGACCGGTTCCTCGTCAACTACCGGCTCAACCTCTACAGCTCCTCGTCCACTTCTTGTAGTGATTGCTTTTGCAGTGGCATTTGGGTTTAGAGTGGTATTACTAGGTAGATCTCCCTGAGGTCTCTGACTTAGTTTCTCTGATATCGCTCCTATAGTTCTTTCAAGGTTTTGTAAAGCGGTGTTTTGATTGTTTATGAAAGCTTCATGCTGCTTAAACCTCGCTTGGTTTTCTTGATGGCGTTTCTCTTCCATGGTCATGAATTGAGTCAGTAGCTGTGTTTGTTTGACCAGGGCCTCTTGATTTAGCTTCATTTCTTCCTGGTTTTGCCTTAGCATCTCCTCGAGTGCGGTGTTCTTATCCCCACCGCTTGATCCTGTGCCTGCGTCTTGGAACAGATTCTGACGCGGCTGAAATCCTGGCGGGTTGTTGTACTTCCAGCTGACGTTCGGGTTATTTCTCCAACTGGGATTGTAGTTATTTCCGAAGTTGTTCCGGTTGTTCACATATTCTACTTGCTCGTGGACGTCCTCAGGAGCAATGGGGCATGCAGCAGTCTCGTGACCTCCCGTGCATATCTCACACACTTGCTCCTTCTTCTTCGTTTGCATATCCTTCATCTGTTTTGTCAACATGTCAATTTGGGCTTGCATAGTGGTGTTAGAATCGAGTTTGTGTACTCCTCTCTGTGTCATAGATGTGTCCCTGGAATCAGGATACTCATAGCTACTCATTGCAATATCCTCAAACATCTCATTGCACTCCTCCGGTGTTTTGGTGTTCATCAGATTTCCACCAGCAGTGGTGTTCAGCATGTTCCTCGTTGCAGGCGTTACTCCATGAAAGAATTTTTCAACTAACGCCCAATCTTCGAATCCGTGATGAGGGCACTTGATTAACAGCTCCTTGAATCGCTCCCACGTCTCGTAAAAAGATTCTCCCTCCTTCTGGCGGAACTCTTGAATCATGCTCCTCAGACGAGCAGTTTTGGCAGGGGGAAAATATTTGCTTAAGAACTTTTCTTGCATCGCAGCCCAAGTAGTGATGGATCCCGAAGGAAGGGATTCCAACCAAGCATGAGCTCGGTCAGCAAGAGAGAATGGGAATAAACGTAACTTACAGGCGTCCTCGTTTACACCTTGCTGTTGGAACGTATCGCAGATTGCAGAAAAACGGGATAGATAAACATTCGGGTCTTCAGAAGGTAACCCGTGGAATTGGAGGGTGTTCGTAACCATCGTGATGATTTGTGGTGGAATTTGCCAGCTATTGACACCGATAATGGGTCAGGCAATGCTGGACCGAGCACCGGCAGCAGTAGGCCGGGCATAATCAGCGACAACTCTCCTAGCTGGGGGTTCTTCAGCCATAGTGAAAGTATGAATAGGAATATGTAGCTCACTAGCTTAGAAAGTTCGTAATCGTTCGTGAAGATCTTGTTCAGGCTCGGGTGAAGCAGAAAATGTAGGCGGTCCTTGTGAACGAGTTTGTGGCATATAATGAATGAACTAAGAAAGTAAAAAAGAAAAACAAACAAAAAGACACAAATTTCGAGCAAAAGTACAAATAAACAAACTTTAATCTAAGAAAAACCAGTAAAAACTAGATTGACGACTTGGGTTGTTCTCAAAATTTGCCAGTGTCCCCGGCAACGGCGTCAAAAACTTGACGTGCGATATCACGTAGTTCAAAAACTTGGTTGGACATGCTTTGGCCTAATAGGTATCGGTACTCTCATTGATAGTCCCCAGGTAGGCAACGGGTCCTTTTATTTGGATTTGTATGAATGCCAGCCTAGACAGGAGTTCTCAACTACCGGTACGTAACCCTTCCAGTTACTACATGTCCGTCAGTTTTAAGCATTTTTGAAACTATGCTCGTAATTATATGATTGATTAATTGATTTCGTGACAAGTTTTAAATGGAATTGCTTCTAAACCACACGTAATCGGCAAGTGCACCGGTCGCGGTGTAGTGAAGTCGGCAAGACCGGATATCAATCCGTGGACACTATGGGCGAAGTATTGATACTTAACCTTTATCGAAAACCTAGTTATTTTTAAGTTTGAGTTTCATGATTGAATTGGTTTTTAAAAGTAATAAGTGAAAACTTAAAATAGAAGATTTTAAACAGTAAATGGAATGATACAAACAGGACTGGAAACTGTGTTTTAAGATTAATATGATGGAAAGATGCTACTTAGGTTTTGAATCCCTAGACTTGTGTGATGTTATTCTTCCTTCGGTTAATGACTAAATACTTTATTTACCCGATAAACCTCCTGTTAAAGATGATGAATCAAGTAAATTAAGCTAAATGTGAAGTGCTAAAATGAATCGGCTCGACCTATCGATACCAAATCCCATGAGAATAAAACCTTTTTGACCTCAGAGACAATAATGTTGCGTGAAGATTTTAAAAACATGAAGCAGATGACTTATTGAAACTTGAAATCCTAGGAAACCTTAGACGCGAAGAAATAAACGGATCCGAGTTATCGGTCACCCAATTTACCCAACAACGGCTAGCTAATAACCTAGCAAACCTAGATCTTATTTCTAATCACTAGATAAGGATGCAACTTTAATTGGTTTGGTTTTATTACTGGATTAACTTGTTAATCAAACGTTAATGTTTTTATCGAAAAGACAAGGCCCGAACTGATAATCAAAAGATTAACAATTTAGATTGAAATAGTAATATGGTTTTAGGGGAGATTTCTCTATGCCTAAATTACTAATTTCAATAACCAAGTTATAAACAATTTAAAGTGCAATATCAAAGTCAAGTTCAATAAGACATCATGTAAATCACTCCAAATAGTCATTAACCGGATTTAAAATAACATCACATCGTCTAGTTCATCATTACCTAAGTAGCTTACAAGTTTAGCCACTCATATTATTAAAATACAAAGCACAATTACATCTAAAACCACAAGGTAACATAGTAAAAAGCGAATAGATATGAAAACTTAACGTTTGTCGGACCCGGCACGCTTCTAACTCGAACCGAAAGCTTCCAAGACCTCCGCGAAGCTCCAAGGCACTTCAAGATCACTCCAACTTGTTCAGAATCGACTGATTTCAGTCTTGAGAGGTGTGTAGAGGAGTATTTTTGGTGTGTTTTTTATCATACAAGTGAGTGCCTTTTATAGGCCAAATTTTTGCCTTCTGCGAACACCTTACGGACCGTAAGGGTATAAACCTTACGGTCCGTAAGGTTCACCTACTCCATTCCACTCCGATAAAGTCCTTACGGACCGTAAGGATATGAGTCTTACGGTCCGTAAGGCTCACCTACAACATTCCACTAGCCTTCTTTCCTTACGGACCGTAAGGGTGTGAGGCTTACGGTCCGTAAGCCATTCTCCAAGGCAATTTCTTCGTTTTCTTTGACACGTTTTCCCATGTATTGTTTTCATCGTCAATTTTTATCGTTTTCCTCGCATAATCCACGGATATTTCACCGATTCCTGTAGATTCATGATTTTATCGATTCAGTAACGAATACAAAGGAGAAACGCACACAATTGATCTAAAATATGGGTAATTTGATACATAAGATGTGTATAATTCTAAACACATCAGTCTTATAACTTAGTGAAGTCATGCTTTAGCCTATAAGTGGACACTCATCCAAAGAATTCCCAGGTAAGCACAACTGGTTCCTCGAGTTGGAATTTATACGAAGAGCTTGCCTAGACAGAAAACCCCGAATACAGCCATCCACCCTTCCAGATTGCACGAGTTCGTTATTAGAGCCCAAGACTTTGATGAGAATTTAAAAATCAGAAGAGGTTTTGAAAATAATCACCTAAGGATAGGTGATGAGCATTTGTAAAATCTAAAGATGAGATCCGCGGTGACGAGGCATTGGTTACAAAAGATAAGGATATGGATGTAGACAAAGGCAAAGATAACGGAAGAGTTTGCTAATGGAAAGTGTCCAAGGTAAGTTATAGTCTAGGTCAAAGTATTACTAATAACCTAAATCCCTATAACCATGGCTCTGATACAAATCTGTAACACCCTGACCGGAGGCGGAAAAGTCAAGGGCATCACGAAACATGGCAGAATGCATTTGACCACATGATGATTAAATTAAGTTGAAATATAGTTTAGATTCAATTAAAGAGATTGCATTCACATCCGAGTAAATAAGAGTACATAAACAAAATACATCATAACAAATTGTTTCACAAATGATAGATTCGGATTTAGTCTAAGGCATAAATCTTGATCAATCCTATATGAAATATTCTTGCAAACCATAGCATCAAACATTGTCACCTGAAACATATGTTAGAAAAAATATTGAGTCAACAAATGGTTGAGTGAATTCATAGGTTTTGTTAGGCAAAAATAACAATGTGATATGAAAATGGTTTAACACTGTGGCATGTGATATGTCTTTAAGCAAAAGAGTAATACAAGTAGTCACTTGGTGGTACATTCAAACCTTCGTTATGACGTAACACGGGTCTATCACCACACTCCCAAAAGTTTCACATGAGTATCAACAACAACAACAAATAGTTTCACTGGAAGTGAGGTGGGGCGTCACACCTATAGCGCTATAATATAACCGTTGGGCTTTTGCAAGTTAATGAACGTAAACGCGTTAAAGCAACAACAACAAGTATTAAGCAAATGCAAGGACAATCGGGATATCCACAAATGGCAAATGAGTTGGTATCACATTGTATCATATGTTTCATCCCAAAAATAATGTAAAAAGGGACTATGAACTCACCTTGATTGCGGGTAAGTCCAAACACGTATGTAATTGTAAGAGTTTTTGGGAACAAGATTTCCACGTCACTCTAATAGATTGAACATGCAACAATATAGAATTTGTATCAATAAAAGTGTTTAATTGTTTTTGAACGGAAATCCTAAATCTATAGAATTTAATAGGGTTTGGATAAACGGTGATTATGTGGTTTGGATAACCTAATAGAGAACTCGGAAAATGAGTATGATATAAAGGAATTATTTATAAGAAAATATTCAATTAACATAAATTGCAAAATTATACAATTGATTTAATATAAACATTTGTAATAATAAATCAAATATAATTAACTAGTATAATTAAATAACATAGTTAAATAATTGATTATAACCAAAATATTTTACAAGTGATATTATTAATTTATAAAAATTATAAATTAATTTAGATGCTCAAAAATATATATTTATTTGATAAATGATAATTATATAGTTTAAAGGGATAATTTGATAATTATATATCTAATTATCAAAATAATTAATTTAATCAGAATAATTAAAAATAATATTTTTAATTATTGTACTTGAATATTATTGGTTTAAAATAATTATTATGGCCTTGGATTCATTTTAAATAAACAGAGTGAATTAATTTGCTTAAAATAATAATAAATAAGTTTATATAAGTTTAATTATCTAAATAATTAAATATAATAAAAATTCAGACTCTAAATTTATATAAACTCAGTAATATGTCTATTTTGTCCTAAAAATAATTTTGGATAAAAATTATATAGTTATATAATTTAAATATATTAAATTAAACTATATTTATAAGTAATAAAACTGATTTAATTATATAAATATCAAAATTGTATAAAATATCAGTAAAATCATTATTTTTGTAAAGTTCACCACTTAAAATAATTAACATAAAAATTTCAGTATTTATTTCCTGAAAATTGATTTATTATGAATTATTTAATAATAAATTGTTTTAATATTATAAAAATTAGTTTTATAAATAAATTGACTAACTTTATATTTTTAATAAAAGTAACAGTGTCTAATAATGTTATAAAAATTATTGAAATGTTAAAAGTATTAAAAATAAAAAGAATAAAAAGATTTGGTTGTCCCCGGATTCGAACCCGGGTCAACCGGTTGCAAACAAACAGACACAACCACTGGGCCAGGCCTGGTGGTTATGTTTAAGTTTAGTTTAAATAAAATAAATACAGAAATGGAAATTGGTCATCTTCCCCAATTGTTCAGACCGAGTCAAACAGAAAAGTCAAACATTTCAATTCTACGGGAAACCTATGTTGTATCTAAATTAACTTTAAGGAATCATTGTACATGCATATTTGAACTAAATGACCAAATAAAAACTAATCGGTATCGTCTGGATCGATGGTTCGACAAATTCCGGCGACTGGAATTCCGGCGAGAGTTACAGACGTGAACAGGTGGCTTGTTTGGATGTTTTAGAGGGATGTGATGGGTGTAAGAGGTTCGTGGGAGTCTGAGGGACTTAAATACCAGCTCAAATTGATCTCAGATCCAACAATTCTTAGTGGTTTCGATCTGTTTTAATTTTTAAATAAAAAGTTCGATTTTACAGCAATTTGGCACTGATGTGTGTCGATTAAATGTTCAATTGGGTTGGGTATGGGTTGTAGATGTTCTGGACAGATCAAAAGGTATTAAACAATCCGAATTGGATCGAAGCTGGCAACTGATCTGTGTTCGGAATTGATTTATTATATTAAATTCTAAAGTGTGTATAAATATAATATAATCTAGAAGTTTATCAGCTCCTAGTAGGAGGATAAACAGGTTAAGGCGTTGCGGTTCTAAACGAGAGGTCACGAGTTCGATCCTTACAAGGGCCGGTTCTTACACAGAAGACCCCCTTTTGACCGAATTTTTGAATATTTACACATTGGTCCCTGAAGTTTCAGTTTTTACAAAAATAGTCCCTATAGCTTCGAAAAGTTGCATAAACAGTCCCTATACTTTCATAAAAAGTACATAATTGGTCCCTGAGGTTTCGAAAATTGACACAAATAGTCCCTGTACTGTTCAGTTAAGTATGATAACTGAGTTAATGTTTAAAGAAGGAAACCTTTATAAAAGGACTAACACAGTTAGGGTTTTCAGTTTATATAAGTTTAAAAATAACAGTTTTGGTCCCTACAGTTTAAGTTTAAGAAAATGACCATTTGAACCCTAGACTTTTTAAAACAATTTATATATTTTTATTTCTTTTATAAAATAAGTTTCAAAAATTACAAAAAGAACCCTAAACTTGTAGTTTGAAATAATTGCACTTTAACCCTTGTATTTATATAGTTTCAGAAATAACAATTTAGCCCATGGACTTGTACTTTCAAATAATTACGGTTTTAGTCCTTGAACTTAAAAAGAAATAGATTTCAAGCAGGTTTTAAAGAATGTCAAATAGGTCCCTCAACTAGTAGTTTCATAAGTAGTCACAATAAACCCTTTTAGTTTATGTAACCGTGTTTAATAGTATAAAAACTCAACAAATTTGAAATTGTTTCACGTGTTTGTATCGGTATGAGCACAAAGCAAGTAGGATCAAATAAGTTTCATTCCAAATACGGTAATTGTTACAATGCAAGTCAAAACAAATACAAGTGTGAAACCAAGGTGGTTACAGTAGAAGTGTATAAAAAAGTATAGAGAATGTGTATAAAGATTGAGGTAGAATTGTATAAAAAAGTGAAGAGAATGTGGGGTATTTATAGGTTAAATTTATAAAATAGGAAATTATTTTTTTTAAATTGTTACCGTTCAGCAGTAACATTTTCAATTACTCCACTCAATCATGCCAAAGTCAGCTCGTTACCATGTTGAAGCCTCGACCATAGCGCCCCTCCGTAAATGGCTCAGTGTGGGGTGGTGGCGCCATCAGGCGATATCGACGATGAGGGGGTATGGATGGCGCCTCCACACCCTCCGGACAGGTCAGATGCCTTTTTTCCATTGATATCCTATCAATTAATTTTAAAAATACATAATTTACACTCTTTTACTTGTTTTTTATTTACTACATTTTTGTTTGTGTACTAGATGATTGCCTCATCTATGATATATGTAGAGTTAACATCACGTACAAAACGTATGAAAGGCATGGAAAAGCTAAAAAAAATGCGGTGGCATTTTCGTAATTATTTACATTGTAGAGTAATTATCAAAATTACTTTACAAATGATCTTGTAGGGTAATTTTGATCTGGTAGAATAATGTTGTAAAATGTTATTGTAGTGTAATTTTGATCTTGTAGAGTATCCTAATTACTCTACAAATAATCTTGTATGGTAATTTTAATCTTGTAAGGTAATTTTGTAGAGTATCATAATTACTCTACAAATGATTTTGTAGAGTAATTTTGAATCGTATGTTGTTTGATAAACTTGCAGAGTAATTTTGATATACTTGTAGAGTAATTTTGAAGTAGAGTAATTTTGATACACTTGTAGAGTTTACCATACAACATCAAAATTAGTTTACAAGATACACTAGTAGAGCACTTTTGATAACTACGCTACAAGATCAAAATTACTCTACAAGAACATTTTACAAAATTACTCTACAATATCAAAATTACCCTACAAGAACATTTGTAGAGTAATTTTGATAATTACTCTACAATGTAAATAATTACGAAAATGCCACCGCGTTTTTTCAGCAAAATCTTCAGTTCATACTACGTTAAAATTATTTGTATTTGATCTTTTGTCTATAAACGTAAGTTTTTAAAAATTATTATATAGATTATGTAGTTTGTAGAAGAGGGTTCCCTTCAATAATAACTAGTTTTTTTATACCACGCGTTGCGGCGAAACCGAGCAAATGATAATGCAATACAAACGTGATTTGAAAATAAAGCATGTTGTTTAGAAAGTCAAACCATTAGAACGATTTAGTTTATTGTCATACCGTTTTATAACACTAAATAAATACTTTATTTTGAGTATAACTTCGTTTTTAACAAAACTTATAATGGAATGTCAGGGAAAGAAATCAAGCATAACTACGTACTTAAGTTTTTAGAAAAAAAGTTATAAACATAACTTATTAAAAAAGTATCAAATTAATCGATAAATTAATATATGTTCAAAAAAAGAAAAAGAGTAAATTACGTTTTTGGCCCCTGTGGTTATATCACTTTTACTATATTAGCCTAAAATAAGAATTTTAAACATATCTGCCCCTATGGTTTCTATAACTAACCATTTTGGCCCCTAAGTCTAGAGATCATGGGGGCCAAAATGGTTAGTTATAGAGACCATGGGGGCTAAAATGGTTAGACTTAGGGGCCAAAATAGTTAGTTATAGAGACCATGGGGGCAGATATGTTAAAAATTCTTATTTTGGGCTAATATAGTAAAGGTGATATAACCACAGGGGCCAAAAACGTAATTTACTCAAAGAAAAAAAAAACAATTATTAAAAAACGATAAAGGAAATATATGTTTAAAAAAAAGAAAAATATGTTATTAAAAGTTAATATAATAATAAACTATTATATTATAATATATTAAATAATAAAAAAACTATATATTATTATAAAAATAAAATTACTATTCATCATCCCTCATGTTAAAATAAAGAAAAAAAATATATTAAAAAAAGGTAAAAAAAATATGTTATTAAAAGTAAATATAGTTATAAACTATTATATTATAATATATTAAATAATAAAATAATAAAAAACTATATATTATTATAAAAATAAAGTTACTATTTATCATCACTTGTCAACGATATATATATATATATATATAAATAGTGAATGAACCAAATGGAGTTTGTACGGTCATGGAAAGTTATAAAGGGTCATTGCAGGTTGGCAGGGGCGGAGACAGCTAAGAACCAGCCGTAGCACGGGCTACGGCTCAAAGTCGGGTTCGCAGTGTTAATTTTTTGATTTTTTTTCGATTTTATATAAAGGATACCCCTCAAAGTTAATGATTTTTTTTTTGGGATACCCCTGGTTTTAAGGTCTAGCTCCGCCACTGCAGGTTGGGTCACTGGTCAAAGAGGGTTAACAAACCATAAATAAAATAAAAATATTTCGGTTGATACGCAGCTCCAAAACCACAAAATAAAATCATTGATTTACATAGAACCACTAATTAAACTCGAAGACAAAATACAATAGGCACACTACTCGGAATTCATTAAACTCGAAGACAAAATACAATAGGCACACTACTCGGAATTTAATATGATTTAACAAGTCAATTTCCTATGGCTTGTATGAGAATAAAATTTAGAGCTAACAAAACTTCAATCAAAACTATGTAAAGGAATATAAACCTCTGATTATCTATGCGTCACACCACCTGTTGTAGTAATAGAATCAATTTTATCATCATTCAACCATGTAGTTATAAATCATAAAAGATTTTGTTAATATAAAAAACCAGCTCATGTACACACCACAAATGTCACAACAATAATCAAAATTAACGATCACATATGAAAAAACTGAGTAATTTACCGCAAGTCAATTATATGATACAAAAGTCAAACTACTTTATATTTATAGTTTTACAAAATTAGAGCCATAGCAACATCATAAACAAATTACTATTGAAAAAGAACCCTCGAGCTTTGACTCTTTATCAGTGCTAATCCTCCTATCTTGCTTTTTTTTTTTTTTTTCCAAACAGTCCTCCAACCTTTCTTACAATTATGTCCTGCACAGGGCGGACCTATAGTGATAGAAGGGGTAACCTCTGTTGCCCCTTGACGCTCCGATGACGTTCCGACGGTATTGTAAATTTTGGAAAAATTTAACCTTTTTTCCGATTTCGTTACCCATTTTTATTGAAACGTTACCCCTATGCGGATCTTCTAGATCCGCCACAGGTCCTGCAAACAGCACAAACTTAATAAAAACTTAATAACCAAAGAAAGATTAAATCAGCAGTCTTTTAATTTGCCAATTTCATCCCCTGTTCCAAGCTGTAAGTAAACCTTTCTATCCATTCTTTGTTTTTTATATCATTGTAACATGTTCAGTAGCTTCCATCAACACGAGTTAACAATCACATATGTTGTTTACTACAATTCTGTGAAAAGCTGAGTGAATTTTATGAAAGTCAATAATATGATACAAAAGTCAAACACCTTTGTATTTATAGTTGGTATCTCTACTTGGTAAATATGTGTGTAAACCAAACTTGTTTATGATCTTAAATTTCTTAGTTTTGTTTGTTATTTTATTGGCCGAGTAACCCCATACCCATCGATCGAAAGTTATACTTGTTTTAAGTTAGACCTTTGTAGCAGGTTTGACTTGTTCAATGGTCCAAATCTATTAACATCCACAAACATAATCATAAAAAAGAAATAGACTGTTACTACAAAAACCTGTAACTAGAGATAGGCTTAAGGAAATAAACAGCGATACAAAATGAAATTTCTCTATATTAAAAATTGATCAATGAACTTTCTTCACTTTCCATTAGACAAATTACCACAAGTAGTTATCTCTGTAAAATTAGTGAAACCTATGTTTACATGGTTTATCACTACATGTGTTGGATGAAATGCCACAAAACCTATAATTCTTTTGTTTTCCGACACAAGCTTTGTTTTCTTCAAGCATGCTGCAGACTGGAGATTAGCGGTTGCTGCTGGTGCAATGTTCGGTATGCTGTCCTATTTTATAATTGTGAAATTCAGTCTCTGAAGCTGTTATACAGAGCCATTTGGGTAACATCCATGTTGGTGATAGCATTTGAAACACTTAAACCATGAAAAATTCTTTTCGAAACTCTGCAAATTCTTCACTTTGTAGCCCAACTGTGACAACCAAACAAATTTATGTAGTATGATCACCTGCATCCATCTCTATAAATTTGAAGTGAATTCTGAATCATATTTATGTAAATCAAAATGTGTTTATGATCTCACCAGCCACCAGTCGGAAACACTTTCACCGACACAGTCTCAAACCCAACAGTTTCATAACCAAATCCCATCAATCCGACTACATGTGGCTCACGGATACGCCTGACCACTGGAGTTATATCAAGGGTACCAAAATCTGTTCACCTGATCACAATTAAAAAGTTACTGAGTATAAGGATTTAGTGCAACGAGTATAAGCATTTAGTGCAACCAAACATATTATAATACAGATTTTCATCCAACTTTAACACCTCTTTTTTTGTATATTGGTCATCTTCATCATCAATCCCACCAATACTGTCTTGAAATTAATAGCCCACCAAGAGAAGGGAAACACCCAGGTAGCTCACCAACGCTGATATCTGTACCACACACCAAAAATAAAATAAACATCCTTCGGTTCAAACCAGCTCCAAAACAACCTAATTAAAGTCTTTGATTTACATTGAACCGTAGAATCAAGATTAACAATTTCAAATCCATGAAAAAAGTAACAAAAACCACTATTTAAACTTGAAGACAAATTACAAGAGGATAGCTACTCTGAATTTGATATAAATTAACAATCAAACATCCAACTTTAACTAAATAACCGGACTTTCATCCATTTCTTGTGGTTTGTAAGAGAGGAAATTTAGAGCTACCAAAACGCCAAACAGAAACTATGTAAAGGCGTTAAAACCTCTGATTATCTATACCAACCTGCTGTAATGATATATTTAACTTTAGCAGCATTCAACCATGTAGTTAATATCACACCACAGTTCTCAACACAATGAATTTTGTCAACAACAATCAAAATTAAATTTGACCTTATTGAAAAATTTGTCAACATGAATCAAGAAATGCAACTTAAAACAGAACCAATTTTCAAAGTCCTTGAAACAAAATTTTCAAATTTTCAACCAAATAATTGACCAAATCCAAAACGGTGCATTTAGCAAATTTTCAAGGATGAAATTACAATACCAGGAACCCTCCAGCTTTCAACTTTTACAACTTCTAACCCTCCTACCTTGCTTTCTTTCCAAAACAGCCCTCCAACTTATCTTTTTTATTACTATGTCCTGAAAACAACACAAGCTAATTAATAACCAACTCCACAACAAATTTCACAATCTAAATTGATGTGTTTAGCAAATAAAAAGAAGAAACTGATGAACCTTTGAACCGGCTTTGACCATTTGAAGGTAAGTTTTGGACATGATTCGGTGACTAAGCCAAAGCTAAACCATAGAGGTAGGTGTAATCCTGTGGTTCAATGTACTGCCAAAATACGTAAAAAAAATAGGTGAAGCAGCAAACAAGCAAACCAAGTAAGCCTGATTATTGACTAATTTAACCTTTTAAAGTACCTGGCTTTTATGTAAAAATTTAATTATTATTCTTACATGAAACCAGAAAAAAAAAAGCATTTCACTATTGGACAGTTTATTGGTCTAAAACAGACCCCAATTAAATTAAGATGACAGAATGATAATTATGTTTTTATTTATTTCCAGGTTCTTTTGCTTTATATAAGAAAGTACCTATGTTATCCCACAGTTATATGTAGCAGTAGGAGGTGTATGTTGATCTTTCAAATATGGCCAACCGGTTGCCGATATTGAAATCTTCTCCACTTCCATTTGAGCTTCTAAACCCACTCCTGGTTTTCATGATCTTCTTTCTCTGGCCGTGAGGAATTAATAGTTTATGCGCTCTTTGCATGGCTCATCGACTCCTCAAAACAAAACATGTCTTCTGCTGGTTATCGAGGTCGCTCCAACAGTTCTGTTCATTGAGCCAAACAGGTCCTAACATCATACACAAGCGGATTGAAATTTACACTTTCAACAACATGTGAAGTTCTACTAAGTCCCACGTGCCAGTTCAAATTAGGAGTACTAACGTGGACGCTTTTGAGCATCAGACTTTCAACTGGCATGTCAAGTTGTACCAATTCCTCACATCGTCTAACAATTAACTTCTCAAGATTCCGACACCCCTTAAGGTTAAGTGTTTTCAACTTAGTAGTATCGAGGCGGAGGTTTTTGAGCATCAGACTTTCAACCGGCATGTGAAGTTCTACCAAATCCTCACATTTTTCAAGGTCTAACCTCTCGAGATTCCGACACCCCTTAAGGTTAAGCGTTTTCAACTTAGTAGTATCGAGGCGGAGGTTTTTGAGCATCAGACTTTCAACCGGCAAGTGAAGTTCTACCAAATCCTCACATTTTTCAAGTTCTAACCTCGTGAGATTCAGACACCCCTTAAGGTGAAGTTTTTTCAACTTATTAGATCGAAGGAAAATGTCATTGAGCTCTAGGCTTTCAACGGGCATGTGAATGTCTACCAAATCATCACACCGTATAAGATCTAACTTCTTGAGATTCAAAGTGTGGGTAAGGTCAAGGGTTTTAATCTTAAACCAAAAGATGTAAACGCTTTTGAACTTTAGACCTTTAAGGGGCAATTGAAGTTCTACCAAATCCTCACAATGAAGAAGATCTAACTTCTCGAGATTCAAATTTTGGGTAAGGTCAAGGGTTTTCAACTTAACACTATAGAGGTAGAGGCTTCTGAGCTTTAGACCTTCAAGGGGCAATTGAAGTTCTACCAAATCCTCACACATCCTAAGATCTAACCTCTCGAGATTCCGACACTTGTTAAGGTTAAGTTTTTTCAACTTGGTATATCTAAGGGAAATGTCATTGAGCTCTAGGCTTTCAACGGGCATGTTAAGTTCTACCAAATCCTTACATAGGCTCACACTTAATGTGTCGAGATTCTGAGCCCAGGAAATATCCAAGGTCTGCAACGTAGAATCATCAACGGAAAGAGATTTGAGCTTAAACTTTTCATTGGGCATGTGAAGTTCTACCAAATTATTACAACATTTAATAACTAACTTCTCGAGATTCAAAGCTTGGGTAAGGTCAAGGGTTTCCAACTCAACAAAAAAGAGGTGGAGGCTTTTGAACTTTAGACCTTCAAAGGGCAATTGAAGGTCTACCAAATCTTCACATACATCAACCTTCAGTTTGTCGAGATTCTGAGCCCGCTTAAGATATAAGGTCCTCATACTATGAGACTGAAGGTGAAGGGATTCAAGCTTAAATTCAACGGGTACATAAAGTTCGTTTAACTCCTCACATCGGAAAAGATGTAACGTCTGGAGATTAAAAGTGCTCGGAAGGTTAAGTTTTTTCAGTTTAGAACAACGGAGGTAGAAGCATTTGAGCTTTAGACATTCAGTGGGCATGTGAAGTTCTACCAAATCCTCACAGCATTCAAGCTCTAACTTCTCGAGATTCCGAGCCCCCTCAAGGTTAAGTGTTTTCAGCTTCTCACAATCAAGGTAGAGGCTTTTAAGCTTTAAACTTTCAACGGGCATGTGAAGTTCTACCAAATCCTCACAGCATTCAAGCTCTAACTTCTCGAGATTCCGAGCCCCCTCAAGGTTAAGTGTTTTCAGCTTCTCACAATCAAGGTAGAGGCTTTTAAGCTTTAAACTTTCAACGGGCATGTGAAGTTCTACCAAATTAAAACAGCCGTTAAGATTTAACCTCTCCAGATTCGTATTTAGCCCAACGTTCAAGGATTCCAACCCACAATTATGGAGGTCAATGAATCTGAGATTCTTTAGAACCTATCAAGAGCACAACATGAGAATGAATTCTATGTAATGACAACAAAAATAGATATATTAATGCATTAGAATGATGTAAACAAGACTAATTAATCATAATTCTACCTTTTTTCCAGCTTTCCAACGTTGACCAAAACCGGGGTGGTTTATTTTAAGGCCAACAAGATTATTTGTTTGAAATTTTTTGGGAAAACAACTAAAACGGTAATTGCACAAAGATAAATATTTTAACCCATTTGGTAGGAGGCATATGCTATCTTCACCAATATCCATGCAGTCACATCCAGAATCACATTGATTTTCGGGAAAACAATTGAAACAGTAATCAAACAAAGATAAATATCTTAACCAATTTGGTAGAAGGCATATGCTATCTTCACCAATATCCTTGCAGTCACATCCAGAATCACATTGATGATTCATTTCAAGAAATCTGAGTTCCCTCATATTTTGAAGACCTTTCTTGACAACAGATGGTTTGACCAAGAGCAGTTTTATACATTTTATTGCTTCAGTACCCTGTAATAAGAAAGCACATACATGAACCTTGTGTCATAAGAAATAAGTACGTGTTAGTTTTCTCCACCTTACAAATAAACTTGAAACTTACCTTATTATTAACCAATATATCCTCAATTTCCTCTTTAATCCACAATCGGCTATGTCTGTGAGGCTCATTGGGGTGCGAACGACGAACAATATTCTTACCCATTTCTTCTATATGGTCATGCATATCCAAGCGCCCATCACAAGATACAGTTATAAGAGATTTTTGCTCAAGAACTCCTAAACCACTTCTGGCATGAAATTCGCAGCTTTCAAGCGCTTTGATTGCTTCTTCTTTCTCCCAACCTTTTAGAATACATGCAACATCTAGAAATATTTCCTGGTAATCCTTTTCTAGACCGACATAGCTTACTTCCAATATACTCAGAGTTTCATTCAATGGAATTGTTTTTAGTCGGTCTAAAGCATCGTTCCATTCAGCCTCATTTTTACCGCATAAATCTGAACCCAAAACTTTGATTGTCAAGGGAAGACCAGCAGCATAACTCACAACTTGACTTGCTAGCTCCTCATAACCTTGATTTGGTATCAGTCTCCCAAATGCATACATATTGAAGAGGCAATTTGCTTCCTCATCCAATAACAGATCAACATTAAGAATCAAGTTCTCTGGCACTCCATGTATTACCAGCACTTGTCGTTCTCTTGTTGTAATGATAACTCGACTTCCCGCCTTAAACCAATTAGGCTCACCAGCTAATGCCTCAAGCTGGTGTATATCATCTACATCATCTAGAACAACAAGAACCTTTTTACCACACATCCTCCTTTTCAAGTCAGAAACACCTCTTACGGTGATGTCAGGATTATTTAACACATCAGAAAGTACTTGTTTTTGCAACGACTCCAAACCCCTCAATGGGTTTCCTGACTTTTCCCTTACATTCCCAACAAAGCTTGAACCTTCGAACCGAAAGGATATTTGATCAAAAACAGCTCTCGCCAAAGTTGTCTTCCCAGCCCCTCCCATCCCCCATATCCCTATCATGCGAACATGATCTTCAATATCAATTTCTAAAGATGAAACCACATCTTTTACACGAGTCTCTATGCCTACTAATTTCCCATCAACGCTCGAGTTAGTGAAACGTAGCTCTAGTGAGATCTCTTCCACCATTTTTGTGATCAATTTCGCTTCATGCCTAAGAAGATTCAAATAGATATCTCAAAATCCCGCATGAACAGTTAATCTAAAACATACAATCATATATAATTGATTGTAGGTCCGGCTAGGGGAGGATCTAGTCGCCTAATCCTTGTATACGAACCACTCCGGTTGTGCGGAATCCAACCGGAACAGCAAACCGAGACGGAACACGTAAAAACACGACACGCAGATATCACCGTTAAACACCACTGTATTATAACGATAAAAGGGTTCGGTTACAATCCAATGTTTACAATGCTCTTTGTAAACTCTCTCTAGTGTGTGTGTGTGTGCTCTGTTCTTTCTCTCTGAAAGTCTGTGTGTTCTCTCTGTTCTTCTTTTTTTTTTTTTTCGAAACAGAAACATAACATGCTATTTATACTAACAGACACACTACATATGACGAAACAGAAAGACAGGCGACGAAACAGATCATGGTCGACGAAACAGATGTGTTTCGTTGACTTCTGGGCTGATTCGTCGATAGTGGGCTTCGGTCCAATCAGTTGAGGCCCAGACTGTGTTTCGCCATCATCTATTAGCCCAAGGACTGTAATGTTGAGCCCAGTCCTTGTCTGTCTCCTTTGATGGCTTGAAGTCTTGTACACGACGGAGGAAAGTCGTCACAATATAAGCCGTGCTGAGTCGCGTCGAGTCGCGTCCACTAATCGAATCACGTCGCGTCGAGTCGCATCCATAAATATGTATCAACAAACTCCCCCTTGGACGCTACTCGCGAGATTCTCTTCTCATTTCTTCTATGTCGGAGGATCTTCAAAGTCTTCACGTCTTGTAGGCAGAAAGTGTATCAACAAACTCCTTGTTTCATGTAAGAAGTGTGTTGACAAACTCCCCCTTAACATAAGCTCCCCCTTGAGTTATGCTCGTGAAAGTCTTTATCTTTATGAAGTGAGATCCTTGTGGTGTTGAAGGTCAGCGGCAACTCCATCATCTTTGTCTTTTGAGTGCCTTCACGTCGTGTCTTCATTCCGAAGCTTGTCATCGACCATGTTCTCCTAGCCTTTAGAATCTGCACATGCAAGAAATCTAAACGCGTAATGAGAACAACCGCTTGGAATATCATAACATAACCAACCGACACACGTGAGACCATTGTTCAAGCAAACGCCGTCCGACAGTTTGAAAGTTTAAAGTATTTTATCAATTTCAATTTTAACTTTCAAAACTTTGCAAATTTCGACCGTTTTATGAAGATTTAGTCATTTTCGGTTTTCGTTCAGGTTTCAGGTAACGAAGACTCGAGTTCCAACATCGTACGATCGAAAATAAAATAGAAATAAAATCTTTTTGGCTTTTATCAAGTTTATGTTAAAACACACCTAAAATCTTTTTGGTATTTTTGAATATTTCAAATTTAAAGACTGAAAGCAGTAAATAAATATATACAAACATTCTTTTTGTGAGTTTCGAGGGTAAGAGAATCATATCAGTTTATGGTCATGCCAAAACGCTCTTGTTGTTCATTTAGTTAACATTAAGATAAGCATCCTATACCGATTATCGGTATTGTTGTCCACATAAGCTCAACTTATCAGATGTAATCATGGCGAGAGGATACGTTAAGGTATGATTTATACTTACCGACCGGTGTTCATCCACATCATGACACATTCCCGTATCAAGGTATGCACGAGGGTTCATCTTACCGGTGAGTATACCGATTATCATCTGTTTGACCGTATATGATGTGAGATTCTCACTTATTTTGATTTGAAAACAAGCCCTATGTGATGGAATCACTTATTGATGAGGAACTTGATTTTCGATGCATGAGGGCACAGGAGCAAGTCCGTGAACAGGTCAGTACTTTCGTACAGCAGAGAGACGAACTTGACACCCGGAAAGAATTTGTGATATATTATCACTTATTTTGTGGGACATGTGATTGTTGATCACTTATTGAGGTCGAATGCAATATGTACACGTATGTATGGTATCATGGAAGATCTAGACTTGCGTCCCCGTTATTTTTCGGTAAAAGATACAACCATGATACCCAGATGATAAGCAGCATAAAGACCGAATATCTCAGAACCTCGGCAATCTCTCAAACGAAATTTCGGTACTAAGACCATATGCCAATGAATGGTTCCCACCCAGTCTTCAGTCGATTTAAGTTTATATCACCCTGCACACTTTAAAATGATTGTGAGCCTACCGATACATCTTATATAGAGCTGCTTATCATTTTTCATTTAAGGTTTAAAGAGGTTTAGACAGACCACTGATGTACTATCATTTTCTCTTTTGCTCGCCAGGAAACTCATTTTGCTTTTCTATTGTTTTTGTGTTTTTGAAATTTTTCAATGTTTTTGGATTTTCAAATTTTTGGATTTACTCCCCTTAAAATCAATAAACTAAGACAGATTTAAAAACACAAAGGTATTTACAAAAATGATTTTCCGATGTTGGTTTACTCTTGCTTGACCTTAATGCCGTTTACCAATAATAAATAGTCAAATCTGGATTTGTCAAAAGCTTTGGTAAAAAGGTCGGCACGTTGGTCATCGGTGTGGACGTAAGCAACATCGATTAGCCTTTTCTCAAAGCAATCACGTATGAAGTGATACTTAATGTCGATGTGCTTAGTCTTTGAATGCTGCACAGGATTTTTAGTGATCTGTAAGGCGGCAGAATTATCGACGTAAATAGGAGTAGTTAGGAATTCAAAACCGTAATCACGCATTTGTTGTTGGATCCATAGGACTTGGGAGCAACAACTTGAGGCAGCAATGTATTCAGCTTCGCATGTTGATGTAGCGACGCACGTCTGCTTCTTGCACTGCCATGTGACTAGGCGATTTCCCAAAAACTGACATCCAGCCGTTGTGGATTTGCCGTCGATTTTGCATCCGCCAAAATCAGAATCACTGAATGCGATCAAGTCAAAGTTATTATCCCTAGGGTACCATAGACCGGTGTCAGGGTAACCCTTCAAATAACGAAAAATCCTTTTTACAGCAGCAAGATGTGAGGCCTTCGGGTTCACTTGATATCTGGCAAGCAGGCACGTTGGGTACATTATATCTGGTCTTGATGCTGTGAGGTACATAAGAGATCCGATCATCGCGCGGTAGTGTGAGGGGCTAACATCTTGACCCTTCAAGTCTGGAGTAATTCCGTGATTTTGCGGCAATGGGGTACCGATGGGCGTTGCATCAGACATCTGGAACCGGCTCAAGATGTCACCAACATATTTAGTCTGATGGATGAATATCCCAGACTCGGTTTGTTGTACTTGTAGGCCCAAAAAGAAAGTCATTTCCCCCATAGCACTCATCTCGAATTTATCCTGCATAACACGCTCGAAATCCCTACACAAAACATCATTAGTAGAACCAAAAATAATATCATCAACGTATACCTGTACCAGTAGAAGATCTCCATCTTGTTCTTTGATGAAAAGAGTACAATCGATAAGACCTCTTCGAAAACCATTCTCCAGCAGATAATTAGATAAGGTTGCATACCAAGCTCGCGGTGCTTGATGAAGACCATAGAGAGCTTTGTTGAGCAACCAAACCCGATCGGGATGAATAGGATCTTCAAAACCTGGAGGTTGTTCGACATACACCTCTTCTTCCACCACACCATGTAAGAATGCACTTTTCACGTCCATCTGGTATACCTTGAAACCTTTGAATGAGGCATAAGCCAGAAAGATCCGAATTGCTTCTAGACGTGCAACAGGTGCATAGACTTCGTTGTAGTCGATTCCTTCAATCTGACGAAAACCTTGAACGACTAGCCTTGCTTTGTTCCGGATAACGATTCCACGGTCATCCTTTTTGCATTTAAACACCCAACGGGTACCAATCTTCTTGTATCCAGCAGGTTTCTCTACGAGTTTCCAGACACCAAGCTTCTGGAATTGTTGCAGTTCTTCCTGCATCGCTTCAACCCATGAGCTATCTTTCAAAGCATCTTACCAAGTTCTTGGTTCTTTCTGTGAGACATAACACGCGAAAGACCAATCATTCTGTTGACCAGATTCTCGGATAGTTGCATACAAGCCTGCATTGTTGTTGTTTCGCAACATGTTTCTTGTTTGAACGCCACTTTGTACATTCCCGATGATGTTTTGTTGAGGATGGGTATTATGAATCCTGGTTTCTGGATTATCTTGAACTGGAATATTTGTACCCAGATTGTTGAGATTGAGATCAACAATCAATTCAAGACCTGGAATTGACGAAGAGGATGATCCAGTAGCTTCAGCTGTTCCAGGGACGCCCACTGGAGAAGTCCCCTCTGAAGTACCATGAACTGCTGTTATTGGAACTTCTTGATCTGCATCTAGGAATTCATCATCCTCTGAAGATTCGTTCAATTCGGTAGCATCGTGAAAATCCTCATTGTCGAGAGCATTATTGTTCACTGAAGATGGTTCTTGATTGACGATAATGGGACGAACCAAAGGTGAATCTGTTGCATTGTCACTCTCGAAAAACATCCTTGCCGCAGCATTTTCTTCAACTGCTTCAACATTGATCGAATTGAAAAAGTCATCGTACTCAAACATCCAAGGCTGACCAGGATTTCTAACTGGTAAAGTGTGCCTTTGTACTCTGACTTCAGACCATTCCTCGACCCTTTTAGTCTCTAGATTCCAGACTCTTAAGTTCGGGGTGGAATACCCAAGAAAGTATCCCTCAATTGCTCTTGCCCCAAACTTTCCATTAGGATCGATAATTGTGCAAGGAGCTCCAAACGGTTCAAGATAAGACAAGTCTGGTTTCCGTTTGTTAATAAGCTCAAAGCAGGTCTTGTTGTGCCTTTTGACTGTGAGGACTCGATTCAACGTATAACATGCAGAGGACACAGCTTCAGTCCAGAATGGAATCGGCAACTGTGACTCTACCAACATAGTCCTAGCAGTCTCGATCAATGTGCGGTTCTTACGTTCAGCGACGCCATTTTGTTGAGGAGTATAAGCTGCACTAAATTCGTGAAGAATACCTTTTGAAGTGCAAAACTCCGCCATGGCATGATTTTTAAATTCAGTACCATTGTCGCTGCGTATCCGCCTAACCTTCAACTTATATAGATTCTCAATCTGAATGATCAAGTTTTTGATAATACCGAAGGTTTCACTCTTATGTGCCATGAACGCCACCCAAGAAAATCTTGAATAATCATCAGTTATCACGAGGCAATATTGATCATTCCTAATACTTTTGTGTTTGACAGGACCGAACAAATCCATGTGCAAACGTTCAAGAGGAACAGCCACCGTGTTGACTTTCTTTGTAGGATGTCGCTTCTTCGTTTGTTTTCCTTTCTGGCACGAGACACAGACGTCTTGAAGATGGAAATTTTTAAGAGGAACACCATTCACCAATTCATTTGACACCAAATGATTCATTTTGCGTAAGTGAATGTGACCCATTCGCCTGTGCCAAGAGATTGTGTCTTTTTCTGTGGCTTTGGAAACGAAACAAGTTGCTTGTGCAGACGTTGTGATAGCTTGGCTCATATCAAGGACATACAAATCATTTATCCTTGGAGCCGACAAGAGAATCCATTCTTTTGGAATTTTGAAGCCGGGTTTCAGCACATAACATCCATTAGCATCAAAGTGTACTGAGAACTGCTTATCACAAATTTGAGAAACACTAAGAAGATTGTGATCAAGTTGTTGCACAAAGTTGATCTTATCAAAGCTAACAACCCCGTTGGAAATCATTCCTTCACCCGTTATATATCCGCCCTTATCTCCAGCAAAAGCAACATAACCTCCTCTAATAGATTTGACGTCGTAGAGAAGCTTCATGTCGCCTGTCATGTGCCTGGATGCCCCACTATCAACAATCCAATGACTACTGATAGTTCCTCCTGGAACACCCTGCACATAAACTCAATCGATTAGTTGGAGATGGGGACCCAAGCCATTGTGGTCTTGGGTCTTCCATTTTTATCAATCACAATAACCTCTATTCTTTGATGATTCGAGAATTGAGATGGTCCCCCTGACTCAGTAACCGTTTTTGGTTTCCAGGTCTGTTGAGTTTTACCAGTTTGATTGTTTGAAGTTTTTGAAAACTTTGAATTATCTGGTTTAACTGAAACAGATGGTTTGTGAATCACATCGGTTTTAATTGCCTTTTCAATTTTCTTGACCTGTTGGCGTTTCTGTTTCTTTTCCCTTTCTCTTATGAGTCGGGGATCTTGTTTTGATGAAACAGATCGCTTGCGGTCAATGTGGTCACGGGGAACATCAACTATGCCTTTTTGTTTATGAAGATACGGGCAATTTCGAACGATATGCCCAATTGTACCACATTCAAAACATGATCTTCGTTCAACAAACCCCGAAGAATCATGTGGTCGTCTTGCCGATGATGAACTTTGTGATCCCGAGGTACTAGGTTTTGAACAACTTGGTTCATTCCTTTTCATCACAGTTGCTTTTTGGACAAAATCTAAATTAGATTGATTTTCAAACTTTGCAATTTTGTCCGTTCCCTTAGATTTCACAAAGTTCACATTCTTCTTTTTCTTCTGATTCGGCTTCCTTTGACTTTGAGTCGGTGTTTTACCTCTTGGTTTGGCATGATTTTGCTGTTTTTGCACTGTTGGTAATTTTTTATTGCCAAATTGTTTTCGAACTTCGGCCTTTGGGATAGGAGGGCACTGTGTCACTGTAACACGTGATCCTGTCTTTCCCAAAAACTTACTTGTAGAATTTTCAAAGACTTTACTGATTAAAGATTGATTAACATTCTTAATAGGAAAATCTTTGTCTGAATAAACTTTATCATCACCAACAAGAGTGTACAGCAAATCCACACTCTCCGACTCTTTTGCAGATGTTGACTCGGTTGGAACAGTCTTAGCGGGTTTTGCGGGAGGATCACATAGAATATGATTCTCAAGAGGTATGTCCTCTTCTTTGATTACCGCATCAGACTTTTCCGAATCAGTATCATCGGATTCATCATCAGAAGAATCAGTATCCTCAATCACAACTGTAGGATCCTGATTCTGTTCAGCAGAGGACACACATGTATCTGCTGACACATCTGAATCTGATGATACTTCTTTCTTGTATCCGAGACCTGTTGCACATTCTGCTGCAAATTCCTTAACATCTAGAGGAACAGATGGTTCAAAATGAGTTCTATACTCCTCATCGGGCATGGCATCATAATTGTTTCTCACGGGTGGTGGACATTTCTTGTATCCAATGCATGTGACATCCCGTTTCTCTTTCTGTACGTCAATGATGTGATCCAACACATAGCTAGAGCTCAAATAACTATCTAACTTGAGTCGGATCGCCTCACTTTCGGTTTTAACACAAGCCATTTCCTTTTGCATTATCTCAAGACGTGTGATATACAAATTTATGTCAGTTTGTTTTCTGGAAACCATTTTTGTCAGCTCGGTTTTATCTTTCTGTAATGTTTCAATCATCGACTTAAAGTTCTTTTCATGGTTTTCATAAAACATGTTGGCTTCAGTGCATTTTGAAAGATCAACAGTCAATTTCTGATTATGAATGAATGTCACATCATGTTTCTCTTGCAAAGCCTCGTGTTTGCCTTGCAATTCACACCACTTATCATTCACTAGAACATGTTTGTCTTGCAATTCAAACAAACTAGCTTGTAAAGCATCGTGTTTGCCTTGCAACTCAGACATGTTTGCTTCCAAATCAGCACATCTAACATTCAAACTATCACAATTATCACAGCTAACAGAGGTGGGTTCATCGACACATACCTGACTTGATGAACTGTCGACATTAGCCATAAAGGCTGAATGGAGAGAAGACGAAGAATAAGCAGCTTGATCCACCAAAATAGATCTTCTTTGAATTCCTGCTGTAGATTCTTCCAAAAGCTCATCAATATTTGCATCGACTGACGCACTTGATGTGTCATCTGCCCGATCATTCCCTGAAGTGGAGGATTCTTCATCTGAGCTTCCACTATAACCAGAAGAGTCTTCATCCTCAGAAGAGTCACTACCATTTGCGGAAGATTCTCCACCACTGGCGTGATTCAAATCCTTCACGATCTCAGCAAAACAAGCTGTTCCATCTGGAGCATCATTACCCAACTGGATTGACCAATCACAACCTTCATCTACTTGAACCACAAGTGCCTGGTTGGCATTTGATGGTCCTGCTTGAGTCTGGTTGTTGACAGGCACCAATGTGCGAACATTGTTCCTGTTCTGGTTCTGCTGGTTGCCTTGACCCCTGAAAGGATTCTGGTTTCCATGTTGAGATGGCCTCGTACACTCACGCTTGAAATGACCACGTTCACCACAATTGAAGCATCTAACGGCCTGTTTATCAAACCCATACTTGGTGTCTTTCTTGCCTTCCAAGCTGGTTCTGCCAGTTCTTTCCATGAAATCCTTTGCTCGCCTAACAGCACTGGCAAGGGCCCACTTGATGTCCATCATCTCCATCTCCTCTTTATCAATCTGCTGATAGTCTTCTTGTGTCAGATTAATATTACCAATCTGACCTTCCACTAATCCACAGTATGCGCTCACCACAGTGTTTAGCAGCTCCATGTGTTCCTTAGCTACTTCCACACTGACTTTAGAAAAGCTTGAGGTGTCGAGCCGTACTGTATTTGGCTTTGATTGCTGACCAGCAGATGATGTGCTTCCATAACATGCTTGCTGTTGAGGAGGAAGCGGATTCCCGTACATGTCTGTTGTTGGTAAAGGATTTCCGAACATATCAGTTGGTCTGAGAGGTCGTTGCTGTTGTGGTGCTGATTGAGGAACTGGATCAAGCAGATTTCCATACATGTCTGTTGTTGGTAAAGGATTTCCGAACATATCAGTTGGTCTGGGAGGTCGTTGGCTTTGCTGTTGCTGTTGAGGAACTGGTTCCAGTAGATTTCCATACATGTCTGTCTTTGGAGGCACCGGAACTTGGATAGTATTGCCATACATGTCTGTGCTAGTCACAAAGGCTGTTTGAATTGGAGCATGTGAAGACGGTTTTGTAGAACTGCTAGACGTTCCAAAATACATTTCAGGATTTTGAGGCACAGGAATTCTTTTTGCCTTCAGAGTTTCTTCCTGATTCTTGTTTTCCAGGATTTGAACAAAGTCGTTGAAGCTCGTTGTGGCTAAAGTACCATTGTACTTCATGATTTCCAAGAGGGTGTTCCATTGAGGTGGCAACGAATCTGCAAACCTTTTCACAATCTCTGCAGGAGTTGTAACTACCCCAAAATTTGTCAATTCAGTCAACAAATGATTAAATCGACTTGTCAAATCACCTAACGACTCATTCTCCATACAAGTAAAACCATCAAACTCTTTCTTCAGCAGTTCTTTTCTTAATTGACGTGTCGCTTCATTTCCCACGCCCCTTGTCTTCAACGCATCCCACAACCTTTTTGTCGTCTTGTGACTAACAAACTGATGATAAATATCTTTACTCAACGCCTGAGTAAGAATGGCATATGCTTTCTTTTCCAAGTCATAGACCTTCTTCTGATCTTCCGTCAGATCTGCAAATGTAGCGGCAGATGATGCAGCAACTTCTATTGTTTGATCAAAATCTGTGATGAACCGCAACCACAACTCTGTATTCTGACCAAGAACGTATGTATGAAATCTATCAATCCATCCTGGATATTCATATAAATGCATCAACTTTGGAGGTCTATTCAAACTTCCAGTTTCGCTTTCGCTTAATAGAATGCTTTGAACACTTGGAACTTGATTTGATACAAATGCCCATTGACCGGTAGAAATTGCATTAGCTTGAGAAGATACTGGGGCAGAAGATGACGGAGTACCAAAATACATATCGGTATTTACCAGAGTATTCCACCTTGGATTCATTTTTGACCTAGGATGACAAGTACCTGTAAAACACACTCAAAACAAACTGTTAAGACACACTTGCAAACCCTCTGTTATAAGCTGATAAGTGTTTTGACGAAATGCAGATCCACGAAACAGATGTATGACGAAACAGAAGCCCAAATTGTTAGCCCGATGCCACAACACAGTCCACGAAACAGAGGCCCAACAACAAGTAATATCGACGAAACAGAAAGTCTGTTTCGTCGAGGAGGGGCTTGACGAATGAGACCTGTTTCGTCTGATGTTTGATTCGTCGAAGAAGTAGCTGGGGTTAGTGAGATCTGTCAGACACACCACTCTCTTTTCAAACTACTGGTATGATGATCCTACTAACTCGGTAAGGTGTGGATTATTTTAATAATTAGCTTTTTCAATTTCAAATTTAAATAATCCCAAACAACTTTACAAGTTAAATTTTAAAGATCAAAAGGTGGGTCTTGGTGAAGAACACTTTGAAGATGTTCAAGAACACAATGAATTTTCCGGTAAACTATGAGTTTTCCGGTGACCCGATAAATTTCCGAAAGCTGAATTTTGCAAAAATGTTTAATAAAAACCAACAAATAATATGTGAACTTTATTTTAACAAGGTTTTTAAGCAAACATAATGCAAAACAACAAGATTACAGCCGATTTTAAGAGATTTTTCCAGAAAATTATGAACTCTAAATCCGAAAATCAGCAAGAACTCCTCGGTTTTAACAAGGATAAGAGCCAAGGCTCTGATACCACTTGTAGGTCCGGCTAGGGGAGGATCTAGTCGCCTAATCCTTGTATACGAACCACTCCGGTTGTGCGGAATCCAACCGGAACAGCAAACCGAGACGGAACACGTAAAAACACGACACGCAGATATCACCGTTAAACACCACTGTATTATAACCATAAAAGGGTTCGGTTACAATCCAATGTTTACAATGCTCTTTGTAAACTCTCTCTAGTGTGTGTGTGTGTGCTCTGTTCTTTCTCTCTGAAAGTCTGTGTGTTCTCTCTGTTCTTCTTTTTTTTTTTTTTCGAAACAGAAACATAACATGCTATTTATACTAACAGACACACTACATATGACGAAACAGAAAGACAGGCGACGAAACAGATCATGGTCGACGAAACAGATGTGTTTCGTCGACTTCTGGGCTGATTCGTCGATAGTGGGCTTCGGTCCAATCAGTTGAGGCCCAGACTGTGTTTCGCCATCATCTATTAGCCCAAGGACTGTAATGTTGAGCCCAGTCCTTGTCTGTCTCCTTTGATGGCTTGAAGTCTTGTACACGACGGAGGAAAGTCGTCACAATATAAGCCGTGCTGAGTCGCGTCGAGTCGCGTCCACTAATCGAATCACGTCGCGTCGAGTGGCATCCATAAATATGTATCAACATTGATACACTCATGTTTCATAGATTAAAAATAAACAGAGATCTGTAGAGGGAATTACGTACCCATCAAAGATGTTCTTCAACTCCCACCCAGCCAGATCTGCAGCTTCTCTAAGAGCCTTTTTCCATTTCTCAGCAGATTCTTCCTCTTTATGTTTCTCAAATGCTTTTTCAACGGGGCCACTTTGTTTCCTGACTTCGGTAGGTTCCACATCATAGAAGACCGGGAAAGCAGCGTGCTCGTCCGTCTTCTGGCAGTCCATAATGTTGACAAGCTCGTCTAAGCACCATGATGAAGAAGCATAGTTCTTGGAGAAAACAATAATGTAAAATTTCGAGTCCTTGATGGATCTGATGAGCCCATCACTGATCTTTTCACCTTTCTTGATTTCTTCGTCATCTCTGTA
Organism: Helianthus tuberosus; assembly: GCA_030545235.1. Classification (NCBI taxonomy): domain Eukaryota; kingdom Viridiplantae; phylum Streptophyta; class Magnoliopsida; order Asterales; family Asteraceae; genus Helianthus; species Helianthus tuberosus. The sequence continues at coordinate 54,327,642 of CM060364.1, forward strand.
TGTGTAAATGCCTTTCTGCGTAAGAGCGTGATAGAGATGATCAACAAAGTTTTTACGAGTGTCTTCACCCCTGAAACTTAAAAAGACATCGTACTTGAAGCTCTTTTGAACGGACGAAGCTGAAGTAGATGCCATTGAGTTGAGTGTATGCTAAGGATCAAAATGAAATCTTTAACGGGGGAATCTTGCATAAGCTGGCTGCAGACAAACAGGGTAGAGATGAAAGCGTTGATTTAAGAAGACAGATGACTCACCACTGATTGATGATTGGAGTATGACATATTTGTTTGGAAAATGAAGAAACGGAGAAGTTAATTGGAGAAAGGAAAGCGGCCTTTTTGTTTGGTCAAGATTCCTAATCTGAATTTTGAAAATAAAATAGGAAAAAGCACTTTTTTGTGAGGATAAGAACAATTCGAACAGGTCAGATGCCTTTTTTTCCATTGATATCCTATCAATTCATTTTAAAAATACATTTTTTGTGAGGAAAAGAACAATTAGAACAGGTCAGATGCCTTTTTTCAATTGATATCCTATCAATTCATTTTAATCTTTTACTTGTTGTTTATTTATTGCATTTTTGTTTGTATACTAGATTATTGCCTCATCTATTATATATGTAGAGTTAACTTCACATACAAAAAAGGGATGAAAGGCATGAAAAAGCCAAAAAACGCAATGGTATTTTCGTAATTATTTACATTGTAGAGTAATTATCAAAATTACTTTAAAAATGATCTTGTAGGGAAATTTTGATCTTGTAGAGTAATGTTGTAAAATGTTATTGTAGCGTAATTTTGATTTTGTAGAGTATCATAATTACTCTACAAATGATTTTGTAGAGTAATTTTGAATTGTATGTTTGATAAACTTGCAGGGTAATTTTGATACACTTTTAGAGTAATTTTGATACACTTGTAGAATTTACCATACAAGATCAAAATTACTCTATAAGAACATTTTACAAAATTACCCTACAAGATCATTTGTAAAGTAATTTTGATAATTACTCTACAGTATAAATAATTACGAAAATGTCACCGCGTTTTTTCAGCAAAACCTTTAGTTCGTACGTTTTGTACGTTAAAGTTATTTGTATTTTATCTTTTGTCTATATACGCAAGTTTTTAAAGAATATTATATAGATTATGTAGTTTGTAGAAGAGGGTTCCCTTCAATAATAATAGTGAATGAACCGAATGGAGTTTGTACAGTCATGGAAAGTTATAAAGGGTCATTGCAGGTTGGGTCACGGGTCAAAGAGGGTTCACAAACCATAAATAAAATAAAAATATTTTGGTTGATACGCAGCTCCAAAACCACAAAATAAAATCATTGATTTACATAGAACCACTAATTAAACTCGAAGACAAAATACAATAGGCTAGCTACCAGGAATTTAATATGATTTAACAAGTCAATTTCCTATGGCTTGTATGAGAATAAAATTTAGAGCTAACAAAACTTCAATCAAAACTATGCTAGAGGGTGTGGGATAACCCCCTTGGGGCTTTAAAAGGACACCGCAGCGCCACGTAGGCGCCACGTCAGCCAAGGGGGCTTTATAACCCCCCCCCCTTTTAACATGGAGGGTGTGGGATGGAGCCATCTTTTAAACAAAATAAAAAAAAAAAAAAATTTGATTGGATGACATTCAGTGGGCCCCACCTGAACAGCCCCTTCTTCCTCGTTAACAGCTTGGCGAGCTCACCTATAGCGCCCCTCTTGAACGGCTCGGTGTGGGGGTATAGCGCCGGCGGCGCCATAGATGGTGACCTGGCGGTGGTGGCGCCCCCCACACCCTCCGACATATAAACCTCTGATTATGTATGCGTCACACCACCTATTGTAGTAATATAATCAATTTTATCATCATTCAACCATGTAGTTATAAATCATATAAGATTTTTTTTAATAAAAAAAACCAGCTCATGTGCACACCACAATTCTCAACAAAATGAAATGTCACAACAATAATCAAAATTAACAATCACATATCTTATTTAATACAATTTCATGAAAAAACTGAGTAATTTACCGCAAGTCAGTTATATGATACAAAAGTCAAACAACTTTATATTTATATTTATAGTTTCACAAAATTAGAGCCATAGCGACATCATAAACAAATTACTATTGAAAAAGAACCCTCGAGCTTTGACTCTTTATCAGTGCTAATCCTCCTATTTTGTTTTTTTTTTCCAAAGAGTCCTCCAACCTAACTTTCTTACAATTATATCCTGCAAACAGCACAAACTTAATAACCAACTCTAAGGCCACAAGGGGCGGTGCGTTAAACTTCCGTGATGGCCAACATTAACGCGTTAAACTTCCGTGATGACCACCGCCACTGATTAGTTCAACCCGTGATGAACTCAAAATGTCCATGGTCGTTATTTTTATCACGCGTGTAAAATGGTGGATGTGAGGGGGTGTGGGGGTTTATTGTTAGCTGTTGTGAGTGATGACCATTGCCACTAAAAAAGGATGTGAGTGATAGAATAGTGGCTGATGACATGGCAGGAGTTGATTGGATGATTGTGAGTGATAGAATTCTATCATTAGTGATCACCCCCACTCCCCTAATAACAAACTTAATAACCAAAGAAGGATTTAATCAGCAAAGTCTTTTAGTTTGCCAATTTCATCCCCTGTTCCAAGCTGTAAGTAAACCTTTCTATCCATTCTTTGTTTTTTTATATCATTGTAACATGTTCAGTAGCTTCCATCAACACGAGTTAACAATCACATATGTTGTTTACTACAATTCTGTGAAAAGCTGAGTGCATTTTATGAAAGTCAATAATATGATACAAAAGTCAAACACCTTTGTATTTATAGTTGGCATCTCTACTTGGTAAATATGTGTGTAAACCAAACTTGTTTATGATCTTAAATTTCTTAGTTTTGTTCGTTATTTTATTGGCCGAGTAACCCCATACCCATCGATCGAAAGTTATACTTGTTTTAAGTTGGACCTTTGTAGCAGGTTTGACTTGTTCAATGGTCCAAATCTATTAATATCCACAAACCTAATCATAAAAAAGGAATAGACAGTTGCTACAAAAACCTGTAACTAGAGATAGGTATTATTGTGGAAAGTATTTTCTCTTTATGGTCATCCCGATTTCATGCCTTAGTTTATGGCTAGAATTATTTGTTTCCTTTTCCTTGTTCTTGTATCTAGTATTTAAGTTCTGTATTGGAGCCTTGGTGGTATACAACAAAAATTACAATATTCAATATCTGTTTATATGGTATCAGAGCAGGTAATATACTGCTCTACCATCAAACCCTAACATCTTCGACCGCCAAGAACAATGGCCGGACAAGATAACTCCACGACAGCCAAAACTCTAAACCAAAACCAAAATATCGACCACTTCTCTCCGCACTATCTCCACCCCTCCGAAACCCCCTTGACGGAAAACTTTGCGGGTAACGTTAGACGCGAAGGTAAGTGGATTGTTAATTCGGGTGCTTCAGAGCATATAACACACAGGCAGGAATGGATCGAAAATAAAGTGAGAACTTTGAATGAAAAGCCGGTCACTATTCCTAACGGACTGCACGTTCCCGTAGAAGGAAGAGGGACTTGCACTTTACCAAATGGCCTAAAAATTGAGAATGTTTTGCACGTTCCAAAATTCACGTGTAATCTCTTGTCGGTTAGTCGGTTGGCACAGGACCTACAATGTACAGTAACATTTTTCCCAACCTTTTGTGTGATGCAGGATTTAGCAACGAGGAGGTTGATTGGAGCGGGTAAATACACGGATGGTCTTTACGAGATGGACATGGTGGGTAGTGAAAGGAAGGCGTTGATGGTAACTATGGATACATGGCACAGGCGTTTGGGGCACGCTTCACGTGAGAAACTTTCTCGCTTTGACTTTATTGAATTTCCTTCAAAAGCTGGTATGTCGTTTTATGATTCTTGTGTTAAAGCAAAACATAAGAGATTGTCGTTTCCTATTAGTTCTATTAAAACCAAAGGTTGTTTTGAGCTTTTGCATTGTGACATATGGGGGAAGTATAGAACGCCTTCACTCACTCAAGCAAGATACTTTCTCACCATTGTCGATGATTATAGCAGGGGTGTTTGGGTATTCTTGTTGAAACATAAGAATGAAGCAAGTGATTGTATTATTTACTTTCATCAATACATCACGACTCAATTTTCAAGGCTAGTCAAACGTATTCGGTGTGACAATGGAGGAGAGTTTACCTCTAATCGCATGAACAAGTTTTGTGCCGAAAATGGCATCATCCTTGAAACCACATGTCCACACACGCCTCAACAAAACGGTGTTGTGGAGAGAAAGCATCGCCATCTTCTCGAAACAGCACGTTCTATCAGATTTGAGGCCAACCTACCAAAGAGATTTTGGGGGGAGTGCGTCTTAACCGCTGCTCACATTATCAATCGTCTTCCCTCCAAAGTCATAGGCAACAAGACGCCATATGAAATGATCCACAACGAAAAGCCAAATTTTGATCTTTTAAGGGTGTTTGGGTGTCTCGCCTACTATAGAAATACCGACACGAATGGTGACAAGGTCGAAGAAAGGGGGAAGCCAGGGGTATTTCTCGGTTATCCGGGCGGAACAAAAGGATACAAAATATTTGATGTACAAAGGGGTAAAATCATTGTTTCAAGAGATGTCAAGTTTGTTGAGAACATCTATCCTTACAAAGGTGGCCAACAAGACCACGTGTCAAAAGACGATGGTATTTTCAGGTTTCCACCTTGGTACTATGGAGATCACAATGAAGAATGCAGTATTAATCAAACACCAACTTCCGCTACAGACAACGAAAATGAGAACAATGATGAGTCACAAGTGACTGAGCAAAATGTGGTTGAGAATGACATGGATCCAATCGGTCCCATTAATCCCGAAAATAATGAGGCTCAGCAACCGAGCCCTCCCGACATGGGGGCCGAGGCCCAGCAACCCAACGATATCGAGGCCGAGGCTCAGCAACCCAACGAGGCCGAACCTCTTGAACGACAGCCGAGAGAAAGAAGGGAACGTGCTAGATCGAAACGACTAGATGGGTATGATGTCTCACTACCACCGTCCCTCGACCATGCCGCACCTACTTCTGATCAACGCTCCTCTACGGTACATTCCATGTCCAACTATGTTTGCTATAATAATTTTTCACATTCTCACAAGGCCTTCTTATCGGCCATCGACAAAACCGATGAGCCAAGAACCTTTAAACAAGCAGTGCAGAATGAAAACTGGAGGGTAGCTATGAAACGAGAAATAGAGGCACTTGAAATGAACGGAACGTGGACTCTTGAAGACTTGCCGAAAGGTAAGAGGGCCATCGATTCCAAGTGGGTTTACAAGGTTAAGTACAAGCCCAATGGAGACATTGAAAGATACAAAGCCCGCTTGGTTGCTAAAGGTTTCACACAAATGGAAGGGATCGATTTTCATGACACGTTTGCTCCGGTTGCCAAGTTGGTTACTGTTCGAACCATTTTGGCAGTCGCAGTTAAACGAAACTGGATGGTTCATCAATTGGACGTGAATAATGCATTCCTGCATGGTGATTTGAATAAGGAGGTGTACATGAAGATACCTCAAGGTTTTGATAAAGGAAAGGAGAACAAAGTGTGTCGGCTAAGAAAGTCTCTTTATGGGCTCAAACAGGCGTCGAGAAATTGGTATCATAAGTTCACCACAGCACTTGTCGAAGCCGGTTTTAGACAGTCAAAGGCGGACCATTCCTTATTTATTTTCAGGAGGAGGGAAATATATGTTGCAGTCTTAATCTACGTTGATGACGTGATTTTGGTTGGCAATGATGCTACGAGAATGAGCGAGATAAAATTGTTTCTGAATGAACGTTTCAGCATAAAAGATCTTGGAAATCTTAAGTATTTTTTAGGGATCGAGGTCGCTCGAACGGAAGAAGGTATGATACTTAGTCAAAGGAAGTACACTCTCGACATTATTGAAGATGCTGGTATGCTTGGATGCCGGCCGAGTCCGATACCTATGGAACAAAATCTAAAGTTAGAAGCAGGAAAGGAGGAAGATCGGGTTGATCCAAGTCATTATCGGCGACTTGTCTGGAGGTTGCTCTATCTTCAGGCCACCCGTCCCGATATTGCCCATTCGGTTAGTATCCTTAGACAGTTTGTGGCGGATCCTCGTACAAGTCATCTCGAAGCCGCTACAAGGGTCGTTAGATATTTGAAGGCAACCGCTGGTCAAGGCATCCTATTACCTAAGACAGGGGGAAACAATCTCGTGGCCTATACCGATTCCGACTGGTTAGGTTGTCCTTTCACTAGAAGGTCAAGAACCGGGTACCTTCTTCTCCTCGGGGGTGGTCCCGTTTCTTGGAAGTCAAAGAAGCAGGCGGTCGTATCTCGATCCTCTGCTGAAGCCGAATATAGAGCCATGGCCACAACAGTTAGTGAAATCCTTTGGCTGCGATGGCTCCTCAATGACCTCGACACTCCCCAAACAGCTCTAGCTACTGTCTTCTGTGACAACATTGCAGTCATACACATTGCAAATAACCCGGTTTTCCACGAGCGTACTAAACATGTCGAAATGGATTGTTATTTTGTCCGCGAACGTGTCGAGTCGAAGGAAGTTGAACCGGTTTACATCAACACCTGGCGGACTTGTTTACCAAGGCTCTCGGATCGAAACAGTTAGAGGTTTTACTTGGCAAGTTGGACGTTCGGAATCTTCACGCTCCAACTTGAGGGGGAATATTATTGTGGAAAGTATTTTCTCTTTATGGTCATCCCGATTTCATGCCTTAGTTTATGGCTAGAATTATTTGTTTCCTTTTCCTTGTTCTTGTATCTAGTATTTAAGTTCTGTATTGGAGCCTTGGTGGTATACAGCAAAAATTACAATATTCAATATCTGTTTATAATAGGCTTAAGGAAATAAACAGCGATACAAAATGAAATTTCTCTATATAAAAAATTGATCAATGAACTTTCTTCACTTTCCATTAGACAAATTACCACAAGTAGTTATCTCTGTAAAATTAGTGAAACCTATGTTTACATGGTTTATCACTACATGTGTTGGATGAAATGCCACAAAAACTACAATTCTTTTGTTTTCCGACACAAGCTTTGTTTTCTTCAAGCATGCTGCAGACTGGAGATTAGCGGTTGCTGCTGGTGCAATGTTCGGTATGCTGTCCTATTTTATAATTGTGATATTCAGTCTCTGAAGCTGTTATACAGAGCCATTTGGGTAACATCCGTGTTGGTGATAACAATTGTTACACTTAAACCATGACAAATTCTTTTCGAAACTCTGCAAATTCTTCACTTTGTAGCCCAACTGTGACAAACAAACAAATTTATGTAGTATGATCACCTGCATCCATCTCTATAAATTTGAAGTGAATTCTGAAGCACATTTATGTAAATCAATTGTGTTTATGATCTCACCAGCCACCAGTCGGAAACACTTTCACCGACACAGTCTCAAACCCAACAGTTTCATAACCAAATCCCATCAATCCGACTACATGTGGCTCACGGATAGGCTTGACCACTGGAGTTATATCAAGGGTACCAAAATCTGTTCACCTGATCACAATTAAAAAGTTACTGAGTATAAGGATTTAGTGCAACGAGTATAAGCATTTAGTGCAACCAAACATATTATAATACAGATTTTCATCCAACTTTAACACCTCTTTTTTGTATATTGGTCATCATCATCATCAATCCCACCAATACTGTCTTGAAAGTAATAGCCCACCAACAGAAGGGAAACGCCCAGGTAGCTCACCAACGCTGATATCTGTACCACACACCAAAAATAAAATAAACATCCTTCGGTTCAAACCAGCTCCAAAACAACCTAATTAAAGTCTTTGATTTACATAGAACCGTAGAATCAAGATTACCAATTTCAAATCCATGAAAAAAGTAACAAAAACAACTATTTAAACTTGAAGACAAATTACAAGAGGCTAGCTACTCTGAATTTGATATAAATTAACAATCAAACATCCAACTTTAACTAAATAACTGGACTTTCATCCATTTATTTGTTATGGACTAATACCATTGCAAGGTATGGGACTTGTTTCACATTGGTTGTATGAGCAACTGATGTGGGGTTTATATACCAAATGGACTCTCTCATCCATCAGACTAGTCTTTTGGTTTTGAGTTTTCAAAGTCCTTGAAACAAAATTTGAAGTCAGATGTTATGTGTAGGTCAAAAGACAAATGCTTTTGGACAACCAAATAATTGACTAAATCCAAAACGGTGCATTTAGCAAATTTTCAAGGATGAAATTACAATACCAGGAACCCTCCAGCTTTCAACTTTTACAACTTCTAACCCTCCTACCTTGCTTTCTTTCCAAAACAGCCCTCCAACTTATCTTTTTTATTACTATGTCCTGAAAACAACACAAGCTTAATAACCAACTCCACAACAAATTTCACAATCTAAATTTTCAAGGATGAAATTACAATACCAGGAACCCTCCAGCTTTCAACTTTTACAACTTCTAACCCTCCTACCTTGCTTTCTTTCCAAAACAGCCCTCCAACTTATCTTTTTTATTACTATGTCCTGAAAACAACACAAGCTTAATAACCAACTCCACAACAAATTTCACAATCTAAATTGATGTGTTTAGCAAATAAAAAGAAGAAGAAACTGATGAACCTTTGAATCGACTTTGACCATTTGAAGGTAAGTTTTGGACTTGATTCGGTGACTAAGCCAAAGCTAAACCATAGAGGTACGTAGGTGTAATCCTTTGGTTCAATGTACTGCCAAAATACATAAAAACGATAGGTGAAGCAGCAAACAAGCAAACCAAGTAAGCCTGATTATTGACTAATTTCACCTTTTAAAGTACCTGGCTTTTATGTAAAAATTTAATTATTATTCTTACATGAAAAAAAAAAATTCACTATTGGACAGTTTATTGGTCTAAAACAGACCCCAATTAAATTAAGATGACAGAATGATAATTATGTTTTTATTTATTTTGCTTTATATAAGAAAGTACCTATGATGTTATCCCACAGTTATATGTAGCAGTAGGAGGTGTATGTTGATCTTTCAAATACGGATGTAAAACCATACAACTCAAGCTGCCACCTAGACCCATCAACAAGCAGACCTTTCAATTGTAATATGCTCTGGGGAAGATGACTTATGCTTGCGCCTTCTATGTTTATCTCTTCTAAACATTTTAGACGTCCTCATTCCTCAGGCAATTTCTCAACTAAAACACAAACGCTCAGGGGCAATTTCCGCAGGCCGTCTATATACATACATCTGTGATCAGTTGGATGCAATCGGCCAACCGGTTGCCGATATTGAGTAATTACACTGGTTTCATTACAGTCTTGGTGCCACCTTTGAAATCTTATCCACTGCCATTCGCGCTTCTAAACCCGCTCCTGGTTTTCGTGATCTACTTTCTCTGGCCATGAGGAATTAGTAGTTTATGCGCTCTTTGCATGGCTCATCGACTCCTCAAAACAAAACATGTGTTCTGCTGGTTATCGAGGTCACTCCTACGGTTCTGGTCGTGGGGCAGAACAGGTCCTGACATCATACACAAGCGGATTGAAATTTACACTTTCAACGAGCATGTAAAGTTATACTAAGTCCCCACATGCATGTTCAAATTAGGAGTACTGACGTGGACGCTTTTGAGCATCAGTCTTTCAACTGGCATGTGAAGTTCTACCAATTCCTCACATTGTTTAACAATTAACTTCTCGAGATTCCGAGCCCCCTTAAGGTTAAGTGTTTTCAACTTAGTAGTATCGAGGCGGAGGTTTTTGAGCATCAGACTTTCAACCGGCATGTGAAGTTCTACCAAATCCTCACATTTTTTAAGATCTAACGTCTCAAGATTCCGACACCCCTTAAGGTTAAGTGTTTTCAACTTAGTAGTATCGAGGCAGAGGTTTTTGAGCATCAGACTTTCAACCGGCATGTGAAGTTCTACCAAATCCTCACATTTTTCAAGATCTAACGTCTCAAGATTCCGACACCCTTTAAGGTTAAGTGTTTTCAACTTAGTAGTATCGAGGCGGAGGATTTTGAGCATCAGACTTTCAACCGGCATGTGAAGTTCTACCAAATCCTCACATTTTCCAAGATCTAACCTCTCGAGATTCCGATACCCCTTAAGGTTAAGTTTTTTCAACTTATTAGATCGAAGGCAAATGTCATTGAGCTCTAGGCTTTCAATGGGCATGTGAAGTTCTACCAAATCCTCACACCATTCAAGAACTAACTTCTTGAGATTCAAAATTTGGGTAAGGTCAAGGGTTTTCATCTTAGACCAAAAGAGGTAGAGGCTTTTGAACTTTAGACCTTTAAGGGGCAATTGAAGTTCTACCAAATCCTCACAATGAAGAAGATCTAACTCCTCGAGATTCAAATTTTGGGTAAGGTCAAGGGTTTTCAACTTAACACTATAGAGGTAGAGGCTTCTGAGCTTTAGACCTTCAAGGGGCAATTGAAGTTCTACCAGATCCTCACAAATCCTAAGATCTAACTTCTCGAGATTCCGACACTCCTTAAGGTTAAGTTTTTTCAACTTAGTATATCTAAGGGAAATGTCATTGAGCTCTAGGCTTTCAACGGGCATGTTAAGTTCTACCAAATCCTCACATCGGTTCACACTTAATGTGTCGAGATTCTGAGCCCAGAAAATATCCAAGGTTTGCAACTTAGATCTATCAACGGAAAGAGATTTGAGCTTAAACTTTTCATTGGGCATGTGAAGTTCTACCAAATCACAACAATCAATAACTAACTTCTCAAGATTCAAAGCTTGGGTAAGGTCAAGGGTTTCCAACTTAACAGAAAAGAGGTGGAGGCTTTTGAACTTTAGACCTTCAAAGGGCAATTGAAGGTCTACCAAATCTTCACATACATCAACCTTCAGTTTGTCGAGATTCTGAGCCCGCTTAAGATATAAGGTCCTCATATTATGATGAGACTGAAGGTGAAGGGATTCAAGCTTAAATTCAACGGGTACATAAAGTTCATTTAACCCCTCAAAACGGAAAAGATGTAACGTCTGGAGATTAAAAGTTCTCGGAAGGTTAAGTTTTTTCAGTTTAGAATGGAGGTAGAAGTATTTGAGCTTTAGGCATTCAGTGGGCATGTGAAGTTCTACCAAATCCTCACAGCATTCAAGCTCTAACTTCTCGAGATTCCGAGCCCCCTCAAGGTTAAGTGTTTTCAGCTTCTTACAATTAAGGTAGAGGCTTTTAAGCTTTAAACTTTCAACGGGCATGTGAAGTTCTACCAATTTAAAACAGCCTTTAAGATTTAACCTCTCCAGATTCGTATTTAGCCCAACGTTCAAAGATTCCAACCAACAATAACGGATGTCAATGAATCTGAGATTCTTTAGAACCTATCAAGAGCACAACGTAAGAATGAATTCTATGTAATGACAACAAAAATAGATATATTAATGCATAAGAATGATGTAAACGAGAACTAATTAATCATAATTCTACCTTTTCTCCAGCTTTCCAACGTTGACCAAAACCGGTGCTTTCTAATTTAAGGCCAACAAGATTATTTGGTTGAAATTTTTTTGGAAAACTGTTGGTGCATTTATGTCTGCACTTTGTCTGTATTCGGTCACGATGTAAAACGATGTCTTTGTAGTCATGTAAGTTTGACCAAGTCAACCATCCTCCTGGTTTGACTTGGCCAAACAGTCAACATTATGTTTGTAAGATGTTGGGTCGAAGGATGTGCCATCGAAGGATTGCCTATATCCTTCGATGACATGCTCGAAAGATGACCTTCGATGGATGGACTACGAAAGATCACATCTTTCGTGATACATGTTGATCCTTCGAGCTGTTTCTGGTCGACAGATGATCGTTCGACCAGTCAGCCTGATCCTTCGACCGGACCTGCTGTATTGGGTATAAATACCCGTGTGTTGTGTTCATTTCGATAGTTGGACATAGAGAACACTTAGATCAGAGAACACACACACACTGTTAGAGAGAGTTTGCAGAACTGATTTGTAAACCTTGTGCTTGTAACTGGACCATTCATACGTATTAATACAGAGGTGTTAATCGGTGAACTTTGCGTGTCGTGTTTTTACGTGTTCTATCTCGGTTTGCTATCTCGGTTGGATTCCGCACAACCGGGTTGGTTTGTATACAAGGATTAGGCGACTAGATCCTCCCCTAGCCGGACCTACAAGTGGTATCAGAGCCTTGGCTCTTCTCCTTGTTAAAACCGAGTGTTTTCGGGTGTTTTTCCGGGTGTTTGAAGTTTATATTTTTCTGGAAAAACTTGTTAAAATCGGGTGTTAGCTTGTATTTTTGCTTGGTGTTTTGTTGAAAACCTTGTTGTTCATCATGTTCTCATGTTAGTTTTTGGTTTTCATTAAACATTTTAGCAAAATCTTGTGTTTGGTAGTTTAAGTTTCACCGAAAATTTATAAGTGTTCTTGTTATATTCATAGTGTTCTTGATAAAACTACACTTTTGATCTTAAAATTTTTAAATTACAAAGTGTTTGTTTGTGTTGGAAGTTGTATTTTGATTAAAATATTGAGATCATTACCCGGTTGGTGAAAAACCTGCATGTTCAGACCTGAAAGATATGGTCTGAACATACTTTCTGCCGAAAGTTCTCACCAACCCGTCAACTTTTCACCAACCTGTCACATTTGTCAACTGTGTCAGAGCAAGTTCGAAAGATATCCTTCGAACTCGAAAGACTATCCTTCGATCAGTGGAGGTTCGATAGATCTTCATCCTTCGAACCAAGGAATATTTTCGAAACATACATCTTTCGGTCTACTGCTCATTTTCGAAAGACAAGGATCCTTCGACTGGGAAGTCTTTCGAAGTCATTGTTCGACATTCAACAGTGCTCATCTTTCGGTCTACAGTACGTTTTCGAAGGATAAGGATCCTTCGTTGGAGAATCTTTCGAAAACATTGTTCGAAACTCAACAGTGATCTTTCGAACTCTGTTGATCTTTCGAACAGGTGTTGATCTTTCGATCCTTAGTCTGTTTGTGTTTAACAGTTTGTGTTGTTCAAGTCTTTCGAACAGGTATCCTTCGGCTGATCAAAAATGAATCCAAGGTGGAATACTTTGGTAAATACAGATATGTATTTTGGTACTCCGTCATCTTCCGCACCGGTATCTTCTCAAGCTAATGCAATTTCTACCGGTCAATGGGCATTTGTATCAAATCAAGTTCCAAGTGTTCAAAGCATTCTCTTAAGCGAGAGTGAAACGGGAAGTTTGAATCGGCCTCCAAAGTTGATGCACTTATACGAATATCCAGGATGGATTGATAGATTTAATACTTACGTTCTTGGTCAGAATACAGAGTTGTGGTTGCGGTTCATCACAGATTTTGATCAAACAATAGAGGTTGCTGCATCATCTGCTGCTACGTTTGCAGATCTTACAGAAGATCAGAAAAAGGTGTATGATTTGGAAAAGAAGGCATATGCCATTCTCACTCAGGCTGAGAGAAGATGGCGAAACAGGAATTGGGCCTCAACTGTTTGGGCCAAAGCCCATGTCGGCGAAACAGGTTGGAAGTCGACGAAACATGTCTGTTTCGTCGACATTGTTTCCAATTCGTCGCCTGTCTTCTGTTTCGTCACATGTAATTGTGTCTGTTAGTATAAATAGGTTTCATTTGTTCTGTTTTGGTAGAAGAACAAGAGAGAACCCACAGAGCACACACACACGAGAGAGAGAGTTTACAGAGCACATTTGTAAACGTTGGATTGTAACTGAACCCTTTCATTCGTATTAATACAGTGGTGTTAAACGGTGATATTTGCGTGTCGTGTTATTACGTGCTCTATCTCGGTTTGCTATTCCGGTTGGATTCCGCACAACCGGAGTGGTTCGTATACAAGGATTAGGCGACTAGATCCTCCCCTAGCCGGACCTACAAGTGGTATCAGAGCCTTGGCTCTTCTCCTTGTTAAAACCGAGGTGTTTTCGGGTTGTTTTTCGGGATTTAAAGTTCATATTTTTCTGGAAAACTTGTTAAAATCGGCTGAAATCTTGGTGTTTTGCTGGAAGTTCTTATAAAAACCACTATACTTTTCATACTCACATATTAAAAGTTGGTTTTTAGTGAAGTTTCGAGCAAAATTCTGGTTTCGGAAACTTTTCGGGTCACCGGAATCATCATATTTTTACCGGAAAGTTCATTGGGTTCTTTGCAACCTTCAAAGTGTTCTTGATAAAATACACTTTTTGATCTTTAAAAGTTAACTTGTAAAGTTGTTTGGGGTTATTGGAAATTGAAATTGAAAAGAATTTATTTTAAAATACTACTCACCTTACCGGGTTAGTGAACTCTCCATACCAGTTGTTTGAAAAAGTTAACTGTGTCAGAAACAGATCTCACCAACCCAGTTACTTCTTCGACGAATCAGACATCAGACGAAACAGGTCTCATTCGTCAAGCCCCTCCTCGACAAAACAGACCTTCTGTTTCGTCGATATAGCTTGTCTTTGGGCTTCTGTTTCGTGGGCCTTGGTACTGGGCTTCTTGTTTCGTGGACTTTTAGCCCAAAAGCAGTTTCGTCGCCTTAGTGGGCCTTTTTGTTTCGTCAAACACATTTCACCTTTTTGTTTCGTCGAACATATCATACATTTTGGTTTCGTCATACATCTGTTTCGTGGATCTGTGTTTCGTCAAAACACTTATCTGTTTTAACAGAAGGCGTGTAATTGTGTTTTGACTGTTTGTTTGAGGTGTGATTTTCAGGTATTATTATTCTTGATCAAAAATGAATCCAAGGTGGAATACTTTGGTAAATACAGATATGTATTTTGGTACTCCGTCATCTTCCGCACCGGTATCTTCACAAGCTAATGCAATTTCTACCGGTCAATGGGCATTTGTATCAAATCAAGTTCCAAGCGTTCAAAGCATTCTCTTAAGCGAGAGCGAAACTGGAAGTTTGAATCGGCCTCCAAAGTTGATGCATTTATATGAATATCCAGGATGGATTGATAGATTTCATACATACGTTCTTGGCCAGAATACAGAATTGTGGTTGCGGTTTATTACTGATTTCGATCAAACAATAGAGGTTGCCGCATCATCTGCTGCTACATTTGCAGATCTCACGGAAGATCAGAAGAAAGTCTATGATCTAGAAAAGAAGGCATACGCCATTCTCACTCAGGCCTTAAGTAAAGATATCTATCATCAGTTCGTCAGTTATAAGACTACAAAAAGGTTGTGGGACGCGTTGAAGACAAGGGGCGTGGGAAATGAAGCGACACGTCAACTGAGGAAAGAACTGCTAAAGAAAGAGTTTGATGGTTTTACTTGTATGGAGAATGAGTCGTTGGGTGATTTGACAAGTCGATTTAATCACTTGTTGACTGAATTGACAAATTTCGGGGTTGTTACAACTCCTGTAGAGATTGTGAAAAGGTTTGCAGATGCATTGCCACCTCAGTGGAATACATTCTTGGAAATCATGAAGTACAATGGTACTTTAGCTACAACGAGCTTCAACGATTTTGTTCAAATTCTAGAAAACAAGAATCAGGAAGAAACTCTGAAGGCAAAAAGAATTCCCGTGCCTCAAAATCCTGAAATGTATTTTGGAACCTCTAGCACCTCTACAAAACCGTCTTCGCATGCTCCAATTCAGACAACATTTGTGACTAGCACTGACATGTATGGCAATACTATCCAAGTGCCGGTTCCTCCAAAGACAGACATGTATGGAAATCTGCTGGAACCAGTCCCTCAATCAGCACCACAACAGCAACGACCTCTCAGACCAACTGATATGTACGGAAATCCTTTACCAACAACAGACATGTATGGGAATCTGCTTCCTCCTCAACAGCAAGCTTGTTATGGAAGCACATCATCTGCTGGTCAGCAATCAAAGCCAGATACAGTACGGCTCGACACCTCAAGTATTTCTAAAGTCAGTGTGGAGGTAGCAAAGGAACACATGGAGCTGCTAAACACTGTGGTGAGCGCATACTGTGGATTAGTGGAAGGTCAGATTGGTAATATTAATCTGACACAAGAAGACTATCAGCAGATTGATAAAGAGGAGATGGAGATGATGGACATTAAGTGGGCCTTTGCCAGTGCTGTTAGGCGAGCAAAGGATTTCATGGAAAGAACAGGCCGAACCAGCTTGGAAAGCAAGAAAGACACCAAGTATGGGTTTGATAAACAGGCTGTTAAATGCTTCAACTGTGGTGAACGTGGTCATTTCAAGCGTGAATGTACAAGGCCATCTCAGCATGGGAACCAGAATCCTTTCCGAGGTCAAGGAAACAGGGCTAATCAGAACCAAGGAAGGAACAACGAACGAACACTGGTGCCTGTCAACAACCAGAGTCAAGCAGGACCATCTAATGCCAACCAGGCACTTGTGGTTCAGGTAGATGAAGGTTGTGATTGGTCAATCCAGTTGGGAAATGATGCACCTGATGGAACAGCTTGTTTTGCTGAAGTGGTTAATGATCTTAAACACGCCAGTGGTGGAGAATCTTCCACCAATGGTGTTGAATCTTCTGAAGATGAAGACAGCTCCGGGTACAGTGGAAGTTCAGATGAAGAGTCCTCTGCTTCAGGCAATGATCAGGAAGATGACACATCAACTGCATCAGTTAATGCAGACATTGATGAACTTTTGGAGGAAGCTGCAGCAGGAATTCAAAGAAGATCTATTTTGGTGGATCAAGCTGCTTATTCTTCGTCTTCTCTCCATTCAGACTTTATGGCTAATGTCGACAGTTCATCAAGTCAGGTATGTGTCGATGAACCCACTTCTGTTAGCTGTGATAATTGTGATAGATTGCATGTTAGATGTGCTGATTTGGAAGCAAACATGTCTGAGTTGCAAGGCAAACACGATGCTTTACAAGCTAGTTTGTTTGAATTGCAAGACAAACATGTTTCTGTGAATGATAGGTGGTGTGAATTGCAAAGCAAACACGAGGCTTTGCAAGAGAAATATGATGTGACATTCATTCACAATCAGAAATTAACAGTGGATCTTTCAAAGTGCACTGAAGCCAACATGTTTTATGAAAACCATGAAAAGGAATTTAAAAGGATGATTGAAACATTAAAGAAAGATAAAACAGAACTGACAAAAATGGTTTCCAGAAAACAAACTGACATTAATTTGTATATCACTCGTCTTGAGGTGATGCAAAAAGAAATGGCTTGTGTTAAAACAGAAAGTGAGGCGATCCGACTCAAGTTAGATAGTTATTTGAGTTCTAGCTATGTGTTGGATCACATCATTGATGTTCAGAAAGAGAAAAAGGATGTTACATGCATAGGTTACAAGAAATGTCCACCACCCGTGAGAAACAATTTTGATGCTCTGCCTGATGAGGAGTATAGGACTCACTTTGAGCCATCTGTTCCTTTGGACGTTGAGGAATTTGCAGCAGGGCTAGGATACAAGAAAGAAGTATCGTCAGATTCAGATGTGTCAGCAGATACATTTGTAACTGCTGAACAGAATCAGGATCCTCCAGTGGTGGTTGAGGATGTTGATTCTTCTGATGATGAGTCTGATGATACTGATTCGGAAAAGTCTGATGCAGTAATCAAAGAAGAGGACATACCTCTTGAGAATCATATCCTATGTGATCCTCCCACAAAACCTGCTAAGACTGTTCCAACCGAGTCCACATCTGCAAAAGAGTCGGAGAGTGTGGATTTGCTGTACACTCTTGTTGGTGATGATAAAATCTATTCAGACAAAGATTTTCCTATTAAAAATGTTAATCAATCTTTAATCAGTAAAGTCTTTGAAAATTCTACAAGTAAGTTTTTGGGAAAGACAGGACCACATGTTACAGTCACACAGTGTCCTCCTATCCCAAAGGCTGAAGTTAGAAAACAATTTGGGAATAAGAAATTACCAACAGTGGAAAAACAGCAAAATCATACCAAACCCAAAGGTAAGACACCGGCTCAAGATCAAAAGAAGCCGAATCAGAAGAAGAAGAAGAAGAATGTGAACTTTGTGAAATCTAAGGGAACGGACAAAATTGCAAAGTTTGAAAATCAATCTAATTTAGATTTTGTCCAAAAGGCAACTGTGATAAAAAGGAATGAACCAAGTTGTTCAAAACCTAGTACCTCTGGATCACAAAGTTCATCATCGGCAAGACGACCACATGATACTTCGGGGTTTGTTGAACGAAGATCATGTTTTGAATGTGGAACAATCGGGCATATTGTTCGAAATTGCCCGTATCTTCATAAACAAAAAGGCATAGTTGATGATCCCCGTGGCCCAACTGACCGCAAGCGATCTGTTTCTGTAAAACAAGATCCTTGACTCATAAGAGAAAGGGAAAAGAAACAGAAACGTCAACAGGTCAAGAAAATTGAAAAAGCAATTAAAACCGATGTGGCTCAAAAACAATCTGTTTCTGTCAAACCAAACAATTTAAAAACTTCAGACAATCATGAAGTTAAGTTTTTAAAGAATAACACTGGTATAACAAAACAGACTTGGAAACCAAAAACGGTTACTGAATCAGGGGGACCATCACAATTTCCGAATCATCAAAAGGTGGAAGTTATTGTTGTTGATAAAAATGGAAGACCCAAGACCACAATGGCTTGGGTCCCCATCTCCAACTAATCGATTGAGTTTATGTGCAGGGTGTTCCAGGAGGAACTATCAGTAGTCATTGGATTGTTGATAGTGGGGCATCCAGGCACATGACAGGCGACATGAAGCTTCTCTACGACGTCAAATCTATTAGAGGAGGTTATGTTGCTTTTGCTGGAGATAAGGGCGGATATATAACGGGTGAAGGAATGATTTCCAACGGGGTTGTTAGCTTTGACAAGATCAACTTTGTGCAACAACTTGATCACAATCTTCTTAGTGTTTCTCAAATTTGTGACAAGCAGTTCTCAGTACACTTTGATGCTAATGGATGTTATGTGCTGAAACCCGGCTTCAAAATTCCAAAAGAATGGATTCTCTTGTCGGCTCCAAGGATAAATGATCTGTATGTCCTTGATATGAGCCAAGCTATCACAACGTCTGCACAAGCAACTTGTTTCGTTTCCAAAGCCACAGAAAAAGACACAATCTCTTGGCACAGACGAATGGGTCACATTCACTTACGCAAAATGAATCATTTGGTGTCAAATGAATTGGTGAATGGTGTTCCTCTTAAAAATTTCCATCTTCAAGACGTCTGTGTTTCGTGCCAGAAAGGAAAACAAACGAAGAAGCGACACCCTACAAAGAAAGTCAACACGGTGGCTGTTCCTCTTGAACGTTTGCACATGGATTTGTTCGGTCCTGTCAAGCACAAAAGCATTAGGAATGATCAATATTGCCTCGTGATTACTGATGATTATTCAAGATTTTCTTGGGTGGCGTTCATGGCACACAAGAATGAAACCTTCGGTATTATCAAAAACTTGATCATTCAGATTGAGAATCTTTACAACTTGAAGGTTAGGCGGATACGTAGCGACAATGGTACTGAATTCAAAAATCATGCCATGGCGGAGTTTTGCACTTCAAAAGGTATTCTTCACGAATTTAGTGCAGCTTATACTCCTCAACAGAATGGCGTCGCTGAACGTAAGAACCGCACATTGATCGAGACTGCTAGGACTATGTTGGTAGAGTCGCAGCTACCCATTCCATTCTGGACTGAAGCTGTGTCTTCTGCATGCTATACGTTGAACCGAGTCCTTACAGTCAAAAGGCACAACAAGACCTGCTTTGAGCTTATCAACAAACGGAAACCAGACTTGTCTTATCTTGAACCGTTTGGAGCTCCATGCACAATAATCGATCCTAATGGAAAGTTTGGGGCAAGAGCAATTGAGGGATACTTTCTTGGGTATTCCACCCCTAACTTAAGAGTCTGGAATTTAGAGACTAAAAGGGTCGAGGAATGGTCTGAAGTCAGAGTACAAAGGCACACTTTACCGGTTAGAAATCCTGGTCAGCCTTGGATGTTTGAGTACGATGACTTTTTCAATTCGATCAATGTTGAAGCCGTTGAAGAAAATGCTGCGGCAAGGATGTTTTTCGAGAGTGACAACGCAACAGATTCACCGTTGGTTCGTCCCATTATTGTCAATCAAGAACCTTCTTCAGTGAACAATAATGCTCTCGACAATGAGGATTTTCAAGATGCTACCGAATTGAACGAATCTTCAGAGGATGATGAATTTCTAGATGCAGATCAAGAAGCTCCAACAGCAGTTCATGGTATTTCAGAAGGTACACCTCCAGTGGATGTCCCTAGAACAGCTGAAACTTCTGCATCATCCTCTTCGTCAATTCCGGGCCTTGAATTGATTGTTGATCTGAATCTCAACAATCTGGGTACAAATATTCCAGTTCAAGATAATCCAGAAACAAGGATTCACAATACCCATCCTCAACAAAACATCATAGGAAATGTTCAAAGTGGCGTTCAAACAAGAAACATGTTGCGAAACAACAACAATGCAGGCTTGTATGCAACTATCCGAGAATCTGGTCAACAGAATGATTGGTCTTTCGCGTGTTATGTCTCACAGGAAGAGCCAAGAACTTGGAAAGATGCATTGAAAGATAGCTCATGGGTTGAAGCAATGCAGGAAGAACTGCAACAATTCCAGAAGCTTGGTGTCTGGGAACTCGTAGAGAAACCTGCTGGTTATAAGAAGATTGGTACCCGTTGGGTGTTTAAATGCAAAAAGGATGACCGTGGAATCGTTATCCGGAACAAAGCAAGGCTAGTCGTTCAAGGTTTTCGTCAGATTGAAGGAATCGACTACAACGAAGTGTATGCACCAGTTGCACGTCTAGAAGCAATTCGGATTTTTCTGGCTTATGCCTCATTCAAAGGTTTCAAGGTATACCAGATGGACGTGAAAAGTGCATTCTTACATGGTGTGGTAGAAGAAGAGGTGTACGTCGAACAGCCTCCAGGTTTTGAAGATCCTATCCATCCCGATCGGGTTTGGTTGCTCAACAAAGCTCTCTATGGTCTTCATCAAGCACCGCGAGCTTGGTACGCAACATTATCTAATTATCTGCTGGAAAATGGATTTCGCAGAGGTCTTATCGATTGTACTCTTTTCATCAAAGAACAAGATGGAGATCTTCTACTGGTACAGGTATACGTTGATGATATTATTTTTGGTTCTACTAATGATGTTTTGTGTAGGGATTTCGAGCGTGTGATGCAGGATAAATTCGAGATGAGTGCTATGGGGGAAATGACTTTCTTTTTGGGCCTACAAGTACAACAAACAGAGTATGGGATATTCATCCATCAGACTAAATATGTTGGTGACATCTTGAGCCGGTTCCAGATGTCTGATGCAACGCCCATCGGTACCCCATTACCACAAAAT
Source organism: Helianthus tuberosus (assembly GCA_030545235.1). Lineage (NCBI taxonomy): Eukaryota > Viridiplantae > Streptophyta > Magnoliopsida > Asterales > Asteraceae > Helianthus > Helianthus tuberosus. Next base: position 54,349,050 of record CM060364.1, read on the forward strand.
CACGGAATTACTCCAGACTTGAAGGGACAAGATACGAGCCCCTCATACTACCGCGCAATGATTGGATCCCTTATGTACCTCACAGCATCAAGACCAGATATAATGTACCCAACGTGTCTGCTTGCCAGATATCAAGTCAACCCGAAGGCCTCACATCTTGCAGCTGTAAAAAGGATTTTTCGTTATTTGAAGGGTTACCCTGACACCGGTCTATGGTACCCTAGGGATAATAACTTTGACTTGATCGCATTCAGTGATTCTGATTTTGGCGGATGCAAAATTGACGGCAAATCCACAACGGCTGGATGTCAGTTTTTGGGAAATCGCCTAGTCACATGGCAATGCAAGAAGCAGACGTGTGTAGCTACATCAACATGCGAAGCTGAATACATTGCTGCCTCAAGTTGTTGCTCCCAAGTCTTGTGGATACAACAGCAAATGCGTGACTACGGTTTTGAATTCCTAACTACTCCTATTTACGTTGATAATTCTGCTGCATTACAGATCACTAAAAATCCTGTGCAGCATTCAAAGACTAAGCACATCGACATTAAGTATCACTTCATACGTGATTGCTTTGAGAAAAGGCTAATCGATGTTGCTTACGTCCACACCGATGACCAACGTGCCGACCTTTTTACCAAAGCTTTTGACAAATCAAGATTTGACTATTTATTATTGGTAAACGGCATTAAGGTCAAGCAAGAGTAATCCACATCGGAAAATCATTTTTGTAAATACCTTTGTGTTTTAAATTTGTCTTAGTTTATTGATTTTAGGGGGAGTAAATCCAAAAATTTGAAAATCCAAAAACATCGAAAAATTTCAAAAACTCAAAAAAAAAAAATAGAAAAACAAAAATGAGTTTCCTAGCGAGAAAAAGAGAAAATGATAGTACATCAGTGGTCTGTCCAAACCTCTTTAAACCTTAAATGAAAAACGATAAGCAGCTCTATATAAGATGTATCGGTAGGCTCACAATCATTTTAAAGTGTGCAGGGTGATATAAACTTAAATCGACTGAAGACCAGGTGGGAACCATTCATTGGCATATGGTCTTAGTACCGAAATTTCGTTTGAGAGATTGCCGAGGTTCTGAGATATTCGGTCTTTATGCTGCTTATCATCTGGGTATCATGGTTGTATCTTTTACCGAAAAATAACGGGGACGCAAGTCTAGATCTTCCATGATACCATACATACGTGTACATATTGCATACGACCTCAATAAGTGATCAACAATCACATGTCCCCAAATAAGTGATAATATATCACAAATTCTTTCCGGGAGTCAAGTTCGTCTCTCTGCTGTACGAAAGTACTGACCTGTTCACGGACTTGCTCCTGTGCCCTCATGCATATGAAAATCAAGTTCCTCATCAATAAGTGATTCTATCACATAGGGCTTGTTTTCAATCAAAATAAGTGAGAATCTCACATCATATACGGTCAAACAGATGATAATCGGTATACTCACCGGTAAGATGAACCCTCGTTCATACCTTGATACGGGAATGTGTCGTGATGTGGATGAACACCGGTCGGTAAGTATAAATCATACCTTAACGTATCCCCTCGCCATGATTACATCTGATAAGTTGAGCTTATGTGGACAACAATACCGATAATTGTTATAGGATGCTTATCTTAATGTTAATTAACTGAACAACAAGAGCGTTTTGGCATGACCATACACTGATATGATTCTCTTACCCTCGAAACTCGCAAAAAGATTGTCTGTAAATATTTATTTAATGCTTTCAGTTTCTGCATCTTTGTATATATTTATTTACTGCTTTCTGTCTTTACATTTCAAATATTCAAAATACCAAAAAGATTTTAGGTGTGTTTTAATATAAACTTTATAAAAGCCAAAAAGATTTTATTTCTATCTTATTTTCGATCGTACGATGTTGGATCTCGAGTCTTCGTTACCTGAAACCTGATTGAAAACCGAAACGACTAAATCTTCATAAACGGTCGAAATTTGCAAGTGTTGAAAGTTAAAATTTGAAATTGATAAAATGTGTTAAAACTTTCAAACTGTCGGACGGTGTTTATTTAAACAATGGTCACATGTGTGTCGCTTACTTATGATATTCCAGGCAGTTGTTCTCATTACGCGTTTAGATTTCTTGCATGTGCAGATTCTAAAGGCAAGGAGAACATGGTCGATGACAAGCTTCGGAATGAAGACACGACGTGAAGGCACTCAAATGATGAAGATGATAGAGTTGCCGCTGACCATCATCAACACCACAAGGATCTCAATTCATAAAGAACAAGTATTTCACGAGCATAACTCAAGGGGGAGCTTATGTTAAGGGGGAGTTTGTCAACACACTTCCTACATGAAAATGGGAGTTTGTCGATACACTCTTTGCCTTCAAGACGTGAAGACTTTGAGGATCCTCCGACATAGAAGATATGAGAAGCGAATCTCACGAGTAGCGTCCAAGGGGGAGTTTGTTGATACATGATATTGTGGACGCGACTCGGTTCGGCACGTATTGTGACGACTTTCCTCCGTCGTGTGCAAGACCTCAAGCCGACACCAGAGAAAAGACAAGGACTGGGCTCAACATTAAAGTCCTTGGGCTGAGAGAAGATGGCGAAACAGGAATTGGGCCTCAACTGTTTGGGCCAAAGCCCATGTCGGCGAAACAGGTTGGAAGTCGACGAAACATGTCTGTTTCGTCGACATTGTTTCCAATTCGTCGCCTGTCTTCTGTTTCGTCACATGTAATTGTGTCTGTTAGTATAAATAGGTTTCATTTGTTCTGTTTCGGTAGAAGAACAAGAGAGAACCCACAGAGCACACACACACGAGAGAGAGAGTTTACAGAGCACATTTGTAAACGTTGGATTGTAACTGAACCCTTTCATTCGTATTAATACAGTGGTGTTAAACGGTGATATTTGCGTGTCGTGTTATTACGTGCTCTATCTCGGTTTGCTATTCCGGTTGGATTCCGCACAACCGGAGTGGTTGGTATACAAGGATTAGGCGACTAGATCCTCCCCTAGCCGGACCTACAATAATATACTAACGAAACTTTCTATCTAAACTAACGAGATTAACCAACAAAAAATATATAAAATTAAAGAATATAACAGAGATCTATAGACAGAGCGACGTACCCATCAAATGTGTTCTTCAACTCCCACCCTGCGAGACCGGCTGCTTCTCTAAGAGCCTCTCTCCATTTCTCTGCAGATTCATCCTCTTTATGTTTCTCAAATGCTTCTCCAACAGCCCCAATTTGTTTCCGGACTTCGGTGGGTTCCACATCATAGAAGACAGGGAAAGCAGTGTGCTCGTTCGTCTTCTGGCACTCCATAATCTTGACGAGCCCGTCCAAACACCACGATGAAGAAGCATAGTTCTTGGAGAAAACAATAATGTAAAATTTCGAGTCCTCGATGGATCTGATGAGCTCATCACTGATCCGTTCTCCTTTCTTGATTTCTTCATCATCTCTGTAAGTGATAATGCCTTTCTGCGTAAGAGCGTGATAGAGATGATCAACAAAGCCTTTACGGGTGTCTTCACCTCTGAAACTTAAAAAGACCTCATACTTGAAGCTCTTTTGAACGGATGAAGCTGAAGGAGACGCCATTGAATTGAATGTATGCTTGAAGAAATCAAACAAAATGAAATCTTTGATGGGGAAACTTGTTGAATAGCATTGATATTAACTGGACTACTGTCTCTTTCTCAGCACTTTTGTCACGTGAAAAAACGTACGAATAATTGGAGGCCACTCATTTGGTCGAAGAGAAGATAAGATTTAGAATTTAAATTTTGAATAGGTAAAGATATTTACTATTTACGCGTTTATATCTTCATAAAATATATAAAAAAAATCACTTTTTCGTAGGAATACTCTTTGGTAAGAATAATTTTGAATGGCTTGTTGGCTTTTACCATATATCTCAATATTTCTCAATGTAAATTCAGATCGGCTATTAATGTTCACATGTGTGAAAAGGGTATCATGAAATACGCTTTGTGAAAAACTTGAAATGTTTAAAAAAAAATCATCCGTTCATACTCAATTCAAGAGTATACAATTATATCGCAGAAGTAGGCACCATGATCACGCCAATATCGCACAAGTGTTGTGTAGTGTGATGTCAACGTAACCCATGTGAAGGGTTAGTTAAACATGATTCTTTTTTAATAAGGAGCCAATGGAATCACATCAACTACACAGCTTCTTTTATAAATATACTAGGTTATAACCCCGTGTAATACACGGATTGAATAAATTTAATTTTATATACCAAATAATAAAAAATATATTTTTAAAAACCTCGTTTATTACACAGGTTGAATAAAAGTAATTTTATATACCAAATAATAAAACAATATATCTTTAAAAATCTTGTTTATTACATAGGTTTAATAAATGTAATTTTATATATTAAATAATAAAAAATTTATATCTTTAAAAACCCCATGTATTGTATGGGTTAAGTAAATTTTTAATTTTAATTTCTTTTGTTAAAAAGAAGCTTTTTTTTTGTTATATTTTTAATCAGTTAGTTTTAAATTTTCAATTACTTTTAAATCAGTTTATGGTTTAATTATATATTATTGGAATAAATTATCTTTGTAATTCATATTGGATATATTAAGAATATGTTGGCTTTCAACTTTTAGGAGCCCTAGATAGTATGTTCTTTAATAAACAAACTATTTTAACAAAAACTGTGTTTTGATGAGAAAACTTCTTAGAGAACAAGCTTTGAAAATATAAGTCACTTAAAGTAACATTATGGAATAGGCTTGGAGTTTTTGAGAGCAAGAAAAGAAATACCCAAATACTTCTCCTTCATATTCTCGTTAAACTAAATGAAACAATTTACTAACAATTATATCAACCATTCTTTTATAAGGATACAATATTCATTAAATAACTTAGAATGTTATCCCTTTTATTTTATTTAATTAGTACATTGCACGTTTTGTTTTAGGATAATCTCCTGTCATCTCAAGTTACCCAATCTTAATTCTTGCGCTTCGAACCATAAGGAATTCTTATACGCAACCACTATAATCTCGAGACCTCATCAATCCCGCTCGCGGTTTAGCTTTACCATACGCAAAACTGCGAGTATACTCGATCCCATTTTTATTTTAAACACTTTTGGGTGCAACATGTATTCTATGTGAAAACACTAAACACTTGAAACTTTTGAATCATATTCTATCCACATGTAAACATGTTCAACTCCCGCTAGACTTTTGGGAGCTATTCTATGAATGATTTGATGCTTGTTAATCTCATATGCTATGTAAACGATTAGTGTCTATATGCTCATTAACTTCGTACAAGCCCACCTTAACAATTATAGTACTATGCATATGCTATAGGTTGTAACGTCCCCCCCCCCCCCCCGCTATTCTTTTGGGTATTGTTAAGTTTATTCTATTTTACCTCCCGCTAAACTCTTGGGATAGGCTATGTTAATTGCGTTGTATTCTAGGGTTTGAACATATAGTGACACTAGCTCAGCGTATTAGTAACTTGCATCATGTCATTTTATTCATGTTGGATATGAGCACGTTAAACTATTTTATTCTACTATGCTATGTATCAAACTTGTATACTCACCAACAATTTTTGTTGATTTTATTTTAATACATGTTGCAGGTTGATAGTCAAGATGATGAAGGAATCAAGTTAGGATGGACTAGATACCCATTTTAATAATAAACCATGTTTGTTACAATTTGTCTTTACTTGAAACAATGTATTTGAAATTAGTCATTTATGAAATTTGATTTAATCTATATTGTCACAAATAGTTTTATGATGCTTTTGAGCGATTTGTTCGTCTCATCCCGATGTTTTCGCCATCGGTTGGGGTGTGACAGATTGGTATCAGAGCCATAACTATAGGGAATTAGGAAAAGTAGGAATGCTTTAACGTAGTCTATAGTTCTGGAGCTTTATTCTTAGGTTTTGCTTGAAACTACTTGCATGCTACTTATTTGCTTCTTATTCATTCTCTTTAAACTTTTAAGCATATATGTCATTTTATCTCTATGCACTATACTTGACATGCCATCCTTACGTGTTAATATTTGTTTTATTATGTGTTAATGCTTGTTTCATTGTTGGATTCTTTATGTGTTATTATTGACATATCTTTCTATGTATTAATACTTGTTTTATTATTTCATTCTTTATGTACCATTCTTTTGATATACTTTCTTATGTGTTTATACTTGTTTGTGTATTCCTTTGACATACACTTTTCCTCATGCATTTTATTTGATTATTCTAAATCCTACAACACTCATATTGTACAAACGAGACGAGTTTACCAAAACAGGCGTGAAACCCACAATTTGGTTAACGACTCTCAATCCGCTTAATTCTATTTTTGCACAAAATTATATCATTAAGTTAGGGGTGAGACCCACATCTTGATGGAAATTTCAAATTTCAATTTCAAATTCTAGTGGACCCTCGTCAACGTGTCAAAATTTAATTTTGACCCAACGAGTACCAACCACTCTTAGGTTATGAAATCGTCAAGTTAGGGGTGAAACCCGCACCTTGTCGAATAGTTCCGCTCCTTGATTTTCAAAAGTCCCGCCAAGTCTCGAATTTTTCGATGGATTTGGGAACATGTAGTAACTGGAAGGGTGAGTACTGTTAGCCGAGGTTTTGGCGAGAGTATTCCACCTATTAGGCCAAAGCATGTTTCTCAATTTCAAAAGATCTTTGGACTACTTTGGTTAGTCAATGTTCCGCTTGGAACCATCTAAGTTTTACACGAGTTAAGCTTTATTATTTTCGATCTTTTGTCAATTTAGAACAATTTTTTTTCGAGATTTCATTTTTGCGCACACATCATATTCTTACTTTTCATACGATTATACATTATTAGCATGCATGACTTCACGTAATTTTATTTACACTTTTTAACAATGAGTGGAGACATATCATCAAGATAGGAGTGATTTCCTTACCTTGACGATTAACTCCGCTTCTTTTCTCATCTTACAACGACCTCACCAACGGATTTGGGGTGATTCCCTTACCTAGGTGATCGTTACCAATACTTTCTTTTAATAGACTATAATATGTAAACACGATCATGTCTATGTCTAAATCGTTTATCGCTACAAATCTTTAATTATCTCAAAATGCATTGTTTATATGAACGAATTTCTTATCCTATAATCTATTTTCATATAGCTCACACACACAAATTCCTAACTTATACAATAAACGCTTATTCATCGATTTTCAAAATTTCACGAAATGCTACTCGTCAATTTAGTCGGTCTAACAAATCCATTGCCCACAAAACTTTGTATTCAACATAACTATTGAAACACTTATAAAATAATACAAGTATTATTTAACATTTACTAAAATTTCTTTCAAAAGCAATAAAACATTTTATTAAAGGACGTTTTTTTTTTTCAGCAAACACTAAGTCCATATACCAAATTCCGTTTTCTAAGTATCAACTTTTTCACGAGAATCCGTAAACTTCGAAACTTTCTAAAACAAAGTTACTTAAAAGGACGCAAACTTATTAATCCCTAGAACGTTTCAAAACCTCACTCGATACGTTAATTAAATTCAAAACACGTGGGCAATGAAACTTTATAAGGATCGACAAATTTTCAACTTATGTAATCTCTTTTAAAACCGTAGTAGCATTTCCATTCTTTTTACAAAGTACGTTTCACGTAACCAATATCTGTTTTATATTCCCTTACATTCACAACTAGAGTTTATATTTCGTGACAACTCAATCCATTTTAATTTCACGTTTTACGCAAACAACTATATATGCATATCATTTTACACGTTTTAGTCAATATCTCCCAACAACCTCACGCGCGTTACTCGTCCCCTTACTCTTTCATACTCAAAACTTTTAATCTTTACGCGCATAAACTCGTGCATTTTGATTTATACTATAAACAAAATCATTATTTCCTACATCCATACTTATACATTCTATGCCTTTACTTATGTTCACACTTACACATTTATGTTATACTCGTGATTCAAAATCCATACGTTTTACGTTTATACATACACTCACAATTATACACTTACGTTGTCCTTACATTCATGTCTATACTACCTTCGTATTCATATTCATACGATTTATGTTTCCATTTGCACTTATACAACTTTGTTACACTTATATTCATACACATATATTTTATTCATACTTAACCTTCATGTTTTACACCTATATTCACATTCTTATCTATGCTCATGCATCTTATGTTCACGCTTATACTCGTATTCATACTCATACGCTTGTGTTTAACTTATACTCATGTTTGTACTCACGTTTATGCTCGTTTTTCATACACGTTATGCTTATGCTTATGCTTTTACTCACACTCCTGACATGCGTTTTGTGTTTATGTTCACGTGCGTGGCCATATTTAAACTTATACCATGCTGATGCTTTTTACTCAAAATTTATACTCTCGCACCTATACGCGGGCGAAACCCGAAGGATTTGCTCACGTTGGTCTTATACTATTTGGGACGCAAACATGCTTATATGCTACATTTCTATCCACACGCAATCTTATTTTCAGAATTTATGAATACCTTAAATTCATACGCAACTAGTACAAGCTATGCGGATCATGCGACGATCGGTATAATCGCGGGTGCACACGGGATTATACTGATGGGCGTATGAGAACCATAGAGTGTACTACTGCGAATGGTAAGACACAGAACGTAACATGACACCGAATACGAAACGGATGTAGTATGGTCAAAACATGGTGGATACGCCGCTGGTACATCCTATATATAAGTGTTTTCACCATGTTACCAAACTTTTGTAAAGCGTGCCATGAGAAATTCAGTGTTTTGTAGACTTTTGGACTTAATACAACTTTAAACAACTCACAAACGCATTATATCCGATTATCCACGACGAGACCTCATTCTTAACACACTACTTTCGTCTATCTGATACTTATACTATTCTTATACTCATGATCGTATATTAGATCAATCGTTCACCCTTATACCTAAATTATTCTCCGTTGTCTCAAACTCCAAAGCCTCAACTTTAAACAATCTTTTTCAGTTTGCAGAAACCCTTCGAGTCTTCCTTCTGAACAAATTTCGGGACGAAATTTCCTAAAGGAGGGAAGACTGTAACGCTTCGTATTTTCCGTAATTCCTGGTTTTAATAAAATTCGGGTTCGTTTTCTATTTTTAGAGGCGAAGTTGAAATTTGATCGAAAAACGGTTAAAAACGGAAAACTACGCTTTTACGCACTTTAAACGCAACCGACAAACGAACGCGCCGCACATCGATTTTTGACACCACTTACGTATTTTGACCCTAAAACTTTGTTATACGACATCCTATGAAGTTCGTTTTCAAAATGGGCCGTAGAGACGCCTTTGGGCCACACGAAGAATGGACACGCACTAATGGGCTTTAAGCCCAAGCCCACTTAACCCACACTTAACCTAACTATTTAAGAGAAGTGAAGCCCTAATCCCCTTTTATTTTTGCAGCCGACACATCTTGTTCCCTCCCAATTTTGTCTTCAACTTAGGGTATGTGTAGTGGGGCGCCATCTCCCCCTCATAAAGCCCCCATAAAGCCCTCAACACCATTACAGGGGGGGTTATGAGGCAAAAAACTTGGGGCAGCGCGATATCCATAGCGCCATGTGCATGCCCCCATTCAAAGTTTCCACCAATCACAAACAAGCAATCTTTTTTATATTAATTAATAAAATTGAAAATTATTAAATAGGTAATGATTAGGCGGGGGCTTTATGACTACGGGCTTAAATGCATAACGCCCCATAACGCCCACCCGCACACGTGGCGCGCCACGTGTCGCATAACGCCCACAAAGGGGGGTTATGACTACACATGGCCTTATAAACAAGTAATACACACACATTAAACAACATCATCTCTCAAAACCTCCCTCCCTCTCTCGGTTATTCATACAGGCAACAAGCACACCCATAAAAATCAAGAAGGAACTTTGTCTTCCACACCCCTGGTCTCTACTGTGATCGACCAACCAAGTTTCTCTGGCCGCTTGATCTCTGGCGAACACCACACACACCGATACCCCTCCTTTCTTACACCCCCTCCCTTCAACCCGACAAATAGCCGACCACCATCACCGTCACCAGTGGCGGCGTGGTGACAAGACGGAAGAGGCGGCGGTTCATGTTTCAAGATTGTTTCGGGTTCGGGTCAGAGCTTGTTTTGCTCTCGGGTCTGGTTCGACTCAGGTACAGGGTCCGGGTCAGCGCAGACGGCTTCGGTTTAACCCAGTTCGGTTCGAAGTTCAGACCCGGGTTCAGTCTCGGTTCAGATTCGATGTTCGGTTCATTGTTCAGTCGACTCCAGTTGACCCCGTAAACATTATGCTTGTTTTGTTCATGGTTCAAGTTCATCGTAGTTCACGTCGGAGGCCCACGACGGAACCGCATAATGTTGTGTTCGGTATACCCTTCTTCCTCGATAGTTCCTTTCGCTTAAAACCCTGTTAAATCTTATATCTTTTTTGTTTTGTTCGAAGATTATAATTATGCAAACAAATGGAAATTATGGTAGAGCTAAACTGTGCGTATGCTTTTTTTTTTCTCAAAATAAAGAAGATGATACATAGTCATTGCCTCAAGTTGTGTATATATGGGTTAAGGTTCTGGTTGGGTAACTTATAAAAGAAAGTGATTTCCATCTCTGTTTCATGTAAACTTAAATCCGGCAGACCTGAGTTCGAACCGGCACTCACATGGATCGATTTCAATTTCTTTTGTTAAAAAGAAGCTTTTTTTTGTTATATTTTTAATCAGTTAGTTTTAAATTTGCAATTACTTTTAAATCAGTTTATGGTTTAATTATATATTATTGGAATAAATTATCTTTGTAATTCATATTGGATATATTAAGAATATGTTGGCTTTCAACTTTTAGGAGCCCTAGATAGTATGTTCTTTAATAAACAAACTATTTTAATAAAAACTGTGTTTTGATGAGAAAACTTCTTAGAGAACAAGCTTTGAAAATATAAGTCACTTAAAGTAACATTATGGAATAGGCTTGGAGTTTTTGAGAGCAAGAAAAGAAATACCCAAATACTTCTCCTTCATATTCTCGTTAAACTAAATGAAACAATTTACTAACAATTATATCAACCATTCTTTTTTAAGGATACAATATTCATTAAATAACTTAGAATGTTATCCCTTTTATTTTATTTAATTAGTACATTGCACGTTTTGTTTTAGGATAATCCCGTGTCATCTCAAGTTACCCAATCTTAATTCTTGCGCTTCGAACCATAAGGAATTCTTATACGCAACCACTATAATCTCGAGACCTCATCAATCCCGCTCGCGGTTTAGCTTTACCATACGCAAAACTGTGAGTATACTCGATCCCATTTTTATTTTAAACACTTTTGGGTGCAACATGTATTCTATGTGAAAACACTAAACACTTGAAACTTTTGAATCATATTCTATCCACATGTAAACATGTTCAACTCCCGCTAGACTTTTGGGAGCTATTCTATGAACGATTTAATGCTTGTTAATCTCATATGCTATGTAAACGATTAGTGTCTATATGCTCATTAACTTCGTACAAGCCCACCTTAACAATTATAGTACTATGCATATGCTATAGGTTGTAACGTCCCCCCCGCTATTCTTTTGGGTATTGTTAAGTTTATTCTATTTTACCTCTCGCTAAACTCTTGGGATAGGCTATGTTAATTGCGTTGTATTCTAGGGTTTGAACATATAGTGACACTAGCTCAGCGTATTAGTAACTTGCATCATGTCATTTTATTCATGTTGGATATGAGCCGTTAAACTATTTTATTCTACTATGCTATGTATCAAACTTGTATACTCGCCAACAATTTTTGTTGATTTTATTTTAATACATGTTGCAGGTTGATAGTCAAGATGATGAAGGAATCAAGTTAGGATGGACTAGATACCCATTTTAATAATAAACCATGTTTGTTGCAATTTGTCTTTACTTGAAACAATGTATTTGAAATTAGTCATTTATGAAATTTGATTTACTCTATATTGTCACAAATAGTGTTATGATGCTTTTGAGCGATTTATTCGTCTCATCCCGATGTTTCCGCCATCGGTTGTGGTGTGACAGCAAAAAGGTAATTGCGTATGCATCAAGGCAGTTGAAGAAGCACGAGGAAAACTATACGACTCATGACTTAGGATTAGGAGCAATAATTTTTGCCCTTAAAATTTGGAGACATTATCTGTACGGAAGTAAGTTTACTGTCTATACAGATCATAAGAGCTTAAGATCCATCTTTGGGCAAAAAGAATTAAACATGAGGCAAAGAAGATGGATGGAAATTCTAAGTGATTACGACTGTGATATTCAATATCATGAAGGAAAGGCAAATGTAGTAGCAAATGCCCTAATTCGTAAGTATCATGAGAAGCAAAGACGAGTCCGTGCCCTTAGATTAAATCTCCAATTAGATTTAATGGAAAAACTAAAAAATGTTCAAGAGACAGCGATCCAGGATGATGCTGAAGGAATGAAATGACGAATAAAAGAATTAGAACAAGGGACTGATGGAATTTGGAGATTCCATAAGAAAAGAATTTGGGTACCTAGGCAAGGAAATTTAAGAGATAAAATTCTAGAAAAAGCCCATAAGTCTAGGTATATGATGCATCCTAGTAACAACAAGATGTACCAAGATTTAAGAAATAACTTCTGGTGGATAGGAATGAAAAAGGACATAGCTAGATACGTTTCTAAGTGTCTAACTTGTTCGCAAGTTAAGGCAGAACACCAGAAACCTTCAGGGTTACTTCAACAGTTAGAAATGCCTGTATGGAAATGGGAACTAATAACAATGGACTTTGTTACTAAGTTGCCCAAGACCAGGAAGGGTAACGATGCGATCTAGGTAATTGTGGATCGATTAACCAAATCAGCCCATTTCCTGCCAATGAAGGAAACCTTTAGCATGGAAAGATTAGCAAAGTTATATGTAGATGAGGTAGTATCTGACGTGAAGTCATGGTCACAATCAAATTTAATCCAATTACTACTAAATAGATAGCGGTAAGTGGGTATCGAACACAGGGAGTTTGTGGAATATGTGCTATTTAAATTGTTTCTCTAAATTAACTAAGGTAAACTAAATTGCAAGAAATGTAAATTCAGAATTTGGTTGGTTGATTGAGTTTTTAAAAACTAAAATTACTATTCTAATTGCAAAATGAAAGTGTTGGTTGTAAACAATTTAGAGACAAATGGTCATCTTTAGTTTCCGGTTTGCTTCAACGTTTGTGCTATCATTCACTAGAAAGAACTACATAGACATAGTTCATGTGTAATTACTTGTTGTGATAAAAGGGAACTAAGTACTCAGATTCCTAGAACGTGAGGTTGTTACCCGATGACCAATTAATCCTTACCCAATCCTAATGCTACCCATGATATCTCAATTGCCAACGGCACCAAGAACGTATGGTTTCAAAATAGAATAATCACAAGAATCAACAATTTACAAGCAAATAAGAACACACCACAATAAACAGAACATAAATTGAGTTTATCATTCTAGAAATATGAAATCAAAGCACAATCGTCTCAAACAAACCTTCAACTAAAGATGACCACCATAAGTTTAGCCGCACATGACTTGGACAATCATCATCACAAAAGTCTTAATGTTCATAACAATCAAAAGCATAAAAACAATGATTAGAGAATGTCCTCAAGCTCCCAAAATTAGCCAAATTTCGTCTCCAACTGATCGATAACCAAAAATCCCATCATAGGTCCCATAAAAACATCATAAAATGGCCAATTAATTCATAGGTCAAACAAACAACCCAGACGGCGCCGTAAGCTACGACGCTCACCGTAGCTTACGGCGAGCAGTGAATCTTTACGGCCTGATGCAACTGGGCTACGGTGACTTTATTTTGGAACAATGATTGAATGGGCTCCCTCTCTTGTTTTCTTTGTTAATTCTTGAACTCTCAATCTTTTCTTTCACAACTCCAAGCTTCCATCCATGCTCCATAAAAACATCCTTTTATGCATACTATCACCTGCAAAACCCATTATCATGTAGATCACAAGTTCCAATAATTAACCGTAATAAGCATGGAATGTGCATAGTATTAAACCTTTTAAGGGTTGTCCTACGGACCACCCGTCACATCCCCATACTTACCCGTTGCTTGTCCCAAGCAACTCATTCAAAAACCATTTCAAACTACAAGCGATCAATCATGCAAACCAAGCTAAAATATACCGTCCTTCTACTAACTTTTAATCATACCACAAAACACACCTCTCACAAAAACTCTCGGTGATAAGTAATATTAGCAACATTATGCTAACACGCTCAATGCAGGTGTGTGATCGTGCGACAATAAGCTTGTATAAAAGTCAAGTTTCCTCCTATCAAATATTTAGCATGCTTATGAATCAAAAAGGACCTATGGGTTGTAACGGGGCTATGTGTAAAGGTAGGAAAATGGTGGGATATATATGCGAGAGCTAATTGATTTGACCCGGTTTTTATTTCTACTACTAAACAATGCAAACATCAAATATATACAAAACTTCATCAACTTTCTCAACTACTATTGCAACTAAATACTTCTTTTTGTATTTTTTCTCATATTTTTCTCTTTTTTTTTATGCATAAAAAACTCAACAATAATACAAGAACATCAACAATCACAAACTAAACTCCTAAACCGGGTCATCTCAATGGGTAAAATTTGGTAGGAAGTATGTTTGGGTCACAACCGAATGGTATAGGCTCAAACATGGCTTTCGAAAGACCAAACCCCCTCCCCTCACAATACCAAGCTCATATATGTAAAGTATGAGGTCCAACCCACCAATCCCACACCCTCACACATCTAGACGAGGCTACGTAAAAGTCCCCTATCATTTTCACAAGCATGCTAACTCTAAGATTCAACAAGAATTCGTACACAAGTTCTATTAACACAAAACACACACCGCCACTCAAAACAAAGAAAGCATCTTCAATAATCATATGTGGCTCAAACTCTCACCAAGAAAGGACTAGAAAGGGGTGTCGGTGTGTCAAGTGGAACAATATCAAATGTTCAAATTTCGACAATTTTCGCTTGATTTCACAAAAAAAAATATTAATTTCTTAAAAATTTCCCCACATCCCCACACTTGGGATACATTGTCCCAATGTATGGTTTTGAGGGAAAGATCGCTTTTAACCAAAAACATTAGCTTTCGCTAATACTCTCAAATCCCAAGTTTCTTTTTGTATTTTTATTTTTTTTCTTTTTTTTATGAAAATTAAAATACACCACCACTAGCACATCCCATAAATCACATAAACACATAAACACCACCCGACCTCCCAACCATACACATACGACATGAAAATATACACAAATATACAAAGGAGCAAGATACGACCTGGTTAGTAGTACTTTGGCTGTGGAGGTCCGAAAATGGAAGTCATCATGTCATTCCATTCGCCAAACCCAAATGCTCCACTACTGCTGTTGCTGCCTTGATCACCCCCTTGACTCGTCTGCTGCTGACCCATAGTGTGTGGATCCACCCATTGAGAATGGTGCAATGGTGGGGTGGGATACGACACGCTACCATCATATGGTGGCAATGTAGTATAATCCACAACTGGCGGGTCCGCTTCGAGTGGTTGGCCCGCATGCCACTGATCATGTAAGCATCTCTGGCGGTCATCAAAGTAACGGTTGTTCACTTCTTCATGGTGGGCATACATATGAGCACGATTCCATTGCTCATTTCTATCATAACTCTGTTTAATAGCTCTCTCCATGCTAGCCCCCATATACGTCTGCTGATCAAAAAGCATCTGATTGGGTTCGGACCAATCACCAAAAGTAGGCGGTCACCTCTGCTCAATAATCTGCCCCATATTCCCCGTGTGAGCCCAATAAGGATTATAGGGCTGCTGTGCATAATCAAATGCACTACCCACATACCCCGACTGTACTCCTGCTCCATGAACACTACCACTTGGGCCAGCACCCCCCATCAGAACATCGACCGTGAATGTGTTTTCACGGTAATCATCGTCACCACTAACCTCCTCATCACTCACCTCCGGCTAATCTGCCTCGCCCGGTTGTAGCGGCCTAGCATCCGCTTTCAAAACTCTCCACCGTCTCCCATCGGTCTTCAACTTATGGTACCTTTCTGACTCCTTGTATTCCCATCCCGGCCCTAAATGTTGAATCTTGAATGGCTTAAACCTTTTGTATGAGCCCTTGTCCTCGGCTCCAATTGCCCCATACTTCTTCAACAACGCCGTAATCAATCAATCGGCAATGGGGTACAATTTTTCTCTCACCACTATTCTGACTGATCCAAATATTGTTTAACACTAAAAACCGGAAGGGAACCATGGGCGAACCGTGCATTAACATGTATAGAATCGGCACCTCTTGAAATCTAACCTCTATCTTATCACCCCGCCGCGGGATGACGTTGTGTGTACACAACACCAATAAAAACTTCGCTTCCATTCTCAAGTTTCTTCTAAACAACTTCCCGTGTGTAGTACCCAAAAGAAAAAGGTAATCGAGCATGTGTTGCCATTGGGGGTGTTTTTCGGGCTCGAAGTAAAGATCTTTAAGGCTTGGATAAATGTATTCATTTTATGGGTTACTATCAAACTTTGCAGTGCGGCGCAAGGAATCATATGACATCTCGGCCTTCACCCCATTACACGTTCCAATGAGCTTCATCTTACTTGGGCTTTTGAATGGAGGGCATTCAAGCGTGGCCATCCATTCTTGAACTTGTTGATCATACATGGTCTTAACTTCATTATCATAACACTTGAGCGCCGCCTCCCAACCTAACTCTTTGAACTTAGCCGTTATCCCAAACGGCCCAAAATCAACTTCCCAAATCTCTTTCTCACAGATAAAAGCCTCCTTCCTTTGCTGCAACTTATTCATTTTCTCGTGGAACAAATCCTCTCGCCATTCCTCGGGTTGGTCGAGTAGTGAACCGGATGTCCAATTTGGTTTTGGACCCCTTGGAGGTGCATCCTCTTCTGAGTCTGGATCACCAACCTGAGTCAACCTCCTCCTCTTTGTTTGTTCTTCCCCTTGAGGTTGACTAGATGAACTTGCTCCCGCTTTCTCTTTTGTTCTCACCATATCCTACACATTCACAAAACACAACAAAAATCATATAAGTTCAACTTCAAAAATTTCCCCACACTTGCTTGGCACTATGGATATGAACATAAGATCCCCAAAAATTTCATCTTTTCAAATAAAATTTGGGCATGGTGTCCCCACAACGTAGAGTTTTTCCAAAAATTCTTCAATGAGACAACACTTAAATTCATATCCACATGTTCAACAACTCAACAAAATCCTATCATCTATCTTTACAAGCAAGTGTGTAAGCAAAAGCAAGAATGGAAACTTACAAACCGCAATGTACTTCAAAGAATGAAAGGAAATTGCATACCTTGACCTTGTAGCAGATGAGAATAACAAACACTTCACTCTTAAGCAAAAATTACAAAAAATCTCCAAATTTTTGGCCCTAGGGTTCGAAATTCGGCGAAGCAAATGTGGTATTCTTCCAAATCCTTACCCACAATCAGAATGTTCGTGAAATTTTAGTCAGAATCGACTCAAAAATCACTTGATTTGGTTGAGAGATGAAGTTATGGAGAGTTTATGGCTATGGTGGACTAGGGTTTATGTGGAGAAGATGAAGAAGAAAGAAAGATAGATGTGTGGATAGGGGTCGATCATATGAATGTGTGGTTGGGGAATTTTATAAGTTTTTATTAATTGTATTATTATTAATTAATAAGTTTTTCGGTTTTATTATTATTATTTTATATAAACCGCCGATAGCAGATCCCCCAAAGACCCAGCTCCGCGCCGTAGCCTACGGCGTTTGCCGTAGGTTACGGCAAACTTGGACCAAAAAGAATGCCGTAAGGCAGTTGATTTGTACCGTAATGAAAAAAATTTGTTTAATGGTCACCGTAAGCTACGCCAGTGGCCGTAGCTTACGGTGCATGCTGGCCATTTTTGAATCTTATTTTTCACTTACGAAACTGTTTTTAACTTAACTTGTTTTTTTTATTTATTTTTTATTTTTTATTTTTTTTAACTTTTCTAAATTTTATACTTTTTATGGTTTTTATAATTTCTGAAAACATGAAAATTATACCCCTACCCCCGGTTAAAAACCCGTGTTGTCCTCAACACTATGTTAGAGCAATTCGCACGAATTTCCCCACACTTGTTTCGAACACAAGTTTTTAAATGGAAACCGTATTTATTCAAAAACGAAACAAACTAAACTAAATATTTACACAACCAAACCTGGGCCTCTTTCAAACTTCCTCGTCATCAAGTGGGCGTAGAATGTAACCCACTTTGTCGAGCTCAAGATTGTTGATGTCGTTGCCTTCCAAGTACGGTTTGAGCCGATGCCCGTTCACCGTTTGTTGCTTATTGGTTTGCTCATCTTGAATATTGACATATCCAAATCTCCCTACTCTTCGGATGACATAAGGACCCATCCATTTGCTCTTGAGTTTGCCCGCGAACATTTTCAACCTCAAATTGTACAACCACACCTTTTGACCCACTTCGAAGTTCTTCTTTCTTAACTTTGCATCATGAACTTTCTTCAGTTTGTCTTTATATGCGGATACACATTCGTACACTTCATCTCTAATCTCCTCAATTTCGCTCAATTGCAACTTCCTTACTCGACCCGCTTCGTCATAATCCGCATTAACAGTTTTGATGGCCCAATGCGCTCGATGTGCTAACTCCATTGGTAGATGGCACCCCTTCCCATACACCATCCGATAAGGGGTGGTACCAATTGGAGTTTTGTAGGCCGTCTGATATGCCTACAACGCATCGTCAAGTTTACTTGACCAATCCTTTCTATCTGTTTGAACCGTCTTCATGAGGATCTCTTTAATTTGACGGTTGGACACTTCAACTTGTCCACTTGTTTGCGGATGGTACGGTGTAGCAACTCGGTGGTTCACATTATATCTTTTTAGCAATTTCCCAAAATTAAAATTTTTAAAGTGTGAACCACCATCACTAATTATCACCCTTGGTACACCGAATCGAGCGAAGATGTTGGATTGCACAAACTTGCATACAACGGAATGATCATTGGTTCTTGTAGCGATAGCTTCAATCCATTTCGAGACGTAATCAACCGCAACCAATATGTACAAAAACCCATTTAAATTAGGGAATTGACCCATGAAGTGTATTCCCTAAACATCAAATACTTCCACCACCAAGATTGGTTGTAAAGGCATTTCATCCCGCTTTGAAATACTTCCCACTTTTTGACAATTTATGCAATTCCGAGCAAACTCGCAAGAATCCTTGAAAATTGTGGCCAATAGAACCCACAAGATAACACCCGATAACCCGTTTTGTTCCCGCTAAAGTGCCCTCCACATGCCGACGAATGGGCATGGGTCAAAATCTCTAGTACTTCGGTTTCGGGAACACACCTTCTTATCACTTGATCGGGTCCAATTTTAAATAAATCTGGTTCATCCCAAATGTATTGTTTGACTTGGCTCAAAAATTGTTGTCTTCGCTTCTTTGTCCAATGATTTGGAATTGCACTCTTGGCCAAATAGTTCACATAGTGGGCATACCAAGGTGCAACAAAAGTGGAGACGGCCAACAATTGCTCATCGGGAAACCGTTCATTAATTTCGCTCGGGTCATCAACACCTTCCAATGGGATTCAGGACAAATGATCCGCAACAACATTTTCACAACCCTTTTTGTCTCGAATCTCTAAATCGAACTCTTGCAACAAAAGCACCCAACGAATTAACCGGGGCTTTGCATCCTTCTTTTCCATCAAATATCGGACCGCGCTATGATCTGAATACACGATCACCTTGCGCCCCTAAATGTAGGATCTAAACTTGTCCAAGGCATACACCACCGCTAATAATTCTTTCTCGGTTGTGGTGTAATTCAGTTGCGCCTCGGACAAAGTTTTACTTGCATAATAGATCACCACCGGCTTCTTATCAACTCTTTGACCCAAAACCACTCCAATGGTCATGTCGCTAGCTTCACACATAATCTCAAACGGCTTCGACCAATCCGGTGTTTGCAAGATAGGAGCCTTCACCAACTGTTCCTTCAAAACATGAAACGCTTGCAAACATTCGTCAGTAAAATCAAATGGAACATCTTTTAATAATAAGTTACATAAAGGTTTTGTAATTATAGTAAAACCTTTAATAAAGCTTCTATAGAACCCCGTGTGTCCCAAAAATGATCTCACCCCCTTAACATTCTTTGGTGGGGGTAGAG
Source organism: Helianthus tuberosus (assembly GCA_030545235.1). Taxonomy (NCBI): domain Eukaryota; kingdom Viridiplantae; phylum Streptophyta; class Magnoliopsida; order Asterales; family Asteraceae; genus Helianthus; species Helianthus tuberosus. The sequence continues at coordinate 54,369,463 of CM060364.1, forward strand.
ATGAAATTACCCGAATCTTTGCTTTGTCTACCTCCATTCCCCGGTCCGATATCACATGACCCAACACAATACTCTCTTGAACCATAAAGTGACTTTTTTCCCAACTTAGCACCAAGTTTGTCTCAACACACCTTTTTAACACTTTTTCTAGTTCATCAAGACAAGAGTCGAAACTTGGGCCAAAGATGGAAAAATCATCCATAAACACTTCAAGAGACTCCCCGACCATGTCCGAAAATATTCTCATCAAACATCTTTGGAAGGTGACCGGGGCGTTACATAGTCCAAATGGCATTCACCGAAAAGCAAATGTACCATATGGACATGTAAACGTGGTTTTGTGTTGGTCGTCCGGGTGAATAGCAATTTGGTTATAACCCGAACACCCATCCAAAAAACAATAGTATTTTTTACCCGAAAGTTTTTCAATTATTTGGTCAATGAAGGGTAACAGGAAATGCTCCTTGGAGGTAGCGGCGTTTAGTTTTCTATAATCAATACAAACTCGCCACCCGGTGACCGGGCAGGTGGCAATTTTCTCGCCTTGTTCATCCTTTATTACCTGAATACCGGCCTTTTTAGGCACTACCTGAGTCGGACTCACCCATGCACTGTCCGAAATGGGATAAATAATCCCCGCATCCAACCACTTGATAACTTCTTTCTTGACCACCTCTCTTAGATTCGGGTTCAGCCTTCTTTGTGTTTCACGGGTTGGCTTTGCATCTTCACTTGTAATAATTTTGTGCATGACAATGGATGGACTAATACATTTCAAGTCGGATATCGTCCATCTAATTGCCGCCTTGTGAGCCTTCAACACCCGCAACAATTCCTCTTCTTGAGCTACCGCCAAATTGGAAGCAATGATCACCAGTAAGGTGTCATTCTCCCCCAAAAATGCATATTTTAGATGTTTCGGTAGCTCTTTCAATTCCACATTTGGTGGACATTCCAAGGAAGGTTTTGTACCCGAATCAATTCCCACTGGTAAAGTCTCCGTTTGGTGGATCCATGGCGGTCTTCCTTCTTTCACTACTAGAGCCTTTTGCTCCTTCTCTTCCACTTCTAACGCACATGCATGAACCTGCAAAGAAACATCACACAAACACGACTCCAAAATCTCTTCTTCATACTCCTTCGGATTGTATCCATCAATGAAGTCTGCTAGAAAACACTCATCACCAAAAACATTAGCACCGTTAGTAAAAACATTTAATCTCATTTTTCTATTACCGAATGTCATGTCAACCGTACCATATCGACAATCAATAATGGCATGTGCGGTGTTCAAAAACGGCCGACCTAAGATAACATTTTGTTGTTGAATTGGGTCCGCGGATGAGTAATCTAACACAAGAAAATCAACGGGATAATAAAATTCATCAACTTTAACTATCACATCCCGCACAATACCCCGAGGAAGTTTATGAGACAAATCGGCTAATACCACCGTTGTCTCAACCCGTTTCAATGGACCAAAGTCGTATTGGTCATATAACCCCCCCCCCCCCCGTAAGATACTTACTCCGGCCCCAAGATCTAGTAACGCCCTTGCAGTTTGAAAATTACCAACTTGAATGTTAATAAGAGGCGTTCCCGGATCTTGTAGCTTAGGAGGAAGATCTCCTTTCAAAACTGCGCTTACCCGCTCCGTCAAGTCAACCAATTTAGGCACTTTTTGTTGCCTCTTTTGAGTACACAATTCTTTCAAAAACTTGGCGTAAGCGGGTACTTGTTTTATTGCTTCAAGTAAAGGAAGATTAATTTTAACCTGTTTGAAAACCTCCCACATTTCTTCCTTTTGAGGACCCCATTTTGAAATAAAGTTTTTTCTACCCGGATCTAACAAAGCCGAGAGAAATGGTACTTGACTAGATCCCTCATCCTCATTTTTATTTTCTACTTCTCTATTATTTTCGGGTTTTTCAAAATTGGGTTTTTTAGAAGAATTGTTAGATGTTTCATTTTCTTCCTCACTCTCTTGACCCGTTATATCCTCAACCACCCCATCAACCAAATCCGGTGAAGGATTGGTTTTGTACTCTTTCCCATTTCTCAAAACACTTACATGATGAATATTAACATTATTACCTCTAGAAGAATTATGAGACGGGTTTACCTTAGTGTCGCTTGGTAATTGACCTTTACTTTTCTTCAAGTCCGCCACTTCGGTTGCGAGTTGACCCATTTGGGTGGTCAAAGTTTGAATTGCTTTATCACGGGCCTCATCCTTTTACATACGCGCGTCATCCATTTGATATCTCTTTTGCATCTCCGTTTGCATGGTCTTTAACATCTCCATTATCTCATTTCCACTATAAGACCCCCCTTGTTCTTGACCCGTTTGATATTGCCTTTGGTACCCTTGATTGTTTCCACCTCGATATCCACCTTGATTATTGTAAGGTTGGCGCGAACCAAAGTTACCTTGACTTCCTTGAAAATTCTGGTTGGCTTGATTTGAGGGATTCCCGTATCGAAAATTTGGGTGGTTTCTCAAACCGGGGTGGTAAGTGTTAGAATTCATATTGTAATTTATACCACCCCCTCCTAGGCCTTGCAAAGCATTAACCTTTTCATATTGCCCTTCCACTCCTTGGCAATTTTCAGCCGCATGCCCTATCTCATTACAAATTGCACAAACATCATAAATTTGATTAGAAGTTTGAACATTACCATCGTCTACCGCATGCACTTGAGTTAGGGTAATGGCCGGTCGTGCTCTCCTTGATGCTTAAGCTTTTCGTTTTGATGTGATCGCCATTTGCTCCAAGAATTCCCAATCATCATGCTCATAGTTTGTACCAAAAGTGCCATTGGAATAGATGGGTAGGTTAAAAGACATTAATGCCCTCACGTGCGCTCCACGTGACTACAATTAACTGAGAAAATTAACTGGGTTTGGGGTAAAAGATATGACATGTTAGGATTTGTAAACATTAGGTGTGATTAATGTAATTATTGAAGACAAAGGACATAATTTGCAATAACATACATACATAAAGGACGAGTTTTGTAATTTACTCTTTTACATTTTACCTCCTTCCATACTCCACTAGTATTTATTTGTAGTCGAACAAAACGAACAAGGTCATGCTCGTGTTCATTCATTAAGGAAATTAACAGGTTTACGAACGCATACCGAACATAAGTTTATGTGCGTGTTCGTTCGTTAAGGAAATTCAGTTGTTCACGAACAATTCGTGAACAACAGTCTCGAACGTAGACGAATAAAAACGAACGTAAACGAATACTTAACTTGAAAATAAAAAATAAAAACATTGTCAACCTTAAACATTGGACTTAAGTAGTTAAATACAACCATCAAACGATAATCAAAACACAAAAAATCTACTACAACCACCAAACGATAAATCAAGTTTAACTAACTTTGACATAACTATTCAAAGTTAACTAACTTAGACATAATTATCCTAAAATATGTCTTGAATGTCCATATTTTTGCTAACTTAGAAATAAACAGTGTTTCAAGTTTTTAATATGTTTAGATAAAAGGTTTATTACTTATTATTCTTATAATGTAATCAAACGACACGAATGAACGTAATCGAACGTTCACGAACGCAATCGAACAAACGAGACTTTTGTTCTTGTTCTTGTTCGTTCGCTAAGCTAACCAAACGAATTTTTTTGTTCATGTTCGTTCGTTAAGCTAATCGAACGAACATAAATGAACTTCCGGTCGAACGGTTCATGAACCGTTCACTGAATGTTCGGTTCATTTACAGCCCTAAGTGTTTAGGATCCATGCGTTACCGTGGGACCGTTAAATTAAAAAAATAGACGTAAAAACGTTGAACTATAAGCGCACTCTATTCTAACTCACAAAATTAAGACCGCAACGTAAAATATGGTTGAAGAAAAGAATAACCATATCAGAACCGTAATAAAATTTATTAAAGGGGGTTTAAATTAGTAATAATAACAATGATTAAATTAAGTTATAAAATATAGGATTTAATAAAATAAAATTAAAGTAGATCATGAGGATTATTTTGTACTTTTACTAATACTACTAAAAGAGAGAAAACTAAAACTTACTAATACTATAAGGGAAGAAAGCTAATATACATAACATACAACAAAAGCTTGTAAATTGAGTTTGTAAGTATGTATCATCCAATTTAGTGGTGTCCAACTAACCACCAAGAAAGCATAGCGTACAACCACAACAAAAATGAATAGTAATCACGTGAGGGAAACAATGTTTGATAAATAATATATCATTAATATATCATTAATATCTTAAACTTCTATTACATAAATAAATATTCCTTTGTTATTTGTTGACATTTTCCATTTTTTATTATTTACACAAAATGACCAAAATATCGAAAGCATTGAACTTTCAGGCTAAAATGTGCAAAAGAAGTTTTGGTGATTGAAGTCCATCAAATGGAACTTAAGGGGTCTAAAAAGAAAAAAAAATGAAACACTCATTTATTTATAGGCTTTTATTTAATACAAAATATATGTGTATATGTATAATAAAAATGTTAGGCCCTGGACGGTTGTCTAATTTGCCAGCCCATGGGCCGGCCCTGCCTTCAGTAAACCTACATAGGAACAAGTTTTCACCTAATTTATTCTTCATGTTGTGTTTCAAGCAGCTAGTATCAATATCTCATTCATTAACACCGGTTTGAACGCCATTTCACTGGTTAATCCAACTTGGGTGTCATTTTGAAAGTTTCCTCAATGAGAAAGTAAGTCATAAATTATTCATTATAATCTCATATATAAAAACAGTCCACACTATACAAAACATTAGCGAAAGTATCTGCATTTCAAAAGTATAACAAAGTAAGGCAATACAGCATTTGTGTCTTTTACAAACAAGTAGTTTGGCTTTACTCCTTCAATAGAATCATAGTCATCTTCATCATTATCATTCATAATTCTTCCTGAAATAACTCGACAAACCACGATAGCCATCTCCCCTTTCATCATCTTTGCATTTGCATTAGCAATTATAACATCTTGACTATTTGTAGTCAACCATATTCCTGTTTTCTTCTTTGGATCATAAAACCCTGGCTTTATTATGCTGCAAATGCTGTCTTTAAAGAGCTTTGATGTCCCAAATTTCTTGGAATGTGCGAGTTTCGTGCCGTAAAACATTAACTTCTCGTTACCATCCACAATGTTTCTTGGATGCTTGTTATGATCATCATAAGCTCTGTTCTTGACGTCCTCTCTGAACTTTTCGAATCTTTCTAGTGTCTCGTTTGAGTTAATTAGCTTAAGGACTTGTTTTATGGTTATGGAATACTTTGTGGTGTCGGTTGTTGCTGATCTGAAGATCATCTCGATCACATTTCTTGATGGGTCCCCAATTGCTAGTACTGTTTTGCCTATAAATGGGTCGGTTTGGGTTATAACTTAATAGGTAAACTTAAAAACTTCAAGTTATCAGACTAGTCAAAATGGTTTAAAGTCCTTATGCCCACAAGGGTGGATATTGGCGTGTCGCGTTAATTGGGTTAACTGGTTAATAATATTTAAATGCATACAACCTCCTACGCCATTTTATTAAAATATTATTGATTATTAAGTTACCAAAATTGAGATTTTTGAATGAATGGATTGTTTAAAAATCTAGATGAATATTTTTTTTTTACAAAACAAAATGAACATTATGAGTATCTAAGGAAACTATAAGTGCAAATGTGTTAGAAACCGATCCACTATTAAAAGAAAACTTACCAGGAAAGCAGTTTCTTGTGTGGTGGTGAGGGAGTTCTTCGTTATCTTCCGACTTTCTTCTTTGAGTGCGTGTTCCATGCGTGACGGGTCTTTCATTCCCTCGAGTCACATCCGTCCGCTTGCCTTGACAATTCACATCTCCTCTAAAAAATGCACAAAATGCCTGTCTTACTCTAGTTGCCTGTGATTCGACTGCATTTAGTGCACAAGTAGTCGAATTGAGTGGCATTTTAGCATGACAACGGGACAAGTTAGCCAAAAAAGTGCGTCTTAAAAATGGAGGGTGATGGCAAATGCTCGATAGGATTTTGATCGAGTTGGGTTTGGGTGGCGGTCCATGAATTAACGTGGCGCATTGCTTGAAAAGAGACCAAAAGAAAATATGATTGCAAAGGTTTTGTATGTATTTGGAGACATTAAATGGTATTTAAGGTGTTTGTGAGCTCATACATAATGCCCCTGGTTATTCCCTTTGGAAGTACCGAATTGTCCAATAGAAGACTCTAAAGTCAACATAAAGTCACACTTACCTTAAACTCTCATTTTATTTGTTCTAAATATCTGGATTGAAACATTACTTATAAATTTCATCCATTATATCCAAAATTCATGAGAAATCATGACATGGTTAATGAGGATGATTATTCAACTAATCTCATTCTAAGTGATTTTAAATCATGACATTAAAGTCATAAATATAACTTGGCTTAAGGAATAAGTATGGGTCCATCATAAGTCATTCATTGACATTCGAGGAACTTATTCCAAATGGAATATTCAGACATAATTCATTTATCATTTAAAAGGCTATCAACTTGTATCTAAATTTTGTCGCATATGGACCACGTTCTTAGAAGAAATCTATTCATGTATGTACTTATTAAGATTTCTATTAAATATGTCCTTAAGTTTCTTATGACATTTGGACGTTAAGGAAATCAATTAAAGTCTAACATATATATCATATGTTCCCACGTCATGTACCTCTTTGAAACTTCTCTTGTAGCATTTCTAGAGATATCAAAGATCAGTGGGAGCATTAAGTGTCTTAATAATAACTTGCAATAGTTGCAAGAGGTGGGGAGTGAAAACTTTATATTACTTCAATTTACACCTCTTGTACGAGACACTGCTCCATTATGACACTGTTCTATCATAACTTTGTCTCCTTAAAATCTAATGCTACTCTTACAAAAGTTTCATTGTTGCTTAATTGTGGGCACACTTAAATTTCTTACCTAAACTAGCATAATCCTCAAGAAGAGAAATCAACGACTAATGTCATTAACTCGTTTCTCTATTAGAATTTGTTGGTCGTTACATATTGACCCTAAGCATGCTGAGTTCCTAAAGATTTCTAAGGTTAGTGGGAGCAGTCAAAGTCCTTATCATGATTTGCAAGGAATACAAGAGGCGGGGGGAAGAGTGTCACTAAATTTCACTCCGAATTTAACTCCGATTACACCTCTTGTACACCATACAGCACCAACTCTTACAAACTTAGAATAAAAATGATAGCAACCTAACCAAGAGCTAATCCATAAAATTGAAACTTCTAATGAACCCAATAATCAACTCAGGAGGTCATCTAGGTTTAAAAGCCTACTAACTTTGATGATTACATAACCTCCCTAACTGATGTTGAAATGGATTTTGGAAATGTTTATTGATCCTATCCCTATCTCTCATAATTAAGCCATTAGCGTCAATCAATCTTAAATCTTCTAAATGGAATAAAACAGTTTTCTAGTAAAACTGATTTTATGTGTTCGTATAACGTTTGGGATTTGATTGAATTACCTAAGAGTGTTCATAAGAAAACCAAATCCTAATATAAGCGTTAAGACACTCAAAAGCATGACTGATTGTCAAAGGTTGTACTTAGGAAGAGATTACTTATTAAAGAATCTTTATTACATATCTAACAAAAGATTTCTTTGAGGATCATCACTGTTCTAGTAGCTTATAATAGTTTAAAGCTACATTAGATGAACATTATAAACAATTTTCCATAACAAATGGCTGACACATTTACATGTTCATTAGATAACAACCTAAAGTTTCAAACTGAAGGTTAAAGAACACTTTATTTGTAAGCCAATAAAATCTATGTATGGGTTAATGCAAACATCATAATGTGATGAAAAGCTAACGTAATTATTTTCATCAAGAATCAAGTGGATTAATGTACCTACCTCAAAATGAGTGGGAGCAACTAAGATAAATATGTTACATAAGTCAAAGCATTGTTAACACAAACTTTGATATAATATATCTCAGAGATATCTCTTACGTGATAGATATCATAACATACCGAGATAGACCCAGTGGGACATTAGTTATGTTCCATACGTTTAACATTAAATGGGTCCTTACATGTGTAACAAACAATACTGCTCTCCTTCAGAGGATAATAGGATAAATGAGATTATTTATTTACGCTTCATTAATTAGAAGCCTTATGTAAGTTCAAGTCTACACTCGTTTAGATATTACTCACATTGCAACACACTAGATATGTCTAGATTAATGTGAAGCATTTAACAGAGTATTACAATATCTTTAAAGGAAACGAGAGACTATACCTTAAAGAGTAAGTGAGAATTAAAAACCGGTTTATTACTTTAACTTTGTAATGTTCAAAGATGACAAAATGTAATTTCGGGTATATCTTTATGTCAGTAGACAAAACCTATTTCATGGAGGAGTCATAATATACTGATATTAACAACCTAAGTTATAACGACATAATATAGTCACTAAATGTTGTTGGAAATTTATCAGTGGACTCATAAGTTTATTAACTCCATATAATTAATGTTTTGAAGACTTAGTGTGATAAAGTCAGCCACCATGACTCCTTGAACAGTAACAGTTCAAGAGGTGCTGCATTAATTTTCGATACGCAATTAATTATTCGTTTATGAATGAATTGAGGAAACTAAGTTTGTATCGAATACATTCATGATATGCTTAAGGATCCTATAACTGAATGGCTATTACCCATAAGTCTTATTAAGAGAGCTCAGAGACGGGTATTAATTGATGGCCATGCGCAATTGCATATCGTATTATGAATGACTAAGTATTAGTTAATCTTTCCTCATCAGTTTGATTTTGTATGTCTCTAAGAATATGTCAAGCTAGCATAACGGCATATAGACAAATATAGTTACAAATCAAACAAAGGGCTTACGTGTATTTTGATCATAACGATTAGGTTTTAAATTAAGGCTATAGTATGATTAATGGGGGTCCTGAGTCGCATAATGATTCAACGGCTGTATTTCTCTGCTATAGTACTTGTTTAAGGCTAAAATGAGTGTTAACTCCTGATCAGGCTTATCTAATACTCATAGTAAATGATTACTCGGCTAAGTGGGAGAATGTAAGATTAAATATATTATGATTTAATATTTAATCTAGTAGCCATTATAATCATTTACATTATATGGATCAAAATATATAATAACCTATTAAATAATTAGTTGGTAATTGTTGATGGACCATATTACCCTTATTAACTAATTAGGTTTCCTCCTGGGTGCTTATATAAGGAGAATTATGTGGAGGTTAAGGGGTTACTCAGTTACACAATCAAACATACACCCCATAAGATCATAACATCATAATTCGACCTCCATCTCCTACAGCCGATACCCTTTCGGTTTTCTAAGTTCCCATCATCAGTCAGCACCCTAAGGAGGAACCAGACCAAGATGACAATCATGTCAAACCTTATTGCTGCGACTCCATCTGGATTCTCTGCTGGCCCTGTCTGATGCAATCAAAGGTATGTTTTATTGTTTTCCCTCATGTATAAACAGAACTGAACCAACATAGCCTAGTTAGATTATTTTTTCTTGGAACTATTTCTTCACAAAGAAACATAGTAACGTGCCATGGAATGCTTATTTTGGACAATGTAAGTTTATATTTTCTTTTTTTAAGAGTATTTGTAATGGGTTTGTCGACCCCACATACACGAACATGAAGGAGGGAGGGCGTTGGGTTCCAAGGCCAAGGTACGTCTTCACTGACGATTTATATGATAGGGAAATAAGAGAGAAGGAGGATCAATCCGTGAGTTAAGTTGTGCCCGTGAATTTTTTTGTCAGAAACATCATGGGTCTCATAAGCGTTGTAGATGCTCTAATCCGAGATGACAAACCCAATCAAAGGAGTTGTAGGTCCGGCTAGGGGAGGATCTAGTCGCCTAATCCTTGTTGTCAAACACACCTGGTTGTGCGGAATCCAACCGGAGATGCAAACCGAGATCGAGAGATGGACAAGAACACGAAAAGGACACCGAGACTCAACGATTAACACCAATGTATTAATACTTGAAAAGTCGGTTACAAGCTCAATGTTTACAAAACAATATTTGCAAACTCTCTATGAATTCTCTCGGATTCTTCCTTGTGCGATTGTTCTTGTGTCTGCTGCCTTCTCTCTTGTCTACCGAAATCACCAAGTGATTTCGGTATATATATGTTGTGCGATTGGGCTGTGGAGTGGCCCAATGTGTAAGTTCTTGGCCCAACATGCATTTGTCTTGTGCGATTTGATTGGCCTAAACTTAATGTGTCCATGCACGTTCAAATATGCATTTTGTAGATTAGTCAACCACATGACATCATCATGACATCATCATGATGATGTCATGATGATGTGGCAGCGGGAACCGTCTCGCGGCGCTCCGTGCTTCGCGTGTCGAACTCTGGGACGCACGACGGAGGAATGTCGTGACGTCGGGCTTGAGCCGAACCTAACCGGGTCGAACCGAACCAAGTCGCGTCGAGTCGAGTCACGTCCACATATATGTATCAACAAACTCCCCCTTGGACGCTACTCGTGAGGTTCGCCTTTCATGTCTTCTATGGCGGAGGATCTTCAAAGTCTTCACGTCTTGTAAGAAGAAAGTGTATCAACAAACTCCCCTTTTCATGTAGGAAGTGTGTTGACAAACTCCCCCTAAACATAAGCTCCCTCTTGAGTTATGCTCGTGAAAGACTTGATCTTCAGTACTTGAGATCCTTGTGGTGTTGATGATGGCCAGCGGCAACTCGATCATCTTCATCATTTGAGTGCCTTCACGTTGTGTCTTCATTCCGAAGCTTGTCATCGACCATGTTCTCCTTGCCTTTAGAATCTGCACATGCAAGAAATCTAAACGCGTAATGAGAACAACTGCTTGGAGTATAGTTTAACATAAACAAATAACACACATGCGACCATTGTTTAGTCAAACACCGTCCGACAGTTTGAAAGTTTAACAAATTTATCAACTTAGATTTTTAACTTTCAAAACTTTCAAATTTCGACCGTTTATGAAGATTTAGTCGTTTCGGTTTTCAATCAGGTTTCAGGTAACGAAGACTCGAGATCCAACATCGTACGATCGAAAATAAGATAGAAATAAAATCTTTTTGGCTTTTAGAAAGTTTGTATTAAAACACACCTAAAATCTTTTTGGTATTTTGAATATTTCAAATGTAAAGACTGAAAGCAGTAAATAAATATATACAAAGATGCAGAAACTGAAAGCATTAAATAAATATTTACAGACATTCTTTTTGTGAGTTTCGAGGGTAAGAGAATCATATCAGTGTACGGTCATGCCAAAACGCTCTTGTTGTTCAATTAGTTAACATTAAGATAAGCATCCTATAACGATTATCGGTATTGTTGTCCACATAAGCTCAACTTATCAGATGTAATCATGGCGAGGGGATACGTTAAGGTATGATTTATACTTACCGACCGGTGTTCATCCACATCACAACACATTCCCGTATCAAGGTATGCACGAGGGTTCATCTTACCGGTGAGTATACCGATTATCATCTGTTTGACCGTATATGATGTGAGATTCTCACTTATTTTGATTTGAAAACAAGCCCTATGTGATAGAATCACTTATTGATGAGGAACTTGATTTTCGATGTATGAGGGCACAGGAGCAAGTCCGTGAACAGGTCAGTACTTTCGTACAGCAGAGAGACGAACTTGACACCCGGAAAGAATTTGTGATATTTTATCACTTATTTTGTTTTGGACATGTGATTGTTGATCACTTATGAGGTCGTATGCAGTATGTACACGTATGTATAGTATCATGGAAGATCTAGACTTGCGTCCCCGTTATTTTTCGGTAAAAGATACAACCATGATACCCAGATGATAAGCAACATAAAGACCGAATATCTCAGAACCTCGGCAATCTCTCAAACGAAATTTCGGTACTAAGATCATATGCCAATGAATGGTTCCCACCTGGTCTTCAGTCGATTTAAGTTTATATCACCCTGCACACTTTAAAATGATTGTGAGCCTACCGATACATCTTATATAGAGCTGCTTATCGCTTTTTCATTTAAGGTTTAAAGAGGTTTGGACAGACCACTGAAATACTATCATTTTCTCTTTTGCTCGCCAGGAAACTCATTTTTGTTTTTTTATTGTTTTTGTGTTTTTGAAATTTTTTTTTTCAATGTTTTTGGATTTTCAAATTTTTGGATTTACTCCCCCTAAAATCAACAAACTAAGATAAATTTAAAACACAAAGGTATTTACAAAAATGATTTTCCGATGTTGGTTTTACTCTTGCTTGACCTTAATGCCGTTTACCAATAATAAGTAGTCAAATCTTGATTTGTCAAAAGCTTTGGTAAAAAGGTCGGCACGTTGGTCATCGGTGTGGACGTAAGCAACATCGATTAGCCTTTTCTCAAAGCAATCATGTATGAAGTGATACTTAATTTCGATGTGCTTAGTCTTTGAATGCTGCACAGGATTTTTAGTGATCTGTAAGGCAGCAGAATTATCAACGTAAATAGGAGTAGTTAGGAATTCAAAACCGTAGTCGCGCATTTGTTGTTGGATCCAAAGGACTTGGGAGCAACAACTTGAGGCAGCAATGTATTCAGCTTCGCATGTTGATGTAGCTACGCACGTCTGCTTCTTGCACTGCCATGTGACTAGGCGATTTCCCAAAAACTGACATCCAGCCGTTGTGGATTTGCCGTCGATTTTGCATCCGCCAAAATCAGAATCACTGAATGCGATCAAGTCAAAGTTATTATCCCTAGGGTACCATAGACCGGTGTCAGGGTAACCCTTCAAATAACGAAAGATCCTTTTTACAGCTGCAAGATGTGAGGCCTTCGGGTTGACTTGATATCTGGCAAGCAGGCACGTTGGGTACATTATATCTGGTCTTGATGCTGTGAGGTACATAAGAGATCCGATCATCGCGCGGTAGTATGAGGGGCTAACAGCTTCACCCTTCAAGTCTGGAGTAATTCCGTGATTTTGTGGCAATGGGGTACCGATGGGCGTTGCATCAGACATCTGGAACCGGCTCAAGATGTCACCAACATATTTAGTCTGATGGATGAATATCCCAGACTCAGTTTGTTGTACTTGTAGGCCCAAAAAGAAAGTCATTTCCCCCATAGCACTCATCTCGAATTTATCCTGCATTACCCGCTCGAAATCCCTACACAAAACATCATTAGTAGAACCAAAAATAATATCATCAACGTATACCTGAACCAGTAGAAGATCTCCATCTTGTTCTTTGATGAAAAGAGTACAATCGATAAGACCTCTGCGAAATCCATTCTCCAGCAGATAATTAGATAAGGTTGCGTACCAAGCTCGCGGTGCTTGATGTAGACCATAGAGAGCTTTGTTGAGCAACCAAACCCGATCGGGATGGATAGGATCTTCAAAACCTGGAGGCTGTTCGACGTACACCTCTTCTTCTACCACACCATGTAAGAATGCACTTTTCACGTCCATCTGGTATACCTTGAAACCTTTGAATGAGGCATAACCCAGAAAAATCCGAATTGCTTCTAGACGTGCAACAGGTGCATATACTTCGTTGTAGTCGATCCCTTCAATCTGACGAAAACCTTGAACGACTAGCCTTGCTTTGTTTCGAATAACGATTCCACGGTCGTCCTTTTTGCATTTAAACACCCAACGGGTACCAATCTTCTTGTAACCAGCAGGTTTCTCTACGAGTTTCCAGACACCAAGCTTCTGGAATTGTTGCAGTTCTTCCTGCATTGCTTCAACCCATGAGCTATCTTTCAAAGCATCTTTCCAAGTTCTTGGTTCTTCCTGTGAGACATAACACGCGAAAGACCAATCATTTTGTTGACCAGATTCTCGGATAGTTGCATACAAGCCTGCATTGTTGTTGTTTCGCAACATGTTTCTTGTTTGAACGCCACTTTGTACATTTCCGATGATGTTTTGTTGAGGATGGGTATTGTGAATCCTTGTTTCTGGATTATCTTGAACTGGAATGTTTGTACCCAGATTGTTGAGATTGAGATCAACAATCAATTCAAGTCCCGGAATTGACGAAGAGGATGATGCAGAAGTTTCAGATGTTCGAGGGACAACCACTGGAGGAGTACCCTCTGAAGTACCATGAACTGCTGTTGGAGCTTCTTGATCTGCATCTAGAAATTCATCATCCTCTGAAGATTCGTTCAATTCGGAAGCATCATGAAAATCCTCATTGTCGAGAGCATTATTGTTCACCGAAGATGGTTCTTGATTGACAATAATGGGACGAACCAACGGTGAATCTGTTGCATTGTCACTCTCGAAAAACATCATTGCTGCAGCACTTTCTTCGACTGCTTCAACATTGATCGAATTGAAAAAGTCATCGTACTCAAACATCCAAGGCTGACCAGGATTTCTGACTGGTAAAGTGTGCCTTTGTACTCTGACTTCAGACCATTCCTCGACCCTTTTAGTCTCTAGATTCCAGACTCTTAAGTTCGGGGTGGAATACCCAAGAAAGTATCCCTCAATTGCTCTTGCCCCAAACTTTCCATTAGGATCGATAATTGTGCATGGAGCTCCAAACGGTTCAAGATATGACAAGTCAGGTTTCCGTTTGTTAATAAGCTCAAAGCAGGTCTTGTTGTGCCTTTTGACTGTAAGGACTCGGTTCAACGTATAGCATGCAGAGGAGACAGATTCAGTCCAGAATGGAATGGGCAGCTGCGACTCTACTAACATAGTCCTAGCAGTCTCGATCAATGTGCGGTTTTTACGTTCAGCGACGCCATTCTGTTGAGGAGTATAGGCTGCACTAAATTCATGAAGAATACCTTTTGAAGTGCAAAACTCCGCCATGGCATGATTTTTGAATTCAGTACCATTGTCGCTACGTATCCGCCTAACCTTCAAGTTGTAAAGATTCTCAATCTGAATGATCAAGTTTTTGATAATACCGAAGGTTTCACTCTTATGTGCCATGAACGCCACCCAAGAAAATCTTGAATAATCATCAGTTATCACGAGGCAATATTGATCATTCCTAATGCTTTTGTGCTTGACAGGACCGAACAAATCCATGTGCAAACGTTCAAGAGGAACAGCCACCGTGTTGACTTTCTTTGTAGGGTGTCGCTTCTTCGTTTGTTTTCCTTTCTGGCATGAGACACAGATGTCTTGAAGATGAAAGTTTTTAAGAGGAACACCATTCACCAATTCATTTGACACCAAATGATTCATTTTGCGTAAGTGAATGTGACCCATTCGTCTGTGCCAAGAGATCGAGTCTTTTTCTGTGGCTTTGGAAACGAAACAAGTTGCTTGTGCAGACGTTGTGATAGCTTGGCTCATATCAAGGACGTACAAATCATTTATCCTTGGAGCCGACAAGAGAATCCATTCTTTCGGAATTTTGAAGCCGGGTTTCAGCACATAACATCCATTTGCATCAAAGTGTACTGAGAACTGCTTATCACAAATTTGAGAAACACTAAGAAGATTGTGATCAAGTTGTTGCACAAAATTGATCTTATCAAAGCTAACAACCCCGTTGGAAATCATTCCTTCACCAGTAATGTATCCGCCCTTATCTCCAGCAAAAGCAACATAACCTCCTCTAATAGATTTAACGTCGTAGAGAAGCTTCATATCGCCTGTCATGTGCCTGGATGCCCCACTATCAACAATCCAATGACTACTGATAGTTCCTCCTGGAACACCCTGCACATTGACTCAATCGATTAGTTGGAGATGGGGACCCAAGCCATAGTGGTCTTGGGTCTTCCATTTTTATCAACAACAATAACTTCCACCTTTTGATGATTCGGAAATTGTGATGGTCCCCCTGATTCAATAACAGATTTTGGTTTCCAGGTCTGTTTTGTTATACCAGCTTGATTGTTTGTAAGTCTAACTTCGTTTGAACTTTCTGGTTTAACTGGAACAGATTGTTTTTGAACCACATCAATTTTAATTGCTTTTTCAATTTTCTTGACCTGTTGGCGTTTCTGTTTCTTTTCCCTTTCTTTTACAAGGCGGGGATCTTGTTTAGATAAAACAGATCGCTTGCGGTCAATGTGGTCACGGGGAACATCAACTATGCCTTTTTGTTTATGAAGATACGGGCAATTTCGAACAATATGCCCGATTGTTCCACATTCAAAACATGATCTTCGTTCAACAAACCCCGAAGTATCATGTGATCGTCTTGCCGATGATGAACTTTGTGATCCCGAGGTACTAGGTTTTGAACTATTTGATTCATTCCTTTTCATCACTGTTGCTTTCTTGACAAAATCTAAGTTAGATTGATTTTCATACTTTTCAATTTTGTCCATTCCCCTAGATTTCACAAAGTTCACATTCTTTTTCTTCTTCTGATTCGGCTTCCTTTGACTTTGAGTCGGTGTTTTACCTTTTGGTTTGGTATGATTTTGCTGTTTTTGCACTGTTGGTAATTTTTGATTGCCATATTGTTTTCGAATTTCGGCCTTTGGAATAGGAGGGCACTATGTCACTGTAACAAGTGATCCTGTCTTTCCCAAAAACTTACTTGTTGAATTTTCAAAGACTTTACTGATTAAGGATTGATTAACATTTTTAATAGGAAAATCTTTGTCTGAATAGATTTTATCATCACCAACAAGAGTGTACAGCAAATCCACACTCTCCGACTCTTTTGCAGATGTGGACTCGGTTGGAACAGTCTTAGCAGGTTTTGTTGGAGGATCACATAGGATATGATTCTCAAGAGGTATGTCCTCTTCTTTGATTACTGCATCAGACTTTTCCGAATCAGTATCATCAGACTCATCATCAGAAGAATCAGTATCCTCAATCACAACTGGAGGATCCTGATTCTGTTCAGCAGTTACAAAAGTATCTGCTGACACATCTGAATCTGACGATACTTCTTTCTTGTATCCGAGTCTTGCTGCAAATTCCTCAACGTCCAAAGGAACAGATGGCTCAAAGTGAGTCCTATACTCCTCATCAGGCAAAGCATCAAAATTGTTTCTCACGGGTGGTGGACATTTCTTGTAACCTATGCATGTGACATCCCGTTTCTCTTTCTGAACATCAATGATGTGATCCAACACATAGCTAGAGCTCAAATAACTGTCTAACTTGAGTCGGATCGCCTCACTTTCAGTTTTAACACAAGCCATTTCCTTTTGCATTACCTCAAGGCGAGTGATATACAAGTTTATGTCAGTTTGTTTTCTTGAAACCATTTTAGTCAACTCAGTTTTATCTTTCTTTAATGTTTCAATCATTGACTTAAATTCCTTTTCATGGTTTTCATAAAACATATTGGCTTCAGTGCACTTGGAAAGATCAACGGTCAATTTCTGATTATGAATGAATGTCACATCATATTTCTCTTGCAAAGCCTCGTGTTTGCTTTGCAATTCACACCACTTATCATTCACTAGAACATGTTTGTCTTGCAATTCAAACAAACTAGCTTGTAAAGCATCGTGTTTGCCTTGCAACTCAGACATGTTTGCATCCAAATCAGTACATCTAGCATGCAATCTATCACAATTATCACAGCTAACAGAAATGGGTTCATCGACACATACCTGACTTGATGAACTGTCGACATTAGCCATAAAGGCTGAATGGAGAGAAGACGAAGAATAAGCAGCTTGATCCACCAGAATAGATCTTCTATGAATTCCTGCTGCAGCTTCTACCAATAGTTCATCAATGTCTGCATTAACTGATGCAGTTGATGTGTCATCTTCCTGATCATTGCCTGAAGCAGAGGACTCTTCATCTGAACTTCCAGTATAACCGGAGCTGTTTTCATCTTCAGAAGACTCATCACCATTGGTGGAAGATTCTCCACCACTGGCGTGTTTAAGATCCTTGACAATTTCAGCAAAACAAGCTGTTCCATCTGGAGCATCGTTTCCCAACTGAATAGACCAATCACAACCTTCATCTACTTGAACCACAAGTGCCTGGTTGGCATTAGATGGTCCTGCTTGACTCTGGTTGTTGACAGGCACCAATGTACGAACATTGTTCCTGTTTTGGTTCTGCTGGTTGCCTTGATTTCTGAAGGGATTTTGGTTTCCATGCTGAGATGGTCTCGTACATTCACGCTTGAAATGACCACGTTCACCACAATTGAAACACTTTACAGCTTGCTTGTCGAACCCATACTTGGTGTCTTTCTTGCTTTCCAAGCTGGTTCGGCCCGTTCTTTCATGAAATCCTTTGCTCGCCTAACAGCACTGGCAAAGGCCCACTTGATATCCATCATCTCCATCTCCTCTTTATCAATCTGCTGATAGTCTTCTTGTGTCAGATTAATATTACCAATCTGACCCTCCACTAATCCACAGTATGCGCTCACCACAGTGTTTAGCAGCTCCATGTGTTCCTTTGCTACTTCCACACTGACTTTAGAAAAGCTTGAGGTGTCGAGCCGTACTGTATTTGGCTTTGATTGTTGACCAGCAGATGATGTGCTTCCATAACACGCTTGCTGTTGAGGAGGAAGTGGATTCCCGAATATATCAGTTGCTCTGATTTGCTGTTGCTGTTGTGGTGCTGGTTGAGGAGCTGGATTAAGCGGATTTCCAAACATATCTGTTGTTGGAGGAGGAGTGCCATACAAGCTCGTGCTAGACACAAATGCTGTTTGAATTGGAGCGTGTGAAGAAGGTTTTGTAGAAGTGCTAGAAGTTCCATAATAAATTTCAGGATTTTGTGGCACTGCAACTCTTTTTGCCTTGAGAGTTTCTTCCTGATTCTTGTTTTCCAGGAGTTGAGCAAAATCACTGAAGCTTGTTGTATCCAAAGTGCCATTGTACTTCATGATTTCTAAGAAATTACTCCATTGAGGTGGCAGTGCATCTGCAAACTTCTTCACTATCTCTGCTGAAGTTGTTACAACCCCAGTATTTGCCAATTCAGTCAGCAAATGAGTAAATCGACTTGTCAAATCTCCTAAAGATTCATTTTGCATACAAGAAAAACCATCAAACTCTTTCTTTAGCAGATCTTTTCTCAATTGACGTGTTGCTTCATTTCCCACGCCCCTTATCTTCAATGCGTCCCACAACTGCTTCGTTGTCTTGAAACTGACGAATTGATGATAAATATCTTTGTTTAATGCCTGAGTAAGAATGGCATATGCTTTCTTTTCTAAGTCATAGACCTTCTTCTGATCTTCCGTAAGATCAGCAAACGTAGCAGCAGATGAAGCGGCAACCTCTATCGTTTGATCAAAATCTGTGATGAAGCGCAACCACAGTTCTGTATTTTGACCAAGGACATATGTATGAAATCTGTCAAACCATCCCGGATATTCACTTAAATGCATCAACTTTGGAGGCCTATTCAAACTTCCCGTTTCACTTTCGCTTAGTAAAATGCTTTGAACACTTGGAGCTTGATTTGATACGAATGCCCATTGACCGGTAGATGTAGCATTAGCTTGCGAACCCGAATCCGGAGCTGGAGTACCAAAATACATCTCTGCATTTACCGGAACACCCCACATCGAATTCATTTTTGAATGCTTGATTATGAATACCTGGTTAACACACTTGAAACACACTTGAAACAAACAATTAAAATCACTTATACAAACCTTCGGTTTTTTTTTTTTTTTTTATGATATCTTGACAAAACAAAGTCCCGCGAAACAAAGATCCTACGAAACAAGTCTTGTGATACAACGCGATGAACCACGCTTCTTGAAAGATAGGCGACGAAAACGAGCCCAAACAGAAGCCCAAATTTTTTATATGAGCCCAATTATTTGTTGTGCGAGCCCAAACTCTTGTACGACTAATAATTCTTGTGCGAGCCAAATCAATCTTGTGCGACTTAAATGTATGCTTGTGCGACTGATAAGAAGCCCAACTAAAAGTAATCAGAAGCCCAATTGAAGCCCACTATCTTGTGCGATCAAACTGCCTCTTGTGCGTTTCAATCTTCTTGTGCGAGCCAACTACCTCTTGTGCGAGTGGTTATTCTTGTGCGAGAAGCCCAAATAGAAATCCACTGAAGCCCAATTCTTGTTGTGTAAGCCCAGATCTTGTGTGATTACAAATCCTTGTGTGATTCAAATCTTGTGCGACTGATCATTCATGTGCATTCCAACTGTCTTGTGCGACTGTCATTGTCTGACTTTCTATCAACTGACATAAGGTATACCCACTTTTCGGCTACACCATTTCCTAAATCACCAACCAAATGATGATGAACAATATAATAATCCAATTACAATTTTCAATGCACTAACACTTTCAAAAATAATTGACCAAGATCAGAAGAGTAGATTTTTATGAAGAACACTTGAAGCTTGGTTGAAGATATGAAGACACAGCCCAGAAAATTTAAATTTTCCGGTAAACCGACAACTTTCCGAAACACCGTTTTGCTCCAAACTTCACTAAAAACCTTAACAAACCATTCACAAATCAGTTTTAAGCAAGGTTTGTTGATGAACTAGCAGCCAAACATCAGAAATTTCGAAGAGATGAGCTGATTTTTCAGAAAAAAAAAATATGAACTTCTCAAACCCGAAAAACAACCCGAAACACTCGGTTTTAACAAGGAGAAGAGCCAAGGCTCTGATACCACTTGTAGGTCCGGCTAGGGGAGGATCTAGTCGCCTAATCCTTGTTGTCAAACACACCCGGTTGTGCGGAATCCAACCGGAGATGCAAACCGAGATCGAGAGATGGACAAGAACACGAAAAGGACACCGAGACTCAACGATTAACACCAATGTATTAATACTTGAAAAGTCGGTTACAAGCTCAATGTTTACAAAACAATATTTGCAAACTCTCTATGAATTCTCTCGGATTCTTCCTTGTGCGATTGTTCTTGTGTCTGCTGCCTTCTCTCTTGTCTACCGAAATCACCAAGTGATTTCGGTATATATATGTTGTGCGATTGGGCTGTGGAGTGGCCCAATGTGTAAGTTCTTGGCCCAACATGCATTTGTCTTGTGCGATTTGATTGGCCTAAACTTAATGTGTCCATGCACGTTCAAATATGCATTTTGTAGATTAGTCAACCACATGACATCATCATGACATCATCATGATGATGTCATGATGATGTGGCAGCGGGAACCGTCTTGCGGCGCTCCGTGCTTCGCGTGTCGAACTCTGGGACGCACGACGGAGGAATGTCGTGACGTCGGGCTTGAGCCGAACCTAACCGGGTCGAACCGAACCAAGTCGCGTCGAGTCGAGTCGCGTCCACATATATGTATCAACAAAGGAGATATTTGTTATCCTATTTTTCTTTATATAAAAGGGGGTGAAATTATATTTCCGAGTGGTCCCTGCCTTAATTTCTTTTTTTGCTTCGAAAGTATCTAAAGAACCAAATAGTCCGACAAACATAATATTAAATTTGTTTAATAGTCAGTCACCAGTGGCGGACCCATAAAATATTTGTTGGAGGTGCGGATGAGGTGATTAACCATATTTTCAAGGGGTGCGGTCGGGTTTTTTGTGGACATCCGTGATTCACGCAAGTCATCCTCTTTATGGCATAATTTAACAAACCATCTGCAGCCACCATAATCTAAAATATGTTGATATGGGTCCCTTGCCGGTTTGGATATGAGCATTGATTATATGGTGATTATAAAACTAAAATCTTGTGTATTTATGGTGATTATAAAAATAAAATCTTGTGTAGCAGGATATATACACTAGAAATAAAATGATTATTCTTGTTAGTTTGTATTATTAAACATATGTATTCCCTCTTTTTGAGAAAGACAAAACAAGTTTAGTTGCAACTGCAAAACAAGAACAAGACTCCCTACAATACAACACCATATACATGCATACATTATTCAATACAAATATTCACTTCCCAATACAAAGACTAACAAAACCTTTAAAACACAACCATTCAACCAACTATACGCTATTACATTCAGATCTAAATTACATCTCAATTTTTTTCTCCAATTGATACGTTACAACTAATTTGCAGCTAACATTAAGGCAAAAGTACAAAAGAAATACGAACTAGTGTCACAACCGTTGACCTCTTTGACCAACTTGTGGCAAATTTGTAATTTATACACCCTTTTGACCCATTGCCACATGGCAAAAGCAGCAGCCATGTTTTATTCCGTTTCTTCTAATTCTACGGTCCCAGAACTATTCTTCCGATATTTTGCGGGTACGGGTTAGAAGAATGGTTAAGGGTAGTATGGTCATTGTTGCAGCCTTCAACTTCATTCTCTCTGGACCCGTATACATCATTCCAGTGAACAACTTTTCTGAAATTTGAATTTGAAACGTGTACTTGTGGTTGTTCAGGGAGTCTGCTACCAACTACAAGATCGAGCCAGAGAGCATCGTTTTCCTCTAATCTGGTCCGTTGATATTGATTTCCAGACCCTGTAAGATCATGGTTATTATTTTTCGCAACTGGTACATCGTGATTGTGTTTTCCTTCGTATGCGGTTATGACAGCTTTAGGATCGTGTGATGCTCGCTCTACATGTTTTCTTACTGTGCATCCAACACTTGTGCACCTGTAATAACTCCTGCATGATATGTCAAGATAAGTTACTTGAGAGTAGCTTCAAACAAGTTGGAGCGCTTCTAATAAGCCTAAATTACCTTTTTACCCTTTCAATATTTTTGGTTGTTCAAAATAATAATAAGAAAAAAAAATCTAGTACTGTTTTAACTTTTAGTCATAAATTATTCTTTTATCTAGTATTTATCATTACTCAAACTTAATAATTTTGATTTGAGTAAAAGTACACACATGTCCCTGTGGTTACCAAAACTTTGGATTTGGTCCCTATCTTTCCAAAAGTACACCAATTTTCCTGATGGTTTGCACTTTGTAACTCATATAGTCCCCAACTTTTTGCCAAAAGTACATGGATGGTCCCTATGGTTTTCACTTTGTAAAGCATTTAATCTTTTAAGAGTAAATTACAAAAGCCGTCCTTTATGTTTATACTAAATTACAAAGTGTGTCCTTTGTCTTAAAAAAGTACAAAAAACGTACTTGATGTTTATAAATCACTGTACATTATGTCCTTTAACCCTAACTCAATTAGTTTTTATGGTTAAATCAGGGTAGATTGGTAATTTTAATCATTTAATCAAAAACTATTTAATAAATAAAACAAAAATAGAATTTTGAAATATTTAAACTATATATCTTTCTATTCTAATAAAGCAAAGGGGCATTGGCTGAGGTGTCAACACCACAAGCCCCCGTTTGCTCTCTTTTCTACTTGGCAATTGCTAGGTTATCGAGAGTCCACGTGTCCATTGCTCCAATTTTCCGGTTTTATTTTTTTTTTCAAACTTGTTTACAAAGTCAATGACATTAATGAAGGCAGACACAAGGTCTCTTTCCCCTTTCTCTCTCTTCCTGCGAGTCAAAACGTGTGTCCAAAAACCCTAACCTGGCTTCTTCTTCTTCTTTCCCTTTCCTCGCTTCTTCTTCTTCTTTGCTTTCTCTGTATCTACAGATCTATTCCCAATATTACCCTTCATGTCAAGCGGCCTCTTCCCTTTCAAAATTCAAGCCCCATATCTCAAAATCTCATTTCAAATTTCAAATCCATCTTCCTCTCTTTCTCTCTCTCTCTCTCTCAAAGATTCTGATCTGGATCTTCCTTCACGGTTCATGTTGTTTAGGTATTCGCCTTATTCGCCATCTGGATCTTCCCTCACGGTTCATGTTGTTCACGGTTCATGCTGTTCAGATTCCGATCTGGATCTTCCCTTTCAAAATTCATGTTGTTTTGTGGTGGAGCTTTCATATATTCGCCATCTTTGCTTCTTACGGTTCATGTTGTTCAGGTATCATTTCCTAATTTTGAAGCTTTTGCTTGCATTGCATTTTCTATGTTATTTTTGTTCTGTCAGGATTAGGGTTTTAATCAATGAATATGGTTTTCTTTTACCTTCACACACAGAGCTCTATTCGATGTAAACAGCTTCAATCAGCACCACTATATTTGTTGATTTACCTTTTGTTGCATTTTTTTGTTTACTTTTATTCTTAGGGTTTCCTGAATATTTGTTCTAGGTTTCGTGGTTGGCTAAATTCAAGAAGTTGGAGAGACTAGACCTCACCTTCAATGGTTTGTTGTCGCACGAGGTAATTTATAATCAGTTTATTGAAAATTTATTTGGGTCTTCATGTTTATGAACATGAAACTGTTTATGTCTTACTCATTGTTGAAAGTCAGGTATCAAATGATCCTAAATCAGTTTAAAAAACCTAACCCTAATCTATAACTAATTCGTATAATTTGTGTTTTTCTTATTTAAACTAGACTGGATTTGTGAGATTATACATCCGACTGATGTTTGAATTGTTTTTGCAGATTAATGGATGCTCAAGCAAAGAAGAAGGCGATGTATCATCCTAAATTGAAAGCACAAAAGCAGGACAAACGTATTGATTCTCCTCTTATAAGGTATACATATTTTCATTATTTTTAAATTAAATGATCTGGAACCGGAAATAGTTTTTTTTTTAAGAAAATTATAAATTGTGCATGGTATAAGCAGGTTAACTATTAGCAGTTATCTAGGTGGTTGAAGGTGCTAGGCGCACTAAAGGCGCATGAAAAGCGAGTGCTTTTTTATGCAAGGCGCATAGTATAAACATACCACTTTTAGGGGGTTTAGACATGTTTTAGGCTGGTTCCAAGGCCTTTTTTGGATGTTTTGAGACAAGTTTTAGCTGGTTAGGCCTGTTGAGACTGGAATTTGATTATATGTTGACCTTTAGTTACTTAATAATTGTTGGTAAGAAAAACAGTATGTCATATAAATGTCATACTGTTTTATACAACTAAGTTGGTTGAAAGTGTCAAAAAGAACCAAATTTGGCTTCTGATTATTTCATTATTTTATGGATCATATAATGAGTTTCGTATGAAGCTGAAACAAAGTTGATTATCTATGTTTAAACCTGATTTTAACCTTAGTTAATAGAATTTTACTCTTTGCACAGAGAATGTCCTCTTTGCTCATTTTATAAGTTAATTCCTCAAAATTTTCCAAATACTTACACACATGACCATCTGATATTTACAACTTCAAACTACAGAGACACTTCCAAACACTCATACAAGCTCCCACTTAGTCTCATTATGTGGTTTGTGTGGCTCATTTGTGTTGTATTCTGCAGGTGTATCATTCATGGCAGCATTGGGATTCTTGGTTTATGGAGGAAGGTGAATCCTGTAAATCTTGTAGGCTTATATTATATTAATATGTATTATTAATAAATCTGTTACAATTTTCTTTCTCCCCCTTGTCAAATTTCATGGATTATTTGTATATTTAACGCCTTTAGATTATATATCATGCTGCGATGTTTCCCTATAGACTCTAAAGGGAGAAGGAGTAAACTTCATGAGGTTGGTTCTTGGTATACATGTTATTGTAATTTTCTGTTTTACATGTAAAACATGAACTTTTAAAAAAAAAAAATTGTACACTTCTATAGTAAATCTTGATAGTGTCAATAACTGGTCCACTACCAGCGAGGTTAAAATTAATTTTTCCTACCCGCGAAGCTCGCGGGCTCTAACCTAGTAAAATGATAAATCACTCTCTCTCTCTCTCTTAACTCTCTCTCTCTCTCTCTCTCTCTCTCTCTCTCTCCTTCTTTGTTCACACCGCTAGTACCATAAACCACCACTAGTACCATAAACCACCACCACCACGACTGCCCCCCACCGGCCATCACCGCCTGTCACACCCCAACCGATGGCGGAATCATCGGGGCATGGCACTGAGCGAAACAGATTGTCCAGAAGTTTCCATAACAATTATTAAAACTATTCAATTTTAAATAATACGTCCCATACCGTATCTCAAACAGTCAAATAATTATTACAGACAAGCATCAAGTCAAATATTCTGTTCCGACAACTCAGATTCAAACATGACTAATTTATTGGTTGGTTTCTAGGACTCCTTTTCCTAGCTTCGATTTCATCACAGCATAGAGAGCATACAAGCAACCTAAGCACCTGTCACATACGTTAAAATAAAGTCAATACATACAATGTAAAGGTGAGCATACAAGTTTGATAATAGCATATAGAGTTCGAATTCGTTTACGCATAACCAGCACGTACACATAGTGAAATGAAGCACGTTAGTTATCGACATAGATCCATCGATACCAATGACTGCGGGTTGACTGCCCGAGGCAGTTCGCAATACATGATTACCACCGTAATCCATGCAAGTAAAAGATCCTTAACAACCCCCGTGTGAACGGGTGCTGAGTCCAAACTATAGTACTATCGTTGCTAAGGCAGGTAGACAACATTCCATGTGTAAACATAACAAACAAGCATTCATAAGCCACGTATAACATGCATTAACGGTTTGCGTTCAAATAGTTTGAGTAGTGTGATAATTGTAGTTGAATATTCGTAACGTATGTAACACCCAAAAGTGTTTAAAGCAAAAAGGGATCGAGTATACTCACAGCGATTAATGGATTGAAGGGAGCGCTTAGCGAGTACGGTTAGCCTGAATAGATTCGATAACCTAGCGATAAGTGGCGTGTAAAGCAATACAGAGTGAGAGTGGGTAGGATAGCTGATCGTGAGGATTAGTCATCCGTGCGGATTAGTCATCCGTGCGGGTTACCAATCCGTATGAATGGTAATCCGTCCGGATTAGTCATCCGTGCGGACAGCTTGTCCATGCGGATAACTATTCGAGTGGATTGTTTCTTCCTATGGTAAGGATGTGTTTGTGTATGATGGCTTGTCCTTTGAAGTCTTCGTTGTAGTATTTAGAAAACATTTAAGTATCTCTACCCTTCAAGCCGGTCGTGCGGACGACAATCCGCCCGAATGGTAGTCCGTGCGGACAACGACTTTAAGAGTGAGTCACTTGGTAAAGTTGGTGAAATCCGTCCGGATGGTAGTCCGTGCGGACATCGACAATACGTCCGGATGGTAATCCGTGCGGACATCGACAATCCGTCCGGATAGTCTGTCCGTGCGGATGAATCATGTTGGAAATTGTTTAAGGTCTTAGTATCTCATGATCCGAAGAGTAATCCATTCAGAGCGTTGTCCGTGCGGATTATTCATTCGTCGATACTCAAACCTTGTTTGGATATGGGTCCCAAGTGTAGTTCGTGTGGATGACAACCCGTCCGGATAGTCTGTCCGTGCGGGCAGTTTGTCCGCACGGACAAACTGCCCGCACGGACAGACTATCCTTACGGGTTGTCATCCGCACGAACTACACTTGGGACACATACGTGCGGACAGCCTGTCCGTGCGGACATCAGTCCGTCCGGACAGCATCTCGTTCTGGTTGTTCCCTTCGTCTAACCTTGGTCACTTTTGTCGTTCTATCGAGACGTTCTGATTACGTGGCCACCATTTGGAATTGTATTCTTACCCGCATGACTAAGCCGGCCAGGAATCACCCTAGCTTGACCGGTCAGCGGCTCAGAATGGTCATTCTGGTCTAACTCGAAATCAGGTGTCTTGCGGGTAGAATCCGGATTTAGGACTAGTGCATCACTAACATTGAGTAGAAGACTAGGACTGATCAGATTCTTATCGTTTTTTAGTGTAAAAGAAGGAGAAAACTTGTGTTTATTTCTTTTAACTCTTTTATCCTTTGAAAAAGTTTAGATTTATGTGAAGTTGTTGTGAAATCTTATGGAAATCGTTCAGATCCGAGTTATTCTTGGTGGAATGAGGTCATACTTGAAGTTCATGGGAACTTCATGATGATGTCACCCTAGAATACCTCAAATCTTGATGATTTCACGGTGAAAAGTTAATATTTAAAAGATAGAAAGGTGTAGAAGTGCGTATGGATCAAGGAAGTACAAGATTTAGGGCGAGATCTTACCTGGATTGAGAGAAATCGAAGAAAAGGTGAAGAAAGCGTGCAGGTCGGACGTCACTTGCTAAAAGTGGAAAGTTTGGAGAGTGACCCGTGTATTTATAGGATGCCAAAAGAGGAAAGAGTCATCCGTGCGGATTGCACATCACCCGGATGGTCATCCGTGCGAACAGCAATCCTGGTCGGATGCCCTCAATACTTCCCCAGGCGGCTATCCGTGCGGATGGCCTGTCCGTGCGGATGGCCTGTCCGTGCGGATGGCGCCTGGGTGGTGTGTTTGGTGCGACAATCTTTTGACGTTTCGGTTCCGATTGCGAGCGATTCGATAGTGTTTCCTAGTCAAATTACTTTTAGTCCCAACTACTTCGTATCTCGCGTAATCTATTCTCCACTATCTATCCTAGTTCGATTGTGATTCGAGTTTGATTACATTCGAGTTAGATTTCGAGTTTCGACTGAGTTCGCTTGATTACCACAACATAACATAAATAAACATGCACAGGTAACACGTAAGGCACACACACACGTATAAACAATAAGTAAAATACATAGTTCGAGTTTGCGATTCGACGTCGATTCGATTATCAGAGCTTGATTATTGATTAGTTAACTTTATCGCATTGTTACTTCCTATAGTTCACAGTCGTAGGTCGATTGAAATACGATTAATACTCATCGATTATAGTCATTAACAACACTTACTCCACATAATATAAATAAAATAAAAACATTTCTACAAGTCAAGTTACGCGAAATCGGTCGTTGACTTTGACCTTGACTTTGACTTTCACTTATGAAAACACGGGGTGTTACAGCCTCCCCTTGTTTAGGGAATGTCGTCCCGAAATTAAGCCTGAAACTGTTACAACCGCCATGAATAACGTGAGGACTTTCTCTATCTAGACTTTCTCCTGGAACAACTGTGGGTACTTTGCCTTCATGTCGCTTTCGAGTTCCCAAGTGAACTCTGCGCCTCGTTTGCCTTCCCATCGGACTTTCACAATAGGAATGCGCGAGCGTCGGAGTTGCTTGGTTTGGCGATCCATGATTTCGACAGGCTTTTCCACGAAGTGTAATGTTTCGTTCACTTGTAGATCGTCTAGAGAGACATGTAAATCGTGGTCGGTGATGCACTTTCGGAGGTTTGACACGTGGAAAGTCGGGTGGACGTTGCTAAGTTCCTCCGGTAGTTCGAGTCTGTAGGCGACTTTTCCGATCCTTTCTAGAATCTTAAAAGGTCCAACATATCGAGGCGCGAGTTTCTCTTTCTTGCCGAATCGGACCACACCCTTCCAAGGTGATACCTTTAGGAGTACGTGGTCACCAACGCCAAATTCACGGGGCTTGCGCTTTTTATCGGCGTAAACTTTCTGTCGATCCCGAGCTTTCACTAGGTTGTCTCGAATTTGGAAAATTTTGTCTGTCGTTTCTTGTAGTAGCTCAGGACCGGTTAGTTGCGAATGGCCGATCTCGTGCCACACAATAGGAGATCGACATCTTCTTCCGTATAATGCCTCGAAAGGTGCCATCTGGATGCTGGAATGGTAGCTGTTATTATACGAGAATTCGACCAATGGCAGGTATTTATCCCAATTACCACCGAAGTCTAAAACACACGATCGGAGCATGTCTTCAAGAGTACGAATCGTTCTTTCAGTCTGACCGTCGGTTTGTGGGTGGAAAGCAGTACTTAGATTAAGCGTTGTACCGAGTGCCGTTTGAAATGTTTCCCACAGTCGCGACGTAAACCGAGCATCACGATCAGAGATGATGTCACGAGGCGTCCCATGATTACAAATGATCTCGTCGGTGTAGATTCGGGCTAATCGTTCTACCTTGTAGTCTTCTCGTATGGGCAAAAAGTGGGCTGATTTAGTCAAACGGTCAATGACAACCCAAATGCTGTCGTGACCTGATGACGTGTGTGGTAGCTTGGTTACGAAATCCATAGCTATACTTTCCCACTTCCACATGGGAATTGGTGGTTGTTCGAGTAAGCCAGGGGGTCTTTGGTGTTCGGCCTTGATTCTAGCACAAGTTAGGCATTTTCCGACATAGAGGGCGATAACCCTTTTCATACCCGGCCACCAGTACTTATAACGAAGGTCCTGGTACATCTTGTCAGCACCAGGATGAATAGAATACCGGGACTTGTGGGCTTCGTCCATCAGGATCTGTCGTAAGTTGGTTCGTTTGGGAATCCAGATTCGGTCTAAAAAGTGGAATATCCCATTCGATTTGCTCACAAGTTGGGCTCCATCGTGGTAGATTCTTTCTCTCTTCAAGGTGCGTTCGTTAAAAAATGCATGTTGAGCGTCGCGGATGAGAGTTTCAAGGTTGTGCTGGGCTTGAACATTACGAGTGCTAAGCAGATAGCTCCGTCTGCTAAGTGCGTCGTAGGGATGGCAATGGATCGGGTTCGAGTCGGGTATTGATAATCCCATACCCATACCCGGTTATAAAATCACGTCCCATACCCGACCCAATACCCGTCGGGTATTTATCGGTTAATTACCCGTCGGGTATCGGGTATACCCGCGGGTATCGGGTATACCCATTAGTTTGTTAAAAGATATACATTGGGATTTCTAAATACATTTTTTTTACTATTGTAATTATTATATTATTTTATTTATACAACAACTACTATAAATTAAAAATGTACATTACATACATATAAGTTTTATCATAAATTAATAACAACTTTATAATACTTATACACTAACATGTATATACTTCACAACATACAAAATATAAATACTATTATCAAATACAAATACTAAAAGAAGATTTATTTTTTCACATTATGAACATACTAAAATAAATCACTAATAGGCAAGGGTTAATGGAAAATAAAAATATAAATTTAAAAAAATCGGGTATATGATCGGGTATATAGTTCGGGTAAACGGGTATGTGGTTTCGGGTAATAGGGTCGGGTATCACCTAATCCCATACCCGACCCATACCCGCGAAAATTTTTAAAACTAATCCCATACCCGACCCAATACCCGTCGGGTATTGGGTATACCCGTCCCATTTGTGTCGGGTTTCGGGTATACCCGTCGGGCTCGGGTATTTTTGCCATCCCTAGTGCGTCGGCAACAACATTCGCCTTGCCTGGGTGATAACGGATCTCACAGTCGTAATCGTTGAGAAGTTCTACCCATCGGCGTTGACGCATATTAAGTTCCTTCTGATTAAAGATGTGTTGTAGGCTCCTATGATCGGTGAAGATCGTACACTTGGTACCATACAGGTAGTGTCGCCAAATCTTTAATGCAAAAACAACCGCGCCTAGCTCGAGATCATGGGTTGTATAGTTCTTCTCATGGATTTTGAGCTGACGAGAAGCGTTAGCTATGACCTTGTCCCATTGCATGAGAACACAACCAAGACCAAGGTTGGAAGCATCACAGTAGACAATGAAGTCATCGTTTCCGTCTGGCAATGCGAGAACAGGAGCGTTGCAAAGCATGTGTTTGAGAGTTTGGAAAACAGACTCTTGTTTGGTTCCCCAGACAAAAGACTGATCTTTATGCGTAAGCAAAGTAAGTGGTACAGCAATCTTCGAGAATCCTTCGATAAATCGTCGATAATAGCCCGCTAGTCCGAGAATAGAGCGGACTTCGGACGGGTTCTTAGGCGTAACCCAGCTCTTGACTGCTTCAATCTTCGCAGGATCGACGTGAATAACCTGACTATTAACAATGTGACCCAGAAATTGAACTTCCCCCAACCAAAATTCGCACTTGGAGAACTTGGCATAGAGTTGGTTCCCCTGGAGTAACTCGAGAACCAAACGTAGATGTTGCGCGTGTTCGGCTTTCGATTTGGAATATATCAAGACATCGTCGATGAATACGATGACGAAACGGTCGAGATATGGTTTACACACGCGATTCATCAGATCCATGAAAACCGCTGGTGTGTTTGTTAGGCCAAAAGGCATGACAACGAATTCGTAATGGCCGTATCGGGTACGAAACACGGTTTTGGGTATATCCTCTTCTTGAATGCGTAGCTGATAGTAACCTGAACGCAGATCGATCTTCGAGAAACACGTAGCGCCTTGTAGTTGATCGAACAAATCGTCGATACGAGGTAGAGGATAGCGGTTCTTGATAGTTAACTTATTCAATTCCCGATAGTCGATGCACATCCTGAACGACCCATCCTTCTTTTTGACGAAAAGGACTGGCGCGCCCCAAGGAGAGGTGCTCGGGCGAATAAAGCCTTTCTCAAGTAATTCCTAAAGTTGGGTTGAGAGTTCGCGCATTTCGGACGGCGCGAGTCGATAAGGAGCTTTGGCGATAGGATTAGCTCCAGAAATGAGGTCAATACGAAAGTCGATATCACGACTTGGCGGTAGTCCGGGAAGGTCCTCTGGAAAAACTTGAGGGAATTCTCAAACCACAGGAACGTCTTTCACTTTCTTCTTCTCTTTCTTTTCCTTCTCCGCTGCTACAACGTTAGCCAAGAAAGCCCTATATTCCTTGCGGAGATACTTGCTAGCTTGGACACATGGCATAAGCTTGAGCCCCTTTGAAGTAGTATCACCATATACACACAATAAGTCACCATTCGCGAGCGAAAATTGAATCATCTTATCGAAGCACCCAACTTCAGCATGGTTTTCTCGAAGAAAGTCCATGCCTACTATGACGTCGAAGCTTCCGAGTTGCATCGGAATAAGGTCAATTGGAAAGATGTGATTGTTGAGCTCAAGAGTACAATCACGAAGAACAGAATTGACAGCGACGGTTCTTCCGGTAGCGACTTCAACATCGAATGCCGAGGAGAGTTGGGAACGTTTACGGCTAAGGAGTTTCTCAAATTCGAGTGACACAAAGCAATTATCGGCTCCGGTATCAAACAAACATGAAGCATAAATACCATTCACAAGGAACGTACCATTGACCACGTTGTTGTCGGCCTGGGCTTGACGCACGTTGAGGTTGAAAGTTCTGGCGCGTGCGGCCTGTTGTTGCTGCTGCTGTTGTTGTTGTTGCTGTTGCTGCTGCTGTGGCTGCTGTTGCTGAGGCTCTTGTTTTACAGCCCTGTTCGGGCACATGTTGGCGAAATGGTTCGGGTCGCCACATGCGAAGCAGGTTCTGGCTTTGACTGCGGTTGCCGGAGGAGCTTGTTGACCCTGCGGGGCAGTGAGTTGAGCTTGATTGGCAGGAGCTTGATGAATACGTCAGTTGGCATTAAAGTGGACGTATACGTTGCAATGAGCACAATAGCGGCATTGAATAGCAGTCGGGTGGTGGTAGGTGCAAGTAGGGCAGAGCGGGTGTGGTCCAGTGTATGCACGCTTTGCAGGAGGTGCACTGGCCACAGGCGCTGCTACTTGACGCTGTTGAGCAGGTACAACTTGAATTGGTGCAGCAGTGATCGCACAATTCTTGTTGGTGGAGCTGTTCTTTCTCTTGTTCTTCCTCTTGTTGCCTGATGAGGTGGGTTCAACAGTTGGTGCGGTAGTGGTAGCTTGATGCAGATGCTTTGAAGTCTTATCCCAGACACCAGCCTTAACCCGTTTTTCATTGATCTCAGCGGCTAGCAGATAGGTTTCCTCGATCGTCATAGTCTTAGCCGCTTGCACGAAATCAGCAACGCAATCGGGCAAAGCTCGGATGTACTTCTTGATTGTCATGTCGGGAGTCTTGACTTGATCGGGACAGATAATGCTGAGCTGTTTGAAACGAGCAGTGAGACCAGCATTGTCACCATCCTTCTGCTGGATGTGCCAAAATTCATCTTCTAGCTTTTGACGTTCATGAGGAGGGCAGAATTCCTCTAGCATAACTTCCTTGAGCTCGTCCCACGACAGACCGTAG
Organism: Helianthus tuberosus; assembly: GCA_030545235.1. Classification (NCBI taxonomy): domain Eukaryota; kingdom Viridiplantae; phylum Streptophyta; class Magnoliopsida; order Asterales; family Asteraceae; genus Helianthus; species Helianthus tuberosus. Next base: position 54,403,220 of record CM060364.1, read on the forward strand.
GCTGCATCGTTCCCTCGCTTATTCCTCTCGGCCGTCCACCAGTCTAGAGCTCGGGACTGGAAAACGCCGGTAGCATTCAGAGTTCGAAGGTCATCAGGGCAACCACTCTGTCGCAGAGTGACCTCAATGGAATCAAACCAGTGGAATAGAGCAGTAGGACCTCCTTCGCTAGTGAATTCTTTTGGCCCACACGACTTGAATTGTTTGAAACTGAAAGGCCTTGTGTTAGCTTTGGGAGCTTCGGTTCTCGATTCCCCGGATGATTTGCTGGCATTCTCGTAAACATCACTCACGGCCTTTGCTACACTTTTCGCAATGATGGAAGCAAGGTGTTTGTCCCTCTTTTCCTGACGAGAGAGTGCATGACGGGATCCAGACGACATGGTCTGCAACAGACATCATCACAGGACTCATCACAGTGTATTCGAATCTCACCTCACACGTCTACTACTTACTAAAGCTCAGTAACACGTATCGTGTAAACACATAGGCTTATAACTACGCAGTCACAGAACCACTTAATCACGTATTCACATAAACACTTAGAGCATAGATTACGTAATCACGTAGAGCACTTAATCACACAATTTCCTAAGCATGTAGAGCAAAGAAGCGAGAAACACCTACGCATCTAGTCACTAGAGGCATATAGGGGCCTATAAGGACACGTAGGGCATTCTAACTGCCTCATAATACAGAAATCTAGATCTAGAGAAAGATACTAGAGAGAGAAAGTGGCAAAAGTGATCAATAAGAATCACGGTAAATTGTACGTCTGGTGTGTTCGGTCACGTACGTTCACGGATTTCGCACGTCGAAAACGTGTCGTTACACAATCGTTTCAGAGTCAAAATAAACACAAATCACAAGATGTAGTGCGAGTCAGGTGTGTCGATCGAAGTAAAAGCAAAAATAGAGTAAATCCCAAAGTTTAAACACATAAACAGGAAAGTACATAAATAGGCACATAAAATCGGCGAAACATCAGAGTCAGCAGTTGCGGACTCAAAATCGAAATCACAAAAACTCGAGAAATAGATTGTCTGCGGCTAGTAGACTTCGACTAACCAAGGTGGTTCGACTATTCACAAGGATCCGTTGTGCACATTTAACCTTTAGGACTGTGCCTTTGCCTCGATTCTTGGACATTTGGCACGCATCCCGTTGGTCATATCGTGACTTCAGGTCATTGGAGTCCATCGAAACTTTGGTGAGAGTTTTGAAAAATGCGCGGAACAAGTCGTCAAGGTTAGGGTTTCACCCCTGGCTTAACAACTTTGTCCCTGTTTTGATAAAATAGAGGAGATTATTCATCAAAATGTGGGGTTCACCCCTAGTTTGGTATAATTCTCCTCGCTTGTAGTTAAAATGCGAGTTGAGTAGGCAACCTTAGTCGAGAGTTTACGGTTTTCACACCTATTCTCGACCTTATTGCTCACTCCTAGCTGAAAATCCGAGTGTGGTGATAGTGTTGAATAAGCGAGAATAACGAGAAGTAAGCTTGTACATAGCCCTACTGGTTATGCACAAGTTGGTCTGCTGGTTCTTAACTATAGTCTAGGTATCTAAGACTTTGACCCGGACTAGGTCGAGTCTTGCCTAATTCCCTATAGTTATGGCTCTGATACCAATCTGTCACACCCCAACCGATGGCGGAATCATCGGGGCATGGCACTGAGCGAAACAGATTGTCCAGAAGTTTCCATAACAATTATTAAAACTATTCAATTTTAAATAATACATCCCATACCGTATCTCAAACAGTCAAATAATTATTACAGACAAACATCAAGTCAAATATTCTATTCCGACAACTCAGATTCAAACATAACTAATTTATTGGTTGGTTTCTAGGACTCCTTTTCCTAGCTTTGATTTCATCACAACATAGAGAGCATACAAGCAACCTAAGCACCTGTCACATACGTTAAAATAAAGTCAATACATACAATGTAAAGGTGAGCATACAAGTTTGATAATAGCATATAGAGTTCGAATTCGTTTACGCATAACCAGCACTTACACATAGTGAAATGAAGCACGTTAGTTATCGACATAGATCCATCGATACCAATGACTGCGGGTTGACTGCCCGAGGCAGTTCGCAATACATGATTACCACCGTAATCCATGCAAGTAAAAGATCCTTAACAACCCCCGTGTGAACGGGTGCTGAGTCCAAACTATAGTACTATCGTTGCTAAGGCAGGTAGACAGCATTCCATGTGTAAACATAACAAACAAGCACTCATAAGCCACGTATAACATGCATTAACGGTTTGCGTTCAAATAGTTTGAGTAGTGTGATAATTGTAGTTGAATATTCGTAACGTATGTAACACCCAAAAGTGTTTAAAGCAAAAAGGGATCGAGTATACTCACAGCGATTAATGGATTGAAGGGAGCGCTTAGCGAGTACGGTTAGCCTGAATAGATTCGATAACGTAGCGATAAGTGGCGCGTAAAGCAATACAGAGTGAGAGTGGGTAGGATAGCTGATCGTGCGGATTAGTCATCCGTGCGGGTTAGTCATCCGTGCGGACAGCTTGTCCGTGCGGATAACTATTCGAGTGGATTGTTTCTTCCTATGGTAAGGATGTGTTTGTGTATGATGGCTTGTCCTTTGAAGTCTTCGTTGTAGTATTTAGAAAACATTTAAGTATCTCTACCCTTCAAGCCGGTCGTGCGGACGACAATCCGCCCGAATGGTAGTCCGTGCGGACAACGACTTTAAGAGTGAGTCACTTGGTGAAGTTGGTGAAATCCGTCCGGATGGTACTCCGTGCGGACATCGACAATCCGTCCGGATGGTAATCCGTGCGGACATCGACAATCCGTCCGGATAGTCTGTCCGTGCGGATGAATCATGTTGGAAATTGTTTAAGGTCTTAGTGTAGTTCGTGCGTTGTCCGTTCAGAGCGTTGTCCGTGCGGATTATTCACTCGTCGATACTCAAACCTTGTTTGGATATGGGTCCCAAGTGTAGTTCGTGCGGATGACAACCCGTCCGGAGAGTCTGTCCGTGCGGGCAGTTTGTCCGTGCGGATAGCCTGTCCGTGCGGACATCAGTCCGTCCGGACAGCATCTCGTTCTGGTAGTTCCCTTCGTCTACCCTTGGTCGCTTTTTTCGTTCTATCGAGACGTTCTGATTACGTGGCCACCATTTGGAATTGTATTCTTACCCGCATGACTAAGCCGACCAGGAATCACCCTAGCTTGACCGGTCAGCGGCTCAGAATGGTCATTCTGGTCTAACCCGAAATCAGGTGTCTTGCGGGTAGAATCCGGATTTAGGACTAGTGCATCACTAACATTGAGTAGAAGACTAGAACTGATCCGATTCTTATCGTTTTTGAGTGTAAAAGAAGGAGAAAACTTATGTTTATTTCTTTTAACTCTTTTATCCTTTGAAAAAGTTCAGATTTATGTGAAGTTGTTGTGAAATCTTGTGAAAATCATTCAGATCCGAGTTATTCTTGGTGGAATGAGGTCATACTTGAAGTTCATGGGAACTTCATGATGACGTCACCCTAGAATACCTCAAATCTTGATGTTTTCATGGTGAAAAGTTAATATTTAAAAGATAGAAAGGTGTAGAAGTGCGTATGGATCAAGGAAGTACAAGATTTAGGGCGAGATCTTACCTGGATTGAGAGAAATCGAAGAAAAGGTGAAGAAAGCGTGCAGGTCGGACGTCACTAGCTAAAAGTGGAAAGTTTGGAGAGTGACCCGTGTATTTATCGGATGCCAAAAGAGGAAAGAGTCATCCGTGCGGATTGCACATCACCTGGATGGTCATCCATGCGAACAGCAATCCTGGTCGGATGCCCTCAATACTTCCCCAGGCGGCTATCCGTGCGGATGGTCTGTCCGTGCGGATGGGCTGTCCGTGCGGATGGCGCCTGGGTGGTGTGTTTGGTGCGACGATCTTTTGACGTTTCGGTTCCGATTGCGAGCGATTCGATAGGGTTTCCTAGTCAAATTACTTTTAGTCCCAACTACTTCGTATCTCGCATAATCTATTCTCCACTATCTATCCTAGTTCGATTGTGATTCGAGTTAGATTTCGAGTTTCGACTGAGTTCGCTTGATTACCACAACATAACATAAATAAACATGCACAGGTAACACGTTAGGCACACACACACGTATAAACAATAAGTAAAATACATAGTTCGAGTTTGCGATTCGACGTCGATTCGATTATCATAGCTTGATTATTGATTAGTTAACTTTATCGCATTGTTACTTCCTATAGTTTACAGTCGTAGGTCGATTGAAATACGATTAATACTCATCGATTATAGTCATTAACAACACTTACTCCACATAATATAAATAAAATAAAAACATTTCTACAAGTCAAGTTGCGCGAAATCGGTCGTTGACTTTGACCTTGACTTTGACTTTCACTTATGAAAACACGGGGTGTTACACCGCCTACCCCCAAAACCACCAGCACCTTCCCACTTTTTTGATCGATTCTTGGTCTCGATTAGTGTATCTAGGGGTGCAGCATGTGAGGGGCGGGGGGGGGGGGTCGCCCGACCCTCCGAACTTTTCGGTTAATAGTGTTACATATGTGTTTTTCGTATAGAATTTTTTAGGGATATACGTGTTAGACCCCCCGGTTTAAAAAAAAATATGTATATACGTGTTAGACCCCCCGGGTTTCTAAAAAAAAAATATGTATATACGTGTTCGACCCCTCCGGTTTTCAAAAAAATAAATTATATAACCCAAATAAAATATTAAATTAGCCCAAAATAAATCAGTTTATCATAAGCCCAAAATACCCTACCCAAATCAAAACTAATGGCCCATTTATGAAATTAGACCCAATATGAAACTAATTAACTAAACCCAATATCAAACACATGTGTGCAGACAAAGAAACAGAAAGAAAAACGCAGGTCGCAGGGGCTGGGGGGAAACTGGAAAGCGACTGGGCTGCTGCTTGTTCGACGGCTGCTGCTTGTTCGAGACTTCAATTCGAGATTCCTTATTCGAGACTTCTTGTTCACTTGTTCAATCATCCTCACCGGTATGTTAATTTTTATGTTTAGATTTGATTTAGGGCTCCAATTTATATGAATTAGGTTGAAATAAGGTGTGAGTTTTAGCCCTAAACTTGTTGAATTTTTATGTTTAGGTTTGATTTAGGGCTCCAATTTATATTAATTTTTATGTTTAGGTTCGATTTAGGGCTCCAATTTATATTAATTTTTATGTTTAGGTTTGATTTAGGGCTCCATGAGTTACAAATGGCGTAGGCGGATGAGATTAAAAAGTTACTAGAATTGGGTGAAATCAAATCGGGAAAAGGACAAAATCAGGTAGGGACATTAAGAAGGGCCGGTGATACACGTTGGGGTTCCCATTTTAAATCTGTTTGTAGTTTGGTTAACATGTTTGATGTCACCCGTGTTGTTCTCAAGGGAATAATTGAAGACACGGCTCATGCTACTAGTTCTCAACGTGGAGATGCTAATATAGCTTACGGTTACTTGCAAACATTTGAGTTTGTGCTTGTTCTTCACTTGATGAAAGAAGTAATGGCAAAAACTGATACGCTTTGTCAAGCATTACAAAAGAAATCACAAGACATCCTTAATGCAATGGAGTTAGTTTCAGCAACAAAGGCTAGTCTAACTAATTTTAGAAACAGTGGATGGGATTCTTTATTTGAAAAGGTTCATTTTTTTGTGAAAGGCATGACATAGATATGCCTGATATGAGTGCTCCATATACTTCTACTCGGTATCGGCCTCGTAAAAAAGATCTTCATGTTACATTCGAACATTATTATCGGGTAGATTTGTTTACAGAGACATTGGACAAACAACTACATGAGCTGGATAGTAGATTCAATGAGCAAGTGACAGAGTTGTTATCTCTTAGTGCGACTTTATGTTCAAAAAAGATTAATATTGATCAGATTGTTCTTCTTGTTGAGAAATATTATCCTAAAGATTTTACAGAGCAAGAGAGGGAGCAGTTACGTGGTCAGTTGGATAATTTTCAAGTTGAAAGGATAAATAATCCTAAGCTAAGTGGGGTATCAATTATTTCTGAACTTTGTAAAACTATTGTGGAATGTCAGAAAAATAACATGTACAAATTAGTTGAAAGAGTGTGTCGGCTAATCTTAACACTTCGAGTTTCGACTGCAACAACGGAAAGAGGATTTTCAGCAATGAAAATATTTAAGAATCGCCTTCGCAATAAGATGTCTGATCAGTATCTAGCAAACAGTATGGTGATTTACATAGAAAAGGAGATTGCTGAGAACTTTGATTCGGAGTCCATAATTGAAGAATTCAAAAATCTTAAAGGAAGACGAGCAGAACTATAATTCTTCATCTAACTAAACCGGGTACCCACCTTCCTCTTCTTTTTAATGTTTTGGTATCTTTATTCAATTGTTTGTTAAACAATGTTTACGTTTTAATGTTTGAGAACGGTTTTTAATTTGATATTAATGTTTGACCCGACCCGAATCACCGACACCCTACCCGACCTGACCCGAATCGAATCACCGTTGCCCGACCGAACATAGAGATTTTTTTAGGTCTAATGCCTTCCGACCCCTCGAATTTTTTTTTCAAGCTTCGCCACTGAGTGTATCATTTGTGTATGATGTTTTTGAAGCTTGAATTTAGTATTTTATCAGTAAAATCATAATTTTCAAAGCTGGAGTTTGCACGTTTACAACACATGCCAAATCTCCCTTCTCTCTCCTCAACGCAACTGAAAAAACCTCATCAAATTCATCTTCTCTTCTAATCCCACACAACAACTGCTACACGTATACATGTAAAAATCTGCACAAACTCTATCGATCACTACAATATTGCTCTGATCGGAGTTAAGCAATAATATGGAATCGGAGCAGTTAATTCCCGCCGGAGGTAGTGGATCGCACTACGTGCAAATGCAATCTGAGCCCTCGAGACTGTCATCGTTCTTCCGTTCATCAAAATCCGCCTGAGTCAACTCGGATTTTCGATGAGTTACCGATGGCCACAATTGTGCAAGTTTCTCGTCACGATGTCGGCGAATCGGAGATCTATATGTTGTAGATCTTGATTTTTGGTATCCAATATATACGTTTCAGATCTTGAATCGGAGATCTGTGGTGTTGGTGTGGTGGTGGCATGGTCTCCGGTGACAACCCGCCGGTGACAACCCGCCGCCGACTTCCAGGTTATGGTGTAGGGGTGGTGTGGTCTGGAGTGAGGGAGGTGGTGGCATGGTCGCCGGTGAACCTGCTGCCGGCTTCAAGGTGTGGGGTGGGGTTGGTGTGAGGGTGATGGTGGCAGGTGATGATGTTAAAGAGAGAGAAAAGAGAGTGTGTGTGTGTTTTAGAGGGAGAGAGAGTGTGTGAGAGAGTAGATATATAATTCATTTCTGTTTTTGTTATTAAAATCATTAAAATTGGTTTCTAAATAAGTAAAAGACCAATCTACCCTTCACTTAGTAGTTACAATTAACTGGGTTAGGGTTAAAGGACATAACGTGCAGTGATTTGCAAACATCGAGTACATTTATTTTACTTTTTGAAGACAAATGACACACTTTGCAATTTGATGTAAACATAAAGGACGACTTTAGTAATTTTGTAATCTACACCCACAACACCAAACAAACCAATCAACACTTACCCACAAACCAATTCCCCCAAATCATCATCAAAATGTGCATAATTTGATTGTACCTTTCGTGTTTTCTTGGCTTTCTTTTGAGCCAAAACCACAAAGGTTGAAGCTTTATCAGAAATCTGCTGCTCCGGTCATCTTCTTCGATCACTTCATCGGAGATTCCGATGACCTTCACGCCGGCGTCTTCTTCTTCTTCACTTCATCGGACCGACAAGGTTGGCTGGTGAGATTGGTGTGATTAGTCTGATTTTTTGAAAAGCTCCAGCTTCGCGCCGTGAAGAGGATAACGCCGACTCCAAAATTCTACCCCATAGCGCCCCTTGTTTCGGTGTGGGCCGACGCTATGGGGCGCCATGGCTGATTCCGGCGTGATGTCCCGCCCCACTACGGATGCTCTTAGTAATATAAATGAAGTTGCATTTTAGGAAAAGAATGGAAATCGTTGTATATAAAAAGGTAAAAGAGAAATTTTAGAATCAAAGATGAAAGTCTCATGGTACTATGTTAGGTTCGTGTATAATGCTGTATTGTCATGTTCTTATGAGATTCTAAATTTTAGATATTCAAACAAATGCTTGTAAATTTATAGGTCTAAACACCCACTAAACGACATGAATGAAAAGCTTTTAAAAAATTTTATTTTATGGTGAAATGAATACATACCTAGGATTAGAATTACCCCGCACAACTTTCTGGCCATATTTACGTCAACGGTATCCATCATTCAAGATATCAACCTCACTAGTAGTTTGGACAACAACACGTGGCTCACGGATAGGCTTAACCACTGGAGTTACATCAAGGGTACCAAAATCTGTTTGCCTGATCATAATTAAAATGTTACTAAATAGAGTTAATTACACAAATGGGTCCTGTGGTTCATATCTAATTTCGCCTTTGGGTAATAATTTTTTTTAACAAGTTTAGGTTTAATGGCTTCAATTTTGTAACACCTTTGGGTACTAACACCAAAATTAGTTAATTAATGACTAAAATACCCTTGCATTTTTTTAAGTTTATCAATGTAACACATTTGGGTACTAACACCTAATTTTATTTAAGTTTAAATCAATTTTACAAAATCTATTTATCTTTTTTATTTTCATCTTTTTATTATATTTCTTAATTAACATAAAACCTATTTATTTTTTTTATTTTCATATTTTTATTAAATTTCTTATTTAACATAAAATCTACTTGTTACACCAGTATTTTTTTAAACAGATTTTTTAAATAAAATCTACTAGCTATATAGTTTTATGTAAATTAAATTTCTTACTCATTTTAATTAGTGTAAACCTTACTCGTTTTCAATTTTGGATAGATATGATTGATAATAATAAATATCTTTCATATAAAAAAACTTAAGCCATTTTTTAACTCGTTTTTTTGTTCATTTACATTTTACTATTTTAGAAAAATATTTAATTTACATAAAACTATATAGCTAGGTATTTTCGATAAAACTAAAAAAAATTAAGCCTTTTTTTTTAATTAGTTTTTTTGTAAAAAAAAAAAGATATTTAATTTACATAAAACTATATAGCTAGTAGATTTTACTGGTGCAACTAGTAGATTTTATGTAAATTAAATATTTTTCTAAAATAATAAAATGTAAATGAACAAAAAAACGAGTTAAAAAATGGGTTAAATCTTTTTTACATGAAAGATATTTATTATTATCAATCACATCTATCCAATATTGAAAACGAGTAAGGTTTACATTATTTAAAACGAGTAAGAAATTTAATTTACATAAAACTATATACCTAGTAGATTTTATTTAAAAAATCTGTTTAAAAAAATACTGGTGTAACAAGTAGATTTTATGTTAAATAAGAAATTTAATAAAAATATGAAAATAAAAAAATAAATAGATTTTATGTTAATTAAGAGATATAATAAAAAGATGAAAATAAAAAAAATAAATAGATTTTGTAAAATTGATTTAAACTTAAATAAAATTAGTTGTTAGTACCCAAATGTGTTACATTGATAAACTTAAAAAAATGCAAGGGTATTTTAGTCATTAATTAACTAATTTTGGTGTTAGTACCCAAAGGTGTTACAAAATTGAAACCATAAAACCTAAACCTGTTAAAAAAAAAGTTAGTACCCAAAGGTGAAACTAGGTATAAACCACAGGTGACAGGACCCATTTGTGTAATTAACTCTACTAAATAATAGCACCAATTAGTAATTAATACAACCAAAAATATTAATAAATACAGATTTTCATCCAACATTATCTCCTCTTTTTTGAATACGGGTCGTCATCATCTTCGTCAACCTCATCCATACTATCTTGATTTGCTTGTCTAGGAGATTGCAGAGGGGTTCCACTAGCCTCCAAGTTAGGATTCTGGCCATTATTTGCGGAATAATAATAATAGTAATAATAATAATAATAATAATAATAATAATAGTAGTTAATGAACCAAATAGAAAAAGAAACATCAAACATGTAATTATTTCCAGAACAATACAGCTTTACAATAATGGGAAGTTAAAAGCGGGTAATTACGGGTTGTGTCAAAGATATTCAACGGGTCATTTTAGTACCATTTGAAAGAGCCAAGCCGGTTGAGTTGATCCAAAAACACTTTTTGTCTGTATTTGGAAAAAATATATACATAGTTGACGCATATATTAGGATTACAAAAACAATGGTGTAAAATGCCATTTTCGTCCCTGGGGCCAGTTTTGCAACTTTCGTCCACATGTTTGTTTTTCCACACCTGAATCCAAAAGGTTTGAGATCTTGTCATTTTCATCTGGCTCGTTAACTCCATCTATTATTCTCCGTTAAGTTAGGGGTATTTCCGTCTTTTTTGTTAACTTAAAGGGCAATGCGGTCTTTTTCAGAAGTAAGCAAAAAATATGGAAATACCGCTGACTTAACAGAGAATAACGGATGTAGTTAACGAGCCGGATGAAAATAGCAAGATTTCAAACCTTTTGGATAAGATGCGGAAAAACAAACCTTTGGATGAAAGTCACAAACTGGCCAAACCTCAGGGACGAAAATTGCATTTTACTCAAAGCAATATTATACAATAATACTTTAAACTTAGAATAAAACAGCTTAGGAAGTTGTATGCGATAGAAAAAGGGACTTTGGGTGACTTTCAACCCGTACAACCCGTTTGACCCATCCTCTTTTAGCTAATTTTTATTTGACCCGCTTGACCCCATTTCAGATTTAAGAAACAACTCAAATCGATCCTTTCCATAAGTAAATGGGTCATAATTTCTTCGAATTACCTGTTTGATATGTTTGATATTGAAGTTTGTCTGGATTTTCATCATGTATAGACATAAGAGCACTAGCACTAAATCGACGGCTAGGTTGAGGTTTGGGATGATCATGAGTACCTTTATACACAATTTCCGTTATTTGGCCCATAGTATAAGACCGTTCAAAAATCTTTTTTCACGTCACAATTAGGATGCGTACACTTGTAATAGCTTCTTGGATGTTCACTTCCTTTCACAACTTTCTGTCCATATTTTCGCCAATTATATCTGTCATCTAATGATCTGTCGACTTGGATAGCAAGCCCGTGTTCTTTTGGCTTCCCCGGTCCGTTTGCTTCCTCGTGAGGCATGTAAGTATGATTTTGTTCTTTTGGTGATGCCATTTCCCAATTGGTCGTAGATGGAGACGCATATGATCGGGGCTCGCTTTGATTTTGATTATGATTTTGGTTCTGGTTATGATATTGCCCGCTTGGTTTAAAAGTTGGAAAACCCGTTTGTTTGAAAGCTCGGATTAATAATGAAAATTGGTTATGGCACGCGAGACTTGGTCACCTAAATTTCGATTCCATGAAACAAATGGTGAATAAAGACATGGTCGTGGGGATGCCAAAAATTAATCATGAAAATCAAATATGTGATTCGTGCTTAGTCGGGAAGCATACGAGACAACCTTTTTCCAAAGACGGTGTCGTCGTTTCGGGAAACGCGTGCCTTGGAACTTATTCATGGAGACTTATGCGGTCCAATTTCTTCGAGAACAATAGCGGGAAATATGTATGTATTTGTGTTAGTTGATGATTTTTCACGTTTCATGTGGACTTTTCTTTTGAAGGAAAAAAGTGACGCGTTTGAAACCTTCAAAAAGTTTAAAGTCATGGTGGATGTCACACCCTGATATTTCCACGTATTACCGGTGGGCCCGGTGGGGAGTATCGTGACGTAGTTGATATCATCATAGTCATTTAATCACAGTTTAGTGCACAGCGGAAGTCTAAAAGTAATTTATACAAACCGAGTTGAAAGTAATATAAAATATTACACAACGGATTGTAAGTGGATCCACAGGCGGATCTAAAATAAACAGAAATATTGTTCAACAGATTTAAGCATCAAAAGCTTGCAAGACTATTTATTTGATACAAGGAGTAGCCAGCCCATTTTGCGTAGTACCAGCACTTAACCTTTTTTTTTTTGGAAAATACGTCAGTTTACACTGGTAAATACAATTAACTGACTCTTTTGAAAAGTGTTTATAAAATTGATTTAAATGCACAAGGCACAAAACTTCTTTTATAACTTGGGTCAATTATTTAAATAATCTTGTATACAGTTTTACATGTTTGTCGTCCATTCAGGACCCGATTAGAAGAGCCGGATTAGATTAATAGACACACCACAAGTATAAGCCCCCACAAGAAAGTGAGATACCGTTTATACATACGCAACTGTCAGTTGTATGCATACACCCCGTGCTTAAGCCGTTGCCATTTCTAATAAATGAGCCGAGGAGATTCAAGACATGGTCATTAACCCCCCAAAGGCATTGCATCAAACAAAACAGATTAAAACGGGTTATGTAAATTTATTAATCACAATCCGATTTAAATAATTTCATACCCGACCAAGCGGTATTATTATAATACCGTATCCCAAGCCCGTATAACGAAAAATAAGTTAAAAGTATTTACATGGGCTTAAAATATAATTTTATTCTCAGTCGTATATCAATCAGTAAGCACAAGTAGCTTTTACTGGGCTCCTAATCTAGAAAGAAGATTTTAATAATCCTACTAGATTCCTAACAGGTCTTATTTAAGTCTTGACTTAGACCGGTTAGTTTAATGAAAGGTTTACGGTTCAAAACGCATGATTAAGCAAAGACCGGATTAGAATGTGATTTAGACCCGACAAGTATGAATACTTGTATAAAATGGGTAAACTAAACACATTCTGGATTTTGAAGAAAAAAAAAATGATAAGGTTTGACCCGTTTCGGTTAATTTATGCAAACTAGTTACATAAACCGTACCGAACGCGAATATGCATAACGGTTAATCAATGAGTCATGAACAAGTTCCACAAGTTAATATGCTTTTAATATGTTGTGATATCAGTAGGATATCTTCCATTATTCCCAAAACGAATTTAAAATAAATTTAAGTCCCGTAGGGGTATTTTGGTCATTTTAAAGATTATAAAAGAGGTTAAATAATAATCTGAGGTTCTGGTCTAAATGATCACTAAAAATATTTATTTTTACAAGTCACATCAGTAAGATATTGTATATATGTGAAATTTATCATTTATGGCCAAACTTTGCACCGTAGGGGCATTTTGGTCATTTCACATAAGCTTTAAGGGTCAAATTTGAAAATCTGAGTTCAAAACTTTTACTTACTGTTAAAGTATAAAAAATTTTCTTATAATATCAGTAGGTAATAAGTCTTAAGTGTCAAATATAGTTTTAACCCATACTATGCGTTTAAAAAGCGTAAAAGTCGGTATTTGACGATTTTCGGGTTTTTTAAGGAAATCTGAGATTTTGATCAGTCCCTGAAGCTTAAAATATTTTATTTAACATATGAAATTAGTAGGAAATGGTTTGGTGTCAAAATGTTATGTAAAACTCATTTTATCAAAGAAAAGGACAATTTCGTCAATACCGAATTTACATTAAAACTCTATAATATATTCAGTTTAAAATTCGGAAAAAAATTCCAAAAATCCCTAAATATTATATTATATCAGTGGGTAGAAAGTTTGGTGCCAAAATTTGGGTTTAAATATGATTTATACTAAAAATGCCATTTAATTAATAAAAAGCTTTCAATTTACGATATCGAGCATAACTCCTATTTCAAACCATAAACTGATGTCAAATTTTTAGGACACGGTTATAAATCAGTAATAAAGGTTTTTGTCCTCTCACATTTTCAAAAATCTCGTTTTTATATCAAAAGGGCATAATGGTCAATAATTAAGCATTTAACGGAAACATGCATATGAATCAGATTTTAAAGGGATCATATAGTATAATCTCAGAGGGTTATACTAACATGTAATATGGTCCTAAAGGAACCCTAAGGCATAATTAAACTAAGCTAAATCGGGTCAAAATTGAAAGTCAAAGCGAAAGTCTACTTTTGCGACTTTCAGTTCCGAACTGAGCCTAAACTCAGAATTGTCGGGTTGAACATGCCTAAACATGTTCTTATATTGTTTACCAAGTTATTTAAGTGTTAAAAGATGTTCCATAACCTCTGCATTATCAGTTATGAATTAATTTGTAAAAACTGACCCGTTAGATTTTTTATTAATAAGTTTGACCCGACAATTGACTGAGATAATGTGATAATTAGAAGGTGCCCTTTTAAGGGTTTATTACCTACATAATTACCATCACATAGCCACTTTCAATTCGAATAATGGCTAGACCGTTTGTGATTAATCACAAAGTCAAATCTAAATTACGATAACTTTGACTTTCGGTCATTAAGCTAGTAAAACTTAACTTAGGAAGCTAAGAACACTTACTAGAGTACTTATCACGAATTTTGAACTTAAGAAAGCTTCCTTGAGCAGCAGGAGACTTCAGAGAGTGAGCTTTGAGTGAAAGATATTTCAAGTGTGCATGGACAAGAACAAGGAGGCCCTTTATATAGTGTTTTGCAAGTCCTAAGATCAAAGCATGTGTCCCTAGGATGTTACCAAATGTTCCCAAGTGTCCCTAGGCTGTTAAAACCAGTTGCAAAGTCCCTGGTATCGAGAAACTAGGTTGCAAAGGCGGTGGAATGGCTGTAAACTGCAGCTGTCCATTTTTCTGCCCAGTTACAGTCTTTACGGACCGTAAGCCTAAGCCCTTACGGTCCGTATCCGTAATTTAAATTGTATCGCCCAGTTAAGCCATCTTACGGACCGTAAGGCAAAAGCTTTGCGGTCTGTAAGCCTTCCATCAGAGACAAAAATTTTGAGAACTTTAACATTTGACCATGCAACCTATCATAACTCGAATCTATGGTCATTATCAACAGGAGGGTCCCCTTGATCAGTTCTGAAAAGTCCTTGGAAGTTTTGCCATGCATAATAAAGCTTTTGAGTCTTTGAAAGATCATGTGAATGAAGAATTTGTCGGATTTGCGCATGGGATTCTATGATCTTGAATTTGGATTAGCTTATGCAATCTTTATCTGATATTCATGAAAATGTATTTATATTTTACAAAAGTTTTGGGAATGTTAAAAGGTCACTCAGAGGTAGAATTAACATGTTGACACTTTTAATCCCTCCAGTTATCTTCTAATATGATCCGGGTTTATGACACGTTTAAAGTTTATAACACGTGTATTTATTATATTGGGCATGATTTTTGCGAGGTGTTACATCCTCACCCCCCTTAGAAGAAATCTCGACCTCGAGATTTACTGAAATAAATGAGGGTATTTCTGTTTCATTGTGGATTCAACCTCCCACGTGTATTCTGGGCCTCTACAGGCATCCCATTTTACCTTCACGATCGGCACATGCTTCCTTCGAAGCTTCTTAACCTGTCGATCCTCGATTGACAAAGGTTTTTCAATGAACTTCAAGCTCTCATCTATCTGCACGTCCTTATGCGACATTGCTAGCGACTCATCGGCTAGACATTTCTTTAAGTTGCAGATGTGGAATACATTATGAATTCCACTAAGCTCTTCTGGCAGATTTAGCTTGTAAGCTATAGTTCCGATACATTCGATGATCTCGAATGGTCCTATGTATCTTGGGCTAAGCTTGCCCTTTTTGCCAAAACACATCACCCCTTTCCAAGGTGACACCTTGAGTAATACCTTATCACCTACCTCGAATTTCAGAGGTTTACGCCTTTTATCCGCGTAGCTTTTCTGCCTATCCCTGGCAGCTTTGAGACGGTCACGGATCTGCACGATCTTATATGTCGTCTCCAGGACTATATCAGGTCCTGACAGTTGGACATCTCCAACTTTCGCCCAACAAACTGGCGTTCTACACTTTCTTCCGTACAAAGCTTCGAAAGGCGCTGCTTGAATACTCGAATGATAGCTATTATTGTATGAAAATTCAATCAATGGAAGATGGTCATCCCAACTCCCTCCTAAATCAATAACACAAGCCCTGAGCATATCCTCGAGTGTTTGTATCGTACGCTCGCTTTGGCCATCCGTTTGAGGATGGTAAGCAGTGCTAAAGTTTAATCGAGTGCCTAAAGATTGCTGAAATCTTTTCCAAAAATGCGATGTGTATCTTGTATCCCTATCAGAGATAATAGACACTGGCACTCCGTGGAGAGATACAGTCTCATCCATGTACAGCTGAGCTAGCTTGTCGGAGCTGTGAGTTTCTTTAATCGGCAAGAAGTGGGCTGACTTGGTTAGCCTATCGACTATAACCCAAATAGTATCATTTCCTCGCTTTGTCTTTGGTAACTTAGTGATGAAATCCATGGTTACCATTTCCCATTTCCATGTGAGAAGTTCAGGCTGTTGTAGCAAAGCTGACGGCTTTTGATGTTCTGCTTTAACTTGTGCGCACGTCAGACATTTAGCCACATAAGTGGCTATAGATTTCTTCAAACCTATCCACCAATAATTTGCCTTTAAATCCTGGTACATCTTATCACTGCCAGGATGAACTGAATATTTGGAGCTATGAGCTTCTTGAAGAATCATATCTCGAAGTCCTCCATAAATTGGAACCCATATTCGACCATTCAATATTAGGATTCCATCCTTTCCATATGACAATTGATCGGCAGTCATTCCTAACTTCTCATTCGGAATACAGCTTCCTTTTGAGCGGCTAACAACCTTTCATTCAAGCTGCTCTTCAGTTCAATGCTTTTGGTATTGATTCTAATAGGCTTAACCCTTTCTTTTCTGCTCAAGGCATCATCGACTACATTCGCTTTGCCTGGATGATATCGGATTTCACAATCATAATCATTCAGCCTCTCCATCTATCGACGCTGTCTCATGTTAAGATCTTTTTTATTGAACAGATGCTGAAGGCTCTTATGATCAGAATAGATCACGCACTTAGTTCCATAAAGATAATGCCTCCAAAGCTTTAGTGCAAATACAAAGGCACCTAATTCCGAATCATGGGTGGTGTAGTTCTTCTCGTGCACCTTTAATTGACGTGAAGCATATTCAATTACCTTACCCTTCTGCATAAGCACACAACCCATGCCGGTGTGGATGCGTCACAATAAACCACAAATTCTTCAATTCCTTCTGGCAATGTCAACACGGGAGCATTGCTTAATTTCTGCTTAAGAATATCAAAGGATTCTTGCTGCTTGGGACCCCAGTCAAATTTGACATTCTTGCGAGTCAACGAAGTTAGAGGTGTTGCAATCCTTGAAAAGTTTTCGATGAAACGCCTGTAGTATCCTGCTAGACCCAAGAAGCTGCGTATCTCTGTAGGAGTCTTAGGCTCTTGCCAATTCATAATCGCTTCAATCTTAGCGGGATCCACCTGGATACCATGCTCACTTACTACATGTCCAAGAAATTGGGCTTCATGAAGCCAAAACTCACATTTTGAAAACTTGGTGTAGAGCTTCTCTTGCTGAAGAAGTTTAAGAATACACCGGAGATGTCTCTCATGACCGGCTTGATTCTTTGAATAAATAAGAATGTCATCAATGAAGACAGTGACAAACTTGTCTAAATACGGCTTGCAAACGCGATTCATGAGATCCATGAACGCTGCAGGTGCATTAGTGAGCCCAAGGGGACGAGCTGGGTCAAATAAATCCTTTTTCCAAAATTCATCCAACTGTGTCCTTAACTCTTTCATCTCAGTTGGTGCCAACCGATATGGTGCTCTTGCAACTGGTGCTGCTCCAGGAATAATATCGATTCTGAACTCAACTTGCCTATCTGGAGGTAAACCAGGTAGTTCTTCAGGGAATACATCTAGGTATTCAGAAATAACAGGGATGTCTTCGATCTTGGGCTTTGGTTCATCAATAGTCACTTGTGCCATGCAAATGACACAACCCTTCTTTAAACACCTCGATACCTTAAGCATAGACACTTGCTTAGGCAAACCGTACTGTGTATCTCCTTGTATTGTAAGTGGTTCACCATAAGGAGTGTTAATAACCACTTGCTTCTTATCACAAATGATCTGGGCTTGATTAGAAGATAACCAATCCATGCCTATCACTATGTTGAATCCTGCCAATTTTAACGGAAGCAAGGACAGCGGAAAAGAATGATTCCTAATGGATATAAAACATCCATCTAGAACTGTTGAGGCAGTCTCTATAGTACCATCGGCCAATTCTACTTCATATTTTATGCTTAGAGTCTTAACAGGCAGATTTAACAATTTACAAAACTTATTGTCTACAAAAGACTTGTCTGCACCTGAATCAAACAATACTCTAGCATAAACATCATTGATAAGAAAGGTATCTGTTATCACATTGTCATTCTGAACCGCTTCCTGCACATTCATTTGAAAGACCCGAGCATTGGTCTTCTTAGCCTCTTCAGGCTTCTTTAGATTCTTGGGGCAATTGGTCTTAATGTGCCCCATTTCGTTGCAACCATAACAGGTTGCGTCTTTCAGCTTCTTGCAATCCAAAGTCTTATGTTCTTTGGACTTGCAGTTCCACATCCAAAAGTCTTTGATTGCGACTGCGACTTCGATTCCAACCTGCACTTCCCAAAGTGATGCTTTTGACATGTTTTACATTTGGGTTTCTCACCCGACAGCGGGCTATCACTTTTAAACCCCGAAATCTTCTTGTGATCGGAGTTCTCTTTCTTTTTCTTGTTGGAGTGATGAGAACTCTCATTCTCCCGTTTTCGTTTCCCATCATCAGAAACAATGACAGACTTGTTTCTGATAGCATCAAATGTAAGAGACAGAGACAGATCTGCTAGTGATCTAAATGTAGTAGGTCTGGATGCTTTTACGTTTCCCTTGATCTCTAGAGCCAAACCTCCAATAAAACGAGCTATCCGTTTCGATTCTGGTGTAACTAAATAAGGAGCCAATCGAGACATGGTGTTGAAGCTTGTAAGATACGTCTGACAATCTAAGTTCTTCATGACCAAGGTCAAGAAGTCAGTCTCAATTTTCTCAACTTCATGTTGAGGACATAAATTTTCCTTGATTAGAGCAACAAACTGATCCCACGTCAAATTATACAACGGGATCTTCCCTGTAGCTTGGATTAGGGACCTCCACCAAGCTAAAGCTTCTCCTTTAAAAGATTGTGACACAAACTTCACAATGTCTTGCTCTGCATATCCACTAATATCAACCACAGTATCCATCTCATCAAGCCAAGTTATACAATCAATGGCTCCTTCCTCCCCTGTGAAGTCTCGGGGCTTGCAGGAAACGAAATATTTGTAAGAACGGGTCTTAACACGCGGCTCCTGATTGAGCACGATTCATTTGGATGAAACGCTCCTCTGATTTAACGAATGATGAGATTTGTCTTTATGAGATACATGAGTCTTGGAGGGTGGTTTTGTATGTGGTACAGATAGGGTCTTGCTACGAGTACCACTTGATTCCTTGAATTGCCTGTCCATAGCTCGTGTGACGACATTATCAATCATAGCTTGTAAATCTGCACCGGCTACGTTAACTCTAGTGGTATCATTCCTTTCTCTGGGGTGACTGTTAACCTCATCTGATTCAGCCATGTAGCTTGATTGCTACATAAAACAATTGACAATATTTCATTCAGAAATCTTATCATGGAATTGTCATTTTGAAAATTCATTAACCATGGTAAATACATCCCATAACGGTTATTATGTTAGTCATTTCTATTTAGGATTTCATTATAATTTATCCATGGCTATAAACCATTAAAGATATTAAAGTGGCACAAAAGGCCTAGTCACAAGGACAGTTTTAAAATTATAAACCACGATCTTATAAGATCGAGGCATTTAAGGTTTGAACATAGTTCATTACCTTTCCTTGACAGGGAGTCGTAGACTACAACTGTCTTTTGTCTTATTAGACAATGAATATGCCCGCAGACACTTTATCACTAATGGATATTTAAATTTAGGTAAGAATAAGAAATTGGAAAAATCCAATACAAGGATGACTAGTGTGATTTTATCGAATCACATTTGCCAAGAGTGCTAACATGTTTTCAGATGTTAACAAGGATTTGAATCTTAAAAAGAATTTACCATCTGGGCCATGTCTAAAATGACATATAGGCTAGGTTATACCATCAAGATTTTCTTTCAATATTATTGGCAGATCAATTACAAAAAGGAATAATATTTTGATTTATTTCATACAATATATTCTTACATATAATGACAAATGAAATTTTAAATTAAATCATTCCATTAAATAAAGAGAAGTACATAATTGCCCTAAACGGAACTTTAAAGAAATAACATTGTCCACATAGGGACTAAAAGAAGAAATACAAGTCATCGCAGGGACTGAATACATAAATAGATGTCCACACAGGGACTTAATTTAAATTTAAAATTACAAAACAAAATAAATAAGGAATTCCAATAATCTCTCTTCTTCTTTCCCTTTATTAGGTCTGCCAAGCCCTTAAGTAGACCCCGGCGGCTTCTACGCTCCTCCGGCACCTCTCGTTCCACCTGGTTCAACCTCTAAAGGATTTCCTGCTGCTGCGGTGGTTGGATCTGTGGCGGCTGCTGCTGCTGCGGAGGTTGAGGAGGTGGTGGGTATTGATACCCATAAGCTGGGTACCCAGTTTGGTATGAAGCGAAGGGTCCTTCTGGGTGGAGAGCATTGTAGTTGGCTGCCTCGAGGTACGGGTCGACGGCATGGGCATTGTAGAAGTTGTAACCTGAATATGCCAGATGCTCAAACGAGTTATACGCCGCTGCACCGGTGTAGGAATGGATCGGGTTATCATAACCCATGTGCGATGGTGGTGGTGCGACTGGCAGAGAGTCGACCTCAGAAACTAGGTTCGAAGGCCCTCCCATTTGCGGGTCTTCATACAGTGGCGGGTAGTGGCTGCCACTGGAGTGTTGGGGGTGCTGAAATGAAATCCCCCTCGCACGAATATCCGTGCACTTGATCTTCTTCGCCTCGGTGGTTCTGGAGGTGGTTGCTGCTCTGGCGGCGGCGGTGGCGGTGGCATAACCGCCTGGAAATGCGAATCCTCAGAGGGATCTTGCTGCTGCTGTTGAGGTGGGTTGAAAGGGGGAGTGAACTTCCAGTGGTACGTGGCCCACCTTTCTACAAAACTGTCTGGGCCCCTGTATGGCGAACCATGAAAAGATGACCCGTCAGAAATCTCGATGGGATGCGTAGGCGTCCCAGTTGGTAACATCTCCGGATCTGGATCTTCATCCATCTCCATATCCTGCATCTCAGGATAGTGGTAATTTGGCCCCAAAGGGTTTGGACCCTCGGGCTCTTGAATTTGGTTCATCGGATTGAACCTGCTTTGTAAGTACGGGGTCGGGTCCTGGAAGGCCCGATGTGAACTCGATCGCTGCAGCGGAATGAAGGAGTGGTGAGAGTCACTGTGCTCCTCATCTTGGTGAGTTCCAAAAGAGTGATGATAAGACGGGGAGGAACCGAGGGAGACTAAGCGTCTCGCTGGCTCCAGGTAAGTTCTCCAATCCTCCTGGGGACTAGAGGTTAAATTTGCTGAAGGAGTTCGCCGGTGTGATGGCCCGGCCTCATGGTCATTCCTAGCAGTTATCGGTGCCTTGCCTCTTCCACCTCTTCCTTTGAAACGTGGCGGCATTGTCTTTTGTTCCTGCCAAAACAAACAAAAGAAACCAACCAAAGAAAACAACAAGATTAGGATTAGTCCTAAGTCATTTGACTAGACTCGGAAGTCAAGGAATGTGCAACTGTGTCATTGAGATTAAACACAAAAGGCTAGTGTTTAATTCACTCAATGTTGGCTCTGATACCAACCTGTCACACCCCGATATTTCCACGTATTACCGGTGGGCCCAGTGGGGAGTATCGTGACGTAGTTGATATCATCATAGTCATTTAATCACAGTTTAGTGCACAGCGGAAGTCTAAAAGTAATTTATACAAACCGAGTTGAAAGTAACATAAAATATTACACAACGGATTGTAAGTGGATCCACAGGCGGATCTAAAATAAATAGAAATATTGTTAAACAGATTTAAGCATCAAAAGATTGCAAGACTCTTTATTTGATACTAGGAGTAGCCAACCCATTTCGCGTAGTACCTTCACTTAACCTTTTTTTTGGAAAATACGTCAGTTTACACTGGTAAATACAATTAACTGACTCTTTTGAAAAGTGTTTATAAATTTGATTTAAATGCACAAGGCACAAAACCTCTTTTATAACTTGGGACAATTATTTAAATAATCTTGTATACAGTTTTACATGTTTGTCGTCCATTCGGGACCCGGTTAGAAGAGCCGGATTAGATTAATAGACACACCACAAGTATAAGCCCACATGAGAGTGAAATATCGTTTATACATATGCAACGGTCAGGTGTATGCCTACACCTCGTGCTTAAGCCGTGGCCATTTCTAATAAATGAGCCGAGGATATCCAAGACATAGTCATTAACCCCCCAAAGGCATTGCATCAAACAAAACAGATTAAAACGGGTTATGTAAATTTAGTAATCACAATCCGATTTAAATAATTTCATACCCGACCAAGCGGTATTATTATAATACCGTATCCCAAGCCCATATAACGGAAAATAAGTTAAAAGTATTTACCTGAGCTTAAAATATAATTTTATTCTCAGCCGTATATCAATCAGTAAGCACATGTAGCTTTTACTGGGCTCCTAATCTGGAACGAAGATTTTAATAATCCTATTAGATTCCTAACGGGTCTTATTTAAGTCTTGACTTAGACCCGTTAGTTTTAATGAAAGGTTTACGGTTCAAAACGCACGATTAAGCGAAGACCGGATTAGAATGTGATTTAGACCCGACAAGTATGAAGACTTGTATAAAATGGGTAAACTAAACACATTCTGGATTTTGAAGAAAAAAAATGATAAGGTTTGACCCGTTTCGGTTAATTTATGCAAACTAGTTACATAAACCGTACCGAACGCGAATATGTATAACGGTTAACCAATGATTCATGAACAAGTTCCACAACTTAATATGCTTTTAATAAGTTGTGTTATCAGTAGGATATCTTCCATTATGCACAAAACTAATTTAAAATCAATTTAAGCCCCGTAGGGGTATTTTGGTCATTTTAAAGATTATAAAAGAGGCTAAATAATAATCTGAGGTTCTGGTCTAAAATGATCAGTAAAAATATTTATTTTTACAATTTACATCAGTAAGATATTGTATATATGTGAAATTTATCATTTATGGCCAAACTATGCACCGTAGGGGCATTTTGGTCATTTCACTTAAGCTTTAAGGGTCAAATTTGGAAATCTGAGTTCAAAACTTTTACTTACTGTTAAAGTATAAAAATTTGCTTATAATATCAGTAGGTAATAACTCTTAAGTGTCAAACATAGTTTTAACCCATACTATGCGTTTAAAAAGCGTAAAATTCAGTATTTGACGATATTCGGGTTATTTAAGGAAATCTGAGATTTTGATCAGTCCCTGAAGCTTAAAATATTTTATTTAACATATGAAATTAGTAGGAAAGGTTTGGTATCAAAATGTTATGTAAAACTCATTTTATCAAAGAAAAGGGCAATTTCGTCAATACCGAATTTACATTAAAACTCTATAATATATTCAGTTTAAAATTCGGAAAAATTCCCAAAAATCCCTAAATATTATATTATATCAGTGGGTAGAAATTTTGGTGCCAAAATTTGGGTTTAAATATTAATTATACTAAAAATGCCATTTAATTAATAAAAAGCTTTCAATTTACGATATCGAGCATAACTCCTATTTCAGACCATAAACTGATGTCAAATTTTTAGGACATGCTTATAAATCAGTAATAAATAAAGGTTTTTGTCCTCTCACATTTTCAAAAATCTCGTTTTTATACCAAAAGGGCATAATGGTCAATAATTAAGCATTTAACGGAAACATGCATATGAATCAGATTTTAAAGGGACCATATAGTATAATCTCAGAGGGTTATACTAACATGTAATATGGTCCTAAAGGAACCCTAAGGCATAATTAAACTAAGCTAAATCGGGTCAGAACTGAAAGTCAAAGCGAAAGTCTACTTTTGCGACTTTCGGTTCCGAACCGAGCCTAAACTCAGAATTGTCGAGTTGAACATGCCTAAACATGTCCTTATATTATTTACCAAATTATTTAAGTGTTAAAACATGTTCCATAACCTCTGCATTATTAGTTATGAATTATTTGTAAAATCTGACCCGTTTGACTTTTTATTAATAAGTTTGACCCGACAATTGACTGAGATAATGCGATAATTAGAAGGTGTCCTTTTAAGGGTTTATTACCTACATAATTACCATCACATAGCCACTTTCAATTCGAATAATGGCTGGACCGTTTGTGATTAATCACAAAGTCAAAGCTAAATTACGATAACTTTGACTTTGACTTTCGGTTATTAAGCTAATAAAACTTAACTTAGGAAGCTAAGAACACTTACTAGAGTACTTAGCACGAATTTTGAACTTAAGAAAGCTTCCTTGAGCAGCAGGAGGCTTCAGAGAGTGAGCTTTGAGTGAAAAATATTTCAAGTGTGCATGGACAAGAACAAGAAGGCCCTTTATATAGTGTTTTGCAAGTCCTAAGATCAAAGCATGTGTCCCTAGGATGTTACCAGATGTTCCCAAGTGTCCCTAGGCTGTTAAAACCAGTTGCAAAGTCCCTGGTATCGAGAAACTAGGTTGCAAAGGCGGTGGAATGGCTGTAACCTGCAGCTGTCCATTTTTCTGCCCAGTTACAGTCTTTATTGACCGTAAGCCTAAGCCCTTACGGTCCGTATCCGTAATTTAAATTGTATCGCCCAGTTAAGCCATCTTACGGACCATAAGGCAAAAGCTTTGCGGTCCGTAAGCCTTCCATCAGAGACAAAAATTTCGAGAACTTTAACATTTGACCATGCAACCTATCATAACTCGAATCTATGGTCAATTGGTCATTATCAGCAGGAGGGTCCCCTTGATCAGTTCTGAAAAGTCCTTGGAAGTGTTGCCATGCATAATAAAGCTTTTGAGTCTTTGAAAGATCATGTGAATGAAGAATTTGTCAGATTTACACATGGGATTCTATGATCTTGAATTTGGATTATTCCTCACAAAATTTAACCGGATGCTTATGCAATCTTTATCAGATATTCATGAAAATGTATTTATATTTTACAAAAGTTTTGGGAATGTTAAAAGGTCACTCAGAGGTAGAATTAACATGTTGACACTTTTAATCCCTCCAGTTATCTTTTAACATGATCCGGGTTTATGACACGTTTAAAGTTTATGACACGTGTCTTTATTATATTGGGCATGATTTTTGCGAGGTGTTACAGTGGAAGTGGAAGTAAGTAGAAAAATCAAGACGGTTCGAACCGATCGAGGGGGTGAATTTACGTCTCACGAGTTCAATCGGTTCTGTGAAAACGAAGGGATTGTTCGACACTTAACCGCTCCATATTCACCTCAACAAAACGGGGTGGTGGAGAGGCGAAATCGTACCTTAATGGAGATGACTCGAACTATATTGATGTGGCTGTGGTGGGCCACTCAAAAGAAAATAACCTAACTTTACCTATAGACAGGGTAAGTCGGGTGTCGAATCCACGAGGAGCATGTGGTTAGTGTTACACGTTTTGTTTGTAAATTTTACTAAACTAACTGATAATTATAAAACTGATATGGAATTAAAAACACATGAAACAAGTTGCAATTAAGAAGAAGATTGAGTTGTAATAAACAATGATGAGAAAAGGTGATTACTCCGGGATTCAGATTCTGTAATTACTAATAACCTAGTTCTGATTTTATTGGATACTATTGATTGAATAGTAAATCCGTCACATCTACTAATTACCTATGCAGTTCAAAATCTTAATATAAATTGATCAGATAAATATTAAAACAAACATACATAGGAATCATTCAATCAACAAAAGCATAATTGGATTCAAAACATACTTATAACTCTGACTGTCACTCAGGATTTGTCTGTCACACAAATTATATAATCACGCAAATAGTCGGCTGTCACCCGACTACAAATCCAAATCTCAAAACAAAACAGAAACTAGAATTAAAAGTGTCTCACAAGAATCATTCTCCCGAAGTGTCCACGAGAGATTTAGCCGCTCATGATACTCGTTCGATCAAAAGCTTGGTAGAAAGAGGATTGCATGATCGAACCGGTACGCGCTGATTATGGATGATGAATGATGAAGATGTGTATCGATCTTTGATGGATGTGTACGGCTGCCCCCCTTCGATCATAGATAATTCGTTATTTGAGAGTTGAAAGTTATATATTGGCTGCTATCCTCCTAATGTTGCTGCCCAAAAGTCGATAGAATGGAAGCCCACAAAAATAATGAAGTTTTGCTCCCCCCCCCCCCCCTTTTTCGAGATGATGGCTGCCAATCCTTTCAATGATCCATAATGATCATGTTGGGCCGATTTGGGAGCCCAAAATTCTTAAATAATGGCTGCCAAAATTCCTATGTATGCTGCCCCCCAAATCGATGATATTGATGATTTCCTTAATAAAAATAAGAGCCCACCAAAAAAATAATTGCTGCTGACTTTTCGTGAATATATGAGAGCCCAAAAAGTCGATCCAAGTTCTGCCAATAATTCGATCACATGAAGCCCACTCAGTAGGTTTTCTTTTAAAATCTTAAATCCCCAAAGTCTTAGCCACATGCAACCCATGTTTCATCCGTAAGTGTGAACTTTTGTGCTCCTCAACCAATTGTCTGCATGTGTGTGTTTATATTCTCAAACAAACCTCCAAAAGTCAGCAGCCTCTTTTTATGAGAATCATCTTGAATAATAAAATAATGTCTCCCCTTTTTCTTTTCTTTTCAACGTGATATCACAATATGCTTGCTTCTATTTTAGGGTTTTAAAACCCATTAAAAACATACCATCCAATAATTGCACATGTGCTGCCTTTTTCCAACCGTAAGCGACGGTGGTCAAGCGTAGGTCCAGGTTCACACCTACTGTACACTTTTTGATCACTACATGCAAACCGTAGGCTACGGTCTGTCGACCGTAGCTTACGTCGTGAACTTCAAACCCATATTTCATCACATCTCAACTTTCCATGAATTACTTTTAGGTTCCCGAACTTTACTCTTTTATTTTTCTCGCACATCCAACATACTTAACGACCCGAAACAACTCCCAAACAATCCCGTTTGTCTTGTTTATCCTCTTCGGGTATTCCGTTTCGTCTTTAAACCCGTTAACTTCCCCGAATTAACCTGCAAAACCATTATTTCTCGTAGTTATCTTATTCAATGCATATAATTACTTAAAACAAACCAAAACTCGCAAGATAAACACTTTAAAGCTCGAGTTTCACCCTCTCCATCATATATTAAAAGCGCGACAAGTTCCTAATTTTATGTGGGGGGAGGCGGTGAGGCACTCAACCAATTTAATAAATAAAACTCAAACACGAGCTTTACACGAAGACAAAACACCGTACAAGATGTTAAAAGGAAAGAAACCGGATCTTCAATTTCTTAAGGTTTTCGGATGTGCCGCTTATTTGAAAATTGTTGGTGGGCATCTTCCAAAATTAGACGATCGTTCGACTCGTCTAGTTTATCTTGGAAGCGAAGAAGGTTCGGGGGCGTATCGTTTATACAATCCGACGACTCGTAGAATTGTTGTGGGTCGAGAGCCGGAGATACGGAGTTTGATGAAACGCGTGGTTAGAATTGGGAAAAAAATATTGTTTTTAATAACGAAGAGTCTCACGAACCGGGTATGTTTTGGGTCGAGTTTGATGGCGTAATTTACACTGGAGATGGAACTGTTGATACCTAAAATGTTGGAACAAATTCGAGGTCCGATACAAGTGGATCAGAATCGTCGAGTTCATATGATAGTGGTGAATCTAATTCAACAAATTCAAATACTAACAGTTCAGTGAATTCATTTGTAAATACAAAATCAAATAATATGGGCTCACTAGGCCCAAATAACTATTCGTTGATGGTAAAGGGAATAGCAGTCAACAACAATGAACAAATGGATATTTTGGGCTCATAAGGCCCAATTAAATCACAATCAGTTGTTGCTACTAGCTAGAGGTGCACAAACCGGTTAATTTTAATAACCGGTCCGGTTAACCAGTTATACCGGTTAATTTGACTTTTTGACTTTAACCGGTTAATGCTTTAACCGGTTATTTTTTTAACTGGTCCGGTTAATTACTTTAACCGGTTCGGTTAATTAACCGGTTATTTTCGGTTATTAACCGGTTTTTTTTGCCTTTTTTTTGAATTTTTCGGTTATTTTTTCGGTTAACCAGTCTATCGGTTAAAAAACCGGTTTAAAAAAACCGGTTAATAACCGGTTATTATACTAAACACTTATAACCGGTTACTAACCTACGGTTAAATAACCTATTGAACCGGTTATTCCTAAATCAGTTATTAACCGGTTACGGTTTCGGTTAATAACCGGTTACGGTTAATTAACCGGTTATTTTGTGCACCTCTACTACTAGCAACAAATCTTGCCAAAGGCCAATAATACGAGAACAGGCCATTACGACTCCAAACAATCAAAGCTCCATGTCGCGTGAACTAGTTTGTGCGGCTCAAAATAGTAGCAGGCCAATCAACGTGAACGGTAACAGTGCGGAACAAAATAATTTTATGACGCCTGACCCGGTTTTTCGTAGATCTAATCGCGCAACGGTTACTCCGATACGTTTTAATGATTACGTATTAAATTCGAGTATGATTGATGTAGATTTTTTATTACTTGCGGATGATGAACAAGTTCGCTTTGACGATGCAAAATCTAAACCGGAGTGGATGAAAGCAATGCGTGCAGAAATCGAATCAATTAATAAAAATAATACTTGGTCGTTAACCGAGTTACCGCGTGGTGCAAAAGCGATTGGATTAAAGTGGGTTTTCAAGGTTAAACGAAACGCGGATGGCTCACTAAATAAACACAAGGCTAGACTCGTGGCGAAGGGTTATGTTCAGCAACCCGGAGTCGATTTTGACGAAGTGTTCGCGCCAGTTACTCGACTTGAAACAGTTTGGTTACTTTTATCTCTCGCAGCGAATGAAGGGTGGGAATTACATCATCTAGATGTTAAATCCGCGTTCCTACATGGCGAATTAAAAGAAGAAGTTTATGTCGTTCAACCGGAAGGGTTCGTTAAAAACGGCGAAGAGCATAAAGTCTATAAATTATCAAAGGCGTTATACGGGTTAAGGCAAGCTCCACGTACGTGGAATACGAAATTAAATAATATTTTATTAGATATGAAATTTCACAGGTGCTCGCAAGAACAAGCCGTATACCGAAGAACCGTTGGAACGGGCGTCTTATTAATCGGCGTGTACGTGGACAATTTAATTGTGGCAGGTTCAAATTTGAAACTTATTATGGAGTTTAAGCGCGGGATGGCTAAAAACTTTGAAATGTCGGATTTGGGAAAACTTACTTATTATCTTGGAATTGAAGTGTCGTAGAGCAAGGACAGGATAAAAATTAAGCAAGAGGCGTATGCAAAGAAAATACTGACTGAAGCCAGTATGATTAACTGCAATCCTACTAATGTTCCCATGGACCCGAATGTGGAAGTTTCTAAATTTGAAGACGAAGAAGATTTTGATTCAACGAGATATCGAAAAGTTGTCGGCTGTCTCCGGTACCTTTTACAGACTCGACCAGATTTGGCGTTTTCGGTCGGAGTAGCCAGTCGGTACATGCAATGCCCGAAGCAATCTCATGCAGCTCTCATCAAGCAAATTCTTCGCTATTTATAAGGTACTTTCAGTTATGGCATTACCTATAATCGAGGAGAAAATATGTTGGTTGGTTACAGCGATAGTAGTCACAACATAGATCCGGACGATGGAAGAAGTACTACGAGACACGTTTTTATTTTGGGTCTTCCCCAATTACTTGGTGTTCTCAAAAGCAAAGTACAGTTGCTTTATCATCGTGTGAGGCGGAATATATGGCGGCTAGTGCAGCGCGTCAGGCGGTTTGGCTAAAAGAATTGATTGGTGAATTACTCAATAAGAAAATTCAAGCGGCGGTGTTACGTGTTGATAATACATCGGCGATAGCTCTCGTGAGGAACCCGGTTTTCCATGGAAGGAGCAAACACATAAAATCCCGGTTTCACTACATTCGGGAATGTGTTGATCGTGAAGATATCGTGGTCGAGCATGTTAGTGGCATTGATCAAAATGCGGATATTTTAACGAAGGCTCTTGGGAAGATTAAGTTCAAGGAGATGACCGAAAAGCTTGGAGTTGAAGACGTGTGAGTTACGAGTTCGAAATTCCGGGGGTGATTGTTGGAAATTTCAAATTAAAAGAGATTCCTTTACGTGCAAGGCAAGGAACCATGGAGTGGATAATTATTAGAATATTTAAACGTGTAATATAATAGGTTTATTAGCAATCCTAGTTATAATCTAATAGGAGTGTTTAGATTATAAATACCATGCTTTGGGTATTAGTGATTGTAATTCAAGTTTTGAGTCAGTTTCTTGAATAATAACAAACGTTTGGGTGTTAGCCAAATACTTTGCAATTTCCGATTTCAATTTCTGTTCAATACCGATTCATCTTGAGCTACCACAGGTGTTTATTTTATGTACGTTTTGGATTGGTCTATGTTTGGACGTAAATTTTGTTTGGAAACAAGTCAGGTCAAATGTAATATATATTCATTCAACGGCATGAATTCGGATTACTCTATGTTTTAACGTAAATTTAGTTCGGATACGAGTCGGGTTGATTGTAGTCTATAATTTATCACATTGCGTACAGCGCCGCCGCAACGCGCGGCGGGTAAAAACTACTTGTGTCCTGAAAGCAACACTAACTTAATAACCAACTCTGTATTCAAATAACAAACTTAATCACCAAAGAAGGATTACAGCAGCAGACTCTTTTAATTCGCCAATTTTATACCCTGTTCCATCCTGTAAACATTTCTGTCCATTCTCTGTTTTATTTTTATTTCATTGCAACATGTTCTAGTAGCTTCCATCAACACAGGTTAACAATCACATATATAGTAAAATTGTTTTAACTAGTTCTATACTCGTCCGGTGGACGGGCATATTAATGAAATAATGACATAAATATTTATTGTTTGCATTTTAAACAAAACATTATTTGTTTAAAACAAAAAAAAGTACGTGAACTTGTAGGTCCCTCGGAGGTTGAGGTTTAACCTATTCCTTGTTATGTCTAACACACTAGCGAGTGCGGAATCCAAGCTAGCATGCAAACCGGGATAGAACAAGCACAATGACAAACACAACACGCAATATTCAACGATTAACACCACTTGTATTAAACGTATGAAAGGTTCGGTTACAAGCACAAGGTTTACAGATGTATTCTATAAACTCTCTCTATCTTTCGTGTGTGTGTGTTTCTTATCTGTCTGAGTGTCTAACTCTATCTGTCCAACCCACTAAATGAACACAACACACGGGTATTTATACCCAAACCAGCAGGTCTGGTCGAAGGATCAGATAAGATGATCGAAGGATCATCTATCGACCAGAATCAGCTCGAACGATCAACATGTACCACGAAAGATGTGATCTTTCGTGGTCCATCTATCGAAGGTCATCTTTCGAGCTTATCATCGAAGGATCCATGCAATCCTTCGATGGCACATCCTTCGACCCAGCAGCTTACAAACATAATGTTGACTGTTTGGCCAAGTCAAACCAGGAGGGTGGTTGACTTGGTCAAACTTACAAGACTAACAAGACATCGTTTTACATCGTGACTGAATACAGACAAAGTGCAGACATAAGTGCACCAACAAACTCCCCCTTGGCTGTAGCTTTGTCTGGCTTATCAACAATCAGCTGTTGCTTTGTCTCGATCTTCATTCTTGTAAGTTCTTGTGTCTCCAAGTCCTTGACTTCTATTCAAGTCTTCAATGTCAGAGGATCTTCAAAGTCTTCACGTCTTGAAAGCAGAAAGTGTACCAACAAACTCCCCGTTTCATGTAGGAAGTGTGTTGACAAACTCCCCCTTAACATAAGCTCCCCCTTGAGTTATGCTCGTGAAAGTCTTGATCTTTATGAAGTGAGATCCTTGTGGTGTTGATGATGGCCAGCGGCAACTCGATCATCTTTGTCTTTTAAGTGCCTTCACGTCGTGTCTTCATTCCGAAGCTTGTCATCGACCATGTTCTCCTAGCCTTTAGAATCTGCACATGCAAGAAATCTAAACGCGTAATGAGAACAACCGCTTGGAATATCATAAGCAAACAACACACATGTGACCATTGTTTTAAACAAACACCGTCCGACAGTTTGAAAGTTTAACAAAGTTTATCAATTTCAAGTTTAACTTTCAACGCTTGCAAATTCTGACCATTTATGAAGATTCAGTCGTTTTGGTTTTCAATCAGGTTTCAGGTAACGAAGACTCGAGCTCCAACAACGTACGATCGAAAATAAAATAGAAATAAAATCTTTTTGGCTTTTATAAGGTTTATATTAAAACACACATAAAATCTTTTTGGAATTTTTGAATATTTCAAATGTAAAGACTGAAAGCAGTAAATAAATATTTACAGACATTCTTTTTGTGAGTTTCGAGGGTAAGAGAATCATATCAGTGTACGGTCATGTCAAAACACTCTTGTTGTTCAATTAGTTAACATTAAGATAAGCATCCTATAACAATTATCGGTATTGTTGTCCACTTAAGCTCAACTTATCAGACGTAATCATGGCGAGGGGATACGTTAAGGTATGATTTATACTTACCGACCGGTGTTCATCCACATCACGACACATTCCCGTATCAAGGTATGCACGAGAGTTCATCTTACCGGTGAGTATACCGATTATCATCTGTTTGACCGTATATGATGTGAGATTCTCACTTATTTTGAATTTGAAAACAAGCCCTATGTGATATAATCACTTATTGAGGAGGAACTTGATTTTCGATGCATGAGGGCACAGGAGCAAGTCCGTGAACAGGTCAGTACTTTCGTACAGCAGAGAGACGAACTTGACTCCCGGAAAGAATTTGTGATATTTTATCACTTATTTTGAGGGACATGTGATTGTTTATCACTTATTGAGGTCGTATGCAATATGTACACGTATGTATGGTATCATGGAAGATCTAGACTTGCGTCCCCGTTATTTTTCGGTAAAAGATACAACCATGATACCCAGATGATAAGCAGCATAAAGACCGAATATCTCAGAACCTCGGCAATCTCTCAAACGAAATTTCGGTACTAAGACCATATGCCAATGAATGGTTCCCACCAGTCTTCAGTCGATTTAAGTTTATATCACCCTGCACACTTTAAAATGATTGTGAGCCTACCGATACATCTTATATAGAGCTGCTTATCGCTTTTTCATTTAAGATTTAAAGAGGTTTAGACAGACCACTGATGTACTATCATTTTCTCTTTTGCTCGCCAGGAAACTCATTTTTGATTTTCTAGTGTTTTTGTGTTTTTGAAATTTTTCAATGTTTTTGGATTTTCAAATTTTGGATTTACTCCCCCTAAAATCAATAAACTAAGACAAATTTAAAACACAAAGATATTTACAAAAATGATTTTCCGATGTGGATTACTCTTGCTTGACCTTAATGCCGTTTACCAATAATAAAAAGTCAAATCTTGATTTGTCAAATGCTTTGGTAAAAAGGTCGGCACGTTGGTCATCGGTGTGGACGTAAGCAACATCGATTAGCCTTTTCTCAAAGCAATCACGTATGAAGTGATACTTAATGTCGATGTGCTTAGTCTTTGAATGCTGCACAGGATTTTTAGTGATCTGTAATGCAGCAGAATTATCAACGTAAATAGGAGTAGTTAGGAATTCAAAACCGTAGTCACGCATTTGCTGTTGTATCCACAGGACTTGAGAGCAACAACTTGAGGCAGCAATGTATTCAGCTTCGCATGTTGATGTAGCGACGCACGTCTGCTTCTTGCACTGCCATGTGACTAGGCGATTTCCCAAAAACTGGCATCCAGCCGTTGTGGATTTGCCGTCGATTTTGCATCCGCCAAAATCAGAATCACTGAATGCGATCAAGTCAAAGTTATTATCCCTAGGGTACCACAGACCGGTGTCAGGGTAACCCTTCAAATAACGAAAAATCCTTTTTACAGCTGCAAGATGTGAGGCCTTCGGGTTCACTTGATATCTGGCAAGCAGGCACGTTGGGTACATTATATCTGGTCTTGATGCTGTGAGGTACATAAGGGATCCAATCATCGCGCGGTAGAATGAGGGGCTAACATCTTGACCCTTCAAGTCTGGAGTAATTCCGTGATTTTGCGGCAATGGGGTACCAATGGGCGTTGCATCCGACATCTGGAACCGGCTCAAGATGTCACCAACATATTTAGTCTGATGAATGAATAACCCAGACTCGGTTTGTTGTACTTGTAGGCCCAAAAAGAAAGTCATTTCCCCCATAGCACTCATCTCGAATTTATCCTGCATAACACGCTCGAAATCCCTACACAAAACATCATTAGTAGACCCAAATATAATATCATCAACGTATACCTGAACCAGTAGAAGATCTCCATCTTGTTCTTTGATGAAAAGAGTACAGTCGATTAGACCTCTGCGAAATCCATTCTCCAGCAGATAATTAGATAAGGTTGTGTACCAAGCTCGCGGTGCTTGATGAAGACCATAGAGAGCTTTGTTGAGCAACCAAACCCGATCGGGATGGATAGGATCTTCAAAACCTGGAGGCTGTTCGACGTACACCTCTTCTTCCACCACACCATGTAAGAATGCACTTTTCACGTCCATCTGGTATACCTTGAAACCTTTGAACGAGGCATAAGCCAGAAAGATCCGAATGGCTTCTAGACGTGCAACAGGTGCATACACTTCGTTGTAGTCGATCCCTTCTATCTGACGAAAACCTTGAACGACTAGCCTTGCTTTGTTCCGGATAACGATCCCACGGTCATCCTTTTTGCATTTAAACACCCAACGGGTACCAATCTTCTTGTATCCAGCAGGTTTCTCTACGAGTTTCCAGACACCAAGCTTCTGGAATTGTTGCAGTTCTTCCTGCATTGCTTCAACCCATGAGCTATCTTTCAATGCATCTTTCCAAGTTCTTGGCTCTTCCTGTGAGACATAACACGCGAAAGACCAATCATTCTGTTGACCAGATTCTCGGATAGTTGCATACAAGCCTGCATTGTTGTTGTTTCGCAACATGTTTCTTGTTTGAACGCCACTTTGTACATTTCCTATGATGTTTTGTTGAGGATGGGTATTATGAATCCTTGTTTCTGGATTATCTTGAACTGGAATATTTGTACCCAGATTGTTGAGATTCAGATCAACAATCAATTCAAGTCCCAGAATTGACGAAGAGGATGATGCAGAAGTTTCAGCTGTTCTAGGGACATCCACTGGAGGTGTACCCTCTGAAATACCATGAACTGCTGTTGGAGCTTCTTGATCTGCATCTAGAAATTCATCATCCTCTGAAGATTCGTTCAATTCGGTAGCATCTTGAAAATCCTCATTGTCGAGAGCATTATTGTTCACTGAAGATGGTTCTTGATTGACAATAATGGGACGAACCAACAGTGAATCTGTTGCATTGTCACTCTCGAAAAACATCCTTGCCGCAGCACTTTCTTCAACGGCTTCGACATTGATCGAATTGAAAAAGTCATCGTACTCAAACATCCAAGGCTGACCAGGATTTCTAACTGGCAAAGTGTGCCTTTGTACTCTGACTTCAGACCATTCCTCGACCCTTTTAGTCTCTAAATTCCAGACTCTTAAGTTAGGGGTGGAATACCCAAGAAAGTATCCTTCAATTGCTCTTGCCCCAAACTTTCCATTAGGATCGATTATTGTGCATGGAGCTCCAAACGGTTCAAGATAAGACAAGTCTGGTTTCCGTTTGTTGATAAGCTCAAAGCAGGTCTTGTTGTGCCTTTTGACTGTAAGGACTCGGTTCAACGTATAGCATGCAGAAGACACAGCTTCAGTCCAAAATGGAATCGGCAACTGTGACTCTACCAACATTGTCCTAGCAGTCTCGATCAATGTGCGGTTCTTACGTTCAGCGACGCCATTCTGTTGAGGAGTATAAGCTGCACTAAATTC
Source organism: Helianthus tuberosus (assembly GCA_030545235.1). Classification (NCBI taxonomy): domain Eukaryota; kingdom Viridiplantae; phylum Streptophyta; class Magnoliopsida; order Asterales; family Asteraceae; genus Helianthus; species Helianthus tuberosus. Next base: position 54,439,424 of record CM060364.1, read on the forward strand.
GTGAAGAATACCTTTTGAAGTGCAAAACTCCGCCATGGCATGATTTTTGAATTCAGTACCATTGTCGCTACGTATCCGCCTAACCTTCAAGTTGTAAAGATTCTCAATCTGAATGATCAAGTTTTTGATAATACCGAAGGTTTCACTCTTGTGTGCCATGAACACCACCCAAGAAAATCTTGAATAATCATCAGTAATCACGAGGCAATATTGATCATTCCTAATGCTTTTGTGCTTGACAGGACCGAACAAATCCATGTGCAAACGTTCAAGAGGAACAGCCACCGTGTTGACTTTCTTTGTAGGGTGTCGTTTCTTCGTTTGTTTTCCTTTCTGGCACGAAACACAGACGTCTTGAAGATGGAAGTTTTTAAGAGGAACACCATTCACCAATTCATTTGACACCAAATGATTCATTTTGCGTAAGTGAATGTGACCCATTCGTCTGTGCCAAGAGATTGTGTCTTTTTCTGTGGCTTTGGAAACGAAACATGTTGCTTGTGCAGACGTTGTGATAGCTTGGCTCATATCAAGGACATACAAATCATTTATCCTTGGAGCCGACAAGAGAATCCATTCTTTTGGAATTTTGAAGCCGGGTTTCAGCACATAACATCCATTAGCATCAAAGTGTACTGAGAACTGCTTGTCACAAATTTGAGAAACACTAAGAAGATTGTGATCAAGTTGTTGCACAAAGTTGATCTTGTCAAAGCTAACAACCCCGTTGGAAATCATTCCTTCACCAGTAATATATCCGCCCTTATCTCCAGCAAAAGCAACATAACCTCCTCTAATAGATTTGACGTCGTAGAGAAGCTTCATGTCGCCTGTCATGTGCCTGGATGCCCCACTATCAACAATCCAATGACTACTGATAGTTCCTCCTGGAACACCCTGCACATTAACTCAATCGATTAGTTGGAGATGGGGACCCAAGCCATTGTGGTCTTGGGTCTTCCATTTTTATCAACAACAATAACTTCCACCTTTTGATGATTCGGAAATTGTGATGGTCCCCCTGATTCAGTAACCGTTTTTGGTTTCCAAGTCTGTTTTGTTATACCAGTGTTATTCTTTAAAATTTTAACTTCATGATTGTCTGAAGTTTTTAAATTGTTTGGTTTGACAGAAACAGATTGTTTTTGAGCCACATCGGTTTTAATTGCTTTTTCAATTTTCTTGACCTGTTGACGTTTCTGTTTCTTTTCCCTTTCTCTTATGAGTCGAGGATCTTGTTTTACAGAAACAGATCGCTTGCGGTCAGTTGGGCCACGGGGATCATCAACTATGCCTTTTTGTTTATGAAGATACGGGCAATTTCGAACAATATGCCCGATTGTTCCACATTCAAAACATGATCTTCGTTCAACAAACCCCGAAGTATCATGTGGTCGTCTTGCCGATGATGAACTTTGTGATCCCGAGGTACTAGGTTTTGAACAACTTGGTTCATTCCTTTTCATCACAGTTGCTTTTTGGACAAAATCTAAATTAGATTGATTTTCAAACTTTGCAATTTTGTCCGTTCCCTTCGATTTCACAAAGTTCACATTCTTCTTCTTCTTCTGATTCAGCTTCTTTTGATTTTGAATCGGTGCCTTACCATTTGGTTTGGTATGGTTTTGCTGTTTTGGCACTGTTGGTATTTTCTTGTTCCCAAATTGTTTTCTAACTTCAGCCTTAGGGATAGAAGGACACTGTGTGACTGTAACATGTGGTCCTGTCTTTCCCAAAAACTTACTTGTAGAATTTTCAAAGACTTTACTGATTAAAGATTGATTGACATTTTTAATAGGAAAATCTTTGTCTGAATAGATTTTATCATCACCAACAAGAGTGTACAGCAAATCCACACTCTCCGACTCTTTTGCAGATGTGGACTCGGTTGGAACAGTCTTAGCAGGTTTTGTGGGAGGATCACATAGGATATGATTCTCAAGAGGTATGTCCTCTTCTTTGATTACTGCATCAGACTTTTCCGAATCAGTATCATCAGACTCATCATCAGAAGAATCAACATCCTCAACCACCACTGGAGGATCCTGATTCTGTTCAGCAGTTACAAATGTATCTGCTAACACATCTGAATCTGACGATACTTCTTTCTTGTATCCGAGCCCTGCTACAAATTCCTCAACGTCCAAAGGAACAGATGGCTCAAAGTGAGTCCTATATTCCTCATCAGGCAAAGCATCAAAATTGTTTCTCACGGGTGGTGGACATTTCTTGTAACCTATGCATGTGACATCCTTTTTCTCTTTCTGAACATCAATGATGTGATCCAACACATAGCTAGAACTCAAATAACTGTCTAACTTGAGTCGGATCGCCTCACTTTCTGTTTTAACACAAGCCATTTCTTTTTGCATCACCTCAAGACGAGTGATATACAAATTAATGTCAGTTTGTTTTCTGGAAACCATTTTTGTCAGTTCTGTTTTATCTTTCTTTAATGTTTCAATCATCCTTTTAAATTCCTTTTCATGGTTTTCATAAAACATGTTGGCTTCAGTGCACTTTGAAAGATCCACTGTTAATTTCTGATTGTGAATGAATGTCACATCATATTTCTCTTGCAAAGCCTCGTGTTTGCTTTGCAATTCACACCACCTATCATTCACAGAAACATGTTTGTCTTGCAATTCAAACAAACTAGCTTGTAAAGCATCGTGTTTGCCTTGCAACTCAGACATGTTTGCTTCCATCTCAGCACATCTAACATGCAAACTATCACAGTTATTACAGCTAACAGAAGTGGGTTCGTCGACACATACCTGACTTGATGAACTGTCGACATTCGCCATAAAGGCTGAATGGAGAGAAGACGAAGAATAAGCAGCTTGATCCACCAAAATAGATCTTCTTTGAATTCCTGCTGCAGCTTCCTCCAAAAGTTCATCAATGTCTGCATTAACTGATGCAGTGGATGTGTCATCTTCCTGATCATTGCCTGAAGCAGAGGACTCTTCATCTGAACTTCCACTGTACCCGGAGCTGTCTTCATCTTCAGAAGATTCAACACCATTGGTGGAAGATTCTCCACCACTGGCGTGTTTAAGATCATTAACCACTTCAGCAAAACAAGCTGTTCCATCAGGTGCATCATTTCCCAACTGGATTGACCAATCACAACCTTCATCTACCTGAACCACAAGTGCCTGGTTGGCATTAGATGGTCCTGCTTGACTCTGGTTGTTGACAGGCACCAGTGTTCGCTCGTTGTTCCTTCCTTGGTTCTGATTTGCCCTGTTGCCTTGACCTCGGAAAGGATTCTGGTTCCCATGCTGAGTTGGCCTTGTACATTCCCTTTTAAAATGACCCCGTTCACCACAGTTGAAGCATTTAACAGCTTGCTTATCAAACCCATACTTGGTGTCTTTCTTGCTTTCCAAGCTGGTTCGGCCTGTTCTTTCCATGAAATCCTTTGCTCGCCTAACAGCACTGGCAAAGGCCCACTTGATGTCCATCATCTCCATCTCCTCTTTATCAATCTGCTGATAGTCTTCTTGTGTCAGATTAATATTACCAATCTGACCTTCCACTAATCCACAGTATGCGCTCACCACAGTGTTTAGCAGCTCCATGTGTTCCTTTGCTACTTCCACACTGACTTTAGAAAAGCTTGAGGTGTCGAGCCGTACTGTATCTGGCTTTGATTGCTGACCAGCAGATGATGTGCTTCCATAACAAGCTTGCTGTTGAGGAGGAAGCGGATTCCCATACATGTCTGTTGTTGGTAAAGGATTTCCGAACATATCAGTTGGTCTGAGAGGTCGTTGCTGTTGTGGTGCTGATTGAGGGACTGGTTCCAGCAGATTTCCATACATGTCTGTCTTTGGAGGAACCGGCACTTGGATAGTATTGCCATACATGTCAGTGCTAGTCACAAATGCTGTCTGAATTGGAGCATGCGAAGAGGGTTTTGTAGAGGTGCTAGAGGTTCCAAAATACATTTCAGGATTTTGAGGCACGGGAATTCTTTTTGCCTTCAGAGTTTCTTCCTGATTCTTGTTTTCTAGAATTTGAACAAAGTCGTTGAAGCTCGTTGTAGCTAAAGTACCATTGTACTTCATGATTTCCAAGAACGTATTCCACTGAGGTGGCAAAGCATCTGCAAACCTTTTCACAATCTCTACAGGAGTTGTAGCAACCCCAAAATTTGTCAATTCAGTCAACAAGTGATTAAATCGACTTGTCAAATCACCCAACGACTCATTCTCCATACAAGTAAAACCATCAAACTCTTTCTTCAGCAGTTCTTTTCTCAATTGACGTGTCGCTTCATTTCCCACGCCCCTTGTTTTCAACGCGTCCCACAACCTTTTTGTAGTCTTATAACTGACGAACTGATGATAGATATCTTTACTTAAGGCCTGAGTGAGAATGGCATACGCCTTCTTTTCCAGATCATAGATCTTCTTTTGATCTTCTGTTAGATCTGCAAATGTAGCAGCAGATGATGCGGCAACCTCTATTGTTTGATCGAAATCAATAATAAACCGCAACCACAATTCTGTATTTTGGCCAAGAACGTATGTATGAAATCTATCAATCCATCCTGGATATTCATATAAATGCATCAACTTTGGAGGTCTATTCAAACTTCCAGTTTCGCTTTCGCTTAAAAGAATGCTTTGAACACTTGGAACTTGATTTGATACAAATGCCCATTGACCGGTAGAAATTGCATTAGCTTGTGAAGATACCGGTGCGGAAGATGACGGAGTACCAAAATACATATCTGTATTTACCAAAGTATTCCACCTTGGATTCATTTTTGATCAGCCAAAAGATACCTGTTCGAAAGACTTGAACAACACAAACTGTTAAACACCAATAGACTAAGGATCGAAAGATCAACACCTGTTCGAGAGATCAACAGGGTTCGAAAGATCACTGTTGAGTTTCGAACAATGTTTTCGAAAGATTCTCCAACGAAGGATCCTTATCCTTCGAAAACTTACTGTAGATCGAAAGATGAACACTGTTGAGTGTCGAACAATGACTTCGAAAGACTCCCCAGTCGAAGGATCCTAGTCTTTCGAAAATGAGCAGTAGACCGAAAGATGTATGTTTCGAAATGATTCCTTGGTTCGAATGATGATTGATCTATCGAACCTCCACTGATCGAAAGATGGTCTTTCGAGTTCGAAGGATATCTTTCGAACGGTCTGACACAGTTGACAAAGGACGACAGGTTGGTGAAAAAGGTGATGGGTTGGTAGAAACTTTCTGCGGAAGATATGGTCAGACCATGCTTTCTGCCAAAAACATGATTTGAAACATAAAATATAATAAGCTTATCCAGAAAACCGGTCACCGGAGAAGCCGGAATTTTGGCCGGAAATCACCAAACACCTCAAACACGAGTTTTTAAGTTACCCAACCCGACATGCAACACTCCCGGTTAATATAGAACACGTTTTAACAACTGGAAAGGCGAGAAAAACAGTAAAAACGAGTTCAAAACCAAGTGAGTTTTTGAGCAAAAACACTCCAAAGTCTTGTAAAAACCCGGTTTTTAACAAGGAAAAGAGCCACGGCTCTGATACCACTTGTAGGTCCCTCGGAGGTTGAGGTTTAACCTATTCCTTGTTATGTCTAACACACTAGCGAGTGCGGAATCCAAGCTAGCATGCAAACCGGGATAGAACAAGCACAATGACAAACACAACACGCAATATTCAACGATTAACACCACTTGTATTAAACGTATGAAAGGTTCGGTTACAAGCACAAGGTTTACAGATGTATTCTATAAACTCTCTCTATCTTTCGTGTGTGTGTGTTTCTTATCTGTCTGAGTGTCTAACTCTATCTGTCCAACCCACTAAATGAACACAACACACGGGTATTTATACCCAAACCAGCAGGTCTGGTCGAAGGATCAGATAAGATGATCGAAGGATCATCTATCGACCAGAATCAGCTCGAACGATCAACATGTACCACGAAAGATGTGATCTTTCGTGGTCCATCTATCGAAGGTCATCTTTCGAGCTTATCATCGAAGGATCCATGCAATCCTTCGATGGCACATCCTTCGACCCAGCAGCTTACAAACATAATGTTGACTGTTTGGCCAAGTCAAACCAGGAGGGTGGTTGACTTGGTCAAACTTACAAGACTAACAAGACATCGTTTTACATCGTGACTGAATACAGACAAAGTGCAGACATAAGTGCACCAACAGAACTTTTTAATCAAAAGCATTTATATGTGGATATATATCATCTAAATTCATGTTTTCCAGAAGCCTAATTAGAAACCTTCAAAACAATTCTTACAGGGCAATAGAGAAATTGCACGTTATATGTTTTTACATATTCATTATGTACCTTTTACTTCTCAATCCAGAAGTAACTCTACCCAATAATCCACAAAAATAAAGGGCACTGATGTTTCTGGTGTTTAGAGTTATCACAAAGAAAAGTTGCAACTTCCTGCATACATAATTCAAAGATGATTATGCTTGAACCAAGTGAACATGATAAAAATGAAAGATGTTACACATTGTAGGATCGTAATCTGACCCGTATGAGTCGTTCAGAGGCGTTCTCCTATGTTTCAGGTGCGGAATAACAAGAAACGTAGGTAGAAATAGCTTGTTCTTCACTTTAATCTAATGTTTTATTGATTTGACAACAATTACAGCTCGTTCTTCACACCGGCAACACTTCGGTATGGAATTGGACTCCCTTACAAATGAGGTCCACTCATGTGGTATTTATAGGCAGGCTGGTTCGGATATACGGACATGTCCGTATAAGCGGACCAGACTATGTCCGTATAAGCGGACCAGACTATGTCCGTATAAGCGGACCAGACCTGTCCGTATGAGCGGACCAGACTTATAAAACCTATACAGACTCCTATTTTCTCGTATAACGTGCCCTATGCTATACAATATGACGTAAGACCTGATCCTAGACACTTAGACGTAATCAACAGATGTAGTGCACCAACAGACTCCCCCTCAGATGTTGATGGAGTCGTTTATACACTCTGACTGCAAAACTGTGTCTTCACATCTTCAATCTAGATCAGTCTCTGGGCTTTCTCTTCTTTCAATCTTCAGACTCCCCTTCTCGATTTACTGGCATTCTTTTATTCTTCAGTAACATCTTCAGGATCGTTGTCTGATCTTCATAGGCTTTCAGAATTGATTTCTAGGATCGAAACTTGACTCTCTTCCAACAGAGATTTTCAGAATATCGAAACCTGGTTACCTGCACAATCTTAACCCAGACATAAATTTTCTAATTTTATCACATATCAAATACCTGTGCATCAACACATACTCTCATAATCACTAAAACAAACATATAATTGCAACATCTCAGGCTCTCTCTCAAATATCTATGATGAACCACTTGAAGAAGGTTAGATTTAACGAAAACAATTAAATTTACACAAACACTCCCCCTCAAATACTGCTCATCATGTTTAGCACTCGGAATTTTGAAAATCAGTTTTCCAACATCAGTTGTCGAAAATCTTTTTGACTTTTTCAAAAAAAATTATGCTAAAACACACACAAAATCTTTTTGAATTTTCAGAGAGACTAAAATGTAGAAATACAATATTTACAGACAATATTTTTGTGAGTTTGTGCAAGAGGATCATATCAGTTTCTGAGACAAATCACCAACACCGTTAAGCTTCATTTCATTTTAAGTTCTAAACAATTCACCTAGATTGTCAGTATATTGATCCACTTAAATTTTCACACAAAGTTCAATTGATCAGAGATACGAGGTTAATGTTTTAAACACTTGAACTTATCTGTGTGTCCCACTACTTGAATATACTCCCGTATCCAGATCCCAATATTCAGTCTTACAGGTGAGTATACCACAGATGATATCTGTAAGGGGAATAAATTATAGTACGAGGGCCGTGAGAGCTCATGTCGATCTTTCGATACGCAGAGAGATGACGGCTTCGACTTTCGGTGTGTCCCCTTTAGAGGATCTTTTGTTTCAACAGCCATGATTAGCATTTTTCAATGTTTCATCATTTTTAGCTGAGGGAGAGCTATATTTCAAGCAAATGTAAAGTATTCTCCGGGGACTAGGCCATTGCTTCCGCAAAATCAGAAGTCCCGGGATAATACCCCAGATATCACTGAGCATAAAGACCTAGTATCTCAGAATAAGGGACCTTTCAAACAAGATTTCAGGGGTTACCTATATATCCAAGTTTGTGTTAACCCACAGAACAAGCAAGTTTGAAATTTATGTTTATATCTCATCACAATTTACTAAATGTGTAAAAACCTACTGACACATCATCAGTGAGACCGTTTATCACTTTTAAACTTTACATTTCTTTAGCGTGCCGTGATAGTCCACTGATGTACTATCATTTCCTCTTTTATGCAACAAAAACTCTTTTTGAATTTTATCATGTTTTTGGCTTTTTCAAATTTTCAAATGTTTTTGGATTTTCTAAAAAATTTCTTACTCCCCCTAAAATGCAAACACATTTTAGGAAATTTGAAAACAAACTATACAAGAACTTGACAACTGATATCAAATCACCTCAATTCGCCATCCACTTGGCATAAACAATCAGAACTCCCCCTATCACAAACCATTTTCTCATTTAGATTTCAAAACACTTAAGTATGTTTTAATCAAAATGATTTTTCCAGAAAATGAATTTGTGTTGATAAAAACCATTTATAGGTTTGGGGTATGGTTCATCATTTTGTCTACTTTTAACCACTTGTAGCAGATCAAGTACAACTTAATGTCCCTGATTTACCACTTGCATGTATGTAACCTCTGTACCACTTGTAAAAATTACCACTTTTAAGATCACAAACAATACCACTTGTAGTTATAACTAACCAATACCAACTGTAGTAATGTTACGTCTACATGCATCATTTTACCAATCAGGATGCCGATTCCTGCTTCGCACTTACCAACCTGGAAGCTCCGGCGTAGTCCTTCAACCTGTAAACATTCAAACATTATCAAAATCTTTCAACCAAAATCTTCAAACATTAGAAAGATGCCGATTCCTGATCCTCGATTACAAACTTGGGATCTCCGGCATGTCAGGTTTTTCTATTTAAAGAGTTTCACCCAAGCCTGACGGTCCTTGGGTGTTTTTGAAATTCCATTTGACAATGATGGAAAATTTTCATCATTCATTGTCAAACCGGAATCACCACTTTTTACCTCAACACATGGCTCCTCTGGCTTTACCACACCAGATTCATCGCCTGAACTTGGCTTGTCTGACTTTGAGGAGCCAGATTCATCGCCGACATGTGGCTCCTTTGTTTCCGAAGAAACAAATTCATCGTCACCAAATTTCACCTTCTTCTTTTCCTTTTTCGTCCTCAAATTTGTATCTGATGAATTTGTCTTGCTTGACTTTGCCATCGAGGAAGTCGATTCATCAGAACTCTTATTTTTAACAGATGAACCCGAGGACAAAATCTTCTCAAGATACTCTCTAGCCTTCTTTCTCTTCTTCCTCAGTCTGTCTTTCTGCCCCTGAGAAAGTTTTACTTTCGTTTCTTGAACTTTAGGTTCTTGAACCTTCTGTTCTTTGGGCTTGACGTTGACTGGAATCTTTACCTGCTTCTGAGATTCAGCCCTCGATCTTCTCATTGATCTCATTGAGCAATCTCTAGCAATATGACCAATGATGTTGCAGTTAAAGCATCTTCTTGACTCAAATCTCCAACTCTGGCAGTTAACAGCAATGTGTCCTTGATAACTGCATCGGTAACACACTCTGTTATCGTACCAATCACCACTTTCAGTCCAAACATTCAGATCATAGCACTGTTTGGCTTGGTGATAATCCTTGCTCCTCTTGTAAACTGGATTTGACTTTTGCGCACTGTGGTCAAACCTGCACCACTTATTACCAACTATTTTTGAGTTTTGATTTTTCAATTTTTGTGGTTTTTGATTGCGATTGGATGATTGAACTGATGAGCTTTTATTCTTGTTTTGACCATTTTCTGAATTTTTAACTTTTTGTTTCTGTTCCACTTTCTTCTTCAAAGGTTTTTGCGTAGAGCATTCTCCCTTTTCAGTTGATTGTAGAACAGTTTTCTGAAAATTTTCTTTCAATTTCAAAAATATTTTATTTTTCTCATTTTCAGCATTAGACTCTGACTCAGACTCATCTGCTGAATAAAACTCTTCATTTTTATCATCGGTTTTATCATCACAATCTTCAACTTGGACTTTGTCAAAGTTTGTGACATAGTCACTTATTGGAACGGAATTGATCGGTTTTGGACAGGAGAACACAAATGAAGTCACAAAACCTTTCAATTTTATTTCAAGCTCATCAATTTTGTTCCTTGAATTCTCTGCTTCATTTTCAAGCTGAGATATTCGTTCAAGATGAGACTTGATTGTTTTTTGATTTTCAATTTTAATGTTTTCAAGAACAGATTTTTCATTTTCCAAAACTTTTAACTGTTCTTGAAATTTTGTTTCATTTGCTTTCAGATTTTTGTTCTCCAATTTTATCCAGAAATCTTCATCTTCGAACGATTTCTTTTTGCTTTCAAAATCTTGTTCTTTCTCTTTCAAAACCTTGTTTTCTAATGTCAAACTGTTCAAATCTTTTAACAGTTTGTCATTTTCATATTTCAACCTCTCACAATTTTCCTGCAAAACGAAAATATGTTTCTTGTCAGCTTTCTTCTCGTCTTTCAAAACTGAAATCTCTTCAGTCTGTTCCTCTCCCACTTGAACACCTTTACTCTTGCTTTTCTTTAATATTGATTTTCCATTTTGACTTTTCTTCTTTTCAGCATTTATCACCATCTGTTCTTCAAGTTTCTTGTTGAATTGACCAATTGCCAAATCAGAGTATTCTCCAGTTCTTTTTAAATTCAAAAGAAATGTACTCCATTCTTGTTGAGGTAAGGCATTGGCTAATTTCTCAACCCATTCATTTGATTCCTTTTTAATACCCTTCTCAGACATTGAGCGAATAAGATGGCTAAACCTCTCAATGATACTCTTTGTACTTTCTCCTGGATAACCTGAAAATGAATCAAATTCTTTCGTTAATACATTTATTCTATCAAATGTCTCTTGAGTCATGTTAAAGAAATTTATATCCATGATTCGGAATCGAAAAATTTCTCAAACAATCTTTCACACGAACTGATTCACCTAGTCAAATCACTTGTATCACCTGAACGAGACAAACAAATGATCAGTTTAAAAAAACTGAATACGTAACAATGTGATACGACTGAATTTATCTAGGACTCATGTCGAAGATTTGTTTTAAAGTTGTAGAAGTGAAGTCGCTGAATGAATAGGTCTCAACCTTTAATATCTCGTAAACCCTTTAGACCACAAACAAGATGATATAACATGGGCTGACACTATGACATGGGCCGTAAACAACATATATTAACACAAATTGCTGATTGGACCACAAAGTCTATAGTGGGCTGACAACAATCCACTTTGTTAAATGCACATGGATTGATTTAAATGTGGCCGACAACATTATTTCTAGTTAATTCTTATTGGACCTTGAATGTATGTTGGGTTGACAATTTTAATATCACATGAAGTTGAAGCTGAATGAACCGCAATATGTCACTTGCATTGATTTTAATTTGGCTGCAATTATGAACTAAGCACATGAACCAACTTTTGTTCAAATAAACGAATCAGATGTTGTTCACTAAAGCGGACCAGAGACTATTCAAATGAGCGATCCAGAATTATCCTTTGGAGCGAACCAGAAAGAATAATTGTCTTTGGAGCGAAGCAGAATAATGTTGTTTCGAGCGAACCAGATACTGTTTTGGACGTTCGAGCGAACCAGATACTGTTTTGGACGTTCGAGCGAACCAGATACTGTTTTGGACGTTCGAGCGGACCAGATACTGATTTGGAGCGAACCAGAACCAAAAATGTACGAATAAGCGATCCAGAACGTGATCTAAGAGCGATCCAGGATGACGTCACTACAAGCGGACCAGATATCGAACATATTTTGATTCGTAAAAACTTCGAATTTTGACTTCAAACTTTCCAGGATTTATCTCTATACTATTACGCACAATCTGTTCAAATTTGAGCGATTTTCGACCGTGAAAACTTCCCGAACGAGTAAAAGAAGTGTAGAAGTGAGAAGAAAATGAAGAAAAACAGCTATTATCTGCAGAAAACCTCCTCCCAAGCTCTGATACCACTTGTAGAATCGTAATCTGACCCGTATGAGTCGTTCAGAGGCGTTCTCCTATGTTTCAGGTGCGGAATAACAAGAAACGTAGGTAGAAATAGCTTGTTCTTCACTTTAATCTAATGTTTTATTGATTTGACAACAATTACAGCTCGTTCTTCACACCGGCAACACTTCGGTATGGAATTGGACTCCCTTACAAATGAGGTCCACTCATGTGGTATTTATAGGCAGGCTGGTTCGGATATACGGACATGTCCGTATAAGCGGACCAGACTATGTCCGTATAAGCGGACCAGACCTGTCCGTATGAGCGGACCAGACTTATAAAACCTATACAGACTCCTATTTTCTCGTATAACGTGCCCTATGCTATACAATATGACGTAAGACCTGATCCTAGACACTTAGACGTAATCAACAGATGTAGTGCACCAACACACATGGCCGTATAGGCTCACACCTCATATTGAACTGCATTTTTTAAGCCAATGGACTGGCAACAGGTGTCAGCTCCCGCATCAATGACTGAATGGAAAAATCACATACATTGTCCTTCACATCTACCATATGTAGAGAAGTTGTGTAAAGTAAATAATATATACAAATTGATTACACATAAGGCAAATTGCACATCTTAAATGCCTAGTCAACACAAATGCTAAAGCATGAGAAAATTCACAGATTTTGCTACTAATATGAAGACATCCTTCAAAATTTTAAAACCCCAAGAAATCTTACACTATGAATAATCATGTCACAAACGACGTCTTACTAGAAGCAATACCACCAAAAACACATATAATATATAAGTGAACCGTACGCTTGATATAGAGATTCTTCCTGGTTTGCTTTACCGATTCAAATAGCACAATAAAGTCAACTGCTTCACATCGTTTGACCATATGTAAACAGACTAAAAGGGCACAAAATTCCCATTTTTTGTCATAATAGCAATGAAAGTAAAAAAAAAAACAGTTCTATCATAAAGAAATCAAAACATTCATTTTTAGCATCAAGAAAGTCCTAAAAATAAATCACTTTAAAGAAATCACGACAATCAAGTAATAAGCATGGTTTAACTTTTTAAAATCAAAGGAGTCATATACCTCCATCCTTCTATAGTAAGATCTTCAACATACTTGACCACTGCAAGCTGATTTATATCTATTAATGAATTCCTCAAAAAAATCCCCCCATCTCAACTACCTATCAATTTACTTAAAAAGTCAAGCTAACGATCTAAAAAAATATTTCAAATAAACACATTAATAGACAGTTAGACATGTACCATATCATGATAATCCACCATTGTATCTGATGTTTCCAACAAAAAGGAGCATCAGCAACAGATAGAAAACAAAAAGCAGAGCAAAATTCTCAACATTATCTGCAACATGATCATTATTAAGAAAATAGAAATCAGAGAAACAGGGGTAAGTCACAATATTTTTTGACGTACGCATATTATACATAAATAAAGGATCGAATTATATTTTTTTAATTATTACAAATAAATAATAAAGGTCTTTTTTCCTAACTACACGTGATTACACATTATACTTTCAGTAGTTAAGTGGAAAAAGTTTAAATTTTCACAAATTTCAATATGTAACATTCATTGTTGTAATGTATACTACAAAAATGTGAAAAAAATTACCTGGTCTCCAACTAATTGGATGCTACTAAGGCTGGTTGAGTCAACATTGATAGTGCTCTGCTTCTCAATTGTGAGTAGCCTCTGTGGAAATATACTAATTCTTCTATCCAAGATACCTTTTGTTCCGGTGGTTCTATACTTGTGATATGTTCTCAGTTCTTAACTGTGATACTTTCATATTCGTTCCATCGGAATACTCTCCATATGTTGGTTCTCTTTCCAAAACACTCCACAAATCCTCTTTCACTTTAAGAGTTGCCTATTACATATAGCACAGTGCCACGGTCACCGGGGACGACGATTCGAACGCTGGTTGTGGAGCTCGATTTTGCAGCAGAACCACCCCCGCCACTGATGCAATCAAGGTTCAGAAAAAGCCTAATACAGATGTATTATAGAACGTCAAGATTGGAGAAGGTTTTTATTAAAGAGGGCTGGAAAGAGGGCTGGGTGGTTGAAGGACGTGGGGAATTAGAAAATACGATAGAAGATAAACTGCGCATAACTTTAGGAGTCAGTATAACCTCTCACAACTGCTGCTTTTAGAAGAACAATGTGAATTTAAACGGTTAGGATCTAAAATTGAGGATTTTAAAGGGTTGAGATCATCCCAAAAATCAGTTAAGATTAATGGGAACATAAGAATAGATAATACAATTCTGTAAAAAAGGTGAGTGAATTTGATGAAAGTCCATTACACTTTTTGTTAATTGCCCACACAAGCCTTTGTAGGTCCGGCTAGGGGAGGATCTAGTCGCCTAATCCTTGTATACGAACCACTCCGGTTGTGCGGAATCCAACCAGAATAGCAAACCGAGATAGAACACGTAATAACACGACACGCAAATATCACCGTTTAACACCACTGTATTAATACGAATGAAAGGGTTCAGTTACAATCCAACGTTTACAAATGTGCTATGTAAACTCTCTGAATGTGTGTGTGTGCTCTGTGGGTTCTCTCTTGTTCATCTACTGAGACAGAAACATAACATGTCTATTTATACACACAGACACACAGTACATATGACGAAACAGACAATAGGCGACGAATCAGAATCATGGTCGACGAAACACATCTGTTTCGTCGACTTCTGGGCTGATTCGCCGATGTGGCCTTTGGCCCAAACAGTTGAGGCCCAATTCTTGTTTCGCCATCTTCTCTCAGCCCAAGGACTTTAATGTTGAGCCCAGTCCTTGTCTTTTCTCTGGTGTCGGCTTGAGGTCTTGCACACGACGGAGGAAAGTCGTCACAATACGTGCCGAACCGAGTCGCGTCCACAATATCATGTATCAACAAACTCCCCCTTGGACGCTACTCGTGAGATTCGCTTCTCATATCTTCTATGTCGGAGGATCCTCAAAGTCTTCACGTCTTGAAGGCAAAGAGTGTATCGACAAACTCCCATTTTCATGTAGGAAGTGTGTTGACAAACTCCCCCTTAACATAAGCTCCCCCTTGAGTTATGCTCGTGAAAGTCTTTATCTTTATGAAGTGAGATCCTTGTGGTGTTGATGATGGTCAGCGGCAACTTGATCATCTTCATCATTTGAGCGCCTTCACGTAGTGTCTTCATTCCGAAGCTTGTCATCGACCATGTTCTCCTTGCCTTTAGAATCTGCACATGCAAGAAATCTAAACGCGTAATGAGAACAACTGCCTGGAATATCATAAGTAAGCGACACACATGTGACCATTGTTTAAATAAACACCGTCCGACAGTTTGAAAGTTTTAACACATTTTATCAATTTCAAATTTTAACTTTCAACACTTGCAAATTTCGACCGTTTATGAAGATTTAGTCGTTTCGGTTTTCAATCAGGTTTCAGGTAACGAAGACTCGAGATCCAACATCGTACAATCGAAAATAAAATAGAAATAAAATCTTTTTGGCTTTTAGAAAGTTTATATTAAAACACACCTAAAATCTTTTTGGAATTTTTGAATATTTCAAATGTAAAGACTGAAAGCAGTAAATAAATATATACAAAGATGCAGAAACTGAAAGCATTAAATAAATATATACAGACATTCTTTTTGTGAGTTTCGAGGGTAAGAGAATCATATCAGTGTACGGTCATGCCAAAACGCTCTTGTTGTTCAATTAGATAACATTAAGATAAGCATCCTATAACGATTATCGGTATTGTTGTCCACATAAGCTCAACTTATCAGATGTAATCATGGCGAGGGGATACGTTAAGGTATGATTTATACTTACCGACCGGTGTTCATCCACATCACGACACATTCCCGTATCAAGGTATGCACGAGGGTTCATCTTACCGGTGAGTATACCGATTATCATCTGTTTGACCGTATATGATGTGAGATTCTCACTTATTTTGATTTGAAAACAAGCCCTATGTGATAGAATCACTTATTTATGAGGAACTTGATTTTCATATGCATGAGGGCACAGGAGCAAGTCCGTGAACAGGTCAGTACTTTCGTACAGCAGAGAGACGAACATGACACCCGGAAAGAATTTGTGATATATTATCACTTATTTGGGGACATGTGATTGTTGATCACTTATTGAGGTCGTATGCATATATGTACACGTATGTATAGTATCATGGAAGATCTAGACTTGCGTCCCCGTTATTTTTGGTAAAAGATACAACCATGATACCCAGATGATAAGCAGCATAAAGACCGAATATCTCAGAACCTCGGCAATCTCTCAAACGAAATTTCGGTACTAAGACCATATGCCAATGAATGGTTCCCACCCAGTCTTCAGTCGATTTAAGATTTATATCACCCTGCACACTTTAAAATGATTGTGAGCCTACCGATACATCTTATATAGAGCTGCTTATCGTTTTTCATTTAAGGTTTAAAGAGGTTTGGACAGACCACTGATGTACTATCATTTTCTCTTTTGCTCGCCAGGAAACTCATTTTTGCTTTTCTATTGTTTTTGTGTTTTTGAAAATTTTCGATGTTTTTGGATTTTTCAAATTTTGGATTTACTCCCCCTAAAATTAATAAACTAAGACAAATTTAAAACACAAAGGTATTTACAAAAATGATTTTCCGATGTTGGTTTTACTCTTGCTTGACCTTAACGCCGTTTACCAGTAATAAGTAGTCAAATCTTGATTTGTCAAATGCTTTGGTAAAAAGGTCGGCAAGTTGGTCATCGGTGTGGACCATGACAACATTGATGAGTTTCATAGTGAAACAATCACGTGTGAGGTGATATTCGAGATCAACGTGTCAAGTCAAGGAGTGCTACGAGAGGATAACAATTTATAAAGCAGCTTAAATATCGACAAGTATAGGAGAGATTAGAAATTTAAAAACCGTATCCCGCAACTGCTTCGTGCATTGCCAGGAATCTGAGTGCTCTCCCAAACTGGATATCCACCCGGTGTGGATTTCAAAGTCGATTTTGTAGCTACTGAAATCCCTTCACAGCAACAAGATCATAAACCTCCGGGTCCGGCTGGTCTTCCACATTGTACCAGCGAAGGTCTTTGTCTTTCTCTTTGAGAAGTAGTGTGCGGTTGTTCAATCCACGCCAAGGCATCCGCACACCCGGTTGGTTTGATCAACCAACACATTTTCTTCAATCACACCGCGAAGAAATGTACACTGCACGTTCATCTTGTTGATTTTGAACTTCAAACGTGCTGCAGGTGCGTATATTTTGATTGAATCTTTCCTGAGGACCCGATCAAAAACCATAACAACCAAATTTTGGAACATATTTCATCTTGTCGATTTTTCAACTTCATTCAACCACATACTTTCACCATCATTCCTTCATCGGAATGTTTGTCTTCTTATCTTTTTCCTTTCTCTCCATCAATGGCAACAATATTCTCCTTGGTTACAACAATGTTTCGGAGCCTAATGTCGCCGATCTTGTGCATGAACGCTCCACTATCAACAATCCTAAGACTATCAATAGTTCCTCCTGGAACATCCTACACACTCATTCAGATATTAGTTGGAGAGGGGGACCCAAGCCTTCACAGACCTGGGTCGACCGTCATCATCGAGGATTGTGACATCCATTTCCCGATGATTCGGAATTGATGTGGCTCCCCCTGAAACAATTTCCAATTTTGGTTTCCAAATCTGTTTTTGGTTTTCAAGTTTAACATTTGATTCAACAGATTTTGTTTGGACAACGTCCGGTTTTAAAACCTTTTCAACATTTTTCCGTTGTTTCTTTCTCTGTTTCACTTCTTGTTGTTTAACAAGACGAGGGTCCTGTTTTGGTGAAACAAATCTCTTTCGGTAATTTCGTTCACGGGGATCATCTTCTTTGGCTTTTAATTTATGAAGATACGGACAATTTCGAATTATATGACCAATTGTCCCACATTCAAAACATGATCTTCGTTCAACAAACCCCGAAGTATCATGTGATCGTCTTGCCGATGATGAACTTTGTGATCTCGAGGTACTAGGTTTTGAACTATTCGGTTCATTCCTTTTCATTACTGTTACTTTCTGGACAAAATCTAAGTTAGATTGATTTGCAAACTTTTCAATTTTGTCCGTTCCCTTCGATTTCACAAAGTTCACATTCTTCTTCTTCTTCTGATTCGGCTTCTTTTGATTTTGAGTCGGTGCCTTACCATTTGTTTTGGTATGGTTTTGCTGTTTTGGCACTGTTGGTAATTTCTTGTTCCCAAACTGTTTTCTAACTTCAGCCTTTGGGATAGGAGGACACTGTGTGACTGTAACATGTGGTCCTGTCTTTCCCAAAAACTTACTTGTAGAATTTTCAAAGACTTTACTGATTAAAGATTGATTAACATTTTTAATAGGAAAATCTTTGTCTGAATAGATTTTATCATCACCAACAAGAGTGTACAGCAAATCCACACTCTCCGACTCTTTCTCAGACGAGGACTCAGTTGCAATAGTCTTAGCGGGTTTTGCAGGAGGATCACACAGAATGTGATTCTCAAGAGGTATGTCCTCATCTTTTATCACCGCATCAGACTTTGCTGAATCAGTATCATCAGATTCATCATCAGAAGAATCAGCATCCTCAATCACAACTGGAGGATCCTGATTCAGTTCGGCAGAAGACACACATGTATCTGCTGACACATCTGAATCTGATGATACCTCTTTCTTGTATCCGAGTCCTGCTGCAAATTCCTCAACGTCCAAAGGAACAGATGGTTCAAAGTGAGTTCTATACTCCTCATCAGGCATGGCATCATAATTGTTTCTCACGGGTGGTGGACATTTCTTATAACCTATGCATGTGACATCCTTTTTCTCTTTCTGAACATCAATGATGTGATCCAACACATAGCTAGAACTCAAATAACTATCTAACTTGAGTCGGATCGCCTCACTTTCTGTTTTAACACAAGCCATCTCTTTTTGCATTATCTCAAGACGTGTGATATACAAATTTATGTCAGTTTGTTTTCTGGAAACCATTTTTATCAGCTCTGTTTTATCTTTCTTTAATGTTTCAATCATCGATTTAAATTCCTTTTCATGGTTTTCATAAAACATGTTGGCTTCTGTGCACTTAGAAAGATCCACGGTCAACTTTTGATTGTGGATGAATGTCACATCATATTTCTCTTGCAAAGCCTCGTGTTTGCTTTGCAATTCACACCACTTATCATTCAACGAAACATGTTTGTCTTGCAAGTCAAACAAACTAGCTTGTAAAGCATCATGTTTGCCTTGCAACTCAGACATGTTTGCATCCAAATCAGCACATCTATCACTTAATCTAGCACAATGATCACAAATAGCAGCAATGGGTTCATCAACACATACCTGACTTGATGAACTGTCGACATTAGCCATAACGGCTGAATGGAGAGAAGAAGAAGAATAAGCAGCTTGATCCACCAGAATAGATTTTCTATCATCCCTTGCTGCAGCTTCTTTCAATAAATCATCAACGTCTGCCTCGACTGACGCACTTGATGTGTCACCCACATGATCATCACCTGAAATTGAGGATTCTTCATCTGAGCTTCTACTGTAACCAGAAGAGTCTTCATCCTCAGAAGAGTCTCCACCATTTGTGGAAGATTCTCCACCACTGGCGTGATGTAAAACCTTGACAACCTCAGCAAAACAAGCGATTACAGTAGATGGCCGATAGACTTGCTGTTGTGGAGCTGGCTGTGTTGGAACTTGTATCGGATTGCCATATAAATCTGTTGTCATAGGAGGCCTTTGGGTTTGCTGTTGAGGCACTGGTTGAGGAACTGGTTGAAGCGGATTTCCGTACAGATCTGTTGGTCCGGTAGATCGAACAGGTAATGGATTTCCGAACATATCAGTTGGTCTGAGAGGTCGTTGGCTTTGTTGTTGTGGTACTGATTGAGGGACTGGTTCCAGCAGATTTCCATACATGTCTGTCGTTACCGGAGTATTCCATCTTGGATTCATTTTTGATCAAAAATAATAAAACTTTAAACTTGTGTCGACGAAACAACTAGACAACCAATTCTGTCTTGGACTTTAAAATGACGAAATAGGGAGCCCAATCCTAGTCGACGAAAAAAACAGGAGCTTATCAGTTGACGAAATAGATTGGGTGTGATGTCCTTGACGAAACAAGGGGTCCTTTTGGGCTTCTACGAAACAGATTTGAGCCCAACAAGTGGACGAAAATGATCTTAAAAATGAAACCCAGTTACTAAGCCCACTTCATAAACGACGAAACTGATTATTGTGTTTCGTCAAACACTATTTGGCGAAACAGAAATGAATTGGTTTGTAGTTTCGTCGGGTTCTGTTTCGTCGAAAAGGTATGATCAGGTAGGTGAGTTCAGTCTGACACACCACTCTCTTTTCAAACAACTGGTATGGTGAGCTTACTAACTCGGTAAGGTGTGTATTATTTTAATCTTTATCTTTTTCAATTTCAATTTTCAAGACACACCAACAACTTAACAAGTTAATTTTTAAGATCTAAAAGTTTGATTTATGAAGAACTCTTTGAAGATTGTCAAGAACACAATGAACTCGATGAACTTTCCGGTGAGCCGAAACTTTCCGAAATCCGAATTTTGCTAAAAACTTCACTAAAAACCAACTTTTAATATGTGAGAATGAAAGATAAAGTGGTTTTTATAACAAATTCCAGCAAAACACCAAGATTTCAGCCGATTTTAACAAGTTTTCCAGAAAAATATGAACTTTAAATCCCGAAAAACAACCCGAAAACACTCGGTTTTAACAAGGAGAAGAGCCAAGGCTCTGATACCACTTGTAGGTCCGGCTAGGGGAGGATCTAGTCGCCTAATCCTTGTATACGAACCACTCCGGTTGTGCGGAATCCAACCGGAATAGCAAACCGAGATAGAACACGTAATAACACGACACGCAAATATCACCGTTTAACACCACTGTATTAATACGAATGAAAGGGTTCAGTTACAATCCAACGTTTACAAATGTGCTATGTAAACTCTCTGAATGTGTGTGTGTGCTCTGTGGGTTCTCTCTTGTTCATCTACTGAGACAGAAACATAACATGTCTATTTATACACACAGACACACAGTACATATGACGAAACAGACAATAGGCGACGAATCAGAATCATGGTCGACGAAACACATCTGTTTCGTCGACTTCTGGGCTGATTCGCCGATGTGGCCTTTGGCCCAAACAGTTGAGGCCCAATTCTTGTTTCGCCATCTTCTCTCAGCCCAAGGACTTTAATGTTGAGCCCAGTCCTTGTCTTTTCTCTGGTGTCGGCTTGAGGTCTTGCACACGACGGAGGAAAGTCGTCACAATACGTGCCGAACCGAGTCGCGTCCACAATATCATGTATCAACAGCCTTTTTCTTTAGGCCTGCTGCAGATCGTTGATTAATGGTTGATGGGTCAGATTGGAGACCAATGACTACAATTACAGTAGTTGCAAAATGAGTTTATGATTACAGTTGTTTGATGTATCACCTGCATCCATCTCCATAAATTTGAAAGGAGTTCTGAAGCATATTTATGTGAATGAAAGCCTATAAATGATCTTATATCACTTGCAAAGTCTTACTGAACTTTATTTAACTTGATCATGTCCAACCTGGCATCAAAACCCACACATTTTCATCAAGTACACAGTTTGACTTACTAAATAAGTCAACTATGTTAACTTATCAAACTTCACATTCTAAAATTTTTGTAGGTAGTTGGGGGATCATACTTTCATTGCACAATCATACTCTCAATAACCATATACCTAAATTATAAGCAGATTATTAAGAATCTTGTCACATTGAGCCATTCTTTTCCAAATTCTGCATCTTTCACTCTGCAGCGACGACGTGCAAATAACCAAAACATTAAGTACTATCACGTGCATCAATCTGGATAAATTTGAAGTGAATTCTTAAGCATATTTATGTAAATCAAAACTGTTATTTAGACCTGAAAACAACACAAACTTAATAACCAACTCTAATAACATGTTTCAAAATATTGAATTAATAATTTTAACAAAACGAACATGTTGAACCTTTGAATAACCTTTGATCATTTGAAGATAGATTTTGGAGATGATTTGGTGAGTGGACCAAACCTAAACCATTGAACTGTGATCCTTTGGTTAAATGTACTGCCAATTTAATACAACCAAAAGAATAGGTGAAACAGCTAATAATAAAATCGAGTAAGCCTGCTTAGTGTGACTAACTCGACATTTTGAAATATGACTTTTTGTAGCTAATTAATTACTATGCTTACATGCAAACAGAAGAATAAAAAACAAAAGCATTTCACTATTTGACACTTTCTTGGTCTAAAAAAGCATTTCAATCTTTGCATTGATTGGCCGTTCTCTTGGTTTTTATTCTTAATATTTAACTAGGTATCATCCTATTGATTAGAAAAATGAGAAAGTACCTGTTAAGAATTCAGTGTGTTGTGGGCCGGAGTGCATGTTATCCACAGCTATATGTACCAGAAGGCCATGTATTCTGAAATTTGCGTTACCGATGTAAAATCATATGACTCAAGCTGCCACCTAGACCCAAGAATACGCAGACCTTTCAATTGAAAAGTACTCTGAGGAAGATGCTTTATGCCTGTGCCTTCTATATTTAATTCTTTTAAACATTTTATACGACCTATTTCCTCAGGCAATTTTTCAACCAGAACACAATATGGGAGATGGAAACATTTTAGACGTTTCATCTCACATATGCTGTTTGGAATATCCCGTAAGAATAGACACTCCGTTAAGTACAGCTCCTCTAAACACTCTAATCTGCCAAGATCCTCAGGTAACTGCTCAAGAAGCCAACAAGATTTAAACCGGAGAAGTTTAAGATGTTTCAACATACAAATTCTATCAGGAAGATGTTTGATCTTTGTTGACGACAAAGTTAGCTCCTCTAGAAACTCTAACTGGTCAAGCTCGTTTGGCACCTCTGGAATAAAGCCTTCGAGTGTAAGCTTCTTTAAACATTGTAAACCACAAATACTTCTCAAAAATATACTTCCCGATAAACTCGCAACCCTTGTGCAACCACAAAGACCAAAAGAAATAAGCTTCCCAAGATTTCCGGACGGCGAGAGTAGACTTTCATTATAAACACAATGAAGCTGGAACTTAGGCAAATTAATGTCAGGGTAACATGAAGATGTATCTAAGGACGTGACAGTTAGAATTAACTCCTCAAGATTTGGAGTCAGCCCAAGGTCAAGGGTTCTCAACTTAGAACAGCAAATGTTAAAGGATCTGAGCTTAAAACTTTCAACGGGCATGTGAAGTTCTACCAAATCCTCACATTGTTCAAGATCTAACATCTCGATATTCCGAGTCCCCTTAAGGTTAAGTGTTTTCAACTTAGTATATCGAAGGCAGATCCATTTGAGGTTTAGACTTTCAATGGGCATGTGAAGTTCTACCAAGTCCTCACAATGGTTAAGATATAATGTCTCGAGATTCCGAGTCCCCTTATGGTTAAGTGTTTTCAACTTACAACATTGGAGGGAGAGGCATTTGAGCCCTAGACTTTCAACGGGCAGGTTAAGTTCTACCAATTCCTCACATGGTTCAACATATAACTTCTCGAGATTCCGAGCCCCCTTAAGGTTAAGTGTTTTCAACTTAGGAGTACAGAGGTGGAGGGTTTTGAGCATCAGACTTTCAACGGGCATGTGAAGTTCTACCAAATCCTGACATTTTTCAAGATCTAACGTCTCAAGATTCCGACACCCCCTTAAGGTTAAGTGTTTTCCACTTAGCATTACCGAGGTGGAGGCGTTTGAGCATCAGACTACTTTCAACGGGCATGTCAGGTTCTACCAAATCCTCACATTGTTCAACATCCAACTTCTGGAGATTCTGAGCTCCCTTAAGGTTAAGTGTTTTCAACTTAGTATTACCGAGGTGGAGGCTTTTGAGCATCAGACTTTCAACCGGCATCTCAAGTTCTACCAAATCCTCACATTGATAAATATTTAACGTCTCAAGATTCCGACACACCTTAAGGTTAAGTGTTTGCAACTTAGTATTTTGGAGTTGGAGGCTTTTGAGCATCAGGCTTTCAACGGGCATGTCAAGTTCTACCAAATCCTCACATTGTTCAATCTCTAACCTCTCGAGATTCCGACACCCCTTAAGGTTAAGTGTTTTCAACTTAGTATTACTGAGGTGGAACCTTTCGAGCATCAGACACTCAACGGGCATGTCAAGTTCTACCAAATCCTCACATTTTTTAAGAACTAAGATCTCGAGATTCCGACACCCCTTAAGGTTAAGTGTTTTCAACTTAGCATTACCGAGGTGGAGGCGTTTGAGCATCAGACTACTTTCAACGGGCATGTCAAGTTCTACCAAATCCTCACATTGTTCAACATCCAACTTCTGGAGATTCTGAGCTCCCTTAAGGTTAAGTGTTTTCAACTTAGTATTACCGAGGTGGAGGCTTTTGAGCATCAGACTTTCAACCGGCATCTCAAGTTCTACCAAATCCTCAAGTTGATAAATACTTAACGTCTCAAGATTCCGACACACCTTAAGGTTAAGTGTTTTCAACTTAGTATTAGCGAGGTGGAGGCTTTTGAGCATCAGACTTTCAACCGGCATCTCAAGTTCTACCAAATCCTCACATTGATAAATACTTAACGTCTCAAGATTCCGACACACCTTAAGGTTAAGTGTTTTCAACTTAGTATTACCGAGGTGGAGGCTTTTGAGCATCAGACTTTCAACCGGCATCTCAAGTTCTACCAAATCCACACATTGATAAATACTTAACGTCTCAAGATTCCGACACACCTTAAGGTTAAGTGTTTTCAACTTAGTATTACCGAGGTGGAGGCTTTTGAGCATCAGACTTTCAACGGGCATGTCAAGTTCTACCAAATCCTCACATTTTTCAATCTCTAACCTCTCTAGATTCCGACACCCCTTAAGGTCAAGTGTTTTCAACTTAGTATTACAGAGGTGGAGGCTTTTGAGCTTTAGACTTTCAACGGGCATGTGAAGTTCTACCAAATCATCACATCCTCTAAGATGTAACCACTCGAGATTCATATCCGGCCCAATATTCAAGGATTCCAACCCACAATTACTGAGTTCAATGAATCTAAGATTCTTTAGAACCTATCAAGAGCAAAACCTAAGAATGAATTCTGTGTAATGACAACACCAATAGATATATCGCATTATAAAGAATGATGTAAACAAAACTAATTAATCATAATTCTACCTTTTCTCCCACTTCCCAATGTTGATCCACATTGCTGCGCAGCATTTGAAGGCCAACAAGATTATTTGGTTGAAAGTTTTCGGGAAAACACTTAAAAGGGTAATTGTACAAAGACAAATATCTTAACCCATTTGGTAGGCATATGTTATCTTCACCAATATCCTTGCAGTCACAGTCACCATCACATCGATGAATCATTCGAAGAAATCTAAGTCCCCTCATTTTTTGAAGACCTTTCTTGGCAACAGATAGATTGCCCAAGTGCAGTTGTATACATTTTATTGCTTTAGTACCCTGTAATAAGAAAGCACATACATGAACATCGTGTCATAAGAAATAAGTATGTGTTAGTTTTCTTTACCTTACAAATAAACGTGAAACTTACCTTATTATTAACCAATATGTCTTCAATCTCCTCTTTAATCCACAATCGGCTATGCCTGTGAGGCTCATTGGGGTGCAAACGACGAACAATATTCTTGCCCATTTCTTCTATATGGTCATGCATATCCAAGCACCCATAAGATACAGTTATAAGAGATTTTTGCTCAAGAACTTTTAAACCACCTCTGGCATGAAATCCGCAGCTTTCAAGCACTCTGATTGCTGCTTCTTTCTCCCAATATTTTAGTAGACATGCAACATCTAGAAATATTTCCTTGTAATCCTCTTCTAGTCCGTCATAGCTTACTTCCAATATCTTCAGAGTTTCCTTTAATGGAATTGTTTTTAGTCGGTCTAAAGCATCTCTCCATTCAAGCTCATCTTTACCGCGTAAAAATGAACCCAGAACTTTGATCGTCAACGGAAGACCAGCTGCGTAACATATGACTTGGCATGCTAGCTCTTCATAACCTTGGTTTGGTATCAGTCTCCCAAATGCATACCTATTGAAGAGGCAATTTGCTTCCTCATGCGATAACAGATCGATGTGAAGAATCAAGTTCTTTGGCACTTCATGTGCCACCAACACTTGTTCTTCTCTTGTTGTAATGATAACTCGGCTCCCCGGCTTAAACCAGTTAGGCTCACCAGCTAAAGCCTCAAGTTGGTCTATATGATCCACATCATCTAGAACAACAAGAACCTTTCTACCACGCATCATCCTTTTCATGTCAGAGGCACCATTTACTATGATGTTTGGATCATTTAACACATCTGAAAGTAGTTGCTTTTGCAACGACTTCAAACCACAGGGGTTTCCTGACATTTCCCTTACATTCCCAACAAAGCTTGAACCTTCGAACCGAAAGGATATCTGATCAAAAACAGCTCTCGCCAAAGTTGTCTTCCCAGCCCCCCCATCCCCCATATCCCTATCATGCGAACATGATCTTCAATATCAATTTCTAAAGATGAAACCACATCTTTTACACGTGTCTCCATGCCTACTAATTTCCCATCAACGCTCGAGTTAGTGAAACGTAGCTCTAGTGAGATCTCTTCCACCATTTTTGTGATCAATTTCGCTTCATGCCTGTGTGTCAAAGAAGATTCAAATAGATATCTCAAAATCCCGCATGAACAGTTAATCTCAAATCTAAAACATACAATCATATATAATCTCATAACATATGATACACTCATGTTTCATAGATTAAAAATAAACAGAATTAAACAATATAACAGAGATCTGTAGAGGGAATTACGTACCCATCAAAGATGTTCTTCAACTCCCACCCAGCCAGATCTGCAGCTTCTCTAAGAGCCTTTCTCCAATTCTCAGCAGATTCTTCCTCTTTATGTTTCTCAAATGCTTTTTCAACGGGCCCACTTTGTTTCCGGACTTCGGTGGGTTCCACATCAAAGAAGACCGGGTAAGCTCTGTGCTCGTTCGTCCTCTGGCAGTCCATAATCTTGACAAGTTCGTCTAAGCACCACGATGAAGATGCATAGTTCTTGGAGAAAACAATAATGTAAAATTTCGAGTCCTTGATGGATCTGATGAGCTCATCACTGATCTTTTCTCCTTTCTTGATTTCTTCATCATCTCTGTATGTGTAAATGCCTTTCTGCGTAAGAGCGTGATAGAGATGATCAACAAAGTTTTTACGGGTGTCTTCACCCCTGAAACTTAAAAAGACATCGTACTTGAAGCTCTTTTGAACGGACGAAGCTGAAGCAGATGCCATTGAGTTGAGTGTATGCTAAGGATCAAAATGAAATCTTTAATGGGGGAATCTTGCATAAGCTGGCTGCAGACAAACAGGGTAGAGATGAAAGCGTTGATTTAAGAAGACAGATGACTCACCACTGATTGATAATTGGAGTATGACATATTTGTTTGGAAAATGAAGAAACGGAGAAGTTAATTGGAGAAAGGAAAGCGGCCTTTTTGTTTGGTCAAGATTCCTAATCTGTGAATTTTGAAAATAAAATATGAAAAAGCACTTTTTTATGAGGATAAGAACAATTAGAACAGGTCAGATGCCTTTTTTCCATTGATATCCTATCAATTCATTTTAAAAATACATAATTTACACTCTTTTACTTGTTTTTTAGAGTTAATTATTGTTTTCGTCCCTCTGGTTTGTCAAATATCATTTTTTCAGTCTATTTGTTTAAAAATTGCGATTTCAATCTATGTGGTTTCACTTTCGTAACCATTTCAGTCCACATCGTAACCATTTCAGTCCCTGTACTAACAGAATAAATGGATTGAAATGGTTACGAAAGTGAAACCACAGGGACTGAATGGTTATGAAAATGAAACCACAGGGACTGAAATCGTAATTTTTAAATTAATTGACTGAAATAGTGATTTTTGACAAACCACAGGGATGAAAACAGTAATTAACTCTGTTTTTTATTTACTACATTTTTGTTTGTACACTAGATTATTACCTCATCTATTATATATGTAGAGTTAACTTCACGTACAAAACGTACGAAAGGCATGAAAAAGCCAAAAAAACGCGGTGGCATTTTCGTAATTATTTACATTGTAGAGTAATTATCAAAATTACTTTACAAATGATCTTGTAGGGTAATTTTGATCTTGTATAGTAATGTTGTAAAATGGTATTGTAGCGTAAATTTGATATTGTAGAGTATCATAATTACTTTACAAATAATCTTGTATGGTAATTTTGATCTTGTAAGGTAATTTTGTAGAGTATCATAATTACTCTACAAATGATTTTGTAGAGTAAGTTTGAATTGTATGTTGTTTAATAAACTTGCAGAGTAATTTTGATATACTTGTAGAGTAATTTTGATGCAGTGTAATTTTGATACACTTGTAGAGTAATTTCGATGCATAGTAATTTTGATACACTTGTAGAGTTTACCATACAAGATCAAAATTTTGATATATATAGTGGAGAGTTCAAATGAGAAGAATTTTTTTGTAAGAATAAAAAAACAAGAAATTTCAACCAATAAGAATGATTCATTTTAATTCATTTAATTTTTGTATTTAATATTAACTAGCGGTAAGACCCGTGTGCAAACACGGGTCGTTTCTTAGACTAAACTATATTGGAACCTTTTGCATTTTCATATGACCTTGATCACACTCTAGACCCTAAACATCTGATTGACCAAAAGTGAACAAACATTTAACCTTTGTTTTTAAAAACCAAACCTCTGATTAATAAACAGATTTTAGGTTTCAAAAGAGTATATCATTTGTTTGAGGTATCTAAAACTCTGTTTGACTAAAGTCAACCACTTTTGGTAAAGGGTAATCTCTGTTTCGCCAAATCACTGTTTCTTAAGACTATGTTTGTAACCAAACAGAGGTTTCAAACATATGTTTCTCATACCACTGTTTAATAAACAGATTTTAGGTTTCAAAAGAGTGTATCATTTGTTTGTGGTATCTAAAACTCTGTTTGACTAAAGTTGTAACACCCCGTGTTTTCACAAGTCAAAGTCAAGGTCAAAGTCAACGACCGGTTGTACGGATTTGACTTGTAGAAATTTCTTTATTTTAATTGTATTATGTGGAGTAAGTGTTGTTAATTGCTAAAATCGATGTGTGTTAATCGCTATCTAATCGACTTACGACTGTGAACTATAGGAAGAAACAATGCGATAAAGTTAATCAACTAATAATCAAGCTATGATAATCGAATCGATAATGAATCGCAACTCGAGCTACGTATTTTACTTGTTGTTGTACGTGTGTGTGTGCCTTACGTGTTATCTGTGCATGTTTATTTATGTTGTGTTGTGGTAATCAATCGAACTCAATCGAAACTCGAAATCGAACTCGAACACGAATCACAATCGAACTATGATATTTAGTGGTTGGGACTAAAAGTAATTTGACTAGGAAACCCTATCGAATTGAACCACTCGCAATCGAAATCGACTCAGCAAAATCGTCGCGTCAAACACTTGAACCAAGCGCCATCCGATCGGATAGCCATCCGACCGGATAGCCCTTTTGTCACAGGTCAAGTGCCATCCGACCGGAATGTCATCCGACCGGATAAGTCATCCGGGTGGTATGACATCCGATCGGATAGCCCTTTCCTCTTTTGGAATCCTATAAATACCCCTGTCTTTGTTATTCTTTCCATTTTTGGAAGTCCTTGTCCGAACAACTCGTGCTCCTCACCTTTTCTTCGATTTCTCTCAATCCAGGTAAGATCTCGCCCTAAATCTTGTACTTTCTTGATCTACACGCACTCCTACACCTTTCTATCTTTCAAATCTTAACTTTTAACCATGAAATCACTAGATTTCGGGTGTTCTAGGATGACGTCATCATGTGTTCTTCAAGAACTTCATGTTTTGGCTTCAATCCACCAAGAACAACTTAGATCTAACTGATTTCCATAAAGATCTTATAAAGATCTCAACACAAGTGTAGTGAAAAAGAATCAAAAGATGGTTTTAACTTTCTTTCAACTCTTTTGCACTCAATGAACTCAAAACCGATAGGATCCGACCCTGACTTAGTCTTCTACTCGATTGTAGTGTTGAACTAGCTCAAGATCCGGATTTTACCCACGAGACTATCGATTTCGGGTTAGCCAAGAACGACCGTCTCAAGCCGGTAACCGGCCGGACTAGGGTGATTCCTGGTCGGGTTGGTCATTTGGGTCGAACTAGGGGTTCTGTTGGCTAACACGTTGTCAAAGTGTCTCGACATAACGACAAACCATCAAAACGACCAAGTGTAGGACGAACGGAACAGTTGGGACAGATTGCTGTCTGACCAGATTGTTGTCCGATCGGATAGGTCATCCGAACGGATCACACTTGGGACCCACACTTAAAACAACCTTATCTAAAGTTTGAGTATTGAACGAAATGTAATCCGATCGTACGACCATCTGAATGGATTACTCTTCGGATCATGAGATACTAAGACTTTAAGGACTTAAACAACTTTCAACATGTTCAATAACAAGGTTGCCATCCGATCGGATTGCCATCCGATCGAATGACGCTTCTGTTGTGAACTTGCCTTCAGTAAGTAGCCTCATCACTAGGTCGCCGTCCGACCGGACCACTGTCCGACCGGATGACCATCCGAACGGATTGTCATCCGCACGACCAGTCATCCGATCGAACGACTTGATGGATAGAGATACTTTCGTGTTTTCAAAATACTACAACGAAAACTTCAAAAGTCAAGCCATGATACACAAACACATACTTCTTATAGGAAGAAACAATCCACTCAAATCGTCATCCGACCGGATCACTGTCCGACCGGATGACCATCCAAACGGATTGTTATCCGCACGGATTGTTATCCGCACGGATTGTTATCCGCACGGATTGCTGTCCGATCGGATTACCATCCGATCGAACCACTATCCGCCCTTTTATACTTTGTAACGTTTTACGCTTCACTTATCGTTATGCTATCGAATCTATTCAGGCTAACCTTACTATCTAAGCGCTCCCTTCAATCCATTCATCGCTGTGAGTATAGTCGATCCCTTTTTGCTTTATGCACTTTTGGGTGTTACATACGTTACGAATATTCAAACTACAACAATCACACTACTCAATACTATTTGAACGCTAACCGATAATGCATGTTATACGTGGCTTCTGAATGCTTGTTTGTTATGTTTACACATGGAATGCTGTCTACCTGCCTTAGCAACGAAAGTACTATAGTTTGGACTCAGCACCCGTTCACACGGGGGTTGTTAAGGACCATTACTTGCATGGATTACGGTGATAATCATGTATTGCGAACTGCCTCGGGCAGTCAACCCGCAGTCATTGGTATCGATGGATCTATGTCGATAACTAACGTGCTTCATTTCACTATGTGTACGTGCTGGTTATGCGTAAACGAATTCGAACTCTATATGTTATTATCAAACTTGTATGCTCACTTTTACATTATATGTATTGACTTTATTTTAACGTATGTGACAGGTGCTTAGGACGCACACTTGGTAGGAAAGTGAGGCTAGAATAAAGCTTTAGAGCCCAACAAATAGTTGTCTGTAGATAACGAATCAAGGGTCTCTAGAAGCAGATAAGCAATTGCTGTCTATTTAAATCTGAGTTGTCGGAACAGAATATTTGCCTGGATTTTTGTCTGTAATAATTATTTTGCTGTTTGAGATACGGTATGGGACGTATTATTTAAATTGAATAGTATTGATATTTGTTATGGAAACTTCTGGACAATCTGTTTCGCTCAGTGCCATGCCCCGATGATTCCGCCATCGGTTGGGGTGTGACAAAAGTCAACCACTGTTGGTAAAGGGTAATTTCTATTTCACCAAATCACTGTTTCTCAAGACTTTGTTTGTAACCAAACACAGGTTTCAAACATATGTTTTCCATACCACTGTTTGAAATCCTAACCTCTGTTTCAAAAACAAATACAAGACTCTGTTTGTAACCAAACAGAGGTTTCAAACATATGTTTCTCATACCACTGTTTAATAAACATATTTTAGGTTTCAAAAGAGTGTATCGTTTGTTTAAGGTATTTAAAACTCTGTTTGACTAAAGTCAATCACTGTTGGTAAATGGTAATTTCTGTTTCACCAAATCACTGTTTCTCAAGACTCTGTTTGTAACCAAATAGAGGTTTCAAACATATGTTTTTCATACCACTGTTTGAAATCCTAAGCTCTGTTTCAAAAACAAATACAAAATTCTGTTTGTAACCAAACAGAGGTTTCAAACATATGTTTATCATACCACTGCTTAATAAACATATTTACAGAGCTTTCAAACATATGTTTATCATACCACTGCTTAATAAACATATTTTATGTTTCAAAAGAGTGTATTATTTATTTGAGGTATCTAAAACTCTGTTTGACTAAAGTCAACCACTGTTGGTAAATGGTAATTTCTGTTTCACCAAATCATTGTTTCTCAAGACTCTGTTTGTAACCAAACAGAAGTTTCAAACATATGTTTCTCATACCACTGTTTGAAATCCTAACCTCTGTTTCAAAAACAAATATTACAAAGGAAAACATAAATATCTGATTGACGAATATCCGGCTCACACTCATCCACCTTCTCCGATTGCATTTCCGAACCTGCGGATTGTCTTTGCTCCTCTTCGGCTCCGGCGGTTCATACTGCATGCTCCATCACAACCGAATCAATTCAGAGTTAGAATGAGATCACAAAACACCAATAACATAAAATTCAAATCAATTTAAAACAAACTCACTTTATATTCAACAATTTCTTCATCGGAAGAAAGTTAAAAAACTCATTTGGTTTGAATGAACTGCTGTAATAAGCTTGACCTATACAATACAAAAAATGAGCAAACTAAAACACAAAACAATACCATGAATAGATTGACTGCCTGATTCATAGTCTCCTGTTTAAATGTGCATACTGCTGCATCTTAGAGCTTAACAAAACATGACCATGATGCAGAGTAATCTGCAGCACCATCTTGAACTCTTGCAGCTCATTATATGTTTGTTCACTTGGCATTCATCTCAAAAGAAGTTGGTGTTCATGCTCAGCAAATTGTGTCTGCAATTACAAAATAAAAATATAATCAATATTCAGTTCTGTCCCCCATTCAGGCTCAAAACAAAACAGTACATAGCATAATATAAGCCACTATTATAAACATGACTCTGTATGAAGCAATTGACAAGTAGCAGCAAGTTATAAATATGATATAATCAATATTACCACATTAACAGCAGGTGTTCTTTGAAATGGTCTTTTATCAATATTTAACTGCCAACACACAGTGAATTAGAAAACGGAGCGGATAAGAAAAAATGAAAAGCTAAAAGACTTGCAAGCTTCAATCAGTTAGTTTGCATTAAAAACTATGGTTTTTAACAGTTTCATGCGAAATCAAATGTCCCACGTGCATTATAATACTCATCAAGTCCTACATTTATACATAAAAACATGAGTAAATCAAATTTTATAAAAGTCTATGTTGGTGCACTTGTGTCTGTACTTTGTCTGTATTTTGTCTGTATACGAAACGATGTCTTGTTAGTCTTGTAAGTTTGACCAAGTCAACCATCCTCCTGGTTTGACTTGGCCAAACAGTCAACATTATGTTTGTAAGCTGCTGGGTCGAAGGATCTGTCCAAACCTCTTTAAACCTAAACTGAAAAACGATAAGCAGCTCTATATAAGATGTATCGGTAGGCTCACAATCATTTTAAAGTGTGCAGGGTGATATAAACTTAAATCGACTGAAGACCAGGTGGGAACCATTCATTGGCATATGGTCTTAGTACCGAAATTTCGTTTGAGAGATTGCCGAGGTTCTGAAATATTCGGTCTTTATGCTGCTTATCATCTGGGTATCATGGTTGTATCTTTTACCGAAAAATAATGGGGACGCAAGTCTAGATCTTCCATTATACTATACATACGTGTACATATTGCATTCGACCTCAATAAGTGATAAACAATCACATGTCCAAACAAAATAAGTGATAAATTATCACAAATTCTTTCCGGGAGTCAAGTTCGTCTCTCTGCTGTACGAAAGTACTGACCTGTTCACGGACTTGCTCCCGTGCCCTCATGCATCTGAAACTCAAGTTCCTCATCAATAAGTGATTCTATCACATATGGCTTGTTTTCAAATCAAAATAAGTGAGAATCTCACATCATATACGGTCAAACAGATGATAATCGGTATACTCACCGGTAAGATGAACCCTCGTGCATACCTTGATACGGGAATGTGTCGTGATGTGGATGAACACCGGTCGGTAAGTATAAATCATACCTTAACGTATCCCCTCGCCATGATTACATCTGATAAGTTGAGCTTATGTGGACAACAATACCGATAATCGTTATAGGATGCTTATCTTAATGTTAATTAATTGAACAACAAGAGCGTTTTGGCATGACCGTACACTGATATGATTCTCTTACCCTCGAAACTCACAAAAAGAATGTCTGTATATATTTATTTACTGCTTTCAGTCTTTACATTTGAAATATTCAAAAATGCCAAAAAGATTTTATTTCTATTTTATTTTCGATCGTACGATGTTGGAGCTCAAGTCTTCGTTACCTGAAACCTGAACGAAAACCAAAACGACTAAATCTTCATAAACGGTCGAAATTTGCAAGTTTTGAAAGTTAAAAATTGAAATTGATAAAATTCTTTAAACTTTCAAACTGTCGGACGGTGTTTGTTTAAAACAATGGTCACATGTGTGTTGTTTGCTTATGATATTCCAAGCGGTTGTTCTCATTACGCGTTTAGATTTCTTGCATGTGTAGATTCTAAAGGCTAGGAGAACATGGTCGATGACAAGCTTCGGAATGAAGACACGACGTGAAGGCACTCAAATGATGAAGATGATCGAGTTGCCGCTGACCATCATCAACACCACAAGGATCTCACTTCATAAAGATAAAGACTTTCACGAGCATAACTCAAGGGGGAGCTTATGATAAGGGGGAGTTTGTCAACACACTTCCTACATGAAACGGGGAGTTTGTTGGTACACTTTCTGCTTTCAAGACGTGAAGACTTTGACGATCCTCCGACATTGAAGACGTTCTGCTTTCAAGACGTGAAGACTTTGACGATCCTCCGACATTGAAGACGTGAAGAGACGTCAAAGACTTGAAGACACGAAGACCCTACAAGGTTTAAGAACGAGATCGAGACAAAGCTACAGCGACAAAGCTACAGCCAAGGGGGAGTTTGTTGGTGCACTTGTGTCTGTACTTTGTCTGTATTTTGTCTGTATACGAAACGATGTCTTGTTAGTCTTGTAAGTTTGACCAAGTCAACCATCCTCCTGGTTTGACTTGGCCAAACAGTCAACATTATGTTTGTAAGCTGCTGGGTCGAAGGATGTGCCATCGAAGGATTGCATGGATCCTTCGATGATAAGCTCGAAAGATGACCTTCGATAAGCTCGAAAGATGACCTTCGATAGATGGACCACGAAAGATCACATCTTTCGTGGTACATGTTGATCATTCGAGCTGTTCCTGGTCGAAAGATGATCTTTCGACCAGTCTGCATGATCCTTCGACCGGACCTGCTGTGTTTGGGTATAAATACCCGTGTGTTGTGTTCATTTCGAGAGTTGGACAGATAGGGAAAACAGAAAACACACACACACGAAAGATAGAGAGAGTTTATAGAATACATCTGTAAACCTTGTGCTTGTAACCGAACCTTTCATACGTTTAATACAAGTGGTGTTAATCGTTGAATATTGCGTGTTGTGTTTGTCATTGTGCTTGTTCTATCCCGGTTTGCATGCTAGCTTGGATTCCGCACTCGCTAGTGTGTTAGACATAACAAGGAATAGGTTAAACCTCAACCTCCGAGGGACCTACAGTCTAACTAAGGCATTTCATCAAACACATGGAATGCAATTCATCAAACACATTGATTTGAGATTGTTATCTTACGATACCTTGGTTAGTATTTGTTGCATGTTAACATTTTTTGAACATTTTTTATTTATTTTGAACTATTATCCAACTCGCACTCGTATACAAAGACTTAACTGCTTTTTACCTGCCATGTCTTTATTCTTACTCCAGTCATTATGTCATGGATCTTTGTATCACGAACCGTAATATTCGAAACACAAGCTCTCGTGTTATCTTTGCCGAGGCTCCCGATGCTTATTCCATGTCCCGGTCCACAATCCACTTATTGTATGTTTACGCCGGAGCATCCTGTTTGTATCGAAAAGCAATCATCGCCTGTTGAATTATTTAAAACACCAATTAATGTTACAACAAATATGTATAAACATATGTTAATTTTTGGATCGACGCAAATATATACCACAAGCAAGTTTGGTGCTATCGATGGTTACATCTTGATAGTTTGCAAGTGAATTCCGTCTGTATTTGGGCTGTCACCTGGGGACGAAACAGTGACTTCGAAAACCTGTACAGATTGGGCTGTCACCTGCCATAACTTGAGTGATGATCTCACTTTTACCATGTGCATACTTTGATCTATCTTTTAATAAATAAAAAATTTATATTAATAATAAATTATGGGACTTTAAAACTGTTAAGGTTTAAAAGTTTAAGAAAGTAATCATGCAAAACCCTTTTTTAATCAAGAAGAAGGCTATGAAGCCTTCATTGTCATCATCTTCCCACAGATATACTGATGAAATACCGCCTTCATAATACCTAAGAGATAATTAAATCAACAATGACATAAAAATAGTAAATATTTCAACAATGACAGATAGTAAATCAACAATGAAATACCGCCTTCATAATACAGCTTAAGACGAGGTGAGTAAAAGAACCTCACTGGTCACGATAAACTGTAAATATTTCATTAGCTTCGATTTCTAGCTTCCTTAATTCAGATGATGGATAAATCCCCTCTTCTAATGGTGGATGATATTTGTTTGACCACGGTGATCTACAATAGAATATGAAGAATAAGGAACTCAACGTAATATGACTAAACATCGAAGTTGAACTAAGTTCTAGAAGCCATTGATTAGATGTGGCATAATTAACAGCTTAAATACATCTGCGCAGCGGTCCTGATCTCTGATTTAACACCTTCCTTAGCCTTAACAGATTCCTCCAACTCCTTAACAACCTCCTCTTTCTGTTTTATCAACTACTCCTTCTCCTTCACAGATTCCGCTAATTCAACCGATAACTTCTCGTTCGATCTAACAACCTCGTCTCGCATTTTGATCGCTTCATGTGCCAATACTTTCAACCGGTTAAACGACACCTGCAGTTCAGATTTTGCTTTCTCAACTGCCTCACGACCACCAGCCTGCATATTATTTTCAGATAATCAATCATCTCAGCCAAAAAACTTAACATCTATAAGAAACTAATGCATAAAACACGCACCAAAGTAGATATTTCATCATCATCGTCATCATCTAACTTAACATTACCATCCTTATTACTTGAAACTGTCTTTTCATGCCCATTATGATTATTAAACCTATAATTAACCCCAGATTAATCCCCTTTCCGCTACTTTAAACAACTCGTTGGTTTTTAAAGATGGATCAGCAGACATTCTCCTTGACAAAGCACTCCTCAGTAAAGAACCGATATGCTCTTTCTGCTTGACAATATATTCTTTTACATACATAACTAACACGTATTAGCCTGCATATTATTTTGAGATAATCAATCATCTCAGCCAAAAAAACTTTACCTCTATGAGAAACTAATGCATAAAACACGCACCAAAGTAGATATGGTGTTCGAGGGCTAATGTTGGATATGTATGACTTCAATAACGACATCTGGATGTGTCATTCCTTCGGTGGCAGATGCTACAACATAACAGCATATGTAAGCATGTCTCTTGTTATCTATACTTGAAATAAATTAGATTTTAACAATGCATACTATCACTAACTGGTAGCTAATAATCCGTACTGCTAGTACTATGAGCAATGATCCCTTTGCCAAAGGTAAACCAGCTCTAACAGAGAAATTAACTCGGTTTGCCCCTAACTTCCATTTACGTAGTTTCAAAGCAATTTACAAGCATTCTGATTTAGATGAAGTTATTTTTTCGTTACTTTAAATTTTGCCCTTGACAACCAAAATAAAGTTTAGTGTTGTCACACTGTCACTGATCACATGTGCTAAGAGAGATTCAAAAGTTTTTAGAAGCAAATCCTAGAGAAATTGTCACCCTTTTCATCGAGGATTGTGTCACATCCCCAGATGGATTGACCAAAGTTTTTAGTGCATCTGGTCTCACCAGATACATGTTTCCGGTGACTCGGATGCCCAAAGACGGTGGCGATTGGCCAACGATCACCGATATGGTACTCCAGAACCAACGCTTGGTTGTCTTTACATCAAAATCTACAAAAGAAGTATATGAGGGTTTACATTCTCTTCTGCATCACTCATGTCCATATCATCATCCTTAGCCTCTAATGATTTGGTCTTCGATTCTGGTTCTGAGCAACCCAGATGAGAAAAGAAAAGACTTATTAAACTACATGCCAGCAGAATCACTTCATTTATATAGAATTTGAATGATATGCAACTCACCTTTTCATCGAGAATTATCTCACATCCCCAGATGGATTGACCAAAGTTTTTAGTGCATCTGGTCTCACCAGATACATGTTTTCGGTGACTCGGATGCCCAAAGACGGTGGCGATTGGCCAACGATCACCGATATGGTCCTCCAGAACCAACGCCTGGTTGTCTTTACATCCAAATCTGCAAAAGAAGCATCTGAGGGTATCGCTTATGAGTGGTCATTCGTAGATATTTCATCATCATCGTCATTATCTAACTAAACATCTTTCTTTCATGCATTTTGTCGAACACCTGGTAGGTGTGCAACCGTTGTTGAAAATTACACGACGAACAATCAATAATCAACCTAGCGTAATTCAATTACGATCAATAATAATCAATAATCTACCTCTCGTAATTCAACAACAACAAAAACAACATTTATCAATACAATTATTCAGATCCATTGCACAAATTCAACATAAATCAATCCAAATCTATAAAATTACGCGACGAACAATTAATAATCAACAATCAACCTCACCTAATCCAACAACAACAACAAAAACAGCAAAAAAAAAAAAAGATATACACGATCAATTCTTACCGAAAATCGAACGTCGTTGTGTAAATCAGTGAAGATGAATCGATAGTGAGTACCAGCTTTGAATCGATAGTGAGTACCAACAATTATCTACAGAAAGAGAGAAAGAGGAAAGACAATTGTGAATCGATAATAAGAAGAAGAAGAAGAAGAGAGTGAGTACCAGCTTTGAATCGATAGTGAGTAGCACCTGTGAATCGAAATATGATCGGAGGAAGAAGCAGCTGAAAAGTTCCAATGCGAGAGAGTTTTACACTCTGTTCCCGAGACTCATTTAACAGGGGAGGGGAGGGGATGGAAAAGAGATGAAAATATGAAAAACCATGTTCCCGAGTTTCATTTAACAGGGGGAGGGGAGGGAAAAGGGAAGAAAATATGACCAAATATGACCATATATTCATCCTCCCAAATTGGAGAGATTAAGAGAGAAAATTTCCCTTCCCCTCCCCTCCCCTCCCCTCCCCCTGTTAAATGACTCGGGAACATAGTGTTAGAGAGAGAGAGACCTGGTTTGAATTTTGATTGTGGAGCCTGAATGATTTATCTTATATATGTGGAGCCACAATTTTTAATTTTGAATGTGATGGAGATTTTGAATTTTGAGTGTGGAGCAAATCTTTGAATCTGGAGCCAAGATTTTGAATATGGGCAGTGGTTTTGGTTGTTGAGGATACAACATAGGTTGAACATCAGTGGTTTGCCCTTTTGTATGAACATCAGCGGTTTGCCCTTTTGTATATGGGCAGACCTTTGAAAAGGTGAATGTGGGCCACTTTTGAATTTAAAAGTGGGGCAGTGGTTTGAATTTATGATGTCACTATGCTATCTCTTTGGCTTCCACCTCATTGTTGATGACATAAGAAAAGCCTTGTTGGACATGCTCTCTAGCTGACACATCAGCTTTTCTTATGTCACTTGGATTTCTCCTTTTATAGAAAGTATAGATGTAAGGATATATTGGTAAATTTAGATGGATCATTAATTGGTAGTCTTCCTTTTTAATAGCCAACTACATTAAATTTGTAACTTATTTTCAAAATAACATATTTTTTCAAAAAAGAAAAAAATATATAATTTAAAGTGTAGCATAAATTACGAGGTATGTAGGATGAATTACGAGCTGTGTAGGATAAATTTCAATATGTGTAGAATAAATTTCAAAACGTGTAGGATAAATTTTGATGTGTGTAAGCAAAAATTTACGTGTGGAGGATGATAGTGTTTATGACTAATTAATTAGTCAAATATAATAATAAATGAGTTGAGAGAAAAACTATTTAATGTTTTACATTTGTACCATTTGTTCTTTTTCTTCTTAATTTAATTTTCTTCTCAAATGAACCTTCCCCTATGTATATATATATATAACCATTAAAAACTACATAAACATATATAATAATTACAAAAAACATAGTATCAAAATAAAAACAATCATTCTTCGTCGTCTTCGTCGGTTTCGAACCCAGGAATCGTTTAAAGATGATCTACCAAATCAGATCGAAGGTTGTGATGTATATCCCTTGACTTGATCAAAAATTCATTTGACGCTTTATCTTCGTCTGTAACTGTTACGTTACCTGGTTGGGGGTCATCGTCATCATAGTAGATTAGTAGGTAACGACCGCTCTACCTTCATCCTCCAAAATCATGTTGTGAAGAATGATACATGCGTACATCACGTTTCCAACCTGATCCTTGTCCCATAGTCGACAAGCATTGCCGATATTTGCCACCTTTTCTTCAAAACACCGAATGCTCGCTCGACGTCTTTATGTGCAGTCATTTGGACCATGTTAAACTTTAATCTCTTTGGATCTATGGTACCGTGTCTTGTGAACGATTTTACGAAACCCCCCCCCCCCCACTCTGGGTAAATCCCATCAACTAGGTAGTACCCATACACGTACTCAACCCCGTTTACAAAGAAAGTTCCTTTGGGTCCTATACCATTTACCCGATCATTGAAAAGTCACGAGTGGTTTATGATGGTAATATCGTTATGTGAACCTGGCATACCGAAGAACGCATGCCATATCCAAAGATCTTGTGACGCAACCGCTTCAAGCATGATGGTTGGCATCCCGTGAAATCCACTCGTGTGAGCGCCTTGCCATGCGGTTGGACAAAGTTCCCAAGGCCATTTCATACAATCTAAACTACCTAGCATCCCGGTTAGCCCATGATAATCGGCGTGATGTTCCAATATTTGTCACTGAACGAGGGCTTTCTCAAATATCTTTTCCTATAAAGTTCTAAAATACACGAACAAAAGTTGTGAAGACTTTCTCTAGCTACACGTGCAGACATTTTTAAATAGTCATCCATAATGTCCGAACTATTGTCGTACGCTAACTGTCTAAGTGCGGCCTTGTCCTGTTGCCACGTACTAAATCCTAATTGCCCGGTTACATTCGGTTTTTGTTGGAAATAAACATATTTCTCCTCAAGATCTCTAGATATCCTTAAAAATAAGTTCCTACTCATACGAAAACGACGCCTAAAATTTTTTTCATCATACTTAGGTTCCGCTGAGAAGTAATCGCTTACCAACAAATTGTTAGCGGTGTGCCGTTCACGAGTGATGTACCTCCTCCGTTTAGGTTGCGAAGTCTCTTCCTCATCGTCTTCCACGATAGCTTTCACCACCGTCGCGATCGTTTGTAGAAATATTTCCGCACCATCGCCAATCACATCCCGCCATGTCACTCTCGTAGCCCGCCCCACGCCCGGTCTGAAACCCCCGCCAATGGGGCCACGCCGAAACCCAAGCCCACCCGGAGTGGTGACTTGGGCGTTTATGGCCAACCCACGCCCCAACCCCCGCCCCATACCCCACAGTCTAACTATATATATAATAGTGAATGAACCAAATGGAGTTTGTACAGTCATGGAAAGTTATAAAGGGTCATTGCAGGTTGGGTCACGGGTCCAAAACCACAAAATAAAATCATTGATTTACATAGAACCACTAATTAAACTCGAAGACAAAATACAAAATAAAATCATTGATTTACATAGAACCACTAATTAAACTCGAAGACAAAATACGATAGGCTCGCTACTCGGAATTTAATATGATTTAACAAGTCAATTTTTATTTTTTTTGCGGGGAGGGGGGGGGGTTGGGTGGGGGTGGGGTGTTGGTGGGGGTGGGGTGGTGGTGGGCGTGGGTGTTTAGGTTTTGGGTGGTGATGTAGTGGGTTTAATTTTAGGTTATTGGACATTTGTCACTCTATAAATCCTTCTTACACTTAGGGGCTGATTGGCTAAGCTTATTTTAGTGACTTATTTACTTATTTACTTTTTGAAAAGTTAAAAGGTGTTTGGGTTAGCTTATTATGTGAGAGGAATAAGTAAATAAATCATTCCATTATGGCTTATTTGCTTTTCAAATAAGCAAATAAGTCAAAAAAATAAGCTTAGCCAAACAGCCCCTTATTACAATTAGGAGCCTTTATAAAATAACTTGACCCGGCTTGTATGAGAATAAAATTTAGAGCTAACAAAACCTTAATCAAAACTATGTAAAGGAATATAAACCTCTGATTATCTATGCGTCACACACTCACACCACCTGTTGTAGTAGTATAATCAATTTTATCTTCATTCAATGCTCTTAATGTATTAAAAAATATTAAAAATATTAAAAAATAAAGTTAACTCAAGCGGACCCACCCCACCCTAAGGGAGTGCCCCTCTCACCCTTAGCGGTTTTGAAGGCTAAGCACCTAAATTCATCCTTATAAACCCCCCTTCTACCTCATGAATCAATGCATCCTCTGGGGCTCCTTCTTCCCATTCGAAGAATCTTTTCTCTCTTATCCAAGCATCTCAACATCATCTGGTATCCATTGCCCAAATTTGAAAAATTAGGAGCCACCAGTGTTCACCGCCACTACCACGGTTTACGATTATGAGAAGTGGGCACCGCCATTCGACCATAATCAGGTAATCCGTTCTCTCCGGTCTTGGTTGTTCTCCTGCCATGGCTTCGAGCACAGTCGATCTCTCTCACTCTTGGTAGTCCGTTATGTTTCTCAAAGCCCTAATTAAAGAGAATTTGTTAGATGTCTGTTTGTTTTGATGATGTCTTTATATTGTCGATTTCAGTTTAGGGTTACACCGCTGAATTTCTTAAGTTCCAGTTTGCTTGATCTGTTTCTATTTTGAATTTGTTGGTCATTGTGGAAATTGATGGGATGTGTATAGAATTTATGTCTGTTGTATAACTTACATTACGCTTGTAATCATGTTTTTGTACTTCTAGGGCTTTCCGAATCAAAACAAGTCGTCTGTGATGCTGCTAAGATCCATGGTGTTTCGGATCTTCAATTCAATTCATCCAATGAAGGAATTGTAAGTGTAAACTAATTTTCACTCCTGTTGCATCGTTTCGGTATTACTTTATTGAAAAATTATCATTTTCTACCGTAGTTATATCACTTCTCCCAACCAATTAATTGTGTTAGGCATTGTTTTGGAGCATGTTTTAACAGATTGGAGCACTCATAAGATATGATTAGAGTCTGCTCCATTCTGTATAAACGAGTCTGAATTTGATCTCTTTTTAATCTAGAAAGTGTTTTGTTCACCGACGTCGCCTACCATGGTTTTAATGTCTTTTCTTACAGTTTCTGGAAGAAGCAGCTGAACTTGCTAGTGGTATGTATAAATCTTCATTCCAACTTCAGCCTTGATGACATTATCAGTTGGATATTTTTTTTATCTCTGTTTAGATGATCTTCAGTTTGTAACTTCCAAGTAATGTACCTAATTGAAATGCTATTAGATTAAGATTGGTCATTAATAAAGTTATTAAAGCGCAAATTACACGGAAGAGGTTTTGTACGTTTCGGAAACCAAGACTTCAACTTTATTTAGTAAACAAATTTAAGAGAATAGGAATATTGAGATTACTTAATCAGTATTTCAGCTTCATTGAGCTACTTTTACTCTGCAGAAAAAGCAATGAAGATAGCATTTTTGTAGCTTTAAGAAAGGTGGAAACGGTGGTATCTGTTTCTTTTTTTCTAACATTGCCTTATAATGTTAAATTTGAAGGTTTAATTTGTGTTTCAATGTTTCAGTTTAGGGTTTCAATGAATTCTAGCATTTTTGCAATCACTAGCAACCTTGTGTCTCTTGCCAGTGACCAGTTCCCTGTTCCGGTTAGTCAGATAAATCATAAATCATAGTTA
Organism: Helianthus tuberosus; assembly: GCA_030545235.1. Lineage (NCBI taxonomy): Eukaryota > Viridiplantae > Streptophyta > Magnoliopsida > Asterales > Asteraceae > Helianthus > Helianthus tuberosus. The sequence continues at coordinate 54,484,170 of CM060364.1, forward strand.
CAATTTATTTGATGCATGAAAAATTATCTATACTTTATAAATAAAAAAGTTTCCAGAATAAATAAATTTAGTAATCCTTTTTTTTTTGTTTAATAATTTCAGATTGATGATATGGAAAGCCTCATGTGGTCGTTTAAAGCATGCCATGGCCGACTTTTGAGCTGAAGTTGTTTCTTTCCTCATCAAATTGAGTGAACGAACAGGATACGAAGACGGACAAACAAAATGGTGTTCAATTACAACAAATGTAGCTGGTCGGTATTTTTCTAGAAAGTTACAATTATATACCTACGAAACAAACTTCTTACAGTTTAACTATATGGTACTTTATGAACGAGATAGAATCGGAATTTTGCACACAAAAAATCTAAAAATAGAACACTTGAAATATTATATCTTTTTTCAATATTAATTTATTATTATTATTCATGATCAGGCGATCAGCGGCTAACTCTTAAAAGGTTGATTGATGTACATATGTGAGGGTCGTAACTCCTTTGTTTGAACAACTAACAAAGCCGTTGCCAAACGCCATGGCCATGGCAAATATGAATTAGCTATTAAATAGAGCTCATAAGCTTTTACTAGAAGGTAAATTTTAATAGTTTTTTCCAATCAATTTTCATGAACCAATTTTGGTTTTCGTATGACTTATTAAATGATTTTTCTATTCAAGCATATGGTTGGTGGTGTCTGTACAAGGTGATAAGTCCTACGAGGTATTAGAAGTTCTAAAAAGCATTGATGCTACAATGTTTCTTCATGACTTGTCGTATTCAGATGAAAAAAATGGCAGAGTTGTTAGTGCAGTTGTCTGTCGACTTCATCTTCGTTCGAGTCTTAGATTAGTAATGAAAGATCAAGTCACGAACAAGCCAGTTCAAACGAAGTGAATGTTCAAACGAAGTGAATGTTCAAACGAAGTGGATGTTCAAACGAAGTGGACATTCAAACGAAGTGGCCAGTTCATACGAACTGGACCAGTTCGTATGAACTGGACCAGTTCGTATGAACTGGACGTGCTTGTTCAAACGAAGTGGGAATAGTATATATATGTGACTTGTATTTTTCATTTGTAACTTTTAGATTCCGGTAGTGAGGTGCTGCCGAAGTGTCTCCAGACTTGTAAACGCGTTATAATCAATACAAGAGACAGTTATTAGTGAATATCAAGCTGAAACAAACTCTGATTCATCGTATTCCGCCTTTGAATCAGTTTAGAGTTCTTCTGAAGACTCGTTCAGATCGATTCTCGATCCTACAAGTGGTATCAGAGCTCAGGAGGAAGAGCTCTTGATATTTCAGCTCGATTTCATTAAGATTTCTGACTTCTACACTTTTCTGTCACGTATTTTCAAAATTAACCTAGATTTTCTGGTTAAAATGGTTTGAAATTGAAGTATATTGTGCGTAACTGTGGTTTAATCAATCTGTAAAAGTTTCCGGCTTAAATTCAAAGTAAAACTCAATCAATTTGATAAAAAACGATCAGTTCGTTTGAAGGTGTGTCCAGTTCACACGAACCAGAACTTTGAACTCAGATCTACAGCAATTCAGTGGACATTTTTGAACATTTAATACATCTTTGGGATCGGAATTTGTTGTAGAACAAGCCTTGGATATCATTTTTGACAAAAACTCATCAGATTGGTAAAAAATGCTTCACTTCGTTTGAAATTGGATCTCAGTTCGTTTGAAAAGTTCACCAGTTCGTATGAAGTGGCTCAGTTCGCATGAGATTGACATTCAGTTCGTATGAAGTGGCTCAGTTCGCATGAAATTGATGTTCAGTTCGTATGAAGTGGCTCAGTTCGTATGAGATCTTGTTCAGTTCGTATGAAGTAGACAATTCGTTTGAATGTGTTCAAAGAGTTCAGTTCGTTTAGAGGATCAGTTTTGTTTGAAAAGTTCAGTTCGTATGAATAGTTCAGTTCGTTTGAATTCTAGTTCGTGTGAACATCAGGTCATTTGAACCCCAACTTGTGTGAACTAGTTCGTTTGAACCATTAGTTCGTGTGAGAGATCGGTTTTAGTTTGTTTGGAGAACTCAGTTCGTGTGAACCTGAGATCGTTTGAACTTGAATTTCAGATCAGTTCGTGTGAACAGTTCAGATTGTTGGAAAACAATCCAGTTCGTACCAATTCCCAGTTTGTTTGAGGTTTGATCAGTTCGCACGAAGGGTGATTTGTCAATTCGTTTGAAAGTTTGACACTTTGTTTGAAACTTGACTCCAGTTCGTTTGAAAGCTGAATTTGTGAAATTGTTTACCGAAAACATGGAAACTGAAGAAGAAATTGCATTGTTTTACTATGTATCTCAACAAGAGAGCTATTTTAAGAATGAAAAAGAATCAGTTCGGAAAGAATCAATTTCAAAAGAACCAGTTTCAATAACAGAGGATCCAGAAACTGTTTTAGATAAAATTGAAAAGGGTTTAGAAGTTGATTTAAAAAAAACTGATAATCTTACAGAAGTTGTTTCAGAAAAAGCTCCAGTGTTTGATCACTCATCAGATGAAGAGAGTGACGATGACAGTGAAGAAATTGAAAAACTTGAAAATTATAAAAGAATGTTTGGACCTCAATTGTTTGATATGTTTTATGCAGGTACACTGGAAAAGCTTAAAAATAAACAAGCTGCAAAGATAAAGTTTGATGAGGCAGCTACTGTGAAAGAAAGTATAAAATCTGAGGAAAATCAGGTTGTAAGTCTTCATCAAGAAACACCTGAACAAAATGAGACAATTAAGTTGTCACAGAATGATGAAGTCAAACCTGATGAATGTGTTCAAGTTGAGGAGAAACAGGTTGACAAAAATCATCAAGAAACATCTGAACAAAAAGAGACAACTGAATTGTCACAAGTTGATGAAGTCAAACCTGAAGTAAATGTACAAGAGGTAAAAGAACAGGTTGAAGTAATTCCAGCTTTCAAGGATGAAAAGAAAGCTGATGAAGAAAAGACATCTGATGATGAAAAGATATCTGGGATGTGCTTAAATTGTGAAAAATTAAAATCTGAAAATGTCAAACTGTTGAGCGATGTGGACAGTTTGACATTGGAAAACAAAATTTTGAAAGAAAAAGAAAAAGATTTTGAAAATAAAATAAAAATGTTTGAAAATGAAAAATTAAAAATTGAAAAAGTTTTTCAAAGTCAAATAAAAATTTTAGAAGATGAGAGAGATTTGTTTGGTAAAAACAATCTTGAAAAACAAATTGCAATCAATTCTCATCTTGAAAAGATTATTCGATTTGAAAAGGAAGCAGAATGTGCTCAAAAGAAAATCAAAGAGTTAGAAGGTAAAATCAGGGAATGGGAAGAAAAGTTGAAGGTTTTTGTGAATACTTCAGCTATTCCTTGCCCAAAACCTGTTAATTCTGTTCCAATAAGTGACAATGTCACAAACTTTGACAAAGTCAAAGTTGAAGATTGTGATGAGAAATCTGATGATGAAAATGAAAAAATGAAGAAAAAGAATTTGTTTTTGAAATTAAAAGAAAAGTTTCAAGAAACTGTTCCACAATCAACTGAAAAGGGAGAATGCTCTAAGCAAAAACCTTTGAAGAAGAAAGTGGGACAAAAACAAAAAGAGAAAATTTTGAAAAATGTTCAAAAAGAAAATAAAAGTTCATCAGATCAATCATCCAATCGCAATAAAAAATTACAAAAAGTAAAAAATGAAAATTCAAAAATTGTTGGCAATAAGTGGTGCAGGTTGGACCACAGTGCTCAAAAGTCAAATCAAGCAAACAAGAGGAGCAAGGATTATCACCAAGCCAAACAGTGCTATGATTTGAATGTTTGGACTGAAAATGGTGATTGGTACGATAACAGAGTGTGTTATAGATGCGGCTATCAAGGACACATTGCTGTTAACTGCCAGAGTTGGAGGTTTGAATCAAGGAGATGCTTTAACTGCAACATGATTGGCCATATTGCTAGAGATTGCTCAATGAGATCAATGAGAAGATCGAGGGCTGAATCTCAGAGGCAGGTAAAGAAACCAGTCAATGTCAAGCCCAAAGAACAGAAAGTGGAAGAAAAGAAAGTAAAGCTTTCACAGGGGCAGAAAGACAGACTGAGGAAGAAGAGGAAGAAAGCGAGAGAGTATCTTGAAAGGATTTTGTCCTCGAGTTCATCTGTTGGTAAAAATAAGAGTTCTGATGAATCAACTCACTCGATTGCAAAATCAAGCAAGACGAATTCATCAGATACAAATCTGAGGATGAAAGAAGTAAAGAAGAAGAAGAAAATGGTCGGCGATGAATCTGACGTGTCGAAGTCAGACAAGCCACCTTCAGGCAATGAATCTGACAGATTAAAGTCAGACAAGCCATGTGCCGGCAATGATTCTGGTACAGTAAAGCCAGAAGAGCCGGTGGTTGAGGTAAAAATGGAGAATTCAGGTTTAACAATGGATGTTGCAAATTTTCCACCATTGTTGAACAAGAATTCGAAATCACCCAAGGACCGTCAGGCTTGGGTGAATCTGTTTAAATAGAAAAACCTGACTTGCCGGAGTTCCCAGGTTGGTAAGCGTGGAACATGAATCGGCATATTTCTTGAGAAATTCACGAAAGTGATATTTCATCTTACAAGTGGTAAATCAGGGACATTAAGTTGTACTTGATTTTCTACAAAGTGATGTTTGTGGATTGATCTTACAAATGTTAAATCTTACAAGTGATTGAAGAGAACAAAGTGATGAAAGATCCCCGAATTTGTGAAAAGACACACAAAACTTATTTTCCGGAAAAACCATTTTGATTAAAACAAACTTAAGTGTTTTGAAATCATTATGGGAAAATAGTTTGTTGTGAGGGGGAGTTCTGATTGTTTATGCCAGGTGGATGGAGAATTGAAGTGATTCTCATCATGTTGTCAAGTTTGTACAGTTTGTTTCAAATTTTCCCAGAAAATCAAAATTGAAACATATTTTGATTTTAGGGGGAGTAAAAATTTTAAAAAATTAGAAAATTTGAAAATGTCAAAAACATTGAAAAATTTAAAAATGAGTTTTGCTGAAACGAGAGGAAATGATAGAAAATCAGTGGACTATCAGAGCATGCTAAAGAAATGAAATGTCAAATGTGATAAGCGATCTCACTAAAGATGTGACGATAGGCTCAGCTAGACTAGTAGATTTGCGATAACAATACAAACCTAAAGCAAAAAGCCTAGTTCTAGTGGGAAACACGGTTGAAAGCATAGTACTTAGTTTTGTCCTTCTTGATTGTGTGCCTACTCGGTAATCGCTGATTGTCGGAAGACATAAAACTGGTTAAGTTTGTGAACTTTCACAACTTTGCTAAAAAGTCGCTGTGATTGTGCATTTCATTTTGCAAAGATTTAAACTTGTTTTATTTCTTTATTTTGTTTAAGCATCGGACATCCTCTGCGTATACGTGAGTATCGACCTGGATGTTGTTGCCTAAACGTTCTGCTTTATTTTCTTTGGTGTTTCGTTTAAGCTTTGGATCACCTCTGCGTATACGGGAGTATCGACCTGGTGGTTAAAGCCTAGACAACTTCAACTTATTTTTATTTTCTTATTTTGTTTAAACATTGGACTTTCTCTGCGTATACGGAAGTATCGACCTGATTGTTAATGTTTAAACATTCTGCTTTGTTTTAGCACAAATCACAGTCGATAAAAGTTTAAAGGCATTACTTGAGTCAGTGTATTGCATGATGAGGGGATATGCTGAGATTGTGGGGTCCATAAGAACTTAGTGCTATCTTAATATACCTTAAAGTATCGGTAAGCATTTCGAAAGTTTTTAGATTGAGCTTAAGTGGACAACAATATCGTCAATCCATGTGAATCGTTTAGAGCTTAAAACGATTAAGAGCTTAACGGTGCTTGTGATTTGTCTAAAAACTGATCTGATCCTCTTACGCAAACTCACAAAAATATGTTTGTACATATTTTATTTCTGTATTTAATTTTTGTTATTGTGTTTGTGTTTCATAGTTTGAAAAATCCAAAAGGATTTTTGACAACTGATGTTGAAAAGTTGATATTCAAAATCTCAAAGGCTAAACAAGATGAACAGTTGGGTTGGTTAATTGGTTTGAAATGTTTAAAATGATTAATTAATTTGAATCAGAATTTTGAATGTTTTAAATTCTTGATCAATTTTAAATGAAAGTGATTCTCAAATGTTTAGTTGATTCATTAAGTTGAATCACAACATTGTTGGTTTGTAAATTGTGTGTTTGAGATATGTAGGTTTCTGATCCTGTTGCTACGGAAAGCCAGGAGATGCATCAGAACCTGAAGAGAGCTTAAATTGAAAAAGTCAGAATTTGATTTCAATGGTGATAACAAATTCCAGACGGCGATCCCAGCTTGATGATAGGGGGAGTCTGACGAGAGTTAGAGCCAGAGAAAGATCCGGGTTCATGATTCCAGGAAGAGTTCCTGAAGAAGACTGATCAAGATTGAAGAGTCGTCATGATGAAGACTCTCACTGAAGATTTCGTCAACATTCAAGGGGGAGTCTGTTAGTGCAGTTGTCTGTCGACTTCATCTTCGTTCGAGTCTTAGATTAGTAATGAAAGATCAAGTCACGAACAAGCCAGTTCAAACGAAGTGAATGTTCAAACGAAGTAAATGTTCAAACGAAGTGGATGTTCAAACGAAGTGGGAATAGTTTATATATGTGACTTGTATTTTTCATTTGTAACTTTTAGATTCCGGTAGTGAGGTGCTGCCGAAGTGTCTCCAGACTTGTAAACGCGTTATAATCAATACAAGAGACAGTTATTAGTGAATATCAAGCTGAAACAAACTCTGATTCATCGTATTCCGCCTTTGAATCAGTTTAGAGTTCTTCTGAAGACTCGTTCAGATCGATTCTCGATCCTACAAGAGTAAACGCTGCTAGATGGTATTAGCTTTCAATAATTAGTAACAATCACACTTTTTGTGTTGCATATATGTAATTTTGATGTGTTCATGTTGACAGGTTATTTGAATATCGATAAAAATTCATATAATTTTCTTCACCGCATAATGTTCCCAAAGAGAATTCCCAGGTAATATAAAATAATATACTTTTTTCTTTATAGTTGTTTGTCAATTTAAAGTTGTTTTATCTACCAACATGGATGTTTTGTTAATTGAGGTTGGTGCACTTTTAGTTGATAGACTTGGAGACCGTATCGTATTAGAAGCACCAGATCAAGATTTTGAATTCAGTTGGTTTGCTTTTAGTTTGTGTTCAATCACCGTCATCCTCTTCAGTGTTCTCCCTTTTGATGTCATAACATGTGGTCGATCAATAGTTTTCCATATCTACATTGGTAAGTGTAAGGGGCCGTAGTAGCTAAAGAGGTGTCCCAGGAGATATAGTTATTTGAATCTTCATTTTAGGAAACGAAAGACTTCTTTCTTAATCAATATCGAGTTCGAGCACCATGCCCCATTAACTAAAGCCCATTGAGACAGTTCATGCCCATTGAGACAGTTCATGGCAGTGTTATTTTAGAAAATACCATGGAAAAAGTTGGAATCTCCGTCCCCCTCTAATGCTCGATTCATGATTTTTGTTTAAGACCATGCGCAGTGGTAACTTCTCTTAACCCCTTGTGATGTGGGGTTATACGGCACGTGGAAAATACGTAAGAAAGAGGAGTTATATAACTTGAGTGTGTAGTGGTTAACCCCTTCAATTATATATGTATATATCTATATATATATGTGTGTGTGAGAAACTTTAGTGTAGTGCCATTATAATTTTAGCGAGGATGACTGGAATCCGCCTTATGGCGTCCCTCGGGGCGGTGTTTCGCAACGCCATATGATGCTATGTTCTGCTTGGGCGCCATACAACCTACCACTACACACTGACTAAGATCATTCAATTTATCATGTTCTGTATTGAGCAACCTGTTTTTCAGTCTAAGCTGAAGGTTTTTTCATCTTCATTAAGATCTCGGAATTCAAGAAGTTCATCCATCTTGAAAAGATTAATTTTTACTTCTTTGGAAATCGTATCATACCCCTCTTTAGCTATTTTAAGTCATTTTGGTGTGAAAAATTAAATTATATATCGTCATTATACCATTAATTTCGTAAAATTTTTAAAAAAACGACTAGGCTATGTCAGAAGACCTCAAGAAGCAAAGTCACGACGATGACGAAGAAAGGAAGAAGAACACGAGATTGGGATTTTGAGAATTCTCTTTTTCAGTTTAATCACAGTTATTGCCGCTAATCTTGCTGTATGTATTTGTTTTTTCTCTCTATATTCTGGAATTATTGATCATGTATTCTTCTTTGTAGTTATGAAGAAGAAATGGAGAGTGGTACGTCCTTTTATAATCTCTATATTCTTTGATCAATTTAAGAATCCTGGGTGTGTGTTTGTGTGTAATATTAATTATTTTGGTTTCTCAGGTGGATGTTAATGACAATGATGTATTATATTGAACAATAGATTATATTGAATTTAATTCTGCTATGATGCATTTGAATCGTGTGGACTGAGAAGACCATTTATATAAAGCCTTTGAGTACTTTGACAAGGTCAAGAGCTGGTCTGCATCTCAACTCAAGTCCACATTTTATATTAATAAATGCTTATTTCTTGGGATTAAACTGTTTGTTATTTAATAATTTAAGAACTGGAGGAGGCGTTGATGAAACACTATGGGTGATGAGAAAACAATAAAGGAGATCATTGCAGAAGTTGGGACAGATAATGTATGCTCTCTATCCAATTAATTTTGCCTAACTTAAAACATACATGTGCTTGAATGAACATGACAATCCGGAGAATAAACTATGACGAATTTGCAACCATGATGAGGATAGGCAATCCGGAGATGGTAACAAACAAACGTGGTAAGTAAAACAATATTTGTTTTCCTTTTTCTTCATTCCCTGCACGGGTTTCATGTTCGTTTTCTAATGAAAACCATTACTCTTAATCTTTCTATGCCTTTTTTGTTATGAGGGTATATTTTTTCTACTAGCGTGCATTAATTTGTTACTCATGAAGAAGCAAACTGATGTTTGTTATAGATATTTATATATGTTTGTAATTATAATGTACCAATCTGTTGTTATTAAAAGCCGTGATTTAATAAGGTTTCTGACTACCTGTGTTTGCAGGAAGGAATGGGTTGGTTATTAATATATAGAATATACCTGAAACAACTTGAAACGAAAATATGAATGTTGAAGATAAAAAATAAGTGTATTACATTATTGTGATAAGATGAAATTGCAAGTCATATGTGATGAAATAGTTAACTCGAGATAGCCACATACATAATGAAAGTACCGTTACGTATAGTTTGGATCTCTATAGCATACACAACGGGATTGCAAACAGTAGTTATTAAGCATTGTATATCTAGAGTTGTGACGGATTTATTTACGAGACTGACATGATACGTGGATGGAACAGATGAAGAATTTAGAAAGCACGGTTGAGAGAATGAAGGGGTCGCTAGAAGCGAGGATAAAAAGGAAGACGGACACACGTGAGAGCAAAGGGTTTAGAGGGTTGTAAGCTATAACATTCTGCTTTATATATTTGATTAATTGAAGTGTTGACTGCAAACTTTGTAAAACAAAATGTTTCATAAACATTTGTATCTTTTTCTCTCTCCTTTTGTGTACACATTGCCATTGTCATTACCATTACATTTAAAAACCAAACCCCACCTTAGTTAAATGTCTTAATATCATATTTAACATGGATATTTTCATTTAAAAAACAAGGAAGTGTGGTTACGAGATTATGACAATGAACAACCCGTCCAACGGACGGGTATTAAACTAGTTACTATTGAAAAAGAACCCTCGAGCTTTGACTCTTTGTCAGTGCTAATCCTCCTATCTTGCTTCTTTTTTTCCAAACAGTCCTCCAACCTAACTTTCTTACTATTATGTCCTGCAAACAACACAAACTTAATAACCAACTCTAATAACAAACTTAATAACCAAAGAAGGATTAAATCAGCAAAGTCTTTTAATTTGCCAATTTCATCCCCTGTTCCAAGCTGTAAGTAAACCTTTCTATCCATTCTTTGTTTTTTTATATCATTGTAACATGTTCAGTAGCTTCCATCAACACGAGTTAACAATCACATATGTTGTTTACTACAATTCTGTGAAATGCAGAGTGAATTTTATGAAAGTCAATAATATGATACAAAAGTCAAACACCTTTGTATTTATAGTTGGTATCTCTACTTCGTAAATATGTGTGTAAACCAAACTTGTTTATGATCTTAAATTTCTTAGTTTTGTTCGTTATTTTATTGGCCGAGTAACCCCATACCCATCGATCGAAAGTTATACTTGTTTTAAGTTGGACCTCTAGCAGGTTTGACTTGTTCAATGGTCCAAATCTATTAATATCCACAAACATAATCATAAAAAAGGAATAGACTGTTACTACAAAAACCTGTAACTAGAGATAGGCTTAAGGAAATAAACAGCGATACAAAATGAAATTTCTCTATATCAAAAATTGATCAATGAACTTTCTTCACTTTCCATTATACAAATTACCACAAGTAGTTATCTCTGTAAATTTAGTGAAACCTACGGTTTACATGGTTTATCACTACATGTGTTGGATGAAATGCCACAAAAACTATAATTCTTTTATTTTCCGACACAAGCTTTGTTTTCTTCAAGCATGCTGCAGACTGGAGAGCGGTTGCTGCTGGTGCAATGTTCGGTATGCTGTCCTATTTTATAATTGTGATATTCAGTCTCTGAAGCTGTTATACAGAGCCATTTGGGTAACATCCGTGTTGGTGATAACAATTGTTACACTTAAACCATGACAAATTCTTTTCGAAAAATGCAAATTCTTCACTTTGTAGCCCAACTGTGACAAACAAACAAATTTATGTAGTATGATCACCTGCACCCATCTCTATAAATTTGAAGTGAATTCTGAAGCACATTTATGTAAATCAAAATGTGTTTATGATCTCACCAGCCACCAGTCGGAAACACTTTCACCGACACAGTCTCAAACCCAACAGTTTCATAACCAAATCCCATCAATCCGACTACATGTGGCTCACGGATAGGCTTGACCACTGGAGTTAGATCAAGGGTACCAAAATCTGTTCACCTGATCACAATTAAAAAGTTACTGAGTATAAGGATTTAGTGCAACGAGTATAAGCATTTAGTGCAACCAAACATATTATAATACAGATTTTCATCCAACTTTAACACCTCTTTTTTGTATATTGGTCATCATCATCATCAATCCCACCAATACTGTCTTGAAAGTAATAGCCCACCAAGAGAAGGGAAACGCCCAGGTAGCTCACCAACGCTGATATCTGTACCACACACCAAAAATAAAATAAACATCCTTCGGTTCAAACCAGCCCCAAAACAACCTAATTAAAGTCTTTGATTTACATAGAACCGTAGAATCGAGATTACCAATTTCAAATCCATGAAAAAAGTAACAAAAACCACTATTTAAATTTGAAGACAAAATTACATGAGGCTAGCTACTCTGAATTTGATATAAATTAACAATCAAACATCCAACTTTAACCAAATAACTGGACTTTCATCCATTTATTTGTTATGGACTAATACCATTGCAAGGTATGGGACTTGTTTCACATTGGTTGTATGAGCAACTGACGTGGGGTTTATATACCAAATGGACTCTCTCATCCATCAGACTAGTCTTTTGGTTTGAGTTTTCAAAGTCCTTGAAACAAAATTTGAAGTCAGATGTTATGTGTAGGTCAAAAGACAAATGCTTTTGGACAACCAAATAATTGACTAAATCCAAAAAGGTGCATTTAGCAAATTTTCAAGGATGAAATTACATTACCAGGAACCCTCCAGCTTTCAACTTTTACAACTTCTAACCCTCCTACCTTGCTTTCTTTCCAAAACAGCCCTCCAACTTATCTTTTTTATTACTATGTCCTGAAAACAACACAAGCTTAATAACCAACTCCACAACAAATTTCACAATCTAAATTGATGTGTTTAGCAAATAAAAAGAAGAAGAAGAAGAAGAAGAAGAAGAAGAAGAAGAAGAAGAAGAAGAAGAAGAAGAAACTGATGAACCTTTGAATCGAATTTGACCATTTGAAGGTAAGTTTTGGACATGATTCGGTGACTAAGCCAAAGCTAAACCATAGAGGTAGGTGTAATCCTTTGGTTCAATGTACTGCCAAAATACATAAAAAAAACATAGGTGAAGCAGCTAACAAGCAAACCAAGTAAGCCTGACTATTGACTAATTTCACCTTTTAAAGTACCTGGCTTTTATGTAAAAATTTAATTATTATTCTTGCATGAAACCAGAAAAAAAAAAAAAGAAAAAAAAAAGCATTTCACTATTGGACAGTTTACTGGTCTCAAACAGACCCCAATTAAATTAAGATGACAGAATGATAATTATGTTTTTATTTATTTCCAGGTTCTTTTGCTTTATATAAGAAAGTACCTATGTTATCCCACAGTTATATGTAGCAGTAGAAGGTGTATGTTGATCTTTCAAATACGGCCAACCGGTTGCCGATACTGAAATCTTCTCCACTTCCATTTGAGCTTCTAAACCCACTCCTGGTTTTCATGATCTTCTTTCTCTGGCCGTGAGGAATTAATAGTTTATGCGCTCTTTGCATGGCTCATCGACTCCTCAAAACAAAACATATCTTCTGCTGTTATCTAGAGGTCGCTCCAACAGTTCTGGTCATGGAGCCAAACAGGTCCTGACATCATACACAAGCGGATTGAAATTTACACTTTCAACGAGCATGTGAAGTTCTACTAAGTCCCCACATGCCGGTTCAAATTAGGAGTACTGACATGGACGCTTTTGAGCATCAGACTTTCAACTGGCATGTCAAGTTCTACCAATTCCTCACATCGTCTAATAATTAACTTCTCGAGATTCCGACACCCCTTAAGGTCAAGTGTTTTCAACTTAGTAGTATCGAGGCAGAGGTTTTTGAGCATCAGACTTTCAACCGGCATGTGAAGTTCTACCAAATCCTCACATTTTTCAAGATCTAACGTCTCAAGATTCCGACACCCCTTAAGGTCAAGTGTTTTCAACTTAGTAGTATCGAGGCGGAGGTTTTTGAGCATCAGACTTTCAACCGGCATGTGAAGTTCTACCAAATCCTCACATTTTTCAAGATCTAACGTCTCAAGATTCCGACACCCCTTAAGGTTAAGTGTTTTCAACTTAGTAGTATCGAGGCGGAGGATTTTGAGCATCAGACTTTCAACCGGCATGTGAAGTTCTACCAAATCCTCACATTTTCCAAGATCTAACCTCTCGAGATTCCGATACCCCTTAAGGTTAAGTTTTTTCAACTTATTAGATTGAAGGAAAATGTCATTGAGCTCTAGGCTTTCAATGGGCATGTGAAGGTCTACCAAATCATCACACCGTGTAAGATCTAACTTCTCGAGATTCAAAGTTTGGGTAAGGTCAAGGGTTTTCATATTAGACCAAAAGATGCGGAGGCTTTTGCACTTTAGACCTTTAAGGGGCAATTGAAGTTCTACCAAATCCTCACAATGAAGAAGATCTAACTTCTCGAGATTCAAATTTTGGGTAAGGTCAAGGGTTTTCAACTTAACACTATGGAGGTTGAGGCTTCTGAGCTTTAGACCTTCAAGGGGCAATTGAAGTTCTACCAAATCCTTACATGTCCCAAGATCTAACCTCTCGAGATTCCGACACCCCTCAAGGTTAAGTTTTTTCAACTTAGTATATCTAAGGGAAATGTCATTGAGCTCTAGGCTTTCAACGGGCATCTTAAGTTCTACCAAATCCTCACATCGGTTCACACTTAATGTGTCGAGATTCTGAGCCCAGGAAATATCCAAGGTCTGCAACATAGAAACATCAACAGAAAGAGATTTGAGCTTAAACTTTTCATTGGGCATGTGAAGTTCTACCAAATTATTACAACATTCAATAACTAACTTCTCGAGATTCAAAGCTTGGGTAAGGTCAAGGGTTTCCAACTCAACATAAAAGAGGTGGAGGCTTTTGAACTTTAGACCTTCAAAGGGCAATTGAAGGTCTACCAAATCTTCACATACATCAACCTTCAGTTTGTCGAGATTCTGAGCCCGCTAAAGATATAAGGTCCTCATATTATGATGCACAAGGTGAAGGGATTCACGCTTAAATTCAACGGGTACATAAAGTTCGTTTAACTCCTCACATTGGTCAAGATGTAACGTCTGGAGATCAAAAGTTCTCGGAAGGTTAAGTTTTTTCAGTTTAGAACAACTAAGGTAGAAGCATTTGAGCTTTAGACATTCAGTGGGCATGTGAAGTTCTACCAAATCCTCACAGTATTTAAGCTCTAACTTCTCGAGATTCTGAGCCCCCTCAAGGTTAAGTGTTTTCAGCTTCGCCCACTGAAGGTAGAGGCTTTTAAGCTTTAAACTTTCAACGGGCATGTGAAGTTCTACCAAATTAAAACAGCTTTTAAGATTTAACCTCTCCAGATTCGTATTTAGCCCAACGTTCAAGGATTCCAACCCACAATCATGGAGGTCAATGAATCTGAGATTCTTTAGAACCTATCAAGAGCACAACATGAGAATGAATTCTATGTAATGACCACAAAAATAGATATATTAATGCATTAGAATGATGTAAACGAGAACTAGTTAATCATAATTCTACCTTTTTTCCAGCTTTCCAACGTTGACCAAAACCGGTGTGCTTTATTTTAAGGCCAACAAGATTATTTGTTTGAAATTTTTTGGGAAAACAACTAAAACGGTAATCGCACAAAGATAAATATTTTAACCCATTTGGTAGGAGGCATATGCTATCTTCACCAATATCCATGCAGTCACATCCAGAATCACATTGATTTTCGGGAAAACAATTAAAACAGTAATCGAACAAAGATAGATATCTTAACCAATTTGGTAGAATGCATATGCTATCTTCACCAATATCCTTGCAGTCACATCCAGAATCACATTGATGATTCATTTCAAGAAATCTGAGTTCCCTCATATTTTGAAGACCTTTCTTGACAACAGATGGTTTGACCAAGAGCAGTTTTATACATTTTATTGCTTCAGTACCCTGTAATAAGAAAGCACATACATGAACCTTGTGTCATAAGAAATAAGTACGTGCTAGTTTTCTCCACCTTACAAATAAACTTGAAACTTACCTTATTATTAACCAATATATCCTCAATTTCGTCTTTAATCCACAATCGGCTATGTCTGTGAGGCTCATTGGGGTGCGAACGACGAACAATATTCTTACCCATTTCTTCTATATGGTCATGCATATCCAAGCGCCCATCACAAGATACAGTTATAAGAGATTTTTGCTCAAGAACTCCTAAACCACTTCTGGCATGAAATTCGCAGCTTTCAAGCGCTCTGATTGCTTCTTCTTTCTCCCAACCTTTTAGTATACATGCAACATCTAGAAATATTTCCTTGTATTCCTCTTCTAGTCCGTCATAGCTTACTTCCAATATACTCAGAGTTTCATTCAATGGAATTGTTTTTAGTCGGTCTAAAGCATCTCTCCATTCAGCCTCATTTTTACCGCATAAATCTGAACCCAAAACTTTGATTGTCAAGGGAAGACCACTAGCATAACTCACAACTTGACTTGCTAGCTCCTGATAACCTTGATTTGGTATCAGTCTCCCAAATGCATACCTATTGAAGAGGCAATTTGCTTCCTCATCCAATAACAGATCAACTTGAAGAATCAAGTTCTTTGGCACTCCATGTGTCACCAGCACTTGTCGTTCTCTTGTTGTAATGATAACTCGACTTCCCGCCTTAAACCAATTAGGCTCACCAGCTAATGCCTCAAGTTGGTCTATATGAGCCACATCATCTAGAACAACAAGAACCTTTCTACCATGCATCATCCTTTTCATGTCAGAAACACCTCTTACGGTGATGTTTGGATCCTTTAACACATCTGAAAGTACTTGCTTTTGCAACAACTTCAAACCGCACAATGGGTTTTCTGAGATTTCCCTTACATTCTCAACAAAGCTTGAACCATCGAACTAAAAGGATATTTGATCAAAAACAGCTCTCGCCAAAGTTGTCTTCCCAGCCCCTCCCATCCCCCATATCCCTATCATACGAAAATCTTCAATACCAATGCCTAAAGATGAAACTACATTTTTTACACGTTTCTCCATGCCTACTAATTTCCCATCAACCACCGAGCTAATGAAAGGTAACTTAGGTGAAATCTCTTCCACGATTTCTGTGATCAGTTTAGCTTCATGTCTGTATGTCAAAGAAGATTCAATTAGAAAACTCAAAATCCCACATGAACAAATAATCTCAAATCTAAAGCATACAATCATATATGACCTCATAACTATAATGATGTATGTCTCATAGATTAAAAATGACGGCCCAAAGGATCGATTTAACACACGATAAGGAGAATCAAACTTGCATAAACACAATTTTATGAAGAACAAATGATTTCTTGAAAAAAACCTTTTTGTACTGGATCACTGCTGCTAACTTTTTTTAATTTAAAGTTATTCAAATTTTTATTTCCAATTTGCCTAAGTCTTTATTTAAATCGGATATGTTTTTTTAACTGCCTGTTTTTTTACCCGAATTTGTTCTTACATGAACCAAAATAATATTTTTTTGAAACGACTCATCCTAACCTGAACCCATCACCGACCCGACCCGGACCCGTCCATTTTATCCACTATAATGGATATATAACTGTTACAGTCATTCTTTTAATAAAAAAAACTTCTTTAAACCAACCGGACCCGGACCCATTCTGACCCGAACCAAAACAACCCCTTTTTCGAATTGACCCGAACCAATTTTGACCCTTTTTGAGAAGGAGAAAAAGTCATCAAAAAGTCATTTTTGAGAAGTTAGGAGCTTGTGAATTTTTTATCAGCTTATAACTTTTCAAAGACCAAATTACCAGATTACCCCTGATTTAACACTCCTTACAACTTATTGACTTATAAAAGAATGTCTCTTTTAGTCATTTTACATCAATAAGCTAAGCCAAACACTTTTTATAAAACAACTTATTGACTTATTGGCTTTTCCCATCCCATAAGCTAATTCAAACACTTTTTTTTAAACTCTTTTTCAAAAAGTCATAAGTCAATATAAGTCCTTTGCCAAACATGCCCTTACACTTTTAAGTAATTAATATACTAACGAAACTTTCTATCTAAACTAACGAGATTAACCAACAAAAAATATATAAAATTAAAGAATATAACAGAGATCTATAGACAGAGCTACGTACCCATCAAATGTGTTCTTCAACTCCCACCCTGCGAGACCGGCTGCTTCTCTGAGAGCCTCTCTCCATTTCTCTGCAGATTCATCCTCTTTATGTTTCTCAAATGCTTCTCCAACTGCCCCAATTTGTTTCCGGACTTCGGTGGGTTCCACATCATAGAAGACAGGGAAAGCAGTGTGCTCGTTCGTCTTCTGGCACTCCATAATCTTGACGAGCTCGTCCAAACACCACGATGAAGAAGCATACCTCTTGGAGAAAACAATAATGTAAAATTTCGAGTCCTCGATGGATCTGATGAGCTCATCAGTGATCCGTTCTCCTTTCTTGATTTCTTCATCATCTCTGTAAGTGATAATGCCTTTCTGCGTAAGAGCGTGATAGAGATGATCAACAAAGCCTTTACGGGTGTCTTCACCTCTGAAACTTAAAAAGACCTCATACTTGAAGCTCTTTTGAACGGATGAAGCTGAAGGAGACGCCATTGAATTGAATGTATGCTTGAAGAAATCAAACAAAATGAAATCTTTGATGGGGAAACTTGTTGAATAGCCTGTCTCTTTCTCGGCACTCTTGTCACGTGAAAAAAACGTACGAATAATTGGAGGCCACTCATTTGGTCGAAGAGAAGATAAGATTTAGAATTTAAATTTTGAATAGGTAAAGATATTTACTATTTACGCGTTTATATCTTCATAAAAAATCACTTTTTTCGTAGGAATAATCCTTGGTAAGAATAATTTTGAATGGCTTGTTGCCCGTTTACCATTCATCCGTTCATACTCAATTCAAGAGTATACAATTATATCGCACAAGTAGGCACCATGATCACGCCAATATCGCACAAGTGTTGTGTGGTGTGATCGTCAACGTGAAGGGTGGGTGTAATCACCCATGTGAAGGGTTAGTTAAGCAT
This sequence comes from Helianthus tuberosus, assembly GCA_030545235.1. Taxonomy (NCBI): domain Eukaryota; kingdom Viridiplantae; phylum Streptophyta; class Magnoliopsida; order Asterales; family Asteraceae; genus Helianthus; species Helianthus tuberosus. Next base: position 54,502,366 of record CM060364.1, read on the forward strand.
GATTCTTTTTTAATAAGGAGCCAATGGAATCACATCAACTACACAACTTCTTTTATAAATATACTAGGTTATAACCCCGTGTAATACACGGATTGAATAAATGTAATTTTATATACCAAATAATAAAAAATATATTTTTAAAAACCTCGTTTATTACACAGGTTGAATAAAAGTAATTTTATATACCAAATAATAAAACAATATATCTTTAAAAATCTTGTTTATTACATAGGTTTAATAAATGTAATTTTATATATTAAATAATAAAAAAATTATATCTTTAAAAACCTCATGTATTGTATGGGTTAAGTAAATTTAATCTATACTATATAATAGCACATGTAATTTTATATACCAATCAATAAAAAGTTATATCTTGTTGTATCTTTATAAACCATATGTATTATAAATCATTTGGACTAAACTGACAAAATAACACAAACCACAGGGCCTAAAATGACATTTAACTCTTTACATTATACTCCCTCCGTCCCTATTTAGATGTCATCGGACCCACATTCACACAATTTAAGAAATATTTGAGTATTTTATTTTTTTGGTTTTAAAATGACAATAATGTCCTTAGAAATGACAATTAAATTGGGACAACAATAAATGAAAGTTTGTAATGGTAAGGGCAAAACTGGAAATTATTTGGAAATGACAATTAAATTGGGACAACAAAAAGTGGAAATTTGGACATTTAAAATGGGACGGAGGGAGTATTAATTTATATTTAGTGTAGTCTTTTGTTAATTTCAAGATAAATAATTTTGAAATCTAATAAATAATTCAAAAGACTACATTATCTTCTATACGAATCGTTTAAATTTATATTAAATTTATTTTATAATTATCTTTTAATTAATATTAATTATAATTAAGTAAAAAATAGAGATGAGAAAGCTAAAAAATAGATAGCTCCAATGAATGACATGTGTCTCTCTATTGGTTTCTTAGAAAACCATGCATAACACAATTTGATAGTAGTAAAAAATAATTAGTGCAGACTTACAAAATTGATATAAACTAATGGTCAATAGGTTTAGTCAACAGGAATTCTTTTATGTTGATAACCAAACCACTGTTGTCTATCGACTGTTAAAACCTTTTTTGCTTTCCAACAGACTTTGCTAAAAACTGTCATCCATTATCTCCAACAGAGTTTGCCACATTGATAGATAGTAAGTATCAGTTGTTAGTCAACCCATGTTAAAAAGGTCAGTCAACAGAAATTAAAAAGGTTAGTGAACAGATGTTAAAAAGGTCAGTCAACAGAAATTAAAAAGGCCAGTCAACCTATGTTAACAACTGTTCCTCCATTATACCCAACAGACGTTGCCAGGTTGACAGATGTTTAGTATCATCATGGATTTCGTAAAACTTCTTTGTAAACCACATTAGTAGTGGTTGTACAGACACGTTTCTCTTTATCACAAATCAAAAGTTTCAACCCTTCCTACTTTTTACCCTAGATACAGCAACATAGAGCTGGCCATGACTAAACACTCGACGTGGAAGATACAAACCAACACGCTCCAACGATAGTCCTTGACTTTTATTTATTATCATAGCAAAACACAGTGAAAGTGGGAATTGTCTTCGAGAAATCTTCACTGGTATTCTTTTATCAAAAGGTGTCATCTTCAGTCTTGAAATCAAAGTATGGTGACCTATATTAGTCCCTGTGATAATTTTTGCTTCAATCACAACTTTTTCGAGTTTCGTGACTTGTAAATGTGTACCGTTACACAATCCATTTGCCTGATCAATGTTTCTGAGTAACATCACTGGAGCACCAAGTTTCAGTACTAATTTATGGTTAGGTAAACCAGATAAACGAAGATTGTTTAACATATCAGGAGGAAACAATGCCATGTTAAGCTCTGATTCTTCCTCAGATTGGCATAAACTACCTAAACTAAAATAAATCTTCTCTTCACCAGGCAGATTCTCTAAGTACTCTTTATTTATTGAATCCACTACTTCATTAGTTGGAGCAAGAATCGCTCTTTGTTTGAAATACGTTAAATCCCACAAAAACTTATTCATGTCAGGATATGTAAATGAAACGAGAGAAGAAATAGGATTGACTTGGTCATGAATAAGTAAATCATCTGGAATTTCAATATCTATCTCACCATCATTTTCTTCACCAAGCAGACCATCACCAAGCTTTAAAATCCATTCTGCAAATTCCTTTATTTCTTTCAAATCTGTTTCCTGACACCCAACTCTTAATCTCATATTCTCAGTTAGCTTTAGTACTTGACAGTATCGCCATATATAAGAAGAATTCAAAGAAGCATTGACTATCATTGTTCTGGTACCTTTAGGGATGACCGGAAGAATTTGTCTAAAATCACCACCAAATAGAATGACCTTTCCCCTAAAAGGCTTGCATTCCATGTTCGGTTGACTGGAACGTGACATGTCTCTCATTGTTCATTCAAGAGCCTCGAAACAATGCTTGTGAGTCATAGGTGCTTCATCCCAAATATTCAAAGTTGCTCTTTTAATTAAAACACCTAATTCAGTATTAGGCTTTATCGAACATATTGAATTCTCATTAATGTTAATTGGAATTACAAACCTTGAATGAGCAGTTCTACCACCATCCAGCAAAAGTGGAGCAATTCCACTGGATGCAACATTCAATACAACTTCACCTTTCGATAGTAATGCAGCTGAGAATGTCTTCCAAAGAAACGTCTTTCCAGTTCCACCATAACCATATACAAAAAACACACCTCCATCACATTTTTCAATCGCTTCCATAACAATTTTATATATTCTTTCATGTTCGACAGTTAAACACTTTACATAACCATCATGTTCCCTTTGAAGAGCTACTCTGTCATACGATAGTTCTTTCATTATCAATCGATTGTTCGACGATGAAACATAATTGTCCGAAACACTTGGCATTTTCATCAAAATTTCTCACTGTACTTCCATCGATAAGTAGCAACTTTTCAATTTCAGATAGATAGATAGATATTTTCAAGTTCTTGTTGAAGAACCAAATCTAAAACAAATGTTGAAAAAAGTATTAGTTTTTTTCCCAATAACGAAGCTATTGCATAATTTTAATGTAGTTGTATATAACTTTAATAAAATAATCACATTACCTGCAATACCAGTTATCTTTCGTTGCTGATACAGAATGTCTTCACATAACAGGGACTTCGTTTCCAACCAAAAAACACCAGGATGAGATATCGAATTTAGCAGCAACAACACTACAAAAAAATGTCCTCAAGAAATCTCCAGTTGACCATGTGCTAGCTTCTTTGACGGCATTAACATATTCCTTATCATCATCCAACAGTCCTCGTGCAAAACATGCATCTTTAAATGTTTCAAAAACCTGTCCATCAATTGTTTTTATAGCTTCAAAACAGGTTGGTCCCTTAATATGATTCAGTAAAATCCTTAGGTAATAACAATCACCAAGTGATGGTGGGACATAATGTATCCTCCCAATTGATCCATACGGATGCTTTCTTCGATTCCATTTGCGATTTTTAGCTTTCCATACATAATATCCCGGAAACTGAACATACCTCAATGTCCTGGCAAATTCATCGACTTTGTTACAATTCATCCACTCTGTGAACATTGTCATTTTCACAGTTGGGTCAGTAACAATATCACACAAATTATCATGATCGTTATACACAATACTCTGACCATCTTCACAATGAAAAGGCAATACTTCAACAACTGGATATCTATAATGTATATCATATATGAATATTCTCCAAGTAGCTTCACAAGCAGAGATATATCTACAATCAAGGTATGTTTTTATCTCATCTACATCTACATTCTGTTCCGTATCATTGTTGGTGCTATTGGATTGAAAAACAGAAGTCGTGACTCTATCAGGCCCCTTATTAATATATTTAAACAAATATTTGATAGAACCTGACTGGTTGCACCATTCAACGTTAACGTGGCACTGATACTTTCTTAGCAGGAGAGCATTGTAAGGAACTACAAATCTATTATCAAGTGCCACACCATTCTTTACTACTGTATTACTTGTCTGACGACGACGATGGAAAGATATCCTTCAGAATCAACACAAGTCTCATCTACATATTTTTTGGGAAACTTTTTAGAACATTTTTGCTGAACCATACATGGACAAAGTGGGTTGTCTGTACCACATGGTCCATGAATCATAAATTGCTTGACAAGCTCATATAATTCAGGATCTCTTTCTTTATCTGGTATCTCAGCACTAATAACACGATCAATATCAGATGCAGTTGGAAATTTGCTTTCAGCACCCAAGAACAAAAATGTGTAAGCATGTGGGAGTCCACGCTTCTGAAATTCTACTGTATACATAACTGAAATTTTTCAACAGTGAGCTGTTAGATTAATATAATTAGATGTTCAAAGTAAAAAAAATATAACTAAAATGTACCTGCTTGTATATCACCAAAGAATTTATCTTTCTTGAAATCTTTTATAAGATGATCCAATTTACACTTGAATAATCTAGAGATAATATCCGGTCTGTCTTCAGCATTAAGCAAGGTTGGAGAACTCGCTAGTCGCTAGCAGGTCGGTGAGGTAGGGACTAGCGACTACTCGGGATTACTCGTGATTAATCGGGATTAATTCGATCGGACTTTTTATGTATAATTTTAAGTTTTTATACATATATACATATATTTTTATACGTAATTTTTTTAAGTGGACAAGTTTTGACCGGAATCTGGGAGGTTTTGGCCGGAATATGTGTTTTTTTCCGATTTTTCTGATTTTTTCCGATTTTTTTTTGTTTTTTCCCGATTTTCCCAACCGACTAGTCGCAATTAGGGCCGACTAAGGCCGACTAGGCCGACTAGCGATTTTTTTACTGATTAGCTGAAAATTACTCAGTTGATGGGCGACTAGCGACTAGTCAGCGATTAATCGCCGGCTAGTCGCGATTTTTGCAACCATGGCATTAAGAGCTTTATCGTCCAAACACCTGTAAATCTCAGGCCAGTTTGGATTACAAGTCACCGTTATGAATAAATTGGAATATCCAACAGACTTGCAAATTGCCATAGCATCCAAGTACTTTTGCATCATATATCTAGAACAACTAGTAAATGATGAAGGTAAAAGTATAGGTTTACCACAACTTAAGGCATTATTCTCTCCACTTTCAACAGTAGCATTCAAGTTCTTAAGACTTTGCGTTCTAAGTTTAGGTTGTTGTGACCTTATATAATTCAACCTGGCAGATTCTATCATCGTGTATCCATCAACCAAAAACTGCTGAAATAGTTTTTTTTTGCATTAACTAACAATGAAAACTGATTCTGTCTATCTTGAATTTTGTAACAAAAGAATTCTCTAATTGTAAGGTTGGTTCTAAGTACTTTATTATTAACCACAATCCCTCTATGTTTAATACCAACTATAACCATCTTCTGCATATGGGAAAATAAGTGGATATTGCAAAGCAAGGTAAGAGGGATGAAGCTCACTAATTCTTTGAAGACCACCAGACTTCTTTCTAACAACAATGTCTTGTTTATCAAATGCTCCATCAAAATCACCAATTATTAACGCAACAATTTTTGATGCTGTTGGCAAATTGTGAACTCTTCCATCCTTATCTCTTGTTCCAATAAGCTTCAAGCTTACATCTTGCCACTCATTTTCTTGAAAACAATATCTTACCATTCTGAAGGGCTGTGGACACGAGGATTGCAAGAATCCAACATATCTTTAAGACTTTTGATGGTTGTACTATCAAGCTGGTTGTTTCTTGTAGTTTTGGATTCTATATGAGAACTGCAAGAAATATAAAATGTTAAAATTTACATTCGTTTCAAATGATAATGGATGTAAATATACTGAGAAGAAAAATATATATTCATAAATGCCACAATTTCATAAAGAAATTACCTTACTGCTTTTTGACGATTTACCACCTCGTTTTGTGAATCATATATGTAAAGCTGTGAGAATTTCGGTTCTTCCCCATAGTCCGAAAGTAGACTACCCATCCGATGATAATTCTAACCTTGTAGTCTAAATACATAAGAACCTTTGCCTCTCTGATAACTTTTGTCAACCTTCCCACCAAGAGATGTGATGGAAAACATCATGTTATATGCTCGAATATTATTCATGAAATTGTGAGACTATGAGGTATGACTTTTATATAAATGACGTAGTAATGGAGGAGGTGGTGGTGGTGGTGGTAGCTCAACATCTCCATTTGAACAACAAAGAGAATATGATGTTTTCTTACGATTTTGACTTCCCCTAAGCATTTCATCTTCCCATAACATTGCATCACATTTAGAACACACAAAGATGGCATCTCCATGATCAATATAATCTACAGAATTAGCAAATTTATAAGTCAATATAAGTTATCTACATGTTGAAAACTTAACAGGAATTTACATTCGTATCTTATACCTTTAGAAATTCCATAAATCTTCTTAACCACATAATCTGCTAACATCTCATCACTCATTGATAATTCAATTTTAGGTATTCCACCTATATTGAAGATTGGAAAATAAGACATATATAACAATTCATAAAACCTAAGATTAAAGAAATATTTTGTTTCCAAACATTTAAAACATACAATTTGTAATATTTGATAATGGAGTCCTCTCAACAAAATCGGATGTTTGCTTAGTACTTCCAAAAGAAGTGTGATGTACATTCCTTGATGAGATTTTTCTTGACGAATCTTATAAGACAAAAGTATATAAAATAAATGAACAAAAATACAATTCATAATTAAATTACAAAAAAAAAATATCTGCAGTAAGTTTACCTTTTTCTTTTGTAGATGAGTGACACAAATTACTACTAATATTTGGAGTAGCATAAGTAGGAAGGTGATACACATTCCTTCTTTCGACATTGGTGGTTGAAACTTGTTAAATAGAACATATGTAAGGATTCCCAAAACATAACATATACATATATATTTCTTTTAAATTTTCTTTGCAAAACTATAACACATACCACTTAAAGTATTTGATAATGGAATCCTTTCACCAGAATCAGATGTTGATGTAGGCTGACAACCTCTGTTGTTTCTCTTTTGTTGAAGAGCATACTTCCTTTTTTCTCTTTCTTCAGCACAGCTTTGATGTTGACTTGCTTGAAGGAACATTTCATACTTACTTGAAATTGTGTTATCTGTATCCATAATTTAAAATACCTGAATGAAGAAGATTGTTGACCACTCGAGAAAAGAATTTTGAAAGTATTGTGAAAATGAATTGAAATTACCAAAAAAATATATGCAGAAAGTATACCTTTTACTTTTGCAGATGAGTGAAACAAATTACTACTAATATTTGGAGTAGCATAAGCAGGAAGATGATACATATTCCTTCTTTCAACATTGGTGGTTGAAACTTATAAAATACGACATATGTAAGGATTCCCAAAACATAACATATAAATATATATTTCTTTTGAAATTTGTTTGCAAATCTATAAGACATACCACTTGGAGTATTTGATAATGGAATCCTTTCAACAGAATCGAATGTTGATGTAGGATGAAAACCACTGTTGTTTCTCTTTTGTTGCAGAACACGCTTCCTTTTTTTCTTGCTTCAGCACAGACTTGACTTTGACTTGCTTGAAGGAACACTTCATACTTACTTGAAATTCTATTATCTGTATCCATAATTTCAAATACCTGAATGAAGAAGATTGTTGAGCACTCGAGAAAAAGACTTTCAAAGTATTTTGAAAATGATTTGAATTATTTGACAATACAAATTTGAAATGGATACTATTTTATATTTAAGGATAAAAATATGACAGCTGTATTAGGGGGTAAAATGTAACTTCCTTATCTCAATGGCGGTAAAATGTAATTTATTATTCCAATGGCGGTTTACCTTTTTACATAGAGGCATATAGAAACATACTTTACTTTTTTAACGACTCTACACATCCCTTTACAAAATTGTTTGTCTGATCTCATAAAAAGTGCTTCAAGTTTTAATCACCGATGTCCATTTCAATATTCAATCACTCCACTTGAATACTTCTTACTTTTGACATCATTAACAACTTCGATCAAGGTATAATAATATTTATTAAAATTTGTATGCACATGAGTTTCATATGCACATGATTAACAACTGTTATGAAGACTGTGATCATGTATTGCATGTTTTAGATTATGTATGAATTTAATTTACAAGATTTTTTTTATTTTTTATAATGTTTCTGATTCGAAGTTTTCTTTGATATGGTGCTACATTTGGTTTCTTGAAAGCAAACGATAAGGTATATTTTTTTGTTTTTCTTACTTGATATTAAATAATATGATTAAATGACCAATCTTTTGTTTATGGACTTCAAAAAAATGTTATTTCCTTACTACTCGGTTCTACAGTTTTTAGAGGAATCTTTATTTATTGATATGCTCTAAATAAATCGATAAATATTAAATGCGTTATCTGAATGACGTAGATATGTTAAACATTGTTGGTTCATATTTGTTATCACAGTCTTTATAAATAATGAAGTATCTGATAAAATACATTGTCTCATTATTTCTTTGATTTTTAACTAGAAACATCATATCTTGGAAGATGTCTTTTTATAAATATTTGGACTCTCTTAATTCCATAATCTTGGTAAGATTATTACATTAAAACCATTTTCTGCAGTTTTATTGTTAACGATTAATTCGCATATAACACTTGCCAATACTTAAATACTTGAGCTCCACAGATAATACAACAAATCTTTGCAAACAATCATTTACTCAATGAAGTTCCTTCCTGGTAATGTTGGCGTTATAGAGTGTGTAAACGGTATGAGATGGGATTACCGATTATCAAAACACAGTGGAAGTTTTGCTCTAAAAGAAGGATGGTCCACAGTTGTCTCTGACCTTTCATTGAAAGAAGGATGTCTATTGGTATTTAAAAAAACTGCATCATATACATATTTGCTGACAACTTTTGAAAAAGTTCATCGTTATCCAATAAAACTCCCAATGATTTCTATGTTCACATCAATATCATTTGAGAGCAACTTTGGATGTATGGATTCATTCTCCCATAGTTTTACTGATGTTTGTAATGACGTGTTGGTAAGTTTTGGTATTTTAATCCAATACTTAAATGTTACTATACTAATTAGTGTAACACCTCGAAAAATTACGTCCAATAATGTCTTGACACGTGTCATAGGCTTTGAATATGTGAAAAAGCACTTTAGAGGGACTAAAGTTGACAAACTGTGAAACTATGTGAATATAAGGGTCCAAAATGTCAACAATGGATAAATAGACTCTAAAATAACCCTACATGGTGTTTATAATCTTAAACGGATAAATCATGGATCATACGAAGCGGAAAATGAAAGAAAGTGAGGAATTACAAACTACAGGGGCTAAATGTGTCAACATGTTGAAAGTATACCTCTGAGTGACCTTTTGGCAAACCCGAAGCTTTGTAATGGTAAAATATACTCACTAGAACATGTGATAAAAATTTCATCAAGTTTCGTTATCGTAGGAGAAAGTTATGATCAAAACCGTGCACGAAGGGTTAAATGCGTTAACGTTGAATTTCGTGACTTTTCGGGTAAGCACAAAGTTAACCAAGGACTTTACCATGTTTGTAAATGTCCCAAGGTCCTTAAAAATCAAGTTTTAGGGTCTAATGTGCAAGAAAAGTAGCCAAAACCACATTTCAAAGGACCAAGGACCAAAGTGTAAAACAATGGAAACTTGATAACCTGGTCACCACTTGTACGCGGCCCGCGTAAGGTCTCTCGCGGCCCGCCTACAAGCTGCCAGTGACAAAAGGTGCGCAGATGTCAGTTACAAGTCTGATTTCGATTGTTAACAGCTGTGAATCGATACAAGGGGCTCTCCAATGGATTTACATGCAAGTAGGGGCACTTGGACTCATCTTACAACATCCCTAGACCCTTGTGGCAGCTCCTAATGAGATCAAACTTGTTATAAAAGATCTTGAAGTTGTAACACATGAACACATACAATTACAAAAATTCACAAGACCACTTCTGGAGCTTCTCTGATCTACCTCAGGCTTTCTAGTGATCTATAATCGTAATTAGGACTCTTGTAAGTGTTCATAACCCTTTCGATTTCGTTTTAGCTTAGTTACTTAGCTATTAGTCAAACCGTCGTAATTTAAATTTGACTTTGCGATTAATTGAAATCCGCTCAGTCATTTCTCGAATTGAAAGTACCTACAAGTAGGTATTTATGTGAGTAACAAACCCTTAAAAGGGTACTTTCAGATTCCCACTCTAACTATGTTAATTGTCGAGTCAAAGCTTACCTTAAAAAGTCAACAGAATGTGTATTTTCAAATTTAAGCATAATTAGCAATGTAGGGTACATGCAACCTGTTTGATCATTAAAATAACTTAGTAAATAAGGTAAGAACATGTTCCAACATGATCAACCCGACAATTTTCAGTATTAAACCCGGATCGGAACCGAAAGTCGCATAATTTGACTTTTGCTTTGACTTTCAGTTCTGACCCGATTTGGTTTAGTTTAGATATGCTTTAGGATTCCATTAGGACCATATTATAAGTTAGTATAACCCTCCAAGGTTATACAACTTGGTTCCATAGAAATCCTAGTTCATGCGTGTTTCCGTTATATGCCTAAACGTTGACCGTTATGCCCTTTTGACTATAAAACGTGATTTTTGAAAAAGGGAAAGAGTAGAAACATTAGTTACTGATTTATAAACTTGCACCTAAAATTTGATATCAGTTTGAGGTCTAGATTAAGAGTTATGCTCATTAACGTAAATTGAAAGCTTTATGTTAAATAATCGGCGTAATTAGCATATAGCCCATTTAAACCCACTTTTTGATATCAAACTTTTTACCCACTGATGTAATATAATATTTTGGGATTTTTGAAGATTTTTATTTAATTTTTGGCTGAGCATAACATAGGGCTCTAAGTTTAATTCGGTTAATGCCGATTTTGCCCTTTTAAGCCATAAAATGAGTTTTACAAATCCTTTTGACCCCAAACCTTTTTCTACTGATTTTATTTGATAAATAAAATATTTTGAGCCTTCTGGAATTATAAAAATATCAGCTTCCCTTTGAAAACCCGGAAATGGCTCCAAATCGCCTTTTTAAGCATTTTTAACGCATAGTATATACTAAAACCATATTAAACATATAAGGTTGATACTTACTGATATTTTTAGTATATTTTTATATAATAACAGTAAGTACAAGTTTTTGAACTCAGGTTTCCAATTTTGACCTTTTAAGCCTAAGTGAAATTACCAAAATACCCCTAAGGTGCATAATTTGGTTTTAAATGATAAGTTTCACATATAGGTCATACCCTACTGATATAACTTAGTAAATTAAGTATATTTACTAGACAAATCAGACCTGTAACTCAGATTTATAAATAAACTCTTTTATAATCTTTAAAATGACCAAAATACCCCTACGGGGCTTATTTTGAGATTAAACTAGTTTTGGGCATAATGGAAGATACCCTACTGATATCACAACATATTAAAGGCATATTAACTTAGGAAACCGGTATATGACTCTTTTGGTTACTCGTTACGCACTTGTCGCGTTCGAATCGGCTTTTGTGACTAGTTCGCATATATTAGCCAAAACGGGTCAAACCATATCATTTTTATCTCAAAATCCAAAATGTGTTTAAGTTACCCATATTAAACAAGCATGCAAGCTTGTCGGGTCAAAACCACATTCTAAACCGGTCTTCGCTTTATCATGCGTTTGAACCGCGTCTTCCTTTTGAAAGTTAACCGGTCTAAGCTTAATTAAAGACCCATTAGGATTCTAATAGGTTATTAAAAACCTTCGTTCCAGATTTAGGAGCCCAGTAAAAGCTATCTGTAATTGCTTGTTGGTATACGGCTGGGATTGAATTTATATTTAGCTCAGGTAAATACTTTTAACTTATTTTCCCTATACGGGCTTGGGTTACGGTATATAGAATACCGCTTGATCGAGCATCAAATCTTCCATCGTTGAGTGGTTAATTGAATAATTTGATCGGCTCGTTTAAACAGTCTTGTTCACTTAAAGCCTTTGGGGGGTTAATGACCATGTCCCGGATATCCCTGGCATCATTTTACGAAATGGCCACGACCTGAGCACGGGGTGTAGGCGTACACCTGACAGTGTATAACTCAATATTGTGGTGTGTCTATTGATCTTTAACCCGGACAAGATCCGGGCTACTAAACGCACAAGTAACATGTAATTCGTTCACAAGTATTATATTGCATAATTATCCCAAGTTATAAAATGTTTTGTGCCACGTGCATTCAAACCAATTTTCAAACCTTTTTAAAATGAGTCAGTTAAATTGTATTTACCAGTGTAAACTGACGTATTTTCCAAAAGGTTAAGTGCAGGTACTACACGTACTAGGCTGGCTGTCTTCTAGCATCCCCAATAAGTCTCGCAAGCTTGGATGCCTTAAAGTCTATTGAACAAATGTTACATTTTATTTTTTCGATCCGCCTGTGGATCCTTTACATTCCGTTTGTAATACTTGATATTACTTTATATCGGTTTATATTTATCTTTTGCTTCCGCTGTGCATTTAAATATTGTGTTGTTTGACGATGATGATATCAACTACGTCACTATACTCCCCACCGGGCCCACCGGTGACACGTGGAAAAATTGGGGTGTGACAAGTTGGTATCAGAGCCAACATTGAGTGAATTAAACACTATCCTTTTTGTGTTTAATCTCAATGACACAGTAGCACATTCCTTAACTTTCTGAGTCTAGACTTAACATAGGAATACTCTCGTCTCTATTCGGAGGATTATTACTTTAAATTTATATATTTTAATGTGTCGTCAATCAAAGAAGCTGTGGATGGAGATTCTTCCCGTCAGAAGCCAAGAAATGCTAAGTTTCATACCATGACTAGGATAAGCGTGCGACTGGTTGAAGGAGAGACATTTATGGACCTATTCCCAAAAACCAAACTTGTTTAAACCCTTATCCAGACTACGGAGTCCATACCAGAAAGTCCCTGAGGCTCCCATATTGAGGATGATACATATAGATGTTATTAAATCCCTATTTCTTACCTTTGAATTTTGAGACTTCAGACTTAGATTATACCAGTCAAAACCTAATCCGTGATCCATGTCGTTTCTTAAATCATTGAATCCTTGGATTCTACTTCTGCAATGGATCCTGAATTGAATTAATTCTTTATTCACTAAAATCTTCAGAGTCGCTACTGCATACGATATATAGAGATGAAGAAACAATCAGAATAAAGAGAGGAAGACATTAGAAGACCCTCCATCATACTTCTTTTCATTAAAATCCCTGTTTGGGTATTGTAGTCCTTTGTGGACGTAGTAATTCATTATTGTCCTTGCGGACCTACGTCTCCTGATAAGACTTGGTATATACTTATGTTTATCATAGTCCCTTCAAGGGCATTATATTTCAATATAGTCCTTTTAGGGACATGTTATTTTATTAAAATCCTTTCGGGAATATGTTATTTTTAAATAATCCTTCCATGGGCATGAGATTTCATTATAAGTCCTTCAGCGGATATGACATCTCCTTGTAACCCCTTCGTAGACCTGATACTTTATTATAGTCCCTACATGGGCAAACCGTAATTTTATAGTCCCTATACTTATAATTTCCTTTTAAAGTCCTCTATGGACAAGTATGATACTAAAAGTCCTGTTTAAGGCATTATGGTAAATTTCCTAATGACTTATTGAAGGTTTTGAAAATATTATATAGATATTCATTTCGTCCTTTATCAACCATTAGTATCACTTGATTCGAATTTTATCGATCTGCTAAATAGTTTCAAAAGATCTTCTTAATGGTTTACCGCTGCCAAGTGGCAAGTCCACATTAATTGGCCAAAACTTTTGGTAGTTAAGGATGATTATTCCTTCTACTATGATAGTTAAGGGAGATACTCCTTCTATCTAGAGGTGGTGAACTATGTTCAAGCCTCCAAACCTATATGATCAATGCGATCATAGTAATATTGTGTAACCATTAAGACAAATTAATCCTTGTTAACATCTGAGAACGTGTTAACACTCCTGGCAGTGTGACTTGAGAAATCACACCAACCGTCAAGGTAATTGGACTGCGTACAAGCCTTAAAGCCTATATGATCGAATTTGATCATGGCAAGTATCATCAATGTGATGATCAAAATATAAACATCCATTCGTGATGAAGTGCCTACGGGCTAAACTTGTTGTCCAATAAGACAACACGACAGTTGTGGTCTACGACTCCCTGTCTAAAAATACTGGACTAGGTCCAAACATAATAGTCTATAAGATCAATGCGATCATGACTAATATCATCTAATATGATGACCATGTTATTTAACATCCCTTAGTGATGTTTTGCCTACGGGATATAATATATTGTCCATTAGTGACATTGACATTGTGATCCTTATGATCCCCTGTTCAAGGTAGTGAGCTATGCTCAAGCCTAATAGTCTATATGATCAATGAGATCATGACTAAAAATCATCAATATGATGAATAAATTTAACATCCTTAATAATGTTTTGCCTACGGGCTATATTATATTGTCCAACAGTGACAAGGCAATTGTAATCTTTTATAATTCCTTGCCCAAGGGGGTGAGCTATGCTCAAATCCCATAGTCTATATGATCAATGCGATCGTGATTAATATCGTCTAAAGTGATGATCATGCTAATTAGCATCCCCTAGCGATGAAATTCCTACGGGTTATACCCTATTCTATCAGAATTAAGACAAGGTTAGTGGTGGTCTTTAGGATCCCCTGTTCAAAGTGGTGGGTTATACCCAACCCTAACAGTCTATATGATCAGTGCAATCGTAACTAAAATCGTCTGATACGATGATCATATTATCTTATAGGATAATTGCAGTACGATCTTAAGTCTTCCTATATTCATAAGTAGGATCTCAAGAAGTACTTTCCGACTCAATGGTTATGATTATATGTATCTTGACGGTGATTTAGATAACAAAACTAGAGTAATACAATAAACGCATGGTGGATATGCCGCAGGTACTTCCTATATATAAGTGTGTTTATTGTATTACCCTTCGTGGCGTTATCCTGAATCACCGATAGGGTCTATATCGCCTACGGGTTTTATATTATATTGTCCATTAGAGACATTACTAAATATAACCGTTATGGTACCTCATTGGAGGTAATGGGCAATGCCTAAGCCTTATAGTCTCTGAGATCGATAAGATCATGACTGATATACTCAATGACGATGATAATATATATATACATATATATATATATATATATATGTAGGCATCTGCTAATGATGTCCTATGATTTACCTATGTGCCGAAATGAATCGTCCTTCAAGAGGATGGCAGTTGTAGTCTATAACTCCCTGTTCAACGGTGAAAACTAGGTTCAAATCTTAAAACCCCTAATCTAATAAGATCACAGCTTATAAACTAATGTCCTCCGCAGCAGGAGTTGGTTGCCATACCTTATAATGTCCTCTGCGACAAGGCCTTCGTGCCATATGATTAGTTATGTCATCCCTGACGGACAAAATGTTTTGTATTTTAGGAAGCCACTATGGCAAGCCTTCGAGCTATCTGAAATCATCAACATACCGAAGACAATTGGGACATGTTGATCCCCTGTCAAAAGGGTAACGGACTCGGTCAAAACCCTAAAGGCCATTAATGATCCTTTTTGTGACTTAGGCTGAATATGATTGATGTACAATCAAATAACACTCCTTAGGAATGTTCATATGGTTTAATAATACCATGGTCGATGTATAATAAGTCGTCAGGATGATGACTAGCTGTGAATTGCACTCAATCAATTGTTAAATTGGTATTTAATACCAAAAGATTTGAGTATGGAAAACTCAGAAGAGACAAACAACAGTCGCGATGCTAGAGATGCGACAAATGTTAATAGTGCCTCAAGTGTGAACCTCAATGTTAACGGAGTTAATCTCCAAAACTATAATTATCACTATTGAGAAGGGCTATGAGAAAAGCCATGAAGAGCCAAACGCTGCTCGCTCTAAAACACATGACACTGCTCATGAGAAGAGCTTTATTCATACTGCAAATGCGAAGAATAAACCAAACAAAATAATATATGGCAAGGAGCCCATTCTTTTTAGGATGTACTTAAAAAGTACTTCGTCTCTTGGAAGTCAAGAGACTTCAATAATTAAAAGGGGCCATTGATTGCAAGGAATTGTTGAGAGAAGTAGAAACCATTAGGTATATCAGTGGTTATGCGGGAAAGCACACGGTAATGTGTGCGTCACAATCATTCGGTGGTAATACCCTTGATTAGTGAGGACACTAATGGAGTCCACAAGAAAGATCCCCTTATACAGTATGGGATGGTCCAAATTTTAAGGACCTTAATAGAAAAACCTGGTATCCGCTTTGCGAAATGGAAAAGATGGAATAAGAATTTTTACGACTCCCCCATAAGAGCTATAAACTATCGGCAGTAGGTTGCAAACCTTGGTTCATTGGTTGAAATAGTGCTCTTATTCGGTTAACTTAGAATTTAAGCATAATGCACTATATATATATATATTATGATTTAGCATCGGCAATAAGAGGGCACATTAAGGTTTCAAAGCCTGCTTATTAAGAATCCATTATGGATCTACCTCAGCTACTCACGTTATATAGATTAAGAAACGACCAGTCAAAGCTGAGACTGCCCTAAATTTTGTCAAAGATTTTGCAGCTAAGTTTAGAAGGATTAAGAATGGAGGCGTTTAACCCTCCTGATGAAGGATAAGAGGCAGCTCACATTAATAACACCAGATAAATCCCTAATTGTGATTTTATTGCTAAGAGTTACGTTTGGGTTCAGGTGCTGCTAAGTCTCTCATAAGACCATAAGCTTAGCAAACTTTTAGAATTTTTTTTTTTTCGAAAGAACCCCAGATATTAAGTGTAAGGTAAAAACTTACAGGCGAACTCATAAGAGCCATTTCTTCTGTTCCTATCAGAAGCCTTCAATCATAGAGTTTTATAAGTATCCTCTCTCTAGAGAAAGTGCGTCAGCATATATGGTTGATATCTCCTTAATCTCTATCGATTACGAATACCAGATGGTATGATAAAAGCGCCATATGAGGATAGGTGTATCTTAATATGTTCCATAGATTGCTTCCATGCCTGATCAGTATGGAGGTTTAATGCATGGGACCACAAAGATATTCCGATGGTCATACGGTACTAAAGTCAACTAATGGTATTCAAAGAAGATATCCAGAATGGAATTGTCCAAGTAAATATCCCCAATTAAGGCATTCGTGGACTTATAACATAAATGTGTCACTTATTTGACACAAGCAATAATGGATGAACTAGAGCCTGAGATATGGAAAATCTCTATAACCTCCTTATATCCTGATTATCTTCTCCTGAGATTACCCTGTTTCCCTCCTCAGGGGAAAATAGAGTTAAGATTTATAACCTATTTAGGGCTATATTATTATGAAATCTCCAAGACGGCTAGTGCCATTATTGGAAGAATCAAAACCCTAATTAAATAAGTTTTGAAATAAAGGATTCATATAGCCTAACCCTGTATTCTAAGAATTCGGTATTATTAATTAAGAAAGACGGTTCATTTTTCTTATGCATTGATTACCGCAACCCAAATTAGGCAACAATTAAAAATTTCCATCAGCTGCCCAGGATCGTCGATTTGTTCGACTAACTGTGAGGATTAACTATCCCTTAAGATTAGTTTTAAGTAATGGTTGGAATAACCATTTCACATTGAGATAAGCTTTTCTATAATAGTTGATGTATAAGTATCAAGGCTGCTCCTTTGGAGACCTTGCTTAGATGGAATGTTGAATATCTATTGTTAAATAAGAGATTGGTACGTCCAATCATCAGGATCTGAAAGTTGCCTTGGAAACAACGAATAAATAGATTCATGATAGTATTCGGCATAAAAATCAAGGATTAATGAAAATAACAAACCTCCTAAATTCTTGTTAAGGAATAAGGTTCAACAAAGGATAACACCCTAGAGGGGTGTGCCAAGTTGTAACCATCAGATTAGTTAAGCTCTGAATATATAAAGTCATTCGAATGATTTGAATGTATCAAGATTAAATAGCTTACAAGCTAAGATCTATTTAAGGAGCTTGGTGAAACTCGCAGTATGACCCACACTAATGATTCAAGGATGTGCTTCACCAATAAGTCGAGAAGCACTATCACGGAATGATATGTAGATTTATGATATGAGGAGCAACCTGTATCAATAAAGGATCGACAGGTTAAGAAGCTCCAAAAGGATACATATACCTAGTATAAAGGTCCAATAATGTCTTGACACGTGTCATAGGCTTTGAATATGTGAAAAAGCACTTTAGAGGGACTAAAGTTGACAAACTGTGAAACTATGTGAATATAAGGGTCCAAAATGTCAACAATGGATAAATAGACTCTAAAATAACCCTACATGGTGTTTATAATCTTAAACGGATAAATCATGGATCATACGAAACGGAAAATGAAAGAAAGTGAGGAATTACAAACTACAGGGGCTAAATGTGTCAACATGTTGAAAGTATACCTCTGAGTGACCTTTTGGCAAACCCGAAGATTTTTAATGGTAAAATATACTCACTAGAACATGTGATAAAAATTTCATCAAGTTTCGTTATCGTAGGAGAAAGTTATGATCAAAACCGTGCACGAAGGGTTAAATGCGTTAACGTTGAATTTCGTGACTTTTCGGGTAAGCACAAAGTTAACCAAGGACTTTACCATGTTTGTAAATGTCCCAAGGTCCTTAAAAATCAAGTTTTAGGGTCTAATGTGCAAGAAAAGTAGCCAAAACCACATTTCAAAGGACCAAGGACCAAAGTGTAAAACAATGGAAACTTGATAACCTGGTCACCACTTGTACGCGGCCCGCGTAAGGTCTCTCGCGGCCCGCCTACAAGCTGCCAGCGACAAAAGGTGCGCAGATGTCAGTTACAAGTCTGATTTCGATTGTTAACAGCTGTGAATCGATACAAGGGGCTCTCCAATGGATTTACATGCAAGTAGGGGCACTTGGACTCATCTTACAACATCCCTAGACCCTTGTGGCAGCTCCTAATGAGATCAAACTTGTTATAAAAGATCTTGAAGTTGTAACACATGAACACTTACAATTACAAAAATTCACAAGACCACTTCTGGAGCTTCTCTGATCTACCTCAGGCTTTCTAGTGATCTATAATCGTAATTAGGACTCTTGTAAGTGTTCATAACCCTTTCGATTTCGTTTTAGCTTAGTTAATTAGCTATTAGTCAAACCGTCGTAATTTAAATTTGAATTTGCGATTAATTGAAATCCGCTCAGTCATTTCTCGAATTGAAAGTGCCTACAAGTAGGTATTTATGTGGGTAACAAACCCTTAAAAGGGTACTTTCAGATTCCCACTCTAACTATGTTAATTGTCGAGTCAAAGCTTACCTTAAAAAGTCAACAGAATGTGTATTTTCAAATTTAAGCATAATTAGCAATGTAGGGTACATGCAACCTGTTTGATCATTAAAATAACTTAGTAACTAAGGTAAGAACATGTTCCAACATGATCAACCCGACAATTTTCAGTATTAAACCCGGATCGGAACCGAAAGTCGCATAATTTGACTTTTGCTTTGACTTTCAGTTCTGACCCGATTTGGTTTAGTTTAGATATGCTTTAGGATTCCATTAGGACCATATTATAAGTTAGTATAACCCTCCAAGGTTATACAACTTGGTTCCATAGAAATCCTAGTTCATGCGTGTTTCCGTTATATGCCTAAACGTTGACCGTTATGCCCTTTTGACTATAAAACGTGATTTTTGAAAAAGGGAAAGAGTAGAAACATTAGTTACTGATTTATAAACTTGCACCTAAAATTTGATATCAGTTTGAGGTCTAGATTAAGAGTTATGCTCATTAACGTAAATTGAAAGCTTTATGTTAAATAATCGGCGTAATTAGCATATAGCCCATTTAAACCCACTTTTTGATATCAAACTTTTTACCCACTGATGTAATATAATATTTTGGGATTTTTGAAGATTTTTATTTATTTTTTGGCTGAGCATAACATAGGTCTCTAAGTTTAATTCGGTTAATGCCGATTTTGCCCTTTTAAGCCATAAAATGAGTTTTACAAATCCTTTTGACCCCAAACCTTTTTCTACTGATTTTATTTGATAAATAAAATATTTTGAGCCTTCTGGAATTATAAAAATATCAGCTTCCCTTTGAAAACCCGGAAATGGCTCCAAATCGCCTTTTTAAGCATTTTTAACGCATAGTATATACTAAAACCATATTAAACATATAAGGTTGATACTTACTGATATTTTTAGTATATTTTTATATAATAACAGTAAGTACAAGTTTTTGAACTCAGGCTTCCAATTTTGACCTTTTAAGCCTAAGTGAAATTACCAAAATACCCCTAAGGTGCATAATTTGGTTTTAAATGATAAGTTTCACATATAAGTCATACCCTACTGATATAACTTAGTAAATTAAGTATATTTACTAGACAAATCAGACCTGTAACTCAGATTTATAAATAAACTCTGTTATAATCTTTAAAATGACCAAAATACCCCTACGGGGCTTATTTTGAGATTAAACTAGTTTTGGGCATAATGGAAGATACCCTACTGATATCACAACATATTAAAGGCATATTAACTTAGGAAACCGGTATATGACTCTTTTGGTTACTCGTTACGCACTTGTCGCGTTCGAATCGGCTTATGTGACTAGTTCGCATATATTAGCCAAAACGGGTCAAACCATATCATTTTTATCTCAAAATACAAAATGTGTTTAAGTTACCCATATTAAACAAGCATGCAAGCTTGTCGGGTCAAAACCACATTCTAAACCGGTCTTCGCTTTATCATGCGTTTGAACCGCGTCTTCCTTTTGAAAGTTAACCGGTCTAAGCTTAATTAAAGACCCATTAGGATTCTAATAGGTTATTAAAAACCTTCATTCCAGATTTAGGAGCCCAGTAAAAGCTATCTGTAATTGCTTGTTGGTATACGGCTGGGATTGAATTTATATTTAGCTCAGGTAAATACTTTTAACTTATTTTCCCTATACGGGCTTGGGTTACGGTATATAGAATACCGCTTGATCGAGCATCAAATCTTCCATCGTTGAGTGGTTAATTGAATAATTTGATCGGCTCGTTTAAACAGTCTTGTTCACTTAAAGCCTTTGGGGGGTTAATGACCATGTCCCGGATATCCCTGGCATCATTTTACGAAATGGCCACGACCTGAGCACGGGGTGTAGGCGTACACCTGACAGTGTATAACTCAATATTGTGGTGTGTCTATTGATCTTTAACCCGGACAAGATCCGGGCTACTGAACGCACAAGTAACATGTAATTCGTTCACAAGTATTATATTGCATAATTATCCCAAGTTATAAAATGTTTTGTGCCACGTGCATTCAAACCAATTTTCAAACCTTTTTAAAATGAGTCAGTTAAATTGTATTTACCAGTGTAAACTGACGTATTTTCTAAAAGGTTAAGTGCAGGTACCACACGTACTAGGTTGGCTGTCTTCTAGCGTCCCCAATAAGTCTCGCAAGCTTGGATGCCCTAAAGTCTGTTGAACAAATGTTACATTTTATTTTTTCGATCCGCCTGTGGATCCTTTACATTCCGTTTGTAATACTTGATATTACTTTATATCGGTTTATATTTATCTTTTGCTTCCACTGTGCATTTAAATAATGTGTTGTTTGACTATGATGATATCAACTACGTCACTATACTCCCCACCGGGCCCACCGGTGACACGTGGAAAAATTGGGGTGTGACAATTAGTGATATACTTGTTAATTTAATGTACCTTTGTTGATTTCATAATAAAATTTACATCTTTCTGTTCAGCTAATACCCAAGGACTTAGTTAACATCAGTATTGGAGTTGGTAAACTTAAAGAGACATTTAAGATCTACGTGAATCAGTGGGACTCTTTTGATGTAGTACTTCAAAGTGATCCTCTTCGGAATTGTTACTTTATAACTGATGGATGGGAAAAGGTTGTACACCACATGGGTCTGCAAACAGGAGTTGTACTTTTTTAAGATACGTAGCGGATTACATCTTTCTGCTTACTGTCTTTGATTTGAATGGATGTGAGATTGTTGCTCCCAAAGCCAATGACAGTCCGAAAGACGATACTTCCTAACCCAAATTAGAAGTTGCTCCAATTACCGAAGATATGGATCACCAGTCGGATGTTGAAGAATCCAATGACACAGACTCTAATAGTGATTATGTTGTATCAGATGAATCATCTGATGATGGCAACGATGCAGATTTTGATGCCGCTCTCTCAGATTATGAAGCTAATCCTGATGTATACCCCTTAGAATTCGTATGGTACTGCAGTAAACATTTTGTAAGTTTGTTCTGTTAATATATTATGCCTCATTCTTTGGATGTTAAATGTTTGTTACAATTAAAAAAATTTGTTACTTTCCTTAAATACATTATTTATTTCTTATTAATTATTGTTAATTTATATTTTTTTAAGCGTCTGAATGTGAAAGTAGCATCCTGATCAAGGATTCATAGATCATTGAAGATGACAGTTGAAAATCTGAATGGAGTTGACACTATAATTGACTTTCGACGGGAGAAGCATGGCAAGGGATTTAGATACGCGGCTTGTCAAAGGACCAAGAAGTTCACGAAGCCCAATGGTATCTACAAAAATATGAAATGCAAATTTGTCTACTCTACAGAAAAAGCCAAGCTGATCTTAAAGAAAGTCTACAAATAGTTATGGTTGTTGATATTATCTCATTTGAGATGAAGTTATGGGAATGTGATGTATCAAACTTCTATATTTTCCAAACTTACGATTTACGAATATTTAAATTATAATCATGTATGCTTATCTTGTTAGTTATATTAACTTAAATTTTTGCTGTACATTCATTATATTTTAATTGGCTCTTTATGATACATTACAACTTGAAATATACTCTTTAAATTTATGGCCAGTCATCGACATTTAAAAGGCTTCAACAAATTTATTGGTGATCATTGTCATAACTTCACTTGAATTATACTCTGCAACCTCTAATTACAAATAAGAGTCTTTTAACATCTACAACTAAATGGATACACTCAACATGTATTTAGATAAAGTCTGTCAAACCCAAAGCTCTGTTGAACACAAAATCTGTTGAAGCAAAGTCTGTTGTTCCAAACAACCTCTGCTGATAAACACAAAGACTGTTGTAGCAAAGGTCTACCAAAAGAGAACCTCTGCTGCTGAATATGAATACAAAAGCATCATGAAGCTAACATCTACTATTACTTAACAGATGATACAGTCTTTAAACATCTGAAACTAAAAGGACACACTCAACATCTATTTCGCTAAAGTCTGCCAAACCCAAAGCTCTCTTGAAGACAACATCTGTTGAAGCAAAGTTTGTTAAACCAAAGGTCCTCTGCTGATAAACAAAAACACTGTTGAACCAAAGGTCTGCCAAACACAACCTCTGCTGATAAATACAAAAGTATGTTGAAGCTAACATCTGTTGTGGCTTAACAAATGATGCAGTTCAACAGAGGATTTCAACATCTTTTTACACACGGATCATGATCAACAGATGATAAGGTCTGTTGAATGAAAGTCTGTTCAACAGATCCTAATGTAGCTCAAGTCCCTTCCCATATAGGCCACAACAGATGTTAGCAAAAATCTATAACAGAGGCTAGTCTCTAACTGATGTTAGCAACCTCTACTATGGACTAACAGATGATGCAGTTCAACAGAGAATGTTTAACAGCAGAGCTTTAACAGACCATGATCAACAGATGATAAGGTCTGTTGAAGCAAAGCCTGCTTAACAGATTACTAACCAATTCATTAAAGTATTACTCTTTCACTAAAAATAATATATAACCCTACTACTTGTCCAAAAATGAATATTAACAATAATATAATAACAATAACATTCAAATTGTAGCAATTAAATACAAAATCCATCAGTTTAGATGATTCAAATTGTAGCCATAACATACCAAACTTTCAAACACAATAGGTTAAAACAAACATAACTAAAAACCACAATTTTAGTCTTCAAAATAAGTTGTTTTTACTTTCCATTCAGACTTAATCCATAATCCTTTTCAACCTCTGCTGCTGAAAAGTCTTCTATAACATCACCAACTTCCTAGCAACAGATCACAAAACAACTAATGAATATTCATTCAACCTGTTATTATATTGCAAGAAATAAAGAGTATAGTTATGATTTGCAGAAAGTAACAAAAATTACCTTTCCATTCTCTTACACTTTACATGCTGTATAACAACCATCACATACTCAAGAGCTGTCATTTTAGAGATGAATTCGTTAAACTGCAGAGCATAATTATTCCACACAATACATCGAAAAAACCGTAACCCTACATGGAAACAATAACTCAGTTAACCATTATCTCAACACTAATTTATGACAAGTTTTCTAGAATCTATAAAATCAAAACAAAAACTGAATGAATAACAACATAAAATCATCTGAAAATTATGATCATCTAACATATTCACCTGAAGAGGTAATAAATTTGTTGATCTCATTTATTACCATGATTCCACATTAGATACAAAGACTGTTAGTCTCATTTATTAGCATTACCCTGATTCCCCTTCAAATACCAACAGCCCTGATCTCATTTTTAAGATCATTCCACAGTAAATATAAACAATAATTTGAATTCATCACTGAACATGTAAGCCACTACTTACTCCAAGGCTTGAATATCGCCTTTCATACTGTTAGTTTCTTTTGAAGTTCGGCCAACGAATTCAAGACTTCCACACCAAATAACAAATCCAGCAAGATCTACCTGAAGAACATTTAAACTTCTATTCCTTTTTTAGCGTACAAACCTACAGTTTGTGATAAAAAGAAAAAATCAAAGAATATACATACTCAATAAACTACCGTACAAAACTGAGGAACATTTATATTACAAACCTACAAAGAATAGAATCAGGAATTCACACATATACATCTATTTTTAAACACAAACAGACATTACCTTTTCATCAATGGAGTTGAGATCCATTTTATAACCTTGATTCCATTTTCGGAAGATCCTCGCTCTCATGTGCCACAAATCTTTCCCAGGAACATTTATATTACAAACCTAAAAAGCATAGAATCAGGAATTCACACGTATACATCTATTTTTAAACACAAACAGACATTACCTTTTCATCAATGAAGTTGAGATCCATTTTATAACCTTGATTCCATTTTCGGAAGATCGTCGCTCTCATGTGCCACAAATCTTTCCTAGGAACATTTACAATAGAAACCTATAAAGCATAGAAACAGGAATTCACAGATATACATCCATAGAATCCTTTATACACGAATGGAATAACACAAATACACCATACATGCTCACCAATGAAAATGAAATCCATTCTATAACCTTGATTCCATTTTCGGATGATCCTCGGTCTCATGTGCCACAAATCTTTCCCAGGATTCAAATCCTTAACTAAAGTAAAATTGTTAATTTCAGCTGACGCTGACTTCTAATTCGAAAATCGGAATGAATTCAAATTTCAAAATACAAAAGCAGAGAACATGAGAGTGGAAATATGAAAAGTGAAATGAGGAAAAAACATTTATATAGGCAGATGATTGAATTTGAAATTACCAGCAACTAAACATCTACTGAGGTATAGCATCATATGAACCTTCAACCACTGCTACTTTTAAACTATGGATGGATATAAGCAGAGGTTTTGGGAGACAGACTTTTAGATAGATTTTAAAATGATTTTATATATTAGGCTTTATGATGCAGTAATGACATAAGAAAAGCATTGTTGGACAGACTCTCTGCTGCCACATCAACTTTTCTTATGTCATTGGGATTTCTCCTTTTATAGAAAGTATAGATAGATATAGATTATATAATATTAAGTTTAAGATTTATCTTATTTTTCTCAATAACTTGTGAATTGTGATCATTAGTTTGAAAAAAAAAGAGTAAATTGCCATTTTGGTCCCTGAGGTTTGGTCCAAATTATCATTTTAGTCCAAATAGTTTTTTCTCCTCTGGGTCCCCGACATTTCCATTTTCTTACTATTTTGATCACATTGCCTAACTCAATCTGAAAATTTGGTTATAACCAGTGGTATTTTTGGCGTAACTGTCGTGTAGTGATAACCAGGGGTAGTTTACAACATAATTTATAAACCTCATAATAATTTAATACCAAAAATACCCCCGATTATAACCTGTGTTTTAGATTAAGTTAGGCAATGTGATCAAAATGACAAGAAAAAAGAAAAGTCAGGGACCCAGAGGAGAAAAAAAAAACTATTTGGACCAA
Organism: Helianthus tuberosus; assembly: GCA_030545235.1. NCBI lineage: Eukaryota > Viridiplantae > Streptophyta > Magnoliopsida > Asterales > Asteraceae > Helianthus > Helianthus tuberosus. The sequence continues at coordinate 54,528,843 of CM060364.1, forward strand.
AATGACAATATAGACAAAAACTTAGGGACTAAAATGACAATTTACTCAAAAAAAAAAAAACTAAATATACAATCTTGTTTTTTGACATTCTGATAAAACTTTTACGAAACAGTTTATTTTGATAAATATGTATAGTTACGATATCGTAAATGGTTATGACACGCCCTTAATTAAATATGTATTCGGTATTCCGGATAACAAGTAATTGTTTAAAAACGAGTTGACGTTAACTCGCGCGTCGCGGCGAGATGTTGATTATGTAAGTCTTTAGTATCACTATTTGGAATGTGAAAATGGTTAATTTTATGCAAAACACTCTTTTCATTTACCTTTTCCCCATTCTACAACATTATTATTTGTTTTTTTCTTAATAAATTCTTAGCTTGTTTTATAAACCTATTTGTAAACTTAATAATGAATGTTTATAAAAAATACATAAGAGATTCAAGCATATAAAAGACTAATGCCACTAAATAAAAACACTTGCACTAATTATGCCATACAATAAAGATTTGATCAACTTTGAATCTTTGTATACCAGCCTATATTTCCATACAAATCAATCTATTAACGTAGAATAAGCATATCTTTTTTTTTTCAAATCACTTTTGTGTACTTAACTACCTAATTCAACCCATGCATGATGCAACCAAATCTAACCAATATGTCCAATTATCAATATGATTCAATTCCAAACAACTTCGATCAACCCAATAACATTCTAAAAGTTCATAAAATACTTGTATACCGGCATTTATCTTGCAAACAACGTCAGGTCTAAACATTAATAAAAATAAGCACCTCATAGTTATTTAAAATATTAAGTTTGAAATATCAAAATTTGACATTTCAAATGTTGTTTTGTTAGATAATCAAGTAAAAATGAGAGAAAAAAATAGAAAGAAAAACAAAAGCAAAAAAAAAATCAAAATAAAATAAACCATAAAACTAAATATAAGTAGCAAGAAACAACATATTTGAGATTTCACGTATGCTATGCTGACATATTTAAACATTATTCAACTTTTATTGGCATGATTGGGATGCAAAATGGATTTTTGCAAAAGTAAAACAAAATTGAAAAAACAAAACCATGATAGAGTATAATAACTTTCATGGGCAATGAATACATATGTGCGTCTAGCATCACAACCGCCGGTTGAGTTTTTATGATTTTCATTCTATTTCGTTGTGACATACGAAACTGGATAGTAGAGTAGTACTCATAACCCATTCCAGTTGCCAATTGCAACTTTTTTTGATTTGCTAAATGTAAAGGGGGTGATGAATCGTTGGATACAAAGGGGTGGCGGTTTCAAATAGCCGTAGATGAAGAGGCGGTGGTGACGACTCGCCGGAAACGAAGAGACAGATACAACTTGCCGGGGACGAAGCGCCGGTGGGTTAGAATGGTTATGGGTGGAATTCAATTGATTCTTTATAATCCATTGATAATGGCGATCCAGTATGAATCAACAACTAATCTTATCGTTGTGGATTTGGGTATGAAATTTGTGTTTGAAACTAAATAGCAAAAAAGGGGATCATAATGTTGTTGATTAGTTCTGTTTAAACTTAATGGAAAACATGAAACACATACCTGTTATAGCATTCAAGCAGTGGAGAATCCAGTCAGAGATCCAGCCATTGAGTTCGACATACTTGTCAGGATGATCCGGTTCCTCCTTAGGGTGTAAAGTGATGATGGTGATGAAACCGAAACTAGGGTAGAATCGGTTAGGGAGAGATACGATTTGTGATGTTAATGAGGGTTTGTAATTGTGTAATTTGTCTAACCCTTTAACTCTCTAATAAGCTCCTTATTTATACACCCAAGAGGAAACCCAATTAGTTAAATAAGGGTAATATGGTCCATCAACAATTACCAACTAATTATAATAGGTTATTAATATATTTTGATCTATATTATATAAATGATAATGATGGCTACTAGATTAAATATAAATAAATAAATATTTAATCTTACATTCTCCCACTTAGCCGAATAATCATTTATCATGAGTATTAGATTAGTCTGATCAGAATTTAATACTCATTTTAGCCTTAAACAAGTACTATAGCAGAGAAATACAACCGTTGAATCATTATGCGACTCAGGACCCCCATTAGTCATACTATAGCCTTAATTTAAAACCTAACAGTTATGATCAAAATAAGTAAGCCCTTTAACATTTGATTTGTATTTATAGTTGTCTATATGTCATTACACCGGCAGAACATATGTAAGAGACATACAAAATCAAACTGATGAGGAAAATTGATTAATAGTTAGTCATTCATAGTACAGTACGATATGCAGTTGTACATGGTCATCAATTAAAACCCGTCTCTTTTATGAGCACTCTTAATAAGACTTATGGGTAATAGACCTTTAGTTATAGGATCCTTAAGCATATCACGAATGCATTCGATACAAAGATTTAGTTTCCTCAATTCGTTCATAAACGAATAATTAATTGCGTATCGAAATTTAATGCAGCACCTCTCGAACTGTTACTGTTCAAGGACTCATGGCAGCTGACTTTATCACACTAAGTCTTCAAAACATTAATTATATGGAGTTAATAAACTCATGAGTCCACTGATAAATTTCCAACAACATTTAGTGACTATATTATGTCGTTATAACTTAGGTTGTTGATATCATTATGACTCCTCCATGAGATAGGTTTTGTCTGTTGACATAAAGATATACCCGAAATTACATTTTGTCATCTTTGAATATTACAAAGTTAGAGTAATAAACCGGTTTGAGTTCTCACTTCTTCTTTAAAATATAGTCTCTCATTTCTTTTAAAGATATTGTAATATTCTATTAAATGCTTCACATTAATCTAGACATATCTAGTGTGTTGCAATGTGAGTAATATCTAAACGAGTATAGACTTAAACTTACATAAGGCTTCTAATTAATGAAGCGTAAGGAAATAATCTCATTTATCCTATTATCCTTTAAAGGAGAGCAGTATTGTTTGTTACATATGTAAGGACCAATTTAATGTTAAACTTATGGAACAGAAGTAATGTCCCATTTGGTCTAGCTCAACATGTTATGATATCTATTATGTAAGAGATATCTCTGAGATCTATTATATCAAAGTTTGTGTTAACAATGCTTTGACTTATGTAACATCTACTTGTCAAAAGAATATCATCTATATAGACAAGTTTATCTTAGTTGCTCCCACTCATCTTGAGGTAGGTACATTATTCCACTTGGTTGTTGATGAAAATAATTGCGTTAAGATTTCATCACATTATGATGTTTGCATTAAACCATACATGGATTTTATTGGCTTATAGACAAACTGTTCTTTAACTTTAAGTTTAGAACTTTCAGGTTGTTTTATGAACATGTAAATATGTCAGCCAGTTGTTAGGGAAAATTGTTTTAATGTTCATCTAATGTAGCTTTAAACTATTATAAGCTACTAGAACAGTGATGATCCTAAAAGAAATCTTTTGTTAGATATGTAATAAAGATTCTTTAATAATTTATCTCTTCCTGAATACAACCTTTGACAATCAATCATGCTTCTTTGTGTCTTAACGTTTATATCAGAATTTGGTTTAGTTATGAACACTCTTAGGTTATTCAATTAAATCCCAAACGTTATGCGAACACATAAAATCAGTTTTACTAGAAAACTGTTTTATTCCATTCGGAAGATTGATTGACACTAATGGCTTAATTAGAAGAGATAGGATCAGTAAACTTTTCCAAAATCCATTTCAACTCCAAATTAGGGAGGTTATGTAATCATCAAAGTCAGTAGGTTTTTAAACCTAGATGACCTCCTGAGTTGATATTGGGTTCATTAGAAGTTTCAGTTTTATGGATTAGCTCTTGGTTAGGTTGCTATCATTTTCAGGATTCTAAGTTTATAAGAGTTGGTGCAGTATGGTGTACAAGAGGTGTAATCGGAGTTAAATTCGGAGTGAAATTTAATGACACTCTTCCCCCCCGCCTCTTGTATTCCTTGCAAGACATAATAAGGACTTTGACTGCTCCCACTGACCTTAGAAATCTTTAGGAACTCAGCATGCTTAGGGTCAATATGTAACGACCAACAAATTCTAATAGAGAAACACAAATTAATGACGTTAGTCGTTGTGATTTCTCTTGTTGAGGATTATGTTAGTTTAAGTAAGAAATCTAAGTGCGCCCACAATTAGGCAACAATGAAACTTTTGTAAGAGTAGCATTAGATTTAAGGAGATAAGTTATGATAGAATAGTGTCATGATGGAGCAGTGTCTTGTACAAGAGGTGTAAATTGAAGTAATATAAAGTTTTCACTCCCTTCCTCTTGCAACTATTGCAAGTTATCATTAAGACACTTAATGCTCCCACTGATCTTTAATATCTCTAGAAATGCTACAAGAGAAGTTTCAATGAGGTACGTGACGTGGGAACCTATCATATATATGTTAGACTTTAATTGATTTCCTTAACGTCCAAATGTCATAAGAAACTTAAGGACATATTTAATAGAAATCTTAATAAGTAAACATATGAATAGATTTCTTCTAAGACTGTGGGCCATATGCGACAAAAGTTAGATACAAGTTGATAGTCTTTTAAATGATAAATGAATTATGTCCGAATATTCCATTTGGAATAAGTTCCACGAATGTCAATGAATGACTTATGATGGACCCATACTTATTCCTTAAGCCAAATTATATTTTAGGGCTTTAATGTCATGATTTAAAATCACTTAGAATGAGATTAGTTGAATAATCATCCTCATTAACCATGTCATGATTTCTCATGAATTTTGGTTATAATGGATGAAATTTATAAGTCTCATTTTTCCTTTTGTCAAATGTTTCATTTGCATGATGACAAAAGTTGTGAAAGTGTAAGGTATCATCTAGTTTTATCTTAATAATGTTTCAATCCAGATAGTTAGAACAAATAAAATGAGAGTTTAAGGTAAGTGTGACTTTATGTTGACTATGCAAACCTCACAACCTTCATAACATTGCTTAGTTATGATACTATATTCTGATTAATACTCAGAATATATGTACGGTATCGAAAAACGTTGTTAGAAGACTGCTTATTATGGTTTTTATAGCCTTAACATTTAATTTTGTCACTAACTCTTATGTTAATTATTTGTTGATTTCTGGTAAGGAAACGTTTAAAACTAGAGTCAACTAATCATGTGTTAATAGGAATATTATAATTAGTAGACTTAAATATCTTTAATAAGTGACTATCTAATTAATTCATCCAACTGTTCTTTAGAATAATGGATAGTCTCGTTGCTTATGTCTAGTCTAATGACATAATGATGCAGTGAGATTTTCCCTTGAAGAACCTTAGAGGTGGAATTAACACTTGTAATTTGTCTATGGACCTTTAGAACAATCCTCTTTTAAACTATTAGTGGTTGTAAGGTGAATAACATCTTATTTTCCAGTTTCAAACATTTATTTCTTTGTACATATGTTGCTTATCAACACACTCATTATACTTTGGTACTTTTGAGTGTTATAGTTGATTTATAAGGCACCAAATTGTACAAGTGAAAATCTCAATATGTAATGTACTGGAAAATGTACTTATTTCCATGCGTAAGCCCTTAACTTAATGGGTCATGGTATTGTACATTATTATGTATTCACATATACCACTTAACTTTATAGTTTAGAATTTTAATAGAAGGCATGCAGCTTAGGAGTTCTAGTGATTATTCCATATATAAGAGATTAGCCTTAGGAAAGACTTAATCTGAAATAACTTTAGTGATAGCATTATGTTAGAGAGTTCTTGATTATCATAAGAGACATCATGTTCGATTTGTCCTAATCATCATGCTCTAATTTTCTTCTTTATAATCTTTATCAGAAGAGAGCAATAGGATTATCGTGTCTTAAGAAATAATCAAGGATTTAATTTAAGAGCTAATTCTAATAGAAACTTTAAATAAAGCAAACATTTTAGGTTTAGGAATTAAAGTAGATGAGATATATGTAGAAGTAAATTATAGTGAGTAAAATTATGGGTACTAAGAATAAGACAGACGAAATGATCATAAAATTAATTAAGGATCATTAATATAAGGATCATTATGTGAAGAGATTGTGATATGTCTATTACTAACATCAAAATAATAGACTTAGTAAAATTCTACTTAAACAAAGACAAATCAGCTTTGGCCAGAAGTGTAATCATTTAAGTATGTGTGCAAAGTAATCGTGACAAATCAGCTTTGGCCAGAAATGAGACAATCACTTTAATAGCAAACCACCGGGGTTCGGGGCGGGAGCCTCGAAAAAAAAAATTTAGGTCACATTAAACAGCTTAAAAATAATGAGGTTTCGAGTCTTGTGCGATCAGTAATGCCCAATTCTTATGCGATCAATAAGGACTTGTGCGATCAGTGAGGCCCAAATAATTTGTGCGATCAGTAAGGCCCAATAACTTGTGTGATCAGTAATGCCTTGTGCGATCCACAAGTTTTGTGCGATCCACAAATCTTGTGCGATCCACAAATCTTGTGCTATTTCCCTTGTGCGAATGTCTTGTGCGATCAGATCATATCTGATCTGATCTTGTACGACTTTAGGGAAAAATTTGTGCGATTAGTTCATTTATAATTTCGAACCTACTGTTAATAGCTGTTTCTTGTGATTATAACTAAAACTCGAAATTTAAGGGATTGTGTGATAGTGTTTCCTATTTTATTTATGATCTAAACTTATCAAATATTTCGAAAATAATAACTGAAAATCCATTAACAGTTTTTCGAAATTTTAATAGATAAAATTCAGATCAAACATTGGAAAAAACATCCACTAATCCAAATTATATTCCAAAATAAGGGAATTTTCGAGTTTTCGCTTAGAACAATATGATGAACCCTAAAATATAAAAAACATAATTCTGGGTTCCGAAATCTAAAATTTAAGACTTTCTTTAATAGATTTCGAATATTAGTTTACCCATTATAATTATAATTTCGAGTCAGATTCATTAAACATCAACTTCCGAAAACAGGGATTTCGGCAACAAAACTCGAAAACAGCCGAGAACTTTTAAGGCTTTAAAATTTTGTTTTCCAGATTTTTGATCCCAGAATAATGGATACAAAAACAGAACGGATTTATCAACATATGCTCTGATACCACATGTTGATCAGTTCTGTTTAAACTTAATGGAAAACATGAAACACATACCTGTTATAGCATTCAAAGCAGTGGAGAATCCAGTCAGAGATCCAGCCATTGAGTTCGACATACTTGTCAGGATGATCCGGTTCCTCCTTAGGGTGTAAAGTGATGATGGTGATGAAACCGAAACTAGGGTAGAATCGGTTAGGGAGAGAGAGATACGATTTGTGATGTTAATGAGGGTTTGTAATTGTGTAATTTGTCTAACCCTTTAACTCTCTAATAAGCTCCTTATTTATACACCCAAGAGGAAACCCAATTAGTTAAATAAGGGTAATATGGTCCATCAACAATTACCAACTAATTATAATAGGTTATTAATATATTTTGATCTATATTATATAAATGATAATGATGGCTACTAGATTAAATATAAATAAATAAATATTTAATCTTACAAATGTTTCTGGTCTTTGTTTGAATTGTGGAACCAAGCAACGAAGGCTATGATGCCAATTGATGATTATCACAATTTGTTTAAGATTGATATTAGAGAGAGTTTAAAGATTCATTAGTCACAAACGGATGTATATAGGGGTATTTATAGTTAGCAAAAGGTGTTAAACCCCTTGGTGAATCGTTGGGATTATTCGGGTTTTCGGTTTGTCGTGATGAATCGTTGGGATGGTCTGGCTTTTCGGGTTGAATTTGCTCTTTGTATGGTATACGAAGCCGTGGCAGTAATGGTTACAAAATATTGAGACACGCATTTCTTAAACGGCACCTAATTCTAATTTATTGTTGTGGCCCTTTTAAGTAACACATATATATAGTATTAATTCAAATTGAATCGATAGCAAAGGGTATGTATGTGTGATTTTTTAAAAGTCGCAACTTTTCATTTTAGAGAAGCAACACAAGTTGCTAATTGTATAAGGATATATAATAATTAATATATATCATTTAACTAACAAGATGCACTAAAAAAAAAAATCCACTAACCTTTCACTAACCAAACATCCTCAAGTGACACCAAATGTCATCACCCCTCCAATTATGTGATCGGCATATCACTTTCATATTCACTAATTATAACAAAGTCTTAGATAATCCTAAAAAATAATATACCATTTCGTTTTACCATGTCTATCTACTATGATAAAAGAAACCAACTTTTAAACACGTGTCATTCATTGAAAGTATTCTCAAATCTATACTTATCTTATATTAACTAAATAAATAATAAAGTAATATTAAATCTTATCATACTTTAATAAAATGTTATTCTCAAATCTAAATTGTTAATTTAATATATTTTTAAAATAATTTTTTTTGAACGGCTGCATTTTTATAAAAACATAAAAATGAAAACAAAGGGGCCAACAAGAAGCTGGGAATCCTGAAAAGCAAAACAAAACAAACAGAAAAACAAAATAAACAAACACTAATCGATTACATCTCTCACGTTAAAGTCCCGCCACCTCTCCCAATTCAAATTTGTGATCTTCGACCTGTTTTTGATCCACATGAACGAGTCCTCTTTAATATCGTCCACCACCTTTTCCACCCAGAATGGGATATTATCAAAGACCTTTGCGTTTTTTGACTTCCAAACTCTCCGTATGGCCGCATAGAAAACTACTTCTATTACTTTCTTCCACTTTTTCGAGCCTTTTAGATTATTAATTGTTTCCAGCAAGTCGAGGAAGGAGTTCACTTGCATTATGACAGGGATTTTTAACCAAATGCATAAATGCCACCACACAGCTTTGACCATGACACACTCTATAGAAAGATGGTTCACTGTTTCTAAATCCCACCCACATAATTTGCATTGCACCTCTTGAATAAAAATACCCTTATGTTGTAAAGCTTCTGCCACAGGTATACTACCTTGGCAAAGTTTCCAAACAAAGCACAAAGTCTTCTTGGGGACCCACTCAAGCCATTTAAAGCCACCAATACTAATTTTTTCGCCTATTCTTTCATTTACCTCATCTCGAAATTTCGCCAAAAAATATTAACCTGCCCGCTTCCCGTTTCAATGCCCATCCCACTTACATTATTAATGCCAGCTTTTTGTATGTCTTTTTCAACCGCAAGGATGTCTTTCCAAGTACCCCCAATTCTACCACACAGCGGAATATCTACACTCGTTTCGCCGTTACCATGAATTGCCCTAATAGTCAAAGCCCACAGTTGAGAGGCTTGGTTGACGTACCTCCATTTCCATTTCATAAGGAAAGCCCAATTCAGGCTTCTTATCTCTCCCAAACCCATACCCCCAAACCTTTTAGAAACTTGTATTTTGTTCCAAGCGACCCACCTTAGTTTGTTTCTAATCCCCGACTTGCCCCATATGAATGCCCTCCTAATGCCTTCAAGGGTATTTAAAACTTTAACCGGTACTTTAAAAATCGAGAGATAGTAAGATGGAAAATTCCCAAGAACCGCTTTGGCTAGGGTGATTCTACCCCCCATGAATAAATATTTCGCCTTCCAAGAAGATAATTTTTTTGTAAATTTATCAATAATCGGCCGCCACGGTTTGACTCGTTTCATATTTTCTCCGACATGAAGCCCAAGAAAAGTAAATGGTAGGGACCCTTCCTTGCAATTAAGAATCTGAGCCATCCTACTAGTCGTCTCCCCGTCCACCCCTATGCCCATTAAACAACTCTTATTTAAATTTACCTTTAATCCATACACAAGTTGAAGGCATCTCAAAATCCTCTTAAGGTTGTAAAAGTTTTTTTCGGACCACTCGCCCATGAAAATCACATCATCGGCATAGCATAGATGTGATAAAACCGGCCCCTCGTTTGGAAGTTGGATCCCATCAAACATCCACACTCTCACGGCGCGATTCATGAACACATCAAGCACTTCCAAGACAAGAATAAAGAGGAAAGGCGATGGGTCACCTTGGCGGAGACCTCTCTTTAGGAAAAACTCTTTAGTCGGAGATCCGTTCACCAAAATAGACGCTTTACTAGAGGAGAGGCAAGCATTTATCCATTTTCTCCATCTCTTCGGGAAACCCATCATTTTCAAGTTATTCAAAAGAAAACTCCAATTCACCGAATCGTAAGCCTTGTCAAAATCAACATTAAATAACATTACCTTCTTTTTTTCACCTTTGCCCATGAAACCACTTCACTAACAATAAGTGGGCCGTCGAAGATATTTCTATTCTCAACGAACGCTGATTGTGTAGGTGAAGAAAATAAATACCTCTCTTTCTATTTATCTTATATAAAATACAGGGGCGGACCTACTCACACTTGTGAGTGAGAGGCCGCATCCCTTGAAAAAATATTTTTTTGTGCTAATTTTTCGGTAAAATCTCGACCGCACCCCTTGGAATTTTGCAATCGCACCCCTTGAACTTTGACCATCATGATAAAGAAGATATGTAGCAAAACAAATAAAAAAGGTCACCTGAAAAAAAAATTACAGGGATGGATCAGAGAAGAAGGTGTGGAGAAGAAAGTGACTTTAGTCTTTAGGGGTATTTATGTAAATAGAAGTTTCTGTAGTGTGGAATAGAGAAAATACAGTAAAGTTGTCTGAAATTATCGGTGGAGCCATTAAGGGGCTGCCACATGGCAACAAGTATTTTTCTTTTTATTTCTTATTTCACAAATAACCGTTCTCCTTTTCATTATTTCACTTTCACAAATAACCTACTATTTCTACACCTTTAAAAAGTATTAGAAAACATTTTTTTGTCTTCATGTATACGAGTCGTATAACATTATACGATCCGTAAAAAATGTTATATGACTTATATAATGTTATACGACTCAAACCTTATATAATGTTATACGACCCATATAGAATGATATACGACCTAATATTTTTTCCATTTATATGAGCCGTATAACATTATACGACCCAATATTTTTCATGTCAGATTATTCTATACGGGTTATAGAGGGTGTGAAAATAAGATTTTGAGTTGTGGCTTTATTAACACCCTAATTTAATTAGGCAGTTAGTTTTCACATACCCATCCCTTCTATCTCTCACTATATATATAGAAAAAGATAAAGTGAAAAAGAGTGTAAGAATAAAATACAGGGGTGTATGAATAGTGGGAGCGTTAATTATTATAACCTGCCTTTTACATTTATAAATATGATAACTAGTATACGCTTTTAAAACATTTAACAATTATTCGATGTGAATTTTCTTTAATAACTTTTTTTGTTAACTTTTCTAAAACAACCTAATAAAATTATGTTGAAACGGAGTTGTGTCAAAATAAAGTGTTTTTATATGGCGAGTGTCGTGAACAACATTTGTAAGGTGTGGATATTATCAGAACCGTTACTTATTTTTTCAATCGATTTAAAACATGTGTCGATATCTTATTATATAGCAATAGGACCGACCCGACCTGACCCGATCTAACCGGAATCGAACCGAAAAAATATTATATAGCAATAGACAAATGATGCTTAAAAATTTTACGCACCCCATGAAAAAAATTCCTGGGTCCGCTACTGATTAAATATATAAATAATAAATTAATATTAAATGTTATCCTAATTTATTAAAAATATAACTTTTTTTATTATTTGGTATACAAAATTATATTTATTCAACTCGTGTAAAACGCAGGGTTTTAAAAATATAATTTTTTTATTATTTACTATACAAAGTTACATTTATGTAACCCGTGTAAACACGAAGTTTTTAATGATATAACTTTTTTATCATTTGCTATGTAAAATTAGATTTATTCAACGTGTAATAAACCGAGTTTTTTTAAGGATATAGTTTTTTTATTATAGGGTAGATTTTTCAACTGGACTATACACGGGTTTTTTTTAAAGATATGACGTTTTTAGTATTTAATATACAAAATTACATTTATTTAATCTGTGTAATACACATTGTTTTTAAAGATATAACTCTATTTTTAGATCTATTCAACACATGTAATATACGGGGTTTTTAAGGATGTAATTTTTTATTATTTGGTAGATTTATTCAACCCGATTATACACGGGTTTTTTAAAGATACGACGTTTTTAGTATTTAGTATACAATATTACATTTATTTAATCTGTGTAATACACATGGTTTTTAAATATATAACTTTTTTATTATTTGATATATAAAATTATATTTATTTAACCCGTACAATATACGGGGTTCATAAAGATATATTTTTTTATTATTTAATATATAAAATTACATATATTCAACCCGTGTAATACACGGGGTTCTAACCTAGTTAAATGATATATGAATAGAATTCGAGTATATGTATTTTAGATCCAGGTATCTCCAAGGGTCTAAGAGCACCCACAATGAATGGGTTTGTAGGTTTCCGGGCACACATGACTAGGGGTGATCAAACAAGAGCGGACCGTACATTGTAAGGTTCAACCAGATGTGAAGTTTGCTGGTAAGGTAGCGCGGACTTGATTCGAACGAAAGACAGTGCACCCCATTTTGCAACAGCTACTAACGCTGTTGAGTGGGTATATTTTGTTTTGATAATTTAAACTCAATTTCAAGCTTTAAATTTTTAACCATGATATGATACCCTCGCTCACTACGACACGTTAGGGTAAGTACAACCTCACCACGCGAGGCAAGAACTTCTAAAATCAAACCCATTACTTCTAACCTCCTTCTAGGGAATTAAGACACTTTAAACTACATAGACATAGACAACATAAATGTTTGAATCAACAAACACATGATAGATGGATTATTTTAAGTAACCCTAAACCCTTTCAGAAACTTCACTTTTAATATAAAAAATCATTTATTTCCCTAAGTGATGCAAGAACTTAGTTACTCATGACTTTAAAAGTAAACATCATCATACTTGATTGATTGATTAAATATAAACATACACGATTGAATAGTTAAAGATTACAATAGTGGATCTTTAGACAAACCGAAACTACAAAGATCTAAAGTGGATAAATTGGTAAAAGAATGAGAAAAAAGTGGTGGTGGATGGTATGGGAGATGTTCTCAAAGGGAGAATCTTGAGTTGAGTTTATATGCGACATTGGGAGTGATGGCTCGTGTCCAGTGAGTCACGACTGTGGCAACCGGCAATTATGGGTTATAATTACGCGCATAACAGACAATTAGACAATCATAAGTAGTGTTTAAAGACGCAAATTAACTTAATTAGGCCTTTGGAATGCCTAGAAACGTCTATTTAAATAATTCCGCTGTGCAATGAAGATACCAGTTAGATCACACCGACTCTGATTTTGCAGGGTGTGAGAGATTGGTATCAGAGCTATAGGTTTTAGTGAATTAGGTTTCTGTGGAGATACCTAGGCTCTAACCTCACTTTCCTCTGGGGACATTAGATCATTAAAATCTTGAATACATACAGAACGCCTAGGACTCAAACATGGGTTCCAACCGTTGCCAAAACAGTGAGTCAACATTTTGGTTTTAAACATACGTTAGTGTGGTGTTTTATACACGGTACATGAAACAGTTACATACAGTAAGCAAAATCTTGAGAGTTTTGGTAACATGCATTTAACGCCTTTTAAAAACTTATGTCGAAATCCATTAAACGTCATTACGTAGGAGCTGCGACTATTAACTCGGGCAAACGCCATATATATTGCCGATGTTATTTTACTTACCCGAGCAGGTAACCTACGTGGAACAAAACGCTAGTGCACAAATATACATGAAATTTAAACTATATAACAACGGATGTTGAAGTACATCACATACGACTTCCGAGGCAAGGCCTTAGAGGAAACACGATTGGGCACTACAACAACGATGCAAATCCCGTGAGCGGGAGAACTATCAACCAGAATACGGAAATTTGCCACGTGGTCCTACAAGCGATATGAATCACGCTAAGGTATGCCCAAACGAGATTTCATGACAATCGGTACTTAGTCTAATGATAATCACAATTATTGACGTTGCAAAAGAAGTCACATGTCTTTGCATTCCTCCTACTTCATTAACGGCGATTACGCCATGCTCGACATTCCGTGGTAATGTCAATTAACAACAAATCATCACGGGAAATTCCAGGTAAAGTCCTCAACTTTCTTTTATTGAAATTCCAAATTTTGCATATAATGAGTAGATTTTCATACCTCTACTCCCCCTAATGGTCATCGTATCACGAGAATTTCTTTCATATTAGCAAACACCCATTTGCATCCTTCTTGACAAACTCATATGTAACACATGCATTGTTTGTTGCGCATGCAATTAGCTTGATTAGTGGAGGCCATCAGGGACTCCACATTGAAGGGTTGTTCTATCGATAGTTCAAATATTATTTTGCTATACCCAAGTATTGATTTGTGATTTGGATGACGACATTATTGTAAGTGTTGACTCCTTGATATTGGGCCAACGAATTCTTGAAAACTACTGTTCTTGTCAAGTTACATACGTGGTTTTTTGTTGTAACCATGTCGAAATTTCCTTGTCGATACATGTATTTATTGCTGAGTTGAACCTAAACCAAGTTCAATTGTTTGAACTTGCTCATTATATACATATTCAATTCAAGGTTCCATATGATGCATAGAAGTCATCATATTCAAAGTAATCTCAACAAGCACTTCATTTATTTCGAACCATAGTAGATTTGTTTGATCTTCAATTCCATGAAATCATTTGTTTGTTACGGCACCTTGTGGTGGCGTTTTCACTAGTTGAAGCTTGCGTTAATCTCGTATACACACCTCATGTACGAATTTAATTATTTATAAAGTTATTTATTTTTAAATCCATCTTGTTGATTTATTTTATTAAGACAGTTTTAATACAATTATGTGTTAAGATAATGGTACCTAACTTCATGTTAGATTCCGGTGTACCCCTTAACGGTTCTTTCACCATCGGTCGAAAATTTTGCGATAATTGTTATTCTTTCACTATCGACCGAAAATTTTAATTATTTGTTCTTCTTCTTCGATTGAAAAATCCTATGAAATTTATTTGGAACAAATATTCAGATTTACTCCGTTGAACCTTTCATCTGATTGCAAACACGGTGAATTTGTTCGGTCACCGCTATTATTGAATTATGTCAGATAATACGACACCTTGTGGCGTCAGTATAACCTTGTAGATTGTGCAAATCATTATCAATCGTTTCATGCAAAACTGTGTATACCTCTCATTTGACTCATCATTGAAATAGTCTTAATGCAACTATGTATTAGGACGATGATACACTAAATTTTATTGTATTTCGGTGTATCCTTGAAACTCAATAATGTCAACACACTGATTTTTATTCATGTTATAATTCGATACTTAACAAATCATCTTCGTATGCTTATTCATTTGAGCTTGTTGATTCTAAGTTTCACTTATTCAACAACCAACGCAAGTTTCCGTTGGTATTAAATTCTATTGTTTCAACAAATTCAATTGCAGATTGTGAGCGTTTATTTGGACATTTGTTGGTCAAAATCCTTCTTTTGTTTGACCCTTGTAAACTTAGTCACACTGGTGATTATATCATTACACCTCGTTCATTTGGCATAGATTCTTGAAACAAATTCAGTTGAACCATTGGGTTCTTATTGTTGTAGTAAGTCAATGTATTCACATAACTCGAACAAGTCTTGATTCAATTTCATGGTCATTCACTTTGGCATTATTCGTATTTACCAACATATGACATAACTCTAAGGAGATAACATAGTCTAAATTTCGAGGATGAAATTTCTTTAACAGGGGGAGAATGTGACAACCGGCAATTATGGGTTATAATTACGTGCATAACAGAAATTATACAATAATAAGTAGTGTTTAAAGACGCAAATTAACTTAATTAGGCCTTTGGAATGCCTAGAAATGTCTATTTGAATCCTACGCTACGCAATTGGTGATATCGGTAATTTTGCATGCATTTAAACGGTAACGAACTGACAACGGATAAATACTGACAACGCCTAAAAATACAAATTTTGTGCTTATATTTATCATATATTTATAACTATGCGAATTATTCGGACTGCCGAACATCATAGAGCATAAACGTGGGAGTTATGCGGAAACAATAACACACCGACTCTGATTTTGTAGGGTGCTGCAAACATCTAAAGTGGATAAACTGGTAAAAGAATGAGAAAAAAAAAGTGGTGGTGGATGGTATGGGAGATGTTCTCAAATGGAGAATCTTGAGTTGATGGGTCTTTTTTCTTGGATGAGTGAAGCAAGGAGTTGTGCTTTGGTAGGAACGACCCGTGTTGTGAATTCCTCTGTATCTATACTTTCTATAAAAGGAGAAATCCAAGTGACATAAGAAAAGCTGATGTGTTAGCTATAGAGCATGTCCAACAAGGCTTTTCTTATGTCATTATTACATCATAAAGGCTAATATATAAAGACTTTAAATTTCAAAGTTGGCCCACATTTAGATTCCAAAGGTCTGCCCATTCAAACCACTGCCCATTCAAAACCTCTGTAATAAAAAACCACTGTCCATTCAAGCCACTGTAATCAAAACATTGTCTATTCAAAGGTCTACCCATTCAAACGAATGTAATCAAACCACTGTAATCAAACCACTGATGATTCAAAATTCAATCTTCAAAACCTCTGATGATTCAATATTATGGCTCCAAATTCAAAATTCAAAATTATGGCTCTAGGTATATAACATATCATCTTCTTCAATCAATTACTCTCTCTAATCAATTTCTCTCTCAACTCTCTCTCTCTCTCTCTAAAACTCACTTTCTCTCTCTCCAGTATGTTTCTTCAACGCAAGAAGATGATGATGATGAATAAAAGATCCCTCCGTTCAGATCTATTCATCAAAATAACATAATCGCAAACAATCAAACAGAGCAGAGGCACTGGCTTCAATCAATCGGTAAGCTCAAATTTTAACTGACCCACCGCCGGGAGCTTCTTTCCCGCACCGCCATTGATGTCCGTAAGTTCACACAAACTCTAATACTACAACATCCGCATGCCAGTTTTGTAACTTATGTTTGGTTTGTTTGTGATTGAACAGAGATCGAGGGTCCTGAAGCTCAGAGGTATGAACAACCTCTCAAAGGATTCACTAACACATGCAAAATTTTAAATCTGTAAGTACCGTAGATTGGGTTAAAGTTTGTTGATCTTTACTGTTTTTAGAAGTGAAGGTTAAAATTTTAAATCTGTAAGTACCGTAGATTGGTCGTAGATTGTTGATGAGCCATGGCTGCCAAAACCCAACAAAATTATACAGAAAAAGTGGTTGATGATTTATTAGGGAATTTAGGGCGAACGGAGAAGGCGGAACCGAGTGGGAATTGGAGTGATAAGAGTTCAAGAGGTTTGGATGACTTGATTCCTGGATTTGGAAGTAACAATCCTGTGTCCAGTAGCAGGTACTTTGTTTTAACCGCGGTTTAGTTGTTCATGTGTTTAGAAAATAAATACTTATGAACAACGTCGTTTATCGGTTTATGCATATAAAAGAATTTGTCTATCTTGAGCATGATGTGAAGAATCATTAATATTGTCCTCAGCAATATTGATAAATCGAAGAGTACAAAATCTCCATCTCAGCAGGTTTGTTTTGCTTAAACACGCATTTGGAATATGATTTTTCCTTTATGTTCATGTTTATTTGTCTACCTTTATAGCATCTATAGACAAATCACACAAACATGTCAATGTGCAGGGTCAACAGAGTGATCAGTTTGAGGATTTGTTAGGGAATTTAGGGCGAACGGAGAAGGCGGAACCGAGTGGGAATTGGAGTGATAAGAGTTCAAGAGGTTTGGACGACTTGATTCCTGGATTTGGAAGTAACAGTCCTGTGTCCAACATGGCTTTTTTTATAAATCGTAAAGATTTTTGTGTGAGAGAGAGAGAGGTATGAAATTCTATTGAAAGGAAGCTACTTAGTATTTTGTTGTGAGAATTAAATTAAATTAAATATATACTTGGTTTTGTAATGCAGGTTATAACGAAAGTTGAAGTTGTCATAAGATCGGCCGAAGAACATTGGGCTTTGAAAATGATTAACTTTATACATGGTACTAATCAATTATTTCTCGATGGTTTAACACGTGAGCTGCCACTGTAAGCTTCATCAACTCTCCATTTTCTTCTTATGTTTTTATAACTAATCATTGTTGTCTATACTTTATACATGGTACTAATCAATTATTTCTCGGTCAAAGAACATTGGGCTTTGAAAATGATTAACTTTAATGTTTGATTTTGTTGATTTAATGAAGGAGATTGATTTTGGAGAAGAATCGTAATTTGTTTATGAAGTTGTTCCCGGAGATGTCAAGTGTAAATAAAGATACCCCTCCAATTGCTTCTTTTATCATTCGGGTAGTTATTGAATTGTCAGCAATGACGAACGAGAACAAATGTTGAACCAGCTGCTCGGTTACATTTGTATTTGAAATGGGAGTTGTTATGGGTCATTTTCTGCTTATATATCCTAACTGATATTCTGACTTTGTTTGTTTTATTGTGTCCAGGATGCCGGATCAGGATATTGGTAACACCCTGATACGATATCCTGGTAGTGACTAATTTAACCACGTGCAGATTGAAGGGTATAAGTCTCCAATGGTCAGGTGGACTTCTTCTCCTCAAGACTCAGGCAAATCAGTTGTATTACGAACGTTGAAGCCGGAAGACGTAGACTACAATGTCTACTTATGGAATATTCGCCGGATCCCGGAATAGTAGGATAGTTAGTTGCTTTCTTTTTACTATAAAAGGGGATTGATCGGATTAGATTAGGGACACACAATCATTCGCACACTCTTTCTCTCTACTTGTAAACACTCTCAACGCACTAACACTTGTACTCAAGTTTCTTTGTAACACTTAGTCGATCCGCATTATATCCTGCACTGTATCCTAATATTTGAAGTAATAGAAGAACAAGGCAGCTGCGCTTGTCAGCTCCCGAGGTTTTGTGTCGGCGATTTAGATTGATCAAGGGCTTTCCTCGTACATCATGTGTCACCCTTTACATTCTTTGCTCATTGTTTGATCACAAATACGGCTTGATATCCTGAGCCGTATCCTGAAACTGTTTTTGCATACAACTTAATAAGCATATTTTTAACTCATCTTTTCAGCACACTACCTCACTTAACTAATTTGATCACTTAATTGCTTCAGTAATTTTTGACCAAAACAATTTGGCGCCCACCGTGGGGCAAGTGGTGCTATTTCTACTAAAAACTCTTGCAAAATCATTACTTGGTTTTCTATTTTCAAAACTTTTTGCCACACTATTTTCAATGGCCTCGAGATCAAACATGAGCTCTTCCACCGTGTCTGCTACCACCTCTGCAACAATTGGTTCGGTGCTTCCACCACCTCCTCTGAGATCGCAAGCCTCTTCTCAAGGAACTGAAATTCATGTGGCTCGGGATGTTATCCCCGCTCGCAATATCCAGGGATCTGGTCCTGTTTTAGCTTCTAATGAGGAAATTCTAAATTTGTTTGGTAGTGTACAAGAACAGATGAGGCAGCAGCAGGAAACTAATCAGATGCTGATAAGAGAGATACAACTCTTGAAATCCGGCTCGAGCAGGCCTGCTGAAGATACTGTCACTCCCTTACAACCCAGTGCTTTGAACTTCAGTTCTGCAGTTTATACTGAAGATAACTAAGGAAATATTATGCCTAGCCATTCCCAGAATCATACTCCTGAGATACCCTCTTCAGTCAGAGTGTCAACTATGAGAAGCTCAGGATATGCTTCAGGATATGGCCAGAATCCTCCGATTGGTAATGTATCTAATAATAATAATACTCTTGCTACTAATGGTGTTGGATCTTTGTAGGATACAGGTGTGACATCAGCATTATCTAGGGAGCTTCAGAAATTGAAGGACATTATATCCAGTGTGCTTGGGGTGGTCCAGCCAATTCCAGAAGTATCCCAGGACAGCCACAGGATATCCCGGTTCGTGTATCCCATTTATGATGCTGAAATCCCAAAAAGATTTCAGACCCCTAACATGAAGCTCTATGACGGAACTACGGATCCCGAAGAGCATATTGCTCAATATAGGGAAAGGATGGAAATTAACCTTATCCCTCCAGATCTCAAGGAAGCATGCCTCTGTAAGGGTTTTGGTTCTACCTTAATAGGATCAGCCTTGAAATGGCTCTTAAACGTTCCTCCTCATTCAATTACTTCTTTTGCTCATTTGGTTAATGTTTTGGTCAGAAAATCTGATGAGGATATTGCAACCAAACTCTTTGTTTAGGGGAATGATGCTTTAAATATGTAACAGCGATGAGGATCACTTCAATGTAAAGTGCACAAACAACACAAGGATTTATACTGGGAAAAAGCCCTTGATCAAGAGTTGATCTCCGGCACAAAAAACCCCGGGTGATGGAAACTACCGATCACCAAGCTAAAATAAATGATTGAATGTTTACAACTTCGGATAGTAACGAGCTAGGTACAAGGATCACTACGGTGGAATGTGTAAAAAGTGTATGAAATTGCTAAGTGTTTGAACGAGAGCTTGTATGAGTGTTTGTACGAGTGTGTGTGACTGCAAAAAAAAAATGACTAAGTGTGTTCTCCTAGCTCGTTACTCCCTTTTTAAAATAGAAATAACCACCTAAACTAACTATCCGACTTTCGTGCCAAGCCTCCACGTTCTCCACAACGTCTATTTTTGGTCAAGCACGTGCAGAATAGTTTAGGAATATTCTCCAGGAATGTCGCCTAGACTTGGTCAAGCTCGTTATACCTGCGAGATAGTACAATACATAAATAAACAATCGTCAGTACGAGGATCCTTAAAGTGATCCATGATCCTGATCCTGAAGCTCTTCTGAGGATCACCACCTGTCACAGAAGTAAGGATCACCAGTTAGGATAACAAATAAGGATCACTAATTGTTAGAAAATCCTCCCCTAACAATTGCCCCCAAAATATAAGGAGTGAAATTGTAAAATTAGCGAGTTATGTTTTCTTGATCTTATCCGTAACAAACTAACGGATATATAGCCGTTAAAATAGAACTAGCCGTTGCGATGATGATGTCACGGAAGTGACAATCCTGCAGAATCATAATTATAAATAGAGATATAGATAGGATCATTATGCATTCAAATTCGAAAGAGACTCCCTTTAAATTCTCAGTCGACGAACAACCAGGTAATTCTTTCTCCTCTTCCTTCCTTCTTACTCTGTTTCTCTATCTTTATCTCCGTCACTTCGAAAATGTTGCTCCGAAGTTCACCGGGCAAGGATCACCCAAAGAACAGTCCTCCGAAAAGCCAGGGGATCATTGAAGATTCCATTAAAGAATGCTGCTGCTTCAATGATGCTCAGATAGATAGGATTCGCCACTGCTTTCCGGCGAACACCGAATTCAGGCCTTTTGACCCCAATGCCTTGAGCGATCATATCTCCGATAAGTGGGTTGCTTTCCCCGTCACTCCTTTCGCCATAGGCTATACATATCCTTTTCCAGCCTTCACCCAATCTTTCTTCTCCCTAACCGGCATCTCTTATATCCAAGCCATGCCGATGATTTGGAGGGTTTTGCACACCCTTGAAAGGATCATCGATCAGGAGGGAATAGATCTAGGAATGGCAGAGCTGGGAGAACTGTATGATCTTACCACCTTTGGCTCTCACCGTTATTTGTTCAAACGTAAACCTGGTGAAGAACACCCGATCTTCAAAGCCACCAAGAATGATGCTAATTGGAAGCGGCGCTTCTTTTTTATCAAGAGAGATTCCATCCAGGATGGAAAGGATCTTCCTAAAAAATGGGCTACCCATGGTAGGATGGAGGATCCTGAGAAGGATCACCAGGAACTTTCTTTTGATGTAAGGATAACTGATATTTTTGCTTTCTTGTTATGCAGTGTTAGGGGAGGATTTTCTAACAATTAGTGATCCTTATTCGTTATCCTAACTGGTGATCCTTACTTCTGTGACAGGTGGTGATCCTCAGAAGGGCTTTAGGATCAGGATCATGGATCACTTCAAGGATCCTCATACTGACGATTGTTTACATATGTTTTATAACATCTCGCAGGTATAACAAGCTTGACCAAGTCTTAGCGGCATTCTTGGAGAATATTCCCGAAGTATTCTGCACGTGCTAGATCAAAACTAGACGTTATGGAGAACGTGGAGGCTTGGCCCGAAAGTCGGAGAGTTTGTTAACTAGATATTTTTCTTATTTTAAAGGGGTAACGAGCTAGTTAGTGACACTTAGTCATTTTGGCAGTGACACACACTCGCAAACACGCTCATACAAGCTCTCGTTCAAACACTTAGCAATTACTTACACTTTTTACACATTTCACCGTAGTGATCCTTGTACCTAGCTCGTTACTATCCGAAGTTGTAAACGTTTATTCATTTATTTGAGCTTGGTGATCGGTAGTTTCCATCACCCGGGGTTTTTTGTGCCGGAGATCAATTCTTGATCAAGGGCTTTTTCCCCGTATAAATCCTTGTGTTGTTTGTGCATTCCACATTGAAGTGATCCTCATTGTTGTTACACTTTTTGAGCATCATACCCCGTAATCTAGAGTTTGGTTGCAATATTCTCAACAGATTTTTTTGACCAAAACAGTTTGGCGCCCACCGTGGGGCAATTGGTGCTTTGTCCTTAGAAGAATTCGCATTTCTGTGCTCATTCCGGTTCATTACTACCAAGCAAATGGCTTCCTCAGCGAAGAATGCTTCAAACTTGATGCCTTCGTTCACTTCTTCACAAGGCGTTCCTCCTTTGCCTCCACCACATCCCAGAAGAATACGGAGAATGCTGCGAAGAAACCGACTCCCATTTTCTCAAAACCACCTACTTCTTCTGTTTCAACTAACCCTACTACTAATGATCTCTATGCCTTGATTTTGCAGATGAGGAATCATGCACAAGAGCAGGATAAAACCAACGAAAGGATCCTCCGGGAGATTGATGAAATCAAGAAACAGAAGAAAACGGCAGAGGATCATTCCCCACTGATGCCCAGATCTTTGAATTTTGACACTCCGGTGATTACTTCTCAGCCATCAGTGGTTCCAGACATTCAATATGCGGGTGGACCAAAAGGAGTGCACTATGGAACAACAGCTATGACCTAGGCACTAGGTTCATATTTCCAGCCAGCAGGATCCTATCCCCAGCATATGGGATCCCTCACGAGTACAGGAGGATATTCAGGAATGCAGCAGCATCAAGGATCCTCCTTCGTTCCAGGATCATCCCAGGTTCAAGGATCCTCCTTCGTTCCAGGATCATCCCATGTTCAAGGATCCTCCTTTGTTCCAGGATCATCCCAGGTTCAAGGATCCTCCTTCGTTCCAGGATCATCCCATGTTCAAGGATCCTCCTTCGTTCCAGGATCATCCCAGGTTCAAGGATCCTCCTTCGTTCCAGGATCATCCCAGGTTCAAGGATCCTCCTTCGTTCCAGGATCATCCCAGGTTCAAGGATCCTCCTTCGTTCCAGGATCATCCCAGGTTCAAGGATCCTCCTTTGTTCTAGGATCGTCTCAGTTTCAGGGATCCTTCCAGATGCCAGGATCCTTGAGGAGTTTACAAACAGGAAGTTCAGATGTCCATCAAGGAGATTTTATTCCAATGCAGACCAATGCCTCTACCGGTCCCTCGATCATTCCAGAGTCTCAACAATATGGATTGACCTCTATTCTTCCTAACTTGAATCCAATGGGAGGTAACACTTTTAATAATTCTCATACTACTAACCATGGTCTTATGCAGGATCCAGGTATCAATCATGCCATGGCCAGAGAATTACAAAAGATAAAGGATATGATCTCGAGTGTTCCGGGAGTAGTCAAACCTATTCCAGAGATTGCAGATGGGAGCCACAAGATATCTCGCTTTGCACCACCAATCTGTGATGCTGAGATACCCAAGAGGTTCCATGTGCCTACAATGAAATTGTACGATGGTTCGACGGATCCTGAAGAACACATAGCACAATACAGGGAGAGGATGGAGATCAATCCAATCCCAGAAAAGTTAAAGGAAGCATGCTTATGCAAAGGATTCGGATCCACTCTTACTGGATCAGCTCTCAAGTGGCTGCTAAGTCTTCCTCCCTATTCTATTACCTCATTTGCAAACCTAGTTAACTTGTTTAATACTCAGTTTTCTTGTAGTAGAAAATTTGAACGATTAACTAGTGATTTATATAGGATAACCCAGGGTCATAATGAATCATTAAGGGATTACATTACCAAATTTAGTAAAGAATCCTTAGACATTCCCAACTTAGATATAGCCACGGCTGTTGAAGCCTTCAAAATGGGACTGCTTAGGGATTCGTTATTTTATGATGATCTTGTTATGACACCATGCAGGAACCTAGATGAGGTAAGAACCCGGGCCCTCAGGTTCATTCGGCTAGAGGATGACAAGAGGATTCAGGAGAGGATAACAGGATCCTCAAAGCAGGATAAGCAAGGATCCTCATTCAGAAACAACAAGTTCAGATCCTACAACAAATCTGATAATCAGAACGTGCATTCTATTGATCAAGAAGAGGATGATGAGGATTATCCTCCAATTTCTGAATATTGCTTTAGTGTTGATAACAATGAACTAATCCTTGCCATGCAGAACCTAGGTGATAAAGCTAGATGGCCAAGAAAGAATGACAGGCCAGCTGCAACTAAGGATAAATCAAAGTGGTGTGCATATCATGAAGATTTTGGGCACCTCACAGAAGAATGCATTGCATTAAGAAAGGAGATTGGATACTTGTTGAGCAAAGGGCATCTAAAAGAGTTGTTGGGTAGGAAAAAGTCAAGGACTCAGGATCCTGAAAGGATCCCTGAGAAGGCTCCAGCCCCTCCAGCAGATGCACAAGTGATAAACTTTATTTCTGGGGGATCCGACATTTGTGGCACATCCTTCTCAGCAGCTAAGAGGCATGCAAAGGAAACTAAAATGGATAATGGAGAAAGACCAGTTCGAACATCGAGTGTCTCCGAAGGAAAAGTCATAACCTTTGATGAAGAGGATCGTACTGATATCCAGGATCCTCATCACGATGGTTTAGTTATTACTCTTTTTATATCTAACTGTTTTGTCCGCAGGATCCTAATAGACGGAGGAAGTTCAGTGAACATTATCCAGCTTGACGTTCTAAAGAAGATGGGTATCCCTGAATCAGAGATCATACCAAGATCCTCCGTGCTCGTGGGATTTAGTGGCGAAACTAAGAACACCCTGGGGGACATTAAACTCCCAATATATATTGAAGGCTTACACTCTTATCAAAAATTTTGTGTTATTGACTGTTTATCTTGTTGTAATGTTATCCTTGGCAGGCCCTGGATACACGATATGAAAGCAGTCCCATCTACTTACCATCAATGTGTGAAGCTCCCTAGTCCTTGGGGAATAGTAAAGATTGATAGCGATCAGCAGGAAGCTAAGAATTGCTACACTTCATCGATGAAACCAGCTTCGAAGTCAAGGGAGCAATAGCAATCAAGGTATCCTCCAAGGAATGTCTTGGAGGCCAGAGAGCAGGATGTGGTAGAAATCCTCATGGATCCTGATGATCCTGAATCCAAAATCTATATCGGATCAGGGATCCTTGGCGAAATGAAAGAAGACCTCATATCCTTCCTCAAAAGGAGAAAGACTACCTTTGCATGGAAACATGAAGACATGACTGGTATATCCAAAGATGTTATCACCCATAAACTCGGCATCGACAGATCCTTCAAACCAATACATCAAAGAAGAAGGAAGTTTGCACCAGAAAGGAATGCCATTATCCAGGAAGAGGTAGAAAAATTGCTCCGGGCAGGTATGATTAGAGAGGTCAAGTATCCAAGATGGCTGGCCAATGTGGTTGTTGTTCAAAAGAAAAACGGAAAGTGGAGGGTATGTGTCGATTTTACCGATTTAAATAAGGCATGTCCCAAGGATCCTTTCCCTTTACCCCACATTGACTCCATGGTGGATGCAACTGCGGATCATGAACTGTTAACTTTTATGGATGCTTCATCTGGATTTCAACAAATCCAAATGGAACCATCCGACCAAGAGGATACAGCCTTCATGACTCCAACTGGTATATATTGCTATATTGCTATGCCGTTTGGATTGAGAAATGCAGGTGCAACGTACCAAAGGCTGGTGAATATGATGTTCAAGTATCAGATTGGACAAACTATGGAGGTTTACATAGATGATATGGTGGTGAAATCCTTAAAAGCTGAGGATCACCTACGAGACTTGGAGGAAGCATTTGATATCCTTGACAAATATAATATGAAGCTTAATCCTTCAAAATGTCATTTTGGTGTTAAAGCAGGTAAATTCTTAGGATACATGGTGACTAAGAGAGGCATCGAAGCTAGCCCGGAACAAATCAAAGCAATAGTGAACATCAAATCTCCGGCCAATGCTAAGGATGTTCAAAGGTTAACAGGAAGGATAGCAGCCTTGAACAGATTCATATCCAAGTCCTCCGAGAAATGTAAAGAATTCTATGATATCCTAAGGAAGAACAAGAAATTTGAGTGGACGGAGAAGCATGAAAATGCTTTAAAAGCCCTCAAAGATTACCTATCCTCGGCCCCGGCTTTAATGAAACCAGAAAAAGGTGAAGTGTTATCCTTGTATCTCGCAGTATCCTCAAAAGCAGTAAGTGCGGTCCTTGTTAAGGATCATCAAGGTACACAACATCCCGTTTATTATGTAAGTAAAAGTTTACTTGATGCCGAATCCAGGTACTCACACCTTGAAAAACTTATCCTTGCATTAATAATGGCATCTACCAAGTTAAGACATTATTTTGAAACTCATGTTATCATTGTTAAAACTAATTTTCCAATTAAGAATGTCCTCAGGAAACCAGAGATGTCCGGAAGGATGGCTAAGTGGGCAATAAAGCTGAGTGCCTATGATATAAGATATGAGCCTAGGACAGCTATCAAATCCCAAGCATTAGCTGACTTTGTGGCTGATTTCAGTAGTGATCTACAAGAAGAAGCTGAGCTAGAAGTCCAGCAGCTAGAAGAGACCAAGGATCCTTGGATACTCCACACTGATGGATCCTCAAATGTCAAAGGCACAGGGCTTGGAATACTACTAAAATCGCCACAGGGGGACATAATACCCCATTCTATAGCTTGTGAATTCCAAACCACTAATAATGAGGCTGAATATGAAGCCTTAATTGCTGGTTTGCAAATTGCAAAGCATATGGGGATCAGGTATCTTGAGGTACACGTAGATTCTTTGTTAATTACAAATCACTTTAATGGATCATATGCTGTTAAAGGTGAAAAACTAACCAAATATTTGGAGATAGTCAAAAGTTTGGCACTCTCTTTTGTTTCCTTTAGTTTGTCACAGGTACCAAGGGAAGAAAATACAAAAGCTGATGCATTGGCTAACTTAGGATCATCTTTGAAGATCCCAGAGGATATCAAGATTCCTATTATCCATATCCTGACCCCGGCTATCGAGGATCACCAGACTATGGAGATAGGAGATGATTCTGCAGTTATCCCTAGTGAGGATATTCAATCCTATTCAGGATCCAGATCATGGATCTCACCAATTATGAGATACTTACAACATGGAGAGATTCCTACAGGAGAAAACCCTAGGGCTTTCAAATCTAAGGTATCTCAATTCACAATTATGAATAATATGTTGTATAGACGATCTCTTGCAGGACCATACTTGAGATGCATTGAGGATCCTGAAGTTCAGGAAGTTTTAAAAGACTTCCATGAAGGAGATTGTGGAAACCACACTAGGGGCAGGGCTTTATTTTCAAGGATCCTGAGGACAGGATATTATTGGCCAACCATGAAGAAAGATGCTGTGGAGTATGCCAGAAGATGTGATCCTTGCCAGAGACACAGCAATATCCTTCATCAGCCAGCCGAATTATTGCATCCTATATCCTCCTCTTGGCCATTTATGAGATGGGGTATGGACATAGTTGGCAAGCTCCCTAAGGCACCTGGTGGAAAAGTATTCATGCTAGCTATGACTGATTACTTCTCCAAGTGGATAGAGGCTGAAGCTTTTGCCCAAGTTAGAGAAAAGGAAGTTATATCCTTCATTAAAAGAAATATTATAACTAGATTTGGAATTCCCTCTGAGATTATATGTGATAATGGTTCCCAATTTATTGGGGGCAGAACCACTAACTTTTGTGACAGCTGGGGGATTAGGATGATAACATCAACACCAGTCCACCCACAAGCTAATGGCCAAGCAGAATCATCCAACAAGATCATCATCAACAATTTGAAGAAAAAGCTTGGATCCAAGAAAGGGAAGTGGGCAGAAGAACTACCCTATGTGCTCTGGGCTGACAGGACAACCCCTAAGAATGCTACTGGTCAAACACCATTCTCTTTGGTGTTTGGGGCAGAATCAGTGATCCCAACAGAAATGGTGGTTCCTACTGCTAGAACAAGTACCCGTGATCCTGAGGAAAATGATGAAAACTTGGCTCAAGACCTGGATACTATTGAAGAAATCAGGGATATGGCTAGGATCAGGATGGCCAGTTATCAACAAAGAATGGCTGGTGCTTACAACAAAAATGTCAGGATCAGGAGGTTTCAAGTTGGAGATATGGTGTTAAGGAAAGCATTTCAGAATACCACCAATCCTGCCGATGGAAAATTGGCTCCAAAATGGGAAGGCCCTTATTTGATTGAAGCTGAAGCAGGAAAGGGGGCATATAGATTGCTAACCATGGAAGGTGATTTGCTACCAAGAGCTTGGAATGCTGTTCACTTGAAGAAATATTTCATGTGACAAGGATCCTCGTGGCAGAGGTGATCCTAGTGAAAGGGATATCCTTAAAGGATCCTCAAAGTATCGGTGATCCTTATTCAGTTCAGGTATCTTTAGCACAACGTTGGTTATCCACAGAAGCAATCCGTCTTTGGGTTTAACCCCAGTTATTTGGGCTTGTCCCCAGATTCCGCCTGTAGCGCACGATGATCCTGGTGTAGTTCAAGGCTTTGGGACCAGTACTCGTTCTAGGGGCTGATAATTCCATTGTTCTGGCTATGCTTAGGATCCTACGTATAATGGTAGACGTACCATACATCCGTTCATAAGGTTTCTAACGTTTTCACGTTAGCTAAGGTTTCTAACGTTTTCACGTTAGCTAAGGTTTTGGCATCTTCATGTCACTAAGTTTGGATAGTCGCCAGTTAGGGCCATACTCCAGTTTACACACGATCCTTGGGCTTGTCCCCAGTTATCCTTGGGCTTGTCCCCAGTTGCTAACTCTTTTCTTATATTGGCTTAGTCCCAAGTTATGCTCTATTTCAGGTCATTGAAGATAGGCAGTTAGGGATCCTTGATCCTTATTTCACTCTAAGGTTTATCTTATAGTTATCCTTATTATGGTTAGGATTCTAACTTGGATCCTCAG
The DNA here is from genome assembly GCA_030545235.1 of Helianthus tuberosus. Lineage (NCBI taxonomy): Eukaryota > Viridiplantae > Streptophyta > Magnoliopsida > Asterales > Asteraceae > Helianthus > Helianthus tuberosus. Next base: position 54,558,395 of record CM060364.1, read on the forward strand.
GTATGATCCTTAACTCTTTTGATTCTATTCATTATTCTTTTAAATAACCCTTATACTTGACAACTGAACTTATCAATTTTAAATCATGTCATTTTTTAAAAAAATTATCTGTTATGGGATATGTGATCCTTGTTCATATCCTAAACTTTTTGGATATCTTTTCTAGTTTTTCAAGGCTTGATAAGTATAAACAAATTGAACATTATAACAGTTGGAAAATAACATACTAAAAGGGATAACAAATACAAGATAAGCGACAAAAGGTTAAATTTTTATTTATTAACATAAGACTAACCCTTTAAAGGTTGTCAAAATTACCTACCCGAGCTTCTACCAGCAAAACGTGGCCCGTCCGCTGGGGTAGGTAAAGGGTGTCCATGATAATGAGTTCAAAGATAGTGCAGGAATATAAAGGCGGCAGGATCACAATGGCTTCATCCCCCAAACAGAGGATCCCTCCACCGATTGCAATCCTGCCTATTGTCCAAAGGATCATACATGATCCTTAATCCTAAAACCTATTGTTCAAAGTACAACCCATGAAATTGTCTTAAACATCACAACCACAAAAAACGACCATCAAACTAAAAAATTGGGCTCCGGCCTTGGCACATATATCCATCATCGCCCAATTGTGTAGCTCACACCTTGGCTGCATCACCACCAGCATCATCACCACCAGCCTGATCCTTCCCACTGCCACTTGCCTCAATTGCCAGGACATCAGCTGCCTCCTCCTCATCATCCTCAAGATCTGCCAACCTTGCCTTCCAGCCTTCAACATCCCAGCTGCTTTTGTCGAAACTAGGATCTTGAGCTTCCTGGGCCATCTTCAACTTAGTCTGATACATTGTGATGGCAGCAGAGAGCTTGGTATTTTCGATGAGGTCATGCTTTTCATAATCAAAGTTGACCAGCACCTTGGCCATTTCCTGCTTGGTATCCTGGAGTTCCTTCCGAGCATCAGCAAGTGCAAGATCTTTGAGCACGGCAACTTGTTGGAGATCAGCTATTTTCTTGTCCAGCTCCTCAACATTGCCCACGTAATCCTCTATCTCAGCAAATTTCTGCAGAAAGAAGATAAGGCAGTTCAAGGTCAAGTGATCCTCATAAGAGTAGGATACCTAGGCAAAGTTAAGGATCCTTACATCATTGAAGTATTCAAGGAATTGGTGGCGGATCAGTGGCAGCCCTTGAAGATCTTCAGCATCAGAAGTTTTCCTTTTCTTGACACCCTTTCCTTTAGTGGGTGCCCTTGGAATGGAGATGCTAGGACTGGTAGTGGACCTCTTCTTCCTGGGTCGTACGAGATCAAGATCAGCTGTGTTGAATTGGGAAACAGGCTTGACAGGTTTTCCAGCGCCTACACATTCAAAGCAAGATGAGTATCCTTATCCTATTTCAATTTATCTCTTTATTTTAATATTTAAACTATGCAAAAGACAGGATACTTACTCGACATGGTAATGGAACCTGAGGATACTTCTTGTGAGTCTTGGGTGTCTATCTTGAATGTCCTTGTTTCAGGATCAAGCTTCCAAAAAGCAGCGAGCCTATCCTTGGTTTCAGGTGATGTGCGGATACGTGAAACGGTGATAGCTGCAAAACAGGAAAGCAAAAATATAAGTTATCCTTGCAATCAAAGAAAGTTCCTGGTGATCCTTATCAGGATCCTCCATCCTACCATGGGTAGCCCAATTTTTAGGAAGATCCTTTCCATCCTGGATAGAATCTCTCTTGACAAAGAAAAAGCGACGTTTCCAGTCTTTGTCATTCTTGGTGACTTTCAGAAGAGGATGATCTGCACCGGGTTTTCGCTTGAACAAATAACGATGGGAACCAAAAGTAGTGAGATCATACAGCTCCGCCAATTCTGACATGCCCAAAGCAATGCCTTCTTGTTCGATGATCCTCTCCAGGGTATACAAGACCCTCCAAATCATCGGCATGGCTTGGATATAAGAGATGCCGGTAAGGGAAAAGAAGGATTGTGTAAACTCTGGGAAAGGATAGGTGTATCCTATGGTGAATGGAGTGGCTGGAAATGCAACCCATGTTTCTGAAACATAGTCGCTAAGGGTAGTAGGATCAAAGGGTCTGATAAAGGCATTCGCCGGAAAACAGCAACGGATTCTGTCTATCTGTGCGTCGTTAAAACAACACTTTTCATTCGCTGAGTCCTTGATAATTTTCTGACTTTCCAAAGGGCTATCCTTCTTGTGATCTTTGCCCGGAGAACTTCGGAGCAACATCTTTGATGGAAAGATAAAAACAGAGTAAGAGAGGGAAAAGGATAGAGAAAGAGAATACCTGAACGTCTTCGGAATGTGGATTATAAAGGGAGTTTCTCTGAAAATTTAAATGCATTTGATCCTATCTATATCTCTATTTATAATCATGATCTTGCAGGTTGTCACTTCCGTGACATCATCATCGCAACGGCTAGTTCAAAATTAACGGCTATATATCCGTTAGTTTGTTACGGATAAGATCAAGAAAACATAACTCGCTAATTTTACAATTTCACTCCTTATATTTTGGGGGCAATTGTTAGGGGAGGATTTTCTAACAATTAGTGATCCTTATTCGTTATCCTAACTGGTGATCCTTACTTCTGTGACAGGTGGTGATCCTCAGAAGGGCTTTAGGATCAGGATCATGGATCACTTCAAGGATCCTCATACTGACGATTGTTTACATATGTTTTATAACATCTCGCAGGTATAACAAGCTTGACCAAGTCTTAGCGGCATTCTTGGAGAATATTCCCGAAGTATTCTGCACGTGCTAGATCAAAACTAGACGTTATGGAGAACGTGGAGGCTTGGCCCGAAAGTCGGAGAGTTTGTTAACTAGATATTTTTCTTATTTTAAAGGGGTAACGAGCTAGTTAGTGACACTTAGTCATTTTGGCAGTGACACACACTCGCAAACACGCTCATACAAGCTCTCGTTCAAACACTTAGCAATTACTTACACTTTTTACACATTTCACCGTAGTGATCCTTGTACCTAGCTCGTTACTATCCGAAGTTGTAAACGTTTATTCATTTATTTGAGCTTGGTGATCGGTAGTTTCCATCACCCGGGGTTTTTGTGCCGGAGATCAATTCTTGATCAAGGGCTTTTTCCCCGTATAAATCCTTGTGTTGTTTGTGCATTCCACATTGAAGTGATCCTCATTGTTGTTACACTTTTTGAGCATCATACCCCGTAATCTAGAGTTTGGTTGCAATATTCTCAACAGATTTTTTTGACCAAAACATGCAGCTATCACTGTTTCACACCTCAAACTGTCCCCTGCTGCTAAGGAAAGGCTCCTCGCTTTCAAGAGACTTGATCCTGAGACAAGAACTTTCAAGACAACAACCCAAGATTCACAGGAGGTATCCTCAGGCTCTGTCACAATGTCAAGTAAGTATCCTTGTTTAAAATTTAAATATATAGTGAAATATGAACTAGGAAAAGATACTTATCTTGTTTTAATTGTGTAGGTGCTGGAAAATCTGCCAAGCCTGTATCCCAATTCAACACGGCTGACCTTGATGTCGTACGATCCAGGAAGAAGAGATCCACCACCAGTCCTAGCATTTCCATTCCAAAGGCACCCACTAAAGGAAAGGGTGTCAAGAAGAGGAAAACTTCTGATGCTGAGGATCTTCAGGGTCTACCACTGATCCGCCACCAGTTCCTTGAATACTTCAATGATGTAAGGATCCTTTATTCTGCCTATGTATCCTACTCGTATGAGGATCACTTGGTCTTGAACTGCTTTTATCCTTTTCTTTTGCAGAAATTTGCTGAGATTGAAGATTATGTGGGCCACGTTGAGGATCAAGATAAAAAGATTGCCGACCTCCAACAGGTTGCCGTGCTCAAGGATCTTGCACTTGCTGATGCTCGGAAGGAACTCCTAGATGAGAAGACTAAGACAGCTAAACTTCTGATCGACCTTGACTATGAAAAGCATGACCTTATTGAAAATGCTAAGGTCTCTGCCGCCATTACGATGTACCAGACAAAATTGAAGATGGCCCAGGAAGCTCAAGATCCTAGCTTTGATAAAAACAGCTGGGATGTTGAGGGTTGGAAGGCAAGGTTGGCTGATCTTGAGGATGATGAAGAGGAGGCTACTGAGGTCTTGGCGATTGAAGCAAGTGGCAGTGGGAAGGATCTTACGAAGGATACCGCAGCTGGAGGAGATGATGATGCAGCGAAGGCTTAGGCTGCATGATTGGGCGATGATGGAAACTTCTAGACATAGCCGGAGCCCAATTTTTTAAGTGTGATAGTTTGTTTTGGTGATGGTGTTTTTTGTTGAATAATGATGTATGGTACTGAACAATAGGTTTTTAGGATTAAGGATCATGTATGATCCTTTGGACAATAGGCAGGATTGCAATCGGTGGAGGGATCCTCTGTTTGGGGGATGAAGCCATTGTGATCCTGCCGCCTTTATATTCCTGCACTACTTTTGAACTCATTATCATGGACACCCTTTACCTACCCCAGCGGACGGGCCACGTTTTGCTGGTAGAAGCTCGGGTAGGTAATTTTGACAACCTTTAAAGGGTTAGCCTTATGTTAATAAATAAAAACTTAACCTTTTGTCGCTTATCTTGTGTTGTTATCCTTTTTAGTATGTTACTTTCCAACTGTTGTAATGTTCATTCTGTTTATACTTATCAAGCCTTGAAAAATTAAAAAAGATATCCACAAAGTTTAGGATATGATCAAGGATCACATACCCCATAACCGATAAGTTCTAAAAAGTGATATAGTTTAAGAAACACAAGTTCAGTTGTCAAGTATAGGGGTTATTTAGAAGAATAATGAATAAAATCAAAAGAGTTAAGGATCATACCTGAGGATACAAGCTAGAATCCTAACCATAATATGGATAACTATAAGATAAACCTTAGAGTGAAATAAGGATCAAGGATCCCTAGCTGCCTATCTTCAAGGACCTGAAATAGAGCATAACTTGGGACTAAGCCGATATAAGAAAAGAGTTAGCAACTGGGGACAAGCCCAAGGATAACTGGGGACAAGCCCAAGGATAACTGGGGACAAGCCCAAGGATCGTATGTAAACTGGAGTATGGCCCTAACTGGCGACTATCCAAACTTGGTGACATGAAGATGCCAAAACCTTAGCTAACGTGAAAACGTTAGAAACCTTAGCTAACGTGAAAACGTTAGAAACCTTATGAACGGATGTATGGTACGTCTACCATTATACGTAGGATCCTAAGCATAGCCAGAACAATGGAATTATCAGCCCCTAGAACGAGTACTGGTCCCAAAGCCTTGAACTACACCAGGATCATCGTGCGCTACAGGCGGAATCTGGGGACAAGCCCAAATAACTGGGGTTAAACCCAAAAGACGGATTGCTTCTGTGGATAACCAACGTTGTGCTAAAGATACCTGAACTTTCAAAACTTGAACTCACGTGAGAGATGGATAAAGGATACATGATCCTTATCCTTATATGAGAAAATAAAGAAATGAAATAGTTCAAGATTAGGATATTACCTGAGTAAGGATCACCGATACTTTGAGGATCCTTTAAGGATATCCCTATCGTGAGGATCACCTATGCCATAAGGATCCTGCTTACATGAAATATTTCTTCAAGTGGACAGCATTCCAAGCTCTTGGTAGCAAATCACCTTCCATGGTTAGCAATCTATATGCCCCCTTTCCTGCTTCAGCTTCAATCAAATAAGGGCCTTCCCATTTTGGAGCCAATTTTCCATCAGCAGGATTGGTGGTATTCTGAAATGCTTTCCTTAACACCATATCTCCAACTTGAAACCTCCTGATCCTGACATTTTTGTTGTAAGCACCAGCCATTCTTTGTTGATAACTGGCCATCCTTATCCTAGCCATATCCCTGATTTCTTCAATAGTATCCAGGTCTTGAGCCAAGTTTTCATCATTTTCCTCAGGATCACGGGTACTTGTTCTAGCAGTAGGAACCACCATTTCTGTTGGGATCACTGATTCTGCCCCAAACACCAAAGAGAATGGTGTTTGACCAGTAGCATTCTTGGGGGTTGTCCTATCAGCCCAAAGCACATAGGGTAATTCTTCTGCCCATTTCCCTTTCTTGGATCCAAGCTTTTTCTTCAAATTGTTGATGATGATCTTGTTGGATGATTCTGCTTGGCCATTAGCTTGTGGGTGGACTGGTGTTGAAGTTATCATCTTAATCCCCCAGCTGTCACAAAAGTTAGTGGTTCTGCCCCCGATAAATTGGGAACCATTATCACATATAATCTCGAAAGGAATTCCAAATCTAGTTATAATATTTCTTTTAATGAAGGATATAACTTCCTTTTCTCTGACTTGGGCAAAAGCTTCAGCCTCTATCCACTTGGAGAAGTAATCAGTCATAGCTGACATGAATACTTTCCCACCAGGTGCCTTAGGGAGCTTTCCAACTATATCCATACCCCATCTCATAAATGGCCAAGAGGAGGATATAGGATGCAATAATTCAGCTGGTTGATGAAGGATATTGATGTGTCTCTGGCAAGGATCACATCTTCTGGCATACTCCACAACATCTTTCTTCATGGTTGGCCAGTAGTATCCTGTCCTCAGGATCCTTGAGAATAAAACCCTGCCCCTAGTGTGGTTTCCACAATCTCCTTCATGGAAGTCTTTTAAAACTTCTTGAACTTCAGGATCCTCAATGCATCTCAAGTATGGTCCTGCAAGAGATCGTCTATACAACATATTATTTATAATTGTGAATTGAGATATCTTAGATTTGAAAGCCCTAGGGTTTTCTCCTGTAGGAATCTCTCCATGTTGTAAGTATCTCATAATTGGTGAGATCCATGATCCTGATCCTGAATAGGATTGAGTATCCTCACTAGGGATAACTGCAGAATCATTTCCTATCTCCATAGTCTGGTGATCCTCGATAGCCGGGGTCAGGATATGGATAATAGGAATCTTGATATCCTCTGGGATCTTCAAAGATGATCCTAAGTTAGCCAATGCATCAGCTTCTGTATTTTCTTCCCTTGGTACCTGTGACAAACTAAAGGAAACAAAAGAGAGTGCCAAACTTTTGACTATCTCCAAATATTTGGTTAGCTTTTCACCTTTAACAGCATAGGATCCATTAAAGTGGTTTGTAATTAACAAAGAATCTACATGATTCCCATATGCTTAGCGATTTGCAAACCAGCAATTAAGGCTTCATATTCAGCCTCATTGTTAGTGGTTTGGAACTCACAAGCTATAGAATGGGGTATTATGTCCCCCTGTGGCGATTTTAGTAGTATTCCAAGCCCTGTGCCTTTGACATTTGAGGATCCATCAGTGTAGAGTATCCAAGGATCCTTGGTCTCTTCTAGCTGCTGGACTTCTAACTCAGCTTCTTCTTGTAAATCACTACTGAAATCAGCCACAAAGTCAGCTAATGCTTGGTGTTTTGATGGCTGTCCTAGGCTCATATCTTATATCATATGCACTCAATTTCACTGCCCACTTAGCCATCCTTCCTGACATCTCTGGTTTCCTGAGGACATTCTTAATTGGAAAATTAGTTTTAACAATGATAACATGAGTTTCAAAATAATGTCTTAACTTGGTAGATGCCATAATTAATGCAAGAATAAGCTTTTCAAGGTGTGAGTACCTGGATTCGGCATCAAGTAAACTTTTACTTACATAATAGACAGGATGTTGTGTACCTTGATGATCCTTAACAAGGACCGCACTTACTGCTTTTGAGGATACTGCAAGATACAAGGATAACACATCGCCTTTTTCTGGTTTCATCAAAGCCGGGGCCGAAGATAGGTAATCTTTGAGGGCTTTTAAAGCATTTTCATGCTTCTCCGTCCACTCAAATTTCTTGTTCTTCCTTAGGATATCATAGAATTCTTTACACCTCTCGGAGGACTTGGATATAAATCTGTTCAAGGCTGCTATCCTTCCTGTTAGCCTTTGAACATCCTTAGCATTGACCGGAGATTTGATATTCACTATTGCTTTGATCTGTTCCGGGCTAGCTTCAATGCCTCTCTTTGTCACCATATATCCTAAGAATTTACCTGCTTTAACACCAAAGTGACATTTTGAAGGATTAAGTTTCATGTTATATTTGTCAAGGATATCGAATGCTTCCTCCAAGTCTCTTAGGTGATCCTCAGCTTTTAAGGATTTTACCACCATATCATCTATGTAAACCTCCATAGTTTGTCCAATCTGATCCTTGAACATCATATTCACCAGCCTTTGGTATGTTGCACCTGCATTTCTTAATCCGAACGGCATAGCAATATAGCAGTATATACCAGTTGGAGTCATGAAGGCTGTATCCTCTTGGTCGGATGGTTCCATTTGGATTTGTTGAAATCCAGATGAAGCATCCATAAAAGTTAACAGTTCATGACCCGCGGTTGCATCCACCATGGAGTCAATGCGGGGTAAAGGGAAAGGATCCTTGGGACATGCCTTATTTAAATCGGTAAAATCGACACATACCCTCCACTTTCCGTTTTTCTTTTGAACAACAACCACATTGGCCAACCATCTTGGATACTTGACCTCTCTAATCATACCTGCCCGGAGCAATTTCTCTACCTCTTCCTGGATAATGGCATTCCTTTCTGGTGCAAACTTCCTTCTCCTTTGATGGATTGGTTTGAAGGATCTGTCGATGCCGAGCTTGTGAGTGATAACATCTTTGGATATACCAGTCATATCTTCGTGTTTCCATGCAAAGGTAGTCTTTCTCCTTTTGAGGAAGGATATGAGGTCTTCTTTCATTTCGCCAAGGATCCCCGATCCGATATAGATTTTGGATTCAGGATCATCAGGATCCATGAGGATTTCTACCACATCCTGCTCTTTTGCCTCCAAGACATCCCTTGGAGGATACTTTGATTGCTATTGCTCCCTGGATTTCGAGGCTGGTTTCATCGATGAAGTATAGCAATTCTTAGCCTCCTGCTGATCACTATCAATCTTTACTATCCCCCAAGGACTAGGGAGCTTCACACATTGATGGTAAGTGGATGGGACTGCTTTCATATCGTGTATCCAGGGCCTGCCAAGGATAACATTACAACAAGATAAACAGTCAATAACACAAAATTTTTGATAAGAGTGTAGGCCTTCAATATATATTGGGAGTTTAATGTCCCCCAGGGTGTTCTTAGTTTCGCCACTAAATCCCATGAGCACAGAGGATCTTGGTATGATCTCTGATTCAGGGATACCCATCTTCTTTAGAACATCCAGCTGGATAATGTTCACTGAACTTCCTCCGTCTATTAGGATCCTGCGGACAAAATGGTTAGATATGAAAAGAGTAATAACTAAACCATCGTGATGAGGATCCTGGATATCAACACGATCCTCTTCATCAAAGGTCATGACTTTTCCTTCAGAGACACTTGATGTTCGAACTGGTCTTTCTCCATTATCCATCTTAGCTTCCTTCGCATGCCTTTTAGCTGCTGAGAAGGATGTGCCACAAATGTCGGATCCTCCAGAAATAAAGTTTATCACTTGTGCATCTGCTGGAGGAGCTGGAGCCTTCTTAGGGATCCTTTCAGGATCCTGAGTCCTTGACTTTTTTCTTCCCAACAACTCTTTTAGATGCCCTTTGCTCAACAAGTATCCAATTTCCTTTCTTAATGCAATGCATTCTTCTGTAAGGTGCCCAAAATCTTCATGATATGCACACCACTTTGATTTATCCTTAGTTGCAGTCGGCCTGTCATTCTTTCTCGGCCATCTAGCTTTATCACCTAGGTTCTGCATAGCAAGGATTAGTTCATTGTTATCAACACTAAAACAATATTCAGAAATTGGAGGATAATCCTCATCATCCTCTTCTTGATCAATAGAATGCACGTTCTGATTATCAGATCTGTTGTAGGATCTGAACTTGTTGTTCTTGAATGAGGATCCTTGCTTATCCTGCTTTGAGGATCCCGCTAACCTCTCCTGGATTCTCTTGTCATCCTCTAGCCGAATGAACCTAAGTGCTCGGGTTCTTACCTCATCTAAGTTCCTGCATGGTGTCATAACAAGATCATCATAGAAAAACGAATCCCTAAGCAATCCCATTTTGAAGGCCTCAACAGCCGTAGCTATATCTAAGTTGGGAATGTCTAAGGATTCTTTACTGAATTTGGTAATGTAATCCCTTAATGATTCATTATGACCCTGGGTTATCCTATATAAATCACTAGTTAATCGTTCAAATTTTCTACTACAAGAAAACTGCTTATTAAACAAGTTAACTAGGTTAGCAAATGAGGTAATAGAATAGGGAAGAAGACTTAGCAGCCATTTGAGAGCTGATCCAGTAAGAGTGGATCCGAATCCTTTGCACAAGCATGCTTCCTTTAACCTTTCTGGGATTGGATTGATCTCCATCCTCTCCCTGTATTGTGCTATGTGTTCTTCAGGATCCGTCGAACCATCATACAGTTTCATTGTAGGCACATGGAACCTCTTGGGTATCTCAGCATCACAGATTGGTGGTGCAAAACGAGATATCTTGTGGCTCCCATCTGCAATCTCTGGAATAGGTTTGACTACTCCCGGAACACTCGATATCATATCCTTTAGCTTTTGCAATTCTCTGGCCATGGCATGATTAATACCTGGATCCTGCATAAGACCATGGTTAGTAGTATGAGAATTATTAAAAGTGTTACCTCCCATTGGATTCAAGTTAGGAAGAATGGATGTTAATCCATATTGTTGAGACTCTGGAATGATCGAGGGACCAGTAGAGGCATTGGTCTGCATTGGAATAAAATCTCCTTGATGGACATCTGAACTTCCTGTTTGCAAACTCCTCAAGGATCCTGGCATCTGGAAGGATCCCTGAAACTGGGATGATCCTGGAACAAAGGAGGATCCTTGAACCTGGGATGATCCTGGAAAGAAGGAGGATCCTTGAACCTGGGATGATCCTGGAACGAAGGAGGATCCTTGAACCTGGGATGATCCTGGAACGAAAGAGGATCCTTGAACCTGCTGCATTCCTGAATATCCTCCTGTACTCGTGAGGGATCCCATATGCTGAGGATAGGATCCCGCTGGCTGGAAATATGAACCTAATGCCTGGGTCATAGCTGTTGTTCCGTAGTGCACTCCTTTTGGTCCACCCACATATTGAATGTCTGGAACCACTGACGGCTGAGAAGTAATCACCGGAGTATCAAAATTCAAAGATCTGGGCATCAGTGGGGAACAATCCTCTGCCGTTTTCTTCTGTTTCTTAATTTCGTCAATCTCCCGGAGGATCCTTTCGTTGGTCTTATCCTGTTCTTGTGCATGATTCCTCATCTGCAAAATCAAGGCATAGAGATCATTAGTAGTAGGATTAGTTGAAACAGAAGAAGTAGGTGGTTTTGAGAAAATGGGAGTTGGTTTCTTCGGAGGATTCTCAGTGTTCTTCTGGGATCCAGAAGGTGGTGGAGGCAAAGGAGGGACGCCTTGTGAAGAAGTGAATGAAGGCATCAAGTTTGAAGTATTCTTCGCCGAGGAAGCCATTTGCTTGGCTGTAGTGAATTGCAATGAACACAGCAATACGATTTTTTTCTAAGAATGAAGCACCAATTGCCCCACGGTGGGCGCCAAACTGTTTTGGTCAGAAAATCTGATGAGGATATTGCAACCAAACTCTTTGTTTAGGGGAATGATGCTTTAAATATGTAACAGCGATGAGGATCACTTCAATGTAAAGTGCACAAACAACACAAGGATTTATACGGGGAAAAAGCCCTTGATCAAGAGTTGATCTCCGGCACAAAAAACCCCGGGTGATGGAAACTACCGATCACCAAGCTAAAATAAATGATTGAATGTTTTACAACTTCGGATAGTAACGAGCTAGGTACAAGGATCACTACGGTGGAATGTGTAAAAAGTGTATGAAATTGCTAAGCGTTTGAACGAGAGCTTGTATGAGTGTTTGTACGAGTGTGTGTGACTGCAAAAATATGACTAAGTGTGTTCTCCTAGCTCGTTACTCCCTTTTTAAAATAGAAATAACCACCTAAACTAACTATCCGACTTTCGTGCCAAGCCTCCACGTTCTCCACAACGTCTATTTTTGGTCAAGCACGTGCAGAATAGTTTAGGAATATTCTCCAGGAATGTCGCCTAGACTTGGTCAAGCTCGTTATACCTGCGAGATAGTACAATACATAAATAAACAATCGTCAGTACGAGGATCCTTAAAGTGATCCATGATCCTGATCCTGAAGCTCTTCTGAGGATCACCACCTGTCACAGAAGTAAGGATCACCAGTTAGGATAACAAATAAGGATTACTAATTGTTAGAAAATCCTCCCCTAACATAGATTACACGGACTTGAACAAAGCTTGTCCCAAAGACTCGTTTCCTCTACCTCATATTGATTCAATGGTGGATGCTACTGCTAGCCACGAGATGTTAACCTTCATGGATGCCTCTTCAGGATTTCAGCAGATCCAAATGGAACACTCGGATCAGGAGGATACTGTTATGGGTGAAATTCTGAGCCCATATCCTGATACTATATCTTGATTTTATGATAGCTGATTACGATCAGGATACCGGACCAGGATATTTGTAACATCCTGAGGCAGTATCCTGACTATTACTAACAATTTGCTTGTAAACGTTGGCTACAAGGGACTAACGTTCATGAAGACCAAGTCATCCTGAAGACCTGCTCAAATTGGTTAGGATAAGGACGTTGATGGCGGAAAAATAGCTCTTGTAACGGTCAACATTGAAGATTGGCGTGTTTTATGGAAAGTTACGAAGATTGGTCAAAGATATTAATGTTGTAACGGTTATGGAAGCTTAAATCCCAGAGTTATAGTTAGTAAGCGCGTGGAAAACGAGTGGAAACAGCCTGGCAATGTTCAGAAAGGAAATAATCTCAGTATCCCGGATTTTTAGCATAATATCCCGGATTTTTAGCATAGTTAGTTATTTCCTTTTACTATATAAAGGAATGCACGGATCATAGGAACACACAACTTTCACCCACACAATATCTTATACACTCTTTCTCTCTAGCTGCAAACACTCACATTACACTTACATTTGTATCGAATTTACATTGTAACACTTAGTCGATCCGTATAATATCCTGCACTATATCCTGTTATTCCAGCAATAAGAAGAACAAGGCAGCCGACAATTGTCAGCTCCCGAGGTTTTATGCCGGAGATCTAGATTGATCAAGGGCTTTCCTCGTACATCACGTGTCCACCTTTACATTTTTGCTCACTGTTTGATTATAGATACAGCTCGATATCCTGAGCCGTATCCTGAAACTGTTTTCGCAAACTAACAAACCAACATATTTTTTACAAAGTATTACTAGCACACTACCTCACAAAACTAATTTGATCACTTAATTGCTTAGGTAATTTTTGACCAAAACAATTTGGCGCCCACCGTGGGGTAAGTGGTGCTATTTTTACTAAAATCTTTTGTTAAATCGTTAATCGGTTTTATATTTTCAAAACTTTTTGCTACACTATTTTCAATGGCCTCGAGATCAAACATGAGCTCTTCCACCGTGTCTGCTACAACCTCTGCAACAATTGGTTCGATGCTTCCACCACCTCCTCCGAGAACGCAAGCCTCTTCACAAGGAATCAAAATTCATGTGGCTCGGGATGTGATTCCCACTCAGAATATTCAGGGATCTGGTCCTGTTTTGGTCTCTAATGAAGAAATTCTAACTTTATTTGGTAGTGTACAGGAACAAATGAGGCAGCAGCAGGAGACCAATCAAATGCTGATAAGAGAGATACAACTCTTGAAATCCAGCTCAAGCAGGCCCGCTGAGGATATTGTCACTCCCTTGCAACCAAGAGCTTTAAACTTCAATTCTACAGTATATACTGAGGATAACAGGGGGAATATTGTGCCTAGCCATTCCCAGAGTCATATTCCTGAAATACCCTCTTCGATCAGGGTGTCAACTGTGAGAAATCCAGGATATGCTCCAGGATATGCTCTAGGATATGGCCAGAATCACCCAGCTGGTAACTTGTCTGTTAACACCAGTATCCCTGTTACTAATAATCTTGGATCATTGCAGGATGCAGGCGTGACATCAGCGATAACCAGAGAGCTTCAAAAGTTGAAGGATATGATATCATGTGTGCCTGGAATAGTGCAGCCTATACCGGAAGTATCCCGGGATAGTCACAACATATCCCGCTTTGCTCACCCCATTTGTGATGCAGAAATCCCAAAGAGATTCCAGACTCCTAACATGAAGCTGTATGATGGGACGACGGATCCTGAGGAGCACATTGCCCAGTATAGGGAGAGGATGGAGATTAACCCTATCCCGCCAGAACTTAAGGAAGCATGCTTGTGCAAGGGCTTCGGCTCTACACTAACAGGATCAGCCTTGAAATGGCTTCTAAATGTTCCAGCTTATTCAATTACATCATTTGCTCATTTGGTTAATTTGTTTAATAGTCAGTTTTCTTGTAGTAGAAGCTTTGAAAAACTAACAAGTGACCTCTACAGGATAACACAGGGGCCTCAAGAATCCCTAAGGGATTATGTGAACAAATTCAGCAGGGAATCCTTGGATATCCCACACCTTGATGTTGCTACAGCAGTTCAAGCATTCAAGATGGGACTACAAAAGGATTCCCAGTTTTATCAGGATCTTGTGATGAATCCTTGCAGGAACTTGGATGAAGCTCGAAACAGGGCCTTGAGATATATCAGGCTGGAAGATGATAAGAAAATGCAAGAGAGGATGAATGCATCCTCAACATATGAACCAACTAACAGGAAGTCAGAATCCTCATACAAACCATATCGTTCTAAGCCATATGACAGGAATGATAGCAAAAAAGTGAACGCTGTTGAAAATGAGGATCCTAAGGAGTATCCTGAATTGTCAGAATATTGTTTTTCTGTTAATATACCTGAACTAATGTATGCTATGCAGGGTTTGGGAGATAAAGCCAGGTGGCCTCGGAAGAATCAACAAAAAGCTGATTGGAAGGATAAGTCCAAATGGTGAGCCTTCCATGAGGATTTCGGACATGTTACTGAGGATTGCATTGCCCTGAGGAAAGAAATAAGCTACCTACTAAGCAAAGGACATCTGAAGGATTTCTGGGCAGAAAGAAGAATAAGGGTCAGGATATTGAGAAGGATCCTGTACGAGCAGCATCACCTCCCGCCGACGCTAAGATAATTAACTTCATCTCAGGAGGGTCCGATATATGCGGAACTTCTTATTCTGCAGCCAAAAGACATGCAAAGGAGGCTAAGGCCGAAAGGGGGAATAGACCAACCAGGATATCGACCCTCACGACTGATAAAATGATCACATTCGATAGTGATGACAGGGATACTGTCCAGGATCCTCATCATGATGCTCTGGCAATAACTTTATATGTTGCTAATCACTTTGTACGCAGGATACTGGTGGATAATGGCAGCTCAGTCAACATCATCCAATTGGAAACCTTGAAGAGAATGAACATCCCCGAGATAGAGATTACCTCAAAGTCCACTGTGCTTGTAGGGTTTAGTGGAGAAGCAAAGAATACCGTAGGGGAGATAAAGTTGCCCGTGTATTGTTATGGGTGAAATTCTGAGCCCATATCCTGGAAAATATCTTGATTTATATCTTGGCTATATAGTATCTGTTTACATCCGGGATGCTAGTTCAGGATATTGGTAACATCCTGAATGGTATCCTCAGGATTACTAACGGATTATGTGCAGGTACGTGGGTTAGAAGCTATCAACGTTCACGAAGACTCATTCCGCGGAAGACTCGGTCTAAGTTGTTCAAGAAAAGACGTTAAGCCCGCTTTATTGGTTCCAAACAGCTACTTATGGAATATTCGGGAGTATCCCATATTTATAGGAATTTTTGTTTTTACTTTGTAACTATAAATAGGTGGGTATACCAGATCGAATAGGACATCACATTCGTACTCGCTACTCTCTAGCAATTTTCACTTTCATAAAAAAGCATTGTAACACTTAGCGATCTGGTCTATATCCTGCACTGTATCCTGAAGTTTGAAGCAATAAAAAGAACAAGGCAGCTGCGATTGTCAGCTCCCGAGGTTTTATGCCGGCGATCTAGATTGATCAAGGGCTTTCCTCGTACATCTCGTGTCGTTTACTTTACTTTTTACTCATTGTTTGATCGTAGATACAGCTCAATATCCTGAGCCGTATCCTGAATACTGATTTTCCATATAACTTAACCAACATATTTTTAACACACTTTCTAGCACACTACCTCACTTTACTAATTTGATCACTAAATTGCTTCGGTAATTTTTGACCAAAACAATTTGGCGCCCACCGTGGGGCAAGTGGTGCTCTCTTTGCTAAAATTTTTTGTGAAATCGTTAATCGGTTTTCTATTTTCAAAACTTTTCACCGCATTATTTACAATGGCCTCAAGATCAAACATGAGTTCCTCTACTGTGTCTGCTATGACTTCTGCTACTACCGGTTCGGTGCTTCCACCACCTCCTCCAAGGATGCCAGCCTCTTCACGACCTCAGGATATTATCCCTACTCGCAGTGTTCAGGAATCTGCTCCCGTTTTAGCTTCAAATGATGAAATTCTAACCTTATTTGGAAGTGTGCAGGAACAAATGAGGCAGCAATAGGAAACAAACCAAATGTTGTTAAGGGAAATACAACTCCTGAAGTCGGGCTCGAGCAGATCTGCTGAGGATATTGTCACTCCATTACAACCTAGAACTTTGAACTTCAGTTCAGCTGTGTATACTGAGGATAACAGGGGGAATATTGTCCCCAGCCTTCCTCAGAATCACACTCCTGAAATACCCTCCTCGGTCAGGATGTCGACCATGAGGGGCTCAGGATATGCTTCAGGATATGGGCAAAATCCTCCGATGGGTAACGTGTCAAATAATAATAATACTCATGCTACTAACAATAGTGGATCTTTGCAGGATACAGGTATAACATCAGCACTTACTAGGGAACTTCAGAAGTTGAAGGACATGATATCTAGTTTACCTGGAGTGGTCAGCCGATCCCGGAAGTGTCCCAGGACAGCCACAAGATATCTCGTTTTGCATATCCTATCTGTGATGCTGAGATCCCAAAGAGATTTCAGACCCCCAACATGAAGCTTTACGACGGAAATACGGATCCTGAGGAGCATATTGCACAGTATAGGGAAAGAATGGAGATTAACCCTATCCCTCCGGATCTCAAGGAGGCATGCTTATGCAAGGGCTTTGGTTCTACCTTAACAGGATCAGCCTTGAAATGGCTCTTGAATGTTCCTCCGCATTCGATTACATCTTTTGCTCACTTAGTAAATTTATTTAATAGTCAGTTTTCTTGTAGTAGGAGCTTTGAGAAACTAACAAGTGACCTTTACAGGATAACACAAGGGCATCAAGAATCCCTAAGGGATTATGTGAACAAGTTTAGACATTCCGCATCTTGATGTTGCAACAGCTGTGCAAGCTTTCAAGATGGGGCTGCAAAAGGATTCTCAATTTTACCAAGACCTTGTAATGAACCCATGCAGGAACTTGGATGAAGCTCGGAACAGGGCCCTGAGATATATTCGATTGGAGGATGACAGAAAGATGCAAGAGATGATGAACTCATCTAACACTTATAAGGCAACTAACAGGAAATCAGAATCCTCATTTAAGCCATATCGCTCTAAGCCATATGGTAGAAATGAAAACAAGAAAGTGAATGCTATTGAAGACGAGGATCCTGAAGAATATCCTGAACTATCAGAATATTGCTTTTCTGTTAACATTCCTGAATTAATGTATGCCATGCAGGGATTAGGAGACAAGGCTAGGTGGCCTCGAAAGAATCAACAAAAGGCTGATTGGAAACATAAGTCGAAATGGTGTGCTTTCCACGAAGATTTCGGACATGTAACTGAGGATTGCATTGCTCTAAGGAAAGAAATAAGCTATCTTCTAAGCAAGGGATATCTGAAAGATCTCTTAGGAAGAAAGAAGAATAAGGGTCAGGATACTGAGAAGGATCCTGAGCGAGCAACATCACCTCCCGCGGATGCCAAGATAATTAACTTCATTTCGGGAGGATCCGACATTTGTGGAACTTCGTATTCGGCGGCAAAGAGACATGCAAAAGAAGCTAAGGCCGAAAGGGGAGATAGACCTGTCAGGATGACTACGCTTACAGCTGATAAAGTGATCATGTTTGATGCTGATGACAGGGATACTGTCCAGGATCCTCACCAAGATGCTCTGGTAATAACATTATATGTGGCTAACCATTTTGTACGCAGGATATTGGTTGATAATGGCAGCTCCGTCAACATAATCCAACTAGAGACTCTGAAAAGAATGAATCTATCTCCAATGGATATCACTTCGAAATCTACAGTGCTTGTTGGATTCAGTGGAGAGGCTAGAAACACAGTAGGAGAGATAAAGTTGCCAGTATATGTTGAAGGAGTCAACTCAATACAACGTTTCTGTGTGATGGATTCCCTATCCTGCTATAATATCATACTAGGAAGACCATGGATTCACGATATGAAGGCTGTGCCATCGACGTATCACCAATGCATCAAGATCCCTACCCCTTGGGGAGTGGTCAAGGTCGAAAGCGATCAGCAGGAGGCGAAAGAATGCTACTCATCCTCGATGAAATCCTCGACCAAGCCTAGCGCAGCATAGCAATTAAAGACGCGGGCCTAGGATATCGTGGAGGATCCGGAGCAGGATGTGAAGAAAATTATCCTGGACCAGGATAATCCTGATATTTCGGTGCTCGTAGGAACCAATATCCCTAAGGATATTGAAGAACAGTTAATTAACTTTTTGAAATGCAGGATGCCAACGTTTGCATGGAAGCATGAGGATATGACAGGCATATCCAAAGACATTATCACTCACAAGCTTGGAATTGATAAATCATTCAAGACTGTTCAGCAAAAAAGAAGGAAGTTTGCTCCTGAGCGGAATACGATTATCCAAGAGGAAGTTGAGAGATTATTGAAGTCCAGGATGATCAGAGAAGTTAAGTTCCCAAGGTGGCTAGCGAACGTGGTTGTGGTACAGAAGAAAAATGGGAAATGGAGAGTTTGTGTAGACTACACAGACTTGAACAAGGCTTGTCCTAAAGACCCATTTCCTCTTCCCCACATTGATGCAATGGTAGATGCCATTGCCGGGCATGAAATGCTGACCTTCATGGACGCATCCTCAGGATTTCAGCAGATCCAAATGGAACCTTCTGACCAGGAGGATACTGCCTTCATGACACCGACAGGTATTTATTGTTATACCGCTATGCCTTTTGGTTTGAAAAATGCAGTTGCAACATACCAAATATTGGTAAACATGATGTTCAAAGACAAACTGGGGGACACCATGGAGGTATATATTGATGATATGGTGGTGAAATCAAAGAAAGCTCAGGATCACCTCCAGGATATTAAACGGGCATTCGATATCCTGGATCAGTATAACATGAAGCTAAATCCTGCTAAGTGCCATTTTGGAGTGGGGGCAGGAAAGTTTCTAGGATATATGGTGACGAAAAGAGGAATAGAGGCGAGCCCGGAGCAGATTAAAGCCATCTTGGATATTAAATCTCCCTCAAATATGAAGGATGTTCAACGATTAACAGGGCGAGTGGCAGCATTAAACAGATTTATCTCAAGATCCTCAGAAAAATGCAAAGATTTTTATGATATCCTGAAGAAGAACAAGAGATTCGAATGGAATGAGAAGCATGAAGCAGCCTTGCAGGATTTGAAGAAATATCTTTCAACTGCACCATTACTGATGAAGCCTGAGAATGGTGAACCATTATCCCTATACCTCGCAGTATCAGGGAATGCTGTAAGTGCCGTCCTTGTAAAGGACCATGAAGGTCAGCAATATCCTGTTTATTATGTTAGCAAAAGCTTATTAAATGCTGAAACTAGATATTCTCATTTAGAAAAATTGATACTAGCGTTAGTTATGGCATCAACGAAACTTAGACATTACTTTGAGACACATGGGATTCATATTAAAACAAATTATCCTGTTAAAAATGTGCTTAGGAAACCAGAAATGTCAGGCAGGATGGCTAAGTGGTCGGTAAAGTTGAGTGCTTATGATTTAGTATATGAACCTAGAAATGCCATAAAGTCTCAGGCTTTAGCTGACTTTGTGGCTGATTTTAGTAGTGACATTCAGGATGAGGTAGACCTAGAAGTTCAACAGTTAGGAGAATCCTCAGGATCCTGGACATTATATACTGATGGTGCATCTAATATAAGAGGAGTAGGATTAGGAATACTACTAAAATTGCCACAGGGGGACATATTACCCCAGGCTATTAGATGTGAATTTCCTGCTACTAATAATGAAGCAGAGTATGAGGCTTTAATTGCAGGATTAGAGTTGGCTAAGAGCATGAGTATCAAAAATTTGCAAGTATATGTTGACTCTTTGTTAATTACTAACCATTTTAATGGATCCTATGCAGTTAAGGGTGAGAAATTAATTGAATATCTCGATATTCTCAAAAAATTAGCAGGATATTTCGATGTTTTTACACTTGAACAGGTACCAAGGGAGGATAATGCGGAAGCGGATGCCTTAGCAAATTTGGGATCATCGATCAGGATACCTGAAGGAACCCAAATACCAATATTACATGTCTTATATCCTGCAACGAATCCTCAGGATAAAGAAGTAGCGGGTATTCGGGATCCTGGACCGGAATATCCTGAACAGGATCCTAAATCCTGGACGGCTCCGATTGTGAAATATCTCAAGGAAGGACACATTCCTGGGGAGGAAAATCCTAAGGCATTCAGGATGAAGGTATCACGATTTACTATTATAAACGATGTATTATACAAGAAGTCTCTTGCAGGACCGTATTTGAGGTGCTTGGAGGATCCTGAAGCCAAAGAAGTACTTCAGGATATACATGAAGGGGATTGTGGTAATCACACTGGGGGCAGATCATTGTTCTTGAAAGTATTAAGGACAGGATATTATTGGCCAACGATGAGGAAAGATGCTGCAGAATATGCTCGAAGATGTGATGCATGTCAAAGGCATAATAACATACTAAATCAACCAGCTGAACCATTATATCCTGTAGTTTCCCCTTAGCCATTGATGAAATGGGGGATGGATATAGTAGGGAAGTTACCAAGAGCTCCGGGAGGAAAAGTCTTTATGTTAGCAATGACGGATTATTTCTCTAAGTGGGTTGAGGCTGAAGCGTTTGTTCAAGTTAGAGACCAAGAAGTAGTATCCTTCATAAAGAGGAATATCCTGACTAGGTTTGGGGTACCAGCTGAGATCATTTATGATAATGGGTCCCATTTTATAAGCAAAAGGACTACTGACTTTTGTAAAAGTTGGGGAATCAAAATGATCACATCTACTCCGGTACATCCTCAAGCAAATGGACAAGCTGAATCTTCAAACAAGATAATAGTCAATAACTTAAAGAAGAGGCTTGGAGCCAAAAAAGGGAGATGGGTGGAAGAGTTACCCTTTGTTTTGTGGGCTGATAGGACAACGGTAAAGAATGCAACTGGCCAAACCCCGTTTTCCTTGGTATTTGGAGCAGAAGCAGTGATTCCAACAGAAATGACGATACCTACTGCAAGATCTATCCTACAGGATCCTGAACATAATCCTGAAGCCTTATTTCAAGATTTGGATACTATAGATGAAAAAAGAGACGCAGCAAGACTAAGGATAGCAGCATATCAACAAAGAATATCCAGAGCATATAATAAGAACATAAGGACTAGAAGATTTCGAGTTGGTGATTGGGTGCTAAGAAAGGCTTTTCAAAATACCACTAATCCTGCCGATGGCAAGCTAGCTCCTAAATGGGAAGGTCCATATGAAGTTGAGTCAGAAGCAGGGAAAGGAGCATATCGACTCAAGAATATGGAAGGGGATATGCTACCAAGATCCTGGAATGCAATACATTTAAAGCTTTATTTCAAGTAAGAATAGTATTTAATTTCTGTCTCAGAATGGTATGTGTCCTATCTATTTTAACTATATTTGTTTATTATCTTGAACCCAATACTGACTTAAGCATCGGAGGGGTGTCAGCCAAGCTAACACCCACCTTAGTTTACAATTGTTTTGCAGCATATGTTTCAGGATATAGCTCCAGGATATGTACTCAGGATAACTCGAAAGATTAGAGGATTGGCCCCCTCTCTCACGTTTAAGGGATCCTAGTCCCTTCAAAGGTTTAAAGGTATTCACCTTTCTTTCGAATTGGGTTTAAACACCTCGCCTGGAGCACAAGTTATCTAGGTATAGTTCAAGGTAGCGGGACCAGTTCATGAAAAAGTGGCTGACAATTTCGTTATTGTTGGCTATATCCTGGATCCTGAAGGTATATGAGGATTGATCACCCTCTCTCACGAAAGAGTATTTTCATACTCTCTAAGGTTTAAAGGTTTTCACCTTTCTAAGAATTGGAGTTTATACACTCTCGCCTGTAGCGCATGAAATTTAGGGTTAATCCCCAGATATCAGGGTTTATCCCCAAGATATTAAGGGTTTATCTCCAGTATGCTAAGGATTCATTTCAGGATATCAGGGGTTTTGCCCTAGGGTATTCAGAATTTATTCAAATCAAAGTATGAATATATTTGCATTTTTGTGTCGAACACAGGGGACATATATTATACTATTCAAAGGATGGATTCAAGTTTATAAGTATGCACTGGGGACAAACTTATAATGGAGGATTGTAATTGATTCTCTAAGAATCTCTGGTATGATCTCTCCTTTTTATTTGGATAATCAATAGGTTGTACATCAATATCCTGATCGAGATATCTTTCAGGATATCTTCTAGGATATGTTTGCAATATGTTCCTAAAAAAGATGTCCAAACAAAACAGTTTTCACAAGTAGAATTTGTATATCTATGACAACAATAATAAAGTCAAAAGAGAAGTCATATTATTAACATACCAAAAGATGTGCTCTTAGTTTCACCTCAAAACAAGGCCCATCCACTAAGAGCACTAATAGTTACTTACCATATTTACCCAATAGTTGAAGGTTTCATCTCAAACCGAGACCCATCCACCTCCAACTGTTGTATTGTTCAAAAAGCATGCAGGAAATGTAAATTGTTCAGGTGCAGGAAAGTAAAGTGCAGAAAAGTAAATTGTTTAAGGGATTACAGACCAACATTCAAATTTAAAAAGGTAGGCTCTGGCCTTGGCACGTATATCCGTCATCGCCCACCTAAATGCCCTCACACAGTGGCATCTTCTCCAACCTTCCCAGACTTCTCAGCACCAGCATCCTGCGCAACATCCTCACCAGCATCCGTCCCAGCATCCGCTCCAGCGTCCTTCTTGTCTCCAGCCTGGATCACCACCTCTGCTGACTTAGAAGACTCACCAGCTTCAACAGGAAGTGGTACAGCTTTGCCTCCGAGCTCCTTTAGCTTGGCCACCCAGGATTCAACTGGCCAGGATGGACAAACAAGGCCCGTCTCCTTGGCCTCGTAGGCCATCTTGATGCGTGTTTGTAACAAGGAGACGATGGCGGAAGCCTTGATTCCCTCCCGGAAATTGACCAAGGCTTGATCATGATCCATTTGAACGGTGGCAAGTTTGAGCTCAGCGTCTTGGGTGACCTTCTTCAGCAGGCTTTCGTAGTGTCGGGTCTTCGCTTCGGCAATAGCACCTTGGTCAGCAACGGTGCTTTCAAGCTGTTTGATCCTGGCTTCATGGAGTGCAACGGTACCACAGGCATCATTATACAAATGGAGCAAATGCTGGAGGCCCTGCACATCAATTACAGGTATAAGTTAGAATATATATTGACCAAGATATCCTGTCAGGATATCCTATTAGGATATACGTGCGGGATATATGTGCAGGATATGCGTCAGGATATTACCTTGTTAAGGAAGGATGTCATTGGCTCTAAGGAATCAGAGAAGCTGAGTTCGTCCTAGGAGAACTCTTCTGAACCTGGAGCACTGACTTCAAGACCTTTCCTCTTTTTTGCTGTGGAAGCACGAGTCCTTGGATTGGCCTTGGGAGCCGGGAGTGGCTTGGAGCTAGTAGCAGCAGGAGTTTCTTTCTTGATTGTGGCTGGAGTTGGGTAGCTGTCGAGTTCGTCGAGGTCTAGATAGACTGGAACTTTGCTGGAGTCTGCACACACGGAGTAAAATTCTAAATTTCTCCTAAGGAAATCAAATAAAAACATATATGTACAGGATATTTTGCAGGATCCTTACCAGACATGTTTGCACTTGAAAGAGGACTTGGAGTTGGTGGGGATGAATTGAAACTTCTCTCAGCCTCTGGAAGGAGTCTGATAGCGTCTATTCTTTCTTGAGAATTAGCAAGAGGAGGTGCAATCTTCTGGAAATCAGCTGCATGCACAATAGAAAAAATAAAATTGATCAGTTCAGGATATAAAGCAGGATAAGAGGTAGGATCATCTTTAAACCCTAAATCCTACCCTTCTTCAACCATCTCATCGGATAGTCCATTCCACCAGGGATTGAGTCCCTTTTGACAAAGAAAAACTTAGATTGCCAACCATCCTCGTTCCTGGTGGCACGAAGTATCAATGGGTCACCGGAAGTAGAATAAAACAGAAACCTACATGATCCATGGCATCTAAGTTTGTAAGCTAAGGGGAGATCATGGACGGAAAGATCAGGAATGTGGTTTCTCTTGATCTGGTCAAGAACAGACAAGACACGCCAGAGCATTGGCATGGTTTGGCTGAAAGAGATTTTGGTGATATTAAGGAATTCGGTGATGAAGTCCGGAAAGGGGAATCGTAGCCCTAGGGTAAAAGGGAAAGCACTGAAGCATATCCACTCGCTGGAGACCATATCCGACCGGATTTCCCGGTCAAACGGTCTAAATACAGTTCCTTCCGGGAAGATACCGGAGGATTTTAAGGCCGACAGGTGGGCACTGTCGAAGGTGCATATCTCCTTCTCCGGTTCTTGGAGAAGGTTCTGTTGGATGAATGTGGGAGCCGAGTCACCTGAACTTGACCTTGTTTGCCTTGGCATTTGGTCGCCTGAATTTTTCGCCGGAGAAAGAGGATAAAGATAAATATGAAGATGAGAGAGAGAATGTTACCTTTTCCTTGTCGATTATGATTAAAAAAGAGATGAGGATGAGAAGATATAGGGCATGATGAGTAAATATAGGCCGGGTAGTTGAAAACGGTCACATCATTGGTCTTATCCATTAATTACCTCGGTCTGCGTAAAAATGTAACCGTTAGTGCAAGATGACAAACGGTAACATTTTTGGGGACAATTGTTATGGGTGAAATTCTGAGCCCATATCCTGGAAAATATCTTGATTTATATCTTGGCTATATAGTATCTGTTTACATCCGGGATGCTAGTTCAGGATATTGGTAACATCCTGAATGGTATCCTCAGGATTACTAACGGATTATGTGCAGGTACGTGGGTTAGAAGCTATCAACGTTCACGAAGACTCATTCCGCGGAAGACTCGGTCTAAGTTGTTCAAGAAAAGGCGTTAAGCCCGCTTTATTTGGTTCCAAACGGCTACTTATGGAATATTCGGGAGTATCCCATATTTATAGGAATTTTTGTTTTTACTTTGTAACTATAAATAGGTGGGTATACCAGATCGAATAGGACATCACATTCATACTCGCTACACTCTAACACTCGCTCTCTAGCAATTTTCACTTTCATACAAAAGCATTGTAACACTTAGCGATCTGGTCTATATCCTGCACTGTATCCTGAAGTTTGAAGCAATAAAAAGAACAAGGCAGCTGCGATTGTCAGCTCCCGAGGTTTTATGCCGGCGATCTAGATTGATCAAGGGCTTTCCTCGTACATCTCGTGTCGTTTACTTTACTTTTTACTCATTGTTTGATCGTAGATACAACTCAATATCCTGAGACGTATCCTGAATACTGATTTTCCATATAACTTAACCAGCTTATTTTTAACACACTTTCTAGCACACTACCTCACTTTACTAATTTGATCACTAAATTGCTTCGGTAATTTTTGACCAAAACATGTATGTTGAAGGGGTCAACTCAATACAACGTTTTTGTGTCATGGACTCCTTATCCTGCTATAATATTATATTAGGTAGGCCTTGGATCCATGATATGAAAGCTGTGCCGTCAACTTATCATCAATGTATCAAGATCCCTACCCCTTGGGGAGTAGTTAAGGTGGAAAGTGATCAACAGGAAGCGAAGGAGTGTTATTCTTCTTCGATGAAATCCTCGACAAAGCCTAGTGCAGCATAGCAATTAAAGATGCGAGCCCAGGATATCATGGAGGCTTCAGAACAGGATGTGAAGAAAATTATCCTGGATCAGGATAATCCAGATATCTCAGTGCTCGTAGGAACCAATATCCCTCAGGATATTGAACATCAGTTAATTAAGTTTTTAAAATGCAGGATGTCAACATTTGCATGGAAGCATGAGGATATGACAGGTATATCCAAAGATATTATCACTCACAAGCTTGGAATTGACAGGTCGTTCAAGTCTGTCCAGCAAAAGAGAAGGAAGTTTGCTCCTGAATGAAATACTATTATCCAAGAGGAAGTTGAAAGATTGTTGAAGTCCAAAATGATCAGGGAGGTCAAATTTCCAAGGTGGCTAGCAAATGTGGTCGTGGTTCAAAAGAAGAATGGGAAATGGAGAGTTTGTGTGGATTATACAGACTTAAACAAAGCATGTCCTAAAGACCCATTCCCTCTACCTCATATAGACTCACTGGTGGATGCAACTGCCGGCCATGAGATGTTAACCTTCATGGATGCATCCTCGGGATTCCAGCAGATCCAAATGGAACCTTCAGACTAGGAGGATACTGCTTTCATGACACCAACAGGTATTTACTGTTATACTGCTATGCCTTCTGGCTTAAAAAATGCAGGTGCAACATACCAGAGATTGGTGAACATGATGTTTAAAGACAAACTGGGGGACACCATGGAGGTGTACATTGATGATATGGTAGTCAAATCCAAGAAGGCTGAGGATCATCTCCAGGATATTAAAGGAGCATTTGATATCCTGGACCAATACAACATGAAGCTAAATCCTGCCAAGTGCCATTTTGGAGTGGGAGCAGGAAAGTTTCTAGGATACATGGTGACTAAAAGGGGGATAGAAGCAAGCCCGGAGCAGATAAAAGCTATCTTGGATATTAAGTCACCTTCAAATATGAAAGATGTTCAAAGATTAACAGGGCGAGTAGCAGCATTAAACAGATTTATCTCAAGATCCTCAGAAAAATGTAAAGAATTCTACAATATCCTGAAGAAGAATAAGAGGTTTGAGTGGGGAGAAAAGCATGAAGCAGCCTTACAGGAATTAAAGCAATATCTTTCAACCGCACCTCTGATGATGAAGCCCGAGGATGGTGAACCATTATCCCTGTATCTTGCAGTACCAGGGAATGCAGTAAGTGCTGTTTTGGTTAAGAATCACGAAGGTCAGCAATATCCTGTCTATTATGTTAATAAAAGTTTATTAGATGCTGAAACTAGATATTCACACTTAGAGAAATTAATATTGGCTCTAGTTATGGCATCGACAAAGCTTAGACATTGTTTTGAAACACATAGGATTCATGTTAAAACCAATTATCCTGTTAAAAATGTGCTTAGGAAACCTGAGATGTCAGGTAGAATGGCTAAGTGGTCAGTAAAATTAAGTGCCTATGATCTCGTATATGAACCTAGAAATGCCATAAAATCTCAGGCTCTAGCTGACTTTGTGGCTGATTTCAGTAGTGATATTCAAAATGAAGTAGACCTAGAAGTGCAACAACTCGGAGAAAATATAGAATCTTGGACACTATATACTGATGGTGCATCTAATGTAAGAGGTGTAGGTTTGGGTATACTACTAAAATCGCCACAGGGGGACATATTACCCCAGGCTATTAAATGTGAATTTCCTGCCACTAATAATGAAGCAGAATATGAAGCTCTGATAGCAGGATTAGAATTAGCTAAAAATATGAATATTAGATATTTACAAGTATATGTTGATTCCCTGTTGGTTACTAACCATTTCAATGGATCTTATGCAGTAAAAGGAGAAAAGTTAGCTGAATATCTTGAAATTGTTAAAAAATTAGCAGGATATTTTGAAATTTTTATACTTGAACAGGTACCAAGAGAAAAGAATGCTGAAGCTGACGCTCTAGCAAACTTAGGATCTACTGTCAGGATATCGGAGGGAACTCAGATACCAATAGTGCACATCTTGTATCCTTCAATGGAACATTTCAAATCTCAGGATAAAGAAGTAGCATGTATCCAGGATCCTGGTGATGGATATCCTGAGAAGGATCCTGAATCCTGGATGACTCCAATTGTGAAGTATCTTCAAGAAGGAGATATCCCAAAGGATGCAAATCCTAAGGCTTTTAGGATGAAGGTATCTCGTTTTACTATTATAAATAATATTTTGTATAAGAAATCCCTTGCAGGTCCGTACCTAAGGTGCTTGGAAGATCCTGAAACCAAGGAGGTACTTCAGGATATACACGAAGGAGACTGTGGCAACCATACTGGGGGCAGATCTCTGTTCTCGAAGGTGTTGAGAACTGGATATTACTGGCCGACCATGAGAAAGGATGTCGCGGAGTATGCTCGAAAATGCGATGCATGTCAAAGACATTGCAACATCTTGCATCAGCCTGCAGAACCATTATATCCTATCATATCCCCTTGGCCGTTTATGAAATGGGGAATGGACATAGTGGGAAAACTTCCAAAGGCTCCAGGAGGAAAGGTTTTTATGCTGGCAATGACAGATTATTTCTCCAAGTGGGTCGAAGCCGAGGCCTTTGTTCAAGTCAGGGATCAAGAAGTGGTATCCTTCATAAAGAGGAATATCCTGACCAGATTTGGGGTACCCGCTGAGATAGTTTGTGATAATGGCTCTCGATTCATCAGCAAAAGAACTACTGACTTTTGCAAGAGTTGGGGAATAAAATGATCACATCTACACCGGTACATCCTCAAGCAAATGGACAAGCAGAATCCTCAAATAAGATAATTGTCAACAATTTGAAGAAAATACTTGGAGCTAAGAAGGAAAAATGGGCAGAGGAACTACCATTTGTCCTATGGGCTGATAGACCAACTGTGAAGAATGCTACTGGGCAAACCCCATTTTCTTTGGTATTTGGGGCAGAAGCAGTGATCCCGACAGAAATGGTGATACCGACAGCTAGATCAAGCCTACGGGATCCTGAATCAAATCCTGAAATCTTATGTCAAGAACTTGATACTATTGATGAGACAAGAGATGCAGCAAAGCTAAGGATGGCGGCATATCAACAGAGGATATCCAGAGCATATAACAAGAATATAAGGACTAGAAGATTCCAAGTCGGAGATTGAGTGTTAAGGAAAGCTTTTCAGAATACTACGAATCCTGCTGATGGAAAATTGGCTCCAAAGTGGGAAGGACCCTATGAGATTGAATCGGAATCCGGAAAAGGAGCATACCAGCTTAAGAATATGGAGGGGGATATACTACCAAGGTCCTGGAATGCTATACATCTCAAAGCCTATTTCAAGTGAGTTTAGAATTTAATTTCTAACTCAAGATGGTATGTGTTAGGGGAGGATTTTCTAACAATTAGTGATCCTTATTTGTTATCCTAACTGGTGATCCTTACTTCTGTGACAGGTGGTGATCCTCAGAAGAGCTTCAGGATCAGGATCATGGATCACTTTAAGGATCCTCGTATTGACGATTGTTTATTTATGTATTGTACTATCTCGCAGGTATAACGAGCTTGACCAAGTCTAGGCGACATTCCTGGAGAATATTCCTAAACTATTCTGCACGTGCTTGACCAAAAATAGACGTTGTGGAGAACGTGGAGGCTTGGCACGAAAGTCGGATAGTTAGTTTAGGTGGTTATTTCTATTTTAAAAAGGGAGTAACGAGCTAGTAGAACACACTTAGTCATTTTTTTTTGCAGTCACACACACTCGTACAAACACTCATACAAGCTCTCGTTCAAACACTTAGCAATTTCATACACTTTTTACACATTCCATCGTAGTGATCCTTGTACCTAGCTCGTTACTATCCGAAGTTGTAAACATTCAATCATTTATTTTAGCTTGGTGATCGGTAGTTTCCATCACCCGGGGTTTTTTGTGCCGGAGATCAACTCTTGATCAAGGGCTTTTTCCCCGTATAAATCCTTGTGTTGTTTGTGCACTTTACATTGAAGTGATCCTCATCGCTGTTACATATTTAAAGCATCATTCCCCTAAACAAAGAGTTTGGTTGCAATATCCTCATCAGATTTTCTGACCAAAACAGTTTGGCGCCCACCGTGGGGCAATTGGTGCTTCATTCTTAGAAAAAATTCGTATTGCTGTGTTCATTGCAATTCACTACTGCCAAGCAAATGGCTTCCTCGGCGAAGAATACTTCAAACTTGATGCCTTCATTCACTTCTTCACAAGGCGTCCCTCCTTTGCCTCCACCACCTTCTGGATCCCAGAAGAACACTGAGAATCCTCCGAAGAAACCAACTCCCATTTTCTCAAAACCACCTACTTCTTCTGTTTCAACTAATCCTACTACTAATGATCTCTATGCCTTGATTTTGCAGATGAGGAATCATGCACAAGAACAGGATAAGACCAACGAAAGGATCCTCCGGGAGATTGACGAAATTAAGAAACAGAAGAAAACGGCAGAGGATTGTTCCCCACTGATGCCCAGATCTTTGAATTTTGATACTCCGGTGATTACTTCTCAGCCGTCAGTGGTTCCAGACATTCAATATGTGGGTGGACCAAAAGGAGTGCACTACGGAACAATAGCTATGACCCAGGCATTAGGTTCATATTTCCAGCCAGCGGGATCCTATCCTCAGCATATGGGATCCCTCACGAGTACAGGAGGATATTCAGGAATGCAGCAGGTTCAAGGATCCTCTTTTGTTCCAGGATCATCCCAGGTTCAAGGATCCTCCTTCGTCCCAGGATCATCCCAGTTTCAGGGATCCTTCCAGATGCCAGGATCCTTGAGGAGTTTGCAAACAGGAAGTTCAGATGTCCATCAAGGAGATTTTATTCCAATGCAGACCAATGCCTCTACTGGTCCCTCGATCATTCCAGAGTCTCAACAATATGGATTAACATCCATTCTTCCTAACTTGAATCCAATGGGAGGTAACACTTTTAATAATTCTCATACTACTAACCATGGTCTTATGCAGGATCCAGGTATCAATCATGCCATGGCCAGAGAATTGCAAAAGCTAAAGGATATGATATCGAGTGTTCCGGGAGTAGTCAAACCTATTCCAGAGATTGCAGATGGGAGCCACAAGATATCTCGTTTTGCACCACCAATCTGTGATGCTGAGATACCCAAGAGGTTCCATGTGCCTACAATGAAACTGTATGATGGTTCGACGGATCCTGAAGAACACATAGCACAATACAGGGAGAGGATGGAGATCAATCCAATCCCAGAAAGGTTAAAGGAAGCATGCTTGTGCAAAGGATTCGGATCCACTCTTACTGGATCAGCTCTCAAATGGCTGCTAAGTCTTCCTCCCTATTCTATTACCTCATTTGCTAACCTAGTTAACTTGTTTAATAATCAGTTTTCTTGTAGTAGAAAATTTGAACGATTAACTAGTGATTTATATAGGATAACCCAGGGTCATAATGAATCATTAAGGGATTACATTACCAAATTCAGTAAAGAATCCTTAGACATTCCCAACTTAGATATAGCTACGGCTGTTGAGGCCTTCAAAATGGGATTGCTTAGGGATTCGTCTTTCTATGATGATCTTGTTATGACACCATGCAGGAACTTAGATGAGGTAAGAACCCGAGCACTTAGGTTCATTCGGCTAGAGGATGACAAGAGAATCCAGGAGAGGTTAGCGGGATCCTCAAAGCAGGATAAGCAAGGATCCTCATTCAAGAACAACAAGTTCAGATCCTACAACAGATCTGATAATCAGAACAACCTAGGTGATAAAGCTAGATGGCCGAGAAAGAATGACAGGCCGACTGCAACTAAGGATAAATCAAAGTGGTGTGCATATCATGAAGATTTTGGGCACCTTACAGAAGAATGCATTGCATTAAGAAAGGAAATTGGATACTTGTTGAGCAAAGGGCATCTAAAAGAGTTGTTGGGAAGAAAAAAGTCAAGGACTCAGGATCCTGAAAGGATCCCTGAGAAGGCTCCAGCTCCTCCAGCAGATGCACAAGTGATAAACTTTATTTCTGGAGGATCCGACATTTGTGGCACATCCTTCTCAGCAGCTAAAAGGCATGCGAAGGAAGCTAAGATGGATAATGGAGAAAGACCAGTTCGAACATCAAGTGTCTCCGAAGGAAAAGTCATAACCTTTGATGAAGAGGGTCGTGTTGATATCCAGGATCCTCATCACGATGGTTTAGTTATTACTCTTTTCATATCTAACCATTTTGTCCGCAGGATCCTAATAGACGGAGGAAGTTCAGTGAACATTATCCAGCTGGATGTTCTAAAGAAGACGGGTATCCCTGAATCAGAGATCATACCAAGATCCTCCGTGCTCGTGGGATTTAGTGGCGAAACTAAGAACACCCTGGGGGACATTAAACTCCCAATATATATTGAAGGCCTACACTCTTATCAAAAATTTTGTGTTATTGACTGTTTATCTTGTTGTAATGTTATCCTTGGCAGGCCCTGGATACACGATATGAAAGCAGTCCCATCCACTTACCATCAATGTGTGAAGCTCCCTAGTCCTTGGGGGATAGTAAAGATTGATAGTGATCAGCAGGAGGCTAAGAATTGCTATACTTCATCGATGAAACCAGCCTCGAAATCCAGGGAGCAATAGCAATCAAAGTATCCTCCAAGGGATGTCTTGGAGGCAAAAGAGCAGGATGTGGTAGAAATCCTCATGGATCCTGATGATCCTGAATCCAAAATCTATATCGGATCGGGGATCCTTGGCGAAATGAAAGAAGACCTCATATCCTTCCTCAAAAGGAGAAAGACTACCTTTGCATGGAAACACGAAGATATGACTGGTATATCCAAAGATGTTATCACTCACAAGCTCGGCATCGACAGATCCTTCAAACCAATCCATCAAAGGAGAAGGAAGTTTGCACCAGAAAGGAATGCCATTATCAAGGAAGAGGTAGAGAAATTGCTCCGGGCAGGTATGATTAGAGAGGTCAAGTATCCAAGATGGTTGGCCAATGTGGTTGTTGTTCAAAAGAAAAACGGAAAGTGGAGGGTATGTGTCGATTTTACCGATTTAAATAAGGCATGTCCCAAGGATCCTTTCCCTTTACCCCACATTGACTCCATGGTGGATGCTACCGCGGGTCATGAACTGTTAACTTTTATGGATGCTTCATCTGGATTTCAACAAATCCAACTGGAACCATCCGACCAAGAGGATACAGCCTTCATGACTCCAACTGGTGTATACTGCTATATTGCTATGCCGTTCGGATTAAGAAATGCAGGTGCAACATACCAAAGGCTGGTGAATATGATGTTCAAGGATCAGATTGGACAAACTATGGAGGTTTACATAGATGATATGGTGGTAAAATCCTTAAAAGCTGAGGATCACCTAAGAGACTTGGAGGAAGCATTCGATATCCTTGACAAATATAACATGAAACTTAATCCTTCAAAATGTCACTTTAGTGTTAAAGCAGGTAAATTCTTAGGATATATGGTGACAAAGAGAGGCATTGAAGCTAGCCCGGAACAGATCAAAGCAATAGTGAATATCAAATCTCCGGTCAATGCTAAGGATGTTCAAAGGCTAACAGGAAGGATAGCAGCCTTGAACAGATTTATATCCAAGTCCTCCGAGAGGTGTAAAGAATTCTATGATATCCTAAGGAAGAACAAGAAATTTGAGTGGACGGAGAAGCATGAAAATGCTTTAAAAGCCCTCAAAGATTACCTATCTTCGGCCCCGGCTTTGATGAAACCAGAAAAAGGTGATGTGTTATCCTTGTATCTTGCAGTATCCTCAAAAGCAGTAAGTGCGGTCCTTGTTAAGGATCATCAAGGTACACAACATCCTGTCTATTATGTAAGTAAAAGTTTACTTGATGCCGAATCCAGGTACTCACACCTTGAAAAGCTTATTCTTGCATTAATTATGGCATCTACCAAGTTAAGACATTATTTTGAAACTCATGTTATCATTGTTAAAACTAATTTTCCAATTAAGAATGTCCTCAGGAAACCAGAGATGTCAGGAAGGATGGCTAAGTGGGCAGTGAAATTGAGTGCATATGATATAAGATATGAGCCTAGGACAGCCATCAAATCCCAAGCATTAGCTGACTTTGTGGCTGATTTCAGTAGTGATTTACAAGAAGAAGCTGAGCTAGAAGTCCAGCAGCTAGAAGAGACCAAGGATCCTTGGATACTTTATACTGATGGATCCTCAAATATCAAAGGCACAGGGCTTGGAATACTACTAAAATCGCCACAGGGGGACATAATACCCCATTCTATAGCTTGTGAGTTCCAAACCACTAACAATGAGGCTGAATATGAAGCCTTAATTGCTGGTTTGCAAATCGCTAAGCATATGGGAATCAGGTATCTTGAGGTACATGTAGATTCTTTGTTAATTACAAACCACTTTAATGGATCCTATGCTGTTAAAGGTGAAAAGCTAACCAAATATTTGGAGATAGTCAAAAGTTTGGCACTCTCTTTTGTTTCCTTTAGTTTGTAACAGGTACCAAGGGAAGAAAATACAGAAGCTGATGCATTGGCTAACTTAGGATCATCTTTGAAGATCCCAGAGGATATCAAGATTCCTATTATCCATATCCTGACCCCGGCTATCGAGGATCACCAGACTATGGAGATAGGAAATGATTCTGCAGTTATCCCTAGTGAGGATACTCAATCCTATTCAGGATCAGGATCATGGATCTCACCAATTATGAGATACTTACAATATGGAGAGATTCCTACAGGAGAAAACCCTAGGGCTTTCAAATCTTAGGTATCTCAATTCACAATTATAAATAATATGTTGTATAGACGATCTCTTGCAGGACCATACTTGAGATGCATTGAGGATCCTGAAGTTCAGGAAGTTTTAAAAGACTTCCATGAAGGAGATTGTGGAAACCACACTGGGGGCATGGCTTTATTCTCAAGGATCCTGAGGACAGGATACTACTGGCCAACCATGAAGAAAGATGCTGTGGAGTATGCCAGAAGATGTGATCCTTGCCAGAGACACAGCAATATCCTTCATCAACCAGCTGAATTATTGCATCCTATATCCTCCTCTTGGCCATTTATGAGATGGGGTATGGATATAATTGGAAAGCTCCCTAAGGCACCTGGTGGGAAAGTATTCATGTTAGCTATGACTGATTACTTCTCCAAGTGGATAGAAGCTGAAGCTTTTGCCCAAGTCAGAGAAAAGGAAGTTATATCCTTCATTAAAAGAAATATTATAACTAGATTTGGAATTCCTTCCGAGATTATATGTGATAATGGTTCCCAATTTATCAGGGGCAGAACCACTAACTTTTGTGACAGCTGGGGGATTAAGATGATAACTTCAACACCAGTCCACCCACAAGCTAATGGCCAAGCAGAATCATCCAACAAGATCATCATCAACAATTTGAAGAAAAAGCTTGGATCCAAGAAAGGGAAATGGGCAGAAGAATTACCCTATGTGCTTTGGGCTGATAGGACAACCCCCAAGAATGCTACTGGTCAAACACCATTCTCTTTGGTGTTTGGGGCAGAATCAGTGATCCCAACAGAAATGGTGGTTCCTACTGCTAGAACAAGTACCCGTGATCCTGAGGAAAATGATGAAAACTTGGCTCAAGACCTGGATACTATTGAAGAAATCAGGGATATGGCTAGGATAAGGATGGCCAGTTATCAACAAAGAATGGCTGGTGCTTACAACAAAAATGTCAGGATCGGGAGGTTTCAAGTTGGAGATATGGTGTTAAGGAAAGCATTTCAGAATACCACCAATCCTGCTGATGGAAAATTGGCTCCAAAATGGGAAGGCCCTTATTTGATTGAAGCTGAAGCAGGAAAGGGGGCATATAGATTGCTAACCATGGAAGGTGATTTGCTACCAAGAGCTTGGAATGCTGTCCACTTGAAGAAATATTTCATGTAAGCAGGATCCTTATGGCATAGGTGATCCTCACGATAGGGATATCCTTAAAGGATCCTCAAAGTATCGGTGATCCTTACTCAGGTAATATCCTAATCTTGAACTATTTCATTTCTTTATTTTCTTATATAAGGATAAGGATCATGTATCCTTTATCCATCTCTCACGTGAGTTCAAGTTTTGAAAGTTCAGGTATCTTTAGCACAACGTTGGTTATCCACAGAAGCAATCCGTCTTTTGGGTTTAACCCCAGTTATTTGGGCTTGTCCCCAGATTCCGCCTGTAGCGCACGATGATCCTGGTGTAGTTCAAGGCTTTGGGACCAGTACTCGTTCTAGGGGCTGATAATTCCATTGTTCTGGCTATGCTTAGGATCCTACGTATAATGGTAGACGTACCATACATCCGTTCATAAGGTTTCTAACGTTTTCACGTTAGCTAAGGTTTCTAACGTTTTCACGTTAGCTAAGGTTTTGGCATCTTCATGTCACCAAGTTTGGATAGTCGCCATTTAGGGCCATACTCCAGTTTACATACGATCCTTGGGCTTGTCCCCAGTTATCCTTGGGCTTGTCCCCAGTTATCCTTGGGCTTGTCCCCAGTTGCTAACTCTTTTCTTATATCGGCTTAGTCCCAAGGTATGCTCTATTTCAGGTCCTTGAAGATAGGCAGCTAGGGATCCTTGATCCTTATTTCACTCTAAGGTTTATCTTATAGTTATCCTTATTATGGTTAGGATTCTAGCTTGGATCCTCAAGTATGATCCTTAACTCTTTTGATTTTATTCATTATTCTTCTAAATAACCCCTATACTTGACAACTGAACTTGTGTTTCTTAAACTATATCACTTTTTAGAACTTATCGGTTATGGGGTATGTGATCCTTGATCATATCCTAAACTTTGTGGATATCTTTTTTAATTTTTCAAGGCTTGATAAGTATAAACAGAATGAACATTACAACAGTTGGAAAGTAACATACTAAAAAGGATAACAACACAAGATAAGCGACAAAAGGTTAAGTTTTTATTTATTAACATAAGGCTAACCCTTTAAAGGTTGTCAAAATTACCTACCCGAGCTTCTACCAGCAAAACGTGGCCCGTCCGCTGGGGTAGGTAAAGGGTGTCCATGATAATGAGTTCAAAAGTAGTGCAGGAATATAAAGGCGGCAGGATCACAATGGCTTCATCCCCCAAACAGAGGATCCCTCCACCGATTGCAATCCTGCCTATTGTCCAAAGGATCATACATGATCCTTAATCCTAAAAACCTATTGTTCAGTACGATACATCATTGTTCAACAAAAAACACCATCACCAAAACAAACTATCACACTTAAAAAATTGGGCTCCGGCTATGTCTAGAAGTTTCCATCATCGCCCAATCATGCAGCCTAAGCCTTCGCTGCATCATCATCTCCTCCAGCTGCGGTATCCTTCGTAAGATCCTTCCCACTGCCACTTGCTTCAATCGCCAAGACCTCAGTAGCCTCCTCTTCATCATCCTCAAGATCAGCCAACCTTGCCTTCCAACCCTCAACATCCCAGCTGTTTTTATCAAAGCTAGGATCTTGAGCTTCCTGGGCCATCTTCAATTTTGTCTGGTACATCGTAATGGCGGCAGAGACCTTAGCATTTTCAATAAGGTCATGCTTTTCATAGTCAAGGTCGATCAGAAGTTTAGCTGTCTTAGTCTTCTCATCTAGGAGTTCCTTCCGAGCATCAGCAAGTGCAAGATCCTTGAGCACGGCAACCTGTTGGAGGTCGGCAATCTTTTTATCTTGATCCTCAACATGGCCCACATAATCTTCAATCTCAGCAAATTTCTGCAAAAGAAAAGGATAAAAGCAGTTCAAGACCAAGTGATCCTCATACGAGTAGGATACATAGGCAGAATAAAGGATCCTTACATCATTGAAGTATTCAAGGAACTGGTGGCGGATCAGTGGTAGACCCTGAAGATCCTCAGCATCAGAAGTTTTCCTCTTCTTGACACCCTTTCCTTTAGTGGGTGCCTTTGGAATGGAAATGCTAGGACTGGTGGTGGATCTCTTCTTCCTGGATCGTACGACATCAAGGTCAGCCGTGTTGAATTGGGATACAGGCTTGGCAGATTTTCCAGCACCTACACAATTAAAACAAGATAAGTATCTTTTCCTAGTTCATATTTCACTATATATTTAAATTTTAAACAAGGATACTTACTTGACATTATGACAGAGCCTGAGGATACCTCCTGTGAATCTTGGGTTGTTGTCTTGAAAGTTCTTGTCTCAGGATCAAGTCTCTTGAAAGCGAGGAGCCTTTCCTTAGCAGCAGGGGACAGTTTGAGGTGTGAAACGGTGATAGCTGCATAACAAGAAAGCAAAAATATCAGTTATCCTTACATCAAAAGAAAGTTCCTGGTGATCCTTCTCAGGATCCTCCATCCTACCATGGGTAGCCCATTTTTTAGGAAGATCCTTTCCATCCTGGATGGAATCTCTCTTGATAAAAAAGAAGCGCCGCTTCCGATTAGCATCATTCTTGGTGGCTTTGAAGATCGGGTGTTCTTCACCAGGTTTACGTTTGAACAAATAACGGTGAGAGCCAAAGGTGGTAAGATCATACAGTTCTCCCAGCTCTACCATTCCTAGATCTATTCCCTCCTGATCGATGATCCTTTCAAGGGTGTGCAAAACCCTCCAAATCATCGGCATGGCTTGGATATAAGAGATGCCGGTTAGGGAGAAGAAAGATTGGGTGAAGGCTGGAAAAGGATATGTATAGCCTATGGCGAAAGGAGTGACGGGGAAAGCAACCCACTTATCGGAGATATGATCGCTCAAGGCATTGGGGTCAAAAGGCCTGAATTCGGTGTTCGCCGGAAAGCAGTGGCGAATCCTATCTATCTGAGCATCATTGAAGCAGCAGCGTTCTTTAATGGAATCTTCAATGATCCCCTGGCTTTTCGGAGGACTGTTCTTTGGGTGATCCTTGCCCGGTGAACTTCGGAGCAACATTTTCGAAGTGACGGAGATAAAGATAGAGAAACAGAGTAAGAAGGAAGGAAGAGGAGAAAGAATTACCTGGTTGTTCATCGACTGAGAATTTAAAGGGAGTCTCTTTCGAATTTGAATGCATAATGATCCTATCTATATCTCTATTAATAATTATGATTCTGCAGGATTGTCACTTCCGTGACATCATCATCGCAACGGCTAGTTCTATTTTAACGGCTATATATCCGTTAGTTTGTTACGGATAAGATCAAGAAAACATAACTCGCTAATTTTACAATTTCACTACTTATATTTTGGGGGCAATTGTTAGGGGAGGATTTTCTAACAATTAGTGATCCTTATTTGTTATCCTAACTGGTGATCCTTACTTCTGTGACAGGTGGTGATCCTCAGAAGAGCTTCAGGATCAGGATCATGGATCACTTTAAGGATCCTCGTACTGACGATTGTTTATTTATGTATTGTACTATCTCGCAGGTATAACGAGCTTGACCAAGTCTAGGCGACATTCCTGGAGAATATACCTAAACTATTCTGCACGTGCTTGACCAAAAATAGACGTTGTGGAGAACGTGGAGGCTTGGCACGAAAGTCGGATAGTTAGTTTAGGTGGTTATTTCTATTTTAAAAAGGGAGTAACGAGCTAGTAGAACACACTTAGTCATTTTTTTTTGCAGTCACACACACTCGTACAAACACTCATACAAGCTCTCGTTCAAACACTTAGCAATTTCATACACTTTTTACACATTCCACCGTAGTGATCCTTGTACCTAGCTCGTTACTATCCGAAGTTGTAAACATTCAATCATTTATTTTAGCTTGGTGATCGGTAGTTTCCATCACCCGGGGTTTTTTGTGCCGGAGATCAACTCTTGATCAAGGGCTTTTTCCCTGTATAAATCCTTGTGTTGTTTGTGCACTTTACATTGAAGTGATCCTCATCGCTGTTACATATTTAAAGCATCATTCCCCTAAACAAAGAGTTTGGTTGCAATATCCTCATCAGATTTTCTGACCAAAACAGTATGAATTCTGTCTCTTTTAAATATAATATAATTTATTTTATTTGAACCCAATACTAACTTAAGCATCGGAGGAGTGTTGGCCAAGCTAACACCCACCTTAGTTTAAGGTTGTTTTGCAGAATATGCTTCGGGATATAGCTCCAGGATACACACTCAGGATACTTCGAAAGATTAGAGGATTGGCCCCCTCTCTCACGTTTAAGGGATCCTGATCCCTTCACAGGTTTAAAGGTATTCACATTTCTCACGAATTGGGTTTAAACACCCCGCCTGGAGGGCAAGTTATCTAGGGATAGTTCAAGGTGGCGGGCCCAGTTCATGTAAAAGTGGCTGACAATTTCGTTACTGTTGGCTATACCTTGGATCCTTAAGGTATATGAGGATTGATCACCCTCTCTCGCGAAAGGGTATTTTCATACTCTCTAAGGTTTAAAGGTTTTCACCTTTCTAAGTCTTGGAGTTTATACACTCCCGCCTGTAGCGCACGAAAATTTGGGATTTTCCCCAGGATACTAAGGGTTTATCCCCAGTACATTAAGGGTTTATCCCCAGTAAAACTAAAGTTTTTAACAAGATTGCAAAGATGTGACAAGCTGTGATTACACACGTTCTTTTGTGGATAAGAAGCTACGAAGTTTAATCACTAAGTGAAGAAATACTCAAGTATGTCATGCACTGATGCAATATCCTGCACAGACAGGGGACATCCATGCCGGGGACATTGCAAAGGATTCAAAGGTTAAGGTTGGAAATTGCCTAAGTGTTTCTGGTATGATTTATTATTCTTCATGTCTTGAAAACCTTATCTAAATTGTTAAGGGTCATTTTCTTAACATACGTATCCTGATCAATATCCTGCCTTTGTTTGTTTATCTGTGACCAGGATGCTGGAAGAGGATATTGCTAACATCTTGGGCGATATCCTGAGGCTTATTGAATTAACCACGTGCAGGTTAAAGGCTGAGACTTGCTAACGGTCAAGAGGACTTCTTCTCCTCAAGACTCGGACGAATTTGTTGAGGGAGAGACGTTGAGCCCGAAAGACCAGGTCTACAACGTTCGGAGAAGGAATATTCGGTGTATCCCGCAAGTTTAGGGTAGTTTGTTATTTTATCTTTACTATAAATAGATGTGGGCGGATCAGCTTAGAACACACAATTTTTCACTAACACTCTCGTACACTTTCACTCTCTAGCTCATCGCAAACACTACACTTGTATTCAAGTTTCATTGTAACACTTAGTCGATCCGTACCACATCTTGCACTGTATCCTGATTTGTGAAGCAATAGAAGAACTAGGCAGCTGCGATTGTCAGCTCCCGAGGTTTTATGCCGGCGATCTAGATTGATCAAGGGCTTTCCTCATACATCTCGTGTCGTTTACTTTACTTTTGCTCATTGTTTGATCATAGATACAGCTCTATATCCTGAGCCGTATCCTGAAACTGTTTTTACAATTAACTTGATTAACATATTTTCGATACTCATTTCTAGCACACTACCTCACTTAACTAATTTGATCACTTAATTACTTCGGTAATTTTTTACCAAAACAATTTGGCGCCCACTGTGGGGCAAGTGGTGCTCTCTTTACTAAATTTTTTTGTCAAATCGCTAATCGGTTTTCTATTTTCAAAACTTTTTGCCACATTGTCCATAATGGCCTCGAGATCAAACATGAGTTCCTCTACTGTGTCTGCTATGACTTCTGCTACTACCGGTTCGGTGCTTCCACCACCTCCTCCAAGGATGCCAGCCTCTACACAATCTCAAGATGTTATCCCTACTCGGAGTGTCCAGGGATCTGCTCCCGTTTTAGCTTCTAATGATGAAATTTTAACCTTATTTGGAAGTGTGCAGGAACAAATGAGGCAGCAACAGGAAACAAACCAGATGCTTTTAAGGGAAATACAACTCCCGAAGTCTGGCTCGAGCAGATCTGCTGAGGATAATGTCACTCCCTTACACCCTAGAGCATTGAACTTCAGTTCAGCTGTGTATACTGAGGATAACAGGGGGAATATTGTGCACAGTCTTCCCCAGAATCATACTCCTGAAATACCCTCCTCGGTCAGGATGTCAACCATGAGGAGCTCAGGATATGCTTCAAGATATGGGCAAAATCCTCCAACGGGTAACGTGTCGAATAATAATAATACTCATGCTACTAACAGTGGTGGATCTTTGCAGGATACAGGTGTAACATCAGCACTTACCAGGGAACTTCAGAAGTTGAAGGACATGATATCTAGTGTACCTGGGGTGGTCCAGCCGATCCCGGAAGTGTCTCAAGACAGCCACAAGATATCTCGTTTTGCATATCCTATCTGTGATGCTGAGATCCCAAAGAGATTCCAAACCCCCAACATGAAGCTTTATGATGGGACTACGGATCCTGAGGAGCATATTGCTCAGTATAGG
Organism: Helianthus tuberosus; assembly: GCA_030545235.1. Taxonomy (NCBI): domain Eukaryota; kingdom Viridiplantae; phylum Streptophyta; class Magnoliopsida; order Asterales; family Asteraceae; genus Helianthus; species Helianthus tuberosus. The sequence continues at coordinate 54,601,083 of CM060364.1, forward strand.
GAAAGAATGGAGATTATTCCTATCCCTCCGGAGCTCAAGGAAGCGTGCTTGTGCAAGGGATTCGGTTCTACTCTAACAGGATCAGCCTTAAAATGGCTGTTAAACGTTCCTCCTCACTCAATTACTTCATTTGCTCATTTGGTTAATTTATTTAACAGTCAATTTTCTTGTAGTCGGAGTTTTGAGAAACTAACCAGTGATCTTTACAGGATAACTCAAGGGCCTCAGGAATCCTTGAGGGATTATGTGAACAAATTCAGTCGAGAATCCTTGGATATCCCACATCTTGATGTTGCAACAGCTGTGCAAGCTTTTAAGATGGGATTACAAAAGGATTCTCAGTTTTATCAGGATCTTGTGATGAATCCCTGCAGGAATCTCGACGAAGCTCGTAACAGGGCTTTGAGATATATCCGTCTGGAAGATGACAGGAAGATGCAAGAAAGGATGAACTCATCCAACACTTATGAGTCAACTAATAGGAAGTCAGAATCCTCGTTCAAGTCATATCGGCCTAAGCCGTATAGTAGAAATGAAAACAAAAGAGTGAATGCTGTCGAGGATGAGGATCCTGAAGAGTATCCTGAGTTGTCCGAATATTTCTTTTCTGTTAATATTCCTGAATTGATGTATGCTATACAGGGTCTAGGAGACAAGGCTAGGTGGCCTCGAAAGAATCAACAAAAGGCTGACTGGAAAGATAAGTCAAAATGGTGTGCTTACCACGAAGATTTCGGACATGTGACTGAGGATTGCATTGCTCTATGGAAAGAAATAAGTTATCTTCTAAGCAAGGGATATCTGAAAGATCTCTTAGGAAGAAAGAAGAATAAGGGTCAGGATACTGAGAAGGATCCTGAGCGAGCAGCATCACCTCCCGCGGATGCCAAGATAATCAACTTCATTTCGGGAGGATCCGACATTTGTGGAACTTCGTATTCGGCAGCAAAGAGACATGCAAAGGAAGCCAAGGCCGAAAGGGGAGACAAACCTGTCAGGATGACTACCCTCACAACTGACAAAGTGATCACTTTTGATGCTGATGACAGGGATACTGTCCAAGATCCTCACCATGATGCTCTGGTAATAACGTTATATGTGGCTAACCATTTTGTACGCAGGATACTGGTTGATAATGGCAGCTCCGTCAACATAATCCAACTAGAAACTCTGAAGAGAATGAATGTATCTCCAATGGATATCACTTCAAAGTCTACCGTGCTTGTTGGGTTCAGTGGAGAGGCTAGAAACACAGTGGGAGAGATAAAGTTGCCAGTATACGTTGAAGGAGTCAACTCGATACAACGTTTCTGTGTGATGGATTCTCTATCCTGCTATAACATCATACTGGGAAGACCGTGGATTCACGATATGAAGGCCGTGCCATCAACATATCACCAATGCATCAAGATACCTACCCCTTGGGGAGTTGTCAAAGTTGATAGTGATCAGCAGGAGGCGAAGGAATGCTACTCATCCTCGATGAAATCCTCAACCAAACCTAGTGCAGCATAGCAATTAAAGACGCGGGCCCAGGATATCGTGGAGGATCCGGAGCAAGATGTGAAGAAAATTATCCTAGACCAGGATAATCCCGATATTTCGGTGCTCGTGGGAACCAATATCCCTCAGGATATTGAAGAGCAATTAATTAACTTTTTGAAATGCAGGATGTCAACGTTTGCATGGAAGCATGAGGATATGACAGGCATATCCAAAGATATTATCACTCACAAGCTTGGAATTGATAAATCATTCAAGCCTGTGCAACAAAAAAGAAGGAAGTTTGCTCCTGAGCGGAACACGATTATCCAGGAGGAAGTTGAAAGATTATTAAAGTCCAGAATGATCAGAGAGGTTAAGTTCCCAAGGTGGCTAGCAAACGTGGTTGTAGTACAGAAGAAGAATGGGAAATGGAGAGTTTGTGTAGACTACACAGACTTGAACAAAGCTTGTCCTAAAGACCCATTTCCTCTTCCCCACATTGATGCAATGGTAGATGCCACTGCCGGGCATGAAATGCTGACCTTCATGGACGCATCCTCAGGATTTCAACAGATCCAAATGGAGCCTTCTGACCAGGAGGATACCGCCTTCATGACACCAACAGGTATTTATTGTTATACAGCTATGCCTTTTGGTTTGAAAAATGCAGGTGCAACATACCAAAGATTGGTAAACATGATGTTCAAAGACAAACTGGGGGACACCATGGAGGTATATATTGATGATATGGTGGTAAAATCTAAAAAGGCTGAGGATCACCTCCAGGATATCAAAGGAGCATTTGATATCCTGGATCAATACAACATGAAGCTGAATCCTGCTAAATGCCATTTCGGAGTGGGGGCAGGAAAGTTTCTTGGATATATGGTGACAAAGAGGGGGATAGAAGCGAGCCCAGAGCAGATCAAAGCTATCCTGGATATAAAATCACCCTCAAACAAGAAGGACGTACAAAGATTAACAGGCCGAGTAGCAGCTTTAAACAGGTTTATCTCAAGATCCTCAGAGAAATGCAAAGACTTCTATGATATCCTGAAGAAGAACAAAAGATTCGAATGGGGAGAAAAGCATGAAGCAGCCCTGCAGGATTTGAAACGATATCTCTCAACCGCACCTCTATTGATGAAGCCTGAAAATGGTGAACCACTATCCCTATACCTTGCTGTATCAGGGAATGCTGTAAGTGCCGTTCTTATAAAAGACCATGAAGGTCAGCAATATCCTGTTTATTATGTTAGTAAAAGTTTGCTAGATGCTGAAACTAGGTATTCTCATTTAGAAAAATTGATACTAGCATTAGTCATGGCATCAACGAAACTTAGGCATTATTTCGAGACACATAGGATATATGTTAAAACGAATTATCCTGTCAAAAATGTGCTTAGGAAACCAGAGATGTCAAGCTGGATGGCCAAGTGGTCAGTAAAGTTGAGTGCTGATGATTTAGTATACGAACCTAGAAATGCCATAAAATCTCAGGCTTTAGCTGACTTTGTGGCTGACTTTAGTAGTGACATTCAGGATGAGGTAGACTTAGAAGTTCAACAGTTAGGAGAATACTCAGGATCCTGGACATTATATACTGACGGTGCATCTAATGTAAGAGGAGTAGGATTAGGAATACTACTAAAATCGCCACAGGGGGACATATTACCCCAGGCTATTAGGTGTGAATTTCCTGCTACTAATAATGAAGCAGAGTATGAGGCTTTAATTGCAGGATTAGAGTTGGCTAAGAGCATGAGTATCAAAAATTTGCAAGTATATGTTGACTCTTTGTTAATTACTAACCATTTTAATGGATCCTATGCAGTTAAGGGCGAGAAACTAATCGAATATCTCGATATTCTCAAAAAATTAGCAAGATATTTCGATGTTTTTATACTTGAACAGGTACCAAGGGAGGATAATGCTGAAGCGGATGCCTTAGCAAATTTGGGATCATCGATCAAGATACCTGAAGGGACGCAAATACCAATATTACATGTCCTATATCCTGCAACGAATCCTCAGGATAAAGAAGTAGCTGGTATTTAGGATCCTGGAGTAGAACATCCTGAAAAGGATCCTAAATCCTGGACGGCTCCAATCATGAGATATCTCAAAGAAGGACACATCCCTGGAAACGAAAATCCTAAGGCATTTAGGATGAAGGTATCACGATTCACTATTATAAATAATATTTTATACAAGAAATCTCTTGCAGGACCGTATTTGAGGTGCTTGGAGGATCCTGAAGCCAAGGAAGTACTTCAGGATATTCATGAAGGGGATTGTGGTAACCATGCTGGGGGCAGGTCGTTATTCTAAAAAGTATTAAGGACAGGATATTATTGGCCAACGATGAGAAAAGATGCCGCAGAATATGTTCGAAGATGTGACGCATGTCAAAGACATAGTAATATACTGCATCAGCCGGCTGAACCATTATATCCTATTGTTTCCCCTTGGCCATTTATGAAGTGGGGTATGGACATAGTGGGAAAGCTACCAAAAGCTCCGGGAGGAAAAGTCTTTATGCTAGCAATGACAGATTATTTCTCTAAGTGGGTTGAAGCAGAAGCAATGATTCCGACGGAAATGACAATACCTACTGCAAGATCTACCTTAAGTGATCCTGAGCAGAATCCTGAAGCCTTGAGTCAGGATTTAGACACTATAGATGAAAAGAGAGATGCGGCAAGGCTAAGGATGGCAGCATATCAACAGAGAATATCCAGGGCATATAACAAGAATATTAGAACCAGAAGATTTAAGGTTGGAGATTGGGTGTTAAGAAAGGCTTTTCAAAATACTACTAATCATGCCGATGGTAAATTAGCTCCAAAATGGGAAGGACCATATGAAGTTGAATCAGAAGCAGGGAAAGGAGCATATAGACTCAAGAATATGGAGGGGGATATGCTACCGAGATCTTGGAATGCTATACACCTTAAGCTCTATTTCAAGTGAGTCTAGAATTTAATTTCTAACTCAGGATGGTATGAATTCTACCTCTTTTAAATATGTTTGGTTTAATTTATTCTTTGAAACTCAATACTGACTTAAGCATCGGAGGGGTGTTAGCCAAGCTAACACCCACCTTAGTTTACAATTATTTTGCAAGATATGTTTCAGGATATAGCTCCAGGATATGTACTCAGGATAACTCAGAAGATTAGAGGATTGGCCCCCTCTCTCACGTTTAAGGGATACTGATGTCACACCCCGACCACGTAGAACATACAAAACGTGGCGGAAACGTCGGGGAGTGTTGTAACAGAATTAATTGTTTCAAATCCATGGCAATTGAAGTTTCGTTTTATTGATTAAAAGTGTTACAATGTCTTAACAAACAAGGAAATACAACATAATTAACTAGTCTTGTATCTTTTATTGTCACTAAAGCCCAAGTCTGCCTATGTGTATCTTGATCATCTTATGCAACAGTTCCTGAAAAACACATGTGAAAATTGGTACGTCAGCATAAAAATGCCTGTGAGATACATAGGTTTTGTGAAAATGAGATTCATGACTTATGTTTAAGAAAATGTTTAGTCATGAACCTTTTAGTTTGCTTTGTTTTGTAAATCATTTAAAAAGCAATAAGATCAGATGATATATATAAGTAAGAGAATTATGTATGGTTAAATGAATAACCAAGTAAAATGAGTTTGTAAAAGATAAGTTGTTTTGTAAAACAATGTCTTGTGAAAAGTATGTTATTTGTATAAAATGTTATATATCTCAAATTGAAATGATTTAAATAACGCTACAATATGTGATATCATACAAGCACTTATATATAGGAAGTACCAGCGGCGTATCCACCATGTTTGTATCATATTACACACGCCTCGTTACTTAAATCACTTACTCAAACCAAACCAACAATGTAATAAGTCTATGTTTAAACCAATAGTCAAAAGTCCTTGTATAAACCATGTCAAATGTTTATAATCCAAAAGTAGTCAAGTAATGTATAACCAAAATGATATGTATGGTAAGTAAAATTAAGACTACTTAAACCATAAGTAAAAATGTACAAAACAAAGTATTGAAGTAAAACTTGTTTTAAATCAAAGTTATGTTTTGTAAGATATATGCATGCTATACTGAATATGAAAGCATGTGATGAAAACAAATGTACTAAGTATGCAATAAATGAACATACATAGCATAAAATGTAATGTAAAACAATGTGCTAGTATGCCAAGTCATCATACATAGCAGGAAACGTAATGTAAAACAATGTGCTAGTATGCCAAGTCATCATACATAGCAGAAAATGTAATGAAATCATGTACTAATAGTGTACTAATGAGCATAGCAAGTATATGATGTAAAACAATGGAAAGCATGAAAGTAACAAGTAGGCACATGTGTTCCACCCCAAAACGTTTGGAAAACAGTAAAAGAGGGGTCTATGTACTCACTTGAGATTGCTTAGTAGTCCTTGAGTAACAACCAAACAATGCTAGAGATCGCGGATATCAAACGGCACCTAATATAGGTAACTATGTTAATAAACCGGACCTAAATCGGAAGATCTGATAGAATGAGGGTTCGTAAACCAAACGAGTATAGAGACTCGTGTCATATGGTTTAACAAAGCCTACATACTAAATGAAACCTAACCTAAGAGCTTACGACCCATTACGACCCGTTTAGGTAGCTTATGCTACTTTAACGCGTCGTTCGCGTGAAACGCGTTCGGACCGTCTAACTAGTCCTATGACAAGTGTTATATGCCTAAACATGTTACATAATCAGTTATGTGACAAAAGTTTAGGTTACATATGCTTAATTACCAATTATACATGAAAAGGGTATTCTGGTAATTTACCTAAGGCATATAAACTACCTATCATACAACTACTCAAACGATGTGACCATAGGGTATAACCTCGGAAGGTTATTCCCTACCTACTATGGTCACCTAATGTATTTGGTCGGATCCTAATGATCGACCAAACTGGGTCGGGTTCGAAGGTATAAGCGATTTATTAGATCGCTTACCCTACGACCCTAGACAACGTGGTAATCAGTAGGCATAGTCCCAAGGGACTATAACCAACGTGATTACAATCACGATGCGAAGTTCAAACGAACTTCGCATTGACCATAAGCTGGTCAACGCTGAAAGTCAAACAAAGTTTGACTTTCTGACTCTAAAAGCAATAAAATAAAGAAAAGAACGAAAGAATACTTACGAAGGGTCCCCGAATGCTAATCTCGATCCAAGAACTCAGGTATGAAACAATGGTTTCAACTTAGAGCTCTCAAATCCAGATTCTAGTGGTTTTTGCTATGGAATGGGTTGGGTATTTATAGGAATACCCGAACCGTTAGGATCGTTTCATGTAAAACGTGCCTTAATCCCACCCGTACAAGTGTCGGAACCTTATGGTGGCTAAAAGTTGATCCTTATCAGCTGACTAGACAAATGAGAATGTGTGGTGGTGGATCAAACAGCTGCAATCTACTGTTAGAAACATTTAACCTGGTCAGAAGAACCCATACGCATCGTAGGGAAAAATGTGGCTACGCATCGTATGCCTGAACTTTGGCAGATTTACACTTTTGGTCCCTGTTATGCAATAAGGTCATTTTTGACACGTTTAAGGCCCGTTAACCCCATTTCAAAGCTCTAAAATGAAGTTAAAGTATAGGGAACTTAAAACATGCTCAAAAATATCTCGGATGTCGGTTCGTTTAGCCGTACGAACGCGATGTTCGCTTAATTACGACGGAATGCGCATAAGCGCGAAAAACGATCCAAATGACGCGACGAATGGATTTTTCTTATGCCAAACACTAGAATAAAATGTTTTAGTGCTTACATAAATTTTTGGATGTCCGGATGTATTCAGAACGTAAGTTATGCGCGAAAATGCAAACTTGTGCACTTTTTGACACTTTTAGTCCCTGAATGACACAAAAGTTTATTTTAGCATACCGAACACCTCAAAGCCTATTTCTAAGCTATGTGAAGGGTATTTATGGTATGTTTAACTTATGGTCATGCTCCGGAATGTCTGTTACAGTTCAAATTGGCATACTTTCGCAGTTTGTCAAATTTAGTCCCTGTAAGCGAATAAACTTTGATTTCACCACACCAAACCTTCCAAAACTTATATCTAAGTTATGTAAAGGTTATTTAAGGTATGTTAAGCCTATTTCACTATTCCGGAGTGTTCGTTGCATTAAACTGGTTATATCTACGCATCAGTGCGCGTATAACCTTCCAGAAAGCGATTTAGAGCTTGAAATCGAACAAGACTTGATATGGGCAAAAGATACACATATTTATACAAGTCCAAAGTATGAAATACAATATTTCATTGGTTTGGCATTTGTTTGATGGTTGAAATGACACAGGTGTTACAACTGATCCCTTCACAGGTTTAAAGGTATTCACCTTTCTTCCGAATTGGGTTTAAACACCCCGCCTGGAGTGCAAGTTATTCAGGGATAGTTCAAGGTGGCGGGACCAGTCCATGTAAAAGTGGCTGACAATTTCGTTACTGTTGGCTATATCCTGAATCCTAAAGGTATATGAGGATTGATCACCCTCTCTCACGAAAGGGTATTTTCATACTCTCTAAGGTTTAAAGGTTTTCACCTTTCTAAGTCTTGGAGTTTATACACTCCCGCCTGTAGCTCATGAAAATTTGGGATTTTCCCCAGGATACAAGGGATTTATCTCCAGTACATCCTTGGGTTTTGCCCTTGGGACGTAAAAAATCGCCTATGGAAACTGACATTCAGAAGATTTCTAAAGTGTTTGAAGACATTGTACACAGGGGACATTCCCACCAAGGTGGTGGTGTAAAGCTAAAAGGATGAGGTTTGGAACTAATGCACTAAGTACCTTGCACAGGGGACATTTTCATTGGAAGAGTTGCAAAGGGATCGAAGTTTGGTAATAGGTTTATACCCTATTTCTGGTATGATCTTTCCTTTGTAAGCCTCATTTAAGTTTTTAGTGACATTATGTTAAGTATCCTGATATATATCCTCAAAGTCCTTTTAAGGATATTTGATTAGGGTGGTTGAAACTAGTATTGGTTTGGAACTTTGATCGTTTATCAAAACTTGGTTTTGAAAAGATAGACTATTTTTCACTTTCTAAAGAAATTTTTACAAAGTTGAAGGAACGTTTGGAAGTTCTATCTAATAAAAGGCTTTTGCAGTATGTCGCTGAGCATACTGACCAGGATATTTTATAAGATAACAGTATGAAATTTTTTGCAAAGCTAAGACTTATACTTAAAAAGATGAAATTATTCTTGAAGCAATCAATACTGGTTGATAACCGAAGGTTTCATCCTGAAACCCAGGACCCATCCACCTTCGGCTATCAAATTGTTTAGATACGGAAATAAAAATTGTTCATAAAAACATAAAATTGTTCGAATGATTTAAAGAAAATAAGTTCTAGGGGGTAGTGCCTTCTTGGTCCATAGCGGTTTCAGCAACATCCATCTTGGGATCCGCCTCAGCATCCTTCTCAGCATCGGTTCCCTTTTCGACCTCTTTAGAAGGTTCATCGACAGTTGATTTGGAAGAGGTACCGCCAAGATTCTTCAGCTTGGTCTCCCAAGCACCAACGTCCCAAGAAGGGCATTCGAAGCCTAATGTTTTGGCTTCATGAGCCATCTTCAACCTAGCTTGGAGAAGAGAAATGACGACGGAACTTTTGAGGCTTTCTCGGTAACTGACCATATCCTGTTCATACTGCACATGGGCAGCTTCCAGATCGGCCTGGGCTTGAAGAGTAGCTTTATTGAGAGCAACTTGGTGTTCTTGGGTCATAGCTTTGTATTTCTCCTCGTAATGACGAGATTTAGCGGCCGCGATCATACCTTGGTCAGAGATTGTGATTTCTGCTTCCTTTAACTTAGATTCAAGTGTTTTGTTAAGCTTGCAGGATTCTTGATATAAACGAACTAAACGCTCAAGACCCTACAAAGGTAAAAGGACAGGGGTTAACATTGTTAAATCTTTGAAAATAATCTAAATTGCAGGATATAGTGTGAGGATACTAACCTGGTTAAGAAAAGAAGTCATAAACCCGCTGGCTTCAATGAACCCGTGCTTCTCATAAGGAAAGGTGTCAGAAATGACAGGGGAATCGGGTTCTTTCCTTTTGCGGGAACTTGAACTCCGGGGCTTGGTAGCCGGTGAAGGTTTAGGAATGATGATGGCTTTGGAGCTGCTGGGTTTGGATGTAGCAGTGGTCTTGGGGCTAGGTTCTTTCTTGACCTGGATCTGGTCAGAATAGCTATCCAGTTCGTCAAGGTCAAAGACTTCAGGGATCTTAGCTGGTGCTGCATAAAGGGAAAAGTTTTACTCTTTATTTTATCATTATATTGTTTTGAGTAATTATTTTGAAAGAAATTCTTACCAGACATCTCGGATGATGAGTATTGACTTGAACTCGGGACGTGTGTGGTGAAAGTCCTGTCTATTGCAGGTAACCGGTAAACGGTATTGATTCTCTCTTCTGACTCAGTGGTAGGGGGAGCAACTTCCTTGAAATTCACTGCATAAAGATCAAAAAGAAGAATATTAATAGAAGATAACAATCAAATCGTCTATGAGGATATTTATGATCCTACCGGTGGTTAACCACTCCACCGGAAGGTTGGCACCCTCAGCAATGGAATCTCGTTTGACAAAGAAGAATTTGCGTTGCCATCCGTCTTCGTTTTTGGTGGCTTTGAGAATCAGGGGTTTGCTGGAGGTCGAGAAGAGCAAGAACCGGCTAGAGCCATGAGATCGGAGGCGATAAGCTATAGGTAAATCCTCGATGCAGAGGTCAGAGCAATGGAGGTTTTTGATTTGGTTGAGTACAATTAGTACTCTCCAAACCATGGGCATGGTTTGAGCAAAAGAGATGCCAGTAATACGAAAGAATTGCATCATGAATTCAGGAAAAGGGTATCGAAGACCTAATGAAAAAGGATATGCTGGAAAACAGATCCATTCGGTAGAAGAAACATCCGATCGGATTGACCGATCGAATGGCCTAAAGACCGTGCTGTCGGGGAAAGCGCCGGAGGCTCTTAAAGCTGCAATGTCTGCGTTGTCAAAAGCGCAGATCTCCTTTTCGGGATTTTTAAGAAGGTTCTGCTGGGTGAAGGTCTCGGCGTCCATTGCAAGTAAGATGAAGTAAATTGACAGGAAGAAAGTCAGAAATAGAGAATTACCTGAAGGTTCTGTTGAAGATATCTGTTTTTCAAACAAGAAAAGAGAAGATATAGGGGCATCGTGGATCTCCATTGAGTAAAAAACGCGTTGGAAGTTACGATGTGATCTTGACCGTCGCTTCGTTTTAAATGCCTTGAGTTATGGGATAAGATTTTTGAAATATATCCGTTGGATTGGTATCCCAACCGATATATTTGGGGACAATTGTTAGGGGTCATTTTCTTAACATATGTATCCTGATCAATATCCTGCCTTTGTTTGTTTATCTGTGACCAGGATGCTGGAAGAGGATATTGCTAACATCTTGGGCGATATCCTGAGGCTTATTGAATTAACCACGTGCAGGTTAAAGGCTGAGACTTGCTAACGGTCAAGAGGACTTCTTCTCCTCAAGACTCGGACGAATTTGTTGAGGGAGAGACGTTGAGCCCGAAAGACCAGGTCTACAACGTTCGGAGAAGGAATATTCGGTGTATCCCGCAAGTTTAGGGTAGTTTGTTATTTTATCTTTACTATAAATAGATGTGGGCGGATCAGCTTAGAACACACAATTTTTCACTAACACTCTCGTACACCTTCACTCTCTAGCTCATCGCAAACACTACACTTGTATTCAAGTTTCATTGTAACACTTAGTCGATCCGTACCACATCTTGCACTGTATCCTGATTTGTGAAGCAATAGAAGAACTAGGCAGCTGCGATTGTCAGCTCCCGAGGTTTTATGCCGGCGATCTAGATTGATCAAGGGCTTTCCTCGTACATCTCGTGTCGTTTACTTTACTTTTGCTCATTGTTTGATCATAGATACAGCTCTATATCCTGAGCCGTATCCTGAAACTGTTTTTACAATTAACTTGATTAACATATTTTCGATACTCATTTCTAGCACACTACCTCACTTAACTAATTTGATCACTTAATTACTTCGGTAATTTTTGACCAAAACATAAATGATCTAAGTTTTCTAAAATGTCATATTCAACCAAGTTTTGTCTAACATTTAGAAGACATTTCATCAGTATCCTGACCAGGATATTTGATCAGGATATTCAAAACATACCTTTCAAAATAAAAACATAATAAATAAGACTAAAAAGGTCAGTTTATTATTATTAGTCCAAAAGATTGTATTCTTGGTTTCGTCTTAAAAAGAGACCCATCCACCAAGAATACAATTAAGTTTTTAAAGCATATTTAAATGAACAGTTGAAGGCTTCATCCTGGAAACACAGGATCCCTCCACCTTCAGTCGCCAAACTATTCTACTTGCAGGAAATTAGAATTGTTCTAAGTGCAAGACAACTAGATGATTTAGACCCTACAAAATACAGACGAACTAACCAAGATACAGGTTCAGTATATGTGTACAGGTTCAGTATATTTGAAACAGATATCCTTACCAGACATGTTTGAATGACTAAAAAATATATCCGTTGGAATCAGGATATCCAACAGTTTTATTTTTGGGGACAATTGTTATGGGTGAAATTCTGAACCCATATCCTGATACTATATCTTGATTTTATGATAGCTGATTACGATCAGGATACCGGACCAGGATATTGGTAACATCCTGAGGCAGTATCCTGACTATTACTAACAATTTGCTTGTAAACGTTGGATACAAAGGACTAACGTTCATGAAGACCAAGTCATCCTGAAGACCCGCTCAAATTGGTTAGGATAAGGACGTTGATGGCGGAAAAATAGCTCTTGTAACGGTCAACATTGAAGATTGGCGTGTTTTATGGAAAGTTACGAAGATTGGTCAAATATATTAATGTTGTAACGGTTATGGAAGCTTAAATCCCGGAGTTATAGTTAGTAAGCGCGTGGAAAACGAGTGGAAACAGCCTAACAACGTTCAGAAAGGAAATAATCTCAGTATCCCGGATTTTTAGCATAATATCCCGGATTTTTAGCATAGTTAGTTATTTCCTTTTACTATATAAAGGAATGCACGGATCATAGGAACACACAACTTTCACCCACACAATCTCTTATACACTCTTTCTTTCTAGCTGCAAACACTCACATTACACTTACATTTGTATCGAATTTACATTGTAACACTTAGTCGATCCGTATAATATCCTGCACTGTATCCTGTTATTCAAGCAATAAGAAGAACAAGGCAGCCGACGATTGTCAGCTCCCGAGGTTTTATGCCGGAGATCTAGATTGATCAAGGGCTTTCCTCGTACATCACGTGTCCACCTTTACATTTTTGCTCACTGTTTGATTATAGATACAGCTCGATATCCTGAGCCGTATCCTGAAACTATTTTCGCAAACTAACAAACCAACATATTTTTTACAAAGTATTACTAGCACACTACCTCACAAAACTAATTTGATCACTTAATTGCTTAGGTAATTTTTGACCAAAACAGATACTGCTTTTATGACACCAACAGGTATTTATTATTATACTGCTATGCCTTTTGGTTTAAAAAAATGCAGGTGCAACATACCAAAGGCTGGTAAACATGATGTTCAAAGACAAGTTGGGGGACACCATGGAGGTGTACATTGATGACAAGGTGGTAAAATCTAAGAAGGCTGAGGATCACCTCCAGGATATTTAGGGAGCATTTGATATCCTGGACCAATACAACATGAAGCTAAATCCTTCCAAATGCCATTTTGGAGTAGGAGCAGGAAAGTTTCTAGGATACATGGAGACCAAAAGAGGGATAGAAGCAAGCCCGGAGCAAATAAAAGCTATCTTGGATATTAAGTCACCTTCAAATATGAAAGATGTTCAAAGGTTAACGGGACGAGTAGCGGCATTAAACAGATTTATCTCAAGATCCTCGAAGAAGTGCAAGGAGTTTTATGATATCCTGAAGAAGAATAAAAAATTCGAATGGGGAGAGAAGCATGAAGCAGCCTTGCAGGATTTGAAGCAGTATCTGTCAACCGCGCCTCTATTGATGAAGCCTGAGGATGGTGAACCATTATTCCGGTACCTTGCAGTATCAGGGAATGCAGTAAGTGTTGTCCTTGTAAAGGATCATGAAGGTCAGCAGTATCCTGTTTATTATGTTAGTAAAATTTTATTAGATGTTGAAACTAGATATTCTCATTTAGAAAAATTGATATTAGCCCTAGTTATGGCATCAACAAAACTTAGACATTATTTTGAAACACATAGGATTCATGTTAAAACTAACTATCCTGTTAAAAATGTTCTTAGGAAACCCGAGATGTCAGGCAGGATGGCTAAGTGGTCAGTGAAATTAAGTGCATATGATCTAGTGTATGAACCGAGAAATGCCATAAAGTCTCAGGCTTTAGCTGACTTTGTGGCTGATTTCAGTAGTGATATTCAAAATGAAGTAGACCTAGAAGTGCAACAACTAGGAGAAAACATAGAATCCTGGACACTATATACTGATGGTGCATCTAATGTAAGAGGTATAAGTTTAGGTATACTACTAAAATCACCACAGGGGGACATATTACCCCAGGGTATTAAATGTGAATTTCCTGCTACTAATAATGAAGCAGAATATGAAGCTTTAATTGCGGGATTAGAATTGGCTAAGAGTATGAGTATCAAGAATTTACAAGTATTTGTTGATTCCCTGTTGATTACTAACCATTTCAATGGATCTTATGCAGTAAAAGGTGAAAAGTTAGCTGAATATCTTGAAATTGTTAAAAAATTAGCAGGATATTTTGATGTTTTTACACTTGAACAGGTACCCAGAGAGGATAATGCTGAAGCAGATGCGTTGGCGAATCTAGGATCATCAGTCAGGATACCGGAAGGAACACGAATACCAATATTACATACCCTGTATCATGCGACGGATTCTCAGGATAAGGAGGTAGTAAGTATTCAGGATCCTAATGATGAGTATCCTAAGGAGAATCCGAAGTCCTGGACAGCTCCGATCATGAAATATCTCAAGGAATGGCACATTCCAAAGGACGAAAATCCTAAGGCCTTTAGAATGAAGGTATCGTGATTCACTCTTATAAATAATGTTTTGTATAAGAAATCTCTTGCAGGACCATATCTGAGGTGCTTGGAGGATCCCGAAACTAAGGAAGTGCTTCAGGATATACACGAAGGGGATTGTGGTAACCATACTGGGGGCAGGTCATTATTCTCAAAGGTATTAAGAACCTGATATTATTAGCCAACAATGAGGAAAGATGCTGCAGAATATGCTCGAATGTGTGATGCATGTCAAAGACATAGTAATATATTACATCAGCCTGCTGAACCACTATATCCTATTGTTTCCCCTTGGCCATTCATGAAGTGGGGAATGGATATAGTAGGAAAATTGCCAAATGCTCTAGGAGGGAAAGTCTTCATGCTGGCAATGACTGATTATTTCTCTAAATGGGTTGAAGCAGAAGCATTTGTCCAAGTTAGAGACCAAGAAGTAGTATCCTTCATAAAAAGGAATATCCTGACCAGGTTTGGAGTACCAGCTGAGATAATCTATGACAATGGTTCTCAGTTTATAAGTAAGAGGACTACTGACTTTTGCAAGAGTTGGGGAATTAAAATGATTACATCCACACCGGTACATCCTCAAGAAAATGGACAAGCATAATCCTCAAACAAGATAATTGTCAACAATTTGAAGAAAAGGCTTGGAGCTAAGAAGGGAAGATGGGCAGAAGAATTACCCTTTGTCTTATGGGCTGATAGAACGACAGTGAAAAGTGCGACTGGTCAAACCCCATTTTCCTTAGTATTTGGAGCAGAAGCCGTGATTCCAACATAAATGGTGATACCTACAGCGAGATCCAACCTCAGGGATCCTGATCAGAATCCTGAAGCCCTTTGCCAGGAATTAGATACTATTGATGAGACAAGAGATGCAGTAAAACTAAGAATGGCAGCATATCAACAGAGGATGTCCAGAGCATATAACAAGAATATAAGGATTAGAAGGTTCCAAGTTGGAGATTGGGTGTTAAGAAAAGCTTTTCAGAATACTACGAATCCTACTGATGGAAAGTTGGCTCCAAAGTGGGAAGGACCCTATGAGATTGAATCAGGGAAAGGAGCATACCGACTCAAGAATATGGAGAGGGATATGCTACCGAGATCCTGGAATGCTATACATCTAAAGCTCTATTTCAAGTGAGTTTGGAATTTAAATTCTAACTCAGGATGGTATGGATTCTATCTCTCTTAATATGTTTTAATATTATTTATTCTTTTGAACCCATTACTAACTTAAGCATCGGAAGGGTGTTAGCCAGACTAACACCCACCTTAGTTTGCAGTTGTTTTGCAGTATATGCTTCGGGATATAGCTCCAGGATACACACTCAGGATACTTCGAAAGATTAGAGGATTGGCCCCCTCTCTCATGTTTAAGGGATCCTGATCCCTTCACAGGTTTAAAGGTATTCACCTTTCTTTTGAATTGGGTTTAAACACCCCGCCTGGAGCGCAAGTTATCCAGGGATACTTCAAGATAGCGGGACCAGTCCATGTAAAAGTGGCTGATAATTTCGTTATTGTTGGATATATCCTGGATCCTAAAGGTATATGAGGATTGATCACCCTCTCTCACGGAAGGGTATTTTCATACTCTCTAAGGTTTAAAGGATATCACCTTTCTAAGTCTTGGAGTTTATACACTCCCGCCTGTAGCGCATGAAAATTTGGGATTTTCCCCAGGATACTTATGGGTTTATCCCCGGGACACTAAGGATTTATCTCCAGTATATTTTAGGGTTTACCACCTATAACACAAGAACTGTTCAGATGGTTGGAACCAATGTTCAACAAATTTCTAAGTGTTCAAAGACTTTATGCACAGGGGACATTCCTTCTGAGGCGGTTGTGTGAAGCTCAAAGGATCAAGTTTGGACCTAATGTACTAAGTGTCTCGGACTGGGGACATCTTAGTGGAAAAAATTGCAAAGGGATTGAAACTCGATAACAGGGTTACACTCTATTCCTGGTGTTTTGGTCAAAAATTACCGAAGCAATTAAGTGATCAAATTAGTAAAGTGAGGTAGTGTGCTAGAAAGTGTATTGAAAATATGCTTGTTAAGTTATTTAGAAAATCAGTATTTAGGATACGGCTCAGGATATTGAGCTATATCTATGATCAAACTATGAGAAAAAGTAAAGTAAACGACACGAGATGTACGAGGAAAGCCCTTGATCAATCTAGATCGCCGGCATAAAACCTCGGGAGCTGACAATCACAGCTGCCTTGTTCTTCTTATTGCTTTCAACTTCAGGATACAGTGCAGGATATAGACCAGATCGCTAAGTGTTACAATGCCTTTGTATGAAAGTGAGAATTGCTTGAGAGCGAGTGTTAGAGTGTAGCGAGTGTGAATGTGATGTCCTATTCGATCTGGTATACCCACCTATTTATAGTTACAAATTAGAAACTAAAATTCCTATAAATATGGGATGCTCCCGAATATTCCATAACTAGCCGTTTAGAGCCAAATAAAGCGGGCTTAACGTCTTTCTTCGAACAACTTGGACCGAGTCTTCCGCGGAATGAGTCCTTGTGAACGTTGCTAGCTTCTAACCCACGTACCTGCACATAATCCGTTAGTAATCCTGAGGATACCATTCAGGATGTTACCAATATCCTGAACCAGCATCCCGGATGTAAACAGATACTATATAACCAAGATATAAATCAAGATATTTTCCAGGATATGGGCTGAGAATTTCGCCCATAACAATTGTCCCCAAAAATGTTACCGTTTGATATCCTGCACTAACGGTTACATTTTTCACGGTGGCCGAGGTAATTAATAGATAAGACTAATGATGTGACCGTTTTCAACAACCCAGCCTATATTTACTCATCATGCCCTATATCTTCTCATCCTCATCTCGTTTTTAATCATAATCGACAAGGAACAGGTAACATTCTCTCTCTCATCTTCACATTCATCTTTATCCTTCTTTCTCCGGCGAAAAATTCAGGTGACCAAATGCCAAGACAAACAAGATCCAATTCAGGTGACTCGGCTCCCACATTCATCCAACAGAACCTCCTCCAAGAACCGGAGAAGGAAGCATGTACCTTCGATAGTGCCCACCTGTCAGCCTTGAAATCCTCTGGTATCTTCCCGGAAGAAACCGTATTTAGACCGTTTGACCGGGAAATCCGGTCATATATGGTTTCCAGCGAGTAGATATGCTTCAGTGCTTTCCCTTTTACCCTAGGGCTACAATTCCCCTTTCCGGACTTCATCACCGAATTCTTTAATATCACCAAAATCTCTTTCAGCCAAACCATGCCAATGCTCTGGCGTGTTTTGTCTGTTCTTGATCAAATCAAGAGAAACCACATTCCTGATCTTTCCGTCCATGATCTGCCCCTAGCTTACAAACTTAGATGCCATGGATCATGTAGATTTCTATTTTATTCTACTTCCGGTGATCCACTGATACTTCGTGCCACCAGGAACGAGGATGGTTGGCAATCCAAGTTTTTCTTTGTAAAAAGGGACTCAATCCCTGGTGGAACGGATTATCCAATGAGATGGTTGAAGAAGGGTAGGATTTAGGGTTTAAAGATGATCTTGCCTCTTATCCTGCTTTATATCCTGAACTGACCAATGTTATTTTCTCTATTGTGTATGCAGCTGATTTCAGGAAGATTGCACTTCCCCTTGCTGATTCTCAAAAAAGAATAGACGCCATCAGACTCCTTTCAGAGGCAGAGAGAAGCTTTAACCCATCTCCACCAACTCCAAGCCCTCTTTCAAGTGCAAACATGTCTGGTAAGGATCCTGCAAGATATCCTGTACACACATGTTTTTATTTGATATTTTTAGAAGAGATTTAGAATTTTACTCCCTGTATGCAGATTCCAGCAAAGTTCTAGTCTATCTAGACCTCGACGAACTCGACAGCTACCCAACTCCAGCCACAGTCAAAAAAGAAACTCCTGCTGCTACTAGCTCCAAGCCACTCCCGGCTCCCAAGGCCAATCCAAGGACTCGCGCTTCCACAGCAAAAAAGAGGAAAGGTCTTGAAGTCAGTGCTCCAGGTTCAGAAGGGTTCTCCTATGATGAACTCAGTTTTTCTGATTCCTTAGAGCCAATGACATCCTTCCTTAACAAGGTAATATCCTGACAAATATCCTGTACATATATCCTGCACATATATCCTGATAGGATATCCTGACAGGATATCCTGGTCAATATATTCTAACTCATACCTGAAATTGATGTGCAGGGCCTCCAGCATTTGCTCCATTTGTATAATGATGCCTGTGGTACTGTTGCACTCCATGAAGCCAGAATCAAACAGCTTGAAAGCACCATTGCTGATCAAGGTGCCATTGCCGAAGTGAAGGGCCGGCACTACGAAAGCCTGCTGAAGAAGGTCACCCAAGACGCTGAGCTCAAACTTGCCACCGTTCAAATGGATCATGATCAAGCCTTGGTCAATTTCCGGGAAGGAATCAAGGCTTCTGCTATCGTCTCCCTGTTACAAGCGCGCATCAAGATGGCCTACGAGTCCAAGGAGACGGGCCTTGTTTGTCCATCTTGGCCAGTTCAATCCTGGGTGGCCAAGCTAAAGGAGCTCGGAGGCAAAGCTGTGCCACTCCCTGTTGAAGCCGGTGAGTCTTCTAAATCAGCGGAGGTGGTGATCCAGGCTGGAGACAAGAAGGATGCTGGAGCGGATGCTGGGATGGATACTGGTGAGGATGCTGCACAGGGTGCTGGTGCTGAGAAGTCTGAGAAGGTTGGAGAAGATGCCGCTGTGTGAGGGCATTTAGGTGGGCGATGACGGATATACGTGCCAAGGCCAGAGCCCACCTTTTTAAATTTGAATGTTGGTCTGTAGTCCCTTAAACAATTTACTTTTCTGCACTTTACTTTCCTGCACCTGAACAATTTACATTTCCTGCATGCTTTTTGAACAATACAACAGTTGAAGGTGGATGGGTCTCGGTTTGAGATGAAACCTTCAACTGTTGGGTAAATATGGTAAGGAACTAATAGTGCTCTTAGTGGATGGGCCTTGTTTTGAGGTGAAACTAAGAGCACATCTTTTGGTACGTTAATAATATAACCTCTCTTTTGACTTTATTATTGTTGTCATTGATATACAAATTTTACTTGTGAAAACTGTTTTGTTTGGACATTTTTTAGGAACATATTGCAAACGTATCCTAGAAGATATCCTGAAAGATATCTTGATCAGGGTATTGACATACAATCTATTAATTGTTCAAATAAAAAGGAGAGATCATACCAGAGATTCTTAGAGAATCAATTTCAATCCTTCATTATAAGTTTGTCCCCAGTGCATACTTATAAGCTTGGATCCATCCTTTGAATGTATATCCCCTGTGTTCGACACAGAAACGCGAATGTATTCATACTTTGACTTGAATAAATTCCGAATAACCCAGGGCAAAACCCCTGATATCCTGAAATGAATCCTTAGCATACTTGGGATAAACCCTTAATATCTTGGGGATAAACCCTGATATCTGGGGATAAACCCTAAATTTCATGCGCTACAGGCGAGAGTGTATAAACTCCAATTCTTAGAAAGGTGAAAACCTTTAAACCTTAGAGAGTATGAAAATACTCTTTCGTGAGAGAGGGTGATCAATCCTCGTATACCTTCAGGATCCAGGATATAGCCAACAGTAACGAAATTGTCAGCCACTTTTACATGAACTGGTCCCGCTACCTTGAACTACACCTAGATAACATGCGCTCCAGGCGAGGTGTTTAAACCCAATTCGAAAGAAAGGTGAATACCTTTAAACCTTTGAAGGGACCAGGATCCCTTAAACGTGAGAGAGGGGACCAATCCTCTAATCTTTCGACTTATCCTGAGTATATATCCTGGAGCTATATCCTGAAACATATCCTGCTAAACAATTGTAAACTAAGGTGGGTGTTAGCTTGGCTAACACCCCTCCGATGCTTAAGTCAGTATTGGGTTCAAGATAATAAACAAATATATTTAAAATAGAATACATACCATTCCGAGATAGAAAATAAATTCTACTCTTACTTGAAATAGAGCTTTAAATGTATTGCATTCCAGGATCTTGGTAGCATATCCTCTTCCATATTCTTGAGCCGATATGCTCCTTTCCCTGCTTCTGACTCAACTTCATAAGGTCCTTCCCATTTCGGAGCTAACTTGCCATCGGCAGGATTAGTGGTATTTTGAAAAGCCTTTCTTAGCACCCAATCACCAACTCGAAATCTTCTAGTCCTTATGTTCTTATTATATGCCCTGGATATTCTTTGTTGATATGCTGCTATCCTTAGTCTTGCCGCGTCTCTTTTTTCATCTATAGTATCCAAATCTTGACATAAGACTTCAGGATTCTGTTCAGGATTCTGTAAGATAGATCTTGCAGTAGGTATCGTCATTTCTGTTGGAATCACTGCTTCTGCTCCAAATACCAAGGAAAACAGAGTTTGGCCAGTTGCATTCTTTACCGTTGTCCTATCAGCCCACAAAACAAAGGGTAACTCTTCCGCCCATCTTCCTTTTTTGGCTCCAAGTCTCTTCTTTAAGTTATTGACTATTATCTTGTTTAAAGATTCAGCTTGCCCATTCGCTTGAGGATGTACCAGAGTAGATGTGATCATTTTGATTCCCCAACTCTTACAAAAGTCAGTAGTCCTTTTTCTTATAAACTGGGACCCATTATCACAAATGATCTCAGCTGGTACCCCAAACCTAGTCAGGATATTCCTCTTTATGAAGGATACTACTTCTTGGTCTCTAACTTGAACAAATGCTTCAGCCTCAACCCACTTGGAGAAATAATCCGTCATTGCTAACATAAAGACTTTTCCTCCCGGAGCTTTTGGTAACTTCCCTACTATATCCATCCCCCATTTGATGAATGGCCAAGGGGAAACTACAGGATATAGTGGTTCAGCTGGTTGATGTAGTATGTTACTATACCTTTGGCATGCATCACATCTTCGAGCATATTCTGCAGCATCTTTCCTCATCGTTGGCCAATAATATCCTGTCCTTAACACTTTCGAGAACAATGATCTGCCCCCAGTGTGATTACCACAATCCCCTTCATGCATATCCTGAAGTACTTCTTTGGCTTCAGGATCCTCCAAGCACCTCAAATATGGTCCTGCAAGAGATTTCTTGTATAAAACATTATTTATGATAGTGAATCGTGATACCTTCATCCTAAATGCCTTAGGATTTTCATTTCCGGGGATGTGTCCTTCTTTAAGATATCTCACAATTGGAGCCGTCCAGGATTTAGGATCCTGTTCAGGATATTCCGCTCCAGGATCCCGAATACCCGCTACTACTTTATCCTGAGGATTCGTTGCAGGATATAAGACATGTAATATTGGTATTTGAGTCCCTTCAGGTATCCTGATCGATGATCCCAAATTTGCTAAGGCATCTGCTTCAGCATTATCCTCCCTTGGTACCTGTTCAAGTGTAAAAACATTGAAATATCCTGCTAATTTTTTAAGAATATCGAGGTATTCGATTAATTTCTCACCCTTAACTGCATAAGATCCATTAAAATGGTTAGTAATTAACAAAGAGTCAACATATACTTTTAAAGTTTTTATACTCATGCTCTTAGCCAACTCTAATCCTGCAATTAAGGCCTCATACTCTGCTTCATTATTAGTAGCAGGAAATTCACACCTAATAGCCTGGGGTAATATGTCCCCCTGTGGCGATTTTAGTAGTATTCATAATCCTACTCCTCTTATATTAGATGCACCATCAGTATATAATGTCCAGGATCCTGAGGATTCTCCTAACTGTTGAACTTCTAGGTCTACCTCATCCTGAATGTCACTACTAAAATCAGCCACAAAGTCAGCTAAAGCCTGAGACTTTATGGCATTTCTAGGTTCATATACTAAATCATAAGCACTCAACTTTACCGACCACTTAGCCATCCTGCCTGACATCTCTGGTTTCCTAAGCACACTTTTGACAGGATAATTTGTTTTTACATGAATCCTATGTGTCTCAAAGTAATGTCTAAGTTTTGTTGATGCCATAACTAACGCTAGTATCAATTTTTCTAAATGAGAATATCTAGTTTCAGCATTTAACAAGCTTTTACTAACATAATAAACAGGATATTGCTGACCTTCATGGTCCTTTACAAGGACGGCACTTACAGCATTCCCTGATACTGCGAGATATAGGGATAATGTTTCACCATTCTCAGGCTTCATCAGTAGAGGTGCGGTTGAAAGATATTGCTTTAAATCTTGTAGGGCTGCTTCATGCTTCTCGCTCCATTCGAATCTTTTGTTCTTCTTCAGGATATCATAAAAATCTTTGCATTTCTCTGAGGATCTTGAGATAAACCTGTTTAATGCTGCCACTCGCCCTGTTAATCGTTGAACATCTTTCATATTCGAGGGCGATTTAATATCCAAGATGGCTTTAATCTGTTCCGGGCTCGCCTCTATTCCTCTTTTGGTCACCATATATCCTAGAAATTTTCCTGCCCCCACTCCAAAATGGCACTTAGCAGGATTCAGCTTCATATTATACTGATCCAGGATATCAAACGCTCCTTTAATATCCTGGAGGTGATCCTGAGCTTTCTTTGATTTTACCACCATATCGTCGATGTACACCTCCATGGTGTCCCCCAGTTTATCTTTGAACATCATGTTTACCAATCTTTTGTATGTTGCACCTGCATTTTTCAAACCAAAAGGCATAGCTGTATAACAATAAATATCTGTTGGTGTCATGAAGGCAGTATCCTCCTTGTCAGAAGGCTCCATCTGGATCTGTTGAAATCCTGAGGATGCGTCCATGAAGGTCAGCATTTCATGCCCGGCAGTGGCATCCACCATTGCATCAATGTGGGGAAGAGGAAATGGGTCTTTAGGACAAGCTTTATTCAAGTCTGTGTAGTCTACACACACTCTCCATTTCCCATTTTTCTTCTGTACCACAACCACGTTTGCTAGCCACCTTGGGAATTTAACATCTCTGATCATCCTGGACTTCAATAACCTCTCAACTTCCTCTTGGATAATCGTATTCCGCTCAGGAGCAAACTTCCTTCTTTTTTGTTGAACAGGCTTGAATGATTTATCAATTCCAAGCTTGTGAGTGATAATGTCTTTGGATATGCCTGTCATATCCTCATGCTTCCATGCAAACGTTGACATCCTGCATTTCAAAAAGTTAATTAAGTGTTCTTCAATATCCTGAGGGATATTGGTTCTTACGAGCACCGAAATATCGGGATTATCCTGGTCCAGGATAATTTTCTTCACATCCTGCTCCGGATCCTCCACGATATCCTGGGCCCGCGTCTTTAATTGCTATGCTGCACTAGGCTTGGTTGAGGATTTCATCGAGGATGAGTAGCATTCTTTCGCCTCCTGCTGATCACTATCAACTTTGACAACTCCCCAAGGGGTAGGGATCTTGATGCATTGGTGATACGTTGATGGCACAGCCCTCATATCGTGAATCCATGGTCTGCCCAATATGATGTTATAGCAGGATAGAGAATCCATTACACAGAAACGTTGTATCGAGTTGACTCCTTCAACGTATACTGGTAACTTTATCTCTCCCACTGTGTTTCTAGCCTCTCCACTGAACCCAACAAGCACGGTAGACTTTGAAGTGATATCCATCGGAGATACATTCATTCTCTTCAGAGTTTCTAGTTGGATTATGTTGACGGAGCTGCCATTATCATCCAATATCCTGCGTACAAAATGGTTAGCCACATATAATGTTATTACCAGAGCATCATGGTGAGGATCCTGGACAGTATCCCTGTCATCAGCATCAAATGTGATCACTTTGTCAGTTGTGAGGGTAGCCATCCTGACAGGTTTGTCTCCCCTTTCAGCCTTAGCATCTTTTGCATGTCTCTTTGCCGCCGAATACGAAGTCCCACAAATGTCGGATCCCCCCGAAATGAAGTTGATTATCTTGGCATCCGCGGGAGGTGATGCTGCTCGCTCAGGATCCTTCTCAGTATCCTGACTCTTATTCTTTTTTCTTCCTAAGAGATCTTTCAGATATCCCTTGCTTAGAAGATAGCTTATTTCTTTCCTTAGAGCGATGCAATCCTCAGTCATATGTCCGAAATCTTCGTGGAAAGCACACCATTTTGATTTATCTTTCCAATCGGCTTTTTGTTGACTCTTTCGAGGCCATCTAGCCTTGTCTCCATGACCCTGCATGGCATACATTAATTCAGGAATGTTAACAGAAAAGCAATATTCAGACAACTCAGGATACTCTTCAGGATCCTCATCTTCGACAGCATTCACTTTCTTATTTTCATTTCTACCATATGGCTTAGGCCGATATGGCTTGAATGAGGATTTAGACTTCCGGTTAGTTGACTCATAGGTGTTGGATGAGTTCATTCTCTCTTGCATCTTCTTGTCATCCTCCAATCGAATATATCTTAGGGCCCTGTTTCGAGCTTCATCCAAGTTCCTGCATGGGTTCATTACAAGATCTTGATAAAATTGAGAATCTTTTTGCAGCCCCATCTTGAAAGCTTGCACAGCTGTTGCAACATCAAGATGTGGAATGTCTAAGGATTCCCGGCTGAACTTGTTCACATAATCCCAGAGGGATTCCTGAGGTCCCTGTGTTATCCTGTAGAGGTCACTTGTTAGTTTCTCAAAGCTTCTACTACATGAAAACTGACTATTAAATAAATTTACTAAGTGAGCAAAAGATGTAATCGAATGCGGAGGAACATTCAAGAGCCATTTCAAGGCCGATCCTGTTAAGGTAGAACCAAAACCCTTGCACAAGCATGCTTCCTTGAGATCCGGAGGGATAGGGTTAATCTCCATTCTTTCCCTATACTGAGCAATATGCTCCTCAGGATCCGTAGTTCCGTCGTAAAGCTTCATGTTGGGGGTTTGAAATCTCTTTGGGATTTCAGCATCACAGATAGGATATGCAAAACGAGATATCT
Organism: Helianthus tuberosus; assembly: GCA_030545235.1. Lineage (NCBI taxonomy): Eukaryota > Viridiplantae > Streptophyta > Magnoliopsida > Asterales > Asteraceae > Helianthus > Helianthus tuberosus. The sequence goes on from CM060364.1 coordinate 54,626,719, forward strand.
TGTGGCTGTCTTGGGACACTTCCGGGATCGGCTGGACCACCCCAGGTACACTGGATATCATGTCCTTCAACTTCTGAAGTTTCCTAGTAAGTGCTGATGTTACACCTGTATCCTGCAAAGATCCACTATTGTTAGTAGCATGAGTATTATTATTATTTGACACGTTACCCGTTGGAGGATTTTGCCCATATCCTGAAGCATATCCTGAGCTCCTCATGGTTGACATTCTGACCGAGGAGGGTATTTCAGGAGTATGATTCTGAGGAAGGCTGGGCACAATATTCCCCCTGTTATCCTCAGTATACACAGCTGAACTGAAGTTCAAAGTTCTGGGATGTAATGGAGTGACAATATCCTCAGCAGATCTGCTCGAGCCAGACTTCAGGAGTTGTATTTCCCTTAAAAGCATTTGGTTTGTTTCCTGTTGTTGCCTCATTTATTCCTGCACACTTCCAAATAAGGTTAGAATTTCATCATTAGAAGCTAGAACGGGAGCAGATTCCTGAACACTGCGAGTAGGGATAATATCCTGAGGTCGTGAAGAGGCTGGCATCCTTGGAGGAGGTGGTGGAAGCACCGAACCGGTAGTAGCAGAAGTCATAGCAGACACAGTAGAGGAACTCATGTTTGATCTTGAGGCCATTATGGATAATGTGGCAAAAAGTTTTGAAAATAGAAAACCGATTAGCGATTTCACAAAAATTTTTAGTAAAGAGAGCACCACTTGCCCCACGGTGGGCGCCAAATTGTTTTGGTCAAAAATTACCGAAGCAATTAAGTGATCAAATTAGTAAAGTGAGGTAGTGTGCTAGAAAGTGTATTGAAAATATGCTTGTTAAGTTATTTAGAAAATCAGTATTCAGGATACGGCTCAGGATATTGAGCTGTATCTATGATCAAACTATGAGCAAAAGTAAAGTAAACGAAACGAGATGTACGAGGAAAAACCTTGATCAATCTAGATCTCCGGCATAAAACCTCGGGAGCTGACAATCGCAGCTGCCTTGTTCTTCTTATTGCTTTCAACTTCAGGATACAGTGCAGGATATAGACCAGATCGCTAAGTGTTACAATGCCTTTGTATGAAAGTGAGAATTGCTTGAGAGCGAGTGTTAGAGTGTAGCGAGTGTGAATGTGATGTCCTATTCGATCTGGTATACCCACCTATTTATAGTTACAAATTAGAAACTAAAATTCCTATAAATATGGGATGCTCCCGAATATTCCATAAGTAGCCGTTTGGAGCCAAATAAAGCGGGCTTAACGTCTTTCTTCGAACAACTTGGACCGAGTCTTCCGCGGAATGAGTCCTTGTGAACGTTGCTAGCTTCTAACCCACGTACCTGCACATAATCCGTTAGTAATCCTGAGGATACCATTCAGGATGTTACCAATATCCTGAACCAGCATCCCGGATGTAAACAGATACGATATAACCAAGATATAAATCAAGATATTTTCCAGGATATGGGCTCAGAATTTCGCCCATAACACCTGGTATGGTCTTTCCTTTGTAAACTTTATATAAGTCATTTGAACTTTCGAAACTATGTTTGAAAAAAGGTTTAAATATCCCGATTAGGATATATTCTCGGAATATGTTTCAGGATATTAGGTTGGAATATTCGGGATATAATACTTGGGTTAAAAGCTAAAACTGCATTCTAGTTAAACAAGTATTGTCAAAACAAACATTGTAAAATGAAAATGAACTGTCTTAATTTCTTTAAAAACTTCATTTGAAATATTTGAATTTCAAAACCTATTGGACGAAAGTCTTAATAGAATACTGCCGAATATACTGATCAGGATATTTTCAAAAGTAATGGCGCTAATTCTAGAAAGCTAAGATTTAAACTAAGCAATGCATAACAAAAAACTAAAAGGCAACAGCAAGTAAGTCAAAAGGGGGGGTTATATTATTAACATGCCAAAAGTTGTGCTTTTGGTTTCACCTCAAACCGAGGCCCATCCACCAAAAGCAGTATTAGTTTCTAACCATATTTACACAACGGTTGAAGGTTTCATCTCAAACTGAGACCCATCCGCCTCCAACCGTTGTATTGTTCAAAACAGATTATACTAATTGATGACCAAGGGCTTCATCCTGAAACCCAGGACCCATCCACCTTTGGTCATCATATTGTCTTAATGCAGGAAATGTAAATTGTTCAAAGACAGGAAAAGTAAATTGTTTAACAGACCACAACCATCAAGTTTAAAAAGTGGGCTCCGGCCTTGGCACATATATCCATCATCGCCCACTTCGCTGCCTCTAAGGGGCAGCCCCCCTTCCATCATGACCTCGTCAGCAGCATCACCTCCAACATCACCTCCAGCATCACCACCAGCATCTTTCGGAACATCGGCACCATCCACCTTCTTGGCCACCTAAGCAGGCTCCTCCGCTGTGGTCTTCACGGGAGGCTCCACAGGATTGCCACCAAGATCCTTTAGCTTCATCTCCCAAGCCTTGATATTCCATGAAGGACATTCAAAGCCCATAACCATAGCTTCATAAGCCATTTTCAGTCTGGCCTGCAGAAGGGAGATGACAACGGAATTCTTGAGGCTTTCCCGGTATGAAGCCATGTCCTGCTCATGTTGAACTTGGGCAGCATCGGACTTAGCTTGGGCCTCCTGGGTAATCTTCTGGATGGTGGACTGATGCTCTTGGACCATTGCCTTGTATTTAGCCTCGTAATGCTCCGATTTGGCGGTGGCGATTGCTGCTTGATCTGCAATGGTGGCTTCGGCCTTCTTCAGCTTGCTCTCCTGCATGGTGTTCAGGCCACATGCGTCTTCGTAGAGGGATACCAGCCACTCAAGGCTCTGTAATCAGGTAAACAGATGTCAGTATGTGTACTCAAAATATATGTTCAGCATATATGTGCAGGATATGAGTTAAAGGTACCTACCTGGTTGAGGAAGCCAGTCATGAACTTGCTGGACTCTGAGAATCCATGATTCTCAAAAGGGAAGACATCCGAGGCAGCAGGGGAGTCTGGTTCCTTCCTTTTACGAGAACTAGAGCCGCGTGGCTTTGAAGTAGTGGAAGGCTTGGGGACAGTGGCAGCCTTGGAACTAGTAGGCTTGGATGTGACTGCTGGTTTGGGGTTAACTTCTTGCTTAACTTGCACAAGAGCAGAGTAACTATCCAACTCATCAAGTTGAAAGCCCTCGAGATTGATGACTGGCACTACAAGGGAGAAACGCTTAACTTTTGAATAGATATAAATTATAATTGATTTAATGTGTATAAATGTACTCACCAGACATTTCGGAACTTGATCTTTGACTTGAACTAGCGAAGGACAGGGAAAAGGTTCTTTCACTCTCCGAGAGCCGGTAGATATCCTTGATCCTTTGCTCTGATTCTGCAGACGGAGGGGCTAGCTCTTTAAAGTTTGCTGCACAGGAAATAAAAATGTCAAGTTTAGGATACAGTTTCAGGATAACCTTGGGGATATTCCTAAAACCCTAAATCCTACCAGAGGTCAACCACTTCACCGGAAGGTCAAAACCCTTAGTGATGGAATCCCTTTTTACGAAAAAGAACTTCCGTTGCCATTTATCCTCATTTTTTGTGGCCTTGAGGATAAGGGGGTTCTTGGAAGTTGAGAAAAGAAGAAAGCGGCTGTTGCCGTGAGAACGAAGACGGTAAGCAAAGGGAAGATCCTCAATGTAAAGGTCAGGGGAATGACGAGACCTGATCTGGTCTAAGGTAACTAGCACACGCCAGACCATAGGCATGGTTTGGGCGTAGCTAAGGCCAGTGAGTTCAAAAAAGCGGGAGATAAACGCCGGAAAAGGATATCGGAGCCCTATGGAAAAAGGGTAAGCAAGAAAGCACACCCACTTGTTGGAAGAAGCATCCGATCGGACCTCTCGGTCGAACGGACGTATGATTGCGTCAGCAGGGAAAGCACCGGAGGCTCGAAGGGCGGCGATGTCGGCATTGTCAAACGAGCAGACCTCTTTTTCAGACTCGTTGAGGAGATGTTAGTCTTCGAAGGTAGGAACAGAGTCTGCTGTGTGGGATCTTGTTCGGCTGGCCATGGGGAATCTTAGCAAGGAAAAACAGAAAAGAGAAAGAAGAGAGAAAGTACCTGGGATTTCTGGGTAGAATGGATGAATATCAACAAGGAAGTGAGAAGATATAGCGGCTTCATAGATAGCCATTGAGTATTTATCGCGTGGGAAGTTACACCTTGTCATTTCAAGGGTCTAGTCGTATTAATTGCCTCGATCCGGGTGATAAAGTTTAAAATATATCCGTTCGAATTCAGAATTCCAACAGATATATTTTGGGGACAATTGTTATGGGTCATTTTTTGCTTATATATCCTGACTGATATTCTGACTTTGTTTGTTTTATTGTGTCCAGGATGCCGGATCAGGATATTGGTAACACCCTAATACGATATCCTGGTAGTGACTAATTTAACCACGTGCAGATCGATGGGTATAAGTCTCCAACGGTCAGGTGGACTTCTCTCCTCAAGACTCGGGCAAATCAGTTGTATTACGAACGTTGAAGCCGGAATACGTGGACTACAACGTCTACTTATGGAATATTCGTCGGATCCCGGAATAGTAGGATAGTTAGTTGCTTTCTTTTTACTATAAAAGTTGATTGATCGGATCAGATTAGGGACACACAATCATTCGCACACTCTTTCTCTCTACTTGCAAACACTCTCAACGCACTAACACTTGTACTCAAGTTTCTTTGTAACACTTAGTCGATCCGCATCATATCCTGCACTGTATCCTGATATTTGAAGTAATAGAAGAACAAGGCAGCTGTGATTGTCAGCTCCCGAGGTTTTGTGCCGGCGATCTAGATTGATCAAGGGCTTTCCTCGTACATCCTGTGTCACCCTTTACATTTTTTGCTCATTGTTTGATCACAAATACGGCTTGATATCCTGAGCCGTATCCTGAAACTGTTTTTGCATACAACTTAATAAGCATATTTTTAACTCATCTTTTCAGCACACTACCTCACTTAACTAATTTGATCACTTAATTGCTTCGGTAATTGTTGACCAAAACAGGAGTTAGTATTTGAAAGCTTCGAACAAGCTGACCTGTCAACGACTAGACTGTAAGCAATACCACCCACCTAATCTTCTGTAACGATCACAGTTATAAATTATCAGTATATTTTGTATACATTTCTGATTTTTTTTAAATAATTTCAGGCATGGTGGGACTGGTCTTGGACTCTGCATCGTTAGAACTCTGGTGAGATAAACCGTCTTTCTAACCGACTATAGAATTACCATATAAAAAGATAACTCGACATCAACACAACACGCATGAAGGAATTAATGTTTGATTTTGTTGATTTAATAAAGGAGATTGATTTTGGAGAAGAATCGTAATCTGATCTCCGCTTTCATGAAATAGGCCCTCGGTTCACAAGGGAAAATATGAATATGGAGACATTCATTCCCTGCTGTCAAGAAAGAACTCACATCTCTCAAAAGTGCTTCTTCAAGAACCATAATTGTTACGCGTCTAAAATAGATCAAGGAATTCGAACGGATTCATAAACGTTATACATCAGATTCGCAAACCAACTGATTTGAGTTTTGGATTAGTTATCGATTTGACTTTGACGAACCCAGCTGTTAAAAGGTTGTTTTTACGAAGTCAGGTGTTATGAAACTGAGTTACGAAGGTCTTATGAATCCGCATAATTACGAACTCAGATCTGGAACAGTATACGTTCGCTAAAATCAAGTTTACAGTGAATTATATCTGCAGAATTAATCGACATTATTCACTGATCATTCGCAGATTTATTATAATTTATTCGCTGAAAACAAATTGATTTGCTGCTGTCTATTCTCTGTAATTTGTGCAGATTTCAGTACATTTGCAGCCATCTGCAGATTGTTTTTCATCCGAGGTCAAACAGGTCCATTCACTGTTCATTGTCCATTCGCTGAAAGTAAGTAAAGCCTATTTGCATTGTAGAATTATACGCTGAAAGTAAGTAAAGCCTAGATGGGATAGTTTATTAATGTAATCATTTCTAGGTTTGTCTGTGGCATACTTGTCGGGTAGGAAATCGTCGAGTGGTGTAATGTACGGAACGTACAGTCAAGATGACGTTGATGCGCTGCGCGCATTAGCTGAGGAACCTGGAATTATAGACATATTCTTAACATATCCGTATACTGAATTATATATTTTAGAGTTTCGTGTGTGTTGAATTTATCATTTGTTTTCATTTCCTTAATTACTACTCACTAATGAATGGCCGAGTGGAGTCTTGAATAGAGCTTCAACATCTGATATTCCTCCGGGATTATCATATTCGTCCGGCAGTGATCCCATAATATCGGAGTTAGTTGCGGAGATCAAACAGCGGTATCATGTTCCAGGAGCTAAGGGAGTGTTTTATGCTCGTGAACCGTACGTGAATGTCGATGCTGCACATGTAACCGGTTTTATAGGGCTGGCTGCAGTCGGAAATGCATCTAAGCAGGTTTGTGTTGGTCAACAGTGTAAATATTTTTACCGTTTGGTTTCTGTTAATCGTCATTTTCTTGCTATAATTTAACTTTTTTATATATGCTTCTCAGAAATTTATTCATGCAATTTCTCCAACTCCAGCATCTACCATGTCTTCTACTGAGATATCAACTAAACCTCCAAATACAACCTTGTCTCCATTTACATTTGATGTAAAGAAAGCTTCAAATTTCACTAAATTGTAACTTTTTATCATGATGATTTTGATTGCAAATGATTTTTAACTACGTATAAATATTTGTTTCAGGTGCAGTGGATGGATAATGAAGGAAATTGGCTTCTATGAATTCATACTTAATTGATGTTGCAAAAAATATAGAAAAATGTTTGCTCGATTGTATTTAGGTTTTGGTTTATTGTTTTAAAACGATTTAACATTTTGTTATTTATTTGTTATTTAGATTGGCTGTTGATGTAAAAAATTTGAATTTATGTTTGAAACCTCTTTTGAAACCTAAAATCTGTTTATTAACCAGAGGTTTGGTTTTTGAAAACAAAGGGTAAATGTTTGTTCACTTTTGGTCAATCAGATGTTTGTTTTTTCTTTTGTAATCTCTGTTTTTGAAACAGAGGTTAGGATTTCAAACAGTGGTTTGAAACCACTGTTTGGTTACAGACAGAGTCTTGAGAAACAGTGATTTCGCAAAACAGAGATTACCCTTTATAAACAGTGGTTGACTTTAGTCGAACAGAGTTTTAGATACCTCAAACAAATGATATACTATTTTGAAACCTAAAATATGTTTATTAATCAGAGGTTTGGTTTTTGAAAAAAAAAAGGTTAAATGTTTGTTCACTTTTGGTCAATCAGATGTTTGTTTTTCCTTTTGTAATCTCTGTTTTTGAAACAGAGGTTAGGATTTCAAACAGTGGTTTGAAACCTCTGTTTGGTTACAAACAGAGTCTTGAGAAACAGTGATTTCGCAAAACAGAGATTACCCTTTACAAACAGTGGTTGACTTTAGTCGAACAGAGTTTTAGATACTTCAAACAAATGATATACTCTTTTGAAACCTAAAACATGTTTATTAATCAGAGGTTTGGTTTTTGAAAACAAAGGTTAAATGTTTGTTCACTTTTGGTCAATCAGATGTTTGTTTTTCCTTTTGTAATGCCTGTTTTTGAAACAGAGGTTAGGATTTCAAATAGTAGTATGAGAAACATATGTTTGAAACCTCTATTTGGTTATAAACAGAGTCTTAAGAAACAGTGATTTGGCGTAACAGAGATTACCCTTTACAAACAGTGGTTGACTTTAGTCAAATAGAGTTTTAGATACCTCAAATAGAGTTTTAATATTAATCAAATGAAAAATTAAACAAAAAATTACAATATCTATACACCTATTTATACTTTATATTAAAATATATTATGCATGGTTTTCTAAGAAACGACCCGTGTTTGCACACGGGTCTTACCGCTAGTTTTACTAAAATGCATAAACACAGGGACGTCCCAGTAGAAGCACGTGGCCTTCTTTGCCTGATTTCTTGTAAATACATGACTTTCACGACGGGAACGCTCATTTTGTTATTTTACGATCCGTTTGTCCATAAAAAAACAAAATTAAACAAATTAAGAACTTATTTACAATGTTTAAACAAGAAAATGACTAAAATCGGACCCAAATGATATAATATGTACCTTTTTTTGCACATCATCTACCTACTTTGAATAGAAAATCTAAGTTTCAAAATCAGAAACCGCCTATAAACCTAAACAAAAAAATACTATTTTTTTTCAAAATTAACCATTATAAATACCCATTTCTTACGATTCGCTCGACCATCTTCCTCTTAATAAGACAATCTCACCTTAACAATCTTCTGTATCTTCACAAAAAAGCTTGCTCGAAAAAATACTTGTCACTTACCTAAGTTATAACTGTTAGACTAATCTTGCATATTATGTGTAAGTTCGGGTTAAAAGTGACCGACTTACAAAGTTCGGGTAAAAAGTGACCGAGTTATAAACTTGGGGTTTTTTGAGATAGTTTTTTAATCCTAGTTTGAGTCAAATACGTTTACTTGTTGAACAAGTTATTAGGCTTATAAATAGAAGGATTTATTTGTAACCCTAATAGTACCAAATTATCAATAAACGAGTTTTGATTCAATACGTTCTTTGGTATCCAATTCTAACAAATTGGTATCAGAGCGCTCAAGGGAGACTGATCAAGAAGGCAGTGATCAAGATCATCAGTGAAGAGAGTCCGGCAAGAAATCGATTCGCAAAGGACTAACGATCGATTAATGCAACAGGTTCAAGAAGGCACCAGCGATCAGGGGGGTTCAAGGAAATACCAGCAATCAAAGGGTGTTGGTATTGAATAAGACTGTGGTGATCAGAATCACAGGTGACCGGTACAAAGGAAGGCGGCTGGAATTCTCGTGAAGAAGAACAATCGAAAGGGAGACGAGTCCGGCAAAAAGAGATCAATCAGCGAAGGTCAGCGATTGAAGTATCTTGCGACGGTTCCAACGATCACAGAAGGCGGCAGCAGACGAGACTTGTCGTGCAAGTCTGTGAAGAAATCTATAAGGTCAGAATCGGTTTCTTCGTGACTTTCCGTGCAAGTCTGTGAAGAAATCTATAAGAGATTGGAATAATAACCAATACGGTCGAAGAATAAAGGAAGATAAGAACCTGCAATCAATTTTCTTTGAGGAAGGCTGTACGTTGACTTTTGGGTTATCTAAAATTCAAAGTGGTGGTTGGTTTTTTAAGCAATCAGGAAGAGACAAGAATTAATTGAAGGTTGTTTTTTTTGTTTACTTCCTACTTGAACCAATCGAAAAACAACATAATAAGCAAACATCGTTTATACAAAAAAAAAAAGGAAGGAATAAGAGTTTTTTGTTAGAAAATTGATTCAAGTCCGAGTACTCCGTTAACATACAGTAGAAGAAACCGAAGGATGGGTGATAACACGAACAGGGTACCTACAACGAAGGAACCAATGCCTAGTCTTCCATGTCCAATGCTTACGGATACAAACTACACCGTTTGGGCTATGAAGATGAAGGTAATCTTCAAGGTTTACAAGGTATGGGATGTGATTGACCCAAGAACAACCATCGATACTCACAAAGATTATATAGCAATCACTTTGCTATTCCAAGGGTTACCCGAAGAGCTAGTGTTGCGGATTGGGAACAATGATTCAGCAAAAGAGATGTGGGAAGCGGTGAAATCTCGCAAGCAAGGTGCTGAACGTGTGAAAGAAGCAAGACTTCAAACCTTAATGTTGGAATTTGAGGGTTTGAAGATGAAGGAACCAAGTACGATCGCTGAGTTCGCAGGAAAGATTTCAGGGATTGTGTCACACCCCGATATTTCCACGTATTACCGGTGGGCCCGGTGGGGAGTATCGTGACGTAGTTGATATCATCATAGTCAAACAACACAAATAATAATAATGCACAGCGGAAGCAAAAGATAGATTTATTTCAACCGAACAAAATGTAATATTAAGTATCACAATACAGTTGAAACAGATCCACAGGCAGATCAAAATAAAGAGGAAACTTGTTCAACAGACTTTAAAGGCATCTAAAGCTTGCGAGACTTGAGTAATGACCCCTGGAGTAGCCAGCCTATTTCGTCTAGTACCGGCACTTAGCCTTTTTGGAAAATACGTCAGTTTACACTGGTAAATACAACTTAACTGACTCATTTTAAAAAGAGTTTGAAAATTGATTTGAATGCACTTCGGCAAAAATATTTTTATAACTTGGGACAATTATTAAAAATAGTCTTGAATACCGTTTTACTCATTTGTCGTCCATTAGGGCCGGTTATAGGGCCGGACTTAAGTTAACTGACACGCCACAGGTATAATGCCCACAAGGTTGATTCCTTTAAGTGGGTTACCAGTTTTTACATAATGCATCTGTCAGGTGTACGCCTACACCCCGTGCTTAGGTCGTGGCCATTTCTTTGAATGATGCCAAGGATATCCGGGACATGGTCATTTAACCCCCAAAGGCCATACACCAAATAATACATATTAAACGAGTTATGTAAATACATTAATCACAATCCAATTTAAATGATTACATACCCGACCATGCGGTATTATTATAATACCGTATCCCAAGCCCATATAGGGAAAATAAGTTAAGAGTATTTACCTGAGAAAAGTATAAATCAAATACAACAAGTGCAAGTAGCTTTTACTGGTCTCCTAATCTGGAACGAAGGTTTATAATAACCTATTAGATTTCTAACGGGTCTTTAATTAAGCCTAAGCTTAGACCGGTTAGTTTTAAAAAGGAAGACACGGTTCGAACGCATGATAAAGCGAAGACCGGTTTAGAATGTGGTTTTGACCCGACAAGCTTGTATGCTTGTTTAATATGGGTAACTTAAAGACATTCTGGATTTTGAGACAAAAATGATATGGTTTGACCCGTTTCGGCTAATATATGCAAACGAGTTACATAAGCCGATCCGAACGCGAAAAATGTGTAACGAGTAACCATAAGAGTCATATGAAAGTTCCTTAAGTTATTATGCCTTAAATATGTTGTGACATCAGTAAGATATCTTCTATTATGCCCAAAACGGATTAAAACTCAATTTACGCCCCGTAGGGGTATTTTGATCATTTTAATGGTTATAAAAGAGTTTAAATATAAATCTGAGTTTCGGGTCTGATGTAATCAATAAAAATACTGAATTTACTAAGTTATATCAATAGGGTATCATATATTTGGTAATTTCACATAGGCTTAAAAGGTCAAAACTGGAAACCTGAGTTTACAACTTTTGCCTACTGTTAAAATATATAAGTTTACTGAACATATCAGTAGATAACTAACCTTATATGTCTAAAATGGTTTTAATACTTACTATGCGTTAAAAATGTTTAAAAAGGCGATTTGGAGCCACTTCCGGGTTTTCAAAGGAAAGCTGATGTTTTGTTAATTTCAGAAGGCTCAAAATACTTTATTTATTATTTAAAATCTTTAGAAAAAGGTTTGGGGTCAAAAGGTTTTATAAAACTCATTTTATAGCCCAAAAGGGCAAAACCGGCAATACCGAATTAAGCTTAGAACTCTAAGTTATGCTCAGTCTAAAAATAAATAAAAATCTCCAAAAATCCTAAAATATTATTTTAAGTCAGTAGGTAATAAGTTTGATACTAAAAATTGGGTTTAGGTAGGCTATATGCTAATTATGCCATTTAATTACTAAAAAGTTTCTTATTTACGCTAATGAGCATAACTCTTAATCTAGACCTCAAACTGATATCAAATTTTGGGTACAAGTTTATAAATCAGTAACCAAGGTGTCTACTCTTTTACATTTTCAAAAATCACGTTTTAAGGTCAAAAGGGCATAATAGTCAACATTTAAGCATTTAACGGAAACATGCATATGAATCGGATAACTAATGAACCAAGTTGTATAATCACAGAGGGTTATACTAACATGTAACTAGGTTCAAAAGAAGCTCTAAGGCAATCCTAAACTAGGCTTAAACGGGTCAGAACTGAAAGTCAAAGCAAAAGTCAAATTATGCGACTTTCGGTTTCGAACCGGGTCTCTACTGAAAATTGCCGGGTTGAACATGTTTAGACATGTTCTTACATTAATTACCAAGTTATATTAATGATAAAACAGGTTACATGGATCCTACATTGCTAATTATGTAATAATTTGAAAATAAGCATTTTGTTGACTTTTTAAAATTAGCTTTGACCCGACAATTGACCTAGTTAGAGTGGGAATCAGAGAGTACCCTTTTAAGGGTTTATTACCCATATAAATACCTACTTATAGGTACTTTCAATTCGAGATTTGACTGAACAATTTCTAATTAATCTCGAAGTCAAACCTTAATTACGACGGTTTGACTTTTAGCTAATTAACTAAGCTAAACTGAATTAGAAAGGATTAAGGACACTTGCAAAGGTCCTAAGTATGATTAGGTAGCCTAAGGAAACTTGTTGCTGATCAGAGGAGCTCCAGAGAAGTCCTTGAAGTGATGAACAAAATGTTGCAACTTCAAGTTCATATATATAGTAAACCCAAATGCATAAGATCATGCCAAATCACTCTACAAGTGTTGCAAGATCATTCCAGGTGTCCCTATAATAACCCAAATGCATAAGATCATGCCAAATCACTCTACAAGTGTTGCAAGATCATTCCAGGTGTCCCTATAATACCAAAACCAGTTGCAAGAGCCCCTGAATTCAAAAACCATCAATCTAAGGCGGTGCAACCGGATATAACAGGCAGCTGCCCGTTTTTCTGCACCTGGGAGTAGCTTACGGACCGTAAGGTCCAGAGTGTTACGGTCCGTAAGGACCAGCCAGCACGACAGAACTTTCAAAAGTTGACAGTTTGGCCCTTGAACTTCCAAACTTGATTTTTAACGTGGTTTCTTGCACTTGTAACCTCCAAACATGACTTTTAAGGACTCCAAGTCATAAACCAACTTTGTTAAGTCCCTGGTTATTCATACGATCACCGAAAAGTCTTAAATTTCAATGTTGACGCTTTTAACCCCTCGTATACGAATATTGTCATAACTTTCTCATACTTTAACGAAACCTTGTGAAATTTTTATCACTTATCCTCATGAGTATATTTTATCATTACAAAGCTTCGGGTTTGCTAAACGGTCACTCAGAGGTATACTTTAAACATGTTGACACATTTAACCCCTGTAGTTTGTAATTTCTCACTTTCTTCCACAATTAGCTTCGTATGATCCATGATTCATTCGTTTAAGGGTATAAACATCGTGTAGGGTTATTGAAAGGTATAATTATCCATTGTTCACACTTTGAATCCTTTTATACACATAGATTCCTTGTTTGTCAACTTTAGTCCCTCTAACTTAATTTCTTACACGTTTAAAGTCCGTGACACGTGTCAATATAACATTGGACATGAATTTTCGAGGTGTTACATCCTCACCCCCTTAAAAGAAATCTCGACCTCGAGATTTACTGAAACAGTTGAGGGTACTTTTCTTTCATTGTGGACTCTACCTCCCACGTGTACTCGGGACCTCTTCGAGCATCCCATTTGACCTTTACAATAGGTACATGCTTCCTTCGAAGCTTCTTAACCCGTCGATCCTCAATCGACAAAGGTTTTTCTACAAATTTCAAGCTCTCATCTATGTGTACATCCGTATGTGGTATGACTAGCGACTCATCAGCTAGACATTTCTTCAGATTGCAGATGTGGAATACATTGTGAATACCACTGAGCTCTTCAGGCAAGTTCAACTTGTAAGCCACTGACCCAACACATTCGATAATCTCGAATGGTCCTATATACCTCGGGCTTAACTTACCTTTCTTACCAAACCGCATCACTCCCTTCCAGGGTAATACTTTAAGTAAAACTTTATCACCAACCTCAAACTGTAGGATCGGTTTGCGACCCGAACGAGTCGTTCAGAAGAGACTTTATCAGTTTCAGAGGCGGAAACTAAGAAACCGACTGCGAAACAGCTTGCATATCACTTTAACACTGATTATATTGATATACTATCGTTTACAATCAGTCCTCACACCGGTAGCACCTCGGTATGGAATTTCAGAAAACGTTTCAAATGATTTAGCTTGTAGGCTATTTATAGATGTGTTGATTTAGCTTGAAATGACACATGCCACTTTCAAGGGAAATCAACATGTTGATTTAGCTTGAAACTGTCAAGTGACACTTTCAAGGGAAATCACCACGTTCAAGCTAAATTACCTTAAACACATTCTAAAACCTCTTCTACTCTCGTATAACAAGATCTAATCTAACAATTCTAATCAGAGACTCGACATAAGACGAAGACGACAGATGAATGCACCAACAGACTCCCCCTCAGATGTTGACGAGTCTTAAGTGTCGAGTATTCTCAATCTTCAGTCTTTATTGGTCTTTTTTCTTTCTTAGCATAAACCAGGATCTTCTCTTTGGCTCTAACCTCATCAGACTCCCCCTCTCATCATGATGGGATCGCCGTCTGGAATTAGCTATCACCTAGAGATTAATCCCTGGCTTTATCTCTGTTTAAGCTCATTTCCTGCACACATTTTCTCATCACAACATAAGTTTTCACTTAAATCAATAAGAAAAACTTACTAGAAATAGTTACATTAAGTTCAAAATAATGACCCTGGTTAACTAAACTCAATTTCTTTCTCAAATCAAAAATTTTCAATTCATCATTTAAAACCAACCCTGTTCATCATGTTCAGCACTTGGAATTTTGAAAATCAGCTCTTCAACATCAGTTGTCGAAAATCTTTTTGTATTTTATCAAAATTTTATGCTAAAACACACTAAAATCTTTTTGGATTTTTGATATAGAATGAAATGCAGTAAAGAAATATTTACAGACAATATTTTTTGTGAGTTTGTGTAAGATGATCATATCAGTTTTTGAGATCAATCACTAGCACCGTTAAGCTTTAACATTTTAAGCTCTAAACAATTCACATAGATTGACGATATGTATGTCCTCTTAAGCTCAATCTAAAAACTTTCGAAATACTTACCGATACGTTAAGGTATATTAATATAGCACTAAATTCTTATGGACCCCACGATCTCAGCATATCCCCTCATCATGTAATACACTAACTCAAGTAATGCCTTTAAACTTTTATCAACTGTGATTTGTGCGAAAACAAAGCAGAACGTTTAAACATTAACAATCAGGTCGATACTTCCGTATACGCAGAGAAAGTCCAATGTTTAAACAAAATAAGAAAAATAAAACAAGTTGAAGTTGTTTAGGCTTTAACCACCAGGTCGATACTTCCGTATACGCAGAGGTGATCCAAAGCTTAAACGAAACACCAAAGAAAATAAAACAGAACGTTTAGGCAACAACATCCAGGTCGATACTCACGTATACGCAGAGGAAGTCCGATGCTTAAACAAAATAAAGAAATAAAACAAGTTTAAATCTTTGCAAAATAAAATGCACAATCACAGCGACTTTTTAGCAAAGTTGTGAAAGTTCACAAACTTAACCAGTTTTATGTCTTTCGACAATCAGCGATTACCGAGTAGGCACACAGTCAAGAAGGACAAAACTAAGTACTATGCTTTCGACCATGTTTCCCACTAGAACTAGGCTTTTTCATTTAAGTTTGTATCGTTATCGCAAATCTACTAGTCTAGCTGAGCCTACCGTCACATCTTTAGTGAGACCGTTTATCACAATATAACTTTCCATTTCTTTAGCGTGCTGTGACAGTCCAACTGATCTACTATCATTTCCTCTTTTTTACAACAAAACTCATTTTTGCATTTTTATCATGTTTTTGGCTTTTTCAAATTTTCAAATGTTTTTGGATTTTCTAAAAATTTACTCCCCCTAAAATGCAAACACATTTTAGGAAATTTGAAAACAAACTGTACAAGAAACATGACAACTGATATCGAATCACTTCAATTCTCCATCCACTTGGCATAAACAATCAGAACTCCCCCTCACAACAAACTATTTTCCCATTGTGATCTCAAAACACTTAAGTTTGTTTAAACAAAATGGTTTTTCCGGAAAATAAGTTTTGTTGATTTTACCACTTGTAAAATTGGGGATCAAATCATCACATTGTTTTACCAATCATATGTAGGAAATCAGATACAACTTAATGTCCCTGATTTACTACTTGTAAGATCAATCCAATTCAACTTCTGAACCACTTGTAAAAATCACAACCATACAACTTAAACCTGCTTTTCAACCAATTTACCATCTTTTGGTTGAATTCTCAAGGTGCCTATTCCTACTCCTCACTTACAAACCTGGGAGTTCCGGTAAGTCCTGCAAAACTTCTCAAAAACACATTATACAAACATGATAAAGAATGATGCCGATTCATGATCCACGATTACCAACTTGGGATCTCCGGCAAGTCAGGTTTTTCATTTAAACAGATTCACCCAAGCCTGACGGTCCTTGGGTGATTTTGAATTCTTGTTCAACAATGATGGAAAATTTGCATCATCCATTGTTAGACCAGAATTCTCAACTTTTACCTCAACAAATGGCTCTTCTGGTTTTACCATACCAGAATCATTGCCTGAATGTGGCTTGTCTGGCTTTGATGAGCCAGATTCATCGCCGACCATTTTCTTCTTCTTCTTTTCTTCTTTCGTCCTCAGATTTGTATCCGATGAATTCGTCTTGCTTGACTTTTCCATCGAGGAAGTCGATTCATCAGAACTCTTATTTTTACCAACAGATGAACCCGACGACAAGATCTTCTCAAGATACTCTCTCGCCTTCTTTCTCTTCTTCCTCAGTCTGTCTTTCTGCCCCTGAGAAAGTTTCACTTTCGTTTCTTGGACTTTAGGTTCTTGAACCTTCTGTTCTTTGGACTTGACATTGACTGATTTCTTTGCCATCTTCTGAGAGCTAACCCTCAATCTTTCATTTGATCTCCTTGGGCAATCTCTGGCAATGTGGCCAATGATGTTGCAGTTAAAACATCTTCTCGTCTCATAATTCCAACTTTGGCAGTTAACAGCAATGTGTCCTTGATAACCACATCGGTAACACACTCTGTTATCATACCAATCACCATTTTCAGCCCAAATGCTCAAATCAAAGCACTGTTTGGCTTGGTGATATCCATCTCTCCTCTTGTAAGCTGGATTTGGCTTTGAAGCACTGTGGTCCGACCTGCACCACTTATTGCCAACAATTTTAGAGTTTTCATTTTTCGATTTTTGTAATTTTTCATTGCGGTTGGATGATCGATCTGATGAGCTTTTATTATCGTTTTGAACATTTTTCAAAATTTTCTCTTTTTGTTTTTGTTCCACTTTCTTCTTCAAAGGTTTTTGCTTAGAGCATTCTTCCTTTTCAGTTGATTGTGGAACAGTTTCTTGAAACTTTTCTTTTAATTTCAAAAACAATTTTTGTTTTTCGAATTTTTTATTTTCATCATCAGATTTCTCATCACAATCTTCAACTTTGACTTTATCAAAGTTTGTGACATTGTCACTTATTGGAACTGAATTAATAGGTTTTGGGCAGGGAATAGCTGAAGTATTCACAAAAACCTTCAACTTTTCTTCCCATTCCCTGATTTTACCTTCTAACTCTTTGATTTTATTTTGAGCACACTCTGCTTCCTTTCCAAGTCGAATAATCTTTTCAAGATGAGAATTAATTGCAATTTGTTTTTCAAGATTGTCTTTACCAAACAAATCTCTCTCATCTTCTAAAATTTTTATTTGACTTTGAAAATCTTTCTCAATTTTTATTTTTTCATTTTCAAAATCTTTTTTCTTTTTCTACAAAAACATTTGCTTTTTCTTTCAATTTCTGATTTTCCAATGTCAAACTGTTCAAGTTACTTAACAGTTTGTCATTTTCAGAGTTCAGCTTTACACATGTTTCTTTCAAACCAAGAATCTGTTTATCATCAGCTTCCTTCTTATCATTCAGCTCTTTGACTTCCTATGTCAAACTTTCTGCATCTTTCAAGAGTTTGTCATTATCAGCCTTAAAGTTGTCACATTTAGAGCACACTGATTCTGAACTTGAAGATCCAAGCTTCACATATTCTTCATTCTTTTGAACTTGTTCTGTCTCCATCTTGTATGTTCCTGCACAAAAGAGTTTAACGAAATCAAAAGGATTCATATTTTCATCAATATAATATTTCCTTTTAATATCATATTTTAAAATACTCTTTGTTGCAAGACACACACGAATTCTTCTATCTATTTCAGCAATTACATCCAATTCCAATTTTTGTAAATTCTTTTCCATTTCATTCACCAATTCCTTCTTTTTCTTATATTCCTTACGAAACTCTGCATTAACCTCATTAAAAAATTGTTTTGGATAAAGTTCTTGGAAAAAAAATCCTTACTTTTTAGTTCAATTAAGAATTTATCACATTTAGCAGGTAATGCACGTTCCAATTTCGATATCAGTTCTTCATTAGAAATTCTAATATCATTTTTTCTCAAATTGTCTCTTAAAATTTCAAAACGTCTCTCCAACTCTTCCAACGTTTCATCTTTTTGACACATGAAATGCTCAAAACTTTTAACCCAAATGTCCGCACTTACATTTCTATAACTGCTATCCATAGTTCTTATATACCAATTGTTTAAATTTTCAAGAAAATCATTTTCTTTTTCATCAAACATCATTTCCATTTTTCAAATAATCCCAACAAATTTCACTCAAAACACACTTTTAATTTTTCCGAGTATAAAATGGGTTGCACTAAACAATGATTGGGCCTCTAACAATTACTATGATTGGACCAAGAAACACATGTAACTAAAAATGAGTCACAAAGACTTCCTATTAAACTTTCGTAGCCGACAACTATTAAAATGTGTCAATCAATTAAATGTGTCACCTGCAAATTTAACACATGAAATCTGAATATGACCAACAATCACCTCGATAAACACATCTTCACATGCAATCTTGGTAACAACAACAGTAAACCGACAACTACAAAAAAATCACATGTAATCGATAACTACATCACAATGATTGGACCGATTCTCATGTTCACATGCAATCCAACAACTTTCAATTAAATGCAACTTGAAGACAATTTGACCGATCACATGCAAATACAATTTACGAGAATCACAATGTTATCATTTAAACTGACACAAGACATGTGATTACTTATCTCAATTACCGTGACAATGATTTCAAGCGGAATTAAACATGTAATATCTCAAGCGAAATCATGATCAAAATGTCAACACTCAAGCGAAATCAACCCATAAACTCAAGCGAAATCATAATGACATCATCATTTCGATCTGATTTTGGTCCGATTGAACAAGTAAATGATCGAATTAAGTTCTGAAACTTTCAAGGGTTTGTTAAAACATGTTTTCGTACAATATGTGAGAATTTGAGCCGATTTTAACCGTAAAAATTTGTTCGATTTTGAAAGAAGGTGTAGAAAATCAGAAAAAGTGACAAAAACGAGCTGTTTTGGCGAAATCTCTTCCTCCTGAGCTCTGATACCACTTGTAGGATCGGTTTGCGACCCGAACGAGTCGTTCAGAAGAGACTTTATCAGTTTCAGAGGCGGAAACTAAGAAACTGATTGCGAAACAGCTTGCGTATCACTTTAACACTGATTATATTGATATACTATCGTTTACAATCAGTCCTCACACCGGCAGCACCTCGGTATGGAATTTCAGAAAACGTTTCAAATGATTTAGCTTGAAGGCTATTTAGAGATGTGTTGATTTAGCTTGAAATGACACATGCCACTTTCATGGGAAATCAACATGTTGATTTAGCTTGAAACTGTCAAGTGACACTTTCAAGGGAAATCACCATGTTCAAGCTAAATTACCTTAAACACATTCTAAAACCTCTTATACTCTCGTATAACAAGATCTAATCTAACAATTCTAATCTGAGACTCGACATAAGACGAAGACGACAAATGAATGCACCAACACAAACTTTAGAGGTTTACGCTTTGGATCTGCGTAGCTTTTCTGCCTATCTCTGGCAGCTTTCAGGCGATCGCGAATCTGGACAATCTTGTCCGTCGTTTCAAAGACTATTTCAGGTCCTGATAATTGAACTTCTCCTACTTCCGCCCAACAAATAGGCGTTCTGCATTTTCTACCATATAATGCCTCAAAAGGCGCAGCCTTAATGCTCGTATGATAGCTATTGTTATAGGAGAATTCGATCAATGGCAGGTGGTTATCCCAACTACCACTGATGTGTGCAAAATGCAACATATAAATTACATCAATTGTGGCATAAAACTAACTCTTTTTTAGTACTAATGTTGGAAAAAGTGTGCTTTTGTCTTCCTTTTGTATTTTCAGGATTAAATGAGCTCAAATTAACAAAAGAAGCAAAAAGACAGCAAAATCTAACATAAATACAAGAAAAGGAACAAACGTGACATGCCCGACCCCACGACAGCATCTTCCCAAGCAAAACAAGAAGACAGAAGACTGAACAAGCCCCGTGCTCAGCCAGCACGGGGGCGTGCCCAAGTGTCAGCAGAAAAGACAAAGTGGTAGAAGCTTCTATCGCCCACCACGGGGCCGTGCTCAGCGGACACGGGGCTGTGGTCAACTATAAGATTCGCACAATCCAGGCAAATCTTCATAGTACAAAGATTCTTCTGCACACGGGGTCGTGCTCAGCGGACACGGGGGCGTGGTCAACTAATAAAGACAAGCTGCATTAAATGAAGAAAGAGAAGGATATGGACATGGGGCCGTGCCCAAGCTTCTGTTCAGCCTATAAATAGGAGTGCTTGGCTTAAGCTCAAACCATCCCTTGGCACACCACCTCTCTCACACTTCACCCACCACCCACCACCACCATAACACCATCATCCACCACCATCATCCATTGTCCATTATAGAGTGTGTGAGTCATCTCGGGATCCAAGATTGATCGTAAGAGTTCTTGACAATCAAGGCCATGTTTGCCTAAGTCTCTTACATCACTTGGTGAAGACAAGTGTCTAGTGTAATACTTTTTATTTCTAATCTTTTCGCATTTTTTACTTGGTTTTGAATTAATGACTTTAATAACTAGTTTCTTATGTTGAAGGTGATTCTTCCTTATCGTCTGTCCGTGGTGTCTTGACATTATTTTACTGTCTATATAAAATAAAAGATTTTCACCATTCATATCTCCACGGTCTATATGGAGGTATGTTGGCTACCAGGTCGGGGGTTAAGGGAACGGTTTGGTAAGAGTCTTGCCATTGTTCAGCGTTTAGAGGTCCTGCAATGGACCTGGGTCAAATTTAGTAGGACCTCCTTCAATACTTAACGGTATTGGATGGCGGGGGTCCAAACTCTTTGATCCCCTCATAAGTTAACTACTATTAATACTATAACCCGACTATTTAGGACTGTATCCCTGCTGACTCAGACTACTTAGTCGAGGGTAACGTCACCTCCAAAAGAGGGGCCTACCATAATTTGCATTAATAACTTAATTAATTATCTTTCAATAATCCGACCCTTTAGGATTGTATCCTTGCTGACTCAAACTACTGGGTTGAGGGTAACGTCACCTTCAAAAGAGGGGCCTACTACAATAACTAAGATAATCTCTTAAATAAGTGCAAAAGTGCGGAAATAATCAAAGGTTACACTATACACGAGTCGGAACCAAGTGATTCATCTTGTCTATCTGTTTTTATTTTTATTTTTATTTTTATTTTCAGCATTTTAGTTAGTTTTTATTTTCTTAGTTTAAAACATTTTTCTAAACTTTTGATTTGATTAGACGTTGAGGATAAACCGGTACTAAAAGCTCTTGTGTCCTTGGACGACCTCAGTATCTTACCAACACTATACTACGCTCACGATGGGTGCACTTGCCCATATGTGTGTTTAGTGTTAGTAAATATCGTGTTTTATAAATTTAAAACTTGACTAAAAAGGTGTTAAAGGGCTTAAAATATACACCTAATATATATAACACTTCAAACGCATCAAGTTTTTGGCGCCGTTGCCGGGGACACAAGGATTTTAAGAAAGTTAGGAATCAACGGCCTAATCGTTTTTTTCTTATTTTTCATTTTTTTAGGATTTTTCTTAGTTTTTCAGCTTCTGCAGAACTCAGCACGGGCCGTGCCCGCTGAACACGCCCCGTGCCCAATCATTGGAACTAACAATCCTGTTTTAAGTCAGACAGTAAGCTGAACACGGGGCCGTGCCCACTCAACACGCCCCCGTGCCCAAGTTTCAGTTACTAAAAACAGAACCGTAAGATCCCGACGGTTGGTAATTTCTGACACAAACATGAGTGATACTGATACTTTTTACTTTCGGCACTCTTATGGTACTACGTGGTGTCAATTATGTGGTGGTAACCATAAGGAATTAGAATG
Organism: Helianthus tuberosus; assembly: GCA_030545235.1. Lineage (NCBI taxonomy): Eukaryota > Viridiplantae > Streptophyta > Magnoliopsida > Asterales > Asteraceae > Helianthus > Helianthus tuberosus. The sequence goes on from CM060364.1 coordinate 54,649,128, forward strand.
TTATTTTCTAAATTATAAGCCCCACTATACAGACCCATCGTTCCCTTGTATCCTTAAGAGGGACGAAAGTAAAAATAATCCCTATCTCTCCCTCGAATGCTCCCAACCGGATTTTCTAGGAGAAATGCTTCTCGATGAATTATTTCAATTAGAAGATCTAATTCTTAATTGGTTAAAAGAAGTTAGGAAAGATTTCAATAATCTATTCCAAGATGATAACCAAGAAGAAGGGTTGGAATCGCATTCAAACAACTTTGTTGTTTCCGACGATACTTCTAACTCTAGTGAGGACATGAGCGATAGTCGTCCCTGTGTCGATTGTGCCGTGAAGGACTCCCCATCGACTTCGTTCGATGCATACATAGACCTGAGCGATTCGACATACACCTTCTTTAACGAGAGCCCGGAAAAGGGTTGGACTTGTCCACCTACATATAGCATAGGAATCACCCTCACCGACAACCTCTTGCGTTCTCGTCTTAATCTAGATCAACTAAGGTATCTTAGGCACTTTGGGGTTGTTCCATCCAGTAGGGAACCGCCCGATCCGGAAAGGTTCCTTGAAAATAAACAAAATTCATAGATAGCTTCTAGATACGAGGCCGTGTCCAGGTCAGCAAGCCCCCGTGTCCCCCCAAAGATTCCCTTCTGATTTTATCAGAATGCGGACAAAAATGTGTCAGGATTCCATCTGCACACGGGGCCGTGTCTAGCCGACATGGGGCCGTGCACAATGTACTGTCGTTTTCTATAAATGTAGCCAAGAATCCTGCACATTTTGAACCATTCCAAGGACAGAGATTTGGGGAATATTCTCACATACCATCCTAGGTATTTTCTAAAAGAAGTTTCTCAACTATCTTCTTGTCCTTTCCTCTTTTATCCACTATCATCTTCTTCAATTTTTCTCATGCTTCCATTAAAGCTTGAACCTTCCATAATTTCAAGCCTTATTGAGATGTTTGTTAGATTTTTGTTCATGGAATCTTGTTAAGAATAAGTTCTACAACAATGTTTTAAGTTGTTTATGTTCAAAAATGCTTTAAAAATCATGAAAACAATTTGAAACCCAAGATTCCTTGTTCATAAATCCTGCAGATATCTGAACACGGGGCCGTGTTTGCTGAACACGGGGCCGTGTCCGAAGTACTGGATCCATAAAATTGAACTCTTTTCGGTATGTTTTCTCAGAATGGCAAGCAGAACAAGCGGAAACTCTTCGTCGCATTCCAGAAACAACCGGCAGGGGAGAAGATCATCAACGGTTGAAGATTCTCTTGTAAACTATGTTTACGCCTTAAGAGAGGCCCTTGATGAAGTGACAAGTGTGGAAGAGGCATTGGTTGACCGTATTAATCATTTGACGGTGGGACTAGATGGATGTCTTCGAGAGGTCAACCTTTTGCACCAAAGGTTGAACATTCTCGCCTCTCCTCCTTTGGTGCCGATTATCACCCAAAGGGCATGGAATGTGGTACTGGAAGTCATCATTCCGGCCGAATGGTACGCCTTACATCCGGAGCCCCATCGAGACATACTACAAGGGGTTCCGATTGGTGTCTAGATGTTTAGGAACATGAAGAATGGCTCTAGCAACATCTAAGGGACACCGCTCGACTTGGAGTTCTACAAAACTTTTAGAAACCGGAAAACTATTTCCGGAATTTTGGTTCTTATTGAAGACGTAGAACTCCTAAAAATGATTTTACGTATCACTTGACTTATCTAATTTATGATTTTTTTTTCTGCTTTATTTTTCATTTTCTTAGGACTATTATGTGATTCTCTCTATGACTTAATGAATGATGGTTTTAGTTAATTTGGTGTTGGGATGGTGTTGAAATGAATAAAACACACTTGAGATGGCAAAGGATACAAGGGAAACTTGAACCAGCACCCCATGCAGGAAAACAGGGCCGTCCGACGGTTTTCTTCGTTTACAGTAAGTTCGGCACGGGCCGTGTCCGCCCAACACGGCCCCGTGCTGCACAGTTTGCAGAAAAGACCCAGTTCAGGTAACTGGACACGGGCCGTGTTCACCCAACACGCCCCCGTGTCCAGGCTTCTGTTTCTCTTGATTTAATTTTGTTACTGGCACTTGAACACGGGGCCGTGCCCGGACAACACGGGGCCGTGTCCAGTGCCCAGTAACATAAATTTTTGCTTAAATCACACATTTTACACATTCAATCAACCTAAAAAATTATTTTTGGGACACATTGAAGACAATGTGTAATTTAAGTGTGGGGGGATGCTAAAACCTTGAATCTTGCAAGTCCTAAATACAAGCCTTACACAAAACTCTATTGGAACCGCTAATCACCCCAAATTTTTTCAAAAAAATTTCATTTTTTTACTTGTCTAGGTTTAACTTGGGAATTTCAATTTCTAGAAAGGTTATATTTTTACGAATTTACAACCGATAGCATCGTGATAAAAAGAACCAACATAAGAAAATTATGAAAAGGCATGACAAGCTTAGTTAAAATTTAATTATATATACTTGATCACATAAAAAACCCATTCCCACAAAATTGAGTTTTGAGCCTTTATTGAGCATACAATTACATATCATTAGACTAAATGCTCATTTTTCGTTTCTTGTGTGAATAGCCGCTTGGTTCTTACGACTCTAGAACTTGCCACGACGATACATTCCCGGTCCTTATCAACCCCGAGTAAGTAAATGATGGAGGAATTAGGACTAACTTTTTTTTTATTTCTACACCATTATTTTTCTTTTTTTTACCACCTACCCAAAATCCCCCTAGTTAGCCCCTTTGAGCCTAAACCTTTTCATTTCATAACCCAAACCAAACACCCTTTTACCCTCCAAAACCTTTTTTCATTTTTAACCCTTTGTTTTAGTAACTAGCTCGGTTTTTCGTATGACTTTTAAAAAAAATGTTGATTATGAAGCAAAAGAAAATAAACAAACAAGTTCATAAAAAATGACTTTGTTTGAATAATAGCTTCATCAAAATAAAAGTCTCAAAAATAAAGTCTTACGAAAACCGACGCTTGTTACGCTTTTCGCCTTTTTTCTACTAACCACTAACCACTAACCCAACCACCTACCTTTAACCCAAGCCTAACCCTTCACCCAAAAAGTCCTCTTGATATTTACAAAGGTACATAGTTAAAAAGGAGGAGGATTGATTGCTTGGCAAGCCTATGGTAGGAGTAAGTTCCATGCCGCTCTCGAGTGATCCACAAAAATACATTTTCGGCCGAGTGTTGAGTGATCCCCGTGAGGTATGTGAACTTGTATATAAATAGAATTTTAAAGAGGCATGTTATGCCCTAATAAGTAATTTCTCTTGTGAAAAGTTTTAAATAAATCATGACGAATAGGATTGTAAATAAATAAAAATAAAACTAAATAAAGAATCTTGGAAATCCCGACACTCTATGACAAGCCCAAAAACCTTCTTCTCTACCCATTCCATTTGGGAGTGTAAAGCCACATTATAAAGAGTTTTGCTTGAGGACAAGCAAAGATTCAAGTGTGGGGGTATTTGATGTGTGCAAAATGCAACATATAAATTACATCAATTGTGGCATAAAACTAACCCTTTTTTAGTACTAATGTTGGAAAAAGTGTGCTTTTGTCTTCCTTTTGTATTTTCAGGATTAAATGAGCTCAAATTAACAAAAGAAGCAAAAAGACAGCAAAATCTAACATAAATACAAGAAAAGGAACAAACGTGACATGCCCGACCCCACGACAGCATCTTCCCAAGCAAAACAAGAAGACAGAAGACTGAACACGCCCCGTGCTCAGCCAGCACGGGGGCGTGCCCAAGTGTCAGCAGAAAAGACAAAGTGGTAGAAGCTTCTATTGCCCACCACGGGGCCGTGCTCAGCGGACACGGGGCCGTGGTCAACTATAAGATTCGCACAATCCAGGCAAATCTTCATAATACAAAGATTCTTCTGCACACGGGGTCGTGCTCAGCGGACACGGGGGCGTGGTCAACTAATAAAGACAAGCTGCATTAAATGAAGAAAGAGAAGGATGTGGACACGGGGCCGTGCCCACTGGACACAGGGCCGTGCCCGAGCTTCTGTTCAGCCTATAAATAGGAGTGCTTGGCTCAAGCCCAAACCATCCCTTGGCACACCACCTCTCTCACACTTCACACTTCACCCACCACCCACCACCACCATAACACCATCATCCACCACCATCATCCATTGTCCATCATAGAGTGTGTGAGTCGTCTCGGGATCCAAGATTGATCGTAAGAGTTCTTGACAATCAAGGCCATGTTTGCCTAAGTCTCTTACATCACTTGGTGAAGACAAGTGTCTAGTGTAATACTTTTTATTTCTAATCTTTTCGCACTTTTTACTTGGTTTTGTATTAATGACTTTAATAACTTTTTTCTTATGTTGAAGGTGATTCTTCCTTATCGTTTGTCCGTGGTGTCTTGACATTATTTTACTATCTATATAAAATAAAAGATTTTCACCATTCATATCTCCACGGTCTATATGGAGGTATGTTAGCTACCTGGTCTGGGGTTAAGGGAACGGTTTGGTAAGAGTCTTGCCATTGTTCAGTGTTTAGAGGTCCTGCAATGGACCTGGGTCAAATTTAGTAGGACCTCCTTCAATACTTAACGGTATTGGATGGCGGGGGGTCCAAACTCTTTGATCCCCTCATAAGTTAACTACTATTAATACTATAACCCGGCTATTTAGGACTGTATCCCTGCTGACTCAGACTACTTAGTCGAGGGTAACGTCACCTCCAAAAGAGGGGCCTACCATAATTTGCATTAATAACTTAATTAATTATCTTTCAATAATCCGACCCTATAGGATTGTATCCTTGCTGACTCAAACTACTGGGTTGAGGGTAACGTCACCTTCAAAAGAGGGGCCTACTACAATAACTAAGATAATCTCTTAAATAAGTGCAAAAGTGCGGAAATAATCAAAGGTTACACTATACACGAGTCGGAACCAAGTGATTCATCTTGTCTATCTGTTTTTATTTTTATTTTTATTTTCAGCATTTTAGTTAGTTTTTATTTTCTTAGTTTAAAACATTTTTCTAAACTTTTGATTTGATTAGACGTTGAGGATAAACCGGTACTAAAAGCTCTTGTGTCCTTGGACGACCTCAGTATCTTACCAACCCTATACTACGCTCACGATGGGTGCACTTGCCCATATGTGTGTTTAGTGTTAGTAAATATCGTGTTTTATAAATTTAAAACTTGACTAAAAAGGTGTTAAAGGGCTTAAAATATACACCTAATATATATAACACTTCAAACGCATCAAGTTTTTGGCGCCGTTGCCGGGGACACAAGGATTTTAAGAAAGTTAGGAATCAACGGCCTAATCGTTTTTTTCTTATTTTTCATTTTTTTAGGATTTTTCTTAGTTTTTCAGCTTCTGCAGAACTCAGCACGGGCCGTGCCCGCTGAAAACGCCCCGTGCCCAATCATTGGAACTAACAATCCTGTTTTAAGTCAGACAGTAAGCTGAACACGGGGCCGTGCCCACTCAACACGCCCCCGTGCCCAAGTTTCAGTTACTAAAAACAGAACCGTAAGATCCCGACGGTTGGTAATTTCTGACACAAACATGAGTGATACTGATACTTTTTACTTTCGGCACTCTTATGGTACTACGTGGTGTCAATTATGTGGTGGTAACCATAAGGAATTAGAATGTTATTTTCTAAATTATAAGCCCCACTATATAGACCCATCGTTCCCTTGTATCCTTAAGAGGGGCGAAAGTAAAAATAATCCCTATCTCTCCCTCGAATGCTCCCAACCGGATTTTCTAGGAGAAATGCTTCTCGATGAATTATTTCAATTAGAAGATCTAATTCTTAATTGGTTAAAAGAAGTTAGGAAAGATTTCAATAATCTATTCCAAGATGATAACCAAGAAGAAGGGTTGGAATCGCATTCAAACAACTTTGTTGTTTCCGACGATACTTCTAACTCTAGTGAGGACATGAGCGATAGTCGTCCCTGTGTCGATTGTGCCGTGAAGGACTCCCCATCGACTTCGTTCGATGCATACATAGACCTGAGCGATTCGACATACACCTTCTTTAACGAGAGCCCGGAAAAGGGTTGGACTTGTCCACCTACATATAGCATAGGAATCACCCTCACCGACAACCTCTTGCGTTCTCGTCTTAATCTAGATCAACTAAGGTATCTTAGGCACTTTGGGGTTGTTCCATCCAGTAGGGAACCGCCCGATCCGGAAAGGTTCCTTGAAAATAAACAAAATTCATAGACAGCTTCTAGATACGAGGCCGTGTCCAGGTCAGCAAGCCCCCGTGTCCCCCCAAAGATTCCCTTCTGATTTTATCAGAATGCGGACAAAAATGTGTCAGGATTCCATCTGCACACGGGGCCGTGTCTAGCCGACATGGGGCCGTGCACAATGTACTGTCGTTTTCTATAAATGTAGCCAAGAATCCTGCACATTTTGAACCATTCCAAGGACAGAGATTTGGGGAATATTCTCACATACCATCCTAGGTATTTTCTAAAAGAAGTTTCTCAACTATCTTCTTGTCCTTTCCTCTTTTATCCACTATCATCTTCTTCAATTTTTCTCATACTTCCATTAAAGCTTGAACCTTCCATAATTTCAAGCCTTATTGAGATGTTTGTTAGATTTTTGTTCATGGAATCTTGTTAAGAATAAGTTCTACAACAATGTTTTAAGTTGTTTATGTTCAAAAATGCTTTAAAAATCATGAAAACAATTTGAAACCCAAGATTCCTTGTTCATAAATCCTGCAGATATCTGAACACGGGGCCGTGTTTGCTGAACACGGGGCCGTGTCCGAAGTACTGGATCCATAAAATTGAACTCTTTTCGGTATGTTTTCTCAGAATGGCAAGCAGAACAAGCGGAAACTCTTCGTCGCATTCCAGAAACAACCGGCAGGGGAGAAGATCATCAACGGTTGAAGATTCTCTTGTAAACTATGTTTACGCCTTAAGAGAGGCCCTTGATGAAGTGACAAGTGTGGAAGAGGCATTGGTTGATCGTATTAATCATTTGACGGTGGGACTAGATGGATGTCTTCGAGAGGTCAACCTTTTGCACCAAAGGTTGAACATTCTCGCCTCTCCTCCTTTGGTGCCGATTATCACCCAAAGGGCATGGAATGTGGTACTGGAAGTCATCATTCCGGCCGAATGGTACGCCTTACATCCGGAGCCCCATCGAGACATACTACAAGGGGTTCCGATTGGTGTCTAGATGTTTAGGAACATGAAGAATGGCTCTAGCAACATCTAAGGGACACCGCTCGACTTGGAGTTCTACAAAACTTTTAGAAACCGGAAAACTATTTCCGGAATTTTGGTTCTTATTGAAGACGTAGAACTCCTAAAAATGATTTTACGTATCACTTGACTTATCTAATTTATGATTTTTTTTTCTGCTTTATTTTTCATTTTCTTAGGACTATTATGTGATTCTCTCTATGACTTAATGAATGATGGTTTTAGTTAATTTGGTGTTGGGATGGTGTTGAAATGAATAAAACACACTTGAGATGGCAAAGGATACAAGGGAAACTTGAACCAGCACCCCATGCAGGAAAACAGGGCCGTCCGACGGTTTTCTTCGTTTACAGTAAGTTCGGCACGGGCCGTGTCCGCCCAACACGGCCCCGTGCTGCACAGTTTGCAGAAAAGACCCAGTTCAGGTAACTGGACACGGGCCGTGTTCACCCAACACGCCCCCGTGTCCAGGCTTCTGTTTCTCTTGATTTAATTTTGTTACTGGCACTTGAACACGGGGCCGTGCCCGGACAACACGGGGCCGTGTCCAGTGCCCAGTAACATAAATTTTTGCTTAAATCACACATTTTACACATTCAATCAACCTAAAAAATTATTTTTGGGACACATTGAAGACAATGTGTAATTTAAGTGTGGGGGGATGCTAAAACCTTGAATCTTGCAAGTCCTAAATACAAGCCTTACACAAAACTCTATTGGAACCGCTAATCACCCCAAATTTTTTCAAAAAAATTTCATTTTTTTACTTGTCTAGGTTTAACTTGGGAATTTCAATTTCTAGAAAGGTTATATTTTTACGAATTTACAACCGATAGCATCGTGATAAAAAGAACCAACATAAGAAAATTATGAAAAGGCATGACAAGCTTAGTTAAAATTTAATTATATATACTTGATCACATAAAAAACCCATTCCCACAAAATTGAGTTTTGAGCCTTTATTGAGCATACAATTACATATCATTAGACTAAATGCTCATTTTTCGTTTCTTGTGTGAATAGCCGCTTGGTTCTTACGACTCTAGAACTTGCCACGACGATACATTCCCGGTCCTTATCAACCCCGAGTAAGTAAATGATGGAGGAATTAGGACTAACTTTTTTTTTATTTCTACACCATTATTTTTCTTTTTTTTTACCACCTACCCAAAATCCCCCTAGTTAGCCCCTTTGAGCCTAAACCTTTTCATTTCATAACCCAAACCAAACACCCTTTTACCCTCCAAAACCTTTTTTCATTTTTAACCCTTTGTTTTAGTAACTAGCTCGGTTTTTCGTATGACTTTTAAAAAAAATGTTGATTATGAAGCAAAAGAAAATAAACAAACAAGTTCATAAAAAATGACTTTGTTTGAATAATAGCTTCATCAAAATAAAAGTCTCAAAAATAAAGTCTTACGAAAACCGACGCTTGTTACGCTTTTCGCCTTTTTTCTACTAACCACTAACCACTAACCCAACCACCTACCTTTAACCCAAGCCTAACCCTTCACCCAAAAAGTCCTCTTGATATTTACAAAGGTACATAGTTAAAAAGGAGGAGGATTGATTGCTTGGCAAGCCTATGGTAGGAGTAAGTTCCATGCCGCTCTCGAGTGATCCACAAAAATACATTTTCGGCCGAGTGTTGAGTGATCCCCGTGAGGTATGTGAACTTGTATATAAATAGAATTTTAAAGAGGCATGTTATGCCCTAATAAGTAATTTCTCTTGTGAAAAGTTTTAAATAAATCATGACGAATAGGATTGTAAATAAATAAAAATAAAACTAAATAAAGAATCTTGGAAATCCCGACACTCTATGACAAGCCCAAAAACCTTCTTCTCTACCCATTCCATTTGGGAGTGTAAAGCCACATTATAAAGAGTTTTGCTTGAGGACAAGCAAAGATTCAAGTGTGGGGGTATTTGATGTGTGCAAAATGCAACATATAAATTACATCAATTGTGGCATAAAACTAACCCTTTTTTAGTACTAATGTTGGAAAAAGTGTGCTTTTGTCTTCCTTTTGTATTTTCAGGATTAAATGAGCTCAAATTAACAAAAGAAGCAAAAAGACAGCAAAATCTAACATAAATACAAGAAAAGGAACAAACGTGACATGCCCGACCCCACGACAGCATCTTCCCAAGCAAAACAAGAAGACAGAAGACTGAACACGCCCCGTGCTCAGCCAGCACGGGGGCGTGCCCAAGTGTCAGCAGAAAAGACAAAGTGGTAGAAGCTTCTATTGCCCACCACGGGGCCGTGCTCAGCGGACACGGGGCCGTGGTCAACTATAAGATTCGCACAATCCAGGCAAATCTTCATAATACAAAGATTCTTCTGCACACGGGGTCGTGCTCAGCGGACACGGGGGCGTGGTCAACTAATAAAGACAAGCTGCATTAAATGAAGAAAGAGAAGGATGTGGACACGGGGCCGTGCCCACTGGACACAGGGCCGTGCCCGAGCTTCTGTTCAGCCTATAAATAGGAGTGCTTGGCTCAAGCCCAAACCATCCCTTGGCACACCACCTCTCTCACACTTCACACTTCACCCACCACCCACCACCACCATAACACCATCATCCACCACCATCATCCATTGTCCATCATAGAGTGTGTGAGTCGTCTCGGGATCCAAGATTGATCGTAAGAGTTCTTGACAATCAAGGCCATGTTTGCCTAAGTCTCTTACATCACTTGGTGAAGACAAGTGTCTAGTGTAATACTTTTTATTTCTAATCTTTTCGCACTTTTTACTTGGTTTTGTATTAATGACTTTAATAACTTTTTTCTTATGTTGAAGGTGATTCTTCCTTATCGTTTGTCCGTGGTGTCTTGACATTATTTTACTATCTATATAAAATAAAAGATTTTCACCATTCATATCTCCACGGTCTATATGGAGGTATGTTAGCTACCTGGTCTGGGGTTAAGGGAACGGTTTGGTAAGAGTCTTGCCATTGTTCAGTGTTTAGAGGTCCTGCAATGGACCTGGGTCAAATTTAGTAGGACCTCCTTCAATACTTAACGGTATTGGATGGCGGGGGGTCCAAACTCTTTGATCCCCTCATAAGTTAACTACTATTAATACTATAACCCGGCTATTTAGGACTGTATCCCTGCTGACTCAGACTACTTAGTCGAGGGTAACGTCACCTCCAAAAGAGGGGCCTACCATAATTTGCATTAATAACTTAATTAATTATCTTTCAATAATCCGACCCTTTAGGATTGTATCCTTGTTGACTCAAACTACTGGGTTGAGGGTAACGTCACCTTCAAAAGAGGGGCCTACTACAATAACTAAGATAATCTCTTAAATAAGTGCAAAAGTGCGGAAATAATCAAAGGTTACACTATACACGAGACGGAAGCAAGTGATTCATCTTGTCTATCTGTTTTTATTTTTATTTTTATTTTCAGCATTTTAGTTAGTTTTTATTTTCTTAGTTTAAAACATTTTTCTAAACTTTTGATTTGATTAGACGTTGAGGATAAACCGGTACTAAAAGCTCTTGTTTCCTTGGACTACCTCGGTATCTTACCAACGCTATACTACGCTCACGATGGGTGCACTTGCCCATATGTGTGTTTAGTGTTAGTAAATATCGTGTTTTATAAATTTAAAACTTGACTAAAAAAGTGTTAAAGGGCTTAAAATATACACCTAATATATATAACACTTCACAAGCATCACCACCTAAATCAATTACATATGCACGAAGCATGTCTTCCAAAGTTTGGATGGTTCGCTCACTCTGCCCATCCGTCTGAGGGTGGTAAGCTGTACTAAAATTCAAGCGTGTGCCCAAAGACTGTTGGAAACTTTTCCAAAAATGTGATGTATAACTCGTATCTCTGTTAGAGATAATTGACACTGGCACGCCATGTAGAGATACAATCTTATCTACGTACAATTGGGCTAACATGTCAGAGCTATAAGTCTCCTTAATGGGTAGGAAATGTGCTGACTTAGTCAGTCTATCTACTATCACCCATATAGTATCATTTCCCTTTCTTGTCTTTGGCAACTTGGTGATGAAATCCATTGTCACCATCTCCCACTTCCATGTGGGAAGTTCAGGCTGTTGTAGCAAACCTAACGGCTTCTGATGCTCAGCTTTGACTTGCGCACATGTCAAGCATTTAACTACATAGGCGGCCACCGACTTTTTCAAGCCTATCCACCAATAGTTTGCCTTTAGATCCTGGTACATCTTATCAGCTCCAGGATGAACGGAATATTTAGAACTATGGGCTTCCTGGAGGATAACATCTTGAAGTCCTCCATAAACCGGAACCCATATTCGTCCATTTAACCTCAGGATTTCGTCCTTGTCATAGGATAACTGCTCTTCAGTTACTCCTAGCTTTTCCTCAGGATAGTTAGCTTCCAACACAGCTTCCTTCTGTGCAGCTAACAGCTTTTCGTTCAAACTATTCTTTATCTCAATGCTCTTGGCATTGATTCTTATCGGCTTCACTCTTTCCTTCCTACTTAAGGCATCGGTGACTACATTCGCGTTGCCTGGATGGTATCTTATTTCACAGTCATAATCATTTAAAGTTTCCATCCACCGTCGCTGCCTCATGTTCAAGTCCTTCTGATTGAACAAATGTTGAAGGCTCTTGTGATCAGAATAGATCACACACTTTGTACCATATAAATAATGTCTCCACAACTTTAATGCTAATACAACGGCACCCAGCTCCAAGTCATGGGTGGTGTAGTTCTTCTCATGCACCTTTAACTGTCGAGAAGCATAGGCAATAACCTTGCCTTTCTGCATAAGCACACATCCCATACCTGTGTGCGATGCATCACAATATACTACAAATTCCTCTATTCCATCAGGCAATGTCAACACAGGTGCATTGCTCAACTTTTGCTTAAGGATGTCAAAGGATTCCTGCTGCTTAGGACCCCGGTCTAACTTAACTTTCTTCCTAGTCAAAGAGGTTAGGGGTGCAGCAATCCTTGAGAAGTTTTCAATAAAACGCCTATAATAACCTGCTAAGCCTAGAAAGCTACGAATCTCAGTGGGCGTCTTTGGCTCTTGCCAATTCATGACAGCTTCAACCTTTGCGGGATCCACTTGGATACCACGCTCACTAACCACATGTCCAAGAAACTGGACTTCTCGGAGCCAAAATTCACACTTGGAAAACTTGGCATAGAGTTTCTCCTGCTGAAGAAGTTTGAGAATACATCGAAGATGCTTCTCATGGTCAGCTTGACTCTTCGAGTAAATGAGAATGTCATCGATGAAGACGATGACGAATTTATCCAAGTAGGGTTTGCAGACGCGATTCATGAGATCCATGAATGCGGCTGGTGCATTAGTGAGCCCGAACGGCATCACTAAGAACTCGTAGTGACCATAACGAGTCCTAAACGCAGTCTTATGCACATCTTCATCTTTAACCTTCAATTGATGATAGCCTGACCTCAAATCTATCTTAGAGAAATAACTTGCTCCTTGAAGCTGATTGAACAGGTCGTCGATCCTGGGCAATGGATATCTATTCTTGATAGTGACCTTGTTAAGCTCTCGGTAATCGATGCACAAACGCATCGAGCCATCCTTCTTCTTCACAAAGAGAATTGGTGCTCCCCAAGGAGACGAACTAGGTCTAATAAAACCTTTGGCTAACAAATCATCTAGCTGGCTTCTCAGGTCTTTCATCTCCGTTGGTGCTAACCTATAAGGCGCTCTTGCGACAGGTGCTGCTCCAGGAATGATGTCAATTCTGAATTCTACTTGCCTATCTGGTGGTAAACCAGGTAGTTCTTTAGGGAAGACTTCAGGGTATTCAGAAATGACAGGGATATCTTCAATCTTAGGCTTCTGCTCATCAATAGTCACTTGTGCCATATAAAGACACAACCCTTCTTCAAACATCTTGACGCCTTGAGCATAGACACTTGCTCAGGCAGTCCATACCGGGTATCTCCTTGAATGGTAAGTGACTCACCAGACGGAGTCTAGATCACCACTTACTTCTTATTGCACACTATCTAGGCCTGGTTATGAGATAACCAGTCCATGCCTATAACTACGTCGAAACCAGCTAACTTCAACGGAAGTAGGGACAAAGGAAAAGAGTGGTTCCTAATGGATATAACATATCCATCTAACATGGTTGATGCGGTTTCTACGGTTTCGTCGGCTAATTCCACCTCATACTTCACACTTAAGGTTTTAACAGGCAATTTCAATAATTCACAAAACTTATTATCTACGAACGACTTATCAGCGCCTGAATCAAAAAGTACTCTTGCATAGACATCATTTATGAGGAAGGTACCTGTGATCACATTGTCGTCCTGGACGGCTTCCTTTGCATCCATTCTGAAGACCCTGGCATTAGTCTTCTTGACCTCTTCAGGCTTCTTGGCGTATTTAGGGCAGTTGGTTTTAATGTGCCCCTTCTCATTGCAATTGTAGCACGTGGCATCCTTAATCTTCTTGCAATCAACAGTCTTGTGCTCCTTAGACTTGCATAACCCACATGCAGGTGATCCAGATTGAGACTTGGTCTCAAGCCTGCATTTTCCAAAGTGGCGTTTTTGGCAAGTCATGCACTTTGGCTTCTCCTCTGATCGCTGATTACCTTTGTTGGACCCAGACTCCTTCTTGTGGTCCGTACTACCTTTGTGCTTTTTGTCAAATCTTCGTGAGGCATCATCCTCACGCTTCCTCTTACTCCCTTCAGAGTTCTTGAGCAAAGCCTGACCGCATCTAAAGTGAGGGACAAAGATAGGTCAGCTGCCGACCTAAAAGTAGCAGGTCTTGAAGCCTTAACACTGGCTTTTATCTCTGGGGCTAATCCCCCAATGAAGCGAGCAATTCGCTTGGGTTCCGGTGTTATCAGATACGGAACTAGCCTAGACATGGTATTGAAACTGGTGAGGTAAGCTTGACAATCTAGATCCTTCATCACCAATGATAAGAAATCTGACTCAATCCTTTCCACCTCATGTTGCGGGCAATAATTCTCTTTAATGAGAGCAACGAACTGATCCCATGACAAATTGTAGAGTAGGATCTTCCCAGCAGCTTGAATGAGAGACTTCCACCAAGCCAAAGCCTCTTCCTTGAATGATTGGGATACATACTTCACTACATCCCTTTCAGCACAACCGCTGATATCAACAACTGTGTCCATTTCATCTAACCATGTCATACAGTCAATTGCCCCTTTCTCCCCAGTGAAATCCTGGGGTTTGCAGGAAACAAAGTACTTATAAGTACAGGACTTGGCACGCGGTTCATTATCGAACACTATCTTCTTGGATGGAACACTGTTTTGGTTAGATGAATGTCGATCATCATCTTTTTTTAGTTCTTCTTTCTTAGAGAGTGGCTTGCTGTGAGCCTTTGAATGAGTCTTAGGGACAGACTTAGAATGTGGTACAGATGACGCTTTACTGTTAGTCCCACTAAACTCCCTGAATTACTTATCTACAGCTTTAGATACAGCTGTATCAATCAGTGTACGGAGCTCTCCTCTGGTTATATTAACCCTGTCATCATCATGGTTTTCCAGGGAAAGACTGTTTACTTCTTCTGACCTAGCCATGTAGCTTTAATTGCTACATAAAATTAAATAAGGACAAGGTTTATTTAGAAGCCTATACAGTACTGTCGTTCTTGACGATTTATTAACCATGGTTTATAATAATCATTTTGGTTAATTTGTTTAAATATAAACTTATTCAGGATCTTTATCATAAATCCTAATTTACTAGTTAATAATAGCACAAAAGGCCTAGTCACGTAGACAAGTTTAATTTATAAGCCCAGATTTTATGGAATCGAGGCACTAAGGTTTGAATCAAAGTTCATCACCTTTTCTTGACAGGGAGTTGTAGGCTACCACTGTCTTCAGTCCCATAGGACGTTAATTATAGCCCATGGGCTCCTCATCCTTAAGGGATGATTATACAAACAAGGGAATTTAGAATAACTTAATTTAGAAATGACTTATGTGATTTTATCGAATCACATTTGTCAAGCATGTTAATATGCTTTCAGATGTTTAACAAGGATTTGAATCTTTTGAATAGGTTTTACCATCTTGGCCATGTCTGCAACAACATTTAGGCTAGGTTTTACCTTTAAGATTCTTTTTAATATTTAACGCAGAAAAATCCTAAATTGAGATGTTAACAAGGATCTGAATCTAATTGAGGAACTACCATCTTGGCCCTGTTTTTAGGTGACACATGGCTAGGTCTCGTCCTATTTAGATTTTGCCATTTTATTATAATGGTAGACCTTATAATAGGAATGTTATTTTAATTCTAACCGTTCCATTTAAAATTTAAACAAGTACATGGTTGCCCTAAACGGGACTTCTAATAGAAAAACTTGCCCATGCAGGGGCTAATCAGAAAATAATAAGAAAACAATTAAAGGACAAAAACAAGATGAATTTGGATTAGTCCTATGTTCTTTGTCTAGACTCAAGAATGTGCAATTGTGTAACTGAGATTAAACACAGAAGGCTAGTGTTTAATTCACTCAGCGTTGGCTCTGATACCAACCTGTCACACCCCGATATTTTTAATAATTGTCCCAAGTTATAAAAATATTTTTGACGAAGTGCATTCAAATCAATTTTCAAACTCTTTTTAAAATGAGTCAGTTAAGTTGTATTTACCAGTGTAAACTGACGTATTTTCCAAAAAGGCTAAGTGCAGGTACTAGACGAAATAGGCTGGCTACTCCAGGCGTCATTACTCAAGTCTCGCAAGCTTTAGATGCCTTTAAAGTCTGTTGAACAAGTTTCCTCTTTATTTTGATCCGCCTGTGGATCTGTTTCAACTGTATTGTGATACTTAATATTACATTTTGTTCGGTTGAAATAAATCTATCTTTTGCTTCCGCTGTGCATTATTATTATTTGTGTTGTTTGACTATGATGATATCAACTACGTCACCCCCGTCATCTCAACCGGTTCTTACCCGCAACAACGGTTGACCCAAACACCATAACGTCTTCGTCTAACGCTGCAACACAGTCCCGAACAACCACCGAACACAAGTGTTTATCACCGGTCACCCCCGTCGTCTTAACCGGTACGTCTACCACAACAACGACCGACCGAAACACCTTAACGCGTCGGTCTTCTGCTGTTAAATGATCCGAAAACAGCCACCTGCCGTCTCGAACCTTCTTCTACGCCTGTCCTCCACCGACCGACACACCCGCCGGCGGCGGAGGCTTCCTCCGATCTTCAAACCCGCTTCTCGACGAGCCCCAGGCTCTGATACCAAATGTTGGTTACAGGCCCCTCAACACACTAGCTATACACTTAAACTCTTACGTATGTATGTAGTGTATGTGAAGGAAATGTTTGCAGTAAAGAAAAGCTTCTGTTTAATATGAAAAGAGGTTGTATATTCATTAAACAAAAGGCCAATATATATAGCCATACAATGAACTGCACGTGCAAATACAAAGGGAATAAACTACTAATATTCTATCCTAAAATGCAGGAAACAAGCCCACGATTTTGACCCATTAAAACTCTAATTAAACATGTGAAATAATACAATATTAAAATATGTTAAACCCGTGAACAGATCCACAACTTCTACCTGCGACCCATTCACCTGCAGAACCCGCTGACACGTGACCCGTGTGAACCGGAGACCCGCAAACAAACCGAATAACCCAACAGTTTTATGGTGAACAGGGGTGGCGGGTGTACCGAGCTTTCTAGAGAGGTGTTCGAGTGATGGGTTTTTGTGGAATATGGAGGAGATGTTGATGATTGTAAAAAATCTAACTGGATTATTTATCGATTGCCACTTAGTTTTGGAATCTTATTTTCAGTCTATTCTTTTGTGCAACTTGTTGTATGTGTGTTAATTGTCAGTTTCTTATGTGCTTTGTTTATTGTTTTTATGCCTGTGTTCTGTCGCTGATGGGTGTGTATGGCCTTGTGTTTCTGTGGACTTTATCATTACATTTGTTTGGGCACAATAGGTAGGAGATAAAGATGGTGAAATGGGTGGGTAACAGATGGTAGTCAAGATTTATAATGTGTGGGTAATAGTTGGTACCAAGTAATATACGGGTGTTCATGGTCAAGTTTGGGGAGAAGAAGAAGATTGGGGGATAACGTGAAAGGTTTAAGGTTTGATAGAGAGAGAGAATACTTGTATTTTATTTACTAGGTTATAACCCCGTGTATTACACGGGTTGAATACATGAATTTTATATACTAAATAATAAAACAATGTATCTTTAAAACCTCTCTTATTGTACGGGTTGAAAAAATATCATTTTTAAAATTAAGTAATAAAAAGTTATATATATAAGAATCATATTGTACTTGTTGAATAAATTTAATTTTATATAACAAATAATAAAAAAGTTATATCTTTAAAACCACGTGTATAATTTTATATACCGTATTGTACTGGTTGAATAAATGTAATTTTATTTACAATTTCAAAACTCAATAATCTAAAATTCTCCTTCAAAACTCAACCCCAAACACCCCCTTAGTAGAAAAGTTATCTATAATTAATTAGAAGAAATTAAACTAAATAATAATTATCCATAAGATATTAAACTAAATAATATTTATTATAAGGGTTATATATAATTAATCAGAAAAGATAATTAAACTTAAACAATAATTATCTATAAGACATGGCCTAATATGATGACACGTATCTAAAAATTTGTTTCTTTTATTATAGTAAATAGATTATCCAATATCTTTATTAATATATATTTAATATTAACATAACATATTATTAAACTTTTATGCATGATAAAATTAGTATATTATAATTTACGTATTTACCTTTTTTTTTTGCCGGTGTTATTATTTTATTAAGTTATTATTTTATTAATTATCCAATATCTTTATTAATATATATTTTAAATTTTGAATCAAACGGATTATATAAATTGAATCAAACGGATTATATAAATATTGAATAATTGGAATCTTTATATTAATTAATAATATAATATTATAATTGATTAGAAGAGATTAAATTAAAATTATAATTATTCATAAGACATGGTCTAATATGATGACAAATGTCCTCAAAGTGGTTTCTTTTATTATATAGTATAGATATATCTTTTTTATTCTTTTACAAAATAGTCCTTGAATATAAGTTATTTACATAATATACCTTCGAAAGGTGAAATTACAAGAATGCCCTCATGTGCCTTGCACATGATCAGATTTAACAAAAAATCTAACTGGGTTATGGCTAAAGGAAAAGACGTGCAACAAAATTCCCTATAAAGGGCAAAACCTGTCAAAATTCGTTGAAAAGGACACCGCCTGAAAAAGGGAATATAGATAAAGGACAAAACTTAGTATTTTTTCCTAAAATAAAAACCACTTCATTAAATTAAAAAACATTACACTAAAATTAAAAAAAAAACATTACAATAAAATAAAATAAAAAACTCAAAGATTATATTTTTTTTTCCGATTCGCTCATTTTGTTGTAACGCCATCTTCAACGCTTTTCTGGTTAGGTGGTCGTGCGGTTTCGAGTAGAATTCAATATCATGAGCCCATTGTCTATCCTGCATAATCTCGGTCACTTCTCGGTTCTCTTCCATACGTTTAGTCTCTAGTTCGTGTATGTCTTGAAGGTGTCGGTTTATCTCCGAAAATGCATTACTCATGTCCGATCCCATCGACGATGACACGGGCCTTCTCAATCTTGCACCGCTTCTTCTTCCGGCGGGTCGTGGTAGCTCTTCCTCCGGAATATCATCGAGCGTCGGACGTTGGCGTTTCGGGTTCACCCGATCGTTGGTTTTTTTTATCTCTTTGAAGGCCTTTTATTTGCCGACCGACCCGAAGGAGTTCCTACCGTAGGGACGTTGGCCCATTTGGGGCTATTACGAAGAATTTGCCAACACTTCAAGTATGGGAAATTACCTTGAGTGGCTTGATATTCGATTAAGGCGGCATGGGTAATGTCCTCGTCGTTGTGGCCACTTTTCCATCCGTTTTTTACCCGTTGGTAAACGGATTGAAAATTTGTACACTTCTTGTTGATATCGGTCCACTTACCCGATATTAAATCCGGTAGCCGGTAGGTATCTCCCCTACCCATGAGCCCGAAAAAAAGCTCGCGGATCCGGTTCCAAAGGACCGTTTTATTTTGGTTGTTTGCTACAAAAAATAAACAAATAATTAATTCTAGATGCATTGTATAAAAATTCTAGATTTTTATAAAAAAGGGTAGAGAGAAGAAGGTTTGAGAGTGTGTTGGATTTTATAAAAATAGGAGAGATGGAGATTTATTTATAGAAGAGATGGATTTTAAATTGAATTAAAGTTTTTTTTTAAATTTATGACCGTTTGAAACGGTCAAATTTTGAAATCCACAAACTTGACGCCGCGAAAAGGATCACGGGAACACAAATTTAAACACCCATAGCGCCCCCTGTAATGATGTTGGGCGGCGCTATGGGGTATAGAGGTGTACAAATCGTTTTTTTTTTAAACCAGTCCGGCTTTTAACAGAACCGGTTTTTTCATCCAAAACAAAAACCGGTTTTTTTTACAACCGGTTTCGGTTACTAACCGGTGTTTTAAGTCCAAAGTAACCAGGGTAACCGGTTGGGATCGGTTTTTAACTTGTTTTTGCCAAAATAATCGGTTTTTAACCGGTTTTTTATAACCGGTTTCGGTTATTACCCGGTTTTTCATATCAAGAATAGTAACCGGTCACAAACCGCTGGTTCGGCTCGGTTCTAAAACCGGTTAAAAAAAACCGGTTTCGATTTTTTTTCAGTTACGGTTCTAAAACCAGTTTTTTTTACACCTCTAGGCGGTATACTTGTTTTCAGCGTGATGTAGCGCTGCACTACAGGTGGGCTTAGGCCTATATGTCTTTAAAAAAGAAACCATCGTACATGAAAATATAATATAAAATTCGAAAAAGAAACCATTGTTGCGTAAAAATATAATATAAAATTCAAAAAAGAAACCATTGTACGTGAAATTTAATATAAAAAACACACTTTTTCGTTTGTGAGATGCTCTTTCTCATCTGTTCACACTCTCATTTAAAAGTTTACATTTTACCTCCTTCCATACTCGACTAGTATTGGTATTTAGGATCCATGCGTTACCCTAGGACCGTTAAATTAAAAAATAGACGTAAAAACGTTAAACTATAAATGCACGCTATTATAACTAATAAAATTAAGACAAAACATAAAATATTAGTGAAGAAAAGAATAACTATATCAGAACCGTAATAAAATTTAGAGTAAATTGCGAATTTAGTCCCTGAGTTTTGTCCAAATTTGCCACTTTGATCCAAATAGTTTTTTTTGTGCCTCTGGGTCCCTGACTTTTACATTTTGTTGCCATTTTGATCATTTTGTCTAACTCCATCCAAAAACCCAGTTTGTAACAGGGGTATTTTGGGGATTTCCTTAAAAAATGTTTTCAGTTGCCATTTTGATCCAATTCCAAAAAATCAAAAAAATTCCAAAAAATCAAAAAATTCCAAAAAAATCTAAAAATAAAAAAAATTCTAAAAAATCATAAAAATTCTAAAAAATTCAAAAAAATCTAAAAATAAAAAAAATTCTAAAAAATCATAAAAATTCTAAAAATCCAAAAATCATTAAATGTTTCGGCACGAACCGTTTCGACCCGTACCGTTTCGAACCGTACCGTTTCGACGCGAACCGTTTCGACGCGAACCGTTTCGACCCGTACCGTATCGAACCGAACCGTTTCGACGCGAACCGTTTCGAGCCGAACCGTTTCGACACGAACCGTTTCGACCCGTACCGTTTCGAACCCGAACCGTTTCGAGCCGAACCGTTTCGACGCGAAACGTTTTGATCCGTACCGTTTCGAACCGTACCGTTTCGACGCGAACCGTTTCGAACCGAACCGTTTCGACCCGTACCGTTTCGACCCGAACCGTTTCGAACCGAACCGTTTCGATCCGTACCGTTTCGAACCGTACCGTTTCGACGCGAACCGTTTCGAACCGAACCGTTTCGACCCGTACCGTTTCGACCCGAACCGTTTCGAACCGAACCGTTTCGAACCGAACCGTTTCGACCCGTACCGTTTCGATCCCGAACCGTTTCGACGCGAAGCGTTTCGACCCGTACCGTTTCGACGCGAACCGTTTCGAACCGAACCGTTTTGACGCGAACCGTACCGTATCGAACCGAACCGTTTCGACGCGAACCGTTTCGAGCCCGTACCGTATCGAACCCGAACCGTTTCGAGCCGAACCGTACGGGTCGAAACGGTACGGTTCGATACGGTACGGTTCGATACGGTACGGGTTCGAAACGGTTCGCGTCAAAACGGTTTGGGTCGATACGGTACGGGTCGAAACGGTTCGGTTCGAAACGGTTCGGCTCGAAACGGTTCGTGCCGAAACATTTAATGATTTTTGGATTTTTTAGAATTTTTATGATTTTTTAGAATTTTTTTTATTTTTAGATTTTTTTGAATTTTTATGAGTTTTTAGAATTTTTTTTATTTTTAGATTTTTTTGAATTTTTTTTGATTTTTTGGAATTGGATCAAAATGGCAACTGAAAACATTAGTGATTAAGTACAAACTGGGTTTTTGGATGGAGTTAGACAAAATGATCAAAATGACAACAAAATGTAAAAGTCAGGGACCCAGATGCACAAAAAAAACTATTTGGATCAAAGTGGCAAATTTGGACAAAACTCAGGGACTAAAATGGCAATTTACTCTAAAATTTATTATAGGGGGTTTAAATTAGTAATAATAACAATGATTAAATTAAGTTATAAAGTATAGGATTTAATAAAATTAAAAGTAAATCTTAAGGGTTATTTTTTACTTTTACTAATACTAAAAGTGAGAAAACTAAAACTTACTAATACTATAAGGGAAGAAAGCTAATATACATAACAGGCAACAAAAACTTGTAAATTGAGTTTGTACGTATCATCCAATTTAGTGGTGTCCAACTAACCAACAAGATAGCATAGCATACAACCAAATTAAGCACAACGAAAATGAATAGTAATCATGTGAGGAAACCATGTTTGAAAATAATATATGATTAATAATTAATATCTTAAACTTCTATTACGCATATGAATATTCCTTTGTTATTTGTTGACATTTTCCATTTTAGTTATTATCACAAAACGACCAAAACATCGAAAAATAAATATTCCTTTATTATTTGTTGACATTTTCCATTTTTAATTATTAACACAAAATGACCAAAATATCGAAAGCACTGAACTCAGGCTAAAATGTGCAAAAGAAATTTTTGTGATTGAAGTCCATCAAATGGAACTTAAGGAGTCAAAAAAGAAAAACGGAAACACTCATTTGATTATGCTTTCATTTAATACAAAATATATGTGTATATGTATAATAAAAATGTTAGGCCCTGGACGGTTCTGATATGGTTATTCTTCATATTGTGTTTCAAACAGCTAGTTTTGAGCATCAATATCTCATTCATTAACACCGGTTTGAACACCATTTCACTCATTAATCCAACTTGGATGTCATTTTGAAAGTTTCATCAATGAGAAAGTAAGTCATAAATTATTCATCATTATCTCATATATATTAGCGAAAGTATCTGCATTTCAAAACTATAACAAAGCAAGGCAATACAGCACTTGTGTCTTTTACAAACAAGTAGTTTGGCTTTACTCCTTCAATAGAATCATAGTCATCTTCATCACTATCATTCATAATTCTTCCTGAAATTACTCGACAAACGACGATAGCCATCTCCCCTTTCATCATCTCTGCATTTGCATTAGCAATTATAACATCTTGACTATTTGTAGTCAACCATATTCCTGCATTCTTCTTTGGGTCATAAAAACCTGGCTTTATTATGCTGCAAATGCTGTCTTTAAAGAGCTTTGATGTCCCAAATTTCTTGGAATGTGTGAGTTTCGTGCCGTAAAACATTAACTTCTCGTTACCATCCACAATGTTTCTTGGATGCTTGTTATGATGATCATAAGCTCTGTTCTTGACGCCCTCCCTGAACTTTTCGAATCTTTCTAGTGTCTCGTTTGAATTAATTAGCTTAATAACTTGTTTTATGGTTATGGAATACTTTGTGGTATCGGTTGTTGCTGATCTGAAGATCATCTCAATCACATTTCTTGACGGGTCCCCAATCGCTAGTGCTGTTTTGCCTATAAATGGGTCGGTTTGGGTTATAACTTAATAGGTAAACTTAAAAACTCCAAGTTAAAAAAAAAAAAAAAAGTTAAAGCACGTCAGACTGGTCAAAATGGTTTAAAGTGTGGATGCCCACAAGGGTGGATATTGGCGTGTCGCGTTAATTGGGTTAACTGGTTAAGAGTATTTAAATGCATACAACCTCCAACATCATTTCATTAAAATATTATTGATTATTAAGTTACCAAAATTGAGATTTTTTAATGAATGGATTGTTTAAAAATCTAGATGAATATTTTTTTTTTACAAAACAAAATGAACATTATGAGTATCTAAGGAAACTATAAGTGCAATTGTGTTAGAAACCAATCCACTATTAAAAGAACTTACCAGGAAAGCAGTTTCTTGTGTGGTGGTGAGGGAGTTCTTCGTTATCTTCCGACTTTCTTCTTTGAGTGCGTGTTCCATGCGTGACGGGTCTTTCATTCCCTCGAGTCACATCCGTCCGCTTGCCTTGACAATTCACATCTCCTCTAAAAAATGCACAAAATGCATGTCTTACTCTAGTTGCCTGTGATTCGACTGCATTTAGTGCACAAGTAGTCGAATTGAGTGGCATTTTAGCATGACAACCTGACAAGTTAGCCAAAAAAGCGCGTCTTAAAAATGGAGGGTGATGGCGAGTGCTCGATAGGATTTTGATCGAGTTGGGTTTGGGTGGCGGTTCATGAATTAACGTGGCGCATTGCTTGAAAAGAAACCAAAAGAAAATATGATTGCAAAGGTTTTGTATGTATTTGGAGACATTAAATGGTATTTAAGGTGTTTGTGAGCTCATACATAATGCCACTGGTTATTCCCTTTGGAAGTACCGAATTGTCCAATAGAAGACTCTAAATTCAATTTTTTTATTCAAAGGGTTTTAATTTAGGGAAATTGGTTTTTAATAAACCAACCTTTGCCCCATTGGTAAATAATAATCCTACCTACAGAATTGGTAATTAATAATCCTACGTTTCAATATGTTGGTACTCAATGGACCTCCGTTAGTTTTTTTTAACTGAAGTTAGTTTTTAAGTTTTATTTATTACACAAACAGTCCCTGTAGTTATAATTTACTAGTTTTAACTATGAGTTAATAGCCAAAATGGTCCCTGAGGTTTGCACCACCACCACTACCACCACCACCACCACCACCAAAGCACCGCCGCCACCACCACCACCACCACCACAGCACCGCCACCACCACCACCACCACCACAGCACCGCCACTACAGCACCGCCACCACAGCACCGCCACCGCCACCACCACCACCACCACAGCACCGCCACCACCACCACCACAGCACCGCCACCACCACCACCACCACCACCGCACCGCCACCACCACCACCACCACAGCACCGCCACCACCACCACCACCACCACAGCACCGCCACCACCACCACCACCGCACCGCCACCACCACAGCACCGCCACCACCACCACCGTTTTCGAAACGGTCTGGGTCGAAAACGGTCTGGGTCGAAACGGTCCGGGTCGAAACGGTACGGGTCGAAACGGTCCGGGTCGAAACGGTACGGGTCGAAACGGTCCGGGTCGAAACGGTACGGTTCGAAACGGTTCGCGTCGAAACGGTTCAGGTCGAAACGGTTCGCGTCGAAACGTTTCCTTTTTTTGAATTTTTTTTTATTTTTTAGAGTTTTTTTTATTTTTTTGAATTTTTTTGATTTTTTTAGGATTTTTATGATTTTTTAGAGTTTTTTTTTATTTTTTTGAATTTTTATGATTTTTTTAGAATTTTTATGATTTTTTTGAATTTTTTGATTTTTTAGATTTTTTTTATTTTTATGATTTTTTTTACAACTACAGGACTGTTTGTGTAATAAATAAAACTTAAAACTAGTAAATTATAACTACAGGGACTGTTTGTGTAATAAGTAAAACTTAAAAACTAACTTCAGTTAAAAAAAACTAACGGAGGTCCATTGAGTACCAACATATTGAAACGTAGGATTATTAATTACCAATTCTGTAGGTAGGATTATTATTACCAATGGGGCAAAGGTTGGTTTATTAAAAACCAATTTCCCTTTAATTTAGAGCTTAGTCAATTTGGATTATTTTTTCTTGGAACTATTTCTTCACAAGGAAACATAGTAACGTGCCATGGAATGCTTATTTTGGACAATGTAAGTTTATATTTTCTTATTTATTAAGAGTATTTGTAATGGGTTTGTCGACCCCACATACACGAACATGAAGGAGGGAGTGCTTTGGGTTCAGGGGCTGACCTACATAGTGGTCAGGGTGGGCGGCCGCACCCCTTGAAAAAAAAAATTTAGTGTATATTTTAGGCAAAAAACCCGACCGCACCCTTGAAAATATGGTTGAACACCTCATCCGCACCCCCAACAAATAATTTCTTGGTCTGCCACTGGTTGGGTTCCAAGGCCAAGGTCCGTGAGTTATATGATAGGGAAATAAGAGAGAGAGAGGATCAATCCTTGAGTTAAGTTGGGCCCGAAAATTTTTTTGTCAAAAACATCATGGGTCTCATATACGTTGTAGATGCTCTAATTCGAGATGACAAACCCAAACAAAGGCGATATTTGTTATCCTATTTTTCTTTATATAAAGGGGGGTGAAATTATATTTCCGAGTGGTCCCTGCCTTATTTTCTTTTTTTGCTTCGAAAGTATCGAAAGAACCAAATAGTCCGACAAACATAAAATTAAATTTTTTTGATAGTCACCACTCACCAGTGGCGGACCTAGAAAATATTTGTTGAGGGTGCGGATAAGGTGTTAAACCATATTTTCAAGGGGTGCGGTCGGGTTTTTTGTGAACATCCGTGATTCACGCAAGTCATCCTCTTTATGGCATAATTTAACAAACCATCTGCAGCCACGGTAATCTAAAATATGTTGATATGGGTCCCTTGCCGGTTTGGATATGAGCATTGATTTCTACTTGGTGCTAGTCAAAATTCACTGTTTAATACATTTATATTTTTTTTTTTTTTGAAACAGAAGGCGATTTCATAGAAAGAGCCCAAGCAAGGAGCTAAAGGCATTTACAGTACAGTAGCAAAGAAAAAGAAAACATTACAAAAGGAGCAGAAACCTTTCAACAGTGAAAAAACAAAAATGCAGCAAAACTGTTACTAGGCCACTTTAAACTCACACCAAGTTTTCCAGTCGATCTTCAAATTCTTTGACCTCGAGTTGATCCAAAGGAGAGACAACGCCTTTATCTCGCCCATTAGCTTTTGTACTTGTTTGTTATTGTTGTTAAAAATCCAATCGTTCCGTGTCCGCCATAATAGCCAGCATACTGTTGCAAAGATAGTGTAGAGAGCCTTCTTTTTCTTTACCGATTGCTGCTGCTGTTGTTGTGCAAATTCCAGCAACTCAACCACACTCAATAAATACCTGGGCAGGGGTATTCTTGTCCATAACGAGGTTGCCACCCATACTTGTTGTGCATATTGACATGTAATTAGTAGGTGATCTGCAGATTCTTCCACTAAATCGCATAGAGCACATGTCACTGATGGTAATGTGATGTTTCGTCTTGCGAGCGCCTCTCTTGTTGGTATACGATTTAATACAACCCTCCACATAAAACAGTTGATTTTCTTTGGAAGCCAAC
This sequence comes from Helianthus tuberosus, assembly GCA_030545235.1. Taxonomy (NCBI): domain Eukaryota; kingdom Viridiplantae; phylum Streptophyta; class Magnoliopsida; order Asterales; family Asteraceae; genus Helianthus; species Helianthus tuberosus. The sequence continues at coordinate 54,676,248 of CM060364.1, forward strand.
TTAACCACCTTAATGCTTTTGTTTCAGGTATGACATGCATTTTATCCAACTCTTTTCTTAATTCGCTTACTTGAAACGGTTCAACTGAGTCCCCCGAGAGCCACCACCATTCGTCTGAATTTGACCCAATGTTTTGACCATCAAGCAGTCGCAAGCAATCATTCCATTCCTCAATTGCCGCTGCTCCTGTTAATACATTTGTGCTGCCCCAGAACCAAACAATTCCCCCGTTTGCGATTGTGTATCTTTGTTTCACCATACAGTGTTTATCTGACTCCAAGGCGTAGAGGTTGGGAAACCGAGTCCGTAATGTGGAGTCCCCAATCCATTTATCCAGCCAAAAGTAAATATTGTCTCCACATCCTTGCTTGAGCTTTAACCTGTTCTGTACGTCAATATGGTGATTACTTGAAATTCTTCCCATGTGTACTATATTTTTCCATACCCCTCCGATTGAGCTTTTGAGTGGTATAGAAAACGCTCCCCTTGTTCCTTCATGAATTGCTTTAATGACTCGTACCCAAAGCTGTGATGTTTCGTTTTTTGAACCGGACACACCATTTGACCATAAGTGCCTTGTTTGTAGCTGTTAAACTACCTATTCCCAAACCTCCTTGTTCCACCGGGGCAGTTACTTTGAACCACGGAACCCAAGGATACATTTATATGGTGATTATAAAACTAAAATCTTGTGTATTTATGGTGATTATAAAAATAAAATCCTGTGTAGCAGGATATATACACTAGAAATAAAATGATTATTCTTGTTAGTTTGTATTATTAATACATATTCCCTCTTTTTGAGAAAGACAAAACAATTTTAGTTGCAACTGCAAAACAAGAACAAGACTCCCTACAATACAACACCATATACATGCATACATTATTCAATACAAATATTCACTTCCCAATACAAAGACTAACGAAACCTTTAAAACACAACCATTCAACCAACTATACGCTATTACATTCAGATCTAAATTACATCTCAATTTTTTTCTCCAATTGATACGTTACAACTAATTTGCAGCTAACATTAAGGCAAAAGTACAAAAGAAATACGAACTAGTGTCACAACCGTTGACCTATTTGACCAACTTGTGGCAAATTTGTAATGGCTCTCACTATCTAGACACTCGCTTTGCCTATCTGCACACTTAGGGTTTATATACGCTGCGTATTGACCAATACGCAGCGTATAGGCTTAACCCTATATGCTGCGTATTGGTCAATACGCAGCGTATATAGACCATAGATCTCAGTGCCTGATTACCAATCATTGCACAGAAAACAAAGGGTCCTATACGCTGCGTATTGGTCAATACGCAGCGTATATAAAACTGATGCAAATTTGGGGTCATTTAGGTAGGTTTGAAGTGTATTTTTTTCCCAGGTTTATATAAGCTGCGTATTGAGCAATACGTAGCTTATAAACAGGGACCATTTTTGTAAATTTATGAAACTTCAGGGACCATATTTGTCAGTTTTCGAAACTTTAGGGACCTTTTTTGTCAGTTTTCGAAAAACCAGGGACCATTTGTATAAATTTACGAAATCTCAGGGGCCATTTTTGTAAAAATATCAAAAAAGAGGTAAAAGGGGGTCTTCATTTAAGAACCGGCCCTTGCATGACTCGAACCCATGACCTCTCGTTTAGAACCGCAACGCAGCTTATATAAACCTGGGAAAAAAATTACACTTCAAACCTACCTAAATGACCCCAAATTTGCATCAGTTTTATATATGCTGCGTATTGACCAATACGCAGCGTATGGGACATTGTTTTCTGTGCAATGATTGGTAATCAGGCACTGATATCTATGGTCTATCTACGCCGCGTATTGACCAATACGCAGCGTATAAGGGTAACCCTATACGCTGCGTATTGACCAATACGCAGCGTAGATAAACCCTAATTTTGCTAGGGTTTGGTGTGCCAATAGGCACTTTAGTGTGCCAATAGGCACACTCTTTGTAATTTATACACCCTTTTTGACCCATTGCCACATGGCAAAAGCAGCAGCCATGTTTTATTCCATTTCTTCTAATTCTACGGTCCCAGAACTATTCTTCCGATATTTTGCGGGTACGGGTTAGAAGAATGGGTAAGGGTAGTATGGTCATTGTTGCAGCCTTCAACTTCATTCTCTCTGGACCCGTATACATCATTCCAGTGAACAACTTTTCTGAAATTTGAATTTGAAACGTGTACTTGTGGTTGTTCAGGGAGTCTGCTACCAACTACAAGATCGAGGCAGAGAGCATCGTTTTCCTCTAATCTGGTCCGTTGATTTCCAGACCCTGTAAGATCATGGTTATTATTTTTCGCAACTGGTACATCGTGATTGTGTTTTCCTTCGTATGCGGTTATGACAGCTTTAGGATCGTGTGATGCTCGCTCTACATGTTTTCTTACTGTGCATCCAACACTTGTGCACTTGTAATAACTCCTGCATGATATGTCAAGATAAGTTACTTGAGAGTAGCTTCAAACAAGTTGGAGCTTCTACTAAAGCCTAAATTACCTTTTTACCCTTTCAATATTTTTGGTTGTTCAAAATAATAATAGAAAAAAAATCTAGTAGTGTTTTAATCATACATTTTTCTTTTATCTAGTATTTATCGTTACTCAAACTTAATAATTTTGATTTGAGTAAAAGTACACACATGGTCCCTGTGGTTTACCAAAACTTTGGATTTGGTCCCCATCTTTCCAAAAGTACACCAATTTTCCGGGTGGTTTGCACTTTGTAACTCATTTAGTCCCCCAACTTTTTGCCAAAAGTACATGGATGGTCCCTATGGTTTTCACTTTGTAACGCATTTAATCTTTTAACTTGGACAGTTGGACCTGCTGAAACCTTTAAATTTGTTGGTTGGGGACTAAATGTGTTACATAATGCACCACCACAAGACCATCCGTGTACTTTTGGAAAGCCAGGGACCAAATCCAAATGTTCGGTGGTAACCCACAGGGACAATCCGTGTACTTTACTCTTTTGATTTGGCCAATTGGATTTTAACACCATTAACTTTGAAGAATTGGCCGATAACACCCGCAACTAACACTTTGATCTGTGACACCCGAAACTTTTAATTTCGTGTGTCATTTCACCACTCAGTTAAAAACTCAGTAACTGAGTTAGTGTTCAATCCTAGGTGGCATCCTTAATCCTACGTGGACTATATGACGTGGACTATAATTGCAGATGTGGCACATTCATGGTATAAAAGCCATCTTCTTCTTCGATTTAAACCCTGCACAAACAAGGGAAACCCTCAATTAAGGCCATACGCATGAATCGACCCAAATCCAAACCCTAATTTGCTCATCACGATATCAGAGCAAACCTTCAACTTATTGGCTGATCGACATGTCTACTTCTTCCAACTCTTCATGTAATACCAACCGAATCCCTAAAATATTCAAGGTGGACATGGATGGGAAGTTGTATTGTCATCACGATATCAGAGCTGTTATTCGCGTAGCAGGAAGGAGAAGTGTTCGATGTGGTGCTGAATTTTACGGTTGCTCACAATGGCCGGTAAGTCTTGTGTATCCATGTATTGAATTTAACTTGTTTTTGAACTGACGACATGATGTTGGTTTGTAGCGAGACGACTGCAAGTTCTTTATGTGGAAAAAAGATTTCGACAAATTATTCGAAGTTCATTCAACTTGCAGCTCAAGTGCAGTTACAAGAAGTGATGCTGTGACCGGGAATGAATATAATTTGCAATTGCGGAACAACTTGCTATCTCAAGAGAACAATATGTTGAAACGACAAATTTGTGCGAAAGAATTCATGTTGAAGCAGCAGTTTGTGTTTAGTTTGTTTGTTATCATTGCCATGTTGTTTTACATAGTGTATCGAATGTAACTTGTTTTTTATTGTAAGTTCTTTGACATGAATGAATTTAGTGAAGTTGGGCTTTGATGTCTTTATTTGTACCATATGTGCAGACCATTAGACCATTTGCAGACCAAAAGAGACTTTGACTTTGTAACAAGTAAACAACTACCAAAACAAGTGTGCAGACCATCAAACCATTTGAAACCACATGTGCAGACCAAAACAATAGGTGTGCAGACCATTTGACCATTTGAAACCACATGTGCAGACCAAAACAATACAGCACATGCAGACCATTTGACCATATACCCCTGTGACCATATATATGCAGAATGACCATATACCCCTGTGACCATATATATGCAGAATGACCATATACCCCTGTGACCATATATATGCAGACTAAAACAAGTGTGCAGACCATGCAGACCATTTGAAACCACATGTGCAAACCAAAACAAGTGTGCATAGTATGCAGAATGACCATTATACCCCTGTTACCATATATGCAGACCAAAACAAGTGTGCAGACATAAGTTAACTGCAGAATGACTTTAAGTTAACTGCAGTATGAGTTTAAGTTAACTGCAGACATAAGTTAACTGCAGAATGACCATTATACCCCTGTGACCATACATGTGCAGACATAAGTTAACTGCAAAATGAGTTTAACCAGTTTAACCATTCAAAACAAAAGATTAACCATTACACATTCAGCACAGCAGTCATAAGTTTAACCATCCAAAACATTCAACACAGCAGTCATAAGTTTACATAGTCATTACACAACCAACAAAAGATTAACCATTAACCATTCATAACATATTAACTAACTGCAGCCTTCTCCGTTGCTCTTCCCCTTTTACTTGGCCTTCCTCTTTTAGTTGGCCTTCCCCTTTTCCTTCCGATTGCTGCCGCATTTTGAGAATCTGTTAACATTAAACAAATTTAGGAAACAATCATATAATCAATAAACCAACTGAATCTATTGAGTTCACCTTTAACTGTGCATCTTCTCTTGTTGTGACCCCTTTCTCCACAAATCCCACATGTCATTAGCACCCCATGCTTAGTTAGTTTGCCTGGTTTCTTGGGATCCTCATGAGGGTCCCTCTTTCTGTTTTTCTTAGGCCTACCAGGTGCCTTTTTGATTGGAGGTGGATCCAATGGATAATCAACCTTGGGCCAAAACTTTTCACTAGGCAATGGTGGGATTGAGTTTTCATAAGTTCTCATGTATGTTTCTTTGTGGTAACATGGGTCAACATAATCCTCAGCATTCTTATGCAAAAATCCAGCCACAGCACACACATGCTTACAAGGATACCCCCTTAATTGCCACTTTCTACATGTGCAGGTCTTATTTACCAAGTCAACTGTAACATCATCAACATCTCTAACTTGAAAAACCTGATAAGATGAGGGGTATACCTCACACCTAAAGGCTGCATCTTTTGAGAAATCAAGTTTCTCCTGGATATTGGGGCAAATGAGCACATCTTTGGCTTCCATTTCAGTTCTTTTGATGACTAACCTACTCATGATTTGAACCCTAATGTCCTCTAGCATGTATATAATATGCTTTGACCTTGCAGTTATGATATAACCATTAAATGTTTCTGCCATGTTGTTTACTATGACATCACATTTAGTGTGAGTTTTCAAGTAGCACCTGTTAAAACTCTTGGCATCCTGCTTTAAGATTCCCTCTACTGCATCAGGGTTTATGGCCCTCATTTCATCAATGGCTTGGAGGTAATCAGGTTCACAGTATGCTCTTGCAGCTTTCCAATACAACTCCTTGAGCTCCTCATCCTTAAAATTCTTGTGCCAATTCGCATAGATGTGCCTTGCACAGTTTCTATGCTCTGCTCTTGGCCAAATAAGTGCCACAGCATTTAACAGACCCTGCAGATAAATGATTATTAACGTTAGATATTATAGCACAAGATAATTGTTCATTGTAAAATTTGACAATGGCTACTACCTTTTGTTGATCTGAGATGAATGTCCATGCCTCACCACCATCACTTACACCCAAACACTTCCTGAGCTCTTCCATAAACCATTCCCAGCTATCGTTATTTTCACCATCTACAACTGCCCATGCCAATGGATACATCTGATCATTAGCATCTCTGCCAACTGCAGTTAACAACATCCCTCCTAGGAAGGTCTTTAGAAAACAACCATCTAGACACAAGACCTTCCTACATCCAGCTAGAAATCCTCTTTTCACACCATCAAAACACACAAAGAGTCTGAAAAAAGTTTCACATGTGGCTGTGGGATCTAAGTTAATGAAACCTGGTGGTGCAGTAACAAGCACAAAAGTTGATGTTGGGTTTACTTTTTGCAAGATATCCATGTATGCACCAATTTTGCTATAATGATCCCTCATTGATCCATGAAGTTTCTTGTGGGCACATGATTTAGCCTTGTAGGCCAGCCACTTGGTGATTATGAGTTTATACTTTTGTTTCACAGCCAATATGATTTCCTTAGCCGACCAGTTGGGCTTGGATTTAAACACTTGCAGGAACTCATTAGCTATGAACATTGCAGTTAGCTGTCTATTCTTTACCATGTTTCTTTGGCAGTTATGTATATTCTTCACTCTTTTTACCAAGTAACACTCTTTCCCTTTATGAAGTGAACAATGTATAAAGAATGAACAACCTTTAACACAATTGACAACAATACGGCCACAGTTAGCTGTCTTTTCACTCTTTGCAAGGTACAAGTTCCTACCATTAGCTACTGAGTACTGCCTCACTGCCTCTTTAAAGGCCTCCCTTGATGCAAACCTTATTCCCACCTTCCAACTAAATTTCTTCCAATTTGTATGTTCACCTACAGATGGGGCTGCTTCCTTGTACTTCTTGCCCCTGATATCATCATCCTCACTATCACCAGGTGTTAAAATGTCCCCGTCAGATTCCTCATAACTACTGTTTCCATCTACCCTTGGATGTTCAGTTTCATGCAAATCACCCTCTGTTTCATGCAAATTACCCTCTGTTTGTCTTTCATGTACTACCTCATCAAGCACTTTTTTTTTGGCTTCCAAATCTATCTTGGTTGCCTCTCTAACTGCATGTTGTGACTGTATCCACTCAACATCCTCTCTGTCTGACTCTAATCCTAGTACATCATCCGCAGCTTCCTCAACTAGTTCATCATAATCTTCATCATCAGAATTTGAGTCTTCATCTTCCACACTGAACTCACTATCTTCACTGTCCTCGTCTGCTTGCTTAGCTATTGAGTTAGAGCTGCATCCAGGGGAAACCCTAGAAGATTGGGCTTTTAGTTTACTGGATTGGGCTTCAGGTTTACTGGGCTGGGTAACAGGGTTACTGGGCTGGGTAACAGGTTTACTTGGCCTAGAACTGGAGTGGGCTTCATTGGCACCCAATTGACGATCTTGAACAAATACTTCCATATATGTTTCACTCCAACTAAAAACCTTCCTAACCAACTCCAACACATCTCTATCATCACGAAAATGCCTAATCCCACCATCATTCGCATCCAACCCATACATATGAAAGTTCCTTGATTTATAGCATTTCGTTTCCGGTGCATAATCTGCTAGCTCAAAGTATGAAATGTGATCTATATCAACTTTAATTAACCTATGTGCACCCCCAACATACTGTGGAAGACCAAAACCTAACTCAATGTAACCACCATACCAAAGCATGACATCAATCGTTTCAACCATTGCATAATCATGTGAAATTGTACCTTGATCGGAGTTTAAACTTGATAGATTGAGAAGCTAGGTCACGTCGTCTGTAGTCGCCCTTGATCTTTCCCTCCAAAACGAACAGAACAATGCAATGAAGTTCAGTGTTTTGCTTCTTATAACATGTGTTAGCCACGTAGGTCACCATGTAGGATTAATGAAGCCATGTAGGATGCCATGTAGGATAAGAAACTAACTCAGTTACTGAGTTTTTAACTGAGTGGTGAAATGACAAACGAAAGTAAAAGTTTTGGGTGTCACAGATCAAAGTGTTAGTTGCGGGTGTTATCGGCCAACTCTTCAAAGTTAAAGGTGTTAAAATCCAATTGGCCTTTTGATTTTGATCAAGGACTTTTTTTTCCATTGAGAAATATTATAAACATGTTCAACAGGAATGTACAACACTATTTAGTAATATAAATGAAGTTGCATTTTAGGAAAAGAATGGAAATCGTTGTATAATCGTTGTATGTTAGGCTCGTGTATATTGTCATGTTCTTGTGAGATTCTAAATTTTAGATCTTTAAACAAATGCTTGTAAAATTATAGGTCTAAACACTCACTAAACGACATGAATGAAAAGCTTTTAACATTTTTTATTTGATGGTGAAATGAATACATACCTAGGATTAGGATTACCCTACACAACTTTCTGGCCATATTTAAGCCAACGGTATCCATCATCCAAGATATCAACCTCACTAGTAGTTTGGACAACAACACGTGGCTCACGGATAGGCTTAACCACTAGAGTTATATCAAGGGTACCAAAATCTGTTCGCCTGATCACAATTAAAAAGTTACTAAATATTAGCACCAATTAGTAACTAATACAACCAAAAATATTAATAAATACAGATTTTCATCCAACATAATCACCTCTTTTTTGAATACGGGTCGTCATCATCTTCGTCAACCTTATCCATACCGTCTTGATTTGCTTGTCTAGGAGATTGCAGAGGGGTTCCACTAGCCTCCAAGTTTGGATTCGGGCCATTATTTGCGGAACCTTCAATAATAATAATAATAGTTAATGAACGAAATAGAAATAGAAACATCAAACATGTAATTATTTCCAGAACTATACAGGTTTACAATAATGGGAAGTTTTTTTTTTTTTGAAAGGTACAATAATGGGAAGTTAAAAGCGGGTAATTACGGGTTTTATCAAAGATATTCAACGGGTCATTTTAGTACCATTTGAAAGGGCCAGGCCGGTTGAGTTGACCCAAAAACACTTTTTGTCTGTATTTGGAAAAAATATATACATAGTTGATGCATATATTAGGATTACAAAAACAATGGTGTAAAATGCCATTTTCGTCCCTGGGTTTTGGCTAGTTTTGCAACTTTCGTCCACAGGTTTGTTTTTCCGTACCTGGATCCAAAAGGTCTGAGATCTTGTCATTTTCATCTGGCTCGTTAACTCTATCTATTTTTCTCCGTTAACTTAGGGGTATTTCCGTCTTTTTGTTAACTTAAAGGGCAATACCGTCTTTTTCAGAAGTTAGCAAAAAAGATGGAAATACCGCTGACTTAACAGAGAATAACGGATGCAGTTAACGAGCCGGATGAAAATAGCAAGATTTCAAACCTTTTGGATAAGATGCGGAAAAACAAACCTTTGGATAAAAGTCACAAACTGGCCAAACCTCAGGGACGAAAATGGCATTTTACTCAAAGCAATATTATACAATAATACTTTAAACTTAGAATAAAACAACTTAGGAAGTTGTATGCGATAGAAAAGGGGACTTTGGGTGACTTTCAACCCGTACAACCCGTTTGACCCATCCCCTTTTAGCTAATTTTTATTTGACCCGCTTGACCCCATTTCAGATTAAAGAAACAACTCAAATCGATCCTTTCCATAAGTAAATGGGTCAAAATTGCTCCGAATTACCTGTTTGATAAGTTTGATATTGAAGTTTGTCTGGATTTTCATCCTGTATAGACATAAGAGCACCAGCACTAAATCGACGGCTAGGTTGAGGTTTGGGATGATCATGAGTGCCTTTATACACAATTTCCGTTATTTGGCCCGTAGTATAAGACCGTTCAAAAATCTTTTTCACGTCACAATTAGGACGCGTACACTTGCAATAGCTTCTTGGATGTTCACTTCCTTTCACAACTTTCTGTCCATATTTTCGCCAATTATATCCGTCATCTGATGATCTGTCGACTTAGATAGCAGGCCCGTGTTCTTTAGGCTTCCCCGGTCCGTTTGCTTCCTCGTGAGGCATGTAATTATGATTTTGTTCTTTTGGTGATGCCATTTCCCAATTGGTCGTAGATGGAGACGCATATGATCGGGGCTCACTTTGATTTTGATTACGATTTTGGTTCTGGTTATGATATTGCCCGCTTGGTTTAAAAGTTGGAAAACCCGTTTGTTTGAAAGCTCGGATTAATAATGAAAATTGGTTATGGCACGCGAGACTTGGTCACCTAAATTTCGATTCCATGAAACAAATGGTGAATAAAGATATGGTCGTGGGGATGCCAAAAATTAATCAAGAAAATCAAATATGTGATTCGTGCTTAGTCGGGAAGCATACGAGACAACCTTTTTCCGAAGACGGCGTCGTTTCGGGAAACGCGTGCCTTGGAACTTATTCATGGAGACTTATGCAGTCCAATTTCTCCGAGCACAATAGCGGGAAATAGGTATGTATTTGTGTTAGTTGATGATTTTTCACATTTCATGTGGACTTTTCTTTTGAAGGAAAAAAGTGATGCGTTTGAAACCTTCAAAAAGTTTAAAGTCATGGTGGAAGTGGAAGTAACTAGAAAAATCGAGACGTTTCGAACCGATCGAGGGGGAGAATTTACGTCTCACGAGTTCAATCGGTTATGTGAAAACGAAGGGATTGTTCGACACTTAACCGCTCCATATTCACCTCAACAAAACGGGGTGGTGGAGAGGCGAAACCGTACCTTAATGGAGATGACTCGAAGTATATTAAAAGCGCGAAAAGTTCCTAATTTTATGTGGGGGAGGCGGTGAGGCACTCAACCAATTTAATAAATAAAACTCCAACACGAGCTTTACACGAATACAAAACACCGTACGAGATGTTAAAAGGAAAGAAACCGGATCTTCAATTTCTTAAGGTTTTCGGATGTGCCGCTTATTTGAAAATTGTTGGTGGGCTTCTTCCAAAATTAGACGATCGTTCGACTCGTCTAGTTTATCTTGGAAGCGAAGAAGGTTCGGGGGCGTATCGTTTATACAATCCGACGACTCGTAGAATTGTTGTGGGTCGAGACGGAGATACGGAGTTTGATGAAACGCGTGGTTAGAATTGAGGAAAAAATATTGTTTTTAATAACGAAGAGTCTCACGAACCGGGTATGTTTTGGGTCGAGTTTGATGGCGTAATTTACACTGGAGATGGAACTGTTGATACCGAAAATGTTGGAACAAATTCTGGGTCCGATACAAGTGGATCAGAATCGTCGGGTTCATATGATAGTGGTGAATCTAATTCAACAAATTCAAATACTAACAGTTCAGCGAATTCATTTGTAAATACAACATCAAATAATTTGGGCTCACTAGGCCCAAATAACCATTCGTTGATGGAAAAAGGGAATGGTAGTCAACAACAATGAACTAATGGATATTTTGGGCTCACAAGGCCTAATTAAATCACAATCAGTTGTTGCTACTAGCAACCCATCTTGCCAAAGGCCAATAATAAGAGAACAGGCCATTACGACTCCAAACAATCAAAGCTCCATGTCGCGTGAACTAGTTTGTGCGGCTTAAAATAGTAGCAGGCCAATCAACATGAACGGTAACAATGCGGAACAAAATAATTTTATAACGCCTGACCCGGTTGTTCGTAGATCTAATCGCGCAACGGTTACCCCGATACGTTTTAATGATTACGTATTAAATTCGAGTACGATTGATGAAGATTTTTTATTGCTTGCAGATGATGAACAGGTTCGCTTTGACGATGCAAAATCTAAACCGGAGTGGATGAAAGCTATGCATGCAGAAATCGAAACAATTAATAAAAATAATACTTGGTCGTTAACCGAGTTACCGCGTGGTGCAAAAGCGATTGGATTAAAGTGGGTTTTCAAGGTTAAACGAAACGCTGATGGCTCACTAAATAAACACATGGCTAGACTCGTGGCGAAGGGTTATATGTTTAGCAACCCGAAGTCGATTTTGACGAAGTGTTCGCGCCAGTTACTCGACTTGAAAAAGTTTGGTTACTTTTATCTCTCCAGCGAATGAAGGGCGGGAATTACATCATCTAGATGTTAAATCCGCGTTCCTACATGGCGAATTAAAAGAAGAAGTTTATGTCATTCAACCGGAAGGGTTCGTTAAAAACGGCGAAGAGCATAAAGTCTATAAATTATCAAAGGCGTTATATTGGTTAAGGCAAGCTCCACGTGCGTGGAATACGAAATTAAATAATATTTTATTAGATATGAAATTTCACAGGTGCTTGCAAGAACAAGCCGTATACCGAAGTACCGTTGGAACGGGTATCTTATTAATCGGGGTGTACGTGGACGATTTAATTGTGGCAGGTTCAAATTTGAAACTTATTATGGAGTTTAAGCGCGGGATGGCTAAAAACTTTGAAATGTCGGATTTGGGAAAGTTTACTTACTATCTTGGAATTGAAGTGTTGCAGAGCAAGGACGTGATAAAAATTAAGCAAGAAGCGTATGCAAAGAAAATACTGACCGAAGCCAGTATGATTAACTGCAATCCTACTAATGTTCCCATAGACCCGAATGTGGAAGTTTCTAAATTTGAAGACGAAGAAGATTTTGATGCAACGAGATATCGAAAAATTGTCGGGTGTCTCCGGTACCTTTTACAGACTCGACCAGATTTGGCGTTTTCGGTCGGAGTAGCCAGTCGGTACATGCAATGCCCGAAGCAATCTCATGCAGCTCTCATCAAGCAAATTCTTCGCTATTTAAAAAGGTACTTTTAGTTATGGCATTACCTATACTCAAGGAGAAAATATGTTGGTTGGTTACAGCGATAGTAGTCACAACATAGATCCGGACGATGGAAGAAGTACTACGAGACACGTTTTTATTTTGGGTCTTCCCCAATTACTTGGTGTTCTCAAAAGCAAAGTACAGTTGCTTTATCATCGTGTGAAGCAGAGTATATGGCGGCTAGTGCAGCCGCGTGTCAGGCGGTTTGGCTAAAAGAATTGATTGGTGAATTACTCAATAAGAAAATTCAAGCGGCGGTGTTACGTGTTGATAATACATCGGCGATAGCTCTCATGAGGAACCCGGTTTTCCATGGAAGGAGCAAACACATAAAATCCCGGTTTCACTACATTCTACATTCGGGAATGTGTTGACCGTGAAGATATCGTGGTCGAGCATGTTAGTGGCATTGATCAAAAGGCGGATATTTTAACGAAGGCTCTTGGGAAGATCAAGTTCAAGGAGATGACTGAAAAGCTTGGAGTTGAAGAAGTGTCAGTTACGAGTTTGAAATTCCGGGGGTGATTGTTGGAAATTTCGAATTAAAAGAGATTCCTTTGCGTGCAAGACAAGGAACCATGGAGTGGATAATTATTAGAATATTTAAACGTGTTTAGGTTTAATTATTTAGTGATAATTATCATGTTCAATATAATAGGTTTATTAGCAATCCTAGCTATAATCTAATAGGAGTGTTTAGATTATAAATACCATGCTTTGGGTATTAGTGATTGTAATTCAAGCTTTGAGTCAGTTTCTTGAATAATAATAAACGTTTAGGTGTTAGCCAAATACTTTGCAGTTTCCGATTTCAATTTCTGTTCAATACCGATTCATCTTGAGCTACCACATGCGTTTATTTTATGTACGTTTTGGATTGGTCTACGTTTCGACGTAAATTTTGTTTGGAAACAAGTCGGGTCAAATGTAATATATTTTCATTCAACGGCATGAATTCGGATTACTCTATGTTTTAACGTAAATTTAGTTCAGATACGAGTCGGGTTGATTGTAGTCTATAATTTATCACGTCGCGTACAGCGCCGCCGCAACGCGTGGCTGTTAAAAAACTACTTATGTCCTGAAAGCAACACTAACTTAATAACCGACTCTGTATTCAAATAACAAACTTAATCACCAAAGAAGGATTACAGCAGCAGTCTTTTAATTCGCCAATTTTATACCCTGTTCCACGCTGTAAACATTTCTGTCCATTCTCTGTTTTATTTTTATTTCATTGCAACATGTTCTAGTAGCTTCCATCAACACAGGTTAACAATCACATATATTGTAATATTGTTCAACTAGTTCTATACTCGTCCTGTGGACGGGCATATTAATGAAATAATGACATAAATATTTATTGTTTGCATTTTAAACAAAACATTATTTGTTTAAAACAAAAAAAAGTACGTGAACTTTTTAATCAAAAGCATTTATATGTGGATATATATCATCTAAATTCATGTTTTCCAGAAGCCTAATTAAAAACCTTCAAAACAATTCTTACAGGGCAATAGAGAAATTGCACGTTATATGTTTTTACATATTCATTATGTACCTTTTACTTCTCAATCCAGAAGTAACTCTACCCAATAATCCACAAAAATAAAGGGTACTGATGTTTCTGGTGTTTAGAGTTATCACAAAGAAAAGTTGCAACTTCCTGCATACATAATTCAAAGATGATTATGCTTGAACCAAGTGAACATGATAAAAATGAAAGATGTTACACATGGCGGTATGGGCTCACACCTCATATTGAACTGCATTTTTTAAGCCAATGGACTGGCAACAGGTGTCAGCTCCCGCATCAATGGTTGAATGGAAAAATCACATACATTGTCCTTCACATCTACCATATGTAGAGAAGTTGTGTAAAGTAAATAATATATACAAATTGATTACACATAAGGCAAATTGCACATCTTAAATGCCTAGTCAACACAAATGCTAAAGCATGAGAAAATTCACAGATTTTGCTACTAATATGAAGACATCCTTCAAAATTTTAAAACCCCAAGAAATCTTACACTATGAATAATCATGTCACAAACGACGTCTTACTAGAAGCAATACCACCAAAAACATATATAATATATAAGTGAACCGTATGCTTGATATAGAGATTCTTCCTGGTTTGCTTTACCGATTCAAATAGCACAATAAAGTCAACTGCTTCTCATCGTTTGACCTTATGTAAACAGACTAAAAGGGCACAAAATTCCCATTTTTTGTCATAATAGCAATGAAACATAAAGAAATCAAAACATTCATTTTTAGCATCAAGAAAGTCCTAAAAATAAATCACTTTAAAGAAATCAAGACAATCAAGTAATAAGCATGGTTTAACTTTTTAAAATCAAAGGAGTCATATACCTCCATCCTTCTATAGTAAGATCTTCAACATACTTGACCAC
This sequence comes from Helianthus tuberosus, assembly GCA_030545235.1. NCBI lineage: Eukaryota > Viridiplantae > Streptophyta > Magnoliopsida > Asterales > Asteraceae > Helianthus > Helianthus tuberosus. Next base: position 54,691,256 of record CM060364.1, read on the forward strand.
TGCAAGCTGATTTATATCTATTAATGAATTCCTCAAAAAAATCCCCCCATCTCAACTACCTATCAATTTACTTAAAAAGTCAAGCTAACGATCTCAAAAAATATTTCAAATAAACACATTAATAGACAGTTAGACATGTACCATATCATGATAATCCACCATTGTATCTGATGTTTCCAACAAAAAGGAGCATCAGCAGCAGATAGAAAACAAAAAGCAGAGCAAAATTCTCAACATTATCTGCAACATGATCATTATTAAGAAAATAGAAATCAGAGAAACAGGGGTAAGTCACAATATTTTTTGACGTGTACGCATATTATACATAAATAAAGGATCGAATTATATTTTTTTAATTATTACAAATAAATAATAATTAAATTTCACAAATTATACTTTATACTTTCAGAAGTTAAGTGGAAAAAGTTTAAATTTTCACAAATTTCAATATGTAACATTCATTGTTGTAATGTATACTACAAAAATGTGAAAAAAATTACCTGGTCTCCAACTAATTGGATGCTACTAAGGCCGGTTGAGTCAACATTGATAGTGCTCTGCTTCTCAATTGTGAGTAGCCTCTGTGGAAATATACTAATTCTTCTATCCAAGATACCTTTTGTTCCGGTGGTTCTATACTTGTGATATGTTCTCAGTTCTTAACTGTGATACTTTCATATTCGTTCCATCGGAATACTCTCCATATGTTGGTTCTCTTTCCAAAACACTCCACAAATCCTCTTTCACTTTAAGAGTTGCCTATTACAGCACAGAAAAAAAAAGCCCACCCACACCACTAAGAAATGAGCATTTAATGTAACTGAAATAATCCCTATGTAAACCATGTTCACATGTCGAAATAAACCAGTTCCCTAATGAAGACAACCCAATAACTAAAATCCAAAATAAACCTACATTTATGCATAGGTCGATAAAATAGATCATAAGAGGAAACTAAACTATGAACTCACGTACCTGCAATGGATGATGAATGGACAATTTTTCAGTGATTAACAATGATTATGAACAGAAACCACCGGTTCTGCAGAGACATGAATAATGCTAACTGATGAACCCTAGAAATGCAAATTAACACAAAATTGATCAATAAACCTCATTCAGGGTAAATCCCATAACTATGATGAATATACAAGCAAAACGTATCAATTGATGAAAAAAAAAAAAAAACCTTTGATAATCAAGCTGGACTTACCAGTGCCACGGTCACCGGGGACGACGATTCGAACGCTGGTTGTGGAGCTCGATTTTGCAGCAGAACCACCCCCGCCACTGATGCAATCAAGGTTCAGAAAAAGCCTAATACAGATGAATTATAGAACGTCAAGATTGGAGAAGGTTTTTATTAAAGAGGGCTGGGTGGTTGAAGGACGTGGGGAATTAGAAAATACGATAGAAGATAAACTGCGAATAATTTTAGGAGTCATAACCTCTCACAACTGCTGCTTTTAGAATCTTGTCACATTGAGCCATTCTTTTCCAAATTCTGCATCTTTCACTCTGCAGCGACGTGCAAATAACCAAAACATTAAGTAGTATCACGTGCATTAATCTGGATAAATTTGAAGTGAATTCTTAAGCATATTTATGTAAATCAAAACTGTTATTTGATCTTACATTGTTTATAAAATCTTACTGCACTTAATTTAACATGATCATATCCAACCCGGTATAAATATCCACCAGTCTTAATCAAGAACACAGTTTGACTTTCTAATGAAGTCAAATATGTTAACTCAACTCTATAATAAACTTCACATTCTAAAATTATCGTAGGTAGTAACTTAGTATACACCTTGCAAGCAGGGGATCACACATTGATTACTTGAGCAAATTTGAATAAGAACCCTCCAGCTTTCACTCATTGTCACTGCTAACCCTCCTATCTTGCTTCCTTTACCCAAACAGCCCTCCAACTTATCTTTCTCATTATTTAGACCTGAAAACAACACAAACTTAATAACCAACTCTAATAACATGTTTCAAAATCTTGAATTAATAATTCTAACAAAACGAACATGTAGAACCTTTGAATAACCTTTGATCATTTGAAGGTAGATTTTGGAGATGATTTGGTGATTGAACCAAAACTAAACCATTGAACTGTGATCCTTTGGTTAAATGTACTGCCAATATAATGCAACCAAAAGAATAGGTGAAACAGCTAATAATAAAATCGAGTAAGCCTGCTTAGTGTGACTAACTCGACATTTTGAAATATGACTTTTTGTAGCTAATTAATTACTATGCTTGCATGCAAACAGAAGAATAAAAAACAAAAGCATTTCAATCTTTGCATTGAATGGCCATTCTCTTGGTTTTTATTCTTAATATTTTATATTAACTAGGTATCATCCCATTGATTAGAAAAATGAGAAAGTACCTGTTAAGAATTCAGTGTGTTGTGGGCCGGACTGCATGTTATCCACAGCTATATGTACCAGAAGGCCATGTATTCTGAAATTTCCGTAACCGATGTAAAATCATATGACTCAAGCTGCCACCTAGACCCAAGAATACGCAGACCTTTCAATTGAAAAGTACTCTGAGGAAGATGCTTTATGCCTGTGCCTTCTATATTCAACTCTTTTAAACATTTTATACGACCAATTTCCTCAGGCAATTTTTCAACCAGAACACAATATGGGAGATGGAAACATTTTAGACGTTTCATCTCACATATGCTGTTTGGAATATCCCGTAAGAATAGACACTCCGTTAAGTACAGCTCCTCTAAACACTCTAATGTGCCAAGATCCTCAGGTAACTGCTCAAGAAGCCAACAAGATTTAAACCGGAGAAGTTTAAGACGTTTCAACATACAAATTCTATCAGGAAGATGTTTGATCTTTGTTGACGACAAAGTTAGCTCCTCTAGAAACTCTAACTGGTCAAGCTCGTTGGGCACCTCTGGAATAAAGCCTTCGAGTGTAAGCTTCTTTAAACATTGTAAACCACAAATACTTCTCAAAGATATACTTCCTGATAAACTCGCAAGGCTTGTGCAACCACAAAGACCAAAAGAAATAAGCTTCCCAAGATTTCCGGACGGCGAGAGTAGACTTTCATTATAAACACAATGAAGCAGGAAGTTAGGCAAATTAATGTCAGGGTGCAATGAAGATGTATCTATGGATGTGACAGTTAGAATTAACTCTGTTCTAGGATCAACCTCAGGAAACCCTTGGTTAACCAACAGAGGTGCAAACATGACCCAGCCACTTAAGTTTGAGCAGGCAACCTTTATTAGACATCCAACAGGAACATGAACTTCTACCAAATCATAACAATCTTTAAGATCTAACTCCTCAAGATTTGGAATCAGCCCAAGGTCAAGGGTTCTCAACTTAGAACAGCAAATGTTAAAGGATCTGAGCTTAAAACTTTCAACGGGTAGGTTAAGTTCTACCAATTCCTCACATTGTTCAACATATAACTTCTCGAGATTCCGAGCCCCCTTAAGGTTAAGTGTTTTCAACTTAGGAGTACAGAGGTGGAGGATTTTGAGCATCAGACTTTCAACGGGCATGTGAAGTTCTACCAAATCCTCACATTTTTTAAGATCTAACGTCTCAAGATTCCGACACCCCTTAAGGTTAAGTGTTTTAAACTTAGCATTACCGAGGTGGAGGCGTTTGAGCATCAGACTACTTTCAACGGGCATGTCAAGTTCTACCAAATCCTCACATTGATCAATATTTAACCTCACAAGATTCCGACACACCTCAAGGTTAATTGTTTGCAACTTAGTATTACCGAGTTGGAGGCTTGTGAGCATCAGACTTTCAACGGGCAAGTCAAGTTCTACCAAATCCTCACATTGTTCAATCTCTAACCCCTGGAGATTCCAACACCCCTTAAGGTTAAGTGTTTTCAACTTAGTATTACTGAGGTAGAACCTTTCGAGCATCAGACACTCAACGGGCATGTCAAGTTCTACCAAATCCTCACATTTTTTAAGAACTAAGATCTCGAGATTCTGAGCTCCCTTAAGGTTAAGTGTTTTCAACTTAGTATTACTGAGGTGGAGGCTTTTGAGCTTTAGACTTTCAACGGGCATGTGAAGTTCTACCAAATTATAACATCCTCCAAGATGTAACCACTCGAGATTCATATCCGACCCAATATTCAAGGATTCCAACCCACAATTCCAGATGTCAATGAATCTAAGTTTCTTTAGAACCTATCAAGAGCAAAACCTAAGAATGAATTCTATGTAATGACAGCACCAATAGATATATCGCATTATAAAGAATGATGTAAACATAACTAATTAATCATAATTCTACCTTTTCTCCCACTTCCCAATGTTGATCCACATTGTACATCATTTGAAGGCCAACAAGATTATTTGGTTGAATTTTTTTGGGAAAACACTTTAAAGGGTAATTGTACAAAGACAAATATCTTAACCCATTTGGTAGGCATATGTTATCTTCACCAATATCGTTGCAGTCACAGTACACACCACATCGATGACTCATTTCAAGAAATCTAAGTCCCCTCATTTTTTGAAGACCTTTCTTGGCAACAGATAGATTGACCAGTTTCATACATTTTATTGCTTTAGTACCCTGTAATAAGAAAGCACATACATCAACCTCGCGTCACAAGAAATAAGTATGTGTTAGTTTTCTTTACCTTACAAATAAACGTGAAACTTACTTTATTATTAACCAATATATCCTCAATTTCCTCTTTAATCCACAATCGGCAATGTCTGTGAGGCTCATTGGGGTGCGAACGACGAACAATATTCTTACCCATTTCTTCTATATGGTCATGCATATCCAAGCGCCCATAACAAGATACCGTTATAAGAGATTTTTGCTCAAGAACTCTTAAACCACATCTGGCATGAAATCCGCAGCTTTCAAGCGCTCTGATTGCTGCTTCTTTCTCCCAACCTTTTAGTATACATGCAACATCTAGAAATATTTCCTTGTAATCCTCTTCTAGTCCGTCATAGCTTACTTCCAATATCTTCAGAGTTTCCTTTAATGGAATTGTTTTTAGTCGGTCTAAAGCATCTCTCCATTCAAGCTCATCTTTACCACGTAAAAATGAACCCAGAACTTTGATCGTCAACGGAAGACCATCAGCGTAACGTATAACTTGGTATGCTAGCTCTTCATAACCTTGGTTTGGTATCGGTCTCCCAAATGCATACCTATTGAAGAGGCAATTTGCTTCCTCACGCGATAACAGATTGACGTGAAGAATCAAGTTCTTTGGCACTCCATGTGCCACCAACACTTGTTCTTCTCTTGTTGTAATGATAACTCGGCTCCCCGGCTTAAACCAATTAGGCTCACCAGCTAATGCCTCAAGTTGGTCTATATGATCCACATCATCTAGAACAACAAGAACCTTTCTACCACGCATCATCTTGTTCATGTCAGATGCACCATTTACTATGATGTTTTGATCATTTAACACATCTGAAAGTAGTTGCTTTTGCAACGACTTCAAACCACAGGGGTTTCCTGACATTTCCCTTACATTCCCAACAAAGCTTGAACCTTCGAACAGAAAGGATATTTGATCAAAAACAGCTCTCGCCAAAGTTGTCTTCCCAGCCCCTCCCATCCCCCATATCCCTATCATGCGAACATGATCTTCAATATTAATGTCTAAAGATGAAACCACATCTTTTACACGTGTCTCCATGCCTACTAATTTCCCATCAACGCTCGAGTTAGTGAAACGTAGCTCTAGTGAGATCTCTTCCACCATTTTTGTGATCAATTTCGCTTCATGCCTGTGTGTCAAAGAAGATTCAAATAGATATCTCAAAATCCCGCATGAACAGCTAATCACAAATCTAAAACATACAATCATATATAATTTGATACACTCATGTTTCATAGATTAAAAATAAACAGAGATCTGTAGAGGGAATTACGTACCCATCAAAGATGTTCTTCAACTCCCACCCAGCCAGATCTGCAGCTTCTCTAAGAGCCATTCTCCATTTCTCAGCAGATTCTTCCTCTTTATGTTTCTCAAAAGCTTTTTCAACGGCCCCACTTTGTTTCCGGACTTCGGTGGGTTCCACATCAAAGAAGACCGGGTAAGCGGTGTGCTCGTTCGTCTTCTGGCAGTCCATAATCTTGACAAGTTCGTCTAAGCACCACGATGAAGAAGCATAGTTCTTGGAGAAAACAATAATGTAAAACTTGGAGTCCTCAATAGATCTGATGAGCTCATCACTGATCTTTTCACCTTTCTTGATTTCTTCATCATCTCTGTATGTGGAAATGCCTTTCTGCGTAAGAGCGTGATAGAGATGATCAACAAAGTTTTTACGAGTGTCTTCACCCCTAAAACTTAAAAAGACATCATACTTGAAGCTCTTTTGAATGGATGAAGCTGAAGTAGATGCCATTGAGTTGAGTGTATGCTAAGGATCAAAATGAAATCTTTAATGGGGGAATCTTGCATAAGCTGGCTGCAGACAAACAGGGTAGAGATGAAAGCGTTGATTTAAGAAGACAGATGACTCACCACTGATTGATAATTGGAGTATGACGGGGGTGTTTGGGATTCCTTCTCAAAATGACTTATTAACTTATATAAGTCAAAAGTGAGAAGTTAGAAATTCTAACTTCTCAAAAATGACTTCTCAAACACACAAAACTCTCTAAAATAAGCTAATCCAAACACTCAAAAAACAACTTATTAACTTTTATAAGTCAATAAGTCATAAGTTGCTCCAAAATAAGCTAACCCAAACACCCCCGACATATTTGTTTGGAAAATGAAGAAACGGAGAAGTTAATTGGAGAAAGGAAAGCGGCCTTTTTGTTTGGTGAAGATTCCTAATCTGAATTTTGAAAATAAAATATGAAAAAGCACTTTTTTGTGAGGATAAGAAAAATTAGAACAGGTCAGATGCCTTTTTTTCCATTGATATCGTATCAATTATCTATCCATATATTAATAAAGAGTGAATTGCAAGTTTTGTCCTTTATCTTTATACCTAATTGCAGGCGGTGTCTTTTACCTTTAAAATTGATGAGTTTTGTACTTAATGTTTCTAAATGTTACAAGTTATGTCATTTGGCCCTAACTCAGTTATTTTTTTTTTTTGTTAAATGTAGTCATGTGCCCTGCATATGAGTGTAAGTTTGTCATTTCAACTAACTCTGTAAATAACTTAAAAAAGGTTTTAAAAATAAAAAATAAAAATCACTTTCTCAATAATAATAATGTACATAATCCTCTGCGATGAGCTCCTCTTCCAACGCCTCCCTCATCCGTCATCTTACGTCTTCTCCGACTGTCTTTGAAAAGAAATATGAAAACACTTCTCAATAATTTGCCATCAGACCACTTTATCAAACATTTTTATTATTCTATTACAACCAAGTCCACATAGCCTTTTCAAAAACTAAATCAAAGCATCTTTGTTCATTTAAACTAAAGGTAGGGGTGAGCAAAAACCGAACCGAAAACCGAAACCGCACCAAAAACCGTAAAAACCGAAACCGCAAAACCGCAACCGACACAAAAACCGTAAAAACCGAAACCGCAAAGGTATGGTGCGGTTCGGTTTTAGCTTTAAAAACCGCACCAAAAAACCGAAACCGCACCGCAAAATTATTATATATATATATATTATATATATATATATAATATACTTAAAGATTTAAATATAAAATTCCCTATATATTATATAATCTGTGTTTGTTAAAAAAAAAGTACAGACTTGACTTTGTTAAGTTAACTATTGTCTGTCCCAGTTAAAACAGTTAAAAAAGTGGCCCAAAATTAAAAATTTAGCCCAAATTCCTTATATTCCTTATACAGTTATACACTTATAGTCTTATATACGGTTAACTCAGCTCACAGATCGTTGCCCTAACTCCCTAAATCATCAAAATCATCAGCGACTTGGCGATAGCTGCGACCGAGCGGACCTGCTCTGCTTTCCGGCGGCGCTGCTTCTCCGGCGGACCTGCTCTGCTTCCTTCTCCGGCTCCTGCTTCTTCGCCGGCGACAGGTAATCCTTTCTTAAACCAAGAAACAATCTCGAAAAAAATCAGGCTATTGATTGATGTAGGGTTCTTACTTCTTAGCCATTGTATTGTTAAATTAGGAATCTGATCGACTACTTGATATTGGATTGTTAAATTAGGATTGTTAAATTAGGAATCTGATCGACTACTTGAAAATATTTTTCGATGTTACAACCAAGATATCCGGCTCAAAGTATGTAACTTCGAATATTTTTTTTCCGAACTTGTGAAAATGCAAGCAACCATCACTCGGATGACTTTGAGTCAAGATGAACAGAAAAAAAAGATGGCTATATCGATGAAAACAAAGTATGATAAATATTGGGACAACGTAGATAATATGAATTATATATTGTATGTTGCGGTTGTTTTGGATCCACGCAACAAGCTTTCATATGTTAAGTATTGCATTGAATTGATCCATGGTAAGGATTCGGAGAAAAGTAAAGAGATTGTGGGAAAGGTGACTAAGACTCTTGATGAGTTGTTTAATCATTACAAAGGCAAGGGAGAAAACACGAATTTACCAAACTCACAAGATATGGTTTTTGGTGAAAAGTCAAGTATTAATGAGATGGATATTGATCTGGAGCTAGAGTTTGACAAACTTGATGATGGAGGTTAAGACATCAAGAGTGAGGTGGAGATCTATCTAACGGATTTAAGGGAAAAAAGGGACCAAAAGTTTGATCTTTTGGGATGGTGGAAAGCAAATTCAACCAAATTTCCTATACTATCCAAAATAGCTAGACATGTTTTGGCAATGCCGATCTCAACAGTTGCATCAGAATCGGCGTTTAGTACGGGTGGTAGAGTTATCGACAAGTATAGAAGTTCACTTAACACCGAAACTGCGGAAGCTTTGATTTGTGCACAAGATTGGATAAGGTGTACAAGGGTTGATCTTGAGCTCGGATGTTCTATGAAGAATAAAGACATAGATGAATTTAATAAGAAGATGGCGGGTTTAAAAATTGGTAAGGTTTTCTTTACATGTGTGAGTTTATATTTCAAATACCTACTAACATATATTTTTTGTTTTTTTTTCTATCTAGGAAACACTAATGGCAAATGATAGTTGGAAACATTGAAAGTTGGAAAGATTGAAAGTTGGAAACAAGAATGAGTTCCAGTATTAAATGTATTCCAGTATTAAACTTTTGTTTTGATTGATGTCACAAGATATGGTTTTCTATCTAGCAACTATTATTCTGAACATGTTTCTAGTACAAACTCTTGTTTTGATTGATGTCCTCTAGCCCATACATATGCTCTTCAATTGATGTCCGAGAGTTTTTTTTAGATGTATTCAAGTATTGCTGAGAGTTTTTTTTAGATGTATTCAACTATTAAAACCGAAACCGCACCGAAACCGAACCGCAACCGCAAATAAACCGCAAAAACCGTACCGCAAAAAAACCGCAACATGTGGTTTTAAAAAAATAAAAACCGCACCTCGCGGTATGAGTTGCGGTTTTATGCTAAAACCGCACCAAACCGCACCATGCTCACCCCTAACTAAAGGATCTCTGAAAAAAAGAAAAACATATTTTAACCCACCTAAAATGGGAGAGTAGCAATTAATGTAGCGCAAGTCTCTAGCATGATTGGCTTTTCGACTATACACTATGGTGAACTTTAACCTCAACCGGTTGCCATATATCAAGAAAAGACAAAAGTAATTTACATTAAATAAATATAAAAGTTGTTCTAGTGCTACGAACGGATCGTCCAAACAACCAATGGTTGCAATCGGTTGAAACATATTATAATATATCTTTTTTGCTTTTGCATTATTTACATTGTTTTTTATATATAATATTATCAAATTTATATAATAAAATATTAGTTTAGATTGGGTTATGAATGTTGGTGAAAAATTGGATTGGGTTGGGTTGTGTAGGTGAAAGAAAGAGAAATTAATATTTTAATGAAAAACTGGGTTGGGTTGGGTTGTGATAGTGGATAGTCTTCGGTTGGGAGAAAAACGATCTGAACCTGGAGGATCAGAAAATGTATCAATCTCAATGAATAGGTAAATTTGAGCATGAATTCAAGCTTTTATTCTAAAGACAACAATCATCAACTCACCTTCACGATCTCGAATTGAAGATTTGCAGGTCAATTTGTTGCTTTAATTTTGCTTAATTTAGCTAAGAATTATTCAAACTCGTTGTCTTCTTTGTTAATTTACGAAGGCGGTAACAGAGTAAGTTTGGGTCCGATCTGTTTGATCTCTGTAGTGGTGGTGTCGTTGGGTCCGATCTGTTTGATCTCCAACAGATCGGCTGCTATGTGGTTGAAGGAGGGCTGGTAGTGGTGGTGATGTTGGGTTTTAGCAGCGGTGGTGACGGGGTAGGTGGTGTCGATGACAACAGGTGGTGTTGGTGCGAAGATGATGATGGTCGGTGGGGTGGGTGGTGGTGATGGCAATAGGTGGTGGTGACTGGTCACTGGTGGTGGTGATAAGAGGGTGAGGTGAGAAAGAGAGAGAGAGAGAGTAGGGTTTTTATGTATATATAATTGATTTTTATTTTTTTGAAACCTTTTTTTAAGTTATTTACAGAGTTAGTCATTGAAAACATGAAATGACAAAATTACCCTCATGTGTAGGGCACATTACTAGATTTAACAAATAAAATTAACTGAGTTAGGGCCAAAGGACATAACGTGTAACATTTAAAAACATTAAGTACAAAACTCATCAATTTTAAAGGTAAAGGACACCGTCTGCAATTAGGTATAAAGATAAAGGACAAAACTTGCAATTCACTCTATTAATAAACCAAACCAATGAACAGTAGATAATTTTACCCATGCTTTGAATGCCTTTTTTAAGATAATTTTTGGAAAAATTACAAGTTTTGTCCTTTATCTTTATACCACTTTTCAGGCGGTGTCCTTTTTAACAAATGTTGACAGGCGGTGTCCTTTACTAGGTATTTTGTTGCAAGTTTAGTCCTTTACACTCAACCCAGTTAAAAAAACCCTGTTAATTGTTGGGTGTAAAGGACTAAACTTGCAACAAAATATCTAGGTAAAGGACTAAACTTGCAACAAAATACATAGTAAAGGACACCGCCTGTCAACAATTAACAGGGTTTTTTAACTGGGTTGGGTGTAAAGGACTAAACTTGCAACAAAATACCTAGTAAAGGACACTGCCTGTCAACATTCGTTGAAAATGACACCGCCTGAAAAGTGGTATAAAGATAAAGGACAAAACTTGTAATTTTTTCATAATTTTTTAAATACATAATTTACACTCTTTTACTTGTTTTTTAGAGTTAATTATTGTTTTCGTCCCTGTGTTTTGTCAAAAATCATTATATCTGTCCATTTGTTTAAAAATACTATCTATATATTAATAAACCAAACCAATGAATAGTAGATAATTTTACCCATGCTTTGAATGCCTTTTTTTAGATAATTTTTTAAATACATAATTTACACTCTTTTACTTGTTTTTTAGAGTTAATTACTGTTTTCGTCCCTGTGGTTTGTCAAAAATCATTATATCAGTCCATTTGTTTAAAAAATGCGATTTCAGTCTATGTGGTTTCACTTTCGTAACCATTTCAGTCCACATCGTAACCATTTCAGTCCATGTACTAACATAATAAATGCATTGAAATGGTTACGAAAGTGAAACCACAGGGACTGAATGGTTACGAAAATGAAACCACATGGACTGAAATCGTAATTTTTAAATTAATTGACTTAAATAGTGATTTTTGACAAACCACATGGATGAAAACAGTAATTAACTCTGTTTTTTATTTACTACATTTTTGTTTGTACACTAGATTATTACCTCATCTATTATACATGTAGAGTTAACTTCACGTACAAAACGTACGAAAGGCATGAAAAAGCCAAAAAAAACGCGGTGGCATTTTCATAATTATTTACATTGTAGAGTAATTATCAAAATTACTTTACAAATGATCTTGTAGGGTAATTTTGATATTGTAGAGTAATGTTGTAAAATGGTATTGTAGCGTAAATTTGATATTGTATAGTATCATAATTACTCTACAAATAATCTTGTATGGTAATTTTGATCTTGTAAGGTAATTTTGTACAGTATTATAATTACTCTACAAATGATTTTGTAGAGTAATTTTGAATTGTATGTTGTTTAATAAACTTACAGAGTAATTTTGATATACTTGTAGAGTAATTTTGATGCAGTGTAATTTTGGTACACTTGTAGAGTAATTTTGATGCAGAGTAATTTTGATACACTTGTAGAGTTTACCATACAAAATCAAAATTATTCTACAAGATCAAAATTACCCTACAAGATTATTTGTAGAGTAATTTTCATAATTACTCTACAATGTAAATAAGTACAAAAATGCCACCGCATTTTTCATCAAAATCTTTAGTTCGTACGTTTGTACATTAAAGTTATTTGTATTTTATCTTTTGTATATATACGCAAGTTTTTAAAGAATATTATATAGATTAGGTAGTTTGTAGAAGAGGATTCCCTTCAATAATAACTAGTTTTTTTTACGTCGCGCGTTGAGGCGAAACCAAGGAAATGATAATGTAAAACAAACGTGATTTGAAAATAAAACATGTTGTTTAGAAAGCCAGAGCATTAGAACGGTTTAGTTTATCATTGTACCGTTTTATGATACAAAACAAATACTTTATTTTGAGTACAACTTTGTTTTTAACAAAACTTATAACGGAATGTCGAGAGAAAAAATCAAGCAAAATTACGTGCTTAAGTTTTTAGAATAATGTTATACACATAAGTTATTAAAAAAGTATCAAATTATCTAATAAATTAATATAAGTTCTAAAAAAGAAAAAAATAATTATTAAAAATGGTAAAGGAAATATATGGTTTTAAAAAAGGGAAAAATTAAAATATGTTATTAAAAGTAAATATAATAATAATAAACTATTATAATATATGAAATAGAAATAACAATATAAAGCTATATATTATTTTAAAAATAACGTTATTATTCATCGTCATTCGCTAACTATATATATATATATATATATATAGGGAGAAGATCATGCGAGAACCACCTCTTATTGTGAGAACCGCGAGAACCAATGTGAACACACAAAAAATGCCTAAAAATAGCTAAAAATCACACAAAATTTTTTTTTTTGATTTTTTTAATATTTTTTAGGTTAAAATCGCTACTTTTCGAACCAAAAAAAAAAAAAAAATTAAAAATTTTTTTTTTTTTGGCTTCGAAAAGTAGCGATTTTAACCTAAAAAATATTAAAAAAATCAAAAAAAAAATTTTGGATTTTTTTTTTATTTTTTTAGATTTTTTTAGGTTTTTTGGCGGTTCTCACAATAAGGGTGGTTCTCGCATGAGCCCCTCCCTATATATATATATATATATAAAATAGTGAATGAACCAAATGGAGTTTGTACAGTCATGAAAAGTTATAAAGGGTCATTGCAGGTTGGGTCACGGGTCAAAGAGGGTTCACAAACCATAAATAAAATAAATATCTTTAGGTTGATACAGGTTGATACGCACCACAAAATAAAATCATTGATTTACATAGAACCCTTAACAAAATACAATAGGCTCGCTTCTCGGAATTTAATTTGATTTAACAAGTCAATTTCCTATGGCTTGTATGAGAATAAAATTTAGAGCTAACAAAACTTCAATCAAAACTATGTAAAGGAATATAAACCTCTGATTATCTATGCGTCACACCACCTGTTGTAGTAGTATAATCAATTTTATCTTCATTCAACCATGTAGTTATAAATCATATAAGATTTTGTTAATAAAAAAACCAGCTCATGTACACACCACAATTCTCAAGTCTCAACAAAATGAAATGTCACAACAATAATAAAAAAAAAAGAGTTTTCTAAAAAAAATAATAAATAAATAATCAAAATTAACAATCACATATCTTATTTAATACAATTTCATGAAAAAACTGAGTAATTTACCGCAAGTCAGTTATATCATATATGATACAAAAGTCAAACAACTTTATATTTGTATTTGTAGTTTCAAAAAATTAGAGCCATAGCGACATCATAAACAAATTACTATTGAAAAAGAACCCTCGAGCTTTGACTCTTTATCGGTGCTAATCCTCATATCTTGCTTCTTTTTTTCCAAACAGTCCTCCAACCTAACTTTCTTACTATTATGTCCTGCAAACAACACAAACTTAATAACCAACTCTAATAGCAAACTTAATAACCAAAGAAGGATTAAATCAGCAAAGTCTTTTAATTTGCCAATTTCATCCCCTGTTCCAAGCTGTAAGTAAACCGTTCTATCCATTCTTTGTTTTTTTATATCATTGTAACATGATCAGTAGCTTCCATCAACACGAGTTAACAATCACATATGTTGTTTACTACAATTCTGTGAAAAGCTGAGTGAATTTTATGAAAGTCAATAATATGATACAAAAGTCAAACACCTTTGTATTTATACTTGGTATCTCTACTTGGTAAATATGTGAGTAAACCAAACTTGTTTATGATCTTAAATTTCTTAGTTTTGTTTGTTATTTTATTGGCCGAGTAACCCCATACCCATCGATCGAAAGTTATACTTGTTTTAAGTTGGACCTTTCTAGCAAGTTTGACTTGTTCAATGGTCCAAATCTATTAATATCCACAAACATAATCATAAAAAGGAATAGACTGTTACTACAAAAACCTGTAACTAGAGATAGGCTTAAGGAAATAAACAGCGATACAAAATGAAATTTCTCTATATAAAAAATTGATCAATGAACTTTCTTCACTTTCCATTAGACAAATTACCACAAGTAGTTATCTCTGTAAAATTAGTGAAACCTACGGTTTACATGGTTTATCACTACATGTGTTGGATGAAATGCCACAAAAACTATAATTCTTTTGTTTTCCGACACAAGCTTTGTTTTCTTCAAGCATGCTGCAGACTGGAGATTAGCGGTTGCTGCTGGTGCAATGTTCGGTATGCTGTCCTATTTTATAATTGTGATATTCAGTCTCTGAAGCTGTTATACAGAGCCATTTGGGTAACATCCGTGTTGGTGATAGCATTTGAAACACTTAAACCATGAAAAATTCTTTTCGAAACTCTGCATTCTTCACTTTGTAGCCCAACTGTGACAAACAAACAAATTTATGTAGTATGATCACCTGCATCCATCTCTATAAATTTGAAGTGAATTCTGAAGCACATTTATGTAAATCAAAATGTGTTTATGATCTCACCAGCCACCAGTCGGAAACACTTTCACCGACACAGTCTCAAACCCAACAGTTTCATAACCAAATCCCATCAATCCGACTACATGTGGCTCACGGATAGGCTTGACCACTGGAGTTATATCAAGGGTACCAAAATCTGTTCACCTGATCACAATTAAAAAGTTACTGAGTATAAGGATTTAGTGCAACGAGTATAAGCATTTAGTGCAACCAAACATATTATAATACAGATTTTCATCCAACTTTAACACCTCTTTTTTGTATATTGGTCATCATCATCATCAATCCCACCAATACTGTCTTGAAAGTAATAGGCAATAGCCCACCAAGAGAAGGGAAACGCCCAGGTAGCTCACCAATGCTGATATCTGTACCACACACCAAAAATAAAATAAACATCCTTCGGTTCAAACCAGCTCCAAAACAACCTAATTAAAGTCTTTGATTTACATAGAACCGTAGAATCAAGATTAACAATTTCAAATCCATGAAAAAAGTAACAAAAACCACTATTTAAACTTGAAGACAAATTACAAGAGGCTAGCTACTCTGAATTTGATATAAATTAACAATCAAACATCCAACTTTAACTAAATAACTGGACTTTCATCCATTTCTTGTGGTTTGTAAGAGAGGAAAATTTAGAGTTACCAAAACGCCAAACAGAAACTATGTAAAGGCGTTAAAACCTCTGATTATCTATACCAACCTGTTGTAATGATATATTTAACTTTAGCATCATTCAACCATGTAGTTAATATCACACCACAGTTCTCAACACAATGAATTTTGTCAACAACAATCAAAATTAAATTTGACCTTATTGAAAAATTTGTCACCATGAATCAAGAAATGCAACTTAAACAGAACCAATTTTCGAAGTCCTTGAAACAAAATTTGAAGTCAGATGTTATGTGTAGGTCAAAAGACAAATGCTTTTGGACAACCAAATAATTGACCAAATCCAAAACGGTGCATTTAGCAAATTTTCAAGGATGAAATTACAATACCAGGAACCCTCCAGCTTTCAACTTTTACAACTTCTAACCCTCCTACCTTGCTTTATTTCCGAAACAGCCCTCCAACTTATCTTTTTTTATTACTATGTCCTGAAAACAACACAAGCTTAATAACCAACTTCACAACAAATTTCACAATCTAAATTGATGTGTTTAGCAAATAAAAAGAAGAAACTGATGAACCTTTGAACCGGCTTTGACCATTTGAAGGCAAGTTTTGGACATGATTCGGTGACTAAGCCAAAGCTAAACCATAGAGGTAGGTGTAATCCTTTGGTTCAATGTACTGCCAAAATACGTAAAAAAAATAGGTGAAGCAGCTAACAAGCAAACCAAGTAAGCCTGATTATTGACTAATTTCACCTTTTAAAGTACCTGGCTTTTATGTAAAAATTTAATTATTATTCTTACATGAAACCAGAAAAAAGAAAGCATTTCACTATTGGACAGTTTATTGGTCTAAAACAGACCCCAATTAAATTAAGATGACAGAATGATAATTATGTTTTTATTTATTTCCAGGTTCTTTTGCTTTATATAAGAAAGTACCTATGTTATCCCACAGTTATATGTAGCAGTAGGAGGTGTATGTTGATCTTTCAAATACGGCCAACCGGTTGCCGATATTGAAATCTTCTCCACTTCCATTTGAGCTTCTAAACCCACTCCTGGTTTTCATGATCTTCTTTCTCTGGCCGCGAGGAATTAATAGTTTATGCGCTCTTTGCATGGCTCATCGACTCCTCAAAACAAAACATGTCTTCTGCTGGTTATCGAGGTCGCTCCAACAGTTCTGGTCATGGAGCCAAACAGGTCCTGACATCATACACAAGTGGATTGAAATTTACACTTTCAACGAGCATGTGAAGTTCTACTAAGTCCCCACATGCCGGTTCAAATTAGGAGTACTGACGTGGACGCTTTTGAGCATCAGACTTTCAACTGGCATGTCAAGTTCTACCAATTCCTCACATCGTCCAACAATTAACTTCTCGAGATTCCGACACCCCTTAAGGTTAAGTGTTTTCAACTTAGTAGTATCGAGGCGGAGGTTTTTGAGCATCAGACTTTCAACCGGCATGTCAAGTTCTACCAATTCCTCACATTCATCAAGATCTAACCTCTCGAGATTCCAACACCCCTTAAGGTTAAGTGTTTTCAACTTAGTAGTATCGAGGCGGAGGTTTTTGAGCATCAGACTTTCAACTGGCATGTCAAGTTCTACCAATTCCTCACATCGTCTAACAATTAACTTCTCGAGATTCCGACGCCCCTTAAGGTTAAGTGTTTTCAACTTAGTAGTATCGAGGCGGAGGTTTTTGAGCATCAGACTTTCAACCGGCATGTGAAGTTCTACCAAATCCTCACATTCATCAAGATATAACCTCTCGAGATTCCGACACCCCTTAAGGTTAAGCGTTTTCAACTTAGTAGTATCGAGGCGGAGGTTTTTGAGCATCAGACTTTCACCCGGCATGTGAAGTTCTACCAAATCACAATTTTCAAGATCTAACTTCTCGAGATTCAAAGTTTGGGTAAGGTCAAGGGTTTTCATCTTAGACCAAAAGATGCAGAGGCTTTTGAACTTTAGACCTTTAAGGGGCAATTGAAGTTCTACCAAATCCTCACAATGAAGATCTAACTCCTCGAGATTCAAATTTTGGGTAAGGTCAAGGGTTTTCAACTTAACACTATAGAGGTAGAGGCTTCTGAGCTTTAGACCTTCAAGGGGCAATTGAAGTTCTACCAAATCCTCACACATCCTAAGATCTAACCACTCGAGATTCCGACACTCCTTAAGGTTAAGTTTTTTCAACTTAGTATATCTAAGGGAAATGTCATTGAGCTCTAGGCTTTCAACGGGCATGTTAAGTTCTACCAAATCCTTACATTGGTTCACACTTAATGTGTCGAGATTCTGAGCCCAGGAAATATCCAAGGTCTGCAACTTAGAAACATCAACGGAAAGAGATTTGAGCTTAAACTTTTCATTGGGCATGTGAAGTTCTACCAAATTATTAAAACCTTCAATAACTAACTTCTCGAGATTCAAAGCTTGGGTAAGGTCAAGGGTTTCCAACTCAACACAAAAGAGGTGGAGGCTTTTGAACTTTAGACCTTCAAAGGGCAATTGAAGGTCTACCAAATTTTCACATACATCAACCTTCAGTTTGTCGAGATTCTGAGCCCGCTTAAGATATAAGGTCCTCATATTATGATGCACAAGGAGAAGGGATTCAAGCTTAAATTCAACGGGTACATAAAGTTCGTTTAACTCCTCACATCGGTCAAGATGTAACGTCTGGAGATTAAAAGTTCTCGGAAGGTTAAGTTTTTTCAGTTTAGAACAATGGAGGTAGAAGCATTTGAGCTTTAGACATTCAGTGGGCATGTGAAGTTCTACCAAATACTTACAGTATTTAAGCGCTAACTTCTCGAGATTCCGAGCCCCCTCAAGGTTAAGTGTTTTCAGATTCCAACATCTGAGGTCGAGGCTTTTGAGCTTTAAACATTCGACAGGCATGTGAAGTTCTACCAAATCATTACAGTATTCAAGCTCTAACTTCTCGAGATTTTGAGCCCCCTCAAGGTTAAGTGTTTTCAGCATCGCCCAACCAAGGTAGAGGCTTTTAAGCTTTAAACTTTCAACGGGCATGTGAAGTTCTACCAAATTCAAACAGCCTTTAAGATTTAACCTCTGCAGATTCGTATTTAGCCCAACGTTCAAGGATTCCAACCGACAATGATCGAGGTCAATGAATCTGAGATTCTTTAGAACCTATCAAGAGCACAACATGAGAATGAATTCTATGTAATGACCACAAAAATAGATATATTAATGCATTAGAATGATGTAAACGAGAACTAGTTAATCATAATTCTACCTTTTTTCCAGCTTTCCAACGTTGACCAAAAACGGTTGTGTGGTTTATTTTAAGGCCAACAAGATTATTTGTTTGAAATTTTTTGGGAAAACAACTAAAGCGGTAATCGCACAAAGATAAATATTTTAACCCATTTGGTAGGAGGCATATGCTATCTTCACCAATATCCATGCAGTATCTTAACCAATTTGGTAGAAGGCATATGCTATCTTCACCAAACCTGCAGTCACATCCAGAATCACATTGATGATTCATTTCAAGAAATCTGAGTTCCCTCATATTTTGAAGACCTTTCTTGACAACAGATGGTTTGACCAAGAGCAGTTTTATACATTTTATTGCTTCAGTACCCTGTAATAAGAAAGCACATACATGAACCTTGTGTCATAAGAAATAAGTACGTGTTAGTTTTCTCCACCTTACAAATAAACTTGAAACTTACCTTATTATTAACCAATATATCCTCAATTTCGTCTTTAATCCACAATCGGCTATGTCTGTGAGGCTCATTGGGGTGCGAACGACGAACAATATTCTTACCCATTTCTTCTATATGGTCATACATATCCAAGCGCCCATCACAAGATACAGTTATAAGAGATTTTTGCTCAAGAACTCCTAAACCACTTCTGGCATGAAATTCGCAGCTTTCAAGCGCTCTGATTGCTTCTTCTTTCTCCCAACCTTTTAGTATACATGCAACATCTAGAAATATTTCCTGGTAATCCTTTTCTAGGCCGACATAGCTTACTTCCAATATACTCAGAGTTTCATTCAATGGAATTGTTTTTAGTCTGTCTAAAGCATCTCTCCATTCAGCCTCATTTTTACCGCATAAATCTGAACCCAAAACTTTGATTGTCAAGGGAAGACCAGCAGCATAACTCACAACTTGACTTGCTAGCTCCTCATAACCTTGATTTGGTATCAGTCTCCCAAATGCATACCTATTGAAGAGGCAATTTGCTTCCTCACGCGATAACAGATTGACGTGAAGAATCAAGTTCTTTGGCACTCCATGTGCCACCAACACTTGTTCTTCTCTTGTTGTAATGATAACTCTGCTCCCCGGCTTAAACCAATTAGGCTCACCAGCTAATGCCTCAAGTTGGTCTATATGATCCACATCATCTAGAACAACAAGAACCTTTCTACCACGCATCATCCTTTTCATGTCAGATGCACCATTTACTATGATGTTTTGATCATTTAACACATCTGAAAGTAGTTGCGTTTGCAACGACTTCAAACCACAGGGGTTTCCTGACATTTCCCTTACATTCCCAACAAAGCTTGAACCTTCGAACATAAAGGATATTTGATCAAAAACAGCTCTCGCCAAAGTTGTCTTCCCAGCCCCTCCCATCCCCCATATCCCTATCATGCGAACATGATCTTCAATATTAATGTCTAAAGATGAAACCACATCTTTTACACGTGTCTCCATGCCTACTAATTTCCCATCAACCACCGAGCTAATGAAAGGTGAAATCTTTTTCATAATTTCAGTGATCAGTTTAGCTTCATGTCTGTATGTCAAAGAAGATTCAATTAGAAAACTCAAAATCCCACATGAACAAATAATCTCAAATCTAAAGCATACAATCGTATATGACCTCATAACTATAATGATATATGTCTCATAGATTAAAAATGATGGTCCAAAGGATCGATTTAACACACGATAAGGAGAATCAAACTTGCATAAACACAATCTTATGAACAAATGATTTCTTGAAGAAAACCTTTTTGTACTGGATCACCACTGCTAACTTTTTTTTAGTTTAAAGTTATTCAAATTTTATTTCCAATTTGCCTAACTCTTTATTTAAATCGGATATGTTTTTTTTAACGGCCTGTTTTTTACCCGAATTTGTTCTTACATGAACCAAAATAATATTTTTTTGAAACGACTCATCCTAACCCGAACCCATCACCGACCAGACCCGGACCCGTCCATTTTGTCCTATATAATGGATATATAACTGTTACAGTCATTCTTTTAATAAAAAAAAAAAAACTTCTTTAAACCAACCGGACCCACCCGAACCAAAACAACCCCTTTTTCGAATTGACCCGTTTTGACCCGAACCAATTTTGACCCGTCAACCGACCCCCCCCCCCCCCTCCCCGTTTTGCCAGGTATATTTTCTTCATTGAACTGATTGAATCGATGAATACAAATGGTTGCTGATGACTCTATTTATAGTAACCTGAGGAAAGCGACACGCATCTAACCCCTTATTTACAATAGTTACACTTTAAGTATTTAATATACTAACGAAACTTTCTATCTAAACTAACGAGATTAACCAACAAAAAATATATAAAATTAAAGAATATAACAGAGATCTATAGACAGAGCTACGTACCCATCAAATGTGTTCTTCAACTCCCACCCAGCAAGATCGGCTGCTTCTGTTAGAGCGTCTCTCCATCTCCCAGCAGCTTCTTTATCTTTAAGTTTGGAAAATGCGTCTTCAACTGCCCCACTTTGTTTCCTGACTTCGGTAGGTTCCACATCATAGAAGACAGGGAAAGCAGTGTGCTCGTTCGTCTTCTGGCACTCCATAATCTTGACGAGCTCGTCCAAACACCACGATGAAGAAGCATACCTCTTGGAGAAAACAATAATGTAAAATTTCGAGTCCTCGATGGATCTGATGAGCTCATCACTGATCCGTTCTCCTTTCTTGATTTCTTCATCATCTCTGTAAGTGATAATGCCTTTCTGCGTAAGAGCGTGATAGAGATGATCAACAAAGCCTTTACGGGTGTCTTCACCTCTGAAACTTAAAAAGACCTCATACTTGAAGCTCTTTTGAACGGATGAAGCTGAAGTAGACGCCATTGAATTGAATGTATGCTTGAAGAAATCAAACAAAATGAAGTCTTTGATGGGGAAACTTGTTGAATAGCCTGTCTCTTTCTCAGCACTTTTGTCACGTGAAAAAACGTACGAATAATTGGAGGCCACTCTTTCTCAGCACTTTCTCAGCACTTTTGAATAGGTAAAGATATTTACCATTTACGCGTTTAGACTGAGGGGAGTGGGGCTACCCAAGGAAGGGCGACTTGCGCCATGTGGCACCACGTCAGCATGAAGGAAGTTGGGTAAAAAAGTGGGGGTTGTGTTCATGGCAACTTACTGTTGAGGTGGCATGTTGTGATTGGTAGTTAAATAAGTTATTATTTTATGATTGGATAAAACAAAATTTTCAATGAAAAAGTGGGCGACCTATACAAGTCGGGCAGGCCAAAATTTTCAAGGAGGTTGCCATAGGGGGCGGTGTACCAGGCGACTTGGGGGCGACTTGGGGGTGGGAGTCGCCCCACTCCCCTCAGTCTTATATCTTCTTTAAAAAAAAGGCTGCATCTATTCACACACCCTCTGACACTATTTGAACACTTTTTGTGCCCTAGATGCCTAGTATAGGGCTATACGAGGCGTCTAGACACTGAATTCACTTTTTGTGCCCTAGATGCCTCGTATAGGGTTATACGAGGCGTCTAGACACTGAATTCAAGGAGGTCTTCAGGGATGTCAGGCGAAACCCTAGACGCCTCGTACAGGCCTACACGAGGCGTCTAGGCATTGGGTTTTTTTTTTTGTTGAAAAAATGGGTGTTTTGGTGTGGTTTTTTTGATAATTTTTGAAGGTGTGTTTTTTTAGCGAAAATTTTTTGGTTTTAAAAAAAGTTTTGTTTTTTTGTTTTTTACACTATAAAAAAATCAATTATTTTAAAAATCGTCTCTTTAAATAGATTCTATCGATTAAATATTATAATATTTTTAACATTTTACTTTTTTAAATATTATTCTTCCGATTAAAATTTTATCTCGTTCAAATATTGTTTCCGTATTAAATTCAGGGAATATATTGTTTCCGTATGATATCCAAAACATATATTGTTTCCGTATTATATCAATTTAAGACAACAATCATTAAGTAACCGAATAACTGAAAACAAACATAAATATGACATATATAAGATAACTTTTGTACATCCATAACAAAAATATATAAGATAAGTTGTACATCCATAACAAAAATAAAAACAACGACAGGTCTATGCATCAGAATCCGAACTTGGATCTGGCTGTTGCGGCTGCTGCTGCTGATGTGGTGCTCGAGCTGGTAGGAACGGTATCGCGGGTAACCCCTCTCTCTCGTCTATCCTGCGCCTCCCGGACCAACCAACCTACTAAATCGTTGAGCCTGTCAAGCTCGGCTCGTACCTCCGGATGTAGCATAGCTCCTGGGGCATGACCTGGAATAACGTGACGTGGAAACTGAGGCGCCCGGGAGGTGGCGGTGGCTGTGGCATCGCTGCACCGTCTAAATCCACCGGAGGGTCCGGCACGGGCACTACAGCAGGATCTGGCGGAGGATAGACGAGAGAGATGGGTTACCCGCGATACCGCAATTTCTTAAGGGTAACAATAATAATAAGAATAAGAATAATAATAATAATAATAATAATAATAACAATAATAATAATAATAATAATATTAAAATAATACAAATAATAATAATAATTATATTAATAATAATAATAAATAATAATAAATAATAACAATAATAACAATAATAATAATAATAATAAGAATAATAATAATAATAATAACAATAATAATAATAATAACAACAATTATTAGTATAATAGTAATAGTAAAAAGAATAATAATATTAAAATAATAATAATAATAATAATAATAATAACACTAATAATAAATAATAAATAATAATAATAATAACAACAATAATAACAATAATAATAAGAATAATAATAATAACAATAATAATAAGAACATTAATAATAATAACATTAATAACAAAAAAAAAAAACACACTGCCTCGTATAGAGGCTTACGGGGCGTCCTGTTCTATGTCCTTCATCTTCAACCTCAATTTCAAACCCCCAGACCCAACAAAAACCTAATTTCAGGGCAAACCTACGGTCTAAAGGCAAAAACGAAGCAAGAATACTAAACTACGGGCTGAAATACGTACTAGGGATGCTTCAAATCTTCGAAAATACGGTCCAAATACGTACTCGGGGGGTATAAAGGTATGTCTGCCGTATGTGTGTGTGTTTTGTGGTTTGGGGGTGATAACCAGGGTCGTCTAGGTCTCCCCCTGTTATACGAGGCATAGACGCCTCGTATAGAGCTAGACGACCCGTCCCTCTTTTTTATGTAATTACCATTTCACCCCAGTAAAGCCCCTAGTATAGGCCTTAATCAGGGGTAAAATTGTAATTAACCAATCTAAAAAGATATTTCTGGACTGGTTAATAACCATTTTACCCCTGAATAAGGCCTATACTAGGGGCTTTACAGGGGTAAAATGGTAATTTAATAAAAACTTTTTTAATAATAAAAAAAAAACCCAACAGTTGCCGCCCACCATATATGACGCGTATAGACCTATACGTGTCGTCTAGTGTTTTAAATTACCTTTATGCCCCTGATTGAGGCCTATACTGGGGATTTTAAAGGGTTTAATGGTAATTAACTAAAAGATTTTCAAAATTCAAATTTTAAAAAAAGAAATCTTGCCGCCCAAAAAGACGACCCGTCCAGCTCTATACGAGGCGTCCATTTTTGTTAAATATAAATTTTGAAATTCAAATTTTAAAAATTCAAAAACCCAAAATGCCGCTCAAAATAGACGACCAGTCTAGGTCTATACGAGGCGTCTGGATTTGGTGAAATGACCGTTTAGCCCCTCGTTTAAGCCTAGACTGATGGCATATCAGGGGCAAAATGGTCTTTTGACTAAACGTATACGACCAGTCTAGGTCTATACGAGGCGTATATTTGTAAAAATATTATAAAAATGTTATTAAACTGTTTTAATCAATTCTAATTATAAAAAAATGATAGAAATTTTTATAAAAATGTTATTAAACTGTTTTAATCAATTCTAATTATAAAAAATGATAGAAATATAAAAATGTTATTAAATTGTTTTATTCAATTGTAATTATAAAAAATTATAGAAATTAATACAAAAAATCTTATTAATTACAATAAGAATAATTATCGATACAAAAAATACTATTAATTACAAAAATCATTCTTCCGTATCACTGTCGATGTAATTAAGACTGGGGTTTGATCTTGGTGGAGGATTCATTATCGGTGTATACCATTCTAGACGTGGCAAGTACATATCTTCCCATTGTTCCGTATGGGGTCTTCGGTGGTTCAACCATAGCCCGTGTACTGGTGGCATTGGATAATCCCCTTCCAGCTTAACATGTATGAAGTGGTTCTCGTTAACATGTGCAAGCGTTATGAATAATGGTTGTTGATTAGCCGGAGGTTAGTATCGGGAAGAAAGTGGAACTCGCACCCATGGTTGTCGTTAACAGGTGCACCCCGATAACGTACGTTTTTCCAATAAGAAGTCCTGCTAAGGGGAAGTCCATCCAGTGATCCGGAGAACAACCGGACACTGAATCCCAAATTAGGCCCTGACGATGCGTGTAAAAATAACCTTCATCCGATACTTCAAATATTGGGAACTAGATCGATTCGTTCTGATCCATTTCTTTGACAGGTCCCTTCGAATGAGCCCCCATGAACTCTGATCCATACCTAAGCCCACAGCCGCATACCGAAACCCACAATGACCGTCCGACATCACATCTCGTATGCACGAGACGTGCGGATGAAACACTGCCGGAATGGCAGACTTAAATTGTTTGATGATTCCCACGTTCTCGTCCCCAATGATTAAAGGAAAACCGTGATCATCTCGTGTCTCTTTCTTCTTAGAACTCTTTGAACGGCTTAGGCTAGCTTTGGGTTTTTGGGACCTTATAACCGACTGTTGAGAGGCCTGTGACGGAACGTACGAGCTGTGGCGAGGGTTATCGTACTTAATTTGCCGGGAACCTTCAAAGCACGTGTTTGCATCACTGAAGGAGCTTCTCCTCAATTCTTCATCTATACGAGAGGCCTCGTCCAACCTTTGTTGTACCTGCTTTGTTGTTGGTCGGCCATGAGTATTTTGTTGGACAACCGGTGGTTTCTTGGTATATTTCTTTGGAGTCAACACCGCTTTAATCTTTGACATCAGACTTTTTTGCTGAGCTGGGGGGTGCGACTCTAATTGTTGTCTAGCAATATTTAGCTCTTCGACCACGTCAACGTCATCGTCTATCAATTTACAACTTTGGAAGTTAAGCTTCCGCCAGAAGACGTCTATGTCTTCGAGTTGAATTGAACGCTCTGCACGGTTAAAAACAACATTGTTTGAGTCACATGATTAATGGAAATATATCACACAAGTGTTGTACGTTTAACAATTATTACCTTCACGCATGTACTTTTCTATCCTACAAGCACAGGGCAACCCACAACTGGACCACATTTGGCAACCACATGATGAATGAAAGCGCTCCAAGACATCTAGCTTCCTAAGTGCCTCTCCCCTCAACAAGTCAAGGGTTGTATGGGATACTTTTCCATGTAGGTCTTGAAACAGCAGATGTTTGTGGTGGTTCATTCTTTTTTCGATGCAGACTCGAAAACTCTTCCTTATTTCACCAAACTGTGTCTCAACTGTCGCAACCCTCGATCCCTATATCCCGGGAACGGGCGGCCACGAGCCAGTTTCGGTGGTATCGGTATCATTTTGGCAGCGGAAATTTTTCATCAGGACCGTAGTTAGGAAATATGTTATCAGAGTAAAAACCACCATATTTTATAATATTAAACACATGGGTAAACCCAAGTTTCTTATTACAACATATTCATAGGGATAAACCCTATTTATTTTAATAAAACATCTTCTTTTATTTAAGTAACTTTTATAGCCACTTTATTCCAGCCTTCAGTGCTGTCCAGCTGGTTTCTAGTTGGCTTTCACATTTTGTTACCTGAAACATGTTTAAAATATTTTTCAGTGGGAAATACTGGTGAGTGAATCCCAATTCAATCAAGAAGAGTTTTATTAATTAACACAGTATTGAGAGCGATCACATTGTTTATATCTACACAATTTACTCATTCAGTATTGTCAATCCCTGACTGGTGGGTCATATTACTCATTGGCTAACTCGTTGTCCAATGGTAATGTTTTACTGTCATCCCGACTTTATTTTGTATACAAAACCCCATGTCACGGCCCCCGGCCTGGTTTGACCCATTCCAGGAGCCGCGGGACAGAAAATCCTGTGGTATTTATTTAATTGAGTTGACAGCGGAAGATTTCTTTTTTTTTTAGCAGGATCTTTTAAAAATGTCCGATTATTTTATTTCATAATTTGGAATAACCCCGTAATTTACAATCAAGGCGATTTCACTGGGAAACCCCTATTTTACAAAACATGTTTCTTTATTTATATTGAGCCACTTCCTTAAGCTTGTAGTGCTTCGCGACACTTTTCCTGGATCACAACAGATCACCTGAAACATGTTTGAAAAAGGTTTTATCAGCGGGGAAATACTGGTGAATCATTCTTTTTACTAAAAACGACGCATTGTTATAACTTTACAATATAAAGAGCGATTACAATGTTTATACATATCAACCATCTACCCACGATATTTATCACTCGACCACCTATTGGCTTTCTCGTTGTCCAATGGTGTCTGTGATTATGGTCATATCACCCCTTGGCTAACCCGTTGTCCAATGGTGACGGTTATCAAGTACTGTATACAAACCCCACATACCGGCTGTAATTTGGTGATTACAAAGACTTAATCCCTGTAATTATAACTTTGAAAACAAACATGATTTTTAAATCAAATTTGATAAAAAGAGAATGACTCACATTGTAGATTTATACGGGCAGAGTTTTAGCCTACTGATAAGCCTGTTAACCTAATTTAACAATAATGCACACGAAACTAGGTTAGTAACTAATACAGCATTTACGATAACTCACGAGATGAAAACCTTCACAACGAATGACAAAGTGCGATACTTAAACATCCATCGAATTCACGACGAATGACAAAGCATAAACCCTAATTTGGGCAGCACTTAAACATCCATTAGATAGTTTTAATCGATCGGACATTGAATCGTAGCCGCGATCGAGTTAATACCCGGTATCGTAGCAGCGCCTCGCTATAATAATTGAAATTCACGATTTAGAGTAGTGTAAATTCGTTTTCGTAAAGTGATTTCGACACCATAGGACTACTCCTGATCCAACCTATTTATAGGTGAAAATTAAGGCTGTCGCGGCCCGCGTGAGCCTTTGGCTCAATCTTACGCGGCCCGCGTGGCCGCCTAGTCTATGCGTAGGTCTGATTGGTCACGAGTAGGCTTGCCATGTGGGTTATACATGGATCCGGAATACTTATCCGGTCAACCACACCTTGACGCGGCCCGCGTAAGGCTAAGCTAACCCTTACGCGGCCCGCCTGAAACCCACAGATTTTGATTTCTTGATTTTTTACATGGATTAGGGTTTCAGGGGTTGGGTTTTCACTTACAGGTCATTTTGGGACATTTTTGAGAGTCCTTACATCCTCCCCACCTTATTTAAAATCTCGTCCTCGAGATTTACTGGAATAAGTGAGGATACTTTCGCTTCATTTTCGATTCCAGCTCCCAAGTGTATTCGGGTCCTCTTCTGGAATCCCACTTGACTTTGACTAGCACCAATATTTTGTGCTTGAGAAACTTGATCTTTCGATCTTCTATCTGAAGAGGTTTTTAACAAATTTTAACTTTTCATTTACCTCTATATCCTAAAGAGGTACTACCAAAGATTCGTCTGATAGACATTTCTTGAGGTTAGAT
This sequence comes from Helianthus tuberosus, assembly GCA_030545235.1. Lineage (NCBI taxonomy): Eukaryota > Viridiplantae > Streptophyta > Magnoliopsida > Asterales > Asteraceae > Helianthus > Helianthus tuberosus. The sequence goes on from CM060364.1 coordinate 54,720,193, forward strand.
ACATGAAATACATCATGTACTCCAGCCAACTCTTCTGGTAGTTGTAAACGATAAGCAACTGGTACTATACGTTGGATCACTGGGAATGGTCCTACGTATCGTGGACTTAGCTTTCCTTTCTTACCGAATCGAACTACTCCTTTCCAAGGAGATACTTTTAATAGCACTTTATCTCCAACTTGAAACTCGAGTGGCTTGCGTCGATTATCGGCATAGCTTTTCTGGCGATCTCGAGCCGTTTTCAATCTTTCCTTGATTTGAGTAATCTTGTCGGTAGTTTCTTGCACAATCTCTGGTCCTGATAATTGACTTTCTCCTATTTATGCCCAACAAACGGGAGTTCTACACTTTCACCCGTATAATGCTTCAAATGGGGCAGCTTCAATACTTGAATGATAACTATTGTTATAGGAGAATTCAATTAAAGGTAGGTGATTATCCCAGTTTCCACCAAAATCTAGTACACATGCCCGGAGCATTTCTTCCAGGGTTTGTATTGTCCTTTCACTTTGTCCGTCTGTTTGTGGATGATATGCCGTGCTTAAATTTAGTCGGGTTCCCATTGCCTCCTGGAAACTAGTCCAGAAATGGGAAGTGAAACGATTATCCCTATCCGATACAATGGATAGTGGAACTCCATGTAAGGATACTACTTCATCTACATACAACTTGGCTAACCTTTCCATACTAAAGGTTTCTTTCATAGGTAGAAAATGAGCTGACTCGGTTAATCGATCCACAATTACCCAAATCGCGTCATTACCTTTTCTAGTTTTGGGTAACTTAGTAACAAAATCCATTGTTATAAGTTCCCATTTCCATTCAGGCATTTCTAGTTGTTGTAAAAGACCTGAAGGTTTCTGGTGTTCTGCTTTAACTTGTGAACAAGTAAGACATTTAGAAACATATCTAGCTGTGTCCTTTTTCATTCCTATCCACCAGAAATTATTTCTTAAATCTTGGTACATTTTATTGTTTCCTGGATGCATGGTATACCTAGATTTATGAGCTTCTTCTAAAATTTTATCTCTTAATTCTCCTTGTTTAGGTACCCAAATCCTTTTCTTATGGAATCTCCAAATTCCATCATTTCCTTGCTCTAATTCTTTTATTCGTCCTTTCATTCCTTCAGCATCATCCTTGATTGCTGTTTCTTGAACATTCTTTAGTTGTTCCATTAAATCTAATTATAGATTTAATCTAAGAGCACGAATCCGTCGTTGTTTCTCATGATACTTACGACTTAAGGCATCTGCAACTACATTTGCATTTCCTTCGTGATACTGAATATCACAGTCGTAGTCGCTTAGTATTTCCATCCATCTCCTTTGCCTCATGTTTAACTCTTTTTGCCCAAATATATATCTTAAACTTTTATGATCTGTATAGACATTAAACTTACTTCCGTACAGATAATGTCTCCAAATCTTAAGGGCAAAAATTATAGCTCCTAATTCTAAGTCATGAGCCGTATAGTTTTCTTCGTGCCTTTTCAATTGCCTTGAGGCATACGCAATTACTTTCTTGCGTTGCATTAGCACACATCCTAATCCTAGCTTAGAAGCACAGTATACTTCAAAATCTTCTGTTCCTTCCGGTAAAGCTAAGATTGGAGCATTTGTTAACTTATGCTTTAAAATCTTAAAAGCCTCTTCTTGCCTAGGTCCCCATTCAAACTTAACAGCTTTACAGGTTTGCTTAGTTAATGGTACAACTATCTTAGAAAAATCCTAGATAAATCGTCTATAATATCCGGCTAAACCTATAAAACTTCTAATCTCCATAACTGATTGTGGAACCTTCCATTTGGTAATTGCTTCTATCTTAGCAGGATCTACGTGAATACCTTCGTGATTCACCATGTGCTTTTCTTGCACTTCTTGTAGCCAAAATTCGCATTTTGAGAATTTGGCATAAAGCTTTTCTTTTCTTAACAAAGTTAAGAGTGCGTGCAAGTGCTGACAATGCTCGTCCTGACTTTTGGAATAAATAAGTATATTGTCGATGAAGACAATTACAAATTTGTCTAAGTACGGTTTACAGATTCTATTCATCATGTCCATAAATGTTGCAGGTGCATTTGTTAATCCGAAGGGCATGACTGTAAACTCGTAATGGCCATACCTAGTTCTGAAAGCAGTTTTAGGTATGTCTTCTTCTTGTACCTTTAATTGATGATATCCGGAGCGTAAGTCGATTTTAGAAAAGTATCTAGCTCCTTGAAGTTGATCGAAAAGATCATCAATCCTAGGTAATGGGTATCGATTCTTAATTGTAATCTTATTTAGTTCCCTATAATCGATACACATTCGCATTGAACCATCCTTTTTCTTTACAAACAACACTGGTGCTCCCCAAGGGGATGAACTAGGTTGTATGAATCCTTTACTTAACAATTCATCTAATTGTTTCTTTAGTTCTAGCATTTCTGTGGGTGCTAACCGATATGGTGCCTTGGCTATCGGTGTAGTTCCAGGAATTAGATGAATCCTAAATTCCACTTCCCTGTTGGGTGGTAATCCTGGTAACACTTCTGGGAATACATCTGGGTATTCTGAGACTACAGGAATCTCCTTAAGTTCTTTATCCTTAGTACTAATGATTACTGAAATCATATATACTATTCCTTGCTTTCGTTCATAACTAGCAATTTTCATTACTGAAATGAACTTTATGGGTTTACGTGACATATCTCCTGTAATCACGATCACTTCTCCGGTGGGTGTCTGAATCTCTATATAGTTCTTATCACAAAGGATTCGAGCATGGTTGGCTACTAACCAATCCATTCCTAACACCGCATCGAACCCAGCTAAATTCATTGGTAACAGGTTTGCATGAAATTTATGACCTGAAAGTTCTATGTTTTCTTTTTGCAAAACCTTATTTATGTTAACAGAATTCCCGTCTGCCGTTTCGACTGTAAAAATCTGCCTAAGGTTGGTCAAAGGTAAATTAAGAGCTTGGCAGAATGAAGTATTGATAAAACTTTGGTTTGCACCAGAGTCAAATAATACTTTTGCATAAACGTTGTGAACTAGGAACGTACCATCTATCACATCTGGAATGAGTTCTGCCTCCTGAGTAGTTAATTGGAATGCTCGAACATTCTTCTTGGTAGCTCCGTCAGCCGGTTTAGCTTTATTATCTTCTGGTTTAACCAACTTAGGGCATTCTGGTTTGAAATGTCCAACTTCTCCACAGTTATAGCAGACCCTTGTTTTCTTTCTGCAGTCTTCTTCCCGATGTCCTATAACTTTGCAAAAATTGCAAGTTATATTGCATTTTCCAAAATGCTTCTTTCTGCAATTCCTGCAGAACGGCGAAGTTGAGGATTGCCCCGTTCCTCTTTTCTTGAAGTTGTTATTATTACCAACACGAAATCCTTGGGTAATTTTCTGAGCCAGTTCCTTTTTCCTATTTTCATCTCTTGTGCGTACCAGCTCGTCAGTTAGGGTGTTAGCTAATTCTACCGCATCGCCAATAGTGCGAGGTCTCACAGCTTTACGATATTACAGATTTCACCAATCAATCCCTAAATATAGCGAGAAATAAGTACCGGTTCTGGCGAAGCCAGTGTTGGTATCACTCTAGCATATTCGAAGAATGTCGAAGTATATCCTCGACAGTCTACACCTGTTGGGATTGAACCCTATCTGAGGAACAAATAATGTAAAGCCAAAACTGGATCAAAGCAGTGGATCCAGAATAAGCAGACGTTTACAGTTGGTTCATGCAAATCTCTCCCCTTGAAAGTGGTTTCATATCTGCTGACCTCCTATCTGCTGATCATACTAAGTGCTGACTTACAACTGCTGCTTTATATCTACTGACCAATGTCAAAGACTGATGGAAGACCAAAGCTCTGTTGACTTAATCTACTGCCTTGGGTCAAGTACTGCTGATCCGGACAAGCACTGCTGGGTTCACAGCAGTGGAAGGATGCAGCAGCAGTTTAAGTGTCTTTTATGTAATGTAATGTAATAGCAGTAGTTTAGTACATCAGTGTTTATAGATCAGTAGTTAGAGTTTGTTAGGAGGTTAGATGTCACTTTCATGGTGACGTCAGCTAAGATGCTCAGTGGTTTGCAAGTGCCTATAAATAGTTCAGTACTTTGTACTGTTCTATTAGCTCTTTTGATCACATCGTCTTCTTTGCACGAACAAACTACTGAGCTCTGGCTGAGGGGGAGTTTGCATTCTTACATCAATCATTGTAATCGTTGTTGAAACAAATTCAATCTTTCGATTCATTGTGTAAAGATGTTTGATAAAAGTATTACTTTCGTTTGATTGTATGCAAAGTTTGCTTTCATCTTATTTCCGCTGCACAACTCTTTCATTTCCATCTTAATTACAAACGAAAATACAATCAAAAAGAAACTCAGATCCAACAATTGGTATCAGAGCTTGGACAGTCAAATTTGATTTAACAATCATTTTGACGTAAATAGTTCAGCTCATAACAGTTGATACTGATCGTTTGTTCGTCCGTTGAAAAACAGAGCAAGGATTAATCACCATTAAAGTTGATTTCTCAGTGTCTGTAAAACAACAAGAATGACGTCACAATCTCAGGATGATAAAAACAACATCGGCTCACTTTTTAAACCACCTATGCTAAAAAGAAATGAGTACAACATCTGGCAGAGGAGGATGGGTCACATCCTCGCTCAACAAAGCACAGGTTGTTGGAGGTCTGTCATCTTTGGTCCTCATGTTCCTTCAGTGCCAAGCGCTGAAGATGCTAAAAAGTTCGTTCCAAAACCAGTTGAAAATTACACCGAAACCGATTTTCAAAAGATCGAACTAGATGCTAAAGCGTTTAGCATCATAGCATCAGCGCTGCCCAATGAAATATATGCTGGACTGTTACACTGTAACAGTGCCAAAGAATTGTGGGACGCACTTAAGGAACAGTTTGGGGGTACTGAAGAAGTCATAGAAAACAATAGGGAAATCCTGAACCAACAGTATGAAACATTTTGTCATGTTAGAGGTGAATCACTGACTCAACAATTTGAGCGGTTTAGTTGTCTCATCAGTGAACTGAGGCTTGTTAATACTACCTTTACAAACTCGACTCAAAACAGCAGGTTCCTCAGGTCACTGCCCGAAAAATGGGACACTATAGCCTTTGTCACTAGAAATTCACCTGAGTTCAAGGATCTGACCTTGACCCAACTCCATGGTCGACTCCTGACCTACGAAAGGGAGTTGAACCAGAAAAGGAAGTTACAAGAGTCAGGAAAAGCCGTTGATGATTACACATTCGGTAATACTGCTCTTCTGGGTCAAGAAGAATCTGGGAGCAGTGGTAAGGACCAGGGTTATGATCACTTCATTGACATAACTGCTGGTGCAAATTTTAACAACCCTGATCCTCACTCTGCAAGTTATGCATTCACTGCAAACGAAAACCAGATGTCAGATAATTTAAGCTTTGAACTAAATGATTTGCAACATTTTGATCCCACTGATTTAGAGGAAATGGACATCCTGCACCAACTGGCTTTGCTAAGTGTTAGAACTAGCAAGTTCTACAAAAGAACAGGGAGAAAATTCCCAGGTTTGCATGGGAATCTAAGGGTTGGGTTGGATAAATCGAAAATCAAGTGCTACAAGTGTAATAGGTTGGGACATTTCGCTAGGGAATGTAGGAGTCAAAATACTGGTCCCATAATTACTCATCCTAGCTCAAATCCTAGACCTCAAAACCAAAACACTGTGCACTATGCCCAATATGCCCCAGCAGCTCAAGTGAACACTGCTCACTACGCTGCTGCCCCTGTGCCAGTACATTATGTCCAAACTACTGTTCCACAAATCCAATATGTTCAAACCCCTGTTCCACAGGTACAAGTGCAACCTGTTGCACCTCAAACCACTGCTCCAGCAGCAGCACAACCAGATCAACAAAGTTTTTTCACTCAAGGGTTTGTTGACTGGAGCAGTATGCCTGATGATCTTTGTGATGAAAATTTTGCACTCTATGCTTCTAATAATTCTTCACATGATGAGTTTTGTTTGATGGCACTAGAGTCAATACAGGAGGGGGTTGAAGCTGAGGAGGAACAGCAGTGCTTTGAAACAGTGGAAGAGGTGATTGAAGCAGTGGTTACTGCTGTGGCTGGTGAAGTACTGTTGGAAGAAAGTTCAGGTACTCTGATTGAACCAATGACAGATCCATGGTCCATAGAGGACAAAGAAGAAGAGAAAGAAGAAAAGGCTGGTGAAAAGAAGGTAAGAGCTGATGATGATGAAGATCATCAATGTGATTGTGCAATGATGGCAGCTGCCAAGGTATCTCCTCAAGTTCTTGAAAAACTGTGTTCAGACAATTGCATAATTGCTTTTGCTAACATCAAAGAGGTGAATGAAAACCTTCGGGATAAAATCTTAACTGATGAGGTCAAATTTGAAAGCTCTTTAAAAGAACTTAAAAACAAATTGACTGAAAAAGAAAAAGAAATCAGCTGTTTAAAAGAAGAGCAAAGTATAACCAAAACCCAACTTCAAACTATGGTAGAAAAATACCAAGTTTGCAAAAAGGAGTTGGAGTCTGCCCAGATTACTTGTGAAAGATGGGTGGAATCCTGCAAAGGATATGAGGTTATGCTTGAAAAACAGAGAAAAAGCAATGTGAAGTTTGGGGTTGGGTATAGAAAATATGATGATGAAAACACTGCTTTTGAAAACTCTGTTCAAACCACTGATGAAGCTACTGAGCTTATCCCCACAAACAAGAATGGCCAAGAAGTGAAAATCACTGACAAACTTGGTAACAAAATCACACTTAACAGACCAATGGGTTCCTCCACTTTCAAGGAGCTTGAAGATCATCAGTTTAAACCAAAATGGTCTGATGAGTGTGATATTCTTGAAAATTTCAAGCCAATGGACTTTACATCAATTGATGGTGCTAAAGCTCCAAAAGCTAAAGTCATACCTCTCAAAGATATCCCAGCAGTGGTTAAAACCTCTGCTGCAAAGGAATCTGAAAAGAGAATAAAGAAAGAAAAAATTGATAACCTGTTTTGTGAATTCTGTGAGAAAAGGAATCATCTAACAAAAGACTGTTTCCACTTAAAAGCTTATAATCTAAACAAAACAAGTGTCATTGTTTCAGCAGAAAGCTGCATTGTCTGTGGGAAAACAAACCACAAAACTCAAGCATGTGTGTACCTCAAAAACTTTGATGTGAAAAAGAATGAGTACATTGCTAAAACATCCTTGAGTCCATCATCATCATCAACATCTGTCAAATTCACCAAGAAACAACCACTGTTTGTGCCAGTACAAACAGCTGTTACAAAACAGCTGAACCAAACATCTGTCAAAAGAGATGTTCAGGTTACTGATGCACCCCCTGCCAATCAGTTCAGAAAAGGCAGAGAAAAACAGTCTTACCAAAGGATTCCTCATGTTTATGAGGCCTACAAAAGGCCCTCTAAACCCAAAGTGAACAAGCATCCTTTTGGTTACCAGCAGATGATTGGTCAGGACCCACAACAGTGGTTAGAGAAACACTGTCCTAAAACAGTTCAAACCCCTGACCTAACCACTGTCCATCATCTTGCATCCATCCCAGACACTGTTGAGACCCCATCCAAAGCCTTGTTGGCTTTGGAGACCTTAATGAACTAATCCTTTTACTTCATGTGCAGGGAGCTTCTGCATGCTTTTATAGTCTTTGGTATGTAGATAGTGGAGGCTCCAGGCACATGACAGGATGTAAAGCCCTCCTCAAAGACTTTAAAATCCATGGTGGGGGTGATATATCCTTTGGGAATAATAGTAAAGGGAAGGTTCTGGGGTCTGGTACAGTGCAATCTGGAAATGTAAAATTTGAAAATGTCAATCTAATAGACAATCTAAAATTCAACCTTCTGAGTGTGTCCCAAATGAGTGACAAGGGATTTGGGTCATTCTTCACAAAAGACTGTTGTAGGATTGTTGGACCAGAAATGGTCAAAAAGATTGAAGCAATAATCAAAACTGGTCAAACTAAACTTGTTGCTCAAAGAAGTGGCAATGTTTATGTTGTTGACATGTCAAAAGAGTGTCCCAGAGCTGATGCCTGTCTGTTCTCAGCTGCCTCTAACAAAGAGACAGAACTTTGGCACAGAAGGCTGGGACACACAAATCTTAAGACAATCACAGAAATTTCAAAAAATGGTCTGGTGAGAGGCCTACCACAAAAATTGTTTTCATGTCCTGAACATTGCATTTCCTGTTTAAAAGGAAAACATCATAAAAGTTCTTATAAGTCTGTTGAAGAGTCCAAAACAACCCAGTGTTTGCAAATGCTACACATGGATTTGTTTGGCCCAGTTCAAGTTATGAGCCTTAAAAAGAAAAGATATTGTTTGGTTATTGTTGATGACTTTTCTAGGTTCACATGGACTTTCTTTTTGCACTCAAAAGATGAAACTGCAGGCATTTTGCAAGACTTTGTAATACAGGTTGAAAAGCAATTTGACCTTCCAGTAAAAAGCTTCAGGAGTGACAATGGCACAGAATTCAAAAATAGGGAGTTGGATGCCTTCTGTGTGAAGAAAGGGATTGTAAGGCAGTACAGCATCCCAAGAACACCAGAGCAGAATGGGGTAGTGGAAAGGAAGAACAGAACTCTGATTGAGGCTGCCAGAACCATGCTTGCAGATTCAGGTTTGCCTTTAACTTTCTGGGCAGAGGCAGTAAACACTGCTTGCTATGTTCAGGACAGAGTTTTAATAAACCCCAGGCACAAAAAGACTGCCTATGAAATTCTGTACAAAATTAAACCACTGATCTCATATTTCAAAGTGTTTGGCTGCCCATGCTTTATTTTGAACTTAAAAGATTCCATTTCAAAATTTGCAGCCAAAATTGATTGTGGTTATCATCTGGGATACTCAACCACTGCCAAGGCCTACAAAGTGTTTAATACACGGACCAAGACAGTGGAGGAGACTTTGAATGTTAAGTTCAATGAACTTTCATCAATGAAAATCCCAGCGAACCCTGCAGATCTGTTTGATCTTGAAAAATTCACTTTTGAAAATACTGCTGTCAAGACTAACAGTGCAGGTCCATCAGAGGATACAACACCAGACTATGGGTATGAAATCATCATCCCTCAAAGGTCTGCCACAAAGGGAAAAGCATCAGCTGTTCAAAACAGTTGTCAAAGCTCTACCACTGCTACCTCAACAGTTGTTGACCAAAGTAGCCCATCAACCACTGCTTCCACATCCTCAAACACTGCTGACAAAAGTCCTCAAACAGTGGATAAAAGTCAGCAGTTGTCCACCTCATTACCTCCTATACCACCACCTTTTGAAACCACTGCTGGATCATCAAAGTCCCCAGTAGTGGTTAGCTCAGATGATACACATTTGCAGCCTTCACCAACCAATGCCATCATACCATACCAAGGAGATTTAATCTTCTTGAGATCTCATCCACCTGATCAAATCATTGGCAACATAAATGAAGGGGTGCTCACAAGAAGCCAAACCCAAAACATTTGTCTTTTTGCTGGTTTTCTATCACTCCATCAGCCAGTCAAGTACCAAGAGGCACTGAAAGACAACAGCTGGGTCGAAGCCATGCAAGAGGAGCTCCAATAGTTTAAAAGACAACAAGTATGGGAGCTTGTACCACTGCCAGAAGAGGTTAGTCCCATTGGCACAAAGTGGGTCTTCAAGAACAAAACTGATGAAAGGGGTATTGTTGTCAAGAATAAAGCCAGGCTGGTGGTTCAGGGTTACAGACAGGAAGAGGGGATTGATTATGATGAAACATTTGCCCCTGTTGCAAGATTAGAAGCAATTAGACTGTTCCTGGCCTTTGCTGTCAACCACAATATGAAGGTGTTTCAAATGGATATCAAAAGTGCTTTCCTCTATGGTACAATTCAAGAAGAGGTGTATGTTTGTCAACCTCCAGGTTTTGAGGATCCATTTTACCCAGATCATGTCTACAGGCTAAACAAAGCCTTGTATGGCTTGAAACAAGAACCAAGGGCCTGGTATGAAACTCTTTCCAACTTCCTACTCTCAAATGGTTTCAAAAGAGGTACCATTGATAAAACACTGTTTTTAAAATGGAGAGGGAAGGATTTAATGATTGTCCAGATTTATGTGGATGACATTATTTTTGGAAGCACATGTAACTCAATGTGTGAAGAGTTTAGAGAACTCATGACAGCTGAGTTTGAAATGAGTGCTATGGGTGAGCTGCAATGCTTTCTTGGTCTCCAAGTACAACAATTGCAAAATGGAACTTTCATTCATCAAAGCAAATATGCTAAAGAACTTTTAACCAAATTTGATATGAATGATTGTAAACCATGCAGCACACCCATGGCAACAAATAAGCTGGTCATGTCTGATGAAAAAGATGAGCTGATTGACCAAACACTTTATAGAAGCATGATTGGGTCTCTATTGTACCTAACTGCATCTAGACCAGACATCATGTTTGCAACATGTGTCTGTGCAAGAAGTCAATCAGCTCCCAGAAAATCAAATCTCATTGCTGTAAAAAGGATCTTCAGATACATAAAAGGTGCTCCCACACTTGGTATCTGGTATCCAGCTAATGGGAACATCAAGCTTTCAGGTTTCTCAGACAGTGACTTTGCTGGATGTCACACCACAAGGAAGTCCACATCAGGAGGGTGCCAGTTTCTAGGTGACTGCTTAGTTTCTTGGCAAAGCAAAAAGCAAGCAGCTGTTTCAACATCCACTGCTGAAGCTGAATACATTGCTGCTGCAAGCTGTACAGCCCAACTCCTGTGGCTTCAAAATCAGTTGCTGGATTTTGGTATCACTGCCTTAAAGACACCACTCATGTTGGACAGTCAGGCAGCAGAAAATATCATCAAAAATCCAGTTTCCCACTCAACCACCAAACATATTGACATCAGACATCACTTTGTGAGGGACTGCTATGAAAAAGGTTTGATTTCTCTGCATCATGTCCCAACTAAAGACCAGCTGGCTGATGTGCTCACAAAAGCACTTGATACAGCCACTTTTGAAAGTTTAGTCTCTAGGATTGGGATGCTGAACATGGAATAACAAGCAACATCTTGTTTTTCTATGAATAAAAGCAACAAAATGTTTTCAGAAAATCAAAACTCCATCCTTAAAAATAGTTAAAAATGAAATTTTTTCATTAAGTCCTTAAAAGTCTGCCATTAACCACTGATTGTTCAAAAGTCTGCTATACTTCAAAAGTCTGTCCACTGCTGAAAGTCAACCCCTGCTCTCTCCTTATTTTGATAAACTCTGTTGTTCAAAAGCAGTGTCTTATCCACTGATATGCTATCCACTGATAGTAAAAATCATCCACTGCTTTCATACCACTGCCTTCATCAGTCACTTTCAACAAAAGTGCTGTCCTTCACTTTCAACAGGGGTTGTCACGTGGACAGTACATATTGGTCAGACCTTTTGTAACGGCTGCCACCTCAGCATTCACTTTCTTCCCTATAAAATCCCCCACTCACCACCAAAACAGGGTTTTACTGTCGAATTGAATTCTTAAAAATTCTCTTCTCAAAGCAGTTTTTCTTCACATTTCTTCACAAATTTCTTCGATCAATCATCCTCAAAATGAAAAAATCAAAGAAATCTTCAAAACCCTCATCCAAATCATCATCGAACACAGCCTCCCAAAAGGCAATCTCCATTGAAATTCCACATAAACCATCTCACAATCTCCTGGGTCTTCTCACAAAACCAGGAACCACCAACGTGTTCGATTTCATCATTGACATCATGGCAAAATCAAAGTATAAAACTTTGTTCATCGCCGATGCACCAATCTATTTGGCGACCCAGAGGGAGTTTTGGAAGAATGCAACCCTTAAAAAACAAGGAGACACTGCAACCACCATAAACTCTTCTATAAAGGGTAAAGCTGTCCAAATCACGCCACAATCCATTTCAGAGGTCTTTCAACTCGATGATCAAGAAGGTAAAATCTCTTTCACTAAAAACGAATTGCAAACTGACTTCATTGAGAGAGGGTATGAATCCACAATGATGAAGAAAATTACCTTAGAAAAAGGTTATTTTCCTTCTGCAACCAGATTTTTATTTCATACCCTCCTACTATGTGTTTCAAACAAAACCACTTCTTTTAATGAAATCCCTTTAAAGATTCAAAATCTGGGATATGCTATTCTTCAAGGAGAAAATTTTAACTATTCTCGGGAAATTTTTAAAGATTTGGTTAATAATGTTGAAACAAAATCATTCTTACTGTTTCCAAGGTTTTTAAGTTACTATTTTTCAAAGAAATTCAGTAAGGATGATTTAGCTGTAATAAACCAGGGTGATCCTACTCAAATAAACAGTTTAACTACTGAAACTTTTTCAAGGATGTTAGCACCTTGCAAAACACAAGCAGAGGTGCCTGAGCAGATTTTAGCAGTTACAACTGCTCCTCAGGTATCTGCTGCTGAGCCCACTGCTCAAGGTGATCAAAGCAGCAGCACAACTGTTTTGAAACCCACACCTAAAATCACCAAAAAGCCATCAAAAAGAAAAACACAACAACCCCCCAAACCCCTCAAAAAGGCATCTCTGGAGGATGAGATACCAGAGCTCCTGCCAGTGACAACACAAAAGTCACAAGAAACCACTGCTGCTACTTCCTCACAGCAGTTGGTACAAATATCTCAAACCATAACCGAAACTCCTCCTGTTTCTTCACAAAAAGAACAGGTTGTACAAATAGGGTCTCCACATCATGATGCTCTGGAAACACTCGTTTCTATCATCCACAGTCCAATGCCCGGGACACATCCTATTTCTACACCAACCATCACATCCACATTTCCCTCACCAATAAAACCACTGTTGGATGCAATTGATTTGAACCAGGCATTATCCAGTCCTTCTCAATCACCTATTAATGAGAATATACCTCAACAACTGACTGGGTCTGATGTATCAATCTTTGCTAACCCACCAACACAACCTGAGGAGGTTACACCCCTTGAGTTACAAGTAACTCTTGGTGGTATTCCAAGTGAAGCAGCCACTACAACTGTTACACCCACTGGGTTACATTTGGACAGTGGTTACATTCATAAGACTTCCTTGGAGGCAATTCCTTTTATAGCACCTCTGCCAACCACCAGTGGATTTATTTATCCTACTGGTAACATCAAAAAGAAGACCCCAGTACCAAGACAAAGGGGCATCAGTGGTTAATGTTTGGAGTATATTCCCTACATCTACCACTGATAAAACCACTGCTAGTGGGAAATCAGATGATCCCATTAACTTGGGTGATGGTTTAAAGTACCAGATATTGACGGATCGTATTGCAAAGCTTGATAACTCTGTTGCAGAACTCAAAGATATGCTACAACAGGTGTTACAAGTTCAGAAGGTACAATCAACTGCTGTTCCACCTCAAGCACTTGCTCCACAAAGGGCACCTGCTACAAATGAGCTCTGGAATATATTCCAATCTTTTCTCCAACAACAAGCACAGTTAGCAGATCAGCAACATGAAAAACATGTACGAAAGCTGAGAAATGCAATGGAGTCAAGGTTCAAGAACACTCAGGCTGATTTAAAGGCTCTCAAAACTCAGATCTTACACACCACTGGCACTGCTCCTCCAAACGTCCGCTACATTTATCAACTCCCAGAAGATAATGCCAAAAAGGGGGAGAAAATTCAGGAGTGGAAAAGGAAGGGTATAGAGGATGGTCTCTATCTTGAACCAGAAAATTCAAACATGACCAAAAAGATCCCTTTGCCAGATGGTAGCAAGAAAATTGATGTGACAACAAATGCACTAGCAGAAGCAGCTGCAAGTGTAAAAAGGGATAGAGAGGCCAAAAGGAAAGCCAGGGTGGAAAGAATGGATCATCCAGATCAGGGTACTTCTGGGTCAAGGGATCATGAAAATCCTGTTGAGGAAAAGAAGAGGCCTACTAGAAAAGTAAGGCAACCCAAATCCATTCCTATCAGACGTTCAAAGTCTGCTCAAAAACCATCATACAAAACTGCTGATGCAACAGGAGTTACAAAAACTACTGCTTGCCAAACAGTTGTTCCATCAACACACACCACTTCAACACACACAACATCCACCGCTTTACCATCATCACCACCAAAAACAACACCTGCTGACATACAGCAGAAGACAGCAGATGTTATAACATCTGTTGTAATGACAACAGTGGTTGAAACACCAGTTGTTTCAACAGCTGTCAGTCAATCACAATCCACTGCCACTACATCTACAACCACTATTCCATTCAAAACATCATCAGTCTCTCCTAAACCAAAAAGGAGAAGGCTAATTTTAAAAGATGATGACACACCTCCATCACCAACATCTTCAAAATCCCTATCACTTGTCACTATTCCTAAACCCATACCTTCCTCTTCAGCTCAAATTGTAAAACCACTACCTCCTGCTGGTGTCTCATTTCCTCTGGAACTCATTGCAGTAAGAGAAGAAATCAAATCATTTTATTATGAAGATGACCCAGCCAAAAGGAGTTTGCCATCAATTGCAAATTATCCCAGGCCTAACAACATTGAAGAATATTTGAAGCTCAAAGCCAAACAAGCAGAGGATATTGCAATCAAAAACAGAAAAGGGAAATCTGATAGAGAATTTCAACAAAACTATCAGTTTTTACTGTCACAGGTCAATGCTATGGAGCGTTTTGCTAAAAATGTATGTCAGAAAATTTCAGAAAGGGCAGATGAGTCCTTAAGAAAAGACTACATTGAAAACATCATGACCTACAAGAAATACAAGGGGGAGGAACACATGTACAAGAACTGGACCATCCCTGAGCTTGAAAAAGAAGCAGCCAGGATTCAAGACATGATCAAAAATAAGGTCAAGCAGACTCCTCCTGAAAAATTCAAACAATTTGAAGCTGAAATGATGGTAGAGCTGAGGAGAATGAAAGAGGAGCTGATTATAGCTGATTATGGGTCAAAGAACTCTGTGACAAAGTGGGGAGAAGATAGAGTCAGGGCAACCTATAAAAGATTAGAGGAACTTAGAAAGAAAGATCCAAGAGTTCCACAAAAGCCTGACTATTCCAAAGCAGCGGTTTCAAAAAGACCACCAAAGCTGCAAGTCAAAAGAACCACTGCTCCAGCTGGTGCTGCCATCTACAAAAGAAGGACCAAAAACCAGTTTAGCATGGAAACAATTCAAGATCTTTTAGCCGGAGATGCCATTGTAAAAGCTGGCACAGAAGTAATGATAAAGGAAGATCTTGAATTGGAACAATCTGCAACCGCTGCTCAGCCAGCTATGAATAGGCCAGCCTCTCCAAATACTTCTGCAAATAAACATCTCCCAAGAAACCCACCAGGCTCAAAAATACAAAAGTGGGAAACTGACAAACAGACCTGCGTATTGACTTTGCTCAGGTCTGGTGGAGGAGTGGAGAAAATATCAAGGGAACAAGCTCTTGGCCTGAGTCTTGAAGATTTGCAGGATCTCCTTGATCTTCCACTCAGCAGGGATGATGAAGATACAGATGCCCTAGACTTTGAATTACAATTTAAAGGTCAGATAAGGGAGCTGTTGTTGAGGCAATAAAGATTTCCACAAATAATGAAGAGTTTTGGCATTATCTGTTCTAGGGGGAGATTGTTGGGATTGAACCCTATCAGAGGAACAAATAATGTAAAGCCAAAACTGGATCAAAGCAGTGGATCCAGAATAAGCAGACGTTTACAGTTGGTTCATGCAAATCTCTCCCCTTGAAAGTGGTTTCATATCTGCTGACCTCCTATCTGCTGATCATACTAAGTGCTGACTTACAACTGCTGCTTTATATCTACTGACCAATGTCAAAGACTGATGGAAGACCAAAGCTCTGTTGACTTAATCTACTGCCTTGGGTCAAGTACTGCTGATCCGGACAAGCACTGCTGGGTTCACAGCAGTGGAAGGATGCAGCAGCAGTTTAAGTGTCTTTTATGTAATGTAATGTAATAGCAGTAGTTTAGTACATCAGTGTTTATAGATTAGTAGTTAGAGTTTGTTAGGAGGTTAGATGTCACTTTCATGGTGACGTCAGCTAAGATGCTCAGTGGTTTGCAAGTGCCTATAAATAGTTCAGTACTTTGTACTGTTCTATTAGCTCTTTTGATCACATCGTCTTCTTTGCACGAACAAACTACTGAGCTCTAGCTGAGGGGAAGTTTGCATTCTTACATCAATCATTGTAATCGTTGTTGAAACAAATTCAATCTTTCGATTCATTGTGTAAAGATGTTTGATAAAAGTATTACTCTCGTTTGATTGTATGCAAAGTTTGCTTTCATCTTATTTCCGCTGCACAACTCTTTCATTTCCATCTTAATTACAAACGAAAATACAATAAAAAAAAAACTCAGATCCAACAACACCCATCATCCGATGGTTTAGGAACTTATTTGCCATTTGTTCTTTTTCATATTCGGGACAAAATTTTCCTTCCTTTGGCTTGAAGTACCGTATTCCACCATTCTAGCGCCCCTTCTTTGAAAAGATGTGACACGTACATGACCTTGTCATCCTTGGCACATTTACTTATTGTAATCACTGCCTCGGTTTTCTCTAACCAGCACAGTGCAGCAGTCGCCCCTTCATTACCTGCAAACTCAGCTGGTTTACAGGCAAGAAACTCCTTATAAGTGCAACCAGACGTTGCAGCTTTCATTTTCTTAGGGAGTGGGGCCTGCCGTGGATCATTATTGTGATTAGTATGGTTGTCGCCTCCGTTTACACTATTACTGAAGTTATCTTCTTGAGTACGTTTACTACGAATAATTTGTTGAGGTTCAACAGGTTTCTGGGTAGCAGCAAGGATTGCTGGAATAGCATTGGCTATTCCTTGAGCAACGATATTCTCGATATCTTGCCTAGTCATAAATTGATCTTCCTAGTGTTGCTCAGATTGATTAACCTCGTTAACTGGTTCATTATTAGCATTTTCCATCTGATAATTAATATATATAATTTATTAGTATAGAGTAAATAACAGTTAAAACAATCATACAAATTTCACAACACACATATATATATCCAAAATTATCGATTTCTCGATTTCCCTTTTAATATATATTATGCATCAGTACACATCGTTATCTTACAAAGGTTTTATTTGTAGGCTATTTTACAGACTTATTTATTATTACTATTATACAATCATAGTTTCACCACCATCCTATCCCTGGGAACTTTAGAAGTGACGTTCCCT
This sequence comes from Helianthus tuberosus, assembly GCA_030545235.1. Taxonomy (NCBI): domain Eukaryota; kingdom Viridiplantae; phylum Streptophyta; class Magnoliopsida; order Asterales; family Asteraceae; genus Helianthus; species Helianthus tuberosus. Next base: position 54,737,429 of record CM060364.1, read on the forward strand.
CTCGTCGTACTTCCAGGAGATTTGCTCTCCCACCTCCCGAATCCTATTCCCTGCACCTATCTGTGACACCCCAGGAAAACCGGGAAAACCATACAACTTAACTAGCTTCCTCAGTGAGTGCCATCAAATTTCGGGACGAAATTTCTTTCAACTTGGGGATGATGTGACAACTCGAAATTTGGAACCTTTCTTGTGCCTTGATGTAACATGCTTGAACGCTATGTGACTAGTTAACTTGTTAACTTAATAATAAATGTGAAGCTTTTATGTGATTATGTGTTGTATTTGTATGCATGTATGTATGTGTATATGTGAGCCGAGAACCCAACTAGAGACAACAAGGACCCGACTCGAGACCATGTGGTCTCGAGTGAACATAACCGATTTGGGCCTTTGGGCCGTGACCTCCTTAACCGGCTAGTAAGCCCTTTAGGGCAAACCATGAAGAACTAGTATTTATACTACACTCATGGCCACACTCACCATTTCTTTTGACAACACCCATACTCCTCTACACACACTCTCCTACTTTCCCTCTCACTAAAACCTTAAGAACACAAACACACCTCCAAGTTCTCGGATCCAATCGGTTGGCACAAGAACTCCCGGATTTGGACTTTGGATCGGCACACACACACTTCACCAACCGGTTAGTAATTATGGTGTTTATTGATTGATGTTGGTTATGTTAAATGATAAAATGAATGGATATGATGTTTATTGTGTTTGGATATTAGTGTTTACATGATGTTCTTGATGTATATGATGATTCTAATGTGTACAATGTTGATAATCGGTTAATATGTCTTGATTTCGGATATATAATGCATGATGGGTTATGGTATCTTGTGTCTAAATGTGATTCAAACCACTTATGTTGATGAACATGAAACCGGGTTGCACTTGTCATGTAATCGGATTTATATAAAAACCGAGTTTGTGTGTTATGCTAAGTGTTTTGATGCTTGTTCATAATTTGGTAGAATAAGGGTTGTTTGTGTTAGGAACATATGAAGAACTTGATGAATGTGCTTGAATATATGAAGAACAACTTGAATATGCAATAAAAGAGTGTTGAATATTTGAAATCTGCACTGTTTGATCCATTTTGAGTAAATATTAGACAACAAAACATGTTTAGTGGATAGTACGTAATTCTGCATGAATTCTATTGGATAGTACAATCTGCGAAGGATCAGCAGCTGCTGGGGAGTCGGAACCCCTGGTTGCGACTCGAAATCTCCACGTTGCGACACCAGTTGCGAGTCGGGAACACCTGGTTGCGACACAGGTTACGAGTCCCGTTACGACTCGAAACCTTAGCATGATCAGCCGAAACCATGGTTGCGACATAGGTTGCGACTCGCAACCATCCATGATCAACACAAACAGCATGACCCGCAACCATGCTTGCGAGTCCGGTTGCGACTCGAAACCACGCTCATTGGGCTGGCTTAATTATGGGCCTACGTTAATGGGTCAGGCTTATGGACTTCTGTGTTACTGTTGACGTGTTGTTTGGGCCTGTTATCACGAGCCCAACTGTTAGGGCCTCACACTTAGACTTTGGGTTGTATATGACTGTTAACTGTGAGCTGTTGATGTTAAACATGTTTGCCATAATCAATACCTGTGTACAATACGTGTTGAACATTCGTGCACTGCTTGGCTTGAATCTGATACGAATAATATCTGTGATAGGACCTAATTGATTTCCTGCAATTTGATTAACTTTTCTGTGTTACTGCCGAGCAAACCAAGGTGAGTTCACACCCTCTACAAAGCATGGGATTCCCAGGGGTCGGGAATTGGGGTTAAGGAACTGGGTTCCTCGTCCTCCTTGGGTAGGACAGCAAAGGTTCAGGAATGTAATTCCTCGTCCTCACGGACAGATAACTCGTACTAGACCAAAACTCTATCACGAAGTCCCTCATCTTTGTATCGACTTAATCGCCGAGGCCAATGGCGAGCGGGTCATTAGTTAGATAGCGCTATTTAGGTTTGACAAACCTCACACCGTGCCGCAGAGGACGGGCGTGAACTAATGGACTACTGGCACGTCAATGATGATAGACATTGACAGTTCAGGGCACATAAACATGACTACAGTCAGCAGTCGATATGGTAACGAGTCTAGTATATACATGGGGTAGCCCCCACGGCCGAAATGCCAGATAACTAACACGGGGTAGCCCCCACGGCTGGATAGCCAGAGTAACCGGGAATAAACAAGTCACGTTTTTAACTATGGGGTAACCCCCACGGCAGGATGCCAGCTAAAGGAAACTGTTTTCGAAACAACTTAAAACGAACACCCAACCGTGAACTCACTCAACTTGTTGTTGACTCGTTACTACATGCTTTGCAGGTCCTTAGGTTTCTTAGCTGGAGCTTGCATGGAGGAGGATCGTTGTGGGACATGGACGATTGTGTGCCATGTTAAACTTTGAACAATTAAACTTATGTTTTGATTTAAGACTTATGCTTCCGCTTGCAACTTAACTATGTTTTGTTTGAACACCAATTGTATTGGGTGGATTTTATAACTACTTATATGCTTGTTCAATATGATTGGTGGCTGGATCCTGGTCAGTCACGCCTCCAAGCGGTAGTACTCCGCAGGTGGATTTTGGGGGTGTGACAGATTGGTATCAGAGCCATTGGTTATAGAGAACTTGGTTTTAATAAAGGGGAAAACGTTTTTGTTAAAGCCAGACTATAACCTGTACAGTGCTCAACGGTCCACAACGATGCTTCACTCCATATGCAAGGCTCGACATTCTAGGTGATATGATCTGTGTATACATTGCCTACTTGTTAGTTACATAGTACATTGCTTATGGTATGCTTGGTTAGTGTAACTACTGTTGCTTGAACACGTGTGCACTTACTCACTTCTGACATCATACTTTCGCAAACCCCTCTCACTCACGTTCTTCTTGATATGAAGATCATGTTTGGACGCGTTAACCTGACACAAGCCCAGTTGACGGCTCTGATTAACGAACGAGTTGCCGCAGCACTTGCAGCTGCACACGCAGGAGGTATATCCTGCAGTCCGAACTCACTCTAGGATCTTTAGGATCCCACTCTCGTGAACCAACCTTTGTGTTAAACTCTGTCTTTTCTTTCACCCACGATAGGTCAACATGTTCAACCACCCGTGTGCACTTTTAAGACTTTCATGGACTGCCGACCAACTACTTTTAGCGGCACTGAAGGAGCAGTAGGTCTCCTACACTGGTTTGAGAAGCTGGAATCTGTCTTCGAAATGTGTGAATGCCCTGAGGCGCGCAGGGTGAAGTACGCTACTGGTACTCTCGAGGGTTTAGCCCTCACATGGTGGAACGCTCAAGTTCAAATGCTAGGGTTGGTTGCTGCCAACGCCACCCCATGGGAAACTTTTAAGGAAATGATCAAAGAGGAATACTGCAGTCGTGATGAGATTCACAAACTCGAGGTGGAGTTCTTCAACCTCAAGATGACGGGGTCGGAAATTGAAGCTTATGTGAAAAGGTCGAACGAACTGGCAATTCTGTGCCCTACTATGGTGGATCCTCCCATCAAACGCATTGAACTATTTCTTCAGGGCTTAGTGCCGGAAATCCAAAGTCATGTGACTTCAGCGAACCTCGCCACCTACCAGCAAACCGTTCAGTTGGCTCACCGTCTCACGGATCAAGCGGTGGAGCAGAACAGGTTACCAAAACGCATTGGCGCTGCAACTACTACTGGTACCTCTAGTGACAACAAACGGAAATGGGATGGAACTTCAAGTAAGGGTTCGACTTCTGTTCAGTCCCAGTCTCAGCAGAGAAAGACTGAGGACTACAAGAGCCCTAATCAGCAATCGTCTGGTGGCGGATACAAAGGAAATCACCCCAAATGCAATCGCTGCAGCCTGCACCACAGCGGGCCATGCACCAGGGGCAACTGTCATCGGTGCAACAAGCCTGGTCACGCTGCAAAGGATTGCAGGAGCTTATACCCCGCCAATCAGAATCGTCAGCAAGCTCAACAGAACCAGCGCCAGCAGCAGCAGCAAGGTGACAACAAAGGGTGCTTTCAGTGTGGAGCTGAGGGCCACTTCAAGAGAGACTGTCCCCAGCTGAACAGGAACCAGAACAACAACAACAATAACAACAATCAGGGGAATGGTAACAATGGGAACAACAACAACAATGGCGCCAGGGGGCGGGTGTTTGTGATTGGCCAAGGTGAAGCAAGGAATGACCCCAATGTTGTGGCGGGTAAGTTCCTTCTCGACGACTTTTATGTTTCAGTTTTATTTGATTCGGGTGCCGATACTAGCTACGTGTCACTAGAAGTTAGTCGAATGCTTAAGCGTATTCCAACACCTTTGAACAACAAGCACACCGTAGAGCTAGCAAATGGTAAGAGTTTAGAAGCCACACACGTAGTCAAGGGTTGTAAACTTATTCTCGCTGACCAAACCTTCTCTATCGACCTCATTCCTATTGTCTTGGGTAGTTTCGACGTTGTCATTGGGATGGATTGGTTATCCCAACACCGAGCAGAGATTCTTTGCAACGAGAAGGTTGTCCGTATTCCAGGTCCCGGTGGTGAACCTCTCATGATTCATGGCGACAAGAGGAGTGCTGTTGAGAACGTCATTTCTCTCCTTAAGGCCCAAAAGTGCTTGCGAAAGGGCCACACTGCTATTTTAGCTCTCGTTACTGACACCTCAGAAAAAGAGAAGAAGATAGAAGATTTTCCAGTTGTACGCGATTATCCAGAGGTATTTCCTGAGGAATTACCTGGTCTTCCGCCTCATCGCCAAGTCGAGTTTCAGATTGAACTAGCTCCTGGAGCTGCGCCTATAGCTCGTGCACCTTATCGTTTAGCCCCATCAGAGTTGAAAGAACTCTCCACGCAACTACAAGAACTCTTGGATAAGGGTTTTATTCGTCCTAGCTCATCGCCCTGGGGAGCTCCAGTATTATTTGTGAAGAAGAAAGACGGTACTTTCAGAATGTGCATCGACTACCGAGAACTCAACAAGGTGACGGTGAAGAATCGTTATCCTCTACCGCGTATCGACGACTTGTTCGACCAGTTGCAAGGATCGAGCTACTATTCGAAGATCGATTTGAGATCGGGTTATCACCAACTGAGAGTCCGGGAAGAGGACGTCTCCAAAACAGCTTTTAGAACTCGATACGGGCACTATGAGTTTTTGGTCATGCCTTTTGGGATGACAAACGCACCTGCGGTTTTCATGGACTTGATGAACCGAGTGTGCAAGCCTTACCTGGACAAGTTCGTTATAGTCTTCATCGACGACATCCTGATCTATTCCAAGAGTCGGGAGGAACACGAGCAGCATCTGCGACTTATACTGGAACTCCTTCGAACAGAACAGCTTTATGCAAAGTTCTCGAAATGCGACTTCTGGCTTCGAGAAGTCCATTTCCTAGGCCACGTGGTGAACAAGGATGGGATTCATGTTGATCCATCCAAGGTAGACTCGATAAAGAACTGGCCTGCACCTCGTACACCAAAGGAAATTCGCCAATTCTTGGGTTTGGCGGGATACTACCGGAGATTCATAAAGGATTTTTCTAAGATTGCACAGCCTCTCACCTCACTAACGCAGAAGGGCGTTGTTTATCGCTGGGGAAACGCACAGGAGTTGGCATTTCAGCACCTAAAGGATAGACTTTGTAGCGCACCTATCCTTTCCTTGCCGGAAGGCACAGACGATTTTGTGGTTTACTGCGACGCATCAATTCAGGGTCTTGGTTGCGTGTTGATGCAACGAGACAAAGTTATAGCCTACGCCTCACGTCAACTCAAGGTTCATGAAAAGAACTACACGACGCACGATTTAGAGCTGGGAGCTGTTGTTTTTGCACTTAAGTTATGGCGGCATTACCTGTATGGTACCAAGTGCGCCATCTACACCGACCATAGGAGCCTCGAGCATATCTTCAAGCAGAAGGAACTGAATATGCGGCAACGACGATGGGTCGAGTTGCTAAGTGACTACGAGTGCGCAATCAGATATCACCCGGGCAAAGCCAATGTTGTGGCTGACGCCCTCAGTCGGAAGGACACTGCACCTAAACGCGTGCGAGCTTTACAGCTCACGATCCATTCTAGCCTTCCCTCCCAGATACGAGCTGCTCAGATAGAAGCACTGAACCCAGAAAATGTCAGGGCTGAAGCCCTACGCGGATCAAGGCAACGATTAGAACAAAAGGAAGACAGTGCTTACTACGTAACGGGACGCATTTGGGTCCCACTCTATGGCAACCTACGAGAGCTTGTGATGGACGAAGCACACAAGTCTCGCTACTCAGTACACCCTGGATCAGATAAGATGTATCATGACATCAAGACTACGTACTGGTGGCCTAGCATGAAGGCCCACATAGCAACCTACGTCAGCAAGTGTTTGACCTGTGCGAGGGTCAAGTCGGAATACCAGAAACCATCAGGCCTACTCCAACAACCAGAAATACCTCAATGGAAATGGGAGCAAATTTCCATGGATTTTGTTACTGGCCTACCTAGATCCCAGCGCGGGAACGACACTATTTGGGTGATCGTGGATCGACTCACAAAGTCTGCACACTTCTTGGCTATCAAGGAGACGGATAAGTTCTCCACTCTTGCAGAAATATACATCAAAGAAATCGTTTCGAGGCACGGGGTGCCCACCTCCATTATCTCAGATCGAGATGCGCGTTTCACTTCATAGCTGTGGCAAGCAATGCACAAATCCTTTGGCTCACAATTAGACATGAGCACAGCGTACCATCCTCAGACGGACGGGCAGTCCGAGCGCACTATTCAAACCTTAGAAGACATGCTTCGTGCATGTGTAATCGACTTTGGCAACCGCTGGGAAAAGCATCTGCCACTTGTGGAATTCTCGTACAATAACAGCTACCACACCAGCATTGGAGCTGCTCCGTTTGAGGCATTGTACGGACGTAAATGCCGGTCTCCTCTTTGCTGGGCAGAGGTGGGAGATAGTCAGATCACTGGTCCAGAATATGTGGTAGATACAACCGAGCAGATCGCTCAGATACGAAAACGCATGACGGCCGCTCGCGAACGTCAGAAAGTTTACGCCGACATGGGCAGGAAACCACTTGAGCTCCAGGTTGGGGAGCGGGTACTACTCAAAGTTTCACCCTGGAAGGGTGTGATTCGTTTTGGTAAACGCGGTAAACTTAACCCACGATACGTTGGACCTTTCGAGGTCATTGAGAAAATAGGCAGGGTGGCCTACAGATTAAACTTACCAGCGGAACTCGGTGCAGTTCACAACGTTTTTCACGTGTCGAATCTGAAGAAGTGTCCGTCAGATGAGACCCACGTAGTTCCTTTGAAGGAACTCACTATCGACGAGCAGTTACGATTCGTCGAGGAACCAGTCGAGATCACGGACCGGGATGTTAAGGTCCTCAAGAGTACTAGAATACCTCTCGTTCGAGTTCGTTGGAACTCACGTCGCGGCCCAGAGTTCACCTGGGAGCGCGAAGATCAGATGAAACAAAAGTATCCCCAACTGTTCGCAAACAGTACAACCACTACTGAGGCTGAAGCTACGGAATTTCGGGACGAAATTCCAGATCAACGGGGGGAGGATGTGACACCCCAGGAAAACCGGGAAAACCATACAACTTAACTAGCTTCCTCAGTGAGTGCCATCAAATTTCGGGACGAAATTTCTTTCAACTTGGGGATGATGTGACAACTCGAAATTTGGAACCTTTCTTGTGCCTTGATGTAACATGCTTGAACGCTATGTGACTAGTTAACTTGTTAACTTAATAATAAATGTGAAGCTTTTATGTGATTATGTGTTGTATTTGTATGCATGTATGTATGTGTATATGTGAGCCGAGAACCCAACTAGAGACAACAAGGACCCGACTCGAGACCATGTGGTCTCGAGTGAACATAACCGATTTGGGCCTTTGGGCCGTGACCTCCTTAACCGGCTAGTAAGCCCTTTAGGGCAAACCATGAAGAACTAGTATTTATACTACACTCATGGCCACACTCACCATTTCTTTTGACAACACCCATACTCCTCTACACACACTCTCCTACTTTCCCTCTCACTAAAACCTTAAGAACACAAACACACCTCCAAGTTCTCGGATCCAATCGGTTGGCACAAGAACTCCCGGATTTGGACTTTGGATCGGCACACACACACTTCACCAACCGGTTAGTAATTATGGTGTTTATTGATTGATGTTGGTTATGTTAAATGATAAAATGAATGGATATGATGTTTATTGTGTTTGGATATTAGTGTTTACATGATGTTCTTGATGTATATGATGATTCTAATGTGTACAATGTTGATAATCGGTTAATATGTCTTGATTTCGGATATATAATGCATGATGGGTTATGGTATCTTGTGTCTAAATGTGATTCAAACCACTTATGTTGATGAACATGAAACCGGGTTGCACTTGTCATGTAATCGGATTTATATAAAAACCGAGTTTGTGTGTTATGCTAAGTGTTTTGATGCTTGTTCATAATTTGGTAGAATAAGGGTTGTTTGTGTTAGGAACATATGAAGAACTTGATGAATGTGCTTGAATATATGAAGAACAACTTGAATATGCAATAAAAGAGTGTTGAATATTTGAAATCTGCACTGTTTGATCCATTTTGAGTAAATATTAGACAACAAAACATGTTTAGTGGATAGTACGTAATTCTGCATGAATTCTATTGGATAGTACAATCTGCGAAGGATCAGCAGCTGCTGGGGAGTCGGAACCCCTGGTTGCGACTCGAAATCTCCACGTTGCGACACCAGTTGCGAGTCGGGAACACCTGGTTGCGACACAGGTTACGAGTCCCGTTACGACTCGAAACCTTAGCATGATCAGCCGAAACCATGGTTGCGACATAGGTTGCGACTCGCAACCATCCATGATCAACACAAACAGCATGACCCGCAACCATGCTTGCGAGTCCGGTTGCGACTCGAAACCACGCTCATTGGGCTGGCTTAATTATGGGCCTACGTTAATGGGTCAGGCTTATGGACTTCTGTGTTACTGTTGACGTGTTGTTTGGGCCTGTTATCACGAGCCCAACTGTTAGGGCCTCACACTTAGACTTTGGGTTGTATATGACTGTTAACTGTGAGCTGTTGATGTTAAACATGTTTGCCATAATCAATACCTGTGTACAATACGTGTTGAACATTCGTGCACTGCTTGGCTTGAATCTGATACGAATAATATCTGTGATAGGACCTAATTGATTTCCTGCAATTTGATTAACTTTTCTGTGTTACTGCCGAGCAAACCAAGGTGAGTTCACACCCTCTACAAAGCATGGGATTCCCAGGGGTCGGGAATTGGGGTTAAGGAACTGGGTTCCTCGTCCTCCTTGGGTAGGACAGCAAAGGTTCAGGAATGTAATTCCTCGTCCTCACGGACAGATAACTCGTACTAGACCAAAACTCTATCACGAAGTCCCTCATCTTTGTATCGACTTAATCGCCGAGGCCAATGGCGAGCGGGTCATTAGTTAGATAGCGCTATTTAGGTTTGACAAACCTCACACCGTGCCGCAGAGGACGGGCGTGAACTAATGGACTACTGGCACGTCAATGATGATAGACATTGACAGTTCAGGGCACATAAACATGACTACAGTCAGCAGTCGATATGGTAACGAGTCTAGTATATACATGGGGTAGCCCCCACGGCCGAAATGCCAGATAACTAACACGGGGTAGCCCCCACGGCTGGATAGCCAGAGTAACCGGGAATAAACAAGTCACGTTTTTAACTATGGGGTAACCCCCACGGCAGGATGCCAGCTAAAGGAAACTGTTTTCGAAACAACTTAAAACGAACACCCAACCGTGAACTCACTCAACTTGTTGTTGACTCGTTACTACATGCTTTGCAGGTCCTTAGGTTTCTTAGCTGGAGCTTGCATGGAGGAGGATCGTTGTGGGACATGGACGATTGTGTGCCATGTTAAACTTTGAACAATTAAACTTATGTTTTGATTTAAGACTTATGCTTCCGCTTGCAACTTAACTATGTTTTGTTTGAACACCAATTGTATTGGGTGGATTTTATAACTACTTATATGCTTGTTCAATATGATTGGTGGCTGGATCCTGGTCAGTCACGCCTCCAAGCGGTAGTACTCCGCAGGTGGATTTTGGGGGTGTGACACTATCAGCTCCTCGCCAAAATGGCGAAGGTCAGCTAAATTTTCATTGCTTATTGGTGGGTTTGGTATAGGTTCTGGGTCAAACTGAGGGAAAAAGATATAAGGGTTATTGAGAAGGTTTTGAAATTGTCAATTGTTGGTCCACCATTCGTCCATTCCTAGAGGTTGGGTGTGGATTAGAGGGTCTGGAATGGCTGGATCCAAATTTATTGAAAGTTGAATTTCAGCAGGGTAAGTAAAAATGTTTTCGTTGACAGGCTTAATGGTATCACAGCTTGCCAGTATGAAATCTAGCTCTTCCTGCAATGTCATTTCTTGGGTTTGCTTGGAGCTTTCTCCAATTTCCATCCCTACTTGCCTTGAGTCTCCCTCAATTTCAATCCCTTTTCCTTTATCTATGGGATTCTCTATTTTGGGAATCTTTCTAGTTGTTGGGTTTCTTCTGCGTACACGCCTCCAGCCTACGAATCTTCTCCTTTTCTTAGGTTTCGGTTTCTCCAGAGGTGGAGCGTGGAATTCCATAGGTTCTTCCACATCAGGTATGTAACCAGTAAAGTCTTTGGAAACTTCTATTTTTACCGGATAGAGATTGAGATTCTGAAGGGCTTCAGATAACTCATTCATGCTGTTTAGCATATATGCAAAAACACTAAGTTAAAATTTTATAACAAAATTTCATAGATAACCTTCAAGTATTATTGTATACCGTGTGACTAATTTGATACAAAGACAACTGAAAATTAAAACATACTAGAGTTTATTGTAAACTTATTTATTTATTGGGTAAAATTTCTGGCTTGTAGGTAATATGAGTGCTAGAACTGAGTCAGGGTATTAAAGATTTGCATTTACTGCTACAGTGGCTAGCATATAGAGATCTGCCCATTTTTCATCTAACTTGTCTTCCCATGGTGAGTTATTTCCTATTTTCTGAATTTCCTTATTACCCATCACTCCTTTTTGTTGGGACTTCTTTATTTTCTCTTGACTTTTCCTAATAATCAAACTTCTTTTATTAGGAGAAAGTGGCTCCTTATATTGTGCCTTTCGAACAAATATTCCTTCCTCAGTATCTGTTAGGTATTTTGAGGATGAAGTTCCTTTTTCTTTCGGTAAAGTATCTAATTTAAGGTAGATATCCAAAAGTCTTTGCTTACCCATACTGTAAACAAATATTCAAATAATAAAACACGTAATCACAAAAATGGCAATCAGTAAAACTAAGTATTTTCTAAATACTTAATTGGCTTAAATCAGTGGCTCTGATACCACCTTTTTCTGTCACGGCCCCCGGCCTGGTTTGACCCGTTCCAGGAGCCGCGGGACAGAAAATCCCGTGGTATTTATTTAATTGAGTTGAAAGCGGAAGATTTTTTTTAGCGGGATCTTTTAAAAATGCCCGATTATTTTATTTCATAATTTGGAATAACCCCGTAATTTACAATCAAGGCGATTTCACTGGGAAAGCCCTATTTTACAAAACATGCTTTTTTATTTGTATTGAGCCACTTCCTTAAGCTTGTAGTGCTTCGCGGCACTTTTCCTGGATCACAACAGATCACCTGAAACATGTTTGAAAAAGGTTTTATCAGCGGGGAAATACCGGTGAATCATTCTTTTTACTAAAAACGACGCATTGTTATAACTTTACAGTATTAAGAGCGATTACAATGTTTATACATATCAACCATCTACCCACGGTATTTATCACTCGACCACCTATTGGCTATCTCGTTGTCCAATGGTGTCTGTGATTATGGTCATATCACCCCTTGGCTAACCCGTTGTCCAATGGTCACGGTTATCAAGTAGTGTATACAAACCCCACATACCGGTTGTAATTTGGTGATTACAAAGACTTAATCTCTGTAATTATAACTTTGAAACCAAACATGATATTTAAATCAAATTTGATAAAAAGAGAATGACTCACATTGTAGATTTATACGGGTAGAGTTTTAGCCTACTGATAAGCCTGTTAACCTAATTTAACAATAATGCACACGAAACTAGGTTAGTAACTAGTACAGCATTTACGATAACTCAGGAGATGAAAACCTTCACAACGAATGACAAAGTGCGATACTTAAACATCCATCGAATTCACGACGAAAGATAAAGCATAAACCCTAATTTGGGCAGCACTTAAACATCCATTGGATAGTTTTAATCGATCGGACATTGAATCGTAGTAGCGATCGAGTTAATACCCGGTATCTTAGCAGCGCCTCGCTATAATAATTGAAATTCACGATTTAGAGTAGTGTAAATTCATTTTCGTAAAGTGATTTCGACACCGTAGGACTACTCCTGATCCAACCTATTTATAGGTGAAAATTAGGGCTGTCGCGGCCCGCGTGGCCGCCTAGTCTATGCGTAGGTCTGATTGGTCATGAGTAGGCTTGCCATGTGGGTTATACGTGGATCCGGAATACTTATCCGATCAACCACACCTTGACGCGGCCCGCGTAAGGCTAAGCTAACCCTTACGCGGCCCGCCTGAAACCCACAGATTTTGATTTCTTGATTTTTTACATGGATTAGGGTTTCATGGGTTGGGTTTTCACTTACAGGTCGTTTTGGGACATTTTTGAGAGTCCTTACACCCCATAATACCGACAGTAATTGAAGAATTACAAAGACTCATTAACTGCTTAATCACATTGTAAAATATTTAAGGTTTTGTAAAACATATTACAAAAAGATTTACAAAAAGGAGATTACTCACATTGCTATCTTAGACTTCGTTTAAGGATTTCCTGGGATTAATCTATAATTTACACAAATGTACATATGTTAGTATAATAACCCTTTAATGATATTAATGATACCCTCCCCGAGACGGTATTCCAACAACTACGTCGGGTAGAACCACGACAGTTGTTACGGAACCCTAAATCAATCGGGCAGCGTATCTAATACGAAACTGGGTTATAATACTTACAACGGGGCAGAACCTCGCTAATTAGGGGGTATTATACTCAGATATTATGCCTACTGAGAGAGTTTACGTTTAGAAAGAAAGAAATGAACGAATTGTGTTGAAGGCCGATGCATGCTACTTATAGTGCTGAAAAACGAGTTTCTCGCGGCCCGAGTAAAGTGTATCAAGGGGCTACGCGGCCCGCATGGAGTAGGTGATCCGGGTCACAACATAGGTTCAACACGCGTTATGACACGTGTCAACTCAGGGTACGATCTGGCCTTTAAGTTGTCATGGCCCGCGTAAGGGTTAACTAAGGGTTACGCGCCCCGTGAGAACTTATAAAATCTTGTTTTTTATTTATTTTTAATGATATAATGTATTTTGGGCTCGGTTTTCACATACGGGGTGTATTTTAAGACATATAGGATATTCCAAATATATTAGGGTGTCAGAAAAATATTCGGGAGGGTTGTTATATCAACTATATCCCAGACACAACCAACTACACGGTCCAGCGAGCCCCTATCTAGGACGTATCTCTTTAAGTTGGCGTGTTGGCTCTCAACTCTGTTTGTGGTACGATTACCAAAGTTGCGCCTCTTATCAGTCCACGTAAAGACGAACATCTCCTTATAGTCTTTTAGCCAGTTATCGTACACGTAATTGAAGACCTCTAAAAAGTAAAAATAATTTAATGAAATTTACATAGTTGAGTCGTATGTTATTAGAAAAACTTACTAGAACGTTTGCACTCCACAAGTCGCTTTCGCATGTTGCGCAAGTGGTACTCATAGATGGGTATGGATGGAGACTCAATCAATGTCCCCCAGAATGACAAAAATGTTTCCTAGTCTTCTTCTGTGAAGGCAGCCTTGCAGTGCTTCATAACATTCTGTTGTATGTGCCACCTGCAAAGAAGCCTGGAGGCGTCTGGAAATACTTTAGCACACACGCCCATAAGGGACAGGTCTCTATCCGTTACAATCACACGTGGCTCCATACATTCATCCAACATTGACTTGATCCTCTCAAGCACCCACACAAAGTTATCACCCCGTTCTTTACTAACAACGGCATGCGCGATACAAAACGAATGGTTGGTAGGCGTCATACCCACAATCTGGATAAATGGCATATTGTATAAGTTTGTCTTGTACGTTGCATCGACCAGCATGACGTGGGGGAATGCACGCCACATGTCTCTCGAGTACTGATGAAGAAAGAAGATCCCTATTACGATCTCTGTTCCGGGTTCCTCTCGTGTCTCGTAAATAAAGTCGTTGTTTATCAGCACGTTTTCTAGTGACTGCATGTGAGTCAATCATTGTCTTTGTTCGGCTCTAATCTTCGGCACAACGTTTTGAACGTCTTTCTGAACATGAAACCTGTCGGGGTCCTGCTTCCTTATCGTTTGAAATATTTTGCGCGGCTCCATGTTTTGAGATGTCAGCTGCTCGATCAGTTTCATTTCGCTTGGAGTAAACCTTCGCATAAACGCGTGGGCCGACAGGTCCTCACAAAGTTCGTGGTTATGTTCAATTTTTCCATCTTTTATCTCCCAGGTTTCATATGGGTGGTCTCGCACGACCAGCAGGTAAAACGGGCAACCGGTTTTTTTGCTTCGGGCTTTTCTAAGTGTTGTTGTAGTGTGGTGCTCACCACCACGGTCACATTCAAGCCATACCCTCCCGGTTCTTCCCCCGATTTTCTTTGATCGACGGGTGACAATAACGAAACCATTCGCGTTTGCTATTTCTTGTATCAGTTTCTTTAGTTCATCTAAAGAGTTGAAAACCTGTAACATCGACAATAATAACAACATTAATAATAATAATAATAATAATAATAAAATAATAATAATAATAATAATAATAATAGTAATAATAATAATAATAACAATTAATCTATGTAACATAACAAAATAAAATTGATACCTGCTTTTTTAAGTACGGATTGTCCGGGTTGGGGGTGCCTCACCACCATATCTACCATATCCACCATATCCACCATAACCACCATATCCTCCAACGTCCGGATTGTTTTGATGAACATAAGGATTGCCCGGGGAAATGAATTGCTGATGACCACCGTCTCCTCCGTATCCACCATATCCACTGTGTCCTCCGTATCCATCGTCTCCTCCTGTCACACCCCGATATTTCCACGTATTACCGGTGGGCCCGGTGGGGAGTATCGTGACGTAGTTGATATCATCATAGTCAAACAACACAATTTAAATGCACAGCGGAAGCAAAAGATAATTATATTATATCCGAATGGGAATATCAAAGTATTACAAACGGTATGTAAAAGATCCACAGGCGGATTAAATAAAAGAAAACTGTTCAGCAGACTTCAGGCATCTAGTACTTGCAAGATTCCTTATTAACACCCTGAGCTTCCAGCCAATTTCGTTCAGTACCTGTCACTTAACCTTTTTGGAAAATACGTCAGTTTACACTGGTAAATACAATTAACCGACTCATTTTAAAAAGAGTTTAAGAAAATTGATTTAGATGCACCAGGCACAAAAGTATCTTTTATAACTTGGGACAATTATATAAAAATAATCTTGTATACAGATTTACATGTTCGTTGTACGTTCAGGGCCTGATGTAGAAACCGAGTCAAGATTAACAGGCACGCCACAAGTATAGGCCCACATGAGAGTGAGATACCGTTTCCCTTATGCACTGTCAGGTGTATGCCTACACCCCGTGCTTAAGACGTGGCCATTTTATAATATAATGATGTCAAGGATATCCGGGACATGGTCATTAACCCCTAAAGGCTTTTATTTCAAACAATACAGATTAAAGTGGGTTACCTCAATAATTTAACCACAATATGATTAAACATTCAATACCCGACCAAGCGGTATTATTATAATACCGTATCCCAAGCCCGTATAGGGAAAATAAGTTAAAAGTATTTACCTGAGCTAGCAATGCAATTTATACTCAGCCGTATATTCTAATCAGCAAGCACAAGTACTTCTACTGGGGCTCTCAATCAGCAAGCACAAGGATCTTCCTACGTCCCATGATCCTCCCAGGTCCAAGGATCCTCTCAGTTTCATGGATCCTTCCAGATTCCGGGATCCTTAAGGAGTTTGCAATTAGGGAGTTCCGATATCCATCAGGGAGATTTTATTCCAATGCAGACCATTTCTTCTACTGGTCCATCGGTCATTCCAGAGCCCCAATAATATGGATTCATATCCGCTCTTCCTAATTTGAATCCAATGGGAGGTAACACTTTCAATAATTCTTATACCACTAACCATGGCCTTTTGCAGGATACAGGTATCAATCAAGCCATGGCCAGAGAATTGCAAAAGTTAAAGGATATGATATCAAGTGTCCCAGGAGTGGTCAAGCCTATCCCGGAGATTGCAGATGGGAGCCACAAGATATCTTGTTTTGCACCACCAATCTGTGATGCTGAGATACCTAAGAGGTTCCACGTGCCTACCATGAAGTTGTATGACGGTTCAACAGATCCTGAAGAACACATAGCACAGTACAGGGAAAGGATGGAGATCAATCCCATCCCAGAAAGGTTAAAGGAAGCATGTCTGTGCAAGGGATTTGGATCCACTCTTACTGGATCGGCTCTTAAATGGCTGCTAAGTCTTCCCCCTTACTCTATTACCTCGTTTGCTAATCTAGTTAACCTATTTAATTACCAGTTTTCTTGTAGTAGAAAATTTGAGCGTTTAACTAGTGATCTGTATAGGATAACCCAAGGTCATAATGAATCATTAAGGGATTATATCACTAAATTTAGTAAAGAATCGTTAGATATCCCTAACCTGGATATAGCTACGGCTGTTGAAGCCTTTAAAATGGGATTGCTTAGGGATTCATTATTCTACGATGATCTTGTTATGACACCATGCAGGAATCTAGATGAGGTAAGAACCCGGGCCCTTAGGTTCATCCGGCTAGAGGATGACAAAAGGATCCAGGAGAGGTTAGCAGGATCCTCGAAGCAAGGATCCTCATTCAAGAAAAACAAGTTCAGATCCTATAACAAATCTGATAACCAGAATGTGCATGCTGTTGAACAAGAAGAGGATGAGGAGGATTATCCTCCAATTTCCGAATATTGCTTTTCTGTTGACAACAATGAACTAATCCTTGCGATGCAGAATTTAGGTGATAAAGCTAGGTGGCCCAGGAAAAATGACAGACCAGCTGCAACTAAAGATAAGTCAAAGTGGTGCGCATATCATGAAGATTTTGGGCATCTCACAGAAGAATGCATCGCACTGAGAAAAGAAATTGGATACTTGTTGAGCAAGGGTCACTTGAAAGAATTATTGGGGAGAAAGAAGTCAAGGACTCAGGATCCTGAAAGGATCCCAGAGAAAGCTCCAGCTCCTCCGGCAGATGCACAAGTTATAAACTTTATTTCTGGAGGATCAGACATTTGTGGAACATCCTTCTCTGCAGCTAAAAGACATGCAAAGGAAACCAAGATGGATAATGGAGATAGACCCATTTGAACATCCAGTGTCTCCGAAGGAAAAGTTATAACTTTTGATGAGGATGATCGTGTTGACATTCAGGATCCTCATCACGATGGTTTGGTTATCACTCTTTTTATTTCTAACCATTTTGTTCGCAGGATCCTTATAGACGGAGGAAGCTCTGTGAACATTATCCAGCTTGATGTCCTCAAGAAGATGAATATTCCTGAATCCGATATCATACCAAGGATCCTTGGATACTCTATACTGATGGATCCTCAAATGTCAAAGGAACAGGGCTTGGAATACTACTAAAATCGCCACAGGGGGACATAATACCCCACTCTATAGCTTGTGAGTTCCAAACTACTAACAATGAGGCTGAATATGAAGCCTTGATAGCTGGTTTGCAAATTGCTAAGCATATGAGGATCAGGTATCTTGAGGTACATGTAGATTCTTTGTTAATCACTAATCACTTTAATGGATCCTATGCTGTTAAAGGTGAAAAGCTAACCAAATATTTGGAGATAGTCAAAGAATTGGCACTCTCTTTTGTTTCCTTTAGTTTGACACAGGTACCAAGGGAGGAAAATGCAGAAGCTGATGCATTAGCTAATCTAGGATCATCTTTGAAGATCCCGGAGGATATAAGTATCCCCATTATCCATATCCTGGCTCCTGCCATCGAGGATCATGTGGCTATGGAAATAGGAGAGGATTCTACAATTATCCCTAGTGAGGATACTCAAACTCATTCAGGATCATAGATCCTCCCAATCATGAGATACTTACAACATGGAGAGATTCTTACAGGAGAAAACCCTAGGGCTTTCAAAATTAAGGTATCTCAATTCACAATTTTAAATAATATGTTGTATAAACGATCTCTTGTAGGACCATATTTAAGATGCATTGAGGATCCTGAAATCCAAGAAGTTTTAAAAGACTTCCATGAAGGAGATTGTGGAAACCACACTGGGGGCAGGGCATTATTCTCAAGGATCCTGAGGACAGGATACTATTGGCCAACCATGAAGAGAGATGCTGTGGAGTATGCTAAGAAATGTGATCCTTGTCAGAGACACAGCAATATCCTTCATCAACCAGCTGAATTTTTGCATCCTATATCCTCCTCTTGGCCATTTATGAGATGGGGTATGGATATAGTTGGTAAGCTCCCTAAGGCACCTGGTGGAAAAGTGTTCATGCTTGCTATGACTGGGTACATCTCCAAGTGGATAGAGGCTGAAGCTTTTGCCCAAGTCAGAGAAAAGGAAGTTATATCCTTCACTAAAAGAAATATTATAACTAGATTTGGTATTCCTTCTGAAATTATATGCGATAATGGTTCCCAATTCATTGGGGGCAGAACTACTAACTTTTGTGATAGTTGGGGGATTAAGATGATAACATCAACACCAGTCCACCCACAAGCTAATGGTCAGGCAGAATCCTCCAATAAGATCATCATCAACAATTTGAAGAAGAAGCTTGGATCCAAGAAAGGGAAATGGGCAGAAGAAGTACCTTATGTGCTTTGGGCTGATAGGACAACTCCTAAGAATGCTACAGGCCAAACTCCATTCTCTTTGGTATTTGGGGCAGAATCGGTGATCCCTACGGAAATGGTGGTTCCAACTGCTAGAACAAGTATTCGTGATCCTGAGGAAAATGATGAGAACTTGGTTCAAGACCTGGATGCTATAGAAGAAATCAGAGATTTGGCAAGGATAAGGATGGCCAGTTATCAGCAAAGAATGGCTGGAGCCTACAACAAAAATGTCAGGATCAGGAAATTCCAAGTTGGTGATATGGTACTAAGGAAAGCATTTCAGAATACCACCAATCCTGCCGATGGGAAGTTGGCACCAAAATGGGAAGGACCTTACTTGATTGAAGCTGAGGCAGGAAAGGGGGCATATCGATTGCTAACAATGGAAGGTGATTTGCTACCTAGAGCCTGGAATGCTGCCCATTTGAAGAAATACTTCATGTGATAAGGATCCATGATCCTTACATGATAAATATCCTTAAAGGATCCTTAAAGCACAGATGATCCTCATTTTGGTAACATTCTAATCTTAAACTATTTCATTTCCTTACTTTCTCACATAAGGATAAGGATCCTGCATCCTTTATCCCCATTTCACGTGATTTTGAGTTTTGAAGGTTCAGGTACTCTTAGCAAAAGGATGGTTATCCACAAAAGCAACCAGTTACTTGGGTTTTACCCCAGTTATTTGGGCTTGACCCCTGTTCCGCCAGTAGTGCATGATGATCCTGGTATAGTTCATGGCAGTGGGACCAGTACTCGTTTTAGGGGCTGATAATTCCATTGTACTGGCTATACCTAGGATCCTACGTATAATGGTAGACGTACCATACATCCGTTCTTAAGGTTTCTAACGTTTTCACGTTAGCCAAGGTTTTGGCATTTTCATGCCACTAAGTTTGGATAGTCGCCAGTTAGGGCCATACTCCAGTTCACACACGATCCTTGGGCTTGTCCCCAGTTATCCTTTGGGCTTGTCCCCAGTTATCCTTGGGCTTGTCCCCAGTTATCCTTTGGGCTTGTCCCCAGTTATCCTTTGGGCTTGTCCCCAGTTGCTAACTTTTATCTTATAATGGCTTAGTCCCAAGTTATGTTCTATTTCAGGTCTTCGAAGTTAAACAACCAAGGATCCTTGATCCTTACTTCTTACTAAGGTTTGTCCTATGGTTATCCTGGTTATAGTATTAAGGGTTAGGATCCTAACTTGGATCCCCAGGTATGATCCTTAACTATTTTGATTTTATTCATTGATTATTTGAATAACCCTTATACTTTGACAACTGAACTCATGATCCTTAAAATATACCACTTTTTGGAATTTTTCAACTATAGGATATTTGATCCTGGATCATATCCTAAATTTTTTATCTAATTTGTTCAACTTTTCTTAATCAGACAAGTGTACATCAAAACAATTGAAAATTAAAAGGACAAACAAGGATAACAACACAAGATAAGCCAAAAAAGATTAAAGTTATTTTATTAACAAAGGTTTAACCGTCGAAGGTTGTCAAAATTTGCCAACCCACGTTTCTACCAGCAAAACGTGGCCCGTCCACATGGGTTGGCAACGGGTGTCCATTGTTTATGCGGTTATAGCAAGTGCAGGAAATCAAAGGCGGCAGGATCACAATGGCTTCATCCCCCAAACAGAGGATCCCTCCACCATTTGTAATCCTACCTATTATCCAAAGGATCCTAGATCCTTAATCCTAAAACTATTGTTCAAATACAGACCATCATTGTTTCAAAACAGCACAACCACAAAACAAACTACTACCGAATTTAAAAAATTGGGATCCGGCTACGTCTAGAAATGTCCATCATTGCCCAATCATGCAGCCTACACCTTCGCTGCATCTTCATCCCCTCCAGCTTCGGTATCCTTCACCTGATCCTTCGCACTGCCTCCAGCCTCGATCGCCAAAACCTCCTCAGCCTCCTCATCAACTTCCAGATCAGCTAACCTCGCCTTCCAGCCTTCAACATCCCAGCTGCTTCTATCGAAGTCAGGATCTTGAGCTTCCTGGGCCATCTTTAGTTTTGTCTTGTACATTGTGATGGCAGCGGAGACCTTTGCACCTTCTATGAGATCATGCTTCTCGTAGTCAATGTCGTCAAGATTTTAGCTGTCTGAGTCTTGGCGTCTTGAAGGGCTTTTTTGAGATCAGCAATCTTAAGATCCTTGAGCACTGCAACTTATTGAAGGTCAACAATCTTCTTATCCAGCTCCTCAACGCTCCCTACGTAGTCTTCAATCTCAGCAAATTTCTGCAAAAAAGACAAAGCAGTTCAAGATCAGGTGATCCTCAAATAAGTAGGATACCTAGGCAGAATTGGTGATCCTCACGTCATTGAAGTATTCAAGGAACTGGTGGCGGATCAGTGGCAGGCCTTGTAGATCCTCTATCTTAGATTTTTTCCTCTTCTTGCCACCCCTTCCTTTAGTGGGTGCATTGGGGATGGAGACACTAGGGCTGGCAGTGGCCTTCTTCTTTCTGGATCGAACTGTGTCAAGATCGGCCATGTTGAACTGGGAGGCAGGCTTGGAAGCTTTTCCGGCACCTACACATTTAAAACAGATAAGTATCCTTATCCTATTTCTATTTAAGTATTTATTTAAGTCTTTAACTATACAAAGTACAGGATACTTACTTGACATGGTGATAGAACCTGAGGATACTTCTTGTGAATCCTGGGTGTCTGTCTTGAATGATCTGGTTACAGGTTCAAGCCTTCTAAAAGCAGCAAGCTTTTCCTTGGTGGTAGGTGATGGTATGAGGTGCGAAACAGAGACTGCTGTATAACATAAAACAAAAGGGTATTAGTGATCCTTATACAAAAACAAGACTATCTGGTGATCCTTCTCAGGATCCTCTGTCCTACCATGAGTGGACCACTTCCTTGGTAGATCCTTTCCGTTTGGAATAGAATCCCTTTTGACAAAGAAAAAACGTCATTTCCAGTTTGTATCGTTCTTGGTGGCTTTAAAAATGGGGTGTTCTTCACCGGGTTTTCGCATAAACAGATATCGGTGGGATCCAAACGTCGTGAGATCATACATCTCTACCAGTTCCGACATTCCTAAATCAATCCCTTCCTACTCTATGATCCTTTCAAGGGTATATAAGACCCTCCAGATCATCGGCATAGCTTGGATGTAGGAGATGCCGGTAAGGGAGAAAAAGGATTGGGTAAAGGCTGGAAAAGGATAGGTGTATCCTATGGTGAATGGGGTAACAGGAAAAGCTACCCATGTCTCAGAAATATAGTCGCTCAGAACAGTGGGATCGAAGGGTTTAAAAAAGGTGTTCGCCGGAAAGCAGTACCGGATCTTATCTACTTGTGGATCAGTAAAGCAACACCTCTCATTCGCTGAATCTTTGATGATCCCTTGACTCTTCAAGGGGCTATCCTTCTGGTGATCCTTGGCGGGAGAGGACCGAAGCATAATTCTTAACGTGATGTTGGTAAAGAAAGAAAAACAGAGTAAGAGAAGGAGAAATAGGAAAAGAGATACCTGATTGATCTTCGGATGAGAATTTAAAGGGATTTTCTCTTGGATTTAAATGCAAATTGATCCTATCTCTAACTCCTATTTATAATGATGATTTGCAGGATAGTCACTTCAATGACGTCAGCTTTGCAACGGCTAGTTCGATCTTAACGGCTATTTATCCGTTAGTTTGTTGCGGATAAGATCAACAAAATACAACTCGTTTATTTACAATATTACTCCTTATATTTTGGGGGCAATTGTTAGGGGAGGATTTCTTAATGACCCGTGATCCTCAATTATTATCCTGCTTGGTGATCCTTACTTCTGTGTCAGTTAGTGATCCTCAGAAGTGCTTCAGGATCAGGATCATGGATCATCCTAAGGATCCTTATACTAATGATTGTCTGCTATAATTTTGGTATTGTTTTGCAGGAGTACCCGCTTGGACTTAGTCTTGGTAACGTTCCTGGAGAATATTCCATGTTTATTCCGCACGTGCTTGACCATGGTGAACGTTATGGAGATCGTGGGGAGAAGGCATGAATTGCGGATAGTTAGTTATTTAGATTTTTTACTAAATTTAAATGGGGTAGCGAGCTAATTAGACAACACTTGGCTATTTTTTGGCTACACACACTCGTACAATTACACTCACCAGCTCTCGGCAAAACACTTAGCATTTTTCATACATTCCTACACGATACACTATAGTGATCCTTGTACTTAGCTCGCTATCATCCGAAGTTGTAAAAGGATTATTGTTTAATTTGAGTTGGTGATCGGTAGTTTCCATCACCCGAGGTTTTTTTGCCGGAGATCATTTATTGATCAAGGGCTTTTTCCTCGTATAAATCTTTGTGTCTCCTGTGCAATTTATTTCATAGTGATCCTCATTATTGTTTACCAATTCAAGCATCATACCCCGTAACAGAGAGTTTGGTTGCATTATCCTCGTCTGATTTTTGACCAAAACAATTATCACAAACAATTTCAGAAGGGATACCAAATCTAGTAATAATGTTTCTTTTGATAAAGGATATAACTTCCTTTTCTCTGACTTGAGCGAAGGCTTCAGCCTCTATCCACTTAGAGAAGTAATCAGTCATAGCAAGCATGAATACTTTTCCACCAGGTGCCTTAGGAAGCTTTCCAACTATATCCATTCCCCATCTCATGAATGGCCAGGAAGAGGATATAGGATGCAAGAGTTTTGCTGGTTGGTGAAGGATATTACTATGCCTCTGACAAGGATCACACTTCTTGGCATACTCCACAACATCCTTCTTCATAGTGGGCCAATAGTATCATGTCCTCAAGATCCTTGAGAATAATGCCCTGCCCCCAGTGTGGTTTCCACAATCTCCTTCGTGGAAATCCTTTAAGACTTCTTGGATTTCAGGATCCTCAATGCATCTTAGATATGGTCCTGCAAGAGATCGTTTATACAACATATTATTCAATATTGTGAATTGAGATACCTTAGTTTTGAAAGCCCTAGGGTTTTCTCCTGTAGGAATCTCTCCATGTTGTATGTATCTCATGATTGGGAGGATCCATGATCCTGAATGAGATTGAGTAGTATCACTAGGGATGATTGCGAGATCCTCTCCTATCTCCATAGCTACATGATCCTTGATAGCAGGGGTTAGGATATGGATAATAGGAATCCTTATATCTTCCGGGATCTTCAAGGATGATCCTAGATTAGCTAATGCATCCGCTTCTGCATTCTCTTCCCTTGGTACCTGTGTCAAACTAAAGGATACAAAAGAGCGTGCCAATTCTTTGACTATCTCCAAATATTTGATTAGCTTTTCACCTTTAACAGCATAGGATCCATTAAAGTGATTAGTGATTAATAATGAATCTACATGTACCTCAAGATACCTGGTCCTCATATGCTTAGCAATTTGCAAACCAGCTATCAAGGCTTCATATTCAGCCTCATTGTTGGTAGTTTGAAATTCACAAGCTATGGAGTGGGGTATTATGTCCCCCTGTGGCGATTTTAGTAGTATTCCAAGCCCTGTTCCTTTTACATTAGAGGCTCCATCAGTGAAGAGAATCCAAGGATCCTTAGTCTCTTCAAGTTGTTGGACTTCTAACTCAGCTTCCTTTTGCAAGTCACTACTGAAATGTGCCACAAAGTCAGCTAAAGCTTGGGATTTGATGGCAATTCTAGGCTCATATCTTATATCATATGCACTCAGCTTTACTGCCCACTTAGCCATCCTTCCTGACATTTCAGGTTTCCTGAGAACATTCTTAATTGGAAAATTAGTCTTAACAATAATGGCATGAGTCTCAAAATAATGTCTCAATTTAGTAGATGCCATAATTAATGCAAGGATAAGTTTTTCTAAGTGTGAATACCTGGATTCAGCATCAAGTAAACTCTTACTTACATAATAAACAGGATGTTGTATACCTTGGTGATCCTTAACAAGGACCACACTTACTGCTTTTGAGGATACTGCTAGGTACAAGGATAATACATCCCCTTTTTCTGGTTTCATCAAGGCCGGGGCTGAGGATAGGTAATCCTTAAGAGCTTTAAGGTCACTTTCATGCTTCTCAGTCCATTCAGATTTCTTATTCTTCCTCAGGATGTCATAGAATTCCTTGCACTTTTCTGAGGATTTGGATATGAATCTGTTCAAGGCTGCAATCCTGCCTGTCAATCTTTGTACATCCTTAGCATTGGCAGGAGATTTGATATTCACAATAGCCTTAATTTGCTCTGGACTTGCTTCAATGCCCCTCTTTGTCACCATATAGCCTAAGAATTTACCTGCTTTAACACCAAAATGACACTTGGAAGGATTAAGTTTCATATTAAATTTATCAAGGATATTGAATGCTTCCTCCAAGTCTTTAAGGTGATCCTCAGCTTTCTTGGACTTAACCACCATGTCATCTATATAGACTTCCATAGTGTGTCCAATTTGTTCCTTGAACATCATATTGACTAGCCTTTGATAAGTAGCACCTGCATTCCTTAGTCCAAATGGCATAGCAATATAACTATATATACCAGTTGGGGTCATAAAGGCTGTATCCTCTTGATCAGATGGTTCCATTTTAATTTGTTGAAATCCAGATGAAGCATCCATAAAAGTCAACAACTCATGACCCGCGGTAGCATCCACCATGGAGTCAATGTGGGGTAATGGGAAAGGATCCTTGGGACATGCCTTGTTTAAATCAGTAAAATCGACACATACCCTCCACTTTCCATTTTTCTTTTGAACAACAACCACATTGGCTAACCATCTTGGATACTTAACCTCTCTTATCATACCTGCTCGAAGTAGCTTATCTACCTCTTCCTGGATAATAGCATTCCTTTCAGGTGCAAACTTCCTCCTCTTTTGATGTATAGGCTTGAATGACCTGTCAATGCCAAGTTTATGAGTAATTATATCCTTAGATATACCTGTCATGTCTTCATGTTTCCAGGCAAAGATGGATTTCCTTCTCTTAAGGAAGGATACTAGCTCATGTTCGATATCGCTAAGGATCCCTGATCCTATGAAGATCTTGGATTCAGGATCCTCAGGATCCATTAGGATTTCCTTCAAATCCTGTTCTCTTGCCTCCAAGACATCTCTTGAATGATACTTTAATTGCTATTGCTCCCTTGGTCTTGAAGCTAGCTTCATTGATGAGGTATAGCAATTCTTAGCTTCTTGTTGATCACTCTCAATTTTCACCACTCCCCAAGGACTTGGAAGCTTTACACATTGATGATAGGTGGATGGGACTGCCTTCATGTCATGTATCCATGGCCTGCCAAGGATAACATTACAACATGATAAGCAATCTATAACACAAAACTTTTGATAAGAATGCAATCCTTCAATATAGATTGGGAGTTTGATGTCCCCCAATGTATTCTTAGTTTCTCCACTGAATCCCACAAGTACTGAGGATCTTGGGACAATATCAGACTCTGGGATATTCATCTTCTGAGGACATCAAGCTGAATGATGTTCACAGAGCTTCCTCCATCTATAAGGATCCTGCGAACAGAGTGGTTAGAAATAAATAATGTAATTACAAGACCATCATGATGAGGATCCTGGACGTCAACACGATCATCCTCATCAAAAGTTATGACTTTATCCTGGGTGACAACGGAGGTCCGGACAGGTCTGTCTCCATTATCCATCTTGGTTTCCTTAGCATGTCTTTTTGCTGCTGAAAAGGAGGTACCACAAATGTCTGATCCATCGGATATGAAGTTTATGACTTGTGCATCTGCTGGAGGAGCAGGAGCCCTTTCCGGGATCCTTTCAGGATCCTGGATCCTTGACTTTTTTCGTCCCAAAAGCTCTTTCAAATGCCCCTTGCTCAACAAGTAACCAATTTCCTTTCTAAGTGCAATACACTCTTCAGTGAGATGCCCGAAATCCTCATGATATGCACACCACTTGGACTTATCCTTTGTAGCAGCTGGTTTATCACTTTTCCTTGGCCACCTAGCTTTCTCACCTAGATTCTGCATTGCAAGGATTAGTTCATTGTTATCAACAGAAAAACAGTATTCAGAAATAGGAGGATAATCCTCATCATCCTCTTCTTGTTCCACTGCATGCACATTCTGGTTATCAGATCTGTTGAAGGACTTGGATTTGTTGTTCCTGAAGTAGGATCCTTGTTAATCCTGTTTTGAGGATCCTGTCAATCTATCCTGGATCCTTTTGTCATCCTCTAAGCGGATGAACCTAAGGGCCCTGGTTCTTACTTCATCAAGATTCCTGCAAGGTGTCATAACAAGATCATCATAGAATAGTGAATCCCTAAGCAATCCCATTTTAAAGGCTTCTACAGCCGTAGCAATATCCAAATTAGGAATATCTAAGGATTCCTTACTAAACTTAGTGATATAATCTCTAAGTGATTCATTTTGACCTTGTGTTACCCTATATAGGTCACTAGTTAATCGTTCAAACTTTCTACTACAAGAGAATTGACTATTAAACAAATTAACTAGATTAGCAAATGAAGTAATAGAGTAAGGGGGAAGACTTAGCAGCCATTTAAGAGCAGATCCTGTAAGTGTGGATCCAAATCCCTTGCATAGACATGCTTCTTTTAACCTTTCAGGAATTGGATTGATCTCCATCCTCTCCCTGTATTGAGCTACATGCTCTTCTGGATCCGTTGAACCATCATACAGCTTCATAGATGGTATCTGGAACCTCTTGGGTATCTCAGCATCACATAAGGGTGGTGCAAAACGAGATATCCTATGGCTACCGTCTGCAATTTCAGGAATGGGTTTAACCACTCCTGGTACACTGGATATCATATCCTTAAGCTTCTGTAGCTCCCTAGCCATAGCCTGATTGATACCTGTATCCTGCATAGAGCCATAGTTAGTGTTATATGAATTATTAAAAGTGTTACCTCCCGGAGGATTCATGTTTGGAATTGCAGATGTGAATCCATATTGACGAGACTCCGGCAAGATTGAAGGACCAGAGGGAGCAATGGTCTGCATTGGTATGAAGTCTCCTTGATGAACGTCCGAGCTCTGAGGCTGCATACTTCTCAAGAATCCTTGATCCTGAAGGACGTTGGATCCTTGAAGTTGAGGTGATCCTTGAACCTGGAAGGATCCTGGAACCAGAGAGGATCCTGGGACAAGGGAGGGTCCTTGGACCTGGGAGGATCCTTGGACCTGGGAGGATCCTTGGACCTGGGAGGATCCTTGGACCTGGGAGGATCCTTGAACTGCATGCATTCCCAAATATCCTCCTGACGTGAAGTATCCTTGATGCTGAGAAGAGGATCCTTGGGGCTGGAAGTGAGAGCCAAGTGCCTGACTCATAGTTGTCGTTCCATAACGCCTTCCTGGTAATTCACTCAAGTATTGCACATCCGGAGCTGCTGAGTGCTGGGAAGTTATGACTGGAGTGTCGAAGTTTAGCGACCTTGGCATCAGAGGGGAATGATCCTCCACTGATTTCTTCTGTTTCTTGATCTCATCGATCTCCCGAAGGATCCTTTCGTTGGTTTTGTCCTGCTCTTGTGCGTGATTCCTCATCTGCAAAATTAGAGCATAAAGATCATTAGTAGTAGGATTAGTTGAAATAGAAGAAGTTGGTGGTTTTTGGAAAATGGGGGTTTGTTTCTTCGTAGCATTCTCAGCATTCTTCTGGGATCCAGAAGGTGGTGGAGGCAAAGGAGGAACTCCTTGTTAAGAACTGAATGACGGCATTAAGCTTGAAGTGTTCTTCGCTGAGGAAGCCATCTGCCTGGTTGTTATGAACCGAAATGACCACAAAAGTATGAATCTTCTTAGGAATGAAGCACCAATTGCCCCACGGTGGGCGCCAAACTGTTTTGGTCAAAAATCAAGCAATGACAATGCAACCAAACTTTCTGTTGTGAGGTATGATGCTTGAACCAATGAACAACACTAAGGATCACTCAGAAATGAATTGAATAAGTGACACAAAGATTTATACGAGGAAAAAGCCCTTGATCAATGAATGATCTCCGGCATAAAAAACCTCGGGTGATGGAAACTACCGATCACCAACTCAAATTAAACAAGAAATCTGTTACAACTTTGGATGATAACGAGCTAATTACAAGGATCACTATAGTGTATTGTGTAAAAAAGTGTATAATCGCTAAGTGTTTTGTCGAGTGCTGGTGAGAGCAGTTGCAAGAGTGTGTGTGTAGCCAAAAATAGCCAAGTGTTTCTATTTAGCTCGCTACCCCGTTTAAATATAGAAAATATCTACACTAACTAACATTCCGCAATTCATGCAAGTCCTCCACGAACTCCATAACGTCCACTTTTAGCCATGCACGTGCGGAATAAACATGGAATATGCTCCGGGAATATCGCTAAGACCAAGTCCAAGCTCATACTCCTGCAAAACAATTTTGAATTCAAAGTAGACAATCTTTAGTACAAGGATCCTTATGATGATCCATGATCCTGATCCTGATCCTGCAACACTTCTGAGGATCACTAATTCAACCAGAAGTGAGGATCACTAAACCCAACAGTAAGTGAGGATCACTGATCAATTAAAAATCCTCCCCTAACAATAATAATAATAACAATTAATCTATGTAACATAACAAAATAAAATTGATACCTGCTTTTTTAAGTACGTATTGTCCGGGTTGGGGGTGCCTCACCACCATATCTACCATATCCACCATAACCACCATATCCACCATATCCTCCAACGTCCGGATTGTTTTGATGAACGTAAGGATTGCCCGGGGAAATGAATTGCTGATGACCACCATTTCCTCCGTATCCACCATATCCATTGTCTCCTCCGTATCCACCATCCCCTCTGTATCCACAGTCTCCTCCGTATCCACCGTCTCCTCCGTATCCACCGTCTCCTCCGTATCCACCGTCTCCTCCGTAAGAATATTCATACCCGTATCTATAATCCGGATACCCTTGTTGCGTCGGATAACTTGGTTGACCAGCATGGTATGAGTCATCTACATGGGCTGTTTCATCAACAGGGGGATGCGTGTTCAAATCTAAAAACAGTCTGTTTTGTTTTCCTTGTATACTAGACACAACCTCCTCTTGCTCGTTAGAATCGGGAACGCCAGACTCCTCCAAAATAGACGACCGTATCATCATTAGTAAATAATAAACTAAAACAACAAGTAATTAAAACATTTAAGCTAATAACTGTTACCAGAACGCTTTCGGGCACCCAGTTGTCGCTAGAATACTGCCCGAAGACATAGTTGCCGTCCCAGTATGATGACATTTCAACACTTCGGGATGATAGGAACACAAATGCAAACAACAAGAGTTTCTTTCGAAGAAATAGAAGAAGAAACAGAATGAAATGAATGTTGAATGCTCGGGTGGACCAACAATGCACTGTATGTTGCACTTTATATGAAATATAGACGCCTCGTATAGCTCTATACGCCCTATATTGCTTTATGTCACATGTCAGACACATAGTTCAATCAGTCTCTAAGACGCCTCATATAGGCCTATACGAGGCGTCTTAGTACCCTCGTATTGCTCCCTCGTACAGACCTAGACTCCCCGTCTGATGTGACTGATGTGACGTTGTACGAGGTTCAGAGCTTGGTCGGAAAAAGTAACCCTAGACGCCTCGTATAGGCCTATACGAAGCGTCTAATAAGGTGTGGAAATAGGGAGTTGGGTGTGGGAATATGTAGACCCAAAAAAAATCACTTTTTCGTAGGAATAATCTTTGGTAAAAATAATTTTGAATGGCTTGTTGCCTGGTTACCATATATCTCAATGTGAATTCAGAACGGATATTAATGTTCACATGTGTGAAAAGGGTATCATGAAATACGCTTTGTGAAAAACTTGAAATTGTTTAAAAAAAATCATCCGTTCATACTCAATTCAAGAGTATACAATTATATCGCACAAGTAGGCACCATGATCACGCCAATATCGCACAAGTGTTGTGTGGTGTGATCGTCAACGTGAAGGGTGGGTGTAATCACCCATGTGAAGGGTTAGTTAAGCATGATTCTTTTTTAACAAGGAGCCAATGGAATCACATCATTTAGACATCTACGCAACTTCTTTTATAAATATAATAGGTTAAAACCCTGTATATTACACGGGTTGCATAAATATGATTTTATATAATAAATAATAAAAATATATATTTAAAAAAAATTCATATATTGATCATGTCGAATAAAATATAATGTCATATGTTAATACAAATAGTCATCAAGATTTATCTTTTAGAAATGAACGTTGATACACTATTTACTTATTATAACATTTTACTTTTTAATTTTGCATAAATGTAATTTAATAAATAATAAAAAATATATATTTAAGAAAAACTCGTATATTGCACGTATTTAATAACATATATTGTCATATGTAAACACATACAGTCATTAAAATTTAACTTTTAAAAATGAACTTTAATGTACTATTTACTTATTATAACATTTTACTTTGTTAAATATGTATTCTTAACTAATTTTTTTGTTTAAAATTATTTTTATTATTTAATATGATCATAATAAAAATAAACGTTTAT
Organism: Helianthus tuberosus; assembly: GCA_030545235.1. Taxonomy (NCBI): domain Eukaryota; kingdom Viridiplantae; phylum Streptophyta; class Magnoliopsida; order Asterales; family Asteraceae; genus Helianthus; species Helianthus tuberosus. Next base: position 54,769,133 of record CM060364.1, read on the forward strand.
ATTCTTATCTAATTTTTTGTTTAAAATTATTATTATTATTATTATTTAATATGATTATAATTAAAACAAATGTTTATCCTTATCTATATATTTATTCTTATCTAACATTTCTGTTTAGAGTTATTATTATTATTATTATTATTATTATTATTATTATTATTATTATTATTTAACATGAGATAAATAGGAAAATAAGGTGAGAAAGCACCATGAAGTGACACGTGTCCAAAAAAGTTTTCATTTATTAGTATAGAAAGATTATATAATATTAAGTTTAAGATTTATCTTATTCTTCTCAATAACTTGTGATCATTAGTTTGAAAAAAAAACTAAATATACAATCTTGTTTTTTGACATTCTGATAAAACTTATACGAAACAGTTTATTTTGATAAATATTTATAATTACGATATCGTAAATGGTTATGACATGCCCTTAAATCTGTATTCGGTATTCCGGATAACAAGTAATTGTTTAAAAATAACTAGTCTAAGAACCCGCGAGTTTCGCGGATGGCTTAACACCAACTAAACACATAAAACATTCTAAACGTATCATATAAACCATAACTATATACTTATAAATGTTCCAAAATGGTACCACACAACATGCTCTAATTATGTATGTCCATGTCCTTTGTTCAGATGATCATTTATGTAGTAGATTATAAAAAACAAACAAAGTGTCATTTTTTGCACGTATTCATGGATACTCATTTTATATATATGATGTCAAAAACAAACCTTGTACAAGCTAAATGTGGTATCACAGATCCAAATAGAAAAAAAGTACAGTTAAATGCCAGTCCTATTGCTTTCCAGTAAGGTCCTAGTAATCCATCAAGAACCTAAACCACTGCAAATTTCAAGAAAATATGGTTTTCAAACAAACATAATATGGTTTTCTTAAGTGGATTAATAGCAAAAGATATAGGCAAATTGGAAATAAATAATCCCAACTCACTGTTATTGGCCAATAATAATCCCAACTCATTTAATCACCAATAATAATCTGAACTATTCACTTTTGTTTGTAAAATACTCTCACGTTAAAAAACACTAACTAGGTTAAAATATTGCTGATGTGGCTTAACATGTGTGGACTGACGTGGCTGGTTAACATCTTACCTCTGTATAAAATGGTTATCAGCCTCATTTGCACACACAATCGACTGAATTTGCTCAATTTGTAGAATTAGGGTTTTGAAGGAGAGTGCGATTGTGTGTGCAAATGAGGCTGATAATCATTTTATACACGGGTAAGATGTTAACCAGCCACGTCAGTCCACACATGTTAAGCCACATCAGCAATATTTTAACCTAGTTAGTGTTTTTTTAACGTGGGAGTATTTTACAAACAAAAGTAAATAGTTCGGATTATTATTGGTGATTAAATGAGTTGGGATTATTATTGGCCAATAACAGTGAGTTGGGATTATTTATTTCCAATTTGCCAAAGATATAATTAACCTACCTTGTGAATGACCATAAAATGCTTCAACCAATCAACCTCTCATCACAAAAATATAAAGAACACCATAAAATCATTATATTAAAGTAGAACAACCCATGTCATGAATTAGGTTATAAATTGGTTGTCAGTTGAGAGTGGCAGTGGTACACCATATGAATGATTATGGCCTATAACTTGTCGACCTTCTCTTGAAGCCAAACATCAACCCTAATGCACAATCCATGTTGCTATAAGTAGCATTTAAATTAAAATATCTAGAATTGAGTTATAAGATTTTTATTATCTTATCTATTGTTGTTTAAAAATTAATAACATACAAAATATTATCTATAGTTATTTGTAGGAATTTTTTACTACCAAACGCCTCACCTATGTGACACTCTCGTCTCGCGCCTAGCGCTTCGCATCTTAGCTTTCAGGGCCTAATCGTCTTGGAGCGTCTCATGATTTTTAAACCAAAATTATATTTAGGCTCACATGTCTTTGTCTTTGATGTTGCAACATGCCAATGGCCCAAGCCATGATGTAGCACCGCAACCCGAAGCAAAAAAAAAAAAGCTAAAAAAATAATTAAACAGAGATGTTTCAGTATAGGTGGTAATGTCGACCCATTTTACTAATGAATGGGATAGCTTGGGCGGGTTGTGTTCAGTTCTCTATCAAATTTTTATAAATTCAAAACGATAGTATGACTAAAGACTTGCAATTAAAACAACTGAACGACAAAAAGCGATTTTAAGTCAATTTCCCAGCTTTTATTTTTTGTCAAATTTTTATAACAACCGGATGATTGTAATAATTTAATACAATTTCCCAGCTTTAATTTTGATGTCAATAGAGAGACACAAGTTCTCTATTTTCTAACAATATATTTAACAAACAGCTTAAATATAGCATCTATCTATCACTAAAACAAAAATAATTTGATTTGTCTCAGCTTTTATGCGATGCGCTCGCATCGCGCAACACGCATAGCGCATCAGATTTTTGGACCGAACGCATCGGAGCTTATCACGCAATTTAAAACCAAGGTAAGCATATGATAAAAAAATGTTAGAATACTTTTGACCCGTTTAACCTGGTTTGACTCATTTTTCTCGTTTCATTGGTAGCTAATTTTCTAAATCAGACCCAATTGACCCCCTATTTTATTTATTGACAGGTTTGCATATATAAGGGATGAATGTACCTCTTCATCTTGCATACTGCCATATGAACTACCGTAAAATGTGATGCCTGTATTGGACATGTCATTAAAGTCACTACCTCCATAAACTTTTTCATCTTCTGGATTCCAAATGTATCGACTCATTAAATAAATGGTTTCAAGTGCTTCAGTAGATGGTATGCATGTGGCCTGCAGAATGACATAAAGAAAACCTCTTATCATAATAGTATCCGGATAAAAAAGAATTTATTATTTCATATAATAGTATATGGAACTGAATGAAAGATGAAATCACCTTCTGCCTTGAAAGTGTTTCCAAGTGAATATTAGAATTAAAATGGGTGTGTCTTTTAACTGTTTATAGGAACATATAACGGATTTAACATCACCCACAACATAAAAATTGAGACATTTGATCAAACACTTAGAGTGCATGGCTAAATAAAAAAAATACACATTATTATGAAATCGCTACCAAATCCAAACCGATAAACGAACAATAAAAACTATAAGACCTCAATTCCAAGCAACATTACTTATTGAAATCATCGAAAATAAGAGACCCTAAACAATAATACACTCTTTTTCAATTTAAGGACTAAATCAATATACAAAACCCTAATCAAATCACTTAATCTAATATTCAAAACTATGTCACCTTGAAAGTTGAATAAGATTTACATAAAAACTCCAATGTATATGTGAATCATCTTATGCTCTTTATTTAACTGTCCCCACAAAAAATAAAGAAAATAATAAATAAGGTATGATGATGCAAGAAATCTTGTAAACCATCTACCCACATGCACATGATTCTTTTATAGTTATACACTTTTACTTCCTAAGATTTGACCAAAATGATGCGCTTTTTAATTCTTTCAGTGTTTATTACTTGAATTATCAACTAACAATCTAACACCATTGGAGTACTACGTTCTATGCATAATGTACAACTTGTAGGTGTTAATTTTCTTACCGGTTTATGATGGATTTTTAGCTTAGCCCATGTGATGACTTCCAATATTTCTTCAAGAGTGCCATAACCACCTGAGAAAATCCACCAACGGAGTATAATTAATTTTTAAGATTATTTTCAAGACTTTGAATCTTCAAGAAACAATATAAGAATATATACCCGAAAGAGCAATAAAGGAGTCAGCTTGGCGAGCCATCTCAGCTTTTCATTCGTGCATTCCACCACCGGTTTCACTTTACCAATCATTTCACTAGTTATCTATAAATCGCAAATCTGTTAAACTCAGTATATTACATATAAAAAACCAGTTATCTGTAGATCATGGTTGCTCTGTGTCACACCCCAACCGATGACGGAAACATCAGGGCACGGCACTGAGCGAAACAGATTGTCCAAGGGAATCCATAACACTATTAATGACAATATATTAATCCTTAATGTCCCATATCATCAACATATAAAGTAAAAATAGTTATTACAGATATTGTTCTCAAAGATAAATAACAGTTCCGACAACTCAGATTTTTATTCGTGGGTTTCTAGACCACCTAACTTGATTCCATAAAAGATCAGCAAACATAGCATCCTAGACACCTGTCACATATGTTAAAATAAAGTCAATACACATAGTGTAAAGGTGAGTACACAAGTTTAATAGCATATAGTATAGCGAAAGCGTTTACGCATAACCAGCATGTAACACGTAGAAATGTGAAGCAAGTAAGCTATCGACAATGAAATATGCAACCGACATGACTGCGAGTTGTAGAATGCGCAACACATTATCACCACTGTGACCATGTGAAGTAAAACCCTTAACAACCCATGTCCATGACAGGTACTGAGTCCAAACTATAGTACTATCGTTGCTAAGGTGTCAAGCAACAATCACTGTGTAAACATAACATACAAGCATTCATCGAAACACGTATAACATGCGAGAACAGTTAGCGTATAAAAGTTTTTGCGTTGTGTGTTAATGTTATTTGATATAGGTAACGTATGTAACACCCAAAAGTGCGTTAAGCAAATAGGGATCGAGTATACTCACAGTATGTGTTTACTAAATAAACACTGCCTTGGATTGAAGGGAGCACTTGGAGTTAGCCTGATCAGAGAACGATAGTGTAAGCGTTGCACAGCGTATAATAGTGCGTTAGGGAGATGAGTGATCGGATGATGATTTGATCGGATGACCGTCCGGACGGATGACCATTCGTTCGGTTGGTCATTCGATTGAGAAGGTGTGTTTGTAAAATGTTTGAACTTTTGAATTTTCGTTGTAGTATAAATAAAGTCATTCGTTCGGATGGGCATCCGGACGGATGGCCATTCGATCGGATGGCTATTCGCTTGAAAAGCTGATATTCTTTGAAGATTTGAAAATTTGTTTAAGTGTCGAACTTGTAAAGCACAGTCGCCTGGTCGAATAGTCATTCGATCGGATGGTCGTCCGATCGGATGGCTATTCGATCGAGCAACCAGTTTGTCTGAAACTTTGTAAAATCAAAAAGTTTAGCGGTTTAACGGAGACAGCGTGACGACGTATTCACCAACGGAAATCACATCAAGTCTAACTCAATCGATCTGATGGGAATCACCCCATTCGATCAGACTTAACTGTTCTTGACGGAGTTTCATGTTCAACCCGAGAATCGGTCGTCTCTTCGGTAGAAATCCATTCTCAGTCCGGCTCTTCACTAGAGGATGAGTAGAAGGCCTGAACGAGTCCAGATTCTAACGGTTTTGAGTAAAAAGTTAAGAATGTTGAAGAAAAGTTTGAATCAGTTGTTAAATGTTCTAGATTTAGATGAAATCAGTGTAAAAACATATAGAAATCCTTTAGATCCGAACCGTTCTTGATGAGATGAGGTCATTCAGCAGTGTTCATCGGAACTCGTGATGACGTCACCTTAGAACAACCCAAATCAGGTGATTTCGCGGTGAAAAGTAGTGATTTGTTGGAGAAGATGATGAGAAAGTGTGTGTTGATGATGGAAGTACAAGATTTAGAGTGAAAACTTACAAGAATCGCAAGGAATCGAGAGAAAAGAGCTTGAGAGCGTGCTGGTCGGATAAGGCTGTCACATCAATGAACAGTTGATGTGACAGGTGGGTATTATAGGTGAAAGGTGAGAAAGGCGGTGGGGGTTAAGTGGGTCGGATAGCCGTTCGATCGGATGGCCATCCGATCGGATGGTCATCCGGTCGGATGTCCATTTGATCGGTTGGTCGTTCGATCAGTTGGCTTGCGCGAGTTAGTTTTCTGACTTTCGTTTCGTGCGTTGAGCGTTGCGTTGTGTTTAGGCGAGTTACGTGTAAGCGATGCGATAATATTAAACTATAGTTACACAAATAACATAACTCATAAAAAGCATAAAACACATAATAGTTGCAATTCACTTTCAGCCTCTTGTGTTGAGATTGCGATGCGATAGTGTTGCGATTGTGTTTGCGAATAACATCCCAAAACATATATAAGGCACACACAAGTAAGCACATAATAACACACACACATAGAACAATACCAATAGTTTGCGTTTCGAGTTGCGATGCGATAGCGATGTGATAGCGTGTAGTAGATTAGCGTTTAGTTGCGTTTATCGCATTGTTACTTCACATAGTAATAAATCGTAGTTTAAAATAGCGTTAACTAATAAATCGACTAACACACAAGGCTACACTATTTATCGAGTCTCGAGAGTACAAGCAATAATTAAGCAAGAAAAGACGGATTTAAATAACAACCCGACTTTGACTTTGACTTTAACTTTGACTTTGACTTGTACTTTGACTTCGACTTCGGAAAGTTGGGTTGTTACAGCCTCCCCTACTTTAGGGAATTTTGTCCCGAAATTAAGGCGCAGGCGTAACGAAGAGATGTGGATATTTATCTTTCATATCACTTTCGAGCTCCCAAGTGAACTCAGCGTCGCGTTTGCTTTCCCAGCGAACCTTCAGTATAGGAATGCGTGAGCGTCGGAGTTTCTTGGTTTCTCGCTCCATGATCTTTACTGGCCTTTCCACGAAGTGTAATGTTTCGTCCACTTGTAGATCCTCAAGAGGAGCATGTAAATTCTGCTCGGCTAGACACTTTTTGAGGTTCGAAACGTGGAAAGTCGGATGTACGTTGCTGAGTTCCTCCAGTAATTCGAGCATGTAAGCCACTTTGCCAATTCTTTCCAGAATCTTAAAGGGTCCAATGTATCGAGGCGCGAGCTTTCCTTTCTTGCCAAATCGGATCACCCCCTTCCAAGGTGAAACCTTTGGGAGTACGTGATCAGCAACTTCGAACTCAAGGGGCTTGCGGCATTTATCGGCGTAACTTTTTTGACGACTCCGTGCTTTCAAGTGATTGTCTCGTATCTGGAGGATCTTGTCAGTCGTTTCTTGTAATAACTCAGGACCGGTAATTTGCGTGTCTCCGATCTCGTGCCACACAATAGACGATCGACATTTTCTTCCATATAATGCCTCAAATGGTGCCATTTGAATGCTAGAGTGATAACTATTGTTGTACAAGAATTCGACTAAAGGTAAATGCGAATCCCAATTACCACCAAAATCTATGACGCACGAACGAAGCATGTCTTCCAGGGTGCGAATCGTGCGTTCAGTCTGACCGTCGGTCTGGGGATGGAAAACGGTACTGAGATTAAGAGTAGTAGCAAGAGCGAATTGAAGAGTTTTCCAAAGGCGCGAGGTAAATCGACTGTCGCGGTCAGAGATGATGTCACGAGGTGTCCCATGTCGACAAATGACTTCGTCGGTATAGATTCGTGCTAATCGTTCTACCTTAAAGTCTTCTTGTATCGGTAGAAAGTGGGCGGATTTAGTAAGACGATCAACGATAACCCAAATGCTATCATGACCTGATGGCGTGCGAGGGAGTTTCGTAATGAAATCCATAGCTATACTCTCCTATTTCCACATAGGGATTTCGGGTTGTTCGAGTGAGCCAGAGGGTCGTTGATGTTCAGCCTTGACCTTGGAACAAGTCAGGCATTTTGAAACATAGAGAGCGATATCCTTCTTCATTCCAGGTCACCAATACCTGGCATGGAGGTCCTGGTACATCTTGTCAGCACCGAGATGAATGGAATATCGGGATTTGTGGGCTTCAGTCAGCAATATCTCCCGGAGATTATTGCAACTAGGGATCCAAATGCGATCGAGATAGTGAAATATACCATTAGGTTTATTCACTAGTTGGTTTTCGGTTCCAAGAATGCGTTCTTCCTTCAAAGTGCGTTCGGTAAAACATGTATGTTGAACGTCGCGAATGAGAGATTCGAGGTCGTATTGGGCTTGAATATTACGAACACTATGTAAATAGCTTCGTCTGCTAAGAGCATCGGCAACGACATTTGCTTTGCCTGGGTGGTAGCGTATCTCACAATCGTAGTCATTAAGAAGTTCAACCCATCTGCGTTGGCGCATATTCAGCTCTTTCTGGTTCAAGATGTGTTGTAGGCTCTTATGGTCGGTGAAGACCGTACACTTGATGTAACATCCGGCAAAAGCGAATATCCCAAAATCCGACCGTTTTGAAATTCGGATCCTAACCCATGAAACTCGTGAACTTAACAAAATATTTAATCGTTAAAAGATCTTTTATCCTTAATTCGTTATACTTATGGCTATTTATTTATTTGTTTAATTAATTAAATTAATTAAAAGTTTTATTCTTTTCACTTTTATAAATAATGAGTAAATTACAAGTTTTGTCCTTTATCTTTACACCAAATTGCAGGCGCTGTCCTTTTTGCCAAAATCTTGCAGGCGGTGTCCTTTGTGTTTCCAAAATCTTGCAAGTTATGTCCTTTAGGCCAAACCCAGTTAGATTTTTTGGTTAAATCAGATTACATAAGGGTATTTTAGTCTTTTTATAAATTTATTTAAAAATATTTATTAAATAAAACAAAACAAAATAAAAAACTTAATATATATTTATAGTTTTATATAAAATATATCCAAACACCATTTCAGTAGATTCATTCAACCCCCACCACCACCACCACCGCCAAAAGACCACCGCTGACCACCAAATCCGGCAACCAAAAAAATCCCCACCATGTTTCCCTATGATCGTCATCACCAAACCCCCCCCCCCCCACCACCACCACCATTTATACCCCTCTTTCTTCAACATTAATGATCTGCATATTCTTAAATGGGACAACAATAAGAGCAGCAACAACATTATCATCAATCATCATTAATTTTGAACCCAAACATAAACATTTGCCAATACATATCCTCACAGATCCAAAAAATCACAAACAGATCCAAAAAATCACAAAAATATCATGAAACAATTGCCAATACATACCTCACACACGATGTACCACCTGCCACTGCCACTCCACATCACCTACCGCCGCCGCCATCACCACCACAATTGCCTTTCATCATCTACCGCCGCCTACCACCACGCTCCACCATCTCCAAATCAACAACCAACATCCCCCAAAAATCCCCAAATCCCTAAAAACGAATTCTTCAACATCTGCAACCACCCATCTTCCACCATCTGGAACCATCTGCAACCACCCACCATCTGCAATCCACTTCCACAGCCGCCAACAACCACCATCAACCACGCACCCACCTTCATATCTGAGAAAGTTGGAGTCGATAGAGAGAGAGAAGAGAGAGAGAGTCTGATAGAGAGAGTGGGGTGGGGGCGGTGGTGACTTGTGGCGCCTGTGGTGGTTGGGTATAGAGACAGAGATAGAGCGGGTGTGTTCGATGGTGGTTGCACGAGTGGCCGGTGGTTGATGGTGGTTGAGGCGGGTGGTTGATGGTGGTAGAGAGAGTCTGATAGAGAGAGAGGGCTTCTTTCATATATATATTTATATAGTATAGATATTTGTATGTATATATATAAATAAATAGTAAATAATAATAATAATAGTATTTTTTTAATAACAATATTAAATATATAGGTAAAAAGACAAAATTACCCTTGGATGATCAGATTTAACCAAAAAATCTAACTGGGTTTAGCCTAAAGGACATAACTTGCAAGATTTTGGAAACACAAAGGACACCGCCTGCAAGATTTTGGCAAAAAGGACAGCGCCTGCAATTTGGTGTAAAGATAAAGGACAAAACTTGTAATTTACTCATAAATAATCTAGTTAGTTTAGTTAGTTTTCGAAGTTTGTTCTTTTAAAAGTAATATAACCAAGTTAATCTAAGTTAAACAATAGAAGGGCCTTTTGTGTCACCTTGTGAAACTAATAATCTTGAACGAAAAAAATAATAATAATAACGGTAGACCGCGAGATTCAAACCCGGGTCTACCCGTCCAACGAACAACATACAAACCGCTCCGTCACAGATCTTTAAGGTTTTAAGCGCAAATTTCGGTTGACTTTCTTTTTTAAAACTTTGCCGCTCAAACGAAGATTGGCAGGAGAATATGGCAACTTACTGATTTCTCGGAGATTATATCATTACCGCGTTTCCTTTTTGGTTCAAATCACGAACACAGCCCTGGGTCTTGTCTTCATACATTCACCTACAATCAATCATCAAATCATGTCCATACCTCACGAGCCTTTCAAACACTATAAAAACCAAACCCCGTCACTATGTTTACCCTCACAAAATTCTGTTTGATACAAACACACACACCCACAACTTCATTTAGAATCATTTGGAGTTGCCAGAGCTCTCGTCAAAGAGGATCGTGTCGGAGATCGGAGCGCCGCCAGAGACGTCGGAGCCACGACGGGAACTGTTTTTCATAGTGTTCGGTATACCACGTGACGACGAGGATCCCCGCTTTGGCTCCTCGTCTGGGCTCATCGCCCTAGATTGGTGGCTGGGCTCATCGCCCTAGATTGGTGGCTGGGCTCGAGCCCCCTTGTGTCTTTCTCGGTATGTTTAGATGGTTTGAGTGGGCCATGTCCTGATAAGCCCACTCTTGGATCGGCCCATTAGGGCTATGGCCCAAATGTCTCACTATATAAAGAGAACATATCTTCCCCACAAAAAAAAGGTGACTTCTCCCTCTCATATACAATATCTCTGCTCCCTCTTCCTGGTTATATACATTTTACTTGCACTTATAACTATCTTACCACACAAGATACTGACTTGAGCGTCGGAGTGCCCACGGGGTGAACCCCCTCGGGCCCTCTAACTAGAGTTTCATGTGGATGCAGCCTGAGACCCAACACCCCGCAAGAGGAACTGCCCCCGTGGCGACGAGATGACGAAGCTGAACCGGAGCTCACTGAATCTAAGGTTAGTACCGCCAAACCCTCTGAACGACTTCAGGGATTTGGGGATTCGACATTGGCGCCATCCGTGGGACCGAGTACAAACGTGTCTCGGTCTCTTCATACAAACGGCTGGATCTGCCCTCCCCGCGATGGTTAGATCTGCATCTCGACTCCGGTCATCAGGTTCTAAATCTCTAAACTTCCTCCATCTATCTGTTAAAGACATTTGAACCGATATAACGTACGGATCTGGGAATTGTCAGAAAACAACACATGTTTTGTATTCAAACTTTTCATCTCCTTTTCAAGAAAAAAAGGAAAAACATAGATTCGTAGAACTGTGCATTTTCATCTATATGCTCCTGTATAATTATGAGCTCATATAAAATGATATATAATGAATTCATATAAAATGCATATGAAAGTTAGGTACACATGTTGACATGTACACTACAGATAGACAAAAAAGGAATTATCAAATCATCTTTTGGATTTGCCCACTAACACCCTTCAAGTTTGATAAAATGCTAAAACACAGGGTATGTGATACTGTTAGAAAATTAGGATGTGCAAATGTTTATGTGAATTGTACAAGTGCATGAGGCATATCCCGTTATCTAAAACAAAAAAAAAAGGGTAAAACTTCTCGCCTACTTTTGACAGGATTATACAAAAAAAATTTTTTTATTATTGTGATGTTCATTAACAAATGCTTAACGTACAAGCATTGTAAACACTCACTTGGATTCTAAGTATTAGCCCAAAGGAAAAACCTCTTGCCTACATTTTGAAAATACAAAAAAGTAATGTGGAAAAGCTGGACATGAGCTGTCAACAGCTCTTTTAATTTTTTATACAAATTAAAAATACAGTTGATTAGAAAGTCACTAATTACTTTGTCTTCATTTGACTTTTGCTGTTGACAACTAAAAAAGATAAAGGAAAAAGGTTAAGCTCTTATTTTCCCAAGGTGATGTGACTTATCTTTTGAAAAAAAAAGGAAAAAAGAAAAAAAAAGGGTAATGATGCTACACTCTTACCAAAGTAAAATAATAATATTTTACTAGTACAAGGCCCTTCCACCTGGCCCTTCCCCAGGTCCTTCCACAGGGTCCTTCCCCGGGTCCTTCCTCAGGCCCTTCCACCTGGCCCTTCCCCAGGTCCTTCCACAGGGTCCTTCCCCGGGTCCTTCCTCAGGCCCTTCCACCTGGCCTTTCCCCAGGTCCTTCCACAGGGTCCTTCCCCGGGTCCTTCCTTAGGCCCTTCCACCTGGCCTTTCCCCAGGTCCTTCCACATGGCCCTTCCACCTGGCCTTTCCCCAGGTCCTTCCACATGGCCCTTCCACCTGGCCTTTCCCCAGGTCCTTCCACATGGTCCTTCCCCGGGTCCTTCCTCAGGCCCTCCCACCTGGCCCTTCCCCAGGTCCTTCCATGGGGTCCTTCCCCGGGTCTTCCCGGGTCCTTTCACAGAGCACTTCCTCAGGCCCTTCTACACGGCCCTTCTCCAGGCCCTTTGACAGGGTCCCGTCCACTGGCCCCTTCCTCAGGTCTTTTCACAAGGTCTTTCCTCAGGCCCTTCTGCCAGGTCCTTTTCTAGACCTTAACACAAAACATTTACGCAAGGCCTTTCTCCGAAGTCTTGCATCGTACACCACTTCTAGACACAGATTTATTGTTCCCATTACAACGTTGTTAGGATACGTGGGCTACCCCCATTACATGTTTCACAAAATAAAACATGAGGCACAAGTACATCTACACACAACACAACATGATTAACACATAAGTAAATTGATCTTTGGTATGACTTACCTTTTTGAAAGTGTTTTCGTGGCAAGTATCGAAGCATGAACATGAACAACACAAGAAGCTATTAGTCACGGCCTACGGGACAGGTCAACGAAGGCTAGTATTGGACTGGATGAGGTGCATCCAAGAAACAGGGCATGATCTTTGAAAAGACACTAAAGGATAGTGGTCGCCTAAAATATCCTTAAACATGGATATAGCTTTGAAGAAAGCAACACAACATTAGCGAAAGCAAGAAACACCTTTGTGCAACATTGAACTGAAGGACTAATATGTCTAGGGGGATATTGTGGGACAGAGTCTTTGCTAACCTCGAGCTACTCTCATTCAACAAGGAATCGTATGCTAATCTGCCGGATACATCTATCAGCTATATCCTTGCATGCTATCGTGTCTCGGATAAATACGTCACTCATTAGATGTGATCATAATTTAGAAGACTTTCGATACTCATCGAAAGTGACTATATTCTTCATTCACAACCGATGGTCTAGACAGACGGGCTCAGGGACAACCTATTTTATAAGATTCAGTATGACCAACTACGCTTGACAACACTGAACTGGGGAGCTAGCATGGTATAACACCATGGGATCCCACATTGAAGACTTCTCGAAAGGATCTTTATTTTTGTATTACCTCCTCCAAAAAGGATTAAGACCCTCCATAAGTTCTCATGTCCGAAGATCTGAACAACAAAAGAAAAACAAAAAAAAAGAGGGAAAGGGCATGGACTGCCTTACAAATTCCTCCACTTGAAGAAAGGAAAAGTTTGGGCTGTGTGTTAGGCTCCTTCTCTGAAGGAAAAAGAATCCATGGACTACATTACTCATCCTCCACTGGAAGAAAGGAAAAGTCTGGGTTGTGTATTTGGCTCCTCCCCTGAAGAAAAAAGAATCAGAGGATCACGTTATCAATCCTTCACTTGAAAAAATGAGGAGTCTGGGCTACGTAGTTGGCTCCCCTCCTGAAGGCGAAAGAATCGTCGGGCTACGTTACTAGTCCTTAAGGAAAATCCAGACGCTCGGAAGACTTCTTGGACTACGCTGTTAGTCCTTGAAGAAACCCTGGACGGTCCTTCCTTGAAAAAGGAAGAACCCTTGAGCTGCATTATTAGTTCCCCTCTTGAAGAAGGAAAGAACCTGAGCAGGACAACACGAGAGGTAAGTTCCCAACACTCATATTCTGAACTTTAGATGGAAATAAGCTCCCTCCATCAGCTCCCATCTACAAAGATGCTACAGGGAAAAAGAAAGAGGGTGAAACCTTAATAAGAGCATTTTCGCTCTAAGAGGAAAGTGAAATCCTCCTACGATCTGTCGTGCTCAAGAAACCCTTATCTGCCGGAACAAAACAATATCCTCTCCTAAAGGCTAAAGCATTCTGGAAATCCCTTCCATCAACAAGAAAATCCCTTCTCTTGCGGATAAGGTACCTCAGCAGTTGCTTACAAGAACAGGAACATATACTTTCCATGGAATTACGTCCAGGAAAAGTTCCTTCCGAGATTATGAAGAATATCCAATTCCCTGGGATCAAGTGTTTTAGAAGTCCCTTTCATAAACAAGAATATACCCCTTCCTCGGGACTAAGTCTTGAAGAAATCCCTTCCAAGAATAGGAAGAAACATATCCCTCCCTCGGGATCCAGTCCTAAGCAAACCCCTTCCTAGAATAGGAAGGAACATATCCCTCACCCGGGATTCAGTCTTGAAGAAACTCCTTCCAAGAATATGAAATGATGAAGTACAAGGGCCGTTCGGTCATTAATCAAAAGTTGAATTGAATGAAGATACAAGACGAATATGAAGTAAATGAGTTTGGGGTCCAATGTGTCATTATTTGAAACTTAAATGTGGGAAGTAACTAAAGTGGGAGTTTCACGATGAGGATTAGTATTTCTGGGGATTAAGACTTGGAGGAGCCGCCTCCAAAAAAATAAAGATGTCCCACCCTATGTGATTATGGGTCTCGTAAGTCTTTTCAACAAACAGTAACAAATTTCTCCCAAGAAAAGGAGGGTGTCCCCTCCCGTGGGATTAAGTATTGCAGAAGCCTATTCAACGAATAGAAGTGCACCCAGCTACGGGATCAAGTGTTGATGAAGTTCCTTCTAAGGACGGGAAAGTACTCCTGTCTCTGGGATTTAATATCTGAGAAAAATCCTTCTTGAGATTTCGCACCCGAACAACTTATTCAAAAAAAAAAAAAAAAAGGAGGGGGGAGAGCCCCCTTGATAAGGGACTTCGAATCTGAAGAATCCCTTCCTTGAGAAGAAAAGATCTCCGCCACAGGTCTGTCTTTTAGAAAGTATCTCTCCAAAGAAGAGGAGCCTCATCTCGGGGCCGCATACGTTTGAAGAAGTCTCTCCAAGAGGAGAGGGTTGCACATTCCATGGGCACCCATCTTTAGAGAATTACAACAACTCTCCAGGGCAAGGAGGTCCCCAGGACATGGAACCTCATGCAACTTAGGAAGTATTACATATGAGGGGTTTA
This sequence comes from Helianthus tuberosus, assembly GCA_030545235.1. Taxonomy (NCBI): domain Eukaryota; kingdom Viridiplantae; phylum Streptophyta; class Magnoliopsida; order Asterales; family Asteraceae; genus Helianthus; species Helianthus tuberosus. The sequence continues at coordinate 54,784,290 of CM060364.1, forward strand.
TCCCCAGGAAAAAGGCCAAGAGCCACTTTTGTAATATTCAAACTATTAATCTGGGGCTCCCCCAAGAACAGATCTTTTGTAACAACTTATGCTGGGAAGTTTAACTCCCAAGAAGTAAATGACAAATGGACAACTAATCTGTCCTCTTTTGGCAAAATAACAGGTATTATAACTGTCACACCCCGACCACGTAGAACATACAAAACGTGGCGGAAACATCGGGGAGTGTTGTAACAGAATTAATGTTTCACAACCATGGAAATTTAAGTTTCGTTTTATTCATCAAACAAGCGAGTTACGTTGTCTTTAAACAAGAAATAAAGAGTACATAACAAAATTTAACTAGTTCTTGTCTCGTTTTAAGTCACTAAAGCACATGTCCGCCTAAGTATGTCTTGATAAGTCCTATGCATCATCTCCTGAAAAACACATGTTAAAATAGGTACGTCAGCATAAAAATGCCTGTGAGATACATAGGTTTTGTGAAAATAGGATTCATGACTTATGTTTGAGTAAATGTTTAGTCAAGAACCTTGTTATTTTCTTTGTTTTGTAAATCATTTGAAAATCGATAAGATCAGATGATATGTATAAATAAGAGAATAATGTATGGTTAAATGAATAACCATGTAAAATGAGTTTGTATAAGATATGTTGTTTGTAAAACAATGTCTTGTGAAAAGTATGTTATTTGTATAAAATGTTATATGTCAAAATTGAAATGATTCAAATAACGCTACGATATGTAATACCATACAAACACTTATATATAGGAAATACCAGCGGCGTATCCACCATGCTTGTATCATATTACACACGCCTCGTTACTTAAATCACTTACTCAAACCAACCCAACAATGTAAGATGTCTATGTTTAAACCAATTGTCAAATGTATTGAATAATATGCCAAAATGTTTATGTCAAGATGTGAATCATGCAACGTATAACCAATGTTGAAAATGTTTAGGTGTCAAATGTAAATCATGTAATGTGTAACCAATATGATATGTATGGCTAGTGAAATGCATCAACTAAACCATAGGTGAAATGCACAAAACAAAGTATTGAAGTAAAACTTGGTTTAAATCAAAGTTATGTTTTGTGTAGTAAATGCATGCTATACTGATATAGACATTTATGCGGTGTTGTTATACCCAAAATGTAAGCATGTGAAAACGATGCACTAAGTATGTAATCAAATGAACATACATAGCGTGAAATGTAATGTAAAACGATGTACTAAGTAATGCACACAATGGGCACACATAGCATGAAATGTAATGAAATCATGTACTATGAATGTACTAATAAACATAGCAAGTATATGATATGAAAACAGGAAAGCATGAAAGTAACAAGTAGGCACATGTGTTTCACCCCAAAACAGTTTGGAAAATAGTAAAAGAGGGGTCTATGTACTCACTTGAGATTGCTTAGTAGTCCTTGAGTAACAACCAAACAATGCTAGAGATCGCGGATATCAAACGGCACCTAATATAGGTAACTATGTTAATAACCGGACCTAAATCGGATGATTGGATAGAATGAGGGTTCATAAACCAAACGAGTGTGGAGACTCGTGTTATATGGTTTAACAAAGCCTACATACTAAATGAAACCTAACCTAAGTGCTTTCGACCCATCGCGACCCATTAAGGTAGCTTATGCTACTTTAACGCGTCGTGCGCGCAAAAGCGCACTCGAGACGTCTAACTAGCCCTATGACAAGTGTTATATGCCTAAACATGTTACATAATCAGTTAAGTGATGAAAGTTTAGGTTACATATGATTAATTACCAATTACACATGAAAAGGGTATTCTGGTAATTTACCTAAGGCATATAAACTACCTATTATACAACTACTTAACGAAGCGACCATAAGGTATAACCTCGGAAGGTTATTCCCTATATACTATGGTCACCTAATGTGTTTGGTCGGATCCTAATGATCGACCAAATGGGTCGGGTTCGAAGGTATAAGCGATTTATTAGATCGTTTACCCTACGACCCTAGACAACGTGGTAATCAGTAGGCATAGTCCCAAAGGACTATAACCAACGTGATTACACTCACGTTGCGAAGTTCAAACGAACTTCGCATTGACCATAAACTGGTCAACGCAGAAAGTCAAACAAAGTTTGACTTTCAGACTCGAAAAGACTCGAAAAGCAATAAAAGAACGAAAGAATACTTACGAAGGGTCCCCGAATGCTAGCCTCGATCCAAGTAGCTCAGGTATGAAACAATGGTTTCAACTTAGAGCTTCTCAAATCAAGATTCTAGTGGGTTTTGAAGCAAATGGGGGTGGGGTATTTATAGGATTCGTAGAGCCGTTAAGATCGTTCCTCGTTAACCGTGATTTGATCTTGGCCATACACCTCAAGATAGTGGTTTCACAAAACCATTTGAGCCCACGGTATTGCCAAAACCATGTGCGAAAGTGAAAATGGACCAAATACAATGTTTCTGTCCAGGTTAGGCAGTCGCGTAGCGCCACTGCCAAGGCATAAGGTTCTCGCGCTACGCCACTGCCCACCAGTATCAGCAAAGTTTCAAAAGTGGCAGAAATGGTCCCTGCAGCACGTTTAAGCTATTTTCGATGCGTTTGAACCCCGTTAACCTCATTTCAAGGCTCTAAAATGAAGTTAAAGTATAGGGAACTCAAAACATGCTCAAAAATATCTAGGATGTCGGTTCGTTTGGTCGTATGATCACGATGTTCGCTTAATTACGACGGAATGCGCATAAGCGCGAAAAACGATCCAAAATGCGTGACGAATGGATTTTTCTTATGCCAAACACTAAAATAAAATATTTTAGTGCTTACATAAATTTTTGGATGTCCGGATGTATTCAGAACGTAAGTTATGCGCGAAAATGCAAACTTGTGCACTTTTTGACACTTTTAGTCCCTGAATGACCCAAAAGTTTATTTTAGCACACCGAACCCCTCAAAGCCTATTTCTAAGCTATGTAAAGGATATCTATGGTATTTTTAACTTATGGCCATGTTCCAGAATGTTTGTTACAGTTCAAATTGGCATACTTTCGCAGTTTGTCAACTTTAGTCCCTGTAAGCGATTTAACTTGATTTTGCCATACCAAAGCCTTCAAAACTTATTTCTAAGTTATGTAAAGGTTATTTAAGGTATGTTAAGCCTATTTCACTATTCCGGAGTGTTCGTTGCATTAAACTGGTTATATTTATGCATCAGTGCGCGTATAACCTTCCAGAAAGCGATTTAGAGCTTGAAATCGAACAAGACTTGATATGTGCAAAAGATACACATATTTATACAAGTCCAAAGTATGAAATACAATATTTCATTGGTTTGGCATTTTTTGGATGGTTGAAGTGACACAGGTGTCACAATAACCTGGCAGACGTGCCCAGGAACGCTATAAACCTTGCCAACAAATGAACACACGTGTATAGGGTATATCAAACATACCAAAAGCCCGGCTGTGGGGCAAAACAGGGTCTAGCTAACCCAAAGAAAGCGGACAAAACAAGTCAAAAACATAATATCACATTATCAACTTGTCCAGCGATTGGCCTCGAACAGACAATCGCGCTTTAACAACCCAAGCAGGTTACGAAGCAAACTTGTACAAAGCTTGAACAACTCAAGCAAGTTACGAAGCAAACTTGTTTAAAGCTTTAACAACTTAAACAAGTGACAAAGCAAACTTATATAAAGCTTTAACAACCCCAGCAGGTTACGAAGCAAACTTGTACAAAGCTTTAACAACCCAAGCAGGTTACGAAGCAAACTTATATAAAGCTTGAACAACTCAAGCAAGTTACGAAGCAAACTTATATAAAGCTTCAACGACCCAAGCAGGCTATGAAGCAAACTTGTATAAAGCTTTAACAACTTAAACAAGTGACAAAGCAAACTTATATAAAGCTTTAACAACCCCAGCAGGTTACGAAGCAAACTTGTACAAAGCTTTAACAACCCAAGCAGGTTACGAAGAAAACTTATATAAAGCTTGAACAACTCAAGCAAGTTACGAAGCAAACTTATATAAAGCTTCAACGACCCAAGCAGGCTACGAAGCAAACTTATATAAAGCTTTAACAACTTAAACAAGTGACAAAGCAAACTACAGAAAGCTTCAACAACCCAAGCAGGCTACGAAGCAAACTTGTACAAAGCTTTAACTACTTAAACCAGTTACAAAGCAAACTTATATAAAGCTTTAACAACTTAAAAAGTTACAAAGCGACCCATAGAAAGTCTTAACGGCTTAAACATGGTACAAAGAAAATTCATGAGAAAGTTTTAACAGTTCAAGCAATACAAAAACCCTCATTAGAGGAACACAATACAAAGAGTACAACACGGTAAATAAGGTATCCCGGTCGATGCCCTTTGAGAAATTACTCTCGAACGAGTACTTTGATTGAAATGCATCTAAGAAGCACATGCAAAGACGGTCTAAATAGCATAAACGCTATAAAAAAGCACCATCGAACAAGTGCATTGGAAAAAAGCCGTCAAGGAGGCATAGATTGAAGTAAGGTATTGTGCTACCCTACTTAAGGGGTCACCTGGCTATTTTAAGTACAAAATGCAAGGTCACCCCAAGGACAACAAAGTAGATTGGTTTGGCACGACGTGCCTTAGACTATGCTTACCCCACGTATAGGGGGAACGGTTGAAGGGCGGATAACGACCCGCCTAGATTGTTAGGGACTGGAACAAGTCCTGCGCCCATTCATGAGTGAATAGACTGGGACTAAGGATGACTTGACGACGAGGATCCCCGCTTGGGCTCCTCGTCTGGGCTCATCGCCCTAGATTGGTGGCTGGGCTCGAGCCCACTTGTGTCTTTCTCAGTATGTTTAGTTGGTTTGAGTGGGCCATGTCCTGATAAGCCCACTCTTGGATCGGCCCATTAGGGCTATGGCCCAAATGTCTCACTATATAAAGAGAATATATCTTCCCTACAAAAAAGGTGACTTCTCCCTCTCATATACAATATCTCTGCTCCCTCTTCCTGGTTATATACAATTTACTTGCACTTATAACTATCTTACCACATAAGATACTGACTTGAGCGTCGGAGTGCCCACGGGGTGAACCCCCTCGGGCCCTCTAACTAGAGTTTCATGTGGATGCAGCCTGAGACCCAACACCCCGCAAGAGGAACTGCCCCCATGGCGACGAGATGACGAACCTGAACCAGAGCTCGAATCTAAGGTTAGTACCGCCAAACCCTCTGAACGACTTCAGGGATTTGGGGATTCGACACCTCGTTTACCACTTCTTTATTTCGTTTAAATACTTGTTGAACCGTTTTAACATTCTAAAATAAAACTGAAACAAAAAGGCTTTACAACCATTCTGTTCGACTGATCTTTTTTTGGAAGATACCTTGCTGTTTCCACATAAAAGTAATAAAACCTTTAACCCATCACTAAACACCGAGATAGTATAGTGGTTGATATGTTTGTTTTCAAACACCGAGATCGCGGGTTCGAACCCGGGCCTTTGCTTTTGTCGTTGCAATTTAAACCTTTTCTTTTATAAATCTTGTTTATGAAACCTCGCTGTAACAATATAATGGGTTGTTTGTTTACCTCTTAATGAGTCTCTTAATGGTTCAAACCTCTCACTGGGTCATCACTTAATGGTTCAGACTGTTTGTTTTATGAGCAGGTGTCTGAATGTTTCAAACCTCTCACTGTTTCAGCACTTAATGGTTCAGACTGTTTGTTTTATGAGCAGATGTCTGAATGGTTCAGACATTTGCCTCTGAATGGTTAAGCATTATACAGAGTCTGAATGGTTAAGACCTCTAATCTGAAGGGGTCAGACATTTTCCTTTGAACGGTTAAGCATTATACATGCTCTTAATGGTTCAGACCTCTTACTGGTTCAGCACTTAATGGTTCAGACCTCTTACTGGTTCAGCACTTAATCATTCAGATGTTGTCAAACAGCCCCTAAGTTTTTATAAGTGAAGATCCAAAATTCAACCAAGGCCGGGGCCTGTAAAGAAGTTTGGACCTTGTAGGAGGTGAGGACTTAGACCTGCAAAAGTGAAAACCGTTAGGCTCGCCGCAGAGATGGGAGGGCCCCTCTGCGACCACCCTCCGGCGTGAGGATAAGTATTTGATAGAGAAAGAAAGTAAGGACGAAGGTTCAGAAAATCGTACTTTGGCTTTGTACTTGAGTGGGTATTTATAATGGTCAACTGAGATGACGTCATTCGTCTAGACGCACTTGTTCGCAGTGGCGGACCCAGGAATTATTTGCTGGGGGTGCGGATGAGTGGCTCAAGCATATTTTCAAGGGGTGCGGTCGGGTTTTTTTGCCTAAAATATAAACTAATTTTTTTTTCAAGGGGTGCGCCCGCCCACCTTGGGCATAACCTAGGTCCGCCAATGCTTGTTCGGCTATCCGTCCTCGGTGATATGGGGCACGGATGCCTTCAGAGTGTTCGTCCATAGGTGGCTCGGTCCGTCCCCGAGGATTAGGTCCCGATTCGGATATGTATCTTCAATAAGAAACCAGGTTCCAACACAAATAGAGTAGCAACCCAGTGGGTGGTGTGCGCGCTATGTAATCCAGAGAACCCGAGTTCAAACCGGGATTGAGGCGGGTTTTCTGGCCAACTTTTGAATTTTTTTTATTCATTCATCTCTAATTAATAAGTAATGAATTCTTTTTAGTCTTTTAATCTTTATCCGTATAACAAACGAGTATTGTTTTGTTTTTTTTCCTAAATTTGTCATTAATAAAATCATTAAATCTAATAATGATTTAGATAATAACTAACAATTTATTTCAATTCCTATATAAGATTAATGATTTATTTTAAGGTTTCAAAAATCAAATTCATTTAACTCTTTTGTAACTTTTGTTAATATCTAATTAAGTTAATGGTAAATCATAAGCCATTTAACCTATAAATGTTAACTAGTTCGTTATTTTAATTATTTACGAAAATCGTTTCGTTCTCTTGGAAATTCCCAATCTTTTCCTCGCGCGTTATTTCAAGAAATCGCAACGCTACCAATGTGAGTATACATGATCCCATTTTCATTTTTATAAACACTTTTGGGTGCAACTTGTATTCTTATGCAAATTACACAAACACGTTAAACTTTATTTATTCACACTCTATCCAAATTACACATGAAATGTTTGATTCTTGTTATCCATGTGATGCTAATGTAAACACTTCATGACTATATGCTCATTAACTTCGATAAAGCCTAGCTTAACAATTATAGCGCTATAGGTTGTAACGCCCCGCCCGCTATTCTTTTAGGTATTGTTAAGTTAAACATGTTAACCATCCCGCTAGACTCTTGGGATAGGCACTTTAATTGCGTTGGAAACTTTGGTTTGAGCATGTAGAGAAACATCGTTTCGGCATAACTGTTAACTTGCATCATCTTATTCATGTTGGATATGAGCACATTTAAACATTTTATTCTACTATGCTATGTATCAAACTTGTATACTCGCCAACATATTTTGTTGATCATTATTTTAATACATGTTGCTGGTTGATAGACAAGATATTGAAGAAACAAGATTAGGGTGGACTAGAAACTCACCTATAAAATAAATTATGTTTGAACAATTGTTTCATGTTCGATTTATTTGAACGACGTATGACATTTTAGTATTTTATGAAATTTGATTTAAATTATATTGTCACAATAGTGTTATGATGCTTTGAGCAATTTGTTCGTCTAATCCCAATGTTTCTGCCATTGGTTGGGGTGTGACACTTGGTACCGTAAAGGTAGTGTCGCCAAATCTTCAACACAAAAACAACTGCACCGAGCTCGAGATCGTGGGTTGTATAGTTCTTCTCATGGACCTTGAGCTGACGACAGGCGTACGTGATAACCTTGTCCCGTTGCATAAGGACGCAACCAAGACCGAGGTTAGAGGCATCGTAGTAGACTATAAAGTCGTCGTTTCCATCGGGTAGCGCGAGTACGGGAGCGTTGCAAAGCATACGCTTGAGAGTTTGAAAGGCTTCCTCTTGTTTAGTTCCCCAAACAAAAGGCTTTTCTTTATGCGTAAGAGAGGTGAGAGGAACAGCGATTTTAGAGAAATCAGCGATAAATCGACGGTAATAACCCGCCAATCTGAGAAAAGAACTAACTTCGGACGGGGTTTTCGGTGTAATCCAACTCTTAACTGCTTCAATCTTCGCGGGATCGACATGAATACCTTTACTATTGACAATGTGACCGAGGAATTGAACCTCCTCAAGCCAAAATTCGCACTTGGAGAACTTGGCGTAGATGCGATTCCCTTGGAGGAGTTCGAGTACCAAACGAAGATGTTGCGCGTGTTCGGCTTTCGACTTCGAATAGATAAGGATATCATCGATAAACACGATGATGAAGCGGTCAAGAAAGGGTTTACACATGCGATTCATCAAATCCATGAAAACCGCGGGTGCGTTGGTAAGTCCAAAGGGCATAACGACGAATTCATAATGGCCGTAGCGAGTGCGAAAAACGGTTTTAGGTATATCTTCCTCTTGAATTCATAACTGATGATAACCAGAGCGTAGATCGATCTTAGAAAAACACGTAGCGCCTTGCAGTTGATCAAACAAATCGTCGATTCGAGGTAAGGGATAGCGATTCTTGATGGTTAGCTTATTGAGTTCCCTATAATCGATGCACATCCGGAATGATCCGTCCTTCTTTTTGACGAAAAGAACATGTGTGCCCCAAGGAGAAGTGCTAGGGCGTATGAAGCCTTTATCAAGTAGTTCCTGGAGTTGACTCGAAAGTTCACGCATTTCGGATGGAGCGAGGCGATAAGGAGCTTTAGCTACAGGATTAGCTCCAGGAATGAGGTCGATACGAAAATCAATATCACGACTCCGGGGTAGACCAGGTAAATCGTCAGGAAATACAGCAGGAAAATCACGAACCACAAGCACGTTTTCCATTGACTTCTCTTTCTTTTCCTCCTCCGTTACTACGATGTGTGCTAAGAAAGCCTTGTATTCCTTTCGGAGATACTTGCTTGCTTGTATGCATGACATGAGTTTGAGTTTCTTTGAAGGAACTTCACCATAAGCACAGAGTTGGTCACCATTAGCAAGAGAGAAACTAATCATCTTATCGAAACAAACGACTTCAACACGATTTTCACGAAGAAAATCCATGCCTACTATGATGTCGAAACTACCAAGTTGCATCGGAATAAGGTCGATCGGGAAGACGTGTTTGTTGAGTTCAAGAGTACAATCACGGAGAATAGAACTAGCAGTGACGGTTCTTCCAGTGGCAATTTCTACGTCGAACATCGTTGGGAGGTTAGCGCGTTTACGGTTTAGGAGCTTTTTGAATTCAAACGACACAAAATAGTTATCGGCTCCAGTATCAAATAAACACGAAGCATAAATACCGTTGACAAGAAACGTACCATTGACAACATTGTTGTCGGTCTGAGCCTGGCAGACATTGATGTTCAAAGCTCATCCGCGGGCTGCTGGTTGCTGTTGCTGCTGCTGGGGTTGCTGTTGTTTATTGCTGCGGTGGCTGCTGTGGCTCTTGTTTCACCACACGATTCGAGCAGACATTTGCAAAATGATTAGGGTCACCACATGCGAAGCAGGCTCATGCATGAGCAGCGGGGAGCAGGAGCTGCTTGGTTACCCTGAGGAGCGGGGAGTGGAGCTGGTAGTGCTGGAGGAGCTTGAGCTTGTTGACAAGGACCAGTATCGCTGTGAAGTGTTCGTAGATGTTGCAGTGGACACAGAAACGGCAAGCTATCCCAGGTGGGTGATGGTAAGTACATGTAGGGCACAGAGGGAGAGGACCAGTGTACGCACGCTTAGCAGGCAATGCGTTGGTCACAGGTGCTACAGCTTGTCGGTTCTGATTCTGGGCGGGCACAGTGTTGAGAGGAGCGGCAGTGACAGCACAGTTCTTGTTGTTGTTCTTGCGCTTGCCGTGTGAAGACTTCGAGACTTGAGGTGATGCGGTTTCAGTAGCGGGAGTAGTAGTGACCTGGTGGAGATTCTTAGAGGTGTTCTTGAAGTAACCAGCCAAAACTCGCTTATCATTGATCTCAGCAGCGAGCTGGAAGGTTTCCTCAATGGTAGCAGGCTTGGCTGCATGAACAAAATCGGCAACACAATCGGGTAGAGCGCGGATGTATTTCTTGATTGTGATGTCGGGAGTTGACACTTGGCCAGGACAACTGATACTGAGCTGCTTAAAGCGAGTAGTAAGACCAGCATTGTCGCCACCTTCTTGCATGATACCCCAAAACTCGTTTTCCAGCTTCTGGAGTTCATGTGGGGGACAAAATTCTTTCATCATGACTTCCTTCAGTTCCTCCCAGGAAAGTCCATAGGCTGCATCGTTACCACGCCTGTTTCACTCCACAGTCCACCAGTCCAGAGCCCTAGACTGAAAAACTCCAGTTGCGTTAACAGTGCGGAGGTTGTCTGGGCATCCGCTTTGATGAAGAGTGACTTCAATCGAGTCAAACCACTGAAACATGGCGCTGGGCCCATCTTCACCAGTGAAGTCTTTGGGGCCACAGGCCTTGAACTGCTTAAAGCTGAAGGAAGCTTTCGGAGAGTCGTTCTTAGATTCGACAGATGAGCTGGTTTTCACCTCGTTGATCTCGCTCACGATCTGAGGTATGACTTTTGCCATTTCCTTGGAGACAAGAGAAGCGATGCGCTTGTCATCTCTGCTTCTCTGAGCATTGTGGCGAGTGTGAGAACCAAGGGAAGACATAGTCTGCAGCAGACATCGTCGTATGATTCAGACGCGATTCGATTATATCGAGTATAGTTTAGCGTATCGTAATTGAAGGGTTTGATTTGGATGTCTTATCTTAAATAAGACATATGAATCAAAGCCTTGATTTATATATAACTTTTGTTTAAAAGTCCTTATGGAACTTAGTGATACATAAAATGGTTATACAATAGTCGTGTATTTTATAGTAATGAATGGGCCCATTTCATTTTCGGTTCATCTACATATACGTAAAGCTCAAGAACACTTCCACACATAGGCACATAGTCCACATAGGCACATAGTCCACGTAGGCACATAACACGTAAGCACATAAGCACGTAGTCCACGTAAGCACATCTTCAACTATATTTTGCACGTATTCACCTACATATTTTGCACGTATTCACCTATCCTTCAAAGCTGCGAAAAGTGATCGAGAGCTGCGAGTGCGTGTAGCGATAGCGAGTAGCATAACGAGTAGTACAGCGTGCAAGAATTTTGCGATTTGTTAGCGTGTTGAGAAACATGTGCAGTGCGGGTTGTGCGCGTTTGATAAAGCGAAGAGCGGAAAGTGATAAAGTCTCCAAAATCGAAACATATATAACATATAAACATATAAAAGCACATAAAATCGAAGAATCAGCGGCTGCAAGCTTAAAATCGAAATAGATTGTCTCGGGTGTTTAGACAGCGACTACCCAAAGTGATTCGACTATCCTCAACGACTCTGAGCGCACGCTTTGGCCTAATAGATTGTGCTCTCTCACCGCATCGCGGAGAACGACATGCATCCTTTCGGCTACCACGTGAGTCGAGTCATTGGAATCCATCGAGACTTTGGTGAGAGTTTTGTAAAACCAAATAGAGAGCGGAACAAGTCATTAAGATGCGGGTTTCACCCCTAACTTAACAACTTCATTCCTGTTTGTGTGTTAAAACCACGAGAGATAGGGAGAATTCCGTTGAGATATGGATTTCACTCCTGACTCAACGCAAATTCCCGTGTTTGATAATAAAAATGCTTGTAGATCGAGCAATCTCATCGAGAGTTCTCGGTTTCCACACCTATTCTCGACACGTCACTCAATTGTGTTATGCGAGTGTTTTCGAAGAATAATTGTGCGTGTAGTATTAGCCTTAGGAAAGGCTAAGTAGTTTTCGCGAGTTCGAGAGAAAGTATCAAGTAAGCTTGTACAAAACCCATACCGGATTTGCACAAGTCGGGCTGTTGGTTCTTAGACTATAGACTAGTTCAATTCTAAGACATCGACCCGGACTAGGTCAAGTCTTCCCTAATTCCCTATAGTTATGGCTCTGATACCAATCTGTCACACCCCAACCGATGGCGGAAACATCGGGGCACGGCACTGAGCGAAACAGATTGTCCAAGAGAATCCATAACACTATTAATGACAATATAATTTCGTTAATGTCCCATACCATCAACATATAAGGTAAAAATATTTATTACAGATATTGTTCTCAAAGACAAATAACAGTTCTGACAACTCAGATTTTTATTCGTGGGTTTCTAGACTACCTAACTTGATTCCATAAAAGATCAGCAAACATAGCATCCTAGACACTTGTCACATATGTTAAAATAAAGTCAATACACATAGTGTAAAGGTGGTACACAAGTTTAATAGCATATAGTATAGCGAAAGCGTTTACGCATAACCAGCACATAACACGTAGATATGTGAAGCAAGTAAGCTATCGACAATGAAACACGTAACCGACATGACTGCGAGTTGTAGAATGCGCAACACATTATCACCACTGTGACCATGTTAAGTAAAACCCTTAACAACCCCTGTCCACGACAGGTGCTGAGTCCAAACATAACATACAAGCATTCATCAAAACACATATAACATGCAAGAACGGTTAGCGTATAAAAGTGTTTGCGTTGTGTGTTAATGTAATTTGATATAGGTAACGTATGTAACACCCAAAAGTGCGTTAAGCAAAAAGGGTTCAAGTATACTCACAGTATGTGTTTAATAAATAAACACTGCCTTGGATTGAAGGGAGCGCTTGGAGTTAGCCTGATCAGAGAACGATAGTGTAAACGTTGCACAATGTGTAACAGTGCGTTAGGGAGATGAGTGATCGGATGATGATTCGATCGGATAACCGTCCGGACGGATGACCATTTGTTCGGTTGGTCATTCGATTGAGGAGGTGTGTTTGTAAAATGTTTAAACATTGGAAGTTTTCGTTGTAGTATAAATAAAGTCATTCGATCGGATGGGCATCCGGACGGATGGCCATTCTATCGGAAGGCTATTCGCTTGAAAAGCTGATATTCTTTGAAGATTTAAAAATTTGTTTAAGTGTTGAACTTGTAAAGCACAGTCGCCTGGTCGAATAGTCATTCGATCGGATGGTCGTCTGATCGGATGGCTATTCGATCGAGCAACTAGTTTGTCTGAAACTTTGTAAAAATTTGTTAAATCGAAAAGTTTTGCGGTTTAACGGAGACGGCGTGACGACATATTGAACAACAGAAATCACATCAAGTCCAACTCAGTCGATTGGATGGGAATCACCCCATTCGATCAGACTTAACTATTCTTTACGGAGTTTCATGTTCAACCCGAGAATCGGTCGTCTCTTTGGTAGAAATCCATTCTCAAACTGGCTCTTCACTAGAGGATGAGTAGAAGGCCTGAACGGGTCCAGATTCTAACGGGTTTGAGTAAAAAGTTAAGAATGTTGAAGAAAAGTTTGAATCAGTTGTTAAATGTTTTAGATTTAGAAGAAATCAATGTAAAAACATGTAGAAATCCTTTAGATCCGAATCGTTCTTGATGAGATGAGGTCATTCAGCAGTGTTCATCGGAACTCGTGATGACGTCACCTTAGAACAGCCCAAATCAGGTGATTTCGTGGTGAAAAGTAGTGATTTGTTGGAGAAGATGACGAGAAAGTGTGTGTTGATGATGGAAGTACAAGATTTAGAGTGAAAACTTGCAAGAATCGCGAGGAATCGAGAGAAAAGAGCTTGAGAGCGTGCTGGTCGGATAAGGCTGTCACATCAATGAACAGTTGATGTGACAGGTGGGTATTTATAGGTGAAAGGTGAGAAAGGCGGTGGGGGTTAAGTGGGTCGGATAGCCGTTCGATCGGATGGCCATCCGATCGGATGGTCATCCGGTCGGATGTCCATTCGATCGGTTGGTCGTTCGATCGGTTGGCTTGCGCGAGTTAGTTTTCCAACTTTCGTTTCATGCGTTGAGCATTGCGTTGTGTTTAGGCGAGTTGCGAGTAAGCGATGCGATAATATTAAACTATAGTTACACAAATAACATAACACATAAAAAGCATAAAACACATAATAGTTGCGATTCACTTTCAGGCTCTTGCGTTGAGATTGCGATGCGATAGTGTTGCGACTGTGTTTGCGAATAACATCCTAAAACATATACAAGGCACACACAAGTAAGCACATAATAACACACACATAGAACAATACCAATAGTTTGTGTTTCGAGTTGCGATGCGATAGCGTGTAGTAGATTAGCGTTTTGTTGCGTTTATCGCATTGTTACTTCACATAGTAATAAATCGTAGTTTAAAATACCGTTAACTAATAAATCAACTAACACACAAGGCTACACTATTTATCGAGTATCGAGAGTACAAGCAATAATTAAGCAAGAAAAGACAGATTTGAATAACAACCTGACTTTTACTTTGACTTTGACTTTCACTTGTACTTTGACTTTAACTTCGGAAAGTCGGGTTGTTACACTCTGATTTAAGACCACCACACCATCAAAGCCCTTCATCAAACGCTATTGTCACTGAGCCCTATAGTCGCTGGAGTTGACGGCTGCTCCCACCGATATCAACACCACCGCCCATCCTTTAACCAAACCGACACCGCCAAAGGTGTCCTTGTTCTCCAAGTTGCAACCTTATATAGTTCACGCATCAGAGTAAGCATCGCCATAGCATACGATGGATAACCACAACTAGAAGGTTCAGTCTCTCACTGGATCATCTTTATGTCATAGACATGTGTGCGATGGAGTTTCTTGCGAACAAACAAAAAGTGAAATAAAAGAGATCTGGATCATCATCAACAGACACACAACTAGCAACAAAAAAAGTTATAAAAAAGGTCAAATTGCATAGATATGCCTTTGGATTCAAGTAGTCCAACTCAATTGCTTTCTTTGCATCAGAAACAACTTCTGCTCCAAAAAATAAGTTGTAAAAAAGGTCAAATGCGTGAATACCAGCCATACAGAACAAGAGTGCTAAAAAATGGTTAACTACACCAAAATGCAACGAACTTGACATGAACTTTAACTGTATAGCGAATTATATTCCTATTTTCTTATGAGTTAACTACACCAAAAACTACAGTAACATGTATTGTAATTATGTGTAGCAAGTTAAAGACTTACTTTTTGATTGCACCAAACCTACAAATTTCCTTCTTTCCATTAAATACCATGTTTCCTGTGTAAATAACCAACAAATAGTCACAGAAAAGTCAAAATCAACGGTGTATAATGTTAAATACATGATTCAAAGATTGAAAATGGCAACAAATGATAAACTTGAAGGTGAAAAATAGTGGAAACTACATGTGATGAAGAGGGTGAACTAAAAGGTCCTATTGTCTATGGTTAGTGCTTCCTACCATATCAATAACTGATAAACTAACGCTGCGAAAAGAAGTATTATTAAGTCAAAATAGAACCAGTGTTACCTTGATAGAAGACACGGCGATAGTCTTTATTGAAACCAACAAAGTGATCATCATAGTGAAATCATTCTTTCAAGCTGAGAAAATCGTACCAAATACCAACATTGTTATTTTCTTCTTTCTTAGATACCCTGTCCCAATGGTTCTCAATTTCACCTACAGCTTCAAAAGGTTGTGAATTAGTGAGCAACTGTACACATTATCTGGCAGAAAGCACCCATGGTGAAAATTATTAGTTAATTAAAGACTCTTCTTTCCTTTCAGTCACGTCTTCTTTCAATATCATTTTTTCAACATGTATACAAATAACATACAAATAAACCATGTTGCCATTTAGGGTAGAAATTCACCCAATTACATTTCTTTTTCTTTTAAGTAAGATTACAAACACATGGATGGAATGTAACAGTCTTAGTTATAATGAAGATAAACAAAAAAATCACTAAATTAAAAGCACACATAAAAACCTAAAAACATATATAACCTCAACAACCTAAAAAGAATTTGGGTATTTACAAAAAAAAAATGTGTGTAGATTGAGAGGATGAAAGTAAGCAACCTGATGGAGCAAGACAGAGCAGAAAATGAAACACTAATCCAAAATAAACCCTAACATCTCCATTCATCAATAACATTCAATTTCGTAAAAAGTTCCCAACTATATCCCAAATTAATAGATAATCAGAAACCAGAACTGACGAAAACTCAAAATCATCGTTCAATTAAACCCACCACCACTCGTCACTGATATAATTAGGTCAAATCGAATGTAACACCTGTGCCTCCACGGCCATCAAACAAATACCGAACCAATGAAATATTATATTTCATACTTGGGATTTGTAAAAATATGTGTATCATTTGTACATATCAATTTTTGTTCAATTTCAAACTCTAAATCGCTTTCTGGAAGGTTATACGCGCACTAATGCGTAAATATAACCAGTTTAATGCAGCAAACACTCCGGAATAGTGACATAGGCTTAACATACCTTAAATAACCTTTACATAACTTAGAAATAAGTTTTGAAGGCTTTGGTATGGCAAAAACAAGCTAATTCGCTTACAGGGACTAAACTTGACAAACTGCGAAAGTATGCCAATTTGAACTGTAACAGACATTCCGGAGCATGACCATAAGTTAAACATACCATAAATATCCTTCACATAGCTTAGAAATAGGCTTTGAGGTGTTCGGTATGCTAAAATAAACTTTTGTGTCATTCAGGGACTAAAAGTGTCAAAAAGTGCACAAGTTTGCATTTTCGCGCATAACTTACGTTCTGAATACATCCGGACATCCAAAAATTTATGTAAGCACTAAAATATTTTATTTTAGTGTTCGGCATAAGAAAAATCCATTCGTCACGTCTTTTGGATCGTTTTTCGCGCTTATGCGCATTCCGTCGTAATTAAGCGAACATCGCGTTCGTACGGCCAAACGAACCAAGGTCCGGCATATTTTTGAGCATGTTTCATGTCCACAATGTTTAGGCAACATTTTAGGGCCTTAAAGTTGGCTTTACGGGCCTTAGAAGTGTCGGAAATGGCCTTAAACACGTACAGGGACTGAAACTGTCATTTCTGAAACTTTGTTCTGATCTGTGACTGCTAGGCGGCCCGCCTCAGTTTCTTAACATCCTTAGGCGGCCCGCGTTAGTACTTCTGACCAGGTTAAATGTTTCTAACAGCAGATTGCAGCTGTTTGATCCACCACCACATGTTCTAAATTGTCTAGTCAGCTGATAAGGATCAAATTTTAGTCACCATAAGGTCCCGACACTTGTACGGGTGGGATTAAGGCACGTTTTCCATGAAACGATCTTAACGGTGGACCTTTTACTATAAATACCCCACCCCCCATGCTTCAAAATTACAAGAATTCTGATTTGAGAACCTCTAAGTTGAAACCATTGTTTCATACCTGAGATTCTTGAATCGGGATTAGCATTCGGGGACCCTTCGTAAGTATTCTTTCGTTCTTTTCTTTCTTTTATTGCTTTTCGAGTCAGAAAGCCAAACTTTGTTTGACTTTCAGCGTTGACCAGTAATGGTCAATGCGAAGTTCGTTTGAACTTCGCAACGTGAGTGTAATCACGTTGGTTATAGTCCCTTGGGACTATGCCTACTGATTACCACGTTGTCTAGGGTCGTAGGGTAAGCGATCTGATAAATCGCTTATACCTCGAACCCGACCCAGTTTGGTCGATCATTAGGATCCGACCAAATACATTAGGTGACCATAGTAGGTAGGGAATAACCTTCCGAGGTTATACCCTATGGTCACATCGTTTAAGTAGTTGTATGATAGGTAGTTTATATGCCTTAGGTAAATTACCAGAATACCCTTTTCATGTATAATTGGTAATTAAGCATATGTAACCTAAACTTTTGTCACATAACTGATTATGTAACATGTTTAGGCATATAACACTTGTCATAGGACTAGTTAGGCGGTCCGAACGCGTTTCACGCGAACGACGCGTTAAAGTAGCATAAGCTACCTAAACGGGTCGTAATGGGTCGTAAACACTTAGGTTAAGTTTCATTTAGTATGTAGGCTTTGTTAAACCAAATGACACGAGTCTCTACACTCGTTTGGTTTACAAACCCTAATGCTACCCGATCTTCCGATCTAGGTCCGGTTAATTAACATAGTTACCTATATTAGGTGCCGTTTGATATCCGCGATCTCTAGCATTGTTTGGTTGTTACTCAAGGACTTCTGAGCAATCTCAAGTGAGTACATAGACCCCTCTTTTACTGTTTTCCAAACTGTTTTGGGGTGGAACACATGTGCCTACTTGTTACTTTCATGCTTTCCATGTTTTCACATCATATACTTGCTATGTTTATTAGTACATTTATAGTACATGATTTCATCGTTTTACATTACATTTTATGCTATGTATGTCCATTTAGTTCATACTTTGTACATCATTTCACATCACATCACATGCTATGTATGTTCATTTATTGCATACTTAGTACATCGTTTTCATCACATGCTTACATTTTGTTATGACATTTGGGTTGTTTACAATGGAACAATACATTCATTAACATTAGCTACGCCGTTCGTTAGTAGGAAGTGGTACCATAGGAATTGACAACTCCCGTTCCGGACATCCCAGGGAAAGGGGATGAAAGGAATGACCGAATTCGATATACATAAGCACAGATAATCCTTTAAGTCGTTTAAGGGTTTATCGCCTCAGTCTCAAGGCTTGGATGTATGCATTATAACAATACCGTATAGATGTTCGTATCAGTATAGCATGCATTTACACAAAACATAGCTTTGATTTAAACCAAGTTTTACTTCAATACTATGTTCTTGTGCATATGGTTTAGTGATATTTATCACTAGCCATACAGATCAGTTTGGTTACACATTACATGATTTACATTGATCATGCATTTACACATTACATGATTTACATTGATCATGCATTTACACATTACATGATTTACATTGATCATGCATTTACACAAAACATAGCTTTGATTTAAACCAAGTTTTACTTCAATACTTTGTTTTTGTGCATTTCACCTATGGTTTAGTTGATGCGTTTTCACTAGCCATACATATCATTTAGGTTACACATTACATGATTTACATTGATCATGCATTTTGACATATTATTCAATACATTTGACAAATTCATTTATACATGGACAATTTACATTGGTGGTTTGTTTGGGTAAGTGATTTAAGTAACGAGGCGTGTGTAATATGATACAAGCATAGTGGATACGCCGTTGGTACTTCCTATATATAAGTGTTTGTATGGTATTACATATCGTAGCGTTATTTGAATCATTTCAGTTTATGACATATAACATTTTATACAAATAACATACTTTTCACAATACATTGTTTTACAAACAACTTAACTTATACAAACTCATTTTACATGGTTATTCATTTAACCATGCATTATTCTCTTACTTATACGTATCATCTGAACTTATTGTTTTTCAAATGATTTATAAAGACAAATCAAATTACAAGGTTCATGACTAAACATTTTCTTAAACAGAAGTCATGAATCTTATTTTCACAAAACCTATGTACTCGCCGGCATTTTTATGCTGACGTACCTATTTTCACATGTGTTTTCAGGATATGAAGCATAGGATTGATCAAGATACACATAGGCGGACATGGGCCTTAGTGACAATAAAAGATGCAAGACTAGTTGATTATGTTGTATTTCCTTGTTTGTTAAGACATTGTAACACTTTTATTCAATAAAACGAAACTTCAATTGCCATGGATTTGAAACAATTAATTCTGTTACAACACTCCCCGACATTTCCGCCACGTTTTGTATGTTCTACGTGGTCGGGGTGTGACAGAAAAGATGGTATCAGAGCTCATGGTTATAGGGAATTAGGTTATTAGTAATACTTTGACCTAGTCTATAACCTTTCTAGGACCCTAACGCGAGTTTACTTGCGTTTAGTCATAAAACAATACTGTCACCTATCCTTAGGCGACAACCACAACAAGAACATAAAATTCAAAACCGCTTTGAAAACTAATCATCTGTTCTAGGATGATTGATTACTAGGTTTTGAACCCTCTATTGTAAGGTTTTGAACTCTCTATTATATGGTTTTGAACCCCTTTGAGTTTTCAAAATCTCTTCAAGATTTTGGGTTTTAAATAATGTGAACACGTGCAAACTGGAAGGGTGAATGCCTGTATTCTGGGTTTTCTGTCTAGGCAAGCACTTCGTATACATCTCATCAGACGCGAGACCAGTTGTGCTTACCTGGGAATTCTTGGGATGAGTGTTCACTTATAGGCGAGCATGTCTTCGCGATACATTATTTTTGACCCATTTACTTTGATTTGTCACCATCTCATTTGTTTGCCTTAGGTAATAAATAAATGATCACAATTTTCATTCGTTACCATTCTGTATTGATTATCCAATAATCTTTCACTCGTTTCTTCCTCTGTCTTTCATTTTCTTCTAGAATGTCTATTCCTCTCAGCACTGGTCAAACGTCCGAGCGAACAGCCAAATTTGTCCAGCAAATAGGCGAAGTGATTCAGAAGACTGTGGATTTAGGCATTGCCATGGCTCGTCTCAACAATGAAGCATCTCGTCTCGACAATGAAGCCACTCATGAGCCACCAAAGGAAGCAGAAGTCAAGCCAGCACCGAAATCAAGGAAGCGTAAGGCTTCAAGGAAACCCGCAGCGGCTGCACCAAATCAGCCTGCGCAACCACTAGCCAAGAAGCCTTATTTTGGCAATGCACCTTTGTGCAACAGGTGTAACGGCCATCATCAACCACACCTCCAGTGTCGTCAGTGCACCAACTGCGGAAGATCCGGTCATCTTGCTGACACTTGCCGCATCCCTGCTAATCCGAATCGCCCAGTTCAGAACCCGGCTCAACAAGTTGCTCAGCCTCTTACTCAGCAACAGGGTCAAGCTGCACGACCACACTACCCACCTGGTGCCTGTTACAATTGTGGGGATCTGACCCACTACAGAAACCGATGCCCAAAGCTTGCTAATGCAAATCCGACCCACGGATGAGCATTCAGCTGAACAAAGGATGTTACTGTCTTATGCCTTTGTTTCTTTTGTTTTCGTGTATTGTGAAACAATATGTCTTGTTCATAAATAAAAGTTGTTGATCACAATTCTGATATACAAGTATAATAACAAGTGTTTATGGCATTTCCCTATAATACCTGCATTAAGGAACTATATTCCTTACAAACTACTCTTGTGATTCTCTCTTTCAAATGATCGCTCATGAGTCCCTCGAAAATTTTAAGTACTCGTTTCATTCTAAGAAACAAAGTACAGAAAATAAAGTGACATTATGAGTGATCATGCTTCTGCACATCTGTGCCTTTGGATCCTTGGTTAGATAATTAAGGGTATTTTCAAATCTCATACCCATTACGTTTTAATATTTTTCAACATACACAGTACCAGTATTTCAACACAATCTTCATGATCTCAAAACATTTCACATAATTTGAAAACAATTTTTCTAGATGCATTGTCCATGTTATTTCAAAAACATTGGCCATGTTATCAAAACCAACCTTTCTAATTTCAAAAATATTTCATATAGTCTGAAGACAATATTAACACAATACATTTCTGATAAAGTGCATGATTTCGAAAAGCATCATTCATGTTTTTCAAAAACCTTATACATAATTTCAAAAATTCATCTCGCATGATTTTAAAACATTTTTTGTAAATATATCTATCTAATACACCTACTTTATGATTTCAAAAGTATTATATATAAGGTTTCAAAAACGTTAAACACATTTTTCTTAAAAGAACCCCATACACAGTTTTCAAAAATATTCTCCTCATACATTGACTTAACCTTCAAATTTCGCTTCATATGTCGCCTTGGCATATCAGGTATCTCAACTTCATAAGCATTTTACATCATGTTTGACCTAAGCACATCCAGTGCAAGGTTTCAAAACATCTTCAACTTTTAAATCCATATGGGATCTTTTTATTTTCACAATTAGATCCTTGTGGATAATTGTCATACAAATCAGAGTCCTTAATTGGATTCCTTATGTACCTTAATTCGAACACTTCGGTTCCTAATAATCGAAATCGAAATTTCTTTTTGAATCTTTCTATCTTTATAGTTAGATTCTTGATAACGTTTAAAGTACCAAATGAAATCCACGGAATGGATTCCTAGTGTGCTTTAAATGCATGTACGCAATTTACAAGACAAATTAACAAACAATTTTGTGGTTATGTGACTATGTGTTTATTCATTTTATGTTTTCTTTTATGCATACATTTTGTGTTTTTGTATACTCTGGATATTCGTTATCCAAATCCTCGTAGAATCTTTCATATCTTCATATGATGGATTCGTAGCAGGATATTCAAAAGGCGCTACCTTAAATCCTTAATGGGCTTCTATGTAATAGTTAAGACCCTTGGATTATATAGTACCACTCCATGATTCATAAGAGACCCTTTAGTGGTCTAGTCAAAAAGATTGATTCACAATTTGGTTAAAGAACGACATCTAGTGATGTAGCTGAACAGACTCCTTGATAGTCTATTTAGATCATTTAATGATTTAATTAAAAGGATTCTATGGCGGTCTAGTCACACTCATCACAGGATTGTTCATTTGGTTTCACACTACACATTATAAAATAGACCGTGTGAACTGAGCAAGGAATTGTCTAATTATGGACGCGTACATAATTATGAAATTTAGTGCACAGAAACCCAGTAAGGTTTATTATGTGTAAGAACCGATAGCGACAACAATAACAAAATGAGAACGATGTAATGGAGGTACGGTGGACGCACCAATGACGCTTCATATACTTGTATATAAGTATCCCTCTTACATTGCAAGCATGATGTTATTAAAGTTACTAGAAGTTCAGAACCCTAACCAAAGTTGTTCGATCTTTTCAACTTCATGTTTTCAAGCCCTCACAAGTTTCCTCTAGATAAAATTTCGGGACGAAATTTCCTAAAGTAGGGGAGACTGTAACACCTGTGCCTCCACGGCCTTCAAACAAATACCGAACCAATGAAATATTATATTTCATACTTGGGATTTGTAAAAATATGTGTATCATTTGTACATATCAATTTTTGTTCAATTTCAAACGCTAAATCGCTTTCTGGAAGGTTATACGCGCACTAATGCGTAAATATAACCAGTTTAATGCAGCAAACACTCCGGAATAGTGACATAGGCTTAACATACCTTAAATAACCTTTACATAACTTAGAAATAAGTTTTGAAGGCTTTGGTATGGCAAAAACAAGCTAATTCGCTTACAGGGACTAAACTTGACAAACTGCGAAAGTATGCCAATTTGAACTGTAACAGACATTCCGGAGCATGACCATAAGTTAAACATACCATAAATATCCTTCACATAGCTTAGAAATAGGCTTTGAGGTGTTCGGTATGCTAAAATAAACTTTTGTGTCATTCAGGGACTAAAAGTGTCAAAAAGTGCACAAGTTTGCATTTTCGCGCATAACTTACGTTCTGAATACATCCGGACATCCAAAAATTTATGTAAGCACTAAAATATTTTATTTTAGTGTTCGGCATAAGAAAAATCCATTCGTCACGTCTTTTGGATCGTTTTTCGCGCTTATGCGCATTCCGTCGTAATTAAGCGAACATCGCGTTCGTACGGCCAAACGAACCAAGGTCCGGCATATTTTTGAGCATGTTTCATGTCCACAATGTTTAGGCAACATTTTAGGGCCTTAAAGTTGGCTTTACGGGCCTTAGAAGTGTCGGAAATGGCCTTAAACACGTACAGGGACTGAAACTGTCATTTCTGAAACTTTGTTCTGATCTGTGACTGCTAGGCGGCCCGCCTCAGTTTCTTAACATCCTTAGGCGGCCCGCGTCAGTCCTTCTGACCAGGTTAAATGTTTCTAACAGCAGATTGCAGCTGTTTGATCCACCACCACATGTTCTAAATTGTCTAGTCAGCTGATAAGGATCAAATTTTAGTCACCATAAGGTCCCGACACTTGTACGGGTGGGATTAAGGCACGTTTTCCATGAAACGATCTTAACGGTGGACCTTTTACTATAAATACCCCACCCCCCATGCTTCAAAATTACAAGAATTCTGATTTGAGAACCTCTAAGTTGAAACCATTGTTTCATACCTGAGATTCTTGAATCGGGATTAGCATTCGGGGACCCTTCGTAAGTATTCTTTCGTTCTTTTCTTTCTTTTATTGCTTTTCGAGTCAGAAAGTCAAACTTTGTTTGACTTTCAGCGTTGACCAGTAATGGTCAATGCGAAGTTCGTTTGAACTTCGCAACGTGAGTGTAATCACGTTGGTTATAGTCCCTTGGGACTATGCCTACTGATTACCACGTTGTCTAGGGTCGTAGGGTAAGCGATCTGATAAATCGCTTATACCTCGAACCCGACCCAGTTTGGTCGATCATTTGGATCCGACCAAATACATTAGGTGACCATAGTAGGTTGGGAATAACCTTCCGAGGTTATACCCTATGGTCACATCGTTTAAGTAGTTGTATGATAGGTAGTTTATATGCCTTAGGTAAATTACCAGAATACCCTTTTCATGTATAATTGGTAATTAAGCATATGTAACCTAAACTTTTGTCACATAACTGATTATGTAACATGTTTAGGCATATAACACTTGTCATAGGACTAGTTAGGCGGTCCGAACGCGTTTCACGCGAACGACGCGTTAAAGTAGCATAAGCTACCTAAACGGGTCGTAATGGGTCGTAAACACTTAGGTTAAGTTTCATTTAGTATGTAGGCTTTGTTAAACCAAATGACACGAGTCTCTACACTCGTTTGGTTTACAAACCCTAATGCTACCCGATCTTCCGATCTAGGTCCGGTTAATTAACATAGTTACCTATATTAGGTGCCGTTTGATATCCGCGATCTCTAGCATTGTTTGGTTGTTACTCAAGGACTTCTGAGCAATCTCAAGTGAGTACATAGACCCCTCTTTTACTGTTTTCCAAACTGTTTTGGGGTGGAACACATGTGCCTACTTGTTACTTTCATGCTTTCCATGTTTTCACATCATATACTTGCTATGTTTATTAGTACATTTATAGTACATGATTTCATCGTTTTACATTACATTTTATGCTATGTATGTCCATTTAGTTCATACTTTGTACATCATTTCACATCACATCACATGCTATGTATGTTCATTTATTGCATACTTAGTACATCGTTTTCATCACATGCTTACATTTTGTTATGACATTTGGGTTGTTTACAATGGAACAATACATTCATTAACATTAGCTACGCCGTTCGTTAGTAGGAAGTGGTACCATAGGAATTGACAACTCCCGTTCCGGACATCCCAGGGAAAGGGGATGAAAGGAATGACCGAATTCGATATACATAAGCACAGATAATCCTTTAAGTCGTTTAAGGGTTTATCGCCTCAGTCTCAAGGCTTGGATGTATGCATTATAACAATACCGTATAGATGTTCGTATCAGTATAGCATGCATTTACACAAAACATAGCTTTGATTTAAACCAAGTTTTACTTCAATACTATGTTCTTGTGCATATGGTTTAGTGATATTTATCACTAGCCATACAGATCAGTTTGGTTACACATTACATGATTTACATTGATCATGCATTTACACATTACATGATTTACATTGATCATGCATTTACACATTACATGATTTACATTGATCATGCATTTACACAAAACATAGCTTTGATTTAAACCAAGTTTTACTTCAATACTTTGTTTTTGTGCATTTCACCTATGGTTTAGTTGATGCGTTTTCACTAGCCATACATATCATTTAGGTTACACATTACATGATTTACATTGATCATGCATTTTGACATATTATTCAATACATTTGACAAATTCATTTATACATGGACAATTTACATTGGTGGTTTGTTTGGGTAAGTGATTTAAGTAACGAGGCGTGTGTAATATGATACAAGCATGGTAGATACGCCGTTGGTACTTCCTATATATAAGTGTTTGTATGGTATTACATATCGTAGCGTTATTTGAATCATTTCAGTTTATGACATATAACATTTTATACAAATAACATACTTTTCACAATACATTGTTTTACAAACAACTTAACTTATACAAACTCATTTTACATGGTTATTCATTTAACCATGCATTATTCTCTTACTTATACGTATCATCTGAACTTATTGTTTTTCAAATGATTTACAAAGACAAATCAAATTACAAGGTTCATGACTAAACATTTTCTTAAACAGAAGTCATGAATCTTATTTTCACAAAACCTATGTACTCGCCGGCATTTTTATGCTGACGTACCTATTTTCACATGTGTTTTCAGGATATGAAGCATAGGATTGATCAAGATACACATAGGCGGACATGGGCCTTAGTGACAATAAAAGATGCAAGACTAGTTGATTATGTTGTATTTCCTTGTTTGTTAAGACATTGTAACACTTTTATTCAATAAAACGAAACTTCAATTGCCATGGATTTGAAACAATTAGTTCTGTTACAACACTCCCCGACATTTCCGCCACGTTTTGTATGTTCTACGTGGTCGGGGTGTGACATCGAAATAAAAATCCATAATGTAATATTTCCATCATCCTGATGGTTGATTAATTAGATGATGAAATCAAACGGCATAGAGATCTTATATACTACATACAAAATTTCAATTATCTTGATGAAGATTTTGAACTAAATACATACAAAATCATAAACTAATACCAAGAACGGAAACAAAACTGATGATCGAAACAATTAAAATGTATGGTAAACATGTATTACTAACCAAAATTCTTCTGCTCCCAAACTATTATCGTCTTCATCTTCCATCTTTCTATCAAACATTTGCAATCGTCTTCACCTTGAATCACAACTAAAACTCTGAACCCACAAATAATAATACAAATTACGTATATATAACTACAATTAAATCGATCTACTCAGATTCAAGCATAATTAAGTAATAAGGCGCATAAAACATGAACCAAGCTATCCAGACGAAGGAAACGACTTACAGATTTTTCGTAAAAGAAGACTCATGTTATACATCTAGGGTTTATAATAGATAATGGAAACAAAATCATATATTTTAAGAAAAAATTATTTGATTGAAAATGGATTTGGAGTTTTGATTGGAAAGATAAGGGGCATGGTGAAGACGGGTTATGTGAAGGAGAAAACAATTTGCCGCTATCGGAGGAACGGATGATTGTCAAAATCGTCTTCTAGGTCTTCGAGTTCTTCTTAAGGGCATGTTTGGCTAAGCTTTTGAAACAACTTATTGACTTATTTGCTTTTTGAAAAAGTCTGTATGGAGTAACTTTTTGGAAAAGTCACTTTTCCCTCTCACATACACCCTCATTGCCAAACATCATTTTGGAGCTTATGACTTTTCAAAAAACCAATAAGTCAATAAGTTGTTTCAAAAAGCTTAGCCAAACATGCCCTAATAGGGCTGAGCAGTATACGGTTCAGAACCGCCAGAACTGCGGAACCGAACCGGAACCGCTAGATCCAAACCATATTTTTGTATATAGGGTCCGGTTCCGGTTCTTAAATTTGGGTAAAAACGGTTCCCGGTTCGGTTCGGTTCCGGTTAAAGAACCGCTAGAACCAGTTGGGATTATAAATATTTAAAATCCTATTTTATTAATGAGTTTTTCAACATCATACGACCATCCTACTTCTTATTCCATCCTTTTATATTCATTCCACAATCTCATCTTTCATCTTCTAATTATTCACCATCTCTCAACCCTAACCCTAATTGCTATCATACAAGTTCATCTCCATCAACACCCTGCAAATACAGGTACGCTATTCTACATGACCTTTTTTTTATGATTGCATATATTTTCTTTCTAGATGTTTGCTTTCTGATATATATAATTTTCTGTATGTGAAAATAAAAATTGAACAAAAAGTAATTAAATCAATGTTGATCAAATTGTAAATGTGTATATAAATAGTGTATCACTTGGTAAATACAGTAGATGCATTACTGATCAATCTATTCACGTGAACCAAATATAGTAGATGCATTATTCATTTTTTTTAATTGCTAACACTTGGTTTCATTTAGATGTTTATGAGAAGATTGAAAGGATGAAGATTGAATGAAGTTTGAAGATGTTTGTTTTTATTGTTAACACGATGGTTGTAATAGTTTTATTTAGAGTTTGTTTTATGGCTTGAAATTTTTATTGTTGCTTTGCTACTTTTATTTTGGTTGGTTTGAACTTTGAATGTAGCAACTCTTAGTTAATGTTTTAAATGGTTTGATTTGTTTTTATTGAATTGTTAATTTTACGATTTAATTGTCAACCGGTTCCCGCGAGAACCGTTTAACCGGTTCGGAACCGAACCGGAACCGTTTTAATACGGTTCGGTTCCGGTTCTTAAATTTAGCAATTAATGGTTCTGGTTCGGTTCCGGTTCGGTTCGGTTTGGTTCGGTCCGGTTCTGAACCGTTGCACAGCCCTATGCCCTAAATCTTGAAACACCTTCCAGTTCTCCTTATCAAAATCGTTTGGCAATACATTGGAAAAAGAAGAAGGGAAATAAGGAGAAAGAAGGATCTCATAATTTTGGCAAGATAATTTTGGTAAGATTGGATTGGACTAATGAAGAGCAATTGATGAATAGAGAGAGAGAGAGCGCGTGAAGAAAAAGAGAAGAAAAATAAATGTCACTAAAATCTTAATTCTCTGCATCAAGAGCAATGCCACATCGTAGTCAAATAGTCAAAGTTATTTTGCTTTAATAATAGAGATAGATTAATATATATCATTTAACTAACAAGATGCACTAAAAAATTAAAAAAAAAAGCCACTAACCTTTCACTAACCAAACATCCCTCTCGAGTGACACCAAATGTCATCACCCCTCCAATTATGTGACACGCATATCACTTTCATATTCATTAATTATAATACAGTCTTAGATTATCCGAAAAAAATAATATATGATTTCGTTTTAGCAAATCTATCTATCTACTATAATATAAGAAACCAACTTTTGAATACGTGTCATTCATTGTAAGTATCCTCAAATTTATACTTATCTTATATTAACTAAATAAATAATAAATTAATATTAAATCCTGTCATACTTTAATAAAATATTATCCTCAAATCTAAATTGTTAATTTAATATATTTTTAACATAAATATCTCTCTTTCCTACTTATCTTATATTAAATACAGGGGCGGACCTACCCACACTTGTGAGTGGGCGGCCGCACCCCTTGAAAAAATATTTTTTAGTGTTAATTTTTCGGTAAAATCTCAACCGCACCCCTTGGAATTTTGCAATCGCACCCCTTGAACTTTGACCATCGTGATAAAGAAGATATGTAGCAAAACAAATAAAAAAGATCACCTGAAAAAAAAATTTGCAGGATGGATCAGAGAAGAAAGTGATTTTAGTCTTTTGGGGTATTTATATAAATAGAAGTTTCTGTATTGTGGAATAGACATAATACAGTAAAGTTGTCTGAAATTATCGATGGAGCCATTAAGGGGCTGCAAAGTTTTTTCTTTTTATTTCTTATTTCACAAATAACCGTTCTCCTTTTCATTATTTCACTTTCACAAATAACCTACTATTTCTATACCTTTAAAAAACATCATAAAATGTTTTTTTTTGTCTTCATGTATACGAGCCGTGTAACGTTATACGACCTGTATAAAATGTTATACGACTCAAACCTTATATAATGTTATACGACCCATATAGAATGATATACGACCTAATATTTTTTTCCATTTATATGAGCCGTATAACATTATACGACCCAATATTTTTCATGTCAGATTATTCTATACGGGTTATAGAGGGTGTGAAAATAAGATTTTGAGTTGTGACTTTATTAACACCCTAATTTAATTAGGCAGTTAGTTTTCACATACCTATCCCTTCTATCTCTCACTATATATATATATAGAAAAAGATAAAGTGAAAAAGAGTGTAAGAATAAAATACAGGAGTGTATGAATAGTGGGAGCGTTAATTAATATAACCTGCCTTTTACGTTTGTAAATATGATAACCAGTATACGCTTTTAAAACATATAACAATTATTCGATGTGAATTTTCTTTAATAACTTTCTTTTGTTTACTTTTCTAAAACAACCTAATAAAATTTTGTTGAAACGGAGTTGTATCAAAATAAAGTGTTTTTATATGGCGAGTGTCGTGAACAACATTTGTAAGGTGTCGATATTATCAGAACCGTTACTTATTTTTTCAATCGATTTAAAACACGTGTCGATATCTTATTGTATAGCAATAGACCCGACCCGATCTAACTGGAATCGAACCGAAAAAATATTATATAGCAATAGACAAATGATGCTTAAAAAATTTACGCACCCCATGAAAAAAAATTCTGGGTCCGCTACTGATTAAATATATCAATAATAAATTAATATTAAATGTTATCCTAATTTATTAAAAATATAACTTTTTTTTATTATTCGGTATACAAAATTATATTTATTCAACTCGTGTAAAACGCGACGTTTTTAAAAATATGATTTCTTTATTATTTACTATACAAAGTTACATTTATGTAACCCGTGTAATACACGAAGTTTTTAAAGATATAACTTTTTTATCATTTGCTATGTAAAATTAGATTTATTCAACACGTGTAATACACGGAGTTTTTTAAGGATATAATTTTTTTTATTATATGGTAGATCTTTCAACGGGACTATACACGGGTTTTTTAAAGATACGACGGTTTTAGTATTTAATATACAAAATTACATTTATTTAATCTTTGTAATACACATGGTTTTTAAAGATATAACTCTTTTCTAGATCTATTCAACACATGTAATATACGGGGTTTTTAAGGATGTAATTTTTTATTATTTGGTAGATTTATTCAACCCGATTATACATGGGTTTTTTAAAGATAAGACGTTTTTAGTATTTAGTGTACAAAATTACATTTATTTAATCTGTGTAATACACATGGTTTTTAAAGATATAACTTTTTTTATTATTTGATATATAAAATTATAATTATTTAACCCGTACAATATACGGTGTTCATAAAGATATAACTTTTTATTATTTAATATATAAAATTACATATATTCAACCCGTGTAATTCACGGGGTTTTAACCTAGTTAAATTATATATGAATAGAATTCGAGTATATGTATTTTAGATCCAGGTATCTCCAAGGGTCTAAGAGCACCCACAAAGAATGGGTTTGTAGGTTTCTGGACACATGACTAGGGGCGATCAAACAAGAGCGGACCGCACATTGTGATGTTCAACCAGATGTGAAGTTTGCTGGTGAGGTAGCGCGGACTTGATTCGAACTAAAGATAGTGCACCCCATTTTGCAACAGCTACTAACGTTGTTGAGTGGGTATATTTTGTTTTGATAATTTAAACTCAATTTCAAGCTTTAAATTTTTAAACATGATATGATACGCTCGCTCACTACGACACGTTAGGGTAAGTACAACCTCACCACGCGAGGCAAGAACTTCTAAAATCAAACCCATTACTTCTAACCTCCTTCTAGGGAATTAAGATGCTTTAAACTACATAGACATAGACAACATAAATGTTTGAATCAACAAACACATGATAGATGGATTATTTTAAGTAACCCTAAACCCTTTCAGAAACTTCACTTTTAATATAAAAAAATCATTTATTTCCTTAAGTGATGCAAGAACTTAGTTACTCATGACTTTAAAAGTAAACATCATCATACTTGATTGATTGATTAAATATAAACATACACGATTGAATAGTTAAAGAT
This sequence comes from Helianthus tuberosus, assembly GCA_030545235.1. Classification (NCBI taxonomy): domain Eukaryota; kingdom Viridiplantae; phylum Streptophyta; class Magnoliopsida; order Asterales; family Asteraceae; genus Helianthus; species Helianthus tuberosus. The sequence continues at coordinate 54,816,129 of CM060364.1, forward strand.
TACAATAGTGGATCTTTAGACAACCCGAAACTACAAACATCTAAAGTGGATAAATTGGTAAAAGAATGAGAAGAAAAAGTGGTGGTGGATGGTATGGGAGATGTTCTCAAATGGAGAATCTTGAGTTGAGTTTATATGCGACATTGGGAGTGATGGCTCGTGTCCAGTGAGCCACGACTGTGACAACCGGCAATTATGGGTTATAATTACACGCATAACAGACAATTAGACAATAATAAGTAGTGTTTAAAGACACAAATTAACTTAATTAGGCCTTTCGAATGCCTCGGAATGTCTATTTAAATATTTCCACTGTGCAATGAAGATACCAGTCGGATCACACCGACTCTGATTTTGTAGGGTGTGACAGATTGGTATCAGAGCTATAGGTTTTAGCGAATTAGGTTTCTGTGGAGATACCTAGGCTCTAACCTCGTTTTCCTATGGGGACATTAGATCATTAAGATCTTGAATACATACAGAACGCCTAGGACTCGAACATGGGTTCCAACCTTTGCCAAAACAGTGAGTCAACATTTTGGTTTTAAACATACGTTAGTGTGGTGTTTTATACACGGTACATGAAACAGTTACATACAGTAAGCAAAACCTTGAGAGTTTTGGTAACATGCATTTAAGGCCTTTTGAAAACTTATGTCGAAATCCATTAAACATCATTACGTAGGAGCTGCGACTATTAACTCGGGCAAACGCCATATATATTGTCGATGTTATTTTATTTACCCGAGCAGGTAACCTACCCTGAACAAAACGCTAGTGCGCAAATATACATGAAATTTAAACAATATATCAACGGATGTTGAAGTACATCACATACGACTTCCAAGGCAAGGCCTTAGAGGAAACACGATTGGGCACTACGACAACGATGCAAATCTCGTGAGCGGGAGAACTATCAACTAGAATACGACAATTTGCCACGTGGTCCTACAAGCGATATGAATCACACTAAGGTATGCCCAAACGAGATTTCACGACAATCGGTACTTAGTCTAATGGTAATCACAATTATTGACGTTGCAAAAGAAGTCACATGTCTTCGCATTCCTCCTACTTTATTAACGACGATTACGCCATGCTCGACATTCCGTGGTAATTTCAATTAACAACAAACCATCACGGGAAATTCCAGGTAAAGTCCTCAAATTTCTTTTATTGAAATTCCAAATTTTGCATATAATGAGTAGATTTTCATACCTCTACTCCCCCTAATGGTCATCATATCACGAGAATTTCTTTCATATTAGCAAACACCCATTTGCATCCTACTTAACAAACTCATATGTAACACATGCATTGTTTGTTGCGCATCCAATTAGCTTGATTAGTGGAGGCCATCAGGGACTCCACATTGAAGGGTTGTTCTATCGATAGTTCAAATATTATTTTGCTATACCCAAGTATTGATTTATGATTTGGATGAAGACATTATTGTAAGTGTTGACTCCTTGATATCGGGCCAACGAATTATTGAAAACTACTGTTATAGTCAAGTTACATACGTGTTTTTTCATTGTAACCATGTCGAAATTTCCTTGTCGATACATGTATTTATTGTTGAGTTGTACCTAAACCAAGTTCAATTGTTTAAACTTGCTCATTATATACATATTCAATTCAAGGTTCCATATGATGCATAGAAGTCATCATATTCAAAGTAATCTCAACAAGCACTTCATTTATTTCGAACCATAGTAGATTTGTTTGATGTTCAATTCCATTAAATCGTTTGTTGGTTACGGCACCTTGTGGTGGCGTTTTCACTAGTTGAAGCTTGCGCTAATCTCGTATACACACTTCATGTACTGATTTAATTATTTATAAAGTTATTTATTTTTAAATCCATCTTATTGATTTATTTTATTAAGACAGATTTAATATAATTGTGTGTTAAGATAATGGTACTTAACTTCATGTTATATTCAGGTGTACCCCTTAACGGTTCTGTCACACCCCGACCGCGTAAACAACAAAGCGCGGCGGAAACATCGGGGCGTGTTGCAACAGAATTAATGTTTCATAACCATGGATATCAAAAAGTGTTTCGTTTTATTAAACATTGAATAATTGCATCGTCTGGAAATCTAAATACACATTTAAACATAGTCTATCATTGTTATTGAGTCACTAAGGCCTTGTCCAGTCCTATGTGAGCATGCATCCTATCAATCGATATCTTTCAACAATACCTGAAACATATGTAAAAACGAGGTCAGCAAAGAAATGCTGGCGAGTACATAGGTTTTGTGAAAATAAGATTCATGACTTCTGTTTAAGAAAATATTTAGTCATGAACCTTGTAATTTGCTTTGTCTTTGTAAATCATTTGAAAAATAATAAGTTCAGATTATATGTATAAATAAGAGAATAATGCATGATTAAATGAATAACCATGTAAAAATGAGTTTGTATAAGTTAAGTTGTTTGTAAATCAATGTCTTGTGAAAAATATGTTATTTGTATAAAATGTTCTATGTCTCAAATTGAAATGATTCAAATAACACTACAATATGTAATACCATACAAACACTTATATATAGGAAGTACCAGCGGCGTATCCACCATGCTTGTATCATATTACACACGCATCGTTACTTAATCACTTACTCAAACCAAACCAACAAATGTAAACCATGTACTGTATAACCAAAATGATATGTATGGCTAGTGAAATGCATCAACTAAACCATAGGTGAAAGCACAAAACAAAGTATTGAGGTAAAACTTGGTTTAAATCAATACTATGTTTCGTGGAAATGCATGACCAAATGTAAATCATGTACAAATGTTTACCCAATCGTTAAAACATCGTGTGAAACCCAATCGTTACCCAATCGTTAAAACATCGTGTGAAAACCAATCGTAAATCGTTTAATTCGTTTTAGGTCGTGAAACTACTTAAATGATCGTCTCGCTAATAACATTCAAACCTTCTTGACTTTCGTCGCTTCTCGTTTTCGTATTAACAAACCTCCATAGGGTAAGTTAACAATTACAGATTCAGTCGCTACCTACCATACCCACACATAACCACGGGTGTAGTAAATAACGGGATTTGTCAGATCCTATGGTACCATAACCTAATACTGGTCGGCTTGATCATTGCTAATGAATGTCATTTGTTATGTAAACACAACCAACAAGTTTGTTCACTTTATTGAAATCGTTATTAGTTTTGTATAAATCGCCTTAATTGTTTTTGAAACCATCGTTATAACATCGAAAACATTTAGCACATATGAGTCACCCCAAAACAATTGAAAACAGTAAAATAGGGGAAGAATGTACTCGCCTGAGAATGCTTAGAGGTCTTGAACAACAACCAAACAAAGCTAGAGGGAGCACGGAATCAGTCGGCAATCTAAAACTATATAAATAAACCGGACTTAAATCGGGAGATCGGATAGGATGAGGTTTGGTAAACCAAATGAGTATTGGAACTCATATGATATGGTTTAACAAGGCCTACATACTACAATGAAACCAAACCTAAGTGCTTTCGACCCATCGCGACCCATTAAGGTAACATATGCTACTTTAACGCGTCGTGCGCGTGAAACGCGTTCGGACCGCCTAACTAGCCCTATGACAAGTGTTATATGCCTAAACATGTTACATAATCAGTTATGTGACAAAGGTTTAGGTTACATATGCTTAATTATCAATTATACATGAAAAGGGTATTCTGGTAATTTACCTAAGGCATATAAACTACCTATCATACAACTACTTAAACGATGTGACCATAGGGTATAACCTCGGAAGGTTATTCCCTATATACTATGGTCACCTAATGTATTTGGTCGGATCCTAATGATCGACCAAATGGGTCGAGTTCGAAGGTATAGGCAATTTATTAGATCGCCTACCCTACGACTCTAGACAACGTGGTAATCAGTGGGCATAGTCCCAAGGGACTATGACCAACGTGATTACACTCACGTTGCGAAGTTCGAAGTTAACTTCGCATTGACCATTACTGGTCAATGCTGAAAGTCAAACAAAGTTTGACTTTCGGACTCGAAAAGCAATAAAATAAGGAAAAGAACGAAAGAATACTTACCCAGGGTCCCCGAATGCTAATCCCGATCCAAGAATCTCAGGTATGAAACAATGGTTTCAACTTAGAGTTTCTCAAATCAGAATTCTTGTAAGTTATGCAATGGGGGGCATGGGGTATTTATAGTATTCGGTGCACCGTTGAGATCGTTTCATGGAAACCGTGATTCGATCCCATCCGTACACTTGTTGGAAGGTTATGGAAGCTAAAATTGATGCTTATCATCTGACTAAGCAAGTTAGAACATGTGGTGGAGGATCAAACAGCTGCAACTTGTGGTTAAATGCATTTAATCTGGTCAGAAGGACTGACGCGGGCCGCCTAAGATTTAAGCTTGGCTGAGGCGGGCCGCCTAGCTCTTCAGATCAGAAAACAAGTTTCAGAAATGACAGTTTCAGCCCCTGCACGTGTTTAAGCCCATTTCCGGCACTTCTAAGGCCCGTAAAGCCAACTTTAAGGCCCTAAAATGATGCCTAAACATTGTGGACATGAAACATGCTCAAAAATATGCCGGGTGTTGGTTCGTTTGGTCGTACGAACGCGATGTTCGCTTAATTACGACGGAATGCGCATAAGCGCGAAAAACGATCCAAATGACGCAACGAATGAATTTTTGGCAAGACAAACACTAAAGCATAATATAGTCATGCTTACATAAATTTTTGGATGTCCGGATGTATTCAGAACGTAAGTTATGCGCGAAAATGCAAACTTGTGCACTTTTTGACACTTTTAGTCCCTGAATGACACAAAAGTTTATTTTAGCATACCGAACACCTCAAAGCCTATTTCTAAGCTATGTGAAGGATATTTATGTTATGTTTAACTTATGGTCATGTTCCGGAATGTCTGTTACAGTTCAAATTGGCATACTTTCGCAGTTTGTCAAGTTTAGTCCCTGTAAGCGATTTATCTTGATTTTCACCACACCAAACCTTCCAAAACTTATATCTAAGTTATGTAAAGGTTATTTAAGGTATGTTAAGCCTATGTCACTATTCCGGTGTGTTTGTTGCATTAAACTGGTTATATTTACGCATCAGTGCGCGTATAACCTTCCAGAAAGCGATTTAGAGTTTGAAATTGAACAAGAATTGATATGTGCAAATGATACACATATTTTTACAAATCCCAAGTATGAAATATAATATTTCATTGGTTTGGTATTTGTTTGATGGCCGTGGAGGCACAGGTGTTACAGTTCTTTCACCATCAGTCGAAAATTTTACGATAGTTGTTATTCTTACACTATCGATCGAAAATTTTAATTATTTGTTCTTCTTCTTCGATTGAAAAATCCTATGAGATTTATTTGGAACAAATATTCAGATTTACTCCGTTGAACTGTTGGGATTGAACCCTACCAGAGGAACAGATAATGTAAAGCCAAAACCAGGTCACAACAGAGGATTCACAATAAGCAGCAGTTTACACTTTGCTCTCCCCTTGAAAGTGATTTATAACAACTGATGGTCTCTATCCGCTGTTCATATTCAACTGCTGCTGCCCTTTCAACTGCTGATGAAAACCCTGAAGTATCCAACACTGCTGGTCCTATCTACTAATGATAAAGCACTGCCCAGTCAAGGACTGATCAACCTTGAGGAAAGCACTGACATAAAGAGAAAGCAGCTGTTTAGTGAATTACCTGTTTTATGTATAGTCAGTAGTTAGGTTAGCAGTGTTTGTGTAAGGACAGTAGATACAGGTTGTTAGGCTGTTAGACGTCGCTTTCATGGTGACGTCAGCTGAGATACCTCAGTGGTTTGGATTGCCTATAATGTAACAGTACCCTGTACTGTTACATTTGATTGACTGAGCGAGTTCTTCTCCTCATGTCTAATCCTTTCATCTTGTGTGCAACCAACCTTGGGGCATCAGGCTGAGGGGGAGTTTAGTTTGTAAGCATATCTGTAATCTTTTGCTTTGATTTGTAAATCTTTTGACTCTATGAAAAGCAATTGTTTATCAAACTCTTTTCTCCATTTGATTGTGTTTACAAAGTTTGTTTTCATTTCCGCTGCACTTTACATGTTTTCATATTTACAAATCGTTCCAAACATACAAACAAACACAATCATGAGAGCCTCAGATCCTAACAATTGGTATCAGAGCCTGGACAGTCAAAATTCGATCTAACAATCAATTTGACATAATAGTTCGGCTCAAAATTTATTGATACTAAGGTTGGTTGTATTTAGTTGAAAAACAGAATATCGAATAAATCATGTTCAAAGTGGTTAATCAAAAACTCTGTAAATCAACCAAGATGTCATATGACACACAAATTTCACACAACAAGTGATATCATACGTAAGTCACTCATAGTTTTCAGGTTTGCAAACATATCTGATAAATTATGGGATTGTTCTATACTTTCAAAAATTGATTTCAACTATTGTGTTGATATTTGTGATGTTTTCATTAAATGCTAAAGTATGAACCTCAGAATTAACAAAACCTATGTTTCATAAGACATTAGTGTTTTGACTTTCTATAAAGAGGGAATTAAAACTTTAGTAAATAGGTCTGGTGTATTGAAAAACAGATTGAAGTTCTTCAAAAGGACAAAATCAATTATGTTAAAATACATTTCAGAATATAAGGGGTCATCATAGTCCGTATCATAAGTAGTGTGAGATTGGTTGAAAACATGTGCAAACATGACTGATTCTCTCAAAACATTACTGCAAAATGATTTTGGACTAAGACTTCTCTCAAAAGGCTCCCTCTCAGTAAGTAATTCATTACTTATAAATGGGAAGGGTAATAAGGGATGATGAAAATTCACAAAAACTCAAAAGTGTGCTTATCTCAAAACTTTTGAAGCCAAAAGAAAAGAGTATAAACATAAAACACTTGAGAGTCAAAGCTTGGGGTAATAATGGTCATTAAGCAACTGTTTGTGTCAATAGTTCAGGAAAGTTCAGGTGATAATAGTATTTCCAGTAATTGAACTTGCAAAAGAACTAGACAATTTTTTTTTTAAAAAAATCAGCACAAAGTAACAAGGTCTATAACAAGGCCTTCAAAAAAAAAAAAAAAAAAACTTTTGTGATCCTGTGTTCTCATGTTTGCAATCAACTGACAAGAAAATGGTACCAAACAGTGGTCAAAATGTATTCAAAATTTCCTATCACTGCTGACAAACCACTGACCATTTTCATAAATTTGAGAATGATATGATTATGTATTTTATTGTAAATTTACCAGATTCTTTTGATGCTGTTCTCAGAAAATCCTTTAATTTTTTTTATATATAGGATTTTCTCGAATAACCAGGATATATTATTCATTTTTTTTTGGAATAATATATCTGAAACTTTTGCTTGTTTTTGTTGGCAACAAGTTTCAGTTCCTGTCAGGGTATAGTACCTTATTTTTGTTGGTATTATTGTCCTCTTAAATGGGTCAAAAGGAAATGGTTCATATGTTAAGATCATGTCATACTCAGGTTTGTTCCTAAATGTTTATCAAAGGTTGATTGCAAACTGTGCTTGAATTACTAGGGTACTCATGTTTTAATTGAATATTAAACGAAAATGAGTTGCCTTAGCAAAAAGTTCTCATCATCTGGGGTACTAAACCACTGTCCTTCAAAATTGACATGTGGCAAAACCTTGAATGAAAATTCTAACAACTGTTGCTGGAACTTGTTCTTCAGATCTGTACCATTTACCCTAACCACTGTCTTTGTTCAAACATCTGTCCTCTAACTACTGTCCACTGCTGAAAGTCAACTACTGTCTTCCACTTTCATTATAAAGCACTGATATTCAAAATCTGTGTTACAACCACTGATATGCTATCCACTGATAGTAAAAAAATAAAAAATAAATAAATAAATAAAATAAAAATAAATCACCCACTGTCCTCATTTTGACCGTTGCAACCATTGATAGTGGTTTCTTAAAACAACTGTCCTCCATTATTCATCGTCTCATCAGGTGTTGACACGTGGTCAGTTTTTAGCCTTCAGATCATAATAACCGCTGCCACATCAGCGATCACTTTTTCCTAAATAAAACCCTGCCCTAAACCCCCAAACAGGGTTTTACACTGTCGAATTGAATTCCAAAATTCTCTTCACAAAAGCAGTTTCCAACCCTTCTTCTCAAAATCTTAAAAAAAAAACGTTCTTCGTTCTTCTCCGCAAAAATGACAAAATCAAAGTCAAAATCAAAATCAAAACCTGAATCACCACCACCTTCACAAGAGATCGCTCAAACGGCCGAAGAATCCATCGATATACCATTCAAACAATCTCACAATTATTTGGGTTTACTCACAAAACCCAAAGACAACCAAACTTTCGACTCCATCATTGATACAATGTCTGCATCAAAGTACAAAACTTTGTTGACGGCAGATGCTCCCATTTACTTGCAAACCCAGAGAGAGTTTTGGAAAAAGGCGTCGCTTGAAAAACAAGACGGAAAAGTCATAGCCATTAACTCCTCAATACAGGGTAAAGCAGTTCAAATAACCCCACAGTCGATCTCCGAAGTCTTTAATCTCAACGACCAGGAAGGTAAACTCTCTTTTGAGAAAGCCGAGATGAAAACTGATTTCGTAAAAAGGGGATATGCAGAACAATCAAAGGTTGATACCTTACAAAAAGGTTATTTTCCTTCTGCTCCAAGATTTTTATTTCACACACTTTTGATGTGTGTTTCAAATAAAACAACATCATTTAATGAAATACCATTGAAGATTCAATGCCTGGGGTATGCCATTTTGAATAACAAAGATTACAACTATTCCCAGGAAATCTTCAATGACTTAGTGAAAAATGTTGACAACAAAGCATTTTTACTTTTTCCAAGATTTTTGAGTTATTACTTTAAACAAAAATTTGTAAAGGAAAATGAAAATTTGCCAAAACAAGGTGTTCATTGTCAAATAAAAAGCTTAACAAAAGAAACATTTTCAAGGATGATGGCACCAATAAAAACAAAAGCAGGGGTACCTGAGCAGATTTTAGCGGTTACAACTGCTCCTCAGGTATCAGCTGCTGAGCTCACTGCTCCAGGTGATCATAGCAGCACAACCACTGCTTTGAAACCCACACCTGACATCACCAAAAAGACCAAAAGAAAAACATCCAGAAAACCCACCATACCCAAAACAAAGGCAACTCTGGAAGATGAGATCCCAGAGGAAATACCTGTGACAGCACAAAAGTCACCACAAACCACTGCTGCTACTTCCTCACAGCAGTTGGAAGAAAGATCTCAATCCATGCCTAAAACTCCTCCTGCATCCTCACAAAAGGATCAGGTTGTAAGCACAGGGACACCACAATATGAAGCTCTGAATCCACTCGGATCCATCTTCCTCAGTCCTGATCCCAAGGACATGTCTCTTTCAACCCCCATCCCCTCACCAATAATAATGCCACAATCCATGCTACCTTTGTTGCATACAACTGCGATAGCTCAGACACAAACCAGTTCCTCTCTATCACCTATCACTGAGAGTATACCCCTACAAGTGACTGGGTCTGATGCTACTACTCCTGCTATCCCAGCAACAATTGAGGAGGTTACACCCCCTGAGTTACAAGTAACTCTGGGTGGTAGTTCAAGTGGAGCAGCAACTACAACTGGTGGATCAACAGATCCTCAGTTGGACAGTTGTTTCATAAGTAAGACTCCCTTGAAGGCAATTTCTTCCATAGCAACTTCAGTGACCACCAGTGAGTTGGATCTAACCACTGGTACCATCAAAGGTTTATCGAGTGCTGAAGAAAGAAGTCCCCAGTACCGAGAATAAGGGGTATCAATGGATGATTTTTGGGACACAGTTCCTAAGTCACACATTGATATAACCACTACTGGTGGGGATTCAGATGATCTTACTAAAGTAGGTGATGATTCAAAATATCAGGAATTGACGGGCAGAGTTGACAAACTTGAAGAATCAGTTGCTGAAATAAAGGAGATGGTGCAAGAGATTTTAAAAGCTCAGAAAGCACAAGCCACTGTTATTCTAGCTCAAGCACCTGCACAACATGCATTTGCTGAAAATGAGCTTTGGAATACTTTTCAACCCATGCTTGAAGCACAGCAACTTATGGCTGACAAAAAACATGCTATTCAAGTACAAATGCTGACCAACATGGTTGAATCAAGATTTAAAGACACTCAAGCAGATATCAAGGCTATAAAGGCTAGCATTCAAAGTGCCTTTGGCAAAGTTCCTTCTTCCATACCATTTCTTGTAAACCCCCCTTCAGATAATGCCAAAAAGGGGGAGAATAACAAGCTGTTGGGAAAAATGAATAGGATGGGAATAGAACATGGCCTTCATATTGAGCCTGAAAAAGAAAAAGAAAAAGAAAAGCAGGTCTCAAAACCTGTTAGCCAAACAGCTGATACAACAGTAGTTACAAAAACTGCTGTCAGTAGCCAAACAGCTGCCATCTCATCAACACTCACACCTCCAACACACACCACTCTACCATACTCCACCACAACTACTGCTCCACCACCACATGTGTCTACAGCACAAAAACCACCACTACCATCACAAACGGCCAAACCATCATCACCCCCTGCCAAAAAGCAGAAGACGACAGAGGTTATAACATCTGTTGTAATGGCAACAGTGGTTGAAACACAAGTTGTTTCAACTACTGCTAGTCAACCACTGATCACCACTCAAACAACTGCCATCACAACCCCTGCTCAAAAGCAGAAGACATCTGCTGATACATCAGTAGGTGTAATGACAACAGCATTTGAAACACCAGTTGTTTCAACAGTTGTTAGTCAATCATCCACTACTGTTCTCACCTCTGTAACACCTGTGCCTCCACGGCCATCAAACAAATACCAAACCAATGAAATATTATATTTCATACTTGGGATTTGTAAAAATAAGTGTATCATTTGCACATATCAATTCTTGTTCAATTTCAAACTCTAAATCGCTTTCTGGAAGGTTATACGCGCACCGATGCGTAAATATAACCAGTTTAATGCAACAAACACTCCGGAATAGTGACATAGGCTTAACATACCTTAAATAACCTTTACATAACTTAGAAATAAGTTTTGAAGGCTTTGGTATGGCAAAATCAAGTTAAATCGCTTACAGGGACTAAAGTTGACAAACTGCGAAAGTATGCCAATTTGAACTGTAACAGACATTCCGGAACATGGCCATAAGTTAAACATACCATAAATATCCTTTACATAGCTTAGAAATAGGCTTTGAGGGGTTAGGTGTGCTAAAATAAACTTTTGGGTCATTTAGGGACTAAAAGCGTCAAAAGTGCACAAGTTTGCATTTTCGCGCATAACTTACATTCTGAATACATCCAGACATCCAAAAATTTATGTAAGCACTATAATATTTTATTTTAGTGTTTGGCATAAGAAAAATCCATTCGTCATGCCATTTGGATCGTTTTTCGCGCTTATGCGCATTCCGTCGTAATTAAATGAACATCGCGTTCGTACGACCAAACGAACTGACATCCGACATATTTTTGAGCATGTTTCATGTCCACAATGTTTATACATCATTTTAGGGCCTTAAAGTTGGCTTTACGGGCCTTAGAAGTGTCGGAAATGGCATAAACACATAACAGGGACCAAAACTGTCATTTCTGAAAGATGTTTGCTTATACATCGAATCTAGTCCTTCCCACTTGTTGCACATGGTTTTGGGAATCTATGGGCTGGTATTTTGGGCACATGGTATTACAATACCATGTGTGCTAAGTGTATGGCCAAGATCGCATCACGTTTTCCTAGAAACGATCCTAACGGCTAACCGAATACTATAAATACCCCACCCCCCATGCTTCAAAATTACAAGAACTTTGATTTGAGAAACTCTAAGTTGAAACTATTGTTTCATACCTGAGATTTTTGAATCGAGGTTAGCATTCGGGGACCCTTCGTAAGTATTCTTTCGTTCTTTTATTGCTTTTCGAGTCTTTCGAGTCTGAAAGTCAAACTTTGTTTGACTTTCTACATTGACCAGTTATGGTCAATGCGAAGTTCGTTTGAACTTCGCAACGTGAGTGTAATCACGTTGGTTATAGTCCCTTGGGACTATGCCTACTGATTACCACGTTGTCTAGGGTCGTAGGGTAAGCGATCTAATAAATCGCTTATACCTCGAACCCGACCCATTTGGTCGATCATTAGGATCCGACCAAATACATTAGGTGACCATAGTAGGTAGGGAATAACCTTCTGAGGTTATACCCTATGGTCACATCGTTTGAGTAGTTGTATGATAGGTAGTTTATATGCCTTAGGTAAATTACCAGAATACCCTTTTCATGTATAATTGGTAATTAAGCATATGTAACCTAAACCTTTGTCACATAACTGATTATGTAACATGTTTAGGCATATTCTACTTGTCATAGGACTAGTTAGGCGGTCCGAACGCGTTTCACGCACACGACGCGTTAAAGTAGCATAAGCTACCTTAATGGGTCGCGATGGGTCGAAAGCACTTAGGTTTGGTTTCATTGTAGGATGTAGGCCTTGTTAAACCATATCATATGAGTTCCAATACTCATTTGGTTTACCAAGCCTCATCCTATCCGATCTCCCAATTTAAGTCCGGTTTATTTATATAGTTTTAGATTGTCGACTGATTCCGTGCTCTTTCTAGCTTTGTTTGGTTGTTGTTCAAGACCTCTAAGCATTCTCAGGCGAGTACATTATTCCCCTATTTTACTGCTTTCAATTGTTTTGGGGTGACTCATATGTGCTAAATGTTTTCAAGGTTTTAACGATGGTATCAAAACGATTTTCGATATTATAACGATGGTTTCAAAAACGATTAAGACGATTTATACAAAACTAATAACGATTTCAATAAAGTGAACAAACTTGTTGGTTGGGTTACATAACAAATGACATTCATTAGCAATGATCAAGCCGACCAGTATTAGGTTATGGTACCATAGGATCTGACAAGTCCCGTTATTTACTACACCCGTAGTTATGTGTGGGTGTTGTGGGTAGCGACTGAATCTGTAATTGTTAATTTACTCTTTGGTAAGGGTTTATTAATGCGAGTTGTTAATCTATCCTTTGGTAAGGGTTTATTAATGCGAATTGTTAATCTATCCTTTGGTAAGGGTTTATTAATGCGAGTCAAGAAGGTTTGAATGTTATTAGCGAGACGACCATATAAGTAGTTTCACGACCTAAAACGAATTTAACGATTGGGTAAACAATTGGTTTTCACACGATGTTTTAACGATTGGGTAAACGATTGGCTTCAAAGCGATATACGATTGGGTTTTGGTTATACATATTACATGATTTACATTGGGCATGAACATTACTTTGGTGGTTTGGTTTGATTAAGTGATTAAGTAACGATGCGTGTGTAATATGATACAAACATGGTGGATACGCCGCTGGTACTTCCTATATATAAGTGTTTGTATGGTATTACATATTGTAGCGTTATTTGAATCATTTCAGTTTGAGACATAGAACATTTTATACAAGTAACATACTTTTCACAAGACAATTATTTACAAACAACTTATCTTATACAAACTCATTTTACATGGTTATTCATTTAATCATGCATTATTCTCTTATTTATACATATCACTTGAACTTATTATTTTTCAAATGATTTACAAAGACAAAGCAAATTACAAGGTTCATGACTAAACATTTTCTTAAAACAGAAGTCATGAATCTTATTTTTCAAAAAACCTATGTACTCGCCAGCATTTCTTTGCTGACCTCGTTTTCACATATGTTTCAGGTATTGTTGAAAGATATCGATTGATAGGATGCATGCTCACATAGGACTGGACAAGGCCTTAGTGACTCAATAATAATGATAGACTATGTTTAAATTGTGTATTTAGATTTCCAGACAATGTAATTATTCAATGTTTAATAAAACGAAACACTTTTTGGTGTCCATGGTTATGAAACATTAATTCTGTTGCAACACGCCCCGATGTTTCCACCGCGATTTGTTGTTTTACGCGGTCGGGGTGTGACAGAAAGATGGTATCAGAGCCAATGGTTATAGGGAATTAGGTTATTAGTAATGCTTTGACCTAGTCTATAACCTTTCTAGGACCCTAACGCGAGTTTACTTGCGTTTAGTCATAAAACAATACCGTCACCTATCCTTAGGCGACGACCACAACAAGAACATAAATTTCAAAACCGCTTTGAAAACTAATCATCTGTTCTAAGATGATTGATTACAAGGTTTTGAACCCTCTATTGTAAGGTTTTGAACCCTCTGTTATATGGTTTTGAACCCCTTTTAATTTTCAAAATCTCGACAAGGTTTTGGGTTTTAAATAATGTGAACACGTGCAAACTGGAAGGGTGAATGCCTGTATTCTGGGTTTTCTGTCTAGGCAAGCACTTCGTATACATCTCATCAGACGCGAGACCAGTTGTGCTTACCTGGGAATTCTTGGGATGAGTGTTCACTTATAGGCGAGCATGTCTTCGCGATACATTATTTTTGACCCATTTACTTTGATTAGTTCTGTGTGTCGTTTGTGGCTTTGTAGTAACAAACAAATGACCACTATCCTTGCTTTCATCAGATTTATTCATCTCATTCTTTTCGTCCAATTCCCTCACTCGTTCATTTCATGTTTCCTCTTTTAGACAATGCCTCCTCGACGCGATGCTCAAACCGATGCTCGGACTTTCACTATTGAAGAACTCGCAGCCCTGATCTCTCAGCAGGTGGCTGCTGTGCTTCCCGGGGTTGTAACCCAAGTCCACGAGATATACAACAACGGCAATAATAACAACAACAATAACGCACAGTGTAAATACAAGGATTTTAACCAGGCTAAACCACTCAAGTTTAGTGGTTCTGAAGGAGCGACTGGGCTTCTTCAATGGTTCGAGAGCATTGAGAATACTTTCCGCCACGTGCAGTGTCCTGACAATCGCAGGGTCGAGTTTTCTTCGAGTGTGTTTCAGAAGAGGGCTCTCACATGGTGGAACGGGGTTATGAGGGATCGTGGTGCAGAAGTTGCTCTAGCACAGACGTGGGCTGAACTTAGGGCCCTTATGATGAGGGAATTCTGTCCTCGTCATGAGCAGCGAGCTTTGGAGAAGGAATTTGATGAGTTGAAGCAAGATAGTGGTGATCACAGGGCGTATACTGATAGGTTTGAGGAGTTGAGTCTGCTTTGCCCAACAATGGTTACCCCACTCGACAAGGCTATCGAAAGATACATTGACGGCCTACCTGACACGGTACAAGACATCCTTACTGGTAGTAGCCCTACCTCACTCCGTCAGGCGATCGAGTTAGCTGCGACATTGACTGAGTCGCAGATTCGGAAGAATAAGTTACACAGAAAGGGTGACAAGGGTAAGAAGCAGGAGTCTGACAAGGAGGATAGCAAGAAAGGTCAAAACAAGAAGGATAAGGAAGTTGAGACTTCGAAGAAATCAAAGAAGCGGAAGGGTGCCCAAAATTTTGCTGTTACAGCACAGACTGCTCAGAACTTGCAAAACCCACCAGCACAGCCAGCTGCAAAGAAGGCATATGCTGGTACCGCACCACATTGTGCCCGTTGCAATGGTCATCACGTTGCACAACAAGATTGCAAGAAATGCACAACGTGTGGTAGACTTGGGCATTTGGCCAATATTTGTCGTCTGGGACAAAATCAGGCTGCTCAGGTTCAAGCTCAGGTTCAAGGGAATGCTGCGAGATTCCCACTGGGTTCATGTTTCAATTGCGGAGAGATTGGTCATTTCCGCCACAACTGCCCAAGACTGGTGAATGCAAATGCTAACGCAAACCCGAATGCGAACGTCAACGTCAATGTAAATCCAGCACGTGGACGAGTGTATAACATCAATGAGGCAATCAACGATGAAGAACAAGTAGAATTTTGAAATTTCTTTGGTTGTTATCTTGTAACATTTAAAGACAATGCGGTTGTTATATAAATAAAAATTTGTGGTTTTTATTTTCAACTAATGCAATTGTATGAATGTTTGATCCAACCTTATGATGTCATCACAAAGACGAAACTACTCGTGTGGTTCTTAGGGAGATCACTTGTGATCTCCCTAAGAACCTCAAGCACTAGTTTCTCTTAAATCTAAAGTATCTTATCGTCTTGCACCGTTCGAGATGCAAGAATTATCAAGACAGCTTCAAGAGTTGTCTAATAAAGGATTCCTCCGTCCGAACTTTTCACCTTGGAGAAACTCCTGTTCTCCTTGTGAAAAGAAAAATGGATCTTTCCGAATGTATATCGATTAACGTAAGCCTAGTAAGCTTACCATCAAGAATCGATATCCCCCTACCTTAAATCAACGATTTTCTCCGATCAACTGCATAGCGTTTCATGCTTTTCCAAGATCGATTTGCGTTTTGGATATCATCAACTTTGTATTCTCGAAGAAGATATTTCCCAAAACGGTTTTCTGCACGAAGTATGGCCATTACGAGTTTACAGTCATGCCTTTTAGGTTGACAAATACTCCAGCCATCTTCAAGGACTTAATAAATAGAGTCTGCAAGCCTTATTTGGATTAGTTCGTCATTGTTATTAATGACATCTTGATCTATTCATATCCCGAGCCGATCACGATCAACACCTTCGTCGACATTGGAACCCCTAAAGAAGGAACAAACTTTTCGCTAAATCCTCCAAGAGGAAATTTTGGCTTAAAGGAGTTCAGTTTTTGGGTCAGGTAGTCAACAAGCAGGGTATTCATGTGGATCCATCCAAATTGATGCAATTAAGAATTGATTCCTTGTATGCATTAAATACCCGTGTCCAAAGATAACAAATTTAAAGGTCAATTTAAACAATTATGCGAGTATACGATTATGCGATTATGTGATATGTGTTTATGTGTTCTCCTCTATGTTTTTGTGTGGTAAACGATTTTCAAATCCTCAAAGAATCTTTTATATCTTCATATGAGGGATTCATAGTAGGATATTAAAAAGGTACTACCTTAAATCCTTATGGGCTTCTACGTGGTAGTTAAGACCCTTGGGTTATATAGTACCATTCCAGGATTCGATGATAGACCCTTGAGTGGTCTAGTCTAAAAGATTGATTCACAATTTGGTTAAAGAACGACATCTAGTGATGTAGCTGAACAGACTCCTTGATAGTCTATTTAGATCATTTATTGATTTAATTAAAAGGACTCTATGGCGGTCTAGTTACACGCATCACAGGATTGTTCATTTGGTTTTACCCTACACATTATAAAATAGACTGTGTAAACTATGCAAGGAATTGTCTAATTATGGACGCGTACATAATTATGAAATTTAGTGCACAGAAACCCAGTAAGGTTTACTATGTGTAAGAACCGATAGTGACAACAATAATAAAATGATAACAATGTAATGGAGGCACGGTGGACGCACCAATGATGCTTCGTATACTTGTATATAAGTATCCCTCTTACATTGCAAGCATGATGTTATTAAAGTTACTAGAAGTTCAGAACCCTAACCAATGTTGTTCGGTCTTTTCAACTTCATGTTTTAAACTCTCACAAGTTTCCTCTAAATAAATTTCGGGACGAAATTTCCTAAAGTAGGGGAGACTGTAACACCTGTGCCTCCACGGCCATCAAAAAAATACCAAACCAATGAAATATTATATTTCATACTTGGGATTTGTAAAAATAAGTGTATCATTTGCACATATCAATTCTTGTTCAATTTCAAACTCTAAATCGCTTTCTGGAAGGTTATACGCGCACCGATGCGTAAATATAACCAGTTTAATGCAACAAACACTCCGGAATAGTGACATAGGCTTAACATACCTTAAATAACCTTTACATAACTTAGAAATAAGTTTTGAAGGCTTTGGTATGGCAAAATCAAGTTAAATCGCTTACAGGGACTAAAGTTGACAAACTGCGAAAGTATGCCAATTTGAACTGTAACAGACATTCCGGAACATGGACATAAGTTAAACATACCATAAATATCCTTTACATAGCTTAGAAATAGGCTTTGAGGGGTTAGGTGTGCTAAAATAAACTTTTGGGTCATTTAGGGACTAAAAGCGTCAAAAGTGCACAAGTTTGCATTTTCGCGCATAACTTACATTCTGAATACATCCAGACATCCAAAAATTTATGTAAGCACTATAATATTTTATTTTAGTGTTTGGCATAAGAAAAATCCATTCGTCATGCCATTTGGATCGTTTTTCGCGCTTATGCGCATTCCGTCGTAATTAAGCGAACATCGCGTTCGTACGACCAAACGAACTGACATCCGACATATTTTTGAGCATGTTTCATGTCCACAATGTTTAGACATCATTTTAGGGGCTTAAAGTTGGCTTTACGGGCCTTAGAAGTGTCGGAAATGGCATAAACACATAACAGGGACCAAAACTGTCATTTCTGAAAGATGTTTGCTTATACATCGAATCTAGTCCTTCCCACTTGTTGCACATGATTTTGGGAATCTATGGGCTGGTATTTTGGGCACATGGTATTACAATACCATGTGTGCTAAGTGTATGGCCAAGATCGCATCACGTTTTCCTAGAAACGATCCTAACGGCTAACCGAATACTATAAATACCCCACCCCCCATGCTTCAAAATTACAAGAACTTTGATTTGAGAAACTCTAAGTTGAAACTATTGTTTCATACCTGAGATTTTTGAATCGAGGTTAGCATTCGGGGACCCTTCGTAAGTATTCTTTCGTTCTTTTATTGCTTTTCGAGTCTTTCGAGTCTGAAAGTCTACATTGACCAGTTATGGTCAATGCGAAGTTCGTTTGAACTTCCCAACGTGAGTGTAATCACGTTGGTTATAGTCCCTTGGGACTATGCCTACTGATTACCACGTTGTCTAGGGTCGTAGGGTAAGCGATCTAATAAATCGCTTATACCTCGAACCCGACCCATTTGGTCGATCATTAGGATCCGACCAAATACATTAGGTGACCATAGTAGGTAGGGAATAACCTTCCGAGGTTATACCCTATGGTCACATCGTTTGAGTAGTTGTATGATAGGTAGTTTATATGCCTTAGGTAAATTACCAGAATACCCTTTTCATGTATAATTGGTAATTAAGCATATGTAACCTAAACCTTTGTCACATAACTGATTATGTAACATGTTTAGGCATATTCTACTTGTCATAGGACTAGTTAGGCGGTCCGAACGCGTTTCACGCACACGACGCGTTAAAGTAGCATAAGCTACCTTAATGGGTCGCGATGGGTCGAAAGCACTTAGGTTTGGTTTCATTGTAGTATGTAGGCCTTGTTAAACCATATCATATGAGTTCCAATACTCATTTGGTTTACCAAGCCTCATCCTATCCGATCTCCCGATTTAAGTCCGGTTTATTTATATAGTTTTAGATTGTCGACTGATTTCGTGCTCTTTCTAGCTTTGTTTGGTTGTTGTTCAAGACCTCTAAGCATTCTCAGGCGAGTACATTATTCCCCTATTTTACTGCTTTCAATTGTTTTGGGGTGACTCATATGTGCTAAATGTTTTCAAGGTTTTAACGATGGTATCAAAACGATTTTCGATATTATAACGATGGTTTCAAAAACGATTAAGACGATTTATACAAAACTAATAACGATTTCAATAAAGTGAACAAACTTGTTGGTTGGGTTACATAACAAATGACATTCATTAGCAATGATCAAGCCGACCAGTATTAGGTTATGGTACCATAGGATCTGACAAGTCCCGTTATTTACTACACCCGTAGTTATGTGTGGGTGTTGTGGGTAGCGACTGAATCTGTAATTGTTAATTTACTCTTTGGTAAGGGTTTATTAATGCGAGTTGTTAATCTATCCTTTGGTAAGGGTTTATTAATGCGAATTGTTAATCTATCCTTTGGTAAGGGTTTATTAATGCGAGTCAAGAAGGTTTGAATGTTATTAGCGAGACGACCATATAAGTAGTTTCACGACCTAAAACGAATTTAACGATTGGGTAAACAATTGGTTTTCACACGATGTTTTAACGATTGGGTAAACGATTGGCTTCAAAGCGATATACGATTGGGTTTTGGTTATACATATTACATGATTTACATTGGGCATGAACATTACTTTGGTGGTTTGGTTTGATTAAGTGATTAAGTAACGATGCGTGTGTAATATGATACAAACATGGTGGATACGCCGCTGGTACTTCCTATGTATAAGTGTTTGTATGGTATTACATATTGTAGCGTTATTTGAATCATTTCAGTTTGAGACATAGAACATTTTATACAAGTAACATACTTTTCACAAGACAATTATTTACAAACAACTTATCTTATACAAACTCATTTTACATGGTTATTCATTTAATCGTGCATTATTCTCTTATTTATACATATCACTTGAACTTATTATTTTTCAAATGATTTACAAAGACAAAGCAAATTACAAGGTTCATGACTAAACATTTTCTTAAAACAGAAGTCATGAATCTTATTTTTCACAAAACCTATGTACTCGCCAGCATTTCTTTGCTGACCTCGTTTTCACATATGTTTCAGGTATTGTTGAAAGATATCGATTGATAGGATGCATGCTCACATAGGACTGGACAAGGCCTTAGTGACTCAATAATAATGATAGACTATGTTTAAATTGTGTATTTAGATTTCCAGACAATGTAATTATTCAATGTTTAATAAAACGAAACACTTTTTGGTGTCCATGGTTATGAAACATTAATTCTGTTGCAACACGCCCCGATGTTTCCGCCGCGATTTGTTGTTTTACGCGGTCGGGGTGTGACAACCTCTCCTACATCACAACCAAAGCTCTTTAACAAGAAAAGAAAGCCAATCACTGCCGATGAGGGTATACATGATCCTAATGCTGCACAACATCCACTGGAACTTGAAGCTATAAAAAATGAGATGAGGCAATTCTATACAGAAGAAGATCCTTCAAAAAGGAGATTCTCCTCACTCATAGGCTACATGCCACCAGAGGATATGGATGATTACCTCAAACTCAAGGCAAGGCAGGCTAAAGCAAGAGCTAAATTTGAAAGTGAACGTGAACGTCTAAGCGAAGAAGGCATTGCTAAAAGACTGGATTTCTTCCTTGAAAAGGTAAAGCAGATGGAAGAATTCGCACAGGAACTAATCAAAGAAAAGGCTGAACAACGCAAAGAGCTAAGAAAACAATATCTTGCCTACATTATGAAAGAAAAATTCTATCCTGCTGAAGAAAAACAGTTTGAAGAATGGCCAATAATCGCTCTAAAGCATGAGGCTGAGAGGATTGACAGAATTAAGAATGATCCTACAAAGAAGAAAAATGCTCCAAACTGGAATAAATTCAAAAAGCTCATTGCTGACTTCACTGCTGAGTATAAAAGAAAGAAAAAGGAGCTGGTGGATGCAAAAATGGATACTGCTGAAGCCATATCAAAATGGTCAAAACAGCAGACTGATGAAGCCTACGAAAGGCTGAAGAAAAGAAAGATAACTGTTTCAGGCACTTCTAAGAAGCAAGAACAAATGATGAAGCTTGAACAGAAGATAGGAAACCTCGACACACTGTTCCGGTCTAATTTTGTAACAAATCAAGAAGAGGGAGAACAGCTGACCGAAGAAGAGGTAATAGAAAAGGAAGCAGAGTACTTCAAAGATACCATCACGAAAATGGGTCTAAAAGAAGAAACTTCAACAAAGCTTCAAAGCCTTTTTAAGGCATTAAACAAACCTGCGTCTCCAAACACTGCTAAAGACAAGACAGAAGCTGAAAGACAAGAACTTATTGAACAAGAAACTGCAGAAGATATAGCTGCAGCAGACAAAGTCATTGAAGAAGCTTTCAAAAGAATGTCTGAAAGTCTGTAGGTGTTTTCAAGGCCATCATCCCTCAACTCATCTTCAAATAAGTCTCTCCCAAGAAACCCACTTGGCTTAAAAATACTAAAGTGGATGTCTGATCAAAAGACTCACGTATTGACCCTGGTCAGAGCCAATGGCGAAGTGAAGTACATATCAAGGAAAGAAGCACTAGGCCTTAGTGTTCAAGATTTGCAGGATCTCCTTGAACTTACACTGTGTAGGGATGAGGATGACTAGAGTGCACAGGAATTTGAAGCTGAATTCAAAGATCAAGCTAAGGCACTCTTGATGAGTAATAAAGGTCCTGAATAATGAAGGGTTTTGGCATTATCTGTTCCAGGGGGAGATTGTTGGGATTGAACCCTACCAGAGGAACAGATAATGTAAAGCCAAAACCAGGTCACAACAGAGGATTCACAATAAGCAGCAGTTTACACTTTGCTCTCCCCTTGAAAGTGATTTATAACAACTGATGGTCTCTATCCGCTGTTCATATTCAACTGCTGCTGCCCTTTCAACTGCTGATGAAAACCCTGAAGTATCCAACACTGCTGGTCCTATCTACTGATGATAAAGCACTGCCCAGTCAAGGACTGATCAACCTTGAGGAAAGCACTGACATAAAGAGAAAGCAGCTGTTTAGTGAATTACCTGTTTTATGTATAGTTAGTAGTTAGGTTAGCAGTGTTTGTGTAAGGATAGTAGATACAGGTTGTTAGGCTGTTAGACGTCGCTTTCATGGTGACGTCAGCTGAGATACCTCAGTGGTTTGGATTGCCTATAAATGTAACAGTACCCTGTACTGTTACATTTGATTGACTGAGTGAGTTCTTCTCCTCATGTCTAATCCTTTCATCTTGTGTGCAACCAACCTTGGGGCATCAGGCTGAGGGGGAGTTTATTTTGTAAGCATATCTGTAATCTTTTGCTTTGATTTGTAAATCTTTTGACTCTATGAGAAGCAATTGTTTATCAAACTCTTTTCTCCATTTGATTGTGTTTACAATGTTTGTTTTCATTTCCGCTGCACTTTACATGTTTTCATATTTACAAATCGTTCCAAACATACAAACAAACACAATCATGAGAGCCTCTGATCCTAACATGAACCTTTCATCTGATTGCAAACACGGTGAATTTGTTCGCTCACCACTATTATTGAATTATCTCGGACAATACAACACCTTGTGGCGTCATATAACCTTGTAGATTGGGCAAATCATGAGCAATCGTTTCATGCAAAACTGTGTATACCTCTCTTTTGACTCATCAATGAAATAGTCTTAATGCAACTATGTATTAGGACGATGATACGCTAAATTTTATTGTATTTCGGTGTATCCTTGAAACTCAATAATGTCAACACACTGATTTTTATTCATGTTATAATTCGATAGTTGACAAATCATCTTCGTACGCTTATTCATTTGAGTTTGTTAATTCTAAGTTTCACTTATTCAACAACCAACGCAACTTTCCGTTGGTATTAAATTCTATTGTTTCAACAAATTCAATTGCAGATTGTGAGCGTTCATTTGGACATTTGTTGGTCAAAATCCTTCTTTTGTTTGACCCCTGTAAACTTAGTCACACTGGTGATTATATCATTACACCTCGTTCATTTGGCATAGATTCTTGAAACAAATTCAGTTGAACCGTTGTGTTCTTATTGTTGTAGTAAGTCATTGTATTCACATAATTCGAACAAGTCTTGATTCAATTTCATGGTCATTCACTTTGGCATTATTTGTATTTACCAACATATGACATAACTCTAAGGAGATAACATAGTCTAAATTTCGAGGACAAAATTTCTTTAACTGGGGGAGAATGTGACAACCGGCAATTATGGGTTATAATTACGTGCATAACAGAAAATAGACAATAATAAGTAGTGTTTAAAGACGCAAATTAACTTAATTAGACCTTTGGAATGCCTAGAAACGTCTATTTGAATCGTACGCTGCGCGATTGGTGATATCGGTAATTTTGCGTGCATTTAAACGGTAACGAACTGACAACGGATAAATAACGACAACGCCTAAAAATACAAATTTTGTGCTTATATTTATCATATATTTATAACTATGCGAATTATTTGGACTGCCGAACATCACAGAGCACAAACGCGGGAGTTACGCGGAAACAATAACACACCGACTCTGATTTTGCAGGGTGCTACAAACATCTCAAGTGGATAAACTGGTAAAAGAATGAGAAAAAAAAGTGGTGGTGGATGGTATGGGAGATGTTCTCAAATGGAGAATCTTGAGTTGATGGGTCTTTTTTCTTGGATGAGTGAAGCACGGAGTT
Organism: Helianthus tuberosus; assembly: GCA_030545235.1. Taxonomy (NCBI): domain Eukaryota; kingdom Viridiplantae; phylum Streptophyta; class Magnoliopsida; order Asterales; family Asteraceae; genus Helianthus; species Helianthus tuberosus. The sequence continues at coordinate 54,840,350 of CM060364.1, forward strand.
GTGCTTTGGTAGGAACGACCCGTGTTGTTGTGAATTCCTCTGTATTTTGTTAAAAACTTAAAATGCATAAACACAGGGACGTCCCAGTAGAAGCACGTGGCCTTCTTTGCCTGATTTCTTGTAAATACATGATTTTCACGGCAGGAAAGCTCATTTTGTTATTTTACGGTCCGTTTGTCCAAAAAAAAAAACAAAATTAAACAAATTAAGAAATATTTATAATGTTTAAACAAGAAAATGACTAAAACCGGACCCAAATGATATAATATGTACGTTTTTTTGCACATCATCTACCTACTTTAAATAAAAAATCTAAGTTTCAAAATCAGAAACCACATGATAAACCTAAACAAAAAAGTACTATTTTTTTTCAAAATTAACAATTATAAATACCCATTTCTTACGATTCGCTCGACCATCTTCCTCTCAATAACCCAATCTCACCTTAACAATCTTCTGTATCTTCACAAAAAAAGCTTGCTCAAAAAAATACCTGTCACTTACCTTAGTTATAACCGTCACTTTGCATTTATTTTAAAAAAAGCCCGCTAAAATGTAGAAACACGCCTAAAACATCATTATATAAGGAACAAACCATCTCTTTCCCTGATCATACCCAAAACAAACATCATACCCTACAAACTCCATACAACAAAAAATACCCCACTTTATAAACACACAATAAAATGGAAAACATCGTTTCATGGAGATTCAACGCATCAATCGATATATTCATCATCGTATTCGATACAGAAGAAGAAATTGATGGTGAAGACAATAAACGTCATAATGAATATGGTTGAATATGTTTAGAGATGGATACTAGATCTTGTCGTTCCTCTTAATAACTTGTGTGAAAAAACACAGACTGTCATAAGAAGATTGAAAATAAAATTTCCGGAGAATGATGAACTTCAGTTTGTCGAGCCAACCAAGACTTCATGGTGTTATGATGAGGAAATGGACATAGTGAAGGCTACGTGAACCGACAGACAAAAAGATGACTACATAGTTGAAACCATACAGACCAAAGAGACTCTTAGGTTTATGGAACAATTATGTAGTTCCCGATAACATTGAGATAACTCCGAAAGTTGCTTCTCTGGATTAACTGTATAAATGGAGCCTTGAAGCACTAGACGAAAACGCCATTCGAGCTAAAGATGAATATGAAGAATCGGAAGAAGAAGAAGAAGACGTGTGAAATGATGGGTACTTCTCATATGCAATCCCATCAGAGATAAATTTTGATTATTTTTTTATGTTAAATGGTGTGTCATCTTTTAGTCAAATTTTCTTATTGTTTGTTTTTAATGAAAAATTTCTTATTTATGAAAACGTCGTGGCTTATATATTAAATGGTTTGAGATGATAAAAATTACAATTGATGGAAATTTGTTTTTAGTAGTTGAAATCCAACATCCAACATAACAAATTTTGAGACTTCTAAGCCTTCGACTCGTTACCTTTTTACCGAATTTTAACCCGTTTATGCATTTTATCAAACAAACATATTTGTTTGATCCTTATAACACATACACTTCTTCAAATTAATGTTACCTACCATATTAGGTTCTAATCATAGGTTTATTACACAATTTAAACCCGTTTTCGCTCGTATGCTTATTTTGACCCGTTAAGGGTATTTAAGCACTTTAAAGCTTGAAATCGCTTTCATTCATTTCTAGCATCTTATTCCTACATTTCTTATCAAGTAATCTTCCACTACAAATATAAGTGTGTTGGATCTAATGTGGATATCTATATGTTCCGAGTTTTACCCCTCGGATTATTATTTTAGGGCAAGACTCAAATAGAGCCATTTGACTAACGTATTACATCTTTCAACTTCTACACTTATTCTAAGTATTTATCTAATCATGAAACTCGTTTCCAAACAACCTTTAAGGGTTGTTTGTTCAATTTATCCTACAAGGGCGTTTTGATCAATTTTGGTCCTTTTACGACGAAGGACTTTCAGATACTTGTTTGACCCAAAAATCCGGTCTTTTAACTATGACCTTGTTTAGAAACCATTATGTTTCTAAAACACTACATTTATAACTTGAATTATTCGGTTTATCTTTAAGATAACCAAATATCCAATTTAACCTTGTTTAACTCTTAGAAAACCTCAAATTCTACATGATGAGTTGAATCATTACACAAACCTGGCTCGGATCAATGTATTGACCCGTTACGATACCTTGCCTTAGTGGCGCTAAGTAATAGCGATGTCATCATTCAATCGATATTTATTCCTGTAATCATGCAACTCGACAAAATATTAGCCGATATTATCAAAGGGTGATATTTTCACCTTTTGACCCGTTTGGTCTATATGACCGTTTACTTTTACGATATGGATTTATTATCATCTCGTCTACATGACTTGTACCGGTTTACACCGTACGGTCAATTTACTTAAAAATCTATTTCTTGATTATTTTGACCCCTTTATATCTTACGCCATAAAGTGTCCTTCAAAACTAACGGTTATCGTCAACGAGTGACTACATTGCCGTTTTACCCTTATTAATTGTATTGATTTACCTTATAAGGTAAATCATTCAAAACTCGTTATTTATTAGTCATTACATTACTAAATGACCTTATTAGCTCTTTTTAACCATTCAACATGGTTTATCATTATTGTCTTTTGTTCCGAACCTCGCATGTCGGGTCGAAACATCATAAGTCAAATGTGACTTTTGATTATTCAAAATCTATAAAACCAATAGATATCAAATAAAAGGTGTAAGTTTTAACTTACCTCACATCCAAATTACGCTTTTCTTTTCTCACTTGCTTCGATCGACCCGCTTGCTCCCCAAGCTTCACCTAGCTTGTTAAGCGCCAACTATCATTCATTATTCACAAGGTTGTTAGATTAGTCATTCTAAATCATGATTTTCACACCCTATGAATCTTTGACTACTTTTCTTATTGAACTAAATCATAAATCATGAGTTTAATTCTTGTGTCAAGACCCACTTCAAATCAAGTATGAACTCTTAACAAATCCCCATTTTGTTCAAGTAGTTCATTCATACAAGTTAGTATGGTGTTTATAAACACCAATACAACATCAATTTCATTAAATCATCCAAAACCCATTTTTCAAGTCATGTATGATCAACACTCAAGCTTGGAAATTGTTCAAGTATCTTGCATCAACTATCACTTATGATGATTTCTAACACAAACATATCATCATCTTCATTATTAAATCAAAACCCACTTAGCACATATATGGGTAATCATCAAATCCCTAGTTTCTAACACCAATTCATCAAGTTTTCAACTCGGGTTTGTTTCTAAACATGAATTCAACACATATATCACTCATACATTCAACATTCATTCACGAATTTTGATCATGAGTGTTCATCATAAATTCTAAGACATCACCAAATTACAAAATTTTACATACCTTACGATCCCCTTGACTTGGTGATCATTTGTACGTGATCATGCATTTGATTTGAGCTAGTTTTGCCCTTCAATTTGGTGAAATTGAGATGAGCTAGGGTTTGAGCTCCTGGCTCCTCTTCTGATCGATTTCACACAGACACACACACTAGTGTGTGTAGTGTTTTAATTAAATTAAAAATCAAGTTTTAAATCTTCCTCTTTTGGCCCCTCAAGTTTGTAACTTTATAATAAGGGTTATTTCCCAAGTTTCCTCCTTTGTTTTAAGGCACATATTTAACTAGGTTGATATTCCTAGTTACTTGGTGGGTTCGGGGAAGTTATAACCCGTTTTATTTTTATGTCCCGTTAACTCGGGCCTTTTATAAACTTATTTCCTTAAAAGCATTTATTCACGTTTTATTAAATATTAGGTTTATTTATTTAAATCCTAATATTTACCGGGTTACTTTTACCACTAACGGTACTTTACCCGCCTTTTAGTATTAACGGGGTTTGATTACCAAACCCGTTTTCGGGGTGTTACAAGTCTACCCCCCCTTAAAGAGGTTTCGTCCTCGAAACCTTTTCTTACATAATTTATCGAGTTTAACTCCATGCATTTGCTCTCGATAATCAATTAAGCATTTCTCATACTTTAACCGATTGTTAGTATTACCAGAAAAGTATGGTAATATCCTTTTGGTTATTAATCATCTACGTATCTTACATGACATAATGCGACTTGAAATAACATAATCTCGTTATTTCCACTAGTTTAATTAACTTAGCAATAGTCATCACTCGGCTCTAATGTGATTATATTTCACATTACACTTCTTGATCGTGATCATGTCACGTCATGCCAAATTGTACATCAACTTTCTATTTTCAGAATTATCACTTTTCGGATATATCGTCTTGCACCTATCCGTGTCAAGACTTATATCTTTCATGTTTACCGTTTATACGTCAATCATAATTCATTTTTGTAGAAACGTTATTTCTTACCAAAACCGAAGTTTTAGTTTAGCGTCTTCTCTTTAACCTTTGTCAATTATCCATGCCGGGATATTGACAGTCCAAAATTTATTCTTTTTCAGTCTTTGTTTTATGCGAGGATTCTCCATTTATTCCCTCGCTTTGTCTAATTAACCCGTAGGTTTTATCACTTAGTCTATGGGCTATTTTATTAGACCTCCACCTCTTTAAGGCGAGGTCCTTATAATCTATTTCTTTCTAGTCATGACTCGTGGGTCGTTTTAGTCTCGTAGACCTTTCCATTGTTTATAACCACAAAGGTTAGGTTGATCCCGTAGATCATTCCCTACTCATGTCATTCTTAAAATACATGTTTGGTGTCAAGGCATCCTGTTTTTTTTAAATCATTTATTTTCGCGTTGGTATTTTCTTTGACCTTGACCGTAGTCTAAGGCTACATTCGTTTCCTTTCGGACAAATTTTCCGACTTTATGGCTTCTCACGTCATTTATGCGTCGGTTTATCCTATGCTCACCATTATCCAGTTTACATACATTCGTATTTGATTATGTCCCATTACCGGGCTCATTATTCTTTTGCTTTTAACGCTACCTTTATCCCGCTTGCGTTTACTCATGTCGTTTGGCATGACATTATATTCGACCCGTTCAACTTTAAAATAGTTGAACATAATTTATTCAAAATTTCTATTTACATTATCTTGTCGTCTTTTAGTTATGACTCAAAACCCGAGTCTTTTAACTTGTGTATTTAGATTTCCAGACAATGTAATAATGATAGACTATGTTTAAATTGTGTATTTAGATTTCCAGACAATGTAATTATTCAATGTTTAATAAAACGAAACACTTTTTGGTGTCCATGGTTATGAAACATTAATTCTGTTGCAACACGCCCCGATGTTTCCGCCGCGATTTGTTGTTTTACGCGGTCGGGGTGTGACAACCTCTCCTACATCACAACCAAAGCTCTTTAACAAGAAAAGAAAGCCAATCACTGCCGATGAGGGTATACATGATCCTAATGCTGCACAACATCCACTGGAACTTGAAGCTATAAAAAATGAGATGAGGCAATTCTATACAGAAGAAGATCCTTCAAAAAGGAGATTCTCCTCACTCATAGGCTACATGCCACCAGAGGATATGGATGATTACCTCAAACTCAAGGCAAGGCAGGCTAAAGCAAGAGCTAAATTTGAAAGTGAACGTGAACGTCTAAGCGAAGAAGGCATTGCTAAAAGACTGGATTTCTTCCTTGAAAAGGTAAAGCAGATGGAAGAATTCGCACAGGAACTAATCAAAGAAAAGGCTGAACAACGCAAAGAGCTAAGAAAACAATATCTTGCCTACATTATGAAAGAAAAATTCTATCCTGCTGAAGAAAAACAGTTTGAAGAATGGCCAATAATCGCTCTAAAGCATGAGGCTGAGAGGATTGACAGAATTAAGAATGATCCTACAAAGAAGAAAAATGCTCCAAACTGGAATAAATTCAAAAAGCTCATTGCTGACTTCACTGCTGAGTATAAAAGAAAGAAAAAGGAGCTGGTGGATGCAAAAATGGATACTGCTGAAGCCATATCAAAATGGTCAAAACAGCAGACTGATGAAGCCTACGAAAGGCTGAAGAAAAGAAAGATAACTGTTTCAGGCACTTCTAAGAAGCAAGAACAAATGATGAAGCTTGAACAGAAGATAGGAAACCTCGACACACTGTTCCGGTCTAATTTTGTAACAAATCAAGAAGAGGGAGAACAGCTGACCGAAGAAGAGGTAATAGAAAAGGAAGCAGAGTACTTCAAAGATACCATCACGAAAATGGGTCTAAAAGAAGAAACTTCAACAAAGCTTCAAAGCCTTTTTAAGGCATTAAACAAACCTGCGTCTCCAAACACTGCTAAAGACAAGACAGAAGCTGAAAGACAAGAACTTATTGAACAAGAAACTGCAGAAGATATAGCTGCAGCAGACAAAGTCATTGAAGAAGCTTTCAAAAGAATGTCTGAAAGTCTGTAGGTGTTTTCAAGGCCATCATCCCTCAACTCATCTTCAAATAAGTCTCTCCCAAGAAACCCACTTGGCTTAAAAATACTAAAGTGGATGTCTGATCAAAAGACTCACGTATTGACCCTGGTCAGAGCCAATGGCGAAGTGAAGTACATATCAAGGAAAGAAGCACTAGGCCTTAGTGTTCAAGATTTGCAGGATCTCCTTGAACTTACACTGTGTAGGGATGAGGATGACTAGAGTGCACAGGAATTTGAAGCTGAATTCAAAGATCAAGCTAAGGCACTCTTGATGAGTAATAAAGGTCCTGAATAATGAAGGGTTTTGGCATTATCTGTTCCAGGGGGAGATTGTTGGGATTGAACCCTACCAGAGGAACAGATAATGTAAAGCCAAAACCAGGTCACAACAGAGGATTCACAATAAGCAGCAGTTTACACTTTGCTCTCCCCTTGAAAGTGATTTATAACAACTGATGGTCTCTATCCGCTGTTCATATTCAACTGCTGCTGCCCTTTCAACTGCTGATGAAAACCCTGAAGTATCCAACACTGCTGGTCCTATCTACTGATGATAAAGCACTGCCCAGTCAAGGACTGATCAACCTTGAGGAAAGCACTGACATAAAGAGAAAGCAGCTGTTTAGTGAATTACCTGTTTTATGTATAGTTAGTAGTTAGGTTAGCAGTGTTTGTGTAAGGATAGTAGATACAGGTTGTTAGGCTGTTAGACGTCGCTTTCATGGTGACGTCAGCTGAGATACCTCAGTGGTTTGGATTGCCTATAAATGTAACAGTACCCTGTACTGTTACATTTGATTGACTGAGTGAGTTCTTCTCCTCATGTCTAATCCTTTCATCTTGTGTGCAACCAACCTTGGGGCATCAGGCTGAGGGGGAGTTTAGTTTGTAAGCATATCTGTAATCTTTTGCTTTGATTTGTAAATCTTTTGACTCTATGAGAAGCAATTGTTTATCAAACTCTTTTCTCCATTTGATTGTGTTTACAATGTTTGTTTTCATTTCCGCTGCACTTTACATGTTTTCATATTTACAAATCGTTCCAAACATACAAACAAACACAATCATGAGAGCCTCTGATCCTAACATGAACCTTTCATCTGATTGCAAACACGGTGAATTTGTTCGCTCACCGCTATTATTGAATTATCTCGGACAATACAACACCTTGTGGCGTCATATAACCTTGTAGATTGGGCAAATCATGAGCAATCGTTTCATGCAAAACTGTGTATACCTCTCTTTTGACTCATCAATGAAATAGTCTTAATGCAACTATGTATTAGGACGATGATACGCTAAATTTTATTGTATTTCGGTGTATCCTTGAAACTCAATAATGTCAACACACTGATTTTTATTCATGTTATAATTCGATAGTTGACAAATCATCTTCGTACGCTTATTCATTTGAGTTTGTTAATTCTAAGTTTCACTTATTCAACAACCAACGCAACTTTCCGTTGGTATTAAATTCTATTGTTTCAACAAATTCAATTGCAGATTGTGAGCGTTCATTTGGACATTTGTTGGTCAAAATCCTTCTTTTGTTTGACCCCTGTAAACTTAGTCACACTGGTGATTATATCATTACACCTCGTTCATTTGGCATAGATTCTTGAAACAAATTCAGTTGAACCGTTGTGTTCTTATTGTTGTAGTAAGTCATTGTATTCACATAATTCGAACAAGTCTTGATTCAATTTCATGGTCATTCACTTTGGCATTATTTGTATTTACCAACATATGACATAACTCTAAGGAGATAACATAGTCTAAATTTCGAGGACAAAATTTCTTTAACTGGGGGAGAATGTGACAACCGGCAATTATGGGTTATAATTACGTGCATAACAGAAAATAGACAATAATAAGCAGTGTTTAAAGACGCAAATTAACTTAATTAGACCTTTGGAATGCCTAGAAACGTCTATTTGAATCGTACGCTACGCGATTGGTGATATCGGTAATTTTGTGTGCATTTAAACGGTAACGAACTGACAACGGATAAATAACGACAACGCCTAAAAATACAAATTTTGTGCTTATATTTATCATATATTTATAACTATGCGAATTATTTGGACTGCCGAACATCACAGAGCACAAACGCGGGAGTTACGCGGAAACAATAACACACCGACTCTGATTTTGCAGGGTGCTACAAACATCTCAAGTGGATAAACTGGTAAAAGAATGAGAAAAAAAAGTGGTGGTGGATGGTATGGGAGATGTTCTCAAATGGAGAATCTTGAGTTGATGGGTCTTTTTTCTTGGATGAGTGAAGCACGGAGTTGTGCTTTGGTAGGAACGACCCGTGTTGTTGTGAATTCCTCTGTATTTTGTTAAAAACTTAAAATGCATAAACACAGGGACGTCCCAGTAGAAGCACGTGGCCTTCTTTGCCTGATTTCTTGTAAATACATGATTTTCACGGCAGGAAAGCTCATTTTGTTATTTTACGGTCCGTTTGTCCAAAAAAAAAAAAACAAAATTAAACAAATTAAGAAATATTTATAATGTTTAAACAAGAAAATGACTAAAACCGGACCCAAATGATATAATATGTATGTTTTTTTGCACATCATCTACCTACTTTAAATAAAAAATCTAAGTTTCAAAATCAGAAACCACATGATAAACCTAAACAAAAAAGTACTATTTTTTTTCAAAATTAACAATTATAAATACCCATTTCTTACGATTCGCTCGACCATCTTCCTCTCAATAACCCAATCTCACCTTAACAATCTTCTGTATCTTCACAAAAAAAGCTTGCTCAAAAAAATACCTGTCACTTACCTTAGTTATAACCGTCGCTTTGCATTTATTTTAAAAAAAGCCCGCTAAAATGTAGAAACTCGCCTAAAACATCATTATATAAGGAACAAACCATCTCTTTCCCTGATCATACCCAAAACAAACATCATACCCTACAAACTCCATACAACAAAAAATACCCCACTTTATAAACACACAATAAAATGGAAAACATCGTTTCATGGAGATTCAACGCATCAATCGATATATTCATCATCGTATTCGATACAGAAGAAGAAATTGATGGTGAAGACAATAAACGTCATAATGAATATGGTTGAATATGTTTAGAGATGGATACTAGATCTTGTCGTTCCTCTTAATAACTTGTGTGAAAAAACACAGACTGTCATAAGAAGATTGAAAATAAAATTTCCGGAGAATGATGAACTTCAGTTTGTCGAGCCAACCAAGACTTCATGGTGTTATGATGAGGAAATGGACATAGTGAAGGCTACGTGAACCGACAGACAAAAAGATGACTACATAGTTGAAACCATACTGACCAAAGAGACTCTTAGGTTTATGGAACAATTATGTAGTTCCCGATAACATTGAGATAACTCCGAAAGTTGCTTCTCTGGATTAACTGTATAAATGGAGCCTTGAAGCACTAGACGAAAACGCCATTCAAGCTAAAGATGAATATGAAGAATCGGAAGAAGAATCAGAAGACGTGTGAAATGATGGGTACTTCTCATACGCAATCCCATCAGAGATAAATTTTGATTATTTTTTTATGTTAAATGGTGTGTCATCTTTTAGTCAAATTTTCTTATTGTTTGTTTTTAATGAAAAATTTCTTATTTATGAAAACGTCGTGGCTTATATATTAAATGGTTTGAGATGATAAAAATTACAATTGATGGAAATTTGTTTTTAGTAGTTGAAAATGATGACTAAAAGTAATTAATAAGAACAAGAGTAAACTACCATTTTGGTCCCTGTGGGTTGGTCACTTTTGTCATTTTAGTCCAAAATTCAAACCTTTTAAATCTGGGTCCCTTTGGTTTCACCTTTATTGCCATTTTGGTCCAAAAATCAAATCGCCTGATATTTGACTAATAAAATCTGGTTATTTGTCTTTTTCCTCAGGGGCAATTTGGTCCATCTGAATTTATTATAACATATTATTAATTAAACTAATTAAATTAAATACCCCTTTACTTTATAAAAGCAGATATATGTTATCTTCTTCATCTTCTCCCCACACCCAAACCCTAATCCCTAATCCATCATCTCCCCCCTGCAACCGTCTAATCGACAATGGTGGTATGCACATGTGGAGCCCCAACCCAACTGAGAACATCCTGGACAACACAAAACCTAGGTCGTCGATTTCATCGCTGCAACAAACCATCAAGTTGTGGATTCGTTGCTTGGGCTGAGACACCGAAGATTCAGAACCCGGCTGTGATGATTTCTGCACTGTTGGATACCATCAAGCGGCACAAAGAGAATGCAAGACAGATGTTTACTCGGAACATGAAACTTGAAGAAGAAGCAAAAAAAATTGGCTCAGGAAAAGAATATGCTAAAACTTATCTTAGGTTTCAGTTTTTTCTTGTTCAAGATCTACTATGTTAAGTCTGCTTAGGATGTGTCTGTGGGACTTTTGTAAGTCTGGTCTATATTATCGACTATGACTTTCAAATATGGTCTTTTGTAAGTTTGTAAAGGAATGTATGGGGCTTTTGTAATGGAATGACTAACTTATTGACCAATACATGTTTAGTGCAAATGAGCTGCAAGTATGGTCACCTAATGTTTAAACAATGTGTTCATACCAAAACATGTACAATGTGGTAATGACCAAAACAGAAGTGCAATCCGCTTATGACCATAACAGAAGTGTTGGATGCTTATGACCAAAACAGAAGTGCAATCCGCAAATGTCCAAAACATATGTGCAAAGACCAAAACATAAGTGCAATCCGCAAATGTCCAAAACACATGTGCAAATGACCAATAACATTAACAATACCAAACAACCATTAACATTAACATCCAAAATAGAAGTATAATACCAAACAACCAAAAGTTACAGTTTAACATCCAAAATAGAAGTACTAAACAGTTTGACATTAACTATTCTATCCAAATAGTTTGACACAAACTGTAAACATCACAGTTTGGGACAAACTGCAAAAATGCCAACTGCAGTCAAAAGATATACTAGCTGAACTTCTTGATGCAGCAACCTGTAACGCCCTTATTATTATTTAACGGTTTTCGTAAAGATTACGAAAATAAACGGGTAATTATGATTTCAAGTACGGTTTCATTAGGCTTTATTTACAGAATTAAAACTATATAACATAACATGTGTGAGTTCGTCATTTAAGATAACAATGATACATAGTGCGGAAGCTTATTTCTTGATCGTGTTCGGTTCTTAGTTGTGCTTGATCGTCCTCCGGAGCTAAAATTATACCTGAAAGTCATAAAACATGAGTTGGATTAGTCATACGTAACTTAAAACGTATTTAAACGAGTCCGGGAAGCGAAACTGATTAAAATAAATTTTTTTTCGCCAAAACAGTGCTCTTTCGCGCCACGCGAAGGCACCCGGTTACTCACTCGCGCCACGCGAGGGAGACCGTTTTCCAGCAGCTCTGGAGCTGGATCCTGCATTTTTCAGCAATACCGGTTTTTACGGAAACGACCATAACTTCTTCGTTATTGATCCGTTTTACGCGATTCTTTTTCCTACGCGTCCGTAATTTAATTCTCCATCATATGGAGTTAAAATCCAACATCCAACATAACAAATTTTGAGACTTCTAAGCCTTCGACTCGTTACCTTTTTACCGAATTTTAACCCGTTTATGCATTTTATCAAACAAACATATTTGTTTGATCCTTATATCACATACACTTCTTCAAATTAATGTTACCTACCATATTAGGTTCTAATCATAGGTTTATTACACAATTTAAACCCGTTTTCGCTCGTATGCTTATTTTGACCCGTTAAGGGTATTTAAGCACTTTAAAGCTTGAAATCGCTTTCATTCATTTCTAGCATCTTATTCCTACATTTCTTATCAAGTAATCTTCCACTACAAATATAAGTGTGTTGAATCTAATGTGGATATCTATATGTTCCGAGTTTTACCCCTCGGATTATTATTTTAGGGCAAGACTCAAATAGAGCCATTTGACTAACGTATTACATCTTTCAACTTCTACACTTATTCTAAGTATTTATCTAATCATGAAACTCGTTTCCAAACAACCTTTAAGGGTTGTTTGTTCAATTTAGCCTACAAGGGCGTTTTGATCAATTTTGGTCCTTCTTTTACGACGAAGGACTTTCAGATACTTGTTTGACCCAAAAATCCGGTCTTTTAACTATGACCTTGTTTAGAAACCATTATGTTTCTAAAACACTACATTTATAACTTGAATTATTCGGTTTATCTTTAAGATAACCAAATATCCAATTTAACCTTGTTTAACTCTTAGAAAACCTCAAATTCTACATGATGAGTTGAATCATTACACAAACCTGGCTCGGATCAATGTATTGACCCGTTACGATACCTTGCCTTAGTGGCGCTAAGTAATAGCGATGTCATCATTCAATCGATATTTATTCCTGTAATCATGCAACTCGACAAAATATTAGCCGATATTATCAAAGGGTGATATTTTCACCTTTTGACCCGTTTGGTCTATATGACCGTTTACTTTTACGATATGGATTTATTATCATCTCGTCTACATGACTTGTACCGGTTTACACCGTACGGTCAATTTACTTAAAAATCTATTTCTTGATTATTTTGACCCCTTTATATCTTACGCCATAAAGTGTCCTTCAAAACTAACGGTTATCGTCAACGAGTGACTACATTGCCGTTTTACCCTTATTAATTGTATTGATTTACCTTATAAGGTAAATCATTCAAAACTCGTTATTTATTAGTCATTACATTACTAAATGACCTTATTAGCTCTTTTTAACCATTCAACATGGTTTATCATTATTGTCTTTTGTTCCGAACCTCGCATGTCGGGTCGAAACATCATAAGTCAAATGTGACTTTTGATTATTCAAAATCTATAAAACCAATAGATATCAAATAAAAGGTGTAAGTTTTAACTTACCTCACATCCAAATTACGCTTTTCTTTTCTCACTTGCTTCGATCGACCCGCTTGCTCCCCAAGCTTCACCTAGCTTGTTAAGCGCCAACTATCATTCATTATTCACAAGGTTGTTAGATTAGTCATTCTAAATCATGATTTTCACACCCTATGAATCTTTGACTACTTTTCTTATTGAACTAAATCATAAATCATGAGTTTAATTCTTGTGTCAAGACCCACTTCAAATCAAGTATGAACTCTTAACAAATCCCCATTTTGTTCAAGTAGTTCATTCATACAAGTTAGTATGGTGTTTATAAACACCAATACAACATCAATTTCATTAAATCATCCAAAACCCATTTTTCAAGTCATGTATGATCAACACTCAAGCTTGGAAATTGTTCAAGTATCTTGCATCAACTATCACTTATGATGATTTCTAACACAAACATATCATCATCTTCATTATTAAATCAAAACCCACTTAGCACATAGATGGGTAATCATCAAATCCCTAGTTTCTAACACCAATTCATCAAGTTTTCAACTCGGGTTTGTTTCTAAACATGAATTCAACACATATATCACTCATACATTCAACATTCATTCACGAATTTTGATCATGAGTGTTCATCATAAATTCTAAGACATCACCAAATTACAAAATTTTACATACCTTACGATCCCCTTGACTTGGTGATCATTTGTACGTGATCATGCATTTGATTTGAGCTAGTTTTGCCCTTCAATTTGGTGAAATTGAGATGAGCTAGGGTTTGAGCTCCTGGCTCCTCTTCTGATCGATTTCACACAGACACACACACTAGTGTGTGTAGTGTTTTAATTAAATTAAAAATCAAGTTTTAAATCTTCCTCTTTTGGCCCCTCAAGTTTGTAACTTTATAATAAGGGTTATTTCCCAAGTTTCCTCCTTTGTTTTAAGGCACATATTTAACTAGGTTGATATTCCTAGTTACTTGGTGGGTTCGGGGAAGTTATAACCCGTTTTATTTTTATGTCCCGTTAACTCGGGCCTTTTATAAACTTATTTCCTTAAAAGCATTTATTCACGTTTTATTAAATATTAGGTTTATTTATTTAAATCCTAATATTTACCGGGTTACTTTTACCACTAACGGTACTTTACCCGCCTTTTAGTATTAACGGGGTTTGATTACCAAACCCGTTTTCGGGGTGTTACAAGTCTACCCCCCCTTAAAGAGGTTTCGTCCTCGAAACCTTTTCTTACATAATTTATCGAGTTTAACTCCATGCATTTGCTCTCGATAATCAATTAAGCATTTCTCATACTTTAACCGATTGTTAGTATTACCAGAAAAGTATGGTAATATCCTTTTGGTTATTAATCATCTACGTATCTTACATGACATAATGCGACTTGAAATAACATAATCTCGTTATTTCCACTAGTTTAATTAACTTAGCAATAGTCATCACTCGGCTCTAATGTGATTATATTTCACATTACACTTCTTGATCGTGATCATGTCACGTCATGCCAAATTGTACATCAACTTTCTATTTTCAGAATTATCACTTTTCGGATATATCGTCTTGCACCTATCCGTGTCAAGACTTATATCTTTCATGTTTACCGTTTATACGTCAATCATAATTCATTTTTGTAGAAACGTTATTTCTTACCAAAACCGAAGTTTTAGTTTAGCGTCTTCTCTTTAACCTTTGTCAATTATCCATGCCGGGATATTGACAGTCCAAAATTTATTCTTTTTCAGTCTTTGTTTTATGCGAGGATTCTCCATTTATTCCCTCGCTTTGTCTAATTAACCCGTAGGTTTTATCACTTAGTCTATGGGCTATTTTATTAGACCTCCACCTCTTTAAGGCGAGGTCCTTATAATCTATTTCTTTCTAGTCATGACTCGTGGGTCGTTTTAGTCTCGTAGACCTTTCCATTGTTTATAACCACAAAGGTTAGGTTGATCCCGTAGATCATTCCCTACTCATGTCATTCTTAAAATACATGTTTGGTGTCAAGGCATCCTGTTTTTTTTAAATCATTTATTTTCGCGTTGGTATTTTCTTTGACCTTGACCGTAGTCTAAGGCTACATTCGTTTCCTTTCGGACAAATTTTCCGACTTTATGGCTTCTCACGTCATTTATGCGTCGGTTTATCCTATGCTCACCATTATCCAGTTTACATACATTCGTATTTGATTATGTCCCATTACCGGGCTCATTATTCTTTTGCTTTTAACGCTACCTTTATCCCGCTTGCGTTTACTCATGTCGTTTGGCATGACATTATATTCGACCCGTTCAACTTTAAAATAGTTGAACATAATTTATTCAAAATTTCTATTTACATTATCTTGTCGTCTTTTAGTTATGACTCAAAACCCGAGTCTTTTAACTTTCCATCCGAGTCCCCGTCTCTCGGTCTACGCATGCGTTAAATTCTTACCCATTAACCGGGTGTTTTACCAAAGTCGTTATTATTGCAACCCTCCCAGTATGCATTAAGACCTCGCTTCATTTTTATATTCCGACTTAGTTCTCGAGTTTGACGTTTTACAAAAATGACCCGTTTAGAAACATATTCGCATTTTCCGGGTTCGAGTGTAAGTACACTCCCTCCCAGTGCATATCTTAATCATTTTACATGTTTCTTTGTCCCTTCTCTCGGGCTCATTATCCTAATATAATACGCTTCCGTCACTCGGCTGTGCGTTTACATTATGATCAAATATTTTTCTTATCTGATTCATTTGGGTACTTTTTAATTTGTCCCTTTAACCCCGTCCTTACTACATCGGATGTAAACGTGTCCGCTATAAGAAGTTCATGGTATCATATGCCACTACTTACTTGGCCAGAGTAAGCGATTAACACATGACACGCATGACCTTTTTATAGTTTTCACATCACGCCCTATGTAAGTAATGCCTCTATTTGTTTCTCTTGGAAACAATATCCCGAATACATTTTCTATTCGGGTTTTTCCAAGTTTTTAATCTACATATGCAACTTTCAATTTCTACATATTTGTTGCATATTACTATTTGTGCAATTAAATTTAAAATGTGCACCTGGTAATGTTTGCCCTAACGGGCTTCTCTTGCCATTAGCCTTGTTCACGAACGTTACGCGATTTAGGTCCTTGATGAGCATACTCTTTGGACCGTTCCTCTGTCAAATCTGCGATTTGTTAAACTCTCGCTATCCTCATATGCGAGTGTCCTTCAACTAAAACATATAAACAATTAGTAATTTCAACATTAAAGGATGCCCGTATTATAATACAAGGATTTTCTACTATACGCATCAACGCGTGTAATTTCGTTGACTATATCTATTCTATATCGTTTTTATTGGTGTAACGTGTATTACACGATAACCATATGTTTTGTTCTCAACACTTTAATCATACTAAACCATTGATATACATGTACTTACCGGATTTGCGATCAAGCCTCGAACCGAACACACTTTATTCTTTAACCATGAGCTCTGATTACCAACTTGTAACGCCCTTATTATTATTTAACGGTTTTCGTAAAGATTACGAAAATAAACGGGTAATTATGATTTCAAGTACATTGAAAATACGGGTTTCATTAGGCTTTATTTACATAATTAAAACTATATAACATAACATGTGTGAGTTCGTCATTTAACATAACAACGATACATAGTGCGGAAGCTTATTTCTTGATCGTGTTCGGTTCTTCGTTGTGCTTGATCGTCCTCCGGTGCTAAAATTATACCTGAAACTCATAAAACATGAGTTGGATTAGTCATACGTAACTTAAAACGTATTTAAACGAGTCCGGGAAGCGAAACTGATTAAAATAAAAAAAAATTCGCTAAAACAGTGCTCTTTCGCGCCACGCGAAGGCACCCAGTTACTCCCTCGCGCCACGCGAGGGAGACCGTTTTCCAGCAGCTCTGGAGCTGGATCCTGCATTTTTCAGCAATACCGGTTTTTACGGAAATGGCCATAACTTCTTCGTTATTGATCCGTTTTACGCGATTCTTTTTCCTACGCGTCCGTAATTTAATTCTCCATCATATGGAGTTAAAATCCAACATCCAACATAACAAATTTTGAGACTTCTAAGCCTTCGAATCGTTACCTTTTTACCGAATTTTAACCCGTTTATGCATTTTATCAAACAAACATATTTGTTTGATCCTTATAACACATACACTTCTTCAAATTAATGTTACCTACCATATTAGGTTCTAATCATAGGTTTATTACACAATTTAAACCCGTTTTCGCTGGTATGCTTATTTTGACCCGTTAAGGGTATTTAAGCACTTTAAAGCTTGAAATCGCTTTCATTCATTTCTAGCATCTTATTCCTACATTTCTTATCAAGTAATCTTCCACTACAAATATAAGTGTGTTGAATCTAATGTGGATATCTATATGTTCCGAGTTTTACCCCTCGGATTATTATTTTAGGGCAAGACTCAAATAGAGCCATTTGACTAACGTATTACATCTTTCAACTTCTACACTTATTCTAAGTATTTATCTAATCATGAAACTCGTTTCCAAACAACCTTTAAGGGTTGTTTGTTCAATTTAGCCTACAAGGGCGTTTTGATCAATTTTGGTCCTTTTACGACGAAGGACTTTCAGATACTTGTTTGACCCAAAAATCCGGTCTTTTAACTATGACCTTGTTTAGAAACCATTATGTTTCTAAAACACTACATTTATAACTTGAATTATTCGGTTTATCTTTAAGATAACCAAATATCCAATTTAACCTTGTTTAACTCTTAGAAAACCTCAAATTCTACATGATGAGTTGAATCATTACACAAACCTGGCTCGGATCAATGTATTGACCCGTTACGATACCTTGCCTTAGTGGCGCTAAGTAATAGCGATGTCATCATTCAATCGATATTTATTCCTGTAATCATGCAACTCGACAAAATATTAGCCGATATTATCAAAGGGTGATATTTTCACCTTTTGACCCGTTTGGTCTATATGACCGTTTACTTTTACGATATGGATTTATTATCATCTCGTCTACATGACTTGTACCGGTTTACACCGTACGGTCAATTTACTTAAAAATCTATTTCTTGATTATTTTGACCCCTTTATATCTTACGCCATAAAGTGTCCTTCAAAACTAACGGTTATCGTCAACGAGTGACTACATTGTCGTTTTACCCTTATTAATTGTATTGATTTACCTTATAAGGTAAATCATTCAAAACTCGTTATTTATTAGTCATTACATTACTAAATGACCTTATTAGCTCTTTTTAACCATTCAACATGGTTTATCATTATTGTCTTTTGTTCCGAACCTCGCATGTCGGGTCGAAACATCATAAGTCAAATGTGACTTTTGATTATTCAAAATCTATAAAACCAATAGATATCAAATAAAAGGTGTAAGTTTTAACTTACCTCACATCCAAATTACGCTTTTCTTTTCTCACTTGCTTCGATCGACCCGCTTGCTCCCCAAGCTTCACCTAGCTTGTTAAGCGCCAACTATCATTCATTATTCACAAGGTTGTTAGATTAGTCATTCTAAATCATGACTTTCACACCCTATGAATCTTTGACTACTTTTCTTATTGAACTAAATCATAAATCATGAGTTTAATTCTTGTGTCAAGACCCACTTCAAATCAAGTATGAACTCTTAACAAATCCCCATTTTGTTCAAGTAGGTCATTCATACAAGTTAGTATGGTGTTTATAAACACCAATACAACATCAATTTCATTAAATCATCCAAAACCCATTTTTCAAGTCATGTATGATCAACACTCAAGCTTGGAAATTGTTCAAGTATCTTGCATCAACTATCACTTATGATGATTTCTAACACAAACATATCATCATCTTCATTATTAAATCAAAACCCACTTAGCACATATATGGGTAATCATCAAATCCCTAGTTTCTAACACCAATTCATCAAGTTTTCAACTAGGGTTTGTTTCTAAACTTGAATTCAACACATATATCACTCATACATTCAACATTCATTCATGAATTTTGATCATGAGTGTTCATCATAAATTCTAAGACATCACCAAATTACAAAATTTTACATACCTTACGATCCCCTTGACTTGGTGATCATTTGTACGTGATCATGCATTTGATTTGAGCTAGTTTTGCCCTTCAATTTGGTGAAATTGAGATGAGCTATGGTTTGAGCTCCTGGCTCCTCTTCTGATCGATTTCACACACACACACACTAGTGTGTGTAGTGTTTTAATTAAATTAAAAATCAAGTTTTAAATCTTCCTCTTTTGGCCCCTCAAGTTTGTAACTTTATAATAAGGGTTATTTCCCAAGTTTCCTCCTTTGTTTTAAGGCACATATT
Source organism: Helianthus tuberosus (assembly GCA_030545235.1). Lineage (NCBI taxonomy): Eukaryota > Viridiplantae > Streptophyta > Magnoliopsida > Asterales > Asteraceae > Helianthus > Helianthus tuberosus. Next base: position 54,860,070 of record CM060364.1, read on the forward strand.
TAACTAGGTTGATATTCCTAGTTACTTGGTGGGTTCGGGGAAGTTATAACCCGTTTTATTTTTATGTCCCATTAACTCGGGCCTTTTATAAACTTATTACCTTAAAAGAATTTATTCACGTTTTATTAAATATTAGGTTTATTTATTTAAATCCTAATATTTACCGGGTTACTTTTACCACTAACGGTACTTTACCCGCCTTTTAGTATTAACGGGGTTTGATTACCAAACCCATTTTCGGGGTGTTACACAACCTAAGCCTGTGCCCCTTCCTATGCTTGTGCCCCTTCCTGTGCTTGTGACCCAGCCTGTGCTTGTGCCCCATTCCTCTTGCTTTTTCCACAGCTCCTCTTATTATGCCCTACCATCTTGCAGAACTGATATGTCACAGAGTTTCCTTTCCTCAGCAACTTACCAGTTACAGAGACGTTGTTGTTACCTTTTCAACAACCATTGCAGCCTTTGCCTTCTTTTTTTTCAATGACGATGCAAGTTTACCCTCTGCAACCTCCTGTGCAGACTTCCTCCTTCTCTTCTTCGGCCCCCCAATTTGGACATGATACTTTTGAGGGATCAAAATTGTTGGGCATGCAGATTTAGGCCACAAGTCACTGCCATTCACTAGTTCTACATTATGTTTGTAAACTTATTTCTAAGTCTCTATCCAATACACTGGATGCACCTATTTTTTTCAGGAACTCCATATCCTTTTCCATGCAATCCCATGTTCCAGATACATGCCACTGCATGTCTACATGGGATGCCTGTTAGATCCCATCTTCTACAAGAGCATGTTCTTTCATCCAATATCACAACTATTTGGTCTTGGTGATCATTGAAGTGTGTGCTCACCTGAAACTTTGTTCCTCCAGTCCAAATGACTGTGTATTCTGCAGCTTCATTCTTGATAGTTTGTAACACAGAAGTTGCTGCTGGTGTTAATGGTCCTTTACACTTATCAATCAACTTATTCACCACAACAATCTTCTTCATAAGATACTCTCTGGTATACTCAAGGCAGGTTATGATAGGCTTGTCCCTACCATGTATCAATTGCCTATTGAATACCTCACAAATGTTATTCAGCAATATATCACACCTAGCCCTACCTGTAATATGTTCAATTAATTAACAAGGTTAAAACAAGTCAACTGAAAACAAGGTTAAAACATACCTATGAAGTAGGCTCTTGACCAATGTTTGCTTGGAATTTCTTTCAGCTAATCATGTAGTCCTTTGTCCTTATCAAGAACTGCCTTCATAGCCTTTTCAAATTGTGGAATTGTTGTTGCAGATGCACAGTTCCACAACAGGTTTTTGTATTCATCACCACTCCGTTTTGGTTTCATATTTTCGTGTATATGTCTGAGGCAATATCTATGCTCTGAACTTGGATACACTTTCAATATTGCAGGTATTAATCCCTAACATCAGAGTTACAAAATGGGTTAATAGTATAATAACAAATGTAAACATAACATGTAAATTATTGAACAATAGTTACCTTTTGCCTGTCATTTATGAAGGTGAAATTAGTGTTAGGTTCCAGATCAAGATCATCACCTAAGCACTGAAGAAACCATGTCCAGCTTGCAGTTGTCTCAGCCTCCACCACTGCATAGGCAACATGATAAATCCCATTGTTGCCATCCACTCCTACTACTGTTAGAATCTGGGCAGGGAAAGGCCCTTTCAAAAAACATCCATCAAGCCCCAGTATAGGTCTCCCTATCAGTTTAAATCCAGCCTTCAATGCACCTATGCAAACATAGATCCTCCTGAATTGCCTTGTTGGACTACTAGGATTGCAACAAGGTTCAATACTATCTTAACTGTGCTTCCAGGATTAGATCTGAGAAGCTCCTCACCATAATCCCTGAGATTCTCATATTGAGCCTTATAATGACCCTGCACTTTCTCCATTGCCTTCATCTTAGCCCTAAACACTTGATGCAAAGTCACTTCCACTTGATATTTCCTTTGTAGATCCTCATGTAGAGCTTTAAGTGTTATCCCAGGATTGTTTTTAACAGCGTGTTGAATTTTCTTGGCTAACCAAGCAACTGTGCACAGTTTAACATATCTGTTTTCAAACAGACATGTTCTTTGTTTAGGGTTTTCACAATCCAAGAGCCTACTTTTTTAACTTTGGAAACATATAGCATCCAAGGGTAAGTGGGTGGTATGTTCTTTTTAGGGTTAGGGTTAGGGTTAGGTGTTGAATTCCCTGAATTGCCCTTTGTTGTTCCCACGTGTGAGGGCCCCTCTACCTTTTGAGTCTTTCCAGAATTACCCTTAAATGCAGGTGGTTGTGAGGTTCCTTCAGCATTTATTTCACAACTACTCAGTTTTGGAATCTCACCCATACATATGACCCGGAATCTGGTGTTATCATTCCTTGTAATATGGAGTTGTCTCCTCGTATCAATTGCATGATTCTTGACCATCAGCTTAATACTGTCCTTATCAGGAGATGGCTGGCCAAGATAAAAGGGACATTCCCCTGATGTTTTACACCTTCTCTTATCTTTCCTAACACTCCTACAAGCTCTATCAAGAGCTGTGTCAACATCTGAGTCAGTTAAACTTTCGAAACCATCTAAATCAACCTGGTTATTGTTTTCATCTACATCAATATCTTGTTCATGTTGTTCACTAATGTCTGTAACATCCGTCAAAATGGGCTCCCAAAATACGACCCGTTTTGAAAATACGGATCCTAACTCTTGAAACACCGAAATATTTTCGCAAAATAAACAACCGTTGAAGGATTTATCCTAATTCAATTATCAATTTAGTGTTATTTATTTATTTAGTTAATTAGTATTGCAATTTTCTTAAATCCAGTTAGTTTGTTAGGTTAAATGTGGGTTTTAAAGTTAATCTAAGTTAACAACTTAGTTAGTGCAGTTAGTTGAACTTCAGGGGCCGTTATTGTAAATTCTAAAAGTATAATAGTTTTTTTTAATATAGTTACAACAATAGTTTAAGGTTGTTTAAAATTAAAACTACGAAGGTTCGTTTGGTAAAGTATGTAATATCCTAGGGGTATAATTGAAAAAGAGTGAATTAAAGTCTTTTAAGACTTTCCATCCCAAACTCGTCTGCATCAATGGTAATCGAAATTAATTCCATTTTTCCTAATAGGAATCAATATTACAGTCTGTATAAACGCATTTAGAACAGTATAAATCTTGTGATGATCTCAGAACTCGTGACATACAGAAACAACCTCTCCAAAAACTCTCCTATGAATTACCTACACGTTTCGTCGGAGTCCCAAGCCTTTCACCGGTGAATCGGAGGTTCGCCGGAGCCGTACGGTGATCGACAAGAATCATTTTTTTTGTGTGTTTCGATATCACCTCGCAACGCACACGTTTTGAACATCGTTGCATTCGCCGGAGATCCCAGACGTGCCGAAGTTCGAAGAGATCATCGGAGCTCGCCGGAAAGCTCACCAGAGACCGTGGTTCTTTCCTTTCGTTTCGGTTTAATTTTCGTTCCTTTTTCTTTTCGGTATACGATTCTTATTCCATTTGTTACTTGTATAATCTTCTGTTGTTATGTGTTGATGCAACAAATATTAGACCAAGGATAGTAGTTGGGCTGGTTAGGCAAAAGGGTTGGAGGGTTCAATTTTGCCTAATGCAGGTCGTGGGGTCCCCCACGTTTGCTAGACGTGGAGAGAGGTTCACTAGTTAGATTTTGTTGTTTGCTCGTGATCCTCCACTGAAATGTCTTCAGCTTCGGATGTGGGAGCAAAGAGAATGTGTGTGTTGAATGTGAAGGAAAGTGACTTGCATGAAATAAGTACTCAAGAACAATGACCAGAGATCCCAATGGAATCAGGGTTGATTGGAGAATGTCCTTTGCACTAAATGAAGTGTCAATTTATAGGAAAGGTCATCTCCCAAAGAAGAAACCCTTGACTAGTGAAACTTGTCTACAGTGGGGGACTTACCCTTTTGGGGGTCGAAGCCTTTTGACCTGCGGGTAAAAGACTGTGCTCTGTGGACTTATCTTACTTTTGCGGCTAGGAGAGTTGGTGAAGCAATCAGAGATGTGACCATTTACTGTTCATGTATTGCTTTATCCTAGCTCCCGGGTTTTTAACCTTTGAACCTTTCAACCTTTTAAGCATTCATATGTTTTAGTCATTTTATTTGGTCTTGGGCTACCCCCGTCATCAGCTCCCCAAGTCAGAGGTTTTTGGGAATGAGCTCAAAGACTTCTGACTTTTACACATTTATTTGCATTGCTCAAAGGCTTCAAGGCTTGAAGGGTTGAGGACAGTTGAGAATTTTTTGAATTTCAAGACTGACAACTGATTTGATTGATGTGTGGCAGTTTATTGGTTGGCGGTTTTTGCAGTGTAATTAACTGCTGTGTAATCATAACTCCTATTTTAGCCTTATTTTTCATTTTTTATCAACATAATCACAAAGTTCCTTCATTTTCTCTCAAGTATTCTTCATATCTTCCCTTCCCTTCGTCCAGGTTAGTTCTTTATTTTCGTTTTTCTTTCTTTCAATCATAACTTATGGGTGCTCGTAAGGATTTAGCTGTAATTTATTCGCGTTTAACCCAAGAGGAGGTTGAAACATTTTGTATGGAATGGGGAATTGGGCTTAAGTTTAAACCAGTTGCTCCGGGGATGGATGTTTCAATCGATCAGTGTCCGGCTGGTTCGATTGCTCTTTATTATCGACAATTTGAATTTTCTAATCTCCGTCATCCATTTTCACTCTTTGTTTTAAATGTGTTGGAGTATTATCGTGTGTCTTTCGGTCAAATTCACCCACAGGGTTTGGCTAGGGTTTTACATTTTGAGGTTTTGTGTCGAGCGTGTGGTTATGACCCTACTTTGTTGTCGTTCCGTCGTTTCTTTCGATTGGCAAAGAACTGTGATTGGTTTACATTTGAGACATCTAAAGCCGATATTTGCTTGGTTTCATCTATGGTTACCACACTTGGTGCCTGGAAGGATCGGTTTTTCTGGGTCTCGGATGAGATTCTTTCGTTCAAAATGGTTTGGAGGCGACCTGAGACCATTCTTAACGAACCTGAACCTTCTGCTTCTGAGATAAACTCCCGTTTTCTTGAAATTATTAGGGAATGTCCCTCAAGGGTTCGTCCTTTTCCCGAGCAACTTTTGGTGTTACTGGGTATTAGTAAGTTGTGGGATAAACCGAATCGAGACCCGGTTCTTATGAGGGATGGACAGGGTATGTTTTTGCACATTTATTTTCTTCTTTTACTTGCATTTTATGATCCTTAGATATGCTTGTTCATTTTTTGCAGTCATGTCTGCTTTGGAATTCATTAAGAGTGATGACACATCGGATGTTGCATTTGGGGATGTCCAGGCTACTCCTGGTGAAAATGTTGTGGTTAAGGGTTCAGAATAGAGGTTCGAGGGTTCGGGTTATGTAGGTGTGCCTGATGTGAAGGGTTTTAAGAAGGCTATTGTTCCCAAGGTTGTCCGACGTTCAAATCGTCATCTCAATACTTCTTGTCCACCATCTACCCCGGAACATGTGGACTTGAGTGATGATATTGGTGTTTCTGTCGATCATGCTATGACAACTGGCACCAAACCGGCAATTTCCGTACTATTTTAATATTATTTATTATCTGCAGTTATGTGCTTAAATGTCAACATTGTCTGATTACATGCTATACATGTGGATTCATGCATGTTTTATACTCCAAAAATTGCTATATGCATTACTTTAAGCGTTGCGTCAGAAAGACTAGTAAACTCACCGGTAAGACACACTGTGTTAGCATTTCTGCAGAAGACAGTCAGACAATAGAATTAGGGCCTACGAATAGGTCCAACACCTAAAATACATTAAAACCCAAGTGTGGATACAAGGGTTAACATATAAACTTTCCGGAAGCTAAACTATGCACTAAAAAGCACCCGAAACGCACTTTAAATGCATATTTTTTGCATAAATCAGCACCAATTCAGCTATAATCAGCTTTTTAACACATTAATATCATGTAGAATTTATGTTTTATTGTCTAGTATAACTTACAAAGTGTCGGGAATTGAAACTGCCACAAAAGGGGCTTCATACTTAGTGAAACTGCGCAATTCAGCACTTTAACGAACCGTAACGAACCGAACAACCGGACAATACCCGGGACATCAAAATTTGACTAGAAGTAATGTTTTTATGATATTAAGCTAGTATTAATGCTAGAACACTTTAAAACTCATAAAAACACCTAAACACACTTAAACATAGTTAAACCTTCTAGTTTGCACTTTAAACCCCTAACTTCCAAAAATTTACATTTTACCCCCCCCCCCCCACCAAATCCGGCCCCTATGGGTCCCACATGACTTTTAATATTTTATTTGATCTTGTCCCCTAATTTGGTGCACATAATCTAAAAGAAAGATCATATGTTGGAGTTTTTTTTTATAAAGACCATAAGGTAGCCACTTTGTCCAACACTTCACAATTTTCTTCATCTTCTTCCTCCCTTTCTTCTTTGGTCTTGGCTCAAGCACACCACACATACACCACCATTTTCAAGCTTCAATCTCATGATCCAAGGTCACTAGGAGGTGTAAGAAGCTTATCTAAGAAGGTGTAAGGTGCTAGAAGTGGAAGGACCACCTTGTGGAGCTTTTAACCTCTCATTTTCTTCCTTGTTCATCATCTTCATTCTTGTGCCACTTCCCTAGCCATTAGAGCTAGTAGTAAGCTTCTTGATCACTAAAATAAGTCATGTTTATGTTATGTACAAGTTTCACCATCTAAACAACTTAACTTCTAATGTTAAAAATGAAAAGATCTAACATATTCATGAAGAAAATAAGTGATTACATGAAATTTTGGTGTATGTAATGAAGTTGTTGATGTTATATCTTGTGTTTATGTTTAGATCAAGTATGTTAAAGCTTGGATCTAACAAGTTTAAGCATGGATCTTGAAGGATCCATGGTTAAACTTGAAGATGAACATATGAAGCATTATGTGAACATGAAAAATGAATTTTGATGCATAGTCTTGTAATCTTGAAGTAATAAAGTGTGTGTAGAACTAATTTTTGAAACTAAAATTCATGAAAAGTTTGTTAAAAATTTAACATAAAGCTTGTTCTTGAAAGATCTAAAGTTATTAAGCATGGATCTTGAAAGATCCATGGTTAAACATAATGTTAAAAATAATGACCTTTCTAATAAACATAAAAGTGGTTTTAGAACATGGTTTACAAACTTCAAAGACCATTAAACTCATGGATGAGTTGGTTAATAAAATAAAGTTTCATAAAAGTTTGCTTAAAATACTCAAGAACACTTGTTTTTGAAAAGATCATCTTATGTTAAGTGTAGATCTAGAAGACTACACATTTTTAACAAAAATCAAGTTCACCATGATGATTCATATGAAAAAGTTAGTGTTTATTGTTGATGATTATTGTTGGAAAATTGTTTTGGTGTTGAAAAGAAAATAAACACATGTTTTGAAAACATGAGAAGCCTCCATTTTTAGGGGAAACTATGTCAAAAATTTTATAAAATTTTGACACTTAGAAAAATATAAGTTTTGGTGAAACTTATTCCCCAAAAATCCACCTAAAAATATTTACCAAGGTTTTCCTAATTTTTGTGTAAAATTACAAGTCAAGAAATGATGGTTTCATCAAGTTAAAATCAATATTAAATATATATATATATATATATATATATATATATATATTTAGAGAAAATGTATATATATTTAGTGAACACCAAATTTTGTGCAAAGTGTATACTATGTGTATTATATATATAGTAGTGTATTAGGAACTTGAAAATACACTAAGTACTCCCAAGGAGTATGAATACAAAAATACACATACAAATACATGAGTATACAAATATACAAAATACCTCACAAAGAAACACATGGGCAAATGCAAGAAAATATATTTATGAAAATATATTTCTTAACATATTATTGAATTTGGACACTATGGACTTAAATAAGTATTTTTAGACAAAAATATATAACCATTACCAAGTAATGGAATTTATATAAAATCGGGTGAATAACGAGAATGATTATATATATTTTATAGCATGACAATATATATATATATATATATATATATATATATATATATATATATATATATATATTTCATACAAATCTTAAAAATATATTATTTTTAAGAAATATATTTCCAGAAAGTAATAAAAATCAAAGTATTGATTTTTGGTGAAAAATACAAAATACACAAGTATTTACATAAAATACAAGTATACTTTCCTAAGAATACTTGTACAAAAATAATATGGAGAATATTATTTCACAAAATACTTATATTTATTTTTGGAAAAATAATATAAGTAACATACATGAAAAGTTAAAAATATAAATTTTTTTAACAACTTATTACCTGGAAAGGTCTACGAAAATGAATATATATCTGTGAAGCGAAACATATATTTACAAATAAGCAATACATACTCAAAGGGCAAGACCCGACAAACATGGGCACGACCCTCACAAAGAATGAACATACAAAGAACATACATGAACAAAGGATGGTGACTTGTACTTGTGTAATACAAGTCTAGTGACTAACATACATAGAATACGTATAGGTCACGACGCTACAAAACCAACCGGTGAAGTTTACGGTGCAGGATACGCAAAGTTGTGAGTTCATGTCCCCACTTTTAAACTTTTACTTGTTTTCTAAACTTGGGGAAAATACATGTGTTATGGTATGAATACAAAAACTAAGGAAATGATACTTTAGATCATGTCACGAATAGGGTACCATAAGCACCATTAGTCAACGTATACATTTAGACCGCGGAACAGAAGGGTTAGGTCTAATGGGTTTCAGGCAACCCCTCTCTTGGCCTACTTCTACCAATGAGTGCTTTTGTGTCTCAGTCGATCTCGACAAAAATGCCTAGGTTTGGTGGATTCCTATGTCGTGTCACATGTTAATGGCCTTGCAAACCATTACCGATCTCGATTTCCTTACATTTACAGAAGTACATATTTCAGTACAATTACATGCCATGTTTTCTACAATGAATGCTTAAATGTTTATACAAAACTGCATGAATTCACACCAACATTATGTTGACGATTTTCCAAAACTCACATGTATTTCAGGAAACAAGTTGGATCTTGGGCGCTGGAGTTGTTTTCAAGACGTAAAATTTCAAGTTTAGATGTCATCCACTTTTGTTTTGTATCATAACTTAAGGGTTTTGGTTGAAACTTAAATGACTTGTGTTAGTAACATTTCAAACTTATAAATGGATGAACATCTTGTTTTAATCATATAGTTGTTTATTATAATTGAATGCAATGATATTGAGCAAGTCACACATCATACGCTTCCGCAAAAGTCAGGGTGTGACAAATGCCCTGGATGAGGGTGTTGACAAGGAGAAGGAGTTGGTTATTGCTGGGAAGAAGTCTGTTGGTAAAGGGGTTATTGTGGCAGGTTCGTCTGGTAAAAGTGTTAGTGGTTCTGAAGGTCTTGACCCACATCAGGTTTATGTACCTAATTGGGGTGTGAAGTTGGGTGATAGTTTCAAAGATGCTACTATTTGTGAGGATGTGTTGAGCTATATTGCTCCTCCCTTGGTTCATGGTACTATTGCTGAGATGGATGATGACATGATGCTGTCTCGTATGATTTTAAGTACCTGTAACCTTGCTGCCATGCTTCCTCAAGGAGTTGCCTATTTTCGTAAGAGGATGCATGAGTATGAGAAATTTTCGAAGGAAAAGGACAAGATGAAGGCTACTGTGAGCACTTTGAAGAAAGAAAATGAAGGATTCGTGAAAAAAGGGGGAAACTTTGTCTAAAAAGGTTGAAGAGTTGACCCAAAAGCATGAGGCAGAGGTTGGTGAGCTAAAGAAACAGGTGGAAGCCTTGGAGGCTTTGAGGGTTCAACTTTCTGATGAGAACAAATGGCTGATTGAACACAGGTTTGAACAAGTTGTGACTTACCTTCTGCATTCGGCTGAGTTTAACAGTGTTCTGGGTGGTGTGTATGGTAAACTTTTGGAGCATGGGAGGCATCAGGGATATGTTGCCGGCTACAAAGCTTGCCAGTCTGGTGATTCTCAAGACAAATCTTCCCTCTTACGCCCCGAAGCTCTCAAGGTTTTTCAGGATTCAGTCTGAGAGATGGAACGCTTGACTTATCCATACGTTGGTGAGGTCTCAAAATGTTTTGGCAAGCCCATATCTGTTTTGCAGGACTTGAAGCCACGTGGGCTTGATGAGGCTGTCTGTAAGGAAGTGCTTGGATCTTTGTAAAAAAAGCGTTCCTACCCGGGGGATAGTGAAGATACTTTTTATGGTGCTGGTGAAGGCTCGAAGGATCCAAGTCTTGAAGCCTCCGGGACGGCTGTCGAGGAAGGTAAGAAGAAGAAGAAGAAAAAGGCTAAGAAAGCTAAGGGTGATGAAGCTGGTGCATCAAAGCCTGTGGTAAGTGATACAAGGTAAAAGCATTTAGGGCTTATTCGTAGCTTTCTTAGCATCTTGTTGAACAATGTTATGTATCTTTGTTAAACACTTTAGGTTTTGCAGAAAACCCTTAAGGTTTCTGTTTTGTGGTTGTGTTTAGCCTTGGTGGCTTATTTGAACAATTTCTTAGGTTTACAAGTCACTAAGGCTTGTTTTAACTTGTTTGGATATTTGGAAGCCTGTTAAGGCTTCTTTTATTATGCTACTAAGTTTTTGTTATTTGCCTTGTGTTATGTTTTTGTGCTTGTGCCTGTTTTGGTAAGGCAGCCTGCTTGGCTTCAAGCATTCAAGGCTTTTGGCTGTTTGTATGTAGCTTGAAGCCTTCAAGGCTTCCGGTTACTACTTTAGTTTTATGACTTGATGTCTTGGTTTGTATTTTTGAGTTTTGGGTTGTGTGTAGCCTTTTTACTCATGTTGTTGTATTGCCCCTTGAATTATTTCTTGTCTTTGTGCTATTGTCTTTGTTGAGTTTGTGTTGTCTTTATGTTTTTCATACCTTAAAGGTGTCAGTGCTGCAGTCACTTAGCCTTGGTATTTTTAACAAGAAAACATAGCACCTATCCTATTCATTATTTGATTTTGGTGCGTAAGCCTATTTTTGATAAAATTTCTAAGGCTTAAGGAACATTTGGTGTAGGCTGTTCGGACCCGTCTATGAGACAATTTTGTTTTCGATTATAAGTCTCATGGAGTTGTATTGATTTAGGAACTCACCCCTTATATAGTTTCATTCAACCCTTGAACCTATTGAGCGATGTGGCCTGGGAGCTCATTGTAACGCCCGGCTCTTTTGTACTTTCCAGTTATAGAAAGTTTTGTTCGTATTTCTATTTTTGGAAACTTTGTATTATTGTAATCGTTCTTTCTTTATAATCGTTGTAAAACTGAGACTTGGATCATTAATGAAACACGTATTTTGGTTACAATCATGTTATACACACTTTATATATACTCGTATGATCGAATTGGTGAATCAATTGGTATTTATTCGCTATTCTTGGAAACTATGTGCTAAACTTGTAATTAATCTAAACTTATGCCTAAAACATGTTTTGAACGTGAACGATGCTTGATTATGACACTTATACACTCAATTATACTTGGGTTATGATTGCCATGCTTGATTATGCCTTATACTATGCTTATATGTCAAAACAAGTCCCTAAACTATCAAAAGTGCACCTAAATGTATCAAACATAAACTACAGGGACTAAAATGTAAAAAAGCCAAACTCCCCCAAATTGGAGGCGCCGCGTGACGCTAGGGACCTTGGTGTCACGCCAGGGCCCTGTTTCGACAGAACTTGTGTTTTCTTCCAGCTATTGCACGAAATCCCAACTTTAAACCTCACCCAATCACCTTTAGTCCACCTCTAATCACCTCCAATCAACTCTAATCTCTTCCACTATAAATACACACCTCCTCCAACCCATTTTACACTTTCACAACTCATTACACTTCACAAATTACTCTCAAGGCTGCTACAAATCTGAGTTTTGGACAGATTCATACACTCCTACAAAAGTGAGTGTAACTTGCTCATTTCTTAACCAAATCACTTGATTCTTCTTCCTATTTGCTTGTATAATCATGGAGTTTGATTCCTTGATCTCTCCTTGGAGAAATCAGACCTGGAATTGCTCCAAAATTGTCCACAAACTTTCTGTTTTGTTCTAAGTTATTCAAAAGCTTGTTTAAACTTATCAAACTTGTGTCTAACACATCTCAAACCTATGTCCTAATGCTTACAACCTATCTCATGGTTGGTTAAGCTTAAAAACAAGGTTGAGACACTTAAATCAGAGGATTAAACCTCATAAACTTTCTGTTTTGTTTAGGGTATTTAACCCACAAGTCATGTCAAGCTTAGACCTTGATGAATGAGTGATTATGGAACAACTTGTGTTGTCCAAACATACAATCCTCACATGATTTGATGATTTCTCTTTAGTTAGGTTGTTTATATTATTGCACTAATCCTAGTTCGTGACCCTCCTTGGTTGTTTTTACATCAAGTGAAGTGGTGAACATTCAAGGGGTTCCTAAACGGAAGCTTGTTCTTCCTACCCCATACATGACTTCCATGATAACTCGAGGTGCCTAAATGAAGATCCTAATCTTCTACCTCCTACATGAATTATTGGACTAAATAATATGTAACCTATATATATATATATATATATATATATATATATATATATATACTCATTCGAACCTTTAATGTTGAACTTGTGTTTATATGTTAAAGTAGTAGAATATCATCTAAGACTTTAAAACCTTGATATGATTCTAATGGGTGTACTACCCATGAAATACAATATAACCCTAGTGGTTACATAGTGTCATATAAGAGTTATAAGTTAAAGATGATTATTTTCAATATCATACTTTATGTTATGTTAAACTCCAAATTTATAATCTTCCGTTAACGCCAAACTCACACACCTATGTTTCCTCGTGTAGAAGGACTAGGTGCTCCAAACTAATCCATCCACAAACTCACTCGCGGGAATTTCAAGTTGGAAAGCTTGCAACCACCGTGAGTATACTCGATCCCTTTTTCCCTTTTACACTTTGGGATGCAACATGTATAACTATGCAAACAACTTTTAAACTAAACATACTCAATCCTTGATCAAGCATGAAACTAATGTGACTTACTTGTTATTCTTGTATGCTATGTGAACGATTTGGAACGTTATATGCTCATTAACTTTGCTCGCCCACCTTAACAATTATAGCGCTATAGGATTAACGCTCCGCCCGCTATTCTATAGGGTATTGTTAAGTTAAACATTACCACCCCGCTAAACTATTGGGATTAGGCTATTTTATGCGTTGTATTCTAGGGTTTGATCATATTGTACGCCAAAATTTCATACTAGTAATCACATATTATGAATCATGTTGGATTTGAGTTTTTATTCTATTATTCTATGTAAACAAACTTGTATACTCGCCATTGCTTTTGCATTGAAACTCTATTTTAATACATGTTGCAGGTTGATTGTTGAAGTATGGATGAATGATGAAACACGTTTAGGGTGGACTAGGTACACACCTTTAATCTATTTATCTTTTGATGTTATGTTGAAATTTGAACAATGTTGCTATTTCCATTTTAAATGGTGTATGACAATTTAGTACTTGCTATGAAAGTTGAACTTAATTAAATATTGTCACATAGTGTTATGAAGTCTCTTGTAATCTATACACACTTTGTCTCATCCCGATGTTTCCGCCATCGGTTGGGGTGTGACACTCATCCCCTTACATGGCCCTTTCCATGGAGTTTTTTGCTAGGTTCTCAACCTGATTTTAGGATAGAACGACAAATTTGATAAAACATCATCATTCATTCAAGAGATATTGTGTTACAAAAGATGATCATGGGATAACTCTTGAAATACAACTTGTGAAATACAAACCAATCTTTCTTGATTAGACATGAAACCTCTTGAGGGTTTTTCCATTCCAATGTCTGGGAAGCCTTTTACCTTCTGAGTCGGCTAGCTTATAGGATCCGCCCTTATGTGCCTCGAGGATTGTATATGGCCCTTCCCATTTTGGGCCAAGCTTTCCTTGATTTTCTTTTTTGCTAGCCTCATTGTTTCTCAGCACCAGGTCTCCTGGCTTGAAGCGTTCGTGCTTGACTCTTTTGTTGTAATAGCCTTCCATCATTTGTTTGTACTTAGCATCTTGGATTCTAGCTTGGTCTCGTGTTTCCTCTAGGAGTTGTAAGTTCAACATGGTCTCTTTTTGGTTTGCTTCGGGATCTATGTTGACCGTTCTTTGTGTTACAACTCCTACTTCAGCTGGAATCACGGCTTCAGATCCAAACACCAAGCTGTAAGGTGTTCTTTTGTGGCTTGTTTTTTCGGTTGTTCTTATGGCCCATAGAACACTTGGCAGTTCTTCAAGCCAATTGCTTTCGTGCCTTCCTAAACGTGTTTTGATTCCTTCTACTATGCTTCGATTCATCCTTTCAACTTGACCGTTTGATTGTGGATATGCCACTGAGCTGAAGACCTGAGTTATTCTAAACTCTTTGCACCAAACGCTAAAAGGCTTCTCAGTGAATTGTTTTCCATTATCGGTGACAAGCACTCCCGGCAACCCATAGCGACAAATGATGTTTTCCCAAAGGAAATCAATGACCTATTTGCCCGTGATTTTTGCAAGCAGTTTAACCTCTGGCCACTTGGTGAAGTAATCTATGGCAACTAGCAGGAACTTCACTCCACCTTTAGCTGGTGGGAATGGACCAACAATATCCATTCCCCACTTATGAAACGGCCATGCTGAGGATATTGTGAAAAGGTAATGCTTGGGGCTCTTTGGTACCGGTGCATGGATTTGACAAGAATCACATTTTTTCAGTTGTTCAACGGTGTCTCGGTGCATGGAGGGCCAAAAATACCCAAGGTTCATTAGTTTAGCAACCACCGTTCTTGCTCCGAAATGAGCTCCGCATATTCCTTCATGAACCTCTCTGATCAAATACTGCTTTGTTCGGGACCAACACATCTTAGCAGGGGTGCAAGGTAACCCTTTTTGTAGAGGATTTCACCTTGCAGCACGTATTGTCTAGACTTGACTTTAACCCTTTCGGCCTCTGTTTGATCAGCAGGTAATTCACCATTTTTAAGGAATTTTTTAATTGGAGTCATCCAATTGGGGCCTTCTTCGGTGATTACGTCTTGAACTTCCAATTCTTCAATCGATGGAGCTTTCAACACTTCTACCAGCACCTTTTTGGTGAGATGGGCAAAGGTGAGGGAAGCGAGTTTACTCAAGGCATCAGCTTTCTTATTTTGAGACCTGAGAATTTGCTTGATGGTACATGTTTGGAAAGTGTTCATCAACTCTTTGGATTTCTCTTTGTACCTCTTCATATTAGGCTCCTTGGCAACGTAGCTTTCATTCACTTGACTTGATACCAGCAACGAGTATGTGAAGACTTAAAGCTTTTTAACCTTCATTTCCTTAGCTAATCTCAAGCCGGCTATCAACTCTTCATATTCAGCCTCGTTGTTGGTGGTCTGAAATTCAAATCGGAGAGCATACGTGAATTCTAACCCTTCAGGGTTGATTAGAATGAGCCCAGCCCCTGATCCTTCAACGCTTGAAGCCCCATCGGTAAAAAGCTTCCAGGTTTCAAGGTCGAAGGGTTCAGTGGCAGCTGTATTTACTTCAGTAACTGTTTGCTTTGGGACTTCTACAATGAAATCAGCTAAGACTTGGGCTTTAATGGCTTTTCTTGGAACATAGGTGATGTTGTGTTCAACTAGTTCCACGGCCCATTTGGCTAGTCGTCCTGAATTTTCTGGTTTTTCAAGCACACTCTTAATGGGTTGGTCGGTGACCACTTGTATAGGATGTGCTTGGAAATACCTTCGAAGCCTCCTAGCTGTTTGTACTAGGGCTAGGGCAAGTTTTTCCAAAGGAGGGTATTTAACCTCTGCTAATTTTAGAGTTTTGCTGAAGAAATAAACGGGTAGCTGAACTTTGTCTCGTTCGATGGTGAGGACCGCACTTATCATTTCTTCAGCAATTGAAAGGTATACAGAGATCAGTTCTCCCGTTTCTGGGGCTGCGATGTCTGGGAGGGAAGCTAGGTGTTGCTTCATTTGGTTGAAGGCTTCCTCAGCTTTATCAATCCACTTGAAATCCTTTTTGTCGGAGCATCCCTTGAGCGTTTTGAAAAAAGGCAATGACCTTTCAGCCAACTTTGAGGTGAAACGCTACAGGGCTGCAAGCTTCCCATTTAAGCTTTCTACCTCCTTTTTGCTTCGTGGTGGCTTGGTTTCGAGGATAGCTTTTACCTTGTTTAGATTGGCCTTTATGCTTTGTTTTCCGATGATGTGCCCCAGGAACTTTCCTTCCTCAAACCCAAATGAACATTTCTTGGGGTTGAGTTTCATGTTGACCTTTCTTAGGTTCTTGAAGGTTTCTTAGATGTCATCCAGCATTTGGTATTCCGTTTTACTTTTGATGAACAGATCATCAACGTATGCTTCCATGTTCTTACCAATTTAACTGGCAAAAGCTTTGCCGACTAGGCGTTGGTAGGTTGCACCCGCGTTTTTGAGGCCAAAAGGCATCTTTTGGTAACAAAAGATTCCTTTGTCCGTATGAAAGGCAGTTTTTTCTTCATCTTCTTCATTCATGAGAATTTGATGGTAACCCTTGTAAGCATCTAGAAAACACTTGAAAGGGTAACCGGTGAGAGAGTCAACCTTGAGATCAATTTCTGGCAATGGGTAACAATCATTAGGACAAGCCTTGTTTAAGTCCTTAAAGTCAATGCACATTCTCAAGGAATTATCGGGCTTTCGGACCATGACTGGGTTTGCAACCCAGGACTGGTACTTTACTTCTCGGAGAATTCCTGCTGAGACAAGCTTCTCAACCTCTTGGCAGGCTGCCAAGCTTCTTTCGGGTGCAAGGCTTCGTTTCTTCTGATCGACGGCTTGACTTCGGGTGGTATTCTCAACTCGTGTTCAACAATGCTTCGAGGGATACCCGTCATGTCCTCTGGGCACCAAGCGAAAACATCGCTGTAATGTACTAGCAACTTTTCGAGATACGAGAGAGTTTCTTGTGAAAGGTTTGGACTAACCCGTATCCTTTGTTCAGGATACTTTGGGTTGATGATCAACCTTTGCTTATCTTCTTCGTTTTTGGAGCTCTCTCCTTCAACCATGTGGGCCTCTTGAGCAGGTTGAAGGGTTGCGATCCCTCTCTCGGTAGGAAACTTGACTGTGCCATGGCCAACAGAAACAGCCATGTAAAACGCACACTGCCCCCGCCTTCCTATGATGACATCATAGTTTGAAGGTATATTGATGACCACAAAAGTGAGGGGTTGTACTCTCTCCATCTTTCCATCGCTGAATCGGACATCAAGAGTTAGCTGCCCTAAAGGCTTGAGGGGTATATCAGCAATACCTTTTATGGAGGTTCCGGAGGGTTGAAGCTTCGAACGTTCCTCATTGCTCAATTGGTTGAAGAACTTCTCAAACATGATTTCGGTGGCTGCTCCAGTGTCTATGTACGCTTTGCATGTCTTTAGTATTCCCACAATTGCTTCGACAACAAGGGGGTCGGAAAGTGGGTTCTTTTCTGTTGGAGGAAAGCAGACGCACTGAAGCTCCCAAGCTTCCAACCGCTGCCGCTTGCTTGGAACCTTCCCATCAAAATCCACCATGCTAACTTCCTTTCCCTTCGATTCGGCCATCTTGTCCCTTACTCCCTTTACTAAGTGGGCAAGCTCCCCTGACTTGATGGCCTCTTCAATCCTCTTCTTGAGTTGGAAGCAATCATTTGTATGGTGGCCCTTCTCTTCGTGAAATTCACAAAATTGTGTGGAATTTTCATTTCTTTTGCTTTTAAGAAGAGGTCTGGGAGGTCGGAAGCTGTGTTTCACTTCCTCTGTAGCTAGAATCTCTTGAGGAGTTTTGGTAAGGGGTGTGAAGCTCATGCCTTTTTCCCTGCTGGGGGGGGGGGTTTGGGCCTTTAGGCCTTCGTTGCTCTGAACCCTTTTGGCGTCTGTCATAGGGATGAAAGCTTCCCCTTTTTCTAGCTGGACTGTTGCCTCACCAGCTTGATCCTCTTTTTCTTTGTTCTTTAATATCCACAGCCTCCTCTCCCCTGATGTGGGCTTCGGCCCTTTCGAGAGCTTCTTCTAAGGTCTTAGGCAGGGATTTGTTGAAATCTCGTGTGAGATATTTGGATGTAATGGCGTTCATAAAATCGGCCACTCTCATTTTTTCGTCTGCCCCCACATATGTTAGACCTTCCTTTTTGTACCTTTCTATGAACTCTTGAAGGCTCTCGTCATCTCTTTGTTTTATCTGGAAGATTACCGTTGCATCTTTAACATATCGCCTTTGCTGGGAAAAGTTAGCCAGGAACCCTTTGCTCAGATCATCGAAGCTCCGAACACTTCTGGCTGGTAAATCGTTGAACCATATCCGGGCTGACCCAACGAGGGTTTACATAAACATGAGGCAGCATTCAGTGTTTGACCATTTCTCAATTCTGGCGGCACCAGTGAAAATCTGAAGATAATCTTCGGGATCCTCTGTTCCGTCATATGTCTTGATATGGGATGGCATCTTGATCTTCGTTTGAAAATCATAATCGGCTATTTGCTGTGAGAAGCATGAAAGATTACTGGGTTTATAGGGTTTGGCCAAATCCTCTTCCACCCTTGCACCCACGTTGCTGTTGTTGTTGTTCCCTTGAGTGGCCAGCACTTGATTAATGAAGTGCTGCCACAGGAAGTTTGCCATCATCTGAGTCATCATCTGAGGCATAAAGTTGAAGCCTTGGAGGCTTCCAGGTGCAGCTGGGCAGTTTACCCCTAAAGGGGTGCTCATAACAGCACTACGGGCCAAGGGAAGCACAGACAAAGCTTGTTCCCATGTAGTTGTTGCTGAGGGTGGAAGAATTGCTACTGGAGATTGTAGGAGCTGGTCCAGAGTCAGCTCGTGCCCCAAGGGAGCACCGGTTGTAGCCGGTTGGGAGGAAAAGAGAGGAAACGTTGTCGGATTTGGCCTCGTGTATAGATATGGATTAGGATTTGGAGGAGGATTGCTGGGACCAGCCTCATCCCTGGATGTAGTAGGTTGTGAGTTTGCAAAAGGAGGGATGGGAGGTCCAGGAGATAGTGACGGTTCTGGTTCGTCATAATCCAAACGAATCATCACTCCCTTGTCTCTTTCCCTACTCACATATTGGTTGAGGAGAGACCTCAACTCTAGGAAATTGTTGGCGACCCCTTCGGGGGTAAGGTCAATACGTGTGGGGGTGCTAGAGACACCGACGTTGGGGGATGGAACCCCTGATCTAGACGGAGTTGGTGTTTGGAAAGTGAGAAACTCGGGGTATGTGGCTCCAGAAGGAGTTTTCCCCGGTGTTGAGAAGGACGTTGGTATAGCCACATGAGCCTGGCTAGCACTTGGGGTAGAGGTATTTGGGACTTGATTTACCTCTCCCGGAGATTCACTTTCCGACATGGTAATTTCGAGAGAATGGAGCTACACTACTAGGTCTTTTGAAGAAAATTAGTGGCGTAGCCCCACGCTGGGCGCCAACTTGTTGATGTAACAAATATTAGACCAAGGATAGTAGCTGGGCTGGTTAGGCAAAAGGGTTGGAGGGTTCAATTTTGCCTAACGCAGGTCGTGGGGTCCCCCCACGTTTGCTAGACGTGGAGAGAGGTTCACTAGTTAGATTTTGTTGTTTGCTCTTGAGCCTCCACTGAAATGTGTTCAGCTTCGGATGTAGGAGCAAAGAGAATGTGTGTGTTGAATGTGAATGAAAGTGACTTGCATGAAACAAGTACTCAAGAACAATGACCAGAGATCCCAATGGAATCAGGGCTGATCGGAGAATGTCCTTTGCACTAAATGAAGTGTCAATTTATAGGAGAGGTCATCTCCCAAAGAAGAAACCCTTGACTAGTGAAACTTGTCTGCAGTGAGGGACTTACCCTTTTGGGGGTCGAAGCCTTTTGACCTGCGGGTAAAAGACTGTGCTCTGTGGACTTGTCTTACTTTTGCGGCTAGGAGTGTTGGTGAAGCAATCAGAGATGTGACCATTTACTGTTCATGTATTGTTTTATCCTAGCTCCCGGGTTTTTAACCTTTGAACCTTTCAACCTTTTAAGCATTCATGTGTTTTAGTCATTTTATTTGGTCTTGGGCTACCCCCGTCATCATTATGCAACCGATTCTAACGTTTTTGTCCTTCAAACAGTTGAGACTTTGAGTTTTTAATTCAAACAGTTACGTAATGTTCTATTATGAAGATGATGATGATGATTTGTATTCAAATAAAATAAAACAATCAAAGCTTCACAAATCAATTTAATCCAAAGTAAAAATAAATCAATGGGTTTTTGACTTTTCTTTTTTTATATAACGGTGCTTCTTTGAAAATGAAGAAGAAGAAGAAGAACTAGTAAGGTGGTTTATTAAAGGAGAAGATAACAAGGCTATGCACGTTTAAAAACAATAACAATCGTAACACAAAAGCAACTATAGCCTAGTGGGTGAGGGACTGTTTTTCGTCGGATGAACTCGGGTTCGATCCAGCTTTCTTGCAGGTCTGGGTTTTAATTATTTTCTTAATTTTGTTTCCATTTTATTCATTTATTTTATTTACTAATTAAAAACAAACAAAAAAAATGTTTTATTTATATAAACTAAATGCAGCCCACAACTGTATCTCATTATCGGTTTATAAAGGAAAAAAAAACTATATAGATCAACTATCTATTTCAATAAATCAAAACTTGTATCTTGAGATTTTTGTAGCTTTTATTCTTTTTCGCTTAAATTGTCACACTATTTCATCACTATAATTTTTCTTTTCATTAAATAAAAGAAACCCACAATTAAGTAGTTTTTTTTAATCAGTTCGGATTATATAATAAATCATATAAACTTAATAAAAAAATCAATTATGAAATAGTATTGAAAGCTAATTTACTAAAACAGATTATTATATTTTCAATAAACCAAAAGTCATATGTTTTAAGTTAGTTTTAACTAAATATAATGTCAAACATACAATCCAATTAAGGTGGTGTTTGTTTTTTTTGGCAAAAGCTCTTCTGAGCACTTATGTCTGCGTCGCGCAGACGCGCGCAGACCTTTGGGTCCTGCAACTTGTTTGTTTTCTCGCAGACCTTTCATTAAAAAAGGTCTGCGAGACCTCTTCTTGATGCAGACGTTAACCCATGTCTTCTAACCTCTTCACAACTCTTCTCCCTCTACTCCTCTTTTCCCTCTTCTCCCTACAGCCGCCCACCTCCACCTCTACCACCACCTCCACCTCCGACACCACCTCATCCGCCGCCCACCTCCACCTCCAACACCACCACCTCTGCCACCGCCACCACCTCCACCTCCGACACCACCTCTTCTCCCTCCTCAGCCGTCACCACCCAACAACGTCATCTCCACCATCGCCACCAGTAACTTCCATCTCGAACTTACCAGAACCTTCCGAGAAACCAGAGGTTGCGTCAGCACGGTTCAGCTCCGGTGCCGGTTGATTGTGAAGCATCTCCGGTGACAACCACCACCGTTCTCTCCTCCCTCAATCTCTCTCTCTCTCTCTCTCTCTTCAGAAACCCCCAAATCGAAACCCTTGAAGATGGTGAAATTAGGGTTTCGGTGGAGGTGGTTGACGGCGGCTGAAGTGGTGGTGCTTGGCTTCGTGGTGGCGGTGGTGCTTGGTGGTTGCGACGGGGTTGGTGGGGGAGGAAGGAGGAGATGGTGGTGGTGAGCGTTAGGTGGTGGTGGTGGTTGCGACGGGGTGGTGGTGGTGGCTGCGACGGGGTGGGTGGTGGCTGAAGTGGTGGTGGTTGGTTGTGGTGGTGGAGGTGGACGGTGGTTGTGGTGGTAGAGGGGGGCAGAGAGAGAGAGAGATCAGAGAGATGTTCTGTGTGTGCTGTGTGTGTGTTGAGTGTGAGAAGAGGTTTTTATATATAAAAAAAACAAACCCTCTTCTCGACTGCAGACATTTGGTCCACCTCTTCTCCTGCAGATGTGGTCCGTAGACTGCAGACCTTTTCCCGCAGAAAAAACAAACAGCACCTAAATCTAATACCAATTCCATTTATTTAGTACTTTTCCAATCCTTGTCTAGGATAACTCTCGTTGCTCAAGCTCTCCAAATCCTATTTGTACGCTTAGATTTATAAGGGATCGCAAACGCAACCATTGTGAGTAGATCTTACTTCTTTACCTTTTTGTCACTTTAACTTTTTGGGGTGTATCACGTGTTATGTGTTCATAAGTGTTTCATATTATTTTCCCAACATGCAAACTTAAATGTCATATGTGTTCATGATTAGTATTACATTGTTTCACTATCTGTTTCACATGCATGTATTACGTGTTTACCGCTTTGTGTCTCTGTTTCGCGTGGATCCACCACCGGTTGACCGGTTCCCCCACGACTATGGGGCGAACTCGGTATCACCACAATGTTTCGCAGTTTTGCTTTTCGCCTCTTGGGGCTTGAATCGCATCATTTATTTCACTGATTATGTTTCATTATTTCTTGTTGATGTGGATTGATTGATAAATTATTTATTGATGTCACTATTACATTTAGTATTGCATGTTACATAATTTTTATTAAATAAAATCAACTAATCTTTTAAGGTTAAATAAAAACAAATAAAGATCTACTCGCCAACTTTTGTTAACAAAAAAAAAACATTTTTACACATGATACAGGTGAACAGGTACGAAGAGAAGATTGGACATGGGATGGGCCTTAGTTAACAAGAAACGGATTAGTGTAGTTTATTTATGTCTCGCGTTTGTAATTGTTTATTTGAATAAATTGTTTCGTGAAACATTTGTTATGAATTAATGATTATTTAAAACAAACAATAGCAAGTCATAAGCTCTTCGGATCAACCCAATCATGCCCCGATCACCTATTCCGCTGCGGGTCGGGGTGTGACAATGTCAACATCTACTGCAGGCTTATATTCATTCATATCAACACTATAATCTTCCACTACAATACCTTTATCAAATATGCAGTCTGGATCTTCATCATCCTCATCCTCTTCCTGACCCACCTTATCAGTTCTATCTTTCCTACTCTTAGCCTTTACACTTTTCCTAGCTGTAGACTTTACACGTTTGCTAGGGGTGGTCTGTACACCTTCTGCCTTTTCAACTTCACTTGCACTACCTTCACAAGATCCTTCATAACTAGTATCAACACTATCACATTCACTAGCTTCATCCTACTGATCACTATCCTCATAACTTCCCTCATCACTCAAGTCTACATATTCAGGTTCTTTTTCAACATCCTTTTTAGAAAACCCGCTAACATGTTGAATATACACATCTAGCACTTTGTTTGTTTCAACATAGCTAATCATTCTCAATATATCACTGTAAATGCCTAGAGGCCTTAAACCTACCATTAAATCTTCCCCTGGAACCCTAAAATGGTAAACCACAACATCCTCTTCTGAATAACCTAATGCTAACAACATATCATTCATAACAATCAATGAAAACAGATCAGAATTCACATTATCAACATAGTCTACCTGACCCCCGTCGTATTTAAAGTCATCCTCATCGGTGAAATCACCACCATGGTGAACTTTCAGGGTGAATAATTCAGGCCGATTTGTTGTAGAATAAGAAAAAAAAGGTTCATTCAACATTCCCTTAACGATTTTTGAAAAAATGGCAACAAAATTCCAAGTTATCAACTAGAAATACGTATTGTATTTTACATCAGGATCAAAATTGAAGCCTTCTTTTCGAACAGAGCAGCTAAAATCCTCGTAATCGTCCATTGGAGAAGATGATTGTGGCGAAGATGATCATGGAGAAGGTGATCGTAGTTGGAAGGGTTTGGGATAAGATTTTGGGGGAAGATGATATAATTTGGGGAAGATGATAGTTTGACCTTTAATGAGGTTATAGGGTATTTAATTTAATTTGTTTAATTAATAATATGTTATAATAAATTCAGATGGACCAAACTGCTCCTGAGGAAAAAGACAAAATAACCAGATTTTATTAGTCAAATATCAGATGATTTGATTTTTGGACCAAAATGGCAATAAAAGTGAAACCACATGGACCCAGATTTAAAATGTTTGAGTTTTGGACTAAAATGGCAAAAGTGATCAAACCACAGGTACCAAAATGGCAGTTTACTCTAAGAACAAATAAAACGCCAATGTAATATTAACGCCGATATTTTGTTCTCAAATACACCATTGCAATAAAAAAAATAAGAACAAAATCTTTTAAAAAAATAATAAACACCACAGCTATTCCTCACTCGTATTCGCTCTTCTTTTAATCGCGGGCTGGTTGCATGTGGATACATAATGTCCTATTTTTTTATAGTTCTAACATTTTCTTTATTTCGTCCTTGCTTTCTTTTTTCTTTTCAGCAGCCTCCTTGTGTTTGGATTTCAATTGCTTTTGAGATCCAGATCCTTTCGACTTGTAAACAATGGGAACTCTTATGAGATTTTTGTCGTTTTGGTAATGCCCTGTTATCTCAACAAATTTGGCCCTCATGCTTCGAGCTGGGTAAACAACATGCATATCCTAAATCTTCTTCATGATTTATCGAACATGATTCGTGTACAGCAAAAACTCTGTCTTGTTGTTCAACAAGCGATTCAAAGTATACTCGGTCGCAAAAATAATTTCGTTCATCATACCTTGAACATCAAGATCAAGCTTGGATATAAAATCACAGCTCATTGGGTAATTAGTAGAACAGTTTGGGGCAGCATCTTTACGCCATATAAAGAATATATTGTTTTGGAAATTCCCAAACTACTCAAAACATAAAATACATGCTTGCATAGCAACCAAAACTACTCAAAACGTCTGTATGAACAACGGCTAGTGCCATCAGATTTTCAGAACATTACCCGAAAATACAGAAACGTACGGTAAGTATTCAAACAAAAAAGATTTAAATGTCTGGTTGCTCCCTGTGGTTTACAATTTTTGTAGAGTTGGCCCCAAGACTTTAATAATTACATAGGTGAACCAGCGGTTGCAATTTTATAACTTGGGTGATCCTTAGTAGCTAACGTCGTTAAAATTCCAGTTAAATATTTATGAACTTACTTATTTACCCCTGAAGATCATCATCATCATACTCAGTATATCCTAACGATAACAAAGTTAAGGTAAGGTCCGAGGAGGGTAAGATGTAGACGGCCTTACCTCGACCCTGTAGGAATAGAGAGGCTGCTTCTAGTGAGACCCCAGCTCGATAGTAGTTTTGTATCAAGCCTTGGACACAAGGCACATAACACTCAGCAATTGAGACAAACGTTGATTAGTGCATGTACCCCCTTGTCATTCGGCTATCAACGCCACCACATGATGGATAAAAAAGATAAAGGGTAAATTACAAAACTCGTCCTTTATGTTAACACCAGATTGCAAAGTGTGTCCTTTGTTTTCAAAAAGTACAAAAAACGTACTCGATGTTTGCAAACCCTTGCACATTATGTCCTTTAGCCCTAACTCTGTGATTTTTCATGGTTAAATCAGACCAAGTGTACCCACATGAGGGTATTTTGGTCATTTTACCCTAAACACTAAAATAAATAATAAACAAAACAATAAACAAAACAATTTAAAAAACATAAATATAAATCTCTCTCTCTCTCTCTCAATTCTGTCCAACCTCACTTTCTTTTTCTCTAAAACCACCTAACCTCCACCTCCACCTTAACTTCACCACCATCAACCACCACCACCACCCCACCTCAACCAAAATCAACAGATGAAACACCAACACAAACAACCTCTACACATCAAACAATAGATATACCATAATCTTCTACCAAATAAGATAAAGAAATGCGAGACAAAAGCAACTTGCCAATAAGATAAGTCCCTTGCGAATTCCAAGAACAGTGCCCAAACCAGCAAGAATTGAAAGACTGAACTTTCCAAAATGACTCAATTCATTTATAGGCCCAATTCATTCCGGAAAGTGTTTGCTAGTTGAAATGAATTAACAAACAAATTCATTAAACCACCATCTTTGGATTTAAACAAATCATCAAAATGTGAAATAATTCTCTAAATTCGGTGTGGCCCTTGCCGGTCCCATAGTCAATTTAAGTGAATCGCAAAAACCACCCTTCATTCTTTCGTGCACTTTCCTCGAAACTATCGTTTGTTTGCTACATTCGCGTCACTATCCCCTACTTTTTTTTCCTCTAGAATAATATTCCGTACACTAACCCCATCAATATGAACAATCTTACACAAAAATGGTGTCTTCAATCAAAACCCACACAAACCTGAGCATAAAAATTCATCAATTTCACTCACCCACTTCCAAATTGGTTAAATATAGTGTTCAACGATGGATGAGAACAAACAGGGGCTGTTAGAGAGTCTAGAACGAGACAGAATGACATAATCTGCGTTATTTCAAAATGATTGTGTAACACCTCGCAAAAATTGTATCCAATAATGTGATGACACATGTCATAAACCCTAAACGTGTAATAAGTTGACTTTCAAGGACTAGAGTTGACAAACAGTGAAAAGATGTATGCGGAGGAACTAAAAGTGTCAACATGCTAAACTTATGCCTCTAAGTGACCTTTTAACAAGCCTGGGGCTTCGTAATGTTCAATCATGCTCTCAGGAATGCTTGATATTGATTATGTAAGGTTTTGGTAACGTTACACGATAAAATGTGCAAGATTTCAAAAAGAAGGGTTAAAAGCGTCAACAAAAGAAACTAGTACCTTCGGGAGGTCTACCTACGAACCGGGAGCCTTAGAATATTTATTCACACTCCCATATATGCCCATTAATGGCTAAAGTTGGCTTTTGATAAGTTACAAGACAATAATAGAGGTTATACAAGTCAAGGGGCCAATTTTGTAAATTTTTATAATTTTTCTCACTGGTCAGCACGCTTACGGACCGTATGGGGTCCCAGCTTACAGTTCGTAAAGACTGTTACTGGGTAAATTTTTGCTTGTTCTCCACACATATACTTCCAAAACCACTTCCTTCAATACAATGGGCTGCATGGCTGCTCATAGCACGTTTAGGGACACCTGGAGACATCCTAGAACACCATAGAACACCTGGAATGATCTTGAGAGGATCCTTTGAACTATAAATAGAGGCCTCATGTTGCCTTCATTCCTTGCTCATTTCAAAAATCACTCTCTTCTCACTTGCTTGGCATTCTCTGAGGTTCCTGATAAAAAAGGAAGCTCTCCATAGTTCAAGTTTCGAGCTAGGACCCTTTGTAAGTGTCCTTAGCCACTCTAGTGCGGTTTTTATGCATTTAAAAGCTGAAAGTCAAAGTTGCCGCAAATCGGCTTTGACTTTCGGTTTAGACCTAAACGGTCCAGCCATTGTTCGAGGCGAATATGGCTACGTGATCGTAATTAGGTAGGTGTTAATCCCTCAAAAGGGCACCTCCTAATTACCACGTTTACTTAGTTAATTGTCGTGTCAAAGTAATTAACATAAAAAGTCAAACGGGTTAGTTTTTAAATAAATTCAAATCTGATAATGTAGAAGTTATAAAATATGTTTTATCACTTTAATAACTTGGTAAACATTATTAGAACATGTCTAAACATGTTCAACTCGACAATTCTAAGTTTAGGCTCGTTTCGCAACAGAAAGTCGCAAAAGCTTGACTATTGCTTTGACTTTCAGTTCTGACCTGAATTAGCTTATTTCCTTTATGTATTAAGGTTCCTCTGTGACCATATTATGTAGTACTGTAACCCTCTAAGGTTATATTACATGGTCACCTAGTAATCTGGGTTTATTTACTTGATTCCGTTATTATGCTTAATATTGACTAATATGCCCTTTTATGTAAAAAAGAGATTTTAAACATAAAGAACCATGCAAATAGGTTACATTCTGAATAAACATGTTTAGCATATTTAGACATTTACATTCTGGTCATAAACTGAATTTACTCAAATAATCATAAAACATGCTTAAAAAGGACTAATATACCCTTTATCACATAAAATAAGTTTTAAGCATAATTTTAGCACAAAACTCATTACCTACTAATATGATATCATATTTGGAATTATTTGGGATATTTAAACAGATTATTTTCTGAGTTTAACCTAAAGTCCTTGTATGAAGTTAGTAAATGACGATAATTTCACACATAAATTGGGTTTTAAATATGATTAACATGCAAGAATCTTTGGTTACTGATATGTTATGATAAATAAAGTATTTTGACAATTCAAAGCTAGGCATAACCTCAAAATTTACTAAACATCGAAATAATCGTCATTTATCAACTTTTACGACATTAAGGTGCATAGTATGGTTTTAAACCAAACTTAGCACCTAAGACTTGTTACCTACTGATTTTATAAACCTTTTTTTAAATATTTTTACAATAGGTGTAAGTCATGAACTCAGAATCCCAAATAAGTCCTTAAAACTATGTGTGAAATAACCAAAATGCCCCTACGGTGCATAGTTTGGCCAAAAATCATAAACCACACATATGTATGATATCATACTGTTATAATAACATAAACTACATATTTTAACAGAATTATTATGATCAGAATCCCAGTTTGCATATAAACCCCTTTTATAAATCTTAAAATGACCAAAATACCCTTATGAGGCTAACTTCGGTTTTAAAATCTTTAAGGGCATACTTGCAGATATCCTACTGATATCATAACATATTTTAAGCATAGTAACATATGAGACTTGTATATGACTCATCCGGTTACCCGTTTATGCTTATACGCGTTCGCTTCGGTTTATGTAACTAGTTTGCATAAATTAGCCGAAATGGGTTAAACCTTATCATTTTAACTTCAAAATCTAGAATGTATTTAATTTACCCATATAATACAAGTCTCTATACTTGTCGGTTCTAAATTACATTCCATTCCGGTCATCGCTTAATCTAGCGTTTTATGCCGTAAATCCTACTTTAAACTAACCGGTCTAAGTCTACGACTTAAATAAGACCCGTTAGTAATCTAATAGGTTAATAAAACATTCATTCCAGATTAGGGAGCCCCGGTAAAAGCTACCTTCACGAGTCTAAGTACATTATAGGCTGAGTAGATAGATCTCACATTTAGAAACTCAGGTAAATACTTTTAACTTATTTTCCCTTATACGGGCTTAGGATACGGTAAAATATTACCGCTTGGTTGGGTATGGGATCATTTGGTTGGATTGTGATTAATAAATCCGCATAACCCGTTTAAATCTGTTTTGTTTGATAACATAAACATTGGGGGTTAATACGACCGTGTCCTGGATATCCTCGGCTCATTTAATTGCAAATGGCCACGACTTAAGCACGGGGTGTAGGCGTACACCTGACAGTTGCGTATGTAAAAAGATATACCCACATTGTTGGGGATAACTCCTTGTGAGTTTATATTAGTGGTGTGTCGGTTAATCATGTCTCGGCTTCTATACTGGGCCCTAAATGTATGACAAACATGTAAATCTGTATACAAGATTATAAATATAATTGTCCCAAGTTATAAAAGATTTTTCGTGCCTTGTGCACTTAAAAACCAATTTTCATAAACACTTTTCAAAAGAGTCGGTTAATTGAATTTACCAGTGTAAACTGACGTATTTTTAAAAGGCTAAGTGACAAGTACTACACGTACTAGGCTGGGAGCTTCTGGGCGTTAAGTAGAGGATCTTGCAAGTCCGTATTGCCTTAAGTCTGTTGAACTTTGTTTTGTAATATATTTAGATCCGCCTATGGACCCTTTCTTTACAACCGTCTGTATATTCTTTTATTCGTACTTTGAACTTTCAGTTTGTAATAGTAATTTACCTTCCAAGACTTCCGATACTATAACTGTGTTTAATTAACTATGATGATATCTACTACGTCACGATACTCCCCACCTGGCTCACCGGTTTGTGGATTAAAATATCGAGGTGTGGCAGATTGTGTTATACGTGATGGTGAAAACAAGGGTTGTTTTGGGTCTACTTTTAGGAAATTTTTGGGGTTTATGGGGGGTGATGCGAACGGTGGTGGCTGTGGTGGTGGTGGGTGTCACACCCTGACTTTTGCGGAAGCGTGGGTTTATTTGGTGTGACTTCTTAATACCATTGCATACGATCATAGCAACACTATATGATAAAACCAGTAGATGTACATCTATTAATTTAAGTTTAAAAGTAGTACAACATAATTGTCTGAAATGTCGATACCAAATTCAAGTTACAAATCATAACAAGTTTTGAGGAGTTCAAAAAGACTGAACAAAGATTTTAAAACAAACCCGATTTTAGGACCATGTATCTCGTCCAGGATTAAGATACGTCTCCAAAGCCCTAATGACTTGGATGACATCTTTATTCACAACGCAGCTTAAAAACTCCAACGCCCGCCAGATCCATTTACTAATTCCCTGAAATACATGTAGTTTGAAAAATCAACGAAAGTTGAGCGAGTTCATGTGTAAGTGAGTATGTATAAACCTTTGTAATGGGTCTGTATGTATGAAAATCCCTGGTATGTAGCAATTAAGGAAAAAAAAGAGACCACCATTGGGTTGCAAAGCCAATGATATGCGTGAAGAGATGCAGGAAGACTCAAACCTAGCGGATTTGTGCGTCGGGCACTTAGTCACCACATGGTCCACTCAGCGGACTCAGGAGTGGGGCTCGCTACACCCGAATAGATCTATCACTAATGTCCCTTGGTCCTACAACGAGGATTAATGGCCTTAAGTGTCATGCCCACCACTCACATGATTGCGTAATAAAAACCCTCCTTAAGCTAACCATACCATATAAGTAAAAGTCTGTAATAAATGTAACATGTATTTCACCCCCGAAGTATAAAACTAAAAACGGTTAAGAGAAAAGGGGGACATGAACTCACAGTATTGCGTCTTCGGTACTCGTAACCCAAATCTCCTCAGCAAACACGACTACCTGCAATGGTCTAATGTCTATTAGACGAACGGGTCATGCCTTGTCTTAGTATTTATGTTTTTGAGTTACGTTTATGATATTATTCCAAGTTATAATAATTGTACTTCGTTTTGGAATAATTGTTTACACAATATTTCTGTATTAATACATCTCAAGTATTCGTATTCGTATTTCCTTCCCAAGGATGGGATATTTTACACTCGTATGCTCGTATTGGAATTATATTGTTAAGTTCCTTTTAGAGAATATATATTTAACCACATTCCTGTATAAAACCAACCTTCGATACTCTGTATTTCGTTATAAAAAATTATGGCGAGTTTTATGTTTGAAAAACATAGTCTAAAATATGCTAGTAAACACTTGTCTAGAAAATGTTTACTAAGTGTTAGGTTTTCGGAAAATTTCGCCATAGTCTCCTTTGTAAATGGAGGTGTCCATGCTTAATAGCATATCATTTTCTTTTACATATATCCCGTAGATTGTTCCCACATAGCCAACCCGACAATCATACATGCAATATACCACTTGTGTCATTTCAGCTTTATTAATCAAAGGTGGACTGTTTTCGAGCATTTTAATAAAATAGTTAACCTTCTCCAAAAATTCCCAAATTTTTACAGAATGTCATAAACGTTCCAAATTTTATTGTGTAAAAATATCGGGTCCCAGTTCATTACCAATATTATATAAAAATTCATTTACCCGACTGCAATCAGATTTGTTGCTTTCTGATTGCAGTCTACGGAAAAATTCACTAAAAATTAATCGTAAGTCCGATCGACGAAATTCTAGTTGGAGGATCACGGAAACAACAGTGACCATCTACAATAAAAATCCCATGAGCTGATTCTACTCAGGTTTCAAGTTATGACTCCGAATACAACACACTTTTTCAGCAGAACAATTGCAGCTTGAGCTGCTGTCTAAAAACAGTTCTTTAAAAATAGTAAACGACCTCAAAAAATTACGATTCCAGTGCCATTTGATCGGTTGTTCAAAAATACATAATTTAGGCTTCAGAAATTCAGTTTTTCTATTTATAATGACCCAGTTACAACCTGTTTAAGTTGGCTGAAAATATCAATCAGCATGCTTTTTAGAGTGTAAATGTTACTAAAACGCGTCAACAATTGTTCTAACAACGGGTTTATCGAGAAATCAATGATCAAACAACATGCATGCTTATACCAACATAATCCAACCAGATTTTATGTAAGTTTATGTCCATTGTCTAGTTCATTCTCCTTTATGTTCTTGTGTTAATCGTTAACTTCAATCTTTCGAACAATCAACGTAGAAGTGATTTAAGAGTTAAATCGAAGACTTACAACTAGCACAAGGGCTAGGGATGAACTTGTGAACAAGAATGATGATGAAGATGGCGTGAGAGTGCAAGGTGTGATGTTTCTTCAAGACTCCAAGCTCCAAGCTTCACAAGGTTCCTTCTATCACTTGATTTGGACTTGAAAATGGATCAAAGGAGTGAAAGTTGAAGTGGTGAGGGTGGTGGCGGATGTGGGCAGCCGAGAGGGAGAGAGAGATGGTGAGTTTGATGGTGGTGGAGTGATCTTGTAGAGAGAGTGAAATGGGGAATCTAGTAACCACCCTACTTGTAATCATTCATATTTCTTGGCAAGAGCATCAAATAAAGAGGTCCAATCACATTAAAAAGGAATATTTAGTTGGGATTTAGTGATGATTATGGTGGGGCCCCTTATTTGGGCCAAAAATTAGAGAGGGGGGGTGTAAATTGTAAGTTTTTATTATAAGTAGGTGATTATTTAGAAGGTTTAGGGTATTTTCTAAAGTAGTAAGTGTATGACATATTCTTATAGTGTGTGGGGATTTTTGAGACCATTATTAGTTTAAAATAATGTTTCTGACAAAATTTTGGTGTCCCGGGTAATGTCCGGTTGTTCGGTTAAGTACCGTTCCGTTAAAGTGTTAAATTGTACCGTATAGTGTCTTTTATGCATCTTTTTGTAACGAATTTAATTCCAGCATTTAGGAAAGCATACAGGATCATTCTGCCATATTTTTGCACTTTACTAGTATGTTTAAATGTTGAATTATTGCTGAAAATGCAGGATTCTGCACTAAAAATGAGTTTTAGGCACTTCCCGGCACTCAAACTATCGCCTAGTGACACAGTCTCATGGTCCTCACTTCCTTACACCCATACTAGTGTAGTACTTTGTCCCTGGCTCATACTGGCCTCAATATAGTGTCTGTCTATGTGCTGGCATTGTCAGCACGTGTCTGAGTTATCCGCTCACTGTGCTAACTGTGCTTTGTGCATCAGGTTTGTCACTAAGAGTCTGTATGAAATAAATGGAGCGACTGTATGTAAAGTGATGCACATGTATGTATGTAACATAAATCAGTAAGCAGTTTAAGGTGTCAGTTGTAATCAAGCACAGTCATTAAGCACATAATCGAAATTAATTAATTTGTACAGTACCTGTAATTGTGAGGGTTGTCACATTCTCCCCCCGTTAAGAAAATTTCGTCCTCGAAATTTGTACTACCTTAATTCCTTAGGGTTTCGTTATGCATGTATGTATATGAATAGTACCGAGGTAGATAATCACCAAATCGAATCAAACCTTATTCACATTAAGTGAGTCCAAGAATATATATATATATATATATATAACATCACGAATCCAATGGTTAAAAGGTATGTGTTTTTAGCATTTGGTGTCGAGGGTACAAGACGTATCGACGTATAGTCTAGTGTAATCCAGTTAACAGGGGTTCCATAAAAGAGGAGTCTTGTCTATTAGGATACTTAGATAGTCGGTCACAATATGCCAACGAGTTTTCACAACCGTAGCATCTGCTATATGAACTCAA
This sequence comes from Helianthus tuberosus, assembly GCA_030545235.1. Lineage (NCBI taxonomy): Eukaryota > Viridiplantae > Streptophyta > Magnoliopsida > Asterales > Asteraceae > Helianthus > Helianthus tuberosus. The sequence goes on from CM060364.1 coordinate 54,893,940, forward strand.
AATCAATAACCCGAAAGTAGTAGTAAAGTGATCTGTAAATCTCCCGACTAAATGAACTAAAAGGTTTAGTGTGTTGGCACTCTTAAGTTTCGAAGGTACACCGAGTGGAATACAAGCGAATTTGGTGTATAACGGTCTTGATTCGTAGTTGCATCAGAAATGTTTAAATGACAAGTCAACAAAAGTATATGTAGTTTTGGGTGAAACAGTTGACCATGATTAGCACAAGATAATGACACCACAGGGTGTCGTAATGACGAGATTCAATAATAGTGGTGACTAAACAAGTTTACCGTGCCTGAAATCAAATGAAAGTGTACAAAGACAACCCGAAGGTTTGATTTACACAATGTCGTAAAGTTTCCAGTTGAACAAAGAATATCAAAGAGCCACTGTTTTTGATCGAAGGTGAAAAAATATTAAATACCGCAAGGTATTCGATAGACAATGAAAGAATCGTTAAGAGGGACATTGTGCTATGGAATGAATCTATGTACCATTGCCTTAACACACAACTGTGTTGAGACCGCTTTAATCGTGATAAACGAGACGGATTTAGAGCAATTAAATAATTCAAATCCGTGTATGAAATGAGTAACTAACTTAGCGCAAGCTCAATTCTGTGAAAATATCACCGCAAGGTATTGAAATCAATCAAACGATTTAGTGGAGTCGTAGACCAACCGAATCTACTACGACTCGTAATGAAAGAACCTTTGCAAAAATGTTTGAATATGATGCTCCCAATACATCATATAGCGTCTCAAATCAAACATGTGAAATGGATAAGTTCAAGCAATTGAACTTAGTTTCAGCGTAACCCGATAATAAACGTATGTACCAATAAGGGGAAATCTTAGCATGGTTACAAAAATAAACCATGAATGTAACTTGAAACAAGAGAAGTTTCGAGAAAATGTGTTGACTTGATAGCAAAAGAGCCAACAATTACAATAACGTAGGTTATGTGAATCATAAACCAATAGCTAGCTTGAGCAAGGTAATATTTGTACTTCAATGAAGCGTTTATTCAAAATGAAACCGCATGCGTAGCAAAAAGGTGCATGCATAACATATAAGTTTTCAAGTAATGAAACAATGTGTATTTGCTAAGACGGAGAAATGACCAAGTATACGAAGAAAATGTGTGTTCGCTCTTAGCGAAGAAAATTAACGCGATGCAACTACTTTAAGGGGAGTAGAGATGCAAACATCTACTCGTTAGAAGCAAAGTGAATATTTCAACGAAAGAAGTTTAAGTACTTTCTGTTTTGTTAACTGAAATGGTATATACGTCGGATAATGGTGTTTGCTTGAGTTAACAGATGTGGTTCCTAAGTAACTACCTTTACGAGTTTGGACCTGGGTTCCCAAAGGTAATAAGTACATGTTCTCTAGATTCTCAAAGTTTCGTATTCGGTGTATAATTGTTCTGTGCGTCGTGTAGGAATCACCACTCTTGTGTACGTTAAAACAAATTATTGTCCCACAATTTCCTCGGTATGCTTCCTTCCTGAATTCGCAGCTAAAGACACTCGATCGTTGATCAGTCGTGTAGGAGTACTTGGATCCTCTCCGTTAGTTAAATGAGTAATTCGTTAATCCTTAGCAAAAGCCACCGACTCTGGTTGGTTGGCTAGCTCGTCCGACTCCCGGTCATTTAAAAGTCATCGTCCTTTCTTTTGACGAGCAGAACTGAGGTTATCCAAAACAGAAGTTTTGGTCTGTTATCTTCCTTCTCTATCTACTACTGAAACTACACTGTCAATCCTTGCATTTCCGCAAATGCGAGTTGCTACGATGCATCGATTTCAGGTGCGGTGCCTGGAATTAAATCAATGCGAGGTTTGACTAATCGTTGAGGAGAGGGTTCCGGCAAGTCTTCGAGGAAGACTTCAGAATACCTCTCTGATCACGGGGGTATCTTCGAGTTTTAGTTCTTCGGCTCCCTTGTCCTCGACATGAGCCAAGAAAACAACACATCCTTTATACAACATCCTTTGTGCCTTCAAGCAATTTGTAACTTGTAGAGGCGTATCCTGCTTCATGAGTCAAGATCGCCTCTTCGTTCGCCATCGAAGTACGAATATCAATCTCCTATTGATCATTTGTCAACCAATCCCTCCAACTACCTTGTTGAAGTCTCCCAATTCACTGGCAGTAGATCAAGTGTAATCTTACGCTTTCCAGGTTCTATCATGCCGATTCCAATCACTTCGTTGACTTCCACTAGCTTCCGTTAGCTAGTACTATCGTGTGCGGATTATTTACTTGTTACTAAACCAAGCATACTCTCAACTCTAGAGATGCGAGGCTAAAATTTGCAACAGTATCTAGCAGCACAGATGCATAAAGTTGAGTAATATGGGACGTACCGGTATTCATGCTTGAATTCTTGGCGTGCTTTCCTAGCTCTTAAGCTTTTATCCTCGTGCCCGGTTCTTCTTAGGGCAGTATTTTCTGAAATGCTTCTTGCTTCCACAGTTAAAACAAACTTCAGCACGTTTTTGTTTGTCACTCGTCCTGCCTTCGTCGTTGTCGTTGTTTCCTCCGTGATTCTTGCTATCATCTTGACCTTTGTTTCCACCTTCACTACCTTGTCTACAAGTTTCCTTGGGATGTCCCCTCTTACCACAGTAATCACATTTTCCATATTTACATTGCCCGACATGATAGTGTAGACAATTGTCACATTTAGGTAGGATACCCATGTAGTCTTTTCCCTTCTTGACTTTCTTCTCGTTACTCCCCCGAGTAACCACCTTGAGATTTGCGAGCTTTCTCTTGTTATCCCCAGGTGACTCTACAGGAGTCTCCTCTCTCTCTTTCGCTGTGGAAAATTCTCCTCGTCTAACTGCTTCTTCCGTGAGCCTCCTCTCTCTCTCTCTCAGACTAAACTCCCTAGTCTCTTAGACTAATTCCCTGATCTCTAAGACCAACTCCCTGGTCTCTAAGACCAACTTTCCCAGCCTCTAAGACTAAATCCCTGGTCTCTAAGACCAACCTCCCAGTCTCTAAGACCAACTCCCAGTCTCTAAGACTAATTCCCTGGTCTCTAAGACCAACCTCCCAGTCTCTAAGACTAAATCCCTGGTCTCTAAGACCAACTCCCAGTCTCTAAGACTAATTCCCTGGTCTCTAAGACCAACTCCCAGTCTCTAAGACTAATTCTCTGGTCTCTAAGACCAACTCCCAGTCTCTAAGACTAATTCCCTGGTCTCTAAGACCAACCTCCCAGTCTCTAAGACTGAATTATAAACATACTCTTGTGAAATGTGTATTTGTGCCTTTTATTTGTTAAAACATTTGTTCCCTGGATCTGGACGTTTAGTGTATGCAACGTAAAAATGTTTGAAAATGTTTTCGTCAGAGCCCTGATGATCATAGTCTAAACTCGAGAAATAATCCTAGTTCGCTATGATCGAGGCTCTGATACCAAGCTGTCACACCCTGACTTTTGCGGAAGCGTGGGTTTATTTGGTGTGACTTCTTAATACCATTGCATACGATCATAACAACACTATATGATAAAACCAGTAGATGTACATCCATTAATTTAAGTTTAAAAGTAGTACAACATAATTGTCTGAAATGTCGATACCAAATTCAAGTTACAAATCATAACAAGTTTTGAGGAGTTCAAAAAGACTCAACAAAGATTTTAAAACAAACCCGAGTTTAGGACCACGTATCTCGTCCAGGATTAAGATACGTCTCCTAAGCCCTAATGACTTGGATGACATCTTTATTCACAACGCAGCTTAAAAACTCCAACGCCCGCCAGATCCATTTACTAATTCCCTGAAATACATGTAGTTTGAAAAATCAACGAAAGTTGAGCGAGTTCATGTGTAAGTGAGTATGTATAAACCTTTGTAATGGGTCTGTATGTATGAAAATCCCTGGTATGTAGAAATTAAGGAAAAAAAGATACCACCATTGGGTTGAAAAGCCAATGATATGCGTGAAGTGATGCAGGAAGACTCAAACCTAGCGGATTTGTGCGTCGGGCACTTAGTCACCTCATGGTTCACTCAACGGACTCAGGAGTGGGGCTCGCTACACCCGAATAGATCTATCACTAATGTCCCTCGGTCCTACAACGAGGATTAATGGCCTTAAGTGTCATGCCCACCACTCACACGATTGCGTAATAAAAACCCTCCTTAAGCTAACCATACCATATAAGTAAAAGTCTGTAATAAATGTAACATGTATTTCACCCCCGAAGTATAAAACTGAAAACGGTTAAGAGAAAAGGGGGACATGAACTCACAGTATTGCGTCTTCGGTACTCGTAACCCAAATCTCCTCAGCAAACACGACTACCTACAATGGTCTAATGTCTATTAGACGAACGGGTCATGCCTTGTCTTAGTATTTATGTTTTTGAGTTACGTTTCTGATATTATTCCAAGTTATAATAATTGTACTTAGTTTTGGAATAATTGCTTACACAATATTTCTGTATTAATACATCTCAAGTATTCGTATTCGTATTTCCTTCCCAAGGATGGGATATTTTACACTCGTATGCTCGTATTGGAATTATATTGTTAAGTTCCTTTTAGAGAATATATATTTAACCACATTCCTGTATAAAACCAACCTTCGATACTCTGTATTTCGTTATAAAAAATTATGGCAAGTTTTATGTTTGAAAAACATAGTCTAAAATATGCTAGTAAACACTTGTCTAGAAAATGTTTACTAAGTGTTAGGATTTTCGGAAAATTTCGCCATAGTCTCCTTTGTAAGTGGAGGTGTCCATGATTAATAGCATATCATTTTCTTTTACATATATCCCGTAGATTGTTCCCACATAGCCAACCCGACAATCATACATGCAATATACCACTTGTGTCATTTCAGCTTTATTAATCAAAGCTGGACTGTTTTCGAGCATTTTAATAAAATAGTTAACCTTCTCCAAAAATTCCCAAATTTTTACAGAATGTCATAAACGTTCCAAATTTTATTGTGTAAAAAATCGGGGCCCAGTTCATTACCAATATTATATAAAAATTCATTTACCCGACTGCAATCAGATTTGTTGCTTTCTGATTGCAGTCTACCGAAAAATTCACTAAAAATTAATCGTAAGTCCGATCGACGAAATTCCAGTTGGAGGATCACGGCAACAACAGTGACCATCTATAGTAAAAATACCATGAGCTGATTCTACTCAGGTTTCAAGTTATGACTCCGAATACAACACACTTTTTCAGCAGAAAAATCGCAGCTTGAGCTGCTGTCTAAAAACAGTTCTTTAAAAATAGTAAACGACCTCGAAAAATTACGATTCTAGTGCCATTTGATCGGTTGTTCAAAAATACATAATTTAGGCTTCAGAAATTCAGTTTTTCGATTTATAATGACCCAGTTACAGCCTGTTTAAGTTGGCTGAAAATATCAATCAACATGCTTTTTAGAGTGTAAATGTTACTAAAACGCGTCAACAATTGTTCTAACAACGGGTTTATCGAGAAATCAATGATCAAACAACATGCATGCTTATACCAACATAATCCAACCAGATTTTATGTAAGTTTATGTCCATTGTCTAGTTCATTCTCCTTTATGTACTTGTGTTAATCGTTAACTTCAATCTTTCGAACAATCAACGTAGAAGTGATTTAAGAGTTAAATCGAAGACTTACAACTAGCACAAGGGCTAGGGATGAACTTGTGAACATGAATGATGATGAAGATGGCGTGAGAGTGCAAGGTGTGATGTTTGTTCAAGACTCCAAGCTCCAAGCTTCACAAGGTTCCTTCTATCACTTGATTTGGACTTGAAAATGGATCAAAGGAGTGAAAGTTGAAGTGGTGAGGGTGGTGGCGGATGTGGGCAGCCGAGAGGGAGAGAGAGATGGTGAGTTTGATGGTGGTGGAGTGATCTTGTAGAGAGAGTGAAATGGGGAATCTAGTAACCACCCTACTTGTAATCATTCATATTTCTTGGCAAGAGCATCAAATAAAGAGGTCCAATCACATTAAAAAGGAATATTTAGTTGGGATTTAGTGATGATTATGGTGGGGCCCCTTATTTGGGCCGAAAATTAGAGAGGGGGGGGGGGTAAATTGTAAGTTTTTATTATAAGTAGGTGATTATTTAGAAGGTTTAGGGTATTTTCTAAAGTAGTAAGTGTATGACATATTCTTATAGTGTGTGGGGATTTTTGAGACCATAATTAGTTAAAAATAATAAAATAATGTTTCTGACAAAATTTTGGTGTCCCGGGTAATGTCCGGTTGTTCGGTTAAGTACCGTTCCGTTAAAGTGTTAAATTGTACCGTATAGTGTCTTTTATGCATCTTTTTGTAACGAATTTAATTCCAGCATTTAGGAAAGCATACAGGATCATTCTGCCATATTTTTTCACTTTACTAGTATGTTTAAATGTTGAATTATTGCTGAAAATGCAGGATTCTGCACTAAAAATGAGTTTTAGGCACTTCCCGGCACTCAAACTATCGCCTAGTGACACAGTCTCATGGTCCTCACTTCCTTACACCCATACTAGTGTAGTACTTTGTCCCTGGCTCATACTGGCCTCAATATAGTGTCTGTCTATGTGCTGGCATTGTCAGCACGTGTCTGAGTTATCCGCTCACTGTGCTAACGGTGCTTTGTGCATCAGGTTTGTCACTAAGAGTCTGTATGAAATAAATGGAGCGACTGTATGTAAAGTGATGCACATGTATGTATGTAACATAAATCAGTAAGCAGTTTAAGGTGTCAGTTGTAATCAAGCACAGTCATTAAGCACATAATCGAAATTAATTAATTTGTACAGTACCTGTAATTGTGAGGGTTGTCACAGTAGGATTGTTAGAGAGAGAAGGAGGGGGCGATCTACAGTGAAGTGGTGGTGGTGGCAGGAGGGTGGCGGTGGTGGCGGCGACAGCAGGTGGATTGTGGTGGTGTTAGGATTGTTAGAGAGAGAAGGAGAAGGAGGAGGTTGTATATGATGTCTGCATATATTAGTATACGTATAATTTTAAAGATAATTCTTTTATTTATTGTTGGGGGGGTATATTCCACGGTCCTCCCAACCGCTGGAGTGATCACACTCCACAAGCTAGCTTAGCCCCATAGCTGCCTGGGGGTGAATACCCAACCGAGAGCGAAGAGCTTGGCCGTGGGTTGCGGACACCAAGATTCAAACCCGGGACCTCTAGGGAGAGGGTGGGTGGGGCTGGCCAACTGGGCTACCCCAGAAGGTTTTTATTATTTATTTTAGCATTTAGGTAAAATGACAAAGATAACCTTGTGTGGGGTCCATTTGGTCCGATTTAACCATAAAAACTAACTGAGTTAGGGCTAACGGACATAACATGCAAGGGTTTGCAAACATCGAGTACGTTTTTTTGTACTTTTTGAAGACAAATGACACACTTTGCAATTTAGTGTTAACATATAGGACGATTTTTGTAATTTACTCAAAGATAAATAAACACGACATTTATATATACTCTAATTTTCAACATGTTTATGCTTGAGGTTGTTGTACCTGTTGCATAATTTGTTTTCTGTGTAAATGTTTGTTGTACGTGGATGGACAAGTTATTGAAGCACCAGCTAAAACATACAAACCTCTCCCTCAATATGTGTAACACCATGGTATCTCATCTCTTCTTCTCTCTTCTCGCCATCTCTCTCTTCACTTTGATTCCTTCCCCAGTTCCCCAAACCCTCTTCTCTTCTCTCTCACACCTACGTTGACGTCGAAGCAGGTCCTCGGTCATTGATTAGAAGAGGACTACGGTGAACAAGGTAACTTTTCAAAGTAGATCTTTAGAATGATTTATGTTTGACATCTAAGTGCGATTCTGGTGACCATAGGTGGATTCACGACGGCAGACTCTACCATAACAGAAGATAGGGGCAGTTGTGTTGCTTGGATCAGCAATGGCATAACAGTGTGCAAATGATTTTCCTTAGAAGTAGAAGAAATTAACCTGATTAGGGAATTTGTAATCAGTTGGCTAGGTAATTTCTCTATTCGAACTCTTGATTTGCTTTTTTTTTTTTTTGGTTTTTTTGCCCCATTTTCTAGGATAATTTATCATATGTTGTTGTGATTTATATATGTATGTGATTACCATTATCAATTTACCTTCCTATAGCACTTATTTCAAATGGGATTCGCAATCTTTGTCTGGTGGAAGGAGAGCTAGACCTTCCTTTTGTTGGTTTAATGCAGGATGTAGTTGCAGAGTAGAAATGAAAAGATGAAATTTGAGAGGAAAATCAGTGTCATTTGGGATATTGGTGTACAAATGACTACAACACAGAGAGATTCAACGGTTATACATGTGCTGTTGAATCTATGTTGCTCTTGTGGATGGTTTTATAGAGCTTTAACCGGTCAAATTTCATGTATGACTCCCTACCTATCTTCCACACACACAGATACAACATAAATGTATATACACATGTACATGTACTATTACCCTTCATCATTTATGTTGTACATGTAGTATTACCCTTCATCATTTATGTTGTTTCAATGTTGTATGTGTAGATTGAGGTGATGTGGGATAAATTTTCATTTCTATAAGTTGACAAATTCAGTTTTGATTTTTCTCTCTTTATTAATAGGTTAACGCAAGTGGCCAGTTTTGTGGCGTTGCTGAATTGACTCGGCATGTAGAATTTCATAAAGATATGGATTTTTGGCAAAGTGGAAGTTTCCCTGTGAAGTGGCATTTTATAAAAGATGTACCAAATCGCTACTTCTGGCACATAATATTAGAGAACTAATGACCGATAGTCGCGACACACAAGAGGTTAGCTCTCCACATAATAACTCATTCTTCCTGCTTTGGGGTATGCCACTTTAAGATCCATTGACTTAAAATTTGGTACTTGAAAGTTAAGATCCGATACTATATGTATGCTTAAAATTTGGTACTTTTTGTACTAGAAATTTTTGCTTTTGTTTCATGAATGATATGGTTGGAAAGAACTATGACAGTTGTATACAAAAGTATTAACTAAGGTTATGTAATTGGTTTCGTTAATGGCCCTAAAATGCCTTTTGATGCGAGTCGTCATATCTTACCACCGCAACGCACGGGGTCTTTGTGCTACGTGGCCCCCCGCCGCAACGCGGGGGTGCTTAATACTAGTTTAACTCAAAGGGGGTGTTTGTTTTTTGCAAGAAGTACTTCCTGACCTCTTATGTCTGCGCCGCGCAGACCTTTGGGTATGCAGCCTGTTTGTTTTTTGGAAGAGATTTCACTAAAAAAGCTCTTCTAGAGCTCTTCCTCGCGCAGATGTAGACCAACCTCTTCAAAACTCCTCTCTCTATCAAACACCTGAACATCTTCAAATCTCAAACCCTATGTGACATCCCGTACTTTCAGGTTAATGCCGGTAACCTTTTTCTGTTAATTACAATTTTTAAACACACAAGTTAGTAACACGTGAACAAACAAATGGATTTAATTTGATTAACTTTGCAAAACAAAGGACTTGTGTGTCATTCTATAAAGTTATGTTGATAACTTCTTGTCCAAGTTTAGGAATTGGAAAACTTGGAGGACCTTTTGTGCATTTGATAAAGTTTTGTTTAAAAACAATAATAAAACCAAACCCAACCCTAGATCCCCATTACCCAGACGTCGACCTCTCTCCTTCTCTCTACTCTCTCTCTAGAAAACTCAAGAAATAAGCTAGGAAAACTTATCTTTTCGGGTTCTTGATCTTCATCTCTATCGTTCTAGGTAATCCCTCTAACATACACTCATAACTTGTTATTAATGGCTGCGTTTCTTGATTCTACATGATTTCTTGATCTTGTTGTGACTATTGATGCATGATAACATGGATACTATGTGTTAGGGTTTGCTAGAAACATGTATTTTAATGCCTAGATGATGATACATGTTAATTTAGTAACTCTATGATCATGTATGCATGCTAGGGTTTTGGTTATATATGATCTTGATAATGAAGATTGATGCTAAATTCGTGTATGTGATGTTTTTTGGGTTTTTTATTGCTAGAAATAGTGTTATAATGTCATAAACATGTTTTAATTGAAAGCTGAATTCAAACAACTTCTGATCAGAATTTACAGCCGACTTGTATTGGCTGTAACATGGACAAAACATGACAAAAATATGTGTTTCTTGAGTCTAAAATTTAATTCCAGGAAATATTTTTAAAATTGCATTTTTTTGACGAAAATTGAATGTTTTATGAATTTTTCGGTATCGAAGGTTCAGGCTGCGTTTACTGGCAGAATTTGCAGCCCATTACGAATGTCATAACTCAATTTAAGAATTGAGTTATGATCTGAAATTTTTACTGTAGGTAGCTTCAGGTAATTCCACAAATATCCAACTAGAATTTCGTCAATCGGATAAACGAGGAATTTTAAATGAATTTTTTCGTAAGCTGCAGTCAGAAGTGACGAATCTGATTTCAGCTTAGTAAATGAATTTTTACGAATTTTTGGTAAAGAGTTAGACCTTGAAATTTTAAAACAAGGCCTAACCCTCCGAGAGGTACGTCACATAAAAAAATCATAATTTTTGAAGACTTGTAAACAGGTCACCAAAAACAGCCTATTTTTCAGTTATTTTACTATGCAATAAAGCATGAATGCATAACGACCGAACTTGCTACTTTTAGTATCCATGCTTGTTTGATAATTGTATAGATAGCATATTTAATATCGTAGAAAGGTTGTGAACATGGTTAGGGAACCATATGATAGACGTGCTATGTGATTGCTTGTTTGTGTGCTAGTTGCTAGACATGTGTAGGACTTTCTTGCAATGTCTAAATAAAGTCTAATATACCATGGTAACTATTATAGGGCGTGGTCGGTCGCTCTAGATTTCATACACTTAATTTAATCTGTCAAGCTAATCTAAGGTGAGTTCACACTTTCTACAAGGCATGAGATTCCCGATGGTTTGGGAATGGGTTAAGGAACGGTATTAAAATCCTGCGTATTCTCCTTGGGTAAGGTACGTACCTCCATCCTCCATGGGAAGGATGACAACATTAATCCTGCGTATTCTCCTTGGGTAGAATACGTACCTCCATCCTCCATAGGAAGGATGACAACATAGAACTTACTAGACAAAACTCTATCATGAAGTCCCTCATTTTTATATCGACTTAATCGCCAGGCCATTGGCGAACGGGTCATTAGTTAAATAGCGCTATTAGGTCTGACAAGCCTCACATCGTGCCGTAGAGGACGGGAGTGGACTAATGTACTTGGGCACTTAGTCAATGATGATAGACATTGACGCATGGCACATAAACATGACTAAAGTCAGTAGTCGATATGGTAACGGGTCTAGTGGTTTACAACATGGGGTAGCCCCCACTGGTTATGGTTTGGGAAACAAGGAACTGGTTAACTCATGATTTTTGAAATAACTTATGATTTTTGGAACAACATTAAAATGGACAACCAACTATGAACTCGCTCAACTTTGTTGTTGACTCGTTGTTACATGCCTTGCAGGTCGTTAAGTACTTAGCAGGAGCTTGCATGGGAGGAGTCGTTGTGGGACATGGACTGTTGTGTGCCATGTTAAACTTATGAACTTTAAACTTATGAACTATGATCCTATCTTTTGGTTTTGAACTTAATGCTTTCGCTGATAACTTAGACTTTGCTAAATTGATTTGTCGCCAATTATATTCTTTGGTTTGGATTTTGTCTATTTATTTATATTGTTCAATATGATTGGCGGCTAGATCCTGGTCAGTCACGCTCCCTGTGGTGATACTTCGCTTGTGGATTTTGGGGGTGTGACAGATTGGTATCAGAGCCATTGGTTATAGTGAACTTGGTTTTAAAAAGGGTAAAAATCTTTTTGACAAAACCAGACTATAACCTGCTCAGTGCTCAACGATCCACAACGACGCTTCGCTCCACGTGCAAGGCTCAACACTTTAGGTGGTATGATTTATGCTTATATTGCCTACTTGATAGTTTACTTTTGCATGGTGTGTTGCATATGGTATGCCTAGTTAGGGTAGTAGCATGGTGTCGATTAGCCCTAATGTGCTCTCTTTGACATTCAACTGCTTGCATGAAACCTTATGTGCACACTCTCTTCTGTCATTCCTTTCACACCCCTATATCATCGTTCTCACTTGTGTTTTCTGGATGTGAAGCTCTTGGCGCGTCTATTATACTCTGAACACCTAACACAACATGCTAGTAGAATCTTGTTTCACCATAACTTGACCATACGAAATCCGTTTCATGCGTTCTACCTATCCACACGAACGTCTCAACATGACTGACATTCAAAAATTATTAGTGTCATCCACTAATGTCGCCGCTGCTGCCAGAACACAGATCTGACTATCCGTTCGTTCGGTTTTACGCGTCAATATTCGAGTAGACCAGAACCGACCCAAACGCATTCCAATTTAGGCGAATAATATGTCCACGCGTTCTTGTCAACGAACCCCATCATATCCACCTGTTGCTGTTTCCAAAAAAAACCGCTACAATCGCCAGAAAATGAAACAGTGGCTGGAAGTCACAATTTTGCGCGATTGTTATCGCGCAACTCGAAACTCTATCATCTGAACTCCGTTTTGGACAAATGATATATCCACGTGACTGTGATGCAACGAACTTTCATCCCGTGTCATTTTTTTCCCATCGACCATTTCCAGAGCTACCACCGATGACTAGAATAATTGTCGGAATTCTTCGATTATATGCCAGATTCTTTGTTTTTCACTTAATACTTCGCCTAAGCATTACCAATCTTCTGTTCCTTCGATCCACAACTGAAATAGAGAAATTCTAACAACCATATCATGATCCCTATCGATCACAAGGCTATCCTCCATTACCCTGTTATGTGGCTAATCCTTAGTCTAACTTGATTTACACCTTAGCGTATCCGACACTACAAACGGATTTCCCCAAATGGTTCCATGGACTTAGGGACATTGTACGGCAGAGAAATAAATTAGTCAACCCACAGATGAAACGCGATGATTGAAATTTATACCTTACCCCCTTATATTGCAAGAGTCGTTATTCCAGGAGAGTTTTTCTTGTTATAATGATCTTTTCACTCGCCTTTGCACTGGCTGATGTTTACTGTTTAATGTGATACCTAATTTCTATTATTGACCTAGAAAATCTATCAATCCGTTATTACGGTGACACCACATCTTCGCTCCTCCATGTAGAATCTCCAATGAGATCGCGCTCTAGCTTAGAGAATTGGTTATACTAGGCTTTCGATCCTTGGTGATCACTTCTAAGGATCACTTCTTGAACTCTGAAGATGGTGATACATTGTTAATACAATCATACCGTTTTGAACATGTTTTCGTGTCCTCGCACTGGAACCCCTTGACGACACAGGCGTTATTACAAATTCATCCACATGACGTAAGGCAACTCTTTTAAATTTAGTTGCTTACCAGCTTGATAAATCACATACTCATTTAAGCTCATGGATCAAGGTGAATTATCCCTCCTTCGCACCCGGACAAGCTCTAAAACTTTGACAGACGTTTCAGCGAAGATAAACGCTACGAACTCGTATGACAACCATTCTTCTCTGGCTAATTCTTGTTGTGCCAACACCATCGATGTAACACTTTTACCGGCAAATAACGTTCCTTATTTCTATTTTTAAACCACTTGTGTATGACCAACTACACTCTCGACATCAGATAGACCCTTACTGTTGATCCTACAACATTTATATGTCGCATCAAGTTAAATGCATTGACTTAGGCTACACTTTGGTGTGTCTTCACGTCTTATCCTGTTGTGCTTCATGAACACTATCATTCTTGTCTAACTCCATCATGCGCGAACCCTCGCTTGGGTAAATCACCCTCTACGAATGTTACTCGAGGACCAACGAGCCCTTGATAACTCAGAGATGAAGATATCTCAAAGACTGCATTCAGAACTCGATACGACCATTAGGAGTTCCTTGTCATGCCGTCCGAATTAACCTATGCACCTGCGGTCTTCATGGATCTCATGAACCAAATGTGCAAACCATACCTTGATAGGTTCGTCATTGTTTTCATTGGCGACATCCCAATCTACTCTAAGAACCAAGAGAAGCACAAGCAGTATCTGCGTCTTATTCTTTAACTCCTACGAAACGAGCAACTATATGCTAAATTCTTGAAATGTGACATCCGGCTTCGTGAAGTCCATTTCCTCGGCCACGTACTCAATAAAGATGGGATTCATGACGATCCAGCAAAGATCGACTCCATTAAGAACTGGCCTGCACCTCGAACTCCAACTGAAATCCGTCAATTCTTGGGTTTGGTGGATTACCACCGAAGATTCATCAAAGACTTCTCAAATATCTCGCAGCCCCTTACTACTCTAACTCAGAAGGGTGTCACCTAACGGTGAGGTGATGCTCAGGAATCCGTGTTTCAGCAGTTGAAAGTGAAACTCTGTAGTGCACCCATTCTTTCGCTACCAGAAGGCACAGACGATTTTGTCGTTTATTGTGACGCGTCTATCCAAGGACTTGGTTGTGTGTTGATGCAACGTGAGAAAGTCATTGCTTACGCATCACGCTAACTCAAGGTTCACGAAAAGAACTACACTACCCAAGATTTGGAGTTGGGGGTAGTAGTGTTTGCACTCAAGATATAGAGACATTACTTATACGGTACCAAGTGCACCATCTACACCGATCACAAGAGTCTCCAGCATATCTTCGATCAAAAGGAGTTAAACATGCGACAGCGTCGATGGGTCGAACTGCTCAACGACTACGAGTGCGCAATCAAGTATCATCCAGGCAAGGCCAACGTTGTGGCTGATGCCCTCAGTCGAATAGAAACCAAACCTAAGTGTGTATGTGCGTTACAGCTTACTATCTACTCCAGTGTTCCTACCCAAATCCGTGACGCTCAGTTTGAAGCATTGAAGGAAGAGAACCTCAAAGTTGAGTCCCTTCGGGGCATGGAAAAGAAACTCGAACGCAGGGAAGACGGCACTTACTATTTCATGGAGCGTATATGGGTTTCATCCTATGGAAACCTATGAGAACTTGTAATGGACGAAGCACACAAGTCTCGTTACTCGGTGCATCCTGGTTCTGACTAGATGTACCAAGATCTCAATACTTTGTACTAGTGGCCCCACATGAAACCTAACATAGCAACTTATGTTAGTAAATGCTTGACCTGTGCAAGGGTTAAGGTTGAATATCAGAAGCCATCAGGACTACTCCAACAACCAGAGATCCCAACATGGAAATGGGAGCAAATTTTCATGGATTTTGTTACTGGTTTACCTAGATCTCAGCGAGGAAATGATACCATCTGGTTGATCATGGATCGACTGACCAAGTCTGCACACTTTCTGGCAATCAAGGAAACCGACAAGTTTTCTACCCTCGCAGACATCTATTTGAAGGAAGTAGTTGTTAGGCATGGAGTGCCAACTTCCATCATTTCCGATCATAACCCATGTTTTGCATCTGATTTGTGGTAGGTGATGCACAATTCCTTTGGCTCACGTCTAGACATGAGCACAGCTTATCATCCACAGACGGATGGTCAGACTGAACGCACCATCCAGACTCTTGAAGACACGCTTCGAGCATGTGTAATCGACTTTGGTAACAGCTGGGAAAGGCACCTACCTTTGGTGGAGTTTTCGTATAACAACAGTTACCACACCATCATCCAGGCTGCTCCGTTAGAGGCTTTGTATGGATGGAAATGCCGATCACCCTTATGCTGGGCCGAAGTTGGCGACAGCCAAATCACTGGCCCAGAACTCGTCGTCAACACAACGGAAAAGATTGCCCAAATACGACAACGAATGGCGGCAGCTCGTAACCATCAGAAAAGTTACGCTGATAGACGCAGGAAACCACTCAATTCCAGGCTGGGGATCGAGTGCTACTTAAAGTCTCACCTTGGAAAGGTGTGGTTCGCTTTGGTAAACGGGGAAAGCTTAATCCGCGTTATGTAGGACCTTCTGAAATCACTGAGAAAATCGGCAAAGTGGCGTACAGACTAAATCTGCCCGAAGAGCTCAGTGGTGTTCACATCGTATTCCATGTGTCAAATCTGAAGAAGTGTCTGTCAGATGAGACCCTCGTAGTTCCTTTCAAGGAACTCACTATCGACGACCAATTGCGATTCGTTTAGGAACCGGTGGAAATTATGGACCGGGAAGTTAAGACTCTCAAGCGTACCAAGATACCTATTGTTCGAGTTCGTTGGAACTCCCGTCATGGCCCAGAGTTCACCTGGGAACGAGAAGACCAAATGAAACGCAAGTACCCCCATTTGTTTAAGAAAAGTGAGTCCACTACTGAAGCTACTGCAGAATTTCTGGATGAAATTCCAAACCAACGAGGGGATGATGTGATGCTCCAGGAAAACTAGGAAACAACGCATTCTAACTAGCTACCTCAATGACTACGTGCTAAATTTCGGGACGAAATTTCTTTCAACTTGGGGATGATGTGACACCTCATGAAAACGCTCAACAGAACTAACTTCTTCGGTGATTGCTTACTCAATTTTCGGGACGAAAATTCTTTCAACGTAGGGATAATGTGACATCCCGTACTTTCAGGTTAACGCCGTTAACCTTTTTCTGTTAATTACAATTTTTAAACAAACAAGTTAGTAACACGCGAACAAACAAATGGATTTAATTTGATTAACTTTGCAAAACAAGGGACTTGTGTGTCATTCTATAAAGTTATGTTGATAACTTCTTGTCCAAGTTTAAGAATTGGAAAACTTGGAAGACCTTTTGTGCATTTGCTAAAGTTTTGTTAAAAAAAAATAATAAAACCAAACCCAACCCTAGATCCCCATTCCCCAGACGTCGACCTCTCTCCCTCTCTCTACTCTCTCTCTAGAAAACTCAAGAAAGAAGCTAGGAAAACTTATCTTTTCGGGTTCTTGATCTTCATCTCTATCGTTCTAGGTAATCCCTCTAACATACACTCATAACTTGTTATTCATGGCTGCATTTCTTGATTCTACATGAATTCTTGATCTTGTTGTGACTATTGATGCATGATAACATGGATGCTATGTGTTAGGGTTTGCTAGAAACATGTATTTTAATGCCTAGATGATGATACTTGTTAATTTAGTAACTCTATGATCATGTATGCATGCTAGGGTTTTGGTTATATATGATCTTGATAATGAAAATTGATGCTAAATTCATGTATGTGATGTTTTTAGGGTTTTTGATTGCTAAAAATAGTGTAATAATGTCATAAACATGTTTTAATTGAAAGCTGAGTTCAAACAGCTTCTGATCAGAATTTACAGCCGACTTGTATTGGCTGTAACGTGGACAAAACATGACAAAAACATGTGTTTCTTGAGTCTAAAATGTAATTCCAGGAAATATCTTTAAACCCCCACTGGAATTGCATTTTTTCGACAAAAACTGAATGTTTTATGAATTTTTCGGTATCGAAGATTCAGGCTGTGTTTTCTGGCAGAATTTGCAGCCCATTACGAATGTCATAACTCAATTTAAGAATTGAGTTATGATCTCAAATTTTTACTGTAGGTAGCTTCAGGTAATTCCAAAAATCTCTAACTAGAATTTCGTCAATGGGATAAACTATGAATTTTTTCGTAAGCTGCAGTTAGAAGTGACAAATCTGATTTCCGCTTAGTAAATGAATTTATACGAATTTTTGGTAAAGAGTTAGACCTTGAAATTTTAACACAACGCCTAACCCTCCAAGAGGTACGTCACATAAAAAATCATAATTTTTTAAGACTTGTAAACAGGTCACAAAAAACAGCCTATTTTCAGTGATTTTTCTGTGCAATAAAGCATGAATGCATAACGACCGAACTTGCTACTTTTAGTATCCATGCTTGTTTGATAATTGTATAGATAGCATATTTAATATCGTAGAAAGGTTGTGAACATGGTTAGAGAACCATATGATAGACGTGCTATGTGATTGCTTGTTTGTGTGCTAGTTGCTAGACATGTGTAGGACTTTCTTGCAAGGTCTAAATAAAGTCTAATATACCATGGTAACTATTATAGGGTGTGGTCAGTCACTCTAGATTTCATACACTTAATTTAATCTGCCGAGATAATCTAAGGTGAGTTCACACTTTCTACAAGGCATGGGATTTCCGGTGGTTTGGGAATGGGTTAAGGAACGGTATTAAAATCCTGCGTATTCTCCTTGGGTAGGGTACGTACCTCCATCCTCCATGGGAAGCATGACAACATTAATCCTGTGTATTCTCCTTGGGTAGAATACGTACCTCTATCCTCCATAGAAAGGATGACAACATAGAACTTACTAGACAAAACTCTATCATGAAGTCCCTCATTTTTATATCGACTTAATCGTCGGGCCATTGGCGAACGGGTCATTTGTTAAATAGCGCTACTAGGTCTCACAAGCCTCACATCGTGCCGCAGAGGACGGGAGTGGCCTAATGTACTTGGGCACTTAGTCAATGATGTTAGACATTCACGCAGGGCACATAAACATGACTAAAGTCAGTAGTCGATATGGTAACGAGTCTAGTGGTTTACAACATGGGGTAGCCCCCACTAGTTATGGTTTGGGAAACAAGGAACTGGTTAACTCATGATTTTTTAAATAACTTATGATTTTTGGAACAACATTAAAATGGACAACCAACTGTGAAGTCGCTCAACTTTGTTGTTGACTCGTTGTTAAATGCCTTGCAGGTCGTTAGGTACTTAGCAGGAGCTTGCATGGGAGGAGTCGTTGTGGGACATGGACTGTTGTGTGCCATGTTAAACTTATGAACTTTAACCATATGAACTATGAACCTATCTTTTGGTTTTGAACTTAATGCTTCCGCTGATAACTTAGACTTTGCTAAATTGATTTGTCGCCAATTATATTCTTTGGTATGGATTTTTTCTATTTATTTATATTGTTCAATATGATTGGTGGCTAGATCCTGGTCAGTCACGCTCCCTGCAGTGATACTCCGCTTGTGGATTTTGGGGGTGTGACACCCTAGCACCCATTTCCACTACCAGCCGACGCTTGATCTCCTCCGCCACCCCCTCCACCTCCGCCGCCCATCCACCTCTGCCGCCCCTCCACCTCCGCCGCCCCTCCAATCGTTCACCCAGGTATGAATCATATCAAATTACGAACCGACACCTCACCTCTTCTGCCGTCAACCTTCTGCGGCGGACATCACCGACGATCTCCATATCTACAATCCGGCTCCCGCCGTTGGCCGGAGAGAGAGCTCCACGTCAGCAATGAAGTACAAACTGATTCATCTCATTCCTCTTGTCGTCATGATGTGCTTCTTCATCATGCTTCAGTTCTCCCGGTACTCTTCTTCTTCTTCTTCTTTATCCATAATTTTATTATCATCTCAGCCTCAATTTATGTTATAAATTTGGTCAACTTTTCATTTTGCTAATTATTGTGCTATTCGTTTGTTATATTCACATCTCTATACATTTTATAACTAGTGGTTGATTGTTGTTATTGTAATGATTTTAAACCCTAGGTTACTATGGACATCAGTGCGACTTTATTTTGTAAAATTAGGTCTTAACTGCTGATGCAAAGTTTATTGAATTGGAACTGTTAAGTTGATTTTTTTACTCATAACTAAAAGCAGTGTTGAGAAACAAACAGCATGCAGAAGTTAAAATATAAACAGTCTTCTTCTTGCAGACTGCAGAGGTTTGGTCCACCTCTTCAGCTGCAGATGTCTGCAGATGTGGTCCACAGACTGCAGACATTTTACCTCTGAAAAAACAAACAGCACCAAAGTGTAATGTTAAATTCATGTGGGCCCCATCCCAACTCCCAGCTCCTTCTCAACTTAACTTGCAATTCTCTTTCCCCACTGCACACCATACGACCATCACCACTTCCTCACCAAGCCACCACCACCTCCTCACCCCCGGCTCAAACCAAGCCACCACCACCTAGGGGCATGTTTGGCTAAGTTTTTCCAACCCAAGACTTATTAACTTAATCAAAAAGCTAAAAAAGAGTTTTAGTGTTCGGCAAACCTAAAAGTCATCAAAAAGTCATTTTTGAGAAGTTAGGGGCTTGTGACTTTTTGATCAGCTTATAACTTTTCAAAGACCAAATTACCAGTTTTCCCTTGATTTAACACTCCTTATATTTATTGACTTATGAAAGAATGCCCCTTTTAGTCATTTTACATCAATAAGTTAAGCCAGACACTTTTTAAAAAACAACTTATTGATTTATTGGCTTTTCCCACCCCATAATCTAATCCAAACACTTTTTTAAAAACTCATTTTCAAAAATTCATAAGTCAATAAGTCCTTTTCACAAAAAGCCCTTTTTAGGTAAAATAAGCTTAGCCAAACATGCCCTAGGTCCGGCTCAACCTACCGAAACCAGCATCCTCGACGTATTTTACGGTGAAATTGAAGTTTCTGATCACTGATTGAACGACCATAGTTGATTGGAGATGTTCATCGATGGACCATTAGAGGTTTAACGATGGCAAATTGGTGAAATGCGATCGGAATTTGATCACCAGGGTGGCCTGCAATGGTTTTTGGTTGGCGGTTCAGATGGCCTTCAGTGAGGATTCTTATCAATTTATTGATTCTGTGATGATGAGTAGAGTGGTTAACAAATTACCAATCGGTTCCAAATCTTTATAAAAGGGGAAATCTGTTCCCACACCTCATTATCTATTTGCACACCCTGGATCTACAATACGCATCCTATAGCACTATACGACGCGTATTGAAAAAGTTAAAAAACATTGCAGCCTGACAGGTGCAGGTGTTGTCTGGCGGCTGGCATCATACGCATCGTCTAGGCCTATACGATGCGTATTGGCACCCTGAATTTTTGAAGTTTATTTTTTGTGTGTTGTGTTGAGATTTTGGTGTTTTGGGTTTGTTATTAGTGTTTATTATTAGTTATTTTTATTTTAATAAGTTTTAAAATCTTTATTATTTTTATATCGTTAAGTATCGTATTATTTTTATATCGTACCGTATCACATTTTTAACTTAATATCGTATTGTCGATTGTACGTAACCAAGCATACCAATCTAAACAGTTAAAATAAACAATCACAAATACAAATAAACTGAAACTGCAAATTTAATTACATAATAAGTTTGTACATACACAGGCAATTGTTCAAAATACATAAACCGTCAAAATACAACAATCCTAAAGCTATGGATCCTGAGTGGTGCCTGAGGGCCCCGCCCCCGCAGTGCCTGAGGTCCCCGCCCCCTGATCCGAAGCGGACTGCTCACCACGCCGGAATGCCTAGATCGCCTCAATGAGAAGACGCTCCATACGGCCGTGAGCGGCCCCCATCCGCGCCTGCATCCGATCCTCCAACTCAGCCAATGCACGTGCCACAGATGGATCGAGCTCGTCGTTGAATATGTGCTGGGGGTACTGAGGCACCCCATGTGGCTGCGCCTGCAGTGCCGGAGCACCTAACGGAAATGGAGGAGGCGGGGGAGATGGTGGTGGCTCAACGTGGTGACCATGATTGTCATCGGAGTCATCGCCGCCGTGGCCCTCTGCGGCATCACCATCTGCCGGCTGACCCTCACCTTTTGTCGGCTCCAGAAGTAACTCCGGTAGCACGTCTGTGTTTATCAGTGCCTGTTCCCTGTCCGTTAGAATTACACGCGGCTCCATGCACTCGTGCAACATAGACCTGACCCTCTCTAAGACCCAGACGTACGTTTCCTCCTGCTCGTTTGAAAGAAATGCATGCGCAACACAGAGGGTGTGGTTTGTCGACGTCATACCCACAACTTGCAAAAATGGAAGATTGTACATGTTAGTCTTGTAGGTAGCGTCGATCATAAGCACATGCGGGAATGCCCTCCACATTTCAAAGGACTTATCGTGACAGAAAAATACATGCTGAACGACGTTGGTGGAAGGTTCCGCCTGTATGTAATAGGTCATCTTTTTTTCCTGGGGGATTTGTTCTAGTCGCTGCATGGGAGACGGTTTTTTCTCGAACTTCGCGGCCCTAATCTTTTGGCGAGCGTTGTGTATGTCTTTCGGAACACATACGTTCTTAGGGTTCTGTTCGGTTACGGCCTTCCAGATTGTATGGGGCTGTATGTCTTGATCTGTCAGCCTCCTGACATACGCGTAACCCTCCAGATATTCAGCAGGGCCGTGGTTGTGCTCCTCGTTAAAATTTTTGTTCAAATAATCTATCCGCCAAGCCCGACGACTCTGGTCGAGACGACCTATCACCATAAAAGGGCACGCACATTTTTTGTTGTCGGTTTTCCTAACCGTGGCCTTACTCTCATGCTCGCCGCTACGACAACAATAGAGCCACACCCGGTTATCCTTGGACCTTCTGGTAACAATTATGTATCCGTTGGCTAAACCCCTTCGTTTTACCCAACTTTCCAAATCATCGCGGGATAAAAAATCCTAAAAATATAACAAGTAATTTAAAAAAATATAACAATTTTGAATGTACTTTTTTAAAAATTCTTAAAAAAATACAAAAATTTTAATTAATTTTATAAAAACATAACATTTTAATTAATTTTATAAAAATATAACATTTTTTTAATTAATTTTTTATCCTATTTACAAAATATAACAATTTTGAATGTGTTTTTTCTTTACATTTTTTATTATTGTGCAAATTATTATTGTTTTTTATTGCGAGGAACGTGCGAATTGTGCATCGGTTTTGAAATGAACGAGGTAACAAGTATTAAAACACATAGAAATTGAGATAAAGTAAAAGAGAGGCTTGATAAAACATCGGATTGTTTCAATTTTAGAAACTTCGACTATTCCAAAGTGAATCGAAAGTCCTTCCAAATTAGGGAAACGTGCTTTGGCCTATAGGTAAAATACTCTCGTCGAGAAGCGATTAACGGTACTTTACCCTTCCAGTTACTACACGTCCCTAATCGATTGAAAAATCGAAACTTTGGCGGGATTGAAAATCGAGGAACAGGACTAGTCGACAAGATGCGGGTTTCACCCCTAACTTGAAGATTTCGTACCATAAGTGTGGTTGGTATTCGTCGGGTCAAGAAAGTTAATTCCGACACTTTGACGAGGGTCCACTAGAGTTTGAATTGGAAACTTACCGTCAAGATGTGGATCTCACTCCTAACTTGATGGCGTAATTTCGTGCAAAATTGAATAAGCGGACTGAGAGTCATTCACCAAATTGTGGGTTTCACGCCTATTTTGGTGAAATCATCTCGTTTGTATAATATTTAAAAAAAATATAACAGGTTTAATTAATTTTAAAAAAATTATTTCATATAACATTTATTAATTAAATTTTATCCTATTTGAAAAATATAACAATTTTAATGTATTTTGTATTAACAATTGTATAATAATTTAATAGAAAAAAAAATATAACATTTAACAAAAATATATATCGTTCGTACCTGATCAGTTTTGTACAAAACTTCAGGGTAAGCGGGTGTCTCGTCACCCAATGACTCTTGCACGGGTGGCTCGTCACCCAATGACTCTTGCACGGGTGGCTCGTCACCCAATGACTCTTGCACGTAAGAAGGGTGACTAAGGTCTCCTTGTACTCCCGAGGGACCACTAACGAAAATGTTATTGCCATATTCTTCCTGTCCGTACGAGGGAACGTAACCGGGTTCATAAAACGGAGACCTATAACCTTGATCATGGCTACACGCGTTCAAATCTGGTAGCAACGGTTGGCGGGGCATAGCAGACTAAAAAAACCAACGGGTAAAAGGTAATGGTAAGTTTAACGCCGAATAAAAAAAAGTAAATATATATACTTACCTCGTTCAGGTCTGGCAACGACGATTCATTATGACGGGGACGATAGCCGGACACGACCTCGTGTGCGTGATCATCATTTCCACCCAAATCGTAAGAATCAGGGACATTAGACCCCGCCTAATACAAACGGTGTGCTAAGTATTTCATAAACAAAAAAAACAGAATAAGTTAAAAAAATGATATACCACCCTGCTATTCGAAATAAACGTGCTCGTGTCCGCCTCAGACGGCTCACCGAAAACATAGTTGTACCAAGACATGTTTGTTAGTGAATGTGAATATATACCGAAGACCATATATATATCGTCTTCTTCGTCGTTTAAATAGGGGAAGAAGAATTCAAATTCAGAAAAGAATACGAGTCGTATAGCCCTATACGATGCGTATACGGCATACGTCAATCACTTTACGTCACTCAACAGTGACAGAAAGCTGGTCGTCCTTTCTAAAAAAAAGTAATACGCATCGTATAGGCCTATAGATGCGTATTAATTTAACCCCCGTGAGACAATGTCAGCCTTTGACTGACAGAGAATTAATTACCAACTCAATACGCATCGTATAGGTCTATAAGATGCGTATTGAGGGTGTCGATTTAATAAGCCAAGATGTGCCAATAATACGACCCTTATAAAATCGAATATTGATTTGAAAATTTGAGTACCAAATTTAATTTTGAAGTTTATTCCACTTGAACTTCGAGTCCAACGCTTTTAGTTGGTGATTTACCTTTTTGAAATCACTTTCTAGCATCCACCGCCTTTTTTGAAATCAATTTGAAATGTAAATATTAGAGGAAACTACAATCTTTGTCCTTTATGTATACATTAAATTGCAGGCATTATCTTTTTTGCCAAAAGTTTACAGGCGGTGTCCTTAACCCTTCAAAATTTTGTACGTTTTGTCCTTTAGGCTAAACATGGTTAGAAATCTCAGTTAAAAATTGTCATGTGCAATGCAGATGAGGGTAAAATGGTAATTTCCCTATCAAAGAGTAAATCACAAATTTGGGGAAAAAATCTTAAAACCCTAGAAAACAGAGGTACGGAAAAATGCAAAATTGGGGCAAAATTAACAAACTTGGTGAATCAAAACGGTTCTAGGATTAAAGGGGTTTCGATTTTAGCGCCAAATCGAAGCGCATTGTCATCAATTGTGACAACCCTCACAATTACAGGTACTGTACAAATTAATTAATTTCGATTATGTGCTTAATGACTGTGCTTGATTACAACTGACACCTTAAACTGCTTACTGATTTATGTTACATGCATACATGTGCATCACTTTACATACAGTCGCTCCATTTATTTCATACAGACTCTTAGTGACAAACCTGATGCACAAAGCTCAGTTAGCACAGTGAGCGGATAACTCAGACACGTGCTGACAATGCCAGCACATAGACAGACACTATATTGAGGCCAGTATGAGCCAGGGACAAAGTACTACACTAGTATGGGTGTAAGGAAGTGAGGACCATGAGACTGTGTCACTAGGAGATAGTTTGAGTGCCGGGAAGTGCCTAAAACTCATTTTTAGTGCAGAATTCTGCATTTTCAGCAACGATTCCGCTTTTAACATACTCGTATTATACAGAGAATTGACTAAATGGTCCTGAACGCCTTCCTAAGTGTTGGAATTAATTTCGTTACAAAAAGATGCATAAAAGACACTATAGGGAACAATTTAACATTTTAACGGAACAGTACGTAACCGAACAACCGGACATTACCCGGGACACCAAAATTTTGTCAGAAACATTATTTTATTAATTTTAACTAATAATGGTTCCAAAAATCCCAACACACTATAGAAATATGTCATACACATAATACATTAGAAAATACACTTTACCTCCTAGATATTTACCTACTTAATATCAAAAGTTACACATAACCCCCCCCCCCCTCCCTCATATTCACGGTTATAAAGAGATGGCCCCCACCCATGATCTTTCTTGATACACCATGATTACTTTCTTGATTTTATAAGATTTTCTTGGATTTCCTAGATTTGCCTAGATTCTCTTTAGATTACAAGCAACCTACTTATCATTAAAATTTACAACTAAACCCCCTCCTCTCATGCCATTTACGGTCACCATGGACCCACCCAAATCACCAACATATCCCACTAGATCTTTATTCATTATTATATTTGATATTGCTTGATTTGGTCAACAAAGAGATATGATTAAAATCCTATAAGTATGACATTACCATCATTGCATATCATTCCAAGATTTCACTCTCTCTTCCACCCTTCTCTCTCTCTCTCCTTCGGCTCCCCCAAAACCGCCACCATCACCACCACATAACCACCACCTTCATCCAAGTTTCAAGTCCCATTTAAGCTTGAAGGTTGATACAAGAAGGCTTGCATTGTGTGGAGCTTCATAAGGACTTGGTTTCTAGCTTGTTCATCATCTTTTTCGCATCATCTTTGCACTAGATTTCTACCCTAGCCTTGTGCTAGTAGTAAGTCTCTCTACACCATTGTTTCATCTTGTTCATTGTTATGATATGTAGTAGGATGATAATGACAAGAACTAGAACACTAAAAAGTTGAACATGGAACCTTACACAAAAATCATACCTAAAAGTTTGCATGAAGATGAAATCGGGTTGATTTAGGGTTGGGTAAAACATACATGCTATTTGATCATTGATTTCGTGGTAAAACCGTTGTTAGGACACTTGGTAATGCGTTTTTAGTAACATTTACATGGTAAAAAGCATGCTGATTGGTATTTTCAGCCAACTTCAACAGGCTGTAACTGGGTCATTTTAAATCGAAAAACTGACTTTCTGACACCTAAATTATGTATTTTTGAACAACCGATCAAATGGCACTAGAATCGTAATTTTTCGAGGTCGTTTACTATTTTTAAGCAACTGTTTTTAGACAGCAGCTCAAGCTGCGATTTTTCTGCTGAAAAAGTGTGTTGTATACGGAGTCATAACTTAAAAATCGAGTAGAATTAGCTCATGGAATTTTTACTGTAGATGGTCACTGTTGTTGCCATAATTCTCCCACTGGAATTTCGTCAATCGGACTTACGATTAATTTTTAGTGAATTTTTCCGTAGACTGCAATCAGAAAGTAACAAATCTGATTGCAGTCAGGTAAATGAATTTCTGTAAAATATTGGTAATGAACTGGACACCGATATTTTTACACAATAAAATATGGAACGTTTATGGCATTCTGTAAGAATTTGGGAATTTTTGGAGAAGGTTAACTATTTTATTAAAATACTCGAAAACAATCCAGTTTTGATTAATAAAGCTGAAATGACATAAGTAGTATATTGCATGTCTAATTGTCGGGTTGGTTATGTGAGAACAATCTACGGGATATATGTTAAAGAAAATGATATGCTAGTTAGCATGGACGCCTCCATTTACAAAGGAAACTCTGGCGAATTTTTCAAAATTCCAATACTTAGAAAATATTTTTCTAAACAAGTGTTACTAGTATATCTTATAACTTGTGTTTCAAATACAAACTTCGCCATACATTTTGTTACAAAATACAAAGTATCGGAGGTTGGTTTTATACAGGAATATGGTTAAATATATATTCTCAAAAAGGGACTTAAAATATATTTCCGATACGAGCATACATGTGTAAAATACCCCCATCCTTGGGAAGGAAAATACGAAGTTAAAATACTTGAGAAGTAGGAATATGAAATATTGTTTAGCAATTAATCCAAACATTAACTAATGATTATAACTTGGAATAATTTTGGGAACACAAGAAACGTAACTCAAAAACCTTCATACTAAGCAAAGGCACGGCCCGTTCGTCTAATAGACGTTAGTACACTGTAGGTAGTCGTGTTGGCTGAGAAGACTTGGGTTACACATACTGAAGACGCAATACAGTGGGTTCATGTCCCCCTTTTCTCTTAACCGTTTTCAGTTTTATACTTCGGGGGTGAAATACATGTTACATTTATTACAGACTTTTACTTATATGGTATGGTTAGCTTAAGGAGGGTTTTTATTACGCAATCATGTGAGTGGTGGGCATGACACTTAAGGCCATTAATCCTCGTTGTAGGACCGAGGGACATTAGTGATAGATCTATTCGGGTGTAGCGAGCCCCACTCCTGAGTCCGCTGAGTGGACCATGAGGTGACTAAGTGCCCGACGCACAAATCTGCTAGGTTTGAGTCTTCCTGCATCACTTCACGCATATCATTGGCTTTGCAACCCAATAGTGGTCTTTTTTTTCCTTAATTGCTACATACCAGGGATTTTCATACATACAGACCCATTACAAAGGTTTATACATACTCACTTACACATGAACTCGCTCAACTTTCGTTGATTTTTCAAACTACATGTATTTCAGGGAATTAGTAAATGGATCTGGCGGGCGTTGGAGTTTTTAAGATGCGTTGTGAATAAAGATGTCATCCAAGTCATTAGGGCTTAGGAGACGTATCTTAATCCTAGACGAGATACGTGGTCCTAAACTCGGGTTTGTTTTAAAATCTTTGTTGAGTCTTTTTGAACTCCTCAAAACTTGTTATGATTTGTAACTTGAATTTGGTATCGACATTTCAGACAAT
The DNA here is from genome assembly GCA_030545235.1 of Helianthus tuberosus. Classification (NCBI taxonomy): domain Eukaryota; kingdom Viridiplantae; phylum Streptophyta; class Magnoliopsida; order Asterales; family Asteraceae; genus Helianthus; species Helianthus tuberosus. The sequence continues at coordinate 54,922,328 of CM060364.1, forward strand.
TATGTTGTACTACTTTTAAACTTAAATTAATGGATGTACATCTACTGGTTTTATCATATAGTGTTGTTATGATCGTATGCAATGGTATTAAGAAGTCACACCAAATAAACCCACGCTTCCGCAAAAGTCAGGGTGTGACAGCTTGGTATCAGAGCCTCGATCATAGCGAACTAGGATTCTTTCTCGAGTCTAGACTATGATCATCAGGGCTCTCACGAAAACATTTTCAAACATTTTTACATTGCATACACTAAACGTCCAGATCCAGGGAACAAATGTTTTTACAAATAAAAGGCACAAATACACATTTCACAAGAGTATGTTTATAATTCAGTCTTAGAGACTGGGAGGTTGGTCTTAGACACCAGGGAATTAGTCTTAGAGACTAGGAGTTGGTCTTAGAGACCAGGGAATTAGTCTTAGAGATTGGGAGTTGGTCTTAGAGACCAGGGAATTAGTCTTAGAGACTGGGAGTTGGTCTTAGAGACCAGGGATTTAGTCTTAGAGACTGGGAGGTTGGTCTTAGAGACCAGGGAATTAGTCTTAGAGACTGGGAGTTGGTCTTAGAGACCAGGGAATTAGTCTTAGAGACTGGGAGTTGGTCTTAGAGACCAGGGATTTAGTCTTAGAGACTGGGAGGTTGGTCTTAGAGACCAGGGATTTAGTCTTAGAGGCTGGGAAAGTTGGTCTTAGAGACCAGGGAGTTGGTCTTAGAGATCAGGGAATTAGTCTGAGAGACTAGGGAGTTTAGTCTGAGAGACTGGGTGGGATAGTCTGGGAAGACTAGGACGAATATGTGGATACATGATTACCTTATGAATTGTCTTTATTTGCAATACACAAAGTGTTAAAGAGTACTGTAAATATGCATGCTATGACTATTATATACCGGCACACACATCACCTTCCTCAGGGAACGAATTGTCAGATGATAACGACCCTACGGCCACCGCCATAAACGATGAGACTGTACCTACGCCAGAGATGTTTACGTTAGACATTAAGACTGACCCTAACATGCTGACCAAGGACGAGGACGACTTCCAACGGTCCGCGCTGCCAGACTTTGGCGATGAATTACCCTTGTTGATGGTTTTCTTGATGAAGATCCTTCTGTCACTCTTGTTTCAGCCCATGACCACCTCATCACTGGGCACCCCGATAGTGAGCACACCATGACCCCGATCCTCGACACTGCGCCTCCTATGGACTTTCCTATCGAAGGTTGGTTACGTGACGAGCAATTAATGATGACGTGGACATATTTATTGACGGTCCTTCTGCTGATGCCCATGGTGATAGAAAGTTAGACGAGAACGTTGTTAATAATTTCACTTCTTAAGGCCCCTGTTAACAGGCCACCCTCTGATTCTAGCGTATATTCGATTTCAGACTCCCTTGAGTCTGTGACATTTACAGCCTTATAGACGGCCGGATTACAAATTTCTACTACTGACACAGACGACGACGCTGTTATGACTGTTGCACTATCACTTGCTCGAGGCACCACACCGTTACACGACCTAGAGCCTGCTCCTGAGCTAGCTTCTGCACCTTTTGGGTCAGCTTGATGTTGCACCTGCTAAGCCTGCACCTTGCTAAATCATGACCCTGTTTCTTTTGGTTGACCAGACATTGCACCGCTTATACCTGACCTAGTACCTGCACCTGAGGATCTTCTTTTTGATCGAGACGTTTGTTCCCGCACTTGCACCCGCTAATGTTGCTCCTATGGAGACCGACGTCCATTGCACCGGCATGCTTATTGCTTTCTTGCAAGACTGCAGGACATACCCGCACCCCGAAGAGGTACTCCAGGACCGCACCCGCATGACGATCCTTTTTGCCACAACAGCATTTTCCCCGACCTCACAGGCCACACCGTTTGCTACTTTCACCTCTTCACCGCTGGACGAGCCATTTCGATGGTACCTATCATACATTATACTGATATAGACCCTTACCGTCCTTCATACTACGGAGGCTATACACAGAATGAGTTGCCCCTGCCCTATCGGCTACAGTTTGAGGATATAGTTCGCAGAATTTTGGAGCTTGAGCAAACACCACGTCCTCTGCCCTGTCTATTGTTAGTATACTTTGGTCCTCCACATCTATCAAAGATTCCTTTGGCACTCTCGCCTGCTGCTATTACACTTTTCCCAGGATTCTGATGCCCATTTCTTTACTGTCGAGCGACATAGCAGATAATTACTTCGACGTATATACAAGCCCGAGGAGGAAGTCCACGCATGTTGGCAGTTTACTTTCCTTTCTTCCTTCACCTCTGTCACTAGTATAGTTGGTTTCTGGATTATGCGGATTGCATTACATTTGGGTAAGGACACTAATGATAAATCGGGATTGTGGAGACTTTTAAAGACCACTTCAGACTATGTGATTTTGATACACTAATACATTTAATGGACAAGGGTAGGGTGACCCTGTGTCCCTATTGATGTGATACATTTTGGAAGGCAATACAATTGTGGTCAGAGAATAATGAGAGCCAATCATCATCAAACATGCGACAACACTTTGTGGCCAATAACCAATGAAAACTCAGTCGCTAGGTCTTCGTTAAGCACGTTATTGATCTATATGTGTGTACAATAATTATAACGCTACGTGCTTGCTTACTATGCTCTCATTAAACAAAATTACCAAATTACTTGGTTATGCTATGATTATGCTATTACTTGGTTGGTCGGTATAATGACCTATCATGTGTATGTACGTATGACCACTAAACAACTAAATGCACTTCCTGAACAATAAGACCTGACCTAACCAATCTTCTTCTTAGAAGATGTTGATACAAGGGAACATCGCTACCAACAACCCTCCGCCAACAACAGCGGCAGAACTACAAAAGCGCATCTCACAGGCTATTGCACAGCTCGAGGCCCTTCGCTCCGAATACAGCGAAGGTTGTACCTACAAACAGTTCTTGGACCACAAACCTCGAGAATTCGACGGCACCGGGGGTGCCTTAGCTTTTGTGCGTTGGGTTGAGAAGACGGATTATTTTTTACGACTAAGTAAATGCACCCCAGAACATCAGGTTACGTACATAGCGGGGTTGTTTGTAGATGGGGCTCTGTCATGGTGGAACCTTCAGGTTCAGACAATGGGCGAGATCGCTGCATATGCTTTAACGTGGGTCGAACTGAAGGAACTAATGCGTAAGAGATATTGCTCGAGGGCAGAAGTCCAGAAATTGGAGACTGAACTATGGAACCTGAAAATGGAAGGACCAAAGATAGCTGAGTATGTGCAGAGATTTAACGATTTATCACAAGTTGCTACGCTCTTGGTGGGGCCAGAGTTTAAGAGAGTCGAACATTTCATAGGGGGATTGGCACCTCAGATTCTAAGCTTGGTAACAACATCTAAACCTTCAACGATCACCGAGGCTATCGACATAAGCGTGGCGCTCACGGAAGAAGCAGTTAGACGAGGAGAATTTTCCACTGCGAAAGAGAGAGAGGAGACTCATGTAGAGTCACCTGGGGATAACAAGAGAAAGATCGCAAATCTCAAGATGGTTACTCGGGGGAGTAACGAGAAGAAAGTCAAGAAGGGAAAAGACTACATGGGTATCCTACCTAAATGTGACAATTGTCTACGCTATCATGTCGGGCGATGTAAATATGGAAAATGTGATAACTGTGGTAAGAGGGGACATCCCAAGGAAACTTGTAGACAAGGTATTGAAGGTGGAAACAAAGGTCAAGATGATAGCAAGAATCATGGAGGAAACAACGACAACGACAACGACGAAGGCAGGACGAGTGACAAACAAAAACGTGCTGAAGTTTGTTTTAACTGTGGAAGCAAGAAGCATTTCAGAAAATACTGCCCTAAGAAGAACCGGGCACGAGGATAAAAGCTTAAGAGCTAGGAAAGCATGCCAAGAATTCAAGCATGAATATCGGTACGTCCCATATTACTCAACTTTATGCATCTGTGCTGCTAGATACTGTTGCAAATTTTAGCCTCGCATCTCTAGAGTTGAGAGTATGCTTGGTTTAGTAACAAGTAAATAATCCGCACACGATAGTACTAGCTAACGGAAGCTAGTGGAAGTCAACGAAGTGATTGGAATCAGCATGATAGAACCTGGAAAGCGTAAGATTACACTTGATCTACTGCCAGTGAATTGGGAGACTTTGAGAATCTAGAGAACATGTACTTAGGACCTTTGGGAACCCAGGTCTAAACTCGTAAAGGTTGTTACTTAGGAACCACATTTGTTAACTCAAGTAAACACCATTATCCGACGTATATACCATTTCAGTTAAAAAACAGAAAGTACTTAAACTTCTTTCATTGAAATATTCACTTTGCTTCTAACGAGTAGATGTTTGCATCTCTACTCCCCTTAAAGTAGTTGCATCGCGTTGATTTTCTTCGCTAAGAGCGAACACACATTTTCTTCGTATACTTGGTCATTTCTCCGTCTTAGCAAATACACATTGTTTCATTACTTGAAAACTTATATGTTATGCATGCACCTTTTTGCTACGCATGCGGTTTCATTTTGAATAAACGCTTCATTGAAGTACAAATATTACCTTGCTCAAGCTAGCTATTGGTTTATGATTCACATAACCTACGTTATTGTAATTGTTGGCTCTTTTGCTATCAAGTCAACATATTTTCTCAAAACTTCTCTTGTTTCAAGTTACATTCATGGTTTATTTTTGTAACCATGCTAAGATTTCCCCTTATTGGTACATACGTTTATTATCGGGTTACTCTGAAACTAAGTTCAATTGCTTGAACTTATCCATTTCACATGTTTGATTTGAGACGCTATATGATGTATTGGGAGCATCATATTCAAACATTTTTGCAAAGGTTCTTTCATTACGAGTCGTAGTAGATTCGGTTGGTCTACGACTCCACTAAATCGTTTGATTGATTTCAATACCTTGCGGTGATATTTTCACAGAATTGAGCTCGCGCTAAGTTGGTTACTCATTTCATACACGGATTTGAATTATTTAATTACTCTAAATCCGTCTCGTTTATCACGATTAAAGCGGTCTCAACACAGTTGTGTGTTAAGGAAATGGTACATAGATTCATTCCATAGCACAATGTACCTCTTAACGATTCTTTCATTGTCTATCGAATACCTTGCGGTATTTAATACTTTTTCACCTTCGATCAAAAACAGTGGCTCTTTGATATTCTTTGTTCAACTGGAAACTTTACGACATTGTGTAAATCAAACCTACGGGTTGTCTTTGTACACTTTCATTTGATTTCAGGCACGGTAAACTTGTTTAGTCGCCACTATTATTGAATCTCGTCATTACGACACCCTGTGGTGTCATTATCTTGTGCTAATCATGGTCAACTGTTTCACCCAAAACTACATATACTTTTGTTGACTTGTCATTTAAACATTTCTGATGCAACTACGAATCAAGACCGTGATACACCAAATTCGCTTGTATTCCATTCGGTGTACCTTCGAAACTTAAGAGTGCCAACACACTAAACCTTTCCGTTCATTTAGTCGGGAGATTTACAGATCACTTTACTACTACTTTTGGGTTATTGATTTTGAGTTCATATAGCAGATGCTACGGTTGTGAAAACTCGTTGGCATATTGTGACCGACTATCTAAGTATCCTAATAGACAAGACTCCTCTTTTATGGAACCCCTGTTAACTGGATTACACTAGACTATACGTCGATACGTCTTGTACCCTCGACACCAAATGCTAAAAACACATACCTTTTAACCATTGGATTCTTGATGTTATATATATATTCTTGGACTCACTTAATGTGAATAAGGTTTGATTCGATTTGGTGATTATCTACCTCGGTACTATTCATATACATACATGCATAACGAAACCCTAAGGAATTAAGGTAGTACAAATTTCGAGGACGAAATTTTCTTAACGGGGGGAGAATGTGACAACCCTCACAATTACAGGTACTGTACAAATTAATTAATTTTGATTATGTGCTTAATGACTGTGCTTGATTACAACTGCCACCTTAAACTGCTTACTGATTTATGTTACATACATACATGTGCATCACTTTACATACAGTCGCTCCATTTATTTCATACAGACTCTTAGTGACAAACCTGATGCACAAAGCACAGTTAGCACAGTGAGCGGATAACTCAGACACGTGCTGACAATGCCAGCACATAGACAGACACTATATTGAGGCCAGTATGAGCCAGTGACAAAGTACTACACTAGTATGGGTGTAAGGAAGTGAGGACCATGAGACTGTGTCACTAGGCGATAGTTTGAGTGCCGGGAAGTGCCTAAAACTCATTTTTAGTGCAGAATTCTGCATTTTCAGCAACGATTCAGCTTTTAACATACTCGTATTATACATAGAATTGACTAAATGGTCCTGAACGCCTTCCTAAGTGTTGGAATTAATTCCGTTACAAAAAGATGCATAAAAGACACTATAGGGAACAATTTAACACTTTAACGGAACAGTACGTAACCGAACAACCGGACATTACCCGGGACACCAAAATTTTGTCAGAAACATTATTTTATTATTTTTAACTAATAATGGTTCCAAAAATCCCAACACACTATAGAAATATGTCATACACATAATACATTAGAAAATACACTTTACCTCCTAGATATTTACCTACTTAATATCAAAAGTTACACATAACCCCCCACCCCTCCCTCATATTCACGGTTATAAAGAGATGGCCCCCACCCATGATCTTTCTTGATACACCATGATTACTTTCTTGATTTTATAAGATTTTCTTGGATTTCCTAGATTTGCCTAGATTCTCTTTGGATTACAAGCAACCTACTTATCATTAAAATTTACAACTAAACCCCCTCCTCTCATGCCATTTACGGTCACCATGGACCCACCCAAATCACCAACATATCCCACTAGATCTTTATTCATTAGAGTAAAATGCACGGATAGTCCCTGTGGTTTTGCAAAGTTTCAGCTATAGTCCCCAGATTTTGGAAATTACACTCATAGTCCCTGTGGTTTGACAGTTTGTTACGCTGATAGTCCCTGGAGTGGATGTGGGTTAGTTTTCTCAGTTAAGTTGGTGTGAAATGACTATAATACCCTTAATATAAAATAAACAAATCAAGTATTTAAAACATATATGTATGTATATACACACACTTACTGATCATACTCTCTCTCTCTCTCTCTCTCTCTCTTTCTCTCACTAAAAACCACCACCACCGTCTCTCACTAAACTCAGATCTATACACACGCACACCCAACCAGACTCCTCATTTCTGCTCCTTCTTCAAGATTAGAGAAACCCTAAACATCTTCACCACCATAACCCCTTCATCTCTCCCCTGGTTCTTTCACCTCTGGCGACGAACCGGAGCAACGCCGGTTGTTATCCTGGCCACACACGGCCCAACCACCTCCTTCATCGCTGATACCCCCCCCATCTGCTCGATTGAACGACGGCGGCAGACGAAGAGCGACGACGGCTGTGCCGTCGTCGTCTGCGGTGGCTCTGGTTCCGGCGAGGACCCCTGGTGCGAAGAAAGAGGAGAGAGAGTACTGTAGAGAGAGAGAGAGAGAAGGATGACAGCGGCGCCGCCGCTGTCGGCGGCGGTAGTAGACACCGGCTCAGTTCAGTTGCTGATAATCGGTTCAGGTTAGAATCGGGTTCAGGTCTCGTTTGTTTAAATTCCGATTCAATTTTCGTTTCAGTTTTTGTTTAAATTCCGATTCAATTTTCGTTTCAGTTTTTGTTTTCGTTTCAGTTTTTGTTTTCGGTTGGTGAAGGCGACAGGGTGAGGTGGATAGGGGTGGTTGATTTGGGGATGGGTAGTTGATGGTGGAGGCGGGTATGGGTTTAGGAGGCGGAGGTGTGGTGGTGGAAGGGGATGGCGGTGGTGGGGAGTGGTGATGGCGGCAGGGGAGGTGACGGTGGTGGTGGTTTTTAGTGAGAGAGAGAGAGAGTAGAAAGAGTGTTGAATGATGATGATCTTGATGAATATAATAAAAGCAAGGGTAATTTTGTAATTTCACACCAACTTAACTGAGAAAACTAACCCACATCCACTCCAGGGACTATCAACGTAACAAACTGTCAAACCACAGGGACTATGAGTGTAATTTCCAAAATCTGGGGACTATAGCTGAAACTTTGCAAAACCACAGGGACTATCCGTGCATTTTACTCTATTCATTATTATATTTGATATTGCTTGATTTGGTGAACAAAGAGATATTATTAAAATCCTATAAGTATGACATTACCATCATTGCATATCATTCCAAGATTTCACTCTCTCTTCCACCCTTCTCTCTCTCTCTCTCCTTTGGCTCCCCCAAAACCGCCACCATCACCACCACATAACCACCACCTTCATCCAAGTTTCAAGTCCCATTTAAGCTTGAAGGTTGATACAAGAAGGCTTGCATTGTGTGGAGCTTCATAAGGACTTGGTTTCTAGCTTGTTCATCATCTTTTTCGCATCATCTTTGCACTAGATTTCTACCCTAGCCTTGTGCTAGTAGTAAGTCTCTCTACACCATTGTTTCATCTTGTTGATTGTTATGATATGTAGTAGGATGATAATGACAAGAACTAGAACACTAAAAAGTTGAACATGGAACCTTACACAAAAATCATACCTAAAAGTTTGCATGAAGATGAAATCGGGTTGATTTAGGGTTGGGTAAAACATGCATGCTATTTGATCATTGATTTCGTGGTAAAACCGTTGTTAGGACACTTGGTAATGCGTTTTTAGTAACATTTACATGGTAAAAAGCATGCTGATTGGTATTTTCATCCAACTTCAACAGGCTGTAACTGGGTCATTTTAAATCGAAAAACTGACTTTCTGACACCTAAATTATGTATTTTTGAACAACCGATCAAATGGCACTGGAATCGTAATTTTTCGAGGTCGTTTACTATTTTTAAGCAACTGTTTTTAGACAGCAGCTCAAGCTGCGATTTTTCTGCTGAAAAAGTGTGTTGTATACGGAGTCATAACTTAAAAACCGAGTAGAATTAGCTCATGGAATTTTTACTGTAGATGGTCAGTGTTGTCGCCATAATTCTCCCACTGGAATTTCGTCAATCGAACTTACGATTAATTTTTAGTGAATTTTTCCGTAGACTGCAATCAGAAAGTAACAAATCTGATTGCAGTCGGGTAAATGAATTTCTGTAAAATATTGGTAATGAACTGGACCCCTATATTTTTACACAATAAAATTTGGAACGTTTATGGAATTCTGTAAGAATTTGGGAATTTTTGGAGAAGGTTAACTATTTTATTAAAATGCTCGAAAACAGTCCAGTTTTGATTAATAGAGCTGAAATGACATAAGTAGTATATTGCATGTCTAATTGTCGGGTTGGTTATGTGAGAACAATCTACGGGATATATGTTAAAGAAAATGATATGCTAGTTAGCATGGACGCCTCCATTTATAAAGGAAACTCTGGCGAATTTTTCAAAATTCCAATACTTAGAAAATATTTTTCTAAACAAGTGTTACTAGTATATCTTATAACTTGTGTTTCAAATACAAACTTCGCCATAAATTTTGTTACAAAATACAAAGTATCGGAGGTTGGTTTTATACAGGAATATGGTTAAATATATATTCTCAAAAAGGGACTTAAAATATATTTCCGATACGAGCATACATGTGTAAAATACCCCCATCCTTGGGAAGGAAAATACGAAGTTAAAATACTTGAGAAGTAGGAATATGAAATATTGTTTAGCAATTAATCCAAACATTAACTAATGATTATAACTTGGAATAATTTTGGGAACACAAGAAACGTAACTCAAAAACCTTCATACTAAGCAAAGGCACGGCCCGTTCGTCTAATAGACGTTAGTACACTGTAGGTAGTCGTGTTGGCTGAGGAGACTTGGGTTACACATACTGAAGACGCAATACAGTGAGTTCATGTCCCCCTTTTCTCTTAACCGTTTTCAGTTTTATACTTCGGGGGTGAAATACATGTTACATTTATTACAGACTTTTACTTATATGGTATGGTTAGCTTAAGGAGGGTTTTTATTACGCAATCATGTGAGTGGTGGGCATGACACTTAAGGCCATTAATCCTCGTTGTAGGACCGAGGGACATTAGTGATAGATCTATTCGGGTGTAGCGAGCCCCACTCCTGAGTCCGCTGAGTGGACCATGAGGTGACTAAGTGCCCGACGCACAAATCCGCTAGGTTTGAGTCTTCCTGCATCACTTCACGCATATCATTGGCTTTGCAACCCAATAGTGGTCTTTTTTTTCCTTAATTGCTACATACCAGGGATTTTCATACATACAGACCCATTACAAAGGTTTATACATACTCACTTACACATGAACTCGCTCAACTTTCGTTGATTTTTCAAACTACATGTATTTCAGGGAATTAGTAAATGGATCTGGCGGGCGTTGGAGTTTTTAAGCTGCGTTGTGAATAAAGATGTCATCCAAGTCATTAGGGCTTAGGAGACGTATCTTAATCCTGGACGAGATACGTGGTCCTAAACTCGGGTTTGTTTTAAAATCTTTGTTGAGTCTTTTTGAACTCCTCAAAACTTGTTATGATTTGTAACTTGAATTTGGTATCGACATTTCAGACAATTATGTTGTACTACTTTTAAACTTAAATTAATGGATGTACATCTACTGGTTTTATCATATAGTGTTGTTATGATCGTATGCAATGGTATTAAGAAGTCACACCAAATAAACCCACGCTTCCGCAAAAGTCAGGGTGTGACATCAATTCGTCAAAATTCCCAAAATGAAAAGAAAATTGTTATGAGCACTATAAAACCCTAATTGGATAAATTACATACCTGACCACAAACATCGTCACAGATATCATCTCGCTTCTTGTAAGTAGAATAAACATCATCCATCACGAACACTAAATTCACCAATCGAAGAACAATCACAGCTTAAATCAACATAAAAAATTCAAGATTCAAAAACCCCCAATTTCAGGGGTTTAATCCTCTGTTTAAATTAGTAGAAACCCAGATAGAAACCCATGAATTAAATGAAAAAAAACACTGAATTCTTCCATAATAACTCTGGGTTTTCGAATTCTAGCCGTTTAGTTGTTTCAATGGCTCTGTATCTGAAACAGAGGAATGGTGTGTAGATACAGATTCTGTATGAGGTTTATCTGTATGGAGAAATTGAAAAGCCGAGGTTAATCCTGCTTTTCATCATATCTTTTTATCATAAAAATTGGAACAAAAAGTATAAATTTTCAAGAGTAACTGAAGAATCCTAAAAGGGGAGGGTTTTTTCCTCAGAAGAAGTTATGCCACGTGTATTCCTAAGTGTAATACATTTGTAACCATTAAATTTTAATGCATTTAAAATATCTTTGTTTTTAAAGGGTTAAAAAGGAAATTACCATTTTATCCTCATGTGCATTGCACATAACAGTTTTTAACTGAGATTTCTAACCAGGTTTGGCCTAAAGGACAAAACATGCAAGATTTTGAAAGGTTAAGGACACCGCCTGTAAACTTTTGGCCAAAAGGACAACGCCTTGAAAGCCTTCTCACTCAATATAGAATTGGGTGTGGTAGTGGCTGACGTCACAAAGCCAGAACCACCAGCGCCAGTTTGGTTAGGTCTAGACGAAGCTGCTTTTATGGATGTGAAATGGGTTTTATGGTGAACAGGGGTGGCGGGTGTATCGAGCTTTCTGGAGAGGTGTTCGAGTGATGGGTTTTTGTGGAATATGGAGGAGATGTTGATGATTGTAAAAAAATCTAACTGGATTATTTATCGATTGCCACTTAGTTTTGGAATCTTATTTTCAGTCTATTCTGTTGTGCAACTTGTTGTATGTGTGTTAATTGTCAGTTTCTTATGTGCTCTGTTTATTGTTGTTATGCCTGTGTTCTGTTGCTGGTGTGTGTATGACCTTGTGTTTCTGTGGACTTTGTCATTAAATTTGTTTGGGCACAATAGGTAGGAGATAAAGATGGTGAAATGGGTGGGTAACAGATGGTAGTCAAGATTTATAACGTGTGGGTAGTAGCTGGTACCAAGTAATATACGGGTGTTCATGGTCAAGTTTAGGTAGAAGAAGAAGATTGGGGGATAACATGAGAGGTTTAAGGTTTGATAGAGAGAGGAGAGAGAATAGTTGTATTTTATTTATATATCTTTTTTATTCTTTTACAAAATAGTCCTTGAATATAAGTTATTTACATAATATACCTTAGCAAGGTGAAATTACAAGAATGCCCTCATGTGCCTTGCACATGATCAAATTTAACAAAAAATATAACTGGGTTAGGGCTAAAGGAAAAGACGTGCAACAAAATTCCCTAGAAAGGGCAAAACCTGTCAAAATTCGTTGAAAATGATACCGCCTGAAAAAGGGAATATAGATAAAGGACAAAACTTGTAATTTTTCCTAAAATAAAAACCATTTCATTAAATTAAAAAAACATTACACTAAAATTTAAAAAAAAAAAACATTACAATAAAATAAAATAAAAAACTCAAAGATTATATTTTTTTTTCTGATTCGCTCCTTTTGTTGTAACGCCATCTTCAACGCTTTTCCGGTTAGGTGGTCGTGCGGTTTCAAGTAGAATTCAAAGTCATGAGCCCATTGTCTATCCTGCATAATTTCAGTCACTTCTCGGTTCTCTTCCATACATTTAGTCCCTAGTTCGTGTATGTCTTGAAGGCGTCGGTTTATCTCCGAAAATGCATTACTCATGTCGGGTCCCATCGACGATGACTCGGGCCTTCTCGATCTTGCACCACTTCTTCTTCCGGCGGGTCGTGGTTGCTCTTCCGCCGGCTCTTCCTCCAGAATATCATCGTTTACGTCCGTGTTTCGAGCGTCAGACGTTGGCGTTTCGGGTTCACCCGACTCGTTGGTTTTTGATCTCTTTGAAGGCCTTTTATTTGCCGACCGACTCGAAGGAGTTCCTACCGTAGGGACGTTGGCCCATTTTGGGCTATTACGAAGAATTTGCCAACACTTCAAGTATGGGAAATTACCTTGAGTGGCTTGATATTCGATTAAGGCGGCTTGGGTAACGTCCTCGTCGTTGTGGCCACTTTTCCATCCGTTTTTTACCCGTTGGTAAACGGATTGAAAATTTGTACACTTCTTGTTGATATCGGTCCACTTACCCGATATTGAATCCGGTAGCTGGTAGGTATCTCCCCTACCCATGAGCCCGAAAAAAAGCTCGCGGATCCGGTTCCAAAAGACGGTTTTATTTTGGTTGTTTGCTACAAAAAAAATAAACAAATAATTAATTCTAGATGCATTGTATAAAAAATCTAGATTTTTATAAAAAAAAGGTAGAGAGAAGAAGGTTTGAGAGTGTGTTGAGTGTGTTGGATTTTATAAAAATAGGAGAGATGGAGATTTATTTATAGGAGATATGGATTTTAAATTGAATTAAAGTTTTTTTTTAATTTGTAACCGTTTGTAACAGTCAAATTTTGAAATCCACAAACTTCACGCCGCGAAAAGGATCACGGGAGCACAAATTTAAACACCCATAGCGCCCCCGTAATGATGTTGGGCGACGCTATGGGGTATAGAGGTGTACAAATCGGTTTTTTTAAACCAGTCCGGATTTTAACCAAACCGGTTTTTTCATCCAAAACAAAAACCGGTTTTTTATAACCGGTTTCGGTTACTAACCGGTTTTTTAAGTCCAAAGTAACCGGTGTAATCGGTTGGGATCGGTTTTAACCGGTTTTTGCCAAAATAACCGGTTTCGGTTATTACCCGGTTTTTCAGATCAAGGATAGTAACCGGTCACAAACCGCCGGTTCGGTTCGGTTCTAAAACCGCTTTTAAAAAAAAACCGGTTTCAATTTTTTTTCAGTTACAGTTCTAAAACCGGTTTTTTTTACACCTCTAGGCGGTATACTTGTTTTTGGCGTGATGTAGTGCTGCACTACAGGTGGGCTTAGGCCTATATGTCTTTAAAAAAAGAAACCATCGTACATGAAAATAATATAAAATTCGAAAAAGAAACCATCATTATGTGAAAATATAATATACAATTAAAAAAAGAAACCATTGTACGTGAAAATATAATATAAAAAACACACTTTTTCGTTTGTGAGATGCTCATTCTCATCTATTCACACTCTCATTTAAAAGTTTACATTTTACCTCCTTCCATACTCGACTAGTATTTGTATGTAGGATCCATGTGTTACCCTAGGACCGTTAAATTAAAAAATAGATGTAAAAACGTTAAACTATAAATGCACGCTATTATAACTCATAAAAATAAAATTAAGACCAAAACGTAAAATATTAGTGAAGAAAAGAATAACCATTTCAGAACCGTAATAAAATTTAATATAGGGGGTTTAAATTAGTAATAATAACAAGGGAAAATGCCACTAAAATGTAACTAAGTTTGTCAAGTGTCTCAATTAAGTCATCCAAACTTTTTTTGTCTCTTTAAAGTCACCAAACTTTAATTTTTTGTTCTAATACTGTGTAATTACCAGGTCATCAGGTTACCATGTTTTTCTTTTATTTTTTATTTTCTTTTAAATGCTTATGTGGATATTATTTATATTAAGTGGAATTTATAAAATAAAAACATATCTTGATCTTAGTTTACTGTGCAAGTCATAAGTTTTACATGAACTTCATTTCATTGGTTTTATATTTGAGGCGTCTGGTCATCATCTTACCAATACGATTTAAAAAAAAAAAAAACCCTCAATCGTAACAATTTTTGTTACTCATTCAAAAAGTATATTTTTTTTACTTTAAAAAAACTCAATCGTAATACTGTATATTTTATTAATTTTAGAATAAAAAATGATTTTTCAATTTTTTTTAGAGAAAAATCCATGTCATTAATTTTATTTTCCACATCATATTAAAAATAAAAAAAATAAAACCTGACAAATCATCGTTACTAACCTGGTAACCTGATAATTACATAGTATTAGAACATCAAATGAAACTTGAGTTGTTTTATAGAGACAAAAAAAGTTTTAATGACTTAATTGGAAAACTTTTCAAAGTTTGTTACATTTCAATGAAGTTACCCCTAATAACAATGATTAAATTAAGTTATAAAGTATAGGATTTAATAAAATTAAAAGTACATCATAAGGGTTATTTTTACTTTTACTAATACTAAAAGTGAGAAAACTAAAACTTACTAATACTATAAGGGAAGAAAGCTAATATACATAACGTGCAACAAAAGCTTGAAATTGAGTTTGTAAGTATGTATAATCCAAGTCCAACTAACCACCAAGATAGCATAGGGTACAACCAAATTAAGCACAACGAAAATGAATAGTAATCATGTGAGGGAAAACATGTTTGAAAATAATATATGATTAATAATTAATTAATTAATATCTTAAACTTCTATTACATAAATAAATATTCCTTTGTTATTTGTTGACATTTTCCATTTTAGTTATTATCACAAAATGACTAAAACATCGAAAAATAAATATTCCTTTATTGTTTGTTGACATTTTCCATTTTCCATTTTTAATTATTAACACCAAATGACCAAAATATCGAAAGCACTGAACTCAGGCTAAAATGTGCAAAAGAAATTTTGGCGATTAAAGTCCATCAAATGGAACTTAAGGAGTCTAAAAAGAAATAAATGAAACACTTATTTATTTATAGGCCCTAGACGGTTGTCTACTTTTCCAGCCCATGGGCCGGCCCTGCCTTCAGTAAGCCTACATAGGTATCAGGTATGTGAGTAAAACCCATGAACTAACTAACTAAGCTTGCAGACTCCTTCACGGTTTGTTCACATACGTACGTGTCACAAGTTTTCACCTAATTTATTCTTCATGTGTTTCAAACAGCTAGTTTTGAACGCCATTTCACTCGTTAATCCAATTTGGATGTCATTTTGAAAGTTTCTATAATGAGAAAGTAAGTCATAAATTATTCATCATAATCTCATATATATATAAAGTCCACACCATACAAAATATTAGCGAAAGTATCTGCATTTCAAAATTATAACAAAGCAAGGCAATACAGCACTTGTGTCTTTTACAAACAAGTAGTTTGGTTTTACTCCTTCAATAGAATCATAGTCATCTTCATCACTATCATTCATAATTCTTCCTGAAATAACTCGACAAACGACGATAGCCATCTCCCCTTTCATCATCTCTGCATTTGCATTAGCAATTATAACATCTTGACTATTTGTTGTCAACCATATTCCTGCATTCTTCTTTGGGTCATAAAAACCTGGCTTTATTATGCTGCAAATGCTGTCTTTAAAGAGCTTCGATGTCCCAAATTTCTTGGAATGTGTGAGTTTCGTGCCGTAAAACATTAACTTCTCGTTACCATCCACAATGTTTCTTGGATGCTTGTTATGATGATCATAAGCTCTGTTCTTGACGTCCTCTCTGAAGTTTTCGAATCTTTCTAGTGTCTCGTTTGAGTTAATTAGCTTAAGGACTTGTTTTATGGTTATCGAATACTTTGTGGTATCAGTTGTTGCTGATCTGAAGATCATCTCTATCACATTTCTTGACGGGTCCCCAATCGCTAGTACTGTTTTGCCTATAAATGGGTCGGTTTGGGTTATAACTTAATAGGTAAACTTAAAAACTTCAAGTTTAAAAAAAAGGTTAAAACACGTCAGACTGGTCAAAATGGTTTAAAGTGCAGATATGCCCACAAGGGTGGATATTCGCGTGTCGCGTTAATTGGGTTAACTGGTTAATAGTATTTAAATGCATACAACCTCCTACGCCATTTCATTAAAATATTATTGATTATTAAGTTACCAAAATTGAGATTTTTGAATGAATGGATTGTTTAAAAATCTAGATGGATATTAAAAATCTAGATGAATATTTTTTTTTACAAAACAAAATGAACATTATGAGTATCTAAGGAAACTATAAGTGCAATTGTGTTAGAAATCAATCCACTATTAAAAGAAAACTTACCAGGAAAGCAGTTTCTTGTGTGGTGGTGAGGGAGTTCTTCGTTATCTTCCGACTTTCTTCTTTGAGTGCGTGTTCCATGCGTGATGGGTCTTTCATTCCCTCGAGTCACATCCGTCCGCTTGCCTTGACAATTCACATCTCCTCTAAAAAATGCATAAAATGCATGTCTTACTCTAGTTGCCTGTGATTCAACTGCATTTAGTGCACAAGTAGTCGAATTGAGTGGCATTTTAGCATGATAACCAGACAAGTTAGCCAAAAAAGTGCGTCTTAAAAATGGAGGGTGATGGCAAGTGCTCGATAGGATTTTGATCGAGTTGGGTTTGGGTGGCGGTCCATGAATTAACGTGGCGCATTGCTTGAAAAGAAACCAAAAGGAAATATGATTGCAAAGGTTTTGTATGTATTTGGAGACATTAAATGGTGTTTAAGGTGTTTGTGAGCTCATACATAATGCCACTGGTTATTCCCTTTGGAAGTACCGAATTGTCCAATAGAAGACTCTAAATTCAACCGCTTGGCTGGTTTTTCAACTTTTATTCAAAGGGTTTTAATTTAGAGCTTAGCCAATTTAGATTATTTTTTCTTGGAACTATTTCTTCACAAAGAAACATAGTAACGTGCCATGGAATGCTTATTTTGGACAATGTAAGTTTATATTTTC
The DNA here is from genome assembly GCA_030545235.1 of Helianthus tuberosus. Classification (NCBI taxonomy): domain Eukaryota; kingdom Viridiplantae; phylum Streptophyta; class Magnoliopsida; order Asterales; family Asteraceae; genus Helianthus; species Helianthus tuberosus. The sequence continues at coordinate 54,939,971 of CM060364.1, forward strand.
TTTTTTTTAAGAGTATTTGTAATGGGTTTGTCGACCCCACATACACGAACATGAAGGAGGGAGGGCGTTGGGTTCCAAGGCCAAGGAACGTCTTCACTGACGATTTATATGATAGGGAAATAAGAGAGAAAGAGGATCAATCCGTGAGTTAAGTTGTGCCCGTGAATTTTTTTGTCAGAAACATCATGGGTCTCATAAGCGTTGTAGATGCTCTAATCCGAGATGACAAACCCAATCAAAGGCGATATTTGTTATCCTATTTTTCTTTATATAAAAGGGGGTGAAATTATATTTCCGAGTGGTCCCTGCCTTAATTTCTTTTTTTGCTTCGAAAGTATCGAAAGAACCAAATAGTCCGACAAACATAATATTAAATTTGTTTAATAGTCAGTCACCAGTGACGGACCCATAAAATATTTGTTGGAGGTGCGGATGAGGTGATCAACCATATTTTCAAGGGGTGCGGTCGGGTTTTTTGTGGAGATCCGTGATTCACGCAAGTCATCCTCTTTATGGCATAATTTAACAAACCATCTGCAGCCACCGTAATCTAAAATATGTTGATATGGGTCCCTTGCCGGTTTGGATATGAGCATTGATTATATGGTGATTATAAAACTAAAATCTTGTGTATTTATGGTGATTATAAAAATAAAATCTTGTGTAGCAGGATATATACACTAGAAATAAAATGATTATTCTTGTTAGTTTGTATTATTAAACATATGTATTCCCTCTTTTTGAGAAAGACAAAACAAGTTTAGTTGCAACTGCAAAACAAGAACAAGACTCCCTACAATACAACACCATATACATGCATACATTATTCAATACAAATATTCACTTCCCAATACAAAGGCTAACAAAACCTTTAAAACACAACCATTCAACCAACTATACGCTATTACATTCAGATCTAAATTACATCTCAGTTTTTTTCTCCAATTGATACGTTGCAAGTAATTTGCAGCTAACATTAAGGTAAAAGTACAAAAGAAATACGAACTAGTGTCACAACCGTTGACCTCTTTGACCAACTTGTGGCAAATTTGTAATTTATACACCCTTTTGACCCATTTCCACATGGCAAAAGCAGCAGCCATGTTTTATTCCGTTTCTTCTAATTCTACGGTCCCAGAACTATTCTTCCGATATTTTGCGGGTACGGGTTAGAAGAATGGGTAAGGGTAGTATGGTCATTGTTGCAGCCTTCAACTTCATTCTCTCTGGACCCGTATACATCATTCCAGTGAACAACTTTTCTGAAATTTGAATTTGAAACAAAGTTTGGGAGAAGATTTTCATTTGTCCCCCCGCCAGAAAGCCGTCATTGAATGCCTACAGAGGCCTCACGCTCAGGATTTCTTAACTGTTATTCCTATTGAAGGTTTGGGTCAACGTATGTCAGCGGTGGAGTACCGGTCAATCCTTAAGTACCGCTTGATGATCCCCATGTTCCCGAATGATGAAACTTGCCCAGTCTGCCGTAAAGCATGCCTGGATAAATACGGGGAGCATGCGTTACACTGTAGAGAGTTGCCGGGGTTTAAGTATCGCCATGACTTTGTTCGAGACGCGTTAATGGATATTCTCAGACGAGCAGGGATCTCGGCAAAGAAAGAGGCACCGGTTAATTTTCTTACAGACCCGTCGGAGGGGAGATCCACCCTACGCCCGGCTGACGTGCTAGTTTTTGGTTGGGAGGGTGGGAAACATGCTTGTGTCGATCTCACAGGTGTATCCCCCCTAGCCGGGTTCCGTGAAAATGGGTTTGTTGCGGGGCAAGCAGTATTGAAAGCAGAGTCGAAGAAGGTGGAAAAGCACGCGAAAGCTTGTGAGGATAATCAGCATGCCTTTGTCCCCCTGGCGTTTGACACGTTCGGCTCCTTGGCGCCGGAGGCAGTTCGGTTCTTGTCTAGAGTTCAGCGTGTGGTCCACAGCAACTTTTCGACCCCTCAGGGGCGAGGCTTTGTTTTTAGTAGATTAGGGTTTTCTATTCAAAAAGGGATGGCGGAGCAATTTGTTGCTCGTTTACCTGCTATCCTTATGTAATTTGCCCTGATGAATTCTTAATAAAAAAAAAAAAATTACCGTTAAAAAAAAAAAAAAAAAAAAATTTGAAACGTGTACTTGTGGTTGTTCAGGGAGTCTGCTACCAACTACAAGATCGAGGCAGAGAGCATCGTTTTCCTCTAATCTGGTCCGTTGATTTCCAGACCCTGTAAGATCATGGTTATTATTTTTCGCAACTGGTACATCGTGATTGTGTTTTCCTTCGTATGCGGTTGTGACAGCTTTAGGATCGCGGTGTGATGCTAGCTCTACATGTTTTCTTACTGTGCATCCAACAGTTGTGCACTTGTAATAACTCCTACATGATATGTCAAGATAAGTTACTTGAGAGTAGCTTCAAACAAGTTGGAGCGCTTCTAAGAGCATTCACATCCTAACCATCAAATTATGTGAGAGGGGTTTTTATATTATAAAGGTATAAAAAGTGGTTGTGAGTAGAGGAGAGGGAAAATGTTACTGTTCATCTGTATATTTGGGGGGACACTGTTCACCTGTGATAATTTTTTAATATATTTTGAAAGTGGTTGTGAGTGGAAGTGAGAGAAAAATGTAATGATAATATTATTTAATTGAAAGGAGAGAGAAAAAATATTTGTTTTTAGTGGAAATATATTGATATAAGAGTTGTTTTTTAGTGGAATGTATGTATAATTTGATGGATTGGATGTGAATGCTCTAATAAGCCTAAATTACCTTTTTACCCTTTCAATATTTTTGGTTGTTCAAAATAATAATAGAAAAAAAAAATCTAGTACTGTTTTAACTTTTAGTCATAAATTATTCTTTTATCTAGTATTTATCATTACTCAAACTTAATAATTTTGATTTGAGTAAAAGTACACACATGTCCCTGTGGTTACCAAAACTTTGGATTTCGTCCCTATCTTTCCAAAAGTACACCAATTTTCCTGATGGTTTGCACTTTGTAACTCATATAGTCCCCAACTTTTTGCCAAAAGTACATGGATGGTCCCTATGGTTTTCACTTTGTAACGCATTTAATCTTTTAAGAGTAAATTACAAAAGTCGTCCTTTATGTTTATACTAAATTACAAAGTGTGTCATTTGTCTTAAAAAAGTACAAAAAACGTACTTAATGTATATAAATCACTGCACATTATGTCCTTTATTTGTTTTTATGGTTAAATCAGGGTAGATTGGTAATTTTACTCATTTAATAAAAAACTATTTAATAAATAAAACAAAAATAGAATTTTGAAATATTTAAACTATATATCTTTCTATTCTAATAAAGCAAAGGGGCATTGGCTGAGGTGTCAACACCACAAGCCCCCGTTTGCTCTCTTTCCTACTGTTGCTACAACAAATACAAGACCAAGGCCTGTAGCGATATCTTCGGGTAAAAGGGTTCAAGGGTTTCGATTAGCCTAACGCAGGTCGTGGGTCCTCCCACGTTTGTAGCACGTGGGGTTGGATCACTTGTTTATTGATCGCTTTTGATTCTAGCTTGAAGGGAATTCAAGCCGGAATGAAGTTGTTAGCGAAGCAATGCTGTTTGAAGTGAAGAAGAGAAGCAAGTATGAAACTTGTTCTCAAGAGAAGAGAGAAGATCAGAGAGTATGTGTTAGCTCCACTGATCTGGTGTCCCTGATATGGTTGTTGGAGCTGGTACTTGTAGATAAGATGTATTCTATAATAGGAAGCTCGTGACCATGGATCCAAGGCTACAGTGGAGGAATTACCCGTTCGGTGGTTGGAGGCTTTAGACCTGCGGATAAACGGTTGTTCTCTGTGCACATGTTCTGTCTGTGCAGAAATGGTTCACACGTTAAGTGCTGATGTGACCGGACACTGTGCTTGTCCTTTTTACTGTTCACCTAAGTTCCCGCGTAACCTCTCAACCTTTTAACCTTTTAAGCTGTTATGTATATTAGTCATTTTATTGAGATTTGGGCTACCCCCATCATCACCTACTTGGCAATTGCTAGGTTATCGAGAGTCCACGTGTCCATTGCTCCAATTTTCCGGTTTTATTTTTTTTCAAACCTGTTTACAAAGTCAATGACATTAATGAAGGCAGACAAAAGGTCTCTTTCCCCTTTCTCTCTCTTCCTGCGAGTCAAAACGTGTGTCCAAAAACCCTAACCTGGCTTCTTCTTCTTCTTTCCCTTTCCTCGCTTCTTCTTCTTTGCTTTCTCTGTATCTACAGATCTATTCCCAATATTACCCTTCATGTCAGGCGGCCTCTTCCCTTTCAAAATTCAAACCCCATATCTCAAAATCTCATTTCAAATTTCAAATCCCTCTTCCTCTCTTTCTCTCTCTCTCTCTCTCAAAGATTCTGATCTGGATCTTCCTTCACGGTTCATGTTGTTTAGGTATTCGCCTTATTCGCCATCTGGATCTTCCCTCACGGTTCATGTTGTTCACGGTTCATGCTGTTCAGATTCCGATCTGGATCTTCCCTTTCAAAATTTATGTTGTTTTGTGGTGGAGCTTTCATATATTCGCCATCTTTGCTTCTTACGGTTCATGTTGTTCAGGTATCATTTCCTAATTTTGAAGCTTTTGCTTGCATTGCATTTTCTATGTTATTTTTGTTCTGTCAGGATTAGGGTTTTAATCAATGAATATGGTTTTCTTTTACCTTCACACACAGAGCTCTATTCGATGTAAACAGCTTCAATCAGCACCACTATATTTGTTAATTTACCTTTTGTTGCATTTTTTTGTTTACTTTTATTCTTAGGGTTTCCTGAATATTTGTTCTAGGTTTCGTGGTTGGCTGAATTCAAGAAGTTGGAGAGACTAGACCTCACCTTCAATGGTTTGTTGTCACACGAGGTAATTTATAATCAGTTTATTGAAAATTTATTTGGGTCTTCATGTTTATGAACATGAAACTGTTTATGTCTTACTGATTGTTGAAAGTCAGGTATCAAATGATCCTAAATCAGTTTAAAAAACCTAACCTCAACTATTGGCTATTGGCCGCTGCCACCCTCAACTATCACTTTGACGTCCGTCACCCCCAACTTAACATTTAGTGTGTTCTGTCACCACGTCGTTAACTGATCACTAACTTTTGATCATGTTTTTATACTTTTGGGGTGTCATAGGGATCTTAGGAAGGTTTTAGGGATCTTTGGACATCTCGAAAAGTATAGTAACAAGCTCAAAAGTTAGTGATCAGTTAACAACATGGTGACAGAACAAACTAAGTGTTAAGTTGGGGGTGGCAGACGTCAAAGTGATAGTTAGGGGTGACAGCGGCTAATAGCCAATAGTTAGGGGTGATATAATCCAATAACCCATTATAAATTGTGCATGGTATAAGCAGGTTAATCATTGTTTTTCATGAATTTGATAGGTTAACTATTAGCAGTTATCTAGGTGGTTGAAGGTGCTAGGCGCACTAAAGGCGCATGAAAATCGAGTGCTTTTTTAAGCAAGGCGCATAGTATAAACATACCACTTTTAGGGGGGTTTAGACATGTTTTAGGCTGGTTCCAAGGCCTTTTTTGGATGTTTTGAGACAAGTTTTAGCTGGTTAGGCCTGTTGAGACTCGAATTTGATTATATGTTGACCTTTAGTTACTTAATAATTGTTGGTAAGAAAAACAGTATGTCATATAAATGTCATACTGTTTTATACAACTAAGTTGGTTGAAAGTGTCAAAAAGAACCAAATTTGGCTTCTGATTATTTCATTATTTTATGGATCATATAATGAGTTTCGTATGAAGCTGAAACAAAGTTGATTATCTATGTTTAAACCTGATTTTAACCTTAGTTAATAGAATTTTACTCTTTGCATAGAGAACGTCCTCTTTGCTCATTTTATAAGTCAATTCCTCAAAATTTTCCAAATACTTACACACATGACCATCTGATATTTACAACTTCAAACTACAGAGACACTTCCAAACACTCATACAAGCTCCCACTTAGTCTCATTATGTGGTTTGTGTGGCTCATTTGTGTTGTATTCTGCAGGTGTATCATTCATGGCAGCATTGGGATTCTTGGTTTATGGAGGAAGGTGAATCCTGTAAATCTTGTAGGCTTATATTATATTAACATGTATTATTAATAAATCTGTTACAATTTTCTTTCTCCGCCTTGTCAAATTTCATGGATTATTTGTATATTTAACGCCTTTAGATTATATATCATGCTGCGATGTTTCCCTATAGACTCTAAAGGGAGAAGGAGTAAACTTCATGAGGTTGGTGCTTGCTTATACCAGTTTATTCTTTATAAGAATGATTTCCTCTTTATGTATGCTTTATTTTTTTTATACAGCATAATATTGTATATAAGGTATGTGTCACAACCTGACTTTTGCGGAAGCGTGATTATTGGTGTGACTTCTTAATACCATTGCATACGATCATAACAACACTATATGATTAAAACCAGTAGATGTACATCCGTTAATTTAAGTTTAAAACATAACAACATTGTTTCAAAAACGTAGACTTCAAATTAAGTTTTAGAATCATACAAAATGTTTACGAGTTCACTAAAGACTCAACAAAAGCTTTTAAACAAACCCGAGTTTAGGACCACGTATCTCGTCCAGGATTAAGATACGTCTCCTAAGCCCTATTGACTTGGATGACATCTTTATTCACAACGCAGCTTAAAACTCCAACGCCCGCCAAATCCATTTACTAATTTCCTGAAATACATGTAGTTTGAAAAATCAACATAAAGTTGAGCGAGTTCATATGTAAGTGAGTATGTATAAACCTTTAAAGTGTGTCTGTATATGAAAAGTCCCTGGTATGTAGCAATAAGGAAAAAGAGATCACCATTGGGTTGCAAAGCCAATGATATGTGTGAAGTGATGCAGGAAGACTCAAACCTAGCGGATTTGTGCGTCGGGCACTTAGTCACCACATGGTCCACTGAGCGGACTCAGGAGTGGGGCTCGCTACACCCAAATAGATCTATCACTAATGTCCCTCGGTCCTACAATGAGGATTAATGGCCTCAAGTTTCCGCCTACCCACTCACATGATCTAAGTAGTAAACCTTCCTTAAGCTAACCATACCATGTATATAAAAGTCTGTAATAATTGTCGCATGTATTTCACCCCCGAAGTATAAAACTGAAAACAGTTAAGAGAAAAGGGGGACATGAACTCACTGTATTGCGTCTTCGATACTTGTAACTCGTAACCCGAATCTCCTCAGCAAACACGACTACCTACAATGGTCTAATGTCACACCCCGAATTCCACGTGTCACCGGTGGGGAGTATCGTGACGTAGTTGATATCATCATAGTCAAACCACACAATATATAAATGCACAGCGGAAGCAAAAGATAAATATATTACATTCCGAATATAACGTAACATCAAAGTATTACAACGGAAGGTAAAGGATCCACAGGCGGATCTTAAAACATAAACATTGTTCAACAGACTTTAGACGCCTAGAACTTGCAAGATTCCTTATTAGCGCCCTGAGCTTCCAGCCAATTACGTTCAGTACCTGTCACTTAACCTTTTTGGAAAATACGTCAGTTTTCACTGGTAAATACACTCGACCGACTCATTTGAAAAGAGTTTAAGAAAATTGGTTTAAATACACCAGGCACAAAACATTTTGACACTTTGATTAAAATGCACAAGGCAAAATTAATCTTTTCTAACTTGGGACAATTATATTTGGGGAAAGTGAATATGAGGCTGTTACGCATCTAAGCTTAGATGCGAAACCCATAACTACGTAGTTTTAATTGAAGATTCCCCTAAACATAATTAATTAAATCTTATCCCTTCTATTGTTCTTCTCAATCCCCAGATCGACCTCGTAGATGAATTCAAGGGACTTCTAATTTGATTATAAGGTTCACGTGAACACAATTCTATTTTAATCGTGTAACTACGTGTTGAAAATCAATTTCATTCCAGATCTCATATCGTGAAATTCCACATGAATCTCAGTTCAAAATCTGAATTGGATTTAAGGCAAACCTGCAAACCTTAAATTAATCAAGATTAACCTTGATATTTGACATCAATTAAAATGGTTAAAGGAGCTCTAACACCTAGAAATCTGAATATACATCATGTATATGAGATATGCTAAGGGAACACCTGCAAACCTGAATAATGTATCCCGATCTCATCCCGATCCCGAATTTCGCCAAAACTCGGTACCAATACCGATACCGAAATATATCGGTACAGTACGGTATCGGTACGGAATCGGTATGGTATCGGTACGGTCAGTGGCGGGTCTAGAAAATCTACATAGGGGTAGCGTTTCAATAAAAAGGGGTAACGGAATCGAAAAAACGTCAAATTTTTCCAAAATTTACACTACCGTCGGAGCGTTAAGGGACAACGGAGGTTACCCCTTCTATTACTGTAGGTCCGCCCCGGGGTACAGTAGCAGATTTTGAAGGTAAAATTCGGTATTTTACCGGTACCGTACCTGGTTAGGTGCCTTTCTTGTATAGTTTTTAATAAAAGTTTTTCTACTGGTCGTTTAAAAAATAATACCAAGTGTTCATTTGTAATGATGATCAAGGGCATTTAGGTAATACTGATCATGTAGCCTCATTTGCTTTTGTTTCTGTAATGCACAGGAAAGGAAGAATTGTAAATTTTTGGCACATATTTCATCTTAAAAGCAACTACAACAGCTTTGATGGTTTTGATTCTATACCAATAGAGTGACATATAGCATAACACATGAAAACACATACGGAACCGAATTACTAGTACTTACACCAAAGCTTATATCTATTCGGTATTTTGACCTGTTTCAAATTTGATCGCTATATTTTGACCCGTTTCATTAATTTGGTTGGAGTAACAGTTAGCTCGTGATTATGTGAGTCGTTAAATCTATCCACGAACCATTTCCCTTCTTTACTTTTTGAAATCCGAATATATGCTTCACACCCGGTTCTTAAATCTCTACGACATTTCTTAACATCTCCATTAGAACTATTACACTTCATGTCTTTAAAACCTTCCTTGTTACACACATATATCCTTCGATAAGGCTAGTTTGTGCTCTTATTTTTATAAGCCGAAGATATACGTATTCCAAATCCATGTAAAAACGCATAGCGATTGTAGAAATCATATGCATCATCGGGAGAATCAAAAACCATTCCCATTACATCATTAGCTTCTTCATTATCAAACCCAGAATCTACGTCTACATTAGTTATTTTCTCTTTTTCAATGTTTGGGCCGTTATTGAAGACCAAATACCCATTCGCATCAATATCTTCAATCAGATGTGATTCGAAAGTCGATGTGTTATGCATTTCCTGTATGAATAAAAGTAAAAACTTTGTATTTTAAATTAATCAATCGAAGTTGCTAGAAAGTAATTGTATGTAGGAATTTTGAATTAAAACAATCACTTTACATATCATAGCAGTTTACTTACATGATCGACCAACTGGAAATAAATTTAATGGGTTCGAATTAAGGTATGACTTATTGATTCATATTTTAAATTAATCAGTTGAAATTGCGGGAAATCAATTTCATGGGTTCTAATTAAGGTACACCGTATTGATTCGTATTTTAAACTAAAAATTTAAATTGCTGGAAAGTAATCAAATGTAGAAATTTAGAATAACAACAATAATCTCTATTCAAATCATATCAGTTTACCTCCTCCATGATCGACCAGTTGGAAATCAAATTAGTGGGTTCGAATTAAGGTACGGCAGAGTGATCTTGGCAAGTGGATCGATCGAAATCAATTGCTATCAGTTGGATGTTCGATTGTAATGGGTTTGGAATTTGTTGAAGAAGATGATTGCTGAACAATAGTTGACGAAATTCTTGGATGATTGCCGCACAATTTTTCACAATATTGTTCTGGAAGATGATGTTTTCCAAAGTTGAAAAGATATAGATAATTTTTAGTTATGTTAATTAAGAATTGAAATTTGGAAGGATTTTTAACAAAACTACGTAGTTTTGGATGGTTTCACATGTAAGGTTAGATGTGAAACAGCCACATATTCACTTTGCCCATTATATTTATAATCTTGTATACAGATTTACATGTTCGTTGTACGTTCAGGGCCCGATGTAGAAACCGAGTCAAGATTAACAGACACACCACAAGTATAGGCCCACAAGAGAGTGAGATACCGTTTTCCCTTAAGCAACTGTCAGGTGTATGCCTACACCCCGTGCTTAAGACGTGGCCATTTTATAATACAATGATGTCAAGGATATCCGGGACATGGTCATTAACTCCTAAAGGCTTTTATTTCAAACAATACAGATTAAAGCGGGTTACCTCAATAATTTAATCACAATCCGATTAAACATTCAATACCCGACCAAGCGGTATTATTATAATACCGTATCCCAAGCCCGTATAGGGAAAATAAGTTATGAGTATTTACCTGAGCTAGCTCCTGTCTTAAATAGCAAGAATTATAATAACTCAGTCGTATTCACTTAAGTAAGCGTAGGTACAATTTACCGGAAGGCTCTAGTCTGGAATGATGGTATAAATAACCAATTAGAATACTAACGGGTCTTTAATTAAGCCTAAACTTAGACCGGTTAGTTTTAAAGAAAGATACGGTTCAAACGCATGATAAGGCGAAGACCGGTTTAGAATGTGATTTTAACCCGGAAAGCTTGTATGCTTGTTTAATATGGGTGACTTAAACACATTCTGGATTTTGAGATATAAACGATATGGTTTGACCCGTTTCGGCTAATATATGTAAACTAGTTACATAAGCCGATCCGAACGCGACATGTGCGTAACGAGTAACCAAAAGAGTCGTATACAGGTTTCCTAAGTTAATATGCCTTAATTATGTTGTGATATCAGTAGGATACCTTCCATTATGCCCAAAACGAGTTTAATCTCAAAATAAGCCCCGTAGGGGTATTTTGGTCATTTAAAAGATTATAAAAGAGATTATTTATTATTCTGAGATTCGGGTCCGAATACATCAGTAGAATAACTTATTTTATTAGGTCATATCAGTTGGTAATAGGTCTTATATGCCAAAATGGTTTTAAACCCAAACTATGCGCTTAATACGCTAAAAAAAAGCATTTTAAGTGATTTCCGGGTTATACCGGAAATCTGAGTTTTCAGGACAGGTTACAAAGTTCAAATTACTTCATTTATTAAATAAAATCAGTAGGGACTGGATTGGCGTCAAAATACTTTGTAGAACTCATTTTATAACCAAAAAGGGTATATTCGGTATTTACCGAATTAATGCCATAACCTTAGGTTCTGAGCAGGTTAAAAATAATTAAAAATCTTTAAAAATCCCAAAATATTATATTACATCAGTGGGTAAAAGGTTTGGTGTCAAAAATTGGGTTTAGATAGGCTTTATGCTAATTGCGTCTTTTAAATTACTAAAAGGCGTTATAATTACGCTAATGAGCATAACTCCTAATCTAGACCTCCAACTGATGTAAAATTTTAGGGACATGTTTATAAATTAGTAACAAAGGTTATTGTCCTTTCACATATTCAAAAATCTCGTTTTATGGTCAAAAGGGCATTATGGTCAACTTTAAGCATTTAACGGACACGTGTAAACGAATCGGACAAACAACGAGCCGATCACAGGGGGTTATACTATAATATAACCCTACCCTAAAGAAGCTCTAAGGCATTTCTAAACCCATCTAACTCGGGTCAGAACTGAAGTCAAAGCAAAAGTCAAAGTTTTGCGACTTTCGGTTCCGAACCGGTTCAAAACTGAAAGTTGTCGGGTCGAACGTGCTTAGACATGTTCGTACACTTATTACCAAGTTATATGAGTGGTAAAACAGGTTATATGCCTTCTACATTGCTAATTACGTGTTTTATGCTTCTGTTGACTTTTTAATATGGAGTTTGACCCGACAAACGACCTAGTTAGAGCGGGAATCAACGGATGCCCTTTTAAGGGTTTAATGCCCACATAATTACCAACTCATAACTATCTTTACATTGACCAATTGCTGGATTGTTAGCGATTAATCGCTAAGTCAAACCGTAATTACGACGGTTTGACTTTTAAGCTATAAACTAAGCAAAATGCGATTAAGGAAGGTTAAGGGTACTTACCGAAGTCCTAATTATGATTTGGGATGCTTGGGGACTGCACTTGTGCTCCAGAAATGATCAGAAATGATGTTTGAAGGAATGATCAAAATGTTGCAACTTTGGTGCTATTTATATGGGTTTTGATCTCATAAGATCATGCCAAATGAGTCTACAATTGATCATGGATCATTCACAAGTGTCCCCTAAGCCTAAAAAGCATGCTAGTGCAGCCCATGGTATTGCAAACAAGTGTTTGAGTCGGTTACAAGGGCTGGACAGACACCTGTCCAAAGTTTCTGCATCTGGGAGTCGTAGGCGGCCCGCGTAAGAGTTTCTTAAGATCTTACGCGGCCCGCGTGGGTGATCTGAACAAGTTAAACAAGTTTTAACTTTTGCATTTTGACCCCCGGTCCCTTTTTAAAGTTGTTTTAACTTCTTGATTTGCACTTTGAGTCCTCAAACTTGATTTATAAGGGCTTCAAGACTTATACCCACTTCGTTAAGTCCTTGGTCACTTTGTGTTTACCCGAAAAGTCATAAATTTCATCGTTGACGCTTCTAACCCCTTGAATACGAATTTGATCATAACTTTCTCATACGATAACGAAACTTTATGAAATTTTCATCGTGCATTCTAGTGAGCATAATTAATCGTTACAAATATTTTGGGTTTGCTAAAAGGTCACTCAGAGGTATATCTTAAACATGTTGACACATTTAACCCCTGTAGTTTGTAATCTCTTACTTTCTTTCATATTTAGCTTCGTATGATCCATGATTTATTTGTTTGAATGTATAAACATCATGTAGGGTTATTGCAAAGTATATTTATCCCTTGTTGACATTTTGAACCCTTATATTCTCATACTCTCCATGTTTCTCAACTTTAGTCCCTCTAGAGTATTCTTTTACACGTTTAAAGCTCATGACACGTGTCAATACTTTATTGGACACGAATTTTCGAGGTGTTACATCCTCACCCCCTTAAAAGAAATCTCGACCTCGAGATTTGCTAAGATGCTGAAAGTACTTTTTGTCGCGTAATGGACTTAATTTCAATAACATAGCTGGGGTCTTTCCAAGCTCCCAAAGTGACTCCTATATTAGGTACAAGTATCCTTTTGGAGCTTCTTAACCTGTCGATCCTCAATTGATATAGGATGCTCATCACATCATAAATCTGCCTATCATTATGTGATAGTGCTTTTCGACTTATTGGTGACCCATCCTTAGGTCATTAGTGTGTTAATGCATTGCGAGCTCCGCCAAACTCCTTAAATAGGTTTTAGCTTATAAGCTACTTTATCTTGATACATTCGATTTCCTTCGAATGATTCTATATATTCAGAGCTTAACTAGCCTGATAATTTAACAAATTTGGCACACCCTTCCTGGGTGATATCTTTTGTTGAACCTTATCCTTAACAAGAACTTAGGAGGTTTGCTATTTTCATTAATCCTTGATTTCCTGCCGTATACTGGCAACTTACAGTCGATTATGGATTTGTATGATCTTATTTGTTGTTTCCAAGGCAACTTTCAGATCCAGATAATTGGACTTACAAATTCTCTATCTAACATTAGATGCTTAACATTCCATCCATACAAGGTCTCCCAAGGAGCAGTCTTAATACTTACATATCAATTGCTATAGAAAAGCTTATCTTAAGGTGGGATGGTCATCCCAACCATTGCTTAAAATTATTCTTAAGGAATAGCTAATCCTTATAGCTAGTTGAATAACTTGACGATCCTGGGTAGTTGATGGCGATTCTTAATCGTTGTCTAAATAGGGTTGCGGTAATGAATGCATAAGCAAATGAACCGTCTTTCTTATATAACAATATCAAACTCTCAGAATATTGAGTTAGGCTATATGAACCCTTTATTTTAAAACTTAGTTAATCAGGGTTTAGTTTCTTCCAATGATGGTACTAGCCGTCTTGGAGATTTCATGATAATACAGCCTTAAATGAGATATAAACCTTAACTCTACCTGCCTCTCAGGGTAAACAGGGTAATCTTAGGATAAGATAATCAAGATACAAGGAGGTTACAGAGATTTTTCCAAATCTCAGGCTCCAGTTCATCCATTACTGCTTGTGTCAATTAAGTGACACATTTATGTTACGAGTCCACGAATTCTTTAATCGGGAACATTTACTTGGACAATTTCATTCTGGATATCTTCTTTGAATGCCATTGGTTAACTTTAGTACCATATGATCATTGGGATATCTTTGTGGTTCCATGCATTAAACCTCCATACTGATCAGGCATGGAAGCAATCTATGGAACATATTAAGATACACCATTCCTCATATGGCGCTTTTGTCATACCATTTGGTATTCGTAATCAATAGGGATCAAAGAGATATCAATTACATACGAATGCATTTATCTAGAGAGAGGGTACTTTAGAATTTTATGTTTGAAAATTTCTGACAGGAACAGAAGAAATGGTTCCTATGATTTTCGCCTTCACTTCATAACTATGGTTCTTAGGAAAAGATTTTAAAAGTTTGCTATACTTATAGTTTATGAAGGATTTGGAGTAAGTAGCATTCGGCTCTTTGAACTTTTTCACGATCTCCTTCACAGCTTTTCCAACAGCTGTGTCTTATCATAGTTTGAAGAACATCCTTGGACTTTCTAAGGTTTACTATTGTAGTATCATTAGCATGCGTCGCATCATCAATGGCGCGATTGACTGTTGTCTTATCCGAGTTTGTCATACTCGAGATTTGGTTCATATAACCAGATGAATCATTTACTTAGTTGCAATCCAACAACTGCTATTTATCACCCTGATGGCCTTATATACTAACCATGGTTTCATTAAACCATACAGGCCAATATAGCATTTACATTCTTAATGAACGTTATTTAATATATATCAATTATACTTAGCCTAGGTCACAAAAGACCATTAATGCCATTTAAAGTTTGGTCCTAATCCATCATCTTTTTGACAGGGGATCAAAATGTCACATCTGTCTTTATTATAGTGATGAATTTGGATAGCTTGAAAGTTTGCCATAAGGATATCAGAAAAGAGTGATTCCTAATAGATATGAAATATCAATCTAAGATTTGTTGGAGCATTCTCTAAAGTATCATCGGTCAATTTCCACCTCGCATTAATTGACCGGAGTCCTAATCAGCGGAGACAATAGTTCTCAACATTTATTGTTCATTATAGAATCATATGTGTCAGTATCAAATAAATTTCTGCATAAGCTGCTTAATAAGGAAAAGTACCTGCTATATAGTTATCATTCTGCACTATCTCCTGGGCGTTCATCTGGAAGACTCATGCGTTTGCTTTCTCGGCCTCTTCAGGTTTCTTCTGATTCCTAGGGCAGTTGGTCCTAATATGCCCCTTCTCGTTGCAACCATAACAGGTTGCGTCTTTCAACCTCTTGCAATCCAAGGTTTTATGTTCCTTAGACTTGCAAATCCCACAAGGTAGAGGCTGGGATTCAAATCTGCATTTCCCGAGGTGGTATTTCCTACAGGTTTCGCACCTAGTCTTCTCACCCGACTGCTGGCTGTCTCTCTTAAACCCGGAACTCTTCTTATCCTCAGAGTTCCTCTTCCTATCAGAGCGATGAGAATTCTCATCCTCCCTTTTACGCTTTCCATCTTCAGAGGCTTTGACAGCCTTGTTTCTGACCACATCGAGTGTGAGAGATAGCGACAGATCTGCCGCTGACCTGAATGTAGTAGGTCTTGAAGCCTTAACACTGGCTTTGATTTCTGGCGCTAAACCCCCAATGAAGCGAGCAATTCTCTTGGGTTCTGGTGTTACTAGGTAAGGAACCAGTCTGGACAGGGTATTGAAATTGGTGAGGTAAGCTTGACAATCTAAGTTTGTCATAACCAATGATAAGAAATATGTCTCAATCCTTTCAACCTCGTGTTGAGGGCAGTAGTTCTCCTTAATGAGAGCAACAAACTGTTCCCATGACATGTTGTAAAGTGGGATCTTCCCGACAGCTTGAATGAGAGCCTTCCACCATGCTAGTGCCTCTCCCTTGAACGATTGGGATACATACTTCACTACATCCCTCTCAACACAACCACTGATATCGACAACTGTGTCCATTTCATCCAACCAGGTCATACAATCGATTGCCCCTTTCTCCCCAGTGAAATCCCAGGGTTTGCAGGAAACAAATTATTTATAGGTACAGGACTTGGTACGTGGTTCATTACCGAATATGTAACACCTCGAAAATTTACGTCCTATAATGTATTGACACGTGTCATAAGCTCGAACGTGTGAAAGTATACACTAAAGGGACTAAAGTTGACAAACAATGAAACTATGTAAATATAAGGGTTTAAAATGTCAACAATGGATAAAAATACTCTACAATAACCCTACATGATGTTTATAACCTTAAACGAATGGATCATGGATCATACGAAGCGAATTGTGAAAGAAAGTGAGAGATTACAAACTACAGGGGTTAAATGTGTCAACATGTTAAGATATACCTCTGAGTGACCTTTTAGCAAACCCGAAGCCTTTTAACGATTAATTATGCTCACTAGAATGCACCATAAAAATTTCACCAAGTTTCGTTACCGTATGAGAAAGTTATTATAAAATTCGTGTGTGAGGGTTAGAATCGTCAACATTGAAAATTTGGGCTTTTCGGGTGATCACAAAGTTACCCGAGGACTTGAAAAAGATGGTATAAGCCTTAAAGCCCCATATGTCAAATATAAAGTCTTAGAATGCAAGAAAACCAAGTGAAAATGACCTTTCGGGAGACCAAGGGCCAAAAATGCAATTAAAGGAAAGTTTGTAACTTGATCAGAAGGGCCATGCGGCCCGCCTAAGATATACCAATATCTAAAGCGGGCCGCCTGAGTCTGCCAGAACCAGAAAACGTTGACAGGTGCCTGTTTCAGTCCTTTAACCGACTTAGATCGACCTTTGGCAATACAATGGGCTTCCTATACTGGTATTTAGCCTATAGGGGACACATGTATTGATCCTTGGTCAATTGTAGACCTATTTGGCATCAATCTAGGAAGATTAAAATCACTATATAAGTCACAAAGTTGCAACATGCAACCACACTTCAATTCTGGACATTTTGAGGAGCACAAGACCTGATACAAGACTTCCAAATCATCCATTAGACACATGTAAGTACCCTTGACCCTTCTAAATTAAGTTATGCTTAGTTTATAGCCTAGAAGTCAAACCGTCGTAATTACGGTTTGACTTAGCAATAACACACAAACGATCCAGGGTTTTGTCGAAACGAAAGTTGTTACAAGTTGGTAATTATGTGGGCAATTAACCCCTAAAAGGGCACCCTCTGATTCCCGACCTAACTATGTCGTTTTTCGAGTTAAACTTTCTATGAAAAAGTCAACAGGGCCATTAATCGTGTAATTAGTGATATAGAAGGCTTATAACCTGTTTTATCATTCATATAACCTGAAAATAAGTATAATAACTTGTCTAAACTTGTTTGGTTCGACAACTTTCTGTTTTGAACCGATTCGGAGCCGAAAGTCGCATAGTTTGACTTTCTGCTTTGACCTCGTTTCTGACCCGATTTAGATGAGTTTAGAAATGCCTTAGAGCTTCATTAGGACCGGGTTACATATTAGTATAACCCTCTGTACATGTTTCGTTGATTATCCGATTCATTCGTACGTTTCCGTTAATCGCTTAAAATTGACCATAATGCCCTTACGACCATAAAACGAGATTTTTGATAAAATGAGTAGACGAAGACCTCGGCTACTGATTTTTAAACTTGCCCTCAAAATTTGACATCAGTTTGAGGTCTAGATTAGGAGATATGCGCATTAGCGTAAACGATAAGCTTTTTATTAATTAATCGGCGCGATTAGCGCATAACCTATCTAAACCCGATTTTTGACACCAAACCTTTTACCCACTGATGTTAAATAATATTTTGGAATTTTTGAAGATTTTTAATTATTTTTAAACTGATCATAAGCTAGGATTAGTACCTTGATTCGGTAAATACCGATTATACCCTTTTCGGCCATAAAATGAGTTTTACAAGTCCTTTTGCTACCAAACCAATTGCTACTGATTTTAAATAATAAATTAAGTGCTTTGAACCTGTTGAACTGATCAGAAAACTCAGAATCCTATTTTAACCCATAAATCGCTTAAAATGTCGTTATACGCGTATTAAGCGCATAGGACTTAACACCAACTGATATACCAAGTTAAAATAAACTATTTTACTGATTCATTCAGACCCGGATCACAGAAGCTTAATTGATCCCTTTTATAATCTTTAAAATGACCAAAATACCCCTACGGGGCTTAACATGAGATTAAACTCGTTTTGGGCATAATGGAAGGTATCCTACTGATATCACAACATATTTAAGGCATGTTAACTTAGGAAACCTGTTTAGGACTCTTATGGTTACCCGTTACGCTTATTACGCGTTCGGTTCGGTTTATGTAACTAGTTTACATAAATTAGCCGAAATGGGTCAAACCTTATCAGTTTTATCTCAAAATCCAGAATGTGTTTAGATTATCCATATTATACAAGTCTTCAAACTTGTCGGGTCTAAATCACATTCTACTCCGGTCTTCGCTTTATCATGCGTCTGTACCGTATCTTCCTCTTGAAAACTAACCGGTCTAAGTCAAGGCTTAATTAAAGACCTGTTAGGATTCTAATAGGTTGTTAAAAACCTTCGTTCCAGATTTAGGAGCCCAGTAAAAGCTATCTGTACTTGCTGATTTGATACGGCTGGGATTGAATTTATATTTAGCTCAGGTAAATACTTTTAACTTATTTTCCCTATACGGGCTTGGGGTACGGTATATAAAATACCCCTTGGTCGGGCATTGAATCTTTAATTGTATGTTGGTTAAAGTATTGAGATGTTCCGTTTAATTTGTTTTGTTTGCTTAAAGCCTTTGGGGGTTAATGACCGTTGTCCCGGATATCCCTGGCATCATTTTACGAAATGGCCACGACCTTAGCACACAGGTGTAGGCGCACACCTGTCAGTGTCTCATAAATAAAGTGGTGTGTCCATTAATCTTTAACCCGGCTCGATCCGGGCTACTGAACGCATAAGAAACATGTAAATCCTATACAAGTTTATATATTTAAATAAGTAACCCAAGTTATAAAATATTATTTGTGCCATGTGCATTCAAATCAATCATTTTTAAAACCTTTTCAAAATGAGTCGGTTGATTGTATTTTCCAGTGTAAACTGACGTATTTTCCCAAAAAGGCTAAGTGCAGGTACTAATCGGAATTGGCTGGCTACTCCTAGCATCAATAAGGAGTCTCGCAAGCTTAGATGCCTAAAGTCTGTTGAACAGTGTTATTTTATTTTCGATCCGCCTGTGGATCCTTTACTTCCGTTGTAATACTTGGATGTTACATTATTTCGGATTGTAATATATTTATCTTGTTGCTTCCGCTGTGCATTTATATATTGTGTTGTTTGACTATGATGTTGCCAACCACGTCACGTTACTCCCCTACCGGGCCCACCGGTAAAGTGTGGAAATATTGGGGTGTGACAGGTTGGTATCAGAGCCAACATTGAGTGAATTAAACACTAGCTTTTTGTGTTTAATCTCAATGACACTTTTGCACATTCCTTGACCTTCTGAGTCTAGACTTAACATAGGAATATTCTCAATCCTCATCTGGAAATTTTGCTTCCAATTTTTATATATTGGATACGTCGCCAAGCGAAGAAACCGTAATAGGAATTCTCCACACCCGGAGCCTTAAATTGCTGACCTTCGTACAACGGCTAGGATGAAACGTGCAACCAAGGAGAAAGCATTCGGAAATAAAATAAAGAAGAAACTCCTTTTGCTAAAGATCGTTTCCTTAAAAGTCCTTATAACGATATTTATCTTTTAGTCCCTTCGAGGACAACATTATTCCTTTGAAGTCCCGTTTAGGGCAACCCTATACTTGTTTAAGTTTTAAAGGAACGATTATGTTTAAAATATCATTCCTATATTATAAGATCTACCATTATTTAGTAAAAATGGCAAAATCTAAAAAGAACAAGACCTAGCCACGCATTATTTTGAGACAGGGCCAAGATGGTAGTTCCTCAATTAGATTCAGATCCTTATTAATATTTCGTTTTAGAAATTGTTCTGCGTTAGTTATTAAAAAGAATCTTAAAGGTAAACCTAGCCTATATTACAAGGCCAAGATGGTAGAACCTATTTAAGAGATTCAAACCCCTGTTAAAACCTGCAACATATGAACATTCCTGGCAGACGTGGTTTGATAAAACCGCATGAGTCATCCTTAAATTGGATTACTCCACTTTTCCTTATGAAAATAATCATCCCTTAAGAGGGAAGTGCCCACGGGCTATAATTAACGTCCTCTGAGACTAAAAACAGTGGTAGCCTACAACTCTCTGTCAAGAAAAAGTAATGAACTTTGATTCACACCTCAATGCCACGATTCTCTGAAATCATGGCTTATAAATTAAACTTGTCTACGCGACTAGGCCATTTGTGCTATTATTAACTTGTAAATCAGGATTTATGATAGAAATCCTGAATAAAAATAAATATCATTCTTTTCCTGCCAGTATAATTATTAAAAGAGAATCTTAAAAGGTTTGACCTAGCTTGAATGTCATTGAAGACCTAGCTAAGATGGTAAAATCTATTTAAAAAGAGATTCAGATCCTTGTAACATTGTAAATATGTTAACACTCATGGCAACAATGATGCGATAAAATCACACTTGTCATCTTTATATTAGGATTCTCCAAACCCCTTATTTTTAGCATAAATGATCAAGAGGAATCATGGCTAATAAATGTTGAACATGATGAACGCATCAAAACATCCATTGGGATGTATACCTGCGGGCAAAGATGCATACATAAAAAGATAGTTTTATTTCATAACTTCTTGTCAAGACAATGAATTATGAAATTTTCCGATTCAAAGGAATCATTGGTTATGTTTTAAAATTTCCCTAGTGACAAGGCCCCTGTGCCATCAAGATTCCTTGGGAACAAGCTCTTGAGCTATATAAAATGTCAGTACGACATTTGACAGTCGTGATTTATGTCCTCTGTCTAATAAATATGAAGGATTATATTCTGTTTACACGCCAAGGATTGGTTTAATTAAAAACCTAAGCGGAACATAATCAATTAACTTAAATACTATCTTTTGGACTATATGGTTTATTTACACCATAACTATTTAATCAACAAATTCGACAATTCACCATATAATTAAATCAAATATTACTACTTGGTTTGTAGCCCTCAAAGCTTCACCATGGTTGACTCCTCTGAAGCTCACAATCATCCAGTTAATCAGAATGATGATCCAAGACTGAATTTAACGGGCGCTGAGTTACAGGCTATGTTAAATACAGCCATAAATAACGTTGTGGATCGAGTACTAAAGGATCACAAACGAAAGAGCAATAATACCCCAATTCAAGGTTGTAAAAAGGGTAAGACCGGTTCAAACTATAACCAGTCCAAGCCAAAGGAGGCTAAACCCGAATGTAAGAATTGCGGGAAGAAGAGGCACTTCAGTATATGTATATATGAACAGATTAGGGGATGTGGTATCTGTAAAGAGATGGATCACACGACCCATGAATGCAAGGAATTGAAAAACAACCAACAGTCGTGTGAAAAACCCAGATGCAAAATCTGCAAGAAACAGCACTTCGGGAGGTGCAGGTATGGACCGAACTCGCATACACAGTCGAGAACTTTTGCATGTGGGATATGCAAGTCCAAGGGGCATAAGACCTTGGACTGCAAGAAGATGGAGGGCGCAACCTGCTATGGTTGCAATGAAATAGGGCACATCAAAACTAACTGCCCTAATAAAACCAAGAAGTCTGGGAAGGATTTGAAGGACAAACAGCAGACCAGTGAAAAGACCAAATGCAAAACCTGTAGGAAATATCACCCCGGGAAATGCAGATATGAATCTCAGCCTCTACCCTGTGGAATCTGCAAGTCGAAGGAGCATAAGACATTGGATTGTAAGGGATTGGGAGACGCAACCTGCTATGGTTGCAATGAAAGAGGGCATATTAAGACCAACTGCCCTAAATACGCTAAAAAGCTTGAGGAAGTTAAAAAGAGCAAAGCTGGAAGCTCTCAAATGGATGCTCAAGAGACTGTTCAGGATAACAATGTCACAACAGGTACTTTCTTTACCAATAACGCTCATGCTAGAGTATTAATTGATTCAGGTTCAGATAAGTCTCTCGTAGACAATAGATATTGTAAATCATTAAATCTGCCTGTTAAAACTCTAAGCGTTAAGTATGAAGTAAAATTGGCCGATAGTACCTCAGAGACTGCTCCAGCAATATTAAATGGATGTTTTATATCCATTAGGAATTACCCTTCTCCGCTGTCCTTGTTTCGTTAATAAGAGGACTCGATATAGTAATAAAAATCGATTGTTTGTCTTGAAAATCAAGGCCATATTGTGGGTGATAAGAAGCAATTAATTATCAAGACTCCTTATGAGACAACCCTCATAATTACATGCATCCGTACAATTAATTATATTAAACAAAAAAAATGGTGGAATTGGCCGTCCCCGGAATCGAACCTGGGTCTAGGCCGCACCCTTTCGCGCGCCTAGCCAACCGAGCTAGGTGCCTAGTTTGTGAAATTTCCATCTTGATTAAATATAAGCACATGTACAATAACTTCCTTACTTATTACTACAAGTCACCTACTTATCCTCCTTATGTTGACTAAGCACTTGTTGAATTCGGTATTTAATACCAAAACTTCGAGTATGGAAAAACTCAGAAAGAGATTTCAATAATAAAAGGGGGGCCATCGATTTCAAGAAAATTGATGGATGAAGTAGAAACCATTAGGTATATCAGCGGTTATGCTGGAAAGGACCTGGTAAAGCATACATCACAGCCATACAATAACAATACTCTTAATTAGTGAGAACCATAATGAAATCCTCAAGAAGGATCCTCTTATAAATGGTGGAATGGTCCAAGTTTTAAGGACCTTATTAGAAAAACCTAGTATTCGTTTCGCGAAAAGGGAAAAGACGGAATAAGAATTTCTGACTCTCGTCATAAAAGTTATAGACTGTCGACAGCATGTCACAAAATTTTAATACATTGGCTGAGATAGTACCCTATTAAAGCACATAATTATTAGTGGTTAGCATTGGCAATAAGAGGGCACACTAAGGTTTCAAAACCTACTCATTTAAAATCCATTATGGATCTACCTCAGCTACCCACGTTATAATGATTAAGAGGTAATCAGTCAAAGCTGAGACTGCCCTAAAGTTATCTAAGATTTTACAGCTAAGTTTAGAAGGATTAATAATGGAGGCGTTTAACCCTCCTGTTGAATAATTAGAGACAGCTCACATTAGGAATTTCACCAGATAAACCCTTATTTGTGAATTTATTGCTATAAATTACAGGTGGTTTCGGGTGCTGTTAAGTCTCTCACAAGATCATAAACTTAGCAAACTTTTAGAAATTTTCCCGTAAGAACTCCAGATATTAAGCGTAAGATAAAACTTACCTGCGAAATCATAAGAACCATTGCTTCTGTTCTTGTCAGAAACCTCTAGTCATAGAAAAATTTTTCCTCTCTCAAGAAGAAGTGCGTCAGCACATGTGGTTGATATCTCTTTAATCTCTATCGATTCCGAATACCAAATAGTACGATAAAAGCATCATATGAGGATTGGTGTATCTTAATAGATTCCATAGATTGCTTCCATGCCTGATCAGTATGGAGGTTTAATACATGGGACCACAAAGATATTCCGAGAGGTCATATGGTACTAAAGTCAGCTAATGGTATTCAAAGAAGATATCCATAATAGAATTATCCAAATAAATATTCCCTGGTAAAGGAATACGTGGACTCATAACATAAATGTGTCACTTATTAGACACAAGCGTGATTAGTGAACTGGAGCCTGAGATATGGAAATCTCTGTAACCTCCTTGTACCTTGATTATCTTCTCCTATTATTACCCTGTTTACCCCTGAGAGGCAGGTAGAGTTAAGGTTTAAATTCCCTTTAAGGCTGTGTTATTATGAATTCTCCAAAACGGCTAGTACTATCATTGGAATAATCGAAACCCTGATTAACTAAGTGTAAAATAGAGGGTTTATATAGCTTAACTCAATATCCTGGAAATCCGGTATAATTAATTATGAAAGACGGTTCATTTTGCTTATGCATTATCACCGCAACCCTAATTAGGAAACGATTAAGAATTTGCCATCAGCTGCCCAGGATCGTCGAATTGTTCGACTAGCGGCAAGGATTAGCTATTCCTTAATATTAGTTTTGAGCAGTGGTTGGAATAACCATCTTACCTTAAAATAAGCTTTTCTATAATAATTGATATGTAAGTATTAAGGCTACTCCTTTGGAGACCTTGTATAGATGGAATGTTAAATATCTATTGTTAGATAGAGAATTGGTAAGTCCAATTATCAAGACCTGAAAGTTGCCTGGGAGACAACAAATAAGATCATACAAATCCATAATTGATTGTAGGATGCCAGTATACGGCAGGAAATCAAGGAGTTATGAAAATAGCAAACTTCCTAAGTTCTTGTTAAGGAATATGGTTTAACAAAAGATATCACCCAGGAAGGGTGTACCAAATTTGTTAAATTATCAAGCTATTTAAGCTCTGAATATATGGAAATCATTCGAAGGAAATCGAATGTACCAAGATCAAGTAGCTTATAAGCTAAAACATATATAAGGAGTTTAGCGGAGCTCGCAGTACATTGCACACTAGTGACTGAAGGATGTGTTTCGCCAATAAGTCGAGAAACACTATCACATAATGATATGCAGATTTTTGATATAATGAGCAACCTATGTCGATTAAGGATCGACAGGTGAAGCAGCTCCAAAAGGATACGTGTACCCATTATAAAGGTCAACTTGGGAGCTTGGAAAAGCTCCAGTTATGCTATAAAGGTTAAGTCCATTATGCGACAAAAAGTACTTCCAAAATTTTAGTAAATCTCAAGGTCGAGATTTCTTTTAAGGGGGTGAGGATGTAACACCTCAAAAATTTACGTCCTATAATGTATTGACACGTGTCATAAGCTCGAACGTGTGAAAGTATACACTAAAGGGACTAAAGTTGACAAACAATGAAACTATGTAAATATAAGGGTTTAAAATGTCAACAATGGATAAATATACTCTACAATAACCCTACATGATGTTTATAATCTTAAACGAATGGATCATGGATCATACGAAGCGAATTGTGAAAGAAAGTGAGAGATTACAAACTACAGGGGTTAAATGTGTCAACATGTTAAGATATACCTCTGAGTGACCTTTTAGCAAACCCGAAGCCTTTTAACGATTAATTATGCTCACTAGAATGCACCATAAAAATTTCACCAAGTTTCGTTACCGTATGAGAAAGTTATGATAAAATTCGTGTGTGAGGGTTAGAATCGTCAACATTGAAAATTTGGGCTTTTCGGGTGATCACAAAGTTACCCGAGGACTTGACAAAGATGGTATAAGCCTTAAAGCCCCATATGTCAAATATAAAGTCTTAGAATGCAAGAAAACCAAGTGAAAATGACCTTTCAGGGGACCAAGGGCCAAAAATGCAATTAAAGGAAAGTTTGTAACTTGATCAGAAGGGTCATGCGGCCCGCCTAAGATATACCAATATCTAAAGCGGGCCGCCTGAGACTGCCAGAACCAGAAAACGTTGACAGGTGCCTGTTTCAGTCCCTTAACCGACTTAGATCGACCTTTGGCAATACAATGGGCTTCCTATACTGGTATTTAGCCTATAGGGGACACATGTATTGATCTTTGATCAATTGTAGACCTATTTGGCATCAATCTAGGAAGATTAAAATCACTATATAAGTCACAAAGTTGCAACATGCAACCACACTTCAATTCTGGACATTTTGAGGAGCACAAGACCTGATACAAGACTTCCAAATCATCCATTAGACACATGTAAGTACCCTTGACCCTTCTAAATTAAGTTATGCTTAGTTTATAGCCTAGAAGTCAAACCGTCGTAATTACGGTTTGACTTAGCAATAACACACAAACGATCCAGGGTTTTGTCGAAACAAAAGTTGATACAAGTTGGTAATTATGTGGGCAATTAACCCCTAAAAGGGCACCCTCTGATTCCCGACCTAACTATGTCGTTTGTCGAGTCAAACTTTCTATGAAAAAGTCAACAGGACCATTAATCGTGTAATTAGTGATATAGAAGGCTTATAACCTGTTTTATCATTCATATAACCTGAAAATAAGTATAATAACTTGTCTAAACTTGTTTGGTTCGACAACTTTCTGTTTTGAACCGATTCGGAGCCGAAAGTCGCATAGTTTGACTTTCTGCTTTGACCTCGTTTCTGACCCGATTTAGATGAGTTTAGAAATGCCTTAGAGCTTCATTAGGACCGGGTTACATATTAGTATAACCCTCTGTACATGTTTCGTTGATTATCCGATTCATTCGTACGTTTCCGTTAATCGCTTAAAATTGACCATAATGCCCTTACGACCATAAAACGAGATTTTTGATAAAATGAGTAGACGAAGACCTCGGCTACTGATTTTTAAACTTGCCTTCAAAATTTGACATCAGTTTGAGGTCTAGATTAGGAGATATGCGCATTAGCGTAAACGATAAGCTTTTTATTAATTAATCGGCGCGATTAGCGCATAACCTATCTAAACCCGATTTTTGACACCAAACCTTTTTCCCACTGATGTTAAATAATATTTTGGAATTTTTAAAGATTTTTAATTATTTTTAAACTGATCATAAGCTAGGATTAGTACCTTGATTCGGTAAATACCGATTATACCCTTTTCGGCCATAAAATGAGTTTTACAAGTCCTTTTGCTACCAAACCAATTGCTACTGATTTTAAATAATAAATTAAGTGTTTTGAACCTGTTGAACTGATCAGAAAACTCAGAATCCTATTTTAACCCATAAATCGCTTAAAATGTCGTTATACGCGTATTAAGCGCATAGTAAGGGTCTAAAACCATTTTGCCACATAGGACTTAACACCAACTGATATACCAAGTTAAAATAAACTATTTTACTGATTCATTCAGACCCGGATCACAGAAGCTTAATTGATCCCTTTTATAATCTTTAAAATGACCAAAATACCCCTACGGGGCTTAACATGAGATTAAACTCGTTTTGGGCATAATGGAAGGTATCCTACTGATATCACAACATATTTAAGGCATGTTAACTTAGGAAACCTGTTTAGGACTCTTATGGTTACCCGTTACGCTTATTACGCGTTCGGTTCGGTTTATGTAACTAGTTTACATAAATTAGCCGAAATGGGTCAAACCTTATCAGTTTTATCTCAAAATCCAGAATGTGTTTAGATTATCCATATTATACAAGTCTTCAAACTTGTCGGGTCTAAATCACATTCTACTCCGGTCTTCGCTTTATCATGCGTCTGTACCGTATCTTCCTCTTGAAAACTAACCGGTCTAAGTCAAGGCTTAATTAAAGACCTGTTAGGATTCTAATAGGTTGTTAAAAACCTTCGGTCCAGATTTAGGAGCCCAGTAAAAGCTATCTGTACTTGCTGATTTGATACGGCTGGGATTGAATTTATATTTAGCTCAGGTAAATACTTTTAACTTATTTTCCCTATACGGGCTTGGGGTACGGTATATAAAATACCCCTTGGTCGGGCATTGAATCTTTAATTGTATGTTGGTTAAAGTATTGAGATGTTCCGTTTAATTTGTTTTGTTTGCTTAAAGCCTTTGGGGGTTAATGACCGTTGTCCCGGATATCCCTGGCATCATTTTACGAAATGGCCACGACCTTAGCACACAGGTGTAGGCGTACACCTGTCAGTGTCTCATAAATAAAGTGGTGTGTCCATTAATCTTTAACACGGCTCGATCCGGGCTACTGAACGCATAAGAAACATGTAAATCCTGTACAAGTTTATATATTTAAATAAGTAACCCAAGTTATAAAATATTATTTGTGCCATGTGCATTCAAATCAATCATTTTTAAAACCTTTTCAAAATGAGTCGGTTGATTATATTTACCAGTGTAAACTGACGTATTTTCCCAAAAAGGCTAAGTGCAGGTACTAATCGGAATTGGCTGGCTACTCCTAGCATCAATAAGGAGTCTCGCAAGCTTAGATGCCTAAAGTCTGTTGAACAGTGTTATTTTATTTTCGATCCGCCTGTGGATCCTTTACTTCCGTTGTAATACTTGGATGTTACATTATTTCGGATTGTAATATATTTATCTTGTTGCTTTCGCTGTGCATTTATATATTGTGTTGTTTGACTATGATGTTGCCAACCACGTCACGTTACTCCCCTACCGGGCCCACCGGTAAAGTGTGGAAATATTGGGGTGTGACAGAATACTATCCTCTTGGATGGAACACTGTGTTGAATAGATGAATGTCGATCATCATCCTTCTTTGACTCATCTTTCTTTGAAAGTGGCTTGTGATGTGTTAAAAATGCAACATATAAATTTCATCAAATGAGGCATAAAACTAACCCTTTTTTAGTACTAATGTTGGAAAAAGTGTGCTTTTGTCTTCCTTTTGTATTTTCAGGATTAAATGAGCTCAAATTAACAAAAGGAGCAAAAAGACATCAAAATCTAACATAAATACAAGAAAAGGAACAAGACGTGACATGCCCGGCCCCACGACAGCATCTTCCCAAGCAAAACAAGAGATCAGAAGCCTGAACACGCCCCGTGCTCAGCCAGCACGGGGGCGTGCCCAAGTGTCAGAAGAAAAGACAAAGTGGTAGAAGCTTCTATTGCCCACCACGGGGCCGTGCTCAGCGGACACGGGGCCATGGTCAACTATAAGATTCGCACAATCCAGCAAATCTGCATAGTACAAAGATTCTTCTGCACCACGGGGTCGTGCTCAGCGGACACGGGGGCGTGGTCAACTAAAAAGACAAAACTGCATTAAATGAAGAAAGAGAAGGATGTGGACACGGGGCCCTGCCCACTGGACACGGGGCCGTGCCCACTGGACACGGGGCTGTGCCCGAGCTTCTGTTCAGCCTGTAAATAGAAGTGCTTGGCTCAAGCTCAAACCATCCCTTGGCACACCACCTCTCTCACACTTCACCCACCACCATAACACCATCATCCACCACCATCATCCATTGTCCATCGTAGAGTGTGTGAGTCGTCTCGGGATCCAAGATTGATCGTAAGAGTTCTTGACAATCAAGGCCATGTTTGCCTAAGTCTCTTACATCACTTGGTGAAGACAAAGTGTCTAGTTTAATACTTTTTATTTCTAATCTTTTGCACTTTTTATTTGGTTTTGTATTAATGACTTTAATAACTAGTTTCTTATGTTGAAGGTGATCTTTCCTTATCGTTTGTCCGTGGTGTCTTGGCATTATTTTACTGTCTATATAAAATAAAAGATTTTCACCATTCATATCTCCACGGTCTATATGGAGGTATGTTGGCTACCTGGTTGGGGGTTAAGGGAACGGTTTGGTAAAGGTCTTGCTATTGTTCAGCGTTTAGAGGTCCTGCAATGGACCTGGGTCAAATTTAGTAGGACCCCCTTTAATACTTAACGGTATTGGATGGCGGGGGTCCAAACTCTTTGATCCCCTCATAAGTTAACTACTATTAATACTATAACCCGGCTATTTAGGACTGTATCCCTGCTGACTCAGACTACTTAGTCGAGGGTAACGTCACCTCCAAAAGAGGGGCCTACCATAATTTGCATTAATAACTTAATTAATTATCTTCCAATAATCCACCCTTTTATGATTGTATCCTTGCTGACTCAAACTACTGGGGTGAGGGTAACGTCACCTTCAAAAAAGGGGTCTACTACAATAACTAAGATAATCTCTTAAAATAGTGCAAAAGTGCGGAAATAATCAAAGGTTACACTAGATACGAGTCGGAACCAAGTGATTCATCTTGTCTATCTGTTTTTTCTTTTTATTTTTATTTTCAGCATTTTAGTTAGTTTTTATTTTTCTAAGTTTAAAACATTTTTCTAAACTTTTAATTTTGATTAGACGTTGAGGATAAACCGGTACTAAAAGCTCTTGTGTCCTTGGACGACCTCGGTATCTTGCCAACACTATACTACGCTCACGATGGGTGCACTTGCCCATATGTGTGTTTAGTGTTAGTAAAATATCGTGTTTTATAAATTTAAAACTTGGCTAAAAGTAAGTGTTAAAGGGGCTTAAAATATACACCTAATATATATAACACTTCACACGCATCAAGTTTTTGGCGCCGTTGCCGGGGACACAAGGATTTTAAGAAAGTTAGGAATCAACGGCCTAATCGTTTTTCTTATTTTTCATTTTTTTTAGGATTTTTCTTAATTTTTCAGCTTCTGCAGAACTTAGCATGGGCCGTGCCCGCTGAACACGCCTCGTGCCCAATCATTGGAACTGGCAATCCTGTTTTAAGTCAGACAGTAGGCTGAACACGGGGCTGTGCCCACTCAACACGCCCCCGTGCCCAAGTTTCAGTTACTGAAAACAGAACCGTAAGATCCCGACGGTTGGTAATTTCTGACACAAACATGAGTGATACTGATAATTTTTACTTTCGGCACTCTTATGGTACTATGTGGTGTCAATTATGTGGTGGTAACCATAAAGAATTAGAATGCTTTTTTCTAAATTATAAACCCCACTATATAGACCCATCATTTCTTAGTATCCTTAAGAGGGGCGAAAGTAAAAATAATCCCTAT
Source organism: Helianthus tuberosus (assembly GCA_030545235.1). Classification (NCBI taxonomy): domain Eukaryota; kingdom Viridiplantae; phylum Streptophyta; class Magnoliopsida; order Asterales; family Asteraceae; genus Helianthus; species Helianthus tuberosus. Next base: position 54,970,890 of record CM060364.1, read on the forward strand.
CTCTCCCTCGAATGCGCCCAACCAGATATTCTAGGAGAAATGCTTATCGATGAATTATTTCAACTAGAAGATCTAATTATTAATTGGTTAAAAGAACTTAGGGAAGATTTCAATAATCTTTTCCAAGACGATAACCAAGAAGAGGGGTTGGAACCGCATTCAAACAACTTCATTGTTTCCAATGATACTTCTAACTCTAGTAAGGACTTGAGCGATAGTCGTCCCTGTGTCGATTGTGCCGTGAAGGACTCCCCATCAACTTCGTTTGATGCATACATAGACCTGAGCGATTCGACATACACCTTCTTTAACGAGAGCCCGGGAAAGGGTTGGACTTGTCCACCTACATATAGCATAGGAATCACCCTCACCGACAACCTCTTGCGTTCTCGTCTTAATCTAGATCAATTAAGGTATCTTAGGCACTTTGGGGTTGTTCCATCTAGTAAGGAACCACCCGATCCGGGAAAGTTCCTTGAAATTCGAAGAATTCCTTAAAGACAGCTTCTAGACACGGGGCCGTGTCCAGGTCAGCACGCCCCCGTGTCCACCCAAAAGATTCCCTTCTGATTTTGTCAGAATGCGGACAAAAATGTGTCAGGATTCCATCTGCACACGGGGCCGTATCCAGCCGACACGGGGCCGTGCGCAACGTACTGTCGTTTTCTATAAATGCAGCCAAGAATCCTCCACATTTGAACCATTCCAGGGACAGAGATTTGAGGAATATTCTCACATACCATCCTAGGTATTTTCTAAAAGAAGTTTCTCAATTATCTTCTTGTCCTTTCCTCTTTTATCCACTTTCATCTTCTTCAATTTTCCTCATACTTCCATTAAAGCTTGAACCTTCTATAGTTTCAAGCCTTATTGAGATGTTTGTTAGATTTTTGTTCATGGAATCTTGATAAAAATAAGTTCTATAACAATGTTTTAAGTTGTTTAAGTTAAAAAATGCTTCAAAAATCATAAAAACAATTTGAAACCCCAAGATTCCTTTTCCATAAATCTTGCAGATATCTGAACACGGGGCCGTGTTCACTGAACACGGGGCCGTGTCCGAAGTACTGGACCCATAAAATTGAACTCTTTTCGGCATGTTTTCTCAGAATGGCAAGCAGAACAAGCGGAAACTCTTCGTCGCATTCCAGGAACAACCGGCAGGGGAGAAGATCATCTACGGTTGAGGATTCTCTTGTAAACTATGTTTACGCCTTAAGAGAAGCCCTTGATGAAGTAACAAGTGTGGAAGAGGCATTGGTCGACCGCATTAATCATTTGACGGTGGGACTAGAAGGATGTCTCCGGGAGGTCAACCTTTTGCACCAAAGGTTGAACATTCTCGCCTCTCCTCCTTTGGTACCGATTATCACCCAAAGGGCATGGAATGTGGTGCCGGAAGTCATCATTCCGGCTGTGGCAACCGAGGAAATCCACAGTCATCCTAGTCTGTCGCTTCACTTTCATGAGACTGCTTATCAAATTTCGCGACGAAATTTCTTTCAAGTTGGGAATGATGTGACAACTCGTATTTTTCCGGATCATTGACCGCATGACGGTTGTTTTAACGTTTGTTGTGCGTTGTATCTATGAACTTATTGTGTGAACTAAATGAAATAATTCTGATTAATTATGATTTGTTTGGTTACTAGTAAATGATTTGTTTTAAAAGAACACTTGGGTCGCATATACCCCTACCCGATCGCACACCCTTTTCTTTAGGTTAACATACCTTTGGCCCAAACTCCATTCTTTGTGTAATTGGGTTCATGACCTGAACGAAGCCCAAAGGGGGCCCAGATATTCCCTTTGCACATATACACGAGAACGGGAACATGATACTGATGGTTTGCCACAACACAAAACACAATCGAAACCTAGTTTCCCATCTCTCTCTTTCTACCCTTCCCCCCGACGGCAGCATACGGATCGTAGCACCGCCGTTTCCTTTCGGTCAAATCTCCATCGATACACAATCCCCCGGTTAGTACTTTGTTCAAATCTTTAATGTTTCAACTGTGTGTATTTGAATGAGGAGTTAGCATGTTTAATATTAAAGATTCATGTTAATAAACATATAATAGCAAACTGTTGATTGTGAATGGAATGATATATATGGAAATTGAAGTTGTTTGTATGCATGCTATTAACTGTTTGAAGTTATGTTTGGGATTAGGAGTACAACGAGGATTGTATGGATATAAATATATGCAAAGACTAGGCTTATGATGTAAATAATTTAGGGTGCACGATGAAGTGGATGATTGGTCATTAAAACAGTTTGTTATATTATAAGCACATGTTGTTAATTCGATTTAAACCATGAGGACTCACGTGATGATTTGAGTATGTGCAATATTATGACGAATATTATTGTTAAATGATTATGCTCATGATTGTGAATTATGGAAGTTAATATGTTTGAATTCGGCATTGAACTGTCGATGAACATGGTTAATAATTTTGGAAATTATTTGCTGAATTGATTGATGCTTTATTTACACATTTTATTCTAGAAACCGTTATGAAATCTGGAAAGTGACTGATGGAAACTTCGTAACCGATTGACCATGAATTACGGTAGAATTTAACTGAAATCGCACACTTAAAAATGCACATCGTACAACCCTTTGAAACATAGTGCAGGTCGCACATTAGCTTAGTGTCGCACACTTCTTATATGTCGCACAATCCTTTATGAATTGCACACTTGAATTGGACAACTTCAGTATTGGGCCAAACATGTTGATGGGCTACACGCGAGTCAGTGGGCCACAAACGGGAAGTGAACCGCACAGTGCAGGCGGGTGCACACTTGAGTGTGGACTGCACACTCTCTAATGGGCTCGGGTTAATGGGTCGCGCACCTCTGAATGAATTATGTATTATTGGGTCGCACAGTAGGGTGTGCGACTGAAATGAAATATTAATTGTTATGCGTCTTGTGAAACAGGAACTTGTGATGTGAATTCGCGAAGGACCTGTATACTTGTTATAAAATGCTATAGATTGTTGTGTTGCATGATTTCCTGTTACGATTTGCATAATGATCTATATCTTGCTTGGTTGCTACTTGAGTAATGTGTGCGACGAATACGTGTATTGCAAGTACGCAAAACTGATTATTTTATGATAACCATATTAGGGTCGGTTGATTGAATTGGATTATATAACTAATCTTACCGAGCAAATCTAAGGTAAGTTCACTGCTTTTTCTCAAGCATGCATCCCGGGGAGGGATATCGGGTAACGTTCCGGGGAGGAACGCGTATGTATTGGGATGTTTGTTATTGTACTCAGTATCTATCTCGTAAGACCCCTTACATCTACCGACAGTTGCCGAGGAGGCAACGGGGTTATTAGTTGATAGCGCTATTAGGTTTGGCACCCTCACATCGTACCGGGGAGGACGGTCGTGAACTAATTTCCCTAAAGCATGACCAATGTTTTGATAGAGACATTGGGGTTGGGCAATCACATCTTGTAGCCATTTCGGTAATCGAGTAATAACAACATCAAATCAACAAATCATCTTATTAAACTGTTTTACACATGTGACTGGTAACTAAACTCGGTAACAAAACTTTGAACTCACCAGCGTAGTCTGACACACTTGTTTGCATGCTTGTAGGTCGTTAGCTGTTACGCATTTGGACTTGCTGTCTGGAGTAGCTGGAGTGGGCATGGTCTTGCTGAACACGTTTATCTATTTGGTTTATTGATACATTACTTTAGTTCTCAAAACTGGTTAACATTGCTTCCGCTGATTAATTTGGTTTTCATTTAAACTTACAGACAGTATTTTATTTTCAATCAAGTACTTTATCATTTTATTGAATGAGTATGATATAATTAGTGGCTCATTGTTGGATCGTCGCACTCTTAATAGGGACATACCCTAGGTGGGAATTTGGGGGTGTGACACCGGCCGAATGGTACGCCCTACATCCGGAACCTCCTCGAGACATACTACAAGGGGTTCCGGTTGGTGTCGCTCCTCCTCCTCAAGATGTCGAGGAACATGAAGCCGCCTCCCTTCTCCCGAGGGAGATAGAAGAATGGCTCTAGCAACATCTAAGGAACACCGTTCGGCTTGGAGTTCTACAAGGCTTTTAGACCGGAAATCTATTTCCGGAATTTCGGTTCTTATTGTAGAAGTAGAACTCCTTAGGAAGATTTTACGGATCACTTGACCTATTTAATATTAGGACTTTTAACTTTTATTTTCTGCTTTATTTTTCATTTTTAGGACTATTATGTAATTCTCTCTTTGATTAATGAATGATGGTTTGAGTTAATTTGGTGTTTGAATGGTGTTGAATGGAATAAAACACACTTGAGATGGCAAAGGACGCAATGGAGACTTGAACCAGCACTCTATACAGGAAAACAGAACCGTCCGACAAATTTCTTCGTTTACAGTAAGTTCGGCACGGGCCGTGTCCACCCAGCACCCATTTGAATGACTAGCGAATTGTGTAGAATGTTAGGTGCTTGTACGAACATCCTTGAGTTGGATGTTGCAACAACAATGGTTGGTCTATACCTTTCTTCGTTTACTGGAACATAACGTATTGACGTCTTAGATCCCGAAGTGTGATCCCTTCTGCAACACTCTCGTAATAGACCGTGTATTACTTAAACAACTTGCAGCATCAGTGGACAAAAGGATGAGTGTAATACTTTACCGGCTTCAGCATTTGAACGACCCTACTTACCGGCAACGAACATAGCTACTTGACTCCAATAGAATCCTTAACTCTAGTCAGCGACTTATAGGAGTCAACTTTTACAAATTAATCGAGACATAAATGATGACAATTGACCATGGTATGGTATGTGTAACTGCCAGCACAATGGGTAGCGCCTTAGAACGTGGCACGGAATATGAAAAGATGGACTCTGTCGATGAAAGACCGTAGAGCTCCGTTTCAAACAACAGCATTGGAGGCAACAGTCACGGCAACATCAAGGTACTTGAAATGGCAATTAACAGTATAGAAATGAAGGTGCCCACGACATGGAGTGGCTGTTGCTAAATCAAAACAGCAACAACCAAGGAAACGACGGCCGTACTGGAAATCCTCGTAACGAGTACAACCATACGGGAAATGATGCTCTTGGAGGGGCATTTAGGATTGGTGTGGGCGACGCCAGGATTGTAATAACATGCTGGCATACACGTTCTTGGTAACGAATCACTTCGTCTCTGTTCTATATAACCCTGATGCTTCTTGAAACCCAACCTGTTGTGGAGTCGGCTGATGGCAAGACAATGGAAACCTCATATGATCGTTGGGATGCAAACTCGACCTTGTGGGACAAGTGTTCGACATTGACCTTTCTTCTGTTATACTTGATAGATGTACCCTGTGAGGAGAAGATTCTACGTATCCCTCTCCTTAGTGGAGGATTGTTATTTGTTCTAATTTGTTAGAGTGGCGCAACGGTTAGTGTCATTTCAGCAAGGAAAGCCAAGAGTGTCTACGGAGGGATTACCCCGCTATGTTAGCAAATATTATTGACGCAAGGTTAGGAAAAAGAGGATCGAGGATCCACCAGTTGTTCATGATTACCCTCAATGTGCTACCCGAGGAACTTCCAGGATTATCTCCACAACTGTTAGGAAGGATCTCAGGTTGACCTCACGCCAGAGGCAGTTCTAGCTACTCGTACTCTTTACCGTCTTGCACCAGGAGGGTTGCAGGAGCTGTTTAACCAACTATAGGAATTGTCGGACAGGAGTTTTCGCTTTACGGAGCCTTCGTTATACACATGAAGAGAAGCCTTTTTGTATGTGTACTGAATATCGGGAACTCAGCAAGGTGACAGTTGAGAACTGTTTGCCTCGACCTTGCATTGGCAACCTGTTGACTAGTTGTGAGGGTCAACCCCCCCCCCCCTTTTCGAGGATTGATTAACGAACAAGCTATTATCGGATGGAAGTCTAAGCGGAGAATGTTTTCGGAACGCCCTATCGAACGCAATGCGGCCAGTGCGACTTTGAGTTAAGAAACACACCAGCAGCTTTATGGACCACATGAATCGACCGTGTTTATCAACGACGTTTTGGATCATTTCCAGGAGAAAGAAACATCATGGGCGGCATTTGTATCTTATTTTAGAGCTCCTAAGGGAGGAGCCACTCCGTGCGAAGTCCTGTTAAAAAGGTAACTTCCGGATTCGAGAGGTACGTTTTTGGTCATATAACAACGAAGTGTGAATACACGTGGATCTCGCTAAGATCCATTTTGTTTGAAACTGATCGACACCAAAGATCCCTTCGAGGATGCAGCAAATTCTTGGCCTCACTAGAGACTATCGCAGACTCATCACAGGATTTTCGAAGATCGCGCAGCTTTAATCCCTTTAACACAGCAGGGTGTTGTGTTCGTGGAAGACAAAACAGGAGGACGTCTTTTCAGCTCTCGAATCCCAACTCTACAATGCACTGAGCATCGCCTTTACCTGAGGGTGCGGGTGATTTAGTGGTGTACCATGACGATTCGAATCAGAGTCCCAGTTACACGCCGATACAACGCGAGAAAGTGATAGCCTACGTAGTGGAATTACAAGAAGAGTTGCACGAATCATAACTTGCGGTAAAAGCCATGGTTCTTGGAATTAAGATGGAGGCATTACTTGGACGGTACCAATTGCACCATTTAGACCGATCACAAGGGCCTCCCGTGTACCCTTGTTTCAAGAGAGCTAAAACGTGTAAAGACATCGCCGGATGGAACTTTTGAATGAATACGACCGTGAAACCTGGACGTGCACGAGCTTTGCAGCTCACTATCGACTTTAACAGACCTAATCAGACTCGCCTTGTTCAAATTGAAGAACTGAAGGAAGAGAATTCTCAAGATCGACCCATGCGGGACATGGGGAAGCAACCTTCGGCAGGTCGGACGACATTCGCTACTTTATGGAACGAATATGGACCTCACTATACAGCAACCTTTGGGAACTGGTGCAGGAAAAGCACGCGGGTTTTGATATCCCATTCATTTGAGTTTTGATAGGATGAATTAAAACCTGAAGACCATGTACGGGTGACCGGGCCTGAAGGCCCACATAGCAATGTATGTGAACGATGTTTGACTTGTGTGAAAGTCAATGGGGAACATCAGAAACCTCCTGGTTTGTGTCAACAACCGGGAACACCCATATGGAAATGAGAACACACCGACATGGATTTTGTCACTGGTCTACCTAGAACTCGAAACGGAAACAATATCACTTGGGTGATCGTTGATTGTCTCACGTAAACAGCACACTTCCTTGCAATCAAGGAAACTGACGGTTACTAGGCACGAGGTGCCAACTTCTATTACCTCTGATTGTGATATGCATTTATACCCGGGTTTTGGCAGGCAGCACACAAATCCTGTGGCTCGCGTCTAGACATGAGTACTGCTTATCACCCTCAGACCGATGGTCAGAGTGAACGAACCATCCGGACACTCGAACACATGCCGCAAGCATGTGTGATTGACTTGGGTTAAGGTTGGGAAAGACATATACCTTGATAAAGTTTTCTCTACAACAACAGTTACCAGTCTAGTATTCAGGCAACTCCGTTTGAGGCATTGTTTGGACGACAGTGCCGACCTCCTTGATGGGCTGAGGTGGTTAACAACCTAATCACTGGTCCAGAACTGGTACTTGAAACTTCAGAAAAGATTGTCCAGATTAGAAATCGTATGGCGGCAGCGCGTGACCGGCAGAAAAGGGGCTGACAAGCGTAGGGAACCCTTGGAATTCGCTGTAGGCGATCGTGTTATGTTGACAGTCTAACCCTGGAAGGGTGTGGTGCACTTTGGGAAGCGCGGCAAGCTTAATCCACGGTATGTTGGGCCATTCAAAATTCTAGAACGAATTGGTAAAGTGGCTTACAAGCTCGAGTTACTTGCTGAGTTGAGTAACGTTCATGATGTCTTCCATGTTTCGCAACTGAAGAAGTGGTTGTCCGATGAAACACTTGTGGTACCACTTCAAGAACTGAAAATTTGATGACAAGTTACAGTTTGTTGTAGAACCCATCGAAATCATGGAACAGGAAGTGAAGGTTCGCAAACATAGTTGAATTCCGATCGTAAGAGTTCGTTGGAGCTTAATACGTGGACCGGAGTTCACGTGGGAACGCGAGAATCAGATGAGGCACAAGTATCTTCAATCATTCAAAACTGCGGAATCAAATCCTGATGCGACTGGTGAATTTCGGGACGAAATTCCCTTTCAAGTTAGGGATGATGTGGCACCCGAGGAAATCCACAGTCATCCTAGTCTGTCGCTTCACTTTCATGAGACTGCTTATCAAATTTCGGGACGAAATTTCTTTCAAGTTGGGAATGATGTGACAACTCGTATCTTTCCGGATCATTGACCGCATGACGGTTGTTTTAACGTTTGTTGTGCGTTGTATCTATGAACTTATTGTGTGAACTAAATGAAATAATTCTGATTAATTATGATTTGTTTGGTTACTAGTAAATGATTTGTTTTAAAAGAACACTTGGGTCGCATATACCCCTACCCGATCGCACACCCTTTTCTTTAGGTTAACATACCTTTGGTCCAAACTCCATTCTTTGTGTAATTGGGTTTATGACCTGAACGAAGCCCAAAGGGGGCCCAGATATTCCCTTTGCACATATACACGAGAACGGGAACATGATACTGATGGTTTGCCACAACACAAAACACAATCGAAACCTAGTTTCCCATCTCTCTCTCTCTCTACCCTTCCCCCCGACGGCAGCATACGGATCGTAGCACCGCCGTTTCCTTTCGGTCAAATCTCCATCGATACACAATCCCCCGGTTAGTACTTTGTTCAAATCTTTAATGTTTCAACTGTGTGTATTTGAATGAGGAGTTAGTATGTTTAATATTAAAGATTCATGTTAATAAACATATAATAGCAAATTGTTGATTGTGAATGGAATGATATATATGGAAATTGAAGTTGTTTGTATGCATGCTATTAACTGTTTGAAGTTATGTTTGGGATTAGGAGTACAACGAGGATTGTATGGATATAAATATATGCAAAGACTAGGCTTATGATGTAAATAATTTAGGGTGCACGATGAAGTGGATGATTGGTCATTAAAACAGTTTGTTATATTATAAGCACATGTTGTTAATTCGATTTAAACCATGAGGACTCACGTGATGATTTGAGTATATGCAATATTATGACGAATATTATTGTTAAATGATTATGCTCATGATTGTGAATTATGGAAGTTAATATGTTTGAATTTGGCATTGAGCTGTCGATGAACATGGTTAATAATTTTGGAAATTATTTGCTGAATTGTTTGATGCTTTATTTACACGTTTCATTTTAGAAACCGTAATGAAATCTGGAAAGTGACTAATGGAAACTTCGTAACCGATTGACCATGAATTACGGTAGAATGTAACTGAAATCGCACACTTAAAAATGCACATCGTACAACCCCTTGAAACATAGTGCAGGTCGCACATTAGCTTAGTGTCGCACACTTCTTATATGTCGCACAGTCCTTTATGAATTGCACACTTGAATTGGACAACTTCAGTATTGGGCCGAACATGTTGATGGGCTACACGCGAGTCAGTGGGCCACAAACGGGAAGTGAACCGCACAGTGCAGGCGGGTCGCACACTTGAGTGTGGACTGCACACTCTCTAATGGGCTCGTGTTAATGGGTCACACACCTCTGAATGAATTATGTATTATTGGGTCGCACAGTAGGGTGTGCGACTGAAATGAAATATTAATTGTTATGCGTCTTGTGAAACAGGAACTTGTGATGTGAATTCGCGTAGGACATGTATACTTGTTATAAAATGCAATAGATTGTTGTGTTGCATGATTTCCTGTTACGATTTGCATAATGATCTATATATTGCTTGGTTGCTACTTGAGTAATGTGTGCGACGAATACGTGTATTGCAAGTACGCAAAACTGATTATTTTATGATAACCATATTAGGGTCGGTTGATTGAATTGGATTATATAACTAATCTTACCGAGCAAATCTAAGGTGAGTTCACTGCTTTTTCTCAAGCATGCATCCCGGGGAGGGATATCGGGTAACGTTCCGGGGAGGAACGCGTATGTATTGGGATGTTTGTTATTGTACTCAGTATCTATCTCGTAAGACCCCTTACATCTACCGACAGTTGCCGAGGAGGCAACGGGGTTATTAGTTGATAGCGCTATTAGGTTTAGCACCCTCACATCGTACCGGGGAGGACGGTCGTGAACTAATTTCCTTAAAGCATGACCAATGTTTTGATAGAGACATTGGGGTTGGGCAATCACATCTTGTAGCCATTTCGGTAATCGAGTAATAACAACATCAAATCAACAAATCATCTTATTAAACTGTTTTACACATGTGACTGGTAACTAAACTCGGTAACAAAACTTTGAACTCACCAGCGTAGTCTGACACACTTGTTTGCATGCTTGTAGGTCGTTAGCTGTTACGCATTTGGACTTGCTGTCTGGAGTAGCTGGAGTGGGCATGGTCTTGCTGAACACGTTTATCTATTTGGTTTATTGATACATTACTTTAGTTCTCAAAACTGGTTAACATTGCTTCCGCTGATTAATTTGGTTTTCATTTAAACTTACAGACGGTATTTTATTTTCAATCAAGTACTTTATCATTTTATTGAATGAGTATGATATAATTAGTGGCTCATTGTTGGATCGTCGCACTCTTAATAGGTACATACCCTAGGTGGGAATTTGGGGGTGTGACACCGGCCGAATGGTACGCCCTACATCCGGAACCTCCTCGAGACATACTACAAGGGGTTCCAGTTGGTGTCGCTCCTCCTCCTCAAGATGTCGAGGAACATGAAGCCGCCTCCCTTCTCCCGAGGGAGATAGAAGAATGGCTCTAGCAACATCTAAGGAACACCGTTCGGCTTGGAGTTCTACAAGGCTTTTAGACCGGAAATCTATTTCCGGAATTTCGGTTCTTATTGTAGAAGTAGAACTCCTTAGGAAGATTTTACGGATCACTTGACCTATTTAGTATTAGGACTTTTAACTTTTATTTTCTGCTTTATTTTTCATTTTTAGGACTATTATGTAATTCTCTCTTTGATTAATGAATGATGGTTTGAGTTAATTTGGTGTTTGAATGGAATAAAACACACTTGAGATGGCAAAGGACGCAAGGGAGACTTGAACCAGCACTCTATACAGGAAAACAGAACCGTCCGACAAATTTCTTCGTTTACAGTAAGTTCGGCACGGGCCGTGTCCACCCAACACGGCCCCGTGCTGAACAGTCTGCAGAAAAAGACCCAGTTCAGGTAACTGGACACGGGCCGTGTTCACCCAACACGCCCCCGTGTCCAGGCTTCTGTTTCTCTTGTTTTAATTTTGTTACTGGCACTTGAACACGGGGCCGTGCCCAGATAACACGGGGCCGTGTTCAGCGACAAGTAACACAAAAATTTCGCTTTTACACCTTTTTACACATTCAATCAACCTAAAAACTTATTTTTGGGACACATTGAGGACAATGTGTAATTTAAGTGTGGGGGGGATGCTAAAACCTTGAATCTTGCAAGTCCTAAATACAAGCCTTACACAAAACTCTATTGGAATCGCTAATCACCCCAAAAATTTTTCAAAAATTTTCATTTTTTTTTACTTGTCTAGGTTTAACTCGGGAAATTCAAGTTCTCAAAAAGGTTATATTTTTACAAATTTACAACCGATAACGTCGTGATAAAAAGAACCAACATAAGAAAATTATGAAAAGGCATGACAAGCTTAGTTAAAATTTAATTATACATACTTGATCACATAAAAACCCATTCCCACAAAAGTGAGTTTTGAGCCTTTATTGAGCATACAATTACATATCATTAAGAACTAAATGCTCATATTTCGTTTCTTGAGTGAATAGCCGCTTGGTTCTTACGACTCTAGAACTTGCCATGACGATACATTCCCGGTCCTTACCAACTTAAACCCGAGTAAGTAAATGATGGAGGCATTAGGACTAACCCTTTTTATTTCTACACCATTATTATTTTTTTTTTACCACCTACCCAAAATCCCCCTAGTTAGCCCCTTTGAGCCTAAACCTTTTCATTTCATAACCCAAACCAAACACCCTTTTTACCCACCAAAACCTTTTTCATTTTTACCCTTTGTTTTAGTAACAAGTTCGATTTTTCGTATGACTTTTCAAAAAAAAAAAATTGTTGATGATGAAGCAAAAGAAAATAAACAAACAAGTTCATCAAAAATAACTTTATTTGAATAATAGCTTCATCAAAATAAAAGTTACAAAAATAGAAAGTCTTACGAAAACCGACACTTTTTACGCTTTTTGCCTTTTTTCTACTAACCACTAACCACCAACCCAACCACCTACCTTTAACCCAAGCCTAACCCTTCACCCACAAAGTCCTCTTGATATTTACAAAGGTATACAAGTTAAAAAGGAGGAGGATTGATTGCTTGGCAAGCCTATGGTAGGAGTAAGTTCCATGCCGCTCTCGAGTGATCCACAAAAATACATTTTCGGCCGAGTGTTGAGTGATCCCCGTGAGGTATGTGAACTTGTATATAAATATAATTTTAAAGAGGCATGTTATGCCCTAATAAGTAATTTATCTTATGAAAAGTTTTAAATAAATCATGACGAATAGGATTGTAAATAAATAAAAATAAAACTAAATAAAGAATCTTGGAAATCCCGACACTCTACGACAAGCCCAAAAACCTTCTTTTCTACCCATTCCATTTGGGAGTGTAATAGCCACATATTAAAGAGTTTTGCTTGAGGACAAGCAAAGATTCAAGTGTGGGGGTATTTGATGTGTTAAAAATGCAACATATAAATTTCATCAAATGAGGCATAAAACTAACCTATTTTTAGTACTAATGTTGGAAAAAGTGTGCTTTTGTCTTCCTTTTGTATTTTCAGGATTAAATGAGCTCAAATTAACAAAAGGAGCAAAAAGACATCAAAATCTAACATAAATACAAGAAAAGGAACAAGACGTGACATGCCCGGCCCCACGATAGCATCTTCCCAAGCAAAACAAGAGATCAGAAGCCTGAACACGCCCCGTGCTCAGCCAGCACGGGGGCGTGCCCAAGTGTCAGCAGAAAAGACAAAGTGGTAGAAGCTTCTATTGCCCACCACGTGGCCGTGCTCAGCGGACACGGGGCCGTGGTCAACTATAAGATTCGCACAATCCAGCAAATCTGCATAGTACAAAGATTCTTCTGCACCACGGGGTCGTGCTCAGCGGACACGGGGGCGTGGTCAACTAAAAAGACAAAACTGCATTAAATGAAGAAAGAAAAGGATGTGGACACGGGGCCGTGCCCACTGGACACGGGGCCGTTCCCGAGCTTCTGTTCAGCCTATAAATAGAAATGCTTGGCTCAAGCTCAAACCATCCCTTGGCACACCACCTCTCTCACACTTCACCCACCACCATAACACCATCATCCGCCACCATCATCCATTGTCCATCGTAGAGTGTGTGAGTCGTCTCGGGATCCAAGATTGATCGTAAGAGTTCTTGACAATCAAGGCCATGTTTGCCTAAGTCTCTTACATCACTTGGTGAAGACAAAGTGTCTAGTTTAATACTTTTTCTTTCTAATCTTTTGCACTTTTTATTTGGTTTTGTATTAATGACTTTAATAACTAGTTGCTTATGTTGAAGGTGATCTTTCCTTATCGTTTGTCCGTGGTGTCTTGGCATTATTTTACTGTCTATATAAAATAAAAGATTTTCACCATTCATATCTCCACGGTCTATATGGAGGTATGTTGGCTACCTGGTCGGGAGTTAAGGGAACGGTTTGGTAAAGGTGTTGCCATTGTTCAGTGTTTAGAGGTCCTGCAATGGACTTGGGTCAAATTTAGTAGGACCCCCTTCAATACTTAACGGTATTGGATGGCGGGGGTCCAAACTCTTTGATCCCCTCATAAGTTAACTACTATTAATACTATAACCCGGCTATTTAGGACTGTATCCCTGCTGACTCAGACTACTTAGTCGAGGGTAACGTCACCTCCAAAAGAGGGGCCTACCATAATTTGCATTAATAACTTAATTAATTATATTCCAATAATCCACCCTTTTAGGATTGTATCCTTGCTGACTCAAACTACTGGGGTGAGGGTAACGTCACCTTCAAAAGAGGGGCCTACTACAATAACTAAGATAATCTCTTAAAATAGTGCAAAAGTGCGGAAATAATCAAAGGTTACACTAGATACGAGTCGGAACCAAGTGATTCATCTTGTCTATCTGTTTTTTCTTTTTATTTTTATTTTCAGCATTTTAGTTAGTTTTTATTTTTCTTAGTTTAAAACATTTTTCTAAACTTTTAATTTTGATTAGACGTTGAGGATAAACCGGTACTAAAAGCTCTTGTGTCCTTGGACGACCTCGGTATCTTGCCAACACTATACTACGCTCACGATGGGTGCACTTGCCCATATGTGTGTTTAGTGTTAGAAAAATATCGTGTTTTATAAATTTAAAACTTGGCTAAAAATAAGTGTTAAAGGGGCTTAAAATATACACCTAATATATATAACACTTCACACGCATCACTTGCTATGAGCCTCAGAATAAGTCTTGGGGACAGACTTAGAGTGGGGTACAGATGAGGCTTTACTATGCGTCCCACTATACTCCCTAAATTGCTCCTCTGCAGCTTTAGATATAGCTGTATCAATCAGTGTACGAAGTTCTCCTCTGGTTATATTAATCTTATCATTCTCATTATTCTCTAGGGGATGACTGTTGATCTCGTCAGAGTCAGCCATGTAGTTTTAATTACTACAAAAAGAAAAATAAGGGCAAGGTTTATTTAGAAGCCCATACAGTTTTATCGTTTTAAACGATTTATCAACCATGGTAATATAAACCATATTGGTTAATTTGTTAGTTATATTTAATTAGCATTTTCATTATAATTTATCATAGTTATAAAACATTAAGGATATTAAGGTGGCGCAAAGGGCCTAGTCACAAGGACAGTTTTAAATTTACAAGCCATGATTTCAGAGAATCGAGGCATTAAGGTTTGAACATATTTCATTACCTTTTCTTGACAGAGAGTCAAAGACATCAACTGTCTTTTGTCCCTTAGGACAATAAGTATGGCCCGTAGGCATTTCATCACTAATGGATGTTTATTTTAAATAAGGGAATTTAGATTAACCCCCTTTTTAAAGATGGCCTGTGTGACTTTAACGATTCACAGTTTACCAAAAATGTTAACATACTTACAAATGTTAACAGGGATTGGAATCTTTTAGCTAAGTTTTAATATTTAACGCAGAACAATCCTAACTCGAAATGTTAGCAAGGATCTGAATCTAATTGTGGAACTACCGTCTTGGCCCTGTCTTAAAATGACACATGAGCTAGGTCTTGTCCTTCTTAGATATTGCCATTTTATTATAATGGTAGATCTTATAATATAGGAATGATATTTTAAATATAATCGTTCCATAAAATTAAACAAGTATATGGTTGCCCTAAACGGGACTTCTACAGAAAATGACTTGCCCATGCAAGGGCTAATCAGAAAAATAACAAAGGAACCAAATAAGGACAAAATAAAACGAATTGGGATTTGTCCTATGTTCTTGTCTAGACTCAAGAATGTGCAACTGTGTAACTGAGATTAAACACAAAAGACTAGCGTTTAATTCACTCAGTGTTGGCTCTGATACCAACCTGTCACACCCCGAATTCCACGTGTCACCGGTGGGCCCGGTGGGGAGTATCGTGACGTAGTTGATATCATCATAGTCAAACCACACAATATATAAATGCACAGCGGAAGCAAAAGATAAATATATTACATTCCGAATATAACGTAACATCAAAGTATTACAACGGAAGGTAAAGGATCCACAGGCGGATCTTAAAACATAAACATTGTTCAACAGACTTTAGACGCCTAGAACTTGCAAGATTCCTTATTAGCGCCCTGAGCTTCCAGCCAATTACGTTCAGTACCTGTCACTTAACCTTTTTGGAAAATACGTCAGTTTTCACTGGTAAATACACTCAACCGACTCATTTGAAAAGAGTTTAAGAAAATTGGTTTAGATGCACCAGGCACAAAACATTTTGACACTTTGATTAAAATGCACAAGGCAAAATTAATCTTTTATAACTTGGGACAATTATATTTATAATCTTGTATACAGATTTACATGTTCGTTGTACGTTCAGGGCCCGATGTAGAAACCGAGTCAAGATTAACAGACACACCACAAGTATAGGCCCACAAGAGAGTGAGATACCATTTTCCCTTAAGCAACTGTCAGGTGTATGCCTACACCCCGTGCTTAAGACGTGGCCATTTTATAATACAATGATGTCAAGGATATCCGGGACATGGTCATTAACTCCTAAAGGCTTTTATTTCAAACAATACAGATTAAAGCGGGTTACCTCAATAATTTAATCACAATCCGATTAAACATTCAATACCCGACCAAGCGGTATTATTATAATACCGTATCCCAAGCCCGTATAGGGAAAATAAGTTAAGAGTATTTACCTGAGCTAGCTCCTGTCTTAAATAGCAAGAATTATAATAACTCAGCCGTATTCACTTAAGTAAGCGTAGGTACAATTTACCAGAAGGCTCTAGTCTAGAATGATGGTATAAATAACCAATTAGAATACTAACGGGTCTTTAATTAAGCCTAAACTTAGACCGGTTAGTTTTAAAGAAAGATACGGTTCAAACGCATGATAAGGCGAAGACCGGTTTAGAATGTGATTTTGACCAGGCAAGCTTGTATGCTTGTTTAATATGGGTGACTTAAACACATTCTGGATTTTGAGATATAAACGATATGGTTTGACCCGTTTCGGCTAATATATGTAAACTAGTTACATAAGCTGATCCGAACGCGACATGTGCGTAACGAGTAACCAAAGGAGTCGTATACAGGTTTCCTAAGTTAATATGCCTTAATTATGTTGTGATATCAGTAGGATACCTTCCATTATGCCCAAAACGAGTTTAATCTAAAATAAGCCCCGTAGGGGTATTTTGGTCATTTAAAAGATTATAAAAGAGATTATTTATTATTCTGAGATTCGGGTCCGAATACATCAGTAGAATAACTTATTTTATTTGGTCATATCAGTTGGTAATAGGTCTTATATTCCAAAATGGTTTTAAACCCAAACTATGCGCTTAATACGCTAAACAAACCATTTTAAGTGATTTCCGGGTTATACCGGAAATCTGAGTTTTCGGGACAGGTTACAAAGTTCAAATTACTTCATTTATTAAATAAAATCAGTAGGGACTGGATTGGCATCAAAATACTTTGTATAACTCATTTTATAACCAAAAAGGGTATATTCGGTATTTACCGAATTAATGCCATAACCTTAGGTTATGAGCAGGTTAAAAATAATTAAAAATCTTTAAAAATCCCAAAATATTATATTACATCAGTGGGTAAAAGGTTTGGTGTCAAAAATTGGGTTTAGATAGGCTTTATGCTAATTGCGCCTTTTAAATTACTAAAAGGCGTTATAATTACGCTAATGAGCATAACTCCTAATCTAGACCTCCAACTGATGTAAAATTTTAGGGACATGTTTATAAATTAGTAACAAAGGTTATTGTCCTTTCACATATTCAAAAATCTCGTTTTATGGTCAAAAGGGCATTATGGTCAACTTTAAGCATTTAACGGAAACGTGTAAACGAATCGGACAAACAACGAGCCGATCACAGGGGGTTATACTATAATATAACCCTGCCCTAAAGAAGCTCTAAGGAATTTCTAAACCCATCTAACTCGGGTCAGAACTGAAGTCAAAGCAAAAGTCAAAGTTTTGTGACTTTCGGTTCCGAACCGGTTCAAAACTAAAAGTTGTCGGGTCGAACGTGCTTAGACATGTTCGTACACTTATTACCAAGTTATATGAGTGGTAAAACAGGTTATATGCCTTCTACATTGCTAATTACATGTTTTATGCTTCTGTTGACTTTTTAATATGGAGTTTGACCAGACAAACGACCTAGTTAGAGCGGGAATCAGCGGATGCCCTTTTAAGGGTTTAATGCCCACATAATTACCAACTCATAACTATCTTTATATTGACCAATCGCTGGATTGTTAGCGATTAATCGCTAAGTCAAACCGTAATTATGACTGTTTGACTTTTAAGCTATAAACTAAGCAAAATGCGATTAAGGAAGGTTAAGGGTACTTACCGAAGTCCTAATTATGATTTGGGATGCTTGGGGACTGCACTTGTGCTCTAGAAATGATCAGAAATGATGTTTGAAGGAATGATCAAAATGTTGCAACTTTAGTGCTATTTATATGGGTTTTGATCTCATAAGATCATGCCAAATGAGTCTACAATTGATCATGGATCATTCACAAGTGTCCCCTAAGCCTAAAAAGCATGCTAGTGCAGCCCATGGTATTGCAAACAAGTGTTTTAGTCGGTTACAAGGGCTGGACAGACACCTGTCCAAAGTTTCTGCATCTGGGAGTCGTAGACGGCGCGCGTAAGAGTTCCTTAAGATCTTACGCGGCACGCGTGGGTGATCTGAACAAGTTAAACAAGTTTTAACTTTTGCATTTTGGCCCCTGGTCCCTTTTTAAAGTTGTTTTAACTTCTTGATTTGCACTTTGAGGCCTCAAACTTGATTTATAAGGGCTTCAAGACTTATACCCACTTCGTTAAGTCCTTGGTCACTTTGTGTTTACCCGAAAAGTCATAAATTTCATCGTTGACCCTTCTAACCCCTTGAATACGAATTTGATCATAACTTTCTCATACGATAACGAAACTTTATGAAATTTTCATCGTGCATTCTAGTGAGCATAATTAATCGTTACAAATATTTGGGTTTGCTAAAAGGTCACTCAGAGGTATATCTTAAACATGTTGACACATTTAACCCCTGTAGTTTGTAATCTCTTACTTTCTTTCATATTTAGCTTCGTATGATCCATGATTTATTCGTTTGAAGGTATAAACATCATGTAGGGTTATTGCAAAGTATATTTATCCCTTGTTGACATTTTGAACCCTTGTATTCTCATACTTTCCATGTTTGTCAACTTTAGTCCCTCTAGAGTATTCTTTTACACGTTTAAAGCTCATGACACGTGTCAATACTTTATTGGACACGAATTTTCGAGGTGTTACATCTAACGTCTATTAGATGAACGGGTCGTGCCTGGTCTCAGTATTTATGTTTTTGAGTTACGTTTCTGATATTATTCCAAGTTATAATAATTATATTTAGTTTTTGGAATAATTGTTTATACAATATTTCTGTATTGATACTTCTCAAGTATTGTCGTTCGTATTTCTTTCCCAAGGATGGGGGTATTTATGCATGTATATTCGTATTCTCGCATTGGTATATCTTGCCATGTATTGGCGTTGTATTTCGGTGTGTTATTCCAAATAAAGTACGTCGATATATTCCCAAAACACTTATATTTCTAAGCCCCACTTTAGAAAATATATAGTAACTTATTTTGTCCCAAAAAAAATAATGTATCTAGTTCGCAAGTCGAACAAATATTCACACAAGCATTTTAGTATGAAATATATACTCTAAATATATATTCACCCGCTTTTATTTGCGAAAACCCACCTCCGTCACTTTGAAATATTGTAACAAAACTTATGGCGAAGTTTACTTCCGAAAAACAAAGTTAAACGCATTTGTAAAAATTTGTTAGAAAAATAATTTTCTAAGTCTTGGGATTTTTAGAAATTTCGCCAGAGTTTCCTTTGTAAACGGAGGTGTCCATGCTATATAGCATATCATTTTCTTTAACATATAACACGTTAGATCGTTCTCAAATAACCAACCCGACATTTAGACATGCAAAGTACTACTTATATCGTTTCAGTTTTAATATACAAAACTGAGTTGTTTTCGGGCATTTTAATAAAATAGTTGTCTTATTCCAAAAATTCTCAAATTTTTACAGAACGTCTTATACGATCCAAATATTATTGTGTAAAAATATCGGGGTCCAAATCATTGCCAATATTTTATAGAAAATCATTTTCCGGACTGAAATCAGATTTATCTTTTTCTAACTGCAGTCCACGGGATAATTTATTTAAAATTCATCGTAAGTCCGATTTACGAAATTCCAGTGGGATAATTACAAATACATCGGTGGTCATCTACAGTAAAAATTTCATGATCTAATTCTACTCAGGTTTCAAGTTATGACTAAACATATAAAACCTATTTACTGCTGTAAAAATGTAGCTCTAGCTGCTGTTACAAAACGACACTTTAAAAATAGTAAACGAAGTCCAAAAATTATGATTCCAGTGCCATTAGAACCGTATTTCATAGTTCATAAATCTAGACTTCAGAAAATACATTTTTCGTTTAGTTAAGGACCTGTTACAGCCAGTTAAAGTCGGCTGAAAGTGCAAATCAGCATGCTGTTTAAAGGTTAAATGTTACTAAAACGCACACATACGATCACCATACTTTCTAATAACGATTAACAACAGGTCATAGGTTATTTACAGCAGGTTATAGTTCATATATCTCAGATTCATCATGATTACTTCATCATTTTAACCATACTTTATCACTAGTTAGTTTATACTTCAAGACTTGTTTATGTTCTTTAGGGTTCTTAGTATTTCACCATTCTTTTCACTATTAACCAACAAAATTATGAACAAGATGAAGATCTAAGGCACTTACTACTAGCACAAGGCTAGGGAAGTTCAAGTGAAGAAATGTGGAGGATAAAAGCAAACTAGAGAGGTCCTTCAAGTTCCGTGAGCACCGAGCTTCGTTAATCACCTTGATACACCTTGTGAGGGCCTTGGAATGCTTGAGCTTGAAACAAAAATGGTGGTATGTATAGTGTAACACCCCGAAAACGGGTTTGGTAATCAAACTCCATTAATACTAAAAGACGGGTAAAGTACCGTTAGTAGTAAAAATAACCAGGTGAATATTTGGATTTAAATAAGAAATCCTAATAATAAATACAAGCGAATTAAAGTTTTAAGGAATTGAGTTTATAAGAGCCCGAGTTAACGGGACTTAAAATAAAACGGGTTATAACTCCCGGTACCCACTAAGTAACTAGGGATAAATTGTAACATCCCGAAAATGCGAATTCTTAAATTTGCAATATGGTTGCGAATAAAATAGGGAAATAAACTGACTAAGAGTGGCACTAACCAAGTTAGTTGGTCACTTATAAGTTTTTAGGAGTTAAAACAAATAAAGTATCAAAAGTGAGGGACTAAAAGTGTCTAAATGAGAACTATTTTTAATAAAATAGCTAAATTAAAACACAAACATATTTTGTCTGTGTTGTGGAGATCGACCAGGAGTCAGGGGCGACCCCAAGCTCCATCCAAGCCCTAGTTCATCACAAATTGAGGGTCTAAATCTGATCAAAAACAAAAATCGAGCATAGATTATTGATCCTCATCACAAGAGGATTACAAGGTATGTAAAATTTGATAAAAACTCTCAACTTGAAATTCTCATGAAATTGGGAAATCTGAAAATTGATGTTGCATGTTTTCTATTTGGGTAGAATAGGGTTGATATAGTGTCTAGGAGTAAAACCTAGACAATAACATGCGAAATCTTGGCAAATTCCTGAAAATCTCATGAACACATGGAAGGTGATTCATGGGTTTGTGGGAAACTAGTAAACACTAGGGTTTAGAATAATTATTCTAGTGTAATACGGGTCATAGAAAGGGATTTCTGATATGATGATGTTAAAATATGTGTATATAGTCTAATTGAAGTTAATTAGGGTGATAAACTCAAGTCATGAGCTTGGTTTTGATCATGTAGAAATCTGAACCGCTAGGTGTTTGATGAAACGCCTAAATGAGGGTTAAAATGTTAAAAGTTGAGTAAAAACGCAGATTTGATCATTTTAAAGAATTATGCGTTAAAGCTTGTGAAAGAGTTCTAAACTTATCGCGAATTGAACTCTTTAGGCAAAGAGTCCGGAACGTCAAGCGGACAAGCCGGAGGTGATACTCGCTTGAAACGTGTGCTTTAAAGGTACGTAACTACGGTTTCGTTACGATATGCTCGATTACGTATTTTCGCTAGTAGACTTTAAATTATCATAATAGATGAAATTGGTATTTAGTTAAAGTGACGAAGATCACTAAGTAGATAAACGGGTCAAAAGGTGAAATTATCACCCTTTGACAATATCGACTAATGGTTCGTTGAGTTATATGATTATAGGAATGAATATCATATGGATGTTTACATCGCTATCACTTAACAGCCACTAAGGCAAGGTATTGAAACGGGTCAATATATTGATCCGAGCCAGGTATGTATAATAACACAACTCATCACGTAGAATTTGGAGTTCTATAAGAGTTAGACAAGGTTAAGGTATAGATATTCGGGTATCTTTAGGTAAACCGAATAAGTTGAATTATGTTTATGGTGTTTTAGAAGCACATGAGTTCACAAACAAGAATTATAGTTAAAAGGTTGGATTTTTAGTCAAACAAGTATTTAAAGGTCCTTGTAGTAAAAGAATGATGAAGATTAACCAAATTGCCCTTGTAAGCTAATTTGAACGAACGACCCATAAAGGTGGTTCGGAAATAAGTTTTATGATTAAATATATGCTTAGAATGAGTATAGGTAGTGAAGGATGTAAATCCTTGGGTCGAAAGACTTTATATGAGTCTTTGCCGTAAAATGATAATCCGAGGGGTAGAAACTCGGAACATATAGATATCCATATTAAATCCAACACACATATAGATGTGGTGGAAGATAACTTGATAAGAAATGTAGGAATAAGATGCTAGAAAGGAATGAAAGCGAGTAGAAAGTTTTAAAGTGCTAAAATACCCTTAACGGGTCAAAATAAGCATACGAGTGAAAACGGGTTTAAATGGTGTAATAAACCTATGATTAGAACCTAATATAGTAGGTAACATTAATTTGAAGAAGTGTATGAGATATAGGAATCAAATAAATACGTTGTTTGATAAAATGCATAAATGGGTTAAAATTCGGTAAAAAGGTAACGAGTCGAAGGCTTAGAGGTCTCAAAATTTCTTATGTTGGATGTAGGATTTTAACTCCATAAGATGGATGATTAAATTACGGACGCGTAGGAAAAAGAATCGGGTAAAACGGATCAATAATGAAGAAGTTATGGCCGTTTCCGTGAAATCAGATCGTGCTGGGTATGTACAGCATCAGCTAAGGCAACAGGCTGTGAAAAACAGGGCTAGGCGTGACACCTAGGCCCTTGGCGTCACGTCTAGCCCCCTAACTCCGAAAATTTTTAAATTTTGTCATTTTTAACCCCTGTACTTGTTTGAACTTAATATTCGACTATCAAAACTAACTTTTAAGTTGGTTTTGATCATAGGTGAATGCCAAGAGTGCACGGATGAAGATCAAGCGACGAGCAAGAACCGAACCCGATAAAATACAAGCTTCTGCACTATGTATCGTTATTATGTTAAACGACGAACGTACACATGATATGTTGTATACTTTTTAAATTGTAAAAAGTTTTAATAAACCCGTAATTTCCAATGCATTTGTAATCTTAATTACATGACTGTTTTGCGTAAATGATACGTTAAACCTTAATTTATATGAATGGATGTTACATATAGAGTGGTGTTTGGCCATAGCTTATGTTGTGGGAGAGATGGAGCTTTGTGTTGGATGAAGAAGATGGGGACAAGTTGTACATATAAAGCTCTAAACCTTATACCCAATGGACTTCATGTTTCATAAGTACATGACACATCTTTAGCAAATCTCAAGGGGGATTATTGGAAAGATTAAGTGAGATTTATAAAAATCTTGTGGGGGCCATGCATGAACCGAAATCAGCCAATAGGGGGGGTTAAGTGTAATATTTTGTGTCTAGTTGGTAATTATTAGTTCAAGTCCAAGTATTTTGTCACATATGTTAGTTAGTAGGGAATTTAGTGGGTGTTAGGGTGTTCGGGGATCATGACTAGCCAAGAAAAATAAGAACAATGTGTTTGACAATATTTTTATGTTCCGGGTAATGTCCGGTTGTTCGGTTGGGTATCGTTCCGTTAAAGTGCTTAATTGTTCTGTAAAGTGTCCTTTATAACGCTTTTTGTGTCACAATTAATTCCCAACACTTTGGAAAGTATCTAGGACCATTTTGTCAAGTTTTTGCACATTACTAGCATATTTAAATGCTGAATTTTTAATTAAAAGTGCAGAATTTTGCAGTTAAATCATGTTTTAGGCACTTCCCGGCACTATAACTATCACCTAGTGACGCAGTTTAATGGTCCTCACTTCCCTACACTCCCTACCAGTGTAGTGTCCTGTCTCTAGCTCATACTGGCCTCATGAACATTATCTGTTTATGTGCTGGCATTGTCAGCATGTTTTCTGGGTTACCCGCTCATTGTGCTAGCTGTGCTTTGTGCATCAAGTTTGTCACTAAAGTTTGTATGTAATAAATGGAGTGACAATATGAATGTGATGCATGTGTATGTATGTATCAGAAATCAGAAAGCAGTTTAAATCAACAGTTGTAATTAAGCACAGTCATTAAGCACAAATTAAATATTAATTAACTGTACGGATACCTGCAAATTTGACAGTTGTCACATTCTCCCCCCGTTAAGAAAATTTCGTCCTCCAAATTTGTACTACCTTGACTCCTTCTGGTTGCGTCACACGTGTATGTATAAATAATACCGTGGAAAATAATCACCAAACCGAATCAAACCTTACTCACATCAGGTGAGTCCAAGAATATATAGCAACTCGAATCCTATGGTTAAAAGGTATGTGCTTTTAGCCTTTGATGTCAAAGGTACAAGACGTATTTGACGTATAGTCTAGTGTAATCCAGCTAGCAGGGGGGTTCCACAAAAGAGGAGTCTTGACTAATAAGATCCTCAAAAGATCGATCGCGATATGCAAACGAGGTTTTTTTTTTTTCAAACCATAGCATCCGTTATGTGAATTCAAAATCGACAACTCAAATGTAATAGTAAAATGATACGTCAACCCTCGAATAAATGAATGGTATGGTTTAGTGTGTTGACATTATTGAATTTCGAAAGTACGCCGAATGAAATACAATCGAATCTGGTGTATCATTGTCTTGATTCGTAGTTGCATCAGAAATGTTCAACTGGCAAGTCAAACGAATGTATATGCAGTTTTGTATGAACGGTTGACCTTGATTAGCACAAGTTACAAGTTTGTAACGACACCACAAGGTGTCGTAATGACATAATTCAAGTATAGTGGTGACTGAACAAGTTCACCGTGTTTGAAATCAAATGAAAGTGTACTGAGAAAATCTGAAGATTTGATTCACGCAATGTCATAGAGTTTCCAATTAAACACGGAACATCAAAGAACTGTTGTTTCTGATTGAAGACGGAAAGCAATAAACACTGCCAAGTATTCAATTTGTAACGAAAGAATCGTTAGTAGGTACATTGTGCTATGAATTGAATCTATGTACCATTGTTTTCACACACAACTGTGTAGAGACCGATCAAATCGTGATAAACAGGACGGATTTAGGGAAAGTTATCAAATAATCGATTAAATCCGTGTAAGAAGTAAGTAACCAAATTAGCGCAGGCTTCAATCTCGTAAAAGTATCACCGCAATGTATTGAAATCAATCAAACGATTTAGTGGAGTCGTAGACCAACCGAATCTACTACGACTCGTAATGAAAGAATCTCTGTAAAGATATTTGAATGTGATGCTCTCAATACATCATATAGCGTCTCAAATCAAACATGTAAAATGGATAGGTTCAAGCAATTGAACCTGGTTTCAGCGTAACCCGACAATAAACGTATGTATCAGCAAAGGAATCTCGGCATGGTAGCAAAAATAAACCATGAATGTAACTTGAAAAAGAAGAAGTTTCAAGAGAGTGTGTTGACTTGATAACAAAAGAGTCAACAATTACAATAATGTAGGTCATTTGAATCATAAATCAGTAATTAGATTTAGCAACATGATATTTGAACTTCAATGAAGCGTTTGAAATGAAGCTGCATGCGTAGCAAAAGGTGTATGCATAACATATAAGTTTTCAAGTAATGAAGCAGTGTGTATTTGCTAAAATGGAGAAATGACCAAGTATCGAATCAATGGGTGTTCGATCTCAGCGAAGAAAATTTGTGTGATGCAACTACTGTTAAGGGGAGTAGAGATGCAAACATCTACTCGTTAGAAGCAAAAGTGGAGATTTCACAAAAGAATTGTAAGTACTTTCTGTTTGGTCAACTGGTATAGTATATATGTCAGGATAATGGGGGTTGCTTGAGTTAACAGGTGTGGTTCCTAGGTAACAACCTTTACGAGTTTGGACATGGGTTCCCAGAGGTTCTAAGTACATGTTTTCTAGATTCCCAACGTTTCGTATTTTGTGTAAAATTGTTTTGTGCATCGTATAGGAAACACCATCTTTGCGTACGTCTAAAAACAAGTTATTATCCCACAATCTCCCCGGTATACTTTCTTCCTGTATTCACAGCTAAAGACACTCGATCATCGATCAGTCTTGTAATAGTAGTTGGATCCTCGCAAATGGTTAAGTACGAAGTTCGTTAATCCTCAGCAAGAGTTATCGGCTCTTGTTGGTTAGCTCGTTCGGCTCCTGGTAGTCGATGCTCTTTTGAAAATCATCGTCCTTCATCTTGACGAGCAGAACTGGGGTTACCCCAAACGGAATTTTGGTCTGTTATCTTCCTTCTCTATCAACCACTGAGGTTGCACTGACAATCCTTTCATCTCCGGAGGTGTAAGTCGCTAAGATGCATCGACTACAGGCGCGACGCCTGGAATCAAATCGATGCGAGATTCGACTAATCGTTGAGAAAATAATTATGGCAAGTCTTCGGGAAAGACTTCAGGATATTTCCTTATCACAGGAATATCTTTGAATTTTGGTTCTTCGGCTCCCCTGTCCCCGGCATGAGCCAAGAACACAACACATCCTTTACGCAACAATTTCCTGTGCCATCATGCAATTGGTGGATCGTAGAGGCGCATCCTGCTTCATGAGTCAAGATCGTTCCCTCATTCGTCGTTGGGATGCGGATATCAATCTTCGCTCGATCGCTTGGCAACTAATCCATCCTAATTACCTCGTTGAAGCTTCCCAACTCAACTGGTAGTAGAGCAACCGTAAACTTGCTCTCTCCGGGTTCTATCTTGCCGTTTCCAGTTACTTCGTTGGCTTCCACTAGCTTTCCATTAGCTAGTACTTTCATGTGCGGATTATCTATCCTACTTGTTACTAACCCAAGTATACTCTCAAACTCTTAAAATTTGCAATAGTATCTGGCAATATAGATGCATCATGTTGAGTAATATGGAACGTACCAATACTTGAATTCCTGGCGTGGCTCCCTAGTTCCGGTGTGGAGCTTTCATCCTTGTGCCTGATTGTTTTTAGGGAAATATTTCTTGAAATGCTTTTCGCTGCCACAGTTAAAACAACCTTGAGCACGTTTCTGTTTGTCACTCGTTCTGCCTTGGTAATTGTCATTGTCTTTGTTTCCTTCGTGATTCTTGCTACCATCTTGGCCTCCATTTCTACTTTCAGTACCCTGCCTACAAGTTTCCTTGGGATGTCCCCTATTACCACATTTATCACATTTTCCATATTTACATCGCCTGACATGATAACGTAGACAATTGTCGCATTTGGGTAGGATACCCTTGTAGTCTTTTCCTTTCTTGGCCTTCTTCTCGTTACTTACCCGAGTAACCTTCTTGAAATTTATGAGTTTTCTCTTGTTATCCCCAGATGACTCTACAGGAGCCTCATTCTTCTCTTCCGGAGTGGAAAATTTTCCTTGTCTAATCGCTTCTTCAGTAAGCGCCATGCTTGTGTCGATAGCCTCGATGATTGTTGAAGGCTTAGATGTTGTTACCAGGCTTAGAATCTGAGGGGCCAATACCCCTATGAAACGTTCGACTTTCTTAAACTCTGGTCCCACCAGATGCGTAGCAACTTGTGATAAATCGTTAATTCTCTGCACATACTCCGCTATCTTTGGTCCTTCCATTTTCAAGTTCCACAGTTCCGTCTCCAACTTCTGGACTTCTGCCCGTGAGCAGTATCTCTTACGCATCGGTTCTTTTAGTTCGTCCCACGTCAAAGCATACGCAGCGGCCTCGCCCATTGTCTGAACCTGAAGGTTCCACCATGACAGAGCCCCATCTACAAATAGTCCAGCTATGTACGTGACCTGATGTTATGGGGCACATTTGCTCAATCGTAATACGGAATCCGTCTTCTCAACCCAGCGCACGAAGGCTAAGGCACCCCCGGTGCCGTCGAATTCTCGAGGCTTGTGGTCCAATAACTGCTTGTAGGTGCAGCCTTCGTTGTATTCGGAGCGAAGGGCCTCGAGCTGTGCAATGGCCTGTGAGATGCGTTCTTGTAGTTCTGCCGCTGTTGTTGGCGGAGAGTTGTTGGTAGCGATGCTCCCTTGTATCGACATCTTCTAAAAAGAAGATTGGTTAGGTCAGGTTGTATTTGTTCAGGGAGTGCATGCAGTGGTTTAAAGGTCATATGTACATACACATATTCGATTTTTATATCACCCAATCAAGCAATAGCATAGTTATAGCATAACCCAGTAATTTGGTAATTATGTTTGATGAGAGCATAGCAAGTAAGCACGTAGCATTATAATTATAGCACACACATATAGATCAATAACGTGCTTAACGAAGACATGGCGACTGAGATTTCATTGGTTATTGGCCACAAAGTATTGTCGCATGTTTAATGATGATTGGCTCTCATTATTCTCTAGCCACAATTGCATTGTCTTACAAAATGTATCACATCAAAAGGAACACAGGGTCACCCTACCCTTGTCCTACAAGTATATCAGTGTATCGAGATTACGTAGTCAGAAGTGGTCTCCAAAAGTCTCCACAATCATGGTTTATCATTAGTGTCTTTACCCAAATGTAATGTAATCCGCATAATCAAGAAACGAACTATAC
Organism: Helianthus tuberosus; assembly: GCA_030545235.1. Taxonomy (NCBI): domain Eukaryota; kingdom Viridiplantae; phylum Streptophyta; class Magnoliopsida; order Asterales; family Asteraceae; genus Helianthus; species Helianthus tuberosus. The sequence goes on from CM060364.1 coordinate 54,999,967, forward strand.
CGGTGACTGAGGTGGAGGAAGAAAGAAAAGGTCAACTGTTAACATACGTGAACTCCTCCTCGAGCTTGTATATACGCCGAAGTAATTATCTGCTCTGTCGCTCGATAGTAAAGAAATGAGCATCAGAATCCTGGAAACGGTGTAATAGCAACGATCAAGAGCACAAAAAGGAATCTTGATATATGTGGAGGATCAAAGTATGTTGGCAATAGACAGGGTGGAGGGCGTGGTGTTAGCTCAAGCTTCAAAACTCTGCGACTTATCTCCCTAAACTGTAGTTGATGTTACAGGAGCAACTCATCTCGTGTGTGGCCTCCGCAATGTGAGGGATGGTAAGGGTCTAAAATTAGCATAGTGTATTATAGGAACCATCAAATCGGCTTGTCCAGCGATGTAGGGGTGAAAGTAGTAAACGGTGCGGCCTGCGAGGTCGTAGAAAATGCTGCTATAGCAAAACAAATCGTCTTTTGGTGTGCTGACCTGGAGTACCTTCCCGGGGTGTGGGTATGTCTCAAAAGAAAGCGATAGGCATGTTGGCGCAATGGTCGTCAGTCTTCACAAGAGCAACATCAGCGGGTGAAGGTGTAGGAACAAACGTCTCAACTGATAGGAAGATCATAAGGTGCAGGTACTGGGTCAGATATAGGGGTGCAATGCCTGGTAAAACAAAAGAAACAGGGTCATGATCAAGTAAAGGTGCAGGTTTAGCAGGTGCGACATCAAACTTCCCCAAAAAGGTGCAGAAACTAGTTCAGGAGCAGGCTCTGGGTCGTGTAACGGTGTGGTGCCTTGAGCAGGTGATAGTGCGGCTGTCATTAGTAGAAAGCTGTAATCCGGCTATTTGTAGGGCTGCAAATGTCACAGACTCAAAGGAGTCTGAAATCGAGTGTGTGCACCAAAATCAAAGGATAGCCTGTTAACAGGGGTCTCAAAAAGTGAAATTAGTAACAACGTTCTTGTCTAACTTCCATCATCATGGGTGTCAGCAGGAGGACCATTAATAAACATGTCTACATCATCATCAATTGCTCGTCGAGTAGCCAACCTTCGGAAGGAATGTCCACTGGAGGCGCGTCGTTGAGGATCGGAGCCATGGTGTGCTCATCATCGGGATGACCAGTGACGAAGTGGTCATGGACTGAAATAAGAGTGACAGAAGAATTCTTGTCAGAGAAGCCATCAGCAAGGGCAAAGTATCACCAGAATCCGGTAGCGCGGACTGTTGGAAATCGTCCTCGTCCCTGGGTCAGCATATCAGGATCACTTTCAGCGTCTGCCGTAAATATCTCTGGCGCGGGTGCAGTCTCCTTATCTGTGGCGGTGGCCGTAGGGTTATCATTGTCTGATAACTCGCCTTCTAAATAGCGTAACATGTGTGCCGGTACATAATAGTCATAACATGTATATCCATAGTAATCACTTTCAATTAGTGTATGCAAACAAGGGTAATTTATCATGTAGTCATGTATTCACATTATTTCTCATGAAACTTTCTATCCTTCCTAGTCTCTCAGACTAAGCCTCCCAGTCTCTCAGACTGAACTCCCTAGTCTCTCAGACTAACTACCCCGTCTCTCAGACTGAACTACCCAGTCTCTCAGACTGAATCTCTCAGATTAAACTCCCAGTCTCTCAAATTGAATTCCCTGGTCTCTAAGACCAAATCCCTGGTCTCCCCGACCAAATCCCTGGTCTCCCTCAGCCTCTAAGACTGATCCTCCCTCAGTCTCTAAAACTAAAATTAAACTTTGAAATGTGTATTTGTGCCTTTTGTTTGTAAAAAGTTTGTTCCCTGGATCTGGACGCTTTGTGTATGCAATGAAAACATGTTGTGAAAACATTTTCGTGAGGCCCTAATGATTGTAGTCTAGACTCGAGAAAGAATCCTAGTTCGCTACGACCAAAGCTCTGATACCAAGCTGTCACACCCTGACTTTTGCGGAAGCGTGATTATTGGTGTGACTTCTTAATACCATTGCATACGATCATAACAACACTATATGATTAAAACCAGTAGATGTACATCCGTTAATTTAAGTTTAAAACATAACAACATTGTTTCAAAAACGTAGACTTCAAATTAAGTTTTACAATCATACAAAATGTTTACGAGTTCACTAAAGACTCAACAAAAGCTTTTAAACAAACCCGAGTTTAGGACCACGTATCTCGTCCAGGATTAAGATACGTCTCCTAAGCCCTATTGACTTGGATGACATCTTTATTCACAACGCAGCTTAAAACTCCAACGCCCGCCAGATCCATTTACTAATTTCCTGAAATACATGTAGTTTGAAAAATCAACATAAAGTTGAGCGAGTTCATGTGTAAGTGAGTATGTATAAACCTTTAAAGTATGTCTGTATATGAAAAGTCCCTGGTATGTAGCAATAAGGAAAAAGAGATCACCATTGGGTTGCAAAGCCAATGATATGTGTGAAGTGATGCAGGAAGACTTAAACCTAGCGGATTTGTGCGTCGGGCACTTAGTCACCACATGGTCCACTCAGCGGACTCAGGAGTGGGTCTTGCTACACCCAAATAGATCTATCACTAATGTCCCTCGGTCCTACAATGAGGATTAATGGCCTCAAGTTTCCGCCTACCCACTCACATGATCTAAGTAGTAAACCCTCCTTAAGCTAACCATACCATGTATATAAAAGTCTGTAATAATTGTCGCATGTATTTCACCCCCGAAGTATAAAACTGAAAACAGTTAAGAGAAAAGGGGGACATGAACTCACTGTATTGCGTCTTCGGTACTTGTAACTCGTAACCCGAATCTCCTCAGCAAACACGACTACCTACAATGGTCTAACGTCTATTAGACGAGCGGGTCGTGCCTGGTCTCAGTATTTATGTTTTTGAGTTACGTTTCTGATATTATTCCAAGTTATAATAATTATATTTAGTTTTTGGAATAATTGTTTATACAATATTTCTGTATTGATACTTCTCAAGTATTGCCGTTCGTATTTCCTTCACAAGGATGGGGGTATTTATGCCTGTATATTCGTATTCTCGCATTGGTATATCTTGCCATGTATTGGCTTTGTATTTCGGTGTGTTATTCCAAATAAAGTACGTCGATATATTCCCAAAACACTTATATTTCTAAGCCCCACTTTAGAAAATATATAGTAACTTATTTTGTCCCAAAAAAAATAATGTATCTAGTTCGCAAGTCGAACAAATATTCACACAAGCATTTTAGTATGAAATATATACTCTAAATATATATTCACCCGTTTTTATTGGCGAAAACCCACCTCCGTCACTTTGAAATATTGTAACAAAACTTATGGCGAAGTTTACTTCCGAAAAACAAAGTTAAACGCATTTGTAAACATTTGTTAGAAAAATAATTTTCTAAGTCTTGGGATTTTTAGAAATTTCGCCAGAGTTTCCTTTGTAAACGGAGGTGTCCATGCTATATAGCATATCATTTTCTTTAACATATAACACGTTAGATCGTTCTCAAATAACCAACCCGACATTTAGACATGCAAAGTACTACTTATATCGTTTCAGTTTTAATATACAAAACTGGGTTGTTTTCGGGCATTTTAATAAAATAGTTTTCTTATTCCAAAAATTCCCAAATTTTTTACAGAACGTCTTATACGATCCAAATATTATTGTGTAAAAATATCGGGGTCCAAATCATTGCCAATATTTTATAGAAAATCATTTTCCGGACTGAAATCAGATTTATCTTTTTCTAACTGCAGTCCACGGGATAATTTATTTAAAATTCATCGTAAGTCCGATTTACGAAATTCCAATGGGATAATTACAAATACATCGGTGGTCATCTATAGTAAAAATTTCATGATCTAATTCTACTAATGTTTCAAGTTATGACTAAAAATATAACACCTATTTACTGCTGTAAAAATGCAGCTCTAGCTGCTGTTACAAAACGACACTTTAAAAATAGTAAACGAAGTCCAAAAATTATGATTCCAGTGCCATTAGAACCGTATTTCATAGTTCATAAATCTAGACTTCAGAAAATACATTTTTCGTTTAGTTAAGGACCTGTTACAGCCAGTTAAAGTCGGCTGAAAGTGCAAATCAGCATGCTGTTTAAAGATTAAATGTTACTAAAACGCACACATACGATCACCATACTTTCTAATAACGATTAACAACAGGTCATAGGTTATTTACAGCAGGTTATAGTTCATATATCTCAGATTCATCATGATTACTTCATCATTTTAACCATACTTTATCACTAGTTAGTTTATACTTCAAGACTTGTTTATGTTCTTTAGGGTTCATAGTATTTCACCATTCTTTTCACTATTAACCAACAAAATTATGAACAAGATGAAGATCTAAGGCACTTACTACTAGCACAAGGCTAGGGAAGTTCAAGTGAAGAAATGTGGAGGATAAAAGCAAACTAGAGAGGTCCTTCAAGTTCCGTGAGCACCGAGCTTCGTTAATCACCTTGATACACCTTGTGAGGGCCTTGGAATGCTTGAGCTTGAAACAAAAATGGTGGTATGTATAGAGTGGTGTTTGGCCGTAGCTTATGTTGTGGGAGAGATGGAGCTTTGTGTTGGATGAAGAAGATGGGGACAAGTTGTACATATAAAGCTCTAAACCTTATACCCAATGGACTTCATGTTTCATAAGTACATGACACATCTTTAGCAAATCTCAAGGGGGATTATTGGAAAGATTAAGTGAGATTTATAAAAATCTTGTGGGGGCCATGCATGAACCGAAATCAGCCAATAGGGGGGGGGGGTTAAGTGTAATATTTTGTGTCTAGTTGGTAATTATTAGTTCAAGTCCAAGTATTTTGTCACATATGTTAGTTAGTAGGGAATTTAGTGGGTGTTCGGGGATCATGACTAGCCAAGAAAAATAAGAACAATGTGTTTGACAATATTTTTATGTTCCGGGTAATGTCCGGTTGTTTGGTTGGGTATCATTCCGTTAAAGTGCTTAATTGTTCCGTAAAGTGTCCTTTATAACGCTTTTTGTGTCACAATTAATTCCCAACACTTTGGAAAGTATCTAGGACCATTTTGTCAAGTTTTTGCACATTACTAGCATATTTAAATGCTGAATTTTTAATTAAAAGTGCAGAATTTTGCAGTTAAAGCATGTTTTAGGCACTTCCCGGCACTATAACTATCACCTAGTGACGCAGTTTAATGGTCCTCACTTCCCTACACTCCCTACCAGTGTAGTGTCCTGTCTCTGGCTCATACTGGCCTCATGAACATTGTCTGTTTATGTGCTGGCATTGTCAGCATGTTTTCTGGGTTACCCGCTCATTGTGCTAACTGTGCTTTGTGCATCAAGTTTGTCACTAAAGTTTGTGTGTAATAAATGGAGTGACAGTATGAATGTGATGCATGTGTATGTATGTATCAGAAATCAGAAAGCAGTTTAAATCAACAGTTGTAATTAAGCACAGTCATTAAGCACAAATTAAATATTAATTAAATGTACGGATACCTGCAAATTTGACAGTTGTCACAGTATGTGAACAATGGAAAAACAAAATTTTTAATACAATTATGTAAATATATAATATCGTTGTGAATTGTGCTAATTGTGTAGGTTGGATCCGTGACATCAATATGTTTTACCTTTTTCATTGTAAGGTGCTTTGTAGTGAGTTTCTGTAGACTTTCCTCACATGTAACTTCTCAAGTTATTGTTCGTAACGGGTCAAAATTGATAACTTTTTGAGTCTGGTTAATGAATCAAAATGGGTAACCTTTTGGTGTTGGTTGAGACAGAGCGGGTCGGATGACCTGAAACACTTTCGCAATCATTAATTATAATTATTACGTATAATCAATAATAATATAGTTTCTTCAACAAAAATGATTCAGGAGGATTTGTAACATGAATTAATTTCTAATCTTTTCTATGACTAAAAAGCATTTTTAAAACTCGATAACCATTATTATAATTAATTTTGATAACTGCACGGTAACCCTTTTGATGATGGTTAAGACACGTCGGGTCGGGTGACCCAAAACACTTTTAAAAGAAAATTATGAATTTTCATAAACAGTTAGCCTCAAATATGGTTATATTATTTCGAACACTAATAATCTAATTTCTCCAACAAAAATGATTTAAAAGGATTTGCGCGTTATAATTTAACATTTGGTTACTTTCAATCTATTTGACCTCTTTTCCTTTTAAGCCTTTCTTTTAGAATTTTACTTGTTTCACCCAATAGATATCAAAACAAAACTCAAATGGATTCGTTTATAACTAAAAGGGTCGAAATTTCCACCTCTATATGTTTTATCTATTGATAAGCATTATATTAATTTTGGTAACTGCAGAATGTTTTTATCAGCTTCTAATTCAGAAGTGTCATTAGATGCTCTTGGTCATCCTGTTCTTAACTTGATCTTTTACATGGTAAGCCATAATAATTAAAAATAGTTATAGGTTTCCCATTTGACTTCTTGATTTTGATTTTTTTTCTACGCTAATTGTGTTGGTCGGTCAACAGCTAATGGAGATCCTCCCTTCGGCTATGGTGCTGTTCATTCTAAGAAAGCTGCCACCCAAGAGAGTTTCGGCACGGTCTAAGCGAGATCATTAGGCACGAGAATCTTTGTTTATTCCATGGACATGGAAACATAAGTTTCTTGTATTGATTTTGTTTGGGGATTGCAAAATCAGAAACCTAAGTTTGTTGTAATATTTTGTGCCAAACTATGTTAACATATTGCACTTGATTGGTTGACCTTTTTCATGGATGTTCATTTGTTTAGTTGCTATCATTGAACTAAATAAAATAATTAAAACTGAAATATGTTGCCTTTGATTTTTATAGATAAATAATTTAGTTGACTTAAATCATTGTATACCTTACATTAGGAAAAAAGATGTTGGTATACATGTTATTGTAATTTTCTGTTGATGTAAAACATGAACTTTTTTTAAAAAAATTTGTACACTTCTATAGTAAATCTTGATAGTGTCAATAACTGGTCCACTGCCAGCGTGGTTAAAATTAAATTTTCCTGTCGCCGGCTCTAACCTAGTAAAATAATGATAAATCAGTCTCTCTCTCTTAACTCTCTCTCTCCCTCCTTTGTTCACACCACTAGTACCATAAACCACCACTAGTACCATAACCCACCACCACCACGACTACCCCCACCGGCCATCACCACCTACCCCCAAAACCACCAGCACCTTCCCACTTTTTTGATCGATTCTTGGTCTCGATTAGTGTATCATTTGTGTATGATGTTTTTGAAGCTTGAATTTAGTATTTTATCAGTAAAATCATAATTTTCAAAGCTGGAGTTTGCACGTTTACAACACATGCCAAATCTCCCTTCTCTCTCCTCAACGCAACTGAAAAAACCTCATCAAATTCATCTTCTCTTCTGATCCCACACAACAACTGCTACACGTATACATGTAAAAATCTGCACAAACTCTATCGATCACTACAATATTGCTCTGATCGGAGTTAAGCAATAATATGGAATCGGAGCAGTTAATTCCCGCCGGAGGTAGTGGATCGCACTACGTGCAAATGCAATCTGAGCCGTCGAGACTGTCATCGTTCTTCGTTTCATCAAAATCCGCCTGAGTCAACTCGGATTTTCGATGAGTTACCGATGGCCACAATTGTGCAAGTTTCTCGTCACGATGTCGGCGAATCGGAGATCTATATGTTGTAGATCTTGATTTTTGGTACCCAATATATACGTTTCAGATCTTGAATCGGAGATCTGTGGTGTTGGTGTGGTGGTGGCATGGTCGCCGGTGACAACCAGCCGCCGACTTCCAGGTTATGGTGTAGGGGTGGTGTGGTCTGGAGTGAGGGAGGTGGTGGCATGGTCGCCGGTGAACCTGCTGCCGGCTTCAAGGTTGTGGTGTGGGGTGGGGTTGGTGTGAGGGTGATGGTGGCAGGTGATGATGTTAAAGAGAGAGAAGAGAGAGTGTGTGTGTGTTTTAGAGGGAGAGAGACACAGTGAGTGAGAGAGAGTAGACATATATAATTCATTTCTGTTTTTGTTATTAAAATCATTAAAATTGGTTTCTAAATAAGTAAAAGACCAATCTGCCCTTCACTTAGTAGTTAAAATTAACTGGGTTAGGGTTAAAGGACATAACGTGCAGTGATTTGCAAACATCGAGTACATTTATTGTACTTTTTGAAGACAAATGACACACTTTGCAATTTGATGTAAACATAAAGGACGACTTTTGTAATTTACTCATTTTTTAACTTGGACAGTTGGACCTGCTAAACCTTTAGATTTGTTGGTTGGGAACTAAATGTGTTACAGAATGCAAACCACAAGGATCATCGGTGTACTTTTGGAAAGCCAAGTACCAAATCCAAAAGTTTGGTAACCCACAGGACCATCCGTGTACTTTACTCTTTTGATTTTGATCAAGGACTTTTTTTTCCATTGAGAAATATTATAAACATGTTCAACAGGAATATACAATGTACAACACTGCTAATTATTTTGTTCTATGTTTAGACTATCCGTAGTCATAAAGTCCCTTTATGGGCGTTATGCGACACTTGTCGTGCCACGTCACACAGGGGCTTTATGGGGCGTTATGTCATTTGAGGCCGTAGTCATAAAGCCCCTACCTCATCATTACTCAGTTAATTAATTTTCAATTTTTTTTAATTAAGTTCCTATAAAACCCAGCTTTAACATCCAAAAGTTTGCCCTTTCTTCCCCACATCAGTAACATCCTCAACCAAAATAATCTACACCCACAACACCAAACAAACCAATCAACATTTACCCACAAACCAATTCCCCCAAATCATCATCAAAATGTTCATAATTTGACTGTACCTTTCGTGTTTTCTTGGCTTTCCTTTGAGCCAAAACCACAAAGGTTGAAGCTTTATCGGAAATCTGCTGCTCCGGTCATCTTCTCCGATCACTTCATCGGAGATTCCGATGACCTTCACGCCGGCGTCTTCTTCTTCACTTCATCGGACCGACAAGGTTGGCCGGTGAGATTGGTGTGATTGGTCTGATTTTTGAAAAGCTCCAGCTTCGCGCCACGAAGAGGATAACGCCGACTCCAAAATTCTACCCCATAGCGCCCCCTGTTTCGATGTGGGCCGGCGCTATGGGGCGCCATGGCTGATTCCGGCGTGATGTCCCGCCCCACTACGGATGCTCTTAGTAATATAAATGAAGCTGCATTTTAGGAAAAGAATGGAAATCGTTGTATATAAAAAGGTAAAAGAGAAATTTTAGAATCAAAGATGAAAGTCTTATGGTACTATGTTAGGTTCGTGTATAATGCTGTATTGTCATGTTCTTATGAGATTCTAAATTTTAGATATTCAAACAAATGCTTGTAAATTTATAGGTCTAAACACCCACTAAACGACATGAATGAAAAACTTTTAAAATTTTTATTTGATGGTGAAATGAATACATATTAGGATTAGGATTACCCGCACAACTTTCTGGCCATATTTACGCCAAAGGTATCCATCATTCAAGATGTCAACCTCACTAGTAGTTTGGACAACAACACGTGGCTCACGGATAGGCTTAACCACTGGAGTTACATCAAGGGTACCAAAATCTGTTTGCCTGATCACAATTAAAAAGTTACTAAATAGAGTTAATTACACAAATGGGTCCTGTGGTTCATACCTAATTTCGCCTTTGAGTAATAACTTTTTTTTAACAAGTTTAGGTTTTATGGTTTCAATTTTGTAACACCTTTAGGTACTAACACCAAAATTAGTTAATTAATGACTAAAATACCCTTGCATTTTTTTAAGTTTATCAATGTAACACATTTGGGTACTAACACCTAATTTTATTTAAGTTTAAATCAATTTTACAAAATCTATTTATCTTTTTTATTTTCATCTTTTTATTATATCTCTTAATTAACATAAAACCTATTTATTTTTTTTTATTTTCATGTTTTTATTAAATTTCTTATTTAACATAAAATCTACTTGTTACACCAGTATTTTTTTAAACAGATTTTTTAAATAAAATCTACTAGCTATATAGTTTTATGTAAATTAAATTTCTTACTCATTTTAAATAGTGTAAACCTTACTCGTTTTCAATTTTGGATAGATATGATTGAAAATAATAAATATCTTTCATATAAAAAAAATTTAAGCCATTTTTAACTCGTTTTTTTGTTCATTTACATTTTACTATATTAGAAAAATATTTAATTTACATAAAACTATATAGCTAGGTATTTTAGATAAAACTAAAAAAAATTAAGCCTTTTTTATTCGTGTTTTTGTAAAAAAAGATATTTAATTTACTTAAAACTATATAGCTAGTAGATTTTACTGGTGCAACTAGTAGATTTTTTGTAAATTAAATATTTTTCTAAAATAATAAGACGTAAATGAACAAAAAAACGAGTTAAAAAATGGCTTAAATCTTTTTTACATGAAAGATATTTATTATTATCAATCATATTTATCCAATATTGAAAACGAGTAAGGTTTACATTATTTAAAACGAGTAAGAAATTTAATTTTCATAAAACTATATACCTAGTAGATTTTATTTAAAAAATCTGTTTAAAAAAATACTGGTGTAACAAGTAGATTTTATGTTAAATAAGAAATTTAATAAAAATATGAAAATAAAAAAAAATAAATAGATTTTATGTTAATTAAGAGATATAATAAAAAGATGAAAATAAAAAATAAATAGATTTTGTAAAATTGATTTAAACTTAAATAAAATTAATTGTTAGTACCCAAATATGTTACATTGATAAACTTAAAAAAATGCAAGGGTATTTTAGTCATTAATTAACTAGTTTTGGTGTTAGTACCCAAAGGTGTTACAAAATTGAAACCATAAAACCTAAACCTGTTAAAAAAAAGTTAGTACCCAAAGGCGAAACTAGGTATAAACCACAGAACCCATTTGTGTAATTAACTCTACTAAATAATAGCACCAATTAGTAATTAATACAACCAAACATATTAATAAATACAAATTTTCATCCAACATTATCTCCTCTTTTTTGAATACGGGTCGTTATCATCTTCATCAACCTCATCCATACTATCTTGATTTGCTTGTCTAGGAGATTGCAGAGGGGTTCCACTAGCCTCTAAGTTAGGATTCTGGCCATTATTTGCGGAACTTTCAATGATAATAATAATAAGAGTTAAATGCTTGGTTGGTCCCTGTGGTTTTCAAAAATAGCAGACTTGGTCCCAGTGGTTTACTAATTACACGCGTGGTCCCTGTGGTTTTCAAAAATGCACTCGGTTGGTCCCCAGCCCTAACATCAGTTAAATTTCTCAGTTAACTCCATGTTAAATGACCAAAATACCCTTGCTTATTAACTCTCCTTATAAACCCCCACAACCTACATCTTCATCCCCAACCTGCATCATCTTCATCCCCACCATCTTCTTCATCACCAACCCACCTCCAGTCTCACCCTGTCACTGCCGCCGTGAGTTGCCGCCGCCGCCCTTCTTTCTCCCTCTCATCTCTCTCGTCTCGTTTACTGTATCTGGTGGAGACTCATTCCACCACTATTATTGTTGGAGAAACTGGCAGTGGTAAAACCACTGCATCATCTTCATCCCCATCATCATCTTCTCTGTTTCTCTCTTTCTCTGTTTACAAAAAAAAACACAATAAAAAATCCAGTTTCAAAAACACATTAATCAATTTTCAAACTAATAAACATCAAATTAGCATCAACACAATGAACAGTTGACAAATTCACACCTAAAACAACTAATTCACACCAAAATCCCGAAAAATCAGCCAGATCTACAGCTATTAGCACTACAACAGCAACCTAGGGTTTCGAGTTCCGACTTTTTCAGCAGATTTGTTCACTAAAACACACATAAACCTAAAAACGTACGAAATAAGCAGATCTACAAAGTTTAACTAACAAGTTACCTCAAACAAATCATAATATATTACAATATTGAAGTATAATGTAACAAACACTGAAGAACAAGTGATTTCGGAATGTATTACCTGAATTAAAGTGAGATTGTGATTTGTGTATGATGTAACCGTTAATGCACTCGAAGTTTAACCCATAGATTGAAGTAACAGCAAGCGGTTGTCGAAATTTGAGATGTGAATGAGTGATAATGATGATGATTTAAGAGATTTGAGGTGTTAAATTTGGGGGATTTTAGTGAGAGAAAGTGGAATTAATAAGATTAGCTGGTGGTTTCCACTTTTATATGTTTATATATGTTCTTCAGAACGTGGTTGATGTAAGGGTAAGGGTATTTTGGTCATTTAACATGGAGTTAACTGAGAAATTTAACTGATGTTAAGGCTGGGGACCAACCGAGTGCATTTTTGAAAACCACAGGGACCACGCGTGTAATTAGTAAACCACTGGGACCAAGTCTGCAATTTTTGAAAACCACAGGGACCAACCAAGCATTTAACTCTAATAATAATAATAATCTATACTATTATAAAAAGGAGAAGTGATGGACATAGATGTAATTTTACAATGCGTACAAGTTTTGAAATAATATGTACAAAGAAATTGTACTAGAATTTTGAGGGTAAAATAGGCAGTAAACATTAATTTAAGACACCTGTAGGGGCAGTATAGTAACTTAAGCATTAGTTTAATGACGACATTTACTATGGTAGTTGTTTCTTCCTCTAATCAATGGAGCCCTAAGTAAGGTAAGAGAGAGCTGATCAACTAGGTAAATCCTCTCTCTCTCTCTAGAACTATACATATCCACACCCACACTCATCACACATACATAACAATAGATCTATTCTTTTCAGAGTTTGGTGCTCTCATATTTTTTTCGATTAATTTACAAAACTTTCCGGATTATTGAAATGGGTTTTGTTCCTAACTCGATTTTAATGAACCAAACTCTCCGGATTATTGAAAATGGTTTTGTTCCTGATTCGATTTTGATAATAATATTTTGTGGGTGGTTCAATAAGATTGATCGAAGGGTTTGGGACATTTGGGCTCACAATACATCACAAATATCCTGATCGTGTGAAGGGGGTTTGGATATTGATGATCGTGATTTACCTCAGTTGATTATCATGCTGCTATGGCCCACCATGACCGGCTTTCTCAGCGCCGCCGTCTCATCGCTGGTACTGTTGAATCTTCATTGGCGTTTCTTGATGGCAATGAAGCTTCTCAGCTTCAGTCTCTTGGATTGTAAGTTGTTGTTTTGAATTGGGGTTGATTTGAGTTAATAAAAGATTTTAAAAGGTTTGTGTTTATGATCAATTTTGGGAATTCTTTGGTATTTATTAAACCAATGACGCAGTTTGAAGAAGCAAGCTTTTTATTGTTCATATGAAATTTCTGTGTGTGTGTGTGTGTGCAGGGCCGACTCAAACATTTTGGTGGCCTAACGCGAAACAATTCTCTGCAAGGCCTGATATATGCCCATATTAGGGGGTGGCAGATATAATGACCGCAGTCGATCACCACCACGTCGCTTTTGCTTTTAAATACTGTTGGAATGATATTGACAACAAGTAACATCATCTTTGGTTTATTATCTCTATAACTAAATACATATTCATGCATATCTTGAAGTACTTTTGCTTGAAAAATTAACAAATTGACTATGACAGTTTGTACATTTGATGAAATGAAGTAAAGATATAAGTGCTCAAAGGAGGAGATCTATTAGTTTTAGCTGTTAACGTGTAAGTTATTTCATTTCAGTTCACGCTAGATGGAGCAAAAGAAAAGGGCTAAAGACCGATAATGTAAAAGTACAGTCATTTTCATTTACGTTAAATTCTTTTTACTCTTTTTATAGTCAAGTGTTGTAACTTTTTAGATATATCAGTATGATGATGACAGGTTCAAATTTATAAGAGGATGTCAAACATTTTATTCCCTACAAATCCCAAATGCTTTGCCAAATTTGTGACGAGACACTCTAATTCTCAGTGGTGGCTTTACTTGCTGTGTTTCTTTGTTTTAAGCGGTCAAAAAGGGTTAACTCAAATAAGTTTAAATAGTATTTTCATTTGAATTTTATGAGGGTTTAAGAACATACACTTTCTTTAGGGGAGCGGTATGTTGAAAAGGTGAATGAGAAAAGAGGGCGAAGGATCAAGGCCGTTGATAAGCTGAAGGATCTGTCAGATCTGTTTGCTATTGTCTCCCTCACCCCGTCACACAACCTTCATCGTCTCTACTACTGTATGCCTCGATTTTGTTTAGATCGGTGGCATGCAACCCTATTTTTGTTAGATATTTTGTTGACATTGGTGACTTTTCAGATTTCAATCAGACATACGGTCTGGCAACACTCAAGGAGTTCTGGTGTTTTTATTTTATTTTTTTGTAAAAACTGCTGATGTATTTTTGAAGTTGTTTGTGTAGTAGATTGCTGGTGTAGAAAATTTTATTTTAATGTTTGCTGTTGAGCAGATACTTAGTGCTGGTGGGAAGACAGTGAGACTAGCTTTGGTTTTTTTTAGTGTCAAGAACCACATTAGCTCTTACATTTATAGACTGAGTATCTTGTTTTATTATTTATTTATTTTTAAATGCCCGAATGCTTCGATATTCATGTAATACATTTTTTTTACTCAGGGAACTCACACCAGAGCATAGGCGCTTGGCGAAAATCATTGAAATGATTCATACTGCTAGCTTAATGCATAATGATGTGTTGGATGAAAGTGACATGAAAAGAGGTAAAAAATTTCAATTACATAAAAGTGGTTCTTGATTTTTTGGGTTTGTAGTGCGATGGAATATTAATAATGGTTAAAAAACAGTTTGGAGAAATTTCATCGAAGGGGGGAGGTCGAATTTGCATTTTGGTAGTGATTATAAGATCTTCTGACTGAAGTTAGAATTATCGGCTTTTAGTAATTAGAAAGATAAAAACTGTAATGGCCATTTAGGGGTTGGATTTATCAGTTTTATATCAATTGCACCTACCTTTAACTTGTTTTGAGAAACTTCTATGCATGTTTCCGTTTCAAGATGATTCGATTATTGCAGGCCTATATCTCTTGACTATGTGATTGTTTTAGCTAATTATGTTGAAAAGACGATGGTAACATGGTGATTCAACTGCTTATATCTCTTGAGTATGTGATTGTTTTAGCTAATTATGTATTTATTAAGACTCCTTTTGCAGGCCTTAGTTGCAGGCACAAGAAGATATTCCTGCAGTCTTTAGGCTTTTGAGTGTCAAGACAAACTTAAAAATGGATGATCAGACCAAAATGTCCTTTTGAGATTCATAAGATACTCTGTTAATAAGTGTTTGATTTGACTTTTGCTCTAGATAGATAGTTTTGTTATTCTATGATATCTCTTTCCATTTTTATTTAGAAAAATTAATCAAAGTTACCATGTTTTAACATAGCTTTGCAATCAACTAATGTCATTCGAATTGTCAGCTTGGTCTGCTGAACACAAGATAAATTGTCATAGCTTGGTCTGCTGAAAATAAGATAAATTGTCATTTGTATTGTCAGCTAGGTACCTTGGATTAGGCCATGTGTAGTGGTCACCCCCATTCACCCCCGTCTTTAAGAACTGGCCCCGGGCTTTTTTATAAACTAACAATTTTAGACGAAAGCTTATAAACTAACGACCCCAAAATCTATGTACAACGTAGCATGCTACTATTTAACTAAAAACTTACCTCACCGCGAAGCGCGGGCCGTTATATATATGTAACTTATATATGATTTTTATATCGTTTTAAGGTTTGAATTATGTTCACGCCTCGTGTTGTCGACTCCGCCGCAACGCGCGGGTTCCCCACTATAATAATAATAATAATTTCCAGATAGAAATAGAAACATCAAACATGTAATTATTTCCAGAACAATACAACTTTACAATAATGGGAAGTTAAAAGCAGGTAATTACGGGTTGTGTCAAAGATATTCAACGGGTCATTTTAGTACCATTTGAAAGAGCTAGGCCGGTTGAGTTGACCCAAAAACACTTTTTGTCTGCATTTGGAAAAAATATATACATAGTTGAAGCATATATTAGGATTACAAAAACAATGGTGTAAAATGCCATTTTCGTCCCTGGGTTTTGGCCAGTTTTGCAACTTTCGTCCACAGGTTTGTTTTTCCGCACATGAATCCAAAAGGTTTGAGATCTTGTCATTTTCATATGGCTCGTTAACTCCATCTATTTTTCTCCGTTAAGTTTTGGGTCTTTTCGTCTTTTTTGTTAACTTAAAGGGCAATGCGGTCTTTTTAAGAAGTTAGCAAAAAAGATGGAAATACCGCTGACTTAACAGAGAATAACGGATGCAGTTAACGAGCCGGATGAAAATAGCAAGATTTCAAACCCTTTGGATAAGATGCGGAAAAACAAACCTTTGGATGAAAGTCACAAACTGGCCAAACCTCAGGGACGAAAATTGCATTTTACTCAAAGCAATATTATACAATAATACTTTAAACTTAGAATAAAACAGCTTAGGAAGTTGTATGCGATAGAAAAAGGGACTTCGGGTGACTTTCAACCCTTACAACCCGTTTGACCCATCCCCTTTTAGCTAATTTTTATTTGACCCGCTTGACCCCATTTCAGATTTAAGAAACAACTCAAATCGATCCTTTCCATAAGTAAATGGGTCAAAATTGCTTCGAATTACCTGTTTGATATGTTTGATATTGAAGTTTGTCTGGATTTTCATCATGTATAGACATAAGAGCACCAACACTAAATCGACGGCTAGGTTGAGGTTTGGGATGATCATGAGTACCTTTATACACAATTTCCGTTATTTGGCCCACAATATAAGACCGTTCAAAAATCTTTTTCACGTCACAATTAGGATGCGTACACTTGTAATAGCTTCTTGGATGTTCACTTCCTTTCACAACTTTCTGTCCATATTTTCGCCAATTATATCTGTCATCTGATGATCTGTCGACTTGGATAGCAGGCCCGTGTTCTTTTGGCTTCCCCGGTCCGTTTTCTTCCTCGTGAGGCATGTAAGTATGATTTTGTTCTTTTGGTGATGCCATTTCCTAATTGGTCGTAGATGGAGACGAATATGATCGGGGCTCGCTTTGATTTTGATTATGATTTTGGTTCTGGTTATGATATTGCCCGCTTGGTTTAAAAGTTGGAAAACCCGTTTGTTTGAAAGCTCGGATTAATAATGAAAATTGGTTATGGCACGCGAGACTTGGTCACCTAAATTTCGATTCCATGAAACAAATGGTGAATAAAGATATGGTCGTGGGGATGCCAAAAATTAATCATGAAAATCAAATATGTGATTCGTGCTTAGTCGGGAAGCATACGAGACAACCTTTTTCCAAAGACGGCGTCATCGTTTCGGGAAACCCTCGCCTTGGAACTTATTCATGGAGACTTATGCGGTCCAATTTCTTCGAGCACAATAGTGGGAAATATGTATGTATTTGTGTTAGTTGATGATTTTCACGTTTCATGTGGACTTTTCTTTTGAAGGAAAAAAGTGATGCGTTTGAAACCTTCAAAAAGTTTAAAGTCATGGTGGATTTCACACCCTGATATTTCTACGTATTACCGGTGGGCCCGGTGGGGAGTATCGTGACGTAGTTGATATCATCATAGTCATTTAATCACAGTTTAGTGCACAGCGGAAGTCTAAAAGTAATTTATACAAACCGAGTTGAAAGTAACATAAAATATTACACAACGGATTGTAAGTGGATCCACAGGCGGATCTAAAATAAACAGAAATATTGTTCAACAGATTTAAGCATCAAAAGCTTGCAAGACTATTTATTTGATACTAGGAGTAGCCAGCCCATTTCGCGTAGTACCTGCACTTAACCTTTTTTTGGAAAAATACGTCAGTTTACACTGGTAAATACAATTAACTGGCTCTTTTGAAAAGTGTTTATAAAATTGATTTAAATGCACAAGGCATAAAACTTCTTTTATAACTTGGGACAATTATTTAAATAATCTTGTATACAGTTTTACATGTTTGTCGTCCATTCGGGAACCGATTAGAAGAGCCGGATTAGATTAATAGACACACCACAAGTATAAGCCCCCACAAGAGAGTGAGATACCGTTTATACATACGCAACTGTCAGTTGTATGCCTACACTCCGTGCTTAAGCCGTGGCCATTTCTAATAAATGAGCCGAGGATATTCAGGACTTGGTCATTAACCCCCCAAAGGCATTGCATCAAACAAAACAGATTAAAACGGGTTATGTAAATTTATTAATCACAATCCTATTTAAATAATTTCATACCCGACCAAGCGGTATTATTATAATACCGTATCCCAAGCCCGTATAAAGGAAAATAAGTTAAAAGTATTTACCTGAGCTTAAAATATAATTTGATTCTCAGCCGTATATCAATCAGTAAGAACAAGTAGCTTTTACTGGGCTCCTAATTTGGAACGAAGATTTTAATAATCCTATTAGATTCCTAACGGGTCTTATTTAAGTCTTGACTTAGACCGGTAAGTTTTAATGAAAGGTTTACGGTTCAAAACGCACGATTAAGCGAAGACCGGATTAGAATGTGATTTAGACCCGAGAAGTATGAAGACTTGTATAAAATGGGTAAACTAAACACATTCTGGATTTTGAAGATAAAAAATGATAAGGTTTGACCCGTTTCGGTTAATTTATGCAAACTAGTTACATAAACCGTACCGAACGCGAATATGCATAACGGTTAACCAATGAGTCATGAACAAGTTCCACAAGTTAATATGCTTTTAATATGTTGTGATATCAGTAGGATATCTTCCATTATGCCCAAAACGAATTTAAAATCAATTTAAGCCCCGTAGGGGTATTTTGGACATTTTAAAGATTATAAAAGAGGTTAAATAATAATATGAGGTTATGGTCTAAAATGATCACTAAAAATATTTATTTTTACAAGTTACATCAGTAAGATATTGTATATATGTGAAATTTATCATTTATGACCAAACTATGCACCGTAGGGGCATTCTGGTCATTTCACATAAGCTTTAAGGGTCAAATTTGGAAATATGAGTTCAAAACTTTTACTTACTGTAAAGTATAAAAATTTTCTTATAATATCAGTAGGTAATAAGTCTTAAGTGTCAAATATAGTTTTAACCCATACTATGCGTTTAAAAAGCGTAAAAGTCGGTATTTGATGATTTTCGGGTTATTTAAGGAAATCTGAGATTTTGATCAGTCCCTAAAGCTTAAAATATTTTTTTTAACATATAAAATTAGTAGGAAAAGGTTTGGTATCAAAATGTTATGTAAAACTCATTTTATCAAAGAAAAGGGCAATTTCGTCAATACCGAATTTACATTAAAACTCTATAATATATTCAGTTTAAAATTCGGCAAAAATTTTCAAAAATCCCTAAATATTATATTATATCATTGGGTAGAATGTTTGGTGCCAAAATTTGGGTTTAAATATGATTTATACTAAAAATGCCATTTAATTAATAAAAAGCTTTCAATTTACGATATCGAGCATAACTCCTATTTCAAACCATAAACTGACGTCAAATTTTTAGGACATACTTATAAATCAGTAATAAAGGTTTTTGTCCTCTCACATTTTCAAAAATCTCGTTTTTATATCAAAAGGGCATAATGGGCAATAATTAAGCATTTAACGGAAACATGCATATGAATCAGATTTTAAAGGGACCATATAGTATAATCTCAGAGGGTTATACTAACATGTAATATGGTCCTAAAGGAACCCTAAGGCATAATTAAACTAAGCTAAATCGGGTCAAAATTGAAAGTCAAAGCGAAAGTCTACTTTTGCGACTTTCGGTTTCGAATCGAGCCTAAACTCAGAATTGTCGGGTTGAACATGCCTAAACATGTTATTATATTGTTTACCAAGTTATTTAAGTGTTAAAACATGTTCTATAACCTCTGCATTATCAGTTATGAATCAATTTGTAAAAACTGACCCGTTAGACTTTTTATTAATAAGTTTGACCCGACAATTGACTGAGATAATGTGATAATTAGAAGGTGCCCTTTTAAGGGTTTATTACCTACATAATTACCATCACATAGCCACTTTCAATTCGAATAATGGCTAGACCGTTTGTGATTAATCACAAAGTCAAAGCTAAATTACGATAACTTTGACTTTCGGTCATTAAGCTAATAAAGCTTAACTTAGGAAGCTAAGAACACTTACTAGAGTACTTATCACGAATTTTGAACTTAAGAAAGCTTCCTTGAGCAGCAGGAGGCTTCAGAGAGTGAGCTTTGAGTGAAAGATATTTCAAGTGTGCATGGACAAGAACAAGGAGGCCATTTATATAGTGTTTTGCAAGTCCTAAGATCAAAGCATGTGTCCCTAGGATGTTACCAGATGTTCCCAAGTGTCCCTAGGCTATTAAAACCAGTTGCAAAGTCCCTGGTATTGAGAAACTAGGTTGCAAAGGCGGTGGAATGGCTATAAACTGCAGCTATCCATTTTTCTGCCCAGTTACAGTCTTTACGGACAGTAAGCCTAAGCCCTTACGGTCCGTATCCGTAATTTAAATTGTATCGCCCATTTAAGCCATCTTACGGACCGTAAGGCGAAAGCTTTGCGGTCCGTAAGCCTTCCATCAGAGACAAAAATTTTGAGAACTTTAACATTTGACCATGCAACCTATCATAACTCGAATCTATGGTTATTATCAGCAGGAGGGTCCCCTTGATCAGTTCTGAAAAGTCCTTGGAAGTGTTGCCATGCATAATAAAGCTTTTGAGCCTTTGAAAGATCATGTGAATGAAGAATTTGTCGGATTTGCACATGGGATTCTATGATCTTGAATTTGGATTATTCCTCACAAAATTTAACCGGATGCTTATGCAATCTTTATCAGATATTCATGAAAATGTATTTATAGTTTACAAAAGTTTTGGGAATGTTAAAAGGTCACTCAAAGGTAGAATTAACATGTTGACACTTTTAATCCCTCCAGTTATCTTCTAACATGATCCGGGTTTATGACACGTTTATAGTTTATAACACGTGTCTTTATTATATTGGGCATGATTTTTGTGAGGTGTTACATCCTCACCCCCTTAAAAGAAATCTCGACCTCGAGATTTACTGAAATAAATGAGGGTATTTCTGTTTCATTGTGGATTCAACCTCCCATCTGAGCCTCTACGGGCATCCCATTTTACCTTCACGATCGGCACATGCTTCCTTCGAAGCTTCTTAACATGTCGATCCTCGATTGACAAAGGTTTTTCAACGAACTTCAAGCTCTCATCTATATGCACGTCCTTATGCGACATTGCTAGCGACTCATCGGCTAGACATTTCTTTAAGTTGCAGATGTGGAATACATTATGAATTCCACTAAGCTCCTCTGGCATATTTAGCTTGTAAGCTACAGTTCCAATACATTCAATGATCTCGAATGGTCCTATGTATCTTGAGCTAAGCTTGCCCTTTTTACCAAAACACATCACCCCTTCCCAAGGTGACACCTTGAGTAATACCTTATCACCTACCTCGAATTTCAGAGGTTTACGCCTTTTATCCGCGTAGCTTTTTTGCCTATCCCTGGCAGCTTTGAGACGGTCACGGATTTGCACGATCTTATATGTCGTCTCCAGGACTATATCAGGTCCTGACAGTTGGGACATCTCCAACTTTCGCCCAACAAACTGGCGTTTTACACTTTCTTCCGTACAAAGCTTTGAAAGGCGCTGCTTGAATACTCAAATGATAGCTATTATTGTATGAAAAATCAATCAATGGAAGATGGTCATCCCAACTCCCTCCTAAATCAATAACACAAGCCCTGAGCATATCCTCGAGTGTTTGTATCGTACGCTCGCTTTGGCCATCCGTCTGAGGATGGTAAGCAGTGCTAAAGTTTAATCGAGTGCCTACAGATTGCTGAAAGCTTTTCCAAAAATGCGATGTGTATCTTGTATCCCTATCAGAGATAATAGACACTGGCACTCCGTGGAGAGATGCAGTCTCATCCACGTATAACTGAGCTAGCTTGTCGGAGCTGTGAGTTTCTTTAATTGGTAAGAAGTGGGCTGACTTGGTTAGCCTATCGACTATAACCCAAATAGTATCATTTCCTCGCTTTGTCTTTGGTAACTTAGTGATGAAATCCATGGTTACCATTTCCCATTTCCATGTGGGAAGTTCAGGCTGTTGTAGCAAACCTGACGGCTTTTGATGTTCTGCTTTAATTGTGTGCACGTCAGACATTTAGCCACATAAGTGGCTATAGATTTCTTCAAACCTATCCACCAATAATTTGCCTTTAAATCCTGGTACATCTTATCACTGCCAGGATGAACTGAATATTTGGAGCTATGAGCTTCTTGAAGAATCATATCTCGAAGTCCTCCATAAATTGGAACCCATATTCGACCATTCAATCTTAGGATTCCATCCTTGCCATATGACAATTGATCGGCAGTCATTCCTAACTTCTCATTCGGAATACAACTTCCTTTTGAGCGGCTAACAACCTTTCATTCAAGCTGTTCTTCAATTCAATGCTTTTGGCATTGATTCTAATAGGCTTAACCCTTTCTTTTCTGCTCAAGGCATCAACGACTACATTCGCTTTGCCTGGATGATATCAGATTTCACAATCATAATCATTCAGCGTCTCCATCCATCGACACTGTCTCATGTTAAGATCTTTTTGATTGAACAGATGTTGAAGGCTCTTATGATCAGAATAGATCACGCACTTAGTTCCATAAAGATAATGCCTCCAAAGCTTTAGTGCAAATACAACGGCACCCAATTCCGAATCATGGGTGGTGTAGTTCTTCTCGTGCACCTTTAATTAACGTGAAGCATATGCAATAACCTTACCCTTCTACATAAGCACACAACCCATGCCGGTGTGCGATGCGTCACAATAAACCACAAATTCTTCAATTCCTTCTGGCAATGTCAACACGGGAGCATTGCTTAATTTCTGCTTTAGAATATCAAAGGATTCTTGCTGCTTGGGAGCCCAGTCAAATTTGACATTCTTGCGAGTCAACGAAGTTAGAGGTGCTGCAATCCTTGAAAAGTTTTCGATGAAACGCCTGTAGTATCCTGCTAGACCCAAGAAGCTGCGTATCTCTATAGGAGTCTTAGGCTCTTGCCAATTCATAATCGCTTCAATCTTAGCGGGATCCACCTGGATACCACGCTCACTTACTACATGTCCAAGAAATTGGGCTTCATGAAGCCAAAACTCACATTTTGAAAACTTGGTGTAGAGCTTCTCTTGCTGAAGAAGTTTAAGAATACACCGGAGATGTCTCTCATGATCGACTTGATTCTTTGAATAAATAAGAATGTCATCAATGAAGACAATGACAAACTTGTCTAAATACGGCTTGCAAACGCGATTCATGAGATCCATGAACGTTGCAGGTGCATTATTGTGCCCAAGGGGACGAGCTGGGTCAAATAAATCCTTTTGCCAATAATTCATCCAACTGTGTCCTTAACTCTTTCATCTCAGTTGGTGCCAACCGATATGGTGCTCTTGCAACTGGTGCTGCTCCAGGAATAATATCGATTCTGAACTTAACTTGCCTATCTGGAGGTAAACCAGGTAGTTCTTCAGGGAATACATCTGGGTATTCAGAAATAACAGGGATGTCTTCGATCTTGGGCTTTGGTTCATCAATAGTCACTTGTGCCATGCAAATGACACAACCCTTCTTTAAACACCTTGATACCTTAAGCATAGACACTTGCTTAGGCAAACCGTACTGTGCATCTCCTTGTATTGTAAGTGGTTCACCATAAGGAGTGTTAATAACCACTTGCTTCTTATCACAAACGATCTGGGCTTGATTAGAAGATAACCAATCCATGCCTATAACTATGTAGAATCCTGCCAATTTCAACGGAAGCAAGGACAGCGGAAAAGAATGATTCCTAATGGATATAAAACATCCATCTAGAACTGTTGAGGCAGTCTCTATAGTACCATCGGCCAATTCTACTTCATATTTTATGCTTAGAGTCTTAACAGGCAGATTTAACAATTTACAATATTTATTGTCTACAAAAGACTTGTCTGCACCTGAATCAAACAATACTCTAGCATAAACATCATTGATAAGAAAGGTACCTGTTATCACATTGTCATTCTGAACCGCTTCCTGCACATTCATTTGAAAGACCCGAGCATTGGTCTTCTTAGCCTCTTCAGGCTTCTTTGGATTCTTGGGGCAATTGGTCTTAATGTGCCCCTTTTCGTTGCAACCATAACAGGTTGCGTATTTCAGCTTCTTGCAATCCAAAGTCTTATGTTCTTTGGACTTGCAGATCCCACATCCAAAAGTATTTGACTGCGACTGTGACTTCGATTCCAACCTGCACTTCCCAAAGTGATGCTTTTGACATGTTTTACATTTGGGGTTCTCACCCGACTGCGGGCTATCACTTTTAAACCCCGAACTCTTCTTGTGATCGGAGTTCTCTTTCTTTTTCTTGTTGGAGTGATGAGAACTCTCATTCTCCCGTTTTCGTTTCCCATCATCAGAAACATTGACAGACTTGTTTCTGATAGCATCAAATGTGAGAGACATAGACAGATCTGCTAGTGATCTAAATGTAGTAGGTCTGGATGCTTTTACGTTTCCCTTGATCTCTAGAGCCAAACCTCCAATAAAACGAGCTATCCGTTTCGATTCTAGTGTAACTAAATAAGGAACCAATCGAGACATGGTGTTGAAGCTTGTAAGATACGCCTGACAATCTAAGTTCTTCATGACCAAGGTCAAGAAGTCAATCTCAATTTTCTCAACTTCATGTTGAGGACATAAATTTTCCTTGATTAGAGCAACAAACTGATCCCACGTCAAATTATACAATGGGATCTTCCCTGTAGCTTGGATTAGGGAGCTCCACCAAGCTAAAGCTTCTCCTTTAAAAGATTGTGACACAAACTTCACAATGTCTTGCTCTGCACATCCACTAATATCAACTATAGTATCCATCTCATCGAGCTAAGTTATACAATCAATGCCTCCTGCCTCCCCTGTGAAGTCTCGGGGCTTGAGGAAACGAAATATTTGTAAGAACGGGTCTTAACACGCGGCTCCTGATTGAGCATGATTTGTTTGGATGGAACACTCCTCTGATTTGACGAATGATGAGATTCGTCTTTATGAGATACATGAGTCTTGGAGGGTGGTTTTGTATGTGGTACAGATAGGGTCTTGCTATGAGTACCACTTGATTCCTTGAATTTCCTGTCCATAGCTCGAGTGACGGCATTATCAATCATAGCTTGAAAATCTGCACCGGCTACGTTAACTCTAGTGGTATCATTCCTTTCTCTGGGGTGACTGTTAACCTCATCTGATTCAGCCATGTAGCTTGATTGCTACATAAAACAATTGACAATATTTCATTCAGAAATCTTATTATGGAATTATCATTTTGAAAATTCACTAACCATGGTAAATACATCCCATAACGGTTATTATGTTAGTCATTTCTATTTAGGATTTCATTATAATTTATCCCTGGTTATAAACCATTAAAGATATTAAAGTGGCACAAAAGGCCTAGTCACAAGGACAGTTTTAAAATTATAAACCACGATCTTATAAGATCGAGGCATTTAAGGTTTGAACATAGTTCATTACCTTTTCTTGACAGGGAGTCGTAGACTACAACTGTCTTTTGTCTTATTAGACAATGAATATGGCCCGCAGGCACTTTATCACTAATGGATATTTAAATTTAGGTAAGAATAAGAAATTGGAAAAATCCAATACAAGGATGACTAGTGTGATTTTATCGAATCATATTTTCCAGGAGTGCTAACATGTTTTCAGATGTTAACAAGGATTTGAATCTTAAAAAGGTTTTACCATTTGGGCCATGTCTAAAATGACATATAGGCTAGGTTATACCTTCAAGATTTTCTTTCAATATTATTGGCAGATCAATTACAAAAAGGAATAATATTTTGATTTATTTCATACAATAGATTCTTACATATAATGACAAATGAAATTTTAAATTAAATCATTCCATTAAATAAAGAGAAGTACATAATTGCCCTAAACGGAACTTTAAAGAAATAACATTGTCCACATAGGGACTAAAAGAAGAAATACAAGTCATCGCAGGGACTGAATACATAAATAGATGTCCACACAGGGACTTAATTGAAATTTAAAATTACAAAACAAAATAAATAAGGAATTTCAATAATCCCTCTTCTTATTTCCCTTTATTAGGTCTGCCAAGCCCTTAAGTAGACCCCGGCAGCTTCCACGCTCCTCCTGCACCTCCATTCCACCTGGTTCAACCTCTGAAGGATTTCCTGCTGCTGCGGTGGTTGGATCTGTGGCGGCTGCTGCTGCTGCGGAGGTTGAGGAGGTGGTGGGTATTGATACCCATAAGCTGGGTACCAAGTTTGGTATGAAGCGAAGGGTCCTTCTGGGTGGAGAGCATTGTAGTTGGCCGCCTCGAGGTACGGGTCGACGGCAAGGGCGTTGTAGAAGTTGTAACATGAATATGCCAGATGCTCAAACGGGTTATACGCCGCTGCACCGGCGTAGGAATGGATCGGGTTATCATAACCCATGTGCGGTGGTGGTGGTGCGACTGGCGGAGAGTCGACCTCAGAAACTGGGTTCGAAGGCCCTCCCATTTGCGGGTCTTCATACAGTGGCGGGTAGTGGCTGCCACTGGAGTGTTGGGGGTGCTGAAATGAAATCCCCCTCACACGGACATCCATGCACCTGATCTTCTTCGCCTCGGTGGTTCTGGAGGCGGTTGCTGCTCTGGCGACGGCGATGGCGTAACCGCCTGGAAACGCGAATCCTCAGAGGGATCCTGCTGCTGCTGTTGAGGTGGGTTGAAAGGGGGAGTGAACTCCCAGTGGTACGTGGCCCACCTTTCTACAAAACTGTCTGGGCCCCTGTATGGTGAACCATGAAAAGATGATCCGTCAGAAATCTCGATGGGATGCGTGGGCGTCCCAGTTGGTAACATCTCCGGATCTGGATCTTCATCCATCTCCATATCCTGCATCTCAGGATAGTGGTCATTTGGCCCCAAAGGGTTTGGACCCTCGGGCTCTTGAATTTGGTTCATCGGATTGAACCTGCTTTGGAAGTACGGGGCCGGGTCCTGGAAGGCCACTCGATCGCTGCAGCGGAATGAAGGAGTGGTGAGAGTCACTGTGCTCCTCATCTTGGTGAGTTCCAAAAGAGTGATGATAAGACGGGGAGGAACTGAGGGAGACTAAGCGTCTCGCTGGCTCCAGGTAAGTTCTCCAATCCTCCTGGGGACTAGAGGTTAAATTTGCTGAAGGAGTTCGCCGGTGTGATGGCCCGGCCTCATGGTCATTCCTAACAGTTATCGGTGCCTTGCCTCTTCCACCTCTTCCTCTGAAACGTGGCGGCATTGTCTTTTGTTCCTGCCAAAACAAACAAAAGAAAAAAAAAAAAAAAAAAAAACAACAAGATTAGGATTAGTCCTAAGTTATTTGACTAGACTCGGAAGTCAAGGAATGTGCAACTGTGTCATTGAGATTAAACACAAAAGGCTAGTGTTTAATTCACTCAATGTTGGCTCTGATACCAACCTGTCACACCCCGATATTTCCACGTATTACCGGTGGGCCCGGTGGGGAGTATCGTGACGTAGTTGATATCATCATAGTCATTTAATCATAGTTTAGTGCACAACGGAAGTCTAAAAGTAATTTATACAAACCAAGTTTAAAGTAACATAAAATATTACACAACAGATTGTAAGTGGATCCACATGCGGATCTAAAATAAATAGAAATATTGTTCAACAGATTTAAGCATCAAAAGCTTGCAAGACTCATTATTTGATACTAGGAGTAGCTAGCCCATTTTGCGTAGTACCTTCACTTAACCTTTTTTTTGGAAAATACGTCAGTTTACACTGGTAAATACAATTAACTGACTCTTTTGAAAAGTGTTTATAAAATTGATTTAAATGCACAAGGCACAAAACTTCTTTTATAACTTGGGACAATTATTTAAATAATCTTGTATACAGTTTTACATGTTTGTCATCCATTCGGGACTCAGTTAGAAGAGTCGGATTAGATTAATAGACACACCACAAGTATAAGCCCACAAGAGAGTGAGATATCGTTTATACATACGCAACTGTCAGGTGTATGCCTACACCCCGTGCTTAAGCTGTGGCCATTTCTAATAAATGAGCCGAGGATATCCAACACATGGTCATTAACCCCCCAAAGGCATTGCATCAAACAAAACAGATTAAAACGGGTTATGTAAATTTAGTAATCACAATTCGATTTAAATAATTTCATACCCGACCAAGTTGTATTATTATAATACCATATCCCAAGCCCGTATAACGGAAAATAAGTTAAAAGTATTTACCCGAGCTTAAAATATAATTTTATTCTCAGCCGTATATCAATCAGTAAGCACAAGTAGCTTTTACTGGGCTCCTAATCTGGAATGAAGATTTTAATAATCCTATTAGATTCCTAACGGGTCTTATTTAAGTCTTGACTTAGACCGGTTAGTTTTAATGAAAGGTTTACCGTTCAAAACGCACGATTAAGCGAAGACCGGATTAGAATGTGATTTAGACCTGAGAAGTATGAAGACTTGTATAAAATGGGTAAACTAAACACATTCTGGATTTTGAAGAAAAAAAAATGATAAGGTTTGACCCGTTTCGGTTAATTTATGCAAACTAGTTACATAAACCGTACCGAACGCGAATATGCATAACGGTTAACCAATGAGTCATGAACAAGTTCCACAAGTTAATATGCTTTTAATAAGTTGTGTTATCAGTAGGATATCTTCCATTATGCACAAAACGAATTTAAAATCAATTTAAGCCCCGTAGGGGTATTTTGGTCATTTTAAAGATTATAAAAGAGGTTAAATAATAATCTGAGGTTCTGGTCTAAAATGATCAGTAAAAATATTAATTTTTACAAGTTACATCAGTAAGATATTGTATATATGTGAAATTTATCATTTATGACCAAACTATGCACCGTAGGGGCATTTTGGTCATTTCACATAAGCTTTAAGGGTCAAATTTGGAAATCTGAGTTCAAAACTTTTACTTACAGTCAAAGTATAAAAATTTGCTTATAATATCAGTAGGTAATAAGTCTTAAGTGTCAAACATAGTTTTAACCCATACTATGCGTTTAAAAAGCGTAAAAGTCGGTATTTGACGATTTTCGGGTTATTTAAGGAAATCTAAAATTTTGATCAGTCTCTGAAGCTTAAAATATTTTATTTAACATATGAAATTAGTAGGAAAAGGTTTGGTATCAAAATGTTATGTTAAAGTCATTTTATCAAAGAAAAGGGCAATTTCGTCAATACCGAATTTACATTAAAACTCTATAATATATTCCGTTTAAAATTCGGAAAAAATTTCCAAAAATCCCAAAATATTATATTATGTCAGTGGCTAGAAAGTTTGGTGCCAAAATTTGGGTTTAAATATGATTTATACTAAAAATGCTATTTAATTAATAAAAAGCTTTCAATTTACGATATCGAGCATAACTCCTATTTCAGACCATTAAACTGATGTCAAATTTTTAGGACAAGCTTATAAATCAGTAATAAATAAAGGTTTTTGTCCTCTCACATTTTCAAAAATCTCGTTTTTATATCAAAAGGGCATAATGGTCAATAATTAAGTATTTAACGGAAACATGCATATGAATCAGATTTTAAAGGGACCATATAGTATAATCTCAGAGGGTTATACTAACATGTAATATGGTCCTAAAGGAACCCTAAGGCATAATTAAACTAAGCTAAATCGGGTCAGAACTGAAAGTCAAAGCGAAAGTCTACTTTTGCGACTTTCGGTTCCAAACCGAGCCTAAACTCAGAATTGTCGGGTTGAACATGCCTAAACATGTTCTTATATTATTTACCAAGTTATTTAAATGTTAAAACATGTTCCTTAACCTCTGCATTATCAGTTATGAATTATTTGTAAAAATTGACCCGTTTGACTTTTTATTAATAAGTTTGACCCGACAATTGACTGAGATAATGTGATAATTAGAAGGAGCCCTTTTAAGGGTTTATTACCTACATAATTACCATCACATAGCCACTTTCAATTCGAATAATGGTTGGACCGTTTGTGATTAATCACAAAGTCAAAGCTAAATTACGATAACTTTGACTTTCGGTCATTAAACTAATAAAACTTAACTTAGGAAGCTAAGAACACTTACTAGAGTACTTAGCACGAATTTTGAACTTAAGAAAGCTTCCTTGAGCAGCAGGAGGCTTCAGAGAATGATATTTGAGTGAAAAATATTTCAAGTGTGCATGGACAAGAACAAGGAAGCCCTTTATATAGTGTTTTGCAAGTCCTAAGATCAAAGCATGTGTCCCTAGGATGTTACCAGATGTTCCCAAGTGTCCCTAGGCTGTTAAAACCAGTTACAAAGTCCCTGGTATTGAGAAACTAGGTTGCAAAGGCGGTGGATTGGCTGTAACCTGCAGCTGTCCATTTTTCTGCCCAGTTACAGTCTTTATTGACCGTAAGCCTAAGCCCTTACGGTCCGTATCCGTAATTTAAATTGTATCGCCCAGTTAAGCCATCTTACGGACCGTAAGGCGAAAGCTTTGCGGTCCGTAAGCCTTCCATCAGAGACAAAAATTTCGAGAACTTTAACATTTGACCATGCAACCTATCATAACTCGAATCTATGGTCATTATCAGCAGGAGGGTCCCCTTGAGCAGTTCTGAAAAGTCCTTGGAAGTGTTGCCATGCATAATAAAGCTTTTGAGTCTTTGAAAGATCATATGAATGAAGAATTTGTCAGATTTGCACATGGGATTCTATGATCTTGAATTTGGATTATTCCTCACAAAATTTAACCGGATGCTTATGCAATCTTTATCAGATATTCATGAAAATGTATTTATATTTTACAAAAGTTTTGGGTTTTTTAAGAGGTCACTCAGAGGTAGAATTAACTTGTTGACACTTTTAATCCCTCCAGTTATCTTTTAATATGATCTAGGTTTATGACACGTTTAAAGTTTGTGACACGTGTCTTTATTATATTGGGCATGATTTTTGCGAGGTGTTATAGTGGAAGTGGAAGTAAGTAGAAAAATCAAGACGGTTTGAACCGATCGAGGGGGAGAATTTACGTCTCACGAGTTTAATCGGTTCTGTGAAAATGAAGGGATTGTTCGACACTTAACCGCTCCATATTCACCTCAACAAAACGGGGTGGTGGAGAGGCGAAATCGTACCTTAATGGAGATGACTCGAAGTATATTTAAAGCGCGACAAGTTTCTAATTTTATGTGGGGGGAGGCGGTG
Source organism: Helianthus tuberosus (assembly GCA_030545235.1). Taxonomy (NCBI): domain Eukaryota; kingdom Viridiplantae; phylum Streptophyta; class Magnoliopsida; order Asterales; family Asteraceae; genus Helianthus; species Helianthus tuberosus. The sequence goes on from CM060364.1 coordinate 55,031,282, forward strand.
AGGCACTCAACCAATTTAATAAATAAAACTCCAACACGAGCTTTACACGAAGACAAAACACCGTACGAGATGTTAAAAGGAAAGAAATCGGATCTTCAATTTCTTAAGGTTTTCGGATGTGCCGCTTATTTGAAAATTGTTGGTGGGCATCTTCCAAAATTAGACGATCGTTCGACTCGTCTAGTTTATCTTGGAAGCGAAGAAGGTTCGGGGGCGTATCGTTTATACAATCCGACGACTCGTAGAATTGTTGTGGGTCGAGAGCCGGAGATACGGAGTTTGATGAAACGCGTGGTTAGAATTGGGGAAAAAAGTATTGTTTTTAATAACGAAGAGTCTCACGAACCGGGTATGTTTTGGGTCGAGTTTAATGGAGTAATTTACACTGGAGATGGAACTGTTGATACCAAAAATGTTGGAACAAATTCGGGGTCCGATACAAGTGGATCAGAATCGTCGGGTTCATATGATAGTGGTGAATCTAATTCAACAAATTCAAATACTAACAGTTCAGCGAATTCATTTGTAAATACAAAATCAAATAATATGGGCTCACTATGCCCAAATAACTATTCGTTGATGTTAAAGGGAATGGCAGTCAACAACAATGAACAAATGGATATTTTGGGCTCATAAGGCCCAATTAAATCACAATCAGTTGTTGCTACTAGCAACCCATCTTGCCAAAGGACAATAATACGAGAACAGGCCATTACGACTCCAAACAATCAAAGCTCCATGTTGCGTGAACTAGTTTGTGCGGCTCAAAATAGTAGCAGGCCAATCAACGTGAACGGTAACAGTGCGGAACAAAATAATTTTATGACGCCTGACCCGGTTGTTCGTAGATCTAATCGCGCAACGGTTACCCCGATACGTTTTAATGATTATGTATTAAATTCGAGTATGATTGATGAAGATTTTTTATTACTTGCGGATGATGAACAAGTTCGCTTTGACGATGCAAAATCTAAACCGGAGTGGATGAAAGCAATGCGTGCAGAAATCGAATCAATTGATAAAAATAATACTTGGTCGTTAACCGAGTTACAGCGTGGTGCAAAAGCGATTGGATTAAAGTGGGTTTTCAAGGTTAAACGAAACACGGATGGCTCACTAAATAAACACAAGGCTAGACTCGTGGCGAAGGGTTATGTTCAGCAACCCGGAGTCGATTTTGACGAAGTGTTCGTGCCAGTTACTCGACTTGAAACAGTTTGGTTACTTTTATCTCTCGTAGCGAATGAAGGGTGGGAATTACATCATCTAGATGTTAAATCCGCGTTCCTACATGGCGAATTAAAAGAAGAAGTTTATGTCGTTCAACCGGAAGGGTTTGTTAAAAACGGCGAAGAGCATAAAGTCTATAAATTATCAAAGGCGTTATACGGGTTAAGGTAAGCTCCACGTGCATGGAATACGAAATTAAATAATATTTTATTAGATATGAAATTTCACAGGTGCTCGCAAGAACAAGCCGTATACCGAAGAACCGTTGGAACGAGCGTCTTATTAATCGGCATGTACGTGGACGATTTAATTGTGGCAGGTTCAAATTTGAAACTTATTATGGAGTTTAAGCGCGGGATGGCTAAGAACTTTGAAATGTCGGATTTGGGAAAACTTACTTATTATCTTGGAATTGAAGTGTCGCAGAGCAAGGACAGGATAAAAATTAAGCAAGAGGCGTATGCTAAGAAAATACTGACTGAAGCCAGTATGATTAACTGCAATCCTACTAATGTTCCCATGGACCCGAATGTGGAAGTTTCTAAATTTGAAGACGAAGAAGATTTTGATGCAACGAGATATCGAAAAATTGTCGGTTGTCTCCGGTACCTTTTACAGACTCGACCAGATTTGGCGTTTCGGTCGGAGTAGCCAGTCGGTACATGCAATGCCCGAAGCAATCTCATGCAGCTCTCATCAAGCAAATTCTTCGCTATTTAAAAGGTACTTTCAGTTATGGCATTACCTATACTCGAGGAGAAAATATGTTGGTTGGTTACAGCGATAGTACTCACAACATAGATCCGGACGATGGAAGAAGTACAACGAGACACGTTTTTATTTTGGGTCTTCCCCAATTACTTGGTGTTCTCAAAAGCAAAGCAAAGTACAGTTGCTTTAACATCATGTGAGGCGGAGTATATGGCGGCTAGTGCAGCCGCGTGTCAGGCGGTTTGGCTAAAAGAATTGATTGGTGAATTACTCAATAAGAAAATTCAAGCGGCGGTGTTACGTGTTGATAATACATCGGCGATAGCTCTCGTGAGGAACCCGGTTTTCCATGGAAGGAGCAAACACATAAAATCCCGGTTTCACTACATTCGGGAATGTGTTGATCGTGAAGATATCGTGGTCGAGCATGTTAGTGGCATTGATCAAAAGGCGGATATTTTAACGAAGGCTCTTGGGAAGATCAAGTTCAAGGAGATGACTGAAAAGCTTGGAGTTGAAGACGTGGGGGTTACGAGTTCGAAATTCCGGGGGTGATTGTTGGAAATTTCAAATTAAAAAAGATTCCTTTGCGTGCAAGGCAAGGAACCATGGAGTGGATAATTATTAGAATATTTAAACGTGTTTAGGTTTAATTATTTAGTGATAATTATTATGTCCAATATAATAGGTTTATTAGCAATCCTAGTTATAATCTAATAGGAGTGTTTAGATTTATTAGTGATTGTAATTCAAGTTTTGAGTCAGTTTCTTGAATAATAACAAACGTTTGGGTGTTAGCCAAATACTTTGCAATTTCCGATTTCAATTTCTGTTCAATACCGATTCATCTTGAGCTACCACAGGTGTTTATTTTATGTACGTTTTGGATTGGTCTATGTTTCTACGTAAATTTTGTTTGGAAACAAGTCGGGTCAAATGTAATATATTTTCATTCAACGGCATGAATTCAGATTACTCTATGTTTTAACGTAAATTTAGTTCGGATATGAGTCGGGTTGATTGTAGTCTATAATTTATCACGTCGCGTATAGCGCCGCCGCAACGCGCGGTGGGTAAAAACTACTTATGTCCTGAAAGCAACACTAACTTAATAACCAACTCTGTATTCAAATAACAAACTTAATCACCAAAGAAGGATTACAGCAGCAGAGTCTTTTAATTCGCCAATTTTATACCCTGTTCCATCCTGTAAACATTTCTGTCCATTCTCTGTTTTGTTTTTATTTCATTGCAACATGTTCAGTAGCTTCCATCAACACAGGATAACAATCACATATATTGTAATATTGTTTAATACAATTCTTTAAAAAAGGCGAGTGAATTTGATGAAAGTCCATTACACTTTTTATTATTTGCCCACACAAGCCTTTTTCTTTAGGCCTGCTGCAGACCGTTCATTAATGGTTGATGGGTCAGATTGGAGACCAATGACTACAATTAGTTGCAAAATGAGTTTATGATTACAGTTGTTTGATGTATCACCTGCATCCATCTCCATAAATTTGAACGGAGTTCTGAAGCATATTTATGTGAATGAAAGCCTATAAATGATCTTGGGGTAGATTACATTTTTCGTCCTTTATGTTTGTAGTGAGTTTCAGTGGATGACCTTTAACTTTAATAATTACAGCCACAATTTATTTGAAAAACCCATTACACCCTACGTCCTTTGGCTCTAAGCTGGTTAAATATTTTCAGTTAAATATGTCATGTGGCTTGCATATGAGGGTAGGTTAGTAATTTACTAATATATTTAAATTAAACAAACAAACAAAACACAATATATAAACCTAATCTCTCTGTTTCATATCCGTTTCTCCCTCTTTATCTCTTTCAATGGAAAATGTGAGAAAGTGAGAAAGTTACAGTTTGGCAAGCAACTTTCAATGGAGAATGTGAGAAAGTTAATTACCGAAGCTGGTGGATATCAACCTCATTTAATAGCCCCTGAACAAGGCTATCGTCGTCTTATCGAATCTACATTGATTACCATCAAATCTCCTGTCGAAGCGGTTATTGATTGGGTATGTTCGCAAATATATATCGGAGTGAAACCCGATCACACTTGTCATCTAATTTCGATTCAGAAGATTCCGTTTTTGATACCAATTCCGGCAAAAAACCACAACCACCGGAGCAAAAAAAAAGCCCTAACTGCCACCAAACGTCCGGATCTATCACCTCATGTTGGATCCCCAAATCTGAAAGTTTGAAGGAGAGGTTCTTCGTGAGGTTGGGGTGGGGTGTGATTATTTTTGTCGGTTGGTGGTGGTGTTGGTGGCGTGGGTTAGTGCCGGTAGGTGGTGGTTGTAGGTGGGTTTCCAGAGATGTGGTGATGGTTGTTAATGGTGATGGGTGGTGGTCTTTAGGAGGAAGAGAGATTGGTGGTGAGGCGTTTCAGTGGTGGCTGGGGGTGGTGGTCAGATGGTGGCTGGGGTGTGGAACTTTAGGTTACACAAGGTTAACAGAGAAAGAGGGTTGACTTGGGAGAGAATATTTTTCATTATATAAATATGTTATAGTTATAGGGTTAGGATATAATAGGAAGTTAATTTGGCTAGAAAGGTTAGAAAGTAATCTTGACCATCAATAGATTTAATCAAGGGCTAAGATTAAATGAGTGAAATTGAAGAGAAAAAAAGAGGCACGTGAGTTGTGTAAGGGTATTCTAGTCACTCCACCACAATAGTTTCTCTCTCCTCCAATTCCCCCTATTTTTTAAACGTTAATAACTCTTTCATACGACATTATTTTTTTATAAAAATTGCACCAAAAAACGAGCGTTTTTTTTATCTTTGAAACGAGTATACTATTGCTATACTTTCGAAATTTTTTTTCGAAAACCCAGTTGCATAAAACGCAATGGAAAAAGCACAGTTGCGTAAAACGCAATAGAAAAAAAACCTAAAAAATGACATTTTTCTAAAACGCAATACACCAAAAACACAAACAATGTCTTATTTCTAAAATGCAATGGCCATAAAACACAAAAGAAAATATACTTTCTAAAACGCAATGCACTGAAAACACATAAAAATGTGTTTTACCTAAAACGCAATACACAAAAAAACACAAACTAATGTCTTATTTCTAAAACGTAATAGCCAGAAAACACTTAAAATGTAAAATGCAATGCACCAAAAACACAAAGAAATGTCTTATTTATAAAACGCAATGGCCATAAAACACTTAAAAATGTCTCATTTCTAAAACGCAATTGCCTAAAAAACAAAAGAAAGTGTTCTCTGTAAAACGCAATGGACTGAAAACACCTAAAAATGTGTTTTACCTAAAATGCAATGACTAAAAACACTTCAAAAATGTGTTTTTCTAAAACGCAATGGCCAGAAAACACATAAAAATGTCTTAGTTTCTAAAACGCAATGACATAAAAACACCAAAGAAAGTGTTCTTGATGTGTGCAAAATGCAACATATAAATTACATCAAATGTGGCATAAAACTAACCCTTTTTAGTACTAATGTTGGAAAAAGTGTGCTTTTATCTTCCTTTTGTATTTTCAGGATTAAATGAGCTCAAATTAACAAAAGAAACAAAAAGGCAGCTAAATCTAGCATAAATACAAGAAAAGGAACAAACGTGACATGCCCAACCCCATGACAGCATCTTCCCAAGCAAAAAAAGAAGACAGAAGACTGAACACGCCCCGTGCTCAGTGAGCACGGGGGCGTGCCCAAGTGTCAGCAGAAAAGACAAAGTTGTAGAAGCTTCCATCGCCCACCACGGGGCCGTGCTCAGCGGACACGGGGCCATGGTCAACTATAAGATTCGCAAAATCCAGTCAAATCTTGATAGTACAGATATGCTTCTGCACACGGGGTCGTGCTCAGCGGACACGGGGGCGTGGTCAACTAATGCAGACAAACTGCATTTAATGAAGAAAGAGAGGAGGATGGACACGAGGCCGTGCCCAATGGACACGGGGCCGTGCCCGAGGTTCTGTTTAGCCTATAAATAGGAGTGCTTGGAGCTCTTGCAACTCATCCCTTGGCACACCACCTCTCTCACACTTCACCCACCACCCACCACCACCATAACACCATCATCCACCACCATCATCCATTGTCCATCATAGAGTGTGTGAGTCGTCTCGGGATCCAAGATTGATCGTAAGAGTTCTTGACAATCAAGGCCATGGTTGCCTAAGTCTCTTACATCACTTGGTGAAGAAAAAGTGTCTAGTGTAATACTTTTTATTTTTAATCTTTTTGCACTTTTTACCTGGTTATGTATTAATGACTTTAATAACTAGTTTCTTATGTTGAAGGTGATTTTTCCTTATCGTTTGTCCGTGGTGTCTTGGCATTATTTTACTGTCTATATAAAATAAAAGATTTTCACCATTCATATCTCCACGGTCTATATGGAGGTATGTTGGCTACCTGGTCGGGGGTTAAGGGAACGGTTTGGTTAAAAGTCTTGCCTTGTTCAGTGTATAGATCTTGCAAGGACCTGGGTCAAATTTAGGAGGACCTCCTTCAATACTTAACGGTATTGGATGGCGGGGGTCCAAACTCTTTGATCCCCTCATATGTAAGCAACTATTAATACTATAACCCGGCTATTTAGGACTGTATCCCTGCTGACTCAGACTACTTAGCCGAGGGTAACGTCACCTTCAAAAGAGGGGCCTACCAAAATATGCATTAATAACTTAATTATCTTTCAATAATCTGACCCTTTAGGATTGTATCCTTGCTGACTTAAACTACTGGGTTGAGGGTAACGTCACCTTCAAAAGAGGGGCCTACTACAATAACTAAGATAATCTCTTAAAAAGTGCAAAAGTGCGGAAATAATCAAAGGTTACACTAAACACGAGTCGGAACCAAGTGATTCATCTTGTCTATCTGTTTTTACTTTTATTTTTAGTTTCAGCATTTTAGTTAGTTTTTATTTTTCTAGTTTAAAACATTTTTCTAACTTTTTGATTTGATTAGACGTTGAGGATAAACCGGTACTAAAAGCTCTTGTGTCCTTGGACGACCTCGGTATCTTACCAACACTATACTACGCTCACGATGGGTGCACTTGCCCATATGTGTGTTTAGTGTTAGTAAATATCGTGTTTTATAAATTTAAAACTTGGCTAAAAAAGTGTAAAAGGGCTTAAAATATACTTAAACTTACATACACACTTCACACGCATCAAGTTTTTGGCGCCGTTACCGGGGACACAAGGATTTTAAGAAAGTTAGGAATCAACCGCCTAATCGTTTTTTTTCTATTTTTTTAGGATTTTTCTTAGTTTTTCAGCTTCTGCAGAACTCAGCACGGGTCGTGCCTGCTGAACACGCCCCGTGCCCAATCATTGGAACTGGTAATCCTGTTTTAAGTCAGACAGTAAGCTAAACACGAGGCCGTGCCCATTCAACACGCCCCGTGCCCAAGATTCAGTTACTGAAAACAGAACCGTAAGATCCCGACGGTTGGTAATTTCTGACACAAATATGAGTGATACTGATAATTTTTACTTTCGGCACTCTTATGGTACGTGGTGTCAAATATGTGGTGGTTCCCATAAGGAATTAGAATGTTATTTTCTAAATTATAAGCCCCACTATATAGACCCATCATTTTCCTGTATCCTTAAGAGGGGCGAAAGTAAAAATAATCCTTATCTCTCCCTCGAGTGTTCTCAACCGGATTTTCTAGGAGAAATGCTTCTTGATGAACTATTTCAACTAGAAGATCTAATTCTTAATTGGTTGAAAGAACTTAGGATAGATTTCAATAATTTATCCCAAGACAATAACCAAGAAGAAACGTTGGGATCGCATTCAAACAACTTCGTTCCGACGATACTTCTAACTCTAGTAAGGACTTGAGCGATAGTCGTCCCTGTGTCGATTGTGCCGTGAAGGACTCCCCATCGACTTCGTTCGATGCATACATAGACCTGAGCGATTCGACATACACCTTCTTTAACGAGAGCCCGGAAAAGGGTTGGACTTGTCCACCTACATATAAAATAGGAATCACCCTCACTGACAACCTCTTGCGTTCTCGTCTTAATCTAGAGCAATTAAGGTATCTTAGGCACTTTGGGGTTGTTCCATCCAGTAAGGAACCACCCAATCCGAATAAGTTCCTTAAAAATAAACAAATTCCATGAGACAGCTTCTAGACACGAGGCAGTTTCCAGGTCAACACGCCCCCGTGTCCACCCAAAGATTCCCTTCTGATTTCATCAGAATACGCACAAAATTGTGTCAGGATTCTGTCTGCACACGGGGCCGTGTACAGCCGACACGGGCCGTGCGTAACGTACTGTCGTTTTCAATAAATGCAGCCCAGAATCCTGCACATTTGAACCATTCCAGGGACAGAGATTTGGGAAATCTTCTCACATACCATCCTAGGTATTTTCTAAAAGAAGTTTCTCAACTACCTTCTTGTCCTTTCCTCTTTTATCCACTATCATTTTCTTCAATTTTTCTTTTTACTTCCATTAAAGCTTGAGACTTCCATAATTTCAAACTTTATTGAGATGTTTGTTAGATTTTGTTCATGGAATCTTGTTAAGAATAAGTTCTACAACAATGTTTTAAGTTGTTTCTGTTCAAAAATGTTGTAAAATCACGAAAACAAATTAAAACCCCAAGATTCCTTGTTCCAAAATCCTGCAGATATCTGAACACGGGGCCGTGTTCGTTGAACACGGGGCCGTGTCCGAGGTACTGGTCCCATAAAAATTGAACTCTTTTCGGTATGTTTTCTCAGAATGGCAAGCAGAACGAGCAGAACCTCTTCGTCACATTCCAGAAACAACCGGCAGGGGTGAAGATCATTAACGGTTGAAGATTCTCTTGTAAACTACGTTTACGCTCTAAGAGAGGCCATTGATGAGATACCGGGGGTAGAAGAAGCATTGGTCGACCGTATTAATCATCTAACGGTGGGACTAGAAGGGTGTCTCCGGGAAGTCAACCTTTTGCACCAAAGGTTGAACATTCTCGCCTCTCCTCCTTTGGTGCCAATTATCACCCAAAGGGCATGGCATGTGGTACCGGAAGTCATCATTCCGGCTGAGTGGTACGCCTTACATCCGGAGCCCCCTCGAGACGTGCTACAAGGGATTCCGATTGGTGTCACTACCCCTCCACAAGATATTGAGGAGCATGAAGCCGCCTCCCTTCTCCCAAGAGAGATAGAAGAATGGCTCTAGCAACACCTTAGGGACACCGCTCGGCTTGGAGTTCTACAAGACTTTTAGATACCGGAAAACTATTTTCGGAATTTTGGTTCTTATTGTAGAAGTAGAACTCCTTAGGAGGATTTTACGTATCACTTGACCTATCTAATTTAGGACCATTAACTTTTATTTTTCACTTTGTTTTTCATTTTCTAGGACTACTATGTAATTCTCTCTATGACTTAATGAATGAAGGTTTTAGTTAATTTGGTGTTTGGATGGTGTTGAAATGAATAAAACACACTCGGGATGGCAAAGGAAACAAGAGAAACTTGAACCAGCACCCCGTGCAGGAAAACAGGGCCATCCGACAAAATTTCTTCATTACAGTAATCTCAGCACGGGCCGTGTCCGCCCAACACGGCCCCGTGCTTACTGGACACGGGCCGTGTCCACCCAACACGCCCCCGTGTCCAGGCTTCTGTTTCTCTTTTTCAAATTTTGTTACTGGCACTTGAACACGGGACCGTGCCCGGACACCACGGGGCCGTGTCCAGCGCCCAGTAACACAATTTTTTGTTTTTTCACACATTTTTACACATTCAATCAACCTAAAAACTTATTTTTGGGACACATTGAGGATAATGTGTAATTTAAGTGTGGGGGGGGGGGGGGGTGCTAAAACCTTGAATCTTGCAAGTCTTAACTACAAGCCTTACACAAAACTCTATTGGAACCACTAATCACCCCAAATTTTTTCAAATTTTTTTTTTATTTTTTTACTTGTCTAGGTTTAACTTGGGAATTTCAAAATTCTAAAAAGGGTAATATTTTTACAAATTTACAACCGATAGCGTCGTGATAAAAAGAACAACATAAGAAAATTATGAAAAGGCATGACAAGCTTAGTTAAAATTTGATTATATATACTTGATCACATAAAAAACTCATTCCCACAAAAGTGAGTTTTGAGCCTTTATTGAGCATACAAATACATATCATTAAACTAAATGCTCATTTTTCGTTTCTTGTGTGAATAGCCGCTTGGTTCTTACAACTCTAGAACTTGCCACGACGATACATTCCCGGTCCTTACCAACTTAAACCCGAGTAAGTTAATGATGGAGGCATTATGACTAACCCTTTTTATTTCTACACCATTTTTTTTTACCACCTACCCAAAATCCTCCTAGTTAGCCCCTTTGAGCCTAAACCTTTTCATTTCATAACCCAAACCAAACACCCTTCCACCCACCAAAACCCTTTTTTTATTTTTAACCCCTTGTTTTAGTAATTAGCTCAGTTTTTCGTATGACTTTTCAAAAAAAAAAAAAAGTGTTGATGATGAAGCAAAAAGAGAAATAAACAAACAAGTTTATAAAAAATAACTTTGTTTGAATAAAGGCTTCATCAAAATAAAAGTTGCAAAAATAAAAAGTCTTACGAAAACCGACGCTTGTTACGATTTTCGTCATTTCACTAACCACTAACCCGACCACCTACCTTTAACCCAAGCCTAACCCTTCACCCAAAAAGTCCTCTTGATATTTACAAAGGTATATAGTTAAAAAGGAGGAGGATTGATTGCTTGGCAAGCTTATGGTAGGAGTAAGTTCCATGCCGCTCTCGAGTGATTCACTAAAATACATTTTCGGCCGAGTGTTGAGTGATCCCCGTGATGTATGTGAACTTGTATATAAATGGAATTTTAAAGAGGCATGTTATGCCCTAATAAGTAATTTATCTTATGAAAAGTTTTAAATAAATCATGATGAAAAGGATTGTAAATAAATAAAAATAAAACTTAATAAAGAATCTTGGAAATCCCGACACTCTATGACAAGCCCAAAAACCTTCTCTTCTACCCATTCCATTTGGGAATGTAAAGCCACATTATAAAGAGTTTTGCTTGAAAGCAAGCAAAGATTCAAGTGTGGGGGTATTTGATGTGTGCAAAATGCAACATATAAATTACATAAAATGTGGCAAAAAACTAACCCTTTTTTAGCACTAATGTTGGAAAAAGTGTGATTTTGTCTTCCTTTTGTATTTTCAGGATTAAACGAGCTCAAATTAACAAAAGAAGCAAAAAGGCAGCTAAATCTAGCATAAATACAAGAAAAGGAACAAACGTGACATGCCCGACCCCACGACAGCATCTTCCCAAGCAAAACAAGAAGACAGAAGACTGAACACGCCCCGTGCTCAGTGAGCACGGGGGCGTGCCCAAGTGTCAGCAAAAAAAAAAACAAAGTTGTAGAAGCTTCCATCGCCCACCACGGGGCCGTGCTCAGCGGACACAGGGCCGTGGTCAACTATAAGATTCGCAAAATCCAGGCAAATCTTGATAGTACAGATATGCTTCTGCACACGGGGTCGTGCTTAGCGGACACGGGGGCGTGGTCAACTAATGCAGACAAACTGCATTTAATGAAGAAAGAGAGGAGGATGGACACGGGGCCGTGCCCAATGGACACAGGGCCGTGCCCGAGGTTTTGTTCAGCCTATAAATAGGAGTGCTTGGAGCTCTTGCAACTCATCCCTTGGCACACCACCTCTCTCACACTTCACCCACCACCCACCACCACCATAACACCATCATCCATTGTCCATCATAGAGTGTGTGAGTCGTCTCGGGATCCAAGATTGATCGTAAGAGTTCTTGACAATCATGGCCATGGTTGCCTAAGTCTCTTACATCACTTGGTGAAGACAAAGTGTCTAGTGTAATACTTTTTATTTTTAATCTTTTCGCACTTTTACTTGGTTATGTATTAATGACTTTAATAACTAGTTTCTTATGTTGAAGGTGATTTTTCCTTATCGTTTGTCCGTGGTGTCTTGGCATTATTTTACTGTCTATATAAAATAAAAGATTTTCACCATTCATATCTCCACGGTCTATATGGAGGTATGTTGGCTACCTGGTCGGGGGTTAAGGGAACGGTTTGGTTAAAAGTCTTGTCTTGTTCAGTGTATAGATCCTGCAAGGACTTGGGTCAAATTTAGTAGGACCTCCTTCAATACTTAACGGTATTGGATGGCGGGGGTCCAAACTCTTTGATCCCCTCATATGTAAGCTACTATTAATACTATAACCCGGCTATTTAGGACTGTATCCCTGCTGACTCAGACTACTTAGCCGAGGGTAACGTCACCTTCAAAAGAGGGGCCTATCATAATATGCATTAATAACTTAATTAATTATCTTTCAATAATCCGACCCTTTAGGATTGTATCCTTGCTGACTCAAACTACTGGGTTGAGGGTAACGTCACCTTCAAAAGAGGGGTCTACTACAATAACTAAGATAATCTCTTAAAAAGTGCAAAAGTGCGGAAATAATCAAAGGTTACACTAAACACGAGTTGGAACCAAGTGATTCATCTTGTCTATCTGTTTTTACTTTTATTTTTATTTTCAGCATTTTAGTTAGTTTTTATTTTTCTAGTTTAAAACATTTTTCTAACTTTTTGATTTGATTAGACGTTGAGGATAAACCGTTACTAAAAGCTCTTGTGTCCTTGGACGACCTCGGTATCTTACCAACACTATACTACGCTCACGATGGGTGCACTTGCCCATATGTGTGTTTAGTGTTAGTAAATATCGTGTTTTATAAATTTAAAACTTGGCTAAAAAAGTGTAAAAGGGCTTTAAAATATACTTAAACTTATATACACACTTCACACGCATCAGTTCTCTCTAAAACGCATTGAACCAGGACAATAGTTTTGTCTGTGAATTGTCTGAACCAGGAATGCAGTCCTAAAACGCAATGGCATAAAACTGTCTACGAATGCAGTTTTCCACAGGCAAATTTACAGAAAATTAAATTTTCTCACGCATTTTTATTAAAGCAATTTAATCGACCCCAGCCAGGGGCTTTGCCCCTTGGACCCTGCTACCAGGGGCGCTGCCCCCGGACCCCGTCAAGATCATAAAACGCAATGACTAAATCAAAAACTCAGATCGTAGAAATGAAATTAAAGAATTTCTTACATGGATCGAAGCCGATTTCTTCAACGATTGACGAAATTAGAATGATAGAAACCCTTATCAGCGATCGAATCGAACGGATCGAGTGATTATCTTCAAAGTCACAGGAAAAAACGAGATTTTGAATGAAATTAAACTGGGTTTTCTTCAAAAAAAAAGCTGAAGAACACGTTGATCGAGTGTTTGAATCATTGATTGGTGATGAAAACCGCACTATAATGTAGTGATTATTAAAATAGAAAGTGAAGAAATGGTTGAAGATGGTGGGCTTTGAAAAATGGTAGGTTTTGAAATTACTGGGGAGAAGAAGGAAGAAGAAGGGATATGATTGACTAAAATATTCTTCCTCTGTATTTTAAATTTTGCCACTTGTCATAATCCTATTGCTTCCTATCCTTCCTAGCCAAAATAAACTTCCTATTTGATCCTCACCCTATGATCTTGTATCACTTGCAAAGTCTTACTGAACTTTATTTAACTTGATCATGTCCAACCTGGCATCAAAACCCACACATTTTCATCAAGTACACAGTTTGACTTACTAAATAAGTCAACTGTGTTAACTTATCAAACTTCACATTCTAAAATTTTTGTAGGTAGTTGGGGGATCATACTTTCATTGCACAATCATACTCTCAATAACCATATACCTAAACTATAAGCAGATTACTAAGAAGCAAATTATTAATAAGAACCTAAATAACCTGATGTGGGTGAACAAGACTCAAAATATTAATCTTCAAACTAGAAAGGTTTAGAGTAATAAACACCCTTCAAAATCAACTTTCACATGGTCTGTTACTCCATATTTTCGAAGAAATGCCAAATAGACTTGACCTTTTTCATTTGCCTACATAAGCCTTTTCTCAAGTCAACTGCAGATTGGAGACTAGTGGTTGTTGGTGCGCTCTGGAACATGATACTTATGAGCTTTAGCTCCAAAATGACAAAATGAGTTTATATTATCAACTGTTTGATTTGCCTCAAAGAACCTGCTTACAGCAAGAAGGATTGGTGCAATGTTCGATATGATGTCCTCTTCTAGTTTGTCTTCACTCTGATCTTCCTAGTCACGTACTGAATCTTGTCACATTGAGCCATTCTTTTCCAAATTCTGCATCTTTCACTCTGCAGCGACGTGCAAATAACCAAAACATTAAGTAGTATCACGTTCATCAATCTGGATAAATTTGAAGTGAATTCTTAAGCATATTTATGTAAATCAAAACTGTTATTTGATCTTACATTGTTTATAAAATCTTACTGCACTTAATTTAACATGATCATATCCAACCCGGTATAAATATCCACCAGTCTTAATCAAGAACACAGTTTGACTTTCTAATGAAGTCAAATATGTTAACTCAACTCTATAATAAACTTCACATTCTAAAATTATCGTAGGTAGTAACTTAGTATACACCTTGCAAGCAGGGGATCACACATTGATTACTTGAGCAAATTTGAATAAGAACCCTCCAGCTTTCACTCTTTGTCACTGCTAACCCTCCTATCTTGCTTCCTTTACCCAAACAGCCCTCCAACTTATCTTTCTCATTATTTAGACCTGAAAACAACACAAACTTAATAACCAACTATAATAACATGTTTCAAAATCTTGAATTAATAATTTTAACAAAACAAACATGTTGAATCTTTGAATAACCTTTGATCATTTGAAGGTAGATTTTGGAGATGATTTGGTGATTGAACCAAAACTAAACCATTGAACTGTGATCCTTTGGTTAAATGTACTGCCAATTTAATGCAACCAAAAGAACAGGTGAAACAGCTAATAATAAAATCGAGTAAGCCTGCTTAGTGTGACTAACTCGACATTTTGAAATATGACTTTTTGTAGCTAATTAATTACTATGCTTACATGCAAACAGAAGAATAAAAAACAAAAGCATTTCACTATTTGACACTTTCTTGGTCTAAAAAAGCATTTCAATCTTTGCATTGATTGGCCGTTCTCTTGGTTTTTATTCTTAATATTTAACTAGGTATCATCCGATTGATTAGAAAAATGAGAAAGTACCTGCTAAGAATTCAGTGTGTTGTGGGCCGGAGTGCATGTTATCCACAGCTATATGTACCAGAAGGCCATGTATTCTGAAATTTGCGTTACTGATGTAAAATCATATGACTCAAGCTGCCACCTAGACCCAAGAATAAGCAGACCTTTCAATTGAAAAGTACTCTGGGGAAGATGCTTTATGCCTGTGCCTTCTATATTCAACTCTTTTAAACATTTTATACGACCTATTTCCTCAGGCAATTTTTCAACCAGAACACAATAGGGGAGATGGA
Source organism: Helianthus tuberosus (assembly GCA_030545235.1). Lineage (NCBI taxonomy): Eukaryota > Viridiplantae > Streptophyta > Magnoliopsida > Asterales > Asteraceae > Helianthus > Helianthus tuberosus. The sequence continues at coordinate 55,046,712 of CM060364.1, forward strand.
AACATTTTAGATGTTTCATCTCACATATGCTATTTGGAATATCCCGTAAAAATAGACACTCCGTCAAGTACAGCTCCTCTAAACATTCTAATCTGCCAAGATCCTCAGGTAACTGCTCAAGAAGCCAACAAGATTTAAACCGGAGAAGTTTAAGACGTTTCAACATACAAATTTTATCAGGAAGATGTTTGATCTTTGTTGACGACAAAGTTAGCTCCTCTAGAAACTCTAACTGGTCAAGCTCGTTGGGCACCTCTGGAATAAAGCCTTCGAGTGTAAGCTTCTTTAAACATTGTAAACCACAAATACTTCTCAAAGATATACTTCCTGATAAACTCGCAAGGCTTGAGCAACCACAAAGACCAAAAGAAATAAGCTTCGCAAGATTTCCGGACGGCGAGAGTAGACTTTCATTATAAACACAATGAAGCAGGAACTTAGGCAAATTAATGTCCAAGGATGTGACAGTTAGAATTAACTCTGTTCTAGGATCAACCTCAGGAAACCCTTGGTTAACCAACAGAGGTGCAAACATGACCCAGCCACTTAAGTTTGAGCTGGCAACCTTTTTTAGACATCCAACAGGAACATGAACTTCTACCAAATCATAACAATCTTTAAGATCTAACTCCTCAAGATTTGGAGTCAGCCCAAGGTCAAGGGTTCTCAACTTAGAACAGCAAATGTTAAAGGATCTGAGCTTAAAACTTTCAACGGGCAGGTTAAGTTCTACCAATTCCTCACATTGTTCAACAAATAACTTCTCGAGATTCCGAGCCCCCTTAAGGTTAAGTGTTTTCAACTTAGGAGTACAGAGGTGGAGGATTTTGAGCATCAGACTTTCAACGGGCATGTGAAGTTCTACCAAATCCTCACATTTTTTAAGATCTAACGTCTCAAGATTCCGACACCCCTTAAGGTTAAGTGTTTTAAACTTAGCATTACAGAGGTGGAGGCGTTTGAGCTTCAGACTACTTTCAACGGGCAGGTTAAGTTCTACCAATTCCTCACATTGTTCAACATATAACTTCTCGAGATTCCGAGCCCCCTTAAGGTTAAGTGTTTTCAACTTAGGAGTACAGAGGTGGAGGATTTTGAGCATCAGACTTTCAACGGGCATGTGAAGTTCTACCAAATCCTCACATTTTTTAAGATCAAACGTCTCAAGATTCCGACACCCCTTAAGGTTAAGTGTTTTAAACTTAGCATTACAGAGGTGGAGGCGTTTGAGCATCAGATTACTTTCAACGGGCATGTCAAGTTCTACCAAATCCTCACATTGATCAATATTTAACCTCACAAGATTCCGACACCCCTTAAGGTTAATTGTTTGCAACTTAGTATTACCGAGATGGAGGCTTGTGAGCATCAGACTTTCAACGGGCAAGTCAAGTTCTACCAAATCCTCACATAGTTCAATCTCTAACCCCGGGAGATTCCGACACCCCTTAAGGTTAAGTGTTTTCAAATTAGTATTACTGAGGTGGAACCTTTCGAGCATCAGACACTCAACGGGCATGTCAAGTTGTACCAAATCCTCACAATTTGCAAGAACTAAGATCTTGAGATTTTGAGCTCCCTTAAGGTTAAGTGTTTTCAACTTAGAATTACTGAGGTGGAGGCTTTTGAGCTTTAGACTTTCAACGGGCATGTGAAGTTCTACCAAATCCTCACATTTTTTAAGATCTAACATCTCAAGATTCCGACACCCCTTATGGTTAAGTGTTTTCAAATTAGTATTATTGAGGTGGAACCATTCGAGCATCAGACACTCAACGGGCATGTCAAGTTCTACCAAATCCTCACAATTTGTAAGAACTAAGATCTTGAGATTCTGAGCTCCCTTAAGGTTAAGTGTTTTCAACTTAGAATTACTGAGGTGGAGGCTTTTGAGCTTTAGACTTTCAACGGGCATGTGAAGTTCTACCAAATCCTCACATTTTTTAAGATCTAACATCTCAAGATTCCGACACCCCTTAAGGTTAAGTGTTTTAAACTTAGCATTACAGAGGTGGAGGCGTTTGAGCATCAGACTACTTTCAACGGGCATGTCAAGTTCTACCAAATCCTCACATTGATCAATATTTAACCTCACAAGATTCCGACACACCTTAAGGTTAATTGTTTGCAACTTAGTATTACCGAGATGGAGGCTTGTGAGCATCAGACTTTCAACGGGCAAGTCAAGTTCTACCAAATCCTCACATAGTTCAATCTCTAACCCCGGGAGATTCCGACACCCCTTAAGGTTAAGTGTTTTCAAATTAGTATTACTGAGGTGGAACCTTTCGAGCATCAGACACTCAACGGGCATGTCAAGTTCTACCAAATCCTCACAATTTTGAAGAACTAAGATCTTGAGATTCTGAGCTCCCTTAAGGTTAAGTGTTTTCAACTTAGTATTACGGAGGTGGAGGCTTTTGAGCTTTAGACTTTCAACGGGCATGTGAAGTTCTACCAAATCATCACATCTTTTAAGATGTAACCACTCGAGATTCATATTCAACCCAATATTCAAGGATTCCAACCCACAATTCCAGAAGTCAATGAATCTAAGATTCTTTAGAACCTATCAAGAGCAAAACCAAAGAATGAATTCTATGTAATGACAGCACCAATAGATATATCACATTATAAAGAATGATGTAAACATAACTAATTAATCATAATTCTACCTTTTCTCCCAGTTCCCAATGTTGATCCACATTGTACATCATTTGAAGGCCAACAAGATTATTTGGTTGATTTTTTTTTGGGAAAACACTTTAAAGGGTAATTGTACAAAGACAAATATCTTAACCCATTTGGTAGGCATATGTTATCTTCACCAATATCCTTGCAGTCACAGTCACGATCACATCGATGCATCATTTGAAGAACTCTAAGTCCCCTCATTTTTTGAAGACCTTTCTTGGCAACAGATAGATTGACCAGTTTCATACATTTTATTGCTTTAGTACCCTGTAATAAGAAAGCACATACATCAACCTCGCGTCACAAGAAATAAGTATGTGTTAGTTTTCTTTACCTTACAAATAAACGTGAAACTTACCTTATTATTAACCAATATATCCTCAATTTCCTCTTTAATCCACAATCGGCTATGTCTGTGAGGCTCATTGGGGTGCGAACGACGAACAATATTCTTACCCATTTCTTCTATATGGTCATGCATATCCAAGTCCCCATCACAAGATACAGTTATAAGAGATTTTTGCTCAAGAACTTTTAAACCACTTCTGGCATGAAATCCGCAGCTTTCAAGCGCTCTGATTGCTTCTTCTTTATCCCAACCTTTTAGTATACATGCAACATCTAGAAATATTTCCTTGTAATCCTCTTCTAGGCCGTCATAGCTTACTTCCAGTATCTTCAGAGTTTCCTTTAATGGAATTGTTTTTAGTCGGTCTAAAGCATCTCTCCATTCAAGCTCATCTTTACCACGTAAAAATGAACCCAGAACTTTGATCGTCAATGGAAGTCCAGCAGCATAACGTATAACTTGACATGCTAGCTCTTCATAACCTTGATTTGGTATTAGTCTCCCAAATGCATACCTATTGAAGAGGCAATTTGCTTCCTCACGCGATAACAGATTGATTTGAAGAATCAAGTTCTTTGGCACTCCATGTGCCACCAGCACTTGTTCTTCTCTTGTTGTAATGATAACTCGGCTCCCCGGCTTAAACCAATTAGGCTCACCAGCTAATGCCTCAAGTTGGTCTATATGATCCACATCATCTAGAACAACAAGAACCTTTCTACCACGCATCATCCTTTTCATGTCAGATGCACCATTTACTATGATGTTTGGGTCATTTAACACATCTGAAAGTACTTGTTTTTGCAACGACTTCAATCCACAGGGGTTTCCTGACATTTCCCTTACATTCCCAACAAAGCTTGAACCTTCGAACATAAAGGATATTTGATCAAAAACAGCTCTTGCCAAAGTTGTCTTCCCAGCCCCTCCCATCCCCCATATCCCTATCATGCGAACATGATCTTCAATATCAATTTCTAAAGATGGAACCACATCTTTTACACGTGTCTCCATGCCTACTAATTTCCCATCAACACTCGAGTTAGTGAAACGTAGCTCTAGTGAGATCTCTTCCACCATTTTTGTGATCAATTTCGCTTCATGCCTGTGTGTCAAAGAAGATTCAAATAGATATCTCAAAATCCCGCATGAACAGTTAATCTCAAATCTAAAACATACAATCATATATAATTGATACACTCATGTTTCATAGATTAAAAGTAAACAGAATTAAATAATATAACAGAGATCTGTAGAGGGAATTACGTACCCATCAAAGATGTTCTTCAACTCCCACCCAGCCAGATCTGCAGCTTCTCTAAGAGCCTTTCTCCAATTCTCAGCAGATTCTTCCTCTTTATGTGTCTCAAATGCTTTTTCAACGGCCCCACTTTGTTTCCAGACTTCGGTGGGTTCCACATCATAGAAGACAGGGAAAGCAGTGTGCTCGTTCGTCTTCTGGCATTCCATAATCTTAACCAGCTCATCTAAGCACCAGGATGAAGATGCATAGTTCTTGGAGAAAACAATAATGTAAAATTTCGAGTCCTTGATGGATCTGATGAGCTCATCACTGATCTTTTCTCCTTTCTTGATTTCTTCATCATCTCTGTATGTGTAAATGCCTTTCTGCGTAAGAGCGTGATAGAGATGATCAACAAAGTTTTTACGGGTGTCTTCACCCCTGAAACTTAAAAAGACATCGTACTTGAAGCTCTTTTGAACGGACGAAGCTGAAGCAGATGCCATTGAGTTGAGTGTATGCTAAGGATCAAAATGAAATCTTTAATGATGGGGGAATCTTGCATAAGCTGGCTGCAGACAAACAGGGAAGAGATGAAAGCGTTGATTTAAGAAGACAGATGACTCACCACTGATTGATAATTGGAGTGTGACATATTTGTTTGGAAATTGAAGAAATCGGAGAAGTTCATTGGAGAAAGGAAAGCAGCCTTTTTGTTTGGTCAAGATTCCTAATCTGAATTTTGAAAATAAAATATAAAAAAACACTTTTTTGTGAGGATAAGAACAAGGGAAAATTACGAGCATAGCCGCTTGACCAACTGATTTACGAGAATAGCCATTTGACCGGGCATAATGGACCTTCCCATCCAAGTGAACCCCCATTTTTATGCACCTTCAATCCAGCCACAACCAAGCGGACACGTGTCCCTTTGGCCTGAACCGGCTTTATGCCGCCACGCCTGTCAGCCGAGCCGTTTCATCCCCAAGCCAAGCCGCTTCGCCACCTGCCCACAAGTACAAGCCCTGCCGCTACAAGTACAAGTCGAGCCGCTTAAAGTACAAGCCGAGCCGCTTCAGTAGTATTTTAAAAAAAAAATCAAAATACATAAAAAAAAATCAAAAAACATCAAAAAAATATCAAAAAACATCAAAAAATATCAAAAAAACATCAAAAAAATATGAAAAGGTTAGATTAAACTAATAGAAGGCCGTCTATAAATGAAAGGTTAGATTAAACTAACCTAGTTAGTTAAATCATATATGGAATAAATAATAACTAAGTTAGATACTTAACTAGGTTATTATGTAATAAAGGAATCAATCAACTGAGTTAAAGAACTCCGTTAGTCCAGTTAGTCAAGTGCCATAGGTAAAAATTATGATTTGACCGTTTTAAAAAGGGGGGGATCTCTTGTATGATCCGCCCCTTACACGAATCGAACCCGCGACCTCCGTCTCACAAACACACACACTAACCAGATGGGCTACCATCATCGCTGGTTTTATTTGGAAACTTTTATTTTAATTAATTTGCAGGTATCATTATTAGCTTAAAAATCCGGAGCTCACTTTAATTTAATGTTGCCTTAATTTGTAAAATTAAATTGTAATTTTCCCGTTAATATATGATAAATTTTATATTTTATGTACATTGCAATAGACATTAAATAAGACAAAGACTTTATTTATTAAGATACAATAGGAAACAAACGGACAAGCATTTATATAAACGTACGATTAAACTAAAAATCTAAGAAATAAAAATAGATTATTCCTAAGGCCAATCACCCAAGAAGAATGGGGGCGGCGAGACCGAACGATCACTGTCACGACCGTCAGATCTTGGTGAGTACAAACATGTACGACGTGGGCTCTCCGGTGTTGGGCATCGAGTGTCCTCCTCCCCCCACCATTCTACGTACTCCTCTCCCGGGTCCGTTTCATAGCCTTCCGGCCTTCCTTGCTCCAGCATCTGGTTAGGTTGATTAGTGTTTGGCGATGCAATTTGAAGTGTGCTCACTGCTAAATCGTATGCCAAGTTCAACTCTTGATCTGTTAAATCGTCTGGATGTTCTTGCTGGTAATATTCATAAACAATGTTTTCGTTTTTTAGTGGTTGGTTTGCAACTGAGTTAATTGAAGGAGGTGGGTTTGTAGTTTCTTGGTTCAGACGACGTCGTGTTAATCTCCCAGGTGCGGGAAGTATTTGGTTCGAAGGAGGAGGGTTTGGTCGACGTCGAGTGGATCGCCGTCGGGGTGCGGAAACCACTGGTTCGATAGGATCTTGGTTACCTACACCCATGTTGGTGTTCATAGTGAGTTATGTTTATTTTGAAGGTGTAATGGTGTGTGTGGATGTTGGGGGGTTTATATAAGAACGAAGTCATCATAATTCCGTATAAATAATTAAACATTTAAAATAAATATCACTAAACAACATTTGGGCGTGGTAAACATCGCCAAAAATACAGTTTATCGGCCATGAAACGTCTGTATGCTAAAAAATTTTGACCGGATCGATTAATTGGTTTGTCTGTTACTAGATGCTCCATAAGCATACACAGATAGACTCCCTCATTTATGGACAGGGGAAGAGACGAAGTGCTCACTCATATTAATTTTGTCTTTGACAATTGGCTACGTAGGCACGGTTACTACACCACAATGCCCATACCGCTAACTTACCCCTTTCGGGTTACTTTTGCACACAACGTGCCTCAACAGTCTGGGCCTTTAGGAGATTGTGGGGTATGGGTTTGCATTTTCCTGGAAAGGCTAATTAACGGGAAGCGGATTAATGACGGTGAAGACCCCAACGTAACGGCTAGCAATATGAGGCGGCACCTTGCTATGCTTTTCTATGATTCAAAATTAGAAGGAGAGTCGAGTGTTGAAAATATAATTCAGAGTGTTGAACGTAATAGTGATGAACTTCAATTACTAACGAAACCGTTTTGTATTTGAATCAAGAACAGTTTAAAATATGTTATTCTACTATTTTTGCTATAATATAATATAATACCACCAAAAAAAAATAATATTGGTCCCTTATTACACCTACCACCACCTATATATACCCCCCCTCCCCCAAATACCCAAAAATCTACTACACTTAGCAAAATGGTGCTATGCAGGAATTGTGGCTCGCAAACAATTATTAAAACTTCCTGGACCGCTACAAACCCGGGAAGAAAATTCTATTGCTGCATCAGTCGACGAGGAAGCTGTGGGTTTGTGGATTGGGCAGAGGGGCCCTCATGCCAAAGGGCTATTGATGTATTTCGACATTTTATGCATGAACAACAACATGTGACCGTTGCAAATCAAGCCAGTGAAATTAGGCATCTTCAAGACGAAGCGTTAACAATGGCGGTGAAGTATACACGCGTGAAGATGTTGTTACTATTTAGCTGGGTTTTTTTCGTCTTCTATTATGTTGTTCATCAGAATTAAATATTCTAATTAAAATTAAATAAATAGTTGAATTCCGAGTTTGCACCGACTTTTTCGTCACTCGTAGTTTCTATTTGAGTTTATTTATTAACTACCAATACCCCTTTAATTTAACTAACCTATTATTAAGTTGTAATATTTAAAAACAATAAAAAACTTTAAATATTTAAAAACAGAAAGTGTTTGGTACTTTGGTGGGGGATAGCCATGACCGTGGGTGTGGGGGGGGGGTGGGTGTGGGGTAGCGGTGTGGGGGGTGGGTGTGGGGTAGCGGTGTGGGGTAGCGAAGGTTGGCTATAAATAGCAACAAAGCTTGGTCTCCCTAATTAAAAAGTTAACAATTTACTTAAAAATACCCAACATGGTTCGATGGACAGAAGAAGAAGAACTAGCATTAGTAACAGCTATCGTTGACGCTAAACGGAATTTACAACGCGGACAAACCGCGTACTGGGGGCAAGCGTTTCAACACTATCAACAGCACGTCGGCAACACGCGGCACAACTTAAACGCGTGTCAACACAAATGGCGTGATCTTAAACCGAAGTTGGATCGGTTTAAACGTTACTTCAACCGTGTCCCGGCGGCTGGCTTGAGCGACGATGATCGGGTATATATCGCGAGGGTCGAGTATAGGCACGAAGAGAATACGGATTTTAAGTTGGTTGACCACTTTAATATTTATCTTACTTTGTAGTTATTTTTTTTTAATGCTATGTAGTTTTATGTTTTTAGGATTTAATAAGTAGATTGTGTAATATTGTTAGGATTTAATAAGTAGGTTGTGTAATATTGTTAGGATTTAATATTGTAATATTTTTAGGATTTATAAGACTGTTTTGTGTAATATTGATATAAGTATAATGTTTATTGTTTCTAATTCAACTCTTATCGAAATAAAGAAATATGTGAACAAAAAATGGTAGACAACAAATAATGGTAGACAACAAATAAGTTCGGTGACTTTTAATATAACCTGTACATTTATATGTAAGTTAGATAATATTTTAAAAAATATTTATAAATTACCGATAAAAATATATATAAATTTCCGATATAAATCATGATTAGTTATTTAAAAAATTATATAAACGATATTTCTTAGTTTTTTTTCCTGAATGTCTTGATATACATTTTTATTAAAAACGGTGTTCGTAAGTTAAAATTATTATTCACAGGTTTGAAAATAAATATGGTTTTATTTGTTTCGAAATATATATAGTCTTATGGACGTGTGCATATTTTTTTAAGTAATTGTTAGAAAAAAAAAATAAATTAAAAAAACTTTGATTTTTGGATGTCTTGGTCAGATGGAGGTGGCTATATATACACATCTTTATGCTTCCTCTTTCCAACATACTGAGGAACTAATAATGTCCAAGAGGAGGTCTTGCTCAACCATTCCTCATCCAGTACAGAACACGTTTTGGATCATTCAAGATGATCGATATGACAATTGGTCTCCAAATGTTCTTCAGTTTTACTACGATGGTGATACACCAACTTGCTATTCGACATACATGGGCATTACACCGTTAGGAAAAGACTGGTGGGGCGGACTTCTAGGGTTTTGTGGCAATGGTTTTATACAAGAAACGGTATTTAAAAACGTAAACATACGAACTATATATGTTTTCTTTTAATATTTTTAAATTAGTTTTGCCCTTTAATTTCCAGCACATAAATGCATGGTGTAACAAGCTAATGTATTTACGGGAAACTCAAAGCCAGACACGGCCGTGCCAGTCAAATGATTATCGTTGGACAATTATGCCCCCTCATTTTTTCAACATGCTAGTTGAACAGAATCATGATGCTTACAGCTATGCAGATGGGTCTAGAGAAAAATTTCCAGCATTTTGGAATGTGGATACGGTAAAAGTTGTTTATTATTTTATTAATTTCATCCAAAAATAATTTGATCTGGCCATTTAAATATCGACATTTTGTAGGTCTACATGCCAGTTTCACACAAGGATCAACACTGGTTAATCTTACAGATAAACATGTTGTCACTAAAAGTTAAAGTTTATTTCCCAAATAATTGTAATGTAACTCATTGTGGAGAGTCATTTTGCATACATAAAAAAATACATCAAATTCTACTTGAATTTGAGTCTCCATTCTTATGGTTTTTGGGTCGCATATCGTACTGGCAACGTTCTGGAATAAACGAGACTGATGCCTTGGAGTGTGCGGGGGATGATGTGTGGCCAGATAACGGGGATCATACAGGTCGAAATTCAGGTGTAATTATTTGTATGTTAATGGAAAAACTTGTTCAAAACGTTGCATTGACATGGGAAGAGGAAAATCTACAGGATGCTTGTGTCAGATACAGACGGTACATGGCGGATGAACTCTACGCTGGCCGATTCACACCTACAAATAACTGATGTTTGTATCTATGCATGTTAAAGTAATGCAAGTTAAAATATAAATAGATTTTTCAAGTACAAGGATTTCAACATAATGTTGTACATAAAAAAAAATACCAAAATACTACACTAAAACTAAAAATCTCCCAAGTTATAAGACGGAAAATAATTATCAGACGGATAATTTCCTGGGTCTTCATGAGCAACGGTTTCCTTGCCTTTACGCGAACGTTGTTGCGATGGGATTGGGGCTGAACAAACGTCACGATGATGGCCGCGTGACTTACACCTACCACAATATAGAGGCGTGGGTTCTTCCCCACGAGACAAGATTCGGTTGTTTGCTCGCGGACGGCCAGACTGACGCTTTGTAATATGCGGGGGGCGAACATTTATAAGACCTTCTGGTATCTCCCATTCAGATTTATGAGGAAGAGGATTAATCGCTTCCTCGTAAGTTTTTTTATATACTTCATTGGAATAACATCGGAAAGCATAATGACTGCAGTCAGTTTCACCTAAGAATTTGGATACGGCAATCACGTGCCCACAGGGTAGTCCAGAAACTTGCCAAACACGGCAACTGCATGTTCGATCGGAAAAATTTACAAAACCACGCTTTTTCCTGTTGTCAACATCAAAAGTGTTCAACCCTACACCAGCGACAGTCCAAGTTCTAGACCCATCAATTTTCTTTGCAATTTTTTTTTGAGCCCACTGGGTAAGCTCATGTCATTCCTTAATTCCCTCCAGCCGACGATCATAGAACCATTTTTGAACAGATTGACGGAAGAATTCAATAAGTTGGGTTACTGGCAATTTACGATAGTCTTTAGACAAAGCGTTAATTGACTCTGCACTGTTAGATGTCATATAATGATATCGATTGCCGGGACAATGCGCTCTTGCCCACCGTCCAAACCCGATACTTACTAAAGTGTTCCGTATTCTAGGAACTGCAAGACATAGAGTGTGGAAAGACTCATTAAAATCAGACAACCGGTAAGATTTACATGTCTTCCACCAGAGGCTCTCGTATTCCTTTTTTTTATTCGACAGTAAGCTTAAGTTAACCATTAAATGTCGACAGCAGAGACCGTGATAAGCGTGTGGAAACACGTTGCTTACAGCTAAATGTATTGAATTGGCCCTATCCGATATGATCGCCATATCTGGAATTTCACCAACACAGCCTTTAAGCTTTGAGAGGAACCATGTCCAAGAAGCACCATCCTCTGATTTGCCTATTCCATAGGCAATTGGTAAAATCTGGTTATTTCCGTCCATGCCAACTGCTAAAAACAATGTTCCTTTAAATTCACCCTTCAAATGAGCAGCGTCTATAATAATAACAGGTCTTAAATTACGCATAAAACTACGAACCTGAAAAAAAAATCAGTGAATGACCATCTTATTTTAAGATAAAAAAAATATTATTAAGGTTCCGACTTACCGCTGCACCAATAGCCACAAAGACCATTTCAAACCGACTTTCGTCGTCAATCCAAATGTGAGTCACCGTTCCCGGATTCGCCCGCTCCAAATTGTAACAATAAATTGGGAGTTCGGCAAAAGAATCTCTGCTTGTACCTTGCAAGAGTTCTAAAGCATGACATTTTCCACGCCATGCTTGCATGTAACTAATATCAATTCCTAAATTTTGTTTAAAATCGGACTTTATCTCGTTTCCGCGATAAATTCGACCACCGTCTTTTAATTGAGGCACTAAATAATGACCCACAACTTGGGGGTTTGCCTGACGAAAATGTGGGTGTGTGAGCGTCTTTGAACAAGTGTGTTTATCGTTGAAATATTTAACGTAAAATGTGCTATCACCAGCAAAGCCGTATGCCCTAAAACGCCACTCACAACCATCAACAGAACATGACACTTCGTACCGTGTTTTAGACGATCTGTCAACTTTAAACTCAAATCGTTCTATTAAACATTTTTTACCCAATTCAAGTTTCATTTCCTCTTTGCTATTAAAAATGTGGCCTGGCTCGAACACAATAGTAGATATGCCTTGGCTATTACTCGGTAAGTATAATTGGGTACAGTTTTCATAAATTTTTTTATCACTTTCATCAAAAGATAAATTTAAATCAGGAACTTTGAAATTGTTTAAAAATGCGCAATCAGAAGACTCAACACCGGGTTCTTGAATGACATATAATTGAAATAATTCAAACGGTTTACTCTCAGCCAAATTAAAGAAAAAAACAACATCATTATCATTCATTATATCGATCGGATCTGTAAACGAAGACATCCGGTAGGATATCCGAGTAATATTTTGAATATCACACATCTTGCGAATATAACTTAAAAAAGTGATGTACGAGAAATTGGTTTCAACTTCTAAACCACGTCTAGTAATACAATCGTGACCGGCAACATACTCGATGTTCCCGTTAACAACCTCCCACTTTCCCCCGGTGTATATCACAAACTTAACACCCATGAGTTATACTAAACGTGACCAAACTATGTATTCATACAAAGATAACGAGAAGACAAAAAACAAATGTGTGCAAAATCCAGATGTTATATATATACATACGAAATTATACATAAAAAACACATGTGTAGCGGCTTGGGGGTAGCTGGGATGCTGAAGCGGCTCGTATCCAGGGTGTAGCGGCTTGGGCATAGGTTGAAACGGCTTGGTGGTAGCTGGGATGCTGAAGCGGCTCGTATCCAGGGTGTAGCGGCTTGGGCATAGGTTGAAACGGCTTGGGGGTAGGTTGAAACGGCTTGGGGGTAGGTGGCATTCTGAAGCGGCTTAGATCCAGGGTATAGCGGCTTGGAATGGGGCAAAGCGGCTCGGCTTGGCAGTACCGCGGCTTGGCTTGGGAGTACCACAAAGCGGCATAAATCAGGCAGGGGGCGAAGCGGCTTGGCTTGTGGATGAAGCGGCTCGGCTGACAGGCGTGGCGGCATAAAGCCGGTTCAGGCCAAAGGGACACGTGTCCGCTTGGTTGTGGCAGGATTGAAGGTGCATAAAAATGGGGGTTCACTTGGATGGGAAGGTCCATTATGCCCGGTCAAATGGCTATTCTCGTAAATCAGTTGGTCAAGCGGCTATGCTCGTAATTTTCCCTAAGAACAATTAGAACAGGTCAGATGCCTTTTTTCCATTGATATCCTGTCAATTCATTTTAAAAATACATAATTTACACTAGTTTACTTATTTTTCTTTGAGTGAATTGCAAGTTTTGTCCTTTATATTTAGGCCACTTTACAGGCGGTGTACTTTATGTTTAAATTTGACGAGTTTTGTCCTTTATGTTTAAAAATCAAGCACGTTTTACCCTTTGGGCCTTAAAAATTAAGCACGTTTTGCCCTTTATGTTTAAAAATCAAGCACGTTTTGTCCTTTATGTTTAAAAAATCAAGCACATTTTACAGACTGGGTTATGCCCAAAGGGTAAAACGTGCTTGATTTTTAAACATAAAGGACAAAACTCGTCAAATTCAAGCATAAAGGACACCGCCTGCAAAGTGGCCTAAAGATAAAGGACAAAGGACTTTTTGTGAGAAGGACTTATTAACTTATGACTTTTTGAGAAGGACTTTTTACAAAAGTGTTTGGGTTAGCTTATGAGCCAATACGTCAATAAGTAGTTTTTTTAAAAGGTGTTTGGTTTAACTTATTCATGTAAAATGACCAAAAAGGGCATCCTTTAAAATGTGTTTGGTTTAGCTTATTTAATTTTTTTTCTCTCTTGCATATTGAAAAACAACTTCATGAAACATATAACATAAAATTTCTTTACATATAGTTTAAAATTTCTTAATTAGAACATAATAATATTACATTCAGATTGCTAAAAAACACGAAAAAAATGCACAAGAATAACAAACTAATGTCATACTATGTTCTTCTTCGTGATTCCATTACATCTTGAGCAATCGCATCTCTTATCGCTGCCATTAACATACCATCATCATCCGTACGATTTGTAGACGGAACTTCTTCATGAAGTTTATCACTAGTACCGTGGGGATTGTAAGATTCTTGTTGGGCTGTGTTAAATGCTTCATCAAACATACCACACTTTTTGACAAAGTTATGGATCGCCATCGATGCTATCACAATACTCACTTGATGCTCGTATGTGTAATTAACATGCATATCTCTCAATAATGCCCACCTAGCTTTCCATACTCCAAAGGTTCGTTCAATGATATTCCGCAATGACGAGTGGTGATAGTTAAATGTCTCTTTTGCTCCGCGAGGAGCCCGCATAGCACTACTCTGTCCATGTTGAAATTCTGGTATATGATAACGAATGTTTTGACCTTTGTATGGAGCAAGATACCCTTTAGTATTTGGGTATCCGGCATCAACAACGTAATATTTGTCTACAAATATAACAAACATTTGTTAGTCGTTTCAAACAAGTATTAATAACATAAAAAAAAATGCTTTATACTAACCACCCGTTGGATGTGGAAATTGAAGCTCCGGCATCCGTAAGGCTTCATTGAAGATTCTGGTGTCGTGTGCACTACCCTCCCATCCAGTCCATACGAATGTAAAGCACATGTTAAAATCACAAACGACCATTATATTTTGTGTCGCATATCCCTTTCGACCAATGTACTTCGTTTGGTCCTTCAATCGAACCGATGCCCTCACATGTGTTCCATCAATAGCGCCAATGCAATCCTTGAATGGATAATACCGAGGATTATTTAATATATGAGCAGGCACCTCATCATTATAGTTTGTGGATGGCTTGATGATGTTAGCACTCATCTTAAGCACGGCTACCATAACTTTATGGAAATGTCTATGAATAGTTTCCCCAGAATGATTAAAAGATTCTTGGACAAACCTATTCGTACACCCATAAGCCAAAGTCATCAAGAAGATTCCGACCGACTCCTCAACGGACATATTACGGCTTTGTTTCAATCCGTAATTAGTAACAAGATCTTTGCATAACTGTCTAAAAACTGGCACGTGCAATCTAAATATTTCATAACACCATCTAGGATGACTAGTTAATATTTCATTAATATACATGTGGCTTGTACGATTTGACGTGTGGCATGGCCTTCTTCTATTATGCAAGCCACGAGCTATTATTATTCCTTGCACAGCTATTCCACATAACCTTTTGAATTCTATATCCTCATTCACCAAATTTTCTTCATCACTCTCATACGAATCAGAGTCATCACTATCCATCCTATTAATATAAAGATGTAAAAAATAATACATTATATTAAAGGTAAAAATAACAGACAATGTCAACAATAACACATAATATTAAAGTTAGAAATAGCACATAATGTCAAACGATAGCACATAGTGTCAAACAATAACACATAATGTAAAACGACTAATCATTCTTCCATGAGAGACTTAAGGAGGCTCATCTTTGCGTGATGAGTTGTTGGATACATAAACGCTTCACGATTTGGCTTTTTGATTAAAACACGCAATGCACGTGTATAATCTTGAGAATCTTCTTCGAATCCGGGAAAAGTGATGACAATGTTCATGCAATCGGCAATTGTTGGGGAGGCATTATTTGGTGGAAAAGTTTGGGTGCTTTTTGTTGATAAGGCATCTAATACAACATCTAGCTTTTCTTCGAAAGATGAAGTTTTGCTCTTGGTTGACCGTTTGTGAGCAACATCCTTAGATTTCTTCCTTTTATTCGAACTACTTTCGACGAAAGGAGGAAACAAAGGTTCATCATCACCTAAACTTTTTTCATCACTATCTCCTTTGCCCTCTATATTTTCAGTTTGAACATCATTTTCAAATTGTATCAGAGCCATAGCATTGTCTCCTACAGCAACCGAATCCCGAAACAAAGTAGCATAATCTTTCTCGAAGATCTCCAAATTTGCACCCCTAAATTTGGCATAGTTGGGATCTACCTACAACAAAACACAAATACGTCTAACATTATGTCTTCGATTATAAGTTTATTAGATGGTAAAAGTAGAACATACCTTTATTTTCTCATCCCACCACTCGGGCGATGCATCGATGAAGCTTCTCGTCCCACCAATCCCAGTTTCAAGCCTCATCAAGCGGTCATAAAGCTTCCATTCTTTTTTCATGCTGTCCCATTTGTTTGTTAATTGCTTTCTTTCAAAGGTTTTGCCTGTTTTCTCGTACATAGTGTTTGTTATATTCGCCCACCCAAGCTTACTAAAGCTTGTACCAGGTCTATTCCCTCTATTAAATTCAAGCAAGCATGCATGCATCGACAAACAGCTTGAACGTAAAATCATCCCACAATAATCTCGCTTTGTTCTTGTTAGATGATGTTTCACAACCAACGAATTTTTGGCGGTTTTCATCCATTTACTGAATGCCAATAAACATCAGATAAAAGGCAGATATATTTAAAATTTAGTAAGAACAGGAAAGGATATTATGGAGGTTTCATGACTGGTAAATAATAACTCAATGTGCTTTCATGTGTATATATTTGGCAGCTTGTTTACTACACTTTTCTTTTTCTCAAATGTGTTATGACAATCTTCTGGTTCAATTTTATATAACTTATTTGAGTTCGTATCAGCAGCATACAGTATGAATGGGGCTTAAACATTTCTAGAAATTACCAGTTACTAATTTTCATGTTTATTAAAAAACATCAAGCAACCGCAGTGGTTTTCTTTGAAACCTTAAGTCAACTACAACACTTAAAACTTCGATACTTAAATCATACCGATACCATCTATCACGTCAATATTCTTGAAGAAATCATTTAAAGATCACAACTAAAGTAGAAACAAATCGTTTATTTAGGAGAATTGTAGGCTAAAATTTTAAATTTCAAAGGGAATACCCAGATTTGACTTAACAATCGATGTAGTTCTACTATGGACTTGACTTAACAAATATTACTAACTACAGAATTTTTGCAAAGAAACAGAGAGGTAAGAGATTCCAACCTTCGATTAGAATCAGTTTGCATCCGCCAACTGATTAGAGTTGTAACAGATCCGAAATCCAGGCTCAAACCTTCGTTGAGATCTAAAGGTTTGATGGTAGATATATAAGGGGCAGATGGTAGATATCGAAGCTAGCATGGAAGATGGGGGTAATTGAAGGCGGTAGTTGGAGGATTAATGGTGCTAGCATTAACGAAGCCTTTATGTTTTGCTGCAGGTTATTGAAGGCGGCAGATGAAGCTGGTAACCTTAATTGATGAACAGAGATTCTGGTGTCTTAATTGATGAACATAGATTCTGGTGTGATTCTGGTGTAGTAGTCGCTGGTAGATGAACAGAGAGATGGAAATAATGACAGAAAAGGGGAAAGCTGGTAACCTAATTGATGAACATATGGAGAAAGCTGCCTTTAATTGTTGGGTTGTTGGAGGATGAATGAAGATGTTGGCGGCAGATGAAGGTTGATGTGGAGGGTTAATGGGGATTTGTCCCTAAAAAGGACTTTTGGGTTTTGAGAAGTAAGAAATTGATACTTCTCAAAAACCCCTTTATCAAGTGAAAAGCATAAGTTATTTTAAAAGTCCTTCTCCATTTGCCAAACACTTTTCTTCAACTTATTCACTGTTAAAAAGTCAATAAGTTAAAAGTCATGGCAAAATAAGGAATCCCAAACACCACCTAAGCACCAGGATGAAGATGCATAGTTCTTGGAGAAAACAATAATGTAAAATTTCGAGTCCTTGATGGATCTGATGAGCTCATCACTGATCTTTTCTCCTTTCTTGATTTCTTCATCATCTCTGTATGTGTAAATGCCTTTCTGCGTAAGAGCGTGATAGAGATGATCAACAAAGTTTTTACGGGTGTCTTCACCCCTGAAACTTAAAAAGACATCGTACTTGAAGCTCTTTTGAACGGACGAAGCTGAAGCAGATGCCATTGAGTTGAGTGTATGCTAAGGATCAAAATGAAATCTTTAATGATGGGGGAATCTTGCATAAGCTGGCTGCAGACAAACAGGGAAGAGATGAAAGCGTTGATTTAAGAAGACAGATGACTCACCACTGATTGATAATTGGAGTGTGACATATTTGTTTGGAAATTGAAGAAATCGGAGAAGTTCATTGGAGAAAGGAAAGCAGCCTTTTTGTTTGGTCAAGATTCCTAATCTGAATTTTGAAAATAAAATATGAAAAAGCACTTTTTTGTGAGGATAAGAACAATTAGAACAGGTCAGATGCCTTTTTTCCATTGATATCCTGTCAATTCATTTTAAAAATACATAATTTACACTAGTTTACTTATTTTTTCAGCTAAATTGCAATTTTCGTCCTTTATGTTTCAGGATTTTTGCAGGCGCTGTCCTTTAAGTTTAAAAATTACACTCTATGTCCTTTATGTTTGAACCTATAACAGGCGCTGTCCTTTTCTCATATACCCTGAAAGGACAACGCCGGCAAAAACCCTAAAACATAAAGGACAGCGCCTGCAAAAACCCTGAAACATAAAGGACAGCGCCTGCAAAAACCCTGAAACATAAAGGACATAGAGTGTAATTTTTAAACTTAAAGGACAGCGCCTGCAAAAATCCTGAAACATAAAGGACGAAAAGTGCAATTTAGCCTATTTTTTCTTTGAGTGAATTGCAAGTTTTGTCCTTTATATTTAGGCCACTTTGCAGGCGGTGTCCTTTATGTTTAAATTTGACGAGTTTTGTCCTTTATGTTTAAAAATCAAGCACGTTTTACCCTTTGGGCCTTAAAAATCAAGCACGTTTTGCCCTTTATGTTTAAAAATCAAGCACGTTTTGTCCTTTATGTTTAAAAAATCAAGCACATTTTACAGACTGGGTTATGCCCAAAGGGTAAAACGTGCTTGATTTTTAAACATAAAGGACAAAACTCGTTAAATTTAAAATAAAGGACACCGCCTGCAAAGTGGCCTAAAGATAAAGGACAAAACTTGCAATTCACTCTTTTTTCTTTACTACATTTATGTTTGTATACTAGATTATTGCCTCATCTAGAGTAAATTACAAAGTTCGTCCTTTATGTATGTCATTTATTACAAAGTATGTCCTTTATCTTTAATAAGCTCAGAAAACATACTTAATGTTTGAAAAACCATTCAGGTTATGTCCTTTACCCTAAACCTTGTTTGTTTTCCCAGTTAAGTTAGGTCACATGAGAAGCACATGAGGGCATTAATGTCATTCTACCTAACAGGGCACAATAATTTAACACCTAAAACATTATATAATATTATATACACCCACAAATACATACAGAACACACACACTCTCTCTCTCGTCTTTCTCTCTGCTCCCTCTCTCTACCACCACCACCCCCCACCGCAAAACGCACCCCCACCACCGTATCATCACCACCATCACCGTATCATCACCACCACCACCGTACCTACCACCAGCACATCCTCCACCGTATCATCACCACCCCCAAATCCAAAATCAAATCAAACCCATATCCCAAATCCAAATTAACCTCTAAATCGCATCTGGTACCTACCACCAGCACCTCCTCCACCGTACCTACCACCAGCACCTCCTCCACCGTATCCTCCACCGTATCATCACCACCCCCAAATCCAAAATCAAATCAAATCAAACCCGTATCATCTCCTCCACCGTACCTACCACCAGCACCTCCTCCACCGTATCTACACTCGTTTCTTTATTCTTGAACATTAATCGAGATGGAGGGTGGTGGGTTTTTGTCTGAAGCAGAGAAGCAAACAGTAAATGTCAAACCCGTATCATCTCCTCCACCGCTACACAGTTCTTGCAGATCTGAAAATGAAACCCTAAATGTCAAAAACACCTATATGTTTCAATAACCTGCAAAAAAGTGAAAAATTAGGGTTCCGATCTGGTAGAACAGTTAGAGAGAGAGAATGACGGCAGGTGGGTGGTGTAGCGACGGCGATCTGCAATGAGGTAGTGGCGGTGGCAAGTGGGTTGTGGTGGTGGTAGAATAGTTAGAGAGAGAGAGAGAGAGAGAGAACCAGGGGGTGGGCGATCTGCAGTGAAGTGGTGGTGGCGGCGGAAGCGGCGGCGGCAGGTGGGTCGTGGTGGTGGCAGGTGGGTCGTGGTGGTGGTTTGGAGCAGAGTAAACTTGCAGGTGAAGTGGTGGTGGTGGCAGATCGGTGGTGGTGGCGGTGGCGGTGGCAGGTGGGTTGTGGTTGTGGTGGTAGGATAATTAGAAAGAGAGAGAGGGAGAAGACATTATCTGTATATATACACATATATAATTCTAAAATTGTTTTATTTATTGGTTTTATGATTATTTATTATAATATTTAGGATAAAATGACTAAAATACCCTTATGTGGGGTTGACTTAGTCAACTTTAACCATGAAAACTAATTGTGTTATGACTAAAGGACATAACTTGTAAGGGTTTACAAACATTGAGTATGTTTTCTGAGCTTATTAAAGATAAAGGACATACTTTGTAATATATGACATACATAAAGGACGAACTTTGTAATTTACTCCCTCATCTATTATATATGCAAGTTTTCAAAGAATATTATATAGATTATGTAGTTTGTAGAAGAGGGTTCCCTTCAATAATAATAATTAGACCTGGCAAACGGGACGGGTTGGGTCGGGTCGGGTCGGGTCATGGTTCAAAACGGGTTCGGATCAAAACGGGTTCGGGTCAAAATGGGTCAATTAAAAAAGGGGTTGTTTTGGTTCGGGTCAAAACGGGTTCGGGTCGAAACGGGTTCGGGTCAGAACGGATTCGGGTCAGAACGAGTTGAGGGTCGGAACGGGCTTCGGGTCGGGTTGGTTAAATTTTTTTTAAAGAGATTGTACATAAAGGGGCAATTTTGTTCGGTTCGAAACGGTTCGCGTCGAAACGATACGCGTTGAAACGTTTCGATTCAAAACGGTACTGGTCTAAACACAGGTTTATTTGTAATAATCTATTATATAATTAATATTATTTAAAATTAGTAATACGGATTCTTGATAGCCAATTTGGTGATATGTCGGTGAAACACGTGACGTACCAAACCGGCGGTAATCTTTTGGTGACATGCTTGTTGGAGATCCATCGGTGAAGACACCATTTGTAAATTGTCGAAACGGTTTGATTTGAAACGGTACTGGTCGAGACGGTTCGCGTCGAGACGGTACGCGTCGAGACGGTTCGCGTCGAGACGGTACGGGTCGACACGGTTCGCGTCAAGACGGTTCACGTCGAGACGGTTCGGGTCGAGACGGTTCGGGTCGAAATGGTTCGCGTGGTTCGGGTCGACACGGTTCGCGTCGAGACGGTTCACGTGGTTTGGGTCAAAACGGTATCGGTCGAAACGGTTCGCGCCGAGACTGGTACGAAACTCGTCCCGACCCGAAACTCATCTCGTGCGGAAACTTGTGTCGGCCCAAAACCTGTTGCGATCCGAAACCTGTCCCGTGCAGAAGCCCGTGTCGGCCTGAAACCCGACACGAACCGACCCCATTCTGATAAAAAACCTGTGTCGTGCCGAAACCCGTCTCGGCCCGAAACTCAATTTAAACTGAACCCGTTCTGATCCAAAGCCCGTTTTGTGCGGCCTTTTTGTTTGGTCAAGATTCCTAATCTGAATTTTGAAAATAAAATATGAAAAAGCACTTTTTTGTGAGGATAAGAACAATTAGAACAGGTCAGATGCCTTTTTTCCATTGATATCCTATCAATTCATTTTAAAAATGGGTGCTACTTTCTACACCCCCTAGTTACTTTTTACACCCCCCTCCTCTCACATACCTACAGGTGGGGCCTGCGTGAGACCGGCAGTTTTCCTCTTACAAGGGGGGTATAATCAGGAGGGAGGGGGGGGGGGTGTGTATAGAATCAGCCTTAAAAATACATAATTTACACTCGTTTACTTATTTTTTATTTACTACATTTTTATTTGTATACTAGATTATCGCCTCATCTATTATATATGTAGAGTTAACTTCACGTACAAAACGTACGAAAGACATGAAAAATTCAAAAAAACAAGATGACATTTTCGTAATTATTTACATTGTAGAGTAATTATCACTTTACAAATGATCTTGTAGGGTAATTTTGATCTTATAGAGTAATGTTGTAAAATGTTATTGTAGCGTAATTTTCATCTTGTAGAGTATCATAATTACTCTACAAATAATCTTGTATGGTCATTTTAATCTTGTAAGGTAATTTTATAGAGTATCATAATTACTCTACAAATGATTTTGTAGAGTAATTTTGAATTGTATGTTGTTTGATAAACTTGCAGAGTAATTTTGATACATTTGTAGAGTAATTTTGATGCAGAGTAATTTTGATACACTTGTAGAGTTTACCATACAAGATCAAAATTACTCTACAAGATACACTAGTAGAGTAATTTTGATAATTACGTTACAAGATCAAAATTACTCTAAAAGAATATTTTACAAAATTACTCTACAAGATCAAAATTACCCTACAAGATCATTTGTAGAGTAATTTTGATAATTACTCTACAATGTAAATAATTATGAAAATGCCACCGCATTTTTCAGCAAAACCTTCAGTTCGTACGTTAAAGTTATTTGTATTTTATCTTTTGTCTACATACGTAAGTTTTTAAAGAATATTATATAGATTATGTAGTTTGTAGAAGAGGGTTCCCTTCAATAATAATAGTGAATGAACCAAATGGAGTTTGTACAGGCATGGAAACTTAGGGTCATTGCAGGTTGGGTCACGGGTGAGGGTTCACAAACCATAAATAAAATAAACATATTTCGGTTGATACGCAGCTCCAAAACCACAAAATAAAATCATTGATTTACACAGAACCACTAATTAAACTCGAAGACAAAATACAATAGGCTTGCTACTCGGAATTTAATACTCCCTCCGTCCCAGTAAATGTGTCTTATTTTGAATTTTCAAAGTCTTTATTTATAAACTTTGACTTTAATTATATATTTTTTGTGTTATATAAAACTTGATGAAAATTAACCCGATAAAAACACTTGTAAAACACACTCAAATCATATACCTTCCATCAAGTATTATTTAACACAAACAAAATTATTTAAGGTCAAAGTTTATAAATAAAGACTTTGAAAATTCAAAATATGACACTTTTAATGGGACAGAGGTAGTATGATTTAACAAGTCAATTTCCTATGGCTTGTATGAGTATAAAATTTAGAGCAAACAAAGCTTCAATCAAAACTATGTAAAGGAATATAAACCTCTGATTATCTATGCGTCACACCACCTGTTGTAGTAATATAATCAATTTTATCATCATTCAACCATCTAAGAAAAGCTAATGTGTCAGCAGGAGGGGCTGTCCAACAATGTTTTTCTTATGTCATTATTACATCATAAAGTCTAATATATAAATCACTTTAAAATACATTTAATTTAATTTCAAAGCACTGTCTTGTGTATTCAAATGTTAAAGGTCTGGCCCACATTCTAAAGGGCAAACCACTGCCCATCTACAAGAAAGTAGCAGATGGTTCCTTTGGCAATCGTATACCTAGCAGCAGCACTTGTTGTTATATTCCGTAATGCTTTTAGATCAGCAGATGTTTAAGGCTAATTACCAGGAAATTTAAATTAAAAAATGCATGGGAATAAGTAATTAGCAATTAATGCATGTCACTCAGAAACTCCTGTCAATCATCCTTCTTATATAAGGCTTTTCTTCTCATTTCCCTCTTCATATTTCATCACGCTCTTATCTTCTCTGATTTTGAAATTTGAAATTTAATCACAATCCGAATTCCGAATTAGAAGCATGTCAATATCAGTTGACAGTAACAATCTTAGTTTTGTTAATGATTTGAATCCTGGGAAAGATATGTGGAACATGAAAGCGAGAATTATTCGAAAATGGAATCAGGGTTACAAGATGGATCTCATCTTCATTGATGAGAAGGTAATTTGTATCTCTGCTTTTCCGTTTTATTAGACAATGTAGTGTTGTATGCTAAGAAGATACTTTCTTTAAAGGTTCTTCAGGGTGCTAAGATTCAAGCATGTATTAAGAGTCATCTGATACCTGTTTTTGATGGATAGCTTCAAGAAGATGCTGTTGTGATTCTGTCGAAATTTGGTGTTGGTGAGAATAAAGATTTATATAAAGTAGGAGTGCAGCCTTATAAAATCAACTTTTATAGATGCACAACTGTTACTCCTGTGAGAGATTGGCAAGGTGTTGAGTATGGTTTCAACTTTGGAGCTTATGAAGATATTCTTCAAGGAGAGGCGTTAAAAGCTTTGAGTGTTGGTAGTGTATATTTTTGTAATCATATCTTGCTTGTATAATATTAGACAGTTTTACTTATATTCTTGTATAATGTGATCATACAGATGTTGCTGGATCTGTGATTTGTTTTGGAGATCTTGAAATCTTTGAACGACCTCCAAAGGAGACTAAGAAGTTGAATTTCGATATTGATGACTTGGAGTAAGTTGTTGTTTACATGTGCAGTCATGTACTGATCATTGTTTGTATTTAATGATGTTAATAAATAAGATGAAGAATGTTGGTATTTAATGTGGGATCCTGGTAATGGTAATAAATGAGGTCTACAGTTTATTCTTAGTCAATATGGTAGTTAATTTATGGCTCATTTGCTACTTTAATAAATGTCATATTTTTTCTTTGATTTTCTGTTTTTATTCATTCAATGTTGTTTTGATATTAAGAAATGGTTATAAATTAGTCTTTAGTATATCGTCATATGAATATTCTTTTCATGTAGGGGTAAGGTTTTGCGGTGTACTGTGTGGAAAAATTTTGCTCTACAGATTAAGGACTTCATTTATAAAATCCCACCTCATGAGCATGTGATGGCTGTTATACAGCTTGGAAAGTGTAAGGAATGGAAATGTATTTTTGTTACTTTCTGCAAATCATGACTACACTGTTTATTTCTGGCAATATAAAGACAGGTATACATTAAATATCTATATACATTTCCATGTAGGTGAATATACTGTTCAAAGTGATAAGTTTGCAACACGAATTTTTCTGAATGAAGAAATTGATGAAGTTAATGAGCTAAGGAGGAGGTAATTTGTCAATGTAATTTCTATTGTATATAGATGTTCAAGTCAAATACTTGGTTTCATGTTATTTGTTTACTAATTCTAATCATTTGTGGTATTCAAAAGGCTTATACTGAAGTTTGGACAAGGGAGTGGTTCTACTTCTCAAACAATACTATCGTCTCAGAGTGTTTTTCCATTGCATAAAGAATTTGTAACTGATGGTGTGAAGAAACATGTTGATGAGATTAGTGAGATAGAAAAGGTTTCACATCTTTTTATATAGTTTGGTTATTTGTTTGGTTTGTCACCTGCATGTTTTTACAGGAAGTGTCTTGTGTTTTTACAGGAAATGTCTTGTGTTGTGTTGTGTTGTGTTGTGTTGTGGTTGTGACAATTAAGATTGTGCAAGAAGAGTATGGTTGGTTTAATGCTGCCTGTCGTAAGTGTTTCAAGAAGGTGATGGGTAAAAGTGAATACTTGAAGAATGTTGAAAGTGTTTCAGATGATATTGTTCAATTGCCTGCGACTTCTTTGGTTTGTCCCAAATGTCATAGTGAACGTACATCGATCACCACAAAGTAAGCAATGATGATTATTTAGCGTTATATTTATTTAAGTAACATTCTAAGACTGATATTTGAATATAGTTTTGCAGTTTACTTAGTTAGTTGTGTATATTTCAGGTTCAAGGTGCAAGTGCGGGTGCAGGATGATAGTGGTAGTGTTTCTTTTGTTATGTTTGATAGAGATGTTCAGAAGCTTCTTGGATTAGCGGCGAGTAACATAAGAGAGAGGCAGGTTAAGGCCAATGATACTGGATTCCCTCATGAGATATTTTGATTGGTTGATTAGAAGGCTGCATTTAAGATTGATGTTTCAGAGTTCAATCTTAAAAATGACTATTGTGTTTATACTGTGCAAAAAACATGTGATGATCCAGTAATAATTGCTGCGTTGGTTGGTGGAGATGGTAATGGTGATGAAAATACTGATGAGGTTGCATATAAAATGACTCTTTCAATCTATTTATTTTTCTTTTGAGTTTTAAACACTGGATTCTGCAGTTTTTTTTATATGATATCATATATTATGATCCTTTAGGTTACTCAAGAGGTAGCTGACGTTAAAGATGTTAACCTTTCAGAATCTTCCCTGGTGTCTGCTGAACGAACTTCAAGGGTGAGTATTTATTTTTAAAGTATGTTTAGTATGTTTAAAAAGAGTTCATTATTTTATTAAATGAGATCAATAGTTGTTTTGTGATCTGTTGCAAGGATGTTGTCTCTGTTACGGTCGACTCTTCAGCCGTTGAAGTTGAAAAGGATTCTGGATCAAGTCCCAATGGAAAGCAGATGGCTCAAGATGCTGATGTTGTCAACGTTGGTGAGCTATCCACTAATGTGAGAAGAACCCGGAAAAAGCTGACTAAGCTTAACAATTAGATGCTTATTGACCGGAGTGTCGCGCTCCGGTCAAAGATAAGATTTATAAACCCTATTTACCCTTAACAAATAGCTAGTGGTAGCAAGGGGTCGAACCACGAAGAGTATGTGGTTTGCGAGTGGATTATATTGAATTATAGAAAAGTGTCACAATTATGAAGTTTGCTATGATATTTGTTTTCTTTTTGTTTTGTTGAAAGATGTGAATTTAAACTAAAGGAATTGATTTAATTGATTAACAACTAATGATTAACGATTGTAAGACAATTGATTACTAAGCAATAATAAGAAAAAGGGTTCACACCCGGTTTCGGTAATTGCCAACCTAGGGTTTCTACAAGTTCTTAGATTCAACTCAATTGCATACGATTAGCGGATTTAGTGTACCGTGACTTAGGTGCCAATAACTATCAACGCTTTGAAAAACGGACAAGAATGCACTTTGTAATCAACACAAGTAAAACCTAACCACGACAATGCATAACTACACATAACCATTTCGTAAAGTCATAACTTTTAACACGTTCGACAATTTACGAATGCGAAACAAATGTAAACTATTGTCAATGGTTTCAAAAATCAAACACAATTTGTCACAAAGTTGAAGCAAGAAACAATTCAAAACCCTAAATTAAACAACTACCTACACCGGGGTGAAACCAAGGTGATTAGCCGCTCATGGTTGAAGAAACTTGATCACTGGATGCTTGGGACTTGATTGAGATCATCTTGAAGCTTGAATGATGGAGAATTAGTGGATATTGAGGGTTTTGGTGATAGATGATAACAATGGAATGGTGTATGGAGAATTAGGGTTTAGGATGAATTGGGGATTGTGTATGATGATGATCTTCTTGATTCGGATGATGATGGTTTTTCAAGATGGAATTAGAGATGAATGGTAAATGATTCTTGGCTCCAAGATCAAAGTTTGAACTCCAAAGATAGTGTAACTCCCGAAATCAATGACCAAGAACCAATAAAAATCAAGCTTAACCCAAAAATCCA
Source organism: Helianthus tuberosus (assembly GCA_030545235.1). NCBI lineage: Eukaryota > Viridiplantae > Streptophyta > Magnoliopsida > Asterales > Asteraceae > Helianthus > Helianthus tuberosus. The sequence goes on from CM060364.1 coordinate 55,074,253, forward strand.
AAATTTCACGTTTCCGGAAACCACAACCCGTCGGCGACGGGTGGGGGGCCGTCGGCGACGGGTTCCCCTAATCACTTCTCCTGCGGACGGCTTATGTTACTGGATAAGGGTCACTCTGGCCGATGGGTGTTTCTAGAGCCCGTCCGGGACGGCCTCTAGCCCGTCGGCGACGGCCTCTTCAATACCAACTTCCCATTTTTCACTTCTCGCACTCCCGGTTGATCCGTAACGCGTCCCGGTGCTCCGGTTTTCGACCCGATGACTCGTAAAGCTCCCGAAAAACTCCTTAAACTCCATCAAACCTGCAAAACACATTTTTGATTAAAAGTAGGCTATTCGAAATTAAAACTTATGTAAAAACATCAAGTTATGCAATAACAAACACCGGTTTTCACCCACGTATCACATCCCCACACTTGTCTTTTGCTTGCCCTCAAGCAAATCTGTTTTTCACTTTCACGTGGGTTGAACAAAGAACTCACTCCCCATTCCTGAGACTAAGGTTAAGGTCTATTGTCATACAAAAGTTCAAACTCTTTACGATTTTCACAATATTTAACGGTAAAAAAAAGAATATTCTCATATGCAATGGTTATCCAAGATTAACCCGCCCGTAAAACTAACCAATTATGCACATCCCTCACAAGGTTCTCTCCACTCGGCTTATAATTTGGCTAATGTGTATAATGTATTAGCACTTCAATCAATTAATCGCTCAAAACCGATTAGAACACGTACCCGTATAGGCTTGCAACTCAATCATTCTCCACCACCTAACACGAATACCAAGCACAAGTCATAAGGTCTTTGTAAGGGTTGTAACGGGGCTGGGCTAAAGGTAGGAAATGGGATATTTTAAAATGGCTAAGGTGATGAAAATTCGATTTTTATTACAAAAGACTACTCTAAACAAAACTAAACTATAAGCATCAACTACAAGGCAATCAACTTTAGCCTTTTATTTCTCAAACTAAGAACATGTGTTTTTGTTCTTTTCTCAACAATTTTCTAACTTTTTCACGCATTTTCTGATTTTTCTCTCTTTTTTTTTCATAGAGACACAAAAACAACTATACAACTTTACGCCTATAATCGAATTTCCATCACACGGGTTTAAAAGAAAAAGGTTTTAAGGTTATGGGCTAAAGGGTGGTCAAACGAAAGGATTAGGTTCAAAATTGGCTACTAGGGGATAATTTTTGGGTAAGGATATAAAAATGGTGTAAAACGGAAAAGGTTTACCTAATGCCTTAATCATTCTCATGCTTGGATTCGGTCTATGGTCTCGAACGTATCAAAAGTTGCAAGTTCTACAATACGCGACTAATGGTCCACTCAAACAAAGAAACATATATATGTAAGTCTATGATATAACAGTGGCTCAAAACCTCACGTATACGGGTATGGTATGTGATATGCATAAAAAGCTAGTTCCTTAGGCGAATTATTCCCAAATAACTACCCACTAAATACCCGTCATGCTATTAATTTGAACTTGACCATGACAAAAGACCAAATGGGTTATGCTATCCCTCGTAGACTTAGTTACTTGTGCTTTTAAGATCGCTTTTGAGACAAGAAATTTTTGAAAATTTTTTGAAATTTTCCCCCATCCCCACACTTGAGGTAAACATTGTCCTCAATGTGTAGTGTTTAAATGAACGGGTCAAAATCGAAAACTTTTACTACTCCCCCATCCCCACACTTGAGGTAAACATTGTCCTCAATGTGTAAGAACTAGAGTTTTATAATGCACAAGGGATGTGACACGACTACCCTTCCCAAAATTTCACCCCGGTAAAATAAAATACAAAATACAATCCACTTATTACTAAACTAAGAATCAAGGTAAAAAGGAAACGCATGCACCTGATTTTTTTTTTGTCGCTTGATGCCCATATCTTCTTCTTCTCTTCATAAAAATGGTTGTCCCACGAACATGTTGTACCTACAAATCTTAACCCTTGTGTAGAAGCATGCTTCTCACAACCATTGAAATTTGTTAGGTGATTAGTTCTACCATTTTTATGAAAGTGTTACCAAGTCATGCGTTAAATTACCTTGATTTTTGTGGAAAAATAAGTTACAACAATAACAAACCTAACTCACTTTCGTAGGAATCACGGTTGCATTTAGCTTATGCAACAAGCCCTTTTAAACCCCCCAATAGCTTGGGAGGACGAGAGGTCTCGTGAGGGTTATATAGGGAACACACCCACAACGTTCATTTAAATAGGCTAAAATAAATAATAACGGAAAAGAAATAAAGAAACTAAAGTATACAACAACAACAACACAAAACATACCTTACCTTCACCGCTGATATCTCTCGTTGGGATCAACTGGCGGGTTTGGTTGGTATGGATAACCAGTGAGGGCCTCAAACATCTCCCTATAGTTATCAAGTGGGCTCGGCTCTCCTTGAGGTGGTGGCTGATAGGGAATCGGAATGAAGCTGAAGCCTACTGCCTCGGGCCAGTGAGGAGATGGGTCGGATGGGCCTCGTGGGACGGGGAGATTGGGGTAGTTGGTCCACCCCGAGTGCTCGACATAAGGGAGGCCGGCTTCATAGTCTCTTCGATGTCTCTCCTGATCGTGGAGGATTTTGGCATTATTAATAGCCGTTTCATTTGAGACATATAAGGCACTCCAGCGGCGATCTTCCAATGTGTTTCTCTCATGCCGCGCTTTTTCTTCCCTTTCTTCCCATGCCCGTCTTTGGGCCATATCTTCTTCTTGCAATTACAACAAGCGTTCCATGTGAGATCTTTGAAGTGCTTGTTGCAATTGTTGTTCTTCCATATGTTTCTCCATCCGCTCACGATAGAATGCTTGGGAGGCCCACTGTTCTTGCGTATAGGCCCCGTGCATCTCTTCCCAGTTCTCTCTCCTCCTATTATATTCTCTACCCTCGCCTATACATGCCGAGACATTATCATAAACGGCTTGTTGCCCGCATTTAAGATTTCTGTACGTCGGCCCCTGTCTTTGTTTCACAAAACCTGCCACATCTGCATTAATCTCCCTGTGTGGCCTCATGTACCTCTGTTGTGGTCTCCGTGGACCAGAAGGCTCAGTCTCGTCTTCTTCAACAAAGTCATACCTGTGACCCAATTTGCCGGTCACCACATATTTGTTTCCCGACAGCTGCACATCTATCTTCCAATTTTTTCTCATTGTTGCTATGTTGAATTCTTCCAGAGGTTTGGATACCCAAAGCGATTCCGGGGGCAAACAATTCTGCTGGACGATCATAGCACTTTTGAGGCGTGCATATGGAATAAAACGCCTTTGAGATGCCTCCCGTGTGATCCATGTATTCATCATTATGATATGCCTCCATGACAATGTAGGTGTCCCGTACAACAATGAATGGACAACCCTACAATCTCTTGCTCTCACTCCTCCTTGATCACCGAATCTCACCATCACATTCTCTAGGGAAATTCCTTGAAGATTTTTTCCCTCAATCGTCATTTGATTCCTTTTGGCCGCTCCCCCATCATTGTATGGTAAAATAACCGCTGTCATTTGTTCCGGATCAGCATCGTTCATATGATTATCCAAAAATTGTTCAATGGCTGGATAGTCATATGCTTGCACCCCCAAAGAGTCAAAGCGCGCAATGCAATTAATCGTTTCGAAAGACATCGTCATTGCCCCTCGGTTTGTCTTACCAACCAATTTCCACTGAGCGGGAGGACCATCCTTATTCATGAACCACAATGTCGCCAACCATTCACATACCTCCGCCAAATACACTCGAGAGGTGTTATCTTCACACCAATCAAGAACTCTCTCCCATCCTAAACGCTCAAACATTTGCACAATTCCAATTTGTCTAAACTCTTCCATATTCACAACCCTTTCACATATAACCCTTTCCGGTACCGAAGTGTTCACACCATTGACCATCTTCCACTTCCAAAGTTTTGCCTCCAACTTTCTGTCTTGATACGCTGATAAAGGTTTGTTCTTCCCATCATCCCATACTTGAGCGCTTCTACTATCCCTGAATTTCTCCCATGCCCAATCCTGCCTATAGAGTCTCGCATCACCCTCTTCTACGGAGCTTAATTGCTCCCACTTCTTCGGTATTAAACCGTAAGAAGATCCCACTCCAGATGATGAGCCTTGCCCTGTAGTCTTTTGCTTTTTTCTACCTCCAGCCATACTACAATCACAAAACAAACAAAGCATCAACATAGACCCAACCTTCAATAAACTTTCAAACTTTGAACATAATTTATGATGTTGAACTTTTAATTAACAAATAGATGCAAAATAGCCTTTTTAAACTTCCAAAGTCGCTCATTTTATTATCTACCCATCAATTTTTACTTGTTTATTTACACTTTCTTTTGAGTTCAACAAAGTTCACATCACCTTCATGTTCAATCATGTAAATAACGAGTGTAATCACTTCACTATGGTTATAACATGTTCAAATCCCATCCAAGACAACCAATGATACTTAAATACATGCTAGAACAACATACATTGTCTAAACAATCAACTCTTAAACTAACAAGTTTAAAATTTCGGAAGAAAAACAACTAACATATGATAATCATGCATAAATTAAAGTAAAATCCATACCTTTAGTGCTGATAAACAAGAACAACTAAGAAAAGATGTAAATCAAGAAGCTTGATGAACACTTCTTCAAAAACCCGAAATTTCACGCTCTAAAATCTTGCAAATTAGCAAGAATTGATGAAAACCGTTATAGGGGGTTTCTTCCTCTCGAAAAATCATGCAAGATGGACTCAAGAATCAGGAGATTTGGTTAAGATTTGAGAGAGTTAGGAAAGCTTGAAGATTTTAGGGTTCTTAGAGTTTTGGAGAAGATGATGATGGTAGGTGAGGTTTAGAGAGAGAGATAGCAGAAATTTTAGGAGGAATGAATGAATGATGTGGGATGGTTGTGGGTCGAATTGGTGGTCAATATTGAGTTTAGGTGGTGTTTAGTTAAGTGAAAAAGGGTTTTGGTTCGAGTTCTCGCGTAAAAAAACTAACCAGCCGCCGACAACATTGTTAAGCCCGTCGCCGACAGCCAACATCCCGTCGCCGACGGGTAGTAAAAATGGGACTTGTGGCCGACGCCTTAATCGTCTGGCTACGGGCATGTTTGGTCGACGCTTATTTCGGGAGCCCGTCTGGGACGGGTACCACCCCGTCGCCGACGGGTTATGGTTTTGTCATTTTAATTTTTTTTATTCTTTTTTTTTTTTTTGAAAAATAGGGAGAATTTTATGAACTTTTTGTAAAAGGGGTATATACAAACAAAATTCCTAAAAATTATTAAAAATCTTTTTGTAATTTTTTGTAAGTTAAAATTTCCCCGGCAATGGCGCCAAAATTTGATCGGAGTGTCGCGCTCCGGTCAAAGATAAGATTTATAAACCCTATTTACCCTTAACAAATAGCTAGTGGTAGCAAAGGGTCGAACCACGAAGAGTATGTGGTTTGCGAGTGGATTCGATTGAATTGTAGAAAAGTGTCACAATTATGAAGCTTGCTATGATATTTGTTTTCTTTTTGTTTTGTTGAAAGATGTGAATTTAAACTAAAGGAATTGATTTAATTGATTAACAACTAATGATTAACGATTGCAAGAAAATTGATTACTAAGCAATAATAAGAAAAAGGGTTCACACCCGGTTTCGGTAATTGCCAACCTAGGGTTTCTACAAGTTCTTAGATTCAACTCAATTGCATACGATTAGCGGATTTAGTGTATCGTGACTTAGGTGCCAATAACTATCAACGCTTCGAAAAACGGACAAGAATGCACTTTGTAATCAACACAAGTAAAACCTAACCACGACAATGCATAACTACACATAACCATTTCGTAAAGTCATAACTTTTAACATCGTTCGACAATTTACGAATACGAAATAAATGTAAACTATTGTCAATGGTTTCAAAAATCAAACACAATTTGTCACAAAGTTGAAGCAAGAAACAATTCAAAACCCTAAATTAAACAACTACTTACACCAGGGTGAAACCAAGGTGATTAGCCGCTCATGGTTGAAGAAACTTGATCACCGGATGCTTGGGACTTGATTGATATCATCTTGAAGCTTGAATGATGGAGAATTAGTGGATATTGAGGGTTTTGGTGATATATGATAGTAATGGAATGGTGTATGGAGAATTAGGGTTTAGGATGAATTGGGGATTGTGTATGATGATGATCTTCTTGATTCGGATGATGATGGTTTTTCAAGATGGAATTAGAGATGAATGGTAAATGATTCTTGGCTCCAAGATCAAAGTTTGAACTCCAAAGATAGTGTAACTCCCGAAATCAATGACCAAGAACCAATAAAAATCAAGCTTAACCCAAAAATCCAAAATTTCACGTTTCCGGAAACCACAACCCGTCGGCGACGGGTGGGGGGCCGTCGGCAACGGGTTCCCTGATCACTTCTCCTGCCGACGGCTTATGTTACTGGATACGGGTCACTCTGGCCGACGGGTGTTTCTAGAGCCCGTCCGGGACGGCCTCTAGCCCGTCAGCGACGACCTCTTCAATACCAACTTCCCATTTTTCACTTCTTGCACTCCCGGTTGATCCGTAACGCGTCCCGGTGCTTCGGTTTTCGACCCGATGAATCGTAAAGCTCCCGAAAAACTCCTTAAACTCCATCAAACCTGCAAAACACATTTTTGATTAAAAGTAGGCTATCCGAAATTAAAACTTATGTAAAAACATTAAGTTATGCAATAACAAACACCGGTTTTCAACCACGTATCACTTATGAAAAACAGTTCTTATGAGAGGTAAGTAGAAACCACTTATTTTTGAAGAATCCTTGTGGTTTTTATTTATGTCTGTTAACTGTTGTTTTAACAAACTGTGGTTAAAAGTTTGGTTTGTAAGGGCTACGATGATGAATATGGTATGTCATGTCTACGGTTTGAATATCAATTAAGGTTAACCTTTTGTTTGTTATATAATATTGTTATTATACATTATATACATTTTTGGTGATATTGTAGGTCCAACTAGCGGAGGATCTAGTCGCCTAATCCTTGTATACGAACAAACCCGGTTCTGCGGAATCTAACCGGGAAAGCAAACCAAGATCGAGAACACAATGACACAAAGATTCAACGTTTAAATCTCAAATATATTAGAACCAGGAAGTTTGTTTACAAAGATTACAGAAAATTATATTCTCACAAACTCACTGATTTCTCTCGTGTTTCTCTCTGTGTTCACTTCTGTGTTTTCACTCTTTGCTGTGTTCTCTTGTGTGTCCGTGTTCTGTTCTTTCTGTCTTCAGTTTGCTGCTTATATAGGCTGCAGGTCGACGAAAGACCTGCAGCGACGGAACATTTCAACGAATAATCATGCAGCGACGAAACACTCCAGCGAAAAACCTGAGACGATGAAGGACACCGGCGAAAGACCAGACACGACGAAAAATTGTTGTGTATAAGTGCAGTTTTTCGTCATACAGCATACATAGAGGTTTTTCGTCATGTAGGGTGATCAGAGTTTCGTCAACAGCATACATAGAGGTTTTTCGTCAACAGCAAGTAGACATGCTGGTTTTTCGTCATCAGCATGCAACCATCAGGTTTTTCATCAACATCAAGCAACCAGATATATCTGCAATAGCAAATCAGCAACTTTCACCAAGACTAGATGGAGGAAATCAAGTCTTGGTCTTTAACTCATAGCGATGTCGAACCGAACGGGCCGCGTCCATATAATATGTATCAACAAACTCCCCCTTGGACGCTGCTCGTGAGGGTTCATATTCCATGTCTATCATGTCAGAGGATCTTCAAAGTCTTCACGTGTCTTAAGTAGAAAGTGTATAAACAAACTCCCCCTTTCATTTAGGAAGTGTGTTAACAAACTCCCCCTTAAAATAAACTCCATTTTCAGCACTTAGATCCTTGAGGTGTTGTCGATAGGTCAGCGGCAACTCGATCATCTTTATCTTTTGAGTGCCTCCACGTTGTGTCTTCATTCCGAAGCTAGTTATCGAATACGTTCTCTTCGCCTTTAGCTTGTTTGATTGTAGCATCTGCACATACAAGAAAGCTAAACGCGTAATGAGAACAAACGCTTGGAATATAGTAAACATAAACAAACGACACACATGTGACCAGTTTTCAACTACCGTCCGACAGTTTGAAAGTTTAACAAATTGTTCAATTTTAGATTTTAACTTTCAAAACTTGCAAATTTCGACCGTTTATGAAGATTTAGTTGTTTTGGTTTTCGTTCAGGTTTCAGGTAACGAAGACTCGAGTTCCAACATCGGGTAATCAAAAGAAATTAGAAATAAAACTTTTTGGCTTTTTATAAAGTTTATATTAAAACACACCTAAAATCTTTTTGGTATTTTTGAATATTTCAAATGTAAAGACGGAAAGCAGTAAATAAATATATACAGAGATGCAGAAACTGAAAAGCAGTAAATAAATATTTACAGACATTCTTTTTGCGAGTTTCGAGGGTAAGAGAATCATATCAGTGTACGGTCACGCCAAAACACTCTTGTTGTTCAGTTTGTTACATTTAGATAAGCATCCTATAACGATTATCGGTATTGTTGTCCACATAAGCTCAACTTATCAGATGTAATCATGGCGAGGGGATACGATTAGTGTATGATTTATACTTACCGACCGGTGTTCATCCACACACGACACATTCCCGTATCAAGGTATGCACGAGAGTTCATCTTACTGGTGACTATACCATTTATCATCTGTTTTGACATATATGAAAATGTGAGATACTCACTTATTTTTTATTGAAAACAAGCCCTATGTGATAGAATCACTTATTGATGAGGAACTTGATTTTCAGATGCATGAAGGCACAGGAGCAAGTCCGTGAACAGGTCAGTACAAACGTACAGCAAAGAGACGAACTTAAATCCCGAATAAATGTGATATATTATCACTTATTTTGTTTGGACATGTGATTGTTGATCACTTATTGAGGTCGTATGTAGTATGTACACGTATGTATGGTATCATGGAAGGTCTAGACTTTGTCTCCGTTATATTCGGTAAAAGAAACAACCATGATACCCAGATGATAAACAGCATAAAGACCACGTATCTCAAAACCTCGGCAATCTATTAAACGAAATTTCGGTACCAAGACCATATGCCAATGAGTGGTTCCCACACAGTCTTCAGTCGATTTTAAGATTTATATCACCCTGCACACTTTAAAATGATTGTGAGCCTACGGATACATCTTATATAGAGCTGCTTATCATTTTTCATTAAAGGTTTAAAGAGGTTTGGACAGACCACTGATGTACTATCATTTTCTCTTTTGCTCGCCAGGAAACTCATTTTTGTTTTTCTATTGTTTTTGTGTTTTTGAATTTTTCGATGTTTTTGAATTTTCAAAATTTGGATTTACTCCCCCTAAAATGTAAAAACTATGATAAATTAAAAAACACAAAGATATTTACAAAAACGATTTTTCGATGTCAGTTTACAAAAACTATCATTTTCTCTTTTGCTCGCCAGGAAACTCTTGCTTGACCTTAATGCCGTTTACCAATAATAGAAAGTCAAATCGTGATTTGTCAAATGCTTTGGTAAAAAGGTCGGCACGTTGGTCATCGGTGTGGACCTTAACAACATCGATTAGTCTTTTGTCAAAACAATCACGTATGAAGTGATATTTAATTTCGATGTGTTTGGTCTTTGAATGCTGCACAGGATTTCTAGTGATCTGTAAGACAGCAGAATTATCAACGAAAATAGGAGTAGTTAGGAATTCAAGACCATAGTCGCGCATTTGTTGTTGGATCCACAGGACTTGGGAGCAACAACTTGAGGCAGCAATGTATTCAGCTTCGCATGTTGATGTAGCGACACAAGTCTGCTTCTTGCACTGCCATGTGACTAGGCGATTTCCTAAAAACTGACATCCAGCCGTTGTGGATTTGCCGTCGATTTTGCATCCGCCAAAATCAGAATCACTGAACGCGATCAAGTCAAAGCTATCATCCCTAGGGTACCATAGACCGGTGTCCGGGCATCCCTTCAAATAGCGGAATATCCTTTTCACAGCTGCAAGATGTGAGGCCTTCGGGTTGACTTGATATTGGGCAAGCAGGCACGTTGGATACATTATGTCTGGTCTTGATGCTGTGAGGTACATAAGAGATCCGATCATAGCACGGTAGTATGAGGAGCTAACTACTTCACCCTTCAAGTCAGGATGAATTTCATGATTTTGCTGAAGTGGGGTACCAATGGGCGTTGTATCGGACATCTGAAATCGGTTCAGGATGTCATTGACATACTTAGTCTGATAGATGAATATCCTAGACTTCGTTTGTTGCGCTTGTAAGCCCAAAAAGAAAGCCATCTCCCCCATAGCGCTCATTTCAAATTTCTCCTGCATAACACGCTTGAAATTCCTACACAAAACATCGTTAGTTGAACCAAATATGATATCATCAACGTATACATGTACCAATAGAAGATCTCCATCCTGTTCTTTGATGAAAAGAGTGCAATCGATAAGACCTCTATGAAATCCATTCTCCAGCAGATAATTAGATAAGGTTGCATACCAAGCTTGCGGTGCTTGATGTAGACCATAGAGAGCTTTGTTGAGCAACCAAACCCGATCAGGGTGAATAGGATCTTCAAAACCTGGAGGTTGTTCGATGTACACCTCTTCTTCAACTATACCATGTAAGAATGCACTTTTCACGTCCATTTGGTAAACCTTGAATCCCTTAAAGGAATCATAGGCTAGAAAGATCTGAATAGCTTCAAGACTTGCAACCGGTGCATAGACTTCATTGTAGTCAATCCCTTCAATCTGACGAAAATGTTGAACGACTAATCTCGCTTTGTTTCGAATGACTACTCCACGGTCATCCTTTTTGCACTTATAAACCTAACGGGTACCAATCTTCTTGTAATCTTCAGGTTTATCAACGAGTTTCCAGACACCTAGCTTCTGGAATTGTTGCAGTTCTTCCTGCATAGCTTCCACCCAAGAATTATCTTTCAAAGCTTCCTTTCAAGATTTTGGTTCTTCTTGTGATACATAACACGCGAAGACCAATCGTTTTGTTGTCCAGATTCTCGAATCGCCGCATACAAGCCTGCATTGTTGTTGTTTCGCAACATGTTTCTCGTTTGTACACCACTTTGTACATTATCGATGATGTTTTGTTGAGGATGGGTATTGTGAATTCTTGTTTCTAGATATCTGGAACTTGAATGTTTGTACCCAGATTGTTGAGATTGAGATCAACAACCAATTCAATACCCTGAACTGTCGAAGAGGATGATGCAGTAGCTTCAGTTGTTTTAGGGGCATCCACTGGAGGTGTAGCCTCTGAAGTACCATGAACAGCTTCTTGGTCTGCATCGAGAAATTCATCATCCTCTAAAGATTCGTTCAGTTCGTTAGCATCGTGAAAATCCTCATTGTCGAGAGTATTATTGTTCACTGAAGATGGTTCTGGATTGTTGACAATAATTGGACGAACCAACGGTGAATCTGTTGCATTGTCACTCTCGAAAAACATCTTTGCCGCAGCATTTTGTTCAACTTCTTCAGTATTGATCGAATTGAAAAAGTCATCGTACTCGAACATCCAAGGTTGACCAGGACATTTGACTGGCAATGTGTGCCTTTGTACTCTGACTTCAGACCATTCCTCGACCCTTTTTGTCTCTAGATTCCAGACTCTTAAATTCGGGGTGGCATACCCAAGAAAGTATCCTTCAATTGCTTTTGCCCCAAACTTTCCATTCAGATCGATCATTGTGCAAGGAGCTCCAAACGGTTCAAGATATTGTAAATCTGGTTTCCGTTTGTGAAGAAGCTCAAAGAAGGTCTTGTTGTGCCTTTTAACTATAAGGACTCGATTCATTGTGTAACTGGCAGAGGCCACAGCTTCACTCCAGAATGGAATGGGTAACTGGGACTCTACCAACATAGTCCTAGCAGTTTCGATCAACGTACGGTTCTTACGCTCAGCGACGCCATTCTGTTGAGGAGTGTAACTTGCACTGAATTCATGAAGAATACCTTTGGATCTACAGAACTCCTCCATGGCATGATTCTTAAACTCGGTTCCATTGTTGCTGTGTATCTGTCTAACTTTCAAAGAATATAAACTCTCAATCGTTATGATCAAGTTTTTGATAATTCCGAAAGTATCACTCTTGTGTGCCATAAACGCCACCCAAGAAAATCTTGAATAATCATCAGTCACCACAAGGCAGTACTGATCATTCCTGATGCTTTTATGCTTGACGGGACCGAACAAATCCATGTGCAAACGTTCAAGCGGAACTGCCACGGTGTTGACTTTCTTTGTAGGGTGCGACTTCTTTCTTTGTTTTCCTTTCTGGCATGAAACACAGAAGTCTTGAAGATGGAAATTTTTAAGAGGAACACCAGTCACTAGTTCATTCGACACCAAATGATTCATTTTTCTTAAATGAATGTGTCCCATCCTTCTGTGCCAAGAGATTGAATCCTTTTCTGTGGCTTTGGAAACGATACAAGTTGCTTGTGCAGACGTTGTAATTGCTTGGCTCATATCAAGGACATACAAATCATTAATCCTTGGAGCAGATAAGAGAATCAAGTCTTTAGGAATCTTGAAGCCGGGTTTCAGCACATAACATCCATTTGCATCAAAGTGTACTGAAAACTTCTTATCAAAGATTTGTGAAACGCTGAGAAGATTGTGATCAAGTTGTTGCAAAAAGTTGATCTTATCAAAGCTTACAACCCCGTTGGATACCATTCCTTCACCAGTAATATATCCGCCTTTATCTCCAGCAAAAGCAACATAACCTCCTCTAATAGATTTAATGTCGTAGAGAAGCTTCATGTCGCCTGTCATTTGCCTGGATGCCCCACTATCAACAATCCAATGATTGCTGAAGGTTCCTTCTGGAACATCCTGCACATGAACTCACATGATTAGCTGGAGATGGGGACCCAAGCCATTTTGGTCTTGGGTCTTGCATTTTCATCAACAAAAGTTACTTCAACTTTTCGATGGTTTGGAAATTGTGATGCTCCCCTTGTATTATTAACCGTTTTTGGTTTCCAAGTCTGTTGTGTTTTACCAGTTTGAATTTTTGAAATCTTAACTTCGTGATTATTAGAAGTTTTAGAGAATTCTGGTTTAACTAAAACAGATTGTTTGTGAACCACGTCGGTTTTAATTTCCTTCTCAATTACATTGACTTGTTGGCGTTTCTGTTTCTTTTCCCTTTCTCTTATAAGGCGGGGATCTTGTTTTGAAGAAACAGATCATTTTCGGTAATTTTGTTCACGGGGATCATCAACTTTGGCTTTTAGTAAATGAAGATACGGACAATTTCGAATGATATGTCCAATTTCACCACATTCAAAACATGATCTTCGTTCTACAAACCCCGAAGTATCATGTGACTGTCTTGTCGATGAACTTTGTGATCCCGAGGTACTTGGTTTTGAACTGTTTTGTTCATTTCTTTTCGAAAATTTAACTTGATTTACATGATCTAAGTTAGATTTATTTGCAAAAGTTTCCAATTTATTCGTTCCCATTGATTTCACAAAGTTTACCTTTTTGTTCTTCTTTTGGTTCGGTTCCTTTCGACCTTGAGTCATTGATTTACCTTTTGGTTTGGTATGATTTTGCTGCTTTTTCACTATTGGCAATCGTTGATTTCCATATTGTTTTCGAACTTCAGCTTTTGGAATCGAAGGGCACTGTGTTACCACAACGTGTGAACCCGACTTTCCCAAAAACCTACTTGTCGAATCTTCAAAAACTTTACTGATTAAAGATTGATTTACATTTTTTATCGGAAAATCTTTGTCAGAATAGATTTTATCATCACCAACAAGAGTGTACAGCAAATTCACACTCAGACTCTTTTGCAGACATGGACTCGACCAGAACAGTCTTAGCAGGTTTTGCGGGAGGATCACATAAAATATGATTCTCGAGAGGTATGTCCTCTTCTTTGATTACCGCATCAGACTGTGCTGAGTCAGTATCATCGGATTCATCATCTGAAGAATCAGCATCCTCAACAATGATTGGAGGATCCTGATTTTGTTCAGCAGTTGACACACTTGTAACTGTTGAAACATCCGAATCTGATGATACTTCCATTTTGTATCCAAGTCCAGTTGCAAATTCCTCAATGTCTAAAGGAACAGATTGCTCAAAATAAGTTCTATTCTCCTCATCAGGCATTGCGTCATAATTTTGTCTAACAGGTGGTGGACACTTCTTGTATCCAATGCATGTGACATCCTTTTTCTATTTTTGTATGTCAATGATGTGATCCAACACATACCTAGAGTTTGATTAACTATCTAGCTTAACTTGGATTGCCTCACTTTCACACTTTACACAGGCTAACTCTTTTTGCATGACCTCGAGACGATTGATATAACAGTTTATGTCAGTTTGTTTTCTTGAAACCATTTTTGTTAGCTCGGTTTTATCTTTTCTTAAATTTTCAATCACCATTTTAAACTCTTTTTCATGGTTTTCATAAAACATGTTAGCCTCTTTGCATTTCGAAAGATCCACTATCAACTTTTGATTGTGGATATATGTCACGTCATACTTGCTTTGCAAATCATCATATTTGTTTTGCAAGTCTGACAATTTATCACCTAAATTAGCACATTTATCACATTTATCAGAAGTTAGATCATCGACACATACCTGGTTTGATGAACCGCCCACATTAGCCATAAAGGCTGAATGATTAGAAGAAGAAGAAGAAGAAGAATAAGCAGCTTCATCCACCAAGATTGATCTTCTATGATTCCCTGCTTCAGCTTCTCCCAACAATTCATCAACATCTGCATCAACTGTCACACTTGACGTTTCATCCAAATGATCATCGCCTGAAGTTGAGGATTCTTCATCTGAGCTTCTACTGTAACCAGAACTGTCTTCATCTTCAGATGATTCTCCACCATTGGCGAAAGATTCTCCACCACTGGTGTGTTTCAGATCCTTGACAACCTTAGCAAAACAAGCTGTTCCATCCTGAACATCACTTCCCAATTGAATCGACCAGTCACAACCTTCATCGACTTGTACCACAAGAGCCTGGTTGGCATTTGATGCTCCTGCTTGATTTAGATTGTTCACAGGCATTAACGTACGCTCGGTATTCCTGTTTTGATCCTGATTCTGATTCTGCTGGTTGCCTTGATTCCTGAAAGGATTCTGGTTACCATGTTGAGCTGGTTTGGTACATTCTCTCTTGAAGTGACCTCGTTCACCACAATTGAAGCACTTGACTGATTGTTTATCGAACCCATACTTGGTATCTCTCTTGCTTTCCAAGCTGGTTCTACCGGTCCTTTCAATGAAATCCTTAGCTCCCCTAACAGCACTAGCGAAAGCCCATTTGATATCCATCATATCCATTTCCTCCTTATCAATCTGCTGATAATCTTCTTGTGTCAGATTGATGTTTCCAATCTGACCTGCTATTAACCCACAATACGCGCTCACCAATGTGTTTAATAGCTCCACATGATCCTTAGCTACTTCAACACTTACTTTCGAGAATATTGAAGTGTCGAGCCGAACTGTATTTGGATTAGATGGCTGACCGGCAGATGAAGTGCTTCCATAACTAGCTTGCTGTGGAACTGGTAATGGATTTCCATACATATCTCTTGCTCCGGTAGATTGTTAGCTTTGCTTTGAGACTTCTGGTTGTGGATTTCCGTACATGTCAGTGCTTGAGACAAAATCCGTTTGAGTTGAGGAAACTGGTACTGGATTTCCCTACATATATGTTGATACAAAGGCCATTTGAAGCTGAGCATGTGGAGCAGGTCTTGCAGCACTGCTAGAACTTCCACAGTTTCCATAATACATATCAGGATTCTGTTGCACTGGAATCCTTTTGGCCTTCCTGATGTCTTCTTGATCTTTGTTCTCCAAGAGCTGAACGAAATCACTGATGTTTGTCGTAGCCAAAGTGCCATTGTATTTCAAGATTTCCAAGAAACCATTCCATTGAGCTGGTAATGCGTCGGCAAACTTGATGACTACTTCTTCTGGAGTCACTACTACTCCATAACTATTCAATTCAGTCAACAAGTGATAGAACCGACTTGTCAAATCTCCCAAAGATTCCCTTTCCATACATGTGAAGCCATCAAACTCCTTCTTGAGTAGATCATGTCGCAATTTGCATGTCGCTTCATTTCCTAGACCTGTCGTCTTCAATGCATCCCATACCCGCTTTGACGTCTTGAAGCTGACAAACTTATGGTATATATCCTTGCTCAACGCTTGAGTTAGAATAGAATATGCTTTCTTTTCTAAATCATATGCCTTTTTCTCGTCTTCCGTAAGATCTGCAAATGTCGCGGCAGTTGAAGCGGCAACATCAAGTGCTTGATCGAAATCTGTAGTAAAACATAACCAAAATTCTGTGTTTTTCCCAAGGACATACGTATAGAATCTTTCTTCCCGTCCCAGATATTCATTCATGTGCATTAGCTTCGGTGGATGGTTAAGGCTTCCGGTTTCACTTTTGCTTAAAAGTATACTTAGAATACTTTGAGTTTGATTTGAAACGAACGCCCATTGACCTGTCGAAACTTGATTCGCTTGCGATGGAATAGACGAAGATGCGGGTGCGGGAGATTCGGCCCATGATGGCGACAAACCCGTGCATCTATACTTGCTCTCCGTATTGGATGGAATACCCCACCAATCTAAACTCATTTCGGATATATAATGATGAATACCTGCTTAAATCACTTAAAACAATCCGTTAAGAGAACTTTTGAAAGCTTCTGTAAAAACTTGACAAGAATGATCCATGAAAAACTTGGTTCTTGGTGAAAGACCTTAACTGACAAAAAAGGGTTTTTTCGTAAAAGACAAAGTGACGAAAAATTGAGTTTTTCGTCTAGACCAATTGTGATGAAAAATTGGTTTTTCGTCAAAGCCAATCTTGACGAAAGATTGAATTTTCGTCCAAAACAAAAGTGTAGTGACAATTTTTATGAGATATTTAATTAAGGTTTTCTATTTTTTTAATAAAACCAAACCTTATCTTTGAGAGTTGGGGAACTTGTCAACCAACACCTTACCCTTAC
Organism: Helianthus tuberosus; assembly: GCA_030545235.1. Lineage (NCBI taxonomy): Eukaryota > Viridiplantae > Streptophyta > Magnoliopsida > Asterales > Asteraceae > Helianthus > Helianthus tuberosus. Next base: position 55,091,384 of record CM060364.1, read on the forward strand.
ACACTGTTTACCAACTTTCAAACATCACCCATGCTTTCCACAGAATAATAATCATTTTAAAAAACCCACTTGACAAACAGTGATATTATAATCAATAACACTTCAGTTAAACCTCAAACAAAGATCAAATCATGAAATTTTTAAGAACACTTTTGAATATATGAAGAACACTATGAGTTTTCCGGTGAAACTTATGAGTTTTCCGGTGAAACTTAACATGTAAACATGAATTTAATAAGGTTTTTGATCAAACTAGATAGCAAAATATCAATATTTTCAAGTTTTTAACCTATTTTTCCAGAAAATAATAAACCTGTTTCAAACTTTAAAGAACACATCTGGAAAAATGCAAGAAAATCTTTTAAAACCATAAGAAAACGTCTCGGTTTTAACAAGGAGGAGAGCCTTGGCTCTGATACCACTTGTAGGTTCAACTAGCGGAGGATCTAGTCGCCTAATCCTTGTATACGAACAAACCCGGTTGTGCGGAATCCAACCGGGAAAGCAAACCGAGATCGAGAACACAATGACACAAAGATTCAACGTTTAAATCTCAAATATATTAGAACCAGGAAGTTTGTTTACAAAGATTACAGAAAATTATATTCTCACAAACTCACTGATTTCTCTCGTGTTTCTCTCTGTGTTCACTTCTGTGTTTTCACTCTTTGCTGTGTTCTCTCGTGTGTCCGTGTTCTGTTCTTTCTGTCTTCAGTTTGCTGCTTATATAGGCTGCAGGTCGACGAAAGACCTGCAGCGACGAAACACTTCGACGAATAATCATGCTGCGACGAAACACTCCAGCGAAAAACCTGAGACGATGAAGGACTCCGGCGAAAGACCAGACACGACGAAAAACTTTTGTGTATGAGTGCAGTTTTTCGTCATACAGCATACATAGAGGTTTTTCGTCATTTAGGGTGATCAGAGTTTCGTCAACAGCATACATAGAGGTTTTTCGTCAATAGCAAGTAGACATGCTGGTTTTTCGTCATCAGCATGCAACCATCAGGTTTTTCATCAACATCAAGCTACCAGATATATCTGCAACAGTAAATCAACAACTTTCACCAAGACTAGATGGAGGAAATCAAGTCTTGGTCTTCAACTCGTAGCGATGTTGAACCGAACGGGTCGCGTCCATATAATATGTATCAACAGATATTGATGGACTGGATAAGTAGTAGGGTTTTATATTATTATTAGATTGATGAATGAAAATTTACTCAATTGGTTAGTTGGAAAACTGTTGGGGTCTGTGATACATTAACATCTGTTAGAGGCTAAGCACTGTTATAGCGTGCTAACATCTGTTAACCCCTAAGCACTGTTAAAGATCTGTTAAAGGCTAAGCACTGTTATAGCGTGCTTCAACAGACCTTATGAGCTGTTGATCATCATCTGTTAAAGATCTTATATTATAGATCTTCTGTTGAATTGTGTAATATCTATTGGTGCACAACAGAACTTAGGTTCATCATACATTTTGCTTCATCAGCAGACGTTCTCTTTAGCAGACCTTTGCATCAGCAGTCTTTGTCTTAACAGACCTTTTGGTTCATCAGCAGAGTTTGTTTGGCTATTGATGGACTGGATAAGTAGTAGGGTTATATATTATTGTTAGACTGATGAATGAAAATTTAATCAATTGGTTAGTCGGAAAACTGTTGGGGTCTGAGATACATTAACATCTGTTAAAGGCTAAGCACTATTATTGTGACAACCCTCAAAATTACAGGTATCCGTACAATTAATTAATTTTAATTATGTGCTTAATGACAGTGCTTCATTACAACTGACGACTTGAACTGCTTTATAATTTTTGTATCATACCTACATTTGCATCACATTTCATACAGTCACTCTATTTATTACACACAAACTTTAGTGACATACTTGATGCACAAAGCACAGTTAGCACACTGAACGGATAATTCGGAAACATGCTGACAATGCCAGCACATAGACAGACGATGTCATTGAGGCCAGTATGAGCCAGGGACAGGGTACTACACTAGTATGGAGTGTAGGGAAGTGAGGACCATAAAACTGCGTCACTAGGTGATAATTATAGTGCCGGGAAGTGCCTAACATACTTTAAATTCAGAATTCTGCATTCCTTAATAAAATTCAGCATTTTACTATGCTAGTAAGGTGCAAAAGTATGGCTGAATGGTCTTGTATGCTTTCCTAAGTGCCGGGAATAATTAGTGTTACAAAATATATATAATCGACACTTTACGGACTAATTAAACACATTAACGGAACGGGATCTAACCAGACAACCGGACATTACCCGGGACACCAAATTTTTGTCAAGTACATTGTTTTATTATTTCTTGACTAGTCGTGGTCCCCGGACACCCTAACACCCACTAAAAATCAAATAGCAACCATATGTAAACTTATACTTAAGATCTAACTTACCATTTCCTATTAGTTACAAAATCCTTACCTTAACCCCCCCTAACCGATTTTCGGTCCCAAGTGGACCCACCCCAACATTTTCACCATACCTCATAATCTTCTCCTAGATTATAACCTAATATTTTAATAGATGTTGCTTGTTGAGATAACCAAAATATTGAAAGAACATCCAATAAGTATGGAGCTCTAGATTATCGTCATCACTTCAAGATCACACCCCTCATCTTCACTCTCTCTCCCTCTTTCTTGGCTCCCCACAACCGCCCCCATCACCACCACTAAACCACCATCATCCTCCATTGTTCAAGTTCCATTCAAGCATCTAACGTGATTCAAGGAAGTGCAAACTTGTGGAGCTTCAAAAGGGCTTTGTTCTTGCTTGTTCATCATCATTTCTCATCATCTTTTTCACTAGATTCTACCCTAGCCTTTGTGCTAGTAGTAAGTTCCTTGTGCACCCTTGTTCATCTTGTTTCTTAGTTAAAAATTGTAGTATGATGGTTATATTTAGAACACTAAAAGAACTAGAACACTAAAAGGGTTAAAACAAGAATCATGAACATAAAAGTTTACATGAAAGTGAAAAGTTACTAGTAAAATGTTGTAGTAAGCATGTTGTTGGTTTATTATTGATTCTTGGTTATGTGGTATTGATCACCATGTGAATCTTGTTAAATGATGTATAGAAGTATGATCTAACAAGAATAGAAAGTGGTTATGTGTTACAAAAAATAACCACCGTCTAGTTTAGTCATGAACTTGAATAAAAATAATTTTTCTTAGAATATTAGTAAACAAAACAACTTGATGATCATGTAGATCTAAGTTTTTCAAGAGGTTTTCTAAGTAAACCAAAGTTCAAGAACCGATTTCTAAAGGATTATGACTTTTACATACTCTTACATGTTTTTGTAAACACAATAAGTGTAAAAAGTTTTTATTTACAAGAAGAGTTCAAGAGTTCTATCTTCGTAAAAATTGTTTACAAGTTGTAAACACCGAACTTTTGTAAGAGAATGGTTTTTAAAGAAATAAATACACTTCGGAAGGTAACTAAGTCCACTAAAAGCTTCACTAATTTTCTTCGCGTTTTCGGGATATATCAAGTTCTTGATTAGTGTGTACACTTATATTTTTGCTCTTGGTAACGTAAAGGTTGATTGTTGATTGATTTCGAAAAGAACACGATATGCTTATTAGCACGGACACTCCCGTTTTAGGGGAAACTCTGGCGAAATTTTCTAAAAATCCCAAGACTTAGAAAATTATTTTCTAACAAGTGTTTACAAATGTGTTAACTTTGATTTTCGAAAGTAAACTTCGCCATGAGTATTGTTACAAAACTTCAAAGTATCGGAGGAGGATTTTCGAAAATAAAAGCGGATAAATATATATTTAGAATATATATTTTGGGACATACTATTTGTGATAAATGAATTATTATATAGTTTCTAGAATGGGACTTAAAAATATATAATGTCAAGACGTTAAATCACAAAAATACATGTATAAATACCCCCCATCCTTGGGAAGGAAATACGCACATAAGAATACTTGAGAAGTATGAATACGGAATAGTTGCCTAACTATTATTTCAAGACCTAAAAATATAATGTAAGTTAAAATTATTATTATTATTTTAACAATAAGTTGTAACTTGGAATAATATCAAAGTATCGTAACTCAAACGTAAATACAAAGGCAAGGCACGGCCCGTTCGTCTAATGGACATTAGCACGTTGTAGGTCGTCGGGTAGCTGATCAAGGTTGAGTGGACGTTACGATACAGGAGACGTAGTACTGTGAGTTCATTTCCCCCTTTTCTCTTAACTGTTTTCAGTTTTATACTTCGGGGGTGGAATACATGTTACAATTATTACAGACATTTTATACATGGTATGGTGAGCTTAAGGAGGGCATACTACTTAGATCATGTGAGTGACAGGCGCGTAACTTAAGGCCATTAATCCTCGTCGTAGGACCGAGGGACATGAGTGATAGTTCTATTTGGGTGTAGCGAGCCCACACCCGTGAGTTCAGGGTGACCCATAGTGGTGACTGTGTCTTACAGCCGAAGCCCGGTACAAATTTGCTAGGTTTGAGTACTTCCTGCATCACTTCACACATACCAGTGGCTTTGCAACCCATTGGTGATCTCTTTTTCCTTAATGCTACATACCAGGGACTTTCATACATACACCGTTTACAAAGGTTTATACCTACTCACATACACATGAACTCGCTCAACTTATGTTAACTTTTCAATCTACATGTATTTCAGGGAATTGATTGGATCTGGCGGGTGATGCACGTTAAGCTGCATATTAAATAAAAGATGTCATCCAGGGGTGTAGGGTTTGGGAGGTGTAACCATTGTCTGGACGGGTCACATGTCTCCAAACCTCGTTTTATTTAAGGTCTTTTGTTGAGTCCATTGTGAACTCATTTTTAAACAAGTTATGGTTGTAACATATTTTGGGTAGTAGTTTCAAGACAATTATGTTATGGTATTACAAAACTTAATGAATGGATGAGCATCTTGTGTTTTATATTCATATAGCATTGTTATGATTGTTGCTATTGTATTAAGAAGCCACACCAAATAAACCCACACTTCCGCAAAAGCCAATGTGTGACAGCTTGGTATCAGAGCCACGATTATAGCGCACTAGGATTCTTTCTCGAGTCTAGACTATGATCACTAGGGCTCTCACGAAAATGTTTTCAAACATTTTTACATTGCATACACCAAAAGTCCAGATCCGGGGCACAGACATTTTACAAACAAAAAGGCATAAATACATCGTTCAAAATTTATTTTTCAGTCTTAGAGACTGAGGGAGGTTCAGTCTTAGAGACTGAGGGAGGATCAGTCCTAGAGACTGAGGGAGTTCAGCCCTAGAGGCTGGGGAGGTTCAGTCATACAGGCTGAGGGGTTCAATCTTAGAGATTGGGGAGAATTTAGTCTTAGAGACTGGGAGATTTGGTCTTAAAGACCAGGGAGTTGGTCTTAGAGACCAGGGATTTAGTCTTAGAGACTGGGAGGTTGGTCATAGAGACCAGGGAGTTAGTCTGAGAGACTAGGGAGTTCAGTCTGAGAAAACTGGGGTGGGATAGTCTTGGGAGGATTAGGATGATTACTTGCTTGCATTACTGTGATTTATATGCTTACTTGACTATTATTGATGTATGTGCACACTTTGTGGTTGTGTTATTACAGACGTTATGTCATCATCGAGTGGAGTTTCTGACCCAGTGGCGGTAGATTCTGATGACCCGATGCACTCAGACCCGGAGGTCTACACATCTGATACGGACAGTACGGACGACGACGATTTTCAGCCTTTCGCGCTGCCAGATTTCGGTGACGACGTATAGCTAGCTAATGGCATTCTAGCCGGGGATCTACCTCTTGCAGAGATCCCTACTCCTATTCCACTTGCTGCATTTCCCGTAGAGGATTTGCCACTCGATGTTGTGTCAGATGACGACATCGATCTTTTCGAGGGTCCCCCTGAGGACGACCATGAGGGTGGGGCCCCGATTGTGGATGATGTCGCCGTTCCGTTGGTTGAGTTTCCCGATATGGAGGTTCATTCTGATTCGTCTGTCCCAGATTCTTTTGAGTCGGTAGCTTCCTCTACTCTCTACGCGCTGGGGTTACAGCGATACCCCACTGACACCGACTCCGATACGGACATGTCCGAGGCACCTGTCCCACCGCTGGGATTCGGTTTCATCCCTGGTATCGACGATGATGAGGATATAGAGTTGGAGGACTAGTTTGACCCCATTTTCCCATTCGATCACGATCTAGACCAGGAGGACGAGTTGATCCCTGGTATTTGAGAAGTGTATGTAACTTGAATTTCATACCTGAATATTTCTCACATTTATAGCCGGGAGTCTTTGGGCGGGAAAACCCGTTGATGAAAAGTTGACGGAAGATGCTAACCCCGTAAGCAGTTACGTTTCCTTCCGTCCAACTCCTTGATCCGACGTGAGAGCACACGGATCGTGGATTAGATCGATGGCTGGGGATTTTCCACGTGTAAAGTGACCGAGTGGAGATTTACTCTCCAATTACATGCTTTCGTTATGATTTCAGGGATGACTGAGATAGTGACACGTGTCCAGACGGTTATAACCATCTTAGTGGTGCACGATTTTATTTCTTCTAGAAGGTTACTGCCGTAATCTAGTGTGGCACCTTACTGTGTGGGGACGGCTAAATAAATAAATCCCAAGTTTGGGTAAATAATATCCAAGTCTGGATATTTAAGCGGAAATGTTTATTTCGGGATTTTCACCCTTTGTTTATGGGGGCTGGCGTAAGGATTTTTGATTTCCTTTGGGCGCGTGAATGTTGACTGTTGTCTGTTCCTTGATCCTTCCTTTTGTATGACCAGTGCGCGGCCGCGCAAGGTTAAAGGTTTGAAAAGCAAGGTTGTGGTATGGTCCCAAGTATTTATTGTGAGGTTTTTGGGACCTTACCCCTTCAAGTCCCCCCAGTCTAGTGTTGTACTTATGCAAATAAGTGGGGCACTGGACTTATGAGAGGAAAAGCTTTTGGGCGCGAAAATAAGAAAACTTTCGGAAGAAGATTCATTTTTTATTATTGTAAAGATTTTTGAAAATCTTTGACTTTGAATGAGGCTGGTACAGTGAACCTGGGTGACAGCCTGTCATTGTCAGTTGTTTCTTACTGCTTGTGTCTTGCACGCACGTGTGTAAACGCGTTTGGTTTTCTCTCTCACTGCTGCTTGGAGAACTGTGATATCCGAAAAAGGTGTTGTGGCGGTTACCGATGCTATTTATTGTGGTGAGTATATATAACGTTTGAGTAACCTCCTCTGTGTAATCATTGTTTTGTTGAAACTTTCCCTGTTCCTTTCTTCTAAGAAAAAGATTTATTATTCCTTCTTCTTATGTCAACCGGAGAACATCAAGAAGATCTTTCTGAAGAAATGTCGACTGAACTTCCATCATTAAAGTGGCCTAGAGCGACCTTTGATGGTTTGGTTCGGAATTTTAGATTTCCGGAGAACTGGGGTGCTCTGTACCCTGAAGAGGGGCAGACTGCAGCGGATGCTCCGGCTGGGTATATTACCCTCTTTTGGGATTTTTTCTGTGAATGCAACTTTCCTTTGCCTGTTACGAAATTTTTCCTTGAATTCCTTGAGTATTATAAGTTGCATATCTCTCAACTTCACCCTATTGGTATGGTTAGGGTTCGGCATTTTGAATTTGTGTGTCGGACAATGCATATTGAGCCAACTGTTTCTCGATTTAGGGTTTTTCACCAGATGCACTGTACCCAAGGATTTTACTCGTTCGTTCAGAGGGCGTCTGCAAAGAAGATTCTTCAACAACCCCCAAAATCCTTCCATGATTAGAAACAAAAATTCTTCTTTATCAAGGCCGAAGTGATTCCGGTGAGGATGGTTTTAAGGGGAAAGGAAGATGTTCCGATCGAAACGATTCAGACCCCTGTTGATGAGAACTGGTACCAGGATCTAAAGGACGTTCCAAATATTGCCTTGCCGGAGAAAGCTCTTGTCGGAGCCAGCATGAGCTTGAACTGAAAGATGGATCGTGATGATAAACCAGTATATACGGAGGATGGTCATAGTAAGTTTGGGGTTTTTCCCTCTCTCTTTTTTTTTTTTTTTTGACTTGCTATCTTTGCTTGCAGTTGTTTCGCTGTATGTTGTTGCCTTTAAGAGGGAAGGCGGGAAGATGGGTACCATCAAGAAGAAACCTGAAGAAGAGCTTTGGTACCATAGGATTGTAAAGAACTTTGTTCTTCCGCGGGTGCGGATTTGTCTGCTCAACCTGCTGCTGGTGAGTTATATTTGTTTCTGTTTTTTCTTTTTGCGCTTGTGGGTAAATTGCTCTTTTTGCGCTTTTGCGGGTGAGTTGTCAAATTTGGGCATAGGCCCTGAAAGGAAAAAACGCGCGGTGACTTCTACCTCTGCGCCGAAGAAGAGTGGGGCTGATAAAACTCATACTTTGAGGACAAAAAATGTTGGAGAGAAGAAAGGTACGCGCCGTTCCTCTAATCCCAGGTGTGATTATGTGGTGGTTTCTGATTCTTTGGAGGGTCTTACTCCTGCAGTAACTGTACGGGAACCGAAACCTGAACCTAGGGATTCTGTTGATATCCCTCCATCCAACCCAAATGAACCCATTGACTTGGATTCAAGCCCTGAACACTTGGTGCATAGGAAAGCTGGTAAAAGGAAGCAGGCTGATACTGATGCTGAGGGTCAGCCTTCTAAGAAAATTCAGAGGAAGAAAATTACCAGAAAAGGGAATCTAGATGCTTTTATTTCGGAATCTGTTCCTGGTATGTGTTGCCTTTTCATGTTTCCTTTATGCGTGCTAAATCTTTACAGACTTTGTTGCTTTCCCAGAGGTTCCTATTTCCCCTGCTTTTACTGAACTGCAATCTGTGGTGAATGAAAAGCTTCCACCCACCCCTCCGCGTGCTTCTGTCGTTGACCAGTTAGAGCCTACGGAGGCTGCTGATGGTGGTGTGGATAAGACTATTGAGGCTGAGGAGCCTGTTGATATTGCTACAGAGACTGAAAAGGTTGTTGATCCAGGTGTGATGGATGGTGCTAGTAATCAACAAACCCTGAATCTGTTACTGAAGATATGGGGAGAGAACAAGCTGCTGGGAAAACTTCAACTTCTTCCCCTAAACCCTCTGATGCTATGCCCGAGCATGTTGAGAAGGTGACAGTTGAGGGTCAAGGCTCATCTGCTGGTGTTGGTAAACAATCTCCAATCCGTCCAGAAGAAACTTTGGGCGATTATTACTACCGGACTTATGTGGAGAAAGAGGCCTCTGAACCTCACGCCCCCGTTTGGAATTTAAAGAAAGGTGACACTTTCTCGGATTGGCGCGTGTGCCAAGATTGGTTGCAGGGGATACTTCAGCCCGGAGAAATCAAGTTTCAGGAAGGCCGGTCTTATGAACAAACCTATCAATCTTACCTTGAAGAAACTGCCTCTCATGTATCTACCACTCACCGCATAGTGCGTGAGTGGTATAGTATGCATAAGGAGCGGGAAACCTTTAAGGTGTCTCAAAAGAAAGTTGCCAAAGATGAGAAGCGCTTGGCTCAGCTGAAGGCCAAATTGGAAGCTGATCGGGCCAAGTTTGAAGCTGAGCGCAAGACTGAGGAATGGTCCGTTGCTGGTTGGAAGAGGAAAGCGGAAGCTGAATCTGCTCTCCTTTCTGAGGAACGCAAAAACTGGAGGAAAATTTGTGAAAAAGATAATGCTGAGAAGGCAAACCTCCGTAATATCATTAATAACCTCAAGGCTGAGGTTGAAAAACTGAAGAACCAGGATGCGGAGGTAGAACAGGTGAAGAAGGAGAAAGCTGATGCAGAAGCTGCTTTACAAGAAGCGCGTTCCCATAGGGAGCGCAGTGAGCAACGAGAGGTACAAGCTTGCGCCACTCTTGCTCTTAGAGATAAAGAGTTAGAAGAACTTACTGCTTTGCTTTCTGGTCAGGAAAAACTTAAAAAGGATCTGGAGTTTGCGCATTCTGAAAAGGCTGAAACCTTTCGCCGTTTGGCCGAAACTGAAGAAAAATTGGAAAATTCTGAAACGGTGCGGGCTACGGCGGAGAGCGAGCTTGAACCTTTGAAGAATGATATGGCGTGGTTAAAATATCGTGGAATTGCTTGTGTAAGTTGTTTGTTCCTTTTCTGTTATGGAACTGTTTATGTGCTCTCTCGTTATTTACCCTTTCCTATTCCCGTAGGTTGCTGAGTCAGTGCTAAATTCTGAAGAGTTGGATAAAACTGTTGGTCGGTTAGTTGTTGCCACGCGTAAAGATGGGTATGCCCAAGGATATGCTGAGTGCTCTCAGCATGTAAATAGCGCTTTGAAGGTGGATTGGGATACCAGCAAATCTGCTACTTATGGCGTAGACACTAATGCTGCGCTTGCTGCTTTAAAAGAAGAATTTAACGGCTTACAACTTCCGGTTATGGACCTGATAAACGTGGCGCTGCAATCGGATGATCACGTAGCGCAATTAAAAGAAATCTTTCCGGATGAGGGTGAAGATTTAGCGTAGATTAAAATTGTATCGAACAATTTCCTTTGTAATATTTGGGATGTGTATCCTTTTCTTTGATGATGCGCTGCTGCGCAAGTAATTGAAACACTGCCGTGTTTGATAGTTGTTTAGACGTATTTGTACGCCGAGGATAATATGTTTGTTTTTCATTTTACAATATTTTGCATGCGTTCGATTACTTTTATTGGGTAAGGCGAATAAAGTTGGTGTAAAGCTCATGTGTGAACGTATGGTCGTTTGTGACATGATCACTGACCGTTCATGAAGCTTGTCTTGTAACTACCATAATGTTTTTGCGCTTACTAAAAGAAATTGCATGCACTTTGTAAGAAAAACACAGAAATAATACAAACTTTGCAATTTTATTTAAGGATAGAGCACAGAGGCTTTTTACAAAGTTTGCTGATATAATTATATGAAACTTAACTTACTCTCTAAGATTTCCGCTTTGCTTGATAGATCGTGTTCTCCTGCGGGAAATTCATAGAGTTGCCTCTTAAGTTTTTGCCCTTTTGCTTGGGCCCTCCTCTCCCCGGGTAATCTGCTTTATCTCTTTGCGCACATTTTGGAGTAAATGTGTGAGTTCACCGCTCTTGAGGGCTTTCTTTATTTCTGTGCGCAGAGAGATGCAGTTGTTAGTGGTATGCCCGTTGTCTTTGTGATACTCGTATTATTGTGCCGGGTCTTGTCCACGTTTATTTTTCATGGGGATCGGAGGTTTGAATTGATAGTCTTCTGTACTCAAAACCTTCGCCGGAGTCTTTATTAGGGGAGTCCACTGCCTCTCCCTATTCTCCTGCTTGTTCTCCCTTTGCGCGGTGAGTTTGTTGATCGTTGCGCGAGCATCTTCAGACGAACGACTTCCTGATCCAGACTCACGCCATGATTTCTTAAATCTTCTTTCGCCGGTTAAGCTTAAGTCGGCAGGCCTATTATGTGGTGGCGGTGGCCTATTTGTGGTAAGGTTCTTTTTAGTTTGCGCATAAACCTTGGCCGCCGCCATTATCTTCTCCCAACTTTTTGGAAGGCCTTCCGTTCCGGATAAGACTTTAATCATGTCATCGCATCTAACTGCGTACTTGAATTGAGCGCGGATTAGTTGTTCATGAACTCCGCCAATCTCCAATACCTCTTTATTGTATCTGGTGATGAAATCCTCCAGATTTTCGTCATCTCGGCGCCAAATGTTCATGACGTCCGATGTATCGCGAATGGAACGCCGTTGTTGGCTAAAATGTGTTAAAAACTTTTCGCGCAAGTCTTTCCAAGATTCGATCTGTCCAATCGGTAGGTTATCGAACCAGATTCGCGCTAGGCCGGTCAAGGTCTGTACGAACAGATGGCACCATAGTGGGAGGGTCCAACCCCCAACCAGACCTGCGCTGGTAAACACTCTCAAGTGGTCATCGAGATCTGTTAACCCATTAAATTTACCTATGTTGGATGGTAGTTTAGCTTTCTCAAGCAGAGCTAGAGCTATTTCCATGATGAACTTTGAATTTTTCGCTGCTTCCGCAGGGCGGTAAATCAAATCATAGTTGTGCTCTGCCTCAGGGTTATAAACCGCACGAGGCCTGCATTTATTTTAATTTGGCTGCAATCGATTGAATACACTGGTGTTTGCACTTAAACGATATGTTGGATCGGATTCATCGGTGTGGGTGTTCCGTTGGGAACCCAACCTATCATGAACTAGGGGTGTGCATTGGTCGGTTTGGTTCGGTTTTTACTATTAACCATAACCATAACCGCTAGTTGGGTTATGGAGTTTTGGTAACCATAACCATAACCAAACTTCGGTTACGGTTAATCGGTTATGAAGTCGGTTATGGTTCGGTTTTGGTTAATTTCGGTTAAGTAACCAAGCAAGGTTTGAAATAAATAGTGTTGTGCACGATTTGAACTTAGCTTGAGCCTATTTTATAAAATAACGGAGACTAAACTTTTTTGTTAAACTACCGATTTAGAGTTCTTTTTAATAAGGTAATTCTCAAACAAAAACAATTATCGCCATAACACCTTAGTTCTTTATCAAAATAAACGACATCTACATCAAGATCATTTTGTTACTAACATACTTTTATCTTAGTAAAAACCCTCTATATGGTTTTGTAAAACACAAATCCATTATATAAAGTTAACATCACAAGTTTGGTTCGGTTTCGGTTATATCGGTTAACCAAAGCTTCATAACCATAACCATAACCGATTGAGCGGTTATACAAAGTTTCATATCCATAACCATTGGTTATATTGGTTATCGGTTATTAGTGGTTCGGTTATGTTGGTTATGGTTCGGTTATCGGTTATGCTGGTTAATTTGCTCACCCCTATCATGAACTGATTGTCTTCGGTGAGGGTGTGGTTCACCATGGTGTTCTCTCTGGTAACTTCCTGACTGAGTGTATTCACGTTTTGATGTGGATCTGGCATGACCCTCTGTATTCTCGTAAGTTGACTCTTCTCGTTGAGAAACGTTAGCTCGGGATCCTGGTCTCCGTGACTGGGTTAAGGGAGCAGTCTGAGCACACAGATGTGTGTAGACTGCGTTTAGTGCCCCTTGAGACCTAACGTACCAGGAAATTGGAGTTTCTCCTGGTGGCAGAATTGATTGAGCAGGGTTTTCTAGTAACACTCCTGGAGTGACAGGGTCATTTGCTCGATTGGATTGAACCTCGTTGTCATCCGAGGCATCTTCTGGGATTCCTTCTACTTGAAAATTGTTTCCGACGTTTGGTCGAGGACCGATTTGCCGATGAGATGATGAATTTTCTGCCATGCTAAAGTAGAGAATGAAAAGAACTGAATCGAAACGAGATGAAAACTGATAAGACAGAGGAATCGGTGGGCGCCAATGAAGAAACACTAGATAAATGGTCGAAACCGAGATATCTAGGGGGTTTGAATCCGCATAAAAAGGTGGGTTTCCTCTCGTTCGATTAGGGTGCAACTGATCTTCTTCTCCGATAACTCTGCAAAAAGAAGCAACGTTAGCCTCGCCAAGGGGAGAAAAGGTTTCTCTCCTTGACCCGACTCTGGTGTGATAATAAGTATGGGTTATGAAGAAGAAGAAGTATTTGAGAAGTGTGTGTAACTTGAATTTCATATTTGAATAGTTCTCACATTTATAGCCGGGAGTCTTTGGGGGGGGGGAGGGAAACCCGTTTGTAACACCTGTGTCATTTCAACCATCAAACAAATTCCCAACCAGTGAAATATTGTATTTCATACTTGGGATTTGTAAAAATATGTGTATCGTTTACACATATCAATTCTTGTTCGATTTCAAACACTATATCGCTTTCTGGAAGGTTATACGCGCACTGATGCGTAAATATAACCAGTTTAATGCAACGAACACTCCGGAATAATGAAATAGGCTTAACATACCTTAAATAACCTATACATAACTTAGATATAAGTTTTGGAAGGTTTGGTGTGGTGAAAGCAAAGTTTAATCGCTTACAGGGACTAAATTTGACAAACTGCGAAAGTATGCCAATTTGAACTGTAACAGACATTCCGGAACATAACCATAAGTTAAACACACCTTAAATATCCTTTACATAGCTTAGAAATAGGCTTTGAGGGGTTCGGTGTGCTAAAATAAACTTTTGTGTCATTCAGGGACTAAAAGTGTCAAAAAGTGCACAAGTTTGCATTTTCGCGCATAACTTACGTTCTGAATACATCTGGACATCCAAAAATTTATGTAAGCATGAATACATTATATTTTAGTGTTCGCCTTAAGAAAAATCCATTCGTCGCGTCATTTGGATCGTTTTTCGCACTTATGCGCATTCCGTCGTAATTAAGCGAACATCGCGTTCGTACGGCTAAACGAACCGACATCCGAGATATTTTTGAGCATGTTTTAAGTTCCCTATACTTTAACTTCATTTTAGAGCTTTGAAATGGGGTTAACGGGCCTTAAACGTGTCAAAAATGGGCTGATTGCATTGTAGGGACCAAAACTGTAAATCTGCCAAAGTTGTTACCTTACGGACCTCAACATTGGCAGCTTTGAGGTCCGTAAAGCAAGTTCAGACCAGATGCAGAGTACTTAACAGCCTGTTTTCAGCAGATTTAACCACAACCACATGTTTGCAACTTGCTTAATCACTAAGATTAGGAGCATATGTGGCTCCATAACCTTTGTGACAAGTGTACGGCTCGGATCGTGGCACGATATTCAAGAAACGATCCTAGCGGCTCTACTTTATCTATAAATACCCACCCCCCTTTGGCTTAAAAACCCACAAATCTGATTGAAAAGACTCTAAGTTGGAACCTTCGTTTCATACCTGAGCTATTTTGATCTGGGTTAGCATTCGGGGACCCTGGGTAAGTTTTCTTTCGTTCTTTTCCTTATTTTACTGCTTTTCGAGTCAGAAAGTCAAACTTTGTTTGACTTTCAGCGTTTGACTTTCAGCGTTGACCAGTAATGGTCAATGCGAAGTTCGTTTGAACTTCGCAACGTGAGTGTAATCACGTTGGTCATAGTCCCTTGGGACTATGCCCACTGACTACCACGTTGTCTAGGGTCGTAGGGTAGGCGATCTGATAAATCGCCTATACCTTCGAACCCGACCCAGTTTGGTCGATCATTAGGATCCGACCAAATACATTAGGTGACCCTAGTATAGGGCATAACCTTCCGAGGTTATACCCTATGGTCACATCGTTTAAGTAGTTGTATGATAAGTAGTTTATATGCCTTAGGTAAATTACCAGAATACCCTTTTCATGTATAATTGGTAATTAAGCATATGTAACCTAAACCTTTGTCACATAACTGATTATGTAATATGTTTAGGCATATAACACTTGTCATAGGGCTAGTTAGGCGGTCCGAACGCGTTTCACGCGAACGACGCGTTAAAGTAGCCTAAGCTACCTAAACGGGTCGTAATGAGTCGTAAACACTTAGGTTAAGTTTCATTTAGTATGTAGGCTTTGTTAAACCAAATGACACTCGTTTGGTTTACAAACCCTAATGCTACCCGATCTTCCGATTTAGGTCCGGTTTATTAATGTAGCTACCTATACTAGGTGCCGTTTGATATCCGCGATCTCTAGCATTGTTTAGTTGTCACTCCAGAACTACTGAGCAATCCCAAGTGAGTACATAGACCCCTCTTTTACTGTTTTCCAAACTGTTTTGGGGTGGAACACATGTGCCTACTTGTTACTTTCCTGCTTTCCTGTTTTGACATCATATACTTGCTATGTTCATTAGTACATTATAGTACATGATTTCATTACATTTCATGCTATGTATGCCCATTGTGTGCGTACTTAGTACATTGTTTTACATTACATTTTATGCTATGTATGCCCATTGTGTGCGTACTTAGTACATCGTTCTACATTACATTTCATGCTATGTATGCCCATTGTGTGCGTACTTAGTACATTGTTTTACGTTGCTTTTCTGTTGCATATGCTTATCCATCATATGAACACATTATACTACATATTGAACCGTTGTAATCATTTGACTGTGATCCGTTGATATCTGTGAACCGTTTGTATCTGTGAACCGTGTGAACCGTATTTGACATAGACATTTCGGCATAGACATTTTAACATGATTGACATTTGATCATGCATTTCCCACCAAACATAACTTTGATTTAAACCAAGTTTTACTTCAATACTTTGTTTTTGTGCATATGGTTTAGTTGAGACATTTCACTTGCCATACATGACATTTTGACATAGACATTTGACATGGATATTTGACATAGACATTTGACATGGATATTTGACATAGACATTTGACATGGATATTTGACATAGACATTTTGACATTGTTTGGTTTGATTAAGTGATTAAGTAACGATGCGTGTGTAATATGATACAAGCATGGTGGATACGCCGCTGGTACTTCCTATATATAAGTGTTTGTATGGTATTACATATTGTAGCGTTATTTGAATCATTTCAGTTTGATACATATAACATTTTATACAAATAACATACTTTTCACAAGACATTGTTTTACAAACAACTTATCTTATACAAAATCCATTTTTACTATGGTTATTCATTTAACCATACATTATTCATTTATTTATACATATCATCTGAACTCATTGTTTTTCAAATGATTTACAAAACAAAGCAAATTACAAGGTTCATGACTAAACATTTTCTCAAACATAAGTCATGGAACCTATTTTCACAAAACCTATGTATCTCACAGGCATTTTTATGCTGACGTACCTATTTTCACATGTGTTTTTCAGGAACTGTTGCATAAGATGATCAAGATACACATAGGCAGACTTGGGCTTTAGTGACAATAAAAGATGCAAGACTAGTTAATTATGTTGTATTTCATAGTTTGATAAGACATTGTAACACTTTTAATCAATAAAACGAAACTTCAATTGCCATGGATTTGAAACAATTAATTCTGTTACAACACTCCCCGATGTTTCCGCCACATTTTGTATGTTCTACGTGGTCGGGGTGTGACAGAAAAGATGGTATCAGAGCCAATGGTTATAGGGAATTAGGTTATTAGTAATGCTTTGACCTAGTCTATAACTTTCTTAGGACCCTAACGCGAGTTTACTTGCGTTTAGTCATAAAACAACACCGTCACCTATCCTTAGGCGACAACCACAACAAGAACATAAATTTCAAAACCGCTTTGAAAAGTAATCATCTGTTCTAGGATGATTTATTACAAGGTTTTGAACCCCCTTTGATTTTTCAAAATCTCGTCAAGGTTTTGGGTTTTAAATAATGTGAACACGTGCAAACTGGAAGGGTGAATGCCTGTATTCTGGGTTTTTTTGTCTAGGCAAGCACTTCGTATACATCTCATCAGACGCGAGACCAGTTGTGCTTACCTGGGAATTCTTGGGATGAGTGTTCACTTATAGGCGAGCATGTCTTCGCGATACATTATTTTTGACCTATTTACTTTGATTTTTCACCGAGGTCGTTTGTTGCTTTGTAGTAACAAACAAATGACCACTATCCTTGCTTTCATCAGATTTGTTTCATCTCATTCTTTTCGTCTAATCCTCTCACTCGTTTCATTTCATGTTTCCTCTTTTAGAATGCCTCCTCGACGCGAAAGCCAGATAGCGACTGCCGAATTGGCAGAAATCATTGCGCAGCAAATGGCTGCTCAATTCCCAAACCTCTTTGCTCAATGGAATCAAGCCAACAACAACAACAATGGTCCATGCAATTTCAAGAGTTTTAACTCGGCGAAACCACTCAAGTTTAGTGGTTCTGAGGGAGCGACTGGGCTTCTTCAATGGTTCGAGAGCATTGAGAATACTTTCCGCCATGTGCAGTGTCCTGACAATCGCAAGGTCGAGTTTGCTTCGAGTGTGTTCCAGAAGAGAGCCCTTACGTGGTGGAATGGGGTTATGAGAGATCGTGGTGCAGAAGTTGCTCTAGCACAGACATGGGCCGAACTTAGGGCTCTCATGATGAAGGAGTTTTGTCCTCGTCACGAGATCAGGGCTTTGGAAAGGGAATTTGATGATCTTAAGCAAGACAGCGGTGAGCATCGAGCCTACACGGACCGTTATGAGGAGTTAAGTCTGTTATGCCCAAACATGGTCACGCCTTTGGATAAGGCAATCGAAAAGTACATTGATGGCCTCCCTGATTCAATACAAGACATTTTGACTGGTAGCAACCCTACTACTGTTAGGCAGGCCATTGAGTTATCTGCAACCTTGACTGAATCGCAGATCAGGAAACGTAAGCTTTTCCGAAAGGGTGACAAGAAACTGGTCGAGGAATCGAAACCAATCGAGGAATCAAAGACCATGGATGAACAGACTGGATCCTCTAAGAAGTCAAAGAAGCGAAAGGCCTCTCAGAACTTCGCCGTGGTCGCTCACAATGATCAAGCCGTCCCCAACCAACCAGCTCAACCCCCTGCCAGGAAACCCTACAAAGGAACTGCACCCATGTGCAACCAATGTGGCCTACATCATCATGCTGGTGTGAAGTGCCGCACATGCCAAGTTTGCGGACTTATGGGTCATACAGCGAGGGTTTGCCCAACAGCAGCAGCACCAAATCAGATTAACAACAATCCTGCTCAAGCTCGTTTCCCACTGGGATCTTGCTACAACTGTGGCGAGATGGGCCATTTTAGTAGAAATTGCCCAAGACTTGCTGATGCAAATCCAGCGCAGGGATGAGTATCTGACCGACAGAAGATAACGCTGTTTAGAAAATAATCGAGCCTCGTGTATTATTTTCTTTTATCACAATCTATGAAACAGTTGTTGTTATTGTTGTTTATAAATAAATCTTTCATTTACATTTCAATATGTTTATGTGGTTGCATGTATAAACATATCCCCTACAATACCGACAATCAAGGAACCGCCTTCCTTGAACAGCAGACTACTTCCAAATTATTTTCTCTTGCGTTTCCACGAAAATCCTAAGTACCCGTTTCTTCCAAGAGAAACGATGTACGAGGCGCCAAGTTAATAGCAATCAATAACAAGAAAATAACAATTAAACAATTATGTGGTTATGTGCTTATGTGTTATCCTTTATGTGTCATGTGATCCAATTTATGTTATTCAAATCCTCGTAAAATCTTACATATCTTTGTGCAAGAGATTCATAGTAGGATACCCAAAGGTACTACTTAAATCCTTAATGGACTTCTGCGTTGTAGTTAAAGTCCCTTGGATTATAATGTACTACTTCATAATTAGACCCCTTTTGTGGTCTAGTTAAACAGATTGACCCAAAAAAATCTGGTTAGGGATATCATGTGATGATATAGCTGAAAGGACTCCTTAGTGGCCTAATTAAGAAGATCCTCTGTTGATCTAATTAAAAGGACCCTATGGTAGTCTAGTCACTTTCATCTCAGGTTTGATATCTTTCCCCACAACATTTCAAAACAAACTGTGCGGACTGTGCAAGGAATTACGTAATTATGGATGCATACATAATTATGGAATTTAGTGCACAGAAATCACAGCAAGTTCTATCATGTATCAAGAGTTAACCCTATTCATTTCCAATTCTGATGAAGCATCCGTTGAGGAAAAATGAACTAGCTATTCATTTTTCACTTCTGAAGAATATCCGTTGAGGAAATGAATATCCGTTGTTTATCTTTTCATTTCCATTCTGAAGAATAACCGTTGAGGAAAATGAATTATCCATTCATTTTCGTTCTAAAGAATATCCGTTGAAGAAATGAATATCCGTTGTGTAATCCTTCATTTCCAACTCTGAGGAAGCAACCGTTGAAAATGACTCCGTTAGTTCATTTTCGTTTCTGAAGATTTATCCGTTGAGGAAATGAATATCCGTTGTGTAATTCTTCATTTCCAACTCTGAGGAAATAACCGTTGAAAATGACTCCGTTAGTTCATTTTCGTTTCTGAAGATTTATCCGTTGAGGAAATGAATATCCGTTGTGTAATTCTTCATTTCCAACTCTGAGGAAATAACCGTTGAAAATGACTCCGTTAGTTCATTTTCGTTTCTGAAGATTTATCCGTTGAGGAAATGAATATCCGTTGTGTAATTCTTCATTTCCAACTCTGAAGAACAAACCGTTGAGGAAAATGACCCCGTTTGTTCATTTTCGTTCTGAAGAATATCCGTTGAGAGAAATGAATATCCGCTGATTTTTCTTTCATTTCAAATTCTGAAGAACAAACCGTTGAGGAAAATGACCCCGTTTGTTCATTTTCGTTCTGAAGAATATCCGTTGAGGGAAATGTATATCCGTTTAGTTAAATTCCTTTATTTTCCATTTCCGAAGAACCCGTTGAAGAAAATGACCCTGTTCGTTCATTTTCGCTTCTGAAAAATATCCGTTGAGGAAAATAATCAGATTATGCTTTACATATCTTTGATGGCTATTTAAAACAAAGTCATAGACAGACTCCTACGAATTAATTTCGGCACGAAATTTCCTAAAGTAGGGGAGACTGTAACACCTGTGTCATTTCAACCATCAAACAAATGCCCAACCAGTGAAATATTGTATTTCATACTTGGGATTTGTAAAAATATGTGTATCGTTTACACATATCAATTCTTGTTCGATTTCAAACACTATATCGCTTTCTGGAAGGTTATACGCGCACTGATGCGTAAATATAACCAGTTTAATGCAACGAACACTCCGGAATAGTGAAATAGGCTTAACATACCTTAAATAACCTATACATAACTTAGATATAAGTTTTGGAAGGTTTGGTGTGGTGAAAGCAAAGTTTAATCGCTTACAGGGACTAAATTTGACAAACTGCGAAAGTATGCCAATTTGAACTGTAACAGACATTCCGGAACATAACCATAAGTTAAACACACCTTAAATATCCTTTACATAGCTTAGAAATAGGCTTTGAGGGGTTCGGTGTGCTAAAATAAACTTTTGTGTCATTCAGGGACTAAAAGTGTCAAAAAGTGCACAAGTTTGCATTTTCGCGCATAACTTACGTTCTGAATACATCTGGACATCCAAAAATTTATGTAAGCATGACTACATTATATTTTAGTGTTCTCCTTAAGAAAAATCCATTCGTCGCGTCATTTGGATCGTTTTTCGCACTTATGCGCATTCCGTCGTAATTAAGCGAACATCGCGTTCGTACGGCTAAACGAACCGACATCCGAGATATTTTTGAGCATGTTTTAAGTTCCCTATACTTTAACTTCATTTTAGAGCTTTGAAATGGGGTTAACGGGCCTTAAACGTGTCAAAAATGGGCTGATTGCATTGCAGGGACCAAAACTGTAAATCTGCCAAAGTTGTTACCTTACGGACCTCAACATTGGCAGCTTTGAGGTCCGTAAAGCAAGTTCAGACCAGATGCAGAGTACTTAACAGCCTGTTTTCAGCAGATTTAACCACAACCACATGTTTGCAACTTGCTTAATCACTAAGATTAGGAGCATATGTGGCTCCATAACCTTTGTGACAAGTGTACGGCTCGGATCGTGGCACGATATTCAAGAAACGATCCTAGCGGCTCTACTTTATCTATAAATACCCACCCCCCTTTGGCTTAAAAACCCACAAATCTGATTGAAAAGACTCTAAGTTGGAACCTTCGTTTCATACCTGAGCTATTTTGATCTGGGTTAGCATTCGGGGACCCTGGGTAAGTTTTCTTTCGTTCTTTTCCTTATTTTACTGCTTTTCGAGTCAGAAAGTCAAACTTTGTTTGACTTTCAGCGTTGACCAGTAATGGTCAATGCGAAGTTCGTTTGAACTTCGCAACGTGAGTGTAATCACGTTGGTCATAGTCCCTTGGGACTATGCCCACTGACTACCACGTTGTCTAGGGTCGTAGGGTAGGCGATCTGATAAATCGCCTATACCTTCGAACCCGACCCAGTTTGGTCGATCATTAGGATCCGACCAAATACATTAGGTGACCCTAGTATAGGGCATAACCTTCCGAGGTTATACCCTATGGTCACATCGTTTAAGTAGTTGTATGATAAGTAGTTTATATGCCTTAGGTAAATTACCAGAATACCCTTTTCATGTATAATTGGTAATTAAGCATATGTAACCTAAACCTTTGTCACATAACTGATTATGTAATATGTTTAGGCATATAACACTTGTCATAGGGCTAGTTAGGCGGTCCGAACGCGTTTCACGCGAACGACGCGTTAAAGTAGCATAAGCTACCTAAACGGGTCGTAATAAGTTGTCACACCCCGACTTTCCACGTGTCACCGGTGGGCCCGGTGGGGGAGTATCGTGACGTGGTTGGCAACATAATAGTCAAACAACACAATATATATGAATGCACAGCGGAAGCAAAGGATATTTATTATTACATTCCGAATATAACGTAATATCAAAGTATTACAACGGAAAGTAAAGGATCCACAGGCGGATCTTAAAACATATCATTTGTTCAACAGACTTTAGACGCCTAGAACTTGCAAGATTCCTTATTAGCGCCCTGAGCTCCCAGCCAATTCCGTTCAGTACCTGTCACTTAACCCTTTTGGAAAATACGTCAGTTTTCACTGGTAAATACACTCAACTGACTCATTTGAAAAGAGTTTAAGAAAATTGATTTGGATGCACGTGGCACAAAATATCTTTTATAATTTGATTAAAATGCACAGAGGCAAAATTAACCTTTTTAACTTGGGAAAATTATTTGTATATAATCTTGTATACAGTTTTACTTATTTGTCGTCCGTTAGGGCCGGTTTGTAGGGCCGGACTAGATTAACTGACACGCCACAGGTATAATGCCCACGGGCTATCATCCTCTAAGTGGATTACCAGTTCCGGTATAATGCCCACAAGGATGATACCTCGGAGTGGATTACCAGTTTTTACATAATGCAGCTGTCAGGTGTATGCCTACACCCCGTGCTTAGGTCGTGGCCATTTCTTAAAATGATGCCAAGGATATCCGGGACATGGTCATTAACCCCCAAGGGCCATACATCAAATAATACAGAATAAAACGAGTTATGTAATACATTAATCACAATCCGATTTAAATGTCTACATACTCGACCAAGCGGTACTTTTATAGTACCGTATCCCAAGCCCGTATAGGGAAAATAAGTTAAGAGTATTTACCTGAGCTAGCTCCTGTCTTATATAGCAAGAATCTAATAACTCAGCCGTAGTCACTTAAGTAAGCGTAGGTACAATTTACCGGAAAGCTCTAGTCTGGAATGATGGTATAAACAATTAATTAGAATGCTAACGGGTCTTTAATTAAGCCTAAGCTTAGACCGGTTAGTCTTAAGGGAATATACGGTTCTTACGCACGATTACGCGAAGACCGGAATAGATTGTGATTTAGACCCGACAAGTTTGGGGACTTGTATAACATGGGTAAACTAAACACATTCTGGATTTTGAGATAAAACCGATAAGGTTTGACCCGTTTCGGCTAGTTTATGTAAACTAGTTTCATAAACCGAACCGAACGCGCATGAAGCGTAACGGGTATCCGTAAGAGTCATTTACAGGTTTCCTTAGTTAATATGCCTTAAATATGTTGTGGTATCAGTAGGATACCTTCCATTATGCCCAAAACGAGTTTAATCTCAATTTAAGCCCCGTAGGGGTATTTTGGTCATTTACCTAAGGCATATATACTACCTGTCATACAACTACTCGAACGATGTGACCATAAGGTATAACCTCGGAAGGTTATTCCCTACACTATGGTCACCTAATGTATTTGGTCGGATCCTAATGATCGACCAAACTGGGTCGGGTTCGAGGTATAAGCGATTCATCAGATCGCTTACCCTACGACCCTAGACAACGTGGTAATCAGTAGGCATAGTCCCAAGGGACTATAACCAACGTGATTACACTCACGTTGCGAAGTTCAAAAGAACTTCGCATTGACCATTATTGGTCAACGCTGAAAGTCAAACAAAGTTTGACTTTCTGACTCGAAAAGCAATAAAATAAGGAAAAGAACGAAAGAATACTTACGAAGGGTCCCCGAATGCTAATCCCGATCCAAGAACTCAGGTATGAAACAATGGTTTCAACTTAGAGCTCTCAAATCAGAATTCTAGTGCTTTAAAACAATGAAAGGCATGGGGTATTTATAGGAATACCCGAACCGTTAAGATCGTTTCATGGAAAACGTGCCTTAATCCCATCCGTACATGTGTTGCAAAGTTATGGTGTTTAGGTGTTTAAATTCTATCCATACATGTGTTGCAAAGTCATGGTGCCTAAATTCCATCCTTATCCGCTGACTAAGCATGTTAGAATGTGTGGTTGTGAATTAAACAACGGCTAATACATCGAATCTGGTCCCGAATGCGAAAAACGAACCAAATGACGCGATGAATGGATTTTTCTTAAGGCGAACACTAAAATATAATGTAGTCATGCTTACATAAATTTTTGGATGTCCGGATGTATTCAGAACGTAGGTTATGCGTGAAAATGCAAACTTATGCACTTTTTGACGCTTTTAGTCCCTGATCCTTCTACACTTGATCTTAACATGCTTTCTTGCACTTCGAGTCCTCTAACTTGACTTTTATGGGCCTTAAGACATAACCATACTTTGTTAAGTCCTTGGGTAACTTTATGGTTACCCGATAAGTCTTAATTTCCAATGTTTACGCTTTAACCCCTCGCACACGAATTTGATCACAACTTTCTCATACGATAACGAAACTTTATGAAATTTTAATCGTGCATTCTAGTGAGCATAATTTACATTTACAAAGCTTCGGGTTTGTCAAAAGGTCACTCAGAGGTATATCTTTAACATGTTGACACATTTAACCCCTGTAGTTTGTAATCTCTCACTTTTAGCTTCGTATGATCCATGATTCATTCGTTTGAAGGTATGAACATTGTGTAGGGTTAATGTTCATTATATTTATTCACAGTTGACACTTAGAATCCGTATAAACACATACTTTCCATGTTTGTCAACTTTAGTCCTTTTATAACATTCTTTCACACGTTCAAACTTTATGACACGTGTCAACACATTATAGGACGTGAATTTTCGAGGTGTTACATAAGTCGTAAACACTTAGGTTAAGTTTCATTTAGTATGTAGGCTTTGTTAAACCAAATGACACTCGTTTGGTTTACAAACCCTAATGCTACCCGATCTTCCGATTTAGGTCCGGTTTATTAATGTAGCTACCTATACTAGGTGCCGTTTGATATCCGCGATCTCTAGCATTGTTTAGTTGTCACTCCAGAACTACTGAGCAATCCCAAGTGAGTACATAGACCCCTCTTTTACTGTTTTCCAAACTGTTTTGGGGTGGAACACATGTGCCTACTTGTTACTTTCCTGCTTTCCTGTTTTGACATCATATACTTGCTATGTTCATTAGTACATTATAGTACATGATTTCATTACATTTCATGCTATGTATGCCCATTGTGTGCGTACTTAGTACATTGTTTTACATTACATTTTATGCTATGTATGCCCATTGTGTGCGTACTTAGTACATCGTTCTACATTACATTTCATGCTATGTATGCCCATTGTGTGCGTACTTAGTACATTGTTTTACGTTGCTTTTCTGTTGCATATGCTTATCCAGCATATGAACACATTATACTACATATTGAACCGTTGTAATCATTTGACTGTGATCCGTTGATATCTGTGAACCGTTTGTATCTGTGAACCGTGTGAACCGTATTTGACATAGACATTTCGGCATAGACATTTTAACATGATTGACATTTGATCATGCATTTCCCACCAAACATAACTTTGATTTAAACCAAGTTTTACTTCAATACTTTGTTTTTGTGCATATGGTTTAGTTGAGACATTTCACTTGCCATACATGGCATTTTGACATAGACATTTGACATGGATATTTGACATAGACATTTGACATGGATATTTGACATAGACATTTTGACATTGTTTGGTTTGATTAAGTGATTAAGTAACGATGCGTGTGTAATATGATACAAGCATGGTGGATACGCCGCTGGTACTTCCTATATATAAGTGTTTGTATGGTATTACATATTGTAGCGTTATTTGAATCATTTCAGTTTGATACATATAACATTTTATACAAATAACATACTTTTCACAAGACATTGTTTTACAAACAACTTATCTTATACAAAATCCATTTTTACTATGGTTATTCATTTAACCATACATTATTCATTTATTTATACATATCATCTGAACTCATTGTTTTTCAAATGATTTACAAAACAAAGCAAATTACAAGGTTCATGACTAAACATTTTCTCAAACATAAGTCATGGAACCTATTTTCACAAAACCTATGTATCTCACAGGCATTTTTATGCTGACGTACCTATTTTCACATGTGTTTTTCAGGAACTGTTGCATAAGATGATCAAGATACACATAGGCAGACTTGGGCTTTAGTGACAATAAAAGATGCAAGACTAGTTAATTATGTTGTATTTCATAGTTTGATAAGACATTGTAACACTTTTAATCAATAAAACGAAACTTCAATTGCCATGGATTTGAAACAATTAATTCTGTTACAACACTCCCCGATGTTTCCGCCACATTTTGTATGTTCTACGTGGTCGGGGTGTGACACCGTTGATGAAAAGTTGACGGAAGATGCTAACCCCGTAAGCGGTTACGTTTCCTTCCGTCCAACTCCTTGATCCGACGTGAGAGCACACGGGTCGTGGATTAGATCGATGGCTGGGGATTTGCCACGTGTAAAGTGACCGAGTGGAGATTTACTCTCCAATTACATGCTTTCGTTATGATTTCAGGGATGACTGAGATAGTGACACGTGTCCAGACGGTTATAACCATCTTAGTGGTGCACGATTGTATTTCTTCTAGAAGGTTACTGCCGTAATCTAGTGTGGCACCTTACTGTGTGGGGACGGCTGAATAAATAAATCCCAAGTTTGGGTAAATAATATCCAAGTCTGGATATTTAAGCGGAAGTGTTTATTTCAGGATTTTCACCCTTTGTTTATGGGGGCTGGCGTAAGGATTTGTGATTTCCTTTGGGCGCGTGAATGTTGACTGTTGTCTGTTCCTTGATCCTTCCTTTTGTATGACCAGTGCACGGCCGCGCAAGGTTAAAGTGTTGAAAAGCAAGGTTGTGGTTTGGTCCCAAGTATTTATTGTGAGGTTTTTGGGACCTTACCCCTTCAAACTTCATTCTCTCTGGACCCGTATACATCATTCCAGTGAACAACTTTTCTGAAATTTGAATTTGAAACGTGTACTTGTGGTTGTTCAGGGGGAAGTCTGCTACCAACTACAAGATCGAGGCAGAGAGCATCGTTTTCCTCTAATCTGGTCCGTTGATTTCCAGACCCTGTAAGATCATGGTTATTATTTTTCGCAACGGGTACATCGTGATTGTGTTTTCCTTCGTATGCGGTTATGACAGCTTTAGGATCGTGTGATGCTCGCTCTACATGTTTTCTTACTGTGCATCCAACACTTGTGCACTTGTAATAACTCCTGCATGATATGTCAAGATAAGTTACTTGAGAGTAGCTTCAAACAAGTTGGAGCTTCTACTAAAGCCTAAATTACCTTTTTACCCTTTCAATATTTTTGGTTGTTCAAAATAATAATAGAAAAAAAATCTAGTAGTGTTTTAATCATAATTTTTTCTTTTATCTAGTATTTATCATTACTCAAACTTAATAATTTTGATTTGAGTAAAAGTACACACATGGTCCCTGTGGTTTACCAAAACTTTGGATTTTGTCCCCATCTTTCCAAAAGTACACCAATTTTCCTGGTGGTTTGCACTTTGTAACTCATTTAGTCCCCCAACTTTTTGCCAAAAGTACATGGATGGTCCCTATGGTTTTCACTTTGTAACGCATTTAATCTTTTAACTTGGACAGTTGGACCTGCTGAAACCTTTAGATTTGTTGGTTGAGGACTAAATGTATTACATAATGCAAACCACAAGACCATCCGTGTACTTTTGGAAAGCCAGGGACCAAATCCAAATGTTTGGTAACCCACAGGGATCATCCGTGTACTTTACTCTTTTGATTTTGATCAAGGATTTTTTTTTCCATTGAGAAATATTATAAACGTGTTCAACAGGAATGTACAACACTATTTAGTAATATAAATGAAGTTGCATTTTAGGAAAAGAATGGAAATCGTTGTATAATCGTTGTATGTTAGGTTCGTGTATAATGCTGTATTGTCATGTTCTTACGAGATTCTAAATTTTAGATCTTTAAACAAATGCTTGTAAAATTATAGGTCTAAACACTCACTAAACGGCATGAATGAAAAGCTTTTAACATTTTTTATTGAGTTAATTGCCATTTTAGTCCCTGTGGTTTGGCCCATTTTGCCAGTATAGTCCAAAGGTTTCATTTTTAACATCTGGATCCAAAAAGGTTTCATCGTTGCCATTTTGGTCCAACTGACTTAACTACATCCATATATGTTAAAGCTGCCATGGGCATTTTGTCATTTTAGTTTTATTTTTATTAACCCTTTTTTTATTTCTTTTTCTTTTAATTAAAGCCTTTATAAGCTCATTAAATGACATACATGCTTCATTACATCGATCACAAACACACACAATTCCCACAATTTTAAAACCCTAACAACGAAACGAAGACGATCAATCAAAGGAGACTGAGCTGTGAACGAGCATTATGCGGTGGTTTCTGAACGATGAATGAGCCTTGGTGTGTTCATGATCCTAATGAAGTATTCAGTCCAGAAGAGGCATATGGTAAGTTCTGTCTAATACTCAACAATGTTGTTTAAATTTTGCATTTTTAAAGTGGATTGATCCCTTATTTGAAGTTTATATGTTCATTTATGCAGTAAACTACCCTGAAAACTTTTCAATCGAAATACACCATGGAGGTGTATGCGAAGGGTAAGGTTTCTTATGTTGACAAGGTTAACTCAGATTACTTTTCAGTCAGTGTACTGAAGGATATGATGGTGGATATTGGGTATAGAGAGGAGGATGATATGAGATTTATGTATAGATTGCCAGGAGAGGATCTGGATTTAGGGCTAAGACCACTGTTAAATGATGGCTATATTCTTGATCTTTTAAAGCTATCTAGAACTACTAAACTGATAGATGTGTTTGTAGAACATATTAGACCTGATTATGAAGGTTTGCAGTTAAGAAACAATGCAGAGCATGATATCAATGAAAATGTTGATGATGGATCAGAAAATAGTGCAGCTGATGGGGAGCACATTGTTGAAGAGATTTTAAGTAGTGATGGATCTGAAAATAGTGGTAGTGATGGATCAGAAAATAGTGGTAGAGATGGATCAGATGATAGCAATTTTGAACCTAAGGCAGGTGATTATGAGCAGGATGATAGTAGTGATATAGATGAGGTTTCTAAAGGAAAGGCCAAAGTAGATGAGGTTTCTAAAGGAAAGGCCA
This sequence comes from Helianthus tuberosus, assembly GCA_030545235.1. NCBI lineage: Eukaryota > Viridiplantae > Streptophyta > Magnoliopsida > Asterales > Asteraceae > Helianthus > Helianthus tuberosus. Next base: position 55,120,803 of record CM060364.1, read on the forward strand.
AAGTAGATTATGTATCTGATGAAGACTCAGACTACATTATGGATGTTGATAACATTGTTGAGGAGTATGATGTTGATATGGATGATTTTAGGGCTGCAGTAGATTTTGATTTAAGTGATGATGGGGCAGACTTAGATATTGGAGATGATGTGAACATGGATGTTGAGATTGACTTAGATGAATTTAATAGTTTGAGTGATGATGAGAATGACACAAAGATGCAAAAGAGAATGAGGGCTCATAGGAGGAAGCATAAAAAACCCAAAAAGTGATGGTTGTCCTTTTTTTCTTGGTCAAACCTTTAGTAATAAGGAACAAATCAAAAGGTTACTTAAAAAACATGCATTGGAAAGTAGGAGGCAACTGATGATAGTAAGAAATGATACATCTAGGTTTCGTGTAGTGTGTAAGGGGTTCAATCCTAAACCGGTCAGGGGTGAAACAGAGGCAAAAGATGGGGTTGTTGCTGAAGATGTAACAAACATTAGGGGTAAAACAAAAGCAAAAGGGCTAGAAGTTGAAGAAGTGACAGTTGGGGGTATATCTGGAAGTTCATTAAATGCTGGGGGTATATCTGGAAGTTCATTAAATGCTGGGGGTACATCTGTAAATTTAGCAAAAAGTGCAAGTGGGCCTAAAGTTAAACCTAAACCTAAAAAAAGGGATATAAACCCTACATGCCCTTGGCTGCTGCACATATGAAAGAGCAAGAGTGTCGGCTCTTGGGTAGTTAAAACCTTCTTGAAAGAGCACATATGTTTAAACACAAGGGATGTTAGGCTCTGCACAATCGGTTGGCTGGCCAAGGAGATTGAAGGTACTATTAGGATTAATCCTACTATTCCATTCAAATCCTTACAAGATATGATACAAAAGAAGTTCCAGGTAGAAGTTACTGTAATGCAGATGTTTAGGGCTAGGTCTCAGGCAACAAAGAGAGTTCAAGGTGATTATAATGTTCAATATACAATGCTGGGAGACCATTGTGAAGAATTGCTTAGGGTTAATCCTGGTACAACAATAAAAATAGAGGTTGAGAGGGAGCCTAACCCACATTCTCCAACAAGGCAGTTTAAAAGGATATACATTTGTTTAGCTGGTTTAAAAAGGGGATTTCAGATAGCTGGTAGAAATTAGTTGGGTCTAGATGGATGTTTCATGAAGGGGCCTTATCCAGGGCAGGTCTTAACTGCAGTTGGTATAGATGCAAACAATGGCATCTACCCGGTAGCCTATGCATTGGTTGAGTCAGAATCTAAGGCTTCATGGACATGGTTTTTGATGTGCTTGGGAGAAGATCTAGGGCTGGATCCCAACTCATATTTCAACTTTATAAGTGACAGGCAGAAGGTATGTATCTGATATAATTGTTTACTTATGTAACTGATTTAATTGTTTACTTATGTATCATAAACTGTTTGCTTATGTAGGGTATAATACCAGCAATAGAAAAGGTGTATCCAAAGGCTGAACATACGTTCTGCCTAAGGCATATACATGAGAATATGAAACCAAGATGGAAGGGTGATGTCTACAAAGATTTGTTATGGAGCTGTGCTAGTGTCCTTACACCAAGAGGTTAGGAAAATGCAATGAAGGCAGTTGAGGAAGAAGATAAAGACTTACATGACTGGTTGAAAGAAATTCCTCCAAGGCATTGGTCTAGGTCTCATTTCAGTGGTATGACATATATAACATAAAGTTATGCATGTATAGGTAGGGCAAAGTGTGATGTACTCTTGAACAATCTGTGTGAGGTCTTCAATAGGCAACTGGTGTATGGTAGGGACAAACCTATCATCACTTGTCTTGAATTCATTAGGGAATACCTAATGAAAAAGATTGTGGTTGTCAAAAAGTTAATTGCCAAGTGTAATGGTCCTTTAACACCTGCTGCTACTAGGATCTTTGATGCAATCAAGTCTGAAGCCTCACAGTACACTTGCATTTGGACTAGAGGAACAAAGTATCAGGTCAGTCATGGCTTAGATCAAAGGGTTGTTAATCTTGGTGAAAGGACATGCTCATGCAGGAAATGGGACCTTACTGGTATGCCCTGCAAGCACGCAGTGGCTGCAATCTGGAATCAGGGTCTACATGGAGGTGGGGAACCCATACCAGAAAGGTGGGTTGATCAAGCATACTGGTATGAAACATGGAAGCTGGTTTACCAGTGTACCATTGAACCAATCAATGGTATGGATGAATGGCCAAAGTCGAGATGCCCCACCACTTTGTTACTTCCTAAACATCATAACCAGATAGGCAGACCGAAGAAAAAGAGGAAGAAGTCAGCAGAGGAATTAAGTCAAACACAGACCCAAACACAGAATACTGAAGCATCCATTCCAGATGCGAGAAAGTTGACCAGAAAGGGAAACACTGTAACATGTGAGATTTGCAAGGCAAGAGGCCACAACAAGAGGACATGCAAGAAAAGACAGAAAAAACAAGATGTAGATGGTGCAAGTCAGGTTGGTGCAAGTCAAGATGGTGCAAGTCAGGTTGGTGCAAGTCAAAGTGGTGCAGGTCCAAGTGAAAATGTTGGTGCAAGTCAAAGTGGTGCAGTTTAGGTCTTTTGGTACTTGTAGTTTAGGTCTTTGATATGTATTTTGGTAAAACAATTAATGGTTATGTATTTTGGTACTTGTCATGGGTTATGGTTAAGTATTTTGGTAAAACAGTTTAGGTCTTTTGGTACTTGTAATCTGTTATGGTAATGGGTCAGTTAGTCTTTTGGTATGTAATCGTCAACTGCAGTTTAGTTCAGTAATGGGTCAGTTTGTATTTTGGCAGTTTAGTTCAGTTTTGTAATGGCTGCAGTTTACTTCAATATAATGCAGGTTTGTAATGGGTCATTTTCTTTTAATGGCCAGTTTGTATTTTGGCAGTTTACTTCAATATAATGGCCGCTTTGTACGATACAATCTATCGGCAAATTTACATCATTCATACCATTAACATAGTTCAATATAATGCCGGTTTGTAATGGCCGCTTTGTACGATACAATCTATCGGCAAATTTACATCATTCATACCATTAACACCATCAACAATCTTACAACATTCATACCATATTCATGAACTAAACCATCAACAATCTTATATCATTCATACCATCAAGAATCATTTAAATATCATTCATATAACACCATTAACATAGTTCCATTAACTAAACCAAAAATCTTACAACATTCATCCCATATTCATGAACTACAAACACTCGAAATAACCTAAATACGCATCATTTAACTACACACATAGTACAACATCAATAAACCCCAAGTAACACACAATAGCCACTTCAATCTCCTGTTCTCTTCTTCAAGCTTGCGGATGGAGTTCAACTGCCCTCTTATGATTCCTGCACATCTTTGACACAACTCAGCCTCAGCCCAAGCAACGAATCCACAACTCCTTCCCCCCTGTTAACAAAAAAATGATAAAAACATGAACAAATCGCAGGTGATTATGAAGATAATGAAAGAAACCCAAATACCTGTCTATTGCAACAATAAAAACGTCTGCCGGGGTTCAAAGAGGTCTACGAAGTTCGAATTACAGTATGGGCACCACATGGACATTGCACCATTGTTGAAGATTGAAGGTAGGTAGGATAGATGGTTTGCTTTGCTCAATTTAATTAGGATTTTAGGGTTTCTATCGATCTGGTTATATACAGGGTGAAAAGGGCGCCAAATCAGAGGGAAAAGAAATAAGAAAAAAGGGTTAATAAAAGGAAAACTGAAATGACAAAAATGCCCTTGGTAGGTTTAACATATAAGGATGAGTTAAGTCAGTTGGATCATAATGGCAACGATGAAACCTTTTTGGATCCAGATGTTAAAAATGAAACCTTTGGACTATACTGGCAAAATGGGCCAAACCACAGGGACTAAAATGGCAATTAACTCTTTTTTATTTGATGGTGAAATGAATACATACCTAGGATTAGGATTACCCCACACAACTTTCTGGCCATATTTACGCCAACGGTATCCATCATCTAAGATATCAACCTCACTAGTAGTTTGGACAACAACACGTGGCTCACGGATAGGCTTAACCACTGGAGTTATATCAAGGGTACCAAAATCTGTTCGCCTGATCACAATTAAAAAGTTACTAAATATTAGCACCAATTAGTAACTAATACAACCAAAAATATTAATAAATACAGATTTTCATCCAACATTATCACCTCTTTTTTTAATACGGGTCGTCGTCATCTTCGTCAACCTCATCCATACCGTCTTGATTTGCTTGTCTAGGAGATTGCAGAGGGATTCCACTAGCCTCCAAGTTAGGATTCTGGCCATTATTTGCGGAACCTTCAATAATAATAACAATAGTTAATGAACCAAATAGAAATAGAAACATCAAACATGTAATTATTTCCAGAACAATACATGTTTACAATAATGGGAAGTTAAAAGCGGGTAATTACGGGTTGTGTCAAAGATATTCAACGGGTCATTTTAGTACCATTTGAAAGGGCCAGGCCAGTTGAGTTGACCCAAAAACACTTTTTGTCTGTATTTGGAAAAAATATATACATAGTTGATGCATATATTAGGATTACAAAAACAATGGTGTAAAATGCCATTTTCGTCCCTGGGTTTTGGCCAGTTTTGCAACTTTCATCCACAGGTTTGTTTTTCCACACATGGATCCAAAAGGTTTGAGATCTTGTTATTTTCATCTGGCTCGTTAACTCCATCTATTTTTCTCCGTTAACTTAGGGGTATTTCCGTCTTTTTTGTTAACTTAAAGGGCAATACGGTCTTTTTCAGAAGTTAGCAAAAAAGATGGAAATACCGCTGACTTAACAGAGAATAACGGATGCAGTTAACGAGCCGGATGAAAATAGCACGATTTCAAACCTTTTGGATAAGATGCGGAAAAACGAACCTTTGGATGAAAGTCACAAACTGGCCAAACCTCAGGGACGAAATTGGCATTTTACTCAAAGCAATATTATACAATAATACTTTAAACTTAGAATAAAACAGCTTAGGAAGTTGTATGCGATAGAAAAAAAGGGACTTTGGGTGACTTTCAACCCGTACAACCCGTTTGACCCATCCCCTTTTAGCTAATTTTTATTTGACCTGCTTGACCCCATTTCAGATTAAAGAAACAACTCAAATCGATCCTTTCCATAAGTAAATGGGTCAAAATTGCTCCGAATTACCTGTTTGATAAGTTTGATATTGAAGTTTGTCTGGATTTTCATCCTGTATAGACATAAGAGCACCAGCACTAAATCGACGGCTAGGTTGAGGTTTGGGATGATCATGAGTGCCTTTATACACAATTTCCGTTATTTGGCCCGTAGTATAAGACCGTTCAAAAATCTTTTTCACGTCACAATTAGGATGCGTACACTTGCAATAGCTTCTTGGATGTTCACTTCCTTTCACAACTTTCTGTCCATATTTTCGCCAATTATATCCGTCATCTAATGATCTGTCGACTTGGATAGCAGGCCCGTGTTCTTTAGGCTTCCACAGTCCGTTTGCTTCCTCGTGAGGCATGTAAGTATGATTTTGTTCTTTTGGTGATGCCATTTCCCAATTGGTCGTAGATGGAGACGCATATGATCGGGGCTCACTTTGATTTTGATTATGATTTTGGTTCTGGTTATGATATTGCCCGCTTGGTTTAAAAGTTGGAAAACCCATTTGTTTGAAAGCTCGGATTAATAATGAAAATTGGTTATGGCACGCGAGACTTGGTCACCTAAATTTCGATTCCATGAAACAAATGGTGAATAAAGATATGGTCGTGGGGATGCCAAAAATTAATCAAGAAAATCAAATATGTGATTCGTGCTTAGTCGGAAAGCATACAAGACAACCTTTTTTTCCGAAGACGGCGTCGTTTCGGGAAACACGTGCCTTGGAACTTATTCATGGAGACTTATGCGGTCCAATTTCTCCGAGCACAATAGCGGGAAATAGGTATGTATTTGTGTTAGTTGATGATTTTTTCACATTTCATGTGGACTTTTATTTTGAAGGAAAAAAGTGATGCGTTTGAAACCTTCAAAAAGTTTAAAGTCATGGTGGAAGTGGAAGTAAGTAGAAAAATCGAGACGTTTCGAACCGATCAAGGGGGAGAATTTACGTCTGTAGGATCGTTTGCGGACCCGAATGAGTCGTTCAGAAGAGTTTATCTCGGTTTCAGAGGCGGAAACTAAGAAACCGAGGTCAATGCAGCGATATTTCACTTTAAACTGTTGTAGTATTGATAACGAATGCGATTACAGACCTAACAACACTTCGGCAGCACTTCGTGGCTCACCGGAATAATCTCAGAAAAGTTACAACTGAAATGACATTACACCTATTTATAATGTTCTAGATTTCGCTTGAAGACATTGAAGCGAAATCATCTAATTAATGTTCAAGCGAAACCTTCTAGAATCTTGTTGAAGCGAAATTGACAAATTAGCATTCTGTTTCAAGATTGCATGCAAATCCACGTATACTTGATTCCATGATGCAGTGATGATGTCACTAGTGTGATGTCATCATCAAAGATGATGACATCATGCTTTTTTAGAACCGCACCAAACCCGAGACTCGATACAAGACGAAGACGACAGATGTAAGCACCAACAGACACCCCCTCAGATGTTGACGAGTCTTAAGTGTCGAGTCTTTACATCTTCAGTCTTTATCGGTCTTCGATCTTCCTCTGAAGTATTTGTCATTACAAGAATCCTCATTCTCTATCTTTATCTTCAACAAACTCCTCTCTCTCAAATGTTGAATATCATGGTGTCTTCAGACTCCCCCTCTCAATCTGCTGGGATCGTAGTCTGGAATTCACTTTTCACAGGTTCTTAGATCGTAATCTGGCACTCTATCAAACTCAGGTTTCGGAACCTGGCTAACCTGCAAAAACTCTACCCAAAAATAAATTTTCTGATAACCATTTTGTAGATAAGATTTTCAAGTCTAATTTACCACTTGCAGGAATAACATTTATATTTCAAAACATTTTTTCATTTCATTTCAACATTCTTCAAACACTTTCACCCAAACCATTTGTTCATCATGTTTAGCACTTGGAATTTTGAAAATCAGCTCTTCAACACCAGTTGTCGAAAATCTTTTTAAATTTTTCAAACTTTATGCTAAAACACACTAAAATCTTTTTGGATTTTTGACTGAAATAGAAATGTAGAAGATGAAATATTTACAAACAATATTTTTGAGAGTTCGTGCAAGAGGATCATATCAGTTTTGAGATAAATCACCAACACCGTTAAGCTTCATTTCATTTTAAGCTCTAAACGATTCACTTAGATTGTCAGTATATTGATCCACTTAAATTTTCACACAAAGTTCAATTGATCCGAGATACGAGGTTAATGTTTTAAGCTCTTGAACTTATTCGTGTGTCCCACTACTTGAATATACTCCTGTATCCAAATCCCAATATTCAGTCTTACAGGTGAGTATACCACAGATGATATCTGTCAGGGGAATAAATTATAGTACGAGGGCCGTGAGAGCTCAGGTCGATCTTTCGATACGCAGAGAGATGACGGCTTCGACTTTTGGTGTGTCCCCTTTAGAGGATCTTTTGCATTACAACAGCAGCGACTATCAATTTTATTGTTTCATCAGCTTGCTGATGGCGATGCTATGTTTCAAGCATTTGCAGAAAGCATTATCCGGGGACTAGGTCAGAAATTTCTTTCAGCAGAAGTCCCGGGATAATACCCCAGATATCACTGAGCATAAAGACCTAGTATCTCAGAATAAGGGACCTTTCAAACAAGATTTCAGGGGTTACCTATATATCCAAGTTTGTGTTAACCCACAGAACAAGCAACTTTGAAATTTAGGTTTATATCTCGTCACAATCTACTAGATGTGCAAAAACCTACTGGCACATCATCAGTGAGACCGTTTATCACTTTTTATCTTACCAATTCTTTAGCATGCTGTGATCGTCCACTGATGTACTATCATTTCCTCTTTTATGCAACAAAAACTCATTTTTCATTTTATCATGTTTTTGACTTTTTCAAATTTTCAAATGTTTTTGGATTTTCTAAAATTTCTTACTCCCCCTAAAATGCAAACACATTTTAGGAAATTTGAAAACAAACTGTACAAGAACATGACAACTGATATCGAATTGCCTCAATTCGCCATCCACTTGGCATAAACAATCAGAACTCCCCCTCACAACAAACTATTTTCCCATTATGATTTCAAAACACTTAAGTTTGTTTTAATCAAATGGTTTTTCCGGAAAATAAGTTTTGTTGATTTTACCACTTGTAAAATTGGGGATTAAATCATCACATTGTTTATCAACCATTTGTAGAAAATCAGATACAACTTAATGTCCCTGATTTACCACTTGTAACCATCACAAACATACAACTCAAACCTGTTTTTTTTTTTCAACCAATTTACCATCTTTTGATTGAATTCTCAAGGTGCCGATTCCTACTCCTCGCTTACATACCTGGGAGTTCCGGCAAGTCCTGCAAAACTTCTCAAAAACACATTAAACATGATAAAGAATGATGCCGATTCATGATCCACGATTACCAACTTGGGATCTCCGGCAAGTCAGGTTTTTACTCTTTGAAAAATATATCCACCCAAGCCTGACCTTCCTTGGGTGTAACAACCTCTTCATCATCTTTTCTTTCAACTAACCTGTGGCCTCCTCTTTTTGCAGCGTATAATTCTTTAACACCTTTGGCCTTACCATTGATCATTTTGCCAAAAATGTGTTTCACAGTTCCGTTGAAAGATTTATCAACATCAAATTTCTTTTTGTCAAAATAAAATTGATTTGATATTTCCACTTTTCCAACTTTCTTCATAAAATTTTCAGCACACAATGGTGGAAAATTTTCATCGTTCATAGTTGGAACTGATTTTTCAACCTTTTTCTCAACATGTGGCTCCTCTGATTTTGTGGAATCAGATTCATCACCAGAATTATTACCTGAACCTTTCACAACCCATTTTTTGTTTATCAGATTTTCTTTTCTTTTAACCACATTCTTTGAACATTCTCCCTTCTCAAAGATTGAATTTTCAAAGCCTGTGAACTTTCGGGTTGAAAGTTCAGTTTTCTCAACAACTTTCTCTTTCAGTTTACCAGATACTTCCTGTTTTGGTTTGAATGTCTTCGGACAATTCCTAGCAACATGACCAGCAATCTTGCACTGAAAACAGGTTCTGGTTTCTATCTTCTTTGGCACAGCATTTTTCTTCAACTCTTCTTGCTTCTTGACAAGGAATTCCTGATTTGTCTGCTTTCTGAATACTTTCTCTTTCTCATCATCTAAAGTATTTCCTGAAACAAACACAGTTTTTGGTTTAGAAAATTTTTCATTTTTATAATTTCTCGGTGGTACAAAACCTAATCCTTTCTTTTTGAAATTACGATTATGGTTTGGTTTCTTTTGGGAACTGTAACCATAATTGTAACCCATTTTCTTGTTAAATCTTTGTTGATCTCTTGAAGTGTATTGTTTAGGTTTTCCATTAAGATTTAAATCTTTTATTTCAGAAATATTAATTTCTGTAATTTTGAAAACCTTTTGAATCATTTCAAATCTGACACTTCTTATTGGAAAAATCTCATCAGAATATAATTTGTCAGAATCTTTCAAAGTATATGCCACTTTAAATGATTCATCATTCAAATTAGATTTTGATATCAAAAACTTTTTATCGTAAACCCGTTTGTCCTTTTTGACTGTTGACTTTGACGTATCGGACTCAGACTTTGACTTGAATTTGGACTCCAGTTTTGACTCCTCACAATCATCTTTATCTAACACCTGATCGACCACACTTTTTATCAACTTTGACTCATGATCAGTATCGGACGACGTGTACGTGACAACAATATTTTCTGGCAAGTTATCCGACGGCCCAGACTCCCATTGTAAGTTTATTGCCTTTTCGACTCTTTCGGAATTTGGATTTCGAGGTAAAAATCCATTTTCGACCGGGGGCGGACATCTAGTGTAGACCACACTTGATTTCTTACCAGAAGTCTTCACTTCATCTTTTGTCACAGATTTCTTTTCTTCAGACATTTTCATTTCTTCAAATGTCTTCAAATTCTCCACTACTAGATAAATCCTGTCAACAACAAAAGAAGAACATGAGTAATTGTTTAATAACTTTTTAACTTTCTCAGTCTCTATCTTCTGTGTTGCCAGCTCTAACTCTAAATCAGCACATTTCTTGATATAAAAGTTAGCATCATCCAGCTGTCTAAGATATGCTACTTTCAAAGTATTCATCGCCATTGCTTGTTCACCACTCGAATCAGTATATTTGTTAATTTCTCTGTTCATTGTGTCATACGATTCTTTCAACTTGTGAATATTGTGCAATAAATCATTGTTTTGTTTGATTAACGAATCACAGTTCATGCACTTTTCAGAAACTTCAACTCGTTCTTCATCAATCTTCACTTCATATTCTGGAACTTCTTTGACACTTCTGCTCGATTGTAAAAACTCAGCTCTTCTTCTTTTCTCAGCTTTCGCTTCGTTTTTCAATCTCTCTTCTTCTTCTTCCTCTTCTTTGTTCTTCCTTCGTCTTTCTTCAGCTGCTTCCATGACTTTTCTGCATCTTTCTGCACATTTCAAATCATAAGCATTAGCAAAAAAAACATTAACATTTGAAGTGTCTTTAGACATCTCTTTGGCCATAAATTCTTGATCTGGACAAAAATTGTCCCAATTGAAACCTTCAGCCAGTTTTTCATCATCTTGTTCTGCCAAACACACTTTGCTGTTTATTGGAACATATTTATCCCAACTGAATCCACCATCCTTTCCCAGACAAGCTTTCTTTGAATCTTTAATCTGCATCATTCCATGTGCAGTTTGTGCCTGATGCAATGCTGGTGGTGTGATTTGATGATAAATCGCCTTTTTGTGATAATCGTTGTTTCCAAAAGGATTCTGTGCTCCAGTAGCTTCACGATTTTTGCACTCTCTCTTGAAATGCCCCTTTTCCCTGCAACGAAAACATGTAACTTTTGACTTATCAAAGCCTAAATTTGAAACACTTGCATCAAGAAAATCATTTCTTCCCGTGATTTGTTTAAACTTCTCAGCTCTTCTCATTACACTGGCCATGCACCATTTAATATCCATCAATTCCATTTCCTCAGCATCGATTTGATCGTAATCCTCTTTCGTGAGCATTGGATTACCGATCTTTCCGGCCACAAAACTACTATATGACTCTAACACCATTCCCAACAAAGACATTTGATTTTTGGCAACTTCTTCAGAATAATCTTGATCACTTTCAAGATTTAATACAATATTGCATTGAAGTTTTCTTCCATTCTTTGTTGCAGAAATGTTTGGATCGAATGATGAAAATCTAGTGTTGCTTGATCCCTGGGATGATTTCTTTTCAGAAGACTCTTTCACACTGTAAGCAGTTTCTATTTTCGGAGAAAAATTTGACTTTTCGTTGACACCACCTTTGTAATACAAGCTGATATCTTGTTCTCCATCGTAATTCTTCATCCTAGCAATCTTCCTCTGCTCCATCTCCTGAGCTTCCAGATGCTTGATAAAATCTCCCAGTGTCATTTTCTTATAATCTGTTTTGTTTGACCGCAGCATCATCAGAAATGTTCCCCATGTTTCATATGGTAGCGCATCTGCAAGTTTTTCAACCAATTCATCAGTATCTTTCTTAACACCAAGTTTCGTCATATTTCTCACCAAGTTACAATATCTATCAATTAATTGCTTGACACTCTCATTTTTCAATCCCCGAAATAAGTCAAATTCCTTTTTCATGAGAGACATCTTATTCCTAAGCATATCGTCACTTCCAGTAAACTTTGCTTCCAACTCTGTCCATATCGAATATGCAGTTCCATCATGTTGAAGCAGTATCAAAATATCTTCTTTTACCGCTTGCTGAAGCAGACTCACCATCAATTTCTCATCTCGATATTTCTTTTTATCTACAGTACTCATTTCTCTAAGTGTCAACGGAGTACCATTCACAACATCGTTCTTTGTGGGCTTAACATACGGCTCTTCAGTGTGTTCCCACGCATCCAAGTGATACGCCTCAACCCAATTTCCAAACCGTTCGGACCATCCATTGTAATCATCAATATCCATGAGTTTTGGTGGTTTCTGAGACGTCCCGGTTTCATTTTCATGCAAAGCACTCTGAGTGACTGTAACTGGACTAGCAAAAGCATTGTAAAACTCGTTCTCCTTGTAAAATACCTGTCGATTACCTAACAAATAAACAAACAAACCACAATCAGTTTAACCGTTTATCAATTAACTAAATAAAACTGGTACTCGAACTTGTGAATTTTCTGTGCGGACTGAATGTTGACCAACTGTGCGGACAGAATGACCCGAATCGAAATCAAATGACTTGACCCTTTGAAATCTTTGAACTTCAAACCGTATGAACTGGACAACTATCACGCAACTTGACCACACAAAATGACTTGACTGATCAAATGTACTGATCGAACCGTGCACCAAACCTTGTGACCTGATTACCGACAACTAACAACTGACAAACTAATATATATCACTACACTATTTCAGCATACACTTTAGATGGACTTTATACAAACAAAAACTAACACATGAGATGTATACTAAAATCAACTTTCAAAACAAACAAACCACTATCACTTTTTCAAACAAAATAACAACTCTCAATGCAGCCGACAATTTTTAACATGCAATTATCATATGAATTCTGACACAATCCACTAAGTCACATGAATCCATTAAATCTAATTACAAAGGTGTATCTTGAACCGATGAATTTTCTTGAAACAGTAAACATACACACTTTTACTACTATCACATGCAAACATACAATCTTAGCACATCTCGATAAGCTCAAAATTCACATGTAATATTCAGATTTTAAAATGAGAATCAACTTTGATTGGACCTAAAATAACACTAAGCCGACAACTTGCTTTAACACATATCACGTGTATTGTCTTGAACCAAACAATCATATGACCTCATGACACTCTAATATGATTGATATCACATGCAATCACTATAACCAATATATTCACATGTATACTTTTAATGAACCGAATATGAAAGGAATCGATGCACTATATAAACTGATATATTCACAACCAGATAAGCTGACTTAAGCAGACAATTGGTTTTCAATGAACAGCAAAATTCAGTTAAGACATCAGAATATTTCAAGTGAACTGCAGGTTTCAATCAGATATCAACGTATTTTCAAGCGAAATGCAATCAGATCAGTTTCGCTTCAACTATTCAAGCGAAATCAAATAATGTTCTCAAGCGAAATCAACAGAAATACATCAACTTGAAGCGAAAATCAACAGATTATCATCAACTTGAAGCGAAATCATATACAAAATGTTGCTGATGTCATCATATTAACGAGCAGTTGAAGCGAAAACACACAAAACTACAAGATTTAGGCTGATTTTAAACTTGAAACTTTCAAGGATTGATTAAACCATGTTTGTGCACAATATATGTGAAATATGTCCGATTTTGACCGTAAAAAGTTTTGTCTTTCGAAAAAGAAAGGTGTAGAAACAGATTTTACGGCTGAATCAACAAGAACTCTTCTTCACTGGCTCTGATACCAATTGTAGGATCGTTTGCGGACCCGAACGAGTCGTTCAGAAGAGTTTATCTCGGTTTCAGAGGCGGAAACTAAGAAACCGAGGTCAATTGTAACATCCCTATTTTTATATAAGAATTATAGGTTTGGTTAAATTTATTAACCACTAGTAACTAGTTTATTTTTTTACCCAAATAGTTTTAAAACACTATTTTATCTAGTTGGTTAAAATATTATATTAGTTATTGGCCTGCATATGGGTGACCTTTCTAATAAAATAAAAGTATATAAAAACTTATATTATTAGACAAGTATATTACGTGTAAGTTAATTATGAGAAATATGAAGTTCCTAGACGGGCCTAGGAACCGTATAATAATTAAATTATAAAATATATTGTATTTTGAACTTACTCTATTTTTAATAAAAGTTAGACCCAAATGTAGACAAAAATATTCTCGTTCTAAAAACATATTTATTATTTTCTAGAACGCCATATTTTAAAAGTTATACGCGCCAAATAACTGAAGCAGTTAAATTAATTATAATATATAAATTAATAAATAAAATAAACAAACTTAAGAATTTCGTATATAATAAAATAAAATAATAAATATTATTTGAATATAATATGAATATATCGAGATAATCAAAAGAAAGAAATAAATAATAAATAAAATCAATGAATTGAAATAGGAAGTGGACATGTGTACAGTACGTGTCTGAAATTTAAAGATAGCTTCATGACCAAGATTTATAAAAGCCTATAAATAGGAACAGATCAAGTTAACATTTCAAACAATTTCTCAAAATTATTTCTGGACACTATGTGTCGACAACTTTCTCATTTTCTATGTTATTATTTTATTTTTACCCTATAATAATAATAAAGTCATGCCCCCTTTTAAGTGTTTTAACTCCGGATCACCGCTACCCTTTCTGATTGATCTGAGCCTCATAACTTATGTCAGGGCTCTGCCCAACTAAGTTGTTAGGATTCGGTCTCGGGACATCGGGACAATGTTGAATTAGGGGTATTATACTTAACACGAGTGCATGATATATTTTTTTTAATAGTTCAAAAGATATACCCAAAATTTATACCAGGAGGCTTTCTAGTTGAACCCTAAAGTTACAAAGTGAGTCCATTTTCTTTTCTCACTATTTTATTCCCTTTTTCTTTATGATATAATTATATTCCTTTTTGTCCCAAACCATAACAACTCTCACCAAAACTATTATATTTTTATTATTATTATTATTTATATTTTGTCTAAAAAGAAACCCTAATTGAGACACCCAAATAATCCTGTATAATCCCTAAAATTTTCATAACAATCAGAATCAGGATTAGGGCCCCTAAAACTCAAGGGGGGTATTCCCCACTTGATGATTATCTTCATATCTCACTATAGAAATAGAAAATTAATATTCCGTCGACTCAGCTGAACTCCAAACACACGTGGCAACCATCTGAGTATATGTATGCAGTCGCGCTGCGCGACGACCAAAAGGGTGACCAGTCGCGCTACGCGACTGGGTCAAATTTCATGTATAAATAGGGGTGTCTGGGACTTGAATTCTGGCTTTTGAACGACGATAAAATTCGATTCCTACGCTGAGATATCGTCAAAATACTCTCAAAACACATACAAATCACTAATTAATAGGGGGGTGCTGCTACGATACAGGGTATTAACTTGATCGCTACTACGATTCAATGTCTGATCGATTATAACTATCCAACGATTATTTAAGTGCCGCTCAAATTGAGTTTATACTTTGTTATTCATCGTGATTTCGACTTGAATGTTTGAGTGCTGTTCGAATTCGGACTATACTCTGTCATTCGTTGTGAATCCACTGAATTGCTAAGTATTGCACTTGTAAATCATTGTGAGGGTTTAATCTCGTGAGTTATCGTAAATGCTGTATTAGTTAAATTACCTACTTCGTGTGCTCTAGGTTACAAAGGCTAAATCAATAGGCTAAGCTCTGTCTGTATAAATCTGCAATCTATCAAGGCTTATTTGTAGATTAAACTCTGCTCGTATGAATCTGCATGATTATAATGTGAGTCATTCTCTTTTTATCAACTGTTTTACAATACTCCAAATTATTTTCAAAGGTTATAATTACAGTGATTAAGTTTATGTAATCACCAAATTACAGCCGGTATGTGGGGTATTGTGCACAGTATTGCAGTTTATCACTTTAGGTGGGCGAACCTAAAATTTGTGATAATCGTCATTCATTGGGGCAGCCAATGGTGATATGACCACAGTCACCGTAAAGATTCGAGTGACAAGTACTGTGGGTAGTTGGTTTGATATCAGAAACATAGTAATCTATTAATACTGTGAATTATAACAAAAGAGTCGTTTTAGTAAAATTGAATGATTCACTCAGTATTTCCCGCTGACAAAACCTTTTTAAAACATGTTTCAGGTAATTACAGTAGATTGGATTAAGAGATGGATACGGCACTGAAAGGCATCAAGAAGTGGCTTATTTTATTAATTAAATCACATTAAGAAATATTGTTTTATATAATAAAATTTATTTTTATTAAAGCTACCATTGTAAAATATGGGTTTATCCCATCTATTTATTTAATAAATAAAAATCCGGTGTTTTCTAAACTCTGATATTTTTCCTAACTCACGGTCCTGATGAAATTTCCGCTGCAACGTTTTCAAAATAATCACCGGTACCACTTGACTGTTCGCGGCTCCCGATTCCGTCCAGGGTCGGTCGGGGGTCGTGACATCAATGCAGCGATATTTCACTTTAAACTGTTGTAGTATTGATAACGAATGCGATTACAGACCTAACAACACTTCGGCAGCACTTCGTGGCTCACCGGAATAATCTCAGAAAAGTTACAACTGAAATGACATTACACCTATTTATAATGTTCTAGATTTCGCTTGAAGACATTGAAGCGAAATCATCTAATTAATGTTCAAGCGAAACCTTCTAGAATCTTGTTGAAGCGAAATTGACAAATTAGCATTCTGTTTCAAGATTGCATGCAAATCCACGTATACTTGATTCCATGATGCAGTGATGATGTCACTAGTGTGATGTCATCATCAAAGATGATGACATCATGCTTGTTTAGAACCGCACCAAACCCGAGACTCGATACAAGACGAAGACGACAGATGTAAGCACCAACAACGTCTCATGAGTTCAATCGGTTATGTGAAAACGAAGGGATTGTTCGACACGTAACCACTCCATATTCACCTCAACAAAACGTGGTGGTGGAGAGGCGAAACCGTACCTTAATGGAGATGACTCGAAGTATATTAAAAGCGCGACAAGTTCCTAATTTTATGTGGGGGGAGGCGGTGAGGCACTCAACCAATTTAATAAATAAAACTCCAACACGAGCTTTACACGAAGACAAAACACCGTACGAGATGTTAAAAGGAAAGAAACCGGATCTTCAATTTCTTAAGGTTTTCGGATGTGCCGCTTATTTGAAAATTGTTGGTGGGCTTCTTCCAAAATTAGACGATCATTCGACTCGTCTAGTTTATCTTGGAAGCGAAGAAGGTTCGGGGGCATATCGTTTATACAATCCGACGACTCGTAGAATTGTTGTGGGTCGAGACGGAGATACGGAGTTTGATGAAACGCGTGGTTAGAATTGGGGAAAAAATATTGTTTTTAATAACGAAGAGTCTCACGAACCGGGTATGTTTTGGGTCGAGTTTAATGGCGTAATTTACACTGGAGATGGAACTGTTGATACCGAAAATGTTGGAACAAATTCTGGGTCCGATACAAGTGGATCAGAATCGTCGGGTTCATATGATAGTGGTGAATCTAATTCAACAAATTCAAATACTAACAGTTCAGCGAATTCATTTGTAAATATAACATCAAATAATATGGGCTCACTAGGCCCAAATAACCATTCGTTGATGGAAAAAGGGAATGGTAGTCAACAACAATGAACTAATGGATATTTTGGGCTCACAAGGCCTAATTAAATCACAATCAGTTGTTGCTACTAGCAATCCATCTTGCCAAAGGCCAATAATACGAGAACAGGCCATTACGACTCCAAACAATCAAAGCTCCATGTCGCGTGAACTAGTTTGTGCGGCTCAAAATAGTAGCAGGCCAATCAACGTGAACGGTAACAATGCGGAACAAAATAATTTTATAACGCCTGACCCGGTTGTTCGTAGATCTAATCGCGCAACGGTTACCCCGATACGTTTTAATGATTACGTATTAAATTCGAGTACGATTGATGAAGATTTTTTATTGCTTGCGGATGATGAACAGGTTCGCTTTGACGATGCAAAATCTAAACCGGAGTAGATGAAAGCAATGCACGCAGAAATCGAAACAATTAATAAAAATAATACTTGGTCGTTAACCGAGTTACCGCGTGGTGCAAAAGCGCTTGGATTAAAGTGGGTTTTCAAGGTTAAACGAAACGCGGATGGCTCACTAAATAAACACAAGGCTAGACTCGTGGCGAAGGGTTATGTTCAGCAACCCGGAGTTGATTTTGACGAAGTGTTCGCGCCAGTTACTCGACTTGAAACAGTTTAGTTACTTTTATCTCTCGCAGCGAATGAAGGGTGGGAATTACATCATCTAGATGTTAAATCCGCGTTCCTACATGGCGAATTAAAAGAAGAAGTTTATGTCATTCAACGGGAAGGGTTCATTAAAAACGACAAAGAGCATAAAGTCTATAAATTATCAAAGGCGTTATACGGGTTAAGGCAAGCTCAACGTGCGTGGAATACGAAATTAAATAATATTTTATTAGATATGAAATTTCACAGGTGCTTGCAAGAACAAGCCGTATACCGAAGAACCGTTGGAACGGGCATCTTATTAATCGGGGTTTACGTGGACGATTTAATTGTGGCAGGTTCAAATTTGAAACTTATTATGGAGTTTAAGCGCGGGATGGCTAAAAACTTTGAAATGTCGGATTTGGGAAAGTTTACTTACTATCTTGGAATTGAAGTGTCGCATAGCAAGGACGTGATAAAAATTAAGCAAGAAGCGTATGCAAAGAAAATACTGACTGAAGCCAGTATGATTAACTGCAATCCTACTAATGTTCCCATAGACCCGAATGTGGAAGTTTCTAAATTTGAAGACGAAGAAGATTTTGATGCAACGAGATATCGAAAAATTGTCGGGTGTCTCCGGTACCTTTTACAGACTCGACCAGATTTGGCGTTTTCGGTCGGAGTAGCCAGTCGGTACATGCAATGCCCGAAGCAATCTCATGCAGCTCTCATCAAGCAAATTCTTCGCTATTTAAAAAGGTACTTTTAGTTATAGCATTACCTATACTCGAGGAGAAAATATGTTAGTTGGTTACAGCGATAGTAGTCACAACATAGATCCGGACGATGGAAGAAGTACTACGAGACACGTTTTTATTTTGGGTCTTCCCCAATTACTTGGTGTTCTCAAAAGCAAAGTACAGTTGCTTTATCATCGTGTGAAGCGGAGTATATCAGGCGGTTTGGCTAAAAGAATTGATTGGTGAATTACTCAATAAGAAAATTCAAGCGGCGGTGTTACGTGTTAATAATACATCGGCGATAGCTCTCGTGAGGAACCCGGTTTTCCATGGAAGGAGCAAACACATAAAATCCCGGTTTCACTACATTCAGGAATGTGTTGATCGTGAAGATATCGTGGTCGAGCATATTAGTGGCATTGATCAAAAGGCGGATATTTTAACGAAGGCTCTTGGGAAGATCAAGTTCAAGGAGATGACTGAAAAGCTTGGAGTTGAAGAAGTGTCAGTTACGAGTTCGAAATTCCTAGGGTAATTGTTGGAAATTTCGAATTAAAAGAGATTCCTTTGCGTGCAAGGCAAGGAACCATGGAGTGGATAATTATTAGAATATTTAAACGTGTTTAGGTTTAATTATTTAGTGATAATTATCATGTTCAATATAATAGGTTTATTAGCAATCCCAGCTATAATCTAATAGGAGTGTTTAGATTATAAATACCATGCTTTGGGTATTAGTGATTGTAATTCAAGTTTTGAGTTAGTTTCTTGAATAATAATAAACGTTTAGGTGTTAGCCAAATACTTTGCAGTTTCCGATTTCAATTTCTGTTCAATACCGATTCATCTTGAGCTACCACAGGCGTTTATTTTATGTACGTTTTGGATTGGTCTACGTTTCGACGTAAATTTTGTTTGGAAACAAGTCGGGTCAAATGTAATATATTTTCATTCAACGGCATGAATTCGGATTACTCTATGTTTTAACGTAAATTTAGTTCGGATACGAGTCGGGTTGATTGTAGTCTATAATTTATCACGTCGCGTACAGCGCCGCCGCAACGCGTGGCTGTTAAAAAACTACTTATGTCCTGAAAGCAACACTAACTTAATAACTGACTCTATATTCAAATAACAAACTTAATCACCAAAGAAGGATTACAACAGCAGTCTTTTAATTCGCCAATTTTATACCCTGTTCCACGCTGTAAACATTTCTGTCCATTCTCTGTTTTATTTTTATTTCATTGCAACATGTTCTAGTAGCTTCCATCAACACAGGTTAACAATCACATATATTGTAATATTGTTTAACTAGTTCTATACTCGTCCGGTGGACGGGCATATTAATGAAATAATGACATAAATATTTATTGTTTGCATTTTAAACAAGGGAAAAGATTAAATAGAAAGTTTATTTTGGCTAGGAAGTGTAGGAAACAATAGGATTATGACATGTGGCAACATTTAAAATAAAGAAAAAGGGTATTTTAGTCAATTCAGCCCTTTATTCTTCCTTTTAAAAACCCAGTAACTTCAAAACCCACCATTTTCAAAACCCACCATCTTCAACAATTTCTTCACTTTCTATCTAAATAATCACTACATTATAGTGCGATTTTCGTCACCAATCAATGATTCAAACACCCGATCAACGTGTTCTTCAGCTTTTTTTTTGAAGAAAACCCACTTTAATTTCATACAAAATCTCGTTTTTTTTCGGGTGATTTTGAAGATAATCACTCGTTCCGTTCAATTCGAGCGCTAAGTGTTTCAATCATTCAAAATTCGTCAATTGTTGAAGAAATCACTTCGATCCATGTAAGAAATTCTTCAATTTCATTTTTACGATCTGGGTTTTT
This sequence comes from Helianthus tuberosus, assembly GCA_030545235.1. Taxonomy (NCBI): domain Eukaryota; kingdom Viridiplantae; phylum Streptophyta; class Magnoliopsida; order Asterales; family Asteraceae; genus Helianthus; species Helianthus tuberosus. Next base: position 55,141,592 of record CM060364.1, read on the forward strand.
GATTTAGTCATTGCGTTTTACGATCTTGGCGGGGGTCCGGGGGCAACGCCCCTGGTAGCGCGGTCCCAGGGGCGGCAGCCCCTGGCGGGGTCCAAGGGGCAGAGCCCCTGGCTGGGGTTGATTTTCCAGAAATTGCCTCATTTCGAAGACAGTAATTCGTAGACAGTTTAATACTCTCTGGTTCAGACAAATTCACAGACAGGTCAGCTTGTGTCCATTGCGTTTTAGAAATAAGAGAGTTTTATGTGTTTTCTGGTCTTTGCGTTTTAGAAAAAACACATTATTGAAGTGTTTTTAGTTCATTGCGTTTTAGGTAAACACATTTTTATTTGTTTTCAGTCCATTGCGTTTTAGAAAATACACTTTCTTTTGTGTTTTTAGGCCATTGCGTTTTATAAATAAGACATTTTTATGTGTTTTTTGGCTATTGCGTTTTAGATAAACACATTTTGAAGTGTTTTTAGTTATTGCGTTTTAGGTAAAACACATTTTTATGCTTTTTCAGTCCATTGCGTTTTAGAAAACAGACATGTTAAGTGTTTTCTGGCCATTGCGTTTTAGAAATAAGACATTTCTTTGTGTTTTTGGTGCATTGCGTTTTAGGTAAAACACATTTTTATGTGTTTTCAGTCCATTGCGTTTTAGAAACTACACTTTCTTTTGAGTTTTTAGGCTATTGCGTTTTAGAAATAACACATTTCTTTGTGTTTTCTGGTCATTGCGTTTTACAAATAAGACATTTCTTTGTGTTTTTTGTGCATTGCATTTTAGAAAAATGTCATTTTTAGGTTTTTTTCCATTGCGTTTTACGCAACTGGGTTTTCAAAAAAAAATTTCGAAAATATAGCAATAGTATACTCGTTTTAAAGATAAAAAAACGCTCGTTTTTTTGTGCAACTTTTATAAAAAAAATAATGTCGTATGAAAGAGTTATTAACGTTTAAAAAATGGGGGGGGGGAATTGGAGGAGAGAGAAACTATTGCCTTGGATTGACTAGAATGCACCTAAACAAACTCACGCGCCTCTTTTATTCCCTTCAATTTCCATCATTTAATCTTAGCCCTTGATTAACTAAATGGATGGTCAAGATCACTTCCTAGTCTTTCTAGCTAAATAAACTTCATATTCTATCTCCACCCTTTTAAACAAAACATTATTTGTTTAAAACTAAAAAGTACGTGAACTTTTTAATCAAAAGCATTTATATGTGGATATATATCATCTAAATTCATGTTTTCCAGAAGCCTAATTAGAAACCTTCAAAACAATTCTTACAGGGCAACAGAGAAATTGCAAGTTACATGTTTTTACATATTCATTATGTACCTTTTACTTCTCAATCCCGAAGTAACTCTACCCAATAATCCACAAAAATAAAGGGCACTGATGTTTCTGGTGTTTAGAGTTATCAAACTTCCTGCATACATAATTCAAAGATGATTATGCTTGAACCAAGTGAACATGATAAAAATGAGAGATGTTACACATGGCCGTATAGGCTCACACCTCATGTTGAACTGCATTTTTTAAGCCAATGGACTGGCAACAGGTGTCAGCTCCCTCATCAATGGTTGGATGGAAAAATCACATACATTGTCCTTCACATCTACCATATGTAGAGAAGTTGTGTAAAGTAAATAATATATACAAATTGATTACACATAAGGCAAATTGCACATCCTAAAAATAGGCCTGGTCTATTCGCACACGGCCTTTGTCTTTTTGCACACTCAAAGCGCCCCGCTTTGGCCATAGCGGGGCGCTTTGAGTGTGCAAAAAGACAAAAAGCGTGGGCTGGAGTTTGTGTTGTTTTTTTTTTTTTAAATAGGTGGGATGTGGGTTAGTTTGGTAGTGTTTTTTGGAGGAAAAAATTGTATTTGAGTTTTATAATACGTTTTTTTATAATTACGTTTTTTTACGTCATTATTTTTATAGAACGTATATAATATAAGTGCGTCTTTATAAACTGTTAACCTTGTTTATTTTGTTAAATTAAACGAACACGTTAAATAAAATGTACAAAAAGCCATAAGAATTAAACGTAAACAATCCAAAACCAACGTGATGTAAATAGAAGATTAACTGCAATATATATATTTATATATATCAGTTTGTACATACAAAACAAAAAGGTACAACTGAGTACATAATACATAACAAATCACTATACAAACAAACTAAGGTACTAATCCTCGTGCGGTGGGGACGGTGGGAGGGGAAGTGGAGGCAACCCAGCGAGCTCTCGTAGAGCAACGAGCGTCTCGACGATCCAGTCAATGCGTGCGTCCTGGCGTCTGAGGCGCCGGTCGAAGTCCCGAGCTACCTCACGCGCTACCGGAGGCAGGTCAGCGTAAACGTGCTGCGGGTACTGTGGCGGCTCAGGAGCTGGCTGAACTGGTGGTACCGGGATCTCCTCGACATGCTCCTCCTGAGCCGGATCCTCTAATACAGGCTGAGCCTGAGGCTGAGCCTGAGCCTGAGCCTGAGCCTGAGCCTCAGCCTCAGCCTGAGCCTGAGCCTGAGCCTCAGCCTCAGCCTCAGCCTGAGCCTGAGCCTGGCCCGGGAACTGATCGAGTCCCAGAGCCTGTAGCTGAGCCTGCCGAGCGGCCGCCTGAACATCAGGAGGGGCCAACACTCCAGGCCTCACCTCAATAACAACCGGGATGACCTCCGGCACCACCTCCGGCTGCCAAATCAGCCCGTCTCCGCCCCTAAACCTCAGACCAACATCAAAGGTACGGATGATCTGCATGCTAGAAACTGACGCGCGGCCCAACTTGGTAGACGGGACCGGATCGGACAGCTCCGGATCATGCTCGGGCACGAGCCCGAGCGAGCGTGCGATGGCGGTGATGTATGAGCCAGTGTGCACGTACCCGAGGAACTGCCGGTGGTATGCTGTGGCAAAGTAATCTGCCAGGCAGGCTGCTAGATCGCAGGGCTGGCGTCGCAGTAGGCAGTATAGAAAGAAAAGGTCACTGAGATTGACCTTCTCCCTGCTGGCACCCCGCGGCACGATAGTTGCCGCGATAACATGGTGCAGGTATCGGAACAAGGGGTCTCTAATGGTGGTGGCCTTTTGCCAGGATTTCCCAAAGGGAACCCTGGAAATGGCCCTCCAGAAACTGATAAGCGTCTGCCTGTCCATCATCCTAACCGCCTGCGTATATAAATCAGTATCAAGCTCGGGCTTAGTGTACAAACCTGTATGGACAGCAAACTGCCGCACACTCATCTCAAACTCCTGACCGGCGAGACGGAATGTAACCTCGTGGACTGGAAAAGCCGGGTCCTCCACATAATCCGCCGGATGCGGCGCGTATGTAAACGTGGAAAGAAACTCGACCGTAAGCTCAGGGTACGAGTCCTCCATCGCTATCTCAAATAGGCGCGACCAAGGAGTATCCAGTCCAACTATATCACGCGCCCGCGCGGCCTCTCCCACGGTCTCCAGCAGGTCCCAGTCTATCCCTACGTGCGACCCAATCTCTATGGTGCGCAACCTAGTGCATCTCCCCCTCGCCCGTGACCCCTGCGGAAACTGCAGGTACGGACATCCCGGCTCTCCCTCCTCTCCCACATCTCCCTCAGCCTCCATATGCTCAATCTCGTCATCGGAGGAATCCATCCCTGCACGTTGACAAGATAATATTAAATATAAAATAATAAACAAATAATATTACTAAACAATTTAAATAATAAACAAATAATATTATTTAAACAATTTAAATAATAAACAAATAATATTAAATATAAAATAATAAACAAATAATATTATTTATAAAATTTAAATAATAAACAAATAATATTAAATATAAAATAATAAACAAATAATATTATTTATAAATTTTAAATAATAAACAAATAATATTAAATATAAAATAATAAACAAATAATATTATTTATAAAATTTAAATAATAAACAAATAATATTAAATATAATTTAAATAATAAACAAACAATATTAAACAAATAATATTAAACAAATAATATTAAAAAAAAAATAAACATGAACCAAAGCGCCGCGCTTTGGCCTCGGCGCGGCACTTTGGTTCTTCGTGATGAAGAACAGCCCACCATATCGATCCACACGCCCAAATCAAATAAAAATCAAACAAACTGAAACACATAACTTGAACCAAAACAAGAAATGAAGTTCGATCGTACCTTTTAGCGGTTGAAAGCTTGAAAACGTTGATGATCCGGCTCAAGTGTGTGTAAATCGCACCTTGTGTGTGTGTTTGTGTGTGGGGTTTGAAATGGGGGAGAAGCTGCTCCGCTTTGGTTTAAACGAGGGATCGAAGCGCCCCGCTATGGCCATAGCGCGACGCTTTGAGGTCAAAGCGGGTCGCTTAGGTCAAAGCGGGGCGTTTAGGGCCTTTTTTTATTTTTTTAAAATTGTTTTTAATTCACAAACGCGTCGATAATAGTCTAAATTTTACGTTTTTTCCATTATACATCATTTTTTATTATATATGGACTATACTGCAAGTTCTGGATCAAATCGGTTACGTGTGATGTCTTATTCCGTTATATCGTATCATTTTGGTTTGAAAGCACAAGTACTCCTGTGAGAGGTGTTATGTGTATCAGCCGCCTACCGTACATGAACATGACGTATTTTTTCATTAATTGTAGTATTATGATGTATATTGTCATTTTGGGTCGTACAAATGCGTATTGAATCTGATTGGGTCGCGCAGGTGACATTCGGTTTTTAACGTGATGTAACGCATATATTGAACAAACACAAACGTGATTATTATTAAACACATTTAACATACGTTGTGAACATATGGGGTTACATTAAGGTCTGGGGCACGATACGTAAGCATTTCGTAGGCGTTGATCTGATCCCTGTATAATGTATGCCAGGCTGCTGCGCGCTCTGTTCTGTTCGCTCTCCAGAGTGGGTTTGGGGGAGGCATTGGATAACAACCTCCAAGCTCTACATGTATGAAATGCCCATGGTCGACGAACACAACCGCAACCACATGGTGATGTTCCTCAGCTTCGTTTGGCCCGCCCAGCAATGGGAAAATTGTATCGCTCCCACGCATGTCGAAGGTGTGAACAATCACACCGTATCGTTGGGCAATAAGAAACCCCGTGTCAGGCATCGTCATGTAATTTTCGATATCTGCTCGTCCCACCCCCTTGAAATCGATCCGTCTAACCAGCGCATCATAATGTCCTACGTTTTCCGGATCGAAAACCTGCCTCCAAAGCGATTCATTCGTACGTAACTCCTTTATAAGTTGTTTCCGGATCATCAAATATGAATTTTGTTTCACTCCTAACCCAACAGCCACCTTTCGAAACCCACAATGACCATCTGGTTTCACGTCCTTTATTCTAACGATGTATGGATGGATCACTTCGGGAATCTGAGATGCGTAGTTGTGGATCGCTATATCCGTCTTAGGACCGAGCTTGATCATCGGGAAATCAGGGTGTAGGTTGATCGGTTTGGTATTCTTTTGTCTTCTAGAATCTTCGGGTGATATGTACGAGCTGTGACGGGGATGATCGTCTGAGGCCTCGACCCAAGTTTCTTCCGACGGAATGTACGAGCTTTTTCTAGCGGCTTCAACCTTTCTTTCTTCCTGCGTTTTCAATGTTGGGCGACCACGAGTTTTCTTCAGAACAGCAGGAGGTTTTTTGTTATTGTTCCCTGGATTGAGGATTTGCTGAAACTTTTCAAAGAAGCTCCTTTTCACTTGAGGGGGTGTTGGATCGATCTGTTGTTTCAATTTTTCAAATTACGCGTCTACATCGATATCCTCTATCTTAGTCTTTGCAGGCTTGAAGTTAAGCTTCTTCCAGAACACGTCTATGTGTGTGATACGGATTTGCTGACCTGTGGACGAAAACAAATTAGGTGGCAAAATCATAACGAGAAAGGTCAAAGATATTAATTACCATGATTTTCCAACTTTTCCAAACGACAGGCACATGGCAAACCACAGCTGGTAAAAAGTTGGCAACCACAGCTTGCACCGTAGGCTTTCAACCCGTCTTCCTTACGTTTTAGTTCCCTACTCAAAAGCTCAATCGCATATATTGAAACCTTTCTGAGAATATATGCAAGCATGGGCTGATTCTTGTGGTGCGTCATCACTTTTCGGAGGCTTGTTTCAAAGCTACCACTAATCTCGGCGTATTGTCTATTAACAACATGATCAACATACAGTACAAGTTTATCCAGTGTGTTGCGATGACTTGGAAAGTGACTTTTTAGTGTTGCATGCATGCCCTCAACCCTGTTGGTCGTAGTTTGGTGAAAGTTGATAGTTTTGTTAATCCAGCAAGATACAAACTTTTCACGGTACGGATCCAACCAGGATTTCTTCAAATAATCAAAAACCTCTAAAATTAAAAAAACGTAAATAGTCAGTTTTTGTTATTATATAAAATTTAAACATAATTATGTAAAAAATACCCACGTTCACGGTCATCTTCTTTCAGCTGTGCTTCAAGGTTTTCCAAGTTATACCTGTATATTTCCTCGGTCGTAGACTCGCACAATAACCAAAATCTACGTGCGAATTCTTTCCACTCCTTGTCAGAGAATTTCTTTTTGCTGTTCTTATTAATATTTTGTTGAATATGGAACCGACAAAGATACTTGTGCGCTTTTGGAAAAACTTGTTCACACGCGTTCATTAGCGCAAAATCCCTGTCTGTTAAAATCACGCGCGGTTCCATACATCCTACCAGCATAGACTTGATCCTCTGCAACACCCATAGGTAGTTCTCTGACTTCTCAGCGGAAATTACCGCACAAGCAGCCGTAAACGATTTGTTTGTCGACGTCATGCCTACGACCTGAACAAATGGCAGGTTGTACATGTTCGTTTTGTAGGTGGCGTCAATCATTAGCACATGCGGGAAGGCACACCACATAGTGAATGATCTTTCGTGAACAAAAAAGACATTTTCAACTTCGTTCGATATCTCATTCGTGCGCATGTAATAAGTGTAATTTTTTTCGAGAAGAATGTTTTCAAGTTTTTGCATCGGGGACTTACCGACATTTTTTTCGGCGTTGATCTTCTGAACAACGTTGTGTATATCTTTCGGAATAAGCTTTCTAGCCGGATTGTTTTTTGTCAGCGTTCGCCAGATACTTTGGTTGGGAATGTCTTGCTCTGCCAGCTCCTTAACCAGTTTTTTATCCTCCGAAGAAAGCCTTCTCGCATACGCGTGACCCTCTAAGTGTTCAATAGGAGTGTGGTTATGCTTCGCCTTCGTCACCTCGATCCTCCAAACACTTCCGGATGATTCCGAAAACCCGATCATCTCGAACGGGCAGCCTATTTTCTTGCTACCCGTTTTCCTCTGTGTAGCTATACTCTTATGCTCCCCACCAAAAGTACATTGAAACCAAATCTTATAATTCTCTCCTCTTTTATTCGACCTCTTAGTCACAATGAGGTAACCGTTGTCTTTTGCCGTGTCTTGTACCCAACGCACCAACTCTTTACGTGACGAAAAGGTCTGCGTTGTATCAAACGAAAACGTAACCGGGTAACAGCCTTCCTCGTCAACAGACACATCCCCCGGCTCACCATCGTCACCGAGGTTCGAATATACTTGATGTTCAAAGCTCGGTTGACAACCGTAACTGTGGTTTGGATAAAACTCCGGCTGTGCAAAGTTGTGCTCGCCACCGTAACCGAAATTCGAATAACCTTGTAAGCTCTGTTGACAACCGTAACTGTCGTTTGGACCACACTCCTGCTATACAAAGTTGTACTCGCCACCGTAAGCGAAATTCGAATAACCTTGTTGTGCGTAAGGGTCCTCCACAGGGGTATTCAAATCCAGCGTCACCGTGTTATCACGATAACGAATGCCAGATACAACCTCTGCCTCCCTCAAGTTGGACGAGACCGGTTTCTCATACGAGTCAGAAATAGCGGTCCCCTCGTAAGAATCAGGAACAACTGACTCGTCAGAATATTGACCGAAAATATAGTTGTTTAACCATGACATCGTTTTTTCACGTGTAATAGAGCAAAGAAAATCGACAAAGAACAAAACACTCGAATGCTGAATGTTGTGTCTGAGAAGGTTTTTAAAGTGAAAATTTGGGGTCGAAGCGCCGCGCTTTGGCCATAGCGCGGCGCTTAGGGTTCACGGGTCACCTGCAACCTCGTACACCTTTATGTCTCTGTAACTTATGTCAGTCAAACGATCAAATCACCTTTTGTCGACCGAAGCGCCCCGCTATGGCCATAGCGCGGTGCTTCGAGGTGTGAAAATAATTTTCTGCGTGTGAGAATAGCATGACCCTAAAAATATCCCCCCATCTCAACTACCTATCAATTTACTTAAAAAGTCAAGCTAACGATCTCAAAAAATATTTCAAATAAACACATTAATAGACAGTTAGACATGTACCATATAATGATAATCCACCATTGTATCTGATGTTTCCAACAAAAAGGAGCATCAGCAGCAGATAGAAAACAAAAAGCAGAGCAAAATTCTCAACATTATCTGCAACATGATCATTATTAAGAAAATAGAAATCAGAGAAACAGGGGTAAGTCACAATATTTTTTGACGTACGCATATTATACATAAATAAAGGATCGAATTATATTTTTTTAATTATTACAAATAAATAATAAAGGTCTTTTTCCTAACTACACGTGATTACACATTATACTTTCAGTAGTTAAGTGGAAAAAGTTTAAATTTTCACAAATTTCAATATGTAACATTCATTGTTGTAATGTATACTACAAAAATGTGAAAAAAATTACCTGGTCTCCAACTAATTGGATGCTACTAAGGCTGGTTGAGTCAACATTGATAGTGCTCTGCTTCTCAATTGTGAGTACCCTCTGTGGAAATATACTAATTCTTCTATCCAAGATACCTTTTCTTCCGGTGGTTCTATACTTGTGATATGTTCTCAGTTCTTAACTGTGATACTTTCGTATTCGTTCCATCGGAATACTCTCCATATGTTGGTTCTCTTTCCAAAACACTCCATAAATCCTCTTTCACTTTATGAGTTGCCTATTACAGCACAGAAAAAAAAGCCCACCCACACCACTAAGAAATGAGCATTTAATGTAACTGAAATAATCCCTATGTAAACCATGTTCACATGTCGAAATAAAGCAGTTCCCTAATGAAGACAACCCAATAACTAAAATCCAAAATAAACCTACATTTATGCATAGGTCGATAAAATAGATCATAAGAGGAAACTAAACTATGAACTCACGTACCTGCAATGGATAATGAATGGACAATTTTTCAGTGATCAACAATGATTATGAACAGAAACCACCTTTTAACGGTTCTGCGGAGACATGAATAATGCTAACTGATGAACCCTAGAAATGCAAACTAACACAAAATTGATCAATAAACCTCATTCAGGGTAAATCCCATAACTATGATGAATATACAAGCAAAACGTATCAATTGATGAAAAAAAAACCTTTGATAATCAAGCTGGACTTACCAGTGCAACGGTCACCGGGGACGACGATTCGAACGCTGGTTGTGGAGCTCGATTTTGCAGCAGAACCACCCCCGCCACTGATGCAATCAAGGTTCAGAAAAAGCCTAATACAGATGAATTTATAGAACGTCAAGATTGGAGAAGGTTTTTATTAAAGAGGGCTGGAAGGTTTTTATTAAAGAGGGTTGGGTGGTTGAAGGACGTGGGGGGGGGGGGGGGGGGGGGGATTAGAAAATACGATAGAAGATAAACTGCGCATAATTTTAGGAGTCAGTATAACCTCTCACAACTGCTGCTTTTAGAAGAACAATGTGAATTTAAACGGTTAGGATCTAAAATTGAGGATTTTAAAGGGTTGAGATCATCCCAAAAAGCAGTTAAGATTACTGGGAACATAAGAATAGATAATACAATTCTGTAAAAAAGGCGAGTGAATTTGATGAAAGTCAATTACACTTTTTGTTGTTTGCCCACACAAGCCTTTTTCTTAAGGCCTGCTGCAGATCGTTGATTAATGGTTGATGGGTCAGATTGGAGACCAATGACTACAATTTAGTTGCAAAATGAGTTTATGATTACAGTTGTTTGATGTATCACCTGCATCCATCTCCATAAATTTGAAAGGAGTTCTGAAGCATATTTATGTGAATGAAAGCCTGTAAATGATCTTATATCACTTGCAAAGTCATACTGAACTTTATTTAACTTGATCATGTCCAACCTGGCATCAAAACCCACACATTTTCATCAAGTACACAGTTTGACTTACTAAATAAGTCAACTATGTTAACTTATCAAACTTCACATTCTAAAATTTTTGTAGGTAGTTGGGGGATCATACTTTCATTGCACAATCATACTCTCAATAACCATATACCTAAATTATAAGCAGATTACTAAGAATCTTGTCACATTGAGCCATTCTTTTCCAAATTCTGCATCTTTCACTCTGCAGCGACGTGCAAATAACCAAAACATTAAGTAGTATCACGTGCATCAATCTGGATAAATTTGAAGTGAATTCTTAAGCATATTTATGTAAATCAAAACTGTTATTTGATCTTACATTGTTTATAAAATCTTACTGCACTTAATTTAACATGATCATATCCAACCCGGTATAAATATCCACCAGTCTAAATCAAGAACACAGTTTGACTTTCTAATGAAGTCAAATAGGTTAACTCAACTTTATAATTGAACTTAATAAACTTCACATTTTGAAATTGTCGTAGGTAGTTGCTTCGTATACACCTTGCAAGCAGGGGATCATACCTTGAATACATGAGCAAATTATGAATAAGAACCCTCCAGCTTTCACTCTTTGTCACTGCTAACCCTCCTATCTTGCTTCCTTTACCCAAACAGCCCTCCAACTTTTCTTTCTCACTCTTTTGACCTGAAAACAACACAAACTTAATAACCAACTCTAATAACATATTTTCATAATCTTGAATTAATAACTAAAAAAAACATGTTGAACCTTTGAATAATCTTTTGATCATTTGAAGGTAGATTTTGGAGATGATTCGGTGATTGAACCAAAACTAAACCATTGAGCTGTGATCCTTTGGTTAAATGTACTGCCAATTTAATGCAACCAAAAGAATAGGTGAAACAGCTAATAATAAAATCGAGTAAGCCTGCTTAGTGTGACTAGTTTGACATTTTGAAATACCCGCCTTTCGTAGCTAATTAATTACTATGCTTACATGCAAACAGAAGAATAAAAAACAAAAGCATTTCACTATTTGACACTTTCTTGGTCTAAAAAAGACTCCAAACATAATCATTTCAATCTTTTGCATTGAATGGCCATTCTCTTGGTTTTTATTCTTAATATTTTATATTATCTAGGTATCATCCCATAGATTAGAAAAATGAGAAAGTACCTGTTAAGAATTCAGTGTGTTGTGGGCCGGACTGCATGTTATCCACAGCTATATGTACCAGAAGGCCATGTATTCTGAAATTTGCGTTACCGATGTAAAATCATATGACTCAAGCTGCCACCTAGACCCAAGAATACGCAGACCTTTCAATTGAAAAGTACTCTGAGGAAGATGCTTTATGCCTGTGCCTTCTATATTTAACTCTTTTAAACATTTTATACGACCTATTTCCTCAGGCAATTTTTCAACCAGAACACAATATGGGAGATGGAAACATTTTAGACGTTTCATCTCACATATGCTGTTTGGAATATCCCGTAAGAATAGACACTCCGTTAAGTACTGCTCAAGAAGCCAACAAGATTTAAACTGGAGAAGTTTAAGATGTTTCAACATACAAATTCTATCAGGAAGATGTTTGATCTTTGTTGACGACAAAGTTAGCTCCTCTAGAAACTCTAACTGGTCAAGCTCGTTGGGCACCTCTGGAATAAAGCCTTCGAGTGTAAGCTTCTTTAAACATTGTAAACCACAAATACAGCTCAAAAATATACTTCCCAATAAACTCGCAAGGCTTGTGCAACCACAAAGACCAAAAGAAATAAGCTTCCCAAGATTTCCGGACGGCGAGAGTAGACTTTCATTATAAACACAATGAAGCTGGAACTTAGGCAAATTAATGTCAGGGTGCAATGAAGATGTATCTAAGGACGTGACAGTTAGTAACTCCTCAAGATTTGGAGTCAGCCCAAGGTCAAGGGTTCTCAACTTAGAACAGCAAATGTTAAAGGATCTGAGCTTAAAACTTTCAACGGGCATGTGAAGTTCTAGCAAATCCTCACATGGTTCAAGATCTAACATCTCGAGATTCCGAGTCCCCTTAAGGTTAAGTGTTTTCAACTTAGTATATCGAAGGCAGATCCATTTGAGGTTTAGACTTTCAATGGGCATGTGAAGTTCTACCAAGTCCTCACAATGGTTAAGATATAATGTCTCGAGATTCCGAGTCCCCTTAAGGTTAAGTGTTTTCAACTTACAACATTGGAGGGAGAGGCATTTGAGCTCTAGACTTTCAACGGGCAGGTTAAGTTCTACCAATTCCTCACATGGTTCAACATCTAACTTCTCGAGATTCCGAGCCCCCTTAAGGTTAAGTGTTTTCAACTTAGGAGTACAGAGGTGGAGGGTTTTGAGCATCAGACTTTCAACGGGCATGTGAAGTTCTACCAAATCCTCACATTTTTCAAGATCTAACGTCTCAAGATTCCGACACCCCTTAAGGTTAAGTGTTTTCAACTTAGCATTACCGAGGTGGAGGCGTTTGAGCATCAGACTACTTTCAACGGGCATGTCAAGTTCTACCAAATCCTCACATTGTTAAACATCCAACTTCTGGAGATTCTGAGCTCCCTTAAGGTTAAGTGTTTTCAACTTAGTATTACCGAGGTGGAGGCTTTTGAGCATCAGACTTTCAACCGGCATCTCAAGTTCTACCAAATCCTCACATTGATAAATATTTAACGTCTCAAGATTCCGACACACCTTAAGGTTAAGTGTTTGCAACTTAGTATTTTGGAGTTGGAGGCTTTTGAGCATCAGACTTTCAACGGGCATGTCAAGTTCTAACCAATCCTCACATTGTTCAATCTCTAACCTCTCGAGATTCCGACACCCCTTAAGGTTAAGTGTTTTCAACTTAGTATTACTGAGGTGGAACCTTTCGAGCATCAGACACTCAACGGGCATGTCAAGTTCTACCAAAGCCTCACATTTTTTAAGAACTAAGATCTCGAGATTCCGATACCCCTTAAGGTTAAGTGTTTTCAACTTAGCATTACCGTGGTGGAGGCGTTTGAGCATCAGACTACTTTCAACGGGCATGTCAAGTTCTAACCAATCCTCACATTGTTCAATCTCTAACCTCTCGTGATTCCGACACCCCTTAAGGTTAAGTGTTTTCAACTTAGTATTACTGAGGTGGAACCTTTCGAGCATCAGACTTTCAACGGGCATGTGAAGTTCTACCAAATCCTCACATTTTTCAAGATCTAACGTCTCAAGATTCCGACACCCCTTAAGGTTAAGTGTTTTCAACTTAGTATTACGGAGGTGGAGGCTTTTGAGCATCAGACTTTCAACCGGCATCTCAAGTTCTACCAAATCCTCACATATATAAATATTTAACGTCTCAAGATTCCGACACAACTTAAGGTTAAGTGTTTGCAACTTAGTATTTTGGAGTTGGAGGCTTTTGAGCATCAGACTTTCAACGGGCATGTCACGTTCTACCAAATCCTCACATTGTTCAATCCCTAACCTCTCGAGATTCCTACACCCCTTAAGGTTAAGTGTTTTCAACTTAGTATTACTGACGTGGAACCTTTTGAGCATCAGACACTCAACGGGCATGTCAAGTTCTACCAAATCCTCACATTTTTCAAGAAATAAGATCTCGAGATTCTGAGCTCCCTTAAGGTTGAGTGTTTTCAACTTAGTATTACTGAGGTGGAGGCTTTTGAGCTTTAGACTTTCAACGGGCATGTGAAGTTCTGCCAAATCATCACATCCTCTAAGATGTAACCTCTCGAGATTCATATTCAACCCAATATTCAAGGATTCCAACCCACGACCACAGAGGTCAATGAATCTAAGATTCTTTAGAACCTATCAAGAGCAAAAGCTAAGAATGAATTCTATGTAATGACAACACCAATAGATATATCGCATTATAAAGAATGATGTAAACAAAACTAATTAATCATAATTCTACCTTTTCTCCCACTTCCCAACGTTGATCCACATTGTTGTGCAGCATTTGAAGGCCAACAAGATTATTTGGTTGAAATTTTTTGGGAAAACACTTAAAAGGGCGATTGCACAAATACAAATATCTTAACCCATTTGGTAGGCATATGTTATCTTCACCAATATCCTTGCAGTCACAGTCACCATAACATCGATGATTCATTTCAAGAAATCTAAGTCCCCTCATTTTTTGAAGACCTTTCTTGGCAACAGACAAATTGACCAAGAGCAGTTTTATACATTTTATTGCTTTAGTACCCTGTAATAAGAAAGCACATACATGAACCTCGTGTCATAAGAAATAAGTATGTGTTAGTTTTCTTTACCACACAAATAAACGTGAAACTTACCTTATTATTAACCAGTATATCTTCAATCTCCTCTTTAATCCACAATCGGCTATGCCTGTGAGGCTCATTGGGGTGCAAACGACGAACAATATTCTTACCCATTTCTTCTATATGGTCATGCATATCCAAGTCCCCTTCACAAGATACAGTTATAAGAGATTTTTGCTCAAGAACTTTTAAAACACTTCTGGCATGAAATCCGCAGCTTTCAAGCGCTCTGATTGCTTCTTCTTTATACCAACCTTTTAGTATACATGCAACATCTAGAAATATTTCCTTGTAATCCTCTTCTAGGCCGTCATAGCTTACTTCCAGTATCTTCAGAGTTTCCTTTAATGGAATTGTTTTTAGTCGGTCTAAAGAATCTCTCCATTCAAGCTCATCTTTACCACGTAAAAATGAACCGAGAACTTTGATCGTCAACGGAAGACCAGCAGCGTAATGTATGACTTGACATGCTAGCTCTTCATAACCTTGGTTTGGTATCAGTCTCCCAAATGCATACCTATTGAAGAGGCAATTTGCTTCCTCATCCAATAACAGATTGACGTGAAGAATCAAGTTCTTTGGCACTCCATGTGCCACCAACACTTGTTCTTCTCTTGTTGTAATGATAACTCGGCTCCCCGGCTTAAACCAATTAGGCTCACCAGCTAATGCCTCAAGTTGGTCTATATGATCCACATCATCTAGAACAACAAGAACCTTTCTACCACGCATCATCCTTTTCATGTCAGATGCACCATTTACTATGATGTTTTGATCATTTAACACATCTGAAAGTAGTTGCTTTTGCAACGACTTCAAACCACAGGGGTTTCCTGACATTTCCCTTACATTCCCAACAAAGCTTGAACCTTCGAACATAAAGGATATTTGATCAAAAACAGCTCTCGCCAAAGTTGTCTTCCCAGCCCCTCCCATCCCCCATATCCCTATCATGCGAACATGATCTTCAATATTAATGTCTAAAGATGAAACCACATATTTTACACGTGTCTCCATGCCTACTAATTTCCCATCATCGCTCGAGTTAGTGAAACGTAGCTCTAGTGAGATCTGTTCCACCATTTTTGTGATCAATTTTGCTTCATGCCTAGAAGATTCAAATAGATATATCAAAATCCCGCATGAACAGTTAATCTCAAATCTAAAACATACAATATAATTGATACACTCATGTTTCATAGATTAAAAATAAACAGAGATCTGTAGAGGGAATTACGTACCCATCAAAGATGTTCTTCAACTCCCACCCAGCCAGATCTGCAGCTTCTCTAAGAGCCTTTTTCCATTTCTCAGCAGATTCTTCCTCTTTATGTTTCTCAAATGCTTTTTCAACCGGCCCACTTTGTTTCCTGACTTCGGTAGGTTCCACATCATAGAAGACCGGGAAAGCAGTGTGCTCGTCCGTCTTCTGGCAGTCCATAATGTTGACAAGCTCGTCTAAGCACCATGATGAAGAAGCATAGTTCTTGGAGAAAACAATTATGTAAAATTTCGAGTCCTTGATGGATCTGATGAGCCCATCTGATGTAGCGCGTGATACGGAAACGAAGATCAAACACGTTGATTCTAAGAATACCCGTGTGTTCTTCCCCAACCCCCAAATTGCAACCCAAAGGCCACGGAATTTGAAGTGAAAAATTCAATAATTTCAAAAATCAATTCTGATCATTCATATTACTAGAGGGACATATAAATAGAAACCGAAATTCGAAATGGGCCTAAAAAAGATAACGGGCCAAACACACGGCCTAAAAAGAAAATGCCCAAAATAGTCCAAAAATCATAAAAATGCAAATAAGTAATAGAAATAAGCGTTTTTTCAGTCGGACGATGACCCAAACCGCCAAAGGCGTTTGCAGCAAAATGGAGCTCGTTCACACGGTCGTTTCGCCTGGTCACACGCCTAAAACGGACCCCTGTAGCCCAAGTTAGAGCCATTTTAGTGAAGCCCCTTTTGTTACACGGTCTTGGGCCTCCAAATACAAAATAGCCCGTTCCTCCACACTTGGGCCTGCATCATTCCCCCCTGGATAGACAAAATTCGCCCTCGAATTACCAACAGGTTCATCATCAGAAGAATCTCCATAGTAAGGCAACAGATGCTTCACGTTAAACACATCAGAACAACGAATG
The DNA here is from genome assembly GCA_030545235.1 of Helianthus tuberosus. Lineage (NCBI taxonomy): Eukaryota > Viridiplantae > Streptophyta > Magnoliopsida > Asterales > Asteraceae > Helianthus > Helianthus tuberosus. The sequence continues at coordinate 55,158,269 of CM060364.1, forward strand.
TGACTAGGCAGCTTTAGACGATATGCATTCGGATTGATCTTCTCCACGATTTCAATTGGGCCAATCTTCCTCGCTGATAACTTGTTGTAGTCCCCAACTGTAAAACGATCTTTAGTCAAAACAGCCCAAACAAAATCACCTTCCTCGAACTCAACATGCCTACGCTTCTGATCAGCAGCTTGCTTATACTTCAGATTAGCACTGGTCAAATGATCATACACAGCATTATGAACTTCATGTAAACCCTCCACAAAATCCTGAACTTTCTTTGGAACAGATCCAGAAACAGGAAGAGACATCAAATCAAGTGGTCCTCGAGGCTGAGAAGAATAAACTATCTGAAAGGGGCTATATCCAGTGCTCCGATTAACAGCATGATTATGAGCAAACTCAGCTTGACACAATTTTTGATCCCATGCCTTCACATGATCACCAACCAAACACCTCAGCAAATTCCCAAGTGACCGATTAACAACTTCAGTTTGCCCATCAGTTTGAGGGTGATAAGCACTGCTGAAGTTAAGTTGAGTATTCACCATCTTCCACAAGCTACGCCAAAAATGACTCAGAAATCGGGTATCCCGATCAGACACAATAGAAGAAGGTAGCCCATGCAAACGGTACACATCACGAAAAAAAAGTTGGGCTACATTAACAGCATCAGTCGTCTTCTTGCAGGGAATAAAATGGACCATCTTAGAAAACCGATCCACCACAACAAAGATGGAATCATTACCTCTCTGAGTACGAGGTAACCCCAACACGAAATCCATACTAATATCAACCCATGGCTGTGAGGGAATTGGCAAAGGCATATAGAGACCCGCATTGGTAGCCGTGCCCTTGGAAACCTGACAAATACGGCACCTCTTCACATAACGATCCACCTCTTTTCTCATACTTGGCCAATAATAAGAAGCTTGAACCAATTGTAAAGTACGATCACGACCAACATGCCCTTCACCATGTAACTCCTTAATAATCTTTAAGCGAAGACTAGAATCAGGAATACATAGCTGATTTCCCCTGAACAAGAAACCATCATGCAAAAGAAAATCTGACTTTTTCCCAGTTTCCACATCCTGCAAAATAACTGAGAAATAAGGGTCAATGGCTAACTGCTCACGAATGACCTCCAGACCCGGCACATCAACCCTCATAGATACAAGCAGATTACTCCTCCTGCTTAAGGCATCAGCAACCCTATTTGAAACACCAGTCTTGTGCTTGACCACAAAAGTAAACTTCTCAAGAAAGGCCAACCATCGCCCATGCTTATGAGATACCTTGTCTTGAGTACGAATGTGCCTTAGGGAATCATGATCAGTGAATAAAACAAACTCCTTTTGAAACAAGTAATGACGCCAATGCTTTACAGCTTGGACCACTGCATAAAACTCTAGGTCATAAGTACTGTACCTCAACTTAGGCCCAGTGAGCTTCTCACTAAAATAAGCAACAGGTCGACCACCTTGACTAAGAACCCCACCAATTCCAACCTTTGAGGCATCAGTATGAACTTCAAAAACTTGAGAAAAATTAGGCAATACCAGAATTGGTGCTGTAGTGAGCTTCTCTTTCACAACTTGAAAAGCCAACTCTGCCTCATCTGTCCATACAAACGTCTTCCCCTTCATACAATCTGTCACTGGAGCCATAATAGAACTGAAGTGTGGAATAAACCGTCTGTAAAAAGAAGCAAGCCCATGGAAACTACGAACTTCAGTAATGGTAGTAGGAGTTGGCCAATTTTGAACAGCCGCCACTTTGGATTCATCAACCTGTATCCCATCACCAGAAATAACATACCCCAGAAATAACACTTTAGGGGTCATGAACACACACTTCTTGGTGGCTGCATAAAAACGGTCCCTACGAAGTAAGGCCAAAACTTGCCTCACATGCACAACATGGTCGCTGAAAGAAGCACTAAAAATGAGAATGTCATCAAAATATACAACCACAAACTTCCCAATAAAAGGCCTAAGCAACTGATTCATCACACGCATAAAAGTACTAGGAGCGTTTGATAAACCAAATGGCATCACCAACCACTCATACAACCCTTCACGAGTCTTGAAGGCAGTCTTCCACTCGTCACCCTGTCTAAGACGAATCTGGTAATAACCACTCTTCAAATCTAACTTCGTAAAAATAGTAGCACCACTAAGTTGATCAAGCAAATCATCAAGTCGAGGAATAGGAAACCTGTACCTCACAGTAATCTTGTTGATTGCTCGACTGTCAACACACATACGCCAAGTGCCATCTTTTTTTGGAGTCAATAAAGCAGGAACAGCACAAGGGCTCATACTTTCACGAACATGCCCCTTAGAAATCAATTCCTCAACCTGCCTTCGCAACTCTTCATGCTCACCAGGGCTCATCCTGTAATGTGGTCTATTGGGTAACTGTGACCCAGGCTCCAAATCAATATGATGTTGGATGTCACGCAAAGGTGGCAATCCATCGGGCAATTCAACAGGAAACACATCAGAAAATTCCTCAAGCAAAGGAACCATAGCATCAGGAATTTCGACTTCCTCGGGCACTGCCTTCCCTATCAAAACAAAAACACTGTCTGTGTCCTCCAATTCATCTTGAAACTGACTGATGGTCAACAAATTACCCGACTGTTTTGTGGCTAACTGTTTAGGCTTGCTAGGGACAAGAGTGATCTTCACACCACCAAACATAAAGCTATAAGTATTGGACCGCCCGTGATGCTCTATATTACGTTCATATTCCCAAGGTCTACCCAACAATAAGTGGCACGCGTCCATAGGGACCACATCACACACAACATCATCTTTGTACGTTGACCCAATAGAAATAGAAACAAGTGCCCTTTTAGATACCGTCACTTCACCTCCCTTTTTAAGCCATTGAAGCTTGTACGGTTTCGGGTGACTCTCTGTCTTCAAGGCCAACTTTTGAACTGCCTCTTCAGAAATCAGATTGTCACAACTCCCCGAATCAATGACAAACGTGCAAACCTTCCCCAAAATGGTACATGTTGAGTGGAAGATGTTATGCCTAAGCCATTCATCCCCATCTGCCTTCGGCGTATAACAAGAGCGTCTGACAACCAAGTTCACTCCAACATCACCGGTCACAACCTCTTCTTCGTACTCAGTTTCTTCATCGTACACTGGATTGTTTTCATACTCTTCATATTGTTCGTCCTCAGACTCAGCAAACAAGTGCCTTTTGCCAGCCCTTTTGCACTCCGCTTGACGATGGCCCGTCTCACCACAATTGAAACATCTTGGACCACTACTACTAGCCCCCTTAGAAGTAGGCCCGGTATTGCTACCTCCCGGCTTCTGCTGACTAGGCCCGCCACGAGGTGCCCCACTGCCAGACCCAACGTTTCCCCAGCAGGGGTAAATGAACCGCCCACCCGACGGTTTTGCTTCTCAAAGGCCAACGCCCGTTGGTGTGCCTCAGGAATGGTTAACGGATCAAAAAGATTCACGGCCTCCATGATTTGAACCCTTAGACCCCCAATATACCGAGAAACAAGTTGCTCCTCCGGTTCTTGAATATCATTCCTCGCAATCAACTGGTAAAACTCTGTGGTATAATCATCAACCGATTTAGCCCCCTGTTTCAAATTCTGCAGACGCTGGTACATCAACCTTTGAAAATTATGAGGCAAAAAGTTGGACCGCAAGCACTTTTTCATCTTTGCCCACGTCACGATCCTTGACTTCCCGAGTCTATTCCGTGTTAATTTCAATTGTTGCCACCACGCAGAGGCCCTACCACGTAACCTGGTAGCGATCAAGGCCACCCGCTTGTTTTCAGGCACCTCCTTGTACTCGAACACCTCCTCTACGGTAGCCAACCAATCGATGAACCCCTCCGGATTCAAACTAGACCCATCAAATTCCGGAATATCAACTCTTATTCCAGAATCCCAACGCCTGTTACCCCCTCCACTTTCACCCCTTGGTCGCCCTTCCTGTTCGTCTTCGGAAGCCGAACCGTCACCAAATGGGTTACTAAAATCAGAACCATACCCGTCATTGGGTCCCTGCCTCCTACGATTGATCAAATCGGCCATCCGATCAGTCAACTGATTGACCACTTGATCCAACCGTTCATCCACCCTCGCCATAAGTCGCTGCTCCAACTCTCGTTCATACACTTCATCAAGAGGCCTGTTGTTGTTTCTCCTCGGAGGCATTTTGAGCCAGGAATTCGGCTCTGGTACCAACTGATGTAGCGCGTGATACGGAAACGAAGATCAAACACGTTGATTCTAAGAATACCCGTGTGTTCTTCCCCAACCCCCAAATTGCAACCCAAAGGCCACGGAATTTGAAGTGAAAAATTCAATAATTTCAAAAATCAATTCTGATCATTCATATTACTAGAGGGACATATAAATAGAAACCGAAATTCGAAATGGGCCTAAAAAAGATAACGGGCCAAACACACGGCCTAAAAAGAAAATGCCCAAAATAGTCCAAAAATCATAAAAATGCAAATAAGTAATAGAAATAAGCGTTTTTTCAGTCGGACGATGACCCAAACCGCCAAAGGCGTTTGCAGCAAAATGGAGCTCGTTCACACGGTCGTTTCGCCTGGTCACACGCCTAAAACGGACCCCTGTAGCCCAAGTTAGAGCCATTTTAGTGAAGCCCCTTTTGTTACACGGTCTTGGGCCTCCAAATACAAAATAGCCCGTTCCTCCACACTTGGGCCTGCATCACCATCATTGATCTTTTCACCTTTCTTGATTTCTTCATCATCTCTGTATGTGTAAATGCCTTTCTGCGTAAGAGCGTGATAGAGATGATCAACAAAGCCCTTACGGGTGTCTTCACCTCTGAAACTTAAAAAGACATCGTACTTGAACCTCTTTTCAACAGATGAAGTTGAAGTAGATGCCATTGAATGTATTATGCTTGAAGATATCAATCAAAATGAAATCTTCGATGGGGGAAAGTTGTATGAGCTGATTGCAAACAAACACGGAAGAGATGAATAGCGTTGATATTATGAAGACTACTTTCACAGCACTGATTGATAATCTGGCAGTGGGTTTGGAATAAAAAAAGTTACAATTAATTAATTGGTAAAGGAAGGCCACTTATTTGGTAAAAGTATAATAATTTGCGTGGAGGGCCACTTATTTTGTAAAAGTATAAGACCATGTTACTTTTTTTTTATGGAAGGCTTAGATCAGTTGGAAACCCACTAACAGCTTGCTTCAACCGGATTGCGGAAGTCAAGCCACCCGGGTTCGAGACGTGCACCCGCACCGAAGCAGAGCTGGAGAAGTCCACTAGGCACATCCTCGGCCTGAGGCTTGAACTCGGGACCTGGTCCGTGCGGGAACCTCCCTAGGGAGTAAACCCTCACACCTTGCAGCCAACGGGGATCGAACCTGAGTCTCCAAGGAGAACCCAAATCCTTTCCACCGCTGGACCACAAGGTCATCGGCATAAGACCATGTTACTGGTAATGCCCTTACCCTTAGGTATTTTACGTTATGTGGTAGCCCAGTCAGGAATAGGGTATTATGGGGCGTTTTCTAAAATGGGTGGAGTGGGGATGTGGGCATTGTTGGGCATTATGTTTATAATAAAATTAAATAAAAAAACAATCAAAAAATCTGATTGGACCAAAGGAATGAAGCTGGGCGAGGAAAAAGCACGCCAAAAGCATTTTGGGCAAAAAAAACGCCCCCGAAGGTGGTGTGCAGGCGTGGTGGGGCATTTTTGAGGCAAAAAAGCCCAAATACTGCCCCACTACGGATGATCTAATAATTTGAGTTTTGAACAGGGAAGATAATTAGACCTATTATCTATATTTTAGAAACCATGGTCGTGGACCATGGTTTTCAATTTTCTTTTTTGACCCTTCACTTTATAAACTTTACACACTCAATCCCAATATTTTGGTAAGTGACACATAGATTCTTATTTTTTTTTATTATATAACAACTATGACTCTTGATTTATTTCTACTTAATAACTTGGTACCTAATTTTTTACAATATACTTCAATTCTTTTGTTTAAATTACTTTTACAACTTTACACCATAACGTACAAGACATTATACTCTTTTTATCTATGCCTAGCCTATGTAACTAAAGTAAAGTGTGTGACAAAGTAAAAAACATATCACATCACGTGTGGGCATCACATATTAATGTCATCATCGTATCGCATCGCATGTGACGAAGTCACAAACGTAACGTTGTGTCCGCAAGGGTAAAACTCTAGTATGTCTTTAAAAAAGAAACCATTGTACATAGAAAATATAATATAAAATTCGAAAAAGAAACCATCGTTACATGAAAATATAATATAAAATTCAAAAAATAAAGTTACCTGAAAATATAATATAAAATTCAAAAAAGAAGACATATTACGTGAATTTTTTTTTTTTTTTTTTTTTGCCAAGAAAATAATAATATGATATATAACCAGAAAACTTGTTAAGTTACATCAAAACAGAAGGTAGACGGGCAACAAGCTGCGCCGCCAACCCTTTCTGAATTGCAAACCCCAACCTCCCGAACACAAACCCCTGCCCCCTTGGGGTCGAACAATTGCTGTGGATAACCCGTTGAACCCTCGTCAAGAAGTTGATGGCTTCTGGCGCTAGGGAGCCAAAAGTATCAAAGGCAAAAGGGATAAAGACATGTTGGTTCTCTGCGCAAGCTTTAGCGTGCTTATCCACTTTCTTTGATTCTGCCTTTCTTGCTGCTAGTCCAGCTACAAACCCATTTTCCCTTAAACCAACCAAAGGGGATACCCCCGTGAGGTCTACACAAGCATGTTTCCCCCCAGCCCAGCCAAAGACGAGCAGATCCGCTGGTCGAAGAGTAGATCTCCCTTCCATAGGGTCCGTGAGTAAATTCACAGGGGCCTCTTTCTTAGCAGAAATCCCAGCTCTTCTTAAGATGTCCCCCAAAACATCTCTCACCCAGTCATGCCGATATTTAAACCCAGGGAGCTCTTTACAGTGAACTGCGTGCTCCCCATATTTATCCATACAAGCTTTACGACATATCGGGCAGGTTTCATCTTCTACGTAAAAATATAATATAAAAAGAAAATACTTTTTCGTTTGTCAGATGCACTTTCTCATTTGTTCACACTTTCATTTTAAAAGGAGAAAACTGGCAGGATAGATCCTTTGGTATGCTCCGATTTCACCTTTAGTCCCTATATTTTCAAAATTACAGCTATAGTCCTCAACTTTGGCAAATTTATTCTTGGATGGTCCCTGGCGTAGATGACAGTTAGTTTTCTTAGTTAAGTGACTGTGAAATTACCTAAATGCCCTTCATTAAAATAATACGTAACCTTACCCTCACCCCTACCCCTACCCCTACCCATACCCCTAACCCCCCCCCCCTTTTCTTTCTTTCTTCTTCTTCTCCATGTCCCTGGCGTAGATAACAGTTAGTTTTCTTAGTTAAGTGACTGTGAAATTACCTAAATGCCCTTCATTAAAATAATACGTAACCTTACCCTCACCCCTACCCCTACCCCTACCCCCCCCCCCTTTCTTTCTTCTTCTTCTCCACATAACATTGGCAACATTTCCTACATATAGAAAAGGAAGATAGGGGAATAGCCTGGCACTCTCTCATTGGACCAACACGTTTATTGTTTATATCCATTTTAAAATTACATTTTTGCCCCTAGCTCAAAATAAAATTACCCTTTTTGTCCCCATCTCAAAATTACGATCTTGCCCTCAATTCAAAATTACGACTTTGTCTGGCACTCTCCCATTGGACCAACCAATTTATTATTTTAAAATTACGGTTTTGCCCTCAGCTCAAAATAAAATTACGCTTTTGTCCCCAGCTCAAAATTACGATTTTTCCCTCCACTCAAAATAAAATTGTGGTTTTGCCCTCAGCTCAGAATTACCTTTTCGCCCCCAGTTCAAAATAAATTTTTGTTTTTGCCCCCACTTAAAAATTACGATTTTGCCATCTGTTCAAAAGTGTGATTTTTCCCCGTTTAAAAATTGTGATTTCGCCCTCAATTCAAAATTACGTTTTTCCCCGGTTCAAAATAAAATTATGTTTTTGCCCCCAACTCAAAATTACGATTTTGCCATCAGTTCAAAATAAAATTGTGCTTTTGCCTCAAGCTTAAACTTATGATTGTGCCCTTAGTTCAAATTTATATTCCGTTGTTGCCCCAAGTTAAAAATTACGAATTTGCCCCTATGAAAATTTACAATTTTGCCCCAGGTTCAAATTTACAGTACTGTCATTACTTTAGCTTTTGTCAAATTACGATTTTACCCCAGTCAAAAAATACAACTTTCCTTCAGTTAAAAATTACAATATTGTCATTGTTTTAGTTTTTTTTATCAAAACTATAAAAGTGTTTTTTTTAATTAGTTGACTCGATTTAATTGTTTTTCGTGTCAATGAGCTGATTAACACTCGCTCATTATTCGGCGATCGCCCCGCAACGCGGGCGGGGCACCAACTAGTTAACCAACAATTCATTAAATAAAATCATAGCCCACCTCTGTTGACAAAAAACCTTTCCTCTTCTTCACAGATGTGGAACCGATGAACCACCACTGGAACACCATCTACCCCGCCCCTCTGTTCTTCTCCACACCAAAACCACCGATGTCCACCCTATCATTTTCGGCAGATCTAGATCAAATGAGGGTTTAATTGACAAGTTAATGAGGGTTTTTTCCCGTTAGTTTAGGTTTTAAGATACGATCTGCATTTTAGGATTTTTAAATCTCTTGCAAATCAAAATCCCAATATGCAAGTGTATATGTGGTAACCAGATTCGATTTCAACAAACCAGAGGCGCTAGTGCTCGTATGCGTCTTTCTAGCAAAGTGGCCAGGGTTCTGACAAGTGTCCGACATCCTAAACTCGACTTGCAGGCACCATCATTGAGAGTGTTGTACTCGATTCACCTCCATAATACTTAACAAACAACGATTCAGATCCTTCGAGATATAGATACCTATTGTAATTTTGTAATTTGTTGTGATTGAATTTGTTAATTGTTAGATGTGATCATGTGTTTTGTGTCGGTGATGTTTAATTTGGTGATTAGAAATTATAGATTTTGTTATTGTGTGAAACAGAGGTAGTTGGTTGGTTTTGGGGTGGGCCGGGTGAAGAAAAAATGGTGATAGTGGAGAGTGGTGGTTTCAGTGGTTTTAGGAGATGGTGGGCGATGGTGGTTTAAGGAGGTGGTGGCATACTCTGTTTCTTTTGGATCAAAGTACGTAAAATGATGATGGTTGGAGAAACGATGATGTGAACAGTGGTTGGAGACGAAGAGGATTGATTTATCATAGGTATGTTACAAAACCTTATGATTCAGACTGCAATTAATCTGGCTCTATCATTCTTCGTCTTCTCAATCGTCTAATAGGAAGGTCAGTATTCTTCATTTCTCAAACGCCTGTCGATGACACAGACAACCACTTTTAAACCCTAACCCTTTTCTTCATCTCCTTTTATTTTCACTGCGATTATGCGATTAAGTTTTAGTTTTGCTATTCATGTGGGATCAAAAGACAGTGACATGGATAAATGGTAGTCGTGTGAAGGTGAAGAAGACGTGTTATTGTAGTCGTGCATAGATACCATCTCTATAATTTGTCAGATCCGATTTCGTACTTCTATATTATGTGTGTCATTTTAATTTTCAAGTACCTCCTAATCATTTTTAAGCATATATAGCTAATTTTATTGCTTGTCTTGGGCCCTCGCTTTTTAAGCCCCTTGCGCCTAGGCAACATGCTCACCCTTTGCACCTAGCGCCTTTGACTACCTATATCAAAGTAACGGACTTGCTTATCTCAAGCAAAAATTTCAAATGTTTTGCATTGCACATATGACTTTATGAGATATCTGGGTAAGTATTAGACCAGAATTATATATTAGTTTGTTATTTTTGATTTAGTTTCCATAGTTATTTTTTCCTTATTTATCTAGGTCTAATAGTCTATATATTGTCATGTATAATTCTCTTCTTCAATCAATAACAATTACAAATTCCCTTTAGTGAGTTTGATTTGGTATCAGAGCAAATCAACTCCTAATCTTTCTCTAACCCTAATCGGCGCCCTACTGCCGATCTTCAACCTCCAGCCGACGCAACTTCCGGCCAATAACCCCATGCTTCAATGGCGGCTATTATCAATTTCTCTCATCAAGAAAAGACAACCCACAATTCCCACAAATTCCCCTTCACTCTCAAACCCACCATTATGGCTACTGGCGTTCCATGCTTGAGTCGTTCCTAACATCCCATAACCTGTTTGGTTACGTTGATGGCAAATCCCCCCGTAATCCTTCACAGAAGTTTGATTTTCTACGATCCAAGTTACAGATTGCTGACCGCCCTGAACTTGCGAGGGTGTATTAGACCAGAATTATATATTAGTTTGTTATTTTTTATTTAGTTTCGATAGTTATCTTTTCCTTATTTATGTAGGTCTAATAGTCTATATATTGTCCTGTATAATTCTCTTCTTCAATCAATAACAATTACAAATTCCCTTTAGTGAGTTTGATTGTAAGCTAGTCGTGCATGTATGTTTCAAAGCATAAGTAGTTACTAATGTGTGTTCCACATGTACTTCCAGTACACTCACATATTACATTCACATTCTACAATACAAGCAGAAAAAAACTAGACCCTCCTAATTACATGCATAATTGCATTCCTATTAACATAACGTGATTACCAGTGACGGACCCAGGAATTTTTTCATGGGGGTGCGGAACATTTTTTTAAAAATTTTAGGCCCCAAGGTATATAAATAAAAAATCAGTTCGTATCGGGTCGGTTCGGATCGGTTCGGTTCGGGTCATGTAAAACAAACAACTAAAATCATCATCAAAAACACGTTAAACCTTGTTACAAACATAATTAAAACGTCGTCCTACGGGTTTTCATTTTTTGAAATCTATCCAAAACATCATTTAAACCTACTTTCTTAAGAAAATCTTTCTCTATATAACATATACAATCTTCACTTAAATTCTCATCGCCAATCCGATTATGCAAGTATCCACATTAATGAATCCGGTACGTATCAACTTTCCTCTTAAGAAACCGCGCCATAACGTCCCTACTCATTGTTCCTATCGGCTATCACAAACAATTTGATCTATAAGTTTATGACTCCATAACATATTACATAATGTATCAACTATTCAAGCTCTAAATATCATAATATAAATCACCCTAAAAATCATCTAAACAACATATACACCATAAAAAAAGGCCAAACGTTCTTCACTAAAAAAAAGCCAAACATACTGTGGTATGCGGCTATAAAAAAAGGCAAAATATCATCACTAACAAAATATAACCCACCATAACATAATGAAAACAAAACGAAGCACATGTCTACTATGGTTAGTATGCGGCTATAATAGGCTGCCGGAGGTGGGTAATATCAACAAAAAATCATCAAAAATAACAAAGAAACTTACCCGTGTTTGATCGGCGGTGGTATGGTGGCTGATTACGGTGGTATGTGCCTGCTGACTGTTCACTGTTGTCGTAGATGATGTTCTGATCCCTGACGTGCAAGGACGATAAAGAGAGCAAGATAGAATATGTAAGGGTTTTGGGCTTGTTTATTTTATTTTAGTTTGAAATATTGTTGATTTGTTGGGTTTGTTTATTAGGCTAAGACTTAGTAGTGGGCTGGTTAAATGTATTGGGTATTTGGGTTTAGTTATTTAGGTATTAAAAGTAATATAATTTAGGTAGTATTTTTTATAAAATAAGTGTTTACTAAAGAATACTTTTAAAATATAAATTGATAACACTTTTTACCTAAGGGGTGCGGACGAAAAATTCCAAGGGGTGCGGACGGGCTTTTCGACGGAACTTAGCACTAATTTTTTTTTTCCCGGGGGTGCGCCCGCCCGTCCACCTTGGGCTGGCTTAGGTCCGCCACTGGCGATTACATAAATGAAGAAAAGACATTAGAGAAATTATAAATTTATGAAATCAATCATCGAATTAACAAGAACTGAAGTCGAGAATCATACCTTGCTAAACCCTAATATGTGAAATCAATAAGCTATGGACGGTTCTCGATGACTTTGACAACAATAAACGTTCAACCAAATCTTCAACTTGATTCATTGTCAACCAAAACAAAACAAACGCTTATAAGAACATATATCATCAATTCAGTAGCTAGTCATCAAATCTGAAGGTTTTGTACAATAGATTGTGTTTTTTCTAGGAACGATAATCAAAATGAACACACTAGCATAACTTCGTTGTTCAAATCGCAGTAGCGTATCTGCTTAATCAAATCCGAATCCTAAGTTGCTTTTTCTATTTCCAGATTAGGAATTCTTAGTTACATAGCAAATTGATAAACAAACAACAGAAGATTCAAAAACAGGTACATATTGAATAAATAGCATCAAATCATCGATATGATTTGAACGAATATAAACGTATATACAGAAAACGGTAACCTAGAAATCAAAAACGAAGATAAACAGAGATTTGATTGAAATTGCCTGATTGATGTGAATGCAACTGATGGAGCGTATCAATAGACGGATTGTATCGGTGATTAATTTGTACGAGCCCTAGCAGAGGTGGAGAGTATCGATTGATGGAGCATATCGAGCCCTAACAGAGATGGAACATCGGTGGAGCAGAGCAGCGGTGGTGCATCGGTGGAGCGGAGCGACGGTGGTGCATCGGTGGAGCGGAGCGGTGGTGGTGCATCTGTGGAATGGAGCGGAGCGGAGCGGAACGGTGGAGCGTCGGTGGACCGAGGTGGAGGTGGATATGAAAGATGGTCTTAAAAAACGCTTAATTTGTGACCTAATTTGCCACTAACTTGCTACCAAATTATAAGGAGGTACGCATATTGCAATTCCGATAGAAATTATTAGCTAAATTTGTTACCGTTTATTTTGGTACCAAATTTTGGTGGCTAATGCCTAATTAACTATCCGAAGAAACTTGGATCCCCTTGAAGAGTACACATATGATAGCATAATATACATAACATGTGGGAGGTAGCTAAATTACATAACATAGATTTGAACGCATTCTAACTTTTATGGTGCTATAATAGTATAATATAACAGTGTTTGTAAATGCAGGCTCTTGATAAGTGTCAACTTGGAGAAGAAGTGAGGAGTAAGGAAGGGAAGCTTGACTCACCAGGTCTGCTTCATCGTATTTCATCAAGTGCAATTTCAACATGTTTTGCTTTGAATTGAATTGATTTGCGTTATATATTACCTTTAACTACCCTTACATGCTGTAGGTCCCTCGGAGGTTGAGGTTAAACCTAATCCTTGTTATATCTAACACACTAGCAAGTGCGGAATCCAAGCTAGCATGCAAACCGGAGTTTATGTGAGAACATAAATACACGACACACAAAGTTCACCGTTTAACACCACTGTATTAAAACGAATGAAAGGTTCGGTTACAAGCACAAGGTTTACAAATCTATTCTGCAAACTCTCTCTAACTCTCGTGTGTGTGTGTTTTTGCTCTGAGTGTTCTCATCTAAAGTGAACACCTTACATGGGTATATATATACCCGTCACAGCTCGTCTGGTCGAAGGATCAGATAGACTGATCGAAAGATCATCTATCGATCTAAAACAACTCGAAGGATCCATAAATACCTCGAAGGATGATATCCTTCGAGGTCCATCGATCGAAGGTTTATCTTTCGAGCTCATCGAAGGATCTAAACAATCCTTCGATGACACATCCTTCGACACAGACATATTACAACCATTGTCTAACTGTTTGGCCAAGTCAAACCAGGAGGATGGTTGACTTGGTCAAACTTACAAGACTAACAAAGACATCGTTTGGTATCACGACAAAATACAGACAAAGTACAGACACAAGTGCACCAACAAACTCCCCCTTGGCTGTAGCTTTGTCTCGATCTTTGTGTCTTCGAGTCTTTGACGTCCTTTCAAGTCTTCAATGTCGGAGGATCTTTAAAGTCTTCACGTCTTGAAAGCAGAGAGTGTATCAACAAACTCCCCATTTCATGTAGGAAGTGTGTTGACAAACTCCCCCTTAACATAAGCTCCCCCTTGAGTTATGCTCGTGAAATACTTGTTCTTTACAACTTGAGATCCTTGTGGTGTTGATGATGGTCAGCGGCAACTCGATCATCTTTGTCACGTCGTGTCTTCATTCCGAAGCTTGTCATCGACCATGTTCTCCTTGCCTTTAGAATCTGCACATGCAAGAAATCTAAACGCGTAATGAGAACAACTGCTTGGAATATCATAAGTAAACGACACACATGTGACCATTGTTCAAACAAACACCGTCCGACAGTTTGAAAGTTTAACAAATTGTTCAGTTTTAGGTTTTTTTTTTAACTTTCAAAACTTGCAAATTTCGACCGTTTATGAAGAATCAGTCGTTTCGGTTTTCAATCAGGTTTCAGGTAACGAAGACTCGAGCTCCAACATCGTACGATCGAAAATAAAATAGAAATAAAATCTTTTTGGCTTTTATAAAGTTTATATTAAAACACACCTAAAATCTTTTTGGAATTTTTGAATATTTCAAATGTAAAGACTGAAAGCAGTAAATAAATATATACAAAGGTGCAGAAACTGAAAGCATTAAATAAATATTTACAGACATTCTTTTTGCGAGTTTCGAGGGTAAGAGAATCATATCAGTGTACGGTCATGCCAAAACGCTCTTGTTGTTCAATTAGTTAACATTAAGATAAGCATCCTATAACAATTATCGGTATTGCTATCCACATAAGCTCAACTTATCAGATGTAATCATGGCGCGAGGATACGTTAAGGTATGATTTATACTTACCGACCGGTGTTCATCCACATCACGACACATTCCCGTATCAAGGTATGCACGAGGGTTCATCTTACCGGTGAGTATACCGATTATCATCTGTTTGACCGTATATGATGTGAGATTCTCACTTATTTTGATTTGAAAACAAGCCCTATGTGATAGAATCACTTATTGATGAGGAACTTGATTTTCGATGCATGAAGGGCACAAGAGCAAGTCCGTGAACAGGTCAGTACTTTCGTACAGCAGAGAGACGAACTTGACTCCCGGATAAATGTGATATTTTATCACTTATTTTGAGGACATGTGATTGTTGATCACTTATTGAGGTCGAATGCAGTATGTACACGTATGTATAGTATCATGGAAGATCTAGACTTGCGTCCCCGTTATTTTTCGGTAAAAGATACAACCATGATACCCAGATGATAAGCAGCATAAAGACCGAATATCTCAGAACCTCGGCAATCTCTCAAACGAAATTTCGGTACTAAGACCATATGCCAATGAATGGTTCCCACCTGGTCTTCAGTCGATTTAAGTTTATATCACCCTGCACACTTTAAAATGATTGTGAGCCTACCGATACATCTTATATAGAGCTGCTTATCGTTTTTCATTTAAGGTTTAAAGAGGTTTGGACAGACCACTTATGTACTATCATTTTCTCTTTTGCTCGCCAGGAAACTCATTTTTGTTTTTCTATTGTTTTTGGGTTTTGGAAATTTTTCGATGTTTTTGGATTTTCAAATTTTGGATTTACTCCCCCTAAAATCAATAAACTAAGACAAATTAGAAAGACAAAGGTATGTACAAAAATGATTTTCCGATGTTGGTTTTACTCTTGCTTGACCTTAATGCCGTTTACCAGTAATAAAAAGTCAAATCTTGATTTGTCAAATGCTTTGGTAAAAAGGTCGGCACGTTGGTCATCGGTGTGGACGTAAGCAACATCGATTAGCCTTTTCTCAAAGCAATCACGTATGAAATGATACTTAATTTCGATGTGCTTAGTCTTTGAATGCTGCACAGGATTTTTAGTGATCTGTAAGGCAGCAGAATTATCAACGTAAATAGGAGTAGTTAGGAATTCAAAACCGTAGTCGCGCATTTGTTGTTGGATCCATAGGACTTGGGAGCAACAACTTGAGGCAGCAATGTATTCAGCTTCGCATGTTGATGTAGCGACGCACGTCTGCTTCTTGCACTGCCATGTGACTAGGCGATTTCCCAAAAACTGACATCCAGCCGTTGTGGATTTGCCGTCGATTTTGCATCCGCCAAAATCAGAATCACTGAATGCGATCAAGTCAAAGTTATTATCCCTAGGGTACCATAGACCGGTGTCAGGGTAACCCTTCAAATAACGAAAAATCCTTTTTACAGCTGCAAGATGTGAGGCCTTCGGGTTGACTTGATATCTGGCTAGCAAGCACGTTGGGTACATTATATCTGGTCTTGATGTTGTGAGGTACATAAGAGATCTGATCATCGCGCGGTAGTATGAGGGGCTAACAGCTTCACCCTTCAAGTCTGGAGTAATTCCGTGATTTTGCGGCAATGGGGTACCGATGGGCGTTGCATCAGACATCTGGAACCGGCTGAAGATGTCACCAACATATTTAGTCTGATGGATGAATATCCCAGACTCGGTTTGTTGTACTTGTAGGCCCAAAAAGAAGGTCATTTCCCCCATAGCACTCATCTCGAATTTATCCTGCATAATGCGCTCGAAATTCCTACACAAAACATCATTAGTAGAACCAAATATAATATCATCAACGTATACCTGAACCAGTAGAAGATCTCCATCTTGTTCTTTGATGAAAAGAGTACAATCGATAAGACCTCTGCGAAATCCATTCTCCAGCAGATAATTAGATAAGGTTGCGTACCAAGCTCGCGGTGCTTGATGTAGACCATATAGAGCTTTGTTGAGCAACCAAACCCGATCGGGATGGATAGGATCTTCAAAACCTGGAGGCTGTTCGACGTACACCTCTTCTTCCACCACACCATATGTAAGAATGCACTTTTCACGTCCATCTGGTATACCTTGAAACCTTTGAATGAGGCATAAGCCAGAAAGATCCGAATTGCTTCTAGACGTGCAACAGGTGCATACACTTCGTTGTAGTCGATCCCTTCTATCTGACGAAAACCTTGAACAACTAGCCTTGCTTTGTTTCGAATAACGACTCCACGGTCATCCTTTTTGCATTTAAACACCCAACGGGTACCAATCTTCTTGTAACCAGCAGGTTTCTCTACGAGTTTCCAGACACCAAGCTTCTGGAATTGTTGCAGTTCTTCCTGCATTGCTTCAACCCATGAGTTATCTTTCAAAGCTTCTTTCCAAGTTCTTGGCTCTTCCTGTGAGACATAACACGCGAAAGACCAATCATTTTGTTGACCAGATTCTCTAATCGTCGCATACAAGCCTGCATTGTTGTTGTTTCGCAACATGTTTCTCGTTTGAACGCCACTCTGTACATTTCCGATGATGTTTTGTTGAGGATGGGTATTGTGAATCCTTGTTTCTGGATTATCTTGAACTGGAATGTTTGTACCCAGATTGTTAAGATTGAGATCTACAACCAATTCAATGCCCGGAATTGGCGAAGAGGATGATGCAGTAGCTTCAGCTGTTCTAGGGGCGTCCACTGGAGGAGTACCCTCTGAAGTACCATGAACTGCTGTTGTTGGAGCTTCTTGATCTGCATCTAGAAATTCATCATCCTCTGAAGATTCGTTCAATTCGGTAGCATCGTGAAAATCCTCATTATCGAGAGCATTATTGTTCACTGAAGATGGTTCTTGATTGACAATAATGGGACGAACCAACGGTGAATCTGTTGCATTGTCACTCTCGAAAAACATCCTAGCCGCAGCGTTTTCTTCAACTGCTTCAACATTGATCGAATTGAAAAAGTCATCGTACTCAAACATCCAAGGCTGACCAGGATTTCTAACTGGCAAAGTGTGCCTTTGTACTCTGACTTCAGACCATTCCTCAACCCTTTTAGTCTCTAGATTCCAGACTCTTAAGTTCGGGGTGGAATACCCAAGAAAGTATCCTTCAATGGCTCTTGCCCCAAACTTTCCATTAGGATCGATTAGTATGCACGGAGCTCCAAACGGTTCAAGATATGACAAATCTGGCTTCCCTTTGTTAAGAAGCTCAAAGCAGGTCTTGTTGTGCCTTTTGACTGTAAGGACTCGGTTCAACGTGTAACATGCAGAGGACACAGCTTCAGTCCAGAATGGAATGGGCAACTGCGATTCTACCAACATAGTCCTAGCAGTCTCGATCAATGTGCGGTTCTTACGTTCAGCGACGCCATTCTGTTGAGGAGTATAAGCTGCACTAAATTCGTGAAGAATACCTTTAGAAGTGCAAAACTCCGCCATGGCATGATTTTTAAATTCAGTACCATTGTTGCTACGTATCCGCCTAACCTTCAACTTATATAGATTCTCAATCTGAATGATCAAGTTTTTGATAATACCGAAGGTTTCACTCTTGTGTGCCATGAACGCCACCCAAGAAAATCTTGAATAATCATCAGTTATCACGAGGCAGTATTGATCATTCCTAATACTTTTGTGCTTGACAGGACCGAACAAATCCATGTGCAAACGTTCAAGAGGAACAGCCACCGTGTTGATTTTCTTTGTAGGGTGTCGCTTCTTCGTTTGTTTTCCTTTCTGGCACGAGACACAGATGTCTTGAAGTTGAAAGTTTTTAAGAGGAACACCATTCACTAATTCATTTGACACCAAATGATTCATTTTGCGTAAGTGAATGTGACCCATTCGTCTGTGCCAAGAGATTGAGTCTTTTTCTGTGGCTTTGGAAACGAAACAAGTTGCTTGTGCAGACGTTGTGATAGCTTGGCTCATATCAAGGACATACAAATCATTTATCCTTGGAGCCTACAAGAGAATCCATTCTTTTGGAATTTTGAAGCCGGGTTTCAGCACATAACATCCATTTGCATCAAAGTGTATTGAGAACTGCTTATCACAGATTTGAGAAACACTAAGAAGATTGTGATCAAGTTGTTGTACAAAGTTGATCTTATCAAAGCTAACAACCCCGTTGGAAATCATTCCTTCACCCGTAATATATCCGCCTTTATCTCCAGCAAAAGCAACATAACCTCCTCTAATAGATTTAACGTCGTAGAGAAGCTTCATGTCGCCTGTCATGTGCCTGGATGCCCCACTATCAACAATCCAATGACTACTGATAGTTCCTCCTGGAACACCCTGCACATGAACTCACTTGATTAGTTGGAGATAGTGACCCAAGCCATTGTGGTCTTGGGTCTTCCATTTTCATCAACAACAATAACTTCTATTCTTTGATGATTTGAAAATTGTGATGGCCCCCCTGATTCAATAACAGTTTTTGGTTTCCAGATCTGTTTTGTTATACCAGTTTGATTGTTTGAAAATTTAACTTCGTGATTGTTTGAAGTATTTGAAAACTTTGAACTTTCTGGTTTAACTGAAACAGATTGTTTTTGAACCACATCTGTTTTAAGTGCCTTTTCAATCACCTTGACTTGTTGGCGTTTCTGTTTCTTTTCCCTTTCTCTTACAAGTCGGGGATCTTGTTTTACAGAAACAAATCGCTTTTGGTGATTACATTCACGGGGATCATCATCAATTGCTTTCAACTTATGAAGATACGGACAGTTTCGAATTATATGTCCAATTGTACCACATTCAAAACATGATCTTCGTTCAACAAACCCCGAAGTGTCATGTGGTCGTCTTGCCGATGATGAACTTTGTGATCCCGAGGTACTAGGTTTTGAACTACTTGATTCATTTCTTTTCAACACAGTTGCTTTCTTGACAAAATCTAAGTTAGATTGGTTTTCAAACGTGTCAATTTTGTCCGTTCCCTTAGATTTCACAAAGTTCACATTCTTGTTCTTCTTTTGATTTGGCTTCTTTTGACTTTGAGCCGGCAATTTTCCTTTTTGTTTGTTATGATTTTGCTGCCTTTTCTCTGTTGGTAATTTCTGATTGCCAAATTGTTTTCTAACTTCAGCCTTTGGGATAGGAGGGCACTGTGTTACTGTAACACGTGATCCTGTCTTTCCCAAAAACTTACTTGTTGAATTTTCAAAGACTTTACTGATTAATGATTGATTAACATTCTTAATAGGAAAATCTTTGTCTGAATAAATTTTATTATCACCAACAAGAGTGTACAGCAAATCCACACTCTCCGACTCTTTTGCAGACGTGGACTCGGTTGCAGCAGTCTTAGCGGGCTTTGCGGGAGGATCACATAGAATATGATTCTCAAGAGGTATGTCCTCTTCTTTGATTACCGCATCAGACTTTGCTGAATTAGTATCATCAGATTCATCATCAGAAGAATCAGCATCCTCAATCACAACTGGAGGATCCTGATTTTATTCAGCAGTTACAAATGTATCTGCTGACGCATCTGAATCTGATGATACTTCCTTCTGGTATCCGAGTACTGCTGCAAATTCATTAACATCTAGAGGAACAGATGGTTCAAAGAAAGTTCTATCCTCCTCATCAGGCATGGCATCATAATTGTGTCTCACAGGTGGTGGACATTTCTTGTATCCAATGCATGTGACATCCCGTTTCTCTTTCTGTACATCAATGATGTGATCCAACACATAGCTAGAGCTCAAATAACTGTCTAGCTTAAGTTGGATCGCTTCACTTTCAGTTTTGACACAAGCCATTTCTTTTTGCATTACCTCAAGACGAGTTATATACAAATTAATGTCAGTTTGTTTTCTGGAAACCATTTTAGTTAACTCGGTTTTATCTTTCTTTAATTTTTCAATTACCGATTTAAACTCCTTTTCATGGTTTTCATAAAACATGTTGGCTTCAGTGCACTTCGAGAGATCCACGGTCAATTTCTGATTGTGAATGAATGTCACATCATATTTCTCTTGCAAAGCCTCGTGTTTGCTTTGCAATTCACACCACTTATCATTCAAAGAAACATGTTTGTCTTGCAAGTAAAACAAACTAGCTTGTAAAGCATCATGTTTGCCTTGCAACTCAGACATGTTTGCCTCTAAATCAGCACATTTAACACGCAAACTATCACAGTTATCACAACTAACAGAAGTGGGTTCATCGACACATACCTGACTTGATGAACTGTCGACATTAGCCATAAAGGCTGAATGGAGAGAAGACGAAGAATAAGCAGCTTGATCCACCAAAATAGATCTTCGTTGAATTTCAGCTGTAGCTTCTTCCAATAGCTCATCAATATCTGCATTAACTGACGCACTTGATGTGTCATCTTCCTGATCATTCCCTGAACTCGAGGACTCTTCATCTGAACTTCCACTGTAACCGGAGCTGTCTTCATCTTCAGAAGATTCATCACCATTGGTGGAAGATTCTCCACCACTGGCGTGTTTAAGATCCTTGACAACTTCAGCAAAACAAGCTGTTCCATCTGGAGCATCATTTCCCAACTGGATTGACCAATCACAACCTTCATCTACTTGAACCACAAGTGCCTGGTTGGCATTAGATGGTCCTGCTTGACTCTGGTTGTTGACAGGCACCAATGTGCGCTCATTGTTCCTTACTTGGTTCTGATTTGCCCTGTTGCCTTGACCTCTGAAAGGATTTTGGTTTCCATGTTGAGATGGCCTCGTACATTCACGTTTGAAATGACCACGTTCACCACAATTGAAACACTTGACAGCCTGCTTATCAAACCCATACTTGGTGTCTTTCTTGCTTTCCAAGCTGGTTCTGCCAGTTCTTTCCATGAAATCCTTTGCTCGCCTAACAGCACTGGCAAAGGCCCACTTGATGTCCATCATTTCCATCTCCTCTTTATCGATCTGCTGATAGTCTTCTTATGTCAGATTAATGTTACCAATCTGACCTTCCACTAATCCACAGTATGCGCTCACCAAAGTGTTTAGCAGCTCCATGTGTTCCTTTGCTACTTCCACACTGACTTTAGAAAAGCTTGAGGTGTCGAGCCGTACTGTATTTGGCTTTGATTGTTGACCAGCAGATGATGTGCTTCCATAACACGCTTGCTGTTGAGGAGGAAGTGGATTCCCATACATGTCTGTTGGTCCGGTAGATTGAGGAGGAAGTGGATTCCCATACATGTCTGTTGGTCCGGTAGATCGAACAGGTAATGGATTTCCGAACATATCAGTTGCTCTGATAGGTCGTTGGCTTTGCTGTTGTGGTACTGGTTGAGGAACTGGTTCAAGCGGATTTCCATACATGTCTGTTGGAGGAGGCTTGACCGGAACTTGGATAGTATTGCCATACATGTCAGTGCTAGACACAAACGCTGTTTGAATTGGAGCGTGTGAAGAAGGTTTTGTAGAAGTGCTAGTAGTTCCATAATACATTTCAGGATTTTGTGGCATGGGAACTCTTTTTGCCTTGAGAGTTTCTTCCTGATTCTTGTTTTCCAGGAGTTGAACAAAGTCATTGAAGTTTGTTGTAGCTAAAGTGCCATTGTACTTCATGATTTCCAAGAAAGTATTCCATTGAGGTGGCAACGCATCTGCAAACTTTTTCACAATCTCTGCTGGAGTTGTAACAACCTCAAAATTTGCCAATTCAGTCAGCAAATGATTAAATCGACTTGTCAAATCTCCTAAAGATTCATTTTCCATACAAGTAAAACCATCAAACTCTTTCTTTAGCAAGTCACGTCTCAATTGACGTGTCGCTTCATTTCCTACGCCCCTTGTCTTCAATGCGTCCCACAACCTCTTCGTTGTCTTGTAACTGACAAATTGATGATAAATATCTTTACTTAACGCCTGAGTAAGAATGGCATATGCCTTCTTTTCCAAATCATAGACCTTCTTCTGATCTTCCGTAAGATCTGCAAACGTAGGAGCAGATGATGCGGCAACCTCTATTGTTTAATCGAAATCTGTGATGAACCGCAACCACAATTCTGTATTTTGTCCAAGGACGTATGTATGAAATCTGTCAATCCATCCTGGATATTCGTATAAGTGCATCAACTTTGGAGGCCGATTCAAACTTCCGGTTTCGCTCTCGCTTAAGAGAATGCTTTGAACACTTGGAGTTTGATTTGATACGAATGCCCAGTGACCGGTAGAAATTGCATTAGCTTGAGAAGATACCGGTGCGGGAGTACCAAAATACATCTCTGTATTTACCGGAGTACCCCATCTTGGATTCATTTTTGATCAAGAATAATAATACCTGAAAATCACAAACTTGTTAAACATAAACAGACTAAGGTCGAAGGATCAAGACTTGTTCGAAGGATCAACAGTGTTCGAAAGATCACTGTTGAATTTCGAACAATGATTTCGAAAGATTCTCCAAACGAAGGATCCTTATCTCTCGAAAAAGAAATGAAGACCGAAAGATGTATGCTTCGAAAAGATTCCTTGGATCGAAGGATAAGTCACAGACTTCGAAGGATGTTCGAAGGATGATTATCTATCGAACCTCCTTTGATCGAAAGATGATCTTTCGACTTCGAAGGATATCCTTCGATCTGAGCTGACACAGTTGACAAAAGTGACAGGTTGGTGAAAAAGGTGATGGGTTGGTGGAAATCTTTCGGCAGAAGGCAGAAGGTATGGTCAGACCATACTTTCTGCAAACCGAGATTTGAACAATAAAATATTGCTTAAAAATGACGATTCTTATCCAGAAACCGGTCACCGGAGTAAGCCGGAATTTGGCCGGAGAAGACCAAACTTCTTAAAAACACGTTTTTAAGTTACCCAACCCGTCTTTTAACACACCCGGTAAGTTTAGAACACGTTTTGACGACTGGAAAAGCAAGAAAAACACTAAAAACGGGTGCTAAACCATGTGAGTTTTTGTCCAAAACACTCCAAAGTCTTGTATAAACTCGGTTTTTTAACAAGGAAAAGAGCCACGGCTCTGATACCACTTGTAGGTCCCTCGGAGGTTGAGGTTAAACCTAATCCTTGTTATATCTAACACACTAGCAAGTGCGGAATCCAAGCTAGCATGCAAACCGGAGTTTATGTGAGAACATAAATACACGACACACAAAGTTCACCGTTTAACACCACTGTATTAAAACGAATGAAAGGTTCGGTTACAAGCACAAGGTTTACAAATCTATTCTGCAAACTCTCTCTAACTCTCGTGTGTGTGTGTTTTTGCTCTGAGTGTTCTCATCTAAAGTGAACACCTTACATGGGTATATATATACCCGTCACAGCTCGTCTGGTCGAAGGATCAGATAGACTGATCGAAAGATCATCTATCGATCTGAAACAACTCGAAGGATCCATAAATACCTCGAAGGATGATATCCTTCGAGGTCCATCTATCGAAGGTTTATCTTTCGAGCTCATCGAAGGATCTAAACAATCCTTCGATGACACATCCTTCGACACAGACATATTACAACCATTGTCTAACTGTTTGGCCAAGTCAAACCAGGAGGATGGTTGACTTGGTCAAACTTACAAGACTAACAAAGACATCGTTTGGTATCACGACAAAATACAGACAAAGTACAGACACAAGTGCACCAACACATGCAAACTTGAAAAAGGTACCAAAAAAAGAAAAAAAAAACGAGTCAAACCTGTTGAAAGTCAAAAAAAGCGTTATTCAAATGTTTTCATCCTTAAAAATTGATGTACGACAGCAACTTACATCATCATCATCATACTCAGTAAATCCCACCAATAGCAAAGCTAAGGTAGGGTCTGAGGAGGGTAGATGTAGACAGCCTTACCTCTGCCCCGTAGGAATAGAGAGGCTGCTTCCGGTGAGACCCCCGGCTCGATTGTAGTTTTGTATCAAGCCTTGGACCTAAGACACATAACACTCAAACAATCAGGACAGAGACTGATTGGTGCATGTACCCCCGTGTCTTTTAGCTATCAACGTCACCACATGATGCATGATTAACCATCCGCCGCTTTTAACATTATTTTCACGAAATTAGTAAAATAACGTTAAAGAAGTGGAGATAAACATATTGGCAGGTCAAGCCAACTGGATCCATCCGGTATTGATGTGTATTACTAATCCATAACCACTTGTTTTGACCCGTTAACCAACCTACCTGAATCACCATCTTGCCACATTTAGTATTTACTTATCCGTTTTTACATAAACTGTTTTAGTTACCGAGAATGGAGAGAACGGGAGCGTGGGTCAAAGGCAGCTGGTGTGTCTCGGGCGTGTGTTACTCAAAAAAATTAAAATCTTAGTACTTGACGAAGCTACCGCATCAGTCGACACTGCAACTGATGGAAAGATTCAACAAACTCTTAGGAAACACTTTACTGATTCAACTGTGATAATGATCGCGCATCGTATCACCTATGTGCTCGATAGTGACATGGTTTTGGTCCTAGAAGAAGGTTTGTTAACAAACAATGTTGACCTTTTGTATCTGTGGGGTAAAAGTCCTGATCTAATTAACTTTTGTTTGGTATGCAGGTCTGATTGAAGAATATGATTCTCCAACAAAGTTGCTGGAAGATAAATCATCATCATTTGCAAAGCTTGTTGCGGAGTATAGTATGAGATCTAGTTCCAAATTTGAAAAATTAACAAAAACATAATATATTGGTATCAAGACTGATACTTGATCTAATCGTCATTGCTCAACTGAGACTGGACTGTCGGGTCAGGCGGTATATAGATGCTACAATAACCTTATGTTTGTAAGCGAACTAGTTTCTTCTTGTAAATTGTTTAAACTCTAAAGTTGCTTAAGACTGCGCTTATAATTAAAGATGATTTTTCAATCAAGTTTTGAGTTGTTGAGCTTATAGTTAATTATGTCTTCCACTTCAGGTTCATATATGATACACTGTTTTAGGCGGAATTTTGAAGAAAAAAGGACATAAAAATTAACTTTTTCTACATTCCAACAGATACTGTAACTAGTTGTCTTTGTACAAGCACCCCAAGGTCTTTTAAACAGGTTGTACCTGGCTCATTACCCCATACGCTTGATGAAATGCTAAAAAGAATAGATTTTTGGCATTTGTCCACACAAGCCTTGTTTTCTTTAAGGCTGCTGCAGATTTGAGATTAGTGGTTGTAGGGCCCTGCAGAACATGATGCTTCTGAACTTTAGATTCAAAATAATTATATGAGTTTGTGATTTTTGAAGGTATAAGCTGTCTTACTCAATAAATGCGTTGATCCAATCGAGTAGCTTTTGTTCCTCGGTCTTCGGATAAAATTACAAACATAAATGATCTATTCTTTGATAATTCCATCCCCTGTTCCGCTGTTCCTAGCTTTAAACTTTCCGTTGTCCTTTCTTTGATAATATCTTCCATTAACACAACTTAAAAATAACATATGCTATTAAATAAAATAATACAAATCCATGAAGAACTGATTTCATTTTATGAAAGTCAATAATTTGTTTCTAAAAGTAAAACAACTTTTTGTTATAGAGTTTTTATCCCTACTTGGTACATAAATTTGTGAATCAAAAGTTGTTTATGATCACTAATTACTTATAAAACCTTACTTCCTTATATTAAATGTTATCATATCCACCATCATATGAAAAACACATCACTGTCATCAAAACACAGTTTGACTTTCTAAACAAGTCTAAGTTAACTGAAGGAAGCCAGCTATCTGTTAACTGAAGTTATTCGGTACATGGATGGGGATTATACCTTGACTACAAGTAGGCCTTTTTCATTTGCCCACACAAGCCTTGTTTTCTTCAACTTCAAGACCACTGCAGATTGGATATTATTGGTTGTTGGTGCACCGCGGAACATGAACTCGTGAACTTTAGTTCCAAAATGACTACAGGAGTTTATGATTATTGCATACATCATCTTTTGATGTGTTTCCTAAAAGAAGCTGTCTTTCGGCAACAGGGATTGGTACAATGTCCAATAAGTTGTCATGTTTTGTCCTTGTCTCGACTCTGATTAGTCTCTGAATCTTGTTATACTGAACCATTCAGGTAACCATGAAGAATTCTTTTCCAAATTCTACATTCTTCACTCTGTATCCCAACTGTGACAAACAAAGTTGTCATATAACTAACTGCCTTTGCTAGAAATGGCAGTTTTCATTGTTTTTCTTTAATATCTTAACACAGATTCTTCATATAAATTAATTATTTATCGTCGCAATAATTTTAAAATGCAAATCAAAGTAAGAGGATATGACTTATGGAAAGAGTAATAAGAAAGTACCTGTTATGATCATTTGTGTTGTGGATTCAATGTAATCAACAACTGGATGTACTAGAAGGCCATGTATTTTGAGTTTTGCAACACAGGTGCTCCACCTAGAGCAAGAATAGTAGATCTTCCAATTGAAAAATGCTCGGCGGAAAATCGCTTATGCCTGTACCTTCTACATTTAACTCTTTTAAACATTTTAAACGCCCTATTTCCTTGGGCAATTTCTCGACTAGAATACAGTTTGTGAGATGGAAGCATTTTAGACGTTTCATCTCACAGATGCTGTTTGGGATATCTCGTAAGGATGTACAATCTGTTACACGCAACTCCTCTAAACACTCTAATCTGCCAAGATCCTGAGGTAACTGCTTAAGAAACAAACAAGATTTAAGCTGGAGAAATCTAAGCTGTTTCAACATACAAATGGTATCCGGGAGATGTTCAATCTTTGTTGACAACAAAGTTAGCTCCTGTAGACATTCTAACTGGTCAAATTCTTTGGGCACCTCTGCAATGCTGCCTTCCAGTGTAAGCTTTCTTAAACATTGTAAATCACAAATAACTCCTGATACTCTCGCAAGGTTTGTGCAAGCACAGACGCTGGAAGAAATAAGCTTCGCTAGATTTCGGGTCCATAAGGGTAGAAGTTCCTTATAAATACATTCAAAATAGACCTTAGGCAAATCATTGTCATGGTGCAATGGGCATACCCTTAAGGATGTCGCAACTAGATGTAACTCAACTGAACTAGCAGCCATAGGTAACCCTTGGTTAACCAAAAAAGGTCTGTAATTAACACAGCCACTTAGACATCCAGTGGGAGCATGAATCTCTACCAAGTTAAAACAATCATAAAGATGTAAACTTTTAAGGTATGGAGACAGTCCAAGGTTAAGTGTTCTCAACTTATAACAACGAATGTTAATGATTTTAAGCTTGGGACTTTCAATGGGCATGTGAAGTTCTAGCAAATCCTCACATTGTACAAGATCTAATGTCTCGAGATTTTGAGTCTGCGTAAGGTTAAGGGTTCTCAACTTACAACAACGAATGTTGATGATTTTGAGCTTAGGACTTTCAGATGGCATGTGAAGCTCTAGCAAATCCTCACATAGTTCAAGATCTAAGATCTCGAGATTCTGAGTGTGGGTAAGGTTCAGAGTTCTCAACTTAGAACAACGAATGTAAATTCTTTTGAGCTCATGACATTCAATAGGCATGTGAAGTTCTAGCAAATCCTCACATCGTTCAAGTTCCAACTTCTTGAGATTCCGAGTCTGTGTTAGGTTAAGGCTTCTCAGGTTAGAACAGCAAAGGCCAATGATTTCGAGCTTAAAAC
The DNA here is from genome assembly GCA_030545235.1 of Helianthus tuberosus. Lineage (NCBI taxonomy): Eukaryota > Viridiplantae > Streptophyta > Magnoliopsida > Asterales > Asteraceae > Helianthus > Helianthus tuberosus. The sequence continues at coordinate 55,186,655 of CM060364.1, forward strand.
TATCAGTGGGCATGTGAAGTTCTAACAAATCCTCACATACAAGATCTAACCTCTCGAGATTTGGAGCCCGCATAAGTTTAAGGGTTTTCAACTTAGAACATCGGAGGCTGAGCTGTTTGAGTTTTAGATTTTCAATGGGCATGTGAAGTTCTAACAAATCCTCACATACAAGATCTAACCTCTCGAGATTTGGAGCCCGCATAAGTTTAAGGGTTTTCAACTTAGAACATCGGAGGCTGAGCTGTTTGAGTTTTAGACTTTCAATGGGCATGTGAAGTTCTAACAAATCCTCACATACAAGATCTAACCTCTCGAGATTTGGAGCCCGCATAAGTTTAAGGGTTTTCAACTTAGAACATCGGAGGCTGAGCTGTTTGAGTTTTAGACTTTCAATGGACATGTGAAGTTCTAACAAATCCTCACATACAAGATCTAACCTCTCGAGATTTGGAGCCCGCATAAGTTTAAGGGTTTTCAACTTAGAACATCGGAGGCTGAGCTGTTTGAGTTTTAGACTTTCAATGGGCATGTGAAGTTCTACCAAATCCCCACAGCCAATAAGCTCTAACGTCTCGAGATTCTGAGCCCCCTTAAGGTTAAGTGTTTTCAACTTACAAAAACTGAGGTGGAGACTTTTGAGCTTTAAACTTTCAATGGGCATGTGAAGTTCTACCAATTTAATACAGCTTTGAAGATGTAACCTCTCGAGATTCATATTCAACCCAATGTTCAAGGAGCTCAACCGGCCACCACATTCATGGAGGTCAATGAATCTGAGATTCTTTAGAACCTACCAAGAGCAAAACTTAAGAATGAATTATATGTAATGACAACAACAATAGATATATCAATGCATTAAAATGATGTAAACGAGAACTAATTAATCATAATTCTACCTTTCCCGCTTCCAAATGTTGATCAACTTTTGTGTGTTGTATAAAAAGGCCAACAAGATTTTTTGATTGAAAATTTTCGAGAAAAAACGTAACAGGGCAATTGGAAAAAGACAAATATCTTAACCCATGTGGTAGGAGGCATATGTTATCTTCACCAATATCATTGCAGTCACAGTCACCATCACATAGATGAAGCATGCTAAGAAATCTAAGTCCCGTCATTTTTTGAAGACCTTTCTTGGCAACAGATAGATTGACCAAGACCAGTTTTATACATTTTATTGCTTTAGTACCCTGTAATAAGAAAGCACATACATGAACCTCGTGTCATAAGAAATAAGTATGTGTTAGTTTTCTTTACCTTACAAATAAACGTGAAACTTACCTTATTATTAACCAATATATCTTCAATCTCCTCTTTAATCCACAATCGGCTATGTCTGTGAGGCTCATTGGGGTGCAAACGACGAACAATATTCTTACCCATTTCTTCTATATGGTCATGCATATCCAAGTTCCCATAACGAGTTACAGTTATAAGAGATTTTTGCTCAAGAACTTTTAAACCACTTCTGGCATGAAATCCGCAGCTTTCAAGCACTCTGATTGCTTTTTCTTTCTCCCAACCTTTTAGTATACATGCAACATCTAGAAATATTTCCTTGTAATCCTCTTCTAGTCCGTCATAGCTTACTTCCAATATCTTCAGAGTTTCCTTTAATGGAATTGTTTTTAGTCGGTCTAAAGCATCTCTCCATTCAAGCTCATCTTTACCACGTAAAAATGAACCCAGAACTTTGATCGTCAACGGAAGACCATCAGCGTAACGTATAACTTGGTATGCTAGCTCTTCATAACCTTGGTTTGGTATCGGTCTCCCAAATGCATACCTATTGAAGAGGCAATTTGCTTCCTCACGCGATAACAGATTGACGTGAAGAATCAAGTTCTTTGGCACCCCATGTGCCACCAACACTTGTTCTTCTCTTGTTGTAATGATAACTCGGCTCCCCGGCTTAAACCAATTAGGCTCACCAGCTAATGCCTCAAGTTGGTCTATATGATCCACATCATCTAGAACAACAAGAACCTTTCTACCACGCATCATCTTGTTCATGTCAGATGCACCATTTACTATGATGTTTTGATCATTTAACACATCTGAAAGTAGTTGCTTTTGCAACGACTTCAAACCACAGGGGTTTCCTGACATTTCCCTTACATTCCCAACAAAGCTTGAACCTTCGAACCGAAAGGATATTTGATCAAAAACAGCTCTCGCCAAAGTTGTCTTCCCAGCCCCTCCCATCCCCCATATCCCTATCATGCGAACATGATCTTCAATATTAATGTCTAAAGATGAAACCACATCTTTTACACGTGTCTCCATGCCTACTAATTTCCCATCAACACTCGAGTTAGTGAAACGTAGCTCTAGTGAGATCTCTTCCACCATTTTTGTGATCAATTTCGCTTCATGCCTGTGTGTCAAAGAAGATTCAAATAGATATCTCAAAATCCCGCATGAACAGCTAATCACAAATCTAAAACATACAATCATATATAATTTGATACACTCATGTTTCATAGATTAAAAATAAACAGAGATCTGTAGAGGGAATTACGTACCCATCAAAGATGTTCTTCAACTCCCACCCAGCCAGATCTGCAGCTTCTCTAAGAGCCTTTCTCCATTTCTCAGCAGATTCTTCCTCTTTGTGTTTCTCAAATGCTTTTTCAACGGCCCCACTTTGTTTCCGGACTTCGGTGGGTTCCACATCAAAGAAGACCGGGTAAGCGGTGTGCTCGTTCGTCTTCTGGCAGTCCATAATCTTGACAAGTTCGTCTAAGCACCACGATGAAGAAGCATAGTTCTTGGAGAAAACAATAATGTAAAACTTGGAGTCCTCAATAGATCTGATGAGCTCATCACTAATCTTTTCACCTTTCTTGATTTCTTCATCATCTCTGTATGTGGAAATGCCTTTCTGCGTAAGAGCGTGATAGAGATGATCAACAAAGTTTTTACGAGTGTCTTCACCCCTGAAACTTAAAAAGACATCGTACTTGAAGCTCTTTTGAACGGACGAAGCTGAAGCAGATGCCATTGAGTTGAGTGTATGCTAACGATCAAAATGAAATCTTTAATGGGGGAATCTTGCATAAACTGGTTGCAGACAAACAGGGTAGAGATGAAAGCGTTGATTTAAGAAGACAGATGACTCACCACTGATTGATAATTGGAGTGTGACATATTTGTTTGGAAAATGAAGAAACGGAGAAGTTAATTGGAGAAAGGAAAGCGGCCTTTTTGTTTGGTCAAGATTCCTAATCTGAATTTTGAAAATAAAATATGAAAAAGCACTTTCTTTTGTGAGGATAAGAACAATTAGAACAGGTCAGATGCCTTTTTTCCATTGATATCCTATCAATTTTATATATATAGTTTTCGAAGGACCATGGTAATTTCAAATTTAAAATAATACGTAGCTTTTTAATATTTTATTATGCTAATATTTTTTTTATATTTGCATTTAACTTTTAACATATTTTAATTTTTTCTATTTACTTTTAGCTTTTAACGTATTTTTTTTTTCTAAAACCATATTTCCTTTATCATTTATTTTGTTTTTAATAATATTTTTTTTTCTTTTTTTAAATCTATCTATACTTTATCAATTAATTTGATATATATATAGTTTTTGAAATACCATGAATAGTAATTTCAAATTTAAAATAATACGTAGCTTTTTAATATTTTATTATGTTAATATTTTTTTTTATATTTACATTTAACTTTTAACATATTTTAATTTTTTTTCTATTTACTTTTAGCTTTTAACGTATTTTTATTTTTTCTTTTTCTAAAACCATATTTCCTTTATCATTTATTTTGTTTTTAATAATATTTTTTTTCTTTTTTTAAATCTATCTTTACTTTATCAATTAATTTGATATTTCTTTAATAACTTATGTTCGTCAATTTTTTTTTTCTAAAAACTTAAGTATGTACGTACTTGAGCTTATTTTTTACCCTCGATTAACATAAGTTTTATTAAAAATGAATTTATATTAAAAAATAAAGTATTATTTGCTATCATAAAATGATACGATGATAAATTGAACCATTCTATCAGTTTGGCTTTCTAACCAGCGTGCTACATTTTCAAATAACGTTTGTTTTACATTATCATTTACTCTGTTTCGCCGCAAGGCGCGACTGAAAAAAACCTAGTTCATTTTAAAAATACATAATTTACACTCTTTTACTTGTTTTTTAGAGTTAATTACTGTTTTCGTCCCTTTGTTTTGTCAAAAATCATTATTTCAGTCCATTTTTTTTAAAATTACGATTTCAGTCTCTGTGATTTTATTTTCGTAACCATTTCAGTCCCTGTACTAACAGAATAAATGCATTGAAATGGTTACGAAAGTGAAACCATAGGGACTGAATGGTTACGAAAATGAAACCACAGGGACTGAAATCGTAATTTTTAAATTAATTGACTGAAATAGTGATTTTTGACAAACCACAGGGATGAAAACAGTAATTAACTCTGTTTTTTATTTGTACACTAGATTATTACCTCATCTATTATATATGTAGAGTTAACTTCACGTACAAAACGTACGAAATGCATGAAAAAGCCAAATAAACGCGGTGACATTTTCGTAATTATTTACATTGTTGAGTAATTATCAAAATTACTTTACAAATGATCTTGTAGGGTAATTTTGATCTTATAGAGTAATGTTGTAAAATGGTATTGTAGCGTAAATTTGATATTGTAGAGTATCATAATTACTCTACAAATAATCTTGTATGGTAATTTTTGTAACGCCCAGCGTCCTTAAACTTTAGGACTTTGTCAGGGTTAGTCCCTGAAGTTTATCTATTTGTCATTTTATCCCCTAAGCTATGTGAATGTCTATGTTATATACTTGAAATGCCTAAATCTTCGTACGAAATGTCTATATCTTTGGAATGTCTACATCTATATGCTTGGAAATGCCTAATTCTATATTTGAAATGTCTAAATATATGTTGGAATGCCTAAACCTATGTTGGAATGTCTAAATCTATTTGGTGCTTGACTCTTTAGACTCGTGAAACTTGATTATTGGTTGAACTAGAGACTAAAGTCTTGTCACTGGCGGAATCTATAAAACTTGTGAAACTTTTGTATTAATACTATAATCTAGTAATTCTATTACCTAATGTTACGCAACGCTTAATCTAACTCGCGAAACGAAGACGAGAACGCGGAAAGGTTGGATTGGCTAGAGTGGCAATCCGATCGGATTGCCACCCGATCGGATTACCACCCGACCGGATGGCCACCCGATCGGATTACCACCTGATCGGGCCACCACCCTATCCATATGCACTGCCTCTATTCTCTCCCACACTATAAATTGGAGCTGTCACATCAGTCCTTCACTGATGTGACAACCCTGCTGGACTCAAACGCACAAGCACCTTTCTTCCCCATTTTCTTGGCGATTTCGGTACGTTTCAAGCTATATTCTTGTACTTTCCTAATCTACCCTTCATTCTCTACGTGATCCTCTCTTGAAATCACACTTTTCACCGTGAAATCTCTCAGATATGAGTTCTTGAGGGTGATGTCATCATGGTGGTTTGTACAAACTACTATGTTATGTCATTTCCGGCAGGATCTGGCTCGGATCTACGGTATTTCATGCGTTTTCACACTAAATCCAAGCTAAATCTAGACTTTTCATATAAAACTTGAATTATCTTACTCTTTTCTTCAAAACTCTTACTTTATTCGATGGAAACCGGGTCTAAATGGACTGAAGACTTGATAAGTAGTCTGAAGTCGGCTTGGATCTGAGTTATTACCGGTGCAGACGAGCATGGCAACGGATTCCGACATAAACTCGTTGGAGACAGACGACTGATCGGACGGGGGTGATTCCCACCCGTTCAGAGTGCCTGTGTGCTGAAAAGTTTACCGTTGTCTCAATACGTGTCGTACTGTCACCATTAAGCTAGAAACTTAGAAATTTTACAAAAAGGTAAACGAGAACAAGGGTCGCCCGATCGAGCGGCAACCCGATCGGACAGCCGTCCGATCGGGCAGCCACTCTATCAGGTGACACTTGCCCTACAGCCTTGAAACTTTGAAACCTTTCAACACTTAGTAACTTTTCAGAAACTTGTAGTTTTGGGGGCCTCAATCGAGTGGCAACCCGATCGGACAGCCGCCCGATCGAGCAGCCACCATATTCCCCTCACTTTGCAAATTGTAGATCAAGTGGCAACTCGATCGGATGCCCATCCGATCGGGCAACCGTCCGTTTCCTCTCACTCATGTCACCACTCGACAGGCAATCCGATCGGATAGCCATCCGATCGGACAGCCATCCGATCCAGTGACAGTTTCCATCACTTTACACAATCTCGTTATGTTGCCCGAATCTGATCCTATTGTAATCTAATCATGCTAATCCTAAAAAGAGCTCCCTTTGATCCAATAACAGTTGCTACTGTTAAGCAATCAATGTGAGTATACTCGATCCCCTTTTTACTTTAAACTTTTGGGGTGTAACATGTATTCTATATAAACTTGAATCTTTTGAAAGTCTAAACTCTACCCTATGTGTATGTGAAAACTTGTGCATTCTAGTATTCTATTTTGTGCTATGTGACGTTTAATCCAGGGTGTGTAGTTCCGCCTTAACAATAGTAGCGCTATAGGGGGTGCACCTCTCCCATTATTCTCAGGGGGTATTGTTAGGAGGATTCTAGTTTACCTTGAGTCTTAGGTAAACACTAAAGCATCGGGATACTTGGGCTATCACTGCGTGGACTGCGACACTAGCACGGCTGAAACTATTTTTATACTTACATTGTGGATATGAGTTGTTTTAATCTATTATTCAATTATCAAACTTGTATACTCGCCAATACTTTTGTATTGATATTTTAATACATGTTGCAGGCTGATAGGTTGCGATGGAACATGGAAATCAAGCTAGGAGATGCTTAGAAACGTCGCCTAGTTAATTTAGTCTTTTGAACAATTTGCGTTTGGTTTGTAATATGATATTTGTGCTGACATTGTTAGACTATTGCATGAAATCAATTAAATTTTATTGAAACAATAGTGTTATGAAAATCTCATGAGCAATCTGAACGCCTAGTGCTCGCACCCCGATGTTTCCGCCATCGGTTGGGGTGTGACAGATTGGTATCAAAGCCATAACTATAGGGAATTAGGATAAGTAGGAATACTTGCCCTAGTCTATAGTTCTAGGAACTTTGACTCTTATTTGTTGTTTAAGACTTATGCATTCTACCATATCTGCTTCCTAGCAGCACATATTCCTGTTAAACTTACAAGCCTTTCCTAAGGCTAACACAATATACATTTAATTCTTGAAAACACTGTTAATCAGTGTTTCTATGTTCGCACGAGATTTGCCCTCAAGTCAGGAGTGACATCCGAACCTTGATGGAAAATCTCCAAATTATTCTAGTAGGTCTTGTCTGCGGATAAGTACCAACGCTACCAGGGTACGATGTTGTCAAGTTAGAGGTGAAACTCAGATTTCGATAACTAGTCCCATTCCTTTTTTTATGTCTCGCCAAAGTCTCGTGACTTCCGATCATTTAGGAACGTGGAATGACTAAAAGGACGAATATTGTAGGCCTAACACGATGACGTATTTGTCTAAGTAAGTCAAGATACGTTACCCTAATTAGAAAGGAGTTCGAATCACTTTGGTTAGTCACCGTTCCTCTACCCGAAACAATCCTATGTTTTATAAGCCTATCATTTTATGTTATCTCGATTTTATGTTTGCGGTTTTAAACTCGATTCTTCGTTCATTTTGGTATACTTTTACACTACTCGCACGCGTTTCCGCAACCTAAAACGTAAATTCTAATCTCAGTTCAAACTAAATTTATGAAGCTTTATTCTATGTGTAATCTATGTGATAATGTGATTGTAAGGCACTAGACGTAACATGGCATGGAATACGAGGGAAAAGTGGCATGTCCGAAACATGGTGGATACACCGCTGGTACTTCCTATATATAAGTGTTTCTGGCATGTTACCAACTTTCGTACCAAGTGCCATGCGAAACTTAGTGTCTGTTGTCGAATTCTAAAACTATGGAAGGTCTATTTGTGTACTCTATGGGAAATCTATGCGAAATCTATCGTGTATTCTCGTGAAATCTATGTGTAAACTACGTATGTGTGGATTGAGAAACAAAATACAAAATGTAGCCTAGCGCCGAAGACGAGGAGGAAAGTGGCATCTCCGAAACATGGTGGATACGCCGCTGGTACTTCCTATATATAAGTGTTTCTGGCATGTTACCGAACCTTCGTGCCAAGCGCTAAGTGAAATTCGTAGTTTTGTAGGCTCGGCTTGAAGTTGTGAAATCTATTCGGGTTAATCTATGTCGTAAATCTATTTGGTCAATTTATGTGGTGATTTTGTTTAATGAAGCATGACACCGATGACGAGACGGAGGTGGCATGATTGAAGCATGGTGGATACGCCGCTGGTACTTCCGTGCTTCCGTCATGTTGCCAAACTTTCGTAGAACGTGCCATGTGGAAATTGTCGTTGTGGACTATGAGGAGATTGTCAACTCTAACCTGAGCTAAACTATTAGTTAATCTATGTGGGCTAGTTGGGTCAATCTATGTTATTTAATCTACTTGCTTAGTCTAATGTTGTTATTGGCGAAGTATGACACCGACGACAAGGGGGAAGTGGCGTGATCGAAGCATGGTGGATACGCCGCTGGTACTTCCTATATATAAGTGCTTCTGTCATGTCGCCGAACTTTCGTAATACGTGCCATGCGGGATTTCGTTGGTTGTGAGTGGTTAATACTAAATCTATTTTAATCTATTAAGTCTATGGAGCGTCTATTGAAATCTATGGCAACCTAATGAATGTTTATTGAATCTATTGAAGTCTATTGAGTTTTGAAGCCTATCGTAATCTAATGAAGTCTATGTTAATCTATGATGAGTGTGGATTACGACATGTAACATGACATCGAGTACGAGGTGGAAGTATTGTGTTCGAAGTGTGGTGGATACGCCGCTGGTACTTCCTATATATAAGCGCTTCTGGCATGCTGCCAAGCTTCGTACAACATGCCATGTGAAGGTCGTGAGTTGTGGTGTAATCTATTGAAATCTATCGGATTAGTTTACGTGTCTGTTGTGATAATATTGAGTGTATTGTTTGGCAATTGCGACACGTAACATGACGCCGGGTACGGGGGAGAAGCGATGTGCCGAAAACGTGGTGGATACGCCGCTGGTATGTAACATCCCGAAAATACAAATTCTTAAATTTGTAATTTAGTTGCAAATAAATTTGTAAGATAATCTAGTTAGTAAAGACACTAACCTAGTTAGTTTATCACTTATTAGTAGCTAGAGATATAGAAATAAAATAAAACAAACAAGAGGGACCAAAAGTGTTAAAATTGAAAATAGTTTTAATAAAAACTATTTTATTAAAAAACAAACTAAAAATCTTGTACGGGGGATCGACCAGAACAAGGAGGGGGCGACCTTGGCTTTTTTAAAACCCTAGTTTATGTTGAATCCCACAAATTGAAGATCAAATTGGCTCCCAAATCGAAATCTGAGTTAAGATTAGTAATCCCCAACACAAGGGGGTTGTAAGGAAAGGAAGCCGGAGCATCGAGCGGGCAAACCGGTGTGGACGCATGTTTAAAGGGCTTGCTTTAAAGGTATGTAACTTAATTCGTTACATTGGGGTAATTTTGATAATTAGTATTTGTGTAATTAAATTGTAGAAAAGAAGTCGAGTTGAATTAAAGCGATAGTGCTCGCTACATTGAATAATAGGTAAAGAATTGGTTTGATCGCGTTGGTAGTCATCACAATGGAGGATTCCATAGATGCGCTAACGGGTTGAATAATCAAATGATGCGTGATTAATGCATTATAGTATGATTACTCGGTCTTGGTTATTGTTTAAAAAAAACATATTAGAATACGAGAGATCAGTGATTTGGTTGTTAAAATGAGAAATCCTAGAATTTGGGTTTGGGCAAAACAATCAAAACATAGACTTTCAGTGTCTACCGTAAATTACGGTATCCACCGTAATTTACGGTAGAGACCAAATGTTTACGATGGTTCACTCCTGAGTTACGGTGAACCAGAAACTTAAAATGTCTACCGTAACTTACTACCGTAAGTTACGGTAGAGGCTAAGCTTTTGTATATCATAGCAAATCGAATTCGTTTCTAAATGTAGTTTCGATTAAACAATAATTCCATTAACCCTAATACTAATGTTTAATGTAAACAATTCAGTTTCTAGGTATGCAAGGATTACGGATGTCGGTCAAGCAAGCTTTTGAAGAACCGAACACGCACTTTTGAAGCTTCCGCTTAAGTTAACTTTGTTTAGACAATGTCTATGATGTAACTATTTTGCTAAATAACTTTTGAATGTTTGAATTAGTCAGCAGTTGACTAATGTTTGTTACTTTAAAACTTACTTTTGGAACTTATGATATAAAATGGGTCATAAAATTTATATCTATATCGCATATTTACATTAAATTCTTGTAAATTTAAGACGGGTGTTTCATGTTGGTAATCAGAGCTTAAGGTTGTCAACAAGTGTTCGGTTCAAGCTTGATCAATCGTCCGGTAAGAATCAACTTATTATGTTAATAAATTATGTCTTATGTAAGAAATGAGAAATGAATTGATGTGCATGGGAAAAGCGTGTTAACACACTCAAACCCGGAAAGTGCACCAAATGTGAATGGTTAAAGCAAGTTGGGAACTTGGCTAAACCGAAACAAAAGAAGTAATGTTATAAATGAAATGTTTAACGTTTAAATGTAAACATTTCAGTTTCAAGATGTCTGATGGAAACGATGATAATCCGGTGCAAACAAGCACCGAACAAATGAAAGAGATAATTGCCGAAGAAGTAGGGAAGGCAATTGAAGGTAGTCTGTCTGGGTTTATAGACAAAATTCAAAGCACGGTGTTGTCGCTTGTCGAAGAGCGAGTTAAAAGGTTGGAGGATAGTGTCAACCTTATGAAAGATAAAACGGGAGAACATAAAGGGTGCTCATATAAAGAATTTATGGCATGCAAACCGCCAATCTATAACGGGGAAGTTGACCCGATAATCTGCCAAAGATGGATAAGTGACGTCGAAGGAGTGTTTGAACGAACCCACTGCGACGTAGGTGACTTTGTTGCTTACGGAACGGGTCAATTGAGAAATCAAGCCAAGGATTGGTGGGATAATAAAAAGAAGGAAATGGGAGCCGAAACGGCAAGGGTCATGACTTGGGATGAGTTTAAGGTGCCCTTCCTTAAGCACCATAGTCCCAAAGCAGTTATCAACAGGATCAAAGAGGAATTTATCCAGTTAAGACAAAAGGGAGAATCAATTAATAAGATCACGGGCATCTTCATGGATAAGCTGAGATTTTGTGACGAGTTAGTCACCACTGAAGAGCAGAAGATATACTACTATTACAACATGCTGAGTGCTGAATACCGGGAGTTTATGACTCCCTCAAAATATGAAACTCTCATAGAAATCATCAACACCACCCGGGAGCGGGAAATTGAGTTAAAGAAACAAGTTGAAAGGGGTGAGCGGAGGGCACAAGATGTGAATCCAAGCCCTACAAAGAAAGCTAGAACTGCTGAATCGGGGAAGAAAGTGGAGGCTAAAGGCGGGTCGCCAAGTTGTAAAGTATGTGGAAAGGGGCACAAAGGTGAGTGCCGCTTCAAAGACAAGCCGTGTCCGGTATGTGGGAAGACGGGGCATACTGCATCACTATGTCCTGGAAAAGTTTCCGTTTGTTACAAATGTTATTAACCTGGCCACAAAAAGTCTGAATGCCCCGAGTTGGTCGGAAAGAGAGACACAAAAGAGTCTCCAGCAGAAGCTCCCAAAGCGAAGGCTAGGTCTTTCCAACTTACCGCAGCTGAAGCGAAAACAGAACCCGATGTGGTCTCAGGTATATTCACAATTAACTCAATTCCAGCACGTGAATTGTTTGATACGGGTGCGAATAAATCCTTCATTTCGCATGGATTTATTCGATATCCTTCATTTGTATTGACGAAATTATCTGTGCCCTTAGAAGTTGAAATAGGGGACAACAAAAGTTTTATAGTTTGTGATGTTTGTCGAGGCTGCAAATTAAGCATCGACGATGAGGAATACCTGATAGACCTAATCCCGATGTCAATGGGGGAATTTCAAATAGTCGTTGGGATGGATTGGCTATCTCAGCACCATGCAAAGCTTGTGTGTTTTCGTAAAGAGATAAAGCTAACATCTCCGAGCGGGAAACACGTCACTATCTATGGCGAAAAAGGAGGCAACCCTATAATATGCTCAATGTTGAAAGCTCACAAGCTTATGAAGCGAGGATGCAAGGCATTCATGATATACGCAAATGAGCCCGAGAAAGGATCATGGAAGATTGAAGACGTACCGGTAGTACGAGACTATGAAGATGTGTTTCCGGAGGATTTACCGGGGATACCACCTGAACGGGAAGTAGAGTTCGGGATCGAATTGATTCCGGGCGTAAAACCCGTAGCTAAAGCACCGTACCGACTCGCACCGTCAGAATTACAAGAGTTGATGTCCCAAATTCAAAACCTGCTTGACAAGGGATTCATAAGGCCGAGTGTGTCTCCTTGGGGCGCACCGGTACTGTTCGTGAAAAAGAAAGACGGAAGCATGCGGATGTGTATCGATTACCGGGAGTTAAACAAACTCACGGTAAAGAACCGATACCCGCTTCCGAGGATAGATGATTTATTCGACCAATTACAAGGAGCGAACTGGTTTTCAAAAATTGACCTTAGATCGGGGTATCACCAATTAAAGGTCAAGGAGGAAGATGTGCCGAAGACGGCTTTCCGTATGCGATATGGACATTACGAATTCCTCGTGATGTCATTTGGGCTAACAAATGCACCCGCGGCTTTCATGGACCTCATGAACCGGGTTTGCAAGCCAATGTTGGATAAGTCAGTCATCGTGTTTATCGATGATATTTTGGTGTATTCGAAAAGCGAAGCTGAACACGCACACCACTTACAAGAAGTGTTAGAGACACTTAGACGAGAAAGGTTATATGCGAAATTCTCTAAGTGTGCTTTTTGGTTACGGGAGGTACAATTTCTTGGCCACATCATAAGTGCCGATGGAGTATTGGTGGATCCGTCAAAGATCGAGGCCGTGTCAAAATGGAATTCTCCGAAGAACCCTTCGGAAATTAGAAGCTTTTTGGGGCTTGCGGGATACTATAGGAGATTCATTCAAGATTTCTCCAAGATTGCGTCACCGCTAACAAAGCTAACCCGGAAGGAAGAAAAGTTCATTTGGGGTGTCGACCAAGAAAGAGCGTTTCAAAAGCTAAAAGAGAAGTTAACTCAAGCTCCGGTACTGACATTGCCGGACGGGGTCGAAGACTTGGTGGTTTATTCGGATGCTTCACTATCGGGGCTCGGATGCGTTTTGATGCAACGGGGCAAAGTTATAGCTTATGCCTCGAGGCAATTGAAGATACACGAGAAGAAATATCCCACGCACGATCTCGAGTTGGCTGCGGTGGTATTTGCATTAAAAATATGGAGGCACTATTTATATGGAGTAAAGTGCACCATATTCACCGATCACAAAAGCTTAAAATACTTCTTCGATCAGAAGGAGTTAAATATGCGACAAAGGCGATGGTTAGAAACGGTGAAAGATTTCGACTGTGAAATACACTATCACCCCGGAAGGGCAAACGTGGTGGCAGATGCCCTAAGCAGAAAGGCAGATTATGTCCCGATACGAGTACGATCATTACAACTCATTGTGATCTCAGGCTTACTCGAACGAATCCAAGAAGCACAAGATGAAGCAGTAAAGACGGAAAACTGGAGAAAGGAAAGGATTGTTGGCCAAGTTAAAGATCTCAAAGTAGGCAACCACGGTTTGAAAACACGTTTCAACAGAATTTGGGTTCCTAACACATGTGGAGTTAAAAAGCTTCTACTCGATGAAGCTCATAAGTCCCGTTATTCCATCCATCCGGGAGCGACCAAAATGTATAATGACTTAAAGCAAAACTATTGGTGGCCTGGAATGAAAAGAGATGTGGTGAAGTACGTGGAAAAATGCTTGACATGTTTACAAGTCAAGGCGGAGCACCAAAAACCATACGGTAAACTTCAACCGTTGGAAATTTCGGTTTGGAAATGGGAACATATTACGATGGACCTATTAACCAAACTACCAAAGACAAACCGCGGTTTCGATGCCATATGGGTAGTGGTGGATAGATTGACGAAAAGTGCTCACTTCATTCTGATTCGTGAGACTTATACGTCAGAAAAGATGTCAGAAGTTTACACTAATGAGATAATAGAACGTCATGGAGTACCGGTATCCATCGTGTCTGATAGGGATACCCGGTTCACTTCAAATTTCTGGCGAGATTTCCAAGTGCAAATGGGAACCAAATTGTTCATTAGCACTGCGTACCATCCCCAAACAGATGGACAGAATGAAAGGACAATACAAACATTGGAGGACATGCTACGGGCGTGTATAATCGACTTTGGAGGAAGTTGGGATGTTTACCTACCATTGGTCGAGTTTTTGTTTAACAACAGCTACCATGCTAGTATTAAGATGGCACCGTACGAAATGCTCTATGGTAGGAAATGCCGAACCCCGGTATGTTGGGGTGAAGTGGGTCCACGTGAACTCGCCTACCAAGATATAGTACGAGCCACTAATGAAAAGATTGATGTGGTTCGGGCACACTTGAAAGTGGCTCAAGACAGGCAAAAGGCGTATGCTGACAAAAGGAATAGGCCAATCGAATTCCAGGTTGGCGACAAGGTCATGCTCAAAGTATCCCCATGGAAGGGGGTTATCAGGTTTAGAAAAAGAGGAAAATTAATTCCGAGGTTTATAGGGCCGTTCGCGATCATAGAACGGGTAGGAAAAGTAGCTTACCACCTTGAACTACCGGAGGAACTAAGCGGAATTCATAGCACATTTCATGTGTCACATCTTCGGAAATGTCTAGCAGATGAGACAGCTTATATTCACTATGACGATATCGAAGTGGATGATCGCTTGAATTATATTGTAAGGCCCATAGAAGTTTTAGATCGAAAGATTAAGCACTTGCGAAATAAACAAATCGATCAAGTCAAGATCAAGTGGGAGCATAGGAAAGGTTCGGACACTACATGGGAGTCCGAAGAATAGATGCGACGTCTCTACCCAACACTATTCGGTACGTACTTTGGTTTCGGGGACGAAACCCTTTTAAGGGGGGTGGACTTGTAACATCCCGAAAATACAAATTCTTAAATTTGTAATTTAGTTGCAAATAAATTTGTAAGATAATCTAGTTAGTAAAGACACTAACCTAGTTAGTTTATCACTTATTAGTAGCTAGAGATATAGAAATAAAATAAAACAAACAAGAGGGACCAAAAGTGTTAAAATTGAAAATAGTTTTAATAAAAACTATTTTATTAAAACACAAACTAAAAATCTTGTACGGGGGATCGACAAGAACAAGGAGGGGGCGACCTGGGCTCTTCCAAAACCCTAGTTCATGTTGAATCCCACAAATTGAAGATCAAATTGGCTCCCAAATTGAAATCTGAGTTAAGATTAGTAATCCCCAACACAAGGGGGTTGTAAGGAAAGGAAGCCGGAGCATCGAGCGGGCAAACCGGTGTGGACGCACGTTTGAAGGGCTTGCTTTAAAGGTATGTAACTTAATTCGTTACATTGGGGTAATTTTGATAATTAGTATTTGTGTAATTAAATTGTAGAAAAGAAGTCGAGTTGAATTAAAGCGATAGTGCTCGCTACATTGAATAATAGGTAAAGAATTGGTTTGATCGCGTTGGTAGTCATCACAATGGAGGATTCCATAGATGAGCTAATGGGTTGAATAATCAAATGATGCGTGATTAATGCATTGTAGTATGATTACTCGGTCTTGGTTATTTAAAAAAAACATATTAGAATACGAGAGATCAGTGATTTGGTTGTTAAAATGAGAAATCCTAGAATTTGGGTTTGGGCAAAATAACCAAAACAATCAAAACATAGACTTTCAGTGTCTACCGTAAATTACGGTATCCACCATAATTTACGGTAGAGACCAAATGTTTACGATGGTTCACTCCTGAGTTACGGTGAACCAGAAACTTAAAATGTCTACCGTAACTTACGGTAGATGGTAGAGGCTGGAAAATTGGCTAAGCTTTTGTATATCATAGCAAATCAAATTCGTTTCTAAATGTAGTTTCGATTAAGCAATAATTCCATTAACCCTAATACTAATGTTTAATGTAAACAATTCAGTTTCTAGGTATGCAAGGATTACGGATGTCGGTCAAGCAAGCTTTTGAAGAACCGAACACGCACTTTTGAAGCTTCCGCTTAAGTTAACTTTGATTAGACAATGTCTATGATGTAACTATTTTGCTAAATAACTTTTGAATGTTTGAATTAGTCAGCAGTTGACTAATGTTTGTTACTTTAAAACTTACTTTTGGAACTTATGATATAAAATGGGTCATAAATTTATATCTATATCGCATATTTACATTAAATTCTTGTAAATTTAAGACGGGTGTTACATGGTACTTCCTATATATAAGCGTTTCTGTCTTGTTGCCATGCTCCGTACAACATGCCATGCGAAGGTCATGGGTTTGCGGTATCTATGTTAATCTACGTTAATCTAGACTCATATGATCCTCTTGTTGGATCTTTAGGATGTCTTCTCGAAAGCTATCCGACACTCTCCGGAAATCCAGGGAGAAGTCTCAGAAAAAGATGATGTCATTCATGGCCGACCAGATTGCTCGAGTCGTGCCAAAGATCATCTCTGAGCTCCAAGGATCTAACACCCCTCCATCCTCTGTGGACTACAAGGCTGAGAAGCAGAAGCCTACAAAGTTCAACTACAAACATTTCATCTCTTGCAACCCCAAACCTTTCACGGGCAGTGATGGGGTGACTGCTATGCTCGAGTGGTTCGACAACATCGAAGTTACCTTCATTAACAGCGAACGCCCAGATCATTTGAAAACTAGGAGTGCAACTGGAATGTTTCAAGGCAGAGCGTTGGAGTGGTGGTCAAATGAGAGAAACATCCGTTCTAATGAATAAGCCTACGCTCTTCCTTGGAATGAGGTGCGCGAACTCATGATGCTCGAGTTCTGCCCTCCCCATGAGCAGTTAAAGCTGAAAGAAGAGTTTTGGCATTTGAAGCAGGTTGGTGATGATAACCTGGCTTATACTACCCGGTTCAAGCAGCTAAGTCTTATCGTCCCTCACTTGGTCTCGACTCCTAAGCGGATGATAACCAAGTACATCAACGACCTACCTCCTGCTATGCGTGATTCCATTGAAGCAGCTCAGCTAGAAACTATTGAGGAAGTCTATCGTCTGGCAGCAAGTTTAAAAAACAATCGTGTGCGTGATAAGCAGTTTGCTACCCCAGCTCCTTCAAAGTCTGCTAACCAAGTTACCCAGCAGCCAAGTTGCAGCAAGAACAAGAAAAGGAAATCTCAGGGTTCGGGATGTAGTGCTATTGTCCCTACAGCTAACCCTGCTGCAAAACCTGCTCCTACACCTGCTGCTGCTAACCCTGCTGCCCCTGAAGCGAAGAAGCAATACCCTGGGTCTTACCCCAAGTGTACAACTTGAAATTTTCATCATCCTGCTACATCTGCATGTCTTCTGTGTACCAACTGTAATCGCTATGGTCACAAGACTCCTTATTGTCATCAAGCTAACCAGACTCAGCAAGCTCAACAAGCCCCAGTTCAGGCAGCTTTACCAGCACCTCCAGCTCCTCTGCAGAACCCCAAACCGGTCAATGTTGTTCGTGCATGTTTCCAGTGTGGAGATACTACGCATCTCCGTAACCGTTGCCCCCAGCTGAACCAAGAACAACAAGCAGCCGCTCGTGGACGAGCATTCAATCTCAATGCTAATCAGGCTCGCAACAACAACAATGTGGTGATTGGTATGTTTTTCGTTAATAATCTTTATGCTTCGATCCTATTTGATACTGGTGCTGATAAAAGATTTGTGTCCATGGAATTTGAGTCTTCGATAAATTGTACACGCTCTAAGTTACCTGAGTCGTTCTCTATTGAGGTCCCCAATGATAAGTCGATTCTTGTAAATTCTATCGTGCGTGATTGTTCCTTAATTCTTAATGATCACGTATTCTCTATTGATCTCATACCCATGCGGTTGGGTAGCTTCGATATCATTATCGGTATGGATTGGTTGCGTAAGAACCATGCCGAGATTGTCTGTCATGATAAGCTCGTTCGCCTTCCTCTTCCTTCTGGTGATATTCTAAACGTCTATGGGAACCGACCTTCGAAAGGACTGAGGCTGATGTCATGCACACAAGCGAACAGAAGTTTACGTAAACAGAACCCTGCCTTTTTGGCCCACGTGGTGGAACAAAATAGCAAGGGGAAGAACATAAACGATATTCCAGTTGTGTGTGATTTCCCTGAGGTCTTTCCTGAGGATTTACCTGGTCTTCCTCCTCCTAGATCTGTCGACTTTCGTATTGATCTCGTACCTGGTGCGACTCCTGTCGCCAGGGCTCCTTACCGCCTTGCACCTTCCGAGATGCAAGAGTTATCCAGTCAGCTACAGGAACTACTCGATAAGGGTTTTATTCGTCCAAGTACCTCTCCATGGGGTGCTCCCGTATTATTTGTCAAGAAGAAATATGGTTCATTTCGGATGTGTATCGACTACCGTGAACTTAACAAGCTGACCGTGAAAAATCGTTACCCGCTACCTCGCATTGATGATTTGTTTGACCAACTACAAGGCGCGTCATGTTTCTCTAAGATTGATCTTCGATCTGGATATAATCAACTACGTGTCCTCAAAGATGATATTCCAAAAACAGCGTTTCGTACTCGATATGGGCACTACGAGTTCGTAGTCATGCCTTTTGGGCTTGACCAACGCACCTGCAGTGTTCATGGACCTTATGAATCGTGTTTGTAAACTCTATTTGGATCGTTTTGTGATAGTCTTTATTGATGATATTCTTATTTATTCTAAGTCTAAGGCTGATCATGCTCTCCATCTATGTCTAATGCTCGAACTTTTACGTGGTGAATGTCTGTATGCTAAATTTTCTAAGTGTGAGTTTTTGATTGATGAAGTGCAATTTCTTGGTCATATTGTTAGTAGTCAGGGTATTCATGTTGACCCTTCCAAAATCGAGGCAGTGAAGAATTGGAGTGCGTATAAGTCCGTATCTGAAATACGTTCCTTTTTGGGATTGGCGGGTTATTACCGCCGATTCATCGCAGATTTTTCTAAAATCGCCGTTCCTCTTACTACTCTAACCCAAAAGGAGAAACCTTTTGTTTGGGGTCCCGAACAAGAGGAATCCTTTCAAACCCTTAAGAACCTTTTGTGTAATGCTCCTGTTTTAACTCTACCCAACCGGAATGACGATTTCGTGGTGTATTGTGATGCCTCGAACCGTGGATTGGGTTGTGTGCTCATGCAGCGGGACAAGGCCATTGCTTACGCCTCTCGTCAACTCAAGGTACATGAGAAAAACTATACTACTCACGATCTGGAGTTTGGTGCGATAATTTTTTTGTTGAAGATCTGGCGGCACTACCTTTATGGTACTAAGTGTGTGGTCTTCACCGACCATAGGAGCCTTCAACATATCTTTGACCAAAAAGAGCTGAACATGCGACAGAGGCATTGTGTGGAATTGCTTAACGACTACGACCGCGAAATTCGCTATCATCCTGGCAAGGCGAATGTAGTGGCCGACGCTCTTAGTCGTAAAAATCACGTTACGTCTATTCGTATATCTAGTGATCTGCATGCCTGTATTCGTGAAGCTCAGTATTCGTCTGCAAATGAAGGAAGTCTATCTGCTGAAGTTCTCGGCGCTAATGTTAACCAACTCAAAACCAAATCTGATGGTCTTCAGTACTATCTAAATCGCATCTGGGTGCCGGATCACGATAATTTACGTGAGCTTATTATGAAAGAGGCTCACAAATCTCGTTACTCTATTCATCCAGGCACTGATAAGATGTACCAGGATCTGCGTATGACTTACTGGTGGCCTGGCATGAAGAGGGACATTGCTGTGTATGTTTCAAAATGCCTCACTTGTCTGAAGGTGAAAGTTGAACATCGGCGTCCCTCCGGACTCTTAGAGCAACCTAAAATCCCCGTTTAGAAGTGGGATAGTCTTGCTATGGACTTTATTACTAAGTTTCCCCGTACACCTGCCGGTCATGACAGTATTTGGGTGATCATTGACCGCTTAACTAAATCGGCCAACTTCCTTCCTATTCGTGAGGATTATAAAGTGGAGAAACTTGCTAGGATCTATACCGATGAGATTATATGCTGTCATGGCATCCCTCTTGACATAATCTCTGACCGTGATGGTCGTTTTACTTCACGTCTTTGGCAAACATTTCAGTCCGCTATGGGTTCGCACTTGAATCTTAGCACGGCCTTTCATCCTCAGACGGATGGACAGACCGAGCGTACTATTCAAACCCTGGAGGACATGCTCCGTTCTTGTGTCATCGAATTTGGTGGTAACTGGGATGTACATTTACCATTGATAGAATTCTTGTACAATAATAGCTACCATTCCAGTATTCAGATGGCTCCTTTGGAAGCTTTATATGGACGGAAATGCCGATCTCCTCTCAGCTGACATGAGATTGGGGAAAAGCAGTTCACTGGCCCTGAGATTACTCAAGAGACAAGGGATAAGATTCTTCATATCCATGATAACTTGATCAAGGCTAGGAGCAGACAAAAGAGCTATGCTGATAAAAGGCGCAAGCCTCTGGAATTTGCTGTTGGTGACCGAGTTCTACTCAAAGTATCTCCCTGGAAGGGAGTAGTTCGTTTTGGGAAGAAGGGAAAGCTCGCTCCTCGCTATGTGGGTCCTTTCGTGATACTTGAAAAGATTGGCAAGGTGGCGTACAAACTCGACTTACCACAAGAACTAAATAATGTGCACCCGGTGTTCTACGTGTCTAACCTACGTAAGTGCCTAGCCGACGAGGAACTACAGGTTCCCCTTGAGGACTTGCAAATAAATGAAGCTATTCAATTTGTGGAAAGACCGGTCGAAATCATGGATCAAACTGTCAAGCGTCTGAGGCAGCAAAATTCCCATTGTTAAGGTTAGATGGGAAGGAAATTGAGGTGCCGAATTCACTTGGGAGTTGAAAGGTGATATGAAGGCCAAGTATCCGCAGCTCTTCGAGCAGTCTTCATCTAGGATTTCGGGGACGAAATCACCTAAAGGAGGGGAGACTGTAACGCCCAGCGTCCTTAAACTTTAGGAATTTGTCAGGATTAGTCCATGAAGTTTATCTATTTGTCATTTTAGCCACTAAGCTATGTGAATGTCTATGTTATATACTTGAAATGCCTAAATCTTCGTACGGAATGTCTATATGTTTGGAATGTCTACATCTATATGCTTGGAAATGCCTAATTCTATATTTGAAATGTCTAAATCTATGTTGGAATGCCTAAACCTATGTTGGAATGTCTAAATCTATTTGGTGCTTGACTCTTTAGACTCGTGAAACTTGATTCTTGGTTGAACGAGAGACTAAAGTCTTGTCACTGGCGGAATCTATAAAACTTGTGAAACTTTTGTATTTATACTATAATCTAGTTATTCTATTACCTAATGTTACGCAATGCTTAATCTAACTCGCGAAACGAAGACGGGAACGCGGAAAGGTTGGATTGGCCAGAGTGGCAATCCACCCGATCGGATTACCACCCGACCGGATGGCCACTCGATCGGATTACCACCTGATCGGGCCACCACCCTATCCATGTGCACCGCCTCTATTCTCTCCCACACTATAAATAGGAGCTGTCACATCAGTCCTTCAGTGATGTGACAACCCTGCTCGACTCAGACGCACAAGCACCTTTCTTCTCTATTTTCTTGGCGATTTCAGTACGTTTCAAGCTAGATTCTTGTACTTTCCTTATCTACCCTTCATTCTCTACGTGATCCTCTCTTGAAATCACACTTTTCACCGTGAAATCTCTCAGATCTGAGTTCTTGAGGGTGATGTCATCATGGTGGTTTGTACAAACTACTATTTTATGTCGTTTCCGGCAGGATCTGGCTCGGATCTACGGTATTTCAGGCGTTTTCACACTAAATCCAAGCTAAATCTAGACTTTTCATATAAAACTTGAATTATCTTACTCTTTTCTTCAAAACTCTTACGTTATTCGATGAAAACCGGGTCTAAATGGACTGAAGACTTGATAAGTAGTCTGAAGTCGGCTTGGATCTGAGTTATTACCGGTGAAGACGAGCATGGCAATGGATTCCGACATAAACTCGTTGGAGACAGACGACTGATCGGACGGGGGTGATTCCCACCCGATCAGAGTACCTGTGTGCTGAAAAGTTTACCGTTGTCTCAATACGTGTCGCGCCGTCACCATTAAGCTAGAAACTTAGAAATTTTACAAAAAGGTAAACGAGAACAAGGGTCGCCCGATCAAGCAGCAACCCGGTCGGACAGCCGTCCGATCGGGCAGCCACTCTATCAGGTGACACTTGCCCTTTAGCCTTGAAACTTTGAAACCTTTCAACACTTAGTAACTTTTCAGAAACTTATAGTTTTGGGGGCCTCAATCGAGTGGCAACCCGATCGAACAGTCGCCCGATCGAGCACCCACCCTATTCCCCTCACTTTGCAAATTGTAGATCAAGTGGCAACTCGATCGGATGGCCATCCGATCGGGCAACCATCCGTTTCCTCTCACTCATGTCACCACTCGACTGGAAATCCGATCGGATAGCCATCCGATCGGACAACCATCTGATCCAGTGACAGTTTCCATCACTTTACGCAATCTCGTTATGCTGCCCGACTCTGATCCTATTGTAATCTAATCAGGCTAATCCTAAAAAGAGCTCCCTTTGATCCAATAACAGTTGCGACTGTTAAGCAATCACTGTGAGTATACTCGATCCCCTTTTTACTTTAAACTTTTGGGGTGCAACATGTTTTCTATATAAACTTGAATCTTTTGAAAGTGTAAACTCTATCCTATGTGTATGTGAAAACTTGTGCATTCTAGTATTCTATTTTGTGCTATTTGACATTTAATCCAGGGTGTGTAGTTCCGCCTTAACAATAGTAGCGCTATAGGGGGTGCACCTCTCCCATTATTCTCAGGGGGTATTGTTAGGAGGATTCTAGTTTACCTTGAGTCTTGGGTAAACACTAAAGCATCGGGATACTTGGGCTATCACTGCGTGGACTGCGACACTAGCACGGCTGAAACAATTTTTATACTTACATTGTGGATATGAGTTGTTTTAATCTATTACTCTATTGTCAAACTTGTATACTCCCCAATACTTTTGTATTAATATTTTTATACATGTTGCAGGCTGATAGGTTGCGATGGAACATGGAAATCAAGCTAGGAGATGCTTAGAAGCGTCGCCTAGTTAATTTAGTCTTTTAAACAATTTTGAACAATTTGCGTTTGGTTTGTAATATGATATTTGTGCTGATGTTGTTAGACTATTGCATGAAATCAATTAAATTTTATTGAAACAATAGTTTTATGGAAATCTCATGTGCAATCTGAACGCCTAGTGCTCGCACCCCAATGTTTACGCCATCGGTTGGGGTGTGACAATTTTGATCTTGTAAGGTAATTTTGTAGAGTATCATAATTACTCTACAAATGATTTTGTAGAGTAATTTTGAATTGTATGTTGTTTAATAAACTTGTAGAGTAATTTTGATATACTTGTAGAGTAATTTTAATGCAGTGTAATTTTGATACACTTGTAGAGTAATTTCGATGCAGAGTAATTTTGATACACTTGTAGAGTTTACCATACAAGATCAAAATTACTCTACAAGATCAAAATTACCCTACAAGATCATTTGTAGAGTAATTTTGATAATTACTCTACAATGTAAATAAGTACAAAAATGGGCCACCGCGTTTTTCATCAAAATCTTCAGTTCATACGTTTTGTACGTTAAAGTTATTTGTATTTTATCTTTTGTATATATACGCAAGTTTTTAAAGAATATTATATAGATCAGGTAGTTTGAGGATTCCCTTCAATAATAACTAGTTTTTTTTACGTCGCGCGTTGAGGCGAAACCAAACAAATGATAATGTAAAACAAACGTGATTTGAAAATAAAACATGTTGTTTAGAAAGCCAGAGCATTAGAACGGTTTAGTTTATTATTGTACCGTTTTATGATACAAAACAAATACTTTATTTTGAGTACAACTTTGTTTTTAACAAAACTTATAACGGAATGTCGAGGGAAAAATCAAGCAGAACTACGTGCTTAAGTTTTTAGAATAAAGTTATACACGTAAGTTATTAAAAAAGTATCAAATTATCTAATAAATTAATATATGTTCTAAAAAAGAAAAAATAATTATTAAAAATTGTAAAAGAAATATATGGTTTTAAAAAAGGGGATTAAAATATGTTATAAAAGTAAATATAATAATAAACTATTATAATATATGAAATAGAAAAAAATAAAATAAAAAGCTATATATTATTTTAAAAATAATGTTATTATTCATCGTCCTTCGCTAACTATATATATATAATAGTGAATGAACCAAATGGAGTTTGTACAGTCATGGAAAGTTATAAAGGGTCATTGCAGGTTGGGTCACGGGTCAAAGAGGGTTCACAAACCATAAATAAAATCAATATCTTTAGGTTGATACAGGTTGATACGCACCACAAAATAAAATCATTGATTTACATAGAACCACTAAGGGGGTGTTTGGGATTCCTTCTCAATAAGGACTTATTAACCTATATAAGTCATAAGTGAGAAATTAGAAATTCTAACTTCTCAAAAATAACTTCTCTATAACAACCCTCCAAAATATTTTTCGACACCCCTAATATAATTAGAATGTCCCTATATGCCCTAAAATACACCTCATATGTGAAAACCAAGCCCAAAATACTCTATATAATTAAAAATTAAATAAAAATCAGAAATTGGGGTCGCTCGCTGGCCGCGTAGCCTTTGGCTACGTCTTACGCGGGGCGCGACAACCAGGAGGTCAGGCGAGTCCCGGAGCCGCCACGTGTCACCGTTCATGTCGACCCTATAGTGCTGACCCGGACAAGCTAGGCCCTACCACCCCTATTACGCGGGCCGCGAGGAACCTCGAAATCAGCCCCTATAAATTGGAGCTCAGGCCTTCAGTCCCAACGCGCTCACACTTCTTTTCTCTCTCGAAAATTTACATAGTATAAGCTATTCTCGGGTATAATACCCCCCCCCCCTAAATAACGAAGTTCTGCCCCGTTGTAAGTATCATAACCCCGATTACGTATTAGATACGCTGCCCGATTGATCCAGGGTTCCGTAACGGATGTCGAGGTTCGTAGTCGTTGGAATGCCGTCTCGGGGAGGGTATTACTAATGTAAATATTGTGTTATTATACTAACGCGTGTACATTTGTGTATTTAATAGATAATCACCAGGAAACCCTAAAGGAAAACCTAAGACAGCAATGTGAGTAATCACATTTTTGCAAACTGTTTTTACAAAACCTCACACAATTAACATTATATTAAACAGTTATTGAGTATTTGTATTCTACAATTATCGTCGGTATGTAGGGTTTTGTATACAAAATTTGTTACTACCTTGCGAGGAGTAACATGACCACAAGTCGTGTCACACCCCAACCGATGGCGGAAACATCGGGGTGCGAGCACTAAGCGTCCAAATTGCTCATGAGGTTTCCATAACACTAGATATTTCCATAATAATTATTTTGATTTCATGCAATCGTCTAACAACGTCATAACAAATATCATATTACAACCAAAACATAAATTGTTCAAATAGTTCAAACGACTAAATTAACTAGGTGTCGTTTCTAAGCATCTCCTAGCTTGATTTCCATGCATTCCCAGCAACCTATTAGCCTGCAACATGTATTAAAATATCAATACAAAAGTATTGGCGAGTATACAAGTTTGATAATAGAATAATAGAATAAAACAACTCATATCCACAATGTAAGTGTATAAAAATAGTTTCAGCCGTGCTAGTGTCGCAGTCCACGCAGTGATAGCCCAAGTATCCCGATGCTTTAGTGTTTACGCAAGACTCAGGGTAAACTAGAATCCTCCTAACAATACCCCCTGAGAATAATCGGAGAGGTGCACCCCCTATAGCGCTACTATTGTTAAGGCAGAACTTCACACCCTGGATTAAACGTCACATAGCACAAATAGAATAATATAATGCACAAGTTTTGACATACACATAGGATAGAGTTTAGATTTCAAAGGTTTAAGTTTATATAGAATACATGTTACACCCCAAAGTTTAAAAGTAAAAAGGGGAGCGAGTATACTCACAGTGATTGCTTAACAGTCGCGACTGTTATTGGATCAAAGAGAGCTCTTTTTAGGATTAGCCTGATTAGATTACAATAGGATAAGAGTCGGGCAGCATAACGAGATTGCGTAAAGTGTTGGAAACTGTCACTAGATCGGATGGCTGTCCGATCGGATGGCTATCCGATCGGATTGCCAGTCGAGCGGTGACATGTGTGAGAGGAAACGAACGGCTGCCCGATCGGATGGCCATCCGATCGGTTTGCCACTTGATCTACAATTTGCAAAGTGAAGGGAATAGGGTGGCTGCCCGATCGGGCGGCCGTCCGATCGGGTTGCCAATCGACCCAAGTGTTAGAATGCTTTGGTTCCTTTGATCGGGTGACTGCTCGATCGGGCGGCCATCCGATCGGGTTGCCACTCGATTGAGGCCCCCAAAACTTCAAGTTTCTGAAAAGTTACTAAGTGTTGAAAGATTTCAAAGTTTGAAGAAAAGGATAAGATAATTCAAGTTTTATATGAAAAGTCTAGATTTAGCTTGGATTTAGTATGGAAACGCATGAAATACCTTAGATCCAAGCTAGATCTTGCAGGAAATGACATCACATAGTAGTTTGTACAAACCACCATGATGACATCACCCTCAAAAACTCATATCTGAGAGATTTCACGGTGAAAAGTGTGATCTCAAGAGAGAATCTCGTAGAGAATGAAGTGTAGATCAGGAAGGTGCAAGAATCTAGCTTGAAACGTACCGAAATCGCCAAGAAAACGGGGAAGAACGGTGCTTGTGCGTCTGAGTCGAGCAGGGCTGTCACATCAGTGAAGGACTGATGTGATAGCTCCTATTTATAGTGTGGGAGAGAATAGAGGCGGTGCACATGGATAGGGTGGTGGCTCGATCGGGTGGTAATCCGATCGGGTGGCAATCCGATCGGATTGCCACTCTGGCCAATCCAACCTTTCCGCGTTCCCGTCTTTGATTCGTTGTGTGAGTTAGTTTAGGCGTTGCGTATTATAGAATAACTAGATTACATCATAAACATCAAAAGTTCGAAAGATTAATAGATTTCGCCAGTGACAAGGCTCCAGTCTCTCGTTCAACCAAGAATCAAGTATTACGAGTCTAAGGAGTCAAGCACCAAATAGATTTAGACATTTCCAACATAGACTTAGGCATTCCATCATAGATTTAGACATTTCAAATATAGGATTAGGCATTCCAAGCATATAGATATATAGACATTCCCAAGATATAGATATTCCACATGTAGATTTAGGCATTTCAAGTATATATATCATAGACTTCCACATGGATTAGGGGCTAAACAGACAAATAGGCTAACTTCAGGGACTAATCTTGACAAAACCCTAAAGTTTAGGGACGCTGGGCGTTACAGTCTCCCCTCCTTTAGGAGATTTCGTCCCCGAAATCTTAGATGAAGACTGCTCAAGGAGCTGCGGATACATGGCCTTCATATCACTTTTCAACTCCTAAGTGAATTCGGCACCACGCTTTCCTTCCCATCAAACCTTAACAATGGGAATGTTGCTGCGCCTCTGACACTTGACAGCTTGATCCATGATTTCGACCGGTTTCTCCACAAATTGAACAGCTTTATTTATTTGCAAGTCTTCAAGGGGAACCTGAAGTTCCTCACTGGCTAGACACTTACGTAGGTTAGACACGTGGAACACCGGGTGCACATTATTTAGTTCTTGTGACAAGTCGAGTTTGTACGCCACCTTGCCAATCCTTTCAAGTATTATGAAAGGACCCACACAGCGAGGAGCGAGCTTTCCCTTCTTCCCAAAATGAACTACTCCCTTCCAGGGAGATACCTTGAGTAGAACTCGGTCACCAACAGCAAATTCCAGAGGCTTGCGCCTTTTATCAGCATAGCTCTTTTGTCTGCTCCTTGCCTTGATCAAGTTATCACGGATCTGAAGAATCTTATCCGTTGTCTCTTGAATAATCTCAGGGCCAGTGAACTGCTTTTCCCCAATCTCATGCCAGCTGAGAGGGGATCGGGATTTCCGTCCATACAAAGCTTCGAAAGGAGCCATCTGAATACTGGAATGATAGCTATTGTTGTATGAGAATTCTATGAATGGTAAATGTACATCCCAGTTACCACCAAAGTCAATGACATAAGAACGGAGCATGTCCACCAGGGTTTGAATAGTACGCTCGATCTGTCCATCCGTCTAAGGATGAAAGGCCGTGCTAAGATTCAAGTGCGAACCCATAGCGGACTGAAATGTTTGCCAAATATGTGAAGTAAAGCGACCATCACGGTCAAAGATTATGTCAAGAGGGATGCCATGACGACATATAATTTAATCGGTATAGATCCTAGCAAGTTTCTCCACTTTATAATCCTCACGAATAGGAAGAAAGTGGGCCGATTTAGTTAAACGGTCAATGGTCACCCAAATACTGTCATGACTGGCAGGTGTACGGGGTAACTTAGTAATAAATTCCATAGCAAGACTATCACACTTCTAGATGGTGATTTTAGGTTTCTCTAAAAATCTAGAGGGACGCTGATGTTCAGCTTTCACCTTCAAACAGGTGAGGCATTTAGATACATACACAGCAGTGTCCCTCTTCATACCAGGCCACCAGTAAGTCATACGCAAATCCTGGTACATCTTATCAGCGCCTGGATGAATAGAATAACGACATTTGTGAGCCTCATTCATGATGAGCTCACAGATGTCGCGATCTGGCACCCAGATGCAATTTAGATAGTACTGAAGACCATCAGATTTAGTTTCGAGCTGATTGACGTTAGCACCAAGAACCTCAACCGATAGACTTCCTACATTAGCAGACGAATACTGAGCTTCACAAATACAAGCATGCAGATCACTAGATATACGAATAACTTTTACATGAGTCTTACGACTAAGAGCGTCGGCCATTACATTCGCCTTGCCAGAATGATAGCGAATTTCGCAGTCGTAGTCGTTAAGCAATTCCACCCAACGCCTCTGTCGCATGTTCAGCTCTTTTTGGTCAAAGATATGTTGAAGGCTCCTATGGTCGGTGAAGACCACATACTTAGTACCATAAAGGTAGTGTCGCCAGATCTTTAACGCAAAAATAACCGCACCAAGCTCCAGATCGTGTAGTATAGTTTTTCTCATGTTCTTTGAGCTGACGAGAGGCATAGGCAATAACCTTGTCCCGCTGCATGAGCACACAGCCCAATCCACGGTTCGAGGCATCACAATACACCACGAAGTCATCATTTCCATCAAGTAGAGTTAAAACAGGAGCGTTACACAAAAGGCCCGTAAGGGTTTGAAAGAACTCCTCTTGTTCGGGACCCCAAACAAAAGGTTTCTCCTTTTGGGTTAGCGTAGTAAGAGGAACAGCGATTTTAGAAAAATCCGCGATGAACCGGCGGTAATAACCCGCTAATCCTAGAAAAGAACGAATCTCGAACACGGATTTAGGCATACACCAATTCTTCACTGCCTCGATTTTCAAAGGGTCAACATGAATACCCTGACTACTGACAACGTGACCAAGAAACTGCACTTCATCAATCCAAAACTCACACTTAGAAAATTTAGCATATAGGCGTTCACCACGTAAAAGTTCGAGCATAAGATGTAGATGGCGAGCATGATCAGCTTTAGACTTAGAATAAATAAGAATATCATCAATAAAGACTATAACAAAACGATCAAGATAGGGTTTACAAACACGGTTCATAAGGTCCATGAACACTGCAGGTGCGTTGGTCAGGCCAAAAGGCATGACTATGAACTCGTAGTGTCAATATCGAGTACGGAACGAAGTTTTCGGAATATCATCTTCGAGAACCCATAGTTGATGATCTCCAGAACCTAGGTCAATCTTTGAGAAACATGACGCGCCTTGTAGTTGGTCGAACAAATCATCAATGCGAGGTAGAGGGTAACGATTCTTCACAGTAAGCTTATTAAGTTCACGATAGTCGATACACATCCGAAACGAACCATCCTTCTTCTTGACAAATAACACCGGAGCACCACACGGGGAGGTACTTGGACGAATAAAACCTTTATCGAGTAATTCCTATAGCTGACTGGATAACTCTTGCATCTCAGAAGGTGCAAGACAGTAAGGAGCCCTGGCGACCGGAGTCGCACCAGGTACAAGGTCAATACGAAAATCAACAGATCTAGGAGGAGGTAGACCAGGTAAATCCTAAGGAAAGACATCAGGGAAATCACACACAACTGGAACATCATTTATGTTCTTCCCCTTGCCCTTTTGTTCCACCACGTGGGCCAAGAAGGCAGGGTTCTGTTTACGTAAACTTCTGTTCGCTTGTGTGCATGACATCAGCCTTAGTCCTTTCGAAGGTCGGTCTCCGTAGACGTTTAGAATATCACCAGACGGTCGGGGGAGACTAACAAGCTTATCATGACAAACAATCTCGGCATGGTTCTTACGTAACCAGTCCATACCGATTATGACATCAAAACTACCCAAACGTATGGGAATGAGATCAATAGAGAAAACATGATCATTCAGGGTCAAGGAGCAATCACGTACGATAAAATTCACAAGAATCGACTTACCATTGGCGACCTCAACAGAGAACAACTCAGGTAACTTAGAGCGTGTACAATTTATCAACGACTCAAATTCCACGGACACAAAGCTTTTATCGGCACCAGTATCAAATAGGATCGAAGCATAAGGGTTATTAACGAGAAACATACCATTCACCACATCGTTATTGTTGTGAGCCTGGTTAGCATTGAGATTGAATGCTCATCCACGAGCGGCTGCTTGTTGTTCCTGGTTCAGCTGGGGACAACGGTTGCGAAGATGAGTAGTGTCGCCACACTGGAAGCATGCACGAACAGCATTGACCGGTTTGGGATTCTGCAGAGGAGCTGGAGGTGCTGGTAAAGCTACCTGAACTGGGGCTTGTTGAGCTTGCTGGGCCTGGTTAGCTTGACGGCAATACGGTATCGTGTGACCATAACGATTGCAGTTGGTACACAGACGACAATGCAGAAGTAGTAGGATGATGAAAGTTGCAAGTTGCACACTTGGGATAAGACCCAGTGTATTGCTTCTTTGCCTCGGGAGCAGCAGGGTTAGCAGCAGTACTAGCAGGAGCAGGTTTAGCAGCAGGAGTAATAGCATTACATCCGGAACCTTGGGATTTCCGCTTCTTGTTCTTGCTGCCGCTTGGCTGCTGGGTAACTTGGTTAGCAGACTTTGAAGTAGCAGGAGTAGCAAACTGCTTATCACATACACGATTGTTGTTCAAACTTGTTGCCAAACGATAGACTTCTTCAATTGTATCGAGCTGAGCTGCTTCAATAGAATCGAGCATAGCAGGAGTTAGACCATTGATGTACTTGGTTATCATCCGCTTAGGAATCGAAACCAAGTGAGGAACGATAAGACTTAGCTACTTAAATCGGGTAGTATAAGTCAAGTTGTCATCACCAACTTGCTTCAAATGCCAAAACTCTTCTTCAAGCTTTAACTGCTCATGGGGAAGGTAGAACTCGAGCATCATGAGTTTGCGCACCTCATTCCATGGAAGAGCGTAGGCTTCTTCATTAGAACGGATGTTTCTTTCATTTGACCACCACTCCAATGCTCTGCCTTGAAACATTCCGGTTGCACTCCTAGTTTTCAAATGATCTGGCCATTCGCTGTTAATGAAGGAAACTTCGATGTTGTCGAACCACTCGAGCATAGGAGTCACCCCATCACTGCCCGTGAAAGGCTTGGGGTTGCAAGAGATGAAATGTTTGCAGTTGAACTTTGTAGGCTTCTGCTTCTCAGCCTTGGAGTCCACAGAGGATGGAGGAGTGTTTGATCCTTGGAGCTCAGAGACAATCTTCAGCACGACTCGAGCAATCTGGTCGGCCATGAATGACATCATCTTTTTCTGAGATTTCTCCCTGGATTTCCTGAGAGTGTTAGATAGCTTTCGAGAAGACATCCTAAAGATCCAACAAGAGGATCGTATAAGTCTAGATTAACGTAGATTAACATAGATTACTCACGATAGACTAAGACTCAAGATTCACAAGATTCTCATAGATACCGCAAACCCATGACCTTCGCATGGCGCATTGTACGGAGTTTGGAAACAAGCCAGAAACAATTATATATAGAAAGTACCAGCGGCGTATCCACCACGCTTCGGGCACACCGCTTCTGCCCCATACTCGGCGTCATGTTACCTGTCGTAATTGCCAAACAATACACTCAACATTATCACAATGCACACGTAGACTAATCCGATAGATTTCAATAGATTAACAACACAAGTTACGACCTTCACATGGCATGTTGTACGAAGCTTGGCAGCATGTCAGAAGCGCTTATATATAGGAAGTACTAGCGGCGTATCCACCATGCTTCGGACACAATACTTCCACCTCGTACTCAATGTCATGTTACATGTCGTAATCCACACTCATCATAG
Source organism: Helianthus tuberosus (assembly GCA_030545235.1). Lineage (NCBI taxonomy): Eukaryota > Viridiplantae > Streptophyta > Magnoliopsida > Asterales > Asteraceae > Helianthus > Helianthus tuberosus. The sequence goes on from CM060364.1 coordinate 55,219,531, forward strand.
ATTAACATAGATTTCAATAGATTACGATAGAATTCAAATAGTCTTCAATAACTCAATAGACTTCAATAGATTTGATAGACTTCAATAGATTGCCATAGACTTCAATAGACTTTCCATAGAATTTAATAGATCCAATAGATTAGTGTTAACAACCCACAACCAATGTTTTAAAAACCGGTTTTTAAATTAAACCGGATTAGGCTAAAAAAATGGTTTAACCGGTTGAATCAGATTGTACCGAGCGGTTCAACCGGGTTGACTAATTAACTCTATAATTTCATAAATTACAACATCAACTCAAAAGTTAATCCAAAAATGCATTATTACATATTAAAAGATAATCCAAAAGCTAATCCATAATAAAAAAAAAAGAGTAAAGTCCTTTTTGAGTCCCAGTGGTTTGTGCATTTTAACTATTTGAATCCAAAAACCAAACTTGTCTTGATTTGTGTCCCTATGTTTGTATTTTTAACCCTTTGAATCCAAAACGCAAACATCATCCAAATCATGGACTAAAAGTGTTGGATTCAAAAGGTTAAAAATACAAACCACGGGGACTCAAAGGGTTGGATGAGGTTTCATTTTTGGATTCAAAGGGTTAAAAATACAAACCACAGGGACTCAAATCAAGACAAGTTTAGTTTTTGGATTCAAATAGTTAAAATGCACAAACCACAGGGACTCAAAAAGGACTTTACTCTAAAAAAAAATCCAAAAGATAATTAAAAATCATTAAATAGTTATCATCATCAACTAGAGGATAACTATTTTCGTTTCATACAATATTAAATAAGAAGTTTTAGTTACGAATAATTATAATATATAAAAATTGCGTAAGCTAAGTAACATATATAATAAAAATAAGTAACAAACCAAACTAAAATAACCTTGGAACGGTACCGGTATTACGTTTCAAACCGGTATACTGGATTTTACCGCCGGTACAAACCTTATGCCGTTTCACTTATTTACCGGGGTGTTTCGTACCGGATTTACATCTAGAAACGGTAACACCGGTATAACCGGCCGGTATTTACCGGTTTTTAAAACACTGCCCATAACCAACGAAATCCCGCATGGCACGTATTATGAAAGCTCGGCGACATGGTAGAAGCACTTATATATAGGAAGTACCAGCGGCGTATCCACCATGCTTCGATCACGCCACGTCCCCCTCGTCATCGGTGTCATACTTCACCAACCACAACGTTAGATTAATCAGATAGATTGAATAACATAGATTGACCTAACTAATCCACATAGATTAAACAATAGATTCACTTAGATTAGAGTTAACAATCTCATCACAATCCATAATGACAACTCCCACATGGCACGTTCTACGAAAGTTTGGCAACATGACGGAAGCACTTATATATAGGAAGTACTAGCGGCGTATCCACCATGCTTCAATCATGCCACCTCCGTCTCGTCGTCGGTGCCATGCTTCATCAAACAAAATCTCCACATAGAGTGACCAAATAGATTTACGACATAGATTATCCCGAATCGATTTCACAACTTCAACCTGAGCTTACAAAACTACGAACTTCACTTAGCGCTTGGTACGAAGGTTCGGTTACATGCCAGAAACACTTATGTATAGGAAGTACCAGCGGCGTATCCACCATGTTTCAGACATGCCACTTTCCTCCTCGTCTTCGGCGCTAGGCTACTGTAAGGACCTGCAAAAATGTCCCAAAACGACCTGTAAATGAAAACCCGAACCCCTGAAACCCTAATGTGCATGAAAAACCAAGAAAACAAGAAAATCGAGTTTTAGGCGGGCCACGTAAATGTTAAGCATAGCCTTACGCGGGCCACGTCAACTTGAAGTTGACCAGATAAGCGTTCTGGGCCACGTGGCAGACCTACCGATGACACGGAAGCCCTAGTTATAGACTAGGTGGCCCTCGCGGGCCGCGTAAGATCTTATTAAGTTTTACGCGGGCCGCGTAAAACTCATTTTTCAGCTATAAATGAGTTAGACATGAGCAGTTCATCTGTGCTCAAGAATTCAATCAAAAACGAAAGTATACTACTCAAAATCGTAATTACCATTAAAGAGACGCTGCTACGATACAAGGTATTAACTCGATCACTGCTATGATTTAATGTCCGATCGATTGAAACCAATCCGATTGATGTTTAAGTGCTGCCCGAATCAGGGCTATACTTTGTCATTCGTCGTGAGGGTTTTAATCTCGTGAGTTATCGTAAATGTTGTATTAAGTTACTGACCTAGTTCGTGTGCATTGTTATTTAATTTAGGTTACAAGGCTAAATCAGTAGGCTAAACTCTACCCGTTTAAATCTGCAATGTGAGGCATTCTCTTTTTATCAATAATGTTTTACAATACTCCAACCATTTTCAAAAGTTATAATTACAGGGATTAAGTCGTGGTTATCTTGAATCACTGGCTAGTGGGGTATTATGCACATTACTAATTTCTCATGGTTAGGTTCATTAACCTAACAGTGATAATCATCACTATTTGGGTGAAAGGACCCAATAGTGGTATGACCATCGTCACGAGGCTGTGACACGGCGCCAGATAAAAACAAGATAGTAGCCATTGTAATCGCTCTTATGCTGTAATTTATAACTATGTGTTATTCTATCAAATTGAGTGAGTTGCCAGTATTTCCCCGCTGATAAAATATTTTAAACATGTTACAGGTGACCTACTGTGAATCAATGCAGAGTGCTACGGAGCACTAACAAGCTTGAAGTAGTGGCTCAAATAAATAAATAAACATGTTTTGTAAAACCAGGGAATTCCTCGTAAAATTCCTCTATTGTAAATTACGAGGTTTATCCCAAATTATGAAATAAATTAATCGGCCATTTCAAGTTTTAAAAGATCCTGTTAAACTTCCGCTGTCAACTCAAATAATAAATACCACGGGTTTCTGTTCCGCGGCTCCTGGACCGGGTAAAACCAGGATGGGGGTCGTGACAGAAAAAGGTGGTATCAGAGCCACTGATTTAAGCCAATTAAGTATTTAGAAATACTTAATTTTTCTGATTGCCATTCTGTGATTTTGTGAAAATTTAATTTACAAAATTTTGACTTAGAATTTTGTGTGTTTCTTAATATATGCTAACAGCATGAATGAACTATCAGAAGCACTTCAAAACTTTTCTTTCCATAGCTCAGATATGGATACCACCGGTACCTTCACTGGCTACCAGGCTGACACCGAAGAACCAATGGTATTCCAAGCCCAACCTCAGGAAAAACCTAAACCGAAGAAGCAAAGAAGACTTGTAGGCTGGAGGCGTGTGCGTAGGAAGAGGCCAGCAACACAAAAAGTTATAAAGACTGAGGATCCCAACGATAAAGGCAAAGGAATAGAGGGGAGAGTTCAAGGCAAGCCGAAGAGATGCCACCCTGGGAGGAGCTGGACCGCCAACTAGCAAATAGCGACCTCATCGGACCTGCCGATGAGACTCTCTTCAATTACCTAGCTGAAGCCCAACTTCCAGTCAATCTGGAACCTGCTATTCCAGATCCTCTTGTTAACTCCCGACCTCTAGGAAAGCTGGAAGAATGGTGGACCACTGACTGGCAGTTTCAGAATCTCCTGAATAACCCTAATACCTTTTTCCCTTAATTTGACCCTGAGCCTCCACTACACCCACCTATGAGCTCAGAAAACTTGGCTGAACTCCGCCACTATGGCGAGGAGCTGGTGGACGCAGGGAATAGAATCCGGGAAGTGGGGGAAAGGATATCATGGAAGTACGACGAGAGGGAACGTCGTTTCTGAAGTGCCAGCTAACAGGGACGTGTGTGGTTGTGTGGTGTGTTTGTTTAATAATAATGAAATAATAATATAATAATAAAAATATAATTATGTAAAATAACTAAAAATAAAACTTGTGTAATATATCTGGTAATGTACGGATGCATATTAGTATATAAAAATATCAACGTCGCAAAGTCGACAATTTTGGTTATATGTGTTGATGTGATTATGTACGATTGTTTTATTATGTTTGGTTATTATTTATTTTGTGCAAATCACTTATATAAATTAATTACCAGATGGAACACGCTGGTAATGAACTAGTTAACGAAGTTAATCAATCTGAGCAAAACAATGGAGACCAATTTCTTAATAGACAAGATATAGAGAATATTGTTGCTCAAGGAATAGCCAATGCTATTCCAGCAATCCTTGCTGCTGCTTGAAATCCAGTTGAACCTCAACCAATTATTCCCAGCAAACGTACTCATGGCGACAATTTCAGTAATAGTGTAAATGGAGGCGGCAACACTAATAATAACGATAATGATGGAATGCAAGCCCCATTCCTTAAGAAAATGAAAGCTGCAATGCCTGGTTGCACTTACAAGGAATTTCTTGCCTGTAAACTGGTTGAATTTGCAGGCAACGAGGGGGTGACTGCCGCACTACGTTGGTTGGAGAAAACCGAGGCAGTAATTAAAATAAGTAAATGTGCCGAGGAAGACAAGGTCATGTACGCGTCACATCTTTTTAAAGAAGGGGGTACTAGAATGGTGGAATATGGTACTACAAGCCAATGGAAGCGATGTGGCCTATGCCATGAATTGGGAAGAATTTAAAAGGCTGGTGGAAAGAAAATTTTGTCCCTAATATGAAAAAGAGCAAATGGCAAATAAATTCTTGAACCACCGGATGGTGGATGTAGACTGTCGAGGGTATACTTCGACATTCTTCGAGTATGCTAGAGTTGTACCAACCCTGGCTTCGCCAGAACTGGTACTTATTTCCCTCTATATTTGGGGTTTGATTTGCGAAATCCGTGATATCGTTAAAGCTGCGAGACCTCGCACGATTGACGACGCTGTGGAATTAGCCAACACCCTAACTGACGGGCTGGTACGCACAAGAGAAGAAAACCGGAAAAAGGAAGTGGCCCAAAAGATTACCCAAGGATTCTGTATGGGTAACAGTAGTAATTTCAAGAAAAAGGGAACCGGGCAATCTTCCACTGCTCCATTCTGCGGTACCTGTAAAAGAAAGCATTTTGGAAGATGCAAAGGATATTGCAATTTCTGCAAAATTCCAGGGCATCAAGAGGAAGATTGCAGGAGGAAGAAATCAACAATCTGCTACAAGTGTGGAGAAGCTAGGCATTTTAGGCCAGACTCCCCGAAACTGGTCAAACCAGCGGACAACAAAGCCAAACCTGCAGACGGAGCTACCAAGAAGAATGCAAGAGCATTCCAGTTGACTACCCAAGAAGCGGAACTCATTCCAGATGTGATAGCTGGTACGTTCCTAGTTCACAACGTTTATGCAAAAGTATTATTCGACTCTGGTGCAAACCAAAGTTTTATAAATACTTCGTTCTGCCAAGCTCTTAAACTACCCTTAACCAACCTTAGACAAATTTTTACTGTCGAAACGGCAGATGGGAATTCTGTTAATGTTAGGACCGGAGGTTCCTTATGATTGTGTTTGTTTGTATAATTTGAACAAATCAATAGAAATGAATAGAGTTTAAGTGCAGCGGAAATGAATAACAAACTTTGTAAACACAATCAAAGAGAAAAATAGTTTTGATAAATACATGCTTTTCATTAAGTTGAATGATCACAATACAAATCAAAAGATTACAAAGCATGCTTACAAACTAAATTCCCCCTCAGCCTGATACACCATGGTTGATTGCACAAGATGAAAGGATTGGACTAGAGGAGAAGAACTCGCTCAGTCAATCAAATGTAACAGTACAGGGCACTGCTCCATTTATAGGCAAACCAAACCACTGAGGCATCTCAGCTGACGTCACCAAGAAAGCGACATCTAACAACCTAACAACCTGTAACCACTGTTCCTATACAAACACTGCTAATCTTAACCACTGACTTTATACAAAACAAGTGACACACTAAACTACTGCTTTCTCCTTTCATCAGTGCTTTCCTCAAGGTTGATCAGTTCTTAAGTGAGTAGTCCTTTAGCATCAGTAGATTGAACCAGCAGTGTTTTCTTCTTAACAGTATTCAGGGCTTCATCAGCAGTTTGAAGGACAACAGCTGTTGTATACGGACAGTGGATAGAGGACATCAGATGTTATAACCACTTTCAAGGGGAAAGCTTAATGCAAACAGCTGCTTATTATGAATCCACTGTCGTGATCCGGTTTTTGCTTTAATTATCTGTTCCTCTGATAGGGTTCAATCCCAACAGTTAACATAGATAAGGTTTTGCGAGAAAGAAAGATAGAACTCTTAGGCCATAAATTTTCTGCAAACCTGTTACCTATGAATTTAGCCTGATTCGATATTGTGTTAGGAATGGATTGGTTAGTAGCCAACCATGCTCGAATTCTCTGTTATAAAAATTCCATAGAAATCCATACACCCACAGGAGAATTAGTGGTGATTACAGGAGATAAGCCACGTAAGCCCCTAAAATTCATTTCAGTAATGAAAGTGGCCAGTTATTCAAGAAAACAAGAAATAGTGTATATGATTTCGGTAATCATTAACACTAAAGGTAAGGAACTTAAGGAAATTCCAGTAGTATCAGAATACCCGGATGTATTCCCAGAAGAACTACCTGGATTACCACCCAATAGGGAAGTAGAATTTAAAATTCATCTAATTCCTGGAACTACACCGATAGCCAAGACACCTTATCGGTTAGCACCCACCGAAATGCTAGAATTGAAAAAGCAGTTAGATGAATTACTAAGTAAAGGATTTATACAACCTAGTTCATCCCCGTGGGGACCGCCCGTGTTGTTTGTGAAAAAGAAAGATGGTTCGATGCGAATGTGTATCGATTACAGGGAATTGAATAAGGTTACAATTAAGAATCGATACCCATTACCTAGGATTGATGATCTTTTCGATCAACTTCAAGGAGCTAGATATTTTTCTAAGATAGATTTACGCTCCGGATACCATCAGTTGAAAGTACAAGAAGAGGACATACCTAAAACTGCTTTCAGAACTAGGTATGGTCACTACGACTTTACAGTCATGCCCTTTGGACTAACAAATGCTCCTGCAACATTTATGGACATGATGAATAGAATCTGTAAACCGTATTTGGATAAATTTGTGTTCGTCTTCATTGACGATATACTCATTTATTCCAAAATTCAGGACGAGCATTGTAAACACTTGCGTGCACTCTTAACTTTGTTAAGAAAAGAGAAGCTTTACGCCAAATTCTCGAAGTGTGAATTTTGGCTACAAGAGGTACAATTTTTAGGACACATGGTGAATCATGAAGGTATTCACGTAGATCCCTCAAAAATAGAAGCGATCACCAAATGGAAGGTCCCGCAGTCAGTTATGGAAGTTAGAAGTTTTCTAGGATTAGTTGGATACTATAGACGATTCATTAAGGATTTTTCCAAAATAGTTGTGCCATTAACTAAGCTAACCTGCAAAGCAGTGAAGTTTGAATGGGGACCTAGGCAGGAAGAGGCTTTTAAGATTTTAAAGCAAAGGTTAACGAATGCCCCAATTCTTACCTTACCAGAAGGGACATAAGATTTTGAAGTTTACTGTGATGCTTCTAAGCTAGGATTAGGATGTGTGCTAATGCAACGCAAGAAGGTAGTTGCGTATGCATCAAGACAATTAAAGAAGCACGAAGAAAATTATACGACACATGACTTAGAATTAGGAGCCATAAGTTTTGCCCTTAAAATTTGGAGACACTATTTGTATGGAAGTAAGTTTACTGTCTATACAGACCATAAGAGCTTAAGATATATATATTTGGGCAAAAAGAATTGAACATGAGGCAAAGGAGATAGATGGAAATCCTAAGTGACTACGACTGTGATATTCAATATCACGAAGGAAAAGCAAACGTAGTTGCTTATGCCTTAAGTCGTAAGTATCATGAGAAACAGTGACGAGTTGATGCTCTTAGATTAAGTCTACAATTAGACTTAATGGAACAACTGAAGAATATTCAGGAAACAGCAATCAAGGATGATGCTGAAGGAATGAAAGGAAGAATAAAAGACTTGGAACAAGGGGCTGATGGAATTTGGAAATTCCACAAGAAAAGGATTTGGGTACCTAAGCAAGGAGAGTTAAGAAATAAGATTTTAGAGGAAGCCCATAAATCTAGGTATACCATGCACCCCGGAAATAATAAGATGTACCAAGATTTAAGAAATAATTTCTGGTGGATAGGAATGAAAAAGGACATAGCTAGATATGTTTCTAAGTGTCTTACTTGTTCACAAGTTAAGGCAAAACACCAGAAACCCTCAGGTCTACTACAACAATTAGAAATGCCGGTATGGAAATGGGAACTCATAACCATGGACTTTGTTACTAAGTTACCCAAAACCAGAAAAGGTAACGACGCAATTTGGGTAATTGTGGATCGATTAACCAAATCAGCTCATTTCCTACCCATGAAGGAAACCTTTAGCATGGAAAGGTTAGCCAAGTTATATGTAGACAAGGTAGTATCCTTACATGGAGTCCCACTCTCCATTGTATCGGATAGAGATAATCGTTTCACTTCCCATTTCTGGACCAGTTTCCAGGAAGCAATGGGAACCCTATTAAATTTAAGCACTGCATATCATCCCCAAACAGACGGACAAAGTGAAAGGACGATCCAAACCATGGAGGACATGCTTAGAGCATGTGTGATAGATTTTGGTGGAAACTGGGATGACCACCTACCCTTAATCGAATTCTCCTATAATAATAGCTATCATGCAAGCGTTGAAGCTACCTCATTCGAAGCACTATACGGACGTAAGTGTAGAACTCCAGTTTGTTGGGCTGAAATCGGAGAAAGTCAATTATCAGGTCCTGAAATCGTGCAAGAAACCACCGATAAAATCACTCAAATCAAGGAAAGACTGAAAACGGCTCAAGATTGCCAGAAGAGTTACGCAGACAATCGACGCAAGCCACTGGAATTTCAAGTTGGAGACAAGGTACTCTTGAAAGTTTCTCCTTGGAAAGGAGTAGTTCGGTTCGGTAAAAGAGGAAAGTTGAGTCCAAGGTACACAGGACCCTTTCCAGTAATCCAACGCATAGGACCACTTGCATATCGCTTACAACTACCAGAAGAACTAGCTGGAGTACATGACATATTTCATGTATCCAACCTCAAGAAATGTCTATCTGACGCATCCCTGGTAGTCCCTCTTCAAGACATACAGGTGAATGAAAAGTTGAAGTTCGTGGAGAAACCACTTCAAATAGAAGACAGAAAAATCAAGTTTCTGTAACACCTCGTAAAATCCTGTCCAATGATGTGCTGACACGTGTAATGAACCCTAATAAAGTCAAACGTTGACTATGAGGGACTATTTTCGTCAAAATCGAAAACTTTGAATGTGTAAGGACTGAAAGTGTCAACATGCCTAAACTAGGCCTCTGAGTGACCTTATACGATGTCCGTATTCTCAAATGAGCCACTTGTTGGACGAGAGGAGCCGTTTGCGTAACTATGTGGAAGTTTGCGCAACGAGGGGTTAAAAGCGTCAATATGTTTAATTATACCTCTGAATGACCTTTTAACAAACCCGAAGCATTATGATGTACAATCATACTCTCGACAATGCTTAATATGGGCTACATAGGGCTTTGATGCTATTAAATAGTAATGCGCGCAAGTTTTCGCGTTAAGAGGACTAAAAGCATCATAATCTACGTAAGTTTGCATTTACGCGCATATCTTACGTTCTGACCACACTTGGACATCCAAAATTTTTGTAGACAATAAAATATTTTTATTTTAGTAAAGCATGCAAAAATACAATTCGTCGCTTAATTTGGATCGTTTTCGCGTCCGTTCGAGTTTCGTCGTAATTAGACGAATAACGCGACCGTACGACCAAACAAACCGACATCCAAGATGTTTCCAAGCATATTTTGAGTCCTATAAACTTTAACGACCTTGTAAAGCCTTGAAAATGGCTTAACAGGTGTTAAAAGTGCCAAAAATGAGCCTATACATGTGCAGGGACCAATTCTGTAAAAAGTGAAACTTTTGTTGAACTGCAGGGACTAGGCGGGCCGCGTAAGCCCTGTCCCCATTCTTACGCGGGCCGCGTGATAGTGCCCAGCGATAGAAAATGGTTTTTAGCAACTGTTTGATTGATCAGGGACTGTTTATGCCATTTTTATTATGTGTTAACCAAGTTAACACCTCTCCAAGGCTTTGAACCTGCACCAAACACATGTATGGCTAAGATCTTTTGCTTGTTGGCCAAATAAACACTTGTCATAATCCTACAAATTTCCAAAAACTATATATAGGACATGAGTCCATCCATTTTCATTGCTCATTTCATCTCAAAATATTTTAAGCATGCAAGGCTGATCAAAATCTCAAAATCACATAAACATCTTAAATATCGTCAATTATCGACTTTTTACGCTAATTAGGTGCATAGTATGGTTTAAAACCATAATTAGCACCTAAGACTTGTTACCTACTGATTTAATAAATAAATTTTAATATTTTTACAGTAGGTATAAGTCATGAACTCAGACTTCCAATTATGTCCTTAAAAGCAAATGTGAAATGACCAAAATACCCTTTCGGGCCAGAGTTTGGCCGTAAATGGTAAATCACACATATGTATGATATCTTACTGTTATAACTTCATAAAATAAATGTTTTTACTGAACACGTTGGACCAGAATATCAGTTTACTATAAAACCTCTTTTATAAATATTAAAATGACCAAAATACCCTTACGGGACATAATTTGGTTTTAAATACTTTTTGGGCATATATGTTAACATCCCACTGATGTATTAACATATTCTAAGCATAATAACATATGAGACTTGTATATGGTTCATTTGGTTGCCCGTTATGCATTTCCGCGTTCGGATCGGTTTATGTAACTAGTTTACGTAAGTATACCGAAACGGGTTTAACCTTATCGTTTTTGCTTCAAAATCCAGAATGTACTTAGTTTACCCATATTATACAAGTCTTCGTACTTGTTGGGTCTAAATAACATTCTATTCCGGTCATCGCTTAATCTAGCGTATCGTACCGCTTTAGATACTTTAAGCTAGCCGGTCTAAGTCTACGACTTAAATAAGACCGTTAGCATTCTAAATTGGTTATATATTACCATCACTACAGACTAGAGCCACCCGGTAAAATCTACCTGCATTTAGATGGATTGGATACGACTGAGTTATTTTGCTGTAAATCAAGTATTAGCTCAGGTAAATACTTTTAACTTATTTTCCCTTATACGGGCTTGGGATACGGTATATTTATACCGCTTGGTCGGGTATCAGATTATTTAATCGGATTGTGATTTAATAAATCTGCATAACCCGTTTTAATCTGTTTTGTTTGATAACATAAACATTGGGGGTTAACGACCGTGTCCTGGATATCCTCGGCTCATTTAAGTTATTAATGGCCACGACCTATGCACGGGGTGTAGGCATACACCTGACAGATGCAAATGCTAAATATTAAATTACCCACAAGTTGGGGATAACTCCTCGGTGGGTTTTATAAGTGGTGAGTCGGTTAATCATGACCGGCTTCCAAACCGGCCCCATATGTATTACAAACATGTAAAACTGTATACAAGATTTTATTAAAGATTGTCCCAAGTTATAAATGGTATGTGCCTTGTTCACTTAAATCAATTTTCATAAACCCTTTTTAAATGAGTCGGTTAATTGTATTTACCAGTGAAAACTGACGTATATTCCAAAGACTAAGTGGCAGGTAATACTCGTAATAGGCTGGGGGATTGCTCGGTGTCGAAATAGAGGATCTTGCAAATCTTTAAAGATGCCTTAAAGTCTGCTAAACTTCATTTTATACATTCTGTAAAGATCCACCTGTGGATTTGATATTACAGGCTCGTCTATAATAAATACTTTGATATTTTCATACATTTGAGTTTGTAATAATATTTTATATTCCAAGACTTCCGCTGTGCTATTCTGTGTATGTTTGACCATGATGATATCAACTACGTCACGATACTCCCCACCGGGCCCACCGGTAATATGTGGAAATATCGGGGTATGACAGGTTGGTATCAGAGCCAACGTTTGAGTGAATTAAACACTAATTCTTAGTGTTTAATCTCAAATGACACGGTAGCATATTCCTTAGACCTTTTGAGTCTAGACTTAACATAGGAATGCTCTCATCCCTATTAAGTAAACATTGTTTTCGATTTTAGTATTTTGAATATGTCGCCAAGCAAAGAAGCTGTTGATGGAAATTCTCCTTATCCGAAGCCAAGGAATGCCAAGCTTCGTAAAACGGCTAGAATAAGCATGCGACCGATTTGGAGGAGAGACCTTCATGAGCTCATTCCAAAAACCAAATCTATTGGATAGCAATCAGACTTCAGAGTCCATACCGTAGGTCCCTGAGGCTCAAATTTTAAAGTCTGTGCCAATGGAGTCCATACCATGTGGTCCCTGAGACTCCCATTTTGAAAATAATGCTAGTGAACGCTGATGATCCTTATTTCTTACCTCCAAGTTTTGGAATCCCAGACTTAGATTATATCAGTCAAAACCCAATCCGTGATCCATATCATTCCTTAACCATTGAATCCTTGAATTCTACTTCTATAACGGATCCTGATTGGAATACTTACCTTTTTCATTGAGGTCTTCAGTGTCCCTACCGTATATGGTAAACAAAGAAGAGAAACAGTCGAAATGGAGCAAGGAAGATGTTTGAGAATCCTTCTTTCATAATATTCTTTGTCTTTTAAGTCCTTATAAGGACCTATCTTTTCTAATTAGTCCCTGTGTGGACATACCTTTCGACTTAAGACCCTATATGGGCATTTGCTATTTGGTCCTTTCATGGACATTATACTTCAATATAGTCCCTTGTCGACATTATATTCCAATAAAGTCCCTCGGTGGACATACTATTTCAATATAGTCCTTTTATGGACGTCTGATTTTATTAAAATTCCTTTTGTGGATACACTATTTTAAAATAGTCCTCCCGTGGACTTGATATTTCAATATAGTCCTCTCATGGACATTATATTTCTTCATAGTCCTTTAGCGGGTATAGTATTTCATAAAAAGTCTTTTCGTAGACATATTATTTTATCAAAGTCCCCTGGCGGACATAAAAATTCATTACCGTCCTTTCAAGGACATATTATTTCATCATAGTCCCTTCATGGACATGCTGATTCATCGAAGTCCCTTTTATGGACAAATTATTACATTTAGATCCCTTGTGGACATGATGTTTTATTATAAGTCCCTTTAAGGACATATTCTTTTTTCAATAAGTCCTAATGAGGACGTGTCTTTCAACATAAAGTCCCTACGAGGACAATTGTTATTAACGTCCCTTCGTGGACATGTTATATCATAAAGGTCCCTATGCAGACATATCTTATAGTCCCTTTACGGACTTATATTTCCTTTTAGTCCCTGCACGGACGAAAGCTGCTTTAAGTCCCTGTGAGGACATCTGTACAACAAAGCCCTTTTGTGCGCACGCTGTACCAATATAGTCCTTTTATGGACGTGTTATTTCATTAAAATCCCTTTGGGGATACGTTATTTCGAAATAGTCCCTTTGAGGACATGATATTTCATTATAACCCCAATATGGACTTATAATATTTATAGTCCTTATACGGACTTATATTTTTCCTCTTAGTCCTCTGTGGACAAATATATTACTAAAAGTCCTGATTAAGGCACTATTGTAAATTCCTAATAATCTAGGAAAGTTTTGAGAATTTTATGTAGGTATTCATTTCGTACTTTATCCAATGATAGTTTCAAATTTTACTCAAACTTTATCGATCAGCTGAAAATTTCAAAAGATCCTCTTAATGGTATAACCTAGCCTATATGTCTATGAACATGGCTATGATGGTAAAACCCTCTTAAGATAATTAATCTTTGTTAACATCTGAGAACATGTTAACACTCCTGGCAGTGTGGCGTGAGAAACCACATCAGCCGTCAAAGTATTGGATTACATCCAAGCCTAATAGTCTATATGATCAATGCGATCATGACTAATATCATCAATACGATGATCATGTTATTTAACATCCTTTAGTGATGTTTTTCCTATGGGCTATAATATATTGTCCATTTGAGACATTGACATTGTGATCTTTATGATTCCTTGTCTAAGGTGGTGAGCTATGCTCAAGCCAAATAGTCAATATGATTAATGCAATCATGACTTATATCATCTAATATGATGAACCTATTATAAACATCCATTAGTGATGTTTCGCCTACGGGCCATATTATATTGTCCCTTTGTGACACAAACATTGTAATCTCTACGATCCCCTAATTAAGGTAGTAAGTTGTGCTCAAGCCTAATAGTCTATATGATCAATGCAATCATGACTAAAATCGTCAGTACGATGATAAAAATTTAACATCCTTAATGACGTTTTGCCTAAGGGCTATATTATATTGTCCATTTGAGATAAGGCAATTGTAATCTTTTGTGATTCTTTGCCCAAGGGGGTGAGCTATGCTCAAATCCCATAGTCTATATGATCATGCGATCCTGACTAGTATCATCAGTATGATGATCATAATATTAACATCCCTAGGTGATGAAATGCCTACGGGCTATACTTTACTCTATTGTCGATAAGACAAAGATAAGGGTGATCTTTATGATCCCCTATTCAAAATGGTGGGATTATACCCAAACCTAATAGTCAATATGATCAACGTGATCATGACTAATATCATTAGATACGATGATTATATATAAACATCCATTAGTGATTTTAATTGGTATACCTTTCTGCCAAACGAATCGTCTTTCAAGACGATGACAGTTGTAGTCTATGACTCCCTGTCCAAAGGTGAAGAACTATGTTCAAGCCTTAAAGCTCCTGATCTAACAAGATTACGGCCTATGAATTGATGTTCTTGTGACAAACCCACAAGTTATATTTCAAGTCATCCATGACAAGCCTCCGTGCTATAATTTGTCGTTCGCGACAAGTTAACATACTAAATGTTAACATCCCTGGTGACATGCCTTTTGTGCCAGATTTGATAAATGTCATTCGTGACAGGCCTTAGTGCCATATCCTATAACGTCCTAGAGACAAGGCCATTTGTGCCGTATCTGAATGTCATTGCGACAAGGCCTTCGCGCCATATGATTACTTATGTCCTTCATGACAGGGCATTATGCCATACCTTTCTACGTCCCTCGCGACGGGCCTCTGTGCCATAGGTATATATATATATATATATAATAAAAGTAATGTAAGGCTAGCTTTTGAGCTATTCATAATCGTCATTGTGACAAAGACAGTTGTGACATTATGATCTCCTGCCAAATAGGTAATGGACTCGCTCCAAACCTTAATTACCATTGATGGTCCTTTTGTGACCTAGGCTAAATATAATGGATATACATTCAAATAACATTCATTGGGAATGTTCGGAACATAATAGCCTATACGGTTCATGGATGCCGTGGCTAATCTATGTCAGGTCATCAGGATGATGACTAATAATTGTTAAATTTTGTGATTAGTACCAAGTTTCGAGTATGGAAAACTCGGATGAGATAGACAACAGTCGCAATACTATTAATGCGAAAAAAGTTAATAATGCTGCAAATGTAAACCTCAATATTAATGGAGTTAATCTCCAAGCTGTGGTTGACGCAGTAGTTGGAAAGGCCATGGAAATACTCATGAAACAATTCAAAGAGCCGAATGCTTCTCGCTCTAAATTTCATTCAAAACCACGTTCAATTGCTCATGAAAAGAGCTTTGTTCACACTTCGAATGTGAAGGATGGACCAAAGGAGGAGGATAACTCCTAGAAATCTAAGAAAAAGAACAAGTACGGGCTTAATAAGGACCAACAAAAGTTTAGTAAGAAGCCTGTATGTAAGAGTTGTTATAAAAGACACTAAGAACATTGTCGAATAGAACAAAGACCAAAGCAGTGTGGCATCTGCAAAGGAATTGGTCATCAGTCCCATGAATGTAGGGACATAAAGAATGCAGTCTGTTACGGTTGTGGTGAGAAAGGCCACATCAGAACTAGATGCCATAAAGCTGCCAAAGAAGG
The DNA here is from genome assembly GCA_030545235.1 of Helianthus tuberosus. NCBI lineage: Eukaryota > Viridiplantae > Streptophyta > Magnoliopsida > Asterales > Asteraceae > Helianthus > Helianthus tuberosus. Next base: position 55,235,584 of record CM060364.1, read on the forward strand.
CGCAACTAAGCCTGGAAAGGCTAAGAAAGGAAATGGCTGAATTCACCTGATAAATGTCAAGAGGCAGTACATGATGTCGTCAAGTACATTCCTTACCATTATCAATGATAATTCCTGCTAAGTGTCCTGTTTTTAATACAGGCAATAATAAGTCGTTCATAGACCATAAGCTTAGCGAACTTTTGATGATATTCATAAGAACTCCAGATTCTAAGTAAGGTAGAACCTACCAATGAAACCTTAGAGACTGTTTTTTCTCTTTCTGAAAAATCTAAGAGTACTCTTTCTTTGAATAGAGTACGACAATATATGTTATTTTAATTATTTTCCTCATTGATTTTATCAACTGCGAGTGCCAACTATATATGATAAAAGCGCCATATGAGGATTGACGTAACCTAGTGCGTCCCATAGATTGCTTCCATGCCTGATCAGTATGGAGGTTTAATGCATGGAACCACTAAGATATACCAATGGTCATATTGTACTAAAGTAAACTAGTGGTATTCAAAGAAGATATCCATAATAGAAATGCCTAAGCAGGCGCCTCTACTTAAGGCATCCGTGCACTCGTAAAACAGATGTGTCAATTGCATGGCACAAGTGACGGTAAGTGGACCAAGGTCAAAGATTGAGCTACCTCTATCATATTTGGATAACTTGTTTTCTTCTCAGTAGAACTACCCTGTTCTACCCCTGAGGGGCAAAGTGGAGTTAGAATTGACATCCTATTAGGAGCCGTATCAGTTACAGAATCTTTATATCGGTTAGCATCAACGGAAATGGAAGAACTAAGAACTAACCAAATGAGTTTTTGGAGAAAGGCTTGTACAGCCTAGCTCATCATCTTAGGAGCTCCAATTATTGTTAATAAAGGAAAGCACGGTGCAATGTGCTTATGCATTGATCATTGCAACCTAATCAGGAAACGATTAAGAATCGTTATTAGCTGCCCAGGATTGTCGATTTTTTCGACTAACTATGAGGGTAGATGATTCCTTAAGATTGATTTAGGTAGTTGTTGGAATGACTATCTCACCTTAATTAAATTCTCCTATAACCAATAGCATTATATAAGCATCAAGGCTACTCCATTAGAGACCTTGTATGGGAGAATGTGATAACACCCATTTGTCGGGCGGGAGTTGGGAAATCCCAATTTTCAGAATCTGAGACTGTCCTAAAGGACGACGGATAAGATAATGTGAATCCGTAACCGTATAAAAGCTGCCAGTAATCGGCAGAAGAACAATGCGAACAAGAGGCGCAAATCTCTTAAAGTTCCAAGTAGGGAACAAGACTCTATTGAAAATACCAACATGGAAGGGTACCATACATTTCAGAATAAAGGGCAAGTTAAGCCCTGGATATATGAAATCATTCGAGATCATCGAATGCGTCGGCAGTATAGCTTATAAGCTAAACTTGTCTAAGGAGCTTAGTGGAATTCACAACGTGTTCCACATCTTTAACTTAAAGAAATGCCTAGCTGATAAATCGCCAGCAATGTCTCATAAAGACATATTGATTAATAAAAGCCTGAGGTTTATTGAAGGACCTATATCGATCAAGGATCAACAGGTTAAGAAGCTCCGAAGAGAAACATGTACCTATTGAATAGGTCAATTGGGATACCCGTAGAGGTCCCCAATATACTTCGTAAGTTAAGTCCATTATACGACATAAAATACTTCCATCTTTGGAGCCAATCTCGGGGTCGAGATTTATTTTAAGGGGGTGAGGATGTAACACCTCGTAAAATCGTGTCCAATGATGTGCTGACTCGTGTAATGAACCCTAATAAAGTCAAACGTTGACTATGAGGGACTATTTTCGTCAAAATCGAAAACTTTGAATGTGGAAGGACTGAAAGTATCAACATGCCTAAACTAGGCCTCTGAGTGACCTTATACGATGTCCGTATTCTCAAATGAGCCACTTGTTGGACGAGAGGAGCCGTTTGCGTAACTATGTGGAAGTTTGCGCAACGAGGGGTTAAAAGCGTCAACATGTTTAATTACACCTCTGAATGACCTTTTAACAAACCCAAAGCATTATGATCTACAATCATACTCTCGACAATGCTTAATATGGGCTACATAGGGCTTTGATGCTATTAAATAGTAATACGCGCAAGTTTTCGCGTTAAGAGGACTAAAAGCGTCATAATCTACGTAAGTTTGCATTTACGCGCATATCTTACGTTTTGACCACACTTGGACATCCAAAATTTTTGTAGACACTAAAATATTTTTATTTTAGTAATTGGCATGCAAAAATACAATTCGTCGCTTAATTTGGATCGTTTTCGCGTCCGTTCGAGTTTCGTCGTAATTAGACGAATAACGCGACCGTAAGACCAAAAAAACCGACATCCGATATGTTTCCAAGTATATTTTGAGTCCTCTAAACTTTAATGACCTTGTAGAGCCTTAAAAATGGCTTAACGGGTGTTAAAAGTGCCAAAAATGAGCCTATACATGTGCAGGGACCAATTCTGTAAAAAGTGAAACTTTTGTTGAACTACAGGGACTAGGCGGGCCGCGTAAGCCCTGTCCCCATTCTTACGCGAGCCGCGTGATAGTGCCCAGCGACAGAAAATGGTTTTTAGCAACTGTTTGATTGATCAGGGACTGTTTATGCCATTTTTATTGTGTGTTAACCAAGTTAACACCTCTCCAAGGCTTTGAACCTGCACCAAACACATGTATGGCTAAGATCTTTTGCTTGTTGGCCAAATAAACACTTGTCATAATCCTACAAATTTCCAAAAACTATATATAGGACATGAGTCCATCCATTTTCATTGCTCATTTCATTCTAAGCTACTCTTCTCTCAAACCTGGAGCTCCTGATCTGAATTGGGAATTTATTCTTAGTAGAAAAGATAGCTATGACCTTTTGTAAGTGTCTTAGCCCTCTATATAGTTCAGTTTTATGTTTTAAAAACCGAAAAGTCAAGTTATCGTAAATTAGCTTTGACTTTTGGTTTAATTATAAATGGTCCAGCCACTGACCGAAAAGAAAGTGGTTATGGAACCATATTTGGATAGGTGGTTAACCCTTAAAAGGGCACCTCATAATTATTTCGTTTGACTAGTTAATTGTCGGGTCAAACTAGTTAGTCAAAAAGTCAAACTGGACAGAAAGTTTAAAAATGATTTAAATAAATAAAACAAATGTTCTAAATTATATTTTAATATTCTAATGACTTAGTAATTAATATTAGAACATGTCTAATCAGTCCTAACCCGGTAATTATCAGTCTAAGGTCAGTTTATAACCGAAAGTAGGAAAAGCTTGACTTTTGCTTTGACTTTCAGTTCTGACCCGATTGAGCTTAATTCTTCCATGTTTTAAGCTTCCATTAGGACCACATTATGTTGTATTATAACCCTCTGAGGTTATATTACCTGGTCATTTATATTTTGAATTATATGCTAGTTTCCTTTATTATGCTTATATTTGACCATTATGCCCTTTTAGTCAAAATTTGAGATTTCTGAATCTGTGAACATTCAAATAGGCTAAGTACTGATATATAAGCATGTCTAAATTAATTTGACATGATTCTCTGGTCTCAAAACAATGTTATGCATGATATCGTAAATTAGAACTTTTTATTAACTAAATTACGCTATTATGCATAATACATGTTTAAACATGGATTTTGACCCAAAACTCATTACCTACTGTTATGATATCATTTTTAGGAATTTTGGAATGTTGGGTCAGACTTGATACTGACCATAACGTAGAGTTCTTGTATAAATTCCTTAATTGACGATAATGCCCTTTTCACTAATAAAATGTGATTTACATTTGATTAGCATGCCAAACCTTTTCCTACTGATTTGATATGAAAAATAAAATATTTAAAGCATGCAAGGCTGATAAAAATCTCAGAATCACAGAAACATCTTAAATATCGTCAATTATCGACTTTTTACGCTAATTAGGTGCATAGTATGGTTTAAAACCATAATTAGCACCTAAGACTTGTTACCTACTGATTTAATAAATAAATTTTAATATTTTTACAGTAGGTATAAGTCATGAACTCAGACTTCCAATTATGTCCTTAAAAGCAAATGTGAAATGACCAAAATACCCTTTCGGGCCAGAGTTTGGCCGTAAATGGTAAATCGCACATATGTATGATATCTTACTGTTATAACTTCATAAAATAAATGTTTTTACTGAATACCTTGGACCAGAATATCAGTTTACTATAAAACCTCTTTTATAAATATTAAAATGACCAAAATACCCTTACGGGACTTAATTTGGTTTTAAATACTTTTTGGGCATATATGTTAACATCCCACTGATGTATTAACATATTCTAAGCATAATAACATATGAGACTTGTATATGGTTCATTTGGTTGCCCGTTATGCATTTCCGCGTTCGGATCGGTTTATGTAACTAGTTTACGTAAGTACACCGAAACGGGTTTAACCTTATCGTTTTTGCTTCAAAATCCAAAATGTACTTAGTTTACCCATATTATACAAGTCTTCGTACTTGTTGGGTCTAAATAACATTCTATTCCGGTCATCGCTTAATCTAGCGTATCGTACCGCTTTAGATACTTTAAGCTAGCCGGTCTAAGTCTACGACTTAAATAAGACCGTTAGCATTCTAAATTGGTTATATATTACCATCACTCCAGACTAGAGCCACCCGGTAAAATCTACCTGCATTTAGATGGATTGGATACGACTGAGTTATTTTGCTGTGAATCAAGTATTAGCTCAGGTAAATACTTTTAACTTATTTTCCCTTATACGGGCTTGGGATACGGTATATTTATACCGCTTGGTCGGGTATGAGATTATTTAATCGGATTGTGATTTAATAAATCTGCATAACCCGTTTTAATCTGTTTTGTTTGATAACATAAACATTGGGGGTTAACGACCGTGTCCTGGATATCCTCGGCTCATTTAAGTTATTAATGGCCACGACCTATGCACGGGGTGTAGGCATACACCTGACAGATGCAAATGCTAAATATTAAATTACCCACAAGTTGGGGATAACTCCTCTGTGGGTTTTATAAGTGGTGAGTCGGTTAATCATGACCGGCTTCCAAACCGGCCCCATATGTATGACAAACATGTAAAACTGTATACAAGATTTTATTAAAGATTGTCCCAAGTTATAAATGGTATGTGCCTTGTTCACTTAAATCAATTTTCATAAACCCTTTTTAAATGAGTCGGTTAATTGTATTTACCAGTGAAAACTGACGTATTTTCCAAAGACTAAGTGGCAGGTACTACTCGTAATAGGCTGGGGGATTGCTCGGTGTCAAAATAGAGGATCTTGCAAATATTTAAAGATGCCTTAAAGTCTGCTAAACTTCATTTTATACATTCTGTAAAGATCCACCTGTGGATTTGATATTACAGGCTCGTCTATAATAAATACTTTGATATTTTCAGACATTTGAGTTTGTAATAATATTTTATATTCCAAGACTTCCGCTGTGCTATTCTGTGTATGTTTGACCATGATGATATCAACTACGTCACGATACTCCCCACCGGGCCCACCGGTAATATGTGGAAATATCGGGGTATGACAGGTTGGTATCAGAGCCAACGTTTGAGTGAATTAAACACTAATTCTTAGTGTTTAATCTCAAATGACACAGTAGCATATTCCTTAGACCTTTTGAGTCTAGACTTAACATAGGAATGCTCTCATCCCTATTAAGTAAACATTGTTTTCGATTTTAGTATTTTGAATATGTCGCCAAGCAAAGAAGCTGTTGATGGAAATTCTCCTTATCCGAAGCCAAGGAATGCCAAGCTTCGTAAAACGGCTAGAATAAGCATGCGACCGATTTGGAGGAGAGACCTTCATGAGCTCATTCCAAAAACCAAATCTATTAGATAGCAATCAGACTTCAGAGTCCATACCGTAGGTCCCTGAGGCTCAAATTTTAAAGTCTGTGCCAATGGAGTCCATACCATGTGGTCCCTGAGACTCCCGTTTTGAAAATAATGCTAGTGAACGCTGATGATCCTTATTTCTTACCTCCAAGTTTTGGAATCCCAGACTTGGATTATATCAGTCAAAACCCAATCTGTGATCCATATCATTCCTTAACCATTGAATCCTTGAATTCTACTTCTATAACGGATCCTGATTGGAATACTTACCTTATTCATTGAGGTCTTCAGTGTCCCTACCGTATATGGTAAACAAAGAAGAGAAACAGTCGAAATGGAGCAAGGAAGATGTTTGAGAATCCTTCTTTCATAATATTCTTTGTCTTTTAAGTCCTTATAAGGACCTATCTTTTCTAATTAGTCCCTGTGTGGACATACCTTTCGACTTAAGACCCTATATGGGCATTTGCTATTTGGTCCTTTCATGGACATTATACTTCAATATAGTCCCTTGTCGACATTATATTCCAATAAAGTCCCTCGGTGGACATACTATTTCAATATAGTCCTTTTATGGACGTCTGATTTTATTAAAATTCCTTTTGTGGATACACTATTTTAAAATAGTCCTCCCGTGGACTTGATATTTCAATATAGTCCTCTCATGGACATTATATTTCTTCATAGTCCTTTAGCGGGTATAGTATTTCATAAAAAGTCTTTTCGTAGACATATTATTTTATCAAAGTCCCCTGGCGGACATAAAAATTCATTACCGTCCTTTCAAGGACATATTATTTCATCATAGTCCCTTCATGGACATGCTAATTCATCGAAGTCCCTTTTATGGACAAATTATTACATTTAGATCCCTTGTGGACATGATGTTTTATTATAAGTCCCTTTAAGGACATATTCTTTTTTCAATAAGTCCTAATGAGGACGTGTCTTTCAACATAAAGTCCCTACGAGGACAATTGTTATTAACGTCCCTTCGTGGACATGTTATATCATAAAGGTCCCTATGCGGACATATCTTATAGTCCCTTTACGGACTTATATTTCCTTTTAGTCCCTGCACGGACGAAAGCTGCTTTAAGTCCCTGTAAGGACATCTGTACAACAAAGCCCTTTTGTGCGCACGCTGTACCAATATAGTCCTTTTATGGACGTGTTATTTCATTAAAATCCCTTTGGGGATACGTTATTTCGAAATAGTCCCTTTGAGGACATGATATTTCATTATAACCCCAATATGGACTTATAATATTTATAGTCCTTATACGGACTTATATTTTTCCTCTTAGTCCTCTGTGGACAAATATATTACTAAAAGTCCTGATTAAGGCACTATTGTAAATTCCTAATAATCTAGGAAAGTTTTGAGAATTTTATGTAGGTATTCATTTCGTCCTTTATCCAATGATAGTTTCAAATTTTACTCAAACTTTATCGATCAGCTGAAAATTTCAAAAGATCCTCTTAATGGTATAACCTAGCCTATATGTCTATGAACATGGCTATGATGGTAAAACCCTCTTAAGATAATTAATCTTTGTTAACATCTGAGAACATGTTAACACTCCTGGCAGTGTGGCGTGAGAAACCACATCAGCCGTCAAAGTATTGGATTACATCCAAGCCTAATAGTCTATATGATCAATGCGATCATAACTAATATCATCAATACGATGATCATGTTATTTAACATCCTTTAGTGATGTTTTGCCTACGGGCTATAATATATTGTCCATTTGAGACATTGACATTGTGATCTTTATGATTCCTTGTCTAAGGTGGTGAGCTATGCTCAAGCCAAATAGTCAATATGATTAATGCAATCATGACTTATATCATCTAATATGATGAACCTATTATAAACATCCATTAGTGATGTTTCGCCTACGGGCCATATTATATTGTCCCTTTGTGACACAAACATTGTGATCTCTACGATCCCCTAATTAAGGTAGTGAGTTGTGCTCAAGCCTAATAGTCTATATGATCAATGCGATCATGACTAAAATCGTCAGTACGATGATAAAAATTTAACATCCTTAATGATGTTTTGCCTAAGGGCTATATTATATTGTCCATTTGAGATAAGGCAATTGTAATCTTTTGTGATTCTTTGCCCAAGGGGGTGAGCTATGCTCAAATCCCATAGTCTATATGATCATGCGATCCTGACTAGTATCATCAGTATGATGATCATAATATTAACATCCCTAGGTGATGAAATGCCTACGGGCTATACTTTACTCTATTGTCGATAAGACAAAGATAGGGGTGATCTTTATGATCCCCTATTCAAAATGGTGGGATTATACCCAAACCTAATAGTCAATATGATCAATGTGATCATGACTAATATCATTAGATACGATGATTATATATAAACATCCATTAGTGATTTTAATTGGTTTACCTTTCTGCCAAACGAATCGTCTTTCAAGACGATGACAGTTGTAGTCTATGACTCCCTGTCCAAAGGTGAAAAACTATGCTCAAGCCTTAAAGCTCCTGATCTAACAAGATTACGGCCTATGAATTGATGTTCTTGTGACAAACCCACAAGTTATATATCAAGTCATCCATGACAAGCCTCCGTGCTATAATTTGTCGGTCGCGACAAGTTAACATACTAAATGTTAACATCCCTGGTGACAGGCCTTTTGTGCCAGATTTGATAAATGTCATTTGTGATAGGCCTTAGTGCCATATTCTATAACGTCCTAGAGACAAGGCCATTTGTGCCGTATCTGAATGTCATTGCGACAAGGCCTTCGCGCCATATGATTACTTATGTCCTTCATGACAGGGCATTATGCCATACCTTCCTACGTCCCTCGCGACGGGCCTCTGTGCCATAGGTATATATATATATATATATATATATATATATATATATATATATATATATATATATATATAATAGTAATGTAAGGCTAGCTTTTGAGCTATTCATAATCGTCATTGTGACAAAGACAGTTGTGACATTATGATCTCCTGCCAAATAGGTAATGGACTCGCTCTAAACATTAATTACCAATGATGGTCCTTTTGTGACCTTAATAACTAGTTTACGTAAGTATACCGAAACGGGTTTAACCTTATCGTTTTTGCTTCAAAATCCAGAATGTACTTAGTTTACCCATATTATACAAGTCTTCGTACTTGTTGGGTCTAAATAACATTCTATTCCGGTCATCGCTTAATCTAGCGTATCGTACCGCTTTAGATACTTTAAGCTAGCCGGTCTAAGTCTACGACTTAAATAAGACCGTTAGCATTCTAAATTGGTTATATATTACCATCACTCTAGACTAGAGCCACCCGGTAAAATCTACCTGCATTTAGATGGATTGGATACGACTGAGTTATTTTGCTGTGAATCAAGTATTAGCTCAGGTAAATACTTTTAACTTATTTTCCCTTATACGGGCTTGGGATACGGTATATTTATACCGCTTGGTCGGGTATGAGATTATTTAATCGGATTGTGATTTAATAAATCTGCATAACCCGTTTTAATCTGTTTTGTTTGATAACATAAACATTGGGGGTTAACGACCGTGTCCTGGATATCCTCGGCTCATATAAGTTATTAATGGCCACGACCTATGCACGGGGTGTAGGCATACACCTTACAGATGCAAATGCTAAATATTAAATTACCCACAAGTTGGGGATAACTCCTCTGTGGGTTTTATAAGTGGTGAGTCGGTTAATCATGACCGGCTTCCAAACCGGCCCCATATGTATGACAAACATGTAAAACTGTATACAAGATTTTATTAAAGATTGTCCCAAGTTATAAATGGTATATGCCTTGTGCACTTAAATCAATTTTCATAAACCCTTTTTAAATGGGTCGGTTAATTGTATTTACCAGTGAAAACTGACGTATTTTCCAAAGACTAAGTGGCAGGTACTACTCGTAATAGGCTGGGGGATTGCTCGGTGTCGAAATAGAGGATCTTGCAAATCCTTAAAGATGCCTTAAAGTCTGCTAAACTTCATTTTATACACTCTGTAAATATCCACCTGTGGATTTGATATTACAGGCTCGTCTATAATAAATACTTTGATATTTTCAGACATTTGAGTTTGTAATAATATTTTATATTCCAAGACTTCCGCTGTGCTATTCTGTGTATGTTTGACCATGATGATATCAACTACGTCACGATACTCCCCACCGGGCCCACCGGTAATATGTGGAAATATCGGGGTATGACATTTTCTCAAACACAAAAGATTGGTACTAGTCAAAATCAAGTGGGATTCAAAAAGAGGACCCGAATACACCTGAGAGCTGGAATCGGAAATGAAGCGAAAGTATCCTCACTTATTTCAATAAATCTCGAGGACGAGATTCTAAATAAGGAGGGGAGGACGTAAGGACCTGCAAAAATGTCCCAAAACGACCCGTAAATGAAAACCCAGACCCCTGAAACCCTAATGTGCATGAAAAAACAAGAAAACAAGAAAATTGAGTTTCAGGCGGGCCGCGTAAATGTTAAGCATAGCCTTACGCGGGCCGCGTCAACTTGAAGTTGACCAGATAAGCGTTCTGGGCCACGTGTCACCCACGTGGCAGACCTACCAATGACACGGAAGCCCTGGTTATAGACTAGGTGGCCCTCGCGGGCCGCGTAAGATCTTATTAAGTTTTACGCGGGCCGTGTAAAACTCATTTTTCAGCTATAAATGAGTTAGACATGAGCAGTTCATCTGTGCTCGAGAATTCAATCAAAAATGAAAGTATACTGCTCAAAATCGTAATCACCATTAAAGAGACGCTGCTACGATACAGGGTATTAACTCGATCACTGATGTGTACAAAATGCAACATATAAATTACATCAAATGTGGCATAAAACTAACCCTTTTTTAGTACTAATGTTAGAAAAAGTGTGATTTTGTCTTCCTTTTGTATTTTCAGGATTAAATGAGCTCAAATTAACAAAAGAAGCAAAAAGGCAGCTAAATCTAACATAAATACAAGAAAAGGAACAAACGTGGCATGCCTGACCCCCCCCCCCCCCGACAGCATCTTCCCAAGCAAAATCAAGAAGACAGAAGGCTGAACACGCCCCGTACTCAGTGAACACAGGGGCGTGCCCAAGTGTCAGCAGAAAAGACAAAGCTGTAGAAGCTTCTATCACCCACCACGGGGGCGTGCCCAGCGGACACGGGGCCGTGGTCAACTCTAAGATTCACAGAATCTGGGGAAATCTTGATAGTACAGATACGCTTCTGCACACGGGGGCGTGCCCAGCGGACACGGGGGCGTGGTCAACTAATGCAGACAAACTGAAATTAATAAAGAAAGAGAAGGAAGGTGGACACAGGGCCGTGCCCATTGGACACGGGGCCGTGCCCGAGCCTCTGTTCAGCCTATAAATAGGGGTGCTTGGCTCATTTGCAAACCATCCCTTCGCACACCACATCTCTCACACCTCACCCACCACCCACCATCATCACAACACCATCATCCACCACCATCATCCATTGTCCATCATAGAGTGTGTGAGTCGTCTCGGGATCCAAGATTGATCGTAAGAGTTCTTGACAATCAAAGGCCATGTTTGCCTAAGTCTCTTACATCACTTGGTGAAGACAAGTGTCTAGTGTAATACTTTTTATTTTTAATCTTTTCGCACTTTTTATTTGGTTATGTATTAATGACTTTAATAACTAGTTTCTTATGTTGAAGGTGATTCTTCCTTATCGTTTGTCCGTGGTGTCTTGGCATTATTTTACTGTCTATATAAAATAAAAGATTTTCACCACTCATATCTCCACGGTCTATATGGAGATATGTTGGCTACCTGGTCGGGGGTTAAGGGAACGGTTTGGTAAGAGTCTTGCATTGTTCAGTGTATATATCCTGCAAGGACCTGGGTCAAATTTAGTAGGACCTCCTTCAATACCCACTGGTATTAGATGGCGGGGGTCCAAACTCTTTGATCCCCTCATATGTAAGCTACTATTAATACTTTAACCCGGCTACTTAGGACTGTATCCCTGCTGACTCAGACTACTTAGTCGATGGTAACGTCACCTTTAAAAGAGGGGCCTACCATTATATGCATTAATAACTTAATTAATTATCTTTCAATAATCCGAGCCTTTAGGATTGTATCCTTGCTGACTCAAACTACTGGGTTGAGGGTAACGTCACCTTCAAAAGAGGGGCCTACTACAATAACTAAGATAATCTCATAAAAAGTGCAAAAGTGCGGAAATAATCAAAGGTTACACTAAACACGAGTCGGAGCCAAGTGATTCATCTTGTCTATCTGTTTTTAGTTTTATTTTATTTTTCAGCATTTTAGTTAGTTTTTATTTTTCTAGTTTAAAACCTTTTTCTAAACTTTTGATTTGATTAGACGTTGAGGATAAACCGGTATTAAAAGCTCTTGTGTCCTTGGACGACCTCGGTATCTTGCCAACACTATACTACGCTCACGATGGGTGTACTTGCCCATATGTGTTTGGTGTTAGTAAAATATCGTGTTTTATAAATTTAAAACTTGACTAACGTGTAAAAAGGGCTTAAAATATACTTAAATATATATAAATCATATTAAAATTTGATTATATATACTTGATCACATAAAACCCATTCCCACAAAAAGTGAGTTTTGAGCCTTTATTGAGCATACAAATACATATCTTTAAACTAAATGCTCATTTTTCGTTTCTTGTGTGAATAGCCGCTTGGTTCTTACGACTCTAGAACTTGCCACGACGATACATTCCCGGTCCTTACCAACTTAAACCCGAGTAAGTAAATGACGGAGGCATTAGGACTAACCCTTTTTATTTCTACACCATTATTTTTTCTTTTTTTTCACCACCTATCCAAAATCCCCCTAGTTAACCCCTTTGAGCCTAAACCTTTTCATTTCATAACCCAAAACGAACACCCTTTCACCCACCAAAACCTTTTTATTTTTAACCCTTTATTTTAGTAACAAGCTCAGTTTTTCGTATGACTTTTCAAAAAAAAAATATGATGAAGCAAAAGAGAAATAAACAAACAAGTTTATCAAAAATAACTTTGTTTGAATAATCGCTTCATCAAAATTAAAAAAAAAATTTCAAAAAAAAAATAAAAAGTCTTGCGAAAACCGACGCTTTTTACGCTTTTCTCCCTTTTCTACTAACCACTAACCCAACCACCTACTTTTAACCCAAGCCTAACCCTTCACCCCAAAAGTTCTCTTGATATTTACAAAGGTGTATAGTTAAAAAGGAGGATGATTGATTGCTTGGCAAGCCTATGGTAGGAGTAAGTTCCATGCCGCTCTCGAGTGATTCACTAAAATATATCTTCGGCCGAGTATTGAGTAATCCCCGTGAGGTATGTGAACTTGTATATAAGTGGAATTTTAAAAAGGCATGTTATGCCCTAATAAGTAATTCATCTTATGTAATGTTTTAAATAAATCATGACGAATATGATTGTAAATAAATAAAAATAAAACTTAATAAAGAATCTTGGAAATCCCGACACTCTATGACAAGTCCAAAAACTTTCTCTTCTACCCATTCCATTTGGGCGTGTAAAGCCATATTATAAAGAGTTTTTCTTGAGGACAAGCAAAGATTCAAGTGTGGGGGTATTTGATGTGTACAAAATGCAACATATAAATTACATCAAATGTGGCATAAAACTAACCCTTTTTTAGTACTAATGTTGGAAAAAGTGTGATTTTGTCTTCCTTTTGTATTTTCGGGATTAAATGAGCTCAAATTAACAAAAGAAGCAAAAAGGCGGCTAAATCTAACATAAATACAAGAAAAGGAACAAACGTGGCATGCCTGACCCCCCCCCCCCTGACAGCATCTTCCCAAGCAAAATCAAGAAGACAGAAGGCTGAACACGCCCCGTGCTCAGTGAACACGGGGGCGTGCCCAAGTGTCAGCAGAAAAGACAAAGTTGTAGAAGCTTCTATCACCCACCACGGGGGCGTGCCCAGCGGACAATGGGCCGTGGTCAACTCTAAGATTTGAAGAATCTGGGGAAATCTTGATAGTACAGATACGCTTCTACACACGGGGGCGTGCCCAGCAGACACGGGGGCGTGGTCAACTAATGCAGACAAACTGCAATTAATGAAGAAAGAGAAGGAAGGTGGACACAGGGCCGTGCCCGAGCCTCTGTTCAGCCTATAAATAGGGGTGCTTGGCTCATTTGCAAACCATCCCTTGGCACACCACCTCTCTCACACTTCACCCACCACCCACCACCATCACAACACCATCATCCACCACCATCATCCATTGTCCATCATAGAGTGTGTGAGTCGTCTCGGGATCCAAGATTGATTGTAAGAGTTCTTGACAATCAAAGGCCATGTTTGCCTAAGTCTCTTACATCACTTGGTGAAGACAAGTGTCTAGTGTAATGCTTTTTATTTTTAATCTTTTCTCACTTTTTATTTGGTTATGTATTAATGACTTTAATAACTAGTTTCTTATTTTGAAGGTGATTCTTCCTTATCGTTTGTCCATGGTGTCTTGGCATTATTTTACTGTCTATATAAAATAAAAGATTTTCACCACTCATATCTCCACGGTCTATATGGAGATATGTTGGCTACCTGGTCGGGGGTTAAGGGAACGGTTTGGTAAGAGTCCTGCCTTGTTCAGTGTATAGATCCTGCAAGGACCTGGGTCAAATTTAGTAGGACCTCCTTCAATACCCACCGGTATTGGATGGCGGGGGTCCAAACTCTTTGATCCCCTCATATGTAAGCTACTATTAATACTTTAACCCGGCTACTTAGGACTGTATCCCTGCTGACTCAGACTACTTAGCTGAGGGTAACGTCACCTTCAAAAGAGGGGCCTACCATAATATGCATTAATAACTTAATTAATTATCTTTTAATAATCCGACCCTTTAGGATTGTAACCTTGCTGACTCAAACTACTGGGTTGAGGGTAACGTCACCTTCAAAAAAGGGGCCTACTACAATAACTAAGATAATCTCTTAAAATGTGCAAAAGTGCGGAAATAATCAAAGGTTACACTAAGCACGAGTCAGAGCCAAGTGATTCATATTGTCTATCTGTTTTTACTTTTATTTTATTTTTCAGCATTTTAGTTAGTTTTTATTTTTCTAGTTTAAAACCTTTTTCTAAACTTTTGATTTGATTAGACGTTGAGGATAAACCGGTATTAAAAGCTCTTGTGTCCTTGGACGACCTCGGTATCTTGCCAACACTATACTACGCTCACGATGGGTGCACTTGCCCATATGTGTGTTTGGTGTTAGTAAAATATTGTGTTTTATAAATTTAAAACTTGACTAACGTGTAAAAAGGGCTTAAAATATACTTAAATATATATACACACCGCACGCACATCAATCGCTGCTACGATTCAATGTCCGATCGATTGAAACCAATCCGATGGATGTTTAAGTGCTGCCCGAATCAGGATTATACTTTGTCATTCGTCGTGAGGGTTTTAATCTCGTGAGTTATCGTAAATTTTGTATTAAGTTACTGACTTAGTTCGTGTGCATTGTTATGTAATTTAGGTTACAAGGCTAAATCAGTAGGCTAAACTCTGCCCGTTTAAATCTGCAATGTGAGTCATTCTCTTTTTATCAATAATGTTTTACAATACTCCAACCATTTTCAAAAGTTATAATTACAGGGATTAAGTCGTGGTTATCTTGAATCACTGGCTAGTGGGGTATTGTGCACATTACTAATTTCTCACGGTTAGGTTCATTAACCTAACAGTGATAATCATCACTATTTGGGTGAAAGGACCCAATAGTGGTATGACCATCATCACAAGGCTGTGACACGGCGCCAGATAAAAATAAGATAGTAGCCATTGTAATCGCTCTTATGCTGTAATTTATAACTATGTGTCGTTTTATCAAATTGAGTGACTTGCCAGTATTTCCCCGCTGATAAAATATTTTAAACATGTTACAGGTGACCTACTGTGAATCAAGGCAGAGTGCTACGGAGCACTAACAAGCTTGAAGTAGTGGCTCAGATAAATAAATAAACATGTTTTGTAAAACCAGGGAATTCCTCGTAAAATTCCTCTATTGTAAATTACGGGGTTTATCCCAAATTATGAAATAAAATAATCGGGCATTTCAAGTTTTAAAAGATCCTGTTAAATATCCGCTGTCAACTCAAATAATAAATACCACGGGTTTCTGTTATGCGGCTCCTGGACCGGGTAAAACCAGGATGGGGGCCGTGACAGCTACGTTTCGTATTTTGTTTCTCAATCCACACATACGTAGTTTACACATAGATTTCACTAGAATACACGATAGACTTCACATAGATTTCCCATAGAGTACACAAATAAACCTTCTATAGCTTTAGAATTCAACGACAGACACTAAGTTTCTCATGGCACTTGGTACGAAAGTTGGTAACATGCCAGAAACACTTATATATAGGAAGTACCAGCGGCGTATCCACCATGTTTCGGGCACGTCACTTTCCCTCGTATTCCATGCCATGTTACATCTAGTGCCTTGCACTCACATTATCACATAGATTACGCATAGAATAAAGTTTCATAAATTTAGTTTGATCTGAGATTAGAATTAACGTTTTAGATTGCGGACACGCGTGTGAGCAGTGTAAAAGTATGCCAAAAGGAACGAAGAATCGAGTTTAAAACCACATACATAAAATCGAGCTAACATAAAAGCAAGATAGGCTTACAAATCATAGGATTGTCTCGAGTAGAGGAACGGCGAGTAACCAAAGTGATTCGAACCCCTTTCTAGTTGAGGTAACATGTCTTGACTTACTTGGACAAATACGTCATCGATGTTAGGCCTACGACATTCGTCCTTTTAGTCATTCCACGTTCCTAATTAATCGGAAGTCACGAGACTTTGGCGAGACCTAAAATCAAGGAGTGGGACTAGTTATCAAGATCTGAGTTTTACCTCTAACTTGACAACATCGTACCCTAATAGCGTTGGTACTTATCGGTAGATAAGACCTACTAGAGTAACATGGAGATTTTCCATCAAGGTTCGGATGTCACTCCTGACTTGAGGGTAAATCTCGTGCAGAAATATAAATACTGATGAATAGTGTTTTCAAAGTTTCAAGTGTACATTGTGTTAGCCTTAGGAAAGGCATGTAAGTTTAACAGGAATATCTGTGCAGCTAGGAAGCAGATACGGTAGAATGCATAAGTCTTAAACAACAAATAAGAGTCAAAGTTCCTGGAACTATAGACTAGGGAAAGTATTCCTACTTATCCTAATTTTCCTATAGTTATGGCTCTGATACCAATCTGTCACACCCCAACCGATGGCAGAAACATCGGGGTGCGAGCACTAAGCGTCCAGATTGCTCATTAGGTTTCCATAACACTAGATATTTCGATAATAGTTAATTTGATTACATGCAATCGTCTAACAACGTCATAAAAAATATCATATTACAACCAAAACATAAATTGTTCAAATAGTTCAAACGACTAAATTAACTAGGTGACGTTTCTAAGCATCTCCTAGCTTGATTTCCATGCATTCCCAGCAACCTATTAGCCTGCAACAAGTATTAAAATATCAATACAAAAGTATTGGCTTGTATACAAGTTTGATAATAGAATAATAGAATAAAACAACTCATATCCACAATGTAAGTGTATAAAAATAGTTACAGCCGTGCTAGTGTCGCAGTCCACGCAGGGATAGCCCAAGTATCCCGATGCTTTAGTGTTTACCCAAGACTCAAGGTAAACTAGAATCCTCCTAACAATACCCCCTGAGAATAATGGGAGAGGTGCACCCCCTATAGCGCTACTATTGTTAAGGCGGAACTACACACCCTGGATTAAACGTCACATAGCACAAATAGAATAATAGAATGCACAAGTTTTAACATACACATAGGATAGAGTTTAGATTTCAAAGGTTTAAGTTTATATAGAATACATGTTACACCCCAAGGTTTAAAAGTAAAAAGGGGAGCGAGTATACTCACAGTGATTGCTTAACAGTCGCAACTGTTATTGGATCAAAGGGAGCTCTTTTTAGGATTAGCCTGATTAGATTACAATAGGATCAGAGTCGGGTAGCATAACGAGATTGCGTAAAGTGTTGGAAATTGTCACTGGATCGGATGGCTGTCCGGTCGGATGGCTATCCGATCGGATTGCCAATCGAGTGGTGACATGTGTGAGAGGAAACGGACGGCTGCCCGATCGGATGGCCATCCGATCGGGTTGCCACTTGATCTACAATTTGCAAAGTGAAGGGAATAGGGTGGCTGCCCGATCGGGCGGCTGTCCGATTGGGTTGCCAATCGACCCAAGTGTTAGAATGCTTTGGTTCCTTTGATCGGGTGGCTGCTCGATCGGGCGGCTGTCCGATCGGGTTGCCACTCGATCGAGGCCCCCAAAACTTCAAGTTTCTGAAAAGTTACTAAGGGTTGAAAGATTTCAAAGTTTCAAGGCTACAGGGCAAGTGTTACCTGATAGGGTGACGGCTGCCCGATCGGACGACTGTCCGATCGGGTTGCCGCTCGATCGGGCGACCCTTGATCTTGTTTACCATTTTGTAAAATTTTTAAGTTTCTAGCTTAATGGTGACGGCACGACACGTATTGAGACAACGGTAAACTTTTCAGCACACAGGCACTTGGGAATCACCCCCGTCCGATCAGTCGTCTGTCTCTAACGAGTTTATGTCGGAATCCGTTGCCATGCTCGCCTTCACCGGTAATAACTCAGATCCAAGGCGACTTTAGACTACTTATCAAGTCTTCAGTCCATTTAGACCCGGTTTCCACCGAATAAAGTAGGAGTTTTGAAGAAAAGGATAAGATAATTCAAGTTTTATATGAAAAGTCTAGATTTAGCTTGGATTTAGTGTGGAAACGCATGAAATACCTTAGATCCGAGCTAGATCTTGCCGGAAATGACATCACATAGTAGTTTGTACAAACCACCATGATGACATCAACCTCAAGAACTCAGATCTGAGAGATTTCACGGTGAAAAGTGTGATCTCAAGAGAGAATCTCATAGAGAATGAAGTGCAGATCAGGAAGGTACAAGAATCTAGCTTGAAACGTACCAAAATCACCAAGAAAATAGGGAAGAACGGTGCTTGTGCGTCTGAGTCGAGCAGGGCTGTCACATCAGTGAAGGACTGATGTGACAGCTCCTATTTATAGTGTGGGAGAGAATAGAGGCGGTGCACATGGATAGGGTGGTGGCTCGATCGGGTGGTGATCCGATCGGGTGGCCATCCGGTCAGGTGGTAATCCGATGGGGTGGCAATCCGATCGGATTGCCACTCTGGCCAATCAAACCTTTCAGCGTTCTCGTCTTTGATTCGTTGTGCGAGTTAGTTTAGGCGTTGCGTATTATAGAATAACTAGATTACATCATAAACATCAAAAGTTCCAAAGATTAATAGATTCCGCCAGTGACAAGGCTCCAGTCTCTCGTTCAACCAAGAATCAAGTTTCACGAGTCTAAGGAGTCAAGCACCAAATAGATTTAGACGTTTCCAACAGAGACTTAGGCATTCCATCATAGATTTAGGCATTCCAACATAGATTTAGACATTTCAAATATAGGATTAGGCATTCTAAGCATATAGATATATAGACATTCCCAAGATATAGATATTCCACACGTAGATTCAGGCGTTTCAAGTATATATATCATAGACTTCCACATGGATTAGGGGCTAAACAGACAAATAGGCTAACTTCAGGGACTAATCTTGAGAAAACCCTAAAGTTTAGGGACGCTGGGCGTTACAAGTAGGGTTGACAGTACCGTGGGTGGTAATTAAGTAGATGGAAACAAATGTAATTGCGCGACCGCCCTTAATACTGTACAATGGTTTTACTTAACTTGATTAAACTGAGATTTACTCACCAGTATTTCCCACTGACAAAATGTTTTTAAACGCGTTTCAGGTAACAAAATGAGAAAGCCAAATAGAAGACAGTTGGACAGCACTGAAGGCTTGAAAAAGTGGCTATAAAGTTACCTAAAATAAAGAGATGTTTTTATTAAATAAAATATGGTTTATCCCTATGAAAATGTGTGTACTTAAAACTTGGGATTATTCCCACGTGTTTAATATTATGAAAATATGGTATTTTACTCTGATAAAATATTTCCTAACTATGGTCCTGATGTAATTTCTGCTGCCAAAATGATAAACATGGATACCACCAAAACTGGCCGCGGCCGCCCGTTCCCGGGTAGTATAGGGGGCGGGGGTTGCGACATTCTCAACACACAAAACCTCCTTAAATAAGTTAATCCAAACAATACAAAAACAACTTATTAACTTTTATAAGTCAATAAATCATAAGTTACTCCAAAATAAGCTAACCCAAACACCTCGAAGACAAAATACAATAGGCTCACTACTCGGAATTTAATATGATTTAACAAGTAAATTTCCTATGGCTTAGAGCATTCACATTCTATCCATCAAAATATGTGAGGGGGAGTTTTTATATTATAAAGGGTATAAAAAGTGGTTGTGAGTGGAGGAGAGAGAAAATGTTACTGTTCATCTGTATATTTGAGGGGACACTGTTCACCCAGTATAATTTTTTTAATATATATTGAAAGTGGTTGTGAGTGAAGGAGAGAGAAAAATGTGATGATAATATTATTTAATTGAAAAGGAGAGAGAAAAAGTATTTGTTTTTAGTAAAAATATATTGATATAGGAGTTGTTTTTTAGTGGAATGTATGTATAATTTGATGGTTTGGATGTGAATGCTCTTATATGAGAATAAAATTTAGAGCTAACAAAACTTCAATCAAAACTATGTAAAGGAATATAAACCTCTGATTATCTATGCGTCACACCACCTGTTTGTAGTAGTATAATCAATTTTATCATCATTCAACCATGTAGTTATAAATCATATAAGAATTTGTTAATAAAAAAAAAACCAGCTCATGTACACACCACAATTCTTTTTTGGGTAAAGGACACACCACAATTCTCAAGTCTCAACAAAATGAAATGTCACAACAATAATTCGAAAAAAAAAAAAGTTTTCTAAAAAAAATAAATAAATAATAATCAAAATTAACAATCACATATCTTATTTAATACAATTTCATGAAAAAACTGAGTAATTTACCGCAAGTCAGTTATATGATACAAAAGTCAAACAACTTTATATTTATATTTATAGTTTCACAAAATTAGAGCCATAGCGACATCATAAACAAATTACTATTGAAAAAGAACCCTCGAGCTTTGACTCTTTATCAGTGCTAATCCTCCTATCTTGCTTCTTTTTTTCCAAACAGTCCTCCAACCTAACTTTCTTACTATTATGTCCTGCAAACAACACAAACTTAATAACCAACTCTAATAACAAACTTAATAACCAAAGAAGGATTAAATCAGAAAAGTCTTTTAATTTGCCAATTTCATCCCCTGTTCCAAGCTGTAAGTAAACCTTTCTATCCATTCTTTGTTTTTTTATATCATTGTAACATGTTCAGTAGCTTAAGGAAATAAACAGCGATACAAAATGAAATTTCTCTATATAAAAAATTGATCAATGAACTTTCTTCACTTTCCATTAGACAAATTACCACAAGTAGTTATCTCTGTAAAATTAGTGAAACCTACTGTTTACATGGTTTATCACTACATGTGTTGGATGAAATGCCACAAAAACTATAATTCTTTTGTTTTCCGACACAAGCTTTGTTTTCTTCAAGCATGCTGCAGACTGGAGATTAGCGGTTGCTGCTGGTGCAATGTTCGGTATGCTGTCCTATTTTATAATTGTGATATTCAGTCTCTGAAGCTGTTATACAGAGCCATTTGGGTAACATCCGTGTTGGTGATAACAATTGTTACACTTAAACCATGACAAATTCTTTTCGAAACTCTGCAAATTCTTCACTTTGTAGCCCAACTGTGACAAACAAACAAATTTATGTAGTATGATCACCTGCATCCATCTCTATAAATTTGAAGTGAATTCTGAAGCACATTTATGTAAATCAAAATGTGTTTATGATCTCACCAGCCACCAGTCGGAAACACTTTCACCGACACAGTCTCAAACCCAACAGTTTCATAACCAAATCCCATCAATCCGGCTACATGTGGCTCACGGATAGGCTTGACCACTGGAGTTATATCAAGGGTACCAAAATCTGTTCACCTGATCACAATTAAAAAGTTACTGAGTATAAGGATTTAGTGCAACGAGTATAAGCATTTAGTGCAACCAAACATATTATAATACAGATTTTCATCCAACTTTAACACCTCTTTTTTTGTATATTGGTCATCATCATCATCAATCCCACCAATACTATCTTGAAAGTAATAGCCCACCAACAGAAGGGAAACGCCCAGGTAGCTCACCAACGCTGATATCTGTACCACACACCAAAAATAAAATAAACATCCTTCGGTTCAAAGCAGCTCCAAAACAACCTAATTAAAGTCTTTGATTTACATAGAACCATAGAATCAAGATTAACAATTTCAAATCCATGAAAAAAGTAACAAAATCCACTATTTAAACTTGAAGACAAATTACAAGAGGCTAGCTACTCTGAATTTGATATAAATTAACAATATAAAACATCCAACTTTAACTAAATAACTGGACTTTCATTCATTTCTTGTGGTTTGTAAGAGTGGAAATTTAGAGCTACCAAAACGCCAAACAGAAACAATGTAAAGGCGTTAAAACCTCTGATTATCTATACCAACCTGCTGTAATGATATATTTAACTTTAGCAGCATTCAACCATGTAGTTAATATCACACCACAGTTCGGTGACTAAGCCAAAGCTAAACCATAGAGGTAGGTGTAATCCTTTGGTTCAATGTACTGCCAAAATACATAAAAAAGATAGGTGAAGCAGCTAACAAGCAAACCAAGTAAGCCTGATTATTGACTAATTTCACCTTTTAAAGTACCTGGCTTTTATGTAAAAATTTAATTATTATTCTTGCATGAAACCAAAAAAAAAAAACATTTCACTATTGGACAGTTTATTGGTCGCAAACAGACCCCAATTAAATTAAGATGACAGAATGATAATTATGTTTTTATCTATTTCCAGGTTCTTTTGCTTTATATAAGAAAGTACCTATGTTATCCCACAGTTATATGTAGCAGTAGAAGGTGTATGTTGATCTTTCAAATACGGCCAACCGGTTGCCGATACTGAAATCTTCTCCACTTCCATTTGAGCTTCTAAACCCACTCCTGGTTTTCATGATCTTCTTTCTCTGGCCGTGAGGAATTAATAGTTTATGCGCTCTTTGCATGGCTCATCGACTCCTCAAAACAAAACATGTCTTCTGCTGGTTATCGAGGTCGCTCCAACAGTTCTGTTCATGGAGTCAAACAGGTCCTGACATCATACACAAGCGGATTGAAATTTACACTTTCAACATGTGAAGTTCTACTAAGTCCCACATGCCAGTTCAAATTAGGAGTACTGACGTGGACGCTTTTGAGCATCAGACTTTCAACTGGCATATCAAGTTGTACCAATTCCTCACATCGTCTAACAATTAACTTCTCAAGATTCCGACACCCCTTAAGGTTAAGTGTTTTCAACTTAGTAGTATCGAGGCGGAGGTTTTTGAGTATTAGACTTTCAACCGGCATGTGAAGTTCTACCAAATCCTCACATTTTTCAAGGTCTAACCTCTCGAGATTCCGACACCCCTTAAGGTTAAGCGTTTTCAACTTAGTAGTATCGAGGCGGAGGTTTTTGAGCATCAGACTTTCAACCGGCAAGTGAAGTTCTACCAAATCCTCACATTTTTCAAGTTCTAACCTCTTGAGATTCAGACACCCCTTAAGGTGAAGTTTTTTCAACTTATTAGATCGAAGGAAAATGTCATTGAGCTCTAGGCTTTCAACGGGCATGTGAACGTCTACCAAATCATCACACCGTATAAGATCTAACTTCTTGAGATTCAAAGTGTGGGTAAGGTCAAGGGTTTTCATCTTAAACCAAAAGATGTAAACGCTTTTGAACTTTAGACCTTTAAGGGGCAATTGAAGTTCTACCAAATCCTCACAATGAAGAAGATCTAACTTCTCGAGATTCAAATTTTGGGTAAGGTCAAGGGTTTTCAACTTAACACTATAGAGGTAGAGGCTTCTGAGCTTTAGACCTTCAAGGGGCAATTGAAGTTCTACCAAATCCTCACACATCCTAAGATCTAACCTCTCGAGATTCAAATTTTGGGAAAGGTCAAGGGTTTTCAACTTAACACTATAGAGGTAGAGGCTTCTGAGCTTTAGACCTTCAAGGGGCAATTGAAGTTCTACCAAATCCTCACACATCCTAAGATCTAACCTCTCGAGATTCCGACACTCGTTAAGGTTAAGTTTTTTCAACTTAGTATATCTAAGGGAAATGTCATTGAGCTCTAGGCTTTCAACGGGCATGTTAAGTTCTACCAAATCCTTACATAGGCTCACACTTCATGTGTCGAGATTCTGAGCCCAGGAAATATCCAAGGTCTGCAACGTAGAATCATCAACGGAAAGAGATTTGAGCTTAAACTTTTCATTGGGCATGTGTGTTGATACATATTATGTGGACGCGACTTGGTTCGGTTCAACTCGGTTCGGTTCGACCCGGTTAGGTTCGGCTCAAGCCCGACATCACGACATTCCTCCGTCGTGCGTCCCAGAGTTCGTCACGCGAAGCACGGAGCGCCGCGAGCCGGTTCCCGCTTGACACATCATCATGACATCATCATGATGATGTCATGATGATGTCACAACTTTGACCAAATGCATTTAGAAATGGCAGCCTCTGAAATTCACGTAAAGAGTGCATGAAATTTATGCTTGGGCCAATCATCATCAAGACAAATGCATCTGGGCTTTTATTACTTGCATCATGGGCCGAACCCAGCCAATCGCACAAGATGAAGACCAAATATAAATACAGAAATCAAGTGTGATTTCGGTGGGTGTCGAAGGATAAGCTCGAAAGATATCACACGAAGGATTCTGATGGACTTCGAAGGATATGCCATCCTTCGAAGTGTTTGTGGATCCTTCGATGGCTTCATGATCGACAGATCATCTTTCGGGCAGTCCACATGATCCTTCGACCATACAACCTGTGCTGGGCATATATATACCCATGTGTTGTGTTCAATAGTGAGACGAGAGATGAACACTAGACAAGTGTGAGAGCATACTGTAAACACAGAGAGCACACGAGAGGTTGAGAGAGTTTACATATTACGTTTGTAAACATTGTTCTGTAACTGATTCCGCGTTTAATACAAGATGTGTTAATCGTTGATACCGCGTGTGTTATCTTTACTTGTTTTCGTCTCTATCTCGGTTTGCTGATCTTGTTGGATTCCGCACAACAAGATCGGTTCGTATACAAGGAAGTAGGCGTTTAGATCCGTATCCGGACACGGGGACCTACAAGTGGTATCAGAGCCTTGGCTCTTCTCCTTGTTAAAACCGAGTGGTTTTTCGGGTTTTTGAAGCTTATTTTTCTGAAAATTTCGGTTAAACTCCTGAAAAATCTTGTTGTTTTGCTGATTGTTTTGATTAAAACCTTGCTAAAACACACGTTCTCAAGATAAATATTGGTTTTTATAAAACTTTTGAGCAAAATTCGGGTTTCGGAAAGTTTCGGGTGACCGGAAATCTCATAGTTTTTCCAGAAAACTCCTTGTGTTCTTGCCATATTCAAAGTTGTTCTTCACTATCACAACTTTTCGATCTATTTTAAATCAATTGTAAAGTGTTGTGTTTTGAATTTTTAAAATATTATAATAGTACAAAGGACAACATCATTAGGTGGTTACTTGGAAATGATGCAGCCGACAGATGAGTTGAAAAAGTGGATTGCTTTGTGTTAGGATAGAAAGTCAACAAATTGAATCTCAACAATTCGAAAGATCAACTATTTCGAAAGCTCAACAAATTCGAAAGATCACCTTTACTCCTCAAGATTTCGTAGGGTCTTTTTGATTTCCTCGAAAGATCAGCTGTGTGTGTGTCGAAGGATCAACCCCAACACTTCGAAGGATCCAGCTTACAAGATGTCGAAGGATCCAGTTGATGTTTTGTTTCGAAAGATCCTAGTCTTCAACAACCAACAACTTCGAAAGTTAAACTGATTTGTTCGAAAGATCTGTGCCTCCATAAGATAGTGGGGTTGAAATAAAAAGTGGAAAATTATTTTGGGCTTCAGTTTTGGGCTTCTGGTTACTTTGAATTTCTGTTTGGGCTTCAGTCGAACAAGACAATCAGTCGCACAACATAAGTGGGGATCGCACAAGAGCTGTTTAGTCGCACAAGACTTGTTTCGTCGGATCTTTGTTTCGCGGGATTTTGTTTTATCAAGATATTAAAAAAAAAAAAAAAAATATTTCTAGTGTGATTTAACTGTTTGATTTAAGTGTGATTTTCAGGTTTTATTATTTTTGATCAAAAATGAATCCAAGATGGAATACTCCGGTAAATACAGACATGTATTTTGGTACTCCGTCTCCCGCACCGAAACAACCTCTCAGACCAACTGATATGTTCGGAAACCCCTTACCTGTTCGAAATACCGAAGCAACTGACATGTTCGGAAATCCATTACCTGTTCGATCTACCGGACCAACAGACATGTATGGCAATCCTATCCAAGTTCCGGTTCCTCCAAAAACAGACATGTACGGAAATCCGCTTCAACCAGTTCTTCAACCGGTGCCTCAACAGCAAACCCAAAGGCCTCCTGTGACAACTGATCTACATGGCAATCCCATTCAAGTTCCTGTTAAGCCAGCTCAGCATGGGAACCAGAACCCTTTCGAAAATCAAGACAACCAGCAGAATCAGAACAGGAACAATGAGTGTACGCTGATACCTGTCAACAACCAAAGCCAAGCAGGACCATCAAATGCTAACCAGGCACTTGTGGTTCAGATAGGCGAAGATGGTGATTGGTCAATCCGTTTGAGTAGTGATGCTCCAAATGGAACCGCTTGTTTTGCTGAGGTTGTCAAGGATCTTAAACACGCCAGTGGTGAAGAATCTTCCACCAATGGAGGTGAATCCTCAGGAAATAATGACAGATCTGAACATGACAGTAGTTCAGATGAAGATGTTTCAACTTCAGTTGAGGATGATACAACTTCAAGTTCAAGCGAGGATGGATCTGAATATGAATCATCAAGGGAGGTTGTTGATTCTGATGCAGAAAGGTCAAAATCTGAGAGTTCATCAAGTCAGGTATGTGTCGATGAACCCACTGCTGTAAATTGTGTTAATTGTGATAGATTGCATGTTAAATGTGCTGATTTAGATGCAAACATGTCTGAGTTGCAAGGCAAACATGATGCTTTACAAGCTAGTTTGTTTGATTTGCAAGACAAACATGTTTCTTTGAATCATAAGTGGTGTGAGTTGCAAAGCAAACACGAGGCTTTGCAAGAGAAATATGATGTGACATACATCCACAATCAGAAATTAACCGTGGATCTTTCTAAATGCACTGAAGCCAACATGTTTTATGTAAACCATGAAAAGAACTTTAAGTCGATGATTGAAACCTTAAAGAAAGATAAAACCGAGCTGACAAAAATGGTTTCCAGAAAACAAACTGACATAAATTTGTATATCACACGTCTTGAGATAATGCAAAAAGAAATGGCTTGTGTCAAAACTGAAAGTGAGGCGATCCAACTTAAGCTAGACAGTTATTTGAGCTCTAGCTATGTGTTGGATCACATCATTGACGTACAGAAAGAGAAACGGGATGTCACATGCATTGGATACAAGAAATGTCCACCACCCGTGAGAAACAATTATGATGCCCTGCCTGATGAGGAGTATAGAACTCACTTTGAACCATCTGTTCCTCTAGATGTTAAGGAATTTGCAGCAGAATGTGCAACAGGACTCGGATACAAGAAGGAAGTATCATCAGATTCAGATGTGTCAGCAGATACATGTGTGTCATCTGCTGAACTGAAACAGAATCCTCCAGTTGTGATATACAGTGAGGCTTCTGATTCTTCTGATGATGAATCTGATGATACTGATTCGGAAAAGTCTGATGCGGTAATCAAAGAAGAGGACATACCTCTTGAGAATCATATTCTATGTGATCCTCCCGCAAAACCTGCTAAGACTGTTCCAACCGAGTCCACATCTGCCCAAGAGTCGGAGAGTGTGGATTTGCTGTACACTCTTGTTGGTGATGATAAAATTTACTCAGACAAAGATTTTCCTATAAAGAATGTTAATCAATCTTTAATAAGTAAAGTTTTTGAAAATTCGACAAGTAAGTTTTTGGGAAAGACAGGATCACGTGTTACTGTAACACAGTGCCCTCCTATCCCAAAGGCCGAAGTTCGAAAACAATTTGGCAATCAAAAGTTACCAACAGTGCAAAAACAGCAAAATCATGCCAAATCAAAAGGTAAAACACCGACTCAAAATCCAAGGAAGCCGAATCAGAAGAAGAAAAAGAATGTGAACTTTGTGAAATCTAAGGGAACGGACAAAATTGCAAATTTTGAGAACCAATCTAACTTAGATTTTGTCAAGAAAACAACAGTGAGGAAAAGAAATGAACTAAACAGTTCAAAACCTAGTACTTCGGGATCACAAAGTTCATCATCGGCAAGACGACCACATGATACTCCGAGGTTTGTAGAGCGGAGAATGTGTTTTGAATGTGGTACTATTGGACACATAATTCGAAATTGTCCATATCTTCATAAGTTGAAAGCAAAAATTGATGCCCCCCATGGTAACAATTACCATAAAAGATTTGTTTCACCAAAACAAGACCCTCGTCTTGTTAAACAACAAGAAGTGAAACAGAAAAGGAAACAAAGAAAAGAAATTGAAAAGGTTTTAAAACCGGAGGTTTCCCAAACAAAATCTGTTAAATCAAATGTTAAACATGAAGAACAAAAACAGATTTGGAAACCAAAACCAGTAATTGTTTCAGGGGGAGCTACATCAATTCCGAATCATCGGGAAATGGTTGTCACAATCCTCGATGATGACGGACGACCCAAGTCTGTGAAGGCTTGGGTCCCACTCTCCAACTAATCTCTGAGTGAGTGTGTAGGATGTTCCAGGAGGAACTTTCGATAGTCGTAAGATTGTTGATAGTGGAGCGTCCTTACACAAGATAGGCGACAGAAGAATATTGTTGCCATTGATGGAGAGAGAGGAAAGAAAAAGAAAAGAAGAAGAATTTGCTGATGAAAGAATGTGGTTGAATGAAGTTGAAAAATTCGACAAGATGAAGATCATTCCAAAAATTAGCTGTTATGGTTTTTGATCGGGTCCTCAGGAAAGATTCCAATGAAAAGTACGCGCCTGTAGCACGTCTGAAGCTCTTCGAAGATTCATGGATTTTTCTTCCACAAGAAGTTCAAAGTCCACAAGATGAACGTGTAGGGTACTTTTCTCTACGGTGTGATTGAAGAAAATGTGTTTGTTGAACAAACCAACCGGGTGTGCGAATGCCTTGGCGTGGATTGAACAACCGCACACTACTTCTGAAAGAGAAAGACAAAGACCTTCGCTGGTGCAATTTGGAAAACCAGCCGGACCCAGAGGTCTGTGATCTTGTTGCTGTGAAGAGACTTCTCAGTAGCTACAAAGAATCGAGTTTGAAGTCCACACCGGGTGGATATCCAGTTTGGGAGAGCGCTCAGATTCCTTGCAATGCACGAAGCAGTTGCAGGATACGGTTTTAAATTTCTAATCTCTCCTATACTTGTCGATATTTAAGCTGCTTACAGCACTCTTTGACCAGACACGTTGAACTCGAATATCACCTCACACGTGATTGTTTCACTATGAAACTCGTCAATGTTGTCATGGTCCACACCGTTTACCGACGTGCCAACTCATTTTCTCTAAAATTCGATAAATCATTTCTGATTAAAAATTAATTTTGGTAAACGGCATTGAGGTAAAACAAGAGTAATACCAACATCGGAAAATCATTTTTGTAAATACCTTTGTGTGTTTAAATTTGCCTTAGTTTGTTGATTTTAGGGGGAGTAAATCCAAAATTTGAAAATCCAAAAACATTGAAAAATTTCAAAAACACAAAAACAATAGAAAAACAAAAATGAGTTTCCTGGCGAGCAAAAGAGAAAATGATAGTACATCAGTGGTCTGTCCAAACCTCTTTAAACCTTAAATGAAAAGCGATAAGCAGCTCTATATAAGATGTATTGGTAGGCTCACAATCATTTTAAAGTGTGCAGGGTGATATAAACTTAAATCGACTGAAGACCAGGTGGGAACCACTCATTGGCATATGGTCTTAGTACCGAAATTTCGTTTGAGAGATTGCCGAGGTTCTGAGATATTCGGTCTTTATGCTGCTTATCATCTGGGTATCATGGTTGTATCTTTTACCGAAAAATAACGGGGACGCAAGTCTAGATCTTCCATGATACTATACATACGTGTACATATTGCATACGTCCTCAATAAGTGATCAACAATCACATGTCCAAACAAATAAGTGATAAATTATCACAAATTCTTTCCGGGTGTCAAGTTCGTCTCTCTGCTGTACGAAAGTACTGACCTGTTCACGGACTTGCTCCTGTGCCCTCATGCATCGAAAATCAAGTTCCTCATAAATAAGTGATTCTATCACATAGGGCTTGTTTTCAAATCAAAATAAGTGAGAATCTCACATCATATACGGTCAAACAGATGATAATCGGTATACTCACCGGTAAGATGAACCCTCGTGCATACCTTGATACGGGAATGTGTCGTGATGTGGATGAACACCGGTCGGTAAGTATAAATCATACCTTAACGTATCCCCTCGCCATGATTACATCTGATAAGTTGAGCTTAAGTGGACAACAATACCGATAATTGTTATAGGATGCTTATCTTAATGTTAATTAATTGAACAAAGAGAGCGTTTTGGCATGACCGTACACTGATATGATTCTCTTACCCTCGAAACTCGCAAAAAGAATGTTTGTATATATTTACTTTTCTTAGTTTCTGCATCTTGGTATATATTTATTTACTGCTTTCAGTCTTTACATTTGAAATATTCAAAAATTCCAAAAAGATTTTAAGTGTGTTTTAATATAAACTTTATAAAAGCCAAAAAGATGTTATTTCTATTTTATTTTCGATCGTACGATGTTGGAGCTCGAGTCTTCGTTACCTGAAACCTGAACGAAAAACCGAAAACGACTAAATCTTCATAAACGGTCGAAATTTGCAAAGTGTTGAAAGTTAAAATTGAAATTGATAAATTTATTAAACTTTCAAACTGTCGGACGGTGTTTGATTGAACAATGGTCACATGTGTGTCGTTTGCTTATGATATTCCAGGCGGTTGTTCTCATTACGCGTTTAGATTTCTTGCATGTGCAGATTCTAAAGGCTAGGAGAACATGGTCGATGACAAGCTTCGGAATGAAGACACGACGTGAAGGCACTCAAAAGACAAAGATGATGGAGTTGCCGCTGACCTTCAACACCACAAGGATCTCACTTCATAACGAACAAGTATTTCACGAGCATAACTCAAGGGGGAGCTTATGTTAAGGGGGAGTTTGTCAACACACTTCCTACATCAAACGGGGAGTTTGTTGGTACACTTTCTGCTTTCAAGACGTGAAGACTTTGAAGATTCTCCGACGTGGAAGACATGGAAGTTGAACCTCACGTGTAGCGTCCAAGGGGGAGTTTGTTGATACATATTATGTGGACGCGACTTGGTTCGGTTCAACTCGGTTCGGTTCGACCCGGTTAGGTTCGGCTCAAGCCCGACATCACGACATTCGTCCGTCGTGCGTCCCAGAGTTCGTCACGCGAAGCACGGAGCGCCGCGAGCCGGTTCCCGCTTGACACATCATCATGACATCATCATGATGATGTCATGATGATGTCACAACTTTGACCAAATGCATTTAGAAATGGCAGCCTTTGAAATTCACGTAAAGAGTGCATGAAATTTATGCTTGGGCCAATCATCATCAAGACAAATGCATGCTGGGCTTTTATTACTTGCATCATGGGCCGAACCCAGCCAATCGCACAAGATGAAGACCAAATATAAATACAGAAATCAAGTGTGATTTCGGTGGGTGTCGAAGGATAAGCTCGAAAGATATCACACGAAGGATTCTGATGGACTTCGAAGGATATGCCATCCTTCGAAGTGTTTGTGGATCCTTCGATGGCTTCATGATCGACAGATCATCTTTCGGGCAGTCCACATGATCCTTCGACCATACAACCTGTGCTGGGCATATATATACCCATGTGTTGTGTTCAATAGTGAGACGAGAGATGAACACTAGACAAGTGTGAGAGCATACTGTAAACACAGAGAGCACACGAGAGGTTGAGAGAGTTTACATATTACGTTTGTAAACATTGTTCTGTAACTGATTCCGCGTTTAATACAAGATGTGTTAATCGTTGATACCGCGTGTGTTATCTTTACTTGTTTTCGTCTCTATCTCGGTTTGCTGATCTTGTTGGATTCCGCACAACAAGATCGGTTCGTATACAAGGAAGTAGGCGTTTAGATCCGTATCCGGACACGGGGACCTACAATGTGAAGTTCTACCAAATTATTACAACATTTAATAACTAACTTCTCGAGATTCAAAGCTTGGGTAAGGTCAAGGGTTTCCAACTCAACAAAAAAGAGGTGGAGGCTTTTGAACTTTAGACCTTCAAAGGGCAATTGAAGGTCTACCAAATCTTCACATACATCAACCTTCAGTTTGTCGAGATTCTGAGCCCGCTTAAGATATAAGGTCCTCATATTATGAGACTGAAGGTGAAGGGATTCAAGCTTAAATTCAACGGGTACATAAAGTTCGTTTAACTCCTCACATCGGAAAAGATGTAACGCCTGGAGATTAAAAGTGCTCGGAAGGTTAAGTTTTTTCAGTTTAGAACAACGGAGGTAGAAGCATTTGAGCTTTAGACATTCAGTGGGCATGTGAAGTTCTACCAAATCCTCACAGCATTCAAGCTCTAACTTCTCGAGATTCTGAGCCCCCTCAAGGTTAAGTGTTTTCAGCTTCTCACAATCAAGGTAGAGGCTTTTAAGCTTTAAACTTTCAACGGGCATGTGAAGTTCTACCAAATCCTCACAGCATTCAAGCTCTAACTTCTCGAGATTCCGAGCCCCCTCAAGGTTAAGTGTTTTCAGCTTCTCACAATCAAGGTAGAGGCTTTTAAGCTTTAAACTTTCAACGGGCATGTGAAGTTCTACCAAATTAAAACAGCCGTTAAGATTTAACCTCTCCAGATTCGTATTTAGCCCAACGTTCAAGGATTCCAACCCACAATTATGGAGGTCAATGAATCTGAGATTCTTTAGAACCTATCAAGAGCACAACATGAGAATGAATTCTATGTAATGACAACAAAAATAGATAAATTAATGCATTAGAATGATGTAAACGAGAACTAATTAATCATAATTCTACCTTTTTTCCAGCTTTCCAACGTTGACCAAAACCGGGGTGGTTTATTTTAAGGCCAACAAGATTATTTGTTTGAAATTTTTTGGGAAAACAACTAAAACGGTAATTGCACAAAGATAAATATTTTAACCCATTTGGTAGGAGGCATATGCTATCTTCACCAATATCCATGCAGTCACATCCAGAATCACATTGATTTTCGGGAAAACAATTGAAACAGTAATCAAACAAAGATAAATATCTTAACCAATTTGGTAGAAGGCATATGCTATCTTCACCAATATCCTTGCAGTCACATCCAGAATCACATTGATGATTCATTTCAAGAAATCTGAGTTCCCTCATATTTTGAAGACCTTTCTTGACAACAGATGGTTTGACCAAGAGCAGTTTTATACATTTTATTGCTTCAGTACCCTGTAATAAGAAAGCACATACATGAACCTTGTGTCATAAGAAATAAGTACGTGTTAGTTTTCTCCACCTTACAAATAAACTTGAAACTTACCTTATTATTAACCAATATATCCTCAATTTCCTCTTTAATCCACAATCGGCTATGTCTGTGAGGCTCATTGGGGTGCGAACGACGAACAATATTCTTACCCATTTCTTCTATATGGTCATGCATATCCAAGCGCCCATCACAAGATACAGTTCTAAGAGATTTTTGCTCAAGAACTCCTAAACCACTTCTGGCATGAAATTCGCAGCTTTCAAGCGCTTTGATTGCTTCTTCTTTCTCCCAACCTTTTAGTATACATGCAACATCTAGAAATATTTCCTGGTAATCCCTTTCTAGACCGACATAGCTTACTTCCAATATACTCAGAGTTTCATTCAATGGAATTGTTTTTAGTCGGTCTAAAGCATCGCTCCATTCAGCCTCATTTTTACCGCATAAATCTGAACCCAAAACTTTGATTGTCAAGGGAAGACCAGCAGCATAACTCACAACTTGACTTGCTAGCTCCTCATAACCTTGATTTGGTATCAGTCTCCCAAATGCATACATATTGAAGAGGCAATTTGCTTCCTCATCCAATAACAGATCAACATTAAGAATCAAGTTCTCTGGCACTCCATGTGTTACCAGCACTTGTCGTTCTCTTGTTGTAATGATAACTCGACTTCCCGCCTTAAACCAATTAGGCTCACCAGCTAATGCCTCAAGCTGGTGTATATCATCTACATCATCTAGAACAACAAGAACCTTTTTACCACACATCCTCCTTTTCAAGTCAGAAACACCTCTTACGGTGATGTCAGGATTATTTAACACATCAGAAAGTACTTGTTTTTGCAACGACTCCAAACCCCTCAATGGGTTTCCTGACCTTTCCCTTACATTCCCAACAAAGCTTGAACCTTCGAACAGAAAGGATATTTGATCAAATACAGCTCTCGCCAAAGTTGTCTTCCCAGCCCCTCCCATCCCCCATATCCCTATCATGCGAACATGATCTTCAATATTAATGTCTAAAGATGAAACAACATCTTTTACACGTGTCTCCATGCCTACTAATTTCCCATCAACCACCGAGCTAATGAAAGGTGAAATCTTTTTCATAATTTCTGTGATCAGTTTAGCTTCATGTCTGTATGTCAAAGAAGATTCAATTAGAAAACTCAAAATCCCACATGAACAAATAATCTCAAATCTAAAGCATACAATCATATATGACCTCATAACTATAATGATATATGTCTCATAGATTAAAAATGATGGTCCAAAGGATCGATTTAACACTCGATAAGGAGAATCAAACTTGCATAAACACAATCTTATGAACAAATGATTTCTTGAAGAAAACCTTTTTGTACTGGATCACCGCTGCTAACTTTTTTTAATTTAAAGTTATTCAAATTTTTATTTCCAGTTTTTGCCTAAGTATTTATTTAAATCGGATATGTTTTTTTTAACGGCCTGTTTTTTTACCCGAATTTGTTCTTACATGAACCAAAATAATATTTTTTTTGAAACGACTCATCCTCCAAAGGATCGATTTAACACTCGATAAGGAGAATCAAACTTGCATAAACACAATCTTATGAACAAATGATTTCTTGAAGAAAACCTTTTTGTACTGGATCACCGCTGCTAACTTTTTTTAATTTAAAGTTATTCAAATTTTTATTTCCAATTTTTGCCTAAGTCTTTATTTAAATCGGATATGTTTTTTTAACGGCCTGTTTTTTTACCCGAATTTGTTCTTACATGAACCAAAATAATATTTTTTTTGAAACGACTCATCCTAACCTGAACCCATCACCGACCCGACCCGGACACGTCCATTTTGTCCACTATAATGGATATATAACTGTTACAGTCATTCTTTTAGTAAAAAAAACTTCTTTAAACCAACCGGACCCGGACCTGTTCTGACCCGAACCAAAACAACCCCTTTTTCGAATTGACCCGTTTTGACCCGACCCCGGTTTTTGCCAGGTATATTTTCTTCATTGAACTGATTGAATCGATGAATACAAATGGTTGTTGATGACTCTATTTATAGTAACCTGAGGAAAACGACACGCATCTAACCCCTTATTTACAGTAGTTACACTTAAGTAGTTAATATACTAACGAAACTTTCTATCTAAACTAACGAGATTAACCAACAAAAAATATATAAAATTAAAGAATATAACAGAGATCTATAGACAGCTACGTACCCATCAAAGGTGTTCTTCAACTCCCACCCAGCAAGATCGGCTGCTTCTGTTAGAGCGTCTCTCCATCTCCCAGCAGCTTCTTTATCTTTATGTTTGGAAAATGCGTCTTCAACTGCCCCACTTTGTTTCCTGACTTCGGTGGGTTCCACATCATAGAAGACAGGGAAAGCAGTGTGCTCGTTCGTCTTCTGGCACTCCATAATCTTGACGAGCTCGTCCAAACACCACGATGAAGAAGCATAGTTCTTGGAGAAAACAATAATGTAAAATTTCGAGTCCTCGATGGATCTGATGAGCTCATCACTGATCCGTTCTCCTTTCTTGATTTCTTCATCATCTCTGTAAGTGATAATGCCTTTCTGCGTAAGAGCGTTATAGAGATGATCAACAAAGCCTTTACGGGTGTCTTCACCTCTGAAACTTAAAAAGACCTCATACTTGAAGCTCTTTTGAACGGATGAAGCTAAAGTAGACGCCATTGAATTGAATGTAAGCTTGAAGAAATCAAACAAAATGAAATCTTTGATGGGGAAACTTGTTGAATAGCATTGATATTACTACTGTCTCTTTCTCAGCACTTTTGTCACGAGAAAAAACGTACGAATAATTGGAGGCCACTCATTTGGTGGAAGAGAAGAGAAGATAAGATTTAGGGGGTGTTTTATTTGTGACTTCGCATTCACATCCAATCCACTAAAAATATACATACATTCCACTAAAAAACAACTCCTATATTAATATATTTCCACTAAAAACAAATACTTTTTCTCTCTCCTTTTCA
This sequence comes from Helianthus tuberosus, assembly GCA_030545235.1. Classification (NCBI taxonomy): domain Eukaryota; kingdom Viridiplantae; phylum Streptophyta; class Magnoliopsida; order Asterales; family Asteraceae; genus Helianthus; species Helianthus tuberosus. The sequence continues at coordinate 55,272,444 of CM060364.1, forward strand.
ATATATATTACATTTTTCTCTCCTTCACTCACAACCACTTTCAATATATATTAAAAAATTATAGTGGGTGAACAGTGTCCCCCCAAATATACATATGAACAGTAATATTTTATCTCTCCTCCACTCACAACCACTTTTTATACTCTTTACATTTTAAAAACCCACACTCACAATATGATGCCTTGGATGTGAATGCTGTCATTTTCACTGTTCAATAAGCTAGAATTTCTTGCTTATTGACTTATTGCCTCACATACACACATTTCCCAAACACTTCAATAAGTCCTTTTCACCCTTTTTTACTGTTCAATAAGTCAATAAGTTGAAATAGAAGCTAAGCCAAACACCCACTTAGAATTTAAATTTTGAATAGGTAAAGATATTTACTATTTACGTGTTTATATCTTCATAAAATATATAAAAAAAGCACTTTTTCGTAGGAATACTCTTTGGTAAGAATAATTTTGAATGGTTTGTTGCCTGTTTACCGTATATCTGAATGTAAGTTCAGATCGGCTATTAATGTTCACATGTGTGAAAAGGGTATCATGAAATACGCTTTGTGAAAAACTTGAAATGTTTAAAAAAAATCATCCGTTCATACTCAATTCAAGAGTATACAATTATATCGCAGAAGTAGGCACCATGATCACGCCAATATCGCACAAGTGTTGTGTAGTGTGATCGTCAACGTGAAGGGTGGGTGTAATCACCCATGAAGGGTTAGTTAAACATGATTCTTTTTAATAAGGAGCCAACGGAATCACATTATCTACGCAACTTCTTTTATAAATATACTAGGTTATAACCCCATGTAATACACATATTGAATAAATGTAATTTTATATACCAAATAATAAAAAATATATTTTTAAAAACCTCGTTTATTACACAGGTTGAATAAAAGTAAATTTATATACCAAATAATAAAACAATATATCTTTAAAAATCTTGTTTAATACATAGGTTGAATAAATGTAATTTTATAGGTTAAATAATAAAAAAAATATATCTTTAAGAAACTCATGTATTGTATGGGTTAAGTAAATTTAATCTATACTATATAATAGCACATGTAATTTTATATACCAATCAATAAAAAGTTATATCTTGTTGTATCTTTATAAACCATGTGTATTATAAAACATTTGGACTAAACTGACAAAATGACCCAAACACAGGGCTTAAAATGACATTTAACTCTTTGCATTATATTAATTTATATTTAGTGTAGTCTTTTGTTAATTTCAAGATAAATAATTTTGAAATCTAATAAATAATTCAAAAGACTACATTATCTTCTATACGAATCGTTAAATTTATATTAAATTTATTTTATAATTATCTTTTAATTAATATTAATTATAATTAAGTGGAAAATAGAGATGAGAAAACTAAAAAATAGATAGCTCCAATGAATGACATGTGTCTCTCTATTGGTTTCTAAGAAAACCATGCATAACACATTTTGATAGTAGTAAAAAAATAATTAGTGCAGACTTACAAAATTGATATAAACTAATGGTCAATAGGTTTAGTTAAAAGCAATTCCATTATGTTGATAACCAAACCATTGTTGCCTATCGACTGTTAAAAACCTCTGTTGCTTTCCAACAGGCTTTGCTAAAAACTATCATCCATTATCTCCAACAGAGTTTGCCACATTGATAGATAGTAAGTATCAGATGTTAGTCAACCCATGTTAAAAAGGTCAGTCAACAGAGTTTCTTTCATCTTTTGAATGAACTTTTGTTTATTTTGGTGCATGTTTCAATAAATTCCCATGTTGCGTTATGTAATGGACTTGTATTTCGCATGTTCATAGTCACATATTTATTGCAAATTTTAATAATTCAATGTCAAACATGCGATTTTAAACATAATATATGTGAAATAAAAAACACAAATGCGAAATTAAAAACATTAATATATGCGAAATTAAAAACACTGACAAGTTTAAATATTTAACATAAATCCATCATCAAACAAGTTTACTTTGGCTTTCCAAAATATCTACTCATCCTATCTGGGATTATCTTATCCAAATCTTTCATATACCTTTCTTTGTCTGGCATTTTATCGAAAGCATTTGCCTTTTTAATTGTTTTCTGACGATGCATATTGTGTTCAGATAGAATGATTTTACTGAGATATCTGTGCCTTAGGAGATGAAGTTGTGAATTTTGTCTGTTGTTTACTTCATTTTCTTTCACAAATCCAGTCACCCATGGTTTTTGGTCTCCTTTGTATGTTTCCATGTGACGCATCGTAAACACTCCACAGTCTACGCCGTTATTCTCCGTCCTCCAATCCATCTCTTTTCTTTCTATAACTGAGTTTGCAAGTTCTTTTATAGCCGGTGTTGGTTTTAAAGCCTTTTCTAGGTATAAAACCAATACCCTTCTCTGTAACATAGCAACATTGTGTTAGTAGCTTTTACATAAGATATAACATGTATATGAATAAGTTTTTGTATTACCAGGGTGTCTGGAAGCCCCTTGTATCTATCCTTAAACTCTTGTTTAGCTGCTGAATTGTCAATCAGCTCAATTTTGCCGGATTTCAAGTTGAAGCACAAGACATAGAAGTGGTCACCTTGAAGTACCGGAATAAACACCAGGTTAACCAAATCAAGTTTTTTACCTCATATCTCAGTAATATGTCTTCAAAATTTGAGGCAAATATGTTTAGTCGTTGGTTGTCTGTGTATTTCTCCTCGTCGTAAAAGATATCCGGCTGTATGTTATGTAATTAGAATCAAAGTTATTCAAACAATGGATTTTTTTTTCACATGCGAATAGTATATATACCACATGCGAAATTACAACAGTATGAGCAATGTTGTTTCATAGGAAAACTTTCTTCTATACTACATGCGATTTAGATATAATTAGCGTGCGAAATCATTGAATATGCATTTACTGTTATAATTTCAAATGCCAAAATGTATATGAAAACATACCATCATTGTGCTAAACAAGAAGAGTCTGTATGGTGATGATTTTCTATCCCTCTTCTTCTCTTCAAGGTTTAGAATATCCACAAATGCATCTATTCCGTTCGATGCTACGTATTGACCCCTGTAGAAGCTTTCAAATATAGCTTTGAATGTGGCAACCTCAGTTTTTGATCGGTAAAATTCTTCTCTGCTAGTCATAAAATAGATAATTAGTATTTGTTGTGTGTATATATTTTAGATGTTTGTTAGTTGATATAACTATTTTACTTACTCTATGCCTGCAAATGTAGCAAATGTATACCGAATCACACTCAATTCTTGAGTCAATAGTGCTTCGTGCATGTTTACCACCCTGTTGCAGTAAGGGGAACAAAATTTGTCTCCAAGCTCTGCACATCTTTTCTCAGCTCGAATTTTGGCTTGTTCTATTGTCTTATAAAGCAGTTCATTTAACCCTTTTGGTATAACTTGTTTTGGAACTTGCTTTGGCTTTGAGTTTTTTCTCCCCCTAGTTGTTTTTTTTCTTTGTTTTCTTCCAGGCTGGGTCCCAGGCTCAAAAGCAACTCAACTGAATGCAATTCCTCAGCCGTTACCTGAGGGCATTCAACTTCCGGTTCCTTCTCAACTTCGATTCCCGAATCGGGTTGTTGAGGGTCTTTTTGTGTAGTTTCTCCTAAAGAATCTGCTTCCACTTCTGGCACTTTTTCTTGAACTTTTTGTTGAATGTTTTGTGTAGATTCTGTCAAGTTCACTGTTTCTTCGATAACAGTTTCATTTTCACCACTTTCTGCAGGCCAGAGTAATTTAAGAAATACAATAATTTGTGCTTTTTAATTTTTTTCCCTAATATAAAGTGTTTTTTTACCTTTGGCAGGTGGTTTGTAAGTGTATACACCCGTTTCCACAGTTTGAATGTTTGCAATAAGGGTGTCTGTGACTCCTCCATCATCTGGCTGCAGTACACCTATAGATACAAATTATTTAATTTTAATACATTAGAATCAAAATCGCAGGGGTCTACATGACATCGCGTGCGAAATCAAATTTGAAGTGTTTTGACAGAAATCGCATGTGTTTTTTTAGGTTTCGCATGTGCATAAAAAAATAGTGATTTTTTACATAATTTCGCATGTGTTAATATTGAGTTCGCATGTTTTACCTTCTGATGCCATTTGTACCAAAACATTGGATATTACTTTTTGAGCTTCTTCATCCTGTCTACCTTCTTCGTTTGTAGTAACTTCATGATGAACTTCAGAAGCTGGATTTTCAGGCTCTTGATGAACAGAAGAGGGTGCAGTTTCATGCTCTTGAACCGAATCAGGCGGCACACAAATGGGATTATTCTGAAGCGTCTCATCCCACTGCTTACAGGCCGCCATAATCTCCGGATCCCAAAAACACTTAGTTCTTGCTTCTGAAACTAAGTTGTTCATCCCTTGAACATCTTGAACCATTTTAATGTACTTTTTGACATTTGCTTTCATTTTTTTCAACAGGTTCTGTAATATTTTTTCGAGTTAAGATACTATTAATTGAAATGTTAAATATAAATGGATTAAGTGAAATTAATATTTTTTGCGCTTACCTTTTTGTGGGTTCTCGAAGCCTCTAGTTCTCGTTCGTGGGCTGTGTCGTAGAATACGGATGGTGAAAGTTGAACAGGAGTGTTGCAATAATCCATCATTTTCTGTGTCTGTGTTCCAACTCCCATCTCAAGGTTCAACTGAGACATTTCATGGATTTCAAAACTGAAACCCATGAAATCATCAATGTTCTCGTTATCTTTTGGCTCTTCCCCGTTTTCTTTGTTTTGTACTGCACGTGCAGTCCTTCTTTTGTAGCTTATTGTGGTGTCAACCGGTGGTCGTAGTGTATAATCCTCCGTTGAAGGACCCTCTTCTTCTTCATTTTCTTCTTCTTCTTCACTCTCACTTGATATCCATAGAGGTCCGTTATCCGAAATATGATCTTCGAATTTATCAATCTCCGAAGATGTGATATAACGAATAACCGGTTTCTCCACGGCTTTCTCAAACAGGTTAAGCCTCTTGTTGTACTCATGCGTGTATAGAAGTTGTATAAATCGCAAGATCATTTAATTATATAACAAAACAAACTAGTATTTGAAATATGTTATTAAATGTAGTAATGTATACCGTAAGAAAGGCAACAGGTCCCACGAACTGTATTTTATAGTTCTTCCAGCCCGCTCGTGTACGACGCAAGGTGTCGAGTAGATATGAGCACCAATCTAGATTCTTTATTTCCTCAACATCTTCTACACCAAGCAAACATCTATCATTTGCAAGTGTTGCCTTTGTAATCTCCGCAAAGAAGGTCATCCAGTACACAAGGAAATTTAATTTAAACAGGCTCCCCCTGTCTCTTTGATTTTCCATTGTATTTGCAATTAAGCCATGGGTAATTCTGGTGTTTTCCCCCCACTGGCTGATGAATGTATCCCTGACAGCATTTCCCGGTTCTTTACCCTTTTCAATTTTCTCTTGCTTTTTAACTTTTCTCTTATCGGCTATTATCTCAACCTTCTTTGGCCCCTTTGGAATTCCAAATACCTCATAAACTGTCTCCGATGTTATTTTTATTTGGTGTTTTCCCACGTTTAGCTTATCGAACTTCTCGTCAAAGTTTCTGGCTAGCCAATATGCCAATCGTGTCGAAATATGGTTGATATTGATATCTAGAATAGCACCAAATCCCATATTCCTTACCTCTTTGTAGGTCCGGCTAGGGGAGGATCTAGTCGCCTAATCCTTGTATACAAACCAACCCGGTTGTGCGGAATCCAACCGAGATAGCAAACCGAGATCGAACACACAATATAATGACACACAAGACTCAACGATTAACACCTCTGTATTAATACGTATGAAAGATTCGGTTACAATACAATGTTTACAAATGTATTCTGTAAACTCTCTCTCTCTCGTGTGTGTGTGCTCTGTTCTTGTGTCTCTCATTTTCAGACTTGAGACTGTCTATTTATAGCACCAGTACCACGAAACAGATCTTTGGCGAATCAGACCTTGGCGAATCACAACATCATTGGCGAAACTGAGGTGATGTTGACGAAACATGCTTGTTTCGTCAACTGTACATTTGTTTCGTCGCCAATGGGCTTTGGCCCATAGTTGTTGAAGCCCATGCTGAGTTCTGATTGGCCCAAGCTTAAATAACATGCATGCACACGGTTCCGATTAACTTGTTTTCATATTTGAGAAGTTTAGTCAAAGATGACATCATCATGACATCATCATGATGATGTCATGATGATGTGTCAAGCGGGAAACATTCTCGGCTCTCCGTGCTTCGCGTGTCGAACTCTGGGGCGCACGACGGAGGAATGTCGTGACGTCGGGCTTGAGCCGAACCTAACCGGGTCGAACCGGACCAAGTCGCGTCGAGTCGAGTCGCGTCCACATACATGTATCAACAAACTCCCCCTTGGACGCTACTCGCGAGATTCGCCTTTCATGTCTTCTATGTCGGAGGATCTTCAAAGTCTTCACGTCTTGTAAGAAGAAAGTGTATCAACAAACTCCCCGTTTCATGTAGGAAGTGTGTTGACAAACTCCCCCTTAACATAAGCTCTCCTTTGAGGTATGCTCGTGAATCTTTTGATCTTCAATACTTGAGATCCTTATGGTGTTGATGATGGCCAGCGGCAACTCGATCATCTTCATCATTTGAGTGCCTTCACGTTGTGTCTTCATTCCGAGGCTTGTCATCGACCATGTTCTCCTTGCCTTTAGAATCTGCACATGCAAGAAATCTAAACGCGTAATGAGAACAACTGCTTGGAATATAGTAAACATAAACAAACGATACACGTGTGACCATTGTTTAATCAAACACCGTCCGACAGTTTGAAAGTTTAATGTATTTTATCAATTTCAATTTTAACTTTCAACACTTTGCAAATTTCGACCGTTTATGAAGATTTAGTCATTTCGGTTTTCGTTCAGGTTTCAGGTAACGAAGACTCGAGATCCAACATCGTACAATCGAAAATAAGATAAAAATAAAATCTTTTTGGCTTTTAGAAAGTTTATATTAAAATACACCTAAAATCTTTTTGGACTTTTTGAATATTTCAAATGTAAAGACAGAAAGCAGTAAATAAATATATACAGAGATGCAGAAACTGAAAGCATTAAATAAATATTTACAGACATTCTTTTTGCGAGTTTCGAGGGTAAGAGAATCATATCAGTGTACGGTCATGCCAAAACGCTCTTGTTGTTCAGTTAATTAACATTAAGATAAGCATCATATAACAATTATCGGTATTGTTGTCCACATAAGCTCAACTTATCAGATGTAATCATGGCGAGGGGATACGTTAAGGTATGATTTATACTTACCAACCGGTGTTCATCCACATCACGACACATTCCCGTATCAAGGTATGCACGAGGGTTCATCTTACCGGTGAGTATACCGATTATCATCTGTTTGACCGTATATGATGTGAGATTCTCACTTATTTTGATTTGAAAACAAGCCCTATGTGATAGAATCACTTATTGATGAGGAACTTGATTTTCGGATGCATGAGGGCACAGGAGCAAGTCCGTGAACAGGTCAGTACTTTCGTACAGCAGAGAGACGAACTTGACTCCCGGATAAATGTGATATATTATCACTTATTTTGTGGATATGTGATTGTTGATCACTTATTGAGGTCGTATGCAGTATGTACACGTATGTATGGTATCATGGAAGATCTAGACTTGCGTCCCCGTTATTTTTCGGTAAAAGATACAACCATGATACCCAGATGATAAGTAGCATAAAGACCGAATATCTCAGAACCTCGGCAATCTCTCAAACGAAATTTCGGTACTAAGACCATATGCCAATGAATGGTTCCCACCTGGTCTTCAGTCGATTTAAGTTTATATCACCCTGCACACTTTAAAATGATTGTGAGCCTACCGATACATCTTATATAGAGCTGCTTATCATTTTTCATTTAAGGTTTAAAGAGGTTTAGACAGACCACTGATGTTCTATCACTTTCTCTTTTGCTCGCCAGGAAACTCATTTTTGTTTTTCTATTGTTTTTGTGTTTTTGAAATTTTTCGATGTTTTTGGATTTTCAAATTTTGGATTTACTCCCCCTAAAATCAATAAACTAAGACAAATTTAAAACACAAAGGTATTTACAAAAATGATTTTCCGATGTTGGTTTTACTCTTGCTTGACCTTAATGCCGTTTACCAGTAATAAATAGTCAAATCTTGATTTGTCAAATGCTTTGGTAAAAAGGTCGGCACGTTGGTCATCGGTGTGGACGTAAGCAACATCGATTAGCCTTTTCTCAAAGCAATCACGTATGAAGTGATACTTAATTTCGATGTGCTTAGTCTTTGAATGCTGCACAGGATTTTTAGTGATCTGTAAGGCAGCAGAATTATCAACGTAAATAGGAGTAGTTAGGAATTCGAAACCGTAGTCACGCATTTGTTGTTGGATCCATAGGACTTGGGAGCAACAACTTGAGGCAGCAATGTATTCAGCTTCGCATGTTGATGTAGCGACGCACGTCTGCTTCTTGCACTGCCATGTGACTAGGCGATTTCCCAAAAACTGACATCCAGCCGTTGTGGATTTGTCGTCGATTTTGCATCCGCCAAAATCAGAATCACTGAATGCGATCAAGTCAAAGTTATTATCCCTAGGGTACCATAGACCGGTGTCAGGGCAACCCTTCAAATAACGAAAAATCCTTTTTACAGCTGCAAGATGTGAGGCCTTCGGGTTGACTTGATATCTGGGAAGCAGGCACGTTGGGTACATTATATCTGGTCTTGATGCTGTGAGGTACATAAGAGATCCGATCATCGCGCGGTAGTATGAGGGGCTAGTAGCTTCACCCTTCAAGTCTGGAGTAATTCCGTGATTTTGTGGCAATGGGGTACCGATGGGCGTTGCATCAGACATCTGGAACCGGCTCAAGATGTCACCAACATATTTAGTCTGATGGATGAATATCCCAGACTCGGTTTGTTGTACTTGTAGGCCCAAAAAGAAAGTCATTTCCCCCATAGCACTCATCTCGAATTTATCCTGCATAATGCGCTCGAGATTCCTACACAAAACATCATTAGTAGAACCAAAAATAATATCATCAACGTATACCTGAACCAGTAGAAGATCTCCATCTTGTTCTTTGATGAAAAGAGTACAATCGATAAGACCTCTGCGAAATCCATTCTCCAGCAGATAATTAGATAAGGTTGCGTACCAAGCTCGCGGTGCTTGATGTAGACCATAGAGAGCTTTGTTGAGCAACCAAACCCGATCGGGATGGATAGGATCTTCAAAACCTGGAGGCTGTTCGACGTACACCTCTTCTTCTACCACACCATGTAAGAATGCACTTTTCACGTCCATCTGGTATACCTTGAAACCTTTGAATGAGGCATAAGCCAGAAAAATCCGAATTGCTTCTAGACGTGCAACAGGTGCATATACTTCGTTGTAGTCGATCCCTTCAATCTGACGAAAACCTTGAACGACTAATCTAGCTTTGTTTCGAATAACGACTCCACGGTCATCCTTTTTGCATTTAAACACCCAACGGGTACCAATCTTCTTGTAACCAGCAGGTTTCTCTACGAGTTTCCAGACACCAAGCTTCTGGAATTGTTGCCGTTCTTCCTGCATTGCTTCAACCCATGAGTTATCTTTCAAAGCTTCTTTCCAAGTTCTTGGCTCTTCCTGTGATACATAACACGCGAAAGACCAATCATTTTGTTGACCAGATTCTCGGATAGTTGCATACAAGCCTGCATTGTTGTTGTTTCGCAACATGTTTCTTGTTTGAACGCCACTCTGTACATTTCCGATGATGTTTTGTTGAGGATGGGTATTGTGAATCCTTGTTTCTGGATTATCTTGAACTGGAATATTTGTACCCAGATTGTTGAGATTGAGATCAACAATCAATTCAAGTCCCGGAATTGACGAAGAGGATGATGCAGTAGCTTCAGCTGTTCTAGGGACATCCACTGGAGGTGTACCCTCTGAAGTACCATGTACTGCTGTTGTTGGAGCCTCTTGATCTGCATCTAGAAATTCATCATCCTCTGAAGATTCGTTCAATTCGGTAGCATCATGAAAATCCTCATTGTCGAGAGCATTATTGTTCACCGAAGATGGTTCTTGATTGACAATAATTGGACGAACCAATGGTGAATCTGTTGCATTGTCACTCTCGAAAAACATCCTTGCCGCAGCATTTTCTTCAACGGCTTCAACATTGATCGAACTGAAAAAGTCATCGTACTCAAACATCCAAGGCTGACCAGGACATTTGACTGGTAAAGTGTGCCTTTGTACTCTGACTTCAGACCATTCCTCAACCCTTTTAGTCTCTAGATTCCAGACTCTTAAGTTCGGGGTGGAATACCCAAGAAAGTATCCATCAATTGCTCTTGCCCCAAACTTTCCATTAGGATCGATTATTGTGCACGGAGCTCCAAACGGTTCAAGATATGACAAATCTGGTTTCCGTTTGTTAATAAGCTCAAAACAGGTCTTGTTGTGCCTTTTGACTGTGAGGACTCGGTTCAACGTGTAACATGCAGATGCCACAGCTTCAGTCCAGAAGGGAATCGGCAATTGTGACTCTACTAACATTGTCCTAGCAGTCTCGATCAATGTGCGGTTCTTACGTTCAGCGACGCCATTCTGTTGAGGAGTATAAGCTGCACTAAATTCGTGAAGAATACCTTTTGAAGTGCAAAACTCCGCCATGGCATGATTTTTGAATTCAGTACCATTGTCGCTACGTATCCGCCTAACCTTCAACTTATATAGATTTTCAATCTGAATGATCAAGTTTTTGATAATACCGAAGGTTTCACTCTTATGTGCCATGAACGCCACCCAAGAAAATCTTGAATAATCATCCGTTATCACGAGGCAATATTGATCATTCCTAATGCTTTTGTGCTTGACAGGACCGAACAAATCCATGTGCAAACGTTCAAGAGGAACAACCACCGTGTTGATCTTCTTTGTAGGGTGTCGCTTCTTCGTTTGTTTTCCTTTCTGGCACGAGACACAGATGTCTTGAAGATGAAAGTTTTTAAGAGGAACACCATTCACCAATTCATTTGACACCAAATGATTCATTTTGCGTAAGTGAATGTGACCCATTCGTCTGTGCCAAGAGATTGAGTCTTTTTCTGTGGCTTTGGAAACGAAACAAGTTGCTTGTGCAGACGTTGTGATAGCTTGGCTCATATCAAGGACATACAAATCATTTATCCTTGGAGCCGACAAGAGAATCCATTCTTTTGGAATTTTGAAGCCGGGTTTCAGCACATAACATCCATTTGCATCAAAGTGTACTGAGAACTGCTTATCACAAATTTGAGAAACACTAAGAAGATTGTGATCAAGTTGTTGTACAAAGTTGATCTTATCAAAACTAACAACCCCGTTGGAAATCATTCCTTCACCCGTAATATATCCGCCTTTATCTCCAGCAAATGCAACATAACCTCCTCTAATAGATTTGACGTCGTAGAGAAGCTTCATGTCGCCTGTCATGTGCCTGGATGCCCCACTATCAACAATCCAATGACTACTGATAGTTCCTCCTGGAACACCCTGCACATGAACTCACATAATTAGTTGGAGATGGGGACCCAAGCCATTGTGGTCTTGGGTCTTCCATTTTCATCAACAACAATAACTTCTATTCTTTGATGATTTGACAATTGTGATGGTCCCCCTGAATTTGTGGTTATTTTAGGTTTCCATTTCTGTTGAGATTTACCAGTTTGATTGTTTGAAAATTTAACTTCGTGATTGTTTGAAGTTTTTGAAAATTTTGAACTTTCTGGTTTAACTGGAACCGATTGTTTTTGAACCACTTCAGTTTTAAGTGCCTTTTCAATCACCTTGACTTGTTGGCGTTTCTGTTTCTTTTCCCTTTCTCTTACAAGTCGGGGATCTTGTTTTACAGAAACAGATCGCTTTTGGTGATTGTGTTCACGGAGATCATCTTCTTTGGCTTTTAATTTATGAAGATACGGACAATTTCGAATTATGTGTCCAATTGTGCCACATTCAAAACATGATCTTCGTTCAACAAACCCCGAAGTATCATGTGATCGTCTTGCCGATGATGAACTTTGTGATCCCGAGGTACTAGGTTTTGAACTATTTGGTTCATTCCTTTTCATCACTGTTGCTTTCTTGACAAAATCTAAGTTAGATTGATTTTCAAACGCTGCAATTTTGTCCGTTCCCTTAGATTTCACAAAGTTCACATTCTTCTTCTTCTTCTTATTCGGCTTCCTTTGACTTTCAGTCGGTGTTTTACCTCTTGGTTTGGTATGATTTTGCTGCCTTTTCTCTGTTGGTAATTTCTGATTGCCAAATTGTTTTCTAACTTCAGCCTTTGGGATAGGAGGGCACTGTGTTACCACAATGTGTGATCCTTTCTTACCCAAAAACTTACTTGTTGAATTTTCAAAGACTTTACTGATTAATGATTGATTAACATTCTTAATAGGAAAATCTTTGTCTGAATAAATTTTATTATCACCAACAAGAGTATACAGCAAATCCACACTCTCCGACTCTTGTGCAGACAAGGACTCGATTGCAACAGTCTTAGCGGGTTTTGCAGGAGGATCACACAGAATATGATTCTCAAGAGGTATGTCCTCTTCTTTTATCACCGCATCAGACTTTGCTGAATAAGTATCATCGGATTCATCATCAGAGGAATCAGCATCCTCAATCACAACTGGAGGATCCTGATTCAGTTCGGCAGAAGACACACATGTATCTGCTGACACATCTGAATCTGACGATACTTCTTTCTTGTATCCGAGTCCTGCTGCAAATTCATTAACATCTAGAGGAACAGATGGTTCAAAGTGAGTTCTATACTCCTCATCAGGCATGGCATCATAATTGTTTCTCACGGGTGGTGGACATTTCTTGTAACCTATGCATGTGACATCCCGTTTCTCTTTCTGGACGTCAATGATGTGATCCAACACATAGCTAGAGCTCAAATAACTGTCTAACTTGAGTCGGATCGCCTCACTTTCAGTTTTAACACAAGCCATTTCCTTTTGCATTACCTCAAGACGAGTTATATACAAATTAATGTCAGTTTGTTTTCTCGAAACCATTTTTGTCAGCTCTGTTTTATCTTTATTTAACGTTTCAATCATTGATTTAAATTCCTTTTCATGGTTTTCATAAAACATGTTGGCTTCAGTGCACTTGGAAAGATCAACGGTCAACTTCTGGTTGTGAATGAATGTCACATCATATTTCTCTTGCAAAGCCTCGTGTTTGCTTTGCAATTCACACCACTTATCATTCAAAGAAACATGTTTGTCTTGCAAGTCAAACAAACTATCTTGTAAAGCATCATGTTTGCCTTGCAACTCAGACATGCTTGTCTCTAAATCAGCACATTTAATACGCAAACTATCACAGTTATCACAACTAACAGAAGTGGGTTCATCGACACATACCTGACTTGATGAACTGTCGACATTAGCCATAAAGGCTGAATGGAGAGAAGACGAAGAATAAGCAGCTTGATCCACCAAAATAGATCTTCTTTGAATTCCTGCTGCAGCTTCTTCCAATAGCTCATCAATATCTGCATTAACTGACGCACTTGATGTGTCATCTTCCTGATCATTCCCTGAACTCGAGGACTCTTCATCTGAACCTCCACTGTAACCGGAGATGTCTTCATCTTCAGAAGATTCACCACCATTGGTGGAAGATTCTCCACCACTGGCGTGTTTAAGATCCTTGACAACTTCAGCAAAACAAGCTGTTTCATCTGGAGCATCATTTCCCAACTGAATTGACCAATCACAACCTTCATCTACTTGAACCACAAGTGCCTGGTTGGCATTAGATGGTCCTGCTTGACTCTGGTTGTTGACAGGCACCAATGTACGAACATTGTTCCTGTTCTGGTTCTGCTGGTTGCCTTGATTTCTGAAGGGATTCTGGTTTCCATGCTGAGATGGCCTCGTACATTCACGTTTGAAATGACCACGTTCACCACAGTTGAAACACTTAACAGCTTGCTTGTCGAACCCATACTTGGTGTCTTTCTTGCTTTCCAAGCTGGTTCTGCCAGTTCTTTCCATGAAATCCTTTGCTCGCCTAACAGCACTGGCAAAGGCCCACTTGATGTCCATCATCTCCATCTCCTCTTTATCGATCTGCTGATAGTCTTCTTGTGTCAGATTAATGTTACCAATCTGACCTTCCACTAATCCACAGTATGCGCTCACCAAAGTGTTTAGCAGTTCCATGTGTTCCTTTGCTACTTCCACACTGACTTTAGAAAAGCTTGAGGTGTCGAGCCGTACTGTATTTGGCTTTGATTGTTGACCAGCAGATGATGTGCTTCCATAACACGCTTGCTGTTGAGGAGGAGGAAGTGGATTCCCATACATGTCTGTTGGTCCGGTAGATTGAGGAGGAAGTGGATTCCCATACATGTCTGTTGGTCCGGAAGATCGAACAGGTAATGGATTTCCGAACATATCAGTTGCTCTGATAGGTCGTTGGGTTTGCTGTTGTGGTACTGGTTGAGGAACTGGTTCAAGCGGATTTCCATACATGTCTGTTGCAGGAGGCTTGACCGGAACTTGGATAGTATTGCCATACATATCAGTGCTAGACACAAACGCTGTTTGAATTGGAGCGTGTGAAGAAGGTTTTGTAGAAGTGCTAGAAGTTCCATAATACATTTCAGGATTTTGTGGCACGGAAACTCTTTTTGCCTTGAGAGTTTCTTCCTGATTCTTGTTTTCCAGGAGTTGAACAAAGTCATTGAAGGTTGTTGTAGCTAAAGTGCCATTGTACTTCATGATTTCTAAGAAAGTATTCCATTGAGGTGGCAACGCATCTGCAAACCTTTTTACAATCTCTGCTGAAGTTGTAACAACCCCAAAATTTGCCAATTCAGTCAGCAAATGATTAAATCGACTTGTCAAATCTCCTAAAGATTCATTCTCCATACAAGCAAAACCATCAAACTCTTTCTTTAGCAGGTCTTTTCTCAATTGACGTGTCGCTTCATTTCCTACGCCCCTTGTCTTCAATGCGTCCCACAACCTCTTCGTTGTCTTGTAACTGACAAATTGATGATAAATATCTTTACTTAAAGCCTGAGTGAGAATGGCATATGCCTTCTTTTCCAAATCATAGACCTTCTTCTGATCTTCCGTAAGATCTGCAAACGTAGCAGCAGATGATGCGGCAACCTCTATTGTTTGATCGAAATCTGTGATGAACCGCAACCACAATTCTGTATTTTGTCCAAGGACGTATGTATGAAATCTGTCAATCCATCCTGGATATTCGTATAAGTGCATCAACTTTGGAGGCCGATTCAAACTTCCGGTTTCGCTCTCGCTTAAGAGAATGCTTTGAATACTTGGAGTTTGATTTGATACGAATGCCCATTGACCGGTAGAAATTGCATTAGCTTGAGAAGATACCGGTGCGGGAGACGGAGTACCAAAATACATCTCTGTATTTACCGGAGTACCCCATCTTGGATTCATTTTTTTTTTTTTTGATCAAGAAAAATGAATACCTGAAAATCACACCTCAAACAAACAGTTAAACACCTTCTTCAAACCTTCTGTTTAAAATTACAAGTGTCTCGACGAAACGCGTTCCACGAAACAGACTTTGTAATTTTAATCTTGACGAAACAGATTTTATAAACAGATTTTAAAATTAAGTGTTTGACGAAACGCTTTTGGGCTATTATGACGAAACAAGCCCAATACTTAACCACGAAACAAACGGCCCACTTTGAAAAATTTAACGGTGAAACGGATTAGATACTTTGGGCTTTAACGAAATAGGCCCAATCTTCAGAGTGTCGACGAAAAGAAATAAGGCCCAATTGGTCGACGAAACTGAAACTTGTTTCGCCAATGATCCTGTTTATGAAACTGAAATACTGTCTCGTTGATGTTCTGTTTTGACAAAAAGATAACTAAGTTGGTAAACTTTTTCAAACTTTTCTGACACAAGTATGCTACTTTCGGCTAAAGGTATGTTCAATTCACCAACCAAAGATGACTTGTAATATTTTAATCCAAGTTGCAATTTCCAACACACAAACACCTTTGACAAATAATCTTTCTCTGACAAGTGCTTTCGGCTCAACACATGGTGCTTTCCACCAAACAAGTAAGGTTTGTATTATTTTAATCCCTTATCACTTTCCAATACACTAACACCTTTCACATACAATTTTTAAAGATCAAAAAGATGAAATGTGAAGAACACTATGAATATAGTTAGAACACAATGAATTTTCCGGTAAAATATGAGTTTTCCGGTGAACCGAAAACTTCCGAACACAAGATTTTGCATAAAACTTCACTAAAAACCACTCTTTAACATGTGAAAATGAAAAATAACAAGGTTTTTATGTGAACTTCCAGCAAAATATTAAGATATTTGAAGATTTAACCAGATTTTTTAAAGAAAAATAAAAACTTCAAACACCCGGAAAACGCCCGAAAACAACTCGGTTTTAACAAGGAGAAGAGCCAAGGCTCTGATACCACTTGTAGGTCCGGCTAGGGGAGGATCTAGTCGCCTAATCCTTGTATACAAACCAACCCGGTTGTGCGGAATCCAACCGAGATCGAACACACAATATAATGACACACAAGACTCAACGATTAACACCTCTGTATTAATACGTATGAAAGATTCGGTTACAATACAATGTTTACAAATGTATTCTGTAAACTCTCTCTCTCGTGTGTGTGTGCTCTGTTCTTGTGTCTCTCATTTTCAGACTTGAGACTGTCTATTTATAGCACCAGTACCACGAAACAGATCTTTGGCGAATCAGACCTTGGCGAATCACAACATCATTGGCGAAACTGAGATGATGTTGACGAAACATGCTTGTTTCGTCAACTGTACATTTGTTTCGTCGCCAATGGGCTTTGGCCCATAGTTGTTGAAGCCCATGCTGAGTTCTGATTGGCCCAAGCTTAAATAACATGCATGCACACGGTTCCGATTAACTTGTTTTCATATTTGAGAAGTTTAGTCAAAGATGACATCATCATGATGATGTCATGATGATGTGTCAAGCGGGAAACATTCTCGGCTCTCCGTGCTTCGCGTGTCGAACTCTGGGGCGCACGACGGAGGAATGTCGTGACGTCGGGCTTGAGCCGAACCTAACCGGGTCGAACCGGACCAAGTCGCGTCGAGTCGAGTCGCGTCCACATACATGTATCAACACTCTTCAACCTGTTTTTTTTTTAAATTTCTTCACAGTATCCATGTATGAGTTAGGTTGGCATCTCAGCAGTATTGCTTCGTTGCTGTATTTGAAGAATTCCCTACGTTTTTTTGTCTGTATCTTAGACTTCTTGTCATTTGTTTTCTTTTTTGGGAGTGGCTTAACGAAGTCATCCTCTTCAGAACTTTCTTCAACTATTCTTCTTTTTCTATTTTTGTTAACTTTTATCAGTGTTGATATTGGTCCTTCAAAGTCATCATCAGAATCTATGTCTACAAAATCGCATGCTATCAGTCATAAACCTTTATAAAATCGCATTTATCAGTTAATCATGTACACTAAGTCATTAAGTGATAAAATCGCATGAATGAGTATCAATTCGCATGTCTTAGTTAAGCACTACCAAAAACTTTACCTATAAAATCGCATTTGTAATTCAAAACCCTCTCAAAACCCTATATAATATCGCATATATAATTTAATCATAATCCCCTAAAACCAACTAATCATATGAAATCGCAGGAGGATTTTATCAATTCGCAGGTTCAACCTAAGCTAAGACAAAAACCTTTTACAAGCAAAGCTTTAGCTATAAAATCGCATTTGTAATACAAAACACTGACAAAACCCTATATAATATCGCACATATATCAGTTTATCATTTAGAAACTGCATAATCATGCTAAACCTAATAAATAACCGTACTAGTCATAAACCCTAACAAAAATGAAGTTATGAACAATACCCAATCCTTTAAAACTATATGTTTCAGTCTAAAAGCTTAACAAACAAACAAAATCGCATTTGACATTAAAGTCCTGTATATTTCCATTATAAAATCGCAAATGTCAATCGATACCTGGATTCATCTTCTTCGCTTGTGGTCTGTCGTTGTTTGCTTTGCTTCGTTTCTCAAAACTCATGTTAGTTGAATCGCAACGGGAAGAGTAGCAGGATGAATCTTAGGTATTTGCTTTGCTTTGCTTCGTTGATTTTTGGTTTTACGATATGTTTGGGGAGTTATTGTGCTGATTATCAGGGATTTTGATTTCGCATTGGACGATTTTAACCTTGGCGGTTTCTTTTTATTAATTTTAATTTGATTAATTTAATACTTAAACACGCGGTTTAATTGAGATGATCTGACGGCCTAGAATGTAGCGTACATAATGTACGATTAGGGTATTTGTATGATAACCGGCCTCTATATATATATATATATAGTTGTAAAAATAATAATATCTTAAATTATTTTGTTTTATGTTTTAAATGATATTAAATAAATGGAGTAAAAAGACTAAAATACCCTTGGGTGACCATACTTAACCAAAAAAATTTAACTGGGTTAGGCTCAAATGACATATCGTGCAAGATTTTGAAACATGAAGCACAGAACTAGTTAAGTTTTGGGCCAAAGGACACCAGCTGCAAAATGATATATAGATAAAGAACAAAGAGTTAATTATGTTTTTCGTCTCTATGGTTTGCCGAAAATCACTATTTTACTCCATTACTTTAAAAATTGCCAAAACAGACCATGTGGTTTCACTTCCGTAACTATTACAGTCCACCTTCGCTAACTCCATCTGTTTATGCTGTTAAGTTTTGGCGAAATGACTAAATTGCCCATGTCAATAAAAAACATAATACATAAAATTCTGAAAAAATAAAAACAATTAAAGGTGGGTCCCACTTTTCAAGAATTCATATTTCCCACACTAATTTTCCAGTCATCTTCTCTGGCGACTTATGTTTTTCTGATCATCTTCTCCGGCGAGCTCTTCATCTCCGACTCTCTGACGAGTTATATTTTTCCGGTCCATTAAAAGGGCCCACCTTCTTCTTCATCAAACACCACCACCAATCGCTGAACGAACTACAGTTTCAGAACCCAATCGCCAGTGGTGTGATGATTGCTGGCAACAACTCCTCCACCAGCCACCAGTCGGAAACACTTTCACCGACATAGTCTCAAACCCAACAGTTTCATAACCAAATCCCATCAATCCGACTACATATGGCTCACGGATAGGCTTGACCACTGGAGTTATATCAAGGGTACCAAAATCTGTTCACCTGATCACAATTAAAAAGTTACTGAGTATAAGGATTTAGTGCAATGACTATAAGCATTTAGTGCAACCAAACATATTATAATACAGATTTTCATCCAACTTTAACACCTCTTTTTTGTATATTGGTCATCATCATCATCATCAATCCCACTAATACTGTCTTGAAAGTAATAGCCCACCAACAGAAGGGAAACGCCCAGGTAGCTCACCAACGCTGATATCTGTACCACACACCAAAAATAAATAAACATCCTTCGGTTCAAACCAGCTCCAAAACAACCTAATTATAGTCATTGATTTACATAGAACCGTAGAATCAAGATTACCAATTCCAAATCCATGAAAAAAGTAACAAAAACCACTATTTAAACTTGAAGACAAATTACAAGAGGCTAGCTACTCTGAATTTGATATAAATTAACAATCAAACATCCAATTTTAACTAAATAACTGGACTTTCATCCGTTTCTTTGTTATGGACTAATACCATCGCAAGGTATATGGGACTTGTCCCACATCGATTGTATGAGCAACTGATGTGGGATTTATATACCAAATGGGCTCTCTAATCCACCAGATTAGTCTTTTGGGGTGAGTTTTCAAAGTCCTTGAAACAAAATTTGAAGTCAGATGTTATGTGTAGGTCAAAAGACAAATGCTCTTGGACAACCAAATAATTGACTAAATCCAAAAAGGTGCATTTAGCAAATTTTCAAGGATGAAATTACAATACCAGGAACCCTCCAGCTTTCAACATTTACAACTTCTAACACTCCTACCTTGCTTTCTTTCCAAAACAGCCCTCCAACTTATCTTTTTTATTACTATGTCCTGAAAACAACACAAGCTTAATAACCAACTCCACAACAAATTTCACAATCTAAATTGATGTATTTAGCAAATAAAAAGAAGAAGAAGAAGAAACTGATGAACCTTTGAATCGACTTTGACCATTTGAAGGTAAGTTTTGGACATGATTCGGTGACTAAGCCAAAGCTAAACCATAGAGGTAGGTGTAATCCTTTGGTTCAATGTACTGCCAAAATAAATAAAAACTATAGGTGAAGCAGCAAACAAGCAAACCAAATAAGCCTGATTATTGACTAATTTCACCTTTTAAAGTACCTGGCTTTTATGTAAAAATTTAATTATTATTCTTACATGAAAAAAAAAAGCCATTTCACTATTGGACAGTTTATTGGTCTAAAACAGACCCCAATTAAATTAAGATGACAGAATGATAATTATGTTTTTATTTATTTCCAGGTTCTTTTGCTTTATATAAGAAAGTACCTATGTTATCCCACAATTATATGTAGCAGTAGGAGGTGTATGTTGATCTTTCAAATATGGCCAACCGGTTGCCGATATTGAAATCTTCTCCACTTCCATTTGAGCTTCTAAACCCACTCCTGGTTTTCATGATCTTCTTTCTCTGGCCGTGAGGAATTAATAGTTTATGCGCTCTTTGCATGGCTCATCGACTCCTCAAAACAAAACATGTCTTCTGCTGGTTATCGAGGTCGCTTCAACAGTTCTGGTCATGGAGCCAAACAGGTCCTGACATCATACACAAGCGGATTGAAATTTACACTTTCAACGAGCATGTGAAGTTCTACCAAGTCCCAACATGCCGGTTCAAATTAGGAGTACTGACGTGGACGCTTTTGAGCATCAGACTTTCAACTGGCATGTCAAGTTCTACCAATTCCTCACATCGTATAACAATTAACCTCTCGAGATTCCGACACCCCTTAAGGTTAAGTGTTTTCAACTTAGTAGTATCGAGGCTGAGGGTTTTGAGCATCAGACTTTCAATTGGCATGTGAAGTCCTACCAAATCGTTACATTTTTCAAGTTCTAACGTCTCGAGATTCCGACACCCCTTAAGGTTAAGTGTTTTCAACTTAGTAGTATCGAGGCGGAGGTTTTTGAGCATCAGACTTTCAACCGGCATGTGAAGTTCTACCAAATCCTCACATTTTTCAAGATATAACCTCTCGAGATTCAAAGTTTGGGTAAGGTCAAGGGTTTTCAGCTTAGACCAATAGATGAGGAGGCTTTTGAACTTTAGACCTTTAAGGGGCAATTGAAGTTCTACTAAATCACGACAATGAAGAATATCTAACTTCTCAAGATTCAAATTTTGGGTAAGGTCAAGGGTTTTCAACTTAACAATATCGAGGTAGAGGCTTCTGAGGTCTAGGCCTTCAACGGGCATGTGAAGGTCTACCAAATCATCACACTGTGTAAGATCTAACTTCTCGTGATTCAAAGTTTGGGTAAGGTCAAGGGTTTTCATCTTAGGCCAAAAGATGTGGAGGCTTTTGAACTTTAGACCTTTAAGGGGCAATTGAAGTTCTACCAAATCCTCACAATGAATAAGATCTAACTTCTCGAGATTCAAATTTTGGGTAAGGTCAAGGGTTTTCAACTTAACACTATCGAGGTAGAGGCTTCTGAGCTTTAGACCTTCAAGGGGCAATTGAAGTTCTACCAAATCCTCACACGCCCTAAGATCTAACCTCTCGAGATTCCGACACTCCTTAAGGTTAAGTTTTTTCAACTTAGTACATCTAAGGGAAATGTCATTGAGCTCTAGGCTTTCAACGGGCATGTTAAGTTCTACCAAATCCTTACATTGGTTCACACTTAATGTGTCGAGATTCTGAGCCCAGGAAATATCCAAGGTCTGCAACGTAGAATCAGCAACGGAAAGAGATTTGAGCTTAAACTTTTCATTGGGCATGTGAAGTTCTACCAAATTATTACAACATTCAATAACTAACTTCTCGAGATTCAAAGCTTGGGTAAGGTCAAGTGTTGGTACACTTTATGTGGACGCGACTCGACTCGGTTAGATTCGGTTCGGGTCGACTCGGTTAGGTCCGGCTCAAGCCCGACGTCACGACATTCCTCCGTCGTGCGCCCCAGAGTTCGACACGCGAAGCACGGAGCGCCGCGGCCTTTCCCACAAACACATCACCATGACATCACCTTAGTGATGTCATGATGATGTCAACTTTTGTCTCATATGGGAAAAGTGTGCAAAACATTTACAACAGAAACGTGTCTGGGCCAATCTATTTCATCTCTGGGCCGTAACCTTCATACATGGGCCGTGAAACTTGTGTGGACTTGGACTACACTTGGGCTTCTACAACAGTCGACGAAACAGAAAATAGAGTCAATATGTATATCGACGAAACAGAGTGTTTCGTCGAATCTGTGTGTTTCGCCGAGTTATTTCAGTTTCGTCAAGTTGTGTGTCTGTTTTAGTATAAATACCATCTCAGTTTCACTTTGAAACAGAGATGAGTGCAGAGAGATCAGAAAATACTTGTAAAGAAACTCTGTCAAAATTCCGTCAAAACTGTGTTTGTATCAGTTTGTAATCGGTTCTCATCCCGTTAATCAATAGAGTGTGTTTCATTGATTAATCTGTGTTCTTTATAAACTTTGTTTGGTTTGCACCGTCACGGGGATTCCGCACCCGTTACCGTGTTCGTGATAAACAAGGATAGGTTTTCGTATCGGATCCACCGGAAAAACGGACCTACAATTGGTATCAGAGCTTTGGCTCTTTTCCTTGTTTAAAACCAAACCTTGTCGTGTTTGAAACAAGTTTTATTGTGTTTTTCAGATTTTTGTTCTTGAAAAGATTCATATTTTTCTGGAAAAACATTTTAAATCTGGTTAAATCTTGTTGTTTTGCTTTGTGTTTGGTTAAAAACCTTGTTTGTTTGAATGTTTACATGTTACTAGTGGGTTTTTGTGGAACGTTTATGCAAAATTTGGGTTTTGAAAATTTTATCCGGTGATAAGTTTGGCCAGAATCATCATAGTGTTCTTAGTTGTTCAAGCTGTTCAAAAAGATTATGGGTGTTTGATCTGTTTTGTAGTTTGAACTAAAGTGTTGTTGGTTATTATATATTAAGTTGACTTGTGTGTACCAAAACAATGATGTTTCTTGAAATTGAAAACTTTGAAAATTAGAGAAAGCATGGTGTAAAGTTGACAAAGAGTCTCTTGTGTCAGAAAAGAAAAGGATAAAGTTTTGTTTAAAAAAAAAAAAAAAAAAAAAAAAAAAATCTAGATCTTATCCCAAAACCACAAGGTTTCGTCACACACACAAATTGTTTTCGTCTTTCAACAAGTTTCGTCACCTTTTGTTTAAATCACAAGTCAATTTCGTCGATTATATTATAATATTTAGTTTCGTCACAATTAACTTCAACCAGTTTCGTCGCTCACATCAAATCAGTTTCGTCGAACAATAAGATTCTGTTTCGTCGCAATCAAGACTTCTATCTGTTTCGCCAATTAACAAATATAATCAGTTTCGTCGATAGGGTCTCACAACTGTTTCGTCGATACTTGTAAATTTTTAACAGAGGACTTCCAAAAGTGTGATAACAGTCTGTTTCAAGTGTGTGACCAGTTTTTTTGTGAAATGTATTCTGGAGGAGGTTTTATCCCGTCAGCAAGTTCCAGTTCAGCTCAGACTTATTCTGGAGGAGGTTTTATTCCTTTTATACCTCCAGTAAATACTACTCAACCTAAGGCTTATTGTGGAGGAGGTTTTGACCCGTCAGCTTATCTGCGACAACCAAAGTTACAAACGGCGTTTGTATCAAATACAAACTCTTCTCCGTTTCCTCAATCAGCTCCACCACCGGTTTTCGATCCAAGTACCTACTTTTCTAAACCTACTGTCGATTGTGGTCCGGCCAATGATGCTAAGGAGAAATCTGACTTGATCAAGAAAGCTGATGCGACTTCAAAAGAAATGGAGAAGATTCTCACTGAAGATGGATCTTTCTCTTCTCAGACTGCCTTTATGGCTAATGTCACAGCTTCTACAAGTCAGGTAAAATCTGAAACTCCTAGCATATGTAGTTATTGTGCTGATTTGAAACATGAATGTGCTGAATTGAAGCTTGAATCTGAAAAGCTTCATAGTCATAATCAAAGTTTAGTTGTTGAAATGTCTAAGTGCAAAGAGGCGAATATGGCTCTGGTTAGAAACGAAAAGGGTTTTAAATCTCAAATTGAAACCTTAAAGAAAAATGTTTCCGAAGTAACCAAAACTGTTTACCACAAACAAGTTAGCATTAACGATTATATTAACATTGTTGAGGAAACCAAAAAGGAATTAGCCATTGCCAAATGTGAGCATGATGCAATCAAGCAAAAGTTGGAGAGTTATTCTAACTCCCGATTTGTGCTCGATCACATTATTGACGTTCAACAACTGAAGGGAAATGTGAGCGGTGTTGGGTATAAGAAATGCCCGCCTCCTTTAAGGCATAATTATGACTATATGCCTGATTTTGAAGAAATGCCACGGTTTGAATCCAGTGTGCCTCTTAATTATGAGGAAGTTACCACTGGCCTAGGGTTTAAATCGGACAGTTCTTCAAAAACATCATCTGAGCAAACAGAAACGTCAACATCTACGAAACAAAGTCCTCCAACCATTGAGGACTATGATTCGTCAGATGATGAACCAGATGTGAGTGATGAGAATAAATCTCTTAAAAAGAACAAAGGAGTAGAAGTGCCTTTTGAGAATCACATTCTGTGTGATCCTCCTACTCCTGTTGTGCAATCAACTGGTGCTAAACAAGAGATATATCCTATCACTGAGACAGTGTCTACCATTAAAAGTGATAACGTGTTGTATACTTTAGTTGGTGATGACAAAATTTATTCAAACACATCTTTTCCAATTAAAAATGTCAATCAATCTTTGATTGACAAAGTGTTTGAAGATACTACAACTAAGTTTTTGGGAAAAGTGATCCCAAGAGTTTCAGTAACTCAGTGTGATCCTATTCCAAAAGCTGAAGTTAGAAGAAAATTTGAAAATCAAAAATCACCGACAAAGCAACAACCTATTGCTTTTAAGGGTAAACAACAACAACAACGAGCTCCAAAGCCTAAGGCTGAGGTTGAATCAAAAGGAGCTCGTTACAAGAAGAAGGCAAAAGACGTTAAATTTGTGGCCTCCAAAGGTACTGATAAAGTGGAGACTTTTGAAAATAAGTCAAATACCGATTTTGTTCAAAAAGTCAACATTTTGAAACGTAATAATGATAACAATTACACTCAACGCACAAATGGGTGTAAAGCTAGTACCTCTGGGTCTACAACTTCAACGTCAGGTCGTCGAACAGATTCTCCTAAGTTTGTTGAAAGGAGAACTTGTTTCAAATGTGGGAAGTTTGGGCATATCATTAAAGACTGCACAAACTCGCCCAAACCAAATTTTGTAGAAAGAGCACCACCTGAAAAGGTTCACCCACAACGTCGTTCTGTTTCACCAAAACATGATAAAAGAACTGTTAAAGAACAAGAAACAAAACAACGACGTCAAAACGTCAAAAAGGTTGAAAAGGCGTTAAAACCGAAGGTTGTCCTAACAAAATCTGTTGAATCAAATGTTAAAAATGAAAAACAAAAACATATTTGGATACCAAAATCGGTAAATGTTTCAGGGGAAGCTCATTCTATTCCGAATCATCGGGAAATGGATGTCACAATCCTCGATGATGACGGATGACCCAAGTCTGTGAAGGCTTGGGTCCCCCTCTCCAACTAATCTCTGAGTGAGTGTGTAGGATGTTCCAGGAGGAACTATCGATAGTCATAGGATTATTGATAGTGGAGTGTCCATGCACAAGATAGGCGACTCAAAGCTCCAAGATATTGTTATTTCTAGGAGTGGTTGCCTTTGATGGAGAGAAGAAGAAAAAGAAGACAGAAGTGTCTGTCGAAAAAGATTGAAAGCTTCGACAAAATGAAAATCATTTCAAAATGTGATTGTTCAAGGCTTTGATCGGGTCCCCAGGGTAGATTCAAATCAAAATTGTAATTGAAGAAAATGTGTTTGTTGAACAAACCAACCGGGTGTGCGGATGCCTTGGCGTGGATTGAACAACCGCACACTACTTCTCAAAAAGAAAGACAAAGACCTTCGCTGGTGCAATGTGGAAGACCAGCCGGACTCAAAGGTTTCTGATCTTGTTGCTGTAAAGAGATTTCTAAGTAGCTACAAAGAATCGACTTTGAAATCCACACCGGGTGGATGTCCAGTTTGGGAGAGCACTCAGATTCCTTGCAATGCACGAAGCAGTTGCAGGATACGGTTTTAAATTTCTAATCTCTCCTATACTTGTCGATATTTAAGCTACTTTATAAATTGTTATTATCTCGTAGCACTCTTTGGCCAGACAATGTTGTCATGGTCCGCACCGCTTACCGACGTGCCAACTCATTTTTCCAAAATTTGAGAAATCTTTTCTGATTAAAACTTAATTTTGGTAAACGGCATTGAGGTAAAACATGAGTTAACCAACATCGGGAAATCGTTTTTGTAAATACCTTTGTGTCTTTTAAATTTATCTTAGTTTGTTGATTTTTAGGGGGAGTAAATCCAATTTTGAAAAATTCAAAAACATCGAAAAATTTCAAAACCCAAAAACAATAGAAAAACAAAAATGAGTTTCCTGGCGAGAAAAAGAGAAAATGATAGTACATCAGTGGTCTGTCGAAACCTCTTCAAACTGAAATGCAAAATGAAAAATGTTAAGCAGCTCTATATAAGATGTATCGGTAGGCTCACAATCATTTTAAAGTGTGCAGGGTGATATAAATCTTAAATCGACTGAAGATCAGGTGGGAACCACACATTGGCATATGGTCTTAGTACCGAAATTTCGTTTGAGAGATTGCCGAGGTTCTGAGATATTCGGTCTTTATGCTGTCTTATCATCTGGGTATCATGGTTGTATCAAACCGTAAAAATAACGGAGACGAAGTCTAAGATCTTCCATGATACTATACATACGTGTACATATTGCATTCGACCTCAATAAGTGATCAACAATCACATGTCCAAACAAAATAAGTGATAATATATCACAGATTCTTTGCGGGAGTCAAGTTCGTCTCTCTGCTGTACGGAAGTACTGACCTGTTCACGGACTTGCTCCTGTGCCCTCATGCATCTGAAAATCAAGTTCCTCATCAATAAGTGATTATATCACATAGGGCTTGTTTTCAATCAAAATAAGTGAGTTTCTCACATCTTTTATACGGTCAAACAGATGATAAACAGTATACTCACCGGTAAGATGAATTCTCGTACATACCTTGATACGGGAATGTGTCGTGTGTGGATGAACACCGGTCGGTAAGTATAATTCATACCCTAATCGTATCCCCTCGCCATGATTACATCTGATAAGTTTAGCTTAAGTGGACAACAATACCGATAATTGTTATAGGATGCTTATCTTAATGTGAACTAATTGAACAACAAGAGCGTTTTGGCGTGACCGTACACTGATATGATTCTTTTACCCTCGAAACTCGCAAAAAGATTGTTTGTAAATATTTGTTTACTGTTTTCAGTTTATGCATCTCTGTATATATTTATTTATTGCTTTCCGTCTTTACATTTGAAAAATTAAAAATCCCAAAAAGTTTTTAGGTGTGTTTTAATATAAATTTTTTTTTTTAAAAAAAGCCAAAAAGATTTTGCTTCTAGTTTATTTTTGATTGACTGATGTTGGAACTCGAGTCTATCCTAACCAAAATCCTGATCATAAGCCGGAAAACAATTGCACCTTCATAAACTGTCGAAGTTAACAAGTTTTGAAAGTTAAGAACTAAAATTGAACAATTTTTAAACTTTCAAACTGTTGTCGGTCGGTAGTTGATTGAGATTTGATCTCATTTGTGTCATTTGTTTAAATGTTAACTATATTCCAAGCGGTTGTTCTCATTATGCGTTTAGCTTTCTTGCATGTGCAGATGCTAAAGGCGAGGAGAACATGTTCGATGACAAGCTTTGGAATGAAGACACGAAGTGGAGGCACTCAAAGGATAAAATGATCGAGTTGCCGTTGACCCTTCATCAACACCACAAGGATCTGAAGAATTGACAAGTCAAAAGATTCACGAGCATGACTCAATGGAGAGTTTATTTTAAGGGGGAGTTTGTTAACACACTACCTGAATGATAAAGGGAGTTTGTTGATACACTTTCTTCTTACGACGCGTGAAGACTTTGAAGATCCTCCGACATGAAAGACACAGAAGACGAACCATCACAGAAGACGAACCTCATGAGTAGCGTCCAAGGGGGAGATTGTTGGTACACTTTATGTGGACGCGACTCGACTCGGTTAGATTCGGTTCGGGTCGACTCGGTTAGGTCCGGCTCAAGCCCGACGTCACGACATTCCTCCGTCGTGCGCCCCAGAGTTCGACACGCGAAGCACGGAGCGCCGCGGCCTTTCCCACAAACACATCACCATGACATCACCTTAGTGATGTCATGATGATGTCAACTTTTGTCTCATATGGGAAAAGTGTGCAAAACATTTACAACAGAAACGTGTCTGGGCCAATCTATTTCATCTCTGGGCCGTAACCTTCATACATGGGCCGTGAAACTTGTGTGGACTTGGACTACACTTGGGCTTCTACAACAGTCGACGAAACAGAAAATAGAGTCAATATGTATATCGACGAAACAGAGTGTTTCGTCGAATCTGTGTGTTTCGCCGAGTTATTTCAGTTTCGTCAAGTTGTGTGTCTGTTTTAGTATAAATACCATCTCAGTTTCACTTTGAAACAGAGATGAGTGCAGAGAGATCAGAAAATACTTGTAAAGAAACTCTGTCAAAATTCCGTCAAAACTGTGTTTGTATCAGTTTGTAATCGGTTCTCATCCCGTTAATCAATAGAGTGTGTTTCATTGATTAATCCGTGTTCTTTATAAACTTTGTTTGGTTTGCACCGTCACGGGGATTCCGCACCCGTTACCGTGTTCGTGATAAACAAGGATAGGTTTTCGTATCGGATCCACCGGAAAAACGGACCTACATCAAGGGTTTCCAACTCAACAAAAAAGAGGTGGAGGCTTTTGAACTTTAGACCTTCAAAGGGCAATTGAAGGTCTACCAAATCTTCACATACATCAACCTTCAGTTTGTCGAGATTCTGAGCCCGCTTAAGATATAAGGTCCTCATATTATGATCCTCAAGGTGAAGGGATTCAAGCTTAAATTCAACGGGTACATAAAGTTCGTTTAACTCCTCACATTGGAAAAGATGTAACGTCTGGAGATTAAAAGTTCTCGGAAGGTTAAGTTTTTTCAGTTTAGAACAACGGAGGTAGAAGCATTTGAGCTTTAGACATTCAGTGGGCATGTGAAGTTCTACCAAATCCTCACAGCATTCAAGCTCTAACTTCTCGAGATTCCGAGCCCCCTCAAGGTTAAGTGTTTTCAGCTTCTCACAATCAAGGTAGAGGCTTTTAAGCTTTAAACTTTCAACGGGCATGTGAAGTTCTACCAAATTCAAACAGCCTTTAAGATTTAACCTCTCCAGATTCGTATTTAGCCCAACGTTCAAGGATTCCAACCCACAACTATGGAGGTCAATGAATCTGAGATTCTTTAGAACCTATCAAGAGCACAACGTAAGAATGAATTCTATGTAATGACAACAAAAATAGATATATTAATGCATTAGAATGATGTAAACGAGAACTAATTAATCATAATTCTACCTTTTCTCCAGCTTTCCAACGTTGACCAAAACCGGTGTGGTTTATTTTAAGGCCAACAAGATTATTTGTTTGAAATTTTTTGGGAAAACAACTAAAACGGTAATCGCACAAAGATAAATATCTTAACCCATTTGGTAGGAGGCATATGCTATCTTCACCAATATCCTTGCAGTCACAGCCAGAATCACATTGATGCTTCATTTCAAGAAATCTGAGTCCCCTCATTTTTTGAAAACCTTTCTTGGCACCAGATAGATTGAACGAGAGCAGTTTTATACATTTTATTGCTTCAGTACCCTGTAATAAGAAAGCACATACATGAACCTTGTGTCATAAGAAATAAGTATGTGTCAGTTTTCTCCACCTTACAAATAAACTTGAAACTTACCTTATTATTAACCAATATATCCTCAATTTCCTCTTTAATCCACAATCGGCTATGTCTGTGAGGCTCATTGGGGTGCGAACGACGAACAATATTCTTACCCATTTCTTCTATACGGTCATGCATATCCAAGAACTCACCATACATATCCAAGCCCAAAGGTTTAGATTTAAAAGTTATAAGAGATTTTTGCTCAAGAACTCTTAAACCACTTCTGGCATGGAATCCGCAGCTTTCAAGCGCTCTGATTGCTTCTTCTTTCTCCCGGCCTTTTAGTATGCATGCAACATCTAGGAATATTTCCTTGTAATCGTGATCTAGAGATTGATAGCTTAATTCCAATATTTCCTGAGTTTCCTTCATTTGAATTGTTTTTAGTCTATCTAATGCGTCTGCCCATTCAAGTTCAGCTTTACCGCATAGAAATGAGCCCAAAACTTTGATCGATAAGGGAAGACCTTTAGCATAACATACAACTCGTTCGGACAGCTCTTCGTACCCTTGAATTGGAATCTCTGTCCCAAATGCATACCTACTGAAGAGACGAATCGCTTCATTATTTAATAACAAATTGACACCAAGAATCAAGTTCACACGGTGTGCTTTTAACACTTGCTTATCTCTTGTTGTGATGATAACTCTACTTCCCGGCTTAAACCAATCAAGCTCACCAGCTAATGCCTGAAGCTGGTCTACATGATCCACATCATCTAGAACAACAAGAGCCTTTTTATCACACATCCTTTGTTTCATCATATTTTTCCCTTCATGAACACCATTAACGGTGATCTTTGTATCCTTCGTCACGTCTGAAAGTACTTGTTTCTGCAATGACCTCAAACCGCACGACGAGCCTTTTGAAAATTCCCTGACATTTTCAACAAAGCTTGAACCATCAAACCGAAAGGATATTTGATCAAAAACAGCTCCCGCCAAAGTCGTCTTCCCAGCCCCTCCCATCCCCCATATCCCTATCATGCGAACATCTTCAACATCAATTTCTAAAGATGAAACTACATCTTCTACACGTGTCTCCATGCCTACTAATTTTTCATCAACGCTCGGGTTAATGGAACGTCGCTCCAGTGAGATCTCTTGAACAATTTTTTGGATCAGTTTAGCTTCATGTCTGTTTGCCAAAGAAGATTCAATTAGACAACTCAAAACCCACATGAACGATTAATCTCAAATCTATAGCATACAATCCTGTAGTATGATCTCATAACGTAATGACATAGTACTCATGTTTCATATATTAAAAACAAATAAAGTTAATGAAGAATGTAACAGAGATCTATAGACAGAGTTACATACCCATCAAACGTGTTCTTTAACTCCCACCCAGCCAGATCTGCAGCTTCCCTAAGAGCCTTTTTCCATTTCTCAGCAGATTCTTCCTCTTTATGTTTCTCAAATGCTTTTTCAACGGCCCCACTTTGTTTCCTTACTTCGGTAGGTTCCACATCAAAGAAGACCGGGTAAGCAGTGTGCTCGTTCGTCTTCTGGCAGTCCATAATCTTGACAAGCTCGTCTAAGCACCACGAGGAAGAAGCATAGTTCTTGGAAAAAACAATAATGTAAAACTTGGAGTCCTCAATAGATCTGATGAGCTCATCAGTTATCCTTTCCCCTTTCTTGATGTTTTCGTCATCTTTGTAAGCGTTAATGCTTTTCTGCTTAAGAGCATGATGGAGATGATCAACAAAGTTCTTGCGGGTGTCTTCACCCCTGAAACTCAAGAAGACATCATACTTGAAGCTCTTTTGAATGGATGCAACTGAAGGAGATGCCATTGCTTGAAGAAATCAAACAAAACGAAATCTTTGATGGGGAAACTTGTTGAATGCCATTGATATTAACTGGACTTTTGGCACGTGATGCATCTGTACGGTAAAAAAACGTACGAATAATTGGAGGCCACTCATTTGGTCGAAGAGAAGATAAGATTTAGAATTTAAATTTTGAATAAGTAAAGATATTTACTATTTAGGGTGAGGGGGCACCCACCGATGTGCCATGCGGGGAGGGAAGTAGCCGAGCGGGAAGGGTGCCGCCATCCAAGAGGGGACCCAAATCGGTGGGTTTGTTCACCGAAGAAGGAGAGAGAAGATGGTGGGGCCACCCTCATTTTCAACCAATCAACATTTTTTCATTTTTTTTTTTGAATAAAAAAACAAGTCACCTAATAGGGGAGTGCCGCCATCAAATTAGGGTGCGAGGGGAGTTTAAGAGGGGAGTTGACGTGGCATAACCTGATTGGGTGTGCGTAAGAGATGGGACTCCCCTTAAGAGGGGAGTACCCCTCTCACCCTTACGCGTTTATATCTTCATAAAATATATAAAAAAAAATCACTTTTTTGTAAGAATAATTTTAGGGTAGTATATTAAATGGACATCCTCAATGCGCATCGTATACGATGCATATTAAGTTGGTTCAAACTTTTAGGTTAATCAAATGCTGACAATGTTTTCCCGGGCAATCTTAATACGTATCGTATAGGCCTATACGATGCGTATTACTTTTTTAATGAAGATGGTTATAGTGGAGGATTGATCGTAGGCTGTGGTTAATGGATTAAAGATGAAAGATGGTAGGATGATGGTGTTTAATGGTTAGAAAGAAAGGGGGTGGGTGGTTTCACTGGTTTGGCCACGTAGAAGAAGAAGAAAGGGTGGGTGGGTCCCCTTTTATAATAATAAATATATATGACAGATTTACCCCCACATGATCTGCACATGACTACATTTAACTGAAAAAACAAACTGGGTTATGCCTAAAGGACAAAACGTGATGGATTTTAAAAGATAAAGTACAAAACTCATCAATTTTAAACATAAAGGACAGCTCCTGAAAATGGGTATAAAGATAAAGGACAATCCTTGAAATTCACTCTAAACTAAATAATATTTAGTAGAAGAGTTATCTATAATTAATTAGAATACATTAAAATAAATATGTTATGAATAAGCCTAATAACAAGAAGATGAGAAGAGATATTGGGAGAGAAAGAGATGTTTATTATTAATGGTGTATCATACACAATAGAATACATGGATTATTTATAGGGGTAATAAACTTGGAGAACAAGTTGGTTTATATTAGGAGTTGATAATCTAAATATATTCTTTATAATACTCCCCCTGATTATCAACTTCATACGCTTAATGTTGCCTCATTAAAAACCTTGCCAGGAAAACCCAATGGGACAAAACCTTGACTAAGGGAAAAAGAGTGCAGCGCGTATTACCTCCCCCTGATGATGATCACTTAAGCTCCTTGAGTCGACGCATCCCGATCCCATGAACTAACTTTTTGAATGTTGAGGTTGGAAGTGATTTAGTGAACAAGTCTGCCAAATTTTCGCTGGAACGAATTTGTTGGACAACAATATCTCCATTCTTTTGTAGATCATGTGTAAAAAAAACTTTGGCAAAATGTGCTTTGTTCTATCACCTTTGATGTATTCTTCCTTTAGTTTATCAATGCATGCTGCGTTGTCTTCATGTAAGATTGTTGGTCCCTCATCTCCCGAAGAAATACCACAAGATCCACGAATGTGTTGTATTACAGTTCTTAACCAAATGCATTCTCGACTAGCTTCATGTATCGCCAATATTTCTGCATGATTAGATGATGTGGCTGTGATTGTTTGCTTTACCGAACGCCATGAAATTGCAGTACCTCCACTTGTAAATAAATATCCAGTTTGAGATCGCCCAGTGTGAGGATCAGACAAATATCCTGCATCTGCAAAACCAACCAAACCTGTTTTCGATTGATTTGTAAAATACAAACCCATATCTTTTGTACCTTGAAGGTATCTAAATATTTGTTTTACCCCATTCCAATGCCTCTTTGTTGGGCATGAACTATATCTTGCCAACAAATTTAAAGAAAATGATATATCAGGTCGTGTATGGCTAGCAAGAAACATTAATGCACCAATTGCACTTAAATATGGTACTTCTGGACCAAGGATTTCCTCTCCATCTTTAGGAGGTCGGAATTGGTCTTTTTCCACATCAAGCGACCTTACAACCATTGGGGTACTCAATGGATGTGATTTTTCCATATAAAATCTTTTTAGTAGTTTCTCTATGTAAGTTTCTTGATGCACAAGGATTCCACCCTTAAGGTGTTCAATTTGTAATCCAAGACAAAACTTTGTCTTTCCAAGGTCTTTTATTTCAAATTCTCTTTTCAAGTATTCAACTGCCTTTTGAAGCTCCCCTGGAGTTCCAATTATATTCATGTCATCAACATATACGGCAATTATAACATATTCAGATCCTGACCTTTTTATAAAAATACACGGGCATACAGAATCATTTTTATAGCCTTCTTTCGACAAATATTCACTAAGGCGATTATACCACATACGCCCAGACTGTTTTAGCCCATATAATGATTTGTTTAGTTTGATTGAAAGATGTTCTCGAGAACTAGATTTACATGAGTTTGGCAATTTAAATCCTTCAGGAAGTTTCATGTAAATATCAGTATCAAGTGAGCCACAGAGGTAGGCTGTCACAACATCCATTAGACGCAAATCGATCCCTTCTTGTATTACCAGACTAATAAGATAACGAAAAGTTGTCGCATCCACCACTGGAGAATATGTCTCCTCATAATCAATTCCAGGTCTTTGCGAAAATCCTTGTGCTACTAATCTTGCCTTGTATCGTACAATTTCATTTTTCTCATTACGTTTTCGCACAAAAACCCATCTATATCCAACAGGCTTTACACCTTCAGGTGTGTGGGCCACAGGTCCAAAAACTTCTCGTTTATTTAGGGAATTCAATTCTGCCTCTATCGCGTCTTTCCATTTTGGCCAATCATTTCTTTGTTTACATTCCTCAACTGATTTTGGTTCTTGATCCTCATTGTTTTCCACTACTTGTAGCGCTACATTATATGAAAAACTATCATCGACGTCAATTTCGCTTCGGTCCCATACCTTTCTAGACATGATATAATTAATTGAGATCTCTTCGTTTTCAGGTACCTGAGGTTCTTCTAGAACCATCATGTCTAGTGTCTCTTCTGGAGACTCCTTTTCTTGCGTTATTGTTACCTCGACTTGACCATCTACATTATTTGCTCCCTTTTTCTTTCGAGGATTTTTATATTTAGAACCGATTGGTCTACCACGTTTTTGGCGTGCATTAGACTCATTACCAACATGTGGTTGTCCTTGTGGGACACCTATTTTAACTGGAGCATTAACAACTGGTATATGTGACTTAGTCACTCTCTTTGGGTCAGTGAATGCGTCTGGTAATTGATTTGCTAATCCTTGTAAATGAATTATCCTTTGAACTTCTAGTTCACATTGTTTAGTTCGAGGATCAAGATGAGATAATGATAACTCATTCCAAATAATACTATTATCCAGCTGCTTTTTGTCTCCCCCTAATGTTGGGAATGTTGATTCAACAAAATGACAATCACTAAATCGAGCTGTAAATAAATCACCCGTTGTAGGTTCTAAATACTTAATGATTGATGGTGATTCATACCCAACATATATTCCTAACCTCCGTTGAGGACCCATCTGTGTGCGTTGTGGTGGTGCGATTGGAACATATACAGCACAACCAAAAATCCTTAGATGGGAAATATTTGGTTCCTGACCAAGAACCAACTTTAATGGGGAGGAAGTATGATAACTCGTTGGCCTGATGCGAATTAGTGTTGCTGCATGTAAAATTGCATGTCCCCAAGCAGATGCTGGTAGTTTTGATTTCATACTCATTGGTCTTGAAACCATTTTAAGTCGCTTGATAAGCGATTCAGCAAGCCCATTTTGTGTATGTGCATGAGGTACAGGATGCTCTACATTTATACCAATAGACATGCAATAATCATTAAATGTTTGGGATGTAAATTCACCAGCATTGTCTAATCGAATATTCTTGATGGGGTAATCGGGAAAATGTGCTCTTAGCCTTATTAATTGAGCAAGTAGTCGTGCAAATGCCATATTACGACTTGATAGTAGGCACACGTGTGACCATCTAGTTGATGCATTAATTAAGACCATAAAATATCTAAATGGTCCACTAGAAGGATGTATAGGTCCACAAATATCCCCATGTATTCTTTCCAAAAAAATCAGGGATTCAGTCCCCACCTTCATTGGTGATGGGCGAGTAATCAACTTCCCTTGTGAACATGCAACACATGTAATATCCTTGGACTGAAGAATCTTCTGGTTCTTCAAAGAATGCCCAACTGAATTTTCTATATTTTTCGCATCATTGTTGATCCGGGATAGCCTAACCGGTCATGCCATATGATAAAATTTTCTTGGTCTATAAACTTCTTGTTTATGACTGCATTTGATTCGATTGCATTAATTTTAGTATAATACAAACCAGAGGCAAGTGCGGGCAACTTTTCTAACACATGTTTTTTACCCGAACTTATATTTGTGAAATGAAGGTACTCATCATGTCCCTCAGATGTAGTCTCAAGATGATAGCCATTTAAACGAACATCTTTAAAACTTATTATATTTCTTTGAGACATTGGGGAAAATAACGCATTGGTTATTTTAAATGGTGTTCCACCTGGCAACACTACATAAGCTTCTCCAAAGCCTTCAATTAATTTTGATTTACCAGATATAGTACCAACATTTTCCTTTTTCATGGTTAAAGTAGAGAAATAACTCTTTTTCTTAAGAATCGTATGCGTTGATGCACTGTCTATTAGACATATATCTTCTCCACTAATAGGGATCTTAGTTAAACACTCCATATGCTTCAAAACAAAATCATATAAATAAAATGTCTAACATGCTTCAAACATAACAAATCACAAAACAAAACTCAAACAAAATGTCTTAAAGAACTGAAGGAAATAACATCACTTAAAAACTAATAATTCATATGTAAGGAAAATTGCAAGCATCCAACTGGGTTGTATCAGCCACAATATCACCAGAATCCAAGTTAGTTGGCTCAATAAGGAAATCATCATAATCCAAATTAGTTGTATCATTATGGTCTTTATCAACATTTGCAACCTCATATGTAAAATTTGTCTCTATTTCTTTTGCTTTGTCTTTGATGGATTGTTGATAAAGTTCCACCAAGTGTTTGGCCGTACGACAAGTCTTCGACCAATGATTGTTATTTCCACATCGGTAACATGCATTCGATGAAGATCCCAACTTCTTTTTATTTTTTTTTCATCGCTGGATTTATTTTCATTATTATGCAACTTTTGGTGGGTCCCTTTGTTTTTAAACTGAACACTATGATAATTTCCTCGGCCACGTCCACGACCATGACCACGACCACGACCACGATGATAACCTCGACCACGTCCGTAACTTTCACTTTGGCCATTATATGTTGCCATATTAGCTTCAGGGATTGGGGTTGCTCCAACCGGACGAGTCTCATGATTTTTCATTAAGAGCTCATTGTTTTGCTCGGCCACAAGCAAACATGATATTAACTCACTAGTGGATTGAATCCCTTATTAATTTAAAAAGAGGGTTATAGACCATTTAGATACTTTATAGCAAAGTGAAAGGTTAAGAATGTTTTTTTCCAACATTTCCTTATTAGTAATATTTTCACCACATAGAATCAATTGTGATGTGATTCTAAACATTCCCAAGTTGTACTCGCTTATAGACTTAAAGTCTTGCAACCTTAAATTGATCCACTCATAACGAGCTCTCGGTAATATTACCGTTTTCTGGTGGTCATACCTTTCTTTCAGGTTGGTCCAAAAGACAAGTGGATCCTTGATAGTGAAGTACTCACTTTTCAAAGCCTCATGAATATGATGGCGTAAAAAGATCATGGCTTTTGCCTTATCTTGGGTATTTGCTTTATTTCCTTCTTTAATTGTTTCACCCAGATTATTGGCATTCAAATGTATTTCAGCATCCAATACCCATGATAAATAGTTTTTCACAGTAATTTCTAGAGCCATGAACTCAAGCTTAGCAAGATTTGTCATTATGAACTATATTATAACAAAACTGTTATGAATTATTACATTCAGACAAAATTCTCACATTCTGAATAGTAATTATATTGTCTATATATTAGACGATAATGAATGAAAGAAATGCAATCTTTCTCTCTCTCTCTTCCTTTATCTTATTCCATTTCTTTAATGTCTGAGCCAAGAACCCCGCACAACAAATTGTGTGAGGGATGTGAATGAGCCCTTTGTTTGATCAATTGTACACAAGAGTAGTACTATTTTTCATAGTGGTTTTATAACACGTTATCAGCACGAGGCTCTAGCCAAGCACGAGGCTCTAGCCAAGCACGAGGCTCTAGCCAAGCACGAGGCTCTAGCCAAGCACGAGGCTCTAGCCAAGCACGAGGCTCTAGCCAAGGAAACGTTCAAGCAATTATAATCAAAGTAAGTGTTTGATTAATTTATATAAACTATAATTGTTATGATAAACGTAATATTTCTTTTATACCGTGGGATTGTTTTCCTTTAGGAGACTCAGTTATCCAGACACTCCTATCATAAAAACATCTAAATCCCATACTTAATAATAAGTATGAGTACGAGATACCTATTGCCATGGGAATATATTAACTTGGGACTACTAACAAACTAAATTTCTTTTATGCACCTAACATTTACATTTATGTTATCTAACATTTATTTATGCACCTAATATTTATATTTATGTTATCCAACATTTATTTCTAATGTTTAATAACGTTTATTTATGTTATAAAACTGGCCTAAAAGCATTTTGTGTGATGGAGACTTAGGCTCCTTTTGAGCTCCTTTATTGCAGTTTCTTTAAGGGAAAAGAAATAAAATAAAACTGGTGGGGCCTATATCATAATAATTCGTTCGAATTATTTCATTTACTGTGCGCTTTTACTGTGCGCGTCGTTGTCATCCACTATTCATAATAATTTATTTATTATTGTGTATACTAATTATATATATCCGTAAAAAATGGCTATGAATATTTTACTATAAAATTACCAATTATTAATATCATCACTGTTGTTATCGGAACCATTTAGAAGTGATACTCAGCACGTTACCCACGATACCTACCGAATCTAATATTAGTTTAAACATTTTATTTGTTACCGAAATTTTCAAACCTAATACAGTAAAAATATTTTCAAGGTGTATCATGGAAGCCTTAATCAAGCGTATTGTGTAAGCTTAATTTTTATCTATATAAGTAACCCACCACTCATGTAAATCCTCAAACCAACTGAACTTCTGATATAGTTCGACACATACCCAAAACAACTCATACTCAAATTCTATTTTTTTTAGAACTCAAACAAAGCCCAATATTACTATCATGAGTCTTCAGTTTTCTACTCGTGCACACGCTGAATCTTCAAACGCAGCAGAAATTCGTGCCCAGATCGAAGTCCATAAATTTCTTCAGTTTAGGGATGCACGCACCCATACGAAATGTCTAACCCTCAGGAGGCTTAAAGTTAATACTATTAATAGTATCGACTGGAACATAACGGGGATTCTAGACAAAGATGATCGACTGACGAGGTTACTACCAATTGGTTCACCATGGCGTCGTTTTTTTGATATCTTAGAACCCTCATACGATGAATTTGTATATGAGTTCTGGTCTACTTTTCATTTCACACGAAATAAAGACCTATCTGATCCCTCTATCGATTTTAGACTCGGTGGAAAAACTTTTAATTTGTCATTATCCGAGTTCGCAGTACATTTAGGTATTTATACAGAAGAAGAGGTTAGATCACCTATATTTATAAACGCATTAACCGAATATCCTGATCGCATACAAGATTATTGGTCTACACTTACACCAGCAGTGTGGAGTAGAAATAATAATTCAAGAACATTTAGAGATCCTCTTTATCAATATATGCACCGTGTTCTAGCCAACACGATCAGGGGGCGCACGTCTAATCTACACAGGGTTAGTGGTACCGATCTTTTCCACTTATACAGTATTTTTGAGTCAGTCCATTGTAATATTGCTTACTCTCTTGCTATGTACTTTGAGCAATACTAAACACGTCTCCCGAAAAACCTTATGGGAGGATCATACATAACAAAAATAGCTAAATCTCTAGGTGTCATAAACGATCAGATTATTCAAGAATTATCCCCACCACGATTACCTGGAGTGGTAAGTTTTACCAATATTGATATAATACCTATTGATATTCCTACACAAACACGATCGTTTCAATCTGAGGCAGCACCGGTTATCCCAGAAAATACATCACAAAATATACAACAGCAACTGTCGCAGTTTCCTCCACCATCTTTTTATCAGTTTGATTTATTGTCTCAACAGCAGCCAATACCACCCGTGTTTGAACATATTTCAACTAACACATCTCAAACACAACATACTCAACCACAAACACCAGGCATCTACCAGGCACTTTCACCTTTAACTTTTGGGCAAGGAGAAATGATGCAACCATCCATATTTAATGATGCCATGACATTCCAAGAGTTGTTTGTACCAGAACAACTCATGTCACCACTATTACAGCAACAATCTTCATAACATCCGGAGCAACAACAACCGTCAATTGCTAAAGCCGGACCAAGTACGGTGCCTCTAATAAATCCACTTTTAGATCCAATGAAGGT
Source organism: Helianthus tuberosus (assembly GCA_030545235.1). Classification (NCBI taxonomy): domain Eukaryota; kingdom Viridiplantae; phylum Streptophyta; class Magnoliopsida; order Asterales; family Asteraceae; genus Helianthus; species Helianthus tuberosus. Next base: position 55,313,389 of record CM060364.1, read on the forward strand.
TGCTAAACTAATAAAAAAGAACCGGAAAATGTCCAGACAAATAGAGTGGTTGACGAAAAAGAATGAGTGGCAGGAAGAAAGGCTAAGACAAGTAGCTAGTATTATCTCAAAACAATTTACTCCGCCACCTCCATCACCTCATGATTCTGATTCTGATTCTGATTCTGATTTTGATTAATTTCAGTTGTATACACAGACAGAGGTCTGCAAACATAACAATATACTAGAATTATTTTACTACGATTCAATTAGTTTAATATATCTATTCAAGTATCTGGGAAATACATACAAACTAAAAGACTTACTTGCTATAGCTGAAACTAAACCATTCGTAAGTCTGTGAATAAGCATAAATTAAAGGCTACATATCTGGATAAGTAGCCATATGAATTGAAACATGTTTGCATACAACATTGATATGGAAGATTACACGAGCATTGTAATCCCAACAGCAACTCCCATCACCGTTAGATGGATCCCACCACCATATTAATAATTATGTGATTGAATTATTTTGCACTACGGAACGAATATATATTTGTATTCAAGTGTATGGATTCTTGTGATGAATCATCATAAAGAGTTGGCTATAACTATAAACTCTTTTTGGGAAGTTAGAAAACTGTCAGATTTATTTGATTCATAAAAAACAAGTTTATATTTACAAAATATATTAAATTGTAAAGACGAAGCATGATAAACATACAAGTTTGGGTTGTACATACATACACACATACAAACATATGTATCTGAATAATGCCAATAACGGTTCTGCCTGGGACATTCAAAATTAATAGAAAGAATGGGAAAGCTAATTACCTAATGGTACAAAGCTTTTAAATAGAGGACGCTCTATTTTTCCCAAAAATATGTGCCTCATGCACATGTGACAGTCATATAAGGATATGATGATATTAAACTTATGGCATGACAGATTAAGCCATCAAGGATATACTATGATGAAAATGATTCATATATCATATAATGATCCTAAAAGGGATTAAAGGATACACATATCCTAGCATGATACCATTTAGTGTTTAAATCGATGCATCGTCTAAATGGTTATCAATTCGCAACTTGAAGTTTGCACATATGGCTTAGCTAGTATAGCAAGAATATTATTTCAGGCTGGAAAATTTATTTTTGATAAATTCTAAATTATCAATGATCATTGGAACAAGTATTATTATTGAAACATTTACTCCCCATTACAGTTATTTTAGAAACCAAATATTTATCATCTTTGGGAGTGCGATATATACTGAAATTGTTACAACACAACGCACAAAGATGAGATTTAATGACATGTTGGGAATAAATAATTTATAGCCATAAATGGGAGATTTCTTATGGGCTTCATTTACTGATTATAAATCCCAACATGAGGGGGAGATAGAAAACTACTGAAAATGAAATAAATTTTGAAGTTATCATTGTATTATCTGTATCCTTGAGTAAAATATTTAAAAGATATTTTAAGAAGTTTTCTAAAAGTGAAATAAATTTTGAAATTATCATTGAATTATCTGTATCCTCGAGTAAAATATCTAAAAGATATATTAAGAAGGAAATTCATCCAAAAAGTTTTGAATTGCTCCAGTTAAAATTAATGTCCAAGAAGGACAATGCTTTAGCTCGAGTTGATATTACAGACAAGCAAAGGGATAATAATAATATGGCTATTGAATCCCGTTTGAAACATGGGAGGCCAGTCGGTTCAAAGGATAAAACATCATCGAAATAGAAAAGGCCCTGAAAAGGAAATTGGGTTTAAAGGATAAAACATCCTCGAAATAGAAAAGGCACTAAAAGGGAAATTGACCATAAAAGAAAAAATGGTAAATTCAATTCCCTCAGGAAGGAGTAAATGATAAAACCTTCCCTTAGGAAGGAGTGAATGATAATACCTTCCCTCAGGAAGAAGTAAATGATTCCAACATAGAATTGTCGATCAATTATGGTCATAGACATATATTATGGAATCAAGATGAAATAGAAAGTTTGAAGCATAATAGACCATTTAATTTTTCAAACTTTAAATTTCTTGAAAAAAATAGGAAGTTATTGTACATGTGCTTATATTTAACCAAAAACGGAAATTTCACAAACTAGGCACCTAGCTCGGTTGGCTAGGTGCGCGAAAGGGTGTGGCCTAGACCCGGGTTCAATCCAGGGGACGGCCAGTTTCACCATTTTTACCATACAAATTTATAAATTTTTCATTAACATCATATATATATAGGCATATTTTCTTCACTTCAAGCGCTATATAATATACACAATTCTATCATCGACGTCGATATTCGATTTGATATATTTCTAGACATGATATAAATTAAAATGAAAAGTTATAAGGACCGGTAGTCCATACAAATAATTTTGTGAAATATGCTAAATGGGTCTTCTGATGCGAAACCATGATATGAAATTTTTTTTTCAATGGCTCAAATGTTTTTCGCAAAGACCCAGAATTGATCATATACAATAAGAAAATAATGTAATGAGGTGAATCAAAATTTTTGATACACTTGAGGTATGTAAGGTATAATTTATATTTTTACTAACCCATCGAAACAAGTTTGGTTAGTTTTGTAAATGCAGGTAATGTAAGAAAACACAGTTGAGGATCTTATGATATTTGTTTCCAAAATGGAACCAGAAGTCTCATATGAAGATCATATAACACTGATCGGCAAAAGATTGCCTACCTAAGGATCAAGCGAAAAATTGTTGTCTATAAAGCTTTGATCAACTTTCAAGGAAGATAGAGACAAGTCACATAAATGATACATATTAAAATGAGGGGGAGTACTATACAAGTTGCACTCTTTTTTCCTTAGCTATGGTTTTATCCCACTGGGTTTTCCTAGCAAGGTTTTTAATGAGGCAACATACATGATCCAGAAATATCAGGAGAAGACTATACACTGCACTCTTTTTCCCTTAGCTATGTTTTGTCCCACTGGGTTTTCCTAGCAAGGTTTTTAACGAGGCAGTATTCCATAGTTAAACCCCAAAGTTGAAAATTGTCATCCAACTTGGAACGTATAGATTATTGATCAAGTGAATGGTGATAATATGTCTGGGGGGGAGTGTTATGAATTATTACATTCAGACAAAATTCTCACATTCTGAATAGTAATTATATTGTCTATATATTAGACGATAATGAATGAAAGAAATGCAACCCTTCTCTCTCTCTCTTCCTTTATCTTATTCCATTTCTTTAATGTCTGAGCCAAGAACCCCGCACAACAAATTGTGTGAGGGATGTGAATGAGCCCTTTGTTTGATCAATTGTACACAAGAGTAGTACTATTTTTCATAGTGGTTTTATAACAAAAACATATTAATTAATATATAAAACTTAATTTAGAAAAAAAAAAACATATTGAAACAAGATTGATTACAACTATTGCGGTAGTTAGAAAATATCACTATGACTACGAAAAGCATACTCTAGAAGGAAGTCCACATTTGTTTTTGTGATATAGATGATATAGACCATTGGAAGTATCAATTAATTAAGTTTACGTTAACTTTAGTACTTCCAATTAATGTTAAATTTCTAATTCTAAACCATTAGTTTCCGTATGTCGTTTTAATCCTCATAATATGTTATTTTCATATATGATCATAAATATACATATAGGCTTATCAGATTGACGCATGCACAGAGAAAAAAAACCAAAAGAAAATTATAATTTGATTTATTCAACAATGCGTAATTCATTATTTTATTGAAATAATAAATAAATATGAATCTCTTTTTAACCAAATATTATGGGTTACGATATGAGTTTTTTTTAGAGATTTAATAGAAAAACAAAACAAATCTTTAACATAAACCAAAATTATATGACTTACAATATGGTTTACGTTTGTGAAGGTAAATAACAATGAAAGGTTAATTAGACGATAGCGACTTACCTTATGATGGTGCGATCCAACTCCAAAAGCAATTCGTGCTGATAACGTGTTATGAATAAGCCTAATAACAAGAAGATGAGAAGAGATATTGGGAGAGAAAGAGATGTTTATTATTAATGGTGTATCATACACAATAGAATACATGGATTATTTATAGGGGTAATAAACTTGGAGAACAAGTTGGTTTATATTAGGAGTTGATAATCTAAATATATTCTTTATAATAAAATAATAATTATCGATAAGAGATTAAACTAAATAATAATTATCCATAACACATGAAGTGTCCCGAAAATGGTTTCTTTTATTATATAGTATAGACGTATAGATAACCGCCTCAATCAAAATCAAATCACCAAATCCTTTCATCCGTCAAATTCCGTTATCAAAAAAAAAAAAATCATTCGAAGCCATCAGTCGCATTGATATCAAAGGTAACAAGTATAAAATCCCTTCCATGTTTGTCTTTTTCCCCATTTTGATTCGCAATTAAGTTTATAATTCTGATTTTGGTCCGATTTTGATGCTTAATTATGTAATTTGTATGTCTACTCTGTGCTGTGTAATATGCGTATGCGATTATGAATGTTAAAACGATTTGTTGTTTGATTAAGGAATTGATGTTTACTATTTGCATGTGTAATATTTGTAGTTAATTATTTATGTTTACACGATTTGTAGAGTGTTTAAGAAATAAGTCACTGATTTTATTATTGGTTATGCAATTTCAACAAATAAACGATTTGTTGGACTATTCCTAAAAATATATGATTTGTTGGGTTATTCCTAAATGCCACTCTTGATGCCATTGTGTCCCAGAACCTTCTCTTTTTTGTTTATAAATATGAATGATAAAATTTAGCATTAAACAATGACTATTACATTTAGATTGCTATATCATAGATTTGAGTTACATGTGACACTGTGATTGAAAGAAATCTCTCCTAAAGGATCAGGATCAATTGGCACTCATGTGAATTTATTCTATGTGTATGACTTAAAGAACAATCTTTACGTTATGCAAATTGTTATTTAAATTTGAAAGTCAATATCCGTGATGCCGGTTCCGATTTGTATATGTGAATGTATACTTGAATTTCTTGACAATCTTTTATTAAGAAACTTTGAGGATTGATTAATTTTTCTATCTTCGTTGTAATTGTTTCGTACCAAACAGTAGGCTTTGCACTACACTGTGATGCCGGTTCCGATTTGTATATGTGAATGTATACTTGAATTTCTTGACAATCTTTTATTAAGAAACTTTGAGGATTGATTAATTTTTCTATCTTCGTTGTAATTGTTTCTGTTAGGATCGATGGCTCACATGATTGTGCTAGTTTGTGTAAATTGTATAATCAATAGAGATGAACAGAGATTAAGTGCAGCGGAAATGATCACAAACTTTGTAAACACAATCAATGGAAAAAATAGCTTGATAACATTTGCTTCTCATAGAGTCAAAAGATTACAAATCAAAGCAAAAGATTACAGACATGCTTACAAACTAAACTCCCCCTCAGCCTGATGCCTCAAGGTTGGTTGCACACAAGATGAAAGGATTGGACATGAGGAGGAAAACTCGCTCAGTCAATCAAATGTAACAGTACAGGGTACTGTTACATTTATAGGCAAACCAAACCACTGAGGTATCTCAGCTGACGTCACCATGAAAGCGACGTATAACAGCCTAACAACTTGTATCTACTGTCTTTACACAAACACTGCTATCCTAACCACTGACTATACATAAAACAAATAATTCACTAAACAGCTGCTCTCCCTTTATGTCAGGGCTTTACTCAAGGTTGATCAGTCCTTGACTTGGCAGTGCTTTATCATCAGTAGATAGGACCAGCAGTGTTGGATACTTCAGGGTTTTGATAAGCAGTTGAAAGGGCAGCAGTAGTTGTATCTGATCAGCGGATAAAGACCATCAGTTGTTATAAATCACTTTCAAGGGGAAAGTTTAATGTAAACATCTGCTTATTGTAAATCCACTGCTCTGATCCAGTTTTGGCTTTAATTATCTGTTCCTCTGATAGGGTTCAATCCCAACAATCTCCCCCTGGAACAGATAATGCCAAAACTCTTCATTATTGTGGAATTCTTTATTGCCTCATCAACAGTTCCCTTATCTGACCTTTAAATTGTAATTCAAAGTCTAGGGCATCTGTATCTTCATCATCCCTGCTAAGTGGAAGATCAAGGAGATCCTGCAAATCTTCAAGACTCAGGCCAAGAGCTTGTTCCCTTGATATTTTCTCCACTTCTCCACCAGACCTGAGCAAAGTCAATACGCAGGTCTGTTTGTTAGTTTCCCACTTTTGTATTTTTGAGCCTGGTGGGTTTCTTGGGAGATGTTTATTTGCAGAAGTATTTGGTGAGGCTGGCCTATTCATGACTGGCTGAGCAGCACTTGCAGATTGTTCCAATTCAAGATCTTCATTTATCATTACTTTCGTGCCTACTTTTACAATGGCATCTCCAGCTAATAGATCTTGAATTGTTTCAATACTCAACTGGTTTTTGCTCCTTCTTTTGTAGATGGCAGCACCAGCTGGAGCAGTGGTTCTTTTAACTTGCAGCTTTGGTGGTCTTTTAGAAACCTCTGCTTTAGAGTAGTCAGGCTTTTGTGGAACTTTTGGATCTTTCTTTCTAAGCTCTTCCAACTTCTTGTAAGTAGCCCTGACCCTATCTTCTCCCCACTTTGACACAGAATTCTTCGTCCCATAATCAGCTGCTATCAGCTCCTCTTTCATTCTCTTCAACATTAATGCCTTCTCAGCTTCAAATTGTTTGAATTTTTCAGGGGGAGTCTGTTTGACCTTATTTTTGATCATTTCTTGAATCCTGGCTGCTTCTTTTTCAAGCTCAGGAATGGTCCAGTTTTTGTACATGTATTTCTCCCCCTTGTATTTCTTGTAGGTCATGATACTCTCAATGTAGTCTTTTCTCAAGGACTCATCTGCCCTTTCTGAAATTTGCTGACATACATTTTTAGCAAATCGCTCCATAGCATTGACCTGTGAGAGTAGAAACTGATAGTTTTGTTGAAATTCTCTATCAGATTTCCCTCTTCTGTTTTTGAGTGCAATATCCTCTGTTTGCTTGGCCTTGAGTTTCAAGTATTCTTCAATATTGTTAGGGCTGGGATATCCTGCAACTGATGGCAAGCTCCTTTTAACTGGGTCGTCCTCATAGTAGAAGGATTTGATTTCTTCCCTGACTGCAATGAGTTCTAGAGGAAATGAGACACCAGCAGGAGGTAATGGTTTTAAAGTTTGAGCTGAAGAGAGAGGTATGGGTTTAGGAATTGTGACAAGTGACAGAGATTGTGAGGATGTTGGTGGTGGTGAAGGTGAATCATCATCTGATATGTAAATCCTTCTCCTTTTTGTTTTAGAAGAGGCAGATGATGTTTTGGGTGGATTAGTGGTGGTAGATTGTATGTTAGTGGTTTGTGTTTGACTAACAGCTGTTGAAACAACTGGTGCTTCAGCTACTGTTGTCATTACAACAGATGTTATAACATCTGTTGTCTTCTGCCTTTTGTAAGCAGGTGAAAGTGTTTTTGGTGGTGATGGTGGTAAGGCAGTAGATGTGGTGTGTGTTGAAGTGGGAGTAGATGTTGAAACCACTAAAGTACCAGCAGTAGTTGATACAACAGGCGTTTCAGCAGCTGTTTGGGTGGAGGTTTGATGCTGATGGCTTTTGGAAGGTGGTTTTGGAGGCTTTGGAAATCTGGATGGGATGGACTTAGGTTTCCTTTTTGTCTTTGGATTTTTGGAATCCTTTGATCCAGAACAACCTTGCTCATACAGTTCCATGAAAGCTCTTTTCTCCTCATTCCATCTTGAGATATCCTTTGCCATTCTATCTCTTTTAACACTTGCTACTCCTTCATCAAGTTCTTCTTGAGTTGCATCGACCTTTTTACTACCATCTGGCACAGGAATTTTTCTGGTCATAGCATCCTTTTCAGGTTCAATGTAAAGACCATCATCTATTCCTTTCTTCTTCCACTCCTGAATTTTCTCCCCCTTTTTGGCATTATCTTCTGGGAGTTGATCAATGAAAAGTACTGTTGGAGGAGCAGTGCCAGTGGTGTGCAGAATCTGAGTTGAGAGCCTTTAAATCGGCCTGAGTGTTTTTGAACCTTGACTCCATTGCATTTCTCAGCTGTTGGACATGTTTTTCATGTTGCTGATCTGCTAATTGTGCTTGTTGATGGAGAAAAGGTTGAAACAAGGTCCAGAGCTCATTTGTAGCAGGTGCCCTTTGTGGAGCAGGTGCTTAAGTTGGAACAGCAGTTGATTGTACCTTTTGTACTTGTAACACCTGTTGTAGCATATCTTTGAGTTCTGCAACAGAGTTATCAAGCTTTTCAATTCGATCTGTCAATTTCTGGTACTTTAAATCATCACCCAAGTGAATGGGATCATCTGATTTCCCACTAGCAGTGGTTTTATCAGTAGTGGATGTAGGGAGTATATTCCAAACATTAACCATTGATGCCCCTTTTTCTTAGTACTGGGGTCTTCTTCCTTCAACACTTGACAACCTTTTGATGTTGCCAGTAGGATAAATAAATCCACTGGTGGTTGGCAGAGGTGCTATAAAAGGAATTGCCTCCAAGGAAGTCTTATTGATGTAACCACTGTCCAACTGTAAACCAATGGGTTCAACAGTTGTAGTGGCTGCTTCACTTGGATTACCACCAAGAGTTACTTGTAACTTAAGGGGTCTAACCTCCTCAGGTTGTGTTGGTGGGTTAGCAAAGATTGATACATCAGACCCAGTTAGTTGTTGAGGTATATTCTCATTGATAGGTGATTGAGAAGGACTGGTTAATGCCTGGTTCAAATCAATTGCATCCAACAGCAGTTTAGTTGGTGGGGGAATTGTGGATGTGAAGGGTGGTGTAGAAAGTGGATTTGCCCCGGGTATTGAGCTGTGGATGATAGAAACGAGTGTTTCCAGAGCATCATGATGTGGAGACCCTATTTGTACAACCTGTTCTTTTTGTGAAGAAGCAGGAGGAGTTTCGGTTATGGGTTGAGATATTTGTACCAACTGCTGTGAGGAAGTAGCAGCAGTGGTTTCTTGTGACACTTGTGTTGTCACAGGCACGAGCTCTGGTATCTCATCCTCCAGAGTTGCCCTTTTGATGGGTTTTGGGGGTTTTTGAGTTTTTCTTTTTGGCTTTTTGGAGATTATAGGTGTGGGTTTCAAAGCAGTTGTGCTGCTGCTTTGATCACCTTGAGCAGTGGGCTCAGCAGCAGATACCTGAGGAGCAGTTGTAACTGCTAAAATCTGCTCAGGCACCTCTGCTTGTGTTTTGCAAGGTGCTAGCATTCGTGAAAAAGTTTCAGTTGTTAAACTGTTTATTTGAGTAGAATCACCTTGGTTTATTACAGCTAAATCATCCTTACTGAATTTCTTTGCAAAATAGTAACTTAAAAACCTTGGAAACAGTAAGAATGATTTTGTTTCAACATTATTAACCAAATCTTTAAAAATTTCCCGAGAATAGTTAAAATTTTCTCCTTGAAGAATTGCATATCCCAGATTTTGAATCTTTAAAGGGATTTCATTGAAAGAAGTGGTTTTGTTTGAAACACATAGTAGGAGGGTATGAAATAAAAATCTGGTTGCAGAAGGAAAATAACCTTTTTGTAAGGTAAGTTTCTTCATCATTGTGGCTTCATACCCTCTCTCAATGAAGTCAGTTTGTAACTCGTTTTTAGTGAAAGAAATTTTACCTTCCTGATCACCGAGTTGAAATACCTCTGAAATGGATTGTGGAGTGATTTGGACAGCTTTACCCTTTATAGAAGAGTTTATGGTGGTTGCAGTGTCTCCTTGTTTTTCAAGGGTTGCATTCTTCCATAACTCTCTTTGGGTTGCCAAGTAGATTGGTGCATCGGCAGTGAACAAAGTTTTGTACTTTGATTTTGCCATGATGTCAATGATGGAATCGAAAACATTTGTGGTTCCTGGTTTTGTGAGAAGACCCAGGAGATTGTGAGATGGTTTATGTGGAATTTCAGTGGAGATTGCCTTTTGAGAGGGTGTTTTCGATGATGATTTGGATGAGGGTTTTGAAGATGACTTCGATTTTGTCATTTTGAAGATGAATGATCGAAGAAATTTGTGAGAGATGAGAAGAAAAACTGCTTTAAGAAGAGAATTTTTAAGAATTCAATTCGACAGTAAAACCCTGTTTTGGTGGTGAGTGGGGGATTTTATAGAGAAGAAAGTGAATGCTAACGTGGCAGCCGTTACAAAAAGTCTGACCAATATGTACTGCCCACGTGACAACCCCTGGTGAAAGTGAAGGACAGTACTTTTGTGAAAGTGACTGATGAAGGCAGTGGTAGTAGAGCAGTGGATGATTTTCACTATCAGTGGATAGTATATCAGTGGATAAGACACTGCTTTTGAACAACAGAGTTTATCAAATGGAATGAGAGAACAGGGGTTGACTTTCAGCAGTGGACAGTATTTAGAGATCAGACGTTGGAACAAAACAGTGGTTAGGGTAAATGGTACAGATCTGAAGGACAAGCATTCTAGCAACAGTTCTGAGAATTTTCATACAAGGTTTTGCCACATGTCAATTTTGAAGGACAGTGGTCTAGTACCCCAGATGATGAAAACTTTTTACTAGGGCAACTCATTTTCGTTTAATATTCAATAAAAACATGAGTACCCTAGTAATTCAAGCACGATTAGCAATCCACCTTTGATAAAAATTTAGTAGCAGACCTGAGTATGACATGATTTTGACATATGTACCATTTCCTTTTGACCCATTTATGAGGACAATAATACCAACAAAAATAAGGTATTACATCCTGACAGGAACTGAAACTATTGCCAACAGAAACAAGCAAAAGTTCCAAATATATTATTCCAAAAAAAATGAACAATATATCCTGGTTATTCGAGAAAATCCTTTGAAGAAAAAATGGTTAAAGGATTTCCTGAGAACAGCATCAAAAAGGATCTGGTATATTTTCAAAAGAAAAACGTAATCATAACATTCTCAAATTTATGAAGAATGGTCAGTGGTTTTACATTAGTTTGTGGAACATTCTGAATACATTTTGACCACTGTTTAATACCATTTTCTTTGTCAGTTGATTGCAATCATGAGGACACATGGATAAATTTTTGAACATTTGTCTAGTCCTCTTTGGAGTTCATTCACTGGAATCAAAACCTTTTCCTGAACAGATGAATGCGCATAGTTACTTAATAACCATTATTACCCTAAACTTTGACTCATAAGTGTTTTATGTTTATACTCTTTTCTTTTGACTTCAAAAGTTTTGAGATAGACACACTTCTGAGTTTTTGTGAATTTTCTTAATGTATTTTAACATAGTTGATTTTGTCCTTTTGAGGAACTCAACCTGTTTTCAACACATAAGATTTGAATGACTAAAGTTTTAATTCCCCTCTTTTTATGTTAACAAAAACACTAATGTTTTATGAACATAGGTTTTTGTTAATCTGAGGTCCACACTTTAGCATTTTAATAAGGTGACATCACAATTTTCATAACAGCAATTGAAATCAATTTTAAAAACATGAAATAATCCCATAGTTTATCAGATATGTTTTCAGATCTGAAAACTATGAGTGACTTGTGCATGAAATCACTTGTTGTGTGAAATTTGTGTGTCATATGACATCTTGGTTGATTTACAAAGTTTTTGATTAACCACTTTGAACATGATTTACTCGATACTCTGTTTTTCAACTAAATACAACCAACCTTAGTATCAATGAATTTTGAGCCGAACTGTTATGTCAATTTGACTGTTAAATCAAAATTGACTGTCCAGGCTCTGATACCAATTGTTAGGATCGATGGCTCACATGATTGTGCTAGTTTGTGTAAATTGTATAATCAATAGAGATGAACAGAGATTAAGTACAGCGGAAATGATCACAAACTTTGTAAACACAATCAATGGAAAAAATAGCTTGATAACATTTGCTTCTCATAGAGTCAAAAGATTACAAATCAAAGCAAAAGATTACAGACATGCTTACAAACTAAACTCCCCCTCAGCCTGATGCCTCAAGGTTGGTTGCACACAAGATGAAAGGATTGGACATGAGGTGGAAAACTCGCTCAGTCAATCAAATGTAATAGTACAGGGTACTGTTACATTTATAGGCAAACCAAACCACTGAGGTATCTCAGCTGACGTCACCATGAAAGCGACGTATAACAGCCTAACAACTTGTATCTACTGTCTTTACACAAACACTGCTATCCTAACCACTGACTATACATAAAACAAATAATTCACTAAACAGCTGCTCTCCCTTTATGTCAGTGCTTTACTCAAGGTTGATCAGTCCTTGACTTGGCAGTGCTTTATCATCAGTAGATAGGACCAGCAGTGTTGGATACTTCAGGGTTTTGATCAGCAGTTGAAAGGGCAGCAGTAGTTGTATCTGATCAGCGGATAAAGACCATCAGTTGTTATAAATCACTTTCAAGGGGAAAGTTTAATGTAAACATCTACTTATTGTGAATCCACTGCTCTGATCCAGTTTTGGCTTTAATTATCTGTTCCTCTGATAGGGTTCAATCCCAACAGTTTCGTACCAAACAGTAGGCTTTGCGCTACACTGTGATTTCGATTCCGAAATCTTGAACGTATTTTTGTACCAAACAGTAGGCTTTGCAAGAAACCGTTATCGCGGTTCCGATATATATATACTTGAATTTCTTGACATTTTTTTAAGAAACTTTGCGTATGGATTCGTTTGTATACTTGATCGTATAGGCTTGATGCGAAACCCTCGATCCTATTTGTTTCCTCACAAAGTGTAGCCTTTACGCGGATTATACCTTATGTTTAGGCATGCTGTTGCTATATAATAAGTATACAACAAGAATAGTTGACTGGTTTAATATGCGCTTACGTTTAGACTATCACTTGACTAGGTGTTGGTCATACCAAACCATTATATATTTATGTAAGCCATTGTTAAAAAAAGACATATTTATGTAAAGCAATTTCAAGGAAAAATAACCAGCTAGGAAGGAAAAAATAATCAGTAAGGAACTGCATAGAGCAATTTGTCTTATTTATGGCTTAAAACCTGTTTGGATTGAAACCTGCCATTTTCAGCATGGATGAAACGGGTCGAGCCAGAATGACTGCACACACATGTTGTCCTTTCTTTTTAAAAACTATAAATAATTGATGCTTTAATGTTGCCTTTCTTTCTCTTTAGATATTCATATGGGAATACGTTTTCCCAAACAATCCGATCAAATGAGAAATATTTTAATGGCGTGAATGTATCATTGATGCATTTTGTTATGTACGTATTGAGTTGATTTTCCTTTTTCAAAAGAATGTTTTTATAATCAACATCCCACCGCAACGCGCGGGTTAACGTGCAACTCGTATAATAATAAAATATAACAAACCCATCATCTCTTCATTCTCTTCTACCCTCTCTGCACTCTCTTCTCTCTCAAGTCTCAACCATACCCAGCCACCATCAGCCCCATCATCACCGCCGACGACCGCCCACCACCATCAACCACCACCTTGAAATCAGAACAACCACCTATCTTCTCTCTCTATATACCAATCACAGTATTCTTCTTGAAATCAATCCCACGCTGCCTTAACATCTCAATCGAATCATTAGCAAAGATATCTTCGTTGACATTAAACATGCGAAAATTAAACTGCCAAATGCAAGGCTTATCAGTCCCATAAGTGGGTAAATTCCCATCTTCATCAGAAAAAGTAAGACCCAGTTGAATCGATTTCAACATATCAACATTATCCTTCAAAGGGGTGTTTGGCCTAGCTTTTATTTTTTTGGCTTATGCTTATATTTTAAAGTAGCTTATGCTTATTTTCTTTCATTTGATAAGCTATTTTTAAGTGTTTGGATTAGCTTATATTCTACAAGTTGAGTTAATCCATTGTGTATTATGGGAAGGGGTATAATACCATTGTGTGTATCATATTCAAATTAGTTAATCCATCATTTAAGGGCAAATGAGTAAAAAACCATCTTGTTCAAATAAGCTTATTCAAATAAGCTAAAAAAACCATCAACCCATAAGCTTCTTGAAATTAGCTTATATAAGCTAATAAGCATAAGCTTAAAAAGCTTAACCAAACACCCACTAGTGCTTATTTTGTAAAAATAAGCTAAAAAAGCTATAAGCTTAGATAAAAAAAGCTAGGCCAAACACCCCCAAAGGCACATAATTATAATCATTAATATTCTTAAACTGTGCCAATGGACGAAGAACAACACAAGGAAACTCAGTATCCATTGCAATATAAGGGTAATCATCAACAATTTCTCGAACCAAAGCAAACTCTTCTTCAAGATTATCATTCCATACCTCTCTTATATGAACAGACTCACTTTTCAGAACATCAGACATCTTAAAGATTCAATTTTTCTTGATGGATATTTCACCTTTTTGCTAAAACTGAACCAGATCTGCAATAATTCAACAAACCCACAAAAAAATCAATCTTTAACAAAACCCACAAAAGAAAACACAAAAAGATTCAATCTTTATCATCATATTGAACAAATCTTGAAGATCAAGAACAGAGGTGATTAAAAATCTTTAAAAGAATAATAAAAATCTTACCTTTTTGGAACAGGGTGAGATCCGAGGGTGTAATCAAACAGATCTTGAAGCTCTGAATCAAAATCGGTGTGAAATTGTTTGTTTTGTTGATACATATCGTGTGGATACGGCTCGGCTCGGTTCGACTCGGCTACGAAGTGAAGGCCGTAGTCAAGACAACCTCCTGTCTTGACTCGGTATGCAATTGACTTTGTAACATTCGATGTAAATGCAACTGCGTTTGTGCAGTTTGCATATTAGATTATGGTTTATGTCTGTTCATTATTTGTTTGTTGTTTGGATCATTGAACCAGCCCAACAACAAACCAAAGTAGTCCAACATAATGAAGCTCAAAGTCAAGCCCAAGCCCAACATGGATGAAAACCTCAGGCCCATATGCATGACGAAAACACCTTGTGGGGTGAAATCCATAAGTGGTGAAAACACTTTTTGGTGAAAACCAAATGGGACGAAATCAGGTGATTTCGTCCATATCCTTGATTTCGTCCTATGTGATTTCGTGGGCCTCTGATTTCGTCGACATGTGTAGTATATAAACACAGACACAGAACAGAACACAGAGACAAGTCTGAATAGATTTGAGAGCGAACACACTGTAAACACACACACACTGAGAGTTTATGAGAGCATCTTGTAAACATTGTATTGTAACCGTTTTCTAGATTAATACAATGGAGTGTTAATCGGTGAATCTTGTGTTTTACGTGTTCGTCACTTGGTTTAACTTAACCGTTTGGATTCCGCACTTTCGGGTTTGTCGGAAAACAGGGAATAGAGGTTACTCGATCCTCCGGGTGGACCTACAATTGGTATCAGAGCATTAGCTCGATTCCTCGTTTAAACCAAGTTGTTTTTCTTGTGTTTTTCAAAGTTTTATAGGTGTTTTTCTTGATTTTTGAACTTAAAGATCATACATTTTCTGGAAAATCACTTTAAAATTCTTGAAAAAACGTGTTGTTTTGCTGTTTGTTTTATTAAAAACCTTGTTAAAACTTATGCATATTTGTTAGAATTGGGTTATTATTGAAACATTGTGCAAAACTTGTGCTCGGAAATTTTCCAGGTCACCGGTAAACTCATAATTTCGCCGGAAATATCATAGAGTTCATCCTGTTCTTCATATGTTCTGGGTTTCTTATTTTAATATTTGAAGATTTGAGTTTTACGAATTATTGTTGTTGATTATAAAATAGATTAAGTTGAAAAATGTGTACAAGTGTGATGATGGTTGTTGAAAATAACAAGCATCGAAATCTGTTTCAGTAAGGTGGTTTGACAAAAGAGGTCTTTGTGTCAGTAATAGATAAGATTTGGTTTCGAAAATATCTTGTTGTCTGGTTATAATTGTCAACGAAATCACCTGATTTCAGTCTGGACGAAATCACTTGATATCTCTCACGTGTGCTTGCCGAAATCACCTTATATGTCCAGTCAACGAAATCACCTGGTCAATAATATCAAGCTGAAACAATTTCCTGGTCGAAATCCCTTCTGGCCGAAAACAGATTCACCTTTCACGAAATCATCCTGGTCGAAATCCCTTCTGGCCGAAAACAGATTCACCTTTCACGAAATCATCCTGGTCGAAATCCCTTCTAGCCGAAAACACCCCCTGGCCGAAATCAGTTCTGGGCCGAAATCCTTTTTCAACGAAATCAGACCTTGTCTTGGCCGAAATCACTCTTATCAGCGAAAACACCTTCTGGATACACCTTCTGGACGAAATCATTCAGCAACAAAAACACCTTTGTTTTCGTCAAACATCACAGCAACGAAAACACACTATTTTCGTGTCATACTTGTGTTACTTTTAAACAGAAGACTTGTAACTCATTCTTAACTGTTTAATTTGTGTGATTTGTTCAGGTATTAGTCTTCATACATCAAAAATGAATCCGAATTGGTGGGGTACTCCGTCGCGTTTATCTCCATCATGGGCCGAATCTCCCGCACCCGCATCTAATACGGAAAATAACACGCGTTTGTCGCCATCATGGGCTGAATCTCCCGCACCTGCATCTTCGCAAGCGAATCAAATGTCGACAGGTCAATGGGCGTTTGTTTCAAATCAAACTCCGAGTATTCAAAGTATACTCCTAAGCGAAAGCGAGAACGGAAGTTTGAATCGTCCACCGAAACTGATGCACCTAAACGAATATCCTGGTTGGGTTGATAGATTTCAGACATATGTCAATGGGCAAAACACGGAATTGTGGTTACGTTTTACTACAGATTTCGATCAAACTCTTGAGGTTGCCGCTTCAACTGCCGCTACATTTGCAGATCTTTCGGAAGACCAGAAAAAGGTATATGATTTAGAAAAGAAAGCATATGCTATTCTGACTCAGGCGATGAGCAAGGATATATATCATCAGTTTGTCAGTTTCAAGACGTCAAAGCGATTGTGGGATGCATTGAAGACAAGAAGTCTAGGAAATGAAAAGTCACGTCAATTGCGACATGATTTACTCAAAAAGGAGTTTGATGGTTTCACTTCTATGGAAAATGAATCTTTGGGAGATATGACAAGTCGATTTCATCACTTGCTGACTGAATTGAGCAATTATGAGGTAGAAACAAATCCAACACAGGTTGTCACAAAGTATGCCGATGCACTGCCACCTCAATGGAATAGTTTCTTGGAAATCCTGAAATACAATGGCACATTGGCTACGACAAACATCAATGACTTCGGTCAGCTCTTGGAGAATAAAGATCAGGAAGAAATCCTAAAGGCAAAAAGAATTCCAGTGCGACAAAATCCTGATATGTATTATGGAACTTCTAGCACTTCTACAATACCAGTGCGACAAAATCCTGATATGTATTATGGAACTTCTAGTACTTCTGCAAGACCTGCTTCACATGCCCCACTTCAAACGGCATTTGTCACAAGCACGGATTTATATGGCAATACGATACAAGTTCCTGTGAAGCCAGCTCCAACCACAGACTTGTATGGAAATCCATTACCACCAGCTCCACAACAGCAATCTTGTTATGGAAGTACATCATCTGCTGGTCAGCAATCAAAGTCAAATACAGTACGGCTTGACACGTCAAACTTCTCCAAAGTTAGCGTTGAAGTAGCTAAAGATCATATGGAGATACTAAACACATTGGTGAGCTCGTATTGTGGGTTGATTGCAGGGCAGATCGGAAACATCAATCTAACTCAAGAAGATTATCAGCAGATCGATAAAGAAGAGATGGATATGATGGACATCAAATGGGCTTTCGCCAGTGCTGTAAGGCGAGCTAAAGACTTCATGGAACGGACGGGTCGAACCAGCTTGGAAAGCAAGAAAGATACCAAGTATGGGTTCGACAAGCAATCCGTCAAGTGCTTTAACTGTGGTGAACGTGGTCACTTCAAGAGGGAATGCACAAAGCCAGCTCAGCATGGGAACCAGAATCCTTTCAGAGGTCAAGGAGGCAACCAAAAGAATCAGAATCAACCCAGGAATGATGATCGCGCCTTGGTCCCTGCAAACAATCAAGCAGGACCATCGAACAGAAATCAAGCTCTTGTGGTGCAAATAGATGAAGGTTGCGACTGGTCAATGCAATTAGGCATTGATGATCAGGGAGGAGCAGCTTTTTTTGCTGAAGCTGCTAAGGACTTGAAGCACGCCAGTGGTGGAGAATCTTCCACCAGTGGTGGTGAATCTTCAGATGATGAGAGTTCTGGTGATTCAAGGAGTTCAGATGAGGAAGTCTCAACCTCAGGCGAAGATTTTTCTGATGATGTATCTAGTGGGAGAATCAATGAAGATATCGATGAATTGTTAGGAGAAGCCGCAGTAAGGAATGATAGAAGATCTATTCTGGTGGATCAAGCTGCTTATTCTTCTTCTTCTCTTCTTTCAGCCTTTATGGCTAATGGCAGCAGTTCATCAAGCCAGATATGTGTCGATGAACCAAATGTTGTTAATTGTGATAATTGTGCTAGCTTAAGTGTTAAATGTGCTGATTTGGATGCTAATATGTCTGAGTTGCAAAGCAAACATGATGCTTTAAATGCTGAATTGTTTGACTTGCAAAACAAACATGTTTCTTTTGATGCTAAGTGGTGTGATTTTCAAAGCAAACATGAGGATTTGAAAAACAAATTTGAAGTGACAAATATGCACAATCAAAAGTTGATAGTGGATCTTTCAAAATGCAAAGAGGCTAACATGTTTTATGAAAACCATGAAAAGGAATTTAAAACGATGGTTGAAACTTTAAGAAAAGATAAAACCGAACTGACAGAAATGGTTTCAAGAAAAAAAACTGACATAAACCTTTATATCAATCGTCTTGAAAGCATGCAAAAAGAGTTAGCCTGCACAAAGTGTGAAAGTGAGGCGATCCGGCTTAAACTAGACAGTTATTCTAACTCTAGATATGTGCTGGATCACATCATTGGCACACAAAAAGAGAAAAAGGATGTCACGTGCATTGGATATAAGAAATGTCCACCACCTGTTAGACAAAATTATGATGCACTGCCTGATGAGGAGTATAGAACTCATTATGAAGAATCTGTTCCTTTAGACATTGAGGAATTTGCAACGGGACTTGGATACCAACAGGAAGTATCATCAGATTCGGATGTGTCAGCAGATACTTTTGTAACTGCTGAACAAAATCAGGATCCTCCAATCATTGTTGAGGATACTGATTCTTCAGATGATGAATCTAATGATACTGACTCAGCACAGTCAGATGCGGTAATCAAAGAAGAGGACATACCTCTCGAGAATCATATTCTATGTGATCCTCCCGCAAAACCTGCTACGACTGTTCTGACCGAGTCCACGTCTACTTCCTCACAAGAGTCTGAGAGTGTGAATTTGCTGTACACTCTTGTTGGTGATGATAAAATCTACTCTGACAAAGATTTTCCTACTTAGAATGTTAATCAATCTTTAATAAGTAAAATTTTTGAGGATTCAACAAGTAAGTTTTTGGGAAAGACAAGATCACACGTTGTGGTAACACAGTGTACTCCTATCCCAAAGGCTGAAGTTAGAAAACAATGTGGCAATCAGAAATTACCAACAGTGAAAAAGCAGCAAAATCGCACCAAACCTAAAAGTAACTCATCGACTCAATGGCAAAAGAAACAGACCAAGAAAAAGGACAAGAAAGTGAACTTTGTGAAATTGAAGGTAACAGATAAACTTGAAACATTTTCAAATAAATCTAACTTAGATCATGTCATTCAAGATAATTCTTTGAAAAGAAACGAACCAAACAGTTCAAAACCTAGTACCTCGGGATCACAAAGTTCATCATCGACAAGACAATCACATGATACTACGGGGTTTGTAGAACGTAGATCATGTTTTTCATGTGGCACATTTGGACATATTATTCGAAATTGTCCATATCTTCATAAACAAAAAGCCAAAGTTGATGATCCCCGTGAACAAATTGACCGCAAGCGATCTGTTTCATCAAAAACAGATCCCCGTCTTGTAAAAGAAAGGGAAAAGAAACAGAAACGCCAACAGGTCAAGAAAATTGAAATGGCGATTAAAACCGATGTGGTTAACAAAACATCTGTTTCTGTCAAACCAGACAATTCAAAAACTTCAGACAATCATGAAGTTAAAATTTTAAAGAATAACACTGGTAAAACAAAACAGACCTGGAAACCAAAAACGGTTATTGAATCAGGGGGAACATCACAATTTCCGCAACATCGAGAAGTTCAAGTAACTTACGTTGATGAAAATGGAAGACCCAAGACCACAAAGGCTTGGGTCCCCATCTCCAACTAATCATGTGAGTACATGTGCAGGGTGTTCCAGGAGGAACTTTCAGCAGTCATTGGATTGTTGATAGTGGGGCATCCAGGCACATGACAGGCGACATGAAGCTTCTCTACGACGTTAAATCTATTAGAGGAGGTTATGTTGCTTTTGCTGGAGATAAAGGCGGTTATATTACTGGAGAAGGAATGGTATTCAACGGGGTTGTAAGTTTTGACAAGATCAACTTTGTACAACAGCTTGATCACAATCTTCTCAGTGTTTCACAAATCTGTGATAAATAGTTTTCAGTACACTTTGATGCAAATGGATGTTACGTGCTGAAACCCGGGTTCAAGATTCCAAAAGAATGGATTCTCTTATCTTCTCCAAGGATAAATGATTTATATGTCCTTGATATGAGCCAAGTAATTACAACGACTGCACAAGCAACTTGTTTCATTACAAAAGCCACGGAAAAAGACTCAATCTCTTGGCACAGACGTATGGGTCACATTCACTTACGCAAAATGAATCATTTGGTGATGAATGAATTAGTGAATGGTGTTCTTCTTAAAAATTTCCATCTTCAAGACGTCTGTGTTTCATGCCAAAAAGGAAAGCAAACGAAGAAACGACATCTGACAAAGAAGATCAACACGGTGGCAGTTCCTCTTGAACGTTTGCACATGGATTTGTTTGGTCCTGTCAAGCATAAAAGCATCAGGAATGATCAATACTGCCTCATGATAACGGATGATTATTCAAGATTTTCTTGGGTGGCGTTTATGGCTCACAAGAGTGCAACTTTCGGTATTATCAAAAACTTGATCGTTCAGATTGAGAATTTGTATAAGTTGAAGGTTAGACGGATACGCAGCGACAATGGTACTGAATTTAAAAATCAAGCAATGGCGGAGTTTTGCACATCAAAAGGTATTCTTCACGAATTTAGTGCGGCTTATACTCCTCAACAGAACGGCGTCGCTGAACGTAAGAACCGTACATTGATCGAGACTGCTAGGACTATGTTGGTAGAGTCGCAGTTGCCCATTCCATTCTGGAGTGAAGCTGTGGCCTCCGCATGTTACACAATGAATCGAGTCCTTACAGTCAAAAGGCACAACAAGACCTGCTTTGAGCTTCTTCACAAATGGAAACCAGATTTTTCATATCTTGAACCGTTTGGAGCTCCTTGCACAATGATCGATCCTAATGGAAAGTTTGGGGCAAAAGCTATTGAAGGTCACTTTCTTGGTTATGCCACCCCTAACTTAAGAGTCTGGAATCTACAGACTAAAAGGGTTGAGGAATGGTCTGAAGTCAGAGTACAAAGGCACACTTTACCAGTCAAAAATCCAGGTCAACCTTGGATGTTTGAGTACGATGACTTTTTCAATTCGATCAATGTTGAAGCAGTTGAAGAAAATGCTGCGACAAGAATGTTTTTCGAGAGTGACAACGCAACAGATTCACCGTTGGTTCGTCCAATTGTTGTCAATCAAGAGCCATCTTCAGTGAACAATAATGCTCTCGACAATGAGGATTTTCATGATGCAACCGAACTGAACGAATCTTCAGAGGATGAAGAATTTCTAGACGCAGATCAAGAAGCTCCTACATCAGCTATTCATGGTACTTCAGAGGCTACACCTCCAGTGGACGCCCCTATAACAGCTGAAGCTACTGCATCATCCTCTTCGTCTGTTCCGGGTATTGAATTGGTTGTTGATCTAAATCTCAACAATCTGGGTACAAACATTCCAGTTCCGGAAAACCCTGAAACAAGAATTCACAATACCCATCCTCAACAAAACATCATAGGCAATGTACAAATTGGCATACAAACAAGAAACATGTTGCGAAACAACAACAACGCAGGCTTGTATGCGGCGATTCGAGAATCTGGTCAACAAAACGATTGGTCTTTCGCGTGTTATATCTCACAGGAAGAGCCAAGAACTTGGAAAGACGCTTTGAAAGATAACTCTTGGGTTGAAGCAATGCAGGAAGAACTGCAACAATTCCAGAAACTTGGTGTCTGGAAGCTCGTAGAGAAACCTGCTGGTTATAAGAAGATTGGTACCCGCTGGGTGTATAAATGCAAAAAGGACGACCGTGGAATCGTTATTCGGAACAAAGCAAGATTGGTCGTTCAAGGTTTTCGTCAGATTGAAGGTATAGACTACAACGAAGTATATGCACCTGTTGCACGTCTGGAAGCAATTCGGATCTTTCTGGCTTATGCCTCATTCAAAGGATTCAAGGTTTTCCAGATGGACGTCAAAAGTGCATTCTTACATGGTCTAGTGGAAGAAGAGGTGTATGTTGAACAACCTCCAGGTTTTGAAGATCCTATCCATCCCGATCGGGTTTGGTTGCTGAACAAAGCTCTCTATGGTCTACATCAAGCACCGCGAGCTTGGTACGCAACCTTATCAAATTATCTGTTAGAGAATGGATTTCGCAGAGGTCTTATCGATCGCACTCTCTTCATAAAAGAACAAGATGGAGATCTTCTACTGGTTCAGGTATATGTGGATGATATTATATTTGGTTCTACTAACAATGTTATGTGTAGGGATTTCGAGCGTGTAATGCAGGATAAATTCGAGATGAGCGCTATGGGGAAGATGACTTTCTTTTTGGGCTTGCAAGTGCAACAAACGAAGTCTGGGATTTTCATCCATCAGACTAAGTATGTCCAAGACATCTTGAGCCGATTCCAGATGTCCGGCACATTGCCCATTGGTACCCCACTGCAGCAAAATCACGGAATTAATCCAGACTTGAAGGGTGAAGTTGTTAGCTCTTCATACTACCGCGCGATGATTGGATCCCTTATGTACCTCACAGCATCAAGACCATATATAATGTATCCAACATGCCTGCTAGCCAGATATCAAGTGAACCCGAAGGCCTCACATCTTGCAGCTGTAAAAAGGATTTTTCGTTATTTGAAGGGTTGCCCAGACACCGGTCTATGGTATCCTAAGGATGATAACTTTGATTTAGTCGCTTTCAGTGATTCTGATTTTGGTGGATGCAAAATCGACGGCAAATCCACAACGGCTGGATGCCAGTTTTTAGGAACTCGCCTCGTAACGTGGCAGTGCAAGAAGCAGACTTGGGTCGCTACATCAACTTGTGAAGCTGAATACATTGCTGCCTCAAGTTGTTGCTCCCAAGTCCTGTGGATACAACAGCAAATGCGCGATTACGGTTTTGAATTCCTAACTACTCCTATTTTAGTCGATAATTCTGCTGTTTTATCTATCACTAGAAATCCTGTGCAACATTCAAAGACCAAACACATCAAAATTAAGTATCACTTCATACGTGATTGCTTTGATAAAAGGCTAATCGATGTTGTTAAAGTCCACACTGATGACCAACGTGCCGACCTTTTTACCAAAGCATTTGATAAATCAAGATTTGACTTTTTATTATTGGTAAACGGCATTAAGGTCAAGCAAGAGTAATCCGCATCGGAAAATCGTTTTTGTAAATATCTTTGTGTTTTTAAAATTATCGTAAGTTTGTTGATTTTAGGGGGAGTAATTCCAAATTTGAAAAATTCAGAAACATTGAAAATTTTCAAAACTCAAAAACAATAGAAAAACAAAAATGAGTTTCCTGGCAAGCAAAAGAGAAAATGATAGTACATCAGTGGTCTGTCTAAACCTTTTTAAACTGAAATGCAAAATGAAAAATGTTAAGCAGCTCTATATAAGATGTATCGGTAGGCTCACAATCATTTTAAAGTGTGCAGGGTGATATAAACCTTAATCGACTGAAGACCAGGTGGGAACCATTCATTGGCATATGGTCTTAGTACCGAAATTTCGTTTGAGAGATTGCCGAGGTTCTGAGATATGTGGTCTATATGCTGTTTATCATCTGGGTATCATGGTTGTTTCTTTTACCGAAACAAACGGAGACGAAGTCTAGATCTTCCATGATATCATACATACGTGTACATACTGCATACGACCTCAATAAGTGATCAACAATCACATGTCCACAAAATAAGTGATAATATATCACATTTATCCGGGAGTCAAGTTCGTCTCTTTGCTGTACGAAAGTACTGACCTGTTCACGGACTTGCTCTTGTGCCCTTCATGCATTTGAAAATCAAGTTCCTCATCAATAAGTAATTCTATCACATAGGGCTTGTTTTCATCAAAATAAGTGAGTTTCTCACATCTTTTTATACGGCAAAACAGATGATAAATTGTATACTCACCAGTAAGATGAACGCTCGTGCATACCTTGATACGGGAATGTGTCGTGATGTGGATGAACACCGGTCGGTAAGTATAAATCATACCTTAACGTATCCCCTCGCCACGATTACATCTGATAAGTTGAGCTTATGTGGATAACAATACCGATAATCGTTATAGGATGTTTATCAACATGTTAACAATAAGAACAACAAGAGCGTTTTGGCATGACCGTACACTGATATGATTCTCTTACCCTCGAAACACGCAAAAAGAATGTTTGTATATATTTACTTTTCTTTGTTTCTGCAACTCTTTATTTATTTATTTACTGCTTTCAGTCTATAAGTTTGAAATATTCAAAATGCCAAAAAGATTTTAGGTGTGTTTTAATATAAACTTTCTAAAAGTCAAAAAGATTTTATTTCTGCTTTAGTTTTGATTAACCGATGTTGGAACTCAAGTCTTCGTTGCCTGAAATCTGTTGAAAATCAAAACGACTGAATCTTTATAAACGGTCAGAGTTTGCAAGTTTTGAAAGTTAATAATCTAAATTGAAAAATCTGTTAACTTTTCAAACTAAACTGTCGGACGGTAGTTGAATAAGATTTGGTCACATATGTGTCATTTGTTTAAATGTTAACTATATTCCAAGCAGTTGTTCTCATTACGTGTTTAGCTTTCTTGCATGTGCAGATGCTAAAGACGAAGAGAACATGTTCGATGATAAGCTTCGGAATGAAGACACGACGTGAAGGCACTCAAATGATAAAGATGATCGAGTTGCCGCTGATCAATCATCAACACCATAAGGATCTCAAGTATCGAAAATCAAAAGATTCATGAGCATAATCTAAGGGGGAGTTTATTGATACACTTCCTAAATGAAAACGGGAGTTTGTTGATACACTGTCTACTTACAACACGTAAAGTCTTTGAAGATCCTTTCCGAAAATGAATGAACCATCAAGAGATGGAGAACGAGATTACGAACCTCGCGAACAGCATCCAAGGGGGAGTTTGTTGATACATATCGTGTGGATACGGCTCGGCTCGGTTCGACTCGGCTACGAAGTGAAGGCCGTAGTCAAGACAACCTCCTGTCTTGACTCGGTATGCAATTGACTTTGTAACGTTCGATGTAAATGCAACTTGGTGTGTGCAGTTTGCATATTAGATTATGGTTTATGTCTGTTCATTATTTGTTTGTTGTTTGGATCATTGAAGCAGCCCAACAACAAACCAAAGTAGTCCAACATGATGAAGCTCAAAGTCAAGCCCAAGCCCAACATGGATGAAAACCTCAGGCCCATATGCATGACGAAAACACCTTGTGGGGCGAAATCCATAAGTGGTGAAAACACTTTTTGGTGAAAACCAAATGGGACGAAATCAGGTGATTTCGTCCATATCCTTGATTTCGTCCTATGTGATTTTGTCGACATGTGTAGTATATAAACACAGACACAGAACAGAACATAACAACGAAGTCTGAATAGATTTCTTTGAGAGAACACACACACACAACTGAGAGTTTATAGGTTTATCTTGTAAACATTGCTTTGTAACGGTTTCATACGCGTTAATACAATGGAGTGTTAATCGTTGAATCTTTGTGTTTGTGTTCGTAACTTGGTTTAACTTACCCGCTTGGATTCCGCACTTTCGGGTTGAAAACAGGGAATAGAGGTTACTCGATCCTCCGGGTGGACCTACATGTTTGTTTGAAGATTTGAGATTTTTAGGGTTTGATTTGGATCAACGGATTTGAACATACAGGGGTCTATATTATAGGGAAGATGGGTGGGGAGTAGAGGCTCCTTAAATCAACTGCAGTGACATCGTGATTAGTAATTAAATTGCAGGTTTAAATCATTGATGGAGGAGAGATGGGTTGGGAAGTTCAGTGATGGAGGATGGTGGTGGACTGGTGATGATGGCAGGTGTCGGCGGCAGGATGGTGGTGGTGTCCGATTAGAAGATGGAGAAAATCAAGGATGGTAATTGTTGGCAACTGTACTAATATATGTATAGGGCTGTCCAAAAAGTTCGTGGCTCGGAGCTCGCTCGAAGCTCGCTCAGATTTAGCTCGGAAAAAGCTCGCTCGATATGGCTCGGTTTGAAAGTGAGCCGAGCCGGCTCGGCTCGGTTAGAGAGTGAGCCTAGCTCGGCTCGGCTCGTGACGAGCCAAATTGGCTCGGTTTGGCGCGCTTGGTAGCTCGGCTCGGCTTAGCTCGAATTATTTTACTTATAATATATTTTATTTTTATATACATATAATATATTACAAAAAAGTGATTATTATTTATATGTATATTTAGACTTGTAGTTTGATATCTATGAGATATTTAATGGTTGATTGCGGTGCTAATGAACAAATATTATATTAACTTGAAAGTTAAAACTTATTTTGCGTTGTTGAACGGGATTTTGGCTTGTAATGTATTAGGTTGAACTTATTTTGAATATGTTCTTTTGAAGTATTGAATAATATTCTAGAATACTGAATTTTGAGAGTTACGTATTAACTTTTATTTTTAAAATCGAGCCAAACCAATCCGAGCCGAGCCAGCTCGGTTTAAAACCAAGCCGAGCCCGAGCTTAGATTTTCAGCTCGGTTTCAAATCCGAGCTGGAACCGAGCTGAGCCGAGCCAGCTCGGTTTATAATCGAGCCGAGCCCGAGCTTGCCCTAGCTCGGCTCGGCTCGGCTCATGAACAGCCCTATATATGTATGTATATTAGAGAGAGCAAGAGATTGGTAATTGGTAACTTGGTAAGGGTGTATGGTGATTGTGATTGTTGTTACAGCAGAGATAAAGATATATTTGATATTTTATATTAACCAGTTATTTATATATAATTAAATCATTATTTATTAAATTACTATAATACCCTTACCTTTAACATACATTGTAGACAGAGTTAGG
This sequence comes from Helianthus tuberosus, assembly GCA_030545235.1. Lineage (NCBI taxonomy): Eukaryota > Viridiplantae > Streptophyta > Magnoliopsida > Asterales > Asteraceae > Helianthus > Helianthus tuberosus. The sequence continues at coordinate 55,340,887 of CM060364.1, forward strand.
GGCGGGGAGTGAAATAGATAAAGGCTTCATAGATCAAGTAAACTGGCTATTTTTAAAGGTTTGGGGCAAAACCGTTAAAGTAACCAAACCACAGGGAGCAAAACGGAAGTTTACTCTTAAATATAATAGGTAAAATTACTAACATACCCTCATTTGCAAGGCACATGCTATGGTTGACTGAAAATTTTAACCTGGTTAGTGCTAAAAGACGTAGGGTGTAATAGGTTTTCTAAATAAAGGACTGTGACTGTAATTATTGAAGTTAAAGGTTATCCATTGCAATCTGATACAAACATAAAGGATGAAAAGTGTAATTTACCCTATTATATAGATTATGTAGTTTGTAGAAGAGGGTTCCCTTCAGTAATAATAACTAGGTTAGAACCCCGTGTATTACACGGGTTGATTAAATATATTTTTATATAATAAAAAAGTTACATCTTTAATTACCCGTGTATAACATGAGTTGAATAGGCACGTGTACTACACGGCTTGAATATATATATAATTTAATTAGTTAACACACAGTCGTCAAAATACGTTTTTTTTTTGTAAAAAGAACTTTGATATACTATTTACATATTAGAACATTTTACTTTGTTTTTTTTTTATTTTTCTATTATTAGGTTATAAACTTGTGTATTACAAAAGTCCATTAAATCCACTTATTTCTTCTTTCTCCATTCATGACCCATTGCTTTGTACCTAATTATTAGTTTTTATTCTTCCCTACTTAATACATGTAATCTCAATCAAGTAATCAAAACTAAAGAGGAAAACAATTACAAAAAATGATATGCACTTTTCAATTTGAATTCACATACAGAACTAACATGAGGCTATCAACCTGCAAATATGGCTTGTTTGGCATTTAGTCAGCGAAACGCGGGCTGGATCTCTCCTCTGAGTGGATGTTGATAGCTCGAAATGAAAAGGGGCTTGCTCCATGTGAATGGCCCCATAAATTTAAGAGATCCAATTGTGTTTGGACTACATCTCCGGTGAAAACAGAGGCAATTTTGCTTGGGTTTCAGGCAGCTTTGCATTTGCACCACATCCCCATTCCATTTTGCGAGTCAGTTGATGTCGGTCATCAAACGATAGTGGGATCCTCACATGTTAGGCATGTGAGGGAAATAAACTGAGATAATTAACTTAGTTAGTCATAAAGGATTAAATCAGCAACAAAAATAAACTTAAAGGATCTTTTTAGCAAGTTTTAAACATTAAGGCTGGAACCTGCAAGTTTGAGAAAACATAAAGGACGTTTTGTGCAATTTACTCGCAAAATAATAAACTAAAGATAAGTATAAAGATTATATTAGAAGATAAATATAAATATAGAGATATAGTTATAGATAAACGTCGACTTAAAATATGGGATAACTTGATAAATTATTTTAAAACTTGTAATTTTGAAGATAAAAATAACATAAATATATGGCAAGGAAACTAAAAAATAGATGTCTCTCGTATCGACACGTATCCATCAGTTGGTTTCTTTTATTATATGTATAGATAGTGAATGAATCAAATGGAGTTTGTACAGTCATGGAATGTTATAAAGGGTCATTGCAGGTTGGGTCACTGGTCAAAGAGGGTTGCGGTTTGGTGCATTTGGAAAGCCAGAAACAAAGTTAGGTTCGAAAACAAGGAAGCTAGAATCGAGGAGATCGTCAACGAGGTGAAAGCGTTAGGTTTTTTATGGTTTAAGAACAGGAGTAAATGTAAAAATATAGAGTGGGTTGATTGGTGTAAATTTGTAATTATGTAGGCTTGGGTTGTTGTTGGTTGGGCCCCTCGTTTGGAGGTGTGCCGTTTGCTTTAATGAAATTTACGTTTCAAAAAAAACTGGTCAAAGAGGGTTCACAAACCATAAATAAAATAAAAATATTTCGGTTGATACGCAGCTCCAAAACCACAAAATAAAATCATTGATTTACATAGAACCACTAATTAAACTCGAAGACAAAATACAATAGGCTCGCTACCCGGAATTTAATATGATTTAACAAGTCAATTTCCTATGGCTTGTATGAGAATAAAATTTAGAGCTAACAAAATTTTAATCAAAATCTCTAGATCAAGTGGTGGAGGGCTTGCATTTCTCTTTAGAGATGCAGGTTCGACTCCCACTTGGTGCAGAGTGAGGCATTGGTGAGCAATGATAGGAGACCCGGGGAAACCTGGGTTGGATCCTTGAGCCAAACGGGTTTTACCGGTAATTTCACCGTCGTACCTACGGGCGTGTGGGTTACAGGGTTTTCCCCGGAATTGGTGGTGGACTCGGGTTACTCTCGGAGTACTCCGTTTGTCCAGTGGGTGCCCCGAGTAAAGGAATATAAACCTCTGATTATCTATGCGTCACACCACCTGTTGTAGTAATATAATCAATTTTATCATCATTCAACCGTGTAGTTATAAATCATATAAGATTTTGTTAATAAAAAAACCAGCTCATGTACACACCACAATTCTCAACAAAATGAAATGTCACAACAATAATCAAAATTAACAATCACATATCTTATTTAATACAATTTCATGAAAAAACTGAGTAATTTACCGCGAGTCAATTATATGATACAAAAGTCAAACAACTTTATATTTATATTTATAGTTTCACAAAATTAGAGCAATAGCGACATCATAAACAAATTACTATTGAAAAAGAACCCTTGAGCTTTGACTCTTTATCAGTGCTAATCCTCATATCTTGCTTCTTTTTTTTCCAAACAGTCCTCCAACCTAACTTTCTTACTATTATGTCCTGCAAACAACACAAACTTAATAACCAACTCTAATAACAAACTTAATAACCAAAGAAGGATTAAATCAGCAAAGTCTTTTAATATGCCAATTTCATCCCCTGTTCCAAGCTGTAAGTAAACCTTTCTATCAATTCTTTGTTTTTTCATATCATTGTAACATGTTCAGTAGCTTCCATCAACACGACACGAGTTAACACACATATGTTGTTTACTACAATTCTGTGAAAAGCTGAGTGAATTTTATGAAAGTCAATAATATGATACAAAAGTCAAACACCTTTGTATTTATAGTTGGTATCTCTACTTGGTAAATATGTGTGTAAACCAAACTTGTTTATGATCTTAAATTTCTTAGTTTTGTTCGTTATTTTATTGGCCGAGTAACCCCATACCCATCGATCCAAATCTATTAATATCCACAAACATAATCATAAAAAAGGAATAGACTGTTACTACAAAAACCTCTAACTAGAGATAGGCTTAAGGAAATAAACAGCGATACAAAATGAAATTTCTCTATATTAAAAATTGATCAATGAACTTTCTTCACTTTCCATTAGACAAATTACCACAAGTAGTTATCTCTGTAAAATTAGTGAAACCTATGTTTACATGGTTTATCACTACATGTGTTGGATGAAATGCCACAAAAACTATAATTCTTTTGTTTTCCGACACAAGCTTTGTTTTCTTCAAGCATGCTGCAGACTGGAGATTAGCGGTTGCTGCTGGTGCAATGTTCGGTATGCTGTCCTATTTTATAATTGTGATATTCAGTCTCTGAAGCTGTTATACAGAGCCATTTGGGTAACATCCGTGTTGGTGATAACAATTGTTACACTTAAACCATGACAAACTCTTTTCGAAACTCTGCATTCTTCACTTTGTAGCCCAACTGTGACAGACAAACAAATTTATGTAGTATGATCACCTGCATCCATCTCTATAAATTTGAAGTGAATTCTGAAGCACATTTATGTAAATCAAAATGTGTTTATGATCTTGCATCTCATGTAAAGTCTTACTGAACCTTAACATGATCATACCCAACCTGGTATCAAAACCCACCCGTTTTCATCAAGAACACCGTTTGACTTTCTAAATTAGTCAACTATGTTGGCTCAAGTCCATGAATTAACTTCTTAAACTTCACATTCTGAATTGATTTAAAATAGTTATTTAGTACACCTTCCATGTTTGGGAATTATACATTAATTACACCATCATACTCTCGATGTTCTTTTTTGCAAGAATAGTACATTGATTTTAAAAAAGAACCTGTTGAACCTTTGAAGCAGCTTTGATCATTTGAAGGTAGGATTTAGAGATGATCCGTTGATCGAGCCAAAAACCAAAACGTTGAGGTGTGAGCCCTTGGTTGAATGTAATGCCAAAATGCAACCAGAATAATAGTTGAAACAGCTAATAAGCAATCCAGTCAGGCCTTCTATTTGACAGATTTGACCTTTTCAAGTACCTGACATTTGGCAACAAACTAATTAGTATTCTTACATGCAACCAGGAAAAAAAAAAAAAAAAAAAACAGAAATTTCACTAGTTGACTGTTTCTTGGTGGTTGACAAATGAAGATTAATAGAGTTTCATCATATCAATTTCAAAACTCAAATCAAAGTACCTGTTATAATAAATCCGTAAAATGTACGAGAAGGCCATGTATTTGAGTTACTCAAGCTCCACCTGGGGAAAGAATAGCATCTGACCTTTCAATTGAAAAAGGCTCTCTGGAGGATCTATTATGCCTGTACCTTCTATATATGTGTCTATCAAACATGGTAAACGACCTATTTCCTTGGGCAATTTCACAACTCGAATACATCTTATGAGATGAAAACATTTTAGACGTTTCATCTCACAAATGCTGTTTGGAATATTGAGTAAGGATTTACAATCCTTCAAGTGCAGCTCCTCTAAACACTCTAATCTGCCAAGATCCTCAGGTAACTGCTTAAGAAACTGACAAGATTCAAGGTGGAGAAATTCAAGATGTTTCAACGTACAAATGCGATCGGGAAGATGTTCAATGTTAGTTTTCAACAAAGTTAGCTCCTTTAAACATTCTAGTTGGCCAAGCTCCTCGGGCACCTCTGGAATACTGCCTTCCATTGTAAGCTTTTTTAAGCATTGTAAACTACAAACACTTCTTGATAAACCAGCAAGATTTGTGCAAGCACAAATACCAAAAGAAATAAGCTTCCCCAGATTTTGGGACGATGAGGGTAGAAGATCCTTATAAATGCATTCAAAATGGAACTTAGGCGAATTATTGTCAGGGTGCAATGCGCATATACCAAAGGGTCTCACTCTTAGATGTAACTCTGCGGAAGAACCAATCATAGGAAACCCTTGGTCAACCAATAAAGGTTTGAACCTGACACAACCACATCCAATGGGAACGTGAATTTCTACCAAGTTAAAACAATCATGAAGATCTAAGCGCTCAAGACAAGGTGACAGCCCAAGGTAAAGGGTTCTCAACTTAAAATGCCGAACGTGAATGATTTTGAGCTTAGGACTTTCAACGGGCATGAGAAGTTCTAGCAAATCCTGACATCCTACAAGATCCAACCTCTCGAGATTCCGAGCCCCAGTAACGTTAAGGGTTCTCAACTTAGAACAGCAAATGTAAAAGTTTTTGAGCTTAGGGCTTTCAATGGGCATGTGAAGTTGTAGCAAATCCTGACATTCGAAAAGATTCAACCCCTCGAGATTCCTAGCCCCGGTTAGGTTAAGGGTTCTTAACTTAAAACACACGAGTCGGAGATGTTTGAGGTTTTCAACGGGCAAGTGAAGTTCTAGCAAATCCTGACGTTCTACAAGATCCAACCTCTCGAGATACCGAGCCCCGGTAAGGTTAAGGGTTCTCAACTTGTAATTCACGAGTCGGAGATGTTTGAGGTTTTCAAGGGGAAAGTGAAGTTCCAGGAAATCCTTACATTCTAGAAGATCTAACCTCTCGAGATTCCCAGCCCCGGTAAGGTTAAGGGTTCTCAATTTAGAAAAACCAATCTCTAACCTCTTGAGATTCCGACACCCCTTAAGGTTAAGTGTTTTCACCTTAGTATTAATGAGGTGGAACCTTTCGAGCATCAGACACTCAACGGGAATGTCAAGTTCTACCAAATCCTCACATCGATCAATATTTACCGTCTCAAGATTCCGACACGCCTTAAGGTTAAGTGTTTGCAACTTAGTATTACCGAGTTGGAGGCTTTTGAGCATCAGACTTTCAACGGGCATGTCAAGTTCTACCAAATCCTCACATTGTTCAATCTCTAACCTCTTGAGATTCCGACACCCCTTAAGGTTAAGTGTTTTCACCTTAGTATTACTGAGGTGGAACCTTTCGAGCATCAGACACTCAACGGTCATGTCAAGCCTTAGGCTGTGTTCCAGAGATCCACTTAACAGAGGGAAGGGAGGGGAGGGGAGGGGAGGGAAAATGGGGGTTTTTTTGCCTGAAAATAGTCTTTCCAATTTGGAAAGACATGGAGGGGAGGGGAGGGATTTTTAACTCGGGAACACACCCTAAGTGTTTTCAACGTAGTATTACTGAGGTGGAGGCTTTTGAGCTTTAGACTTTCAACGGGCATGTGAAGTTCTACCAAATCATCACATCTTTTAAGATGTAACCACTCGAGAATCATATTCAACCCAATATTCAAGGATTCCAACCCACGACAGCAGAGGTCAATGAATCTAAGATTCTTTAGAACCTATCAAGAGCAAAACCTAAGAATGAATTCTATAACGACAACACCAATAGATATATCGCATTATAAAGAATGATGTAAACAAGGATTAGAATCAAATACAAAGGCTCCTAATTGTAAGAAAGGTACAAAGGCTCTTAAAAAAACCCACTAAAAAAAAAACCTTAAACATCCACCACCACCCAAAAACCTAAACCCCCAACCCCCCCCCCCCCCAAAAAAAAAAAATATTATGCCGAGGGGGTGGGTGTTTAGTTTTTTTTTTTTTTGGAGGGGGGGGGGGTTAGGTTTTTGGGTGGTGGTGGGGTGGGGGTGGGTGTTTAGGTTTTGGGTGGTGATGTAGTGGGTTTTAGGTTATTGGACACTTGTCACTCTATAATACCTTCTTACAATTCTTACAATTAGGAGCGTTTGTAGAATAACTTGACCCTATAAACAAAACTAATTAATCATAATTCTACCTTTTCTCCCACTTCCCAATCTTGATCCAAATTGTTCGTCATTTGAAGGCCAACAAGATTATTTGGTTGAATTTTTTTGGGAAAACACTTAAAATGGTGATTGTACATAGACAAATATCTGAACCCATTTGGTAGGCATATACCGATATCCTTCCAGTCAAAGTCACCATCCCATTGATGATCCATTTCAAGAAATCTAAGTCCCGTCATTTTTTGAAGACCTTTCTTGGCAACAGATAGATTGTCCAAGTGCAGTTTTATACATTTTATTGCTTCAGTACCCTGTAATAAGAAAGCACATACATGAACCTCGTGTCATAAGCAATAAGTATGTGTTAGTTTTCTTTACCTTACAAATAAACGTGAAACTTACCTTATTATTAA